>JAWHQI010000070.1:0-5000000 GCA_033032865.1 Dactylorhiza incarnata
ACGAAGCAGCGCGCTCAAGGCCTGCATAGTTCGATCCGTTTGCCTACTCGTCCATCCGCCCTTGCGACGCAGCGCGCTCAAGGCCTGCCTAGTCTCCATCCCTCCAGGCGAAGTATTGCATAGTGATATAGATTTTTACGGTTTTGAAATTTTAGTGAAGGGTTGAGATTTTCTCCAAAACTATATCCGATAAAGGCAAGTGTACCTTATCGTCTATAGTATAGGATATTAAGAAATACCAAGGTCGTATTCCACGGGGCGCGTTGAATACTTCTACTTTGAGGAAAGTCACTATTATCTTATCTAATGATATTTTGGGGTTTTGGTTCTTAGCTAAAAAAGAGAAATTGCAAGCTAAATTAAGGGTTTAGATGATGATAAAAGAGGCTAGTACTCAATCAAAAGTCACCTTGGAGTGAGAAAAGACAAGTAAAAAGAAATTAAATCTAATTCCGTTTAAATTGAACTACTTGACCGTGGAGGTTCCCGAAGCTCGAACATGCCTCTCTCGAGGTTAATGCCCAACTAAGATTAGGAAAAATCAACCGGACTCTCGTCCTATAATCGATTACCTAAAACTTGCTTTACGAGGTGAACCCCACTATTGGATTTGACTCCAATCCGGGAGATTTACGTCATCCTCTCTCGAGGGGTGCGTGCAACTCTCTTTACCCTTGAGTGATCGATTCATACTTTGAGCCTCTCGGCTAACTAAATATGAAAACTTAAGCGAAAACCATATATCGAAAGTATGGCCTCACTAATTAAAAATCAAGGATAATTCAAGTGTTTATAAAAACGGAAAAAGAAAACTTTAGAAAATCATAACTTGTCTAACTCATCCTCGGATCATTTTGATCGAGTACTAATGAGGATTAGTTAATCATGGTGGAGGGGGAAGAGAAAAAAAAATAAAAATGCATATTAAGAAACTTTAGCTAAGGAGGAGACAAAATAAAGAGAACAAACTATTTTTTATTTAAATGAAAAACTATTACAAGACTTAAGAAAGGAAATTGCAAGCTAGGAAAAACAAGATTACAAGCTTAAACTAGACTATTGCACTAAAGGAAAGCTAATACATTGCATTAGAAAAGGAAGAGAGCATGAAAATAAAGAGACATGAACATGAACATGAAAAAGGAAAACTACTCAAGATTGGCTCCAGCAGCACCTTCCCCACTCCAAAATTCTGAACTTTGAACTCAAGGAGAGCCTCTGAATTTATAGGCAAAAATTTCATGTTACACGCCCTCGGTCACGGGCGTGACCTAGGGCGTGTAATCTCTGCAGCATCGGATCCGGTCGCGGCGTGGGCTTGGCGTGACGGCGGGAGAAAATCGCACATGTCACGGGCGTGACAATTGGGTCACGGGCGTGACTCAGGAAGGCTTCATTTAATGCGGCATGGGCTAGCCAGACGCCGCGGCGGCGACTTGGATCACGCGGGAAGGTCACGGGCGTGACTTTGGGTCACGGGCGTGACTCAAGTTGACTTCTCAACGGCAGCTTCTCGTCTCGACGGCGGCTCCACGTGGCAGATGCTAAAATTACACGCCCCCGGTCACGGGCGTGACTTTGGGTCACGGGCGTGACCTGGGGCGTGACTGGGTGTGGACTAGCTCAACAGCACGGCTGCGACTCTGGACTGATCTTCAGGTTACACGCCCTTGGTCACGGGCGTGACCGAGGGCGTGACATGTGATTTTTCCCGATTTGTCCCAGAAATTTGCAAATATTAAAATTAGGCTAAGTTAGAATCAAAATTACAAAAAGAACTACTTATAACCTAAAATTGACATAAAATGGAAAATTCAAATTAAATAATTACAAAATTTTCTATTAAAAACTTATATAAAAACTACTTTATCAAATACCCCCATACTTGAGGTTTTGCTATTCCAGAGCAAAAGTGTGAGACATAATTTATAAGACATCCTTAAAAAAATTTTTAATTTAAAACTAAAATTTCATTTAACCAAAAGTTAAGTTAAGAGTAAATTCAAGGGGGAGTTAAGTCCTAAATTATGATGATGATTTGAAAAGAGGGAAAAAATGTTTAGGCAATAACTTCTCAAGAAAATTAAGTAGTTTGACAAAATTGTAGAAATTATAAAACTAAATTAAATTAAAATTATAAGAACTCTATCTTAAAAGAATCTTAAGGAAAAGTAAATTACTAAATATTGCTCTCTCCATAATTTTCAACTAAAACTAGAACAATGATAATTGGCTAAGGGTGATTTCATAGAATTTGGCATAAGAAGAGAAATTTTTGAATGGAGGAAATGGAATTTATCATGAAATTTCCCTTTTTTTTTTTTCTTTTCTCTTTTTTTTTTTCTCTTCTAATAAAAACCCAAAATGTATATGGTTTAGGAGTAATGAATTTTATCCTCTTACTCCATGCCATATAATCTTTTCAAATATTTTGGGTGCATATGTTTTAGGGAATAATGAATTTTATCCTCTTATTCCCATGACATATGATCTTTTAATACACATTTTTTTTTTATGCCATCAAAGGGGGTAGGGTAGGGGAAAAATAAATCTAGCTAGTTTTAAATCATATTGAGAGCAAATTCTAGTAAAATTAAAATTCCTAAGATCTAAGAAGTTAGAAGAAAGTATAATTGAAATCTAAAGAGGTTTAGGAAATTTACTACAAAATGAAGCCATTTAAAAATAAAAAGAGAAGTCATGCTAACAAAATTCTCTAATCAATTTAAAATCATAAGATGATTCTTAAATCAAGATTACCTCAAATTTAAAATTAACAAACTATGATAAGCAAAATTTTAGCCAATTAAAAACTTAAACATGCTTATAAACATTCTCAACTAGATTTCTAAGAAATCACAAAAACAACAAGGAGGGAAATAAGAATTTTTTGAATTTTTGATATTATCTTTTTTTTTTTGAATTTTTCTCATTAAAAACTATTTACAAAAAAAGGAAACTAGATTTAAAACTTAACAAATTTTTTTGCAAGTCTTGGACTTCCCAAGGGCTACCCGGTGAAGGGTTCGCAAGGTACTAGGAGGTGTGATGGGATAAAATCCCAAACGTCCCTTTCCAAGATTTAAATTTTTCTGTTTTCTATTTTTTTTTTTTTGAGTTTTGGGTTTTACAAGTGCTAAAATAGAAGAAAAACATAAGAAAATATATATATATATTTTTTTTTTTTTTTTTTGAAAATTTTCTAATTTAACAACTATTTACAAGAATTTACAAAGGGCTATTCACACCCCCATACTTAAAGTTAAACATTGTCCCCAATGTTTAAAAATAAGTATGAAGTAGGAAAAGATAAAAAAAAATGCAAAAACGAAAGAAGAGAAGGAAAAAGGGCTTCCCTGATTTTTTTGAAGCTTTTGTGGGGAAGCCGCGATTACCTGCAAAAGTTGTTAAAGCAGAAAAGAAGAGACAAGAGAAAATAACAAAAGATAACTTTGGGGCGCCTCCCAAAAGCGCTTTGTTTAAGGTCGCGTAGCTTGACCCACTTGCCGATTATGTTATATGATGAAGAAAAATCGCATCACTCTTGTCATTAGGTACGTCTCCCGGAAGATACAATTTAAGGCGGTGCCCGTTAACTTTGAAGGAGCCTTTTTCCGGGTGGTAAATTAGGATTGTCCCATAGGACCAAACCTCTTTAACAATAAAGGGTCCGGACCATCGGGATTTTAATTTTCCCGGAAAAAGGCGAAGGCGAGAATTATAAAGGAGGACGAGATCGCCCGGCGAAAAAGTTTTCGGAAATTTTATATGTTTATCGTGATAAAACTTTGTTCGCTCCTTATATAATTTATTGCTCTCATACGCATTCGCTCGCCATTCATCTAACTCGTTTATTTGAAACTTCCTTTGTTCACCCGCTAAAGTGGAATCGAGATTTAAAAATTTAAGCGCCCAAAATGCGCGGTGTTCTAATTCGACCGGAAGGTGGCAAGCCTTGCCATAGACCATTCGATATGGTGTACAACCGATAGCGGTCTTGTACGCCGTACGATAGGCCCAAAGCGCGTCATCGAGCTTTATTGCCCAATCCTTCTGATTAATAGAAACCGTTTTCTCTAAAATTCGCTTTAATTCTCGATTAACCACTTCGACTTGGCCGCTCGTTTGTGGGTGATATGCAGTGGATAGTTTGTGCGTGACACCATATTTTGCTAAAGTTTTTGTGAATTGAGTATTGCAAAAATGGGTGCCCCGATCACTCACAATAGCGCGCGGAGTGCCAAATCGAGAAAATAATTTTTTTAAAAAGTTAACGACGACTCGCGCATCGTTGGTGGGGAGAGCTTGCGCTTCCGCCCACCTTGACACGTAGTCGACCGCCACTAGAATATACTTATTTGAAAATGAAGGAGGGAGAGGACCAACGAAATCAATGCCCCAAAGATCGAAAATCTCGCATTCTAAGAAAATATTTTGGGGCATCTCATCCCGGCGAGAGATGTTGCCCGACCGCTGGCAGCTGTCGCAAGTACTCACAAGGGTGTGAGCATCTTTGAAGAGCGTGGGCCAATAAAAGCCTGCCTCCAGCGCCTTCCTCGCGGTTTGGTTCGAATGATAATGACCACCGGATGGTCCCTCGTGACAATGTCGTAAAATTTTAAGACCCTCCTTACTCGAGACGCATCGTCTCACCACTTGGTCTGCGCATACACGGAATAAAAAGGGGTCCTCCCAAAAGTAATTCTTTAAATCAGAAAAGAATTTCTTCTTTTTCTGACTCGAGAATTCTTTTGGCAAGACCCGGGCTACTAAATAGTTAGCCAGATCTGCAAACCAGGGGGTAGACGACGTATTAATATCTTCGAGAGCGAGGAGGCGCTCTTCGGGAAATTTATCATCGATGTCAGATTCTATCAAAACTTCCGAGGCGGGGTTTTCTAAACGGGAGAGATGATCGGCCGCCAAGTTTTCGGCTCCTCTTTTGTCCCGGATCTCTAAGTCAAACTCCTGCAAGAGGAGGATCCATCGCAAAAGACGAGGCTTGGCGTCCGATTTGCTTAAAAGATACCTAAGTGCGGAGTGATCCGTGAAGACAATAACTTTTGAGAGGGTGATATGTGACCTAAACTTATCGAAGGCAAAAACGATCGCTAGAAGCTCCTTTTCGGTTGTGGTGTAATTCGCTTGTGCCGACGTGAGTGTTTTGCTCGCATAATAAATAGGGTGGAAATACTTACTCACCCGTTGGCCTAAAACGGCACCAACCGCAATGTCACTCGCGTCGCACATGATTTCAAAAGGAAGCGACCAATCCGGCGCGACTAGAATCGGGGAGTTTATAAGTTTCTCTTTGATGAGTTTAAAAGCCAAATGGCATTCATCGCTAAAAATAAACGAGGATTCTTTTTCAAGAAGGTGGGTTAACGGCTTTGTGATTTTTGAAAAATTCTGTATAAAGCGCCGATAAAACCCCGCGTGGCTTAGGAAACTACGAATAGCTTTTACGTTTGTTGGAGGGGGAAGTTTTTCAATCACTTCGATCTTGGCCTTATCGACCTCGATCCCCATGCCCGAAATTTTATGACCAAGGACTAGCCCTTCCTTGACCATAAAATGGCATTTCTCCCAATTAAGTGCTAAATTCGTTTCCTCGCATCGCTGCAACACGCGCTCAAGATTTTTTAAACAATTTTTAAATGAATTTCCGAACACGAAAAAGTCGTCCATAAACACTTCCATCACCTCCTCTACTAACTCGTCAAATATTGCCAGCATACATCTTTGGAATGTAGCTGGCGCATTACAAAGACCAAATGGCATCCTTCGATAAGCGAAGGTGCCAAAGGGACAAGTGAAAGTGGTTTTCTCTTGGTCCTCGGGCGAAATCGGTATTTGAAAATATCCCGACAAACCATCGAGAAAACAGTAGTAGGAGTGACCTGAAAGGCGCTCTAAAATTTGATCGATGAATGGTAGGGGGAAGTGATCCTTACGGGTGGCATCATTTAGTTTTCGGTAATCGATGCACATCCGCCAACCCGTAACAGTACGGGTTGGGATCAACTCGTTATTCTCATTAGCTACTACCGTAATGCCACCTTTCTTTGGTACGACTTGTACTGGGCTAACCCAAGTACTATCCGATATCGGGTAGATAATTCCCGCGTCCAATAGTTTGATCACTTCGGCCTTAACGACTTCTTTCATGTTAGGGTTTAGCCGTCGTTGAGGCTGGACCGAATTTCGGGAATTATCTTCGAGGAAGATTTTATGAGTGCAGAAGGAAGGGTTTATACCCTTTATATCCGAAATTTGCCACGCAATTGCGTGGCGGTGCTTTCTTAAGACAATAGCCAACTCGGAAATTTCTGAGTTGCTAAGTTCGGATGAAACGATGACGGGTAGCTTCGACTCTTTTTCTAAAAATAAATACTTAAGGTGAGGGGGAAGTTGCTTTAGTTCCAAAACGGGTGGCTCTTCATAAGATGTTTTGATTTTTAATTTTTCTAAAAATAGTGGTTCGAGTGGTGTGAAACGAGTGACTTCTTCTTCTTCCAGACAAAAGAGCTCGGCGAACTCGGACTCGTGACTCGAGGTGGAGACTAACTCGGGAGGGGAATCGAATTCCCAACACTCTTCCAGGTAAAAACATGAATCGTCGTTTTCTAATGTGTTCCGCATCGAGGAATTTATGCCGAAAGAAACTTCATCATCTCCAACCCGAAGGAGGAGCTTTCCGTTACTTACGTCAATAATGGCGCGGGAGGTGGCAAGGAAGGGGCGGCCGAGTATGAGGGGTACTTCGGCATCCTCTTCGATGTCAAGAATGACAAAGTCCACCGGGAAGATGAACTTGTCGACCTTGACGAGCACGTCCTCCACTATTCCTACCGGATATTTTAAAGAGCGATCCGCTAATTGAATACTCATTCGAGTGGGGCTTGGATTTCCTAGACCTAGTTTCTTAAATAATGAAAAAGGCATGAGATTGATACTTGCTCCCAGATCCGCTAAAGCGTGTTTTACTAACGAATTGCCAAATAAACACGGGATGGAAAACCGTCCCGGGTCATTCACTTTTGTAGGCAATTTGTTGAGTACAACCGCGGAGCATTCTGCGTTCAAAGAAATATGCGAAATATCTTCTAATTTTTTCTTATTGGAGAGCAACTCCTTAAGATATTTCGCATATTTAGGCATTTGAGAGATAGCCTCGCAGAAGGGTACATTAATGTGGATTTGCTTTAAAATATCTAAAAACTTTTTATAATTCTTTTCGGCGCTCTCGCTTTTAAACTTAGATGGATACGGAACATTAGAAGTAGAAGCGCGCGGAGCTAACGTAGTAGGTAAAATTGAAGATAAAATAGGAGGAAGAGGAGGAGAGGAAGTTACCATGGGTTCGTCCTGCTTAGAAGCCACCTCCTTCCCGCTTCGGAGTGTAATCGCGTTTGCGCTCTCCCTTGGGTTGGGCTCCGTGTTTCCCGGAAGGGCTCCTTGCGGTCGCTCGGAGATTATCTTTGCTAGCTGGCCCACTTGGTTCTCTAAATTTTTGATCGATCCGGTGAGGTTCCGGATGTTCGCTTCAGTTGTAGCAACATATTTTGCAAAAACCTCTTCAAGCGGAGAGGGTATTTGCTGTTGCGGTGGAAAACCGGGTGGATTAAAATTTTGAGGGGGAGTTAAATTGAGAAGTTGATTTGGAGGTTGATTTAAATTTAAGGGACGCTGAGCATTTCCTTGATTGCTCCATGAGAAGTTCGGATGATTCCTATAACCCGCATTGTAGGTGTTATTATACGGAGCGGTGTTCGGGTTATAGGAAGGCCGAGGTGGATTTCCCATGTAATCAACTTGCTCTTCAAGTAAAATATTATTAGCCCAGGAGGAGTGGCGGAGGAAGCAAACATCTCCGCCACTTGCTTTGTTAAGCGCTCAACTTGTAAAGCCAAATTTGCGTTAGCGTCTATTTCAAAAATTCCGGCCGGCTTATTAGGCCGCGCTCGGGGCATGTTCCATTGATACGCATTTGTGGCCATCTCTTCGAAAAGCTCTTGAGCGGCGATCGGGGTTTTGTTATTTAATGTCCCCCCGGCGGCCGCATCAATCATTTGCCTCGTTTGGAGATTTAAGCCATTATAAAATATTTGCACTTGTTGCCAAGTGGCAAGTGCGTGGTGAGGGCATCGACGCAAAAGCTCCTTGAAGCGCTCCCATGTATCATAGAGAGTCTCCGAGTCGATTTGCATGAACGATGCAATATCCGTGCGTAATTTAGCGGTCTTTGAAGGCGGGAAATATTTATTAAGAAATTTTTCCGCCATTTCGGCCCATGTAGTGATGGATCCCCTTGGTAGGGAGCCCAGCCACTGCTTGGCCTTAGACCGCAGAGAGAAAGGAAAAAGACGTAATCGAATGGCATCATCGGTGACGCCATTGATCTTAAAAGTGTCGCAAATTTCAAGAAAGTAAGAGATATGTGAATTTGGATCCTCGTCCGGTTGACCATCAAAGGTCACCGATTGTTGCACCATTTGTATGATGCTGGACTTGATCTCAAAATTATTGTTCGCCACCGCGGGGCGAACAATACTCGATTGTGTGCCTTCCAAATTCGGCCGCGCATAATAGGACATGGTCCGTTGCGCGTCCTCATTAGGGTTTGGCTCGTTAAGATTAGGAGGATTAAGATTATGATCCATATTTGCTGCGTTAGTGTCCCCGATTGACTCTTCAGATTCTACTTGATTTCCTTGATCACGAGAACGGCGGTGCCTCAAAAGGGTTCGCTCGATTTCCGGATCAAAAGGAAGAATCGAAGTGCTACCACGGGTCATACACTAAAAAGAGAAGGAAAGAAGAAGAAAAAGAGAGAATATTTTTTGTTCTTTTTAGGCGGATTAAGTTAGTCTTGGACTTCCCAAGATCTACCCGGTGAAGGGTTTGCAAGGTACTAGAGGCTGTGATGGGAATTCAAGCCCAAAGCGTCCTTTCCAAGAATTTTAATTTCACCCTTAAGATTTTCAAAAATAGAAAAACTAAAATAAAAACAACATGATAAAATTAATAGCTATCCTTGTTTCAAAATATCTACGCAAAAGTCCCCGGCAACGGCGCCAAAAACTTGATATAGATTTTTACGGTTTTGAAATTTTAGTGAAGGGTTGAGATTTTCTCCAAAACTATATCCGATAAAGGCAAGTGTACCTTATCGTCTATAGTATAGGATATTAAGAAATACCAAGGTCGTATTCCACGGGGCGCGTTGAATACTTCTACTTTGAGGAAAGTCACTATTATCTTATCTAATGATATTTTGGGGTTTTGGTTCTTAGCTAAAAAAGAGAAATTGCAAGCTAAATTAAGGGTTTAGATGATGATAAAAGAGGCTAGTACTCAATCAAAAGTCACCTTGGAGTGAGAAAAGACAAGTAAAAAGAAATTAAATCTAATTCCGTTTAAATTGAACTACTTGACCGTGGAGGTTCCCGAAGCTCGAACATGCCTCTCTCGAGGTTAATGCCCAACTAAGATTAGGAAAAATCAACCGGACTCTCGTCCTACAATCGATTACCTAAAACTTGCTTTACGAGGTGAACCCCACTATTGGATTTGACTCCAATCCGGGAGATTTACGTCATCCTCTCTCGAGGGGTGCGTGCAACTCTCTTTACCCTTGAGTGATCGATTCATACTTTGAGCCTCTCGGCTAACTAAATATGAAAACTTAAGCGAAAACCATATATCGAAAGTATGGCCTCACTAATTAAAAATCAAGGATAATTCAAGTGTTTATAAAAACGGAAAAAGAAAACTTTAGAAAATCATAACTTGTCTAACTCATCCTCGGATCATTTTGATCGAGTACTAATGAGGATTAGTTAATCATGGTGGAGGGGGAAGAGAAAAAAAAATTAAAATGCATATTAAGAAACTTTAGCTAAGGAGGAGACAAAATAAAGAGAACAAACTATTTTTTATTTAAATGAAAAACTATTACAAGACTTAAGAAAGGAAATTGCAAGCTAGGAAAAACAAGATTACAAGCTTAAACTAGACTATTGCACTAAAGGAAAGCTAATACATTGCATTAGAAAAGGAAGAGAGCATGAAAATAAAGAGACATGAACATGAACATGAAAAAGGAAAACTACTCAAGATTGGCTCCAGCAGCACCTTCCCCACTCCAAAATTCTGAACTTTGAACTCAAGGAGAGCCTCTGAATTTATAGGCAAAAATTTCATGTTACACGCCCTCGGTCACGGGCGTGACCTAGGGCGTGTAATCTCTGCAGCATCGGATCCGGTCGCGGCGTGGGCTTGGCGTGACGGCGGGAGAAAATCGCACATGTCACGGGCGTGACAATTGGGTCACGGGCGTGACTCAGGAAGGCTTCATTTAATGCGGCATGGGCTAGCCAGACGCCGCGGCGGCGACTTGGATCACGCGGGAAGGTCACGGGCGTGACTTTGGGTCACGGGCGTGACTCAAGTTGACTTCTCAACGGCAGCTTCTCGTCTCGACGGCGGCTCCACGTGGCAGATGCTAAAATTACACGCCCCCGGTCACGGGCGTGACTTTGGGTCACGGGCGTGACCTGGGGCGTCACTGGGTGTGGACTAGCTCAACAGCACGGCTGCGACTCTGGACTGATCTTCAGGTTACACGCCCTTGGTCACGGGCGTGACCGAGGGCGTGACATGTGATTTTTCCCGATTTGTCCCAGAAATCTGCAAATATTAAAATTAGGCTAAGTTAGAATCAAAATTACAAAAAGAACTACTTATAACCTAAAATTGACATAAAAAGGAAAATTCAAATTAAATAATTACAAAATTTTCTATTAAAAACTTATATAAAAACTACTTTATCACATAGCGGCATTGCATAGGAGTAGTCATAGCATTTTCTCTTTGTTTTCCACAATCCAAAATCCCCGTTTCCGCATCCATCCGCTCGAAAGGACTTCGATCTCAAGTCCCTCCTCAATAGTCAACTCCACCCTACTGTGTTCCTTCCGAGATCGATACTCGGGGATTTACTGCTCGTTTTATATTACTTGAACGATCGGTACACTATCGTGTCGTGCCGCAGTCTAGCCACCATCTATAGTGGTGTGTAGGATTTGCGCATCAACGACAGACCCTTTCTGGTTCGCCATTTTTATGCAGGCCACCCGAATTTACAAGTAAATTTGCGAACAATAGGCTTAGTCGCTCTGCCGCGATCTGTTCTCTTACGCGAACAGGCCCCTGGCCTCGCCTCGCCCGGGCCTTGTGGTTGCTTGCGAGCCAGGTCTCTCATAAGGAGTAATCTATTTGCCTGCCTTCACAGAGATCAACCTGACCGACCGTCTATGAAAGCCCGGTAGCTGAATCTATCTGGGGCATTCCAGCACCAAACCACTTGAAACCTTGCCAGCCTCACTAGAGATCAACCTGACCATCTGTCTATGAGAGCCCAACAGCGGAATCGATCTGGGGCATTTCAGCACCAAACCACTTGAAACCTTGCTAGCCTCTCCAGAGATCAACCTAACCCACCGTCTATGAGTGCTCGGCAGCGGAATCGATCTGGGGCATTCCAGCACCAAACCACTTGAAACCTTGCCAGCCTCTCCAGAGATCAACCTAACCCACCGTCTATGAGAGCCCGGCAGCGGAATCGATCTGGGGCATTCCAGCACCAAACAACTTGAAACCTTGCCAGCCTCTCCAGTGATCAACCTGACCCACCGTCTATGAGAGTCCGGCAGCGGAATCGATCTGTGCATTCCAGCACCAAACCACTTGAAACCTGCCAGCCTCTCCAGAGATCAACCTGACCCACCGCCTATGAGAGCCCGGCAGCGGAATCGATCTGGGACATTCCAGCACCAAACCACTTGAAACCTGCCAGAGAATTACTCCAAAATACATGTATTGAGTAGGAAATATTCAAAAGTCAGTTACAAAAACTGTTAAGGATAAAATTTCTTCAAATCGTCCCCACTCCTAGCTCGGCCGAGATGTACCCCTTCCACATCCTGGAGGTGGTACCCTCCTGAATTGAGCACTTTACTTACAATGTAAGGCCCCTCCCAATTAGGCTCTAGCTTACCAATCGCAGCTCCTCTTCCGGCCGCGTCAACCTTTTTTAGTATTAAATCTCCTTTTTCGAAGTGCTTTATCCAGATGTGCTGGTCGAAGTATCTGGCCATCCGCCTCTTGACCTCCTCCTGCCGGATGGTGGCGAGGTCACGGAGCTCTTCTACAAGATCCAATGATAGCCTCTGCTTCGCTTCATTCTCCACTAGCCATTCCTCGCCCCCTTCACCTCGAACTCGATTGGGAGGACGGCCTCGGACCTGTGGGAAAAGTTTGAAGGGGGTCTCTCCTGTGGCCGTATTTGGGGTAGTTCTCATGGCCCATAGAACGGAGGGTAGCTGCTCCACCCAATTCCCCCTGAGGTTCTCCACCTTCTTCTTTAGTAGATTGACAATTATCTTGTTCGCCTTCTCCACCTGACCGTTGCTCCTTGGGTGGTGGACCGACGCGAACCTAAGATCTATGTCGAGTTGGGTGCAAAAACTAACAAATTCTTCGCTGGAGAACTGGGGTCCATTATCCGTCACGATGGCTAGAGGGTGCCCATGCCTGGAAATTATTTCACCCCAAACAAAGTTTCTCACTACCTGGGATGTTACCTTGGTCAGCGCCTTCACCTCTACCCATTTGGAAAAGTAGTCTATCAACACCAATAGGAACTTTTTTTGGCCACTTGCCTGGGGGAAGGGTCCCACCTAATCCAATCCCCATATAGCGAAGGGCCACGGAGCTGTAATGGTCTGGAGCCTTTGGGCTGGGAGGAGATGGAGTGGATCATAGAGGTGGCACTTTTAACACTTCCTCGCGAATTCTGCTGCATCTTTGCTGAGGGTAGGCCAGAAGTAGCCTTGCCTCAGCACTCTCCCCTCCAAAGTCCGGCTCCCGGAGTGCCTACCACACTACCCCAAGTGAATTTCTTCGAGGACTCTCAGGACCTCCTCCTCAGATACGCAACGAGCCAGGAGGCCCGAGAGTGTTTTTCGGTATAGCGACCCTGCATATAAGGAATAATAAGCCGATTTGTACCTGAGCCATCACTTATGAATGTCCCCTTCGGGGAATTTTCCCGATGCCAGGAAGGTGATGAAGGGATCCATCCACAACGTTCGCTGATCCACCTCCATCAGCTCCCCCTCTTCAATAGAAGGCCGGAAGAGTTCCGACACTGTCCCCCCTGCCCCGGGACCGAACATGGCCAGGAGGTCCGCCTGGGCACTCTCCTCCCTTGGGACGTGCTTAATGGAGAAAGTGCGAAATTGCCCGACGACCCCCTTGACCTTCTCCAGGTACCGTTCGAGAGTGGGCTCGTTGACCTCAAACTCTCCCTTGATCTGGCAAGCCACTACCATGGAGTCCGTTGAGACCTCCACATCCTGCACTCCCAACTCCCGAGCTAAACGGAGTCCTGCTATCACGGTCTCATACTCTGCCTGGTTGTTGGTGAGGGGGAAATGTATGTTGATGGCTTGCTCGATCTTGGTGCCCTGGGGACTCACCAACACCACCCCTCCCCCGAAGGAGTGTTTTTCTGATGCGCCATCCACTAGCATCTTCCAGGCCACTGGGTGGGATAGTTCAGATTCTTCCAACTCAGTCACAAAATCAGCCATGAAATCCGCAACTACTTGCGCCTTTATGGATACTCTGGCACGTAGGAGATATTTAACTCTCTCAGCTCTAGTGACCACTTGGCCAATATCCCGGAGTGCTCCACCCTCTCCATGATGCCTCGAAGGGTGTGGTCGGTTACTACTTGAATTGAGTGTGCCTGGAAGTAGGGCCGGAGCTTCCAAGCCGACACTATCAGGGCAAATGCTAACTTCTCCAAGATGGGGTATCTGAGCTCGGCATTCCTTAATACCCTGCTAACATAGTAGATGGGAGTTGCTTCTTCCCTTCTTCTCGAACCAACACCGAGCTGACCGCTTTTGACCCTACCCCCAAGTACAGGTATAGTTCCTCCCCTGGTCTCTGCCCTTTCAGCAGCGGGGCTTGGGTCAGTTGTTCCTTTAGTGCTTGAAAGGCCTTCTCGCACTCGGGGGTCCATTCAAACTTTTGGTTGCCCCTTAATACCCTGAAGAAAGAAGAACATTTTTCTCCTGCCTTGGAAAGGAACCTACTTAACCCGGCGATCTTCCCTGTCAGACGTTGAACCTCCTTCGCATTCCTTGGAGATCCCAACTTGAGGATCACCCTTACCTTGTCTGGGTTAGGCTCCAACCCGAGGGGGGTGAGCAAATGACCCAAGAATTTCCCTCGGCTGGCCCCGAAGACACACTTTAGGGGATTAAGCCTCATTTTCAATTTTCTCAACGTCCCAAAGGTTTCCTCGAGGTCCCTGAGGTGAGACTCAAGGTCCCGACTTTTGATCATCGGGTCATCCACGTAGACCTCCAGGTACCTGCCTTTTTGTTCGCGAAACACATTATCCATCATTCGTTGGTATGTTGCCCCTGCGTTCTTTAAACTGAACGACATCATTTTATAACAATAGAACCCATCTCCAGAGATGAAGGATACATCCTTGATGTCGGGAGGGTGCATGCGAATTTGGTGATAACCTGAAAAAGCATCTAAAAAGACATCACAGAGAAACCGACGGCTGAGTCAACCAGCGCGTCGATCCTAGGCAGGGGGTAGCAATCCTTGGGGCAAGATTTATTAAGCAAAGAGAAATTGACACACATACGCCACTTTCCATCTCCTTATTTTACCATCACTACATTGGAGACCCAGCCTGATAACTGGATCTCCGATACAAAGCCGGCCTTGAGGAGCTTGTTCACTTCTTCCCGGATAGGTGCCTCCAGCTTGTCTGCCGTGGATCTCTTCTTTTGACGAATGGGGCGAGTGCCGTGATCGAGATTAAGGCGATGGCATGCCACATCCGCATCGATCCCCGGCATCCCCGCAGCACTCCATGCGAAGACATCCACGTTGTCTTGGACGCAAGCCGAGACCTTCCTCCGGTCCTCCGGACTGAGCTCCCCGTTGATCCTGATCTTCTCGATTGTTTCGGCCTTGGTGGTCACCTCCACCTCCACCACTTCCTCCATAGATTCCAACCTGGATTGCTCCCCCCAAGCGCTGTCTTCCTTCCTGCCACAAGTGAGCGACGTGGCTCCTTTCCCTATCTCTTCCTCTCCCACAGCCATCAACACCTCCGCCCCTCCTCTCGGGCCTCCTCTTCTTTCTCTCCTTCTTCCCCCTCTTCCGCCATGGGCCCCTCAACGGCCCCTTCCTGGGCATGAACTAATCCTTCATACATCCTTCCTTCCAACCACTCATCTTCCTCGGCCTCGGCCACCTCTTCCATCACCTTATCCCACTCCTCTGCTTCTCCCATCCAAGAGATAGTGTTGACGGCAGTCACATAGCACTGTCTCGCCACCTTGGGGTCTCCCCGGACCCGGACCTGGATTCCACCTGTGCTGAACTTGAGGCACTGGTGGAAGGTGGAGGGGACGCATCGGAACGCGCTGATAAGAGGCCATCCGAAGATGGCACTGTAGCTGCTAGGGGCATCCACGATCACGAAGCGGCAGTTCCGGGACTGCCCCCCCAAGGTCACATGGAGTCCCACTCCGCCTTCCACTTCCTTCCTTTCTCCCAAGAACCATCTGAAGCCAACACCCTTCTGGCCTCCAACTTCATCTCGTTGAACGCCCTCTTGAAGATGATGTTGACTGAGCTCCCGTTGTCCACGAGGATTCGGGACACCGTGAAGTTCTCGATGGCGGTTTGGATGACCAATGCATCACAGAAAGGGTCCTCATAAATCGACATGTCTCTTTGGGAGAAAGTAATTTTTTTTGCTGGGGGTGGGGCCATGGAAGTCGAAGCCACGCTCCGGCGGTAGATGGTATGGAGGCTCACCTTGCGGGTTGCCTCCACCCCCACTCCCCTGTGGATCACTCTAATCCCTCTTCGGGTCCCCCAATCGACCCTGTCCTCACACATTTCCTCCTCGTCCTCCCGAGGCAGGACCTCCTTGATCCGCACCTGTTGCTGTCGCAGCGCCGGCATTCTAGCCCTCTTCGTCCCTAAGAATTCGAGGCAGGTGGTCGTTGCGTGACCTTCCTCATCATGGAAGTCACAGTAAGGTAATGCCACCTCTTCCCTTCCGGCCTCGCCCGCCCTATTTCCTCTTCTCCTTCCTGCCCCTGCTTTCGCTCCTCTCCTTCCTATTCCTCCTCTTCCTCGTCTGACTGCCATAGCCTGCTGAGGTGGGGGAGACATCGGCCTCGGACCCTGCCTCCATCCTAACTGCTGGGGTCTTCCGTGCCCTCCATGGAAATTACCCCCTCCCAGGGCGTAACCTCTTCCTTGACCCTGCATCCCCCACCATGCTGCCTCCATCCCCCTTCCGGGGCCCAGGGCTCTTCCCTTCTTCGCACCTCCTGCTGTTTGACCTCCAGATAAGTGAGCTTTGCCAGCCTCTTTGTGAGCTACGTATTGGCATCCTCACTCTCTACCTCATCCGCCACCCTCTCCATCAACTCTTCGTAGGAGACGGGGGCTTTCCTCTTCAGATCCATCTTGAAGAAACTCTCCTTCAGCCCCAATGTGAAGGCGAGCTGAAGGGCAAACCCGGGCATTTCCTGGGTGAGCAATACTTCTTCTTGAAACCGGTCTGCATAATGTACCAACGACTCCTTGGGCTCCTGCTTTACCTTGAAGAGGGACTCGGTGTCCTTCTTCCTCTTCTTCGAAGTTGAAAACCACAATAAGAAACTTCTGCGCAAATCCTCAAATGCGTAGATTGATCCGACAGGGAGTTGGTGGAACCACTCCCGGGCCTTCTCCTTTAAGGTGACGGCAAAGAGTCGACACTTGAAGGCGTCCGACATCGGCCTGATAGAGACCGAGTCCTCGAACGACCGCAGGTGCTGGACTGGGTCATCTCGATCATGGAAGTAGACCCTGTCCCATTCCCCAAACCCTTCCGGAACAGGTGTAGAAAGCACCAACTCACAGAAGGGGATTCCTCTACCTGCTGTCTTTTCCTGCTCCACTCGCCCCCCGAGCTCTTTCACCTGGCTTGAGCTCACTGGGGCACTGCTCGTGAGAGCCACCTTTGTCGGAGCCGCTCCTAAGGATGCCACGCCCGCAAGGGTCGCGCTCGTCGGCACCGAGCTCGCCAACGCCGCACTCATCTGCGCTGCACTCGCTGGAACCAGGCTTGCAAGACTGGCGAACAGCACTCGTCCCTCCAGGTCCGGCACTGACCCTCCGGCAACCTCTTTTCCAGCCCTTCCTCCCGGAGCATCCCCGCCAACCGCTGTCGGAGGTTGGTACACCTGGACCACTGGGGTCACGAACTCGCTTCGCAGCGCTGCGACCGTGAACCCGAGGGTGTCGAGGACTTCCTTCCTAAAATCCGAGAACATCCTCTGCATCGGCACCGGGGGTGACCCGCTGAGCTCCTCGCCCTGCCCTTCATCTCCTGCCATGATCCTTTCTTGGAATCTTCTTGGACCAGCCACTCTCCACGCTCACCGCACTAAAATGTTGAAACCGATTTCTCGGTCTCTTGTGAAGCTCGGGCCATCAACAAGTTGAGGGGCAGCTAGCCCTTACTAGTCCCTAGGAAGGAGCAGACTGGAGACTCAGAAACAGACTAAGACCTTAGTCACAGCGAGGAGGTCCCACCGCAAACCCGGAAGATCGTTGAGCGCTTCCCCTCCCAAGCCAAAGCTGAGACTTGGGCACATTGGAGAGCTAGAGGGCTAAACCAAAGTTGTCGAGGGAAGAAGAAGTTCAGATAACTGAGATTGGAATCCTCCCCCAAGGTGCCCTTCAAGGTCTATTTATATTTTTTTGCTCATGGTCTGTCAATAGCGGAATTCCGCCTTTTGGTTTTACTAAATGCACCCCAATTAGGTCTGCTAACAGCCAAAATCCGTTGTTTGAATGGGCTAACGGCAGACCATTGGGGGTAGAGAGGTAATTTCGCCACCCTAACCTATGGGTAAGTGGCCTGCGAGAGCGCCACACGCGATAGCTCCCGTGAGTCTCCTTGTGAGCGGGGCTCGCGAAACTTCTCTTATGCGAACACTCTGCGAAGACCCCGCTCGTGCCTCTCCTGGGGACAGACGCTAGGGCCAGGTCTCGCACACCTTCCTGCGAGCTCCCTTAGGCCTTATGTAAATCTGCTGAACCGGCTGGATGATTGAGTTTGCCGAGCTGGGAGGCCGGTTCGTCGAACTGAGTCGTGGCGCGAGTTCGTCGAACGGAGGAGCCCATTCGTCGAGCGGAGAACTGATTTCGTCGAGCGTCGTTTAAAGCTTGTCGAACATGAAGACTTGGAAGAAATCCGGCTCGCCCGCCTTCTTTCGAACTGACCAAGAAATTCGGCTCTCCCGCCTTCTTGCGAGCAGTGGGCGAGTACTTGGCTCGCCCTCCTTCTTGCGAGCTGACCTTGGGGCTCGGGCTTGCCTTCTTTGCTTCGTCTTCCACCTGTTGGATCTGAGGCCACCTCTCGGGCGAGCGGCCCGTGAAGATCCCGCTCGCTCCTCTCCCGGCGACACCCTCTGAGGCCGAATCTCGCGCTTCCTCCTGCGAGCTATCCCGCTGAGACTGGGCCGAGAGCCGTTGAAGAAGTGCTTGAGCACGCTGAGACACTCGCTTGACTCAGCGGGTCTGCTGGGACGGGGCAGAAATAGCTGCTGAGACGGCTGGCCTTCCCAGCCCAACCGCTGAGACGACATCGTCGACCTGGAGCATGACGCTCATCGAACGCAGAACAGCCTTCGTCGAACTCAGCTTGAAGTTCGTCGATCTTAAAGGGAGTTCGTCAAGCTGGACGGCGAGTTCGCAGGTCGCGACGATCTGGTTCGCCCGCCCTCCTGCGAGCGGACCACGATAATCTGGCTCGCCCGCTTCCTTGCGGGCCTATGGCGAGTGCTCGGCTCGCTCGCCTTCCTGCGAGCGGCCTTAGAAGCTCTGGCTCGCTTTTCCTCTCGCTTCCTCCGTCTGCTGACTTCTTGCATCTTCGCCTTCCTTCTGGCGAATATCGGGGTTGTACAGTAGGAATGTCTGATATATATACATAAAAGCGTTAGGGACTAACGCCATACATAACAAAGTGTTTATCTGATTACATGGTTTACAAGCATCGACACTCAAGCCGACAATACATGAAACAAAACACACAAAAAGGCCATCGAGGGTCCGCTAGCAAAAGAGCTCCATCCATCTACTTCCCACTCAACTCGCTAGGACCTGTATAACCAAAATCCACCAAGAAGTGGGAAAACAGGTAACCGGTCAGCTTTAGCAGACCAAGACTTATAATGACCCCACCCCATTCCTGGGTCGGTGGTACTCCTTCCCTGCAAGCAAGCATAAACATCATAAATATATCACAGGTGCGTCTAAGCACAGCATACATACTATCATCACAAACATCGGCACGCAAGGCCACACGTCTTGTAACACCCCCATCCGTTCGGGAGCATATAACAGAAGGTCCAGCCGGGGCCCCACGCCATATACTACAAAACAAACGGGAACGTCACTTAATTGAAATATCGAACGACATTATACAACGATGCCTAACTCAGAGCATTCTATGCGGAAGCTGAAAAGAGACAAGATAAACCCCAAAACCCGTACCCGGGTATGTCCACTTTTACTAAAATAGGAATAAATGTTTTACAACACAAAATTTAGGCACGACGGCCTTACAATTTACCAACATCGGCGCGCAGGCCGGCCATACATGAAAAGCAAAAGGAACATCGAAAAGGCCTTCAAGGGCCGTAGCAGCACAAGGGCTTCAGCCCTCTATGAGCCCGCTATGTTCCCGCTCGGTCCAGCAACTGTACAACAAGCCCACCAAAAACGGTGGCAAAACAGGGCAACGGTCAGCTAAAGATGACCAAATTATAACGACCCCACCCCTTCGAGGGGGTGGCAGTTCTAATCATCCCTGCAAAACAACCTCAGCAACATATATATATATAAGAGTGCGACTAGCAAAGCCCACAACAGTTCATACATATGCAACAATCATAAACGTGGGAATGGCCTCCACGTCTCGTGCGCTCAGGCAATCTTTGGTGTACTCCGCCTTCCACCACCATCCACTCTTGATGGCTTCTGCCCTTCGAGGCTAAAGTCGGTGGCCCGAATACCAGGGCTCCCCCGTACTTTAATTGTGCACATCCCTTAGTCTGAATACTCTTTCCCATTGCTTCCCGACATGCTGTACGATACTCACTAATCAGGTGTTGCAATGGTGCGGTTTCAGGTTCGCCAAATGCACGTTGTTCACAGCTCTCGTTGTACAACACGAAGAGCGGGTATGGCGTCCCCTCAGCCCAGGTATTCTCAATTAGCCGGCTCTATGGGCCGCTAAGTCATCCACCAGGACACCCTCACAGGTCGGGCACACAGGCCTCAGGTCCTCTCAACAGGTGGGCACGACAACATCACCAGAACCAAGTCTGGGAGCTGTCGCCTGGCGATATCCAATATCGCCAGTGACAGTGAACAGAACTCCATTTTGGCTTCTAGCTGTGGGTACTTCCCGGGGCACACCCCCAGGCATTGTTGCACATACAGTAGCACTCCCACTGCCTCAGAACGCACAAAATCACCAGAACCAAGTCTGGGAGCTGTCGCCTGGCGATAGTCAATATCGCCAGCGACAGTGAACAGAACTCCTTTTCTGCTTCTAACTTCGGGTGCTTCCCGGGGCACACCCCCAGGCGTTGCTGCACATGCAGTAGCGCTCTCTAGTCCTACGAAGCAGGATATCAACACGCAGTTTTCCCGCGGCACGCACAATATCAAAAAGCATCACCAATCCGGACGAACCATCTCGGATGGGCTTCACACAGCGCGCCTACGTCCATTTCACGCATGGACTCTACATGTATGCAAGATTTGACAGGGATAACACAAATCGACCCGTCGGAGGCCACGACCTCACCCTTTTGGGTAGGGTCCTCAACGATGCACGGAACGGACTAGAACATGTCCAAATGAGGGTAAAGAGGATCGTTACCCTTAGGCGCCGCTTCGAAGCCATGGCTTGGTTTTTGGCACGGTTGGAAAGGAGCGTCTTGCCCTCCTCTACGCGTAGCCACCAACGTCGAGGGAATCGGAGTTGTGTAGCTCCACCAAATCCAAGCTCTAGGCTAGGGTTTACTATTGGATCTCCTTCTCCAAGCTCTCCCTCTCTCTCTTAATTAAAACCCTTAGAAAATCATGGGTTTCAAGTGATTTTCGGCCACCTTATGCCAGCCACCGAGCCTCTCTGTCCAAAACAAGGCCCCAAAGTCAATGTGCCATCAATGGCCTCGATTTCGGCTGCAAAGTACAATTTGGAGCTGTCGCCCGGCAATAGCCGCTGTCGCCTGGCGACAGCGGTAAAGAACCGACTACGAGCAGTCAACGCCACCGATTCAAACAGTGAATGACACGTGTCACGGTGTCACCAGCGTTAGACTTGCCGTCGTGCGATAGCCTCTCGATAGAGGCCTTCACGCCAGACCGCTATCGCCGGGCGATAGCCGATATCGCCAGCAACAGCGCTGAGTTCCAGAAATCCAACTTTCCGAAATGGGGTCTTACAACCCTCCCCTCCTCATAAAAATTTCGTCCCGAAATTTGTAAAAATAGGCATATAAACATATCCAAAAAGGTCTTTACATAAGGGGAAAAAGAGAGATAAACGTCACCGAAACAGCTCAGGGAACTCCTCAATCATGGTCTGCTCACACTCCCATGAGAGTTCCTCGCGACCGCAGTTGTCCCAACGGACCTTTACCATACGGATCGCCCTGTTACGCAACTGACGCACCTCAGCATCCTCGATGCTAACGAGCCTGACCACCGTCTTAAGCCCACTATCCACGGGCACCTGATCCGCCGCGACCACCTGCGTAGGCTCTTGTACTGCCTTCCGCAACATGGAGATGCGGAATACATCGTGTAGCCCGCTCAGTTCCGTCGATAGTGCAAGCCTATAAGCCGCCTCGCCGACGGGCTCGATGATCTCAAACGGTCCAAGGTATCTCGGACTCAGCTTTTTCAAGCGTCCAATCCTGGATACACCCTTGAACGGCCTGATCTTCAAGTAAACCCAATCGCCAACGGCGAACTGGACGTCGCAGTGCTTCGCATTATAGTATTTCGCCTGCCTATCCTGCGCAACCAAAAGCCTCTCCCGGATCATACGTACCGTCGAAGTCGCCTCTTCGACGTCTTTCCTCTTGAAGAGCTTCGTCTCGCCCGTTTCCGCCCAAGCTAAGGGAGTGCGGCACTTCCTGCCATAGAGGGCCTCGAAAGGCGCAATCTGAATACTCGCCTGGTAGCTATTGTTGTACGCGAACTCAACAAGGAAGAGGTGATCTTCCCACCCCTTGCTGAAATCCAGGACGCACATCCGGAGCATGTCCTCCATCGTCCTATTGGTACGCTCAGTTTGGCCATCCGTCTGAGGATGAAAGGTCATGCTAAACTGCAGCTTCGTACCCAATAGACGGTTGACTAGCCTCCAGTCGCTCGAAGTAAAGCGTCCATCTCGGTCACTGATGATGCTACGGGGCACCCCGTGCAGTCGTACTATTGTATCAACATACAGCTTCGCCAACTTCTCGACTGAGTCATCCCTCCGGTTGGGGATAAAGTGCGCCACCTTCGTCAGCCGGTCTACGACTACACAGATGGCATCGTTCCCGCTCTGCGACCTCGGCAGCCCATGCACGAAATCTATGGAAACGTCATCAAATTTCCACTCTGGAACCGGTAATGACTTCAAAAAGCCACCGGGCTTCTGACATTCCGCCTTAACTAGCGCACAAGTATGGCACTTGGCCACGTAGTGAGCGATGTCCCTCTTCATACTCGGCCACCAGAAAAGGACCTTCATGTCCTTGTACATCTTCGTGCTCCCCGGATGAACTGAATACCTGGTACGATGCGCCTCGTGCATCAACTCATCGCGCAGCTCACCCACCTTGGGGACGCACAAACGATCGCCTCTCCACAGCAACCCGTCACGCACCTGAAACTGAGCATCCGGCCCACCACCAGCCTCCTCCGCGTAGCGCTTTAAACTCGGATTGAGTTCCAAAGCCTGGCGGACTCTAACTGCGAGGTCATACTGCACCTCAGTCAACCTCAAACAGGCACCGCACTTCTTCGCTTCTCCACGCAAGAAATACCCAAGGCCTCCAGGTCACGTATCAGGTGCTCATCATGCATCTGAATCCAGTTGGCCTGCGCTGGAGCCCTGCGACTGAGCGCATCTGCGACAACATTCCCCTTCCCGGGAGTATAGTGGATCTCGAAGGTGTAGTCCCCAAGGAACTCCATCCACCTCTGCTGCCGCATATTCAGCCCCTTTTGCGTCAGAAGGTACTTCAGGCTCTTATGGTCCGTGAAGATGTCGATCTTCAAGCCATACACATAATGCCGCCAAAGCTTCAGGGCAAATATCACGGCCGCCAACTCCAAGTCGTGGACCGGATAGTTCCGCTCGTGCACCTTCAGCTGGCGAGAGCCGTACGCTATTACCTTGCCATGCTGGTGCAAAACACAGCCAAGGCAGCTCCCAGAAGCGTCAGTGTAGATCTCGTAGCCTTCCGTGCCGCAAGGCAAACATAAGATCGGAGCCGTGGTAAGCTGCCGCTTTAACTCCTCGATAGCCTGCGCACACGCGGGCGTCCAAATAAACTCATGCATCTTCCATGTCAGCGTCGTAAGAGGCAGCGCGATCCGTGAGAAGTTCTCCACGAAGTGCCTGTAATAGCCGGCCAGCCCGAGAAAGCTACGGACCTCCGCTACAGAAGAAAGAACAGGCCACTCCCTGATGGCCGCAACCTTCACCGGATCTACCGCCACACCCGCTCCACTAACCACATGGCCTAAGAACGCCACGGAAGGTAGCTAGAACTCACACTTCGAGAACTTGGCATACAGCTGGTTCCTCCTCAGAACCTCCAAGACTACTCGCAGGTGATCACCATGCTCCTCCTCAGACTGAGAGTAGACCAGTATGTCGTCAAGGAAGACGACCACAAACCGGTCGAGGTACTCTCGGAAAGTCCGGTGCATCAAGTCCATAAACACCGAAGGCGCATTAGACAGCCCAAACGGCATCATGGTGAACTCATACTGCCCGTACCTGATACTGAAGGCAGTCTTCAGGATGTCGCACTCCCTGATCTGCACCTGATAATAGCCGGACTTCAAGTCTAGCTTCGAGTATACTGTCGAACCAACGAGCTGGTCGAACAAGTCGTCTATCCTCCGAAGAGGATACTTGTTCTTCTCGGTCAGCTTGTTCAGCTCCCGATAATCGATGCAAAGCCGCAGGATACCGTCCTTCTTTTGGACAAAGAGGACCGGTGCACTCCAAGGTGAGGAACTCGGATGCACGTAGCCTTTCACAAGCAGCTCCTGCAACTGCAGCTTCAACTCCGCCAACTCCTTCGGAGCCATACGATACAGCGAGCCGGCCACATGCTTAGCGCCTGGCACCAACTCAAACATGAAATCTATCTCCCGCTGTGGTGGAGCACCGGGTAGATCGCTCGGGAACACATCGGGGAACTCTGAAACTACCGGAACATCCACTAGGCTGGGCCTCGGCATAGAAGCCTCCACTAGAGCAAAGAATAACTCTGCTCCCTGACGCACTGCCTTGGACACCTGAAGAGCAGACATCAGCATCTTGCTCGATCCACGCATGCCCGCAAAGACCGTCTCACGATCGGCACACTGCCCAATCCTCACCTCCTTGGCGGTGCAATCGATACACGCACGCTGTTCCGACAGCCAGTCCATGTCGAAGATTACATCAAACTCAACCAGGGGGAGTAACGATGCTTTCAGGTCATACTCCTGACTTCCAACTAGAACTTTCACGTAGCAACTCCTCTCCACACGCATCGAATATCCATTCGGCAGTAGGACCTCCAGTCCATCTGCAGAAGCAATCGACGGCGCACCAATACGTTGGACGAAGTTCGACGATAAGAAGGAGTGCGAAGCTCCAGTATCGAAAATCGCTCTTGCAGGAACGCCTAAAACATTTACAAAGCCTACGCCGCCAAATAAGGTTAGCATAAACACTAAAACAGGTATATAAAATAGTAAGGACTGTATCTTAAATTATACCTATCACGACGTCCTTGGCTTTGAGAGCCTCCTGCTGACCAAGATTGAAGACTCTGGGCTGCGGGGGAGCCATACGGGAGGCAGTGGACTCACCCGCCTTCCCCTTCTCAGAATAAGGTGGCCCAGCCTTCTTCTCTGACCTTGGAAGCCCACTGCGGCAATCCCGAGAGAAATGGCCAGGCTTGCCACAAGTAAAACAAATAAGAGGGCCACTTCCAGACGACGCGCCTGAAGAAGAGGGAGCCGGCCCAGATAATCGAGCCTTCTTCCAGCGATTCAACCTCCGTAACTTTGCTGCACCCGGCGCCTTGCCCTCCGGCACTGCCTCGACCACAGCCACCTTGCCCTTCTCCCTGAGCATGTCCTGCTCAAGCGCTCGGGCTGAACTAACGAGAGTCGTGAAACCCTACGTCAATGACCCTGTCAGAAGGTACCGCAACTCACTACGCAAGCCTCCGTAGAACCTGTTCACCCTTCTCCCCTCATCGTCGAAAGAAGTTCTAGTGTAACGCCCGAGGCGGGTGAACTCATACAGGTAGTCATCTACCAGTCTATCACCCTGCATCAGAGCCAGGAACTGGTTCTCCTTCGCGATCTGCTCTGGCGGAGGCACATACCTTGCTAGGAAGATTCTCGAGAACTCTTCCAACGACACATCAACCAGTCGCCTTCCCGCAAACTGGTGCCTCTCTACCTCATCCCACCACCGCCTGGCTTCCTTTTCCAACAGTAATGTAGCGAAGGTCACTTTCTGCGCTTCATCTGACTGTATCGCTGTCAGAATTCGCTCCACATGCGACAACCAGTCCTCGGCCTCAGCTGGGGATTCAACCCCGGTAAACGGAGGAGGTCGAAATCCCAGGAAGTGCTTCAGTTGTTGCTCAGCAGCACGCCTCACGGGGATCTGCTCCACTCTTAGTGGCTATGGGGCCACTTCCTGCACCGGCGGTTGACCATTCCTTCCAGGCTGGCCATTCAACGCAGCTAGAACGGCTTCTGTAACTAGCTGACCCATCTCAGCAGAAGGAGGTGTAGGAGGCTCAGCAGACCCGCTTCTCTCAACCACGTCACGGGGACGCGATGGTCCTGCTGCACTTCGAATGCCCTACACGAGTGCAACACACAGTTAGGCGATAACACAATCGCAACTAACAACAAAAGGAACACTCAGGTTCCAAAATCATGCAATAATTGTTGGTTTGTTGTTACATTTTATTCCTAAGTGGACATTTTTGGGTTTATTTTACGTCTCGACGGTAGCGCACACACGTGCTCACCACCCCTTAAAAGAATTCATCCATGAATTCCTTAGAAGGATACGGAACCTTAGAAGCTGATACCAATTTGTAACACCCCCATCCGTTCGGGAGCATATAACAGAAGGTCCGGCCGGGGCCCCACGCCATATACTACAAAACAAACGGGAACGTCACTTAATTGAAATATCGAACGACACTATACAACGATGCCTAACTCAGAGCATTCTATGCGGAAGCTGAAAAGAGACAAGATAAACCCCAAAACCCGTACCCGGGTATGTCCACTTTTACTAAAATAGGAATAAATGTTTTACAACACAAAATTTAGGCACGACGGCCTTACAATTTACCAACATCGGCGCGCAGGCCGGCCATACATGAAAAGCAAAAGGAACATCAAAAAGGCCTTCAAGGGCCGCAGCAGAACAAGGGCTTCAGCCCGCTATGTTCCCGCTCGGTCTAGCACCTGTACAACAAGCCCACCAAAAACGGTGGCAAAACAGGGCAACGGTCAGCTAAAGCTGACCAAATTATAACGACCCCACCCCTTCGAGGGGGTGGCAATTCTAATCATCCCTGCAAAACAACCTCAGCAGCATTGATGATTTCGGTTGGACTTCTTCTTTTGTTTTATAAATAAAAGATAACCTTTGTATTAAGAGTTTAGAATTGGCGGATGTTTTCGAAGAGTCTTGCAAGTACTCTTACTTTGAGAAATTAACCGTTATCCTATTGAAGGATAGAAGTAACGGTCTTTTTCTTCTTTCGGAATATTGACAATTACGCCTCGGCTACAACGCCGATTTCTATTGAATTGAAAAGTAGAAAAGGAGAGTTTTGCACTAAATGAGTTTGGAAAGCTGTATTTGAATTCTTAGTCCAAATTAATCATTTGATAAAGGCAAGTATACCTTATCGCAAGTAATACAGGATATTTTTTTGAAAATATCGGGATCGTATATTTCCGCGGGTCGTGTTGATTATGCTACTTCGAGGAACGAACTATTATTTTATCGGAATAATATTTTTAGTTGGTTTAACAAAAATTCTAAGTGATAAAATGCGAAAGACGATAATAAGGGATTAACTAGAGTTCTAAGCGGTGAGAAAGATAGCGCGCGACGTCGAATTACCTTGAGACGAAAATAGATTTTTTTCGTAGAATTAAAAGTGATGACTTTTCAAAATATTAAGATGACTTGACCGTGGAGGTTCCATAATTATGAACGCTCCTCTCTCGAGGGTACGCCCACCTGAGATTATGAATATTCGACCGAACTCTCGTTCTATAATCGAATGTTCTTAATACTCGCTTTATGTTGTGAACCCCGCTATTGGGTATTTATTTCCAATTCGGGAGAATTACCTCGTCCTCTCTCGAGGGTAGAGCGCACTTCTCTTTACCTGTGAGCGATCAATCCGTACGCACGAGCCTCTCGGCTAACTAGGTATGAAAACGGAAATGAAAACCACACATCGATTATGTGGCTCCACTCAACGTGATTCTCGGGTAAACTTTAAGCGTTAATTATTTTAGAAAGAGATGTTTTAATTTTATAGAAAAACTATTTTTGTGTCCCAATGCTCTTCGACGTCATGTGCTAAAGGAAATTAGCCACTCATCGGAATGGAGACGGCACTGTCGGTTGAAAAATACATTTTTAATGATTAAAGCAGATATAAGCGGATAAAAAGGAAATGAAAAGACTTATATAAAAAACAGTAATAGTATCCGTCCCAACCACCTTAAACAAGCGCTAAAAAGTTCTTAGCCTCTTATTCAAGAAGGGGGTGGTATAGAAATGAAAAGACTTATAAAGGTGCAGAAATAATATCCATCCCAACCAACTTAAACAAGCGCTAAAAAGTTCTTAGCCTCTTATTCAAGAAGGGGGTGGTATAGAAATGAAAAGACTTATAAAGGTGCAGAAATAATATCCGTCCCAACCGACTTAAATAAATGCTAAAGTTAATTAGCCTCTTATTCAAGATGGGGGTGGTATATAGCAGTTATATGAAGGCTGAAATAAAACTAAGTTACAAAAAAAGAAAAATATAATCTCATACACGCACACACTCTAAAAAAAATGAAAAGAAAGCGTTTAAAATGAAAGCAATAAAATAAAGCGAAAAAAAACGATAAAACTATTTTATGAAAGCTTGTAAATCTAAGCTATGAAAACAGTAAACCTAGATTATGAAAGCAATAAACCTAACTATAAAAGCAATAAAACTAAATTATGAAAGCAATAAAGCTAAACTCATACACGCACACACGCTAACATTAATAAAAAGGAAGATGATCCAAATGAGAAAAACATCATTTTATTTCTAAAAGGCGAAAATTACAAACGAACATAACTTAATTGCATAAAGAAAACTCGCATTCACTCAAAGAACTCAGAAAAACATTACAAAGCACTCAAAATTTGGATGAAAAATACTTCAGCCGAGCCCCTCTATTTATAGGGAAAATTTGAGTTTTACACGCCCTAGGTCACGGGCGTGACTTGAATGTCACGGCCGTGACTTAGGGCGTGACATTTGCTCGGCTGTATTCGCCGTCTTCTGAAAGGTCCGGCCGTCAAACATGGCTGCACACGGGCGTGACTTGGTATGTCACGGGCGTGACTTTGTGAGTCACGGGCGTGACTATGGGTGGCTGATGTCGGCAGCATGGGCGCGGCTTCGAGACGTGATGCGCTGGCGGCTCACGGGCGTGACTTTGCTGGAACACGGGCGTGACTTGTAGAGTCACGGGCGTGACTTGTAGAGTCACGGGCGTGACTTGGTCAACTCTTCGAGATTTCTCCTGAAAACGGCTGCCAGCTGGAAATTTGGCTTTTTAAAATTACACGCCCTTGGTCACGGGCGTGACCTCGGGCGTGACTTGAGCGATTTGTCGGGATTTGATCTGCATTGAGCCGTCCCGTTGATATTTGATCTTTAAAATTACACGCCCTTGGTCACGGGCGTGTCTGAGGGCGTGACCTGGGAAAATTTTGCAAAAAAATGCAAAAACAAAAATAAAACTAAGTTAGAAACCAGAAATAATAAAGAAGCAATTTATTCATTAATTTACATAGAAAATTCACAATATTAATCAAAACTATACTAATAATTATACTAAAAATACATATATTTTATTACTTATCAAATACCCCCATACTTAAGTTTTTGCTATTCCAGAGCAAAAGTAAGAGAGATCTATACGGGATTAACATAAGTTCTAATTTTTGGCTATCGTTTTATTTTAATCATAAGAGACTGAAAAATAAAAATTCGGAGTAATAAGAGTTAAGTCCTAAATTATGCAAATGATTTAAGTAGAAAGAAATGTCCTGGCCAAAAGACTTCTTAATTAACCAAATAGCAAACAAAATTGCAATCATTAGTAAACGAGATTAGATCGAAATTATAATAACCTTTGTTTAAAGAAACATGAAGGAAAAAATATAAGTTACTAATTATGCTCTCAAATGATTTTTTGAATTAAAACTAGAAACAATAATTTGGTTAAGGGAAAAGGGGGGTAAAAAGCCTTGGCAAATAGAAGAGTACTTGAATTAGGGGTGATGAATTGTATCATCTCACCCCTCTTATATAGTTTCCTTTGACTCCCATCGTTGGTGTACGAGGGAAAATTGACCTTTTAATTAACCCAATGCCTGTGTTTACGGAATTTGCAATTCCCATTGACATAGGATCTCTTTTAACAAATATTGGGTGCCTATGTTTACGGAATTTTTGTATTCCCATTGACATAAGATCTTTTTTTTTCCTTTGTTTGTTTTTGCCATGCTAAATTGGTGTATACAAGGGGTTTTCAAGAGAAATTCTAGAATAATAAAAAAAAGTTTTGAGAGCAACCTTAGTAAGTTGAATATTCCTAGATTCCTGAAGACATAAAGTAGGGATAATTGCAGTCTAAAGTTGTTTTGCCAACATAATACACATGTCTCTATTTTAGTTAGTAGAAGTAGTGCTTGATAACAAAGCCTCTATTTAAATTAAAAATACAAGATATTCTTTAAAACTTAACCCCGAACGTTTAAATCTATCGATCTTAGATAAACAAACAAATAGTAAAACTAGCGATTATGAAAATCCACAAACATATACTCTCGAAACTAAATGCTTTAAGAATAAAAGTAAAGTAGGGTATATTTTTTTGGAACGTTTTTTTTTTTTTGAGAATATATTTTGTGAAAATGTATATATATATATATATTTTTTTAAATGAAAACGGTAAATACACCCACATACTTAAAACCCAACATTGTCCCCAATGTTGTAATGTAAGTATGAAGGAGATAAAATAACATTGCAATATATACAAAAGGAAAGAGGAAGCAAAAAGGCTTCCCTGAATTAAAGCTGGCGGGGTCGTAAGAAACCCTGCAAAAAGAGATAAAAAGCATAATACAAATATTAGATAAATATGGGGTGCCTCCCACAAGCGCTTTCTTTACCGTCGCGTAGCTTGACGCATTTGGCGTGGTGAGATTATAAATTGGGGAGGGTTAAAGATTCCGTGTGTCCGTCTACCGGATCACCCGCAAGATATAGTTTAAACGGTGTCCATTGACTTTAAAGTCGCCTTTTTCGGGGTGAGAGATAAGAACGGTCCCATACGGCCAAACCTCTTTGACTTCAAAGGGGCCAGTCCAGCGGGATTTGAGCTTACCCAGAAAAAGACAAAGACGTGAATTATAAAGAAGGACAAGATCGCCCGGCGCGAAAGTTTTTGGAAATTTAATTTTTCGATCGTGGTAGAACTTAGAACGCTCCTTATAAAATTTATTACTCTCATAAGCGTTCGCACGCCATTCATCGAGTTCATTTAGCTGGAATTTCCTATTCTCGGAGGCTAAGTTCGAATCGAGATTTAAAAATTTTAAGGCCCAAAAAGCGCGGTGTTCTAACTCCACCGGTAAATGGCACGCTTTGCCGTAGACTAATCGATAGGGCGTACAACCGATAGCGGTCTTGTATGCCGTACGATACGCCCACAACGCGTCGTCGAGTTTTGAGGACCAATCCTTCCTATTTAAAGAGATGGTTTTTTTCCAGAATACATTTTATCTCGCGATTTACTACCTCTACTTGGCCGCTCGTTTGGGGGTGATAGGCGGTGGTGAGCTTATGCGTGACGCCGTACTTAGATAAAATTTTTGAAAACTAGGCGTTGCAGAAGTGCGTGCCCCTATCACTAACTATTGCACGGGGCGTGCCGAAGCGAGAAAATAATTTTTTTAGAAAATGGACGACGACTCGCGCATCATTGGTGGGCAGAGCTTGCGCTTCCGCCCACCTAGATACGTAGTCGACCGCCACTAAAATATAGCGATTATTAAAAGAAGGAGGTAGGGGGCCTACAAAGTCTATGCCCCACAAATCGAAGATTTCGCATTCTAAATAAAAGTTTTGGGGCATCTCGTCACGACGAGAGATGTTACCCGACCGCTGGCAGCTATCGCATATACTCACAAAAGTGTGAGCATCCTTAAAGAGAGTGGGCCAATAAAAGCCTGACTCTAATGCTTTCCGCGCGGTCCGGTTGGCTTGATAATGCCCTCCAGCCGGCCCCTCATGGCAGTGTCGCAATATTTGCGCACCCTCCTCGCTTGAAACACATCTTCGTATCACTTGGTCTGCGCAGATGCGAAAGAGAAAGGGGTCCTCCCAAAAGTAGTTTTTCAAGTCAGAGAAGAATTTCTTCTTCTGCGGAGTCGAAAAATCTTTTGGAAGGACCCGCGCGACTAAATACTTCGCGTAATCTGCGAACCAAGGGGTAGAAGAAGTTTTTGTATTATTTATGATTAAAAGGCGCTCCTCAGGAAATCGATCGTCTATTTCTGGTTCGACGAGCACTTCTGCGACGGGGTGTTCTAAACGTGAGAGGTGGTCGGCTGCTAAATTTTCAGCCCCCTTCTTATCCCGGATCTCTAAGTCAAATTCCTATAAAAGGAGGATCCATCGAAGTAAGCGAGGCTTGGCATCAACTTTGGCCAAAAGATATTTTAGGGCGGAGTGATCGGTGAAAACGATCACGTGTGAAAGTGTTACGTAAGGCCTGAATTTATTAAAAGCAAAGATGACGGCAAGAAGTTCCTTTTCCGTCGTTGTATAGTTAGCCTGTGCGGCATTGAGTGTGCGAGAAGCGTAATATATTGGATGAAAATATTTATTTACGCGTTGGCCTAAGACAGCTCCTACCGCGATATCGCTCGCGTCGCACATAATCTCGAACGGAAGGGACCAATCTGGCGCCACCAGAATTGGAGAATTGATAAGTTGCTTTTTTATAAAATCAAATGCCTCTACGCAGGCCATGTCAAAAATGAATGGGGAATCCTTTTCCAGGAGGTGAGTTAGCGGTTTGGATATTCTTGAAAAATCTTGAATAAACCGCCGATAAAAACCTGCGTGGCCAAGAAAACTTCTAATTGATTTGACGTTCGAAGGAACAGGAAGTTGTTCAATTATAGCGACTTTGGCCCTATCGACCTCCATCCCCTTGGAAGAAATTTTATGGCCGAGGACTAAGCCCTCTCGGACCATGAAGTTGCATTTCTCCCAGTTCAAGACTAAGTTCGTCTCCTCGCATCGTTGGAGGACTCTATCTAAATTTTTTAGACAATTTTTAAAAGAGTCTCCAAAGACGGAGAAGTCATCCATGAAGACTTCCATTATGTCTTCTACTAGCTCGCCAAATATTGCCAGCATACATCTTTGGAATGTAGCTGGCGCGTTACAGAGGCCAAACGGCATTCGTCGATATGCAAAGGTGCCGAAAGGGCAAGTAAAAGTCGTTTTTTCTTGGTCCTCGGGTGAAATAGGGATTTGGAAAAATCCCGAGAGACCATCAAGGAAGCAATAAAAAGGATGACCGGAGAGACGCTCTAAGATTTGATCAATAAACGGTAACGGAAAGTGGTCTTTTCTGGTGGCATCATTTAGTTTTCTGTAGTCGATGCACACCCTCCAACCCATAACAGTGCGAGTTGGGATTAATTCATTATTCGTGTTTGCCACAACCGTTATACCGCCCTTTTTTGGGACGACTTGTACGGGTCTTACCCACGTCTGTCGGAAATAGGATAGATAATCCCTGCGTCAAGGAGTTTAATAATTTCAGTCTTAACGACTTCCCGCATGTTCGGGTTAAGTCGCCGTTGAGGCTGAATTGTTTTGCGGGGGTTTTCTTCGAGAAAAATTTTGTGGGAGCAGAATGAGGGGTTAATTCCCCTGATATCTGAAATTTGTCATGCAATTGCACGGCGATGTTTAGATAAAACTTCAACCAATTCGGATGTTTCCGAATCGGTTAAAGTAGACGATATTATAACCGGAAGTTTTAAGTTCGCGGCTAGAAAAGCATATTTTAAATGGTCGGGGAGTTGCTTAAGCTCCAAGACCGGAGGTTCTTCATAGGAAGTGGAGATTTTAAAGCTTTCGAATCAAAAGGCTCGAAAGGCGAATTTGGTGGTAATTCGTCTAAAGGAGGTTGATTCGCCAGATCCGAATCGTCTATCATTAAAGATAGCAATTCCGAAAGAGAAGAACACTCGTCCACAAACGCGGATTCCAAATTGAAACAGGAATCATCATTCGATAGTGAGTTCCACATGGAGGGGTTGATATGTAAAGTAATTTCGTCATCTCCAACTCGAAGGAGGAGGCGACCGTTACTGACATCGATTAACGCGCGGGAGGTAGCGAGAATGGGGCGACCGAGGATGATGGGTACCTCGACGTCCTCCTCTATATCCAGGATGACAAAGTCTACCGGGAAGATAAACTTGTCGACCTTGACCAGAACATCCTCCGCTACACCTATTGGGTACTTTACCGAGCGATCCGCGAGTTGGATACTCATTTTTGTTGGACTTGGGACGCCTAAATCGAGTTTTTTGAAAAGAGAAAAAGGCATCAAATTGATGTTGGCGCCTAAGTCCGCAAGAGCGTACTTTATTAACATATTGCCAAAGAGACACGGGATGGAGAATCGTCCCGGGTCGTTCAGTTTTGGTGGTAATTTGTTAAGGAGAACAGCCGAACATTCCGCATTAAGGGAAACACGCGAAACATCCTCGAGTCGCTTTTTATTAGAAAGCAACTCCTTAAGATATTTCGCGTATTTCGACATTTGGGAGAGTGCCTCGCAGAAGGGGACGTTTATTTGAATTTGTTTTAAAATACGCAAAAAATTTTGATAATTTTCGTCCTCCTTCTCTTTATTAATTTTAGACGGGTAAGGAATTCGAGGACTCGAAACATTCGGCGCAACCGGAAAATCCGGAGCAATTAGAATCGAGGAAGAGGGTGGAGGGGTCGGAGGCGAAATGCATACCTTAGGCTCAACCCGCAATGGGGAGACGACCTCCTTGCCGCTTCGAAGGGTTATAGCGTTGGCATTTTCCCTGGGGTTCGGCTCCGTATTCCCTGGTAGAGCTCCGTATGGCCGCTCGGAGACCATCTTTGCAAGTTGTCCAACCTGGTTTTCCAAGTTTTTAATCGATCCGGTAAGATTCCGGATATTTGAATCGTTGGACGCGATGTATTTAGACAAAACATCTTCGAGCGGCGAAGGTTTTGAAGGAGGAGGTTGGAATCCCTGCAGAAATCCTTGCGGAAATCCTTGAGGATTCATATTTGGGGGCCTCTGAGCATTGTTAGGATTGCTCCAGGAGAAATTAGGGTGGGTCCTCCAACCCGGATTATAATTATTACTATACGGGTTGTTATTGGGGTTGAAGGGGGGCCTAACCGGATTACCGAGGTAATCCACCGATTCTTCGATTACATTATTATTATTATTATTCCAAGCGGGAGTGGAGGAGGAAACAGTCATCTCCGCCACCTGCTTACTTAGCCGCTCTACCTGTGAGGCTAAGAAAGTAGTGGCGTCCACTTCAAAAAGACCAGCCGGTTTATTAGGACGCGACCTTGGCACGTTCCATTAGTACGCGTTCATGGCCATTTCGTCGATCAGAGCTTTAGCGGTCTCCGGGGTTTTGTTGTTTAACGTTCCCCCGGAGGCCGCATCAATCATCTGCCGCGTAGAAAAATTTAAACCATTATAAAACGTCTGGACCTGTAGCCAAGTTGGTAGCGCGTGATGAGGACACCTACGCAAATATTCTTTAAAACGCTCCCAAGTCTCATAAAGAGACTCGGAATCGAATTGCACAAAGGATGTGATATCCGTGCGTAGTTTTGCGGTTTTTGACGGAGGAAAATACTTAGTTAAGAAAAATTCCATCAATTGGGCCCACGTGGTTATGGACCCTCTCGGAAGAGAAGTCAACCACGATTTGGCCTTTGACCATAGCGAAAATGGAAATAAGCGTAAACGAATGGCGTCATCAGTGACGCCATTAATTTTAAAGGTGTCGCATATTTCTAAAAAGTTTGAAAGGTGATGATTTGGGTCCTCATCTGGCAAACCGTCGAATTGAATCGACTGTTGTACCATTTGAATTATGCTGGATTTTATTTCGAAATTATTATTATTAACTGTTGGGCGAGTAATACTTGATCCTGTATCGTCCAAATTCGGCCGGGCGTAATATGCCATGGTCCGGGCCGGGGCCGCATTTGGAATTCGATCGCCCATATTTGCAGTATCTCCGATTGACTCTTCGGGGGTTTCGAGTAAGTTTTGATCACGAGTTCGGATGCGCTCAAGAAGAGTGCGCTCGATTTCGGGGTCAAAAGGAATAGTCGAATCGTCCAACGAGTTTCCTCGGGTCATATACTAAAAACAATATTTTTGGATTTTCTGTTTTATTGTTAATTTTTAGAAATATAAGTTTTTATATATATATATATATATATTTTTTTTATTATATATATATATATAAATTTTTTTTTTTTAAATATATAGATAAGGAATAAAATTAATAGCAGTTCCTACTTTCAAATAACAACACAAAGGTCCCCGGCAACGGCGCCAAAAACTTGATGATTTCGGTTGGACTTCTTCTTTTGTTTTATAAATAAAAGATAACCTTTATATTAAGAGTTTAGAATTGGCGGATGTTTTCGAAGAGTCTTGCAAGTACTCTTACTTTGAGAAATTAACCGTTATCCTATTGAAGGATAGAAGTAACGGTCTTTTTCTTCTTTCGGAATATTGACAATTACGCCTCGGCTACAACGCCGATTTCTATTGAATTGAAAAGTAGAAAAGGAGAGTTTTGCACTAAATGAGTTTGGAAAGCTGTATTTGAATTCTTAGTCCAAATTAATCATTTGATAAAGGCAAGTATACCTTATCGCAAGTAATACAGGTTATTTTTTTGAAAATATCGGGATCGTATATTTCCGCGGGTCGTGTTGATTATGCTACTTCGAGGAACGAACTATTATTTTATCGGAATAATATTTTTAGTTGGTTTAACAAAAATTCTAAGTGATAAAATGCGAAAGACGATAATAAGCGATTAACTAGAGTTCTAAGCGGTGAGAAAGATAGCGCGCGACGTCGAATTACCTTGAGACGAAAATAGATTTTTTTCGTAGAATTAAAAGTGATGACTTTTCAAAATATTAAGATGACTTGACCGTGGAGGTTCCATAATTATGAACGCTCCTCTCTCGAGGGAACGCCCACCTGAGATTATGAATATTCGACCGAACTCTCATTCTACAATCGAATGTTCTTAATACCCGCTTTATGTTGTGAACCCCGCTATTGGGTTTTTATTTCCAATTCGGGAGAATTACCTCATCCTCTCTCGAGGGTAGAGCGCACTTCTCTTTACCCGTGAGCGATCAATCCATACGCACGAGCCTCTCGGCTAACTAGGTATGAAAACGGAAATGAAAACCACACATCGATTATGTGGCTCCACTCAACGTGATTCTCGGGTAAACTTTAAGCGTTAATTATTTTAGAAAGAGATGTTTTAATTTTATAGAAAAACTATTTTTGTGTCCCAATGCTCTTCGACGTCGTGTGCTAAAGGAAATTAGCCACTCATCGGAATGGAGACGGCACTGTCGGTTGAAAAATACATTTTTAATGATTAAAGCAGATATAAGCGGATAAAAAGGAAATGAAAAGACTTATTTAAAAAACAGTAATAGTATCCGTCCCAACCACCTTAAACAAGCGCTAAAAAGTTCTTAGCCTCTTATTCAAGAAGGGGGTGGTATAGAAATGAAAAGACTTATAAAGGTGCAGAAATAATATCCGTCCCAACCAACTTAAACAAGCGCTAAAAAGTTCTTAGCCTCTTATTCAAGAAGGGGGTGGTATAGAAATGAAAAGACTTATAAAGGTGCAGAAATAATATCCGTCCCAACTGACTTAAATAAATGCTAAAGTTAATTAGCCTCTTATTCAAGATGGGGGTGGTATATAGCAGTTATATGAAGGCTGAAATAAAACTAAGTTACAAAAAAAGAAAAATATAATCTCATACACGCACACACTCTAAAAAAAAACTGAAAAGAAAGCGTTTAAAATGATAGCGATAAAATAAAGCGAAAAAAAAACGATAAAACTATTTTATGAAAGCTTGTAAATCTAAGCTATGAAAACAGTAAACCTAGATTATGAAAGCAATAAACCTAACTATAAAAGCAATAAAACTAAATTATGAAAGCAATAAAGCTAAACTCATACACGCACACACGCTAACATTAATAAAAAGGAAGATGATCCAAATGAGAAAAACATCATTTTATTTCTAAAAGGCGAAAATTACAAACGAACATAACTTAATTGCATAAAGAAAACTAGCATTCACTCAAAGAACTCAGAAAAACATTACAAAGCACTCAAAATTGGATGAAAAATACTTCAGCCGAGCCCCTCTATTTATAGGGAAAATTTGAGTTTTACACGCCCTAGGTCACGGGCGTGACTTGAATGTCACGGCCGTGACTTAGGGCGTGACATTTGCTCGGCTGTATTCGCCGTCTTCTGGAAGGTCCGGCCGTCAAACATGGCTGCACACGGGCGTGACTTGGTATGTCACGGGCGTGACTTTGTGAGTCACGGGCGTGACTATGGGTGGCTGATGTCGGCAGCATGGGCGCGGCTTCGAGACGTGACGCGATGGCGGCTCACGGGCGTGACTCTGCTGGAACACGGGCGTGACTTGTAGAGTCACAGGCGTGACTTGTAGAGTCACGGGCGTGACTTGGTCAACTCTTCGAGATTTCTCCTGAAAACGGCTGCCAGCTGGAAATTTGGCTTTTTAAAATTACACGCCCTTGGTCACGGGCGTGACCTCGGGCGTGACTTGAGCGATTTGTCGGGATTTGATCTGCATTGAGCCGTCCCGTTGATATTTGATCTTTACAATTACACGCCCTTGGTCACGGGCGTGTCTGAGGGCGTGACCTGGAAAATTTTTGCAAAAAAATGCAAAAACAAAAATAAAACTAAGTTAGAAACCAGAAATAATAAAGAAGCAATTTATTCATTAATTTACATAGAAAATTCACAATATTAATCAAAACTGTACTAATAATTATACTAAAAATACATATATTTTATTACTTATCAAGCATATATATATATATAAAAGTGCGACTAGCAAAGCCCACAATAGTTCATACATATGCAACAATAACAAACGTGGGAATGGCCTCCACGTCTCGTGCTCTCAGGCACTCTTTGGTGTACTCTGCCTTCCACCACCATCCACTCTTGATGGCTTCTGCCCTTCGAGGCTAAAGTCGGTGGCCCGAATACCAGGGCTCCCCCGTACTTTAATTATGAACATCCCGTAGTCCGAAGACTCTTTACCATTGCTTCCCGACATGTTGTACGAGACTCACTAATCAGGTGCTGCAATGGTGCGGTTTCAGGTTCGCCAAATGCCCGTTGTTCACAGCTCTCGTTGTACAACACGAAGAGCGGGTATGGCGTCCCCTCAGCTCAGGTATTCTCAATTAGCCGGCTCTACGGGCCGCTAAGTCATCCACCAGGACACCCTCACAGGTCGGGCACACAGGCCTCAGGTCCTCTCAACAGGTGGGCACGACAACATCACCAGAACCATGTCTGGGAGCTGTCGCCTGGCGATATCCAATATCGCCAGCGACAGTGAACAGAACTCCATTTTGGCTTCTAGCTGTGGGTCCTTCCCGGGGCACACCCCCAAGCATTGTTGCACATGTAGTAGCACTCCCACTGCCTCAGAACGCACAAAATCACCCGAACCAAGTCTGGGAGCTGTCGCCTGGCAATAGTAAATATCGCCAGCGACAGTGAACATAACTCCTTTTCTGCTTCTAACTTCGGGTGCTTCCTGGGGCACACCCACAGGCGTTGCTGCACATGCAGTAGCAATCTCTAGTCCTATGAAGCAGGATATCAACACGGAGTTTTCCCCCGGCAAGCACAATATCAAAAAGCATCACCAATCTGGACGAACCGTCTCGGATGGGCTTCACACAGCTCTCCTACGTCCATTTCACGCATGGACTCTACATGTATGCAAGATTTGACGGGGATAACACAAATCGACCCGTCGGAGGCCACGACCTCACCCTTTTGGGTAGGGGCCTCAACGATGCACGGAACGGACTAGAACATGTCCAAATGAGGGTAAAGAGGATCGTTACCCTTAGGCGCCGCTTCGAAGACATGGCTTGGTTTTTGGCACGGTTGGAAAGGAGCGGCTTGCCCTCCTCTACGCGTAGCCACCAACGTCGAGGGAATCGTTGTTGTGTAGCTCCACCAAATCCATGCTCTAGGCTAGGGTTTACTATTGGATCTCCTTCTCCAAGCTCTCCCTCTCTCTCTTAATTAAAACCCTTAGAAAATCATGGGTTTCAAGTGATTTTCGGCCACCTTATGCCATCCACCGAGCCTCTCTGTCCAAAACAAGGCCCCAAAGTCAATGTGCCATCAATGGCCTCGATTTCGGCTGCAAAGTACAATTTGGAGCTGTCGCCCGGCGATAGCCGCTATCGCTTGGCGACAGCGGTAAAGAATCGACTACGACCAGTCAACGCCACCGTTGCGAACAGTGCATGACACGTGTCACGGTGTCTGATGAGTCCTGATCATATACACATTTATGGACTCATCCGGGCCGCTATTCAGTCATTTCACCGCACTTTAGCCCTGTTATAGGTTATATTTGATAATCCATGCTAGGTGCACTTCTGGGGCCACTTTGGTGTGATTTCGTGCTTATCGTCATCAGTAGTTTTCATGCGCTGTTAAGTGCCACCTTCAGTGGCTGGATTTGTGGTTATGCCGGAATAGGAGTCGTGTAGGTGTTTCCGGTGTAATTCTGCACAGGAACACTGCGCACGATCACTTGTTCTATTGCGCACGACCACTAGTCGTGCGCCACTGATCGTGTGCACTTAACCCTTTTTTCATGAGTTCTGTTTGGTGTAGTGCGCACGACCATCAACGCCAGTGCGCACGACCACCGGTCGTGCGCCACTGTTCGTGCGCACTTATCATTAAATTTCTGAGTTCTGTTTCGTCTAATGCGCACGACCACCGACGATAGTGCGCACGACCACCGGTCGTGCGCCACTGGTCGTGCGAACATTTTATTTTATAAATTTCGTGTCTTGCAGGTTCCACCCAGGTAGTGCGCACGATCGCAGAATTCCAGTGCGCACGACCACTGGTCGTGCGCCAATGATCGTGCACAGTATTTAATCCAGCGCCTATTTAAACGCCTGTTCCGATTTTAGGGCAAGATCTGATTCCGGGAGCGGAGTTCCTATTCCGTACGCCGCCGACCACCACCATGGGACGCCTCCACTGCATCTCCCACGCAAGGGGAAGCCTCCTCCATCCATTCCAAGACCTCCTCCATTGTCCGTGAGTGTTCTCCACCATCCGCAAGCCTCCAAGCAGCCATTCTCTCAATTCGCCCGGCGAGAAGAAGAAGAAACCTGAAGTCGAAGACGACGGAGCTACGTAGGGAGATCGTGACAGCTCTCTACGCCGGAAGCATAGTCCGCCCGAGTCCGGAGGTAGCCCGACAACCTACCATTCCGGCCGTGAACGGCCGCTAGTCTTCACCATCGGTTATTTCTTTCCTCTTTCCTTCATTGTACTCGTTGAGCCGTGTAAACTTGAATATTGTGATGTTGTTTGTTGAAATGAATGTTTCCTTGTTGTTCTTCATGGTTTGCTTGTGATTCACTCCGTTTTCCACTCACTCACTCACGCACGCACGCAAGGTGTTTGTTCCGCGTTAGCAAGAGCTAACGGCGGTTGTGAAGAGGTGTTTGCGACCCTCACCTTCTCGCACTTGAGCACGCTCCATCCACCTCTCGAAGCATGGCATCGCGGCCGTTGCATCCATCTCACCTTGCGAAGCGGTGCTTTCGACCCGCATTTCTTTTGCTGTCGTTAAGACTAGGAAAACCAACCAAAAACCCCCTCTTTGTGTTTGTTAAACGCTTGTGTAACAATAGTCACTGCGCGATTCGTTCACCCAACCTGCATTCCTCAAGAGACCGACATCCGGAGATTCCATTCTCCACAATTATTACTTGATAGCGACCGGTGCACTTGCCGACACGCATCAAGTTTTTGGCGCCGTTGCCGGGGAATGCAGGCGTGTAACGTCCCGTGTTGTGACTTTCGTTATACGAGCAGTTGTTTTTTATTTTCTTTGTTTTTCTTTTTGTTTGTGACAGTGCATGCAGAGACAAGCCGCAGGGGAACTCGTACCCTTCGATCCTGAGATTGAACGGACCGTTCGTGCAAGAAGGCGCGCTGCAGCCGCACAGGCGGCAATGGGTGATCAGGTAGACCCAAATGACGTTGATCCGAGAATGCCCGACGTGGGGCAACATCAGCCTGGAGATGAGCAGGAGGCGGCTAGGCCTCGGCCCCGCACGATGAGGGACTACACCACTCCAACTGCTGGGAGTGTGTATCCGGGGTTCGGACCTAATATTATGAATAATCAGTTTGAGATCAAGCCAGCGATCTTAAACATCATCCGGAACAACGCTCAGTTCTCGGGGTTGGCCAGCGAAGATCCGCATCTGCATCTGGCGGAGTTTTCTGATATTTGCGGAACCTTCCGCTACGCAGGGATTGCTGACGACACGGTCAAGCTTAGACTGTTTCCCTTTTCACTCCGCGACAAAGCAAAGGTGTGGCTCCATTCCATTCCGCCAGGGACTGCTGCAACTTGGGATGCTCTCGCATCCAAGTTCCTTGCTAAATTCCATCCTGTGGATAAGATCGTGAGCTTGCGGCGGGAGATCACCACATTTCGCCAATTTGACCAAGAGACCCTTGCTGAAGCATGGGAGCGCCTCAACGATCTCCTTCGCCGTTGTCCTGGCCACGAGCTCCAACCATGGAATGTGGTCGAATTGTTCTACTTTGCGATCGAGCCCAACTACAGGGCAATGATCGATGTTGCGGCGGGTGGTACCTTGATGAACCACACTCCTGAGGAAGCCCTTCGAATTCTGCGCGACACTGCCTCCCACAGTACATTCTGGACTGCATGGAGAAATGCTCCAAGAAGCGGCCGAGGTCTCTTCATGGTCGACTCACTCCCCTCTCCATCCGCGCCTGCTGCTGTCATTACCTGCGAGGGATGTGGAGGCGGAGGCCACCACGCGTATGAATGTTCGGGGAACCACGTGGCAGGTGACTTCGCACACTTGAACTTGAACGAATCTGTTAATTATGTAGGAAATCAGCCTAGGGGGGCGCCTTTCAATAATGCTTATAATCCGGGAGCGAGAAGTCACCCGAACTTCTCGTGGAATCCAAACACACCTGGCCAACGATGGGCACCGGGGCAGCATCAAAACGATGCTTATGCCTCCGGGAGCCAACCGAGGCCACCACACCCGGATTATAACCAAGCACCCCCCACCCAAAAAAGAGTAATCTAGAAGAGATGATGGAGAAATTCATGCAAGTAGCTAATTCGAATATGGTGAATCAAACTGCATCCATGCGAAACTTGGAAACGCAGTTGGGCCAATTGGCCCAAGTGCTAACCGAGCGATCGCAGGGGACCCTGCCCAGCAACACGGAAAAGAACCCAATTGATCAAGGGAAGAGTCTTGGGGATGTGGTAGAGGCTGATCCGAGTGAGCTGGTAATTTCTTGTTCCATCAACAATTTTGAAACGAAAGCTTTGTGTGATTCCGGTTCATCTCGCAACGTCATTGCGTTGCAAGATATAGCTAAATTACAACTGGAAATGAACACGGAGGAAAGGAAATCCCTTGTGCTTGCCAATGGGACTGTTTTTCAATCCGAGGGGGAAGTGAAGAATGTGGAGGTGACAGTTGAGGGGGCAATTGTTGTTGCTGATTTTCAGGTTTTGGGCCCGCAGGAAAATCATTATATTCCTATCTTGGGCGTGCCGTTCTTGAAAGAGAGCGGTGCCACCCTTGATTTTGCTACGGGATGCATTGTCCTAACCAATAAGGTGCAGCAGCCCACTTGCTCCGAAGCCACAGCTGAAACATTCACTTCGCCCCCTCCTTTTAATTTTGATGATTCGTTGAGCTGTGCAGGGCATGAAGAAGTCAAAGAATCAAGTGAAGGGAAAAAGGAGGAGTACCTATCTAGTGAAGAAGAAGAAGTTGATCTTCGGCGAGAGTTTGGTTCCGAGACGGAAGAAGACTGCAATTCAAAAAACTCTGACGTGAATTTGGTTCGGGACAATGTCCCATTACCCTCTTATTTTGATTCATGTAATAAACTATCTAAGCGCTCCATCTCCTGGGCCGATCTGGTGGTCACCGTGACACCGGAAGTGACGCCACCCACCGCTAAGGTGGAAAAATCTGAGAACTCTCAACGGTGGCAGTCTCCAACTGTCACCAAACTTAAAAAGGAAAAACTTCTGCGCGACGCTCGTGCTGCCGCTCTCCGCGGCAAGGTGGCAGAGGTTAGGGGAGCACTGGGTAATACCAGTGCTGGCCCTAAAGCCTTCACCTCCCGCCTACGTGCTACGGGAGACGCGCACCATAAGAGCGCTTTCAGCTGATTTGTGTTTTATTTGATGTGGTGAACCGTTTCTGAGTATCTCTTTTTAATTCCTGCACTTTATAAACAATGCTAATACAGGTATTTGGTCCAGCTTAAGGACGTTAAATGAAAGCGCTACTGGGAGACAACCCAGATTTCCTGATTTCGTATTTCTTTTTATCTAACTTCTTTTAGTTCAGCTTTTGCATATGCTTTTGTTGTTTTGAGTTTTGTGCTTGCAGGTTTTGTGTTCGATGGTGCGGATGTTGCGGACTGCTTTTGATCGTAAACGCCAATCGTCTGGTATGCTCAATTCTGAGCATTGGGTAACACTTTCTCCCCTCTTTTTGCTTCAAATTTCTAGATTGTTTAGCTTAAGTCTGGGGGGGGCGAATTTGTCATCCACTGTGCACGAGTTGCACTGCATTCTAGAAGGTTGTTTCTTATTTATCCTAGTCATTATCATTATTTTTCATTCTTCACACACCACTTCACCCACTTGAGTGCGCGCTTATCTTTTTGTTGTTGCTCCGTTTAGACTATTGTGGTTGGAATGTGAAATAGGTTGTTAACATAGGAATTATTATTTGGAGTGCGATGTTGACTCATGTAGTGTTCTAGTCACTTCGCATGTTATGGTAGAATTTGAGTAGAACTAGATTTTCTTTCTGCATCTAATTTATGTTTAGTATTTCTGCGTAAATTTAGATTTATTATACTCAAGTGGTGAATTTGAATGAAATTGACGATAACCCGGTGTTGTGTGTGTACGAGTGCTAGTCGTTTGTTGCTCGAGTCAGGAGGAAGGTTTACCTTTCTCGTGGGCTAAGAACTTACCCCAAGCGACTCTCGAAGCATGGGTGAGAGCTACTCGTCGAGTTAAACATGATGTAGGCCACCCTTTGGCTAGTTTGAGCCTTGCTATTCCCTGTCCTTTTCGTTCATCATTGCAAGCCAAATTTGTGCCTACCAATCCTTTGTTCAGCTCCTCTTCATCCACCAAAGCCTGAAGCCTATCCTACACCCGCAACCAAATTGTTTTTAACTGCGCTCATAATTCTCAACTTGTGTGGTGTGTGGAATCATTGTGTTATGAAGGGAAAATAAAGTCCATCTGCTGATTTTGAACCAACCGGAGGATACATAAAAGAAGTAAAATATGGTAAACGAAAAAAAAAAGAAAAAAAAGAGCGTCTTTTGAAATGAGATCCTTCTGAGCTAAACAGAAAATCTGTTGGTATTTGTGAAGTAGGCCGTGTGCACACCTGGTTTTCATGATAAGTCTGGGGGTGTGTCACACGAGCATAGTTTGTTGGTCTTGTGGGGTGCAGCGTTCCGTTAGCTCACTTGGGTTGCGTAGCCATCGTGTTTAACTTTGAATATCCTACGGTGACCTAAGCCCTATTTTAATCCTAAAAGTCCTACTGATTTGATTTGCGAGTTTGCTAGCGCCGTGGAGAGAGTGTGACCGGGCAAGCGTATGGTTCACGACGTTGATGGATTTCAGCGGAGTTATTCCTAAGCCCCGATCTTTTGCAACACCCGCCTCAGTGTCTCGTCACGTTCATACCGGGCATGATCGTTCAAATTCCTCATAATTCACCAACTGAGTATAACTAAATCTTTACTTACGCTTTAATACTTCTGTAAATTAGTTAGCATAGTTAGAATCTTCTTCTACTAGAATCTCTACTCGCATGCGTATGTTACTTCACACCGTACTCTTTTGTGTAATTCTCTATGTTAATTATCGTTTTCACACTCCGCCGGATTCGTTTGCTCGGGACGCGCAAATAGTTAAGTCTGGGGGTGTGATGAGTCCTGATCATATACACATTTATGGACTCATCCGGGCCGCTATTCAGTCATTTCACCGCACTTTAGCCCTGTTATAGGTTATATTTGATAATCCATGTTAGGTGCACTTCTGGGGCCACTTTGTTGTGATTTCATGCTTATCATCATCAGTAGTTTTCATGCGCTGTTAAGTGCCACCTTCAGTGGCTGGATTTGTGGTTGTGCCGGAATAGGAGTCGTGTAGGTGTTTCCGTTGCAATTCTGCACAGGAACACTGCGCACGATCACTTGTTCTATTGCGCACGACCACTGGTCGTGCGCCACTGATCGTGTGCACTTAACCCTTTTTTCATGAGTTCTGTTTGGTGTAGTGCGCACGACCATCAACGCCAGTGCGCACGACCACCGGTCGTGCGCCACTGTTCGTGCGCACTTATCATTAAATTTCTGAGTTCTGTTTCGTCTAATGCGCACGACCACCGACGATAGTGCGCACGACCACCGGTCGTGCGCCACTGGTCGTGCGAACATTTTATTTTATAAATTTCGTGTCTTGCAGGTTCCACCCAGGCAGTGCGCACGATCGCAGAATTCCAGTGCGCACGACCACTGGTCGTACGCCAATGATCGTGCGCAGTATTTATTCCAGCGCCTATTTAAACGCCTGTTCCAATTTTAGGGCAAGATCTGATTCCGGGAGCGGAGTTCCTGTTCTGTACGCCGCCGACCACCACCTTGGGATGCCTCCACTGCATCTCCCACACAAGGGGAAGCCTCCTCCATCCATTCCAAGACCTCCTCCATTGTCCGTGAGTGTTCTCCACCATCCGCAAGCCTCCAAGCAGCCATTCTCTCAATTCGCCCGGCGAGAAGAAGAAGAAACCTGAAGTCGAAGACGACGGAGCTACGTAGGGAGATCGTGACAGCTCTCTACGCCGGAAGCATTGTCCGCCCGAGTCCGGAGGTAGCCCGACAACCTACCATTACGGCCGTGAATGGCCGCTAGTCTTCACCATCGGTTATTTCTTTCCTCTTTCCTTCATTGTACTCGTTGAGCCGTATAAACTTGAATATTGTGATGTTGTTTGTTGAAATGAATGTTTCCTTGTTGTTCTTCATGGTTTGCTTGTGATTCACTCCATTTTCCACTCACTCACTCACGCACGCACGCAAGGTGTTTGTTCCGCGTTAGCAAGAGCTAACGGCGGTTGTGAAGAGGTGTTTGCGACCCTCACCTTCTCGCACTTGAGCACGCTCCATCCACCTCTCGAAGCACGGCATCGCGGCCGTTGCATCCATCTCACCTTGCGAAGCGGTGCTTTCGACCCGCATTTCTTTTGCTGTCGTTAAGACTAGGAAAACCAACCAAAAACCCCCTCTTTGTGTTTGTTAAACGCGTGTGTAACAATAGTCACTGCGCGATTCGTTCACCCAACCTGCATTCCTCAAGAGACCGACATCCGGGGATTCCATTCTCCACAATTATTACTTGACAGCGACCGGTGCACTTGCCGACACGCATCAGTGTCGCCAGCGTTAGACTTGCCGCCGCGCGATAGCCTCTCGACATAGGCCTTCACGCCAGACCGATGTCGCCGGGCGATAGCCGATATCGCCAGCGACAGCGCTGGATTCCAGAAATCCAACTTTCCGAAATGGGGTCTTACACGTCTCGTGCTCACATGACACACTTTTAGTGTGCTCGCCGAGTCCACATCCATCCTAAATTAAATAACTTAGATGGCAATTTAGCTAAGTTGTACAAGCCTATGCTTTCCTACAATCATTTCCATAAGACGGTGCTCCGAGGGGCGACCTCTTCACCGACTACTATGGATGGGTTCAGATCCACCTTGCCCGGCTCAATTATCGTGAACAACCATCACGATGCGGATATAGTTTCACCTCAGCCTGGTAATGAGACAACCACAATAGGTCATCAGCACAGACTCACATGCATATTCAAGCAACCACGCGACATCGAGAGACACAGGCAATAACGCCGACGTTAGCACTAACGCCGAGCGTTAGCTAACAAAACACGATTATGTCCTCTTTTTCGGGTATTTTCTGAAGATTGCCTCCAGAACTCCCAGCAATACATAACAACACCTAGAACCCGGAAACAAGCATGCATACTCGGAGTCTTCTCTATAGCGCAATAAAGCAATATCAACATCACCAATCCATACCAACCTGTCCAGATGGGCTTAATACTGTATGTTTATGTCTGTATAGCTATCCAGACTCTATATGCAATTTCTACGGGGATATTCCATATCAACCCGTCGGAAGAAACATATCCACTAATTAGTGGAAATCTTCCTGCTACTTATGCAAATCAAAGGACAAGCGTCTCCAAAGATTTTGGAGTGGAATCGTTACCCTTGACAATCTCTTTGGCGCCAAGATTCTGAAAGTATTCTGGATGGAGAGGTTCGCAATACGCTCTCCTACAAGTATCCAAACTCGGCGCGTCGAATGGCTAGCCAAAAGGGTCTTCCTCTTCCAGCCCTCTTCTTCCTTGCCATTGAAGAGAGAGAACTTCAATGAGAAATTAGAAGAGAAACATCAATTTTCTGCCTTATATATATAAAGCACTTCCATCGACATTAACTTCTTAACACTGGGCGTTAGCCCAAAGGCAGTACAACCGATCTCATCCTGGACCGCTTAGTCCCATTGGATGGAAGATCTAACGTCGTGTGTTACCTATTAAGTCCCAGCGTTAGCACTAGATGAATCGTCGACACTTCTCGACAAGAATAAGATCTTTATGATGACACGACAGTATTTCGTCGAATCACTACCGCCAGCGTTAACTATAACGCCCAATGTTTGCTCTCGACGAATCGTCGAGACTTCTCGATGAGAACAGGACCTTTACGATGAAAAGGGAATTCGTCGAGTTAGAGTTAACGCCCAGCGTTAGCACTAATGCCTGGCGTTAACTCCTGCTACCAGAAACCTTCTTTCTTCTGCTTGGGAAAAGTGGGGTGTTATAATCCCCCCCCCCCCCATAAAGAAAGTGTCCCGAACTTCCAAAAATAAGAAAGAAAATAATAGTACAAAATATATCATTTGTACCTCAATGGAACAATTCAGGAAACTGCTCAAGCATTGTCTGCTCTCGCTCCCATGAAAGCTCCTCACGAGCGGTGTTTTCCCAGCTTACTTTAACCATTTTGATCATTTTATTCTGCAAGTGCTTGGTTTTAGTGTCTTCAATGTGAATGGGCTTGACCTTTTTCTTTAGCCCACCATCGATCGACACTTGAACATCATCCACAAGCACTTGAGTAGGTTCTCGCACAACCCTCCTCAGCATGGAGATGTGAAACACGTAATGCAAACCACTCAACTCTGTCGAAAGAGCGAGCGGATAGGCTGCTTCACCAACACGCTATAGTATCTCAAACAGTCCAAGGTATCTTGGACTCAGCTTATTCAAGCGTCGAATCCATGACACCCTTGAAAGTTTTGATTTTGAGATAAACCTAGTTTCCCACGGTGAACTCGACGTTCCTGTGTTTGGCGTTATAGTACTTCGCTTGCCTATCTTGTGCAATCAACAACCTCTCCCGGATTGCTCGAACAGTTGAAGTAGCATCTTGGACTTCCTTTCGCTTAAACAACTTAGTCTCACGTGTCTCCGCCCAAGCCAAAGGAGTACAACACTTTCTACCATAAAGGACCACAAAGGGCGTCATATGTAGACTTATTTGATAGTTGTTGTTATAAGCGAACTCGATCATAAAGAGATGGTCCCCCACCTCTTGTTGAAATCCAAGGCGCACATTTGGAGTATATCCTCCAATGTTCTATTGGTCCATTTAGTGTGCCCATTAGTTTGAGGATGAAAGGCATTGCTAAACTTCTGTTTGGTACCCAATAGTTGGTGAATTAGCCTCCAATCATTTGAAGTGAAGCGCCCATCTCGGTCACTTACGATGCTACGGGGCACACCGTGCAATCGTACTATGCTATCAACACATAGCTTTGCCAGCTTTTCCATGGAATTGTCTAGCTAGTTTGGAATGAAGTGTCAGACTTTCGTCAATCGGTCTACGATCACCCAAATGGCAACATTCCCGAGTTGCGATCCCAACAAACCATGCACAAAATCCATAGAAATGTCATCAAACTTCCATTCCGGAATGGGTAACGATTTCAGAAAACCAGCAGGTTTTTGACATTCTGCCTTCACGTGCGTGCAAGTGTAACATTTAGTGTAACAATTTGCCGCGTTTAGGCCTACGCCTTTCTTTAAACCCGGACACCAGAATAGCTTCTTCATGTCCTGGTACATTTTTGTGCTCCTGGGGTGGATTGAGTACTTAGTAAAGTGTGCCTCGTACATCAACTCCTCCTACAATTTACCAAGATTGGTGACGCACAATCGAATGTCTTTCCACAAAAGACCATTTTCAAAGGAGAACTCGGCATTAGACCAATCCACGGTCTCTGCCACATACGTTTCATGCTTTGATCAAGTTCCAATGCCAATCGGATTCTGTCAGCAAGGTCCTATTGCACCTCCGTCCAGTTCAAACATGCTTTGGCACTTGTTCTCTTGTCAATGCAAGCGATGTTTAAGGCTTCCAAGTCCCTGATTAGATGCTCATCGTACATTTGAATCTAGTTCCCTTGTGCTGAAGACCTCCGACAAAAAGTATCAGCAACAACATTTCCCTTCCCGAGAGTGTAATGAATCTTAAAAGTGTAGTCCCTAAGTAATTCCATCCACTTTTGTTGTCGCATATTTAACTCCTTATGATCTAGCAGATATTTCAGGCTCTTATGGTCTATAAAGATGCCGATCTTCTCGACATATAAATAATGCCGCCAATGTTTAAGAGTGAATATCACGGCCGCAAGCTCCAAGTCATGGACCGGATAATTCCTCTCATGCACTTTCAATTGGCGAGAGCCATAAGCAATAACCTGACCATTCTGAAGAAGAACGCGGCCTAAGCCGCTCCCTGACGCGTCACTGTAGATTTCAAAGCCTTCCGTACCACATGGCAAACAAAAAATTGGCGCCGTGGTAAGACGACTCTTCAGCTCTTCAAAACCTCGCACGCACTCTGGCGACCAAACGAACTTTTAATCTTTCTAGTCAATGTTGTGAGAGGCAAAGCTATCCTCGAGAAGTTCTCGACGAAGCGCCTATAATAACCGACAAGTCCTAAAAAACATCCGACTTCTGCCACTGTAATCAACACAGGCCACTCCCGTATCGCAACTATCTTCGCGGGATCCACGGCAATGCCCTCTCCACTTACCACATGACCTAGGAATGCCACAGAGGACAGCCAAAACTCACATTTAGTGATTTTGGCATACAACTGACTTTGCCTCAGGGTATCCAATACAATGCGCAAGTGAATCACATGCTCTTCTTCCGACTAAGAGTATACCAATATATCATCTATAAAGATAATAACAAACTGGTCCAGACACCATCAAAATATTCTGTTCATCAAATCCATAAATACCGATGGTGCATTCATCAAGCCAAATGGCATCACAGTAAACTCAAAGTGCCCGTAACGGGTACTAAATGCCATCTTGGGAATATCATATTTCCTAATCCGCAACTGGTACTTGTAGGACATCAAATCCAGCTTCGAATACACAATCGATCCATCCAGCTGATCGAACAAGTCATCGATTTGCGGAATCAGATACTTATTCTTTTCTGTCAGTTTGTTCAGTTCGTGGTAGTATATACATAGACACAAGCTTTTGTCCTTCTTCACAAAGAGGACTGGTGCACCACAATGGGATGAAGTTGAGCGTATATAGCCTTGCTCCTGTAACTCCTGCAACTGAACTTTCAATTCTGCTATCTCAAAGCTCGGTACTTGTTAGATTGGACCCTCTTTATATCTTTCTCAAGAGATTTGGTGGTATTCACCAACGTCAGAAAGACTTGCATCATCGGGCCTGACAGAAGCAGTCGCAAATCATCGCGCAGACCATCATAGAATCTGTTGGTCTTTCGCTCTTCATCATCAAAGGAAGAGCCCGCATACCTTCCAAGTCGTGTAAACTTATGGAGGTACTCATCCACCATCCTATCTCCTTGAGTTAACTTTTGAAACTGGTTCTCCATTTCTATGCGTTGAGCAGAAGGGAGATACCTTGCCAAGAACACTCAAGAAAACTCTTTGATCAAGATGTCTGTCAGTTGCATGCCGGCATACTGAAGCACTTCCAACTCTTCCCACCATAGCCGAGCCTCCCCATCAAACAGAAAGGTAGCTAGGGTCACCTTTTTCCTTTCCTACGCCCCTGATGTCGTTAGGTTTCCCTTTACCCGAGACAATTAATCTTCTCCCTGTGTTGGCGATCCTACCCCTCAAACGTTGGAGGATAGAAGCTCAAAAAATGTTTCAGATGGTGGTTTGTTGCTCGTGTTGCCTCAACCAGTACTGCAAGTACTGGTCTCTTCACAACAAGCTCAACTAACAACTTTATCATTTCAACAGAAGGGGGAGGTGTAGGCACCCTAGCAGATGCACAACTCTCAACAGTGTGTCGGGGTTTGGATTTCCCTGCACCACTTTTAATCACCTATAATCAAGACGGACACAATTTAGTGACTAAAAGCACAACAAACTAGAAAGTAGGGAACAAGCAGGTTCCACAACCATGCTAAAACATGTCTATAATGAATTCCTCAGTGGACATTCTGGTTATTTATATGAGTTACACGGTGACGCACACACATGCTCACCACCCTTAGAATGAATACAACCTCAAATTCACATGGAAAGTGAACGAGGCCCGTAGCTGATACCAAATTGTAACACCCCACCCGTTGCACAGTATATTACAGTAGGTTCGGCTGGGACCCCATGCCATATAAAGTGAACAAGCCAGAGGGTTACGTAATCAGTTACCTAACCAACGATTATCTCTAAGTTATAAATTCATTATCTTAATCCAAAATAGTTGTCCATAGTACTAAGTACTAATGTCTGATATATATACATACACGCATTTGGCACTACAGCCATACATAACAAAGTGTTTATCTGATTACATGGTTTATAAGAATCGACACGTAGGCCAGCAATACATGAAACAAAACACTCAAAAAGGCCTTCGAGGGCTAGCTAGCAAAAGAGCTCCATGTAAGACCCCAAATCAGAAAAGTCAGATTTTTGGAATTCTTCACTGTCTTCGGCGACAGCGGCTATCGCCCGGCGATAGTGTTCTGTTAAGAAGGGTTCTGGGGAGGCTATCGGGCGGCATTAAGTGCTAACGCTGGCGACACTGTGGCGTGTGTCATGCACTGTTCAAGGCAGTGGCGTTGACGGGTCAAGGTCGGTTCTTTACCGCTGTCGCCGGGCGACAGCGGCTGTCGCCGGGCGACAGCTCCAAATCGTACTTTGCAGCCAAAATCGAGGCCATTGATGGCACTTTGACTTTGGGGCCTTGTTTTGGACAGGGAGGCTCGGGGGATGGCATAAGGAGGCCGAAACCCCTCTTCCCTTCTTTATTCTCTAAGGGTTTAATTAGGAGAGAGAGGGAGAGCTTGGAGAAGGAGATGAATAGGGTTTCCCAACCCTAGAGCTCACCTTTGGTGGAGCTACACTACTCCGATTCCCTCGACGTTGGTGGCTACGCGTAGAGGAGGGCAAGACGCTCCTTTCCAACCGTGCCAAAATCCAAGCCATGGCTTCGAAGCGGCGTTTAAGGGTAACGATCTTCCCTACCCTCATTTGGACATGTCCTAGTCCATTCCCTTGCATCGTTGAGGCCCCTACCCAAAAGGGTGAGGTCGTGGCCTCCGACGGGTCGATTCGTGTTATCCCCGTCAAAGCTTGCATTCATATAGAGCCCATGCATAAAATGGGCGTAGGCGCACTGCGTGAAGCCCATCCGAGGCGGTTCGTCCGGATTGGTGATACTTTGGGGTATTGTGCGTGCCGGGGGAAAAACCCCGTGTTATTATACTGCTTCGTCGGACTAGAGGGTGCTACTGCATGCGCAGCAATGCCCGGGGGTGTGCCCCGGGGAGCACCCGAAGTTAGGAGCAGAAGTGGAGCTCTGTTCAGCTGTCGCTGGCGACAGTGACTGTCGCTAAGCGATAGTTTCCCAGATTTGGTTCTGGCGATTTTGGGCGTTCTGAGTCAGTGGGAGTTCTACTTCATGTGCAGCAATGCCTGGGGGTGTGCCCCGGGAAGCACCCACAGCTAGAAGCCAAAATAGGGTTTTGTTTACTGTCGCTGGCGACATTGACTGTCGCCAGGCGACAGCTCCCAGACTGAGCTCTGGTGATGTTGTTGTGCCCACCTGTTGAGAGGACCTGAGGCCGGTGTGCCCGACCTGTAAGGGTGTCCTGGTGGATGACTTAGCGGCCCATAGAGCCGGCTAATTGAGAATACCTGGGCTGAGGGGACGTCATACCCTCTCTTCGTGTTGAACAACGAGAGCTGTGAACAACGGGCATTGGGCGAACCTGAAACCGCACCATCGCAGCACCTGATTAGTAAGGCTCGTACAGCATGTCAGGAGGCAATGGGAAAGAGTCTTCGGACTACGCTATGTTCACAATTAAAGCACGGGGGAGCCCTGGTATTCGGGCCACCGACTTTAGCCTCGAAGGGCAAAGCCATCAAGAGTGGATGGTGGTGGAAGGCGGAGTACACCGAAGAGTGTCTGAGAGCACGAGACGTGGAGGCCATTCCCACGTTTGTGATGTTGCATATGTATGAATTGTTGTGGGCTTTGCTAGTCGCACTCTTATATATATATATGCTGCTGAGACTGTTTTGCAGGGACGTTTAGGACTGCCACCCCCTCGAAGGGGTGGGGTCGTTATAATTTGGTCGATTTGCTGAACGTTGCCCTGTTCTGCCACAGTTTTTGGTGGGCATGTTGTTCAGGTGCTGGACCGAGCGGGAACATAGCGGGATGAAGCCCTGCGCTGCTGCGGCCCTTGAAGGCCCCTTTTATGTTGCTTTTTGCTTTTCATGTATGGCCGGCCTGCGCGCCGATGTTGGTAAACTGTAAGGCCGTCGTGCCTAGATTTTGTGTTGTAAAACATTTTATTCCAAGTAATAGAAGTGGACATACCCGGGTTCGGGGTTTGGTGGTTTATTCATCTTGTCTCTTTTCAGCTTCCGCATAGAATGCTCTGAGTTAGGCTTCGTTGTATAGTGTCGTTGCATATTCAATTAAGTGACATTCCCGTTTGTTTTGTAGTATATGGCGTGGGGCCCCGGCCGGACCTTCTGCTATATGCTCCCGAACGGATGGGGGTGTTACAAATTTGTATCAGAGCTAGGTTTCGATCCTAGGACCTGTGGGTTATGGCCCCACCACGCTTCCGCTGCAAATTGGTATCAGCTTCTAAGGTTCCGTATCCTTCTAAGGAATTCGTGGACGAATTCTTTTAAGGGGTGGTGAGCACGTGTGTGCGCTACCGTTGAGACGTAAAATAAACCCAAAAATGTCCACTTAGGAATAAAATGTAACAACAAACCAACAATAATTGCATGATTTTGGAACCTGAGCGTTCCTTTTGTTGTTAGTTGCGACTGTGCTGTCGCCTAACTGTGTGTTGCACTTGTGTAGGGCACTCGAAGTGCAGCGGGACCGTCGCGTCCCTGTGATGTGGGTGAGATTAGCGGGTCTGTTGAGGCCCCTAAAACTCTGTCTGTTGAGTTGGTTCGGCTAGTTCCCGAAGCCATTCTAGCTGCGTTGAATGGCCAGCCTGGAAGGCACGGTCAACCGCTGGTGCAGGAAGTGGCCCCAGAGCCACTAAGAGTGGAGCAGGTCCCCGTGAGGCGTGCTGTTGACCAGCAACTGAAGCACTTTCTGGGATTTCGACTTCCTCCATTTACCGGGGTTGAATCCCCAGCTGAGGCCGAGGACTGGCTGTCGCATGTGGAGCGAATTCTGACAGCGACACAGTCGGATGAAGCTCAGAAGATGACCTTCGCTACTTTCTTGCTGGAAAAGGAAGCCAGGCGATGGTGGGATTAGGTAGAGAGGCGCCAGTTTGCGGGAAGGCGACTGGTTGATGTGCCGATGGAAGAGTTGAAAATCTTTCTGGCAAGGTATGTGCCTCCATCGCAGCAGATCGCGATGGAGAACCAGTTCTTGGCTCTGACGCAGGGTGGTAGACTGGTTGATGACTACCTATATGAGTTCACCCGCCACGGGCGTTACGCTGGAACTTCTTTCGATGACGAGGGGAGAAGGGTGAACAGGTTTTACGGTGGTTTGCGTAGTGAGCTGCGGTACCTCCTGGCAGGGCCGTTGACGCAGGGTTTCACGACCCTCGTTGGTTCAGCCCGAGCGCTTGAGCAGGACATGCTCAGGGAGAAGGGCAAGGTGGCTGTGGTTGAGGCAGTGCCAGAGGGCAAGGCGCCGAGTGCGGGGAAGTTGCGGAAGTTGAATCGCTGGAAGAAGGCTCGATTATCTGGGCCAGCTCCCTCTGCTTCGGGCGCGTCGTCTGGACGTGGCCCTCTTACTTGTTTTACTTGTGGCAAGCCTGGCCATTTCTCTTGGGATTTCCGCAGTGGGCTTCCAAGGCCAGAGAAGAAGACTGGGCCAGCTTATTCTGAGAAGGGGAAGGCAGCTGAGTCCACTGCCTCCCGTATGGCTCCCCCGCAGCCCAGGGTCTTCAATCTTGGTCGGTAGGAGGCTATCCAAGCCAAGGACATCGTGACAGGTATAATATAAGATACAGTTCTTACTATTTTATATAACTGCTTTAATGTTCATGCTAACTTGTTTAGCGGCGTAGGCTATGTAAATGTTTTAGGCATTCCTGCGAGAGCGCTTTTCGATACTGGAGCTTCGCACTCCTTCTTATCGTCGGACTTCGCCCAACGTATTGGTGCGTCGTCGATGGCTTCTGCAGATGGACTGGAGGTCCTACTTCCGAATGGATATTCGATGCGTGTGGAGAGGAGTTGCTGCGTGTAGGTTCTAGTTGGAAGTCAGGATTATGACCTGAAGGCATCGTTACTCCCCCTGGTTGAGTTCGATTTAATCTTCGGTATGGACTGGTTGTCGGAACAACGTGCGTGTTTCGATTGCACCACCAAGGAGGTGAGGTTTGGGCAGTGTGCCGATCGTGAGACGGTCTTTGCGGGCATGCGTGGATCGAGCAAGATGTTGATGTCTGCTCTCCAGGTGTCCAAGGCAGTGCGACAGGGAGCAGAGTTATTCTTTGCTCTTGTGGAGGCTTCAACGTCGAGGCCCAGCCTAGTGGATGTTCTGGTAGTTTCAGAGTTCCCCTATGTGTTCCCAAGCGAGCTCCCCGGTGCTCCACCGCAGCGGGAGATAGATTTCACAATTGAGTTGGTGCCAGGCGCTAAGCCTGTGGCCCGGTCGCCATATCGTATGGCTCCGAAGGAGTTGGCAGAGTTGAAGCTGCAGTTGCAGGAGCTACTTGAGCTGGGCTACGTGCGTTCAAGTTCCTCACCTTGGAGTGCACCGGTCCTCTTTGTCAAAAAGAAGGACGGTAGCCTGCGGCTTTGCATCGATTATCGGGAGCTGAACAAGCTGACCGAGAAGAACAAGTATCCTCTTCTGAGGATTGACGACTTGTTCGACCAGCTCGTTGGTTCTACAGTATACTCGAAGCTGGACTTGAAGTCCGGCTATTATCAGGTGCGGATCAGGGAGTGCGACATCCCGAAGACTGCCTTCAATACAAGGTACGGGCAGTATGAGTTCACCGTGATGCCGTTTGGGCTGTCTAATGCGCCTTCGGTGTTTATGGACTTGATGCACCGGACTTTCCGAGAGTACCTCGACCAGTTTGTGGTCGTCTTCCTTGACGACATACTAGTATACTCTCAGTCCAAGGAGGAGCACGGTGATCACCTGCGAGTAGTCTTGGAGGTTCTGAGGAGGAACCAGCTGTATGCCAAGTTCTCGAAGTGAGAGTTCTGGTTACCTTCCGTGGCGTTCTTAGGCCATGTGGTTAGTGGTTCAGGTCTGGCAGTAGATCCGGTGAAGGTTGCGGCCATCAGGGAGTGGCCTGTTCTTTCTACTGTAGCGGAGGTCCGTAGCTTTCTCGGGCTGGCCAGCTATTACAGGCGCTTCATGGAGAACTTCTCACGGATCGCGCTGCCTCTTACGACGCTGACACGGAAGATGCAGGAGTTTGTTTGGACGCCCGCGTGTGCGCAGGCTTTCGAGGAGTTGAAGCGGCGGCTTACCACAGCCCCGATCTTATGTTTGCCTTGCGGCACAGAGGGGTACGAGATATACACCGATGCTTCTGGGAGCGAACTTGGCTGTGTTCTGCAGCAGCATGGCAAGGTGATAGCGTACGGCTCTCGCCAGCTGAAGGTGCATGAGTGGAACTATCCGGTCCATGACTTGGAGTTGGCGACCGTGATATTTGTCCTGATGCTTTGGCGGCATTATGTGTATGGCTTGAGGATCGACATCTTCACGGACCATAAGAGCCTGAAGTACCTTCTGACGCAAAAAGGGATGAATATGCGGCAGTAGAGGTGGATGGAGTTCCTGGGGACTTCAACTTCGAGATCCACTACACTCCCGGGAAGGGGAATGTTGTTGCGGATGCACTCAGTCGCAGGGCTCCAGCGCAGGCCAACTGGATTCAGATGCATGATGAGTGATGCGATATTTTCGGCAAGTGCACCGGTCGCGCAAGTAATAATAATGGGGAAAATCCCCGAGTGTCGGTCTCTTGAGGAACACAGTAAGGTGGAATTTAATATCGAGGAAGGACTTGAGATCGAAGTCCTTGGTCGGTGTTACAATGGATGGCTGGTTTGGTTTGCGAATAATAAAATAAAATACTACGCCTACTCCTATGCAATGCCGCTATGCAATGCTTCGATTGGCGAGATGGAGACTAAGCAGGCCTTGAGCGCGCTGCGTCGAAAGGGCGGATGGGCGAGAAGGCATGCGGAATGAGGGTCGCAAGCACCTCATCACAATAAGCACGCCACAAGCAATTGCTAGTGCGGCACCGGTCACGGTGGTGGAGTGGGAGATGGAATAGGGCGCACCTCAATAACACAAATGAACTAGATAATTCCAAAATCATGAAATAAGCAATAATACACATGGTTCATAGCATTCATCATCTAAATAAAGAGATTACAACAAATATAACCACACAAGTAGAAGAAAAAAGCAAGAAATACGACCGAATCCGGAGTCTCGTTGTAGATTCACGGTAGGAAGCACCGGGTTGTCATTCCGCGTCCTAGCTCGGTCCCAACTGCGTCCGGGGTAGAGGAGGGCTGTCACACCTCCCAATGGACCCGTCTTCTCCAGCGATTTACTATCCGGCCACGTCTAATGCGAAGAACTTCTTCCTTAGCGATCAAAATGAGTGTAGGATCCCTTCTTGCAAGCCCTTGGATGATGGAGGAGGCCTAGGGGATGAAAACCCTCTGAAAATGGCGAAAACGGCGGAAGGAACGGAGTCCAAGATGCGTAATCCCGACCTAATTCGCGATCAGGTCATTATATAGGCGCTAAATTGAACAGCGTGCACGGTCATTGGCGCACGACCAGTGGTCGTGCGCACTAGAATCCTGTGATCGTGCGCACTGCCTGGGTGGAACCTGCAAGATACGAAATTATAAAATAAAATGTTCGCACGACCAGTCGCGCACGACCGGTGGTCGTGCGCACTGGAGTCGATGGTCGTGCGCACTACAGCAAACAGAACTCGGAAATTACATGGTAAGTGCGCACGAGCAGTGGCGCACGACCGGTGGTCGTGCGCACTGTCGTTGATGGTCGTGCGCACTGCACCAAACAGAACTCGTGAAAAAGGGTTAAGTGCGCACGATCAGTGGCGTACGACCAGTGGTCGTGCGCAATAGAACCGGTGATCGTGCGCAGTGTTCCTGTGCAGAATTGCACCGGGAGCACTTGCACGACTCCTATTCCCGCACAACCACAGATCTAGCCACTGAAAGTGGCACCTAACAGCACAAGAATACTACTAAAGACAAAAAGCATGAAAATCACACCTAAGTGGGCCAAGATGTGCACCTAGCATGGATTATCAAATATAAACTAAAACAAGGCTAAAGTGCGGAGAAATGACTAAATAACGGCCCGGATGAGTCCATAAATGTGTATATGATCAGTACTCATCACACCCCCAGACTTAACTGTTTGCGCGTCCCGAGCAAACGAATCCGGCGGAGCGTGAAAACGATAATTAACATAGAGAATTACACAAAGGAGTACGATGCGAAGTAACATACGCATGCAAGTAGAGAATTTAGTAGAAGGAGATTCTAACTATGCTAACTAATTTACAAGAGTATTAAAGCGTAATTAAAGATTTAGATGTACTCACTTGGTGAATTATGAAGAATTTGACGATCATGCCCGGTATGAAAGTGACGAGACACTGAGGCGGGTGTTGCAAAAGATCGGGGCTTAAGAATAACTCCGCTGAAATCCATCACCGTCGTGAACCATACGCTTGCCCGGTCACACTCTCTCCACGACGCTAGCAAGCTCGCAAATCAAATCAGTAGGACTTATAGGATTAAAACGAGGCTTAGGTTACGATATGATATTCAAAGTTAAACACGGTGGCTACGCAACCCAAGTGAGCTAATGGAACGCTGCACCATACAAGACCAACGAACAATGCTCGTGTGACACACCCCCAGACTTATCATGAAAACCAGGTGTGCACACGGCCTACTTCACAAATACCAACAGATTTTCTGTTGTTAGCTCGGGAGGATTTTTTTTCAAAATACTTTTTTTTCTTTCTTTTACATATTTTACTTCTTTTATGTAACCCCCGGTTGGTTCAAAATCAGCAGACAGAATTTATTTTCCCTTCATAACACAAGGATTCCACACTCCACACAAGTTTAGAATTATGAGCGCAGTTAAAAACATTTTGGTTGCGGGAGTAGGATAGGCTTCAGGCTTTGGTGGATGAAGAGGAGCTGAACAAAGGATTGGTAGGCACAAAATTGGCTTGCAAAGGTGAATGAAATGGACATGGAATAACAAAGCTCAAACTAGCCAAAGGGTGGCCTACATCATGTTTGACTCAACGAGTAGCTCTCACCCATGCTTCGAGAGTCGCTTGGGGCAAGTTCTTAGCCCACGAGAAAGATAAACCTTCCTCCCGACTCGAGCAACACACGACTAGCAACCGCACACACACAACACCGGGTTATCGTCGATTTCATTCAAATTCACCACTTGAGTATATTAAATCTAAATTTACGCAGAAATACTAAACATAAATTAGATGCATAAAGAAAATCTAGTTCTACACAAATTCTACCATAGCATGCGAAGTGACTAGAACACTACATGAGTCAACATCGCACTCCAAATAATAATTCCTGCGTTAACAACCTATTTCACAATCCAACCAAACTAGTTTAAACGGAACAACAACAAAAAGACAAGCACGCACTCAAGTGGGTGAAGTGGTGTGAGAAGAATGCAACGATGATAATGAAAATGATAAATAAAAAGCAACCTTCTAGTATGCAATGCAGCATGTGCACATTGGATAACAACAACCGCTCCCCCAGACTTAAGCTAAGCGATATATCTAGAAATTGAAGCAAGAAGAGGGGAGGAAGTGTTACCCAATGCTCAAAAATGAGCATACCAGACGATTGGCGTAAATGATCAAGAATAGTCCGCAGCATCCGCTCTCATGAGAAACAAAGGCCACCTGAAAGTTATACACTAGAGCAACAAAAATAGTAAAAACTGGACTAAACATGTGAGAGCACAAAAAATCAAGAATTCTAAGTTATCACCCATGGGAGTGAACTTGTTCCTGCAATAAATATTGAGCACTCGCACACAAAATAAGGGAACAGAAAAAGCTGAATAAATAAAACTATGCCCAGAAGAGCATTCCACAAGCAAAATGTTATTATTACAAACATCAAAAGAGAAGGAGTTCAAACGACTCAACAAAAGAAACTAAACAGAAAGCACGGCTTAGAATATCTCGCATGCAGGGAGGAAGATCACTCGTCGTCGCTGTCGCTATCTAACACCACAACGGACGGCGACCGTCTGGAAGATGATGCGGCCCGACCCGGAGGTGGGGGGATGTTTAGCCCTCCCCGCAGTGCTTGCTGATAGACGAAATCCGTAAGCCAGTACTGGTTTGCCTCCAAATCGGAGAGGCGCCGATCGAAACTTGGCACCTCCGGCGCTCTTGACGAACTGCCCTCCTCCTTGGCTCTCCGCTCCTGCTGAAATGAATGCCTTCGCGGCTGCAGAATGGCTACCTCGCGGTGAGTATTTGGCGGCTCAGCCGGCTCTCCGTGCTCCTCGTCGCCTTGCCTCTCCCTAGGCGCATCTCCCGGCATCACGACCACAAAGCGTCTACTACTCTTCTTCCCCACGACCCGTAATAGATGGAAACTCACCATGGTGGCCCGAGTGATGAAGGAGGGCGCAGTCACCTGCACCATCGGAGGCAGATGACTCCAGAACCCCAGGATTTTGGCGATGCGGGTAATATAGTAGGCACCACCAATGGCACCTGTGAGACCGTAAGTGGCCTCGTGGTGGAAGAAGAAAGAGAGCATGTAGCCAAGATGCAAAGGCTGCCGAAATTCCATACTATAGAGGGAGATCAGATCTTGCCACCCCACTACATTCTGACTAAGGGCACGGGCGACAAGAGAGTGGCTAAGGACGTGCTGCAGGTATCGGAGAGCAGGCGCGACGATCCATGTGGATTTGCTTTTTCTGGCCACATATTCTTCATCACGACCCATGAGGGCACACCACGCGGCACGCGGGGTAACACCATCCGGGAAGGAGACATCCAAATCCAGAAAAGGGATCATCGTGGCCTCGGCTTCGGTGTAAAATCCAGCGTGCACCGCCAACTCGGATAAGGAGAGAGTGAAAACCTTGCCCAAAATTCGGAAAGAGCACTTTCCCGGACGTTGACCGGAGGGCAACACTTCCCACTCAAACGTAGCAAGAAATTCCAAGGTGAGCTCCCGGTAGCCGAGGTCATTGCACTCGAACACCCCGCTCCAATGATCGAAATAATAGCGTTGGCGGACGGCCTCCCCCAACTCCCCATTGTCGCCGATAGAGTTCAACTCGTTCCAATCCACGAGACGCTGTGATAGGAATGGCTTCTCCTTAAGAGAATTGAATCGCCGCGTGTGCGAATCCTTGGAAAAAGTCGCCATCCTAGCGAGGATCTGAGCAGGAGAGGTGGAAGAGCGGCCGGAGCGTTGGTAGACCTTTTGGCGATCTCTGGAGCTCATGGTGGTAGGAGGGCAAAGGAAGGAGGAGAAATAGGGAATGGGCTCACCGGAAGGGAAGGAGGCGCACGATCGGCGGCAAGCAGGCAGAAACGGCGCACGGACGTCGGAGAACGAAAACCCTAGATCGTGCGCGAAAGGCTCGGGCGGACGGGCTTTTTATAAAAATCTGGGCCGATCGAACGACCAGTGGTTGTGCGCGATAAGTAGTGCGCACGACCAGTGATCGTGCGCCTTAGGAATTTTCCAAGCGGCCAACATTTTAGTAAAAACTCCATCCACCATACAATTTACGCACAACCAGGAGTCAGCACACGCAGCGAGGCATTCATAGCCTTAACAAAAACTTAACTAAGCCAGACAAAATAAAATTTCAGGGTAAATAAATATAACTACTGGGGTTACTGTCATCCCAGCACGACTTATTTGAAAAACATAAGGGTTCTAACTAATGGGCCTATGGAAGAGAAAATGCACAGGTAACTGTTCCAATATCCATTTCAGTTGCGGGTACCGATACGGTGATAGAATAGTCACCCCTCTACCTAAATAATGATACCTGCTCCCCACAGGTAGAGGGTAGAGAATGTAAGAAAAGGAGGCAGCCTGGTCCTTACTCAACTCACAAAACACATCCTTGCCTAGCAAGGTATCGTCCACAGCAAGTTTACAGGAGGAGGAGGCAACGAATGAGGCTTCCTTAACGGAGGAGGGGTCAACCTCCTCGCATATGAGGATGCAATCATCATTGACTCGGGCAAGAAGCTCCAAGTCCTCCTGAAGTACCTGTGAAGACTCAACCTGCACAGGCTCAGATGGAGAAGGGGGGTTAGGAAATAAAAGAGAAGAATGACATAAATAATCAAACAGCGGGGGAGTGGTCCCGGTCTCACTCCCAGAAGGATCCAAGGATAGATCGCTATCATCATCGTAAGTATCATGGCGAGGAGAACTCAAGAACTCAGGGTCCTCAGTGGTGGTTTGGACCTCCTCGTCCCATGAAGAAGTGTAAACCTCCTCATCAGAGAGAGTATCCTCCTCAACCCACTTTGGAGCACCCTTCGAGTCAGAAGCATCACCCAACTCCTTTACTTCGATAGGATCATAAAGAATGTGCGTAGAAAAAGTATGCAAAGAAATTGGAGGAACGAGAAGGTTTGGTTCCTCAGCAAAAAGATCTGCTAAAGCCTCCCCGATCGAAAGAATACTTTCCTCGTCAAACTCAGGTGCATCTAGGATCTCCCATTCCTCTCCCTGTTGACAAACGGATGAGCGATCATCATCGCTGGGCGTGAAGCCAAACACAGGGAGTGAGGAGTCCATGCACGAAACAGGCTCTGGGGTAGAAGGTACAACAACCTCCATGGGTAAAGAATGAGTGATAGGGACAATGTCGTCCTGAGTGGAGGAGCGGCGGTCAGGCTTGACAAGACTAGGACAGTCCTTCAATTCATGACCCTCTCCTCCACACAGCAAGCAAACAATGTTCCTACACTGCCTAGCATTTAACTCATTCATTTGGGCTATATAATAGTCCATCATGTCGTAAGTGCCAGGAGAAATATCCCATGAAGACATTTTCACTAATAAATGCAGATATAAAGAAACAGAAATGCTCTGCACGGGAAACTACACAAACTAATAAAAATCCTTGGATTAAACTTGCTTAAAATTGTAAAATAGGGGAGAAGAAATAATTGTAAAATAAGGGAGAAGAAATAAACACAAACAATAGAAGATTAAAAGGCAAACAAAAATAATAAAGCGGCTATTCACAATGGAAGAACTACTATCTCTTGTCTCCCTCTACAGAAAACTCACACGACTGTGTTCCCCGGCAACGGCGCCAAAAACTTGATGCGATATTTTCGGCAAGTGCACCGGTCGCGCAAGTAATAATAATGGGGAAAATCCCCGAGTGTCGGTCTCTTGAGGAACACAGTAAGGTGGAATTTAATATCGAGGAAGGACTTGAGATCGAAGTCCTTGGTCGGTGTTACAATGGATGGCTGGTTTGGTTTGCGAATAATAAAATAAAATACTACGCCTACTCCTATGCAATGCCGCTATGCAATGCTTCGATTGGCGAGATGGAGACTAAGCAGGCCTTGAGCGCGCTGCGTCGAAAGGGCGGATGGGCGAGAAGGCATGCGGAATGAGGGTCGCAAGCACCTCGTCACAATAAGCACGCCACAAGCAATTGCTAGTGCGGCACCGGTCACGGTGGTGGAGTGGGAGATGGAATAGGGCGCACCTCAATAACACAAATGAACTAGATAATTCCAAAATCATGAAATAAGCAATAATACACATGGTTCATAGCATTCATCATCTAAATAAAGAGATTACAACAAATATAACCACACAAGTAGAAGAAAAAAGCAAGAAATACGACCGAATCCGGAGTCTCGTTGTAGATTCACGGTAGGAAGCACCGGGTTGTCATTCCGCGTCCTAGCTCGGTCCCAACTGCGTCCGGGGTAGAGGAGGGCTGTCACACCTCCCAATGGACCCGTCTTCTCCAGCGATTTACCATCCGGCCACGTCTAATGCGAAGAACTTCTTCCTTAGCGATCAAAATGAGTGTAGGATCCCTTCTTGCAAGCCCTTGGATGATGGAGGAGGCCTAGGGGATGAAAACCCTCTGAAAATGGTGAAAACGGCGGAAGGAACGGAGTCCAAAATGCGTAATCCCGACCTAATTCGCGATCAGGTCATTATATAGGCGCTGAATTGAACAGCGCGCACGGTCATTGGCGCACGACCAGTGGTCGTGCGCACTAGAATCCTGTGATCGTGCGCACTGCCTGGGTGGAACCTGCAAGATACGAAATTATAAAATAAAATGTTCGCACGACCAGTCGCGCACGACCGGTGGTCATGCGCACTGGAGTCGATGGTCGTGCGCACTACAACAAATAGAACTCGGAAATTACATGGTAAGTGCGCACGAGCAGTGGCGCACGACCGGTGGTCGTGCGCACTGTGGTTGATGGTCGTGCGCACGGCACCAAACATAACTCGTGAAAAAGTGTTAAGTGCGCACGATCAGTGGCGCACGACCAGTCGTCGTGCGTAATAGAACCGGTGATCGTGCGCAGTGTTCCTGTGCAGAATTGCACCGGGAGCACTTGCACGACTCCTATTCCCGCACAACCACAGATCTAGCCACTGAAAGTGGCACCTAACAGCACAAGAATACTACTAAAGACAAAAAGCATGAAAATCACACCAAAGTGGGCCAAGATGTGCACCTAGCATGGATTATCAAATATAAACTAAAACAAGGCTAAAGTGCGGAGAAATGACTAAATAACGGCCCGGATGAGTCCATAAATGTGTATATGATCAGGACTCATCAATGAGCACCTGGTATGTGACCTGGAGGCCTTGGGCATTTCTTGCGTGGAGAAGAGGAGCAGTGCAGGTGCCTGTTTGAGTTGGACTGAGGTATAGTACGACCTCGCAGTTAGAGTCCGCCAGGCTTTAGAACTCGATCCGAGTTTAAAGCGCTACGCGGAGGAGTCAGGTGTTGGGCCGGATGCCCAGTTTCAGTTGCGTGACGGGTTGCTGTGGAGAGGCGACCATTTGTGCGTCCCCAAGGCGGCTGAGCTGCGCGATGAGTTGATGTACGAGGCGCATCGTACCAAGTATTCAGTTCATCCGGGGAGCACGAAGATGTACAAGGACATGAAGGTCCTTTTCTGGTGGCCGGGTATGAAGAGGGACATCGCTCACTACGTGGCCAAGTGCCACACTTGTGCGCTAGTGAAGGCAGAATGTCAGAAGTCCGGTGGCTTTTTGAAGTCATTGCCTGTTCCGGAGTGGAAGTTTGATGACATTTCCATGGATTTCGTGCATGGACTGCCGAGGTCGCAGAGCGGGAACGATGCCATCTGGGTAGTCGTTGACCGGCTGACGAAGGTGGCACACTTTATCCCCAACCGGAGGGATGACTCGGTGGAGAAGTTGGCGAAGCTGTATGTTGATACTATAGTACGACTGCACGGGGTGCCCCGTAGAATCGTCAGTGATCGAGATGGATGCTTTACTACGAGCGACTGCAGGCTAGTCAACCGTCTATTGGGTACGAAGCTGCAGTTTAGCACGACCTTTCATCCTCAGACGGATGGCCAAACTGAGCGTACCAATAGGACGATGGAGGACATGCTCCGGATGTGCGTCCTGGATTTTGGCAAGGGGTGGGAAGATCACCTCTTTCTTGTTGAGTTCGCGTACAACAACAGCTACCAGGCGAGTATTCAGATGGCGCCTTTCGAGGCCCTCTATGGCAGGAAGTGCCGCACTCCCTTAGCTTGGGCGGAAATGGGCGAGACGAAGCTCTTCAAGAGGAAAGACATCGAAGAGGCGACTTCGACGGTACGTATGATCCGGGAGAGGCTTTTGGTTGCGCATGATAGGCAATCGAAGTACTATAATGTGAAGCCCAGCGACGTCCAGTTCGCCATTGGCGATTGGGTTTACTTGAAGATCAGGCCGTTCAAGGGTGTATCCAGGATTCGGCGCTTGAAAAAGCTGAGTCCGAGATACCTTGGACCGTTTGAGATCATCGAGCGCGTCGGCGAGGCGGCTTATAGGCTTGCACTATCGACGGAACTGAGCGGGCTACATGATGTATTCCACGTCTCCGTGTTGCGGAAGGCAGTGCAGGAGCCTACGCAGGTGGTCGCGGCGGATCAGGTTCCCGTGGATAGTGGGCTTAAGACGGCGGTCAGGCCCGTTAGCATCAAGGATGCTGAGGTGCGTCAGTTGCGGAACAGGGCGATGCGTATGGTTAAGGTCCGTTGGGACAACTGCGGTCGCGAGGAGCTCTCATTGGAGCGTGAGCAGACCATGATGGAGGAGTTCCCTGAGCTGTTTCGGTGACGTATATCTCTTTTTCCCCTTTGTGTAAAGACATTTTTGGATATATATATATATATATATATATATATATGCCTGTTTTTACAAATTTCGGGACGAAATTTTTATAAGGAGGGGAGGGTTGTAAGACCCCAAATCAGAAAAGTCAGATTTCTGGAATTCTTCACTATCGCCGGCGACAGCGGCTGTCGCCCGGCGATAGTGTTCTGTTAAGAAGGGTTCTGGGGAGGCTATCGGGCGGCGTTAAATGCTAACGCTGGCGACACCGTGGCGTGTGTCATGCACTGTTCAAGGCATTGGCGTTGACGGGACAAGGTCGGTTCTTTACCGCTGTCGCTGGGCGACAGCGGCTGTCGCCGGGCGACAGCTCTAAATCGTACTTTGCAGCCAAAATCGAGGCCATTGATGGCACTTTCACTTTGGGGCCTTGTTTTGGACAGGGAGGCTCGGGGGATGGCATAAGGAGGCCGAAACCCCTCTTCCCTTCTTTATTCTCTAAGGGTTTAATTAGGAGAGAGGGGGAGAGCTTGGAGAAGGAGATGAATAGGGTTTCCCAACCCTAGAGCTCACCTTTGGTGGAGCTACACTACTCTGATTCCCTCGACGTTGGTGGCTACGCGTAGAGGTGTAACACCCTGCCAGTACAAAAAGTATAACAGCAGGTCCGGCCGGGACCCCACGCCATACAAACCACACTAGCTAGGAGTTAAAAGGTGATAACCAGAAAAGTAACAACTAACGAGAGTACAAAACGTAAGCGGAAGCATTAATTAAACCATTCAAAAAGACATGTCCACTATCATTGGAATGAATCCAGAAATGAGAGTTACGGCCTTAGGGCCTTACATCAAATCAATGTACAAAACTCCAACAAAACATGCATCGGCACGCAGGCCGGCAAAACATGAGAAAGCAGGAAAAAGGCTGGCCTTCGAGGGCCAACACAGCAAAGGGGCCAACGCCCGCTACTTCCCGCTAGGCTCACCTGCACCTGCATAAGAACATTCCACCAAGCGGTGGCAACCAAAGTAACGGTCAGCACAGCTGACCAAATTATAACGACCCCACCCCTTTCCCGGGGTGGCGGAGATTCTACCCTGCAAGTAAGCCATACTAGCACAAGTACTAAACTAAAGAAAGTGCAACTACACGAGGTGAGGTTTCAAGCACAATCAATCTTCTAGGTTGAGCATCAAAAAGAAGGGAACCTAGGTATGCACATGATGTTGGTTGGGTTCACCCGAAGGTTTCCCACAACCGCCTAAGCAAATCGCATGAGGCTAAACATAACATCAAATTCACAACACTCCACCCTAAGGGTCACAACCTTAGGTGGGAAACAAGAGCTTTTGGTCGGTCTAGGTATGACACCTTCCACGACCTCTCCCATGATCACACGGCCTTCATGAGGAAGGGACCTCTCGCCGATCTGCATGGAAATGGGTTCGGTTCAGCTTTGCCCGTGCTCTAATCGTCGCGATCTATCGCACGACGCGGGTACGGCTTCACCTCGGCCCGTAAGGGTTTAGCACTTTCAAGTGCTCCTCAAAAATATACGCTACGCACCTAACCCCTTCATAAGGATCTAGGCTTCGCGAATTCTCAACAAGGGAGGTACATACGCTCCGCATCAATAACGTGGTGAAGGTTTGCCTTCATCCAAAACTCAAAGCATGGGGCTTTCGTAGGGATCTTCACAAGACGCCTACACTTAACCCCCGCAATACTATAGGTGAGTTCACGGAGTCATTCTCCGGCACGCATTCTAGGTCTAACCTAAATGCAACGTCGCAAATCAAGCATCACCGATTCGGGCTCACGGCCACGAATAGGCTTCACACAAAATGCCTAAATCCGCACGACTACCGGATTTTCTACATGCAATATGCCGGGGACGGACACAATCTACCCGGAGTCCCGAAGGACTTGAGGAAATCCTACACTTCACCCATTTGGTGAAAGAGATACCTCATGCAAGCAAAGAAAGAGGAATAAATGGACAAATACAAGTCCAAAGTTCGGGAGGAAGAATCGTTACCCTAGACGTTTTCCTCTTCGCCATGGATCCGAGATTCTACGCGGAGGGAAAGAACCGCACCGGGCTGCACTCTCCGGATCTGGAAACGGCTCGCGAAACGGAGCTCCGGAGCTCCGTCAATGGCGGGATCTTCCTTCTTCTTCCTTGCCTCCTTCTTCTTCCTCTAGCCTAGGAGAGAGAAACACCTCAAAATAATGAGGATTAATCTCCTCTCATAAGCCCTAATAGCCTCCAGCATCTAATCCTGGCCATCGGATCAGATCTCAAAAGATTTGGACGGCCCGATCTTCTTCTCCGCTCAAAATCGCGGAACAGAATAAACAGGGCGCACGATCACAGGCGCACGGTCAGTGGTCGTGCGCGACGAGGGCAATGGTCGTGCGCACTATCCGGGACAGAACTCTGAATTCTTGCGAATAAGCGCACGATCGCTGGCGCACGATCACTGGTCGTGCGCGAAGAGGGAAATGGTCGTGCGCACTGTCCGAGACAGAACTCGATTCTCTTCTGAATTAACGCACGATCGCTGGCACACGATCACTGGTCGTGCGCGATGAGGCCACTGATCGTGCGCTAAGAGCAGACAGGGAAAATTCTAGCCTGCTTCACGTGCCGCACTACCACTCCGCCTACTTCGCGGAACTACCAGATTTGGGGTGTTACAACTCCACCCTCCTTAAAAGAATTTCGTCCCGAAATCCAGGAAACAGTAATAGCATAAATTACCGTTATACTTTACCTGAGGGAAATAGCTCGGGATACTCCGCAAGCATCGTTTGCTCTCTCTCCCAAGAGAGCTCCTCTCGGCCGCAGTTATCCCACCGGACTTTTACCATCCGAATGGACTTGTTCCGCAGCTGCTTTACTTCGGTATCTTCGATGCGTAAAGGCTTGACTTTCGTCGACAACCCACTATCGACCGGAACTTTGCCGACCGCAACGATATGAGTAGGCTCTTGCACTGCCTTCCTCAACACTGAAATGTGGAACACGTCGTGCAGACCGCTCAGCTCTGCAGATAGCGCAAGCCGATAAGCCGCATCACCAACACGCTCCACGATCTCGAACGGTCCTAAGTACCTCGGACTGAGCTTTTTCAAGCGTCGAATCCTTGATACCCCTTTGAACGGTTTGATCTTCAAGTAAACCCGGTCACCGACGGCGAACTCTAAGTTCCTATGCTTGGCGTTGAAATACTTTGCTTGCCTATCCTGGGCAACCAATAGCCTTTCGCGTATAGTCCGGATCGTCGACGTTGCTTCTTCAACATCCTTTCGCTTCAATAGCTTAGTATCGCCCGTTTCCGCCCAAGACAACGGCGTACGACACTTCTTACCATAGAGGGCCTCGAAAGGAGCCATCTTTATGCTGGCTTGGTAGCTATTATTGTAGGCGAATTCGATCATAAAGAGGTGATCCTCCCACCTCTTTCCAAAGTCTAGAGCGCACATTCGGAGCATATCCTCCATAGTCCTGTTGGTTCTCTCGGTCTGTCCATCCGTTTGCGGGTGGAAGGCCGTGCTGAACTTCAATTTTGTGCCCAACAGTTCATGTATAAGCCTCCAATCTTTCGATGTGAAACGCCCGTCACGATCACTGACGATGCTACGAGGGACACCGTGCAGTCTCACGATACTATCCACATAGAGCTTTGCTAGCTTCTCTACGGAATCATCCTTCCGGTTCGGAATGAAGTGTGATACCTTTGTCAAACGGTCCACGATCACCCATATGGCGTCGTTTCCATGTTGCGATCTCGGCAATCCGTGCACGAAATCCATCGAAATATCATCAAACTTCCATTCCGGAATCGGCAAGGACTTCAGAAACCCACCGGGACGTTGACATTCCGCTTTCACCAACGCGCAAGTATGACACTTGGCCACGTAAAGGGCAATGTCCTTCTTCATGCCCGGCCACCAGAACAGTTTCTTCATATCCATAAACATTTTAGTGCTCCCCGGGTGGATCGAGTACTTGGTATGATGAGCCTCGTACATCAATTCCGCCCGTAGAGTACCAACGTTTGGGATGCATAATCTTTCCTGCTTCCACATAAGGTCGTCTTCGAAGGAGAAATCAGCGTTTAACCCTTCAACGGTTTCCGCTTTGTATCGTTTCAAGCTCTCGTCCAACTCCAATGCTTGTCGAACTCGGTCGGCAAGGTCGTAGTGAACTTCCGTCCAGTTCAAGCATGCTGAAGTAGACGTTCTCCTATCAATGCATATGATCTCCATATCTTCTAGCTCACGGATTAGACGCTCATCGTGCATCAAAATCCAATTTGCTCGTGCGGGAGCCCGACGACTCAACGCGTCTGCAACTACGTTTCCTTTACCAGGAGTATATTTGATATCGAAGGTGTAGTCCCCAAGGAACTCCATCCACCTCCTTTGGCGCATGTTCAACTCCCTTTGATCTAGTAAGTACTTGAGGCTCTTATGGTCGGTAAAGATATCGATCTTCACGCCATATAGATAGTGCCTCCAAAGTTTGAGGGCAAAAACCACGGCCGCTAGCTCCAAATCATGGACCGGGTAATTCCTCTCGTGAACCTTCAGTTGCCGGGAGCCGTAGGCAATTACCTTCCCGAACTGCACTAGGACACAACCCAAACCACTTCCTGAGGCGTCGCTATATATTTCGTAGCCTTCCGTACCTTGTGGCGAGCATAGAATGGGCGCCGTGGTCAGACGGCTCTTTAGCTCTTCAAAAGCTCGTGCGCACTCGGGCGACCAAACGAACTTATTATCCTTTCTAGTCAGTTTTGTGAGAGGAAGTGCGATCCTCGAGAAGTTTTCCACAAAGCGCCTATAATAGCCGGCAAGTCCTAAGAAACTTCGGACTTCCGCTACGTTTTTCAACAAAGGCCACGCTTGGATCGCTTCTATCTTCGACGGATCAACTGCAATTCCTTCGCCACTAACAACATGACCAAGGAATGCCACTGACGGTAGCCAAAACTCGCACTTGGAGAACTTGGCATATAGCTGACTCCTCCTCAAGGTGCTCAGGACAGCGTGCAGATGCCCTACATGCTCCTCTTCCGACTGAGAGTATACCAAAATGTCGTCGATGAAGACGATCACAAATTGATCTAAATACTCACGGAATGTCCTATTCATCAAGTCCATGAATACCGACGGTGCGTTGGATAGACCGAACGGCATTACCGTGAACTCAAAGTGCCCAAAGCGGGTACTGAACGCTGTCTTTGGGATGTCGCATTCCCTTATTCGCAGTTGATAGTAGCCGGACCTTAGGTCTAGCTTGGAGTAAACCGTCGACCCCATCAGTTGGTCGAAAAGATCATCGATTCTAGGAATCGGATATCGGTTTTTCTCGGTCAACTTGTTTAGCTCTCTATAATCAATACATAGACGCAAGCTCCCATCCTTCTTTTTCACAAAGAGGACCGGTGCACTCCAAGGCGAAGAACTTGGACGTACGTAGCCTTGCTCTAGCAGCTCTTGCAATTGGACCTTCAACTCTGCCAATTCCTTTGGCGCTATTCTGTATGGTGAGCGGGCCACAGGTTTGGCACCTGGCACCAACTCGATACAGAAATCAATCTCCCGATGAGGCGGAGCCCCAGGGAGTTCGTTAGGAAACACGTCGGCGTATTCCGCTACAACTGGGACATCACACAACCTGGGCTTTGGCTCCGAAGCCTCCAACAAGGTGAAGAACAACTCGGCGCCTTTTCTCACCGCCTTAACCACCTGGAGAGCAGACATCAGCGTCTTGCTCGCTCCTCGCATACCGGCGAATGTGGTTTCATCGTCGGTGTTCGTTCCCAGAGTGATCTCCTTTGTATTGCAATCTATGCATGCTCGCTGCTCCGAGAGCCAGTCCATGCCGAAGATCACATCGAATTCAGCTAACGGTAGTAACGACGCTTCCAAGTCGAAATCTCGACTTCCGATCCGCACCTTCACACGGCTCTTCCTATCCGCACTCATTCGAGATCCATTGGGTAGCACTACTTCCAATCTATCCTCTACAAAGGTAGACGGCACTCCGATTCGCACCACGAAGTCCTCAGACAGGAAAGAGTGCGATGCACCCGTATCGAATAGAGCTCTCGCCGGATAGTTGAAAATTAGGACGAAACCTAATTGTACACAAATAACACATATAGTCGTACCACAGTAAGAATCATAACATAGCTGTAACAGCTAACTTCTAATTCGTACCTGTGACGACATCGGGTTGTCGTATAGCTTCTTGTTGGCCAAGCGAATAGACTCTCGGCTGAGTCGGAATGTGCTGGGAGGCCGAAGACTCTGCCGCTTTGCCCTTTTCCGCAGCCCGAGCATAATCCACCGCTCGATTTGCCGCCTTTGGGGGACCACTTCGACACACCGCAGCTTTGTGTCCCACCTTCCCGCAGGTGAAACACGTAATAGGAGTCCGCGCGGTCGTGGCTCCCGAAACATTCGAAGAAGCTGGTTCCGCCTGCTTGAACTTCCGCTTGTTCCTTCTGAAGTCCGGCTTGGACTGAGAGGCCGGCGCATGAAACTCGGGTTTCTTTACAACACTCTTTGCTTGTACCCTCTTCATGTCCAACTCCAAAGATCTGGCGGTTTGCACCATCACTTGGAAGCCAAACGTCATAGGGCCTGCAAGGAGCAGCCTCAACTCGTCCCGAAGCCCTTCATAGAATTTATTCGTCTTCGTCTCCTCATCCTCCACCAATGCCCCCGCATAGCGACTCAGTCTGGTAAACTCATGTAAGTAATCGTCAACGGAGCGATCACCTTGAGTTAACCTCAGGAACTGGTTTTGTAACGCAATGCGTTGGGCAGAGGGGATAAACCGCTGGAGGAACGACTTTGAAAACTCAGCCATTGATATTTCAGTAATGTCTCTATCGCCGAATTTGTGCAGTTCCTGCTCTTCCCACCACAGCACAGCCTCTCCGTCAAGAAGGAAAGTGGCTAAGGTGACCATCATGGCTTCGTCCGTCGCCGTCGCCCTCAGAGTTCTTCTAACTCTTGACAACCAGTCTTCTGCCTCCGTTGGGGACTCAGATCCCGAGAAGGTAGGAGGATTAAAGCTCAAGAAGTGCTTTAATTGTTGGTCACGCGCTCGCCCCGCAACTACTTGCGCAACTTGACGCTCCACCCTCGGTGCTAACGCCGGTTCCACTGCAGCTACTGGCACAGGGGCATCAACCCTTGGTGCTACCGCAGGTTCCACTGCAGGTTCAACTACCGGGGCTGCATCAGTAGTAGGCGTAGCAGGCTGTGCAAGCCTTTGCGGTTGAGCATTGATCATCGCGAAGACTGCTTCTGCGACCATTCTGATCATCTCAGCCGAAGGAGTGGTCGCTGGCACCTCAGCCGACCCACTACTTTCAGCGGTGTTACGGGGTTGAGACCGCCCCGCAGCACTTCTAGTCACCTATAATCATGCAAGGCACAATTTAGTGACCCTAAACATATCAAACATCAATCATGGAACGCTCAGGTTCCGCAAACAAGTATGTTTTTTCATTCCTAAGTGGACATTCTTATTAGTTTTTGTCGTTTTAAGTGAATGCACAGCCCGTGCGCACCACCCCTTAAAAGGAATTCGTCCCGAATTCGCTAAACTACGGATCGACGCCTTAAGTCCGATACCAAATTGTAACACCCTGCCAGTACAAAAAGTATAACAGCAGGTCCGGCCGGGACCCCACGCCATACAAACCACACTAGCTAGGAGTTAAAAGGTGATAACCAGAAAAGTAACAACTAACGAGAGTACAAAACGTAAGCGGAAGCATTAATTAAACCATTCAAAAAGACATGTCCACTATCATTGGAATGAATCCAGAAATGAGAGTTACGGCCTTAGGGCCTTACATCAAATCAATGTACAAAACTCCAACAAAACATGCATCGGCACGCAGGCCGGCAAAACATGAGAAAGCAGGAAAAAGGCTGGCCTTCGAGGGCCAACACAGCAAAGGGGCCAACGCCCGCTACTTCCCGCTAGGCTCACCTGCACCTGCATAAGAACATTCCACCAAGCGGTGGCAACCAAAGTAACGGTCAGCACAGCTGACCAAATTATAACGACCCCACCCCTTTCCCGGGGTGGCGGAGATTCTACCCTGCAAGTAAGCCATACTAGCACAAGTACTAAACTAAAGAAAGTGCAACTACACGAGGTGAGGTTTCAAGCACAATCAATCTTCTAGGTTGAGCATCAAAAAGAAGGGAACCTAGGTATGCACATGATGTTGGTTGGGTTCACCCGAAGGTTTCCCACAACCGCCTAAGCAAATCGCATGAGGCTAAACATAACATCAAATTCACAACACTCCACCCTAAGGGTCACAACCTTAGGTGGGAAACAAGAGCTTTTGGTCGGTCTAGGTATGACACCTTCCACGACCTCTCCCATGATCACACGGCCTTCATGAGGAAGGGACCTCTCGCCGATCTGCATGGAAACGGGTTCGGTTCAGCTTTGCCCGTGCTCTAATCGTCGCGATCTATCGCACGACGCGGGTACGGCTTCACCTCGGCCCGTAAGGGTTTAGCACTTTCAAGTGCTCCTCAAAAATATACGCTACGCACCTAACCCCTTCATAAGGATCTAGGCTTCGCGAATTCTCAACAAGGGAGGTACATACGCTCCGCATCAATAACGTGGTGAAGGTTTGCCTTCATCCAAAACTCAAAGCATGGGGCTTTCGTAGGGATCTTCACAAGACGCCTACACTTAACCCCCGCAATACTATAGGTGAGTTCACGGAGTCATTCTCCGGCACGCATTCTAGGTCTAACCTAAATGCAACGTCGCAAATCAAGCATCACCGATTCGGGCTCACGGCCACGAATAGGCTTCACACAAAATGCCTAAATCCGCACGACTACCGGATTTTCTACATGCAATATGCCGGGGACGGACACAATCTACCCGGAGTCCCGAAGGACTTGAGGAAATCCTACACTTCACCCATTTGGTGAAAGAGATACCTCATGCAAGCAAAGAAAGAGGAATAAATGGACAAATACAAGTCCAAAGTTCGGGAGGAAGAATCGTTACCCTAGACGTTTTCCTCTTCGCCATGGATCCGAGATTCTACGCGGAGGGAAAGAACCGCACCGGGCTGCACTCTCCGGATCTGGAAACGGCTCGCGAAACGGAGCTCCGGAGCTCCGTCAATGGCGGGATCTTCCTTCTTCTTCCTTGCCTCCTTCTTCTTCCTCTACCCTAGGAGAGAGAAACACCTCAAAATAATGAGGATTAATCTCCTCTCATAAGCCCTAATAGCCTCCAGCATCTAATCCTGGCCATCGGATCAGATCTCAAAAGATTTGGACGGCCCGATCTTCTTCTCCGCTCAAAATCGCGGAACAGAATAAACAGGGCGCACGATCACAGGCGCACGGTCAGTGGTCGTGCGCGACGAGGGCAATGGTCGTGCGCACTATCCGGGACAGAACTCTGAATTCTTGCGAATAAGCGCACGATCGCTGGCGCACGATCACTGGTCGTGCGCGAAGAGGGAAATGGTCGTGCGCACTGTCCGAGACAGAACTCGATTCTCTTCTGAATTAACGCACGATCGCTGGCACACGATCACTGGTCGTGCGCGATGAGGCCACTGATCGTGCGCTAAGAGCAGACAGGGAAAATTCTAGCCTGCTTCACGTGCCGCACTACCACTCCGCCTACTTCGCGGAACTACCAGATTTGGGGTGTTACAAGAGGAGGGCAAGACGCTCCTTTCCAACCGTGGCAAAATCCAAGCCATGGCTTCGAAGCGGCGTTTAAGGGTAACGATCTTCCCTACCCTCATTTGGACATGTCCTAGTCCATTCCCTTACATCGTTGAGGCCCCTACCCAAAAGGGTGAGGTCGTGGCCTCCGACGGGTCGATTCGTGTTATCCCCGTCAAAGCTTGCATTCATATAGAGCCCATGCGTAAAATGGGCGTAGGCGCGCTGTGTGAAGCCCATCCGAGGCGGTTCGTCCGGATTGGCCGATGTTGGTAAACTGTAAGGCCGTCGTGCCTAGATTTTGTGTTGTAAAACATTTTATTCCAAGTAATAGAAGTGGACATACCCGGGTTCGGGTTTTGGTGGTTTATTCATCTTGTCTCTTTTCAGCTTCCGCATAGAATGCTCTGAGTTAGGCTTCGTTGTATAGTGTCGTTGCATATTCAATTAAGTGACATTCCCATTTGTTTTGTAGTATATGGCGTGGGGCCCCGACCGGACCTTCTGCTATATGCTCCCGAACGGATGGGGGTGTTACACTCCATCCAGCTACTTCTCGCTCAGCTTGTCAGGACCTGTATAACCAAAATCCACCAAGCAGTGGGAAAATAGGTTACCGATCTGCTTTAGCTGACCAAGACTTATAATGACCCCACCCCATTCCTGTGGCGGTGGTAATCCTTCCCTGCAAGCAAGCGTCAGCAGCATATATATATATATATATATATATATATATATATATATATATATATATATCACAGGTGCATCTGAGCACCGCATACATAATATCTTCACAAACGTCGGCACACAAGGCTACACGTCTCATGCTCACATGACACACTTTCAGTGTACTCCCTGAGTACGTATCCATCCACAGTTAAACAACTTAGATGGCAATTAAGCAAAGTCGTACAAGCCTACGCTTTCCGAAAATCCTTTCCATAGGATGGTGCACCTAGGGAAGACCTCTTCACCGACCACTATAGACGGGTTCAGATCCACCTTGCCCAGCTCAATCATCACGAACATCCAGCTCGATGCAGGTACAGTTTCACCTCAGCCAGGTAATGAGACAACCACACTGGGTCATCAACACAGCCTCAAAGGCAAATTCAAGAAACCACGCGACATCGAGTGTCACTGGTACTAACGCCGAGCGTGTAAGACCCCATTTTTTTTCTTTTTCAAAACCCAGGGTCTTATGCCCAGAACTGCCGTTTTACGGTGACACCCTTACTCGGGAAGGTCTCCACTACAAAACGCCGATCCTACCGCCCTTATCGATCACAGAAAAAGTAAGAGTAATAAACTTTAGAAGACAAGTCCACATCACATAAATAGTAAATCATCACAAGAGATGTCCACATAAACATAACTGAAATAAAAGACAGAAATAATAAGGGCTCCTCCCCTATACATCAAATCCTCACTACATAGACACTCGCGGAAGCAAAAAATACTAGAGCTAAACGATGCTCACAGATCCTTCTAATGGTGCTCCAGTGCAAGACTGCCCCGCCTCCATCTGCACCGGCCTCTGGTGCTGCTCCGTTTCTGTGGTTTCCTAAAATGATAGGTCCACCGACCGTTAGTCAAAAGACTAAGCCAATCCCCCACCCCTCCCCTGGTGACTCCTAGGCACCGTGCGGGAAGGATGAAGTGGAGGACAACAAGGGATGTAAACAATAGCAGATGACGGCGGATTTTGTCTACAGGAAATGTCTAAAACTACACATGTGTATATAGATAATTGAAGCAGTAAAAGAGCATAGTAAGAGCAGGTAAAGAATAAGTAAAGTGCAGTAAGTAAAGACATGTATATAATAGAAAAGTAACCATTGATTTATAGGAATGCCCACACAAACCTATAGTCCAAGGGGTCGTTTAGCAAGGCCTATCGTATTAGAAGTCCCATAACCGACTTATACGATAGGGGTAGGGGTTCAAATGCAATGTTTATGCCATGACATGCAAGGTATGCTGTTAAATGTTATGTTCACAAAAGTGCAACTCACACACTACGACTCTATGCGCACAGACCATTAGTTCCCCCTTTTTGGAGCTAGCAATACTCCCAGGATACTCCCGTAGTGGAAAATGGAAGCGGTGTGTTAGGCCTCGCCCACCTCTAGGTTGGTATTTGCACTACCTAACCTAGACCTAACGTACGCCTCAATGCTAAGAAGACAACATCGGAGCTCCTGCATACTCTTGCTGGTTAGACCACCAGACTTGTCTTGGTAAAAGGGTTATCCACTCTTACCGAGCCCAAGCATTAATGTCGGTGCACATCAACACTAAGGACCTACCACCTTATGCATATGCAAACATGTTTACCATCTATCTCCGAGCCATAAGCTCACAGGCTAATCCTCCCAGCACAACAGACATTACTGAGCCACAAGCTCACCAGACTAACTAGTCTGCTGTTACAACCACCGAGCCTACCGCTCGTAAGACCAAACTGACTAATACACCCGTAACCACGGGGTGTGAGTGAGTGTGTTATTAATTACTCTTGTACAACATCTTGCTCCTACGATTTATGGTTAATCTTAGGCATATGGGTAGATACCCTATAAGGGGCTCGCTACGGTACTAGGAACAATAATGGGATGACACCCCAAGGCTCCCTTTCTCAAGACATTTAATATTATGGGTATCTACCCATATGCCTAAGCCTCTTATCTTTTCACTTGTATTAACACTAGGTGGTTTATGACACGCTAGGGGAAAGACGATCTTTCGCCAATCCCAAGCACGACCTTGCCCTTAGCACACCTAGCATTACTATCTCCTAAACTCCTTTTTGATGACCTCATCCTCTTCATCCTGACCTTGCACACCAACTGCATGCCACTTACACTTGGTAGGCCCCTAAATACCCAAGTTTCATATTTTTTTCTATACGCAGACCAAACTAACTATATGAAGCTAATAAGTAGAAGCACCCCAAATATTCAACCCCATGACCCAAGATTTTTACTGGAAGACTATCATGGCATTATAAGAGTAAATCCAAAGACTCATATTTTTCCTCAACATTTCAGCATTTATTTAAATTTCTCCAATATTTGCAAAGAATGAATTTGAACATGAAGTATAAGGTATTCTCAAGACATGACCCTCATAAAATTAAGATAAATCTATCATGCCAAAATAACAGTAAATAATGAATATCACAATTTTACAGTAAGGAAATGTCCTCTATTTTTAATATTTAACTTCTATCCAAACATGAAAATTTATGAAGGAACTACCAAGAATACTTATGCCAAAATTATAGAAAAATTACCAGACCTCTATTATGTCCAGATAAGCTTAATTACAGAGTTTCATAATTTATGGGAATAATTTCCTCACTGAAATAATTAATCCAAATAATTCCTAATTTGCACATGTTGTGAAGTAGCCTACTGATAACAATTTCCAAAAATTATTTAAAATTTTACAGAACTTCCTAGTGCTCTGAAATGTCCTATCACCAAGTTGCACATTTTTCCAGAGAGTTTTGGACCCTTATCTCTATTTCTTAAAATTAAGACAAAATAGGTGCCTTGAGAATGAAGTACTAGTTAAATCATTAAATAAATTATACAAAAATTACCAGGGGTCAATAATATGATCATAAAGGCACCACCAAGATTTCATCATCAACCAGGATCATTTGTGCATGTAAATATCTCTTAAAAGAAGTTTACCTAAAGGGATTATGACCAAATTTAGGGGGAATAATTTCTCCTAAAATTCTCTCAAAATTCCCTAGGGAATAAATACATCCCATGAACATATCCCCTAGGTTCCATGGCCATTTTATAGATTTTGACCACATGCCCTTCACAGAGCTCTATATGCACCCCAAGGGGTAAGACTAGGTTTCTAAGGCATGCCCACCTCTACACCACCCCATCTTACTCATGAAGGTGTTTTAGGTGATCCTAAACCAGTGGCCAATGTTTCAACTCTTGGTGATGAGTTCTAACCACCATACCCCAAAATAAACACCATGCCCTAACTTTGACCCAATTTAACCTAACTTGGGTTGACAAATTACCCAACCAAATCAGTCCCAATTGGGCTGAGATTTTTATCAGGGTCATGTGATAACCCTAAGAAGTACCCACAAAAATTTGGAGGGCATTTGAGGTCATTTGACCCAATAATTAATTAATATTTAATTTATGAAATTATTACAAAAACCTTAGAAAAAGGTTCTCCTAAAATTCCCATCATTGGGTATGATGTGTGGGTAGGTGTAAATAGGCTATGTTTTAAATTTCAAGGCCATACCATTTACCCATTGAGAGATATTCAAGAATTTATGACTGTCCTACCCTAGAGACTAGTCCTAGAAAAATGACTCCACAGGGAGCTATAGTGCCCCTATTGACCTGAATCAAATTTTCACTTAAACTAGACACCAAGGGCTACAACATTCATGTTGGGCACTTTTTAAATTGAGGGGTTCTAGTATTTCTAATAATTAAAATAAAATATATGTCTGCGTTCGACGAAATCCTATCTGCGTTCGACGAAATCCTATCTGCGTTCGACGAAATCCGATCTGCGTTCGACGAACGCCGTGCTTCAGTTCGACGAATTTCTTCTACTCAGATCGACAAAATTAATGAAAAAATGACATAACATAATCATTTAAATCTGCGAATAGCTGTCACGGAAGATCTGACGGCTCGTAGTCATCGTCCCCATTGGATGAACGGCGCGCGACAGCCCATCCTGGACTTCTTTACGGGATGATTTACCAGCCACCTGTGCCTCTTACCAGCCAGCAAATGCCACCACCACCTCCATTGAGGTGGTGGCCGGCGATAGGGGGTTGTTGGCCAGCCGGAGGTGGTCGAAATTGGGGTTTAGAGGAGGGGAAAGAGAGCTCGAACCGAGCCCTTTCGGAAGCACGATCTGAGCCCCAAATTATGATAAGATCTAGCACTAAGGGAGAGGAGGCGGATCAGACCTATGTGGGGGCTTGGTGGCACCTATTCCGGCGAGTCTCCATGGCCGGAGGTGATCTTTCGACGCCATGTCAATCCTAGCTTCGGGTGCTCGATTTCTTCGGGGTAGAGGGGGTTTCACTCCTTTCCAACCTCTGAAGATGTTAAAGGGGTCAATTGAGGCTAAGGGGGAGGAGTTACTCGGATTGCCATTAATGGCCATTAGTGAAGATTTTGGTTACACTTGGGGGAGTGAATTTGCGCATCAATGTGGCCGGGGAAGGGTTAAAAACTTCTTCTCTCCCCAAGGGGAGATGAATGGTGCCATCAATGGAGGTTATTGGGGGGTTTCTCCTTCTCCTCCATTAACTCCCCCTTCTTTCTCTCTCTTCCAAATTGGGCTCTCACTCTCCTGGCCGATTTCCCCTGAAATTGAATGGCCCAATCTGTAGCACTCAATCCCATTTGGTGGTGGACCACCTCAATTGGGTCTAGCCCAAATGGATTGGATTTAATTTGGGGAAATTGGGTTATTTTGACCTAATTTAGTACAAGGTTGACTTTGGTCAAATTGACCAATTGGGTTGACCCCAATGGATGGAGTAGGCTCCAATGGCCTCCCTTAAGGGTTAGGAAGGTGTAGGTGGAGTCAATTTGGCAAGGTGAGGGTGAATTGCCCCTTAATATGACACTTTTGACCAAATTAGGGCTAGGGTTGACTTATGGTAAATTGGTCAAATTGGAGGTCCCATGATGGGAATTTTTGATCCATTAGGTTCCTAGTGACCCTATGAGGGTAGGGGCAGGGTCAATTTGTCATGGTGGAGGCCAATTGGCACTAATTGAGCTAGTTTGACCAATTTAAGGTTAGGGTTGACTTTGGCCAATTTGGCCCCTTTTGTTGACCCCAATGGGTCCCTAGTGCTCCAAGGAGGCCCCTAGTGGGTTAGGGTCTCTATGGTGGGGTCAAGGTTCAAGATGAGGCCCTAAAGTCCAACCCTACGTTTGGTATCTGAAAATTGCTATTTGCAGACCACTTGGGTTTTCTCCTTCTCACCTAAGTTCTCGTGGTCTTGAGCTCTTCCTATGGTTTTGTCATGAACTAATCATGACAAAACCAACTTGGGGGTCTAGTTGTTTGGGGGATGTTACAAATCCTAATACATAATAAAAATTTCGTCCTCGAAATTCAGGTTAAGCCTGTGGGGTTCTACTACAAGGAAGTAAATGTAACATCCCAGGAAAAATTAAATTAAACCTGTCATAAAGAGCTCCGGGTACTTTTGCTGCATCAGGTCCAGTGGTTCCTAGGTATGCTCCTCTTGCCCATGATTCCTCCATAGGACCTTGACCAGCGGAACCTTCTTGCGCCGCAAGACTCGTAACTCCGTGTCGTCTATCAGAACAGGCTCTAGGTGAATCGACCGATCAGTAGCTACTGGCCCCTCGGAAGTGGATATCTGATGATCTGGCCGTAGTAGAGCACTCCTAAGCGAGGGGACGTGGAAAACGTCGTGCAGTCCCTCTAAATCCGGTGTTTCCTCCAGTCTGTAAGTCAGGGGACTGATCCGCTCCAGGATCCTGTAAGGCCCCATATATCTCAGACTGAGCTTCTTCCCCCCGCGAACCCGCGAGACTCCATGCATCAAACGTATCTTCAAGAAGACCTGATCTCCCACCTGGAACTCTACCATATGATGTGTGCATTGTAATACTTGGCCTGCATGTTCTGGGACTCCAACATCCTATCTCGAATCAGTCTCACCTGAGCCTCCGTGTCCTCCACGAACTCTGAGCCAAGTGCCTTGGATCCTCATCCTGAATCCAAGATAATGGTGTCATGCACCTCCGTCCGTATAAAGCCTCGTAAGGTGCCCTGCCTATGCTAGCATGGTGAGTGTTGTTGTATGAGAACTCGACTAATGGTAACAGTCTCTCCCATGGCTCCTCGCGGTCCAGAATGCAAAGGCGTAGAAGATCCTCCAGGGTCCGGTTGGCACGCTCTGTTTGCCCATCTGTCTTGGGGTGGAAAGCTATACTAAAAGTCAACCGGGTGCCTAGGTATGCGTGCACTGCTCTCCAATCCCTCGACGTAAATCGTCCATCTCGATCTGACACGATCGTCCTCGGCACACCATGATATCGAACAAACTGCTCTATGAACCTACGTACCAAAACACCGACCGAATCGTCCTTCCTGATTGGAACGAACCTGGCCACCTTCGTCAATATGTCGACGATCACCCAAATCGAGTCATTTCCCGCACGAGATCGGGGAAGACCGTGTATAATGTCCATTGTGATGTCGTCGAACTTCCACTCCGGTACCGGGAGCGGCTGCAATAATCCGGCTGGGTTTCGGCACTCCGCCTTCACAAGTTGGCAAGACTCGCAGTGGGTCACTAAGTAGGTGATATCCTTCTTCATACTCGGCCAGTACATAGTCCTCTTTAGATCCACCATCATCTTGGTGATACCCGGGTGCACGGAATATCTACTGCAATGAGCCTCTGTCATAATGTCCTCCCGAATCTGGCTCCCTTCCGGTATATACACTCGGCCTCTAAAACTCAACAGGTTGTTCTTCAACAAATAGTCCTCAGCTAAGCCTGCCTCCAAGGCTCTGAAAATAGGCTCTAGCTTGGCATCCTGCCTCTGACCATCCCTGATGTGGTCTCGAATGTCGTAAGTGGAACCCATCGCCGCTAAATACTCCTCGTATAGATCCGGATCGTCCTCGGATACTAACGAGATCTGCATGTCCTCAAACATCCGTACTAGCTCCATGGCCATCAATTTGGGCTCCGCTCCTGACATGGTAGCTCTCCTGCTCAGAGCATCCGCTACTACGTTCGCCTTCCCAGGGTGGTAATGCATCGTGTACTGGTAGTCTGAAAAAAACTCCACCCATCGCCTCTGCCGGATGTTCAGCTCCTTATGCGTATATACGTACTTCAGATTCTTGTGATCTGAGAATATGTCGTAGTGGACACCGTAGAGATAGTGTCGCCAGATTTTGAGAGTGAAATCAACTGCTCCCATCTCCAAGTCTTACAATGGGTAATTCCGTTCGTGATTCTTCAACTTGCGGGAGGCATATGCTATCACGTGCCCATTCTGCATCAGAACGGCACCCATCCCCTGATATGACGCATCCGTGTACACCTGAAATCCTTCCCTCCCCGTTGGAAGGGCAAGGATGGGGGTCGTAGTAAGTCGATCCTTCAGCTCCTGGAAGGCCGCCTCACACTGCGGCGTCCATGTAAAAGCAACATCCTTTTTCATCAGGGATGTGAGCGGGAGGTCTATCTGTGAAAACCCCTGCACGAACTTCTGGTAGTAGCCGACAAGTCCCAAGAAGCTCCTCACGTTGGTGGCCGTCTTCAACGGCGGCCAATCACGTACTGCCTGGATCTTTGCTGGGTCCACTGCTAGACCAGCTCCACTGATGATGTGGCCAAGGAAGGCCACCTCCTTTAGCCAAAACTGGCACTTGCTGAACTTCGCATCCAGACGATGCTCCCGAAGCTTCTCCAAGGTTAGTGCCAAATGTCGTGCATGCTCCTCCTCCATCCTTCAATAGATGAGGATGTCGTCGATGAACACGATGACGAAGATGTCGAGATAAGGATCGAACACCCGGTTCATCAGGCTCATAAATGCTGAAGGTGCATTTGTGAGTCCGAAAGGCATCACCGTGAACTCATGTAATACGTATTGGCTGCTGAAAGCCGTCTTCGGGATATCTTCCTCCTGGATCCGTAGCTGATAATACCCTGATCTCAAATCCAGCTTCTAGAAGCAGTGGGCTCCCTCCAGCTGGTCAAACAACTCATCTATCCTTGGCAGAGGTTACATGTTCCACATCGTCAGCCTATTTAGTGCTCTGTAGTCGATGCACAATCTGAGCATGCCATCCTTCTTCTTCAAGAACAACACTGGAGCTCCCCAAGGTGAGGAACTCGACCTAACGAACCCTGCTTCCACCCGCTCCTGCAGCTGGCTCCAAAACTCCACTAGCTCGTTTGGGGCCATCCGATAGGGGGCCCTAGATACCGGCTTAGCCCCCGACACCAGTTGGATTTGGAAGTCCTTCTCACAGTGCGTAGGTAGTTCGGGTAGCTTCTCTGGAAATACGTCGGCAAAATCCTGCACGACCGGGATATTTGACATCGAGTCTTTGACTTTCTTCGCCTCGAAGAGCACCTGATATACCTCGTCTCCCTGCGGGTGGGCCTTGACGGCCTGAACTGATGATAAAAAGATATAAGAGGCAGATTTAGTACCATCGATCACTACTTCACCATCTTCATGCTTTAGAACGATCCTCCTTGCTGGACAGTCAATCGTTCCATGGTTCCAGTGCAGCCAGGTCTTGCCTAAGATCAGATTGAAGTCCTTCATCTTCAAAAGCATCGCCGGCGCTTCGAACAACTTCCCTCCAATCTCCACATTCATGTTGCATTTTGTATTTGTTAAAACTTCTGATCCATCCGGGAATCGCACTCTCTTGTAGATGCCCTCGAAGTGTTGTACTTGGCACAGATCATCTACGAACTCTTTCGAGACGAACGAGTGAGAGGCACCCGTATCTAATAAAGTGTATGCGGGCTTGCCGCAAACGAGTACTATATCTGGGTGGTTTTTGTTTGTTTGGTTTAATGCTAAGGTAAATCTAAGGTTTACTATGTACTAATGAATCATAAAACAAAAGGCATCAAAAGTACCTATAATGACCCTTGCGGGGTCCTGGGGCTGTGCTAGGTCCAGGGCATACATCTGCTCTCTGTTCTGCCTCCGATCTCCGCCCTAAAATCCACGGCCTCGTCCACGCCCCCGGCCCCCAAAATGCTGGGCCAGAGGGGCGGCCTGTAGTGCTGGTGGTGCATTTTTCTGAGAGCAGTTCCTCCGGATGTGGCTAGTCTGGCGGCAGTGGTATCACTCAAGAGGTGGCCCACCTCCTCCAATCCTCGGTATCTCCCGCATCTATAGAGGCTGAGGAGCCAACACTACCAGCTCCCTCTGCTCCTATCTCTGCTCCTATCGGGGTCGGACCTCCATCCCAGTATCTCGACCTCTCGGCTGGTCCCTTCTGCCTCCCCGTCCCTGGTCTTCTGCCGGCCTCTTCCTTCCTCAGACAAGGTGCTGGTCGGTTTCTAGTTTCTTGACCATCTCTAGGATCTTACTCATGCTGTCGTCGGAGACGAAGAGGAGGGCCTGCCTCAGTTCATCAGGAAGGCCCTTGTATAACCTCTTTGCGTATCCTACGTCATCCAGCTAATACGAAACTGCAAACCGGGATAGATGGGTAAACTCTTGGTGATACTCTAGGATTGTCTTGCTCCCCTGCCTAAACTGCAGGAACCTGTCTTCCAACTCGTCTCTTGCAGACTGCGGCATAAAATGCTCCAGCAGTGCTGCCTTGAACTCATCCCAAGAAACATCCGCAGCCTCCAGTCCTGCATATGATGTGAAAGTGCACAATTAACCTCACTAGAATTCTCTAGAGGGGGGGTGAATAGAGATTTAAAAATTATTTTGTGCAAAGTTAATATATATATGTGTATGATCACAGATTAGAGCTTCCTACACACCAACAAGAATTAAGCAAGAAAATAAAGTAAATGCAAGAAAATAAATCACAGCACAACACAAGAAAATATAGTGGTTCCCCAAACTTTGGGTAGTCCACTCTTCTACCCCCTTGGTAGGAATTCACTATCTTGCACTGAGTCTTTTGATAAGGAGACTCTTAGAACCACCCTGAGTCTTTTGACAAGGAGACTCTTAGAACCAACTGAGTCTTTTGACAAGGAGTCTCTTAGAACCAGTACACTGAATTTTTTGGAGAGAGATTCTAAAAACTCTTTTACAATGTTTAAGTGAGAAAGAAAGAAAGGAGAAGAAATAAAAACAAGAAAGAATCTTCTTCCTAGCAAGATGATTGGAAGCACAAGAAGTGAATTGAATCTTTCTTCTATAGAGAGAAGAAGATTTGCAGCCTTTCTCTCTTTGTGAGAGCTATCAGATTTTGCAGCAGTGTGACTTCAGAAGCAGAAGAAGAAGAAGTACTTGAATGTTGCTGCAGAGCTTTTTCTCAATTTCTCTCTTTTCTCTTGGGAGCTTTTCCTCTATTTCAAATGTGTGTGGTAGATCACTCTTCTTTATTTTCTGCCGACCTCCTCTTTATTTATAGCTCTGTTAATTCAACATAATACTATAGGAGGATAATCAATTAGCAGTTAGAGAGAATAGAAAGAAAAAATGTTTCCATAATGTTTATTTCTGTAGAAGGAAAGAATGAATTCTTATTTCAAATAATATCAAAAATAGAGTTAATCAGATTAGCCAAGAATCAAATAGAAGGAAAGAATGATTCAGAACGGCTATAAAATATTAACATTATTCCATACAAATCAGATTTACTGAAAGAAGGAAAGAGATCTGGCGCATATTTAAGTCTGTCAAATAAATCGACGTGCGTCGATTGCCATTCGACGCAAGCGTCGAGTACATCCTGTCTGGACGTCGAGAGGTGAATAAGGAAGGTGCGTCGACTAAGGTGCGTCGACTTCACTAGTTGTGTCGACTAGAAATCAGAGTAACGTCGACAACACATACGTCGAAATCTTCCTAGAGTTACTTCGACTTAATCTGAAAGAGACGTCGACTACATTTCGACGTTGCGTCGAACACTATTCGACGCATATTTACTCAGCCTTGTTTTTCATTCTTGGAATTCATATTTGACTCATTTTCAGGGGTTAAGAGAAATCATTTTCCCAACAATCTCCCCCTATTTGTCTTAACCCTTCTTAGAGAGAAATTAGCATATAATTAACATAGCAAAGCATTTATAAAGATAATGAAGATTTCACACAATCAGAAGAGAATATATAAACAAACTTCATGTTCAGACCAATCACAAAGTAAAGTATGTGAAACATTGTTTTCAAGTATTATTCAGGAGGAGTAGGAGGAGTTTTTCTTTTTCTCTTGAATACTATTGTGGATTGCTCTTTCCCAGTAGAAGGTGATTCCCTCAGCTCCCCCTGGGTCTCAGCTCCCCCTGCCCCTGACTCCTGAGCCCCTTCTTCAGCCATCACAGCATCAGCTTCATTTCCTTTTTCAGTTTCAGCAGCTGGTTCATTTTCTTCTTGATTTATAGCAGTATTCAATTCTTTCTCACCTTCTTCCTTTTCAGCCTCATTTTCTGCTCTGCTTCCCTCCCCTTGCAGTAGTACCACTTGGTCTGCAGCCTCTCTTGCTTTGCTGAGTACCTCAATTGTTTGTTCATCAATATGGAGCTCAGGTACTAACTCATTCCCAATTGTCTTGAGCAGTGCAAAACTGTCAGATTTTGAAGAAGAAGGGGATTTGTGAGAAGGAGATTTAGGATTGGAGGGCTGATTTTCATCTAGATTCTCCCCCTTCTTGACCTTCTTGGCCAAGGAGGTTAAGAAAGACTTAGTCACTCTAGAGGAAGAGAGAGATGACTTCAGATCTTGCACAGAGGCACTGACCCCATCTATTTGGGTGTGCATGTGAAGGATGGAGGAACGAATCTGGGAGCAATGCTCATCTAGCATTGCTTGGAATCTTTGAGCTATGGATTGTATGCACTGGATGATGAGAGCCTTAGTGGATTCAGATGGTTCATGGTGTGAGAGATGATGAGGTGATGGTGGAGGAGGAGAGGGTAGTCTATTATCTGGATGAGGTGCATCTGAATGAGGAGGTGGAGGGATAGAAGAAGGATGAGTAGGTGATTGAGGAGGTATTGGTGAGGATGATGCTGGGATAGAAGATGTGACTGTTTGAGAAGGAGGAGGATGAGCAGGAGAGATAGGAGGAGATGGAGTATTTTCAGGGATGGAACCAGGCTTGGGAATTTGCCTGGTCCATTTGGAGAAGAGGGCAATGGACATCCTCTTTCCAGGAGGGATAGGAATTCCTTTTGACCTGCAGAGATCAGGGAAGGAATAGAAGAGAACCTGACTCATGATTCTCATATAAGCATTTTCCTTGTGGGAATATTTGGAGGCTATCATTTTGAGAAGACAGCTGGCCCAATCCACCTTCTTCTTCAGCACAAGGGCCCCCATGATGTTCAGCTGCTGTTTGGGCACTGCGTCATGGGCTGAAATCTTGCATAGCAGTATCTTCCCTACTATATCTGCCAGCAATCTGTACTCATCTGAAAAGTCTATCTTTTTTAGATGGATTGGTCTGTCTTTTGAGAATTTCATGGTGGAGAGCACATGCTTGATTTCATCAGGTGTGAGGTCAATGGATTCATCACCTAATAGGGGGATAATTAAGACTTATTTAGTCATTCTTCTCAAACTTATTTTCTTCCCCTTTTTCATTTAAATAAGGATGATATTAGGATATACCTGATGGAAGATCAAAGGTGGCCCTAACATGTTCTGCTGAGATTGACACAGGTGTCTCATATAGTGTTCCCTGGATTTCTCCTTGTTCAGATATCTGAACATGAGTCAGCAGCTCTGTGAGCTCTGTTTCCAGTAGCTTGCACCTTGTGGAGATGAGTTTGTCTAATCCAGCTTCTGTGAAGAGAGCAATGATGCTCTTGTAGTTTTCTGCGGCAGCCTGGAAGGACTCAAGGTCAATGTCGAACCCAGAATTTATCTTTGGAGCCATTGTAGATCAGTGGGAAAGAGAGAGAAAGAGACGGCTGGACGGAGGAGCAAGGAGAATGAAAGATGTAGAGGTCGTGAAGGTTTCTAACTGAAGAGTCTATTTAAGTCAGGTGAAGCGTCGAAACAGGACTCAATTCGAGGCTTATTAGGTACTTCAGTGGATGTGACCGAAAATGATTCAGCCTTGCCGCTCGTTTTTATGAAGTCGATGTTACGTCGAGTGGGATTCGTCGTGAGCATCGATATAGTCTGCTTTGGGATGAAGAGATTTCTAGTCGACGTACGCGTCGATAATAGTCGACGTATGCGTCGACTATGCCTATTGATCTGAGTCATCGACGGTGCATCGATTATAAGTCGACGTGACTTTTAATTTTTCAGAACAGCTCTATGTGCTTATTTCTTTTTGTCTCTTCCTATTCCTAAAGGTTTCTAAGTCAATTTTGGACTGATTTTCTTTTACATATAATTTGATTGATTATGCCAACATTGTTTGACAAGGTGGCCGGGTTTGTTACATATCTAGCATTTGATTGTCTTAGAGTTGTAAGGATTTGATTTTAGAGAAGGATAGAAGTGTTGATTGGGATAGGAATATTGTTTAGAGTAGAAATTTTGATCAGGATGAATGGGTCCTGAATAGGGGTTTAGATGAGAGATTTTTGAAGGGAAGACATTTACGTTGCTCTGAATATGTGTGCGTCGATATCGATTCGACGCATGTTGATAGTCGCGTCGATTTCTATTTGGCGCTTTCTCCAGGTGGCGTCGATCTGATTTCGACGCGTAAAAAGAGTTGCGTTGATTGGAAGTCAACGTACTTTTGTTTAAGCGTCGAGAAGAGATCGATGCATCTGAGAGGTTGCGTTGAGTAGATGTCGACGCACTATTATGCATGCGTCGATATGAAGTCGACGCAACTGGATCTTCATAGATTTTTACTATTCCTTTTTCTGTTTTTACTTCTTTATGAGTTGTTTCTCTTGGTTTAGTTATCTCTTCAGATGAAGTTTGTGAGTCATCAGCTGAATAATATGATGTATCATCAATTTCCTTGGAGATTTGTTCTTTCTTATGTTGTGATTCTTTTTCTTGGTTGTCTAATTTGACAGGTTTAGTGAATTTTACAGGGCTCATCCAAGCAGGTTTGTTGGATGGAATTAGGCTGATTGAGGGATCAGCCCCTAGCCCAAGATTCTTGTGTCTTATTGTTTGTTTTTCAGTGATCTCTTCAAGAGTTTGTCTTCTCATTTTTATTGATTCTTCAAAGGCTTTTGCCTGGGTTACTTTATCCTTAAGGAACTGATTTTCTATTCTAGCCCTTTCTATTTCCTTTTCTATTCTGCTAGCTATTGATTCATAATCTTTAAAGGATTTAATTTCTGTGTTTCTCTGGTTTTTAGCTACATTGATTTGTTCTTTTAGATCTTTAATTTCTTTTGTTGCTTTTAGTTGATCTAGATACTTTCTCATAAAATCATTTCTAAAGTTATCACTTTGAAAATCTATTTCATCAAACATGCTTACCTCATCCTCATCCTCAGATTCCTCTATGAGAATGAGGTTCTTTTCTTTTTCATCATCAGAAGATATGCTTTCTTCTGATCCTGTTTCACTCTATGATTTATCATCATTCTTTGAGTCTTCAAAGGCCATCAAGCATAGGTCTTCTTGCCTAGATTCTTCATTGTCACTCTTAGAGGATGAACTATCCTCAGAGTTTGTTTCACTCCAGACTTCTGCAATGAAGCCTCTTTCTTTCTTCTTCCCCTTTTTCTTCAGATCTTTCTTTTTCAGATCCTTTTCTGTTTCAGCATTCTCTGGACATTCTGGGCAATATGTCCAGGTTTCCTGCAAGAATTGCAAATAATTTCTTTAGTGGGGGTTTTGTCATACCTTGGTTTTGACTCCCTCCTTTTTGATCCATCTGTCTTGACCCATTTCTTAAATCTTCTGGCCAAGAAACTGAATAGTTCTTCTTCAGTGACAGGGGTTCCTCCTTCTGTTGCCTTTAGAGCAATGTTCCTTCCTTTTGAGGAAATTGGAGTGTTTTCTCTTCTTTCCTTCTCTTCTCTAGTTTTCAGCAATTGCTCATAGGATCTGAGTTTTCCTAAGAGAGCATCTATTGAAATCTCTTTTTGTCCTCTTGTGTCTCTTATTGCCCATATTCTTGAGTCCCATGAACTAGGGAGACTCATTAGCAATTTGTCATTAATCTCAGTGAGAGAGATTTCTCTGTCCAAGTCTCTTAGTTGATTGATGATCAGACTGAATCTGTCATACATTTCAGAGATGCTTTCTTCAGCCTTCTTTTGGAAGTTCTCATATTGAGAAATCAATAGAGCCTTTTTATCTTTCTTTTCATCAGCACTTCCTTCCACCATCTTTGTGAGAGCATCCCAAATTTCTTTGGATGATTCACAGTCAACAACCTTTTGAAAAATGTCATCTGAGAGAGTTGAGACAAGTATGTTCATGGCCTTTAGATCATATGTTCTTGCCTTTTTTTCATCTTCTGTCCACTCAGATCTTGGAACAAGTGTTTGTGTGACATTGCCATTTGCATCCTTTCTATAAGGCTTTGGGGGACCTGTCATAGTAATATTAAACAAGTCAGCATCAATGGAATTCATATAAATTCTAATTCTTATTTTCCAAACTGCAAACTTTTCAAGATTGCACATTGGAGGTCTGGTGGAAGCATAATCTTTGATTTGTGCCCATATGATAAAATAGTTTTGAAAAATATATATATGAGAGGTAGGATCTTTTTGATCAAGGAGTTATCCTTTTTAGATCATCCTCCCTCTGATACCAATTGAAAGTGCACAATTAACCTCACTAGAATTCTCTAGAGGGGGGGGGGGGGGGGGGGGGGTGAATAGAGATTTAAAAATTATTTTGTGCAAAGTTAATATATATGTGTATGATCACAGATTAGAGCTTCCTACACACCAACAAGAATTAAGCAAGAAAATAAAGTAAATGCAAGAAAATAAATCACAGCACAACACAAGAAAATATAGTGGTTCCCCAAACTTTGGGTAGTCCACTCTTCTACCCCCTTGGTAGGAATTCACTATCTTGCACTGAGTCTTTTGATAAGGAGACTCTTAGAACCACCCTGAGTCTTTTGACAAGGAGACTCTTAGAACCAACTGAGTCTGTTGACAAGGAGACTCTTAGAACCAGTACACTGAATTTTTTGGAGAGAGATTCTAAAAACTCTTTTACAATGTTTAAGTGAGAAAGATAGAAAGGAGAAGAAATAAAAATAAGAAAGAATCTTCTTCCTAGCAAGAAGATTGGAAGCACAAGAAGTGAATTGAATCTTTCTTCTATAGAGAGAAGAAGATTTGCATCCTTTCTCTCTTTGTGAGAGCTATCAGATTTTGCAGCAGTGTGACTTCAGAAGCAGAAGAAGAAGAAGTGCTTGAATGTTGCTGCAGAGCTTTTTCTCAATTTCTCTCTTTTCTCTTGGGAGCTTTTCCTCTATTTCAAATGTGTTTGGTAGATCACTCTTCTTTATTTTCTGCCGACCTCCTCTTTATTTATAGCTCTGTTAATTCAACATAATACTATAGGAGGATAATCAATTAGCAGTTAGAGAGAAAAGAAAGAAAAAATGTTTCCATAATGTTTATTTCTGTAGAAGGAAAGAATGAATTCTGATTTCAAATAATATCCAAAATAGAGTTAATCAGATTAGCCAAGAATCAAATAGAAGGAAAGAATGATTCAGAACGGCTATAAAATATTAACATTATTCCATACAAATCAGATTTACTGAAAGAAGGAAAGAGATCTGGCGCATATTTAAGTCTGTCAAATAATTCGACGTGCATCGATTGCCATTCGATGCAAGCATCGAGTACATCCTGTCTGGACGTCGAGAGGTGAATAAGGAAGGTGCGTCGACTAAGGTGCATCGACTTCACTAGTTGCGTCGACTAGAAATCAGAGTAACGTTGACAACACATACGTCGAAATCTTCCTAGAGTTACTTCGACTTAATCTGAAAGAGACGTCAACTATATTTCGACGTTGCGTCGAACACTATTCGACGCATATTTACTTAGCCTTGTTTTTCATTCTTGGAATTCATATTTGACTCATTTTCAGGGGTTAAGAGAAATCATTTTCCCAACATGATGTTTCCAGGAACCTCTTCCACCATCTCTTTGCATGGGACTCCAAGCATGAGACTACCAGTGGCACCTCCATATCTGCCCGGCACTGAATCCCTGTCAACATTTCTTCCATGATGTCCACCCACTCCTCAGTCCTCACAACTGTCTCCATCTCGAGGTATGATGGGGGGAGAGGCCTAAGAAGATGCTCAGCCAATTGGACCCATGGTTTTGCTGAGGAGCCGGTGCCTGTTGTGCCCTGAATGTCTCCAGTATGTCTGTCAGTGTTTATCCTATCTCCGTCCGCTGGAACGGAGTAGGAGTCGGTGTTGGTGGAATGATGTTTGGAGTCGGTGGAACTCCATGTTGCGGTGTAGGGTTCGTTGCGGGCTACACAAGAAAATTACTCTCGTAAGGGTCTTAGCTAAAAAATATTCAGTTATAAGTGGACTTTTCATGTTATTTCCCATATGGGCACACCATTGCTCCCGCTGCTAGTTTGTCCTTAAACTAAGCTCGCGCGGGGTGGCTCAGGGTTGTGGAATTCTTTTCTTTTCTCCGGATCGAGGTTTTCTCTGATACCACTTTGTAAGACCCAAAACCCACTGGTCCGAGGATCGAAACCCACAGGTCAGAGAATCGAAACCTCGATTTGATACCACTTTGTAAGACCCCGTTTTTTTTTTCTTTTTTCAAAACCCGGGGTCTTATGCCCAGAACCACCGTTTTGCGGTGACACCCTCACTCGAGAAGGTCTCCACTACAAAACGCCGATCCTGCCGCCTTATCGATCACAGAAAAAGTAAGAGTAATAAACTTGAGAAGACAAGTCCACATCACATAAATAGTAAATCATCACAAGAGATGTCCACATAAACATAACTGAAATAAAAGACAGAAATAATAAGGGCTCCTGCCCGATACATCAAATCCTCACTACATAGACACTCGCGGAAGCATAAAATACTAGAGCTAAACGATGCTCACAGATCCTGCCAATGGTGCTCCCATGCTAGACTGCCCCGCCTCCATCTGCACCGGCCTCTGGTGCTGCTCCGTATCCGTGGTCTCCTAAAATGATAAGTTCCACCGACCGTTAGTCAAAAGACTAAGCCAATCCCCCACCCCTCCCCCGGTGATTCCTAGGCACCGTGCGGGAAGGATGAAGCGGAGGACAACAAGGGGTGTAAGCAATAGCAAATGACGGCGGATTTTGTCTATAGGAAATGTCTACAACTACACATGTGTATATAGATAATTGAAGCAGTAAAAGACCATAGTAAGAGCAGGTAAAGAATAAGTTAAGTGCAGTAAGTAAAAACATGTGTATAATAGAAAAGTAACCATTGATTTATAGGAATGCCCACACAAACCTATAGACCAAGGGGTCGTTTACCAAGGTCTATCGTATAAGAAGTCCCATAACCGACAGATACGATAGGGGTAGGGGTTGAAATGCAATATTTATGCCATGACATGTGTCACAACCCGCATTTTCTATGTATTAAATAATAGGTCAGAGTAAGAGGAAATACGTGTCATGATGCCACGTCATGCAGGGGACAACTGCAAACGCTCAGGCAGCTCTACTTTCTCACTTTTCTTTAGAAAGCCAAGAACTTTATGTTTAAAACATAATTTAAATTTAAGGTTTTCAAACACCGTGTCCCTCGGTTTAATAGATCATCTAGTCAATAAATAAGAAAGTATAAGTTTACGCAGCGGAAAAATACATAATTTACTTCAATTCACCTTATATGAGCATGATGAACTAACCAACATTCTAATGATATGAAATTTCTATATTTAGTATAAGTAAATAGAGTTCTTTTACAAGTTTCAAAATAGAAGGATAACAGTTTTAAAAGAGATGTCATGTATGAAGAACTATGAAGTTTTGTATATAAAGTAACTACCAAGCATCCTAACATAAAACCTTCCCAGAGGGCAATTGCATAAATAGCAAACAACGGTAGTAGCATATAAATAGCAAGAACAAGTCCAACATAAAGAACTGAGGCTATGGGCGTCAACAGACTGACACGAACCCGTAACCCTAACAAGTCTCAAAAGAAATCCAAAAGTTCACCTCTCAAGCGAGAGTAAGAAGACAACTAGCAAATCTGAAGAAAACAGATCTTGGTCAGCTCCACCTGCTACTGATCCGAACCTGAGGCATTCAAAAGAAAAGAATGCCTCAGCACAAAGGCATACAAGACATCATAATCAAGGGGTATGTGAAATAATAGCAAAAGGGGGTTACCAACCCACCAGGAATAGCTGTGAGCATTAACAATTCCATAAAGAAATATTAGCATCCAATAAGTAAGGAAAGACTAGCACAAGGTGTGGTCAAATTTTATTCCAACAACGTCCAAAGGAAAAGGTATCGAGTTGCCCAAGAAATGAATCACTATCCCAGCCAAAAACAGTACTGAGGCGGAGGCATTCTTTCCAACCAACCATCAGACCAAAACATAAAACCAAGAACAAAAGCCCTGCGGCGGTGGTTACAGCCCACACAACCAACAGTCTACACGTCCATGGAAAAGAAAACAGGCACTGGTAGTGGCCACTTCGTCCAACAACAGTCCAAAAAACAACTAACTGGGAATAGTGGTTCACAAAATCCTGACCAAAACAGACGCCACCGAAAAACCCGAAAAACAATTCAAAGAGAAACCTAACCATACGACGAATTCATCGAAATGCATTCGATGAACCCAAGGGATATCGATGAATTCATCGAAATACTATCGACGGATTCGTCGAAATACTATCGACGAAACTCAAAGGCACTTAGCAAAAATACTAAGGTAAGCGACGAAGTCGGCGAAATCCTAATCCTATCGACGAATTCGTCGAAATGATATCGACTAATTTGACTTGGCAGATTTCGAATTCGTGTATTTTGACGAGTTTGATGAATTACTTGACTAATTGGGTCAGATATTCAAATTTCAGCAAAAAACGATGTATAATAAGTCTTGTCTAAACTAGATTAAAAGTAAAAGCGGCAAAGGATGAACCACAATATGGCAAGGGGGGAGAACCCACCACTTGCCTCAAACTTTTCGAAGAAGACGGCCTCCAACACGCTCCACGTCGTAGATCGACCGCTAGAAAACATCGAGGATCGATCTCTGAAACTTTTTGGGCGAAAAAGAGGGTTAGGGCTACCGGCTCCAACCTCAAAATTCTACGAAACTCAAAATACTTACCGCACATGCGAAGATCTCAGCGAGAGCTTTCCAGATCTATGCTCGGTTAAAATTTCTGTGCTCCGTAGCTCCGGTGGCGGCGATCTGAAGGTTCACGGAAGACGCCTCTCGCGAGTTCGCAAAACGGTCGGGGAATGAGAAGATGAATAGGGTTTTCGGTTTTTGTTTCCTTACGGAGGGGAAGAAGACTAACGTGAATATATATATAGTTATAATTATAATTATAATAGGAATAATAATAATAATAATAATAATAATAATAATAATAATAATAATAATAATAATAATAATAATAATATCATGGGCTGAACAAAAATCGGCAGAGAGCTCTCGTCTATGAAGTTTAACTGCAAGACATTCGTCAAATTATAATATCTAGCTCCATCGGATAATAAGTAAGGCTCAGTCGAATAATAAATAGGCCTCCGTCGATGAAAGTGGTAAGATAAACATATTAATAATGGTAAATAGTAAATTATTACCAAAAATTAAACGACTGCTGAAGCCGACAAAAATCGCACCAAATGTGAACGCCGGCGCTACGAATCCAACGGCGAAGCCGGAATCAATATCTGACGTATCGTTCCCGAGATATAAATTTCCGAAGTTTTTACGGCGAATGATAAATGCACAAATCTTTAAAATTCACTGAGGCTTTAATATCGCTCCGAACGCCACGAAACTTTGACAACCTTACTAAGATTAAATAATCTAATTTCCAAACGTAAAATTTTCTAATTTTGGGTAGTTTCAAAATTCGGTTGACACGACCCAATGGATACAAAAATGCACAACGACGGCGCTCTGCTAACTCCACGTAATATAACGCCCTTCGTCATTATGATGTCAATAAAATATTTCCAAATAATAGCCGAAAATTCAGGGGCGTTACAGTCACTCGCCCTAAAAAGAAATTTCCTCCCGAAACTTTGACAAAATAGCTCGAAAACAAAGACGAGTAACTAAAAACTAACCAAAGAAAACACTCACCAAAGAGGGCTAGGAGAAAAGATGAGGGTGAGATGTCCTCATAACGGATTCCAGTTCCCAACTCGCGCTCTCTACGTCTTGGTTTCGCCAAAGGACTTTGACCATAGATATCTTCTTCTTCCGCAACACTCGGTCCTAAGTCTCTAGAATACGAACATGCTCTTACATATAAGACAAATTAGGTTGCAACTAGGGCACCGAGTAAAGGACATGACGATCACAACGCATGCACTTTCTCAACTGGCTCACATGAAACACATCGTGAACACCTTGGAAAGAAGCGGGCAAATCCAGCCTATAAGATGACACTCTAATGCGCTCAACAACCTGGAAAGGTCCCACATACCGAGGATCCAACTTGTGGTTCCTTCCAAATCTCTTAACACCTGGCATCGGAGAAGCCTTCAGAAAAACCATGTCCCCAACTGCAAACTCCAGATCAACCCTTCTCCGATTAGCATACTTCTCATATCGCTCCTGAGCAATGGGAAGCTTCTCGCGGATATGATTCACAGCAACATTCATCTCTTCCAAAGCTTCTGGACCTAACAGCGGACTCTCACCAACCTCGGCCCAAAATAGTGGGGTTCGACAATGCCTCCCATACATAGACTCAAATGGGGCTATCTGCAAACTCTCCTGTAACTATTATTATACGCAAAATCCATCAGTCCAAGACGCTTATCCCAAGCTCCACCATGATCCAAAATATAACATCTGATCATTTCTTCCAAAATCTGATTCACCCTTTCGGTCTGACCATTTGTCTGAGGGTGGTAAGCGGTGGAGTATCTAAGGTCTGTACCCAAGGCTCCCTGCAAACTCTGCCAAAAATGAGACATATACCTGGAATCCCGGTCTAACACAATACTCACGGGCACACTGTGCAATCTAATGACCTTATCCAAATAGAGCTCTGTTATTTTCTCCATAGAATAACCAATCTTGAAAGGCACAAAGTGAGCACACTTTGTCAATCTATCAACTATGACCCATACTGAATCATCCCCTCCGGGGGATCTCGACAACCTGGTAATGAAGTCCATTGAAATACTCTACCAATTCCAGCTTGGAATATCCAAAGGATTCAATTTACCTCCAGGCCTCTTGTGATCAACCTTAACACGCTGACAGGTATAACATTTTGAAACATACTTAGCTATATCATTCTTCATACCTGACCACCAAACAATCTGTTTCAGGTCTTTATACATCTTTGTGGAACCAGGATGATAGGAAATACTAGATTCATGTGCTTCACTACAGATCTTTGCTCTAATGTACTAAAATGCAGGAATACAATATCTACGTTGATACTTCAAAGTATCATTATCATCAATTGAAAAATCTGGTAGTTCACCTTTTTTCAGTTCTATTCCGGAGATGCTGCAAATCAGGATCTTCCTTCTGATGCAGTCTGGTGAGGGTAATCCAAGAAGGCTCTTCAACTTCTAAACTCGAAGGCACACTACTATTACCGACTGAGATATCCTTCAGCATAAACCCCTCCACTAAGTACTGAACAGAAAGGTTGAAGACACGCGCGGTCCTTCTACTCAGGGCATCAGCCACCACATTTGCCTTACCCGGATGATACAGGATGTCAACATCATAGTCCGCAACATACTCCAACCATCTGCGCTTGCGCAAATTCAGTTCTTTCTGGGTAAAGACATACTTCAGACTCTTGTGATCCGTAAAGATCTTGCATGACACTCCATAAAGGAGATGTCTCTAAAGCTGTAAAGCATAAATCACTACCGCAAACTCTAAGTCATGCGTAGGGTAATTCCTTTCATGAACTTTCAATTGCCTTGACCCATAAGCGATCACCTTTCCTTCTTGTATCAAAACACAACCAAGACCAATGTGAGATGTGTCTACATAAATAGCATACTCTACTCCCTCGGTCGGTAAATCCAAAACAGGAGCACTGCACAAACGCTTCTTTAATTCCTGAAAAGCTCCTTCACAAGAATCGCTCCAAATGAAAGCTGCATTCTTCTGGGTAAGCTTAGTCAGAGGTGCTGACAGCACCGAAAATCCTTGCACAAATATTCTATAATAACCTGCCAACCCTAAGAATCTCCTTATCTCCTTAGGCGTTGTAGGCATCTTCCAATCCAAAACAGCAGAAATCTTGGCTGGGTCTAAAGAAATTTCGTCCTTTTCCACTACATGACCCAGGAAAGACACTTGCGAAAGCCATAATTCGCACTTACTCAATTTCACATACAACTTATGCTCTCTTAAGGTAGACAATACTAAACGCAAATGCGTAGCTTGCTCCTCAGCACGTGTTGAATATACCAACACATCATCGATGAAACCACTACAAAATGATCTAGGAAGTCTTTGAACACTCAGTTCATCATATCCATGAACGTAGAGGGTGCATTTGTCAAACCAAAAGACATTACTAAGAACTCATAATGTCCATAACGAGAATGAAAAGCGGTTCGAGGAACGTCTGACTCACGGATCCTCAACTGATGGTAACCTGAACGAAGATCAATCTTCAAAAACACCGAACTACCACGCAACTGATCAAACAAATCATCGATTCGCGGCAACGGATATCTATTCTTGATGGTTACCTTATTCAACTCCCTATAGTCTATGCACAACCTCATATAACCATCTTTCTTTTTCACGAACAACACTGGAGCACCCCAGGGCGAAGAACTTGGCCTAATTAATCCACACTGCAATAATTCATCTAATTGGATACGCAACTCTTCGAGCTCATGCGGGGCCATACGGTACGGTGCCTTAGCAATCAGACGAGTACCAAGCTCATGATCGATAACGAACTCCACATCTCTCTCAGGCGGAAGACCAGGAAGACTGGCTGGAAAAACATCAGGAAACTCTCGCACCACAGGAACATCCTCGATACACGGCAAACCGCTACCTGTTTCTAACATAGAAACAAGGTAAGCAAAACAACTGGAATCAAAAAGTTTCCGAGCACATACCGCAGAGATAATCGGGGAATCCTGGCATAGAAAGCCATACACACTCATGGGTTGACCGTTGTCCATCTTGAAGTCCAAATGCTTAACCTTGCATTGGATAACCGCATCATAACTGGACAACCAGTCCATGCCCAAAATCACGTCGAAATCTTCCAGGTCTAGCACCTTCAAATCCGCAAAAGCTAAGAAATTGCCTAAGAGGATAGGGCAATTCTGGATACCCTGGTTCGACACCACAGAGTCGCCAAAAGGAAACTTAACGCGAAACGCATCGCTAATCCGATCGAGGATCAAACGATGTTGCTCTACAAAGGTCCTAGCCACGAACGAGTGGGTAGCACCAGAATCAAAGAGAAATCGCGCCCAATGATTCTTTAGCTTAAATTCTCCTATAACAATCGGATACATAACTAGCCGAACAGAAATTGAAACTAAGGATAAAGGCTGAGAGTTAAATTAAGGCCTAACCTGAAATAACTTGGGTGGAATTTTGCGCTTCTTCCCTAGTCATTACATTTAACTTGCTGTTTCCTCTATCCTGATGCTGCGGCTGCGGCGGCGGCAATGCCTGAAGTGGCATTGGCTGCAGAGGCAGCTGGAAACGCGGGCATTTAGTCTTAATGTGCCCCTTTTGTCCGCACTAAAAACACACATTATCTTTAGACCACCAATGGGCAACATCATGCCCATTTCGCTTACAGAAGGTACATGTCAGATCTCCTCTAGGAGCGCTCAGTATTGCCAACACTTGCTGCTGCCTCTTAGCTCCCAACCTTTTGAAACATTTCTCGAACGGATGGCCCGGGCGACCACATAAGCTATAAGCTTCGTCACTTCTTTTCTTTGGAGCAGGGCTAGATACCTTGGGGCTTTCCCCCTCTTCAACTTTTCTCTTATCATTTCTCATTAACGCACCTCTATTCTTGGCGCTGTCGATGGCCTCGACTTTCAGCGCTGCTTCTACTACTTCAGCATAACTTCCAGATCTGCATGCGCTGGTCAATTGTTGAACGTCACTACGAAGTCCTCCGAGAAAACGCTTCACTCTTACTGATTCTGAAGCTACTAAGTCTGGAGCAAATCTGCTCAACTTACTGAATTCAATCTCATACTCACTAACCATGAGTTGTCTTTGCTTCAGGTGCAGGAAATTATTCATCAGACGGTATTGCTCGACCGACGGTAGGAACTTCTTTAACACCATTGCCTTAAACGACTCCCACGAACATCCATCTACAAGGCTTTCTCTCCCCCTGATCCACCAGCTCTTAGCAAGTCCCTTCAGCTGGTAAGCTACGACCATCACCTTCTGGTCCATATGGATTCCTGAGTACGCGAGCATCTCTTCAATGGCAACTAGCCATTCATCCAATGCCATGAAATCAGCTCTTCCGTCAAACGTATGGGGTCCTAGTCGCTGAAAATGCGATATAAAGTTCATCTCTGGTGGAAGCAGAACTGGAGGCACCAAAGGAGCGGGAGGAACAGTTACAGTCTGACCAACTACAGGGTCCTGCACCATAGGCTGCTGCCCAGCGACGGCAGTCAACAACGTCTGAATTTGTGATTGCATCGCGACTAATTGCCTGGACAGAGTCTCATTTCTTTATCGCAGACTCTCGATCATGGCTTCACTCTGAGCACCCGAAGACTCACCCTCAGATTGGGGGGTCAACCTCGTCGCAACACGCCTCTGTGACATATCTATAAATACGAATAAACGGCTCATCAAAATCCTAGCTTGGAACTGGAACTACTCCGCTTAGCTCGAACCAAAACAGGAAAAGACACTTGCTCCAGCTACTACCTTGCTCTGGGATTTTATACAAATGATGTTATGCTTTAACTTAGGATGATATAATACCATATTTTGACTCTTGTGCATGTCACATGGATATATGAATGTTTAAACCTTCCTTTCAAATCATGTGTGTACGAGTGTCATCATGTAAATCTTTAGCTTGACACGGGTGCTTTATGCGATGTTATGATATATATGTTGTGCTAAGCATTCTAAGAAAAGCCTTAATGCATGTTATGAGCGGCGTACGCATGAAATATTATGCACCCCATAATACATAATATAGTATGCAACAAACAAGAAAAACGTGCTAATGGGCATCCATGTGATGATGGTTATGCATCCCCTACTACATAACCGTCACATGTTGCCACCTAAGGTGGATCCATATACAAACACATATTATGCATCCCATACTACATAATATGCCCATATACTTCTTATCATGCTATGTGTGTAGTATTCATGCTTCAGCCAAGATGTACAGATGACACTTCGGTGTGTGTATGCAATGAGATAAGATGATTAACACCAAATCAGAAAAAGTCGTTCGACCAATTTGTCAAACGAACCTGTCTCTAATACCAACTGTCACAACCCGCATTTTCTCCGTATTAAATAATACGTTAGAGTAAGAGGAAATACGTGTCATGATGCCACGTCATGCAGGGGACAACTACAAACGTTCAGGCAGCTCTACTTTCTGATAGTGCATTATTTATAGTAATTTTTATATAATATTTTAGTAGTAATTAATTAGTTTTTATATAATTTTAATTTAATAAATATCTAATTTGTTTTGTTTTGTGTTTTCAGGGACTTTGGGCTGCTATTAGCAATTTCAAGCCCATAACCATATTCAGGGGAAATTCTGGAGCATTTCTGCCAAAATCCCAAAGTGCACACCCCTGGTTCACGGGCGTGTCCTGGGGCATGACTCCATGTCACGACCGTGACCCAGCCCAGCCGTCTTCCTACTGCCAGAACACGCCGCCATGTCAGATTATTATTACACGCCCCAGGTCACGGGCGTGACCTGGGGGCGTGATCTTTAGATCACGGGCGTGACTCGCCCAGTAAGCATTTAATACAAACAGTTTCCGCCGCCGAGCCGTTCCATCTTACACGCCCTTGGTCATGGGCGTGACCAAGGGGCGTCACCTCTCCCGCAACTACCAGATTAACTTCTGAACGCGCCGTTTCCCACAGTTTCAAGTCTCGGTCAAGACACGCCATTGGTCACGGGCGTGACCAAGGGGCGTGACCCGCCTATTGATGAAATTTGGCAGTTTTTCTCCCAACATTCCCGGGCATTTAAGATGCCAGTTCCGTACCTTACACACCCTAGGTCACAGGCGTGACCTAGGGCGTGACTTCCAGAACTTTTGCCTATAAATTCCTGTTGCTGCCTTGAAGCAGGGGGATCCAATCCATGCTTAGTTTGGATCGTTTCTAGTATAGTTTTTCTGCATTTTTCTTAGTGTAACTTTATTTTATGTCTTATCTTTTTAATTCCTAGCTTAGATTTAATTTACTTGCAATTGTACTTTTCTTTACATAGAAATAAAAATGTCTTTCTTCTCAATTATGTTTTGCTAATTTTATTTACATTTGATCGGATGAATTCTTAAGTAGTGGTATTTAGTAATCTCTTTTTCATAGTTTGGTTTTGGAAAACTAGGATTTATCTTTGAATTAAACTGCTTCAAATTCATATGTCGCGAATATGGTTTTCGATCTAAGATCCATATACTAGTGATCGAGAGATCCATGCGAACGAGGAGATCACTCAAAGATAAAAAGATTTACATGCATTCCTCGAGAGAGGGTGATGCAAATCTTCCGGATTGGAGTCAAATCCAATAGTGGGGCTCACCGCATAAAGCAAGCTTAGGGGTTTCGACTGGCCGAGGGGTCTTAATCGATCAACCTAAGGTTAGGTGGTTATTCTCTCGAGAGAGGCTCTATCATATTTTGGGAACCTCCACGGTCAAGTTTGTCTAAATCCATTTCTTATGAATTCTAGATTTAGGAAGTATTTTACTTAAGAAGGATTCTCGACTAAAGGTTTCGTTTCTTTTTATTATTCCTTAAAAAAACAAATTCCTTTTACCGATAAAATAATATTAATTTACGTGAGTAAGATTACTCGACGGGCCTCGAGCAAATACGACATCCTTCCTATACTATATTTCGATAGGTATACTTGCCTACATCGGGATATTAGTTGGAATTATTTTTAAAACTATATAAATTTCCTTATCAAGTTTTTGGCACCGTTGCCGGGGACATTTTGTTGATATTTTGAAAGCGTAAATTTTATTACTTTTATCATTCTCTTTCTCCGCCCCCATTTATCTTTTTGTTTTTTTTTAATTCCTTTCTATTAAGTAACGGTTGTTAATTTTCTTTTTCCAAAAAAATATGTTGATATCTCAGTTGGCCGCAAAAGTTGTCGAGCTTCAAAATAAAGTCATTCTTTTGGAAGCCGCACGAATGCGCCAAATTATTTGTCTTTTTTGTGGGGGTCATCATTCTAGTGAGGAATGCTATTTTTCATTTCAAAATTTTTCTCATGAAAATCAAATTAATTTTTCTATTGAAAATTATAAGTTTTATAATGAAAATAATAATTTTTATGAAGAAAAATATATTTCTTTAAATAATGATACGGGTGAATTTACTTCTTGCACTGATGTTGATTATTCATGGTGGCAAGGTCACCCGGATAGTTTTCAGTGCGAAGAAGAAAATTCCTTCAATCATGATTTGCATTCCTCGCCTTTTCCGCAAAGTTATTATTCTTCTTATCTTGAGAATTTTCCGAATTTTATTTCATCCACTTTAAATGCTTATTCTCATGATCAAGAAGAGCATTTGTACCAAAAATTTCGCAAAGACATGGAGACTCCGGGCGAATTAGAAAATAAAAATATTTCTTCTTCTCCTTCGCCCGCCCTTTCTTCTCTTTCTCATGAATTTATAATTTGTGAAGAAATTGTGTCCCGTGAATTTAATTCCCTTGGTATTGATTTTTCTGATAAAATTTTTATTTTTGAAAATAAACAACCGGAGCTTAATCATGTGTTTTCACAAGAAACTCCTCCTTGTGAAAATTTTTCGGACTCGCTTAATTTTGATTCTTTTGATACTAACAATTTTCATGTAGAGGATGAGCCGTTGCAACCAAACGTCTTCACCGATCCCTTTGTCGCTCATCTCCAACAATCCAAATTAACTAAGGTATGTATAGGTAATTTGATTCAAAATTTCAAGCTAACGGACAACCAAAGAATCACGACTATAGCGGAGGAGTATTCGGGCGACCGATTTCGGCACATTCACCTAAGCGTGAATTAAGGGAGTTGCTTGTGCACCTTTATTTTTATTTTCCTTTTTCCTAATAATAACCATCTAGCTTAAAGATGGGAAAAAGAAAGCGCTCTTGGGAGACACCCCTTGTTTATCTTTTCCTTTCTTGTATTTTTTTTTGTCCTATGCATTTTTCTTTTTATTGTTTTCTCTCTTACTTAGTTTTTTTAACATTGAGGACAATGTTTCCCTCTAGTCTGGGGGAATATTGGTTTTCATGTTTATTTTAAAAGCAAATTCAAAACAAAAAAAATATTTTCATATTTCTTATCAGTTTTTATGTTGCATTTTTTTTCAAAAAAAAAATCCCAAGAAAAATTAGATTTTATTATAAAGCTTATGGAAAAAAACATGTAAGAATTTGAGTTAATTTTTGTTTTTAGTACCACATGTCTATGTCTTTTCTTGTTTTTAATCATTTATATACTTGCTTAGTTAGAATAAATTTCTCTACTTTTCATTTTGCCTATGTTTCACGGGTATTATGTTGACTCAGGAAGTGTTTCTAATTAAGGTAGCATGTAATTTTTGAAAAACTTTCTTGAATATTTGCACTTTTTTCATAGCTATCTTTTTATATTTTTCACTTTTATAAAATCTAACATCCCTTATTTTCTTTTTTAAAAATCTTTGTAATGTTGATTAGTGTTGAGTGTAGTAGATGCGAACCGATCTAGACGCTTGTTATTTTCATTTTCATGAAAAGTCAATTCTCTTTATTTTCTATCTAGAATTTGCTTCTCTTGAATTTTTCAATACTTTGCTTCTCTTTAATTTTTCAATACTTTGCTAAAATAGACTTAGAAGCATGAATATGATCAAGGCATTTCACCAGTAATATGTTGACTAATGCAGTGTTTCTAATTAAGGTAGCATGTTATTTTTGAAAAACTTTCTTGAATATTTGCACTTTTTCATAGCTATCTTTTTATATTTTTCACTTTTATAAAATCTAACATCCCTTATTTTCTTTTTTAAAAATCTTTGTAATGTTGATTAGTGTTGAGTGTAGTAGATGCGAACCGATCTAGACGCTTGTTATTTTCATTTTCAAGAAAAGTCAATTCTCTATATTTTCTATCTAGAATTTGCTTCTCTTGAATTTTTCAATACTTTGCAAAAATAGACTTAGAAGCATGAATATGATCAAGACATTTTATTGAATAGATTGAGCCTCTGTATTCCAAACTTAAAAGTTTAATCGTTGTTAGCCACTTTGTCACTTTTCCCTTCCTTTTGGTAGCTCCACTTATTTTTACCAAAGCCAAATAGCCTAACCTATGTTGCACACAAATTTATTTTGAGCTTTATATGTTGCTAGTGTGCACTACATTTTGTGAAGGTGGTGGAAGTTTCAATTATTTCATGATGGCTACAATAGAAGGAAATAAATAGCAAAAAGCAAACAAAAAATTGATGAAAAAATATTTGAAAAATTATGTGAAAAATATTATGAAAAAAAAAGCTAATTTTGATCCCAATTCTATATATCAAAAATAATTTGGGGTATCATAAATTATTTTTAGCAGCATTATTTCATGCAAAGCTCTCCCTTATGTTTAAAATGTGCTTGAACCCTTCATGTTTATCTTTTGATTTCCGCACCTTTAAACCCAAGCCAATGCGTTACGCCTAATGAATGTCCTTTCGATTCGTGCTTCTTAGGTTTATTTTTAGTACGGTAGCGAGAAAGTAAATTGGGTAAATTTTTTTAGGTAGGAGTATGGATTTTTGACTTGAATCGATATGATTATAACATATCTCTAAGATTTTAGTAGCAATTCAATGCGCTTTTCATTCGTCATATTACTCAGTTTTTACTTTTGCTAAAATATGGGATGATTTATTTTATGCTAGTGGAATTTATAAAATTATTTGCTAAGATTAAGTAATAATTTTCAGTTTGTTTTTCATAGTTTTCCTACCTTTAATTTCGCATCGTACTCGTGTACGGCATAGCCAAATTGATTGATTAGTTAATTTTATTTTTGCTAGCTTGCATGTGTTTGCTTGGGGACAAGCAAAATACTTAGTTTGGGGGTATTTGATAGTGCATTATTTATAGTACTTTTTATATAATATATTAGTAGTAATTAATTAGTTTTTATATAATTTTAATTTAATATATATCTAATTTGCTTTGTTTTGTGTTTTCAGGGACTTTGGGCTGCTATCAGCAATTTCAAGCCCATAACCGTGTTCAGGGGAAATTCTGGAGCATTTCTGCCAAAATCCCAAAGTACACGCCCCTGGGTCACGGGCGTGACCTGGGGCGTGACTCTATGTCATGACCGTGACCCAGCCCAGCTTTCTTCCTACTGCCAGAACACGCCGCCACGTCAGATTATTATTTCACGCCCCAGGTCACGGGCGTGACCTGGGGGCGTGACCTTCAGATCACGGGCGTGACTCGCCCAGTATGCATTCAATACAAACAGTTTCCGCCGCCGAGCCGTTCCAGCTTACATGCCCTTGGTCACAGGCGTGACCAAGGGGTGTGACCTCTCCCGCAACTGCCAGATTAACTTCTGAACATGCCGTTTCCCACCGTTTCAAGTCTCGGTCAAGACACGCCCTTGGTCATGGGCGTGACTTCCAGAACTTTTTCCTATAAATTCCTGTTGCTGCCTTGAAGCAGGGGGATCCAATCCATGCTTAGTTTGGATCGTTTCTAGTATAGTTTTTCTGCATTTTTCTAAGTGTAACTTTATTTTATTTCTTGTCTTTTTAATTCCTAGCTTAGATTTAATTTACTTGCAATTGTACTTTTCTTTACATAGAAATAAAAATGTCTTTCTTCTCAATTATGTTTTGCTAATTTTATTTACATTTGATCGGATGAATTATTAAGTAGTGGTATTTAGTAATCTCTTTTTCATAGTTTGGTTTTGGAAAACACGGATTTATCTTTGAATTAAACTGCTTCGAATTCATATGTCACGAATATGTTTTTCGATCTAAGATTCGTATGATAGTGATCGAGAGATCCATGCGAACGAGGTGATCACTCAAAGATAAAAAAAGATTTACATGCATTCCTCGAGAGAGGGTGACGCAAATCTTTCGGATTGGAGTCAAATCCAATAGTGGGGCTCACCGCATAAAGCAAGCTTAGGGGTTTCGACTGGCCGAGGGGTCTTAATCGATCAACCTAAGTGTTGAAACTGATTTCTCGGTCTCCTGTGGAGTTCGGGGCCCTCACCGAATTGAGGGGCAGCTAGTCCTTACCGGTCCCTCGGAAGAGGGGGCAGATAACTCGGACAAAGAAAAAGACCCTAGTCTTAGCGAGGATGTCCCTCCACTAACCCGGAAGATCGTTGAGAGCTTCCCCTCCCAAGCCAAAGCTGAGACTCGGGCACCTTGGAGAGCTCTGTAAATGCCAACCAAAGAAAGCCTAAGGAGAGGGAAGCTGAAGTGAACTCCTCTCCAAAGGTTCCGTTGAGTTCCTATTTATAGATTTTCTGATCTGGCCTGCAAATAGCAGGATTCTTCCCTTTGATTTTTCTATCCGCACCCCAAATCGGTCTGCGAACAGCCAAACTCCGCTGTTTGGAGAGGCTAAAAGAAGGTCACCATGGGTGAACGGGTAAATTGGCCCTATTGGCTTATGGATAAGGGACTGCGAGAACCTTACTGTCGGAGCTCTCGCGGGCCTTCTCGCGGACCCTGCTCGCGACACCTCTTCTAGGCGATCGCCTCGCGAGGGCCTCGCTGGCCCATTTCGGCGGTATCTGTCGGGGTCTTGTCTGCTGGGGGCCAATCTCGGCGAGGTCTGAATCTCGCAATTCCTTTTGCGAGACCGTCCCTTTGGCTTCAACGAGTATATCTCTTCGTCGAACTCAGATGATTCCGTCGAATGCCTGTCTCGCCGACCCTTCTCGCTCGCCCTGGAGGCGAGCTCTGTTTCCTTGCCTGGCGAATATCGGGGTTGTACACAATCCCCGCTCTTTGTGAGGACATTTGTGCTCGCGAAGAATCATCCAGCCCGTGGTATTCGCCCGCTCCTTGATGACCTATCAGGAATCTTTGGTGGGACCCACCCTGTGGGCTATAAATATCATCCCGAGCCTCCGGTGGCGTGTGCCGTTACTTCTCTTTCTTTCCCTTTGTCTGATACTGTAGCTGCCTGGAGATGCCTCTTTCCGAGGAAGCCTGAGGCTCGCCTGAAGGAGATGAGAGTCGTCGGGCTACCCTCCACGACCAGGGTCCCCGCCTGGATGAATCGCCCGCCACCTGCTCAGTCGCCGAATGTCAAGAAGGCGAGAGCGGCTCGTCGCACCGGAGACGACTCTTTGCTGCTAGACTCCTCCCCGGACGATCGCCGTCACGAGAAGGTACGAGCTATTCCTGTTCACGTCAAAAATTTGTCTGTCATTCATTTCCGCTTGCAGGATGCTTGATGCGTGTCGGCAAGTGCACCGGTCGCTGTCAAGTAATAAATGTGGAGAGTGGAATCCCTGAATGTCGGTCTCTTGAGGAATGCAGGTTAGGTGAACGAATCGCGTTGTGTGACTCTTGTTACACAAGCGCAACACACATAAAAAGGGGATTTTTGGTTGATTTGTCCTAATCCTAACAACAATAAAAGAAATGCGGGTCGAAGGCACCGCTTCGCTAGGCGAGATGGATGCAACGGCCGCGATGCCGTGCTTCGTGAGGCGGATGGAGTGTGCTCTAGTGCGAGAGGGTGAGGGTCGCAAACACCTCTTCACAACCGCCGTTAGCTCTTGCCAACGCGGATCAAATACCTTGCGTGCGTGCGTGAGTGAGAGAGTAGAAACGGAGTGATTCACAAGCAAGCGATGAAGGAAAGTAAAGAAACATTCATTTCAAACAACCCAAACATCACAATATTCCAGTTTACACGATTCAACGAGTACAATGAAGGAAAGAAGAAAGAGATAACCGATGGGTGAAGACTAGCGACCGTTCACGGCCGGAATGGCAGGTTGTCGGGCTACCTCCGGACTCGGGCGGACTATGCTTCCGGCGCAGAGAGCTGTCACGATCTCCCTACGTAGCTCCGTCGTCTTCGACTTCAGATTTCCTCTTCTTCTCACCGGGTCGTAGTGGGGAAATAGCTGCTTGGAGGCTTGCGGATGATGGAGAACGCTCCCGTACAATGGAGGAAGGCTTGGAATGGATGGAGGAGACTTCCCCTTGCGTAGGAGATGAAGTGGAGGCGTCCCAAGATGGTGGTCGGCGGCGTACGAAACAGGCAATCCGCTCCCGGCGGCTTGATCATAACCTAAAATCGGAACAGGCATTTATATAGGCGCTGATATAAATAGTGCGCACGGTCATTGGCGCACGACCAGTGGTCGTGCGCACTGGAATTCTGCGATCGTGCGCACTGCCTGGGTGGAACCTGCAAGATGCGAAATTTATAAACTATAATGTTCGCACGACCAGTGGCGCACGACCGGTGGTCGTGCGCACTATCGTCGGTGGTCGTGCGCATTAGTCGAAACAGAACTCAGAAAATTAATGATAAGTGCGCACGAACAGTGGCGCACGACCGGTTGTCGTGCGCACTATCGTAGATGCTCGTGCGCACTATCGTAGATGCTCGTGCGCACTGCACCAAACAGAACTCTTGAAAAAAGGGTTAAGTGCACACGATCAGTGGCGCACGACCAGTGGTCGTGCGCAATAGAACCGGTGATCGTGCGCAGTGTTCCTGTGCATAATTGCACCGGGAACACCTGTACGACTCCTATCCAGCACAACCACGAATCTAGCCACTGAAAGTGGCACCTAACGTAGCATGAAAACTACTAATGAAGAAAAGCATGAAATCACACCAAAATGGGCCTAGAAGTGCACCTAGCATGGAATATCAAATATAAACTATAACATGGCTAAAGTGCGGTGAAAAGACTGAATAAAGGCCTAGATGAGTCCATAAAAGTGTATATGATCAGGACTCATCACACCCCCAGACTTAACTGTTTGCGCGTCCCGAGCAAACGAATCCGGCGGAGTGTGAAAACGAGAGTTAACATAGAGAATTACACAAAGGAGTACGGTGCGAAGTAACATACGCATGCGAGTAGAGATTCTAGTAGAAGGAGATTCTAACTATGCTAACTAATTTACATAAGTATTAAAGCGTAAGTAAAGATTTAGTTATACTCAGTTGGTGAATTATGAAGAATTTGAACGATCATGCCCGGTATGAAAGTGACGAGACACTGAGGCGGGCGTTGCACAAGATCGGGTCTTAGGAATAACTCCGCTGAAATCCATCAACGTCGTGAACCATATGCTTGCCCAGTCACACTCTCTCCACGGCGCTAGCAAAATCGCAAGTCAAATCAATAGGACTTATAGGATTAAGTTGGGGCTTAGGTTACGGTATGGTATTCAAATTTAAACACGATGGCTACGCAACCCAAGTGAGCTAACGGAACGCTGCGCCATGCAAGACCAACAAACTATGCTCGTGTGACACTCCCCCAGACTTATCATGAAAACCAGGTGTGCACACAGCCTACTTCACAAATACCAACAGATTTTCTATTTAGCTCGGAAGGATTTCTTTTCAATATACTCTCATTTTTTTCTAGATTTTTTTCTTTTAACATACTTTGCTTCTATTATGTATCCTCCGGTTGGTTCAAAATCAGCAAATAGACTTTATTTCCCCTTCATAACACAACGATTCCAAACATCACACAAATTGAGAATTATGAGCGCAGTTAAAAAGCAATTTGGTTGCGGGTGTAGGATAAGCTTTGGGCTTTGGTGGATGAAGAGGAGCTGAACAAAGGAATGGTAGGCACAAATTTGGCTTGCAAAGGTGAGCGAAAAGGGCATGGAATGACAAGGCTCAAACTAGCCAAAGGATGGCCTACATCATGTTTAACTCGACCAGTCGCTCTCAACCATGCTTCAAGAGTCGCTTGGGGCAAGTTCTTAGCCCACGAGAAAGGTAAACCTTCCTCCCGACTCGAGCAACACACGACTAGCACTCGTACACACACTACACCGGGTTATCGTCAATTTCATTCAAATTCACCACTTGAGTATAACAAATCTAAATTTACGCAGAAATACTGAACATAAATTAGATGCATAGAGACAATCTAGTTCTACTCAAATTCTACCATATCATGCGAAGTGACTAGAACACTACACGAGTCAACATCGCACTCCAAATAATAATTTCTAAGTTAACAACCTATTTCACATTCCAACCAAAATAGTTTAACCGGAACAACAACAAAAAGATAAGCGCGCACTCAAGTGGGTGAAGTGGTGTGTGAAGCATGAGAACAATGATAATGACAAGGATACAAAAGAAACAAACTTCTGGTATGCAGTGCAACTCGTGCACAGTGAATGACAACATACGCTCCCCCAGACTTAGTCTAAACAATACATCTAGAAATTGGAAGCTAAAAGAGGGGAGGAAGTGTTACCCAATGCTCAGAATTAAGCATACCAGACGATTGGCGTTTACGATCAAGAACAGTCCGCAGCATCCGCACCAACGAACACAAAACCTGCAAGCACAAAACTCAAAACAACAAAAGCATATGCAAAAGCTGAACTAAAAGAAGTTAGATAGAAACTAAAAAAATCAGGGAATCTGGGTTGTCTCCCAGTAGCGCTTTTATTTAACGTCCTTAAGCTGGACCAAATACCTGTATTAACATTGTTTATAAAATGCAGGAATTAAAAGAGAAGTTCTCAAAAGCAGTTTCACAAACTCAGATCACACAAATCAGCTAAAAGCGCTCTTATGGTGCGTGTCCCCCGTAGCGCGTAGGCGGGAGGTGAAGGCTTTAGGGCCAACACTGGTGTCACCCACTGCTCCCCTAACCTCCGCCCTCTTGCCACGGAGAGCGGCAGCGCGAGCGTTGCGTAGAAGTTTTTCCTGTTTAAGTTTAGTGACAGTCGGGGACTGCCACCGTTGAGAGTTTTCAGATTTTTTCGCCTTAGTGGCGGGTGGCGTCACTTCCGGCATCATGGTGACTACCGGATCGGCCCAGGAGATGGAGCGCTTAGATAGTTTATTACAGGAATCACAATAAGAGGATAATGGGACATTGTCCCGAACCAAATTCACGTCAAAGTTCTTCGAATTGTGGTCTTCTTCCGTCTCGGAACCAAACTCTCGCCGAAGATCAACTTCTTCTTCTTCACTAGACAGGTGCTCCTCCTTTTCCCCTTCCATTGCTTCTTTAACTTCTTCATGCCCTGCACAGCTCAATGATTCATCAAAATTAAAAAGAGGGGGAGGAGTGGATGTTTCAGCTACAGCTTCGGGGCAAGTGGGCTGCTGCACCTTATTGGGTAGGACAACGCACCCCGTAGCGAAATCAAGGGTGGCACCGCTCTCTTTCAAGAACGGCACACCCAAGATAGGGATAGAATGATTTTCCTGGGGGCCCAAAACCTGAAAATCAGCAACTACAATTGTCCCCTCAACTGTCACCTCCACATTTTTCACTTCCCCCTCGGATTGTATAACCGTCCCATTAGCAAGCACCAGGGATTTCCTTTCCTCCGTGTTCATTTCCAGTTGTAATTTAGCTACATCTTGCAACGCAATGATGTTGCGGGAGGAACCAGAGTCACACAAAGCTTTTGTTTCAAACTTGTTGATGGAACAGGAAATTACCAGCTCACTCGAATCAGCCTCTACCACATCCCCAAGACTCTTCCCTTGATCAATTGGGTTCTTTTCCGTGTTGCTGGGAAGGGTCCCCTGCGATCGCTCGGTTAGCACTTGGGCCAATTGGCCTAACTGCGTTTCCAAGTTTCGCATGGATGCGGTCTGGTTCACCATATTCGAATTGGCTGCTTGCATGAATTTCTCCATCATCTCTTCTAGATTACTCTTTTTTTGGGTACGGGGCGCTTGGTTATAATCCGGGTGTGGTGGCCTCGGTTGGCTCCCGGAGGCGTAAGCATCATTTTGATGCTGCCCCGGTGCCCATCGTTGGCCAGGTGTGTTTGGATTCCAAGAGAAGTTCGGGTGACTTCTCGCTCCCGGATTATAAGCATTATTGAAAGGCGCCCCCTTAGGCTGATTTCCTATATAATTAACAGATTCGTTCAAGGTCAAGTGTGCGAAGTCACCTGCCACGTTGTTCCCCCAACATTCATACGCGTGGTGCCCTCCGCCTCCACATCCCTCGCAGGTAATGATAGCAGCAGGCGCGGGTGTAGAAGGAAGTGAGTCGACCATAAAGAGACCACGACCGCTTCTTGGAGCATTTCTCCCTGCAGTACAGAATGTACTGTGGGAGGAAGTGTCGCGCAGAATCCGAAGGGCTTCCTCAGGAGTGTGGTTCATCAAGGTACCACCCGCCGCAGCATCGATCATTGCCCTGTAGTTGGGCTCGATTGCAAAGTAAAATGTTTCGACCACATTCCACGGTTGCAGCTCGTGGTTCGGACAACGGCGAAGGAGATCGTTAAGGCGCTCCCACGCCTCAGCAAGGGTCTCTTGATCAAGTTGGCGAAAGGTGGCGATCTCCCGCCGCAAGCTCACGATCTTATCCACAGGGTGGAATTTAGCAAGGAACTTGGATGCGAGGGCATCCCAAGTCGCAGCAGTCCCGGCCGGAATGGAGTGGAGCCACACCTTTGCTTTGTCGCGGAGTGAAAAGGGAAACAGTCTAAGCTTGACCGTGTCGTCAGCAATCCCCGCGTAGCGGAAGGTTCCGCAAATATCAGAAAATTCTGCAAGATGCAGATGCGGGTTTTCGCTGGCCATTCCAGAGAACTGAGCGTTGTTCCGGATGATGTTCAAGATCGCAGGCTTGATCTCAAACTGATTATTCATAATATTGGGCCCAAACCCCGGATACACACTCCCAGCAGTTGGAGTGGTGTAGTCTCTCATCGTGCGGGGCCGAGGCCTAACCGCCTCCTGCTCGTCTCCAGGCTGGTGTTGCCCCACGCCGGGCACTCTCGCATCAACATCATTTGGGTCTACCTGATCACCCATTGCCGCTTGTACGGCAGCAGCGCGCCTTCGTGCGCGAGCGGTTCGTTCAATCTCAGGATCAATGGGTACGAGTTCGCCTGCGGTTTGTCTCTGCATGCACTATCACAAACAAAAAGAACAACAAAGAGAATCAAAAACAACTGCTCGTATAACGAAAGTCACAACACGGGACGTTGCACGCCTGCATTCCCCGGCAACGGCGCCAAAAACTTGATGCGTGTCGGCAAGTGCACCGGTCGCTGTCAAGTAATAAATGTGGAGAGTGGAATCCCCGAATGTCGGTCTCTTGAGGAATGCAGGTTAGGTGAACGAATCGCGTTGTGTGACTCTTGTTACACAAGCGCAACACACATAAAAAGGGGATTTTTGGTTGATTTGTCCTAATCCTAACAATAATAAAAGAAATGCGGGTCGAAGGCACCGCTTCGCTAGGCGAGATGGATGCAACGGCCGCGATGCCGTGCTTCGTGAGGCGGATGGAGTGTGCTCTAGTGCGAGAGGGTGAGGGTCGCAAACACGTCTTCACAACCGCCGTTAGCTCGTGCCAACGCGGATCAAACACCTTGCGTGCGTGCGTGAGTGAGAGAGTAGAAACGGAGTGATTCACAAGCAAGCGATGAAGGAAAGCAAAAAGAAACATTCATTTCAAACAACCCAAACATCACAATATTCCAGTTTACACGATTCAACGAGTACAATGAAGGAAAGAAGAAAGAGATAACCGATGGGTGAAGACTAGCGGCCGTTCACGGCCGGAATGGTAGGTTGTCAGGCTACCTCCGGACTCGGGCGGACTATGCTTCCGGCGCAGAGAGCTGTCACGATCTCCCTACGTAGCTCCATCGTCTTCGACTTCAGATTTCCTCTTCTTCTCACCGGGTCGTAGTGGGGAAATAGCTGCTTGGAGGCTTGCGGATGATGGAGAACGCTCCCGGACAATGGAGGAAGGCTTGGAATGGATGGAGGAGACTTCCCCTTGCGTAGGAGATGATGTGGAGGCGTCCCAAGATGGTGGTCGGCGGCGTACAGAACAGGAAATCTGCTCCCGGCGGCTTGATCATAACCTAAAATCGGAACAGGCATTTATATAGGCGCTGATATAAATAGTGCGCACGGTCATTGGCGCACGACCAGTGGTCGTGCGCACTGGAATTCTGCGATCGTGCGCACTGCCTGGGTGGAACCTGCAAGATGCGAAATTTATAAACTATAATGTTCGCACGACCAGTGGCGCACGACCGGTGGTCTTGCGCACTATCGTCAGTGGTCGTGCGCATTAGTCGAAACAGAACTCAGAAAATTAATGATAAGTGCGCACGAACAGTGGCGCACGACCGGTGGTCGTGCGCACTATCGTAGATGCTCGTGCGCACTGCACCAAACAGAACTCATGTAAAAAGGGTTAAGTGCACACGATCAGTGGCGCACGACCAGTGGTCGTGCGCAATTGAACCGGTGATCGTGCGCAGTGTTCTTGTGCAGAATTGCACCGGGAACACCTGCACGACTCCTATTCCAGCACAACCACGAATCTAGGCACTGAAAGTGGCACCTAACGGAGCATGAAAACAACTAATGAAGAAAAGCATGAAATCACACCAAAATGGGCCTAGAAGTGCACCTAGCATGGAATATCAAATATAAACTATAACAAGGCTAAAGTGCGGTGAAAAGACTGAATAAAGGCCTAGATGAGTCCATAAAAGTGTATATGATCAGGACTCATCAAATGTTTGCCGAGCGAGAACCTTGGAGAACTCGCTGAGGGGTCTCTAAAAACCCGCAGATGGATACGAACCTCGCCGGGAAAAACACCACCGGTATGATCTGAACCTCGCGTGCCAGGATGGTTTTCGTCAACTGACCGTCGTTCCTTACCTCTAACAATCTCGCCCGTGAAGTCTCTGGCTCGCCAGGTATCGCGGCCGCCATCTCCGCCTCCGCCCCCTTCAGACAAAATCATTGATAAACCCAGGTTCCAGCTCTTGACGAGCGAGGAGACCGGTGGTTCTGCGCCGCCAAAGGTCCCTCCTATCAACAGCACAGCCTACCCTGCTGGCCTGGGCAAATCTCTCTACCCTCACTACGGCAATGTGTTCGAGGGCCGTCCCTCGACTTCTCACCCTCCGCTTGGTAGGCACTCTGACCTCGCTAAAGCCTCGCGCGGGCTCAAGCTCGCCGTCTGACTTTTTCACGATGTTTCGCAGAGACTAATGAAATTCCTCCCACTGATTCCAAATTGGGCGACGACGAGATGTCCCCTCTACCTGACCAGGTGGAGGACATTTTAGGGGATCCGCGAGATCCTGACATGATGAAACAATGAGCCCCGGAGTTGCTGAGGAAACATGGGCGGATGCTGATGGATCTCAATGAGCAAGCGAGACGGGATAGAGAAGCCGCCGAGGACAGGCACGCGGTCCTGATGGAAGAATGTGCGAGGCTCCGGCAGGCGAGACAGCGTGATCGGGAAGAAAACGCTACGACGTCGGAGGTGCATATAGCTAGGATGAGAGACTATGCATACCTCATGGACCGGGAGGGCCGCTTGGCCGAGGAATATTCTAATTCCAAGGCACCGTCGAGGTCCGCGTCGCGGGGTGGGTGCCGGTGGAAATGGCTACCCCACGATTCTCGCTAGCGGTTATATCGTGAAATTATTTGTAACAGTCGTCGTCGCTTTTGAACAATCTCTCTACATTTCGTGACTCGCGTATTCGCCACTCACGCTGTCTTTTATTTCTCTCGACAATATTATTATCTTTTATGCTTTCTCGCTCGCTGTCAATAGACCCATTTTACTTTTGTTATATTGTGTTCGCGCGGACCCTCTGTTCTCGCCGAACGTGTCTTGCCGAAACGTTGTTTGCACTAACCCCGCAGGTTTCCCTCGCCCGCGTATACGATGTGATGTTTTTGTTGATACTCGTGCTCGCTGACGCTTGGACTTCTTCCCGCCCTTTTGCTTTGGCTATAAATAGGCGGTCATAACTGAGTCAACCACCGCATTTACTCTCGTCCTTCTTCTTCCTCTGCTTCAGAGCTCTCGCTCCTTCTCTTTCTCGCTTCTCTCCCTTTCTCGCAGGTTATTAAGATGGGCGGCGACGCTAATGAGTCAGAGGGTCGGCGAAAGATTGCGAAGGTTTTCGCCGAGCACACCTTCTACCACTGCAACTTGACCGACGAGGAGTATCTCAGCGCGGTCGCCGATTATGTCACCCCTCCCTTCGAGGCACGCCGTCCTAGCGAGGATGACGTGATCAACGACCCGCTGGTCGACGAGTTGGCCATTCCCACTGCCCATTTTGCGGTCGGTTTGCGCCTTCCCCTGTGGCCGGAAGTTCGCCAGGTAATAATCGCTCGCGTTTGCTTCTTATGTTCTGTTGCTCAAGTTTCGCTCGTCATATGGACTAATCTTGTTCTCGCTGCTCGCCAGGTGCTCAAGCATTATGGTGTCGTTCCAGGCCAGCTCACACCTAATGCCATGGCGGTGATTACGGCGTTCGCTTGTTATCTTCGTGAGGAACGCATCGAGTTCAGCCTCCCGGTCTTCCGGAAGCTGTTCTCGTTCCGCGCCTTCTAGGACAGGACGGCCTACTTCGTGGGCACAGGTCCGAAGGTTGTCGAGACCGTCAACAAGGCTCACTTCTGGGCCCAGAAGTTCCTCGTCGTCAAGGGGAACTTCGGCAATATCCCCCTCTCGCCGGTTCAACACAGCGAGACCACCTACCGGCCTACCGCCCTTGGCGGCCACGACGCCCTCCTCCATTAGTTCTTCTGTAAGAAGAACTTCGATGTCGTTTATCTTCGCCGCAATCTCGATTTGCTGCCTCCGGTTCTCGCCGGGGAAGGTAAGGATCTCGCTTAGCATTTGTGACTTTATTCCCTGCCACACCTCGCTTATCAAGATTTCAATGTTTTATTTTCAGGCGAGCGAGATCTTCCCCTCCTTCCTCCCTATGTCAGCAACCGAACAACCGACGCTACCTTGGCCCTCGCGACCATGGGGGCGGAAGCTTGCCGAGGCACCGTCACTCCAGCTGAGCCCTCTTCTCGCAAGAGACCGGGGGCTTTTGGCGGTCATGTCGCTCCCTCTAAATCTCCGCCAAAGAAGAAGAGCAAGTAGAGCGGGGTCTCGCTCGCTCCCTCGAAGGGTAAGGAGCCCCGCGAGGCCGCCTTTGACGAGTTTGACCACACCGGCCTCTCCGCGGGGGGTGAGGACGAAGAGTCCTGCCAGGAGGCGGTTCGAACTTCCGCCCTCACCATCCCGGTGAACCACTACAACTTCAGCCACGGCCAGAGGCGTCGGGACGAGAGTGGCGAGCCCATCGTCACTTGGAAGCCGGAGACCAACAGGGTGGATATCTCCTCCATCCTCCCCTCCTGGGTGGAGAAGGAGACCGTCAGCGGTCACGCCTTCGACCTCGCGTTCGCTCTTTATGGTCGCGAGGACGCGGGGTCTTATAAGGATGAGACCGCGAGGACCCTTGCTTACGAGAGTGCGAGGTCTCAGTTGCGCTCCGCCGAGCTTGCCCACATGTCGGGGAGGCACTGCTTACAACTGGAGCTTCAGAATGTGGAGCTCGGGAGGGCCTACCAGGGAGTTCTTGTCGAGAACAGGCAGCTAAAAGAGAAGCAGCTCGCCGTGGAGGGTAGTGTGGTGATTTACTTGACCTTCTCATCTTCCTTTTATCTGGCCATTTTGCTTTTTTAATTCAACCTACTTGCAGGATGTCGAGGCCACCGGGAGAGCCGACGCTCGCATCAAGGGTTTAGAGGGTGAGGTGGCTGGGCTGAAGGCCTTAAACTATGAGCTCGTCCGCGCCGTCGTTCCCCCATCACCTCGCCGTCTGAAGGAAGAGAAACGAGCGCGAGATGAAGATGTCCGCATGGAGTCCACGGACTCGGCTCGCTACATATTCCAGATGATAAAGGGGTCGGACTCCTAATCGCCGACACGGCCGATCTGACTTTGGAAAACATCATCCCCGAGCTCTTCCTCCCGCTTCCGCCAGTGAAGAGTGCCGACAACGACGAGGAGGGGTTCGCGAGCGACTCCTGAAGCTCACCGCCCCCTGTTTTTTTTCTTTTTGTAACTTTTGATCGGCGAGATCGCCATGAATTGTAATCAAACCTTGAAATGAATGCAAATTCTATTTTGTTCATTGTGTTTTCCCTTTCCGGTTTTGCTCTGTGTTGAATGTCTCGTTCTTGCTTATCTCGATATCCGCCTTCGCGGAGGTTACTCTCCCGATGATTGTTCTCGCGCCTCACGTCGTCGCATAGGTAGGTGTAGGATACTTTGGCTGCTCAGGCCTTTTGCCGTTTGCCTTAGGATTACTATCCTTTTAGTTGCGCGTATTTTCTCTAGGTTTCGTAGGCCATTTTTCCTCTTGGCGAGAGCTCGCCTCTTACCCGGAGCCGGCAACCTTTCTGCCGAGGACTGGATGTTCTGAATCGCATGAGATGGATTTTCGCCACTCGCATAATATCGTGCAAAATCCCTCTTTGCCGAGCGAGCCGACCCGCCGAGCGAGATGTAGCATTCCAGCATAAAGACCTGTCATCTTGCCAGCCTCTCCAGAGATCAACCTGACCCCTCCCCGTCTAGGTGAGAGCCCGGGAGCGGAATCGATCTGGGGCATTCCAGCATAAAACTTGTCACCTTGCCAGCCTCTCCAGAGATCAACCTGAACCCCCCGTCTAGGTGAGAGCCCGGGAGCGGAATCGATCTGGGGCATTCCAACATAAAACTTGTCACCTTGCCAGCCTCTCCAGAGATCAACCTGAACCCCCTGTCTAGGTGAGAGCCCGGGAGCGGAATCGATCTGGGGCATTGCAGCATAAAATATGTTACCTTGCCAGCCTCTCCAGAGATCAACCTGAACTCCCCCCCCCCCCCATCTAGGTGAGAGCCCGGGAGCGGAATCGATCTGGGGCATTCCAGCATAAAACTTGTCACCTTGCCAGCCTTCTAGGACGGGACGGCCTACTTCGTGGGCACATGTCCGAAGGTTGTCGAGACCGTCAACAAGGCTCACTTCTGGGCCCAGAAGTTCCTCGTCGTCAAGGGGAACTTCGGCAATATCCCCCTCTCGCCGGTTCAACACAGCGAGACCACCTACCGGCCTACCGCCCTTGGCGGCCACGACGCCCTCCTCCATCAGTTCTTCTGTAAGAAGAACTTCGATGTCGTTTATCTTCGCCGCAATCTCGATTTGCTGCCTCCGGTTCTCGCCGGGGAAGGTAAGGATCTCGCTTAGCATTTGTGACTTTATTCCCTGCCACACCTCGCTTATCAAGATTTCAATGTTTTATTTTCAGGCGAGCGAGATCTTCCCCTCCTTCCTCCCTATGCCAGCAACCGAACAACCGACGCTACCTTGGCCCTCGCGACCATGGGGGCGGAAGCTTGCCGAGGCACCGTCGCTCTAGCTGAGCCCTCTTCACGCAAGAGACCGGGGGCTTCTGGCGGTCATGTCGCTCCCTCTAAATCTCGGCCAAAGAAGAAGAGCAAGTAGAGCGGGGTCTCGCTCTCTCCCTCGAAGGGTAAGGAGCCCCGCGAGGCCGCCTTTGACGAGTTTGACCTCACCGGCCTCTCCGCGGGGGGTGAGGACGAAGAGTCCTGCCAGGAGGCGGTCCGAACTTCCTCCCTCACCATCCCGGTGAACCACTACAACTTCAGCCACGGCCAGAGGCGTCGGGACGAGAGTGGCGAGCCCCTCGTCACTTGGAAGCCGGAGACCAACAGGGTGGATATCTCCTCCATCCTCCCCTCCTGGATGGAGAAGGAGACCGTCAGCGGTCATGCCTTCGACCTCGCGTTCGCTCTTTATGGTCGCGAGGACGCGGGGTCTTATAAGGATGAGACCGCGAGGACCCTTGCTTACGAGAGTGCGAGGTCTCAGTTGCGCTCCGCCGAGCTTGCCCACATGTCGGGGATGCACTGCTTACAACTGGAGCTTCAGAATGTGGAGCTCGCGAGGGCCTACCAGGGGATTCTTGTCGAGAACAGGCAGCTAAAAGAGAAGCAGCTCGCCGTGGAGGGTAGTGTGGTGATTTACTTGACCTTCTCATCTTCCTTTTATCTGGCCATTTTGCTTTTTTAATTCAACCTACTTGCAGGATGTCGAGGCCACCGGGAGAGCCGACGCTCGCATCAAGGGTTTAGAGGGTGAGGTGGCTGGGCTGAAGGCCTTAAACTGTGAGCTCGTCCGCGCCGTCGTTCCCCCATCACCTCGCCGTCTGAAGGAAGAGAAACGAGCGCGAGATGAAGATGTCCGCATGGAGTCCACGGACTCGGCTCGCTACATATTCCAGATGATAAAGGGGTCGGACTCCTAATCGCCGACACGACCGATCTGACTTTGGAAAACATCATCCCCGAGCTCTTCCTCCCGCTTCCGCCAGTGAAGAGTAGCGACAACGACGAGGAGGGGTTCGCGAGCGACTCCTGAAGCTCACCGCGCCCTCTTTTTTTTTCTTTTTGTAACTTTTGATCGGCGAGATCGCCATGAATTGTAATCAAACCTTGAAATGAATGCAAATTCTATTTTGTTCATTGTGTTTTCCCTTTCCGGTTTTGCTCTGTGTTGAATGTCTCGTTCTTGCTTATCTCGATATCCGCCTTCGCGGAGGTTACTCTCCCGATGATTGTTCTCGCGCCTCACGTCGTCGCATAGGTAGGTGTAGGATACTTTGGCTGCTCAGGCCTTTTGCCGTTTGCCTTAGGATTACTATCCTTTTAGTTGCGCGTATTTTCTCTAGGTTTCGTAGGCCATTTTTCCTCTTGGCGAGAGCTCGCCTCTTACCCGGAGCCGACAACCTTTCTGCCGAGGACTGGATGTTCTGATTCGCATGAGATGGATTTTCGCCACTCGCATAATATCGTGCAAAATCCCTCTTTGCCGAGCGAGCCGACCCGCCGAGCGAGATGTAGCATTCCAGCATAAAGACCTGTCATCTTGCCAGCCTCTCCAGAGATCAACCTGAACCCCCCCCCCCCCCCCCCCCCCCCCCCCCCGTCTAGGTGAGAGCCCGGGAGCGGAATCGATCTGGGGCATTCCAGCATAAAACTTGTCACCTTGCCAGCCTCTCCAGAGATCAACCTGAACCCCCCGTCTAGGGGAGAGCCCGGGAGCGGAATCGATCTGGGGCATTCCAACATAAAACTTGTCACCTTGCCAGCCTCTCCAGAGATCAACCTGAACCCCCTGTCTAGGTGAGAGCCTGGGAGCGGAATCGATCTGGGGCATTGCAGCATAAAATATGTTACCTTGCCAGCCTCTCCAGAGATCAACCTGAAACCCCCCCCCCCCCCCCCCCCCCCCCCCCGTCTAGGTGAGAGCCCGGGAGCGGAATCGATCTAGGGCATTCCAGCATAAAACTTGTCACCTTGCCAGCCTCTCCAGAGATCAACCTGAACCCCCCCATCTAGGTGAGAGCCCGGGAGCGGAATCGATCTGGGGCATTCCAGCATAAAACTTGTCACCTTGCCAGCCTCTCCATAGATCAACCTGAACCCCCCGTCTAGGTGAGAGCCCGGGAGCGGAATCGATCTGGGGCATTCCAGCACCAACATATCCAACCTTCATCACCCCGGCATGGCAGTAGTTATAAGCATCACAAAAGGAAGTAAGATACTCAGTAATCAACATAATAAAGCTTTCAAGGGTAAAATCGTTTCAAATCATCCCCACTCCTGGCTCGGTCGAGGGGCACCCCTTCCACATCCTGGAGGTGATACCCCCCCCCCCCCCCCCCCCCCCGACTTGAGCACCTCGCTTATAATATATGGGCCCTCCCAGTTGGGGTTAAGCTTACCGACCGCGGCTCCTCTGCCGGCTGCATCGACCTTCTTCAGGACTAGGTCTCCTTTCTGAAAGTGCTTTATCCGGATATGTTTGTCAAAGTACCGAGCCATCCGCCGCTTGACCTCTTCCTGCCTGATGGTGGCCAAGTCTCGGAGTTCTTCCATCAGGTCTAAAGACAGCCTCTGCTCTGCATTGTTATCTTCTAGCCACTCTTCATCCCCCTCGCTCGCTGCGATCACCCGGGGGTTCTTTACCTCAAACTCTATGGGTAGGATGGCCTCGGACCCGTGAGAGAGCTTGAACGGAGTCTCCCCGGTGGCGATATTTGGAGTAGTCCTCATGGCCCAGAGGACGGAGGGTAGCTGTTCCACCCAGTTCCCCCAAAGGTTCTCCACTTTCTTTTTTAATAGGTTGCCGATTATTTTGTTTGCCGCCTCCACCTGCCCATTGCTCCTCGGGTGGTGGACCGATGCGAACCTGAGGTCAATGCCGAGTTGAGTGCAGAAGCCAACAAACTCTTTACTAGCAAACTGCGGCCCATTTTTCGTCACTATAGCTAAAGGGAGCCCGTGCCTGCAAATTATCTCCCCCCACATAAAATTCCTCACAACCTGGGAGGTTACCTTGGCGAGTGCTTTCACTTCTACCCACTTGGAGAAGTAGTCGATCATGACCAGCAGGAACTTCCTCTGGCCACTGGCTTGGGGGAAGGGACCGACCAGGTCCAACCCCCACATGGCGAAGGGCCAGTGAGCCGTGATGGTCTGGAGTCTTTGAGCTGGGAGAAGTTGGAGCGGAGTATAGAGCTGGCACTTCGGACACTTCTTCGCGAACTCCGCCGCGTCCTTGCTGAGAGTGGGCCAGAAGTAGCCTTGCCTCAACACTCTCCCCTCCAGGGTCCGGCTCTCGGAGTGACTGCCGCACTCCCCGGAGTGGATTTCTTCCAGGACTCTCGGAACCTCTTCCTCGGAAACACAACGGGCCATGAGTCCCGAGAGAGTCTTCCTCAAGGTCTCGGAGGTAAGACCCAAGGTCTCGACTCTTTACCATGAGGTCATCGACATAAACCTCCAAGTTTTTTCCCTTCTGCTCGCGGAAGACTCTGTCCATCATTCTTTGGTATGTGGCACCTGCATTCTTGAGCCCGAACGACATCATCTTATAACAGTAGCATCCATCCCCCGTTATGAAGGAGACATCTTTGATGTCCGGGGGAGTGCATGTGGATTTGATGGTAACCTGAAAAAGCATCTAAGAAAGACATCACAGGAAAACCGACGGCTGAGTCAACCAGCGCGTCGATTCTAGGCAGGGGGTAACAATCCTTTGGGCATGATTTATTAAGCAAAGAAAAGTCGATACACATCCTCCATTTACCTCCTCCCTTCTTCACCATAACGACGTTGGAGACCCAGCCTGGATACTGGATCTCCGATACAAAGCCTGCCTGAAGGAGCTTGCCCACGTCTTCACAGATGGGCCCTTCCAGCTTGTCGGCGATGGCCCTCCTCTTCTGGTGGATGGGACGGGTGCCGGGGTCGAGGCGATGGCAAGCCACATCCACGTCGATCCCGGGCATTTCCGCGGCGCTCCAAGCGAAGATGTCTACGTTCTTCTGCATGCAAGCCAGAATCTCTGCTTGTTCTTCTGGGCTGAGTCCTCCGCTGACCCGGATCTTCTCCACCACCCCTAGCCTGGTGGTGACCTCAAGCTCAACGATCTCGTCCACGGGCTCCATCCGGGATTGCTCCCCCCTAGCTCTCTCCTCCTCTCCACCACAAGCGAGCGCCTGGGTTCCTTCCTCTACCTCCTCCCCTATCACCATCAGCTCCTCTCCCCCTCCTACCGGGGTCTTCTCTCCTTTTTCCTCTTCCTCTCCTCCCTCCTCCTGGGGTCCCTCAGCAACCCCCTCCTGGGCATGGACTTCTTCTTCCTCCGCCTGCTCCTCGACTTCCCCTTCACTTCCGACTTCGGCCGCCTCCTCCATCACTTTATCCCATTCCTCCGCTTCTCCCATCCAGGTGATGGTGTTGATAGCCGTCACATAGCACTGTCTCGCCATCTTGGGGTCTCCTCAGATCCGGACCTGGACTCCCCCCTTGTTGAACTTGAGACACTGGTGGAAGGTGGAAGGGACGCATCTAAACGCGCTGATGAGAGGCCGTCCAAAGATGGCGTTGTAGCTGCTCGGGGCATCCACTATTATGAAGCGGCAGTTTCGGGACTGCCCTCCGAGGGTCACATGGAGCCCAACTCCACCTTCTACTTCCTTCCTTTCTCCTGAAAAGCCGAATAGGGGACCATCCGAGGCCAACACCCTCTTGGATTCCACCTTCATCTCATCAAACGCCTTCTTGAAGACGACGTTGACCGATCTACCGTTATCGACTAGAATCCGCGAGATGGTGAAGTTCTCGATGGCGGTCTGGATAACCAGCGCATCGCAGAACGGGTCCTCGTAGCTCGGCATGTCCTTCTGGGAGAAAGTGCTTCTCTCCACCGGGGGTGGAGCCGTGGATGTTAAGGCCACGCTCCGCCGATAGATGGTCTGAAGGCTAGCCTTGCGGGTTGCCTCCACCGCTACCCCCCATGGATCAGCCCGATCCCTCCTCTACTTCCCACATCCACTCTGTCTTCACACCTTTCTTCCTCCTCCCCTCGAGGCTCGACCTCCTCAATTCTCACTTGTTGCCTTGGTGCGGGGGCTCGGCCCCTTTTCACCTCTAGGAACACCGGGCAGGTGTCCGTTGAGTGACCTTCCTCATCATGGAAGATACAATACGAGAACGTCACCTCCCCCACCTCGGTCTCCGCCATCCTATTCCTTCTCCTCCTAGCGGCTGCTGTTTCCACCTCACCTCTCCTTCCTCTTCCTCTTCCCCGACCAATTTCCATGGCCTGTTGAGGTGGGGGAGGCATCTGCATCGGACCCTGCCTCCACCCTAACTGGTGGGGCCTCCCTTGACCCCCGAAATGGTTACCCCTTCCTGGGCCGTAACCCCTTCCCTGTCCTTGCACTCCTACGTCGTGTGGCCTCCATCCTCCCTCCGGGGCCCGGGGCTCTTCCCTTCTCCTGACCTCCTGCTACCTCGCCTCCGGTTCACTGAGCTTTGCTAGCCTCTTGGTGAGCTCCGGGTTGGCTTCTTCACTCGCGACTTCTTCCGCCACCCTCTCCATCAGCTCCTCATAGGAGACGGGGGCATTCCTCTTCAACGCCATCTTGAAGAAACTCTCTTTCAACCCGACCGTGAAGGCGAGTTGGAGTGCAAACCCCGGCATCTCCTTGGTAAGCTGCACTTCCTCCTGGAACCGATCCGCGTACTGAGCCAACGACTCCCTGGGCTCCTGCTTCACTTTGAAGAGGGAATCAGCGTCCTTCTTCCTCCTTTTTGAGGTCGAGAACCTCAGCAAAAAACTTCGGCCCAAGTCCTCGAACGCGTAGATTGATCCTGCAGGGAGCTGATGGAACCAGTCCCTGGCCTTTTCCTTGAGGGTGACGGCGAAGAGCCGACACTTGAAGGCATCTGACAACGGTCAGATGGAGACCGAGTCTTCGAAACTCTGCAGGTGCTGGACGGGGTCATCCCTACCGTTGTAGTATACCCGGTCCCACTCCACGAACCCCCCCAGGATGGGTGCGTAAAGCACCATCACGCAAAAGGGGCATCCTCCTCCTGCCACCTTTTCTGGCTCCACTCGCCCCCCTAGCTCCCTCGCCAAACTTGAGCTCGTCGGGACTGCGCTCGCGAGGGCGACGCTCGACTGAACCACCCCGACCGTCGCCGCATCCTCCTGGCGCGTGCTCGCCTGCGTTGCGCTTGCTAGGACAGAGTTTGTCGACACTGAGCTCGTCGGCCCGGAGCTCGCCGGCACGGAGCTCGCCGGCATCGGGCTCGCCGGACTGGCGAACAACACTCACCCCTCCCTGTCCTGCAATGATCCTACGACAACTTCCTTTCCAGCCCTTCCCCCCGGGGCATTCTCGCCGACCGTCATTGGGGGAGGGGTCACCTGAGGTGCTGGGGTCGCAAACTCACTTCGCAGAGCTGTGACCGTAAACCCCAAGGTGTCGAGCACCTCCTTTCTGAAATCTGCGAGCATCCTGGCCATCGCCACCTGAGGTGTCTCGCCGAACTCCTCGCCTCGCTCTTCATCTCCCGCCATAACCCTTCTCTGGAACTTTCTTGAACCAGCCACGCTCCACGCTCACCGCACCAAAATGTTGAAACCGATTTCTCGGTCTCCTGTGGAGTTCGGGGCCCTCACCGAAATGAGGGGCAGCTAGCCCCTACCGGTCCCTCGGAAGAGGTGGGCAGATAACTCAGACAAAGAACAAAGACCCTAGTCTTAGCGAGGAGGTCCCTCCACTAACCCGGAAGATCATTGAGCGCTTCCCCTCCCAAGCCAAAGCTGAGACTCGGGCACCTTGGAGAGCTCTGGAAATGCCAACCAAAGAAAGCCTAAGGAGAGGGAAGCTGAAGTGAACTCCTCTCCAAAGGTGCCCTTGAGGTCCTATTTATAGATTTTCTGATCTGGCCTGCAAATAGCAGGATTCTGCCCTTTGATTTTTCTATCCGCACCCCAAATGGGTCTACGAACAGCCAAACTTTGCTGTTTGGAGAGGCTAAAAGTAGGCCACCAAGGGTGAATGGGTAAATTGGCCCTATTGGCTTATGGATAAGGGACTGCGAGAACCTTACTGTCGGAGCTCTCGCGGGCCTTCTCGCGGACCCTGCTCGCAACGCCTCTTCTAGGCGATCGCCTCGCGAGGGCCTCGCTGGCCCATTTCGGCGGTATATGCCGGGGTCTTGTCTGCTGGGGGCCAATCTCGGCGAGGTCTGGATCTTGCAATTCCTGTTGCGAGACCGTCCCTTTGGCTTCAACGAGCATATCTCTTCGTCGACCTCAGATGATTCCGCCGAACGCCTGTCTCGCCGACCCTTCTCGCTCGCCCTTGAGGCGAGCTCTGTTTCCTTGCCTGGCGAATATCGGGGTTGTACACTAATTTTAGGTGGTAGTTCTCTCGAGAGAGGCTCTATCATATTTTGGGAACCTCCACGGTCAAGTTTGTCTAAATCCATTTCTTATGAATTCTAGATTTACGAAGTATTTTACTTAAGAAGGATTCTCGATCAAATGTTTCGTTTCTTTTTATTATTCCTTAAAAAAACCAATTCCTTTTACCGATAAAATAATATTAATTTACGTGAGTAAGATTACTCGACAGGCCTCGGGCAAATACGACATCCTTCCTATACTATATTTCGATAGGTATACTTGCCTACATCGGGATATTAGTTGGAATTATTTTTAAAACTATATAAATTTCCTTATCACTTTCACAAATTTCTTTAGAAAGCCAAGAACTTTATGTTTAAAACATAATTTAAATTTAAGGTTTTCAAACATCGTGTCCCTCGGTTTAATAGATCAACTAGTCCATAAATAAGAAAGTATAGGTTTACACAGTAGAAAAATACATAATTTACTTCAATTCACCTTATATGAGCATGATGAACTAACCAACATTCTAATGATATGAAATTTCTATATTTAGTATAAGTAAAAAGAGTTCTTTTACAAGTTTCAAAATAGAAGGATAACAGTTTAAAAAGAGATGTCATGTATGAAGAACTATGCAATTTTGTATATAAAGTAACTACCATGCATCCTAACATAAAACCTTCCCAGAGGGCAATTGCATAAATAACAAACAAAGGTAGTAGCATATAAATAGCATGAACAAGTCCAACATAAAGAACTGAGGCTATGGGCGTCAACAGACTAACACGAACCTGTAACCCTAACAAGTCTCAAAAGAAATCCAAAAGTCTACCTCTCAAGCGAGAGTAAGAAGACAACTAGCAAATCTGAAGAAAACAGATCTTGGTCAGCTCCACCAGCTACTGATCCAAACCTGAGGCATTCAAAAGAAAAGAATGCCTCCGCACAAAGGCATACAAGACATCATAATCAAGGGGTATGTGAAATAATAGCAAAATGGGGTTACCAACCCACCAGGAATAGCTGTAAACATTAACAATTCCATAAAGAAATATTAGCATCCAATAAGTAAGGAAAGACTAGCACAAGTTGCGGTCAAATTTCATTCCAACAACGTCCAAAGGAAAGGTATCGAGTTGCCCAAGAAATGAATCACTATCCCAGCCAAAAGCAGTACTGAGGCGGAGGCGTACTTTCCAACTAACCATAAGACCAAAACATACAACCAAGAATAAAAGCACTGCGACGGTGGTTACATCCCACACAACCAACAATCTACACGTCCAAGGAAAAGAAAACAGGCACTGGTAGTGGCCACTTCGTCCACCCACAGTCCAAAAACAACTAACTGGGAATAGTGGTTCACAAAATCCTGACCAAAACAGACACCACAGAAAAACCAGAAAAACAATTCCAAGAGAAACCTAACCTTACGACGAATTCGTCGAAATGCATTCGACGAACCAAAGGGATATCGACGAATTAGTCGAAATACTATCGACGAAACTCAAAGGCACTTAGCAAAAATACTAAGGAAAGCGACGAAGTCGGTGAAAGCCTAATCCTATCGACGAATTCGTCGAAATTATATCGACGAATTTGGCTTGGCAGATTTTGAATTTGTGTATTTTGACGAGTTTGATGAATTACTTGACTAATTGGGTCAGATACTCAAATTTCAGCAGAAAACGATGTATAATAAGTCTTGTCTAAACTAGATTAGAAGTAAAAGCGGTAAAGGATGAACCACAATATGGAAAGTGGGAAGAATCCACCACTTGCCTCAAACTTTTCGAAGAAGACGGCCTCTAACGCGCTCCACGTTGTAGATCGACCGCTAGAAAACCTGGAGGAACGATCTCTGAAACTTTTGGGACGAAAATAAGGGTTAGGGCTACCGGCTCCAACCTCAAAATTCTACGAAACTCAAAATACTTACCGCACACGCGAAGATCTTGGCGAGAGCTTTCCAGATCTATGCTCGGTTGAAATTTTCGTGCTTCGGAGCTCCGGTGGAGGCGATCTGAATGTTCACGGAAGACGCCTCTCGCGAGTTCGCAAAACGGCTGGGGAAAGAGAAGATGAATAGGGTTTTCGGTTTTTGTTTCCTCACGGAGGGGAAGAAGACTAACGTGAATATATATATAGTTATAATTATAATTATAATAGGAATAATAATAATATTAATAATAATATCATGGGCTGATCAAAAATCGGCAGAGAGCTCTCGTCAATGAAGTTTAACTGCAAGACATTCGTCGAATGATAATATCTAGCTCCATCGGATAATAAGTAAGGCTTAGTTGAATAATAAATAGGCCTCCATCGATGAAAGTGGTAAGATAAACATATTAATAATAGTAAATAGTATATTATTACCAAAAATTAAACGAACGCTGAAGCCGACAAAAATCGCACCCAAGGTGAACGTCGGCGCTACGAATCCAACGTCGAAGCCGGAATCAAAATCCGACGTACCGTTCCCGAGATATAAATTTCTGAAGTTTTTACGGCGATGGATAAATGTACAAATCTTTGAAAATTCACTGAGGCTTTAATATCGCTCCGAACGCCACGAAACTTTGACAACCTTACTAAGATTAAATAATCTAATTTCGTAACGTAAAATTTTCTAATTTCGGGTAGTTTCAAAATTCGGTCAACCCGACCCAACGGATACAGAAATGCACAACGACCGCGCTCTGCTAACTCCGCGCTAACGTAACGCCCTTTATCATTATGACGTCAATAAAATATTTCCAAATAATAGCCGAAAATTCAGGGGCGTTATAACATGCAAGGTATGCTGTTAAATTTTATGTTCACACAAGTGCAACTCACACACTACGACTCTATGCACACAGACCTTTAGTTCTCCCTATTTTGGAGCTAGCAAAACTCCCAGGATACTCCCGTAGTGGCAAACGGAAGCGGTGGGTTGGGCCTCGCCCACCTCTAGGTTGGTATTTGCACTATCTAACCTAGACCTAATGTACGCCTCAACGCTAAGAAGACAACAGTGGAGCTCCTGCGTACTCTTGCTGGTTAGACCACCAGACTTGTCTTGGTAAACGGGTTATCCACTCTTACCGAGCCCAAGCATTAATGTCGGTGCACGATCATCAACACTAAGGACCCACCACCTTATGCACATGCAATCATGTTTACCATCTATCTCTGAGCCATAAGCTCACCGGTTAATCCTCCCGGCACAATGGACAGTACTGAGCCACAAGCTCACCAGACTAACTAGTCTGCTGCTACAACTACCGAGCCTACCGCTCGGAAGACCAAACTGAATAATACACCCGTAACCACGGGGTGTGAGTGAGTGTGTTATTAATTACTCTTGTACAACATCTTGCTCCTACGATTTATTGTTAATCTTGGACTTTCCGAGGATTACCCTATAAGGGGCTCGCTACGGTACTAGGAACTATAATGGGGTGACACCCCAAGGCTCCCTTTCTCAAGACATTTAATATTATGGGTATCTACCCATATGCCTAAGGGCCTGTTCGGGAGGACTTTTTAGAAAGGAGAAGGAGTGGTGGTAAAAGGATGGTAGGAAAAGGTGCTTTACGAAAATGTCTATTCCAAAAGGAGATCAGTTTGGGTGAACTTATTTTGCAGAGATTTTCAAAAATTAGAAGCACTTTATAAACTGTTTGGCAAATCTCCGTTGCGGTGACTTTATTATTAAAAATGCAAGCCCGGGCAAAAAAATGCGCGCTCGTGCGAAAAATGCTCGTTCGGGCAAAAAATGTGCCCGGACGAAAAAATACGCGCCCGGGTGAAAAATGTGCGCCGGGGCGAAAAAATGCGAGCCCGGGCGAAAAATGGGCGTTCGGGCGAAAAATGGGCGTCCGGGCGAAAAATGCACGCCCGAGCGAAAAATGCGCACTCAGGCGAAAATAATGCGAGCCTGGATGAAAAATGGGCGTTCAGGCGAAAACTGCGAGCCTGGGCGAAAAATCTACACTCGGGCTAAAAATGCGCGCCCGAGCGAAAAAATGCACACCTAGGCGAAAAATTGCGAGCCCGGGCAAAAAATGGGCGTTCGGGCAAAAATTGGGCTTTCGAGAGAATAATGCGCGCCCGAGCGAAAAATACTCGTCCGGACGAAAAATGAGCGCCCGGGCGAAAAAATGGGTCGTCAGGCGAAAATGCGCATCCGGGCGAAAAATGCACGCTCGGAGAAAAAATGCACTCCCTGGCGAAAAAAGCGCGCCTGAAAGAAAAATGCCCGCACCGGCGAAAAATGAGAGCACGGGCAAAAAATGCGCGTTGGGCAAAAAAATTCGCGCCCGCGCGAAATATTCCCGCCCCGGCGAAAAATGCGCGCCCCGGAGAAAAAATACGAGTCCGGGTAAAAAATGCGTGTCCGGGCGAAAAATGTGTGCCCAGGCGAAAAATGCGTGCCCGCTCGAAAAATGTGCGCTCGCTCAAAAAATGCGCGCCCGGGTGAAGAATGTGCGACCGGGAAAAAATATGCGACCGAGCGAAAAATTCGGGTCCGGGACTAAAATGCGCCCATCGGTGAAGAAATGCTCGCTCTAGCAGAAAAATGTTCGCACGGGAGAAAAATTTGCGCTTGGGCGGAAATTGCGTTAACCTTGTATCGGGATGAGGAAGAGCTTTTCGAAAATGATGAAAAGTAGGGGCCAAGAGACTTTTCAAAAAGCGGAGAAAAAGGAGTTTTCTGCGGTAGCTTTTCCCACCGATAGACAATCCAAACGGTTTTGTAGATGTGGTGGCGTTTTTCAGAAAACAGAAAGGAGCTAAAAAGCCTTCCCAAACAGGCCCTAAGCCTCTTATATTTTCACTTGTATTAACCCTATGTGGTTTATGACATGCTAGGGGAAAGACGATCTTTCGCCAATCCCAAGCACGACCTTGCCCTTAGCCCACCTAGCACTACTATCTCCTAAACTCCTTTTTGATTACCTCATCCTCTTCATCCTGACCATGCACACCAACTACATGCCACTTCCACTTGGTAGGGCCCTAAATACCCAAGTTTCATATTTTTTTCTATACGCAGACCAAACTAACTATATGAAGCTAATAAGTAGAAGCACTCCAAATATTCAACCACATGACAGCAGATTTTTACTGAAGGACTATCATGGCATTATAAGAGTAAATCCAAAGACTCATATTTTTCCTCAACATTTCAGCATTTATTTAAATTTCTCCAATATTTGGCAAGAATGAATATGAACATGAAGTGTAAGGTATTCTTAAGAAATGACCCTCATAAAATTAAGATAAATCTATCATGCCAAAATAACAGTAAATAATGAATATCACAAATTTACAGTAAGGAAATGTCCTCTATTTTTAATATTTAACTTCTATCCAAAATTAAAGATTTATGAAGGAACTACCAAGAATACTTATGCCAAAATTATAGAAAAATTACCAGACCTCTATTATGTCCAGATAAGCTTAATTACAGAGTTTCACAATTTATGGGAATCCTTTCCTCACTGAAATAATTAATCCAAATAATTCCTAATTTGCCCATGTTGTGAAGTAGCCTACTGATAACAATTTCCAAAAATTATATAAAATTTTACATAACTTTCTAGTGCTCTGAAATGTCCTATCACCAAGTTGCACATTTTCCAGAGAGTTTTGGACCCTTATCTATATTTCTTAAAATAAAGACAAAATAGGTGCCTTGAGAATGAAGTACTAGTTAAATCATTAAATAAATTATACAAAAATTACCACGGGTCAATAATATGATATAAAGGCACCACCAAGATTTCATCTTCAACCAGGATCATTTGTGTATGTAAATATCTCTTTAAAGAACTTTCCCAAAGGGGTTATGACATAATTTAGGGGGAATAATTTCTCCTAAAATTCTCTCAAAATTCCCTAGGGCATAAATACATCCCATGAACATATCCCCTATGTTCCATGGCCATTCTATAGCTTTTGACCACATGTCTGTTGACCCAGAAATCGGCGATCCTACCCTGGGAGGCCTATTTTGCTACATTTTTGCAGATTATGCGCCCGAGAAGGATTAGACCTCACGCGAAGGCACTTTTTATACCCGAAGTAGTAAGAAGCGGCAGCCTCATCCTTCAAACCACCCAAGTGGGGCTGCCTCTCCATTCAAACCGCCCAAGTGGGGCGGCCTCTCCATTCAAACCGCCCAAGTGGGGCGGCCTCTCCATTCAAACCGCCCAATTGGGGCGGCCTCTCCATTCAAACCGCCCAAGTTTGGCGGCCTCTCCTTTCAAGTCGCCCAGGTGGGGCGGCTTCTCCCTTCAAGTCGCCCAGGTGGGGCGGCTTCTCTCCTTCAGGTCGCCCAGCATGGGCGGTCTCCTTCATCAGGTCACCCAGCAGGGGCGGCCTCCTTCTTCAGGTCGCCCAACAGGGACGGTCTCCTTCTTCAGGTCTCCCAACAGGGACGGTCTCCTTCTTCAAGTCGCCCAGCAGGGGCGGCCTCCTTCTTCAGGTCACCCAACAGGGACGGTCTCCTTCTTCAGGTCGCCCAGCAGGGGCGACCTCCTTCTTCAGGTCGCCTATCAGGGGCGCCCTCCTTCTTCAGGTCACCCAGCAGGGGCGGCCTCCTTCTTCAGGTCGCCCAGCAGGGGCGGTCTCCTTCTTCAGGTCGCCCAGCAGGGGCGGTCTCCTTCTTCAGGTCGACCAGCAGGGGCGGTCTCCTCCTTCAGACAGCACGGGTAGGCGGCCTCCTCCTTCAGACAGCGCGGGTAGGCGGCCTCTTCCTTCAGACCGCGCGGGTAGAACTCCAGTCACCGGCTCACCAGAGGTGACGACATCGACCCAGAGCCTATAAATAGGACCCTCGACCATGAAGAAAGTACAGGCAGGTTGGGGAACAAAATCGGCGACTACAAACAGTCAGACTGCACCTAATGGTGGCTTGTCAGACCGCACCTCCTAAATGCCAGGCTGGGCGGTCTCAGCCAGCAGCCCGGGCAACCTCGGCAAGCAGGCCGGGCGACCTCGGCGAACAGGCCGGGCGACCTCTGCGACTAGGCTGAGCGACCTCTGTGAACAGGCCGAGCGACCTCGGCAAAACAACCCGCGCGGCTTTCTTTTCTTACCAGCAACTGTCTTTTATTTATTCGGTTTCCATGTACTAAACACACCAAGCTGTAATGCAGATTATTAAATAAAGGGAAAGCCCGTCGCAGGAGTGGCATTTGCCGCGGCGGGCGAAGTCTGGCCTCGCCGCAAGCTAGCGGCCCTTTCTTCTTCTCTCTCACTCAGCTCTTCATTTGCGACTCAAGTAACCGGCTGCTTGACCACTGCCCTCTCTCTTTCCTCTGGGATCGAGCGTCGAGGGCGTGGGGACGATTTTGGATTCAACAATGTCCTTCAAAAAACTCTATATGCACCCGAAGGGGTAAGACTAGGGTTCTAAGGCATGCCCACCTCTACACCACCCCATCTTACTCATGAAGGTGTTTTAGGTGATCCTAAACCAGTGGCCAAGGTTTCAACTCATGGTGATGAGTTTTGACCCCCACACCCCAAAATTAACTCCATGTCCTAACTTTGACCCAATTTGACCTAACTTGGGTTGACAAATTACCCAACCAAATCAGTCCCAATTGGGTTGAGATTTTTAACAGGATCATGTGATAACCCTAAGAAGTGCCAACCAAAATTTGGATGGCATTGGAGGTCATTTGACCCACTAATTAATTAATATTTAATTTATGAAATTATTACAAAAACCGTAGAAAAAGGTTCTCCTAAAATTCCCATCTTTGGGTATGATGTGTGGGTAGGTGTAAATATTTTATGTTTTAAATTTCAAGGCCATACCATTTACCAATAGTGAGATATTCAAGAATTTATGACTATCCTACCCTAGGGACCAGTCCTAGAAAAATGACTCCACAGGGAGCTATAATGCGCCTATTGACCTGAAATAAATTTTCACTTAAACTAGACACCAAGGGCTATAACATTCATGTTGGGAACTTTTTCATTTGAGGGGTTCTAGTATTTCTAATAATTAAAATTAAATACAAGTCTGCGTTCGACGAAATCCTATCTGCGTTCGACGAAATCCGATCTGCGTTTGACGAAATCCGATCTGCATTCGATGAACGTCGTGCTTCAGTTCGACGAATTTCTTCTACTCAAATTGACAAAATTAATGAAATAACGACATAACATTATCATTTAAATCTGCGAATAGCTGATCACTACAGATCCGACGGCTCGTAGTCATCATCCCCGTTGGATGGACGGCGCGCGACAGCCCATCCTGGGCTTTTTTGTGGGATGATTTCCCGGCCACCTGTGCCTCTTCCCGGCCAGCCAATGCCACCATCACCTCCGTTGAGGAGGTGGCCGGTGATAGTGGGTGGTTGGCCGGCCGGAGTTGGTCGGAATCGGGGTTTAGGGGAGGGGAAAGAGAGCTCAAACCGAGCCCTTTTAGAAGCACAATCCGAGCCCAATTGAGCTCGGATCAAGCCCCAAATTATGATAAGATCTAGCACTAAGGGAGAGGAGGCGGATCGGACCTATGTGGGGGCTTGGTGGCGTGTATTCTGGCGATTTGCCATGACCGGAGGTGGAGCTTTCGACGCCATGTCAATCCTAGCTTCGGGTGCTCGATTTCTTCGGGGAAGAGGGGGTTTCACTCCTTTCCAACCTCTGAAGATGTTAAAAGGGTCAATTGAGGCTAAGGGGGAGGAGTTACTCAGATTGCCATTAATGGCCATTAGTGAAGATTTCGGCTACACTTGGGGGAGTGAATTTGGGCATCAATGTGGCCGGGGAAGGGTTGAAAACTTCTCTCCCCAAGGGGAGATGAATAATGCCATCAATGGAGGTTATTGTGGGGGGGGGGGGGGGGGGGGGGTTCTCCTTCTCCTCCATTAACTCCCCCTTATTTCTCTCTCATCCAAATTGGGCTCTCACAAGCCTGGCCGATTTCCCTGAAATTGAATAGCCCAATCAGTAGCACTCAATCCCATTTGGTGGTGGACCACCTCAATTGGGTCTAGCCCAAATGGATTGGGTTTAATTTGGGGAAATTGGGTTATTTTGACCTAATTTAGTACAAGGTTGACTTTGGTCAAATTGACCAATTGGGTTGACCCCAATGGGTGGATTAGGATCCAATGGCCTCCCTTAAGGGTTAGGAAGGTGTAGGTGGAGTAAATTTGGCAAGGTGAGAGTGAATTGCCCCTTAATATGGCACTTTTGACCAAATTAGGGCTAGGGTTGACTTAGGGTAAATTGGTCAAATTGGAGGTCCCATGATGGGGCTTTTTGGTCCATTAGGTCCCTAGTGACCCTATGAGGGTAGGGGCAGGTTCAATTTGGCATGGTGGAGGCCAATTGGCCCTAATTGAGGTAGTTTGACCAATTTAAGGTTAGGGTTGACTTTGGTCAATTTGGCCCCTTTTGTTGACCCTAATGGGTCCCTGGTGCTCCAAGGAGACCCTAGTGGGTTAGGGTATCTATGGTGGGGTAAAGGTTGAAGATGAGGCCCTAAAGTCCAACCCTAGGTTTAGTATCTAAAAATTGCTATTTGCAGACCACTTGGGTTTTCTCCTTCTCACCTAAGTTCTCGTGGTCTTGATCTCTTCCTATGGTTTTGTCATGACCTAGACATGACAAAACCAACTTGTGGGTCTTGTCTTTTGGGGGGTGTTAGAGAGCGTTAGCTATCAGAACATGATAATGTCCACTTGTTCGGGGATTTTCTAGAGATTGCCTCAAGAACTCCCTACAGCACATCACATCACCTAGAACCCAAAAACAAGCATACATACTCAGAGTCTTCTTTGGAGCGCAATAAAGCAATATCAACATCTCCAATCCAGACCAACCTATCCAGATGGGCTTCACAAAATCTGATTATGTCTGTACAGCGTTCCGGACTCTATATACAATTTCTATGGGGATATGCCATATCAACCCATCAGAAGAAACATATCCACTAATTAGTGGAAACCTTCCTACTACTTATGCAAATAAAAGGACAAGTGTGTCCAAAGATTCAGGAGGAGAATTGTTACCCTTGACGATTTCTTCGGCACCATGATTCTGAAAGTAATCCGGATGGAGAGGTTCGCAGTACGCTCTCCTACAAGTATTTGAACACGGCGCATCATACGACTAGCCAATAGGTTCTTCCTCTTCCATCCCTCTACTTCCTTGCCTTTGGAGAGATAGAGAACTTCAATGAGAAATTAGAAGAGAAACCTCGTTTTTCTGCCTTATAAATATGAAGCGCTACCGCCGGAATAAACTTCTTAACATTCTTTCTTCTGCTGGGGAAAACTGGGGTGTTACATAAGGCGGTCTGCGAAGTCAACTGTGCGGTCACCGGCTTTGTCATCTTGACTAAGATATCCTTAAAATCCTATAAATAGTTGTGTTTAGAGTCAAAGATGCAAACTTTTGTGAATTCGTTCAAAGCACCGGTCACAGCAATCTAAAGAAATGGTGTCCGCTCGGACTGATGCAGCTGATACTTTCATTAATGTCAATCAGAAACCTTGAAGACTTTCACAAATTGAATACATGTCTTTTCTACAGCGGCATATGATTCAAACACAAGTGGTCGTGCATCTTCCTCGAGAGGATGAAGGGTTAAACTTCGTTTATGTGAATAAGCTAGTGATCCCAATCGCTCACTTTTATTGCAGTCTCATGCTTCCACTATCATGGGAATTTCTGAAGTGCTGGAGTATTATGGAGTGGTGCTCGGGAAACTACCATCGAGCTCAATAGCTCTTTTGACCACCTTCATCTACTATCTGAGACCGACGAGAGTCAAGTTTACCTTGGATTTGTTCTGCTGCACATTCACAATGAAGTCACCCAAGGAAGGGAGGAAAAAAGAAGTGTTCAAGGGCCGGATGTATTTTGTTGGATCTTATGGCGCCCTTAGAGGGGGGGTGAATAAGGGAATAAAAATCTTTTTATAATTTTATGGAAATTACTAAATTGTATAAAGTAATATGAGAAAGGCAAAATAATAATTTAGCTAATTTGTGAGAATATCATAATTTTCATCTTTAGAAATAAGTACTAAATTGTTTTATGATTAAGAGATTGAAATAAACAATTTAGTTAAAGTATTTTGAATTGAAAAACTTTGTAACCAATATATTAAAGATAACGCCAAAGGAGAGAAATCAAGTAAACACAAATAAAGACATGATTGTATTTATATAAAAAGGTGTTTACAAAATATGATTTCAATATCGCTAGAAATCGGAGGCGTACAAAAGTAAATTTCTTTTCCTTTTCTATACCGACTTGTATCCCCACAAATCGGTTGGCTTTAGCCTATCCTTCCCCGGATAAGGCCTCAAGCCGCTCTAGCCAATCCTTCCCCGGATATGGCCTCGAGCACCCCCTAGATCTAATCACCTAGACCTAGTCGCCAACACAAGGCGATTTTCCCCCTAAGTCCTACCCAGACCTAGTCGCCAACACAAGGCAAATTCTCTATATGGTTACAAAAAGTATGGAATGGAAATAATGAAAACAATAATAAAACTCCCTATATGAGATCTCTGGAGTCGAGGATGAAGGATCGCTGTAGTATAAGCGAGGTAGAAGCGATTGTCCTTCGGATGCAGCGTGACGTAGTCCTCCTCCAGAATTCTCCTTAAGCTTTTTGTGGGAGATCCATCTTCGGCAGCATAACAGCACTGGAGTTGTGGCACAAGCAACCTCTCTAGGATCTCTAACCAAAACGAGAGAGAGCCCACCATTTTATAGAACTTGGAGCTAGCGCCTGTGGTAGTGGCTAGAGCCGGCGGTATCATTCGTGTAGAGTGGTTGCGCAACCGTCGGCGGCGTGGCGTTCTACACGAATTCGAGATAGCGCCTGCGGTAGTGATAGCGCCTGGCGGTAGCACTAAGGAAACCGCTAAAACGAGTCTAACGGATGAGCTAGCGCCTGGCGTTAGCGTTCGCGCTATCGGTAGCGCTGGCGGTAGCGCTAGCGCTGGCGGTAGCGATCCTCCTTTCAAAGGTTGTTCCAAGCTGCTTTCTACCAGTCGAGTATTGCACCTATAGTTCCTGCACACTATAAACACACTACAAGCAATATCAAATACAATATGGGATTTGTTATTCTCAAACAAAAGGATGTGACATACATGTCCAACAATCTCCCCCTTTTGATAATAACAAATCCTCTAAGACAGAAATCAACAATAGTGTTTATAGATAAGATAAGCATGATGATAGTGCAACAATAGTATATGATAATCATGAGAATGTGCATACTCCCCCTATCTTAATGCTCCCCCTACATAAATGCAATTTATGTGTTACTCCCCCTAAATGATAGATTTCATGAATATATTCTCCCCTTAAACTTCTATATTTTTTCTATATAGATTTCTTCAATTAATCTCCCCCTTTTGGTATTATCAAAAGAAGGTGGGGTGAGGGTAGTAAGGAGGCATTTCTTAGAAATAATAAAGCATGATCGAGCTTTTGTAATATATGAAATGATAAAGAGTTGAAGCATAGTATATATATAAGAGATTTCAAATAAAAAGATAAGAGTTGTAAGCAAGCGGAAGATTATAAGAAACATCCTTTTTGTAAGCATGAAAAGCATAAGTAAAAATATGAGTTTTAGTTCAAAATTAAAAGATGTTTTAACCTTTTTGAAATCTCAAAGTTTTTCATAAAGATACCAAGCATGAAATGAACATATTAAAGAGAGATTATACTACAATGTTACTTAATTTTAAGTTCAAGAGATACCAAAACATTGTAGAGATCATGCTAAGTTATCTAGTGCATTTTTATATAAAGAGTAGTATAGATAAAGCATTAGAATCCAATACTCATGAGAAGAAGTGTTATGAAAGATAATGATGTGCACATAAGTGTATTTTGGGAATTGTTAACAATTGATTTAAATCATCAAAATACAAGACATATGTAAAGTAAAGTGCACAATAAAACACAAGTAAATTACTTTCACACACTTTTAATGCACATAATTTTTTAACAAAGTGGTGTAATAACTAAGGTTTGCACAAGCCACTTTACTATTCTTTCCAAGGTGCTCAACCTCACAATGCTCATGAAGACTTATCAGGAGGTTCAAGTAGTGCTTGGTGGAGTTATATTTGTCTACATATATAAATTTTTTTTTGTCACATTTGTGAGACAACATTCTCCGAATACACTTGTTTTGCAAACCCAATATTTTTTTTAAACTCTTTACCACTTTTCTAAATTTCATAAGTGGAAATTCAAATGTTGTGTAAGCAATAAACTTATGCAAGTTTTAATTCATTGTACAAATACAATACACAAGCAAGCATTTTTAGATTTAGACACACATGTTGATTACCAAAATAAGTGAGTGAAATGTAACATTATCAATTATAAAACATTTACTCATACTTAGAGGCATGCTAAGCTTGGTTCTACACATTTTTCAATACAATTGATGCACTTTAAATAGATATATCAAAGCATGATAAGCAAAACAATGTTCATAGTAATTTGAAGAAATAAGGTTTAACATTGTAAATAATTCTAAATAATAGAATTCATACATGCTTGATATTGACAATAAAGATCATACAGTTTTTTTTGTTTTGAATTTTTTAATAAAAAAAAACAGAAAAATCACACAAACATATTTTTGTATTTTTGAATTTTAAATTTTTGTAGTATATTTTTCATAATATAAATAAAACAAAAATAACAAAAGTCAGAAACACAACAAATAAGTAGAAAATATGAACCAACATATTTTTATGGATTTTTTGAAATTTTAAAAATCGGAAAATTCCAAAACCCATGCTAGCGCCGGCGCTAGCGCTAGCGCTGGAAACAGTACTCGATTTTTTGAGAAATTTAAAAATCTGATTTTTTATTTTGATTAAATGTCCTTAGAGTAGTTCCATGCTGAAATTTCAAAATTTTCAGAGATGTCTTGATTGCTCAAATTTGCATAAAACTTTAGCTTTTTCAAATACATGTGTTTTACAAAAACATTTAAGCTCAAAAAGATAAATTATGCAAACACATGAGGACATTTTTATTAAACAACCCAAAATATGCATAATTTAAGTAATAAGTGAATAAAAATGTTCATGCAGTGAGTAATATAAGTATGTCCTAAGATTAAAGGCTACCCAGACTAAATGTCTACACCCTAGCCCCGTACTAAGTGACGGATGGGCATGAGGAGCTGCACGCATGCCGTAGGTTGGGGTGTTAATCCCATATGCACACACTAGAGAACACTCAACCTAGCACTCTTTCCCCCCAGTGCCTCGCAAGGCCCCACTGGAACCCTCCCCGGTTAAGGACAAGACATGACATAGAGGTTAGGTCTCTAATGCATACAACCCTACGCCCCCGCTATTGTGAGATATGAAGTCAAAGGTGAATAATCTTTTGACAACCTATGATTTTTAAATCTATGGGTTGATATATAAACAATGGGTTTTCTTGAATGTGAAGAGTTATAAAGCCGCATAGTTTTTCTATTCTTATGAGATGACGATATGAGATAACTAGCGCAATTACTAATATGAGATAAATGGTAATGCTAGTATGATGAGTTTTGGGTTTAATGTCATGTCATAAGTTTAATATTAATATTGCATGTATTCCAAAATAGAATTTCAAATTATAGATCTAGAATGGAGTGATGATTTTGTTTGATTTATACTTTCATTACAAAGTTGATTCTAGAGTCCATAAATATGAGAGATACAAGCAATCACTAGCAAAGCAAATCAATACATCAAATAATGTAAAGAAAAACATTATTCATAATTTTTATCGTAAGATTCATAATTCCTATTATAGATTTGAGATATGTCTTGATAGAACATGAATTATGATTTATGATTAAAGAGAATTTTTGCATAGAATATATGTTAGATCATCATGATGTATGAGAATTCTAATCCTTCTAGACTTATGATATAGTGATATAGTGATTTTCTTTTGAAAGAACATGATTGATTTGTAAGTCTAGGAAAAATGATGATCATCCAATCATATAAAAGACAAAGATCATATATATATAAAGTTTTTGAATTTTTATAAGATTGCTTTCAATAATTAAATTTATTGATCTTTGGTTTTGCATGATAAGAATGATTCATAAAACAATATTCATAAATATTCTAATGAATAATCCATAAACTATGTGTTTGTTGGAATTTTAGTATTCTATATATATCAAATCACATAGTTATCATGATATTTTAATAACATTGTAAATGTTCTACCCAGCATAAATATATAAGCATAGACCAAGAAGCAATGCTAGGATGATGAGTTTGAATGCAATGTTATTACATAGGATTTAATGGAGATAATGTTGCATGTAATATGAGAAATTTTCAAATTAATTTTCTTTAGACCTAGAATGATATGATTAAACATTTGATTTGATCTTAATGATACATAATGATTCTAAGGTCTAAATAACATGCAAACATTGGTGACACACATCACACACATAATATGAGATATGAAATAATTATACTAAGGATAGCATGTGATGAAAAAAAAAATCCATAAACATAGAAATTTCCAAATCAAGCGAACTAAGATAGCATTTAAAAATGGAGTTAAAATTGGGCAAACTGACAGCACCAAAAGAACTCAAATGAACAAGCCTAGTTTGCTAATAGATGGAGATTTCTGTGCTCTTTTCGAAAAGATATTAAACGCGAAAATCGGACGAGCGGATCAAAAGATATGGCTATATGAAGTTTTGATCAAAAACTCGCTTTTTGAAAGATTAAGCATGCGTTTAGATGAATTTTTGTTTTCGAATTTATTTGATAATATTTTTTATTATAGGGGCTATCATATGCAGCAAATAAAATTGAAGATTATCATAACGTTGCGCATTTTAATTTTTACCTTAAGCCCTTTAATAAACCATTTAATTCCATTTTTAAAGCTAATTTCATTAGTTTTGAAAATAATTTCAATATTCAATTTCTAATGATAATTCAAGACAATTAAGGGTAAAGGATTTAAACGGATAAAGTACAATCAAAGATGAGATATAGATCACTTTGAAAAATATATGACTTAATGTTCAATTTTAATACAAATTTGATTTGATAAACATTAGGCTTAAAATGTAAAAGTCATATTTCATAATATATCTAAGTGACCTTAGCGTGTTGGCTCAAAAATAAGAAAATAAATAAAAGAAAAAACAATTAAGCATATCATGAAGTAGAGCAATGATATTTCATATTTAATTGTTTCTACTTCATGCAAATGATAGGATACTAATAAGTAAGAGATTTAGGTATCCAAAGTTGACCATGTGGGATGGTTCCTTTGGGTACCCAAATAAATCGTGTAGGCTTTTGAGAAGTTAATGATGAATGAGCCTTTTTAATTAATGTTGATATGTCATTTTTCTTTATGGGTCTCCATTCATACATTGGTTGTTTATCACTTAAATCCATATAATGATTATGTGAATTGTTTGAAAAATAATTCATTGGATGTTTATGTTTATTTAAATTATTTTTCAAAATAGCTTGATGTTGATAATCATAATGATTTTTATTATATGGATTGTTTGAAATTTTATAAGAGTGATTGTCTTTCTTTAGAAGTGATTTTTGAAAGAGTGGGTTACAATATGTTTTAAATGATTGGTCCTTATTTAGATGATTTTCATTTCCACTCTTTCTTATATACCTACTATTATAATATGAAGTTAAGTTTTTAGACTTTTGAAAAGTTGATAAACTAGAAAAAAGAGATTTTTCATTATATGAAAATTTTTGAATAAACATTTTTAATGATTCTAGTTTATCCTTTAAGTTATCATTTTCTTTTATCAATTTTTCATTATGCTCTTTTGAAATTAAAAGTCCTTTTTCTAAAACCTTAAGTTCTTCTTTAAAAGAATTATAATCAAAACAAGATTTAACATTTTTAATTAAAGAGCATGATAGATAATTTAACACATCAATATTTGATTCTACATTATCGTTTGCTTTTAAAGATTTATTTTCTAAACATAATTTCGAATTAGCAATTTTTAACTTTAAAATTTTACGTTTAGCAATTTTAAGCATACGAGATGTAGAAATAGAATTTTTTACAAAAAGAGAAGATTTAGATTTTTCTTACCTTGCAATAGTTTCCGCCTTCTCTTTTGCTTGATGTGTTGCCAATAAATGAGTCCAATATTGTGACGTTGTATTCTTCTTCCTCCAAGCATAAATCCACATCGATTTCTTCTCTTGGATCCATAAGGAATTCGTCGTCAATTTCTTCTCTTGGATCCATGAAGAATTCCTCGTCGATTTCACTCTTAGATTTATCGTCCTCCAAGAGTGAGTCCTTGTCGATTTCTTCTCTTGGATCCATAAGGAATCCCTCTTGTTCATCATCTGTGGAAGGAAGATTATAAGTATTCTCAAGAAATTTCCAAACTTCATAAGCAGTAGGAAGTGTATAAATAAGTTTGAAAATATTTTGATCTAATGCACAATAAAGACTATTCATAGATTTGGCATTTAAAAACATTTCATTTTTATTTAAAATACTTGGGGGCATTTTAATTGTAATATTCCATACTTCCATATCCAAAGATTTAAGAAATTGTTCCATTAGAAATTTCCACCCATTATAATTTTTGCCTTCAAATAAAGGTGGTGCTAAAGATTTTTCATTTATAAGAAAGTTTCCCCTACTAGTAGAAGCGAGATCATGAGACGCCATTATTCCTGGTTTTTAAACCGTTTGGAATAACCTAGCTCTGATACCACTTGTTGGATCTTATGGCGCCCTTAAAGGGGGGGTGAATAAGGGAATAAAAATCTTTGTATAATTTTATGGAAATTACTAAATTGTATAAAGTAATATGAGAAAGGCAAAATAATAATTTAGCTAATTTGTGAGAATATCATAATTTTCATCTTTAGAAATAAGTACTAAATTGTTTTATGATTAAGAGATTGAAAGAAACAATTTAGTTAAAGTATTTTGAATTGAAAAACTTTGTAACCAATATATTAAAGATAACGCCAAAGGAGAGAAATCAAGTAAACACAAATAAAGACATGATTGTATTTATATAAAAAGGTGTTTACAAAATATGATTTCAATATCGCTAGAAATCGGAGGCGTACAAAAGTAAATTTCTTTTCCTTTTCTATACGGACTTGTATCCCCACAAACCGGTTGGCTTTAGCCAATACTTCCCCGGATATGACCTCAAGCCGCTCTAGCCAATCCTTCCCCGGAAATGGCCTCGAGCACCCCCTAGATCTAATCACCTAGACCTAGTCGCCAACACAAGGCGATTTTCCCCCTAAGTCCTACCCAGACCTAGTCGCCAACACAAGGCGAATTCTCTAAACGGTTACAAAAAGTATGGAATGGAAATAATGAAAACAATAATAAAACTCCCTATATGAGATCTCTGGAGTCGAGGATGAAGGATCGCTGTAGTATAAGTGAGGTAGAAGCGATTGTCCTTCGGATGCAGCGTGACGTAGTCCTCCTCCAGAATTCTCCTTAAGCTTTTTGTGGGAGATCCATCTTCGGCAGCATAACAACACTGGAGTTGTGGCACAAGCAACCTCTCTAGGATCTCTAACCAAAATGAGAGAGAGCCCACCATTTTATAGAACTTGGAGCTAGCGCCTGCGGTAGTGGCTAGCGCTGGCGGTATCGTTCGTGTAGAGCGGTTGCGCAACCGTCGGCGGCGTGGCGTTGTGCACGAATTCGAGATAGCGCCTGCGGTAGTGATAGCGCCTGGCGGTAGCGCTAAGGAAACCGCTGAAACGAGTCTAACGGATGAGCTAGCGCCTGGCGTTAGCATTCGCGCTATCGGTAGCGCTGGCGGTAGCGCTAGCGCTGGCGGTAGCGCTCATCCTTTCAAAGGTTGTTCCAAGCTGCTTTCTACCAGTGGAGTATTGCACCTATAGTTCCTGCACACTATAAACACTCTACAAGCAATATCAAATACAATATGGGATTTGTTATTCTCAAACAAAAGGATGTGACATACATGTCCAACATATTTCTCCTGCCATGGGATCAAAGTCCTCAACCTCCCCAATAAGATCCCATATTGGACCAAAAGTTTCCCAATGTTTGAGGGAAACTTTGGTGTTCTGAGGACTCAGCCATCTCACCGAGGGGAGGTAGTCTTTAGAAAGCCAAAAGTGGTGTTGGGAACAGTGCCCATCAGTGTTCCTGATTTGAAGAAGTGCTCAGCTCAATGATAAGTGCAAGTTGTATTTAATGTCATATCTAGTTCATGCTTGCAGAGATGAGACGATGTGTCCAGTACCTCAATAACCTGCCTAAGTATAACATCGTCAAAAAAGGCTGGACATATCGTCGACAAGAATAGATGAGTAAACAAAGAAGAATGGTTGTGTCTGCTATCATCGAAAAGGTTCAAGCATGTCGTCGACAACATCAGACATATCGACGACAATATCATTGAAAAGAAGGCGTGACATCGAGAAGACTAAAGAAGGACATTTGAAGACAAGCAGTTGCTGAAGTATAGTCTATCGACATTAGGTCATTCATGTCGTCGACAAGATAAGGTGATCTAAGCGACATCGTGCAGACGAGAAGTTCTCGCCGATATTAGTTTGATGACTTTGTGTCATCTTAAGCTCAAATGGAGAAGTGATGTCCAGTATCGTCGAGATATCACTATCTGATGAAGAATTGAAGAAGAGACTTGTTCAGGGCATCGACAAAGTTAAGTCATCGAGATATTATCCATGTCATCGTAACAATGGAAATATCGTCGAGACAAATTCAAAAGTAGTCGGACGCGCTGTCAACATGTAATGCCGCCGCCTGATTGTCCAATCAGTGCATACTCTCGAGGGATGGGCGTATTATAGTAAAGGACATCATATGTGACCGTTATGCGACACATCCATCCTATAAAAAAGGGAACAGTGGTTGCCCTAAAAAAATAGCAAGAAGAGAGAAGAAAAAAAGGATTCCACCGAGCAATACAACAATAACAACTGCGGTGAAGAGGAAAGAAAGAAAGAAGAACAAAAACGCTCAATCTGAGTTCTTCAAGATGCAGTCAAGCCACATCGACTGATAAGTTTCTCGGTAGCCAGTCAACATCCGGCATAGTTAGAAAGCTTGAAGAAGATTTGCACCATTCAGATTGAAAATCAGAAGCATCTCCTTCAATCCAAGAAGACAATCTCCATCAGGAAGAAGAAATAGTTTTTCTTTATAGAAATCTCTTGTAAGGCTTGCGGTCCTAGAAATAGTAAGATCTGTTTTAGATCTGAGTGTCAAGCTTGAGGGATTGAGATCTGTGAGGCTTGAGGGCTAGGGCAGAGGACTTGCTGGTACAAATGTGTCGAGCATGCGGGCTCGGGTGTAGTGAAGGGGCTTGCGGGCCTAGGTTGCATGCAAGACTTGCGGGTCTGTGCTGTGTAGGGCTTGAGGTCCTGAGTGTCGAGCTTGCAGGCTCGGGTGTAGTGAAGGGGCTTGCAGGCCTAGGATGTAGTCAAGACTTGCGGGTCTGTATTGTGTAGGGCTTGAGCGCCTGAGTGTCGAGATTGCGGGCTCGGGCGCTGTGAAGGGGCTTGCGGGCCTAGGCTGCAGGGACTTGCTGGTACGAGTTATAAGGCCTGCGGTCCGAAGACGTTGGTGGAGTTTGCTGAGCCTAGCACACTGCTAGGTAGGCGCAGAGGGAAAGAGGACTACTCAAGACACCCTGTCTTGAGGAACCTCTATAAGTTCTTGCTTGCTTTCTGTGTTGTGCTACTTTAATCTATAGATCTATTAACCAGAAATGAAGAACACCGAAATTGGGGAACAAAATAATTTGAAATACCTATTCACCCCCCCCCCCCCTTTAGGTGATAAGTCGACACCTAATAACTAACAAGTGGTATCAAAGCTAGGTTGTTCAAAGAAAGCTTAACAGCTTGAGCAAATCTGCTTTTGGGTGTATCAAATCAACTGATCATCATATCCTTACTCTATGGAGAAAGTCAAAGGATCTGACATCAGGAAGTTCAGATCCTTAAGTGAAAGCAGTTGGAGCTCCTCTCATATTAACGAAGAAAGAAGTATAGGGGTCAGTGTCATAGGGATCAGAGCACCCTTGACTCTCACAGACTGTGACTTTGAGGATGAGGAAGTCTATGGGTTGATGGCTCTATCAGATGAATAAAATCATGATGAATTACATCATGGTGAGGTATGCATCACTCACAAACCTTTACCCACTGTTTCAATTAAGAAGACCAAGAGTGCATCAGATGATTGTTTATCTTCTGAAAATGATGCAGATGACTGCTCATCATGCAACAATAAAAACCATGTTGATCTAATAGAGCAGTTTGGTGATCTCTTGACTGCTCTGAGAAAGAGCAAGAAGCTTGTTAAGGAGAAAGCTAGGGAGCTAGAATCACTCAGACCCATTAAGGCTGAGATGAATAATGAGATGGGTATGTCCCACAATGAGGGCATCAATTCCTGTGAGCTCAAGAAAATCATAGGCAAGCTTCATGATGAAAGAAACCAAAGGTAAGAACTCATTAGGAAGCTTGAGAATGACCTTCTTAAGGAGAGAAGCTTAGTGGCTCAATTCTCTAAGCCCAAAACTATACTGCCCATCATTGACACCTTCTCCTCCTATGGAAATAAGATGGGATTGGGTTTCAATGAAAGGGAAATAGATGCCGGGAATGGAGAAAAGGGGAAAACTAAAGCTGAGCCTCATACCACCTTTCAGAAGGTAGTACTTCCCTCTAATAAGCATGACCAGGACAGTATCTATGGTCACTGGATGAATGGAAGATCCAATAGCTTGGGAAGTGCTCCTAACTTTGGGAGGAGAAAGGGGATGGGGATGAGTGAATTGAAGGCTCCCCATGAGGAAATCCAAATGGCCCATCATGGACCATTTGTGTTTGGTGCCTCAGCCCCCACCTTCAAGGGTAAAGGAGAAACATCTTCCCAATCTCTTCCAGATAAAAAGCAGACTGGTAGCACCAGTATAATAAACTCTCACTTGATCATATCTGATGCCATCAACAACATGTCAGCTACCAAGCTGACATCTGTTGCTAACAAATAGATAAAGTCAAGATGAAATAATTATACTAGAGCAGCTAGTCATCCCTTGGCTGAGAGATATAGGAAGAATGTTGCTGCCTTCTCTACTGAACATAAGCATTGTGATTCTCCACCCACCTCAAAAATTGTTCAGAAAAGAAGGTACAACATCCATGAATGATGGTGTTGTGGTAAAGTGGGACACTTTGCCATTGACTGTTGGCATAACCCTAGTGTGCCTAGTGCAAAGGAGAGACCTCATGGAAAGGGTAAGGTGAGTAGAAGAACTCCTTATTATGCTAACAAGAACTTAGGACCCAAGTCACCTTGGGTTCCAAGGGGATACTAAATCTGTCTTGCAGGGTAGTCCACTTAGCCAATCAAAAGAAAATAAGGCTAATAGAAATTAAGTGATTCAGGCTTAACTCTGGACTAAAAAAAACCCTCACCACATGCCAAGATGCATTGGTCAAGGGAGAGCTAAAATAAAGATAAGTGTTGGAACAACCCTATTACTGATTTGGGCTAGGATCACTATCTATTGACTAGGACTAAGTTGACCCCAATGTATAGTCTAAAGGGTCAAGGTTTTAGGCTGTTAGAGCTAAGGAAAAGATAAGTTTCTGCGTTCGACGAACTCCATCCTGCGTTCGACGAACGGCGTGCTCCAGTTTGACGAACTTGCCAAAGTTCTGCGTTCGACGAACTCTATTATGCGTTCGACGAACTTCTCTCTGCGTTCGACGAACTTGTTCTCCAGCTCAACGCACTCAGTTCTCAAGCCAGCCCAACAGTTTATTCTTCAGTTCGACGATCTTCATTCTGTGTTCGACGAACTCAGCTCTGCGCTCAAAGAATAAGTATCAATATGTTCAGATCGACAAACTCCATAATCAGTTCGACGAACTCAACACTCTGTTCGACGAACTCAGTTCTCAGGTCGAGGAAATTTCTCCTCAGTTCAGAATTTCAGACATATCATTTTTATTCTATTCTCTGAACTCAGATCGACTTAATCAGCAACAGATCTATTCCCTCCAGATAAGTCAAGGATTTTATCTTTCCTTTTATTATTCTCTTATTTCGAGAAAGTGGTCATTGACACATTTTGGAAAAGGACACTTTCATGGAAAAGGAAAAGAATTAATGGATACTATTCCAAGAAAATCTTTTCAGAATATTATATTCCTTAATTAAAGGATATGATTTCAAATCAGTCAGGATTCTCAAAAGGAATAAGCAAGAAGAAGATTTACAGGAATATAGTATTATTGCAGGAGGAATAGAGAAGAAGAAACAGTCGAGAGAAAAATATACAGAAATAAGAAAGAAAAAGCTTTACAGATATTCATCTTCCTCAAGCAGCACCATCTCAATCTCTGAGAACATCAACATTATTCTCTCAGTGATTCAGCTGCAAGTTCAAATCTTCAAGAGCAACAAACAATCTGAGAAACCTTTGTCTCTCAGATTCATCAGCTATCAAAGGATGATCTACATTCAAGGGAAAACTCCATCCTCAACTGTCAACTATTTTCTATCAGGCAGGGGGAGCTTTACAACAACAAATCCACTAGTCTTCTCTATGATTATTTACAGAGAAGAACTTCATAACCCTCCTTATCCCCTCTTGTACAGGGTTCTAACTCCCTTCAAAAGTTACACCATTGGTGGCAGGGCACCTGAACAAAAACCTATAGTTTGGTTTGAGTACCTGATCAAAAGCTCAGTGGTGTATTTGGCACCTGATCAAAACTCCATTGGTGATAGGGCACCTGATCAAAAACCTAGTGGATTCCTACAAAGGGTGGTAGAAGAGTAGATGTACCCAGGTTTATTAGGGAACAACTATAGATCCTTGTGTCCTCTGTGATTGTGTTTATTTTTCTGTGATGTGCTTTGTGCTCTGTGATTTCTTATTTTGTTTTTATAACTCCCTCAGTACACATATATATCACTATTTTAACTCCGCTATAAAAATAAGTGAAAAACTTTTTAATACTCTATTCACCCCCACTCGAGTAAATCTAAGATCTAACCTCCTTTCAACCTCTATCAGAGGTCACTTTCAATTGGTATCAGAGGTTGGTTGATTCTTTACAGGCTAACACCTGAATCAAAAGATCAATTAGATCTAAAATTTTCTTTTAGAGTTTCTTTTGCTAAAAATCCATGGCCCAGAACAAAGAATACTCAAGAACAAGACCTCCTATGTGCAATCTAAATACGTTTGCATTATGGAAGGCAAGGATCAGATTATACATGAATTCTATTGATGAGGATATCTTCAATGTTATTTTGACAGGACGTCCTACTCCTACAACATCAATAAGTGATGAAGAAACAACAACAAATTATGTCGTTCCACCTCCTGAGTGGACAGAAGCACAAATGAAGCAGAGAAGTGCCGATGCCAAAACAATGAATATATTTTCACAGAATATGCCAGATGACACCTTTCAAAAGGTTGTGGAATGCACCTCAGCCAGGGAAATCTGGACCTCCCTCAACAACATGTTTGAAGGATCTGTAGATGAGAGAAAAGATAGAAGACCTCATCTAATCTCCCAGTATGAGAATTTCAAGAAGGGAGAAAATGAAACAGTTGCAGATATGTACAATAGACTCAGTCTCATAATCAATGAGCTGAAGACTTTGGACAAAGTGATCTCCATCACTGAAATCAATGATAAGATCTTAATGTGCTTCCCTAGCACATGGGACTCTAGGATCTGGCCAATCAAGGAAGCCAGAAGCCTTAATTAGATCTCTACCGAGACCTTGTTAGGCAAGCTTAAATCCTATGAGCAACTTATCAAGTCCAGAGAAGCTGAACAATCTACTTCCTCACCGGCATCCAAGAAGGAAAGAAGCATTGCTTTCCAAGCAACTCAAGAGGAAGATAAAGCTCCAGGAGAAGTGGAGTTTATGAGTCTTCTAGCCAAGAGATTCTACAAGATGGCTAGAAAGGATTTCAGAAAGAAGGATTCTAGATCAAGAGAAAAACTAAGGTATGACAAATCTAATACTACCGAAATTATCTGTTTTGGTTGCAAGAAACCTCATCATATTCTACCTGAGTTTCCAGAGAACCAAACGAAAGAGAAGAGAAAAGAGAAAGAAGGGAAAAGGCACTCCAGCAAGCCTTCCTCCCACAAATACAAGCATAAGGGAAGAGGCTTTGTAGCTGAATCTTGGAGTGAGACAGATTCAGAATCTTCATCCATCTCTTATGAAGAAGAAGAAGATGCAAATGAGAAGGACCAATGCTTAATGGCTATATATGACTCATGCAGTGAGTCAGAATATGTATCATCATCCAGCTCCAGTGATGATGAAGAAGAAAGAAATTTTTGCATGATGGCTATCAATGCCTCAGGAAATAATTCTGATGAATCAGAACTGATAATGACAGTGATCAGGTACATGGCTATCTAAAAATAAAAGAATAATGGTACTTGGATAGTGGGTGCTCAAAGCACATGACAGGAAACAAGGCCAACCTAAGCAACTACAAGGCAAGGCTTTGACCCAAAGTGATCTTTGGAGACTCTAATTGTGGACAAACCAAAGGTTATGGACAGATAAAAGTTGGAGCAGTCACCTTCAAAGAGGTAGCTTATGTCAAGGGTCTGAAGCACAACCTCATCAGCATAAGCCAGTTATGTGATGAAGGTTATCAGGTAACTTTTAACCACTCCATATGTCTTATTACCAATAATAAAAACATAAATGTATTATCTAGTATTAGACATGGAAATATTTATTTTTTCAATTTTGACTCTGCCAACTCAGATATTTGCTTATTTAATTCTATAAGTAAAACAAATGAATTATGGCATAAAAGGCTAGGACATATTAACCTTAGAACTATATCTAAGCTTTCTAAGAACAATCTTGTTAGAAGACTGCCTTCTGGTTCATACAAGAAGGAAGGACTCTGCAGGGCTTGTCAATTATGTAAGCATACTAAGAGTAGTTTTAAATCTTTATCCAAGAGTAATTCACCTAGGATTTTGTATTTACTGCATTTGGATCCTTTTGGACCCACTGCAATACAGAGTCTAGGAGGGAAACATTACTCTCTAGTTATTGTAGATGACTTCTCAAGATTCACTTGGGTGTTCTTTCGTAGGAACAAGTCTGACACCTTCAGTGTTCTGACAGACTTTCTTAGGTCCATCAAGATTTAGTACTCTACTCTAGTTGCATTGATCAGAAGTGATCATGGCAATGAGTTTGAATATCTTCTAATGAGAGAATTATGTGGAAAAGAAGGGATCATGCAATGTTTCTCTGCTCCTAGAACTCCTCAACAAAATGGGGTAGCTGAAAGGAAAAATAAAACACTAATTGAATCAACAACTACATTGCTTGTTGATGCTCACTTGCCACTCTCTTTTTGGGCAGAAGCAGTGAACACATCAAATTATGTGTTGAACAGAATCCTGATACATAAGCTTAAGGGTAAAACTCCCTATGCATTACTCAAGAATAAAAAGCCTAAGGTTAACTATTTTAAGATATTTGGATGTAAATACTATGTGCATAACAATGATAAGAAGTATTTAAGGAAATATGAAGCAAAATCTGTTGAAGGTATATTCCTTGGATATTCTCTTTCAAGTAAAGCATATAGAGTTTACAACAAATCTACTCTTAAGATAGAAGAGTCCATGTATGTATCCTTTGATGAATCCAATATGTTAAATGAGGAGAGGAACACCACCCCTACCAAACATACTTTGCAGGTACCAACTCTATATGAAGAGCTCAATGGATTGAATCTATAGAATGAAGAATCACTACTTCCATCAAATGAAATAATTGAAGACAGTGAAGAAGAGGATCATCCAGATCTTGCTGACAATTCAAATCAAATGACAGCTGATCAAGTCCCTCAAACTATTGCTGAACCAACTCCAACTGTTGATCACATCACAGTTCGAGATCATCCAATATCCCAAGTCATTGGAGATATTTCAGCAGGTGTTCAAACAAGGCATCAACTACACCAAAATCAGATGCACACTTGTTTCCTATCACAAGTTGAACCTCAAACCATAAAAGATGTAGAACAAGATCCAAACAGGATTCTTGCAATTCAAGAGGAGCTCAACCAATTTGAAAGGAACAAGGTTTGGGATTTGTTTCCAAGACTAAAAGTCCATCCAGTCATTGGCACCAAGTGGGTCTTCAGGAACAAGCTAGATGATCAAGGCATAATCATCAAAAATAAAGCAAGATTAGTAGCCCAAGGATATTCTCAGGAAGAAGGAATTGATTTTGATCAAACCTTTGCTCCTGTTGCTAGACTTAAAGCTATAAGGACTTTTCTTTCCTTTGCTGCATTCAAGAAGTTCAAACTCTATCAGATGGATGTGAAGAGTGCATTTTTGAATGGAGATATCAAATAAGAAGTCTATGTGGAATAACCACCAGGTTTTATCTCACCAACCCACTCTTCTTATGTATTTAAGCTTAATAGAGCTCTCTATGGTCTCAAGCAAGCTCCCAGAGCATGGTATGAAACCCTAGCTAATTTTCTTTTCGAGAACAAATTCTGTAGAGGCATTATTGATAAAACCCTATTTTTCAGGATACATAAAAATCAAACATTACTAGTTCAAATATATGTAGATGATATCATATTTGGCTCTACTGATTCAAATCTATGCAAAAGGTTTTCTAACCTGATGCAATCTAAATTTGAAATGAGTAGTATGGGTGAGTTATCTTACTTCCTTGGTCTTCAAGTGAAGCAAACTCCAAATTGCATATTCATATCACAATTTAAGTATACTAAGGAATTAGTGAAAAGATTTGGTATGTCTGATGCTTCCACCATGAAAACACCCATGCCCTCAAATGTTGACCCGGTGAGACAAGGCCTTGGGCCACTAAGAAGCTCTCTGGATCCGCTGAGACCAAACCGTTGAGATGATATCTATTAGATCCAGGGATCGACAAAGATAAGCTCGATCGTCGAACTGAGATCGACGAAAATTAAATTTTCTTTGAACCCAGTCTGATCTCTCATTATAATCAAATCTTTTATTTCATTTTAACTGTATGCCTATAAAATCTGCTTCTCCTTTCCAGTTCCATTGCACTTGATCTCTTTTTTTATTTTGCAGGAACAATAACAATATTTCTTCAAAAAATTGCATCCTTCCCTACCTCCTATAAAACTGTCCCTTCTTCTAGGGGCCTAGATTCATGCCTTCCTGAAACTAGGCAGGGTTAGATGTTTCATGAAGAAGCTCCTTTATGACATGGTGAGATGTTTTGAAGAAGCTCCTTTATGATAGGGGGAGATGTTTTATGAAGATGCTCAAGTTTCATGGGGAGATATTTTATGAAGAAGCAAAAATCTGTTCTTGATAAAGAAGATTATAAAGCAGATACATTTTTTGATAGAGCAGATTCAGTTCAGATCAACAAAAGCAAAACCTAAAAAATGCAGTTTGAGATATGACAGATTCAATTAAGATAATCAAATTCAGAAAGCTGAAGGCAAGTTTTTCTTTCAGTTCTCTACAATGTTAGAATTCAGAAGACAAAAGGTTCTGATTATTTATTTTTATTATTTTTGTTTTCAATGTAAAATTTCGAAACTCAGAGTATCATATTTTATATCTGCTGAAATGTTTAAAATCTATCTGATATATATGCTCTGTTGTTTTGCTATTTATTTTATTATTTGATTTTTGTCAAATAGTGTCCTAACCCAAATAAGGGGAGATTGTTGGAACAACCCTATTACTGATTTGGGCTAGGATCACTATCTATTGACTAGGAATAAGTTGACCCCAATGTATAGTCTAAAGGGTCAAGCTTTTAGGCTGTTAGAACTAAGGAAAAGATAAGTTTATACGTTCGACAAACTCCATACTGCGTTCGATGAACTCCATCCTACGTTCGATGAACGACATGCTCCAGTTCGACGAACTTGCCAATGTTCTGCGTTCGACGAACTCTATTCTGCGTTTGACGAACTTCTCTCTGCGTTCGACAAACTTGTTCTCCAGCTCGACGCACTCAGTTCTCAAGCCAGCCCAGAAGTTTATTCTTCAGTTCGATGAACTTCATTCTGCATTCGACGAACTCATCTCTGCGCTCAAAGAATAAGTATCAAGATGTTCAGATCGACGAACTCTAGATTCAGTTCGACAAACTCAACACTCTGTGCGACAAACTCAGTTCTCAGGTCGACAAAATTTCTCTTCCATTTAGAATTTCAGACAGATCATTTTTATTCTATTCTCTGAACTCAGATCGACTTAATCAGCAACAAATCTATTCCCTCCAGATAAGTTAAGGATTTTATCTTTCCTTTTATTATTCTCTTATTTCAAGAAAGTGGCCGTTGACACATTTTGGAAAAGGATACTTTCATGGAAAAGGAAAAGAATTAATGGATACAGTTCCAAGAAAATCTTTTCAGAATTTTATATTCCTTAATTAAAGGATTTGATTTCAAATCAGTCAGGATTCTCAAAAGAAATAAGCAAGAAGAAGATTTACAGGAATACAGTATTATTGCAGGAAGAATAGAGAAGAAGAAACTGTCGAGAGAAAAATATACAGGAAGAAGAAAGAAAATCTTTACAGATCTTCATCTTCCTCAAGTAGCACCATCTCAATCTCCGAGAACATCAACATTATTCTCTCAATGATTCAGCTGCAAGTTCAAATCCTCAAGAGCAACAAACAATCTGAGAAACCTTTGTCTCTCAGATTCATCAGCTATCAAAGGAAGATCTACATTCAAGAGAAAGCTCCATCCTCAACTGTCAACTATTTTCTATCAGACAGGGGGAGATTTACAACAACAAATCCACTAGTCTTCTCTAAGATTATTGACAGAGAAGAACTTCAAAACCCTCTTTATCCCCTCTTGTACAGGGTTCTAACTCCCTTCAAAACTTAAACCATTGGTGGCAGGGAACCTGAACAAAAACCTGTAGTTTGTTTTGAGCACCTGATCAAAAGCTCAGTGGTGTATTGGGCACCTGATCAAAACTCCATTGTTGATAGGGCACCTGATCAAAAACCTAGTGGATTCCTACCAAGGGTGGTAGAAGAGTAGATGTACCCAGGTTTATTGGGGAACAACTATAGATCCTTGTGTCCTCTGTGATTGTGTTTATTTTTCTGTGTTGTGCTCTGTGATTTCTTATTTTGTTTTTATAACTCACTCAGTACACATATATATATCACTATTTTAACTCCTCTATAAAAATAAGTGAATTTTTTTAATACTCCATTCACCCTCCCTCCAGAGTAAATCTAAGATCTAACCTCCTTTCAACCTCTATTAGAGGTCACTTTCAATAAGAGAAACATCAAATCAAGGGGGAGGTACTAGCTCAAGAAGATACAAAAGCTAAGGTGAAGGTAACTGTTTTGATGTTCAATACATAACCTAATCCTCATCATTTTGTTAAAGGTAATTTGTACTTGAGTAAGCAAAATCTATCACTCAAGGAACACATATATATGGCACTGCTTGTACAACCCTCAAATTTGCCGAGCCGACGTGACCTAGCACAGGTAAGGGGCAAGTGGACAAAACCATCGGAGATCGTCAAGGACTGAAAAGAGAAAGCCCTGGGGGGCAAGCTCTCTTGGGCGAATGGACCTTGGGTCGACTCGCCCAAGGCCCCGGGAGAGTGGACCATCGGTCCACTCCCGGGGCAAAGAGGGCGAGTGGACCTTGGGCCCACTCACCCAAGGCAGGGAGCGAGTGGACTCAAGGTCCACTCGCCCCTAGGCCAGCAGGCGAGTGGACCCTGGGTCCAATCGCCCGGGCAGCTGGGCAAGTGGCCCTATGGTCCACTTGCCCAGCACAGGTGGTGGACCCTGGTCCATCCTTCTGACCCCCAGCAAGGGGGGGGGGGGGAGTGGACGTCTCGAGCTCCACTCGCCCCCTCCTGTTTCGGTCATTCAGGTTAGTTGTTGGGCTGCGGATAGTAGATATTTGTCTATCCGCAGCCCAATTTTTGGGAAGTCTGTAAATAGAACCCCATGGGCACCTTGGGAAGGGTTGTTGATACCCCCCTCCCTCGTGTGTGTGTTATGAGCAAGCACTACCCCTCCCCTCCCCCTTGGCATCGAAGGTGGACGGTGAGGTGATCCATTAGTGCCCTCCAAGGTGCCCTGGCTCAGCATTGGCTTGGGAGGGGAAGTTCCTTGTGAGCTTACGGGTATGTGGTGGGACCTCCACTCTGCAGCTTAAGGGGTCTGTTTGTGGACTCAGGTGTTCTACAAAGGTAGGGTTCTTCAGCTCTCAGTAACTGGTCAAGGGTCTAGCTCGGGTCAAGTAAGAGTTAGCTTCATCTTCCTTTCGAACGTCGAAACCAGTTCTCTGGTTTCAACATTCTGGTGCGGTGAGCGTGGAAGCAGCTAGTTTAGAAAGCTTTTGGCAAGTCCCATGGCTGGAAGCGAAGAGCCAAGGAACTCACCTCCTAACAATGGGTCGTGGACGTTGACATGGGAAGAGGAAGCAGAGATGGCAAATCAAGCACGTCGAGAAGGGAAGGAACCGGCCTCGAAAGAAGATGGGTTCGGCGAGCCTGCCATGTCCTATTACGCAGGTAAGGATGACCCTCTCCAGCACCTCCAGCGATTCGAAGACATAGCCTCAATCAGGCGGATGCCGGACGCCTCCAAGTGCATGCTCTTCGCCAACACTTTCAAGGGAGTGGCAAAAGACTGGTTCCACCAGCTCCCGTCAGGTGTCATCCACAGCTTCAAGGACCTGCGCCGAAGCTTCTTGCTGAGATTCTCCACCTCAAAGAAGAGGTGGAAGGGAACAGAGGCCCTATTCTTGATTTGACAGGGGCAGAAGGAGGTACTAGGAAGCTACGCAGATCAGTTTCAGGAATAAGTCCTCCGCCTCCACATTGACAAGAGAAGCAGGAAGGACCAGGAGAAAGGAAAGGTGGCAAAATACTGGTTCCACCATCTCCCGTCAGGTGTCATCCACAGCTTCAAGGACCTGCACCAAAGCTTCTTGCTGATATTCTCCACCTTGAAGAAGAGGTGGAAGGGAACGGAGGCCCTGTTCTTGATTCGATAGGGGCAGGAGGAGGCGCTAGGAAGCTACGCAGATCAGTTTCAGGAACAAGTCCTCCACCTCAAGATTGACTAGAGACCATTCTCCGGGCTCAGTAATGCAGGCAGATGGGAGACTCATCGGGTTGACTCGCTACTTGACTAAGTGTCATGGGAAGGTGTTGAGTACCTCTGCCTCCAGGTGAAGGTAAGCACCTAGGATGTGGATGGGTACTCTGCCCCCAATTGGTAAGATCCCCGACTAGAGACCATTCTCCGGGCTCAGTCATGCCGGCAGATGGGAGACTCATCGGGTCGACTCGGTACTTGACTAAGTGTCTTGGGAAGGTGTTGAGTTCCTCTGCCTCCAGGTGAAGGTAAGCACCTAGGGCGTGGACGGGTACTCCGCCCCCATTTGGTAAGATCCCCTACTAGAGACCATTCTTCGGGCCCAGTCATGCCGGCAGATGGGAGACTCATCGGGTCGACTCGCTACATGACAAAGTGGCTTGGGAAGCTGTTGAGTTCATCTGCCTCCAGGTGAAGGTAAGCACCTAGGACGTGGATGGGTACTCTGCCCCCATTTGGTAAGATCTCCAACTAGAGACCATTCTCCAGGCTTAGTCATGCCGGCAGATGGGAGACTCATCGGGTCAACTCGCTACTTGACTAAGTGGCTTGGGAAGGTGCTCAGTTCCTCTGCCTCCAGGTGAAGGTAAGCACCTAGGATGTGGATGGGTTCTCCGCCCCTATTTGGTAAGATCCTCGACTAGAGACCATTCTCCGGGCTCAGTCATGCCGGCAGATGGGAGACTCATCGGGTCGACTCGCTACTTGACTAAGTAGCTTGGGAAGGTGTTGAGTTCCTCTGCCTCCAGGTGAAGGTAAGCACTTAGGGCGTGGATGGGTACTCAGCCCCCATTTGGTAAGATCCCCGACTAGTGACCATTCCCCGGGCTAAGTTATGCCGGCAGATGGGAGACTCATCGGGTCGACTCGCTACTTGTCTAAGTGGCTTGGTAAGGTGTTGAGTTCCTCTGCCTCCAGGTGAAGGTAGGCACCTAGGACGTGGATGGTTACTCTGCCCCCATTTGTTAAGATCCCCGACTAGAGACCATTCTCCGGGCTCAGTCATGCCGGCAGATGGGAGACTCATCGGGTCGACTCGCTACTTAACTAAGCAACTTGGAAAGATGATGAGCACCTTCGCCTCCAGGTAAGCTAGGCCCCTAGGACGTGGATGGACATTCCACCCCAGTTGGTTTGAAAAAGTGTTGAGTTCCTCCGCCCACAGGTAAGCTAGGCCCCTAGGACGTGGACTTGTACTCTGCCTCCCATTTGTTTGGGAAGGTGCTGGGTTCCTCCGCCTCCAGGCAAGCTAAGCCCCTTAGGCATGGACGGGTACTCCGCCCCAAAGTGGTTTGAAAAGGTGATGAATTCCTCTGCCTCCAGGTAAGCTAAGCCCCTAGGACGTGGACCGGCTCTCCTCCCCTGGTTTTTCTAGCAAGTTGCTCTAAGGTATGACAAGAAAGTAAACTCTCTTCATTGTAGGAAGAGATCTCAAACCAGACAGTTGTTATGCTTGAACAGCGAATAGTTGGAGAAACTAGAAAGATTACCAAATAGTTACGTGTTCGGGGATAATACAGATTACATAGACAGGCACTTTGCCCTTAATAGTTAGCACACAGATGAAGATACAAAGTAGTCATGGTCTGCGAAGAATAAAAAAGAGAGGAGGTTCCTAGCGACTCCGACATTCAGGGGGAGTAGCCTCCGGTGGAAGGGGTCGAGCTAGGACGCATGAGGGAGGGGTATAACTCAAAAAGGATATCGCTAGCAGAGACCCCCCTCCAACCGTCACGAAGGTCATCCGCCCTATGACGGGAAACCACCAAGGCCTCGGTCGTCTTCTTCGCAATCTCCCTCCGGGTGCTCTCAGTCATAGCAAGGGAAGGTGGGACGAGCGCCGCCATCCGCGAGGGTCCACCTCTCTCCCCCTCCCGCAATTGACTCTGGGCTTCAGCAAGCTGAGCCCTCAGGTCCAGCACCTCTCGATCTGACTCCTCGCATCGCCTCCTTAGTGAGTCAGCAGCCTCTGGTCCCTGCAGGTGAAAAAGGTAAAAAGGTTACAACCGCTGAAGAAAAAAGAGGTGAAAAAGAAGGGAAGGGCCACCAAAGCAAGCAGGAAACAGGCCACCGGATGACTGCTCCAGGAGACTCTCTGAGGTGACTAGGCATGTGGTGAGGTCAGCAGCCCGACTTGACGCATCGGCTTGCCTCATCTTCTTCGAGAGACTAAGACCTCGGCGGGCAGTCATATGCGAGAGTTCGGCTGCGCGAACCAGGGCTTGCGAGCACCTGCAGGCAAGGTCACGCATGGACTTCTTCTTGTAGAGGGCCGCATTCTGTCAGCCATAGAGGCTAAAGGAGAGGTTGTACGTGGCATCCCCGAGAGGTTCACTCTCTATCCAGGAGGGTGATGCGCTATTTCGGCACTGCTAATTAGCAAGCACAAATGCGATACGACGGCAGTGCACCGGTCATTGTCAAGTAATAAAATAGGGAGGAACTCCCCGAATATCGATCTCAAAGGAATGCAGGATATGGTGATGGAGAATAGAGTGAGGCGATTGTTACGACAAGTAAAAGAAAGTAAAAACAAGCGCGTTGTGATTGGTGACCTAGACTATTGCAGAAGTAAGAGATGCGGGTCAAAACTCTGCTTCGCAAGGCGGGATGGATGCAACGGCCGCGATGCCGTGCTTCGGAAGGCGCGTGAACGGAAAGTAACTGTGACGATTGAGGGTCGCACACACCTCTTCGCAAAGTGGGGGTGAGTGCAGCGGCCGCGATGTCGTGCTTCGGTATGTGGGTGAAATGGCTACAGTGCGGGGTTTTGATGAGGGTCGAAAGCACCTCTTCACTCTCACCTCTAGCTTTTGCTAGAGTGAGCTAGCTAGAACGTGTGTGTGGAAGTGGAGTGGAGTGGGTGTAAGCGGACGCAACACAGAGCAATACAAAGGAGATTATGTAAACACCAAATAATTCATTCATTGACAAACAAATCATTCAAGTTCATTACACAAATATTCATCTAGTTATACAAGATAAGTTAAGAGAAAACCACTCAAGAAGGAGAGCTGTCGGTCACGGCCGGAATAGCGGGTTGTCAATCCGCTTCCGAACTCGGTCGAGGGGTGCTTCCGGTGCCGGAGATCTGTCACTTTCTCCGGTGATCTTCCACTTTCTCCGCAACAACTTGAAGAAAACTCGCTAGGAATGCTTTGCTGACGGCCGGAAGGGCTCCTCGATGGTAAAGAAACAACTCTTGGTCGCCGGAGGAGTCTCCCGGATGATCGAAATGGAATGGGGATGAAGATGGGATGGAAATCGCCCAAAACCCGCGGAAGAATCACGCCCCCGTATGTCTCTCTCGGTCCCCTTTTCTGATTGCCTCGATTCCTGCTTTTTATAGGAAACAGGTTGAAAATTGGTCACGCACGGTCGAACGCATGATCGTGCGCAGACCGTGCGATATTAACGGATGAAATATGGCTTGTAGAATACGCTGCGCCGCCCGTGCGATTTGTTCACGCACGACCAACGCCGCCCGTGCGTTCAAACGCACGGGTAAAATCCGACGCTCTGAGATCACAAAGATACAGGTCGACCGTGCGTTTTACTCACGCACGGGCGGATTCGCCCGTGCATTAAAATGCACGGGTAAACCCCGACGCTCCATTTTCTTCCCAGACACAAACGCACGACCGCGCAGACCGTGTGTCAAGGAAATGCACGACCGTGCGATATGCACAGAAATTACATTTGGGGGAAAATGGAACGATCAGGTCACCTGCAAACAAGATATACTAGCTGGGAATACACGTCCAGCACAGGGATACATAAAATAAGGGAAGGGGAGCACAATGTGCTTACCCCCAACAACGAGGAATGCAATTGCACACCGAAATGGGCTTAATGGTGCACCTAGCATGGAATAGTATATGTAAATGAAAACGTGACTAAAATGTGGTGCAAACACTATAATATCAGCCCAAATGAGTCCAAATATATATATATAAATGGGACTCATCACACCCCCAGACTTACTCGTTTGCATGTCTCGGGCAAACACTCGATCCTATGGTTGAAAAATGAATGTTAAGGAAGCAACTGTGAAGGCAAAACACAATGGGAAGTAAAGAGCTAACGAGCGTAAAAATAAAGTAGAAAAGATTTTAAAACAAAGACTATATTTTAAGAACTTCTACAAGTGTAGAATACAAAATACTACTACTCTGAGGTGAATTATTGGTGAATCGTACTGTCGCACCCTAGGGAAAATAACGTGAGCTGCTGAGGTGAGCATTGTTCAAATTGGATCTCAAGAAAGAGCTCTCCCAGAAATCCATCAAGGTCGATGGTAATATGCTTGCCCTTTCACACCTTCTCCACTACATGAGACGATCTCATCAAGAATCAGTAGGACTTCTAGGTTAGACTTGGGCTTGGGTTAAGGTACGGTAATGAAGTAGAAGAACGTAGGCTAAACGCACTCAACCTCCGGAAGATAAACAAAACTCAACCTTAACATCTTCACCTTGAAGCACACTCCCCCAGACTTCATTTAAGCACTATGGTGTGCGCGAGACTACCACACTTGTGGTTCGATTCTTTTAGAGATCTTTTACTCCTTTTTTAGATCCATAGAGACATAATTTAGGATCAATCAAAAATTTTTTTTTTCAATCTCATCATCTTTTTTCTGCGCGCACACACCACATCACACAACCACATTTTTGTTCTCCGCTTCGCACAATCATCATCAATATGTATAAGTTTCAAAGCTTGACTCTAGTGCATTTTAGGTTAGGATATGGGGCCTTGGTGAACGATTAGTGGAGTTTAACAAATAGGAAAGGTAAGGCTCAACGGGGCTAGCAAAGCGTTAGGTTGGGAAATCATTGCTCAACCGGACCAAATGATGGCCTACGTCATGCTCCCAACAAGATCATTCAACGCACTCGTTTTGAAAATAGCTTGGGGCAAGTTCTTAACCACCGAGCGAGGTCTCCTCTCCTTCCAACTCAAACAACACGAGGCTAACAACTCTTCTGCACTCGACCAAGGGCTACCGCTAGATTCACCAAATTCACCATTTGAGTAGAGTATTAAGTAATTACACAAATGAAGTAAATAAAACTATAACTTTGTAATTAAATCTATTCTGCGTGAATTTTTAAGCTGCGTGAGCGCTCTACTAGCAGCACTGCATGGGTCACATCCTGTACAGCCACACAATCCTACACTAACAATCAAACTTCTAGACATATACATCAAGCACTTACACGATAATTGCGCACGAGTAAAAATAAAACGCATGTGGTGTGTGTTTTGCAATGAGACAATAAATATAAATTTCCTAACACAACATTCTAGCATGCATGTGCGTGTGGCGTAAGCAAAGGCTCACTCCCCCAGACTTGAATTGAATCACAAGCAATTATAATCTTTCAAAGCATATTAAGAGCTGGGCTAAGAGTACCTATGCTCCTACGAGCATGCCAGAAGAGCGGTATAATCCTTCTTTAATGATCTCCTCCTCTTCATCCAAATGAGTTCATACCTGCATAGTTAAAAACAGAAGCAAAAGCAAACAAAACATAATAGAAATTAAATCAAGCATACGAAACCGGGTGGTTCCCATGGGTTGTCTCCCAAGAAGCCCTTTTTTTAACGTCCTTAAAGGTGGACCAAATACCTGTATTAAGCAGTTTATAGAATTGTTCACGCAGAATTAAAAAGAGGAGATCATCCACGCCTACATAGTATTATTACACAACCATATGGAGAAATCAACTATACGTTGATTTAAAATAGTAACTGCAGATAGAAGAAAAATATCTGAAGACTCTGTAGTAGGGGTGGAAAATAAGTAAGATGCTCAGCCTCTAACCCCAAATCTCCTCCTTTTTCGCTCTCTTCTTCTCCTCCAGTATTATATCTTCAAAGAAAAAACGCTTGCCCCCTTGTAACCAATCCTCAAGGGGAAGCACCAAAGATGATGAGGAAACACGATGTTCCTTCACTATACCTTCCTCATCCCGCCAGGCTTTCAGATCCTCCATGCATAAGGTCTGATCAACTGGAGGAGGGGCATCCTGCATCCTTGTACATAAAGAAAGGGGGTCAGGAAATAAATTGGAAGAAAAACTAAAAGAAATCTCATCTGAGGGGACAATCCCGGCTTCATCCCCCATGGGGTGCGGCAATGACACACTGATGATATCATCGAAGATTTCGCTAGACTCCAAAGCGCACGCAATGGCCTCCTCTATAACTTGGACTTCCTCACACTGGACCGAAGCGGTTGCTTCAGCATAATCAAGGCTGTCCTCCTCCATGAGAGTGGGCACCACATTGCGCAGGTCTGCAACATCCTGCAAAGTGACCTCAATGATAATATCAGAAACAGATGTAGTTTCGTGTGCAGTGGGAGAAGACGTGCTTCTTAAGAGTTCGGGCTCTCTCTCCACACAAGGACACAAATCCACACAAAGTGGTAGATGAACCGAAGAGGTATGGGGTGTTGCATCAGAAATCAAGTCATGAGGGTCACTGACGTACGTGTCGGTTCCATACCCTTTGAAAAGTGAAGGTGGAAGTGACACGTAATCAGAGGAAGAAGCTGTGCTCGCAGAATTTGAAGATGGGACGATCCGGATATCCGGCTCATCGTCATCCGCCAATTCGCAAAGATAAGCTGCACAGTCCTTCAAGGCGTGCTCTCTACTTTTGCAAAATAGGCACTGCTTTGCCGGCTTTGCCGGCACAAAAGGTGCGGCAGCCATGTAAAGGTGCGATAACGAAGGTGCAGTAGAGTAGCCAAAAGACTTATGGTCTCCGTACGGTTTCTGAACAACACCATACTCCTTGGGACACCTATCACTAGCGTGGGATGTGTCCCCACACCAACGACATCGGATATTCAAATGCGCCCACATGATATAGAAGAAGAAAATAGCATGAAAAGGAATAAATTAAAAAGAATAAAAGACTCACTCGAAAATAATCGACTCACAAACAACATCTCATCACGCCTGCATTCCCCGACAACGGCGCCAAAAACTTGATGCGCTATTTCGGCACTGCTAATTAGCAAGCACGAAATGCGATACGACGGCAGTGCACCGGTCGTTGTCAAGTAATAAAATAGGGAGGAACTCCCCGAATATCGATCTCAAAGGAATGCAGGATATGGTGTTAGAGAATAGAGTTAGGCAATTGTTACGACGAGTAAAAGAAAGTAAAAACAAGGGCGTTGTGATTGGTGACCTAGACTATTGCAGAAGTAAGAGATGCGGGTCAAAACTCTGCTTCGCAAGGCGGGATGGATGCAACGGCCGCGATGCCGTGCTTCGGAAGGCGCGTGGACGGAAAGTAACTGTAATGATTGAGGGTCGCACACACCTCTTCACAAAGTGGGGGTGAGTGCAGCGGCCGCGATGCCGTGCTTCGGTATGTGGGTGAAATGGCTACAGTGCGGGGTTTTGATGAGGGTCAAAAGCACCTCTTCACTCTCACCTCTAGCTTTTGCTAGAGTGAGCTAGCTAGAATGTGTGTGTGGAAGTGGAGTGGAGTGGGTGTAAGCGGACGCAACACAGAGCAATACAAAGGAGATTATGTAAACACCAAATAATTCATTCATAGACAAACAAATCATTCAAGTTCATTACACAAATACTCATCTATTTATACAAGATAAGTTAAGAGAAAACCACTCAAGAAGGAGAGCCGTCGGTCACGGCCGGAATAGCGGGTTGTCAATCCGCTTCCGAACTCGGTCGAGGGGTGCTTCCGGTGCCGGAGATCTGTCACTTTCTCCGGTGATCTTCCACTTTCTCCACAACAACTTGAAGAACACTCGCTAGGAAAGCTTTGCTGACGGCCGGAAGGGCTCCCCGATGGTAAAGAAACAACTCTTGGTCGCCGGAGGAGTCTCCCGGATGATCGGAATGGAATGGGGATGAAGATGGGATGGAAATCGCCCAAAAACGGCGGAAGAATCATGCCCCCGTCTGTCTCTCTCGGTCCCCTTTTCTGATTGCCTCGATTCCTACTTTTTATAGGAAACAGGCTGAAAATTGGTCACGCACGGTCGAATGCACGATCGTGCGCAGACCGTGCGATATTAACGGATGAAATATGGCTTGTAGAATACGCTGCGCCACCCGTGCGATTTGTTCACGCACGACCAACGCCCCCCGTGCGTTCAAACTCACGGGTAAAATCCGACGCTCTGAGATCACAAAGATACAAGTCGACCGTGCATTTTACTCACGCACGGGCGGATTCGCCCATGCGTTAAAATGCACGAGTAAACCCCGACGCTCCATTTTCTTCCCAGACACAAACGCACGACCGCGCAGACCGTGCATCAAGGAAACGCACGACCGTGCGATATGCACAGAAATTACATTTGGGGGAAAACGGAACGATCAGGTCACCTGCAAACAAGATATACTAGCTGGGAATACACGTCCAGCACAGGGATACATAAAAGAAGGGAAGGGGAGCACAATGTGCCTACCCCCAACAACGAGGAATGCAATTGCACAACGAAATAGGCTTAATGGTGCACCTAGCATGGAATAGTATATGTAAATGAAAACGTGACTAAAATGTGGTGCAAACACTAGAATATCAGCCCAAATGAGTCCAAAAATATATATATAAATGGGACTCATCAGAGGGCTGATGGGAGGTGATCGAGACCCGGTTCATGGCCTCATCCCAGTGAAGGATAGGGTCACCGAAGGAGTCGGTGGCGTTCCCCCCCCCCCCCCCCATCTCGAAATTGGGGTTATTCGCCAGCGCGTCAGGGTCACTCGGTTCCCCCTTATACCTCAGCGCTACCATTGAACCCTCCCTGCAGACAGCCTTCCCCCTCCGCATCGTTGGTCCTCTTGGCGGGGAAGAAGGCATAGCCTCCTCCACTACCTGCTCCTTCTCTCTCCGTTGCCTCGTCGTGGGGACCTTAGTGGCGGAGGCGCATGCAGCAGCAGCCTCCTTAACAAACCAGCGGGCGGATGAAGAGCTCCCCCTTGCGAAGGGAGGGTGCCATTGAAGAGTCCGCTCACCTGAATGAATCAAGGTCAAGGTAAGTATCCACATGTATGAATGAGAAAGGAAAAACAAGGAGGACATCAGAAGGGAGGGGATACCTGTCCCAGGCTCAACGTAGTTAAGCCGATTGATGTTCCTCCTGAGGTGCTCGTCCTCGAAGCTCGCGCCTTCAAGATAGCTATGAAGTACGGCGGCCTCCCCACCTAAGCGAGGGGCCTTGCATGCCTTCTCGGGCCTCTGGATGGGTGAGAGGGGGATGTCACCGAAGTCACCTTGAATGAACACAAAGGTGTCATTCCAGTGATGGGCCTTGTTGGAGGTCTCGCACACCTTCACGTGCGTGCTGGTGAGGAAACACACCCCATCAGTGGTCGCTCGAAAGACGAACACCTTGCGAAACACAGTTAGGTCGAACTCAACCCATTCCTCTCGCAGATAACAAGCATAGGCCGTCAACATCGAGATCGCATTAGAGTTAACCAAGGCCGGGACCATACCGAAGTAGTTCCAAAACTCCTTCACCTCAAGCCATAGGGGAAGCCGTAGGCCAACTTCGAAGTGGGCAAGAGGGAAGGCGAGCCAGTTCTCATAGAAAGAATTAATGGTCTCGCCCTGGGATGGACGTCGAGATATCCACCCCTTAGAAAGGTAGGAGCTCTTGAATGCACAGAACTGCTCCTTAGATACATTCCCTTCAGGAAAGGAATGCTCAGAAAAATAGGCCGCGCATTGCTCCCGGCCATTCCTAGCAACAGGAGGTCGGTTGGGGGCCATCTCGCGGGGTTAGAGAGAGGGAAGAGATTCAACCTCAAGGGGAATGCAAGGCAAGGGAAGGGGTCGAACGTGATGGTGAAGTGGAAGAAAGGGGGGGGGGATATTTATAGGGGGATCCAAAGTGGGTGAGTGGACCACGAAGTCCACTCCACCGGGGCACGGGCAAGGACCTCGAGGTCCCATCGCCCATGCTTCCCACTAACCCTACTCCTCCACCAAAGCACTGACCCCGATAGAGGCTCTCGCAGCAACATTACCTTGCGAATCCTCAATCCCTTGGCTTTTCGAGGAAGGGTTATCATGGGCAGTTGAGAGAGCAGCAGGATCCTGAGCGAGAATGGTAGGACTTGCTCGAACACTCACACCCGACGTTTCCATCACACTCCGGGTCCCCTCGGGGTGGTTCGGAAATAGCTGTTAGCATTCAAGAAGCATGTCTCAATTAGTGCGGTATGACCGCGAAAAAGAGGCAAAGATAAGGAATGAGTCGATACCGCGTCTAGCTCCAGGTCTCGAACATAGTCGGTCACCCAGTGTGAGGATGACGACGCCACCTCTTTCACCAAATCGGGTCGGACTTTCTTTCGCGGTGATCGCACCGTCGGCCGAGTAGGGGAGGGCGGAAGGCCGCTGACCATGGCCCTGAGCTCTACCAAGTCATTCTGGTCCCTCCCAGCAAGGGCTTTGAAGCGGGCTCTGAAGTCTCGAGGAGGGTCCATCTGAGTCGAAGGAAAGGGGGGAAGGGAGAACTCTCAGGAAGGGTGCTCTCCTCACCTCCCCCTCTGGAGGCTTTTTATAGCCGTCCTACGGGACCCTCAGTAGATTCCCCCAAGACCACAGTTGACTCGTCAAATAGGTGGGTTGGACTTTCTTTCCGAGCTTAGAGCAAGCTCAAAAAGAGCGGGGATTGTGTATAACCCTCATATTTGTCGAGCCGACGTGACCTAGCACATGTAAGGGGCAAGTGGACCAAACCATCGGAGATTGTCAAGGACCGAAAAGAGAAAGCCCGGAGGGGCAAGCTCTCTTGGGCGAATGGACCTTGGGTCCACTCGCCCAGGCCCCGGGCGAGTGGACCATCTGTCCACTCACCCGGGTAAGGGGGCGAGTGGACCTTGGGCCCACTCGCCCAAGGCAGGGAGCGAGTGGACTCAAGGTCCACTCGCCCCTAGGACAGCAGGCGGGTGGACATGTGGTCCACTCACCCGGGGTGAGTGAATCCTGGGTCCACTCGCCCGGGCAGCTGGGCGAGTGGCCCTATGGTCCACGCGCCTAGTATAGGTGGTGTACCCTGGTCCATCCTTCTGATCCCCGGCAAGGGGGGGAGTGTTCGTCTCAAGCTCCACTCGCCCCCCTCCTGTTTCAGTCCTTCGGGTTAGTTGTTGGGCTGTGTATAGTAGATTTTTGGCTATCCGCAGCCCAATTTTTGGGAAGTCTATAAATAGACCCCCATGGGCACCTTGGGTAGGGTTGTTGATACCCCCCTTCCTCGCGTGTGTGTTGTGAGCAATCACTACCCCACCCCTCCCCCTTGCCATTGATGGTGGATGGTGAGGTGATCCATTTGTGCCCTCCAAGGTGCCCAGGCTCAGCATTGGCTTGGGAGGGGAAGTTCCTTATGAGCTTCCGGGCATGTGGTGGGACCAAATCAAGGATACAAGAATGCTTTCAAGCTCCAAATCTGGGAAGAATTCTATCACAATATCTTCTGCTATCCTACCCTGAAAGCTTTAACAAAAAGTATGGTGTTAAAATTCATCACATGAGAAGGATGGACATCAAGATCCTTGACAGGTGGGAGAAAACTCTGACTAAGCCTCCCAAGCAGCTGAAGACTGCAGAGGATGTGAAGAGGAAGGCAGAAATGTCACCAGAAGATAGTGAATCAGGCAACAGCTCAGACTCGTCTGACTCTGAAGTATCTGCAGAGAAAAGAAATATCTCCCCTCAGACCTCTGCCCTATGTATGGGATTTGGAATAATGGCAACAGCGGGAACTGAGCAAGAGGATGCTGAGACTGAGGGAGAGAAGAATGGTGAACTCCCTGCTCAAGTGAAAGAGGTGATCAATAAGATCATTGTGGTTGAGAAGAAGAAACAGTTCGTCAGGATTCTCAAAAGAAATAAGCAAGAAGAAGATTTCCAGAAATACAGTATTATTGCAGGAAGAATAGAGAAGAAGAAACAATCGAGAGAATAATATAAAGAAAGAAGAAAAAAAAAGCTTTACAGATCTTCATCTTCCTCAAGTTGCACCATCTCAATCTCCGAGAACATCAACATTATTCTCTCAATGATTCAGCTGCAAGTTAAAATCTTCAAGAGCAGCAAACAATCTAAGAAATCTTTGTCTCTCAGATTCATCAGCTATTAAAGGAAGATCTACATTCAAGAGAAAGCTCCATCCTAAACTGTCAACTATTTTCTATCAGACAGTGGGAGCTTTACAACAATAAATCCACTAGTCTTCTCTAAGATTATTGACAGAGAAGAACTTCATAAACCTCTTTATCCCCTATTGTACAAGGTTCTAACTCCCTTCAAATCTTAAACCATTAGTGGCAGGGCACGTGAACAAAAACCTGTAGTTTGTTTTGAGCACCTGATCAAAAGCTCAGTGGTGTATTGGGCACCTGATCAAAACTCCATTAGTGATAGGGCACCTGATCAAAAACCTAGTGGATTCCTACCATGGGTGGTAGAAGAGTAGATGTACCCAGGTTTATTGGGGAATAACTATAGATCCTTGTGTCCTGTGTGATTGTGTTTATTTTTCTGTGTTGTGCTCTGTGATTTCTTATTTTGTTTTTATAACTCACTTAGTACACATATATATATCACTATTTTAACTCCTCTATGAAAATAAGTGAAATTTCTTTAATACTCCATTCACCCCCCTCCAGAGTAAATCTAAGATCTAACCACCTTTCAACCTCTATCAGAGGTCACTTTCAATAAGAGAAACATCAAATCAAGGGGGAGCTACTAGCTCAAGAAGATACAAAAGCTAAGGTGAAGGTAACTATTTTGATGTTCAATACATAACCTCATCCTCATCATTTTGTTAAAGGTAATTTGTACTTGAGTAAGCAAAAGCTATCACTCAAGGAACACATATATATGGCACTGCTTGTACAACCCTCATATTTGCCGAGCCGACGTGACCTAACATAGGTAAGGGGAAAGTTGACCAAACCATTTGAGATCGTCAAGGACCAAAAAGAGAAAGCCCTGGGGGGCAAGCTCTCTTGGGCGAATGGACCTTGGGTCCACTCGCCAAAGGCCCCGGGCGAGTGGACCATCGGTCCACTCGCCCAGGCAAGGGGGCGAGTAGACCTTGGGCCCACTCGCCCAAGGCAGGGAGCGAGTGGACTCAAGGTCCACTCATCCCTAGGCCAACAGGCGAGTGGACCTGTGCTCCACTCGCCGGGGGCGAGTGGACCCTGGGTCCACTCGCCCGGGCAGTTTGGCGAGTGGCCCTATGGTCTACTTGCCCAACACACGTTGTGGACCCTGGTCAATCCTTCTGACCCCTCGACAAGGGGGGAGTGGATGTCTCGAGCTCCACTCGCCCCCTCCTATTTTGGTCATTCGGGTTAGTTTTTGGGCTGCGGATAATAGATTTTTGGCTATCCGCAGCCCAATTTTTGGGAAGTCTATAAATAGACCCCCATGGGCACCTTGGGAAGGGTTGTTGACACCCCCCACTCCCTCGCGTGTGTGTTGTGAGCAAGCACTACCCCTCCCCTCCCCCTTGCCATCGAAGGTGGACGGTGAGGTGATCCATTAGTGCCCTCCAAGGTGCCCAGGCTCAGTAGTGGCTTGGGAGGGGAAGTTCCTTGTGAGCTTCCGGGTATGTGGTGGGACCTCCACGCTGCAGCTTTAGGGGTCTTTTTGTGGACTCAAGTGTTCTTCAAGGGTAGGGTTCTTCAGCTCTCAGTAACTGGTCAAGGGTCTAGCTCGGGTCAAGTAAGGGTTAGCTTCATCTCCCTTTCGAACGTCGGTCAACATTCTGGTGCGGTGTGCATGGAAGCAGCTAGTTTGGAAAGCTTAGGGCAAGTCCCATGGATGGAAGCGAAGAGCCAAGGAACTCACCTCCTCCCAACGGGTCGCGGTCGTTGACAGGGGAAGAGGAAGCAGAGAAGGCAAATCAAGCACGTCGAGAAGGGAAGGAACCGGCCTCGGAAGAAGATGGGTTCGGCGAGCCTGCCGTGTCCTACTAAGCAGGTAAGGATGACCCTCTCCAGCACCTCCAGCGGTTCGAAGACATAGCCTCAATCAGGTGGATGCCGGACGCCTCCAAATGCACGCTCTTTGCCAGCACTTTCAAGGGAGTGGCAAAAGACTGGTTCTACCAGCTCACGTTGTACAACCCCGATATTCGCTGAGTATACTCCCTAACGCTCATTGGAGCATCATAGTAGCATCGACCCAAGCAGGAAGGGAGGTAGAGGCAAGGGGGACGAGCGGTGAGGGAGGAAGCCTCCCGCTTGCCCGGCCTACATAGGGGAGTGAGAGGTGGAGGGACAAGACCCCACCCCCAAGGGGGGCGAGCCCGGGATGCTGCCCGGGGGCTCGCCCCGCTCCCACCAAGTGGGGCGAGCCCGGGCTGCTGCCCAGGGGCTCGCCCCCGCTCCCAGCTAGGGGGGCCAGCCCGGGCTGCTTCCCAGGGGCTCGCCCCCGCTCCTAGCTAGGGGGGCGAGCCCGGGCTACCGCCCGGGGGCTCGCCCCGCTCCCACCAAGGGGGGCGAGCCTGGGCTGCTGCCCAGGGGCTCGTCCCCGCTCCCAGCTAGGGGGGCGAGCCCGGGCTGCCGCCCGGGGGCTCTCCCCCGCTCCCACCAAGGGGGGCGAGCCCGGGCTGCTGCCCAGGGGCTCGCCCCCGCTCCCAGCTAGGGGTTGAGCCCGGGATGCTGCCCAGGGGCTCGCCCCCGCTCCCAGCTAGGGGGCGAGCCCGGGCTGCCGCCCGGGGGCTCGCCCCCGCTCCCACCAAGGGGGGCGAGCCCGGGCTGCTGCCCAGGGGCTCGCCCCCGCTCCCAGCTAGGGGGGCGAGCCCAGGCTGCCGCCAGGGGGCTCGCCCCCGCTCCCACCAAGGGGGGCGAGCCCGGGCTGCTGCCCAGGGGCTCGCCCCCGCTCCCAGCTAGGGGGGCGAGCCTGGGCTGCTGCCCAGGGGCTCGCCCCCGCTCCCATCTAGGGGGCGAGCCCGGGATACCGCCCAGGGGCTCGCCCCCGCTCCCACCAAAGGGGGCGAGCCCGGGCTGCTGCCTAGGGGCTCGCCCCCGCTCCCAGCTAGGGGTCGAGCCCGGGCTGCTGCCCAGGGGCTCGCCCCCGCTCCCAGCTAGGGGGCGAGCCCGGGCTGCCGCCCGGGGGCTCGCCCCCGCTCCCACCAAGGGGGGCGAGCCCGGGCTGCTGCCCAGGGGCTCGCCCCCGCTCCCAGCTAGGGGGGCGAGCCTGGGCTGCTGCCCAGGGGCTCGCCCCCGCTCCCAGCTAGGGGGGCGAGCCCGGGCTGCCGCCCGGGGGCTCACCCCCGCTCCCACCAAGGGGGGGCGAGCCCGGGCTGCTGCCCAGGGGCTCGCCCCCGCTCCCAGCAAGGGGGCGAGACCGGGCCGTCGCCCGGTGATCTCGCCCCCGCCCCCAACATTACGGGGCGAGAGGAGGAGGGGCGAGCCCCCCTCTCGCCCCCCGCGTCTAAGGAAGGGGTGAGCTTCTCTCGCCCCCACACCCAGTAGGGGACGAGCCCAGGAGGGCATTCGGTCTGCGTTTAGCACCGTGGAACGGCGGGATTTGGCTATTCGCAGGCTAAGTCCGGGGTATTTTGGTAATTTCACGGACCGGTTTTTGGTTATTCGCAGCCCAACTTCAGAAATCCTATAAATAGGACCAAGGGGGCACCATTTGAGAGGATCTCATTCTAGGCTAGCTCTCTCCCTCTCTCTCTCCCCCCACTTTCTCTCTCTAGTGGGTGAGGAGAGCCTCAGGTGGTGCCCAAGCTTAGTAGTGGCTTGGGAGGGGAAGTTCCTAAGGGGCTTCCGGGTATGTGGCGGGACCTCCCCACTAAGTCCTTGGTCCAGTTCCTAGTTCCAACACCTTCACCCTAGAGCTCTCCCTTGGGAGGAGTAAGGATTGGTCGCCCCTTGGCTAGTTGAGGGCCCCGAACCCCACAGAGACTAAGTCTTGTTCGCAAGTCTCGGATTCAACACATGGTGCTGTGAGCGTGGAGTGTGACCGATTCAAGAAATCCTCAAGATGAGTTCCAAGGACGGAGGTGGAAGATCAGACCCAAGTTACTCCCAGCCCCCGGTGGCTGGGGTGACGTTAGAGATGTTCGAAAATTTCAAGCAAGAGGTCTTACAGACCATCCAGGTTGCTTTCGCCATGATAGCCAGAGGCAGAAGAGATGGTCCGGAGATCCCGCCCCAACAGGTGGACGAGGGAACTCTCGGCCAGCAGTCCAGGAAGGATGTACCGGTGTGGGGGGGGGGGTGGGGAGTGGGGAGGTGTCATACCCCCACTCGCCCATCCCCATGGGGGCAAGCTCAGGAGGGAGGCGCCCTCCCAGCTCGCCCCACCCCTGCAAGGGGGCGAGCTCAGGAGGGAGGCGCCCTCCCAGCTCGCCCCACCCCTGCAACGGGGCGAGATCAGGAGGAAGGCGCCCTCCCAGCTCGCCCCACCCCTGCTAGGGGGCGAGCTCAGGAGGGGGCCGCCCTCCCAGCTCGCCCCGCCCCTGTTCCAAGGGGGCGAACTCAGGAGGGGGCCTCCCTCCCAGCTCGCCCCGCCTCTGTTCCAAGGGGGCGAGCTCAGGAGGGAGGCTCCCTCCCAGCTCTCCCCGGGCCTTCTAGCCCCATCCCGAAAGGGGGCGAGCTGGGAGGCATCCGGCCCCCACTCGCCCCACCCCAAAAGAAATCGAGTGAAGGGTGGTGGGCGAGACCACCCCTGTAGGCGGCCATCCAATTGCCCGGCGGGCGCAGCTGCCAACAAGCCAACTCCACGAGGGGGGGAAAGGAGGAACCATAAAAGGAAAAGATCCAGCTGCCCGAGGTGGAGGCAGTGACCAAGGACACCCCCTCCACCGCCTTCGCAAGCTATGGCGATGGGCGTGGGAAGGAGGAGAGCCAGGAAAGTGAGAAGAAGAGGAAGAGGAGGGGGTAGGGTGGAGTTATCCTACTGTGATTTCCACCAGGAGGAAGGTCACGCGACATCCACCTGCCCCGAGTTTTTGGAAATATGGGAGGCAATGGCTCCGATACAACAACGACACTGGCCGAAGGGGGTTGAGGAGGACGGACCCTAGGATGTTGGAGGCAAAGAAAGGATATCCAAGCTAAGTGGTGGCGACCAAAAACGCTTGTACCAGTAACTCCACGTAATGCAATGGTTTTTTTTCTTACTTAGGTTATTTTTCTCGCATGCAATATTATGACTAACAAGGTGTGATATATGTTGGTGCTGGAATGCCCCGGATCGATTCCGCTCCCGGGCTCTCATCTAGACGGGGGGTTCAGGTTGATCTCTGGAGAGGCTGGCAAGGTGTTATATATGTTGGTACTGGAATGCCCCAGATTGATTCCGCTCCCGGGCTCTCATCTAGACGGGGGGTTCAGGTTGATCTCTGGAGAGGCTGGCAAGGTCTGATATATGTTGGTGCTGGAATGCCCCAGATCGATTCCGCTCCTGGGCTCTCATCTAGACGGGGGGTTCAGGTTGATCTCTGGAGAGGCTGGCAAGGTGAGATATATGTTGGTGCTGGAATGACCCAGATCGATTCCGCTCCCGGGCTCTCATCTAGACGGGGGGTTCAGGTTGATCTCTGGAGAGGCTGGCAAGGTGTGATATATGTTGGTGCTGGAATGCCCCAGATCGATTCTGCTCCCAGGCTCTCATCTAGACGGGGGGTTCAGGTTGATCTCTGGAGAGGCTGGCAAGGTGTGATATATGTTGGTACTGGAATGCCCCAGATCGATTCCGCTCCCGGGCTCTCATCTAGACGGGGGGTTCAGGTTGATCTCTGAAGAGGCTGGCAAGGTGTGATATATGTTGGTGCTGGAATGCCCCAGATCGATTCCGCTCCCGGGCTCTCATCTAGACGGGGGGTTCAGGTTGATCTCTGGAGAGGCTGGCAAGGTGTGATATATGTTGGTGCTGGAATGCCCCAGATCGATTCCGCTCTCGGGCTCTCATCTAGACGGGGGGTTCTGGTTGATCTCTAGAGAGGCTGGCAGGGTGATTCATGTTGGCTAAGGCCCCGAGCAGACCCGCTGACCAGGCTCTCATCTAGCTGGCAGGTCCGAAGGCTCACTCGGTGGCAGGTACTAAGTTTCCAAGGTTGGCTCCGAGGAGATCCGCTGACCAGGCTCTCATCTAGCTGGCAGGTCCGAAGGCTCACTCGGTGGCAGGTTCTAAGTTTTCCAAGGTTGGCTCCGAGCAGACCCGCTGACCAGGCTCTCATCTAGCTGGCAGGTCCGAAGGCTCACTCGGTGGCAGGTTCTAAGTTTTCCAAGGTTGGCTCCGAGCAGACCCGCTGACCAGGCTCCCACCAAGCTGGCAGGTCCGAGGATCGCTCGGTGGCAGGAAAGTCCCAAGTACTTAGTCCCGATGCTGACTTGCTGACCAGGCTCCCACCTAGCTGGCAGGGTCAGGACCCGCCCAGTGGCCGAAAATTCTCTTATGTTTTTCCCCGAGGTGGTCTCGCTAGCCGGGCTCTCACTAACCGACAGAGTTGGAAGACCTCTCGGGGAGGCTATGTATTTTTCCCCGAGGTGGTTCCGCTAGCCAGGCTCTCACTAGCCGGCAGAGTTGGAAGACCTCTCGGGGAGGCTATGTATTTTTCCCCCAAGGTGGTCCCGCTAGCCGGGCTTTCACTAGCCGGCAGGGATGGAGGACCTCTTGAGGAGGCTTTATGTTCTCCCAAAGTAGCTCCGTTAGCCGGATTCCCAGCGATGCTCGTTGAATATGTAGGGTTGGACATTTTTTTCCGAGCGTGGGCCACACTCGAAAAGAGCGGGGATTGTGTACAACCCCGATATTCGCCGAGTATACTCCCTAAGGCTCATTGGAGCATCATGGTAGCATCGACCCAAGCAGGAAGGGAGGTAGAGGCAAGGGGGATGAGCGGTGAGGGAGGAAGCCTCCCGCTTGCCCGGCCTACATAGGGGAGCGAGAGGTGGAGGGACAAGACCCCACCCCCAAGGGGGGCGAGCCCGGGCTGCTGCCCTGGGGCTCGCCCCGCTCCCACCAAGGGGGCGAGCCCGGGCTGCTGCCCAGGGGCTCGCCCCCGATCCCAGCTAGGGGGGCGAGCCCGGGCTGCTGCCCAGGGGATCGCCCCCGCTCCCAGCTAGGGGGGCGAGCCCGGGCTGCCTCCCGGGGGCTCGCCCCGCTCCCACCAAGGGGGCGAGCCCGGGCTGCTGCCCAGGGGCTCGCCCCCGCTCCCAGCTAGGGGGGAGAGCCCGGGCTGCCGCCCGGGGGCTCGCCCCCGCTCCCACCAAGGGGGGGGGGGGGGGGGGGGGGGGCGAGCCCGAGCTGCTTCCCAGGGGCTCGCCCCCGCTCCCAGCTAGGGGGGCGAGCCCGGGCTGCTGCCCAGGGGCTCTCCCCCGCTCCCAGCTAGGGGGGCGAGCCCGGGCTGCCGCCCGGGGGATCGCCCCCGCTCCCACCAAGGGGGGCGAGCCCGGGCTGCTGCCCAGGGGCTCTCCCCCGCTCCCAGCTAAGGGGGCGTGCCCGGGATGCCGCCCGGGGGCTCGCCCCCGCTCCCACCTGTTGGAGTTACCATTGTGATCTAGAAGTGGTCAAACATGTAATGTCACTGCCAATGCGATATGAGCCTGCAGGGTCGCACATAAGAGCATGTGGAGAAGTTGGAAGATTGACTATGTTGGTAAAGGTTACCAATCATCATAAAGAATGTGGAAGTCCAGCAATTGTTGCTGTCTGAATTCGTCGGATATGTCTGATTGGATTCGTCGGAATTCATCGGATCATTCCGTGGAATCCCGACGAATTGTCACAGAGATCCTTCACTCGGCAAATGTTGCTGTCTGATTGGATTCGTCGGAATTCGTCAGATCATTCAGTGGAATCCCGACGAATTGTCACAGAGACCCTTCACTCGGCAAATGTTGCTGATAAGTAGGATTTATGCGTATTTTTATTATAATATTTAGGTTAAGTTTAATATAATTTTGTAAATATTATTTAGATTTTAGTTAAAAATCACTTCTTTTGTAATTTTAGTTCTAAATATAATTGTATTTTTGTTTTGCAGATTTTCTGGAAATTTTGGTCAAAATTCATAGTACACGCCCTAGGTCACACCCGTGACCAAGGGCGTGTAATCTTAATATATTCCCAGAACAGCTGCCGTGCGATCAGAGCCAAAATCCACAAGTCACGCCCTCGGTCACGCCCGTGACCCGAAGTCACGCCCGTGACCAAGGGCGTGTAACTTTAAAGATCACATCAAACTTTCCACGTGGACCTGTCAGCCACCGAATCCAATGTTGACCCAAGTCACGCCCGTGACCCAAAGTCACGCCCGTGACTTTCACGCGTGATCCCTGCTGTCTGCCGCGCCGAATTCAAGCCCATGCTGCATTGATTGAAGTCATCCTGAGTCACGCCCGTGACCCAAATGTCACGCCCGTGACATGTCTGATTTTCTCCCGCCGTCACGCAATCGCCCACGCCGCTGTCCCCGCTGCAGAACAAATATTACACGCCCTAGGTCACGCCCGTGACCGAGGGCGTGTAGCCTGAATTTTTCTCCTATAAATTCAGGAGCTCATTTCCAGCATTTCCGGCACCTGCCCCCTGCCCATTTGGGCTCTTCTTGTACAGATTTTTCTTATTTTCATGTTTATGTTCATGTTAGTTTTTATTAATGTAATTTTTAGTTTAACTTCTTGTAATTTTATTTCATGCAAGCTAGCTTAGTTTCAATTCCATGCAATGTAAGGTAGCTTTCAATTTATGTAATCCCTCTTTTATGAAATGAAATTTTGTTATCTTTCTTTCATGCAACTCTCTTTCTTCCTCTTTCTCTCTCGTTCTTGTTTTAATTTTTCCCTTAGCTAAATATTTTGTAGTCTTGATTTTTAGCAAGCTTTGAATCGAAATCATCTCTTTCCTTATTATCGTATCTTCTCTCCTTCGATTTATTCTCGAAATATAACGATATCGAGTTCATATTCCGGTTATGAATTTCGGTATTTGTTTTCGTATTCTAGCTAGCCGAGAGGACGTGCGTACGAATCGATCACTCGAGAATAAAAAGAGTTGCACGCACCCCTCGAGAGAGGATGACGTAAATCTTCTGGATAGGAGTCAAATCCTATAGTGGGATTCACATCGTAAAGCAAGTCTTAGGTAATCAATTATAGGACGAGAGTCCGGTTGATTTTTCCTAAGCTTAGTTGGGCATTAACCTCGAGAGAGGCATGTTCGAGCTTCGGGAATCCCCACGGTCAAGGTTTAGAGTTGAATGATAGTATTTATCTTTTTATTTCATTTTAAGGTTTTGTTTTAAATCAAGTTTTGTTTTCTTCATTTTATTTTTGTTCTCTTTTTAATTAGCTTTTCTTTCCTTTCCAAATTATTCTCTCCGATAAAATAATAGTCCGCTTTCTCGAAGTAGAAGTACTCGACAAACCCGAGTTTAATACGACCTTGGTATTTCTATAAAATATCCTATATTATATACGATAAGGTACACTTGCCTTCATCGAATATAGTTTTGGAAAATATCATCAATCTTCTTCGCATAATCACAAATCATAAACCCTAAGAAGAAGATTTAATTTTTCTTATCAAGTTTTTGGCGCCGTTGCCGGGGACATTTTGTCGATATTTTGAAAAGAGAGAGCGCTATTACTTTTATCAAAAATTCAAAAAAAAAATATTATTAAGTAACTTTTATGTTTTCTTTCATTTAATCTTATGTTTTGTCTTATGGTTTTGAAAGAAAATTTTTGCAGGTAATCGTGATGGTCGTCCGTCTCCAAATCAGGGCCGTACTTCTTTTCCTTTCCTTGTTCTTTTTCTTTCATAATCATGCTCTTTTATTTTCTATTTTGTTATTCTCCATACTTAGCTTTCAACATTGGGGACAATGTTGAACTTTAAGTATGGGGGTGTATTTCCCTTTCTTTTAAATTATAAAATCGTAGAAAATTTCCAAAAAAAGAAAAATCACAAAATTCCAAGAATATTTGTGTACATAGTTTTGTAAATAGTTTATTTCCTTTTTAATGTCTTTTAGAAAAGAAAAATTAGCTTTTTCAAAAAAATTAGAAAACCCTAAAATATTCAAAAAAAAATTAGATAATCAAAAATTTAAATTCTCGGAAAGGATGCTTTGGGCTTGAATTCCCATCATAGCCTCTAGTACCTTGCGAGCCCTTCACCGGGTAGACCTTGGGAAGTCCAAGAATTAAAAAAAAAAAAAAAAAAAAAAATTAGGTTTATTAGTTTATGTTTAGCATTTTTTTTTACTTATTTCTTATCCTAAAATTCCAAAAAAAAAATAATATCAAAAAAAAAAAAAAAAAAAAATTCAAAAAAATTGAAATAACTTAGAAAACTCCCAAAAATATAATAAGCCCTTACTTTGGTTTTTGTCATTTCCAAAACCATTTTGAGTTTATTTATAAGCGTTTATCTTTTTTTGGTTTGCTAATCATTTATTCTATCATGGTTTGCTAAATCTAGTTTTTGTTTAAGTGATTTAGTGTTAAGAAATATTTTATGATTTTAATTTGATTAGAGATATTTCTTTAGCACTTCTTCTCTTTTATTTTAAATAGTTACAATTTTTTAGTAATCTTGCTTAAACACCTTTAGATTTTAATTATTTCTACCTTAAGCTTTTTAAATCTTAGGAAAGTTTAAATTACTAAATTTTGCTCTCAAAATAATTTAATTTATAACCTAGAAATCTTTTCTCTACCCTACCCCTTTGATGGCATAAAAAAAAATATGTATTAAAAGATCATATGTCATGGGAATAAGAGGATAAAATTCATTATTCCCTAAACATATGCACCCAAAATCATTTAAAAGATTATATGGCATGGAGTAAGAGGATAAAATTCATTACTCCTAAACATATACATTTTGGGTTTTTATTAGAAGAGAAAAAAAAAAGAGAAAGAAAAAAAAAAAAGGAAATTTCATGGTAAATTCCATTTCCTCCATTCAAAAGTTTCTCTTCTTATGCCAAATTTTATGAAATCCCCCCCAACCCAATATCTTTGATCTAGATTTAAATTATGTTATGGAGAGAGCAATACTTAGTAAGTTACATTTTTCCTTTAGCTTTTTCAAAGTTATGGTTTTTATAAATTTTAAATCTAATTTTGTTTACTTATTACTCAATTTTGTTAACTAGTTAATATTTTTGAGAATTCTTGGCTAAATATTTTTCTCTTATCATTCTAATTTCATAATTTAGGACCTAATTCGTCAATCCTTAAATTTTCTTTTTAGCTTACTTATGATTCAATAAATTTTTAGGCTAAATTAAAAATTTTATTAAATGTCTTATAAATATTTCTCATACTTTTGCTCTGGAATAGCAAAAGCTTAAGTATGGGGGTATTTGATAAGTAGGATTTATGCGTATTTTTATTATAATATTTAGGTTAAGTTTAATATAATTTTGTAAATATTATTTAGATTTTAGTTAAAAATCACTTCTTTTGTAATTTTAGTTCTAAATATAATTGTATTTTTGTTTTGCAGATTTTCTGGAAATTTTGGTCAAAATTCATAGTACACGCCCTAGGTCACACCCGTGACCAAGGGCGTGTAATCTTAATATATTCCCAGAACAGCTGCCGTGCGATCAGAGCCAAAATCCACAAGTCACGCCCTCGGTCACGCCCGTGACCCGAAGTCACGCCCGTGACCAAGGGCGTGTAACTTTAAAGATCACATCAAACTTTCCACGTGGACCTGTCAGCCACCGAATCCAATGTTGACCCAAGTCACGCCCGTGACCCAAAGTCACGCCCGTGACTTTCACGCGTGATCCCTGCTGTCTGCCGCGCCGAATTCAAGCCCATGCTGCATTGATTGAAGTCATCCTGAGTCACGCCCGTGACCCAAATGTCACGCCCGTGACATGTCTGATTTTCTCCCGCCGTCACGCAATCGCCCACGCCGCTGTCCCCGCTGCAGAACAAATATTACACGCCCTAGGTCACGCCCGTGACCGAGGGCGTGTAGCCTGAATTTTTCTCCTATAAATTCAGGAGCTCATTTCCAGCATTTCCGGCTCCTGCCCCCTGCCCATTTGGGCTCTTCTTGTACAGATTTTTCTTATTTTCATGTTTATGTTCATGTTAGTTTTTATTAATGTAATTTTTAGTTTAACTTCTTGCAATTTTATTTCATGCAAGCTAGCTTAGTTTCAATTCCATGCAATGTAAGGTAGCTTTCAATTTATGTAATCCCTCTTTTATGAAATGAAATTTTGTTATCTTTCTTTCATGCAACTCTCTTTCTTCCTCTTTCTCTCTCATTCTTGTTTTAATTTTTCCCTTAGCTAAATATTTTGTAGTCTTGATTTTTAGCAAGCTTTGAATCGAAATCATCTCTTTCCTTATTATCGTATCTTCTCTCCTTCGATTTATTCTCGAAATATAACGATATCGAGTTCATATTCCGGTTATGAATTTCGGTATTTGTTTTCGTATTCTAGCTAGCCGAGAGGACGTGCGTACGAATCGATCACTCGAGAATAAAAAGAGTTGCACGCACCCCTAGAGAGAGGATGACGTAAATCTTCTGGATAGGAGTCAAATCCTATAGTGGGATTCACATCGTAAAGCAAGTCTTAGGTAATCAATTATAGGACGAGAGTCCGGTTGATTTTTCCTAAGCTTAGTTGGGCATTAACCTCGAGAGAGGCATGTTCGAGCTTCGGGAATCCCCACGGTCAAGGTTTAGAGTTGAATGATAGTATTTATCTTTTTATTTCATTTTAAGGTTTTGTTTTAAATCAAGTTTTGTTTTCTTCATTTTATTTTTGTTCTCTTTTTAATTAGCTTTTCTTTCCTTTCCAAATTATTCTCTCCGATAAAATAATAGTCCGCTTTCTCGAAGTAGAAGTACTCGACAAACCCGAGTTTAATACGACCTTGGTATTTCTATAAAATATCCTATATTATATACGATAAGGTACACTTGCCTTCATCGAATATAGTTTTGGAAAATATCATCAATCTTCTTCGCATAATCACAAATCATAAACCCTAAGAAGAAGATTTAATTTTTCTTATCAGTTGCCGTCTGATGTGATTCGTCGAAATTCGTCGGATTGTCCCGTGAAATCTCGACGAATGTTGTTCCGTGGAATCCCGACGAATTATTACAGAAAACTGTTTCTGTATGGACTGCGGATAGCGATTTTTTAGGTCTTTTATACTTCGGGTATAAATAGACGGTTCGACGGTTCTTCTTGAGCATTAAAGATTATTACGCGAAGTAGAAGAAACGAGACGGAAGAAATTCCGCCTCACGAACCCTAGCCGACGGAAGTGTTCCGCCGTCTCGATCGCCTTCGCAGACCCCGTGGAGCATCTAGGTTGGATTTGCAAAGGTGCAGTCGTTCTTCTCCCGGCTCGTGTGGATCACTGTAGAGATGTAGACATTATTCTACGTGAGAACTCTCGCATAGCCGGCGCAAGGACTCTTCTTCTTGGAGCATCTAGGTTGGATTTGATCCAATCCAGCAAAGGTAATTTTTGCCTAGTATTTTATTAACTTCTTGATTCTATATTCATGGCCCGATCAAAGTCTTTTGGGTTGTTTCTCTTTATTTCCGCTGCGCCTACATGTGATGTATGGTTCTAGAAAAACCCAACAGTGGTATCAGAGCTAGGTTCCGGTCATGAATGTTGTTTCAGAAGTTAGGTTATTCCAGTACGTGCAAATCTAGGTATTTGGAAGCGTTCTAAATGTCAAGATTTCTTCTTGGAATATCACATTTGATGTGATTTTGTGTGGTTTCTGGTGGTGGGATTTCAAAAATTTGGTCGGGGCTCTGCCCCGCACCCCGCAAGGGCTCTGCCCCTAAGACCCCGCCAGGGGCGCGGCCCCTTGGAACCCCGCCAGGAACGTCTGGGATTTCGTGGTTATTTCTAATTGTTAGAAATTGTTGTCTCCTTAGCAGTAACCGTCCCTCAAGTGGTTAATGAACCCTGTATTGTTTTGGATTTTGAATCCAACAATGAGAGACGAGCTTGTCTACTGCTTTAAGTCGAGTTGTCTTTGCCTTTGTCCAATGCATGTAAATCTGAAGATTTGGAAGAGTTCTAAATGTCCAGATTTAGCCCTTTCGTCTATCAAAGGTTGATAGTCTTATGTTGTGCACATAAGGGATGCATGTGGATTTTAGAAAGCTTGTTTTTTCTGTTGATGTGCACTTGATCAAATGTTGATCATGGTTAAGTGTTAACTTATCATTAAAAATTAAAATCCCTTCATAAAATATTAAGTGTTCGGATGCCTTCCGATGGATGACACTCTTCCTGCCTCGATCGATGAAGTGTGGGCTTGCCAAAGCAAGGTCCATTAATCTATCTTGGTAAGGGTGCGAGCGGATAATTGTGATATCCCACTGTCGACATCGGGTCTAACTTAACTAGGTGACCTCAAAGGTTGAGTGCCTAGAGGCATAGGGTTGGCATGCACCATATGATGGATGCGAATCAGGAGTTATTCACCAGCCATGCAAGAGTTGCATGAGGATGCAATTGGCAAGCGTTGCCTACCTAAATAACCGCATTATGAGAGGAACGCCAAAGCGGACTCGTGGTGTTGGTGAAATACGGATCTTGTCCACTAAGAGAGTAGCTCGCATGGACTCTCCGAATTGATAGTGAGGGCTATCAATTTGAATAAAATAGTGAGAGTATTTAATTGAAGTCCAAATTAAAATAAATTGTATTTTTAAATTAAGGTACTGATTAAATTCTGCATGAATTCTTGTAGAATTCCATGGCAAGTGGTTCACATTCCACCTTGTCCCTGAGAGCTATCCTTGAGAAGGACAAGCTTAGTGGGACGAACTATATGGACTGGTATAGGAACCTGAGAATTGTTCTCAGGCAAGAGCGAAAGCTCTACGTCTTGGAAGAAGAAGCCCCCGAGGTGCCGACCGGGGACTCATCCCGTGTTGATAAGGATGCTTATAAGAAGTATACCGATGACGCCTTAGACGTCGAGTGCCTTATGCTTACCACCATGAACTCTGAGCTTCAGGACCAACACGAGAACATGGGGTGCAAGGAGATTGACGAGCACCTAAAGAAAATGTTTCAAGGGCAAGCTCGTCAAGAGAGGTTCGATGTCACGAAGGCCTTATTTCAGTGCAAAATGGGAGCTTGAGACTCAGTTGGTACTCACGTACTCAAGATGATTGGGTATATAGAGAACCTGGAGAGACTGGGTTTTCCTCTGGGTCAATAGTTGGCCACAGATCTTATCCTGCAATCGTTGACGGATAGTTATGAGCAGTTTGTCTTGAACTACAACATGAATGAAATAGACAAGACACTGCCCGAGCTCCTAGGCATGTTGCGAACTGCCGAGATAAACATGAAGAAGGCCAAGCCTGCTAGTCCCATATTGATGGTACATAAAGGCAAGGGTAAGGCCAAGGGCTTCAAGAAGACGAAGGTGGGACCTAAGTCATATCTTGAGCCCAAATCTTCTGCGCTGAAAAAGAAGAGCACCGTGAAGGAAGGGAAATGCCACCACTGTGGCAAGGCTGGTCATTGGAGGAGGAATTGTCCTTCGTACATTGACGGTCTGCGGAAAATGAAGGGAGGTATGACTTCCGCTTCGAATATTTACGTTATAGAGATAAACCTTTCTGCTCCTTCATCTTGGGTATTGGATACCGGATGTGGTTCTCACATTTGTACAAATGTGCAGGAACTGGGAAGGAGGAGATTGCTGAGTAAAGAAGAGGTGGACCTGCGCGTCGGCAATGGAGCAAGAGTTGCTGCTGTAGCCGTAGGGGTTTACCGTCTTTCTTTGCCCAGTGGGCTTGTAATAGAACTTAATAATTGTTATTATGTTCCGGCTATAACTAGAAACATTATATCCATTTCATGCTTAGACATGATTGGATTTTCTTTTATAATTAAGAACAATTATTGTTCTATATTTAAGAATGATGTTTGTTATGTTGTAGCTCAATTGTTTAATGGTCTTTATGTTTTGAACCTGGACCATCCGATCTATAATGTAGATAATAATAAAAGACTAAGAACAAATGACTCAAATCCTACATATCTCTGACATTGTCGTTTGGGCCATATAAACGAGAAGCGCATATCCAAGCTCCACAAAGATGGACTATTGGACTCATTTGATTATGAATCATTTGAGCGATGCGAGTCTTGTTTGTTAGGCAAGATGACTAAAGCCCCTTTCACTGGTTATACTGAGAGGGTTGAGGATCTCTTGGGTGTTGTACATAGTGATGTATGCGGACCCATGAGTTCTATGGCTAGAGGTGGGTATTTCTACTTCGTTACATTTACTGATGATTTCAGTAGATACGGATACGTGTATCTTATGAAGTGCAGATCCGAAACTTTTGAAAAGTTCAAAGAGTTTAAGAATGAAGTGGAAAACCAACTGGGTAAAAAGGTTAAAGCACTCCGATCTGATCGAGGTGGCGAATACCTGAGTCATGAGTTCCGTGATCATCTGAAAGAGTGTGGTATTGTATCACAGCTCACTCCACCTAGGACACCGCAGCATAATGGTGTGTCTGAGAGGAGAAATCGTACTTTGTTAGACATGGTACGGTCGATGATGAGTCATGCAGACTTGCCTGTTTCCTTTTGGGGTTTTGCTTTAGAGACTGCTGCAATAACACTGAATCACGCTCCAACGAAAACGGTTCTAAAGACACCATATGAGATATGGACTGGGAAGCGTCCTAGTATGTCAATCATTAAAATTTGGGGCTGTGAGGCATACGTACGACGTCAAATGCCTGACAAGCTGGAACCCAAATCAGATAAGTGTTATCTGGTGGGATATCCTAAGGAAACGAAAGGATATTACTTTTACCTACCGTCTGAGGGCAAAGTGTTTGTCGCAAGGACGAGTGTCTTCTTGGAGAAAGAGTTCTTGTCAAGAAAGACGCAAAAGGTAGAACTTGAAGAAGTTCAAGAACCACAAGTAGTGAATGAACCAGAGTTGGATTCTGAGCCAGGACTACAAGATGTTGTAGCTGGAGAACCTGCTCAAGAGACACAAGTCCTACGTAGATCTGGTAGACCATGATTTGAGCCTGAGAGATATGGATTTCTCGTGTCTCAAATAGGTAATGTGTTGCTTATGGATCATGATGATGAACCAGCGACCTACCAAGAGGCTATGAATGGACCGGACTCCGACAAATGGCTTGAGGCTATGAAATCCGAAATGGACTCCATGTATACAAACCAAGTTTGGAACTTGGTGGAACCACCTGAAGGGGTACGACCCATAGGGTGCAAGTGGGTCTTCAAGAAGAAGACCGACAAGGATGGGAATGTACAGACATTCAAAGGGCGACTGGTGGCTAAAGGTTTCAAGCAAATTCATGGTGTTGACTATGATGAGACCTTTTCCCCTGCTGCCATGGTAAAGTCCATTAGGATATTGCTTGCTATTGCTGCGTATTATGACTACGAGATCTGGCAGATGGATGTGAAAACAGCTTTCCTAAATGGAAACCTCCTTGAGGAAGTGTACATGACACAACCCGAGGGTTTTGTATCCCCAAATGAAGCCACTAAAATATGCAAGCTGAATAGGTCCATCTATGGATTGAAATAGGCCTCTAGAAGTTGGAATCTTCGTTTTGATGAGAAGATCAAAGAGTTTGGTTTTGTCATGAATGAAGATGAACCGTGTGCTTACAAGCGAATCAGTGGGAGCATTGTTGTCTTCCTGATATTGTATGTAGATGACATACTGTTGATCGGGATGACGTACCTACCCTAAAAGTTGTTAAGAACAACCTAGGGAACTGCTTTTCTTTGAAGGACTTGGGTGAAGCGACTTACATACTCGGTATTAAGATCTATAGAGATAGATCGAAGAAGTTGCTGGGTTTGACCCAGAGTACGTTCATTGAGAAGGTGTTGAAGCGGTTCAACATACTTGAGTCCAAGAAAGGATTTTTGCCCATGTCTCATGGTGTAAATCTCTCTAAGGACCAGTGTCCAAAATCTTGTGAAGATAAGGACAGCATGAAGTTGATTTCATATGCTTCGGCAATTGGGTCAATCATGTATGCAATGTTATGTACTCGACCCGATGTCTCTTTTTCTTTGAGCATGACTAGCAGGTATCAGTCTGATCCTGGTGAATGTCACTGGATAGCCATAAAGAATATCCTGAAGTACTTGAGAAGGACTAAGGATGTATTCTTGGTGTATGGTGGAAAAGAAGAGCTCGTTGTAAATGGTTACACGGATGCCAGCTTCCAAACTGATAGGGATGATTCGAAGTCTCAGTCAGGGTTTGTGTTTTGCCTGAATGGAGGATCTGTGAGCTGGAAGAGTTCCAAGCAAGAGAGAGTTGCTGATTCTACAACTGAGGTCGAGTATATCGCTGCGGAAAATGCAGCGAAGGAGGCTGTATGGATTAGGAAATTCATCGGCGAGCTAGATGTAGTTCCTAGCATTGTTGGTCCCGTAGTTCTCTACTGTGATAACAATGGTGCAATTGCACAATCTAAGGAACCTAGATCCCATCAGCGCTCCAAGCACATAATTCGGCGGTTCCATCTTATTCGTGAGATTGTCGAACGAGGAGATGTGAACATTTGCAGAGTGCCGACTTAGGAGAATATTGCAGATCCACTAACAAAGCCTCTCGCGCAGAGAAAGCATGATGGTCATACTAGATCAATGGGTATACGATACCTGAGTGATCAACTCTAGTGGGAGTCTTGTGGGTTGCATGTAAAATAAATATTCTGTTTGCTGTTTATTATTTATTCATATGATGAATTGTGTACCAATTATTTCCTTTTACAATTAATGGCAAGTTCTTTTATTACGATATACTGTTTCTATATGATAGAATAAAATTCGTGATAAATACCCTTTGAATGTTCGCTTCCATAGGACATCAAGTACGTGACTTGAATGTGAGAGCCTATGATCTCGAAGCTTCATTCTTAAAAGGTCCCTGGTCGAGGTATCATCATAGAAGCTAAGGGTGATGATGATACATTAAGACTAGCATGTGTGTTGACTGATGACCGATTCTCACAGGTCATGATATTGTGATATCAAGTCATCACGTGGGTACTTGTTAGTGAACAAGTTGTACTGGACAGACCCAACCTGAGACTACTTTGTGGATTGTTACTTAAAAGTGTCACAAGTAGGTCTCATTTGACAATGGTGTTGTGGTCCTTTGACCTGAAGTCACAACATTCATCGAGTGAGGAAGAGCGTGCTTTGATGTCATCTAAAGTCTTCCTTGAAGAAGGTTGATGATAAGGGTGGTCGTTGGGTACGTTACGAATCATTTGGGTGTTTGGGTGTGAGCAGATATGGGATTTGTCCTCCTATATAACAGGAGTTGCATCCATGGGCCCCTTGATGGAATTGGACTGAGAAATGCATGGCCATGCTTGGTTGAGTCAATATGTGATATTGAGCTCACCATTCTCTGGAAGTCCGTTCTAGATCAAGAAACTTGGATTGAGCTATAAAGAGGGTGACACGGTCCATGCCTCTAGTTCTTTCCGGATGTAAGGGACAAAGGGACAAAGACAACGCTGGAACATTGGTCATAAAGGCTATGAGTTATGAACTCTTATTGCTTGGGGAGCAATGATGCATTGCTAGATGCCGCTCATTGTTTGTGAGGTTTTTGTTTGATACTTTCAAGATCAAGTGGGAGACTGTTGGAGTTACCATTGTGATCTAGAAGTGGTCAAACATGTAATGGTACTGCCAACGCGATATGAGCCTGCAGGGTCGCACATAAGAGCATGTGGAGAAGTTGGAAGATTGACTGTGTTGGTAAAGGTTACCAATCATCATAAAGAATAGGGAAGTCCAACAATTGTTGCTGTCTGAATTCGTCGGATATGTCTGATTGGATTCGTCGGAATTCGTCGGATCATTCCGTGGAATCCCGACGAATTGTCACAGAGATCCTTCACTCGGCAAATGTTGCTGTCTGATTGGATTCGTCGGAATTCGTCGGATCATTCCGTGGAATCCCGACGAATTGTCACAGAGGCCCTTCACTCCGCAAATGTTGCCGTCTGATGTGATTCGTCGGAATTCGTCAGATTGTCCCGTGAAATCTCGACGAATGTTGTTCCGTGGAATCCCGACGAATTATTACAGAAAACTGTTTTTGTATGGACTGCGGATAGCGATTTTTTAGGTCTTTTATACTTCGGGTATAAATGGACGGTTCGACGGTTCTTCTTGAGCATCCACGATTATTACGCGAAGTAGAAGAAACGAGACGGAAGAAGTTCCGCCTCACGAACCCTAGCCGATGGAAGTGTTCCGCCGTCTCGATCGCCTTCGCAGACCTCCCCTCCGGCGATCGTCGCCGTGATTGTTCTTCCTGGAGCGAACCTAGCAGTTCATGGAAGTGCAAAGGTGCAGTCGTTCTTCTCCCGGCTCGTGTGGATCACTGTAGAGACGTAGACATTATTATACGTGAGAACTCTCGCATAGCCGGCGCAAGGACTCTTCTTCTTGGAGCATCTAGGTTGGATTTGATCCAATCCAGCAAAGGTAATTTTTGCCTAGTATTTTAATAACTTCTTGATTCAATATTCATGGCCCGATCAAAGTCTTTTGGCTTGTTTCTCTTTATTTCCGCTGCGCCTACTTGTGATGTATGGTTCTAGAAAAACCCAACACCACCAAGGGGGGCGAGCCCGAGCTGCTGCTCAGGGGCTCGCCCCCGCTCCCAGCTAGGGGGGCGAGCCCGGGCTGCTGCCCAGGGGGTCGCCCCCGCTCCCAGCTAGGGGGGCGAGCCCGGGCTGCCGCCCGAGGGCTCGCCCCCACTCCCACCAAGGGGGGCGAGCCCGGGCTACTGCCCAGGGGCTCGCACCCGCTCCCAGCTAGGGGGGCGAGCCCGGGCTGCTGCCCAGGGGCTCGCCCCCGCTCCCAGCTAGGGGGGCGAGCCCGGGCTGCCGCCCAGGGGCTCGCCCCCGCTCCCACCAGGGGGGGGTGGGGGGGTGAGCCCGAACTACTGCCTAGGGGCTCGCCCCCGCTCCCAGCAAGGGGGCGGGACCGGGCCGTCGCCCGGTGATCTCGCCCCCGCACCGAACATTAAGGGGCGAGAGGAGGAGGGGCGAGCCCCCCTCTCGCCCCCCGCGTCCAAGGAAGGGGCGAGCTTCTCTCGCCCCCACGCCCAGTAGGGGACGAGCCCAGGAGGGCATTCGGTCTGCGTTTTGCACCGTGGAACGGCGGGATTTGGCTATTCGCAGGCCAAGTCCGGGGTATTTTGGTAATTTCACGAACCGGTTTTTGGTTATTCGCAGCCCAACTTCAGAAATCCTATAAATAGGACCAAGGGGGCACCATTTGAGAGTATCTCATTCTAGGCTAGTTCTCTCCCTCTCTCTCTCCCCCAACTTTCTCTCTCTAGTGGGTGAGGAGAGCCTCAGGTGGTGCCCAAGCTTAGTAGTGGCTTGGGAGGGGAAGTTCCTAAGGGGATTCCGGGTATATGGCGGGACCTCCCCACTAAGTCCTTCGTCCAGTTCCTAGTTCCAACACCTTCAACCTAGAGCTCTCCCTTGGGAGGAGTAAAGATTGGTCGCCCCTCGGCTAGCTGAGGGCCCCGAACTCCACAGAGACTAAGTCTTGTTCGCAAGTCTCGGTTTCAACACACGTCAGGTGTCATCCAAAGCTTCAAGGACCTGCGCCGAAGCTTCTTGCTGAGATTCTCCACCTCGAAGAAGAGGTGGAAGGGAACGGAGGCCCTGTTCTTGATTCGACAGGGGCAGGAGGAGGCGCTAGGAAGCTACGCAGATCAGTTTCAGGAACAAGTCCTCCGCCTCCAGATTGACAAGAGAAGCAGGAAGGACCAGGAGAAAGGAAAGGTGGCAAAAGACTGGTTCCACCATCTCCCGTCAGGTGTCATCCACAGCTTCAAGGACCTGCGCCGGCACATGGGAGACTCATCGGGTCGACTCACTACTTGACTAAGTGGCTTGGGAAGGTGTTGAGTTCCTCTGCCTCCAGGTGAAGGTAGGCACCTAGGACGTGGATGGGTACTCCGCCCCCATTTGGTAAGATCCCCGACTAGAGACCATTCTTCGGGCTCACTCATGCCGGCAGATGGGAGACTAATCGGGTCGACTCGCTACTTAACTAAGCGACTTGGAAAGATGATGAGCATCTCCGCCTCCAGGTAAGCTAGGCCCCTAGGACGTGGATGGACATTCCACCCCCAATTGGTTTGAAAAAGTGTTGAGTTTCTCTGCCCCCAGGTAAGCTAGTCCCCTAGGACATGGACGGGTACTCTGCCTCCCATTGGCATGGGAAGGTGTTGGGTTCTTCTGCCTCCAGGCAAGCTATGCCCCTAAGGCATGGATGGGTACTCCGCCCCCAAGTGGTTTGAAAAGGTGATGAATTCCTCTGCCTCCAGGTAAGCTAAGTCCTTAGGACGTGGACCGGCTCTCCTCCCCTGGTTTTTCTAGCAAGTTGGTCTAAGGTATGACAAGAAAGTAAACTCTCTTCATTGTAGGAAGAGATCTCAAACCAGATAGTTGTTATGCTTGAAAAGCGAATAGTTGGAGAAACTAGAAGGATTGCCAAATAGTTACGTGTTCAGGGATAATACAGATTACATAGACAGGCACTTTGCCTTAATAGTTAGCACATGGATGAAGATACAAAGTAGTCATGGCCTGCGAAGAATAAAAAAGAGAGGAGGTTCCTAGGGACTCCAACATTCAGGGGGAGTAGCCGCCGCTGGAAGGTGCTCAGTTCCTCTGCCTCCAGGTGAAGGTAAGCACCTAGGATGTGGATGGGTTCTCCGCCCCCATTTGGTAAGATCCTCGACAAGAGACCATTCTCCGGGCTCAGTCATGCCGGCAGATGGGAGACTCATCGGGTCGACTCGCTACTTTACTAAGTAGCTTGGGAAGGTGTTGAGTTCCTCTGCCTCCAGGTGAAGGTAAGCACTTAGGGCGTGGATGGGTACTCAGCCCCCATTTGGTAAGATCCCCGACTAGTGACCATTCCCCGGGCTAAGTTATGCCGGCAGATGGGAGACTCATCGGGTCGACTCGCTACTTGGCTAAGTGGCTTGGTAAGGTGTTGAGTTCCTCTGCCTCCAGGTGAAGGTAGGCACCTAGGACGTGGATGGTTACTCTGCCCCCATTTGTTAAGATCCCCGACTAGAGACCATTCTCCGGGCTCAGTCATGCCGGCAGATGGGAGACTCATCGGGTCGACTCGCTACTTAACTAAGCAACTTGGAAAGATGATGAGCACCTTCGCCTCCAGGTAAGCTAGGCCCCTAGGACGTGGATGGACATTCCACCCCAGTTGGTTTGAAAAAGTGTTGAGTTCCTCCGCCCACAGGTAAGCTAGGCCCCTAGGACGTGGACTGGTACTCTGCCTCCCATTTGTTTGGGAAGGTGCTGGGTTCCTCCGCCTCCAGGCAAGCTAAGCCCCTTAGGCATGGACGGGTACTCCGCCCCCAAGTGGTTTGAAAAGGTGATGAATTCCTCTGCCTCCAGGTAAGCTAAGCCCCTAGGACGTGGACCGGCTCTCCTCCCCTGGTTTTTCTAGCAAGTTGCTCTAAGGTATGACAAGAAAGTAAACTCTCTTCATTGTAGGAAGAGATCTCAAACCAGACAGTTGTTATGCTTGAACAGCGAATAGTTGGAGAAACTAGAAAGATTACCAAATAGTTACGTGTTCGGGGATAATACAGATTACATAGACAGGCACTTTGCCCTTAATAGTTAGCACACAGATGAAGATACAAAGTAGTCATGGTCTGCGAAGAATAAAAAAGAGAGGAGGTTCCTAGCGACTCCGACATTCAGGGGGAGTAGCCTCCGGTGGAAGGGGTCGAGCTAGGATGCATGAGGGAGGGGTATAACTCAAAAAGGATATCGCTAGCAGAGACCCCCCTCCAACCGTCACGAAGGGCGTCCGCCCTATGAAGGGAAACCACCAAGGCCTCGGCCGTCTTCTTCGCAATCTCCCTCCAGGTGCTCTCAGTCATAGCAAGGGAAGGTGGGACGAGCGTCACCATCCGCGAGGGTGCACCTCTCTCCCCCACCCGCAACTGACTCTGGGCTTCAGCAAGCTGAGCCCTCGGGTGCTACACCTCTCGATCTGACTCCTCGCATCGCCTCCTAAGCGAGTCAGTAGCCTCTGGTCCCTGCAGGTGAAAAAGGTAAAAAGGTTACAACCGTTGAAGAAAAAAGAGGTGAAAGAGAAGGGAAGGGCCACCAAAGCAAGCACGAACCAGGTCACCGGATTACTGCTCCAGGAGACTTTCAGAGGTAACTAGTCGTGTGGTGAGGTCAGCATGATGGCGCGTCCCCTCCGACACTCCTTGATGATGATGACCCGGTTGTCGAGGCACTGCGACACAAAGATCTGAGGTGCCACGATGATGCTGAAGGAAGTCCGCGTTACAATCTCCGCCCGCGGCGTGCCAAAACTGCCGTGAAAACTTAAAGTTTATTTATGCACTTTTATTTATGCACTTTTATTTTATATTAATGAATATAAAATTATTTCATGCTTGATGATAATTTTATATTCATTAGTTGGTTGTAATTTTAATTTTGAACACTTTTATTATTTTGGTGTGTATTTTTTAACCATATGGATGGATGAGATTACATCTCCATCTTGGATGGTTAAGATTTTGTTGTAACTCCTATTTAAGGAGGCCATTATGAAAAGATGAGGCATTGAAGAAAAAAAAAGAAAACCCTAAACTCCACTTGTGAAGTATCGGCCAAGGAGAGCTCTCCCCTTGCCCCCCCCCCCTTGGTGTGAAGCCTCCCCTTGAGATCTCCATCGCAGTTCGGTGCGACTCCGGCGTGGCTTCCTCCGGTGTGACTCCAAGGAAGAAGGTTGCAACCCCATTCGGTGTGACGCTGGTGGATCCGTGGAGAGAGTGAATCTCCCACCTTATCTTGTGTGTTCATCTTCTTGGTTGGGTAACTTCTTCCTCATTTGTGACTTCTTGCTGTGAGATTTGTGGAGGTGTTTTCGAACCGTATTTTCCGTGATTTTTAAAATCGCATCGCTTGCAAGTTCTGATTTCGAACCGTTGTTATTGAATCTCTTGTGATCCGGATTGGGAAAATCTGTTGCGGGAGCAAAGCTCGGCCTAGCCTTGACTTGCTCTCCAAGATAGGCACAATTTGTGCTAACAAGGGAATTAATCTCAACTAGAATTTCGACCGCTACTAATCGTTTGCCGCCGCTCCGAAATAAATTATTTGCTGCATTTGAAACGGCTCAAGTTGAAGAATAGATGCTTGTGTAGGTGCGGTGAGTTGTGTGCTTGTTGGAGAGGTAGGTCTTAAGGACGTTGTATCGAGTCCTTCTTACGGTGAGTTGTGTGCTTGTTGGAGAGGTAGGTCGTAAGGACGTTGTATCGAGTCCCGCATAATTTTATCCATCGGATTTGGGAGCCAATCGACCCCTTTTCGTTCGCTTTTGGTCGGAGCCCTCCTATGTTATTTTAATTTCTATTTTTCCGTTAGCGTAACGTCCACGTGTCTCGTTCTTCCCTACATCATAGCAGCCCTCTCTTCAGCAGCCCTACTCAACGCATCGTCTTGCCTCAGCTTCTTCGAGAGAATAAGACCTCGGCGGTCAGTCATATGCGGGAGTTTGGCTGCGCGAAGCAGGGCTTGCGAGCTCATGCAGGCAAGGTCACGCATGGACTTCTTCTTGTAGACGGCCGCATCCTGTCGGCCATAGAGGCTAAAGGAGAGGTTGTACGTGGCATCCCCGAGAGGTTCACTCTCTATCCAGGAGGGCTGATTGGAGGTGATTGAGACCCGGTTCATGGCCTCATCCCAGTGAAGGATAGGGTCACCGAAGGAGTCAGTGTCGTCCCCCCTATCTCGAAGTTGGGGTGATTCGCCAGTGCGTCGGAGTCACTCGGTTCCCCTTCTCCCTCGGCGCTACCACTGAACCCTCCCTGCGGATAGCCTTCCCCCGTGCGGGGAAGAAGGCGTAGCCTCCTCCACCACCTTCTCCTTCTCTCTCCGTTGCCTCATCGTGGGGACCTTAGGGGCGGAGGCGCATGCTGCGGCAGCCTCCTTAACAAACCAGCGGGCGGATGAAGAGCTCCCCCTTGCGAAGGGAGGGTACCGTGGAAGAGTCCACTCACCTGAATGAATCAAGGTCAAGGTAAGTATCCACATGTATGAATGAGAAAGGAAAAATAAGGAGAACATCAGAAGGGAGGGGATACCTGTCCCAGGCTCAACATAGCTAAGCCGGCCGATGTTCCTCCTGAGGTTCTCGACCTCGAAGCTCGCGCCCTCAAGATAGCTATGAAGTACGACGTCCTCCCCACCTAAGAGAGGGGCCTTGCAGGCCTTCTCGGGCCTCTGGATGGGTGAGAGGGGGATGCCACCGAAGTTACCTTGGATGAACACAAAGGTGTCATTCCAGTGATGGACCTTGTTGGAGGTCTCGCACACCTTCACGCGCGTGCCGGTGAGGAAACACACCCCATCAGTGGTCGCTCGGAAGACGAACACCTTGCAAAACACAGTTAGGTCGAACTCAACCCGTTCCTCTCGCAGATAACAAGCATAGGCCATCAACATCGAGATCGCATTAGATTTAGCTTAGGTCGGGACCACGCCGAAGTAGTTCAAAAACTCCTTCACCTCAGGCCGTAGGGGAAGCCGTAGGCCAGCTTCAAAGTGGGCAAGCGGGAGGTGAGCTAGTTCTCATAGAAAGAATTAATGGCCTCGCCCTGGGATGGACGTCGAGACATCCACCCCTCAGAAAGGTAGGAGCTCTTGAATGCAAAGAACTCCTCCTTAGATACATTCCCTTTAGGAAAGGAATGCTCGGAAAAATTGGCCGCACATTGCTCCCGGCCATTCCTAGAAACAGGAGGTCGGTTGCGGGCCATCTCGTGGGGTAAGAGAGAGGGAAGAGATCCGACCTCAAGGGGAATGCAAGGCAAGGGAATGGGTCGAACGTGATGGTGAAGTGGAAAAGGGGGGGGGTATTTATAGGGGGATCCAAAGTGGGTGAGTGGACCACGAGGTCCACTCACCCGGGGCACGGGCGAGTGGACCCTGAGGTCCACTCGCCTGGGGCATGGGCAAGAGAACCGCGATGTCCACTCGCCCGTTGCATATGAGTGGTCCTATTATACCATTCGCCCGGCAGAGGTGTGCGGACCCTATGGTCCGCTCGCTTGGTTCAGGGGCAAGGACCTTGAGGTCCCTTCGCCCATACTTCCCACTAACACTACTCTTCCACCAAAGCACTGACCCCGATAGAGGATCTCGCAGCAACATTACCTTGCGAATCCTCAATCCCTTGGCTTTTTGAGGAATGGTTGTCGTGGGTAGTTGAGAGAGCAGCAGGATCCTGAGCGAGAATGGCAGGACTTGCTCGAACGCCCACACCCGACGTTTCCATCACACTCCGGGTCCCCTCGGGGTGGTTCGGAAATAGCTGTTAGCATTCAAGAAGCATGTCTCAATTAGTGCGGTATGACCGTGAAAAAGAGGCAAAGATAAGGAATGAGTTGATATCACATCTAGCTCCAGGTCTCGGACATAGTCGATCACCCCGTGGGAGGATGACGGCGCCAACTCTTTCACCAAATCGGGTCAGAGTTTCTTCAGCGGTGATCGCACCGTCGGCCGAGTAGGGGAGGGCTGAAGGCCGCTGACCATGGCCCTGAGCTCTGCCATGTCATTCTGGTCCCTCCCAGCAAGGTCTTTGAAGCGGGCTCTGAAGTCTCGAGGAGGGTCCATCTGACTCGAAGGAAAGGGGGGAAGGGAGAACTCTCAGGAAGGGTGCTCTCCTCACCTCCCCCTCTGGAGGCTTTTTATAGCCGTCCTACGGGACCCTCAGTAGATTCCCCCAAGACCCCACTTGACTCATCAAATAGGTGGGTTGGACTTTCTTTCCGAGCTTAGAGCGAGCTCAAAAAGAGCGGGGATTGTGTACAACCCTCATTTTGCCGAGCCGACGTGACCTAGCACATGTAAGGGGCAAGTGGACCAAACCATCGGAGATCGTCAAGGACCTTAAAGAGAAAGCCCTATGGGGCAAGCTCTCTTGGGCGAATGGACCTTGGGTCCACTCGCCCAAGGCCCCGGGCGTGTGGACCATCTGTCCACTCACCCGGGCAAGGGGGCGAGTGGACCTTGGGCCCACTCGCCCAAGGCAGGGAGCGAGTGCACTCAAGGTCCACTCGCCCCTAGGCCAGCAGGTGATAGGACATGTGGTCCACTCGCCCGGGGCGAGTGGACCCTGGGTCCACTCGCCTGGGCAGCTGGGCGAGTTGCCCTATGGTCCACTCGCCCAGCACAGGTGGTGTACCCTGGTCCATCCTTCTGACCCCCGGTAAGGGGGGAGTGGACATCTCAAGCTCCACTCGCCCCCCTCTTATTTCAGTCATTCGGGTTAGTTGGTTGGCTGCGTATAGTAGATTTTTGGCTATCCGCAGCCCAATTTTTGGGAAGTCTATAAATAGACCCCCATGGGAACCTTGGGAAGGGTTGTTGATACCCCCCCCCCCCTCCCTCGCATGTGTGTTGTGAGCAAGCACTACCCCTCCCCTCCCCCTTGCCATCGAAGGTAGATGGTGAGGTTATCCATTAGTGCCCTCCAAAGTGCCCAGGCTCAGCATTGGCTTGGGAGGGGAAGTTCCTTATGAGCTTCCGGGTATGTGGTGGGACCTCCACGCTGTAGCTTAAGGGGTCTGTTTGTGGACTCAGGTGTTCTTCAAGGGTAGGGTTCTTCAGCTCTCAGTAACTGGTCAAGGGTCTAGCTCGGGTCAAGTAAGGGTTATTTGCATCTCACTTTCGAACGTCGAAACCAGTTCTCTTGTTTCCACACTGCTAAAGAATACACTGATCATATAAAAGAGTGAAAAAGAAAAATATCGTTTTGAACACAAAACTATATCGTCGAAATGATGATTAGTATCGTCGGAATGAGTCCTCGACATGGATATTGCGTCACGACGATACCTAATCATCAATGGACTCTTAAGTAGACCTGAGCTTAACCAATCATTACAACTTAACTCGAGTTAATCAGACATTTAACAAATGACACTTCGACTCCCGACTCGGAAACTATATATAAGGTCAGATGTCCTAATGTTAAAACACTTTCTACAATAGCCCTAAAAAGACGTTGTGCTCTATACGCCTTCGAGGAGTGAACGAGTCAATTAAACTAGAATCCTCTACGATCAAGTAAGAAATGGCGCCAAAGAAGGAAGGATTCCTCTTTGAAGGAAGTGAAGTGGTGAGGAATGGTTTCGTGGAAGAACCAGAAGAGATTCAAAATTCTATCAAGCTATTGGACGTCGTCGGTCTGGAATTTGCCCTCTCCGAACCAACAGTGATACTCAAAAGAGAAGTGCTAGAGTTCTACTCGAATGCCAAGGGTGGCTCTAAAGGAACATCTGTGAAAAGCGTAATCAATGTGATAAAGGTCAAAGTGAATCCTAAGAGGCTGGCCAGGGCACTTCAGCTGCCGGCCTTTGCCAAGGGGGAAGAAGATGAAAAGGTCACCAAGGAAGACCTCAACGAGCTCTGGAATGGTGCGGACACTCCAGCAAGACCCATGGGTCCCTGGAAAGGAAGAGTTTAAATCAACAAGAAAAACTTGTTGCAGATACAGTAGTTAAAGCCCTCATCTGCATGGTCGGGTCGCATGGTAGGATATCCAAACCCAAGTTCGAGATAATGGAAAGGATAATCGTAAGTATAAAGACCAACTGGGGTCAGCTAATTTTCAAGAGGATACAAGAAAGCTTTCAAGCTCCAAATCTGGGAAGAATTCTATCACTATATCTTCTGCTATCCTACCCTGAAAGCTTTAACAAAAAGTATGGTGTAAAAATTCATCACATGAGAAGGATGGACATCAAGATCCTTGACAGGTGGGAGAAAACTCTGACTAAGCCTCCCAAGCAGCTGAAGACTGCAGAGGATGTGAAGAGGAAGGCATAAATGTCACCAGAAGAAAGTGAATCAGGCAACAGCTCAGACTCGTCTGACTCTGAAGTATCTGTAGAGAAAAGAAATATCTCCCATCAGACCTCTGCCCTATGTATGGGATTTGGAATAATGGCAACAGTGGGAACTGAGCAAGAGGATGTTGATACTGAGGGGGAGAAGAATGGTGGACTCCCTGCTCAAGTGGAAGAAGTGATCAATAAGATCATTGGGGTTGAGGATGCTGTTCATCATGGATCAGTAGACCAAGAGGACCCAAGTAAAGATCCCCAAGAAGAAAAGCTAGAGGATTCTGCTGATGAGACTAGCAGAAATCTGCCAAGTCCTAGAGGGAAAAAGGGCCAAACCGTTCACCCATCAGAAAACCTCTATCTCCAACAATTAAAGGGAATGAAGAAGAGGAACCAGAACAAGCTAGTTCATCTCCAGAGAATATACCAGTGGAGCTCTCACTATTATCTCAGATAAAGATGCTCTTGGAAGAGCAAAGATTAAAAATTGAAAGATATGTCATCTCTGCTGTCGGTGAACTGAAAAAGGAACTATCTGCTGAAACTGAGAACCTGAGAAATGATGTGAAGAATCTACAAGAGCATACTACCAAAGAGACAGCCCTTACTCACAAGGGTCTATCTAACTTAGGGGTCAATCAGACATTGATTGTCAGCAACATAGAAAAGGCCTACATTGCATCCACCAAGAGGATGGCTGAGCACAAAACTAATCTTCAAGAAAATCTAGATCACCATAATAAGGATCTAGATAGTCATCTTCTTGAGACCAAGAATCACTTGGAAGCAGAAATCTGCATGCTCAAAAACAAGATATTGGCTTCAGAGGAGAATCTCCAAAGGGGGATATCTGAAGAAGTCATAAAGAGGGAGAAATCAATAATAAAGGCCAGTGGTGAGCATGCCATCTGGACCACAAATACCATCAGGGAAGCAATGAATCTCCCTCCTCTACATTATGATGAGCCTGTTGAAGAGCAACATACAGATATTCCTGACACTACCATTGATAAGGGTAAAGAGAAGGAAGCACTGGAGGATGAAGAAATAAAAATGAGGAAGAGAAAGTACAGGGAGGAAATGGAGATAAAGGATGACTGTGAAAGATGGAGTCCCAAATCCAGAACCATAATTCAGAAAGCATGGCAGCAAGTGAAAGTTAATAAAGAAGAACGATACAATGTATAAACTCCTCAAGAATGGGCTAAATATGAAGATCAAGAAGAATCGAGAAGGAGTCACGGGAGGGACAAGCAAGCAGGTAGAATCCCAACTGATGCTCCTGAACCTCTCAAGTATCATCCCAAACCGCTTGAATACTTCATCAGACAAGCTAAAAAGGAGCAGGAAGCCAGTGCCAAGAAAGCAAAGGGTGAAGCTACTATGAGGGAACCAGAGATATAGATGGCCAAATCTTTAAGGGGCTAAATGTAGAAATGTCAACATCATCTGAAAACATTTGGCACTATTTATAAATGAAGTAATATTTGTCAAATTCTGTGTTCATTTAAATATAGCTGCAATGTCATCATTATATGCTTATTTGCTTAAAATGTTAAACTTTCATATGAGTGGCATTTATCATTGAGTGGGTTATGACTTCTTCAAATAGGGGGAGATTGTTGGGAACAGTGCCCAACAGTGTTCTTGATTTGAAGAAGTGCTCAGCTCAATGATAAGTGCATGTTGTATTTAATGTCATATCTAGTTCATGCTTGCAGAGATGAGACGATATGTCCAGTACCTCAATAACCTGCCTAAGTATAACTTCGTCGAAAAAGGCTGGACATATCATCGACAAGAATAGATGAGTAAAACAAAGAAGAATGGTTGTGTCTGCTGTCGTCGAAAAGGTTCTAGCATGTCGTCGAAAAGGTTCTAGCATGTCGTCGACAACAGCAGACATATCGACAACAATATCGTTGAAAAGAAGGCGTGACCTCGAGAAGACTGAAGAAGGACATTTGAAGACAAGCAGTTGTTGAAGTATAGTCTATCGACATGAGGTCATTCATGTCATCGACAAGATAAGGTGATCTAAGCGACATCATGCAGACGAGGAGTTCTCGCCGATATTAGTTTGGTGACTTCGTGTCGTCTTAAGCTCAAATGGGGAAGTGATGTCCAGTATCGTCGAGATATCACTATCTGATGAAGAATTGAAGAAGAGACTAGTTCATGGCATCGACAAAGTCAAGTCATCGAGATATTATCCATGTCGTCGTAACAATGGAAATATCGTCGAGATAAATTCAAAAGTAGTCGGACGCGCTGTCAGCATTTAATGCCGCCGCCTGATTGTCCAATCAGTGCATACTCTCGAGGGATGGGCGTATTATAGTAAAGGACATCATATGTGACCATTATTCGACACATACTTATTAAAGGGAACAGTGGTTGCCCTAAAAAAATAGCAAGAAGAGAGAAGAAAAAAAAGGATTCCACCGAGCAATACAACAGTAACAACTGCGGTGAAGAGGAAAGAAAGAAAGAAGAACAAAAATGCTCAATCTGAGTTCTTCAAGATGCAGTCAAGCCACATCGACTGATAAGTTTCTCTCAAGAAAAGGTAGTCAGTCAACATCCGGCATAGTTAGAAAGCTTGAAGAAGATTTGCACCATTCAGATTGAAAATCAGAAGCATCTCCTTCACGCCAAGAAGCCAATCTCCATAAGGAAGAAGAAATAGTTTTTATTTACTGAAATCTCTTGTAAGGCTTGCGGGCCTAGAACTTGTAAGATCTGTTTTAGATCTGAGGGTCAAGCTTGAGGGCTTGAGATCTGTAAGGCTTGAGGGCTAAGGAAGAGGACTTGTGGGTCCAAATGTGTCGAGCTTGCGGGCTCGGGTGCAGTGAAGCGGCTTGTAGGCCTAGGCTGCAGGCAAGACTTGCGGGTCTGTGCTGTGTAGGGCTTGAGGGCCTGAGTGTCGAGCTGGCGGGCTCGGGTGCAGTCAAGGGGCTTGCGGGCCTAGGCTGCATGCAAGAATTGCAGGTTTGTGCTGTGTAGGGGTTGAGGGCCTGAGTGTCGAGCTTACGAGCTCGGGTGCAGTGAAGGGGCTTGTGGGCCTAGGTTGCAAGGACTCGCGGGTCCGAGTTGTAAGGTTTAAGGGCCGAAGACGTGGGAGGAGTTTGCCGAGCCTAGCACACTGCTAGGTAGGAGCAGAGGGAAAGAGGACTTCTCAAGACACCCTGTCTTGAGGAACCTCTATAAGTTCTTGCGTGCTTTCTGTGTTGTGCTACTCTAATCTATAGATCTATTAACCAGAAATCAAGAACACCGTATGGGGGGGACAAAATAATTTGAAATACCTATTCACCCCCCCCCCACTTTAGGTGATAAGTCGACACCCAATAACTAACAAGTGGACTGGGAAAAAGAGCTCGACATCCTTGCCTTGCTGTCTGGCGAACGCCCTGGCCTTCGCTACAACTTGGCCCATAAAAGAATATATAAATTGACTACAAGAACTTGATCTCCGAACATTTAAATTGAGTACCAGATCTTTAATAAGAGAACAAGGGTCTTTAATATATGCGGTCATGTATTCCTAGGAAGCAGCATATATATTCTATCACAGGTTTTGAAGTAATTGAGCTAGAATCATCAACTACATGAGAGAGATCAAAAATCTTTTGAGCATATAACAAAAATCCCTTCGGCTTAAAAAATAAGAGACAATAAAAGATAGTGATCTCCGAGACTTATGACGACCGTTTATGAAAAGCTCGATACTACAACTACAGGAGAAGATCCTAGATGTTCCAGTCCGTTCTTTAATAGAATATTTAGATAAAGAAATATAAGCGGTGGTCTCTGATGCTCCAGACCGCTCCCTTATAGATTGTGTACAAAGGAATCCACATGCGACACTCATAAATGCTTTAGAGGGCCCCTTAATAGAATACATAATAGGAAAACCTCTGGCGACGGTCTTAAATGCTCCAGACCGCCTCTTAATAGAATATATAATAGAAAAACCTCAAGCGATGGTCTTAAATGCTCTAGACCACCCCTTGATAGAATATATAACAGAAAAACCTCAGGCGGAGGTCTTTAATGCTCGCAATAGCCCCTTGATAGAAAATGTAACAGAAAAAACTCAGGCGACGGTCTTAAATGCTCCGGACCACCCTTTGATAGAATATATAACATAACAATCCTCAAGCGGCGGTCTTAAATGCTCCAGACCGCCCCTTATAGAATATATGACATAAAAACCTCAGGCGGCGGTGTTAAATGCTCCAGACCACCCCTTAATAGAATATATATAAGAGAACCACAGGCGTCGATCATAAATACTCCAGACCGCCTCTTAATAGAATATATTGAAGACAAAGATATCGACATTGGTGGCAAAGAAGAAAAGAGGTGTACATGCGAAGATGATCGATAGGGCAGGTGTGGTGCCAAAGAATGATTGACATTCTTTTACTCGGAAAGATCATCAAAGTTGTAACACACTAATGGAAAATGACCTCAGCAGTCAGAATACCTAGGCACTTCCGGGCTCAGGTGGTGGTCACATATGCTCCTAACTGCCCATTTCACAAAACTTAGCTTTCCTTAGACTAATGAGTGTTCGAGGGTCACAGTCCTAGATTATCAATAGTGCAGGTGTGGTGCTGAAGAGCGGCCGACATTGCTTTTCTCAGAGAGATAACCAAGGCTGTAAAGATGTCCTAAAATGCAAGGACCTGACATCCTTGCATTTTAGGACATCCCTTAGTGTAGACGGGTGTCAGATGTCAGCAAGGACCTGACGTCCTAAAGATCTGCCGCACGAACTTGGCGAGCTATTACTACACAGATGTGAAATCTTCCCGCTATTTGTGGTCATTGTAAGCTTTAAATCTCAAGCTTCATGTCACGGGGGCAAGTAGTAGTATCTGTCGATATCTCGATTGGTAAGATTTTAGCCTTGCAAATAATCTATTTCAATACTTCCTGTATGCAATACAAGGAAATAGTACAAGTAACAACATCAACAGAACTTTTATGAAAAAAATTAAATGATAATATTATCAAGAGAAGAAACACTTCAGGTCATCTCCACTCCTAGTTTGGGATATCTCTTCCCCTTCGTAAGTTTGGAGAAGATAGGCACCGTCTTTGAGCACTTATTTAATGATGAATGACCTTGCCCAATTTGGATTTAGCTTTTCAACCGAACCAGATCTTGTTGCCGCATCCACCTTCTTCAAGACTTGATCACCAATAACGAACTATTTTATCCTGAGATTTTTTCAAAATACTTGGCCATTCTTTGTTTCACATCTTCTTGCCTGAACATCGTCATGTCTCTTAGTTCTTTGATGAGTCTGATATTTATACTGTTTTACAAACTCATCCTGGCTAGTTTTCACTCTTTTGCACTACACTTTCAAGCCTAAACTGCTTGTATTTCACTGGTAAACAGATTAATTCTAAGTGCATTGTTTAGGCATGTGGTGGTGTGCAATAGGGTGCTATATTGCTGAGGGTATGCATATGGTGCTCCCAATTCATTTTCTAGTGTTTGGATTGGGCTGGATGTGTGTTCCAAGCTGGTGTTTTGTTGTGTAGGTGGGCAGATCCCCTATACTATTCAGATTTCATTTATGTAGGAATCGCACGGTCGTACGTTTCCTTGATGCACAATCGCTCTAACCATGGTTGTGCGTTTCCTTGATGCCCAGATTTGTGATCTGCCCCCGCTCGTGCATTTTGTTCGCACACTGGCAGTTTTGCCCGTGCGTGAGTAAAATTGCACAAGCTTCTCTTTTTAGTCTAAAATTTTATAAATTTATCGCACATGCATTTTCTTCACGCCCGGTTGAAATCAACTGTGCGCGAAGGAAATGCAAGATCTTCCTTTGTTAGCCTGATTTCAAGAGCTCGGTCGCTGCCTGTGCGTTTTGTTTGAACATAGTTAGTTTCGACCGTGCTTGAGTAAAATCGCATGGGCTCTTCTGCTTTGTTTTTTTGGGGCTCCTGCTGGTTTAATATCGAACGGTCCAAGCACAATTGTGCGTTCGACCGTGCAAGACCAATTTTTTGCCTGTTTAGTATTTAAGCTAAGGATTTCTCCCTGACCGGAGAGATCATCGAGACCCGCCATTTTTTGTGCCACAACTCCCAATTTCATCACCTTTCGCCGCTCCACCACCACCCACCTTAAAGAGGATCTCTAGCTACCATTTTCTTGCAGATCAAGGGCTGGGATATCCTCCTCGGCCTCCTCCATTATTCGTAAGTGATGAGTCCCATTTATATATACATTTATGGGCTCATCTGGGCCGTATTTCTAGTATTTGCACTACACCTTAGGCCTGTTTTGTTCACATTTCATATTCCTTGCTTAGTGCACTAATAGGCCCGTTGTGGTGTGCGTTTGCACGTTTTAGTGTCGAGTGTAAGCACAACATGCTCCTCTTTCTTTTTATGCTTTATTTCCTGTGCTGGAAGGGTATTCCCAGCTTTGTTGTGGCTAATGCATGTGGACATTTCATCAGTTTCAGCTTAAGTTCATGTCTGTACATATCGCACGATCGTGCGTTATGTTGGCGCACGGTCAGTTTCGGTCGTGCGCCCTTTGCTGAGGAGGAAACTGATGATCTGTCGTTGATCGTGCATCTCTGCGCACGGGCAGCGCCCGTGCGTGAAGGAATCGCACGCTCAAACTGTTTGTCCTTGTGTTTTATCCCTTCTGAATTTACCCGTGCGTTTTGACGCACGGGCGGATTTGCTCGTGCGTGAGTAAATCGCACGGGCGCTCCAGGTCGTCTTCCTGCGCTGTCTTTACTATTATTATCGCACGGTCTACGCACGGTCGTGCGTTCGACCGTGCGTGACCATTTTTCTGAATCTTTTCTATAAAAGCGCAGTGCTCTGCCCTAGTACGGGACACGATCCAGTTTTCCCACTTCCAAACGCCAGTTCCGCGCCCTTTTAGCTGCTCCATCGCCGCCCACCTCCAGGAGGTGCTCCAGGCTTATTCTTCACGCCAATCTTGAGCCGGAGTATCCTCTAGGCCTCCTCCATTGTTCGAGCACCTCCAAAGCTCCATTTTGTGGGATTCCTTGCTGCATTTGTGAAGTTCTCCGGTGAGATTGTTGCTAAGGAAGATTGACCGAGAAGACGGGTACAATAGAAGAAGGTGGCAGCTCTTCCGGACCACGGACGGTAGTTGGAGCCCGAGCCCGGACGAGGATTGACAACCCTAGATTCCGGCCGTGAACCTCCGATGAGTCTCCGTGCTTTGGTTGTAATCTCAACCCCCTTTATACTGTAGTATTGTTTTCCTTTATTATTTGGGTGTATGAATAATGTTTGCTAAACTTTGTTATGATATTTAGTATTTCATGTCTTTGTGAAATTGATATGTGTGGTTTATGCAAGTGAGGAGCACCCCATTTCATCCTCCATCCCGACGTCACGTTCATGTACCGCACTAGCAATTGCTAGTGGCATGCTTGTCGATGAGGTGCTTACGACCCTCATTCCGTAAGACTACTCGTCCATCCGCCTAGTGAAGCGTGGCATAGCGGCCCGTGTAATCCATTCGCCTAACAAAGCATCGCGCTCAAGGTATGCACAGTTCGATTCCGCTTGCCTACTCGTCCATCCGCCCTTGCGAAGTAGTGCATTCAAGGCCAACGTAGTCTCCATCCCGCCAAGTGAAGCATTGCATAGCGTCATTGCATAGGAGTAGTTGTAGTATTTTCTCTTTATTTCCACCAACCAAAACCCCCGTTTCCGCAACCCATCCGACTTAAGGACTTCAATCTCAAGTCTTCCTCAATAGTAAACTCCACCTTACTGTGTTCCTTCGAGATCGATACTTGGGGATTCACTCCCACATTTTATATTACTTGAACGATCGGTACACTGCCGTTTCATGCCGCAGTCTTGCTACCGCCTATAGTGGTGTGCTAAGATTTGCGCATCAAGTTTTTGGCGCCGTTGCCGGCGAACACAGACTTGTGAGTTTTCTGGAGAGGGAGAATCTGAGAGAGAAGCCTTTCCATTTGTAAATTGCACCCTTTCTTTATTTTATTTCTTGTTATTCCTTTTTCCTGTTTTATATTAGGTTGCTTAGTTAATTATTGTTGGGTGTAGCATTTTGCACAATAGTGTTTTTCTTTTGAATCTTGTTATCTTCACTCTATGTGGGCTTCATTTAATATTCGTTGCCACTTTTGTGGAGATATTTCTCATGCTAGTGATAGATGCCCATCAGGAGATAATAGCCCTAGCACTCAAGGCCCATCATATGGAGCACCGACTTCGTCTGGTACTCCATATGGTGCGCGTAACTCCTATGGCTATTCTATCGAGCCTTTACCGTTATACTTCTTTTCGGCTTCAGCACCTGCTGCGCCAAAGAAGCCCGCAAGGCAGTGCTTGTTTTGTCAGAGCATGGATCATGCCTTGAAGGATTGTGTTGCATTCCATCGCCAATTGGACGAGGATGACGAGCCGGATATCCAGATCGTCCCGACTCCAACTTCTGGCAACACACCTTCAACATCTGGCTATGTGCCCATTTCACCTTCAAGCTTTGAAGGGTATGAAGTGGACACAGACACCAGATGTTTGGCTGATCTAGGCTCTGACATAGCTGAGCCCACCTCCCCTGCACATATATCACCATGCATAGATTCGATTCTTTGTGAGGAATCGGTGCTTGATTTTTTTCCATGCCCTATTCCTCCCCTATTGTACACTCTATTACATTTATTTCTGATAACATTGTTGAAGATGCGTCGCAAGAAGAGGCGGGCGATCTTTGTGTTGTGCCTATTCCTACGGAGGAGGACAACCTTCTAGGTGAAGAGGATATTTCCTCAGCACTGGTGGAGGAAGTCCAACTCCTGTGGAAGGTCACCATTGATCCCACCGAACCTTGCGGCATTGTCAACAATGCCGACATTATTTTACTTTCCTAACCTGAAGGGAGTGAGACCGGGACCACTCCCCCGATTGATATTTATTTAAATTTTTCTTCTCTTTTATTCTCTAACCCCCCTTCTTTATCCGAGCCTATGCAGGTTGAGCCTCTACAGGTACTTCAGGAGGACTTGGAGCATTCAGCTCAAGTAAATGATTAGTGCATCCTCTCATGTGAGGAGGTTGATTCCCCCTCCATAGAGGAAGCCTCATTCATTGCCTTCCCCTCCTGCTGCCTCCCTGGAGATGACACCTTGCTGGGCAAGGATTTATTTTGCGGTGAGACGAGTGAGAACCAGATCTCCTCCTCTTCTTACTTCCTATTCCCGCTACCTGTGTTCAGCAGGTATTTTTATTTAGGTAGGGGAGTAACTGTTCTGCCGTCGTATCGGTACCCGCTACCGACACGCATATTAGAACAGTTACCTGTGCACTTTTCTTTTCATAGACCCATTAGCTAGAACTGTTATGTTTTTAAATAAGTCGTGTTGGGATACCAATAACCCCAGTAGTTATCTTACTTTTCTTGCAATTTCAGTTAATCTAGTTTGTTTAGTTAGTTTTACTTTGTTTTTAGTTTGTATATCTTCTTTTATTTTTGCGGAGCTCACCCCTGCAGGTCATTCTTCTGGCGGATGCTGCAGCTTTTTCTTGGTTTACATGCCAATCTTCTGGTATGCTCACTTATGAGCATTGGGTACTCTCTTTCCCTAGACTTCATTTTGAATTTCATGGTTTTATCTTATGTTTGATTGCTTAGATTAAGTTTGGGGGAGAGCTGCTTTTTGTTACCCATTGTGCACGCACATGTTGCATTGCATACTAGAAGTAACTATATCGCATTTATTTAGTATTGTTCATCATTTCCGCACACCACATCACCCACTTGAGCGCGTACTCATCTGTATGCATGCTCTGAGTTGAATTTAATTCTTCTACATATTTGGGAAAGGCTAGGTGATGGCTTAGGACTATGTAGCGGAGTAAAATGTTGACTCCAGTAGTGCTCCTAGACGAGTGCTCGGTTGCAAAGAAATTTGTGTAGATTAGACTTCTTTTTATACTTATGTTTTTATATTTTTCTATTAGTGTAAATGTTGTTTACTCTACTCAAATGGTGAACGCGGTGCGAATCAAACTGTAGCATAGGGATGTGTGTAAATGATCGTTAGACTCGTATTGCTTGAGTCGGGAGAAAGGAGAGTCTTTCTCGGTGGCTAGAACTTGCATCAAGTGATTCTTGAAACATTTGCATAGGATAGTTCTAGTGCGTGAGAGTGACGTATGCCGTATTTTGGCCCGGTTGAGCCTTTGTGCCATTCCTGATATTGTCTACCCTCGCTAGCCCCTTTGTGCCTACCGCATTCTTTTGGTTCAGCTCCATTATTGTTCACCAAAGCCTAAACTCCAATCCTAGTCGCACACCCAGATGCAAGCATGTTGTCCAAATTTTAAATTGGTGGTGTTGATTGTGGAAATACAATGTGAAAGTATGGATGTGCATCTTTGAAAATTTGCTGAAATCACTGAAGAAAGAAAAAAAAATATAAGAAAAAGATTTGAAAAAAAGAAAGAAAAATGAAAGAGTTTAATTGAAAATCTTTGTGAGATATATTTTGGGAGTAGGCGGTGCACACACACATGTTTTCAAGTTCAAGTCTGGGGGTGTGGTGCACCCGCGCGTATTGTGACTGCTTGGATAGTGCTTTGCACTTGCTCATTTGGGTTTAGGTGTGCTCAGCCTTCGTGTTTATCTTTGTTTACCTCACCGTAACCAAGCCCCATCTCTAACCTAAAGTCCTACCGACTCACGCTATGAACCAATCTAGTGTCGTGGAGAGAATGTGATCGGGCGAGCCTATGGTCACCGACACCGATGGATTTCAGTGGAGTTTGTCTGGCACCCCAATCTTGAGCAATGCTCATCTCAGCACTTAGTTTACTTTCTCCGTATGCGTGACTAGATGATTCACCGTAGTTCACCATTTTGAGTGGTTGTAATATGCTTTTACTCTTTTAGAAATCTATAAACTGTTTGTGTATAATGAGAAATCTTCTCTATTATATTTCTTATGCATGTGAGCATGCGACTTCTCATGGTACTGTGTATTGTAATTCTAAGCCATCTACTCTTCTTTCCCTGCCTGCTTAGGATTTGTTTGCTCGGGATGCGCAAGCAGGTAAGTCTGGGGGTGTGATGAGTCCCATTTATATATACATTTATGGGCTCATCTGGGTCGTATTCCTAGTATTTGCACTACACCTTATTCATGTTTTGTTCATATTTTTTATTCCTTGCTTAGTGCACTTATAGGCCCGTTGTGGTGTGCGTTTGCATGTTTTAGTGTCGAGGGTAAGCACAATGTGCTCCTCTTTCATTTTATGCCTTATTTCCTGTGCTGGAAGGGTATTCCCAGCTTTGTTGTGGCTAATGCAGGTGGACATTTCATTAGTTTCAGCCTAAGTTCATGTCTGTACATATCGCACGATCGTGCGTTATGTTGGCGCACGGTCGATTTCGGTTGTGCGCCCTTTGCTGAGGAGGAAACTGATGATCTGTCGTTGATCGTGCATCTCAGCGCACATGCAGCGCCAGTGCGTGAAGGAATTGCACTCTCCACCTGTTTGGCCTTGTTTTTATCCCTTCTGAATTTACTCGTGCGTTTTGATGCACGAGCGGACTTGCTCGTGCGTGAGTAAATCGCACGGGCGCTCCAGGTTGTCTTCCTGCGCTGTCTTTACTATTATTATCGCACGGTCTACGCACGGCCGTGCGTTCGACCGTGCGTTACCATTTTTCTGACTCTTTTCTATAAAAGCGCAGTGCTCTGCCCTAGTACGGGACACGATCCAGTTTTCCCGCTTCCAGATGCCAGTTTCGCGCCCTTTTAGCTATTCCATCGCCGCCCACCTCCAGGAGGTGCTCCGGGCTTATTCTTCACGCCAATCTTGAGCCGGAGTATCCTCTAGGCCTCCTCCATTGTTCGTGCACCTCCAAAGATCCATTTTCAGGGATTCCTTGCTGCACTTGTGAAGTTCTTCGGTGAGATCGTTGCTAAAGAAGATTGACGGAGAAGATGGGTACAATAGAAGAAGGTGACAATTCTTCCAGACCCCGAACGGTAGTTGGAGCCCGAGCCCGGACGAGGATTGACAACCCTAGATTCCGGCCGTGATCCTCCGATGAGTCTCCGTGCTTTGGTTGTAATCTCAACCCCCTTTATACTGTAGTATTGTTTTCCTTTATTATTTGGGTGTATGAATAATGTTTGCTAAACCTTGTTATGATATTTAGAATTTCATGTCTTTGTGAAATTGATATGTGTGGTTTATGCAAGTGAGGAGCGCCCCATTCCATCCTCCATCCCACCGTCACGTTTGTGTGCCGCACTAGCAATTGCTAGTGGCGTGCTTGTCGACGAGGTGCTTGCGACCCTCATTCTGTAAGACTACTCGTCCATCCGCCTAGTGAAGTGTGGCATAACGGCCCGTGTAATCCATTCACCTAATGAAGCAGCGCGCTCAAGGCCTGCACAGTTCGATTCCGCTTGCCTACTCGCCCATCCTCCCTTGCGAAGTAGTGCGTTCAAGGCCTACGTAGTCTCCATCCCGCCAAGCGAAGCATTGCATAGCGTCATTGCATAGGAGTAGTTGTAGTATTTTCTCTTTATTTACACCAACCAAAACCCCCGTTTCCGCAACCCATCCGACTTAAGGACTTCAATCTCAAGTCCTTCCTCAATAGTAAACTCCACCTTACTGTGTTCCTTCAAGATCGATACTTGGGGATTCACTCCCACATTTTATATTACTTGAACGATCGGTACACTGCCGTTTCGTGCCGCAGTCTTGGTACCACCTATAGCGGTGTGCTAAGATTTGCGCATCAGTAAGCTCAAAAGATCTGATTCAAGGGATTCTTTACGGCATTCTCAGATTTGTCTGGCAAGAACTTGATCGAAGCTGATATACACAGAAGACGGGTAATGTAGAGGAAGGTGACAGCTCCTCTGGACCCCAGACAGTAGTTGAATACCGAGAAAGGATGAGGCTTGACAACCCAATGATTCTGGCAGTGAATCTTCGACGAGTCTTTGTGCTTTGGTTGTACTCATACCCCCTCTATACTGTTATAGTGATTTATTGTTGAATGTTTTTGTGTATGAATGATGTCCATGAACCACGATTTGATATTAATGTTAATCTCATTTCTAAGAATGTATTTGTGGATTATGTAAAGTGAGGAGTGCCCCCATTCCATCCTCCATCCCGCCGTTGCGTTTAGCTATCGCACTAGCAATTGTTAGTGGTGTGCTTGTTGATGAGGTGCCTACGACCCTCACTCTGCCAGTTGTGATTCATCCATTCGCTAGCCTACTCCTCCATCCGCCAGCCAAAGCAGAGCTTTGCGGCCTGCAGTTGTTGCATCCACTAAGCGAAGCGGTGCATTCAATGCTCAATAGTCAAATTAGTTTTGCTTGTTTGTCTTTCAAAACATCTAAAACCCCTTTGGAAATATAAGAAATATTTATAATTAGTTTTTCTCGGCGATAAAATCAGACACCCTAACTTGCATTCCTCTGAGATCGATACTTAGGGAGTTTCTCCCATTTTATATTACTTGTACCGCCCACTTGTCGTAAGTGCATCTTTTTTTGGGCGTCGTTGCCGAGGGAATGCACGGTTGTTTGGTTTTTTTAGTATGGAGGAAATTAATCGTGTAGATTCTTTATTGTCTCTTTATGTTTTATTTCTCTTTTTAACCTATAGTTGTTTTATTAAATTCACATCTAAGCACGTGAGGACGATGAAAATGCATAGATATAATATTTTTTTTTGAGATAATTCGAATGAGGCTTTGCTGCAAGATGAATATGTTGATAGCCATTTTGAGCTTCCCATTAACCTCATTGAATTTGTAACTCTGAATTGCCAATTTAGCGGGATTAGTTGTGAGACTACAGTTCTTCATCTACATAACTTTTCGGAGATATGCAGCACATGCTTACATAGTGGAATTGTAACGCCCCGGAACTTCGAATAGACTATTTGGAACGAAAACGATAATAATTGTTTTAAATCGAAGGATTTATTCGAAGTTTGTCGTGAGGGCGTTACGGTTCCGGGAGCGTCGTCGTCCGTCGAGTTTCGTATGTTCAGATATTTGTTCATTCATATGTTCTACGGTAGGTTTCAGTATATACGAAAATATGAATATGCATATATATATAAATGTATATATATATATAAATGTATATATATATATAAATGTATAATCAGATGAAATCCTAAGTGGCCAGCTGGATCCCATCCTTCTTTATCGGCAGATTCTGGGTATAAGTCTAATATATTTATAAAGTTTTGTTTCATTTTGTTGTTGTTTTTGTCGTTCTGCTGGAGTGGGAGCCAGGAGGTCAGCACTTCTCTTCTTTTCTTTGGTTGAAATGTCGGTATTTCTCCCGTGGCTGGTGGGGCTTTCCCTTATTTTGGTTCGTGAAACCCGCTGAGGAGAAGGAGAAGGTCGGGGGTGAGGTTTTTCTTGTCGCCGGAGCTCGTCTTCGTGGCCAGAGCTTGTTTTTTTTTTCGTCGCCGGGCAAGGGTATCGGGCGGTCCTCATCAAGCTTGTCGCAATCCGGCGGGTCGCCAGTTGAACCGAGGCAAGGAAACTTTTCACCTTCTCCTCCTTCATCCCCTCCCTTTTTTTTTTGCTTAACTAAGCTTGGCGGTTTATGGGGTTAGCAAAGTGCTCCCTGCTATCTATGCTAGAAATTGCTCTAGGTTATTATGCTATACCTTGGCTGATTGCGGGTTTGCTCTTCAGGCTTCTTCCAGGTTATAGAAATAGAATTTTCTTTTTTTGGGAATTTAGGGCTATTGGATGCTTTGTTTTGTGCTAGAGTTCCTTGGATCATATGCTATAGGTGGCATAACTTTTATGTTAGAAATTCGTCCGTTTTGTTCTTATGCTAGTTGTCTAGAAATTGTCATTGGTAAAACTTCAGAGCCTGGACGCGTTTCATTGGCTAATCCTGATGGTTTTGGTTGGCTGAATCTCGATAGTTTTGCTCGGGTATTAGCTGGGCTTCTGATTTTGGACATTCTTATTAGCTAACTATTAATCCTGGACATTCTTATTAGCTAACTACTGATCCTGGACATTCTTATTGGCTAAATTCTAATCCTGGATATTTATTTTGTTTGCTAGATCTTGGCGATTTAGGGAACTAGATCCTAAATTTCCTGGAAACGTTGTTTGATAATTCTTGATGGTTTGGGGATGCCTCTTTGCTTTCTTTGCTTTGAGGCTGCTCCTTTCCTGGTTGAATTAGAGTGCTATTATATGGTTTGGGGGCTGCCCCTTGGTTTCTCTTATTAAGGAGGGCTGTTGTTGTTTTAATTGGAGGGCTGCTGCTGTGTTTTATTAGAGGGCTGCTCTTATTTCCTTTTGTTTCTCCTCTTATGGGGCTGCGGCTGTTGGCTTTAGTTGGGCTTGCTGCATTTAGATCTATCAGAATTACTTGTTGATTTGGGGCTGTTGCTATATTATTATTACGAGGGGCTGCTTTTGTTTCCTTTTGATCTAATGGGGGACTGCTGTTGTATGTTTGTTAAGGGGGGCTTCTCCTTGAGTTTGGTTATGCTAGTCCCGTATCGTGGTTACTTATCAAATTCTGCATACCTCTCATAATCACTTGGCTAAATATTGATGGACTTGTTTGCACTGGAATGATGGGTATAGGGAACAATGGGGTCCTCCATCATAGTTATGTTAATAGTGGTTGGTGGAGCGATGAGACCACCACCACGGCGCCTTTGTTTAGTTGGGGTGAATGTCCCCTTTATGTGAGTGGATAGTGACATTGTTTTGGGTCCGCCACCACCTGTCCATGTTTGCATTATATGCCAAGTTTAGTTATGCTCTTGCTTATTGGGCTGGTTTTGTGCGGGATCTTCCTAACCTTCTATTACTGAAGTCTTCATATAAGCGTATATATATATAGTTATATATATGTGTATATGTATATATATATATGTATTTATATACCCTCTTCAGCTTGGTTATGTCAATGGTTACTTCTCCTGCTCTTACTTTTACCTATGCTGTTTTCTTGCACCCTTTGGGCTGAGGCATTCTTTTCTTATGAATGCCTCAGGTTCAGGTTTGTAGCTGCCGCCAGAGTTCGAGCGGGGTCGTACTGTTAGTTGTCGAGGCCTTCCCCCTCTTGTGGGTAAGGATTCAGCTCCTTTTTGTTGTAGCTTGCCTTTTGCATGTTGCTTGTTCGCCTGCGGGTTCGTGTCAGATGTTGACGCCCGTACGGCTTGTTGTTTGGTTTACTTGCTGCTACTACTGCTAGACTTCCTTTACTGCTACTTGGTTATTTGTATATGTACACTCTGGGAAAAGCCGATTTTGCTGATTATTAATGCAGTTCTTTCGGCATTATAAAAAGTCAACCTTTTAACTGTTTGTTGCATTACTATTAAGTATCACTTATTTGCAAATCGTAAAACAGAATATAATGATATTTCTTTATTATATACTAAATGTAGATCGGCGATCTCCCTGGAGACGTCTCTGGTCTTCAGCGCCGTTAGGTATAAAGTGGACTTATTTTCTTTCGCTGCGTATGCTTGTCTTTTATAAGGAGCGGCTAGATAAACCGCAGGGCCGAGGGACACGGCTTCCTAATCTAATGAAAATAATCTTAAAAGATAATTCTGTTATAAATTCACATTTTTTTTTTGTGAAGAAGTTCGTTTGATTGCTCGCCTGAACGTCCGTAGTTGTCCCCTACTGGACGTGGCATCACGACGCGTGTTTTTCCCTTTACTCTGATATTATAATATATTTCAGGAAAATACGGGTTGTGACAGTTGGTATCAGAGCTAGGTTAGCCGGGTTGCTGGAAATATTCTGGTTGGCCCGGTTAACCATCCAGTGAGAATCATTAATCATTGCATACACTCACTGATGGGTCATCGGTAGATCTCGGCTGAAGCACGAACACTACACTCATAAGCATGACAGAAGTATACGGGGCATATTATGTAGTATGGGATGCATAATATGTGTCTGTATATGGATCCTCATAGGTGACAACATGCGACTGTTATGTAGTATGGGATGCATAACGTAGGTCGCATGCGTGTCCATTAGATTTTCTTTTTCGTTGCATGCGATAATATGTAGTATGGGATGCATAAGATCGCATGTGTACGCCGCTCATAGCATGCATTAAGGCATTTTCTTAGTTTGCATAGCACTGCATGCATAACATAACATTGCATAAGCACACGTGCCAAGCCAGAGATCTACACGATGACACATGTACACACATGGTTTTAAACAGTAAGATTTTAAGTTTATATGCATACGGGAGAGGTGCACGAGAGATAAAGGATGGTACACCATCCTGAGTATAACGTGATAATACGTATTTACTTTTCCCAGAGAAAAAGCAGTAGCAAAAGCAAGTATTTGTATGTCTCTTCTTCCTAGAGGTTTGAGTCCAGTCTTAGCGTGCTGTTTGTATCAGGTTCTTCCTCGTTCTCGTTGTATTCCAATCTTTCTGTGGTAATTTAGTCGCTATAGCAGCGTTCTATCTTTGTTATGTCGTTTGACTATAATGATTTGTTAGGCGAGTTTAAGGTTCGAGATTGTTCGGCACATGTTCTTTTTGACTCTGGTGCCACTCACTCTTTCGTGGCCAAGAGGTTTGTTGATCGGCATCGCTGGGCTTTGGAGCGAGTTGGTAATCCTTTTTGTGTCAAGTACCCGTCCGGAGAGTCAGTGGTGTCAGATTTGTGCGTGAGGAAAGGTCCGATTGTGTTGGATGGATTTTTGGGGCATGCAGATCTTAAGGTGATCGACTTGGAGGATTTTGACGTGATCTTGGGCATGGATTGGCTAGCCCGTTATGACATCGTGATCCAGTGCAGGGATAAGCGTCTGGATTTCCTGATGGATGATGGCCAGCCCAGGAGCGTGTTTGGCTTCCCACGTCAGACTTCCTCAGTTAGGTTAGTGGTCTGTGCCCAGGCCTTGGCGGAGTATGATGGCCGTGTCTGTTTCGTTTCTGTTTTGCTTGCGGCATGTTCTTCGTCGCCGGGTTAGGGTTTTCAGCGAGGCAAGAAAACTCCTTCATCCCCCCCTCCTCCTTCTACGGCCTTCTTACCCCAGCTTACTCCTTCTGTTTCTTTTATGGATGCTGCTATCTTGGGTTAAATTTGCAAATTTTTTTTTTGGGGTTTCTCTCCCCCTGCTGCCATATGCTTGCTGCTATGCATGAACTTTGTTGGATTTATTAATTTGGGGGTTTTGTTCTATTCTTACTGCCATACATGTGCTGTTGTATATGTGGATTTAGATAAATCGTGGGGTTTTATTTTTACCCCTGCTGCCATGTTTGTGCTTGGGTTAGACTTACTAATTCATGGGGGTTTTCTTTTCTCTCTATCCTAGCTGCCATATTCCTGCTATGCTTGATCAGTTAGTAGTCTCAAAACAAAATTTGTAAATCAAGGGGCTGCTTATTATTGTTCAGTAAGAGTGTTATCTAGGTGGGCTGCCCTTGGAGTTCTCTCTTAGGGGGCTGCTTGCGTTTAATTTTTTTTTTTTTTTTTTTGGGTTTCTTATTTCTGCTGCCATACAAGTGATCTTACTGTTTTGGGCTAGATTCATTCAACTCCTTTGATCATCCTGTTGCTATGTGTACGATTTGATTGGGTAATTGTTGTTTTGCTATGGGGTTTTTTTGGGTGTATCCAAAATTAGAATTTCTATTTCTGGTTTAGGCTTCCCTTAACGGCAGCATAACTAGATTCATATTATCTTAGATATAGCTATTCCAGGTGCGGTAAAACCTGATTATTTCAATTTTATTTTGATTTCTCTCATTCTCCTATCTCCCAAAAAATCTTCAGTCTGTTCAGCACTTATGTTTGTGGAAACAGAAATCCGGCGAAGCTTTCAAAGTTGTGAACTCTCAGTTTTTCTTGAGGCTTAGTTCCAGGATATATATAGAAATCTATTTATCGAATTTGACTTGATACTTTCGGCTCAAAGGAGTTTTTCAATTTGATGGGTTGTTCGGGTATGGGGATCGTGAAGTTTAATTAGGAAATTTCGTTAGAAATCTCCTTATCTGAAATTTGTTGGTGTGCCTAATATGCTGAAACATTAGGCTGCTTTATGCTAAATCTTGCCAGAAGGACTCCCCAAGTACCTGTTAACATTTATGTTGGATCATGTTAGCAGCTTCCTTCAAGTTTCCGTTGATAGTTATGTGGTTTATGCTAGTAGTTTTCTCCAAATTTTTGTTAACATCTATTGTGGGGTGTGCTAGCAGTGGTCCTAGTTCAGCTATCGTCCTATTTTGGCTTATCTTGGCCATGCTCTGGGTTTGTGTTTAGCTAGCTCCGGATGGTTATATGGTTGGATCACTTGGTTAGTTCTGCCTTTGCGCTTGGCTAATCTTGCTTATTTTGGTAGCGGAAGATTTGGATGGTTGCAAACTCTGCGCTTTTCTCTAGCTAAAGGTTTTGGTGGTTGGGCGGACTAATCTTTCTGGAAATCTATTTTGTAATATCTAGTGGGGTTGGGAAGCATTAGGTCTTGGATTCCCCGGAACGTTTGTTTCCTAATTCCTGACGGGCTTGAGAGTTAGGTGCTAAATTTCCTAGGAATCTCTTTTGTTCTTCCCGAATTTTCTTTTTGGCAAAGTTGTAAATCGTTAAACTCAGAGGTTATGTAGATTTATTTCGGTTTTGAACTTTATAACTGCTTCAAACCATTTGCCGCTTCGCTCTCTAGATAAGTGAACAAATATTATTACATGGCTTTATACTTAAGGTGCAAACGTTAGAGATTCCATTTTCGTGGGGAAGGTTGAGCTTGTCGGCTAATTGTTTTATCTAGGCTTATTTAATTTAGTTAAGCACAAGTTGTCTTGCTCGGCAAATTTCCAGATCTTGCATTTCTTCCTTTGGTTGGCTAAGTTGTTTATTGCGGCGGGCTAAATTTCCTGGAAAATTCTCCTAGTTCTCGATGACCTAGCGGGGCTAGCAATTGTTTAATTTGGAGGATAAGTGGACGAATTTCGGTTTTGGGTCCTTTACCTGCTCCAGTGACCGGCAACTTTGCTCCCTTATAGCGAATGTTTAGTTCTTCTCCCTGTGTTGATCATGAGACCTTCCTTGACCGTCAAACTAAGCTATGCTCTATTTTTGAGTTGCCTTGTAATTGGCCAGTGTTCATTTGTGGTGTCTTGTCGTGCCTTATTCATCGTACTGTTACGAGAAGTTCGTTGGGAGTCAAGTTAAGACTCACCAAGTGTTTTCTTTTGACCTTTGAGTGTGGCTCTGGTGTTTGGCCTTGTGTGTTAAGTCTACCTTCGTCTTATTCCGACACCAAGCCTTGCATGGTGTCGTCTTTCTGAAATCTTTGACCTTGTTGTAAGTTGAATATTGATATATTGATTAACTGCTGAATCCGGTGTTCCCTGATTCTCTCATCTTGAGTTATGGTTAAAACCATTTGTTATTATGTTTTCCCCCATTATTTCTGCGGTGTGTGCCAGGAGCCTTTATTTTTCTATGGCGTTGCTTACCTTGTATCTATGTTAGAAACCGGTAGTAGTTTGTTGTGTATCGGGGATTTACTTCCCTGTGGTGCGAGGTCTCGCTGATGTCTTTTCGTCGTCAGTCTCCCTGGTTTTCTACCTGTCAGAGTTGAGGAGTTTGTTTCTGACCTTGAGCCGGGTACTTGTCTTATTGCTAAGGCACCGTACCCTTTGGCCCCGCGTGTGTTGCGAGAGTTGCGCACTCAGATAGAAGAGTGGTTGTAGTGTGGCTTTTTCCTGGCCTAGTTCCTTGCCCTGGAGTGCTCTCGCCATGTTCTAGATTTTGTGCCAATGCTGCAGCCCAATCTATCGTTTGTAGAGCAGCCCGTTCGCATTTTGGAAAGGCAGGACCGGGTGTTGCGGAAAAAGACCATTCCTATGGTCAAGATCCTTTGGGACAATCAGGATGTTCGGGGTGCGACCTGGGAGCTCGAGTCAGCGATGAAGGAGTCCTATCCTCATCTCTTCTGCTAGCTTCCCCGGTAAGTCTTCGTATCTTGTGCTTTTCTTTGTGTGGAGTTGTTATTGCAAAGTTTCGGGCCGAAACTTCTTGGTAGGAGGGGTGGTTGTAACGCCCCGGAACTTCGAATAGACTATTTGGAACGAAAACGATAATAATTGTTTTAAATCGAAGGATTTATTCGAAGTTTGTCGTGAGGGCGTTACGGTTCCGGGAGCGTCGTCGTCCGTCGAGTTTCGTATGTTCAGATATTTGTTCATTCATATGTTCTACGGTAGGTTTCAGTATATACGAAAATATGAATATGCATATATATATAAATGTATATATATATATAAATGTATAATCAGATGAAATCCTAAGTGGCCAGCTGGATCCCATCCTTCTTTATCGGCAGATTCTGGGTATAAGTCTAATATATTTATAAAGTTTTGTTTCATTTTGTTGTTGTTTTTGTCGTTCTGCTGGAGTGGGAGCCAGGAGGTCAGCACTTCTCTTCTTTTCTTTGGTTGAAATGTCGGTATTTCTCCCGTGGCTGGTGGGGCTTTCCCTTATTTTGGTTCGTGAAACCCGCTGAGGAGAAGGAGAAGGTCGGGGGTGAGGTTTTTCTTGTCGCCGGAGCTCGTCTTCGTGGCCAGAGCTTGTTTTTTTTTCGTCGCCGGGCAAGGGTATCGGGCGGTCCTCATCAAGCTTGTCTCAATCCGGCGGGTCGCCAGTTGAACCGAGGCAAGGAAACTTTTCACCTTCTCCTCCTTCATCCCCTCCCTTTTTTTTTTGCTTAACTAAGCTTGGCGGTTTATGGGGTTAGCAAAGTGCTCCCTGCTATCTATGCTAGAAATTGCTCTAGGTTATTATGCTATACCTTGGCTGATTGCGGGTTTGCTCTTCAGGCTTCTTCCAGGTTATAGAAATAGAATTTTCTTTTTTTGGGAATTTAGGGCTATTGGATGCTTTGTTTTGTGCTAGAGTTCCTTGGATCATATGCTATAGGTGGCATAACTTTTATGTTAGAAATTCGTCCGTTTTGTTCTTATGCTAGTTGTCTAGAAATTGTCATTGGTAAAACTTCAGAGCCTGGACGCGTTTCATTGGCTAATCCTGATGGTTTTGGTTGGCTGAATCTCGATAGTTTTGCTCGGGTATTAGCTGGGCTTCTGATTTTGGACATTCTTATTAGCTAACTATTAATCCTGGACATTCTTATTAGCTAACTACTGATCCTGGACATTCTTATTGGCTAAATTCTAATCCTGGATATTTATTTTGTTTGCTAGATCTTGGCGATTTAGGGAACTAGATCCTAAATTTCCTGGAAACGTTGTTTGATAATTCTTGATGGTTTGGGGATGCCTCTTTGCTTTCTTTGCTTTGAGGCTGCTCCTTTCCTGGTTGAATTAGAGTGCTATTATATGGTTTGGGGGCTGCCCCTTGGTTTCTCTTATTAAGGAGGGCTGTTGTTGTTTTAATTGGAGGGCTGCTGCTGTGTTTTATTAGAGGGCTGCTCTTATTTCCTTTTGTTTCTCCTCTTATGGGGCTGCGGCTGTTGGCTTTAGTTGGGCTTGCTGCATTTAGATCTATCAGAATTACTTGTTGATTTGGGGCTGTTGCTATATTATTATTACGAGGGGCTGCTTTTGTTTCCTTTTGATCTAATGGGGGACTGCTGTTGTATGTTTGTTAAGGGGGGCTTCTCCTTGAGTTTGGTTATGCTAGTCCCGTATCGTGGTTACTTATCAAATTCTGCATACCTCTCATAATCACTTGGCTAAATATTGATGGACTTGTTTGCACTGGAATGATGGGTATAGGGAACAATGGGGTCCTCCATCATAGTTATGTTAATAGTGGTTGGTGGAGCGATGAGACCACCACCACGGCGCCTTTGTTTAGTTGGGGTGAATGTCCCCTTTATGTGAGTGGATAGTGACATTGTTTTGGGTCCGCCACCACCTGTCCATGTTTGCATTATATGCCAAGTTTAGTTATGCTCTTGCTTATTGGGCTGGTTTTGTGCGGGATCTTCCTAACCTTCTATTACTGAAGTCTTCATATAAGCGTATATATATATAGTTATATATATGTGTATATGTATATATATATATGTATTTATATACCCTCTTCAGCTTGGTTATGTCAATGGTTACTTCTCCTGCTCTTACTTTTACCTATGCTGTTTTCTTGCACCCTTTGGGCTGAGGCATTCTTTTCTTATGAATGCCTCAGGTTCAGGTTTGTAGCTGCCGCCAGAGTTCGAGCGGGGTCGTACTGTTAGTTGTCGAGGCCTTCCCCCTCTTGTGGGTAAGGATTCAGCTCCTTTTTGTTGTAGCTTGCCTTTTGCATGTTGCTTGTTCGCCTGCGGGTTCGTGTCAGATGTTGACGCCCGTACGGCTTGTTGTTTGGTTTACTTGCTGCTACTACTGCTAGACTTCCTTTACTGCTACTTGGTTATTTGTATATGTACACTCTGGGAAAAGCCGATTTTGCTGATTATTAATGCAGTTCTTTCGGCATTATAAAAAGTCAACCTTTTAACTGTTTGTTGCATTACTATTAAGTATCACTTATTTGCAAATCGTAAAACAGAATATAATGATATTTCTTTATTATATACTAAATGTAGATCGGCGATCTCCCTGGAGACGTCTCTGGTCTTCAGCGCCGTTAGGTATAAAGTGGACTTATTTTCTTTCGCTGCGTATGCTTGTCTTTTATAAGGAGCGGCTAGATAAACCGCAGGGCCGAGGGACACGGCTTCCTAATCTAATGAAAATAATCTTAAAAGATAATTCTGTTATAAATTCACATTTTTTTTTTGTGAAGAAGTTCGTTTGATTGCTCGCCTGAACGTCCGTAGTTGTCCCCTACTGGACGTGGCATCACGACGCGTGTTTTTCCCTTTACTCTGATATTATAATATATTTCAGGAAAATACGGGTTGTGACAGGAATCAAGAGTGATCGATGTAAAATACAACTTCTCCCCTTTTCCTAAAAAGACAAAGCCAAGGATTGGTACCGGAGCATGAACCTCGGGATAGTAACTTCATGGAATAAACTCGAAAAGAGATTCCTAGCGAGCTTTCACTCCCGAATGCATGTACTAAACAAGCAGAAGGAGATCATCACATTAACTCAAGGACGAGAAGAGACTTTTTCTGATGCATGGGAGCATTTCCAATCTCTACAAAGATATTGTCTCGGGGGAATGAAAAAAACATCCCTGCTTCAAATATTCTATCTTGGCGTGTTAGAGCAGTTCCGACCACTCTTTGATGTTGCTGCTGGAGGTGCGCTTTTTAGTTGATCAAGCGAGGATGCTTGGGAGGTTATAGATAATGTGTAACATCCCTATTCCTTCTAGACCCCTTGTGTTAGGTTTAAGACTTTGGTAGTGACTAGGGGTCATGAGAAGACCCTAGGCTAGGTTGAACCTAGGCAAATCGCATAGGTTTGACAAAAGTCAACTTAAGGTTAACATAGGTTAATTCAACTCTAATTGGCTCAATTGGGCTTCTCATGGTCAAGTTAACTCTACCATTGGCCTTATGTTGTCATAGGGGACCCAAATGCCCCGTCATGGGGCCACCAATTTGATTAATTTGACCAAAGTCAAACCTAGGCCAAATTTGATCAAACCCACTCCATTTGGATAAATTGGACCAATTGGGGCACCACAATGACCCAACCAACTTTAGGTGATGTTAAGGGACCCAAGACACACCCCTTGGACCAGTTAACCCATCAGCTGACTAAGTCAACACCTCAAGTCAACCATGGTCAAACCTAGCCAAAAGAAGGATAATTGAGCCCAAGTTAAATTTAGTAGGCTAAGGCCTTACTTAAAGCCCATCCTACAGCCTATTTTAATGATTAATTTAGTTATTTTGAATTTTGGGGTTAATTAAATTTAATTAGAAATTTAAAAGGGAATTTTCCTATTTTTAATGGAGGAAAGAGAAAGGAGTTATGGAGGGAGGCCATGGGGCACACTCTTCCTCTTCCCCAAGCCCACTATTCGTCTCCCCTGCTGCCTGGGAGGAGACTCCCATCAATTACAACCCAAAACCATCAAAGAGGGGCCATTAATGGCATTGCCGAATTATTTTCCCCTCAAATCCCCCTATACACCCCACCATTCTCAAATCCAACTCCACCATTAACTTCAAAAGGTAGATGGCAGTCGAAATCATATATTGGATCGAAGGTTTTGGTGGAGAATTGAGAGATCGACGAGGAGCTCAAGGAGGGTGGTCGGCCATAGAAAATCTGAAAATCATTGGACCTCAAGCCCAAACAAGGTCCGGTTTCTCCTCCTCTCACCTTGTGCTAGCATTCTAGATCCATTAGGAGAGAAATCGGGCTCAATTGAGCCCAATCCAAGGTTAGAAACATCTGAATTTTCATGGAAAAATGGAGTTGCGGGTCCGCCGGAAACGGCCTCTCCGGCGGCCGTGCCACCGTCCGGCATTAGCCACCTCCTCAACGGAGGTGGTTATGGCGGTGGCCGGCCAGGGAGGTGGCCGGATGGCCGGGAGAATGGGTTTGAAGGAGCTCCAGGACGGGCTGATCTCAGCCATTGGTTGGAGGAAGAAGAAAGTATGATGTCGTCCATTTCTGCATCAAGATGTGTGCTGCCAGATTTTCTCAAATGGATTTAATTCACATTTCTATCTTTTTTTTGATGCTGAACCTTAATTTATTTATTGAAAATACCTAGAGCCCTCTCCTGAGAAAGTGGTCAATACCAAATTTGTAGCTCCTGAGGTCTAGTTTATTATAAAATTGATTTCACACCAATTGGGCCAGTGTTCTGACCACAACACTCAAAATAGTGCAGCCTATACATAGGGTTGACCAAAAATTGATTTGAGTGCCCCCATCAATCTAGCCACCCAAATGCTCTGAAATATGGGACATAGCCTACTCATACCCACACCCTTAACATATCCAAAAATGAAAATTTTTGGAGGAACTTTTTCTAAGGTTTTTGCAAACATTTAATAATGCATATAAAAATTAATTATAAGGCCTAATGACCTCCGAACCCTTCCAAATTTTGGTTCGTGGTTCGTAGTGTCATGATATGAATTTGGTAAAAATTTCATCCCATTTGGGATTGAATTGGTTTGGTAATTAATTAACCCAAGATTGCTCAAACTAGGGGTCATTAGGTCAAAAGTGCACATATTGGGTTTGAGTGGTCAACCCTCATCCAAAAGTGATGAAACCATGGTCACTGACTTAATATCTTATAAAACACCTCCACCAATGATTTGGGTTGATTTGTGGTGGATGTGCCCTAGGACCCTAGTTCAAACCTTAGGGTTGTATATTGAACCCATTGAAGGACATAGGGTCATATGTCCTTAGATTGACTTGAAATTTGGTAGAGAGGTTCATTGGGTGGTATTAAGCCCTAGGTAATTTATTTGGACTTTTTAGAGACATTTAGTCTCTCTGAATTAGTTAAGAGTCATTTAGGGCACTCTCTTACTAGAAGGAATTACATGCACATATATCCTAGGATGTTTATGAAACTTTGGCAGTGAGTTTTAATTGATGATTTAATTCTCTGATATTTTTACTAAGAATTGTGAACTGTTATATATAGTACTTCATTCACAACCCCCAATATTTGCCTTAGTTGTAATAATTTTAATTATGGGTTTAATACTCACTGAAAAATTATGAAACTTGGTTAGAGGACTTTGAAAGAAATCATTGTCTACCTAAATCACCTAGAGGGGGGTGAATAGGTGATCTCTACTGCGATTGCAGAATAAAAATTTTGCACAAACACAAAAAAAAATCACAGTACAGAGACACAAGATTTATAGAGGTTCCCCAAGGGTGGGTACTCCTCTCTCCCGCTCCGCCTATCTAGCACTTCGGGCTAGCATCAACAACTTCACCAAAACTCGGATTTATCAACAAATCCTACACTCGGAGACAACGGCTCCTACAAACTCGGAGAACAACCTCTCCTACAAACTCAGAGTAAACAACTCCTACAACTCGGAGTAAACAACTCCTACAAAATAACTCGGAGTAAAAACTCCTACAGGAATTAAATAAAGTTTGAAATTAAACTTCTCTTGAATCTCAATAGAGATTAACTTCAGATCTGGAAAGACTGAATCTTCTTCTTCCTTTAGAGTGGAAGCTTGGATCTTCAAGGATTAGGAAGAATGAAGAATCGACAAACCTGATCTGAGTAGGCCCTTTGATTAATTTGAAAAGATCTTCAATGAGAGAGCAGCAACTAAATCAAAGGCCTTCTTATCTGAGAAATCTCTAGCAACACTGAAGAACGAATCTTGAGCGGTGCACTGTAGATCTCAGAAACTTTTTCAGCAAGCGAGGAAGAAAACGTCTGGCTTCTTTTTAACAATCGGGTTCTATCTTTTTCTTCTTCTTGGTTTGCCCTCAAAATAAAGGATTATTTATAGGGAAACCTCCAACGGCTCGAGCGACAAACAAGGAGGGATCACCACGTGTACTGAACATGGCAGCCAACCCTAAATTTCAAAAACGAAACATAAATTTGAAATCCGTGTGTCCGTCATTCGTCGAGACTTCACGTGAACATTCGACGAATTGACTTAGCCATTGAAAAAACTGATCAAAGCTTGAAAACTGTCTTCTGTTTTCATTCGTCAGAATTCGTCGGGAGTTCTCGAGAACATTCGACGAATTGACTTAGCCGCACATTTTCCTTCACAAGTCTGCCTTTTTGACTTCTGCTGCGTTCATCGATATTCGTCGGGAGTTCATGAGAACATTCGACGAATAGACTTAGCCGCAGAAATTTCTTCTTCAAACTAGAAATTTGGCTTCTGTCTGGATTCGTCGAGATTCATCGGAACTTCACGAGACATCTCGACGAATTGACTCAGCAAAAATTTCTTTTCTTCTGAAAACCTGCTCCACTCCTCAAACTTGAAAACCTTCAGTTATGAGTATATAAAGTACACCCCAATAGAGAGATTACACATGGACCAACACTTTGTTCTACACAATGAGGGATTACACTATCTAGAACTGTGTTTGGTGATCCATTGCAACCTGAATTTGGTGTGCACTTAGCAATTTAGAACCTGCAAACACATAACTAGAGAACAACATCAAATACATCTCAATTCAACTTAGTTCAAAGGAACACTTCTTCAAATCAAGGTAATTGTGGCTACAATACCCAACAATCTCCCCCTATTTGAAGAAGTCAGAACCTATGTACTGAGTTGAATTGCACTTAAATAAATATATATCAAATAGATAAGGAGAGTTAAAAACTTAGCTTTTTCAACTTTCTCTCCCTTTCAACTTTCTCTTTCAACTTTGCCAATTCTAACTTTGCCAATTCCTCCTAACTTCAAATTCTCTTGCAATTTCAACTTCTCTCCCCCTTTCTGACTACTTCAGATAGGGAAGAAAAAGCATGAGAGCTCAAAGCTCCCCCTCAGCAACTGCATAGGAGTACACATTTGGGAGTATATGTAGAATCAGCTGTAAGATCCCTCTCCCGCACCAGGAGAGTTCCCGGATCTTATGCCCAGAACCGCCGCCTTACGGTGATGCTAACACACGAGTTAGCCGCTTTCGCAAGACGCCGATCCTGCCGGCAAGAACGATCAACTAGGACAACAAGAATAAAAGAAAAAAAAGTAAGCAAAGAGAAGCAGTGCGACGCAAGTAAAGTAATTTAAAAGTAACCATTGATTTATAGGACTGCCCGTACAAACCTATAGAGCAAGGGGTCGTTTAGCAGGGCCTATTGTATAAAAAGTCTCATACCAATTTATACGATAGGGGTTGGGGTTGAAATGCAATGTTCATGCTATGACATGCAAGGTATGTTGTTATGCCATGTTCATACAAGTGCAACTCACTCACTATGACTCTATTCGCATTGACCTTTAGTTCCCCCTTTTTGGAGCTAGCAAGACTCCCAGGATACTCCCGTAGTGGCAAACAGAAGCGGTGGGTTGGTCCTCGCCCACCTCTAGGTTGGTATTCACACTACCTAACCTAGACCTATCGTACGCCTCAACGCAAAACCGCGGAGCGTCTGCGTACTCTTACTGACTGGACCGCCAGACTTTCATGGCTAAGTGTAAATACCACACTTGCCGAGTCAACGTATTGACGTCGGTGTGAACGACCGCCCAATACCGAAGACCCACCACCTTCGTGCACATGCAACATGTTCTACAATCTATCTCTGAGCCATAAGCTCCCCGGGCTAACCTGCCCGTCATTAATAACCTTCTGAGCTACCGGCTCGCCGGCCAAACCCGTCCATACCAACAAACACTACTGAGTCGCAAGCTCACCTGACTTATCAATCCGCTCTTACAAACACGGAGCTTACTGCTTATAGCACCAAACCGACTAAGCTCCCGTAGCCACGGGGTGTGGGTGAGTGTGTTATTAAATTATTCTTGTATAACATCTTATACCTACGGTTTACGGTTAATCTCGGACTCCCCGAGGATTACCCTGTAAGGGGCTCGCTACGGTGCTAAGAACTACAATGGGATGATACCCCAAAGTTCCCTTTCTCAAGACACTTAGTATTATTGGTATCTACCCATAAGATTACCCTCTTATCATTTCACTTGAATTAAACCTCAGCGCTTTATGACCCTCTAAGGGGAAGGACGATCTTTCGTAAATCCCGAGCACAGCCTTACCCATAGCTCACTGAGCACTCTCATCGCCTAAACCCCTATTTAGACTACTCTTGTTTAGTTATTATTATACTTGGAAGTTTAGGGTGGATCCTGTGTTGGACATGTGTGTCACATCACTTTGTTTGAGAATAACAAATCCCATATTGTATTTGATATTGCTTGTAGTGTGTTTATAGTGTGCAGGAACTATAGGTGCAATACTCCACAGGTATAAAGCAGCTTGGAACAATCATTTGAAAGGAGCAGTGCTACCGCCAGCGATACCGCTACCGCCAGCGCTATCGCTACTGCCAGGCATTATCTCGAGTTCGTGCACGCGACTATTTCGTAACCGCTACCGCTACTGCCAGCGCTATCTCCAGCTACCGCCAGCACTATTGCTACTGCCAGGCGCTATCTCCAATTCATGCACAGAGCCACGCCGCCGACGGTTTCGCAACCGCTCCACACGAACACTACCGCCGGCGCTAGCCACTACCGCAGGCGCTAGCTGCAAGTTCTATAAATTGGAGCTTTGCTTCTCATTTTGGCTATCCATCCTAGAGAGGTTGTTTGTGCCACAACTCTAGTGCTGTTATGCTGCCGAGGATGGATCTCCCACGAAAAGCTTAAGGAGAATTCTGGAGGAGGACTACGTCACGCTACATTCGAAGGACGATCGCTTCTACCTCGCTCATACTACAGCAATCCTTCATCCTCATCTTCAGAAATCTCATATAGGGAGTTTTACTATTGTTATCTTTATTTTCATTCCATACTTTCTTCGTAACCGTTTAGTTAATTCGCCTTGTGTTGGCGACTAGGTCTGGGTAGGACTTATGGGGAAATTCGCCTTGTGTTGGCGACTAGGTCTGGGTGATTAGATCGAGAGGGTGCTCGAGGCCATATCTGGGGAAGGATTCACTACAAGAAAACTAACATTTAGTGACGAAATTTTTGTGACGAAATATATTTCGTCACTAAAAACATATCTTTAGTGACGAAATATAGTTCGTCACTAAAGACACGTTTTTAGTGACGAAATAAATATTTGGTCACTGAAAACTTATCTTTAGTGACGAAATATAAATTCAGTCACAAAAGTATAATTTCTGAAGTCTTTAGTGACCAAAAATAATTTAGTCACTAAATAATTTATTTAGTGACCAAAATATTAGTCACTAATTATCAAAAATTTGGAGTTTCTTTCATGAAAAATTTCATTTATTCTCTCCTAATGAGAATGCACTTCATGTGCCTATCAAAATTCAGGGGCGGATATGCAATGGAGGGGCTTTCAATATTTTGGTGTGGAGAACTTCGGCATGCCCATGGGTCTTCAGGATGTTGTTCGTCGTGACACAAAAGAAGGTTGCGTTCAGTTTTTACTTTCAGTTGATGATGGATGAGTGCAAGACCTTTGTCGGTCATGAGACGGGACAATGAGACTTTTTTTTTTCAATATAGATATTTTTTCATGTATTCAGTTTTATTATAGTGAAAAATAATATTGCTATGTATTGAGTGGTTTGGGGCTTTGGGCTATCTCCCACCCTCTTTTGTTATATTAATAAATTAACTTATGTTGAACAAATTCTATTTGCGATTGATTGAGTATTAAATTTATTATTGTATCTGAATGCCTAAAATTGAATTCTAATGAATAATAAATGAAATAATTATATAAATTTTTTGTGAAACTAAATAGAATTTAGTGACGAGATATTTCGTCACTAAAATACACGTTTAGTGACTGAATTAATTCAGTTACTAAAACTTTATTTAGTGACCGAATCCATTCGGTCACCAAAACTTTATTTAGTGACCGAATTCATTCGGTCACCAAAACTTCATTTAGTGACCTAATCAACTTGGCCACAGATATTATATTTAGTGACCAAATTAATCTGGTCACCAAAACTTTATTTGGTGACCAAGTCAATTTGGTCACTAAAACTTCTTTTAGTGACTAATTATTTTGGTCACTAAATATATATAAGTAGTGACGAAAATCTTTTTGATCACTAATTACATTTAGTGGCGGGGCATTCGTGACCGTCTCGTGACGGACTAAATTTGGTCACTAATCATCTTTAGTGACCAAAATCTAATCTTTAGTGACGAAAATTTTCGTCACTAAAAGCCAAATTTCTAGTAGTGATTGGCTAGAGCGGCTTGAGGCCATATCCGGGGAAGGATAGGCTAAAGTCAACCGGTTCGTGGGGATACGAGTCGGTATAGAAAAGGAAAACTTATTTACATATGTACGCCTCCGATTTCTAGCGATATTGAAATCAACTTTTGTAAACACCTTTTTATATAAATACAATCATGTCTCTATTTGTGTTTACTTGATTTCTCACTTTTGGCGTTATCTCTATAATATTGGTTACAAAACTTTCAATTCAAATCACTTTGTCTAAATTGTTTATTTTCAATCTCTTAATCATAAAACGATTTAGTACTTATTTCTAAAGATGAAAATTATGATATTCTCACAAATTAGCTAAATTGTTATTTTGCCTTTCCCATATTATAAAATAATTTAGTAATTTCCATAAAATTATAAAAAGATTTTTTATTCCCTTATTCACCCCCCTCTAAGGGCGCCATAAGATCCAACAAGTGGTATCAGAGCCAGGTTATTCCAAATGGTTTAAAAACCAGGAATAATGGTGTCTCATGATCTCGCTTCTACTAGTAGGGGAAATTTTCTTATAAATGAAAAATCTTTAGCACCACCTTTATTTGAAGGCAAAAATTATAATGGGTGGAAATTTCTTATGGAAAATTTCTTAAGTCTTTGGATATGGAAGTATGGAATATTACTATTAAAATACCCCCAATTACTTTATATAAAAATGAAAGGTTTTTAAATGCCAAATCAATAAATAGCCTATATTGTGCATTGCATCAAAATATTTTCAAACTAATTTATACACTTCCTACTGCTTATGAAGTTTGGAAATTTTTTGAGAATACTTATAGTCTTCCTTCTACAGATGATGAACAAGAGGAATTCCTTATGGATCCAAGAGAAGAAATCAACGAGGAATTCCTTATGGATCCAAGAGAAGAAATCGACGAGGAATTCCTTATGGATCCAAGAGAAGAAATCGATGAGGATTCATGCTTGGAGGAAGAAAAATACAACATCACAATATTGGACTCATTTGTTGGCAACACATCAAGCAAAAGAGAAGATGGAAACAATTGCAAGGTAAGAAAATCAAAAACTTCTCTTTTTGTAACGAATTCTATTTCTACATCTCGTATGCTTAAAATTGCTAAACGTAAAATTTTAAAATTAAAAATTGCTAATTCCAAATTACGTTTAGAAAATAAATCTTTAAAAGCAAACGATAACGTAGAATCAAATATTGATGTGTTAAATTCTCTTTCATTCTCTTTAGTTGAAATTCCTATTCCTTGTCTTAATTGCAATTTATTAAAAGAAAAATTCAAGGAAATTGAAAAAGGGCTCTTAATTTCTAAAAGGCATAATGAAAAATTATTAATTGAAAATGATGTTTTATCTTCTAAGTTAATACAATTAAAATCTTTTGTTGAAAAATTTCAAATGTCATCTAATGAATCTCATCATAAGATTTTGAATAGCAAGGATAAATTAACTTACAAAATCATTTCTAAAAAGGATCATTTTCATACATCAACTCAAAACGAGTTAAGTTTCAAAAAGAATTATGACCCTCACAAAATTCTTAAGAGTCACTATTATAAGTCTCAATATATTTTCAATCATGACTTAAACTTAAAAACTCCTTTTCATGAAAATCAAAATATAAAATATTATCCTTTATATTATAAGAGTATGTCTATAAGAAAGAGTGGAAATGTAAATCATCAAAATAATGATCAATCTTCTAAAACATTTTGTAATCCACTCTTTCAACAATCACTTCTAAAGAAAGACAATCACTCTTATAAATTTTTAACAATCCATATAATAAAAATCATTATGATTATCAACATCAAGCTATTTTGAAAAATAATTTAAATAAACATAAACCTTCAATGAATTATTTTTCAAACATTCACATAATCATTATATGTATTTAAGTAATAAACAACCAATGTATGAATGGAGACCCATAAAGAAAAATGACATATCAACATTAATTAAAAAGGCTCATTCATCATTATCTTCTCAAAAGCCATCACGCCATATTTGGGTGCCCAAAGGAACCATTACAAATGGTCAACTTTGGATACCTAAATCTCTTATCATTTAGTATCTTTCATTTGCATGAAGTAGAAATAATTAAAAATGAAATATCAATACTCTACTTCATGATGTGCTTTATTTCTTTTTCTTTTGTTTGTTTTTGTATTTATTGATCCAAAATGCTTATGGTCCCTCTATATTTTATGAAGTATGACTTTCACATATTAAGCCTAATGTTTATCAAATCAAATTGAATTAAAATTGAACATAAAGTCATATAATTTTAAAAGAGACCTACCTATCATTTTTTTAATTGTTATATATATCCTTTTAAATCCTTTACCCTTAATTGTCTTGAATTATCATTAGAAATTGAATATTGAAATTATTATCAAGACTAGTGAAACTATTTTAAAGATTGGATTTAAATGGTTTATTTAAGGGCTTAAACTAAAAATTAAAATGCGCAACGTTTTTGATTCCTTTCTATTTGTTGCATTTGATAGCCCTTATAATGAAAAATATTATCAAATAAAATCGAAAACAAACATTCATCTAAACGCATGTTTCAATCTTTCAAAAATCGAGTTTTAAATCAAAACTTCAAAAGCCATATCTTTTGATCCGCTCGCCTGATTTTTGCGTTTAATATATTTTCGGAAAGAGCACAAAAATCTCCATCCAACGACGAACTAGACTTGCCTATTTGAGTTCAATTGGTGTTGTCAATTTGCCCAATTTTAACTTCGTTTTAAAAAGTTATCTTAGTTTGCTTGATTCGGAAATTTTTGTGCCTATGGATTTTATTTTTATCACATGCTATCCTAAGTATAATTGTTTCATATATTAATTTAGATATTAAGTGTGTGATGTGTGTCACCATTGTTTGCATGTAACTTAGACCTTAGAATCATCTTGTATCATTAAGATCAAATCAAAAGTTTAACCATTTCATTCTAGGTCTAAAGAAAATTAATTTGAAAACTTCTCATATTACATGCAACATAATCTCCATTCATCCTATGTAATAACATTGCATTCAAACTCATCATCCTAGCACTGCTTCTTGGTCTATGCTTATATATTTATGCTGGGTAGAACACTTACAATGTTATTCAACTTTCATGATAACTTTGTGATTTTGAAATTATAATAGAATACCAAAATTCCAACAAACACATAGTTTATGGATTAATCATTAGTATATATATCATGAAACTATATATCATCATGGAAAACCAAAGATCAATAAATCTAATTATCCAATGAAATTTTATTATAAATTTCAAAATGTTATATATGTGATCTTTGTCTTTGATATGATTACATGATCATCAATTTCTAGACTTAAAAATCAAACATGCTTATTCAAAAGAAAATCACCAAATCATATTATCATAAGTCTAGAAGGAATAGAAATCACATACATCATGATGATCTAACATATATTCTATGCAAAATTCTCTATAATCATAAATCATAATTCATATTCTATCAAGAAAAATCTCAAAAACAAATTGGAATTATGAATTTTATGATAAAGATATGAATATTGTTTTCTTTACATTAGTTGGTGTATGAATATGCGTTGCTATTGATTGCATGTATCTCACATATATATAGATTCTAGAATCAATTGTGTAATAATAAGAATAAATTAAAATCATCACTTTATTCTAGATCTATAATTTGAAACTCTAGTTTGGAATACATGCAATATAAATGTTAAAATATGACATGACATTAAACCCAAAACTCATCATACTAGCATTACCATTTATCTCATATTAGTAATTGCGCTAGTTATCTCATATCGTCATCTCATAAGAATAGAAAAACTATGCGGCTTTATAACTCTTCACAAAAACCCATAGTTTATATATCAACCCATAGATTTAAAAAGCATAGGTTGTCCAAAAGATTATTCAGCTATGACTTCATATCTCACAATAGTGAGGGCGTAGGGTTGTATGCATTAGATACCTAACCTCTAAGTCATGTCTTGTCCTTAACCGGGGAGGGTTCCAGTGGGGCCTTGCGAGGCACTGGGGGGAAAGAGTGCTAGGTTGAGCATTCTTTAGTGTGTGCATATGGGATTAACACCCCAACCTACGGCATGTGTGTAGCTCCTCATGGCCATCCATCACTTACTACGGGGCTAGGGTGTAGACATTTAGTCGGGGTAGTTTCTAATCTTAGGACATACCTATATTACGTACTGCATGAACATTTTATTTACTTATAACTTAAATCATGCATATTTTGGGTTGTTTAATAAAATTGTCCTCATGTGTTTGCATAATTTATCTTTTTGAGCTTAAATGTTTTTGTAAAACACATGTATTTGAAAAAGCTAAAGTTTTATGCAAATTTGAGCAATCAATACATCTCCAAAAATTACAAAATTTCTGCATAAGACTACTCTAAGGACACTTAATAAATATCAAAAAATCGAGTACTGTTTCCAGCGCTAGCGCTAGCGCCGGCACTAGCGTGGGTGTTGAAATTTTCTGATTTTTAAAATTTCAAAAAATCCTTAAAAATATGTTAGTTCATATGTACTACTTAGTTTTTTGTGTTTCTGTTTTTTTTAATTTATCTTTGTTTTTATTCATATTATGGAAAATCAAATAAAAAATTCAAAATTCAAAAATACAAAAATATGTTTTTGTTATCTTTGTTTTTATTCATATTATGAAAAATCAACTACAAAAGTTCAAAATTCAAAAATACAAAAATATGTTTTTGTGATTTTCTGTTTTCTTTCTCACATTAAAAATGATAAAACAACAAAAAAAATTGTATGATCTTTATTGCCAATATCAAGCATGTATGAATTCTATTATTTAGAATTATTTACAATGTTAAAACATACTCTTTCAAATTACTATGAACATTGTTTTGGTTATCATGCTTTGATATATCTATTTAAAGTGCATCAATTGTATTGCAAAATGTGTAGATCCAAGCTTAGCATGCCTCTAAGTATGAGTAAATGTTTTATGATTGATAATGATACATTTCACTCACTTATTTTGGTAATCAACATGTGTGTCTAAATCTAAAAATGCTTGCTTGTGTATTGTATTTGTACAATGAATTAAAACTTGCATAAGTTTATTGCCTACACTACATTTGAATTGCACTTATGACATTTAGAAAAGTGGTTAAGTTAAAATTTTTGGTTTGCAAAACAAGTGTATTCGGAGAATGTTGTCTCACAAATGTGAACAAAAATATATATGTAGACAAATATAACTCCACCAAGCACTACTTGAACCTCCTGATAAGTCTTCATAAGCATTGTGAGGTTGAGCACCTTGGAAAGAATAGTAAAGTTACTTGTGCAAACCTTGGTTATTACACCACTTTGTTAAAATATATGTGCATTAAAAGTGTGTGAAAGTAATTTACTTATATTTTATTGTGCACTTTACTCTACATATGTCTTGTATTTTGATGATTTAAATCAATTGTTAACATTGCCCAAAATACACTTATGTGCACATCATTATCTTTCATAACACTTCTTCTCATGAGTATTGGATTCTAATGCTTTATCTATACTACTCTTTGTATAAAAATGCACTAGATAAACCTAGCATGATCTCTACAATGTTTTGGTATTTCTTGAATTTACAATTAAGTAACATTGTAGTATAATCTCTCTTTGATACGTTCATATCACGCTTGGTATTTTTATGAAAAAATTTTGAGATTTCAAAAAGATTAAAACATCTTTCAAATTTGAACTAAAACTCATATTTCTACTTATGCTTTTCATGCTTACAAAAAGATGTTTATTATAATCTTCCACTTGCTTACAACTCTTATCTTTATATTTGAAATCTCGTATATATGCTATGCTTAAACTCTTTATCATTATTTATATTTCGAAAAGCTCGATCATGACATATTAATGCCTCCTTACTACCCTCACCCCACCTTCTTTTGATAATACCAAAAGGGGGAGATTAATTGAAGAAATCTATATAGAAGAAATATAGAAGATTAAGGGGAGAATAAATTCATGAAATCTATCATTTAGGGGGAGTAACACATAAATTGCATTTATGTAGGGGGAACATTAAGATAGGGGGAGTATGCACAATTTCATGATGCTTATCATATACTATAGTTGCACTTTTATCTTGCTTATCTTATCTATAAACACTATTATTGATTTCTTGCTTAGAGGATTTGTTATTATCAAAAGGGGGAGATTGTTGGACATGTGTGTCACATCCCTTTGTTTGAGAATAACAAATCCCATATTGTATTTGATATTTCTTGTAGTGTGTTTATAGTGTGCAGGAACTATAGGTGCAATACTCCACAGGTATAAAGCAGCTTGGAATAATCATTTGAAAGGAGCAGTGCTACCGCCAGCGCTACCGCTACCGCCAGCGCTACCGCTACCGCCAGCGCTATCGCTAGCGCTAACGCTACTGCCAGGCGTTATCTCGAGTTCGTGCACACGACGGTTTTGTAACCGTTACCGCTACCGCTACCGCCAGCGCTATCTCCCGCTACCGCCAACGCTATTGCTACCGCCAGGCGCTATCTCTAGTTTGTGCACAGCGCCACGCCGCCGACGGTTTTGCAACAGCTCCACACGAACGCTACCGCTGGCGCTAGCCACTACCGTAGGCGCTATCTCCAAGTTCTATAAATTGGAGCTTTGCTTCTCGTTTTGGCTATCCATCCTAGAGAGGTTGCTTGTGCCACAACTCCAGTGCTGTTATGCTGCCGAAGATGGATCTCCCACAAAAAGATTAAGGAGAATTCTGGAGGAGGACTACGTCACGCTACATTTGAAGGACGATCGCTTCTACCTCGCTCATACTACAACGATCCTTCATCCTCATCTTCAGAAATCTCATATAGGGAGTTTTACTATTGTTATCTTTATTTTCATTCCATACTTTCTTTGTAACCGTTTAGTTAATTCGCCTTGTGTTGGCGACTAGGTCTGGGTAGGACTTAGGGGGAAATTCGCCTTGTGTTGGCGACTAGGTCTAGGTGATTAGATCTAGGGGGTGCTCGAGGCCATATCCGGGGAAGGATTGGCTAGAGCGGCTTGAGGCCATATCCGTGGAAGGATAGGCTAAAGCCAACCGGCTCGTGGGGATACGAGTCGGTATAGAAAAGGAAAAATTATTTACATATGTACCCCTCCGATTTCTAGCGATATTGAAATCAATTTTTGTAAACACCTTTTTATATAAATACAATCATGTCTCTATTTGTGTTTACTTGATTTCTCACTTTTGGTGTTATCTCTATAATATTGGTTACAAAGCTTTCAATTCAAATCACTTTGTCTAAATTGTTTATTTTCAATCTCTTAATCATAAAATGATTTAGTACTTATTTCTAAAGATAAAAATTATGATATTCTCACAAATTAGCTAAATTGTTATTTTGCCTTTCTCAGATTATAAAACAATTTAGTAATTTCCATAATTTATAAAAAGATTTTTTATTCCCTAATTCACCCCCCCCCCCCTCTAAGGGCGCCATAAGATCCAACATCCTGGACTTCCCGAGGGCTACCCGGTGAAGGGTTCACAAGGTACTAGGGTATGTGATGGGATGATGCCCAACCCCTTTCCAGGACAAAATTAATATTCTTGGTGACTACCCTGACCTAACATTCCACCCTCTCATTACTCTTTATAACTTAAGTGTTTTCATACCTTATGTTTCATCCCGCTCCTAAGCAATCGTTCTTTTGGATTCAACTCTAATAATTCTTAGTCCTTTAAGTGGTCTATACTCATCTCTTGTTATATTCCAAATCTCACTGATTTCCTTTGTGATTCTATTGACCAAATCATCATAATGAGTTTTTACTATCCGCAGACCACGACATATAACTAACTTAGATTCCTATGATGGAACCTTGGTCAAATCACTTTCAAATGACTTCTAATTTTTATCATAGGTTCATATTGGATAAAATAAGGGATGATCAAAATCCAAGCATGTTTCATATAATTTTGACCTCTATAAAAATTCATTAATTACTAATCTGAATATAAAATGTGAAGGAGGTATCATGCTAGTGAATACAAACTTGTAAAATATCCTTCCAGAGATGAAATGTGACATGATAACAAGATTTCCAATATTTCATATTTTTCCAGCAATTAAATAACCATGATCCCTAATTTTCAATGAATGAATAGAAAAATAATTTTACACATCAAGTACAAGATTTTGACTTTCTAAAATTCTGGAAAAATTACAGTAGCTTCATATGGACATAAAAACACTATTTCCAGAAGATCATAATTTTCGAAACATTTTAAACCCACAATTTCTATTCATCTTTAAAGGAGAGACAAAATGGCTCTACACTACAAGTACTGAAATTAGACTTCCTAAAATTCTGGAAAAATTAGAGTAGCTTCATATTGACATAAAGACACTATTTCCAGAAGATCACAATTTTCCAATCATTTAAAACCCACAATTTCTATTTATCTTTAAAGGAGAGAAAAAATGACATTACACTACAAGTACTAACATTAGACTTCCTAAAATTCTGGAAAAATTACAGTAGCTTCATATTGACATAAAAACACCATTTCCAGAAGATCATAATTTTCCAATCATTTTAAACCCACAATATCTATTGATCTTTAAAGGAGAGACAAAATGACTTTACACTACAAGTACTGAAATTAGACTTCCTAAAATTCTGGAAAACTTACAGTAGCTTCAGAGTGACATAAAAACACTATTTCCAGAAGGTCATAATTTTCCAAACATTTTAAATCCACAATTTCTATTTATCTTGAATGCACATTAATATGGAATTACAAAAGAAATACCAGAAATAATCACTCATAAATTCTGATTAAATTACCATAGGCTTATATTAGCATCATGACCAACTGTGATTTATATCAAATTTATCAGACATATAAAACCCCATTATTTGCACAAAAACCATAAATGGCATAAATGTAATCTTAGTTACTTATAGCATGAAAAATTCCCAAAAAATTCTCAAAAAATTCCTGCTGCCATAATAATGTAATTATAGGGTAAACCCAAAGTTTCACTTCATTCTAAAATCATATGACCCCCTTTCATCTTATAACCTAAATTAGGGGTAATTTAGTAATATCCACATCTTGGGATTTTTGTATCCAAAAATCCCCAAATTACTTTTGGGCAGTCATATTACTGCATGGACCCATGTCCAGCATCTAAAACCATTGGGTCAACCCCCAAGGCTTGGGGCTCACTCCACCCCAAATTTGCGAAAGGCACACCCTTAAGGTCTTTAGCCTAGCTCTTGCATGGCTGATAACTCCACATGCACAAGGCCAAATGGTCTCAAATTTCTACCAGTGATCTAGATATATATAAATAGCTTACAACCAAAATTTGGGGGTGTTTGGAGTTATACAACTCCATAAATACCAATTATTTACTATTGCTAAAAACTGAAATATCTTAATGAATATACCTCCATAAATTCTCAAATTTAAACCCTAGGTGTATCATCATACCATGCATGCATGGTAGAAATTTCAAGGGATTTGGTTAATCCAATAAAAAGTTATAGTATTTTTAATTTCTGCCCTACACAAGGAGCAGTCCTAGGAAAATGAGTGCCCTGGTGTCCACAGTGCACCGAATCAGTTGATTTAAGTGGCAAATGAAAGTAGACTCATAGGGCTACAAAAGTTATATCTGCCACTTTTTGCAAATATGGCACCTAAGGCCTTCCATTTTTGCATGCAAAACTTGCATGTTTGAAGGCACGTTTGCCTTGGTCTGCCAATAGAGATCAAGGAGACGAAATCAACGGCTGTGATTTCGTCTCCTTCCTCTAGCCGGCGGCCCAGAGGAAACGGCCCCTGATCCCGGACAACCACCACCCTCCCCGGCCATCTGCCGCCGCCACCACCTCTATTGAGGGGTTGGCCGTCGATTGGCGGTGGAATGGTGGCTGGAGGTGGTGGTTCCCGGCGATCCGTGGAGGAAGCCCAAACGGAAAAACGGAAGGGGAAATCCCATGGCTGACGGCTCAATTGGGCTCGGCTGCCCTTGCTAAGACCTTAGATAACTAGCATAGAGGGAGAGGGGGAGAAATCGTGCCTTATTTGGTGCTTGGGGTTGAGTATCTCGCCGGAAAACGTTTGCCGAGCTCCTCCCCGATTCCATGTCGATCTTCCATTTCTAAGCCCGAATCCTTCAATCGACTGAGGGGTTTCACTCCTTGAGAGGCTCTGAAGGTGTTAGTGGGCTCAATTGGGGTCGGGGGTGGCTGTTTTCTTAGCAGCCATTATAGGCAATTTCCTCAATGCCGCCACCACCCTCAGCAGCCACTGCCATAGCTCCGGCTCATCAAAATATTTATGCTTGAGCTGTGAGGAGTTGATTAAGAGTGAAACCCAGGCTTAATTCCACTTAAATTCCTTGGTCACCATTAATGGTGGTCGGCCACATGGTGGAGCTCCTCTTCCTCCCATCTTAACAGCAGCCAGCTCAGCTCAAAATGCTGGCAACTCCTTGGGGGTGCTGAGAGCAACCCATAAATCAGGGGGTGGTGTCCAAGTGGTCATCCTTCCATGGGTTCATGGTTTGTCTCTCTCCAAAATTGGGGAAAATCCCAAAATCACCCTTGCATGTCTCCTTCTTCCAAAAACTGAGGAGCAAGTCTGGTAATTGACTCTTGGGCCTCAGAATGGGCCCTAAATGAGGGCCTTAGTCCATGGGGATTGGGTCCAAATCTATTTGGATCCATTTTAGGCCAAATTGACCAACTGTTGACTTTTGGGTTGACTTGGTCAACTGATGAGTAGGCTGACCCCACATGGTGTCCATGAGGTCCATAGACTCCCTTGGGGTGATTCATGGATTGGTGAACCCTCTTTGGGCACTTTTGACCTATTTAGGTTAACTTAGGCAAAATGGGTCAAATGGTGATTTTGACTCAAACCCTAGATTTGTCCTGACCTATTAGGTTATTAGTGACCCATTGAGTTCCTTAGAGGATTAGGAAGAGTTAGGTGAGGTCAATTGGATCAATTTGAGGCTTAGACATCAAGTCTTAAACCTTGAAGTCATTTTGTCTATTTGCACACCAAGGTGTTTTTCACCTTTTCACCTTGGTTCTATGGCAATCCTTGGAGTGTTTATCATCTATTAGTGGAGTCAATTTGCAAGTGTGAGTTCACCTAACCCTATGTGTCCTAAGGCTGCAATCTAGCTCAGACTCACCACACTCACCACTTGTCTCACCCTAAATTGGAGTTAGGGGGTCTAGTAGGAAATGAGATGTTACAAATCCCAATAAACAAAAGAACAATTTCGTCCCTGAAATTTAAGTTCGGGTCTACGGGGTTTCACTTGTGAAGGTAGTAGGAGGGTTGTTCAGTCATTAAACCCGACATTATTTCCAGGGTTCTATATTGACATCAAAAGTCTGTCTACAGATTTCTAAAACATTTTCGTATTAACATTTCAAGGCGTCTACTTCTCGAATTACAATCCATGGTATGGCTATTCTATATTAACACTTCCAACCCTTCCTGTGAATGAAGTATGAAGTTTACTCCGAGATTGAATCTAATAAAAATTCCCAGAGTTTGTCACTTATAATAGTTCGCACATCAAAAGTTCATGATATTTCATCATCCCTAATTTAGAAAAATAGTTCCTCAAATTGTAATCTCACATTGCACTTTGTGAAGAGGTATGTCCTTTATTCAATGATTATTTACAATAAATTTTCCATAGCTTAATACTATCACGAGAGATCATATATCAAGCCCATGACATTTCATGTCAACAATTCAGTGAATTAATTTCTCAAGTTGTAGTCTCAATTGTACTCGTGAAGGAAGCCTGTTATTTATTTAAGGATTAACTCTACCAAAATTCTCCGAGCTTCCTACTGATATGAAAACCCATGTGCACATTTCTATGGCAGTCCAGTAACTATATTTCATGGTATAAATTCCTACATTTTAGTCGACACATACCTCAATAATATAGCTATAAGCATGAACTTATTTGCGGTGAGAATTCAACTTATGTGCACATGTGGTAATCTCTCCTGAATCCTTGCATACAGTTAAGCATCGACCAATATGTATGAGTTAATAAATTACCAAGTTCATTATACTCGTGAGATCATCACTATTATGTATAACCCATAATCCAACCTCTAAGGTTATGATTTAATGAGGTGTCGCATTTCCCAATATCACATATTACTCTCCAAAACATACAACATTCTTGGGGATTATAATGACATTTGTCTTTCAATTCCCAGGTTCATCAAGCCATGAATCTAAAGGTCATAAGTACTCTCTTATTTACTTAATCCATAGGTATAATTTCAACAATCTCCGGTTAGGTGTCAACTAGCTCCCAAGGTATAAGAATATCGGTTACGATATAATTGTTCGAAAACAAAAGGGGCTTGATTTTTCAATAATTGTATGTACATTATCTTCGAACGCCCAGAAATTCAAGAATTTCCAAATATAGTTCTTTCGCGCAGGAATCTAATTCCAATCCACAAGCTTCATGACGCGATAAATTGTTCCAAGCAGCTAACTTGGCAACTTTATGCTTCTAATAACTTGACTAAAGACAATTCAACTTACTATTCATCCCGATTCTATTATAGATCATCGTCTCAGGCTTGAGGAGGTGAATCTATGATATCATCCTTCGCATTGGGTTATTTATTCATTTCTTAAGATCACGAGGGCCTATAGCCAGGTTCTATTTCTAACCAATCCATATCCTAAAGTCTCGTACTGACTTCCTTGATTTCAGAGGTCATATATACACGTATAACTTGACAACCTCTATGCATATCCCCAATGGTTATTTTGCTATCCTCTTATTTACTTGTCTACACATACAAAACCTCATCTTGCCCAAGTAAATATTGAAAATACCAAACCTCAAGGTCTATAAGTTTGAGATTCATCTTCTAAATAATTTCTAGGGAAACTCAAGTCAGTACTAAGTTGGCCCAATAAACAAAAGGATAATCTCCATATATTTTGGGCTAAATTTCTTCGATACCACTATAGTGCATTTACCCTATATATGCACACAATTCTTAGGGCATACAACCTTGTCTTGGAGTTCCACCTTGAGACTTTATTGATATGATACACATTCAAGGTCCTTAAAGTTATCATTCACGAATCCTTCTTAAGGTCAATGTGTGACTAAACCAAGAATGGGCCTTCTTTGGATTTGGATTCTTATTCGACCTCTAATAATTGTCTTGGTGCGTCAAACTAGAAAGATGTCCTAGCTGGGTTGGCCTAACTCATTGGTTAATGGACTATTTGTGTGATTTTTACACATGGGCACACCACTACTACCGCTGCTAGTTTTTCCTCAAACTAACTCGAGCGGGGGTGTCCCAGTTTTTGTGGACTTCTTTCTCGTTGGATCGTTTTTTCCTCTGATACCAGTTGTAAGATCCCTCTCCCGCACCAGAAGAGTTCCTGGATCTTATGCCCAGAACCGCCGCCTTACGGTGTCGCTAACACACGAGTTAGCCGCTTCCGCAAGACGCCGATCCTGCCGGCAAGAACGAGCAACTAGGCCAACAAGAATAAGAAGAAAAAAAAAGTAAACAAGTCCACAATCACACGCATCTGTATATATACATCCAAATGTAAACTGTCCATCAATGAGTACAATAAATGAAAGAGTAAAAGGGCTTATGCCCGGTACATATCCAAGTAGAACAAAATCTCACTCTCTCACTCTACATCTATGCAGAAGCTAAACAAACTCTCAAATCTTCAAACTCCTGTCTTGTGGTAGAAGTTCTGCGCGACTTCTGCTCTCCAGATCCTGCCATCATGTCCTGACTGGTCGTGCGGCTGCTCCAGCTCCTCAAACTCCTACGGTCACAACCGACCGTTAGTCATAAAGACAAAGCCGATTTTGTCCCCGCCTACCCCCGCGACTCCTAGGCACCGAGCGGGAGGAAGAAGCAGAGGACAACAAAGTGGAGTAAACAAAAGTAGGTGACAAGGAAAACTAAACTAGCAGTGTACATATAGGCAAGCACTACTCTAGCAGTATAAACAAGTAAGAGAGCAGTAATAAGTGCAGTAAAGTAATATTGCAGCAGTAAAAGAAGTAAGCAAAGAGAAGCAGTGCGACGCAAGTAAAGTAATTTAAAAGTAACCATTGATTTATAGGAATGCCCATACAAACCTATAGACCAAGGGGTCGTTTAGCAGGGCCTATCGTATAAAAAGTCTCATACCAATTTATATGATAGGGGTAGGGGTTGAAATGCAATGCTCATGCTATGACATGCAAGGTATGCTGCTATGCCATGTTCATATAAGTGCAACTCACTCACTACGACTCTATGCGCATAGACCTTTAATTCCCCCTTTTTGGAGCTAGCAAGACTCCCAAGATACTCCCGTAGTGGCAAACGGAAGCGGTGGGTTGGGCCTCGCCTACCTTTAGGTTGGTATTCACACTACGTAACCTAGACCTATCGTACGCCTCAACGCAAAATCGCGGAGCGTCTGCATACTCTTACTGACTGGACCGCCAGACTTTCATGGCTAAGTGTAAATACCACACTTGCCGAGTCAACATATTGACGTCGGTGTGAATGACCGTCCAATACCGAAGACCCACCACCTTCGTGCACATGCAACATGTTCTACTATCTATCTCCGAGCCATAAGCTCCCCGGGCTAACCTGCCCATCATTAATAACCTTCCGAGCTACCGGCTTGCCGGCCCAACCCGTCCGTACCAACAAACACTACTGAGTCGCAAGCTCACCTGACTTATCAATCCTCTCTTACAAACACGGAGCTTACTTCTCGTAGCACCAAACCGACTAAGCTCCCGTAGCCACGGGGTGTGGGTGAGTGTGTTATTAAATTATTCTTGTATAATATTTTATCCCTACGGTTTACGGTTAATCTCAGATTCCCCAAGGATTACCCTGTAAGGGGCTCGCTACGGTACTAGGAACTACAATTGGATGATACCCCAAAGTTCCCTTTCTCAAGACACTTAGTATTATTGGTATCTACCCATAAGATTACCCTCTTATCATTTCACTTGAATTAAACCTCAGCGCTTTATGACCCTCTAAGGGGAAGGACGATCTTTCGTCAATCCCGAGCACAGCCTTTCCCATAGCTCACTGAGCACTCTCATCGCCTAAACCCCTATTTAGACTACTCTTGTTTAGTTATTCTTATACTTGGAAGTTTAGGGTGGATCCTGGACTTCCCGAGGGCTACCCGGTGAAGGGTTCGCTAGGTACTAGGGTATGTGATGGGATGATGCGCAACCCCTTTCCAGGACAAAATTAATATTCTTGGTGACTTCCCTGACCTAACATTCCACCCTCTCATTACTCTTTATAACTTAAGTGTTTTCACGCCTTATGTTTCATCCCGCTCCTAAGCAATCATTCTTTTGGATTCAACTCTAATAATTCTTAGTCCTTTAAGTGGTCTATACTCATCTCTTGTTATAATCCAATTCTCACTGATTTCCTTTGTGATTCTATTGACCAAATCATCATAATGAGTTTTTACTATCCGCAGACCACGACATATAACTAACTTAGATTCCTATGATGGAACCTTGGTCAAATCACTTCCAAATGACTTCTAATTTTTATCATAGGTTCATAGTGGATAAAATAAGGGATGATCAAAATCCAAGCATGTTTCATATAATTTTGACCTCTATAAAAATTCATTAATTACTAATCTGAATCTAAAATGTGATGGAGGTATCATGCTAGTGAATACAAACTTGTTAAATATCCTTCTATAGATGAAATGTGACATGATAACAAGATTTCCAATATTTCATATTTTTCCAGCAATTAAATAACCATGATCCCTAATTTTCAATGAATGAATGGAAAAATAATTTTACACATCAAGTACAAGATTTTGACTTCCTAAAATTCTAGAAAAATTACAGTAGCTTCATATGGACATAAAAACACTATTTCCAGAAGATCATGATTTTCCAAACATTTTAAACCCACAATTTCTATTCATCTTTAAAGGAGAGACAAAATGGCTCTACACTACAAGTACTGAAATTAGACTTCCTAAAATTTTGGAAAAATTAGAGTAGCTTCATATTGACATAAAAACACTATTTCCAGAAGATCACAATTTTCCAATCAATTAAAACCCACAGTTTCTATTTATCTTTAAAGGAGAGACAAAATGGCTTTACACTACAAGTACTAACATTAGACTTCCTAAAATTCTGGAAAAATTACAGTAGCTTCATATTGACATAAAAACACTATTTCCAGAAGATCATAATTTTCCAATCATTTTAAACCCACAATATCTATTTATCTTTAAAGGAGAGACAAAATGGCTTTACACTACAAGTACTGAAATTAGACTTCCTAAAATTCTGGAAAACTTACAGTAGCTTCATAGTGACATAAAAACACTATTTCCTGAAGATCATAATTTTCCAAACAATTTAAACCCACAATTTCTATTTATCTTGAATGCACATTAATATGGAATTACAAAAGAAATACCAGAAATAGTCACTCATAAATTCTGATAAAATTACCATAGGCTTATATTAGCATCATGACCTACTGTGATTTATCTCAAATTTATCAGACATATAAAACCCCATTATTTGCACAAAAACCTTAAAGGGCATAAATGTAATCTTAGTTACTTACAGCATGAAAATTTCCCAAAAAATTCTCAGAAAATTCCTGCTGCCATAATAATGTAATTATAGGCTAAACCCAAAGTTTCACTTCATTCTAAAATCATATGACCCCCTTTCATCTTATAACCTAAATTAGGGGTAATTTAGTAATATCCACATCTTGGGATTTTTGTATCCAAAAATCCCCAAATAACTTTTGGGCAGTCATATTACTGCCATGGACACATGTCCAGCATCTAAAACCATTGGGTCAACCCCCAAGGCTTGGGGCTCACTCCACCCTAAATTTGCTAAAGGCACACCCTTAAGGTCTTTAGCCTAGCTCTTGCATGGCTCATAACTCCACATGCACAAGTCCAAATGGTCTCAAATTTTTACCAGTGATCTAGATATATATAAATAGCTTACCACCCAAATTTGGGGGTGTTTGGAGTTATACAACTCCATAAATACCAATTATTTACTATTGCTAAAAACTGAAATATTTCAATGAATATACCTCCATAAATTCTCAAATTTAAACCCTAGGTGTATCATCATACCATGCATGCATGGTAGAAATGTCAAGGGATTTGGTTAAGCCATTTAAAAGTTATAGCATTTTTAATTTCTGCCCTACACAAGGAGCAGTCCTAGGAAAATGAGTGCCCTGGTGTCCGCATTGCACCAAATCTGTTGATTCAAGTGGCAAATGAAAGTACACTCATAGGGCTACAAAAGTTATATCTGCCACCTTTTGCAAATATGGCCTCTAAGGCCTTCAATTTTTGCATTCAAAACCCTGCATGTTTGAAGGCAGATTTGCCTTGGTCTGCCAATAGAGATCAAGGAGACGAAATCAACGGCTGTGATTTTGTCTCCTTCTTCTAGCCGACGGCCCAGAGGAAACGGCCCCTGATCCCGGCCAACCACCACCCTCCCCGGCCATCTGCCGCCGCCACCACCTTTGTTGAGGGGTTGGCCGTCGATTGGCGGTGGAATGGTGGCCGGAGGTGGTGGTTCCCGGCGATCCCTGGAGGAAGCCCAAACGGAAAAATGGAAGGGGAAATCCCATGGCTGACGGCTCAATTGAGCTCGGCTGCCCTTGCTAAGACCTTAGATAACTAGCACAGAGGGAGAGGGGGAGAAATCGTTCCTTATTTGGTGCTTGGGGTTGAGTATCTCGCCGGAAAACGTTTGCCGAGCTCCTCCCCAATTCCATGTCGATCTTCCATTTCTAAGCCCGAATCCTTCAATCGACAGAGGGGTTTCACTCCTTGAGAGGCTCTGAAGGTGTTAGTGGGCTCAATTGGGGTCGGGGGTGGCTGTTTTGTTAGCAGCCATTATAGGCGATTTCCTCTATGCCGCCACCACCCTCAGCAGCCACTGCCATAGCTCCAGCTCATCAGAATATTTATGCTTGAGCTGTGAGGAGTTGATTAAGTGTGAAACCCAAGCTTAATTCCACTTAAATCCCTTGGTCACCATTAATGGTGGTCGGCCACATGGTGGAGCTCCTCTTCCTCCCATCTTAACAGCAGCCAGCTCAGCTCAAAATGCTGGCAACTCCTTGGGGGTGCTGAGAGCAACCCATAAATCAGGGGGTGGTGTCCAAGTGGTCATCCTTCCATGGGTTCATGGTTTGTCTCTCTCCAAAATTGGGGAAAATCCCAAAATCACCCTTGCATGTCTCCTTCTTCCAAAAACTGAGGAGCAAGTCTAGTAATTGACTCTTGGGCCTCAGAATGGGCCCTAAATGAGGGCCTTAGTCCATGGGGATTGGGTCCAAATCTATTTGGATCCATTTTAGGCCAAATTGACCAACTGTTGACTTTTGGGTTGACTTGGTCAACTGATGAGTAGGCTGACCCCACATGGTGTCCATGAGGTCCATAGACTCCCTTGGGGTGATTCATGGATTGGTGAACCCTCTTTGGGCACTTTTGACCTATTTAGGTTAACTTAGGCTAAATGGGTCAAATGGTGATTTTGACTCAAACCCTAGATTTGTCCTGACCCATTAGGTTATTAGTGACCCATTGAGTTCCCTAAAGGATTAGGAAGAGTTAGGTGAGGTCAATTGGATCATTTTGAGGCTTAGACATCAAGTCTTAAACCTTGAAGTCATTTTGTCTATTTGCACACCAAGGTGTTTTTCACCTTTTCACCTTGGTTCTAGGGCAATCCTTGGAGTGTTTATCATCTATTGGTGGAGTCAATTTGCATGTGTGAGTTCACCTAACCCTATGTGTCCTAAGGCTGCAATCTAGATCAGACTCACCACACTCACCACTTGTCTCACCCTAAATTGGAGTTAGGGGGTCTAGTAGGAAATGGGATGTTACATCAGCTCCCCCTCAATCTTTTCTCCCCCTTAGTCTTATCTCCCCCTTAGAATTTCAGTGCCTGGACTGATTTCCTAAGCTTTTCAGCAACCTTACTATATTTCTTCTATGTTCTGGTCATGTACCATGAACATCCACTTGTCCAAATGCCTGATTAGAGTTTTGGATGGCCTTTGGACATACCTGCAAACACAAATTAATTTCCCTTAGGAACCCAAAAGGATTTGGGTCCTAGGTTTCTTGTTTGATCAACACCACTCGGAGTGTTTATATTGCAAGGGGTCATTCTTACATTGTTAACCCGTGGAGTCTTGACGTTCCTGGAGTTAAACCAGCAATCTATGGCGAAGTGACCAATCTTGCCACAACACCAACAATCAAATCGATTATATCTTCTCTTGTTCTCCTGTTTTAACTTTTGAACGGGCAGTTTCGCAGGAGCAATATTCTTAGAAGTAGAAGCCTCGTGGTTGCAACACACACATGACTCCTTCTTCTCTTCATGAGATTTAGCAACAATTGATTTAATCTTTGGTGCTTTCTTAACAACTGATCCATGTACAAATGAACCATAATCCTTGGGGATTACTTTTTCATAAGGTGCCTTGAAAGTAGTTTTTTCGAAGCATCGGGGACGGGTTTGATTTTGGTCAACCTTGCCCATACCTTTAACAGCTCTTTTCTTAGCAGCCTTACTACTTTCTGCCTTATGACCAAGGCCACTAACCTTCGCAGGAGCAGAAAATCTTTCAATGATTGGAAGAATAATTTTTGGTTTGGAGAAGCTTTCAACTATCTTTCTTTCCACCACTAACTTCTCTTCTAATTCATTTATAAACTTCTCCTTAAGATTTAATAATTCAGTAGAGCTTTGAAGTTCATCTTTCAAGATTTGGACTTCATCTTTGAGAGGAGTTAATTTTTCAATTTTGTTGGAACAACCCTATTACTAATTTGGGCTAGGATCACTATGTGTTGATTAGGATCTGTATTGACCCCAATGTATAGCCTTAGGGTCAAGCTTTAGGCTGATCAGATTAGCAGAACTTAAGCAAATTCAAGCTCAACACATGGTGAGTGGTGTTCGACGAATGACCATATTTGTTCGACAAATTGCTTCCAGCAGACTAAAGAAATTTGCATTTCCAGCGGTCGACAAATTCTGAGTCAGCGCTCGACAAATGACTAGCAACTGTTGACGAATTCTAAGCCAGCGCTCGACAAATGACTAGCAGCGGTCGACAAATTCTAGCCAGCGCTCGACAAATTGCTTTCTAATGCTCAGATTTATATTCTCAGTGGATGTCAGTTCTCTGAACTCAAATCAGCAAAATAATGGATATATTTATTTCTCCTTGGACATATTCAGACAGCCAAGTAAGGATATCTTTCTCATTTATTATATCCTTATATTCCTTCCTTTCCAAGAAGAAGAATAGCCGTTGACATTTAATGCCAAAGGCATCTTTCTCGACAAAAGGAGTTAAAAGGACCTACCAAAAATCGTTTTGGGTGGCTACCTGGTTCCAAGAAGGATTTAAGTCAGAAGAAGACATTCCTTAAATAGACAGAAGATTTGAATTTGAAAATACATATACAAACAGTTATCAAAAGAAGAAAAAGAGAATAGCAAGAACTGAGATAGTCGTCTTCTGTGAGAGAAATAAAGAAAAAATTTAACTATCACTTTCTCTCATCTGTGAGCATAGAACAAGGAGAATAGAAGAAGTCTTTCAGAAGAAGAAGAAGAAGCAAATACACTATTCTTTCTCAGCTTTCTTCTTCATCGAGATCATCTGCTACAAAGACTTCTATTTCAGAAAGCTCTGTCCAAGAATCTGTCATTAGCTCTCATCAGACAGGGGGAGCTCTCTGCTTCAACACCTTTTGCCTTCTCTCAGATCATTGACAGAGAAGAACACTCTATACCTTTTTATCTCATTCTGTACAGGGTTAATACTCCCTTCAAAAGTTTACCCAATGGTGGTAAGACACCTTATCAAAAATTCCTAGTGTGGTTTTTAAGCACCTTATCAAAAGCTTATTGGTGTGTGGACACCTTATCAAAAATCCCTTGGTGCATGGGCACCTTATCAACCCTCCTAGTTGATTCCTACCAAAGGTGGTAGAAGAGTAGACGTACCCAGATTTATTGGGGAACTACTATAGCTCCTTGTGTCTTCTGTGCTTGATCATTTCTGTGTGCTTGTGTTGTGTGTCCTTTTTTATTAATTCTGTAGTTTTCTATAACTCACACTAAATACACATATACTTAAACAGTAGTTTAATTTCCGCTATAAAATGTTTTAAAAAATTTTAATACTCTATTCACCCCCCCCCCCCCTCTAGAGTAATTTAAGATCTGACCTCCACTTTCAATTGGTATCAGAGGGAGGTTGATTCTTTACAGGCTAACTCCTGAATCACAAAGATCAACCAGATCTTAATTTTTCTAAGAGTTTCCTTCTCTAAAATCTTATCATATTTAAAACTCATGGCACAAAACAAGGAGTATTCCAGCACAAGACCCCCTATGTGCAATCTCAATAAGTTTGCACTATGGAAAGCAAGGATTAGGCTTTATATGAACTCCATTGATGAGGAGATTTTTAATGTTATTCTTACAGGACCCCCAGCACCTACAACATCAGCTAGTACTGCTGCAACAACAGACAACACTGCTGTTCCACCTCCTGAGTGGACTGAGGCTCAGAAGAAACAGAGAAATGCAGATGCAAAGGCCATGAACATTTTGGCCCTAACTATGTCTGATGACATATTCCAGAAAGTAGTTGGGTGCACCTCAGCAAAAGAAATCTGGGAATCTCTCAACAACATGGTGGCAGGCTCAGCAGATGAAAGAAAAGTTAGAAGATCTCACCTGATCTCTCAATATGAGAACTTTAAGAAGGGAGAATCAGAAAATGTAGCTGACATGTACAATAGGCTCAGCCTCATAATAAATGAGCTGAAGTCTCTGGATAAAGTGATCTCACTCACAGAGATCAATGACAAAATTCTTATGTGCTTTCCCAGCACATAACTCCAGAATCTGGCCAATCAAAGAAGCCAGAAGTCTCAATGAGATCACCACTGAAGCCCTGTTGGGCAAGCTCAAATCTTATGAGCAGCTCATCAAAACCAGGGAAACTGAAGAATCCACTTCATCCCCAGCACCCAAGAAGGAAAGAAGCATAGCCTTCAAGGCTGCAGAAGATAAAGGAAAAGCTCCTGACAAAGAGGAGCTTATGAGTCTGTTAACCAAAAGATTCTATAAGATGGCCAAGAAAGACTTCAGAAAACAGCTATCCAGAAGTCATGACAAGCCAAGGTATGACAAAAAACATTCTAATGAAATCATATGTTTTGGCTGCAGGAAACCAGGACACATTGCTCCTGAATGTCCAGAGATTCAACACAAGAAGGACAAGAAGGAAAGAAGAAAAGAAAAGGAAGTAAAGAAGGGCTCCAACAAATCTTCCTCCCATTATCACAAGAAGAAGGGAAGAGGATTTGTAGCTACATCCTGGAGTGAAATAGAATCTGAATCAGAATCTTCATCTTGCTCCTCTGATGAAGAAGAAACGAAAGAAGACAGCCAATGCTTAATGGCTATTTATGACTCAGACAATGAGTCACAATCAGCATCATCATTGATGAGTACTTTTTGTACTCATCTTTTAGTATTATTTTAATATAGTTTTAAATTGAATTTATATAATTTATATGTATTTTCTTATTTAATCTGTTCTTTTTTAATTTCATCAACTAATTTAAGCTTATTTTATGTTTTGCAGGTTTTCTGGGCACTTTGAGTAAAAATCCAACGTACACGCCCAAGGTCACGGGCGTGACCAAGGGCGTGACAGTCAAAGATGTGTTCCAGACCCAATTCCTCCACCAGGGAGCGTTCCGTGAAGAATTCGCCAAGTACACGCCCCAGGTCACGAGCGTGACCCAGTATCACGGCCGCGACTCGCCACAGCATACAGAGCACGCCTACCACTGTCACAACCCGCATTTTCTCAATATTTAAAATATATCAGAGTGAGAGAAAATACGCGCCGTGATGCCACGCCGTGCAGGGGACAACTGTAGACGCTCAGGCAAACTCCTAAATCTAATGCTCTTTTATGAAAACTCATGTTATTATGATAAAATAATATTTAAGTTTAAGTTGAGAACCGTGTCCCCCGGTTCAGTGGATCAACTAGTCCACGAGTAAAAGTATACGTAGTCGCAGCGGAAAAATACTTGATTCAATTCTTTTATGGTTCTATATGAGCCCAAAGACCTAACATACAGCTAATGTTATGCATGACTCTAGATTTATTATAAGTAATAAAAAGGTTTTATAACGTTCAAAATATGGTGGTTTTCAGTTAAAGATATGCGATGAATCTAAGTTAAATGCAGCTTTTTATATTTAAAGTAACTAACATGCATCCTAACATAAATCCTTCCCAGAGAGCAACTGTAAGAACTAACAGTAGGTAACAGCAGTAAACACTAGCGAGTAGTCTAACATCCACGACACAACACTATGGGCGTCAACAAACAGACACAAACCCATAGGAGCAAATCTAGTCAGAAAGGACAAAACTACCTCACAGAAGGAGGTGAAACAAACGCTGCCACTACCTGCAGCACAGAAACCTCGAGCTCTACCAGACGAACCTGCTACTGCTCTAAACCTGAGGCATTCAAAAGAAAAGAACGCCTCAGCAAGAATGTGCAAGTGGTAGCAAGAAAAATCAAGGTTAGCAGCAATCATCAGTAAAAGATTGAAGAAAAGAGAGCTAAATAGAATAACACTTAATCTTACAACAACCCGAGCCAGCTCAAACGAGTGCACTCGGTAAGAGGAATAGAAAAGCCTGCACTGAAAGGTAATAGCCAAAGCAATCATAGCCAACCACGTGTCCGTCCCTGTGGCTCAGAGGTGATTATACATATAATATATCATAATACCATACATAAGCATATAAGCTTAAAAAAACTTGAGACTGATCAGCTCAAATTATATGGGAGCGGTTAACTACCTCCGCTACCCCAAGCCCAAAAGCAGGTGGGGGTACCACTAGACCCAACCACCCAAACATGACTACCATGCAAGGCTATAACATTTCCCCCACTGTCCCCCAAATACAACTACTGTGAAGGGCTAAAGACAGTAGTTCTTATTACTTAAATTTTAATTAAACACGGGACGCTACCCGAAAGGATAAACACCGGAAGGCCCTAAGAAATAGGGTCAAGACGAAGTACACATCGATCAATATGAATCATAAGAGTAACTCAAATGTTAACAGACCACAACGAGTAAAAAGAGGTTCAAACGAGAGGGATTCGAGATCAGGAGCACCGAAGGGTCACTGGCAATCATCTAAGTACACCCGAAGGGACACGAGATTCAAACACAAAAACTCAACGAAACCATCCCGGGGAATTAGGCAACAAAGCATACTTAGCTCATAAATCCAACCGAACACCAGGAGGAGTGTCAGACCGGGAAAACATGATAACAAATGGTTTTAACCATAATTCAGAACGAGAGAATCAGGAAACACCAGATTCAGCAATAAATCAATAGATTAATATTTAACTTACGACAGAGCTGAAGATTTCAGCAACCCGACACCATGCAAGGCTTGGTGTCGGAACGAGACGGAGAGAATCTTAACACGAAGGCCAAACACCAGAACAATACTAGTGGGTTCATAAGAAAACGCTTGGAACATAGCTAACACAGATCATAAAGTTCGGGAACCACTCAACGATCTATTTTGGAGTATAGAAGAAATAATCCGATGAAGGAACACCTAACACCACGGGATAAAACAAGACATGACTTCGCCAAAAGGCTCAACCAAAGAGCTTATAACACTTGAAAACAATGATTTAAGATACTCGGGCCCATACGGCAAAAAGGGCACACAACATTGGTGCAATAATTCAAGATACCCGACAAGGATAAGCTTAACCCGCATGACAAACACCAAATAAAAACTCAACAGGTCAAAGAGAACACTTGGTGAGTCCAAACTTGACCCCCAACCACTCTCGTAATAATACGACGAATGAAGCACGAAAGGACACAATAAATGATCACCAAAACAAATCCAGGACACTCAAGGAGTAAGGCATAGCTACCCCTAAAAGATCTCAGCAAAAAGGACATAAAAAGCTTGATAACATCGCTTAAGATACCCGGGAACACCCGGTAGAAAAACATAAAGACATGCTAAAGACCAATCAGAATAAGCGATGGAATCGACCGACAGACTCATCAAAAGTCGACCGGAAACTCAACAAAAGCTGACGGGAAGAGACTTACGTTACGGTCAACAAGGAAGACTTAACAAAAGTCGACGAGAAGGACTCAACAAGAAGTCGATGAGAAAGACTTAACAAAAGGTCGACGAGAACACTTAACCAAAATTGACTGGGAGACTTTATGTCAAAGTCGACGGGAAAGGTCGATAAAATCGACGGGAAGACTTCATAATGAAGTCGACGGGACAACACAATAAAATCGACTAGAAAACTTGATAATAATCGACTAGAAGGTCAATTAATTGATGAGAAGGAGTAGAAGAATGTCGACGGGAAGAATATAGCTAAAATCGGCTGGCTATCCCGTCGATCTTTACTTGGATAGATATCTAAGACAAGAGAAAGAAATTTCTAAGACAACCAAATCAGCAGAGCGACATCAACTCAGAACCTACAGCAACACTAAACACCAAAAGAAATACATATATATATATATATATATAAATACATATATATATATGTATACATAAAAAGGCACATGTATATTTATATGCATAAACATTGAAGCAGGAGATTTATAAATCTGCGGAAACATACAAGCCAGGGGAGGGGAGAGCAAACCACCTCTTGCCTTTACTCGAAACGCCGAAGAACGGCCTCACGAGCCCTCCACACCACAGATCGGCTCAAACACGGCCTAAATAAACTCTAAAACACTAACTTTGACGAAGGGATTCGCTTGACGCGACGCGACATAATTTGGCAATGTTACGAGATTATGATAACAATTGGAGGCACTAATACTACGATAGATTGCAAGTGAAAAATTCATATCATATACCCAAACGAGACGAGTCGAAACGAACGCCCTACGGAATCGAGTGACAAAACAAAACGTTCAAGGTCGCAGATCGGGCATAGCGGTGCATCAAATACGCATTTATAAATGAATAATGAAAGATTTTACCATGATCGGACGAGGAAGAAAGGAGGGGGAAAACCACCACTTGCCTTGGTTTCGCCGGAGACGTCTTCCGAAACGCGCCACGTCGTAGATCGGGGCAAAAGAAGATGAGAGAAGTTGAAATCTACAAGAAATCGGGCGAAATAGGGGTTAGGGTCAAAAACCCTCACGAGAAAACGTCAAGGAAACGGGGAAAACTTACCTCTATAGCGAAGCTCTCGTCGAGAGCATTCCAGATCTACCCTCGATCGAAGATTTCGAGCTCTGGATCGCCGGCGGCGGCCACCGGAAGGTCCACGCGAAAGAGGGCTCCACTCGCTCCTTTCTTTCTGTGGTTAGGTCGGGAGAAAATGAAAAGGAAGAGGAGCTGGTTCAGTTCTAATGTATGGGAAGAAGAGATCTTACATGATAATAATAATAATAATAATTATTATTATAATTATAATAATAAGTGAGGTGGGGGGGGGGGGGGGGGCAAATTTCACGGATAGAATAAATCTTATACTCAGAATATAATAATAATAATAATTATAATATAACTAAACTTCTCTAACAAAGAAAGTTCTCGAGAACTTCATAAGCTCTCGTGAACTTCAAATCACGCAAGGGCCATTACCTCATTTCTCGGGAAGTTTTTTCATTTGCCGTGAATGTAAGATTATAACAATATATATATATATATGTACATATAATATTATTACAGTAATACCAAAAGTAAACGAACGCCGAAATCGACGAAATTCGCACCGTAGGTGAACGGCGGCGCTACGAATCCAACGGCGAAGTTGTAATCAAAATCCGACGTGCCGTTCTCGAGTTATAGACGTTCCAAGCTACGATAATTTATAATTAAATTATCAAGATTTCAAGCGCGCGTCGAGGCTCCAAAAATGATCGGATCGCGACGAAACTTGACGGGCAAGTCTAAAATTAAACAACTTAATTTCCTATCGTAAAATTTTCCAATTTCGGTAACTTTCAAAATTTTGTCAGCTTGACCAAACGGACACGAGAACGCACTAACAGCGATGCGTCGTTAACTCTGCACTGGCGTAACGCCCTTACGTCATTATTACGACAATTAAAATAATAGTCGAAAATCAGGGGCGTTACAGTCACTCCCCCTAAAAAGAAGTTTCGTCCCGAAACTTAGAACGTAAAACGAAACTTGATGCCAAGAAAGATAGATTGAGATTCGCTGGATAGAAACGCTACCCGAAGAGGCCTAGGAGAACAACTGAGGATAAGATCCTCACTCATCATTGACTCTTACGTTCCCAGAATACAGACCAACGTCTCGACAAAGGAAGGATTAGGCTGCAATAGAGACACTGAGCTAGGGGCATGACAAACAAAAGCATAATCTTTCACCACTGGCTCACGTGAAACACATCGTGAAAACCAGGGAAAGAAGCAGGAAAACACAGCCTAACAGCAGACACTCTGATGCACTCACTCTGGCACCAGAGAAACTATCTCGAAAACCATGCCCCCAACTATGAGCTCTAAATTAGCACTCTGCCAAAATGCACATTTCTCATAATGCATCTGAGCCAACAGTAGCTCCTCACGGATAAGCGAAACCGCGACACTCAAATCCACCAAGGCTTCCAAAATCTGTCTCAAATCGCCGGCAAGCACAACATTCAGATACAAACCTTGTCACGCCATCTAGTACTTCCAAACACCGACCCATCTCCATAAACCACATCACATTTCTTTTGGAATCCAAATGGGTAGGCAACGCTAGAACTTCACGCTTTGCCATAAATCCTTGCCCGAATATCCTCAATAGCAGGAATATAATATTTACTTCTAAATTTCTACGTGATCATATCTTTCTACAAAAAAAAATCCAGAAAATCTTTGCATTAGACTTAATCCTGAATGAATTGCAATTCCAATCTATAAAAGGCTCCCCCAACACTAAGCTGGTCAACAATAATATTGCTTCCAACAGTTGCCAATAAAATTCTCTCTGCCAGCTACTACACTAAAACACTAATGATGAGTGTAGGGTAATCCTTCCTATAAAATTTCAAATTCCATGAACCATTCGCAAGCACAATCCCTGTCTACGTCAGAACAGAACACCCAAACCATGATCAAAATTCACGACAAGGCCTTCTAAATCCAACACTTCCAAATCAACCTAAGCGATAAAAACCACTTAGAAGGGAATATAACACTAAGGGGATCAACAAAACGATCGAAAATCTAACGATGATCGGCCACGAAACTGAATCGCTACGCACACCTGAGGATTCATCCTCTACTTGGGGAGTCGATCCCGACGTACTACGCTCTGAAATCATCTCCTGCGATTACGACCGAACATCTCATCCATACCTAGTTACCTAGCTTACTACCTCAACTAGGAAACTAGAATCATCTAACTCAAATAGATCAGAAATGTATAGACACTTGCACTTGCTGTTACCTTGCTCTGGGATTTCATAAATGATGTTATGCTCTAATACTTGGGATGATGCTCTGTCATCCATTTTGACTCTTGTGCCTATGATATGAATGCATGTATTCTTTATTCTCTTTTGAAATCATGTGTGTACATGTGTCATCATGTAAACCTTAACTTAGCACGCGTGCTTATGCGATGATATGTTATGCATGTAGTGCTATGCATTCTAAAAAGGCCTTAATGCATGTCATGAGCGGCGTACACATGTAACGTTATGCATCCCATACTACATAACATTACATGTAACGAAAAAAGAAAACGTGCTAATGGGCATCCATGTAATGGTGGTTATGCATCCCATACTACATAACCGTCACATGTTGCCACCTATGGTGGATCCATATACAAACACATATTATGCATCCCATACTACATAATATGCCCCGTATACTTCTTATCATGCTATGAGTGTAGTGACTATGCTTTGGTTAAGGTGTACTGATGACACATCGGTGTGTGTATGCAAATGAATGGAGGAAATAAAACTTATCAGATTTGCTGGTTCGACCAACTTGCCAAACCAACCTGGCTCTGATACCAACTATCACAACCCGCATTTTCTCAATATTTAAAATATATCAGAGTGAGAGAAAATACGCGCCGTGATGCCACGCCGTGCAGGGGACAACTGTAGATGCTCAGGCAAACTCCTAAATCTAATGCTCTTTTATGAAAACACATGTTATTATGATAAAATAATATTTAAGTTTAAGTTGAGAACCGTGTCCCCCGGTTCAGTGGATCAACTAGTCCACGAGTAAAAGTATACGTAGTCGCAGCGGAAAAATACTTGATTCAATTCTTTTATGGTTCTATATGAGCCCAAGACCTAACATACAGCTAATGTTATGCATGACTCTAGATTTATTATAAGTAATAAAAAGGTTTTATAACGTTCAAAATATGGTGGTTTTCAGTTAAAGATATGCGATGAATCTAAGTTAAATGCAGCTTTTTATATTTAAAGTAACTAACATGCATCCTAACAAAAATCCTTCCCAGAGAGCAACTGTAAGAACTAACAGTAGGTAACAACAGTAAACACTAGCGAGTAGTCTAACATCCACGACACAACACTATGGGCGTCAACAAACAGACACAAACCCATAGGAGCAAATCTAGTCAGAAAGGACAAAACTACCTCACAGAAGGAGGTGAAACAAACGCTGCCACTACCTGCAGCACAGAAACCTCGAGCTCTACCAAACGAACCTGCTACTGCTCTAAACCTGAGGCATTCAAAAGAAAAGAACGCCTCAGCAAGAATGTGCAAGTGGTAGCAAGAAAATTCAAGGTTAGCAGCAATCATCAGTAAAAGATTGCAGAAAAGAGAGCTAAATAGAATAACAATTAATCTTACAACAACCCGAGCCAGCTCAAACGAGTGCACTCGGTAAGAGGAAGAGAAAAGCCTGCACTGAAAGGTAATAGCCAAAGCAATCATAGCCAACCACGTGTCCGTCCCTGTGGCTCAGAGGTGATTATACATATAATATATCATAATACCATACATAAGCATATAAGCTTAAAAAAAACTTGAGACTGATCAGCTCAAATTATATGGGAGCGGTTAACTACCTCCGCTACCCCAAGCCCAAAAGCAGGTGGGGGTACCACTAGACCCAACCACCCAAACACGACTACCGTGCAAGGCTATAACATTTCCCCCACTGTCCCCCAAACACAACTACTGTGAAGGGCTAAAGACAGTAGTTCTTATTACTTAAATTTTAATTAAACACGGGACGCTACCTGAAAGGATAAACACCGGAAGGCCCTAAGAAATAGGGTCAAGACGAAGTACACATCGATCAATATGAATCATAAGAGTAACTCAAATGTTAACAGACCACAACGAGTAAAAAGAGGTTCAAACGAGAGGGATTCGATATCAGGAGCACCGAAGGGTCACTGGCAATCATCTAACTACACCCGAAGGGACACGAGATTCAAACACAAAAACTCAAAGAAACCATCCCGGGGAATAAGGCAACAAAGCATACTTAGCTCATAAATCCAACCGAACACCAGGAGGAGTGTCAGACCGGGAAAACATGATAACAAATGGTTTTAACCATAATTCAGAACGAGAGAATCAGGAAACACCGGATTCAGCAATAAATCAATAGATTAATATTTAACATACGACAGAGCTGAAGATTTCAGCAACCCGACACCATGCAAGGCTTGGTGTCGGAACGAGACGGAGAGAATCTTAACACGAAGGCCAAACACCAGAACAATACTAGTGGGTTCATAAGAAAATGCTTGGAACATAGCTAACACAGATCATAAAGTTCGGGAACCACTCAACGATCTATTTTGGAGTATAGAAGAAATAATCCGATGAAGGAACACCTAACACCACGGGACAAAACAAGACATGACTTCGCCAAAAGGCTCAACCAAAGAGCTTAGAACACTTGAAAACAATGATTTAAGATACTCGGGCCCATACGGCAAAAAGGGCACACAACATTGGTGCAATAATTCAAGATACCCGACAAGGATAAGCTTAACCCGCATGACAAACACCAAATAAAAACTCAACTGGTCAAAGAGAACACTTGGTGAGTCCAAACTTGACCCCCAACCACTCTCATAATAATACGACGAATGAAGCACGAAAGGACACAATAAATGATCACCAAAACAAATCCAGGACACTCAAGGAGTAAGGCATAGCTACCCCTAAAAAATCTCAGCAAAAAGGACATAAAAAGCTTGATAACATCGCTTAAGATACCCGGGAACACCCGGTAGAAAAACATAAAGACACGCTAAAGACCAATCAGAATAAGCGATGGAATCGACCGACAGACTCATCAAAAGTCGACCGGAAACTCAACAAAAGCTGACGGGAAGAGACTTACATTACGGTCAACAAGGAAGACTTAACAAAAGTCGACGAGAAGGACTCAACAAGAAGTCGATGAGAAAGACTTAACAAAAGGTCGACGAGAACACTTAACCAAAATTGACTGGGAGACTTTATGTCAAAGTCGACGGGAAAGGTCGATAAAATCGACGGGAAGACATCATAATGAAGTCGACGGGACAACACAATAAAATCGACTAGAAAACTTGATAATAATCAACTAGAAGGTCAATTAATTGACGAGAAGGAGTAGAAGAAAGTCGACGGGAAGAATATAGCTAAAATCGGCTGGCTATCCCGTCGATCTTTACTTGGATAGATATCTAAGACAAGAGAAAGAAATTTCTAAGACAACCAAATCAGCAGAGCGACATCAACTCAGAACCTACAGCAACACTAAACACCAAAAGAAATACATATATATATATAAATACATATATATATATGTATACATAAAAAGGCACATGTATATTTATATGCATAAACATTTAAGCAGGAGATTTATAAATCTGCGGAAACATACAAGCCAGGGGAGGGGAGAGCAAACCACCTCTTGCCTTTACTCGAAACGCCGAAGAACGGCCTCACGAGCCCTCCACACCACAGATCGGCTCAAACACGGCCTAAATAAACTCTAAAACACTAACTTTGACGAAGGGATTCGCTTGACGCGACGCGACATAATTTGGCAATGTTACGAGATTATGATAACAATTGGAGGCACTAATACTACGACAGATTGCAAGTGAAAAATTCATATCATATACCCTAACGAGACGAGTCGAAACGAACGCCCTACGGAATCGAGTGACAAAACAAAACGTTCAAGGTCGCAGATCGGGCATAGCGGTGCATCAAATACGCATTTATAAATGAATAATGAAAGATTTTACCATGATCGGACGAGGAAGAAAGGAGGGGGAAAACCACCACTTGCCTTGGTTTCGCCGGAGACGTCTTCCGAAACGCGCCACGTCGTAGATCGGTGCAAAAGAAGATGGGAGAAGTTGAAATCTACAAGAAATTGGGCGAAATAGGGGTTAGGGTCAAAAACCCTCACGAGAAAACGTCAAGGAAATGGGGAAAACTTACCTCTATAGCGAAGCTCTCGTCGAGAGCATTCCAGATCTACCCTCGATCGAAGATTTCGAGCTCTGGATCGCCGGCGGCGGCCACCGGAAGGTCCACGCGAAAGAGGGCTCCGCTCGCTCCTTTCTTTCTGTGGTTAGGTCGGGAGAAAATGAAAAGGAAGAGGAGCTGGTTCGGTTCTAATGTATGAGAAGAAGAGATCTTACATGATAATAATAATAATAATTATTATTATTATAATTATAATAATAAGTGAGGTGGGGGGGGGGGGCAAATTTTACGGATAGAATAAATCTTATACTCAGAATATAATAATAATAATAATTATAATATAACTAAACCTCTCTAACAAAGAAAGTTCTCGAGAACTTCATAAGCTCTCGGGAACTTCAAATCACGCAAGGGCCATTACCTCATTTCTCGGGAAGTTTTTTCATTTGCCGTGAATGTAAGATTATAACAATATATATATATATGTACATATAATATTATTACAGTAATACCAAAAGTAAACGAATGCCGAAATCGACGAAATTCGCACCGTAGGTGAACGACGGCGCTACGAATCCAACAACGAAGTTGTAATCAAAATCCGACGTGTCGTTCTCGAGTTATAGACGTTCCAAGCTACGATAATTTATAATTAAATTATCAAGATTTCAAACGCGCGCCGAGGCTCCAAAAATGATCGGATCGCGACGAAACTTGACGGGCAAGTCTAAAATTAAACAACTTAATTTCCTATCGTAAAATTTTCCAATTTCGGTAACATTCAAAATTTTGTCGGCTTGACCAAACGGACACGAGAACGCACTAACAGCGATGCGTCGTTAACTCTGCACTGGCGTAACGCCCTTACGTCATTATTACGACAATTAAAACAATTAAAATAATAGTCGAAAATCAGGGGCGTTACAGCCACGTCATTTAAAGTTACACGCCCCAGGTCACGGGCGTGACCTCGGGCGTGACATCAGGTCACGGGCGTGACTCGCCCCGCGCTTCTTCCCGCCAGAGTTTCCCGCCAGCATCACTATTTCAAGATTACACGCCCCAGGTCATGGGCGTGACCTAGGGCGTGACACGGCCGAAACGCTCGCAATTACTCCAGAAGGCGCCCTCTCCGCTGCTGCTTCGATCACGCCCCTTACACGCCCTTAGTCACGGGCGTGACCAAGGGCGTGTAACCTCATTTTTTCAGCTATATAAAGCCAGCTCCAGCAGATGTTTAAGGACGAATTTTGGGAGTTCAAATCTCCATTTCTTGTTTTATTTTCATGTTTTAGTAGTCTTGTAGTTGTTATTTTATTTCAATAGTTGTAATTTTCAATTTCTAGCTTGTATTTCTTTTCAATTGCAATTAATAAAATAGTTCTATTCTCTTATTTCTCCTCCCCTCTTCATGTGTTCTTTTACCTTCTTTAATTCCTCTATCTCCATGAGTACTTAGATTTCTTTTAGTACTCGATCGAGATGATCCGAGGAAAAATAATTATCATGAAGTAATTTAGAACATCTTTTTCTCTTCTTGGAAATACTTTCGATTTATCCTTGATTTTAATTAAATGAGATTATATTTTCGATATATAATTCTCGTTTTTGTTTTCGTTCTTTAGTTAGCCGAACAAGCTCGTAAGACGAATCGATCATTCAAGGATAAAGAGAGTTGAATGCAACCCTTTAGTAAGGATGTCATAAATCTCCCGGATTGGACTCAAATCCAATAGAGGGGTTCATTACGATAAAGCATGTATTAGGTTCAATTATAGAACGAGAGTTCGGTTGATCCACCTAATCTTAGTTGGGCGTATCCTCGAGAGAGGTGCGTTCATAATTCGGGAACCTCCACGGTCAAAGCAAATTTCCTAAGAGATCTAGATTTTCTTGTTTCTTCTATCCTTTTATTCCAAGGTGATTCAAAGATCGAGTGCCAGCCCTTTTTACTCGTCGTTTTAATCTTGAATTTATTTTCCTTTGCAAAATCACTCCCAAGTTCTATTTGATAAAATAATAGATATTTTCTTGAAGTAAGAGTACTCAACCGCCCCGAGTCCAATACGACCTTGGTTTTTATAACCTATACTACATTCGATATGGTGCACTTGCCGTTGTTGTTTGCAAGCATAGTTTTGCTCATCAATCATCCAGCTCCAGTGATGATGAAGAAGAAAAAAGTATTTGCATGATGGCAATCAATGCCTCAACTAACAATTCTGATGAAGAGAAATCAGAATCAGAAACAGAAGATGACATTGATCAGGTATTATCTGACTTTGATTTCACTTCTATTGAATTCAAAGATGATTTCAAAACTCTTTGCCAAGACTTAATAAAATCTGAGAAAGAAATAATCTCTCTCAGAACTAAGTTAGTTGAAATGAACAATATAAGTGACGAGAATGGAAATCTTAAGAAAGATTTGGCTGCCTCCAGAGAACACATTACTACTCTTGAGAGTAAGTTATCTGAAGCCAAAAAGCTTGAAGAATCCCTCAATGGGAGAAGTATCAGGATGATGGACATCACAAGCACTGTAAATGCTAGATTTAATAATAGCAAACTGGGCTTGGGTGCCTCATCAAGAGAGCCATCTCTGATTAAGAAAAACATCCTCTCCACACCCATAAAATTCATTTTTGCTAAAAGCAAAGAAGCTGCAGAAAGAAATAAAGACATTTCAAGGAAGTTTGTTAAGGATAAAAGAATTCAGAAGAATTCGTCGAATGACACTCGACAAAAGGATTCAAATTTGTCGAACGAGGCTCGACGAAAACAGACTTTCAGTATAGTTATAAAATGAATAATGATCGACGAATTTATTCAAATTCTTCGAACAAGCACTATACAGAAAACTCTAAGAATTCTAATCCTAAATATACCAAAAATCCTTTTACTGAGTGGACTATTCCTCCAAGGAGATATCATCCACAAGGCTACAAGGATCAGTCTGAAATGACATTTATCTCTGAATTTTGTGGTAACATAAAAGGACCCAAGGTAGTCTGGGTCAAAAACAACTAGTTTATGTTTTTGTCATTGTAGGTACACAGCCATCCAAGATTAAATCAAAAATGGTACTTCGATAGTGGATGCTCAAAGCATATGACAGGGAACAAGGCCAACCTGAACAACTACAAGGCAAAACTTGGACCCAAGGCGATCTTTGGAGACTCCAACTGTGGACAAACCAAAGGCTATGGTCAAATTAAAATAGGAACAGTGACATTCAAGGAAGTAACCTATGTCAATGGTCTAAAGCACAACCTCATCAGCATAAGTCAGTTATGTGATGAAGGTTATCAGGTAACATTTAATATATCAGAATGCATCATTAAATCATCTGATAATGTTACTGTTCTATCAGGAATTAGACAAGGAAATATATATTTAGTAAACTTCAACTCATCTAAATCAGAAATTTGTTTATTTAATGAGGTAAGCAAGTCTAGTGAATTATGGCATAAAAGATTAGGACATGTAAACCTTAGGACCATTGCTAAATTAGCTAAAGATAATCTTGTTAGAGGCTTACCATCAGGATCATATAAGAAAGAAGGTCTTTGTAGGGCATGTCAATTAGGTAAGCAAACCAAAAACAGCTTTAAATCATTATCTAAAAGTGATTCACCTAGAATCTAATACTTGCTACATATGGACCTTTTTGGACCTATTGCAATAAAGAGCCTAGGGGGGAAGTCTTACACTCTAGTTATTGTGGATGATTTCTCTAGATTCACTTGGGTGTTCTTTTTGAGAGAAAAGTCAGATAACTTTAAAGTTCTTACAGACTTTCTTAAGAGCATACAGATTGAGTACTCTACTGTAGTTGCATTGATCAGAAGTGATCATGGCACTGAGTTTGAGTCTCTTCTCATGCAAGAATTCTATGAGATGGAAGGTATTAGACATTGCTTCTCAGCTCCTAGAACTCCTCAACAAAATAGGGTAGTTGAAAGGAAGAATAGAACTCTAATTGAATCAGCAAGAACATTGCTTGCAGATGCTAACTTGCCCCTATCCTTTTGGGCTGAGGCTGTCAGCACAGCAAATTATGTTCTGAATAGAAGTTTGATACACAAACTTAAGGTTAAAACTCCCTATGAATTGCTTAAAGGGAAGAAACCCAAAGTTGATTATTTTAGAACTTTTGGATGTAGATGTTTTGTTCATAACAATGATAAGAAATATCTTAAGAAATTTGAACCAAAATCTGAAGAAGGAATCTTCTTAGGATATTCAATAGTTAGTAAAGCATATAGGGTATTTAATAAATCCTCTCTTAAAATAGAAGAGTCTATGCATGTTTCCTTTGATGAAACTAACATGTTTTAGAAGGAGAAGAACTCTTCTACCAAGAACACTTTGTAGGTACCAGCTCTATGTGAAGAGCTTAAAGGGCTAAATCTACAAACAGGAGATTCACTGCATCCATTACCTCAAACTCTTGAAGATAGTGAAGAAGAAGATCATCCAGATCTTGTTGATTACCTGAATCAAGCAACAACAGAACATCCTCCACAGGATGTAATAGCTGAACAAATTCCCAATGAAGACACTACTGTTGAACCAACTCCAACTGCTGAGCACATCACAGTCAGAGATCATCTAATTTCACAAGTGATTGGCGATATCACAGCAGGTTTTCAAACAAGGCATCAACTACACCAAAATCTGATGCATACTTGCTTTCTATCACAAGTTGAACCTCAAACCATAAAAGATGCAGAACAAGATCCAAATTGGATTCTTGCAATACAAGAGGAACTCAACCAGTTTGAAAGAAACAAAGTTTGGGATTTGGTTCCAAGACCAAGAGGCCATCCAGTTATTGGCACCAAGTGGGTCTTCAGGAACAAGCTTGATGAACAAGGAAATATTGTGAGAAATAAAGCAAGATTGGTAGCTCAAGGATATTCACAGGAAGAAGGCATATATTATGATCAGACATTTGCCCCTGTTGCAAGGCTTGAAGCTATAAGGATTTTCTTGGCCTTTGTTGCATTCAAGAAGTTTAAGGTATATCAAATGGATGTGAAAAGTGCTTTTCTCAATGGAGACATCAAAGAAGAAGTCTATGTGGAACAACCACCAGGTTTCATCTCTCCAACTCATTCCTCCTATGTATTCAAACTTAATAAAGCTCTCTATGGCCTCAAACAAGCTCCCAGAGCATGGTATGAGACTTTAGCTAACTTTCTCTTGGAAAACAATTTCTGTAGAGGCATGGTAGACAAAACATTATTTTACAAAGTACATAAAAATCAAACTCTACTAGTTCAAATATATGTAGATGACATTATCTTTGGATCTACTGATTCAAATTTGTGCAAAAGATTTTCCAATCTAATGCAATCAAGATTTGAAATGAGTAGTATGGGTGAATTATCATACTTTCTTTGTCTTCAAGTGAAGCAAACCCCATCAGGAATCTTCATCTCTCAATCTAAGTATGCTAAGGAATTAGTGAAAAGATTTGGAATGTCTGATTCTTCTACTATGAAAACACCCATGGCCTCTAATGCTGTTATTAATACTGATGAATCAGGGAAACCTGTTGATCAGAAACTGTACAGGGCAATTATTGGCTCTCTACTATATTTAACAGCTAGTAGGCCAGACATAATGTTTGTTACATGCATTTGTGCTAGGTTTCAAGTTGATCCTAAAGAATCTCATCTTACTTTTGTAAAAAGAATTTTAAGATATATAAAGGGTTGCCCTAATCTGGGACTTTGGTATCCAACAGCATCTGAATTTGAATTAACTGGATTCTCAGACTCAGATTATGCTGGATGCAGGGTAGATAGGAAAAGCACATCAGGAACTTGTCAGTTTCTTGGTGATAAGCTTGTATCTTGGTTTTGTAAGAAACAAACATATGTGTCTACATCAACAGCTGAAGCTGAATACTTAGCTGCTGGCAGTTGCTGCTCATAGATATTGTGGATACAAAATCAGCTCCTAGACTATGGTGTCAACTTAAATAATTCATTTATATTTTGTGACAACACTAGTGCAATATCTATAGCACAAAATCCAGTTCTCCATAGTAGGACTAAACACATAGAAATTAGGCACCACTTCCTCAGGGACAATGTAGATAACAACAAAATTTGCCTACAATTTATTTCTACTGATTTGCAAAGAGCTGAAATTTTTACCAAGCCCTTGGATGAAAAGAAGCACATCTTCTTTATAAATCAACTAGGAATGATAGATGGAGAATCAATCTGCTAAAAATTAAGTATTTCTACTTTTCTCACAAATTTGTCGAACGAAGAACGACAAATTTGAATCATTTGTCGAACAGTGGTCTCTGAAACCTCTTAAGGGCAGAGTCAGTTAAGGAAATTTCTTTTTTCGAACGTCGGTCGACGAAAAAGATGCTCTCGTCGAACGCTTTAGACAAAGAAATAAAGCCTTTTCGACTTCTAATTTTATTAGGTTTTGTCGAACAGTGGTTTACGAATGCGCCGTCATTCTTCGACCTTTCTATATAAGCATTATTTTATCTTATTCTAAGCTTTGCACCTACAGAAATTGTCTTTCCCTCCAGTTCCCCTCTGCACTTGATCTTCAACTTTCTTTGCAGGAACAATGGCGATTCCTCAGGCCTCTCTGCACCTAATGAAGTTTGACGAAGGTTTCAACATTGACATGGACTCGTTTGCACAGTCAGACCAAATCTTCAAGGACATTCATCAAACGCTGGATGAACAACATCTAAGAAAGCTTCTAAGCACCAGGCAGAAGATAGTTGTTGCAGAGATAAAAGAATGGCTTTACACTCCAAAACCAGTCGATGAAAGCTTGTCGGGAACAATCTCAGGTCATCATATCTCTCTCTCTCCCACCATCCTTTCTGAATTCTTTGGTTTTGAAAATGGTGAAGATGAATTAGACATAAGCTCAAATGAATTTGATGAATCTTTAGTCAAAATGGGGCATCTGACTGGAAACCCTAGCCACCTTCTGAAAAAGAATCTGTCTCAGAACTACAAGTTATTAGCAGATATTGTTGGAAAAGTCTTGCTGAGCAAGACTTCTGGGCATGACTATATCAGTAGGCACAAATTTCTGTTAATGGTGGCCTTAATGGAGAAGAAGAAAGTCAACTGGGGATTAATCCTTTTTGAATTGATTAAAAAGAAAAACTCTAAAGACAATGTATGCTTTGGAAGAATCTTAGGGATTTTTCTGCAGGAAAGGCATCCAGAGCTTCTGGTGTCACCAAAAGTAACAATAAATGCCAGCAAGAGGCTGACCATAGCTCTCTTTGCTAAATGGGATAGAGTAATTCCCAAGAAGAATACAGGAGCTGAGGCATCCAGATAAAGGAAAGCTTCTGAGGACACAAGGACTGATCAAGTCACTCCCTCTACCCTTCTAGAAGATCCTTCCTCAGTTCCTCCTTCCTCTCATATTCTCTCTCCACCTGCTCAAATTTCTCCTACTCACTCTTATTCTTCATCCCCTCCTTCAACTGAAATAACATCCATCAATGATATCCCCCTCTCAACTGCCCATATCAGTGATGCTACACCTCCTCTTCTATCTTCAGAACCACTACCTACCACACCTCCCTCTCCAATACACAATGAATATCATTCACCTATTCATTCTCCTAGTCCAATCCATCTAGAAATTCCCACACATACCACTATCATCAGAAATATCTTTCCTCAAATATCATCTCCATCCACTTCACAACCATCTTCTAGTAATCCACCAGATTATCCATCCCTCAACCTCTCCTTTATTGCTGATCAAGTTTTTGAACTTATCCTTCCTAAAATAAGCCAGCTCCTGGATGCAAAACTTGCTCCAGTTCTTCAGGCACTTTCTACTTTATCTGCTAAAATTGCTTCTCTTCCCTCCTCCATTGCTGTCCCTTTTTCAAGGGGCCTAGATTCAGGCTGCCCTGAAGCTAGGCAGGGGGAGATGTCCTATGAAGAAGCTCCAGGAACAGAAGAACCTCCAGAAGAAGATACAGAAGTTACAATTTTTGATACAGATATAATTGATTCAGCTACACAAGTTATAGAAGAAATAAATAATATATGCATTCATCCATCCTATGATCTATATAGCTTATTATCAAAATTTGATGTCACATATACTTCAAGGGTATCACCAAAGGTATACATAGAGGACCTATCAAAGGCTCTGATATGCCTTCCTCAGAAGACTCATTCTGATATCATACAAAATTACATCTCTTCTATTCCTTCATTCACTGTTCAAGACTTTCAAATAAAGGATCACTCTGCAGAATATGAAGATGATCTTGCAGAATTTCTTGATGATACAATAGCCTCACAAATTACTTCTTCACCTCCAAATCCTGCATGGAATGAAGAACCAATGCCAAGCTTTGATGAAATTTGGAAAGAAGCAGATGCAGAATTTGACAAAGCTGAAGAAGAAAGATTAAAGGCCCGTGAAGCAATCAAGAGAATTGATGACTTATACAATAAGCCAATCTCATCTTCTGACTCTGATGATGATGATGACAACAGTGATTCTGATGATACACTTTCAAAGAAAAGAAAGAAAAGAACATCCAAGTCAAAGGCTGCTCCCAAACCCCCAAACCCAAATAATGACATTCCTCTGTACATTTTGTATAATGTTCCTCTTGATGAGAAAACTCCTCACTGGATGAAGCTCTCCAGAAATGAGAACAATAGGAGGAAGAAATTCAAAAAGACTGGCTACATCCCTGACAAACCAGTCAAGCACAATCCTCCTCCTCCTCCTCCTCCAGCAGCTGGTGCAACAGGATTATCAGGTGTTTCATCTTCCTCTCAGAAGCCAAGCTCTCAACATTCTAGGAGACCTGGTAGTTCTAGTGGTTCTCAAGCCTCTGGATCAGCCAGTGCTCCTTTCTCTAAGAGATCAACACCTATCCTTCAAGAAAGTCAAATCTTTTCCTCTTCTAAAATATCTTCAGAATACAAACTTCACATATCTGATGGATCTCTTCACAGAGATAAAGTACCTCAAAAGGTCACTCAAGACAAAAATGATTCAGAAGATACCTATTACTTTCCAGATCCAGAAGAAGAGAAAATCTGTCAGATGGCAAGACTGAAAGAAACAATTGCATATGCACAGATTAAAAAGGCTAAAGCAGAAGGCAAAGACTTCTCAGGTTTCTCAACCATGTCAGAATACAGAAGAAAAGAACTTGAAAAATACAAAATAGTTAGAGCATTCAATGCTGAGGAATATATTGATATGCACCCAGAAGCATTTATCCCTCATGTCAAAGAACAGAAAATCATTGGAGCTCAAGATTTGTTTATCAGCAAAAAGAAATAAGAAGACCCCAACAGGAAAATCATATTCAAGCCACCTTCTCAGGATAAAAAGTCTTAAATAAATTGCTTGATTATGAATGTAAAGTTTCTAAACTCAGAGCATTTATTTTCTATCCTATCTGATGATCTATTTTTATCTATCAGATATATTTCATTTCTTTGTTGCTCTGTTGTTTATACTTTCTGTTGTATCTATTTAAATATTTGTCAAATAGTATCGTAACCCAAATAGGGGAAGATTGTTGGAACAACCCTATTACTAATTTGGGCTAGGATCACTATGTTTTGATTAGGATATGTATTGACCCCAATGTATAGCCTTAGGGTTAAGCTTTAGGCTGATCAGATTAGCAGAACTTAGGCAAATTCAAGCTCAACACATGGTGAGTGGTGTTCGACGAATGACCAAATTTGTTCGACAAATTGCTTCCAACAGACTGAAGAAATTTGCAGTTCCAGCGGTCGACAAATTCTGAGTCAGCGCTCGACAAATGACTAGCAGCGGTCGACTAATTCTAAGCCAGCGCTCGACAAATGACTAGCAGCGGTCGACAAATTCTAGCCAGCGCTCGACAATTGCTTTCTAATGCTCAGATTTATATTCTCAGTGGATGTCAGTTCTCTGAACTCAAATCAGCAAAATAACGGATATATTTATTTCTCCTTGGACGTATTCAGACAGCCAAGTAAGGATATCTTTTTCATTTATTATATCCTTATATTCCTTCCTTTCCAAGAAGAAGAATAGTCGTTGACATTTAATGCCAAAGGCATCTTTCTCGACAAAAGGAGTTAAAAGGACCTGCCAAAAATCATTTTGGGTGGCTACCTGGTTCCAAGAAGGATTTAAGTCAGAAGAAGAAATTCCTTAAATAGACAGAAGATTTGAATTTGAAAATACATATACAAACAGTTATCAAAAGAAGAAAAAGAGAATAGCAAGAACTGAGATAGTCGTCTTCTGTGAGAGAAATAAAGAAAAAATTTAACTATCACTTTCTCTCATCTGTGAGCATAGAACAAGGAGAATAGAAGAAGTCTTTCAGAAGAAGAAGAAGAAGCAAATACACTATTCTTTCTCAGCTTTCTTCTTCATCGAGATCATCTGCTACAAAGACTTCTATTTGAGAAAGCTCTGTCCAAGAATCTGTCATTAACTCTCATCAGACTGGGGGAGCTCTCTGCTTCAACACCTTTTCCCTTCTCTCAGATCTTTGACAGAGAAGAACACTCTATACCTTTTTATCTCATTCTGTGCAGGGTTAATACTCCCTTCAAAAGTTTACCCAGTGGTGGCAAGACACCTTATCAAAAAATCCTAGTGTGGTTTTTAAGCACCTTATCAAAAGCTTATTGGTGTGTGGACACCTTATCAAAAATTCCTTGGTGCCTAGGCACCTTATCAACCCTCCTAGTTGATTCCTTCCAAAGGTAGTAGAAGAGTAGACGTACCCAGATTTATTAGGGAACTACTATAGCTCCTTGTGTCTTCTGTGCTTGATCATTTCTGTGTGCTTGTGCTGTGTGTCCTTTTTTATTAATTCTGTAGTTTTCTATAACTCACACTAAATGCACATATACTTAAACAGTAGTTTAATTTTCGCTATAAAACGTATTAAAAAATTTTAATACTCTATTCACCCCCCCCCCCCCCCCCTCTAGAGTAATTTAAGATCTGAGCTCCACTTTCAAATTTCCTCCCTCAAATCTGATTCCATCATCTTGAGAGATTTAATCTCTTTTGCTTGAGATTTGAATACCTTGCGGCATTTGTCAAATCCTTCCAAAACCGCTTTGTACTGAGTCATTAAATCTGAATCTACCTCTGAAGAATAGCCTTCATTTGCATTAGAGTCAGTTTCAGATGCAGAAAGAGGAGTGTGCGAGTTTACCTTCCCTTTGTATGAGGAGACACTTCCTTCCTCATCTGAATGTGCCATAAGCCCGAAATAGGCTTCTTCATCTGAGCTTGACTTCCTTGAGTCACTGTCACTAAGAGTCTTAGTCTTCTTTGCTAAGAAGCTCTTTTCTTCTTTCCTTTTCCCCTTGAAGGATTTCTTCTCTTTCTTCTTTTTGTATGGACATTCCGTACTTATATGTCCTGGCTTATTACAACAATAACAGACAATATCAGTCGAAACATGTTTATTCGGTTTGGTTTTATACCTTTCGTTGTTGTGTTCTTTTTTGTGATGTTCATCATCATGCCTTGATCTTCTTTGGCTCCTTTTTCTGAGCAATTTCTTGAATTTCTTGGAGAGTGAAGAGAACTCTCCATCGGACATGTCTGAGCTTGATGAGCAATCCATAGACTCATCGTCTTCATCAGATGGCTGTGTCCTTTCAAATGATCTAGCTTTACCTCTTCTTGACTCTTTGGACTTAAGTGCCACAGAGTTCTCCCTTCCAGAAGTGGAGCATCCTTCTTCTTCAGCTTTTCTAATACTCAGCTTTAGCTCATGGGAGAGCAGCTTCCCATATAGAATCTGTGGCTCCGTAGTAGCCAACTTACCATATTCTCTGATAGCTATCACCTTGGGGTCCCATTCCTTAGACAGGTATCTAAGGAATTTATCGTTTAGTTCACCCATGGTGAATTCCCTTCCATAGTTTCTCAAACCATTTACAATTTTGAAGAATTTCTCGTAGGTGTCAGAAATTGTGTCTTTACCTTGTTGCTTGAAGGCTTCGTATTCTTGGATCAGCAAAGACTTCCTGTCATCTCGAACTTCTTCAGTACCTTCCATCAAAACCACAATAGAATCCCACATCTCTTTTGCAGACTTACAGTGAATCAGATTTTGTAGCATTGAATCATCAAATGCACCTGCTATGATGTGCTTTGCTTTCTTGTCCAGAGTGACAAGTGCAATTTCATCCTTTGTCATGTCCATCACTTTCTTTGGCACTTGTTTGGTGGCATCAATGGTAGAAGCAATCATGGGAATATGGGGACCATCCTTAACTATCTGGGATATTCGGGGATCATTTGCTTCCATATAGAAGATGACTCTTTCTTTCCACATGGGGAAATTCTCCTTAGTGCAAACTGGGAGCTTGGAGGAAAACCTTTCTTTGCCTCTGTCCATACATAGAGATCTTGACAACGTTGAAGGATCTTTAATCTAGGTGTTAACCTCTTAACGATAACCTGGCTTTGATACCATTGAAAGAAATTGTTGTCTACCTAAATCACCTAGAGGGGGGTGAATAGGTGATCTCTACTGCGATTGCGGAATAAAAATTTTGCACAAACACAAAAGAAAAATCACAGCACAGAGACACAAGATTTATAGTGGTTACCCAAGGGTGGGTACTCCTCTCTCCCGCTCCGCCTATCTAGCACTTCGGGCTAGCGTCGGCAACTTCACCAAAACTTAGATTTATCAACAAATCCTACACTCGGAGACAACGACTCCTACAAACTCGGAGAACAACCTCTCCTACAAACTCAGAGTAAACAACTCCTACAACTCGGAGTAATCAACTCCTACAAAATAACTTGGAGTAAAAACTCCTACAGGAATTAAATAAAGTTTGAAATGAAACTTCTCTTGAATCTCAATAGAGATTAACTTCAGATCTGGAAAGACTGAATCTTCTTCTTCCTTTAGAGTGGAAGCTTGGATCTTCAAGGATTAGGAAGAATGAAGAATCGGCAAACCTGATCTGAGTAGGCCCTTTGATTAATTTGAAAAGATCTTCAATGAGAGAGCAGCAACTAAATCAATGGCCTTCTTATCTGAGAAATCTGTAGCAACACTGAGGAACAAATCTTGAGCGGTGCACTGTAGATCTCAGAAACTTTTTCAGCAAGCGAGGAAGAAAATGGCTGGCTTCTTTTTAACAATCGGGTTCTATCTTTTTCTTCTTCTTGGTTTGCCCTAAAAATAAAGGATTATTTATAGGGAAACCTCCAATGACTCGGGCGACAAATAAGGAGGGATCACCACGTGTACTGAACATGGCAGCCAACCCTAAATTTCAAAAATGAAACATAAATTTGAAATTCGTCTGTCTGTCATTCGTCGAGACTTCACGTGAACATTCAACGAATTGACTTAGCCATTGAAAAAACTGATCAAAGCTTGAAAACTGTCTTCTGTTTTCATTCGTCGGAATTCGTCGGGGATTCTCGAGAACATTCGACGATTTGACTTAGCCGCACATTTTCCTTCACAAGTCTGCCTTTTTGACTTCTATCTGCGTTCGTCGATATTCGTCGGGAGTTTATGAGAACATTCGACTAATAGATTTAGCCGCAGAAATTTCTTCTTCAAACTAGAAATTTGGCTTCTGTCTGGATTCGTCGAGATTCATCTGAACTTCACGAGACATCTCGACGAATTGACTCAGCAAAAATTTCTTTTCTTCTGAAAACCTGCTCCACTCCTCAAACTTGAAAACCTTCAGTTATGAGTATATGAAGTACACCCCAATAGAGAGATTACACATGGACCAACACTTTGTTCTACACAATGATGGATTACACTATCTAGAACTGTGTTTGGTGATCCATTGCAACCTAACTTTGGTGTGCACTTACCAATTTAGAACCTGCAAACACATAACTATAGAACAACATCAAATACATCTCAATTCAACTTTGTTCAAAGGAACACTTCTTCAAATCAAGGTAATTGTGGCTACAATACCCAACAGACTTTTTAGAGCAAACATATGATCTGTTAATTTTAGCATAATTTTTGGAAGAACTTATACATGATTCTCTTCACAAAGGACCCTAGGATCTATTTAATTAAATAAAGGATTTATATGTTCAAATGACCTTGGAAAATTATGAAACTCAATCAGTGAACTTTTTTTATTACTCTAGACATCTAGAAATTTTCTTATAGTTTTTGAATGAGGTCTTTTGGTACTTCCTTTGTAAATCTTTGATTTTGATAAATTAGTCAATATTTTATTTGGAGGTCAAAACCTTTCTGGAAATTTATGAATTTCATACATGGCTGATATTTTGATATCATACAGTTGTACAAATTTTATTAAGGCCATTGTTTATCATAAAACCATACTTGTTGTTCAAAGTCATAGGTTCCCTGATTTTGGGAAAATAATAATAAATGCCAAATAAATTTTGGAAAATTATGAATTACTGGATTATTATAAAAATGGCATAACACGCCCTCAATAATAATCTTGGGTCATTTGGAGTCTTTCTCTCTTTATCCATCATATAGTTCAAGTGGTCTGCCTATAGTAAAAAGGGCTGAATAAGGATAAATATGTAGATTTTACATGGGGAGTAAGATGTCTGGATGACTAGGATGCAAGTGTGTTCTCCGGATTGTCGAAAGATCGTCATTCCCTTGGAGTGAGGTAAAACACACTTAGCATTAATAAGTGTAACAATAATACTGGTCAGGTCAAGTGTACACACCAATAAGAATAAGTGTCTTGGAAAGGGTAGTTTGGGCTATCACCCCATCATACCTCCTAGTACCGTCGAGAGCCCCTCATAGGGTAGACCTCGGGAAGTCCAAGATTAACCCTATAACTTCTAATTTCAACTAAACAATAGACAAGAAATAGTTAAGTATGAGAACATGATAAGATAATCTTTATCCCAAACATGGGGCGGATTAGTACAAGGTTGAGTTAGTTTAGCGAGCGGTTGGCTCGGTGTTATATAAGGAGGACTGGATAGTCCGATGAGCTGGAGGCTCGGGAAATATAATTAAGAGGTGGTACTCACCGAATAGTATGCGGATACACTGGTGTTCATCAGGGGCGTACGTAAGGTCTAGGTTGGGAGGTGTCATACTGGCCTAGAAGTGGAAGACCCGATCCGCTTCTCCCATTTTCCTCAATGGGGTGTGCCAGAGCGGAGAGTCAAAAAGCAGGATAGAAGTGGTGCTTACCAGATAGTACGTGGATACCCTGTGTGTTCTAAGGGGCGTACGTAAGGTCTAGGCTGGGACATAAGCCTAGATGTGGACAGGCCCGATCCACTGCCCTGTTTGCCTCAACCCGGTACCTGAGGTGACACACTCGAATAGAAGGAACTAACAAAAGGTCTGTACGTACAGAGTCGAGTGTGTGAGTCTCATCATTGCATTGCATAACATAGCATCATTTCATAAACAAGACCTCATCGTATAAATTAGTATGGGCTCTTTTATACGATTAGTTTACCTTTGTGACAGATACCTTAACTTATAAGTTTGTATGGGCATTCTTATAAGTTAAGGTTACTCTTGTAGTTGTTTTACTTTGGTAGCTTCTTTTACTTTTGTAGCTTCTTTTACTCTTGTAGATGTTTTGCTTTTGTAGATGCTTTTACTTTTGTAGCTGCTTTTACTTTGTAGTTGTTTTACTTTTATAGCTACTTCTGCTGCTGGATTCTTCATGAACTTTGTGAAATTTTTCACAAAGAGACTCTCCTCATCCTTTTCCTCATCGTCATCCACTTTCCTTGACTTTAGTGCCAAGGATTTCTTCTTTGGCTCTTTGTTGTATTCTTCATCTTGGATTGTGAGTTCTACCTCATGGGTTTTGAGATTCCCAATGAGGCTCTCAATCTGGAGCCGTCTTAGATGATGTGATTCTGAAATAGCTGTCACCTTTGTATTGAAATTCAGAGGGAGAGATCGAAGGATCTTCCTCACCAAATCACTGTTCGAGAATGTTTTTCCAAGAATCTTTGAGGCATTTCTTATCTTGGTAAAACATGTGTACATCGAGTCAACGTCCTCATATGGATCCATTCTGAATCTTTCAAACTCGGATTCCTGTTGGAAGATCTTTGAGTATTTAACCTGAGAGGTACCTTCATGCGTTATTTCTAGTAAATTCCAAATGTCATAAGCAGTTTCGCAAGCACAAACTCAATTTAATTCAGTTCTATATAAAACACAAAATAGGGCATTCATAACTTTTGCATTATTTTTACATTTATTTTTATCCCCATCAGCTCATCCATCTCTAGGCTTTTCCAAGGTTACTTCTCCAACAATATACGTAGGAGTGGTATACGGTGTCTCAATAATAGCCCAGGTGTCTAGATCTAAATTAATTAGAAAGTAACGCATTTGCATTCTCTAGTAGTTATAGTCAGTTCCGGTGAAAAGTGGAGGTCTAATTATTCCTTAACCCTCATGGAAAGCGAGAACACGGAGCGACATTATTCTGGGTTGTTAGATCATATTGGAACAACCTTCCTCTGATACCACTTGTTGGATCTTGAGGCGCACTTAGAGGGGTGGGGGGTGAATAAGGGTTTTAGAAAACTTTAGGTTTTTAAGAAAATTTTTGTGATTTTCTAATAAGGAAATTGAAACAAAAAGTAATGCCCTAGAAATATGAAATAAATATTATTTAACGTGAAAAGGCATAATTATCATTTATAAATTTGATTACAAAATCTGATTTCTATGACGCTAGAAATCAAAGGCGAATATGAAACTCTTTTTGTTTTCAATACCGACTCTTCTCACTATGAACCTGTTGGCTTTAGCCGATCTTTCCCCAGATATGGCCTCGAGCCGCTCTAGCCTTTTTATCCCCAGAAAGGCATTGAGTACCCCCTAGATTTACACCCTAAACCTTGTCTCCACAACCACAAAGAATTCCCCCTAAGCTGCGCACAGACCTTGTCGCTGACAATCCCGGTGAATTCACTTGACCAATAATAATAAAAGAGTTACAACAAAAATAAAACACAAGTAAAACTCCCTATGAAGAATTCTGGAGATGGCGAAGACTCGTTGAATATCATCGAAGTAGAAGCATGCGTTCTTCACGTTGGGTGAGCATTGATCCGATCCTCCATCAATTTCTTCTCCTGAATTTGTGTGGGAGATGGTAGTCTGGAAAATATGGCCCACACAAAGTATCTGAAGTGCTGGAATAGGGCTCTCTCAAAAATTAGTGATTGAACAGAACGAAAGCTGCCTTCTTATAGGGCTGGAAGCTAACGTCGGTGTTAAGGCTAATGCTAGACGTTGACCCAATATAGAAAGAACTTGATGGCTCGGATCTTCAAAACAGGAAGGAAATACTGCATCTTTGGAAACATTCATTATAGGAAACCTTAAGGCTTTCGTTGAGGCTAACACTGGTGTTAAGTCAAATCATTAATAAAATGCTCCTGCAATCACAGCTACTTCCCTCCATGCCATATTCATCGAGTGACAATGCCCGCATTATGTCCTAACGCCTGGCATTAAATAACGTTCATTATTTCAGCTTGTGGGCAAGTCCAGACCAACAATGCAGCATCCTAGTGTCAATTTAGTTCAAACCTACATGCTAAAAACACAATGGCAACAAGACAAAATACAAGTAGGATTTGTTATTCTCGAATCAAAGGGATGCGAAAAACCGTGTTCCAACAACCTCTTCTGCTGCAACTTTTAGGCTTGCTCTCCTTCTGGACATACTTGGAGCATAGCTCCCTCTGCTTCCAATATCTGAAGCACATGACCCAGAGCTAGAAGTAACTAGAGCACCTTGTGAAACAGGCAACTCCACCAGAACTTCCTTTGCAGCTTCTCCTTGCCCTTCATCTGACCTTCTCTCTTGTATCTCTACAGATGAGCTACCCCGGTATGACGTCAACTCATCAAATACCACATCCCTTGAGACCACATATCTCTATGTCTCTGGATCCATGCATCACCAACCCTTCTTTTGGTCATCATAACCGACGAAGACTAGCTTCCTTGCTTTCGCATCTAGCTTCGTTCTAAGAGCATCAGGAATATGTACATAGTAGGTAGATCCAAACATTTGAAGGTGTTCCATGCTTAGTTTCTCCATGAACATCAGTTCATGTGGAGTCTTCATGTTGATAGGAATGAGAGGCATCTGATTAATAACATAAGCGGCACAAGACATTCCCTTTGCCCAGAAGGACTTAGGAATGCTTTTGGCATGAAACCAACATTTGCAAGTCTCCATCAGATGACGAATCTTCCTCTCATCAACTCCGTTCTATTGCGGAGTATGTGCACAAGAGAGCTCTCTCCAAATGACATGCTTCCTACAGAAGATGAAGAACTCATTTGAGGTGAACTCCACTCCATTGTCAGTTTTGAACTTCTTGATCCGCAGATTAAGCCGACCTTCCACAAGCTCCTTGAACTCCACAAACTTCCCAAACATTTCGAACTTCTCCTTCATAAAGTATACCCAAGTATACCAAGTGAAGACATCAATCAAGATTAGCATGTATTTGCTACCTCCAAGACTGGCAGTTGCGGTTGGTCCAAACTGATCACCATTGATACACTCCAGTGGTGCTTTGCACCTGGTTTGTGACTTGTCAACTGGAAGGAGATGAGCCTTACCAAACTGTCATCCATCACAAACGTGACCTTCTCCATAAGATGATAGACTAGGCAAGCCATTCACTTGGCCTCTTCCCGTCATAGCCTTCAGCTTATCCATCCCAATATGCCTAAGTCTTTCATGCCAGATAACAACGCTATCGTTAGCACTCATCTTATCAATATAGGAGCTTGTTGATAACACAAACAAGTCCTTTACCCTCTGTTGGAACAACCCTATTTTTGATTTGGGCTAGGATCACTATTTGTTGACTAAGGACAAAGTTAACCCCAATGTATAGTTTATGGGTCAAGAGTTTAGGATGTTAGAACTAGAGAATTCATTCAAATACTGCGTTCGACGAACTCCATACTGCGTCCGACGAACTGCTCTCTGCGTTCGACGAACGGCAAGCTCTCTGCGTTCGACGAACGACATGTTCTCTGCGTTCGACGAACGGCTATCTGCGATCGACGAACGGCGCTCTACGGTCGATGAAAGATGTTCACTCTGCGCTCGACCAACAGCTCAAATCTCAGCGGTCGACGATCCTGTCTCAGCGGTCGAAGAATTTGTCTAAGAGCAGCGCTCGACGATCAAAGATCAGCGCTCGATGCTTTTTGCTCAAGCTCAGCGCTCGACACTTTTGCTGAAGCTCAGCGGTCGACAATTTTATCTAGGCTCCGCGGTCGACGAATACTTTCGTTCGACGAACTCAAGTCTGCGTTCGACGAATACCTTCAGATCGACGAAAGTTCTCACAGATCAACAAAATTAATTCTTCCAGCAATATTTATTTGAGGTCGACGAACTAAATGTTATGTTCGATGAAAATCTTGAGGTCGACGAATCTGCTTTCGATGAATTTTACACAGATCGAAGAATTCTTATTTCAAGTTCAGAAATTTCAGAAGGATTATATTCATTTCATTCTCTGAACTCAAATCAACTATCAGCAATGGCTCTTTCTATCAGATTAAGTAAGGAAAATATATTTCCTTTTATTATTCCAAGATTATTGCCATTGACATCCAGCAGAAAAGGACATTTCGTGGAAAAGGAAAAGGCAAACGGCGCTGCAGATGTACTGTTCTCAAAATATCCTTTCAGATATATTTATTCCTTAATATAAGGGATCTGCAATTAATGTATGTCAGAGATTTTCAAAAGAAAAGGAAAGAAAATATAGCAGATTATTCTAGACAACAGCTTTTCACGACAGAACATACAGAACACAAAACATTTTTGCTGTACTGAGAAAAAGAACAGGAAAAGAAAGAAAGAAATATACAGGAAGAACAAAAGAACAAAATCACACAAATCTTCATCTTCTTCCTCCTCCAGCAGCTCTTACTTACTGAGAACATCTTCATCAACAATACTCTCTCAGTCATCAGCTGCAAGTACAGATCTTCAAAGAGCAACACAAAAATCTGAGAAGCATTCTTGTCTTTCAGATTTACCAGCTACAGGAAGTTCATTTCTTTCAAGAAAAGCTCCAGCCATTCTACTGTCAAACAACATCATATCAGACAGAGGAGTTTTTCAACATCAACATCCACTAGAGTCTTCTCTCAGCATCTTGACAGAGAAGAATATCTAAACCCCTCTCTATCCCATCTTGTACAGGGTTAAAACCCCCTTCAAAAGTTTACCTCTTGGTGGCAAGACACCTAATCAAAAAATCCTGCTTGGTTTTTGGGCACCTTATCAAAAGCTCATTGGTGTGAGGGCACCTGATCAAAAATCCTAGTGGATTCCTACCAAGGGTGGTAGAAGAGTAGACGTACCCAAGTTTAGTGGGGAACTACTATAGATCCTTGTGTCTACTGTGTTTGATTTACTTTTCTGTGCTTGTGATGTGTTAATTTCTGTATTAAGTTTTTATAAATCTCTTACTCTATACACATATATATCACTATTTTAATTCCGCTATAAAACTAATGGAAAATGTTTTAAAACTCTATTCACCCCCCCCCCCCTTCCAGAGTTAATTTAAGATCTAACCTCCACTATCAATTGGTATCAGAGGAAGTTGATTCTTTACAGGCTAACACCTGAATCACAAAGATCAATTAGATCTTAAAATATTTTAGAGTTATTATTTTATTTATTTTTCTGTTAAAAACTCATGGCACAAAACTAATACTTCAGTGTCGCTTGGGACACTATAATCATCGTTAGAAGGAAGATGGTATTTTCACATGTGGTACATGTTTTCCTCCTCATCATTTCTTGAGCTTGTTCCGCTAGACTCATTAGATAAATATTAATCCCATGTGGCCGCCTTCAACACCTTCTTCTTGTACTTTCGCTTGTACATCTTTTCTCTCTCCTCCTTGAGGTACTTTGGGCATTAACACCTAATGTGCCTGGTCTTCCGTCATTGGTAGCACTCAAGTGGTGGCATTTCTTCCTCTCCATCACTTGCCCTTATTTGACCAGGATCCCTTTTTGTCATCACGCTTCTTCGTGTATTTCAAAAAGGTATTTCTCCTTTATGACTTCCTCATAAACCTTCAGAATCCTTGCATGAAGAGGCTCTTCTCGTCTTCCTCAACATCGTCCTCCTTCTCATTTATTAATTTCAGTTCTAATGACTTTTTCTTTGGCTCATTTTTGTATTATTCATGCAGAATTTTGAGTTCAACCGCTTGGGTTTTTTTTAGGTTTCCAATGAGTCTCTCAATCTAGAGTCATTTTTGGTCGTGTGATTCTGTCATGGCAATGAATTTTGGATTGAATCTTAGAAGGAGAGATCTTAGTATCTTTCGCATCAAGTCGCCCTTTGAGTTAGTCTTTCCAAGATATTTCGAGGCATTCGTTATTTTTGTTAACCTCGTGTACATATCATCCATTTCCTTATCGATCTTTTATATTTTCTTTTATCATTATCATCCCATTTTTCTCTAGGCTTTTCTACAGTTTCCCCTCCAACTAAAAATGTTGGTGGAGAATAATGTTGTTCTACCATATCTAAAACATATATGTCAAAAGTCATCAAAAAGCATGTCATCTTAGTCTTTCAATAATTATAGTCAAACTCAGTGAATAGTAGAGGATCACTAATCCTTTCCCCTTATTGAAATTGAGATCACGATGTGCCAATTCTCTAGGTTGTAAAACCTTTTTGGAGAAACTTAGCTCTGATACAACTTGTTGTATCATGAGGCGCCCTTAGAGGGGGGGGGGGGGGGGGGGGGGGGGGGGGAGGATGGAAGGGTGAATAAATGGTAAGTTGAAATTATACCTATTTTTAGTATATAATTTAGTTTAATATTTAATATAAATTAGTAATATATTATCTATTTTCATTAATAAATCGTTTCTTATTATACTAATTTAAGTTTTATTTGTTTTTGTAGGTTTAATGTTGCGGTCGCGCTTCTGGTGTTGGAAAATGACATATTACTAAAGTTGTCATACTGGCCGAGCGCGTGAGTTCTTGTTGCACTCATCCAAGTAATTTCATAATGCCGCCACATGCCTGACATGTTGCTGCCCGAACACCCCCATGCAATCCGCCAACTTTTCATATGACAGCCACCTCAGAATTTATGCATGCAGCAACTTCACGCCTCCTATTACATGCACACCATACCCCACGTAAAATTCCATTTAATATTCACTCCTAATCTTGTGCAATTATCGTCACCCACTTATATATTCATTAAATCCCATGCATTTCATCATTATCTAAGGGAATTGTTAAAGGCAAACAAAGTTTGGCTATCCTCAAACCATTGTTAACAAAAACCATATATTTTGAGAAATACTTAGTGCAAACCAAAATGTTAACCACAAACAAATATTGTTAACAACAAACCAATAATATAAAACTACATACACAAATTTTCTTGACAAAAAAAACTAAATTCATGCCATTTTCATATTTGTATCTACAAATTTGAAATAACATATACAAATTTGAAATAACATATTCAAATTTGAAATGAAATAACATATACAAATCAGAAATTAAGAATTGAAATCAAATCTGAAATTGAAAACAAAAAGAAAAAATGAAATAAACAGGTATATAGAAATCTAAAAAGAAATAGCATATACAAATCTGAAATGGAAAACCAAAAGAAAATCTGAAATAAAAAACCAATACAAATTTGAAATGAAATAAACGTGTTTTTATATTATACATTTTGTATATGGTTTTACATTTCGAATTTCAAATAAACGTGTTTCAATGTTTCTATGATTTCATTTCTTTATTTCAAATTTGTATATTGTTTTACATTTGGTGTTTCTATGTTATAAACGTGTAATTTTGTTGAACTGATGCGCTGAAAATGTCATGAATTTAGTTTTTTTTCTAGAAAATTTGTTTATGTAGATATATTATTGGTTTGTTGTTAACAATATTGGTTTGTGGTTAACATTTTGGTTTGCACCAAGTAGTTTTCAAAATATATGGTTTTTGTTAACAATGGTTTCCGGATAGCCAAAATTGCTTTGCCTTTAACAATTCCCTTATTAAACGCTGTCACTTCTTCTTCCATATTTTTTTCACTATAGCCAAATGTTTTCCCCATTCACGTGAACCATTCACATTCACACCTTTCCATATATTCCTCCTTAAAATACCGCCACCCCATGCACTAAATTTCATTAATATTTCTTATTGCTCATTTATCTCTTTTATTTTAATACAACCACCATCTCCATCCCATGCCGCCACATCATGCCACCTCTTCATATTCTTCCTTGCATATTGCTGCCATATTGAACTCCCATTTAATGTTGACTGCCCATATTCCTCCCCTCATTATGTGGCCTTCCAACTCTTCTTCTACCCCTCCACCTTCATCCTCCTTGACTATATAAGATCGGTAGGAGCCATGGTTAGAGAGGACAAAATTTTGGGGAAGTTTAGGAGAGTTCTTGCTGCTCTACTCTTAGATGTCTTGTCGTAATTTCTTTTTTACTTGAAATTTTTATTAAGCAACTTCATTCTTGTAATATTCTTTGATCAACAATATAATTACTCTTTCTTTCCATTAATCTCTAATTCCTAATGTGCAATCATTTTTCTATTTATCTATGAATTCCACTACCACTATGAGTAATTATAAATTTTCATTAGTACTCGATCAAGAAGATCTGAGGATGAGATAATCATGCTTTAATCATTACTTTCTTTTTCTCCTTGGTAGAATACATTAAATTTACCTTTGATTTTTGTTGAATAAAGTCATACCTTCCATATATGATTTGCATTTATATTTTCATACTTTAGTTAGCCGAAAGGCTCGTGTACGAATCGATCACTCAAGGGTGAAGATAATTTGTACGCAACCCCCAACAGAGGACGACGCAATTCTTCTGGTTTGCGTGATTCATAATAGAGAGCGATTTGTAGGTATTCGAGTTAAGAATAAAAGTTTGGCTAATTAACCTAACTTAGTTGGCAAATCTTCGAGAGAAGAGCGCTCATACATTGAGAACCCTGCATACAAGGTATTTTACTAGAGAAATTTGAATTTTTTTTCTTTTGATTATTCCCGCACCGAGGTGAGTCGAGATCGAGTGCTAGTCTCTTTAAAATAGTTCAAATCATCCTTTTCATTCATTATATCTTCTTTTACTTTCAAAAATCAACTCAAAATCCAATTGATAAGATAATAGTGATTTTCTCAAAGTAAAAGGAGTAATTGATGCTCCCAGATGCAATACGACCTTGTTTTTAACATTCGATACTATAATCGATAAGGTACGCTTGCCTTTGTTGAATATAAAACCAGAGAATATCTCTTTATTTAAATCAAAAAATTTCTATCAAGTTTTGGCGCCGCTGCCAGGGACTTACGTCAATATTTTGAAACAAGGAATAACTGCTAATTTTATCGTTTTCTTTTTTTTCGCTTTTTGAAAAAAATCGCTAAGGTGCAACTAAATTCCAGGAAAGGCCGTTTGGGATTTCATGCCATCATACCACCTAGTAACACTGTGAACCCCTCATAGGGTAGACATTGGGAAGTCTAAGACTAATTTAAAATGCCTAAAAAAATCCATCAATTCTTTTTAACATTCCAGTGCTTTGTTTTATTTTTCTCTTTTCTCCTTCTCTTTGTTCTTCTCATCTAGTGTATGACTCGAGGAAGCTCTTTGAATAGTCTGAATATTAATATTGATCTAGAAATCGAGCACACTCTTCTGTAGCGTCTCCAAACTCATTATCGGGATTTTGACTTCAAATTCAAAGAGTTGAACGGAGACAGTACACCAAAAATTAAGGGTGAACCCAATCCCAATCCAAATGAGGCCCATCAAAGGACAATGTCCTATTATGCGCAGTCGAATTTGGAAGGGACACAATATAGTATTGTCTGCCCTACAGTGGCAAATAATAATTTTGAGATCAAGTCTAACATCATCCAACTTGTGCAACAGTTGTAGCTTTTGATGTCTATCGGACGTAGATCCAAATTTGCATCTTGCTAATTTTCTTGAAATCTACGACACATTTAAATGCAATGGTATTAGAGATGATGCCATTCGGATGTGATTATTTCCTTTTTCCTTGCGGTCAAAGGCCAAGCAGTGGTTGAGCTCTCTTCCTAGAGGATCCATCACTACGTGGGCCGAGATGGCGGAAAAATTCTTAACTAAATATTTTCCTCCAACCAAGACCGCCAAAATGCGCATTGATATTTCTTCGTTTTAGCAAATCGACTCGGAGACTCTCTACGATACATGAGAGCGCTTCAAGGAGATTTTGCATAGATGCCCTCACCATGCACTTCCTACTTGGTAACAAGAACAAATTTTCTATAATGGCATAAATTTCCAAACATGACAGAATATTAATGTGGTTGCTGGAGGTTCTCTTAATAATAAAACCCCGGATACCGCTCAATAGCTTTTCGAGGATATAACCATGAATGCTTACCAGTGTAATGTGCCTCGGTTGCATCCAAGCAAGCCGGTTGGTCTTTTCGAAGTTGATGTGATGGGAAGTTTAGCCCTGCAATTTGTTCGTCTAAGTAAGCAAGTGGCAGAGATGTCTGCTTCCTCCGGCACTCCTTTGTGGAATTATAATAATAATGTAATAGAAGAGCAGGTTGACTACATGGGGAATCTGCCTCGGACTTCCTATAACCCGCCCAACATTCCTTACAACAATACTTATAATTTGTGTTATAGGATCCACCCAAATTTCTCATGGAGCAACCAAAGTAATGCCCAATGCCCGCCAAATTTTAATCCAGTGGGATTTCCACTAGCGCCACAACCCCCGAAGACCTCTTCAATTGAAGAGGTATTTTTAAAATATGTTGCGTCAAATGAGTCAAATATTCAGAATTTCACCGGATCAATTAAAACATTCGAAAATCGAATTGGGCAACATGCCAAAATGTTCTCTGAGTGCCATCATGGAGTCTTACCAGGGAATAATGAATCGAATCAAAGAGAAAGAGCGAACGCAATCACCCTCCACAGTGAAAAGGAGGTAACTACTTCAAATTGGATCGAGCACGAGGTATATATTTCTGTTTCGCTCCCACCTATTTTACCTTCTACTATACCTGCTACTTTATCTCCACGCATATCACAATCTTCTATTCTGTATCCGTCAAAGATTAAAAATGAGCGAAACACAGAAAAATATAAGAAATTTTAAAGCAAATTCAAATTAATGTCCCTTTCTGCGAGGCCCTCTCACAAATGCCCAAATATGCAAAATATCTCAAGGAGTTACTCTCCAATAAGAAGAAACTTGAGGATATTTTGCGTATTTCTCTCAATACAGAATGCTCTGAGGTTTACTAAACAAATTGCCCCATAAATTATTTGATCTGGGACAATTATCCATTTCATGTTTATTTGGTAATTTTGCTAGTCAAACACGCCTTGGCTTATTTAGGAGCAAGCATAAACTTAATGCCATATTTATTATTTAAGAAGTTAGGATTGGGAGATCCGAGCCCAACAAGAATGAGTATCCAACTTGCGGATCATTCACTAAAATATCTTGTAGGGATCATGGAGGACGTGCTCGTTAGGTTGACAAGTTTATCTTTTCGGTAGATTTTGTCATTCTTGACATTGATGAGGATTCTGAAGTACTCCGCATACTCAGCCGCCCTTTCCCCACCACCTCCCGCTTAATAATCGGTGTGAGTAACTGAAATCTCCTCATTCGGGTTAGAGATGATGAAGTTGTTGAATTTTTGAAGTGGTGTGGAGGAGACCGGGCGGTCTGGTTTTGGGAGACCGCGGTGATCGCGCGGCTTGTATAGGTTATCTATTGGTCTGGCTCTGCCGGGTTGTTCTGGCGTTCTGCTGGTTGTTCCGGTCTGTTCTTGCTAGCTGCGGTTTGTTCCCGAGTAGGTCTGCTAGTTTGCCTGGCTTCCTTGTTGGAAGACCGGGCAGGTTGTTCCTATATGACTGTCTACCCGGGCGGTCTATATTGGTTATCTGGCGACTTGGTTGAAGTCGGCCAGATGGTTCTAGCTTGCTCCTGGTGATCTAAGGAAGGAGTGTTGTTGAGACCGCATGACTTGTGCGCGGTCTCGTGTTTGCGCGGCCTGTGCGCGAACTTGTCTGCTGATCTGCGTCTTAGTCGGGTGATCGACCAAGAGGTCTGTTCGCGCGGTCTGTCTTTTAAGACCGTTCGCGATCTGATGGGTGGTGACTGTATCCCAGTTTGTGCGGTGACGAGATCCGTCCACCCGCCTATAAATAGGGGTGCATGGCCCGTCATTCCTAACTAGAACTGTAAGAACCAGAGCCCGGATTGTTTTTTGCGGTCTCAAGTTTGAGTTCGCGCAACTTGGATGCGAGTTAACCTTTGTTGTGTTCGCAGGTTTTCGGTCAGCAGGGTGCGGTCTCCATCCTTGGTTCTTTCCGGTAGCTTGAATAAATAGGTCATCTGCGGTTTGTCAGCGAACTGGGTTATTGTGTTCTTATGCTGTTCGCAGCGAGCTCAGTGATCAGGCGACCTTCAGCGGTTAGGCGGTCTGAGTTGCGGTCTGGCGACAGCTTCAGTTCTTTGTTCCAATAAGCTCCAGTTCGTGCGGTCTGAGGTGCGGTCTTGCGGTGCTGGCAGCCTATCCGGTTTCTGTTCGTGCGATCTCAGGGCAAGCCAGGCGAGTTCTGGAGTGGTGCGGCTTGTGCGGTCTGAGCTTGTCTAGCCGCCAGCTTTGTTTTGCTTTTTGGTGTGTTTTGTTCTTCTCGTCTCCGTGATTCTGATGAATCATGTCTCGCCATGTATACCTCGCATTGTAAAGCAGTTCTGTTTCAATAAAGATTTCTTGTGTTGCTGTTTTGGCATTGTGGTTGTTTGGCTATAACTCTTGTTGATACAACTTCTGCTTACTACTAAACGGTCCAATCAAAAATTTTAACATGGTATCAGAGGTAGGTTTCTGGAGTGGATAAGCAGTGATCAACTTGAGTTGCCATCGTCTTTGTGAAGAAGAGACCACATAGATTGCCATGGAAGGTGGATACGCAAGAGGTCTTGGTATTGAACTCCTCACATCGACTAACTTTAAAAAGTGGAAGTCGTGTATGGAGAGTTACTTACTTGGCGAGGATCTTTGGGAGGTAGTTGGCGGAGAAGACACACAAGAGGTGTTTCCAGCAGGAGATAATATGGCAGAGGTGAGACGTTGGAGGAGGACGAATGCTAAGGCAGAGTTCACTCTCAAGAAGGCTATCTCACCGGAGCTGTTTGATCACATCATTGGATGTAAATCTGCTGCTGAGATTTGGACATCCTTGGATGGGTTGTTCAATAAGAAGAATGTAGCGAGGCTACAGTATCTTGAAAATGAGTTGGCGAAAGCCTCTCAAGGTGATCTTTCTGTTTCTACCTTCTTCCTCAAGATGAAGAACCTCACAGCAGAGATTTCTGCATTGGACCCTGATAAGCCTATTTCTGAAGCAAACTGAAGAGGCATATCATCCGCGGGTTGCGGAAGGAGTATCTTGCTTTTGTGACTTCAGTTCAGGGTTGGGCAAATCAACCTTCATTGTTGGAGCTGGAGAACCTTCTTGCTTCGCAAGAAAGTTTAGCAAGACAGATGGCGGGGGTTTCAATCTCCGGGGGAGAAAGTGATGTGATGTTCTCTGGGAAGAAGAAGAAGAAATGGGAGAAGAAGAAGTCGGGTCATGATGGACCCTCCACTTCAGGTCAGCAAGATAAGGGCTATGCTCCTAAGTCTGATGGGAAGAAGAAAGGAGAGGGACCGAGGTGCTTTAGATGCAACAAGACCGGGCACTTCAAGAAAGATTGTCGGGTGAATCTTCAGCCGGGACATGCAGTGGAGAAGGAGATGCCAAAGTCTGGTGAAGTTGGATGGGGAGGAGCCTTTGCGTCTAATATAACGGCGATGCCCGTTAAGGCCTTGGCTTCCATCAACTATGATGAGGACTGGATTGTTGATTCAGGGTGTGGGCATCATCTCACCGGGGATGGATCAAAGTTCTCTTCTTTGGCGCCTTACTCAGGTAACAATGTTATCATTACGGCTAATAATTCTATTCATCCAGTAGAGCACGAAGGAGTCGTCTCTCTGAGCAGTGATAAGGGTCCACTCACGTTGAGGAGTGTTTATCACGTGCCTGGTATGAAGAAAAATCTCTTCTCTGTGACCAATGCGGTCGATGCCGGTTATCACGTTCTGTTTGACCCAACAGAAGTGAAGTTTCTCAAAACTCAACCGGAGATAAAGGGAGATGTTATTCATGTCAGCAAACGGGTGAAGGACTTGTTCGTTTTATCGACAAGTACCTATGTTGATAAGATGAGGACCAATGATGGCGCGGTAATCTGGCATGAAAGGTTGGGGCATGTAGGCATGGACAAATTGAAGGCTATGGCGGTAAGGGGCCTTGTCAATGGCTTGCCTAGCTTGTCCTCCTATGGAGACGGTCATGTTTGCGAAGGATGTCAGTTTGGTAAGTCTCATCGACTTCCATTTGACAAATCGCAAACAAGGTGCAAAGTGCCGTTGGAGTGCATCCACGGTGATTTGATGGGACCGACCGCCACCCCAAGCCTTGGAGGAAATAGATATATGTTGGTGTTGATTGACGATTACACCAGATATGTCTGGGTGTATTTCTTTAAAGAGAAGTCAGAAGCCTTTGCAAAGTTTGTGGAGTTCAAGGAGCTGGTGGAAGGTCGTCTAGGCCTGCGGGTGAAGAAATTGAGAACTGACAATGGTGGGGAGTTCACCTCTGGTGAGTTCTCAAGTTTTTGCAGGAAACACGGCATTCGGAGAGAGCTCACTTATGCCCATACTCCACAGCAGAATGGCGTTGCCGAGAGGAAGATCCGTCATCTGACGGAAACTTGCAAATGCTGGCTTCATGCCAAGAGTATCCCAAAGTCCTTCTGGGCAGAGGGAATGTCTTGTGCAGCTTATGTCATCAACAGATTGCCTTTGAGTCCTATCAACATGAAGACCCCTCACGAATTGATGTTCAAGGAGAAGCCGAGTGTTGCACACCTTCGGGTGTTCGGGTCAACCTGCTATGTGCATATTCCTGATGCTCTTCGGACAAAGCTAGATGTGAAAGCAAGGAAGCTAGTCTTTGTTGGGTATGATGAGCGGAAGAAGGGATGGAGATGCATGGATCCTGAGACACGGAGGTCAATTGTTTCTCGGGATGTGGTGTTCGATGAAGTGACTTCTTACAAGGGGAGTTCGGGAGTTGAGCTACCAGAGAGCAGGGTTGATTAAGGAGGAAAAGCTGCGGGAAGTCTTCAAGTGGAGTTGCCTATTTCACCAGGAGCTCCAGTTGTGTCAAGCTCTGAGATGGAGGCTTCAGGTTCTGGAAGCAGGTGGAGCGATGCTCCAAGTTCATCTGGAAGAGGAGCTTGCATAGAAGAAGTAGCTGAGGAGGTGGTTAGTCAGGAGCAACCTCTTAGGAGGTCGAAGAGGACTATTCAACCACCAAATCGATACACAGGAGGAAACATGGTGAACTTTGTTTCATGTTTCTTTGCTGGTCCCTTGGATGAAAGGGAGTCATCGAGCTTTGAGAAGGCCAGAGGCATGAAGGAGTGGGACATTGCTATGCAAGAAGAGTTGGCAGCTCTCGAGAAGAATGAGACCTGTTCTCTTGTGCCCAAGCCCAAGGGCACCACTCCTGTGACATGCAAATGGGTCTTCAAGCTGAAGAAGAAAGCTGACGGCAGTATCGAGCGGTACAAGTCTCGCCTTGTAGCTCGCGGGTTCTCACAGCAGTACGGAGAAGATTATGATAAGACGTTTAGTCCAGTGGCAAAGATGACTTCGGTTCGATTTGTTATTGCCTTGGCAGCTTCGAGTGGTTGGGAGATTTGGCAACTCAACGTGAAGAATGCCTTCTTATATGGCGAGATTGACAAGGATTTCTTCATGATCCAACCGCAAGGCTTCATCTCGAAGGAGTATCCGGACTACGTTTGTAAGCTGAAGAAGGCCCTGTATGGGTTGAAGCAAGCGCCTCGGGCGTGGTACGGGAAGATTGCAGAGTATCTCTAATTTTGCGGATTCGTTGCTTCAGACTCTGATTCTAGCTTGTTCATCAAGAAGGAGGGGGTGCTTCGGGTGATTGTGCTGTTGTACGTAGATGACATGATTGTCACCGGGAATTTGAAGGAAGCTGTTGCAAGACTCAGGGCTGAGCTTGCTATCAGATTCGAGATGAAGGATCTGGGGGAGCTCCACCATTTCCTTGGACTCGAGGTCCAGAGGCGGGAGAGCGGAGTGCTTATTTCTTAGGCTGGCTATGCGGAGCGGATTGTTCAGCGATTCGGCATGGAGGAAGGGAAGAGCAGCTCTATACCTCTGGAGCAACATCATAAACTTCGGAAGGATGAGGGGAGAGTCTTATCTGAACCGTTGGTTTTCTGAGCTCTGGTTGGGAGCTTGATCTACTTGACGATCACAAGGCCAGATATTGCTTATGCAGTAGGCAAGGTGAGTCGGTACATGGCGGAACCACGGAAGCCTCATCTTCTGGCGGCAAAAGGCATCTTGAAGTATGTGAAGTCGACCTCTGATTTGGGTCTCCTATATAGGAGAGGGTCAAGCTTGGAGTTGCATGGTTTCATGGATGCTGATTATGGGGGAGACGTGGATGATCGGAGATCAACGTCTGGTTATGTATTTATGACAGGCCCCACAGCTATTTCTTGGTGCAGCAAGAAGCAAGACTCGGTGTCTGTATCTACCATGGAAGCGGAGTACAAGGCTTCGGCCTTGGCTGCTCAGGAAGCCGTTTGGCTCAGGAGGTTGGTAGAGGACGTTCATCAGGAGGTTCGAGGTCCCACTATGCTACGCGGGGACAATGAGAGTGCTCTCAAGCTGGTCAACAATCCAGTCTGTCACGCGAGGACCAAGAATATAGAGATTGAGCACCATTTCATTCGTGAAAAGGTGTTGGGAGGATCTCTTATGGTCGAGCATGTTCGGAGTGCGGACAATGTCGCAGACATCTTCACAAAGCTGCTGGCGAAGGGACCATTTACACGGTTGCCGAATTTACTCGGGCTAGTCTCCACTTCCCACTTCAAGGGGGAGTGTTGAATTTTTGAAGTGGTGTGGAGGAGACCAGGCGGTCTGGTTTGGGAGACCGCGGTGATCGCGCCGCTTGTATAGGTTATCTGCCGGTCTGGCTCTGCCGGGTTGTTCTGGCAGTCTGCTGGTTGTTCCGGTCTGTTCTTGCTAGCTGCGGTTTGTTCCCGAGTAGGTCTACTAGTTTGCCTGGCTTCCTTGTTGGAAGATCGGGCGGGTTGTTCCTATATGACTGTCTACCCGGGCGGTCTATATTGGTGATCTGGCGACTTGGTTGAAGTTGGCCAGATGGTTCTAGCTTGCTCCTGGTGATCTAAGGAAGGAGTGTTGTTGAGACCGCACGACTTGTGCGCGGTCTCGTGTTCGCGCGGCCTGTGCGCGATCTTGTCTGCTGATCTGCGTCTTAGTCGGGTGATCGACCAAGAGGTCTGTTCGCGCGGTCTGTCTTTTAAGACCGTTCGCGATCTGATGGGTGGTAACTGTATCTCGGTTTGTGCGGTGACGACATCCGTCCACCCGCCTATAAATAGGGGTGCATGGCCCGTCATTCCTAACTAGAACTGTAAGAACCAGAGCCCGGATTGTTTTTTGCGGTCTCAAGTTTGAGTTCACGCGACTTGGATGCGAGTTAACCTTTGTTATGTTCGCAGGTTTGCGGTCAGCAGGGTGCGGTCTCCTTCCTTGGTGATTTCTGGTATCTTGAATAAACAGTTCATCTGCGGTCTGTCAGCGAACTGGGTTATTGTGTTCTGATGCTGTTTGCAGCGAGCTCAGTGATCAGGCGACCTTCAGCGGTTAGGCGGTCTGAGTTGCGGTCTGGCGACAGCTTCAGTTCTTTGTTCCAATAATCTCCAGTTCGTGCGGTCTGAGGTGCGGTCTTGCAGTGCTGACAGTCTGTCCGGTTTCTGTTCGTGCGATCTCAGGGTAAGCCGGGCGAGTTCTGGAGTGGTGCGGCTTGTGCGGTCTGAGCTTGTTTAGCCGCCAACTTTGTTTTGCTTTTTGGTGTGTTTTGTTCTTCTCGTCTCCGTGATTCTGATGAATCATGTCTCGCCATGTATACCTCGCATTGTAAAGCAGTTCTGTTTCAATAAAGATTTCTTGTGTTGCTGTTTTGGCATTGTGATTGTTTGGCTATAACTCTTGTTGATACAACTCATGCTTACTCCTAAACGGTCCAATCAAAAATTTTAACAGAAGTTACTTTTCATATCAATCCCTCTATGCAAAATTCTCTTTCAAAAATGATGATTCGTGCATTAATTTAGAAACCTTATTTGATGATTTTTTTCTTGTAATGATTTTCTTTCTTCAACATTTGAGGATTCGGAAATTGCCACTATATTTTGCGTTAAAGAGATAGCTCGCTCATTACCTTTTGAGCCATTTAATTTCAATGTTTTCAAAATGAAAATCTCTTATGAAAAACCACCCTCTCTTGAACTAAAACAGCTTCCCGACCACCTCAAATATGTCTTTTTTAGAAAAAAAATTAAAACTTCAAGTTATTATTTCATCAGCTTTAAGTGATTCAGAAATTTCTGGATTAGTTTATGTTTTAAATAGTCACCGTCATGCCATAACATGGCAAATTCCTGACATAAAGGGGATTAGCCCCTCTTTCTGCACCCATAAAATATTATTAGAAGATAATTCTCGCAGCACCGTTCAGCCACAACTACTACTTAACCCCAACATGAAAGACGTCGTTAAGGCTGAAGTGATTAAGCTTTTAAATGCGGGAATAATCTACTTGATTTCGGATAGTATGTGGGTTAGCCCCGTATAGGTCGTGCCAAAGAAAGGCGGAGTAACGGTAATGGTAAATGAAAACAACGAACTAATTTCGACTCGTACTATTAGGGGTTGGCGGATGTGCATCAACTATGGAAAATTACACGATGCCACCTAAAAAGACCACTTTCCATTACCTTTTATCGATCAAATATTAGAATGACTTTTCGGTCACTCTAACTATTGTTTTCTTGATGGTCTTCCATGATATTTCCAAATCCCAATTTCATCCGAAGACCAGGAGAAAACAACTTTCACTTGTCGCTTCGACACTTTCGCCTATCGAAGGATGCGGTCTATGCAATGCGCCATCTACATTTCAAAGATGTATGCAAGCAATCTTAGATGATTTGGTAGAGGTTGTGATGAAGGTCTTAATGGATGTCTTTTTGGTTTTCAGAAACTATTTTAAATCGTGCATAACTAATCTTTACCGTGTTCTTCAACGCTGTGAAGACACGAATTTATTTGTAAACTGGGATAAATGTCATTTCATGGTCCTAGAGGGTTTAGTCCTCGGTCATAAAGTTTTTGGCAAAGGGATCGAGGTCGATATGGCCAAGATCGAGGTGAGTGAAAAACTTCCCCATCCTACGAACGTAAACTCTATTAGATGTTTCCTAGGTCAGGCGGGTTTCTATAGGTAGTTTATACAAAAAATTTCCCAAATTAGGAAACCGTTAACCCACTTGTTAGAAAAAGAATATTCTTTTGTTTTTTATGATGAATTTTTATTTGTGTTTAAAATTATTAAAGATATGCTTATCAACTCACCAATATTGATAGCGTCAGATTGGTCCTTGTAGTTTGAGTTAATGTGCGATGCAAGCAATTTGTATGTAGGAGCCGTGCTAGGACAGTGCATAAACAAATATTTTCATCCTATTTATTATGCTAGCAAAACACTCACCTCCGCACAGACCAACTACACTACGACGGAAAAGGAACTTCTACCTATTATATTTGTCTTTGATAAGTTTAGATCATATATTACTCTCTCTAAAGTCATAGTATTTACTGATCATTAAGCTCTCAGGTATGTACTAAATAAGGCGGATGTCAAGCCCAGATTATTGAGATGGATCCTCCTTCTACAAGAGTTTGACTTGGAGATCCAGGACAAGAAAGGAGCGGCTGACCATCTTTCTCACTTAGAGAATGCTGATGCGCTAGTAGAGGTCGACATAGATGATAAATTCCCTGAAGAATGTCTCCTCTCCCTCGAAAAGGTAAAAACATTTTCCACCCCATGGTTTGCAGATTTGGCCAACTATTTAGTGGCCCAGGTCCTACGAGAAGATTTTTCAAGTCAGCAAAAGAAGAAATTTTTTTTTGACATGAACAATTACTTTTGGGAGGATCCCTTTTTATTTCCTATCTGCGTGGACCAAGTTGTAAGAAGGTGTGTTTCGAACGAGGAAGGCTGGCAAATTTTGTAGCACTGCCATGAAGGACCTCCCGGAGGGCATTACCAAGCAATCTGGACTGCAAGGAAGGTACTGGATGCGGGATTCTATTGGCCCACACTATTCAATAATGCTCACGCTTTTGTGAGTACATGCGACAACTGCCAGCGATCAGGTAACTTATCTCGCCGGGATGAAATGCCCTGTAATTTATTTGTAGAATGTGAAGTTTTTGATCTTTGGGGTATAGATTTTGTAGGTCCTCTCCCTCCTACTTTTAATAATCGATACATTCTAGTTATGGTCGACAACGTGTCTAGATAGGCAGAAGCGCAAGCTATTCCCACCAATGATGCAAGAGTCATCGTACAATTTAAAAAATAAATATTTTCTCGCTTTGGCACCCCACGCGCTATAATTAGTGATTGGGGACCCATTTTTCAACACCCAATTTACAAACAAATTTTCTACCACCTATAACCCACAAACATGCAGCCAAGTTGAGGTGGTTAACCCCGAGCTTTAGCATATTTAGAAAATTAGTGTACGTTAATATGAAGGAGTGGTTAATAAAACTTCACGATGCGCTATAGGCATATCGGACGGCGTACAAGACCGCCCTCAGTTGTACTTTGTATCGATTAGTTTATGGCAAGGTGTGCCACCTCCCAGTCGAATTGGAGTATCACGCATAATGGGCGCTTAAATTCTTAAACCTCGAATTAAACGTAGCTTCTGAGAATAGGAAACTATAATTAAATGAAATCAATGAATGACATACGAATGCCTACGAGAGTAACAAATTCAATAAGGATCGTATTAAGTTTTATCATGATAGCAAAATAAAATTTCCTAAGTCTTTTTCTCCGGGCAATTTAGTACATTTATATAAATCGCAACTTCGGATTTTTTCGGGCAAGTTGAAGTCCCGATGGTCCGGCTCATTCGCCGTCAAAGAGGTTTAGTCATATGTGACTATTCTCCTTGACCATCCAGAAAAATGATCTTTTAAAGTAAACGGTCACAGCCTTAAGTTATATCTTCTCGGCGGCACTTCCAATGGCCAAATCAAAAAGTGTAACCTTACTAACTTGTAATTTTAAAATGCCAAATCATCCAAGCTATGTGACGGTAAACAAAACGCTTATGTGAGGCAACCCATTTTCTCCTAATTTTTCTTTTGTTTTCTTTTCCTTGTTTTAACATTTTTTCTGATTTTTTTGCAGCCTCCCCAACTTCAAATCAAGGACACCCTCTTTTCCCTTTTTTCATATCTTTTATATTGCATGTTTTGTAGCTTGCACTTGTTATTTCCTTTCTTTACTTATTTTTCTTGTACATACATACTTTGGTTTAAACATTGAGGACAATGTTTAATTTTAAGTAGGGGTGTAGTGCAGTAGCTTTGTTTCCCTTTTGCAAATTGCAAAAATTCCAAAACAATCTTAAAACCTCTGAAAATTAAACAAATTATAAAACCTCAAAAACCCAAAAATATTTTGCTTTTATTTCCCTTCAATTAGCAATTAGAAAACTTTCTTAAAATAAAAAAAATAGATAACCCATTTTTTTTTTGAAAATTGAAAATTAATTTCTTGGAAAGGGAGGTTTGGATGTCATCCCCATCATATCTCCTCGTACCGGTGAGACCCATTCATGGGGTATACCTCGTGAAGTCCAGGAATAAGAAAAAAATTTAGGATTATAACTTAAGTTTCTTTCTTTCTTGGTATTAGTATTTAAACTTTTTCAATTTTGAAAAAAAAATAATATAATATTTAAAATTTCGAAAAAATCGAAAACAAGAAAACCAAAATGATTTTCTGCTTTGTCTTTAATCGTCCATGACTTTGCATTTTCTTGTTTCTAATCATTTGTGTACCTGTTTAGCTAGAATAAATCCTCTAATTTTCATTTTGCTTATGTTTCACGAGTACCCCACAGGGTCCAAGGGGCAGCGCCCCTGGCGGTGGTCTCACTCCTGGTGTTGGAAAATGACATTACTGAAGTTATTGCGCAGGCTGAGCGCGTGAATTCTTGCTGCACTCGCCAAAGTAATTTCATGATGTCATTGCGTGTCTTCCATGGTACTGCCAAAACACCCCCATGCAATTTGCCACCTTTGCATATGACAACAACCTCTGAATTCATACATGCAACAAATCCATGCCTCCTTTTCCATACACACCATACCCCACGTGAACTTCGATTTAATATTCACTCTAATCCCATGCAATTAACGTCACCCACTTCTTTATTCATTAATTCCCATACATTCCATCATTATTAAATTTTGTCACTTCCTGTTCCATATTTTTTTACTACATTTAAATGTCTCCCCCATTCACGTGAACCCTTCACATTCACACCTATTCATAAATTCATCCTTAAAATATTGCCACCCCATGCATTAAATTTCATTAATATTGCCTATTGCTCATTCAACTCTCCAATTTTAATGCTGCCACCATCTCCATCTTGTTAAAAATACAGATAGAATTCTAGAAGCGGGAATTAGGAGCTAGAACACTTCAACCATACCAAGCTAAGCAACCAACAACAATAGAATGACAAGAAATTTTGAATTATTCTATCTCTTTACAATGCGAGCCATTTTGTGTTTTCTACTTCCTTCGTAAATGTACAGCATATCATATATGCGCAGCTGAAATAACAAACAAGAACAATACAAAAGAGTTTAAGGATCTTAAGATTTCATGAATCAAGAAATAAGAAAGGTAACAACAATGAAGTACCTTGAGGTGATTGTGTCAACACTCAACCAAGATGCTCCAAGAAGAAATCTCGAAGACGTACTATGAGTCCCAAGCGCAGAAATAGATCGGCGCCTCTATAGAGATCCATACGAGTGAAGGAGAACCCCATGACTCTTGTCCAAAAAGATCTAGGATGGAGAAATAATGCTCTCTATATCTCCCACAGACTGCTAGATTTGACGACGGGGAGAGGCGGCATCGACATCGACATATAGGAAGAAAGGCTGATCAGAACCCTTCCGTCAGTTTTGCGAAACGATTCCGTCTCTCTTCAGAAGTCACAAAAAAAGATCAATCATGTTGAAACCAGAGAACTGGTCTAGACATTCGCAAGGGGGGTGCAGCTAACCCTTACTTGACCCGAGCTAGACCCTTGACCAGTTACTGAGAGTTGAAGAACCCTTCCCTTGAAGAACACCTAAGTCCACGAATGGGTCCCTTAAGCTGCAGTGTGGAGATCCCACCATATACCCAGAAGCTCACAAGGAACTTCCCCTCCCAAGCCAATGCTGAGCCTGGGCACCTTGGAGGGCACTAAGGATCACCTTACCATCAACCTTCATTGACAGGGGGAGGGGGGGGGGGGGGGTAGTGCTTGCTCACAATACACACGCGAGGGAGGGGGGGGGGGGTACCAACATCCCTTCCCAAGGTGCCCATGGGGGTCTATTTATAGACTTCCCAAAATTAGGTTGCGGATAGCCAAAAACCTACTATCCGCAGCTCAACCAAGAACTTGAATGACCAACAAGGGGGAGGCTAGTGGAGATGAGACATCCACTTCCCCCCCTTGTCTGAACAGCCCACCTCTCCCTTTGTATAGAGAGGAGACGAGTGGACCGAAGGTCCACTCGCCCCTGGGACTTGGCGAGTGGACCCTTGGTCCACTCGCCCCTCCCTCTAGGGCCGGGCGAGTGGACCGAAGGTCCACTCGCCCCTAGGACTGTGCGAGTGGACCTTTGGTCCACTCGCCTCCTAGGGTCGGGCGAGTGGTCCGAAGGTCCACTCGCCCCTAAGCCTGGGCGAGTGGACGTTTGGTCCACTCGTCCCCTAGGTCCAGGCGAGTGGACCGAAGGTCCACTCGCCCCTAGGCCTGGGCGAGTGGACCAAAGGTCCACTCCTCCCCTAGGCCTTGGCGGAATGCGGGGGAGTGGACCGAATCGCCTACCTCCACCTCCTTTTGCCTTGGGTGGCTTCGAACCTCTTCAACATGTTGATTCGCCGTGCCACGACAACTTTCACTATTCCGATCACACCTGTGTTGGGTCACACCAGCTCGACAAATATGAGGGTTGTATACAATCCCCACTCTTTTCGAACTTGCTTTATGTTCGGAAAGAAAGTCCAACCCACCTCTTTGACGAGTAGGTGGGACCCTAGAGTGACCCATGAAGGGCCCTGTGGGATGCTCCTACCGAGTTTTTCAACTGAACCTAACTTGGGGCAGAACGCGAACCTTTCTCCACTAAATAACCCTCCTATGAGCCAAGCTCAGCTGGAGGTGGAGAAAGCTAGACACCTTATTGATGTTGACCTTAGGTGGAGAAAAACTCAACACCTCTAGTCGAGCCGAGCTCGACCTGAGGTGGGAGGCAAATCTTTCTCCACTTAACAACCCTCCTATAAGCCGAGCTCAGCTGGAGGTGGAGAAAGCTAAACACCTTACGTCGAATTGATCTTGACCTTAGGTGGAGAAAAACTCAACACCTCTAGTCGAGCCGAGCTCGACCTGAGGTGGGAGGCATACCTTTCTCCACTTAACAACCCTCCTATGAGCCGAGCTCAATTGGAGGTGAAGAAAGATCAACACCTTAGGTCGAATTGATCTTGACCTTAGGTGGAGAAAAAAATCAACACCTCTAGTCGAGCCGAGCTCGACCTAAGGTGGGAGGCAAGCCTTTCTCCACTTAACAACCCTCCTATGAGCCGAGCGCAACTAGAGGTGGAGAAAGCTCAACACCTTAGGTCGAATTGATCTTGACCTTAGGTAGAGAAAAACTCAACACCTCTAGTCGAGCCGAGCTCGACCTGAGGTTGTGTAACGCCCCTGATTTTTCTGGTAATTAATTAATTCAGTGGTGGCGTGTTTTTGACGTCGGGGCGTTACTTTTAACTTCGAGTTAGAGGCGCGTCATCGTTTGCGCGTTTTCGCATCCGTTTTGGTCAAGTCGACCAATTTTTGAGATGACCCGGAATTGGAAATTTTTACATTAGGAAATTAGATTATTTAATTTTAGACTTGTCTGTCAAGTTTCGTCGCGATCCGAGCCATTTTGGAGCCTCGGCGCATTTTAGAAGTTTTGTATGTATTTAAAGTTTGCCGTAACTTCGGCCTTTTATATCTCGAGAACGGCACGTCGGATTTTGATTCCGACTTCACCGTTGGATTCGTAGCGCCGCCGTTCACCTTAGGCGAAATTTTCGCTGGGTTCGGCGTTCGTTTAGATTTTAGTGATAATATAATAATAATATTATTATTATAAAAATTATATATATATATATACATATATACATGCATATGTGTCGTTCATCGTTCGACGAATGAGATAATAATATTATTATTAATATTATAACATTTATATATACATATATATGCATATTGATGCATGCAGCGCTCGAGAAATAAGCCCCCTTTCCATTTGTCGATCCCCCCTCCACTCCGTTCGACAAATCATCCCCCTTTCCATTTGTCGATCCCCCCTCCACTCCGCTCGACAAATCTGCCGCTCGACAAAAGCAGCGCCGCTCGACAAAAATAAGCTCCGTTCGACAAATCTGTCGTTCGTCAAATCTCTCCCGTTCGACTTTAGTCCTTCTATTATTAATAATAATAATAATATTATTATTATTATTATTAAATTATGTTATTCTACATAAAAAGAAAATGAACCCAGCCCCTTTCTTCTTCCTCATTCTGTCCGAACCAGAGAGAAAAACGAGCGACGGGGGCGGTGTTTTCTTGAATCTTCCGGTCGCCGCCGACGGAGCTCCGGTGGTCAAAATCGTGAGCCGAGCATAGATTCGGAAAGCTCTCGACGAGAGCTTCGTCCTCGTGGTAATTTCCTTCTGTTTCGTGAAACTTTTTCGTTAGGTCTTTTGTGCCCTAACCTCTTTTAGCCCGATCTTTTGTAGATCTTGACTCCTCCCGCCTTCTCTTACCCCGATCTACAACGTGGAGCGATTCGGAAAGTTGTTCCAGCAAAACCTAAGGCAAGTGGTGATCTTGCTCTTTCTCTTTGCTAAAACCCCTTTTCCCGCCTTTGCTTCCAGTTTTTGGTATTATGCAGAGTTATATCATCTGCTTCACTTTTGCCTTTTTTCCCTTCTTCTCAATATAATTTTGCTCATCTTGTTAACAAAAAAAATGCTACCTTATGTTCTGATGGGCTTCGCCCCCTTTTCCTTTGAAAGAAATATGAAAAATGTGAATCTGTTGGAGTTCGTACACGATGTTGGCGGAGCCACCGGTGCGATGCTCTTTTTAATATAATAATTCTGTTGGAGGTCGTACACGATGTTGGCGGTGCCACCGGTACGATGCTCTTTTAAATTAATAAATTCTGATGGAGGTCGTACACGATGTTGGCGGTGCCACCGGTGCGGTGCTCTGAGGGTCGTGATGATGTGTGATGGAATTATCCCCACACGGCTTCTCCTTTTTCTAATGAGATGATCATTCTCTATAATTCTGAACAAGAGAAACATGATTAATAATTTGAAAGTTGATGGTTATCTGCTTGTGGCGAGTTTTGACCTTGCCTGTTTTCACACCTTCGTTTAGTGAGTGTTTTTCTGCTGAATATCAGTTACTTTTGCTGTTTCTTTTTCCTGTTGATTATCATGTTTCCTTTTTCCTGATGATTATTTATGGCTAGTGCTGTCGTCACTAATCCTTGCAGCTTCTGTTTCCCTCTGGTCTCGCGGAGGTTTGCTTACTTTCTTGTTTTTTGCACCACTTGTAACTTGCTTCTGAGGTGTTCTTTCTTTGAATGCCTCAGGTTCTGGGCAGTAGCAGGTGTTAGTGCGGAATTTCTTTAGTTGCCATCTTCTGACTCTCTTGAGGTAGGGTATTCTGTGGACTTGTCGGCTCATGGGTTCGTGTCAGGTGTTGACGCCCGTGGTGCCGTATGGTTAGACTTTTGTTTCTCTGCTGCTGTTACTTGTTGTTTACTTTTGAACACTTGTTCTGGAATAGTTAGATGTGGGTTGGCTTATAGCCCCTTGCTTAGATATGCTAAGGTAATTGTAGCATTGCATATCATGATTTGAAATGTTAATCTTACTACTTTCTGCGCGTGATAAATCTACTTTTATATATAGTAAATCCACACATTCGATTATGCATGGTGCACCTCACTTGGTCTTCATGTACACTTAGGCCACTAAGTAATTAAATCAAGTATTTTTCCGCTGCATAAAACTATATTTTAAAAGCGTGGACTAGTTGTTCCACCTAGCCGAGGGACGCGGCTTGTTAATTTTCTGCATAAATTATATTTGAATCGCCTTGTGTTAATAAAAATAATTGCTTGAACTGCGAAGAAGGATGAGTTGCCTTAATATCAGTAGGAGTCCCCTACGTGATGTGGCATCACAACGCGTAGCTTTCCCTACTCTGATAGCATTTTAATTGTTGGGAAAATGCGGGTTGTGACAGTTGGTATCAGAGCTAGGTTTTGTGAAAAAGGTAGTTGGGTGGTTTGGCGTGTGAGGCAAACGACCGCTATCCTAAGAAGAACCTCATAAGATCATTTCATTGTATACACACACGGATATGTCATCAGTATGTCTTGACCGAAGCATGGTCACTACACTCATAGCATGATAAGAAGTATACGGGGCATATTATGTAGTATGGGATGCAAAATATGTGTTCGTATATGGATCCACCATAGGTGGCAACATGTGACGGTTATGTAGTATGGGATGCATAACCACCATTACATGGATGCCCATTAGCACATTTTCTTTTTTCGTTACATGTAATGTTATGTTGTATGGGATGCATAACATTACATGTGTACGCCATTCATAACATGCATTAAGGCCTCTTTCTAGAATGCATAGCACTGCATGCATTCATATCATCGCATAAGCACGCGTGTCAAGTTAAAGACATACCAGATGACATATGTACACACATGATTTGAAAAGAAATTTAAATGTTCATGCACTCATGCCATAGCACAAGAGTCAATAGGATGATGGTGCATCATCCTAAGTTTAATCATTGCATCATTTCATGAAATTCCAGAGCAAGGTAACAGCAATAGCAGGTCATTTTCTTTCCTGTTCCGAATTGATTCGGGATATTTCCGAGTCTGTTTAGCATAAGCATCTTAAGCCTATTTCTGATTGGATGTCCATCTATCTTATAGACATGTCTCGTAGGAGAGCGACGCGGTCGAGTTTGCTAGCTTAGGTGTCTTAAGCTAGGTGTTGATGAGTCGTTGTTTGTATTTGTAGAAGATGACCCCGAAGCATTTTTCAATGGGGGTGATTTCCCAGTTTGAGGGTGAGTCTTCGGATTCTCATATCGAAGCGATACTAGATGAACTGCGTCAGAGCATTGAAATAATGTCAAGGCAGGTGTCTGTAATGCAAACGCAGTTGTAGGCATTGCTTACTGCCACCTTAAGGCAGCAGCCTGGTGTGTAGTTTCTTGTGTTGGTTGAATACCAGATTGAGATCGGTAAATCGAATAGATTCGCTCCTGAGTTGATAGCTGCTGAGGAGTGCAAGGTCAGAAATTTCTTGGGTGATCCTCAAGGTAACATCCAATAGTTTGCTAACGCCTACCAATCCGAGACTGATGCGAAAGCAGTTGAAGCTGCCTTGAAGTTTGAGGCTATTGGAAATGCCAAAGATCGCGGTATGTCCTCGTTACAGGAAAAAAGAAAGGTTGGGGATTGAATGTGCACAATTAACCTCACTAGAATTTTCTAGAGGGGGGTGAATAGAGATTTAAAAATTATTTTGTGCAAAGTTAATATATATATGTGTATGATCACAGATTAGAGCTTCCCACACACCAACAAGAATTAAGCAAGAAAATAAAGTAAATGCAAGAAAATAAATCACAGCACAACACAAGAAAATATAGTGGTTCCCCAAACTTTGGGTAGTCCACTCTTCTACCCCCTTGGTAGGAATTCACTATCTTGCACTGAGTCTTTTGATAAGGAGACTCTTAGAACTACCCTGAGTCTCTTGACAAGGAGACTCTTAGAACCAACTGAGTCTTTTGACAAGGAGACTCTTAGAACCAGTACACTGAATTTTTTGGAGAGAGATTCTAAAAACTCTTTTACAATGTTTAAGTGAGAAAGAAAGAAAGGAGAAGAAATAAAAACAAGAAAGAATCTTCTTCCTAGCAAGAAGATTGGAAGCACAAGAAGTGAATTGAATCCTTCTTCTATAGAGAGAAGAAGATTTGCAGCCTTTCTCTCTTTGTGAGAGATATCAGATTTTGCAGCAGTGTGACTTCAGAAGCAGAAGAAGAAGAAGTGCTTGAATGTTGCTGCAGAGCTTTTTCTCAATTTCTCTCTTTTCTCTTGGGAGCTTTTCCTCTATTTCAAGGGTGTGTGGTAGATCACTCTTCTTTATTTTCTGCCGACCTCCTCTTTATTTATAGCTCTGTTAATTCAACATAATACTATAGGTGGATAATTAATTAGCAGTTAGAGAGAATAGAAAGAAAAAATGTTTCCATAATGTTTATTTCTGTAGAAGGAAAGAATGTATTCTGATTTCAAATAATATCCAAAATAGAGTTAATCAGATTAGCCAAGAATCAAATAGAAGGAAAGAATGATTCAGAACGGCTATAAAATATTAACATTATTCCATACAAATCAGATTTACTGAAAGAAGGAAAGAGATCTGGCGCATATTTAAGTCTGTCAAATAAATCGACGTGCGTCGATTGCCATTCGACGCAAGCGTCGAGTACATCCTGTCTGGACGTCGAGAGGTGAATATGGAAGGTGCGTCGACTAAGGTGCGTCGACTTCACTAGTTGCGTCGACTAGAAATTAGAGTAACGTCGACAACACATACCTCGAAATCTTCCTAGAGTTACTTCGACTTAATCTGAAAGAGACGTCGACTACATTTCGACGTTGCGTCGAACACTATTCGACGCATATTTACTTAGCCTTATTTTTCATTCTTGGAATTCATATTTGACTCATTTTCAGGGGTTAAGAGAAATCATTTTCCCAACAATCTCCCCCTATTTGTCTTAACCCTTCTTAGAGAGAAATTAGCATATAATTAACATAGCAAAGCATTTGTAAAGATAATGAAGATTTCACACAATCAGAAGAGAATATATAAACAAACTTCATGTTCAGACCAATCACAAAGTAAAGTATGTGAAACATTGTTTTCAAGTATTATTCAGAAGGAGTAGGAGGAGTTTTTCTTTTTCTCTTGAATACTATTGTGGATTGATCTTTCCCATTAGCAGTGATTCCCTCAGCTCCCCCTGGGTCTCAGCTCCCCCTGCCCCTGACTCCTGAGCCCCTTCTTCAGCCATCACAGCATCAGCTTCATTTCCTTTTTCAGTTTCAGCAGCTGGTTCATTTTCTTCTTGATTTATAGCAGTATTCAATTCTTTCTCACCTTCTTCCTTTTCAGCCTCATTTTCTGCTCTGCTTCCCTCCCCTTGCAGTAGTACCACTTGGTCTGCAGCCTCTCTTGCTATGCTGAGTACCCTAAACTCATTCCCAATTGTCTTGAGCAGTGCAAAACTGTGAGATTTTGAAGAAGAAGGGGATTTGTGAGAAGGAGATTTAGGATTGGAGGGCTGATTTTCATCTAGATTCTCCCCCTTCTTGACCTTCTTGGCCAAGGAGGTTAAGAAAGACTTAGTCACTCTAGAGGAAGAGAGAGATGACTTCAGATCTTGCACAGAGGCACTGACCCCATCTATTTGGGTGTGCATGTGAAGGATGGAGGAATGAATCTGAGAGCAATGCTCATCTAGCATTGCTTGGAATCTTTGAGCTGTGGATTGTATGCACTGGGTGATGAGAGCCTCAGTGGATTAAGATGGTTCATGGTGTGAGAGATGATGAGGTGATGGTGGAGGAGGAGGAGGTTGAGGAGGAGGAAGAGGAAGAGAGGAAGGAGGAGTTTTCTCTTTGGGTGGAGAGGGAGTTATTTCAAGAAGAGTTCTTAGATGTTCTGCAATAGAGGGCAGAGTGATTTCTGGTAGGGTGATCTCTGCTGAGGGATGAATGTCTCCTCCAGACTCTTTTGTAGGGATGTCCTCAAGTAGAGGTGTCTTCAGCTTGATGTAACTGGCAGAGAAGCCAGAAGAGTGATGTTGAAGTTCTTCCTCACATAAGGGTGCATCAATCCATATCTGCCCATTCCAATCATCAGAGGTGGCTGCTTCTTCGTCCCCCTGGATTACTGGGTCCTTTACTACAGGAATCTCCCCCTGGTTATAAGGATCATCAATTCTGAATGCTGAATCCACAGCATGCTCCCCTTCAGTGTTGTAAGAGGAGGATTCACCAAAATGTTTGATGAAAGTGTAGTAAGAGTGATTTGAGAGGAGTGGATCCTATAAGAGAGTTAGAGAGAATACTTAGTGTTGGAGAGAAGAGATTTAAACCTGAGCTTTTAGTTGAGATCAAAAACCTGGCAAGAGGGGTTTAAACCTGAGATGAAAGTGTAGTCAGAGTAATTTGAGAGGAGTGGAGCCTATAAGAGAGTTAGAGAGAATACATAGTGTTGGAGAGAAGAGATTTAAACCTGAGCTTTTAGTTGAGATCAAAAACCTGGCAAGAGGGGTTTCTGGAACAACTCTCCCCCTGGTTTATATCTTTCAGGAAGGATGTAAACCTTTGTGGTGACAGAGGTTCCTCTTGAAGAAGAAGATGAAGCCCGGGAAGAGAGGCAGACAGGGTGGCCAATTTGGCTTCACAGGAGGTGATCATATTGGCACATTCATTGGAGAAGTTAGTTAATCGTGTCTGGAAGTCATTGAGAAGATTTTCCAGAGCATCGTTCATTGCTTTGATAAGGTCAGTTTGAACAGGAGTAGGCGCCATTGATGCAGGAAGAGAGAGAGGTAGAAGACGCGGTTTTGGCGGGTCCAGAGAGGTATTTGTTATGAAATAAGAAGTACTATTTAAAGAAGATGAAACATCGAGAAAGGAAACAGAAATCAAGGTTATCCAGTCGTAAAAGAAAAGGAAGTAAGGATTTGATTCCAATTTTAACCAGAAGTCGACGTTACGTCGAATTGATGTCAACGTATGCGTCGATATGTAGTCGGCGTTCCGTGAAGGTTTTGTCAGTCTAAAGATTTGTCGACGTGGTCATAGACTTGCGTCGGTAAGAAGTCGACGGTACGTTGATAGTGGATCGACGTAACTTTAACTGAAAGAAATCAGAACCAGCGTCGAGGTCTTCTCGACGGTACGTCGATATGTATTCGATGCATCTCCAGGAAACTTTCTTAGATATTCTGATGTCTTTAGATTTCCCTAACAATGAGGTTTACAAGCTTCCATCAAGCATCCCCAAGGTGTTTATGAAATAGTTATGCTTAGTTTCTTCTAAAGGTTTTGTGAAGATGTCTGCTCTTTGATTGACTGTGGGAATATATTCTAAGGTTATTTTACCATTCTCAACATTGTCTCTAAGGAAGTGATGTCTGATTTCTATATGTTTGGTCCTACTATGAAGGACTGGGTTGGATGCTATGGATATAGCACTAGAGCTATCACAATAGATCTTAGAGTTGTGTATTTCCAATTTATAATCAAGTAGTTGATTTTGCATCCACAGGATTTGTGAACAACAGCTCCCAGTAGCTATGTATTCAGCTTCAGCTGTTGAAGTTGAGACTGAGGTTTGTTTCTTACTAAACCATGAGATCAATCTGTCACCTAGAAATTGGCAGGTACCAGATGTGCTTTTTCTATCAACCCTACATCCAGCATAATCTGCATCTGAGAAACCTATTAATTCAAAGTTGGTTTCTGCTGAGTACCATAGTCCTAGTTCAGGGGTTCCCTTTAGGTATCTAAGAATCCTTTTTACAGAGGTGAGATGGGATTCCTTTGGTTCAACCTGAAATCTAGCACATATGCAAGTGGCAAACATGATATCAGGTCTGCTTGCTGTTAGATATAGAAGGGATCCTATGATGGCCCTATAAGTCTTTTGATCTACTGATTTTCCTTTATCATCTTTTTCTATGATGGCATTGGTTTCCATGGGTGTTTTCATGGTAGATGCTGATTCCATACAAAACTTTTTGATTAGTTCTTTGGTATATTTTGATTGTGAGATAAAGATTCCTTCACTACTTTGTTTTACTTGTAGCCCTAGGAAGTAGGAGAGTTCACCCATACTACTCATCTCAAATTTAGATTGCATAAGATTAGCAAATCTTTTACATAGTTTAGGATGGGTTGAGCTAAAGATAATGTCATCTACATATATTTGAACAAGGAGGAGTTGGTTTTTATGTGTTCTAGTAAAGAGTGTCTTGTCTACTTTTCCTCTTTCAAAGGAATTTTCTACAAGAAAATTTGAGAGAGTTTTATACCAAGCTCTAGGTGCTTGCTTAAGACCATATAATGCTTTGTTAAGTCTATAAACAAAGTTAGGGGAAGAGGGATTAACAAAACCTGGTGGTTGCTCCACATACACCTCTTCTTGCAGATCTCCATTTAAAAAGGCACTCTTGACATCCATTTGGTAGACTTTCATCTTCATGAAGGCTGCATAGGCAAGAAAGAGCCTGATTGCCTCTAATCTAGCTACTAGAGCAAAGGTCTGATTGTAGTCTATCCCTTCTTCTTGTCTATATCCTTGTGCTACAAGTCTTGCCTTGTTTCTCACAATTATTCCAGTGGAATCTAGTTTGTTCCTGTATACCCATTTTGTACCAATTACAAGGTAGTTTCTTGGTCTTTCAACTAGGTTCCATACTTTGTTTCTCTCAAATTGGCCTAGTTCTTCTTGCATGGCCATAATCCAGTGAGGATCACAATTTGCTTCCTCAAACTTTTTTGGTTCAACTTGTGATAGGAAGCATTGGAGCATTATCCCATTGGAGACTTGGTGTCTTGTTCTTACTCCTGCATTGGGATCTCCAATCACTTGAGCTTGTGGATGATCTTTCAAATTAATTCCTGTTCTGCCTGAATTTGTCAGTTGTTCTTCTACTTCATTCTCAATGGGATCATTGTTCAATTGTTCTTCCTGGACCATGTCCTCTTGTGGAGGAGGGTCTTGAGTGCTCTTTTCTGAGGTTTCTTGTTCAGACTCCTCACTTGGTTCCTCTAACTGGTTTTCCTTTCCATTTTCTGTGTTCTCTAGAGCTAGTTGCTCAAGCTGGGTTTCTATGCTGTTGGTTTCCTGTGAAACAGAACTGGTGGGAGTTTCCTCCCCCTTAAGCAGCATGTTAGTTTCATCAAATACAATGTGCATGGATTCTTCAATCTTAAGAGTTCTTCTATTGTAGCACCTATAGGCTTTGCTGGATGATGAATATCCCAGAAATATTCCATCATCAGACTTCTTCTCAAATTTGGCAAGATGATCTTTCCCATTGTTTAGAATAAAGCAAACACATCCAAAAATTTTAAAATATTTAACAGTGGGTGTTTTATTTTTCAGGAGCTCATATGGAGTCTTTGATTTAGTTTTGTGTATGAGGCTTCTATTTAGAACATAGTTTGCAGTGTTGACTGCTTCAGCCCAAAAGGTTTTTGGTAATCCTGACTCTGCAAGCAGGGTTCTACCTGATTCTATTAAGGTTCTATTCTTCCTCTCAGCAACTCCATTTTGTTGGGGAGTTCTAGGTGCTGAGAAGCTTTGTTTAATACCTTTTTCCTCACAGAAACTACAAATCATCTGATTCTCAAATTCAGTCCCATGGTCACTTCTTATAATTGAAACATTTGTATTGAACTCAGATTGAATCTGTCTTATGAATTTTGAGAGAATTTTATGGGTTTCAGATTTAACTCCTAGAAAGAATACCCAGCTAAACCTTGAATAATCATCAACAATGACCAAGGTATAGGATTTTCCACCTAAGCTTTGAGTGGATATGGGACCAAAGAGATCCATGTGTAGTAAGTATAAAGACCTGGGAGAGTCATCCTTACCAATGGGTTTGAAGGATGATTTGGTTTGCTTTCCTAGTTGGCAAGGTCTGCATGGAGAATCCTTAGAGTACCTACCCTTTGGTAAGCCTCTGACTAGGTTATTCTTAGCTAGTTTACTGATTGTTTTGTAGTTTAGATGACCTAGTCTCCTATGCCATAATTCATTTTTATCAATAATATTGTTGAATAAGCAAACTTCTGTGGGTGAAGAGCTAAAGTCCACTACATATACTCTCCCTTTTCTAATTCCATTTAGTACTGTAGCACCAGTCTTGATATCTATAATATGGCAGAATAGTGTAGTGAATTTTACCTCATACTTACCATTCTCACATATCTGACTTATACTTATTAGATTGTGTTTTAGTCCTTTGACTACTGCCACATTCTTGAAGGTGACTTTCCCTTCCTTGAAATCTCCAAATCCCTTGGTTTGGCCACAGCTAGAGTCTCCAAAGGTTACTGATGGTCCAAGTCTATCCTCAAAGTTGATTAATAGGTTTTTGCAACCTGTCATGTGCATGGAGCATCCACTGTCCAAGTACCACACCATCCTGGAGATGTGATACATCTGCACATAAAAGTTTAAACATTAGTTTAGACCCTGCTGAGCTGGGGTCCCTTTCTCTCATTAGTAAAAGATTTAATAAAAGAATAAGTGGGTTTTTCAGGATATCCTTCCTCCTTATGGGGTACAGGCTTATCATACCAATCTTCTTGGATGATATCACAGAAATAGTGTTCATAATAGAACGACATGGATTGAGGGACCTGTTTGGAAACAGAAAATTTTCTGTCTAATTTATTGCGTCAATAGGGATTCGTCGTAGACTTATGGTTGCGTCGATATGAATTCGACGTAGGTTTCAGGTTGCGTCGATATGAGGTCGACGCTTCGTTCATTCTGAGTCTACTTTTAGTCGAAGCATGTGAGAGATTACGTTGAGTGGAGGTCAACGCGATTTGGTGTATGCGTCGATTAGAAATCGACGCAAGTGGATAATAATTCGACGTATGTTCAGAATTTTTGTGAGGATACTTTCCTAAGATTCCTTTATCTGTAATGGGATTAGGTTTATTAAAAACAGTGGTTGTTTCTGGACCTACTTGTGATCTAATTCCTGCTAGATGATTCTCCCTAGTGAATTGAATGGGATGTTTCCAGACAGGTTTGCTGAATGTTTGTGATTTAGATGCTTCATTAGTATTCAGCTTTAGTTGTCTAAATCTATCAGTGAGATTCTCAGAGATATTCTTGAGCTTCTGACCTCTTCCATTCAGAGAGTCCTCAAAGGCTTTAGCCTTTGCCAGCTCTTTCCTTAGTGTTAGATTTTCTGAATGGATTTTGTCTAATTCCTTCTTTGAGAGCTCTTGATTGAGCTTATAGTTTTCATAGTGTGTATTCACATGTTTGAGATTCTTAATTCAATTCTTAATTCTTTTACTTCTTTTTCAGATTTGATTAGATCTAAACAGAATTCTTTGAAATCTTGTTTGAAATCAGTAGAAGAGAAATCTATATCATCAAGTATATTTACCATAGATGTATCATCAAGCTTCTCAGTGGCCATCAGACAGGTTTCCTCTTGCTTGACCTCTTCCTGATCATTGTCTGATGAGGTACTTCCTTCAGATTCTGAATCACTCCAAGATTGAGCAATGAATCCTCATTCTTTCTTTTTCTTCTTTAGATCTGTTCTTTTCAGATCTTTCTTAGTGCTGTTCTCCTTAGGACATTCAGGTGCAATATGTCCATGTTTCCTGCAAGAGTAACAGATAATCTCTTTAGTAGGTGTTTTATTATACCAGGTTTTTGAATCTCTTCCTCTGGATCCTTCTGTTTTGATCCACCTCTTGAACATCCTAGCCAGGAAGCTGATTAGTTCCTCATCACTAGAAGATGGTTAACCTTCAACAGCTTTCAATGCAATACTCTTTTCTTTTGAAAGTGGAGAGGCCTTTTCTTTCTCAGCTCTGGTTTTCAACAGTTGTTCATATGATTTTAATTTACCCAACAGAACATCTGTTGATATTTCTTTTTGACTTCTGTAGTATTTGATTGGCCAGATTCTTGAGTCCCAAGAGCTAGGAAAGCAAGTCAGCAATTTATCATTTATCTCAGTGAGAGATATGTCCTTCTCAAGTGTTCTCAATTCATTGACTATGAGGCTGAATCTTGAATACATGTCAGCAACACTTTCACTTTCTTTCTTTTGGAAGTTTTCATATTGGGAGATCAGTAGTGCCTTTCTATTCTTTTTCTCATCAACACTTCCCTCTACCATTTTGGTGAGAGCTTCCCATACTTCCTTAGCTGACTCACAATCAGCAATCTTTTGGAAAATTTCATCTGAGAGGGTTGAGACTAGGATATTCATAGCCTTGGCATCATGTCCTTGGGCTTTCTTCTCATCTTCTGTCCATTCAGCTCTTGGAACAAGTGTTTCAGTCACTTTTCCACTTGAATCCTTCCTGAATGGCTTGGGGGGACCTGTCAAGATCACATTAAACAATTCATCATCAATAGAGTTTAAATAAATTCTAATTCTTGTTTTCCAAAGTGCAAACTTTTCCAGGTTGCTAATTGGTGGTCTGGTGGAAGCATAATCTTTGATTTGTGCCATATGATAAAATAGTTTTGAAAAATATATATATATATATGAGAGGTAGGATCTTTTTGATCAAGGAGTTATCCTTTTTAGATCAACCTCCCTCTGATACCAATTGAAAGTGCACAATTAACCTCACTAGAATTCTCTAGAGGGGGGGTGAATAGAGATTTAAAAATTATTTTGTGCAAAGTTAATATATATATGTGTATGATCACAGATTAGAGCTTCCCACACACCAGCAAGAATTAAGCAAGAAAATAAAGTAAATGCAAGAAAATAAATCACAGCACAACACAAGAAAATATAGTGGTTCCCCAAACTTTGGGTAGTCCACTCTTCTACCCCCTTGGTAGGACTTCACTATCTTGCACTGAGTCTTTTGATAAGGAGACTCTTAGAACCACCCTGAGTCTTTTGACAAGGAGACTCTTAGAACCAACTGAGTCTTTTGACAAGGAGACTCTTAGAACCAGTACACTGAATTTTTTGGAGAGAGATTCTAAAAACTCTTTTACAATGTTTAAGTGAGAAAGAAAGAAAGGAGAAGAAATAAAAACAAGAAAGAATCTTCTTCCTAGCAAGAAGATTGGAAGCACAAGAAGTGAATTGAATCTTTCTTCTATAGAGAGAAGAAGATTTGCAGCCTTTCTCTCTTTGTGAGAGCTATCAGATTTTGCAGCAGTGTGACTTCAGAAGCAGAAGAAGAAGTGCTTGAATGTTGCTGCAGAGCTTTTTCTCAATTTCTCTCTTTTCTCTTGGGAGCTTTTCCTCTATTTCAAATGTGTGTGGTAGATCACTCTTCTTTATTTTCTGCCGACCTCCTCTTTATTTATAGCTCTGTTAATTCAACATAATACTATAGGTGGTTAAGCAATTAGCAGTTAGAGAGAATAGAAAGAAAAAATGTTTCCATAATGTTTATTTCTGTAGAAGGAAAGAATGAATTCTGATTTCAAATAATATCCAAAATAGAGTTAATCAGATTAGCCAAGAATCAAATAGAAGGAAAGAATGATTCAGAACGACTATAAAATATTAACATTATTCCATACAAATCAGATTTACTGAAAGAAGGAAAGAGATATGACGCATATTTAAGTCTGTCAAATAAATCGACGTGTGTCGATTGCCATTCGACGCAAGCGTCGAGTACATCCTGTCTGGATGTTGAGAGGTGAATAAGGAAGGTGCGTCGACTAAGGTGCGTCGACTTCACTAATTGCGTCGACTAGAAATCAGAGTAACGTCGACAACACATATGTCGAAATGTTCCTAGAGTTACTTCGACTTAATCTGAAAGAGACGTCGACAACATTTCGACGTTGCGTCGAACACTATTCGACGCATATTTACTTAGCCTTGTTTTTCATTCTTGGAATTCATATTTGACTCATTTTCAGGGGTTAAGAGAAATCATTTTCCCAACAGGGATGGCGAAAGCCTATGGGTATCTGGCCCCACCCCCAAGGAAAGGATGGGAGAAAGCGTGTAGTCTCTATGGCCAGTCAGGCCATTCCCTCGGAAAATATTTCAAGAAACTAGAAGCTCAGAGGCAGCAACGGGTAATCATAATTCAAGGCGCACCTAACAGTGATTTGGGTTGCACTGCAAGTAATAAAGAGGGGCTCGATGAGATCTGGTGTCGGATGAAGGGAAGGATAAACTGATCGTAGTGAGCGAGGGAGAAGCTCAGTCTTCAACCCTGGTGATCTTAGTTTAGATTCTGATTCGATTAATAGTTCCTCGCTATCTAGATTTCTGTTCAGCTAGCTATGCGTGCGATTTTTAGGGAAGTTAAGATAATTAACCGATGAGCACGCGTTCTTTTGATTTTGGTGTTATCCACTTGTTCGTGGCTAGGATCTTTGTAATGGTCATTTCTTGACTCCCGATCGAGTTAGTGATTTGTTTCGTGCTAAGTTTTCCCTCGGGTGACTCGGTGGTGTTGAACAATTCCTTGGATTTGATTTCTATAGTAGTTCGATTGAAAGTGCCAGATTTGGAAGATGTTAGTATGATTTCTTGGGCATGGATTGGAGATCAAGTTTGGCATTGTAGACCAGTGAGAGGATAAGCGCCTGGACTTCTCGTTGGATATTGACCAACCCTTGAGTGTTGGATTACCGTATCAAGATTCTCCGGTTATTTCTATGGTTTGTGCTCGTCAATCCTTAGAGTCTGGCAGCGAGTCTTTTCTCGTCTCTGTTTCTGTTCTAGAAAAATGCTCTCGTTGTGTCGCGCTTTTTGTTGTGTGAGATCTTCAAATGTTTCTCCGGTTAGTCTTCTCGATCTTCCCCTTGAGAAAAAGGCGGAGTTTGTTTTAAGGTCTTGAGCCAGATACTTGTCTTTTTGCAAGGGCACCTTACCGCATGGCCCTGCGTGAGCTAGAAGAATGTTTCTAGAAGATTATGAGCTAATTGAGCATAGTTGAATAAGGTGACTATCGAGATAAATGTTCATCACCTCGAATAGATGATTTACTTAATCAGTTGTGAGATGGATTTGTGTTCTCGGAGATCGGCCTCCGTATAGACTTTTGTCTGTAAAGGATCGGTGAGTCGGATGTTCTAGGGACTGCCTGTTCATTCCCGTTATGGGCTTTACTTTGAGATCTTAGTGGCGACCTTTTATTTAGCTAATGTCTCCTCTGCCTTCATGAATTCGATGAATAGAATGTTAACAGAATTTTCAGACCATCTTGTGGTCGTCCTTAGAAGTGGTGTTGATACACTCTAAGAGTGCAGAGGATCATGCTGGGCATTTGGGATTGGGTGCAGTCTACATTGTGAGAGCGCAAGTTCGTTTGCCAAGATGAGCAGGTACAAGTTTTGGATGTCTTTAGTTACCTATTTGGGTCATGTTATTAATGAGGATGAGTTTCGACGGACCCAGTATAGATCGTTGAGTGATTGATTGGGAAGAGATTTACAACATCTGAGAGAATAGGGAATTTTGTAGGGTTGGCAGGATGATATAGAAGGCTTGTGTAATGATTCCTGTGATTATTTGCGTCTTTGGTTAGGTTTATGTAGGAGAATCCAATTTTTTGTTCGGGGTGACTAGTGCGAAGGAGCCTTTCAGGAATTGAAGAGAAGATTGAGCACTGCTCCAGATTTGGATCATATCTACCGAAGGAGTGGTGCACTGTTTATGTGGATAAGTTGTACGTTGAGCCCAGGTATGTCTCGAGAAAAAAAAAGGTGATCGCATATGGTTTGAGGCAATCGAAGATTCATGAAGCGACTTTTCATGCACGTGATTTGGAATTTACCCCAGTAATCTAGGTATTGAGCCTTGGAGATTATTTTGGTACGACGTATTGTGTAAGGTTTACGGACCATAAGAATTGAAGCATATCTTCGCTCAGAAGGAGTTGATTCTGCGCCAGAGTAAATGAATAACATATATTGCAAATTCTGGCATTGTCATTCATTACCACCCGGATTCCACTAGGATGTATAGAAATTTGAAACATATTGTTCGCTGGTATTAGTTTAGTTATCGGTTTGATGAGGTTTTTCCGAAGAAACAAATTGTGTGAGCTATCGTGAATAAATGGATAAAATATGTCCTTAAGTTTGGAGTCAGATCGAAACCCCAGTATTTGTTTTTTTTATGTCGCGTATCTAGATGAGTTTAGTAGAAGCTTTAGGGCCTGAAAGTTAATCCGATCGTGGAAGATATGATCAGATGTTACACATTGGAGCATGGTGGAGCTTGGGATAAGCGTCTTGGATTGATGGAATTTCCTACAATAACAGTTATCAAGAAAGTGTTGTTATAGGCAATCTCACTATTCATTGTTTGTTGTTTGGGTTAAGCTCTAGGAAATTTCATCTATTAGCTCCAGGAAATTTCATTCATTAGAAAAATTCATCATTTTTGGGTATGGAGGCTGGTTGGGTTTATGCTCCAGGAATTATATTCGTTAGAAGTATCACCATCTTGGGTTATAGTGGTTGTTTGGAATTTACACACATAAACCTCATCATTTTGGAATGTGTTGGCTGTTGGTGGTGGTTGGTTTACCCTTCCTGAAATTTTATACTTAAAGTTATGCTCGGGGGCTGCTATGCTTAATCAGTTGGGAGTTTAAGTCTCTATATAGGAGGCATAGCCGGACTCCCTTGTTTTGGGCGAGGTTGGTGAGAGTCTGTTGTTAGGCCCAGAAGCTTTGGAAGAGATGAGCATTGCTGTGACTCATATCTGCGAGAAGCTTAGCATTGCTCAGGAGCGGTATGAGAAGTATGCTAATCGGAGAAGGATGGATCTGAAGTTCATTGTTGGGGACTTGGTGTTCTTGAAAGTTTCTCTGATGCCGGGCGTTAAGAGATTTGGAAGGAACCACAAGTTGGGCCCCCGGTATCTGGGACCTTTCTAGGTTGTTGAGCGCGTCGGAGTGTCAGCTTTAGATTGGGTTTACCTGTTTCCTTCCCTAATGTTCACGATGTATTTCATGTGAGTCAGTTAAGGAAGTGTGTCCGCAACAATCGTCAAGTTCTCGATTCGGTGCCTCAGTTTCAACCTAATTTGTCTTATGTTGAGGAACATGTCCGTATTTTTGAGACTCAAGAGCGTGTGTTGCGGAGTAAATCTATTCCCATGGTAAAAGTTTGAAAGTGTAGTTTTAGTTCTTATTTATCTTATTAAAAGATCTTGTCTATGTTTACTTCCAAAGTAAGTGATATATCTATTTATATGAGTGAGTTTGCTGATTTCTGTATGAGTAATAAAACCAAACAGTTAAAGTGCATCTAAATAAATACAGCACATGAAGTAAAATAAAAAGATAAAACAAGCAATCCACAGATGACACAAAAATATATAGTAGTTCCCCTCAACTAGGTACACCTACTCTTCTACCCACTGGTAGGAATCCACTAGGAGGTTGTTGATAAGGTGCCCTCACACCAAGGGGTTTTTGATAAGGTGTCCACACACCAAGTGAGCTATTGATAAGGTGCTCTAACCAAGATGCAGGTTTTTGCTAAGGTGCCCTGTCACCGGGATTAACTTTTGAAGGGAGTTATAACCCTGTACAAGATGGGGTAAGGAGGTAAAATGAAAATCAGAAATTGTAATGTTCTTCTCTGTATGAGAAGACTCTTGAAGATCCTGATTTGAAGTTGAATGGATCTGAATATGATGTTGAAGAAGGCTCCCCCTTGTTTAATTGAAGTTGTTGACAGCTTGTGGATAGAGCTTCTTCTATAGATTGTGATTCTCCTCTTTTCTTCTTGCAGTTTAGATCCCTGAGCAATTGATCTAGATTCTTGTCTCAGGGTATTGATGATCTGCAAAGAAAGAGTTAGACAGAAAGAAGATGTGAAATAAAACTTGATCTGCTTCTTCTGTATTTTTGTGTCTCTCTATATATCTCTCTATTTCTGCTCTTCTCTTATATATATATATATATATAATCTGAGAAGTCCTTTTGAATTCTTGCTAGGGAATATGGAAAGAGATAAAGTTTCTTTTATTTTATTCCTTGGGAAAAGGTGTTGCCGTCTTTGACTCTTCAGCAAACGGCTATAATCTTTATTGCCTGCAACGGCTACATCCGAAAAGCATGTATGATAATATAATAATGTTAGTCGAGCAGTATAAATTGATTTAATAATGCTGCTGATAACATTTTCGTCGAGCACTATTCTGAAATAGATTTGTCGACCGCTGGCTTGAGTTTGTCGAGCGTTGTTCAGAGAATGCCTGGCCGCTGAGGTTTTTCTGATTTAATTCGTCGAGCGTTGTTCGTCATTTGTTGAACGCTGTTCTGAGGGAAATTTGTCGAGCGCTGGCTGGCTGGAATTTGTCGAGCGCCGTTCGACATTCGTCGAACGCAGAGAGCTTATATTATTTTCTTATGTATATTCTCCGATTTGATCACATCATATTTAATTTATGTTTTCTTAGATTTCTTAGATGAATTATTAACAAAAGGGATGATTCCTAACTCAAATCAAAAGCTAAGGTTCCAACAATCTCCCCCTATTTGAGTTGGGATCCTAAATCGAATTAAAACTAGTGGCCTGGTGGTCACCCCCTATTTGGTTTAGGATGCTGACAGTTTTAATTTTTATTTTCTCCTTTTCTCTCTCACTTGGTTTCTCTGATTTTCTCTCTCACTTGGCTTTAATAATTTTTTTTATTCTTAAATTATTTGAGCAACTCTGCTTTCCTAGACTTTGATTTCTAAGGATCTGAATTAAAATTTTCAATTGCAGCAACCTTTAATGGATTCTAATGAATCTTTGTCTGATACCTTCCTTCTTAAGAATCCCCTTATCAGAAGAGACTCACACTCAGTGCTTCTGATTATTTGTAATCAATGCAACTACAGTAGAATGCTCAACATAATTTGGAGAAGGTCTGTAAGAATATTGAAGTTATCTGACATTAACATTCAAATGAGTTTTATGCTAGCTTATTTAATTAGGAATGGAGTTTAATGGTGAAAAACTTTTTAATACCATTTGAAAGTTCTTTTAGAAATATATGTTTTAAGAACTTTAAAATCTGATTTTTGATACTAATTGAAAGTTCTCTTTTGTAGTCATTAAAATATATGTTTGAAACGATTTTAAAGTTTTCTTGATAATCATTAAGTAAATTTGTCTTAATTGATTTATTTTGGGCTTTTGTATTTTCTTTAGGTTTATTATCTTCAGAAGTTAAATAATTTATGTTTGTTAGCTTCTTTTTAATTTCTTTGTTTGATTTTACTAAATCTGTAATTGTTATCTTAAAACTAGGTTTGTAAATTTTTAAGGTAGGATTGTGATTTAAATTTACCTCATTTAACTTTTCTGAATCCGCTTCTGTATCTGGATTTTGATATGACCCATTTATGGCCATCATGCAGAAAGCTCTAGCTCTGTGCTCTTTTTCTTTTTCTTCTTCACTCAGATTTATTGATGGTTCTGCATCATAAATACATTTAGTTAAAGTAATGAAAGAAGAGGGTTCATTTACCCTCCTAGAGAGGGAGTTCCAGATTCCTCTTGCAGAAGTGCAGTCTTCCACTCTTTGAAGAATGTCTATTAACATTCAAATGCAAAAGCTATGCTTTTGCATCTGCATCTGTTGAGTAGTCTGAAGATGGGGAGGGTCCTTTATGTTTATCAGTCTGCCCATCATCAGTACCAGCTTTGAATTTATCTGGCCTCATTTTGCAAACACGGGCAGTGACATCAGTCTTTTTGTTGCCACGTTTTATTTCCGTAGTTTTCTTTGAAGAAGATATATCAGCGCCAACATAGAGAGGAGGTCCTGTCAAAATAGATTTGTAAATTTCTTCATCTATGACATTCATATATAGCTTAATTCTAACTTGCCATAAAGAAAAATTATCCAAATTAAATATGGGTGGATCTGAAAACAGAAAGGTTACTTGTGCCATTTTAGAAAGCTATTTTTAACACAAATAAGAACTAGGTGATCTTTGTGATTCAGGTGTTAGCCTGTAAAGAATCAACACCCCTCTGATACCAAATGAAAGTGGAGTTTTAGTTCTTATTTATCTTATTAAAAGATCTTGTTTAAGTTTACTTCCAAAGTAAGTGATATATCTATTTATATGAGTGAGTTTGCTGATTTCTGTATGAGTAATAAAACCAAACAGTTAAAGTGCATCTAAATAAATACAGCACAAGAAGTAAAACAAAAAGATAAAATAAGCAATCCACAGATGACACAAAAATATATAGTAGTTCCCCTCAACTGGGTACATCTACTCTTCTACCCACTGGTAGGAATCCACTAGGAGGTTGTTGATAAGGTGCCCTCACACCAAGGGTTTTTTGATAAGGTGTCCACACACCAAGTGAGCTGTTGATAAGGTGCTCTAACCAAGATGCAGGTTTTTGCTAAGGTGCCCTGTCACCGGGATTAACTTTTGAAGGGAGTTATAACCCTGTACAAGATGGGGTAAGGAGGTAAAATGAAAAACAGAAATTGTAATGTTCTTCTCTGTATGAGAAGACTCTTGAAGATCCTGATTTGAAGTTGAATGGATCTGAATATGATGTTGAAGAAGGCTCCCCCTTGTCTGATTGAAGTTGTTGACAGCTTGTGGATCGAGCTTCTTCTATAGATTATGATTCTCCTCTTTTCTTCTTGCAGTTTAGATCCCTGAGCAATTGATCTAGATTGGTGTCTCAGCGTATTGATGATCTGCAATGAAAGAGTTAGACAGAAAGAAGATGTGAAACAAAACTTGATCTGCTTCTTCTGTATTTTTGTGTCTCTCTATATATCTCTCTATTTATGCTCTTCTCTTATATATATATATATATAAATATAATCTGAGAAGACCTTTTGAATTCTTGCTAGGGAATATGGAAAGAGATAAAGTCTCTTTTATTTTATTCCTTGGGAAAAGGTGTTGCCTTCTTTGACTCTTCAGCAAACGGCTATAATCTTTATTGCCTGCAACGGCTACATCAGAAAAGCATGTATAATAATATAATAATGTTAGTCGAGTAGTATAAATTGATTTAATAATGCTGCTGATAACATTTTCGTCGAGCACTGTTCTGAAATAGATTTGTCGACCGCTGTCTTGAGTTTGTCGAGCGTCGTTCAGAGAATGCCTGGCCGCTGAGGTTATTCTGACTTAATTCATCGAGCGTTGTTCGTCATTTGTCGAACGCTATTCTGAGGGAAATTTGTCGAGCGCTGGCTGGCTGGAATTTGTCGAGCGTCGTTCGACATTCGTCGAACGCAGAGAGCTTATATTATTTTCTGATGTATATTCTCCGATTTGATTGCATCATATTTAATTTATGTTTTCTTAGATTTCTTAGATGAATTATTAACAAAAGGGATGGATCCTAACTCAAATCAAAAGCTAAGGTTCCAACAAAGTTCTTTAGCGGAGTCATGACGTCGAGAGCGCAACATGGGAGCTGGAATCAGCTATGCGGGAGTCTCATCCTCACCTCTTCTATTAATTGGCTCAGGTAAAATCTTTTTTTCCTGCACCATTATTTGTCCAAATGTTGTTTCCTGCACCATTTATTTGACCAAATGTTGTTTCCTGCACCATTTATTTGTCCAAATGTTGTCTCCTGCACCATTTGTTTTGTCCAAATGTTATTTCCTGCTTATGCGTCAAGTTTCTGGACAAAACTTTCTTTTAGGGGGAGTGGCTGTAACGCCCCTGATTTTTTCGGTATTTAATTAATTCAGTGGTGGCGTGTTTTTGACGTCGGGGCGTTACTTTTAACGTCGAGTTAGCGGCGCGTCGCCGTTTGCGCGTTTTCGCATCCGTTTGTGTCAAGTAGACCAATTTTTGAGACGACCCGAAATTAGAAATTTTTACGTTAGGAAATTAGATTATTTAATTTTAGACTTGTCTGTCAAGTTTCGTCGCGATCCGAGCCATTTTGGAGCCTCGGCGCATTTTAGAAGTTTTGTATGTATTTAAAGTTCGCCGTAACTTCGGCCAGTTATTTCTCGAGAATGGCACGTCGGATTTTGATTCCGACTTCACCGTTGGATTTGTAGCGCCGCCGTTCACCTTAGGCGAAATTTTCGCTGGGTTCGGCGTTCGTTTAGATTTTAGTGATAATATAATAAAATTATTATTATTATAAAAATTATATATATATATATACACATGCATGTGCCGTTCATCGTTCGACGAATGAGATAATAATATTATTATTAATATTATAAAGTTTATATATACATATATATGCATATTCATGCATGCAGCGCTCGACAAATCAGCCCCCTTTCTATTCGTCGATCCCCCCTCCACTCCGCTCGACAAATCAGCCCCCTTTCCATTCGTCGATCCCCCCTCCACTCCGCTCGACAAATCTGCCGCTCGACAAAAGCAGCGCCGCTCGACAAAAATAAGCTCCGTTCGACAAATATGTCGTTCGTCAAATCTCTCCCGTTCGACTTTAGCCCTTATATTATTAATAATAATAATGATATTATTATTATTATTATTACATTATGTTATTCTACATAAAAAGAAAACGAACCGAGCCCCTTTCTTATTCCTCATTCTGTCCGAACCAGAGAGAAAAATGAGCGACGGGGGCGGTGTTTTCTTGAATCTTTCGGTAGCCGCCGACTGAGCTCCGGTGGTCAAAATCGCGAGCCGAGCATAGATTCGGAAAGCTCTCGACGAGAGCTTCGTCCTCGTGGTAATTTCCTTCTGTTTCGTGAAACTTTTTCGTTAGGTCTCTTGTTCCCTAACCTCTTTTAGACCGATCTCTTGTAGATCTTGACTCCTCCCGCCTTCTCTTACCCCGATCTACAACGTGGAGCGATTCGAAAAGTTTTTCCAGCAAAACCTAAGGCAAGTGGTATCTTGCTCTTTCTCTTTGCTAAAACCCCTTTTCCCGCCTTTGCTTCCAGTTTTTGGTATTATGAAGAGTTATATCATCTGCTTCACTTTTGCCTTTTTCCCTTCTTCTCAATATAATTTTGCTCATCTTGTTAACCAAAAAAAATGCTACCTTATGTTCTGATGGGCTTCGCCCCCTTTTCCTTTGAAAGAAATATGAAAAATGTGAATCTGTTGGAGGTCGTACACGATGTTGGCGGTGCCACCGGTGCGATGCTATTTTTAATATAATAATTCTGTTGGAGGTCGTACACGATGTTGGCGGTGCCACCGGTACGATGCTCTTTTAAATTAATAAATTCTGTTGGAGGTCGTACACGATGTTGGTGGTGCCATCGGTGCGGTGCTCTGAGGGTCGTGACGATGTGTGATGGAATTATCCCCGCACGGCTTCTCCTTTTTCTGATGAGCTGATCAGTCTCTATAATTCTGAACAAGAGTAACATGATTAATAATTTGAAAGTTGTTGGTTATCTGCTTGTGGCGAGTTTTGACCTTGCCTGTTTTCACACCTTCGTTTGGTGAGTGTTTTTTTGCTGAATATCAGTTACTTTTGCTGTTTCTTTTTCCTGTTGATTATCATGTTTCCTTTTTCCTGATGATTATTTATGGCTAGTGCTGTCGTCACTAATCCTTGCAGCTTCTGTTTCCCTCCGATCTCGCAGAGGTTTGCTTACTTTCTTATTTTCTACACCACTTGTAACTTGCTTCTGAGGTGTTCTTTCTTTGAATGCCTCAGGTTCTGGGCAGTAGCAGGTGTTAGTGCGGAGTTGCTTTAGTTGTTGTCTTCTGACTCTCTTGAGGTAGGGTATTCTGTGGACTTGTCGGCCCATGGGTTCGTGTCAGGTGTTGACGCCTGTGGTGCCGTGTGGTTAGACTTTTGTTTCTCTGCTGCTGTTACTTGTTGTTTACTTTTGAACACTTGTTCTGGAATAGTTAGATGTGGGTTGGCTTATAGCCCCTTGCTTAGATATGCTAAGGTAATTGTAGCATTGCATATCATGATTTGAAATGTTAATCTCACTACTTTCTGTGCGTGATAAATCTACTTTTATATATAGTAAATCCACACATTCGATCATGCATGGTGCACCTCACTTGGTCTTCATGTACACTCAGGCCACTAATAATTAAATCAAGTATTTTTCTGCTGCGTAAAACTATATTTTAAAAGCGTGGACTATTTGATCCACCTAGCCGAGGGACGCGGCTTGTTAATTTTCTGCATAAATTATATTTGAATCGCCTTGTGTTAATAAAAATAATTGCTTGAACTGCGAAGAAGGATGAGTTTCCTTAACGTCAGTAGGCGTCCCCTACGTGACGTGGCATCACAACGCGTAGCTTTCCCTACTCTGATAGCATTTTAAATGTTGGGAAAATGCGGGTTGTGAGAGGTGGGGGCAAACCTTTCTTCACTTAACAACCCTCCTATGAGCCGAGCTCAATTGGAGGTGGAGGAAGCTCAACATCTTATGTCGAATTGATCTTGACCTTAGGTGGAGAAAAACTCAAAACCTCTAGTCGAGCTGAGCTCGACCTGAGGTGGGAGGCAAACCTTTCTCCACTTAACAACCCTCCTATGAGCCGAGCTCAACTGGAAGTGGAGAAAGCTGAACACCTTAGGTCGAATTGATCTTGACCTTAGGTGGAGAAAAACTCAACACCTCTAGTCGAGCCGAGCTCGACCTGAGTTAGGAGGCAAACCTTTCTCCACTTAACAAACCTCTTATGAGCCGAGCTCAACTGGAGGTGGAGAAAGCTCAACACCTTAGGTCGAATTGATCTTGACCTTAGGTGGAGAAAAACTCAACACCTCTAGTCGAGCCGAGCTCGACCTGAGGTGGGAGGCAAACCCTTCTCCACTTAACAACCCTCCTATGATCCGAGCTCAACTGGAGGTGGAGAAAGCTCAACACCTTAGCTCGAATTGAACTTGACTTGAGGTGGAGAAAAATAAACATCTTCCCACACCCACTAGGGGCGGAGGACCAGTCCGCGTCCCAGGTTCTTACCTTCACCTTGAGGTAGAGGAAATCAACCATCTTATCAAAGCAACTGAGACAGAGATACAATCCACATCTTAGGTGCTTACCTTCACCTAGAGGCAGAGGAACTCCACCATCTTATCAAAGCAACTGAGGCAGAGATCCAATACACGTCTTAGGTGCTTACCTTCACCTAGAGGCAGAGGAACTCCACCATCTTATCAAAGCAACTGATGCAGAGATCCAATCCACGTCTTAGGTGCTTATCTTACCTGGAAGTAGAGGAATTCAACACCTTTCCGAACCAATTGGGGGCGGAGTACCCGTCCACGTCCTAGGGGCTTAGCTTGCCTGGATGCAGAGGAACCCAACACCTTCCCAAACCTGTTGGGGGCGGAGTATCGTCCACGTCCGAGGGGCCTAGCTTACCTGGAGGCAGAGGAACTCAACACTTTCCAAACCAACTAGAGGTGGAATACCCATCCACGTCCAAGGGGCCTAGCTTACCTAGAGGCGGAGGAGCTTATCATCTCTCCAGGTCACTTAATCAACAAGCGAGTCAACCCGATGAGTCTACCATCTGCCGGCATACTGAGCCCGTAGAATAGTCTATAGTCTGGGATCTTACCAAATGGGGGCAGAGTAGCCATCCACGTCCTAGGTGCTTACCTTCACCTGGAGGCAGAGGAACTCAACACCCTCCCAAGCCACTAAGTCAAGCAGCGGGTCGACCCGATGAGTCTGCCATCTGCCGGCATGACTGAGCCTGGAGAATGGTCTCTAGTCGGGGATCTTACCAACTAGGGGCGGAGTACCGATCCACGTCCTAGATGCTTACCTTCACCTGGAGGCAGAGGAACTCAACACCTTCCCAAGCCACTTAGTCAAGCAGCGAGTCGACCCGATGAGTCTTGTTGGGAATCTTGCCCACATGGTTCTTGTGTAACACCCCAAAGATCATAGTTCAGCGAGGTAGGCGGAGTGGTAGTGCTGTGCTCGGGATAGGCTGAAAATTCCACATCAGGTCAATGCGCACGACCATTGTCCTCTTCGCGCACGACCAGTGATCGTGCACCAATGATCGTGCGTAACCCGCAAGGAATTGGAGTTCTGTCTCGGCTTATCGCACGACCATTCTCCTCTTCGCGCACGACCAGTGATCGTGCGCCTGTGATCGTGCGCGTTGTTTATCTGCTCCGCGATTTTGAGCGGAGGAGGCGATCCGGCCGTCCAAATCCTTTGGAATTCGATCCAATGGCTAGGATTAGTTGCTGGAGGGTATTAGGGCTTGTGAGAGGAGATTAACCCTCATTCTTTTGAGGCTTTTCTCTCTCCAAACCTAGAGGAAGAAGAAGGAGGCAAGGAAGAAGAAGGGGGATTCCGCCATTGACGGAGCTCCGGAGCTCCGTTTCGCGAGCCGTTTCCAGATCTGGAGAGTGCAGCCCGGTGCGGTCATTTCCCTCCGTCTAGAATCTCGGATCCATGGCGAAAAAGAACGCTCCTAGGGTAACGATTCCTTCTCCCATTGTTTGGACTTGTCTTTTGTCCTCTCCTTCATTTCTCTTTGCTTGCATGAGGGATCCCTTTCACCAAATGGGTGAAGTGTAGGATTCCCTCAAGTTCTTCGGAACTCCGGGTCGATTGTGTCCGTCCCCGGCATATTGCATGTAGAAAATCCGGTAGTCGTGCGGATTTAGGCATTTTGTGTGAAGCCTATTCGTGGCCGTGAGCCCGAATCGGTGATGCTTGGATTGCGACGTTGCATTTTGGTTAAGCCTAGAATGCGTACCGGAGAATGACTCCGTGAAATCATCTATAGTATTGCGGGATGTAAGTGTAGGCGTCTTGTGAAGATCCTAATGAAAGCCCCATGCTTTGAGATTGGATGAAGGCAAGCCTTCACCACGAAATTGATGCGGAGCGTTTTATACCTCCCTTTTTGAGTATTTGTGAAGCCTAGATCCTTGTGAAGGGATTAGGTGCGTAGCTTATATTTGTGTAGCACTTGAAAGTGCTAAACCCTTACGGGCCGAGGCAAAGCCGTACCCGCGTCGTGCGATAGATCGCGACGATTAGAGCACGGGCAAAGCTAAACCGAACCCGTTTCCATGCAGATCGGTAAGAGGTCCCTACCTCATGTAGCCGTGTGATCATGGGAGAGGTCGTGGAAGGTGGTTTACCTAGACCGACCAAAAGCTCTTTTTCCCACCTAAGGCGATGGCCCTTACGGTGGAGTGTTTGTGGAATTGATGTTATTAGCCTCATGCGGTTGTTTAGGCGGTTGTGGGGAACCTTCGGGTGAACCCAACCAACATCATGTGCATACCTAGGTTCCCTCCTTTTTGATGCTCAACCTAGAAGATTGAATGTGCTTGAAACCTCACCTTGTGTAGTAGCACTTTCTTTATTTTAGTAATTGTGCTAGTATGGCTTGCTTGCAGGGTAGAATCTCCGCCACCCCGGGAAAGGGGTGGGGTCGTTATAATTTGGTCAGCTGTGCTGACCGTTACTTTGTTTGCCACCGCTTGGTGGAATGTTCTTATGCAGGTGCAGGTGAGCCTAGCGGGAAATAGCGGGCGGTGGCCCCTTTTGCTGAGTTGGCCCTTGAAGGCCAGCCTCCCTTTTTAGCTTCTCATGTATTGCCGGCCTACGTGCCGATGTATGTTTTGGAGTTTTAGTACATTTGTTAAATGTAAGGCCTTAAGGACATAACTCTATTTCATGGTTTCATTCCTACGATAGTGGACAATTCTAATTGATATGTTAAATCTTTATGCTTCCGCTAGTGTTTAGTATACTCTGTTGTAGTTTCTTTCTGTTTATCACCTTTTAACTCCTAGCTAGTGTGGTTAGTATGGCGTGGGGTCCCGGTCGGACCTACTGTTATATTATTCGTACTGGCAGGGTGTTACAATTTGGTATCAGAGGGAGGTTGATTTCTATATCGAGTTGGTGCCAGGTGCCAAACCTGTGGCCCGCTCACCGTACCGGATAGCGCCGAAGGAATTGGCAGAGCTGAAGGTCCAATTGCAAGAGCTGCTAGAGCAAGGCTACGTACGTCCAAGTTCATCGCCTTGGAGTGCACCGGTCCTCTTTGTGAAAAAGAAGGACGGGAGCTTGTGTCTATGTATCGATTATCGAGAGCTAAACAAGTTGACCGATAAGAACCGATATCCGATTCCAAGAATCGATGATCTATTCGACCAGCTGGTTGGGTCGACGGTATACTCCAAACTGGACCTAAGGTCCGGCTATTACCAACTGCAGATAAGGGAATGTGACATTCCAAAGACAGCGTTTAGTACCCGCTTTGGGCACTATGAGTTCACGGTGATGTCGTTCGGTCTATCTAATGCACGGTCGGTATTCATGGACTTAATGAATAGGACGTTCCGTGAGTATTTGGATCAATTTGTGATCGTCTTTATCGACGACATTTTGGTATACTCTCAATCGGAAGAGGAGCATGTAGGGCATCTGCACGCCGTTCTGAGCACCTTGAGGAGGAGTCAGCTATATGCCAAGTTCTCCAAGTGCGAGTTTTGGCTACCGTCAGTAGCATTCCTTGGTCACGTCGTTAGTGGAGATGGAATTGCGGTTGATCCGTCGAAGATAGAAGCGATCCGAGCCTGGCCTTTGTTGAAAAACGTAGCGGAAGTCCGAAGTTTCTTAGGACTTGCCGGCTATTATAGGCGCTTTGTGTAAAACTTCTCGAGGATTGCACTTCCTCTCACTAAATTGACTAGGAAAGATCATAAGTTCGTTTGGTCGCCCGAGTGCGCATGAGCTTTTGAAGAGCTGAAGAGTCGTCTGACCACGGCGCCCATTCTATGCTCGCCATGTGGTACAGAAGGCTACGAAATTTATAGCGACGCCTCAGGGAGTGGTTTGGGTTGTGTCCTAGTGCAGTTCGGTAAGGTAATTGCCTATGGCTCCCGGCAGTTGAAGGTTCATGAGAGGAATTACCCGGTCCATGATTTGGAGCTAGCGGCCATGGTATTTGCCATTAAGCTTTGGAGGCATTATTTGTATGGCGTGAAGATCGACATCTTTACCGACCACAAGAGCCTCAAGTACTTGCTGGATCAAAGGGAGTTGAATATGCGTCAAAGGAGGTGGTTGGAGTTCCTTGGGGACTACACCTTCGACATCAAATATACTCCTGGAAAGGGAAATGTAGTTGCGGACGCGTTGAGTCGTCGGGCTCCCGCTCAAGCAAATTGGATTTTGATGCACGATGAGCGTCTAATCCGTGAGCTGGAAGAAATGGAGATCATTTGCGTTGATCGAAGAGCGTCTACTTCAGCATGCTTGAACTGGACGGAGGTTCAATACCACCTTGCCGACCGAGTTCGACAGGCATTGGAGCTGGATGAGAGCATGAAACGCTATAAAGCGTAAACCGTTGACGGGTTAAACGCTGATTTCTCTTTCGAAGATGGCCTTATGTGGAAGAATGGCAGATTGTGCGTCCCAAACGTTGGTACTCTACGGGCAGAGTTGATGTACGAGGCTCATCATACCAAGTACTCTATCCACCCGGGGAGCACAAAAATGTACATGGACATGAAGAAACTTTTCTGGTGGCCGGGTATGAAGAAAGACATTGCCCTCTACGTGGCCAAGTGTAACACTTGCGCGTCGGTGAAGGTTGAATGTCAGCGTCCCGGTGGATTTTTGAAGTCCTTGCCGATTCCGGAATGGAAGTTTGACGATATTTCGATGGATTTCGTGCACGGATTGCCGAGATCGCAGCATGGAAACGACGCCATCTGGGTGATCATGGACAGACTGACAAAAGTATCGCATTTTATTCCGAACCGGAAGGATGATTCTGTAGAAAAGCTAGCGAAGCTCTATGTCGATAGTATTCTGCGGCTGCACGGTGTCCCTCGTAGCATCGTCAGCGATCGTGACGGGCGTTTCACATCGAAAGATTGGAGGCTTATCCATGAACTGTTGGGCACTAAATTGAAATTCAGCACGGCCTTCCACCCGCAAACGGATGGACAGACCGAGAGGACCAACAGGACTATGGAGGATATGCTCTGAATGTGCGCTCTAGATTTTGGAAAGAAGTGGGAAGATCATCTCTATATGATCGAATTCACCTACAATAATAGTTACCAAGACAGTATAAAGATGGCTCCCTTCGAGGCCCTCAATGGTAAGAAGTGTCATACGCCGTTGTCTTGGGCGGAAACGGGCGATACTAAGCTATTAAAGTGAAAGGATGTTGAGGAAGCAACTTCGACGATCCCAACTATTCGTGAAAGGCTATTGATTGCCCAGGATAGGCAAGCAAAATATTACAACGCCAAGAATAGGAACCTAGAGTTCGCCGTCGGTGACCGGGTTTACTTGAAGATCAAACCGTTCAAAGGGGTATCAAGGATCCGACGCTTGAAAAAGCTCAGTCCAATGTACTTAGGACCGTTTGTGATTGTGGAACGTATTGGTGATGCGGCTTATCGGCTTGCACTATCTGCAGAGCTGAGCGGTCTGCACGACGTGTTTCACATTTCAGTTCTGAGGAAGGCAGTGCAAGAGCCTACTCATATCGTTGCGGTTGGCAAAGTGCCGGTTGATAGTGGGTTGTCGACGAAAGTCAAGCCCTTACGCATCGAGGATACCGAGGTAAAGCAGTTGCGGAACAAGTCCATTAGGATGGTAAAAGTCCGGTGGGATAATTGCGGCCGAGAGGAGCTATCTTGGGAGAGAGAGCAAGCGATGCTTGCGAAGTACCCCGAGCTATTTCTCTCAGGTAAATTTTCTTTAAAAACTGTAAATTCCTGCTATTACTGTTTTCGAAATTTCGGGACGAAATTCTTTTAAGGAGGGTGGAGTTGTAACACCCCAAAGATCGTAGTTCAGCGAGATAGGCGGAGTGGTAGTGCTGTGCTCGGGATAGGCTGAAAATTCCACATCAGGTCAATGCGCACGACCATTGTCCTCTTCGCGCACAACCAGTGATCGTGCGCCAATGATCGTGCGTAACCCGCAAGGAATCGGAGTTCTGTCTCGGCTTATCGCACGACCATTCTCCTCTTCGCGCACAACCATTGATCGTGCGCCTGTGATCATGCGCGTTGTTTATCTGCTCTGCGATTTTGAGCGAAGGAGGCGATCCGGCCGTCCAAATCCTTTGGAATTCGATCCAATGGCTAGGATTAGTTGCTGGAGGGTATTAGGGCTTGTGAGAGGAGATTAACCCTCATTCTTTTGAGGCTTTTCTCTCTCCAAACCTAGAGGAAGAAGAAGGAGGCAAGGAAGAAGAAGGGGGATTCTGCCATTGAGCTCCGTTTCACGAGCCATTTCCAGATCTGGAGAGTGCAGCCCGGTGCGGTCATTTCCCTCCGTCTAGAATCTCGGATCCATGGCGAAAAAGAATGCTCCTAGGGTAACGATTCCTTCTCCCGTTGTTTGGACTTGTCTTTTGTCCTCTCCTTCATTTCTCTATGCTTGCATGAGGGATCCCTTTCACCAAATGGGTGAAGTGTAGGCTTCCCTCAAGTTCTTCGGAACTCCGGGTCGATTATGTCCGTCCCTGGCATATTGCATGTAGAAAATCCGGTAGTCGTGCAGATTTAGTCATTTTGTGTGAAGCCTATTCGTGGCCGTGAGCCCGAATCGGTGATGCTTGGATTGCGACGTTGCATTTAGGTTAAGCCTACAATGCGTACCAGAGAATGACTCCGTGAAATCATCTATAGTATTGCGGGATGTAAGTGTAGGCGTCTTGTGAAGATCCTAACGAAAGCCCCATGCTTTGAGATTGGATGAAGGCAAGCCTTCACCACGAAATTGATGCGGAGCATTTTATACCTCCCTTTTTGAGTATTTGTGAAGCCTAGATCCTTGTGAAGGGATTAGGTGTGTAGCTTATATTTGTGTAGCACTTGAAAGTGCTAAACCCTTACGGGCCGAGGCGAAGCCGTACCCGCGTCGTGCGATAGATCGCGACGATTAGAGCACGGGCAAAGCTAAACCGAACCCGTTTCCATGCAGATCGGTAAGAGGTCCCTACCTCATGTAGCCGTGTGATCATGGGAGAGGTCGTGGAAGGTGGTTTACCTAGACCGACCAAAAGCTCTTTTTCCCACCTAAGGCGATGGCCCTTACGGTGGAGTGTTTGTGGAATTGATGTTGTTAGCCTCATGCGGTTGTTTAGGCGGTTGTGGGGAACCTTCGGGTGAACCCAACCAACATCATGTGCATACCTAGGTTCCCTCCTTTTTGATGCTCAACCTAGAAGATTGAATGTGCTTGAAACCTCACCTTGTGTAGTAGCACTTTCTTTATTTTAGTACTTGTGCTAGTATGGCTTGCTTGCAGGGTAGAATCTCCGCCACCCCGGGAAAGGGGTGGGGTCGTTATAATTTGGTCAGCTGTGCTGACCGTTACTTTGTTTGCCACCGCTTGGTGGAATGTTCTTATGCAGGTGCAGGTGAGCCTAGCGGGAAATAGCGGGCGGTGGCCCCTTTTGCGCATTGGCCCTTGAAGGCCAGCCTCCCTTTTTAGCTTCTCATGTATTGCCGGCCTGCGTGCCGATGTATGTTTTGGAGTTTTAGTACATTTGTTAAATGTAAGGCCTTAAGGCCATAACTCAGGTTTCATTCCTACGATAGTGGACAATTCTAATTGAAATGTTAAATCTTTATGCTTCCGCTAGTGTTTAGTGTACTCTATTGTAGTTTCTTTCTGTTTATCACCTTTTAACTCCTAGCAAGTGTGGTTAGTATGGCGTGGGGTCCCGGCCGGACCTACTGTTATATTATTCGTACTGACAGGGTGTTACATCTTAATTTGAAGAAGTCACCAAGTCAAGAAAACTTCACTTTGTATTTGATTACTTCTCTAGCATGAACTCTCAGGAAATTAAGGAAATATCGTCGAGAAGGATAGGAGACGTCATCGACAAAGTATGCATGTTGTCGTGATGATGTGCAACACAACCGCTGAGAAGTAGCGTGTTCGTCGACCGCTGAGACATAACAAGATCGTCGAACGAAGAATGTCGATCGTCGAACGAAGGATGGCAAGTTCGTCGATCGTAGAATACTATTCATCGAACATAGAAGGAAGATCGTCGAGCTCAGAAGGAAGATCGACGACCGCTGAGATTTGGTGTGTTCATCGAGCGCAGAAGCAAGATCGTCAAATGCAATGAAGACGCAGTATCGTCGACTTCACAAAAGTGGCCGTGTCATCGAGAAAGAAAAAATATCGTCATGAAGAATGCATGTCGTCGAGAGAACAAGGTGATCACGACGACATGATGCAAGAAGGAAAATCGTGACGACATAGTCAGAGATAGCATGTCGTTGTAATGATGCAAATATCCTCAAGACAGAATTCAAATCTTACAGATGTGATATCAACATTTAATGCCGCCGCCTGATTGTCTAATCAGCGCGTGCTCTTAAGGAAAGGAGCATCTGACACTTAAGGCACTTTTTCAGAAGACCGTTGCGGACCACGCAGTCTTATAAAAGAGATAAGAGGTTGTCCTAATACAAAGATCAATAGATCAAAAAAAGAAAGAACTTGCGCACATAGCGAATCGAACCGTACAAGCGGCACAAGAAAGAAAGAAAAAGAAGAAGCAGTCATCTTCATCGACTGTTAAGGTGCCAATCTTCATCAGGCTAAGAAAAGAATTGAAGAAGAATCATGCGCTCAAAGTCTGATTCAAAAGCATCTTCTTCAATCTCAAGGAGCCAATCTTCAACAGGCTAAAGTTGCCGATCTTCATCAGGCAGAAGTAACAGTTTTTCTTACTGTAATTTTATTGTAAGGCTTGCGGGCCGAACTGTCTAGCTTGAGGGCTGGAGAGCTGTGAGGCTTGAGGGCCAGGGCAGTGCACTTGCGGGTGCGTCTTATCGAGCTTGCGGGCTCGGGGGCAGTAGGGGCTTGCGGGCCTAGGCTGTTTGGACTTGCGGGTCCGTGCTGTAGGGCTTGAGGGCCTGAGTGTCGAGCTTGCGGGCTCGGGGGCAGTAGAGGCTTGCGGGTCTAGGCCGTTGGGACTTGCAGGTCCGTGTTGTAAGGCTTGAGGGCTTGAAGCTTTTGGCGGAGTTTGCCGAGCCTAACACACTGTTGGGTAGGCGCAGAGGGAAAGAGGACAACTCAGGACACCCGGTCTTGAGGAACCTCTATAGATCTTGTGTCGTCTTGTGTGATTTACTTGTGTGTTAATTTTGTGCATCGCTTGAATATTGATAACTCATGCTAATAATTCAAAAAGTACCAAGATCACCTAACACCCCCTCTAGGTGAACGTTCCATCCCTAACAAGTGGTATCAGAGAGAGGTTGATCAAAAGAAGACTTAACAGTCCGATCTAGATCAGGAACGATTCACCATGGCCGGTGGAGATCAAAATTGGGAGATGAGATCTATGAAACTTCTGATCTGCACCAAGGAGAACTTTCCCATCTGGAAGGAAAGAGTTAGGCTGTTCATGGAAGCGGCCGATCCAAGAATCTATCTGACAGTCCAACAAGGTCCTTTTGTCCCCACAACCCCTTCCACCATTGATCCGACGCGAAAGGTAATAAAGAAATATGAAGACATGACCAAGGACGAGCTAGCCTTGGTAGGTCTGAATAAGAGGGCACAGATTGTTATTGTAAGCATTGTAGATGATTCAATCCTCCAGAACCTGATTCAATGCAAAACGACCAAGTAGATGTGCGACTCCTTGATCGTATACATGGAGGGTACTGAAGAGGTAAGGGATGACGGAAAATCTCTCCTCAACCAGGAACATGAAGCCTTTAAACAAGGCAAGAATGAAACTATCTCCAACTGCTATGAGAGATTTTTCAAGATCGTGAATGGCTTGAGAAACTACGAAAGAGAGTTCACAAACTCTGATCTAAATGACAACTTTCTCAGATCCCTCACAAAGGAATGGGATATCAAGATATGTGCCATCAGAGAGATGGGCCAACTGGGCAACATGGAGCCCATGAACCTATACGGGAAGCTGCTGTCTCATGAACTCCAGCTTAATACAAGGAAGGCTGAAGAAGAAGAAAGCTCAAAGGTGAGCTCAAGAGAAAGAACGGTGGCTCTAAAGGCTGAGAGCACCAGAAGATTCAAAGGCAAAACCTCTGCTTCTCAGAATAGAACTGAGAACAGTGAGGAATCAGAAGCCAGCTCCTCTGACTCTGATGACACGGATAGAGAGGTGGCCCTCCTCTCAAAACAATTCAGAAAGCTGCTACATAGAAGGAGGGACAACAGTAGAAGCTCCTCCTCAAGCTCCAGAAGATCTGACCATCGGGACAGATCCAGGGCTCCCAGGGAGGACAGGTATAGATCCAACTCCAGTAAACATGATTTAAATAATATTATTTGCTATTCATGCAGCAAAACTGGTCACATGGTTGCCGACTGCCCCTCCAAGAAAAGGGAGTCAAGGAACCATGAAGAGAGAAGAAGCTCTAGGAGCAAGAGAACCTCTGAGAAGGGGTTCGTGGCAAAGAAGACCAAAACGTTGAGTGACTCTGACTCAAGCTCCTCTGGGTCTGAGGATGAGACACTCATTGGACTGATGGCCATCAATGAAGGCAACCAGGATGACAACTCTCCTAGAAAGGTAAAACACAGAACTTCTCTATCTGCCTCTGATTCTAGATCAGTGGCAGATTCATTGCATGATGATGAGGAGGTATCTGCTGCCAACAGCACAGCCTCAAGATCCCAGCATGAATTTGAATCTGAACTAATAAGGCAATATAAAGCCTTATGGAAAGCCTTCATGGGCAGTAAGAAACTCCTCAAGGTGCAAACCAAGGCGTTAGATTCCTTGAAGCCCGTCCAATCCAAGCTCCAAGAGACAGCTGAAAAGCTAACTTCTATGAGCAAAGAAGTGAACAAACTAAAGGAAGCTATAAGGCTTAAGAATGCTGAGTTAGGGCAGAAAAATAAGGTAATTAGGGACCTTGAGGAAATGTTGTTGGCTGAGCAGAAACTTGCTTCCAACTTCTCAATGCCAAAGACTATCCTGCCAATAACTGACACCTTCTCTGGACAATTCAGAGTTGGAATCAGTTTCAATCAGGAGCTAATCATGGGCAAAGATCCTAAAGCTGGACCTTCTTATAAGAAGGTGCTGACAGCAAGTCCTTCAGCCCACAGACCTGCAGCAACAGCAGTTAAGAGAATGGGAAAGGCTGTTCCAACAAAGCTTGCTCCCAAGAAGGTGAACCAAAGAGTGGTGAAGCCATTTCCTCCCCCGGCTCACACACATGAGGTTCACCCTAAATCTGTTAGACAAGAAGCATTCTCTTTCTTTCTCGTCAGCACTGTCCAATACAGATGATAGTGCAGAAGAGAAGATATAACAGATATGAGTGTTGGTGATGTGGGAAAGTAGGTCACTTTGCACTGGACTGTTGGTTCAACCCAACAGGGCTCAATGCAAGGAGAGTGCAGAAACCTCCGAGGATTGCGATTCCATTCTATCACCCTAACAGAAACCAATGACCCAATCCCTATTGGGTACCTAAGAGGAAGTGATTTGTTTTGCAGGTAGGTCCAAATGCCAACCAATCTCCAATTTGGTATTTGGACAGAGGCTGCTCCAGGCACATGACTGGAGTTAGAAAGTATTTGAAAGAATTCATCCCTGTGGAGAATGGAGCGACTGTTATCTTTGGAGGTTCAGAAAAGGGAGTGACCAGGGGCTACGAAAACATCACTAATGGGTTAGTTACCATCACAAAGGTGGCTTATGTAGAGGGGTTGAGACACAACCTCATAAGCATAAGTCAGCTTTGTGATCTAGGCTTTATTATTACTTTCCACAAGGACAAGTGCCTAATTAAGAAGTTCTCAGATTCTGAGACTACCTTAACTGGGACTCGGAGTGGTAACATTTACTATTTGAATTTCCTCAATATAAATTCTTCCACGCCCATATGTCATGTCGTTGATGGCAAAGAGGCCCTATGTGTACAATGGCACAAGAGACTTGCACACATCAATTATAAGACAATATGCAAGCTTTTCTCACAAAACCTGGTCAGAAATGGACCCGACATTAAGTGCATAAGAGATGGTCCTTGTCAAGCCTGCCAACTTGGAAAGCAGACTAGGACTAGCTTTAAAAGCATCTCTAACAAAGAGTCCACAAGATGCCTATTTTTACTGCACATGGATCTATTTGGTCCTATGTCAGTTCATAGCTTAGGAGGGAAGGCCTACACCCTTGTAGTTGTTGATGACTATGTTGGAGCTTGCTTTCCGCATCTCTTGGTTTGAGAATAACAAAAACCATGATGTATTTGATATAGTATTTTGTGTGTTTATAGTGGCCAGGTTGTACAGGTTCAATGAGGAGACAAGTCCTCGTTCATGGGCATGATCTGAGAACGACAAGTCTCAGGTTGGATGAGTTTTGTATGCTGATCTTAAAATGGCCATAACTTTCAATCCAGGAAGAGTTACAGAACGTGCCACCCCATTTCGGAGATGAGAACGACTCAATCTGCAGGCTGGAGCTAAATTTGAATATGGGAAATTTCACTGTCGGAAAATTCCGATAGCCGCTGTCGCCCAGGCGACAGCAGAGAAGTTACAACTACTTCCCTCCACGGCAGCAGGACGAAAGGCAGTTTTGAGCTGTCGGAATTCCGACAGCGATGTCGCCCAGGCGACAGCTCGACGGTTACAGCAACTGCCCGCACGACGCCACTCCAGCGGCAGTTTAACGCTGTCGGAAATTTCTGACAGTCACTGTCGGAATTTTCCGACAACGATTTTCTATAAATTGACACCTTGTGTTCGTGCATTACAACCAATTAAGAATTTCAAGTCCCTTCCTGAGTGCATTCCATCCAGAGAGCTCCAGAACCTCATGAACTCCCATTTATGCTGAGAAGGTTTGAAATTGAAGACGAGATCGGACGCGCTTCTACATCAAGGATCATCTCGAGGCTTCAACCTTCCTTTCAGAGATCTGAATTTCTAGGGAGTTCTTATTTTATCTTGTATTTTCATTTATATACATTCAACTTTGTATTGGTAGGGAAAATCGCTTCCTTGTGCGGAGCGTCTAAGTCCTTGCGTGGCTTAGGGGAAAATTGCTTCCTTGTGCGGAGCGTCCAAGTCCTTGCGTGGCTTGGTGGGAAATCGTGGCCTTATGTGCTACGTCTAGATCTTGGGAAGATCTAGAAGATAGGCTTGGGCTTGGTCTAGGGAGAGACAAGTGATAGCCTTCCGATCCTTGGGAGAAGGATTGGTAAACAAAAAGAAATTTACATTTGTACGCCTGCGATTTCTATCGATATAGAAATCAAATTTATGTAAACACTTTTTCATATAATATAATCATGTCTCTTTTGTGTTTACTTGATTTCTATCATTTGGCGTAATCTCTATTATATTGTGTTCTAAGTTTTCAATTCTAAATCTAAATTGTTTATTTCAATCTCCTTCATTATAAAACAATTTAGTAATTATCTTGAAAATTATAGAAAGAATTTTATTCCCTTATTCACCCCCCCTCTAAGTGCGCCGTAAGATCCAACAATTGGTATCAGAGGGAGGTTATTCCAAATCGGCTTAACAACCGGGAATAATGGCATCTCTTGATCATGATCTCGCTTCTACTAGTGGGGAAAATTTTAATATAAATGAAAAAATATTATCACCACCTTTATTTATGGGCAAAAATTTTAAAGGGTGGAAAATTTTAATGAAAAATTTTCTTAAGGCCTTAGATGAAAAAGTTTGGAATATTACTATTAAAAAGCCATCTAGCGTACTAACTAGAAACGAAATTATTTTAAATGCAAAATCTATGAATAGTATATTTTATGCGTTAGACCAAAATATTTTCAAACTTATTTATAGTTTACCTACCGCATATGAAATTTGGAGTTTTCTTGAAAGAACTTATGATTCTCCTTCTACAGGTACGGAACATTCACAAGAACCGGAGAATATGCAAGCCTATGCAAATATTCAAGAAAGCTACACAAAGGATGGATCCATAGAATGCTCATCAAGCGGAAAGGATGATGGACACTCTTGTTTGGAAGAGGAAGATGAAGAAGACAATGTCACAATATTGGACTCAGTTGATGGCAAAACATCAAGCAAAAGAGAAGACGAAAACTATAGCAAGGTAAGAAAATCTAAATCTTCTCTTTTAGTAACTAATTCTATTTCTACATTTCGTGTGCTTAAATTTGCTAAACGTAAAATTTCAAAGTTGAAACATGCTAATTCCAAATTACGTTTAGAAAATAAAACTTTAAAAGCAAACACTAAAGTAGAATCTTATATTGATGTTTCAAATTCTTGTTCATGCTCTTTAATTGAAAATGCTAAACCTTATTTTTATTATAATTCTTTTAAAGAAGAACTCAAGGTTTTAGAAAAAGGACTTTTAATTTCAAAAGAACATAATGAAAATTTGATAAAAGAAAATGATAATATAAAGGATAAACTAGAATCATTAAAAATGTTTATTCAAAAATTTTCATATAATGAAAAATCTCTTTTTTCTAGTTTATCAAATTTTCAAAAGTCTAAAAGCTTAACTTCATATTATAAGAGTAGGTCTATAAGAAAGAGTGGAAATGAAAATCATCTAAATAAGGAACAATCACTTAAAACATTCTGTAACTCACTCTTTCAACATTCAATTCTAAAGAAAGAAAATCACTCTTATAAATATTCAAAGAATCCATATAATAAAATTCATTATGATGATCAACATCAATCTATTTTGAAAAATAATTTGAATAAGCATAAATCTCAAATGATTTATTTTTCAAACAAATACAATCATATAAAGGTGTCACATAATCATAATATGAATTTTAAAGATAAACAACCAAGGTATGAATGGAGACCCTTAAAGAAAAATGACACATCAACTTTAATAGAAAGGGCTCATTTATCCTTGTCTCCTAAAAAATCATCATGTCGTATTTGGGTACCCAAAGGAACCATCCCTCATGGTCCCCTTTGGATACCTAAATCTCTTATTCATTAGTATCCTATCATTTGCATGAAGTAGAAACAATTAAAAATGAAATATCAATTCTCTACTTCATGATATGCTTAATTGTTTTTTCTTTTGTTTGTTTTCTTATTTTTGAGCCAACACGCTAAGGTCACTTAGATATATTATGAAATATGACTTTTACATTTTAAGCCTAATGTTTATCAAATCAAAATTGAATTAAATTAAACATAAAGTCATAATTTTTAAGTGATCTATCTTTTCTTTTTGTTTTATCCTTTTTAAATCCTTTGCCTATAAATGTCTTATATTATCATTATAAATTGAATGCTAAATTTTCTAAATGATATTATCAAGACTAATGAAATTACTTTCAAAATTGGATTTAAATGGATTTTTAGGGGTCTTAGGCTAAAATATTAAATGCGCAACTAATTGCATATTTGTCTATTTTTCGTTGCTGCATATAATAGCCCCTATATTGAAAATCATAATCGAGAAAAATCAGAATCAAATAATATCAAAAACAATGTGTTTTAAATCAAATATAGTAACTTTGTTGCTAACGCCAGGCGTTATCACTAACGCTGGCGGTAACATATTTGCCTAAAAAAAAAATTCTGATTTCTCTGAAAAATTATTTTTACTATCATTATTGTCAAATACCTTGTATTTGTTTAGTCTAATTTCTAAAAATTGAAATCAAAAGAAAATTTTCAAAAATGATAAATATGATTTCACAATCACCACCATGATCTATTAATATCCTATGCTAAAATTCACTATAATCATATATCATAATTCATGATCCATCAAGACCTATCTTAAATCAACTAATTCTATCAACCTTAGGAATTATGAAATATATGATTGCAATTGGTATTATAGTTTCATATCTTATTTTGTGTGTGTGATGTGCATCTTTATTGTTTGCATGTATATCTTTATCTTTAGACCTATGAATTAACTTGGTATCAACAAGATGAAATCAAATGGAATTGTCACTTCATTCTAGGTCTATAAATTTTCAAAACTCTAAAATTAATTACATGCAAACCAATTATATAAATTTAGCATATTTTGCATAACATCCAAATTCATTATCCTAGCCGCACCTCTTTGTATATGCTCAATTTAGTGTTTATGTTAGGATTATCAATATAGTGACATGCTAAAGGTAGAGAAATTTGAACTTTAAAATTCATGAGTACATTGTGATTTCAAAATCTACTATATGTTCTAAAACTAAAACAAACTCATGTTTTATGAATCAATCCTTAGACTAAAACGCTTAGTATATCCATAATCATTAACCTATGACATGTGTCTCACAATAGCGAGGGCATAGGATTGTGTGCATTAGAGACCTAACCTCTAAGTCATGTCTTGTCCTTAACCGGGGAGGGTTCCAGTGGGGCCTTGAGAGGCACTGGGGGGAAAGAGTGCTAGGTTGAGCATCGTCTTTTGTATGCATATGGGATTAACACCCCAACCTACGGCATGTGTGCAGCTCCTCATGCCCATCCGTCACTTAGTACGGGGCTAGAGTGTAGTCATGTAGTTAAGGTATCTTGATCTTAGATATACTTATATTATATTCATTGCATGAAAATTATCTCACTCTTTATACATAAATCATGCATATTTTTTTATTCTAACATTGCATCATGTGTTTGCATATTTTAATATTTCGAGCTTTAATAATTTTACCAAACACAAGTATTTGAAAAATCACCAAATACATGCTAAAAGAGCCTTCAAATCTAATCAATATACTCTGAAATTTCAACTGAAGGAAGGTCTCTTTATAATACAAATGAATTGAGAAAAATATTTTTCAAAACATCAAGAAATGCAGTTCTGTTTTGGCGTTAAGAAGTTAATGCCCGGCGTTAGCTCCTTTGCTCCAAAATATTTTTTTTGTGTTTTGAATTATTTCTGGTATTATTTTAATATTTTGTGTTTGTAAAAAGTTTATCTTTTTATTCCTTTTAAAACAAAATTGTATTTCTTTTAAAAAAAAAATATATATATATATATATGTATTTTCTCAAACATTATTTTTGTTTATTTCTCTGGCATAGAATATCATTTACTGAAAGGGCTATTAAAGACTTCTATGAGTTCCAGAGAATATATATATATATATAAAACAAATACAAAATTACAAAACAATTTCAAAGAACAAAATATGTTTTTCTTTATGTGTGTTTATTGTTTTGTGCATATATATAAAAAAAATTCAAAAATTTATAAAAAAAAATAATAATAAAAAAAACTGATTGTTATTCATTGCCATTGTCAAGGATGGATGATTAATTATATCAATTAAAGATTAAATACAATGTTTAATTTAACTTTCAAGTTTCTTAAAAACATTGTTTTGTATTTGTCATGCCTTGAGAATTATCTTGTTATGTGCAATGAAATTGATTGTAGATAAACATGTGTAGAAATGTTTAGCATGCCTCTAAGTATGAGTAATGTATTATGTTTGATAATGATTCATTCACTCACTTATTTTTGATAACCTTCATGTGTTTACAATCTTATTCTTACATGATTGTGTAGTGTAATAACATAAATAATTAAAATGCCTAAATAGATTACCTACACAACATTGAATTGGTTATTACAATTCTTTGTCTTTCATGCACTTATTCTTTAGAGAAATGTGGTTTAAAATGCTATGTTTGCAAAACAAGTGAATTCTGAGTCCTTAGTCACTAAACTAAAAAGCAAATAATAAATGACAAGGAAAACTCCACCAAGCACTACTCACTCTCCTGATAAGTCTTAATGAGCATTGTGAGGTTGAGCACCTTGGCTAAGAATTGTAAAGTGTCTTGTAGCAAACAATTTATACACTACTTCTCTTTTGTACACCGGATCACAAAAAAATTGAAAATAAAGCTAATAAGTATAAAAGTGATCCCCCAAGCACTACTTTGCACCCTAATAAGTCTTAATAAGCATTGTGTGTGCAGAGCACCTTGGTAGTTGTACTATTTATTCATGTGCATTGAAATAGTGTGGAAGTAATATTATTTGTGTATTTTAATGTTGTGTTATTTCATTATATATGTCATGTGTTTTTGATTGATTCACTTGTATACTTTATCAAAACACTACTTTGTACACATCATTATCTTTCATAAAACTTCTACTCATGAGAATTGGATCCTAATGCTCATCTACTCAAATCTCTACAAACTTAAGTAAATGCACTAGATAACAAAGCATGACCGCTACAATGTTTATGTTTACTTGAAATGAAAATTTTATTACATTGTAGTTTGTGTATCTTTTCTTGATATTATGAAATCATGCTTGCAAATTTTTTTTTATCTTAATGGAATAGCATCTCTTCAATCTTTAACTCAAACATCAACTTTTCAAATTAAAAACTCATTATCCTTTATATGGTTTTATCTTCTAAAATGATGTTTATGTTTAAGAGTGCTTATTATTTTTAACACCGTGTTTTCCTTTAAGCAAGTGGTATCTTAAAATAGAATGCTTACTTTATCATGTTAGCTATGTTGCTTACTACTTTATGTTACATCATGCCTATATTTTTCTCAATAAGTAGTATTTAACAAGCTTTTGATTGCATCCTATTTTTCTTCTCGACATAAAATCTATTACTCTTATATACTCCCATATTTATTATTTCTTCATAATTATTCAGTCTTTATTTCAAAATAACTTTTGATAATATCAAAAAAAAGGAGAGAAATATAAATTCAAGAAATCTCTTACTAATCTCAATTTTTCAGAATGCACCATTGCAATTAATTATAAAATTTAGGGGGAGCATACATATAGTGGGAGAATACAATTTAGGGGGAGTATATTAAAAAGTTTTCATGGAAAGCGTCTATGTAGAGGGAGTGATATTGCTCGATCATGACAACCCACTTTTGGTAATAACAAAAGGGGGAGAATAAAATGAGAAATCTAGTGACATAGATATTTAGGGGGAGTAAAATCTATCACGCAGTAAACCTTTTATTCATGCATATCTTTTATCGCACTTATCTATAAACTCATTAATTTCTCATATGGGTATTTGTTATTATCAAAAGGGGGAGATAGTTGGAGCTTGCTTTACGCATCTCTTGGTTTGAGAATAACAAATACCATGATGTATTTGGTCTAGTCTTTTGTGTGTTTATAGTGGCCAGGTTGTACAGGTTCAATGAGGAGACAAGTCCTCGTTCATGGGCATGATCCGAGAACGACAAGTCTCAGGTTGGATGAGTTTTGTATGCTGATCTTAAAATGGCCATAACTTTCAATACAGGAAGAGTTACAGAACGTGCCACCCCATTTCGGAGCTGAGAACGACTCAATCTACAGGCTGGAGCTAAATTTGAATATGGGAAATTTCACTGTCGGAAAATTCCGACAGCCGCTGTCGCCCAGGCGACAGCAGAGAAGTTACAACTACTTCCATCCACGGCAGCACGACGAAAGGCAGTTTTGAGGTGTCGGAATTCCGACAGCGATGTCGCCCAGGCGACATCTCGATGGTTACAGCAACTGCCGCACGACGCCACTCCAGCGGCAGTTTAACGCTGTCGGAAATTTCCGACAGTCACTATCGGAATTTTCCGAAAGCGATTTTCTATAAATTGACACCTTGTGTTCGTGCATTACAACCAATTAAGAATGTCAAGTCCCTTCCTGAGTGCATTCCATCCAGAGAGCTCCAGAACCTCATGAACTCCCATTTATGCTGAGAAGGTTTGAAATTGAAGACGAGATCGGACGCGCTTCTACATCAAGGATCATCTCGAGGCTTCAACCTTCCTTTCAGAGATCTGAATTTCTAGGGAGTTCTTATTTTATCTTGTATTTTCATTTATATACATTTAACTTTGTATTGGTAGGGAAAATCGCTTCCTTGTGCAGAGCGTCTAAGTCCTTGCGTGGCTTAGGGGAAAATCGCTTCCTTGTGCGGAGCGTCCAAGTCCTTGCGTGGCTTGGTGGGAAATCGTGGCATTCTGTGCTACGTCTAGATCTTGGGAAGATCTAGAGGATAGGCTTGGGCTTGGTCTAGGGAGAGACAAGTGATAGCCTTCCGATCCTTGGGAGAAGGATTGGTAAACAAAAAGAAATTTACATTTGTACGCCTCCGATTTCTAGCGATATAGAAATCAAATTTATGTAAACACTTTTTCATATAATATAATCATGTCTCTTTTGTGTTTACTTGATTTCTATCATTTGGCGTAATCTCTATTATATTGTGTTCTAAGTTTTCAATTCTAAATCTAAATTGTATATTTCAATCTCCTTCATTATAAAACAATTTAGTAATTATCTTGAAAATTATAGAAAGAATTTTATTCCCTTATTCACCACCCTCTAAGGGCGCCGTAAGATCCAACAGACTACTCAAGGTTCACTTGGGTATTCTTCCTCAAAAAGAAATCAGATACCCTAGATATCTTGAAAAATTTTGTCAGGCAGATGCAGAATGAAATGAAATGTACTGTGGTCAAATTCAGAAGTGACCATGGAACAGAATTTCAGTCAGGGGCCATGACAGAATTCTGCCAAGACCTAGGTATCTCCCAAGAATTCTCCTCCCCCAGAACTCCTCAACAGAATGGGGTTCATGAAAGGAAGAACAGAACCTTGATAGAGGCCAGCAGGACAATGCTAAGTGACTCCTCCTTACCAGAATACTTCTGGACAGAGGCTGTCAACACTGCTTGTCATGTAATAAACAGGGCCTTAATCATCAAAAACCACAAGAAAACTCCCTATGCGCTAATGAAGGGCAGAAAACCAACTCTATCCTACTTTAGGATCTTTGGTAGCAAATGCTATGTCCTTAATAATGGGAAATCCAAACTAACTAAGTTTGCTGAGAAAAGCTGTGAAGGTATTTTTGTTGGATACAGCTCACACAGCAGAGCATACAGAGTATACAACAACAATACCCAAACAGTGGAAGAATCTGTTCATGTTGTATTTGATGAGACTAGCCTTATCCATAGCAGTGGAAGATGTTGAGTTCCCTCCATCTCAGGTCGAGTTTGGCTCGACTAGAGATGTTGTGTTCCCTCCATCTCAGGTTGAGTTTGGCTCGACTAGAGATGTTGAGTTCCCTCCATCTCAGGTCGAGTTGGACTCGACTAGAGATGTTGAGTTCCCTCCATCTCAGGTCGAGTTTGGTGATGATTCCCATTTATATACACATTTATGGACTCATATGGGCCGATTATCTAGTCTATGCACTACACTTTAAGCATGTTTTCATTCATATTTGTTATTCCTTGCTAGGTGCACTCTTAGGCCCGTTTCAGTGTGCATTTGCGCTCCTTGATATTGGGGGTAAGCACATTGTAACACCCTGCCAGTACGAATAGTATAACAGTAGGTCCGACCGGGACCCCACGCCATACAAACCACACTAGCTAGGAGTTAAAAGGTGATAAACAGAAAGAACTACAACAGAGTATACTAAACACTAGCGGAAGCATAATGATTTAACATTTCATTTAGAACTGTCCGCTATCATAGGAATGAAACCATAAAATAGAGTTACGGCCTTAAGGCCTCACATTCACCAATGTACAAAACTCAGAACATACTTCGGCACGCAGGCCGGCAATACATGAGAAAGCAGAAAAGGGAGGCTGGCCTTCAAGAGCCAACTCAGCAAAAGGGCCACCGCCCGTTATTTCCCACTAGGCTCACCTGCACCTGAATAAGAACATTCCACCAAGCGATGGCAAACAAAGTAACGGTCAGCACAGCTCGCCAAATTATAACGACCCCACCCCTTTCGCGGGGTGGCGGAGCTTCTACCCTGCAAGCAAGCCATACTAGCACAAGTACTAATATAAAGAAAGTGCAACTACACAAGGTGAGGTTTCAAGAACAATCAATCTTCTAGGTTGAGCATCAAAAAGGAGGGAACCTAGGTATGCACATGATGTTGGTTGGGTTCACCCGAAGGTTCCCCACAACCGCCTTAACAACCGCATGAGGCTAACAACATCAATTCCACAAAACACTCCACCGTAAGGGCCATCGCCTTAGGTGGGAAAAAGAGCTTTTGGTCGGTCTAGGTAAATCACCTTCCACGACCTCTCCCATGATCACACGGCTTCCATGAAGTAGGGACCTCTTACCGATCTGCATGGAAACGGGTTCGGTTTAGCTTTGCCCGTGCTCTAATCGTCGCGATCTAACGCACCACGTGGGTACGGCTTCACCTCGGCCCGTAAGGGTTTAGCACTTTCAAGTGCTACACAATTTATAAGCTACGCACCTAACCCCTTCGCAAGGATCTAAGCTTCACAAATACTCAACAAGGGAGGTACAATACGCTCCGCATCAATTTCGTGGTGAAGGTTTGCCTTCATCCAATCTCAAAGCATGGGGCTTTCGTTAGGATCTTCACAAGACGCCTACACATAATTCCCGCAATACTAAGATGATTTCACGGAGTCATTCTCCGGCACACATTCTAGGCCTAACCTAAATGCAACGTCGCAAATCAAGCATCACCGATTCGGGCTCACGGCCACGAATAGGCTTCACACACAATTCCTAAATCCGCACAACTACCGGATTTTCTACATGCAATATGCAGGGAACGGACACAATCTACCCGGAGTTCGGAAGAACTTGAGGAAATCCTACACTTCACCCATTTGGTGAAAGGGATTCCTCATGCAAGCATAGAGAAATGAAGGAGAGGACAAATGACAAGTCCAAATATCGGGAGGAAGAATCGTTAACCTAGGAGCGTTCTTCTTCGCCATGGATCCGAGATTCTAGACGGAGGGAAACGACCGCACCGGGCTGCACTCTCCAGATCTGGAAACGACTCGCGAAACGGAGCTCCGGAGCTCCGTCAATGGCGGGATCTCTCCTTCTTCCTTGCCTCCTTCTTTCGCTAGGTTTGGAGAGAGAAAGGTGTAGAAATTATGAGGATTAACCTCCTCTCATCAGCCCTAAAGACCTCCAGCATCTAATCCTAGCCATTGGATTGGATTCCAAAAGATTTGGACGGACCGATCTCCTTCTCCGCTCAAATTCGCGGAGCAGAATAAACAGGGCGCACGATCACAGGCGCACGATCACTGGTCGTGCGCGAAGAGGAGAAATGGTCGTGCGCACTACCTGAGACAAAACTCTGATTCCTTGCGAATTAACGCACGATCATTGGCGCACGATCACTGGTCGTGCGCGAAGAGGAGAAATGGTCGTGCGCAGAGAACTGCTATGGAATTTTTTAGCCTATCCCGAGCGCAGCACTACCACTCCGCCTACCTCGCTGAACTACAATTTTTGGGGTGTTACAACTCCACCCCCCTTAAAAGAATTTCGTCCTGAAATTTCAAAAACAGTAAAAGCAGGAATTACAGTTATAAATTACCTGAGAGAAATAGCTCGGGGTACTCCGCAAGCATTGCTTGCTCTCTCTCCCAAGAGAGCTCCTCTCGGCCGCAATTGTCCCACCGGACTTTCACCATCCAAATGGACTTGTTCCGCAACTGCTTTACTTCGGTATCTTCGATGCGTAAAGGCTTGACTTTCGTCGACAACCCACTATCAACCGGCACTTTGCCGACCGCGACGATATGAGTAGGCTCTTGCACTGCCTTCCTCAAAACTGAAATGTGAAACACGTCATGCAGACCGCTCAGCTCTGCAGATAGTGCAAGCCGATAAGCCGCATCACCAACACGCTCCACGATCTCAAACAGTCCTAAGTACCTTGGACTGAGCTTTTTCAAGCGTCTGATCCTTGATACCCCTTTGAACGGTTTGATCTTCAAGTAAACCCGGTCACCGACGGCGAACTCTAGGTTCCTATGCTTGGCATTGAAATATTTTGCTTGCCTATCCTGGGCAATCAATAGTCTTTCACGTACAGTTCGGATCGTCGAAGTTGCTTCCTCAACATCCTTTCGCTTTAATATCTTAGTATCGCCCGTTTCCGCCCAAGACAACGGCGTGCGACACTTCTTACCATAGAAGGCCTCGAAAGGAGCCATCTGTATACTGGCTTGGTAGCAATTATTGTAGGCGAACTCGATCATATAGAGATGATCTTCCCACTTCATTCCAAAATCTAGAGCGCACATTCGGAGCATATCCTCCATAGTCCTGTTGGTTCTCTCGGTCTGTCCATCCGTTTGTGAGTGGAAGGCCGTGCTGAACTTCAATTTCGTGCCCAACAGTTCATGGATAAGCCTGCAATCTTTCAATGTGAAACGCCTGTCACGATCGCTGACGATGCTACGAGGGACACCGTGCAGTCTCACAATACTATCAACATAGAGCTTCGCTAGCTTTTCTACAGAATCATCCTTCCGGTTCGGAATAAAATGTGATACCTTCGTCAATCGGTCCACGATCACCCAAATGGCGTCGTTTCCCTGTTGTGATCTCGGCAATCCGTGCACGAAATCCATCGAGATATCATCAAACTTCCACTCCGGAATCGGCAAGGACTTCAAAAATCCACCGGGACGTTGACATTCCGCCTTCACCAACGCACAAGTATTACACTTGGCCACGTAGAGGGCAATGTCTTTCTTCATACCCGGCCACCAGAAAATTTTCTTCATGTCCATATACATTTTAGTGCTCCCTGGGTGGATCGAGTACTTGGTATGATGCGCCTCGTACATAAACTCCGCCCGTAGAGTGCCGATGTTTGGGATGCATAATCTGCCCTCTTTCCGCATAAGGCCATCTTCGAAGGAGAAATCAGCGTTTAACCCATCAACGGTTTCCGCTTTATAGCGTTTCATGCTCTCATCCAGCTCCAATGCCTGTCGAACTCGGTCGGCAAGGTCGTATTGAACCTCCGTCCAGTTCAAGCATGTTGAAGTAGACGCTCTCCTATCAACGCAAATGATCTCCATTTCTTCCAGTTCGCGGATTAGACGCTCATTGTGCATCAAAATCCAATTTGCTTGAGCGGGAGCCTGACGACTCAACGCGTCCGCAACTACATTTCCCTTTCCAGGAGTATATTTGATGTCGAAGGTGTAGTCCCCCAGGAACTCTATCCACCTCCTCTGATGCATATTCAACTGCCTTTGATCCAGCAGGTACTTGAGGCTCTTGTGGTCGATAAAGATGTCGATCTTCATGCCATACAAATAATGCCTCCAAAGCTTAAGAGCAAATACCACGGCCGCTAGCTCCAAATCATGGACCGGATAATTCCTCTCATGAACCTTCAGTTGCCGGGAGCCGTAGGCAATTACCTTTCCGAACTGCACTAGGACACAACCCAAGCCACTCCCCGAGGCGTTGCTATAAATTTCGTAGCCTTCCGTACCACATGGCGAGCATAGAATGGGCGTCGTGGTCAGACGGCTCTTCAGCTCTTCAAAAGCTCGTGCGCACTCGGGCTATCAAACGAACTTATGATCTTTCCTAGTTAGTTTAGTGAGAGGAAGTGCAATCCTCGAGATGTTTTCCACAAAGCGCCTATAATAGCCGGCAAGTCCTAAGAAACTTCGGACTTTCGCTACGTTTTTCAACAAAGGCCAGGCTCGGATCGCTTCTATCTTCGACAGATCAACCGCAATTCCATCTCCACTAACGACGTGACCAAGGAATGCTACTGACTGTAGCCAAAACTCGCACATGGAGAACTTGGCATATAGTTGACTCCTCCTCAAGGTGCTCAGAACTGCGTGTAGATGCCCTACATGCTCCTCTTTCGACTGAGAGTATAACAAAATGTCGTCGATGAAGACGATCACAAATTGATCCAAATACTCCCGGAACATTCTGTTCATTAAGTCCATGAATACCGACGGTGCATTAGACAGACCGAACGACATCACCGTGAACTCATAGTGCCCAAAGCGGGTACTGAACGCTGTCTTTGGAATGTCACATTCCCTTATCCGCAGTTGGTAATAGCCGGACCTTAGGTCCAGTTTGGAGTATACCGTCGACCCAACCAGTTGGTCGAATAAATCATCCATTCTTGGAATCGGATATCGGTTCTTCTCAGTCAACTTGTTTAGCTCTCGATAATCAATACATAGATGCAAGCTCCCATCCTTCTTTTCACAAAGAGGACCGGTGCACTCTAAGGCGATGAACTTGGACGTACGTAGCCTTGCTCTAGCAGCTCTTGCAATTGAACCTTCAGCTCTGCCAATTCCTTTGGCGCAATCTGGTACGGTGAGCGGGCCACAGGTTTGGCACCTGGCACAAACTCGATACAGAAATCAATCTCCCGATGAGGCGGAGCCCCAGGGAGTTCACTAGGAATCACATTGGCGTACTCCGCTACAACTGGGACATCACATAACCTAGGCTTTGGCTCCGAAGCCTCCAACAAGGTGAAGAACAACTCGGCGCCTTTTCTCACCGCCTTAACCACTTGGAGAGCAGACATCAGCGTCTTGCTCTCTCCTCGCATACCGGCAAATATGGTTTCACCATCGGTGTTCCTTCCTAGAGTGGTCTCCTTTGAATTGCAATCTATGCATGCTCGCTGCTCCGAGAGCCAGTCCATGCCGAAGATCACATCGAAATCAGCTAACGGTAATAACGACGCTTCCGAGTCGAAATCCTGACTTCCGATCCACACCTTCACACGGCTCTTCCTATCCGCACTCATGCGAGATCCATTGGGTAGAACTACTTCCAATCTATCCTCTACGAAGGTAGACAGCACTCCGATTCGCACCACGAAGTCCTCAGACAGAAAAGAGTGTGATGCACCCGTATCAAATAGAGCTCTCGCCGGATAGTTGAAAATTAGGACAAAGCCTAATTGCACACGAATAAAACATACAGTTGCACAACAGTATAATCACAAATAGCTATGTAAAAGCTAACTTTTAATTCATACCTGTGACGACATCAGTTTGTCGTATAGCTTCTTGCTGGCCAAGCGAATAGACTCTTGGCTGAGTCGGAATAATGTGCTGGGAAGCCGAAGATTCCGCAGCTTTACCCTTTTCCGCAGCACGAGCATAGTCCAACGCTCGGTTCTCTGCCTTCGATGGACCACTTCGACACACCGCGGCCTTGTGTCCCACCTTCCCGCAGGTGAAACATGTGATAGGACCCCGCACAGTCGTTGCTCCCGAAACATTTGAGCGAGTTTGCTCCGCCGATTTGAACTTCCTTTTGTTCTTTCTGAACTCTGACTTGGACTGAGAGGCCGGCACATGAAACTCAGGTTTCTTTGCCACGGCTTTTGCTTGTACCCTCTTCATGTCCAACTCTAGGGATCTGGCAGTTTGGACCATCACATGGAAACCTGATGAGTCCTGATCATATATACATTTATGGACTCATCCGGGCCGTTATTTTGTCAATATCACGCACTTTAGCCTTATTATAGTCTATATTTGATAACCCATGCTAGGTGCACATTTAGGCCCACTTTGGTGTGTTTTCGTGTGTATTATCTTTAGTAGTATTCATATGTTGTTAAGTGCCACTTTCAGTGGCTAGATCTGAGTTTGTTCTGGAATAGGAGGCGTGCAAGTGTTTCCGGTGCAATTCTGCATAGGAACACTGCGCACGATCACTTGTTCTAGTGCGCACGACCACCGGTCGTGCGCCACTAATCGTGCGCACTTAACCCTTTTTCACGAGTTCTGTCTGGTGCAGTGCGCACGACCATCGACTCCAGTGCGCACGACCATCGGTCGTGCGCCACTGCTCGTGCGCATTGACCATTAAATTTCTGAGTTCTGTTTGCTGTAGTGCGCACGACCATCAACTCCAGTGCGCACGACCACCGGTCGTGCGCCACTGGTCGTGCGAACATTGTATTTTATAATTTCGTCTCTTGCAGGTTCTGTCCAGGCAGTGCGCACGATCGCAGAATTCCAGTGCGCACGACCACTGGTCGTGCGCCAATGATCGTGCGCAGTATTCAATCCAGCGCCTATTTAAACGCCTGTTGCGATTTTAGGGCGGATCGATCATTCCGGGAGCGAGGTTCCTGTTCCGTACGCCGCCGACCACCGCCCTGGAACGCCCCTACTTCATCTTCCACGCAAGGGGAAGCCTCCTCCATCCATTCCAAGCCTTCCTCCATCGTCCGTGAGTGTTCTCCATCGTCCGCAAGCCTCCAAGCAACCATTTTCGCTTTCCGCCCGGTGAGAAGAAGAAGAGACCTTGAGTCGAAGACGACGGAGCACGTAGGGAGATTGTGACAGCTCTCTACGCCGGAAGCATTGCCCGTCCGAGTCCGGAGGTAGCCCGACAACCTACCATTCTGGTCGTGAACGGCCGCTAGTCTTCACCGCCGGTTATTTCTTTCTTCTTTCCCTTCATTGCACTCTTTGAACCATGTACTAGATGAATATTGTAATATTTACTTTGATGATAATGAATATTTCTTTGTTTTTCTCCATGGTTTGCTCATGATTCATTCCGTTCTCACTCACTCACTCGCACACGCACGCAAGGTGTTTGCTCCGTGTTAGCAAGAGCTAACGACGGTTGTGAAGAGGTGTTTGCGACCCTCACCCTTTCGCACTTGAGTTCACTTCATCCGCCTCACGAAGCACGGCATCGCAGCCGTTGCATCCACCTCACTTTGCGAAGCGGTGTTCTCGACCCGCATCTCTGTTGTTGTTGTTAAAATTAGGAAAACCAACCAAAAACCCCTCTTTGTGTTTGTGAAACGCTTGTGTAACAATAATCACTGCGCGATTCGTTCACCCATCCTGCATTCCTCAAGAGACCGACATCCGGGGAATTTATTCTCCACAATTATTACTTGACAGCGACCGGTGCACTTGCCGACGCGCATCAAGTTTTTGGCGCCGTTGCCGGGGAATGCAGACGTGATGAATTCGTCTGCGTGAGGATTTGTTGCACGAGAATTTTCTTTTCTCTCACTTCTCTTGTTCACCCCTGGTATCTCCGTTTCTTTTCGATCCGCACTTCTGATTACTTTCGCCTTTCCCATCGTTTGCTAATCATTTTGTTTGCAAGTATTTGCGACATGAGCTCAATTCAGGAATGCATCTACCAGGAAAGCTTAAAAGATTTAAGAGATCAAGCAGAAAGAAACAATCATGACCTCGGGATCTCCTCCGACATCATTGAGTACATGTCTGGGAATTGCAAGTTCAGCGGGGATGAGCATGAAGACGCAGTGCAACACATGCAGGACTTCTTAGCAATCTATTATACATGTGTATTTAGTGGAGTTGAAAGTGACCTGCAAAAGACTCTGGCATTCTCATTCTCCTTGCATGAAAAAGCCAAAAGATGGTATTGGGATATCCGGAAAAGAGAGGTGCTCACTTGGAAACAACTCGAAGGGAGATTTTTGCAAGAGTTTCAACATCGCACCCAAGCTTTGAATAAGTACAGGGAACTCGTAACCTTTGGACAGGGGAAGGAGGAGACGTTAGTCGATGCTTGGGAGCGTTTCCAGTCCCTGTATAGGGGATGCTACCGTGAAGATCTTTCGGAAGCTTTCTTGATTCAGATTTTCTACTTTGGAGTGCTGGATAATTTCCGTCTTCTATTTGATATGGCAGCTGGAGGGGCCCTGTTTAATAAATCAGGAAAGGACGCGTGGGACGTGGTCGTGAATATTGTTCACACCAGTCAGCACTGGAGTCATGTTATTCGCCCCCCATTTACTGCTGCAGTTAATGCCATAACATTCAAAGGAGTAGCGGACTTTTTGCCGCCAGAGCAACCAGAACAGTTAGCGACTTTGGTGGTCGGGGTATTGAACAAAATGAATGACCAATCAGTCGCAATCCAACAGCTTCGCTCTACCATTGGGACGCTGTCCGATGCTGTTTCTGAGCTTGCAAGTCAGCCTCCTGAGTCAGTGAACACCATGCGATTGAGAAGTGGGAGAAGTGTAGACAATTCTCCTCGACAGGAACCTCCTACGTGTTCGACTGACAGGTATAATGAAGAAACCCCCGAGAAGCTGGCTCAAAGTCATATTGAGCCGCATCCTGTGAGCGAGGCACAACCCTCGAAAAGTGCTGTTCACCCCCCATTCCCTCACAGACTGCGAAACGAGAAAACTGAGCAGCAATTCCGCAGATTTTTGGAAATAATGAAAGGAGTGCAGGTGAGCATACCGCTGATCGAAGCTATTTCTCAAATGCCGGGCTACTCCAAGTTTTTGAAAGATTTGATCTCAAAGCGGAAGCAGTTGGAGGATCTCAAAACCATCGACCTCACTGAGGAGTGCTCTGCCATCATTTCCAATTTACCCACTAAGTGCAAGGACCCGGGCAGCTTTACGATTCCCTGCAGGATCGGTCATCACCGTTTCAGCCAGGCACTCTGTGATTTGGGGGCATCAATCAACTTGATGCCGCTCTCTATCTTTCGTGAACTCGGTGCTGGGATCTTGAAGCCAACACAAGTAATGCTGCAGCTTGCTGATCGGTCGATCAAGAAGCCGTCGGGAATCGTCGAGGACCTCACAATAGTTGTAAACGGTCTCGCTTTTCCAGCTGATTTTATCATTCTCGACATGAAGGTCGATACAAATGTTCCCATTATTTTGGGGCGGCCCTTTCTCGCTACTGCTCGTGCTATTATTAATGTGGAGCAGGGGGAGCTCACACTAAGACTGGGGGAGGATGCTATATCTTTCAACGTCCACAGCCCGTCGCAACTTTTTGAAATTACAGAGTATGAACCAGCAGAAGCGCTTGAAGAATTCGATGGTCAGAACGGTGTGGAGTTGGATGACCGCGTGATGTACCGGCATCACGAAGACGAGGAAGAAGAGGGTGCACACTCAAATCACCCTGATTTGTCACATTCAAGTGGAGAGCTCTCCAACGATTCGGCTAGCCCAAACCCATGTCCGGCTCTCAAACAACTTCCGGACTCTCTAAAGTACGTGTTTCTTGGAGAAAAAAACACACATCCGGTGATTATTTCTGCAGCCCTGTCCGCCGCTAATGAAACTGCATTATTGGGCGTGCTGAGAAGGTACCACAAGGTCTTCGGACGTTCTCTTGCTGACATTAAGGGAATCAGCCCCACGGTCTGCATGCATAAGATCCTCCTTGAAGATCAGTACAAACCGACAGCACAGCCCCAAAGGCGGCTGAACCCGAAAATGCAAGAGGTAGTAAAGGCTGAAGTGATAAAGCTGTTGGACGCTGGCATCATTTACCCAATCAGCGATAGCAAATGGGTCAGTCCAGTTCAGGTGGTACCGAAGAAGGGAGGGATTACTGTCGTTGCCAATGAAAAGAACGAGCTGCTACCGACCCGAATGATCACCGGGTGGAGAGTCTGCATCGACTATCGCAAGCTGAACGACGCGACGCGCAAGGACCACTTTCCGCTCCCCTTTATTGATCAGATGCTAGAAAGGTTAGCGGGGCAGGATTACTACTGCTTTTTGGATGGATACTCAGGGTACAATCAGATTCTAATTGACCCATCTGATCAAGACAAGACGACATTCACATGTCCCTCTGGTACATTTGCGTTCAAAAGAATGCCATTCGGACTGTGTAATGCCCCCACAACCTTACAACGTTGTATGCTCGCCATCTTTGCTGACATGGTGGGGGACTTCCTCGAAGTTTTCATGGATGATTTTACTCTATTTGGCAGTAGCTTCGACATTTGCCTGGCGAATTTGGCCAAGACCTTGAAGCGGTGTGAAGACACCAATCTTGTCTTGAACTGGGAGAAATGCCACTTTATGGTGCGCGAAGGAATTGTGTTGGGACATAAAGTTTCCCGCAAAGGGCTCGAAGTGGATCAAGCAAAGGTAAGTGTCATCAGAAACCTCCCTCCACCCATGTCAGTGAAAGGTATTCGAAGTTTTCTTGGTCATGTGGGCTTCTATCGAAGGTTCATCAAGGACTTTTCCTCCATTTCAAAGCCGTTATCTCGCCTGCTGGTTAAGGATGTTCCCTTCCACTTCAACGAAGCATGCATGCAAGCCTTCGAAACTTTACGGGGACAACTCATCTCTGCCCCAATTTTGGTGGCACCCGACTGGACTTTACCTTTTATCATCATGTGCGACGCAAGTGATGTGGCCGTAGGTGCTGTGCTCGGTCAAAAGAAAGATAAGACTTTTCACACTATTGCGTATGCCAGTCGAACTCTCAACAGTGCACAAGCAAATTATACCACTACAGAGAAAGAAATGCTAGCCGTGGTCTTCGCCTGTGAAAAGTTTCACTCATATTTGTTACTTTCTGAAGTGATCGTGTACACGGACCATGCCACTCTCAGGTATCTTTTCAGTAAGAAAGAATCCAAATCGCGTCTGATTCGTTGGATTTTACTTTTGCAGGAATACAATCTGGAAATCAAAGACAAGAAGGGGGTGGAGAATGTGATTGCTGATCATCTCTCGCGTTTGGAGTACGACACTCCCAACAGCGTTGCGGAGGAAACGGACGACTATTTCCCGGATGAGAAGTTATTTGCAATTGCTACGTCTTCTCCAACCGCACCTTGGTACGCAGATATTGCTAATTACTTGGCTTGCAAAACGTTCTCCCCGAATCTGTCCCCCCAGCAAAGACGGAAGCTTGCCTCTGACTCAAAATACTATTTTTGGGAAGACCCGCTCTTATTCCACACGTGCAGCGATGGGATTATTAGGCGTTGCATTCCGGAAGCTGAGTTTCATTCTATATTACAGCACTGTCATGACAGAGAAGCTGGCGGGCACTTCGGGGCCGTTCGAACAGCACGAAAAATCCTGCAATGTGGATTGTTTTGGCCGACCCTCTTCCGGGACGCCCATACCTATGTTACCAAGTGCGATGAATGCTAGAGGACCGGAAATATTTCCCGGCGTGACGATATGCCCCTTAATAACATGCTGGTCTGCGAATCCTTTGATGTCTGGGGAATAGACTTCATGGGTCCCTTCCCGATGTCTCATGGTAAGCATTACATTATTGTGGCAGTTGATTATGTCTCAAAGTGGGTGGAAGCTGAAGCGGTGGCCACGAATGATGCCAACACAGTGCTACATTTCATCCACAAGAATATCTTTTCCAGGTTTGGGACGCCGAGAACGATCATCAGCGACGGCGGTAGTCACTTTTGCAATAAGCAGTTTGTGCAACTAATGAAAAAGTTCGGGGTCCATCATAAGATTTCTTTGGCATACCACCCCCAAACATGTGGGCAAGTCGAAGTTTCCAACCGCGAGCTCAAGCGAATAATTGAGATATCAATACATTCAAATAGGAAGGAGTGGGCTAAAAAGGTCGACGATGCATTATGGGCTTACCGGACTGCGTTCAAAACACCCATAGGCATGACTCCGTTTCAATTGGTATATGGCAAGGCATGCCACCTTCCGGTGGAACTGGAGCATAAAGCATTATGGGCAACCAAATTGTTGAACATGGACATTGGAGCCGCGGCCGAGGTGCGTCGTTCTCAACTCAACGAGTTAGAGGAGCTCCGTCATTTCGCTTATGAAAACGCTCGTATTTACAAGGAGAAAACGAAGAAATGGCACGATCGGCATATCATTCCTAAGGAGTTCAAAATTGGAGACCAAGTGCTGCTCTACAACTCTCGTCTCCGCCTCTTCCCTGGGAAGTTAAAATCGAGGTGGAGTGGTCCTTTCTCCGTGACCGCCGTCTCCCCCTTTGGTGCCATAGAAATATCTGGAGATAAGGGGGACAAGTTTAAGGTCAATGGACATCGGCTGAAGTTATACGATGGTGCCACTATAAACAAGGAATGTCAGTTGTTGACATTGGGAGATAGACATCATTCAAGCACCGGCAACTGATTTTCCCTTCTTGTTTCTTATTGTTGCAAAACTCTATTTTTGAGTATTTCTTTTTAATTCCTGCACTCTTTATAAACAATGTTAATACAGGTATTTGGTCCAGCTTAAGGACGTTAAATGAAAGCGCTACTGGGAGACAACCCAGATTTCCGTTTTCGTATTTCTTTTTTTTAGTTCAGCTTTTGTATTTGCTTTTGTTGCCTTGAGTTTGTGCTTGCAGGTTTCGTGTTCGATGGCGGATGCTGCGGACTATTCTTGATCGTAAACGCCAATCGTCTGGTATGCTCATTTCTGAGCATTGGGTAACACTTCCTCCCCTCTTTCAGCTTCAAATTTCTAGATATCGTGTTTAGCTTAAGTCTGGGGGAGCGGTTGTTATTATCCACTGTGCACGAGCTGCATTGCATACTAGAAGGTTGCTTTTTATTTTTCATTATCATTATCATTGTTGCATTCCTTACACACCACTTCACCCACTTGAGTGCGTGCTTTTCTTTTTGTTGTTCCGTTTAAAATTAGTTTGGTTGGAATGTGAAATAGTTTGTTCACATAGGAATTATTATTTGGAGCACGATGTCGACTCATGTAGTGTACTAGTCACGTCGCATGTTATGGTAGAATTTGAGTAGAACTAGATTTTCTTTATGCATCTAATTTATATTTAGTATTTCTGCGTAAATTTAGATTTAGTATACTCAAATGCTGAATCTGTATGAAATTGACGATAACCCGGTATTGTGTGTGCACGATTGCTAGTCGTGTGTTGCTCGAGTCGGGAGGAAGGTTTATCTTTCTCGTGGGCTAAGAACTTGCCCCAAGCGACTCTCGAAGCATTGGTGAGAGCGACTCGTCGAGTTAAAAATGACGTAGGCCACCATTTGGCTAGTTTGAGCTTTGTTGTTCCATGTCCATTTCATTCACCTTTGCGAGCCAAATTTGTGCCTACCAATCCTTTGTTCAGCTCCTCTTCATCCACCAAAGCCTGAAGCCTATCCTACACCCGTAACCAAATTGTTTTTAACTGCGCTCATAAGTCTCAATGTGCGTGTCGTGTGGAATCATTTTGTTATGAAGGGAAAATATTGTCTATCCGCTGACTTTGAACCAACCGGAGGATACATAAAAGAAGAAAAAATATGTAAAAGAAAAAAAAAGTAGTTTGAAAAAAAATCCTCCCGAGCTAAAAACAGAAAACCTGTTGGAATTTGTGAAGTAGGCCGTGCGCACACCTGGTTTTCATGATAAGTCTGGGGGTGTGTCACACGAGCGTAGTTTGTGGTTTTGTGGGGTGCAGCGTTCCGATAGCTCACTTGGGTTGTGCAGCCATCGTGTTTAACTTTGAATATCATACCGTAACCTAAGCCTTGTTTTAATCCTATAAGTCCTACTGATTTGATTTGCGAGTTTGCTAGCGCCGTGGAGAGAGTGTGACCGGGCGAGCGTATGGTTCACGACGTTGATGGATTTCAGCGGAGTTATTCCTAAGCCCCGATCTTTTGCAACACCCGCCTCAGTGTCTCGTCGCTTTCATACCGGGCATGATCGCCAAATTCGTCATAATTCACCAACTGAGTATAATTAAATCTCTACTTACGCTTTAATACTTACGTAAATTAGTTAGCATAGTTAGAATCTCTTTCTACTAGAATTTCTACTCGCATGCGTATGTTACTTCGCACCGTACTCCTTTGTGTAATTCTCTATGTTAATTATTCGTTTTCACATTCCACCAGATTCGTTTGCTCGGGACGCGCAAACAGTTAAGTCTGGGGGTGTGATGAGTCCTGATCATATATACATTTATGGACTCATCCGGGCCGTTATTTTGTCAATATCACGCACTTTAGCCTTATTATAGTCTATATTTGATAACCCATGCTAGGTGCACATTTAGGCCCACTTTGGTGTGTTTTCGTGTGTATTATCTTTAGTAGTATTCATATGTTGTTAAGTGCCACTTTCAGTGGCTAGATCTGTGTTTGTGCTGGAATAGGAGGCGTGCAAGTGTTTCCGGTGCAATTCTGCACAGGAACACTGCGCACGATCACTTGTTCTAGTGCGCACAACCACCGGTCGTGCGCCACTAATCGTGCGCACTTAACCCTTTTTCACGAGTTCTGTCTGGTGCAGTGCGCACGACCATCGACTCCAGTGCGCACGACCATCGGTCGTGCGCCACTGCTCGTGCGCATTGACCATTAAATTTCTGAGTTCTGTTTGTTGTAGTGCGCACGACCATCAACTCCAGTGCGCACGACCACCGGTCGTGCGCCACTGGTCGTGCGAACATTGTATTTTATAATTTCGTCTCTTGCAGGTTCTGTCCAGGCAGTGCGCACGATCGCAGAATTCCAGTGCGCACGACCACTGGTCGTGCGCCAATGATCGTGCGCAGTATTCAATCCAGCGCCTATTTAAACGCCTGTTGCGATTTTAGGGCGGATCGATCATTCCGGGAGCGAGGTTCCTGTTCCGTACGCCGCCGACCACCGCCCTGGAACGCCCCTACTTCATCTTCCACACAAGGGGAAGCCTCCTCCATCCATTCCAAGCCTTCCTCCATCGTCCGTGAGTGTTCTCCATCGTCCGCAAGCCTCCAAGCAACCATTTTCGCTTTCCGCCCGGTGAGAAGAAGAAGAGACCTTGAGTCGAAGACGACGGAGCACGTAGGGAGATTGTGACAGCTCTCTACACCGGAAGCATTGCCCGTCCGAGTCCGGAGGTAGCCCGACAACCTACCATTCCGGCCGTGAACGGCCGCTAGTCTTCACCGCCGGTTATTTCTTTCTTCTTTCCCTTCATTGCACTCTTTGAACCATGTACTAGATGAATATTGTAATATTTACTTTGATGATAATGAATATTTCTTTGTTTTTCTCCATGGTTTGCTCATGATTCATTCCGTTCTCATTCACTCACTCGCACACGCACGCAAGGTGTTTGCTCCGTGTTAGCAAGAGCTAACGACGGTTGTGAAGAGGTGTTTGCGACCCTCACCCTTTCGCACTTGAGTTCACTTCATCCGCCTCACGAAGCACGGCATCGCAGCCGTTGCATCCACCTCACTTTGCGAAGCGGTGTTCTCGACCCGCATCTCTGTTGTTGTTGTTAAAATTAGGAAAACCAACCAAAAACCCCTCTTTGTGTTTGTGAAACGCTTGTGTAACAATAATCACTGCGCGATTCGTTCACCCATCCTGCATTCCTCAAGAGACCGACATCCGGGGAATTTATTCTCCACAATTATTACTTGACAGCGACCGGTGCACTTGCCGACACGCATCAAAACCTAATGTCATTGGGCCTGCAAGGAGCATCCTCAACTCGTCCCGAAGACCTTCATAGAACTTGTTCATCTTTGTCTCTTCATCTTCCATCATAGGCCCCGCATATCGACCCAATTTAGTGAACTTGTGCAAGTACTCATCCACCGAGTTGTCGCCTTGAGTTAACTTCAGAATCTGGTTCTGCAATGCGATGCGTTGGGCAGAAGGAATATACCTTTGAAGAAATGACTTTGAGAACTTCGCTATCGTGATCTCGGTAATCTCCTTGCCTCCAAACTTGTGCACTTCCTGTTTGGCCCACCAACGCTCTGCCTCTCCGTTAAGGAGGAAGGTGGCTAAAGTGACCATCATAGCTTCTTCTGTTGTTGTCGCCTTTAGAGTTTTTCTAACCGTTGACAGCCAGTCCTCCGCCTCCATTGGGGATCCGGTCCCCTAGAAAGTTGGAGTGTGGAAGCTTAGAAAGTGTTGCAGTTGTTGATCACGCGCTCGCGCAACGGCTACACGCTCTACAAGACGCTCCACCCTTTGCACCACCGCAGGTTCCACTGCAGCCACTGGCACAGTGGTCTCAACCCTCGGTTCCACCGCAGGTTCCACTGCTGGTTCGATCACCAGGGCTGCATCTGTATTAGGCGTAGAAGGTTGTGCAAGCCTTTGCGGTTGAGCATTGATCATTGCGAAGACAGCTTCTGCGATTAACCTGATCATCTCAGCAGGAGGAGTATGTTTTTTCCATTCCTAAGTGGACATTCTTATTAGTTTTGGTCGTTTTAGGTGAATGCACATCCCGTGCACACCACCCCTTAAAAGGAATTCATCCCGAATTTGCTAAACTACGGATCAACGCCTTAAGTCCGATACCAAATTGTAACACCCTGCCAGTACAAATAGTATAACAGTAGGTCCGGCCGGGACCCCACGCCATACAAACCACACTAGCTAGGAGTTAAAAGGTGATAAACAGAAAGAACTACAACAGAGTATACTAAACACTAGCGGAAGCATAATGATGTAACATTTCATTTAGAACTGTCCACTATCATAGGAATGAAACCATAAAATAGAGTTACGGCCTTAAGGCCTTACATTCACCAATGTACAAAACTCAGAACATACTTCGGCACGCAGGCCGGCAATACATGAGAAAGCAGAAAAGGGAGGCTGGCCTTCAAGGGCCAACTCAGCAAAAGGGCCACCGCCCGTTATTTCCCACTAGGCTCACCTGCACCTGCATAAGAACATTCCACCAAGCGGTGGCAAACAAAGTAACGGTCATCACAGCTGACCAAATTATAACGACCCCACCCCTTTCCCGGGGTGGCGGAGCTTCTACCCTGCAAGCAAGCCATACTAGCACAAGTACTAATATAAATAAAGTGCAACTACACAAGGTGAGATTTCAAGCACAATCAATTTTCTAGGTTGAGCATCAAAAAGGAGGGAACCTAGGTATGCACATGATGTTGGTTGGGTTCACCCGAAGGTTCCCCACAACCGCCTAAACAACCGCATGAGGCTAACAACATCAATTCCACAAAACACTCCACCGTAAGGGCCATCGCCTTAGGTGGGAAAAAGAGCTTTTGGTCTGTCTAGGTAAATCACCTTCCACGACCTCTCCCATGATCACACGACTTCCATGAGGTAGGGACCTCTTACCGATCTGCATGGAAACGGGTTCGGTTTAGCTTTGCCCGTGCTCTAGTCGTCGCGATCTAACGCACGACGCGGGTACGGCTTCACCTTGGCCCGTAAGGGTTTAGCACTTTCAAGTGCTACACAATTTATAAGCTACGCACCTAACCCCTTCACAAGGATCTAGGCTTCACAAATACTCAACAAGGGAGGTACAATACGCTCCGCATCAATTTCGTGGTGAAGGTTTGCCTTCATCCAATCTCAAAGCATGGGGCTTTCGTTAGGATCTTCACAAGACGCCTACACTTAATTCCCGCAATACTAAGATGATTTCACGGAGTCATTCTCCGGCACGCATTCTAGGCCTAACCTAAATGCAACATCGCAAATCAAGCATCACCGATTCGAGCTCACAGCCACGAATAGGCTTCACACACAATGCCTAAATCCGCACGACTATCGGATTTTCTACATGCAATATGCCGGGGACGGACACAATCTACTCGGAGTTCCGAAGAAGTTGAGGAAATCCTACACTTCACCCATTTGGTGAAAGGGATTCCTCATGCAAGCATAGAGAAATGAAGGAGAGGACAAATGACAAGTCCAAATATCGGGAGGAAGAATCGTTACCCTAGGAGCGTTCTTCTTCGCCATGGATCCGAGATTCTAGACGGAGGGAAACGACCGCACCGGGCTGCACTCTCCAGATCTGGAAACGGCTCGCGAAATGGAGCTCCGGAGCTCCGTCAATGGCGGGATCTCTCCTTCTTCTTCCTTGCCTCCTTCTTTCTCTAGGTTTGGAGAGAGAAAGGTTTAGAAATTTTGAGGATTAACCTCCTCTCAGCATCCCTAAAGACCTCCAACATCTAATCCTATCCATTGGATCGGATTCACAAAGATTTGGACGGACCGATCTCCTTCTCCGCTCAAATTCACGGAGCAGAATAAACAGGGCGCACGATCACAGGCGCACGATCACTGGTCGTGCGCGAAGAGGAGAAATGGTCGTGCGCACTACCTGAGACAGAACTCCAATTCCTTGCGAATTAACGCACGATCATTGGCGCACGATCACTGGTCGTGCGCGAAGAGGAGAAATGGTCGTGCGCAGAGAACTGCTATGGAATTTTTTAGCCTATCCCGAGCGCAGCACTACCACTCGACCTACCTCGCTGAACTATGATTTTTGGGGTGTTACACACATGGTGCTCCCCTTCCATTTCTCTATGTTTATCTGGTGCTGGAGGTGTATTCCCAGCTATTTTATCTTGTATGCAGGTGGCCGGATTATCTTGTATCCAGTTTTCTCCCAGAATTCATGACTGTGTGAAATGCACGGTCGTGGGTTTTCCTTGATGCACGGGCTGTTGCAGTCGTGCGCTCTGATTTGGGCAGAAAATGATCGATCTGAATTTACTCATGCATTTTGACGCACGGGCGGAATCGCCGGTGCGTGAGTAAAACGCACGACCTCCTGTTTCTTACGTTTTTAGCTATTTCTGAATTTACCCGTGCATTTTGATGCACAGGCGGATTTGCCAGTGCATGAGTAAATCGCATGGGCGGCGCAGCTTCGTCTTCACGCCAACTTTTATCTTTAATTAACGCACGGGCAACGCACGGTCGTGCGTTCGACCGTGCGTGACCAAAATTCTGCCTGCTTAGTATTTAAAGCAGGAATCACTGCTGCCATCAGAGGAGAGACGGAGAGCTCTCCGGGGGAGCGGGAAATCAGGTCCTTCCCGCCGTTTCTGCGGTCTGAAGGCTTCTCCTTCACCTCCACCACCAAGGAGACCATTTTCCGGCGATTTCCACCACCATTCTTCCATTCGGGGGCGTTAGCAAGCATTCTCCACCAAGTGTTCAAGCATTCCTCGTCGTGGGAAACCATAGAAGTGATATAGGTCATTGGAGCGGTGACAGCCTCCATCAAGTCCACACACCATCTGAGTGTCGAGCCCGGAGAGAGCCCGACAACCTCTCATTCCGGCCGAGAACCCAAGATGCGGTGACATCTTCCTATTAGTCCTCTCTAAACTTGATGCTTGTGTTTTCTTTGTGTTGTTGTAATAAACTATTGATTAGCTTAATGTCATAGATCTTTTATGATGTTCATGTGCAATGATGCGGTGGTGTGAGAATAGCATTTTCCTTGTTGTGATTTTTTGAGTTCGTTGTGTGTGAAGCCCTAACAATTGCTAGTGGTGATGCTTGGAGAAGAGGTGTGTGCGATCCTCACCCGTCACAGTTACTTTCCGTCCACGAGCCTCCCGAAGCACGGCATCGCAGCCGTTGCATCCATCCCGCCTTGAGAAGCGGAGTTTTGACCCGCATCTCTCTTTTCCGCATTAGCTTTGGAACCAAATCACAATGCCCTTGTTTTTACTTTATTCGCTCGTGTAATGATAGATTCACCACGCGTTTCATTCACCAGAACCTGCATTCCTAGAGAGACGATATTCGGGGAAGCTTTTCCAAATTTTATTACTTGACAGCGACCGGTGCACTTGCCGAATACGCATCATGTTTTTGGCGCCGTTGCCAGGGAATGCAGGCATGATGAGATTTTGGTTGTAAATCGATTGTTTTCGATTGGGTCTTGTATTCTTTTTAATTTACTCTTTTTCATGCTATTTTCTTCTTCTATATCATGTGGGCACATTTGAATATCCGATGTCGTTGGTGTGGGTACACATCCCACGCTAGTGATAGGTGTCCCAAAGAGTATGGTGTTGTTCAGAAACCGTACGGGTCCCATAAATCTTTTGGCTCCTCTACTGCGCCTCCGATGTCGCACTATTACGCGGCTACCGCACCTTGGGTGCCGGCAAAGCCGGTAAAGCAGTGTTTATTTTGCAAAAGTAGAGAGCACGCCTTGAAGGACTGTGTTGACCCGGAAATCGGCGATCCTACCCTGGGAGGCCTCTTTTGCTACATTTTTTGCAGATTATGTGCCCGGGAAGGATTAGACCTCACGCGAAGGCACTTTTTACACCCGAAGTGGTAGGAAGGGGCAACCTCATCCTTCAAACCGCCCAAGTGGGGCGGCCTCTCCATTCAAGTCGCCCAGGTGGGGCGGCTTCTCCCTTCAAGTCGCCCAGGTGGGGCGGTCTCTCCCTTCAGATCGCGCGGGTAGGCGGCCTCCTCCTTTAGTCCGCGCGGGTAGGCGGCCTCCTCCTTCAGTCCACGCGGGTAGGCAGCCTCCTCCTTCAGTCCGCGCGGGTAGGTGGCCTCCTCCTTCAGTCCACGCGGGCAGGCGGCCTCCTCCTTCAGTTCGCGCGGGTAGGCGGCCTCCTCCTTCAGTCCGCGCGGGTAGGCGACCTCCTCCTTCAGTCCGCGCGGGTAGGCGGCCTCCTCCTTCAGTCTGCACGGGTAGGCGGCCTCCTCCTTCAGTCCGCGCGGGTAGGCGGCCTCCTCCTTCAGTCCGCGCGGGTAGGCGGCCTCCTGCTTCAGTCCGCGCATGTAGGCGGCCTCCTCCTTCAGTCCGCGCAAGTAGGCGGCCTCCTCCTTCAGATCGCGCGGGTAGGCGGCCTCCTCCTTCAGTCCGCGCGGGTAGGCGGCCTCCTCCTTCAGTCCACGCGGGTAGGCAGCCTCCTCCTTCAGTCCGCGCGGGTAGGTGGCCTCCTCCTTCAGTCCGCGCGGGTGGGCGGCCTCCTCCTTCAGTTCGCGCGGGTAGGCGGCCTCCTCCTTCAGTCCGCGCGGGTGGGCGGCCTCCTCCTTCAGTCCGCGCGGGTCGGCGGCCTCCTCCTTCAGTCCGCGCGGGTAGGCGGCCTCCTCCTTCAGTCCGCGCGGGTAGGAGGCCTCCTCCTTCAGTCCGCGCGGGCAGGCGGCCTCCTGCTTCAGTCCGCGCGTGTAGGCGGCCTCCTCCTTCAGTCCGCGCGAGTAGGCGGCCTCCTCCTTCAGTCCGCGCGAGTAGGCGGCCTCCTCCTTCAGACCGCGCAGGTAGAACTCCAGTCACCGGCTCACCGGAGGTGACGACATCGACCCAGAGCCTATAAATAGGACCCTCGACCATGAAGAAGGGACAGGCAAGCTGGGGGCAAAACCGGCAGCTAGAAACAGTCAGACCGCACCAAGCTGCGACCTGTCCGGGCGACCTGTCCGGGCTGTCTGTCCGGGCGACCAGTCCGGGCAACCTGTCTGGGCGACCTGTCCGGGCAACCTGTCCGGGCGACCTCAGCGACCTGTCCGGGCGACCTCAGCGACTTGTCCGGGCGACCTCGGCAAACAGCCCGCGCGGCTTACTCTTTTCTTACCCGCAACTCTCTTGTATTCATTCAATTTTCCATATACTAAATACAATGAGCTGTAATACAGATTATTAAATAAAAGGAAAGCCCGTCGCAGGAGTGGCATTTGCCGCGGCGGGCGAAGTCTGGCCTCGCCGCAAGCTAGCGGCCCACTCTTCTTCTCTTCTCCCCTCTTCACTCGCAACTCAAGTAACCAGCTGCTCGCGGCCTCCTTTTCCCCCTATTTCCTCGAGTAGATCGTGGAGGTGCCATTTTGGATTCAACAGACTGTGCGGATTATCTTCGCCAATTGGCGGATGATGATGAGCCGGATATCCGGATCGTCCCATCCTCGAATTCGGCGAACACAGCTCCTTCCTCTGGTTATGTGTCCCTTCCACCTTAACTGCTTGAAGTTTCTGGAATCGACACGTGCATCAGTGCCCTCATGACTCTGTTTCTGATGTGACCCCCCATACCTCTTCGGTTCACGTACCACTTTGCGTGGATTTGTGCCCTTTTGTGGAGAGTGAGCCCGAACTCTCAAGTGGCACGTCTTTTCCCACTACACACGAATCTACATCTATTTCTGATATTGTCATTGAGGTCAATTTGCAGGATGTTGCAGACCTGCGCGGTGTCGTGCCCACTCTCATGAAGGAGGACAGTCTCGATTGTGCTGAAGCAAACGTTTCGGTCCAATGCGAGGAAGTCCAAGTGATATAGGAGGCCATTGCGTGCACTATTGAGTCTAGTGAAATCTTCGATGATATCATCAGTTTGTCTTTGCCGCACCCTATGGGGGATGAAGCCGGGATTATCCCCTCAGATGAGATTTCTTTTAGTTTTTCTTCCAATTTATTTCCTGACCCCCTTTCTTTATGTACAAGGATGCAGGATGCCCCTCCTCTGGTTGATCAGACCTTATGCATAGAAGAGCCGAAAGACTGGCGGGATGAGGAAGGTACAGTGAACAAACATCTTGTTTCCTCATCATCATTGGTGCTTCCCTTTGAGGATTGGTTACAAGGGGGCAAGCGGTTCTTCTTTGAAGACATAATACTGGAGGAGAAGAAGAGAGCGAAAAAAGAGGAGATTTGGGGTTGGAGGATGAGCAACCTACTTAATTTTCGCCCCTACTACCAGGTCCCCGGACCTTTCTCTTTCATCAGTTGTTACTACTTCAAATCAGCTTATAGCTGATTTATTTTGAGCTTGTAATAATAATTAGGATTTATGAACTTTTGCGTATTCCTAGACTTTATAAACTGCTTAATACAGGTATTTGGTCCACCTTAAGGACGGTAAACAAACAGGCTTATGGGAGAAAACCCATGGGAACCACCCGGTTCCACTTGCTTGCTTTAATTTCTATTATGCTGTGTTTGTTTTTGCTTTGGTGCTAACATTGCAGGTATGGCGACATTTTTGGCGGACACATTTACGCTAGCTCTCGCTTGGTGGATGCGGAAGGAGAAAAATTTAAAGAAAGAACTACCGCACTTCTGGCATGCTCTTTTGTGAGCATAGGTCCTCTCTACCCCTATTTTCCCTACTCCTGAATTGTCTACTTTATTTCGTTTTGATCAAGTCTGGGGAGAGAGAGCTGTGCACGAACACACACTTTGCATAGCATGTTAGAATGTACTGAGTTAGGATTTATCATTTTGTTGCACACATTGCATACACTTGCACCTAGTTCACGCGCACTTGATCATGCGTGCTTATTGGGTATTGCTGCGAGGTTCCCCGCTCGTAAGAATTGGATTGTTAGTGTAAGAGTGAAGGGTGGAGAAAAATGTCGACTCGAGTAGTGCTCTAGTCGAGTGCTCCCATCACGCCTAGAAATTCAATTAGAGTAGAATAAAATTCAATGTTGTAATTTAATTATTTCTATTATAGTAGCTGCAATTTATTTTACTTTAGTGGCGAATCCGGTGAATCCAACGGTAGCATAAGGTCGAGTGTAGCTAGACTAGTAGTATCTTATTACTAGGGTCGGAAGGAAGGACAACCTTTCTCGATGGCTAGAACTTGCACTAGGCGACTCTTGAAACGATTGCGTTGAAAGTACCCGTTATAAAATGTGATATAGGCTATTTCTTGATCCGTTTTGCGCTTTTGAAATCCTTACCTACGTAATCACCGTTGCAAGCCCACTTGAGCCTATCTTTCCTCCTTGTTTAGCTCAACTAAAATTTCACAAAAGCCTTACGGCCGAACCTATTTTCGCACCAACCTTTGAGCCGAAAGAAAATTCTTTTTCGATCGCATTTGGTGTCATCTTTGTTGTGCATGGCAGATTTGAATTAGCTAAAGGAGCTGTTTTTTTAGCATGTAAAAGTTATTTTGTCGAAAAGAGAAAAGAAAAGAAAAAAAAGTTGTGCAAAAATAATATTCTCTCGACAAATTCAATTTATATTTGGCTTAGCACGCACCTAGGGTTCAGTTGAAGTCTTGGGGTGTTGTGTAATTCTTTTAAATATTGTATTGGTGATTGTAATTTTCTTGAGTGCTCAGGTTGTGTTGAATGCAAATCCCATCGTCCTTCTACTTACCTAGCCTAAACTCAACCTAAGCCCAATCCTAACCTATAAGTCCTATTGATTTTAGATACGAGTCGTCTCATGCAGTAGAGAGAGTGCGAACGTGCAAGCCTATGGACACCGACTTTGATGGATTTCTTAGGAGTTTGTCCCGAGCTTCGATTCGAGTAATACTCTACTCATTAGTCACGCTATTTTCCCTTTTGCGCAACTGAAAGATTCACCGGGATTCACCATCCAAGTAAAGTAAATTTCGAACTACTGTTCTAGAAATAGTTAGATATAATCTTGAGTTTAATTCTGTTCTAATGTATTTCTATGTACGTGTGCACGCGACTTCGCATAGGTCTCTACCGCTCAAACTCACGCTAACATCCAATTCTTCCGACGGAGAGCTGAGTAGTTTGCCCGAGACGTGCAAATGGTTATGTCTGGGGGTGTGATGAGTCCCATTTATATACACATTTATGGACTCATCTGCGCCGATTATCTAGTCTATGCACTACACTTTAAGCATGTTTTCATTCATATTTGTTATTCCTTGCTAAGTGCACTCTTAGGCCCGTTTCGGTGTGCATTTGCGCTCCTTGTTATTGAGGGGTAAGCACATGGTGCTCCCCTTCCATTTCTCTATGTTTATCTGGTGCTGGAGGTGTATTCCCAGCTATTTTATCTTGTATGCAGGTGGCCGGATTATCTTGTATCCAGTTTTCTCCCAGAATTCATGACTGTGTGAAACGCACGGTCGTGCGTTTTTCTTGACGCACGTGCTGCTGCGGTCGTGCGCTCTGATCTGGGCAGAAAATGATCGATCTGAATTTACTCGTGCGTTTTGACGCACGGGCGTAATCGCCCGTGCGTGAGTAAAACGCACGGCCTCCTGTTTATTCTGTTTTTAGCTATTTCTGAATTTACCCGTGCATTTTAACGCACAGGCGGATTTGCCCGTGCGTGAGTAAATCGCACGAGCGGTGCAGCTTCGTCTTCACGCCAACTTTTATCTTCAATTAATGCACGGGCAACGCACGGTCGTGCGTTCGACTGTGCGTGACCAAAATTCTGCCTGTTTAGTATTTAAAGCAGGAATTGCTGCTGCCATCGGAGGAGAGACGGAGAGCTCTCCGGGGGAGCGGGAAATCAGGTCCTTCCTGCCGTTTCTGAGGTCTGAAGGCATATCCTTCACCTCCACCACCAAGGAGACCATTTTACGGCGATTTCCACCACCATTCTTCCATTCGGGAGCGTTAGCAAGCATTCTCCACCAAGTGTTCAAGCATTCCTCATCGTGGGAAACCATAGAAGTGTTGTAGGTCGTTGGAGCGATGACAGCCTCCATCGAGTTCACACACCATCTGAGGGCCAATCTCGGAGAGAGCCCGACAACTTCTCATTCCGGTCGAGAACCCAAGATGCGGTGACATCTTCCTATTGGTCCTCTCTAAATTTGATTCTTGTGTTTTCTTTGTGTTGTTGTAATAAACTATTTATTAGCTTAATGTCATAGATTTTTTATGATGTTCATGTGCAATGATGCGGTGGTGTGAGAATAGCATTTTCCTTGTTGTGATTTTCTGTGTTCGTTGTGTGTGAAGCCCTAGCAATTGCTAGTGGTGATGCTTGGAGAAGAGGTGTGTGCGACACTCACCCGTCACAGTTACTTTCCATCCACGCACCTCCCGAAGCACGACATCGCGGCCGTTGCATCCATCCCGCCTTGCGAAGCGGAGTTTTGACCCGCATCTCTCTTTTCCGCATTAGCTTAGGAACCAAATCACAATGCCCTTGTTTTTACTTTATTCGCTCGTGTAATGATCGATTCACCACACATTTCGTTCACCAGAACCTGCATTCCTTGAGAGACGATATTCGGGGAAGCTATTCCCAATTTTATTACTTGACAGCGACCGGTGCACTTGCCGAATACGCATCATTCGGCTCGACTAGAGATGTTGAGTTCCCTCCATCTTAGGTCGAGTTCGGCTCGACTAGAGAGGTTGAGTTCCCTCCACCTCAAGTCGAGTTTGGCTCGACTAGAGATGTTGAGTTGCCTCCATCTCAGGTCGAGTTCGGCTCGACTAGAGATGTTGAGTTCCCTCAATCTCAGGTCATGTTTGTCTCGACTAGATATGTTGAGTTCCCTACATCTCAGGTGGAGTTTGGCTCGACTAGAGATGTTGAGTTCCCTCCATCTCAAGTCGAGTTTGGCTCGACTAGAGATGTTGAGTTCCCTCCATCTCAGGTCGAGTTCGGCTCGACTAGAGGTGTTGAGTTTTCCTCCACCTCAGGTCAAGTTTAACTAGACCTAAGGTGTTAAGCTTTCTCCACCTCCAGTTGAGCTCGGCTCACAGGAGGGTTGTTAAGTGGAGAAAGGTTTTCCTTCCACCTCAGGTCGAGTTCGGCTCGACTAGAGGTGTTGAGTTTTCCTCCACCCCAGATCAAGTTTAACTACACATAAGTTGTTGAGATTTCTCCACCTCCAGCTAAGCTCGGATCATAGGAGGGTTATTAAGTGGAGAAAGGTTTGCCTTCCACCTCAGGGCGAGTTTGGCTCAACTAGAGGTGTTCATTTTTCCTCCACCTCAGGTCAAGTTTAACTAGACCTAAGGTGTTGAGCTTTCTCCACCTCCAGTTGAGATCGGCTCACAGGAGGGTTGTTAAGTGGAGAAAGGTTTGCCTTCCACCTCAGGTCGAGTTCAGCTTGACTAGAGGTGATGAGTTTTCCTCCACCTCAGGTCAAGTTTAACTATACCTAAGGTTTTGAGCTTTCTCCACCTCCAATTGAGCTCGGCTCACAGGAGGGTTGTTAAGTGGACAAAGGTTTGCCTTCCACCTCAGGTCGAGTTCGGCTCGACTAGAGGTGTTGAGTTTTCCCCCACCTCAGGTCAAGTTTAACTAGACCTAAGGTGTTGACCTTTCTGCACGTCCAGTTGAGCTCGGCTCACAGGAGGGTTGTCATGTGGAGAAAGGTTTGCCTTCCACCTCAGGTCGAGTTCGGCTCGACTAGACGTGTTGAGTTTTCCTCCACCTCAAGTCAAGTTTAACTAGACCTAAGTTGTTGAGTTTTCTCCACCTACAGTTGAGCTCAGCTCACAGGAGGGTTGTTAAGTGGAGACAGGTTTTCCTTCCACCTCAGTTTGAGTTCGCCTCGACTAGAGGTGTTGATTTTTCCTCCACTTCAGGTCAAGTTTAACTAGACCTAAGATGTTGAGCTTTCTCCACCTCCAATTGAGCTCGGCTCATAGGAGGGTTGTTAAGTGGAGAAAGCTTTGCCTTCCTCCTCAAGTTAAGTTCGGCTGGAAAGCTCATCAAGAGTAGCCCTCAAGAGGGGCCCTCCGTAGATTCCCCTAGAACCCCACCTACTTGACAAATAGGTGGGTTGGACTTTCTTTCCGATCTTGAGACAAGCTCTAAAAGAGCGGGGATTGTGCACAACCCTCATATTTTCCGAGTAGGAAGGACCCAACACGGATGAAGTTGTGATAAAGAGAGTCTCGGTGACATAGAAGATCGACTTGCTAGAGGCCATCGAGACCAAAATGAAGTCCCAGGGGGGAGGAAGTGTACTGAAGGCCCACTTCCTCACCTGGGCGAGTGGACCTAGTGGTCCACTCGCCCAAGGAAGGGGCAAGTGGACCCCTGGTCCACTCGACCAGGGAGATGAACGAGTGGACCTGTGGTCCACTTTCCCCGGGCGCTCGGCTGAGTGGACCATGGGTCCATTCGCCCCTAAGGAGGGTGGATCGAGTGGTCCACTCTCCCAGCCCAGGCAGTGGACCTTTTGGTCCACTCTCCTGACCCCCGGCAAGGGGGGGGGAGTGGACGTCTCAACCTCCACTCGCCCCACCCCCCCCCCCCCCCTCTCATTTTGGTCGTACAGGTTTGTAGTTGAGCTGCGGATAGTAGAATCTTGGCTATCTGCCGCCCAATTTTGGGAAGTCTATAAATAGACCCCCATGGGCACCTTGGGAAGGGTTGGACTCCCCCCTCGTGTGTGTCTTGTGAGCAAAACACTACCCCCCCTGTCGATGAAGGTTGATGGTGAAGTGGTCCTTAGTGCCCTCCAAGGTGCCCAGGCTAAGCATTGGCTTGGGAGGGGAAGCTCTCTTTGGACTTTCGGGTGTGTGGTGGGACCTCCACGCTGCAGCTTAAGGGGTCCATTTTTGGACACAAGTGTTCTTCAAGGGTAAGTTCTTTTGGTTCTTAGCAACTGGTCAAGGGATCTAGATCGGGTCAAGTTATGGTTAGCTGCATCCCCCTTTCGAACGTCGAAACCAGTTCTCTGGTTTCAACAAAGGTAGCACTCTGGATTGATGATAAATCGGCTTTCCCTTAGGAAGTCATAAGATGTTTAGGGTTAATCACAGTGCAACGATAAGAAGGGTATACTTATGGGTAGTTACTAATAACATTAAGTGCCTTGAAAGGGAGCCTTAGGGTGTCAAACCATTATAGTTCCTAGTACCGTAGCGAGCTCCTCACTGGGTAGACCTCGGGAAGAACAAGATTAACCCTAAATCGTAGGAATAAGTTGATGTAGACGATTAACTTAATAATACACTCACCCACACCCCCATTGTTACGGGTATATTAGTCGATTTGGACTTACGAGCGGTAGGCTAGGTGGTTATAGGCACGAACGGGTTGGCCTGGCAAGCCGGTGGCTCGGAAGGTTTTTGTGACGTGCGGGTTAGCCCGGTGAGCTTATGGCTCGTATATGGATGGTAAGCATGTTTGCATGTGCATAAAGGTGGTGGGTTTCCGGTATTGGACGGTCGTTCACACCGAAGTCAATATGTTGACTCGGCAAGTGTGGAATTTGCACATAGCCATGAAAGTCTAGCGGTCCAGCTAGTAAGAGTACGCAGATGCTCTACTGTTTTGCGTTGAGGTGTACGATAGGTATAGGTTAGTAGTGTGAATACCAACCTAGAGGTGGGCGAGGCCCAACCCACCGCTTCCGTTTGCCACTACGGGAGTATCCTGGGAGTCTTGCTAGCTCCAAAAAGGGGGAACTGATGATCTTTGCGCATAGAGTTGAAGTGTGTGAGTTGCACTTGTGTGAACATAGCATAAACTGCATAACTCTGCATGTCATGGCATAAGCATTGCATTTTAACCCCTACCCTATCGTATAAATTGGTTATGGGACTTTTTATACGATAGGACCTGCTAAATGACGCCTTAGTCTATAGGTTTGTATGGGCATTCCTATAAATCAATGGTTACTTTTCTATTGTGTACTTATCTTTACTTAATGTTCTTTACTTTCTCTTTACCATGCTTTGTAACTGCTTCAATTATTTATATACACATGTGTAGTGGTAGAACTTTCCATAGATAGATTCACCATCATCTGCTCTTTGTTTATACCCCTTGCTGTCCTCCGCTTCATCATCCCGCTCGGTGCCTTGGAGCCATTGGGGGAGGGGTGGGGAACAGAAGGATTAGTCTTTTTTACTAACGGTCGGTGGACCTTATCATTTTAGGGGACCGAGTAGACACAGCAGCAACAGAGGACGGTGTAGATGGAGGCGGGCCAGTCTAGTAAAGGAGCACCAGTGTCGGGATCAGTGAGTGATTAGTAGTTTGCTTTCGCGAGTGATCTTATAGTGAGGATATGTTTTACAGGGCATGAGCCCATTATTATTATTGTAACCCTTGTTATTTCAGTTATATCATGTGGACATTTATTATATATTGCATGTGATTTGCGGACTTGGACTTCTATTTTTCGTTTATTCTTTTCTTCTTCTGTGATCGATATGGCCGGCAAGATCAGCGCTTTGTAGTGGCGACCTTCCCGAGTGTTGGTGTCACCGCAAAGTGGCAGTTCTGGGCATAAGACCCAGTTTTGTAGCAAAAAAAATTGGGGTCTTACAAACTGGTATCAAAGGAAACCTCGATCTGAAGAAAAGAAGTCCACAAACTCGGGTACACCCCGCACGGGTTTAGTTTGAGGACAAACTAAGCAGTTGAAGCAATGGTGTGCCCATATGGGGAAATCATATGAAAAAGTCCACTTTTAACTGAATTATTTGTTTGCCAAATCTCCTTACGAGTGGCAAGTTTTCTTTTGTAGCCTGCGGCGAACCCTGCCCCCAGCAGGGAATACCTCCAGCTGCAAAGATCTCCTTAGATAGTCCTTTAGTTTATGAGTTAGACTCAACCCCACTAGGACACATGACTCAACATGACAATTTATTCCATGCCCTAGGTAAAATAGACCGTAGGTATAAAGTTGATTAGGGTATGAGGATACCCCAAAGAGGCTAGAGAAAGAGATATTGACACATAAGCAGAATGGTATCCGACTCGTAGATCTAACCTTCATGCCATTGATATGTTTACATTGAGACAACCACCATGACAAACACTGAGGGTCGGATAAGAATTGAAGTTCAGAAGATACCCATTTGGGATTGTGTCATATGTTGACCCTGATAAGTATTGTCGTAAAGGGTACCTTGAAGAGTCTAAAGTATGGAGAATACCAACAAGTCTCAAGATAGAACCCCAAGTCTGAGGTTGTGTGCCCTAAGGATTGTTTGCATACCTAGGATGATTATAACATAGTGAAACCGAAGATACTTAGCCCAAAATGGATAGTGGCTTATCTTTTGTTTATTGGGGCTTACCTTTTGTTTATTGGGCAATCTAATTACTGACTTGGGTTTCCCTTAGATATAATTTAGAAAGTGTTGCGTTGTGAACATAATGATTTTGAAGTTCATCATATTCGACGTTACTCGGGCAAAGATGAGATGGTGTAACAGTACATTCAGAATAATGATCTGTAGTATTACCAGGGCAATGGATTGACATCATTGATCGAACAACAACTTGACCTTAGTTGAATCATTGGTGTTGAATCCGAAAATGCACCTCCGAAGAAGATCGGAGGCTGCGAGCTGTCAGTTACTATTTGATAAGAGAAAACTAGACCGCTGGCAGCGGTCGAGGCCAGAATTTGCCCGTCACGGCAAATGCCACTCCTGTGATGGGCTTTCCATTGATTTAAACGAAAAGGTTACAGCGGGTTACAAAACAAGGAAGGGAGAAGCCGACCGGTCAGACAGGTCGCAAGACAGTAAACTCGAGACCGCAGCTTTAACTAGCGAGCTCTCGGATTCGAGTGTGCATGCCTTGGGAACGTCGCCGCCCCCTATTTATAGGCTCGGGGGCCTACCCGAATAGGCAGGGATAAAATTACCGCCTGCCCGATACAGGAGAATCGGGCAGGAGGTGACCGGATACAGAAAGGAGAAAAGAAAGAAGCCGCGCGGCTTGGCGGCTTGCGCTTCAGATCTGTCCTGGCTGGAGACCAAAGTCACGGCGATCAAGGTAATGATGCAACCCGGGCGGCCTCTGACCTGGGACCGCGGCTTTCCTTTGATGAGTCCCAATTATATACACTTTTATGGACTCATCTGCGCCGATTATCTAGTCAAAGCACTACACTTTAGACATGTTTTCGTTCATATTTGATAGCCATCTATTTTTCCACGCTAAGTGCACTTCTAGGCCCGTTTTTATGTATTTTCATGTTTATCATTCTTATTGTCTTTCATGCTGTGTTATGTGCCACTTTCAGTGGTTTTGATTAGTGTTTATGCTGGAACAGGGATCGTGTAGGTGTTCCCACTCAAATCTGTACAGGAACACTGCGCACGATCACTGGTTCTATTGCGCACGACCAATGGTCGTGCGCCACAGATTGTGCACACTTAACCCGTAAAATCTAAGTTCTGTCTACGACAATGCGCACGACCACTAGTCGTGTGCCAATGGTCGTTTGAACATTTTATTTTATAAATCTTTGCTTTGTAGGCTCCGCCCAGCCAGCGCGCACGACCGCAGAACTCCAGCGCGCACGATCACTGATCGTGCACCAATGACCGTGCGCACTATTTTTGCCAGCGCCTATTTAAAGCCCTGCCCGCGAAATTAGGTCAGAATCGATCATTTAGCTCCGCGCAGCCCACCATTTTTGCCCTTTCCGCAGGTTCTCCGCCCCCTTTGGACTCCTCCATCATCCTCGAGCTCCAAGGAGAGGGATCTAGCCCTACATCCACCATTATCCAAGGAGAAGAAAGCTTGGTCGTGCGGCCAGATCGTGACACGAAGAAGACGCGCCATTGGAAGGTAGTGACAACCTTCTCTTCCCTGGATGCAGTTGAGGACCGAGCTTGGATGCGGATTGATAACCCTGCGATTCCAACCGTGAATCTTCGACCAGGCTTCGGATTGGGTCGATTTTTGACTTTATCTTTCTTTGTATTGATTGTTGTAAATGCTAGATTTCTCTACATTTTGATGATGTGCACTATGAATCTTGCTTTGTAATGTTTAATTCATGTTTATGAGTTCATTTTATTCATATGTGTGTATGAGGTGCGCCCCCATGCATTCTCCATCCACCACTTCATCCACCACTCCATCCGCCTAGCGAAGCATGGCATAGCGGCCTGTGCTATCCATTCGCCTCACGAAGCAGCGCGCTCAAGGCTTGCACAGTTCGATTACGCACTTACCACTCCATCCGCTTTCCTACTCGTCCATCCGCCCTTGCGAATCGGTGCATAGCGGCCCATGTAGTTTTCCATCCCGCCTGGCGAAGCATTGCATAGCGGCACTGCATAGGAGTAGTTGTAGTTATTTTCTTTTATTTTCCATAAACCAAAACATCCCTTTTTCGCAATCCATCCGCTCGAATGGACTTCAATCTCAAGTGCTTCCTCAATAGTTAACTCCACCTTACCGTGTTCCTTCGATATCGATACTTGGGGATTCACTCCCACATTTTATATTACTTGAATGATCGGTACACTACCGTTTCGTGCCGCAGTCTGGCTACCGCCTATAGTGGTGTGCTAGATTTGCACATCAAGTTTTTGGCACCGTTGTCGGGGAGCACAGTCGTGTGAGTTTTCTGGAGAGGGAGAAACTGAGAGAGAAGCCCTTCCATTTGTAAATTGCATCCTTTTGTTTTATTTCTTCATATTTAGTTTTACTATTTTATATTAGGTTGCTTTAGTAATTATTGTTGGGTGTAGTGTTTTGCACAATAGTGTTCTTCATTTTAAATCGAGTTATCTTCACGCAATGTGGGCTTCACTTAATGTTCGTTGTCGTTGGTGTAGAGATATCTCTCATGCTAGTGATAAATGTCCAAAGGGAGATAATAACCCTAGGACTCAAGGCCCAGTATATGGAGCACCGACTTTGTCTGGTACTCCCTATGGTGCACGTAAGTCCTACGGGTATTCTGCTGAGCCTTTACCATCATACTTCTTTTTGGCTTCAGCACCTACTGTGTCAAAGAAGCCCGCAAGGCAGTGCTTGTTTTGTCAGAGCACAGATCACGCTTTGAAGGATTGTGCTGCTTATCTTCGCCAATTGGACGAGGATGACGATCCGGATATCCGGATCATCCCGACTCCTAACTCTTGCGGCATACCTTCAACATCTGGTTATGTGTCTATGTCACCTTCACATTTTGAAGGGTATAGCGTGGACACGGTCACCAGATGTGTGGCTGATCTAGGCACTGACATTACTGAGCCTATCCCACCTGTGTATCCATCACCGTGCGTGGAGCCGATTCTTTGTGAGGATTCAGTGCTTGACCTTTATCCGAGCACTATTCCTCCCCCTGTTGTGCATACTACAATCGTCTCTGATGACATTGTTGATTATGTGTTGCAAAATGAGGCTGGCGATCTAAGTATTATGCCTGTTCCTATGGAGGAGGACAACCTTCTAGGTGAAGAGAAGTTTTCCTCAGCACCGGTGGAGGAAGTCCAAATCTTAAGCCTGGCCACTGTTGATCCCGCCGAACCTTGTAGCATTGATGACAATGCTGACATTATTTTACTTTCCCATCCTGATGGGAGTGAGACCGGGATCACTCCCCCGATTGACTTTTATTCATGTTCTTCTTCTTGTTTATTTCTTGATCTCCTTTCTCCATCTCAGCCTGTGCAGGTTGAGTCTTCACAGGTACCCCAGGAGGACTTGGAGCATGATGCTCAAGTCAATGATGAGAGCATCCTCTTATGTGAGGAGGTTGATCCCCCCTCCGTAGAGGAAGGTCCACTGAATTCCTTCTCCTCCTGCTGCCTCCCTGGAAATGACACCTTGCTGGGCAAGGATTTATTTTGTGATGAGACGAGTGAGGACCAGCCTTCCTCCTCTTCTTACTTCCTATTTCCTCTACCTGTGTTAAGCAGGTATTATTATTTAGGTAGGGGAGTAACTATTTTATCACCATATCGGTACCCGCTACCGACACGCATATTAGAACAGTTACCTGTGCACGTTTCTTTTCATAGACCCATTAGCTAGAACTATTTTAAATTTGAATAAGTCGTGCTGGGAGGACAATAACCCCAGTATTTATCTTACTTTTCATGCATTTCATTTTTTTCAATCCTGTTTAGTTTGTTGTAGTTTATTTTAGTTTGTCTTTTCCTTTTGTTTTTGCGGAGCTCACCACTGCAGGTACTTTCCTTTTGGAAAGTGGTGGTTGCGATTCCTCTGTTGGAGTTTCTGAGGTGATCTCAAAGCAATCAATAGTTAGTCTTACTGCCAACGCAATATGAGCCTATAGGGTCGCACATAAAAGCGTTTGGATAAGTTGGCGAAAGGATTGTGTTCGCCTTACTCATATTGGATATGAGTGGAGGACCAATCCTGTGACTGCTTGGCATTAACTTGAGAATGTCTCAAAGGGAAATCGTTTAAAGGGTTTAAACGAATGGATTTATGCTAGACAAATTCGGGTAAAGGGTTTAACTGAACTGTGTCAAATTCGGCTAAAGGGTTTAACTGAATTATGTTGATTCGACTAATGGAATTCGGCTATATCGATTCGGCTAATGTGATTAACCGAATTGTAACAGATTTAACTAAAGGGTTTAGACGAAATATGTCAGTTCGACGAAATGGTTTCGACGAAATGATATAACCGAATTTATATATTCGAATCGGCTATAGCATATAAACGAATTCGTTGAAATGGTTTAGCCGAATCTGAGTCGAATTCGGTTATAGTGATTAGTCGAATTCGGCGAATGTAAATCTGGACAGAAATGTTCTGGTCGGCGGATAGCCTGATTTATGCGTTTATGTATAAAAGGGCTTGCGATTCTAGGTTTATGATGACTTAATCTATTTCGCGATTTAGATGAGAACGGCCGACCGGAACAGTTCCGCGCGAGGGCATCTCGTTCTTCCGGTTCGCCGATCATTTTCCGCCGCCGCTAGTCGCCGCCGTCAGTCGCCGCCTCCCCTGGATCGGATCTAGCAGTCCGTGGGAACATTGAGAGCCTCCTTCTCCGACCTAGTTCTTGTACGATAAGAAGCTAGGGTTCTCCTTTGCTTGTGTGGACTTCTGTAGAGGGATCGATCCATTTCGATTCTTGTAGAACTCAAAGGCAGATTTTTGGATCTCTCTTTGGAGCACCTTGGTTCAGTGTTGACTCAATCCCGCAAAGGTAATTTGTATTTCGATTTGCTTATTCTCTTGAATCATGAAAACCGCAAGATCTGTTTGCTTCTTTTGGGTTGTTCTAGTTTTCTTCCGCTGCGCACACTTGATGTGTTCATGTCATTATGAATGGCATTTAGAAAAACCGAACATCTTTGTAGGGCATCTTTGCCCTGGATTTACTTGCGTCTTCTTGTATGCTCACTTGCTGAGCATTGGGTACTCTCTTCCCCTAGCACTATTTTTGATTTTCATGTTATGCATTATGTGGTTTGTTTAGTTTACGTCGGGGGGAGAGTCATTTTTTGTGCCCACTCACGTGCACTATTGCACTGCATACTAGAAGTTTTTACTTAAAATGTTTTATTCATTTCTTTGCACACCACAACACCCACATGAGCGCGCGCTTAGCTGTTGGCACATCGCGAGTCGAATTTGTCTCTTCTGCGATTTGAAAAATCATCGTGCTGGCTTAGGATTATGAGGCGGAGTAAAATGTTGACTCCTGTAGTGCTCCTAGTCGAGTGCTCATGTCTCGCATAGAAATTCGTATAGATTCAATTTCTTTTTATGCTTTTAGATTATATTTTTCTATTAGCGTAGATATTGTTTACTTTACTCAAAAATTGGTGAATCCGTTGTAAATCAAACGGTAGCATAGGGATGTGTGTAGACGTTCGTTCGCTTCGTATTGCCCGAGTCGGGAGGAAGGATTATCTTTCTCGGCGACTATGAACTTGCCCCAAGCAATCCTTGAAGCATGGGTATACGGTTAGTCAATCGCGTGAATGTGATATATGCCATCATTTTGGCCCGGTTGAGCCTTTGTGCCCATTCCTATCACTCTATCCTCGTTAGCCCAGTTGTGCCTACCCGTTCTTTGATTCAGCCCCAAATTTATCTCACCAAAGCCTAAAAGCCAATCCTAGTCGCACATCCAAATTTGAGCTTTAGTTGTTTAGTATTTTCATGATTGGGGTGTTGATTTTGTGATTTTTTTTATGAAAATGTGGATGCGCTTCATTGCTCATCTTGCTAAAAAAGTTTTGAAAAGAAAAGAAAAGAAAAAAAAATGAATCTATAAAAGAAAAGAAGTAAAAAGAAAAGAAAAAGAAGAAGTGTTTAATTGAAATTTTTTATAGATTTATGATTGGGAGTAGGCGGTGCACACACCCATGTAGTCTAGTTCAAGTCTGGGGGTGTGGTGCACCCGCTTGTTTATCGTGGTGCGTGGATAATTTATTTTGCGCTAGCTTATTTGGGTTTAGTGTTTGAGCCATCATTTTTATCATTGTATACCTCACCTAAACCCAAGCCTCATCTAAAACCTAAATTCCTATTGATTCATGCATTTGAGTCAAACCTGTGCCGTGGAGAGAGTGCGAACGGGCAAGCTTATGGTCACCGACATTGATGGATTTCAATGGAGTTTGTCTCGAGCCCCGATCTATGGCAATGCTCGCCTCAGCGTCCAGTTTACTTTCTTCCTATGTACGACCTTATGATTCACCGTGATTCACTTTTTGAGTAAATGTAATATTTAAATACGCCCCTAGAAAAGTATAAACTAATGTGTATAATTAGAAATTTTGTCTACTGTATTTCTACGCGCATGAGCATGCGACTTCGCATGGTACTCCGCTTTACAATTTCAATGTTAGCTTATGTTTTTCTTGTCCGCGTAAGAAATGGTTTGCTCGGGACGCGCAAATAGGTAAGTCTGGGGGTGTGATGAGTCCCAATTATATACACTTTTATGGACTCATCTGTGCAGATTATCTAGTCAAAGAACTACACTTTAGACATGTTTTCGTTCATATTTGATAGCCGTCTATTATTCCACGATAAGTGCACTTCTAGACCCATTTTTGTGTATTTTCATGTTTATCATTCTTATTGTCTTTCATGTTGTGTTATGTGCCACTTTCAGTGGTTTTGATTAGTGTTTATGCTGGAACAGGGATCGTGCAGGTGTTCCCGCTACAAATCTGTACAGGAACACTGCGCACGATCAATGGTTCTATTGCGCACGACCACTGGTCGTGTGCCACTGATCGTGCGCACATAACCCCTAAAATCTGAGTTCTGTCTACGACAGTGCGCACGACCACTTACGACAGTGTGCACGACTACTGGTAGTGTGCCAATGGTCGTGCGAACATTTTATTTTATAAATCAATGCTTTGTAGGCTTCGCCCAGCCAGCGTGCACGACCGCAAAATTCCAGTGCGCATGATCACTGTACAACCCGTATTCGCCGAGTGGGTCCCTCAAGCCAACTGGCGAGACCTGGGTCAGCCAGATCATTCGCCCCGGCTAGGAGGTGGAAATACCCCCGGGTTGGTGGGGGTAAGCTGCGGGAGAGAAGGAGCTAGGCGAGTGGTGCCCTCACAGACCACTCGCCCGGAAGCGTGGGCATTCGCCGAGCTAAGCGGGTGCCCAGCGAGTGGTGCCCTCACGGACCACTCGCCCAAAAGGATTTGAGGGGGAAATGACCATAATACCCCTTGTGGGCTGCAAATAGCCCTTCAGAGAAGCGGAGTTAGGCTGTTAGCAGACCAATTTGGGGTGCGATTAGTAAAATCAAAAGGCGGATTTACGCTATTTGCAGTCCAAGAATAGGAAATCTATAAATAGACCCTTAAGGGCACCTTGGAGGAGATCCGATTTTAGAGAATCCTCTCCTCCAGGCTAGTTTTTGGTCGGCTGCTAGTGCCCTCCAAGGTGCCCGGTTGAGCTCTGGTTTGGGAGGGGAAGCTCTCTAAGATCTTTCCGGTGTGTGGCGGGACCTCCTCGCTTCAGCCTTGGGTCTTTCCTTATTCTCACATCCACCGTCAAGAGAGTCTAGTAAGGGAGAAGTAAGCATCGGCTGCACCCCCAGTGGGTCCGAACTCAAGAGGCCTGTTGCAGGTTTCAACAGTCACTGATCGTGCACCAATGACCGTGCGCATTATTTTTTCCAGCGCCTATTTAAAGCCTTGTCCGCAAAATTAGGTCAGAATCGATCATTTTGCTCCGCGCAGTCCGCCATTTTCTCCCTTTCCGTAGGTTCTCCGCCCCCTTTGGCCTCCTTCATCATCCTCGAGCTCCATGGAGAGGGATCTAGCCCTACATCCACCATTATCCAAGGAGAAGAAAGCTTGGTCGTGCGCCCGGATAGTGACACGAAGAAGACGGGCCATTGGAAGGTAGTGACATCCTTCTCTACCCCGGACGCAGTTGAGGACCGAGCATGGACGCGGATTGACAACCTGCGATTCCAACCATGAATCTTCGATAAGGCTTCAGATTGGGTCGATTCTTGACTTTCTCTTTCTTTGTATTGATTATTGTAAATGCTTGATTTCTCTACATTTTGTTGATGTGCACTATGAATCTTGCCTTGTAATGTTTAATTCATGTTTATGAGTTCATTTTATTCATATGTGTGTATGAGGTGCGCCCCCATCCATTCTCCATCCACCACTTCATCCACCACTCCATCCGCCTAGCGAAGCGTGGCATAGTGGCCCGTTTTATCCATTCGCCTCACGAAGCAGCGTGCTCAAGGCCTGCACAGTTCGATTCCGCACTTACCACTCCATCTGCTTGCCTACTCGTCCATCCACCCTTGCGAATTGGTGCATAGCGGCCCATGTAGTTTTCCATCCCGCCTGGCGAAGCATTGCATAGCGGCACTGCATAGGAATAGTTGTAGTTATTTTCTTTTATTTTCCATAAACCAAAACCTCCCTTTTCCGCAATCCATCCGCTCGAAAGGACTTCAATGTCAAGTCCTTCCTCAATAGTTAACTCCACCTTACTATGTTCCTTCGAGATCGATACTTGGGGATTCACTCCCACATTTTATATTACTTGAACGATCGGTACACTGCCGTTTCGTGCCGCAGTCTGGCTACCGCCTATAGTGGTGTGCTAGATTTGCGCATCAATCCTTGGAGGCGTCTTGCCTTCCGGACTTGAGCCTTGACATTCTTCAATCCTTTGAGGCGACCTGGATTCTATCAGACCGCCTGGATTGTACTGGCTGGGCCGATGGTCCTTGTTGAATCCGAATCAGACGACTTGCCTAATCAGACCGCCCGGTCTGCGAGAAGTACGGTTCGGAGGCGGTCTTCTAGGTAAACATAATCCCCACATATTTTCAAATCCCGAAGAGATTTCGAAAATATTAATTCTAGCCGGAGACCGCGCCGATCTTGCCTCGAAGGTTATAAAATGTTCTGGAAGCCTCTTTTTCTTTATAATTGCAGCGCTACCACGGGCCATTACTCACCTCTTGCGGTTAGAACCTTCCGTCTTACTAGTCCGGTTAAGATGGTCAATTTTATGGCCGAGCTAGAAAGTCGCCAAAAGAAAGATAAATACCGCGGGGGAGACCGCTCGAAGAAGAAGAAAAGAAGCCCCATCAGCCTGAAAAAGTTGATTTGACCGTCACAGTTGCTTCTGTAGGGAAGCCGGCCGAACTCCCCCTGCTAACAGTCGATTTGTCAACCAAAGGAAAAGCGGGTTGTTCCATCCCGCCCCCAGCTGATCCGCCTGCTCCTTTTAACATGGCGATCATTCTGCCTGCCCTTTTGGACAAGACGAATTCTGAAGTCATTCTTTTGAAGACCGATGGCGGCGGTTCTTTTGATATGGAGGTTACTCCTTCTGGGTTGTTTAACCTAAGGATAGATGATGGAGGAGAGGCGGTCGACTCTCCCAAGCCGACCAAACAGAAAATCTCGGTGCTGGTATTGGATGTTGAAGACAGCCCTAACCGCCCAAAACAAGCCGACTCAGAGTTGGCCTAGATGAGGAAGAGGGATGAGACGACAACAGAAAGGATCTTGAAAAAAGCCAAGATTCTGAAGGCCAAGAATAGAGCGGCCTCAAGGAAACCGGGAGCGGGCAGCCTTCAAAACAAGGCGCATGAAAGAGAAGACTCTGAGGGACTTATAACTCTTTCCCCCAAGCCGGGCGATCAGGTTTCTACCTCTACACATAGCATAACTGTGATCGAGATCATCAAGGATTTTGACTCTCTTAAGAAGCAGGATGAACTACTTGACACTCCTGCCGACTTGAATGAGGTTGACCGCCATGGCGAGGACGTGACCAGGATTGAGAAGGCTGCACTGGTTCCTGAGGACCCTGTGATGGCCGGGATGCGGATCTTGAAAGAAAAGGCAGAAAGGACGAGAGAGCTTCTGGACAAGCCGCTGCCGCCGCTAAATCTTCTTGCAAAAGGTAAAGAAGTCGCGGGTTACCGCACTATCCATTTTTTCAAAACGCAGTCTCGAAAAATGCCGCACGACTTGAAACTGAACCCGCCACAGAGCTTCTTTCCCTCCGCTGCTTAATTTTCTGCTGCTAAGCGGGGACAGAATGAGAGGTCGTGGAGAGAGCAGCGTCGAAGGATGGATCCTGAGCAAGCGAGGCGATCTATTCATCTGAACCTTAATCCCACCGTTGCGGCTAGTAAGCGAGGAGGATTCGGAATGGGCGGTCCACATTCAGTAACGCCCCTTTTGTGTACAATTATACGCGCTCGATCATTCTGAAAGTATTTCTTTTTTACTGGAGATGACCAGGAACCCATTGCGAAGCCATGCGACTTCGAGGCTTGCCTTCCTCCATTAACTTCATCAATTCCAAGCTCTTCATTGAACCCGGATACCCGAATAGCAGAGGAACTATCCGCTCTTCAAGGCAACCTTGAGATCCTCAGGCACTAAATGAAAGACCTCGAGGAGCGGGAGAAGGCCGCCCGGGATGAAAAGACTGCAATGCGGGTTGCGCTAGTGGCTGAGAGGAAGGAGAGATGGGAAAAGGAAAAAATGCAGCAGGACCAGGTCACTGCTTTGACCGCTCCACTTGACAAAGGGAAGAAGGTGATCTGCAAGCTCGAGGATGACTGCGCATATTATAGGGACAAGTACCTCCATCTGACAAGGGAAGTCGGCGGAAGCCGACGACCTTTTAATATGACTGATGAAGGACGGCGTGGGACAAACCGCCCGACTGCTGGGATGAGTTCAGCTATTCCAGCGGTCGGGATGGCTGATTCTGTTGCTAATGTAAGTGAGACCGCATCGTCCTTGCCTGCTCGTATGATTCCAGCCACGCGAGTAGAGCGAGATGCTGCACGGCTTCACAACATTATTAACCACCTTCATCATAGTATCAATCAGATGCACGGTACTGTCCTTCAAGTCAGAGACCACGTCGCGCGACTTCACCGAGAAGATGGCCCGAATGATACCCGCCAGTAATGAGCGGTTTTAAACAATGTTTGTAATATTATTCTATTCGGTCCTTGGGACAACTTTAAATATTGAACTCAACTTTGTGATATCTGATTTACTCTGTAGACCGCGCGGTCTGTTATTTGAATGCTTATATTTCCTTCCTTTAAATATATTGACGCCTTTGAACTACTCTGTAAATCGTGCGACTTCTTTCTGTTGTTCTTCAAACCGCTTGTCTTAATTTTGTTCTTTGTTGTTCGTTGTTCATAGAGTGATTTAGAATATGGCTGCGCGGTTACATGCGTTAGTCGCGATTTGACTCTGCTAAATGCTGATCACTGGCTCAATAGTAGCGGCCCTTCCGAAGACCCATTCAACAGAATCTTAAAATGGGAGCTAAGCGCCAGCCGGAGCGGCCTAAAAATGAATCTGCCACGCGGTCTGCTGCGGCCCTGGCTTTTCATTTGGCCGACCATGAGGAACGCCGCTTAACCAAGGCAGAGCTGGACGAGTTTGTAGAAAAACATATTGTAGGGAGTTCACAGCTCGCGTGGCTTCCACTCCGTGACGAGCGGATAAACTCTTCCCATTTCGACTGCGGCTTCAGGTTCACAAACCCCATTGAAGTCGCCATGATTTTCGATCATTATGTGGTTGTTCCCGGGCAACTCTCTCCTAATCCGATAGCGGCCATTTTTAGCTTTGTCTCCTACTTGCGGTCTGAGAAAGTCCGTTTTTCAATAAACATATTCAGGAAGATCTTCTCAGTGCGGGCTATCTCCGATTCAGAGACGAAGGTGTTCAAAGGCCACTTGTACTTTGGATGTAGGGGGTTAAAGATGGTCAACCTTGCTTACAAGCTTGCAAACTGGTCTGAGAGATACCTGATATTCGAAGGCCGTCTTGGTTTGTTGAATCCTAACCCACAGGTGTGGTAAGAGGAGGTTTTTAAGAAGATCGTGGTTAACAAGGTTGAGCAGGAAACCTATTCGCTTCTTAAAACCGAGCGATTTAATGTAGGCCACTATGTCCCACTACTCTCTGAGTTGGATCATATCCGACCTGAAGACAGTAAGTCTCTTTCAACCCGCTTCCTGCTCTGATATTGATCGTGCGACCTCTCATTCTAGTATTTTTACTTCTATTTTACAGCTGAGGCCATCGTTCCCAAGAACATGCCGGTTACCCCAGCCGGCTTGATTCTGACACAGAGGGAAAAGAGGCAGAGGTTGGGCAAAAACAAGCCGCTTGTGTCTGATGATGAGTAATCGGCCTCATCTGGAGATTTCTCTTCTCTTTGCTCCTTCAGCAAGGTGAAGGACTTAAAAGGTCATGCGACCTTGTCCTGGCACCCAGATGGTGAGGGTGTTCAAGTCTCTACCGCGCTCCCCCATTGGGAGACGAGAAATCTGGCTGCCATGCAGAGGCCGTCGGCAATGCCCTATATGGCCGGCGAAACTTCAGAAGGTTAAGGAAGGTCCCCGAGGAAGATCTCCCGCGGCTGGCCGCGCGGGTTAGCACTGGGAGCTTCGTCACCAACCATTTCATGGGTATGACCTTCAAAAGATTAATCAAGGCAAATGATTATCTGGAGAAGGAGAATGCCGAATTGAAAAAAGAGGTCGCGCGATTAAAGGAGGCGGAGTTGGTAAGTTATCACCTCGTTAGTCGACTCTCCCATTCCTCAAACTGTGCGGTCTCACCTTTATTCCTTTTTGCAGAAAAAATATGATGAGACGGACCCGGTCTATAAATAGGAGCTCTTCCCTCATGTCGCTGATGGGATTGATGGAGCTTTTGACCGCGTGAGAGAGCTCGGCGGGTTCGCTCTGGGTTTCGAGAATTTTACCTTCTCGGACGCCTATCCAATCTTGCAGAAGAAGCTTGATAAGATCAGGCGCCGGGCCAAAAGAAAAAAAAAGTCAACGGGAGCAGCTCGGAGGAAGAGAGCGACGATGAGGAGGAAAAAAGTACCGAGGAACCTGTCGATGATACGGGGAGGAGGAAAGCAGCTCAGGTTCAGAGTCCAGCGATTCTTGAGAAGAACCCGAGCGGCGTAAGTTGGGCGGCTTGAGCAGCTCATCCTCATTCGGTAGCGAAGGATACTCCCCTGATGTTTTTATTGACGGTAGCGAGGACTCAAGCTCCCCTGCGTCCAAAAAGCTCATATTGGACGAACAATCATGATTGTTATATTTTTGTATCTGCTTTTTATTTTGCATAACCGACGGCTTGATTTTGTTAGCCGGTCGGTTATAAAATGATGTAAAGATATTTTGACAATGAATGGAAAGTTCTTACCTGTTTAGCTGTTCATTTTTCTGTGACTTACATGTAATCGTTGCTATCTCTTTTCTCTGAAAACTACGAGCCTCTTTAATCAGGTCATGCGATTTAATATGAACTCAGATGGTTAGAATTTCAACTAGATAGCCACCCAAAAAGGCTGCCGGGCGGCCTATCTCTTCGATCCTGACTCGGCGAATTTGATATATCCTGAAAAAACATCAATCGTGATATCTTGACAAATAACCGATGCAGCTACAATATATAATTGAGCGGATGGAAATTCAAGCTCTGAAGGATCTCATTATGAATGTCTCTAGACAACCAGAAACCGAACGCAACTTTAAACCGCAATAAAATCCCGATTACAAATTTTGCGATTTGAATGTATCTTGTGCGATTAGGTGGCTCCAGATATTTGAGACCAAGCCGTGCGATTATATCACCCGGCTTTTCATAATTGCTTTACAAGATAGAGAATATCCAAATCATAAGAAAGAAACCAATAGGTCGCGTGATTAGTATTCAATTCGAACGGCTTGTAATTTGGATTCCTGTAAGACCTATCCTTGTTAGCATAAACATTAATTGATAAGTCCGTGCGGCCTATATATAACTTAGGCGGCCAGTTACATGATACTTGGTAATAACCGAGCGAATAAAACTGATAAGAATCATAATCACTCTTTTGTGGAAAACCTATTTTTGACCGAGCGAATAAAGCTGATACCCATAAGGATGCAAAATTATAGATCGAATGAAAAGACCGACCGGTCACGGTTATACTTGATATCCCTGACCCTTGCCTTATGGAATTTTATGATAACCCGTTCTGGTTTCCACGGCTTGGATCACAACCGATCGGTTAATGTATTAAACTGCCGTTAAGTTGAGCTGGTCGATTTAAAGATTTCAAACCGCCTGATGTATTATGCTATACCTGCTTATCTTAAACCGGTCGGTTAATAGATCAAACTGCCCGGTCTGTTGTATACCTGTTAAACCCTGTTTTCTCCCAAATGGTCCTGAAGGACCATAAGAGATGAGATAACTTCTTGTAACGAAGTAAAAAATGGCTACAAGCTCAGATGACCAAGTGGGCAGGTGGGCCTATGCGGCGAACATTGCTTTCCTCAAGTGGTCATAAGAGCTATAGAAAAAGTAAGTATAGACCCAGGTGACCAAGTGGGCAGGTGGGCCTAGGCAGAGAACATTTCTTTCCTCAAGTGGTCATAAGAGCTGTAGAAAAAGTAAGTACAGACCCAGATGACCAAGTGGGCAGGTGGGCCTAGGAGGCGAACATTGCTTTCCTCAAGTGGTCATAAGGGATGTAAACGACTCAACTTCTCTCTTGTCTAGGGCTACAAACCAAGTTGATCAATTGGGCAGGTGGGCCTAGGCGGCGAACATTGCTTTCCTCAGAGTGATCAAATCGGTTGTGGGTCCCACTTAGGCATCTCTTGGGAGTACCTATGAGTATTCGATAGTCACAGACTAAGATGATCAGTTGGGCAGGTGGGCCTAGGTGGCGAACATTGCTTTCCCCAAAAAGATCATCAAAGCTGTAACTATATACCTTTAGGGGCATGATAGAGCCAACAGTCACCCAGACCTCCCTTGATGCAGACGTGTGTTGGATATCAGCCGGGATCCAAGATTCCGAAGACCACCGCACGGGAATTGGCAAGCTACCACTACACGTGTGCGAAAACTCCCCGCTACACGCGATCTTCGTGGTTTTTCGCTAATGACTACAATCTGAGGGGGTTCAAGCAGAACTTGTCGATGTCTCCGTGGTTCAGTGAGGGATATATATAAAAAATAAAAAAGGCACCAGACATAGAGAGGTGTTAGTATATGGCTTTTTATTGAATAGAATCGTTTAAGATCTTCACCACTCCAGGTGCGTGAAATGTCCTCTCCTTCGCTTGTCTGGAGGCGATAAGCCCCGCTCCTTAGTACCTACTTGATATTTAAGGGGCCTGCCCAGTTGGGATTTAGTTTTCCAACATTGCCTGTCCTGGCTGCGACATCAACTTTCTTTAGCACAACATCACCAACTGCAAAATGTTTAACCCTGACATTTCTGTCAAAGTATTTGGCCATTCTTCTTTGCAGTTCCTCCTGCCTGATTGTTGCTTCATCCTGAAGCTCTTCAATCGAATCCAGACTGTATTTGATATCTTCATCATTATCATCTATCCATGCTTCTCCTCCCTCCTTTGCATATACAACTCTGGGGGTGACCACTTCAAATTCTATTGGAACGACTGCCTCCGAGCAATGAGATAATTTGAACGGTGTCTCCCCCGTAGCAGAAGATGGAGTAGTACAGAGAGTCCAAAGGATGAATGGAGTTGTTCTGCCCAATTCCCTCTTTGATTCAAAATTCTCTTCATCAAAAGCTGTTGGATTTGCCTATTTGTTGCTTCCACCTGGCCATTAGTCCTGGGATGATATACTAAGGAGAACCGAAGATCAATTCCAACCTGGTCACAGAAGTTTATCATTTCTGAATTATTGAACTGTGGACCATTGTCAGTGACAATTGCAGCGGGATTCCATGCTGACATACTATTTCTCCCCAGATGAAGTTTTTGAAGACCTGCGTTGTAGTCTTTGCCAATGCCTTTGCCTCAATCCACTTACTAAAATAATCAATCATCACAATTATAAAACGACGTTGGCCACTATCCATTGGAAAGGGTCCGATGAGATCCATTCCCCAAACTGCGAAGGGCCAGAGCGCAGTTATTGATCTAAGTGATTGAGCGGGTAGATGTTGAAGAGGAGCAAATTTCTGGTACTGAACACATCATTTGGCAAATGCTTCGGCATCTTTTTCTTCATAGGTGGCCAGAAATATACCTGGCTCAAGATCCTTTTCTCCAAGGTCTTTGCCCCCGAATGACTACCTCATTCTCCAAAGTGAACCTCCTGAAGTATGGTTGGAACTTCTTCCTCAGAAACACACCGCGCCAAGGGAGAAATCAAAGTTTTCCTGTACAGGATTCCCGCTATTAAGTAATAATAGGGTGCCTTTCTTCTGAATTTTCTTCTATCTTTGATGGATTGATGAAATTCCCATTTCGATAAGTATAGCTCATAAGGATCCTTCCAAGAAGGATGCTGATCGATCTGCATGAGTTCCCCTTCTTCTGTCGCTGGATGGAAAGTTCATAGGTCACTCCCCGTGATGGAAGACCGAACTTTGACAATTCATCTGCTTCTTTGTTCTGTGCTCTAGGGAATATGTTCAATGATGAATGATTTGAATCTTCCAATCTCCTCCTTAGCTAGCAGCAGATACTTCCTCAGCATTGGTTCTCTTGATTCGTAATTCCCCAAAACTTGAGAAGCCATCACTAGTGAATCAGTTTTGACATGCACGTGTTCTATCCCAGTTCCTTTGCAAGTCTCAGACCAGCCATAAGTGCCTCGTATTCTGCTTGATTATTTATTACCGGAAAGAAGAACTTGATAGCTTGTTCAAGCTTGATGCCATTTGGGCTGATTAAAACTACTCCGGCTCCCACAAAGTTTTTACCAGAAGCCCCATCCCCATAAAAGTCCATGCCAAAGGAGATTTCTCTACTTGTTCAGGACTGGACTCCGTCGTATCAACCAAGAAGTCTGCCAATATTTGTGCTTTGATTGTTGTTCTGGGAATGTAGGACATTTCAAATTCACTCAGTTCGATAGCCCATTTAGCCAATCTCCCCGAATGATCTGGCTTTTCAAGAATACTTCTTAGAGGATGATCTGTAACTACTTGGATAGGATGAACTTGAAAGTAAGGGTGAAGCCTTCGTGATGACATAACTAAAGCCAGGGCTAGCTTTTCCAAGATCGAGTATCTTGTTTCCGCATCTTTAAGGATATGGCTGACATAATATATCGGAAACTGCTTCTTCTTTTCCTCCCGGACGAGAACAGAACACACTGCATCTGGACCAACCCCTAAATATAAGAAGAGTATTTCCCCTTCGCGGGGACTTTGAAGTAGAGGGGTTGAAGTTAACTGTATTTTCAACTGTTCAAAAGCTTTATTGCACTCTTCGCTCCATTCAAACTTGGATCCTCCTCTGAGTGTTTTAAAGAATGGAGCACTTTTATCTCCCGATTTAGAAATGAACCTACTCAGCCCTGCCAACCTTCCTCCAAGTTGCTGGACCACTTTCGAATTATGAGGAGGGGTCATGTCTAGGATAGCCTTCACCTTATCTGGGTTCAGTGCAAGGCCATCAGGAGTAAGGAGGTGCCCAAGAAATTTCCCCTTATTCGCCCCGAACATGCATTTCAATGGATTTAATTTTAACTTGAAACTTTGTAGAGTAACGAACGTCTCTACAAGGTCTTTCAAATGTATTGAAAAAGTTTTGCTTTTGACGAGGAGATCATCGACGTAATCTTCAAGGTTTCTGCCTTTCTGATGCTTGAAAACCGTATCCATCATTCTCTGATACGTTGCACCCACATTTTTAAGGACGAAAGGCATTACGAGGTAATAATAACACCCATCGTTTGTGATGAAAGAAGTGTGCGGGATATCAGGTTTATGCATTTTAATTTGGTGATACCCAGAAAATGCATCTAGAAAACTCATGAAATTATACCCAACCGCGGAATCCACTAAAACATCTATCAGATGCAAAGGGTAGCAATCTTTAGGGCACGGTTTATTGAGTTTTGTAAAATCCACGCACAAACGCCACTTCCCAATGGATTTTTTCACCATTACAACGTTTGACATCCATGTGGGATATTGAATTTCAGAAATAAAATTTGCTTTTAGAAGCTTGGCAACCTCCTCTAAGATAGGCACTGCCAGCTTGGTTGCCACCTCCCTTTTCTTTTGTTGGACTTGTTTGAACTCAAAGGATACGTTGAGGTGATGGCAAGCTACGTCCGGATCTACTCTGGGCATATCCTCTGCTGACCATGCGAAGATATCCAGGTTCCCTAGAAGACAGGAGATCAGTTGAACTTTCTCCTCTTCTGACAGCTCTACGTTGATGATCAACTTCTTTTCCTCCCCTTCTGCAATAGGGATTTCTTGGGATGCCTGGGAAGGTTCCAGGTGAGCCCCTTCTCGATCCTTCCTTTCCTCTGCAGCTTTTGAAGACTCGGCAACTTCAAAAACTTCAACTGGAAACTCGGGAAGTGGAATGTTTGTGATCATATTGACAGTTCGTACATAATGTAAGACCCCTTTTTTTTTCAAACACCGGGTCTTAGGCCCAGAACCGCCGCTTTGCGGTGACACCTTCACTCGGGAAGGTCACCAATACAAAACACCGATCCTGCCAGCCAAATCGATCACAAAGAAAAGAGCATTAAAGAAGACAAGTCCACAAAATCAACATGAAATATAAATGTCCACATGATATAACTGAATAAAAGATAAGAAAGGTTACAATAATAAAGGGCTCATGCCTTGTACATCATGTCCTCACTACAAGATCACTCGCGGAAGCTAAGTACTAATCACTCACTGATCCTGAATCCTGTGCTCCTGTACTGCACTGGCCCGCCTCCGTCTGCACCGGTCTCTGATTTTGCTGCGTCTCCTCAAACCCCTAAATTGATATGGTCCACCGGCCGTTAGTCAAAAGACTAAGCCAATCCCCACCCCTCCCCGGTGACTCCTAGGCACCGTGCGGGAAGGATGAAGCGGAGGACAACAAGGGGTATAAACAAAAGCAGATGACGACGGATCTAGTTTACAGGAAATGTTCTACACTACACATGTGATTATATATATATTGAAGCAGTAATTAAAGCACAATAAAAAGCAAGTAAAGAATGGTAAGTAAAGCAGGTACATAATAGAAAAGTAACCATTGATTTATTGGAATGCCCATACAAACCTATAGAACAAGGGGTCGTTTAGCAGGGCCTATCGTATAAGAAGTCCACACCTGATGCCGCACCACTTCCCCCACATGCGGATGACTTGGAGATGTTACAACACAAGGACTTTCGGCGCCCCGGAAGTCAACATTATAACCTCCGCCCGTGTCGCGCAAAGGATGCTTAAAGCCTTCGTATTATCTTGCTTTAGTTTTATATTTATTTCCGCCATTTAAAACTTGCAATATTTTAATTCCGGCATGTTTTTATTTTCGGTGTGCTAATAGACATTTTATGTTGGGGGTGCATTTAACCATCCGGATTGATGAGATTTCATCTCAATCTTGGATGGTTGGATGGTGTTTGTAATCTCCTATTTAAGGGAGCCTTTTATGAGAAATGAGAGATTAGATTTTGAACCCTAAAAAAAACTCCCCCCTAAGGAGGATTTCGGCCAAGGCCTGCTCCAAGCCGCCGCCCCCCTTGCCTTCCCCTCTCTTCTCCATTTTCGCCCCCCCCCCCCCTCTTTGGGGTGTCTCCGGCGTGGTCTCTTGGTGCGACTCCAAGGAAGAAAGAAGGCAGCCCCTCGGTGTGACTCCGAAGGATCCATACGGTGCGACGCCGGTGGAAAGCGTGGAGAGAGTGATTCTCCCACATTTATCAAGTGTGTTTACCTTTTCTGGGTTGGGTAACCTCTAAACCTTCAAGAGCTTCTTTCTTTAGTTTGTGGAGGAAGAACCATCGTGTTCTCAGAGATTTTGAATATCGATCGTTGGTATTTTTCTGAACTTGAGATCGCTTTCCCGCGTTCTTCGTGTCCGGACCGTGTGGGTCTCGTTTGCTTGAACGGATCTTGGCCTATAGCCTTGGTCTTGTTCTCTAAAAGAGTAGCAATCTTTGTGTTGATTTGGGAACTATGTCGACTCTCTTTTGGCCGCTGTTTTAGAGTCGATCGTTCTTCTTTTTGCTTGATATTGTGATGTGAATGGCAACATATGTGAGCGATAGAATGCTTGCGTAAGTGCGCTAGTTCTTCGCGTGTTCGTAGCGAGTTGGAGTATAGTCCGTCTAGATCCCTATTAGGAGACACCGCTGCATCAATTTGGTATCGGAGCTAGGTTGTGTTGAGTTCTATCTCGGCACCATCCTTTCCCTAGATTTGCCGGTGCGTTCGTTGCTCGGTCAAAATCTGAAATTTTTCGGATTGGTCTGCATTTAGTAAAAATAAAAATAAAAAAAATTCAAAACTTGTCAAAATAATCTGATTTTTTTTTCTGTAGCTTCCTGAGATTATTTCCAGCAACTTTAAAACTAAAATTTTTTCATTTCGCTCTCATTAGGTCCGTCAAAAAAATTCATTTTCCTTCTAGTTGTTCAAACTTGCATGCGCACGAGACTAGGCACGGTGTACACCGTAGAGTTACCTTCCACCTCTAGGATGGCAGCGAACGATCAAGTAGATTCTAACACGGAGGCTATAGAAGAGCTACGTGGTGAGATGATGGAGATTAGGACCATGTTAACCCAGATTCTTCTGAATCAAAGGGGAACACCACCCCCACCGGCTAATGATGAGCTGCCCAATCCGCAACAACGGGTTCATGATTCGGATTCGGATGAAGACTATCCTCGAGCCCCTCCTCGTGGATGTCGTCCGGATCGTGGCACTAATATCACTAGAGCCATTAAGATCGACGCACCCACTTACGATGGTTTGGGAGATCCCCAGATTTTCCTTACTTGGGTAGTGGATATTGAATGTTATTTCGAATGGCACCATCTTACGGATCCCCAAAAGGTCCAGGTTGCCAGGATGAAGCTAACGGGTCGAACGAAAACGTATTGGCTGAATGAAGAACGTAGGCTAGGAGCCGGGCAAGGAGTACCACCCATTGGATGGCCGGTGATGAAGAACTTACTCACTGACCAATACGTCCCCGCCTACCACCGAACCCAAATGTTCGATGAGCTAGCCACCCTTCGGCAAGGCTCAAACTCGGTGGCTGAGTATATGGGCGAGCTGAAAGACCGTATGGTGCGTTGTGATCTTCGAGAGATCCCTGAGGTTACGCTATCTCGGTTTCGTAAGGGGCTCCACCCTGACATTCAGAGGAAGCTCTTGAGATATGGTCACACAGATCTGAATACGACATTCAATGCCACTCTTGACATTGAAAAGCATCTGGCCTCTAAGGCCCACTCTCGTTACTCCCGTACGAAGAGTTTGACCACCTTTGGAGCATCTTCCTCTACCACCCACGATAAAGGAAAACTTAAGACCGCCGAGTCTAGATCAGTAGTGATCACTGCGAGGAACTCTAGGAATCCCACGAATGAGCGTATCCCCATAGGAAAGGTTAGCAAGGCTAACACCACATGTTATGCTTGCGGGGTTCAGGGCAACTACGCCTTTGAGTGTCCTACAAAGACTCGAGCCATAGCCCTTTTGGATGCGCAGACCGACCCCGCCGACCTAGTTTATGAGGCTATGGAGGAGGGTGACCCTGAGGGAGTCCCAAGTGATTTGGAGGATGAACGCTACCTAGGAGTGATGCGATGTATCTTGACCACCCCTCGTCCCTTAGATGATTGGAAGAGGACGAACATATTTTCCCTGATCTTTAGGAGTGGTGAGAAGTTATGTAAGCTGATTATCGATAGTGGAAGTTGTGTAAACGTCGTTTCTGAGAACGCCGTCACACGTATGGCCTTGACCACGGAGCCACACCCGACCCCGTATCAAGTAGCTTGGATTAACAAGATCACTGTCCCAGTTACCAAGCGATGCCTAGTTCCCCTCTCGATCAGATCGTACACGGATGAGATATGGTGTGACGTATTACCGATGGATGCATGCCACGTGTTATTAGGCCGCCCTTGGCTCTATGACCGTGATGTAACACATTATGGCCGGGCCAACTCCTATGAGTTTAAATTTAAGGGTAATACCATTACTTTGAGCCCGACCGTTCCGAAGGAACCAGTTGCGTTACCTAAGGACACCACTGTCCCGGTCGAGAGGAAGACGTTGAGTCTAGTAGGCAGGAAGGAGTTTGTGAGAGACCCATTTTTAGATGGAGTGATGTATGCGTTAGTTCTTATGAGTACGAAGACTGATTCGAGCACGTTAGATGGGTTGCCTAAAGAGTTGCGGGCCTTGCTTGATGAGTATAGGGATATTTACCCCGACGAGCTTCCGTCGACGTTACCCCCACTTAGGGATATACAGCATGCTATAGATCTTATCCCTGGGTCATCCCTACCGAATCAGCACCACTATAGACTCTCTCCCGATGCCCACAAGGAGTTACAAGTCCAGATAGAGGACTTGCTGGAGAAGGGATTCATTCGGGCTAGTTTGAGTCCATGTGCTGTTCCAGCCCTTCTTGCCCCCACGAAGGATGGTTCGTGGAGGATGTGTGTTGATAGCCGTGCTATCAACAAAATCACCATCAAGTATAGATTTCCAATCCCATGGTTAGATGATCTCCTCGATGTCCTAGCGGGTGCCACCATCTTTTCCAAGCTAGATTTGCGGAGTGGTTACCACCAGATCAGGATCCGTGAGGGAGACGAGTGGAAGACAGCGTTTAAGTCCAAGGATGGACTGTATGAGTGGCTTGTGATGCCTTTTGGGTTATCCAACGCCCCAAGCACGTTCTCCAGGATGATGACTCATGTCTTCCAGCCTTATATGGGGAAGTTCGTGGTTGTCTACTTTGACGACATCCTTATCTATAGTACCACCCCCTCCGATCACATCTCACACCTGCGTATAGTTCTTTCCACCCTTCGGAAGGAAACTCTTTATCTGAACCTTAAGAAGTGCACTTTTCGAGTCTCTGAGGTAGAATTCTTAGGTTATGTTGTTGGGTCCGAAGGTATACGAGTGGACCCCGGGAAGGTCCAGGTGATTAAGGATTGGCCAGAGCCGACTAGTATTCGAGAGGTGCGCAGTTACCATGGGTTAGTGATGGCGCAAATCTTAGCACACCGCTATAGGCGGTAGTAAGACTACGACACGAAACGGCAGTGTACCGATCGTTCAATTAATATAAAACGAGGAGTAATCCCCGAGTATCGAATCTCTCAAGGAACACAGTAAGGTGGAGTTAACGTTCGAGGAAGGACTTGAGATCGAAGTCCAGCGATAGGTGGAGTGCGGACGAAAGGGATTTGGTTTGTGAATAATAAAATAAAATATTACAACTACTCCTATGCAATGCCGCTATGCAAAGCTTCGCTCGGCGGAATGGAAGACTACGTAGGCCTTGAGCGCACTACTTCGTTGGGCGGATGGATGAGTAGGCTAGCGGAATCGAACTATGCAGGCCTTGAGCGCGCTGCTTCGTTAGGCGAATGGAATACGGGCCGCGATGCCACGTTTCGGTAGGCGGATGGACGAGTAGGCATACGGATGAGGGTCGCAAGCACCTCGTCGATAAGCACGCCACTAGCAATTGCTAGTGCGGCACACGAACACGAAGGCGGAATGGAAATTAGATGGGGGCGCACCTCATAAACACATATGAATAGTATAATATCAAATAAATGAAATAGACATTACATAACAAGATTCATTGTGTATATCATCAAAATATAGAAGAGTCTAACTTAAACAATCATCAACATAAAGAAGGAAAAAGAGGGTAAAGGAGTCGACCACATCTGAAGCCTTGCCGAAGATTCACAGTTGGAATCGATGGGTTGTCAATCCGCGTCCAAGCTCGGTCTTCAACTGCGTCCGTGGTAGAGGAGGGCTGTCACTTCCTCCCAATGGCTCGTCTTCTTCGTGTCACGATCAAATCTACTCCGATACACGATCTCCTTGCTCGACGTTGGCGATCTTTGGGCTAGAAACCTCTCCTTGGAGCTCAAGGAAGATGGAGGAGGCCTAGGGGGCGGAGAACCGGCGGAAGGGGCGAAAACGGCGGACTGGACAGCAGAAATGCGGAGTCCCCGACCTAAATCGCGAGCAGGACAATTTATAGGCGCTGGAATAAACAGTGTGCACGGTCATTGGCGCACGACCAGTGGTCGTGCGCACTGGAGTTCTGTGATCGTGCGCCTACCTGGGTGGAGCCTGCAAAGTAAGAAATTTGTAAAATACCATGTTCGCATGACCAATCGCGCACGACCGGTGGTCGTGCGCACTATCGTAGGTGGTCGTGCGCACTGGTCGAAACAGAACTCATGAAATTGATGTTAAGTGCGCACGAACAGTGGCGCACGACCGGTGGTCGTGCGCACTATCGCAGGTGGTCGTGCGCACTGTCCGAGATAGAACTCAGAAAAAAGGGTTAAGTGTACACGATCAGCGGCGCACGACCAGTGGTCGTGCGCAATCGAACCAGTGATCGTGCGCAGTGTTCCTGTACAGAATTTTACCAGAAACACCTGCACGACTCCTGTTTCTACAGAAATTCTAATTAGGCCACTGAAAGTGGCACTCAACAAAACGATAAGGCTATCAAAAGGGAATAAGCATACAACACACCAAATTAGGCCAAGAAGTGCACCTAGCATAGAAAGACAAATATGAGCTGAAACAGGGCTAAAGTGCAGTGAAACGACTAGAAAATCGGCCCAGATGAGTCCATAAATGTGTATATATTTGGGACTCATCACACCCCCAGACTTAACTGTTTGCGCGTCCCGAGCAAACCATCTCTCGCGGACAGGAAAAATATAAGCTGGCGAAGAAATTATCAAGCGGAGTACCATGCGAAGTCGCATGCTCATGTGCGTAGAAGTACAGTAGACAAAATTTCTAATTATATAGATTAGTTTATGATTTTCTAGGAGCGTATTTATATATTACGTTTACTCAAAAAGTGAATCACGGTGAATCATAAGGTCGTACATAGGAAGAAAGTAAACTGAACGCTGAGGTGAGCATTTCCAAAGATCGGGGTTCGGGACAACTCCATTGAAATCCATCAATGTCGGTGACCATAAGCTTGCCCGTTCGCATTCTCTCCACGACACTGGTTTGACTCAAATGCGTGAATCAATAGGACTTCAGGTTTTAGATGAGGCTTGGGTTTAGGTGAGGTAAACAAATATAAACATGAAGGCTTAGAACACAAAAACCCATATGAGCAAATGCATAACACTATCCAAGTAGCCATAAAACACGCGGGTGCACCACACCCCCAGACTTAGAGTTAGACGCATGGGTGTGTGCACCGCCTACTCCCAAATATAAATCCCAAATAGATTTTTTTTTAATTGAACTTTTCATTCTTCTTTTTCTTTCTTTAGCAATTTCAGCAAATTTTCAAAGATGCACATCCACATTTCCACATTGTCTTCCAAAATCAACACCACCAATTTAAAATTTAAACAAAATGCTTGCATCTTGGGTGTGCGACTAGGATGGGAGTTTAGGCTTTGGTGACCAATAGTGGAGCTGAACCAAAAGAATGGGGTAGGCACAACTGGGCTAACGAGGAAATAATGATAGGAATGGCACAAAGGCTCAATTGGGCCAAAATGATGGCCTATATCACATTCACGCAATTGGCTAACCGTATACCCATGCTTCAAGAATTGCTTGGGGCAAGTTCTTAGCCACCGAGAAAGATAATCCTTTCTCCTGGCTCGGGTAATACGAGGCTAACGAACGTCTACACACATCCCTATGCTATCGTTTGATTCACACCGGATTCACAAATTTTTGAGTGTAGTAAATAATATTTACGCTAATAGATAAATATAAACTAAAAGCATAAAAAGAAATTGAATCTACACGAATTTCTATGTGAGACATGAGCACTCGACTAGGAGCACTATCGAAGTCAACATTTTACTCCTACTCACAATCCTAAGCCAGCACAATGATTTTCCCAAATCACACAAAAAGAAATGAGTTCAGCTCAAGACGTGCCAATAGCTAAGTGCACGCTCAAGTGGGTGTAGTGGTGTGCAGTGCATATGAAAAACTTATAAACTGAAATAAACTAAAAGCTAAAATAATAATACTACCGGAATGCGTGCGTGCGTGCACGTGCATGTTTCTCACTCTCCCCCAGACTTACGTGAAAGCATAATCTAAAATATGATCCTATAAACATTCAACTAAGGAGAAAAGGAAGAGTGTACCCCATGCTCAGAAGTGAGCATACCGGAAGAATTGGCGTTAAATTCTGAAAATCACCAGGTTCCCTGCTCGAAAAATCACTGCTCCTGCGAGTAAAGTAAGCACAACACCAAAAAGACAAGAGAACATAATATAGATGAAGTTCCAAAATGATGCCCAGAAGAGCATTCACAAAACTAATGTTAATAATAATACAAAACATAGTAAGAGATGATTGGTCAAATAACAAGATAGTTAATAAAAACAAGAAAAACACGACAGGGCTGTGATTGACTCGCACACATGACTAAAAATCACTCCTCGTCGCTATCAGTGTCATGAATAATAACAGGAGATGGAGGACGCCTGGATGAAGATGCAAAACGAGCAGGAGGCGGAGGTACATGCTGCCCTCCCCGCAAAGCTTGCTGGTAGACAAAGTCTGTCAGCTAATACTGATTTGCTTCCAAATCGGCGAGACGCTGGTTGACGTTTGGAATCTCCTGTCCTCGTGAAGAACTGCCCTCCTCCTTGGGTCTCCGCTCCTGCTTGAATGACTGATGCCGCGGCTGCGAGAGGGCTATCTCACGGTGAGTAGTCGGTGGCTCAGCCGGCTCTCCATGCTCCTCATCATCACGCCTCACCCTAGGCGCATCACCCGGCATCACGACCACAAAACTCCTGCTACTCTTCTTCCCCACGACCCGAAGTAGATGAAAGCTCACCATGGTGGCCCTGGTGATGAAGGAGGGCGCAGTCACCTGCACCATCGGAGGCAGCTGACTCCAAACCCCCAATCCCTTTGCAATGCGTGTGATAAAATAGGCACCACCAATGGCACCAGTGAGACCGTAGGTGGCCTCTTGATGGAAGAAGAAAGCAAGCATGTAGCCCAGATGCACGGGCTGCCGGAATTCCATACTATATAAGGAGATCAAATCTTGCCACCCCACGACGTTTTGACTGAGAGCTCGGGCGACAAGAGAATGACTAAGGACATGCTGCAAGAATCGGAGAGCAGGCGCGACGATCCAGGTGGATTTACTTTTCCTGGCCACATACTCTTCTTCCCGTCCCATGAGAGCACACCACGCGGCACGCGGGGTGACGCCGTCAGGGAAGGAGACATCCATATTCTGAAAATCGATCGCAGCAGCCTCCGCTTCAGTGTAGAAGCCTGCGTGTACAGCGAGCTCCGGCAAAGACAATATGACGACACTCCCCATAATTCGAAAAGAGCTTGTTGGCGGCCGGCAACCGGAGGGCATCACCTCCCACTCGAACGTCGAAAGGAACTCTAAGGTGAGCTCTTTGTAGCCAAGATCATCGCACTCAAACACCTTACTCCAGTGATCGAACGAGTAGCGGAGGAGGACGGCCTCCCTCAACACTCCATTGTCTCCGATTGAGCTAAGCTCATTCCAATCTACCAATCTCTGAGAGAGAAATGGTTTATCCTTTAGCGAGTTGTAGCGCCGGGTGTGCACATCCTTTGAGAATTTACCCATACATGCCAAGATCTGGGCCGGAGATGCAGAGGCCCGACCTGAGCGACGGTAGGTCTTGGCGGAGTGACGATCTCCCGCATACATGGTAGCAATAGGCGGATAAGAAAGGGGAGGAAGCTACGGAACTCACCGGAGGAGAGGCGGCACGCACGATCAGCGGGATACCAAGTGGAGCGGCGCACGAACAACAGCGAACGAACCCAGAAAGCGGAAACCTAGAATGTGCGCAGATAGCTCAGGCGAATTGGGTTTTATAATAATCTGGGCCGATCGCACGACCAGTGGTCGTGCGCGATAAGTAATGCGCACGATCAATGGTCGTGCGCAAAGGGAATTTTCGGGCAGCCAAATTTGTAGTGAAAACCCAATCCACCGTGCAGTATGCGTACAAATAGGGTTCAGCACATGCAGCGAGACAATCACAACCTTATGAACAACTTAACTAAGCTAGAAGAAAAATAAAAATTCAGGAAAAAGAAAGATAACTGCTAGGGTTAATGTCATCCCAGCACGACTTATTCAAAAACTAAAGGTTCTAGCTAATGGGCGTATGAAAAAGGAAATGAACAGGTAACTGTTCTAATACGCGTGTCGGTAACAGGTACCGATACAGTGACAAAACAGTTACTCCTCTACCCAAATGATAATACCTACATAACGCAGGTAGAGGAAACAGAAAGTACGAAGAGGAGGAGATATCCTCACTCAACTCACCAAACACATCCTTGCCTAGCAAGGTGTCGTCAACAGGGAGGTGGCAGGTGGAAATGGCAATGAGTGGAGTTTCCTCTACAGAGGGGGAATCAGCCTCCTCACATGAGAGGATGCTCGCATCATTGACTTGAGCATCGTGCTCCAAGCCCTCCTGAAGTACCTGTGAAGACTCGACCTGCACAGGCTCGGATAAAGAAGGGGGATCAAGAAATAACGAAGAAGAATGACTTAAATAAAAATCAAACGGGGGAGTGATCCCGGTCTCACTCCCATCAGGTTGGGGAAGTGAAATAATGTTTGCATTGTCATCAATGCTACAAGGTTCAGCGGGATCAACGGTGGCCAGGCTTAGGATTTGGACTTCCTCCACCGGTGCCGAGGTAAACTCCTCTTCACCTAGAAGGTTGTCCTCCTCCATAGGAGTAGGCACAACACTCAGATCAACAGCCTCCTCTTGTGACACATCATCGACAATGTCGTCAGAGATGAATGTAGTATGCACAACAGGGGGAAGAATAGTGCTCGGGTAAAAGTCGAGCACCAACTCCTCACAAAGAATCGAATCCACTAGAGGTGGTGGATGTACATGGAGAATAGGCTCAGCAATGTCGGTGCATAGATCAGCCGCACATCCGGTGACCGTGTCCATACCATACCCTTCAAGATGTGAAGGTGACAAAGATACATAACCGGATGTTGAAGGTGTGCCGCCAGAGTTAGGAGTTGGGATGATCCGGATATCCGGCTCGTCATCCTCGTCCAATTGGCGAAGATACTCAGCACAGTCCTTCAAGACATGATCAGTGCTCCGACAAAACCGGCACTGCCTTGCGGGCTTCTTTGGTACAGCGGGAGCTGAAGCCGAAAAGAAGTATGACGGTAAAGGCTCAGCAGAGTAGCCATAAGACTTACGCGCACCATATGGAGTACCAGACGAAGTCGGTGCTCCATATGCTGGGCTATAAGAATCATGCCTACTATTCTCCGTAGGGCATTCATCACTAGAGTGGGAGGTATCTCTACACCAACGGCAACGGATATTGAGATGTGCCCACATAGTGTGAAGATAATTCGATTCAAAATTAAAAGCTATTGTGCAAAATACTACACCTAACAAAAAATTACTGAAGCAACCTAATATAAAACAGGAAACAAAATACGAGGAAATAAAAAAAAGGAATGCAATTTACAAATGGAAGGGCTTCTCTCTCAGGTTCTCCCTCTCCAGAAAACTCACACGACTGTAGTTCCCCGGCAACGGCGCCAAAAACTTGATGGCGCAAATCTTAGCACACAGCTATAGGCGGTAGTAAGACTGCGGCACGAAACGGCAGTGTACCGATCGTTCAAGTAATATAAAACGAGGAGTAATCCCCGAGTATCGAATCTCTCAAGGAACACAGTAAGGTGGAGTTAATGTTCGAGGAAGGACTTGAGATCGAAGTCCAGCGATAGGTGGAGTGCGTACGAAAGGGATTTGGTTTGTGAATAATAAAATAAAATATTACAACTAATCCTATGCAATGCCGCTATGCAAAGCTTCGCTCGGCGGGATGGAAGACTACGTAGGCCTTGAGCGCACTACTTCGTTGGGCGGATGGACGAGTAGGCTAGCGGAATCAAACTATGCAGGCCTTGAGCACGCTGCTTTGTTAGGCGAATGGAATACGGGCCGCGATGCCACGCTTCGGTAGGCGGATGGATGAGTAGGCATACGGATGAGGGTCGCAAGCACCTCGTCGACAAGCACGCCACTAGCAATTGCTAGTGCGGCACACGAACACGAAGGCGGAATGGAAATTAGATGGGGGCGCACCTCATAAACACATATGAATAGTATAATCTCAAATAAATGAAATAGACATTACATAACAAGATTCATTGTGTATATCATCAAAATATAGAAGAGTCTAACTTAAACAATCATCAACATAAAGAAGGAAAAAAAGGGTAAAGGAGTCGACCACATCCGAAGCCTTGCCGAAGATTCACGGTTGGAATCGCTGGGTTGTCAATCCGCGTCCAAGCTCGGTCTTCAACTGCGTCCGAGGTAGAGGAGGGTTGTCACTTCCTCCCAATGGCTCGTCTTCTTCATGTCACGATCAAATCTACTCCGATACACGATCTCCTTGCTCGACATTGGCGATCTTTGGGCTAGAAACCTCTCCTTGGAGCTCAAGGATGATGGAGGAGGCCTAGGGGGCGGAGAACCGGCGGAAGGGGCGAAAACGGCGGACTGGACAGCAGAAATGCGGAGTCCCCGACCTAAATCGCGAGAAGGACAATTTATAGGCGCTGGAATAACAGTGCGCACGGTCATTGGCGCACGACCAGTGGTCGTGCGCGCTGGAGTTCTGTGATCGTGCGCCTACCTGGGTGGAGCCTGCAAAGTAAGAAATTTATAAAATACCATGTTCGCACGACCAGTCGCGCACGACCGGTGGTCGTGCGCACTATCGTAGGTGGTCGTGCGCACTGGTCAAAACAGAACTCATGAAATTGATGTTAAGTGCGCACGAACAGTGGCGCACGACCGGTGGTCGTGCTCACTATCGCAGGTGGTCGTGCGCACTGTCCGAGATAGAACTCAGAAAAAAGGGTTAAGTCCACAAGATCAGCGGCGCACGACCAATGGTCGTGCGCAATCGAACCAGTGATCGTGCGTAGTGTTCCTGTACAGAATTTTACCAGGAACACCTGCACGACTCCTGTTTCTACAGAAATGCTAATCAGGCCACTGAAAGTGGCACTCAACAAAACGATAAGGCTATCAAAAGGGAATAAGCATACAACACACCAAATTAGTCCAAAAAGTGCACCTAGCATAGAAAGACAAATATGAGCTGAAACAGGGCTAAAGTGCAGTGAAACGACTAGAAAATCGGCCCAGATGAGTCCATAAATGTGTATATATTTGGGACTCATCAGTTAGCTACATTTTATCGTCGTTTTATACGAGACTTTAGTAGCATCATGGCACCCATTACTGATTGTATGAAAAAGGGAGAGTTTGCGTGGTCGAAGTCTGCTACTTTGGCCTTCCGTAAGATCAAGCAACTCATGTCTGAAGCACCGGTGTTACGTCTCCCTGAATTCACCAAGGTCTTTGAGGTTACTTGTGATGCGTCTGGGATAGGGATAGGAGGATTCCTAAGTGAAGAGGGCCACCCTAATAGTTATTTTAGTGAGAAGTTGGCGGGCGCAATGCTCAATTATTCTAACTACGACCGAGAGTTCTATGCGATTGTGAGGTGTTTGCATCATTGGAGGCACTATCTTCTGTCCAAGGAATTTGTGCTCCTTTCAGACCATGATGCTTTGAGATTCATAAACGGTAGTCATAAGATCAGCCCACGGCACGCGAAGTGGGTTGCGTTCCTTCAAGAATACACGTTTAACATTAAGCACCTTAAGGGTTCGGAGAATCGAATCGCCGATGGGCTTAGCCGCCTCACCCTTTTACTTTCTACCATGAAGGTGCATGTTATTGGGTTCGAGCGCATTAAGGATGAGTACGCCACGTGCCCGGATTTCTAGGAGTCGTACCTATCCGCACAGGACAACTCCCCCACCACTATCTCGGCCTTCACTATTAGAGACGGTTATCTCTTTTGGCACGGGAAGCTATGCATCCCACAATCTTCCCTACGACTGCACATTATTTGGGAGTTGCATAGCGGCGGTTTGAGTGGTCACTTCAGGCGTGACATGACTATTGTGCTCGTGGAGTAGAAGTTTTATTGGCCAAAACTTAAGGCCATGGTCGGACGAGTAGTGAGCAGTTGCCGAACGTGTCAAGTCTCCAAAGGTTCTAAGACCAATGTTGGCTTGTATACACCGTTACCTATTCCATCCAAACCTTGGGAAGACGTGAGCATGGATTTCATTCTAGGCCTTCCCCCCACGTTTCACCGACATGACTCTATATTCGTTGTTGTAGATAGGTTCTCCAAGATGGCATACTTTATCCCTTGTAGCAAGACCAACGATGCATCTCATATTGCCAAGCTGTATTTTCAAAATGTCGTTAGCCATCGTGGGGTGCCTAACACTATTGTGTCGGATAGGGACGTGAAATTTACAAGTTATTTTTGGAAGACGTTGTGGATTCTAATGGGCACTAAATTGCTATTCTCTGCCGCCTACCACCCACAAACGGATGGGCAAACAGAGGTGGTCAATAGAAGCTTGGGAAATCTTCTTAGGTGCCTTGTGGGTGACCATAAAGGCAAATGGGACTTACTTCTCCCCCACGCTCAGTTGGCTTATAATAATTCCAAGAATCGATCCACGGGTATGTCTCCAAACGAGGTTGTTCACGGGTATAATGCTCCGGTGCCCCTTGGCTTGGTCCCACTACCACCTTCGTATAAGGCCAGTCAATTCGCACGATCCTTTGCCCAACACATTCATGATCTACATGCACATATTCGGGCGACCTTGACCTCTCAATATGACGCCTATCAAACACATGCAAACCAAAATAGGAGAGCGTCAAACTTTAAAGTCGGCGACCAAGTTTTTGTCCGCCTAGTTCCCGAACGAATGCCATCTGGCACCGTTAAGAAATTAGCACCGAGGCGAGCCGGCCCGTTCTGGATTTTGAAGAAAATAGGAGAGAATGCTTTTGTTTTGGATTTGCCTTCTGATTGGGGTGTCTCACCCATTTTCAACGTTTCGGATTTGACGATGTTTGTTCCGCCACCACAAGAGTTGTCTTCTATGTCGTCTTCTCCTTCCACAAATGATTCTAATGGGTTGGGGAGTGGCAGGTCGGATGATCTCTCTTCCATGCTTTCCACAGGTATACCGCCGGATGGTGAGTCACATCTTATTCCTAATGCTGACATGTTTCCAAGGTTTCCCAAAACCTTTTCTAGCCCTGACAGGATATTAGACATGGAGCCCGTTACTACTACTAATGGTGATACTCGCCGCTTCCTCATTCGATGGCGGGATCGTCCACCTTCCGATGACTCTTGGGTGCTTTAGTTTGAGCTTCAAAGACTAGATGCCGCTCTTCTCCACCGTTTCCTCTTGGACCACGCATCGGTGATACGTGAAGTTGAGGGGGGGGGGGGGGGGGAGGATTGATGCCGCACCACTTCCCCCACATGCGGATGACTTGGAGATGTTACAACACAAGGACTTTCGGCGCCCCGGAAGTCAACATTATAACCTCCGCCCGCGTCGTGCAAAGGATGCTTAAAGCCTTCGTATTATCTTGCTTTAGTTTTATATTTATTTCCGCCATTTAAAACTTGTAATATTTTAATTCCGGCATGTTTTTATTTTGGGTGTGCTAATAGACATTTTATGTTGGGGTGCATTTAACCATCCAGAATGATGAGATTTCATCTCAATCTTGGATGGTTGGATGGTGTTTGTAATCTCCTATTTAAGGGAGCCTTTTATGAGAAATGAGAGATTAGATTTTGAACCCTAAAAAAAACTCCCCCCTAAGGAGGATTTCGGCCAAGGCCTGCTCCAAGCCGCCGCCCCCCTTGCCTTCCCCTCTCTTCTCCATTTTCGGCCCCCACCTCTTTGGGGTGTCTCCGGCGTGGTCTCTTGGTGCGACTCCAAGGAAGAAAGAAGGCAGCCCCTCGGTGTGACTCTGAAGGATCCATACGGTGCGACGCCGATGGAAAGCATGCAGAGAGTGATTCTCCCACATTTATCAAGTGTGTTTACATTTTCTGGGTTGGGTAACCTCTAAACCTTCAAGAGCTTCTTTCTTTAGTTTGTGGTGGAAGAACCATCGTGTTCTCCGCGATTTTGAAAATCGATCGTTGGTATTTTTCTGAACTTGAGATCGCTTTCCCACGTTCTTCATGTCCGCACCATGTGGGTCTCGTTTGCTTAAACGGATCTTGGCCTATAGCCTTGGTCCTTTTCTCTAAAAGAGTAGCAATCTTTATGTTGATTTGGGAACTATGTCGACTCTCTTTTGGCCGCTGTTTTAGAGTCGATCGTTCTTCTTTTTGCTTGATATTGTGATGCGAATGGCAACGTATGTGAGCGATAGAATGCTTGCGTAAGTGCGCTAGTTCTTCGTGTGTTCGTAGCGAGTTGGAGTATTGTCCATGTAGATCCCTATTAGGAGACACCGCTGCATCAATACCAACTTATACGATAGGGGTAGGTGTTGAAATGCAATGTTTATGCCATGACATGCAGAGTTATGCAGTTTATGCTATGTTCATACAAGTGCAACTCACACACTTTGACTCTATGCGCACAGACCTTTAGTTCCCCCTTTTTGGAGCTAGCAAGACTCCCAGGATACTCCCATAATGGCAAACGGAAGCGGTGGGTTGGGCCTCGCCCACCTCTAGGTTGGTATTCACACTACCTAACCTAGACCTATCGTATGCCTCAACGCAAAACCGCGGAGCATCTGCGTACTCTTACTCGCTGGACAACCAGACATTCATGGCTAAGTGCAAATTCCACACTTGCCGAGTCAACGTATTGACGTCGGTGTGAACTACCATCCAATACCGAAGACCCACCACCTTCGTGCACATGCAACATGTTCTACTATCTACCTCTGATCCATAAGCTCCCCGGCTAAACCTACCCGTCTTCAATAACCTTCCGAGCCACCAGCTCGCCGGACCAACCCGTCCGTACTAACAAACACTACCGAGTCACAAGCTCACCAGACTTATCAATCCGCTCATACAACCACCGAGCCTACTGCTCATAGCAACAAACCGACTAAACTCCCGTAACCATGGGGTGTGGGTGAGTGTGCTATTAAATTATTCTTGTATAACATCTTACTCTTACAGTTTATGGTTAATCATGGACTTCCCGAGGGCAACCCTGTGAGGGGCTCGCAGCGGTACTTAATATTATTGGTATCTACCCATAAGGTTACCCTCTTATCATTTCACTTGAATTAAACCTAAGTGCTTTTTGAACCTCTATGGGGAAAGACGATCTTTCGTCTATCCCGAGCATAACTTACCCTTAACTCACCAAGCACACTTTCACCATCTAATCTCCTTTTTAGTGACATCAACCACTTTATCCAAATCAGGTACACCAACTACCTCCCATCCCACGTAATGGTCTACAAGTTATCTCTATTCTACCATTTTACTATACGCAGACCAAATGAGTTATATGAGTTATAAAAGGGGAGGTACTACAAATATTCATCCAACTGACCCAAGATATTTACTAGGGGTCTATCATGATGTTATAAGACTAAATCCAGATAATCATATTTTTCCTTAATTATCTGGCATTTATTTTTAATTTCCTCAACACTGGCCAAGTATGAAATTGAACATGGAGTGTAGTCTATCCTTATGATATGGCTCCCCAAAAATCAAGATAAATCTCTCATGCCGAAAATACAGTAGATACTGAATATATCAATTTTACAATAAAGAAATGTCCTCAATAATTAATATTCAACTTTTATCCAAATTTGAAAATTTATGAAGGAACCACCAAAGATACTTACCCCAAAATTATGGGAAAATTACCAGACTTTTTAATTCATCAGAGAAGGCTACTAACTAAATTGTAGAATTTATGAAAATCATTTTCTCACCTAAATGAATTCTTTAAGAAAACCTTAAATAAGATAAGTTGTGAAGTAGCCTACGTATTTATGTCTCCAAAAATTATATGAAAATTACCAGAGGTCTAAAATATGATTAAGCAGATACAACCAAAGTTTCATCATCATCCAAGACCATTTAAGCATGTAATCATTTCTTATAAGGAATTTATCTAAAGAGATTATGACCTAATTCAAAGGGAATAATTGTTCCTAAAATTATTATAAAATCACATGGGGCCTATTTACCCCTTATGAACTTATCCACCATGTTTCATAACCATTCAAGGACATTTGACCCCATGTCCTTCACAAGGTCCTATATGCACACCTAGGGCTAAAACTAGTGTCCTAGGGCATAACCACTTCCACACCACCCCATATCACTCATGAATGTGTCTTAGGTGATCCTAAACCAGTGTCCAAGGTTTCACATCATCCAGATGAGATTTGACCACCTAATTCCATCATTTGCACTTTTGACCTAGTTTGACCTAGTTTGACCAAACTTGGGTTAATCCATTATACGACCAAATCAGTACCAATTGGGCTGATATCTTTACCAAGGTCATAAGATAACCCTAAGGGGCACCCACCAAAATTTGGAGGGCATTGGAGGTCATTTTACCCACTAATTAATTACTAAATGATTTATGAAATTATCCCAAAAACCTTAGAAAAAGGTTCTCCTAAAAATCCCATCTTTGGGTATGCTGTGAGGGTAAGTGTATCTAGCCTAGGTTTAAAATATCAGGTCCATATCATCTACCAATAAAAAGTTATTCAAGAAATGGTGGCTGTCCTACACTAGGGACCAGCCCCACCAAAATGGTTCTACAGGGAGCTACATTAGTCCTTTTGGGCTGAAACAAATTTTAAATTAAAGTAGACTCTAAGGGATAAAACTTTGGTGTTGACCACTTTTCCATCAAAGTTGATCTAGTACTTTTAATAATTAAAATAATCTACAGCAAAAAGTGTGACAGAAATCCATATAAACATTTAACTATATAAGTACTCTGCGTTGGACGAATTATACACTGCGCTCGACGAAAGCCGAACAAATCCGCGTTCGACGAAATCCAACCTGCGCTCGACGAAATCAGAATAAATCTGCGTTCGACTAATTTAGTATGAACTGCGTTCGACTAATTTAAAATATATCTGTGTTCGACTAATCCTTCCTGCATTCGACTAAACAATTCTTCATTCGACTAATTCAGAACAAGCTGCATTCGACTAATTTAATGTAGAACTGCGTTCGACTAAAACATGTAAAAGCTGCGCTCGACTAAAACTTCCTACGTTCGACTAATTAAACATATAACTGCGTTCGACTAATTTAATTCCAGATCAACGAAATCTATTCCGTTCGACTAAAACTATTCCAGATCAACTAAATCTATTCCATTCGACTAAAACTATTCTCGATCGACAAAATATATTCCGTTCAACTAATCACGGAAGAACGGACAGTCGTCTTTCATCGTCCCCAATCTCTGGATGGCTCGCGAAAGCCCGTCCTGGGCTTCTTTGCGGGGCGATTTCCCGGCCACCTATGCCTCTTTCCGGCCAGCCAATGCCACCACCACCTCCGTTGAGGTGGTGGCCGGCTATAGGAGGTGGTTGGCCGGCCGGAGGTGGTCGGATCTGTGTTTTATAGGAGGGAAAAGAGGACTCGTAACGAGCCCTTTCGGAAGCACAATCCGAGCCCAATTGAGCTCGGATCAAGCCCCAAATTATGAAAAGATCTAGCACTAGGGGAGAGGAGGCGGATCGGACCTGTGTGGGGGCATGATGGTGCGAATTCCAGTGAGTTTCCATGGCCGGTAGTGGAGCTTTTGGTGCCATGCCGATTCCTGCTCCTGGTGCTCGATTTCTTCGGGAAAGAGGGGTGTTTTGCTCCTCTCCGACCTCTGAAGGAGTTAAAGAAGTCAATTGAGGCTATAAGGGGGGTTTCACTTAGTGGCCATTAATAGCCATTAATGGAGGATTTCAGTTACACGTGGGGAGGATGAATTGGGCATCAATGTGGCCGGGAGAAGGCTGAAAACTTCTCCTCTCCACAAGGGGAGATGAATGGTGCTATTAATTGGAGGTAATTGGGGGTTTCTTCTTCTCCTCCATTAACTCCCCCTTCTTTCTCTCTCTTCCAAAATGGGCTTTCTCTCTCCTGGCCGACTCTCTCCAAATTGAATGGCCACCTCAGCAGCATTCAATCCCCATTAGGTGGTGGACCAGCATAATTGGGTCTAGCCCAAGTGGATTGGGTCCAATTAGGTTATTTGACCTAAATTATGGCAAATTTGACTTTGGTCAAATTGACCAATTGGGTTGACCCCATAGGGAGTCTTAGACTCCATTGGCTTCCCTTAAGGGTTAGGAAGGCCTATGTAGGGTCAATTTGGCAAGGTGGAGCTCAATTGACCCTAATTAGGCTACTTTGACCAATTTGGGGTTATGGTTGACTTTGGTCAATTTGGCCTCTTTGGTTGACCCCAATGGGTCCTTGGTTCTCTAAGGGGACCCCTAAAGGGTTAGGTATGCTATGGTGGGGTCAAAGGGTCAAGGTGAGGCCCTTAATTCCAACCCTATGCCTGTTAACTAGAAATTGCTATTTGTAGACCACTGTGGTTTCCTTCGTCTTGGCTAAGGCCAAGTGGTCTCTTCAAGCTTCCTAGGGTTTTGTCATGACCTAGTCATGACAAAAACACTCTAGGGGTCTAGTTGTTTGGGGGATGTTACAAATCCCAATAAACAAAAAAATAATTTCGTCCCCGAAATTCAGGTTAGGTCTGCAGGGCTTCTACCGCAAGTGCTTGAACGTAACATCCCCTAAGAATGGAAGTAATTCCTGACTCAAAGAGCACCGACTATCTCTGCTACATCAGTTCTAGAGGCTCCCTGATAAGCTTCTCCTGTCCATGATTTCTCCATAGGACCTTGATCAGCAGGACCTTCTTGCGCCGCAAGACCCGCATCTTCGTGCCATCTAACCGGACCGGCTCCAGGTGAATCAATCAATTGGAGGCTACCGGGCCATCTATAGTAGAAATTCGCTACTCCGGCTGTAGTAGAGATTTCCTAAAGGAGGAGACATGGAAGACGTCGTGCAATCCTACTAACTCCGGCGACAACTCTAGTCTATAAGCCAGCAGGCTAATCCACTCTATGATCATGTAGAGCCACATCTATCTCAGATTGAGCTTCTTCCACCTGCGAACCCGCAAGACTCCCTGCATCGGACGTATCTTCCGGAACACCCGGTCTCCAACCTGGAACTCTACTTGACGATACCACACATCGTAATACCTGACCTGGCTGCTCTGGGCCTCCAGCATCCTAACCCAAATCAGTCGCACCTGGGTATCTGTGTCCTTCACAAATTCAGAGTCGAGTCTCCTTAAATCCCCTTCCTGGGTCCAAGATGGTGGAATTATGCCCCTATTTATTTCTGAGGGTAGAAAGCTGTGCTGAACGTCAACCAAGAGCTGAGATTTGCCTGGACTGATCTTCACTCTTGGAGATAACCTGTTCATCTCGATCTGACACGATCGTCCTGGTCACAACACAATAACGGACAAACTACTCAACAAATCTCATCAAACACCAACAAAAGCGTCCTTCCAGTCCAAGGTGACCCTAACTACCTTGGTTAATCTATCCTTGTTGTTCCAAATAAGACTGTGTTCGGAGTTGTAACCTGTGTGTGAAATCCATAGTTATGTCCTCGAACTCCACTCTAACACGGGCAGTGACTGTGGTAATTCTCCAAAGACTTTCGCACTTGTCCTTCACCGTGCATCACAAAACTTACTATGTCTTTCTTCATTTCAAGGAAATATACATTCCGCAATACACCATTTTTTCGGTGACTATATTTCTCATCTATGTGGGTAGGCAGCGACTCTATAAAAACTTCTCTACACAATCAGCTTCTTATTCCTACGAGTATGCCCGAGTCATCAACCAAATCAACTTTATGATTTTAAATGATTCTTATCATTTAGTGGGACTGATCGCATCATCAAGCATCATAATTATCCTCAGAATTTAAGGGGGTGTACACATGGATCTTATGATCATATGTTAACCAACCAACATTAGTATCCATGTTGGTAAGACGACTCCAAATCATTTCTACGTGGATTTTGATTCATAAGATATACGGGTAAAATCTTTTGAAACCTTAAGATTTTTCACAAGTCAATTTCATCAAGAAAATATCTTCACGTTTATTTCACCAAATTCCTATCACTTCCACATATGCTAGTCTCGATCACTTTCAAATGGTCCAAGGTAAGATAAACTTAGATATTTCTTATCATAGTAGACTCAAACACTAGATTCTAAATCCAATAGGTCATCGTCTAAGATCTCTGGTTATCCGTCATCATAGCTCCCAAGGTATAAGGGCTATTATTGTAGTTAAAGTTTTCTACCAGAATAGGGCGTGATTTTTAACAAGTCATGAGTTAATCACTTCTGAATGCCCCAAGTCACAAGAACCTCAAATATAACTACAACTTGTATGACCTAGTTTCCGTCCATAACTTCTATACTAGGACATCGACATCCCTGAGTGATTAATCCTGGCGACTTTACATTTCCAACGATTCAACTAAGGTCAAGTTGTTGTTCGATCAATGATGTCTATCCATTGTCCTGGTAATACTATGGATCATTATTCTAAACGTATTGTTACACCATCTCCTCTTTACCCGAGTAACATCGAATATGATCAACCTCAAAATCATTATTGTTCGCGACACAAAAATTTTCTAACTTAGGTCTAAGGGAAATCCAAGTCCGTCATTAATTTGCCCAATAAACAAAAGGTAAGCCCCAATAAACAAAAGATAAGCCACTATCTATTTTGGGTTGAGTATCTTCACTATCACCGAGTTATATTCATCCCAAGTATGCAAACAATTCTTAGGGCACATAACCTTAGACTTGGGGTTCTATCTTGAGGCTCATTGGTATACTCCACACCTTAGACTCTTCTAGGTACCCTCTACTACAACCTTATCAGGATCATCATGTCACCCAATCCCAAACGGGTCCCTTCTGAACTTCAATTCTTATCCGACCCTCGGTGTTTGTCTTGGTGGTTTTCTTAATGTAATCATGTCACGTATACGAGGATTGAGTCTATGAGTCTCATACCATTCTGCTTCTGTGTCAATCTCTCTTTCTCTAGCCTCTTTGGGGTATCCTCGTACCTTCACCAAAAGTTATACCTACGGTCTATTTCAGACTAGGTCATGGTATAAATTGTCAAGGTAAGTCACGTGTCCTAGTGGGGTTGAGTTTAACTCATTAACTAAGGGACTACCTAACGAGTTCTTTGCAGCTAGAGGTATTCCTTGTCGGGGGCAAGGTTCGCCACAAGCTAGAAAGAAAACTTGACACTCGTAGGGGAAATTGACCAAGAAGATTTAGTTAAAAGTGGACTTTTCAATGTGATTCCCATATGGGCACAGCACTGCTTCCGCTGCTAGTTTGTCCTCAAACTAAGCTCGCGCGGGGTGGCCCAAGGTTTGTGGACTTCTTTTCTTCGGATCGAGGTTTGCTCTGATACCACTTGTAAGACCCTTTTTTTTCAAACACCGGGTCTTAGGCCCAGAACCGCCGCTTTGCGGTGACACCTTCACTCGGGAAGGTCACCACTACAAAACACCGATCCTTCGGGCCAAATCGATCACAAAGAAAAGTGCATTAAAGAAGACAAGTTCACAAAATCAACATAAAATATAAATGTCCGCATGATATAACTGAATAAAAGATAACAAGGGTTACAATAATAAATGGCTCATGCCCTGTAAATCATGTCCTCACTACAAGATCACTCGCGGAAGCTAACTACTAATCACTCACTGATCCTGAATCATGTGCTCCTGTACTGCACTGCCCCGCCTCCGTCTGCACTAGTCTCTGATGTTGCTGCGTCTCCTCGAACCCCTAAAATGATATGGTCCACCGACCGTTAGTCAAAAGACTAAGCCAATCCCCCACCCCTCCCCCGGTGACTCCTAGGCACCGTGCGGGAAGGATGAAGCGGAGGACAATAAGGGGTATAAACAAAAGCAGATGACGACGGATCTAGTTTACAGGAAATGTTCTACACTACACATGTGATTATATATATTGAAGCAATAATTAAAGCATAGTAAAGAGCCAGTAAAGAACGGTAAGTAAAGCAGGTACATAATAGAATAGTAACCATTGATTTATAGGAATGCCCATACAAACCTATAGACCAAGGGGTCGTTTAGCAGGGCCGATCGTATAAGAAGTCCCATAACCAACTTATACGATAGGGGTAGGGGTTGAAATGCAATGTTTATGCCATGACATGCAGAGTTAAGCAGTTTATGCTATGTTCATACAAGTGCAACTCACACACTTTGACCCTATGCGTACATACCTTTAGTTCCCCCTTTTTGGAGCTTGCAAGACTCCCAGGATACTCCCGTAGTGGCAAACAGAAGCAGTGGGTTGGGCCTCGCCCACCTCTAGGTTGGTATTCACACTACCTAACCTAGACCTATCGTATGCTTCAACGCAAAACTGCGGAGCATCTGCGTACTCTTACTGGCTGGACCACCAGACTTTCATGGCTAAGTGCAAATTCCACACTTGCCGAGTCAACGTATTGACGTCGGTGTGAACGACCGTCCAATACTGAAGACCCACCACCTTCATACACATGCAACATGTTCTACTATCTACCTCCGAGCCATAAGCTCCCCGGGCTAACCTGCCCGTCATCAATAACCTTCCGAGCCACCAGCTCGCCGGACCAACCCGTCCGTACCAACAAACATTACTGAGTCACAAGCTCACCGAACTTATCAATCCGCTCTTACAACCACCGAGCCTACTTCTTGTAGAAACAAAACGACTAAACTCCCATAACCACGGGGTATGGGTGAGTGTTTTATTAAACTATTCTTGTATAACATCTTACTCTTACATATTATGGTTAATCTTGGACTTCTCGAGGGCTACCCTGTGAGGGGCTCGCAGCGGTACTAAGAACTGTGATGGGATGATAGCCCAAAGCTCCCTTTCTCAAGATACTTAATATTATTGGTTTCTACCCAAAAGGTTACCCTCTTAGCATTTCACTTGAATTAAACCTAAGTGCTTTTTGACCCTCTAAGGGTAAAGACGATCTTTCGTCTATCCCAAGCATAACTTACCCTTAACTCACCAAGCACACTTTCACCATCTAATTGTTGGGTTTTCATTACCCCTCGAACGGGATTACATATCACATATGCGCAGCGGAAATAAAGACAAGAACAACCCAAAAGAGACTAACGGATCTTGCGGTTTTCATGATTCAAGAGAATAAGAAAGCAAATGCAATATACCTTTGCGGGATTGAGTCAATACTCAACGAAGGTGCTCCAAAGAGAAATCTGAAATCTGAGTTCCAAGAACCGAAATGTGTCGGCTCCTCTACAGCGATCCACACGAATGATGGAGTACCCTAGCTTCTTGTCGTACAAGAACTAGGTCGGAGAAGGATGCTCCCAACGTCCCCACGGACTGCTAGATCCGATCCAGGGGAGGCGGCGACCGACGGCGGCAACCAGCGGTGGCGGAAGGACGATCGGCGGACGGAACGAGAACGATCGGAACATTTCCGTCTTTTGCTCTCTCGCAAAAAGGCTCGATCTAAAACCGTCTCTTTCGAAGCCCTAAACACGTTCCTTTTATACGCAAGGCACAAAATAGGCTATCCGCAGACCAGAGGAAAAACAAAACATTTATGTCCAGATTTACATTCGCCGAATTCGACTAATCGATATAACCGAATTCGACTCAGATTCGGCGAAACCATTTCGACGAATTCGTCTATATAAATTCGGCTATATAAATTCGGCGAAACCCTTTCGTCGAACTGACCTAATTCGGCTAAACCCTTTAGTCGAATCTGTAATAAATTCGGTTAATCATATTAGCCGAATTTCATTAGTCGATTCAACATAATTCGGTTAATCACATTAGCCGAATTTGACACAATTCGGTTAAACCCTTTAGCCGAATTTGTCATGTATAAACCCATTCGTTTAAACCCTTTAAACGATTTCCCGTTGAGACATTCTCAACTTAATTCCAAGCAGTCACAGGATTGGTCCTCCACTCATATCCAATATGAGTAAGGCCAACACAATCCTTTTCTCCAAACGCTTTTATTTGCGACCCTATAGGCTCATATTGTGTTGGCAGCAAGACTAACTGTTGATTGCTTTGAGATCATCTCAGAAACTCAAACACTAATCTCCTTTTTAGTGACCTCAGCCTCTTCATCCAAATCAGGTACACCAACTACCTCCCAATCCCACCTAATGGTCTACAAGTTATCTCTATTCTACCATTTTTCTATACGCAGACCAAATGCGTTATATGAGTTACAAAAGGGGAGGTACTACAAATATTCATCCAACTGACCCAAGATATTTACTGGGGGTTTATCATGATGTTATAAGACTAAATCCAGAGAATCATATTTTTCCTTAATTATCTAGCATTTATTTTTAATTTCCTTAACACTGGCCAAGTATGAAATTGAACATGGAGTGTAGTCTATCCTTATGATATGGCTCCCCCTTGCTTGTACTTCAGTCTAGATTGTCTTAGTGTTCCCTTTCTTACTGTTGCCATAGATGTTGCTGGTCTTACTCTGACAGATGCTCTTTCAAATCTCTCATGCCAAAAATACAGTAGATACTGAATATATCAATTTTACAATAAAGAAATGTCCTCAATAATTAATATTCAACTTTTATCCAAATTTGTAAATTTATGAAGGAACCACCAAAGATACTTACCCCAAAATTATGGGAAAATTACCAGACTTTTGAATTCATCAGAAAAGGCTACTGACTAAATTATAGAATTTATGGAAATCATTTTCCCACCTAAATGAATTCTTTAAGAAAACCCCAAATAAGATAAGTTGTGAAGTAGCCTACTGATTTATGTCTCCAAAAATTATATGAAAATTACCAGAGGTCTAAAATATGATTAAACAGATACTAACAAAGGTTCATCATCATCCAAGACCATTTAAGCATGTAATCATCTCTTATAAGGAATTTCTGTAAAGGGAATATGACCTAATTCAAAAGTAATAATTGTTTCTAAAATTCTTATAAAATCACCTGGGGCATATTTACCCCTTATGAACTTATACACGAAGTTTCATAAACATTCAAGGACATTTGACCCCATGTCCTTCACAAGGTCCTATATGCACACCTAGGGATAAAACTAGTGTCCTAGGGCATAACCACTTCCACACCACACCATATCACTCATGGAGGTGTCTTAGGCGATCCTAAACCAGTGTCCAAGGTTTGACATCATCCAGATGAGATTTGACCACCTAATTCCATCATGTGCACTTTTGACCTAGTTTGACCTAGTTTGACCAAATTTGGTTAATCCATTACCAACCAAATCAGTCCCAATTGGGCTAATATCTTTACCAAGTTCATAACATAACCCTAAGGGGAACCCACCAAAATTTGGCGGGCATTGGAGGTCATTTGACCGACTAATTAATTACTAAATGATTTAAGAAATTTTCCCAAAAACCTTAGAAAAAGGTTCTCCTAAAAATCCCATCTTTGGGTATGCTGTGAGGGTAAGTTTATCTAGCCTAGGTTTAAAATATCAGGTCCATATCATCTACCAATAAAAAGTTATTCAAGAAATGATGCATGTCCTGCACTAGGGACCAGCCCCACCAAAATGGTTCTACAGGGAGCTACAGTACTCCTTTTGGGTTGAAACAAATTTTAAATTAAAGTAGACTCTAAGGGATACAACTTTGGTGTTGACCACTTTTCCATCAGAGGTGATCTAGTATTTTTAATAATTAAAATAAACTACAGCAAAAAGTGTGACAGAAATCCATATAAACATTTAATTATATAAGTACTCTGTATTCGACGAATTATACACTGCGCTCGACGAAAGCCGAATAAATCTGCGTTAGACGAAATCCAACCTGCGCTCGATGAAATCGGAATAAATCTGCGTTCGACTAATTCAGTATAAACTACGTTCGACTAATTTAAAATATATCTGCGTTCGACTAATCCTTCCTGCGTTCGACTAAACAATTCTTCGTTCGACTAATTCAGAACAAGCTGCGTTCGACTAATTTAATGTAGAACTTCGTTCGACTAATTCTTCCTGCGTTCGACTAAAACATGTAAAAGCTGCGTTCGACTAAAACTTCCTGCGTTCGACTAATTTAACATATAACTGTGTTCGACTAATTTAATTCCAGATCAACGAAATCTATTCTGTTCGACTAAAACTATTCCAGATCAACTAAATCTATTCCGTTCGACTAAAACTATTCCCGATCGACAAAATATATTCCGTTTAACTAATCATGGAAGAACGGACGGTCGTCCTTCATCGTCCCCAATCTCTGGATGGCTCGCGACAACCCGTCCTGGGCTTCCTTGCGGGGCAATTTCCAGGCCATCTATGCCTCTTTCCGGCCAGCCAATGCCACCACCACCTCCGATGAGGTGGTGGCCGGCGATAGGAGGTGCTTGGCCGGCCGGAGGTGGTTGGATCTGGGTTTTAGAGGAGGGAAAAGAGGACTGGTAACGAGCCCTTTTGGAAGCGCAATCCAAGCCCAATTGAGCTTAGATCAAGCCTCAAACTATGAAAAGATCTAGCAGTAGGGGAGAGGAGGCGGATCGGACCTGGGGGGGGGGGGGGGGCTTGATGGTGTGAATTCCTGTGAGTTGCCATGGCCGGTGGTGGAGCTTTTGGTGCCATGCCGATTCCTGCTCCTGGTGCTCGATTTCTTCGGGAAAGAGGGGGGTTTTGCTCCTCTCCGACCTCTAAAGGAGTTAAAGAAGTCAATTGAGGCTGTGAGGGGGTTTCACTTAGTGGCCATTAATAGCCATTAATGGAGGATTTTGGTTACACTTGGGGAGGATGAATTGGGCATCAATGTGGCCGGGAGAAGGCTGTAAACTTCTCCTCTCCCCAAGGGGAGATGAATGGTGCCATTAATTAGAGGTAATTGGGGGTTTCTTCTTCTCCTCCATTAACTCCCCCTTCTTTCTCTCTCTTACAAAATGGGCTTTCTCTCTCCTGGCCGACTCTCTACAAATTGAATGGCCACCTCAGCAGCATTCAATCCCCATTAGGTGGTGGACCACCTTAATTGGGTCTAGCCCAAGTGGATTGGGTCCAATTAGGTTATTTGGCCAAAATTATGGCAAATTTGACTTTGGTCAAATTGACCAATTGGGTTGACCCCAGTGGGTGTCTTAGACTCCATTGGATTCCCTTAAGGGTTAGGAAGGCCTATGTAGGGTCAATTTGGCAAGGTGGAGGTCAATTGACCCTAATTAGGCTAGTTTGACCATTTTGGGGTTAGGGTTGACTTTGGTCAATTTGGTCTCTTTGGTTTACCCCAATGGGTCCTTGGTGCTCTAAGGGGACCCCTAAAGGGTTAGGTATGCTATGGTGGGGTCAAAGGGTCACGGTGAGGCCCTTAAGTCCAACCCTATGCCTGTTAACTGGAAATTGCTATTTGCAGACCACTATGGTTCCCTTCTTCTTGGCTAAGGTCAAGTGGTCTCTTCAAGCTTCCTAGGGTTTTTTCATGACCTAGTCATGATAAAACAACTGTAGGGGTCTAGTTGTTTGGGGGATGTTACACATAGCATTTCGGAGCCACTTTTGGATTACTCCGGATCAAGTATTGCCTTCCCTCGGCAGCAAATTTAAGGGCTAGGTGGAAAGGGGACACCACTGCTCTGTAGGCATTAAGAATGGACCTTCCGAAGATGGCGCAATAGTTGCTTGGGGCATCCACCACCACGATGTTGATCAGTTTCACGACTCCCCCCAAGGAAACCAGAAGCTTCACAGAGCCTTCTACTTCTTTTTTCTCTCCGGAGAAGCCGTAGAGGGGCCCTTCGGTTGGAAGCAGAGGCTTCCCAGTTTTCAGGGCATAAAAAGTGGTCCGGAAGAGTAGATTGACAGAACTGCAGGTGTCAACCAGAATCTTGTGAACTGTATAATTTTCAATAATAGCCATGATAACCATGACATCGTAGAAAGGATTGGCATTCGGGGGAAGATCATCATGACCGAAATTGACAATTGAGCTTTCAGGAGTGGAGGTGGTGGTTTCCGCCACTTTTTGCTTTAAAACTCTCGCAATACTTAACTTGCAGGAGGATTCAGCTCCAGCTCCTCCATGAATGCAGTATATGTCCCCCAGGGAAGCCACATCATTTACTTCTATGCATTCCATTGAGGGATGAATATCCCCATAGCAGTCGGCGTCTTCCACGTCGGCACATTCCCAGGTTACCTCGACTGCTTCTTTCTTTTTCTCTGTTGCCGGCTCAGCAGTCACTTCTTTTCAGACTAGGCATCAGAGCTTTCCCTCTCCTAAAAGCCTTTCTATCAATAAGCAGAGGGCCCGACAGTTCTCAGTCAGATGCCCTCCCTACTTATGATATTCGCAGAAGAGGTTCGGAATTCGGTTACGAATATCTGACTTTAAAGGAGCAGGTCTTTTAAAATCTGGACTCTTTTGAAGGATTTGGACGACCTCGTCCATGGTAACATTTGGAGGAGTAAATGACTCCTGCGAATCATCATACTGCGTGGATGGAATAGTTGGAGATGGTTGCGCAGTATATTGTGGCAGGTATACTGGCATTATTTGTGGAATGGAAATGGATGGAACCGTTGATGGCCGATGAAGGGTTGTTTATGCTTGTAGTTCCTTCCCCTCTGGGAACGTGGCTGGAAATGATGTTGATTTTCTTGTGGATGAGTGAAGGATGAATTGGGTTGGTCCTTGTCTCTAATCAGCTTTGCGACGTACTCGGGGTTACTCTTTTCACCCCTTATGAACATATTTGCTAAACTTATCATTTCCTGATAAGTCCTAGGATCTCTAGTGTTTGCTTCAAACTTCAGGGGGCCTTCCCTCAAACCATGAATCAGGGCCACCCTGTACAATTCTGGATCTACATTTTGAACCTCCATGATTTCTTTTTGGAAATGATCCACGAAACGGGCCCACGTTTCGTCTTCCCGCTGCCTGATTTCAAAAAGGGCCGCCGGGCCACTTTTTCTCTTTCTAGAAGTGGAGAACCTGAGTAGAAACTCCCTGCGCAGCTCAGCGAAGTAGCTAATTGATCCGGGATGCAACAAATAGAACCATTCCCTTGCTTGTCCATCAAAGGATGTCATAAGGAGTTTGCATTTGGTTGCATCCGAGAGGGTTCTCAAAGCGATGGCCGACTCAAAGGCCTGGAGATGGACAGTAGGATCGGTTTCCCAATTGTATGCCGGCAGGCGCGACTCCCGGAAATTATTTGGGGCTGGCTCACCTCAGACTTCGTCCATGAAGGGAGAGGTTTCTTCAGCATCCTCATACAGAAGAGGAACAGAGTAACAAGCCGCCTGAGCTGCAGCTACTCGCGGACAAGCCGCCTGGTAGGAAGAGCGCGCAGCGACTTCTAACGGGTAGGAAAGGCGGTTTGCGTGAGAAGCCGCCACCTGGAAATCGAGAACTCGGGTCGGCATGCTTTGCGCGGCTTCTTGATAGAAGTTTTGTCGGGCTGCAAAACCTTCTTGTAGAGGTGGGAAATTGGCGACTTGCGGTAACGGGTAAGGAGGAGGAGGAGGGACCGGAGTTACCTCCTGGTTAACCGCAGCCTGCTGAGGGACAAGCCGCTCGGTTAACAATGCTAAGGACTGACTGATCGCTTCAAGATGCTGATCAGTTGCCTTTTGAGCCCGCTCGGCTTCTCTCTTTGACTGCTCCATTGCCTCCCATAGAGAATCTTCACTACGGTCAGAGCGGTCTCCTAGAGGGAACTAGCAGTCTGACATTTTTGTCAAAGATTTCGCTGACAGTCCGCAATTGTAAGGTGATGAGTCCTGATCATATACACATTTATGGACTCATCCGGGCCGTTATTTAGTCATTTCTCCGCACTTTAGCCTTGTTTTAGTTTATATTTGATAATCCATGCTAGGTGCACATCTTGGCCCACTTTGGTGTGATTTTCATGCTTTTTGTCTTTAGTAGTATTCTTGTGCTGTTAGGTGCCACTTTCAGTGGCTAGATCTGTGGTTGTGCGGGAATAGGAGTCGTGCAAGTGCTCCCGGTGCAATTCTGCACAGGAACACTGCGCACGATCACCGGTTCTATTGCGCACGACCACTGGTCGTGCGCCACTGATCGTGTGCACTTAACCCTTTTTCACGAGTTCTGTTTGGTGCAGTGCGCACGACCATCAACGACAGTGCGCATGACCACCGGTCGTGCGCCACTGCTCGTGCGCACTTACCATGTAATTTCCGAGTTCTGTTTGCTGTAGTGCGCACGACCATCGACTCCAGTGCGCACGACCACCGGTCGTGCGCGACTGGTCGTGCGAACATTTTATTTTATAATTTCGTATCTTGCAGGTTCCACCCAGGCAGTGCGCACGATCACAGGATTCTAGTGCGCACGACCACTGGTCGTGCGCCAATGACCGTGCGCGCTGTTCAATTCAGCGCCTATATAATGACCTGATCGCGAATTAGGTCGGGATTTACGCATTTGGACTCCGTTCCTTCCACCGTTTTCGCCATTTTCAGAGGGTTTTCATCCCCTAGGCCTCCTCCATCATCCAAGGGCTTGCAAGAAGGGATCCAACACTCATTTTGATCGCTAAGGAAGAATTTCTTCGCATTAGACGTGGCCGGATGGTAAATCGCTGGAGAAGACGGGTCCATTGGGAGGTGTGACAGCCCTCCTCTACCCCGGACGCAGTTGGGACCGAGCTAGGACGCGGAATGACAACCCGGTGCTTCCTACCGTGAATCTACAATGAGACTCCGGATTCGGTCGTATTTCTTGCTTTTTTTCTTCTACTTATGTGGTTATATTTGTTGTAATCTCTTTATTTAGATGATGAATGCTATGAACCATGTGTATTATTGCTTATTTCATGATTTTGGAATTATCTAGTTCATTTGTGTTATTGAGGTGCGCCCTATTCCATCTCCCACTCCACCACCGTGACCGGTGCCGCACTAGCAATTGCTTGTGGCGTGCTTATTGTGACGAGGTGCTTGCGACCCTCATTCCGCATGCCTTCTCGCCCATCCGCCCTTTCGACGCAGCGCGCTCAAGGCCTGCTTAGTCTCCATCTCGCCAATCGAAGCATTGCATAGCGGCATTGCATAGGAGTAGGCGTAGTATTTTATTTTATTATTCGCAAACCAAACCAGCCATCCATTGTAACACCGACCAAGGACTTCGATCTCAAGTCCTTCCTCGATATTAAATTCCACCTTACTGTGTTCCTCAAGAGACCGACACTCGGGGATTTTCCCCATTATTATTACTTGCGCGACCGGTGCACTTGCCGAAAATATCGCATCAAGTTTTTGGCGCCGTTGCCGGGGAATGCAGACGTGATGAATTTGTCTGCGTGAAGATTTGTTGCACGAGAATTTTCTTTTCTTTCACTTCTTTTGTTCACCTCTGGTATCTCCGTTTCTTTTCGATACGCGCTTCTGATTACTTTCGCCTTTTCCATCATTCGCTAATCTTTTTGTTTGCTAGTATTCGTAGCATGACCTCCATTCAGGAATGCATCTATCAGGGAAGCTTGGATGATTTAAGGGATCAAGCAGAAAGGAACAATCATGACTTCGGGATCTCTTCCGACGTCATTGAGTACATGTCAGGGAACTGCAAGTTCAGCGGGGATGAGCATGAAGACGCGGTGCAACACATGCAAGACTTTTTAGAAATCGATTACACATGCGTATTCAATGGAATTGAAAACGACCTACAAAAGATTTTGGCATTCTCATTCTCCTTGCATAAAAAAGCCAAAAGCTGGTATTGGGATATTCGGAAAAGAGAGGTGACCACATGGAAACAACTCGAGGGGAGATTTTTTCAAGAGTTTCAACATCGTACCCAAGCCTTGGACAAGTACAGGGAACTCGTAACCTTTGGACAAGGGAAGGAGGAGACGTTAGTTGATGCTTGGGAGCGTTTCCAATCCTTGCATAGGGGATGCTACCGTGAAGATCTTTCAGAGGCTTTCTTAATTCAGATTTTTTATTTCGGAGTGTTGGATAAATTCCGTCTACTTTTTGATATGGCAGCTGGAGGGGCCCTGTTTAATAAATCAGGGAAGGACGCGTGGGAAGTGGTCGTGAATATTGTTCACACCAGTCAGCACTGGAGTCATGTTATTCGCTCCCCAAGCACTGCTGCAGTTAATGCCGTGACATCCAAAGGAGCAACGAATTTTATGCCGCCAGAGCAACCAGAACAGTTAACAACTTTGGTGGTCGGGGTATTAAACAAAATGAATGACCAATTTGCCGCAATCCAACAGCTTCGATCTACTATAGGGACACTGTCCGATGTCGTTTCTGGGCTTGCAAGTCAGCCTCCTGAGTCAGTGAACACCATGCAATTGAGAAGTGGGAGAAGTGTAGACAATCCTCCTCGACAGGAACCACTTGCGTGTTCCACTGACAAGCATAATGAAGACACTTCCGAGAAGCTAACTCAGAGTCACATTGAGCTGCATCCCATGAGCGAGGCACAAACCTCAAAAAGTGCTGTCCACCCCCCATTCCCCCACAGGCTGCGAAACGAGAAATCCGAGAAGCAATTCCGCAGATTCTTGGAAATAATGAAGGGAGTGCAAGTGAGCATACCACTGATTGAAGTTATCTCTCAAATGCCAGGTTACTCCAAGTTTTTGAAAGATTTGATCTCGAAGCGGAAGCAGTTGGAGGGTCTCAAAACTATCGACCTCACCGAGGAGTGCTCCACCATCATTTCCAATTTGCCCACAAAGTGCAAGGATCCGGGCAGCTTTACGATTCCCTGCAGGATCGGCCATCACCGTTTCAGCCAGGCACTCTGTGATTTGGGGGCATCAATCAACTTGATGCCGCTTTCTATCTTTTGTGAACTTGGTGCTGGGATCTTGAAGCCAACGCAGGTAATGCTGCAGCTAGCTGATCGGTCGATCAAGAAGCCGTCAGGAATCGTCGAGGACCTCACAATAGTTGTAAACGGTCTCGCTTTCCCAGCTGATTTTATCATCCTCGACATGAAGGTCGATTCAAATGTACCCATTATCTTGGGGCGGCCCTTTCTCGCTACTGCTCGTGCTATTATTAATGTGGAGCAGGGGGAGCTCACACTAAGACTGGGGGAGGATGCTATATCTTTCAACGTCCACAGCCCGTCGCAACTCTTTGAAATCTCGGAGTGCGAACCAGCAGAGGCGCTTGAAGAATTCGATGATCAGAACGTTGTGGAGTTAGATGACAGTGAGGTGTGTTGGTAGCACGAAGACAAGGAAGAAGGGGGTGCACACTCAAACCAGCCCGATTTGTCACACTCAATCGGAGAACCCTCCAATGATTCTGCCAATCCAAATCCTTGTCCGGCACTCAAACAACTCCCGGATTCTCTAAAGTACATTTTTCTTGGAGAAAATAACACGCATCCGGTGATTATTTCCGCAGCCCTGTCCGCCGCCAACGAAACTGCATTAGTGGGCGTGCTGAGAAGGTACCACATGGTATTCGGACGGTCTCTTGCTGACATTAAGGGAATCAGCCCCACGGTCTGCATGCATAAGATCCTCCTTGAAGATCAGTACAAACCGACAGCACAGCCCCAGAGGCGGCTGAACCCGAAAATGCAAGAGGTAGTGAAGGATGAAGTTATAAAGCTTTTAGACGCTGGCATCATTTACCCAATCAGCGATAGCAAATGGGTCAGTCCAGTCCAGGTGGTACCAAAGAAGGGAGGGATTACTGTCGTTGCCAATGAAAAAAACGAACTGCTACCAACCCGAGTGATCACCGGGTGGAGAGTCTGCATCGACTACCGCAAGCTGAATGATGCGACGCGCAAGGACCATTTTCCGCTCCCCTTCATTGATCAGATGCTAGAAAAGTTAGCGGGGCAGGATTACTACTGTTTCTTGGATGGGTACTCAGGGTACAATCAGATTCTAATTGACCCATCTGATCAAGACAAGACAACATTCACATGTCCCTTCCGGTACCTTCGCGTTCAAAAGAATGCCATTCGGACTGTGTAATGCCCCCGCAACCTTCCAACGTTGTATGCTCGCCATTTTTGCTGACATGGTGGGGGACTTCCTCGAAGTTTTCATGGATGATTTTACTCTATTTGGCAGTAGCTTTGACATTTGCCTCGCGAATTTGGCCAAGACCTTGAAGCGGTGTGAAGACACCAATCTTGTCTTGAACTGGGAGAAATGCCACTTTATGGTGCGCGAAGGAATTGTGTTGGGACATAAAGTTTCCTGCAAAGGGCTTGAAGTGGATCAAGCGAAGGTAAGTGTTATCAGAAACCTCCCTCCACCCATGTCAGTGAAAGGCACCCGAAGTTTTCTTGGTCATGTGGGCTTCTATCGAAGGTTCATCAAGGATTTTTCCTCCATCTCAAAGCCTTTATCTCGCCTGCTGGTTAAGGACGTCCCCTTCCACTTCGACGAAGCATGCATGCAAGCCTTCGAAACTTTACGGGGACAACTCATCTCAGCCCCAATTTTGGTGGCGCCCGACTGGACTTTGCCTTTTATTATCATGTGCGACGCAAGTGATGTGGCCGTAGGTGCTGTACTCGGTCAAAAGAAAGACAAGACTTTTCACACTATTGCGTATGCCAGTCGAACTCTTAACAGTGCTCAAGCAAATTATACCACCACAGAGAAATAAATGCTAGCCGTGGTCTTCGCTTTTGAAAAATTTCACTCGTACTTGGTACTTTCCGAAGTGATCGTGTATACGGACCACGCCGCTCTCAGGTATCTTTTCAGTAAGAAAGAATCCAAATCGCGCCTGATTCGTTGGATTTTACTTTTGCAGGAATACAATCTGGAAATCAAAGATAAGAAAGGGGTGGAGAACGTGATTGCGGATCATCTCTCGCGATTGGAGTACGACACTCCCAACAGCGTTGAGGAGGAAACAGACGACTATTTCCCGGATGAAAAGTTATTCGCAATTACTACGTCCTCCCCAGCCGCACCTTGGTACGCAGATATCGCTAATTACTTGGCTTGTAAAACCTTCTCCCCGAATCTGTCCCCTCAGCAAAGACGGAAGCTTGCCTCTGACTCAAAATACTATTTTTGGGAAGATCCGCTCTTATTCCACACGTGCAGCGACGGGATTATTAGGCGTTGTATTCCGGAAGCTGAGTTTCAGTCTATATTGCAGCACTGCCATGACAGAGAAGCTGGCGGGCACTTCGGGGCCGTTCGAACAGCACGAAAAATCCTGCAATGTGGATTGTTTTGGCCGACCCTCTTCCGGGACGCCCATGCCTATGTCACCAAGTGCGACGAGTGCCAAAGGACCGGAAATATTTCCCGGCGTGATGAGATGCCCCTTAATAACATGCTGGTCTGTGAACCCTTTGATGTCTGGGGAATAGACTTCATGGGTCCCTTCCCAATGTCTCACGGTAAGCATTACATTATTGTGGCAGTTGATTATGTTTCAAAATGGGTGGAAGCTGAGGCGGTTGCCACGAATGATGCAAACACAGTGCTACACTTTATCCACAAGAATATCTTCTCCAGGTTTGGGACGCCGAGAACTATCATCAGTGACGGCGGTAGTCATTTTTGCAATAAGCAGTTTGTGCAGCTCATGAAGAAGTTTGGGGTCCATCATAAGATTTCTTTGGCATACCACCCCCAAACATGCGGGCAAGTCGAAGTCTCCAACCGCGAGCTCAAGCGAATAATTGAGAAATCAATACATTCAAATAGGAAGGAGTGGGCTAAAAAGGTTGACGACGCATTATGGGCTTACCGGACTGCGTTCAAAACACCCATCGGCATGACTCCGTTTCAATTAGTCTACGGCAAGGCATGCCACCTCCCTGTAGAGCTGGAGCATAAAGCATTATGGGCAACCAAACTTCTGAACATGGACATTGGAGCCGCGGCCGAGGTGCGTCGTTCCCAACTCAACGAGTTAGAGGAGCTCCGTCATTTCGCTTATGAAAACGCTCGTATCTACAAGGAGAAAACAAAGAAATGGCACGATCGGCATATCATTCCTAAGGAGTTCAAAATTGGGGACCAAGTGTTGCTCTACAACTCCCGTCTCCGCCTCTTCCCAGGGAAGCTAAAATCGCGGTGGAGTGGCCCTTTCTCTGTGACCGATGTCTCCCCCTTCGGTGCCATAGAAATATCTGGGGATAAGGGGGACAAGTTTAAGGTCAATGGACATCGGCTGAAGTTATGCGATGGCGCCACTATAAACAAGGAGTGTCAGTTGTTGACATTGGGAGATGGACATCATACAAACACCGGCAGCTGATTTCCCCTTCTTGTCTCTTATTTTTGTGAAACCCTACTCTTGAGAACTCTTTCTTTTTTAATTCCTGAACTTTGTAAACAATGCTAATACAGGTATTTGGTCCAGCTTAAGGATGTTAAATGAAAGCGCTCCTGGGAGACAACCCAGATTTCCTGTTTTCGTATTTCCTTTTTTCTAACTTCTTTTAGTTCAGCTTTTGTATTTGCTTTTGTTGCTTTGAGTTTGTGCTTGCAGGTTTTGTGTTCGATGGTGTGGATGCTGCGGACTAGTCTTGATCATAAACGTCAATCGTCCGGTATGCTCATTTCTGAGCATTGGGTAACGCTTCCTCCCTTCTTTTAGCTTCAAATTTCTAGATATATCGTTTAGCTTAAGTCTGGGGGAGCGGTTGTTGTTATCCACTGTGCACGAGTGCACCGCATACCAGAAGGTTGATTCTTATTTATCTTATCATTATCGTTGTTTTTCATGCTTCACACACCACTGCACCCACTTGAGTGCGTATTTATCTTTTTGTTGTTGTTCCGTTGTAAACTATCTTGGTTGGAGTATGAAATAGGTTGTTAACGTAGGAATTATTATTTGGAGTGCGATGTTGACTCATGTAGTGTTCTAGTCACTTCGCATGCTATGGTAGAATTTGTGTAGAACTAGATTTTCTTTATGCATCTAATTTATGTTTAGTATTTCTGCGTAAATTTAGATTCAATATACTCAAGTGGTGAATTCGAATGAAATCGACGATAACCCGGTGTTGTGTGTGTGCGGTTGCTAGTCGTGTGTTGCTCGAGTCGGGAGGAAGGTTTATCTTTCTCGTGGGCTAAGAACTTGCCCCAAGCGACTCTCGAAGCATGGGTGAGAGCTACTCGTTGAGTGAAGCATGATGTAGGCCACCCTTTGGCTAGTTTGAGCTTTGTTATTCCATGTCCATTTCATTCACCTTTGCAAGCCTATTTTGTGCCTACCAATCCTTTGTTCAGCTCCTCTTCATCCACCAAAGCCTGAAGCCTATCCCACGCCCGCAACCAAATTGTTTTTAACTGCGCTCATAATTCTAAACTTGTGTGGAGTGTGGAATCTTTGTGTTATGAAGAGAAAATAAAGTCCATCCGCTGATTTTGAACCAACCGGGGGTTCAATAAAAGAAGTAAAATATGTAAACGAAAAAAAAAAGAGTATTTTGAAAAAAAATCCTCCCGAGCTAAAAACAGAAAATCTGTTGGTATTTGTGAAGTAGGCCGTGTGCACACCTGGTTTTCATGATAAGTCTGGGGGTGTGTCACACGAGCATTGTTCGTTGGTCTTGTGTGGTGCAGGGTTCCGTTAGCTCACTTGGGTTGCGTAGCCACCGTGTTTAACTTTGAATATCATACCGTAACCTAAGCCTCGTTTTACTCCTAAAAGCCCTACTGATTTGACTTGCGAGAGTGCTAGCGCCGTGGAGAGAGTGTAACCGGGCAAGCGTATGGTTCACGACGTAGATGGATTTCAGCGGAGTTATTCCTAAGCCCCGATCTTTTGCAACACCCGCCTCAGTGTCTCGTCACTTTCATACTGGGCATGATCGTCAAATTCTTCATAATTCACCAACTGAGTATAACTAAATCTTTAATTACGCTTTAATACTCTTGTAAATTATTTAGCATATTTAGAATCTCCTTCTACTAAATTCTCTACTTGCATGCGTATGTTACTTCGCACCGTACTCCTTTGTGTAATTCTCTATGTTAATTATCGTTTTCACGCTCCGCCGGATTCGTTTGCTCGGGACGCGCAAACAGTTAAGTCTGGGGGTGTGATGAGTCCTGATCATATACACATTTATGGACTCATCCGGGCCGTTATTTAGTCATTTCTCCGCACTTTAGCCTTGTTTTAGTTTATATTTGATAATCCATGCTAGGTGCACATCTTGGCCCACTTTGGTGTGATTTTCATGATTTTTGTCTTTAGTAGTATTCTTGTGCTGTTAGGTGCCACTTTCAGTGGCTAGATCTGTGGTTGTGCGGGAATAGGAGTCGTGCAAGTGCTCCCAGTGCAATTCTGCACAGGAACACTGCGCACGATCACCGGTTCTATTGCGCACGACCACTGGTCGTGCGCCACTGATCGTGCGCACTTAACCCTTTTTCACGAGTTCTGTTTGGTGCAGTGCGCACGACCATCAACGACAGTGCGCACGACCACCGGTCGTGTGCCACTGCTCGTGCGCACTTACCATGTAATTTCCGAGTTCTGTTTGCTGTAGTGCGCACGACCATCGACTCCAGTGCGCACGACCACCGGTCGTGCGCGACTGGTCGTGCGAACATTTTTATTTTATAATTTCGTATCTTGCAGGTTCCACCCAGGCAGTGCGCACGATCACAGGATTCTAGTGCACACAACCACTGGTCGTGCGCCAATGACCGTGCGCGCTGTTCAATTCAGCGCCTATATAATGACCTGATCGCGAATTAGGTCGGGATTTACGCATTTGGACTCCGTTCCTTCCGCCGTTTTCGCCATTTTCAGAGGGTTTTCATCCCCTAGGCCTCCTCCATCATCCAAGGGCTTGCAAGAAGGGATCCTACACTCATTTTGATCGCTAAGGAAGAAGTTCTTCGCATTAGACGTGGCCGGATGGTAAATCGCTGGAGAAGACGGGTCCATTGGGAGGTGTGACAACCCTCCTCTACCCCGGACGCAGTTGGGACCGAGCTAGGATGCGGAATGACAACCCGATGCTTCCTACCATGAATCTACAACGAGACTCCGGATTCGGTCGTATTTCTTGCTTTTTTTCTTCTACTTGTGTGGTTATATTTGTTGTAATCTCTTTATTTAGATGATGAATGCTATGAACCATGTGTATTATTGCTTATTTCATGATTTTGGAATTATCTAGTTCATTTGTGTTATTGAGGTGCGCCCTATTCCATCTCCCACTCCACCACCGTGACCGGTGCCGCACTAGCAATTGCTTGTGGCGTGCTTATTGTGACGAGGTGCTTGCGACCCTCATTCCGCATGCCTTCTCGCCCATCCGCCTTTTCGACGCAGCGCGCTCAAGGCCTGCTTAGTCTCCATCTTGCCAATCGAAGCATTGCATAGCGGCATTGCATAGGAGTAGGCGTAGTATTTTATTTTATTATTCGCAAACCAAACCAGCCATCCATTGTAACACCGACCAAGGACTTCGATCTCAAGTCCTTCCTCGATATTAAATTCCACCTTACTGTGTTCCTCAAGAGACCGACACTCGGGGATTTTCCCCATTATTATTACTTGCGCGACCGGTGCACTTGCCGAAAATATCGCATCATAAGGTCTCGTGTTTTTGTTGAATCCGAAAATGCTCCTCCGAAGATGATCGGAGGCTGCGGGCTGTCGGTTACTATTTGTTAAGAGAAAATTAGACCGCTGGCAGCGGTCGAGGCCAGAATTTGCCCGTCATGGCAAATGCCACTCCTGGGATGGGCTTTCCATTGATTTAAATGAAAAGGTTACAGTGTGTTACAAAACCAGGAAGGGAGAAGCCAGCCGGCCAGACAGGTCACAAAACAGTAAACTCGAGACCGCAGCTCTAACAAGCAAGCTCTCAAATTCGAGTGTGCGTGCCTTGGAAACATTGCTGCGCCCTATATATAGGCTTGGGGGCCTGCCCGAAAGGGCAGGGATAAAATAACTGCCTGCCCGAATATAGGAGAATCTGGGTGGAGGTAATGGGATACAGAAAGGAGAAAAGAAAGAAACTGCGCGGCTTGGCGGCTTGCGCTTCCGATCTGTACTGGCTGGAGACCAAAGTCACTGCGATTAAGGTAATGATGCAACCCAGGCGTCCTCTGACCTGAGACCGCGGCATGCCTTCCGGACTTGAGCCTTGACAGTCTTCAATCCTTGGAGGCGGCCTGGATTCTATCAGACCGCCCGACTTGTACTGGCTGGGCCGATGGTCCTTGTTGAATCCAAACCGGACGACTTGCCTCATCAGACCGCCCGGTCTGCGAGAAGTACTGTTCGGAGGTGGTCTTCTAGGTAAACAATTGGAAATGTAAAATTGTCAGGATTAATCACTTAGGGATGTCGATGTCCTAATCTAGAAGTTGAGGACGAAAATTAGATCTTACAAGTTGTAGTTATATCCGGCAGTTCTTGAGGTTTGGGGCATTCGGATGTGATCAACTTATGATTTGTTAAAAATCACACCCTATCATGGTAGAAATTTTTAACTATAATAATAGCCCTTATGCCTTGGGAGCTATAATGATGAATAACCAGAGATCTTAGACGATGACTTATTGGATTTAGAATATAATCTTTGATTTTACTATGATAAGAACAATCTGAGTTTATCTTACTTTGGACCATTCGAAAGTGATCAAGCATATGTGGAACTGATAGGAATTTGGTGAAATAAACGTTATGATATTTCCTTGATGAAATTGACTAGTGAAAAATCTTAGGTTTTCAAAAGATATTACGTGTATACCTTATGAATCAAACTCCACATAGAAAGTGATTGGGAGACATCTTACAAACATTGATACTAGTATTGGTTGATTGCACACATGTTCATAAGATTCACAAGTGCACCCCTTTAAAATTTGAGTATGATTGGGACGCTTGATGATCTGATCAGTCCCACCAATGGTAAGAACTAGATATGTCGTGGAGTGGAGAGGATTGATCACTCGGTCATACTTGAAGGAATATGAATCTGAACGTGTAGAGAAACTTTACAGATGCATTGTCTACCCTTACAAACAAGAGCTTTAGTCAACGAAGAAATGGTGTTTTCTGGAGCATGTAGTTTCCTGAAATAAAGAAAGACGACATAGGTTTTGTGATGCAGGGTAAGGTCTGTCGACTTGTGAAGGCCAAGTGCAAGAGTCTTTGGGGAACTACCATAGTCACTTCCAATGTTAGAGTGGAAGCTCGAGGATACAATTATGGAATGCATACAAAGGTTACCACATCACCACTCGGGGCACAAGTTCATCTGGAATATCGAGGATAGATTGACCAAGGAGGCTAGGGTCACCCCAGGATGGAAGGACGCTCCCGTTGGTGTTCGATAGGATTTGTTGAGCAGTTTGTCCATTATCGTGGTGTACCCAGGATGATCATGTCGGATTAGGATGGACGGGTTACGTCCAAGAAGTGAAGATCAGTCTGGGCTGATCTGGGTTCCTGGTTGACGTTCAGCACAGCTTTCCACCCTCCGAGGGATGGAGTTGCAGAATTCCACCATCTTGGACCCAGGATGAGGATTTAAAGACAATTGGCTCTGAATTTGTAAAGGACACAGATGCCTAGGTGCGACTAATTCATGTTAGGATGCTGGAAGCCCAGAACAGGCAGGCCAAGTATTACGATGTGTGACATCATGCAGTAGAGTTTTTGGTTGGAGATGAGGTATCCCTGAAGTTACGTCTAATGCATGGAGTCTCGCAGGTACGCAGGCAGAAGAAGCTTAGTCTAAGATAAATGGGGCTCTACAGGATCCTGGAGTGGATCGGCACGTTGGCTGATAGACTAGAGCTACCGCAGGATGTAGCGGGTTTGCATGACATCTTCTACGTCCCGTCCCTTAGGAGAGCTCTACTACGGCCGGAGTAGAAGATATCTATTACGGATGGGCCAGTAACTTCTAACCGATCAGAATGCGCGGAGCCGGTCATGATAGATGGTACGAAGATGCGGGTCTTGCGGCGCAAGAAGGTTCTGTGGGTAAAGGTTCTTTAGAGAAATCATGGATAGAAGAACACCTGGGAGACACTAGAACCAATGTAACAGAGATTGTCGGTGCTCTTCGAGTCAGGAATAACTTCCATTCAAAAGGGATGTTACTTTCAAGCACTTGTGGTAGAAACCCCGTAGACCTAACCTGAATTTTGGGGACAAAATTATTTTTTTTGTTTATTGGGATTTGTAACATCCCCCAAACAACTAGACCCCTAGAGTGGTTTTGTCATGACTAGGTCATGAAAGAACCCTAGGAAGCTTGAAGAGACCACTTGGCCTTAGCCAAGAAGAAGGAAACCACAGTGGTCTACAAATAGCAATTTCTAGTTAAAAAGCCAAGAGTCGGACTTTAGGGCCTCACCTTGACCCTTTGACCCCACCATAGCATACCTAACCTTTTAAGGGTTCCCTTAGAGCACTAAGGACCCATTGGTGTCGACCAAAGAGGCCAAGTTGACCAAAGTCAACTCTAACCTTAAATTGGTCAAAGTAGACCAATTTGGGTCAATTGGCCTCCACCATGCGAAATTGACCTTGCCCCTACCCTTATAAGTATATTAGGAATGCAATGGACCAAAAAGCCCCATCATGGGGGCACCAATTTGGCCATTTTGTTCTAAGTCAACTCTAGCCCTGTTTTGGTCAAATTGCCCTATTGTGGGTCAATTGGCTTCCACCTTGCCAAATTGACCCCACCTAGACCTTTATAACCCTTAGGGTAGGCCAGTGGGTCACTGGCCACCCATTGGGATCAACACAAATGGTCAAATTGACCAAAGTCAACTCCACCCTAAATTTAGGTCAAAATGACCTATTTTGACCTAATCAAGCCCAATCCACTTGGGCTAGACCCAATTGAGGTTGTTCACTAGCTAATGGGATTGGGAGTTACTGAAATTGCCATTCAATTTCAGAGAATTTGTCCAAGAGAGAGAAACACCATTTTCCCCAAAAATGGTGGAGAGAGAGAGAGAGAAGGAGAAATGACATTCATGGTTTAGGGAGACCAATGGCCACCAATTCCTCCTCTAATAACTCCATTCAGTTTCCCCAATCAATTTGGAGGAGTTTTATAGCCATTCCTGGCCACATAGAGGTGGAATTTGAGGAGTTTTCACTTCGCCGAAAATGGCTATTAATGGCCATTCATGGCAATTGGAGGTTACACATTACCTCACCCGCAATTGAACCTTATAACTCCATCAGAGGACTGAGAGAACCATTTTCCCCCACTTACCTAAAGAAATCGTGCAATTTGATGTGGAGGTTTCCATGGCTTCGAAGCTCCAAGATCGGCCATGGAGGACAACCCAATCGACAAGCTTCAGGCTCCACACAGGTCTGGTTCTTCTCCTCTTCTCCTATGGATAGATCTACATCTAAAATTGGCAAGGATTGGGTACAATTGGTCCCCAATCAAAATGGCCAAAATCTCCATTTTTTGGAGGTTTTCTTCTTGCCTAAACCACCGGTTCCGGCCACCACCGGCCGGCCAAGACCTCTCATCATCGGCCACCACCTGAAGGAAGGTTGTGGTGGCATTGGCCGGCCGGGGAGGGGCGAGGGTGGACGGGAAAACCAAGGCAGATAGGCTACAAGTCGGGGCAAACTCCACCCTTGGATGAAGGAGGAAGATGACCAGCTGCCACATGATTTGCTTCATGATTCGTGCAGAATCAAATAATATAATCCTTATGTATTGTATTTTTCTGTCCCTTTACTAGCAGCACTTAGAATTAATTATTAAAAATACTTAGGGCCCTCTACCAAACAAGTGGTCAACACCAACCTTGTAGCCCTTGGAGTTTACTTTATTTTAAAATTGAGTTCAGCCCAAAAGGAGCATTGTAGCTCCATGTAGGGCCATTTTGGTGGGACTGGTCCCTAAGGTAGGACAGCCACTATTTCTTGAATAACTTTTGATTGGGAAATGATATTGACTTGAAAATTGAAACATAGGCTATTTGTACCAACACCCTTAACATATCTAAAGATGGGAATTTTTGGAGAACATGTTTCTAAGGTTTTTGTACAAATTTAATAATCCATACATTAATTAATTATAGGGTCTAATGACCTCCAATACCCTCCAAATTTTGGTGGGTGCCTCTTAGGGTTTATTATATGACCTTGGTAAAAATGTTATCCCAACTGGGACTGATTTGGTTGGGTAATTAGTTAACCCAAATTTGGTCAAATTTGGTCAAACTAGGTCAAAAGTGCACATGATGGAATTAGGTGGTCAAATCTCATCAAGATAATGTGACACTTTAGCCACTGCTTTGGGATCACATAAGACACCCCCATGAGTAATTTGGGGAGATGTGGGGTGGATATGCCCTAGGACCCTAGTTCTAACCCTAGGGTTGAACTATGAGCCTTGTGAAGGACATAGGGGCATATGTCCTTGAATGGTCATGAAACTTGGTAGATAAGTTCATAGGGTGTAAATATGCCCTATAATTTTTTATGAGAATTTTAGGAGCACTTATCCCCTCTGATTTAGGTTATAACCTTTTTGGGGAACCTTCTTATAAAAGGAATTTACATGCTCAAATTATCTTGGATGTTAATTAAAGTTTGGTAGGTTACATAAAATCATGATATAGACCTCTGGTATTGTTTGTGTAATTATTGAATTGATTTAATTAGCACTTCATTCACAAGTCATCTATTTTGTCTTAGAAATATTTTAAATAAATGAGGGACAAATATCTTCTGGAAAATTATGAAACTTGGTGGTAGGACATTTTAGGGTATTAGAGAGCTTTGTGAATTTTTGTATAATTTTTGGAATTATTTATTAGTAGGTTACTTCACAATTTTCCCTAGTATTGGTTTACTTGGAATATTTATTTATGTGACTATTTAGTTCTGATAAATTCTGAAACTTAGTCAGTAGAGTTTTCTGATTAATATAAAGATCTGCTAATTTTACCATAATTTTTGGACAAGTATTTTTGTGGTTCTTTTTTTAATTTCTAATTTGGGGTAATTATTCAATATTATAATTAGAGGCCAACAACTTATTGAAAAATTGTGATATTCTGTGTTTACTGTTATTTTGACATCATAGATTTTCCATAATGTTATGGGGCCATATTTTAAGAAGATCTTACACTTCATGTTCAAATTCATACTTGGCCAATGATGGAGAAATTATAATAAATACCAAATAATTAAGAAAAAATATGATTCTCTGTATTTAGTCTTATAACATCAAGATAGACTTCCAGTAATAATCTTGAGTCATGTGGATGATTATTTGGAGTACCTCCTCTTATGCAACTCATGTAGTTCATTTTGTCTGCGTATAGTGAAACTATAGAGTTAGCTTAACTAGTAGTCCACTAGGTGGGAATGGAAGGTAGATAATGTACTTTGTCTGGTTGAGGAGACTGGAGATCACCAATGGGAGTTGGTGTGATGAGTGTGCCCGGTGATGGGTAAGGTAGTGCTAGGGATTGGCGATAAATCGGGTTTCCCTTAGGAAGTTATAAAATTTTTAGGGATAATCCCAGTGTAACGATAAGAAGGGTATACTTATGGGTAGTCACTAATAATATTAAGTGCCTTGGAAAGGGAGCCTTGGGGAGTCATCCCATTATAGTTCCTAGTACCATAGCGAGACCCTCACAGGGTAGACCTAGGGAAGTCCAAGATTAACCCTAAATTGTAGGAATAAGTTGATGTACAAGATTAACTTAATAATACACTCACCACACCCCATTGTTATGGGTATATTAGTCAGTTTGGACTTAGGAGCGGTAGGCTCGGTGGTTATAGGCACGGACGGGTTGGTCCGGCGATCAGGTGGCTCAAAAGATTATTGTGACGGGCGGGTTAGCCCGGTGAGCTTATGGCTCGGATATGGATGTGCTTAAAGGTGGTGGGTCTTCTGTATTGGATGGTCATTCACACCGACGTCAATATGTTGACTCGGCAAGTGTGGAATTTGCACTTAGCCATGAAAGTCTGGTGGTCCAGCCAATAAGAGTACGCGGATGCTCCGCGGTTTTGGGTTGAGGCGTACTATAGGTCTAGGTTAGGTGGTGTGAATATCAATCTAGAGGTGGGCGAGGCCCCACCGCTTCCGTTTTGCCACTATGGGAGTATTCTGGGAGTCTTGCTAGCTCCAAAAAGGGGGAACTAAAGGTCTGTGCGCATTGAGTCGAAGTGTGTGAGTTGGACTTTTGTGAACATAGCATAAACTGCATAACTCTGCATGTCATGGCATAAGCATTGCGTTTTAAACCCTACCCCTTTCGTATAAATTGGTTATGGGACTTTTTATATGATAGGCCTTGATAAATGACCCCTTGGTTTATAGGTTTGTATGGACATTCCAATAAATCAATGGTTACTTTTCTATTGTGAACTATCTTTACTTAGAGTTCTTTACTTGCTCTTTACCATGCTCTGTTACTGCTTCAATTATCTATATACACATGTGTAGTGGTAGAACTTTCCGTAGTTAGATTCACCGTCATCTGCTATTTGTTTATACCCCTTGCTGTCCTCCGCTTCATCCTCCAGTTCGGTGCCTTAGAGCCATTGTGGCCGGGGTGGGGAACATAAGGCTTAGTCTTTTTGACTAACGGTCAGTGGACCTTATCATTTTAGGGGACCGAGGAGACGCAGCATCATCAGAGGTCGGTGCAGATGGAGGCGGGCCAATCTAGTACAGGAGCACCAGTGTCAGGATCAGTGAGTGATTAGTAGTTTTCTTCTGCGAGTGATCTTGTATTGAGGATATTATGTACTGGGCATGAGACCTTTATTAATTTTGTAACCCTTGTTATTTCAGTTATATCATGTGGACATTTATTATATATAGCATGTGATTTACGGACATGCACTTCTATTGTTCATTTATTCTTTTCTTCTTCTGTGATCGATATGGTCAGCAGGATCAGCGCTTTGTAGTGGCGACCTTCTCGAGTGTTGGTGTCACCGCAAAGCGGCGGTTCTGGGCATAAGACCCAGTTTTGTAGCAAAAAAGGGGTCTTACATGGACCGTGTCACCCGCATAATAGTTTAATCCTAGTTTTCTGATCTAGAATATACTTTTTGAAATTGGTGAGATCAATATCATATACTGACTCAATCAAGCATGGCCATGCATTTCTCAGTCTCATTCCATCAAGGGGCCCTTGGATGTAACTCTTGTCATATAGGAGGACAAATCCCATATATGTCCACACACTAACACCCAAGTGAATCGTAACATACCCAATAACTGTTGGAACATGGTTTTCCGCATCTCCTAGGTTTGAGAAAAACAAATCCTATGTGTATTTGATCGTGTGTGTTTAAGTGTGCAGGAAAATAAGTCCACATGACTCAAGGATAACATAAGAAGGTTGCATCCAGAATTGAGCCAATAATTCCAACATGCCCACTAGCGCTGGCGGTTGCACCTAGTGCCCGGCGCTAGCGATGATTAGCGCAATCCCGGGAGCATATTTAGAAGGCGCTAGCGCCAGGCGATAGCGGATAGCGCAGGCGGTAGCACGAAGCACAAGAGGCAAGATGGAAATGTTGCCTCGGATTGAAGATTCTCCCGCATCGAATATGTCCTAATATGGGATAGCGCAGGCGCTAGTGCTAAGGCAATAAATCGGACCCCTCTTCTCTCATTTTGGACAACCATCAGAGAGAGAGGTTGAGTGCTAGAATTCCAGAGCCTGACTTGGCCGAATGTTGATCTCCCACCGATGCTCTGCGAATTTCTGAAGGAGGACATCTTAACGCTGGATCCAAATGACGTCCGCTTCAACAACGCTTATTCTACAGCGGATCATCGTCTCCAACTTCAGAAGTTCTTCAAGAGGAAGTTTTTTTTATTATCATTTCATATCTTTTGTAATCCATTAGAGAATTCGCCTTGGGTTTGCGACTAGGTCTGGGTAGGACTTAGGGCAGAAATTCGCCTCGTGTTGGCGACTAGATTTAGGTTAGGTCTAGGGGGTGCTCAAGGCCATATCTGGGGTAGGATTGGCTAGAGCGGCTTAAGGCCAAATCCGTGGAAGGATAAGCTAGGGCCACCGATTTGTGGGGATGCGAGACATGATAGAAAACAAAAAGAGTTTATTATGATTCGCCACTGATTTCTACCATTATAGAACTCAAGTTTTGTAAACCCATATTTCATATTAATAAAACATGTCTCTATTTTATTTTACTTAGTTTGTTTGATTTATCACCTTCTTAATCTCTAATTATTTCAAGATATTCAAACTATAAGAAAAAGTTTTAAAACCCTTATTCACCCCCCCCCCCCCCTCTAAGGTCGCCTACCGATCCAATAAGTGGTATCTGAGGGGTTTTATTCCAATCGGTTTAACAACCAGGAATATTGGCGTCTCATGATCTCGCTTTTTCGGAGGGTCAGGGTGTTAGTCATCCACCTCTTATTTATCTGGGTCAGATTTCAACTACTGGAAAAATTGAATGATGTGTTTTCTTATGACCATGGATGTGGAAGTATGGAACATGGTAAAAGTTCAGTACTCTGTAGTGGGAGAGGCGACGTTACTAAAACCTAAGGATAAATGGTATGATAATGATAAACTAAGGTGCAAAAATAATGCTAAGGCGATGGACGCTTTATATTGCGCTTTAAATAGAACTGAGTTTAATAGAATTTATGCATGTGTAACTTCTTATGATATTTGGAATCAATTAGAAGTTACTCATGAAGGTACATCGCAGGTAAAAGATGCAAAGTTATTCCAACTGGAGTCTGGATATGAAAAATTCAGGACTGATATCGAAGAGGACATCAACTCGATGTACACACGCTTTACCAAGATTGTCAAATCTTCAAAAGCACTTGGAAAGATCTACTCAGACGGGGACTTGGTCAGAAAATTTCTTCACTCCCTACCTCCAAGGTTCAGTCCAAAGGTGACGGCCTTCTCGGAGTCGCACAACCTGAGAATGCTCCAGATCGTGAACCTTATTGGGAATCTCAAAACCCATGAGGCAGAGCTCTAGATTCAACACGATGAATACAATAAAGAGCCAAAGAAAAAGGCGATGACACTAAAATCAAAGAAGGAGAGCATCGAAGATTATGATGAAGATGAAGAAGGTATCATAGTGAAGAACTTCAGGAAGTTCATTAGGAATCAGGAGAGAAGGAACACCTTCCAAAAATACTTCCAAAAGGATGCTCGACGAAAATGATCTTCCTCTTCATCAAAGAAAGAAAAAGGAAGTGAATACGAAGAAGAAAGATCACCACCAGAGTTCTACCACTGCAGGAAGACCGAGCACATTCAGAGCCAGTGCCCGAAGTATCAAAAGGAGCAAAAAGAACAATACAAAGCAAAGGAGAAAAAGAAAGTATTGAAAGCCGCAACTAGGGATGACTCTTCCTCAGAAGAATAAAGCAGATCTGAGTCAAGCAGCGAGGATGAAGCAATCTTATTCTTAATGGCAAAAAGCAATGATGACAACACTACTGTTCTTAGCTACACTGAGGTAACTCCTCCAACCTTCGAAGAACTCTATGATGAATTCGTTCAAACTTGCAAATCCTATGATAAAAGTGTAAAAGATAATATTATTTTAAATCGTGAAAATGAATTTATCATCAAAGAAAATCATAATCTTACTAAAAAATTAATTTCCCTTGAAAAGAGAAAGGTTTCATTTCAGGAGTGTGAACACTCATTATGTAAGGCAAAAGAACTTGAAGTTTCTCTTTCTAAGGCCCTCTCACAAATCAAAACGATTGCAAAAGAAAAGGGGGACTTAGAGAGAAAACTAAAAACCTATCTCTTACAAATTGAAAATAACAAAAAGGGCTTTGAAAATAAATGTGTTATGATTGTACAAGAAAATACATCTCTTAAAAAACAAAATCATGATCTTGGAATAGGTCAAAAATCCCTGGATATGATTTTGGGAAACCAATGTTATGGTTATGGAAAGTTTGGGCTCGGATATCAAAGTGAGCCCTACAGCCCGACGCTAGCCATTAACGACGGCGATAGCTCAACAGTTAAAAAATCTCCTATTTTTTCTAAAGTTCAAACATCATCCAGCAAGAGCAATATAGAAATTCAGAAAAGGGTCTCAACCCCCTTTATTTCATATGCAAATTGTCTTAAGTTTGGACACACGTCTAGCTCATGCAGAAATATAAAACAACTATCTTTAAAACAAATATGGGTACCTAAGAAATCCACTTACTCTATGGGTGGCACCTCTTGGGTATCCGGATCTTTACTCTTATCTTCTTTCTAGATTTGCAGGAAGGCTAAGAAAATGGAGAACGTATGGTACTTGGACTCAGGATGCTCCAAGCACATGACGAGCAACAAAGCAAAGTTCCTTAGCCTACAAAAGAAGAAAGGAGGGATCGTAACGTTTGGATAAAACAGTAAAGGAAGGATCATAGGAGTAGGTACAGTGGGTAACGAATCCTTTCTCATCTCAAATGTTCTATATGTAAAAGGATTAAAACATAACTTAATATCTATTAGTCAATTGTGGGATAAAGGATTAGATGTATTATTTGAATCATCCACTAATCTTTGCAAAATATTTAATCCTAACACAAAAGATGTTTTATTAACTGGTCCTAGAATTCACAACCTTTATATAGTTTCATTTAATGATCTTTCCAATTCATCTATAAAATGTGTTTAACTAAAAATGACGAGTTAGAACTATGGCATAGACGTTTAGGTCACGCTAGTACAAAGCTCATTTTAAAACTAGCCAAAAAGGAATTGATTAGAGGATTGCCTAAATTGAATTGAAATTTGTCTTCACTATGTTGTCCATGCCAAAAAGGAAAATTTACAAAATCGTCTTTTAAAAGCAAAAACAAAATCTCTACTTCAAAACCATTGCAATTAATTCATATGGATCTCTTTGGTCCCATTAGCACCGTAAGTCTTGGTGGTAGAATATATACTTTCGTTCTAATAGATGATTTCTCTAGATATTGTTGGACTTTATTTCTCTCTTCCAAATCTGATGCGTTTTGCGAATTCTCAAAATTATGTACTCGAATTCAAAATGAACTAGATTTAAAAATAAAATGCATTCGCTCAGATCATGGAGGAGAATTTGAAAATGAAAATTTTAAATCTTTTTGTGAAATGTTAGGTATTAATCATGAGTTCTCCGCTTCACGCACACCTCAACCAAATGGTGTTGTAGAAAAAAAGAATAGGACAATCCAAGAACTAGCACGTACTATGTTATCTGAATATAAATTACCTAAGTTCTTTTGGGCCGAAGCAGTAAGCACATCATGTTATATAATGAATAGAGTCATGCATCGTCCATCTTTAAATCTCACACCATATGAACTATATTATCAAAAGAAACCTAACATATCATATTTTAAAGTATTTGGTTGTAAATGTTTTATTCTAAATACAAAAGATTCTTTAGGAAAATTTGATGAAAAATTTGATGAAGGAATATTTCTTGGATACTCTTCAACTAGTAAAGCCTATAGAAGATTTAACAAAAGTACAAGTAAGGTTAAAGAGTCTATTAATGTAAAATTTGATGAATTTTTTCCTTGTGTAGAAAGACTTCGTATAGGTACAAATGATGAACACTTGCCATCTTTGGAGCACGACGAAGAGGACCCTTCCAAAGAAGAGGAGGAGAAGACCAAGGAAGATGAATATGTGCCCCCTCGATTTGAGAAAGTTTCTTCAGAAGATGTATAGAAATAACAAAAATCGAGGGGGAGCTTTATTTTTATACATTTTCTGAAGAAACTTTGAGCTTAGTCGCTCAAAGTTTTTCTCAAATCGAGGGGGTAGATTTAGAAGAAACTTTTGCACCCGTTGCTCGCTTAGAATCTATATGAATATTTTTGGCATTTGCGAGTTTAAAAAGAAAAAATTATTTCAAATGGATGTTAAATCTGCTTTTTTAAACGGGTTTATAAAAGAAGAAGTTTACGTAGAACAACCCCCTTGTTTTATAAACGAAAAATTTCCAAATCATGTTTATAAATTAGAAAAAGCACTTTATGGTTTAAAGCAAGCGCCTCGTGCATGGTATGATAGACTTACATCATTTTTATTAAAGCATGGTTATGTCATGGGAAGTGCCGACAACACACTCTTCATTAAGCATAATAATAACGATTTAATTATCCTACAAATATATGTTGATGATACCATTTTTGGAGCCACTAATGAAGAGTTGAGTAATGAAGTAGTCTTAGTAATGAAAAATGAATTTGAAATGAGTCTTGTAGGGGAACTCTCTTATTTTCTTGGTTTTCAAAGTTCACCTCGAAATGATTGTATCTTTATTTGTCAAACAAAATATGTTCACGATATGCTTAAACGATTTGGATTTGAAAACCTTAAACACACTTCTACTCCTATGAGTGCTTCTTTAAAACTAGGAAAAGATGAATCTGGAATTTCCATTTATCAAACTTTATATAGAGGAATGATAGGATCTCTTCTTTACTTAAGTGTGTCTGGACCAGGATAATTTTTGGCGTATGTCAATGTACTCGCTTTCAATCTAATCCAAAAGAATCTCATTTAAAAGTGGTAAAATGTATTTTTCGTTATTTTTTAGGGTCATCTAAATTAGGAGTATGGAACCCACACAATGATTCATTTACACTTCACGGCTATTCAGATTCGGATTATGTCGGTTGTTCACTAGATAGAAAAAGCACTATCGGTACTTGTCACTTTGTTGGACCCTCATTAGTTGCATGGTCTAGTAGGAAACAATCTTCGGTTGCACTCTCCACCACGGAGGCCGAATACATTGTACTTAGTAGTTGTTGTGCACAAGCGTTATGGATGAGCCAAACTCTAGAGGATTTTGGTTTTCATCTTAAAAACATTTATCTTAAATGTGACAACAAAAGTGTCATAGACCTTACAAATAATCTTGTACACCACTCTAGATCCAAACACATAGATGCTCGCCATCATTTCATTAGGGATCATATTAAGAAAGAGCATGTAAACGTAATTTTCATTGGTACGGACTCCCAACTTGCTGACATATTCACTAAACCTCTCCCCGATGCAAGATTTCGATTATTATGAGTTGAATTATGTGTCTTAAATCTTTCGAGTTAAAACACATTCATAAAATGCAATTGTTTTATGCAAATTTTTCCATATCAAAACATATTTAAATCCTCTGAAATTTCTGAATAAAACTAACCTTTGGACACTTAACCAAAATCAAAACTTAAATTTTTTTTAAAATCCAAACATATCGTCTACTGTTTCCCGCGCTAGCCGTAGCGCCGACTCTAGCGCGCCTGTCTGTTTTTATATATTTTTAAAATTTTATAAAATGCCTAAATTTATGCTCTATTATATGTACTATATAGTTTTGTAGTTCTGTTTTGAATTGATTTTTGAAAAATTAAAACAAACAAATACAAAAACCAAATTACAAAAAATATTTCTTTTTTTCTTTGTTCATTTGTTTAAATTCTATTTCCAAATGCAAAAGTCAAATACAAAAATATAAAACATAAAAACTATTAAAAAAATAGTAGGGACTTCATTGTGAAAATCAAGCATGATTTCATAAATCATTTAGAACTTCTACAAAGGTTGCAATTTATCTTGTCAAACTACTTTGAACATTGTTCTGATCATGCTTTGATATATCTATTAGTATGTGCATCAATTATATTGTAAAAGTAGTGTAGAACCATGTTTAGCATGCTTCTAAGTTTGAGTAAATGTTTTATGGTTGATAATGATATTTCTTCACTCACTTTTTTGGCTAAGTCTACTTGTGTTTTTAATCTAAAGATGCTTGCTAGTGTATTATAATTGTACAATAAATTAAATTTGCACAAGTATCTTACCTACACTACATTTATTTGCACTATTAAAGATTAAGAAAAGTGGTTGTACTTTCAAAATTTAATTGGTTTGCAAAGCAAATGTATTCAGAGAACTTTGTACATAAAAATCATGAAATAAACCGACAAAAATAAACTCCACCAAGCACTTGTTGAACCTCTTGATAAGTCTTAATAAGCATTGAGAGGTTGAGCACCTTGGAAAGAATAGTAAAGTGTCTTGTGCAAACCTTCATGTACAACCTTGTATTCACCGAGTGGATCCCCGGGGCCCAAGATGTCATTAGAACCAATATCTTTTAAGAGGCACTGCCCCAGGTAAGAGGAGTGGGTGAGCCATCAGACGGGCTCAAGACCGAGTAGCGCCTCTCAGATTATTCCGAAGAGGGGGGCGAGCAGGGGAGGCGGGCGACCTCCCGCTCGCCCAGCCCAAGGAGGGCAGAGGGGGCAAGTCGGAGAGGCGGGCGGCCTCTCGTGCTCGCCCCGCCCTAGCAGGGGGCGAGCCAGAGGTATGCGGCCTCCTAGGCTCGCCCTGCCACAGCAAGGGGGCGAGCCGGAAGCGTGCGGCCTCCCGGGCTCGCCCCGCACCAACAGGGGCGAGCCGGGGAGGCGGACGACCTCCCGCTCACCCAGCCTAGTGAGGGGCGCAAGCAAGGGAGGAGGACTTCCCCCTCTCGCCCGACCCCAGGAGGTGGAGACAGACTGCGTTTAGCACCTCAGATGGCAGGATTTGCCTGTTGGTAGGCCAAACCTGGGGGCATTTTCGTAATCTCATAGGACAAAATGTGGCTATTGGCAGACCAAGTCTAAAAAACTGTAAATAGGACCATGGGGGCACCATTTGGAGGGACTTCTCTTTGGGCTTGTCTCTTCCCAAGTTTCTTCAAGTGGGTGAAGAGAGCCTCCAAACGTGCCCCAAGCTCAACATTGGCTTGGGAGGGGAAGCGCTCAAAGATCTTCCAGGTGTGTGGTGGGACCTCCTCGCTGAGCCCTAGGTCCTGTTCCTAGTTTCCAATGTCTTCGGCCTAGTGCTCTCCCTTGAGAGAAGTAGGTGTGAGGTCACCCCCTCTTTTGGGGACCCCGAACTCCACTGAGACCATGTCTTGTTCTCAATTCTTGGTTTCAACACTTCATTTTTAAAAAAACACTTATTCTTAAGTACACCGGATCACAAAAAATCAATATTGAAAAATAATGTGTGTGACCCCCCAAGCACTACTTTGCACCCTGATAAGTCTTAATGAGCATTGTGTGTGCAAAGCACCTTGGTAGTTGTACATTTTTTTGTGCATAAAAAGTGTGTGGAAGTTATCTTATTTGTGTTTTATTGTGCACTTTACTCTACATATGTGATGGACAAAACTATATCCGCAAACGATAACGGCAAGTGTACCATATCGAATGTAGTATAGGTTATTAAAACAAGGTCGTATTAGACTCGGGGCGGTTGAATACTCTTACTTCGGAAAATCTCTATTATTTTATCGAATAGAATTTGTGGTTGGTTGGTTGCTAAAAAAGAGAAATAGCTTATTTAAATTAATGAATTAAAGGTTAGTACTCAACCTTGAATCACCTTGAAAAAAATAAATAAATAAAGAAATAAAACTTCTAATCCTCTTTAAAAGAAATGCTTGACCGTGGAGGTTCCTGATTTATGAACGTACCTCTCTCGAGGATACGCCTAACTGAGTTTAGGTTGATCAATCGAACTCTCGTTCTAGAATCAAAACCCCTAAAGCTCGCTTTATCGAAGTGAACCCCTCTATTGGATATAACTCCAATCCGGGAGATTTATGTCGTCCCCTCTCGAGGAGTGCATTCAAATCTCTTTATCCTTGAAGTGATCGATTCGAACTCAAAACCTCTCGATTGTTTGACTACGAAAACAAGAATGAGATTATATATCGATAATATAATCTCAATCAATATAAATTCAAGGATAAATCTTAAGCAATCTAAATAAGAGAAAAAGAAGTTCTAAACTGAATTATGAATTATATTTTCCTTGGATCATCTCGGCCGAGTACTAATGAAATTTAGCTACTCATGGAGATGGAGGAATTGATGAAATACAAGAGGTGCATAATGAAGATTGAGAGTAGAATAAGAGTAAAAGTGCTATTTTATTAATTGAAAGGGAAATTACAACTAGGAAACAAGAAATTACAAACCTGAAATGAAAGTGCAAGCTAAGAAAGAAGATTACAAGATTAAGAATAATAAAAGCAGTACAAGAAAATAAACTTAGAACTCCCAAAATTCGTCCCCAAACATCTGGAAAAGCTCCCTTTAAATAGCTGAATTTTTGGTGTTACACACCCTTGGTCACGCCCGTGACCATGGGCGTGTAAGGGGCGTGATCGAAGCGGCAGCGGAGAGGGCGCCTTCTGGAGTAATTGCGAGCGTTTCGGCCGTGTCACGCCCTAGGTCACGCCCGTGACCTGGGGCGTGTAATCCTGAAATCTGGCTGCTGGCGGGAAGCTTCGGTGGGAAATTGGCGCGGGAAAAGTCACGCCCGTGTGCTGGATGTCACGCCCTTGGTCACACCCGTGACCGAGGGCGTGTAATTTTAATTGACATGGCGGCGTGCTCCGGATGCTTGTGGCGGGTCGTGGCCGTGACATTGGGTCACGCCCTTGGTCACGCCCATGACCTAGGGCGTGTACTTGGCGAAAACTTCACGGAGCGTCCCTGGAGTGGCAGAAGCAGGTCTGGAGTATTTCGTAGGTTACACGCCCATGGTCACGCCCATGACCTGGGGCGTGTAATTTTAACTTTTTGCTCGAAACAGCCCAGAAAACCTGAAAACACAAAATAAACTTAAGTTAGCTTATGAAATAACAATGGAAGGATTTATATGATAAAATTCCTAAAAATAACATAATTTTATATGAAAAACATAATAAACCTAAACTAAAAGATGAGTAAATAAATTACTCATCAATAAGTCTTATAATTTTTTATTATTACATTTGTTTGCTCTTTTCAAAATACACTTTTGTGCACATCATTATCTTCTATAACACTTCTTCTCATGAGTATTGGATTCTAATGCTAATTATATAATACTTTTTATATCTAAATGCACTAGATAACCTAGCATACTCTCTACAATGTTTGGTATGTTTTGAATTTATGAATTGGAATAACATTGTAGTAGTCTCTTTTTTTCATACATCTCTTTCATGCTTGGTTACTTCATGATAATCTTTATAGATTTTCAAAGACAAATGATTAACAAAAACATCTTTTTCATTTTTTGGACCTTCACTCATATTTCTTTTTATGAATCATCATACCTTGCACAAAGAAGTTTGTTGTATTTATATAAGTCTTCCGCAAAATTACGTTTACATTGTGTTCATTTCATGCTTATCTCTAGTTTTCCAACGCAAAATGTTTTTTTCCAAATGGTAGACTTGCATGGTAAATGTTATATTATTCCTTATAAAGCAAAAAACTCTGATTTATTTCTATGAAAATTATTCTAAAATTCCTTATCATTTCCTTCTCTCTCAAAGCTCGATCATGTGTTTATCTTATTATCAAAACTTTTATGTGTTTTGCTTCCTTACCCACTTTTGCTAATAACAAAAGGTGGAGAACTAACATGATAAATAAAATCCGCTATCAAAATAAAAAACTAACGATTAATTAAGATGATAGCTTACATGTTAGGGGAGCATTCACTTAGGAAGTGCATGTATTTAGGGGGAGCAATTCTAAATACCAAAATCGATAATTATCCATAGTCATCATTTTCAAACACACACACACACAAGTAGGTTTTATCATGCTTTATATATTAATGCTCTAATTTATCATTAATGGATTTATTATTATCAAAAAGGGGAGTTTGTTGGAACATGGTCTTCCGCATCTCCTAGGTTTGAGAATAACAAATCCTATGTGTATTTTATATTGTGTTTAAGTGTGCAAGAAAATAAGTCCACATGACTCAAGGATAACATAAGAAGGTTGCCACCAGAACTGAGCCAATAATTCCAACATGCCCACTAGCACCGGCAGTAGCACATAGCGCCCGGTGCTAGAGATGATTAGCGCAATCCTGGGATCACATTTAGAAGGCGCTAGCGCGAGGCCGTAGTGGATAGCGCAGGCGGTAGCACGGAGCACAAGAGGTAAGACGAAAATGTTTCCTCGGATTGATGATTCTCCCGCGCCGAATATGTCCTAATATGGGATAGCGTCGGCGGTAACGATAGCGCAAGCGCTAGCGCTAATGCTATAAATAGGACCCCTCTTCTCTCATTTTGGACAACCATCAAAGAGAGAGGTTGAGTGCTAGAATTCTACATCCCTACTTAGCCGAAAGTTGATCTCCCACCGAAGCTCTGCGAATTTCTGAAGGAGGACTTCTTCACGCCGGATCCAAATGACGTTCGCTTCAACAACGCTTATTCAACAGCGGATCATCGTCTCCAACTTAAGAAGTTCTTCAAGAGAGAGTTTTTATTATTATCATTTCATATCTTTTGCAAACTGTTAGAGAATTCACCTCGTGTTATAGGTCTGGGTAGGACTTAGGGCAGAAATTTGCCTCATGTTGGCGAGTAGATCTTGGTTATGACTAGGGGTGCTCAAGGCCATATCCGGGGTAGGATTGACTAGAGCGGCTTGAGGCCGAATCTGGGTAAGGATAGGCTAGGGCCATCGGTTCGTGGGGATGCGAGTCGGGATAGAAAAAAAAGTGTTTATTATGATTCGCCACTGATTTCTAGCGTTATAGAAATCAAGTTTTGTAAACCCATATTTCATATTAATAAAACATGTCTCTATTTTATTTTACTTAGTTTGTTTTATTTCTCACCATCTTAATCTCTTATTATTTCAAGATATTCAAAATATAAGAAAAAGTTTTAAAACCCTTATTCACCCCCCCCCCCCACCTCTAAGGGCGCTTACCGATCTAACAATAACCAGCATTATCATCAACCTTCTTCAAAGAAGACCTTTGATGGAATCAAAGTACACTCTTCCTCACTTGATGAATGCTGCGACTTCAGGTCAACGATCCACAAACACGATTGCCAGATGGGATCTGCATGTGACACGTTCATATAATAATCCACAAAGTAGCCTCAAGGTGGGTCTGTCTAGTACAACTTGTTCACTAACAAGTACACATGTGATAACTTGATATCACAATTTCATGACTTGTGAGAACTGGTCATCAGTCAACGCACATGCTAGTCTTAATGTACCATCATCGCCCTTCAACTTCTAAGACTATACTTCGACCAGGGACCATTTAAGAATGAAGCTTCTAAATCAACATAGGCCCTCACATTCAAGTCACGCTCTTGAATTCAGATGGAAGCAACCATTCTAAGGGCATTTATTATGCTAATTAATCTATCATGTAGAAACAGTTGAATAATAATATGAACTTACCATAAATGTAAAATAAAATATAAAAGTTCTCTATTCATCACATGAATAACCAACAACCAACAAATATATATATGTTAATCCACAAGTCTCCTACTAGAGATGATCACCCAGGTATCTAATACTCATGGAGCTAGTATGACCATCATGCTTTCTCTGTGCAAGAGGCTTCGACAGTGGATCCGCAATATTCTCTTCAGTCGGTACTGTGCATATGCTCACATCTCCTCGATCGACAATCTCTCAAATATGATGGAAATGCTGAACTAAGTGCTTGGAGCATTGATGACATCTAGGTTCCTTAGCTTGTGCAATAACACCGTTGTTTTCATAGTAGAGAACTACAGGATCAACAATGCTAGGAACTACACCAAGATCGCTGATGAATTTCCTAATCCACACACCCTCCTTCGCCGCATTTGCAGCAGCGATATACTCGGACTCAGTCGTAGAATTAGCAACTTTCTCTTGCTTGGAATTCTTCCAGCTCACAGCTCCTGCATTCAGGCAAAAAACAAAACCTGACTGGGACTTTTAATCGTCCCTATCATTCTGGAAGCTAGCATCAGCGTAACCCTTTACAAAGAGCTCTTCCTCTCCACCAAACACCAATAACAAATCCTTAGTCCATTTCAAGTACTTTGGGATATTCTTGACAGCAATTCAGTGACTATCACCAGGTTCAGACTGGTACCTGCTCATCATGCTTAAAGTATATGAGACATTGGGTCGAGTACACAACATTGCATACATGATTGATCCAATTGCCAAAGCATATGAAATCGACTTCATGCGGTCCTTATCTACCAAAGATTTAGGACATTGGTCCTTAGAGGGACTCACACCATGTGACATGGGTAAGAATCGCTTCTTGGACTCAAGCATGCTGAACTGTTTCAACACTTTCTCAATGTATATACTTTGGGTCAAACCCACAAACTTCTTTAATCTATCTCTATAGATCTTAATACCAAGTAAATAAGTCTCTTTGCCTAAGTCTTTCATGGAAAAGATGTTCCCTAGGTTGTTCTTAGCAACTTGCAGGGTCAGAATGTCATTCCCGATCAGCAGTATGTCATCCACATAAAATATCAGGAAAACGACTATGCTCTGACTAATCCTCTTATAAACACAAGGCTCATATTCATTCTTGATGAAACCAAACTCTTTGATTTTCTCATCAAAACATAGATTCTAACTTCGAAAGGCCTGTTTCAATCCATAAATGGATCTCTGCAGGTTGTAAATTTTAGTGGCTTTATTTGGAGATACAAAAACCTCGGGGTGTGTCATATACACTTCCTTAAGGAGGTTTCCATTTAGGAAAGCCATTTTGACATCCATTTGCCAGATCTATTAGTCATAATACACAACAATAGCAAGCATAATTTTGAAGGACTTAACCATAGCAACAGGGAAAAAGGTTTCATCATAGTCGACACCATGAATTTGTTTGAAACCTTTAGCCACTAATTGCCCTTTGAATGTCTGTACATTTCCATCCATGTCGGTCTTCTTCTTGAAGACCGACTTGCACCCTATGGGTCGTACCCCTACAGGTGGTTCCACCAAGGTCCAAACTTGGTTTGCATACATGGAGTCCATTTCAGATTTAATGGTGTCAAGCCACTTCTCGGAGTCCGGTCCATTTATAGCCTCTTGGTAGGTTGCAGGCTCATTATCAAGATCCATAAGCAACATATTACCTATCTGAGACATGAGAAATCCATATCTCTCAGGCTCAAATCTTGGTCTACCAGATCTACATAGGACTTGTGTTTCTTGAGCAGGCTCTCTAGGTACAACTTCTTGTAGTCCTTGCTCAGGTTCTAATTCTGGTTCATTCTCAGCTTGTGGTTCTTGAACTTCTTCAAGTTCTACCTTTGCAGTCTTTCAGGATAAGAACTATTTCTCCAAAAAGACACCAGTCATTGCGACAAACACATTGCCCTTAGATGGCAGATAGAAGTAGTACCCTTTGGTCTCCCTAGGATACCCCACTAGATAACACTTATTCGATTTGGGTTCCAGCTTGTCAGGCATTTTGACGTCGCACATATGCCTCACAACCCCAAATCTTAATAAAAGACATACTAGGACGCTTCCTAGTCTATACCTCATATGGTGTCTTTAGAATCATTTTCGTTGGAGCACAATTTAAAGTAAAAACAGCAGTCTATATAGCAAATCCCTAAAAGGAAACTGGCAGATCTGCATGACTCATCATCTATAGAACCATGTGTAACAAGATACGATTCCTCCTCTCAAAAACACCATTGTGTTGTGGCATTCTTGGCGGAGTGAGTTATGATGCAATACAACACTCTCTCAGATGATCACGAAACTCATGACTTAGGTATCTGCCACCTCGATCAGATTAGAGTGCTATAATCCTTTTTCCCAGTTGGTTCTTTACTTCATTCTTAAACTCTTTAAACTTTTTAAAGGTTTCGAATTTACACTTCAAAAGATATATATATATATATCTGTATCTACTAAAATCTTCAGTAAATGTAACGAAGTAGTAGTACCCACCTCTAGCCATAGAACTCATGGGTCCATATACATCACTATGTATTATACCCAAGAGATCATCAGCCCTCTCACTACAACTGGTGAAAGTGGATTTCATCATCTTGCCTAATAAACATGCCTTGCATCTCGCAAATGATTCATAATTAAATGAGTCCAATAGTCCATCTTTATGGAGCTTGGATATGCGTTTCTCATTTTTATGGCCCAAACGGCAATGCCAGAGATATGTAGGGTTAGAGTCATTAGTATTTAGTCGTTTGGTATTTTCTATGTTATTGATTAGATGATTTATGTTCAAAACATACAAACCATTAAACATTTGAGCAACACCATAACAAACCCCATTCTTATAAATAGAACAACAGTTGTTCTTAATAATAAAAGAAAAACCATTCATGTACAAACATGAAATAGAAATGATGTTTCTAGTTATGGCAGGAACAAAATAAAAATTATCAAGTTCTATAATAAGCCCAGTGGGCAAGGAAAGATGATAGACACCAACGACAATGACAATAACTCTTGCTCCATTTCCAATGCGCAAGTCTACCTCCCCTTTACCCAGCATTCTTCTTCTTCTCAGTTCTTGCACATTTGTACAAATATGAGAACCGCATCCGGTATCCAATACAGAAGATGAAGGACCAGAAAGGTTTATTTCTATAACATAAATACCTGAAATGGAAGTCATACTTCACTTCTTCTTTTCCAGATCCTCAATATAGAGTGGACAGTTCCTCCTCCAATGCCCTGCCTTACCGAAGTGGTGGCACTTTCCTTCCTTCGCCAGACCTTTCTTCTTTAGTGCAGAAGATTTGGGATCAAGATAAGACTTAGATCTTATCTTTGTCTTCTTCGATTCCTTTTCCTTGCCCATGTATTTATGCACCATCAGTATGGGGCTGGCAGGCTTGATATTCTTCATGTAGTTCTCAACAGTTCTCCACATGCCTAGGAGCTCAGGCAGTGTCTTGTCTATTTCATTCATTTTATAGTTCAAGACGAACAGCTCATAACTATTAGACAACAATTGCAGTATCGGATCAGTGGCCAACTCTTGGCCCAAGGGAAATCCCAGTATTTCAAGGTTCTCTATGTACCCAATCAACTTGAGTACGTGAGTCCTTACTGAGTCTCGAGCTCCCATTTTGCACTGAAATAATGCCTTGGTTATGTCAAACATCTCTTGTCGAGCTTGCCACTCGAACATTTTCTTGAGGTGCTCGATTATCTCATAACCACACATGCTCCAGTGTTACTTCTGAAGCTCAGAGGACATGGTAGCAAGCATGAGGCATTGCACATCTAGGGTATCTTCTTGATACTTCTTGTAAGCATCTCTATAATGCCCCTGAATATCCAAGAATTATTTTAATCCTTCTTTGACGTCATTTTTGACGTAAGGGCGTTACGCTAGAGAGAAGTTAGCGCATTTGACGTAAGGTCATTTGCGCATTTCTGCATTCTTTCGGTCAAGCTGACCAGATTTTGGAGTGTGTCGGATTTGGAAAATTTTATGTTAGGAAATTAAATTATTTAATTTTAGAGTGGCTCGTCAAAGTTTCGTTGCGATCAGAGCATTTATAGAGCCCCATTGATTTTCCAAAGATTTATATAATTATCATCGCCCCAATTTTCAGAAATATATATTTTGAGTTTGGCTCGTCCGAATTTGAACTCGACTTCTCCGTAAGATTCGTAGCGCCGACGTTTGTCTTCGGTGCGATTTTTGTCAAAATCGGCGACCGTGGCTTCGGCCATTCTCTTCTTATTCTTATTATCATTATTATAAATTTGAGTGTGGATTTGCTGTCATCCACATTCTTCCTTTCTCTCTATTTATATATACATATATTATTTTATTCCACTATCTGATTATAAATATATATATTATATATAAATATCCTTCTCCACTATACATATATATATATATATTAATCTACTATTCCTCTTCTTCATTTCTTTCTTCCTTCCTGAACTGAGCCAGAAGTTCGAGAGAGAGAGTAAGAGGGTTTTTTTTCCTTCTTTCCGTTGGTCGTCGAGGGAGCTCGAGAGCTCAGTTTCGTCGTCGGAGCGTAGATTTCGAAAGCTCTCGTCGTGCTCTTCGCGTGCGTGGTAAGTTTTGTCTGTTTCGTAGATTTTTGGCGCTATGGATAGCGGCCCTAATTTCATATTTTGTCCAAATCTTCATAGATTCTTCGAGCTTAGGCCGTGTGTGAGCCGTTCCTTGGCGTGGAGGGCTTGAAAGGCTGTTTTTCAGTGATTCGAGTAAAAACAAGTGGTGGTTTGCTCTTTCCCCCTTTTCCTTGTATTCTTCTCCAGAACTCTTTTAAACTCTCTTTATATTTGGTAATTAGTGATGGTTTGCCTTACTTTAGTTATTGTTAGTTGAGGTTTTGTTGGTAGTCTAGGGCTGGTCTTGATAGAAGCAGGTTGGGCTTTTTTAGAATTTTAAAAAGAGAGTTTTTTGGGGGGCTGAGTCAAAATCAACGGGACATCCCGCCGATCGACAAGACCTCCCGTCAATCGGCGGGACCATCCCGTCGATCCTTGGTCCCAGCTGTTAGCCTTTCTTTTTCTATTTTTTTCTCTAAGTAAGAATCGATGGGACATCCCTTCGATCGATGGGACCTCCCATCGATCGGCGGGACCATCCCGTCGTTCATTGGCTTGTGTTGGGAAGTGGTTTTTTGTGTGTGGGTGCTTAAGTAAAAATTGACGGGACATCTCGTCAATCAACGGGACCTCCCGTCGATCGGCGGGACCTTCCCGTCGATGTTTATTTTCAGCTGGGATCTGGTCTTTTCTTGCTCTAAGTCAGAATCGACGGCTCTTCCTGTCGATTGACGGGACCACCCGTCGATCGACAGGTCACCCAGTCGATTTTGCCTTTTCTTTGTTAAAGTTTTTTTTTCTAGTTTTGTTTCTTCCTCCCCTTTAATGCTTGCTTCTTCCCCTTTTTACGCCAGCATAGTTTTGTCTATGGTCTGCCTTGTTGTTCTGATAAATTCTTTCAGAAAAAATGTGTTCTCTGTATATTTCCAGCAATCAAGTTTCTTTTAGTGTATTTTAATTTCTGCTTAATCTATAGGCTGGTTTTAAAAGAATTCTATCTATGTGTATCCATGATTTATTAATCTTTCTGTCCAAAATTTCTATCCAAAACTCCCAGGTTTTTTTTGTAATTTGCCTTTGACTTCTGAGTATTTATCCACTTTCTTACTCAGTCTGCTACATAAATTTGGGTTAACTTTCTCAGCGAGGAGTAATACTTCTTCCTCACTGTCCTTAGTGATCTGGCTGAATATGAAGATTCTCTTGGTGGGTTTTGGATGCAAATAACAGTCCTTCTCTTTGAAGAACCTTTCTCCTGAAATCTAGTTAGGTTAGGCTCTCATGTTGGTTGTGTTCTTTAAGAAGTAGTAGTCCCCTGAAGCATGTTTTGCTGTGAGATTGAAAGTCCTTCCTTTCAGTCCTCTCCTTCTTTCTGGTATGCCTAACCTGTTAAGTTTAGGTTAGTAGTTTTTGTTTTTCCCTTATGGATCTTGTTTGACTTTCTTGATCCCCTGCTATCCTTCCCTTGAATTTAGACAGTTTCTGTGTATTTATTTTTTCTTCTTTTATTAAGTTTCTAGTCGTTCCTGTTGTTAAGTTTTCCTGACGACTGCCGATGCGTCTTTCTGTCGATTTCATCGCATATTCTGAATTGTTTCAGCATATTTGTATGTTCTTTTACCGGGTTTTCCCATGTATCTTAAGCAATGTATTATACGTCAAGGTGTCCCGTAATTGTTAAGGGATCATTTATGGTGTCTTTTTGTGTCATTCATTGTATGGTTACGAGATGACCGTTAGGAGTCAAGTTTAGTCTCCCCGAGTGTTTTCTAATAATATGTTGAGTATTGTTCTGGTGTTTGACCTCGCGTTAAGCTTATCATGGTCATGTTCCGGCACCAAGCCTTGCATGGTGTCGGCTTGCTGAAATCTTCAACCTGTTATTTAGTTGAATGTTGATCTAATGATTAATTGTTAAATCATGTGCTTATTGATTCTCTCATCTTGAATTGTTGTTAAAACCATCTGAATTCCTGTTTCCATTCCTAGCACTCTTTTGTTTGGCCTCTTAGATTTGAAGAGCGATGTTTGCTCTGTTGAATATTAAGAGGCAGGTATGCTCTATTGGGGTCTTTGGTTGTGTGAGCTAAGAGTCACAGCCATAGTTCCTCTGTTAGGTTGTTGGTTTGTGTGGACTGGAGGCACCGCCACAGCACCGCTGGTTTGGTTTTTTTGGTGCTAAAGTAGGCAGGGGATAAAGGACCACCACCTCAGTGCCCATTTGTGGATCATACACCCGAGGCCTTGTGTATTGCCCAGCGTTAAATGATGCCCTTTTCTCGAGATGATCAGTCTCAAGTGCTTAAACATATATGATTATATATATGTATATTATATTATGTTGACCACCACCTCTTAGCCACAGTATCGAACACATGGTTGGGTTTGTTCAATTTGGCCATTACTTTGGTGCAGGCATTTCTCTTACCGAGTGCACTCGTTTGAGCTGGCTCGAGTTGTTGTAAGCTAATTGATGCTTATCTTTTTAGTTTTCCTTTTTGCCATCTATTATTCTGATTGCTGCTAACCCTTGTATAGAATCCTGGTTTTATTCTTGCTGCCACTTGCACTTTCTTGCTGAGGCATTCTTTTCTTTTGAATGTCTCAGGCTCGGAGCTGTAGCGGTTTGGGTAGTTGAGTTAGTGTTTTTCGGAGCAACGGTTAATTGCAGTTGTCCGCTTTCCCCTCACGGTTGTGAGGTAGTTGTTTCTTTGCTTCAGCTTTAGACTTGTACTTTGTATTCTATGGGCTCGTGTCAGTTGTTGACGCCCATAGCTTTAGTTTTTCTGGTGTTGGATTACTTGTTGGCTTTTCTGTCGTTCCTTACTGGTTGTTTACCTACTTGCTCTCTGGGAAGTTGTATGTTAGGATGCATGAGTTATTTTATGTATAGAAAATGACATTCTTGCATATCATGATTTTAGGTAAATGTCACCTATTTTGAAGATTGTAGAAAATCCTTTCTTTACTTATACTAAATTTAGATATGTGGATATCATTGATGGAATGTTTGATCTTCATGCTCATGTAGGATATTATGAACCTATTTTCCGCTGCGTAAGTATAGTTTTCTACTCATGGACTAGTTGATCCTTTGGACCGAGGGACACAGTCTTAAGCTAAAATGTAAATTCTTTTTATTTGACTCAATCATATTCATGTCTTTTATAATTGTTCACAAGGAATGTTTGCATGAGCGTCTGTAGTTGTCCCATGCAGGACGTGGCAACATAATGCATATTTTCTGTTAGATCTAATAATTATTATTAAATTCGTGGGAAAATGTGGGTTGTGACAGTTGGTATCAAAGGGAGGTTATTTGGATTGCTGGAATAGTCTGGTTGGCCTAGTTAACCGCCTGGTGAGAATCGTTATTCATTGCATACACACATCGAAGGGTCATCTGTATGTCTTGACTGAAGCATGAACACAACACTCCTAGCATGTTAAGAAGTATATGAGGCATATTATGTAGTATGGGATGCATAATATGTGTCTGTATATAGATCCTCAAAGGTGACAACATGCGACGACTATATAGTATGGGATACATAACGACAGTCCCATGGATGTCCATTAGCTCGATTTTTCTTTTTCGTTACATACGATAATATGTAGTATGGGATGCATAAGATCGCATGTATACGCCGCTCTTAGCATGCATTAAAGACTTTTTAGACTGCATAGCACTGCATGCATATCATAACATAGCATTGGCGCATGTGTCAAGTAAAAGATATACATGATGACGCTCGTACACACATGATTTGAAAAAAAAATTGGCATTCATGCATTCATATTATATGCACATGAGTTAATCGGATGATAATATATCATCCTAAGTTAAGCATAACATCATTTCATGAATTCCCAGAGCAAGGTAACAGCAAGAGCAAGTATCTAACTTTTCTGATCTGTATCGAGTTAGGAAATCCTAGTTTGATAGCTATTATTTCTTAAGCTAGTTGTAGATGAGGTGTTCGTTCATGATTTCAGTCGATGAATCCACAGCATAGTGCGTCAGAGTCAGATATCCGGTTAGAGGAGGAATCGTTGGGTGCGCACAGTGAGTCGATGATTGAGGAGTTGCGTCATAGTATCAAGGCGTTGTCAAGACAAATGGTCGTGATGCAGGCATCGATTCAGATGTTGATGGTGGCTACTTTTGGGCAGCATCCTAGGGTGCAGAACCCTGTTGTAGGTCAGGATGCAGTGTCGGGGAAGGTAAAGAGGAAGGTTTATGATAGTGGCAGCCCTGCTCCAAGTAAGAAGGGCAAGTAAGTGATGGCTCTTCAAGGTGCTCCGAAGAATATCAGTTATTGCACTTTTTGCAGAAAGATGGGGCATGATCTTACCCAGTATTGGAAGAAGGATAAGTCATGTGAGTATTGTGGGAAAAGAGGGCATGATGCGACTCGATGTCGGTTGAAGGATAGGGCGTGCTATAAGTGCGAGCAGAAAGGACATGTGAAATCCTAGTGTTCGCAGTTCCAGTTGGTCGGCCAACAACTTGCTCTTAAGGCTCTGGTGCTGTCACCGCCTCAACAGTGACAGTTATTTCGAGGAGAGGCCAAGTTAAATGCAGTAGCGAAGGAGGAAGCGCAGTTTTCCTCCTAGGCATTTTCAGGTTAGGTGTTGACCTAGTTCATTTGTTGGCTTGCGGTTCTGAATTTAGATTTTCGTTATATCGATTATATGCAAGTTAAGGTAGAGGATGTTGAGCGTGCATTCTTTTCGATTTGAGTTTTACTCGATCTTTTGGTTAGAGAGTTTCGCGTTCGGTCATCGTTAGGTAGCTGATCGTGTAGCGGATCCCCATAGTGTTAAGTTCCCCTCTAGTGGCTCTGTGGTGTCGAATCAAGGTATCCAGAGTTGTCCTAACCCCTTAGGCGATTTCTTAGCTTTTGCTAATCAAAAGGTCCTAGACCTGGAGGTTTTTGATGTGATTTTGGGCATGTACTGGTTGTCCAGGTATGATGTTGTTATCCAACGCAAGGTAAAGAGTTTGGTCTTCAAGCTGGATAACGGTCTTTCCTTGAGTGCATTTGGCTTTTCCCGCTAGGTTTTTACCTGATTATTTCCGCAGTGTGTGCTCGGAACCTTTTAGTTTCCGGTTGGGTTGCTTACCTTGTTTCTAGGTTAGAAGTTGTTTGTAGTTTTCCGTGTAACGAGGATTTGCCTGTGACGCGAGAGTTCCCTGATGTTTTCCCAGTTAATCTCCCTGGTTTTTTGCCTATGAGAGTTCTGGAGTTTCCATTTGACCATGATCTGGGTACTCGTCCAATTTCTAAGGCACCGAACCCTTTGGCCCCGCATGAGTTGGAAGAGTTGCGCACTAGTTAGATGAGTGGTTGCAGTGCGGATTTATCTGGCCTAGTTCTTCATTCTGGAGTGCTCCCGTCTTGTTCGTGAAGAAGAGAGATGGTTCGATGAGATTGTGTATCAATTTTCGAGAGCTGATCAAGGTGACCATCAAGTACGGGTATATGTTGCCTTAGATTGATGATTTGCTTGATCAGTTGCATGGTAGTTCGGTCTTTTCGAAGATTGATCATCGTTCAGGCTACCATCAGTTGAGGATCCGCGAGTCGGATGTTCCGCGGTCTGCTTTCCATTCTCGGCTTGGACATTTCGAGCTCTTGGTTATATCCTATTGCCTTTTAGGTGTTTCCCTCGCTTAGGTTAATTGGGAGGTGTTGGATTTAGGAGCCTTTGTCGTGAACCTTGATCAGGGATCGAGTGTTCTATTTTGAGTGCTAAGAAGAAATCTTACACGCATATGTTTTCCTAGCCCTCTTCGGTTAACATTTCGATCCAGCGAGTACTAGATTATCTCTCCCTTCGACCTTTTGGATTTGTTTGTGTTCTAAGTTTCGGTTCCATGTTTCGGGACAAAACTTCCTTTTTGGTGGGGTGACTGTAAAGCCCCTGAATTTTTAGGAATTCTTTTAATCCTTCTTTGACGTCATTTTTGACGTAAGGGCATTACGTTAGAGTTAAGTTAGCAGTGCGTCGTCATTTGCACATTTCTGCGTTCATTCGACCAAGCTGACCAGATTTTAGAGTATGCCGGATTTGAAAAATGTTATGTTAGCAAATTAAATTATTTAATTTTAGAGAGGCTCGTTGAAGTTTTGTTGCTATCCGAGCGTTTTTAGAGCCCCGGTGATTTTCCAAAGATTTAAATAATTATCGCCGACGCAATCTTCAGAAATTTATATCTTGAGTTTAGCTCGTCAGAATTTGATTTTGACTTCTCCGTTAGATTTGTAGTGCCGACGTGTTGAAATTATTGAAGTGGAAGTGGAGGAGGCCTTTGGACCTGGGCGGTCTGGGAAGAGACCGGGCGATCTGGCGTGACCGCACGGTCTGGCGGTCTGGCAATGGCGATCCGTTCTATTGGTCAGCTGTGGCTTCCGGGGTTGACCGCTGGTCTGGTCCAAGGGCTGCTGAAGGTGGAGGTCGTGCGGTCTGGCTGTGACCGCATGACGGCTGTTCATCCTCAGGGTCGCGCGGTCTGTCTCTGACCGCGTGACAAGTTGTTCTCTTCAAAGACGTGCCGGTCTGGCGTGACCGCACGGGTTGGCTCTTGAATCCGGTCTGGTGGCTTTCCAGAGGGTTCTGGAGGAGTTCGCGGACTAAGGGACTTAGTCGTGCGGTCTCAGTTCGCGGTCTCAGGAGGAGACCAGGAGGGCGAGCTGGCTGTGTTTGCGGTCTCAGGCGAACACAGGTGGTGGGTGACTTCTAGGCGGTCTGGCGATCTCCGTGTGGAGTCGTGTTCAGACTAAGGGAGTAGCGATCTCCCGCAGTCTGGAGTGAAGTCGGCGCTCACCAAAATGAAGCAGGAGGGTTGCAGTGATTGCGCGGGTTGACCGGTAAGGTCGCGCGATCTGATGGGTGGTGACTCTATCTCATGGGGTGGTGACTGGATCAGGTCTCACGCCTATAAATAGGGAGCCACTGTTGCAACAAGTAGAACACACCAAGTGTAAGCCGAGTTTGCCTAGTTCCTGCGGTCTTGTTTATCTGACCGAGCGGTCTCTGATTGAATTCTTCTTTGTGCAGCTTCTGCGGATAGTGCAGGCAGCAGCGATCACCTCTTCCTCTGAAAGTGTTCGGGCGGTTTGCGGCTTGGAGTTGTGGTGCTGGAGTTCGGGAATCAGGAGATCAGCAAAGGAGCGGTCTGGTGCAGCGGTTTGGTGGAGTTTTCGAGATCGGGAGCGGTTGCGGTCTGGTAGCAGCGGTCTGGCGAGCTGCTGAGTTCGGCAAGAGACCGTGCGGTCTCAGTTATCTTCAGTTTCTGTTCTTTCTCCTTGAAGTTTTGTGCTGACGAAATCATGTCTCGTCGAGCATGTCTTGCCCTGTAATTGAAGTGTTGCTATCAATAAAGATCATTTGTTTGCCTAAGATTGTTTCTGGTTGTTTGGCTAGTATCTCTAGGTGTTATTCCTGCTTACTCTCACAAGGTCCGGTAAATTTCACTTGGTATCAAAGCGAGGTTGGAGTTGAAAGGGCAGTGAATAACTTAGAGTAGCCATCGCCTTTGTGAAGAAGGAACCAGAGGAAGAGCAATGGAAGGTGGTTTTGCAAGAGGTCTTGGTATTGAGATGCTTACATCGACTAACTTCAAGAAGTGGAAGTCGTGTATGCAGAGCTATCTTCTGGGTGAGGACCTCTGGGAGGTGGTAGGAGGAGATGAAACAGAAGAGGTGAAGGCAGTAGTAGGAGGTGATAATGGACCGGCCGTGAGGGCATGGAGGAAGACCAACGCCAAGGCCGAGTTCACCTTGAAGCGTGCCATTTCACCTGATCTCTTTGATCACATCTTGGGGTGTGGATCAGCTGCTGAGATCTGGAGAGCCCTGGATGGGCTGTTTAACAAGAAGAATGTAGCGAGGCTGCAATTCTTGGAGAATGAGCTGGCAAGGTCGGCTCAGGGTGATCTTTCTATCTCAAACTTCTTTCTGAAGATGAAGAATCTCTGCGCTGAGATATCAGCACTGGATCCTGATGAGCCAATTTCTGAGGCGAAGCTGAAGAGGCACATTATCCGCGGCTTGCGGAAAGAATATGTGGCCTTTGTGACGTCGGTGCAGGGATGGGCAAATCAGCCGTCTCTGTTGGAGCTGGAGAACTTGCTTGCATCACAAGAAAGCTTGGCAAGACAGATGGCGGGGTTGTCAGTGACTGGGGGAGATGGCGAAGTTCTCTTCTCAGGGAAGAAGAAGAAGTGGGACAAGAAGAAGAAGACCGCTGGAAGTGGCTATGGGCCTTCAACTTCTGGACAGCAGGAGAGGGGCTATCCTCCTAAGGCTGAGGAGAAGAAGAAGAAGGAAGGTCTCAAATGCTACAAATGCGGGAAGGTGGGGCACTTTAAGAAGGACTGCAGGCTGAATACTCAGCCAGGGCATGCTGCTGAGAAAGAGGAAGCACCAGCCAGGCACCTTGATGGAGGATGGGGAGGAGCCTTCTCGGCTTCTATTGGAGCCTCGGCTCCTATCAACTATCAGGAGGACTGGATCATGGACTCGGGGTGTGGTCATCACCTCACCGGGGACGAGTCGAAGCTTTCTTCAGCAGAGCCGTACACAGGTAACAATGCTATTATCACTGCAGATAATACTGTGCATGCAGTCGAGAAGGTGGGGGTTGTTTCTTTGGGCAGTGATAGAGGGCCACTTACTTTGAAGAGTGTCTATCATATGCCCGGAATGAAGAAAAACCTCTTCTCCGTGACCAACGCTGTTGACGCTGGGTATCACGTTCTGTTCGGCCCGACAGAAGTGAAATTTCTACGAAATGTAGAGGCCGTGAAGGCCGAGGTCGTCCATGTCGGGAGAAGGGCGAAGGACTTATTCGTTTTGTCGACAAGTTCCTACGTTGACAAAATGAAGACGAATGATGGTGCCGTTATATGGCATGAGAGGTTGGGGCACGTAGGTATGGACAAGCTGAAAGCTATGGCGGTGAGAGGTCTGGTCAAGGGCCTGCCAAGTCTATCTTCCTACGGAGAAGGTCATGTTTGCGCGGGATGTTAGTTCGGCAAGTCTCATCGACTACCGTTTAACAAGTCGCAGACAAGGAGTAGTGTGCCGTTGGAGTGCATCCACGGTGACTTGATGGGACCTACTGCTACCCCAAGCCTCGGAGGCAGCAGATATATGCTGGTGTTGATCGATGATTACACCAGATATGTCTGGGTTTATTTCCTGAAGGAGAAGGCGGAGGCGTTTGCCAAATTTGTGGAGTTCAAGGAGCTCGTGGAAGGTCGGCTGGGACTGCGGGTGAAGAAGCTGAGGACTGACAACGGAGGGGAGTTCACCTCCAGTGAGTTCTCTACTTTTTGCAGGAAGGCGGGCATCCGGAGAGAGCTCACTTGTGCTCATACTCCACAACAGAACGGTGTTGCAGAACGGAAGATCCGTCATCTGACGGAGACCTGCAAGTGTTGGCTGCATGCCAAGAGTATCCCAAAGTCCTTTTGGGCGGAAGGAATGTCTTGTGCTGCCTACGTCATCAACAGGATGCCTCTGAGCCCCATCAACATGTTAACTCCGCATGAGTTGATGTTCAAGGAGAAGCCAAGTGTGGCACACCTTAGGGTGTTTGGTTCCACCTGCTACGTGCATGTTCCAGATGCTCTTCGGATGAAGCTAGATGCGAAAGCAAGGAAGCTAGTCTTCGTGGGATACGATGAGCGGAAGAAAGGTTGGAAGTGCATGGACCTGGAGACGCGCAGATTTGTTGTATCTCGCGATGTCGTGTTCGATGAGGTGACATCTTACAAGGGGTCTTCTGATGTGGAGTTACCAGAGAGCAGGGTGGAGATGCCAGAGAAAGCTGTGGAGAATCTTCAGGTGGAGCTACCTGTGTCACCAGGTGGTCCATCTCCTTCTAGTTCCGAGACGGGGGCTTCTGGTTCAGGGAGCAGGGGGAGCAATGCTCCTAGCACGTCTGGAAGAGGAGCTAGGGAAGAAGCAGCTGGAGATGAAGCGGTTCAGGGGAAGGAGCTGAGGAGATCGAAGCGATCTATCATTGCCCCTGATCGCTATACAGGAGGAAACGCAGTGAGCTTTGTCTCATGTTTCTTCGTTGGTCCCTTGGATGAGAGGGAGCCGTCAAGCTTTGAGAAGGCCAAAGGCGTGAAGGAGTGGGATGTTGCGATGCAAGAAGAGATGGCAGCTCTCGAGAAGAATGAGACCTAGTCTCTTGTGCCCAAGCCTAAGGGCATCGCTCCTGTGACATGCAAGTGGGTCTACAAGCTGAAGAAGAAAGCTGACGGCAGTATCGAGCGGTATAAAGCTCGTCTTGTACCTCGGGGGTTCTCGCAGCAATACGGTGAAGACTATGATGAGACATTCAGTCCGGTGGCAAAAATGACTTCAGTTCGGTTCATCATTGCCTTGGCGGCGTTCAGTGGATGGGAGATTTGGCAGCTCGACGTCAAGAATGCTTTCTTGTACGGCGAGATTGACAAGGACATCTTCATGGTCCAGCCACCAGGTTTTGTGTCTGAAGATTTTCCGGAGCATGTCTGCAAGCTGAAGAAGGCCCTGTATGGGTTGAAGCAAGCGCCGAGGGCGTGGTACGGGAAGATCGCAGAATATCTCCTATTCTGTGGATTTGTTGCTTCAGACTCAGACTCGAGCTTGTTCGTCAAGAAGAGCGGGGAGCTTCAGGTCATCGTGCTGTTATACGTCGACGATATGATCGTGACGGGGAACTCAAAGGAGGAGGTAGCGCAGTTTCGGGCCGAGCTGGCCATCAGGTTCGAGATGAAGGACTTAGGTGAGCTTCACCATTTCCTTGGACTTGAGGTGCAGAGGAAGGAAGGTGGAGTGCTGGTGACCCAAGCCGGATATGCAGAGCGGATCGTGAAGCGGTTCGGCATGAAGGAAGGGAAGTGCACTTCCACACCTCTGGAGAAAGCTATGAAGCTTCGGAAGGATGAGGGAAGGATCATGCAAGATCCGTTGGTGTTCCGAGCTCTGGTTGGGAGCTTAATCTATCTGACGATCACGAGGCCGGACATTGCATATGCAGTGGGCCGGGTGAGTCGGTTTATGGCGGAGCCACGGGTACCTCATCTGCTAGCGGCCAAGAACATTCTGAAGTATGTCAAGGCGACCTCGGACATGGGTCTCCTATACAGGAGGGATGCGGGCTTCGAAGTGCATGGATACATGGATGCTGATTACGGGGGAGATTTGGATGATCGGAGGTCGACATCTGGATTCGTCTTCATGGCGGGCCCTACGGCTATATCATGGTGCAGCAAGAAGCAGGATTCCGTGTCAGTCTCTACCACGGAAGCGGAATACAAGGCTTCGGCCTTGGCAGCTCAGGAAGCCATCTGGCTTAGGAGGTTGGTAGGAGACATCCACAAAGAGGTTCGGGAGCCGACTCTGCTACGCGGTGACAACGAGAGTGCTCTCAAACTGGTAACCAATCCAGTTTGTCACGCGAGGACCAAGCATATCGAGATCGAGCATCACTTCATACGGGAGAAGGTGCTGGAGGGATCTCTTTCGGTCGAGCATGTGCGGAGTGCGGACAATGTCGCAGACATCTTCACAAAGGCGCTGTCAAAGGGGCCGTTCACACGGCTAAGGGAGCTACTTGGGCTAGTTTCCACTTCCCACTTCAAGGGGGAGTGTTGAAATTATTGAAGTGGAAGTGGAGGAGGCCTTTGGACCTGGGCGGTCTGGGAAGAGACCGGGCGATCTGGCGTGACCGCACGGTCTGGCGGTCTGGCAATGGCGATCCGTTCTATTTGTCAGCTGTGGCTTCCGGGGTTGACCGCTGGTCTGGTCCAAGGGCTGCTGAAGGTGGAGGTCGTGCGGTCTGGCTGTGACCGCATGACGGCTGTTCATCCTCAGGGTCGCGCGGTCTGTCTCTGACCGCGTGACAAGTTGTTCTCTTCAAAGACGTGCCGGTCTGGCGTGACCGCACGGGTTGGCTCTTGAATCCGGTCTGGTGGCTTTCCAGAGGGTTCTGGAGGAGTTCGCGGACTAAGGGACTTAGTCGTGCGGTCTCAGTTCGCGGTCTCAGGAGGAGACCAGGAGGGCGAGCTGGCTGTGTTTGCGGTCTCAGGCGAACACAGGTGGTGGGTGACTTCTAGGCGGTCTGGCGATCTCCGTGTGGAGTCGTGTTCAGACTAAGGGAGTAGCGATCTCCCGCGGTCTGGAGTGAAGTCGGCGCTCACCAAAATGAAGCAGGAGGGTTGCAGTGATTGCGCGGGTTGACCGGTAAGGTCGCGCGATCTGATGGGTGGTGACTCTATCTCATGGGGTGGTGACTGGATCAGGTCTCACGCCTATAAATAGGGAGCCACTGTTGCAACAAGTAGAACACACCAAGTGTAAGCCGAGTTTGCCTAGTTCCTGCGGTCTTGTTTATCTGACCGAGCGGTCTCTGATTGAATTCTTCTTTGTGCAGCTTCTGCGGATAGTGCAGGCAGCAGCGATCACCTCTTCCTCTGAAAGTGTTCGGGCGGTTTGCGGCTTGGAGTTGTGGTGCTGGAGTTCGGGAATCAGGAGATCAGCAAAGGAGCGGTCTGGTGCAGCGGTTTGGTGGAGTTTTCGAGATCGGGAGCGGTTGCGGTCTGGCAGCAGCGGTCTGGCGAGCTGCTGAGTTCGGCAAGAGACCGTGCGGTCTCAGTTATCTTTAGTTTCTGTTCTTTCTCATTGAAGTTTTGTGCTGACGAAATCATGTCTCGTCGAGCATGTCTTGCCCTGTAATTGAAGTGTTGCTATCAATAAAGATCATTTGTTTGCCTAAGATTGTTTCTGGTTGTTTGGCTAGTATCTCTAGGTGTTATTCCTGCTTACTCTCACAAGGTCCGGTAAATTTCACACGACGTTTGTCTGCGATGCAATTTTTGTTGAAATCAGCGACCATGGGTTCAGCCAATCTCTTCTTATTCTTATTCTTATTATTATTAGTAGAAATATGAGTGAGGATTTGTTGTCATCCCCATTCTTCCTATCTCTCTGTTTATATATATATACATATATTATTTTATTCCATTATCTGATTATATAAAAATATCCTTCTCCACTATACACATATATATTAATCTACTATTCCTCTTCTTCATTTCTTTCTTCCTTCCTGAACCGAGTCAAAGGTTCGAGAGAGAGAGAAAGAGTTTTTTTTTCTTCTTTCCATTGGCCGTCGAGGGAGCTCGAGAGCTCGGTTTCGTCGCCGGAGCGTAGATTTGGAAATCTCTCGTCGTGCTCTTCGCGTGCGTAGTAAGTTTTGTTTGTTTCGTAGATTTTTGGCGCTAGGGTTAGCGGCCCTAATTTCGTATTTTGTCCAAATCTTCATAGATTCTTCGTGCTTAGGACGTGTGTGAGCCGATCCTTGGCGCGGAGGGCCTGAATGGCCTTTTTCCGGTGATTCGAGTAAAGGCAAGTGGTGCTTTACTCTTTTCGTCGATCCTGTTAATCTAGAGCTGGTCTTGATAAAAGCAGGTTTGACTTGTTTAGAATTTTGAAAAGTGATTTTTTTTGGGAGCTGAGTTAAAATCGACGGGACATCCCGTCGAACAACGGGATCTCTTGTCGATCGGCGGGACCATCCCGTCGATCCTTGGTCCCAGCTATCAGCCTTTCTTTTTCTATTGATTTCTCTAAGTAAAAATTGATGGGACATCCCATCGATCGACGGGACCTCCCATCGATCAGCGGGACCATCCTGTCGATCGTTGGCTTGTGATGGGAAGTGTTTTTTTGTGTGTGGTTGCTTAATTAAAAATTGACGGGACATCCCGTCGATCGACGGGACCTCCCACCGATCGGCGGGACCTCCCTTCGATCAGCGGGACTATCCCGTCGATCTTTATTTTGAGCTGGGATCTGGTCTTTTCTTGCTCTAAGGCAGAATCGACGGCTCTTCCCGTTGATCGAGGGGACCACCCGCCGATCGACGGGACATCTAGTCGATTTTGCCTTTTCTTTGTTAAAGTTTTTTTCTAGTTTTGGTTCCTTTTCCCCATTAATGCTTGCTTCTTCCCCTTTTTATGCAAGTATAGTTTTGTCTGTGGTCTGCCTTGTTGTTCTGATAAATTCTTTCAGAAAAGACTTTTTTTTTCTGTATATTCCCAACAATAAAGTTTCTTTTAGTGTATTTTGATTCCTTCTTAATCTATAGGCTGGTTCCAAAAGAATTCTCTTTATGTGTATCTAGGGTTTATTAATCTTTCTATCCAAAATTTCTATCCAGAACTCCTAAGTTTTCTGTGTAATCTGCCTTTGACTTCTGTGTATTTATCCCATTTTTTACTTAGTCTGCTATGTAAATTTGGGTTAACTTTCTCAGTGAGGAGTAATACTTATTCCTCACTGTCTTTAGTGTTCTAGCTGAATATGAAAATTCTCGTGGTGGGTTTTGGCTGCAAATAGCAGTCCTTCTCTTTGAAGACCCTTTCTCCTGAAATCTAGTTAGGTTAGGCTCTCCTGTTGGCTGTGTTCTCCCAGTAGTAGTAGTCTCCTGAAGAATGTTTTGCTGTGAGACTGAAAGTCCTTCCTTTCAGTCCTCTCCTTCTTTCTGGTATGCCTAACCTGTTAAATGTTGGTTAGTGGCTGTTGTTTTTCCCTTATGGATCTTGTTTGGCTTTCATGATCCCCTGCTGTCCTTCCCTTGAATTTTGACAGTTTCTGTGTATTTATTTCTTCTTCTTATATTAAGTTTCCAGTCGTTCCTCTTGTTATGTTTTCTTCACGACTGTTGATGCGTTTTTCTGTCGATTTCATCGCATATTCTGAATTGTTTCAGCATATTTGAATGTTCTTTTACTAGGTGTTCTCGGATATCTTAAGCTATGCTTTATTCGTCGAGGTGTCCCGTAATTGTTAAGGGATCATTTATGGTGTCTTTTTGTGTCTTTCGTGGTATGGTTACAAGATGATCATTAGGAGTCAAGTTTAGACTCCCCGAGTGTTTTCTAATAATCTGTTGAGTATTGTTCTGGTGTTTGGCCTTGGTGTTAAGCTTATCATGGTCGTGTTCCGGCACCAAGTCTTCACTACAAGAAAATTGACTTTTAGTGACCGAAAACTTCATCACTAAATGTTGAGTTTTGGTCACTAATGACGTTTAGTGACCAAATTTATTTTGTCACAAGGTTGTCACTAAAGCCTTGTCACTGATTGTTTTTTGTGACCATAATACATTTCGTCACTAAATGTGCTTATTTAGTGACCAATATAATTTTCGTCGCTAACTGTATTCAGTGACATAAATTGTTTGTCACAAAACAATTGCAGTGACCACATTAGTTTTCGTCACTAAATATATTCAGTGACGACAAATATTTTGTCACAAAAACAATAGTGACTATATTTTTTGTCACTAAAAGTATTTATTTTGTCACTATTTATTGATATATTTAGTGACCAAATTAATTTTTTATCAACATATTTTTTTTAATTTCACACACAATATTATAAAATCTTTTAATTGCTATTAATTAAAAATTCAAACACAAAATGAAAAAAAGTACTCAATTGCTAAAAGAATCTCATTCAAAACAAAATTCTTTTGAATTTATTAATAGAGAAATAAGAGGGTGGGAGATAGCCCAAACCCCTCAATACAGACTTACAGAACTATTGTCTTTAATTAAAGCCAGTACATGAGAAAATCTATACAACATAAAAATTAATCATCCTTTCTTTCTTACAGGTACCAGATATATATGTAGTCAAAACAATATTCATATTTAGTTCTCTTGGCACATTTGGTGTTGCAACTCCGACTTGAAAGAGGAAGGCGGGACTGAAGATAAGTTCGGCACTATTATTAAAAACGTTCATGAACTGATAGTAAAGCTGACATGCTAGAATCGTGGGACTTTTCATATAAACCCCATAGAGAATTCCCTTCACCAGCGAATCATGTGCCTGTTCAAAATAATAATAAAATGATAGAATTGAGCTGGTTGAATAGTACAAGTTTTTTCAAAAGAGAAAACATTGTCTTTCATACTAGAATAGAAGTTTTTCTTCCCAAGATATTAAAAAGCCGAAAAGAAAAACTATTCAAAGCTAAAATACTTACTCAGTAAATGGTCAAAAAATAAATGGAGTAGCCAAACAGCGAACTGGGAGCGAACTGGGCGCCCAGTTCCCTGAAAATCAGCGAACTGGGCGCCCAGGCGCAAAATAGTGAACTGGGCATGACAGCAAATATCCACTTGTATTTTACCATATGTAAAAAATGCTTCGGTTTCAAAAGGTTCAATTTTTATTTCAGTTCTTTCGTATTTGGCATGACAGCAACTATGATCGCCATCAAAAAAGAAAAGTAGTTTTTAACATAAAAATAGATGATGTTTCTTAGGCGAGGTCAAGCGTTCACGAACGACGGTTCATAACCACCGCCTTCATGAACTCCACCGCATTCATGACCGCCACCGCGTTCATGACCGCCACCGTCGTGCCAAACGGAGCCTTAATATTTGGAAATAGTAGGGTTTAGCCAAAAAAACATCAAATCAGTCCTTGACATCACACCTACATGTTCAGATAGCCAAAAGATTTACAAGAGTTAAAAAGGAACTCACTGTAAATCCACTAGAAATCAGAACCGTCTCATACAGAAGATCAATCGCCCTGGTAGCATCAGGATCATCAGGATAACTCTTACTAGCAACCTGCAAAATACAATATTTGGAGAGATGAATCATCTTCAACTTGCTAAGAAGCACATTATAAAACTGATTGAGTAAATAAGCACTCCGTGGAACTATGTTTTGAAGACCAAGCAGATTTTTATAGTCTAATGGTAAGAAAACAAACAAAGCTTACACAAGGTTTTCGATGAAAATTGCTGAGAAAGAAGATAAATTTATGTTTCATGCGAGAGAAAAATGAGATTACTTCTTGGACAAAATATAACTACAGCTTGTGGTTACAAAATACATAAGTTTAGATGATTCTTTCTTTTTTCATTTCAAAATTCTACAGAGGTATCATCCAACAAGAATGCTTACTATAGTTTAGCAGCTTTTTGCCTTCACAACAATAGCAATACTTGCATACCATGAAGCTGTGGTTAGAATTCAACAAAACCCTACTTAGCAATAGTTGCATCATTGTGAAATAAGTGGAACTTCAATTTAGCTATTCATGTGAGGTATGTGATCAACAAAACCTATCTAGCAATGATTGCATCACCGTAGAATATGTGAAACTCGAGCTTAACTCATTGAACCAAGTCTAATATCTACAAATTTTGCCTAGCATCAATTGCAGGATCGCAAAATGAGTGGAATTCTAGTTCAGCTCTTTGAGCAGGGTCCGAAATCAACAAAACATAATGAACATAACTAGCAGCAATTGCATCGTCGCATAATAAGTAGAACTCTAGTCTAGCTCGTCGGGGGGTCGAAGATAAATAAAACCTAACTAACAATAGTTGCATCAGTATGGAACAACTGAAAGTTTAATTTAGTTATTCAGCAAAAACCCAAGATCAAAAAGAGGATTCATGAAAGATTGACTACGATTATAATGAGGACTAATAATGAATTAAAAGATGCAATTTCAACAACATGAAGTGAAAGTTGGATATGATAGCAGTTCTCTCATATTATCATGGTTTAGAGATGAAACTACATCATCTTAGCTATCAAATCAACTTTGAGATGTTTTATCATGGAATCAACCAGAGACACTTGAAATTGATTGCATAACTAAGATGTGGATAGTTGCAGCATCAATGAAATGTGAAAATGAGTATGAAATGAGAAACTTGTTTATTTGTTATAAATGCAATGTCACGATGCAACCCATGGAGAAACTCAAAGATCCGATTGCGATCGTCACGAGCCCGAACCTGAGCAGCATCTTCAGGCGAGACAAAGGTAATCGCATCGAAGTGATCATATTCTTGATATAACTGGGTGAACTCCAAATAATAGGAGGAAGGGGAGCGATCGCCTTGGCGCAGCATAAAGATCCTACGACGAAGCTGAAAGATCTGGGCAGCATTGTTACAGCTGGAATAGGTGGCAGCATCACATTTCCAGATGTCGGCGGCAATGTCAAGGAAGAGATAGTTTCGGGCAATGGACTCCTGCATGGAGTTGAGCATCCATGACATCACGAGAGAGTTTTCAGATTCCCACTGAGGCCACTCGGGAGCGGTCGACGCTGGAGCAACAGTAGTCCCGGTGATATAGCCATACATACGCCGACTCTTGAGGGCAAGAGTGATGGAACGAGCCCACGGCAAGTAATTGAGGCCGTCAAGTTTCATGGTCGTGATCTGAGGAGTCCCATGATCATGAACAGGGCGGTTGGAGCCCATATTAGGAGCAGGAGAGGAACCCGAGGATAGCGTGGTGGAGTCAACACTTCCCGGCATTAGAACCTGAGGATAGAAACCACGGGAGGAAGAAACAACACCTCACAAAGAGAATCGTCTAGCCCCGCTCATAGAAAGAGACAAGGACGCGCCAGCCCGACGAAGCGTTGAGCCAAGAAAATCATCAAAAGAGGGGCTGGACACCGGAAACAAGCTCACCGGGACATACAGCCGGCGTCCAGGTCATGGACGAGAAAAACAGCCCGAGGCTGTCGCTGGAAACACTTCTAGATAGGCCGCTGGAAACATGGTTGGCCGCTGCTGTTGAAGAGGGATGAAGTTGCCGAAGAAGTCGCTGGACGCTGCCGAAGAAGCCGCTGCAATTGCTGTGGAAGAACGATGAGGACGCTGCTGTTGCTGTGGAAGAACGACGAGGAAGCCGGACGCTGTCGACGAGGATGCCTGGAGAAGACGAGGAGAAGACAAGGATGCCTGGAGAAGACGAGGACGCTGTTGTCGAATGCTGGCCGCTGGATGTCGAAGCGAACGACGAACGAAGCAAAACGGCGGAATGAAGTCACTAGGTTGCGCCGCTCCCTCTGATACCATGTTGGAAGGGAAATAAAATGATTCATACATAGAATATGGGGCCTCTCCTTTATATACAGGAGAGGGCAAAATACAACTTGACCTAAATATAACCCAAAATAATAAACCAACTTCTAACAATAACCACCGCATTCATGACCACCACCGTGTTCATGACCGCCACTGCCGTGCCAAACAGTGCCATAATGTTCGGAAATAGTAGGGTTTAGCCAAAAAAACATCAAAACAGTCCTTGAAAGGGATAAGAAGCACAAAATGAAGGGGACCGGAGAAAAAAAAGGAAACCCACAAGTTTTGCTGGAAATCAGCGAGCTGCAGTGAACTGGGCGCCCCGTTCGCTGGAAATCAGCGAGCTGGATGCCCCGTTCGATGGAAATCAGCGAGTTGGACGCCCTAATTTTCAGCGAGCTGGGCGCCCAGTTCGCTGATTTTCGGCGAGCTGGGCGCCCAGGTCGCTGGAATTCAGCGAGCTGGGCGCCCAGGTCGCTGGAATTCAGCAAGCTGGGCGCCCAGGTCGCTGGAATTAAGTAGACACACAATTAAGATGTAGAATACAAACCAATCAGCAACAAATTCGATCCCTTTCCCTTGGATTATCTCTGGAGCTAAAGAATCTACGAGGCAACAATCGAGCAGAATTCCACGTATTGACAGGTGAGAACAGGCCTAGAATATAGATGGAACACAAGCTGAGCCACTAAAACTTCTTAATATTTTCATTTCCTTCAACACATGTTCTTCAATTCCAAGCCCTTGAACTTTCCACTTAGAAAATGTAACTAATCTTTGGACAGTATCTGAGTTGCAAAAAATTATAAAATGAAGCACATATCATTGTGTAAATGGTTGATAAGTAGGCACTGTAAATGATGCACAATTAGTTGCATAAATAATCATTTCTTACTCCTAAATAGAATGAATACTCAACAGATTCGAATTCCTACTATGATAGCCGATTTTTGACATGTATTTGAACTAATTTATAGAAAAATACCAAATCTGCACATCATGTACCACTAAAGATATGGTTTCCATTGCTTGTGTGCCTCGGAGTGTTGATCTCTAGTTCCACATTCAACTGCTTCTGCTAAGCTTTCGACCACATGTGCAATTGACTAGCATGCGTAGCAATATGTAGCAAAACCTTGCAGATAACCACTAAACATATCATTTACAAAATACAATTGTCAGAGTGCCCTTAAATTATAGTAGTATGGGATAGAACACCTTTCAGATAACATTGAAGAATGATGTTTCACCTCTACCTTTAGGTTCCTTGGTGTTAGCTGAAGGCTCCTTTCCCTTCTTTCCAAGGGAAGCATTCTCTATCTGAATTTCTTGAAGTTGAGCTTTTTTTGCAAGACGTTTCTAACCAACAGATGAAAATTTTGCACAGACATCAAAGGAAGTTAAGTGGAAAATCTAAATCGATGAAGTTAATTCAGCATTATTTGAGAATATGTTTTGAGAAAAAAAAAAACAAGCAAACTCCCAAAGTTAATTTAAGTAGTCCAATCATTGTAAATAAAAAAAATATTTTTCATCCAATATAGCAAAATAAGGTAACATTTAAAATATGACATGTTATTTGAAGTTCTAAGATGTTTTTGGTATACATAACAACAAAAATGGGAGGGATTCATGAGGTAATGCCTCACTCTCTGCTTCAAAGAACACTCACATCCAAAGCTTTTTCTAGTTATTTTTATTTTCTTTCTTCGAGTAATTGACATTGATCTATATCGACATTGGCGTCACCTCCTACCTTAAGTTGATACATGCGCAATTATCAGTTTCTGAGCAGAACACTATAATGATCTCTATCGTTTGGTGAACATTTATTGCAATAATGTCATATGTTTTACTCGATATGCAAAAGTTACTTTTATAAGAAATCGGAGATTTTCATGTTGAAGTATGTGAGGTTCACATGGCTTTTATGATACAAACAGAATAATGAAAATTGATCGCAGTGCACTGTCGCAGTAATGCTTGGCATGACTTCCTATAATTGATTTATTTGATCTTTGTTAACAACTTTACAGGTAATTTCTTAGCCAAAATAGTAGATTGGGGTGGTTTTAAAGTAGTTTGATTACAGATTATTTTTGTTATTATGAAATTGTTTTTTTTCACCCGTCATTCACACAAAACAACTCACATATATGCATAAACATCCTTGCAAACCATAAACCGAAGAGAAGATATACTTTGTGGTCATTTTCCAAAGTCAGATGTATAGAAGGACGACGTAAATGCTTTGAATGGGCTGAATGTGGATAAAGCCGATGATTGATACAAAATTAAACCAAAATAAAAAAGTGTGATAACAATTATGTCCAGGACAATTGTGCTAGATTTTAATCTGTAGTACTATAACAAAAAAACGAGTTGTGATGTTTGCTGGTGCAAGCTAAGAATTTGATTTATAAACATTTTATCAAACGGGAAGAATATGTTTCACCTGCTTCACATATGAAGTAAGAATGAAATCCTTAGAACTTATTTTATCAAACGGAAGCATATGGAACTACAACAAATCTGAGATGAAAAAATAATATGGAAGGTGCAGTTTTTGAAGGAAATTACAGCACAATGTAATAAAGAATTAAAAATTGAAACAGAGATTCCCTATTTGCGGTAGAAGTAATCCTAAATTCCGGTGGGGATGAGATTAAGGTTTTTGAAGAATCATTTTGTATGTTGTTATGAAACAATTTGCTCAAAAATCAGACAAGAATTAATAAATGAAACAGAGAATAATGTTGTTTTGGGCAGAAGTAAACCTATCTCCATGCGGGAGATGAGATTAAGGTTTTTGAAGGATCTATTTTTATGTTATTATGATTTATTAGCTAAAAAATCAGGCATGCATCTACCTGCAACCAACTGTTGCATCAACGAGTAGACTGGCACTCACCAAAGTTGACAAAGGAATTAGATTGGGAAACCAAAATTGGAAGAAATACCCGAGGAGATCGAAATTTCGTTGTTCCTGCGAGCGAGGGTTTCCGGCGGTGGAGGACGTCCCGGGAGTAATGGTGAGAAGTGAAGGCAATCCAGGACTTCCGACAATTCCGACGAGGGAGGGCTTGCTATGACTTGAAGGTCTGCGAGAATGATGGCTAGAATAAGGACTGGAAGAGCGGGCGAGAACGATGGCTGGAAAGAGACTGGAAGAGCGGGTGAGAATGCTGCTGGAAAATCGACTTGAGGAGCGGCTGGAGGAGGTTTGGCAGGAATCGTTGATATCTAGTCGTGCCCTAAAATGAAATAGTGGATGAAATATGATAATAGTCAATGTAGGGAAATATTAATCAGGAGACCTAATTGTCTTTTTTTTGTGACTCAAAATATTGTAGTCACTAAATATAATTATTTAGTGACAAAATATAATTTGGTTACTAAAGATTAACTTTTAGTGACACAAAATTATTTTGGTCACAAAAAAATTATTTTTAGTGACAAAAAATTTATTTTAGTCACTAATTAATTGAAAATTATCATTTAGTGACCAACTGTTAATTTCGTCACAAAAAGTATATTTTTAGTGACGAAAAATATTTTTTCACAAATATTTCGTCACTAAAAGCCTGTTTTCTTGTAGTGCTTGCATGGTGTCGGCTTGCTGAAATCTTCAACCTGTTATTTAGTTGAATGTTGATCTAATGATTAATTGTTGAATCATGTGCTTATTGATTCTCTTATCTTGAGTTGTGGTTACAACCATCTGAAATTATATTTCCCTGCCTAACACTCTTTTGTTTGGCCTTTTGGATTTGAAGAGCGATGTTTGCTCTATTGAATATTAAGAGCCAGGTATGCTCTGTTGGGGTCTGTTGGTTGTGTGAGCTAAGAGTCACTGCCACAGTGCCTCTGTTGGGATGTTGATTTGTGTGGACTGGAGTCACCGCCACAACACCCCTAGTTTTGTTTTTTGGGGATAAGGTTGGCAGTGGATAATGGACCACCACCTCAGTGCCCTTGTGGATCATACACCCGAGGCCATGGGTATTGCCTGACGTTAAATGATGCCCGTTTCTCGAGCTGATCAGTATCAAGTGCTTAAACATATATGCTTATATATATGTATTATATTATGTTGACCACCACCTCTGAGCCGTAGTATCAGACACATGGTTGAGTTTGTTCAATTTAGCCATTACTTTGGTGTAGGCATTTCTCTTAGCGAGTGCACTCATTTGAGCTGGCTCGGGTTTTTGTAAGCTAATAGATGCTTATCCTGTTAGTTCTCCTTTTTGCAATCTATTATTCTGATTGCTGCTAACCCTTGTATAGAATCATGGATTTATTCTTTCTGCCACTTGCACTTCCTTGCTGAGGCATTATTTTCTTTTGAATGTCTCAGGCTTGGAGCTATAGCAGTTTGGGTAGTTGAGTTGGTGTTTTACGAAGCTGCGGTTAGTTGCAGTTGTCTGCTTTCCTCTCACGGTTGTGAGGTACTTGTTTCTTTACTTCAACTTTAGACTTGTACTTTGTTTTATATGGGCTCGTGTCAGTTGTTGACGCCCATAGCTTTAGTTTTTCTGGTGTTAGATTACTTGTTTGCTTTTCTGCCGATCCTTACTGGTTGTTTACCTACTTGCTTTCTGGGCATTTTTATGTTAGGATGCATGAGTTATTTTAAGTATAGAAAATGGCATTCTTGCATAGCATGATTTTAAGTAAATGTCACATATTTGAAGATCGTAGAAAATCTTTTCTCTACTTATACTAAATTTTGATATTTGCATATAATTGCTGGAATGTTTGATCTTCATGCTCATGTAGGATATTATGAACCTATTTTCCGCTGCGTAAGTATAGTTTTCTACTCATGGACTAGTTGATCCACTGGACCGATGGACACGGTCTTAAGCTAAAAATGTAAATTCTTTTTATTTAACTCAACCATATTCATGTCTTTTATAATTGTTCACAATGTGTGTTTGCATGAGCGTCTGTAGTTGTCCCCTACAAGACGTGGCATCATAATGTGTATTTTCCCTTAGCTCTGATAATATTTATTAAATTCATGGGAAAATGTGGGTTGTGACAATCTCTATCTGCTCGAGGAGCATTTCTTGTCGGCTCTGTGGGGGTTCCCCTTCCAAGACGTTAAGCTTGTGCTCTTGCCTGAGAACAATTCTCAGGTTTCTGTACCAGTCTAGGAAGTTAGTCCTGTTGAGCTTATCCTTCTCAAGGATGGCTCTTAGGGACAAGGTGGAGTGAGATCCACTTGCCATGGAAATTCTACAATAATTATACAAAATAGATTTTAGTACTATATTTCAAAATACATTTTATTTAATAAGGACTTTTATTAAAAACTCCAACTATTTTATTCAAATTGATAACCCTTAATATCAATTCGGAGAGTTTATGCGAGCTACTCTCTTAGTGGACAAGATCCGTATTTCACCAACACAATGGGTCCCCTTTGGCGTTCCTCTCATAATGCGGTTATTTAGGTAGACAACAATTGCCAATTGCTTCATTATACAACTCTTGTATGGTTGGTGAATAACTCTTTATTTGCTTCCATTATATGGTGCATGCCAACCCTATGCCTCCAGGCACTCAACCTTTGAGGTCACCTAGTTATGTTGGACCCGATGTTGACAGTGAGATATCATAATTATTCGCTCGCACCCTTACCAAGATAAATTAATGCACCTTGCTTTGGCAAGACCGCACTTCATCGATCAAGGCAGGAAGAGTGTCATCCATCGGAAGACATCTGTATACTTAATATTGGATAAAGGATTAATCGATTAACATTTAATCATTGTGCACGAAATAAAATACAACATTCACAATCCAAATACATCCCAGATGTTCACAAAATGAAATTATCAACATTTTGATAAAAGGGGCTAAATATGAACATTAAGAATACTTCTAAATCTCCAGATTTACATGCATTCGACACGGGCAAAGACAACTCCACTTATGCAGTAGACAAGCTTGTCTCTTAATGTCAGATTCAAAATCTAAGACATTTGATTTCACAAACCATTTAGAGGGACGGTTACTACAAAGGAGAAAAAATTTCTGAAACATTGAAATCGCAACGCAATCGCATGCGTTCCTGGTGGGGTTCCAAGGGGTCGCGCCCTTGGCGGGGTCTTAGGGGCAGAGCCCCTAACGGGGTCCAAGGGGAAATGCCCCTGGCGGTGGTCTCACTCGTGTCATTTGAAAATGACATTACTGAAGTTATCGTGCAGGCCGAGCGCGTGAATTCTTGCTACACTCGTCCAAGTAATTTCATGATGCCACTACGTGCCTGTCATGTAGCTTCCCAAACACCACCATGCAATCCGTCACCTTTGCATATGATAACCGCCTCTGAATTCATACATGCAGCAACTTCACGCCTCCTTTTCCATACACACCATACCCCGCGTGAACTTCCATTTAATATTCACTCATAAACCCATGTAATTACCGTCTCCCACTTCTTTATTCATTAAATCCCATGCATTTCATCATTATTAAATTTTGTCACTTCCTCTTCCATAATTTTTTACTATAGTCAAATGTCTCCCCCATTCACGTGAACCCTTCACATTCACACCTATTCAAATATTCCTCCTTAAAATACTGCCACCCCATGCACTAAATTTCATTAATATTTCCTATTGCTCATTCAACTCTCCAATTTTAATGCTGCCACCATCTCCATCCTTTTAAAATTACATATAGACATCTAGAAGCGGGAATTAGGCACTGGAACACTTCAACCATACCAAGCTAAGTAACCAACAACAAGACAAGAAATTTTGAATTATTCTATCTCTTTACAATGCGAGACATGTTGGGTTTTCTACTTCATTCGTATATGAACAACATATCATATATGCGCAGCGGAAATAACAAACAGGAACAACCCAAAAGAGTTTAAGGATCTTACGATTTCATGAATTAAGAAATCAGAATGGTAACAACAACGAAGTACCTTGAGGGGATTGAGTCAACACTCAAGCAAGATGCTTCAAGAAGAAATCTCGAATATGTACTATGAGTCCCAAGCACAGAAATAGATCGGTGCCTCTACAGAGATCCACACAAGTGAAGGAGAACCCCACGACTCTTGTCCAACAAGATCTGTTATGGAGAAAGAATTCCCTCTATGTGGCCACGAACTGCTAGATCTGACGACGGGGAGAGGCGGCGGCGGCAACGACGTACAGGAAGAAAGTCCGATCAGAACCCTTCCGTCGGTTATGCCGAATGATTCCGCCTCTCTTCAGAAGTCGCAAAAGGAGATCAATCAATTAGGGCATAAAATCGTGGTCTATTTATGCAAAAAAAGAGGTTATCCGCACACCAGAGACTAGTATTAGAGTAAACACAGAATTTCGTCGAGTAGACCAAATTCGTCGAGACAATTCAACAAATTCGTCGAGTAGAACATAATTCGTTGATGCAATTCAACGATTTGACGTGACGAATCAATACGTGTTCAGTCAAGACAATCTCGATAATTCGTCGAGTATATCTAATTCGTCGAGACATTTCGACGAATTTTGACAAGATGAATTATCACATATTTCGTCGAGACAATTCGACGATTCGTCGAGTACAACTCAATTCGTCAAGACACTCTCATCGATTCATCGTGTACTTCCCTTCCCATCAAACATATCCAATATGAGTAAGGCCAACACAATCCTAAATCCAACTTCTCAAATACTATTATGTGCGACCCTATAGGCTCAAATTGTGTTGGCAGTAAGACTAACTGTTTGATTTCTTTGAGATCACTTTGGAAACACCAACAAGACATACATGGCAAGACATGATTTATTAGAAAACAAGATAGAGAGAAAACTGAAATAACAACGCAGTTGGCGGTCACCAAAAACTAGAGATTGCCAGAGACTACTCCAACTCCCAAACTGCACGACAACCACTAAGATCGCATGAACAGATCCAAACTAGAAATTTGTTGTCCATCAAACTACCACCTCAGACCGCACGAACTACTGACTTATTGCTCAATTGAGTAAATGACCTGTCTGCACTTCTTGTTCACCTAGCCGGAGGGTCGCATAACAACAGAAGCTTCCCGCGAACAACCGAAGAACTACAATGCAGTTCACACAGCAAGAGACCGCTGGTGAACTAGTTATTCAAAGTTGGGAGGAACACAAAGGAAGAAGATTACTGACTGCTGGCCGTTGACCTATGAACACAACAAACGAACAAACCACTTCCAGACCGCATGATCTCAAAAATGATACCGACAAAGGCAACCCAAGCTTTAGTTCTTACAGATCTCATTGTGAATGATGGGTCATGCACCTCTATTTATAGGCAGAAAGATGGATGTCGTCACCTCTGTAAAGAGGTACAAACACCACTTATTAGATCGCATTCGGTCAACTAGAACTAGACCGCGCGGTCACCAGCTAGGATCCTCAATAAGCCCAACTAGCCAACCTCGACTAGAAGAAAAAAGGAGTATGCATAGATCACGCGATCACTACGATCTGATTTCTTCAGACCGCCCAGGTCACTTCTACATCCACTTTAAAATTTCAACACTCCTCCTTGTAGTGGGAAGTGGAAGTCAACCCAAGAAAGCTCCAAAGACGACCAAAAGGTTCCTTTGACAGTGGCATTGTGAAGATGTTCACAACATTGTCCTCGCTCCGCACATATTCAACAATAAAAGCTCCCTCCAACACCTTCTCCAGAATGAAGTGATGCTCGATCTCGAAGTGTTTGGTCCACGCGTGAAAAACTGGATTATTAACCAGTTTAAGAACACTTTCATTGTCACCGCGAAGTTGAGTAGGACCTCGCACCTCCTCATCAATGTCTCCCACTAGCCTTTTAATCCAGATGGCTTCCTGAGCTGCCAAGGCCGAAGCTTTGTATTCAGCTTCTATAGTGGAGACAAACACTGAATACTTCTTCTTGCTGTACCATGAGATAGTTGTGGTGCCAGTCATAAAGGCATACCCATAAGTCGACTTCCGATCATCTGAATCTCCTCCAAAATCAGCATCCATGTAACCATGCAGGTTGAAACTCGACTCCCTCTCATAAAAGAGACCCATATCATAGGTGGACTTCACATATTTCAGAAGGCTCCTTGCCGCTACTAGATGAGGTTTCTACGGTTCTGCTATATATCATCTTACATGGCCTACAATATAAACATTATCCGGACTAACAATCATCAGATAAATCAGACTTCCAACCAAATCCTGGAATACCAAGGCATCAAAAAGAACCCTTCCCTCATCACGTTGAAGCTTCAAACCAACCTCCAGAGGAGTAGAGCTACTCTTCCCCTCTCCCATGCCAAATTGCTTCACGATTCGTCCTGCATTGCCCTTATGGTAAATGAGCACAAAGCTCTCTTTCCTCTCAACCTCAAGACCAAGAAAATGATGGAGCTCACTCAAATCCTTCATCTCAAATCTGATGGCTAGCTCAGCCCGGAGCCTAGCTACCTCCACTTGATAGTTCCCCTTGAAGTTCATGTCATCCACGTACAATAACTCCAAAACATGCAGCTCCCCGGTCTTCCTTACAAATAAGCTTGAATCAGAATTCGAAGCAAAATATCCGCAGAAATGGAGGTATTCCACGATCTTCCCATACCCCGCCCGAGGCGCATGCTTCAAGTCGTAAAGAGCCTTCTTGAGCCTGCATACATGTCTTGGATGAACTTGAGAAACATAACCAGGTGGTTGCACCATGAAGATATACTTGTCAATCTCGTCATAAAGGAAAGCATTCTTCATGTCGAGTTGTCAAATCATCCATCCTTGGCAAGCTGCCAATGCTATCACCACCCGTACCGAAGTCATCTTAGTAACATGACTAAATGTCTCTTCATAGTCTTCGTTGTACTACTGAGAGAACCCTCGAGCTACAAGGTGAGCCTTGTACCGCTCAATTCTGCCATCAGCCTTCTTCTTCAGCTTGTAAACCCACTTGCACATCACAGGAGTAACATCATCAACCTTGGGCACACGATCCCAAGTTTCATTCTTCCTGAGGGCAACCATCTCCTCATCCATGGAATCTTTCCACTCCTTGACTCCATTGACATTTTCAAAGCATGACAGCTCTCGCTCATCCTAGGGGCCATCAAAGAAACATGAGACAAAGCTCACCATTTTCCCCTATATATCGAGCTGGTGGAATAATAGTCCCCTTGGACCTTCCCAGGGTTTTACCCAGATCCACATCTACTGCTGCTTCTTCTGACCTATCTCTCCTTCTAGGCATACATGGAGCATCACTCTCCCTGCTTCCAGAACCTGAAGCACTTGTCCGAGAGCTAGAAGTAACTGGAGCACTTGGTGAAACAGACAACTCCACCAGAACTTCTTTAGCATCTTCTCCTTGCCCTCCATCATACCTGCTCTTTTATAGCTCCACAGAAGAGCTACCCTAGTATGAAGTCAGCTCGTCAAATACCATATCCCTTGAGACCACATACCTTCATATCTCGGGATCCATACATCTCTAACCCTTCTTTCGGTCATCATAACCAACGAACACTAACTCTCTTGCTTTTACATCTAGCTTCATTCTAAGGGCACATAGAAGGTAGATCCAAACACTTGAAAGTGTTCCACATTTGGTTTCTCCTTGAACATCAACTCATGTGGAGACTTCATATTGATAGGACTGAGAGGCATCCGATTAATAATGTAAGCTGCACAAGACATTCTATCTGCCCAGAAGAATCTAGGAATGCTTTTAGCATGAAACCAATGCTTGCAGGTCTCTGTCAGATGATGGATCTTCTGCTCTACAACACCATTTTGATGTGGAGTATGCGCATAAGAGAGCGCTCTCCGAATGACATGCTTTCAGAATAGGTTTAAGAACTCACTTGAGGTGAACTCCCCTCCATTGTCAATTCTCAACTTGTAGATCTGCAAGCCAAGCCGGCCTTACACAAGCTCCATGAACTCAACAAACATCCTGAACGCCTTAGACTTCTCCTTCATAAATTATACCCTTGTATACTTAGTGAAATCATCAATCAAGAACATCATATACCTGCTACCTCCAAGATTAGCAGTTGCGGTGGGTCCAAACAAATCACCATGAATACACTCCAACGGTGGTTTGCATTTGGTTTGTGACTTTTCAAATGGAAGCAGTTGAGCCTTACCAAACTGACATACAACACAATCGTGACCATCACACAAGGATGATAGACTAAGCAGGTCATTCACCAGGCCTCTTGCCACCATAGCCTTCATCTTATCCATACCAACATGCCCAAGCCTCTCATGCCAGATAGCAATGCTATTGTTAGCTCTCATCTTATCAATATAGGAGATTGTTTATAGCACAAACAAGTCCTTCACCCTCCTTCCAACATGAGTAATGTAATCCTTCACGCTTGGCACATTTTGAAGAAACTTTACTTATGTTGGGCTGAACAGAATATGATACCACGCATCTACAGCATTAGTCACGGATAAGAGGTTCTTCTTCATACCTGACACATGATATACACTCCTCAAGGTGAGTGTAACTCTAACACTGCCTAAAGAAATGACACCCTCCATCTCAATTTCATGAACAATATCATCAGCTGTAATAATAGCATCATTACCTGAATATTCCTGCAGAGAAGAGAACTTGGACTCATCCCCAGTGAGGTGATGTCGATACCCTTAGTCCACAATCCAATCATCTTCGTAGTTGATGGAATCCAAAGCACGAATACAAGTTCCCGTCATGAAGGAAACTACACCCCAACTACCTTCACCATTGGAACCAACATCATCCATTCCTGCAGCATGCCCTGGCTGAAGATTAACTTTGCAGTCCCTTTTGAAGTGACCAGGCTTGTTGCACCTGAAGCACCTTGGCCCTTCCTTTTTCTTCCCATCATGCATAGAAGCATATCTCCTCTCCTACTGATATGGAGTAAATGGACCATCACCTTTTGGTGACTTATTCTTCTTGTCCCATCTCTTCTTCTTACTAGAAGAAAGAACCTCACTTTTGTAACACCCTAGGTTTTCTGTACCTGGGAGCTAGCGCCGGCGTTAGGTGTTAACGCAGGCGTTAGCTGCATCACTTCTTTTGTGATGGTGTTAGTCGAAGGAAGTATCGTCGAACCCGTTCGACGAAGGGAGTTCCTCGAACGGAGTTCGGCCAAGAGAGTTCGACGAAGAGTGTTCGGAATCGTCGGGCCGCTGAGTTGGCTTCCTTCGTCGAACTGAATTTGACGAAGGGAGTTTGTCAAACAGAGTTCGGCGAAGAGAGTTCGACGAAGAGAGTTCGGAATCGTTGGGACGTTGAGTTGGCTCTGTTCATCGAACGGAATTCGACGAAGGGGGTTTATCATAGGGAGTTCAACAAACGGAGTTTGTTGAACGATGTTCGGAACCGCTGGGACGTTGAGCTGGCTTCGTTCATTGAACAGAGTTCGATGAAGAGTTCGACGAAGGGAGTTCGTCGAATGGAGTTTGACGAAGGGAGTTTGGCGAAGAGTTTGGCAAAGGGAGTTCGTCGAGGGGAGTTTGACGAAGAGTTCGATGGAGGGAGTTCATCGAACGGAGTTCGAAGGGAGTTCGACGAACGCGGGCATTAACTGGCGGAACCTGTTCCGTAAGTAGCATTTCCTGGACACTTGATGCGATTACGGCAAGTGCACCGGTCGTACAAGTAATAAATTGGGAGAGACTCCCCAAATATCAATCTCAGAGGATTGCAAGTTGGGTAGTATGAATCCTTGTTAGGGAAACGCTTATATAGATTCTTAAACACTTAATAAAAGAAAGGGTTTTGATGGTGGTTTTCCTAAGTTAGCAATAGAGAAAGAAAATGCGGGCCTAGAGCTCCGCTTCTCTTGTTGGAATGGGGTGCAGGCCGCGATGTCGTGCTTCGGTGAGCGGGTGAACGAGAAGGCTATCGGATGAGGGTCGTAGGCACCTTGTCGCGGAACACGCATCTAGCAATTGCTAGTGCACAGCACTACAAAGCGGTGGAGTGGATGGGGGACTACGACGCTCCTCAAATGACATAAACCACGCAAGATCTCACAAACATGAAATCATATTAACTAAAACACAGAGTTTATGAACATCATCTACAATAACAAACACATACAAGGAAAACTCTGAAGCAAAGCGAAGGGGAAAAGAGGAAACCGAAGCTCGAAGTCTATGCTGAAGATTCTCGACCTGAATCGTAGGGTTATCAAGCCTCATCCGTACTTGGTCTTCAGTTGCATCTGGGGTCCTGAGGAGCTGTCACCTTCCTCTACTTTTACCCTTCTTCTTTGTGGTCTAGCTCTCTACTTTTACCCTTCTTCTTTGTGGTCTAGCTCGAGGTAACTCTTGTTCGACACCTTGAATGCAGCGGAAGCTCTCCGTCTATGGCGTTCTTGAGCTCAAAGATGATGAAGGAGGCCAAGGAGGGAGCTTTGGCGGAAGATTTGCAAGCCAAAGGTCACCGGAGCTCCTCCTAGGTCAAATGGTGGTGGAGTGGCGAACAGGGCGAAAATGGCTGGCTTCTGAAGCTTTTCCCGCGGGGGACCCCGATTGCAGCAGATTTCCTGCCTTAAATACTAAAAGGTCGGAAATTTTGTCACGCACGGGCGAACGCACGACCGTGCGTTGCCCGTGCATTACTTAACGAATAAACTGTCTTGAGGAAGAAGCAGCAGCGCCCATGCATTTTACTCACGCATGGGCGAATCCTCCCGTGTGTAAAAATGCACGAACAAATTCAGATTGGCTAAAAATCAGTCGAAACAGGCGATCGTGCATTTCCTTCTCGCACGGGAAGCCGCCCATGCGTAAAAACGCACGACCAAAGTCAGATCACCATTTTCTACCCAGAAGAAGGCACGACCACATCCGTCTGTGCGTCAAGGATAATGCACGATCGTGCGATACAAATAAACATGATTTCTGGGGTAAAATAGTGTGATCCAACCACCTGCAAGAACATCAATAAAGCTAGGAGTACTCCTCCAACAACAATCAAACACAGAAAAAGGGTCGGGGAGCACCATGTGCTTACTCCCAACAACAAGGAGCGCAAATGCACACCAAAATGGGCCTAAAAAGAGCACAGAGCACGTATGTGCGCGTAAATGAGCATAAGGGAAATATAAGCAATAATAGCTCAAAAACGATGTGCTAAAGATTCAAAACTAGCCCAGATGAGTCCATCAAAGTGTATATAAATGGGAATCATCACACCCCCAGACTTATCCGTTTGCACGTCTCGGGCAAACTACTCAGCTCTCCCGTCGGAACAATTGGGTGTTATAGTGAATTTGAGCTGTAGAGATCCATGCGAAGTCGCATGCTCACGTGTGTAGAAATACGTTAGAATAGAATTTAACTCAAGATTATATTTAACTATTTCTAGAACAGTAATTTGAAATCTAGTTTACTCGGATGGTGAATCCAGGAGAATCTTTCGGTCACGCACAAGGGACAATAGCGTGACTAATGAGTAGAGTATTACTCGAATCAAAATTCGGGACAATCTCCTAAGAAATCCATCAAAGTCGGTGTCCATAAGCTTGCACGTTCGCACTCTCTCCACTGCATGAGATGACTCATATCTAAAATCAATAGGACTTATAGGTTAAGATTTGACTTAGGTTGAGTTTAGGTTAGATAAGTAGAAGAACGATGGGCATCGCACTCAACATAACCTGAGTACTCAAGAGTATAAAATCACCAATACAACAATTTCAAGAACCACACAACTCCCCCAGACTTCAACTGGACACTATGTGTGTGCTAAGCCGACCATACATTATTTTATCAAGAGATTGTATTTGAAAGTTCTTTTTGCACAATTATTTTTTCTCTCTCTTCTTGACAACTAAATCTTTTGTAAGAACTTTATAAACTTATCCTTTAGCTTTCTCAAAGCTACCATACACATCAGAGATAACACCAAATGTGATAGATATATAAATTTCTTTCAAACTCATTTGTTGGTGCGAATATAGGTTTGGCTGTATGGCTTTGGTGATATTTAAGTGGAGCTAAACAAGAAGGATAGGTAGGCTCAAGTGGGCTTGCAAAGGTGATTACATTGGTTAGGATTTCAAAAGAATAAACGGATCAAGAAACGGCCTACATCACGCTTTAAAACAAGTTATTCAACGCAATCGTTTCAAGAGTCGCCTAGTGCAAGTTCTAGCCACCGAGAAAGGTTATCCTTCCTTCCGACCCTAGTAATAAGCTACTACTAATCCTGCTACACTCGACCCTATGCTACAGTTGGATTCACCGGATTCACCACTAGAGTAAAATAAATTGCAACTACTATATTATAAATAATTAAATTATAACATTGACTTTTATTATACTGTAATTGAATTTCTAGGCGTGACGGGAGCACTCGACTAGAGCACTACTCGAGTCAACATTTTTTCCACCCCTCACTCCTACACTAACAATCTTATTCTTACGTGCGGGGAACCTCACAGCAATACCCAATAAGCGCGTGCGATTAAGTACGCGTGAACTAGGTGCAAATGTATGCAATGTGTGCAACAAAATTAAGAATCCTAACTCAGCACATTCTAACATGCTATGCAAAGTGCGTGCACGTGCATAACTCGATCTCTCCCCCAGACTTGATCAAAGCCAAATAAAATAAAAAATTCATGAATATGGAAAAAAGGGGTAGAGTAGACATATGCTCACGAATGAGCATGCCAAAAGTGCGGCAATTCCTTCTTTAAATTTATCCTTCCTCATCCCCCAAGCGAGAGCTTAAACCTGCGTTGTTAGCATAAAGAAAATAACAAAAAATAATAAAAAAAATTTGAACAAAAGTTCGGAACCGAATGGTTCCCCCATGGGTTGTCTCCCAAGAAGCCCTTTTGTTTACCGTCCTTAAAGGTGGGCCAAATACCTGTATTAAACACAGTTCATAAAGTGCAGAAATTTTAAAGAAGGGTTCACACACAAAGTTCACATAACAAGAAAAATAAGATCAGCTATAAGCACTTTTGTAGTGCCCATCTCCAGTGGCTCGTAGGCTGGAGGTGAAAGCTTTCGGGACAAAATTGGTATCACCCAATTTTCCCCTAGCCTCCGCCATCTTGCCACGGAATACAGCGGAGCGTGCACCACGCAATAGTCTCTCTTGTTTAAGCTTCTCCACTGTTGGAGAGCGCCAACGTTGATAATCTTCAGCATTTCCCACCTTGGTGGTTGGTGGCATCACTTTCATTGCCGCATTGGCGACTGGATCAGCCCAAGAGATAGAACGTTTAAGAGGTTTATTACAAAATTCATTGCAAGATAACAATGGGACGTCGTCCCGAGTTAAGTTCGGCTCGTCAGGTTCAGAAATGAGGTTCTCCTCCCTCTCAGAGTCATATTCTTTCTGAAAGTCAACTTCTTCCTCTTCTCTGCTCGACTGATCTTCTTCCTTTTCTCCATTAAATGATCCTTTTTCTTCCCTGTTTTCTGCATTACTAAGTGATTCATCAATAATAAAGCGGGGAGAGCAAAATAATGTTTCAGTTACAATCTTGGGGCAAGTGGAGGATGTTACCTTACTGGGTAAGATAACACACCCCGCAGAGATGTCCAAAGTGGCACCACACTCTTTCAAGAATGGTACTCCCAAGATGGGAATAGATTGATTCTCACGGGGTCCCAATACTTGGAAATCGGCGACCACCACCGTCCCCTTGATTATGACTTCAACATTTCTTACTTCTCCCTCCGCCTGAATGACAGCCCCGTTCGCAAGCACTAGGGACTTCCAGTCATCCGTGTTCATTTCAAGTTGCATTTTAGCAACGTCCTGCTGTGCAAGGATGTTGCGGGATGAACCAGAGTCACACAAGGAAGCAGTTTCAACATTACTTATGGAGCATGTGATTACCAACTCACTTGAGTTACTTACTTCCGCATCGGTGAGACTCTTCCCTTGATTGATTGGATTCTTTTCAGTGTTGCTGGGAAGGGTCCCTTGCGAACGCTCGGTCAGCAGTTGAGCCAATTGGCCCAATTGCGTCTCCAAGTTTCGCATGGACGTGGTTTGTCTAACCATGTTAGAGTTGGCGGCCTGCATAAATCTCTCCATCATATCTTCTAAATTGCTCTTCTTGGGGGCTGGGGCATTTTGCGTATAACTCGGTTGTGGTGGCCGCGGTTGGCTACCGGAGGCTTGAGGATCGAATTGATGCGAGCCTCCTTGCCATCGTTGGACAGGAAAGTTTTGTTTCCATGAGAAGTTCAGGTGATTCCTCACACCCGGGTTATAGGCATTATTAAAAGGTGCTCCACGATTTTGATCATTCATATAATTTATACTTTCATCCCAAGATAATTCGGTAGGTTGCTCACCTGTGGGACACTCATATGCATGATGCCCCAGGCTTCCACAACCTTGACATGAGATGGCCATTCCTAGGGTAGGAGGAAGAGCAGGCCTCTTAAGCAGCATGACATTTTCATAAGGTGCTGATGCCATCTCAGCAGATGCACCAGATGTGTTCACCTCAAAGAGTCCCCGAGCATTCCTTGGAGCGTTCCTTCTAGTAGTCCAGAATGAACTATGAGTGGCAGTGTCCTGGAGAATCCGCAATGCGTCTTCGGGGGTGTGGTTAATCAGAGTTCCGCTGCAGCTGCATCAATCATGGCCCTGTAGTTGGGCTCGATTGCTAAGTAAAAATTCTCCACTAGGCTTCATGGTTGTAGCTCATGCTGGGGGCATTTTCGGAGAAGGTCCATGAACCTTTCCCATGTTTCTGCAAGAGTCTCCTGATCATGTTGTCGGAAGGTTGCGATTTCCCTCCTTAAGTTTACAACCTTGTCAACTGGGTGGAACTTTGCCAGAAATTTTGTTTGCAGAGCATCCCAAGTGGTAGCTGTCCCAGGAGGTATCGTATGGAGCCATGCTTTCGCCTTGTCTCAGAGGGAGAATGGAAATAGCCTGAGTTTCATCGTCTTATCAGCAATCCCAGCGTACCGAAATGTTCCGCATATTTCTGCGAATTCAGCCAAGTGAAGATGGGGATCTTCACTGCCTCACCCAGAGAATTGGGTCTGGTTGCGGATCATATTCATATTGGCCGGCTTTATCTCGAAATTGTTGTTAGTGATGGCCGGGCCAAATCCGGGGTACACACTCCCAATTGTGGGCGTAGTGTAGTCTCTCATGGTCCTGGGTCTCAGCCTAGCCACTTCATTTTCGTCGGCTGCCTGACCAACGGCTGGTGGATTTCCCGCCCCGGGATTGATCTGATTTCCATTGGAATCCATGGTGACAGCAGCACGGAGACGCGCCCGTAGGGTACGCTCTATTTTAGGGTCAAATGTTGAAACGTCACTGGGGTCTCATCTCTACATACACACACTACAACAAAAAAGAAAAAGCTCAAAAACAAAAATACCCTTAAACTAATTTCCTGAGAAGGACGAATCATACACGCTTTCAGTCCCCGACAACGACGCCAAAAACTTGATGCGATTACGGCAAGTGCACCGGTCATACAAGTAATAAAATTGGGAGAGACTGCAGGTTGGGTAGTATGAATCCTTGTTAGGGAAATGCTTATATAGATTCTTAAACACTTAAACTAATTTCTCAGAGGACTGCAAGTTGGGTAGTACGAATCCTTGTTAGGGAAACGCTTATATAGATTCTTAAACACTTAATAAAAGAAAGGGTTTTGATGGTGGTTTTCCTAAGTTAGCAACAGAGAAAGAAAATGCGGGCCTAGAGCTCCGCTTCGCTTGTTGGAATGGGTTGCAGGCCGCGATGTCGTGCTTCGGTGAGCGGGTGAACGAGAAGGCTAGCGGATGACGATCGTAGGCACCTTGTCGCGGAAAATGGAACTAGCAATTGCTAGTGCAGAGCACTACAAAGCGGTGGAGTGGATGGGGGACTACGACGCTCCTCAAATCTCATAAACCACACAAGATCTCACAAACATGAAATCATATTAACTAAAACATAGAGTTTATGAACATCATCTGCAATTACAAACATACACAAGGAAAACTCTGAAGCAAAGCGAAGGGAAAAGTGGAAACCGAAGCTCGAAGACTATGCTGAAGATTCTCGGCCAGAATCGTTAGGTTGTCAAGCCTCGTCCGTGCTCGGTCTTCAGTTGCGTCCTGGGTCCGGAGGAGCTGTCACCTTCCTCTACTTTTACCCGTCTTCTTCGTGGTCTAGCTCGAGGAAACTCTTGTTCAACACCTTGAATGCAGCGGAAGCTCTCCATCTAAGGCGTTCTTGAGCTCAAAGATGATGGAGGAGGCCAAGGAGGGAGCTTTGGCGGAATATTTGCAAGCCAAAGGTCACCGGAGCTCCTCCTAGGTCAAACGGTGGTGGAGCGGCGAACTAGGCAAAATGGCGGGCTTCTGAAGCTTTTCCCGCGGGGGACCCCGATTGCAGCAAATTTCCTGCCTTAAATACTAAAAGGTCAAAAATTTAGTCACGCACGGGCGAACGCACGACTGTGCATTTCCCGTGCATTATTTAACAAATAAACTGGCTTAAGGAAGAAGCAGCAACGCCCGTGCATTTTACTCACGCTTGGGCGAATCCGCCCGTGCGTAAAAACGCACGAACAAATTCAGATAGGCTAAAAATCAGTCGAAACAGGCGATCGTGCATTTCCTTCGTGCACGGGCAGCCTCCCCTACGTAAAAACGCACGACCAAAGTCAGATCACCATTTTCTACCCAGAAGAAGGTCGTCCATGCATCAAGGATAACGCACGACCGTGTGATACAAATAAACATGATTTCTGGGGTAAAATAGGGTGATCCAACCACCTGCAAGAACATCAATAAAGCTGGGAGTACTCCTCCAGCAACAATCAAACTCAGAAAAAGGGTCGGGGAGCACCATGTGCTTACCCCCAACAACAAGGAGCGCAAATGCACACCAAAATGGGCCTAAAAAGAGCACAGAGCACGTAAGTGCGCGTAAATGAGTATAAGAGAAATATAAGCAATAATAGCTCAAAAACGATGTGCTAAAGAATGAAAACTAGCCCAGATGAGTCCATCAAAGTGTATATAATTGGGACTCATCAACGCCCGATCTGTTTGGATCTTAATCCTACGGTCTAGATAACTGCATCCTAAGGTTTATTTAGGGCAGAGAAGTTCTTTTCTCTTCACATGAAGTCCTTTGTGCTTTTGGAGGCGTAGAAGAGAGGAAGGGTTTGGAGGAAGAAGAAGGCTAGATCCGCCATTGTTGGAGCACCGGAGCTCTGTTCGCCGATCCGAGACCAGATCCGTGGAGAGGACTAGATGGCGCTTCTTTCTATCCGTGCCTTTCAACCGATCCATGGCGAGGAAGAGAACTCTTAGGGTAACGACATCTCTCCTCCCGGTTTTAGGATGCGTGCATGGCATTTATGCTTTTACTTTCTCTTTTTTGAAATTTATGGCACCAGATCTCTCAAATGAGAGGGGTTTGGGTTGTCTTGGTTCAAGAAGAACCATCAGGTTGATTGAGTCCATCCCCGACATGATTTTGCACTAGAGATCCGCTTCGTTAGTGGATTAGGCATTGTGTGTGAAGCCGAAATCGTGATCGGTGGTCCGATTCGGTGATGTTGCTTAACGTGCATTTTAAGGATTTTGTTAGAAATCCAATAACGGCGAAAACGTCGTTTGTGTTGGCCTTATGTTCGTGTGAGAATGAACGTTGGTTTGGAAAGGGTAAATGTTATCTGTATGTGAAGGCGTGGTTTGTCTTTGCGGTCGGCTGGCTAGCCCGTGAATTCTTGGATTCATATGGGGAGAGTGTCCCGACAAGACAAGTCCCCTTATGGGCTAACTGACAAGAACAAGTATGCTGGTGCGCCCGTTGGCAAGATGAGCCATGTAAGGAGTGAGGTCCCAGTGGAGTTCTTGGCTTTTGGTTTAGTGATTGATGCGAGAACAAGTTTGTTGATGCGCCCGTTGGCAAGATGAGCCATGTAAGGGGTGAGGTCTCAGTGGAGTTCTTGGCCTTGGGCTTGCACGCCCGTGGGGGAATGATAAGTACCCTTGGTTTGTTATGAAATGTTGATGTGTGTTGTTATGTGTAAGACCCCATTTTTTTCAGTTCAAACATCCGGGTCTTAGGCCCAGAACCGCCGCTTTGCGGTGACACCTTCACTCGGGAAGGTCGCCACTACAAAACGCCGATCCTGCCGACCAGATCGATCACAGAGAAGAAAAGAATACTTGAACGAATAATGAAGCTCAAGTCCACATCACATGAAATATAAACCATTAGTGTATATGTCCACAGATAAAAACTGAATAAAAATAACAAAGGTACAAAAATAAAGGGCTCATGCCCTGTACATCATATCCTCACTACAAGATCACTCGCGGAAGCTAACTCCTAATCACTCACTGATCCTGAATCCTGTGCTCCTATACTGCACTGGCCTGCCTCCGTCTGCATTGGCCTCCGGTGTTGCTACCTATCCTCGATCCCCTAAAATGATATGGTCCACCGACCGTTAGTCAAAAAGACTAAGCCTAATGTTCCCCACCCCACCCCCAATGGCTCCTAGGCACCGTGTGGGAGGATGAAGAGGAGGACACCAAGGGGTATAATCAAAAAGCAGATGACGGGGCATAATCTATAGGAAGAGTTCTACCACTAATCAAGTATATATATACATAATCGAAGCAGTTAATAAAGCATAGTAAGAGCAGGTAAAGAGTAAGTAAAGAACAGTAAGTAAAGCAGGTACATAATAGAAAAGTAACCATTGATTTATAGGAAAGCCCATACAAACCTATAGACCAAGGGGTCGTTTAGCAGGGCCTATCATATTAATGCTGCGTTTGGCGCCGCTTATCGGTGACTTATTTGTTGTGGTGAGGTTGGACATAAACATCATTGTCATTGAATGTATGTTTGGTATGACAAATGTTACTACCGCTACCAAAAAAAATAAACTAGTTTGGGGCATAAGATTTAGTATGACAATGACATTTTTGTCCAACCTCACCGGAGCAAATAAGCCCGCGATAAGCCGTGCCAAACGCAGCCTAAAAGTCACATTCCAATTTATACGATTAGGGTAGGGGTTGAAATGCAATGTTTATGCTATGACATGCAAGGTATGTTGTTTATGCTATGTTCATACAAGTGCAACTCACACACATCGACTCTATGCGCACAGACCTTTAGTTCCACCTTTTTGGAGCTAGCAAGACTCCCAGGATACTCCCGTAGTGGCAAACAGAAGCGGTGGGTTGGGCCTCGCCCACCTCTAGGTTGTTATTCACACTACCTAACCTAGACCTATCGTACGCCTCAACGCAAAACCGCAGAGCATCTGCGTACTCTTACTGGCTGGACCACCAGACTTTTAAGGCTAAGTGCAAATTCCACACTTGCCGAGTCAACGTATTGACGTCGGTGTGAACGACGTCCAATACCGAAGACCCATCACCTTCGTGCACATGCAAACATGTTCTACTATATCCCGAGCCATATAATCCCCGGGCTAACCTGCCCATCATCATAACCTTCCGAGCCATCGGCTCACAGGACCAACCCGTCCGCACCAACAACATTACTGAGTCACAAGCTCACTAGACTAACTAGTCTGTTGCTACAACCACCGAGCCTACCGCTCGTACAACCAAACCAACTAACCTCCCGTAACTACGGGGAGTGTGTGTGTGCGTTATTAAGTTCATCTTGTACATCAACTTATCCCTACAATTTATGATTAATCTTGGACTTCCCGAGGATTACCCTGTAAGGGGCTCGCTACGGTACTAGGAACTATAATGGGATGACACCCCAAAGTTCCCTTTCTCAAGACACTTAGTATTGTTGGTTTCTACCCATAAGATTACCCCCTCCTTGTTATTACACTTGGATTACCCTAAGTGACTTATGACTTTCCAAGACGATCTTTCGTCGACCCCGAGTGCAACTTACCTATAACTCACCAAGCACACCTTTACCATCTATAATCCTTCTTGTTGACCATCATACCTTTTAAACTAAACTATGTAACCACTTACCTCCCATTACCTCCTAAGGATCCACTTGATTCTCAAATTTCACAGTTTTACTATACGCAGACCAAATGAGTTATATGGGTTGCATAAGAGGAGGTACTCCAAATGTTCATCCAATTGACCCAAGATTATTACTGGGAGTCTATCATGATATCATATGACTAAATCCAGAGAATCATAATTTTCCCTATTTATTTGGCATTTATTTTTAATTTCCTCAATATTGGCCAAGTATGAAATTGAACATGAAGTGTAGTCTATCCATATGATATGGCCACCATAAAATCAAGATAAATCTATCATGCCAAAAATACAGTAAATACTAAATATCACAATTTTACAATAAGGAAATGTCCTCTACTTTTAATATTTAACTTATATCCAAATTTGTAGATTTATGAAGGAACCACCAAAAATACTTACACCAAAATTATGGAAAAATTACCAAACCTTTGTATTCATCAGAAAATTCTACCGACTAAATTGTAGAATTTATGGAAAACATTTTCTCAATTAAATGAATTCTTTAAGAAAGACCCAATAGGGATAAGTTGTGAAGTAGCCTACTGATAAAAGTCTCCAAAAAATTATATAAAAATTCACAGAGCTTCCTAGTGCTCTGAAATGTCCTATCACAAATTTGTACAATTTATCAAAGAGTATTGGAACCTCATTTATTTTTCTTAGTCCCAAGACAAAGCAAATGCCTTGTGAATGAAGTACTTGTAAATCATTTCAATAATTACACAAAAATTACCAGAGGTGTATATCATGAGAATAAGGACACTACCAAAGTTTCATCATCATCGAAGACCATTTAAGCATGCAAATTTCTCTTATAAGGAATTTCCCTAAAGGGGTTATGACCTATTTCAACGGTAATAATTGTTCCTAAAATTCTTATAAAATTACCTAGAGCCTATTTACCCCCTATAAACTTATCCACCAAGTTTTATAACCATTCAAGAACATTTGACCCCATGTCCTTCACAAGGTCCTACATGCACACCTATGGCTAAAACTAGGATCCTAGGGCATATCCACCTCCACACCTCCCCAAACCACTCATGGTATTACTTTAGGTGATCCTAAACCAGTGGACAAGGTTCCACCTCATGGTGAGGAGATTTGACCACAAAATCCCAAGATAAACTTCATGCCCTAATTTTGACCTAATTAGAACCAACTTAGGATAACCAATTACGAAACTAAATCAGTCCCAATTGCGCTGATATTTTTACCAGGGTCATGTGATAGCCCTAAGAAGTACCCACTAAACTTTGGAGGGCATTGGAGGGCATTTGACCCAATAATTAATTAATATATGATTTATGAAATTATTACAAAAACCTTAGAAAAATATTCTCCTAAAACTCCAATCATTGGATATGATGTGTGTGTAGGTATAAGTAGACTATGTTTCAAATCTCAAGTCCATATCATTTCCCAATCAAAAATTATTCAAGAAATGGTGGTTGTCCTACACTAGTGACCAGCCCCACCGAAATAGACCTACAGGGAGCTACAGAACTCCTTTTGGGATGAAATTAATTTTAAAATAAAGTAGACTCCAAGGGCTACAACTTTGTGGTTGACCACTTTTTCTGTAGAGGGGCCTAAGTATTTTTAATAAATTAATCTAGGTACAGCAAAAAGTGTGACAAAAAATATAATTTCATAAGGATTTATACTATATGATTCAGCACGAATCCTGAAGCAAATCCGATGGTAGCTGGTCATCTTCCTCCTCCAGCCAAGGGTGGAGATTTACCCGACCTGTAGCCTATCTAAGATGGTTTTCCCGGCCACCCACGCCCCTCCCCGGCCGGCCAATGCCACCACCACATTCCTTGAGGTGGTGGCCGGCGATGGGAGGTGTTGGCCGGCCTGTGGTGGCCGGAACCGGTGGTTTTGGCAAGAAGAAAATCTCCAATAAAAGTAGATTTCAGCCATGAAGATGGAGGACCAATTGGCCCCAATCCTTGCCAATTTTTGAAGTAGATCTACCCACTAGAGAAGAGGAGAAGAACCAGACCTGAGTGGAGCCTTGAAGCGTTGTCGTTTGGCCCATCACCATGGCCGACCTTGGATCTTGGATGCCATGCCGATCTGAGACTAGGATGCACGATTTATTCGGGAATGTTGGGGGTTTCACTCCTCTCAGTCTTTTGAAGATGATAGAGAGCTTAATTGAGGGAGAGGGAGTGTGTAACCTCGTTTTGCCATGAATGGCCATTAAAGCTATTTTCGGCCACCATGAAAATCCTCCAAATTCAGCCCCCTTGTGGCCGGCCCTGGATATTAAACTCCTCCAAATTAATTAGGGGGAAAGTACTAAGCCATGGGAGGTGAAGAGAGGAAGCCTTTGGCCTCCCAAGCCATGAATGGCCATTATTTCTCTCTTTCTCTCTCCACCATTTTTGGGGAAAATGGGGTTTCTCTCTCCTAATCACCATTTACAGAAATTGGATGGCTATTTGAGTAATTCTCAGCCTCCTAGACTAATGGGATACTCCAATTGGGCTTAGCCCAAGTAGATTGGGTTTGATTAGATCAAAATAGGTCATTTTGACCTAAATTTAGGGGGAGTTGACTTTGGTCAATTTGACCATTTGGGTTGGCCCCAATGGGTGTCTAGTGACCCATTGCACTCCCCTAAGGTTTAGGAAGGTCTAGCTAGGGTCAATTTGGCAAGGTGGAGGCCAATTGACCCACAATAGGGCAATTTGACCAAAATAGGGCTAGAGTAGACTTAGGTCAAATTGGCCAATTGGGTGGCCCCATGATGGGGGTTTTTGGTCCATTGGGTCCCTAATAACCTTATAAGGGTAGGGAAAAGGTCAATTTGGCATGGTGGAGGCCAATTGACCCTAATTAGGCTACTTTGACCAATTTAAGGTTAGGGTTGACTTTGGTCAAATTTGGCCTCTTTGGTTGACCCCAATGGGTCCTAGATGCTCTAAGCGACCCTCCAAATGGTTAGGTGTGCCATGTTGGGGTCAAAGGGTCAAGGTGAGGCCCTAAATTCCAACCCTAAGCTTGGTAACTGGAAATTGCTATTTGTAGACCAAGGTGCTCTTCTACTTCAAGCCTAAGGCCAAGTGATCTCTTCAAGCTTCCTAGGGTTTTGTCATGACCTAGTCAAGAAAAACCACTCTAGGGGTCTAGCTTTTTGGGGGATGTTACATTATGTTAGAAGCATACACGCCATAGGGTGCCTTGGGTGAAACCTAGGTTTGCATACATGCTGCATTGCTAGATACCCTTACTTTTATTGCTCAACATAGAAACGTGGATGATGCTTGTGACACTCATGCCTGTCATGTTTATGTTAATACTGTTTATTACATTTGCATACGAAGTGCTGACTTGCAGGGTGATGTAGTTCCCCGGGGTCCGCTAGGATGGCCGGGAGGAGGGGTGTTGTTACACCGTTGTTGGTCATCCAAAGCTGACCCTCGTTATACCGCTCTTTGTGATTTGGATGCAGGGCAAGGATCGCAGGCTGGACCGAGCTCGCCGTCCAGAAAGGCCTAAGCTTCATGAAGTGCTCTTTTCATGCTTTCTTTTTTGATTTGATGTCTTTGCCTATTCCGGCTTGCATGCCATGGTAGCTTAGGATTGTGATGATCTGTTGGACATTTTTATGCCCTGTTCTGGCTTGAGTATGATTTTTGTAAGGCCTTAGGGCCGTAGTACACTTATGTATATGTGGACAACTTCTATGGTTTATTTTATTGTTTCAGCTGTGTTGGTTCTGATTTTTGAGATGGATAGATCTATATCACTTTTTAATACTAAAGCTGTGGCGATTATATGATGTGGGGTCCCGGCCGGACCTATATTATATAGTCATTGCAAGGGAGGTTTTACAATTTGGTATCAGAGGGAGGTTAGCGTTCTTGTTAAGGTTTAGCGTGTTCGGATTGCGTTAAGAGGTTTTTCCACATAGGAGTACCTTGCGGGACCATGAGTGTCCTTGAGTTCAAGTCTTGCGAATAGAGTTTGATTCGTGTTTCCTTGCTTATGCTTAAGCGGGAGAGACCCCAGATGACAAGCAGTCCAAATTCGCAGCGTTTATGTTTGAAGGCGACGCCAAGCTGTGGTGGGTGAATCATAGCGGTCGTCATTCCCTGGACGTGGCCCGTCCATGGAAGAATTCGAGAATGCCTTCCTGAAGCGCTATATCCCCTCTTCGACGAGGCTAGCCCTTCATCGGCCGTTCTTGCACTTGGTGCAGCGCGAGAAGATGGTAGATGAGTACTTGCAGGAGTTTACTCGGTTGGGTCATTATGCGGGAACGACCATGGCAGACGATGAGGAGAGGGGTAATCTCTTCTATCAGGGTCTGAGAGAATTTAAGGCAACCTATAATATCCTTAAAGAATGCGGGGTTCAATGAGTTAGTTGAAGCTGCTCGAACTTTGGAGAACGATATGGAGCGAACTCAGCGCCGCAAGGGTTTGGCGGCAAAGCAGGGAAAAGTAAGTCATCTCAGTCTCAAGGGAAGTCTGAGAAAAGTTGGTGGAAGAAAAAGCCCCATCCTTTTAGGACTGGAGAGAGGAGCGGTGCGGCTTCTAGAGAGTTTCATTCCAAGTGGCCAGTGACATGCTACAAGAGTGGAAAAGTGGGCCACATGGCTCGGGTCTATTTCGAGAGTGGAGTTGAGCTATAGCAGAGGCAGGAGCAGTCGGTGCGTTCCGGTCCTTGTGTTGGGGAGAAAGGGAAGGCGGTGGAGTCCAGTGCTTCCCGTTTCCCTCCTATACAACCTTGAGCGTACATCCTCGGGCAGCAGGAAGCGATTCGTCAACCTAACGTGGTGATAGGTACGGAAGTTCTAAGTTTCGTTTAATAGTTTTAACCTGTTTGCGACCTTTCATATTCGTTATATGCGTGTTAGTCTTCGTGCTAGTGTCTGGCTACCCCTCTAGAGTGTTGTTCGACATGGGAGCATCACACTCTTTTCTCGCGGAAAGTTTTATCCGGAGGATCGATGTTGAGACTGTCGAGTAAGAGGCGGAGCTTAGTGTGCGCATGCCGAATGGGTCTTTCATGACCACTGGAAGGAAAGGACACATTGTGCTGAGGATTTGCGAGTGTGATTTCGAGTTGGTAGCAGCAATTCTACCACTAGCTGAATGTGACATCAGGCTGGGGATGGACTGGCTTGCAAAGCAGCGAGCTTGTATTGACTTCCTGTTGAAGGTGGTGACCTTAAGGAGTGAAGGAAGAGCGGAGGTCAAGTTCGAGGGCCTATGCGTAGTGGCCTGCTCCCTGATTTCTGCCGTGCAAATGGTGTGTGCGGTGAATCAAGGAGGTGAGGTATTTGTCGCTTTGTTGGAGACTCACTCCACAAAGTTGGCGATCGGAGAAGTGCCAGTGGTGGAGGAATTCGAGGATGTGTTCCCTGAGGAGCTTCCGGGAGCGCCTCCTCAGCGTGAAATCGACTTTTCAATTGAGTTGGTGTCGGATGTGAGGACGGTGTGCGTACTCCATTTAGGATGGCACCAAAGGAACTGGCTGAGTTAATGGTGCAGTTGCAAGAGTTTCTCGAGCAGGGGTACATTAGGCCCAGCTCCTCACCTTGGCGTGCGCCGGTGTTGTTCGTTAAGAAGAAGGATGGTATTATGCGGCTGTGCATAGACTATCGCGAGTTGAATTAGTTGACCATCAAAAATAAGTACCCGATTCTGCGAATCGATGATTTGTTGGATCAACTGGTGGGGTCGACGGTGTTCTCCAAGTTGGACTTGAAGTCAGGTTACTATCAGTTAAGGATCCAAGAAGAGCATATTCCCAAGACGGCGTTTGGGACAAGATATGGTCACTTTGAGTTCTCGGTGATGCCATTCGGTTTCACTAACGCGCCATCAGTGTTCATGGATTTAATGAACCGAGTGTTTCGACAATACCTGGATTCGTTCGTGGTGGTGTTCATTGATGACATCTTAGTGTATTCAAAGTTGAAGGCGGAGCACGAGTCTCATATGAGATTACTGTTGCAGACGTTGAGGGAGAACCAGCTTTATTGGAAGTTCTCAAAGTGCGAGTTCTAGATTGGGAGAGTGGCATTCTTGGGCCACATGATTAGTGGAGATGGGGTGGCGGTGGATCCTGCGAAGATTGAAGGCTTTAGAGATTGGCCTGTACTGAGAACCGTGGTGAAAGTCTGGAGTTTCCTTGGACTAGCCGGTTCATACAGAAGGTTCGTTGAGAACTTTTCGCGGATGGCTTTGCCCCTCACAACTCTTACCCGAAAGGACCAGAAGTTTGTGTGGACGCCGGAGTGTGCCCGTGCGTTCGAGACCTTGAAGGAATGATTGATGTCTACTCCAATCCTAAGACTTCCTAGTGGGACTGAGGGATTCCAAATTTTCAGCGACGTGTCAGGGTGCGGTTTGGGTTGCTAGATTGTGCAGCATGGCAACGTGATAGCTTATGGGTTGAGGCAGCTAAAGCCTCATGAGAGAAATTACCCCATCCACGACTTGGAGTTGGCGGCGGTAATTTTTGCGTTGAAGTTGTGGTGGCACTATGTGTATGGTGCGAAGGTTGAAATCTTCACGGACCACAAAAGCTTGAGGTATCTTTTAGATCAGAAGGATCTTAATATGAGGCAGCGTAGCTGGGTCGAGTTCCTTAGGGACTACGACGTAGCAATTCAGTATACGTGATGAGTCGCAATTTTATACATATTTATGGACTCATCTGGGCCGATTTTCTAGTCTATGCACTACATTTTAGGCATGTTTTCGCTCATATTTGTTATTCCATGCTATATGCACTTCTAGGCCCGTTTTGGTGTTATTTCTTGTTTATCTTCGTTTTTAGTTTTCATGCATTGTTAAGTGCCACCTTCAGTGGCTAGATTGGTGTTGTATGCTGGAACAGGAGTCGTGCAGGTGTTCCCGGTACAATCCTGTACAGGAACACTGCGCACGATCACTGGTTCTATTGCGCACGACCACTGGTCGTGCGCCACTGATCGTATGCACTTACCCCCAGAAATCTGAGTTATGTCTTCCTTATCGCACGACCACTTACGAAAGTGCGCACGACCACTGGTCGTGCGCCACTGGTCGTGCGAACATTGTATTTTATAATTTTCTTACCTTGCAGGCTCCGTCCAGGAAGGCGCACGATCAAAGGATTCTAGTGCGCACGACCACTGGTCGTGCTCCAATGACCGTGCGCACTGTTTATTCCAGCGCCTATAAATTGACCTGCTCGCGAATTAGGTCGGGATCGACGCATTTCTTCCGCCCAGCTCCGCCGTTTTCGCCCCTTCCGCAGGTTTTTCGCCCCTCCATCGCCGCCCACCATATGGAGGTGCTCCGGGCTTGTTCTTCACGCCAATATTGAGCCGGAGCTTCCTCTCGGCCTCCTCCTTCATCCTAGCGCTCCAAGGGAAGACCTAGCCGCCATCACCATCAAGCAAGAGGAAGTTTGCAACCTCTACCCAATCGTGACATGAAGAAGACGGGCTCATTGGAGAGTAGTGACAGCTCTCTTTACCCCGGACGTAGTTGCGGACCGAGCTTGGACGCGGATTGACAACCCGGCGATTCCAATCGTGAATCTACAATGAGACTTCGGATTCGGTCGATTTCTTGCCTTATTCTTCTCTTATTGATGTGTATGTAGTTAGATCTATGTATTAAGATGAAGTTGCACTTAAAACTAGTTTGTATTTCTATATATTTCATGTCTATGTGAAATGTTTGTTGTTTGAGTTGCTTGAGGTGCGCCCCATTCCATCCTCCATCCCGCCGTCACGTTCGTCGCCGCACTAGCAATTGCTAGTGGCGTGCTTGTCGAAGAGGTGCTTACGACCCTCACTCCGTTTGCCTTCTCGTCCATCCGCCTAGCGAAGCGTGGCATAGCGGCCCGTGTAATCCACTCGCCCTACGAAGCAGCACGCTCAAGGCCTGCATAGTTCGATTCTGCTTGCCTACTCGTCCATCCGCCCTTGCGACGCAGCGCGCTCAAGGCCTGCCTAGTCTCCATCCCGCCAAGCGAAGCACTGCATAGCGGCATTGCATAGGAGTAGTCATAGCATTTTCTCTTTATTTTCCACAATCCAAAACCCCCGTTACCGCAATCCATCCGACCCAAAGGACTTCGATCTCAAGTCCTTCCTCGAACGTTAACTTCACCTTACTGTGTTCCTTGAGAGATTCGATACTTGGGGGTTTACTTCCTCATATTATTACTTGACAACGACTGGTTCACTACCGTTTCGTGCCGCAGTCTAGCTACCGCCTATAGCGGTGTGCGAGATTTGCGCCATCAAGTTTTTGGCGTCGTTGCCGGGGAACACAGTCGTGTGAGTTTTCTGGAGAGGGAGAACCTGAGAGAGAAACCCTTCCATTTGTAAATTGCATTTCTTTGTTTTATTTCCTCGTATTCTGTTTCCTGTTTTTAATTAGGTTGCTTTAGTATTTTTTGTTAGGTGTGGTATTTCGCACAATAGTGTTTTTCTATTTGAATCGTTTTATCTTCGCACTATGTGGGCACATCTTAATATCCGTTGCCGTTGGTGTGGAGCTACCTCCCACTCTAGTGATGAATGCCCTACGGAGAATAGTAGGCATAATTCTTATAGCCCAGCATATGGAGCACCAACTTCGTCTGGTACTCCATATGGTGCGCGTAAGTCTTATGGCTACTCTGCTGAGCCTATACTGTCATACTTCTTTTCGGCTTCAGCCCCCGCTGTGCCAAAGAAGCCCGCAAGGCAGTGCCGGTTTTGTCGGAGCACTAATCATGTCTTGAAGGACTGTGCCGAGTATCTTCGCAAATTGGACGAGGATGACGAGCCGGATATCCGGATCGTCCCAACTCCTAACTCTGGCGGCACACCTTCAACATCTGGTTATGTGTCTTTGTCACCTTCACATCTTGAAGGGTATGGCATGGACACGGTCACCGGATGTGCGGTTGATCTATGCACCGACATTGCTGAGCCTATTCTCCATGTGCATCCACCACCTCTAGTGGATTCGAACCTTTGTGAGGAATCAGTGCTCGACTTTTATCCGAGCACTACTCCTCCCCCTGTTGTGCATACTATACTCGTCTCCGACGACATTGTTGATGATGTGTCGCAGGATGAGGTGGGTGATCTGAGTGTTGTGCCTATTCCTATGAAGGAGGACAACCTTCTAGGTGAAGAGGAGTTTTCCTCAGCACCGGTGGAGGAAGTCCAAATCCTAAGCCTGGCCACCGTTGATCCCGCCGAATCTTGTAGCATTGATGACAATGCAAACATTATTTTACTTCCCCAACCTGATGGGAGTGAGACCGGGATCACTCCCCCAATTGATGTTTATTTATGTTCTTCATCTTCTTTATTTCTTGACCCCCTTCCTTCATCTGAGTCTGTGCAGGTTGAATCTTCACAGGTACTTCAGGAGGACTTGGAGCTTTTTGCTCAAGTCAATGATGAGAGCATCCTCTCATGTGAGGAGGTTTATTCCCCCTCCGTAGAGGAAGCTCCACTCATTGCCTTCGCCTCCTTCTGCCTCCCTATTGACGGCTCCTTGCTAGGCAAGGATATTTTTGGTGAGTTGAGTAAGGATATCTCCTCCTCTTCTTACTTTCTTTTCCCTCTACCTGTGTCAAGCAGGTATTATTATTTAGGTAGAGGGGTGACTGCCTTATCCCCGTATCGGTAGCAGCTACCGAAACGGATAATGGAGCAGTTACCTGTGCATTTTCTTTTTCATAGGCCCATTAGCTAGAACCTTTATGTTTTCAAATAAGTCGTGCTGGGATGACAATAACCCCAGTAGTTATCTTTCTTTTCTGCATTTTTATTTCATCTAATCATGTTTAGTTAGTAGTATTTCCTTCAGTTTTCTATTTTCTTTTGTTTCTGCGGAGCTGACCCCTGCAGGTATCTTTTTTGGATGGCGGATGCTGCGGCTCATTTTAGCTTACACGCCAATCTTCTGGTGTGCTCATTTCTGAGCACTGGGTACTCTCTTTCCCTAGCATTATTCTGAATTTCATAGCTATATTTTGCGCATTTTGTTTAGTTTAAGTCTGGGGGAGAGCAGTTTTTGTGCCCACTCATGTGCACGATTGCATAGCATGCTAGAAGTACTTTTATTTTAGTTTATTGAAAATTGTTGTTCACTCTCTTTGCACACCACAACACCCACTTGAGCGCGTACTCGTCTGTATGCGTGCTTTGTAGTGAATTTAATTCTTCTGCTTATGTGGGAAAGTCTAGGTGATGGATTAGGACTATGTAGCAGAGTAAAATGTTGACTCTAGTAGTGCTCCTAGTCGAGCGCTCGGTTGCATAGAAATTTGTGTAGATTAGACTTCTCTTTATACTTATGGTTTTATATTTTTTTCTATTAGTGTAAATGTTGTTTACTCTACTCAAATGGTGAATCCGGTGGAATCAAACGGTAGCATAGGGATGTGTGTAAGCGATCGCTAGACTCGTATTGCTTGAGTCGGGAGAAAGGAGAATCTTTCTCGGCGGCTAGAACTTGCCCCAAGCGATTCTTGAAGCATTGGCATAGGATAGTTCTAGGCGTGAGAATGACGTAGGCCATTATTTTGGCCCGGTTGAGCTTTTTATTTCATGCCCCTTCGTGCCTACCCTTTTCTTGATTCAGCTCCACATATATCTCACCAAAGCCTAAACGCCTAACCTAGTCGCACACCCAAATCTGAGCTTTAATTATAGTTATATTTACATTTTGGGGGGTGTTGATGTGGTAATTTTTATAGTGAAAATTGTGGGTGTATTCATTGATATTTTTGCTGAAAAAGAAAAGTAAGAAAAAGAAGAATGAAGTAGAGAAAGAAAAGAAAAAAAAGGGGGATTGTTATGAAAAAAAAGTTGAATTGAAAATTTTGAAATTTTGGTATTGGGAGTGGGCGGTGCACACACCTATGTTGCAAAAGTCCAAGTCTGGGGGTGTGGTGCATTTGTTTATTATCGTCGTGAGGGTAGCTCTATCTTATGCTCATGTTGGGTTAGGTGTGCTTAGCCTCCAGGTTTATCTTTGTTTACCTCACCATAACCCAAACCCCATCTCTAACCTAAAGTCCTACTGACTCACGCCTTGAACCAATCTAGTGTCGTGGGGAGAATATGACCGGGCAAGCTTATGGTCACCGACACTGATGGATTTCAGTGGAGTTTGTCCCGCATCCCGATCTTGAGCAATGCTCGTCTCAGCGCTCAGTTTACTTTCTCTGTATGCATGACCGAATGATTCACCGTTGTTCACCATTTTGAGTAGTTGTAATATGCTTTTTCAGTTTTAGAAATATATAAACTGTTTATATAATCAGAAATCTTCTCTACTATTTTTCCTATGCACGTGAGCATGCGACTTCGCATGGTACTCTGTATTGTAATTTTAAGCCATCTACTTTTCTTTCCCCGTTCGCTTAGAATTTGTTTGCTCGGGACGCGCAAATAGGTAAGTCTGGTGGTGTGATGAGTCCCAATTTTATACACATTTATGGACTCATCTGGGCCGATTTTCTAGTCTATGCACTACATTTTAGGCATGTTTTCGCTTATATTTGTTATTCCATGCTATGTGCACTTCTAGGCCCGTTTTGGTGTTATTTCTTGTTTATCTTAGTTTTTAGTTTTCATGCATTGTTAAGTGCCACCTTCAGTGGCTAGATTGGTGTTGTATGCTGGAACAGGAGTCGTGCAGGTGTTCCCGGTACAATCCTGTACAGGAACACTGCGCACGATCACTGGTTCTATTGCGCACGACCACTGGTCGTGCGCCACTGATCGTGTGCACTTACCCCCTGAAATCTTAGTTCTGTCTTCCTTATCGCACGACCACTTACGAAAGCGCGCACGACCACTGGTCGTGCGCCACTGGTCGTGCGAACATTGTATTTTATAATTTTCTTACCTTGCAGGCTCCGTCCAGGCAGGTGCACGATCACAGGATTCTAGTGCGCACGACCACTGGTCGTGCGCCAATGACCGTGCGCACTGTTTATTCCAGCGCCTATAAATTGACCTGCTCGCGAATTAGGTCGGGATCGATGCATTTCTTCCGCCCAGCTCCACTGTTTTTGCCCCTTCCGCAGGTTTTTCGCCCCTCCATCGCCGCCCACCATATGGAGGTGCTCCGGGCTTGTTCTTCACGCCAATCTTGAGCCGGAGCTTCCTCTCGGCCTCCTCCTTCATCCTAGCGCTCCAAGGGAAGACCTAGCCGCCATCACCATCAAGCAAGAGGAAGTTTGCAACATCTACCGGATCGTGACATGAAGAAGACGGGCTCATTGGAGAGTAGTGACAGCTCTCTCTACCCCGGACGTAGTTGCGGACCGAGCTTGGATGCGGATTGACAATCCGGCGATTCCAATCGTGAATCTATAATGAGACTTCGGATTTGGTCGATTTCATGCCTTATTCTTCTCTTATTGATGTGTATGTAGTTAGATCTATGTATTAAGATGAAGTTGCACTTAAAACTAGTTTGTATTTCTATATATTTCATGTCTATGTGAAATGTTTGTTGTTTGAGTTGCTTGAGGTGCGCCCCATTCCATCCTCCATCCCGCCGTCACATTCGTCGCCGCACTAGCAATTGCTAGTGCGTGCTTTTCGAAGAGGTGCTTACGACCCTCACTCTGTTTGCCTACTCGTCCATCCGCCTAGCGAAGCGTGGCATAGCGGCCCGTGTAATCCACTCGCCCTACGAAGCAGCGCGCTCAAGGCCTGCATAGTTCGATTCCGCTTGCCTACTCGTCCATCCGCCCTTGCAACGCAGCGCGCTCAAGGCCTGCCTAGTCTCCATCCCGCCAAACGAAGCACTGCATAGCGGCATTGCATAGGAGTAGTCATAGCATTTTCTCTTTATTTTCCACAATCCAAAACCCCCGTTACCGCAATCCATCCGACCCAAAGGACTTCGATCTCAAGTCCTTCCTCGAACGTTAACTCCACCTTACTGTGTTCCTTGAGAGATTCAATACTTGGGGATTTACTTCCTCATATTATTACTTGACAACGACCGGTTCACTGCCGTTTCGTGCCGCAGTCTAGCTACCGCCTATAGCGGTGTGCGAGATTTGCGCCATCAATACGCCAGGCAAGGCCAGTCTGGTGCCTGACACCTTGAGAAGGAAGTACCCTGGGCAAGGAAATTGGATTGAAGCGCATGACGAGCGTTTGGTGCGAGAATTTGACTCTCTTGGCATTGTGTGTGTGGCTAAGGGTGAGTCCAGCGCAGCTCGGCTGAACTGGATCGAGATGCAGTGTGATCTAGTAGATCGAATTTGAGAGGCAACCAGTGCAGATGAAGAGCATCAACGATTGGCATTGGAAGCTCTGCAAAGCAAAGGCAGTGCGTTGGAGATGGTCAATGGACTTTTAAAGAGAAATGGAATGGTGTTTTTCCCTCGTTTTGGCAAGCTCCATGAGGAGTTGATGTTTGAGGCTCACTTCACGAAGTACTCCATTCATCCAGGAAGTACAAAGATGTACTTGGATTTGAAGAAATCCTTTTGGTGGCCTGGGATGAAGCGGGATGTAGCTTTGTACATAAGCCGGTGTCAGACGTGCGCCTTAGTGAATGTGAAATGCCAAAGGCCGGGTGGATTCTAGAAACCTCTTCCTATCCCCGAGTGGATCGACGACATCTCCATGGATTTTCTGCATGGTTTACCTCGATCGCGGCAAGGTAACGATGCGATTTGGGTTGTTGTGGATCGTCTGACCAAGGTAGCCCACTTCATTCCAAATCGGAAAGACGATAGCGTGTAGAAGCTCGTGGAGCTTTATGTTCAAAACATTGTGTGGTTGCACAGAATTCCAAAGAGCATCATTAGTGATCACGATGGATGATTCACGTCCAAGGACTAGAGGTTAGTGTAGCAAAGTTTGGGCACAAAATTGAAGTTTAGTACCGCATTCCATCCGCAGACCGATAGCCAAACGGAGAGAACGAATCGTACGATGGAGGACATGTTGAGAATGTGTGCTCTCAATTTCAGTAAAAGTTGGGATGACCACCTCTTCATGGTGGAGTTTGCCTACAATAATAGTTTTCAGGCGAGTATCAAAATGGCGCCATACGAGGCTTGTATAGAAGGCGGTGTCGAACGTCGATGTCTTGGATAGAGGCGGGAGACACCCAGTTGTTAGGAAAATAAGTTGTGGCAGATGCTTGTGAGTTGGTGCGAACGATCCAGGTGCGCATGAAGGTTGCTCAGGATCGGCAGGCAAAGTATATTAATGAGCGCCACAGAAATATGGAGTTTGCGGTGGGCAACATGGTCTACTTGAAGATCAAGCCGTTCAAAGGCGTTTCGCGAATTCGATGACTCAAGAAATTGAGTCCAAGATACTTGGGTCCGTTTAAGGTTACAGAGCGCATAGGCAAAGCAGTCTATCGGTTGGCATTGTCGTAGAGCTAAGCAGATTATATGATGTATTTCATGTTTCAGTGCTGAGGAAAGCTTTGGTGGAGCTGGAGGATGTGGTTGAGTCTTCGACAGTTCCTGTAACCGAAGATCTGAGGACGATAGTTCGTCCAGTTTGCGTGGAGGATTCTGAAGTCCGGCGGTTGCGGAACAAAGAGGTCAAGCTGGTGAAAGTGCGATGGGATAATTGCGGACGAGACGAGTTCTCGTGGGAGCGAGAGCAAACAATACGGGATAACTTTCCGGAACTGTTCGTTTCAGCTTTCAGGTATGTGTGTTAGTTATGGTTTCGTTAACGTTTTAAATTTTGAGGACAAAATTCTGTTAAGGGGGGTGGATTTGTAACACCCCAGGTTTTCTGTACCTGGGAGCTAGCGCCGGCGTTAGGTGTTAACGCAGGCGTTAGCTGCAACACTTCTTTTGCGATGGTTTTAGTCGAAGGAAGTATCGTCGAACCCATTCGACGAATGGAGTTCATCGAACGGAGTTAGCGAAGAGATTTCAACGAAGAGAGTTCAGAATCATCGGGCCACTGAGTTGGATTCTATCATCGAATGGAGTTCGATGAAGGGTGTTCGTTGAACGGAGTTCAGCGATGAGAGTTCGACGAAGAGAGTTCGGAACTACTGGGATGTTGGGTTGGCTCCGTTCGTCAAACGGAGTTCGACGAAGGGGGTTCGTCACAGGGAGTTCGACGAAGGGAGTTCGTCGAATGAAGTTCAAAACCGCTGGGATGTTGAGCTGGCTTCGTTCGTCGAATGGAGTTCGACGAAGAGTTTGACGAAGGGAGTTCGTCGAACGGAGTTCACCGAATGGAGTTTGTCGAATGGAGTTCGACGAAGAGTTCGAAAAAGGGAGTTCGTCGAATGTAGTTCGATGAAGAGTTCGACGGAGGGAGTTCGTCGAACGATGTTTGAAGGGAGTTCGTCGAAGGGAGTTTGACGAACGCGGGCGTTAACTGGCAGAACCTATTCCGTAAGTAGCATTTCCTGGACGCCCGATCTATTTGGATCTTGATCCTACGGTCTAGATAAGTGCGTCCTAAGGTTTATTTAGGGCAGATAAGTTCTTTTCTCTTCACGCGAAGTCCTTTGTGCTTTTGGAGGCATAGAAGAAAAGAAGGGTTTGGAGGATGAAGAAGGCTAGATCCGCCATTGTTGGAGCATCGGAGCTCCGTTCGCCGATCCGAGACCCGATCCGTGGAGAGGACTAGAAGTCGCTTCTTTCTATCTGTGCCTTTCAACCGATCCATGGCGAGGAAGAGAACTCTTAGGGTAACGATATCTCTCCTCCCGGTTTTAGGATGCGTGAATGGCATCTATGCTTTTACTTTCTCTTTTCTGAAATTTATGGCACCAGATCTCTCAAATGAGAGGGGTTTGGGTCGCCTTGGCTCAAGAAGAACATCGGATTGATTGAGTCCGTCGCCGACATGATTTTGCACTAGAGATCCGCTCCGTTAGTGGATTAGGTATTGTGTGTGAAGCCGAAATCGTGACCGGTGGTCCGATTCGGTGATGTTGCTTAACGTGCATTTTAGGAATTTTGTTAGAAATCCGATAACGCCGAAAACATCGTATGTGTCGCCCTTATGTTAGTGTGAGAATGAACGTTGGTTTGGAAAGGGTAAATGTTATGTGTAAGTGAAGGCGTGGTTTGTCTTTGTGGTCGGCTGGCTAGCCCGTGAATGCTTGGATTCATGTGGGGAGAGTGTCCCGGCAAGACAAGTCCCCTTCTGGGCTAACTGACAAAAATAAGTATGTTGGTGCGCCCGTTGGCAAAATGAGCCATGTAAGGGGTGAGGTCCCAGTGGAGTTCTTGGCTTTTGGTTTAGTGATTGACGCGAGAACAAGTATGCTGATGCGCCTGTTGGCAAGATGAGTCGTGTAAGGGGTGAGATCTCAGTGGAGTTCTTGTCCTTGGGCTTGCACGCCCGTGGGGGAATGATAAGTACCCTTGGTTTGTTATGAAAGGTTGAAGTGAGTTGTTATGTTAGAAGCATACACGCCATAGGGTGCCTTGGGTGAAACCCAGATTTGCATACATGCTGCATTGCTAGATCCCCTTACTTTTATTCCTCAACATAGAAATGTGGATGATGCTTGTGACACTCATGCCTGTCATGTTTATGTTAATACTGTTTATTACATTTGCATACGAAGTGTTGACTTGCAGGGTGATGTAGTTCCCCGGGGTCCGCTAGGGCGGCTGGGAGGAGCGGCGTTGTTACACCATTGTTGGTCAGCCAAAGCTGACCCTCGTTATACCGCTCTTTATGATTTGGATGCCGGGCAAGGATCGCAGGCTCGACCTAGCTCGTCGGCCAGAAAGGCCTAAGCTTCATGAAGTGCTCTTTTCATGCTTTCTTGCTTGATTCGATGTCTTTACCTGTTCCGGCTTGCATGCTGAGGTAGCTTAGGATTGTGATGATCTGTTGGACATTTTTATGCTCTGTTCTGGCTTGAGTACGAATTTTGTAAGGCCTTAGGGCCGTAGTACTCTTATGTAGATGTGGACAACTTCTGTGGTTCATTTTATTGTTTCCACTGTGTTGGTTCTGAGTTTTGAGATGGTTAGATCTATATCACTTTTTAATACAAAAGCTATGGCGATTATATGCTGTGGGGTCCCGACCGGACCTATATTATATAGTCATTGCAGGGGAGGTGTTACAACTTTCTCCCTCGGAGACAGATATTATCGCCATCTGCTTAGCTAAACTCTCCTACGAAGCAAGCAAGTTTTCCAGCTCTAGCAACGATGACTGATTGGCCCAACCATACACAGAAGTAACAAAGGACCATGCACCCTCCGCAAGCCACGAATTATTTTCCTCTTCAGATTCGCTTCTGAGATAGGCTCTTCCGGGTCCAATGCCAATATCTCAGCACACAAGTTTTTCATCATCAGAAAGAAGGATGAAATGGACAAGTCTCCTTTAGTTTCTTTCGCTAACTCATTCTCAAGAAATTGTATCCTCGTTACATTCTTCTTGATGAACAAGCCATCAAAGGCAGTCCAAATCTCAACAGCAGACTAACATCTTTTGATGTGGTCAAAGAGCTCAGGAATAATAGCTTGCTTGAGAGTGAACACTACCTTAGCATTTGTTCTCTTCCAAGCCTTCACCTACTCAGCATTCCCTTCAGTAGCTACCACTGGTTGTCTCGCTTCTCCATAGACTACCTCCCATAAATCATCGCCAAGAAGATAGCTATCCATGCAAGGCTTCCACTTCTTAAAGTTAGTCTGCGCAAGGAGGTCAATACCAAGATCTCTTGCATAATCTCCTTCCATTGCTATACCACTGGTTTACTTGAACTTCCAGAAATCTCAAGCAAGATATTGTGGCTGATCACTGCTCAAACCTTCTATCTCTCTGATAACTTGTTAATGTTGTAGATAGAATTCTGGAAATGGGAATTAGGTGCAGGAACACTTCAACTATACCAAGATATGTAACTAGAAACAATAGAAGGACACGAAATTTTGAATTAATCTATCTCTTTACAATGCGAGAAATACATGGCGAGACAAGATTCATTAGAAAACAAGATAGAGAGAAAACAGAAACAACAAAGCAGCTAGCAGTCACCAAAAACAAGTGATCGCCAGAGACTGCTCCAACTTCCAGAACGCATGGCAACCACTGAGATCGCATGAAAAGATCCAGATCAGAAATCTGTTGTCTGTCAAACCACCACCTCAGACTGCACGACCTGCTGACTTATTACTCAGCTGAGTAAACGACCTGTCCACACTTCTTGATCGCCTGACCGCAAGGTCGCATAACCATAGAAGCTGCCCATGAAAAACTGAAGAACTACAATGCAGTTCACAAAGCAAGAGACCGATGGCGAACTAGTATTTCAAAGCCGGGAGGAACACCAAGGAAGAAGATCACTAACTGCTGTTCGCTGACCTACGAACACAACAAATGATCAAACCACTTCCAGACCACACGATCACAAATATGAGACCATCAAAGGCAACCCAAGATTTAGTTCTTACAGATCTCATTGTAAATGATGGGCCCCACACCTCTATTTATAGTCAGACAGACGGATTCCGTCACCACCCTAGAGAAGTACAAACACTGCTTTATTAGATCGTGTTCGGTCCACCAGAACCAGACCACACGATCACCAACTGGGATCCTCCATATGCCCAGCTAGCTGACCTCGACTAGAAAAAAAAGTAGTACGCGCAGATCGCGTGATCACTGCGGTCTGATTTCTTCAGACCGCCAAGATGACTTCTGCTTCCACATCAAAATATCAACACATCCTATGACGCCACATCATGCCACCTCTTGATATTCTTTCTGTTGTATTGCTGCCCTATTGAACTCCCTTTTAATGTTGACTACCCATATTCCTCCTCCTCATTACGTGGCCTTCCAACCCTTCTACCCCTCCACCTTCATCCTCCTTGCCTATATAAGACGGTAGGAGCCATGGTTAGAGAGGACGGAATTTTGGGAATGTTTTGGTGAGTTCTTGCTGCTCTACTTTTAGTGGTCTTGTTGTAATTTCTATTTTACCTGTAATTTCTTTTAAGCATTTTCATTCTTGTAAATTTCTTTGATCAATAGTATAATGTCTCTTTCTTTCCTTTAATCTCAAATTCTTGCTATGCAATCTTTTGTTACTTATCTATGAATTCCTCTACCAATATGAGTAATTAATTTTTTCATTAGTACTCGCTCAAGACTATCCGAGGATGAGATAATCATGCTTTAATCATTGATTTCTTTTTCTTTTTAGTAGAATAATCTTGATTTATGTTTGGATTTTGTTGGATGAAGTCATACCTTCCATATATGATTTACATTTATGTTTTCATAATTTATTTAGCCCAGAGGCTCGTGTACGAATAGATCACTCAAGGGCAAAGAGAATTTGTACACAACCCTCGAGAGAGGACGGCGTAATTCTTATGGTTTGCGGGATTCATAATAGATAGCAAGTTTTAGGTATTCGAGTTGCGAATGAAAGTTCGGTCGATTAACTTAACTCAGTTGAGTAATCTTTGAGAGAGGAGCGCTCAAACATCAGGAACCCTACGGTCAATGTATTTTATTAAAGACAATTAGAATTTCTATTTTCTTTTGATTATTCTCTCGCCAAGGTGAGTCGAGATCGCGTGCTAGTCTTTTTAAAATAGTTTAAATCATCCTTTTCATTCGTAATATCTTCTTTTATTCGCAAAAATCAACTCAAAATCTGATTGATAAGATAATAGTGATTCTCTCAAAGTAGAAGTAATTGACGCTCTCGGATCTAATACAACCTTGATTTTTAATATCCTATACTAAATCGATAAGGTATTCTTGACTTTGTCAAATATAGAACCGAAGAGTATCTCATTATTTAACTCAAAAAATTTCTATCAATAAGGATTCGATTACTTTTATAAAATTCTTTTTAAATAATGAAAAATTTATTTAATACAACATGAAATTCAACAATAAACCTTTTGTAAATATTAAGAGAAGATACATGATTGCATTATGTTAAAAATGATTACAAAAGTTAGATCTTCATAATGTTGAAGATTAAGGCGGTGAATGAAAAATATCCTTTTATTTTCAATACCTCGAGCTGGTTAGACTTAGCTTATCTCTCTCTAGATAGGCCTCAAGCTACCCCTAGACCTAAACATCAATGTAGTCGCCAAACACACAAAGTGAATTTCCCCTTAAGTCGTACAAATACCTAGTCGTCAACAAAAGGGAGAATTTTTCTATGCTAAAAAAATGTAGCAAAAATAAAAGATTAAAATACAAGAGAGTAAAATAAAATGATCTGAAATAAAAACTCCCTAGATTAAATTTGAAGGCATGGTAAAGGAATACGTCAGATCATCATCATAGATGTGTTCATTCTTTGTATTGAATAAGTTTTGATCATGATTGCTTTCAAAAATCTCATCTAGTTGTTATATGGGACTTTTGAAGCTCTTCTAAATGCCAGGAATGAACGCTCCCTTAAAAATAATTTATTTTGTGCACAAGAGATAGAGTGAAATTTCCTTTAAATAGAACAATGTCTGTTATCGCCAGTGGTAGTAACTATCGCCAGCGGTAGCTCAGTAATTGAATTTTGTGCTCTGACCATCTTCATTTGGAGGCAAAACTGCTATCTTAGGCAATGTATTATTGTGGCATAACAAACCTATTAATATAGGGTATTCTGATATTACGGTGCGCGAAAATGAGATCTCCTGCTTCTTTTGGCTCCCCAATCATTTTGTGATGGTCGGGGTAGCCTTAGTGTTACCACCGCATAATTATATTATAGTGGCATGCTAATTCTGTACATAATTGGATTTGAGCTCCCTCCATGTCCTTTAAAAATGTTCCTTGCAAGCTGCCCATCTATAATGAAAGTTACCACTGGAGGTACCTATCGTTGTGCGACAGTTAGTAATTAAGTCCATATCTTTCATGAAATTCTCTCTATTATTCATATAAGAACCATACACTATAAACAAAAGAAAAGTAGATCAAATACAAATTAAAATTTGTTATTCTGAAACCAAGAGATGTGGAACCCATGTTCCAACAAGGCTTTCATCCAATCACCGTCGGTTATAAAATTCCAACTCATCATTACTTACAAAATTGTATGAGGATTCATAATCCTTCATATAATATATATATCAAACAAAGCACTATAAATATTACACCACATAACTTTAAACTTTAACCACTACACAACTTGGATATTTCAACTCTTCACCATTAACCATAGAAAATCCCAATCAATACTTCTAACATATGGACAAGTCTAATGACTTATTCCAAACCTTATCTAAGAAATTATTCCATCCATCATTCACTTGATATTAACCATATCTAATTCATCCATTAACATCCATATCATAACCATATTTTCTCATTATTATAACTTGCCATGGAGGTGTTTCCACTACCTTCAACATATCTTTATTTCAAAGGCCCCAACCATTCTAAGGACTTTCTTCAGCCCTCATTCTCACACCATTTAGCACACAAAATACTTTCATAACACATTTAGATAAGCCCTTCAATTTCTCCCAATTAGGGTTTTCTACTAAGACCAATATAATGCCTCCAATATTTTATTAATTCAAGATTCATTCTTCAAATTCTCACCAATTATTCCAGCCATCTCAAGAGTTCATTTCATCCCTTATTCACATGATATTTATCACATAAAATCCTTCTTGGCTAAACCTTTTTCCACCATACCTGCCAGTTTCTAACAGGGTGCATGCTCACTGGTGTCCTCAAGAGTGGGAGGAGCACTCACATATAGTAGAGGTACTCGCCTACAAAGAATGTAGTAACATAACCCTATGTTAGTATACACAACAAAAGTATTTGCCTCACATGCGAGTACTCACTGCAGATCATCTTAACTATTCATGTATCTTTGGGCACTTTTACACCCATTCTGTAAGCGCATAGTCTGTCTTAAGAGAGATGTGCCATCCTATAAAGAGGCCCGGTCCTGTAGCTTAAGGGCGATCTACTACCCGACCCAAAGTTTGCAAGGTACTCGCTCATCTTGCAAAAGAGGTCGTGAATACACTAATATTGAACTTTTAATCAACATGTAATAAGTTGTAAGCACTAATTATGGATAAATACAATCACACACAACTAAGGTTCGCGTTGTGCAAAGCCTTTTCTAGTTGTCCGTGGCGTAACTTTCTCGCGTTGACCATTTACATCTAAAGTAAACAGTCACTCATATTCCTGCTTCCCTCATCTCTTGAGAGTTGTGTCGATCTTGGGGAAAACGCATCAAAAGTTCAACACACAACCTTCAGATTTTTTAGTGATCGAAGAAAATAGTTGCAATGGTTAGATGATACACTACAAAGATATTTCCTACTGGTTCTCGCAACCACGATGAACCAGTTACAAGAGCAGAATTCGATCAGATGATTATCATTCTTCTCCGAATTGCAGAAAAGGTCAAAGGACCTAATGCATGAGTAGTGACTCCTAGTAATTACAATCTGGGTCCTGAACCTGCTCCCCATTGATAGGTCAAAGAAGATAATCCACCAATGTTAGGTGAGAATGCTTCAGGGCACTGACAAATAGAAACCCATGAGAACTTAATTATGACATATTTATCGATAGACCAGAAGAAGAAGAGCCATCACCCTTCTCCAACACCATCGAAGGGCACCTGTGCCTAATGGATTTAGAGAGATGCATGCCCCTCATTTTCCAGGAGGGTAGAACCTTTTTGCCATTTGCAGGATTTTGAGTATGCAACCTCTATGCGGAAATTGACTGACGTGGTTCATTGCAAGTTGTTGGCTACATCTTTTGATGGGAAGGTAAGAGAATGGTTTTATAAGTTACCCCCAATCTCTTAATTCTTTTCGAGAATTGTAGAGGGAAATTCTCCTGGGGTTTGCCACCTCAAGGAAAAAGAAGAGTAGAACTTCCGCCCTCTTTGAAATAAATAAGGACCTTATGAAACCTTAGGATATTATGTCGATAGGTTCCAGGAATAAATCCTCGGGATCCATGATGAGGACCCGACATTATATCAGGTCATTTTGACCTATGGCCATTAGGAAGGTGATAGGAAAATTTGATGATTATTCCAAATCTATAAACGATAAAGGCATGCATACCTATCATGTATAACATAGGATATGAAAAATATATCAAGGTCGTATAAATCCACGGGTCTGCAGAGTACTTTTACTTCGAGAAAACAAACTATTCTTTTATCAATTGAAACTTAAAGAAAAATTAACAAATAAAACTAAAATAAGGAAAAGAAAATCAAAACTTGATCAAAACAAACTTCAAAATGAATTGTAAAAGATAATTTATCAACTGATAGTCTTTGCCTTGACTGCGGGGATTCCCAAAATATGAGCATACCTCTCTCGAGGATTATGCACAATTTAGATTAGGAATATTAACCGAACTCTCATTCTATAATTGATAATTTAATACTCACTTTACGAGGTGAATCCTACAAACCAAAAGAATCACATCCTCTCTCGAGGGTTGTGTTCAACTACATTTATTATTGAGTGATAGATTCGTATTCGAGCCTCTCGGCTAACCAACGAAAACAAATATGAAATCATACATAGATATATGAGGTCAATATTAATCAATAATAAATCAAAGGAGAGAATAGAACAATAAAAAAGAAAAGATAAATTTAATTCGGTGATTGTAATTTTCAAGACTAAAAATTATCTACTTGACATGAAATAAAAGCTGCAAGGAAGGGAAATGACATTTAATAAAATAAAATTAGATTAACATTGCGTAATAAGAGAGTATATGAAATAACAACAATGCATGAAATAAAGTGACATGGAATAAAAGTGCATGAAATAAAATCTATGTTAAAATAAAGAAAAACATACAGGTGAAGAAGAACATTTCTGCCCAAAAGGGGCAGATGAAGAATGTTCTTTAGAACTGGAAATGATGCCTTAAATAGGGAAAATTTTCATGTTACATGCCCTCAGCCACACCCTTAACCCAGGGCTAGTCTGGGTCGAAATGACAAGGACTAGAGAGGCACAATATGGTATTGATTTGGAGCGTTACACGACATGTCACGCCCTTGGTCTTCACACTCATGACCAAGAGGGTGTAATCTTCAAATCATATTTGGCAGGAATTTCTGGCGGGAACAGAGGCTTGTTCAGCTTTCCAAAACATACATGGGTGTGGTATGCTTGACACGGGAGTGTAATAGACTGGATCAGGGCGTGACGAATAGATGTGGGTACACGGGTGTGACAGCTGAAAATCACGGTCGTGATTCCAAGTTCTTGACGGAATGAGCCAAAAACAAGGCAGGAGGTTGGAATGGGACTATTAATTTGACATGCCCTCGGTCATGGGCGTGTACTAGCATTTTGTGCAAAAACACCAACAACCTACACAAAATGAAAATAAAATATATTAGAATAGAAAATATAAAAAGATAGGTTTTATAAAGTAAATTAAAAATGATATTTTTAAATTCATATAACTATTATTCAAAATACTATACTTAAAATAAATCAAAATACTACTTTATCAAATTCCCCCATACTTAAGCTTTTGCTATTCCAAAGCAAAAATAGGAGAAAAATTTATAAGAGATTAATAAGATTTTTAATTAAACTAAAATTTTATTTAAAATAAAAGAAAGTTAAAAATTAAATTTTGGGATTTACGAGATAAGTCCTAAATTATGAAAATAAGATGAAAAGAGAGAAATGTTGAGCCAAGAATTCTCAAATAAATTAACTTGCAGACAAAAATGAGTAATTTGTGAAAGATTAGAATTATAAGAACCCTAACTTTAAAGAAACTTAAAGGACAAATTAGAACCTAATACTTATGCTCTGCCAATATTTTAATTTAAATATAAAATCAATTAAATTTGCTATAGGGTTTGGGTAAACATGAAGAGAGCTTTGATTGGAGGTGATGAATTTCTTCCTCTCACATCATCTTTTTCTTGCTATTTGTATATGTTTAGAAAAATGATGAATTTTATCATCTCATTTTCCATGACATATAATATTTTTATAATATTATTCATAACATAGGGTGCATATGTTTAGGAAATAATGAATTTTATTCTCTTATTCCCATGACATATGATCTAAAAAACATTAATTTCTTAAAAAGAAAAAAAACTAAGTAATGGTTTACTATATATTTTGGAATTTTTGGTTTTCTAAAGGTTAGGAACCAAATAATTTGTCGAGATGTTGGCCTCGCACCTAGGAGACTTGCGAGACCTAGGCTTTGTGGTTCCTATGTGCTCGCACCATTCAACAAAAGGTTAGGAATAATTCCTCTTTCAAGGTTCTGTGAGAGTATAGAGTAGCCGTCCTGCGAGATGCCATTCGTGCCCTATATATACCTCGCGCACGGGGTTAACATTGTTAAGATTTTGATTCCAATCGCACACCTCAACCCGGAGAGTACCTTAACATACTTATCAGTGCTCATATTCACAGGGAGGGTTTGCACTGTCTTGCCTATCCTAGCCGCGGGCAGGATAGATTGGGCGCTCGTGGTTGCCCTAGAGTGAGCGAGTGGGAGGCGCACGTGGCCGGGGCAAGGCCGACCTGACTCGCCTCCTACCCCTATCTTGACTTGGCATCTTTCTCACCAAATTTGCTTCACTCCCCCTCCACCTAAGTGATCAACCGACCCTGCCAGCCTCTGAGAGCGCGATCAGCGAAATCATCTCGGAGGCTTTTTCAAACAATCTTTATAACCAACCACCTGAGTATTCAACCTGCCCTACCGGTTTGTGAGAGCCCGATCAGTGGAATCATCTCAGGAGCTTTTCATAAAACTCTTTACAACCTGCCACTTGAGTGATTAACCTGCCCTACCGGCTTGAGACAACCCGATCAACAGAATCATCTCAGGGGATTTTCTAAAAACTCTTTACAACCTGCCACTTGAGTGATCAACTTACCCTTTCGGCCTTCGCGAGCCCAGTCAACAGAATAATCTCATGGGATTTCCCAAAAAAAAATCTTTAAAACCTACCACCTAAGTGACTAACTTACCCTGTCGGCTTACGAGAACCCGGACAGCAGAATCATCTCAGGGGTTTTTCCAAAAACTCTTTTCAACCTGCCACTTGAGTGATAAACCTGCAATGCCGGATTGCGAGAACCCGGTCAGCGGAATCATCTTAAGGTCTTTTCCATAAGCGATTTATAATCTGCCACTTGAGTGATCAACCTGCCTTGACGTCTTGTGAGAGCTCGGTCAGCAGAATCATCTCAGGGGACATTCAAAAAAATCTTTACAACCTGCCACCTGAGTGATCATCCTGCCCTGCCAGCTTGAGAGAATCTAGTCAGCGGAATCATCTCTGAGCTTTTCCCAAAACTCTTTACAACTTGCCACCTGAGTGATCAACCTACCCTGCCGGCTTGCGAGATCCCGGTCAGCAAAATCATCTCAGGGTCTATTCCAAAAAATCATTACAACCTGCCACCTAAGTGATCAACCTACCCTGCCGGCTTGCGAGAACCCGGTCAGTGGAATCATCTCAGGGGATTTTCCAAAAACTCTTTATAACCTGCCACCTAAGTGATCAACCTTACCTAACGACATGCAAGAACCAGGTCAGTGGAATCATCTTTGGAGCTTTTCAAAAAACTCTTTTCAATCTGCCACATAAGTGATCAACCAATCTTGCAGGCTTGCGAGAACCCGGTCAACAGAATTATCTCAGGGGCTTCCAACCAAAAAAAACTTTTATCTTCTGAATTCCCTGAACTTTTGGTTCACAACAAATTGCCCGGGCATGGTAGAAGTCCAGGCATCACAAAACAAGTCTACCAAGATAAAAATTTCATTATTAACTAGGAATAAAATGTTTCAGGTCGTCATCGCTCTAGGTGTTTCTAAGAGGGGATCCCTCGACATTCTAAGGTGATACCATCCTGACTTTAATGCTTCCAAAATTACATAGGGGACCTCCCATTTGAGGTGGAGTTTTCCAACCATCGCTGACCTACCCACAACATCCACCTTTTTGAAAACAAGGTTCCCCTTTACAAAATGCTTGATTCTAATATGTCTATCAAAGTACCTTGCCATCCTGTGCTTGATCACCTCCTGGAAAATTATTGCAAGATCTTAGAGTTCCACCACAAGTTCATGTGAGAGCCGCTGCTCTTCCTCATTTTCTACCCTCCACTCATCGTCTCCGTCCCCCGCAGCCACAACTCGAGGGGGACTCACCTCGAACTCCACTGACAACACATCCTCAGAGCCATGAGAGAGTTTAAATGGAGTTTCTTGTGTGGCCATGTAGGGAGTAGTTCTTAAGGCACAAATGACTGAGGGTAGCTGCTCCACCCAATTACCCTTCAAGTTCTCTAGATTTTTTCTTTATTAAACTTATAATGATTTTGTTCGCTTCTTCAACATGTTCGTTGCTCCTCGGGTGGTAGATGGACGCAAAACAATTGTCAATTCCCAGCAAACTGCAGAAGCTGGTGAGTTCATCACTAGAAAATTGCAGCCCATTTTCCATGACGAGGGCTAGGGGCAGCCCATTCTAACAGATTATCTCTCCACAAATGAAGTTTCTTATTAACTACGAGGTTGTTCATGCTAGCGCCTTGACCTCTAGCAACTTGGAGAAGTAGTAAATCATGACCAGGAGGAACCTCCTCTGTCCACTGGCCTAGGGGAATGGGTCTACCAGGTCCATTCCTCAAATTATAAAGGCCCATGACATCGTGATTGTCCTGAGATGCTGCACTGGAAGGAGCTGCAACTGTGCAAAGAGCTGACACTTTTTGGCACTTCTTCGCATACTCTGTCGTGTCTTTGCTGATCGTGTGCCAAAAGTAGCCTTAGCTCAGCAACCTCTTTTTAATGGTCCGACTCCCGGACTGACTGCCACACACTCCGGAGTGGATCTCCTCCATAACCCTTTGTACCTTCTCCTCTAAGACACACCTCACGAGGAGCCCTGATTGGGTCTTTCGATACAAGGCTACTTCATGAAGCATAAAGTAGGCTGATTTGTACATAAATTGCTTCTTATAGGGGACCTCTTGCCTGGAGGGAGGCAAAGAAAAACATGGTGTATCGGGCATAAGCCCCTTTTTTTACTAATCTTACTTAAGCTTCTATTATCTTTCCGCAATCTGATTAGTACTCTGTTTTTCATGTCATAGTTTATCTCATTGTGGACCAGTATTTAATATTATTATGTGGTTGTTGTGGACTGGTATTTCTCCAAATATCTTATAGTATTGATATCTGGTTGGCCTGGATAAAATGATTAGCCGGCAGGATCGGTGTATTGTGGAGGCGACCATTAAGATTATTGGTGCCACCGCAAGATGGCGGTTCTGGGCGGTAAGACTTGGGAAGGAATCCAAAAAAAGAGGGTCTTACAATTTGGTTAAATGTTTATTACCATGTCATGAAACATTGTTAGGATCACTTATTGACCAGTATGAACCCCTGCAAATTTTCTCATAATTTTTGGGGTAATATTTATAGTAGACCCTTCTCAACGAGGATTGTTTACCCTTGGAGTATATATTTATTTCTGGACAGATTCATGTTGGGAAAATCTTGAAATTCTGGAATTATGAGTTTTTGGTGGAAACATATAACTGTTATTTTTCTCTGAATTTTTGGAATGGTATTTGAAGTAGATCCTCCACACCATGAATTATACACCATTTGAGTAATTATTTATTTCTGGTTAGTTTCATGATGAAGAATTTTCGGAAACTCTTGAATAATGTTATTATTATGCTAACACACCTCTGGAAACATTTGAGGATTTATTTATGGAGTCTCTATAATTTCCATCCCTATTAATGTGAAATATGACAAATGTTGTTCTTGCCTTTTTATAATGGACATTTTGTACTCAGATTTGAGGCCAATAGAGGCCTTAAAATAAAATGTAGGCAGAGCCAACATGTGTAGGCCCTTGTGTCTACTTTCTGTAGAAAGTGAGATCAGACTATCTGGAGCCCTACAACTACCTATTGGGCAGATTTAGGTAGGTTGGTCCTAGTGAAGGACACACACTAAAATGTGAATAACTTCCACATAGTAAAGGAAATGTGGCTGAAAACTTAACCATGCGTGTATGCCAGATCTACTTGGTGCCCAGAAATCAGAATTTTTGGGTCATATTTTCTTAAGGTCTTAGTAAAAATTTAATAAATCATATATGGTGTATATTGTGGGTGATTTGGAGTCATATTACCCCAAATCTCCTCTGGGAGGTTGGTTATGAATATAATAGTCTATGGTTAAAATTTTAGGTCAATTGGACCTCTGCAAGTTAGTTCATTTTACATGCAAGTGCAAGGAATTGGTGGCTTATAGCATGACCATGTAACACTAGGTTTACATGAGAGTTTATGGTGTTTTTCCCTTGGGCAAGATCCATGAAAATCAACAACCTTTGGGTTAGTTTCCTTAGGAAAGTTGGCTTCACCTGATTTGCTCACATAAACCCCAAGTATGTAATTGTAGTGTCAAAACTCACTAAAATGTTGTGAAACTTAGTACATAGACTTTTCCTATCAGTAGGAAGCACTGAGAATTTTATTTGAATTAATCTGTGATTATATGACATGCTTCCTTCCCAAAGTAGGAATTGGATTTATAGCTTGAAAAATTCATAACATGAAATATACTTGTTGGATGGTTTTAGAATTTCATACATAGACTTTTCCTATCAGTAGGAAGCTATGAGAATTTTATTAGAATTAATCTGTGATTATATGACATGCTTCCTTCACAAAGTAGGAATTGGATTTATACCTTGAAAAATTCATAACATGAAATATACTTGCTGGATTGTTTTAGAATTTCATACATAGACTATTCATATCAGTAGGAAGCTCTGAGAATTTTATTAGAATTAATCTGTGATTATATGACCTGCTTCCTTCACAAAGTAGGAATTGGATTTATAACTTGAAAAATTCATAGCATGAAATATACTTGCTGGATTGTTTTAGAATTTCATACATAGACTTTTCTTATATGTAGGAAGCTCTGAGAATTTTATTAGAATTAATCTCTTATTTTATGATGTACTCCCTTCATAAGTAGTATAATTGAATCATGGCATGAGAAATTATTTAATGAATTATAATTGTGGACTACTATAGAATTTGTGTACATAGAATTTTGACATCAATAAAAATCTATGGAAATAAAATGACCCCATTCTTAGTTAGCATTCATATAGACCAACTTGTAAGACATGGGGTTTCACTTTAAGGCATTCCGGTCTGCGAATAGTAAAAACTATTTTATGTGATTTAGACAACTCCAAACCATCAACCAGAATTTATTAACTCCTAGGACATTTTCAAGTCATAGATTGCTTAAGGGAGTAACCATTGGTGACCTTTATTAGGAGGAAGGGATGGAGGTGCGTTTAGTAAATCATTAATTCGGGGGTGTACAATGATATGATGAAAGGATTGAACCATAGCAAGTATAAGTGTGTTGATGTAAGAATAGGGACCTTCAGTCGTGATTGAGAGGTAACACAAAGAAATAGCCGGTCACTAGGGGAGGCAGGGTTTCAGTGTTCAATTGAACACCGACACTCGTCTGCCTGAGTCAAATGGTAATCCACCCTAGGATTTTAGAGCACTTAGAGAGCAAATGTGCATATGAGAATGGGTAGTCACTAATAAGAGTAAAATCCTGGAATGGGGGATTTGGGCTTCAACCAACATCGCATTCCCTAGTACCACTGCGAGCCCTTCACCGGGTAGTCCACGGGAAGTCTAAGATTCACCCAAAAACTACTAAGCATAACTAAACGGTTGACAATAGTAGTAAGTAGGAGAATCAGATATTGTAAACCTCATCCCAAATTTGGGAAGGAATGGTGTAAGGACAAGATAGTCCTGCGAGCGATAGGCTCGGTATATAAGGAAGGACAAGGTTAGTCCTGCAAGCGGTAGGCTCGACATATAAGGAAGGACGTCTTAGTCTGGCGAGCGGTAGGCTCAGTATATAAGGAAGGACTAGGTTAGTCCTGCGAGTGGTAGGCTCGGCATATAAGGAAGGATGTGTCAGTCCTGCGAATGGTAGGCTTGATGTTATATATGAAGGACTTGTAGGTCCTGCGAGTGGTAGACACGGTAGTATAAGAAAGGACTGGTCGAGTCCTCCGATCCCAGAACTTGGTGTTTCACTTAGAGGCATTATTGTATCTAGTTGTACGTTGATACCCTTTGTGTTCTTAGGGGCATACATAAGGCCATGGTTGGGAGGTGTCATACTATCCTAGAAGTGGATAGCTCGGTCCACTGCCTTGTTTGCCTCAAATGGGTACCTGAGCGGAGACTCGAATAGAGGGCTAGAGGTGGTGCTTACCAGATAGTACGTGGATAACCTGTGATTTTAGGTGCGTACGTAAGGTTTAGGTTGGGTGGTGTTACATAATCCTAGAAGTGGACAGCTCGGCCCACTTTCCTGTTCGCCTCAACAGGGTACTTGAGTTGATACACTCGAATAGAGGGAACTACAAAAAGGTCTATATGTACAGAGTCGGGTGGGTGAGTTGCATCATTGCATTGCATATCATAGCATAACATTCTTGCATAACCAGAAAACTCATCGTATAAATTAGTATGTGCTTTTTTATATGATGAGTTTACCTTAGTACCAGATCCCTAAGCTTATGTGTTTTGTGTGTACGCATATAAGATAAGGTTATTTTCATAGCTGCTCTAGTTGTTACTTTATTAGCTTCTCCTTTTATATGTTGTTTCTTTTATATACTCTAGATGTGTTACTTTAACAGCTCTTACATATTGTTGTAATTATATATACTACTAAACATGTGAAGAGAAAAGGTGCTTGTTGTATACATATTTAAATGATAGTTAGGCCCCTGTCACCTGCTTGATTTTTCTATTACCCTTTTGTTGTCCTCCGCTTCCTCCTTCCGCAAAGTGCCTAGGAGTCGCGGGTGGTGGTGAGGAATATGCTGAGTCTTATAGACAGATAGTCGGTGGACCACATTTTTTACAGGAGCACCAAGAAGAGCCGGCCCACAACTAGAGGGAGGTACGGGACACGGTGGCTAGGCCAGCACTCAGACTTTCTGCTACCACTGGGAGAGCACCGGTGAGCAAATCCCGTCATTTACCAACTTTCACATCTACCGAGGAAAGCGCGAAGAGCTGTATATTCTTGAGGGTGTCGAACCATGCGAGTGTCAAGAGTGTTATATTTTTTCTAAGAGGGAGGCAAAGAAAAACATGTTGTATCGGGCATAAGCCCCCATTATTAATAGCCTTACTTTAGCTTCTATTACCTTTCCGCACTCTGATTAGTAATCGGTTTTTCATGTCGTAGTTTTTCTCATTGTGGACAAGTATTTAATATTATTTTGTGGTTGTTGTGGATTGGTATTTCTCTAAAGATCTTATAGTCATGATATGTGGTTGGCCTGGAAAAAATGATTAGCCGGCAGGATCGGCGTATTGTGGAGATGACCATTAGGAGTAATGGTGCCACCGCAAGATGGCGGTTATGGGCGGTAAGACCCAGGAAGGAATGCAAAAAAGAGGGTCTTACAAACTGGTATCAACTCAGCCAACATCGATCTAAAGTAAGGAGTCCACAACCCTGGGCAACCCCGCTCGAGCTTAGTTTGAGGACGAACTAGCAACGGAAGTAATTGTGTGCCCATAGGAAAAATCACGTTAATTGTCCATAAAAATGAGATGATTTAGGCCAACCCTTCTAACTAAACCCTTTTCTTATGTACCCTTTGGTGAACGTTCCCACCCGGGCAATGATTCCCCCAGTGCAGAACATAGTCCCCCCATGTATAGAACATAGTTCCCCCTATGCAGAACATGGTTCCTCCTGTACAGGATGTAGTCCCTCCCCCACCGGTTCCCACCCAATTCCAACAGATGGAGCTAGGATAAACATTTACCGCTATCCTGCAGGACTTTTCTCAACAGCAGAGCCCGGTCCAGGCCCCCAACCCAGGTGAAAACTTGTTGAGTGTCTTCTGAGGCCTCTCCCCGCCGTCATATGCAGGGACTGAGTTGGTAGTGCAGACAGAGGAATGGTTGGACGCGATCTAGGAGATGCTGGTCGGGATTCATTGTCCAGTGGATGTGGTGGTGTCCTTGGCCATTTCCACTTTGAAATCTCATGCCAAGAGATGGTGGAATTCGGCCCTAGACACCACCTTTGGCGGCCTGGAATATGCTGACATCACATAGGAAGAGTTCAGGGAGGCATTGCTGGAGTACTTTGTGTCAGAAACAGCCAGAGATGAGTTAGAAGAACGATTCCTGCACCTAAAGCATGGAAATCTATTTGTTCTGGAATATCAACGAGAGTTCTCGCACATAGCCCGCTTCGCCATGACCCATCAGTTGAGTGACTCTGCGAACGCCAAGAGATTTTTCAAGGGCCTTTGAGACGACCTTAGGCATGCCCTGCAATATGTGGCTGATTTCAAATTAGCCCGGATCATCGAGGCAGTGAGGAGGTTGGAAGTAGATCAACTGATGGTCAAGGGCAGAGGTAAAAGGGCAGCGGAAGACGCAGGTTCGTGTAGAAGGGGAAACCAGAGAGGCAGGTTTGTATAGCATACGAGGGCTGGGGGACAATCCCATCCCGACATCAGGCAGGAGCAGAGACCCTCGGCAGTGTTGGCTCTCTAGCCGCTGCACGTCAGCGAAACACCTAGGCAAGGCGGAGGAGCACCTCCGCATCCACTATCCTCAAAGGGTTCTACCTCAACCTCCAGCAGCCCTCCAGCACATTAGGGCCGAGGCTGAGGACGAGGTCGGGGCTTAGGACCTCACGGTATAGGTCGACAGCCAGAACAGATGTATGCATTGGATCTGGCAGAACACAGGAACCCTAAAGAAGTGATTACAAGTACTTTAATGCTTTGTTCTCCCCTTATGTTTACTTAGTACCACGCAACTCCTTAGTTTACTTTAATTATGAACCAAACAAAAACATCACGCAAGTATAGTACTAGTTCACTGCATGCCCGCATATACCCTATTCAATTTGGGCGCTCGCACTCGTTCATCTCAGAGGAATTCATAGACGACCTGGACCAAGTGCAACACTTCGAGGGCATCCAAAGGAAGGTGCGACTTCCAAACGGATTAGAAATTGTAACGTGCGCCAAGTGCAACATGAACATTGAGATCAGAGGGAAGTTGTTTGAAGCACCCACGACGCTATTGAAGATAAAAGATTACGACCTGATTTTAGGCATGAACTGGCTACATTGGAACAACCCCAAGATTGTCTACCCAGCGATGAAAATTGTCCTACGACAGGGGGACTCCGAAGTAACCATCGAAGGTATTAGACCCACCTCCCGTCATTTAATTTCACCTACTCAGGCCGCCAATGCCCATTTACAGGGAGACGAAGTCTACATGATTTGCTTCGAGATAAAGAAGATAGAGAGTTCCCTAACCGATATCCCCATAGTTCAAAACTTTCCTGACGTATTTCTAGAAAAACTACCCGGTTTACCGCCGTACAGGGAAAAGAATTTTCAGATTCAATTAGTGCCAGGAGCTAGGCCCATATCTAGAGCACCGTACTGGATGGCCCCAAGGGAGCTGATGGAGTTCCGTACCCAACTGCAAGAGTTAGTAGACTCAGGGTTTGTCAGGCCGAGCTCATCACCATGGGGAGCTCCGATGTTGTTTGTAAAGAAGAAGGACGGGACTCTCCGATTGTGTATCGACTACAGAGAACTCAATCTGCTAACTATGCAAAACACATATCCTTTTCCCTAGATCGATGAATTATTTGATCAGTTAGAAGGAACGCACTGGTTCTCAATACTCGACTTGAGATCGGGCAACAATCAACTCCGGATCCAAGAATAGGATATTCTGAAGACGACTTTTAGTAGTCGGTATAGCCTCTATGAATTCATGGTAATGCCCTTTGAACTCACGAATGCCTCCTCTGCATTCATAAGTCTAACGAACCGTGTGTTCGAAGCCTACTTAGATGTTTGATCTACTCAAGGATGAAAGAGGAACACGCTCAACATCGGGCGCTCCTTTTGGAAAGGGTTAGAGAGCACAAACTATATGCTAAATTTAGCAAGTGCCAATTCTAGCTAAAGAAGGTAACCTTCCTAGGGTTTATCATCAACGGGGCCGGATTGGCAGTAGATCCGCCGAAGATTTAGGCAGTGTTTGACTGTTCTCAATTTAAAATAGCGTCGGACGTGTGGAGTTTCCTAGGACTTGCCGGATACTACCGGAAGTTCATGGAGGGATTCTCCCAGATTGCTCTTCCTCTCACATCTCTAACAAAGGAAGAAGCACCATCCATATGGACGCCGAAGTGTGAAGCAGCCTTCCAAGAGCTAAGGAGCTGACTCATCTCCGCCCTGATCCTTGCCCTTCCATTTGAGAAGGAAGGATTTCAGGTATATACAGATGCATCATACCAGGGATTGGGTGCAGTTTTAATGCAACACGGACATGTGATCGCTTACGCTTCACGACAGCTGAAGAAACACAAGCAGAACTATCCAGTGCACGACTTCGAGATGGGAGCCATGGTCTTTGCGCTGAAAATCTTGAGACAATACCTATATAGGGTTCACTTAGATATCTTTTCGGATCACAAGAACCTGAAATACGTAGACACTCAGAAGGATTTAAACATCCGACAGTGGAGATGGGTGGATTTTTTGTGTGACAATCAGTACACGATGCACTGCCATCCTGGGAAAGCTAATACGGTGGCAGATGCACTCAACGGGAGGGCTAGTACAGCAGACAAGGAACCCTAGCTGTTGGCCATGGAACTGGTACAGATGCTTGACAACATGCACGTCACACTATTATCTATAGATGATCTAGAGGTGTACCTAGAGTACCTAGCCGCGATGAGCTTAGTTTGTGACATCCGGGATCGGATCAAAGCTGCACAGAAATGTGATGCGGAACTAGAACCGGTTATTAGGGCCTTGGAATCAGGCACCGTAGGGGATTATATGATGAAGGATGACATAGTGTATTTCTAGGGTAGAACATACATACCGGTAGGGGATAACCTCCGGGAAGATGTTCTAACAGAAGCTCATCACATCAGATATTCAGTACACCCCGGCATCACTATGATGACTAGGGATATAAAAAGAACAATGCATTGTCCAGGGATGAAGAGGGATATTGTCCGCTTCGTGACCCATTGTGAGTCGTGTCAACTAGTAAAGGCCGAGTGCGAAAGACTGGGAGGGTTATTACAGCCTTTGTCGATGCGAGAGTGGAAGTTCGAGGACATCTGCATGGACTAGTGCATGGGTTACCTCACTCCCGCTCCGGGCATGACTCCGTCTGGGTCATAGTGGATAGATTGACAAAGGTAACCAGACTCATTCTCACCAAAATGGGTGCTTCCGTCAGTGTCCTTGTACGGTTCTTCGTGGAACAATTCTTCATATACCCAGGTCAATCGTGTTGGATCAAGACAACCGATTTACGTGGAAGCCGGTTCAGGCATATCTGCGGTCATGACTAACATTCAGCACTGCATTCCACCGTCAGAATGACGGGCAAACAGAAAGAACCATTCAGACTATGGAGGATTTGCTGAGGTTATGCATATTAGATAGTTGGGAACCATGGGAGAGGCTACTGCCACTCGTCGAATTCTCCTACAATAATAGTCACCAATCCATCTTGGCTTGACACCTTACGAAGCCCTCTATGGCAGAAAGTGTAGGACCCCTGTCTTGGGTTCAGGATGAGGACCCGAAGGCGCTGGGGTTGGAATATATTGAAGACACAGATGCCCAAGTACGGTTGATACGTGACCGGATGCTAGAGGCGCAGAGCAGGCAAATTAAATATTATTATGCAGGACATAGTAAGGTGGAGTTCTCGGCACGAGACCGAGTTTTTTTGAAGATACGTCCGGCTCACAGCGTCACACGGGTGTGATGATTAGAGAAGCTCAGTCCGAGATATATTGAGCCATATTGGATCCTGGAGCGGATCGGCCCCTTAGCCTATAGACTGGAGCTGCCGCCGGAGTTGGTCAGGTTGCACGACGTTTTTCATGTCTTCTTACTTAGGAGGGCACTTCTTCGGCAAGCGCAACTGATTACTGCTACAACAAGCCCGATAACATCTGACCGAAAAGTCTGTTTGGAGCCAATACGAGTTGATGACACAGCTGTCTGAGTCTTGCGATGAAAGAAGGTTCCATTGGTGAAGGTACTCTGGTCTAATCATGGGAAAGAGGAACATATACTTGGGAACCACTGGATCTAATGCAGCAACATTACCCGGGACTTTTCGAATCAGGTAACACCTAACTGCTAAGAATATTCTTGATTAGTCAACTTGATTTTAAACCCCGTATACCCGATCATAATTTCGGGGATGAAGTTGTTTTCTTTTGTATTGGGGTGTGTAACATCCCCCAAACTGCTAGGCCCCTGGAGAATTTTTGTCATGACAAGTCATGACAAAAATAGGATAAGTGACATAGGGCACCACAATGACAAGTTGAATTGGTGAAAAACACATTGGGGTGCATTTAGCAATTCTTGATGGCCTAGACTAGGAATGGCCAAGAAACTTTAATAAAACAAAATAACATCACATTGACCCTATGACCATTCAAGGAGGAATGTAGGCCACTAGGGACCCTTAAGGTCAACCAATTTGGTCAACATTGGCTAAGGTCAACTTTAGATTAAATTAGGTCAAACCTCCCAAAATGATTTCAATTGGACTTCAAATGATCAAATTGAACCTACCATCATAAGGAAACTTCCCAAAGGGACATAATAGACCCAAAATCCCCATCATAGGGTCATTAATTGACTCAAATTGGGCCAATTACCAAAAAGCCCTAATTTGGCTTAAATGTGCTAATCCTTTCAATTGACCAAATTAACCTAGCACAACCCTTCCTAAACTCTAAGGAGAGTCAATGACATCTAAATGAACCAAGGTGCACATTCAATTTTTGGGAAATAGGCAAAAATCACCAAAATGCCCAAATTGCCCCTATAGGAAAATAAATGCAATTAAGCCCCATATGTCCCCACCTTGGCTTAACTTCTTTTGGAATTGGTTAATTGGGTCTAAGGCAGCAATGTGGGTCAGTCACAATGGATGGGGTGAGCTTGGGTCAAGCCCAAAACCCAAAATCCCCAATTTGGCCTATTTGGGTCAAGTGAGCCCAAACATAAATTTATTGGACTTAGCCCAATCCCTTGACCCAAATAGCCATCCCCCAAGGTAATTAAACCCTAAGACCTCTGAAATTTCTAATTTAGGGGAAATAATTTCAGAAAATTTTTATTTAAAGAAGGGGAAGAAGACAATGGAAGCATGTAGGAGGAGATTAGGGAATGTGTGCCAAGTGGCACCCCATTTTCATTCCCCAAGCTCCCTCTAAGCTAGGGAATTAATTCCCTTCTGTTTTGGGCAGAGAATGGAGGTTGCTGTTTGGCCAAAATGGGCGTCCAGGGGGCTGGCCAAGAGCCCCTTAATGGCAGCAAACCCTATACTCCCCCTCCCCATCATTTCTTCCTCCCACCAGCTTCAGTACCTTCCAAGCTTTCGATCCCCCCTTCGAGCAAGAAGTTCGAGCTCAGCAGCACCCAGTTGGCCATGGACGCTGGAAATGGAGCTCATATTTTCCTCCACCGCAATACCCATTGCCAAGCCTGCAATCAGGCAAGTTTCCTTCCCCTCTCCATTTGTGCTAGATATCCTTACCTTCCCTTATCGATTCAAGTTGTGCTGTGCTGGTTTTACTATCGCCATTTTTAATGCTCCTATCCGAAAAATGAAAATGGCAGGGGGCTTTTTTCGGCCACCTCCGACCGATTTCTCACCGCCGGTGGATAGCAAAACCTCGGTCGGAGGTGGTGGCTTGGGGGGTTGGCCGGAGACAGCTCCAGATGGCCAGAATTCGGCCCGCAAAACACCCCAGGCACGGTCAATCTGGGCCATAGGACTAAGGAGGAAGATGATTTGCCAGCCGTTGGATCTTAGGAGGTTGTTTAATCGCAGACCTGCACATGATATTATATAGTAAATAGATTTATTTCACAAATAATACAGTATCTTGCAGAATTTATTTAGGGCCCTTAGAGGCCCCAACAGAAAATATCTTCTAAATAAAAAATGTAGCCTAAAATTTTAACTAAATTAAGAAATTCTTTTGAGGTTATTTGGAGCACTGTAGCTCCGTAAGCACTCATTTTGGTGAGACATGTACATATGGGCTCATAGATCTGTAAAATTAATTTAGAGACATTAACAACTGTAAATGACTTGAAATTTGGGGCATACATGAGTCATGCCCTAAAGTACCCCCTGCTTAAAATTGGGAATTTTTGGGAAAACATTTTCTAAGGTTTTATCCAACACTTCATTTTCCTTGAATGGCTTATATCTAGGGTCAAATTAGTCCCAGTCCACTCAAATTTTCTCTGGATGGTAGATCAGGACAAATATAGGCCATGGTAAAAATTTAGGGCCAATTGGACCACTGCATGTTGGGCTAACCCACTTGCATATTTGAGTCAAGGTAAAGGTGTGGTGTGCACATAGCTAAAATGGGTATATTTTGACCCTAACTCTTGTTACTTGGTGTTAGCCTCTGAACTTTTAGCCACACCTCTATGATGAAATATTACATCACCTCTGATAGTTTGAGGATTTTTGGAAATTATTTTTCTACGGTTTTACACTTAATTTAATTTATCACATTTATGTATTAATGAAATGTTTAGTGTCAAACCACCTTGGAAAAATCCCAAACCTTAGCATATGATCATCTAGGGCATTTCACACTCTGAGAAATATTTTGGGAATTTTTGGACACTCTATGCCCCTATATCTCCTAATATCCCTATTTATCACCTTGGAGTAATTAGTTGATTTTTGTGATAAATGTTTATTACCTTGACATGAAACTTGGTTAGGATCCTTTATAGACCAGTTTGAACCCCTGCAAATTTTCTCATAATTTTTGGGGTAATATTTATAGTAGACCCTTCTCAATGAGGATTGTTCACCCTTGGAGTATTTATTTATTTCTGGACAGATTCATGTTGGGAAAATCTTGAAATTCTTGAATTATGAGGTTTTGGTGGAAACCTGTAACTATTATTTTTCTCTGAATTTTCGGAATGGTATTTGAAGTAGATCCTTCACAACCTGAATTATAAACCATTTGAGTAATTATTTATTTCTGGTTAGTTTCATGATGAAAATTCTTGGAAACTCTTGAATAATGTAACAATTATGCTAACACACCTCTGGAAATATTTGATCATTTATTTATGGAGTCTCTATAATTTTCATCCCTATTAATGTGAAATATGACAAATGTTGTTCTTGCCTTAGTATAATGGACATTTTTTACTCAAATTTGAGTCCCTTAGTGGCCTTAAAATAAAAAGTAGGCAGAGACAACTTGTGTAGGCCCTTGTGTCTACTCTCTGTAGAAAGTGAGATCACACCATCTGGATCTATACAACTACCGGTAGGGAAGATTTTGTAAGGTTGGTCCTAGTGAAGGGCACACACTAAAATGTGAATAACTTCCACATAGTAAAAGATAAGAGGTTGAAAATTTAACCATGTGTGTTTTCACCTTAGATCAAGTAGGTGCCTAGAAATCAGAAATTTTGGGTCACATTTTTCTAAGGTTTTAGTAAAAATTTAATAAATCATATATGGTGTATATTGTGGGTGATTTGGACTCAAATTACCCCAAATCTTCTCCGGGAGGTTGGTAAAGCATATAATAGTCCATGGTTAAAATTTTATGTCAATTGGACCTTTGCAAGTTAGTTCATTTTACATGCAAGTGCAAGGAATTGGTGTGCTTATAACATAACCATGTAACACTAGGTTTACATGAGAGTTTATGGGTTTTCCTTTGGGAAACTTCTATGAAAATCATCAACCTTTGGGTTAGTTTCCTTAGGAAAGTTGACTTCACCTGATTTGGTCACATAAACCCCAAGTGAGTAATTATAGGGTCAAAGCTCGCTGAAATGCTATGAAACTTAGTACATAGACTTTTCTTATCAGTAGGAAGCTCTGAGAATTTTATTAGAATTAATCTGTGATTATATGACATGCTTCCTTCACAAAAAAGGAATTGGGTTTATAGCTTGAAAAATTCATAACATGAAATATACTTGCTGGATGGTTTTAGAATTTCATACATAGACTTTTCATATCAGTAGGAGCTCTGAGAATTTTATTAGAATTAATCTGTGATTAAATGACATACTTCCTTCACAAAGTAGAAATTGGATTCATACCTTGAAAAATTCGTAACATGAATTATACTTGCTGGATTGTTTTAGAATTTCACACATAGACTATTCTTATCTGTAGGTAGCTCTGGAAATTTTATTAGAATTAATCTTTGATTATATGACGTGCTTCCTTCACAAAGTAGGAATTGGATTTATAACTTGAAAAATTCATAACATGGAATATACTTGCTAGATTGTCTTAGAATTTCATACATAGACTTTTCTTATCAGTAGGAAGTTCTGAGAATTTTATTAGAATTAATCTTTGATTATATGACGTACTCCATCACAAGTAGTAATTGAATCATGGGTTGGGAAATTATTTAATGAATTATAATTGTGGAATATTATAGAATTTGTGTACATAGAATTTTGACACCAATACAAATCTCTGGAAATAAAATAACCCCATACATAGTTAGCATTCATATAAACCAACTTGTAGGACATGGGGGTTTACTTTATGGCATGCCAGTCTGCGAATAGTAAAAACTATTTTATGTGATTTAGACCACTCCAGACCATCATCCAAGAATTTATTAACTCCTAGGTCATTTTTAAGTCATAGATTGCTTAAACGAGTAACTATTGGTGACCTTTATTAGGAGGAAGGAATTTATCAATTCGGGGTGTACAATGATATGATGAAAGGATTGAACCATAACAAGTATAAGTAGGCTGATGTAAGAATAGGGACCTTCAGTCGTGATTGAGAGGTAACATAAAGAAATTATCGGTCAATAGGTGAGGCAGGGTTTCATTGTTCAATTGAACATCGACGCTCGTCTCTCGAGTCAAATGGTAATCCACCCTAGGATTTTAGAGCAATTAAAGAGCAAATGGGCATATGAGAATGGGTAGTCACTAATAAGAGTAAAAATACTGGAATGGGGGATTTGGGCTTTAGCCACCATCGCATAACCTAGTTCCGCTACAAGCCCTTCACCGGGTAGTCCACCGGAAGTTCATGATTCACCATAAAACTTCTAAGCATAACTAAACATTAGACAAGAGTAGTAAGTAGGAGAATCTGATATTGTAAACCTCGTCCCAAATTTGGGACGGAATGGTACAAGGACTAGATAGTCTTGCGAGCGGTAGGCTCAGTATTAATGGAAGGACTGGGTTAGTCCTGCGAGCGGTAGGCTTGGAATATAAGGAAGGACATGTTAGTCCGGCGAGCGGTAGGCTCGGTATATAAGGAAGGACTGGGTTAGTCTTGCGAGTGGAAGGCTTGACATATAAGGAAGGACGTGTTAGTCCTGGGAGCGGTAGGCTCGATGTTATATTATAAGGATTGGTATGTCCTGCGAGCGGTAGACACGGTGGTATAAGAAAGGACTAGTCGAGTCCTCCGAGCCAAGTGCTTGGTGTTTCACTTAGAGGCAGTGTTGTATCAAGTAGTACGCGGATACCCTATGTGTTCTTAGTGGCGTACGTAAGGTGTAGGTTGGGAGGTGTCATTCTGGCCTAGAAGTGGATAGCCCGGTCCACTGCCCTGTTTGCCTAACTGGGTACCTGAGCGGAGACTCGAATAGAGGGCTAGAGGTGGTGCTTACCAGATAGTACGCGGATACCCTTTATGTTCTTAGGGGCATACACAAGGTCTAGGTTGGGTTGTGTTACACAAGCCTAGAAGTGGATATCCCGGTCCACTGTCCTGTTCGCCTCAACAGGGTACCTGAGTTGACACACTAGAATAGAGGGAACTACAAAAAGGTATGTACGTACAGAGTCGGGTGGGTGAGTTGCATCATTGCATTGCATATCATAGCTTAGCATTTTTGCATAAACAGAAACCTCATCATATAAATTTGTATGGGCTCTTTTATACGATGAGTTTACATTAGTGCCAGATCCCTCAGCTGTTGGAACATGGTCTTTCGCATCTCCTAGATTTGAGAATAACAAATCCTATGTGTATTTGACCTTGTGTGTCTAAGTATGCAGGAAACAAAGCCATATGACTCAAGGATAACATATGAAGGTTGCCCACAAATTTGAAACCAAAATTCCAATATGTCCACTAGTGCCGGCAGTAGTACCTAGCGCAGGCGCTAGCTCTGATTAGAGCAATTTCGGGAGCTATTTTAGAAGGAGATAGCACCAGGCGGTAGCGGATAGTGCTGGCGGAAGTGCGAGATTGTTAGAAAGGTTTCCTTGGAATGAAGATACGCACACGCAAAATATTGCCTAATCCAGGATAGCATCGGCGGTAGCGCTAGCGCAGGCGCTAGCTCAAAGGCAATAAAAAGGACTCCTCTCCTCTCGTCTTTTACACACATCCTTGTGAGAGTTCTAGTGCCAAATTTCTAGAGCCTTATACTGCGGAGAGTTGATCTCCCACCAAAAGTTCCATTAATTTCCGAAGGAGAATATCTTCATGCCGGATCCGAACGACGATCGCTTCAACAATGCTTATTCTACAGTGGTCTTTCGTCTCCAACTTCAAATGTTCTTCAAGAGGGAGTTTTGATATTATTTTTGCTTATTTCACAACTTTATTCTTGTAACTGATTAAAGAATTCACCTCATGTTGGTGACTAGGTCTGCCTAGGACTTAGGGAGGAATTCGCCTCGTGTTGGCGACTAGGTCTAGGGTATAGATCTAGGGGGTGCTCGAGGCCGTATCCGAGGGAGGATTGGCTAGAGCGGCTTGAGACCGTATCCGGGAAGGATAGGCTAAAGCCATCGGTTCGTGGGGATATGATTCGAGATAGAAATTGAAAAAGACTTTTACTATTCACCTACGATAAAATCATATCTCTATTTTGTTTCTCTTAATGTGTCTTTGTTTTGCACTATTTTGATCTCCTAATATTTCAAGTATTTTAAAATAACGTAAAAGTTTTAAAACCCTTATTCACCGCCCCCTCTAAGGGCGCCTCCAGATCTAACAAGTGGTATCAGAGGGGTTTAATTCCAAAACGGTCTAACAACCGTGAATAATGGCATCTTATGATCTCGCTTTTCCCGAGGGTCAGGGTGTTAGCCGACCACCTCATTTTACTGGGTCAAATTTCAACTATTGGAAATCTCGGATGATGTGTTTTCTTATGACCATGCATATAGAAGTATGGAATATGGTAGAAGTTCGGTACTCTCCTCCTACAATTGTAGTAGGAGAGGCTACGATAGAAAAACCTAAGGATAAATGGGATGATAGCGATAATCTAAAATGCAAAAATAAAGCAAAGGAAATGAACGCCTTATATTGTGCTTTAAATCAAACTGAATTTAATCGAGTTTCTGCATGTGTAACTGCTTGTGATATTTGGAACCAATTAGAAGTTACTCATGAAGTTACATCTCAGGTAAAAGATGCAAATATATTTCAACTAGAGTCAGAATCTGAAAATTTTAGGATGGATGTCGAAGAGGACATCAACTCGATGTACACGAGCTTCACTAAGATCGTCAACGCTTCAAAATCTCTTGGAAAGATATACTCCAACGGCGGCTTGGTCAGAAAGATTCTTTGCTCTCAACCTCCGAGGTTCAATACAAAGGTGACGGCCATCTCAGAGTCATACAACCTAAGAACGCTCCAAATCGAGAATCTCATTGGGAATCTCAAAACCCATGAGGTAGAGCTCCAGATTCAACACGAAGAATACAACAAGGAGCAAAAGAAAAAGGCGCTCGCACTAAAATCGAAGAAGGAAAGCAACGAAGATGATGAAGAAGGTCTCCTGGTCAAGAACCTCAAGAAATTCATTAAAAATCCCGAAAGAAGGAACACCTTCCAGAAATTCTTCCATAAGTATGCTCGACGAAAATGGTCTTCCTCTTCATCAAAGAAAGAAAAAGGAAGTGAAGACGAAGAAGAAAGACCCCCACCGGAGTTCTATCACTGTAGGAAGACCGGACACATTCGGTGCCAGTGCCCAAAGTTTCTAAAGGAGCAAAAAGAATGATACAAAGGGAAGGAGAAAAGGAAAGTGTTGAAAGACGCAACCTGGATGTTTCTTCCTCTGAAGAATCAAGCGGATCTGAGCCAAGCAGCGAGGAGGAAGCAAACTTATGCTTGATGGTAAAAAGCAAAGATGACGACACCTGTGTTCTTACTGACCTGAGGTAACTTCTCCCACTTTCGAAGAACTTTATGATGAATTTGTTCTAACCTCCAAAGCCTATGATAAAAGTATATAAGATAATATTATTTTAAATCATGAAAATGAATCTATCATCAAAGAAAATCATAAGCTTACAAGAAATTTAATTTCTTTTGAAAAGAGAAAGGCTTCTTGCCAAGACTGTGAACACTTCTTATGTAAGGCAAAAGATCTTGAAATTTCTCTTTCTAAGGCCCTCTCACAAATCAAAACTCTTACAAAAGAGAAAACTAAAAACCTCTCTCTTACAAATTGAAAATAACAAAAAGGGATTTGAAAATAGATGTGTCATGCTTGTAAAAGAAAATTCATCTCTTAAAAAACAAACTCATGACCTCAATATGGCCATCAAAAAATTTCGAATAGATCAAAAATACCTGGACATATTCTTGGGGTACCAATGTTATGGTTCTGGAAAATTTGGACTCAGATATCAAAGTATCAGCTATCGCCCTACGCTAGCCACTAACGCCGGCGGTTACCCATCATATAAAAAATCTTCCATTTTTTTAAATCAAACCTCATCATGTAAGAGCAATGTAGAATTTCAGAAAAGGGTCTCAACCCCTTTATTTTGTGTGCAAATTGTCATAAGTTTGGGCACACGTCTAGCTCTTGCAGGAAAACAAAATAGGGATCATTAAAGAAAATCTGGGTACCTAAGGCATACACTTATTCTATGGGTGGTACCTATTTCGTATTTAGATCTTTACTCTCATCTTCTTTCTAGATTTGCAAGAAGGCTAAGGATACAGAGGACGTGTGGTACTTGGACTCAGGATGCTCTAAGCACATGACAGGCAACAAAGAAAAGTTCTTAGCCTAGAAAATAAGAAAGGAGGCATCGTAACCATTTGCGATAACGGTAAAGGAAGGATCATGGGAGTCAGTACAGTGGGTAACGAATCTTTTCTTATCTCTAATGTTCTTTATGTAAAAGGATAAAAACATAATTTAATATTTAGTAGTCAATTGTGTGATAAAGGATTAGATGTTTTATTTGAGACATCCACAAATCTTTGCAAAATATATAATCCTAACACAAAAGATGTTTTACTAACTGCACCTAGAATTCACAATGTATATATTATTTCCTTTCATGATCTTTCCAAATCATCTATAAAATGTTTTATAACTAAAAATGACGAGTTAGAACTATGGAATAGACGTTTAGGTCACGCTAGTACAAAGCTCATTTTAAAACTAGCCAAAAAGGAATTGATTAGAGGATTGCCTAAATTGAATGGAAATCTATCTTCACTATGCTCTCCATGTCAAAAAGGAAAATTTACAAAATCTTCTTTTAAAAGCAAAAATGAAATTTCTACTACAAAACCTTTGCAATTAATTCATATGGATCTCTTTGGTCCCGTTAGCACTGAATGTCTTGGTGGTAGAATATATACTTTTGTTCCAATAGATGATTTCTCTAGATATTTTTGGACATTATTTCTCTCTTCCAAATCTGATGCATTTTGCGATTTTTCAAAATTATGTACTCGTATTTAAAATGAACTAGATTTAAAATAAAATGCATTCACTCATATCATGGAGGAGAATTTGAAAATGAAAATTTTAAATCTTTTTGCGAAATGTTAGGTAATAAGCACGAATTCTCTACTCCTCGCACACCCCAACAAAATGGTGTTGTAGAAAGAAAGAATAGGACAATTCAAGAACTAGCACGTACTATGTTATCTGAATATAAATTACCTATGTCTTTTTGGGCCGAAGCCGTAAACACGTCATGTTATGTAAAGAATAGATTCATGTTTTGTCCACCTTTAAATCTCACATTGTATGAACTATACTATCAAAAGAAACCTAACTTATCATTTTTTTAAAGTATTTGGATGTAAGTGTTTTATTCTCAATATAAAAGATGCCTTAGGAAAATTTGAAGAAAAATGTGATGAAGGAAAATTGCTTGGATACTCTTCAACTGGTAAAGCCTATAAAATATTTAACAAAACAACGAGTAAGGTTGAAGAGTCTATTAATGTAAAATTTGATGAATTCATTCCATGTGTAGAAAAACTTCCTACACGTGCAAATGATGAACCTTTGCCATCTTTAGAGCACGACGAAGAGGAATCTTCCAAAGAGGAGGAGAAGGAGGAGGAGGCCAAGGAAGATGAATACGTGCCTCCAAGCATCTTAAACATCTCAAAGAATAATCCAAAGGAGCTAGTTATTGGGGAACCATCTGTTGGGGGTAAGAACTCGATCTTCTCTTCATGAAACGTTTTTGAATATTTGTTTTGTCTCCAAAATTGAACCTAACAATGTTTCAACTACTTTAAATGATGAATTTTGGTTTTTGGCTATAAATGAAGAGTTAGATCAATTTGAAAGAAATAAAGTTTGGAATATAGTAGAACGTCCATCTAATCAACCCGTTGTTGTCGTAAAGTGGATTTTTAAAAATAAATTAGATGGTGAATCTAGAATTACAATATATAATGCTCGCTTAGTAGCTCAAGGCTTTTCTCAAATCGAGGAGGTAGATTTTGAAGAAACTTTTGCACTCGTCGCTCGCTTAGAATCTATACGAATATTTTTGTCATTTGCGAGTTTTAAAAGAATAAAACAATTTCAAATGGATGTTAAAAGTGCTTTTCTAAATGAGTTTATAAAAGAAGAAGTTTATGTAAAATAACCCCTGATTTTATAAATGAAAAATTTCCAAATCATGTTTATAAATTAGAAAAAGCGCTTTATGGTTTAAAACAAGCGCCCCTTGCATGGTATGGCAGACTTATATCAATTCTATTATAGCATGGTTATGTCATGGGAAGTGCATATAACACACTCTTCATTAAGCATAATAATAATGATTTAATTATTTTACAAATATAAGTTGATGATATCATTTCTGGAGCCACTAATGAACAACTGTTTAATGAAGTAGACGTAGAAATGAAAAATGAATTTGAAATAATCCTTGTAGGAGAACTCTGTTATTTTCTGGGTTTTCAAATTTCACAATGAAATGATGGTATTTTTATTTTCCAAACAAAATACTTTCATGATATGCTTAAACGATTTGCATTTGGAAATCTTAAACAAGCTTCTATATATATGAGTGTCTCTTTAAAACTAGGAAAAGATGAATCTGGAATTTCTGTCGATCAAACTTTATATAGAGGAACTATTGGATCTCTTCTTTACTTAAGTGCATCTAGACCAGATATAATGTTTGTCGTATGTTTATGTGCTTGCTTTCAAGCCAATCCAAAAGAATCTCATTTCAAAGAGGTAAAATGTGTTTTTAGATATCTATTAGGGTCATCTAAATTAGGATTATGGTACCCACACAATGATTCATTTACACTACATGACTATTCCAATTCGGATTACGCCGGATGTTCACTAGATCTAAAAGCAGTAGCGGTACTTGTCACTTTTTAGGACCCTCATTAATTGCATGGTCTAGTAGGAAACAACCTTCGGTTGCACTCTCCACCACGGAGGTTGAATATATCGCTCTTGGGAGTTGTTGTGCACAAGCGTTCTGGATGAGACAAACTCTAGAGGACTTTGGTTTTTATCTCAAAAACATTGATCTCAAATGTGACAACAAAAGTGCCATAGATCTTACAAATAATCCCGTACACCACTCTAGATCCAAACAGATAGATGTTCGTCATCACTTCATTAGGGATCACATTAAGAAAGAACATGTAAAAGTAAGTTTCATTGGTACGAACTCCCAACTTGCTGACATATTCACTAAACCTCTTCCCGATGCAAGATTTCGAGTACTTTGACTTGAATTAGGTGTCCTAGATCTTTCTGGTTAAGTCACATTCATAAACGCAATCTTTTTATGCAATTTTCACCTAGCTAAACATCTTCAAATCTTCTGAAATTTTTGCATGAAACTAATCTTTGGATACTTAATCAATATCAAAAATCAAAATTTTCAAAATCATGAAATATAGTGTACTATTTGGAGCGCTAGCTCTAGCGCCGGCACTAGCGCACCTGTCTGATTTTCTTTATTTTTAAATTTTTTAAAAATCCCTAAAAATATGCATTATTATATGTACTACATGTTTTTGCATTTCTGTCTTTAATTGATTTTTGAAAAACTAAAATACAAAATTACAAAAGCCAAATTATAATAAATATTTGTTTTCTCTTCCTTTCATTATTTGTTTAATTTCTATTTCTATATGCCAAAACTCAAATACGTACAGAAATATAAAACAAATAATAATCAAAAATTAATTTTTAAACTTAACTTTTCTATTTTCATGTATCTTGCGAAAGGGAGATTTGGGATGTCATCCCATCACAAGTCCTAGTACAGGTGTGAAACCCTTACAGGGTAGACCTCGGGAAGTTCAAGATCAATTTTAAGAGTTCAAACTTTAAATGAATTTTTTTTTAAATATCAAAAATACTGTATGGTCTTTATTATGAAATTCAAGCATGATTTAATCTATCATTTAGACCTTCTACAATGTTGCAATTCATCTTTTCTAACTACTTTGAACTTTGTTTTTATCATGCTTTTATATATCAAATCACATGTGCATCAATTGCATTATAAAAAGTTGTGTAGAACCAAACTTAGGATGCCTCTATGTATGAGTAAATGTTTTATGGTTGATAATGATATTTATTCACTCACTTATTTTGCCATAGTCTACAAGTGCTTTTAATCTAAGAATGCTTACTTATGTATTGTAATTGTACAATGAATTAAAATTGCACAAGTATCTTACCTACACTACTTTTATTTGCACTCTTATCATTATAGAAAAGTGGTTGTGTTTTCAATTTTTCATTGGTTTGCAAAACAAGTGTATTCGGAGAACTTTGTACAAAACAAAAAAATCATGAAATAAATTTACGAAGATAACTCCACCAAGCACTACTTGAACCTAATGATAAGTCTTAATGAGCATTGTGAGGTTGAGCACCTTGGAAAGAAGAGTAAATTGTCTTGTGCAAACCATAAACTTTCTCTTTACACCACATATTCTTTTCTTTGTGCATTGAAGTGTGTGGAAGTAAAATTATTTGGTTTTATTGTGCACTTTACTCTACATATATTTTTTATTGTTGATTAAATCATTTGTTCACTCTATTCAAAATACACATATGTGCACAGATAATTATCTTCCATAACACTTCTTCTCATAAGAATTGGACCCTAATTGCTAATTCTATACTCTCTTTATATTTAAAATGCACTAGATAACCTAGCATGTTCTCTACAATGTTTGGTATGTCTTGAATTTGTGAATTGAAATAACATTGTAGTAGTTTTTCTATATCCTTCTCTCATGATTGGTTACTTTATTGTCAAACTTAATGTTTTTAAATGAATATTGATTTACAAAAACATCTTGCTTTTTGGAACTTAAACTCACATTTATTTTCTTATGAATCATCATGATTACAAAAAGATGTTTCTTGTATTTCTATAAGTATTCCGCATCATTACAATATATTGTTTCCTTGTGCTTTCATGCTTATTTAAAGTCTTCTCTTTTTGTGTGCATCATCACTTGATTCTTAAAATTCCCATCCTTCAAAAAGTGATAAACTTGCTTGGTAAAATCTATATTGGTTGTTCTAACACGCAAATCATTTTTATGCTAAAAACTCTGATTTATCTCTATGAAAAATTTTTCTCTGCTCAAAACTCCTTATCATTTCATTTCCACTAAAAACTCGATCATGCCTTATCTTTTTATAAAAAATTCACTTTTTATGTCTCTTGCTTCCTTACCCGCTTTTGCTAATAACAAAAGAGGGAGAACTAACATAATAAACAATAATCGCTATCAAATGGGAAAACTAACATGATTAATAATGAGAAGATAGCTTACATATAAGGGGAGCATTCACATAGGGGGAGCGTGTATTTAAGGGGAGCGTTTCTAAATACCTAAAATGACAATTATACTAAGTCATCACTCACACACACATAAGTAGGTTTCATCATGCTTATATATTAATGCTTCTTTTTATCATTATTTGATTTGTTATTAGAAAAATGGGGAGTTTGTTGGAACATGGTCTTCCGCATTTCGTAGGTTTGAGAATAACAAATCCAATATGTATTTGATCTTGTGTGTCTAAGAGTGCAGGAAACAAAGCCATGTGACTCAAGGATAACATATGAAGGTTGCCCCCAAATTTGAAACCAGAATTCCAATATGTCCACTAGCGCCGGCGGTAGCACCTAGCGCAGGCACTAGCCCTTATTAGAGCAATTCTGGGAGCTATTTTAGAAGGCAATAGCGACAGGCGATAGCGGATAGAGCTGGCGGTAGCGCGGGATTTTTAGAATGGTTTCCTTGGAATGAAGATATGCACACGCAAAATATTACCTAATACATAATAGAGCCGGCAGTAGCGCTAGCGCAGGCGCTAGCTCAAAGGCTATAAAAAGGACTCCTCTCGTCTTTAACACACATCCATGTGAGAGTTCTAGCGCTAAATTTCTAGAGAAATATACTGCCGAGAGTTGATCTCCCACCCAAAGTTCTGTGAATTTCTGAAGGAGGATTTCTTCACGCCGGATCCAAACGATGATCGCTTCAATAATGCATATTCTACAACGGTCTTTCATCTCCAACTTCAGAAGTTCTTCAAGAGGGAGTTTTAATATTACTGTTGCTTATTTCACACCATTATTCTTGTAACCGTTTAGAGAATTCGCCTCATGTTGGCGACTAGGTCTGGGGAGGAATTTGGGAGGAATTTGCCTCGTGTTGGCGACTAGGTCTAGGGTGTAGATCTAGGGGTGCTTGAGGTCGTATCCGAGGGATGATTGGCTTGAGCGGCTTGAGGTTGTATGTAAGACCCTTTTTTTCTTTTGAAAACCTGAGTCTTATGCCTAGAACCGCCGCTTTGCAGTGACACCCTCACTCGAAATGTCGCCACTACAAAACGCCGATCCTTCCTGCCATATCGATCACCACAGAAGAAAGAAACATATTTGACAAACTAGAAGTCAAATCCACATCACATGAATATAACATCTGAACAAGGAGGTCCACATAAAGTAACTGAATAAAAGGTGACATCAATAATAAGGGCAGTAGTAATAAGTAAAGAAGTACTAAACATAATAGTAACAAGGAAATAGTATTAAGAAGTGTAACCTTGATTTATTGGAATGCCCATACAAACCTATAGACCAAAGGGGTCGTTTAGCAGGGCCTATCGTATAAAAAGTCCCATAACCAATTTATACGATAGGGGTAGGGGTTGTAATGCAATGTTTATGTTATGTCATGCAAGGTTATGCAGTTTAATGCTATGTTCATACAAGTGCAACTCACACACTCTGACTCTATGTGCGCAGACCTTTAGTTCCCCCTTTTCGGAGCTAGTAAAAGTCCTACGATACTCCCGTAGTGGCAAACGGAAGCAGTGGGTTGGGCCTCGCCCACCTCTAGGTTGGTATCTGCACTACCTAACTTAGACCTATCGTACGCCTCAACGCTATGAACACAACAACGGAGCTCCTGCGTACTCTTACTGGCTAGTCCACCAAACTTTTCTTAGTAAAGTGTTAACCACACTTACCGAGCCAAAGTATCGACGTCAGTGCGACAACCATCAATACTAATGACCCACCACCTTTATGCACATACAATATGATTACCACCTATCTCCTTGCCATAGGCTCCCCGGGCTAACCTGCCCGTCACCACAACCTTTCGAGCCACCGGCTCGCCGGACCAACCCTTTCGTACCAACCAACATTACTGAGTCCCAAACTCACTGGACTAATTAGTACACTGCTACAACCACCGAGCCTACCTCTTGTAAAACCAAACCAACTAACCTTTCGTAACCACGGGGTGTGGGTGTGTTCATTATTAAGTTAATCTTTCACAACATCTTATTCCCACAATTTATGGTTAATCTTGGACTTCCGGAGGTCAACCCTATGAGGGGCACGCAGCTGTGCTAGGTGCTAAGATGGGATGATATCCCAAAGCTCCCTTTCTCAAGACACTTAGTGTTATTGGTATCTACCCATAAGAATGCCCCTCTTAACATCTCACTTGGATTAACCTTATAAGTGTTTTTTGACTCCCCGCGTGAAAGACGATCTTTCGTCAATCTCGAGCACAACTTTACCCTTAACCCACCAAGCACACTCTCATCAGATAAAATCCTTTTGGTGACACCTTCAAACTCTTCAACCATGCTAGGTACACCAACTACCTTCCATTCCCACCTAATGATCTACATGCTACTTAATTCTTACAATTTTATTATATGCAGACTAAATGGGTTATATGAGTTGCATGAGAGGAGGTACTCCAAATATTCATCCAAATGACTCAAGATTATTACTGGTAGTCTATCATGATATTATAATACTAAATCCAGAGGATCATATTTTTCTTAATTATTTGACATTTATTACAATTTCTCCAACATTGGCCAAGTATGAAATTGAACATGAAGTGTACGATCTTCTTATGATTTGGCCACCACAAAAGTATGGAAAATTAATGATGTCAAAATAATAGTAAATACAGAATATCACAATTTTACAGTAAGGTGTTGGCCTCTAATTGTAATATTGAATATTTATCCAAAATTATAAATTAAAGAAGGAAACACCAAAAATACTTGTCCAAAAATTATGGCAAAATTAACAAAACTTTGTAATGTCCAAAAATTATGTTCATAATTTATAAAAACCATCAAGTCATATAAATAAATATTTCATTTAAAACCCAACTAGGGAACATTGTTGAAAGTATCTAGTTGCGGCCTAAATCACCTAGAGGGGGGTGAATAGGTGGATTCTATGTCTTTAAGCGGAATTAAAAAAAAAAAGCACAGAAAAGCAAACAAACAACCACAGCACAGACACAAGGATTTTATAGAGGTTCCCCGATGTGGGTAGTCCTCTTTCCCGCCTCGCCTATCTAGCACTTCGAGGCTAGACTCGGCTACTTCACCAATCTCAGATTATAACAAATCTTACACCTCGGAGTCAAAACTCCTACAACTCGGAGTATAACAACTCCTACAACTCGGAGTGAAACCTCTCCTACACCTCGGAGTAAACAACTCCTACAAATAATCTCGGAGTGAAAAACTCCTACAAAAGAAGAGAAATGGAAACAAAATACTTCTTCTTAACCTCTAAAGAGATTAACTTCAGATCTTGAAAACTGAGTCTTCTTCTCAACCTTGAAGGAAAGCTTGGCACTAGAGAGAAGTGGAAGAGAGAAGACTAGGCTAACCAGATCTGAATAGGCCCTTTGACTTGCTTGAGAAAATCTTCAATAAGGAGAGCAGCAAAGAGATCAAAGGCCTTCTTCTGAGAACTCTCTAATCACAAATAGAGAAAGATTCTTGAGCAGAGAGAGTTCAATCTCAGAATACTTGTTCAGCAAAAGAGAAAGAGAAGATAGACTTTTTGCTTTTTCTTTTCTGAACTGGCGGCTGAAGAAAGTCTTAGATCGATTCTTGAGATCATTATTTTGCCCTAAAATAATGATCTATAAATAGGGAGGACTTCAAAGGCTCTTGCGACAATGAAGGGAGATGCGACACGTGTACTGTTCATGTCGGCTAACCCTAAATTTCAAAAACGAAACGAGAAATTGAAATCCGTCTGTCCGTCATTCGTCGGGATTCGTCGGGAGAACACGAGAGCATCCGACGAATTAACTTAGCTGAGAGTTTTCTTCAGAACCTAGACAGGATTGACCTCTGTCAGCATTCGTCGGGATTCGTCGGAATGACCCGAGTCATCTCGACGAATGGACTTGGCTTCAGAAACTTCTTCACAACCCAGCCAAAATGACCTCTGTCAGCATTCGTCGGGATTCGTCGGAATGACCCGAGTCATCTCGACGAATGGACTTGGCTTCAGAAAATTTTGCATAACTCAGCCAAAAGTCTTCTGTCAGGATTCGTCGGGATTCGTCGGAAGGACCCGAGTTATCTCGACGAATTGACTCAGCAGAAATTTTCTTTTCTTCTGAAAGCCTGCTCCACACCTCAACCTTGAACACCTTCAGTTATGAGAATATGAAGTGCACCCCAAAAGAGAGATTACACATGGACCAACACATTGTTCTATACAATGAGGGATTACATTGTCTAGAACTGTGTTTGGTGATCCATTGCAACCTGACTTTGGTGTGCACTTAGCATTACTACCTGTCATAACACATCTAAACAAAAGTCATCAAATACACATACAATTCATTTTAGTTTACTAGGGGACATCTTCAAATCAAGGTGATTGTGGACACAATACCCAACAATCTCCCCCTATTTGAAGATGTCATAACCCTAGGCACTAACTTGAATTGCACAGAAAGAATATTAAATAAGAAGGCAGAACCCAGGCAGTAATATATATAATGAAGAGCAGATAGGACTAAATGTTTAAGAAAAGTGTATATATATATATAAGCAAAGAAAACATCATGATTCCAGAAAAGCCCAGCTTATTCATGACCTTTGCCTTTCATCTTTGCAGCCATTCTGTCCACTGCCTCAGTTTTCTTCTTCAGCTCTGAATCCATTCTTTCAAAAAATGCCTTTGGCTTAGGCCAGTATTTGTCAGGAGCAGACTCTTTAGATCCACCATTCTTGAAGTGAATTCTTCTTTCAGTTGTTCTTTTCTCAAACTTGCTCCATTCTACTGAACTATAATGGTCACTGACCTTTTCATTCTGATTGCTGACTTTATCAAAGGCAGAGAGAATAATACTTTTGGAGATAGGGCTCCAGCTTTCTTGGAAGTTTCTAGGAGGAGGCCTATCATAGAACTCTCTGGCCTTCTTAAATGGATTAGACTTCTTAGCAGGAGGCTTATCATCAAAAAGCTTCCTTTTTAAAGACTTCTCAGAGGGATCAGCAAAATGGGGGCTGTCAGGATCTTGAACAAGAGCTGGATCATCCCACATATCCTGATAAGATGAAGCCGGGAAGACTTCATCAGCAAACACAGAGTCCTCAGCAGAATGTGGAGAGAAACTAGGAGCCCTGGGACCTGGAGCACTTGAGGAGGGAACACTTGACCCTTTGTCAACAACAGCAAACCCCAGCATTTCAGCCACTTGCTTGAACAGCCAGCTTTGGGCTTCATGAGTATACCAATTTACATCCTTGACATTCTGTAAGATGTTTTCCTTGAGATCTTGCATTTGAGAAGTTACATTTTCATTCAACTCATCCAATTTGCTTGCAGAGCCTTCTAACCTGGAGACCACACTTTCCTCCCCCTTTATGACATCTTCATGTAGGAGGGTATATAACCTTTTCAGCTGATTTTCAACTTGATCATCCAAGTATGAAATTCCTTGATCATGAGCAGAGCTGAGAGAAGAAATAGCAGAAGTCAGGTGCAACACATCTTCACTGACTTGATGCAGATTCTGGAGAGCATGCCCAACAGCTTTATTTGTGTGATCCAAAGCTTTCCCAGCAGATAGCATCCAGGCTTCTTGATCAGTCTTGAATCTGCCCATATCATGCTTGATTTCAGCCATGTCTTGCCTCAAAGAACTATCAACGGAGTCAATCTTCTTATACACTTGCTTTATAGATTGATCAAAGTGATCAGTCTGACCCTGTAGCATCCCAGCAATGGACTTCAGCAAAGAAGAGTGAGAGCTATCACCAGTCTCACCCTCTTCAGGAGAAAGCTTTTCAGCTACAAAACTTGAGGACTGTGCTAAGCTGTCAAGCACAGTTGCTCTTGGAGAGGTGCTCCTAGCCACAACAATCTCTGGAGGAGGCAAAAGCAGCAGAGGAGGAAGGACCTCAGAAGGAACAGATTCAGCCATGAAGGGATCTTCCTGGTCTTTCTCCCCCTCAAGAAGAGACATCTCCTTAGCCAACCTCAGCATGGCACCAAGGCTGCCCTGCTCCCCAGAAACAGATTGCTCAGGAGGAGTGTCTGGCAATATTTCAAGATCTTCAGACTGAGAATCAACCATGGCAGGTGATCTCCTTGAATCTTCCAGCTGAGGAGCCTCAACAACCACAGCAGCAACCTCTTGATCCTCCAAGACAAGATCAGCAATACTAGGAGGAGCAACATCTGCAGCACCACTGCATGCACCAATGTCTCTTGGGGTTGGAAACTCCCCCTAAACATGTGCATCTCTGTCCTGTGCAGGAGCTGGATCCAGTCCACTCCCCCTGGAGGATTGCCCTGCTTCAGTGGACCTAAGTACATCAGGGAGAGGGGCCTCATCATCACTCAAAGGAGCCCTTACAGCAGCATTCCCTAATCCTTTGGGAATTACCCTTTCCCATTTGGTGAAGATGGAGGAATTGATTTTCTTGGTGTGGTGGATGGGGGTACCTCTTCCAGTATTGAAAAACTCTGGATTACCACTATGCAGAAGCAGACTGAGAATCCTTCCAAAATTTGGAGCAAGAAAACTTTCTTTAATCTTCTCAAAGAGGACTTCTCCAAAATTGAGATTTTTTCGACAAATTATAGCGGTGTGAATTTTGAAATCCTCTTCAGATATGTAGTCGTGAGAACCTACCTTGCATAAAAAAACTTTGCCAATAATATCACACAGAAGCTTACCTCCTTCATTCATGAATTTTCTTCTGATTTTGGCGCTCTGATCAAGAATACCACAAAATCTTCTGGCTCTGAAAGTATCTTCAACAGACAGCTCTTCAGATTCGACATCTGGCATCTTCAACGATCGATTGAGACCTCTAGCCTTCAAAATTACCTTGCACGATCGAATAGAGCTTTTGATCTTCTTGCCTTGACCAGAGATTTTAGCATTTTGATAAAACTCTAGAACATCCTGTTCCAGGACTTTGGTCGGCTCTTCCAAGATGAAACTTAGCCCGGCGACATCAAGCATCATGATGACATTTCGAAACTCATCAGAAGCAGAGCGGAAGGCGCCTCTCACCAACTCTCCCCCTGAGTTCAAGCCACCGGAAGCTTTGGGCGCCATTGATGTCGTCGACGTCGAGGAAGAGAAACAGGGGAATCGCGACGGAGAAGACGAACGGTCGGGAGGGTTTCACGGAAGAGGAATTTGAGAAGACGAATCCTTCCGTGAAATCGTGATGTTTTCTTTTAATTTATATATATATATATAAAATTTTAAGTAGAGCGCGCACCTGTAGAGAATTTATTCCACGGAAGAGGAATTTTGAGAGGAATAAATATCCCAAAAAAAACTGTCCCGTGAACACCCGTGAAATGTCATGAAATTTTCTGAGTTAATACGTGAAGTCTCGTGCAATTTCGTGAAATTTCAACAGTCCCGACTTCAAGATTCCTTATTGAGCATTCCAAGTTCCATTTTGAAGAAATTGAATTTGGTTTCGTCCAGAGGCTTCGTAAAAATATCTGCAATTTGTTTGTCAGTATTAACATATAACAAATTTATGTCCTTACTTTCGACATGTTCTCGGATGAAGTGATAGCGAAGCTCAATATGCTTCGTTCTGCTGTGAGAGACGGGATTATTTGTTATGGCAATAGCACTTGAGGAGTCACAGAACATGGGGATTTCTGAGAGCTTTACATTATAGTCCTCAAGCTGATTTTTCATCCACAAAAGTTGTGCGCAGCAACTGCCTGCAGAGATATACTCCGATACAGCAGTTGAGATTGCAACGCAATTTTGATTCTTGCTACTCCAGGAAACGAGCCTTTTTCCCAAGAACTGGCAAGTTCCCGAAGTGCTCTTTCTATCATCTTTGCTACCTGCAAAATCAGCGTCTGAAAATCCAATTAGTTCAAAATCATTGCTTCTTGGGTACCATAAGCTGAGATTTGGTGTACCCTTAAGGTATCTCAATATCCTCTTTGCAGCGGCATAATAAGATTCCTTGCAGTTCACTTGATACCTGGCACACACACATGTTGAGAACATTATATCAGGTCTAGTAGCAGTGAGATAGAGCAAGGATCCAATTATGCTTCTGTACTTGGTTTCATCAAAAGGTTTCCCTTTCTCATCCTTGTCCAGAGACATACTTGAGCCCATTGGAGTCCTCATTGAGGTTGCACTCTCCATTCCAAATTTCTTAAGAAGCTCTTTAGTGAACTTCGTCTGAGAGATGAAGATTCCATCTTCAGATTGGTTCACCTGGAGTCCTAAGAAATATTTCAGCTCTCCCATACTGCTCATTTCAAACTTACCTTGCATCAAGTTAGAGAACTTTTTGCAAAGTTTGTCATCAGTAGAGCCAAAGATAATGTCGTCGACATAGATTTGCACCAGCAAAATCTCGCCTTTAACTTCCCTAAGAAATAATGTCTTGTCTATTGTTCCTCTTGTAAATTTGTTCTCAAGAAGAAACTTAGACAATGTCTCATACCAGGCTCGGGGTGCCTGTTTAAGACCATACAAGGCTTTTTGTAAATAAAATACATGATCAGGAAAGTTAGGATCGACAAAACCTGGAGGCTGAGCTACATACACTTCCTCTTTAAGGTCTCCATTCAGAAAAGCGGACTTTACGTCCATCTGAAAAACCTTAAAACCCTTATATGCAGCAAAGGCCAGAAATAATCTGATGGCTTCAAGTCTTGCTACGGGTGCGAAGGTCTGATCAAAGTCAATCCCTTCTTCTTGCCTGTATCCTTGAGCAACCAGTCTTGATTTGTTCTTGGTGATGATGCCCTTTTCATCAAGCTTGTTCCGGAAAATCCATTTGGTTCCAATCACATTCTGTCCTTTGGGTCTAGGTACCAACTTCCAAACTTTACATCTTTTGAATTGGTTGAGCTCCTCTTGCATAGCAAGGATCCAAGAGGGATCGGAGTTTGCTTCTTCAAACTTCTTTGGCTCAATCTGTGAAAGAAAACTTAAATGTAAAACTTCGTTAGTTGTACCTCTTCTTGTTCTTACACCAACATGGGTATCTCCAATAATTTGCTCTGCAGGATGGTCCCTTAAGTGTCGGATCATTCCAGCATTTGGATTTCCACGGGGTTCCTGCACTTCCGGTACATCTTCATCTTCTTGAGGTTCATCTTCCTCATGTGCGGATGGAATGTTGACTTCAATAGACTTTGGAGCATCTTCCTTTACAGCTTCTTCCAAGTTTATGTCCTTGAACCTTGCATCTGCATCTTCAACAAAAACACTAGAAGAACTGCTTTGAAGCATACTAGTTTCATCAAATATAACATTAAAAGTTTCTTCTACAACCAGGGTTTTCTTGTTGAAAATCCTATATGCCTTACTATGGCTACTATATCCTACGAAAATACCTTCAAAACATTTTTCACTAAACTTAGTTTTGTAATATTTCCCGTTATTAAGCACGAAGCATTTACTGCCAAAGATTCTAAAATAAGACAAGGTTGGCTTCTTGCCCTTCAGGAGTTCATAAGGAGTCTTATGATGGTTCTTGTTGATTAGTGCTCTGTTTTGCACGTGGCAGGCAGTGTTGATGCCTTCAGCCCAGAAGTATTCTGGGAGAGAAGAGTCACTCAACATTGTTCTGCAAGCCTCTATGAGTGTTCTATTCTTTCTCTCAGCTACTCCATTTTGTTGTGGAGTACGAGGAGAGGAAAACTCATGAAAGATACCTAGGCTTTCACAAAATTCGGTCATAGCCCCAGACTTGAATTCTGTACCATGGTCACTTCTGATTTTGACCACAGAACATTCCAGTTCATTCTGAATTTGCTTGACGAATGTGGTGAACGAGTCAAAGGTGTCTGACTTGTGTTTTAGAAAGAAAACCCAAGCAAAGCGTGAGTAATCATCAATAATAACCAGCGTATATGACTTGCCTCCTAAACTTCGGATTTGCATGGGACCAAACAAGTCCATATGGAGCAGATATAAGCATCTGGTAGAATCTTTGCCAATAATGCTCTTAAAGGTAGCCCGAGTCTGCTTACCCATTTGGCAGGCATGACAAGGTCTCTTTTTAATGCACTTGACATCTGGAGCATCACGAACTAAGTTGTGAGAGAATAACATACTTATTGTTTTGAAATTAATATGTGCTAATCTCTTGTGCCACTGGTCACAGAGAGATGCACTATCTTTTGCTAAAAGACACACTGGTGTAGAAGAGTCTAAACAAAGAAAATTTAAACAAAAGATATTTCTACTCCGAGTGCCTGTTAAAATAGTTTCTGACGTATCAGACGACTTTATCAAGCACTTGTCCTTGTAGAATTCTACCATATAGCCTTTGTCACAAAGTTGACTTATGCTAATGAGATTATGTTGTAATCCTTTAACATAAGCCACGTCTGTGAAAGAGACTGTACCATTAGTGATCATACCGTAGCCTTTTGTGATTCCCCGATCAGATCCGCCAAAAATAACTTTTGGACCATCTTTCACGGGGGTATACTCTTGTAACAAACTTCTCGTTCCGGTCATGTGTCGTGAACATCCACTGTCCAAGTACCATATTGGATTTGAATTGGCCTTTGGACATACCTGCAATCAATAATCAATTGCCCTTAGGAACCCAAACCAATTTGGGTCCTTGGCTTTTTGTTAGATGACCACCACTTGGAATGTTAACATTGCGAGAGGTCATTCTTGCATTGTTAATCCGTGGAGTCGAGACATTTCTCGGATTAAACCAACAGTCTATGGCAAAGTGACCAATCTTGCCACAACACCAACAATCGAATCGATTGTACCTTCTCTTTGTCTCCTGTTTTGCCTTTTGAACGGGAGGTGCAACAGGAGTGACTTTCATAGAGGAAGTCTTCTTAGAAGTGGGAGCCTCATGGTGACAGCACACACATGGCTCCAACTTCTTCTCAACAGGTTTGGGTGCAATCGTTCTAATTTTCGGTGCTTTCTTGTGAGCTGATCCGTGAACAAATGGGCCATGATCTTTGAGGGTTATTTCTTCATGAGGAGCTTTGAAGGGAGAGTTGTCAAAGTTTCGGGGAAAGCTCCATCCTTGATATCTATTACTAGGTTCAACATGTGTTGGCCTAGCAAAATGACCGTAGGATGAATCAAAGTCAAACGGATTTGATGGAAAAATGACCTTCCTAAATGAAGGTTGACTTTGATTAGCAGTTCCCTTTCCCTTCACAGCTCTCTTCTCAGCAGCCTTACTACTTTCAGCCTTATGACCAATTCCACTACCCTTCGCAGGAGCAGAAAACGTGTCAATGAATGGAAGAATAGTCTTAGGCTTGGAGAAGCTTTCTACGAGCTTCCTTTCCGCCTTCAACTTATTTTCTAGTTCACTTATGGTTTTCTCCTTTAATTTTAACAACTCAGTGGAGCTTTTCAGTTCGTCTTTCAAGAGTTGGATTTCATCTTTGAGGGGAGTTAATTGTTCAACTTCCTCCCTCAAGGCTAATTCCACTGTCTTGAGAGATTCAATTTCTTTTGACTTGGATTTGACAACCTTGCGGCACTTGTCAAATCCTTTCACAAGGGCTTCATACTGAGTTATTAACTTAGAGTCCTCCTCCGAGGAGTAGCCTTCATTTGCTACGGATGCAGTCTCATCTTCAGAAGCAGATAGAGGGGTATGAGAGTTTACCTTCCCCTTATAAGAGGAGTCGCCTACTTCTTCATCTAGATGAGCCATAAGCCCAAAGTAGGCTTCTTCATCTGAGCTTGACGCATCAGAGTCGCTGTCGCTCAGAGTCTTGGCCTTTTTGGCGAGGAGACTCTTTTCTTTCTTCCTTCCTTTAAATGATCTCTTTTCTTCCTTCCTTGATCCTTCTTTCTTTTTATACGGGCACTCGGCTATTACATGCCCTGGCTTATTGCAGCAATAACAAATAATGTCAGCAGAATCAAATTTGTTCGGTTTAGATTTATACCTTTCATTGTTGTAGTCCTTTTTGTGATGATCACCATCACGTTTTGATCTTCTGTGATCAAATGTAGTGGATTGCCCTCTCTTCTGCTTTCTTTTATTCAGAAGTCTTTTGAATTGTTTGGAGAGAAGAGAAAATTCTCCATCAGACATATCTGAACCTGATGGGCTGGCATCAGACTCATCCTCATCAGAAGATGGTCTCCTTACAGGTGGGAGAGCTTTGCACTTTCTTGAGCTTTCAGCTTTTAGGGCAGAGGACTTCTCCCTTCCAGAGGCTCTGACCCCCTCTTCTTCAGCTTTGCGGGAATTCAGCTTCAACTCATGAGACAGGAGCTTACCAAACAACATTTGGGGCTCCGTGGTTCCGAGCTTTCCAAATTCTCTGATGGCTATGACCTTTGTATCCCATTCTTTCGTCAGGGATCTCAGAAATTTGTCATTTAGTTCACCAGTCGTGAATTCTCTATCATAGTTTCTAAGACCATTTACGATCTTGAAGAACTTCTCGTAGGTGTCAGAAATGGAGTCTCTTGGATCTTGCTTGAATGCTTCATATTCTTGGTTCAGCAACGATCTTCGGTCATCCCTCACTTCTTCGGTCCCTTCCATCAGAACGACTAGTGAGTCCCACATCTCTTTAGCAGATTTGCAGTGAAGCAGATTTTGCAACATTGAATCATCAACTGCACCTGCTATGATATTTTTTGCTTTCTTGTCTAGGGCCACTAGAGCGATCTCATCTTTATTCAGTTCCAACATCTTCTTTGGGATCATGATGGTGGAGTTTATTGAAGATGGTTTCATCGGAACATGGGGACCTTCTTCCACGATCTGAAATATTCTTGGGTCAGCAGCTTCCATATAGAATCTTACTCTTTCCTTCCACATAGGAAAGTTCTCTTTGGTGCAGACTGGCAACTTGACGGATTCCTTGGTCTTATCCATTCCAGACATGTTTGATTTAGCAACTAGATGAGGAGATCTTGTTCAAGGTGTTAGCCTTATAGCGAACAACCTACCTCTGATACCAATTGAAAGTATCTAGTTGCGGCCTAAATCACCTAGAGGGGGGTGAATAGGTGGATTCTATGTCTTTAAGCGGAATTAAAAAAAAAAGCACAGAAAAGCAAACAAACAACCACAGCACAGACACAAGGATTTTATAGAGGTTCCCCGATGTGGGTAGTCCTCTTTCCCGCCTCGCCTATCTAGCACTTCGAGGCTAGACTCGGCTACTTCACCAATCTCAGATTATAACAAATCTTACACCTCGGAGTCAAAACTCCTACAACTCGGAGTATAACAACTCCTACAACTCGGAGTGAAACCTCTCCTACACCTCGGAGTAAACAACTCCTACAAATAATCTCGGAGTGAAAAACTCCTACAAAAGAAGAGAAATGGAAACAAAATACTTCTTCTTAACCTCTAAAGAGATTAACTTCAGATCTTGAAAACTGAGTCTTCTTCTCAACCTTGAAGGAAAGCTTGGCACTAGAGAGAAGTGGAAGAGAGAAGACTAGGCTAACCAGATCTGAATAGGCCCTTTGACTTGCTTGAGAAAATCTTCAATAAGGAGAGCAGCAAAGAGATCAAAGGCCTTCTTCTGAGAACTCTCTAATCACAAATAGAGAAAGATTCTTGAGCAGAGAGAGTTCAATCTCAGAATACTTGTTCAGCAAAAGAGAAAGAGAAGATAGACTTTTTGCTTTTTCTTTTCTGAACTGGCGGCTGAAGAAAGTCTTAGATCGATTCTTGAGATCATTATTTTGCCCTAAAATAATGATCTATAAATAGGGAGGACTTCAACGGCTCTTGCGACAATGAAGGGAGATGCGACACGTGTACTGTTCATGTCGGCTAACCCTAAATTTCAAAAACGAAACGAGAAATTGAAATCCGTCTGTCCGTCATTCGTCGGGATTCATCGGGAGAACACGAGAGCATCCGACGAATTAACTTAGCTGAGAGTTTTCTTCAGAACCTAGACAGGATTGACCTCTGTCAGCATTCGTCGGGATTCGTCGGAATGACCCGAGTCATCTCGACGAATGGACTTGGCTTCAGAAACTTCTTCACAACCCAGCCAAAATGACCTCTGTCAGCATTCGTCGGGATTCGTCGGAATGACCCGAGTCATCTCGACGAATGGACTTGGCTTCAGAAAATTTTGCATAACTCAGCCAAAAGTCTTCTGTCAGGATTCGTCGGGATTCGTCGGAAGGACCCGAGTTATCTCGACGAATTGACTCAGCAGAAATTTTCTTTTCTTCTGAAAGCCTGCTCCACACCTCAACCTTGAACACCTTCAGTTATGAGAATATGAAGTGCACCCCAAAAGAGAGATTACACATGGACCAACACATTGTTCTATACAATGAGGGATTACATTGTCTAGAACTGTGTTTGGTGATCCATTGCAACCTGACTTTGGTGTGCACTTAGCATTACTACCTGTCATAACACATCTAAACAAAAGTCATCAAATACACATACAATTCATTTTAGTTTACTAGGGGACATCTTCAAATCAAGGTGATTGTGGACACAATACCCAACAATTGTGAAGTAACCCACTTGTAAACAATTCCAATAATTATACAAAAATGCACAGAGCTTTTTAATGCCCTGAAATGTCATATCCCCAAGTTTCATAATTTTCCAAAGAATTTTTGGCCCTCATTTATTTATACATAATCTTAAGGCAAAATAGTTGACTTGCGAATGAAGTACTAATTAGATCAATTTAAAAATTACACTAAAATTACCATAAGTTTATACCATTATTATATGAGCACCAGCAAACTATCATCAGTATCCAGGATAAATTGAGCATGTAAATTCTCTTATAAGAAAGTGTCCTAGAAAGGTTATAACCTATTTCAGAGGGAACAAGTGATCCTAAAATCCTCATAAAATTACCTAGGGTATATTTACACCCTATGAACTTATCTACCAAGTTCCATGACCATTTAAGGATATATGACCCTATGTCTTTCACAAGGCTCAAAGTGCAACCCTAGGGTTAGAACTAGGGTTCTAGGTCACATCCACACCAAACCATCCAAAATCACTCATGGAGGTGCTTTATGTTATTCTAGACTAGTGACCAGAGTTTCACCACGTTTGGATGAGGGTTGACGCCTCAATTCTATCATGTGCACTTTTGACCTAATTTGACCTAGTTTGACAAAACTTAGGTTAACTAATAACCCAAACAATTCAATCCCAAATAGGATGAAATTTTTACCAGGGTCATGTCATGACACTAAGGACCACCCACCAAAATTTGGAGGGGTTTAGATGTCATTAGACCATAAAATTAATTAATATGTGAATTATTAAATTTTTACAAAAACCTTACAAAAATGTTCTCCTAAAATTCCCATTTTTGGATATGTTAAGGGTGTAGGTATAAATAGCATATGTTTCAAATTGCAAGTCAATATCATTATCCCATCAAAAGTTATTCAAGAAATAGTGGTTGTCCCACCCTAAGGACTAGTCCCATCAAAATGGCCCTACAGGGAGCTACACTGCTCCTTTTGGGCTGAAACAAATTTTAAATTAAAGTACAGACCAAGGGCTATAACGTTGATGTTGGACATTTTTTCATCTGAGGGGCCTAAGTAATTTTAATATTTATATTAAAACACTGCATAACATGTGACAGTTTAGCATTCATTTCAGTCACATGAAATAATTTTGCACGAATAATGCCGCGGCATTGGACGACATCCATTCATATTCAAGATTGAGATGATGGTCAAGATTTACTATGCCTGGGCCTCCTTCCACCTTGTTTTCCTGGCCACATAAGCGCCACCCCGGCCGGCCAATGCCATCACCACCTTCGTTGAGGTGGTGGCCGGCGATAAGCGGTGGTTGGCCGGCCGAAGGTGGCCGGAATAGGGGTATAGAAGAGGAATTAAAGCGCCAAAATGGTACTTTCATCCTACTCGATTGGGGACCAATTGGCCCCAATCCTTGCCGATTTTTGATGAAGATCTATCCACTGGCGAAGAGGAGAAGAACCAGACCTGTGTGGAGGGGTGATTCCTTGCCAATCTCTTGTTGGCCATGGATGACAATGGAGCTTTTGGAGCTATTGCATCCTCCACACCAACAAGCTCGATCTCTTCATGTGAGTGGGGTAAAATGATCCTCTCAGTACTCTGAAGGATTTATTATTTGGGGGAGAGGGAGTGGAATGGCAACAATTGCCATTAAGGCCATTAATGGCCAATTTCGGCCATGGTGAAAACCTCCCAATTCAACCACCATGTGGGCTGGAAAACCCCCTAAGCTTCTTGTAACAGCCAGAGGAGATGAATCCCCATCAATGGGGAGATCTATTTGCCTCCCTTGGCCCTGAATGCCATTAATCCCTCTCTTTCTCTCTCCTCCATTTTTGGGAAAAATGGTATTTTCTCTCTCCTATTCGAATTCTCTGAAATTGAATGATCAATTCAGTAACTCCATGCCCCATTATCTAGTGGACCACTTCAATTGGGTCTAGCCCAAGTGGATTGGACTTGATTAGGTCAAAATAGGTCAGTTTGACCTAAATTTAGGGTGGAGTTGACTTCTGTCAATTTGACCATTTGGGTTGACTCCATTGGGTGATTAGTGACATATTGGCCTCCCCTAAGGGTTAGGAAGGTCTAGTTAGGGTCAATTTGGCAAGGTAGAGGCCAATTGACCCACAATAGGGCAATATGACCAAAAGAGGGCTAAAGTTGACTTTGGTCAAATTGGCCAAATTGGTGGCCCCATGGTTGGGCTTTTTGGTCCATTGGGTCCCTAATATCCTTATAATGGTATGAGAAAGGTCCATTTGGCATGTTGAAAGCCAATTGACCCTAATTAGGCTACTTTTCCTACTTTGACCAATTTAGAGTTAATGTTGACTTTGGTCAACTTGGCCTCTTTGGTTGACCCCAATGGGTCCTTGTGATCCAAGGGAATCCTTAAAAGGTTAGGTATGCTATGGTGGAGTCAAAGGGTCATGGTGAGGCCCTAAATTCCAACCCTAGGCTTGTTAACTAGAAATTGCTATTTGCAGACCACTGTGGTTTTCTTCTTCTTGGCTAAGGCCAAGTGGTCTCTTCAAGCTTCCTAGGGTTTTGTCATGAACTAGTCATGACAAAACCACTCTAGGGGTATAGTTGTTTGGGAGATGTTACACCGTATCCGGGTAGGATAGGCTAAAACCACCGGTTCATGTGGATATGAGTCGGGATAGAAAATGAAAAAGACTTTTACTATTCGTCTTCGATTTCTAGCATTATAAGAAGTCAAATTATGTAATCCTACTTTTCATACTAATAAAATCATGTCTCTATTTTGTTTCTCTTAATATTTCTTTGTTTTGCAATATTTTGATCTCCTAATATTTCAAGTATTTCAAAATAACATAAAAGTTTTAAAACCCTTATTTACCCCGCCCCCCCCCCCCCCCCCTCTAAGGGCGCCTCCAGATCCAACATTAGCTTATGTGTATTGTGTGTACGCATATAAGTTATGGTTATTTTCATAGCTGCTCTAGTTGTTACTTTATTAGCTTCTCCTTTTATATGTTGTTGCCTTTTATATACTCTGGATGCGTTACTTTAACTGCTCTTACATATTGTTGTTCTTATATATACTCCTGAACATGTAAAGAGATAAGGTGCGTGTTGTATACATATTTAAATGATAGTTAGGCCCCTTTCACGTACTTGATTTTTCTATTACCGTTATATTGTCCTCCGCTTCCTCCTTCTGCACGGTGCCTAGGAGTCGCGGGTTGAGGCGGTGAGGAACATGCTGAGTAGTATAGAATGATGTTTGGTGGACCACATTATTACAGGAGCACCAAGAAGAGCTGACCCTCAAACAGAGGGAGGTACGGACACGATGGCTAGGCCAGCACTCAGACTTTCTGCTACCGCTGGGAGAGCATCGGTAAGCAAACCCTGTCATTTACCAACTCTTCACATCTACCCTGGATAGAGGGAAGAGCTATATGTTCTTGAGGGAGTCGAACCGTGCGAGTGTCTAGAGTGTTATATTTTTTCCAGGAGGGAGGCAAAGAAAAACAGGTTGGATCGGGCATAAGCCCTTTTTATTACTAGCCTTACTTTAGCTTCTATTATCTTTCCGCACTCTGATTATTATCTGTTTTCATGTCGTAGTTTATCTCATTGTGGACAAGTATTTAATATTATTATGTGGTTGTTGTGGACTGGTATTTCCCTAAATATCTTATATTCTTGATATGTGGTTGGCCTGGATATAATGATTTGCCGGTAGAATTGACGTATTGTGGAGGCGACCATTAGGAGTAATGGCTCCACCACAAGACGGCGGTTCTGGGCGGTAAGACCCGAGAAGGAATGCAAAAAAAAAGATGGTCTTACAAACTGGTCTACTATAAATATTACCCCAAAAATGATGAGAAAATTTGCAGGGGTTCACACTGGTCTATAAGTGATCCTAACAAAGTTTCATGACATGGTAATAAACATTTATCACAAAAATCAACTAATTACTCCAAGGTGATAAATATGGATATTAGGAGATATAGGGGCATAGAGTGTCCAAAAATTCCCAAAATATTTCTCAGAGTGTGAAATGCCCTAGATGATCATATGCCAAGGTTTGGGATTTTTCCTAGGTGGTTTGACACTAAACATTTCATTAATACATAAATGTGAAAAATTAAATTATGAGTAAAACCCTAGAAAAATAATTTCCAAAAAACCTCAAACTCTCAGATGTGATGTAATATTTCATCATAGAGGTGTGGCTAGAAGTTCAAGGGCTAACACCAAGTAACAAGAGTTAGGGCCACAATATACCCATTTGAGCTATGTGCACATCATACCTTTACCTTGACTCAAACATGCAAGTGAGTTAGACCAACATGTAGTGGTCCAAATGGCCCTAAATTTTTACCATGGCCTATATTTGTCCTGATCTACCATCCAGAGAAAATTTGAGTTGATTGGGACTAATTTGACCCTAGATATAAGCCATTCAAGTAAAATGAAATGTTGGATAAAACCTTAGAAAATGTTTTCCCAAAAATTCCCAATTTTAGGCAGGGGGTACTTTAGGGCATGACTCATGTATGCCCCAAATTTCAAGTCATTTACAGTTGTTAATGTCTCTAAATTATTTTTTAAAGATCTAGGAGCCCATATGTACATGTCTCACCAAAATGAGTGCTTAGGGAGGTACAGTGCTCCAAATCACCTCAAACAAAATTCTAAATTTAGATAAAATCATAGGCTACATTTTTTATTCAGAAGACATTTTCTGTTGGGGCCTTTAAGGGCCCTAAATAAATTCTGGAAGATACTGCATTATTTGTCACATAAATCTATTTACTATATAATATCTTGTGCAGGTCTGCGATTAAACATCCTCCTAAGATCCAAAGGCTGGCAAATCATCTTCCTCCTTAGGCCTATGGCCCAGATCGACCATGTCTGGGGTGTTTTGCGGGCCAAATTCTAGCCATCTGGAGTTGTCTCCAGCCAAACCCCCAAGCCACCACCTCCGGGCGAGGTTTGGCTATCCACCGACGGTGAGAACTCGGCTGGAGGTGGCCGGAGCAAGCCCCCAGCCATTTTCATTTTTCGGATAGGAGCATTACAAAAGGTGATAGTAAAACCAGCATAGCACAACTTGAATCGACAAGGGAAGGCAAGGATATCTAGCACAGATGGAGAGGGGAAGGAAACTTGCCTGATTGCAGGCTTGGCGGCAGGTATTGCGGCAGAGGAAAACATGAGCTCCATTTCCGGCGTTCATGGACAACTGGGTGTTGCTGAGCTCGAACTTCTTGTTGGAAGGGAGGCTCAAAAGCTTGGAAGGAACTAAAGCTGGTGGGAGGAAGAAATGAGGGGGTGGGGAGAATAGGGTTGGCTGCCATTAAGGGGCTCTCGGCCATCCTCCAGGATGCCCATTTTGGCCAACCAGCAACTTTCTTTCTCTGCCCAAAACTAAAGGGAATTAATTCCCTATCTCAGAGGGAGCTTGGGGAATGAAAATGGGGTGCCACTTGGCACCCATTCCCTAATCTTCTCCTCAATGCTTCCTTTGTCTTCTTCCCCTTCATTAAATCAAAATTTCTGAAATTATTTCCCCTAAATTCGAAATTTCAGAGGGCATATGGTTTAATTACCATGGGAGCTGGCTATTTGGGTCAAGGGATCGGGCTAAGTCTAATTAATTTGAGTTTGGGCTCACTTGACCCAAATAGGCCAAATTTGGGATTTTGGGTTTGGGCTTGACCCAAGAACACCCTATCCAATGTGACTGACCCACATTGCTGCCTTAGGGCCTATGAACCCAGTCCAAAAGAAGTTAAGTCATGGTGGGGTCATGGGGCTTAATTGCACTTATTTGCCTATATGGGCAATTTGGGCATTTTGGTGATTTTTGCCTATTTCCCAAAATTTTAATGTGCACCTTGGTTCATTTAGATCTCATTGACTCCCCTTAGGGTTTAGGAAGGGTTTTGCTTGGGTAATTTGGCAAATTGAAAGGATTAGCCCATTTAAGCCAAATTGTGCTTTTCGGCCCAATTTGAGTCAATTGATGGCCCATGATGTGGCTTTTGGGTCTATTAGGTCCCCTTCGGAGGTGTCCGTATGATGGTAGGTCCAATTTGATCATTTGAAGTCAAATTACCTCATTTTGGGAGGTTTGACCTAATTTGGTCTAAGGTTGAGCTTAGCCAATTTTAACCAAATTGGTTGACCTTAAGGGTCCCTAGTGGCCTACTTACCTCCTTGAATGGTCATAGGGTCAATGTGATGTTATTTTTGCTTTATTAAAGTCTCTTGGCCATTCCTACGCTAGGCCATCAAGATTTGCCAAATGCACCCCAATGTGTTTTTCACCCATTCAACTTGTCATTGTGGTGCCCTATGTCACTTATTTTATTTTTGTCATGACTTGTCATGAAAAAAATTCTCAAGGGGCCTAGAAGTTTGAGGGCTGTTACATCTCCTCTGGGAACATACTAGAGGCCAGAAATGCAATGAAAGGGTCCACCCACATGGGCCTTTGATCGATCTCCATCAACTCTCCTTCATCAATGGATGGCCGAAGTAATTCTATCACCATCCCTCCTGCACGAGGGCCATTGACACGTTCACGGAAAGTGCACCGCCAGCACAAGTAATAAAAGTTGGAGATATCTCCTGAATATCGTGCTCAAAGGACTGTAGTTGGGGTGTGTGATTTTATCGTTGGGGAAATTAATTATAGAGATATCTAAATCAATAAAAAGAGGGGGGGGGGGGGGGTTGGTTATGAGAGATGCGATTAAAGAAAGCTAAATTAACTACATGGGTCACAATCACCGCATCGCTTGGTGGATGGAAGAGTAGGCTTGCGAATGAACGAGAAGGCTTGCGGATGGATGATTCGTAACTGACAGAGTGAATGTTGTAAGAACCTCATCACTAAGCACGCAACTAGCAATTGCTAGTGCGGCACAAAACATAGCGATGGAGTGGATGGTGGAATGGGGCACTGCACAACTCACATAAACCACAATAGATTCACAAACTTGAAATTACATTAACACTAACAAATGGTTTATGATCATCATTATTTACACAACTAAATCCATAAGAAATAACTGCAGCAAAACAAAGGGGAAAGAGTAAACCCAAGTTTGAAAACTCGCTGAAGATTCATGGACGGAAACGTAGGGTTGTCACGCCTCATCCAAGCTCGGTCTGCAGTTACCGTCCGAGGTTCAGAGGAGCTGTCATCTTCCTCCACGTTACCCATCTTCTTCGTGAAATAGCTCAAGCTAGCTCTCGCCGGAGAACCCTTAAATGCAGCAGAAATGATCTTAGAATGGAGCTTTTGAGCTCGAGGATGATGGAGTAGGCCGAGGAGGAAGCTTTAGCATTGGATTTGCAAGAAAATGATGGTCGGAGCTTCTCCCAGAGTGGGCGGTGGTGGAGCGGCGAAAAGGGCGGAGTTGGTGTGGAAATGGCGGGCCTGGTCTGTGATCCCCAGAAAAGGGCGAACCCTTAAGCTTTTATAGCAAACAGTTAGAAAAATGGTCACGCGCAGTCAAACGCACGACCGTGCGTGGACCGTGCGTTATTAATTAAAAAGGCAGCCTAGGTAGACGACCTAGAGCGCCTGTGCATTTTACCACACACGGTCTAAGCTGATCGTAAGTAAAAATGCATGTGCAAATTCCAAAATCCATAATTTCCGCTCACCTGAGGAGCCCGTGCAATTTTACTCATCCACGAGCAAACTTCCAGTGCGTGAACAAATCGCATGAGCGGAGATAGAACATCATTTTGAACCACAGATAAGAGCGCACAGTCGGAGCAATCGAGCGTCAAGGAAATGTACAACCGTGCGATTCATGCAGACATGAAATCTGGGCAAAATTGGATGAACCATCCACCTGAACAACAATCAAAATAGGAATCACACAGCTGGGAATACCCCTCCAGCTCAATCCAGATACAGAAAAATGGTTGGCGAGCACCATGTGCTTCTCCCCAACAACATGGAGCACAAATGCCCACCAAAACGGGCCTAAAGAGTACACATATCATGAAAGCGAATGTGAGTGTAATACAAGCTAATATGGCTTGAAAGTGTGGTGCACACGAGTGAAAACTAGCCCGGATGATTTCGTAAAACACAATAAATATCAGACTCATCACACCCCCAGAATTAACCATTCGCTCGCCTCGAGCGAATCATCCCTTATGCAGACGAGAAAAAGGAATAGCTGGATTAACAATTGCAAATGCGGAGTACCATGGGAAGTCGCATGCTCGCGCGAGTAGAAATGCAATAGAAAAAATTTTACTTATAAAAAATAGTTTGTAAAAATCTAAAAGTGTAATTATATATTATTTCCACTCAAAAGTGGATTCTCGCTTAATCATCCGGTCATGCGTAGGAAGAAAGTAAACTGATCGCTGAGGCGACTATTGCTCAAGATCGGTACTCGGAACAACCTTCATTGAAATCCATAAATGTCGGTGACCATAAGCTCACCCGATCACACTCTCTCCACAACACTCGATTAGTTCAATGTGTGAGTCAGTCGTACTTTAGGATAGAGATAGGGCTTGGGTTTCGGTAAGATAAACAATCATAAACTCGAAGGCTTACGCACCTAACCCAAATGACCTCATGCAAAACAGCTAACCATGCAGCCACTAAAAGCGCGGGTGCACCACACCCCCAGACTTGAACCTGAAAACATGGGTGAGTGCACCGCCAACTCCCAATACAAATCTGAAAAAGATTTACAATTAGACTCTTTTCTCAATCAAAATTATAGATTTTTTTCTTTTCTCATTTCATTCTTTTTCTAATTCCATTTTCTTTTCTTTTCTTTTCACAACATTTTCATCAAATATATGATGAGTACTTTTTGTACTAATCTTTTAGTATAATTTTAATATAGTTTTAATATAAATTTAAATAAATTATATGTATTATTTCATCTAATTCCTTCCTTTTTATTTTTGGCCACTAATTTAAGCTTAATTTATGTTTTTCAGGTTCTCTGGACACTTTGAGCAAAAATGTCAAGTACACGCCCAATGTCACGGGCGTGACCAAGGGGCGTGACAGTCTAGACGTGTTCCAGACCCAATTCTGCCATCCCGGGAGCATTCCGTGAAGTTTCGCCAAGAACACGCCCTAGGTCACGGGCGTGACCAGGGGGCGTGACATCCAAGTCACGGTCGGGACACCGCCACCAGCTGCCAGCATGCCTGCCACGTCATAAAAAGTTACACGCCCCAGGTCACGGGCGTGATAAGGGGGCGTGACATCCAGGTCATGGGCGTGACTCGCCCCGCGCTCCTTCCCACCGAAGATTCCCGCAAGAAGCCTGATTTTAAGATTACACGCCCCAGGTCACGGGCGTGATCTAGGGCGTGACACGGCTGAAACACCCGCATTTACTCCAGAAGATGCCCTCTCCGCTGTTGCTTCGATCACGCCCCTTACACGCTCTTGGTCACGGGCGTGACCAAGGGCGTGTAACCTCAACTTTTTAGCTATTTAAAGCCAGCTTCACCAGGAACATGGGATGGAAGTTTTGGGAGACCAATTTTTAGGACTTAGACTTTTCATTTCATGTCGTTATTTTCATGTTTTAGTAGTTCTTGCACCCCTTTTCTTCTTGCAATTTGTATGTTCAATTAAAATAGTTTGTAATTTTCAATTCCTAGCTTGTAACTTTCTCAGCAATTTAATAAAATAGTTCTTTTCTTCTCTCATTTCCTCTCTCTTTTATGATGTGCTCTTTTATTTACTTTGATTCCTCAATCTCCATGAGTAGCTAAAATATTATTAGTACTCGGCCGAGATGATCCAAGGGAAATATAATTCATAATTTAGTTTAGAACTTCTTTTTCTCTTATTTAGATCGCTTAAGATTTATCCTTGAATTTATATTGATTGAGATTATATTATCGATATATAATTCTCATTCGTGTTTTCATATTTTAATAGCCGAGAGGTTTTGAATTCGAATCGATCACTTCAAGGATAAAGAGAGTTGAACGCACTCCTCGAGCAAGGATGACATAATTCTCCCGGATTGGAGTCAAAACCAATAGAGGGGTTCACTACGCTAAAGCGAGTTTTAGGGGTTTCGATTCTAGAACGAGAGTTAGATTGATCAACCTAAACTCAGTTGAGCGTATCCTTGAGAGAGGTGCGTTTATAAATCGGGAACCTCCACGATCAAGTAATTTATTAAGAGAATTAGAAGTTATTTTTATTATGTTTATTTTCCGCGGTGATTCAAAGATCGAGTGCTAGCCTTTTTACTCGTTGTTTTAGCCTTATGTTTATTTCCTTTTTGCAAAACCAACCCTCAAGTTTTATTTGATAAAATAATAGAGATTTTTTTGAAGTAAGAGTACTCAACCGCCCCGAGTCTAATATGACCTTGGTGTTAATAACCTATACTTCATTTGATACGGTACATTTTCCGTTATCGTTAGCAGATATAGTTTCGCTCATCAAGTTTTTGGCGTCGTTGCCGGGGACACGGTTGATATTTCGAAAAAAGAAATATTTATTAATTTTATCGTTCTCTTTCTTTTCCCCCTTCTCTTTAATGTTTTTTATTAAAAAAAAAATCTTAAAAAGCGCAATCTAAATTCTCGGAAAGGACGCTTTGGGCTCAAATTCTCATCATAGCCTCTAGTACCTTGCAAACTCTTCATCGGGTAGATCTTGGGAAGTCCGGGACTAATTTAACCCGCTTTTTGAAAAAAAAACTTTATAATAAAAATATTTTTAAAATTCCATTCATTTGAGTAAAGGTTGTTTCCTTTTTTTTTTAATTACGCAATCACTTGAATTAGCCGTAAAAGTTGTCGAGCTTCAAAGCCAAGTATATCTTTTGGAACCGGCACAAAAGCGCCAAAATTGTTGTTATTATTGTAATGCGCCTCATCAAAGTGAGGAATGTTATTTACATTCATATGCTCAAAATAATTATTATGAAAATAATTTTTCTCAATATTATACAAATAATTTTGATAATAATTACGAACATAATTTTTCCCCTTTTAATGAAAATAATTTTTCAAACTTTGATGAAAATAATTTTTCTAATTATAATGAAAACAAAATTTTGGCATTCAATAATTGCTCTTCTAGCTCCGAAGTTGATTACTCTTGGTGGAAGGCTCACCCGGAAAATTCTCGGAGCTACGAAGATAAATCTTTAATTTGGGGGAAGTTTCGCAGATCCAAATAGATTCTTCCCCCCAAAATTTAGAGGAAAATATAATTTCGTCTAGTGTTTTCTCTAATTTTCACGAGAATAATTTTTCGACTTCTAATAATTATTCTTCTACCTCCGAAGTAGATTATTCTTGGTGGCAAGGTCACCAGGATAGTTTTCGGGGCAATGAAGATAAACCTTTAGATCCGAATTTTTGTTCTTCTTCTTTTGTGCCGCAATTGCCTTTCTCTAATTTTGGGGAATCTCCACCGATTCAATTTGATACTTCCCCCCAAAATTTAGAGGAAAATTTAATTTCTTCTAGTATTTTTTCTCCATCTTTGGATAATTTAGTTATGGAGGAACATGTAATTTTATGTAACCCCATAACTTCTTTTACCGAAGATGATGAAAAATTACTTCACCAAGAATTTCTTACAGTTATGGGCACCCCGGATGAAATAGAAGAAGAACAATTTTCTTCCCCTACTTCACCCGGATTTTATTTTCTTTGTCATGAATATTCGGGAATTTCTTCTATCCAACCAAAAATTCATGAAAATTTTGTGTCCGAAAATTTTATTCCGCTTAGTAATACACTAGATTTTTCTAAAGAAAACTTTATTTTAGAAAAGGAACAACTGGAGCTTAATCATTTATTTTCACAAGCGCCTCCTCCTTGCGAAATATTATCTGACAAGTTTAATTATGATTCTCTTTATACAAATAATTCTCATGTTGAAGATGAGTCGTTGCTACCCCAATTAATTGATGATCCATATGCCGCTCATCTTTATAAATTCAAATCACCTCAGGTATGTATAAGTGATTTGGATTTACATATTCAAGTTCAAGGACAAAAGGAGAATCACATGATAAACGGAGGAGTAGCCGTGCGACTGAAGCCGGCACATTCACCTACGCGTGAATTAGGGAAGTTGCATGTTCACTTCTCTTTTTATTTTACGTTTTCCTAACAATAACCGTCTAGCTTAAAGACGGGAAAAAGAAAGCGCTCTTAGGAGGCAGCCCTTACTTATCTTTAATTTTTATGCATTTTTCTTTTAAAAGTTTATTTTTCAAGTGTTCTTCATACTTAGTTTTAAACATTGGGGACAATGTTTAATTTTAAGTATGGGGGTGTAGCTTTGCATTCCCTGTATTTTTATTTGATAAAAAAAATTATAAAAAATTATAAAAATATAATTTCTTGGAAAGGGCGCTTTGGGCATGAACTCCCATCACAGCTCCTTGTACCTTGCGAACCCTTCACCGGGTAGCCCTGGGGAAGTCCAAGAAATATTTTATAAATAATAATAATAATAATAATAATAAATACGCATAGCCTTGTTGTTTTTAATATTCTAGAAATTTAGTTTGAGGTCCGATTATAAGTATTCCTACATTTTTAATTTAGCTAATATTTTATTTTTATCAGAATTTGTTAAATCTAAATTTGAAGTAATTTAGTTTTAAGAAACACTTTATGTTTTTAATTCGATTAGAGAATTAATTTAGCACTACTTCTCCGTTTAATTTTAAATAGCTTCACTTTGTGGTAAATTGGCTAAACACCTCTAGATTTCTATTTAATTCTCTTTTAACTTTAAGATCTTAGGAAATTTCATTCCACTAAAAAGTTGCTCTCAAAATAGTTTAATTTATAAACTAGAAGTATTTCTTTACCCTTGGTAAACTTATGTATTTTTTCTTTTCCCCTATTGTTAGATCATATGTCATGGGAATAAGGAGATGTTAGTTCTTTATTCTCTGGTAAACATATGCAACCCAAAAATAAAAATGAAGAGAGAAAAAATGTGTATATGTCCTGGAAATGATAGGATAATAGTCTATCATTCTCTGGTATTACATATACTAAAAAGGGGGGGGGGGGGGGGGGGGTTGAGAGGATAAAATTCATCACCCCAATCAAAAACCTCTTCATATCCTTTGTCTTCAGTTTGCCATTCCGTTTAAACCCATCCCTAGCCAATTTCATTGTTTCTAGTCCTAAACTAAATTATTAAGAGAACAATATTTTGGTAGGTGTCATTTCCTTAAAATTCTTTTATGTTAGAGTGTCTATAATTTCAATCTAATTTTGTTTGAAAATTTCTATAATTTCGGATGCTAAATAGTTATCTTGAGAAGTAGTTAGCTATAAAAATTTCTCTTTTTAAATTATCAACAAAATTTATGACTTAATTCTTGAATTCCTAAAAATTTACTTTTGACTTATTCTTGGTTTAATAAAATTTTAGTCAATTAAAAATAATATCGATATTTTATAATTCTTTCCTCACTCTTTTGCTCTGGAATAACAAAAACTCAAGTATGGGGGTGTTTGATGAGTACTTTTTGTACTCATCTTTTAGTATATTTTTAATATAGTTTTAATATAAATTTATATAAATTATATGTATTATCTCATCTAATTCCTTCCTTTTTATTTTTGGCCACTAATTTAAGCTTAGTTTATGTTTTTCAGGTTTTTTGGACACTTGGAGCAAAAAGGTCAAGTACACGCCCAAGGTCACGGGCGTGACCAAGGGGTGTGACAGTCTAGTCGTGTTCCAGACCCGATTCCGCCATCCCGGGAGCATTCCGTGAAGTTTCGCCAAGAACACGCCCCAGGTCACGGGCGTGACCAGGGGGCGTGACATCCAAGTCACGGCCGGGACACCGCCACTAGCTGCCAGCACGCCTACCACGTCATTTAAAGTTACACGCCCTAGGTCACGGGCGTGACAAGGGGGCGTGACATCCAGGTCACGGGCGTGACTCGCCCCGCGCTCCTTCCCGCCGAAGATTCCCGCCAGAAGCCAGATTTTAAGATTACACGCCCTAGGTCACGGGCGTGACCTAGGGCGTGACACGGCTGAAATGCCCGCATTTACTCCAGAAGATGCCCTCTCCGCTGCTGCTTCGATCACGCCCCTTACACGCCCTTGGTCACGGGCGTGACCAAGGGCGTGTAACCTCAACTTTTCAGCTATTTAAAGCCAACTTCACTAGGAACATGGGAGGGAAGTTTTGGGAGACCAATTTTTAGGACTTAGACTTTTCATTTCATGTCGTTATTTTCATGTTTTAGTAGTTCTTGCACCCCTTTTCTTCTTGCAATTGGTATGTTCAATTAAAATAGTTTGTTATTTTCAATTCCTAGCTTGTAACTTTCTTAGCAATTTAATAAAATAGTTCTTTTCTTCTCTCATTTCCTCTCTCTTTTATGATGTGCTCTTTTATTTATTTTGATTCCTCAATCTCCATGAGTAGCTAAAATATTATTAGTACTCGGCCGAGATGATCCAAGGGAAAAATATAATTCATAATTTAGTTTAGAAATTCATTTTCTCTTATTTAGATCGCTTAAGATTTTTCTTTGAATTTATATTGATTGAGATTATATTATCGATATATAATTCTCATTCGTGTTTTCGTATTTTAATAGCCGAGAGGTTTTGAATTCGAATCGATCACTTCAAGGATAAAGAGAGTTGAATGCATTTCTCGAGCGAGGATGACATAATTCTCCCGGATTGGAGTCAAAACCAATAGAGGGGTTCACTACGATAAAGCGAGTTTTAGGGGTTTCGATTCTAGAACGAGAGTTCGATTGATCAACCTAAACTTAGTTGAGCGTAACCTTGAGAGAGGTATGTTTATAAATTGGGAACCTCCACGGTCAAGTAATTTATTAAGAGAATTAGAAGTTATTTTTATTATGTTTATTTTCCGCGGTGATTCAAAGATCGAGTGCTAGCCTTTTTACTCATTGTTTTAGCCTTATGTTTATTTCCTTTTTGCAAAACCAACCCTCAAGTTTTATTTGATAAAATAATAGAGATTTTCTTGAAGTAAGAGTACTCAACCGCCCCGAGTCTAATACGACCTTGGTTTTTATAACCTATACTTCATTTGATACCGTACACTTGCCGTTATCGTTTGCGGATATAGTTTCGCTCATCAAGTTTTTGGCGCCGTTGCCGGGGACACGGTTGATATTTCAAAAAAAGAAATATTTATTAATTTTATCATTCTCTTTCTTTTCCCCCTTCTCTTTAATTTTTTTTATTAAAAAAAAATCTTAAAAAGCGCAATCTAAATTCTCGGAAAGGACGCTTTGGGCTCGAATTCTCATCATAGCCTCTAGTACCTTGCAAACTCTTCACCGGGTAGATCTTGGGATGTCCGGGACTAATTTAACCAGCTTTTTGAAAAAAAAAATTATAATAAAAATATTTTTAAAATTCCATTCATTTGAGTAAAGGTTGTTTCCTTTTTTTTATTATGCAATCACTTGAATTGGCCGTAAAAGTTGTCGAGCTTCAAAGCCAAGTATATCTTTTGGAAGCGGCACAAAAGCGCCAAAATTGTTGTTATTATTGTAATGCGCCTCATAAAAGTGAGGAATGTTATTTACATTCATATGCTCAAAATAATTATTATGAAAATAATTTTTCTCAATATTATGCAAATAATTTTGATAATAATTACGGACATAATTTTTCCCCTTTTAATGAAAATAATTTTTCAAACTTTGATGAAAATAATTTTTCTAATTATAATGAAAACAAATTTTTGGCATTCAATAATTGTTCTTCTAGCTCCGAAGTTGATTACTCTTGGTGGAAAGCTCACCCGGAAAATTCTCGAAGCTACGAAGATAAATCTTTAATTTGGGGGAAGTTTCGCAGATCCAAATAGATTCTTCCCCCCAAAATTTAGAGGAAAATATTATTTCGTCTAGTGTTTTCTCTAATTTTCACGAGAATAATTTTTCGACTTCTAATAATTATTCTTCTACCTCCGAAGTAGATTAGTCTTGGTGGCAAGGTCACCAGGATAGTTTTCGGGGCGATGAAGATAAACCTTTAGATCCGAATTTTTGTTCTTCTTCTTTTGTGCCGCAATTGCCTTTCTCTAATTTTGGGGAATCTCCACCGATTCAATTTGATACTTCCCCCCAAAATTTAGAGGAAAATTTAATTTCTTCTAGTATTTTTTCTCCATCTTTAGATAATTTAGTTATGGAGGAACATGTAATTTCATGTAACCCCATAACTTCTTTTACCGAAGATGATGAAAAATTACTTTACCAAGAATTTCTTAAAGTTATGGGCACCCCGAATGAAATAGAAGAAGAACAAGTTTCTTCCCCTACTTCACCCGGATTTTATTTTCTTTGTCATGAATATTCGGGAATTTCTTCTATCCAACCAAAAATTCATGAAAATTTTGTGTCCGAAAATTTTATTCCGCTTGGTAATACACTAGATTTTTCTAAAGAAAACTTTATTTTAGAAAAGGAACAACTGGAGCTTAATCATTTATTTTCGTAAGCGCCTCCTCTTGCGAAATATTATCTGACAAGTTTAATTATGATTCTCTTTATATAAATAATTCCCATGTTGAAGATGAGCCGTTGCTACCCCAATTAATTGATGATCCATATGCCGCTGATCTTTATAAATTCAAATCACCTCAGGTATGTATAGGTGATTTGGATTTACATATTCAAGTTCAAGGACAAAAGTAGAATCACAAGATAAACAGAGGAGTAGCCATGCGACTGACGCCGGCACATTCACCTACGCATGAATTAGGGAAGTTGCCTGTTCACTTCTCTTTTTATTTTACGTTTTCCTAATAATAACCGTCTAGCTTAAAGACGGGAAAAAGAAAGCGCTCTTGGGAGGCACCCCTTGCTTATCTTTAATTTTTATGCATTTTTCTTTAAAAAGTTTATTTTTCAAGTGTTCTTCATACTTAGTTTTAAACATTGGGAACAATGTTTAATTTTAAGTATGGGGGTGTAGCTTTGCATTCCCTGTATTTTTATTTGATAAAAAAAATTTTAAAAAAATTATAAAAATATAATTTCTTGGAAAGGGCGCTTTGGGCATGAACTCCCATCACAGCACCTTGTACCTTGCGAACCCTTCATCGGGTAGCCCTGGGGAAGTCCAAGAAATATTTTATAAAAAATAATAATAATAATAATAATAAATACGCCTAGCCTTGTTATTTTTAATATTCTAGAAATTTAGTTTGAGGTCCGATTGTAAGTATTCCTTCATTTTTAATTTAGCTAATATTTTATTTTATCAGAATTTGTTAAATCTAAATTTGAAGTAATTTAGTTTTAAGAAACACTTTATGTTTTAATTCGATTAGAGAATTAATGTAGCACTTCTTCTCCGTTTAATTTTAAATAGCTTCACTTTGTGGTAAATTGGCTAAACACCTCTAGATTCCTATTTAATTCTCTTTTAACTTTAAGATCTTAGGAAATTTCATTCCACTAAAAAGATGCTCTCAAAATAGTTTAATTTATAAACTAGAAGTATTTCTTTACCCTTGGTAAACTTATGTATTTTTTCTTTTCCCCTATTGTTAGATCATATGTCATGGGAATAAGGAGATGTTAGTTCTTTATTCTCTGGTAAACATATGCAACCCAAAAATAAAAATGAAGAGAGAAAAAATGTGTATATGTCGTGGAAATGATAGGATAATAGTCTATCATTCTCTGGTATTACATATACTAAAAAAGGGGGGGGGGGGGGTGAGAGGATAAAATTCATCACCCCAATCAAAAACCTCTTCATATCCTTTGTCTTCAGTTTGCCATTCCGTTTAAACCCATCCCTAGCCAATTTCATTGTTTCTAGTCCTAAACTAAATTATTAAGAGAATAATATTTTGGTAGGTGTCTTTTCCTTAAGATTCTTTTATGTTAGAGTGTCTATAATTTCAATCTAATTTTGTTTGAAAATTTATATAATTTTGGATGCTAAATAGTTATCTTGAGAAGTAGTTAGCTATAAAAATTTCTCTTTTTAAATTATCAACATAATTTATGACTTAATTCTTGAATTCCTAAAAATTTACTTTTGACTTATTCTTGGTTTAATAAAATTTTAGTCAATTAAAAATAATATCGATATTTTATAATTCTTTCCTCACTCTTTTGCTCTGCAATAACAAAAACTCAAGTATGGGGGTGTTTGATGAGTACTTTTTGCACTCATCTTTTAGTATAGTTTTAATATAGTTTTAATACAAATTTATATAAATTATATGTATTATCTCATCTAATTCCTTCCTTTTTATTTTTGGCCACTAATTTAAGCTTAGTTTATGTTTCTCAGGTTTTCTGGACACTTTGAGCAAAAATTTCAAGTACACGCCCAAGGTCACGGGTGTGACCAAGGGGCATGACAGTCTAGACGTGTTCCAGACCCGATTCCGCCATCCCGGGAGCATTCCGTGATGTTTCGCCAAGAACACGCCCCAAGTCATGGGAGTGACCAGGGGGCGTGACATCCAAGTCACGGCCGGGACCCCGCCACCAGCTGCCAGCATGCCTGCCATGTCATTTAAAGTCACACGCCCCAGGTCACGGGCATGACAAGGGGGCGTGACATCCAGCTCACGGGTGTGACTCGCCCCGCGCTCCTTCCCTCCGAAGATTCCCGCCAGAAGCCAGATTTTAATATTACACGCCCCAGGTCACGGGCGTGACCTAGGGCGTGACACGGCTAAAACGCCCGCATTTACTCCAGAAGACGCCCTCTCCGCTGCTGCTTCAATCATGCCCCTTACACGCCCTTGGTCACGGGCGTGACCAAGGGCGTGTAACCTCAACTTTTCAGTTATTTAAAGCCAGCTTCACCAGGAACTTGGGAGGGAAGTTTTGAGAGACCAATTTTTAGGACTTAGACTTTTCATTTCATGTCGTTATTTTCATGTTTTAGTAGTTCTTGAACTCCTTTTCTTCTTGCAATTGGTACGTTCAATTAAAATAGTTTGTAATTTTCAATTCCAAGCTTGTAACTTTCTTAGCAATAAAATAAAATAGTTCTTTTCTTCTCTCATTTCCTCTGTCTTTTATGATGTGCTCTTTTATTTATTTTGATTCCTCAATCTCCATGAGTAGCTAAAATATTATTAGTACTCGGCCGAGATGATCCAAGGGAAATATAATTCATAATTTAGTTTAGAAATTCTTTTTCTCTTATTTAGATTGCTTAAGATTTATCCTTGAATTTATATTGATTGAGATTATATTATCGATATATAATTCTCATTCGTGTTTTCGTATTTTAATAGCCGAGAGGTTTTGAATTTGAATCGATCACTTCAAGGATAAAGAGAGTTGAATGCACTCCTCGAGCGAGGATGACATAATTCTCCCAGATTGGAGTCAAAACCAATAGAGGGGTTCACTACGATAAAGCGAGTTTTAGGGGTTTTTATTCTAGAACGAGAGTTCGATTGATCAACCTAAACTCAGTTGAGCGTATCCTTGAGAGAGGTACGTTTATAAATCGGGAACCTCCACGGTCAAGTAATTTATTAAGAGAATTAGAAGTTATTTTTATTATGTTTATTTTCCGCGGTGATTCAAAGATCGAGTGCTAGCCTTTTTACTCGTTGTTTTGGCATTATGTTTATTTCCATTTTGCAAAACCAACCCTCAAGTTTTATTTGATAAAATAATAGAGATTTTCTTGAAGTAAGAGTACTCAACCGCCCCGAGTCTAATACGACCTTGGTTTTTATAACCTATACTTTATTTGATACGGTACACTTGCCGTTATCGTTTGCGGATATAGTTTCGCTCATCAAGTTTTTGGCGCCGTTGCCGGGGACACGGTTGATATTTCGAAAAAAGAAATATTTATTAATTTTATCGTTCTCTTTCTTTTCCCCCTTCCATTTATTTTTTTTTTTATTAAAAAAAATCTTAAAAAGCGCAATCTAAATTCTTGGAAAGGATGCTTTGGGCTCGAATTCTCATCATAGCCTCTAGTACCTTGCAAACTCTTCACCGGGTAGATCTTGGGAAGTCCGGGACTAATTTAACCCGCTTTTTGAACCAAAAAATTTATAATAAAAATATTTTTAAAATTCCATTCATTTGAGTAAAGGTTATTTCCTTTTTTTTATTATGCAATCACTTCAATTGGCCGTAAAAGTTGTCGAGCTTCAAAGCCAAGTATATCTTTTGGAAGCGACACAAAAGCGCCAAAATTGTTGTTATTATTGTAATGCGCCTCATCAAAGTGAGGAAAGTTATTTACATTCATATGCTCAAAATAATTATTATGAAAATAATTTTTCTCTATATTATGCAAATAATTTTGATAATAATTACGAACATAATTTTTCCCCTTTTAATGAAAATAATTTTTCTAATTATAATGAAAACTAATTTTTGGCATTCAATAATTATTCTTTTAGCTCCGAAGTTGATTATTCTTGGTGGAAAGCTCACCCGGAAAATTCTCGGAGCTACGAAGATAAATCTTTAATTTGGGGGAAGTTTCGCAGATCCAAATAGATTCTTCCCCCCAAAATTTAGAGGAAAATATTATTTCGTTTAGTGTTTTCTCTAATTTTCACGTGAATAATTTTTCGACTTCTAATAATTATTCTTCTACCTCCGATGTAGATTATTCTTGGTGGCAAGGTCACCAGGATAGTTTTCGGGGCGATGAAGATAAACCATTAGATCCGAATTTTTGTTCTTCTTCTTTTGTGCCGCAATTGCCTTTCTCTAATTTTGGGGAATCTCCACCGATTCAATTTGATACTTTCCCCCAAAATTTAGAGGAAAATTTAATTTCTTCTAGTATTTTTTCTCCATCTTTGGATAATTTAGTTATGGAGGAACATGTAATTTCATGTAACCCCATAACTTCTTTTACCGAAGATGATGAAAAATTACTTTACCATGAATTTCTTAAAGTTATGGGCACCCCGGATGAAATAGAAGAAGAACAAGTTTCTTCCCCTACTTTACCCGTATTTTATTTTCTTTGTCATGAATATTCGAGAATTTCTTCTATCCAACCAAAAATTCATGAAAATTTTGTGTCCGAAAATTTTATTCCACTTGGTAATACACTAGATTTTTCTAAAGAAAACTTTATTTTAGAAAAGGAACAACTGGAGCTTAATCATTTATTTTCGCAAGCGCCTCCTCCTTGCGAAATATTATCTGACAAGTTTAATTATGATTCTCTTTATACAAATAATTCCCATGTTGAAGATGAGCCGTTGCTACCCCAATTAATTTATGATCCATATGCCGCTCATCTTTATAAATTCAAATCACCTCAGGAATGTATAGGTGATTTGGATTTACATATTCAAGTTCAAGGACAAAAGGAGAATCACAAGATAAACGGAGGAGTAGCCGTGCGACTAACGTCGACACATTCACCTATGCGTGAATTAGGGAAGTTGCCTGTTCACTTCTCTTTTTATTTTACATTTTCCTAACAATAACCGTCAAGCTTAAAGACGGGAAAAAGAAAGCGCTCTTGGGAGGCACCCCTTGCTTATCTTTAATTTTTATGCATTTTTCTTTTAAAAGTTTATTTTTCAAGTGTTCTTCATACTTAGTTTTAAACATTGGGGACAATGTTTAATTTTAAGTATGGGGGTGTAGCTTTGCATTCCCTATATTTTTATTTGATAAAAAATAATTTTAAAAAAACTATAAAAATATAATTTCTTGGAAAGGGCGCTTTGGGCATGAACTCCCATCACAGCTCCTTGTACCTTGCGAACCCTTCACCGAGTAGCCCTGGGGAAGTCCAAGAAATATTTTATAAAAAATAATAATGATAATAATAATAAATACGCCCAGCCTTGATGTTTTTACTATTCTAGAAATTTAGTTTGAGGTCCAATTATAAGTATTCCTACATTTTTAATTTAGCTAATATTTTATTTTATCAGAATTTGTTAAATCTAAATTTGAAGTAATTTAGTTTTAAGAAACACTTTATGTTTTTAATTCGATTAGAGAATTAATGTAGCACTACTTCTCCATTTAATTTTAAATAGCTTCACTTTGTGGTAAATTGGCTAAACACCTCTAGATTCCTATTTAATTCTCTTTTAACTTTAAAATCTTAGGAAATTTCATTCCACTAAAAAGTTCCTCTCAAAATAGTTTAATTTATAAAATAGAAGTATTTCTTTACCCTTGGTAAACTTATGTATTTTTTCTTTGCCCCTATTGTTAGATCATATGTCATGGGAATAAGGAGATGTTAGTTCTTTATTCTCTGGTAAACATATGCAACCCAAAAATAAAAATGAAGAGAGAAAAATGTGTATATGTCGTGGAACTGATTGGATAATAGTCTATCATTCTCTGGTATTACATATACTAAAAGGGGGGGGGGGGGGGGGGGGTTGAGAGGATAAAATTCATCACCCCAATCAAAAACCTCTTCATATCCTTTGTCTTCAGATTGCCATTCCGTTTAAACCCATCCCTAGCCAATTTCATTGTTTCTAGTCCTAAACTAAATTATTAATAGAACAATATTTTGGTAGGTGTCTTTTCCTTAAGATTCTTTTATGTTAGAGTGTCTAATTTTGTTTGAAAATTTCTATAATTTCGGATGCTAAATAATTATCTTGAGAAGTAGTTAGCTATAAAAATTTCTCTTTTTTAATTATCAACATAATTTATGACTTAATTCTTGAATTCCTAAAAATTTACTTTTGACTTATTCTTGGTTTAATAAAATTTTAGTCAATTAAAAATAATATCGATATTTTATAATTCTTTCCTCACTCTTTTGCTCTGGAATAGCAAAAACTCAAGTATGGGGGTGTTTGATGAGTACTTTTTGTACTCATCTTTTAGTATAATTTTAATATAGTTTTAATACAAATTTATATAAATTATATGTATTATCTCATCTAATTCCTTCCTTTTTATTTTTGGCCACTAATTTAAGCTTAGTTTATGTTTCTCAGGTTTTCTGGACACTTTGAGCAAAAATGTCAAGTACACGCCCAAGGTCACAGGCGTGACCAAGGGGCATGACAGTCTAGACGTGTTCCAGACCCGATTCTGCCATCCCGGGAGCATTCCGTGAAGTTTTGTTAAGAACACGCCCTAGGTCACGGGAGTGACCAGGGGGCGTGACATCCAAGTCACCGCCGGGGCCCCGCCACCAGCTGCCAGCATGCCTGCCATGTCATTTAAAGTTACACGCCCCAGGTCACAGGCGTGACAAGGGGGCATGACATCCAGGTCACGGGCGTGACTCGCCCCGCGCTCCTTCCCGCCGAAGATTCCCGCCAGAAGCCAGATTTTAATATTACACGCCCCAGGTCACGGGCGTGACCTAGGGCGTGACACGGATGAAACGCCCGCATTTACTCCAGAAGATGCCCTCTCCGCTGCTGCTTCGATCACGCCCCTTACACGCCCTTGGTGACGGGCGTGACCAAGGGCGTGTAACCTCAACTTTTCAGCTATTTAAAGCCAGCTTCACCAGGAACATGGGAGGGAAGTTTTGGGAGATCAATTTTTAGGACTTAGACTTTTCATTTCATGTCGTTATTTTCAGGTTTTAGTAGTTCTTGCACTCCTTTTCTTCTTGCAATTGGTACGTTCAATTAAAATAGTTTGTAATTTTCAATTCCTAGCTTGTAACTTTCTTAGCAATTTAATAAAATAGTTCTTTTCTTCTCTCATTTCCTCTGTCTTTTATGATGTGCTCTTTTATTTATTTTGATTCCTCAATCTCCATGAGTAGCTAAAATATTATTAGTACTCGGCCGAGATGATCCAAGGGAAATATAATTCATAATTTAGTTTAGAAATTCTTTTTCTCTTATTTAGATTGCTTAAGATTTATCCTTGAATTTATATTGATTGAGATTATATTATCGATATATAATTCTCATTCGTGTTTTCGTATTTTAATAGCCGAGAGGTTTTGAATTTGAATCGATCACTTCAAGGATAAAGAGAGTTGAATTCACTCCTCGAGCGAGGATGACATAATTCTCCCAGATTGGAGTCCAAACCAATAGAGGGGTTCACTACGATAATGCGAGTTTTAGGGGTTTCGATTCTAGAACGAGAGTTCGATTGATCTACCTAAACTCAGTTGAGCGTATCCTTGAGAGAGGTATGTTTATAAATCGGGAACCTCCATGGTCAAGTAATTTATTATGGGAATTAGAAGTTATTTTTATTATGTTTATTTTCCGCGGTGATTCAAAGATCGAGTGCTAGCATTTTTACTCGTTGTTTTAGCCTTATGTTTATTTCCTTTTTGCAAAACCAACCCTCAAGTTTTATTTGATAAAATAATAGAGATTTTCTTGAAGTAAGAGTACTCAACCGCCCCGAGTCTAATTTGACCTTGGTTTTTATAACCTATACTTCATTCGATACGGTACACTTGCCGTTATCGTTTGCGGATATAGTTTCGCTCATCAATATACATATGAAGCACGTCCACATTTCACTAATCAACATCACCACATCAACACCCCAAAAGAAAAGTAAGAGCACAGCTAAATCTCGGCCTTGGGTATGCGATTAGGATCGGCTTTTTGGCTTTGGTGAGAGAGCGGTGTAGCTGAATCAAAGGACGGGGTAGGCACAAAGGAGCTAGCAAGGGATAAATGATAGGAATGGTACACAAAGCTCAACCTGGCCAAAATGATGGCCTACGCTCACGAACTGAACTAACTAATAACAATGCTTCAAGAGTTGCTTGGGGAAAATTCTTAGCCACCGAGAAAGATAATTCTTCCTTCCGACTCGAGCAATACGAACCTAGCAACCGTCTACACACAACCATACGCTACCGTCAGATCCACACTGAATTCAACACTTTTGAGTAGAATAAACAATTATTACGTAACTAGAAGAGTACAAAATTATGAGCATAAAGAAAAATTTACTCTACACACAATTCTATGCAAGACCCGAGTACTCAACTAGAGCACTATGAGAGCCAACATTTTACTCCATCTCACAATCCTAAGCCAGCACAACAATTTTCCCAATCACACAAGAGAAACAAGTTAAACTCATTACGCGCCTATGATTAAGTGTGTCTCTACTGGGTGTTGTGGTGTGCGATGAAAATGAACAAATAAATGATTAAAATGAATTATATCTTCTAGTATGTTGTGCCATGTGCACGTGCATGTGTGTAATGATAAACTACTCTCCCCCAGACTTAAATCTATGCATCACAGAATGTAATACTACATTAATAAAAGGAGGTAGGAGGAGAGGTTACCCCATGCTCAGAAATGAGCATACCAGAAGATTAACGTTAAGCTTCAAATTCATCTCTATATGTCTGCCACCAAAGTCGCCACTCATACAAAAATAGAATCTCCAACATATGCAGAAACAAAAACAAAACAACAAAATTGGGTCGTCTCCCATAAGCCCTTTTGTTTACCGTCCTTAAGGTGGACCAAATAACTATATTAGCATTATAAAAAGTGAGTTCTAGCATATGTCTATAAATCCACCAAGAGAAAACCCGCAAATACAGCTAAAGAGATAGAATAAAACAAACTAAAACCGCAGAAGCAAAAGCCCGTAGACTCTGTCACTAATCAGCTATATGTTGATTTGTGGTGGTTCTCCCTATCCAAATGAGAAGCGCAGCAGCTGAAAGCTTTAGGGCTCAAAGGAGATGTCTCTCCCTTTCCCCTTGCCTCTTCCTTCTCGTGCCGGAGGGCGGCAAAGTGCGCCACGCGCAATAAAATTTTCTGTTTCAATTTCTCCATAGTAGGAGAGCGCCAACGGTATATGCTCTATTAGAATCAGTGTCAAGCAGTCTCGGAGCAGCCAGGGGCTTCATTTCTTCACCCACTACAGGTGATAAATCTGCCCAACGAACCTGTTTTAATTGTTTACAGTTCATTTCTGATTTAACAAAATTGTTTAAAGAGTTTTCGGCCATGCTGGCTGCGGCAACTTCTAACATCGCGGCCTCGCTGCCTTTGTTTTCAGTATTCTCTTCATCCATCTTGAATTTATTTACTATCTCCTCTTCTTCCTCCTCTGACTCAGCATCTGTCTTATTTCTCTGTTTCTCCACAACTGCATTCAACTCACTAACAAATTCATCAGAAATGATAGGAAAAAATGATATCATTGGTCATTGTAGAAGGAAGAGTGTGGTGTGTCACTTTAGGTGACAAGGTGACACACCCCTTAGCAATGTGAAGGGTGGCACCACTCTCCTTCAAGAATGGGACACCCAAATTCGGCATGGAATTGTTTTCCATGGGGCCCAAATCTTGAATGTTTGTGATAACAGAAGTTCCATCTACAATAACCTTGACATCCTTAATCTCTCCCTCTGTTTCCACCACTGTTCCAGTAGCAAGGACAAGCGATGTCCGATCACCAGCATTGTTTTTTAGGTTCACTTTTTCAACGTCTTCCAATGCAAGAACGTTGTGCAACGATCCAGTGTCACAAAGAGCGGTGGTTTCAACATTATTGTTCTCACATTTCAATATCAAGTAGCCCTCATGGAAACCATCCGACTCGATTAGGCTCTTTCCCTGCTCAGGAGGATTCTTTTTCATTATGCTGGGGAGAGCACCATGAGTCCGATCAGAAAGAACTTGAGCCAATTGGCCCAAATGCATTTATATGTTCCTTATCGAGGCAGTTTGATTGGCCATATTAGATTGGCCACGTCAACAAACTTTTCCATCATTTCTTCTAAAGCACTTTTTCTTTGCACCAGAGCACATTGATTATAACCAGGTGGAGGCGTCCTCGGTTGTCTTCCAAACGCTTGAGCATCAAATTGATGTTGGCCAGGTTGCCATCGTTGGCCTGCAGTGTTTTGGCTCAAAGAGAAGTTTGGGTGTTTTTTCACACACGGATTATATTTGTTAGAAAAAGGTGTTTTGCGGTTTTGATTGTTAATATAGTTAACATTTTCCTCCATATTTAGATTAGAAAAATTAGAGGAGATTTCACCTGTGGGGCATTTATAGGTGTGATGTCTGAGGTTCCCGTACCCTTGACATGAAATGGCCATCAACGGAGCCGGAGAGGGGCAGACCTCTTCAGCAAAGCTGTGCTCTCATAAGGTGATGTTGCTGCCTCCGCTGGTGGACCAGAAAGTGTTTACTTAAAATAACCCTCTTGCATTCCATGGGGTGTTCCGCCTTGCGGTTCAAAATGAGATATGAGTAGTGGTGTCCTACAAGATCCGCAATGCTTCATCACGGGTGTGATTTAGCAGAGTTCCACCGGCAGCAGCATAAATCATGGACCAATAGTTAGGCTCTATTGCAAAGTAGAAATATTCCACTAGATTCCAGTGCTGCAACTCATGATGAGGACACTTTCGGAGGAGTTCCATAAATCTTTCCCAAGCTTCCACAAGGGTCTCCTGATCATGTTGATGGAAGGTTGCAATCTCTCCCCTCATGTTCACCATTTTATCCACTAGGTGGAACTTTGCCAGAAATTTGGATGAAAGCAACTCCCATGTTGTCGTTGTGCCCGGTGGAATAGTGTGAAGCCATGCCTTAGCTTTATCATGGAGGGAGAACAGGAATAATCTTAATTTCACAGTGTCAACAACTATGCCGGCATACCAGAATGTTCTGCATATTTCTGAAAACTCATTTAAGTGAAGATGGGGATCTTCACTTGCCAATCTAGAAAACTGGGCAGTTTTTCGAATTATATTCAGGATAGATGGCTTTATCTCGAATTGATTATTTGTGATGTCTGGGCCAAAACTGGGATACACACTCCCAACATTGGGAGTGGTGTAGTCTAGCCTTGTTCTGGGCCTTGGTTGGGCCACCTCATTTTCATCAGCCGCTTGACGAACAACTGGCGCATTCTCTCCCCCAGGGTTAACTCCATTTCTTTTAACATTAACATCCTTAGCGGCAGCAGCACGGCGGCGCGCACGCAGCGTCCACTCAATTTCTGGATTGAGTGCTACAAAATCACCAGGGTCTTGCCCCTGCATAAACTTATTCAACAAACAAGAAAAATAAAAAACAACGAATCATTATAATAATTTCCTGGAGGAGGAAAAATCACACAACGTTACAGTCCCCAGCAACAGCGCAAAACACTTCACACGTTCATGGCAAGTGCACCGGCCGCACAAGTAATTAAAGTGGGAGAGATCTCCCGAATATCGTTCTCAAAGGACTGCAGTTGGGGTGTGTGATTTTCTCGTTGGGGAAATTAATTAAAGAGATTTCTAAATCAATAAAAAGAGGGGGTTGGTTGGTTTGGTTATGAGAGATGCTATTAAAGAAAGATAAAAGAACTATGCGGGTTGCAATCACCGCGTCGCTTGGTGGATGGACATGTAGGCTCGCGAACGAATGAGAAGGCTTACAGATGGATGATTCGTAACTGGCGGAGTGAGGGTCATAAGAACCTTGTCACTAACCACACAACTAGCAATTGCTATTGCGACACACAGCATGGCGATGGAGTGGATGGTGGAATGGAGCGCTCCTCAACTCACATAAACCACAATAGATTTCACAGACATGACATTACATTATCACTAACAAAGGGTTTATGATCATCATTCTTAAGGCAAATACATCCACAAGAAATAACTGTAGCAAAACAAAGGGGAAAGAGTAAACCCAAGCTCGAAGACTCGCTGAAGATTCATGGACGGAATCATAGGGTTGTCACGTCTCGTCTGACCTCGGTCTTCAGTTACCGTCCGGGGTTTAGAGGAGCTGTCACCTTCCTCCACATTACCCATCTTCTTCGTGAAATATCTCAAGCTATCTCTCGCCGAAGAACCCTTGACTGAAGCAGAAATGATCTTGGAATGGAGCTTTTGAGATAGAGGATGATGGAGGAGGCCGAGGAGGAAGCTTTAGCGTTGGTTTTGCAAGAAAACAATGGTCAGAGGTTCTCCTAGAGTGGGCGGTGGTGGAGCGGCGAAAAGGGCGAAGCTGGAGTGGAAATGGCGTGCTTGGTCTGCGATCCCCAGAAAAGGGAGAATCCTACGGCTTTATAGTAAACAGATAGAAAAATGGTCACGCACAGTCGAACGCATGACCGTGCATGGACCGTGCATTATTAATTAAAAAAGGCAAAATTCCGTGCATTTTATTCACGCACGAGAAAACCGCCATTGGAGCGATCGTTGAGAGCGCACGGTTGGAGTGATCGTGTGTCAAGGAAACGTACAACCGTGCGATTCATACAGACATGAAATCTTGGCAAAATTGGATGAACCATCCATCTGCACAACAATCAAAATAGGAATAACACAGCTGGGAATACCCTTCCATCTCAATCCAGATAAATAAAAAGGGTTGGGGAGCACCATGTGCTTACCACCAACAACATGGAGAGCAAATGCACACCAAAGCGGTCCTAAAGACCGCACATATCATGAAAGCAAATGCGAGTGAAATACAAGCTAATATGGATTGAAAGTGTAGTGCCCGGATGAGTCCATAAAACATTATAAATATCGGACTCATCAACCATGCTATGCCAAATAGTCTGCCCGAGTGTTCTCTTTTCTCAGCACATGCCGAATGGAAAAGGTTCAGAACAAACCAATGAGTCCTTTGACTTTTGGCAAGAATCATTGGAGAGTCGACTCCCTTATCTCAAACTCTCCCTTGACCTGGTATACCACCACCATCGAGTTCATAGAAACATTCACGTACTGGACCTCTAACACACTTTCTAGGTGGAGCCCTACTATCACCACCTCATGATCGACTTGTTTGTAGGTGAGAGGGAAGCGAATGTCAATCGCTTGCTCGATCATTGCTCCTTCTGAAATTATTAAGACCACCCTAAGTCCTAGGGAGTACCTTCCTGATGCTCCATCAACCAGCATCTACTAGGCTATGTGCTCAGGGGACTTGGACACTTCCACCTAAACCACATACACCGTCAGGAAGTCAACCACCACCTATGCCTTCATTGACAGTCAAGGTACGAAGGAGATCTCAAACTCGCTCAGCTCCACCGACCACATCTCCAACCTTCCTAAATACTCTACCCCTTCCATGATGTTGCAAAGGGGGTGGTAAGTCACTACCTTAATCGAGTGTGCTTGGAAATATGGCCAAAGCTTTCTAGCCAAGATGATCAAGGCAAATGCCAAATTCTCCAGGATGGGATACCTGAGTTCTTCCATTTTTAGGACCCTAATGTTGTAGTAGATGGGTAGTTTCCTCTACCCTCTTCGCCTCTACCTTCATCTCATTGAAGGCCTTCTTGAATATTATGTGAACAAAACTCCCATTGTCCACTAGGATTATGGAAACAATGAAATTCTCAATCGCTATCTGGATTACCAGCGCATCGCAGAATAGGTCTTCATGCTGTGGAATGTCCTTCATTAAGAAGGTAATCTTCTCCTCTGTAGTGGGGCTCAAAAGGTCGAAGTGACACTCCTGGGATAGATGGCATAGAGGCTCCCATTTGATGTTGCGTTGATACCTACTCCCCCATGGATCACCCCAATCCCTCCTCAGGTTCCCACATCGACCATATATTTACACACTCTACCTCTACTCCTTATCCTCCTCTTCCATCCACTTGAAGTTGTCCCCCTTGTTGGGACTCTCCTTACCTCTCTTACATTTAATAACTTAATGCAGGTAGACATTGCGTGACCTTACTCCTGGTGGAAGTCACAGTATGGCTACGCTACCCTACCCCTCCATACCCCTCCTGGGCGATTCCTTCTTCCTCTCCATCCTCATTGGCCTACTGGCATGGCGTGCTGAAGTGGTGGCTAGAATGGCCTCTGACCCGGTCGCCACCCCGAAGGGTTGAACCTTGCCTGCCCTTCCTGAAAGTTCCCCCTCCCCTTGAAAAGGTCCTCCGCCTTGCCAAACCCTCTATGTGACCCTATTGATACCCCCTAGTGGTCTCTAGACTGTCCAATTCACTGGCAGTTAGAACTTCCCCCTGGTTCCTACCCGCTGGGAGTCTATGTAATCCTTGCCTCCTCAGTTCTTCTCTTATCCTCCCCTCCTGCGGCTGGGGTCCTCCTCCCCCCTTCTCTTCTCCTCTGGCTCACTTGGCCAACTTTGCCATAATAGAGATGTTTGTGGCCTCTCCCTCGATCCTCCATCCCGTTCGATCGATTAACTCCTCATAGGACAGATGGGGATCCCAGGCTAGTCCCATCTTGAACAGCCCTTGCCAAAATCCAAGGGTGAAGGCAAGTTGTACTGTGTTCCAAGGCACCACATGGACCAGGAGAACCTATTCCTAGAATTAATCCGGTTAGCTCCCTAATGACTCCTCAGTCATCTATTTTATTAGGAAAAGAGCTTCAACGCCCTTCCACCTCTTCTTTGATGTGGAAAACTGCAGCAAGAAACTCCGGCGCAGATTCTTGAAGCTATAAATTGTCCTGTAGGGGAGCTGATGTAACCAATCCCTCGCTTTCCCTTAAAAGAAATGGCAAACAACTTGCACTTGAAGGCGTCTATCATTTGCCTGATGGAGATGACGTCCTCGAACCATTGAAGATGTTGGAAGGGATCATCCTTGCTCATATAGTAGGACACGACGGGCTCCCTGAATCCTTCTAGAACTGGAGCTTAGAGAATTAACACGCATAATGGTTTTCCTCACCCTAATGGGCGGACATAAGGTGCTCGCCTGGTCTCCTCGCATGGATAGCGAGTGCCTGGTGGGCTGGGAAACAACACCAGTGCATGGAGAGATCGCTCATCCTCCCCCACCTGCACCTCATTCCCTGGTCGCCTACATGGTGCTTCCTCGCCTAAGGCCTGTGAGACGAGCACTAGGCCCGCAGGAGTTGTGCACTCACGTAATGGCATTAGGGTGATGCGCAGAGTCTCCAAAATTGACTTCCTAAACTAATCGAGGTCGTTATTCCAGACAAATTTGCCTGAAGGGGATGAGCTCCCAAGGTTGCATCCTTGCCCATCGCTTCCGACCATGAGATTTTACTCAACATTTTTTGAACAAGCTATGCTCCACACTCATAGCTCCAAAAATGTTGAACTCAGAAACCATGGTTCAACCTCTGAACCCAGAAACCACGGTTCAACAGGAGTTTGGACTAGTGTAACTTGCTTTTACTTCTCCTGAGTTAAAACACTTGACCAGGCACCCAGATAAAAGAACCTCACTCAGAAATGGTAGAAAAGTAGAAACAGACCCAATGAGATGTAGTGAGGAGGTCCCGCCACAAACCTAGATGATCAAAGAGAGATTCCACTCCCAAACTAAAGCTGAGTCAGCCACCTTGGAGGGTACTAGAGAAAATCAGACTGTCAGCCTAGAAACCACGGATAACAGAGTTCTGAAGCTCTTCAAAATAGCCTGAGTTGAGAGAAACCCAAGAAAAGGTCTCCTAAAAAAGTCCCCTTAGTGGTCTATTTATAGTTTTCTCAAAACAGTCTACGGATTGCGGAATGCCACCTTTTGGTTTTACTAAACGCAACCCAAATAGGTCTACCAATAGTAGAATCCCATTGTTTGGAAAGGCTAATTGTAGGCCACAATTGGATTTCCTGGAAAAATTGGGGACCCTCCTAAGTAGCGTGTCCACGCTACATGAGGCATGCTCGTCTAGGGTTGGTGAGTACCCGATGTGACTGGGTGCTCGCTGCTCGCACTGAATTGGGGACAGATGCTTGTTGCCGAGCTCGCACTCGCACATTTGGCTAGACGTCTAGCAGATCGGCCAGAGGTCTAGTTGAATGGCGAGAGGAGGGCTAAATTTTTAATCGGTTGAACATCTAGCCGATTGACCAGAGGTGACTCGATTATCCTCGTGTAGGGCGAGTACGAGCCGCACTGGGAGTGCTTGCCCTTCTTCTTTAATGTCTTCCATCGCACTCCTTGCTGGTCCACTCAACAAATACGAGGTTGTAATCTATTAGTTTTACATGTCTAAGTCCTACCCAGTCCACTTGTTAAGTTGTTAGCTAACCACATAGGCCATATCACCGTGGTGGATGATAATAGTGGATCTTACAGCTCTACTTCTAGGTAGGTGGCACGCAACCATCCGATTCCATAATATATAGTACTGGTTCATACTTGAACTACTATCTGAATCCTCATTAATAGTAGAGAGTGGATACAAACTTTGGGGATTTACCCACCGGGATTATAATCACAAGACAAATTTCCCCAGAGGCCAATAGGATCTAACACTCGATTCCCTCTAACAGTTTGTTCTGTTCAATAGAGTGGTTAGATACGCCACAGTTTTACAGAACTAAACATTTCGTCAATGTCATTCTTCACACCAAACTAAGCACTAATCTCTATGACCCTTCGATCTAATATAGACTCGAGGGATGGTAAGAAAGTAAAACGAGAAAAAAATCTAGATAACTTATTAGCCATATGTTGTGATAAAGTTTAAGTAGCCCAGTGACTAGGTAAGAGTGAGGTTGGCAGTCGCACTGCATACCGTTATACACCACCTACCTTACGGGGGATACTAGCTCACCCCTAACCTCATTCTTAGACACCAATCATACAACCAAAAATATGGGTCTCACTGATATGCTGAGGTTAAAGCTAGTCTTTGTACCAAATTAATGCTACGACAAAAAGAAATTATCAACGATGCACAGTTATTTAGATATACAAACAATGACCGAGGTACTCTTCTCAAACCTTAAATCAAGATTTAAGAATGATAAAATGAAGGAGCAAGAATAAACTTTGAACATTTATAATAAATGTCTATGGTCAAGACACTTCATTAATATACGAGTGTAATAAGTAAGTAATCAATGTTATACTCTTAACACGAATAGATTCGTAAGAGGTTCAATTTAAGTCCAACCCTTTTACATATTGAGACCATGTCCAATCATGACATTATAGGTGTACCATAAAGATTTTGGAATTCATTTGAGGGTTTAAGACTCATTTAATTCATTTATATGAAAGTGTGACACATTAAATCATACCCTTTAAATGCATATTTTTATAAAGTGATCAATATGAAGTTTAAACCGTTTAAAAACTTAAACCATGGTCAGTAATGACATTAGTTGGATGCTATAGAAATTTGGGAATTTATTGAAGGGTTGAGACTCATTTATTTCATTTGTATGAAAGTGTGACACATTAAATAATTAAACCATACCCTTTAAATCCATAAATCATATAATAATCAATTTAAGTCCAAACATCTTCAAATTTTAGCGTAAGGCCTATCATGACATTATTAGTGTTGAAACCGGCAACTTGATGAACAAGCCTCGGTCTCTATGGAGTTCGGGACCCTCAGCAAGCTGAGGGGCGACCAACACTTACTCCCCCCAAGGGAGAGCTCTAGGTTGAAGGTTGAGGCACTATGAACTGGACCAAGGGCTCGGCGAGGAGGTCCCACCACATACCCGGAAGATCTTTAGAGCGCTTCCCCTCCCAAGCCAATGCCGGGCTTGGGCACCACTGGAGGCTCTCCTCACCCTACTAGAGAGAGACCTGGGGAGGGAGAGGGAGAGAGAGCTAGCCAAGGATAAGCTTTCCCCATAATGGTGCCCCCTTGGTCCTATTTATAGGATTTCAGAATTTGGGCTGCAAATAGTCACAAATTGGTCAGCGAAATTACCAAAATACCCTCGGAAATGGCCTGCGGATAGCCGAATCCCGCTGTTCTGGAGCGCTAAACGCAGACCAACCCCTCCCCCCAGAACCGGGCGAGGGGGGTACTTCGCGGGGCTCGGCGAGCCCCCTAACTAGGGCTGGGCGAGACCCAGCCAGGGGCGGCCCCCCTGGCCGGTCTCGCCCCCCTACTGGGGCTGGGTGAGACCCAGCCAGGGTCGCCCCCCTGGCTGGTCTCGCCCCTTACTGGGGTTCTCACCCCTACCTTGGGGGGCATGGGACGAGGGGAGATCACGCCCCTTACTGAGCTGTGCGAGCGGGAGGTCTCCACCTCCACCGTTCGCCCTCCTCTTTCCTTACCCTGGATCACAGTGAACAATAACGCTCCCAAATGCTTCTTATGCTTCGAGGACCTACTCGGCGAATACAGGGTTGTACACAATCCCCGCTCTTTTCGAGCGGGGTACACGCTCGGAAAGAAATGTCCAACCCTGTATATTCAACGAGTGTCGCTGGAAATCCGGCTAACGGTGCTACCTTGGAAAAAACACAGTCTCCCGAAAGGACCTCCAACCTTGCTGGCTAGCGAGAGTCCGGCTAGCGGAGTCACCTCGGGGGGAAAATTACTTACCCTCCCTAGGAGGTCAACCTAGCCTGCCGTCTAGTGAGATCCCGGTCAGCGGAACCATCCAAGGGGAACATCACTTACCCTCCCTAGGAGGTCAACCTGGCCTGCCGTCTAGTGGGAGCCTGATCAGCGGAACCATCCAAGGGGAACATCACTTACCCTCCCTAGGAGGTCAACCTGGCCTGCCGGCTAGTGAGAGCCCGGTCAGCGGAACCATCTGAGGGGAACATCTCTTACCCTCCCTGGGAGGTCAACCTGGCCTGCCGGCTAGTGAGAGCCAGGTCAGCGGAACCATCCGAGGGGAACATCGCTTACCCTCCTTGGGAGGTCAACCTGTCCTGCTGTCTAGTGGGAGCCCGGTAAGCGGAACCATCCAAGGGGAACATCACTTACCCTCCCTAGGAGGTCAACCTGGCCTGCCGTCTAGTGGGAGCCCGGTCAGCGGAAGCATCCAAGGGGAACATCACTTACCCTCCCTAGGGGGTCAACCTGGCCTGCCGCCTATTGAGAGCCCGGTCAGCGGAACCATCTGAGGGGAACATCACTTACCCTCCCTGGGAGGTCAACCTGTCCTGCCATCTAGTGGGAGCCCAGTCAGCGGAACCATCCAAGGGGAACATCACTTACCCTCCCTAGGAGGTCAACCTGGCCTGCCGTCTAGTGGGAGCCCGGTCAGCGGAACCATCCAAGGGGAACATCACTTACCCTCCCTAGGAGGTCAACCTGGCCTGCCGTCTAGTAAGAGCCCGGTCAGCGGAACCATCCAAGGGGAACATCACTTACCCTCGCTAGGAGGTCAACCTGGCCTGCCGTCTAGTGGGAGCCCGGTCAGCGGAACCATCTAAGGGGAACATCACTTACCCTCCCTAGGAGGTCAACCTGGCCTGCCGTCTAGTGGGAGCCCAGTCAGCGGAACCATCCAAGAGAAACATCACTTACCCTCCCTAGGAGGTCAACCTGGCCTGCCATCTAGTGGGAGCCCGGTCAGCGGAACCATCCAAGGGTGTAACACCCCAAATCTGGTAGTTCCGCGAAGTAGGCGGAGTGGTAGTGCGGCACGTGAAGCAGGCTAGAATTTTCCCTGTCTGCTCTTAGCGCACGATCAGTGGCCTCATCGCGCACGACCAGTGATCGTGTGCCAGCGATCGTGCGTTAATTCAGAAGAGAATCGAGTTCTGTCTCGGACAGTGCGCACGACCATTTCCCTCTTCGCGCACGACCAGTGATCGTGCGCCAGCGATCGTGCGCTTATTCGCAAGAATTCAGAGTTCTGTCCCGGATAGTGCGCACGACCATTTCCCTCGTCGCGCACGACCACTGACCGTGCGCCTGTGATCGTGCGCCCTGTTTATTCTGTTCCGCGATTTTGAGCGGAGAAGAAGATCCGACCGATCAAATCTCTTGGAATTCGATCCAACGGCTGGGATTTAATGCTGGGGGGTCTTAGGGCTTTGGAGAGGGATTAAACCCTCATTATTTCATAGTGTTTCTCTCTCCTAGGCTAGAGGAAGAAGAAGGGGGCAAGGAGGAAGAAGAGGAGATTTCGCCATTGACGGAGCTCCGGAGCTCCGTTTCGCGAGCCGTTTCCAGATCCGGAGAGTGCAGCCCGGTGCGGTTCTTTCCCTCCGCGTAGAATCTCGGATCCATGGCGAAGAGGAACACGTCTAGGGTAACGATTCTTCCTCCCAAACTTTGGACTTGTATTTGTCCATTTATTCCTCTTTCTTTGCTTGCATGAGGTATCTCTTTCACCAAATGGGTGAAGTGTAGGATTTCCTCAAGTCCTTCGGGACTCCGGGTAGATTGTGTCCGTCCCCGGCATATTGCATGTAGAAAATCCGGTAGTCGTGCGGATTTAGGCATTTTGTGTGAAGCCTATTCGTGGCCGTGAGCCCGAATCGGTGATGCTTGATTTGCGACGTTGCATTTAGGTTAGACCTAGAATGCGTGCCGGAGAATGACTCCGTGAACTCACCTATAGTATTGCGGGAGTTAAGTGTAGGCGTCTTGTGAAGATCCCTACGAAAGCCCCATGCTTTGAGTTTTGGATGAAGGCAAACCTTCACCACATTATTGATGCGGAGCGTATGTACCTCCCTTGTTGAGAGTTTCGCGAAGCCTAGATCCTTATGAAGGGGTTAGGTGCGTAGCGTATATTTTTGTGTAGCACTCGAAAGTGCTAAACCCTTACGGGCCGAGGTGAAGCCGTACCCGCGTCGTGCGATAGATCGCGACGATTAGAGCACGGGCAAAGCTGAACCGAACCCGTTTCCATGCAGATCGGCGAGAGGTCCCTTCCTCATGAAGGCCGTGTGATCATGGGAGAGGTCGTGGAAGGTGTCATACCTAGACCGACCAAAAGCTCTTGTTTCCCACCTAAGGTTGTGACCCTTAGGGTGGAGTGTTGTGAATTTGATGTTATGTTTAGCCTCATGCGATTTGCTTAGGCGGTTGTGGGAAACCTTCGGGTGAACCCAACCAACATCATGTGCATACCTAGGTTCCCTTCTTTTTGATGCTCAACCTAGAAGATTGATTGTGCTTGAAACCTCACCTTGTGTAGTTGCACTCTCTTTAGATTAGTACTTGTGCTAGTATGGCTTACTTGCAGGGTAGAAACTCCGCCACCCCGGGAAAGGGGTGGGGTCGTTATAATTTGGTCAGCTGTGCTGACCGTTGCTTTGTTTACCACCGCTTGGTGGAATGTTCTTATGCAGGTGCAGGTGAGCCTAGCGGGAAATAGCGGGCGATGGTCCTTTTGCTGAGTTGGCCCTCGAAGGCCAGCCTTTTTCCTGTTTTCTCATGTATTGCCGGCCTGCGTGCCGATGTATGTTTTTTTTAGAGTTTTGTACATTGATTTGATGTAAGGCCCTAAGGCCGTAACTCTTATTTCTGGATTCATTCCTATGATAGTGGACATGTCTATTTGAATGGTTTAATTAATGCTTCCGCTTACGTTTTGTACTCTCGTTAGTTGTTACTTTTCTGGTTATCACCTTTTAACTCCTAGCTAGTGTGGTTTGTATGGCGTGGGGTCCCGGCCGGACCTGCTGTTATACTTTTTGTACTGGCAGGGTGTTACAATTTGGTATCGGACTTAAGGCGTCGATCCGTAGTTTAGCGAATTCGGGACGAATTCATTTTAAGGGGTGGTGCGCACGGGCTGTGCATTCACCTAAAACGACAAAAACTAATAAGAATGTCCACTTAGGAATGAAAAAACATACTTGTTTTCGGAACCTGCGCGTTCCATGATTGATGTTTGATATGTTTAGGGTCACTAAATTGTGCCTTGCATGATTATAGGTGACTAGAAGTGCTGCGGGGCGGTCTCAACCCCGTAACACCGCTGAAAGTAGTGGGTCGGCTGAGGTGCCAGCGACCACTCCTTCGGCTGAGATGATCAGAATGGTCGCAGAAGCAGTCTTCGCGATGATCAATGCTCAACCGCAAAGGCTTGCACAGCCTGCTACGCCTACTACTGATGCAGCCCCGGTAGTTGAACCTGCAGTGGAACCTGCGGTAGCACCAAGGGTTGATGCCCCTGTGCCAGTAGCTGCAGTGGAACCGGCGTTAGCACCAAGGGTGGAGCGTCAAGTTGCGCAAGTAGTTGCGGGGCGAGCGCGTGACCAACAATTAAAGCACTTCTTGAGCTTTAATCCTCCTACCTTCTCGGGATCTGAGTCCCCAACGGAGGCAGAAGACTGGTTGTCAAGAGTTAGAAGAACTCTGAGGGCGACGGCGACGGACGAAGCCATGATGGTCACCTTAGCCACTTTCCTTCTTGACGGAGAGGCTGTGCTGTGGTGGGAAGAGCAGGAACTGCACAAGTTCGGCGATAGAGACATCACTGAAATAACAATGGCTGAGTTTTCAAAGTCGTTCCTCCAGCGGTTTATCCCCTCTGCCCAACGCATTGCGTTACAAAACCAGTTCCTGAGGTTAACTCAAGGTGATCGCTCCGTTGACGATTACTTACATGAGTTTACCAGACTGAGTTGCTATGCGGGGGCATTGGTGGAGGATGAGGAGACGAAGACGAATAAATTCTATGAAGGGCTTCGGGACGAGTTGAGGCTGCTCCTTGCAGGCCCTATGACGTTTGGCTTCCAAGTGATGGTGCAAACCGCCAGATCTTTGGAGTTGGACATGAAGAGGGTACAAGCAAAGAGTGTTGTAAAGAAACCCGAGTTTCATGCGCCGGCCTCTCAGTCCAAGCCGGACTTCAGAAGGAACAAGCGGAAGTTCAAGCAGGCGGAACCAGCTTCTTCGAATGTTTCGGGAGCCACGACCGCGCGGACTCCTATTACGTGTTTCACCTGCGGGAAGGTGGGACACAAAGCTGCGGTGTGTCGAAGTGGTCCCCCAAAGGCGGCAAATCGAGCGGTGGATTATGCTCGGGCTGCGGAAAAGGGCAAAGCGGCAGAGTCTTCGGCCTCCCAACACATTCCGACTCAGCCAAGAGTCTATTCGCTTGGCCAACAAGAAGCCATACGACAAATCGATGTCGTCACAGGTACGAATTAGAAGTTAGCTTTTACAGCTATGTATATGATTCTTACTGTTGTACGACTATATGTGTTATTTGTGTACAATTAGGTTTCGTCCTAATTTTCAACTATCCGGCGAGAGCTCTATTCGATACGGGTGCATCGCACTCTTTTCTGTCTGAGGACTTCGTGGTGCGAATCGGAGTGCCGTCTACCTTTGTAGAGGATAGATTGGAAGTAGTGCTACCCAATGGATCTCGAATGAGTGCGGATAGGAAGAGCCGTGTGAAGGTGCGGATCGGAAGTCAAGATTTCGACTTGGAAGCGTCGTTACTACCGTTAGCTGAATTTGATGTGATCTTCGGCATGGACTGGCTCTCGGAGCAGCGAGCATGCATAGATTGCAATACAAAGGAGATCACTCTGGGAACGAACACCGACGATGAAACCATATTCGCCGGTATGCGAGGAGCGAGCAAGACGCTGATGTCTGCTCTCCAAGTGGTTAAGGCGGTGAGAAAAGGCGCCGAGTTGTTCTTCACCTTGTTGGAGGCTTCGGAGCCAAAGCCCAGGTTGTGTGATGTCCCAGTTGTAGCGGAATACGCCGACGTGTTTCCTAACGAACTCCCTGGGGCTCCGCCTCATCGGGAGATTGATTTCTGTATCGAGTTGGTGCCAGGTGCCAAACCTGTGGCCCGCTCACCATACAGAATAGCGCCAAAGGAATTGGCAGAGTTGAAGGTCCAATTGCAAGAGCTGCTAGAGCAAGGCTACGTACGTCCAAGTTCTTCGCCTTGGAGTGCACCGGTCCTCTTTGTGAAAAAGAAGGATGGGAGCTTGCGTCTATGTATCGATTATAGAGAGCTAAACAAGTTGACCGAGAAAAACCGATATCCGATTCCTAGAATCGATGATCTATTCGACCAACTGATGGGGTCGACGGTTTACTCCAAGCTAGACCTAAGGTCCGGCTACTATCAACTGCGAATAAGGGAATGCGACATTCCAAAGACAGCGTTCAGTACCCGCTTTGGGCACTTTGAGTTCACGGTAATGCCGTTCGGTCTATCCAACGCACCGTCGGTATTCATGGACTTGATGAATAGGACATTCCGAGAGTATTTAGATCAATTTGTGATCGTCTTCATCGACGACATTTTGGTATACTCTCAGTCGGAAGAGGAGCATGTAGGGCATCTGCACGCAGTCCTGAGCACCTTGAGGAGGAGTCAGCTATATGCCAAGTTCTCCAAGTGCGAATTTTGGCTACCGTCAGTGGCATTTCTTGGTCATGTTGTTAGTGGCGAAGGAATTGCCGTTGATCCGTCGAAGATAGAAGCGATCCAAGCGTGGCCTTTGTTGAAAAACGTAGCGGAAGTCCGAAGTTTCTTAGGACTTGCCGGCTATTATAGGCGCTTTGTGGAAAACTTCTTGAGGATCGCACTTCCTCTCACAAAACTGACTAGGAAGGATCATAAGTTCGTTTGGTCGCCCGAGTGCGCACGAGCTTTTGAAGAGCTAAAGAGCCGTCTGACCACGGCGCCCATTCTATGCTCGCCACAAGGTACGGAAGGCTACGAAATATATAGCGACGCCTCAGGAAGTGGTTTGGGTTGTGTCCTAGTGCAGTTCGGGAAGGTAATTGCCTACGGCTCCCGGCAACTGAAGGTTCACGAGAGGAATTACCCGGTCCATGATTTGGAGCTAGCGGCCGTGGTTTTTGCCCTCAAACTTTGGAGGCACTATCTATATGGCGTGAAGATCGATATCTTTACCGACCATAAGAGCCTCAAGTACTTACTAGACCAAAGGGAGTTGAACATGCGCCAAAGGAGGTGGTTGGAGTTCCTTGGGGACTACACCTTCGATATCAAGTATACTCCCGGTAAAGGAAACGTAGTTGCAGACGCGTTGAGTCGTCGGGCTCCCGCACAAGCAAATTGGATTTTGATGCACGATGAGCGTCTAATCCGTGAGCTAGAAGAAATGGAGATCATATGCATTGATAGGAGAACGTCTACTTCAGCATGCTTGAACTGGACGGAAGTTCACTACGACCTTGCCGACCGAGTTCGACAAGCATTGGAGTTGGACGAGAGCTTGAAATGATACAAAGCGGAAACCGTTGAAGGGTTAAACGCTGATTTCTCCTTCGAAGACGACCTTATGTGGAAGCAGGAAAGGTTATGCATCCCAAACGTTGGTACTCTACGGGCGGAATTGATGTACGAGGCTCATCATACCAAGTACTCGATCCACCCGGGGAGCACTAAAATGTTTATGGATATGAAGAAACTGTTCTGGTGGCCGGGCATGAAGAAAGACATTGCCCTTTACGTAGCCAAGTGTCATACTTGCGCGTTGGTGAAAGCGGAATGTCAACGTCCCGGTGGGTTTCTGAAGTCCTTGCCGATTCCGGAATGGAAGTTTGATGATATTTCGATGGATTTCGTGCACGGATTGCCGAGATCGCAACATGGAAACGACGCCATTTGGGTGATCGTGGACCGTTTGACAAAGGTATCACACTTCATTCCGAACCGGAAGGATGATTCCGTAGAGAAGCTAGCAAAGCTCTATGTGGATAGTATCGTGAGACTGCACGGTGTCCCTCGTAGCATCGTCAGCGATCGTGACGGGCGTTTCACATCGAAAGATTGGAGGCTTATCCATGAACTGTTGGGCACAAAATTGAAGTTCAGCACGGCCTTCCACCCGCAAACGGATGGACAGACCGAGAGAACCAACAGGACTATGGAGGATATGCTCCGAATGTGCGCTCTAGACTTTGGAAAAAGGTGGGAGGATCACCTCTTTATGATCGAATTCGCCTACAATAATAGCTACCAAGCCAGCATAAAGATGGCTCCTTTCGAGGCCCTCTATGGTAAGAAGTGTCGTACGCCGTTGTCTTGGGCGGAAACGGGCGATACTAAGCTATTGAAGCGAAAGGATGTTGAAGAAGCAACTTCGACGATCCGGGCTATACGCGAAAGGCTATTGGTTGCCCAGGATAGGCAAGCAAAGTATTTCAACGCCAAGCATAGGAACTTAGAGTTTGCCGTCGGTGACCGGGTTTACTTGAAGATCAAACCGTTCAAAGGGGTATCAAGGATTCGACGCTTGAAAAAGCTCAGTCCGAGGTACTTAGGACCGTTCGAGATCGTGGAGCGTGTTGGTGATGCGGCTTATCGGCTTGCACTATCTGCAGAGCTGAGCGGTCTGCACGACGTGTTCCACATTTCAGTGTTGAGGAAGGCAGTGCAAGAGCCTACTCATATCGTTGCGGTCGGCAAAGTTCCGGTCGATAGTGGGTTGTCGACGAAAGTCAAGCCTTTACGCATCGAAGATACCGAAGTAAAGCAGCTGCGGAACAAGTCCATTCGGATGGTAAAAGTCCGGTGGGATAACTACGGCCGAGAGGAGCTCTCTTGGGAGAGAGAGCAAACGATGCTTGCGGAGTATCCCGAGCTATTTCCCTCAGGTAAAGTATAACTGTAATTTATGCTATTACTGTTTCCTGGATTTCGGGACGAAATTCTTTTAAGGAGGGTGGAGTTGTAACACCCCAAATCTGGTAGTTCCGCGAAGTAGGCGGAGTGGTAGTGCGGCACGTGAAGCAGGCTAGAATTTTCCCTGTCTGCTCTTAGCGCACGATCAGTGGCCTCATCGCGCACGACCAGTGATCGTGTGCCAGCGATCGTGCGTTAATTCAGAAGAGAATCGAGTTCTGTCTCGGACAGTGCGCACGACCATTTCCCTCTTCGCGCACGACCAGTGATCGTGCGCCAGCGATCGTGCGCTTATTCGCAAGAATTCAGAGTTCTGTCCCGGATAGTGCGCACGACCATTTCCCTCGTCGCGCACGACCACTGACCGTGCGCCTGTGATCGTGCGCCCTGTTTATTCTGTTCCGCGATTTTGAGCGGAGAAGAAGATCCGACCGATCAAATCTCTTGGAATTCGATCCAACGGCTGGGATTTAATGCTGGGGGGTCTTAGGGCTTTGGAGAGGGATTAAACCCTCATTATTTCATAGTGTTTCTCTCTCCTAGGCTAGAGGAAGAAGAAGGGGGCAAGGAGGAAGAAGAGGAGATTTCGCCATTGACGGAGCTCCGGAGCTCCGTTTCGCGAGCCGTTTCCAGATCCGGAGAGTGCAGCCCGGTGCGGTTCTTTCCCTCCGCGTAGAATCTCGGATCCATGGCGAAGAGGAACACGTCTAGGGTAACGATTCTTCCTCCCGAACTTTGGACTTGTATTTGTCCATTTATTCCTCTTTCTTTGCTTGCATGAGGTATCTCTTTCACCAAATGGGTGAAGTGTAGGATTTCCTCAAGTCCTTCGGGACTCCGGGTAGATTGTGTCCGTCCCCGGCATATTGCATGTAGAAAATCCGGTAGTCGTGCGGATTTAGGCATTTTGTGTGAAGCCTATTCGTGGCCGTGAGCCCGAATCGGTGATGCTTGATTTGCGACGTTGCATTTAGGTTAGACCTAGAATGCGTGCCGGAGAATGACTCCGTGAACTCACCTATAGTATTGCGGGAGTTAAGTGTAGGCGTCTTGTGAAGATCCCTACGAAAGCCCCATGCTTTGAGTTTTGGATGAAGGCAAACCTTCACCACGTTATTGATGCGGAGCGTATGTACCTCCCTTGTTGAGAGTTTCGCGAAGCCTAGATCCTTATGAAGGGGTTAGGTGCGTAGCGTATATTTTTGTGTAGCACTCGAAAGTGCTAAACCCTTACGGGCCGAGGTGAAGCCGTACCCGCGTCGTGCGATAGATCGCGACGATTAGAGCACGGGCAAAGCTGAACCGAACCCGTTTCCATGCAGATCGGCGAGAGGTCCCTTCCTCATGAAGGCCGTGTGATCATGGGAGAGGTCGTGGAAGGTGTCATACCTAGACCGACCAAAAGCTCTTGTTTCCCACCTAAGGTTGTGACCCTTAGGGTGGAGTGTTGTGAATTTGATGTTATGTTTAGCCTCATGCGATTTGCTTAGGCGGTTGTGGGAAACCTTCGGGTGAACCCAACCAACATCATGTGCATACCTAGGTTCCCTTCTTTTTGATGCTCAACCTAGAAGATTGATTGTGCTTGAAACCTCACCTTGTGTAGTTGCACTCTCTTTAGATTAGTACTTGTGCTAGTATGGCTTACTTGCAGGGTAGAATCTCCGCCACCCCGGGAAAGGGGTGGGGTCGTTATAATTTGGTCAGCTGTGCTGACCGTTGCTTTGTTTACCACCGCTTGGTGGAATGTTCTTATGCAGGTGCAGGTGAGCCTAGCGGGAAATAGCGGGCGATGGTCCTTTTGCTGAGTTGGCCCTCGAAGGCCAGCCTTTTTCCTGTTTTCTCATGTATTGCCGGCCTGCGTGCCGATGTATGTTTTTTTTAGAGTTTTGTACATTGATTTGATGTAAGGCCCTAAGGCCGTAACTCTTATTTCTGGATTCATTCCTATGATAGTGGACATGTCTATTTGAATGGTTTAATTAATGCTTCCGCTTACGTTTTGTACTCTCGTTAGTTGTTACTTTTCTGGTTATCACCTTTTAACTCCTAGCTAGTGTGGTTTGTATGGCGTGGGGTCCCGGCCGGACCTGCTGTTATACTTTTTGTACTGGCAGGGTGTTACAAAGGGGAACATCTCTTACCCTCCTTGGGAGGTCAACCTGGCCTGCCGGCTAGTGAGAGCCCGGTCAGCGGAACCATCCGAGGGGAACATCACTTACCCTCCCTAGGAGGTCAACTTGGCCTGCCGTCTAGTGAAAGCCTGGTCAGCGGAACCATCCAAGGAGAACATAACTTACCTTCCCTAGGAGGTCAACCTGGCCTGTCGTCTAGTGGGAGCCCGGTCAGCGGAACCATCCAAGGGGAACATCACTTACCCTCCCTAGGAGGTCAACCTGGCCTGCCGTCTAGTGGGAGCCCGGTCAGCAGAACCATCCGAGGGAAACATCACTTACCATCCCTAGGAGGTCAACCTGGCCTGCCGTCTAGTGGGAGCCCGGTCAGCGGAACCATCCAAGGGGAACATCTCTTACCCTCCCTGGGAGGTCAACCTGGCCTGCCGGCTAGTGAGAGCCTGGTCAGCGGAACCATCCGAGGGGAACATCTCTTACCCTCCCTGGGAGGTCAACCTGGCCTGCTGGCTAGTGACAGCCCAGTCAGCGGAACCATCCAAGGGGAACATCACTTACCCTCCCTGGGAGGTCAACCTGTCCTGTCGGCTAGCGAGAGCCCGGTCAGCGAAACCATCCGAGGGGAACATCACTTACCCTCGCTGGGAGGTCAACCTGTCCTGCCGGCTAGTGAGAGCCCGGTCAGCGGAACCATCCGAGGGGAAAAGTGTTTTGGAAAGAACTTTTATTACGTTAGTCATTCGGTTACATGCAGGAAAAACTAAGTATGAAAACACTTCATCCTACTACATGGACTCAAAGATAAAACTAAGCACGGAGACCGGGACTCGGGCTTCTACTCCCAGGCATGGTCCTCCTCGACCTCTTCTGGTTGTTGACGCTGCGGCTTCGGACACCTTGCCTCCCTTAACTCCAAGAACTCGTGGCAGGCGGATGTCGCGTGACCCTCCTCCTCGTGGAAGTCACAGTAAGGTAACTCCACACGGATGCCCCTCTTCCTCCCGCACGGTTCCTTCTTCTTCTTTGTCCGATTGACATGGTTTGCTGGGGCGGTGGAGGGGGTGTTTTTTGCCCCTGCCTCCACCTTGGGAGGTCGGCCCCCTCTTCCAGAAAGCTGTCCTCCTCTTGGTCGAACTTCCTCTTGGGAGACTCTACCTTCCTCCCATGCTGCCTTGCCTCTGGCTCACTCAGCTTGGCCAGCCTTCTTGTGAACTCCGGGTTGGCCTCCTCACTTTCAACTTCTTCTGCCACCCTTTCCATCAACTCCTCAAAGGACAAAGGAGCTCTTCTCTTGAGGTCCATCTTGAAGAAGCCCTCCCGCAGCCCCACCATGAAGGCGAGCTTGAGGGTGTACCCGGGCACTTCTTGGACGAGGAGAACCTCCTCCCTGAACCGCTCCAGATAGTGAGCCAGTGACTCTTCTAGCTCTTGCCTGATCTTGAAAAGTGCTTCGGCATCTTTCTTCCTCTTCCTTGACGTCAAGAAGCGTAGCAGGAAGCCTCGACGCAAGTCTTCAAAGGCATAGATGGATCCCGCAGGGAGCTGGTGGAACCAATCTCTAGCCTTCTCCTTCAGAGTTGTCGCGAAGAGTCGACATTTGAAAGCATCCGACATGGGCATGATGGAGACCATGTCTTCAAACCACTGCAGGTGTAAGACGGGGTCATCCATGCCGAAGTAGTGAGACATCTTCGCCCCCTTGAACCCCTCCGGAATCGGGGCCGAGAGGATCAGCTCACAAAAGGGTCCTCCCGTGCTCGCCCCCCTTTGGGGCTGGGCGAGTGGGGGCCTGGCGCCTCCCCGCTCGCCCCCGTGGGGCTGGGCGAGTGGGGGCCTGGCGCCTCCCCCCTCGGCCCCTTGGGGCTGGGCGAGTGGGGGCCTGGCGCCTCCCCACTCGCCCCCTTGGGCCTGGGCGAGTGGGGGTCTGGCGTCTCCCCACTCGCCCCCTTGAGGCTGGGCGAGTGGGGGCCTGGCGCCTCCCCACTCGCCCCCTTGAGGCTGTGCGAGTGGGGGTCTGGTGCCTCCCCACTCGCCCCCTCCCGGCACCTCCTTCCTGGATGGCTGCGCGAGGGTGCTCTCGCCAACCTGCTGAGGCGAGACTTCCTGTCCACTTTCTCTCCTGCTTTCGGTTTTCGAGGCGAAAGCCACCTGCAAGGTCTGCATGACCTCCCGCCTGAGATTTTCAAACATCTCCAACGTCACCCCAGCCACCGGGGGGTGCGAGTGACTTGGGTCGGAACATCCTCTACCTCCGTCCATGGAGCTCATCTTAAGAGTTTCTTGAATCGGTCACACTCCACGCTCACCGCACCAAAAATGTTGAAACCGGCAACTTGATGAACAAGCCTCGGTCTCTGAGGAGCTCGGGACCCTCAGCAAGCTGAGGGGCGACCAACACTTACTCCCCCCAAGGGAGAGCTCTAGGTTGAAGGTTGAGGCACTATGAACTGGACCAAGGGATCGGCGAGGAGGTCCCACCACATACCCGGAAGATCTTTAGAGCGCTTCCCCTCCCAAGCCAATGCCGGGCTTGGGCACCACTGGAGGCTCTCCTCACCCCACTAGAGAGAGACCTGGGGAGGGAGAGGGAGAGAGAGCTAGCCTAGGATAAGCTTGCCCCCAAATGGTGCCCCCTTGGTCCTATTTATAGGATTTCAGAATTTGGGCTGCAAATAGCCACTAATTGGTCCGCGAAATTACCAAAATACCCTCGGAAATGGCCTGCAGATAGCCGAATCCGCTGTTCTGGAGCGCTAAACGCAGACCAACCCCTCCCCCCGGAACCGGGCGAGGGGGGGGGGTACTTCGCGGGGCTCGGCGAACCCCCTAACTAGGGCTGGGAGAGACCCAGCCAGGGGCGGCCCCCCTGGCCGGTCTCGCCCCCCTACTGGGGCTGGGTGAGACCCAGCCAGGGTCGCCCCCCTGGCTGGTCTCGCCCCTTACTGGGTTCTCGCCCCTACCTTGGGGGGCATGGGACGAGGGGAGATCACCCCCCTTACTGAGCTGGGCGAGCGGGAGGTCTCCACCTCCACCGCTCGCCCTCCTCTTTCCTTAACCTGGATCATAGTGAACAATAACGCTCCCAAATGCTTCTTATGCTTCGAGGACCTACTCGGCGAATACAGGGTTGTACAATTAGTGTGTTATAAAAATTAGGGTATTTGTTTATATATTTAGGATAAAAACATTTTATTAATTCACAAGTTTGACAAATGAGTGTATTTTATTTTAAACTATAGCAAAACATATCTCAAAAAATTATATTCCCTTGCATATAGTTTAATAACCTCATTAGAAGCTTATATACCAATTTTCAAGTTCAAATTATGTCATATGGCTGAAAAAATGCCCAAAATATAAAAAGCCCTATAGTTTATGTCAAATGATCTTTAAACATTAATTCATGGAGTTATGCACCTCCTCAAAAAACATGCCACCCCATTTTGAAAGGTGTGACAAAGCCCTACAATTTTCATGTTGATGACTTGGACTGGTTTAGTCATTAGGGTACCTAAATATCAAGTTTAAATTACTACTAGGTGTGCATATAACAAATATGAATTTAAAATATCTGGAATAATTTTATACAAAGAAGCACATAACTTGATGCAGATTCAATGACTTGGGGAAGTGGTAGATGGTGAAATGACTTTCTCCCACAACAGATCCACTGTCAATCCGCTTTGGGGATCAACCCAATCATTATTTAAGGATATTAGCGGCTGTGATATCTTCTTCAACCTTGCGCCGATGGTGGAGATTGATCACGCCTGGGAGGAGCTTTAGAGGCTCCTCCACCGCCATCCGACCATCACCACCCATCGCCACCACTACCAATAGTTTCATCGTGGTGAAGGCTTTCTTTTGACGGTGGTGTAGCGGTCTGACGCCGAAGACGGTGGCCAAAATTATGGGTTCATTATGATGACATTTCTCCACCAAATTACTTGAAATCTTTGCTCAATTGAGCCCGATTTCGATTCAAAATCTTTCTAAGATATTTATAGAAGAGGAAGGGGAGGGAATCTCACCTGATTTTTCCTTGCTCTATTGGTTCTGGTTCAGGCATCCATGGCTTGGTCGGCTGAGTTGGATACACTACTCCTGAGGTCTTTCACTTAATCTCTCTGCTTAAAATTGTTTCTTAGGGTTGGTGTGAGGTTTCTAAAGGGAGAGGAGAGGCTTTTATAGGCTAGGGGTGAGGATTTCATTTTCTCCTTAAGCTCACGATGGTCGGTCATGGCTAAGGCCTATCTTGTACCTTCAACCACCTTGCAGCCCTTTGGAGCCTTGAATAAGATCAGAAGCTTCTCTTTAGCCACTCAAAGAGGGAAGGAATCAAGGGTGGCCATGGTTACTTCATTTTGAAGTATTGCCATTTTGGGTATTTTTTTCTCTTAAGGGGATGTTTATGTTAATTATTGGCCTTCTTATTTTGGTCTTTGAGTTTCGGATTTTAATGTGTTTAAGGTTTAATATGGGGGATCTTGGGTGAGTGTAGGATTATGGCATTTTAAAAAATGGGATTAGGTCTAAGTAGGTCATGGTTTGACCATGCTATATTTGGGTTGACCAATGTTGACCAAAGTCATCATTTTGAGGGTTTAGCCAGCCTCGTTCATGGGTCTTGGTGTGGCTAGCTCAATTGACCAAGAAGGGGTTTATTTGAGTGGGTTTAGTTATTTTGGCTAAATGCACACCATGCTCTCTCTCTCTCTAAGGGTTTGATCTTCCCTTCAAAGTGATGTGGTGTGCCAATAGGTGAGTTGGTTTACTTAGTTCATGAGGAAGAAGAGGGTGAGCTCAATTGGTCAAGGGTTGGGCTATGTAACATCCCACTTTTCCCAAATAAGGGCTGAAGAGAAGTACTGTCAGGATTCATCAAAATGTCTTGAGTGGTCTCCACAAACTAGACTTATTCGACGAAATGCGACCGAGTACTCTCGACGATTCGTCGAATGATCTCGACCAATCGTCGAATTGTTTCAGCTAGTTTTGACAAACTCTGGTTCTGGTTTATTTTCAACGAATCATCAAAATGTCTCGAGTGGTCTCGATGAATCGTTGAAGTGTCTCAACGAATTCGTCGAAACATCTCGACGAAAGCTATTGTCTCGATGAATTGTCGGAAGGACTCGACGAATGCAGACAGAGTGATTATTTTGCATGTTTCAATTTTGACGGAAACATAAGTGCCAAGCCTTCATCGCAACTATCCAGATCCACTTAAAATGTCAATTCGACGGCTGTCATGATTTTGAAATACGTCACAGAAGGTTTGGGAGATAACTTTAGGTTTATTTCTACCTTTATATTCTCACTCCAAATGTAAGAAACCTGAGAGCTCAAGGAAGAAGAAAAGGCATCTTCCGCCATTGACGGAGCTCCGAAGCTCCAAATCGCGAGATGTTTCCAGATCCATGGAGAGCAGCCCGGTGTGGTTCTTTCCATCTGATTGAAATCTTGGATTCATGGCGCTGAAGAGAGCGGGAAGGGTAACGATCCTTCCTCATGGTCTCAGGATGTGTTTGGTCCTTTCATTCTTTTTCTATGCATATTGAGGTTATCTCTTTCACTAATTAGTGAAGTGTATGCCTTCCTATAGTTCTTCGAAACTCTGGGTAGATTTCGTCTGTCTCTGACATTATTTGCATGTAGAAATCTGGTAGATGAATGGATTTAGGCATTTTGTGTAAAGCCTACCCATGGCCATTAGCCGGTATCAGTGATGCTTGATTGTGACGTGCATTTAGGTTAAGCCTAGAATGTGTGCCGGAGAATGACTCTGTGAGAAATGGCATCGTATGCAGGAATTGAGATTTTGGTGTCTTTCGGAGAGCCTAACGGAAGCCCCATTCTTGGAATGTGGTTGAATGAAAACCTTCACCACAAGATTTGAAGTGGAGTGGTCTTGTAACTCCTTCATTGAATACACATGCGAAGCCTAATTCCTCTTGGAAGATTTGGGTGCGTAGCCATCATTTTGTGTAGCACTTGAATGTGTTAAACCCTTACGGGCAGAGGCGAAGCTTTACCCTCATCGTGTAGTAAGACCACGACAAGTAGAGCATGGGCAAAGCTGAATCGAACCTGTTTCCATGCAGATCGGTGATAGGTGCCAACCTCTTGTACGTCGTGTGACCATGGGAGAGGCCGTGGAAGGTGCTTACCTAGACCAGCCAAAAGTGTTGGATCTTACGGCGCCCTTAGAGGGGGGTGAATAAGGGAATAAAAATCTTTGATAATTTTTACTAAATTTGTTTAGAGATATTTAGAATGAAATAATCAATTTAACTTAAAGTAGGAAACAATTGTAATTTGCAATATTATAAATTATGCGAAATGATAGAAATCAAGTAAACACATAAAGAGACACGATTATATTATATGAAAAAAGTGTTTACAAAAATTGATTTCAACAGCGCTTCAAATCGGAGGCGAATAAAGTAATACAATTTTTCCTTTTCTATACCGACTTGTATCCCCACAAACCGGTTGGCTTTAGCCTATCCTTCCCCGGATAAGGCCTCAAGCCACTCTAGCCAATCCTTCCCCGGATATGGCCTTGAGCCCCCCTAGATCTAATCACCTAGAACTAGTCGCCAACACAAGGAGAATTTCACCCTAAGTCCTACCCAGACCTAGTCGCCAACACAAGGCGAATTAACTACATGATTACAATAGAATATGGAATGAAAATAAAATTAACAATAATGAAACTCCCTATATGAGATCTCTGAAGTTGAGGATGAAGGATCGATGTAGCATAAGCGAGGTTGAAGCGACCGTTCTTCGGATGCAGCGTGGTGGCTTCCTTCTCCAGAAATCCTCTTTGAATTTGAGTGGGAGATGAACTTTCGGCAGAATAGCAGCTCTGGAAATATGGCACAAGTAATCTCTCTGGAAGCACTAACTAAAACGAGAGAGAGCCCATCATTTTATAAAACTTGGAGATAGCGCCTGCGGTAGCTTGTAGCGCCTGCGGTAGCATTCATGTGGAGCGGTTGCGAAACTGTCGGCGGCGTGGCGCTGTGCATGAATTTGAGATAGCGCCAGGCGATAGCGCTAGCGCTGGAGGTAGTGAAAAATGTCGGTGTCATGGCAGAACAAACTTTCGTCGATCGAAGCTTCAAGTTCGTCGAACGAAAATTTCGTCGAACGGACCCAAATTCATCGAACGAAATTTCATCGAAAGGAATTTTTGTCGACCTAACTTTTCATCGAACGCAGCTTCAATTTCGTCGGACGGTAGCGCCTGGCGGTAGCGCTAGCACCGGTGGTAGTGCATTATTATAGATTTTTTTAATTCTGCTGCTTTCTACCTGTGGAGTATTGCACCTATAGTTCCTTCACACTATAAACACACAAAATACAAGATCAAATACAATTTGGGATTTGTTATTCTCAAACAAAGGGATGTGACACACATGTCTAACAATCTCCCCCTTTTGATAATAACAAATCCTCTTAGCAAGAAATCAACAATAGTGTTTATAGTATATGATAAGCAAGATGATAGTGTAACTATAATATATGATAAGAATGATAATGTGCATACTCCCCCTATCTTAATGCTCCCCCTACATAAATGCAATTTATGTTTTACTCCCCTAAATGATAGTACAAGAATTATTCTCCCATTAATATTCTATATTTCTCCTATATAGATTTCTTCAATTAATCTCACCCTTTTGGTATTATCAAAAGAAGGTGGGGTGAGGGTTTTAAGGAGGCATTTCTTATTAATGATAAAGCATGATCGAGCTTTTTAATATAGATAATGATAAAGATTTTAAGCATAGTATATAAGAGATTTCAAAAAAGAAAAAAAGAGTTGTAAGCAAGCGGAAGATTATAAGAAACATTGTTTTGTAAGCATGAAAAAGCATAAGTAAAAATATGAGATATAGTTCAAAATTGAAAGATGTTTTAACCTTTTTGAAATCTCAAAGTTTTTCATAAAGATACCAAGCATGAAATGAACATATCAAAAAGAGATTATACTACAATGTTACTTAATTTTAAGTTCAAGAGATACCAAAACATTGTAGAGATCATGCTAGGTTATCTAGTGCATTTCTTATATAAAGAGTAGTATAGATAAAGCCATAGAATCCAATACTCATGAGAAGAAGTGTTATGAAAGATAATGATATGCACATAAGTGTATTTTGGGCAATGTAATTGATTTAAATCAACAAAATACAAGACATATGTAAAGTAAAGTGCACAATAAAACACAAGTATATTACTTTCACACACTTTAATGCACACTATTTTTATAAAAAGTGGATTATTAATCAAGGGTTGCACAAGATACTTTACTATTCTTTCCAAGATGCTCAACCTCACAATGCTTATGAAGACTTATCAGGAGATTCAAGTAGTACTTGGTGGAGTTATAGTTGTCTACATATATAAATTTTTTGTTCACATTTGTGAGACAATATTCTCTGAATACACTTGTTTTGCAATCCCAAATTTTTAACTTAACCACTTTTCTAAATTTCGTAAGCCCAATTCAAATGTAGTGTAGGCAAATAAACTTATGCAAGTTTTAATTCATTGTACAAATACAATACACAAGCAAGCATTTTGAGATTTAAACACACATGCTGATTACCAAAATAAGTGAGTGAAAGGTATCATTATCAATCATAATACATTTACTCATACTTAGAGGCATGCTAAGCTTGGTTCTACACATATTTTTCAATACAATTGATGCACTTTAAATAGATATATCAAAGCATGATAAGCAAAACAATGTTCATAGTAATGTCAAGGAATAAATTTTAACATTGTAAATAATTCTAAATAATAGAATTCATGCTTAATATTAGCAATAAAGATCATACAGTTTTTTTGTTGTTTTGAAAAAAAATTTAATGAAATAAAAACAGAAAAATCACACAAACATATTTTTGTATTTTTGAATTTTAAATTTTGTAGTTGATTTTTCATAATGCATATAAAACAAAAATAAAATAGATAGAAACACAAAAATAAATTAGTACATATAAACTAACATATTTTTCTTGATTATTAGAAATTTTAAAAAATAGAAAAATCACAAACTCACGCTAGCGCCGGCGCTAGTGATAGCACGACAAACAGTACATGATTTTTTAAGAATTTTAAATTTTTGATTTTTGATATTGATTAGGGGTCTTAATAGTAGTCTTATGCAGAAATTGTGTAATATTCAGAGATGTCTTAATTGCTCAAATTGCATACAACATTAGCATTTTACATGTTATTCATCCTAAGATGTCTAAGACTCCTAATTCCAACCTTAACATTTGAAACCTTGCATCGGGAAGATGTTTAGTAAATATATCAGCAAGTTGAGATTCCGTGCCAATGAAACTAATCCTTACATTTTCCTTTTTAATGTGATCCCTTATGAAATGATGGCGCACATCTATATGTTTGGATCTAGAGTGGTGTACCGGATTATTTGTGAGATCAATGGCACTTTTGTTGTCACATTTTAATTCAATAAGTTTTAGATGAAAACCAAAGTCCTCTAAAGTTTGGCTCATCCATAGTGCTTGTGCACAACAACTTCCTAATGCAATGTATTCAGCCTCCGTGTCGGAGAGTGCAACCGAATTTTGTTTCCTACTAGACCATGCAACTAATGAAGGTCCTAGAAAATGACAAGTACCACTAGTGCTTTTTCTATCAAGTGAACAACCGGCATAGTCTGAATCGGAGTAGCTGTGAAGTGTGAATGATTTATTGTGCGAGTACCATAATCCTATTCTAGATCACCCAATGAGATATCTAAAAATTCGTTTTACCGCTTTTAAATGAGATTCTTTTGGATTGGCTTGAAATCGAGCACATAAGCATACAACAAACATAATATCGGGTCTAGTTGCACTTAGATAAAGTAGAGATCCGATCATACCTCTATATAAAGTTTGATCAATAGAAATTCCTGATTCATCTTTTCCTAATTTTAGTGATGCACTCATTGGTGTAGAAGCATGTTTAAGGTTTTCAAATCCAAAACGTTTAAGCATATCATGGACATATTTAGTTTGACATACAAAGATACCATCAATTCTTTCTGATATTTGAAAACCAAGGAAATAAGAAAGTTCTCCTACAAGACTCATATCAAATTCATTTTTCATCACTAAAACAACTTCTTTACACATCTCTTCATTAGTAGATCCAAAAATAATATCATCAACATATATTTGTAAAATAATTATATCATCATTGTTGTGCTTAATGAAGAGAGTATTATCCGCACTTCCCATAATATAACCGTGCTTTAATAAAAATGATGTAAGTCTTTCATACCATGCACGGGGCGCTTGTTATAAACCATAAAGCACTTTCTCTAATTTATAAGCATGATTTGGAAATTTTTCATTAATAAAACTGGGGGGTTGTTCAACATAAACTTCTTCTTTTACAAACCCGTTTTGAAAAGCACTTTTCACATCCATTTGAAATAGTTTTATTCTTTTAAAGCTTGCAAATGCTAGAAAAATTCTTATAGACACTAATCTAGCAACGGGTGCAAAAGATTCATCAAAATCTATCCCCTCGATTTGAGAATATCCTTGTGCTACTAATCGTGCTTTATTTCTAGATATTCTAGACTCACCATCTAATTTATTTTTAAAAATCCATTTTACACCTACAACCGGGTAATTAGATGGTCTTTCTACTAATTTCCAAACATTATGTCGCTCAAATTGTTCTAACTCTTCATTCATAGCCATAAACCAAAATTCATCATTTAAAGCAGTTGTAACATTTTTTTTTCAATTTCGGAAACAAAGCAAACATTTGAATAAGATTCATGAAGAGAAGAGCGAGTTCTTACCCCGATGGATGGTTCACCAATTATAAGTTCCCGTAGATGATCCTTTGTAAATTTTATGATGCTTGGAGGTACATGCATATTCATCTTTCTTGGCCTCCTCTTCTTCTTCTTTGGAAGGTTCTTCATCACCATGCTCCAAAGAAGGTAATAGATCATCCTCTTTGCCTGCGGAAAGTCTTTCTATACAAGGAACAAGCTCATCAAATTTCACATTAATTGACTCTTCAATTTTTCTAGTTCTTTTATTAAAAACTCTATAAGATTTACTAGTTGAAGAGTATCCAAGAAATGTTCCTTCATCACATTTTTCATCAAACTTTCCCAAGCTATCTTTTGTATTTAAAATAAAGCATTTACAACCAAAACTTTGAAGTAAGATAGATTAGGCTTCTTTTGAAAATAAAGTTCATATGGTGTGAGATTCAAAGATGGGCGAAGCATGATCCTATATATAACATAACATGATTTGTTTACGGCTTCGGCCCAAAAGGACTTAGGTAATTTATATTCACATAACATAGTGCGTGCTAGCTCTTGAAGTGTCCTATTCTTTCTTTCTACAACACTATTTTGTTGTGGTGTGCGTGGTGCGGAGAACTCGTGTTTTATGCCTAACATATCACAATAAGATGTAAATTTTTCATTTTTAAATTCTCCTCCATGATCCGAGCGAATGCATTTAATTTTTAAATCACTTTCAATTTGAATACGACTACATGGTTTTGAAAATTCACAAAACGCTTCGGATTTGGATGAGAGAAATATTGTCCAACAATATCTAGAAAAATCATCTATTAAAACATATGTATATAATCTACCACCAAGACTTGCGGTGCTAACGGGACCAAAAAGATCCATATGAATTAATTGCAAAGGTCCTGTAGTAGAAATAACATTTTACCTTTTTGACATGGTGAACAAAGTGAAGGTAAATTTCTATTTAATCTAGGCAATCCTCTAATTAAATCTCTTTTGGCAAGTTTTACAATAAGCTTTGTGCTAGCATGTCCTAGCCTTCTATGCCATAGTTCAAGTTCATCATTTTTGGTAATAAAACATTTTAAAGATGATTTTGAAAGATCATGAAATGAAACTATATAAACATTGTGTATTCTTGGTGCAGTTAGTAAAATATTGTTTGTAATAGGATTAGATATTTGGCATAGATTAGTGGAAGATTCAAATAACACATCTAATCCTTTATCACATAATTGGCTAATAGAAATTAAATTGTGTTTTAATCCTTTCACATAAAGAACATTAGATATAGTAAAGGATTTGTTACCAACTGTACCAATTCCCATTATCCTTCCTTTTCTGTTATTACCAAACGTCTTGATCCCTCCCTTCTTCTTTTCTAGGCTAAGGAACTTTGCTTTATTGCCCGTCATGTGCTTGGAGCATCCTGAATCCAAGTACCACACGTCTTCATTGTCCTTAGCCTGCCTTCACATCTAGAAAGAAGATGAGAGTAAAGATCTGGATACCCAAGTGGTACCACCCATAGAATAAGTGGAAGCCTTAGGTACCCAGATTTATTTTAAAGCTTTTTGTTTTATTCTCCTGCAAGAACTAGATGTGTGACCTAACTTATAACAATTTGCACACTAAATAAAGGGGGTTGAGACCCTTTTCTGGAATATTTTCTTGCTGGAATAAGTTGGATTTACAGAAGAAAAACATTTTGAAAAAGAAAATTCAAGTTTCTGGTATGAGGTGCTAGCGCCGGCGTTAGTGGCTAGCGTCGGGCGGTAGCCCTCACCTCGATATCCGATCCCAAATTTTCCAGAACCCTGGCACTGGTTCCCTAAGATCATTTCCAGAGATTTTTGGCATATTCCAAAATTTTTAATGGCCATGGTGAGATCATGAACTTGTGCTTTAAGTGAAGAGTTTTCTTTCACAAGCTTGACACACCTATTTTCAAAACCTTTTTTATTATTTTTGATTTGCAAAAGAGAGGCTTCTAATTTCCTTTCTAATTCAACCTTCTTTTTTGTAAGAGTTTTGGCATGAGCGAGGGCTTTAGAAAGTGACTCTTCAAAATTTTTTGCCAATTTAGTGGAGTGATCACACTCTTGGCAAGAAACCTTTCTTTTTTCTAAAACAATTACCTTTTTGGAAAGCTTTTGATTTTCTTTAATAAGATATTCATTTTCACGATTCAATAAAATAATATCTTTCATATTTTTACCAAAAGCTTTGCAAGTTTCAAGGAATTCATTAAATAATTCATCATAAGTGGGAGGAGTTACCTCAGTGTCACTAGGAACACTGGTGTCGTCGCCGTCGTTCCCATGTCCCATGAGGCACATGTTTGCTTCCTCATCTTCGCTTGATGAAGACCCGCTTGATTCTTCGGAGGAGGAGGAAGAGGAGTCATCCCATGTCTTTGCCTTTAGCACCTTCCTCTTTTCTTTCCCTTTGTGTCGTTTCTCCTTTTTCTCCTTCAAGAATTTTGGGCATTGGCTCCTTATGTGCCCCGTCTTCCTACAATGATAGCATTCCGGTGGAGGTCTCTCTTCTTCATTGCCGCTCTCTTTTTCCTTCTTTGAAGATGACCCTTTCCATCTTCCACCCTTTTGGAAATATTTTCGAAAGGTGTTTCTCCTTTCTGGATTGCGCATGAATTTTCGGAAGTTCTTCACCAAAAGGCTTTCTTCATCTTCATCCTCATCCTCTTGCCTGTAAGACCCCAATTTTCTTGTGCACAAAAAACAACAAAAAATAAAAAGGATTTGATGTCAGGGAGCTAGCGCCAGGCGCTAGGGCTAGCGCCGGCGGTAGTGCTCCCTAAACGGTACCGACTCTGTAGCTAGCGCCAGCGCTAGTTACTAGCGCCGGTGGTAGCAGGAAAATCAGATATACCCCCAAATCCCGACTCTTCTTCTCATTTTCTCTGTAAACCTCTCCATCTGAGAGCAGTGGGCTGAGAGCTGGGAAGGAGATCAGTTGGAGGTGAACCTTTGTCGTTCTAGGAGGGAGATTAGTGAAGAAGCATCTGTGTGCGTGTACTATCGCGGATTCCAGCCATTCCCCTCTCAGTTCTATGGAACCGAAACGACCAACTAGGGTAACGAATCTCCTCCCTAGCATTTGGACATGTGTGTCCTTTGATTTCCATGTTTTGGAAGACTTCTACTAATTAGTAGATCGGATCTTCCGGTGGGTTGAAGTGATTCCCCCCATAAATTGCATATACAGTCCGGAATGGAAGTACCGGCATAGGCATGCTGTGTGAAGCCCATCTGGATAGGTCGAGCCAGATTGGTGATGTTTATCGCGTGGAGAAGACTCCATGTATATGTTGTGGTTCGGGTCTTCTGTTCTGTTTTGTACAGCAAAATATCCCGGAGGTGTTTCCCAGGCAATACCCGAAGTTTGGTAGCAGAACTGAGTTTTGTTACTAGCGCAGGGCGCTAGCTTTAGCGTCGGCGGTAGCTCCAGGTGAGCTACTAGTGTTGATTTCTGGAGGTGTTTTCCTAGAGGTATCAGAACTGAGTTATGTTACCATTTCCGAGCAGAACTAAGTTATGTTGCTAGCACCGGGCGCTAGCATTAGCGCCGGCGGTAACGCCCAGCACACAGATTGTGTGATTCCGTGCTACCTAAAGTCCTGAGGACTGGATACGTAGCAAGAGAAGCTGTGGAATTTGCAAAGCCCAGCTTTAAGTGTCGGGTATTAGGTGAAGCTTACCCGCATCGTGCAGAGTTGAATCGCGATGATTGAGCACGGGCCTAGCTTATCCGAACCCGCCCATAGTGGTGGTGAAGACGTCGCCCCTCAGTGCACCGGGCTATGGAAGAGTGCCGAAACTTCGTGTGTACGGCCTAGCTCAAATTGCTTGTCTAAGTTGAAATAAGACTTAGCGTGAGGGCATAACTCAGGGAGTTTGTCAAAGTGTGCCTTGAGAGAACAAAGCGGGTGGCTTGGTATGCCCCCGTTGGTGTTGTTTGCAGATATATATTTATATGCTACTGACTCTTACTTGCAGGGAAGGAGCAACGCCGCCCCGAGTGTGGGGTGGGGTCGTTATAAATCTTGGTCAGCTAAAGCTGACTGGTTACCTGTTTTACCACCGCTTGGTGTATTTGTTTGTACAGGTCCCGGCGAGACTAGCGGGAAATAGCGGGCAGAAGCCCCTTGCTGCTGTGCTGTGCTGGCCCTCGAAGGCCAAAGCTTTTGTTTACTTTTGTTCATGTGTGGACGGCCAGCGTGCCGATGACTGGAAGCCACCTATATTATGTAAACAAACATTGTAAATAACCTTTTATGTATTTCATTCCTAGTAGCTTATGTGGACAATGATATACACTGGTTTATAAATGAAATTATATGCTTCTGTTATGCGACTCTGGTGCTGAGATAGTTATATCTTTAACTGTTAAATGCTAATTTTAGTACCACGCTCTTCTGTTCGTTTCATATGGTGTGGGGTCCCGGCCGGACCTACTATTATATGTTATGTAACAGGGAGGGTGTTACAAATTGGTATCAGTTAGGGGTTTCGGTCCCTTTCCGTTCGAATTCATGGTCGAATTCTTTTAAGGGGTGGTGAGCACGTGTGTGCGTCGCCTTTAACTCATGTAAATAACCAGTAATTGTCCACTTTAGGAAAGAATTACATGTATATGTGTAGCATTCGGATGGAACTTCTGTGTTCCTTTGTTGATTCATGCCTTCTCCTAGTCACTAATTGTGTTTTGTGCACATGTTTAGGCGGCTGGGAGTGGAGCGGGGCCTTCTCGACCCCCTCGTTCGACTGCAAGTAGTGCACCAACTCCGGTGCCGACTCCTCCTTCGGCTGAAACTGTAAGGAAGGTCGCTGAGGCAGTATTTGCGATGTTCACGGTGCAACCAGGAGGGCATGTCCCTGGACAGCCTCTTATTCCGGGAGCAGCTCCAGTGCAGGCTCCAGCAGCCGAACCTGCGGGGGAAAAGCCAGAGTCATTGAGGGCACAAAGAGCTCCAAATCAACAGCTGCAATACTTTTTGAGTTTCCACCCTCCCACGTTCACGGGTGCAGGAACCCCGACGCAAGCAGAGGATTGGCTATCAAGGGTGCGCAAAAACTTGAATGCCACAGATACAGAGGAAGAGCAAAAAGTTAACTTGACCACCTTCCTATTGTATGGGGAGGCGCAGCTGTGGTGGGACGAGATGGAGTTACATTAGCTTGCGGGAAGGCAGCTGACAGATATCTCCTTTGATGTGTTTTCCAGACTGTTCTTGCCGCGATATCTTCCACCGGCCCAACAGATAGAGATGGAAAATCAATTCAACCGTCTGACTCAGGGTGATAGAATGATCGACGACTATCTACATGAGTTTACACGGTTGGGGCGCTATGCAAGCATGACGTTTGCGGATGAAGCTCGTAAGACAAATCGGTTTTATGAAGGCTTGCGAGAAGAGTTGCAGTTCCTTCGGTCGGGGCCAATGACGCAGGGGTTTATGACCCTGGTCAACACGGCTCGTTCTTTAGAGAAAGATATGAAACGGTCCCAAAGCAGGAAGGAGCTAGCAGTAGTCAAGCCAGAATTCAAAGTTGCGAGCTCGGCAAATTCGGGACGAGACAAATGGAAGAAAGGAACGCGACCATCTGGGTCAGCTCAATCTTTAGCATCGGAAGTGACTGGGCGAGGCCCACTCATCTGTTACAATTGCGGCAGACCGGGGCACTATGCTCGTGACTGTCGTAGTGGGAAGAAGCTAGTTGCGGCCTATGCGGCAGAGAAAGGGAAGGCGGCAGAGTCAACCGCATGCCACGCTGCTCCAGCCCAGCCTAGAGTATACAACCTTGGCCAACAGGAGGCCATCAAACAGAGCGATGTGGTGACAGGTATACGATAGCATATAGCTTTTATTGCTTTTTATACTTCATACCTTATGCATTGCTTGTTAACCATTAATATACTAGGCTTTGTCCTGATCTTTAATTATCCGGCAAGAGCACTGTTTGATATGGGTGCTTCACATTCCTTTCTATCGGAGGCAATCATACAGCAACTTGGAGTGCCTTCATCGTTTAGACAGGAAAGACTAAGTGTGTTGCTACCCAATGGATGTTCTATGCGTGTGGATCGAGGTTGTGTGGTAAAGGTGCGAATAGGGATTCAAGACTTTGATTTGGAAGCACTGATACTCCCGCTTTCGGAGTTCGATGTAATCTTTGGTAAGGACTGGCTGTCAGCGTAGCAGGCCTACATTGATTGCACTTCTAAGGAGGTCACACTGGGACGAAATACCGAACGTGCGACTATATTTGCTGGTTTACGTGGATCAAGCAAGACACTGATGTCTGCTGTCCAAGTGGTCAAGGCAGTTCGGGAAGGCGCAGAGTTATGTGTTGTGCTCGTGGGGGCTGCAAACCCTCAACCCAGTTTGAGTGATGTTCCTTTGATTTCAGAGTATCCAGATGTGTTTCCCAAAGATCTTCCTGGGGCACCACCTCAGCTAGAGATTGACTTCACTATAGAGCTGGTGCCAGGTGCCAAACCTGTGTCACGCTCTCCGTACCGAATTGCGCCAAAGGAGATGGCGGAGTTGAAGGTTCAATTACAGGAGTTGCTAGAGCAGGGTTACATATGCCCAAGTACATCCCCTTGGGGTGCTCCGGTCCTTTTTTGTGAAGAAGAAGGACGGAAGCCTGCGTCTATGCATTGACTACCAAGAATTGAACAAGCTGATCGAGAAGAACAAGTATCTGATTCCTCGAATCGATGACTTATTTGATCAGCTAGTGGGGTCAACTGTGTATTCAAAGTTGGATCTCAAGTCCGGCTATTACCAGTTACAAATTCAGGATTGTGATATCCCTAAGACAGCATTCGGTACTCGCTACGGACACTGCGAGTTTAGAGTGATGCCATTTGGATTGATGAATGCACCGTCAGTATTTATGGATCTGATGAATAAGACCTTTCGAGAGTTCCTTGATCGGTTTGTCATTGTCTTCATTGACGATATCTTGGTGTACTCTCAGTCCGAAGAAGAGCACGCGATTCATTTGCATGAAGTTTTGGAAACCCTACGACGTAGTCAACTATATGCCAAGTTCTCTAAGTGCGAGTTCTGGCTAACCTCAGTTGCGTTCCTTGGTCATGTTGTTAGTGGCGAGGGTATCGCAGTGGATCCGGCAAAGATTGATGCAATCCAGAAGTGGCCCATTTTGGCGACAGTAGCGGATGTCAGGAGTTTCCTTGGACTTGCCGGCTACTATCGGCGCTTCCTGGAGAACTTTTCACAGATCGCTCTACCTCTCACCACCTTGACGAGGAAGGATCAGAAGTTCATTTGGTCACCGAAGTGTGCACGGGCTTTTGAGGAACTGAAGAGGCGTCTGACCACAGCACCAATTCTGTGTTTGCCATCTAGTGTAGAGGGTTATGAAATTTACAGTGATGCGTCAGGGAGCGGCTTAGGCTGCGTACTTCTTCAGCATGGTCAAGTGATCGCTTATGGCTCTCGTTAGTTGAAAGTGCATGAGCGGAATTATCTGGTCCACGACTTGGAATTGGTGGCAGTGATCTTCGCTCTAAAGTTGTGGCGGCACTACTTATATGGTGTGAAGGTTGACATCTTTACAGACCATAAGAGCCTTAAGTATCTGTTACATCAGAAGGAGCTCAATATGCGACATCGAAGGTGGATGGAGTTCCTGGGGGACTACACTTTTGATATACATTATACTCCCGGAAAGGGGAATGTCGTCGCAGATGCTTTGAGCAGGAGGGCTTATGCACAGGCCAACTGGATTCAGATGTATGATCCACGTATGATCAAGGACTTGGAAGCCTTGGAGATATCTTGTGTGGAGAGGAGTTCTAGTGCGAGTGCATGCTTGAACTGGACGGAGGTGCAGTATGACCTCACAGACAGAATACTACAGGCCTTGGAGCTTGATTCGAGCATGCAACACTATTTAGCAGAGTCTGGGGATGGGACTGCTGCAGAGTTTGTATTAGACGACGGTCTGATGTGGAAAGACGGTCGGTTGTGCGTCCCAAATATTTGTAAGTTGCGGGAGGAATTGATGTACGAAGCGCACTTTACAAAATAATCAATTCACCGAGGGAGCACAAAGATGTGCCAAGACATGAAAAAGCTGTTTTGGTGGCCAGGATTGAAGAAAGACATCGCCTTGTATGTGGCAAAATGCAAAACTTGCGCACTGGTGAAGGTGGAATGTCAGAAACCTGGAGGTTTCTTGAAGTCGTTGCCTGTACCGGAAGGGAAATTTGATGACATTTCGCTGGATTTCGTGCATGGTTTGCCGAGATCACAGAATGGGAATGATGCTGTATGGGTGATCGTGGATCGATTAACGAAGGTAGCCCACTTTCTTCCAAACCGGAGGGACGATTCAGTTGAATAGTTGGCAAAACTTTATGTGGATAGCATTGTACGATTGCACTGTGTGCCCCGTAGCATCGTCAGTGACCGAGATGGGCTCTTTACTGCGAAGGATTGGAGACTAATCCACCAGTTGTTAGGTACAAAGCTGAAGTTTAGCACTGCCTTCCACCCTCAGACGGATGGACAGACTGAACGTACAAACAGAACTCTGGAGGATATGCTCAGAATGTGCGTCCTAGATTTTGGCAAAAAGTGGGAAGATCATCTCTACATGATCGAATTTGCTTATAATAACAGCTATCAGGCAAGAATAAAGATGGCACCCTTCGAGGCCCTCTATGGTAGAGCTTGCCGCACTCCCTTATCTTGGGCATAGATAAGTGAAACGAAGCTGTTTAAGAGAACGGAAGTCGAAGAGGCAAATGCGGCGATTCAAACAATCCGGGATAGATTGTTGATTGCACAAGATAGGCAGGCAAAGTACTACAATGCCAAGCACCGAAACATCGAGTTCGCCGTAGGCGACTGGGTTTATCTAAAGATCAAACCTTTCAAGGGTGTGTCCAGGATTCGACGCTTGAAAAAGCTGAGTCCAAGATACCTTGGACCATTTGAGATACTGGAGCGTGTTGGCGAAGCTGCCTATCGGCTCACTCTTTCGACAAAGTGAGTGGTCTGCACGATGTGTTCCACATATCTGTATTGAGGAAAGCTGTAGCAGAGCCTAGCCAAGTGCTTGTGGCTAATCAGGTGCCGGTCGATGATAGGCTGAAGACACTGGTCACGCCTATTTGCATCGAAGACACTGATGTCAAACAGCTGCGGAATAAATTGATCAAGATGGTCAATGTCCGCTGGCACAACTGCGCCCGTGAGGAACTTACATGGGAGCGCGAGCAAACTATGCGTGAGGTGTTCCCCGAGCTGTTCCATTGAGGTACAAGTCCTATTTTGTATCTTTTTGATTAGTTGTACTATTAGAATTTCGGGACGAAATTCTTTTAAGTGGGGAAGAATTGTAAGACCCCAATTTTCTTGTGCACAAAAAACAACAAAAAATAAAAAGGATTTGACGTCAGGGAGCTAGCACTAGGCGCTAGGGCTAGCGCCGGTGGTAGTGGTCCCTAAGCGGTACCGACTCTGTAGCTAGCGCCAGCGCTAGTCACTAGCGCCGGCGGTAGCGGGAAAACCAGATTTACCCCCAAATCCCGACTCTTCTTCTCATTTTCTCTATAAACCTCTGCATCTGAGAGCAGTGGGCTGAGAGCTGGGAAGGAGATACGTTGGAGGTGAACCATCATCGTGCTAGGAGGGAGATTAGTGAAGAAGCATCTGCATGCGTGTACTGATGAGTCCCAATTATATACATATTTTCGGACTCATTTGGGCTAGTTTTCATGCACTTGCACTTCACTTTAGGCCTATTTTCAATTCTATTTGATCACATTGCCCATTTCATTGCTTAGTGCACATTTATGCCCCATCTTGGTGTGATTTCATGTATTTCTGTGGTCTAGTATATTTTCATGCAGGTCCAAGGGTTGTGCGACACTCGGGATGGGTCCTGGTGGATTTTCGGTCGAAAAAGCCTCTGATCGTGCGTTTTCCTTCTCGCACGACCAGGCGCACGACCACTGGTCGTGCGTTAATTCCCTTCCCTGATCGAGCGATGGTGCACGATCATTGGCCTTCTTCGCGAATGACCACTGGTCGTGCGCCGCTGATCGTGCGCGTTGTTTAATTCTGCTCCATCTATAAATAGACATGCGCGATTTTAGGTCGGGATCGACCATCCGACTCCGCCCAGCTCTGCCGTTTCCCACATTTTCTGCAGGGTTTCGCCTCCTTCTTCACCGCCCACCTTAGGGAGGATCTCCGGGCAAGCTTTAAACGCCAAATCTTCGCCGGAGCTTCCTCTCAGCCATCTCCTTCATCCAAGATCTTCAAGAAAGGAGTCAACCTAGCCTTCTTCTTCAAGATCTGAGCAGCTTGTGTGATCATTCCTCCTGTTCGTGACACGAAGAAGACAGGTCCACTGGAAGGTAGTGACAACCTTCTCTACCCCGGAAGCAGTTGAGGATCGAGTTTGGACGCGGATTGACAACCCGGCGATTCCTTCCGTGAATCCTCAACAAGACTTCAGAGTCGGTCGATTTCGCACACTCACCTCCTCTTGTAGTTGGTAGTTTAGTTGGATTTCTTATAAGTTTGATGAAGTATACTTTTATTTGTTAACATTAGTATGAAATCATGTCTATGTGATTGAGTGATCTTGTTATATTTTCATTTGAGGTGTGCCTTGTGGTGTGGATTGTTTGTTGTGTTGTGCCGCCCTAAGAATTGTTAGTGGTGTGCTCTGCGAAGAGGTGCCTGCGACCCTCATTCCGCCTCTCTCTCCACTCCATCCGCTAGCCTACTCGTCCATCCGCCTAGCGATTCGGTGCATTGCGGCCCGTGTAGTCTTCCATCCCGCCTGGCGAAGCAGTGCGCTCAAGGCCTGCATAGGAGAAGTCGTAGCTATTTTATTTTGTTTTCCGCAGTCCAAACCAAGCCTCCCGCAATCCATCCGACCTTAAGGACTTCAATCTCAAGTCCTCCTCAATAGTCAACTCAACCTTACTGTGTTCCTTCCGAGATCGATATTCGGGGATTTACTCCTCGTTTTATATTACTTGAACGATCGGTACACTGCCGTTTCGTGACGCAGTCGAGCTACCGCCTATAGCGGTGTGCGAGATTTGCTGTAACACCTCCCCTGTAGTGACCATATAATATGGGTCCGGCCGGGACCCCACAACATATAACCGCCACATCTTTGGTATTAAAAGATGATATTAACTACCCAATCTCAAAACTCAGATAATACAGCGGAAACAAACCAAAACCACAGAGATTGTCCACAGTACAAAGGAGTCCAACTGGCCTTAAGGCCTTACACAACCAATGTCCAAATCATCAGACATTCAATACTAAAGGGCGTCCCAACAAAAGGGGATAGATAGTAGTTTTACCTAAACTACCTCGGCATGCAAGCCGGTTACAACAAAATGTAATAATAGAAGTGCATGAGAATAACAGTAAACACTTCATGAGGCTTAGGCCTTTTTGGCCGGCGCGCTGGGTCCAGCCTGCGATTCTTGCCCTGCAACCAAATCACAAAAAGCGGTAAATGAGGGTCAGCTATGGTTGACCACAAACGGTGTAACAACATCCCTCCTCCCGGCCGTCCTAGCGGACCCCGGGGAACTACTTCACCCTGCAAGTCAGCACTTCGTATGCAAATGTACATAAAAGGAAACAGCATAAAAACATGTGTGAGTGTCACATACAACATCCACGTTTCTATGTTGAGCAGATAAATAAAAGGGGCCTACCAATGCAAAATGAATGCAAACCCGGGTTTCACCCAAGGCACCCTAAAGCGTATGAATCTATCACATCATCATACATCATCATCACATCACAAACACAGGGGTACTCGTCATTTCCCCACAAGGGCATCGTAGCCCAAGGCCAAGAGCTCTCGCTGAGACCCACCTCGCCTGGCTCGCCATGCCATCGGGCTTGTCTAACAGCTCACATGCTCGGGCCGCCAACAACACACAAGACCGATACTAAGAATTCTGGCTAACAAAAACGTCCCAAGGCCCTGGACTTACTCTCGGGACAACGTCCACCGATTGCCTCGCCTGGCGACCATCAACGGACTCATCCGTAGCACAGACATTCTCGTCAGTCAACAATCGAAGGGACTAATCTTGCCGGGACACTCTCCACACGTGAATCTCAGTCTCCACGGGTTAGCCAGCCGACCACAAAGACCATCGCGCCTTCGCACAACACTAGGCATCACATGCCCCAAATTCCGCACATTATTTCTCCGCCCTAAACCCAAAATTCGTTACCACACGAAGCTACAAGGGCATCACAACGACGAGTTCGCCGTATTCGGATTTCTAACAAACCCCTTGAATGCGCGTAAATCAACATCACCGAATCGGACCTACGACCACAAATCCGGCTTCACCCACAATGCCTAATCCGCTAACGGAGCGGATCTCTAGTGCAAATCATGTCGGGGACGGACTCAATCAACCCGATGGTTCCTTTCGAACCAAGGCGACCCGGATCCCTCTCACTCGACGGATCCGGTGCCAAAATGCAGAAAACAAAGGGATGCCATGCACGCATCCTAAAGACCGAGAGGAGAAATGTCGTTACCTTTTGATATCTCCTCCTAGCCATGAGAAGCTTGCAAACAAACGGTGGAGAAGAAGCGCTTCGACGCCCTCTACGCGTTGCCGATCTCGGATCGGTGAACGGAGCTCCGAAGCTCCGGCAATGGTGGATTCCCCTTCTCCTTCCTCCTTACCTCCTCCTCCTTTCTCCAACCTAAGAGAGAGAAATGACTTGGAAATATGAGGGTTTAACTGCTCTACCAAGACCTAAAACCCCCCAGCCAACCATCGCAGCCATTGGATCAAATCCCAAGATTTTGGGACGGCCGGATCGTCATCCCCGTCACTATTCGCAGAGCAGAATAAACAGTGCGCATGAGCAGCGGCGCGCGGTCGGTGATCGTGCGCGACCAACATCCCCTGATTGTGCGCTACACGATCAGCCGACCTTCAACCCTTGTGAATTAACGCACGATCAGGCGCACGACCACTGGTCGTGCACGAAGGAGGCCAGTGAGCGTGCGCGAAGAACCTGCTATGGAATTTTCAGCCTATTCCGAGCGCGACGCTACCACTCCGCCTACCTCGCTGGACTACGATTCTTGGGGTGTTACAACTCCACCACCCTTAAAAGAATTTCGTCCTCGAAACTTCAAAATTTAAACAGGAAATTCAAAAAGCATACCTGGAGCAAAAAGTTCCGGGAAATCCTCCCGCATCGCTTGCTCATGCTCCCAAGAGAATTCGTCTCGCCCGCAGTTGTCCCATCGCACCTTTACAAGTTTGACTTCCTTGTTGCGCAATTGTCGGACTTCCGAATCCTCCACGCCAACCGGACGAACCCTCGTCCCCAAATCCTCCATCACCGGCACCGTCGCCGCTTCGACTACGACGCTCGGCTCCACCAGATGTTTCCTCAACAGCTTAGTGTCTCCCACCTCCTCCCAAGACATCGGCGTTCGACACTTCCTTCCATACAAAGCTTCATAGGGCGCCATTTTGATGCTCGCCTGGAAGCTATTGTTATAGGCAAACTCCACCATGAAGAGGTGGTCTTCCCAACCCTTACCAAAGTCGAGAGCACACATTCTCAACATGTTCTCCATCGTACGGTTCATTCGCTCTGTCTGACCATCGGTTTGCAGATGGAACGCGGTACTAAACTTGAGCTTTGTGCCTAAGCTCTTCTGTACCAGCCTCCAGTCCTTCGAAGTGAAACGCCCATCGCGATCACTAACGATGCTCTTCGGAATCCCGTGCAACCGCACAATGTTTCGAACATAGAGCTCCACGAGCTTCTCCACGCTATCGCCCTTCTGATTCGGAATGAAGTGAGCCACCTTGGTCAGGCGATCCACTATCACCCAAATCGCATCGTTACCCTGCTGCGATCGAGACAACCCATGTACAAAATCCATGGAGATGTCATCGAACTTCCATTCGGGAATAGGGAGAGGCTTCAAGAACCCACCGGGCCTTTGGCACTCAGCCTTCACCAAGGCACAAGTTTGACATCGGCTCACGTACTCGGCTACATCCCGCTTCATCCCAGGCCACCAAAAAGATTTCTTCATATTCGCGTACATCTTTGTACTTCCTGGATGAACGGAGTACTTCGTAAAGTGAGCTTCAAACATCAACTCCTAGAGAAGCTTGCCAAAGCGCGGAACACAGATCTTTCCATCTCTCTTCAGAATTCCACCAACCATCTCAAAAGTCGTGCCTTCACTTTGCTGAGCCTCCAACACCAACTGTTGGCACTCCTCGTCCGCACTGGTCGCCTCTCGGATTCGATCCGTTATATCACATTGCATTTCAAACCAGTTCAAACGAGCTACGCTAGACTCACCTCTAGCCACACAAGAAATGTCAAGAGACTCCAAGTCTCGAATCAAACGCTCGTTATGCGCCTCCATCCAATTACCTTGCCCGGAGTACTTCCTACTCAAGGCATCCGCCACCACGTTGGCTTTACCCGGCGTATACTGAATCTCCACATCGTAGTCCCCAAGGAATTCGACCCACCTATGCTGGCGCATATTCAAATCCTTCTGGTCCAGGGGATACCTCAGGCTTTTGTGATCCGTGAAGATCTCCACCTTCGCACCATAAACATAGTGCCGCCAAAATTTTAGCTCAAAGATTACCGCTGCCAACTCCAGATCATGGACGGGATAATTCCTCTCATGAGTCTTTAACTGCCTTGACCCATACGCTATCACCTTGCCGTGCTGCACCAGCACGCAACCCAACCCGCAACCTGACGCATCGCTGAAAATCTGAAATCCTTCCGTCCCACTAGGAAGACTAAGGATTGGAGCAGACATCAACCTTTCCTTCAAATTCTCAAATGCACGGGCACACTCCGGTGTTCATATGAACCTTTGGTCCTTGCGAGTGAGAGTGGTGAGGGGCAACGCCATCCGCGAAAAGTTCTCCACGAACCTTCTGTAATAACCGGCTAGTCCAAGGAAGCTCCGGACTTCCGCCACGGTTCTCAATACAGGCCAATCCCTAATGGCTTCAATCTTCGTTGGATCTACTTCCACCCCATCTCCACTAATTATGTGACCCAAGAAAGCCACTTTCTCAATCCAAAACTCGCATTTTGAGAACTTAGCATAAAGCCGATTCTCCCTTAGAGTCTGCAATACCAGCCTCAAGTGAGACTCATGCTCTGCCTCTGTTTTTGAGTACACCAAAATGTCATCAATAAACACCACCACGAACGAATCTAGAAACGGTCGAAAAACACGGTTCATCAGATCCATGAAGACAGATGGATCGTTCGTCAGTCCGAACGGCATCACCGAAAACTCGTAATGGCAATACCGAGTCCCAAACGCTGTCTTAGCGATATCCTCTTCTCGAATCTTCAACTGGTAGTACCCCGACTTCAAGTCTAACTTGGAGTACACCACCGACCCTACTAACTGGTCGAATAAATCATCGATTCGCGGAATTGGATATTTATTCTTAACGATCAATTTATTCAATTCACGGTAGTCGATATACAACCGCATACTTCCATCTTTCTTCTTCACAAACAATACCGGCGCGCTCCATGGCGAAGAGCTGGGCCTAATGTACCCTTGCTCTAACAACTCTTGCAACTGAACCTTTAACTCGGCCAGTTCCTTCGGTGCCATCCTAAACGGAGGACGCGACACCGGCCTCGCACCCGGTACCAACTCGATCGAAAAATCGATCTCACGCAGAGGAGGTGCTCCCGGAAGCTCCTCGGGGAATACGTCCTCAAATTCTTCCACCACCGGAACTTCTCCAATAGTCAACTTTGTGGAGTGAGTCTCCGACAAAGCTAAAAACGCCTCGCCTCCTTGGTTTACCGCACGCCTCATTTGCACGGCGGAAATCAGGGAGCAAGCAACTCCGCTTAGGCCTTCGAACTTGACCTCTGCTCTACCTTCTCCTCTCAGGGTTACCACCTTCAACTGGCAATCGATACTAGCTCGCTGCGCGGCAAGCCAGTCCATCCCTAAGATAACGTCGAATTCGGCTAGTGGCAGAATCGCTGCTACTAACACGAAATCATAATCGCCAATTTGCATCACAAAGCGTCCATTCCTCATGGTAGTCATGAAAGACTCATTCGGCATACGCACACTTAGCTCCACTTCTGCCTCTACGGACTCAGCACCAATCTTCCGGATAAAACTTTCCGCAAGAAAAGAGTGTGACGCCCCCGCGTCGAACAACACTCGGTAGGGGTAGCCCGAAACTAGCACGAAACCTAACCACGTGCAAAAATAAACATAAAAGGCCGCAACCTACATTATAGTAACAAACGAAAACTTAAACTTTTCGTACCTGTCACCACGTCGGGTTGACGTATCGCTTCCTATTGCCCAAGATTATAGGCTCTAGGCTGCACTGGAGGGAACCGCGAAGCACTCGACTCCGCCGCTTTCCCCTTCTCTACAACACCGGGACCCGAACGCACCGATTGTTCCTGTCTCGGCTCTGGCTCAGCTCCGCCCTCGGTACAAAACTGACTAATGTGACCCACCTTGCCACACTGGTAACAAGTCAACGGACCTTTGAATCGAAAATCTCCCGAGGGTGCGCCACTTCTCTCCCCAGTCCTATTAGGATGAGGTTTCTTCTTGTATCGGTTTCCCTCAGACTTCCACTGAGATTGGCACTGAGAAGGCTTTCCTTCTCCCTGCTTTGCCGCAACACCCTTTCGCCGTTGGGTTCGCTCCAAGTCGCTCTCCAGTGTGCGAGCGGCTTCGACCAATTCATTGAATCCCGCATTCTTCAAGGCTATGAGTGGTTGCCTTAAATTTTCTCTCAACCCTTGATAGAAGAGATTATCCCTCTCTTCATCATCTGCCATGGTCGTTCCTGCATAACGACCCAAACGAGTGAACTCTTGCAAATATTCATCCACTGTCTTCTCCCGCTGCACCAAATGCAGAAACTGCCGCTGCAGTGCTAACCTTGTCGAGGCCGGAATATAACGCTTGAAGAAAGCGTTCCCGAACTCCTCCATGGACGGAACACGCCCAACAAAATGGCGACCGTTATGTTTCACCCACCACAACTTCGCATCGCCCTCTAGCATGAAACTCGCAAAGTTAGACTGCCTCTCAGTTGGGGTCTCAGCTGCCTTCAAGAGCTCCTGGATCCTCGAAAGCCAATCCTCGGCATCCGTTGGAGTGCCCACTCCCTTGAATCTAGGAGGGTGGAAACTCAAGAAGTATTTCATGAATCGATCACCCATCGGAATAGCTCTCTCCGCTATTGGCTCTGCTTGCCTCACTTCGACATCCGGTGTAGCCGGCGTAGCCGCCAGAGTAACAGGAGTCGCAACTTGCACCACCGGTGTCGGAACCCGTGGCATCGCTCCAGCTTGAGCCGCTACCATTGCTTCCGCTAGCATGCGACAGAAATCAGCCGGGAACATGCCCACATTCATGAGGCCCGGAGCAGTATCACTGCTTCCCGAAGGCTCCTCTTGCCTTCGTGACGTCCCCGCATCGTCGCCAACATCCTAGCATAAGCAAGGAAAAAGACTTATCAAGCTCTATTCGCAAGACTCAAACGCAGGGATACTCATGATCCCGCACAGTACTCCTATGTGGACAATCTCTTACGTGATCCAAATACACTAGACCTCGCAAGAATACTCAAACCTCCCTCTGATACCAAATTGTAACACCTCCCCTGTAGTGACCATATAATATGGGTCCGGCCGGGACCCCACAACATATAACCGCCACAGCTTTGGTATTAAAAGATGATATTAACTACCCAATCTCAAAACTCAGATAATACAGCGGAAACAAACCAAAACCACAGAGATTGTCCACAGTACAAAGGAGTCCAACTGACCTTAAGGCCTTACACAACCAACGTCCAAATCATCAGACATTCAATACTAAAGGGCATCCCAACAAAAGGGGACAGATAGTAGTTTTACCTAAACTACCTCGGCATGCAAGCCAGTTACAACAAAATGTAATAATAGAAGTGAATGAGAATAACAGTAAACACTTCATGAGGCTTAGGCCTTTTTGGCCGGCGCGCTGGGTCCAGCCTGCGATTCTTGCCTTGCAACCAAATCACAAAAAGCGGTAAACGAGGGTCAGCTATGGCTGACCACAAACGGTGTAACAACATCCCTCCTCCCGGCCGTCCTAGCGGACCCCGGGGAACTACTTCACCCTGCAAGTCAGCACTTCGTACGCAAATGTACATAAAAGGAAACAGCATAAAAATAGGTGTGAGTGTCACATACAGCATCCATGTTTCTATGTTGAGGAGATGAATAAAAGGGGCCTACCAATGCAAAATGAATGCAAACCCGGGTTTCACCCAAGGCACCCTAAAGCGTATGAATCTATCACATCATCATACATCATCATCACATCACAAACACAGGGGTACTCGTCATTTCCCCGCAAGGGCATCGTAGCCCAAGGCCAAGAGCTCTCGCTGAGACCCACCTCGCCTGGCTCGCCATGCCATCGGGCTTGTCTAACAGCTCACACGCTCGGGCCGCCAACAACACACAAGACCGATACTAAGAATTCTGGCTAACAAAAACGTCCCAAGGCCCTGGACTTACTCTCGGGACAACGTCCACCGATTGCCTCGCCTGGTGACCGTCAACGGACTCATCCGTAGCACAGACATTCTCGTCAGTCAACAATCGAAGGGACTAATCTTGTCGGGACACTCTCCACACGTGAATCTCAGTCTCCACGGGATAGCCAGCCGACCACAAAGACCAATCGCGCCTTCGCACAACACTAGGCATCACAAGCCCTAAATTCTGCACATTATTTCTCCGCCCTAAACCCAACATTCGTTACCACATGAATCTACAAGGGCATCACAACGACGAGTTCGCCGTATTCGGATTTCTAACAAAACCCCTAGAATGCGCGTAAATCAACATCACCGAATCGGACCTACGACCACAAATCCGGCTTCACCCACAATGCCTAATCCACTAACGGAGCGGATCTCTAGTGCAAATCATGTCGGGGACGGACTCAATCAACCCGATGGTTCCTTTCGAACCGAGGCGACCCGGATCCCTCTCACTCGACGGATCCGGTGCCAAAATGCAGAAAACAAAGGGATGCCATGCACGCATCCTAAAGACCGGGAGGAGAAATGTCGTTACCTTTTGAGATCTCCTCCTAGCCATGAGAAGCTTGCAAACAAACGGTGGAGAAGAAGCGCTTCGACGCCCTCTACGCGTTGCCGGTCTCGGATCGGCTAACGGAGCTCCGAAGCTCCGGCAATGGTGGATTCCCCTTCTCCTTCCTCCTTACCTCCTCCTCCTTTCTCCAACCTAAGTGAGAGAAATGACTTGGAAATATGAGGGTTTAACTCCTCTACCAAGACCTAAAACCCCCCAACCAACCATCGCAGCCGTTGGATCAAATCCCAAGATTTTTGGACGGCCGGATCGTCATCCCCGTCACTTTTCGCGGAGCAGAATAAACAGTGCGCACGAGCAGCGGCGCATGGTCAGTGATCGTGCGCGGCCAACATCCCCTGATCGTGTACTACACGATCAGCCGACCTTCAACCCTTGTGAATTAACGTACGATCAGGCGCACGACCACTGGTCGTGCGCGAAGGAGGCCAGTGAGCGTGCGCGAAGAACTTGCTATGGAATTTTCAGCCTATTCCGAGCGCGACGCTACCACTCCGCCTACCTCGCTGGACTACGATTTTTGGGGTGTTACATTTGCGCCATCAAGTTTTTGGCGCCGTTGCCGGGGAACACAGATGTGTGAGTTTTCTTGAGAGGGAGAGCCGAGAGATAGTAGTTCTTCTAGTGTTTATAGCCGCCTTATTATTTTTGTTTGCTTTTTAAAATTTATATTGTTTGTTATTATTTCTTCTCTCCTATTTTAAAGTTTTAAGCAAGTTTAATCCAAGGAGTCTTATTAGTTTGTGTAGATTTCCTTGCAAAGAATTTCAGTTTCGTTTTATCTGCTTTTATTGTTGAAAATGCCTTCATGGGATATTTCCCCTGCCACTTACGACATGATGGTATATTATATAGACCAAATGAATGAGTTAAATGCTAGGCAGTGTAGGAACGTTGTTTGCTTGTTGTGTCGAGGAGAGGGTCATGAATTGAAGGACTGTCCTAGTCTTTTCAATCCTGACCGCCGCTCCTCCACTCATGACAACATTGTCCCTATCACTCATTCTTTACCCATGGAGGCTATCGTGCCCTCTACCCCCGATCTTATTTCGTGCATGGACTCCTCACTCCCTGTATATGGCTTTATCCTAGTGATGATGATCACTCATCCGTTGTCCAACAAGGAGAGGAATGGGAGCTCCTAGATGCACCTGAGTGGGATGAGGAAAGTATTCTTTCCATCGAGGAGGCATTAGCAGATTTTTTTGCGGAGGAACCTGATATTCTACTTTCTGATTCTGATGTTCCTCCAGTTTCTTTGCATGATTTTTCTACACACATTCTTTATGATCCTATCAAAGTGAAGGAGTGGGGTGATGCTTCTGACTCGGAGGATGCTCCAAAGTGGGATGATGAGTTTGTTTTCCCTGAAGGGGAGAATGAATACTTTGAACACGATGGTGCACCTCGGTGGGACGAGGAGGATACTCTCTCTGATGAGGAGGTTTGAACTTCTTCATGGGACGAGGAGGTCCAAACCACCACTGAGGCCCTTGAGTTCGTGGGTTCCCCTCGCTATGATACTTACGATGATGATAGCGATCTATCCTTGGATCTTGCTGGGAGTGAAACCGGGATCACTCCCCCGATTGTTTTTTATTCATGTTCTTCTTCTTGTTTATTGCTTGATCCCCTTTCTCTATCTGAGCCTGTGCAGGATGAGTCTTTACAGGTACCCCAGGAGGACGTGGAGCATGTTGCTCAAGTCAATGATGAGAGTATCCTTTCATGTGAGGAGGTTGATCCCCCCTCCATAGAGGAAGCTTCATTCATTGCCTTCTCCTCCTGCTGCCTCCCTGAAGACGTTACCTTGCTGGGCAAGGATGTTTTTGGTGAGTTGAGTGAGGATGTTTCCTCCTCCACTTACATTCTCTACCCTCTACCTGTGAGGAGCAGGTATCTATATTTAGGTAGAGGGGTTACTGTTCTATCACCGTATCGGTACTCGCTACCGACACGGATATTGGGCCAGTTACTTGTCCACTTTTCTTTTCATAGGCCTATAAGCTAGAACTTTATAAAATCCGAATAAGTCATGCTGGGATGACAATAACCCCAGTAGTTATCTCACTTTTATTGCATTTTCATTTTCCTAGTTAGAATAGTTAGTTAATTTCTGTTCAGTTTTAGCATTTCTGCTTTCTTTTGTTTTTGTGGAGCTTACCCCTGCAGGTACTCATTGCAAATTCTGAATGGCGGGTTTGCTTCAGATTTTCATGCATCTTCTGGTATGCTCACTTGCTGAGCATTGGGTAACTTCTTCCCTAGCTTTCTATTTTGATTTTCACTGTCATATCATTATGATGTATTGCTTAGATTAAGTCTGGGGGGAGAACCGCGCTTCGTTACCCACTCACGGCCACACATCATTTGCATACTAGAAGCTTGTATTATGATATTTGGTTTTGTTCATTTGCATCGCGCACCGCATCACCCACTTGAGAACGTGCTTAAATTTTTGCACGTGCCGAGCTTTTTTTTATCACTTGTGCGCAAAGCGAAGAATTCTGTGTTGGCTTAGTATTGTATGGCGGAGTAAAATGTTGACTCCAGGAGTGTTCCTAGTCGTACAATCATGTTCACTTAGAGTTTGTGTAGATTAAAATCCTTTATATGCTTTTAGTTTCTATTTTTTCTATTAGCGTAAATTTTGTTTATTGTACTCTAGTTGTGAATCCGGTCATGAATCAAACGGTGGCGTAGAATTGTGTGTAGGCGTTCAGTAGCCTCGTATTGCTCGAGTCGGGAGGAAGGTTAATCTTTCTCGGTGGCTAAGAACTTGCCCCAAGCGACTCTCGAAGCATGGGTATACGGTTAGTCAACCGCGCAAATATGATGTAGGCCCTCATTTTGGCCCGGTTGAGCCTTGTACCCGTTCCTACCACATTACCCTTGCTACCCAGTTGTGCCTACCCCTCCTTTTGATTCAGCTCCACTATACATCACCAAAGCCCAATAGCCAATCCTATTAGCACACCCATGATTGAGCTTTATTATTTATATTTTGAATGTGGGGTGTTGAAGTGGTGTTCATATCGTGATATATGGTTGTGCCCAAATGGTATTTATGCTGGATTTTTTTTTGTGTAAATTAAAATGAATGCAATGTTTAAAAAAAAAAGGGAGACGAAAAAAAAAATGGAAAATATATAAAAATGTTTTGTATTTTGGAGTAGGCGGTGCACACACCGATGTTATCAAATCTAAGCCTGTTGGTGTGTGCACCCATTTGATTATGTTTGGGCATAGGGTAATTTATCTGTGTTTGTACTTGTTCATTTGGGTTTGGTGTGCTTAGCCTTCTTGTTTACCGTTGTTATACCCCACCTAAACCCAAGACCTGTTTTATCCTAAAGTCCTATTGATTTGCGCGCTTGAGTCAAACCAGTGCCATGGAGAGAGTGTGAACAGGCAAGCGTATGGTCATCGACATTGGTGGATTCCTTTGGAGATCCTCCCGAGACCCGATCTTTGGCAATGCTCACCTCACTGTCCGTCTACTTTCATTCTACGCGTAACCGGATGATTCACTGTGATTCACATTAGGAGTATGAGTAATATGTTTTCTACGTTTCTAGAAAATAAAAATTACTGTGCATACGTAGAATTGTTTTCTACTATTTATCATTGTGCATGAGGATGCGACTTCGCATGGTACTTCGTTCGTACAACTGCCTAGCCAACTAGTTCTCTTTTTCTTCGCCCTGAGAAGATTTGCTCGGGACGAGCAAACATTTAAGTCTGGGGGTGTGATGAGTCCCAATTATATACATATTTTCGGACTCATTTGGGCTAGTTTTCATGCACTTGCACTTCACTTTAGGCCTATTTTCAATTCTATTTGAGCACATTGCCCATTTCATTGCTTAGTACACATTTATTCCCCATCTTGGTGTGATTTCATGTATTTCTGTGGTCTAATATATTTTCATGCAGGTCCAAGGGTTGTGCGACACTCGGGATGGGTCCTGGGGGATTTTCGGTCGAAAAAGCCTCTGATCGTGCGTTTTCCTTCTCGCATGACCAGGCGCACGACCACTGGTCGTGCGTTAATTCCCTTCCCTGATCGAGCGACGGCGCACAATCATTGGCCTTCTTCGCGCACGACCACTGGTCATGCGCCGCTGATCATGCGCGTTGTTTAATTCTGCTCCGTCTATAAGTAGACATGCGCGATTTTAGGTCGGGATCGACCATCCGACTCCGCCCAGCTCCGCCGTTTTCCACATTTTCTGCAGGGTTTCGCCTCCTTCTTCACCGCCCACCTTAGGGAGGATCTCCGGGCAAGCTTTCAATGCCAAATCTTCACCGGAGCTTCCTCTCGGCCATCTCCTTCATCCAAGAGCTTCAAGAAAGGAGTCAACCTAGCCTTCTTCTTCAAGATCTGAGCAGCTTGTGTGATCATTCCTCCGGTTCGTGACACGAAGAAGACGGGTCCACTGGAAGTTAGTGACAACCTTCTCTACCTCGGACGCAGTTGAGGACCGAGTTTGGACGCGGATTGACAACTCGGCGATTCCTTCCGTGAATCCTCAACAAGACTTCGGAGTCGGTCGATTTTGCACACTCACCTCCTCTTGTAGTTGATAGTTTAGTTGGATTTCTTATATGTTTGATGAAGTATACTTTTATTTGTTAACATTAGTATGAAATCATGTCTATGTTATTGAGTGATCTTGTTATATTTTCATTTGAGGTGTGCCTTGTGGTGTGGATTGTTTGTTGTGTTGTGTCGCCCTAACAATTGTTAGTGGTGTGCTTTGCGAAGAGGTGCTTGCGACCCTCATTCTGCCACTCTCTCCACTCCATCCGCTAGCCTACTCGTCCATCCGCCTAGCGATTCGGTGCATTGCGGCCCGTGTAGTCTTCCATCAGGCCTGGCAAAGCAGTGCGCTCAAGGCCTGCATAGGAGTAGTCGTAGCTATTTTATTTTGTTTTCCGCAGTCCAAACCAAGCCTCCCGCAATCCATCCGACCTTAAGGACTTCAATCTCAAGTCCTCCTAAATAGTCAACTCCACCTTACTGTGTTCCTTCCGAGATCGATACTCGGGGATTTACTCCTCATTTTATATTACTTGAACGACCGGTACACTGTCGTTTCGTGCCGCAGTCGAGCTACCGCCTATAGCGGTGTGCGAGATTTGCGCCATCATGTACCATCGCGGATTCCAGCCAATCCCATCTCAGTTCTATGGCACCAAAATGACCAACTAGGGTAACGAATCTCCTCCCTAGCCTTTGGACATGTGTGTCCTTTGATTTCCATGTTTTGGAAGACTTCTACTAATTAGTAGATCGGATCTTCCGGTGGGTTGAAGTGATTCCCCCCCATAAATTGCATATAGAGTCCGGAATGGAAGTACGTGCATAGGCATGCTGTGTAAAGCCCATCTGGACAGGTCGAGCCAGATTGGTGATGTTTATCGCGTGGAGAAGACTCCATGTATATGCTGTGGTTCGGGTCTTCTGTACTGTTTTGTACAGCAAAATATCCTGGAGGTGTTTCCCAGGCAATACCCGAAGTTTGGTAGCAGAACTGAGTTCTGTTACTAGCACCGGGCGCTAGCTTTAGCGCCGACGGTAGCTCCAGGTGAGCTACTAGTGTTGATTTCTGGAGGTGTTTTCCCAGAGGTATCAGAACTTAGTTCTGTTACCATTGCCGAACATAACTAAGTTCTGTTGCTAGCGTCGGGCGCTAGCATTAGCGCCGGCGGTAGCGCCCAGCACACATATTGTGTGATTCCGTGCTACCTAAAGTCCTGTGGACTGGATACGTAGCAGGAGAAGCTGTGGAATTTGCAAAGCCCAGCTTTAAGTGTCGGGTATTAGGTGAAGCTTACCCGCATCGTGCAGAGTTGAATCGTGATGATTGAGCACGGGCCTAGCTGATCCGAACCCGCCCATAGTGGTGGTGAAGAGGTCGCCCCTCGGTGCACCGGGCTATGGAAGAGTGCCGGAACTTCGTGTGTACGGCCTAGCTCAAATTGCTTGTCTAAGTTGAAATAAGACTTAGCGTGAGGGCGTAACTCAGGGAGTATGCCAAAGTGTGCCGTGAGAGCACAAAGTGGGTAGCTTAGTAAGCCCTGGTTGGTGTTGTTTGCGGATATATATTTATATGCTGCTGACTCTTACTTGCAGGGAAGGAGCACCGCAGCCCCGAGTGTGGGGTGGGGTCGTTATAAATCTTGGTCAGCTAAAACTGACCGGTTACCTGTTTTACCACCGCTTGGTGGATTTATTTGTAAAGGTCCCGACGAGACTACCGGGAAATAGCGGGCTGAAGCCCCTTGCTGCTGTGCTGTGCTGGCCCTCGAAGGCCAAAGCTTTTGTTTACTTTTGTTCATATGTGGCCGGCCTGCATGCCGATGTCTGGAAGCCACCTATATTATGTAAACAAACATTGTAAATAACCTTTTATGTATTTCATTCCTAGTAGCTTATGTGAACAATGTTATACACTGGTTTATAAATGAAATTATATGCTTCTGTTATGCGACTCTGGTGATGAGATAGTTATAGCTTTAACTGTTAAATGCTGATTTTAGTACCGCTCTCTTCTGTTCATTTCATATGGCGTGGGGTCCCGGCCGGACATATTGTTATATGCTATGTAACAGGGAGGGTGTTACATTGGCACTCTTTCTTTGATTTTAGTGCCAACGCCTTCTTCTTTGGCTCCTTGTTGTATTCATCAAATTGGATTTTGAGTTCTACCTCATGGGTTTTGAGATTCCCAATGAGGCTCTCAACTTGGAGCCTCCTTAGATTGTGCGATTCTGAAATGGCCGTCACCTTTGGGTTGAATTTTGGAGGAAGGGAACGAAGGATCTTTCGGACCAAGTCGCCATTTGAGAAGGTCTTTCCAAGAGCTTTTGAGGCATTGACGATCTTGGTGAAGCGTGTGTACATACCCTCAATATCTTCGCTTTCATCCATTCAGAATTTTTCATATTCCGACTCCAGTTGGAAAAGCTTGGAATGTTTAACCTGCGATGTACCTTCATGAGTATCTTCCAAATGATTCCAAATTTCATATGCAGTAGTACATGCAGAAATTCTAATAAATTCATTTTTCTCTAACGCACAAAATAGGGCATTCATGGCTTTTGCGTTATTTTTACATTTGAGTTTATCCCGATCATCCCATTTATCTTTGGGTTTTTCTAACATAACCTCTCCAACTACAAATGTAGGAGGAGTGTATTCTTCTTCTACCATGTTCCAAACCTCAATGTCTAGGGTCATTAGAAAACAACGCATCCTATTTTTCCAATAATTATAATCTGACCCAGTAAATAGTGGAGGTCTACTAATTCCCTGACCCTCGGAAAAAGCGAGATCATAAGACGCCATTATTCCTGGTTTTTAAACCGTTTGGAATAACCTACCTCTGATACCACTTGTTGGATCTTACGACACCCTTAGAGGGGGGGTGAATAAGGGAATAAAAATCTTTGATAATTTTTACTAAATTTGTTTAGAGATAATTAGAATGAAATAATCAATTTAACTTAAAGTAGGAAACAATTGTAATTTGCAATATTATAAATTATGCGAAATGATAGAAATCAAGTAAACACATAAAGAGACATGATTATATTATATGAAAAAAGTGTTTACAAAAATTGATTTCACTAGCGCTTGAAATCGTAGGCGAATAAAGTAATATATTTTTTCCTTTTCTATACCGACTTGTATCCCCACGAACAGGTTGGCATTAGCCTATCCTTCCCCGGATAAGGCCTTAAGCCGCTCTAGCCAATCCTTCCCCGGATATGGCCTCGAGCCCCCATAGATCTAATCACCTAGAACTAGTCGCCAACACAAGGTGAATTTCCCCCTAAGTCCTACCCAGACCTAGTCGCCAACACAAGGCGAATTAACTACACGATTACAACCGAATATGGAATGAAAATAAAATTAACAATAATGAAACTCCCTATATGAGATCTCTGAAGTTGAGGATGAAGGATCGTTGTAGCATAAGCGAGGTTGAAGCGATCGTTCTTCGGATGCAGCGTGGTGGCTTCCTTCTCTAGAAATCATCTTTGAATTTGAGTGGGAGATGAACTTTCGGCAGAGTAGCAGCTTTGGAAATATGGCACAAGTAATCTCTGTGGAAGCACTAACTAAAATGAGAGAGATCCCATCATTTTATACAACTTGGAGATAGTGCCTGCGGTAGCTCCTAGCACCTACGGTAGAGTTCGTGTGGAGCGGTTGAGAAACTGTCGGCGGCGTGGCGCTGTGCACGAATTTGAGATAGCGCCAGGCGGTAGCGCTAGCGCTGGCGGTAGTGAAAACTGTCGGTGTCGTGGCAGAACGAACTTTCGTCGATTGTAGCTTCAAGTTCATCGAACGAAAATTTCGTCGAACGGACCCAAATTTGTCGAACGAAATTTCGTCGAACGGAATTTTTGTCGACCTAACTTTTCGTTGAACGCAGCTTCAATTTCGTCTGACGGCTAGCGCCTGGCGGTAGCGCTAGCGCCGGCGGTAGTGCATTATTCCAGATTTTTTTAATTCTGCTGCTTTCTACCTGTGGAGTATTGCACCTATAGTTCTTGCACACTATAAACACACAAAATATACGATCAAATACAATTTGGGATTTGTTATTCTCAAACAAAGGGATGTGACACACATGTCCAACAAAAAGCTCTTTTTTCCAACCTAAGATCGTGTTTCTTAGAGTGGAGTGTTTGTTGATTGATGTTGTGTTAGCCTCATGTGGTTTCTTAGGTGGTTGTGGGAATCCTTTGGGTGAACCCAACCAACATCATGTGCATACCTAGGTTTCCCTTATTTTGCTGCTCAACCTAGAAGATTTATTGTACTTGAAACCTCACCCTGTGTAATGTAGGTGTGCTTTCATTATTTGATTACATGTTGCATGTACGGCTTGCTTACAGGATTAGGGATGACATGCCCCTGAGCTAGCTAGATGGCCGAGGGGTGGGATCGTTACATAGTTTGATAGCTGACCCTTATTTACCTCTTATTGGATGTTGGTGCAGGTGCTGGTGAGCCAAGTGGAAAGTTGTGGGCAGAAGCCATATGTTGTGTTGACCCTTGAAGGCCAACCTCTCTTTTACTACTTTCCTCATATTGTCGGCCTGCGTACCGATGTTTATTTTGAGTTAAGGGCATTGTAAGAATGTATGGCCTTAAGGCCTTATCTCTTTATTGTTTCATTCTTGGGATAGTGGAAAAATTCTGAAAGTAATGTATTTAATGCTTCCGCTGACGCTGTGATACTCTCGTGTAGTTGTTTTTTGTTATCATCTTATTAACGTATAGCTAGTGTGATCAATATGGCGTGGGTTCCCGGTGGGACCTACTGTTATATAGTTTGTTCTGGCAGGATGTTACAGGCTTATTGAGTTGATTTGGTTCATTTTTCCAAAATGCACACTAAACCCTAAACCCTAAAACCCTAAACCCTAAAACCCTAAACCCTAAACCCTAAACCCTTCAAACACGGGAAATTATGTATCCCTCGCTCCTCTTTGCAACTCCACATCATTTGGGAGCTATATAGTGGTGGATTGAGTGGGCACTTCGGAAGAGACAAAACGATTACGCTCATAGAGGAGAAATTCTATTGGCCCAAACTAAAGGCGATGGTTGGGAGGGTAGTTAGCAGTTGTCGTACGTGTCAAGTTTCTAAGGGTACTAAGTCCAATATCGATTTGTACACCCCTCTACCTATCCCGTCCATACCATGGGAAGACGTGAGCATGGACTTCGTATTAGGCCTTCCCCCCACCCTTCGACGTCACGACTCTATTCTCGTCGTTGTGGATAGGTTCTCCAAAATGGCATACTTCCTCCCATATAGTAAGACCGACGACACTTCTCACATGGCGAAGCTGTAATTTAGGGACGTCGTTAATCACCGCGGAGTTCCGATGACTATTGTCTCTGATAGGGACGTCAAATTCACTAGCTACTTTTGGAAAACCTTGTCGATTCTTATGGGAACGAAACTACTATTCTTCGCGGCTTATCATCCGCAAACTGATGGGCAGACGGAGGTAGTTAATAAAAGCGTAGGAAACTTTCTTAGATGTCTAGTGAGCGATCATAAAGGCACCTGGGATCTTCTTCTTCCTCACGCCCAGCTCGCCTATAATAACTCCAAAAATCGGTCCACCGGTCTTTCTCCAAACGAGATTGTTCACGGATACAAGGCCCCTGTTCCTCTTGACTTGGTTCGGTTTCCCCCAACGTACAAGACAAGTCAGTTCACACAATCCTTTGCCCAACATATTCATGACTTACATGCACGTATACGAGCTACCTTGACCGATCAATACGAGTCTTATTGAACGCACGCTAATTTACATTGGAGGGTGTCACACTTTAAAGTCGGCGATCTGGTTTTAGTAAGATTAGTTCCCGAACGAATGCCAACTGGCACCGTTAAAAAGTTAGCACCAAAGCGTGCCGGCCCTTTTCGGATTATAAAGAAGCTAGGTGACAATGCTTTCGTGTTAGATTTGCCGGCTGATTGGGGTATATCCCATATTTTTAATGTCTCGGATTTGACGCTGTTTGTTTCGCCTCCGCATGAGTTGGATTCTTTGTCGTCTTCTCCCACCACTAAAAATTCTAATGGGTTGGGGAGTGGTAGTTTGGATGATCTCTCTCCTTCGGTCCCCGCAGGTATAACATCGGATGGTACGTTGTCTTCCTTTATTCCTACTGCTGACATGTTTCCCGGGTTCCCCAAGACATTTCTCACTCCAAATCTGATTCTCGCTACTGAGCCACTTGCTACTCCTGATGGTGCTACCTACCTCTTCCTCATCCGTTGGCGTGAACGCCCTCCCTTAGATGACTCATGGGTACTCGTGACAAAGCTTCAACGTTTGGACGTCGAGCTTCTCCGCCACTATCTCTCGGACCACGCATCGGAGATATGTGATTTTGAGTGGGGGAGGATTGATGGTGCGACCCCTCCGGCACTCCTTGATGATGAACCGGTTGTCGAGGATTTTTTTATTTGGGACATTTTATTATGGTGTGTATTTAACCATACGGATGGATGAGATTACATCTCCATCATGGATGGTTAAGGTTTTGTTGTAACTCCGATATACGGAGGCCTTTATGATGAGATTAGAATCATTGAAGAAGAAACCCTATTTTCTCATTGAAAATTTCGGCCACATGGAGGAACTCCTCTAGCCGCCGCCCACTTTGGTGTGAATCCTCCCGCGCATTCTCCATCCCGTTCGGTGCGACTCCGGCATGGCTTCCTTCGGTGCGACTCCAAGGAAGAAGGTTGCAACCCCATTCGGTGTGACGCCGGTGGATCCGTGGAGAGAGTGAATCTCCCACCTTATCTTGTGTGTGATCATCTTCTTGGTTGGGTAATCTCTTTCTCATATTGTGATTTCTTTCTATGAGATTTGTGGAGGTTTATTCGAACCATCTTTTCCGTGATTTTTTAAAAATGCATCGCTTGCAAATTCTGATTTCGTTTTCATTGTTATTGAATCTCTTGTAATCCGGATTGGGAAGATCCGTCGCGGAGCAAAACTCGGCCTAGCCTTGACTTGTTCTCCAAGATTGGCACAATTATTGCTAACAAGTGAATTAATCTCAACTAAAATTTTGACCTTTACTAATCATTTGCCGCCGCTCCAAAATAAATTAATTGCTGCATTTGAAACGGCTCAAGTTGAAAATAATAGGTGCTTGTGTAGGTGCGGTGAGTTGTGTGCTTGTTGGAGAGGTAGGTCTTAAGGACGTTGTATCGAGTCTGGCTTACGATGAGTTGTGTGCTTGTTGGAGAGGTAGGTCCTAAGAACGTTGTATCGAGTCCGGCTTAATTTTATCATTCGGATTTGGGAGCCAACCGACCCCTTTTCGTTCGCTTTTGGTCGGAGCCCTCCAATGTTGTTTTTAATTTCTGTGATGATGGTTTTCTGTTAGCATAAACGACTGCGTGTCTCGTCCTTCGCTACATCATCCATGTCATGTACCGTGGTAGCGTATCTTCGACGTACCTAGCCCCGCCCCCGGTGGAGAAGGTTTCATTCACCCAGAAGGACATGTCAGTTCAAGAAGACCCGTTTTGCGTTGCGCTAGTCATTCAGACGGCGATCGAGAACTTCACCGTCTTCCGAATCCTTGTGTATAACGGTAACTCAGTCAATGTTATATTCAAGAAGGCGTTTGATGGGATGGGGGTGGAGGAGCAAATGGTGTTGGCCTCAGATGGCCCTTTGTTTGGATTCTCCGGGGAGAGGAAGGAGGTAGAGGGGGGAGTGGGACTCCATGTAGTCCTGGGGGGGGGGGGGGGGGGCAGTCCATGAATTGCCATTTTGTCATAGTGGACGCCCCCAGCAGCTACAGCGCCATCTTTGGATGTCCACTCATCAACGCGTTGCGCTGTGTCCCCTCCACCTTCCACCAGTGGCTTAAGTTCAATGACGGAGAAGTCCAGGTTCGGGTAAGGGGATACCCTAAGATGGCCCGACAGTGCTATGTGACTGCCGTGAACACGATCTCTTGGATGGCCGAGGAGGAGAAATGGGATCAAGAGATGGGGGAGCTGGCGAGGCTCGGTGAAGGAGAGGAGGAAAGAGTAGAGGAAGGGTCAAAAGAACCGATAGATGGGAAGGAGAAGGAGGAAAAGGAGGCCCGGGAGGAAGGGGCGGAAGATGTGATGAAGCTTCAGGAAGGCAGAAGAGAGGAGAAGGTCGAAGCGCCGACTTGCGACAAGGAGATGGAAGATGATTGGGGAGAGCAGTCCCGGTTAGAGGCCGTGGATGAATTCATGGAGCTTGAGGTCACCAGCCGGGCAGGGGTGGTAGAAAGGGTCAAGGTCAGCGACGAGCTCAACCCGGAGGAGCAGAAGCAAATCCTGGCATGCGTCCAGGAGAATGTAGACGTCTTCGCATGGAGTGCCGCAGAGATGCCCATGATCGACGCAGATGTGGCTTGCCATCACCTCAACCTCTACCCCGGCACTCTCCCCATCCGTCAAAAGAAGAGGGCCATAGCAGACAAGCTGGAGGGGCCCATCCGAGAGGAGGTGGGAAAGCTCCTACATGCAGGTTTTGTATCGGAGATCCAGTATCCAGGCTGGGTCTCCAACGTGGCTATGGTTAAAATGGGAGGAGGTAAGTGGAGGATGTGTATAAATTTTTCCTTGCTTAATAAATCATGCCCCAAGGATTGCTACCCTTTGCCTAGAATCGACGCGCTGGTTGATCCAGCCGTCGGTTTCTAAGTAATGTCTTTCTTAGATGCTTTTTCAGGTTATCATCAGATCCGCAAGCACCCCCCCCCCCCCCCACGACATTTAGGATGTCTCCTTTATCACGGGAGATGGGTGCTATTGCTATAAAATGATGCCCTTTGGGCTAAAAAATGCAGGGGCAACATACCAACGGATGATGGACATGGTTTTCCGAGAACAGAAGGGAAGGAACCTGGAGGTCTATATGGACAAACCACATTATCAAAAGCCGAGACCTGGAATACCACCTTCGGAACCTCGAGGAGACCTTTGGGACTCTGTGGAAGTATAAAATGAAACTCAATCCACAGAAGTGTGTCTTCGGGGCTAGCCGAGGGAAGTTCCAAGGTCACCTTCTCACCCCAACCAGGGAGGAGCATAACCTAGATAAGGTCAAGGCCATCTTGGAACTGGGATCGCGAAAAAACTCCAAAGAGGTTCAGCGCCTCACCGGGAATTTGGCCAGTCTCAGCAGGTTCCTCTCCTGGGCAGGAGAAAAGTGTGCACCTTTCTTCAAGGTGTTGAGAGGAAATCAGAAATTCGAATGGACCACGGAGTGTGAAGAAGCCTTCTAGGCGTTGAAGAGGCAACTCACTCAGGTTCCTCTACTCCATGGGCCAAGGAACGGAGAGGACCTATCCTTATACCTGGGGGTAGGATCCGGGGAAGTGAGTTCAGTGCTAGTCCGGGAAGAAGGCAGAAGGCAGCTTCCAATTTACTACGTCAGCCGAGTGCTGAGGAAGGCGGAGCTCCGATACCCCATCCTAGAGAAATTGGCCTTCGCCTTGGTAGTATCGACTCAGAAGCTCCGGCCTTATTTCCAAGCACATTTGATTAAGGTGGTAACCGACCACCCCCTTCGCAACATCATGGAAGGGGTAGAACACTCGGGAGGCTAGCCAAGTGGTCCATGGAGCTGAGCGAGTTTGATATCTCATTTGAACCAAGGTTATCAATAAAGGCGCCGACGGTGGCGGACTTCCTGGCAGATTATGTCGCCAAGGTGGAGGAGCAGGAGGCGTCCCACTCTGAGGCTTGGAAGATGTTATTGGATGGGGCCTCAGGGAAGCACTCCTTCGGGGGAGGGGTAATCCTGGTGAGCCCACACGGGACAAGGATTGAGCAGGCCATCAACATTTATTTCCCAATCACCAACAACTAGGCTGAGTACGAGGTAGTGATAGCAGGCCTGCGACTGGCCTAGGAGTTGGGTATACAATACGTCGAGGTCTCGATGGACTCCATGGTGGTGGCGTGCCAGATCAGGGGGGAGTTTAAGGCAAAGGAGCCCACCCTCCAGCGCTACCTGGAGAAGGTTAGGGGGTCATTGGGCAATTCTGCACTTTCTCCATCAATCATGTGCCAAGGGAGGAGAGCAGTCCTACAGACCTTCTGGCCATGTTCGGCCCCCGGGCAGGGGGACGATGTCGGAGCACTTTCGACCATCCATCGATGATGGAGAGCTGATGGAGATAGACCAGCAAGAGTCATGGATGAGTCCCATCGTCACCTTCCTCACGTTGGGCAGGTTCCCCGAAGGGGAGGTGGACAAGCGATGACTCAGGTACAAATCTGCCTATTACTCCATACATGCAGGTGGGCTGTATCGTAAGACCCTCTCGGGACTCCTCGCCTGTTGTTTAGCCAAGGGGGAGGTCCAGAGGGTCTTGGAGGAGATCCACTCAGGGGAGTGTAGCAGCCACTCGGGGAGCAGGACATTAGAAGGAAGGGTGCTGAGACATGTTTATTTTTGGCCTACCCTCAGCAAGGATGCGGCGGAGTTTCAAAAAAGTGCTCCAAGTGTCATCTCTATGCTCCACTCCAACTTCTCCCAGCTTAGAGGCTTCGGACCATCACAGCTCTGTGGCCCTTCGTGATATGGGAGCTTGACCTGGTTGGTCCCTTCCCCCAGGAAAGTGGTCAGAGAAGGTTCCTGCTGGTAATGATAGACTACTTCTCCAAGTGGCTGGAGGTGTAGGCGCTAGCCAAGGTGACATCCCAAGTGATAAGAAATTTTGTATGGGGTGAAATCATTTGCAGGCACTGGATCCCGTTGGCCATAGTGACGGACAACGGGCCGCAGTTTGTCAGCGATGAGTTCATCAGTTTCTGCACTCAGCTTGGAATAGATCTTCAATTTGCATTGGTCCACCACCCGAGGAGCAATGGGCAGGTGGAGGCGGCAAACAAAATAATTGTGAATTTTCTCAAGAAGAAGGTTGAGAACCTCAGGGGAAACTAGGTAGAATTGTTGCCCTCGGTCCTCTGGGCCCTAAGAACTACCCCAAACACGGCCACAGGGGAGACCCCTTTCAAACTATCTCATGGGTCAGAGGTCGTGCTTCTCATAGAATTCGAAGTGAAGTCCCCCCGGGTGGTCGTCGCGGGAGAAGGTGATGATGAGTGGCGGGCAGAGAACGAAGAGGAGCAAAGGCTATCCTTAGACCTGGTGGAGGGGCTCCAGGATCTCGCTACCATTCGGCAGGAAGAGGTCAAGAGGCGGATGACCCGATACTTTGACCAGCGAATCAGAATAAAGAAGTTTGAGAAATAGGACTTGGTCTTAAAAAAGGTCGATGCGGCCGGGAGAAGGGCCGCGGTAGGTAAACTTGATGTGGAAGGGGTACCTCTCGGCCGGGCCAGGAGTGGGGACGACTTGAAATGATTCTATGCATAAGAGTTTTAGTAAATGACTTGTATGTGTTACTTTTCTTATGTCAACTCGAAAATTGTTTCTAAGAAGAAATCATCAAGCGTCCTTTCTTTGGAGCTAGAATGCCCAAGATCGATTCTGCTGTCGGGCTCTCATAGCCGGTGGGTCTGGTTGATCTCTAGAGAGGATGGCAAGTAACAATTCCTTTGGTGCTGGGATGCCCCAGATCGATTCCGCTGACGGGCTCTCATAGACGATGGGTGATGCGTGTCGGCAAGTGCACCGGTCGCTGTCAAGTAATAATTGTGGAGAATAAATTCCCCAGATGTCGGTCTCTTGAGGAATGTAGTATGGGAGAACGAATCGCGCAGTGATGATTGTTACACAAGCGTTCAACAGACACAAAGAGGGGTTTTTGGTTGGTTTTCCTAATCTTAGCAATAACAAAAGAAATGCGGGTCGAAAACACCGCTTCGCAAAGTGAGGTGGATGCAACGGCCGCGATGCCGTGCTTCGTGAGGCGGATGAAGTGAACTCAAGTGCGAGAGGGTGAGGGTCGCAAACACCTCTTCACAACCGCCGTTAGCTCTTGCTAACGCGGGTCAAACACCTTGCGTGCGGGCGCGAGTGAGTGAATGAGAACGGAGTGAATCACAACCAAACCATGAAGAATAACAAAGAGACATTCATTTAAACAAATAACATCTCAATATTCGAGTTTTACACGGTTCAAAGAGTACAACAAGGAAAGAGGAAAGAAATAACCGATGTTGAAGACTAGCGGCCGTTCACGGCCGGAATGGTAGGTTGTCGGGCTACCTCCGGACTCGGACGGACAATGCTTCCGGCGTAGAGAGCTGTCACGATCTCCCTACGTGCTCCGTCGTCTTCGACTTTAGGTTTCTTCTTCTTCTCACCGAGCGGAATGAAAGAATGCTTGCTTGGAGGCTTGCGGACGATGGAGAACTCTCACGGACAATGGAGGAAGTCTTAGAATGGATGGAGGAGGCTTCACTTTGCATAGGAGATGAAGTGGAGGCGTCCCAAGGTGGAAATCGACGGCGTACGGAACAGGAATCCCGCTCCCGGCATGAACGATCCGCCCTAAAATCGCAACAGGCGTTTAAATAGGCGCTGGATTGAATACTGCGCACGGTCATTGGCGCACGACCAGTGGTCGTGCGCACTGGAATTCTGCGATCGTGCGCACTGCCTGGGAGGAACCTGCAAGATACGAAATTATAAAATAAAATGTTCGCACGACCAGTGGCGCACGACCGGTGGTCGTGCGCACTATCGTTGATGGTCGTGCGCAATACAGCAAACAGAACTCAGAATTTTAATGATAAGTGCGCACGAGCAGTGGCGCACGACCGGTGGTCGTGCGCACTGGCGTTGGTGGTCGTGCGCACTGCACCAAACAGAACTCGTGAAAAAGGGTTAAGTGCACACGATCAGTGGCGCACGACCAGTGGTCGTGCGCAATAGAACCGGTGATCGTGCGCAGTGTTCCTGTGCAGAATTGCACCGGGAACACTTGCACGACTCCTATTCCAGCATAACCACAGATCTAGCCACTGAAAGTGGCACCTAACAGCACAATAATACTACTAAAGACAAAAAGCATGAAAATCACACCAAAGTGGGCCAAGATGTGCACCTAGCATGGATTATCAAATATAAACTAAAACAAGGCTAAAGTGCGGAGAAATGACTAAATAACGGCCCAGATGAGTCCATAAATGTGTATATGATCAGGACTCATCACACCCCCAAACTTAACTGTTTGCGCGTCCCGAGCAAACGAATCCGGCGGAGCGTGAAAACGATAATTAACATAGAGAATTACACAAAGGAGTACGGTGCGAAGTAACATACGCATGCAAGTAGAGAATTTAGTAGAAGGAGATTCTAACTATGCTAACTAATTTACAAGAGTATTAAAGCGTAATTAAAGATTTAGATGTACTCACTTGGTGAATTATGAAGAATTTGACGATCATGCCCGGTATGAAAGTGACGAGACACTGAGGCGGGTGTTGCAAAAGATCGGGGATTAAGAATAACTCCGCTGAAATCCATCACCGTCGTGAACCATACGCTTGCCCGGTTACACTCTCTCCACGGCGCTAGCACTCTCGCAAGTCAAATCAGTAGGGCTTTTAGGAGTAAAACGAGGCTTAGGTTACGGTATGATATTCAAAGTTAAACACGGTGGCTACGCAACCCAAGTGAGCTAACAGAACGCTGCACCATACAAGACCAACGAACAATGCTCGTGTGACACACCCCCAGACTTATCATGAAAACCAGGTGTGCACACGGCCTACTTCACAAATACCAACAGATTTTCTGTTTTTAGCTCGGGAGGATTTTTTTCAAAATACTCTTTTTTTTTTCTTTTACAAATTTTACTTCTTTTATTGAACCCCCGGTTAGTTCAAAATCAGCAGATGGACTTTATTTTCTCTTCATAACACAAAGATTCCACACACCACGCAAGTTGAGACATATGAGCGCAATTAAAAACATTTTGGTTGCGGGAGTAGGATAGGCTTCAGGCTTTGGTGGATGAAGAGGAGCTGAACAAAGGATTGGTAGGCACAAAATAGGCTTGCAAAGGTGAATGAAATGGACATGGAATAACAAAGCTCAAACTAGCCAAAGGGTGGCCTACATCATGCTTGACTCAACGAGTAGCTCTCACCCATGCTTCGAGAGTCGCTTGGGGCAAGTTCTTAGCCCACGAGAAAGATAAACCTTCCTCCCGACTCGAGCAACACACGACTAGCAATCGCACACACACAACACCGGGTTATCGTCAATTCCATACAAATTCACCACTTGAGTATATTAAATCTAAATTTACGCAGAAATACTAAACATAAATTAGATGCATAAAGAAAATCTAGTTCTACACAAATTCTACCATAGCATGCGAAGTGACTAGAACACTACATGAGTCAACATCGCACTCCAAATAATAATTCCTACGTTAACAACCTATTTCATACTCCAACCAAGATAGTTTACAACGGAACAACAACAAAAAGATAAATACGCACTCAAGTGGGTGCAGTGGTGTGTGAAGCATGAAAAACAACGATAATGATAAGATAAATAAGAATCAACCTTCTGGTATGCGGTGCACTCGTGCACAGTGGATAACAACAACCGCTCCCCCAGACTTAAGCTAAACGATATATCTAGAAATTTGAAGCTAAAAGAAGGGAGGAAGCGTTACCCAATGCTCAGAAATGAGCATACCGGACGATTGGCGTTTATGATCAAGACTAGTCCGCAGCATCCACACCATCGAACACAAAACCTGCAAGCACAAACTCAAAGCAACAAAAGCAAATACAAAAGCTGAACTAAAAGAAGTTAGAAAAAGGGAAATACGAAAACAGGATATCTGGGTTGTCTCCCAGGAGCGCTTTCATTTAACGTCCTTAAGCTGGACCAAATACCTGAATTAGCAGTGTTTATAAAGTGCAGGAATTAAAAAGAAATCTCAAAAATAGTTCACCACAGCAAATAAAACACACATCAACTAAAAGCGCTCTTATGGTGTGCTTCTCCCGTAGCACGTAGGCGGGAGGTGAAGGCTTTAGGGCCAGCACTGGTATTACCCAATGCTCCCCTAACCTCCGCCACCTTGCCACGGAGAGCGGCAGCACGAGCGTCGCTCAGAAGTTTTTCCTTTTTAAGTTTGGTGACAGTCGGAGACTGCCACCGTTGAGAGTTCTCAGATTTTTCCTCCTTAGAATCAGGTGGCGTCACTTCCGGCATCGTGGTGACTACCGGATCGGCCCAGGAGATGGAGCGCTTAGATAGTTTATTACATGATTCACCATAAGAAGATAAGTAATCAGCAACCCTAACTACATTCACGTCAACGTTTCCCGAACTGCAGTCTTCCTCCTTCTCGGAGTCGAACTCTTTCCAGAAGTCAACCTCTTCCTCCTCATCTGATTGGAGCTCCTCCTTTCCTCCTTCACTTGTTTCTTGATCTTGTATCTTTCCTGCACATCTTAGAAATTCATCAGAAATAACGAGAGGGGGAGGAGTGGATGTGTCAGCTGTAGCTTCGAGGCGAGTGGGCTGCAGCGCCTTGTTAGGTAGGAGAACACACCCCGTAGCGAAGTCAAGGGTGGCGCCGCTCTCTTTCAAGAACGGCACGCCCAAGATAGGAATGGATTGATTTTCCTGGGGGCCCAACACCTGAAAGTCCGCGACCACAGTCATCCCCTCAACTATTACTTCCACATTTCTCACTTCCCCCTCAGATTGGACAATAGTGCCGTTAGCGAGAATAAGCGATTTCATTTCCTCCGTGTTCATCTCAAGTTGTAAATTCGCAACATCTTGCAGTGCAATGACGTTGCGGGAGGAACCGGAATCGCATAAAGCTTTTGTTTCAACCTTATTGATGGCACAAGAAATTACCAGCTCACTCGGTTCAACCTCTACCACATCCCCAAGACTCTTCCCTTGATCAATTGGGTTCTTCTCCGTGTTGCTGGGAAGGGTCCCCTGCGATCGCTCGGTTAGCACTTGGGCCAATTGGCCCAACTGCGTTTCCAGGTTTCGCATGGATGCAGTTTGATTTGCCATATTCGAATTAGCTACTTGCATGAATTTCTCCATCATCTCTTCTAGATTACTCTTTTTTTTAGTAGGGGGTGCTTGATTATAGTCCGGGTGTGGTGGCCTCGGTTGGCTCCCGGAGGCGTAAGCATCGTTTTGATGCTGCCCCGGTGCCCATCGTTGGCCAGGTGTGTTTGGATTCCACGAGAAGTTCGGGTGACTTCTCGCTCCCGGATTATAAGCATTATTGAAAGGCGCCCCCCTAGGCTGATTTCCTACATAATTAACAGATTCGTTCAAGTTCAAGTGTGCGAAGTCACCTGCCACATTGTTCCCCGAACACTCATACGCGTGGTGGCCTCCGCCTCCACATCCCTCGCAGGTAATGACAGCAGCAGTCGCGGATGGTGAGGGGAGAGAGTCGACCATGAAAAGACCTCGGCCGCTTCTTGGAGCATTTCTCCTTGCAGTCCAGAATGTACTGTGGGAGGCAGTGTCGCGCAAAATTCGGAGGGCTTCTTCAGGAGTGTGGTTCATCAAGGTACCACCCGCCGCAGCATCGATCATTGCCCTGTAGTTGGGCTCGATCGCGAAGTAGAACAATTCAACCACATTCCATGGTTGGAGCTCGTGGCCAGGGCAACGGCGAAGGAGATCGTTGAGGCGCTCCCATGCTTCAGCAAGGGTCTCTTGGTCAAGTTGGCGAAATGTGGCGATCTCCCGCCGCAAGCTTACAATCTTATCCACGGGATGGAATTTAGCAAGGAACTTGGATGCGAGGGCATCCCAAGTTGCAGCAGTCCCGGGCGGAATGGAGTGGAGCCACACCTTTTCTTTGTCGCGGAGTGAAAAGGGAAACAGTCTGAGCTTGACTGTGTCGTCAGCAATCCCTGCGTAGCGGAAGGTTCCGCAAATATCAGAAAACTCCGCCAGATGCAGATGCGGATCTTCACTGGCCAACCCCGAGAACTGAGCGTTGTTCCGGATTATGTTTAAGATCGCTGGCTTGATCTCAAACTGATTATTCATAATATTGGGCCCAAAACCTGGATACACACTCCCAGCAGTTGGAGTGGTGTAGTCCCTCATCGTGCGGGGTCGAGGTCTGACTGCCTCCTGCTCAATCCCAGGCTGATTTTCCCCCACGCCGGGCATTCTCGGATCAACATCATTTGGGTCTACCTGATCAACCATGGCCGCTTGTACAGCCGCAGCGCGCCTTCGCGCGCGAGCAGTTCGTTCGATTTCTGGATCAAAAGGTGCGAGTTCACCTGCGACCTGCCTCTGCATGAACTGTCAAAAACAAAAAGAAAAACAAAGAAAATAAAAAACAACTGCTCGTATAACGAAAGTCACAACATAAGACGAAACACGCCTGCATTCCCCGGCAACGACGCCAAAAACTTGATGCATGTCGGCAAGTGCACCGGTCGCTGTCAAGTAATAATTGTGGAGAATAAATTCCCCGGATGTCGGTCTCTTGAGGAATGCAGGATGGGTGAACGAATCGCGCAGTCATGATTGTTACACAAGCGTTCAACAGACACAAAGAGGGGTTTTTGGTTGGTTTTCCTAATCTTAGCAATAACAAAAGCAATGCGGGTCGAAAACACCGCTTCGCAAAGTGAGGTGGATGCAACGGCCGCGATGCCGTGCTTCGTGAGGCGGATGAAGTGAACTCAAGTGCGAGAGGGTGAGGGTCGCAAACACCTCTTCACAACCGCCGTTAGCTCTTGCTAACGCGGGTCAAACACCTTGCGTGCGGGCGCGAGTGAGTGAATGAGAACGGAGTGAATCACAACCAAACCATGAAGAATAACAAAGAGACATTCATTTAAACAAATAACATCTCAATATTCGAGTTTTACACGGTTCAAAGAGTACAACAAGGAAAGAGGAAAGAAATAACCGATGTTGAAGACTAGCGGCCGTTCACGGCCGGAATGGTAGGTTGTAGGGCTACCTCCGGACTCGGACGGACAATGCTTCCGGCGTAAAGAGCTGTCACGATCTCCCTACGTGCTCCGTCGTCTTCGACTTTAGGTTTCTTCTTCTTCTCACCGAGCGGAATGAAAGAATGCTTGCTTGGAGGCTTGCGGACGATGGAGAACTCTCACGGACAATGGAGGAAGTCTTAGAATGGATGGAGGAGGCTTCCCTTTGCGTAGGAGATGAAGTGGAGGCGTCCCAAGGTGGAAATCGGCGGCGTACGGAACAGGAATCCCGCTCCCGGCATGAACGATCCGCCCTAAAATCGCAACAGGCGTTTAAATAGGCGCTGGATTGAATACTGCGCACGGTCATTGGCGCACGACCAGTGGTCGTGCACACTGGAATTCTGCGATCGTGCGCACTGCCTGGGAGGAACCTGCAAGATACGAAATTATAAAATAAAATGTTCGCACGACCAGTGGCGCACGACCGGTGGTCGTGCGCACTATCGTTGATGGTCGTGCGCAATACAGCAAACAGAACTCAGAATTTTAATGATAAGTGCGCACGAGCAGTGGCGCACGACCGGTGGTCGTGCGCACTGGCGTTGGTGGTCGTGCGCACTGCACCAAACAGAACTCGTGAAAAAGGGTTAAGTGCACACGATCAGTGGCGCACGACCAGTGGTCGTGCGCAATAGAACTGGTGATCGTGCACAGTGTTCCTGTGCAGAATTGCACCGGGAACACTTGCACGACTCCTATTCCAGCATAACCACAGATCTAGCCACTGAAAGTGGCACCTAACAGCACAAGAATACTACTAAAGACAAAAAGCATGAAAATCACACCAAAGTGGGCCAAGATGTGCACCTAGCATGGATTATCAAATATAAACTAAAACAAGGCTAAAGTGCGGAGAAATGACTAAATAACGGCCCGGATGAGTCCATAAATGTGTATATGATCAGGACTCATCAATGGGTCAGGTTGATCTCTTGAGAGGCTGGCAAGTAACAAGTCCTTTGGTGCTGGAATGCCCCAGATCAATTCTGCTATCGGGCTCTCATAGACGGTGGGTCAGGTTGATCTCTGGAGAGTCTGGCAAGTAACAAGTCCTTTGGAGATGGGATGCCCTAGATCGACTCCGCTGCCGGGCTCTTATAGATGGTGGGTCAGGTTGATCTCTGGAGAGGCTGACAAGTAACAAGTCCTTTGGAGCTAGAATGCCCCAGATCGATTTCGCTGTCGGTCTCTCATAGACGGTGGGTCAGGTTGATCTCTAGAGAGGCTGGCAAGTAACACGTTCTGTGAGTTTATAAAGGTTGTACTCTAAATCACCTAGAGGGGGGGTGAATAGGTCTCTTTTATTTTCCTCTAATTAGCCTAGCTGTTTTCTGGTTTAGTATTAGCAATTAATCAAGCACATAGAAAACACACAAGCATTTATATTGGTTCCCCAAGACAGTGTGTCTATGGGTAGTCCACTTTCCCCCTTCACCCTTCTAACAGTGTGTTAGACAGGGCCAACTCCTCCAATCTCAGCTCCAAGAGCTTACAACACAGATCCCTCAGGATCTCTCAGGTTTTCCCAAACCCTACCTCAGGCACAACAGCACTACCTCAGAGGAAACCACCTCCTATAGCTCAGACCACCTCCAGGTCCTACCTCAAGCTGATGTCTCAGCTCTACAACTCAGGCTATTCAGCCGTACCTCTGATCTCACAGATCCTACCTCAGAGGACTCCACCTCCTACAGCTCAAACCACCTCCTGGTCCTACAATCTCAGGCCAAATGGCCCTACAAACTCATAACCCAAAGGATCCTACAAACTCAGAACCCAAAGGCTCCTATAAAAGATATAATGAGGTTTACAGAATGAAAGAAGAATAGATCAAGCCTATTCTTCTTCTTATTTTCAGCTGCTGTTGCAGACTTGAATCAGGGAGGAGTGGTACAGCTCCAATCTTGATTCTACTTGATCAGCACTTCAGATGAAGGACTGGATCTACTTGCTCTATCTTGAGATGAATCAAGATGAGTTATCTCTTTTCTCCTTGCAGCCTTGTGTGTGCTCAGTTCTTCGCTGCCGACTTTAGAACAATTATGTTCTCGATTTTGCGTGCTGGAGATCTCGCAGAAGTAAGTGCTCAACCCTAATTTATCCCTTTTATACATCCCCGATCTTCAACGGCTCTCAGCCGTCCTTCTGACAGATATGGGAGTGGTTGGTGGACCCCACAATACTTTTCTGCAGCTTGCGCCAAAAGCAGAACCCGCCAAGTCACGTTTGAACTGTCTCAGCGGTTGGGCTGAGAAGGCTTCCTCTTCTCAGCAGATTCTGTCGATCTGCAGAAAAGATCCTGCGTTTGATGAACTGCAATCTGCGTTCGACGAACTCGCCAAACTGTGTTCGACGAACTCGCCAAACTGTGTTCGACGAACTCGCCAAACTCTGCGTTCGACGAACTTCATTCTTTGTTCGACGAACACACCAAGTCTCAGTGTTTGCTTCTGTCCTGTCTCTACGTTCGATGAACTGCATTCTGCGTTCAACAAACTCGCCATGTCTCAGCGTTTGCTTATGTCTTGTCTCTGCATTCGACGAACAACATTCTTCGTTCGACGAACTCCATTCTGCGTTCGACGATCTTCATTCTGCGTTCGACGAAAAAAGCCATGTTTCTTATATCTGCAGCTCAGCTTGCCCAGATGCCTTCTCAGCGGCTCCTGGTCTTGTCTCAGCAGTTCAGCTGATACAGTGAGACCTTCTCAGCTGATTAAACAACACACCTTTGAATCTATTCCATTGTATGGAATATCATCTCCCTGTACAATACTTGAGACAAAATAGAGTGTATCAAATACAATATGTACTTAGCATTGTAAGTGATGCCTCTTCAAATCCAGGGAACATTGAGGGCAATCCTTAGGTTGTCATAGAACGTCAGCACTCACAATCGTCACACGATTTGGCATTCAAAATTTAAAAATTAAATTTCGTCGGTCTGCGAATAGCGGTCTAAAATTATTATTTGTTTTGCGAAATTAAAAAAAAATAAAATTTGGATATTCTACTTATTATTTTCTGTAAGAAAATCAAAAAATATTTTTACTTACCTTAGTTATTAGGTGGGAGTAAAATTATATTTCGTAAAATTTCTGTCGTGATCTAAAATTCTGGTGTGCATTTAGTAAAAAAACAAAACAATTTTTTTTCTGCAGAAAATTACAAAAAAACCACTTGTCCTGTTGTTCATGTGCACTAAGCGTGGCACGGAATATCTCCCAACCGCTTCCACCATGGCAGATGAGCACGCTCCTGCAACGATTGCGGAGCTTCGGGACGAGTTTCATGCTAAGTTCGATGCACTCACACAGTTAATACAAGGGTTAGCATTAAATCAAGCGGCACCTCGAAATCCCGTTGCCAACCAACGAGATGAGAGACCAAACCATCCCCGTAATCAGAACGATGAGCAAGCGCCTCGATCTCCTCATGAGTCGATGTAACTAGAGCGGTGAAAATTAATCCACCGTCATACGATGGTATGGGTGAACCCCTAGTATTTTTAGACTGGATTATGGAGATTGAGTGTTACTTTGAGTGGAAAAATCTGACGGATGGTGAGAAGGTGCGGGTTGCATGGATGATGCTTCTGGGTAGGGCCAAAACGTTCTGGTTGAACGAAGAGAGGCGTCTAGGTACCGTAAATGGAACACCCCCAATTGGGTGGGCTGTCATGAAAGCACTCCTGTCTGACCAATATGGCCCTGCGTATCTCCGAACCCAAATGTTCGACGAGTTAGCCACCCATCGTCAGGGGAGCAAATCGGTAGCGGAGTACATGGGACTCCTGAAAGATATGATGGTGCGGTGTGACGTACGAGAAATGCCCGAAGTTACACTATCTCATTTTCGTAAGGGACTCAACCCAGACATCCAAGGAAAGCTCTTGCGTTATGGTCATACGGACCTTAACACGACATTCAATGCTGCCTTATACATAGAGAAGCACAACGCTTACAAGTCCAAGGGACGAGCTTTCCAGAAGGGAAAGTCCCTTTTAGGAGCCCCACCTTCGTCCTCCATGAGGGACAAAGGAAGGTTTCGATCGACTGATTCGAATTCTGTAGTCATTACCGCAATGAACATTAGGAATCCCACTGATGAGAGAGTTCCGGTAGGATGGATTAATAAGACTAATGCCACATGTTATTCTTGCGGGATCCAAGGGCATTACTCTAGTGAGTGCCCCACTAAGAGTTAACCACTAGCACTATTAGACTCCACGTCTGAACCTGCCGAGATCGTCTATGAAGCCGACAATGAATCTGATGCTGAGCCGAGTGACATTAAAGATGAATCTTATATGATGGTTATGAGGTGTATTTTGGCCACACCGCGAGCGTCGGATGAGTATAATCGGACGAATATCTTTTCGTTGAATTTTAAAAGCGGTGAGAAGTGGTGTAAGCTAATAATAGATAACGGTAGTAGCATGAACGTCATTTCGGAGAACGCTATCACTCGTATGCATTAAGTCACTGAACCGCACCCCATCCATTTAAAATAGCGTTGGTAAACAAAATGTCTATTGCATAATCTAAACGTTGTCTAGTGCCGCTTATGGTGAAGAGCTATATCGACAAGGTGTGGTGCGATGTCATCCCCATGGATGTTTGTCAGGTACAATTAGGACGACCGTGGCTTTATGATTATGACGTGACCCATTTCAGACGAGCCAACACATAAGAGTTTAAGTTTAATGGTAAGACCATTGTGTTGAAACCCTCACCGACTAAGGATCCGTCGATTGCTTCCAAAGACACAATTGTGCCTGCGGAAAAAAAAACAATAAGCTTGATAAGTAGGAAGGAATTAGAGCGTGAGACCGTCTTGAATGGCGTCATCTATGCTTTAGTTGTCTACAAGCTAAGGACGATAAACCAGCTTTAGAGAACCTACCGTTATCTCTGCGTACACTTTTGGAAGAATATAAGGACGTCTATCTGGTGGACTTACCATCTAAGTTGCCACCCACGAGGGAAATCCAGCACGAGATTGATTTCATCCAGGGCTCATCATTGCCTAATCTCCCAAATTATCGGCTCAATCCCGCCGCACATAATGATTTACAAACTTTAATTTCAGATTTATTAGCAAAGGGATATATCTGCCATAGTAAGAGTCCATGTTCCGTCCCTGCACTTTTGGTCCCAAAAATAGATAAGCCTTAGAGATTGTGTGTAGACTACCGGGCCATAAATAAATTACTGTTAAATATTGGTTTCCCATCCCACGTTTGGACGATTTATTAGATATGTTATCTGGAGCCACCATATTCTCAAAGTTGGATCTTAAAAGTGGTTACCACCAAATATGGATACGGGAGGGAGACGAATGGAAAACGACATTTAAGTCTAAGGATGGGCTCTATGAGTGGTTGGTGCTCGGAGAGGGGCTCACCAACGGACCGAGTACTTTCTCGTGGTTAATGACCCAAATATTTAAACCATATATGGGTAAATTTGTAGTGGTCTATTTCGATGACATCTTAGTATTTAGTCTCTCGCCGATGGACCATGAAGAACATTTGAGGATGATCCTTACTACATTGCGCCAACAATCTTTATTTATTAATCTTAAAATTGTGCATTTGGTGTGACTTCTGTAGAGTTTTTAAGATACATAGTGAGTTCTGAAGGTATTCATGTTGACCCTAAAAAGGTCCAAGTTATTCGAGAATGGCCGGAACCTAAAAGTATCCGGGAGGTTAGAAGTTTTCATGGATTGGCCACGTTTTATCGAAGGCTTATTCGTAATTTTAGTAGTATCATGGCACCAATCACTGAATGCGTGAAGAAGGATGAATTTAAGTGGACTAAGGAGGCCACTACTGCATTTCAAACGATTAAGGAACGGATGTCCGAAGCCCCACTACTACGGTTGCCGGATTTTAGCAAGGTGTTTGAATTATCATGTGACGCATCTGTGATAGGAATCGGAGGAGTTTTAAGTCAAGAGGGACATCCGATAGGTTATTTTAGTGAGAAGCTTGCGGGCCCGAAATTAAATTACTCCAATTATGATCGTGATTTCTATGCCGTAATACGTTGTCTTCAACATTGGCGACACTATCTTATATCAAAAGAATTTGTAATCTTATCCGATCATGAGGCGCTAAAATTTGTAAACTCCCAAAGTAAAATCATCCCTCGGCACGCCAAATGGGTGTCATACCTTCAGGAGTACACATTCATTATCAAGCACCTTAAAGATACATTAAATCGTGAGGCGGACGCTCTTATTCATATCACACTATTATTGTCTGCAATGGAAGTAACGGTCATAGGATTTGAGAGAATTAAGGATGAATATGTTCAATGCCCGGATTTTAAGGATATATATTTAGCCGCTCAGGACAATTCGCCTTCTACTATATCTGCATACTATATCTGTGACTGTTATTTATTTAAGCATATGCAATTATGTATTCCCCGTTCCTCGCTATGCCATTTAATTATATGGGAGTTACATAGTGGAGGGTTTGGTGGACATTTCGGTCGGGATAAAACTATCACGCTAGTCGAGGACAAATTCTTTTGACGAGGCCTCAAACCAATGGTCAATAAAATCGTTGGGAGTTGCTGTGTATGTCAATTAGCGAAAGGTAACAAGACCAATGCGGGTCTGTACACACCACTGCCGATTCCATCTGCCCCATGGGAGGACGTTAGCATGGACTTCATATTGGGCCTACCCCTAACATTTTGGCGACACGATTCCATTCTGGTCGTTGTGGATAGATTTTCCAAAATGGCATACTTTATCGCATGCAATAACACCAACGATGCCTCACATGTTGCTAAACTGTATTTCAAGGAGGTCGTGGCTCATCGGGGCGTCCCCAAAACGATAGTGACTGATAGGGACGCTAAATTTACTAGCTATTTCTGGAAAACACTTTGGAAGCTTTTGGGAACTAGACTTATGTTTTCGTCGGCCTATCATCCCCAAACGGATGGGCAAACGAAAGTGGTTAGCCGAAGCTTGGGTGGTTTGCTTCATTGCCTCGAGGGTGATCATAAAGGTACGTGGGACCTTATTCTTCCTCATGCTCAACTAGCTTATAATATTTCTAAGAATAGGTCCACTAGATTATCACCAAATGAGATCGTACATGGATATAAGGCGCCCATGCCTCTTGACTTCGTTCATCTACCACCATCTTTTAAATCCAGTCAATTTGCACAGGACTTCGCCTCGCACGTTCACACTCTCCATAAGCACATTAGCGAGACGCTAGCTAAGCAATATTCTATTTATCAATCGAATGCTAACGTACATAAGCGAGCAGTCCCCTTGAATATTGGTGATTTAGTAGTGGTTCGTCTAATCCCGGAATGGATGTCGTCGGGCACCGTAAAGAAATTGGCGAATAGGAGAGCCGGTCCTTTTCGGGTTTTAAAGAAGCTAGGTGAAAATGCATATCTAATGAAGTTACCCTCTGATTGGGGAATTTCCCCTATTTTTAACGTTTCGGATTTATTGCTTTATGTCGCTCCACCACCTGAACTGTCTGTCTCTCCGTTTAATATTTCCACTATATCTTCTAATGGGGTGGGGGTGAGATTGTTTCTGGATCGCTCTCTCCTTCGGATTCTACTGGAGGTATGTTGCCTACTGGTGATAAAACATATTTTTCTTCTTTGCCTAACGCCTTTCCAAGGTTCCCCCGGACCGATTTCTTTCCTGATAGGATTTTGCAGGATGCAGTGTTTTCCACTCCTGATGGTGACATTCACAGATTTTTTGATCCGGTGGCGAGGTCATCCTGCTTCAGACGACTCTTGGTTCTCCGCCTCGGAGGTGGATCTTCTGGACGCGGATCTCCTCCGCAGCTACTTACCCGCACACTCATCGGTGATGAGTTCTTTTGAGCGGGGGAGGATTGATGGAAACGGCCTCCAGGACGGCCAACTTGGTGGTGAAGATGGCGTCCATGGCGCACTTGAGGATGATGTTGAACCGCCGGCCAAAGACTTGCGGCGCCGTAGCGGTCACGACTACAATCTCCGCCCATGCAACAAGAAATTAATTTAGTTTATTTGCTAATTTATGGGCTGCAATTATCTATTTATGTGGTTTGCATTTAATTATTTAATTCTGTCATTTTTAATTTATGGTGTGCGTTTAGCCACTGTTTGGGCTGCTTTTAAAACTTTTGATGTACGCCTTATATAAGGCCAAAAACTCTACCTATGATATTAGATTTGGATGAAATTGAAAACTATTATTCTTCCCCCTAAACCTAACTTCTCTCTCCATCTTCTTCTCTCATTGTCGCCGCCCCTAAGGAGGGTTTCTCCGTGCTTCAAGGTTCGGCTGCCCCCTTCTCTCCTTTCTCCCTCCTCCATATACTCTCCTCCACACTATTCCTCCACCACCTTTCATCTCTCTATCTCTCCTTTCATCCACGGCTCCAAGATCTTCTCGTGCAAGAAAGAAAAGGCTTTGGGTGATCTTCTACGGCGTGAAGCGGGGAAGACGGACGTGTTCTTCATCCTTGGTGCACTTCCTGTGGATCTCGATGGAAGGCGATCATTTCTTGTGGATCCAACATCTCGGATCTACTTTTCCGAGAGGGGTAACGAAACATACTACTCAAGAGATCTTCCTTTCTTTGATAGTCTTGTGGTGGATGATTTTTGCGTGGATTTTCGAAGCTTTAGTTATCGCGGTAGTTTTTATAATAGATCTGTGGTTTTCGTTTGGTTTTCCGATAACTCTCGAGAGGATTGGCGACCCTCGCTCTTTTTCTAGTTGGGATAGATCCTACCACTTTCGAATCGTGTTTTATTTTTGGTGGATCTGTTTTGGTACAACTCCAAGCTCGTTGGAATCAACATTATTCCTTTTAGCCGGAGCGGATTTTGGCCTATAGCCATTCTCCGAACCAAGTGCGGTGTGGCTACCCATACGTTAGCGCGAAAGATAAATAAAAATAATTGTGACGGCTGCGTTTTGTTAGCGTGTGGAAAAGAGGGCGTAGAACGTAATGAGAGACGTTGTTGCGTCGACCGTGTAGGATCGATTTGGTCAGCCTACATCACTTCCTTTCTAGTAGACAACTGCATCTCATAAGAGAGCAGCTTTCCAAACAATGTGTCAGTGGGGGTCTCACCAAGCCTGGCCACTTCCCTGATAGCACAGATTTTTGTGTCCCAATCCCTTGTTAGAGATCTGAGGAACTTATCATTCAGCTCATAATTAGTTAACACTCTCTCATAGGTTCTCAGCTCATTGACTATTCTGAAGAACCTCTCATAGCACATGGAGATGCTTTCCTGGCTCTGCTGCCTGAAAGCTTCATACTCTTGGTTAAGAAGTGACTTTCTATCATCCCTTACTTCAGCTGTCCATTCCATATATACTACTAATGTATCCCACATTTCCTTGGCAGTAGTGCAGTGAACCAAGTTTTGAAATGTGGAATAATCAATAGCATTACCTATGATGTTCTGGGCTCTTTTGTCCATGGTGAACAATTCAAGTTCATCCTTGGTCAAGTCATTGAATGACTTGGCCTCTCTTCTTGTTGGATCTATAGTGGAGGCAGTTTGAAAGATAAAAGGTCCTTCCTCAACTGTAATGTAAATCCTTGGATCAGATGCTTCCATAAATAGTCTAACCCTTTGCTTCCATATGCCAAAGTTTTCTTTGTTGCATATAGGCAACTTCATGGATCCCATTTCCTTCTTCAATCCAGAGGAGGTCATTGGATTGAGATTGGACTATTCCTTTATAGGATCTGGTCAGACAGTTATGTCCTTCTTGACCAACCTCCCTCTGATACCACTTGTGAGTTTATAAAGGTTGTAGTCTAAATCACATAGAGGGGAGGTGAATAGGTTTTTTTTATTTTCCTCTAACTAGCCTAGCTGTTTTCTGGTTTAGTATTATCAATTAATCAAGAACACAGAAAACACACAAGCATTTATAGTGGTTCCCTAAGACATTGTGTCTATGGGTAGTCCACTTTCCCCCTTCACCCTTCTAACAGTGTGTTAGACAGGGCCAACTCCTCCAATCTTAGCTCCAAGAGCTTACAACATAGATCCCTCAGGATCTCTCAGGTTTTCCCAAACCCTACCTCAGGCACAGCATCCCTACCTCAGAGGAAACCACCTCTTACAGCTTAGACCATCTCCATGTCCTACATCAAGCTGATGTCTTAGCTCTACAACTCAGGCTATTCAGCCATACCTCAGATCTCATAGATCCTACCTCAGAGGACTCCACCTCCTACATCTCAGACCACCTCCTGGTCCTACAATCTCATGCCAAATGGCACTACAAACTCAGAACCCAAAGGCTCCTACAAACTCAGAACCCAAAGGCTCCCACAGAAGATATAATGAGGTTTACTGAATGAAAGAAGAAAAGATCAAGCATGATCTTCTTCTTCTTTTCAGCTGCTATTGCAGACTTGAATCAGGGAGGAGTGGTACAGCTCTAATCTTGATTCTACTTGATCAGCACTTCAGATGAAGGACTGGATCTACTTGCTCTATCTTGAGATGAATCAAGATGAGCTATCTCTTTTCTCCTTGCAGCCTTGTGTGTGCTCAGTTCTTGGCTGCCGACTATAGAACAGTTATGTTCTCGATTTTGCGTGTTGTAGATCTCGCAGAAGTAAGTGCTCAACCCTAATTTATCCCTATTATACATCCCCGATCTTCAACGACTCTGAGCCATCCTTCTGACAAATATGGGAGTGGTTGGTGGAACCCATAATACTTTTCCGCAGCTTGCGCCAAAAGCAGAACCCGCCATGCCATGTTTGAACTGTCTCAGCGGTTGGGCTGAGAAGGCTTCCTCTTCTCAGCAGATTCTGTCGATCTGCAGAGAAGATCCTGCTTTCGACAAACTGCAATCTGCGTTCGACGAACTCGCCAAACTGCGTTCGACGAACTCGCCAAACTCTGCGTTCGATGAACTCCATTCTTCGTTCGACGAACATGCCAAGTCTCAGCATTTGCTTATGTCCCGTCTCTGCTTTCGATGAACTGCATTCTGCATTCGACGAACTCTCCAAGTCTCAGCGTTTGCTTCTGTCCTGTCTCTGCGTTCGATGAACAGCATTCTTCGTTCGATGCACTCCATTCTGCATTCGATGCACTCCATTCTGCGTTCGACGAACTTTATTCTGTGTTCGACGAACACGCCATGATTCTTCTATCTGCAGCTCAGCTTGCCTAGATGCCTTCTCAGCGGCTCCTGGTCTTGTCTCAGTGGTTCAGCTGATACAGTGAGACCATCTCAGCTGATTAAATAGCACACCTTTGAATCTATTCCATTGTATGGAATATCATCTCCCTGTATAATACTTGAGACAAAATAGAGTGTATCAAATATAATATGTACTTAGTATTGTAAGTGATGCCTCTTCAAATAAAGGGAACATTGAGGGAAATATTCCCAACAGGTTCTTTAGTGCTGGAATGCCCCATATCGATTCCGCTGTCGGGCTCTCATAGACGGTGTGTCAGGTTGACCTCTGGAGAGGCTGGCAAGTAACAAGTCCTTTGGTGCTGGAATGCCCCAGATCGATTCCGCTGCCAGGCTCTCATAGACGGTGGGTCAGGTTGATCTCTGGAGAGGCTGGCAAATAACAAGTCCTTTGGAGATGGAATGCCCCAGATCGATTTCGCTGCCGGGCTCTCATTAGTGGGTCAGGTTGATCTCTGGAGAGGCTGGCAAGTAATAAGTCCTTTGGAGCTGGAATGCCCCAGATCGATTCCACTTTTGGGCTCTCATAGACGGTGGGTCAGGTTGATATCTGGAAAGGCTGACAAGTAACTAGTCCTTTGGTGTTGGAATGCCCCAGATCGATTCTGCTGCCGGGCTCTCATAGATGTTGGGTCAGGTTGATCTCTGGAGAGGCTGGCAAGTAATAAGTCCTATGGAGCTGGAATGCCCTAGATCGATTCCACTCCCGGGCTATCATAGATGGTGGGTCAGGTTGATCTCTGCAGAGGCTGGCAAGTAACAAGTCCTTTGGAGCTGGAATGCCCCGGATCGATTCCGCTATCGGGCTCTCATGGACGGTGGGTCAGGTTGATCTCTAGTGAGGCTGGCAAGTAACAATTCCTTTGGAGCTGGAATGACCCAGATCGATTTCGCTGCCGGGCTCTCATAGACGGTGGGTCCGGTTGATCTATGGAGAGGCTGGCAAGTAACAAGTCCTTTGGTGCTGGAATGCCCCCGATCGATTTCGCTAACGGGCTCTCATAGACGGTGGGTCAGGTTGATCTCTGTAGAGGCTGTCTAGTAACAAGTCCTTTGGTGCTGGAATGCCCCAGATCGATTCCACTGTCGGGCTCTCATAGACGGTGGGTCAGGTTGATCTCTGGAGAGGCTGGCCAAGTTACCAGAAAAGGGTCATCTCGCTCGGCGAGAAGGGATGACCTCGCACATCGAAGGACGAGAGAGCTCGCCTCGCGCGCTAGGGGCAGAAGGCCTCCCGCGAGGTGGAGTCCTTGCAAAATATAGAGGGGGAAGAGCAGTGACCGTCCCAGATAGGCAGGCCGAACACTGGCTAACGTGAGAGGGGGAATCACTCAAATCCCCGAAGACGGTGCGAGAGGCCGTATAAAGGTCTCGCTCAACGAAGACTAAAGGGTGAAGGCTCACTCCCAACGAGATGGAGACTCAAAAGGTTGGCACTGGAACTTACGATCCTAAAGTAGGTGAAAAGGGCGAGAAGGCAGTTACGAATACACGTCCTGTGCCGAAGCTGGGCGGCTACGCGGTAGATGGGTGCGAGCACGGTGAACCCGATGGAAACGGTGATATAAGCACGAGAAAACAACAAAACATAGAAAATGAGAACACAATGAACAAGTGGGGAAAAATTTCCATTTCATTTCACTAGTCAGTTACAGGTGTTGCGGCGATCTCGCCCGCAAAAAATACAAAAAAAATATATAATAAAAATACAATTATTTTTTAAGATTCACCAGAAGATCGCTCGTCCTCGCTGTCCGCTGGTGGCAGCGCTGGAAAAAATAGCTTCGGGACCACATCCTCGATTGTCAGGTCAGCCGCCACGACGGACAACAGGTCGGCTCCCTGCATGGCCCGGAAGATGTAGTGCGCCGCAGTGACTGAAGCTTCTCGGCATTCTTCCTCCCTGGATCGTTGATCATCCTTCAGGCTGTGAGGAGACCGGGGAACGGCGTCTCGGATCAGCTTGTGGTTGTGAGCTTTCAACCCGGCGACCTCATTCTCTAGGATGGAAATGCGAGTGCGAAGCTCCCTGGCGGTCTCGGCATCCTGCAAAGGAGAGAGTAGGTTATCCGGAGAGGTGTTATTAGGAAAGGAGGGAAGCTAGAGTTCGAAGACTTACCGCTCCATCCTGATGGCCGGGGAGAAGCTTGTCAGAGGCAAGCAGCCTCACCTTTAGACTCGTGATCTCTGCAGCAGAGTCTTTGAAGGCGTGGACGAGCTGCTCGTTATGGCGCTCCAGTTGAAGGCAGCTCCGGCCCGTCATGTGGGCGAGCTCCAAAGAGCGAAGCTGGGCTCGCGCACTCTCATACGCCAGGGTCCTCGCGGTCTCGGCCTTGAAGACCGAGGCGTCCTCATGGCCATAAAGCCTGAAGGAGAGCGAGAATGCCTGTCCGTTGACCGTCGGCTGCTCCACCCAAGAAGTGAGGAGGGTGGAGATGGTGGCCTTATTGACCTCAGGACTCCTATAAAGTAGGTACTCGCTGGCCTCGTCCTTGTGCTTCTGGCCGAGACCAAAGTTCCAGTGATTTATCGGCACTGGCAGGGAGGAGAACCTGGCGACCCTTTCGACCGGCTCGACAGACTCCCTTCCCTCGGGGAGGTCAGCCGGTAGGATCTAGCTCGGGGAAGCCTCGGCATGCCCCTTTCCCTTCTAAAAAGTGTGGGATTCTTCTTGTTCTTCTTCTGCAAAGGCTGCGAGGAGGGATTGTTACGGCCAGAAGAATCAGCCCTCTTCCTGGTAGGCGGGGGTGGTAGGGCGAGGAGTCTCACGTCAGACGTCAACTCCCATCTTTGCGAGAGTGAGATCCGTGGGAACTGACCGGCTCATTGCATAGGGGGGATGGACGGGCAGATCTCGCTCCCTTGTAATAATTTCAAAATTAGAAATATTCGGCGAAAGCCATAAGAAGAAATAAGCGAGCAAGAACGATACATACCCTCCCCAGGGAGCACCGGTGGAAGCGAGTTGAGGTTTCGGCGGAGCTGGACCACCTCGAAATTCTTCTTGTTGAAGAACTGGAACAGGGGGGCATCATGGCCGCCGAGAGGCGGAGGGCAGTAGGTGTTCTCGCCGTGTTGGATTGGCGAGAAGGGAACATTGCTGAAGTTCCCTTTGACAAAGAGGATCTTCTGCGCCCAGTAATGGCTCTTATTGACGGTCTCGACGACCTTGAACCCCGAGCCCACGAAGTAGGCTGTGCCATCCTTATAGGCCCTGAAGGAGAACAGCTTCCAGAAGACCGGTAGGCTGAACACTATGCGTTCTTCTCGCATGTAGCACGCTAACGCAACGATGACCGCCATGGCATTGGGGTCAGCTGACCCAGTATCACGCCGAAATGTTTGAGCACCTGCCGAGCAAATGGGCTAGATGTTAAGGAGGCGAGCAAGAGTTAAAATTGTGGCAAGATTTGAAAATAAGCGAGATCAGTAAGTACCTGGCGAACCTCCGGCCACAGAGGCAGATGCAGGCCGACCCCAAAGTGGGCGGTAGGGATGGCGAGCTCCTCTTGCATGGGGACGTTGATCACATCTTCCTCGCTAGGGCACCGAGCAGAGAACCCCGGTGGTATGAAGTCGGTGATGACGACGAGGTATTCTGCCTAGGTCAGGTTGCTATTGAAGATGGTGTGGTCGGTAAAGGCCCATGCGCACTTTAGTCGGCCCTCCGCCTCGCTAGCGTCACCGACCATTGTGGAAACCTGTGAAAAGAAAGAGCGGATGACTCGAGAGAGGGAACTCGAGATCTCGCAAGCAGAGGAAGAAGAAGGGTTGGAGTTAAATGTGTTGGGTTTTTCTAGAACCATACATCAAATGTAGGCGCAACGGAAATGAAGAGAAACAACCCAAAAGATTCGGATCGACCATGAATATTGAATCAAGAAGTTAATCAAAATGCTAGGTATGAAATTACCTTGGCAGTATTGGATCAAATCCAACCTAGATGCTCCAAGAAGAAGATTGCCTTCGTCGGCTTTGCAAGAGTTCTCACGTAGAATAATGTCTACGTCTCTACAGCAGTCCACACGAGCCGGGAGAAGAAGACTACACCTTGCGCTTCCACGGATTGCTAGATCCGCTTCAGGAAGAACAACACCGGCGACAATCGTCGGAGAGGCGGCGGAGGCAATTCAAACGGAACTCCTTCCATCTAGGGTTCGAGCGAGAGCGGAACTCCTTCCGTCGGCTTCTATTTCGTTAGTCATGAGAACCCTACAAGAAGTCCTATTTATACCCAAAGGATAAACAGCTTCTAGAAGAATCGCTATCCGCAGACCACACAGCAAAATAGGGCCTTCTGTTACAATTCGTCGGGATTCCACGGAACAGCATTCGTCGAGTTTTCACGGGACAATCCAACGAATTCCGACGAATCACATCAGACGACAACATTTGCCGAGTTAATGCTCTCTGTGATAATTCGTCGAGATTCCACAGAACAATTCGACGAATCCCGACGAATCCGATGAATCATGTCAGACGGCAACATTTGTCGAGTTAATGATCTCTGTAACAGTTCGTCGAGTTTCCACGGAACGACCCGACGAATTCCGACGAATCCGATCAGGCGGCAACACTTGCCGAGTTCAGGGACTCTGTAATAATTCGTCGAGTTTCCACGGAACAATCCGACGAATCCCGACGAATCCGACGAATTCTATCCGTGTAAACCCGACGAATTCAGACAGAAACATTTGTTGGACTTCCCCCATTCTATATGGTGATTGGTAACCTTTACCAACATAGTCAATCTTCCAACTTCTCCACATGCTCTTATGTGCGACCCTGCAGGCTCATATCGCGTTGGCAGTGACATTACATGTTTGACCACTTCTAGATCACAATGGTAACTCCAACAGTCTCCCACTTGATCTTGAAAGTATCAAACAAAAACTTCACAAACAATGAGCGGCATCTAGCAATGCATCATTGCTCCCCAAGCAATAAGAGTTCATAACTCATAAGCCTTTATGACCAATGTTCCAGCGTTGTCTTTGTCCCTTTGTCCCTAACATCCGAAAAGAACTAGAGGCATGGACCGTGTCACCCTCATAATAGCTCAATCCAAGTTTCTTGATCTAGAACGGACTTCCAAAGAATGGTGAGCTCAATATCACATATTGACTCTACCAAGCATGGCCATGCATTTCTCAGTCCAATTCCATCAAGGGGCCCATGGATGCAACTCCTGTTATATAGGAGGACAAATCCCATATCTGCTCACACCCAAACACACAAATGATTCGTAACGTACCCAACGACCACCCTTATCATCAACCTTCTTCAAGGAAGACTTTAGATGACATCAAAGCATGCTCTTCCTCACTCGATGAATACTGTGACTTCAGGTCAAAGGACCACAACACCATTGTCAAATGAGACCTACTTGTGACACTTTTAAGTAACAATCCACAAAGCACGCTCTTCCTCACTCGATGAATGCTGTGACTTCAGGTCAAAGGACCACAACACCATTGTCAAATGAGACCTACTTGTGACACTTTTAAGTAACAATCCACAAAGTAGTCTCAGGTTGGGTCTGTCCAGTATAACTTGTTCACTAACAAGTACCCACATGATGACTTGATATCACAATATCATGACCTGTGAGAATCGGTCATCAGTCAACACACATGCTAGTCTTAATGTATCATCATCACCCTTAGCTTCTACGATGATACCTCGACCAGGGACCTTTTAAGAATGAAGCTTCGAAATCATAGGCTCTCACATTCAAGTCACGTACTTGATGTCCTATGGAAGCGAACATTCTAAGGGTATTTATCACGAATTTTATTCTATTTATATAGAAACAGTATATCGTAATAAAAGAACTTGCCATTAATTGTAAAAGGAAATAATTGGTACACTATTCATCATATGAATAATAAACAGCCAACAAAATATATATATTTTACATGCAACCCACAAGACTCCCACTAGAGATGATCACTCAGGTATCGTATACCCATTGATCTAGTATGACCATCATGCTTTCTCTGCGCGAGAGGCTTTGTCAGTGGATCTGCAATATTCTCCTCAGTCGGCACTCTGCAAATGTTCACATCTCCTCGTTCGACAATCTCACGAATAAGATGGAACTGCCAAAGTATGTGCTTGGAGCGCTGATGGGATCTAGGTTCCTTAGATTGTGCAATTGCACCATTGTTATCACAGTAGAGAACTACGGGACCAACAATGCTAGGAACTACATCTAGCTCGCCGATGAATTTCCTAATCCATACAGCCTCCTTCGCTGCGTTTGCCACAGCGATATACTCGGCCTCAGTTGTAGAATCAGCAACTGTCTCTTGCTTGGAACTCTTCCAGCTCACAACTCCTCCATTCAGGCAAAACACAAACCCTGACTGAGACTTCGAATCATCCCTATCAGTTTGGAAGTTGGCATCCGTGTAACCACTTACAACGAGCTCTTCCTTTCCACCATATACCAAGAATACATCCTTAGTCCTTCTCAAGTACTTCAGGATATTCTTTACGGCTATCCAGTGACATTCACCAGGATCAGACTGATACCTGCTAGTCATGCTCAAAGCAAAAGAGACATCGGGTCGAGTACATAACATTGCATACATGATTGACCCAATTGCCGAAGCATATGGAATCAACTTCATGCGGTCCTTATCTTTGCAAGATTTTGGACACTGGTCCTTAGAGAGATTCACACCATGAGACATGGGCAAAAATCCTTTCTTGGACTCAAGCATGTTGAACCGCTTCAACACCTTCTCAATGTACGTACTCTGGGTCAAACCCAGCAACTTCTTCGATCTATCTCTATAGATCTTAATACCGAGTATGTAAGTCGCTTCACCCAAGTCCTTCATAGAAAAGCAGTTCCCTAGGTTGTTCTTAACAACTTTCAGGGTAGGTATGTCATTCCCGATCAACAGTATGTCATCTACATACAATATCAGGAAGACAACAATGCTCCCACTGATTCGCTTGTAAACACACGGTTCATCTTCATTCTTGACAAAACCAAACTCTTTGATTTTCTCATCAAAACGAAGATTCCAACTTCTAGAGGCCTGTTTCAATCCATTGATGGACCTGTTCAGCTTGCATATTTTAGTGGCTTCATTTGGGTATACAAAACCCTCGGGTTGTGTCATGTACACTTCCTCAAGGAGGTTTCCATTTAGGAAAGCCGTTTTGACATCCATCTGCCAGATCTCGTAGTCATAATACGCAGCAATAGCAAGCAATATCCTAATGGACTTTACCATGGCAACAGGGGAATAGGTCTCATCATAGTCAACACCATGAATTTGCTTGAAAGCTTTAGCCACTAGTCTCCCTTTGAATGTCTGTACATTCCCATCCATGTCGGTCTTCTTCTTGAAGAACCACTTGCACCCTATGGGTCGTACCCCTTCAGGTGGTTCCACCAAGTTCCAAACTTGGTTTGTGTACATGGAGTCCATTTCGGATTTCATAGCCTCAAGCCATTTGTCGGAGTCCGGTCCATTCATAGCCTCTTGGTAGGTCGCTGGTTCATCATCATGATCCATAAGCAACACATTACCTATTTGAGACACGAGAAATCCATATCTCTCAGGCTCAAATCTTGGTCTACCAGATCTACGTAGGACATGTGTCTCTTGAGCAGGTTCTCCAGCTACAACATCTTGTAGTCCTGGCTCAGAATCCAACTCTGGTTCATTCACTACTTGTGGTTCTTGAACTTCTTCAAGTTCTACCTTTTGCGTCTTTCTTGACAAGAACTCTTTCTCCAAGAAGACACCCGTCCTTGCGACAAACACTTTGCCCTCAGAAGGTAGGTAAAAGTAATATCCTTTCATTTCCTTAGGATATCCCACCAGATAACACTTATCTGATTTGGGTTCCAGCTTGTCAGGCATTTGACGTCGTACGTATGCCTCACAACCCCAAATTTTAATGAATGACATACTAGGACGCTTCCCAGTCCATATCTCATATGGTGTCTTTAGAACCGTTTTCGTCGGAGCGCGATTCAGTGTCATTGCCGCAGTCTCTAAAGCAAAACCCCAAAAGGAAACAGGCAAGTCTGCATGACTCATCATCGACCGTACCCTGTCTAACAAAGTACGATTTCTCCTCTCAGACACACCATTATGCTGCGGTGTCCTAGGTGGAGTGAGCTGTGATACAATACCACACTCTTTCAGATGATCACAGAACTCATGACTCAGGTATTCGCCACCTCGATCAGATCGGAGTGCTTTAACCTTTTTACCCAATTGGTTTTCCACTTCCTTCTTAAACTCTTTGAAGTTTTCAAAAGTTTCGGATTTGCACTTCATAAGATACACGTATCTGTATCTACTGAAATCATCAGTAAATGTAACGAAGTAGAAATACCCACCTCTAGCCATAGAACTCATGGGTCCGCATAAATCACTATGTACAACACCCAAGAGATCCTCAGCCCTCTCAGTATAACCAGTGAAAGGGGCTTTAGTCATCTTGCCTAACAAACAAGACTCGCATCGCTCAAATGATTCATAATCAAATGAGTCCAATAGTCCATCTTTATGGAGCTTGGATATGCGTTTCTCGTTTATATGGCCCAAACGACAATGCCAGAGATATGTAGGATTTGAGTCATTTGTTCTTAGTCTTTTATTATTATCTACATTATAGATCGGATGGTCTAGGTTCAAAACATAAAGACCATTAAACAATTGAGCTACAGCATAACAAACATTATTCTTAAATATAGAACAACAATTGTTCTTAATTATAAAAGAAAATCCAATCATGTTTAAGCATGAAATGGATATAATGTTTCTAGTTATGGCCGGAACATAATAACAATTATTAAGTTCTATTACAAGCCCACTGGGCAAAGAAAGACGGTAAACCCCTACGGCTACAGCAGCAACTCTTGCTCCATTGCTGACTCGCAGTTCCACCTCTCCTTTACTCAGCAATCTCCTCCTTCCCAGTTCCTACACATTTGTACAAATGTGAGAACCACATCCGGTATCCAATACCCAAGATGAAGGAGCAGAAAGGTTTTTCTCTATAACGTAAATATTCGAAGCGGAAGTCATACCTCCCTTCATTTTCCGCAGACCGTCAATGTACGAGGGACAATTCCTCCTCCAATGACCAGCCTTGCCACAGTCGTGGCATTTCCCTTCCTTCACGGTGCTCTTCTTTTTCAGCGCAGAAGATTTGGGCTCAAGATTTGACTTAGGTCCCACCTTCGTCTTCTTGAAGCCCTTGGCCTTACACTTGCCTTTATGTACCATCAATATGGGACTAGCAGGCTTGGCCTTCTTCATGTTTATCTCGGCAGTTCGCAACATGCCTAGGAGCTCGGGCATTGTCTTGTCTATTTCATTCATGTTGTAGTTCAAGACAAACAGCTCATAACTATCCGGCAACGATTGCAGGATAAGATTTGTGGCCAACTCTTGACCCAGAGTAAAACCCAGTCTCTCCAGGTTCTCTATATACCCAATCATCTTGAGTACGTGAGTACCAACTGAGTCTCGAGCACCCATTTTGCACTGAAATAAGGCCTTCGTGACATCGAACCTCTCTTGACGAGCTTGCCCTTGAAACATTTTCTTTAGGTGCTCGTCAATCTCCTTGCACCCCATGTTCTCGTGTTGCTTCTGAAGCTCAGAGTTCATGGTTGCAAGCATAAGGCACTCGACGTCTAAGGCGTCATCGGTATACTTCTTATAAGCATCCTTATCAACACGGGACGAGTTCCCGATCGGCACCTCGGGGGCTTCATCTTCTAAGACGTAGAGCTTTCGCTCTTGCCTGAGAACAATTCTCAGGTTCCTATACCAGTCCATGTAATTCGTCCCACTAAGCTTGTCCTTCTCAAGGATAGCTCTCAGGGACAAGGTGGAATGTGAACCATTTGCCATGGAATTCTACAAGAATTCATGAAGAATTTAATCAGCACCTTAATTTCAAAATACAATTTATTTTAATTTGGACTTTAATTAAATACTCCCACTATTTTATTCAAATTGATAGCCCTCACTATCAATTCGGAGAGTCCATGCGAGCTACTCTCTTAGTGGACAAGATCCGTATTTCACCAACACCACGAGTCTGCTTTGGCGTTCCTCTCATAATGCGGTTATTTAGGTAGGCAACGCTTGCCAATTGCATCCTCATGCAACTCTTGTATGGCTGGTGAATAACTCCTTATTCGCATCCATCATATGGTGCATGCCAACCCTATGCCTCTAGGCACTCAACCTTTGAGGTCACCTAGTTAAACTAGACCCGATGTCGGCAGTGGGATATCACAATTATCCGCTCGCACCCTTACCAAGATAGATTAATGCACCTTGCTTTGGCAAGCCCACACTTCATCGATCGAGGCAGGAAGAGTGTCATCCATCGGAAGGCATCCGAACACTTAATATTTGATGAAGGGATTTTAAATTTAATAATAGGTTAACACTTAACCATGATGAACATTTGATCAAGTGCACATCAACAGAAAAACAAGCTTTCTAAAATCCACATGCATCCCTTATGTGCACAACATAAGACTATCAACCTTTGATAGACGAAAGGGCTAAATCTGGACATTTAGAACTCTTCTAAATCTTCAGATTTACATGCATTGGACAAAGGCAAAGACAACTCGACTTAAAGCAGTAGACAAGCTCGTCTCTCATTGTTGGATTCAAAATCCAAAACAATACAAGGGTTCATTAACCACTTGAGGGACGGTTACTGCTAAGGAGACAACAATTTCTAACAATTAGAAATAACCACGAAATCCCAGACGTTCCTGGCGGGGTTCCAAGGGGCCGCGCCCCTGGCGGGGTCTTAGGGGCAGAGCCCCTAACGGGGTCCAAACTTCTGAAACAACATTCATGACCAGAACCTCCCTCTGATACCACTGTTGGGTTTTTCTAGAACCATACATCAAATGTAGGCGCAGCGGAAATGAAGAGAAACAACCCAAAAGATTCGGATTGACCATGAATATTTAATCAAGAAGTTAATCAAAATGCTAGGTATGAAAATACCTTGGCGGGATTGGATCAAATCCAACCTAGATGCTCCAAGAAGAAGATTGCCTTCGTCGGCTTTGCAAGAGTTCTCACGTAGAATAATGTCTACGTCTCTACAGCAGTCCACACGAGCCGGGAGAAGAAGACTACACCTTGCGCTTCCACGGATTGCTAGATCCGCTTCAGGAAGAACAACATCGGCGACAATCGTCGGAGAGGAAGTCGGCGGAGGCGATTCAGACGGAACTCCTTCGTCTACGGTTCGAGCGAGAGCGGAACTCCTTCCGTCGGCTTCTATTTCGTTAGTCATGAGAACCCTAAAAGAAGTCCTATTTATACCCAAAGGATAAACAGCTTCTAGAAGAATCGCTATCCGCAGACCACACAGCAAAATAGGGGCTTCTGTTACAATTCGTCGGGATTCCACGGAACAGCATTCGTCGAGTTTTCACGGGACAATCCGACGAATTCCGACGAATCACATCAGACGGCAACATTTCCCGAGTTAATGCTCTCTGTGATAATTCGTCGAGATTCCACAGAACAATCCGACGAATCCCGACGAATCCGACGAATCATGTCAGACGGCAACATTTGCCGAGTTAATGATCTCTGTAACAGTTCGTCAAGTTTCCACGGAACAACCCGACGAATTCCGACGAATCCGATCAGATGGCAACACTTGCCGAGTTCAGGGACTCTGTAATAATTCGTCGAGTTTCCACGGAACAATCCGACGAATCCCGACGAATCCGACGAATTCTATCCGTGTAAACCCAACGAATTCAGACAGCAACATTTGCTGGACTTCCCCCATTCTATATGGTGATTGGTAACCTTTACCAACATAGTCAATCTTCCAACTTCTCCACATGCTCTTATGTGCGACCCTACAGGCTCATATCGTGTTGGCAGTGACATTACATGTTTGACCACTTCTAGATTACAATGGTAACTCCAACAAAATGCGGTAGGTGGGTTCAGCGCCGGAGCCTATTTATAGGAAATAAAAAGCACGGGAAAGAAGTCGAAGCTACGGGGGGTGCATTTAGGCAAAACCCCGTGTTTGGTTGCGTGCGAGAGCATAATGCAACCCCAGATATGTTAGCGAGCGAGACCCACCTGCGAGGATAGTATAAACGATATTTTCTATGCGAGAACAACCAGAAAGAAAGCAAAAGTAAGAGATGGAACGGGCATCACTAGCCATTATCGCACATACAAATAATAAGTACGCGAGAGCTCCCAGCAATGGGCGAGAAATAGTTAATAAAAAAGAAAAATTGCCAAATTATTCAACGAGGTTAAACATAACATTAGGCATTATGGGGGAGCTCACCAGGCAGAGGAGTGCGAGCGAGGAGTAGTAGTGTATCCATTTCCACATACCACGACCTCGCACTCCTGACTGCGGCAGAATCCTGGGGTAGTGATACGCGTTGACGTCGCGCGGCTCGCATTGAATTAAGCGAGCGTAATCATCCACTCGCGCGAGATGCGTCCCTAGGGAGGTGGCCGTCTCACCGATATCTTGCATCATTTCGGCACGGAGCCGCGCGCACTCATCCAATAATGTAGCGTGCCGCTCCTCGGCCATTTCCCTATCCCTCTTCGCTTGGAAGCGAAGGTCCTGCAACATCCGTCCTTGTTTCTGGAACAATTTGGAGATGCGCCTCTTCATGGCCTCAGAGTCTCGCGGATCGCCCAGGAAGTCATCCATCTACTCCGGCAAAGGAAGGGGCGACATCTCTTCCTCCCCGAAGTCAGAGTCGGTGGGGAGGGTCGCGGAATCACCTGCGAGTAAATCCACGCAACGTTAGCCGTTAGCGAAAGCCTTCTCTTACGAACACCGGCAGTGGTCTATCCCGTAAGAAGCAGTGGATTCCTCACCATGAGGCGGGCGAGAGCTATTAGGTCGACCCTGAAAAAGGGTAGTGAAGGGGAGTGAGGTGGAATTCCCGAGACCATCGCGGCGCGTCACGTTGTCGGTAGGAGTTGTCGTGACCGGTCGCGAACCACCGGAGCCCTCCCCCCGCAGGAGATTGAACCCAGGGGTCTTAATGGTTGTGTCAGGGGGGATCGACGTCTGAGGTCGCGAGTTTTGGCGACCTGGGGTCGCGCTAGGTGAGGTTTCAAGAAACGAAAAAGCAAAAAAGTCGTCAGTCAGAACGTTAATCCGGGCATATGAGAGCGGATCACTCACCAGCAGCTTTTTCGATAGCTAGATCAGTTTTCGCCGAAGGATCGGGGCGAGACCTGTTTAAGTCTTCGCTCGCTCCTTGTCAGTAGGGGCAGGTCTTTCAGTCATGCGAGGCTTAGGGAAGTTAAATGAATAATTAAGCGAGAAGAATAGCTCTTACCCCTCCGGTCAGCCTGTTATCAGGAGAGGAGTCTAACAGTACCGTCTCATCCCCTCCCGGGGGGAGGCGGACGGGCTTCGCCTTTTCATTTTTGGCGGTGGAGGGGTGCTATTGCGGGTCATCCAAGAAGCAGTGTTGGCCATGGTGGAGAGTTCACCCGCTTTGGATGCCCTCAGGTGAGCCTGGAGTTCTTCCGAAAGAGGCGTTTGCCAGAAGCTACAGTAGGAGGTGGAGAAGGTGGAATAGAGAAGAATAATTTTGCGCGGTACCCCAGCTTGGGGGGGGGGGTATTTATAGCAGTCGGGTGGGACCCACGAGAAGATTCCCGACAGATCAGCAGTCGCCAGCGAACACCCGGGGTTTGATGATTCTTTACGAGCTTAGATTAATCTCGCAAAGAGCGGGGATTGTGTACAACCCCATGTTCGCCCGAGAAGGAAAGGTCCGGAAACGTGCGAGTTAAGCTAGAAATGGTCTCGTCACTAAGGAGTCACGAGAACCAGGGGTGCGAGGCGGGGCGAGCTTGTAGGAGAGAATGCGAGACCTGGCCTCAGCGGTTGTCGCTATAAGGAAGGCAAGCAGGGTCTCCGCAGACCGCTCGCCTGGAGAAGGTGCGCGAGTGGTACTCGCTAGGAGACCCGAGGGAGCATTTGCGAGTTGCGTTCTCGCAGGCCATTTGCCCAGAGGCTAAGAAGTGAAATTACCCCTCTGCCCCTAGTGGCCTACAGTTGGCCACTCCGAGCAGCGGAGTTTGGCTGTTAGCAGGCCAAATTGGGGTGCCCTTAGTTAAACCAAAAAGAGGAACCCCTCTATTACCAGGTCAGTCCAGAAAAACTATAAATAGGACCCTAAGGGCACCTATGGAGAGGACTTCTTTTTGGCTTCTCTCTCCTCAGGTCATCTTTGGTTAGCATCCTCAGAGCTCTCCAAGGTGCCCGGCTATAGTTCTTGGCTTAGGAGGGGAAGCACTCTAAGATCTTCGGGGTGTGTGGTGGGACCTCCACACTATCGCCAAGGGTCTCAGTTCAAGGTCTTCAGTCAAGTTGCTCAGAGGGATCAATAAGCGCGAGTTGCACCCATCTTTAGGGTCCGAACTCCTCTTTGGGCTGAATTCCAGTTCCAACACAGGTAGCACGTGAATGCGACTAGCATGGCTATCACGTTTTTGTTGATCTGTGCGTGTATTGCCCCAAAGTAAATGCATAATCATTTTACCTCTGGACACAAGGTAAGGTGGATCCAGACATAGATGTGGGAGAGGGGGAAGGCGAGCTCGTCTGTGTATAATGTGTTGATGGACTTGCCTTCCCTAGGGCACCGAGCAGAATAGCCCTCCAGCAAAACCGTGGCCTCCAAAGCTAGTCAGTCCTCCTCTGGCACACTCCCTTTGGGAAAGAGATGATCGGCAAAGTTGGCGAAGTAGTTCCCCAGGACATTAGTGGACTCATCATTGCCAACCATTGCGAGAAGTGTTGGCGAGTGGGATAAGTAAGTGCAAGAAAAAGGAAGTAAAAGCAAGGTTGCTGTTAATGTGGTATGTATGTAAGGAGAGGTGGGAATTTATAGAAAAAGTGTGTGTGTGTGTGTGTGTGTGTGTGTGTGTGTGTGTGTGTGTTTGGGGTGGGTCGCGACTGTTGACTTAATCAACTCGCCCCTCAACCCACCCGATACTACTTGTGCATGAAGTTTTGTCGGCTCGCCCCTAATATGTGAGCGAGAACCCTCCATCACCCTACTAGACATCAAACAATGAGAACTACGAAATACAACACGCAAGGCATATCAAATTAAAGAGCAAATCCCTCTGAGACCGGATAAAATGCAGCAGGGAATAATAATATATCGTTTAGATGCAAGAAAGTAGAATAAGGGGATAACAACAAGTCACTTTTTGAATAAAAGAGAGGGTGCGAGCAGAATCACAGGGGAAGCCATCTCCAAATACCCTGGCCTCGCGTTCGCACACCCAGGCCATTGCCCAGCGTGCACGCACTCACAGACTACAATGATGTCCAGCTGTATCGAGTGCACGGAATCCTAGAGGTGCTTGAGGTGACTCTCCATCAATGCTGCATCACTCACAATGCATTGTCGCATCTCCTCTGCGAGTAGGGTGCAGTCCCCTTCCAAGATATCCATTCACCACTCCAGGGCAAGGATGCTGGGGAAGGGATCATTCTCTCATGAATCCCTCTCCTCCTAGAGCTCGTGAAGCATGTACCTAACCTTTCGCAATACCTCGGTCATCCTGTTCTTTATCTCGACAGCGTCGGAGGGGTTGCCCGTGTACTCATCGATCCTGGAGGGACAAGGGGGTGCTGAGTACTTTCCTGCATCATCTAAATCATCAGCAATTGAGATGTCTTGATCTGAGAGTGGAGGCAAAATGTTAGCAGGAAATTAAAGCTAAGAGAAGTAAGTAGTGAGTACATTCGCTTACGAAGCAATGTCCTGATATCCTTCTCCTTGCAATGCTGAGAGGGCTCGCCTCAGTGGCCCGGGGGGATACTAGGAGTTCCTCCAAAGGCGTAGGAGGTAGAAAGTACCAGGTACTTTCACGAACCCACTTGCGGCTGAGGCTCGGTGGGGCCCAGTACAATAGTGACTACTGCGGGGCAGGGATTGTTTCTTGCTGGGTCAATGGGGGTGTTGGCAAGTTCCTCGGCCAGGTAAAGAACAGGCGACCCCACCCGTGCAGGGGGTCTAGGCAAGATCGAAGAAGGTAGGAAGTGCGATAATGAGCACATGGTTGATTATACTCAAGATAAGCGAGTTTGGAATGAAGAGATAGAGATGATCACGTACCAGGAACATGAAGGCGAGTGTCTGGGTTCACATGGGTGCTCACCCCATCTTGCTCAATGTATCGTCGCCCTCCTGTATTGTTCTCAGTGGTGAGGTCAGGCTGCATGGCCCGAGGCTTTAAAATAGATGATTTTCAAGGAAAAATTATAAGTGAGCAGAGGGATGGTATGGACTCGCACATGGCCAAATGTCTCAAAACCCAGGCTTAACTCGAGAGGATTTTGCATTCCCGATAGAGTCGCCGCCCCTCCTATTGACTCATGCCGCACCTTCTTGGCGACCCTTTTCCCATTTTCCTCAAAGGCGTGCGTGAAGTGTGCTCAGAGATGAGGGCCAGCAGGGGTGAAGAGGGAACGCTTTTCTTGTCTTTAAGGGTGGCGAGGCGAGCTAGCATGTTCGTGGATGGCGGTATGATAGCAATAAAGCGCAAGACCAAGGGGAAGCATGGGGAAGGAGTGGGGGAGTCCATGGAGTGTCCATTCCCTCCCCCTTGGTATATATAATACCCGGTGGCCCCCATCTAAAAGATGCCCTTATATTAGGGAGCTCGCCAAATCCTAGGGGTTGAACTGTCTTTCCGAGCTTGAGGTAAGCTCGCAAAGAGCGGGAATTTTGTACAAACCCATGTTTGTTGTGTACAACCCTGTATTTGCCGAGTGGAGCTCCGGGACCCAAGGGGTCTTTAGGACTTTATTTTAGCATGATCCCAAGCAGGGAGAGAGGGGGCGAGCGGTGGAGGCAGAGGCCTCACGCTCGCCCAGCCTGTCCGGGGGGCGAGCCGGAGGTGGGCGACCTCCTGGGCTCGCCCCCGCCCCAGTAGGGCGGGAGCCGAGGCGGGTGGCCTCTCGGTCTCGCCCCTGCCCCAGCAGGGGGTGAGCCGAGGCAGCTGGCCTTGCGGGCTCGCCCCCGCCCCCAGCAGCAATGGGGGCCGAGACCAAGGCAGGCGGCCTTGCGGTCTCGCCCCCGCCCCAGCAGGGGGGCGAGCCAAGGCAGCCGGCCTCGCATGCTCGCCCCTCCCCCCCCCCCCCTACCCCCTACAGTTGTGGAGGGAGAGACTACGGCGAGCGGCCTTGCGGTCTCGCCCCCGCCCTATTAGGGGTGGTGAGCCGAAGCAGCCGGCCTCGTGGGCTCGCCCCTCGCCCCCCGCCACCAGCAATAATGGGGGCCGAGACCAAGGCGGGCGGCCTTGCTGTCTCGCCCCCGCCTCAGCAGGGGAGCGAGCCGAGGCAGCCGGCCTCGCAGGCTCTCCCCCCTCCCCCCTCCCCCAGCGGTTGTGGGGGGCAAGTCCACGGCGGGCAGCCTTGCGGTCTCGCCCCCGCCCCAGCAGGGGGGCAAGCCGAGGCAGCCGGCCACGCGAGCTCGCCCCCCCCCCCCCCCCCCCCCCCCCCCGCCCCCAACAGTAGTGGGGGCGAGACCGAGGCAGCCAGCCTCGCGGTCATCGCCCCGCCCCAGCAAGGGGGCGAGAGGAGGAGGGGAGGCCTGCTCCCTCTCTCCCCAGCTCCAGTAAGGAGGAGCGGTCTGCGTTTAGCACCTCAGAATGGCATGATTTGGCTGTTTGCAGGCCAAAACCGAGGGTGTTTTGGTAATCTCGTCGGCCAGTTTGTGGCTATTGGCAGACCAAGTTCAAAATCATATAAATAGGACTAAGGGGGCACCTTTGAAGGCATCTCTCTCTTTCTCTCTCTCTTTTTTGGCCTCCTCTCCCCCTAAGTTCCTTTGTTGGGTGGAGAGAGCCTCCAATGGTGCCCAAGCTTAGCATTGGCTTGGGAGGGGAAGCGCTCTAAGATCTTCCGGGTGTGTGGTGAGACCTCCTCGCTAAGCCCTTGGCCCTATTCCTAGTTCCTTAGCCTCTTAGCCTAGGACTCTCCCTTGGGAGGAGTAAGTGTTGGTCACCCCTCAAATTGTTGAGGGCCCAAACTCCTTGAGAGACCAATTTATTGATTTTAACATTTTGGTGCGGTGAGCGTGGAGAGTGACCAACACAAGAAACTCCCAAGCTGAGATCCATGGCTGGAGGTGGAGGAGAATCCGACCCAGGCCACTTGCAGCCCCCGGTGGCTGGAGTGACGTTGGAGATGTTTGAAAATTTTAGGCAGGAGGTCCTGCAGACCTTACAAGTAGCTTTCGCCACGATAGGCAAAGGCAGGAGAGGAAGTGGTCTGGAGGTCCCGCCTCAGCAGGTGGGCGAGAGCATTCCAGGCCAGCAGTCCAGGAAGGAGGTACTAGTGGGGGGGAGTGGGGAGGCATTAGGCCCCCACTCGCCCGGTCCCCAAGGAGGCGGCATGTGGGGAGGTTCCATACCCTCACTCGCCCAGCCCCAAGGGGACAAGTGGGGAGGAGCCAGGCCCCCACTCGCCCAGCCCCAAGAGGGCGAGTGGGGAGGCGGCCAGCCCCCACTCGCCTAGCCCCAAAGGGGGGCGAGCAAGGGAAGTCCTTTTTGTGAGCTGGTCCTCTCAACCCCAGTTCCAGAGGGGTTCGGAGGGCCAGAGATGTCTCACTACTCCGGCAAGGATGACCCAGTTCTGCACCTGTAGAGTCTTGAGGACATCGTCTCCATCAGGCCCATGTCGGATGCTTTCAAGTGTTGACTCTTCGCGACAACTCTGAAGGAGAAGGCTAGGGATTGGTTCCACCAGCTCCCTGCGGGGTCTATCTATGCCTTCGAAGACTTGCGTCGAATTTTCCTGCTGCGCTTCTCGACATCAAGGAAGAGAAAGAAGGATGCCGAGGCACTTTTCAAGATTAGGCAAGAGCCAAGGTAGTCGATGGCTCGTTATGTCGACAGGTTCCAAGAAGAGGTCCTGCAAGTCCAGGAGGTGCCAGGGTTCACCCTCCAGCTCGCCTTTGTGGTGGGGCTGCGTAAGGGTTTCTTCAAGATGAGCTTGAACCAGAAGTACCCCTATCTTTCGAAGAGATGATGGAAAGGGTGGCGGAAGAAATTGAGAGTGAGGAGGCCAACCCGGAGTTCGCAAGAAGGTTGGCCAAGCTGAGTGAGCCAGAGGCGAGGTAGCAGGAATGGGGAGTGGAAATCCCGAAGGAGAGTTTGACCAAGCAGAAGGGAACTTCCAAAGGGAGAAACCCGACTCCCCGAGGTGGAGGCATGGGCCGAGGACACCCCCTCCACAGCCTTAGCAAACCATGGCGATCGGCCAAAGAAGAAGAAGGAATCGCACGATAGGAAGAGGGTGTATCTGAGTGGGGTTACATTACTGTGACTTCCATCAGGAGGAAGGTCACGCGACGTCCACCTTCCCAGAGTTTCTGGAGATGAGGGCCAAAGGTCAACAGGGGCAGCGACAGGAATAGAACAATCTCCAAGAGTGAGCATTCTGAGCGATCTTTGTATCTGCAAGCTCTTAATTATAATCATTTTTATCTCTGATTGGTCACGCTAGAATGTATTAGGCTAAGTATTTTTTCCCTCGGATGGTTCCGCTGACTGGGCTCTCTCTAGCCAGCAGAGCAGGTTGACCTCCCAGGGAGGGTAAGTATTTTTCCCCTCGGATAGTTTCGCTGACCCGACTCTCTCTAGCCGGCAGGGCAGGTTGACCTCCCAGGGAGGGTAAGTATTTTTCCTATCGGATGGTTCCGCTGACCAGGCTCTCTCTAGCCGGCAGGGCAGGTTGACCTCCCAGGGAGGTTAAGTATTTTTCCACTCGGATGGTTCCGCTGACCGGGCCCTCTCTAGCCGGCAGGGCAGGTTGACCTCCCAGGGAAGGTAAGTATTTTTCCCTTCGGATGGTTCCGCTGACCGGGCTCTCTCTAGCCGGCAGGGCAGGTTGACCTCCCAGGGAGGGTAAGTATTTTTCCCCTAGGATGGTTACGCTGACCGGGATCTCTCTAGACGGCAGGGCAGGTTGACCTCCCAGGGAGGGTAAGATTATATTTTCCCCTCGGATGGTTCCGCTGACTGGGCTCTCTCTTGCCGGCAGGGCAGGTTGACCTCCCAGAGAGCCTAAGTATTTTTCCCCTTGGATGGTTCCACTGACCGGGCTCACTGTAGTAGGTAGGACAGGTTGACCTCTTATGGAGGGTAAGTATTTTTCCCCTCAAATGGTTCCGCTGACCGGGCTCTCTCTAGCCGGCAGGGCAGGTTGACCTCCCAGGGAGGGTAAGTATTTTCCCCCTCGGATGGTTCAGCTGACCGGGCTCCTTCTAGCCGCCAGGACAGGTTGACCTCCCAGGGAGTGTAAGTATTTTTCCGCTCAGATGGTTCCGCTGACCTGTCTCTCTCTAGCCGGCAGGGCAGGTTGGCCTCCCAGGGAGGGTAAGTATCTTTTCCCCTCGGATGGTTCCGCTGACCGGGCTCTCTCTAGCCGGCATGGCAGGTTGACCTCCCAGGGAGGCTAAGTATCTTTTCCGCTCGGATGGTTCCGCTGACCGGGCTCTCTCTAGCCGGCAGGGCAGGTTGACCTCCCAGGGAGGGTAAGAGTATCTTTTCCCATCGGATGGTTCCGCTAACCGGGCTCGATGTAGCCGACAGGGTAGGTTGACCTCCCAGGGAGGCTAAGTATTTTTCCCCTCGGATGGTTCCGCTGACCAGACTCTCTCTAGCCGGCAGGGCAGGTTGACCTCCCAGGGAGGCTAAGTATTTTTCCCCTCGGATGGTTCCGCTGACCGGGCTCTCTCTAGCCGGCAGGAAAGTTGACCTCCCAGTGAGGGTAAGTATTTTTCCCCTCGGATGGTTCAGCTGACCAGGCTCTCTCTAACCGACAGGGCAGGTTGACCTCCCAGGGAGGGTAAGTATCCTTTCCCCTTGGATGGTTACGCTGATCGGGCTCTCTCTAGCTGGCAGGGCAAGTTGACCTCCCAGGGAGGCTAAGTATCTTTTCCCCTCGGATGGTTCCGCTGACCGGGCTTTCGTTAGCCGGCAGGGCATGTTGACCTCCCAGGGAAGGTAAGTACTTTTCCCCTCGGTTGGTTCCGCTGACCAGTCTCTCTCTAGTCGGCAGGGCAGGTTGACCTCCCAGGGAGGGTAATTATTTTTCCCCTCGGATTGTTCTGTTGACCGGGCTCTCTCTAGCAAGCAGGGTAGGTTGACCTCCCAGGGAGGGTAAGTATTTTTTCCCACGAGGTGTCTCCTCTAGCTGGGCTCTCACTAGCTGGCAGGGCAGGATGGGCCTCTCTGGGGGTTTTGAGTAAATTTCACCGGGATGATGCGGAGTCTTCTCAGTTTCACTTAGCGCCACTCGCCGAATATACAGGCTTGGACTTTTCTTTTTGAGCGTGTACCCCGCTCAAAAAGTGCGGGGATTGTGTACAACCCTGTATTCCCCGAGTGGGCCCCCGGGACCCAAGGGGTCTTTAGGACTTTATTTTTGCATGATCCCAAGCTGGGAGAGAGGGGGAGAGCGGTGGAGGCAAAGGCCTTCTTCTCTCCCTGCCCGTGCGTGGGGCGAGCCGGAGGTGGGCGACCTCCCGGGATCGTTCCCGCCCCAGTAGGGGGAGAGCCGAGATGAGTGGCCTCACGGGCTAGCCCCCGCCCCCAGCAGGGGGGCGAGCCGAGGCAGCCAGCCTCGCGGGCTCGCCCCCCGCCCCCAATAGAAGTCAGGGGCGAGACCAAGATGGGCGGCCTTACGGTCTCGCCCCCGCCCCAGCAGGGGGGCAAGCCGAGGCAGCCAGCCTCGCGGGCTCGCCCTCCGCCCCCTGCAGTAGTAGGGGGCGAGACCCGGGCGAGCGGCCTTGCAGTCTTGCCCCCCCCCCCCCCCCCCTAGTAGGGGGGGGGGGGGGGGGGGGGGTCGAGCCGAGGCAGCAGGCCTCGCGGGCTCGCCCCTCGCCCCCGCCCCCAGCAGTAGTGAGGGTGGTGGGGGGGGCGAGACCAAGGTGGGCGGCCTTGCTGTCTTGCCCCCGCCCCAGCTTGGGGGGCGAGCCGAGGCAGTCGGCCTCGCAGGATCACCCCCTCCCCCAACAGTAATGGGGGGGGGGGGGGACACCAAGGTGGGCATCCTTACGGTCTCGCCCCCGCCCCAGCACGGGGGCGAGCCGAGGCAGCCGGCCTCGGGAGCTCGCCCCCCCCCCCCCCCCCCCCCCCCCCCCCCACCCGCCCCCAGTAGTAGTGGTGGGCGAGACCATGGCAGCCGACCTCGCGGTCTCTCCCCCTCCCCAGCAAGGGGGGCGAGAGGAGGAGGGGCTGCCTGCCCCCTCTCGCCCCACCTCCAGTAAGGAGGGCGGTCTGCGTTTAGCGCCTCGGAATGGCGGGATTTGGCTGTTTGCAGGCCAAAACCGAGGGTGTTTTGGTAATCTCGTAGGCCAGTTTGTGGCTATTGGCAGACCAAGTTCAAAATCCTATAAATTGGACCAAGGGGGTACCTTTGAAGGCAGATCTCTCTCTCTCTTTTTTGGCCTCCTCTCCCCCTAAGTTCCTTTGTTGGGTGGAGAGAGCCTCCAAAGGTGCCCAAGTTTAGCATTGGCTTGGGAGGGGAAGCGCTCTAAGATCTTTCGGGTGTGTGGTGGGACCTCCTCGCTAAGCACTTGGCCTTGTTCCTAGTTCCTTAGCCTCTTAGCCTAGGACTCTCCCTTGGGAGGAGTAAGTGTCGGTCACCCCTCAACTTGTTGAGGGCCCGAACTCCTCGAGTGACCAATTTATTTGTTTCAACATGTTGAGTGGGCCAGCAAAGAGTATGCATAAGATGACATTCAGGAAGAGGGGTGAGCCATGAATACCCCATGCTGGCAGCTTGCACTCGACCCTCCCCCCATCTTCGGTGATTCGCGAGAACTACATGCATGCGTTTGCTCCCCCCGGTCAGCCTTCTAGTCGGCCTCTCTTCTAGCCGATATTGGCCTCACTTGTAGCCAATGTTGTCCCCGCTTCTAGCTGATATTGGCTTCTCTTCTAGCCGATATTGGTCTCGCTTATTGCCGATATTGGCCTCGCTTATTGCCGATATTGGCCTCGCTTTTAGCCAATATTGGTCTTGTTCTTAGCAAGTCGCAAGTACCCAACATCGCTGGGTACTCACGACCACCAAGCGAACATGCCTCGTGTGGGGTGTGCTCGCCCATAGGGAGAAATCCCTATTCCAGGATATTTCATGTAGGCCTGCAGTTAGCCTTTCCAAACAATGGGATTGCGTTGTTGGCAGAAAAATTTGGGCTGCTTTTAGTGAAACCAAAATGCGGGATTCTGCTATACGCAGACCTTTTTGAGAAAACTATAAATTGACCCCCAAGGGCACCTTTGGAGAAGACCTCCTCTTGGCTTTTGATCTCCTTAGACTGTTTCTAAGAGCTTCATAATTCTGTTTGTTGTGGATTCTGGGCTGACAGTCTGATTTTCTCCAGTACCTTCCTGGGTACCTAGCTCAACATTGGTTAAGGAGGGGAAGTTCACTTTGATCTTCTAGGTGTGTGGCGGGACCCCCTCACTACAGCTCGTTGGGTCTATTTATTGTTTTCCACTTTCATGAGTTAGGTACTTTTCTCTGAGTGCCTGGCCTAGTGATTTAATTCAGGAGAAGTAAAAGCAAGCTGCAACTATCTGAACTCCTCTCAAACTGCGGTTTCTGGGTTCAAAGGTTGAACCGTGGATTACGGGTTCAACAAGAATCATGTCTCATAAAACCCTAAAACACAGTATATATACTGTAGTTTCAGGCACTGCCTAAAGTCGCTTCTGAGAGGAGAAATAAGAGCAACATGTGCGTCGAATACAATTCAACACATGTGTCAAATAGTACTTCCTATTTGACGTAGCGTTAATTTATACAAATCAACGCTAGTGTCAAATACTATCTGATAACATAGTATTCTGATAAGCGCACACCAATTCGACGTTGCGTCGATTTCTACAAATTAACACATGTGTTGAATAGTCCCACTATTCGATGTGTAAGAGCATTTCCATAAATTCAAAGCATGCATCGAATAATTCGACTAATAGATGCAATGGAAACCCTTTCCATGAATTCAATGCATTCGTCGAATGTTGTAAGTCAAGGTTTGGTTCATAACTAACATAATCATTCATCCAATTTTTGTACGTTCATCACGTGCGACCCCATAGGCTTATAACACGTTGGCTGCAAGGCCAAAACATTGATCATTTCGACATCATAGAAGATTCCAACAATTTCCCACTTGAGCTAGAAAGTATCAAGTATAGTCTTACATACAATGAACGGAACCTAGTAATGCATCATTGCTACCCAAGTGATACAAGAGTTGGTAATTCAATGAAGTCTGTCAGTGACCACCTATCAGTGCAGTCTAGTCCCTTTGTCCTTTACATACAGATGGAACTCGAGGCATGGAGCGTGTCACCCTCTTTATAATTCAATATACATTTCTTGATCTAGAATTGACTCTCAGAAATAAATGGGACCAATATAATATATTGACTCATCTTAGCATGGCCATGCATTTAATAGTCTCATTCCATCAGGGGGCCTATGGATGTAACTCCTATCATATAGGAGAACAAATCCCTTCTACATCAACTCACAATCACCTACATGATTTGTCACATACCCAATAACCACCTTTATCATCAACCATTCGCAAGGAAGACTTTAGATGGTGTCAAGTATGCTATGTTGGATCCTATGTTCCGCATCTCTTGGTTTGTGAATAACAAATACCGTGTTGTATTTGATCTTGTATTTTGTGTGTTTATAGTGTGCAGGTTGTATAGGAATTATAGATACACACCCATATGAGTAGTATGTTGATTGGAGATGATTCTCTGGAAAGAGAGCTAACACCCCGCTTTAAGAGTTAATGCCCCACTTTAACTCTTAATGCCTCGCGTTAGCGTTAACGCCCCACGCTAACTTTTCATAGATAAGGGATGTCGTCGAAGAGGGAATGACGTCGAGAAGAAGTACTATCGAGTACCAAGAGACAATGCCAGCGTTGACTCTTAACGCTCGCGTTGAGTCAACGATCTTCCACGATCTCGGTGGTTGAACAATTTCAGCCACGACTGTACATGATCACTAACTCCAGCGTTAACTCATAACGCCAGGCGTTATCTCCCGTGTCTATTTAAAGAATAGCCCCTCTCATTCTAGGTGGTTGATTATATTGCCTCAAAAGCCAACATTCTGATTCTTTTGAGAGAAGCTCATGTACAACAATTGAGAGATCTCCCTTGGGTAAACATAAGGATCTAAAGAAGATTTTGTAGGAGAAGGTCTACAATGCATATTCCATATGAAGGGTGATCGCTTCAAGAATGCCAACGTCTACATCGCCTTCGTCTTCACCTTTAGAATTTCCTGGGGAGTTTCTCTTACTTTACATTTATCTTGTAATCTTTTTCTTTTTCCTTTTGTAATTGGTGTGGAGAAATCATTCAGGGAGAACGTCGGATTCCGGGAAGGATTATGTGGGTAAATTCGCCGTAGTTGTTGGCGACTAGGTCCTTATGCGGCTTAGGTGGTAATTCGCCGCCTTGTGCGTTGCGACTAGGTCGAGGGTAGATGTTGGGGGTGGATAGAGGCCTTATCTGGGGATAGATAGGCTATAGCCAACTGGTCCTTGGGAGAAGGACCGGTGAAACATCAAAAAGTGATTTTTATATTCTCGCCTTAATTTCTAGCGTTATAGAAATCAAACATTTGTATAATCAAGTTCCTATGCAATAAAATCTTGTCCTTTAATGTTTTCATTCAATTGATTTTATTTCCTCTATAGGAATGCATTAAATTATATTTTGATCAAAGCATTAAAACAAACATTTGTGTAATTATCTTTGTAATACAATATTCGTTTTCATTATCTCTGATTTTCTGGAATTGTATTTCATTAAATTTTTCATAAGTAAAATCTCCGTAACATAATTCTGAGCAGCTTAATTTTCTGAAGAGCTAACGCCCAGCGTTAACAATTAACGTCAGGCATTAGTAACAGTAAGGAAAAAGTTTCTGTTAACCTTATCTGATATATTAAAATATATTTTCCTATAAAATATTCTGAAACTTCAGTCACAAACTCTGATATTTTTAATTAAGATCTAAATTCCATAAAACCCTTATTCACCCCCCAACCCTCTAAGGGCATCTTAAGATCCAACACATCGTATCAGAGAGTAGATTATTCCAGTACGACTTCACAACCGGGAATAATAGCGCTTCATGATCTCGCATCTTCTAGAGGGGATAAGTTTTATGAAAATGAAAAATCATTATCACCACCTTTATTTATAGGTGAAAATTAAAATGTGTGGAAAACTCTTATGGAAAAATTTCTTATATCGTTGGATATTGAAGTTTGGAATATTACAATTAAAATGCCCCCAATTATTCTAAACAAATGAAATGTTTTTAAATGTCAAATCTATGAATAGTCTATATTGTGCACTACATCAAAATATTTTCAAACTTATTTATACGCTTCCTTGAAGTTTGGAAATTTCTTGAGAATTCTTATAGTCTTGCCTCCACAGATGATGAACAAGAGCAATTCCTTATGGATCCAAGAGAATAAACCGATGAGGACTCATGCTTGGAGGAAGATCTATCTAAGAGAGAAGAATGCAACGTCACAATATTGGACTCAAATGATGGCAACACATCAAGTAAAAGAGAAGACAGAAATTCAACTATGGAAGAGGAAAGTCAAGAAGATGTCAACGGAACCTTTGGTTCAAATCTTGCCTCATCCCATAACAATGTAAGAAAATCAAAATATTCTCTTTTTGTAACAAATTCTATTTCTACATTTCGGATGCTCGAAATTGCTAAACGTAAAATTAAAAATTTGAAAAATGCTAATTTCAAACTACGTTTAGAAAATAAAACTTTAAAAGCAAATGCTATAGTAGAATCAAGTATTGATGTGTTAAATTCTCTTTCATGCTCTTTAGTTGAAATTCCTACTCCTTGTTTTGATTTTAATGATCTTAAAGAAAAAAATCATGGATTTTGAAAAAGAGCTTTTAATTTCAAAAGAACACAATGAAAAAGTGATAAATGAAAATAATGTTCTGTCTTATAAACTAGAATCTCTAAAATCACATGTGCTAAAAATTTCAAATGATTTTAAAATTTTTTTTCTAGTTTTTCCTCAAAATTGTATACGTCTACTAGTGTTTCAAAGTTTATAAATCATGAACCTAGTAGAATATTTATTTCTAATCCTCATTTAGCATCTCCCAACAAAGACTTAAATGTTCTCAAATTTCCTATAAGTAATACTTTTGAAAATAATTATGGAAATTTGAAGTATAAGAATATTAAATCAAAGTATGAATGGAGGCCCAAAATTAAAGATAAAACATTAACCTTATTTGAAAGTACTCATTCATCACTATCTCCCCATAGACAACACGATGTATTTGGGTACCCAAAGGAACCATCCCACTTGGACCCCTTTGGATACCTAAATCTCTCATTCGTTAGTATCCAATCATTTGCATGAAGTAGAATTAATTATAAATGAAATATCAAAACTCTACTTCATGATATGCTTAATGTCTTTTTCTTTTGTTTGTTTTCTTATTTTTGAGACAACACGCTAAGGTCACTTTGATATATTATGCAATATGACTTTCACATTTTAAGCCAAATGTTTATCAAATCAAATTGAATTAAATTAAATATAAAGTCATAAAGTTTTCAAGAGATCTATCTTTTCTTTTTAAATGTTTTATCCTTGTTAAATCCATTGCTTATAAATGTCTTATATTATCATTATCAATTGAATGCTAAATTTGCTAAATGATATTATAAAGACAAATGAAATTACTTTCAAAATTGGATTTAAATGGACTTTTAGGGGTCTTAGGCTAAAAAATTAAATGCATAACTTGTTGCATATTTATTTATTTTTCCTTGCTGCATATAATAGCCCCTATAATGGAAAATCATAATCTAGAAAAATCAGAATTGAAAAACTACAAAAATGATGAATATGGTTTCACAATCACCACCATGAACTATTGATATCTAATGCTAAAATTCACTATAATCATATATCATATTTCATGATTTATCAAGGCCTATCTTAAATCAACTAATTCTATCAACCTTAGGAATTATGGAATATATGATTATGATTGGTAGTATAGTTTCATATCTTGTTTAGTGTGTGTGATATGCATCTCTATTGTTTGCATGAATCTCAACATATTTAGACCTTAAAATTAACTTGACATTAACAAGATGAAATCAAATAGAATTGCCTCTTAATTCTAGGTCTATAAAATTTCAAAACTCTATAATTGATTACATGCAAACTAATTATATATATTTAGCATATTTTGCATAACATACAAATTCATTATCCTAGCTGCACCACTTGGTATATACTCAATTTAGTGTCTATGCTAGGATTATCAATATAGTGACATGCTAAAGGTAGAGAAAATAGAACTTTAAAATTCATGAGTACAATGTGGTTTCAAAATCCACTATATGTTCTAAAACTAAAATAAACACATGTTTTATGAATAAATCCTTAAACTAAAATGCTTAGTATAACCATAATCATTAACCCATGACTTTTGTCTCAGAATAGCGAGGGCGTAGGATTGTGTGCATTAGAGAACTAACTTCTAAGTCATGTCTTGTCCTTAACCGGGGAGGGTTCCCGTAGGGCCTTGCGAGGCACTAGGGGAAAGAGTGTTAGGTTGAGATTCATCTTTTGAATGCATATGGGATTAACACCCTAACCTATGGCATTTGTGCAGCTCCTCATGTCCATCCGTCTCTTAGTACGGGGCTATAGTGTGTAGACATATAGTTAGGGTATATTATTCTTGGGTATACTCATATTATATTCATTGTATGAACATTATCTCACTCTTTATACTTAAATTATGCATATTTGTTTTTATTCTAACCTTGCTTCTTGTGTTTGCATATTTTATTATTTTGAGCTTTAATGATTTTACAAAACACAAGTATTTGAAAAATCACCAAAAACATGCTAAAAGAGCCTTCAAATCTAATCAATATACTCTGAAATTTCAACTAAAGGAAGGCCTCTTTATAATACAAATGAATTGTGAAAAATGTTTTTCAAAACATCAAAAATTAGTGTTCTATCTCGGCGTTAAGAAGCTAACGCCTGGCGTTAGCTCCTTTGCTCCAAATTTTTTTTTTGTTTTGAATAATTTCTGGTATTATTTTAATGCTATGTGTGTTTTTATTTCTCTGCTTGTAAGAAGTTTTCTATTTTTTTATTTCCTTTAAAACAAAAATTTATTTCTTTTCAAATAAAAAAATATTTATATTTTTTTCTCATGCATTATTTTTGGTTTATTTCTCTGGCATAAAATATCATTGGCTGATAGGGCTAAAAAGACTTCTATGTTTTCCAAGAAATATTTAAATTTGAATATTTAAAAACAAATACAAAATTACAAAACAATTTCAAAGAACAAAAATATGTTTTTCTCTTTATGTGTGATTATTGTTTTGTACTTATATAAAAATTAAAAAAAAAATTAAAAATTGATTCTTATTCATTGCCATTGTCAAGGATGTTTAATTATATCAATTAAAGATTAAATACAATGTTTAATTTATCTTTAAGTTTCTTAAAAAACATTGTTTTGTATTTGTCATGCCTTGAAAATTATCCTGTTATGTGCAATGAAATTAATTGTAGACAAACATATGTAGAAATGCTTAGCATGCCTCTGAGTATGAGTAATGTATTATGTTTGATAATGATTCATGCACTCACTTATTTTTGATAACTTACATGTGTTTATAATCTTATTCTTGCATGATTGTGTAGTGTAATAACACATTGAATTGGTTATTACAATTCTTTGTCTTTAATGCCCTGATTCGTTAGAGAAATGTGGTTTAAAATTAAAATGCTATGTTTGCAAAACAAGTGAATTCGGAGTCCTTAGTCACTAAACTAAAAAATAATAATAAATGACAAGGATAACTCCACCAAGCACTACTCACCCTCCTGATAAGTTTTAATGAGCATTGTGAGGTTGAGCACCTTGGAAAGAATTGTAAAGTGTCTTGTAGCAAACAATTTATATACCACTTCTCTTAGTACATCAGATCAAAAAAAATAAAGCTAAAAACTATGAAAGTGATCCCCAAGCACTACTTTGCACCCTGATAAGTCTTAATGAGCATTGTGTGTGCAGAGCACCTTGGTAGTTATACTCTTTATTTATGTGCATCGAAATATTGTGGAAGTAATATTATTTGTGTATTTTAATGTTATGTTATTTCATTATATATGTCATGTGTTTTTGATTGATTCACATGTATACTTTATCAAAACACTATTTTGTACACATCATTATCTTCCATAAAACTTCTACTCATGAGAATTGGATCCTAATGCTCATCTACACTATTCTCTACAAACTTAAGTAAATGCACTAGATAACAAAACATGACTACTACAATGTTTATGTTTAGTTGAAATGCAAATTTTATTACATTGTAGTTTTTGTATCTTTTCTTGATAGTATAAAATCATGCTTGCAATTTTATCTTAATGGAATAGCATCTCTTGAATCTATAACTCAAACATCAACTTTTCAAATTTAAAACTCATTATCCTTTGTATGATTTTACCTTCTAAAATGATGTTCATGTTTAAGAGTACTTAATATTTTCTTCTGCTAAGTTTACCACTTATGCTCATTCATGTCTATTATTTTTTAAACACCGTGGTATTCTTTTTGAACAAGTGGTATCTTAAAATAGAATGCTTACTTGATCATGTCAGTAATGTTGCTTACTACTATATGTTCCATCATGCTTATATTTTTCTCAACAAGTAGTATTTAACAAGCTTTTGATTATATCTTATTTTTCATCTCGACATAGAACATATTGCTCCTTATTGCACACTCTCACCTAAACCCTCTTTTGATACTACCAAAAGGGGAGAATAAATTACATAAATCTAATATTTAGGGGGAGTACATGATAATGATTTCAAACTCAAAGAATGTATTTATGTAGGGGTAGTACTCATATATAAGGTGCATACACTATTCTATGCTCGATCTTGGCAATCCTTCAATAAGTTGTTCCTAATCAATCTTAGTAGATATACACTCATCCCAACCCACTTTTGCTAATAACAAATGGGGAGAAGAAATTGAGAAATCTAGTCAAATAGATATTTAGGGGGAGTAAATTATATGAGAACACTTATAAAGGGGGAGGACTTCATAGAAAGAGTATGCATTATCGCTTTCAAATCTATCACGCTTTTTAACTTGTTATTCATGCATATCTTATTACCGCACTTATCTATTAACACAAATTGTCTTAATCACATTAATTTCTCATATAGGTATTTGTTATTATCAAAATGGGGAGATTGTTGGAGCCTATGTTCCTCATCTCTTGGTTTGAGAATAACAAATACCGTGTTGTATTTGATCTTGTATTTTGTGTGTTTATAGTGTACAGGTTGTACAGGAAATATAGATACACATCCTTATGAGTTGTATGCTGATTGGAGATGATTCTCTGGAAAGAGAGCTAACGCCCTGCTTTAACTCTTACCGCCCCGCTTTAAGAGTTAACGCCCGGCTTTAACTCTGAACACCCCGCTTTAAGATGCCGAGAAGAAGTAACGTCGAGTACCAAAAGACAACACCATTGTTGACTCTTAACGCTCGCATTGAGTCAACGATCTGCCATGATCTCGCCGGTTGCGCAATTTCAGCCACGACTGTACACGATCACTAACGCCTACGTTAACTTTTAACGCCAGGCGTTAGCTCCCATGTCTATTTAAAGAACAGCCCTTCTCATTCTTGGTGGTTGATTCTATTGCCTCAAAAGCCAGCATTCTGATTTTTTTGAGAGAGGCTCATGTACAATAATTGAGAGATCTCCCTTGGGAAAACATGAAGATCTAAAGATGATTTTGAAGGAGAAGGTCTACAACGCATATTCCATACGAAGGACGATCACTTCAAGAACGCCAATGTCTACATCGCCTTCGTCTTCACCTTCAGAATTTCTTGGGGAGTTTCACTTACTTTATTTTTATCTTGTAATCTTTTACTTTTTCCTTTTGTAATTGGTGTGGAGAAATCGTTCGGGGAGAACGTCGGATTCCGGGAAGGATTCCGTGGGTAAATTCGCCGTGGTTGTTGGCGACTAGGTCCTTATGCAGCTTAGGGGTAATTCGCCGCCTTGTGCATGGCTACTAGGTCGAGGGTAGATCTAGGGGGTGGCTAAAGGCCTTATCTGGGGATAGATAGGCTATAGCCAACCGGTCCTTGTGAGAAGGACTAGTGAAACATCAAAAAGAGATTTTTATATTCTCGCCTTGATTTCTAGCATTATATAAATCAAACATTTGTATAATCAAGTTCTTATGAAATAAAATCTTGTCCTTTAATGTTTTCATTCAATTGATTTTATTTCCTCTATAGGAATGCATTAAATTATATTTTCATCAAAGAACAAACATTTGAGTAATTATCTTTGTAATACAATATTCAATTTCATTATCTCTGATTTTCTGGAATTCTATTTCATTAAAGTTTTCATAAGTAAAATCTCCTTGACTTAATTCTGAGCAGCTTAATTTTCTGAAGAGCTAACGCCCAGCGTTAACACTTAATGCCAGGCGTTAGCAACAATAAGGAAAAAGTTTCTGTTAACCTAATCTGAGATATTAAAATATATTTTCCTATAAAATATTCCAAAACTTCAGTCACAAACTCTAATATTTTTAATTAAGATCTAAATTCCATAAAACCCTTATTCACCCCCCCCCCCCCCCCTCTAAGGGCGTCTTAAGATCCAACATGCTCCTCCTCAAGTAATGACTATAATGACTTCTGGTCAAACAACCACATACACCATTGTCACAATGAGAATTACTTGTGACACGTTCATATAACAATCCACAAAGTAATCTCATGGTGGGTCTATCCAGTACAACTTATTCTCTAATAAGTACGTATGTGATGACTTGATATCAAATATCATTTCCCATGAGACTCGATCATAAGGAAGTCCCACACACTAGTCTCAATGTATCTTCATTACCCCAGTTTCTATGATGATACCTTTACCATGGACTATTTAAGAATGATGGTTCATATAAACACAGGATCTCACATTCAAGTCACATGCGTGAATTCCTATGGAAGTAAGCAATCCAAGGGCATTTATTATGATTAATTAATCTATTTATTTAGCTATAAGTAGACATAATAAAAGAACACGCCTTAAATATAAGTGCAATAAAATATTATAAGTCATCACATGAACATATAACTGACAAAGCCAAATTCCACAAGTATCCTACTAGAGTTGATCAGTAAGGTATCAAATACATAATGAATGAGTATAACAATCTTGCTTCCTCTGAGGAAGAGCCTTTGTCAGTGGATTTGCTCTATTCTCATCAGTCAGTACGATGCATATGTGCATATCTCTTTGATTGACAATCTTTCAAATGAGATGGAACCGCTAAAGTATGTGCTTGGAGCGCTGATGAGATCTAGATTCCTAAGCTTGTGCAATGGCACTGTTGTTGTCGCATCAAAGAGTCAGCAAATCAACAATGCTAGGAACTACATCAATCTCACTAAAAAAATTTCCTAACCCATGCAACCTCCATTGCAGTATTAGCAGTAGCGATATACTCAGCCTCTGTGGTAGCACTGGCAACTATTTATTGCTTTGTACTCTTTCAGTTCACAAAGCCTCCATTTAGATAAAAAAACTGACTGAGACTTTCAGTCATCTAAATCAGTTTGGAAGCTAGCATCCGTTTAACCATTTACAATGAGCTCTTCCTCACCACAATATACCAAGAATACATTATTAGTCCTTCTTAAGTACTTCAGGATATTCTTAACTGTCGCCTAGTGAAATTCACCTAGATCATATTGATATCTCCTAGTCATGCTCAAATCATATGAGACATCAGGATGATCACATAACATTTCATACATGATTGATCAAATTACAGAAGCATATGGAGTCAACTTAATGCCGTCCTTATCTTCTGAAGATTTAGGTCACTAGTCCTTAGATACACTCACACCATATGACATGGGTAAGAATCCTTTCTTAAACTCAAGCATGTTAAACTACTTCATCACCTTTTCAATGTATATACTCTGGGTCAAACCCAGTAGCTTCCTCGATCTATCTCTATAGATCCTTATACCGAGTATATTAGTTGCTTCCCTATAGATCTATATATTAAGTTCCTTCATTGAAAAGCAGTCTCCTAGCCCGTTCTTAAGAGCTTGTAGGGTTGGAATATCATTCCCAATCAATGGTATCTCATCTATATACAATATTAGGAATACAATAATGATCCTCTAATTCTCTTATAAACTCAAGATTCCTCAATTTTGATGAAACCAAACTCTTTGATTTTCTCATCAAAATAAAGATTCCAACTTCAAGAAGCATACTTCGGTCCATAAATGGACCTCAACAACTTTCATATTTTAGTGGCTTCATTTGGAGATACAAAACCCTATGGTTATTTCATGTGCACATCCTCAAGGAGGTTTCCACTAAGGAGAGCTATTTTGATATCAATTTGCCAGGTCTCATAATCATTATATGCAGCAATAGCAAACAGACTTTTAATGGACTTTAACATGACAACAGGGGAAAGGTCTCATCATAGTAAACACCATGACCATGCTTTAAACCATTAGCCACTAATCGCTCTTTGAATGTCGGTACATTCCCCTCCATATCGGTGTTCTTCTTTAAAACCCACTTGCACCATATGGGTCGTACCCCTTCATGTGGTTCCACCAAGGTCCAAACATGGTTTACATACATGGAGTCCATTTCAGATTTCATGACTTAAGCCACTTATCAGAGTCATGTCCATTCATAGCTTCTTGGTAGGTTGACACGTGCTTTCTATATAGTATTTTCACCCTATTTCTTTTAGCATTTTCATCCATTCTTATTTATAAATTGTTTGATTAATGCTTATATCATGTTTATCCATATTTTTGGATTGCGTGGATAGTTCTTTTGAATAGGTGTGGACTTTTGTGATTTTTAGGGGAGGTTATGTTCAATTTACCGCACGCATGCCCGTGTGAAATATCCACATGCGCGTGCGCCTCCTTCTTCCCTTAACAATGCCATTACCCTCAATCGAAATTTGGTCGTGAGTTGTTTATGTACGCATGTGCGCGCACGTGCAATTGCACATGCATGGTCATTTTGTGTTTTCCACATCATTTTGGGTAAATCTAAATTTTGGGATGTGTGATTTCCATACGCCCTTGTGCACATGTGCAATTGCCCATGCACGGACCTGGGCGCCGTAATTCTTCTTTTTTTACCTAATGTACGGGTGTGCATTTTGTAACGATCCAGGCCCGCCAATACGGGACCCAGCTGGACCGCCAGCACCCTCCCAGCCCAGGCCCGCCAACACGGGAGCCGGCTGGCACCGGAAGGGTTCAGCCTAACCAGATGGTCTGCAGACCATGCACCCCAACCCCTCTCTGTCCCAGCACATGGCCCAGCGGGTTGTTGGAGACCGTAGTCCCCCTTTGATGAGAATTGAGCAAGTTAAGCGGCAGCGCGTGGACTTCCCAGGAGGTCACCCATCCCAGAATTGCTCCAGGCCGAGCACGCTTAACTATGGAGTACTTTCACTTCTCATCACCAAAAAAGTACTCCATAGTTAAGCGTGCTCGGCCTAGAGCAATTCTGAGATGGGTGACCTCCTGGGAAGTCCACGCGCTGCCGATTAACTGGCTCAATTCTCATCAAAGTGGGACTACGGTCTCCAACAACCCGCTGGGCCCTGTGGTGGGACAGAGAGGGGTTGGGGTGCATGGTCTGCAGACCATCTGGTTAGGCTGAACCCTTCTGGTGCCAGCTGGGTCCCGTGTTGGCGGGCCTGGGCTGGGAGGGTGCTGGCGGTCCAGCTGGGTCCCGTGTTGGCGGGCCTGGATCATTATAAAAAGTCCTATCTTGGAGGATTGCACTTTTTGTAACGATCCAGGCCCGCCAACACGGGACCCAGCCCCCTCCCAGCCCAGGCCCGCCAACACGGGACCCAGCTGGCACTGGAAGGGTTCAACCTAACTAGATAGTCTGCAGACCATGCACCCCAACCCCTCTCTATCCCACCACAGGGCCAAGCGGGTTGTTGGAGACCGTAGTCCCCCATTGATGAGAATTGAGCCAGTTAAGCGGCAGCGCGTGGACTTCCCAGGAGGTCACCCATCCCAGAATTGCTCCAGGCCGAGCACAGTTAACTATGGAGTACTTTCACTTCTCATCACCAATTGAGCTATAACTTCCCTCAAACAACTAGACCCCTAAGTTGGTTTTGTCATGACTAGATCATAACAAGACCATAGGAAGAGCTCAAGACCTTGTGAGCATAGGTGAGAAGGAGAAAACCCAAGTGGTCTGCTAATAGCAATTTTCAGTTACCAAGCCTAGGGTTGGACTTTAGGACCCCACCTTGAACCTTGACCCCACAATAGCATCCCTAACCCATTAGAGGTATCCTTGAAGCACTAGTGACCCATTGGGGTCAACCTAAGAGGCCAATTTGACTAAAGTCAACCTTAACCCTAGATTGGTCAAACTAGCTCAATTAAGATCAATTGGCCCCCACCATGCCAAATTGACCATGCCCCTACCCTTGTATGGGTACTAGGATCCTAATGGACCAAAAAGCCCCATCATGGGGCCTTCAATTTGACCAAATTGCCCTAAACCCTAATTTGGTCAAAGTGCCCTAATAAAGGGCAATTCACCCTTACCTTATCAAATTGACCCCACCTATACCTTCCTAACCCTTGGGGGAAGCCAATGGAGGTCAAGTCACCCTTTGGGGTCAAACCAATCGGTCAATTTGACCAAAGTCAAACTCAAGCTTAATTTAGGTCAACATACCCCAATTTAACCTAATCTAGCCCAATCCACTTGGGCTAGACCCAATTAAGGTGGTCCACCACCTAATGGGGTTTGAATGCTGCTGAGGTGGCCATTCAATTTGGAGAGAGTCGGCCAGGAGAGAGAAAAGGGAGGTTACTCCCAAATCGGAGAGAGAGAAAGAGAGCTTTTATCGTGATTAGATGCAATTGATCCTTCATATCCCTCCCAATTGATGTGCAATCATCCCCCCTTTAGTTACCCACGAATTTCTGGAGTTTTCCATGGCCAAAGGGACTGTTTCATAGAGAATTTAGCTATAAACGAAATTTGGTTAATGGCCATAATGGCTTTTGGAGATAAAGCCATCTTAGTCGAATGAAACTCCTCCCATTTCCTTCAGAGCTCAGAGAGAAAGAGATCCCCCTTTTTCCCATTGAATTTTGTGCAGAGAAATCCTAGATCGGCATGGCATCAAAAGATCCAGCACCAACAATGGCAACTCGCCGGAACTCACATCGCCAAGCCCCTGCTCAGGTCCGATCCTCTTCTCCTCCCTTGGTCCTAGATCTCTTCATTTTTCGGGGCTTGATCCGAGCACAATAGGGCTCGGATTGTGCTTCCGAAAGGGTGCATTTCGTACCCATTTTTCCTCCCTCAAAAACCGAATCCAACCACCTCCGGCCGGCCAACCACCTCCTATCGCCGGACACCACCTCAACAGAGGTGGTGGTGGCTTTGGCCGGCCGGAAAGAGACGCAGGTGGCCGGAAAATCACCCCGCAAAGAGGCCCAGGACGGGCCGTCGCGAGCCATCCAACGTTCGGGGACGATGCTGGAGAGCCGTCGGATCTATTTATTTACATTTATGATTATATCATTTGATTCGTCGAGCGCCGCAAGAAGTTCGTCGAACGAGATAGTTCGTCGAACGAGAAGTTCGTCGAACGAGTTAGTTCGTCGAACGAAATATTATGTCGAATAGGAGTAGAAGGTCATCGAACGAGTCTGTTAGTTGAACGCTGATATAAGTAAATTTAGTCGAGCGTTGTTATACGTTAAATTAGTCGAACGCAGATACTTAAGAAATTGGTCGAACGCAGAGTTGTTCGGCTTTTGTCGAACGCAGACTTGATCTGCTTTCGTCGAACGCAGAATTGATCGGCTTTCGTCGAACGCAGTTTGCTTTGCTTTCGTCGAGCGCAGTTTAAATTTCGTCGAACTCAGTAACAGTTATTTAATTAATTGTTTTCAAGATTTCTGTCATATATTTTTCTGTACTTAGATTTAATTGTTAAAAATACTTAGGCCCCTCTACAGAAAAAGTGGTCAACACCAAAGTTGTAGCCCTTAGGGTCTACATTATTTAAAAATGTATTTCACCCCAAAAAGAGTTCTGTAGCTCCTTGTAGGTCCATTTTAGTGGGGTTGGTCCCTAGTGTAGGACAGCCACCAATTCTTAAATAATTTTTGATTGGGAAATGATATGGACTTGAGATTTGAAACATAGTCTACTTATACCTACCCACACATCATATACAAAGATGATATTTTTAGGAGAACCTTTTTCTAAGGTTTTTGAAATAATTTCATAAATCATCTAATAAATAATTAGTGGGTTAAATGAACTCCAATGCCCTCCAAGTTTTGGTGGGTGCTCCTTAGGGTTACTGTATGACCTTGGTAAAATTATCAGCCCAATTGGGACTGTTTTGTTTGAGTATTTTGTAAACCCAAGTTAGGACAAATAGGGTCAAAATTAGGGCATGATGTTTACCTTGGGGTATGGTGGTCAAAACTCATCACCATGTAGTGAAACCTTGGTAACTGGTTTAGTATCACCTAAAGAATCCCCATGAGTGGTTTGGGGTGGTGTGGAGGTGGATAATCCCTAGAATGCTAGTTTTATTCCTAGGTGTGCATTTAGAGCCTTGTGAAGGCCATGAGGTCAAAAGTCCCTGGTTGGTTTTGAAATTTGGTGGATAGATTCATAGAGTGTAATTAGGCACTGGGTAATTTTATAAGAATTTCAGGAGCCTATATTCCCTTTGGATTAGGACATAACCCATTTAGGGAAACTTATTATAAGACACATTTACATGCTTAAAAAGTCTTGGATGATGATGAAACTTTGGTTGTGCCATTATAGTCATGATTTAGACCTCTGGTAATTTTTGTGAATTTTATTAAATAATTTAATCAGTACTTCTTTCTCAAGGCACTTGTTTTGATTTAAACTTAAGAAAAATATTTGAGGGCCCAAAACTCTTTGCTAAATTGTGAAAATTGGTGATAGGCCCTTCCTGGACATTAGGAACCTCTGTAAATATTTATAGAATTTTTGAGGACTTAAATCAGTAGGCTACTTCACAGTTCATTGAATTTGAGGTTTTCTTAATTTAATTATTTTAGAGAGAAAATGATATTCTTAAATCCTGAAACTTAGTTAGTAGCCTTTTCTGGTGAATACCAAAGCTTGGTAATTTTCCCATAATTTTAGTGTTGATCTTTTTGGTAGTTCCTTCTTAAAACTATGATTTTGGATAGAAGTTAAATAATTAAATTAGAGGAGAATTTCTTACTGTAAAATATGATATGCTGTTTCTGGTGTTATTTAGCCACCATAGAATTATCATACATTTTGGAAAGCCATATCATAAGATTTACTTATAGTTCATGTTCATTTTCATGCTTGGCAGATGTTTGGAGAAAATAAAATAAATATTAATTAATTAGAGAAAATATGATTCTCTGGAATTAGTCTTATAACATCATGATAGACCTCCAGTAAATAGCTTGGGTCAGTTGGATGAGAATTTGGAGTACCTCTATTTGTGAGCTTCATATAATTAGTTTGGTCTGCGTATAGTGAAACTGCGAAACTTAGGTTTTTAGTAACCTACTAGGTGGAATTGTTGTGCAGATGGTTCATATGGGTTGATTAGATAATTGTGAATCCACCCAAGGCAGTGTATGTGAGGAAAGTGTCTTGGTGGGTTAAGAGTAAGGTTGTCCTAGGGATTGATGAAAGATCGTCTTTCCCCTGGTGTGTCCTAAAGCACTTAGGTCTAACTCATGTGAAACGGTAGAAGGGAATTCATAGGGGTAGATACCAATAACAGTAAGTATCTTGAGAAAGGGAACTTTGGGGTGTCATCCCATTACAGTTCCTAGTACCGTAGCGAGCCCCTTATAGGGTAACTCTCGGGAAGTCCAAGATTAACCATAAGTCGTAGGAGTATAGAAGATGCTCAAGACTAACAAATAACACATTCACTAACACTTCATTGTCATGGGAGTTTGGTTGGTTTGGTACCCCGAGTTGTAGGCTCGGTGGTGGTTGGTGCGGATTGTTGATCCGGAGAGTTTGTGACTCAGTTTGGTTCTTGGTTGGGCAAGTTAAGCCCAGATGGTTTATGTTGTAGTTTGTAGATAGATAGTAGAACATGTTGCATGTGCACAAGGTGGTGGGTCCTTAGTGTTGGTGGTCGTTGCACCGACGTTGATACTCGAGCTCGGAAAGTGTGGAATTTGCACTTAGCCATAAAAGTCTGGTGGTCCAGCCAGTAAGAGTACGCAGATGCTCCGTGGTTTTGCGTTGAGGCGTACGATAGGTCTAGGTTAGGTAGTACATATACCAACCTAGAGGTGGGTGAGGCCCAACCCACCGCTTCCGTTTGCCACTACGGGAGTATCCTGGGAGTCTTGCTAGCTCCAAAAAGGGGGAAGTAAAGGTCTGTGCGCACGGGGCGAAGTGGGTGAGTTGCACTTGTATGAACATAGCATAACTGCATACCTTGCATGTCATAGCATAAACATTGCATTTCAACCCCTACCCCTATCGTATAAGTTGGTTATGGGACTTCTTATACGATAGGCCTTTCAAAACGACCCCTTGGTCTATAGGTTTGTGTGGGCATTCCTATAAATCAATGATTACTTTTCTATTACTATTGTTTTACTTTCTGCCATATACTTACTCTTTACCTTCTCTTACTATGCTTTATTACCTGTTTCATTTATGTATGTATACTTGAGTAGTGGTAGAAATCTTCCTGTAGAATATACCCTGTCATCTGCTTTTGCTATTACCCCTTGTTTGTCCTCTGCTTCATCCTTTCTGCTCAGTGCCTAGGAGCCACCAGGGGAGGGGTGGGGGATTGGCTTAGTCTTTGACTAATGGTCGGTGTACCTTATCATTTTAGGAGACCGCGGCGACGGAGCAGCACCAGAGGCCGATGCAGATAGAGGCGGGGCAGTCTAGCATGGGAGTACCGTTGACAGGATCCGTGAGTTGCTATTAGTTCTAGTTATTTTGCTTCCGCGAGTGAATTTGTAGTGAGGCTTGATGTATCGGGCAGGAGCCCTTGTTATCTCTTTCCTTATTTCAGTTATATTTATCTGGACATCTCTTCATGGATGTATTACTTTTCTATGTGATGTGGACTTGGCTTTCTTTTAGCTTATTTCTCTTTGCTTCTTCGTGATCGATTTGGCCGGTAGTATCGGCGTTTTGTAATGGAGACCTTCCCGAGCGAGGGTGTCACCACAAAGCGGTGTTCTGGGCCTAAGACCCGGATGTTTGAAAAAAGGGGGGGGGGGGGGGGGGGGGTTCTTACAAGTGGTATCAAAGGCAATCTCGATCAGACGAAAAGAAGTCCGCAAACCCTGGGCCACCCCGCGCGAGCTTAGTTTGAGGACAAACTAGCAGCGGAAGCAATGGTGTGCCCATAAAGGAAATCACATGAAAAGGTCCACTTATAACTGATCGTTCTTTAGCTAAGTTCCTTACGAGCGTAATTTTCTTGTACAGCCCGCGACGAACCCTACGCCGTAGCATGGAGTCCCACCAACTCCAAACGTCATCCCACCACCACCGGCTCCTACCCCATTCCAGCAGACAGAGTTAGGACAGACACTGACTGCCATTCTGGAGACATTCAGGGCACAACAGGCACCGGCTCCTCAGCAAAACCCTGGGGACAACTGTCTGAGCATCTTCTGAGGTCTCTCCCCGCCATCATACATCGGGACGGAGACCGTTGTGAGGACTGAGTGGGTAGATATCATGGAGGAGATGTTGATAGGGATCCAGTGCCCGGCAGACATGGAGGTGCCACTGGTGGTTTCTTGCTTGGAGTCTCATGCTAAGAGGTGGTGGAAGAGGTTCCTGGTTACAGCTTATCCGGAACTGGAGGCTGCGGACGTTTCGTGGGAGGATTTCAAGGCGGCACTGCTGGAGCATTTCGTGTCGCAGTCTGCGAGAGATGAGCTGGAGGATAGGTTTTTGCAGCTGAGGCAGGGGAGCAGGACAGTTCTGGAGTATCACCGGGAGTTTACCCATCTATCCCAGTTTGCGGTTTCTTATCAGCTGAATGACGTAGGATTTGCAAAGAGATTCTACAAGGGCCTTCGTGATGAGCTGAGGCAGGCCCTCCTCTTCGTCTCCGACGGCAGCATGACAAAAATTCTAGAGATGGACAAGAAGCTGGAGATAGACCATCAAGCTGTTTGTGGGAGAAAGAGACCGATGGAGGAGAAGGAACGAGGAGGCAGAAGGGATCAGCCGAGAGGCCGAGACGCTGGGGAGAGAAAGACGGAGGTCCAACCCCGCCAGGAGGAGAGGCATGAGCAGAGAGAGGAGGTAGTGCTGGCTCCTCAGCATCTACAGATGCGGGAGATGCCAAGGATTAGAGGAGGTGGACCACCGCCGGAGTGCTACCACTGCCGCCAGATCGGCCATATCAAGAGAAACTGCCCTCAGAGGAATGCTCCATCGGCACTACGGGCAGCACCACAGGGCCAGCATTTCGGGGGCCGAGGACGTGGACGAGGTCGTGGATTTCAGGGCGACGACCGGAGACAGTACAGGGAGCAGGCATACGCCCTAGACTTGGCAAGGCCCCGGGACCCAGCAAGGGTCATCGCAGGTACTTTGATGCGTTTCTTTTAATTATTTGTACCTTATAAATTTCAGTTTTACCTTAGCATTGAACCAACAACAAAACCCTCAGGTTTAGTATGCGTTTTGGCAAATCCGCGTTTACCTTGTTCGATACGGGTGCCTCGCACTCGTTCATCTCCGCTAAGTTTATCGAGGACCTAGACCAAGTCCAACACTTCAGGAGTGATTACAGGAGGGTGCGATTCCCAGACGGATCGGAGGTTCTAACAAATACCACGTACAACATGAGGGTGGAGATTGGAGGAAGACTGTTCGAGGCCCCGTCAACTGTGTTGAAGATGAAAGATTACGACCTGATCCTGGGCATGAGTTGGTTGTTCGGGAACCAGGCAAGGATTGACTGCCCGACAAGGAGGATCGTTCTTAAGCACGAAGACGGTGAAGTAGTTTTCGAAGGTACTCAACCCACCTCTCGTCTCTTCTTATCATCTACTCAGGCTGTCAAGGCCCACCTGCAGGGAGACGAGGTATATCAGGTGCTCTTCGAGGCGACTGAAGTCAAGGACTCAGTGTCAAGTATCCCGGTCGTACGGGATTTTGCGGACGTGTTCCCGGAGAAGCTTCCTGGACTGCCACCGCACCGCGAGAAGGATTTCTAGATCCAGCTGGTGCTAGAGGCTAAGCCGGTGTCCAAAGCTCCTTATCGGATGGCCCCATAGGAGTTGGTAGAGTTTCAGAGCCAGTTGCAGGAGCTGGTGGAAGCAGGGTTCGTTAGGCCGAGCTCCTCACCCTGGGGAGCTCCGGTGTTGTTCGTGAAGAAGAAGGATGGCATGCTCAGATTGTGCATCGACTACAGAGCTCTGAATAGGCTGACGGTGCGGAACACGTACCCTCTGCCAAGGATCGACGAGTTGTTTGACCAGCTAGAGGGAGCCCACTGCTTCTCAAAGCTGGATCTGAGATCAGGATATTATCAGCTGAGGATCCAGGAGGAGGATATCCCGAAGACTTCGGCAGCCGATATGGATAGTATGAGTTCATTGTGATGCCGTTCGGGCTCACAAATGCACCATCTGCATTTATGAGTCTGATGAACCGGGTGTTCGAGCCTTATCTCGACATCATTGTCATTGTGTTCATTCACGACATCCTCATTTACTCGAGGACGGAGGAGGAGCATGCACGGCATCTGGCACTAACCTTGGAGAAGCTTCGGGAGCACCATCTGTATGCGAACTTCAGCAAGTGTCAGTTTTGGTTGAAGGAGGTGGCCTTCCTAGGCCATATTATCAGTGGAGCTGGTCTAGCAGTGGATCCAGCAAAGATTCAGGCAGTAAGGGATTGGCCGCCGCTGAAGACGGCCACCGATGTGAGGAGTTTCTTGGGACTTGCCGGCTACTACCGGAAGTTTGTTCAGGGGTTTTCTCAAATAGCCCTCCCGCTCACATCCCTGACAAAGAAGGATGCTACTTTTACATGGACGCCGCGGTGTGAGGAAGCCTTCCAGGAACTGAAGGGTCGGCTCACTTCAGCTCCCATTCTTGCCCTGCCATCGGGGAGGGAAGGGTTCCAGGTGTATACGGATGCGTCATATCTGGGGATGGGTGCCGTCCTGATGCAGAACGGGCATGTGATAGCTTACGCCTCCCACCAGTTGAAGAATCATGAGCGGAACTACCCGGTGCATGACTTGGAGATGGGAGCAGCGTATTCGCCCTCAAGATCTAGCGACACTACCTTTATGGTGTCCACTGCGATATATTCTCAGATAACAAGAACCTGAAGTATGTAGATACGGAGAAGGAGCTGAATATCCGGCCGAGGCGATGGGTGGAGTTCTTATCAGACTATCAGTGCACGATGCATTACCACCCAGGGAAGGCGAATGTTGTAGCAGATGCACTGAGCCGGAGAGCTACAGCGTCAGGATCAGAGCCTAAGTTGATGGCCATGGAGTTAGTACGGATGTTCGAGGACATGCAGATCTCTCTAGTATCTGAGGACGATCCGGAGCTGTACGAAGAGTACTTAGCAGTGATGGGTGCCACTTACGACATTCGAGATTGCATCAGGGATGGTCAGAAGCAGGATGCCAAGTTGGAGCCGATTTTCAGAGCCTTGGAGGCAGGCTCAGCCGAAGATTAGTCGTTGAAGGACGGCCTGTTGAGTTTTAGAGGTCGAGTGTATATACCGGCAGGGGGCCGGATTCGGGAAGATATTATGTCAGAGGCTCATTGCAGCAGGTATTTTGTGCACCCGGGAATTACCAAGATGAGTGCAGATTTGAAGAGGACCATGTATTGGCCAGGCATGAAGAGAGACATCATATATTTTGTGACCCACTGCAAGGCCTGCCAACTCATGAAGGCGGAGTGTCGGAAACCAGCAGGATTATTGCAGCCACATCCGGTGCCAGAGTGGAAGTTCGACGACATCGCTATGGACTTTATACACGGAAATGACTCGATTTGGGTGATCGTCGACAGGTTGACGAAGGTGGCCAGATTTATTCCAATCAGGAAGGACGAGTCGGTCAGTGTTTTGGTGCGAAGATTCGTGGAGCAGTTCGTTCGATATCATGGAGTGCCGAGGATGATCGTGTCGGATCGGGATGGACGATTCACGTCGAGGGAGTGGACAGCAGTGCAGGCCTATCTGGGCACCCGGTTGACTTTTAGTACGACATTTCACCCTCAGACAGACGGGCAAACATAGCATACCAATCGGACCCTAGAAGATCTTTTACGTCTTTGCATTCTGGACCGCGGGAAGCCATGGGAGAGACTGTTGCCATTAGTTGAGTTCTCATACAACAACAGTCATCAGGCTAGTATAGGCAGGGAACCTTACGAGGCATTATACGGACGGAGATGCAGAACCCCATTGTCTTGGATTCAAGATGAGGATCCCAAGGCACTTGGCTCAGAGTTCGTGGAGGACACGGAGGCTCAGGTGAGACTGATTCGAGATAGGATGCTGGAGGCCCAGAGCAGGCAGGCCAAGTATTACGATGCGCGTCATCGTATGGTGGAGTTCCAGGTGGGAGACCGGGTTTTCTTGAAGATACGTCCGATGCATGGAGTCTCGCGGGTTCAAGGGAGGAAGAAGCTCAGTCCTAGGTATATGGGACCTTATAGGATCCTGGAGCGGATCGGTCCCCTGGCTTACAGACTGGAGCTACCACCAGAGTTGGAGGGACTGCACGACGTTTTCCACATCTCCTCGCTTAGGAAGGCTCTACTTCGGCCAGAGCAGCAGGTTTCTACTTCAGAAGGGCCAGTAGCTACTGATCAGTCGGTTCACCTGGAGCCTGTTCGGATAGACGAGACGGAGTTACGAGTCTTACGGCGCAAGAAGGTTCCGCTGGTCAAGGTCCTATGGAGGAATCATGGACAGGAAGAGCATACCTGGGAGCCACTGGACTTGATGCAGCAAAGGTACCCGCAGCTTTTCACGACAGGTATAATTTAATTTTCCCGGGATGTTACTTTTTCATCCTAGCTGTAGAAACCCCCCTCGGGCTTAACCTGAATTTCGAGGACGAAATTTTTATTTTTATGTATTGGGATTTGTAACATACCTCAAAGAACTAGACCCCTAAGTTGGTTTTGTCATGACTAGGTCATAACAAGACCATAGGAAGAGCTCAAGACCTTGTGAGCATAGGTGAGAAGGAGAAAACCCAAGTGGTCTGCTAATAGCAATTTTCAGTTACCAAGTCTAGGGTTGGACTTTAGGACCCCACCTTGAACCTTGACCCCACAATAGAATCACTAACCCATTATAGATCTCCTTGAAGCACCAGTGACCCATTGGGGTCAACCTAAGAGGCCAATTTGACTAAAGTCAACCTTAACCCTAGATTGGTCAAACTAGCTCAATTAAGATCAATTGGCCCCCACCATGCCAAATTGACCATGCCCCTACCCTTATATGGGTACTAGGATCCCAATGGACCAAAAAGCCCCATCAAGGGGCCTTCAATTTGACCAAATTGCCCTAAACCCTAATTTGGTCAAAGTGCCCTAATAAAGAGCAATTCACCCTCACCTTGTCAAATTGACCCCACCTATACCTTCCTAACCCTTGGTGGAAGCCAATGGAGCTCAAGTCACCCTTTGGGGTCAACCCAATTGGTTAAGTTGACCAAAGTCAAACTCAAGCTTAATTTAGGTCAACATACCCCAATTTAACCTAATCTAGCCCAATCCACTTGGGCTAGACCCAATTAAGGTGGTCCACCACCTAATGGGGTTTGAATGCTGCTGAGGTGGCCATTCAATTTGGAGAGAGTCGGCCAGGAGAGAGAAAAGGGATGTTTCTCCCAAATCGGAGAGAGAGAAAGAGAGCTTTTATGGTGATTAGATGCAATTGATCCTTCATATCCCTCCCAATTGATGTGCATTCATCCCCCCTTCAGTTACCCACGAATTTCTGGAGTTTTCCATGGCCAAGGGGGCTGTTTTAGAGAGAATTTAACTGAAACCGAAATTTGGTTAATGACCATTAATGGCTTTTGGAGATAAAGCCATCTTAGTCGAATGAAACTCCTCCCATTTCCTTCCGAGCTCAGAGAGAAGGAGATCCCCCTTTTTCCCAGTGAATTTTGTGCAGAGAAATCCTAGATCGCCATGGCATCAAAAGCTCCAGCACCAACAATGGCAACTCGCCGGAACTCATGTCGCCAAGCCCCTGCTCAGGTCCGATCCTCTTCTCCTCCCTTGGTGCTAGATCTCTTCATTTTTGGGGGCTTGATCTGAGCACAATAGGGCTCAGATTGTGCTTCCGAATGGGTGCGTTTCGTACCCATTTTTCCTCCCTCAAAAACCGGATCCGACCACCTCCGGCCGGCCAACCACCTCCTATCGCTGGCCACCAACTCAACGGAGGTGGTGGTGGCATTGGCCGGCCGGAAAGAGACGCAGGTGGCTGGGAAATCACACCGCAAAGAGGACCAGGATGGGCCGCCGCGAGCCGTCCAACGTTCGGGGATGATGCTGGAGAGCCGTCGGATCTATTTATTTACGTTTATGATTATATCATTTGATTCGTCGAGCGCCGCAAGAAGTTCGTCGAATAAGATAGTTCGTCGAACGAGAAGTTCGTCGAACGAGTTAGTTCATCGAACGAAATATTTCGTCGAACAGGAGTAGAAGCTCGTCAAACGAGTCTGTTAGTCGAACGCTGATATAAGTTAATTTAGTCGAGCGCTGTTATACGTTAAATTAGTCGAACGCAGATACTTAAGAAATTGGTCGAACGCAGAGTTGTTCGGCTTTCGTCGAACGCATACTTGATCTGCTTTCGTCGAACGTAGAATTGATCGGCTTTCGTCGAACGCAGTTTGCTTTGCTTTCGTCGAGCACAGTTTAAATTTTGTCGAACTCAGTAACAGTTATTTAATTAATTGTTTTCAAGATTTCTGTCATATATTTTTCTGTACTTAGATTTAATTGTTAAAAATAATTAGGCCCCTCTACAGAAAAAGTGCTCAACACCAAAGTTGTAGCCCTTAGGGTCTACTTTATTTCAAAATTTATTTCACCCCAAAAGGAGTTCTGTAGCTCCTTGTAGGTCCATTTTAGTGGGGCTGGTCCCTAGTGTAGGACAACCACCAATTCCTGAATAACTTTTGATTGGGAAATGATATGGACTTGAGATTTGAAACATAGTCTACTTATACCTACCCACACATCATATACAAAGATGAGATTTTTAGGAGAACCTTTTTCTAAGGTTTTTGAAATAATTTCATAAATCATCTAATAATTAATTAGTGGGTTAAATGACCTCCAATGCCCTCCAAGTTTTGGTGGGTGCTCCTTAGGGTTACTGTATGACCTTGGTAAAATTATCAGCCCAATTGGGACTGTTTTGTTTGAGTATTTTGTAAACCCAAGTTAGGACAAATAGGGTCAAAATTAGGGCATGATGTTTACCTTGGGGTATGGTGGTCAAAACTCATCACCATGTAGTGAAACCTTGGTAACTGGTTTAGTATCACCTAATGAATCCCCATGAGTGGTTTGGGGTGGTGTGGAGGTGGATAAGCCCTAGAATGCTAGTTTTATTCCTAGGTGTGCATTTAGAGCCTTGTGAAGGCCATGTGGTCAAAAGTCCCTGGTTGGTTTTGAAATTTGGTGGATAGATTCATAGAGTGTAATTAGGCACTGCGTAATTTTATAAGAATTTCAGGAGCCTATATTCCCTTTGGATTAGGACATAACCCTTTTAGGGAAACTTATTATAAGACACATTTACATGCTTAAAAAGTCTTGGATGATGATGGGACTTTGGTTGTGCCATTATAGTCATGATTTAGACCTCTGGTAATTTTTATGAATTTTATTAAATAATTTAATCAGTACTTCTTTCTCAATGCACTTGTTTTGATTTAAACTTAAGAAAAATATTTGAGGGCCCAAAACTCTTTGCTAAATTGTGAAAATTGGTGATAGGCCCTTCCTGGACATTAGGAACCTCTGTAAATTTTTATAGAATTTTTGAGGACTTAAATCAGTAGGCTACTTCACAGTTCATTGAATTTGAGGTTTTTTTAATTTAATTATTTTAGTGAGAAAATGATATTCTTAAATCCTGAAACTTAGTCAGTAGCCTTTTCTGGTGAATACCAGAGCTTGGTAATTTTCCCATAATTTTAGTGTTGATCTTTTTGGTAGTTCCTTCTTAAAACTATGATTTTGGATAGAAGTTAAATAATTAAATTAGAGGAGAATTTCTTACTGTAAAAATATGATATGTGATGGCGCAAATCTTAGCACACCGCTATAGGCGGTAGTAAGACTGCGGCACGAAATGGCAGTGTACCGATCGTTCAAGTAATAAAAAATGGGAATGAATCCCCAAGTATCGATCTCAAAGGAACACAGTAAGGTGGAGTTTATTATCGAGGAAGGACTTGAGCTTGAAGTCCTTTTGAGTGGATGGATGCAGAAATGGGGGATTTGGTTTGTGGAAAATAAAAGAAAACAACTTAAACTACTCCTATGCAATGCCGCTATGCAATACTTCGCTTGCCGGGATGGAGACTAGGCAGGCCTTGAGCGCGCTGCGTCGCAAGGGCGGATGGACGAGTAGGCTAGCGGAGTCGAACTGTGCAGGCCTTGAGCGCACTGCTTCGTAGGGCGAATGGATTACACGGGCTGCTATGCCACGCTTCGCTAGGCGGATGGAAGAGTAGGCAAGCGGATGGAATGGTTCGCACCGGCGGCGTCGGAATGGATTACACGCGCCGCTATGCCACGCTTCGCTAGGCGGATGGAAGAGTAGGCATACGGATGAGGGTCGCAAGCACCTCGTCGACAAGCACGCCACTAGCAATTGCTAGTGCGGCACACGAACGTGACGGCGGGATGGAGGATGGATGGTGGCGCACCTCGTACACATATGAACAAAATATAACTTCACATAGACATGAAATTAAGATTACAAGCACGATTCATAGTGTTCATCATCAATACATGAGAGATATAGCTACAAACACATCAATAAGAGAAGAACAAGGCAAGAAATCGACCGAATCCAAAGTCTCGTTGTAGATTCACGGTTGGAATCTCCGGGTTGTCAATCTGCGTCCACGCTCAGTACGCAACTATGCCCGGGGTAGAGAGAGCTGTCACTACTCTCCAATGAGCCCGTCTTCTTCGTGTCACGATCCGGTAGAGGTTGCAAACTTCCTCCTGCTTGATGGCGATGGCGGCTAGATCTTCCTTTGAAGCGCTAGGATGAAGGAGGAGGCCGAGAGGAAGCTCCAGCTCAAGATTGGCGTGAAGAACAAGCCCGGAGCAACTCCAGATGGTGGGCGGCGATGGAGGGGCGAAATCGGGGCTCTAGAGCAAGAAAACGGCGGACTGGAATCAACTCTCCGACCTAAATCGCGAGAAGGTCTTTAAATAGGCGCTGAAATAAACAGTGCGCACGGTCATTGGCGCACGACCAGTGGTCGTGCGCACTAGAATCCTGTGATCATGCGCCTACCTGGGCGGAGCCTGCAATGAAAGAAATTTATCAAATAAAATGTTCGCACGACCAGTGGCGCACGACCAGTGGTCGTGCGCACTATCGTAAGTGGTCGTGCGCATTGGTCGAGACATAACTCATAAAATGGGGGTTAAGTGCGCACGATCAGCGGCGCACGACCAGTGGTCGTGCGCAATAGAACCAGTGATCGTGCGCAGTGTTCCTGTACAGAATTGTACCGGGAACACCTGCACGACTCCTGTTCCTATAGAAATGCTAATCAGGCTACTGAAAGTGGCACTCAACAATACGATAAGGCTATCAAAAGAGAATAAACATACAAACACACCAAATTAGGTCAAGAAGTGCACCTAGCATAGAATGACAAATATGAGCTAAAACAAGGCTAAAGTGCAGTGGAATGACTAGAAAAACGGCCCAGATGAGTCCATATATGTGTATATGATCAGGACTCATCACACCCCTAGACTTACCTGTTTGCGCGTCCCGAGCAAACGAATTCCTCAAGCGGTTGAGAAAAATACACAGCTGGCATAGAAATTGTAAAGTGGAGTATCATGCGAAGTCGCATGCTCATGCGCGTAGAAATACAGTAGACAAAATTTCTAATTGTACATATTAGTTTATACTTTTTTAGGGGCGTATTTATATATTACATTTACTCAAAAAGTGAATCACGGTGAATCATAAGGTCGTACATCGGAAGAAAGTAAACTGAACGCTGAGGCGAGCATTGCCAAAGATCGGGGCTCGAGACAACTCCATTGAAATCCATCAATGTCGGTGACCATAAGCTTGCCCGTTCGCACTCTCTCCACGGCACTGGTTTGACTCAAATGCGTGAATCAATAGGACTTTAGGTTTTAAATGGGGCTTGGGTTTAGGTGAGGTGTACAATGATAAAGACGATGGCTCAAACACTAAACCCAAATGAGCTAGTGCGGAAATTCTCCTCATTCACCACACAAATACGTGGGTACACCACACCCCCAGACTTGGATTTGACTACATGGGTGTGTGCACCGCCTACTTCCAAACATACATTTATACACAGATTTTTTTTTCAATAAAGCTCATAACTTCTTCTTTTCTTCTCACTTCTCTTCTTTTTCTTATTTTCTTTTTCTTTTCACATATTTTCAGCAATTTAAACAATGATGCATATCCGCATTTTCACAAACATATCACTACATCAACAACCCAATCATGAAAGTAATAAACTAGAGCTCAAATTTGGGTGTGCGACTAGGATTGGCTTTTAGGCTTTGGTGAAATAAAAGTGGGGCTGAATCAAAGAAAGGGTAGGCACAACTGGGCGAGGATATAGCGATAGGAATAGGCACAAAGCTCAACCGAGCCAAAATGATGGCCTATATCACATTCACACAATTGACTAACCGTATACCCATGCTTCAAGAATCGCTTGGGGCAAGTTCTAGCCACCGAGAAAGATAATCCTTCCTCCCGACTCGGGCAATACAAGGCTAACGAACGCCTACACACATTCCTATGCTACCGTCTGATTCACACCGGATTCACCACTTTTTGAGTAAAGTAGACAATATCTACGCTAATAGAAAAACATAATCTAAAAGCTTAAAAAGAAATTGAATCTACACGAATTTCTAAGAGAGACATGAGCACTCGACTAGGAGCACTACAGGAGTCAACATTTTACTCCGCCTCATAATCCTAAGCCAGCACAGTGATTTTCCGAATCACACGAAAAGAAATGAGTTCGGCTCAAGACATGCCAACAGCTAAGTGCGCGCTCATGTGGGTGCTGTGGTGTGCAATGAAACTGAACAAAACAAAAATAAATAACACCTCCTAGTATGTTGTGCAATGGTGCACGTGAACGGGTAAACGGAACTACTCTCCCCCAGACTTAAACTAAACAAAATGCGCAAAATATAGCTATGAAATTCAGAATAATGCTAGTGAAAGAGAGTACCCAGTGCTCAGAAATGAGCATACCATAAGATTGGCGTGTAAACCAAGAAAAGCTGCAGCATCTGCCAGAAGAACACCTGCAGGGGTGAGCTCCGCAAAAACAAAAGAAAATATACAAACTAAAAAGAAATGCAACTAACTAAACTAAACTAGATGAAATAAAAATGCAGGAAAAGTAAGATAACTGATGAGTCCTGATCATGTACACTTTTATGGACTCATCTGGGCCATTTATTTAGTCATTTCACCGCACTTTAGCCCTGTTATAGTTCATATTGATCAGTCTATGCTAGGTGCACTTCTAGGCCCATTCTGGTGTAATTTCGTATCTATCTTTGTTATTAGTTTTCTTGCGATGATAAGTCCCACTTTCAGTGGCTAGACTGGTGTCGTACGCTGGAACAGGTGTCGTGCAGGTGTTTCCGGTACAATTCTGTACAGGAACACTGTGCACGATCACCGGTTCTAGTGCGCACGACCACCGGTCGTGCGCCACTGTTCGTGCGCACTTATCATCAATTTCATGAGTTCTGTTTCAACCAGTGCGCACGACCACCTACGATAGTGCGCACGACCACCGGTCGTGCGCCACTGGTCGTGTGAACATGTTATTTTATAATTTCTGTCTTTGCAGGCTCCGTCCAGGCAGAGCGCACGATCGCAGGATTCTAGTGCGCACGACCACTGGTCGTGCGCCAATGACCGTGCGCACTGTTTAATTCCAGCGCCTATAAATTCCGCTGCTCGCGATTTAGGTCAGATCGCTCGCTGTTTTCCGCCGTTTCTGCTCCAATTTCGTCCGACTTCGCCCCTCCACCACCGCCCACCATCTGGAGGTGCTCCGGGCTTGTTCTTCACGCCAATCTTGAGCCGGAGTTTCCTCTCGGCCTCCTCCTTCATCCAAGAGCTTCAAAGAGAGATCTAGCCGCCATCTCCATCGAGCAAGAGGAAGTTTGCAACCTCTACCGGATCGTGACACAAAGAAGACGGGTCCATTGGAGAGTCGTGACAACTCTCTCTACCCCGGACGTAGTTGCGGACCGAGCTTGGACGCGGATTGACAACCCGGAGATTCCAACCGTGAATCTACTACGAGACTTCGGATTCGGTCGATTTCTTGCCTTATTCTTCTCTTTTTGATGTATATGTAGCTAGATCTAATCATGATGATGAAGTGGCACTTGAATTAGTTATATTTACATATATATTTCATGTCTATGTGATTGTGTAATTTATCTATTTGAGTTGCTTGAGGTGCGCCGCCGTCCATTTCCATTCCGCCGTCACGTTCGTGTGCCGCACTAGCAATTGCTAGTGGCGTGCTTGTCGAAGAGGTGCTTGCGACCCTCACTCCGCTAGCCTACTCGTCCATCCGCCTACCGAAGCGTGGCATCGCGGCCCGTATTCCATCCCGCCTAACGAAGCAGTGCGCTCAAGGCCTGTACTGTTCGATTCCGCTTGCCTACTCGTCCATCTGCCCTTTCGACGCAGCGCGCTCAAGGCCTGCCTAGTCTCCATCCCGCCAAGCGAAGCATTGCATAGCGTCATTGCATAGGAGTAGTTGATAGCTCTTATTTTATTTTCGAAAAGCCAACACAACTCCCCCGCATTCCATCTGATTTAAGGACTTCAATCTCAAGTCCTTCCTCGAAACCTAACTCCACCTTACTGTGTTCCTTTGAGATCGATACTTGGGGATTCATTCCCATTTTATATTACTTGAACGATAGGTACACTGCCGTTTCGTGCCGCAGTCTAGCCACCATCTATAGTGGTGTGTAGGATTTGCGCCATCAAGTTTTTGGCGCCGTTGCCGGGGAACACAGTCGTGTGAGTTTTCTTGAGAGGGAGAGCCGAGAGATAGTAGTTCTTCCAGTGTGTATAGCCGCTTTATTATTTTTGTTTGCCTTTTAATTATCTTTTGTTTGTTTTTTATTTTTTCCTCCCCTATTTTAAAGTTTTAGGCAAGTTTTATTCAAGGAGTTTTTTTTTTCTAGTTGTGTTGATTTCCTTGCAAAGAATTTCAGTTCTTTTTTTTCTGCTTTGAATTTTGAAAATGTCGTCATGGGGTATTTTGCCTAGCTTTAATGATAAGATGGTTTATTATATAGACCAAATGAATGAGTTGAATGCTAGGCAGTGTAGGAACTTTGTTTGCTTGTTGTGTCGAGGAGAGGGTCATGAATTGAAGGACTGTCCTAGTCTTTTCAAGCCAGACCGCCACTCCACCACTCAGGACAACATTGTCCCTATCGCTCATTCTTTACCCATGGAGGAAATTGTGCCCTCTACCCCTGAGCTTGTCTCGTGCACGGACTCCTCACTCCCTGTTTATGGCTTCACTCCTAGTGATGATGATCACTCATCTGTTGGCCAACAAGGAGAGGAATGGGAGCTCCTAGATGCACCTGAGTATGATGAGGAAAGTATTCTTTCCATCGGGGAGGCTTTAGCAGATCTTTTTGCGGAGGAACCGAATCTTTTTGTCCCTCCAGTTTCTTTGCAAGATTTTTCTACACATATTCTTTATGATCCTATCGAAGTAAAGGAGCTGGGTGATGCTTCTAACTCGGAGGGTGCTCCAAAGTGGGATGAGGATGTCATTTTCCCTGAGGGGGAGAATGAATACTTTGAACACGATGATGCACCTCGGTGGGATGAGGAGGATACTCTCTCTGATGAGGAGGTTTGCACTTCTTTATGGGACGAGGAGGTCCAAATCACCACTGAGGCTCCTGAGTTTTCAAGTTCCCCTTGCTATGATATTTACGATGATGATAGTGATCTATTCTTGGATCCTGCTGGGAGTGAGACCGGGATCACTCCCCCGATTGATGTTTATTTATGTTCTTCGTCTTCTTTATTTCTTGATCCCCTTTCTTCATCCGAGCCTGTGCAGGTTGAGTCTTCACAGGTATCCCAGGAGGACTTGGAGCTTTTTGCTCAAGTCAATGATGAGAGTATCCTCTCATGTGAGGAGGTTTATTCCCCCTCCATTGAGGAAGCTCCACTCATTGCCTTTTCCTCCTGCTGCCTCCCTGTTGACGATACCTTGCTAGGCAAGGATGTGTTTTGTGAGATGAGTGAGGACCAGGCCTCCTCCTTTTCTTACATTCTCTGCCCTCTACCTGTGAGGAGCAGGTATCTATATTTACGTAGAGGGGTGACTGTTCTATCACCGTATCGGTACCCGCTACCGACACGGATATTAGGCCAGTTACCTGTCCACTTCTCCTTCCATAGGCCCATTAGCTAGAACTCTTAAAGTTTGAATAAGTCATGCTGGGAGGACAATAACCCCAGTAGTTATCTTTATTTTCCTACATTCTTATTTCTTCTAATCATGTTTAGTTAGTAGTACTTTCTTTTCAGTTTTCTTTTGTCTTTTGTTTTTGCGGAGCTGACCCCTGCAGGTACTTCTTCTGGATGGCGGATGCTGCAGCTTAGTCTTGGTTTAAACGCCAATCTTCTGGTATGCTCACTTGTTGAGCATTGGGAACCCTCTTTCTGTTTGCCCGGAAAACCGCTTCTCGGTTTGAACCACAATCAGACCGCGCGGACTCCTGGGCTAAGCCGCTGGGTCCTGGAATCGGCGGTTCTCAGTTCAGGAAGGGCCAGGTCGCGCGGCCTGGTGTCATTTCCCGATCGCCCCCAAAGGGATAAGATCGTCAAAGAGCCAAGGCAAGAAGTTCATCCGCGGTCTCAGCCAGAAGGCCGCACGGGTTGTCCCATAGAAACTCAAAGTTCCAGCCCCGAAGAACAGGCCGGGGCTCCAGATCGAAGGCTATCCAAGTTACCTCTTGAAGATCGGCTAAGTCATGACCAGAAGGTAGACCGCGGCCTCAATCTCCAAACCGCGCGGTCTGCATTATTGACTTGGTCCCGGTGTCCTCAGCCGCAAGCAAAGACAGGTCGGGAAGGCAGGCCGTCAGATCGCGCGGCCTCTCTCTTTTTCTTCTTTGTGTATCCCGTCACCGCCTGCCCGTTTCTCCTGTACCCGGGCAGGAGGTTATTTTATCCCTGCCCAATCGGGCAGGCCCCCAAGCCTATAAATAGGGGGCGACACTGTTCACAAGACACGCACACTCGAATCCAAGAGCTCGCTTGTCTGAGCTCCGGTCTCGAGTTTCAGGTCTCGCGAACTGTTGACCGGCCGGCTTCTGCTTTCTCGCATTTGTAACCGCTACTTTTCAATAAAAGGAAAGCCCGTCGCAGGAGTGGCATTTGCCGCGACGGGCGAAGTCTGGCCTCGATCGCTGCTAGCGGTCTGAATTCTCTAGCTAAATAGTAACTGATAGTCCGCAACCCTCGTTTTCCTTCGGAGGCGCACTTTTGAATCGAACAGAAACACGCGACCTTCAGTTCGCAGACTGTCAGCGAAATCCTTGGTTCAGAATGTCAGACCGCCAGCTCCCTCCAAGAGACCGATCCGACCACAGTGAAGACTCTTTGTGGGAAGCTCTGGAGCAGACAAAGAGAGAGGCCGACCAGGCTCGGCAGGCGACTGATCAGCGTCTGGACGCGATCACTCAGGCCCTAACTCTACTAACCGAGCGGTTAGCCCCTCAGCAGGCCGCGGCTCACCAGGCGGTCACTCCTGTTTTACCTCCTCCACCTCCATACCCGTTCGCGCAAGTCGCTCATTCCCGACCACCACAAGAAGGTCCCGCGGACCGGCCGAATTTCTACCAAGAGGCCGCGCGATGTATGCCAGCTCGGGTCCTTGACTTTCAAGGGGCGACCTCTCAGGCCGCTCATTTTCCCTATCCGCCTGAGGTCGCCGCCTTCCAATCACATCCGGCTGGAGCACCTGCCCGCTCCTATCATGCGGCCTGTCCGCCAATGACCGCAGCCGAGATCCCTTATAACCCTGCTTTCCCTCTGTACGAGGATGCCGAGGAGAGTTCTCCCTTCACCGACGAAATCTGAGGAGAGCCGGCCCCAAACAACTTTCGAGAACCACGTATGTCAGCATATAGTGGGGAGTCCGATCCAGCAATACACCTCCAGGCATTTGAATCGGCTGTTGCTCTGAGGACCATCACTGATGCAACAAAGTGCAAGCTCCTGGTGACATCCTTTGATGGGCAGGCCAGAGAATGGTTCTATGGATTGCATCCTCGATCTATCAGATGCTTTGCGGAGTTACGTAGAGAATTTCTGCTTCGATTCTCTACCTCTAAGAAAAGGAAGAATGGTCCGGCAGCCCTATTCGAGATACGACAGCAAGAAAACGAAACGTGGGCCCGTTTCGTCGATCGTTTCCAAAGGGAAATAATGGAGGTACAAAAAGTCGATCCGGAGTTATATAGGGTCGCACTAATGCATGGCCTTAGGGAGGGGCCACTGAAGTTTGAAGCCCAAATCAGGGAACCAAAGACATATCAAGAAATGATTAGTCTGGCAAACAAATTTATCAGGGGGGAAAAGACTAATCCGGGTTACGTTGCTAAGTTGCTCAGCGACAACGATCAGTTCAATTCTGCATCAACCCATCATCAACGTTATAATCACTCGTCTCGGCCTGATTTCGAGCCTCGGGCTCAAAGGGGAAGGAATCTTAAGCCCAAGCAACCATTCATTGGCCATCAACGGTTTCAAGATCAGAAACCGCCGTTGGCCATCGCACCCACTCAACCCATGGGAGTTCCGCAAATCATGCCCGTATATCTGCCACAATACATCGCACAACCATCTCCACCTATCCCATCCATCCGATATGATGAATCACAAGATTCATTCACCCCACTCAACGTCACCATGAATGAGGTCGTGCAGATTCTTCAGAAGAGGCCTGACTTTAAAAGGCCCCCTCCTTTGAAATCAGAAGTTCGCAATCGGAACCCAAACCTTTATTGTGAATATCATAAAGAAGAGGGGCATCAGACTGAGGATTGCCGGGCCCTCCGGTGGTTGATAGAAAAACTCCTGAAAGAGGGAAAGCTTCGGGGGTTGGTTCGGCAAGAAACTCTGGTTGAACCGCGAGCTGAGAAGAAGAAGGAGGCAGTCGAAGTAGCATGGGAGTGTGCTGATGTAGAGGAGGCCGGGGGTTATGGGGATATACATCCCGCAGCCGAATGCATAGAGGTGAATGATGTTGGCTCTCTCGGCAACATCTATTGCATCCATGGTGGGGCAGGGATAGAATCCTCCCGAAAATCTAGCATCGGGAGAGTTACAAAGCAAGAAGTGGCAGTTACCTCCACTTCTGCCCCGGAAAGGATGGTTGTTACGTTTGGCCAGGAAGATCTCTCCCCAAATGCAAATCCGTTCGATGACGCGGTGGTGATAAAGGCGGTTATTGAGAATTACGCAGTGCACAAAATTTTGATCGATACCGGCAGCTCGGTTAATCTCATCTTTCGCCAAACGTTTGAGGCCCTCAAGACTGGAAAGGCCTTACTCTCCACGGAAGGCCCCCTCTATGGCTTCTCAGGAGAAAAGAAGGAAGTGGAGGGGTGCGTGAAGCTTCTGGTATCGCTGGGGGGCATAACGAAGTTGGTAAACTTCGTAGTGGTGGAAGCCCCAAGTAGCTACTGCGCAATTTTCGGAAGGCCAATCCTGAATGCTTACAGAGCGGTAGTATCTACTTTCCATTTGGCCTTGAAATTCGCTGCTGAGGGGCGTCAGTATCGGATCCGGAGCGATCCAAAGGTGGCACGCGAATGTTATGTGAAGACAGTTAATGTGATCACCAAGGCACCACTTCACAAGGCCCAGAATGACATCCAAGAGGTGTCCGAACTCCCTGAAGAAGATGAGGAAAGCGCGGAACGGAAAGGGACTTACCTGGAACCTGCCCAGGAGACCCAAGAGATCCCCATTGTTGAAGGGGAAGGGAAGAAGCTGATCATCAACGCCGAGCTATCGGGAGAGGAAAAGCTCCAGTTAACCTCCTGCCTGCTGAATAACTTGGACATCTTCGCTTGGTCGGCGGAAGACATGCCAGGAATAGATCCAGATGTCGCGTGCCATCACCTCAACGTTTCTCCGGAGATCAAGCCAATCCAACAGAAGAAGAGGGAGGTAGCAACTAAGCTGGCGGTGCCTATCAAAGAAGAAGTTGCAAAGCTTCTTAAGGCCAATTTCATTTCTGAAATCCAGTACCCCACCTGGATGTCGAATGTAGTGATGGTGAAAAAGTCTGGGGGGAAATGGCGTATGTGTGTTGATTTCACTAAACTCAATAAAGCATGCCCCAAGGATTGTTATCCCTTGCCTCGGATAGATGTTTTGGTAGATTCCGCGGTGGGATATAGTTTTATGAGTTTCTTAGATGCATTTTCTGGTTATCACCAGATTAAGATGCATAAGCCTGATATCCCGCATACATCCTTCATTACCAATGATGGATGTTATTGTTATCTCGTCATGCCTTTCGGCCTCAAAAATGCGGGGGCAACATATCAGAGGATGATGGACACAGTTTTTGAAAAACAAAAAGGGAGAAATCTGGAAGTATATGTTGATGATCTCCTTCTAAAAAGTAAAACTTTTTTAATCCATCTGGAAGACCTCGTAGAGACGTTCGCTACTCTACGGAGGTTCAAATTAAAATTAAACCCCTCGAAATGCGTGTTCGGGGCGAACAAGGGGAAATTTCTTGGACATCTTCTCACTCCTGATGGTCTTGCACCGAACCCAGATAAAGTAAAGGCCATCCTAGACATGACCCCTCCTCGTAATCCGAAAGAGGTACAGCAACTTGGTGGAAGGTTGGCAGGATTGAACCGATTCATTTCCAAATCGGGAGATAAAAGCGCTCCGTTCTTCAAAACACTTAGGGGAGGATCTAAGTTTGAATGGAACGAGGAATGCAATAATGCTTTCGAACAATTGAAAAAGCAATTAACTTCAACCCCCCTTCTTCAAAGCCCTCGCGAAGAAGAAACACTATTCTTGTACTTGGGGGTTGGCCCTGATGCGATAAGCTCTGTCCTGGTTTGGGAAGAGAAAAAGAAGCAGTTTCCGATATATTATGTCAGCCATATCCTTAAAGATGCGGAAACTAGATATTCAATCCTAGAGAAATTAGCCTTGGCTTTAGTCATGTCATCACGAAGGCTCCGCCCCTATTTTCAAGCTCATCCTATTCAGGTGGTTTCAGATCATCCACTGAGGAATATCTTGGAGAAGCCGGAACATTCAGGAAGGTTGGCCAAATGGGCAATCGAGCTAAGCGAGTTCGAAATATTATACACTCCCAGAACGGCAATAAAGGCACAAGTATTGGCAGATTTCTTGGTAGACACGATGGAGTCTAATCCAGAGCAGGTAGTGCAATCTCCTTTGGCTTGGATCATTTATGTGGATGGGGCTTCTGGCAGGAACTCCGTGGGAGCCGGAGTGGTTTTGATCAGTCCAAACGGCATCAGGCTGGAACAGGCTATTAGATTCTTCTTTTCAGTTACAAATAACCAGGCCGAATACGAAGCACTCTTGGCCGGCCTGAGACTCGCAAAGGAGCTTGGGATAGAACATGTTCATGTGAAAACTGATTCTCTTGTAATGGCCTCGCAGGTTCTGGGGAACTACGAGACAAGAGAACCGATGTTGAGAAAATACCTGTTCCTAGCTAAGAAAGAAATCGGGAGATTCAAATCCTTCATCATCGAGCACATTCCGAGAGCGCAGAATGAAGAGGCAGACGAGTTGTCAAAATTTGGTCTTCCATCAGGGGGAGTAACCTCAGAACTTTTTCATCCGGCAACAGAGGAGACAGAGGAAGAAGAGCTCATGCAGATCGATCAGCATCCTTCCTGGAAAGACCCCTACGAATTGTTTCTGACAAAAGGAGAATATCATCCATCAATCAAGGACAAAAATAGGTTCAGAAGAAAGGCGGCTTACTACTACTTGATAGCAGGAGTCTTGTACCGAAAAACTTTGATTTCTCCCTCGGCACGGTGCGTTTCAGAAGAGGAGATCCCGGTCATACTTCAGGAAGTTCATTCTGGGGAGTGTGGTAGCCATTCAGGGGAGAAAACCTTAGAAAAAAGGATCCTGCGGCAGGGATACTTCTGGCCAACCATGAGAAAGGATGCTGAAGCATTCGCCAAGCGATGTGTCCAGTGCCAAAAGTTCGCTCCTCTTCAACATTTGCCTGCTCAGTCACTCAGATCAATAACTGCGCCATGGCCTTTTGCAGTATGGGGAATGGATCTTATGGGGCCTTTCCCAATGGCCAGCGGACAACGTCGCTTTATCCTGGTAATGATCGATTATTTCAGTAAGTGGATCGAAGCAAAAGCATTAGCAAGAACTACTACCCAAATTGTCAGAAACTTCGTCTGGGGAGAAATTATCTGCCGACATGGAATTCCGTTGGCAATCGTCACCGATAATGGCCCACAATTCAACAATCCGGAGATGATAAGCTTCTGTGATCAGATAGGAATTGATCTTCGGTTTGCCTCAGTACACCATCCAAGGACCAATGGTCAAGTGGAGGCGACAAACAGGCAAATTCGGCAGCTGTTGGTGAAAAGAGTCTTGAACCAGAAAGGGAATTGGGCGGACCAACTTCCTTCCATCCTGTGGACCCTTCGTACTACTCCGTCCTCAGCTACCGGGGAGACACCTTTCAAATTATCTCATGGCTCGGAAGCTGTTGTCCCTGTGGAATTCGAGGTGGTCACTCCGAGGGTTATTTACGCCAAAGAAGGAGGAGAATCCTGGATAGATGAAAATGGTGAGGCTCTCATGCATAATCTAGATCTAATCGAGGAACTTCAGGATGAAGCAACAATCAGGCAGGAAGAAGTTAAAAGGAGAATGGCAAAATATTTTGATAAGAATGTCAGAGTGAAGCAGTTTGTAGTCGGGGATTTGGTGTTAAAAAAGGTGGATGCTGCAGCAAGGTCTGGTAATGTTGGAAAGCTGGATCCTAACTGGGCAGGACCTTTCATCATCAAAGAAGTATCTAAGAATGGGGCCTACCGTCTCCAAACCAGCGAAGGAGAAGACATCCCACGCACGTGGAGCGGTGACGATCTCAAACGATTCTATCCTTGAAACTATTTCTTTTATTCTTTACATCTCTTTTTTTGAATGAAAAGCCCTATACTGACATTTCTTCTTGTCTGATGGTTCTCTGCATCATAAATACAAACACACATATCTCACTCCCCGAACCTCTGAGATATCGCCAAATTCTGCTCGAACCCCCTCGGATTGTAGTCGTAGCGTAAAACCCACCAAGACCATGTGATGCGGGGAGTTTTCGCACACATGTAGTGGTAGCTTGCCAATTCCGCTGCGGTGGTCTTCAGAACTTTGGATCCCGGCCGATATCTGACACACCCCTGCATCAAGGGAGGTCTAGGTGATTGTCAGCTCTATCATGCCCCGAAGGGATATAGTTACAGCTTTGATGATCTTTCTGAGGAAAGCAATGTTCGCCGCCGAGGCCCACCTGCCCAACTGATCATCATAGTCTGTGACCATCGAATACTCTTAGGTACTCTCGAAACAGTACCTAGTTGGGCCCACAACTGAGTTGATCTCTCTGAGGAAAGCAATGTTCGCCGCCGAGGCCCACCTGCCCAATTGATCAACCCGGCTTGTAACCCTAGGCAAGAGAGCGGATGAGTCGTTTACAGCTCTTATGACCACTTGAGGAAAGCAATGTTCGCCGCCAAGGCCCACCTGCCCACTTGGTCATCTGAGTCTGTACATATTTTTTCTTTTTCCCTACAGCTCTTATGACCACTTGAGGAAAGCAATGTTCGCCGCCGAGGCCCACATGCCCACTTGGTCATTTGAACCTGTAGGATTATTTTTCTTCCCTACAGGGAGGCATTCACTTCTGATGATTTTTATATGGACCACTCAAGGAAAATATTGTTAGAACAGGTGCAGGTGTTCGTCTACCCAAATAAAGGGGTTGTGATATTAAGACCGGACGGTCTGAGTTCTTCAGGCCGATCGGTCTGGTTGAACAGGTGCAGGTGTTCGTCTACCCCAATAAAGGGGTTGTGATATTAAGACCGGACGGTCTGAGTTCTTCAGGCCGATCGGTCTGGTTGAACAGGTGCAGGTGTTCGTCTACCCCAATAAGGGGTTGTGGTATTAAGACCATGCGGTCTGAGTATTTCAGGCCGAGCGGTCTGGCCGAACATAAGTTAAGACATCTTTTGAAATTGATCATGTTATCACTAGGGTTATATTCAAACCGGGCGGGTATACCCGTCGTCTATTAAGGAAAGTGTTTCTGAATCTGATCGTATGATCGCCCGGGTTGCACTCTAACCGGGCGGATCCGACCGTTTATTATCAAAATTGCAGAACTGATTATCTGATTGCCCGGGTTGCACTCTAACCGGGCGGATCCGACCGTTTATTATCAAAATTCCAGAACTGATTATCTGATTGCCCGGGTTGCACTCTAACCGGGCGGATCCGACCGTTTATTATCAAAATTCCAGAACTGATTATCTGATTGCCCGGGTCGCATTCGAACCGGGCGGGTTCATCCATCCTTTATAAAATCGGATATTTTTTAAAGCTAACTATATGATCGCTCGGGTTACATTTTTGATCGGATTGGATCTATCTATTTCTTCGTTCTATCAAGCTAGTATTTTCTGGATCTGGCTATGTAATCCGGGTTGAATTTTAAACCGGCCGGGCATTATCTATCCCTGAATGAATAATCAGAATTGGATATCCCTGGATCTGAATACGTGATCGCTCGGATTGTGTTCTAACCGATCAGGTTAAGCTATTTCTTAGCAAAAGTTATCCTTAGACATGATGGATTATTCGCCAGAGCTGAATTCGAACCGCGTGAAAGATTGTGATTCATTACTTATAGCAGCAAGTATTTAATATCTAAAGAAGCCGCGCGGTCCGAATTATGGTCGCATGAATCTATCTGTTATTAGAGATCGAATATCCTGAGATCCAAATATATAACCGCGCGGGTTGAACAAAGGATCGTCGAAGACAATCAATCATCACTCGTGCTCAGGCCAAGATGTCCGCACGGTTAGATCATAAAGAGTAAAGAAAAGAGACAAAGAATCACAAGTAAGTAATGATAGAAGGACAATCAGACAGGTAAAAACTTCTATTTCATTTCTCAAAATATGTTTACAAAATATTGACCGCCCGGCCAACAAAAAGAGACCGGCGGTTACAAAAATTAAAGTTAAAAAACGAGGGCACTAGTCTGCCGATTTCTTCTTCTTCTTCTTGACAGGAGAAATGGGGTCTACGCCATCGATGTCGACCTCCGGCGAATAACCTTCACTTAGCGAAGAGGAGCCGGATGAACTACTGTCGCTAGACCGCCCGGTCTTACTTGCAGAACCGGAGGATCCAGAGGACAAACTATCCTCATCATCGAAGTCATCAGCATCTCCATCCGCGTCGACCTCTTCAGCGGCTTCATCACTTCCATCGCCTCCTTGATGGAGCACGATCTCCATGCCCGCGTCGGCTTCGGCCTCCTCGCCCACCTTGGATTTTCCCTTCTTCCTGCGGCTGATTTCGTCAAGCTGCACCTCCAAGGCGGGGAAGAGATCGGAGAAGGTGGTTCCGCCGAATCCTTCGGACAGACCGCCCCGGTCTCCCATGAGACCCAAGGCCTTGTTGATCCCTTGGGCCACATGGGGCAGCACCTCGTCCTGGAAGGACGGGTTGGTCATCTCATATTGCTTCTGCAAGAAAAAGGAAAAATGAATCAGACCGCTCGGGCTGAACAAAAGGGACCGCATTGTCTTTTGAAAAACTCACCGCCACGACTTCTTGAAGCCGCGCGTTCTCTTCTTGAAGCCGCGTGTTCTCCGCGGCCTGTTCCTCGTATTTCCTCTCCAGATGTTTCTGAGCAGAAACTAGCCGCTTATACGACAAGGCCATAAAGTGGTTGGCCGAAAATCCCCAGGCGCCGGCTTGAGCCGCTAGCCGGGGGAGCTCTTCTTCTGGGGTTCTCATCAGTTTCCTTAAGGTCTTTCGACCATACAAGGCGGCCCCGGCGGCTAGGGCATGGCGTTCAATTTTTTCGCTCCCCCAGGGAGGGAGAGCGGTGGATACCCGGATCCGACTTCCATCCCTGTGCCAAAGGACGGTCGGGTTGCCCTGCAGGTCGGGCGGGTTCCCACTTGAACGAAGGATTTCGTAGTCGTCAGAAGAGGTCGGGCCCTCTTCCTCCGAGGATGGCGACCTCTTTCGCCGCTGCCTCTTCTCCCTCTGGGTTAAAACTGGGCCGGCCGGCGTAACCGGCTTGTTCGCTGGAACGATATGGGCGGCTGCAAAATAAAATCAAGAGTATAAGTAAAGAAGGCCGCGCGGTCATATAAAGGCGGTCTAGAAGAACTTACTATGTTCGGGGAGGATATTCTCAAGCTCCGAGAAAAGCGGGATGTAGTGGTTGATATCAAGCCGCTCCTTCTCAAGGAACGCGAAGGTGTCCGCCTCGATCTTGCCGACCTGGGGGATCTGGAAAACTTCTTCCCCCCGGACTTGCGGGTTGGTTTGTAACAACCCGAAGTTACCTTCGAGCATTACAAACCGCTCCGACCAGTCGGAGACTTTGTTCGCCAGGTTAACAACCTTCAGCCCGAGGCAGCTGAAGTAGAGGTGCCCTCTGTAAGTCGAAGTCCCCGAGTCGGATACTGCCCGCACCGAGAAGAACTTCCTGAACAAGTCGATGGAGAATCTAGTTCGCTCGAACCGCAGATAGGAGATGAAGTTGTATATTGAAGCGATCGAGTTCGGCGGAAGCTGACCGGGCACAACCCCGTAGTGGTCGAAAATGGCTATGACTTCAAGCGGCAGTGGAAACTTGAAGCCATATTCGAAATGGTCAACTGGGATGGCGATCTGGTGCGGACTGGAAGAGTTAATCCGCTCGTCGCGCAAAGGAAGCCGCGCGAGCAGATTGCTCCCTACCATGTGTCTGGCGATGAAATCATCTAGTTCGTTCTGAGTAAGCCGGCATTCCGGATGGTCCGCCGAATGGAATGCCAAGGCCGCGTCAGCTCGGACGGCCTTAACTTTAACAGGTCGCTGCGATTTGTTCTTGGATCGCGCCATCTGGAAGTCGTGAGAATGACTTCGGCAAATTCTATACTTATAGATTTCTATGATCTGTGAATAGTAAAATCATATCACGGCTATACATTCTGACCGCGCGGTCAATGGCCTATGTGGTTAGATTCACCAGAAATATGAAAGAAGCAAAGGCATCCAGAAAAAACAGAAATAAGCATACATCACAGTTCGCCCGACCGGAAAACAGTTCGAATGAAACATAAGATTTAAACAAGGCATAAAGTACAGCGGTTAAAATAAGAGACCGCGCGAATTGTTCAAATAAAAGACAAGAATAGAGAAGAACATTGTCCAGATCAACAAGCCACATTCATAATACAAGTTATATTCAAATATTGGTCACGGCTGACGGCGCTCTGGGGAGGCATCCTCTCTATGAAGTCGTGCGACCTGGTCACTTGTGGTGTTCAGGAGAGAATAAATTTGGCTGGTATGATAATGGAGGTGGTTGATTGTACTATGAAGCCGCCCGGCATCCCTTTCAACCCGCGAAGCGGCAATCATACGGGGGACTGCAGCGGCCTCATCAACCATTGGATCAGCCGCCCGAACCGGGGGAGGATTCGAGCCCGCCCCAACAGTCGGGCGGCCAATAACCACCATCGCATCATTCATATTTCGCCGACTCGCAGCGACCTCTCTGGTTAATCGCAGGAACTTTTCCTGGTAATACTTTGAGTCGCCCTCAGATTTCGCGGACGCTCTCTTCTCTTTCTCCAGCTGGGCGGTCAGAGCAGCGACTTGTGCTACCTTGGCCCTCTTCTCGGCCTCCACTTCTACCCGCGCGGCCTCCAGCTGAGCCTTCAACGCCTCTTCAGCCTTCATCCTCGCAACTCGCTCAGCCTCCAGAGCGGTCCGAGTAGCGGCCTCCCGGTCTTCGATCTCTTTCAAGCGGGCTCGCAGGGTGGCCAGATCCCCTTCGAGATGTTCGAAAAGTTGTGACCCTTCCTGCGAAGTTGTTGCGCGGATCGATGCCAGGGGAACCAATGGAGGTAGGCTGGCCACAAGGTCGCCCGGCTTCACAGTCTGATCGTTGCTATCTGCAAAAGGCCGCGTGGTCATAAAAAATAAAAGCATGCAGGGTTGAATATATACAGCAATGGACATAAATAAAAGATCAGTGCCTAGGCGCGCAGGCCGCTTAGGCTGTTTTGGGTCTAACCGCCGTTGTAGGTCATGCAAGAATCTCTCCTTACTCTGCCTAGCGGAAGAAGACCAGGCCGCCATAGGGAAAAAGCTCGTCGGCGGGGTCAATAACTTATTTCGAAGAGGCCGTGGAATGAAGAAACGGACAGATTTACGATCAGCGGGGCTCGTACCTGGCGCGAAGAGATCAGACCGCAGCGGCTTGTTTAAAGCCCGGTCCGCCTTTTCCTTCTTCACCACCACTATCTCCTCCCCGGTCATTGCCGGGGGAACCTTCTCCTGCGCCTTCAGCACCTCCCCAAGCTCCATCGCTTTCCGCTCAACCTCCAAGGCGGTCTGGGCAGCGGCTTCTCGCTCTTCAGCCTCGGTCTGATCGGTTTCGGCGGGGCGGCCTGAGTTATCAGCAGTTCGGGCGGTTTGTTCTGGGGCCGGCGGGCTGTCAAGGAGCTGGTCCCGCTTCACCAGCTCGTCCATATCTCTGAAAATCCCATTAAAGGATAGACTACTCGCCGAGTCCGGAATCAGTTCGCCCGGCTTCGTATCAGGGGTAGCCGGTGGGTCATTCAACTTTTTGGGAGGAGGAGTCATGAGGCCCAATTCCTCCTTTAGTCGCGAGTTGGTCTGAAGGAGGGATTCGGTCGGTTTCTTAAGGGCCGCCCTTTCCTTAGCGGCTAGCCTCTTGACCTTCTTTGTTATCCGCTCGGTCACGGACCCGGTCTGCTTCCTCTTCCTTTCTCTCTTACCCGGAGCTGGGTGAACTTCTTTCAGGGGGCTGGGATAATCATCCACGGACAGAGGAGTATTCGGTTCGCCCGTCCTGGGGGAACTAACCGCCCCTTCCTCTAGATCCCTGACAAGCAGGTGAGGGTTCCCGGATGGGGTGATTTCCACTCCAAACGAGGCGGTTTCGCCGACCTTCTTCGAAGGGCTGTCTGAAACAACTTTCTCAGAAGTGGCGGCCACCTCTTTGCTCGGCAAGCTAGCGGTCTGTTGGTTGAGGTCGCTGGGAGGGATCGGCGAGACATCGGGGGAAGGCCCCGAGCTGTTCACCACGGGCTCTGCAGAAGTTTTGGGAGTTGATAAATCTACGACTGGCTTGAGGCTAGCCGCTGCGGCCTTCTCAGCCCGCTTCCTCTTCTTCCGATCTTTCCGGTCTTGCTTCTCTTTCTCCTTGTCCGACTTCTCCAACGGTTCGCGCCTCTTATCTTCCGCCCTCCTCTGGTCTCCGCTGGGATCCACGCGGTCTAGCACGGCGTCTAGGAAGTCCATTACTGAAGAATTGCCGGTCTTAAAAATTCTGACCGCAACCGGCGAGTAATATCCCGTGATTTCAGAAAAAGCAACGCAGAATGAATTCTCTGGCTCTCTTATAGAATTCAAGGCAAGTCGGATGCGGTCTTCCAGTCAAAGCTAATATTTTCGAAATCCTCTGTGATTTGAAAATATGCGGGGATTATGTTTGCCCGGAAAACCGCTTCTCGGTTTGAACCACAATCAGACCGCGCGGACTCCTGGGCTAAGCCGCTGGGTCCTGGAATCGGCGGTTCTCAGTTCAGGAAGGGCTAGGCCGCGCGGCCTGGTGTCATTTCCCGATCGCCCCCAAAGGGATAAGATCGTCAAAGAGCCAAGGCAAGAAGTTCATCCGCGGTCTCAGCCAGAAGGCCGCACGGGTTGTCCCATAGAAACTCAAAGTTCCAGCCCCGAAGAACAGGCCGGGGCTCCAGATCGAAGGCTATCCAAGTTACCTCTTGAAGATCGGCTAAGTCATGACCAGAAGGTAGACCGCGGCCTCAATCTCCAAACCGCGCGGTCTGCATTATTGACTTGGTCCCGGTGTCCTCAGCCGCAAGCAAAGACAGGTCAGGAAGGCAGGCCGTCAGATCGCGCGACCTCTCTCTTTTTCTTCTTTGTGTATCCCGTCACCGCCTGCCCGTTTCTCCTGTACCCGGGCAGGAGGTTATTTTATCCCTGCCCAATCGGGCAGGCCCCCAAGCCTATAAATAGGGGGCGGCACTGTTCACAAGACACGCACACTCGAATCCAAGAGCTCGCTTGTCTGAGCTCCGGTCTCGAGTTTCAGGTCTCGCGAACTGTTGACCGGCCGGCTTCTGCTTTCTCGCATTTGTAACCGCTACTTTTCAATAAAAGGAAAGCCCGTCGCAGGAGTGGCATTTGCCGCGACGGGCGAAGTCTGGCCTCGATCGCTGCTAGCGGTCTGAATTCTCTAGCTAAATAGTAACTGATAGTCCGCAACCCTCGTTTTCCTTCGGAGGCGCACTTTTGAATCGAACACTTTCCCTAGCCTATGCTGATTTTCATGTCATATGTTATGCGGATTGTTTAGTTTAAGTCTGGGGGAGAGTAGTTTTGTTTACCTGCTCACGTGCATTTTTGCACTGCATGCTAGAAGATTTCATTTAAAATGTTTTGTTTATTTTCATTGCAAACCACATCACCCACTTGAGCGCGTACACATCTGTTTGCTTGCTCTGTTGTGAATTTAATTCTTCTGCTTATTTGGGAAAGTCTAGGTGATGGCTTAGGACTATGTAGCAGAGTAAAATGTTGACTCAAGTAGTGCTCCTAGTCGAGTGCTCGGTTGCATAGAAATCTGTGTAGAGTAGACTTCTCTTTATACTTATGGTTTTATATTTTTCTTATTAGTGTAAATGTTGTTTACTCTACTCAAATGGTGAATTCGGTGGAATCAAACGGTAGCATAGGGATGTGTGTAAACGATCGCTAGATTCGTATTGCTTGAGTCGGGAGAAAGGAGAATCTTTCTCGGTGGCTAGAACTTGCCCCAAGCGATTCTTGAAGCATGGGTATACGGTTAGTCAATTGCGTGAATGTGATATAGGCCATCATTTTGGCCCGGTTGAGCCTTTGTGCCTATCCCTACCGCTATATCCTTGCTAGCCCAGTTGTGCCTACCCGTTCTTTGATTCAGCCCCACTTTTATTTCACCAAAGCCCAAAAGCCAATCCTAGTCGCACACCCAAATCTGATCTTTAGCTGTTTATTATTTTCATGAGTTGGGTTGTTGATGTGGTAATATGTTTGTGAAGATGTGGATGTGTCCTTTTGTTTATTTGCTGAAAATGATAAGAAAAGAAAAAAAATGAGAAAAAGAAAAGAAGTTAAAAAGAAAGGAAAGAGAAGGAGTGTTTAATTGAAAATCTCTATGTATAGATTTATGTTTGGGAGTAGGCGGTGCACGCACCCATGCTGTTAAGTCCAAGTCTGGGGGTGTTGTGTACCAGCGTGTTTGTGTGGTGAATGAGGATAGTTTCCTGCATTAGCTCATTTGGGTTTAGTGCTTGAGCCGTCTTTTTTATCTTTGTTTATCCTCACCTAAACCCAAGCCTCATTTAAAACCTAAAGTCCTATTGATTCACGCATTTGAGTCAAACCAGTGCCGTGGAGAGAATGTGACCGGGCAAGCTTATGGTCACCGACACTGATGGATTTCAGTGGAGTTTTTCCCGCATCCCGATCTTGAGCAATGCTCGTCTCAGCGCTTAGTTTACTTTCTCCGTATGCATTACCGAATGATTCACCATTGTTCACCATTTTGAGTAGTTGTAATATGCTTTTACTCTTTTAGAAATATATAAACTGTTTTTATAATCAGAAATCTTTTCTACTATTTTTCTTATGCACGTGAGCATGCGACTTCGCATGGCACTCTGTAGTGTAATCATTAAGCCATCTACTGTTCTTTCCTAGTTCGCTTAGAATTTGTTTGCTCGGGACGCGCAAACAGTTAAGTCTGGGGGTGTGATGAGTCCTGATCATATACACTTTTATGGACTCATCTGGGCCATTTATTTAGTCATTTCACCGCACTTTAGCCCTGTTATAGTTCATATTGATCAGTCTATGCTAGGTGCACTTCTAGGCCCATTCTGGTGTAATTTCATATCTATCTTTGTTATTAGTTTTCTTGCGATGATAAGTCCCACTTTCAGTGGCTAGACTGGTGTCGTACGCTGGAACAGGTGTCGTGCAGGTGTTTCCGGTACAATTCTGTACAGGAACACTACGCACGATCACCGGTTCTAGTGCGCACGACCACCGGTCGAGCGCCACTGTTCGTGCGCACTTATCATCAATTTCATGAGTTCTGTTTCAACCAGTGCGCACGACCACCTACGATAGTGCGCACGACCACCGGTCGTGCGCCACTGGTCGTGCGAACATGTTATTTTATAATTTCTGTCTTTGCAGGCTCCGTCCAGGCAGAGCGCACGATCACAGGATTCTAGTGCGCACGACCACTGGTCGTGCGCCAATGACCGTGCGCACTGTTTAATTCCAGCGCCTATAAATTCCGCTGCTCGCGATTTAGGTCAGATCGCTCGTTGTTTTCCGCCGTTTCTGCTCCAGTTTCGTCCGACTTCGCCCCTCCACTGCCGCCCACCATCTGGAGGTGCTCTGGGCTTGTTCTTCACGCCAATCTTGAGCCGGAGTTTCCTCTCGGCCTCCTCCTTCATCCAAGAGCTTCAAAGAGAGATCTAGACGCCATCTCCATCGAGCAAGAGGAAGTTTGCAACCTCTAACGGATCGTGACACGAAGAAGACGGGTCCATTGGAGAGTCATGACAGCTCTCTCTACCCCGGACGTAGTTGCGGACCGAGCTTGGACGCGGATTGACAACCCGGCGATTCCAACCGTGAATCTACAACGAGACTTCGGATTCGGTCGATTTCTTGCCTTTTTCTTCTCTTTTTGATGTATATGTAGCTATATCTAATCATGATGATGAAGTGACACTTGAATTAGTTATATTTACATATATATTTCATGTCTATGTGATTGTGTAATTTATCTATTTGAGTTGCTTGAGGTGCGCCGCCGTCCATTTCCCTTCCGCCGTCACGTTCGTGTGCCGCACTAGCAATTGCTAGTGGCGTGCTTGTCGAAGAGGTGCTTGCGACCCTCACTCCGCTAGCCTACTCGTCCATCCGCCTACCGAAGTGTGGCATCGCGGCCCGTATTCCATCCCGCCTAACAAAGCAGTGCGCTCAAGGCCTGCACTGTTCGATTCCGCTTGCCTACTCGTCCATCCGCCCTTTCGATGCAGCGCGCTCAAGGCCTGCCTAGTCTCCATCCCGCCAAGCGAAGCATTGCATAGCGGCATTGCATAGGAGTAGTTGATAGCTTTTATTTTATTTTCCAAAAGCCAACCCAACTCCCCCGCATTCCATCCAATTTATGGACTTCAATCTCAAGTCCTTCCTCGAAACCTAACTCCACCTTACTGTGTTCCTTTGAGATCGATACTTGGGGATTCATTCCCATTTTATATTACTTGAACGATCGGTACACTGCCATTTCGTGCCGCAGTCTAGCCACCATCTATAGTGGTGTGTAGGATTTGCGCCATCAATAACTATTGGGGTTATTGTCATCCCAGCACGACTTATTCTAAATTAAAACGGTTCTAGCTAATGGGAGTATGGAAGGAGAAGTGGACAGGTAACTGGCCCAATATCCGTGTCGGTAGCGAGTACCGATACGGTGATAGAACAGTAACCCCTCTACCTAAATATAGATACCTGCTCCTCACAGGTAAAGGGTAGAGAATGTAAGTGGAGGAGGAAATATCCTCACTCAACTCACCAAAAACATCCTTGCCTAGCAAGGTATCGTCTTCAGGGAGGCGGCAGGAGGAGAAGGCAATGAATGAGGCTTCCTCTATGGAGGAGGGATCAACCTCCTCACATGAAAGGATACACTCATCATTGACTTGAGCACAAAGCTCCAAGTCCTCCTGGGGTACCTGTAAGGACTCAACCTTCACAGGCTCAGATGAAGAAGGGGGGGGTCAAGAAATAAAAGAGAGGAAGGACAAAAATAAACAGAAATCGGGGGAGTGGTCCCAGTCTCACTCCCAGCAGGATCCAAGGATAGATCGCTATCATCATCGTAAGTATCATAGCGAGAGGAACCCAAGAACTCAAGGGCCTCGGTGGTGAGTTGGACCTCCTCGTCCCATGAGGAAGTGCAAACCTCCTCATCAGAAAGAGTATTCTCCTCCTCCCACTTTGGAGCATCTTCCGAGTCTGAAGCATCACCCAGCTCCTTTACTTTGATAGGATCATAAAGAATGTGTGTAGAAAAATATTGCAAAGAAACTGGAGGAACACAAAGATTTAGTTCCTCCGCAAAAAGATCTGCTAAAGCCCCCCCGATGGAAAGAATACCTTCCTCATCATACTCAGGTGCATCTAGGAGCACCCATTCCTCTCCTTGTTGGCTAACAGATGAGTGATCATCATCACTGGGAGTGAAGCCATACACAGGGAGTGAGGAGTCCATGCACGAGACAAGCTCGGGGGTAAAGGGCACAATTGCCTCCATGGGTAAAGAATGAGCGATAGGGACAATGTTTTCATGAGTGGAGGAGCATCGGTCAGGATTGAAAAGACTAGGACAGTCCTTCAATTCATGACCCTCTCCTCGACACAACAAGCAAACAATGCTCCTACACTGCCTAGCATTTAACTCATTCATTTGGTCTATATAATAAACCATCTTGTCATTAAAGCTGGGTGAAATATCCCTTGACGTCATTTTCAATAATAAAAGCAGGTATAACGAGACTGAAATTCTTTGCAAGAAAATTTACACAAACTAATAAAACTTCTTGGATTAGACTTGCCTAAAACTTTAAAATAAGAGGGAAAAAATAATAACAATCAGTAAATAAGTAAAAAGCAACAAAAATAATAAGGCGGCTATACACACTGGAAGAAACTTCTCTCTCTCAGCTCTCCCTCTCAAGAAAACTCACACGTCCGTGTTCCCCGGCAACGGCGCCAAAAACTTGATGGCGCAAATCTTAACACACCGCTATAGGCAGTAGTAAGACTGCGGCATGAAACGGCAGTGTACCGATCGTTCAAGTAATTAAAAATGGGAATGAATCCCCAAGTATCGATCTCAAAGGAACACAGTAAGGTGGAGTTTATTATCGAGGAAGGACTTGAGATTGAAGTCCTTTCGAGTGGATGGATGCAGAAATGGGGGATTTGGTTTGTGGAAAATAAAAGAAAACAACTTAAACTACTCCTATGCAATGCCGCTATGCAATGCTTCGCTTGGCGGGATGGAGACTAGCCTTGAGCGCGCTGCGTCGCAAGGGCGGATGGACGAGTAGGCAAGCGGAGTCGAACTGTGCAGGCCTTGAGCGCACTGCTTCGTAGGGCGAATGGATTACACGGGCTGCTATGCCACGCTTCGCTAGGCGGATGGAAGAGTAGGAAAGCGGATGGAATGGTTCGCACCGGCGGCGTCGGAATGGATTACACGCGCCGCTATGCCACGCTTCGCTAGGCGGATGGAAGAGTAGGCATACGGATGAGGGTCGCAAGCACCTCGTCGACAAGCACGCCACTAGCAATTGTTAGTGCAGCACACGAACATGACGGCGGGATGGAGGATGGATGGTGGCGCACCTCGTACACATATGAACAAAATATAACTTCACATAGACATGAAATTAAGATTACAAGCACGATTCATAGTGTTCATCATCAATACATGAGAGATCTAGCTACAAACACATCAATAAGAGAAGAACAAGGCAAGAAATCGACCGAATCCGAAGTCTCGTTGTAGATTCACGGTTGGAATCTCTGGGTTGTCAATCTGCGTCCACGCTCAGTACAACAACTACGCCCGGGGTAGAGAGAGCTGTAACTACTCTCCAATGAGCCTGTCTTCTTCGTGTCACGATCCGGTAGAGGTTGCAAACTTCCTCCTGCTTGATGGCGATGGCGGCTAGATCTTCCTTTGAAGCGCTAGGATGAAGGAGGAGGCCGAGAGGAAGCTCTGGCTCAAGATTGGCGTGAAGAACAAGCCCGGAGCAACTCCAGATGGTGGGTGGCGATGGAGGGGCGAAATCGTGGCTCTGGAGCGAGAAAATGGCGGACTGGAATCAACTCTCTGACCTAAATCGCAAGCAGGTCTTTGAATAGGCGCTGGAATAAATAGTGCGCACGGTCATTGGCGCACGACCAGTGGTCGTGCGCACTAGAATCCTGTGATCGTGCGCCTGCCTGGGCGGAGCCTGCAATGTAAGAAATTTATAAAATAAAATGTTCGCACGACCAGTGGCGCACGACCAGTGGTCGTGCGCACTATCATAAGTGGTCGTGCGCATTGGTCGAGACAGAACTCATAAAATGGGGGTTAAGTGCGCACGATCAGCGGCGCACGACCAGTGGTCGTGTGCAATAGAACCAGTGATCGTGCGCAGTGTTCCTGTACAGAATTGTACCGGGAACACCTACACGACTCCTGTTCCTATAGAAATGCTAATCAGGCTACTGAAAGTGGCACTCAACAATACGATAAGGCTATCAAAAGAGAATAAACATCAAAACACACCAAATTAGGTCAAGAAGTGCACCTAGCATAGAACGACAAATATGAGCTAAAACAAGGCTAAAGTGCAGTGGAATGACTAGAAAAACGGCCCAGATGAGTCCATATATGTGTATATGATCAGGACTCATCACACCCCCAGACTTACCTGTTTGCGCGTCCCGAGCAAACGAATTCCTCAAGCGGTTGAGAAAAATACACAGCTGGCATAGAAATTGTAAAGCGGAGTATCATGCGAAGTCGCATGCTCATGCGCGTAGAAATACAGTAGACAAAATTTCTAATTGTACATATTAGTTTATACTTTTTTAGGGGCGTATTTATATATTACATTTACTCAAAAAGTGAATCACGGTGAATCATAAGGTCGTACATCGGAAGAAAGTAAACTGAACGCTGAGGCGAGCATTGCCAAAGATCGGGGCTCGAGACAACTCCATTGAAATCCATCAATGTAGGTGACCATAAGCTTGCCCGTTCGCACTCTCTCCACGGCACTGGTTTGACTCAAATGCGTGAATCAATAGGACTTTAGGTTTTAAATGGGGCTTGGGTTTAGGTGAGGTGTACAATGATAAAGACGATGGCTCAAACACTAAACCCAAATGAGCTAGTGCGGAAATTCTCCTCATTCACCACACAAATACGTGGGTACACCACACCCCCAGACTTGGATTTGACTACATGGGTGTGTGCACCGCCTACTCCCAAACATACATTTATACACAGATTTTTTTTTCAATAAAGCTCATAACTTCTTCTTTTCTTCTCACTTCTCTTCTTTTTCTTATTTTCTTTTTCTTTTCACATATTTTCAGCAATTTAAACAATGATGCATATCCGCATTTTCACAAACATATCACTACATCAACAACCCAATCATGAAAGTAATAAACTAGAGCTCAAATTTGGGTGTGCGACTAGGATTGGCTTTTAGGCTTTGGTGAAATAAAAGTGGGGCTGAATCAAAGAAAGGGTAGGCACAACTGGGCGAGGATATAGCGATAGGAATAGGCACAAAGCTCAACCGGGCCAAAATGATGGCCTATATCACATTCACACAATTGACTAACCGTATACCCATGCTTCAAGAATCGCTTGGGGCAAGTTCTAGCCACCGAGAAAGATAATCCTTCCTCCCGACTCGGGCAATACAAGGCTAACGAACGCCTACACACATTCCTATGCTACCGTCTGATTCACACCGGATTCACCACTTTTTGAGTAAAGTAGACAATATCTACGCTAATAGAAAAACATAATCTAAAAGCTTAAAAAGAAATTGAATCTACACGAATTTCTAAGAGAGACATGAGCACTCGACTAGGAGCACTACAGGAGTCAACATTTTACTCCGCCTCATAATCCTAAGCCAGCACAGTGATTTTCCAAATCACACAAAAAGAAATGAGTTCGGCTCAAGACATGCCAACAGCTAAGTGCGCGCTCATGTGGGTGCTGTGGTGTGCAATGAAACTGAACAAAACAAAAATAAATAACACCTCCTAGTATGTTGTGCAATGGTGCACGTGAGCGGGTAAACGGAACTACTCTCCCCCAGACTTAAACTAAACAAAATGCGCAAAATATAGCTATGAAATTCAGAATAATGCTAGTGAAAGAGAGTACCCAGTGCTCAGAAATGAGCATACCAGAAGATTGGCGTGTAAACCAAGAAAAAGCTGCAGCATCCGCCAGAAGAACACCTGCAGGGGTGAGCTCCGCAAAAACAAAAGAAAATATACAAACTAAAAAGAAATGCAACTAACTAAACTAAACTAGATGAAATAAAAATACAGGAAAAGTAAGATAACTACTGGGGTTATTGTCATCCCAGCACGACTTATTCTAAATTAAAACGGTTCTAGCTAATGGGAGTATGGAAGGAGAAGTGGACAGGTAACTGGCCCAATATCCGTGTCGGTAGCGGGTACCGATACGGTGATAGAACAGTAACCCCTCTACCTAAATATAGATACCTGCTCCTCACAGGTAAAGGGTAGAGAATGTAAGTGGAGGAGGAAATATCCTCACTCAACTCACCAAAAACATCTTGCCTAGCAAGGTATCGTCTTCAGGGAGGCGGCAGGAGGAGAAGGCAATGAATGAGGCTTCCTCTATGGAGGAGGGATCAACCTCCTCACATGAAAGGATACACTCATCATTGACTTGAGCACAAAGCTCCAAGTCCTCCTGGGGTACCTGTAAGGACTCAACCTTCACAGGCTCAGATGAAGAAGGGGGGGGGGGGGGGGGGGGGGGGGGTCAAGAAATAAAAGAGAGGAAGGACAAAAATAATCAGAAATCGGGGGAGTGGTCCCGGTCTCACTCCCAGCAGGATCCAAGGATAGATCGCTATGATCATCGTAAGTATCATAGCGAGAGGAACCCAAGAACTCAAGGGCCTCGGTGGTGAGTTGGACCTCCTCGTCCCATGAGGAAGTGCAAACCTCCTCATCAGAAAGAGTATCCTCCTCCTCCCAATTTGGAGCATCTTTTGAGTCCGAAGCATCACCCCGCTCCTTTACTTTGATAGGATCATAAAGAATGTGTGTAGAAAAATCTTGCAAAGAAACTGGAGGAACACAAAGATTTAGTTCCTCCGCAAAAAGATCTGCTAAAGCCCCCCCCCCCCCCCCCCCGATGGAAAGAATACTTTCCTCATCATACTCAGGTGCATCTAGGAGCACCCATTCCTCTCCTTGTTGGCTAACAGATGAGTGATCATCATCACTGGGAGTGAAGCCATACACAGAGATTGAGGAGTCCATGCACGAGACAAGCTCGGGGGTAAAGGGCACAATTGCCTCCATGGGTAAAGAATGAGCGATAGGGACAATGTTTTCATGAGTGGAGGAGCAGCGGTCAGGATTGAAAAGACTAGGACAGTCCTTCAATTCATGACCCTCTCCTCGACACAACAAGCAAACAATGCTCCTACACTGCCTAGCATTTAACTCATTCATTGCAAGAAAATTTACACAAACTAATAAAACTTCTTGGATTAGACTTGCCTAAAACTTTAAAATAAGAGGGAAAAAATAATAACAATCAGTAAATAAGTAAAAAGCAACAAAAATAATAAGGCGGCTATACACACTGGAAGAAACTTCTCTCTCTCAGCTCTCCCTCTCAAGAAAACTCACACGTCCGTGTTCCCCGGCAACGGCGCCAAAAACTTGATGGCGCAAATCTTAACACACCGCTATAGGCGGTAGTAAGACTGCGACACGAAACGGCAGTGTACCGATCGTTCAAGTAATAAAAAATGGGAATGAATCCCCAAGTATCGATCTCAAAGGAACACAGTAAGGTGGAGTTTATTATCGAGGAAGGACTTGAGATTGAAGTCCTTTCGAGTGGATGGATGCAGAAATGGGGGATTTGGTTTGTGGAAAATAAAAGAAAACAACTTAAACTACTCCTATGCAATGCCGCTATGCAATGCTTCGCTTGGCGGGATGGAGACTAGGCAGGCCTTGAGCGTGCTGCGTCGCAAGGGCGGATGGACGAGTAGGCAAGCAGAGTCGAACTGTGCAGGCCTTGAGCGCACTGCTTCGTAGGGCGAATGGATTACACGGGCTGCTATGCCACGCTTCGCTAGGCGGATGGAAGAGTAGGAAAGCGGATGGAATGGTTCGCACCGGCGGCGTCGGAATGGATTACACGCGCCGCTATGTCACGCTTCGCTAGGCGGATGGAAGAGTAGGCATACGGATGAGGGTCGCAAGCACCTCGTCGACAAGCATGCCACTAGCAATTGCTAGTGCGGCACACGAACATGACGGCGGGATGGAGGATGGATGGTGGCGCACCTCGTACACATATGAACAAAATATAACTTCACATAGACATGAAATTAAGATTACAAGCACGATTCATAGTGTTCATCATCAATACATGAGAGATCTAGCTACAAACACATCAATAAGAGAAGAACAAGGCAAGAAATCGACCGAATCCGAAGTCTCGTTGTAGATTCACGGTTGGAATCTCCGGGTTGTCAATCTGCGTCCACGCTCAGTACAACAACTACGCCCGGGGTAGAGAGAGCTGTAACTACTCTCCAATGAGCCTGTCTTCTTTGTGTCACGATCCGGTAGAGGTTGCAAACTTCCTCCTGCTTGATGGCGATGGCGGCTAGATCTTCCTTTGAAGCACTAGGATGAAGGAGGAGGCCGAGAGGAAGCTCTGGCTCAAGATTGGCGTGAAGAACAAGCCCGGAGCAACTCCAGATGGTGGGCGGCGATGGAGGGGCGAAATCGGGGCTCTGGAGCGAGAAAATGGCGGACTGGAATCAACTCTCTGACCTAAATCGCGAGCAGGTCTTTGAATAGGCGCTGGAATAAATAGTGCGCACGGTCATTGGCGCACGACCAGTGGTCGTGCGCACTAGAATCCTGTGATCGTGCGCCTGCCTGGGCGGAGCCTGCAATCTAAGAAATTTATAAAATAAAATGTTCGCACGACCAGTGGCGCACGACCAGTGGTCGTGCGCACTATCATAAGTGGTCGTGCACATTGGTCGAGACAGAACTCATAAAATGGGGGTTAAGTGCGCACGATCAGCGGCGCACGACCAGTGGTCGTGTGCAATAGAACCAGTGATCGTTCGCAGTGTTCCTGTACAGAATTGTACCGGGAACACCTGCACGACTCCTGTTCCTACAGAAATGCTAATCAGGCTACTGAAAGTGGCACTCAACAATACGATAAGGCTATCAAAAGAGAATAAACATCAAAACACACCAAATTAGGTCAAGAAGTGCACCTAGCATAGAACGACAAATATGAGCTAAAACAAGGCTAAAGTGCAGTGGAATGACTAGAAAAACGGCCCAGATGAGTCCATATATGTGTATATGATCAGGACTCATCACACCCCCAGACTTACCTGTTTGCGCGTCCCGAGCAAACGAATTCCTCAAGCGGTTGAGAAAAATACACAGCTGGCATAGAAATTGTAAAGCGGAGTATCATGCGAAGTCGCATGCTCATGCGCGTAGAAATACAGTAGACAAAATTTCTAATTGTACATATTAGTTTATACTTTTTTAGGGGCGTATTTATATATTACATTTACTCAAAAAGTGAATAACGGTGAATCATAAGGTCGTACATCGGAAGAAAGTAAACTGAACGCTGAGGCGAGCATTGCCAAAGATCGGGGCTTGAGACAACTCCATTGAAATCCATCAATGTCGGTGACCATAAGCTTGCCCGTTCGCACTCTCTCCACGGCACTGGTTTGACTCAAATGCGTGAATCAATAGGACTTTAGGTTTTAAATGGGGCTTGGGTTTAGGTGAGGTGTACAATGATAAAGACGATGGCTCAAACACTAAACCCAAATGAGCTAGTGCGGAAATTCTCCTCATTCACCACACAAATACGTGGGTACACCACACCCCCAGACTTGGATTTGACTACATGGGTGTGTGCACCGCCTACTCCCAAACATACATTTATACACAGATTTTTTTTTCAATAAAGCTCATAACTTCTTCTTTTCTTCTCACTTCTCTTCTTTTTCTTATTTTCTTTTTCTTTTCACATATTTTCAGCAATTTAAACAATGATGCATATCCGCATTTTCACAAACATATCACTACATCAACAACCCAATCATGAAAGTAATAAACTAGAGCTCAAATTTGGGTGTGCGACTAGGATTGGCTTTTAGGCTTTGGTGAAATAAAAGTGGGGCTGAATCAAAGAAAGGGTAGGCACAACTGGGCGAGGATATAGCGATAGGAATAGGCACAAAGCTCAACCGGGCCAAAATGATGGCCTATATCACATTCACACAATTGACTAACCGTATACCCATGCTTCAAGAATCGCTTGGGGCAAGTTCTAGCCACCGAGAAAGATAATCCTTCCTCCCGACTCGGGCAATACAAGGCTAACGAACGCCTACACACATTCCTATGCTACCGTCTGATTCACACCGGATTCACCACTTTTTGAGTAAAGTAGACAATATCTACGCTAATAGAAAAACATAATCTAAAAGCTTAAACAGAAATTGAATCTACACGAATTTCTAAGAGAGACATGAGCACTCGACTAGGAGCACTACAGGAGTCAACATTTTACTCTGCCTCATAATCCTAAGCCAGCACAGTGATTTTCCAAATCACACGAAAAGAAATGAGTTCGGCTCAAGACATGCCAACAGCTAAGTGCGCGCTCATGTGGGTGCTGTGGTGTGCAATGAAACTGAACAAAACAAAAATAAATAACACCTCCTAGTATGTTGTGCAATGGTGCACGTGAGCGGGTAAACGGAACTACTCTCCCCCAGACTTAAACTAAACAAAATGCGCAAAATATAGCTATGAAATTCAGAATAGTGCTAGTGAAAGAGAGTACCCAGTGCTCAGAAATGAGCATACCAGAAGATTGGCGTGTAAACCAAGAAAAAGCTGCAGCATCCGCCAGAAGAACACCTGCAGGGGTGAGCTCCGCAAAAACAAAAGAAAATATACAAACTAAAAAGAAATGCAACTAACTAAACTAAACTAGATGAAATAAAAATACAGGAAAAGTAAGATAACTACTGGGGTTATTGTCATCCCAGCACGACTTATTCTAAATTAAAACGGTTCTAGCTAATGGGAGTATGGAAGGAGAAGTGGACAGGTAACTGGCCCAATATCCGTGTCGGTAGCGGGTACCGATACGGTGATAGAACAGTAACCCCTCTACCTAAATATAGATACCTGCTCCTCACAGGTAAAGGGTAGAGAATGTAAGTGGAGGAGGAAATATCCTCACTCAACTCACCAAAAACATCTTGCCTAGCAAGGTATCGTCTTCAGGGAGGCGGCAGGAGGAGAAGGCAATGAATGAGGCTTCCTCTATGGAGGAGGGATCAACCTCCTCACATGAAAGGATACACTCATCATTGACTTGAGCACAAAGCTCCAAGTCCTCCTGGGGTACCTGTAAGGACTCAACCTTCACAGGCTCAGATGAAGAAGGGGGGGGGGGGGGGGGGGGGGGGTCAAGAAATAAAAGAGAGGAAGGACAAAAATAATCAGAAATCGGGGGAGTGGTCCCGGTCTCACTCCCAGCAGGATCCAAGGATAGATCGCTATCATCATCGTAAGTATCATAGCGAGAGGAACCCAAGAACTCAAGGGCCTCGGTGGTGAGTTGGATCTCCTTGTCCCATGAGGAAGTGCAAACCTCCTCATCAGAAAGAGTATCCTCCTCCTCCCAATTTGGAGCATCTTCTGAGTCCGAAGCATCACCCCACTCCTTTACTTTGATAGGATCATAAAGAATGTGTGTAGAAAAATCTTGCAATGAAACTGGAGGAACACAAAGATTTGGTTCCTCCGCAAAAAAATCTGCTAAAGCCTCCCCGATGGAAAGAATACTTTCCTCATCATACTCAGGTGCATCTAGGAGCTCCCATTCCTCTCCTTGTTGGCTAACAGATGAGTGATCATCATCACTGGGAGTGAAGCCATACACAGGGAGTGAGGAGTCCATGCACGAGACAAGCTCGGGGGTAAAGGGCACAATTGCCTCCATGGGTAAAGAATGAGCGATAGGGACAATGTTGTCATGAGTGGAGGAGCAGCGGTCAGGATTGAAAAGACTAGGACAGTCCTTCAATTCATGACCCTCTCCTCAACACAACAAGCAAACAATGTTCCTACACTGCCTAGCATTTAACTCATTCATTTGGTCTATATAATAAACCATCTTGTCATTAAAGCTAGGTGAAATATCCCTTGACGACATTTTCAATAATAAAAGCAGGTATAACGAGACTGAAATTCTTTGCAAGAAAATTTACACAAACAAATAAAACTTCTTGGATTAGACTTGCCTAAAACTTTAAAATAAGAGGGAAAAAAATAATAACAAGCAGTAAATAAGTAAAAAGCAACAAAAATAATATAAGGCGGCTATACACACTGGAAGAAACTTCTCTCTCTCAGCTCTCCCTCTCAAGAAAACTCACACGTCTGTGTTCCCCGACAACGACGCCAAAAACTTGATGGCGCAAATCTTAGCACACCACTATAGGCGGTAGTAAGACTACGACACGAAACGGCAGTGTACCGATCGTTCAAATAATAAAAAATGGGAATGAATCCCCAAGTATCGATCTCAAAGGAACACAGTAAGGTGGAGTTTATTATCGAGGAAGGACTTGAGATTGAAGTCCTTTCGAGTGGATGGATGCGGAAATGGGGGATTTGGTTTGTGGAAAATAAAAGAAAACAACTTAAACTACTCCTATGCAATGCCGCTATGCAATGCTTCGCTTGGCGGGATGGAGACTAGGCAGGCCTTGAGCGCGCTGCGTCGCAAGGGCGGATGGACGAGTAGGCAAGCTGAGTCGAACTGTGCAGGCCTTGAGCGCACTGCTTCGTAGGGCGAATGGATTACACGGGCTGCTATGCCACGCTTCGCTAGGCGGATGGAAGAGTAGGCAAGCGGATGGAATGTTTCGTACCGGCGGAGTCGGAATGGATTACACGCGCCTCTATGCCACGCTTCGCTAGGCGGATGGAAGAGTAGGCATACGGATGAGGGTCGCAAGCACCTCATCGACAAGCACGCCACTAGCAATTGCTACTACGGCACACAAACGTGACGACGGGATGGAGGATGGATGGTGGCGCACCTCGTACACATATGAACAAAATATAACTTCACATAGACATGAAATTAAGATTACAAGCACGATTCATAGTGTTCATCATCAATACATGAGAGATCTGGCTACAAACACATCAATAAGAGAAGAACAAGGCAAGAAATCGACCGAATCCGAAGTCTCATTGTAGATTCACAATTGGAATCGCCGGGTTGTCAATCCGCGTCCACGCTCAGTACGCAACTACTTCCGGGGTAGAGAGAGCTATCACTACTCTCCAATGAGCCCGTCTTCTTCGTGTCACGATCCGGTAGAGGTTGCAAACTTCCTCCTGCTTGATGGCGATGGCGGCTAGATCTTTCTTTGAAGCGCTAGGATGAAGGAGGAGGCCGAGAGGAAGCTCTGGCTCAAGATTGGCATGAAGGACAAGCCCGGAGCAACTCCAGATGGTGGGCGGCGATGGAGGGGCGAAATCGGGGCTCTGGAGCGAGAAAACGGTGGACTGGAATCAACTCTCCGACGTAAATCGCGAGCAGGTCTTTAAATAGGCGCTGGAATAAACAGTGCGCACGGTCATTAGAGCACGACCAGTGGTCGTGCGCACTAGAATCCTGTGATCGTGCGCCTGCCTGGGCGGAGCCTGCAATGTAAGAAATTTATAAAATAAAATGTTCGCACGACCAGTGGTGCACGACCAGTGGTCGTGCGCACTATCGTAAGTGGTCGTGCGCATTGGTCGAGACAGAACTCGTAAAATGGGGGTTAAGTGCGCACGTACAGCGGCGCACGACTAGTGGTCGTGCGCAATAGAACCAGTGATAGTGCGCAGTGTTCCTGTACAGAATTGTACCGGGAACACCTGCACGACTCCTGTTCCTACAGAAATGCTAATCAGGCTACTGAAAGTGGCACTCAACAATACGATAAGGCTATCAAAAGAGAATAAACATCAAAACACACAAAATTAGGCCAAGAAGTGCACCTAGCATAGAACGACAAATATGAGCTAAAACAAGGCTAAAGTGCAGTGGAATGACTAGAAAAACGGCCCAGATGAGTTCATATATGTGTATATGATCAGGACTCTTCAATATGCTGTTTCTTGTGTTATTTAGCCACCATAGAATTATCATACATTTTGGAAAGCCATATCATAAGATTTACTTATAGTTCATGTTCTTTTTCATGCTTGACAGATGTTTGGAGAAAATTAAATAAATATTAATTAATTAGAGAAAATATGATTCTCTAGAATTAGTCTTATAACGTCATGATAGACCTCCAGTAATTAGCTTGGGTTAGTTGGATGAGAATTTGGAGTACCTCTATTTGTGAGCTTCATATAATTAGTTTGGTCTGCGTATAGTGAAACTGCAAAACTTAGGTTTTTAGTAACCTACTAGGTGGAAAAGTTGTGCAAATGGTTCACATGGGTTGTCTAGATAATTGTGAGTCCACCCAAGGAAGTGTACGTGAGGAAATTGTCTTGGTGGGTTAAGAGTAAGGTTGTCCTGGGGATTGACGAAAGATCGTCTTTCCCCTGGTGTGTCCTAAAGCACTTAGGTCTAACTCAAGTGAAACGGTAGAAGGGGATTCTTAAGGGTAGATACCAATAACAGTAAGTATCTTGAGAAAGGGAACTTTGGGGTGTCAACCCATTACAGTTCCTACTACCGTAGCGAGCCCCTTACAGGGTAACCCTCGGGAAGTCCAAGATTAACCATAAGTCGTAGGAGTATAGAAGATGCTCAAGACTAACAAATAACACATTCACTCACACTCTGTTGTCATGGGAGTTTGGTTGGTTTGGTACCCCGAGTTGTAGGCTCGGTGGTGGTTGGTGCGGATTGTTGATCCGGAGAGTTTGTGACTCATTTTGGTTCTTGGTTGGGCAAGTTAAGCCCAGGTGGTTTATGTTGTAGTTTGTAGATAGATAGTAGAACATGTTGCATGTGCACAAGGTGGTGGGTCCTTAGTGTTGACGGTCGTTGCACCGACGTTGATACTCGGGCTCGGTAAGTGTGGAATTTGCACTTAGCCATAAAAGTCTGGTGGTTCAGCCAGTAAGAGTACGCGGATGCTCCGTGGTTTTGCGTTGAAGCGTACGATAAGTCTAGGTTAGGTAGTGCATATACCAACCTAGAGGTGGGCGAGGCCCAACCCACCACTTCCGTTTGCCACTACGGGAGTATCTGGGAGTCTTGCTAGCTCCAAAAAGGGGGAACTAAAGGTCTGTGCGCACAGAGTCGAAGTGGGTGAGTTGCACTTGTATGAACATAGCATAACTGCATACCTTGCATGTCATAGCATAAACATTGCATTTCAAGCCCTACCCCTATCGAATAAGTCGGTTATGGGACTTCTTATACGATATGACTTGCAAAACGACCCCTTGGTCTATAGGTTTGTGTGGGCATTCCTATAAATCAATGGTTACTTTTCTATTACTATTGTTTTTACTTACTGCCATATACTTACTATTTACCTACTCTTACTATGCTGTATTACCTGTTTCATTTATGTATGTATACTTGAGTAGTGGTAGAACTCTTCCTGTAGAATATACCCTGTCATCTGCTTTTGCTATTACCCCTTGTTTGTCCTCCGCTTCATCCTTTCCGCTCGGTGCCTAGGAGCCACCAGGGGAGGGGTGAGGGATTGGCTTAGTCTTTTGACTAACGGTCGGTGGACCTTATCATTTTAGGAGACCACGGCGACGGAGCAGCACCAGAGTCTGATGCAGATGGAGGCGGGGAAGTCTAGCATGGGAGAACCAATGACAGGATCCGTGATTGGCTATTAGTTTTAGTTATTTTGCTTCCGCGAGTGAATTTGTAGTGAGGCTTGATGTATCGGGCAGGAGCCCTTGTTATCTCTTTCCTTATTTCAGTTATATTTATGTGGACATCTCTTCGTGGATGTATAACTTTTCTATGTGATGTGGACATGGCTTTCTTTTAGCTTATTTCTCTTTGCTTCTTCGGGATCGATTTGGCCGGCAGTATCGGCGTTTTGTAGTGGCGACCTTCCCGAGCGAGGGTGTCACCACAAAGCGGCGGTTCTGGGCCTAAGACCCGGATGTTTGAAAAAAAGGGGGGTCTTACACATTTTGCGGCGCACACACGTGTACATTATTTGTCTTTATAATCACTGTTTCACAATTTTAGCAGAATCACACGCAGGGAGCACCATTTTTAGGTCAAGTGCTCATCAGGAGCTCCGGGGATTCACCCCTTTTCCATCTCCAACCTTCCCAAGTTTGGAGAAGAGATTGGAGGCATTGGAAAGGACTCGTTTGAGTTCTTTGAGTCAGGAGCCCTTTGTGTTGAGGAGAACAAACCCTAAGAGAAGATGCATTACGAGAAGGTGGTAACTTCTCCCATATTGTGGACGAGGACAAGGAGGAAGAGTAAGGGCTAGTGGACCAAACCTGTCTCCCCTATGAATCTGAGGAGACTATACTTCCATTCTCTCCGTGAAAAGGATCAGTAACCTGTATCTATTTTCTCTCTTTTATGATTCTTGTATGCATTTGGAATTGTACTCTAAAGCATATACACACCATGATCATCTGGGTGTAGACATTCATAGATTCGATATTTATTAAGGAGTGTTTGGATTTGTACTTTTTCACCTTGTGTTGATTGTGATTGATTGTGGTTGTGGTTGGCCTTTGTATTTGTAAGGTGCAATGAGCAAAGCGTTGCTTATAACCTATGGAGGAAGAAGAGGTGGAGGCGACCCTCATTGTGTGTTGCTACAGCAATGAGCAAAGCATAGTGTTGGTCTACAGGATAGTCTAATCTTCATCTAGGGGGGGGGGGGGTTGTGAATAGGTGATGTCTTCTTTCTTAACATCTAGTGCGGAATAATGAAAGTAGAAATGACACACACATAATCACAAGAAAGTTACAACAACAAAAAAAGAAAACAATAGTGGTTCACCGAGTTTGGTACATCCACATTCCCCCTCGCCTATCTAGCAATGAGCGAGCCCCGACAAACCTTCTCCAAAACTCAGATCCACAGATCTTACAAATTAGAGACAAAGACTCCTACCTAAGAGGCACTAACTGACCTCCTACCTAAGATCCTAAGGATCCTACAACTCAGAAGCTCTGGATGGATTCCTGCCTCAGATCCCAAGGATCCTACAACTCAGAAGCTCTTGCTGGCTTCCTACCTCGGGTCATACAAGACCCTACAACTCAGATTCAACATGTTGAATCCTACAGCTCAGATCTATGAGAGATTCTATAGTTATATAAGCTTTGTGATACAAAACCTTTTTATAGACTCAGAATAATACGACTTGGTAGATATGGAGCCTTTTTGAAGCTTGGTGTGGATTGTCTTCGATCTTGATCTTCTTGTAGAGGATATGAAAGAATTTGTTTCTGTAAAGAATGTTTCCTCTGCACTTTCCAAGATCCTTCCTTCTCTTCTTGCCGATAGATGATTTGGCTTTTAGTAGATCAGCAAGATGAGTTGAACTCTTACTTCTAGAGAAAAAAGATTTGCTTCAAGAAACATTTTCTCCATTCTTGAGCCTCATGATGAGTATGCCCCTTTTTGAAGATGGCGGTAACGAGCTCTTCCTTTTTGATTTTATGATTGATATGATTATTAGGGTTTGCATATTTCTATCTCATCCCTTTTATAGGGTCACTTGATAATGGTTGAATCCTCAGACTGCCGTTATGTTAGAGATCTTTTGCCTTTATGGACAAATGTGATTGGCTCAATCTGCGACAGTATTAAATGAGTTAACACTACAATTGCGCTTTAATTTGAATTCTTGCCTTTCATGCAATTTGACTAGAAGTCTGGTCGAATCTTCTTTATGTATGCTCAAATGCTTACTTGTTGTCTTCAAGACGATATTAGCATTGTCTAGTCGAATGTTTACTTACTGTCTTCAAGATGATATTAGCATTATCTAATCGAATGTTTACTTGTTGTCTTCATGATGACATTTGGGTTCAATGTCTTCAAGTCAAATGACTGAGCTTGTCAAGTCAAATTTTGTGTTCAACACGATAACTTCCTTCTATTGTTTTGAAATGTCTTGTTGGCTCCTCAATGAGATTTCACTTGTCCTCGACAACAATTGATATCATCTCGACGATAAAGAACTTAGTCTCGACGATAAAAGACTTAGCTTATTCTCAGCTCAATATATAAGTGAAATGTCATTTAGGTTCATTGACTAAATTTCACTTGTCCTCAATGACAAATGACTTCACCTCGATGATAATGTACTTAGTCAAATTCTTTCTTTATGAAAAGATTCCAAACATCTGCTGATCATCTCCAAGACGATATGAGAATATATGAACCTTGTCATGACGATATCGACTTGGATAGTATATTACAAGATGATATTTGGAGCTTGGGTTGCTTCTTCTAATCAAGTTGATATTTGTATAGCTAGTCGTTATCAAGACAAAGTCATCTTGGATAGTGTATTTCCAAGATGATATTAGACTTCAACTGAGAGTCTGCAAGATGATATAATCAAGTTGATCTTTTGGTCAAATCTGGACATAACAAAACTTCTTTAGTTTAAACCTTCTGCATGAATCGTCTTGTGGATACTAGTAGTCTACATGATGATATCGTCTTGAAGCTTAAGGAATTCAAGCTGCTATCAATACCTTCACAAGATGATATTTGGACTCTTCAAAGACGACATGACTTAGTCATTATCTGATCATCCTGAATCTTGTTCCTTTGCTCTTTTCACCTTGCTATCCCTTTCTTCATGATGTTTATAAGTGAGTGACAAGTCTAATATAATCTAGATTAAAGGTCGACATGGTGTTTTGCATAGTGAGAGATTACAATGGCAAAACAATGTCTGATGATACTAAGTCTAGCTCTATGTTAGACTTGCACTATATAATACTTGAAAACGTCTTTGTGCACACATGCATCAAATACATTGTGTGTTTATCCTTGAGTTGACGACTTCTTCAAATCAGGAACATTATGGGAAAAGTTCTAAATACGGAGGTAGGTGACCCGCAATTGTACATTGCGTGTTGTTTCACCAATGAGCGAAGTGGGGGACGACGACCTGCAGAGCTGCGATATGAAGGCCGACAACCCACGGAGGAGCAAAGTGGTGCTGGCGACCCGTATAGATAATTTAGTTTTTCTTTTTGCATTTGTTCGCAACCAAATCAAAAACCCCCATAAAACACTGACTAAAATACTTCTATCTTGTGTCTTTTTCCTATGATTACTCCACCCTGATGTATTTTACATGAGATCGATACAAGGGGGTAACTCCTCATTTTATTATTACTTGACATCGACTGGTTCACTATCAAGCGTGTGTTTTGCACCATCAAATTTTTGGCACTATTTTTGCGGAACACAACACGTGTGAGTATCTGACGAGTGATTTGAGAAATAAAGGCCTATTCCATTTGTACATCGCATTGTTTTGATTTTGCTGCTTTGTGTTTTTGTTTTTAAATTTAAAATTTAGTGGTGAAGGTTTTCTACATTTCCATTTTGTTGCACCTATAATTTCTTTTCCGCTTTTGTTATTTTTGAATCCATCTTTGCACCAATATGTATTCTCATCAACCTTGTTAATGGTGAAGAGTTCAGAATTATTCTAGTGACGATTGTCATTTAGGAAGCCATCGTTATAATCCGCATGACTCATTATATGGGGTATCCGAATCATCATACATTGAACATACCTATTATAGTTATGCATCTCTAATTAGGGCCTCGCTTTCACCCTGAGTTTGGACCCCTTTTATGTCCAGGCTTACCAGGAAGCGGTGTTTATTTTATCAAAGTTCTTATCAGGCTTTGAAGGATTGTAAAAAATGGAAACTGCAAATGGATGAGGATGATAACATTGTGCATATTCACCACTACTTCCATTGTCGATGACATATATGCTATTCCTCTATGGCCTTATGGGAGCACATCGGATGTGCCTACTAGCATAGTTGTTGATAACTACGATGACATTTTATAGTTTTCTTCCTCTATTGTGCCATCACTACCCTTAGATTCAGTGTCAGAGGATATATCTTCTCTTTTATCTTACTCTAAATCGAGCCCTATCTGTACTCATACATTTTCATGTATCAGTATGCAAAGATCTTCTATTCTTTCTGTCGATTGTCTAGATGTGCAGGATGAGCCTATGAAGCCCAAAGCTGTGCCGAGTTGCGCTGAGGAGGATATTTTACTTAGTGAGGAGGTTTCTACCACATCACCAGAGGATTAATTCCAACTCACACTGAAGTTCCTTGTAGCTCACTTTTTGTCTGCAGTGATTTTATTGTGACCGACAATGATCCTTTTATAAAATCTGATGGGTGTGAGACTTGGGTCACTCCTACTTTTATTGACACTTCTAGTTCATCCAATTTATTTCTTGACCCCTTTCATTATAATGCTAAATTTTCTGAGTTAATTATTCCCCTCCCTTTTGCTTATAATGATGCTAATTGTATGCCCATGCATGTCTGTTAGTTTATGGACCCTTTTTTGGGTGATCTTGAGAAGTAATCTTGGTAGGGAAAGCATGTGGCAATGATGGAACACATCGCCTATTCCACCCTTTTATTATGACCGACAATGATCCTTTTATAAAATCTGATGGGTGTGAGACTGGGGTCACTCATAGTTTTATTGACACTTCTAGTTCTTCCAATTTATTTCTTGACCCCTTTCCTTATAATGCTAAATTTTCTGAGTTAATTATTACCCTCCCTTTTGCTTATAATGATGCTAATTGTATGCCCATGCATGTCTATAAGTTTATGGTCCCTTTTTTTGGGTGATCTTGAGAATAAATCTTTGTAGGGAAAGCATGTGGAAATGATGGAACACATCGCCCTCATGGTCACTGCTTGTGTTTCTCCTAAAGGATTGGGTATAAGTAGGAAAGAGATTTTTCATTGATGACCAATGGTTGGATGAGAAGAAGAAATCAAGAATGTGAGTAGGCTGAGGTGGAAGTGATCTTTATATGCAAAAATCCTAGTCTGTGGGTCTCACTTCCCAAAATTCATCTTTGGTAGGCTTTTTGTGATGTTTTGCTCACTTTTTGGTTTAAGTGTGTTCATGCCTTCTTGTTTATCATTATTTCACCTCACCAATAACCCAATCCTAATATTGAGTCCAATTCTTAAGTCCTATTGATTTGAATAAGTCGAATTAGCTATTGTTGATAGAGTGTGACCGGGAAAGCCTATGACATCGGCATTGATGGATTTATTTGGAGGCCATCCTATAGAGTTAAGAGTTTAATGCTGAGCTTAGTGGCAGGTGTGTTTTATATTCCCCCTATGTTTCATTTACTACGGTTCGATTTTCATACGTAGGAGTGGATATAGCTTGTTGATAGGTTGTTTTGAAATATATAGATATTTGATATATTTAGAAATTTTTGTTAGTTTTCTTTCTACTACATCATGAGCTTAGAACTTCTTTATACATTCCTTACTTTCAATTTATGAATGTGAATTTAGCCTTGTCTAATACCCGTTGGTAGAATGGTTTGCTCGAGATGAGTGGCAGGTGATTATTATGAATAGGTGTGGACTTTTGTGCATTTTAGGGGAGGTTATGTTCAATTTACTTCACGCATGCCCGTGCGGAATTTCTGCACGCACGTGCACCTACTACTTCCCTAACAATGCCTTTCCTTTCAATCTAAGTTTGGGTGTGCGTATTTAAGGCATGCTCGTGCGCGCACTTGCAATTTCGCGTTCATAGTCATTTTGTTCTTTCCATGTCTTTTTGTGTCAATCTGAATTTGGGCATGCGTGATTTTGACACGCCCGTGCGCACATGTGCAATTGCTAATGCACGGTCTTGGACGCCCTAATTCTTCGTCATTTTATCTATCACATGGGCGTGCATTTTGTGGCCCATGCACGAGCACCCTGTTTATCTATATATTCATTATTTCGCAATTTCAGTGGAATCACACGCAAGGGGCGCCATTTTTAGGTCAAGAGCTCAGCAGGAGCTCAAGGGATTTGCCCCTTTTCCATCTCCTACCTCCCCAAGCTTTGTAAAAGAGATTGGAGGCATTTGGAAGGTCCCTTTGGATCTCATTGAGTCAGATGCCCTTTGTGCTGAGGCAAACAAACCTCAGAAGAGGACCTGTTACGAGAAGGTGACAACTTATCCTGTATCGTGGATGAGGCCAAGGAGAAAGAGGAAGAGCTGGTGGACCAAGCCGGGCTCCCCTACGAATCTAAGGTGCTTAGATTTTTGTTCCCTTCATGCATTGGATCAGTAACATGTAGGTGTTTTTACTCTTTTATGATTCTTGTATGCATTTGGAAGTTTAATCTAAAGTGTATGCGCACCAAGATCACTTGGGTGTAGACGTTCATAGATGCACTATTTATTGAGGAGTGTATGGATTTGTAGTTTTCACTTTGTTTAGTTGATTGTATTGATTTTGGTTGTGGTTGTGGTTGGCCTTTTCATTTGCACGGTGCAATGAGAAAAGTAGTGTTCACGACTCGTGGAGGAAGATGAGGTGAAAGAGACACTCATTGTGTGTTGCTACGATAATGAGCGAAGTGGAGGTAAGCGACCCGCAATAGTGTGTGTGTTGCTTCGACAATGAGCGAAGTGGAGGAAAGCTACCCGTGGGGGTGCGATGCTGAGGCCGATGACTCGCAGTGGAGCAAAGCAGTGTCGAAGACCCTAATAGTTAATTTATTTTTCTTTTTTGTTTTCATTTGCAAACAAATCCAAATCCCCCATAAAACACCAGCTAAAAGAATTCTATATCAAGTATTTTTCCAAAGATAACTCCACCCTGCCATGTTCCACGTGAGATCGAGACTCATGGGAAACTCCTTATTTTGTTATTACTTGACAGTGACCATTTCACTATCGTGTATGTGCTTTTGCACCAGCATAGGTTGCAGTTTCATCATCATGATCCATAAAAAACACATTACCAATTTGAGACAAGAGAAATCCATATCTCTTAGGCTCAAAATATGGTCTACAAAATCTATGTAGAACTGGTGTTTCTTAAGTAGGCTCTCTACCTACAACAACTTGTAGTCCTTGCTCAGGTTCCAATTTCGGTTCATTCATTATTTGTGGTTATTGAACATCTTAATGTTCTATATTAGTAGTCTTTCTAGATATGAACTCCTTTAGAAAGATACCAGTTCTCGGCACAACCACTTTTCCCTTCGGAATGATTAAAGAAATAGTTCCCTTTAGTTTCCTTAGGATACCCAACAAGATAACATTTATCAGACTTGACCTCTAGTTTGTCAGGCATTTAATGCCACACGTATGTCTCACAACCCAAAATCTTTATGAAAGACATTCTATGACACTTTTCATTCAATATCTTATATTGTTTCTTTTGAACCATTTTGGTCGGAACACGATTTAGTATTCAAGGAGCAATCTCTAGTGCATATTTCCAAACGGAAACAGGAAGATCTACATGACTCATGGTCGATCGTATCATGTCAAATAGTGTACAATTTCTCATCTAAAAAGCCATTATTTTATGGTGTTCTAGGTAGAGTGAGTGAGTTGTGATACAATACCATACTCTCTCAAATGATCACGAAACTTCTGACTCAAAAATTTGCCACCTCGATCAGATTGGAGTGCTTTAATTATTTTTCCTAGTTGGTTTTGTACTTCATTCTTGAAATTTTCAAAGGATTTGATTTGTACTTCATAGGATACACATATCCATGTTTACTGAAATCATCAGTAAATGTAATGAAGTAAAACCCTACTCTATCCATTGAACTCATGGGTCCACATAAATCACTATATATTACAGCCAAAAGATCATCAGCCCTCTCAGTATGACCAGTGAACGGGGCTTTCATCATCTTGGTTAACAAACAAGATTCGCATCTCTCGAACGACACAAAAACAAATGAGTCCAATAGTCTATCCATATGGTGTTGGGATATGTGTTTCTCATTTATTTGTCCGAAATGAAAATTTCAAAGCTACGTAGTATTCGAGTCATTTGTTATTAGTCTTTTAGTATTAATGGACATGTCTAAGTTCAAAACATACATACCATTAAAAATGTGTGCATTACCATACCAAACATCATTCATATAAATAGAACAACTATTGTTCTTAATTGTAAGTGAAAATCTTTTCATGTCTAAACATGAAATAGAAATAATGTTTCGAGTTATGGTAGGATTGTAATAGCAATTCTGTCATTCTATTACATGCCCACTGGTAAAAAAAGCTGTTAAGTTTCTAAGACAACAACTTCAACTCTTGCTCCATTTCCAACTCATAGGTCTACCTCTCTTTTATCTAGTATTCTTCTCTTCCTCAGTTCATACACAATTATACAAATGTGAGAACCATATCTGATATCCAAACCCATGATGAAGGAGTGGAATGATTAATTTTATAACAAAAATACCTGATGTGGAAGTCACCCTTCCCTTCTTCTTATATAGATTCACAATCTAAATACGGCAATACCTCCTCCAATGTCCTGCCTTCCCACAATGGTGGCAATTCCCTTCCTCGTCTAGTCCTTTACTTTTCAGTGTTTAAGACTTGCGATTAAAATAAGACTTAGATCCTATCTCAATCCTCTTAAATCCCTTGGCATTGCCCTTACCTTTATGCACCATTAATATGTGTCTAGTCGGCTTGGCCTTCTTCATATTATTTTTAGCAGTTCCTAACATGCCTAGGAGCTCGGGCAATGTCTAGTCAATTTCATTCATATTGTAATTTAAGGCAAACTGTTCATAACTATCTGAAAATGATTGCAAGATTAAGTCAGTAGCCAACTCTTGGCCTAAGGGAAAACCCAATCTTTCAATATTATCAATGTACCTAATCATATTAACTTCATGAGTTCCTACTGTCATGTGCTCCCATCTTGCACTAAATCAATGCCTTAGAAACATCGAATCTCTCTTGCGGAGCCTGCCCCTGAAATATTTTCTTGAGGTGTTCAATTATGTCATAACCACACATGGTCTCATGTTTCTTCTAAAGCTCAATGGTCATAGTGGAAAGCATGAGGCATTCAAAATTTAAGGAGTCATTTTGATAGTTCTTATAAGCATCTTATCTACTCGAGTGGTTGATCCAAGTGGCTCTATAGGGAAATTTTCCTCTAAGATATAGAGCTTACGTTGTTATTTGAGAACAATCCACAAATTTCTATACCAGTCTAGGAACTTCGTCACATTAAGCTTCTGCTTCTCAAGGATAGCTTGCAGGGTCAAGGTTCGATCTGAATTATTAGCCATGGAAATTCTGGAAAAAATTTGCAAAGTAAATTAGTACTATATTTCAATGTACATTTTATTTAATAAGGACTTTTATTAAATACTCCCACTATTTTCTTTGAATTAATAACCCTTAATATCAATTCCGAGAGTTTTTTTGAACTACTCTCTAGTGCACACAATCCATATTTCACCCCCATCATAAGTCAGCTTTGGTTTATCCTCCATAATGTGGTTATTTAGATAGGCAACATTTGTCAATTGCATCATTATGCAACTCTTGTATGGGTGGTGAATAACCATTATTCACATCCATCTTATGGTGCATGCCAACCTTATACCTCTAGGCACTCAACCATTGAGGTCACAAAGTTAAGTTAGACCCGATATTGAAAACGGGATATCACAATTATCCACTCGCACACTGCCAAGATAGATTGATGCACCTTGCTTTGGCAAACTCACACTTCATTGATCAAGATAGGAAGAGTGTCATCCATCGGAAGACATTCGTATACTTAATATAAACCTTTGGAAATTTAATGATGAAAGATTAACATTTAATGAAGATTATCATTTAATCTTTGCACATATTGAAACATATATAACATTTGCATCACAGATATATCCCATATATACACATATATCATAATAATATACAATGCACTCCTTGCGGGGTTCCAAGGGGATGCACCTTTGGCGGGTTCTTTGGGTCAGATCCCCTAACAAGGTCCAAGGGGAGTGTATTTACATCTTCATTTTTACATTCATTTATATCATACATTTTCATCTCTCTGTAGATAGTATACAATCTTGCTTATCAGTGCTTTTAGTTTGACAAACTACACAGAGATAGACAGTTACTGCATAAGGGAGCAATTTCTGAAAAAGTGGTAATCACCAACCTCCCACTGATACTATTGTTGGGTTTCTCAGGCATCATATGCGTAGTAGCATATTTGATTGAAATCCAAAAAGCAATCTTGCAAAAACCAAAAAATCAAGAACGAGTATATATCTACGTTGAAATCACAGTTTCGAGAAGGATAGCGGTCATGGAAAGACCACAACGTAGAATGAAAATAATGTCTCTATGGGTACTGAAAGAGAATGCATAAAATACCTCATCGTTCATCCAACGAACTTGGGCTGGAAAATGACCGTCCTTTTTCGTATCCACAAAATACTAGTTTCATTTATGTTGAAGAGGATACAATTAATGACGACTAAAAGAAACACGTCTCATAAAACCTTAAACTATAGTATATATACATCAGTTTCATGAACTGCCTAACTCTGCGTCTTAGAGGAGAAATAAGAGCAATATGGGTGTGGAATAGTATTCGACGCATGCATCGAATAGTACCTTACTATTTAACTTAGCATCGATTTCTACAAAGCAACGCTGACATCGAATACTATCTGATAGAATAATATTCTGATAATCGTACAATAATTTGACATTGCGTCAATTTCTACAAATCGCCGCATGTGTCGAATAGTCCCATTATTCGACTCATAAGAGTATTTCCTTGAATTCAAAGCATGCATCCAACAGTTCAACTAATCGATGTTCTGGAAACACTTTGCACAAATTCAACGCCTCCATCGAATGTTGTTAGTTAAGGTTTGGTTCTTAACAAAGATGATCATTCATCCAATTTCTGTACCCTAAAGTGTAGGTACATTTTATGTTTTGGAGTTGTTGTTCATTAATTGTTTATTTTCAGTGCTTTGTGTTTCATTAGCTATGATAGAACATGTAAATTAAAGGTTAGGTCAACCTTTTTCTAGGAATTCTAACTGTAGAGGGTCAACCTGCCAGAAACTTATTCGATATAGGAGCCACACACTTCTTTGTGCCGAGGGAATTAATTTCTTCGAAAACTAATGTCATCCAATAAGCCAATGTCAATACAAATTCAACTTCCGGATGGATCAGATATGGCATATGCTGAGAAATTATCACTTCAATCCCTTCTTGGGAATCTAGAGTTCGAGATTTATGCAACTATCCTAGCCATATCTAGGTTTGACATCATACTAAGAATAGACTAGTTGGCCGAGCACAAGGCAAAAATTCAATTGCTCGACCAGAGAGGTCTGCCTCCAAAACCCAGACGGACAGTTCATCACAAAGAGAGGAGGTATTCTTGATATTCTTTGAAATGGAGGATGAATCCAAGGTTCTTGTCAAAGTAATAGTTGTTTGTTATTTCCATGACATTTTCCCAGAGTCCTTCAAGATGGATTTGCGATAAGGTTACTACTAACTCAGGATTAATTGAGAAGATATGCCGAAAACTTCTTTTAGCTCCCTCTACGGACATTACAAATTCATGGTGATGCCCTTCAGATTAAAGAATGCACCATCTGCCTTCATGACATTGATGAAAAAAGTGTTTGAACCCTACCTCAATAACTTTTTGATCATCTTCATCAATGACATTCTCATTTATTCCAGAAGCTAAGAAGCTCATGCGAGACACCTCCAAATGATTTTATAAAAACTTTATGAGCATTTAATTTATGTGAAATTCAACAAATGAGAGTTTTGGTTGAAGGAAGTGGGATTCATGGGGCAAACCGTTAGTGGAGAAGGAGTAATAGTGGACCAAACCAAGGTTCTAGCAGTGCGGAATTAGCCACCGCTCAAGTCAGCAGCTGATATTCAGAGCTTCCACGAACTAGCAAGAATATTACCGGATGTTTGTAGATGTCTTTTCTAAGATTGCTTTACCACTCACTACCATCACAAAGAAAGAATCAGCGTTCAAGTGGATCACAGAGTGTGACACATGTTTTAATGAGTTGACGGATTGCTTGACTTCAACACCGATCCTTACCATCGATCATGGATCAATGGATTCCAGATCTACAATGATGCGTCACATAAGGGACTAGGAGTCGTGCTTATACAACAGAGGAAAGTATTAGTGTAGGCATCTAAGCAGTTGAATCCACACAAGCATAACTACTAGGACCACGAATTATAGTTGGGTGAAGTAGTTTTTTCCCTCAAGATCTGGAGACATTACCAATATGAACTAGTTGCAAGACTTTCTCCGATCATAAAGACTTAAATATGTTTTCATCTAGAAAGAGTTGAACCTCCGACAATGCCAGTGGTTAGAATTTCATTGCAACTACGACTTTATCTTATAATACCATCCCGATATGGGCAACAAGGTTGCAGATGCGCTTAGTCGCCAACCGATGAACGCAGAAAATTGGATATAGAAAATAGATAAAGAATTTTTTTGATCGTTAGCAAACATGGACACCACTATTATCACTAATAGAGACCCGGTGGAATATCATGCCCAACTATATTGGATGGAAATCTAATATGATATTCGGGATAAAATTCGTAAAGCTCAGAAGACTAACCTGAAGACAACTCCAATCATTGAATAACTATGAGATGGCATTCAGGAAGACTTAAACCTATATGATGGCCTTTTATGGTATAAACATCGAGTTTTCAATCCCTCCACTGGGGAAAAGGGGAAGAAATTCTCCAAGAAGCGCACCAGTCCAGGTATTCCATAGGCCATGGAGTGGTCAAAATGTATACTGATCTACGTCAAACCCTGTATTGACCAGGACTGAAGAAGGATGTCACAAATTATGTGGCATACTGCCAAACTTGCCAAATGGTCAAGGAAAAATGACAAAACAACGAAGGATTGTTATAGCATCTACCGATACAAGAATGGAAATTTGAAGACATCTCGATGGAGTTCGTGGATGGGTTACCATGATCACGTGTAGGAAATGACTCAATATGGGTCATAGTAGACCATCTCACCAAGGTTGCATGGTTCATACCTAATCGAAAGGTTGATGGTGTAACATCCCACAAACCACTAGATCCCTCAGATGAATTTTTGTCATGACTATGTCATGATAAAAGGGGAGACTAGTCAAAAGAATCCTAGAAACCTAAGAGAATAGGGAATTGCACATTGGTGTGCATTTCACAACTTTAGCTCACCTAGCCTAGGATTGACCAAAGGAGCTTCAGTATGTCAATTTATCCTAACATTGACACTCATGACCTTTCAAGTAGGTCAATAGGTCACTATGGACCCTTTAGGGTCAACCAAATTGGTCAATTTAACCAAAGTCAACCTTAGCCCAAATTATGTCAAACCTCCCTAATTGCAGTCAATTGGACTTCATATGGACAAATTGTACCTACAACAACAAGGAAAACCCCCCAATAGGTCCATTTGACCAAGAGCCCCATCACAGGGTCAACCAAATTGGTCAATTTGACCAAAGTCAACCCTAGCTCAAATTAGGTCAAACCTCCCTAATTGAAGTAAATTGGACTTCATATGGCCAAATTGATCCTACCACTACAAGGCAAACCCTCAAAGAGGTCCAATTTACCAAGGTCCCCTTCACCTGGTCAACCAATTGACCCAATTTGACCAAAGTCAAACCTAGCCCAATCTTGGTCAAAATTACATCATATGGCTCAATTAGCCAAATTGGAGCCACACCATGGCCCAATATACCTCACATGATGACTATGGAACTAATACCACCAACTGGGGTCAACCCCACCCTTAGTTGACCAAGTCAACCAAGAAAGTCAACATTGGTCAAAATTGGACTAAATGGGCATTTGGATCAATTGAACCCAATCACCATGGGCTAAGACCCTTCTACCAAGCCTAAACAGCAACCCATGAGCCCAATTATAGGGACCAACTTCTAATTTCTGGAAATTATGACATGCAAAGGATATTTTTTATTTTCCCCCAATTTAAATTATTGAAAAGGGGGGAAATAGAGAATGGAGGCCACATGACACTCAATTCCTTTCCCCAAGCCCATAAATGAGCCTCTCAATTGCTCCCCGGTCAAATTACGGCATGATGAAGGCCACAAGGCAGCTAGGAGGAGCAAAAAAAAGAACCCAAAGACCTCCCAATAGCACAGCCATATCAAGCACTCCTCAGCAAAAATTGAAGGTCCCATTAGCTTTAGAAGGCAACAAGGAGTCGGCCCAGTGCTTTAAAGTGAAGGAATTGGTGGAGAAACCAGAGAGCATCAAGGTTCACTTTCCCAATCGTCGATAATGACACCAAGAAGATCCAGTCGTTTACAAGCTCAATCGCAGGTCGGTTCCTTCTCCTCTCCACTTGTGCTAGCTTCCTAGATCGAATATGAGAGATATCAAGCTCAAATAAGCTAGATCCCATGTGAGAGAAGAGAGGTCTTTCCGAGTTTTTGACCATGCTCTAGATCGCCGGAGAGGCGTCATCCGGCCGCCATTTCGCCGCCAACAGATAGCCCCCACCTTAAGGGAGGTCATGGTGGTAACCGACCGTTGTCTGGTGTTGGTGGCCAGGAAATCAGCACACAATATGGCCCAGCATAGGTTAATCCCATCCGTTGGCTAGAAGTAGAAGATGACTGGAAGCAGCCTGATATTATTTAGGATTCGTGTAGACTTGATGTTATACATTATAGTTAAGGCTTATTATAATACAAATCTGTCACACTTTATACAGCGACTTCTAACATTGTTTGAGCACTTTAGAGGCTGAACCAAATAAAGTGGTCTATACAAAAAATTTAGCCTTAGGTATTAAATGCACATGGGCACTAATTTCATGTGATATTGTGCACAACAACTCCCTGGGTAACTTGTTTTGGTGTAGGGAGTATTATATGTACTTGCATAAGTATTTTATGAATTTTTCTGAAAATACTCCATTCATATAAATGAAATTTAAACCATAGGAGTATTATAACCAAACACACCCCCTGCCCAAAAATTGGAATTTTTGGAGAACATTTTCTATAGTTTTGGAAAACCTTGAATTACTTATGCATGTGTTGTTTTTTGAGTTATATGAACTAAAAATACATCAAATCTTCTCTAGAAGATCAATTAAGTCAAATAAAGGCCCTGGTAAAAATTTTGGACCATTTGGACTTATGCATGTGAGTATTTTCATCATGCAAATATTTTCTAGTATGGGAAATATTACTTTATAATTTCAGAGAGTATTTTGTGAATATCTCTCAAACCATTATGTGAAATAGGGCTGAAATTTCCATAGTTTTTACAATAATTTGATAAATCATGTATTTGTAATATTCATGTCTAGACAACTCCAAGTGACCCCAAATTTTAATAGATAGTAGTGTAGGTCACTATAAGCCTTTGGTACAAATTTGGGACCAATTGTCTTTGTACATGTGAAGTAATGCCACATGCATGCAATGGGAAAATTTTTGGTGTGCATATAGCACTAAAATGTAGGTCTAGATCTACAGGGTTAAATAAACTCAACTTGACCCAAATCCTGGGTGGAAGGTTCATTAGACCATAAATAGTCGCTAGCAAAAATTTGAGGCCAATTGGAGTCGTACATGTGAGGGAAAATTCACATGCAAGACCTAGGTACCATGGGAAGGTCAAAATGGTGTATGCACAATAATGATTTGAGAATTGATGGGTATTCCCTTGGTCAATTCTTATGAATTTTTTAACATGCACTTGATATTATGAGATATTACATCTCAGGGAAAATCATGAACTTTCGGGTTGAATTTCCTAGGAAATTAGCGTTTATGTGATTTTGTCGCATTGACCTTTAATGAGTATTTAAGTGTCAAAACTTTCTGAAAATTTATAAGACTCTGGGATTCCCTTAGAAGTGTGAGATTACACTAAGTAGATGTTTTTTTTAGAATTTTTAGAAATATTATAGTCCATTGTTTATTGATTAATTAAATTAGTCCAATTCATTTATCTCATCTTATGGTAAGTTAATGTGTTTAGGGTTGCATGAAATTGGGTATTTAGACTTATAAAGCCAAATGTATTCTCTGGGAATATTTATCAAATTTATTGTTGAGATTTTATGTTGCCTCCTTCAGAAAGTGGAATTTTAATGTTTTCTTTGATTAATTGAAAATGTTAATTTAATGAAACTGGAAAATTATGGAATTGAGTAATTAGACTTGTGGGATCAATAGTGACGTCTGGATATTTTATTAGATTTAATTACTGAGCAATTGCCATACTTCCTTCACAAATTGAAATTTTAGTGTTTGCATTGATAAATTGATATTGTTGAAATATTGAACTAGGAAATTATAGAACTTGGTGAGTGAGCTTATGTGATCAAGATAAAGCTCTAAGAATTTTGAAATATTTATTTTATGTAGATTTACATTAGTTCCTTCATATTATGGAATTAGGTGACAATTATAGTTTATTCTTTATTGATGAATTACTATTACTAGAAAAATGCCAAATTTTGCTGGGGGAGCTCCGGTGAGATATCGTCTTCTGAATGTAGTCTTCCATGCTTTCCCTAATCATTGTATAGGTTGTCTAAGTATGAGAGACACTTTTATTTCAGAACCTTATCATTATGTATCTCATTTGGACATTTATCTCTTTTATAATGTGATTTATGTGGACATGGTTCTATATAATACTGTGGTGTGTGGTTGGGCTGGATGAATGTATAGCTAGCATGATCAACATCTTGTTGTGGCGACCGTCTCATGTGTGTGTGTCACCGCAAGGCGGCGGTTCTGGGTGGTAAGACCTGGAAATGTAAGAAAAAAAAGAGGGTCTTACAAATTGGTATCAACTCATCCAACTTCGATCCAATGTAAAGGAAATTCACAACCCTAAGCAACCCCGCATGATCTTAGTTTGAGGACAAACTAGCAGCAAAAGCAATGGTGTGTCCATAGGGGATATAACATTTAATTGTCCATCAAAAATGAGATGTCTAGGCTAACCCAATAAGTCCCTTATTCTTATGTAACCTCCGGTGAACACCGCCACAAGGGAGACGATTCCTCTCATTTGAGATGCCATTCCTCCCATGCTGGCTCCCACCCCCTTTCAGCAATCAGAGTTAGGTCAAACGTTAACCACTATCTTGCAGGCCTTCTCACAATAACAGGCCCCGGTTCAAGCCCCCCAACCCTAGGGAAAAGTGATTGACTGCCTTCCGAGGCCTCTCCCAACAATCATATGTTGGGACCGAGTCGGTGGTGCAGACTAAAGAATGGCTAGACACCATCTAGGAGATGCTAGATGGGATATGCTACCCAGTCAATATTGCATTATCATTGGATGTTTCTGCTTTGGAATCACATGCCAAGCGGTGGTGGAAGTCATCTGTGAACACTACTTTTATCGTCCTTGAGTATGCCGACATCACCTGGGAGGAATTCAAGGAGGCATTTCTGGAACACATTGTACCACAAATGGCTAGAGACGAACTGGAAGAACGGTTCCTGCACCTGAAGTAGGGAAGTCGTTCAGTGTTGGACTATCAGTGGGAGTTCTCGCATCTAGCTCGCTTCACCACATCCCACAAACTAGATGACTCTGGCTATGCCAACAGGTTCTACAAGGGCATCCATGATGATCTAAGTCAAGCTCTGTTATAAGTAGCAGATTTCGGCCTAGCATGGATCAACGAAGCGACAAGGAAGCTGGAAGTGGACTAGCTGATAGTGAGGAATAGATTGGCAAGGCCAGCAGAAGATGTAGTATTTAGCGGCATGGGACAGCAGAGGGGCAGATTCATCCAACACAAGAGGGGTGGGGGACGACTCTGTCCCCACTTCAGACATGAGCAGAGGCCTCCGACAGTGCTTCCCCCTCAACCGCTACAATCCAAGAGCCACCGAGACAGGGTGGAGGGGCACCTTCCCCACAGTTGTGCTATCTTTGCCACCAGCCGGGCCACATCCATATCAACTGTCCTCAGAGAGCTCCACCAAAACCTCTAGCACCACCAACTCAGCAACCTAGGGGCCGAGGCCAAGGACGTGGACGAGGTCGAGGACCCCATAGAACAGATTGCAGATAAGATAGAGCTCAGATATACGCTCTGGATCTTGCTCAACCCTTGAACCAGGATAGGGTTATAGCGGGTATGCTAGTAAGTTAAAATTCTTTTCAATTCTTAGATTGTAGATTTGATATAGAACTGTTAAAAGTAGAAAACTTAGCCACTTAAAACAATACCATAATTCAGGAATAGTAACCGTATGTGGCAAGCCTACCCATACATTGTTCGACACGGGGGCATCACATAACTTTGTCTCGGAAGACTTTGTCAAAGACTTAGACGAGGTTCAACACTATAATGGAGTCACCAGGAGGGTGCGTCTTCCTAATGTGATGGAGATTGAATCAACAGCAAAATGTCTTCTAAAGGTGACCATCGAAGGCCTAACACTTGAGGCTCCGACAAAAATCTTGAAGATGACGGACATCGATCTTGTCTTGGGAATGACATGACTCACCTGTAACCATGCTCATATTGATTGCCCAATGAGGAAGGTGGTACTAAGATATGATAACACCTATGTGACCTTCGAAAGTACTATTTCGGTCTCCCATTATTTACTTTCTTCTATTCAAGTCATCGAGGCCCACCTACCGGGGGACACAATTTATTTAATATGCTTCAAGATGATGGAAATGGAAACTTCTCAAACCGATATTCTTGTCGTTCATAATTTTCCTGACATGTTTCCGGAGAAGCTATATGGGTTACCACAGCATAGGGAGAAGGATTTTCAAATTCAGTTAGTACCGGGAGTGAGACCAGTATCTAGAGCTTCGTAACCGATGGCTCTGAAGGAACTGGGAGAGTTTAGAAGCCAATTGCAAGAACTAGTGGAAGCGGGATTCGTCATGCCAAGCTTGTCACCATGGGGAGACCCAATGTTGTTCATGAAGAATAAGGACAAGTCCCTCAGATTATGCATTGATTATAGGGAGCTGAGCAGCCTGATGGTGCGAAACACACAACCCTTGCCAATAATAGACGAGTTATTTGATCAACTCAAAGGAGAACAGTGGTTCTCGAAGCTAGAATTGAGATCAGGATACTACCAACTGCGGATCTAGGAAGAAGATATTCTGAAGATAGCTTTCAGTTGTCATTATGGTCTTTATGAATTCACGGTAATACCATTCGGGCTCACGAATGCTTCCTCCGTGTTCATGAGTTTAGTGAACCGCATATTCAAGATCTACCTTGATGTCTTCATTATAGTTTTCATAGACGATATACTTATCTATTCAAGGATGGAGGAAGAACATACCGGGCATCTGGCACTCATACTAGAGAGGCTTCTAGAGCATAAACTATATGCCAAATTCTGCAAGTGTCAGTTCTGTCATAAGGAAGTAGCCGTTCTACGACATATCATCAGTGGGGTAGGATTAGCGGTGGATTCAACAAAGGTTCAGGTAGTGCAAGACAAGCCCAAACTGAAGATGGCTTCAGACTTAAGGAGTTTCGTAGGACTTGGGCTTACTACCGGAAGTTCACAGTGGGATTCTCTCCGATTGTCCTTCCCCTTACATCACTAACAAAGAAGGATGCACCATTCATATGGACTCCACGGTGCGAGGCTGCTTTTTAGGAATTAAAAGATAGACTCACCACCGCACCGATCCTTGCACTTTCATCAGGGAAGGAAGGATTTCAAGTATACACGAACGCATCATACAAGGGAATGGGTGCAGTCTTAATGCAGCACATACACGTGATCGCTTAGGCTTCATGGCAGTTGAAGAAACATGAGCAGAACTATTTGATGCATAAATTAGATATGAGAGCGGTAATTTCTGCGCTAAAAATTTGGAGACACCACTTGTATGGGGTTCACTATGATATCTTTTCGGATCACAAGAACCTCAAGTACGTGGACACGCAAAAGGACTTAAATCTCCGCCAGAGAAGATGGGTGGAATTTCTATGTGATTACCAGTACACAATTCACTATCACCCATGGAAGGCGAACTCAGTAGCGGATGCACTCGGCAGAAGGGCTAGCACGTCCAATGTCGAACCATAGTTAATGGCCATGGAGCTGATGCAGATGCTAGAAATATGCATATCATAGTAGTATCCATGGATAACCTTGAGGATTACAAGGAGTATCTAGCCTTGATGAGCACTATCGGTGATATCCGAGATCAAATCAAGGTGGCTCAAAAGCTTGATGCAGAATTAGAATCAGTTTTCAAGGCATTAGAATCAGGCACCACTGGGGATTATTCATTGAAAGAGGATCTTGTGCACTTCCGGGGAAGAATTTATATACCAGTAGGAGATAATATTCGGGAAGATATCCTGGCCAAAGCTCATTGTAGGAAGTATTCAGTGCATCCCGAGAACACTAAATGACTGCGGACCTAAAAAGAACGTTGAATTGGCCAGGAATGAAGAAGGAAATCATCTACTTCATAACTCATTGCGATGCATGACAACTGGTGAAGGCCGAATGCAAGAGAACGCGAGGGTTATTGCAATCATTACCAGTGCCATATTGGAAATTCGAGGACATTTCCAAGGACTGTGTACATGGGTTAGCTCGCTCCCACTCCGGGTAGGACTCCGTCAAGGTTATTGTGGATAGATTTTCGAAAGTTTCCTGGTTTATTCCTATCAAAAAGGGTGTTCCCGTCGGTGTTCTGGTGTGACTATTCATAGAGCAATTCATTAGATACCATGGAGTACCCATATTGATCGTGTCAGATCGAGATGGTTGATTTACATCAAGGAAATGGAAGGCAGTTCAGGAATATTTGGGGTCACGATTGGCATTCAGAACCACTATTCACCCACAAACTGACGGCCAGACGAAATATACTATCCGGGCAATGGAATACCTATTAAGGTTATGCATCCTTGATAATGGAGAGTCATGGGAGAGACTACTGCTTCTCATCGAATTCTCCTACAACAATATCCAGTAGTTTAGCATTGGCATTGTAACGTTCTCCCCCATCATACAGCTCGCAAGGATAACCGCCGACACCCCCCAGCTTCCAGCTCGGAAGGGTTTAGCCTCAACCGGTTTGCAGACCGTGCACCCCAACCCCTCTCTGTCCCACCACATGGTACATTGTATTTGTAACATTCCTCAAACAACTAGACCCCTAGAGTGGTTTTGTCATGAATAGGTCATGAAAAAACCCTAAGAAGCTTGAAGAGACCACTTGGCTTTAGGCAAGAAGAAGGAAACAACAGTGGTCTGGAAATAGCAATTTCTAGTTAACAAGCCTAGGGTTAGACTTTAGGGCCTCACCTTGACCCTTTGACCCCACCATAGCATACCTAACCCTTTAGGGGTTCCCTTATAGCACCAAGGACCCATTGGGGTCAACCAAAAAGGCCAAGTTGATTAAAGTCAACATTATCCATAAATTGGTGAAAGTAGCCTAATTAGGGTCAATTGGCTTTCACCATGCCATATTGACCTTACCCCTACACTTATAGGGACATTAGGAACCCAATGGACCAAAAAGACCCATCATGGGGCCGCAAATTTGGCCAATTTGACCCAAGCCAACTATATCTCTAATATGGTCAAAGTGGCCTATTTAAGGATCAATTGGCCTCCACCTTACCAAATTGACCCTACCTACCTTCCTAACCCTTAGGAGAGGCCAAGCAGTCACTAACCACCCATTGGCGTCAACCCAAATGGTCCAATTGACCAAAGTCAACTCCACCCTAAATTTATGACAAAATGACCTATTTTGACCTAATCATGCCCAATCCACTTGGGCTAGAACCATTTGAAGTGGTCCACTAATTAATGGCGCTTCGAGTTACTGAATTGACCATTCAATTTCAGAGAATTCGACCAGGAGAGAGAAAACATAATTTTCCCCAAAAATGGTGGAGAGAGAAAGAGAGGATTAATGGCATTCATGGCCAAGGGAGGCCAATTGATCTCCCAATTGATGGGGATTCATCTCCTCTGGCTGTTACAAGAAGTTTAGGAATTTTTCCAGCCCACATGGGGGCTGAATTGGGAGGATTTCACCATGGCCAAAAATGGCCTTTAATGACCTTCATGGCAATTGAAGCCATGACTCTCCCCCTTCCCCAATTAAGCCATATAATTCCTTCAGTTGATGGAGAGGAGGAGTTTCAACACCTTACCTGAAGAAATTGAGCCCCCAAGACAGGAATTGATATGGCACCCAAAAGCTTGAGGCCGGCCATGGAGGATAACCCAATCGACAAGGCTTCAAGGCTCCACACAGGCCTGGTTCTTCTCCTCTACTCTAGTGGATAGATCTAGATCTACTGCTTGGAAGGTTTAAGGCCAATTGGCCATAAATCATGTTGGACAAAAACTCCATTTTTGGAGATTTTTCTTCTTTCCTAAACCAAGGGTTCTGGCCACCACCGGCCGGTCGAGACCTCCTATCATCGGCCACCACCTCAAGGAAGATGGTGGTTGTTGGAACAACCCAATTACTGATTTGGGCTAGGATCACCATCTATTTATTAGGACTAAGTTGACCCCAATGTATAGTCTTAAGGGTCAAGGATTTAGGCTGTTAGAACTAAGGAAAAGACAAGTTTTCTGCGTTCGACAAACTCCATAATGCATTCGACGAACTCCATCCTGCATGCGACGAACGGCATGCTCCAGTTCGACGAACTTGCCAAAGTTCTGCGTTCGACGAACTCTAGTCTGCGTTCGACGAACTCCTCTCTACGTTCGACGAACTTGCTCTCCAGCTCGATGCACTCAGTTCTCCAGCCAGTCCAGAAGTTTATCTCTTCAGTTCGACAAACTTCATTTTGCGTTCGACGAACTCAGCTCTGCATTCGAAGAATTAGTTTCAAGATGTTTAGATTGACAAAAGCTCGTCTCAGCGGTCGATGAACTTCAGTCTCAGCGGTTGAAGAACTTCAGTCTTAGCGGTTGACTAAGTCTCAGTATTTGACCAAGTCTCAGCGGTCGACGAATTTATTCAGATCGACAAAATTTCTATTTAGTTCTTTATTTCAGATAGGTTATTTTTATTTTATTCTCTGAACTCAGATCTACTTTCAGCAACGGATCTATTTTTTCCAGATATGTCAAGGATATTATATTTCCTTTTATTTACTCTCATATTTTGAGAAAATAGCCGTTGACATATTTTGGAAAAGGACACTTTCATGGAAAAGGAAAAGAAATAAACGTATCAGATTTACAGTTCCAAGCATATCTCTTCTGAATATTTTATTCCTTAAATTAAGGGATTTGAATTTCAAGTCAGTCAGAGATTTCAAAAGAAATAAGGAAGAAGATTTACAGGACATTATTACAAAACAGCAAGACAAAAAGAAAAAGAAGAAATACAGACGAGAGGAAGAAGAAAGGGAAATACAGAAAAAGCTTACAGATCTTCATCTTCCTCAAGCAGCACATCTCATTCTCTGAGAACAACAATACAAATCATCTCTCAGATTTCTGCTGCAAGTTTCTATATCTTCAAGAGCAACAAACAATCTGAGAATCTTCTGTCTCTCAGATTCATCAACTATCAAGGAAGATATCTGTTTTAAGTGAAAGTTCCATCCTCAAACTATCAAGATTTTCAATCAGACAGGGGGAGCTTTACATCAACACATTCCACTAGTCTTCTCTCAGATTATTGACATAGAAGAACACCTTAACCCTCTTTATCCCATTCTGTACAGGGTTATAACTCCCTTCAAAAGTTAACCCCTGGGTGGCAGGGCACCTGAACAAAAACCTGTAGTTTGGTTAGATCACCTGATCAAAAGCTCATTAGTGTTTGGACACCTGATCAATAATTCATTGGTGATAGGGCACCTGAACAAAAACCTAGTGGAATCCTACCAAGGGTGGTAGAAGAGTAGACGTACCCAGGTTTCTTGGGGAACTACTATAAAATCCTTGTGTACTCTGTGTTGTGTTTATTTTTTTGTACTGTGCTGTGTTGTGTTTTCTTTATTTGTTGTATAAATCACTCTGTTATACACATATAAATATCACTATTTTAATTCCGCTATAAAAATAAGTGGAAAACATTTTAACACTCAATTCACCACCCCCCCTCTAGAGTAACTTTAAGTTCTAACATCACTTTCAATTGGCAAGGCTTCAAAGCTCCACACAGGTATGGTTCTTCTCTTCTACTCCAATGGATAGATCTACATCTACTGATTGGAAGGTTTAAGGCCAATTGGCCTTAAATCATGTAAGCCGAAAACTCCATTTTTGGAAATTTTTCTTCTTGCCTAAAACACCGGTTCTGGCCACCACCGGCCGGCCGAGACTTCCTATCATCGGCCACCACCTCAAGGAAGGTGGTGGTGTCATTGGCCGGCCCAGGAGGGGCGTGAGTGGCCGGGAAAACCTCTTCCAAATCTGTCCAGGTCGGGGCAATCTCCACTGTCGGCTAGAGGAGGAAGATGAAGGGAAGCCTTCAATTTTGCTTTAAAATCTGTGTACAGATCATGTGTTAATATAATTGATATTCATATTTTGTCCCTTTACTAGCAGTTGTTTGAAATAAATATAGAGAATACTTAGGTCCCTCTACAGGAAAAGTGGTCAACAATAAACTTGTAGCCCATGGGGTCTACTTTATTTTAAAATTTGTTTCACACCATTTGGATCAGTTGTCTGACCACAATACTCAAAATGGTGCAACACATACAAAGGGTTGATCAGAGATTGATTTGAGTGCCCCCATCAATCCAGACATCCAAATGTCTTGAAAATTGAAACATATGACACGCCCTTAACATATCAAAGAATGAGAATTTTGGAATGACATTGTTCTATGTTTTTTGCAAACATTTAATAATCCATGTAATAATTAATTATAGGGACTAATGACCTCCAAACCCTTCCATATTTTCGTGGCTGGTCATAAGGGTCATGATTTTACTCTGCTAAAAATTTCATCCATTTTTGGATTGATTTGGTTTGGTATTTAACTAACCCAAGATTGGTCAAACTAAGGGTTAAAAGGTCAAAAGTGCACTTGTTGGGTTGAATGGTCAAACCTCATCCAAAAGTAATGAAACCTTGGCCACTAACTTAATATCACATTAAATACCTCCTCCCAAGATTTGGAGTGATTTGGAGTAGTTGTGTCCTAGAACCCTAGTTCAATCCCTAGGGTTGCACTTTGGGCTTGATGAAGGATATAGGGTCATATGTACTTGGATTGACTTGGAACTTGGTGGATAAGTTCTCAAGGTGGTTTATAGCCCTAGATAAGTTTATGAGAATTTTTAGGCACTTTTCTTCCCTCTGAACTAGTTAAGAATCAATTCGGGAATTTTCTTATAAGAGGAATTTACATGCTCAATTTACCTTGATTATAGATGAAAAATTGGTAGTGCTCATATGATCATGATATAAATCTCGGATAATTTTTGTGTGAATTTTGGATTGATTGAATCAGTACTTCATTCACAAGTCAACTATTTTGCCCTAAGATTGTGATAAATAAATAAGGGCCTAATATTCTCTGGAAAATTATGAAACTTGGTAATAGGCCATTTTAGGGCATTAGAAAGCTCTGTGTATTCTTGTATGATTTTTGGAAGTATTTATCAGTAGGTTACTTTATAATGTTCCATAGTTTGGATTTTCTTGAATTATTTATTAATGTGACTAAATAGTTTTAAAAAATTATAAAACTCAGTCAGTAAACTTTTCTGATCATTATAGTGGTCTGGTAATTTTACCATAATTTTTGGATAATTATTTTTGGTGGTTCCTTCATTAGCCTCCAATTTTGGATAATTATTTAATATTATTATTAGAGGCCAATACCTTACTGTAAAATTATGATATTCTATATTTGCAGTTATTTTGATATCATAGGTTTTCCATAAATTTGTGTAGGCCATATCATAAGAAGATCTTATACTTCATGTTTAATTTCATACTTTTCCAATTTTGGAGAAATTATAGTGAATGCCAAATAAATAAGGAAAATTATGACGTTATGGATTTAGTCTTATAATATCATGATAGACTCTCAGTAATAATCTTGGGTCATTTGGATGACTATATGGAGTACCTCCTCTCATGCACCTCAACCAGCTCATTTGGTATGCGTATAGTAAAACTGTAAAACTTAAGTAACTTGTAGACCCTTAGGTGGGAGTGGGAGGTAGATGGTGTGCTTGGTTTGGTTGAGGAGATTGAGGTCACCAATAGGAGTCTATATGTCGAGTGTGCCTGATAAGCTAAAGGGCAAGGTTGTGTTCGGGATTGACGAAAGATCGTCTTTCCCCTTAGAGGGACATATAATACATAGGGTTAATCCAAGTGTAATGATAAGAAGGGTATTCTTATGGGTAGTAACCAATAACATTAAGTGTCCTGAGAAAGGGAGGTTTGGGCTATCATCCCATTGTACATCCTAATACCACTGCGAGCCCCTCACAGGGTAGACCTTGGGAAGTCCAAGATTAACCCTAAACTGCAGGAATAAACTGTTATGCAAAATTGTCATAATAATCCACACACCCACATCCCGCGGTTATGGGAGGTTAGTTGGTTTGGTCTTAAGAGCGGTAGGCTCAGTGGTTGTAGGTGCGGACGGGTTGGTCCGGCGAGTTGGTGGCTCGGAAAGTTATGGTGACGGGCAGGTTAGCCCGGGGAGCTTATGGCTCGGAGATAGATGGTAATCATATTGTATGAGCATAAAGGTGGTGGGTCTTCGGTATTGATGGTTGTTCACACCGACGTCGATGCACTGACTCGGCAAGTGTGGATTTTCACTTAGCCAAGAAAGTCTGGTGGTCTAGGCAGTAAGAGTACGCAGGCGCTTCGCGGTTTTACGTTGAGGCGTACGATAGGTCTAGGTTAGGTAGTGTGAATACCAACCTAGAGGTGGGTGAGGCCCAACCAACCGCTTCCGTTTTCCACTACCGGAGTATCATGGGAGGCTTGCTAGCTCCAAAAAGGTGGAACTAAAGGTCTGTGCGCATAGAGTGGTTGTGTGTGAGTTGCACTTGTATGATCATAACATTACCCAGCATAACTCAGCATGTCATAGCATAATCATTGCATTTCAACCCCTACCCCTATCGTATAAATTGGTTATGGTACTTTTTAAATGATAGGCCTTGCTAAACGACTCCTCGGTCTATAGGTTTGTATGGGCATTCATATAAACTAATGGTTATTTTTCTATTGTATAACTGCTTTACTTACTGTTCTTTATATGCTCCTTACCATGCTTTAATTACTACTTCGATTATATTTATACACTATGTAGTGGTAGACATTTCCTGTAGACTAGATCTGGCATCATAATCTTTGCTGTATACCCCTTGCTGTCCTCTGCTTCATCCTTTCCGCTCGGTGCCTAGGAGCCATTGGGGGAGGGATGGGGAACATAAGGTGTAACATCCCAATGCGCGCTAGGCCCCTATGATGATAACTTAAATCAGTGGAATGAATTAGTGTGATATTAAAGGTTGCCTCCTAGTTAATGTGGTGTGCTAATAAGGGTTTTCTTATAGTTGAAATGGGGTGCTATTAGAGGCTTTGTGTGGGCTGACATGTGAATTGAAATGCGGTGCTTGTTTCGCTTTGGTAGCTTAATTGTAATTGATATTTTTAATCTATTTTTTTTAGATTGAAAGTGATGGGATTTCTTAGTCACTGAGTATGGCTGGAGCAAACTTTGTTCCAGTTATTATGAGGAGATGGCTTTTGCTGCTACAGGTTTTATATATTTTATGGTTAGCTTTAGAGAGGCGGTGGAGGATTTTCATTCTTATGTAATGACCGACTCTCTCTCTCTTTTATTTCACGGTCTCAATTATCTTCACAGCTAGGGTTCCTCCTCTTCCTTATCTCCTCCTCGTTCTGCATATTTTGGGAAAGGATCCTTTCATTTATGTTGAGATTGTTGAGGGGAAGGCTCTGTTTGATCTGAGCTTCGTCGGACTCACGATTTACTTCTGCTACCCGTTTCTCTGCCCTACCTGTAAGCAATATTCTTCCTCTTCTTTTTCTCTCCCTCGTTTTGCTTGATCTGGCAAGGAATCTTGTAATTTATGCTGGGAGCAAGGGTTGGTAAGGCTTTACGTGAGTTTGGCTTAGCTGGGTTTGCGATTTGGTACTGATTTCGTGCCTGGCTTCATTTACCTCACTGTAGGCCTTCTCTTCCCAATTATTATTCATCGACTTCTCTTGTATTGGGGGGGGGGGGGGGGGAATTCTGTTGTTGTGGCCGACTACTGCTGTGCTGCTCCTCTTGCCAATTTGGTGGATGTACTGGTAGGAGTTTTGGGGGTTCTCATCATGATGAACTTGACTACTTAAAGTCAACTGCTGCTGATTTTGATTGTGTTCTTTGAGTTTATTGCATGAATCTCAGTGGGAAGGAAATTCATTCATAGCATAGCAATGAGATCATATAGTATGCTGATTACATGATGTATATTTCTGTGGATCAGGACTCTTTAATTAGTCTTGGACAACTGCCGCCATGCCGCGGAGGAGACAACCGCGAACGTCGTCCGGAAATCAGGTGACTTCCTCCCCTCTCCCTTGGTGCTAGCCTCTTAGATCACAATAGGAGAGATTAAGGCTCAAGAGAGCTTCTCGTGTGAGCTTTAATGAAGTTTCTTAGGAAGACCAAGCCGGAACCTCAAAATTAGGGCATCGTTCGCCACGAGTTTCTAGGGATCATTTCTTCTCTTCAAAAGGAAGAGATGGGATTTGATTTGGGGCAAACCCATGGTCGATGTGGGAGAGTGAGGGGAATGATATTTGGGGATTTTAAAAAGGGGGTGAAATGATCTTCATGTTTGGGGAAGATGATGGATCATGCTCTGTAAGATATGGGATTTGATATGGGGCAAACCCATGGTCGGTGTGGGAGAGTGAGGGGAATGATATTTAGGGATTTTAAAAAGGGGGTGAAATGATCTTCATGTTTGGGGAAGATGATGGATCATGCTCTGTTAAATTGGTTTGTCTTTTATTGTATATTATGTAACAAGGTTTAAAATAGCCACTTCGATTAGAGGTCCCGGTGTACGTGGATACACGGATTGTTTAGAAGGACTTGGATTAGAAGTCCTGGTGTACGTAGATACACGGATTTGGTTAGAAGGACTTGGATTAGAAGTCCTGGTGTACGTAGATACACGGATTGGTTAGAAGGACTTGGATTAGAAGTCCTGGTGTACGTAGATACATGGATTGCTTAGAAGGACTTGGATTAGAAGTCCTAGTGTACGTAGATACACAGATTGTTTAGAAGGACTTGGATTAGAAGTCTTGGTGTACGTAGATACACGGATTGGTTAGAAGGACTTGGATTAGAAGTCCTGGTGTATGTAGATACACGGATTGGTTAGAAGGACTTGGATTAGAAGTCCTGGTGTACGTAGATACACGGATTGGTTAGAAGGACTTGGATTAGAAGTCCTGGTGTATGTATATACACGGATTTGGTTAGAAGGACTTGGATTAGAAGTCCTGGTGTACGTAGATACACGGATTGGTTAGGAGGACTTGTATTAGAAGTCCTGGTGTACGTAGATACACGGATTGTTTAGAAGGACTTGGATTAGAAGTCCTCGTGTACGTAGATACACAAATTGTTTAGAAGGACTTGGATTAGAAGTTCTGGTGTACGTAGATACACGGATTGGTTAGAAGGACTTGGATTAGAAGTCCTAGTGTACGTAGATACACGATTTGTATAGAAGGACTTGGATTAGAAGTCCTGGTGAATGTTGATACACAGATACAAATGGATCTCGCTGGGGAGGAATACTTGTGGTGGGTCTACGGGCTTGCTAGTCGTGACACTGACAGAAGCCGGCAGTAGACTCTAGACCGGTTGGGTTGGACTCTTGGTGCTCACCTACCCAAGTCCCCTTCTGTGTCCTTGGAGGCTCCGCTGTGTGTTCTTAGCATCGAGCAGTACACAGGGTCTCCGCTGTGTGTTTTTAACATCGAGGCATACAGAGGCCTAGGACTGGTACTGCTCATACCCTCCTAGTAGTGGAGGAGCTCGTTCCACTGTCTCCGTCTGTCCACGACGGGAGATGCCTGAGCTTTTAACTACCACTCAAAAAGCGAGAACTAAAGGTTTATGTCGACATAGCAACTTTGCATAGGTGAGTCTTCATATCATAATCACTGCATTGCATTCATCCTTCATAATCATTGCATTATACCGCATTGGATCCTCATCATATAAACTTGTATGGGCACCTTTATATGATGAGTTACCTTCATGTTCAGATCCTTAACTTATAAGCTTGTATGGGCATCCTTATTAGTTAAGTTCAATTCGGTTTATTGACACTCTGCTCATGCTTTCTTATTACTAGTACTCGCTTACTCCTTTCTGTTACTAGTTCGATATTGATACTTGCTCACTCCTTTCTGTTACTAGTTCGATATTGATACTCTGCATACTTCATTCTGTAACCAGTACTTACTTGTAATTGTACTTGTTAGTTAGAGTTATTGCAAGTACTTGGGTACTTATACAACCGACATGTATTTACAACCGACATGTATTTACAACCATTCCTGTCACCTGTTTTGTATATTATTGCTTATATTGCAGCTTTCCGTCCTTTCCTTCCGCCCGGTGCCTTGGAGTCGCCGGGGGAGCGGATGTGAAGCCACTTAGTCTTTATGACTAACAGTTGCTACATCCCTCTTTTTAGGAGTGTTCCTTAGAGCTGCAATGCACGGTGCTGGAGGAGGCCAGACAGGTCAGGTGTGCAGGGTTGGTGGCTATGGTACCTTGGTTGCCGTTTATGGCAGATGTAAGCACAGTTGGAGATGTAGCCCTTGGGGCATTTAGTTTGATACTCTGATACTTTTGCAGGAGCTCTCGGAGCTATTGTCTTTATAATTATTTGGACTCTTACTTATGTGAATATCTTTTTATGGCTTCTTGCTTTTCTTTATTGATGGGTTGGCGCTGTTCAGTTGGTTTGGCCGGCAGGATAGGCGTCTTGTGGGGGAGGCTAGCTCATGTGCGGGCGCTCCCGCAAGGCGGCTGTCCTGGGCATAAGACTCCCCTCGGCCGTGTTGTGTGTTCCGGGAGGGGGGGTCTTACAAATGGTATCAGCTTGCAATGATCCTGAGATAAAAAAGTCCATTAAACCACTAGGCCACCCTGTTTGCTAAATCCGTTTGAGGACAAATTGATGCAGCGGAAGCGGTGGTGTGCCCATGTGTGATTCACATTAAGTATGTCCACTTTTTCCTGTAGAAAGTGCCAACCCAAGCCAAACTCGTACCCTTACGTATAGATGCTGACTCATTCCGAGACAGTAATTTCCATTCCCGTTCCAACAATTAGAGTTGGTCTGGCATAGGATTATGCCAACCTAACTAGGATACCACTTTGGTCGACATAGCAGGATATGTCGTGACATACCCTAACCTTATACCGATCTCGGGAATGATGTGGCCAAGCAATAAGTGATCGCAAATGATTAAGGGAAGAGTTTAACGTGAGTGTAGATGCTAGAGACTCACACCCTGAGATTGGTGCATGTAGTCTATTATCATCTTAGTAAGAGACCACCAAGCGTGTCTTTTATACTGTATGTGGATACCTTTCACTCCTATTTATGTAGAAGGTTTCATATGGAGGAGATATGATAAGAATTCAGATCCAGAGAAGGCTCATTGTGGGACGAATGTGTTATATTGGTGGTAGAAGAAACTCAGTCAAAGAGATACGGGGGCTTATCTCTTCGTTTATTGGGCTAGTTATGTACCGGGTAATTGGATGTTATTTGTACATTATGCTCTCATTACAATGAGATGCAGCTTGGTCATCGCCGTAAAATTTGAATTTGTACATCACGGCTAATATTTAAGTGCATCGTCACGAGGTTCTATAGGGTAAGAACTCCAAGTCGAGGAAGATATGCCCCTAAGGTTTGTGTCCATACGTGAGATGAATGTACCATATGGACGGTGGATGAAATTTAGTCCAAAAACGTACGGGGGCTTGTCCCTTCGTTTATTGGCCTAGCAGATGGGCCAATTGGGATTCTACCAGGATCCAAAAATCTTTGTGGCCTGCTTCACTTAGCCTTGCTACAATGAGTTTTTCCCATTTAAGTCGTTACAAGCCGTTGATATTGGAATTTGGCACTCCTTGATGAATGAGTTCATCTTAAGCAGGGGGGATGATTGAACACCATGTTTTGGTTTACGGTGAGTTCACTCCCTGAATAATAGAGGTGAGTACCTTAAGGATGAGCAGGTCTTAACTCTAAATGAAGACTATGCAGAGAAGTAAACTGTAACGTAGCGGTGTAATGTCTCTCAAGGATCAAAGGTCGATCTGACGACCACATGACAAATTTTGGGGGACGCCTTAAAGTTGTTAAGTGGGAATTGTATCGATTGCTGATCAAAGAGGTATGTTTACAAGCGTCCAATTAAAGATAAAGAATACAAAATTGTAGCACCTGTGGTGCTAAGGCATTGTTACGTGATTTGTTAAGTCGACAAATTCATACAATTGCATTATAAATACGTGTAGTACCCAGTTGGGGGTGTTGATTTCATTTGGGCTGCTATATATATATATATTCTAGTTGGTCTTTATTTAGGGGCTGACTTTGTAGTTCAGTCTGGAATTATGTTTGGCTGCTTCTTAAGTATTGTTCTAATTAGGGGGCCGCTGTTATATAATTTCATTAGGGCTCATATCTTTATATATATAAGTGTGTGTGTGCTGATAGCAAATCTTGGACCTCTTTTGCTATTGAACCATGGGCTCCTACTTTTGGTGGGGCTGTTTGCTGGGTTCATTTTGTGCCCTTCTGATTATGTCTCGGATAAATCATGTGCTACCATACTCTGCCCTTGTTATTCTCTGCACTTGTCGTTGTTGGAAATTTGATCAGGGTCCCGGATAGGTATTCATACCAATAATTAGAAGACGGATAGTTTGCCGGATCCTAGTTAAACAAAGGACTAATTATGATCGACTAAGTTTAGATAGTTCCGTTTCTACATATTATGGCCTGGCTGAGCTCTAGTTGGTTTTAATTCTGAATATATATTTATACACTTGTTAGAAGGTGCGGTTGGTTTTGCGGCTAAGTTTCATGGAGCCTTGTTTGCAAATCCTTATCCGTGTGAGGAACCAGATCTTAATTCCCTGGGAATTTCGTTTCTAATTCCTGGCAAGTCGGGGGAATTATAGGCCAAGCTCCCTGGGAATTTCCCTTGCTAGTTCTCGATGACTTTGCGAGGCTAGCAAATTGTTAAATTTGAAGGATAAGTGGATGGAATTCGGTTTTGGGTTTTTACTTGTTCCAGTAACGGGCAGCATAGCTAGATCCATGATAAAATTAAATTCAACTCTTCAAATATCAGCAATATGCTAGTAGGTCTCTCCAAGTTCCTGTTAACATTTATGTTGGATTATGCTAGCAGCTTTCTTCAAGTTTCTGTTAATAGTTATGTTGGATTATGCTAGCAGTTTTTCTCCAAATTTTGGTTAACATCTATTTTGGGGTGTGCTAGCAGTGGTCCTAGTTCCGGCTATCATCCTATTTTGGGTAATCTTGGTTATACACTGGGTTATGATTGGCTAGCTCAGGATGGTTATATGGTTGGATCACTTGGTTAGTTCTGCCCTTATACTTGGCTAATCTTGCATATTTTGGTAGCAGAAAATCTGGAGGGTTTGTAAACTTTGCGCATTTCTCTAGCTAAAGGTTTTGGTGGTTTGGCGGGCTAATCTTTCTGGAAATTTATTTTGTAATCTCTAGTTGGGTTGGGAAACATTAGACCTTAGATTCCCCGGAACGTTCGTTTCCTAATTCCTGACGGGTTGGGAATTTGGTGCTAAATTTCCTGGGAATCTCACTTGTTTGTTGGGGACTGCTTCTATCTTCTCCTTGTCCAATTAAGGCTGTTGTTTATTTATTGGGCTACTTCTTATACCTGTCTAATTGGGTGCTGCTTCTATTACTTGGTTGAAATTGGGGCTGCTGGCTTATAATCTGAATTTTGGGTTGCTGCTGTTTTTTTATTAGAGGGGTTGCTTTATATGGATTTAAAGTGGCTGCTTCATTGGAGTTCATTGGGGGCTGCTCTATATTCTAATGGCTCCTATAGCTTCATACTTATAGTGTTATATTTTCTATGTGGCAGTTAAACGCCTTGGTTATTCGGCCCTGGGTATAGGAGATTACGATGGTCAAGTTCGGCAATCGTTTAAATGTTGGCTAAATTTCAAAACCATTCATAGCCCCGCTAGTAGTTTAACTGTTGAGCTCTTTATTTGTTTTTTTTTTGTACTAAACCACACTGCGACTTCAAATGAGTTGGGTTAGTTTTGGTTGGCTTCAGCTTTTGTGGTTTGGAGGTGTTTAGACCCAAAATTCCCCAGAAATTTCGCTTCCTAACTCTCGATGGCTTAGGGAATTAGGTGTTAAATTTCCTGGGAAATTTCCCCTGCTAGTTCTCGGTGACTCAGCGAGGCTAGCAGTTGATCAAGAAGAGTTTGTGTGGAATTCTTGTGGCTTCCTTTCAGCATTTGTTTTTGGAACTTAAGACCCTATTCCCCTATCATAAACATAAGACCCTCCTAACCTCAACATAAATTTCGGGGACGAAATTGTTTCTTCGTTTATTGGATTTGTAACATCCCAGTGCGCACTAGGCCCCTATGATGATAACTTAAATCAGTGGAAGGAATTTAGTGTGATATTAAAGGTTGCCTCCTAGTTAATGTGGTGTGCTAATTAGGGTTTTCTTATAGTTGAAATGGGGTGCTATTAGAGGCTTTGTGTGGGCTGACATGTGAATTGAAATGCGGCGCTTGTTTCGCTTTGGTAGGTTAATTGTAATTGATATTTTTAATCTATTTTTTAGATTGAAAGTGATGGGATTTCTTAGTCACTGAGTATGGCTGGAGCAAACTTTGTTCCAGTTATTATGAGGAGGTGGCTTTTGCTGCTACAGGTTTTATATATTTTATGGTTAGCTTTAGAGAGGCGGTGGAGGATTTTCATTCTTATGTAATGACCGACTCTCTCTCTCTCTTTTATTTCACTGTCTCGATTATCTTCCCAGCTGGGGTTCCTCCTCTTCCTTATCTCCTCCTCGTTCTGCATGTTTTGGGAAAGGATCCTTTCCTTCCGCCCGGTGCCTTGGAGTCGCCGGGGGAGCGTATGTGAAGCCACTTAGTCGTTATGACTAACAGTTGCTACATCCCTCTTTTTAGGAGTGTTCCTTAGAGCAGCAATGCACGGTGCTGGAGGAGGCCAGACAGGTCAGGTGTGCAGGGTTGGTGGCTATGGTACCTTGGTTGCCGTTTATGGCAGATGTGAGCACAGTTGGAGATGTAGCCCTTGGGGCATTTAGTTTGATACTCTGATACTTTTGCAGGAGCTCTCGGAGCTATTGTCTTTATAATTATTTGGACTCTTACTTATGTGAATATCTTTTTATGGCTTCTTGCTTTTCTTTATTGATGGGTTGGCGCTGTTCAGTTGGTTTTGGCCGGCAGGATAGGCGTCTTGTGGGGGAGGCTAGCTCATGTGCGGGCGCTCCCGCAAGGCGGCTGTCCTGGGCATAAGACTCCCCTCGGCCGTGTCGTGTGTTCCGGGAGGGGGGTCTTACAAATGGTATCAGCTTGCAATGATCCTGAGATAAAAAAGTCCATTAAACCACTAGGCCACCCTGTTTGCTAAATCCGTTTGAGGACAAACTGATGCAGCGGAAGCGGTGGTGTGCCCATGTGTGATTCACATTAAGTATGTCCACTTTTTCCTGTAGAAAGTGCCAACCTAAGCCAAACTCATACCCTTACGTATAGATGCTGACTCATTCCGAGACAGTAATTTCCATTCCCGTTCCAACAATTAGAGTTGGTCTGGCATAGGATTATGCCAACCTAACTAGGATACCACTCTGGTCGACTTAGCAGGATATGTCGTGACATACCCTAACCTTATACCGATCTCGGGAATGATGTGGCCAAGCAATAAGTGACCGCAAATGATTAAGGGAAGAGTTTAACGTGAGTGTAGATGCTAGAGACTCACACACTGAGATTGGTGCATGTAGTCTATTATCATCTTAGTAAGAGACCACCAAGCGTGTCTTTTATACTGTATGTGGATACCTTTCACTCCTATTTATGTAGAAGGTTTCATATGGAGGAGATATGATAAGAATTCAGATCCAGAGAAGGCTCATTGTGGGACGAATGTGTTATATTGGTGGTAGAAGAAACTCAGTCAAAGAGATACGGGGGCTTATCTCTTCGTTTATTGGGCTAGTTATGTACCGGGTAATTGGATGTTATTTGTACATTATGCTCTCATTACAATGAGATGCAGCTTGGTCATCGCCGTAAAATTTGAATTTGTACATCACGGCTAATATTTAAGTGCATCGTCACGGGGTTCTATAGGGTAAGAACTCCAAGTCAAGGAAGATATGCCCCTAAGGTTTGTGTCCATACGTGAGATGAATGTACCATATGGACGGTGGATGAAATTTAGTCCAAAAACGTACGGGGGCTTGTCCCTTCGTTTATTGGCCTAGCAGATGGGCCAATTGGGATTCTACCAGGAGCCAAAAATCTTTGTGGCCTGCTTCACTTAGCCTTGCTACAATGAGTTTTTCCCATTTAAGTCGTTACAAGCCGTTGATATTGGAATTTGGCACTCCTTGATGAATGAGTTCATCTTAAGCAAGGGGGATGATTGAACACCATGTTTTGGTTTACGGTGAGTTCACTCCCAGAATAATAGAGGTGAGTACCTTAAGGATGAGCAGGTCTTCACTCTAAATGAAGACAATGCAGAGAAGTAAACTGTAACGTAGCGTTGTAATGTCTCTCAAGGATCAAAGGTCGATCTGACGACCACATGACAAATTTTGGGGGATGCCTTAAAGTTGTTAAGTGGGAATTGTATCGATTGCTGATCAAAGAGGTATGTTTACAAGCGTCCAATTAAAGATACAGAATACAAAATTGTAGCACCCGTGGTGCTAAGGCATTTTTACGTGATTTGTTAAGTCGACAAATTCATACAATTGCATTATAAATACGTGTATTACCCAGTTGGGGGTGTTGATTTCATTTGGGCTGCTATATATATATTCTAGTTGGTCTTTATTTAGGGGCTGACTTTGTAGTTCAGTCTGGAATTATGTTGGGCTGCTTCTTAAGTATTGTTCTAATTAGGGGGGCGCTGTTATATAATTTCATTAGGGCTCATATCTTTATATATATAAGTGTGTGTGTGCTGATAGCAAATCTTGGACCTCTTTTGCTATTGAACCATGGGCTCCAACTTTTGGTGGGGCTGTTTGCTGGGTTCATTTTGTGCCCTTCTGATTATGTCTCGGATAAATCATGTGCTGCCATACTCTGCCCTTGTTATTCTCTACACTTGTCGTTGTTGGAAATTTGATCGGGGTCCCGGATAAGTATTCATACCAATAATTAGAAGACGGATAGTTTGCCGGATCCTAGTTAAACAAAGGACTAATTCTGATCGACTAAGCTTAGATAGCTCCGTTTCTACATATTATGGCCTGGCTCAGCTCTAGTTGGTTTTAATTCTGAATATATATTTATACACTTGTTAGAAGGTGCGGTTGGTTTTGCGGCTAAGTTTCATGGAGCCTTGTTTGCAAATCCTTATCGGTGTGAGGAACCAGGTCTTAATTCCCTGGGAATTTCGTTTCTAATTCCTGGCGAGTCGGGGGAATTAGAGGCCAAGCTCCCCGGGAATTTCCCTTGCTAGTTCTCGACGACTTTGCGAGGCTAGCAAATTGTTAAATTTGAAGGATAAGTGGATGGAATTCGGTTTTGGGTTTTTACTTGTTCCAGTAACGGGCAGCATAGCTAGATCCATGATAAAATTAAATTCAACTCTTGAAATATCAGCAATATGCTAGTAGGTCTCTCCAAGTTCCTGTTAACATTTATGTTGGATTATGCTAGCAGCTTTCTTCAAGTTTCTGTTAATAGTTATGTTGGATTATGCTAGCAGTTTTTCTCCAAATTTTGGTTAACATCTATTTTGGGGTGTGCTAGCAGTGGTCCTAGTTCCGGCTATCATCCTATTTTGGGTTATCTTGGTTATACACTGGGTTATGATTGGCTAGCTCAGGATGGTTATATGGTTGGATCACTTGGTTAGTTCTGCCCTTATATTTGGCTAATCTTGCATATTTTGGTAGCAGAAAATCTGGAGGGTTTGTAAACTTTGCGCATTTCTCTAGCTAAAGGTTTTGGTGGTTTGGCGGGTTAATATTTCTGGAAATTTATTTTGTAATCTCTAGTTGGGTTGGGAAACATTAGACCTTAGATTCCCCAGAACGTTCGTTTCCTAATTAATGACGGGTTGGGAATTTGTTGCGAAATTTCCTGGGAATCTCACTTGTTTGTTGGGGACTGCTTCTATCTTCTCCTTGTCCAATTAAGGCTGCTGTTTATTTATTGGGCTACTTCTTATACCTGTCTAATTGGGTGCTGCTTCTATTACTTGGTTGAAATTGGGGCTGCTGGCTTATAATCTGAATTTTGGGCTGCTGCTGTTTTTTTATTAGAGGGGTTGCTTTATATGGATTTAAAGTGGCTTCTTCATTGGAGTTCATTGGGGGCTGCTCTATATTCTAATGGCTCCTATAGCTTCATACTTATAGTGTTATATTTGCTATGTGGCAGTTAAACGCCTTGGTTATTCGGCCCTGGGTATAGGAGATTACGATGGTCAAGTTCGGCAATCGTTTAAATGTTGGCTAAATTTCAAAACCATTCATAGCCCCGCTAGTAGTTTAACTGTTGAGTTTTTTTTTTGTACTAAACCACACTGCGACTTCAAATGAGTTGGGTTAGTTTTGGTTGGCTTCAGCTTTTGTGGTTTGGAGGTGTTTAGACCCAAAATTCGCCAGAAATTTTGCTTCCTAACTCCCGATGGCTTAGGGAATTAGGTGTTAAATTTCCTGGGAAATTTCCCCTGCTAGTTCTCGGTGACTCAGCGAGGCTAGCAGTTGATCGAGAAGAGTTTGTGTGGAATTCTTGTTGCTTCCTTTCAGCATTTGTTTTTGGAACTTAAGACCCTATTCCCCTATCATAAACATAAGACCCTCCTAACCTCAACATAAATTTCGGGGACGAAATTGTTTCTTCGTTTATTGGATTTGTAACATCCCAGTGCGCACTAGGCCCCTATGATGATAACTTAAATCAGTGGAAGGAATTTAGTGTGATATTAAAGGTTGCCTCCTAGTTAATGTGGTGTGCTAATTAGGGTTTTCTTATAGTTGAAATGGGGTGCTATTAGATGGTTTGTGTGGGCTGACATGTGAATTGAAATGCCGCGCTTGTTTCGCTTTGGTAGCTTAATTGTAATTGATATTTTTAATCTATTTTTTTAGATTGAAAGTGATGGGATTTCTTAGTCACTGAGTATGGCTGGAGCAAACTTTGTTCCAGTTACTATGAGGAGGTGGCTTTTGCTGCTACAGGTTTTATATATTTTATGGTTAGCTTTAGAGAGGCGGTGGAGGATTTTCATTCTTATGTAATGACCGACTCTCTCTCTCTCTCTCTTTGATTTCACCATCTCGATTATCTTCACAGCTGGGGTTCCTCCTCTTCCTTATCTCCTCCTCGTTCTGCATATTTTGGGAAAGGATCCTTTCGTTTATGTTGAGATCTGTTGAGGGGAAGGCTCTGTTTAATATGAGCTTCGTCAAACTCGCGATTTACTTCTGCTACCCATTTCTATGCCCTACCTATAAGAAATATTCTTCCTCTTCTTTTTCTCTCCCTCGTTTTGCTTGATCTGGCAAGGAATCTTGTAATTTATGCTGGGAGTAAGGGTTGGTAAGGCTTTACGTGAGTTTGGCTTAGCTGGGTTTGCGATTTGGTACCGATTTCGTGCCTGGCTTCGTTTACCTCACTGTAGGCCTTCTCTTCCCTGTTATTATTCACCGTCTTCTCCTGTATTGGGGGGGGGGGGAATTCTGTTGTTGTGGCCGACTGCTGCTGTGATGCTCCTCTTGCCAATTTGGTGGCTGTACTGGTAGGAGTTTTGGGGGTTCTCTTCTTGATGAACTTGACTACTTAAGTCAACTGCTGCTGATTTTGATTGTGTTCTTTGAGTTTATTGCATGAATCTGAGTGGGAAGGAAATTCATTCATACCATAGCAATGAGATCATATAGTATGCTGATTACATGATGTATATTTCTGTGGATCAGGACTCTTTAATTAGTCTTGGACAACTGCCGCCATGCCGCGGAGGAGACAACCGCGAACGTCGTCCGGAAATCAGGTGACTTCCTCCCCTCTCCCTTGGTGCTAACCTCTTAGATCACAATAGGAGACATGAAGGCTCAAGAGAGCTTCTCGTGTGAGCTTTAATGAAGTTTCCTTAGGAAGACCTAGCCGGAACCTCAAAATTAGGGCATCGTTCGCTGCGAGGTTCTAGGGATCATTTCTTCTCTTCAAAAGGAAGAGATGGGATTTGATTTGGGGCAAACCCATGGTCGTTGTGGGAGAGTGAGGGGAATGATATTTAGGAATTTTAAAAAGGGGGTTAAATGATCTTCATGTTTGGGGAAGATGATGGATCATGCTCTGTTAAATAGGTTTGTCTTTTATTGTATATTATGTAACAAGGTTGAAAATAACCACTTGGATTAGAAGTCCCGGTGTACGTGGATACACGGATTGTTTAGAAGGACTTGGATTAGAAGTCCTGGTGTACGTAGATACACGAATTTGGTTAGAAGTACTTGAATTAGAAGTCCTGGTGTACGTAGATACACGGATTGGTTAGAAGGACTTGGATTAGAAGTCCTGGTGTATGTAGATACACGGATTGTTTAGAAGGACTTGGATTAGAAGTCCTAGTGTACGTAGATACACGGATTGTTTAGAAGGACTTGGATTAGAAGTCCTGTATACGTAGATACACGGATTGGTTAGAAGGACTTGGATTAGAAGTCCTGGTGTACGTATATACACGGATTGGTTAGAAGGACTTGGATTAGAAGTCCTGGTGTACGTAGATACACGGATTGGTTAGAAGGACTTGGATTAGAAGTCCTGGTGTACATAGATACACGGATTTGGTTAGAAGGACTTGGATTAGAAGTCCTGGTGTACGTAGATACACGGATTGGTTAGAAGGACTTGGATTAGAAGTCCTGGTGTACGTAGAGACACGGATTGTTTAGAAGGACTTGGATTAGAAGTCCTAATGTACGTAGTTACACAGATTGTTTAGAAGGACTTGGATTAGAAGTCCTGGTGTACGTAGATACACAGATTGGTTAGAAGGACTTGGATTAGAAGTCCTGGTGTACTTTGATACACGATTTGTATAGAAGGACTTGGATTAGAAGTCCTGGTGTATGTTGATACACAGATACAAATGGACCCCGCTGGGGAGGAATACTTGTGGCGGGTCTAAGGACTTGCTAGTCGTGACACCGACAGAAGCCGACAGTAGACTCTTGACCGGTTGGGTTGGACTCTTGGTGCTCACCTACCCAAGTCCCCTTCTGTGCCCTTGGAGGCTCCGCTGTGTGTTCTTAGCGTCGAGCAGTACGCAGGGTCTCCGCTGTGTGTTCTTAGCGTCGAGGCGTACAGAGGCCTAGGACTGGTAGTGTTCATACCCTCCTAGTAGTGGAGGAGCTTGTTCCACTGTCTCCGTCTGGCCACGACGGGAGATGCCTGAGCGGTTAGCTACCACTCAAAATGCGAGAACTAAAGGTATATGTCGACATAACAACTTTTCATAGGTGAGACTTCATATCATAATCATTGCATTGCATTCATCCTTCATAATCATTGCATTGCACCGCATTGGATCCTCATCAAATAAACTTGTATGGGCACCTTTATATGATGAGTTACCTTCATGTGCAGATCCTTAACTTATAAGCTTGTATGGGCATCCTTAAAAGTTAAGTTCAATTCGGTTTATTGACACTCTGCTCATGCTTTCTTATTACTAGTACTTGCTTACTCCTTTCTGTTACTAGTTCGATATTGATACTTGCTCACTCCTTTCTGTTACTAGTTCGATATTGATACTCTGCTTACTTCTTTCTGTTACTAGTACTTACTTGTAATTGTACCTGTTAGTTAGAGTTATTGCAAGTACTTGGTTACTTATACAACCGACATGTATTTACAACCATTCCTGTCACCTATTTTGTATATTATTGCTTATATTGCAGCTTTCTGTCCTTTCCTACCGCCCGGTGCCTTGGAGTCGTCGGGGGAGCGGATGTGAAGCAACTTAGTCTTTATGACTAACGGTTGGTACGCCCCTCTTTTTAGGAGTGTTCCTTAGAGCAGCAGTGCACGGTGCTGGAGGAGGCCAGACAGGTCAGGTGTGCAGGGTTGGTGGCTATGGTACCTTGGTTGCCGTTTGTGGCAGATGTGAGCACAGTTGGAGATGTAGCCCTTGGGGAATTTAGTTCGATACTCTAATACTTTTGCAGGAGCTCTCGGAGCTCTTGTCTTTATACTTATTTGGACTCTTACTTATGTGAATATCTTTTTATGGCTTCTTGCTTTTCTTTATTGATGGGTTGGCGCTGTTCAGTTGGTTTGGCCGGCAGGATAGGCGTCTTGTGGGGGAGGCTAGCTCGTGTGCAGGCGCTCCCGCAAGACGGCTGTCCTGGGCATAAGACTCCCCTCGGTCGTGTCGTGTGTTCCGGGAGGGGGGTCTTACATAAGGATTATTCTTTTGACTAACGGTCGGTGGACTATATCATTTTAGGGGATCAAGGAGTAGCCTCAGGAGCCGCATCACCAACGGAGGCCTGTGTAGTTGGAGGTGGGCCAGTCTAGCACAGGAGCACCAGTCTCAGGATCAGTGAGTGATTACTAGTTTTGCTTCCGCGAGAGAACATATAGTGAGGACATGATGTACAGGGCATGAGCTCTTTATTATTGTTATCTTTGTATTCAGTTATTATCATGTGGACATTTATATCTATTGCATGTGATTTGTGGATTTGAACGTCTATTTGTTCATTTATACTTTTCTTCTTCTGTGATCGATATGGCCGGTAGGATCGGCGTTTTGTAGTGGCGACCTTCTCGTGTGTTGTTGTCACCGCAAAGCGGCGGTTCTGGGCATAAGATCCGGCTTTGTAGAAAAGAAAAGGTGTCTTAGAGGCATGGATCCCAACGAAGCCCTCTACGGCAGGAAGTGCAGGACTCTAATTTCATGGATATAGGATGAGGACCCAAAGGAGCTGGGGTCAGAATATATAGAAGACATGGATGTCCAGATACCACTGATACGAGATCTAATGTTGGAAGTGCAGAGCAGACATGGTAAATATTTTGACACGCTGCATCGGAAGGTGGAATTCCAGGCAGGAGATAGGGTGTTTCTGAAAATACGTCTGGCACACGGGGTATCACGAGTCCGGAGACTAAAGAAGCTCAGCTCGAGATACATGGGGGCGTATAGGATCTTGGAACGGATCGGCCCTTTGTCATTTAGAATGGATCTTCCGCTGGAATTGGCAGGATAGCACAATGTATTTCTTTTCTCCTTGCTTAGGAGATCACTTCTTCGGCCAAAGCAACAGATCACTTCCGCGACAGGACAGATAGCATCCGACCGTTCTGTCCATTTATAGACAATATGGATCGATGACACCGGCGTTTGAGTCTTGCGACTGATGAAAGTTCTGCTAGTGAAGGTCCTTTCGTCGAATCAAAGGCAAGTGGAGCACACCTGAGAGACTCTGAACCTAATGTTGCAGCAATACCTGGGAATCTTTACGTCAAGAAAGAGTTTAATTAGTTTTAAAGCTTTACGATGATCTGCCTTATATAAGAACCCCGTGAGCCCAATCTTAATTTTGTGAAATTTTTTTTTTTTTTTATGTATTGGAATTTATAACATCCCACAAACCACTAGACCCCTAAGTTGAATTTTTGTCATGACAATGTCATGACAAAAGGGGAGACTAGTCAAAAGAATCATAGAAACCTAAGAGAATAGGGAATTGCACATTGGTGTGCATTTAACAATTGTAGGTCACCTAGCCTAGGATTGACCAAAGGAGCTTCAGTGTGTCTATATAACCTCACCTTGACCCTCACGACCTTTCAAGGAGTTCAATAGGTCACTATGGACCCTTTAGGGTCAAACAAATTGGTCAATTTGACCACAGTCAACCTTAGCACAAATTAGGTCAAACCTATCTAATTGAAGTTAATTGGACTTCATATGGCCAAATTGAACCTAGCACTACAAGATAAACCCCCCAAGAGGTCCATTTGAGCAAGAGCCCCATCATTGGGTCAACCAAATTGGTCAATTTCACCAAAGTCAACCCTAGTCCAAATTATGTCAAACCTCCATAATTGAAGTCAATTGGACTTCATATGTCCAAATTGAACCTACTACTACAAGGCAAACTCTCCAAATGGTCCAATTACCAAGAACTTTGTCACTTGGTCAACCAATTTACCCAATTTGACCAAAGTTAAACCTATCCCAATCTTGTTCAAAATTACATTTTATGGCTCAATTAGCCTAATTGGAGCCTCACCATGGCCCAATACACCTCGCATGATGACTAGGGACGTAATACCATCAAGTGGTGTCAACCCCACCCTTAGTTGACCAAGTAGACTGTAATACACAAGTTTTTCATTAATTATTTTGCATAGCCGCTGTGACGTAATTTTGGCGTATGGGCATTACGTCAGCTCATCAAGTTTAGTTTTGGTCCTTAGCTTAGTTAAAGTATGTAATTTAGATCGAGCGTGCAAAAAATTTTGCGACATTTCGAGTTAAAGGGAATATTTTGGGTAGTTATCAAGATTTTAGCTTCGGGAAGCTTTATCCTTAGTTTGGCTTATCAGAATTGAATTCTTACATTGCCGTTAGATTCGTAGCGCCGTTTTTCTGTTAGGGTGCGAATTTTGTGGAAATCCGAGGTGATCTAGTCGCCCTCGCAGTTTAAGTAAAAGGGAGTATTATTTAATTAATTATATATGGAAATTAGGGTTTATATAAATACCCAAAATCCCTAATCCTATTCAACTTCTTCCCCATTCGGCCGACGAAGAGTTCTATCGGGTGAGAGAGCGAGAGCAGCGTGTCGTGGAGCTTCCGGCCGGCGATTCGAATGCTGTAGTAGTCGAAATCGTGTTTGGAGAGTGGATTCGGAAAGCTCTCAGCGAGATCTTCGTCCTGGTGGTGAGCTTTTCCCGTTTCTTGGAATTTTGGAGTTTGAGGTAGTGGCCTAACTCCTCCTTTTGATGTGAAAAGTTTTAGGATTTTGTGCTCGAGTGTTTCCATAGGTGTAGGAGCAAGGAAATTCGAGTTTTTGGCGTGGTTAAGGCAAGTGGTTATTTTCTCCTTCCTTCTGGTTTGTTGAAGCACTCTTCTTTTCCTTGGTTATGAGTTATTGCTGTGTTTTTAGCTTATACCTTGAGCGCATGTATGATAGTTAATATCCCTAAACCCCCTTGATCTTCCCCCAAAAAAAATATCTGGAGTTTTCCCTGGACAACCTACGGTTGCCCTGAATTCTTTTTCCTGCTTCCTTGGATTTCTCGAGAAATCAATGTTCCTGTCTTGGATTTCTCGAGAAATCAATGTTTCCTACTTTGGGATTTCTCGAGAAATTGCATCTCCTGCCCTTGGGATTTCTCGAGAACTGCAATTCCTGCCTTTGGGATTTCTCGAGAATTCTATTCTCTGCATTTGATCTCTCGAGAACCCTTTGACCTTAGCCCTCGACTTCTCGAGAAATGTTTGATCTTAGCACTTGATCTCTCGAGAACCATTAGTTTCTTATTCTTTGATTTCTCGAGAACTATAGGTTCTTAGCTTTTGATTCCTCGAGAAATGCCCCTTTGTTTCTTAGTGTTTGAGCTATGCTTCCAATTTCTCCTCCTCCTTGAAATCTTGTGTCTTCTAAAGGGTGCAGGTAGTTACAGATATCTGTATTTTGCCCTTGATCATGAGCACCTTCTGCCTAAGTTCTTACATATGTTGTGATTACCCAATCTCTGAGTCTTCCCTTATGAATCGTCTTATGCAGTGTTTACCTCGTCTTTGACCCTAACTCCTAGGGTATCCTGGTGATTATTTCTCGGGCTGTGTTCCGTGCCTTAATAAAAGTTAATTAATATGAACTGTTGCCTTTAGCCTTGCACGGTGGCCATTTCAAAGGACATGACAACAGGCCTGGCTTGTGGTCCTGTGGGCCGTGTTTGGGGGCAGTAAGGACTTTGTTAAGTACAGTGGCCATTGTAGGGGTGGTCAACAGGCTCATCCTTGGCCCCGTGGGCTGTGTTTGGGTTGTAGGGAATAGAGAAACTCCCACCCGTTTTAGGCTTTGGGTGGTAGAGGATAAAGGACCGCCACCCGCTTAACTTGAGCTGATCAGTCTCTTTAAATAGAATTTACAAGATAAATGAACCATGCTTGTTCCTCTTTATGATATTTGGTGCACTCAGTGCTTTGCTTAGTTCTTTGCTTTGGAGTTCTCCTTCTTTTATTTCTTTTTCTGTAAGTTTGGCCTGGGTTGGTACCCCTTATGACTTATTTACTTTACCTCTTGTTTCTCTGCCACTTGTAAATCCCTTGCTGAGGCATTCTTTGTTTTATTGAATGCCTCAGGTTTTGAGCCTTAGCGGCTAGTGGTGTAGCCCAGAGTCTTCGGGAGTTTTAGTTGTTGTTTTACCCCGCTGCTGTGATGTAGTTGTTATTAGTTTTCTTCTTATGTTCAGACATGCTAATTTGGAGCCAATGAGTTAGTGTCAGGTTGTTGACGCCCTTTGTGCCTCTTTTAGATACTTTATAGTTTACTTGCCAGCTAATGCCACTGCTTTTAGATCTTAGGTATCTTGCTCTCTAGGAATGATTTATGTCTAGGTGCATCATAGTTATAAAAGGATTTTTCTTTCATCCTCATCGCATTCTTTTAACTGAAATCCTTAGTTTTAAAGTCATCTAAAGGTATTTTCTATACTTATACTACGCCTAGATATGTACATATCATTTACTTTATGTCATGTCATTACGTGCATATAGGACCTTAAGTGAACAAAATCAAGTATTTTTCCGCTACAAATTTCATATATTTTCTCGATGGACTAGTTGATCCACGAACTGAGAAAAACAGTTCTTACTCCAAATCCTAATAAATGATTTCCAATGATGAATTATCATGCAATCATGTTTGATTTAAATAAGTAATAGGTTCACGCCTGAGCATCTGCAGTTGTCTCATGCATGATGTGGCATCATGATGCGTATTTTCTCTTACTCTGATATTCCTAAATTGGGAGAAAATATGGGTTGTGACTGTTGGTATCAGAGGTAGGTTGTCTGACAAGTCGGTCGAGCAACAAATTTTGATATAGTATAGTTGTTTTGGTTTCATTGCATACACACACCGATGTGTCATCAGTACGTCTTGGCCAAAGCATGAACACTACACTCATAGCATGATAAGAAGTATACGGGGCAAATTATGTAGTATGGGATGCATAATATGTGTCTGTATATGGATCCACCATAGGTGGCAATATGTGATGGTTATGTAGTATGGGATGCATAACCATCATAACATGGATGCCAATTAGCACGTTTTCTTTTTTGTTACATGCGATATTATGTAGTATGGGATGCATAATATATCATTTGTACGCCACTCATAACATGCATTAAGGCCTTTAGTAAAATGCATAGCACAACCTACCTTGCATAGCATTGCATAAGCACGCGTGCGAAGCTAAAGATTTATATGATGACACACGTACACACATGATTTAAAAAAAACACAAGAAAATTCATGCATTCATGACCTTTGCACATGAGTTAAGAGGGATGATGTAGTATCATTCCCGAATTTAGCATAGCATCATAAAAATATTCCGGGGAAAGGTGGTGCCAATGGCAAGTATCTGTACATGTATGTTCTGAACAAAGCAGTGTAGTTCTAGTGTAAGGTTAAGTTTGAATTATAAGTTTATGCATATCAGGAGAGATGGCGCCTAGGCGAATCCCGACTAGATCGACTCCTAAGTCGGAGGGTGAGACATCCAGAGCGCATAGTGAAGCCTTGAACGGGAGTCTGCGCCAGAGCAATGAGGCTCTGACGAGGAAGGTGGTTGCGATGCAATCGCAAGTTGAGGCATTGATGTCTGTCGGTGCTAGGAAGCAATCCGTAGTGCAGGCTCCTGTAGTAGGACTGATAGTACCTACTCCTCCTGCTCCCTTGGTACCCCCAGTAGCGATACCTTCGGAAATGAATTTCATTTTGCATTTTCAAAGGTTGGGTGCTCCATCATATGACAGACGAGTCGACTTCTTGGCCTTAGACGATTGGATGATAGCCATTGAAGAGATGTTCTCATAATCAGGAATCTCCGTGGATCTGAGGGTGATGGTCGCCGCGTACCAGCTTAAGGGTCTCGCAAAGAGTTGGTGGTTGAGGGAGAAGGAAAACCTTTTCGAAGGATGTTCGTCGAAAACCTTCAAAGGAATGTTGTTAAAGAAGTTCCTATCGTCGGTGGAACAAGACCGATTAATGAATGATTTCCTGCATCTGAAGCAGAGGCAGCTCTCGGAGAGTGAGTATGAAATAGAGTTTTGCAGGTTGAGCAGGTTTGCTCAGGCCTTGGTAGCCTTGGAAGAAAGAAGAGTAAAGAGATTTCAGGGTGGTCTCTGTAGTGGCATCCAGCAGCTGGTCAGTGCAACAGGTCAGAGAAGTACGCCGAGGTAGTAGAGGCAGCGCTGAAGGTTGAGGCAATTGATAATGCGAAGAATCGAGGATCAATAATGAAGAAGGGAAATAGGATGGCTGGAGAATAAGGGAATTCTGGTGCACCTAGCTCAGTCTTGAAGAAAGGAGGTGGTGAGGTCTGTAGTTTCTGTGGCCGTTCTGGCCATCCATTTGAAAAGTGTTTCAATAGGAAAGGAGTTCAAAAGCAGCAGCGAGTGCTGGCAATTCAGGGTGCTCCGAAGGGAGAGGTGCTCTGCCCGTTGTGCAAGCAGAAGGGGCATGATGCGGCCCAGTGTTGGACCAAGGAGAAAGTCTGGTTCCAGTACGGAAAATGGGGCACATGAAGTTTCAATGCCAGCGAGTTCAACACCCGTTGCAGCCAGTTCCGCTTTGAGCCTTGCCGCCGCCGCAGCATCAGGATAAAGGAAGAGGAAAGATAAACGTGTTAACCCAGGAGCAAGCGCAGTCTTCGACCCAAGTGATCGTAGGTTAGACCTTAATCCAACTGTTAAGTCTTGATTCCTTTTAGTTTTGCTGTATTAGACTAGTTTCTTTTTCACGCATATAGGGAGATTTAAGGTAATCAATCGTTGGGCTCGTGTTCTTTTCGATTCGGGTGCTACCCATTCGTTCGTGACAAGGACTTTCGTCGAGCATCACCGTTTGACCCCTAAGTTGGGCAACGATTCGTTCCTCGTTAAGTTCCCTTCTGGTGATTTGGTATCCTCGAACCAGTGCGTCCAAAGTTGCCCTGTTCTCTTAGGAGATTTCTTGGCTATTGTTGATCTCAAGGTGTTGGACCTAGAAGACTTCGACGTGATTTTGGGTATAGACTGGTTGTCCAGTTATGATGCGGTCATCCGATGCAGGGAAAAGCGTCTGGACTTCGTTATGGACAATGGTCATCCCATGTGAATTTTTGGATCTCCGTGCCAGAGTTCCCCGATAATTTCTACGGTATGTTCTCGGAAGCTGTTAAATTCTGGTTGTTTGCTTACCTGGTTGCTATGTTAGGGGTCGTTAGTGGTTCGCCGTGTATCGAGGATTTTCTGGAGGTGCGAGAGTTTCCTGATGTCTTCCTTATTAATCTTCCTTGTCTCCCGCTTGTTTGAGATGCGGAGTTCGTTATTGATCTTGAGCCGAGTACTCGTCCTATCATGAAGGCACCGTATCGTATGGCCCCGTGTGAGCTAGAAGAGTTGCGAACTCAGTTAGATGAGATGTTACATTGTGGATTCATTAGGCCAAGTTCTTCGCCCTGGGGTGCTCCAGTTTTGTTTGTGAAAAAGAAGGATGGTTCTATGAGGTTGTGCATAGATTATAGGGAGTTAAAGAAAGTGACCATCAAGAACAGGTATCTATTGCCGAGGATAGATGATCTGTTTGATCAGTTGCGTGGTAGTTCGGTGTTTTCGAAGAATGACCTTCGATTAGGACGGAGAACGTTCAGACGTTCTCCGGACTGCCTTTCGTTCCCGTTATGGTCATTTTCAGTTTCTAGTTATGTCTTTTGGTTTGACGAATGCACCCTCTGCATTTATGGACTTGATGAACCGAGTGTTCAGAGATTTTCTAGATCATTTTGTAGTGGTATTCATCGATGATGTGTTGGTATATTCCAGAAGTGCTGGGGAGCATGTTACGCATTTGCGCTTAGTATTGTCTACTCTTAGAGAGCACAAGTTGTATGCGAAGCTGAGTAAGTGTGAGTTCTGACTTCCTCAGGTGTCCTTTCTGGGTCATGTAGTGAACATGTAGACCCAGCTAAGATTTCTGCTATGTTAGATTAGAAGACGCCTTCAACGCCTAAGGAGATAAGGAGTTTCTTAGGGTTGGCAGGGTACTACAGGAGATTTGTTCAAGGATTCTCAGTGCTGTCGGCACCTTTAACTATGCTTACCCAGAAGAATACCGCTTTTATCTGGAGCGATAAGTGCGAAGAAGCCTTTCAGGAATTAAAAAGGCGTTTATGCAGTGCTCCTATATTGGCCTTACCGATCGAAGGAGTATAGTATAATGTTTATGTGGACGCATCTTACATTGGACTAAGGTGTGTTTTGATGCAAGAAGGAAAGGTGATTGTTGTTGGATTGGTAGGCGCCCTTAGGGGGGGGTGAATATGGGTTTTAAAAACTTATATTATATTTTGAAATATTTACTTATGATAAGAGATCACAATAGTGAAATTGAATAAAGATCTAAATTGTTTTATAATGAAGGAGAGGATAGTAAACAATTTAGAGAAATGAAAAACAAATCAATTTTATTACACAAAGATAGACATGATTATTATTAATAAAATTGATTACAAAATTAGATTTCAATGACGCTAGAAATCAAGGCGAAATAGAAAGACTCTTTTGGTTTTCTATACCGACTCGTATCCACACGAACCGGTTGGCTTTAGCTGTTCCTTACCCGGATACGGCCTCAAGCCGCTCTAGCCAACCCTTCCCCGGATTTGGCCTCGAGCACCCCCTAGACCTACACCCGAGACCTAGTCGCCAACACGAGGCGAATTTCTGCCCTAAGTCCTACCCAGACCTAGTCGCCAACACGAGGCGAATTCTCTAACGATTACAAAAGATATGAAATTAAATAACAACAACAATATTTAAAACTCCCTCTAAGAAACTTTTGAAGTCGGAGATGAACGATCGTTGTAGAATAAGCGAGGTTGAAGCGATCCCTCTTTGGATGTAGCGTGATGAAGTCCTCCTTCAGAAACTCTCTAAGCGTTTGGTGGGAGATCAAATCTCGGTCATATAAGGCTTTGGAATTCTGGCACAAGACCTCTCTCAGGAATCAGCAACCCAAACGAGAAGAGAAGGGTCCAATATATAGACTTAGCGCTAGCGCCTGCGCTAGTGGTACCGACGGCGCTATCCCATTTTAGGATATATTCTGCGCGGCAGAATCTTCAATCCGAGGAAACAATTCTTTCTTGCCTTCTGTGCTCCACGCTACCGCCTGCGCTATCAGATACCGTCAGTCGCTATCTCCTTCTATTTATGTTAACGCCAGCTTGCATCTCAGCGGTTTCCCTTCCCAGCGGTTTCTTCTCAGCATCTCAACGGTTTTGTCTCAGCGGTTCTGTCTCAGCGGTTTGGTTTCATCTCAGCGGTTTGGTTTCTTCTCAGCGGTTCCTTAGTGCTAGCGCCAGGCGCTAGGTGATACCGTCGGCGCTAGAAGTAGTGTTGGATTTGATGGCTCAAATTTGGGGGCAACCTTCTTATGTAATCCTTAAGTCATATGGACTTTGTTTTCCTGCACACTTAAACACACAAGATCAAATACACATAGGATTTGTTATTCTAAAACCTAGGAGATGCAGAAGACCATGTTCCAACAAACTCCCCCTTTTGATAATAATAATTCCATTAATGATAAATCAGAGCATTAATATATAAGCATGATGAAACTTACTTGTGTGTGTGTGAGAGTGAAGACTTAGGATAATTATCGATTTTATCATTTAGAATTTCTCCCCCTAAATACATGCTCCCCCTAAGTGAATGCTCCCCTAATATGTAAGTATCATTTTAATCATGTTAGTTTTCTATTTTGATAGCGGACTATATTTATCATGTTAGTTCTCCCCCTTTTGTTATTAGCAAAAGTGGGTAAGGAAGCAAAACACAAATTTTTTGATAATAAGATAAAGGCATGATCGAGCTTTTAGAGAGCGGGAATAATAAGGAGTTTTAGAATAATTTTTATAAAAATAGATCAGATTTTTTAGCTTAAAGATGAACAATCTAATATTTGTCAAGTACTCAATATTATCATGTTAGTTTTTCCTTTTTATATAAGAGTTTTAAGCATAAAAAAATGTAATGATTTCCAAGTAACTAAACTACCCAGACAGTATGTCTACACCCTAGCCCCGTACTAAGTGATAGATGGGCATGAGGAGCTACATACAAGACGTAGGTTGGGGTGTTAGTCCCATATGCAAACACTAGAAAAACTCAACCCAGCACTCTTTCCCCCCAGTGCCTCGCAAGGCCCCACTGGAACCATCCCCGGTTAAGGACAAGACATGACTTAGAGGTTAGGTTATCTAATGTCTACAACCCTATGCCCCCGCTATGGAGAGAGATATAATCATGGATAATAATTATTAGAAGTATTTAAGCGTTTTAAATCAAATTATAATTTCATAGCCAATGGGTTTTAATATTTGAATTTTTACAGAAAAGTTCACAAAGCTAATCCATTAATAAATCAGAGTGTTAGTATTAGAATATTTTCATAGAAATAAATCAGTGTTTTTAGAAAAAAAATATTCTTATTTAAAGCAACCAATATAAAGTTTACCAAGCAAGTCCACCACTTGTTGAAAGAAAGGAATGTTAAGATTCAAGTGAGGATGCACACAAAATAAAAGATTTTAAATAAGCTTGAAAGTGCAAGGTAAAACAATTATATGGTTATGATGCAGAAGACTTATCGAAATACAAGAAACATTTTATTGTAATCAATGATGATCCATAAAAAGATATATGAGTTAAATTTCATAAAGAAGATGTTTTTGTAAATCATTGTTCAATTAAAATCTTTAAGTCTAACAATAAATTAACCAAGCATGAAATAATGTTATCAAAAAGAGATTACTACACTGTTATTTTAATTCACAAATTCAAAACATACCAAACATTGTAGAAAGCATGCTAGGTTATCTAGTGCATTTCATAAATAAAGAGTAGTATAGACTTTGCATTAGGATCCAATACTCATGAGAAGAAGTGTTATGGAAGATAATGATGTGCACATAAGTGTATTTTTTAGTAGAGTAAACAAATGTTTTAATCAAAAATACAAGAAATGGCATGGATACGGTCACCGGATGTGCGACCGATCTATGCACCGATAGTGCTGAGTCTATTCTCCCAGTGCATCCACCACCTCTAGTGGATTCGATTCTTTGTGAGGAATCGGTGCTCGACTTTTATCCGAGCACTATTCCTCCCCCTGTTGTGCATACTACTTTCGTCTCTGACGACATTGTTAAGGATGTGTCGCGGGATGAGGCTGGCGATTTATGTGTTATGCCTGCCCCTATGGAGGAGGACAACCTACTAGGTGAAGAGGAGCTTTTCTCAACACCGGTGGAGGAAGTCCAAATCTTGGGCATGGCCACTGTCGATCCCGCCGAACCTTGTAGCATTGATGACAATGCAAACATTATTTTACTTACCCAACCTGATGGGAGTGAGACCGGGATCACTCCCCCGATTGATTTTTATTCATGTTCTTCTTCTTTTTTATTTCTTGATCCCCTTTCTCTATCTGAGCCTGTGCATGTTGAGTCTTCACAGGTACCTCAGGAGGACTTGGAGCATGATGCTCAAGTCAATGATGAGTGTATCCTCATATGTGAGGAGGTTGATCCCCCCTTCGTAGAGGAAGCTCCACTCATTTCCTTCTCCTCCTGCTGCCTCCCTGGAGATGATACCTTGCTGGGCAAGGATAGTTTTGGTGAGTTGAGTGAGGATTCCTCCTCTTCTTATTTTTTATTCCCTCTACCTGTGACGAGCAGGTATTATTTATATTCGGGTAGAGGCGTGACTGTTCTGTTGCCGTATCGGTACCCGCTACCGACACGCATATTAGAACAGTTACCTGTGCACTTCTCTTTTCATAGACCCATTAGCTAGGACCTTTTTGTTTTCAAATAAGTCGTGCTGGGATGACAGTAACCCCAGTAGTTATCTTTATTTTCCCTGAAATTTTATTTTATCTGATTTAGTTGAGTTTTTGTTAAGGCTATGAATGTCTCGCTGCGTGTGCTGACTCCTGGTTATGCGTAAATTGCACGGTGGATGGAGTTTTTACTAAAATTTTGGCTGCTTGGAAAATTCCTAAGGCGCACGATCACTGGTCGTGCGCACTACTTATCGCGCACGACCACTGGTCGTGCGATCGGCCCAAATTTTTATAAAAAGCCCGTCCGCCCGAGCCTTTCGCGCACGATCTAGGGTTTTCGTTCGCCGACGTCCGTGCGCCGTTTCTGCCTGCTTGCCGCCGATCGTGCGCCTCCTTCCCTTCCGGTGAGCCCTTTCCCTATTTCTCCTCATTCCTTTGCCCTCCTACCACCATGAGCTCCAGAGATCGTCAAAAGGTCTACCAACGCTCCGGCCGCTCTTCCGCCTCTCCTGCTCAGATCCTCGCTAGGATGGCGACTTTTTCCAAGGATTCGCATACGCGGCGATTCAATTCTCTTAAGGAGAAGCCATTCCTATCACAGCGTCTCGTGGATTGGAACGAGTTGAACTCTATCGGCGACAATGGGGAGTTGGGGGAGGCGTCCGCCAGCGCTATCATTTCGATCATTGGAGCGGGGTGTTCGAGTGCAATGACCTCGGCTACCGGGAGCTCACCTTGGAATTTCTTGCTACGTTTGAGTGGGAAGTGTTGCCCTCCGGTCAACGTCCGGGAAAGTGCTCTTTCCAAATTTTGGGCAAGGTTTTCACTCTCTCCTTATCCGAGTTGGCGGTGTGCGCTGGATTTTACACCGAAGCCGAGGCCACGACGATCCCTTTTCTGGATTTGGATGTCTCTTTCCCTGATGGCGTCACCCCGCGTGCCGCGTGGTGTGCCCTCACGGGTCGTGATGAAGAATATGTGGCCAGAAAAAGCAAATCCACATGGATCGTCGCGCCTTCTCTCCGATACCTGCAGCACGTCCTTAGCCACTCTCTTGTCGCCCGTGCCCTTAGTCAGAATGTAGTGGGGTGGCGGGATCTGATCTCCCTCTATAGTATGGAATTTCGGCAGCCCTTGCATCTCGGCTACATGTTGGCCTTCTTCTTCCATCACGAGGCTACCTACGGTCTCACAGGCGCCATTGGTGGTGCCTACTATATCACCCGCATTGCCAAAAGCTTGGGGGTCTGGATTCATCTGCCTCCGATGGTGCAGGTGACTGCACCCTCATTCATCACGCGGGCCACCATGGTGAGTTTCCATCTATTACGGGTCGTGGGGAAGAAGAGTAGTAGACGCTTTGTGGTCGTGATGCCGGGAGATGCGCCTAGGGAGAGGCAAGGCGACGAGGAGCACGGAGAGCCGGCTGAGCCGCCAAATACTCACCGCGAGGTAGCCCTTCTGCAACCGCGAAGGCATTCATTTCAGCAGGAGCGGAGAGCCAAGGAGGAGGGCAGTTCGTCAAGAGCGCCGGAGGTGCCAAGTTTCGATCGGCGCCTCTCCGATTTGGAGGCAAACCAGTACTGGCTTACGGATTTCGTCTATCAGCAAGCACTGCGGGGAGGGCTAAACATCCCCCCACCTCCGGGTCGGGCCGCGTCATCTTCCAGACGGTCGCCGTCCGTTGTGGTGTTAGATAGCGACAGCGACGACGAGTGATCTTCCTCCCTGCATGCGAGATATTCTAAGCCGTGCTTTCTGTTTAGTTTCTTTTGTTGAGTCGTTTGAACTCCTTCTCTTTTGATGTTTGTAATAATAACATTTTGTTTGTGGAATGCTCTTCTGGGCATAGTTTTATTTATTCAGCTTTTTCTGTTCCCTTATTTTGTATGCGAGTGCTCAATATTTATTGCAGGAACAAGTTCACTCCCATGGGTGATAACTTAGAATTCTTGATTTTTTGTGCTCTCACATGTTTAGTCCAGTTTTTACTATTTTTGTTGCTCTAGTGTATAACTTTCAGGTGGCCTTTGTTTCTCTTGAGAGCGGATGCTGCGGACTATTCGTGATCATTTACGCCAATCGTCTGGTATGCTCACTTCTGAGCATTGGGTAACACTTCCTCCCCTCTTTTTGCTTCAATTTCTAGATTTATCGCTTAGCTTAAGTCTGGGGGAGCGGTTGTTGGTATCCAATGTGCACATGCTGCACCGCATACTAGAAGGTTGCTTTTTATTTATCATTTTCATTATCATCGTTGCATTCTTCTCACACCACTTCACCCACTTGAGTGCGTGCTTGTCTTTTTGTTGTTGTCCCGTTTAAACTAGTTTGGTTGGAATGTGAAATAGGTTGTTAACGCAGGAATTATTATTTGGAGTGCGATGTTGACTCATGTAGTGTTCTAGTCACTTCGCATGCTATGGTAGAATTTGTGTAGAACTAGATTTTCTTTATGCATTTAATTTATGTTTAGTATTTCTGCGTAAATTTAGATTTAATATACTCAAGTGGTGAATTCGAATGAAATCGACGATAACCCGGTGTTGTGTGTGTGTGATTGCTAGTCGTGTGTTGCTCGAGTCGGGAGGAAGGTTTATCTTTCTCGTGGGCTAAGAACTTGCCCCAAGCGACTCTCGAAGCATGGGTGAGAGCTACTCGTTGAGTCAAGCATGATGTAGGCCACCCTTTGGCTAGTTTGAGCTTTGTTATTCCATGTCCATTTCATTCCCCTTTGCAAGCCAATTTTGTGCCTACCAATCCTTTGTTCAGCTCCTCTTCATCCACCAAAGCCTGAAGCCTATCCTACTCCCGCAACCAAAATGTTTTTAACTGCGCTCATAATTCTAAACTTGTGTGGAGTGTGGAATCCTTGTGTTATGAAGGAAAAATAAATTCTGTCTGCTGATTTTGAACCAACCGGGGGTTACATAAAAGAAGTAAAATATGTAAAAGAAAAAAAAAGAGAGAGTATTTTGAAAAAAAATCCTCCCGAGCTAAAAACAGAAAATCTGTTGGTATTTGTGAAGTAGGCCGTGTGCACACCTGGTTTTCATGATAAGTCTGGGGGTGTGTCACACGAGCATTGTTCGTTGGTCTTGTATGGTGCAGCGTTCCGTTAGCTCACTTGGGTTGCGTAGCCACCGTGTTTAACTTTGAATATCATACCGTAACCTAAGCCTCATTTTAATCCTATAAGTCCTACTGATTTGATTTGCGAGTTTTCTAGCGCCGTGGAGAGAGTGTGACCGGGCGAGCGTATGGTTCACGACGTTGATGGATTTCAGCGGAGTTATTCCTAAGCCCCGATCTTTTGCAACACCCGCCTCAGTGTCTCGTCACTTTCATACCGGGCATGATCGTCAAATTCTTCATAATTCACCAATTGAGTACATCTAAATCTTTAATTACGCTTTAATACTCTTGTAAATTATTTAGCATATCTAGAATCTCCTTCTACTAAATTCTCTACTTGCATGCGTATGTTACTTCGCACCGTACTCCTTTGTGTAATTCTCTATGTCAATTATCGTTTTCACGCTCCGCCGGATTCGTTTGCTCGGGACGCGCAAACAGTTAAGTCTGGGGGTGTGATGAGTCCTGATCATATACACATTTATGGACTCATCCGGGCCGTTATTTAGTCATTTCTCCGCACTTTAGCCTTGTTTTAGTTTATATTTGATAATCCATGCTAGGTGCACATCTTGGCCCACTTTGGTGTGATTTTCGTGCTTTTTGTCTTTAGTAGTATTCTTGTGCTGTTAGGTGCCACTTTTAGTGGCTAGATCTGTGGTTATGCTGGAATAGGAGTCGTGCAAGTGCTCCCGGTGCAATTCTGCACAGGAACACTGCGCACGATCACCGGTTCTATTGCGCACGACCACTGGTCGTGCGCCACTGATTGTGTGTACTTAACCCTATTTTCACGAGTTCTGTTTGGTGCAGTGCGCACGACCATCAACGACAGTGCGCACGACCACCGGTCGTGCGCCACTGCTCGTGCGCACTTACCATTTAATTTCCGAGTTCGGTTTGCTCCAGTGCGCACGACCATCAACTCCAGTGCGCACGACCACCGGTCGTGCGCCAATGACCGTGCGCGCTGTTCAATTCAGCGCCTATATAATGACCTGATCGCGAATTAGGTCGGGATAACACATTTGGACTCCGTTCCTTCCGCCGTTTTCACCATTTTCAGAGGGTTTTCATCCCCTAGGCCTCCTCCATCATCCAAGGGCTTGCAAGAAGGGATCCTACACTCATTTTGATCGCTAAGGAAGAAGTTCTTCGCACTAGACGTGGCCGGATGGTAAATCGCTGGAGAAGACGGGTCCATTGGGAGGTGTGACAGCCCTCCTCTACCCCGGACGCAGTTGGGACCGAGCTAGGACGCGGATTGACAACCCGGTTCTTCCTACCGTGAATCTACAACGAGACTCCGGATTCGGTCGTATTTCTTGCCTTTTTCTTCTACTTGTGTGGTTATATTTGTTGTAATCTCTTTATTTAGATGATGAATGCTATGAACCATGTGTATTATTGCTTATTTCATGATTTTGGAATTATCTAGTTCATTTGTATTATTGAGGTGCGCCCTATTCCATCTCCCACTCCACCACCGTGACCGGTGCCGCACTAGCAATTGCTTGTGGCGTGCTTATTGTTGACGAGGTGCTTGCGACCCTCATTCCGCTTGCCTTCTCGCCCATCCGCCCTTTCGACGCAGTGCACTCAAGGCCTGCTCAGTCTCCATCTCGCCAATCGAAGCATTGCATAGCGGCATTGCATAGGAGTAGGCGTAGTATTTTATTTTATTATTCGCAAACCAAACCAACCATCCATTGTAACACCGACCAAGGACTTCGATATCAAGTCCTTCCTCGATATTAAATTCCACCTTACTGTGTTCCTCAAGAGACCGACACTCGGGGATTTTCCCCATTTTTATTACTTGCGCGACCGGTGCACTTGCCGAAAATATCGCATCAGGGGTGCAGGACGTGGAGGTCTCGACGGACTCCATGGTGGTGGCATGCCAGATCAGGGGGGAATTCGAAGTCAAAGAACCAACTCTCCAATGGTACCTGGAGAAGGTTAAAGGGATAGTGGGACAGTTTCGCACCTTCTCCATCAAACACATCCCAAGAGGAGAAAGCACCTAGGCGGACCTCCTAGCCAAGTTCGGTCCCCAGGCCGGGGGAACAGTGCCGGAGCTTTTCCGACCCTCCATCGAGGAGGGGGAGGTGATGGAGGTGGACCAGCGGGTGTCGTGGATGGATCCCTTCATCACCTACTTAACAATGGGGAAGTTCCCCGAGGAAGAGGCAGACAAGCGTCGGCTCAGGTATAAATCAGCTTACTAGTCCTTGCATGCAGGGGTACTGTATAGAAAGACCCTCTCGGGGCTCCTGGCCCGTTGTGTCTCAGAGGAGGAAGCCCTGAGGGTCCTGGAGGAGATTCACTCAGGAGTGTGTGGCAGCCACTCAGGAAGCAGGACCCTGGAAGGAAGAGTTTTGAGGCAAGGCTACTTTTGGCCCACCCTCAGCAAGGATGCGGCCGAGTTCTCCAGGAGGTGCCCCAAGTGCCAACTCTACGCTCCTCTCCAACTCCTCCCAGCTCAGAGGCTAAGAACGATCACGTCTCCTTGGCCATTTGCAATCTGGGGACTAGACCTGGTGGGACCTTTCCCCCAGGCAAGCGGTCAAAGGAGGTTCTTGCTAGTGATGGTCGATTACTTCTCCAAGTGGATCGAGGCGAAGGCAATGGCCAAGGTAACCTCCCAAGTGGTAAAGAATTTCATTTGGGGTGAGATTATTTGCAGGAACGGGCTTCCTCTAGCCGTTGTCACGGATAACGGGCCGTAGTTCGCCAGTGATGAGTTCGTTAGTTTCTGTACTTAGCTCGGCATAGATCTCAGGTTCGCGTCGGTCCACCACCCAAAGAGCAATGGGCAAGTGGAGGCGGCGAACAAAATTATAGTAAACCTCCTCAAGAAGAAGATCGAGAACCTAAGAGGGAGTTGGGTGGAGCAACTTCCCTCGGTCCTCTGGGCACTGAGGACCACCCCAAATACAGCTACCGGGGAGACCCCCTTCAAGCTGTCCCACAGATCCGAGGCTGTCCTCCCGGTTGAGTTTGAAGTCAAGACACCTAGAGTGGTCACCGCAGGGGAAGGAGGTGAAGAATGGAGAGCGAACAACGAAGAAGGCCAAAGATTGTCTTTGGACCTAGTTTAGGAACTCCGAGACCTGTCCACCGTTAGGCAGGAGGAAGTGAAAAGGCGGATGGACAAGTACTTTGACAAATATATCCGAGTAAAACATTTCCAGAAGGGGGACTTGGTACTAAAGAAGGTTGATGCGGCTGGAAGGGGGGCCACGGTAGGTAAGCTCAATCCCAACTGGGAGGGCCCATATATTGTAAGTGAAGGGCTAAAGTCAGGAGGTACCACCTCCGGGATGTGGAAGGGGTACCCCTCGGTCGGGCCAGGAGTGAGGATGACTTAAAGCGCTTTTATCCATATAGTTCCTTTTCTATACCCATTCTAATACATTATTTCTCATGTGCTGTTTCTTTGACTATGGGTCCCAGGTGACAAATTCTTTTATGTTGGATTGCCCCGGACGATCCCGCTGCCAGGCTCTCACTAGCCGGTGGGTCAGGTTGATCTTGCGGAGAGGCTGGCGAGGTTGACAGGTTCTTTTATGCTGGATTGCCCCAGACGATCCCGCTGCCGGGCTCTCACTAGCCGGTGGGTCAGGTTGATCTCGCGGAGAGGCTGGCGAGGTTGACAGGTTCTTTTATGCTGGATTGCCCCGGACGATCCCGCTGCCGGGCTCTCACTAGCCGGTGGGTTAGGTTGATCTCGCGGAGAGGCTGGCGAGGTTGACAGGTTCTTTTATGCTGGATTGCCCCAGACGATCCCGCTGCCAGGCTCTCACTAGCCGGTGGGTCAGGTTGATCTCGCGGAGAGTCTGGCGAGGTTGACAGGTTCTTTTATGCTGGATTGCCCCGGACGATCCCGCTGTCGGGCTCTCACTAGCCGGTGGGTCAGGTTGATCTCGCGGAGAGGCTGGCGAGGTTGACAGGTTCTTTTATGCTGGATTGCCCCGGACGATCCCGCTGCCGGGCTCTCACTAGCCGGTGGGTCAGGTTGATCTCGCGGAGAGGCTGGCGAGGTTGACAAGTTTTTTATGCTGGATTGCCCCGGACGATCCCGCTGCCGGGCTCTCACTAGCCGGTGGGTCAGGTTGATCTCGCGGAGAGACTAGCGAGGTTGACAGGTTCTTTTATGCTGGATTGCCCCGGACGATCCCGCTGCCGGGCTCTCACTAGCCGGTGGGTAAGGTTGATCACGCGGAGAGGCTGGCGAGGTTGACAGATTCTTTTATGCTGGATTGCCCCGGACGATCCCGCTGCCGGGCTCTCACAAGCCAGTGGGTCAGGTTGATCTCGCGGAGAGGCTGGCGAGGTTGATAGGTTCTTTTATTGTGGATTGCCCCGGACGATCCCGCTGCCGGGCTCTCACTAGCCGGTTGGTCAGGTTGATCTCGCGGAGAGGCTGGCAAGGGAGGGGAGTTTGTCCCTAAGAGAGTTCGAAAGCGAGGATAATTTCTCTTTTTGGCGAGAAGGGGGGACCTCGGCACAAGATAATAATGAGAAAAGGGGGTTTGGTCCCTAAGAAATATGGTCAGAAATTTAGGGCAACTTCTCGCTGGGCGAGAAACGGAATTCTCGGCATATATAAAATAAGCGAGACGGCAAGGAGAGAGTACTATACACAAACTAGCGAATAAAAATGAAATCAAAGAAAATACCAAGCAAGAAAGAACAGTGCACAAAATTTCCATTCCAATGTAAGAGTTTAGTTACATTTGGCGGCGATCTCGCCAACCCCAAAAATATACATTAAAAACAAAATGAAAATTGTCTCCTAAGCCTCGCTCAGAAACTCCTCGTCGTCGCTATCCTTCACCGGCGGGAGCGGCTTGAAGAGCTCCGGGACGATGTCCTCGACCGTCACGCTCTCGGCCTCGGCAACCAACAGTTCAGCTCCTTTCATGGCCTGGAAGACGAAACGAGCCGCATTCGTCGACTCTACGCAAAGTGCCTCGTCGCGGTCTCGCCTCTCTTCCTTTAAACGGTGGGGAGAAGGGGGGACGGCGGCGCGAGCAAGGTCGCGGTTGAGTGCCTTCAGCCCGGCGACCTCGCCCTCCAGGCTCAGGACCCGAGCATCCGAAAGCCTGGCCATCTCGGCATCCTGCGAACAAGAAATGCGTAAGACAAAACAAGTTGGGGAGAAAGGAGATGCTGTAGATAAATGACTCACCACCCCGGTCTCGGCGGCAGCTAGCTCTTCCTTCAACTCGTCGACTTTCGCCTGGGAGACCTTGTAGGCCTCGGCAAGCTCTGCATACTCGCGTTCCAGCTGCAGGCATATTCTCCCCGTCATGTGGGCGAGCTCTATAGCCCGCAACTGGGACCTCACGCTTTCATAGGCGAGGGCTCTCGCAGTTTCTTCCTTATAAGCCGTGGCGTCCTCACGACCGTACATGATGAAGGAGAAGTTGAAGGCGTGGGAGGTTGCGACGTCCTTCTCCACCCAAGTGGGAAGTATGGAGGAGACGTCGATCCGGTTGACCTCTTCTCTCCAGTGCACTAGGCGCTCGCCGGTTTCATCCCGGGCTCGTTCGCCGAGGCTGAAGTGCAGGTGGTTCGACGGAAGTGGCGGTGCCGAGGTCCTGACGGTGACCTCGGTTGGCTCCTCGGCTTCCAGATCCTCGGGGAGCGCGGAAGTATCGGCCTCACGACCCGAGAGCTCGACAGGGCTCTTCCCCTTCACGGAAGCGCGCGAGGTCTCGCCCTTCTTGGGTTTATTTGGAGTTGGCTGGCGGGAGGGTTTGCTACTCGAGGCCTCCGCCCTCTTCTTGGAAGTGGTAGCGGTCGTGGGGGTAACCTCTCGGCATGCCGCCACCCCCATGGTAGCGAGAGCGTGGTCGGCGGAGGGTTTTATGTTGCTCGCATAAGGAGGGTGGAGGGGGATGTCTCGCTCACCTGATAAGAGTCGTGTTAGAAAGAATGTCGAGAACTAAAGAGAAACCGAGTGGTGGGGCGAGATCCTTACCTTCCTCGGGGAGCACCTGTAGTAGCTTGTCAACGTTGCGGCGGAGATGGCCCACCTCGAAGTTCTTCTTCTGAAAGAACTGATAGAGGTCCGCATCGTGGACGCCGAGAACGGGAGGGCTGTAGACGCTGTCGTTGTACTGGATAGGCGAGGTGGGGATATTGCCGAAGTTCCCCTTTACAAGGAGAAACTTCTGGGCCCAGAAGTGGGCCTTGTTGACGGTCTCGACGACCTTACACCCCGAGCCTACAAAGTAGACGGTGCCCTCTGTATAGGCGCGGAATGAGAATAGTTTCCGGAAGACCGGAAGGCTAAATTCGATGCGCTCCTCGCACAGGAAGCAGGCGAAACCCACGATCACCGCCATCGCGTTAGGGGTGAGTTGGGCGAGAACTACACCATAGTGCCTGAGCACCTAGAAAACCACAAATGATGAAAACTGTTGCGAGCGAGACTAATCCCGCGAGAAGAATGAAGAGGAAATGAGAACGTACCTAGCGAATCTAGGGCCAGAGGAGAAGTCGCAGGCCCACCGCGAAATGTGCAATGGGGATGGCAATCTCGTCGGGCCGGAGGGTGTTAATCACCTCGTCTTCCCCCGGCCGGCGAGCTGTGAACTTGGGGGGGGGGGGACGAAGTCGGCCAGGGAAGTGAGGTATTCATCCTCGCTCATGTTGCAGCAAAAGAAGTCGTGTTCGCAGAAAGGCCAGGTGCATTTTATCCGACCTTCGGCCTCGCCGTCGTCCTTCCTGGTTTTCACCATCTGGAATACCTGCGGGAACTAGAATGGAGGAATGCGAGAACAGACTGGCGAGAGCTCTGCAACTGAGAGGAAGGAATAGTATGAGGGAGACGGTAGATAAGTGGCATTAATGAGAAGCTATTTATAGGAAAATGGAAATGGCGGGAAGAAGCCCAAGAGCCGGGGGTACGGTTAGTCAAAACGTCACATTAGGGTGATGCGCGAAAACGAGAATCATTCCACCAATGACCTGCGAGCGAGATTAATCTGCAGGGTTAGTCCAAATAAGCGATTCACGAGCAGAAATAGTACTAGCAGGCGAGAACAAGATAAAGGATAGGCAGCAGTATGGAAGCCGCAAGCAATAGCACATTTAATGATTGTCCACAGTTCTTAGTGAGCGAAAACTAATAGAGGCCACAGCCAGGCGAGATTGTTCAGAATAATAATACAGAAATAACGAAAATGTTTCGCGAAGAAAAAACTAAAGTTTGCGAGATCAATAAGGCAGCCACTGCCATCGGCCGCCGCCTCGCGGTCCCATCCTCGGCAGCCTCCTGGGGTTATGGAATTCAGCGGTAGCACTAGCATCGCGATCAATCAGGTGGGCGAAATATTGGATCCTCTCTATGAGTATCTCCTCGGAGGTCGCGGACTCATCAGGATCATGAGGCATCTCAGCACAAAGTTTATCGCACTCATCCATCTGAGAAGCGTATTTATCCTCGGCGGCCCGTCTGTCCACTCTCGCCTGGATGTTGAGGTCCTGCAGCATCTGGTTTTGCTTTTGGAATAACTCTGCGGTTCGCTGTTTTATCACCTCGGGTTCTCGCGAATCGCCCAGGAAGTCTTCCACCTGCTCAGGAAAGGGGGACATTTCCTCATCCCCGAACTCGGAGTCGGTGTGTTGGGTCTCGCAGTCCGCTGAAGAGGGTTGCACGCGAGGTTAGGAGGGACAAATATCAGGGTGAATATCGGAGATGCGAGAAGACATACCTGGGGGAGAGCGAAAAGAACCAGGCGGAGGATCGAAGGCGGTACCATAGTAAGGGATGTGAGATTTCCCCTTTCCAGGGGGGTATTTCGCTGTACCTACGTGGGGACCTTTCGGCCAGTGCGAGCGGCCTGAGTCCTCATTGGCGAGAAGGCAAAAGTTCGGTACCATGATGGTCGCATCTAGGCATTTAGGGGAAGGAGTTCGCTGACCCTGTTGCCCCGGGCTCGTAGGTGGCGGAGCTGAAGAAGAAAAATAAAGAGGTAAAAAACATCATCGGGTAACACGATTTAAGTAAAATTGGCGAGATCAAGTAATGTACCATCAGGATTCTCGCCAACGGTATTCATATTTTCCGAGGAGTAGTGGGGGGTTCGTTCGAGGGCCCTCCAGCATCCTTGTTGGTCTTAATGACCTACAGAGGCGAAGCTTAGAAACGGTAATCGAGTATTCTCACGTGACGGGTAATCCTTACCTTGTCGACGAATTTGTCGCTAGGGGAAGACTCTAGGTCGACAGTATCGTCTCCCAGTCGCCGAGCGGCCTTCGCCTTCTTCGTTTTTGGCACAAGAGAGGGGGATGGGCGACTCATCCACGCCGGGGGCTTCATCATCATCGACAGCTCGCGAGCCTTGGAAGCCTTCAGGAGAGCCTCCATTTCTTTGGAGAGAGGCATCGGAGGACAGCTACAGTGAGGAGAAGAATAAGGGGGAGAAGAAAGTGAAGACACCCTTCAGCTCGAGTGGTATTTATAGCCTAACGGTGGGGCCCACAGAAAGATTCCCGACAAGACAGCTGTCGCCAAGTGAACACCCAGGGTTGGATGATTCTTTGCGAGCTTAGGACAACCTCGCAAAAAGCAGGGATTGTGTACAACCCGGGGTATTCGCCAGGCTGATTGGAGGGCGAGATAGGAGGGCGAGATGAGTACTCGCCGAGTACCCGCGAGACGACCTATTCTCGGCAACATGGAGGTTTGCGAGGTCGGATCCCGGCATGCGGCCTCCAAGAGAGGGACTCGCGGACCAGCGAGCGAGGCACGCGAGAGAACAGCGCGAGCTCTCACGAGTACTGTCCTCGCAGGCCCTTTGTCCCTAGGCAAAGGAAGGAAATTATCCTTTTACCCTCGTGGCCTGCCAATAGCCCCTCCGAACAGCGGAGATTGGCTATCAGCAGACCAAATTTGGGGTGCGTATAGTAAAATCGAGAGGCGGATTCCTGCTATTTGCAGGCCAGATCAGAAAGTCTATAAATAGGATCCAAAGGGCACCTTTGGAGAGGACTTCTTCTTTTTGGAGCTTCTCTCTCCTCAGGCCTTCCTTGAGCTCTCCAAGGTGCCCAGACTTCAGCTTTTGGCTTGGGAGAGGAAGCGCTCCAAAGAACTTCCGGGTATGTGGTGGGTCCTCCTTGCTGAGCCTTAGGATCAGTGTCCAACTCTAAGGCTCTGGTTTGTTCTCTCGCGAGATTAGTAAGTGCCAGTCGCTCCCCAACCCGTTGGGGGCCCCGAACTCCACCGAGACCATTTATTGGTTTCAACATGGCCATTACATGATAGCTTAGAAAGAAAAACAAAAAAGAGAAAAATAAAAAAAAGGACATTAAGGCACATCATGAAGTAGAAAATTTGTATATCTTATTTTGAATAGTTTCTACTTCATGCATTTGATATACCTAATGAATAAGAGTTTTAGGTATCCAAAGGGGACCATGTGGGATGGTTCCTTTGGGTACCTAAATATAGCGAGATGGCTTTTGGGGAGACAAGTACGAGTGGACCCTTTCAAGGGGAGTTAATGTTTCATCTTTAATTTTGGGTCTCCACTCATACTTTGGTTTAATATTATAATTTTGCATTAAATTTCCATATTCATTAAATTTAGGCTTAAAATAATGAAGACATTTGAAATCATTTTTCATAGGAAATTTTTGCATATTTGAATTTACTTTAGGAGATGCATAATTATGTAAATAATGGTGATTTTGATTTTGATTTACAAATCCTTTAGGTTTCTTACTCCCATTATTAGACTTAGTTATGAAATTCATATTCATATTCAACTTGCTTTTAGATATTTGTTGATATTGTGAATTTTTATTTATAATTTTCATAAGCAAAATGATTTTTTGTTTTAATTCATCATTCTTGATCTTTAGATTATGCCTAGATTTATTATAAGCTATTGTGCTATTTTTAAGAGTGGAAACAATAGAGTCAATATGATTTTGATAGTCGTTTCTAAATTTCTCAAATGTTTCGTCCATCTCTTTGATTTCAGTTTTATAATTTTGGCACGTAGCACAATCAGTTTTCAAAGATGAATTTTCTAAAAATAACTTTTCATTATGTTCTTTTACACAAATAATTTCTTTTTCAAGTTCGTTTAGTTTTTCTTTAATATCATTACAATCAAAACAAGGTTTTGTATTTTCAATTGAAGTGGCATGTGTAAAGCTAGATAAATCAGAACTTGATTCTACTTTAATTTTTTCCTTTAAATCTTTATTTTCTAAGCGCAAGTTTTTATTAGTAATTTTTTCAATTTCTTGATCTTAGGTTTAGCCATTTTTAGTATATTGAAACTAGAGATAGAAGTTATCACACAAGAAGAAGATTTAGACTTTCTTACAGCGCTATTGGAAGAGGCAAAATGTGAACATGAAGTTCCTTCGTCATCTTTTAGGCCTTCCTCCATCATGGTTGAATTTTCATCTTCTTTTTCTTTTGATGTATTGCTCTCTTTTTCTAAGTTGATTTCCATGATCTCCATGGTTTTGCTATGAGAGAGATCTTCATGAATAATGGTGGATGCTTGTATGTCCTTCTCCTCCTGTGTTTGTTTCATACCTGCGAGAGGAAGATCATATATTTCTTCAAGAAATTTCCATACTTTGTATGCTCTAGAAAAACAATATATTAATTTGAAAACTTCATTTGATAGACCACAAAATTAATAATGTTTGGCTTTTTCTTTTAGATGACATTCCTTCCTATTTGATTCATCTGTTGGTCTTACTATTGCTAAATTCTATGCTTCGATATCTAAAGTTTTAATAAATCTTTCCTTTAAAATTTTCCACCCTTTATAATTTATCCCTTTAAATAAAGGTGGTGCTAGTGATTTTTCTTCTTCATACAAATTTACCCCACTAATATAAGTGAGATCATGAGACACCATTATTCCTGGTTGTTAGGCCGATTGGAATAAAATCGCTCTGATACCACTTGTTGGATTGGTAGGCGCCCTTAGAGGGGGGGGGGGGGGGTGAATAAGGGTTTTAAAAACTTATATTATATTTTGAAATATTTGCTTATGATAAGAGATCACAATAGTGATTTTGAATAAAGATCTAAATTGTTTTATAATGAAGGAGAGGATAGTAAACAATTTAGAGAAATGAAAAACAAATCAATTTTATTACACAAAGATAGACATGATTATTATTAATAAAATTGATTACAAAATTAGATTTCAATGACGCTAGAAATCAAGGCGAAATAGAAAGACTCTTTTTATTTTCTATACCGACTCGTATCCCAACGAACCGGTTGGCTTTAGCCGTTCCTTCCCCGGATACAGCCTCAGGCTCCTCTAGCCAACCCTTCCCCAGATATGGCCTCGAGCACCCCCTAGACCTACACCTGAGACCTAGTCGCAACACGAAGCAAATTTCTGCCCTAATTCCTACCCAGACCTAGTCACCAATACGAGGCGAATTCTCTAACGATTACAAAAGATATGAAATAAAATAACAACAACAATATTTAAAACTCCCTCTCAGAAACTTCTAAATTTGGAGATGAACGATCGTTGTAGAATAAGCGAGGTTGAAGCGATCCCTCTTTGGATGTATCGTGATGAAGTCCTCCTTCAGAAACTCTCTAAGCGTTTGGTGGGAGATCAAATCTCGGTCATATAAGGCTTTGGAATTCTGGCACAAGACCTCTCTCAGAAATCAGCAACCCAAACGAGAAGAGAAGGGTCCAATATATAGACTTAGCGCTAGCGCCTGCGCTAGTGGTACCGCCGACGCTATCCCATTTTAGGACATATTCTGCGTGGCAGAATCTTCAATCCGAGGAAACAATTCATTCTTGCCTTCTGTGCTCCGCGCTACAGCCTGCGCTATCGGATACCGCCAGGCGCTATCTCCTTCTATATATGTTAACGCCAGCTCGCATCTCAGCGGTTTCCCTTCCTAGCGGTTTCTTCTCAGTGTCTCAGCTGTTTCGTCTCAGCGGTTTCATCTCAGCGGTTTCGTCTCAGCGGTTTCGTCTCAGCTGTTCTGTCTCAGTGGTTTGGTTTCATCTCAGCGGTTTGGTTTCTTCTCTGCGGTTCCTTAGCGCTAGCGCCAGGCGCTAGGTGATACCGTCGGCGCCAGAAGGAGTGTTGGATTTGATGGCTCATATTTGGGGGCAACCTTCTTATGTAATCCTTGAGTCATATGGACTTTGTTTTCCTGCACACTTAAACACACAAGATCAAATACACATAGGATTTGTTATTCTCAAATCTAGGAGATGCGGAAGACCATGCTCCAACAATTGCCTATGGGTCTAGACAACTGAAAGTTCATGAAAAGAATTAGCCTACGCATTACTTAGAATTTGCTGCAGTAATTTATGCCCTAAAGCTCTGGAGACATCTGTTATATGGAGTGTCATGCAAGATTTTCACTGATCATAAGAGTCTGAAGTATGTCTTCACCCAAAAGGAGTTGAATTTGCGCCAGCGCAGGTGGTTGGAGTATGTTGAGGATTATGAAGTTGATATCGTGTATCATCCGGATAAGGCTAATGTGGTGGTCGATGCCCTGAGCAGAAAGACCACGCATATCTTCAATCTCTCTGTGTAGTCCTTAGTAGAGGAGTTTATGCTGATGGATATCTCAGTCGGTAGTAGTGTCGCGCTTTCGAGTTTTGAAGCTGGAGAGGTTTCTTGGATAACCCTTACAAGACTACGTCAGAAGGAAGATCCTGACTTGCAGCATCTTCGGAGTAGGATGAGAAAGGGGAACTACTAGATTTTTCAATCGATGATAGTGATACTTTGAAGTACCGAGGTAGGTATTGTATTCCTGTGTTGGAAGATATTCGGGAAAAGATCTGTAGTGAGGCGCATGACTTTAGTGTTTCCTATCATCCTGGTTCCACAAAAATATATAAGGATCTGAAGCAGATTGTATGGTGGTCAGGTATGAAGAATGATATAGCTAAGTATGTTTCTGAATGTTTAACTTGTCAGTGCGTGAAGACAGATCATAAGAGGAATGGAGGTAAGTTGAACCCGTTGGATATTCCAAGATGGAAGTGGGAGAGTATTTCGATGGATTTCATTACCGGCTTGCCGAGATCTCCCGGAGGACACAATTCAGTGTGGGTAATAGTCGACCGTTTGACAAAGTGTGCTCACTTTGTGCCTTTTAAGACTGGCTATTCTATGGAGAAGATAGCATAGCTCTATTTGAATGAAGTTATCAGATTGTATGGTGTGCCCGTGAGCATTGTGTCAGATCAAGATTCAAGGTATATGTCTCATTTCTGGCGAAGTTCGCAGGGAGCTTTGGGAACTGACCTTAGATACTCTACCGCTTACCAGCCTCAGACCAATGGTCAGACGGAAAGAGTGAATCAAATTTTGTAGGAAATGATAAGGTGATATATTCTAGATCACGGAGGAGTGTGGGACAAGCGTCTTGGATTGATGGAGTTCGCTTATAATAACAGTTATCAGGAAAGCCTGCAGATGGCCCCTTTTGAGGCTCTGTATGGAAGGCGTTGCCGAACTCCATGGTTTTGGGTAGAGATTGGTGAGAGTCTGTTGTTAGGCCCATAAGCTCTGGAAGAGATGAGCGTTGCAGTTACTCATATCCGCGAGAAGCTTCGCATTGCTTAGGAGCGGTATGAGAAGTATGCTAATCGGTGAAGGGTGGATCTGGAGTTTGTCGTCGGAGACTTAGTGTTCTTGAAAGTTTCTCTGATGCCGGGCGTTAAGAGATTTGGAAGGAACCACAAGTTGGATCCCCGGTATGTGGGACCTTTCCTGATGTAGAGCGCATCGGAGCGACAACTTATAGATTGGATTTTCCTGCTTCCTTCCCTAATGTTCACGATGTGTTTCATGTGAGCCAGCTGAGGAAGTAATTACGTAGTGGTCGGCTTGATCTTGATTCGGTGCCCATATTGCAGCCTAATCTTTCGTATGTTGAAGAGCCTATCCGAATCTTGGAGACTCAGGAGCGTGTGTTGCGGAAGAAGACGATCCCGATGGTTAAAGTTCTTTGGAAGAATCAGGGCATCGAGAGCGCAACTTGGGAGCTGGAGTCTGCCATGAGAAAGACCTATCCCAGCCTCTTCTCTTAGAGTCCTGGTAAATCTTCGGTCAGTTAATCTTTGAGTTTGTTTCTTTATCTCTCATGATCATTGGATTTCAAGTTTCGGGACGAAACTTCTTTTTAGGGGGAGTGACTGTAACGCCCCTGTTTTTCATTAATAATTTTGCATAACCGCTGTGATATAATTTTGGTGTAAGGGCGTTACGTCAGCTCATCAGGTTTAGTTTTGGACCTTAGCTTAGTTAAAGTATGTAATTTAGATCGAGCGTGCAATAAATTTCGCGACGTTTCGAGTTAAAGGGAATATTTTGGGTAGTTATCAAGATTTTAGCTTCGGGAAGCTTTATCACAAATTTGGCTCGCCGGACTTGAATTTTGACTTCGCCGTTGGATTCGTAGCGCCGTTTTTCTGTTAGGGTGCGAGTTTCGTGGAAATCCGAGGTGATCTAGTCGCCCTTGCAATTTAAGTAAAAGGGAGTATTATTTAATTAATTAAATATGGAAATTATGGTTTATATAAATACCCAAAATCCCTAACCCTATTCATGTTCTTCCCCATTCAGCCGACCAAGAGTTCTATCGGGAGAGAGAGCGAGAGCGGCGTGTTATGGAGCTTCCGGTCGGCGATTCGAAGGCTGTAGTAGTCAGAATCCTATTTGGAGAGTGGATTCGGAAAGCTCTCGGCGAGATCTTCGTCCTAGTGGTGAGCTTTCCCGTTTCTTGGATTTTTGGAGTTTGATGTAGTGGCCTAACTACTCCTTTTGATCCGAAAAGTTTCAAGATTTTGTGCTCGAGTGTTTCCATAGTTGTAGGAGCAAGGAAATTTGAGTTTTTGGCAAGGTTAATGCAAGTGGCTATTTTCCTCCTTCCTTCTTGTTTGTTGAAGCACTCTTCTTTTCCTTGGTTATGAGTTATTGCTGTGTTTTTAGCTTGTACCTTGAGCGCATGTATGATAGTTAATATCCCTAAACCCCCTTGATCTTCCCCCCAAAAAAATTATCTAGAGTTTTCCCCGAACAACCTACGGTTGCCCTGAATTCTTTTTCCTGCTGCCTTGGATTTCTCGAGAATTCAATGTTCCTGTCTTGGATTTCTCGAGAAATAAATGTTTCCTACTTTGGGATTTCTCGAGAAATTGCATCTCCTGCCCTTGGGATTTCTCGAGAACTGCAATTCATGCCTTTGGGATTTCTCGAGAATTCTATTCTCTGCCTTTGATCTCTCGAGAACCCTTTGACCATAGCTCTCGGCTTCTCGAGAAATGTTTGATCTTAGCTCTTGATCTCTGGAGAACCATTTGTTCTTATTCATTGATTTCTCGAGAACTATAGGTTCTTAGCTTTTGATTCCTTGAGAAATGCCCCTTTGTTTCTTAGTGTTTAAGCTATGCCTCCAATTTCTCCTCCTCCTTGAAATCTTGTGTCTTCTAAAGGGTGCAGGTAGTTGCAGATATTTGTACTGTTCCCTTGATCATGATCAACTTCTGCCTAAGTTCTTACATCTGTTGTGATTACCCAATCTCTGAGTCTTCCCTTATGAATCATCTTATGCAGTGTTTACCTCATCTTTGACCCTAACTCCTAGGGTATCCTGGTGATTATTTCTCGGGTTGTGTTTTGTGCCTAAATTAAAGTTAATTAATATGAATTGTTGCCTTTAGCCTTGCACGGGGCCATTTCAAAGGACATGAACAGCATGCCTGGCCTGTGGTCCTGTGGGCCGTGTTTGGCGGCAGTAAGGACTTTGTTAATCCTTGCATGGTGTCCATTGTAGGGGTTGTCAACAAGCTCGTCCTGAGGCCCCGTGGGCCGTGTTTGGGTGGTAGGGGATAGAGAAACCCCAACCCGTTTTAGGCTTTGGGTGGCAGAGGATAAAAGACCGCCACCCGCTTAACTTGAGCTGATCAGTCTCTTAAAATAGAATTTACAAGATTAATGAACCATGCTTGTTCCTCTTTATGATATTTGGTGCACTCAGTGCTTTTCTTAGTTCTTCGCTTTGGAGTTCTCCTTCTTTTATTTCTTTTTCTGTAAGTTTGGCCTTGGTTGGTACCCCTTATGACTTATTTACTTTACCTCTTATTTCTCTACCACTTGTAAATCCCTTGCTGAGGCGTTCTTTATTTTATTGAATGCCTCAGGTTCTGAGCCTTAGCGGCTAGTGGTGTAGCCCAGAGTCTTCGGGAGTTTTAGTTGCTGTTTTACCCCGCTGCTGCGAGGTAGTTGTTTTTAGTTTTCTTCTTGTGTTCAGACATGCTAGTTTGGAGCCAATGGGTTAGTGTCAGGTCGTTGACGCCCGTTGTATCTCTTTTAGACACTTTATAGTTTACTTGCCAGCTAATGCCACTGCTTTTAGATCTGAGGTATTTTGCTCTCTGGGAATGATTTATGTCTAAGTGCATCATAGTTATAAAAGGATTTTTCTTTCATCCTCATCGCATTATTTTAACTGAAATCCTTAGTTTTTAAGTAACCTAAAGATATTTTCTATACTTATACTACGCCTAGATATGTACATATCATTTACTTTATGTCCTGTCATCACGTGCATATAGGACCTTAAGAGGACAAAATCAAGTATTTTTCCGCTGCAATTTTCATATATTTTCTCGGTGGACTAGTTGATCCACGAACTGAGAGAAACAGTTCTTACTACAAACCCTAATAAATGATTTCCAATGACGAATTATCATGTAATCATGTTTGATTTAAATAAGTAATAGGTTCCCGCCTGAGCGTCTGCAGTTGTCTCTCGCATGACGTGACATCATGATGCGTATTTTCTCTTACTCTGATATTCCTAAATTCGGAGAAAATGCGGGTTGTGACATAGACTAAGAAAGTCAACATTGGTCAAAATTGGCCTAAATGGGCATTTGGATTAATTGAAGCCAATCACCATGGGCTAAGACCTTCCTACCACGCCTAAACAACAACCCATGAGCCCAATGTTGAAACCAGAAACTGGTTCCTTGTGGAGCTCGGGGCCCCCAACAGGTTGGGGGGCGACTAACACTTACTTATCCCGTGGAAAAAGTACGTCGGGGTCTCAGAACTTAACACAGACCCTTTACTCAGCAGGGAGGTCCCACCACACACCCGGAAGATCTTTAGATTGCTTCCCCTCCAGAGCCAAAGCTGAGGCCCGGGCACCTTGGAGAGCTCAGGGGAGTCTCGGCAAGGATAGCCTAAGGAGAGAGAAGCCAAAAACTGGAATCCCTCCAAAGGCGCCCTTTGGGTCTTATTTATAGTTTTTCTGAACTGGTCTACGAATAGCGGAATTCCGTCTTTTGGTTTTGCTATTTGCACCCCAATTTGGTCTGCTAACAGCCAAACTCCGCTGTTCGGGGTGGCTATTTGCAGGCCTCCAGGGGCAAGAGGGTAATTCTAACATCCTTTCCCCTGGAAGAGGGGTCTGCGAGACCAGGAATGCTTCTTGGTCTCGCCATACTGTGTGCGAGGGTTCCTGTCGCCTCTGCGACCTCTGGAGTCTCGCAGAACCCATGGCATGACATATCTCGCCGAGCACTTCGGCGAGATCTGTTCTTATCCTTCTAGCTCTCGCCCTACACCAACTGCCGAGACCGCGCCCCAGCGCTCTCGCCTATGCTTTCTGGGAATGCCGCTCTGCGAGGTCTAGGGGGTGGAGCCAGGCGAACCCCGGTTTGTACACAATCCCCGCTCTTTGCGAGTTTATCCTGAGCTCGCAAAGAATCATCCAACACTAGGGTCTTCGCTTGGCGACAGCTGTCTTGTCAGGAATCTTTCTGTGGGTCCCACCGCCTGGCTATAAATACCATTCGGGCTGAAGGGTGCCCTCATTTTCTTTCACTCCTCACTCTTCTCATTACTGTAGCTATCCTCTGATGCCTCTCTCCAAAGAGATGGAAGCTCGCCTGAAGGCCTCGAATGCTCGCGAGACAGCGATGATGTTGAATCCCCCGGCCTGGATGGACCGTGCGTCCGCCTCCCCTGCGCCACAACCGAAGAAGGCGAAGGCTGTTCGCCGACTGGGGGATGACACTGTTGACCTCGGCTCCTCCCCCGGCGAGAAACCCATTGAGGAGGTATGGATTATTTCCTTCGGGCGAGAATACCTAATTGCCATTTTCTAAACTTCGCACTCGCAGGTCACTAAAGCTGACAAGGATATCGGCGGGCCCTCGAACCAACCTCTCACCACCCCTCGGGAAAATGCGAATACTGCCGGCGAGAATCCTCCTGGTACGCTGCCTGATCTCGCTGTGTCTCGTTTTAAATCTCTCCTTGATGATGCTTATTGTTCCTTCACTTTCTTTTTGTAGTTTCGCGCCATGCGACTCCGGGGGAGCGGGGTCAGCGAACTCCCTCACCCAAACACCAGGACGCGAACCTCTCGGCGCCAAACTTTAGGCTTCTTGCCAACGAGGATTCGGGTGGCTCGCGTCCGCCAGACGCCCCTTTCACCGGTACTGTGAAATACCCCCCTGGAAAGGGGAAAACTCAGCCCCCTCATTATGGCACCACCTTCGATCCTCCGCCTAACATTTTTCGCCCTCGCACGGGTAAGCCTTCTCGCCTCTGATATTCACTCCGAATTATCTTTCCTAACCTCGCGTGTGACCCTTTTTTGTCAGATGACGAGACCCAGCTCACCGACTCCGAATTCGGAGATGACGAAACGTCCCCATTTCCAGAGCGGGTGGAAGATTTCCTGGGTGATACGCGAGACCCTGAAGTGATGAAGAAGAGAACCGCGGAGTTGTTCCAAAAGCAAAACCAGATGTTGCAGGATCTTAACATCCAGGCGAGAGTGGATAGACAGGCCGCCGAGAAGAGATACGCAGAACTGATGGATGAGTGCGACAAACTTCGTGCGGCGATACCCCTGGATCCTAGCGAATGCGAGACCTCCCAAGAGACACTCATAGCGAGGATGAGAGACCACGCCCAACTGATCGAACGCGACGGTCGTGCTGCTGCTGAATTCCACAACCCCCGGAGGCCGCCGAGGAGGGGGCCGCGAGGTGGCGGTAGATGGCAGTGGCTGCCTTACTGATCTCGCGACCTTGCGTTCTCTATTTTATGAACAATTCGCTTTTGTTTTTTTATTGCAACAATCTCGCCAGACCATGGCCCTTAGTGATTCTCGCTCGCCACGAGTATCGGACAATTTATTAACTACGGTTATCGCTCGCGGATTTATAACGCCGCTTTTCCTTTACCTTGTTCTCGCATGCCTGTGACATTTTCGCTTGCAAATTATTTTATTCTAACCTATCCTGCAGATTGATCTCGCTCGCCACTGATTGGCGAAATAACTTCGTTTGGTGCGTCCCAATGATGTGATGTTTTGTCTGACTGCACCCTGGCGCTTGGGCTTCTTCCCGCCAGTTTCATTTTCCTATAAATAGCATCCCCATTAATATCATCTACCTACCGCCTTCCTTTGCCCCTTCGTTTTACCGAGTTGCAGAGCTCTCGCCAGATTCGCTCTCGCCTTCCTCTACTATTATTCTTGCAGGTTTTGAGATGGTGAAGACTTAGAAAGAGCTTCCCGAGGCGGAAGGCCGGTTGAAGTGTGTCTGGGCCTATTGCGAGCACGACTTCTTCCACTGTAATATGAGCGAGGAAGAGTATCTCTCCTCTATCGTCGATTACGTCCCCTCCGATTTCACCGCCCGCCGGCCTGAGAAGGGCGAGGTGATTAACACCTTACGGGCCGACGAGATTGCCATCCCCATCGCGCACTTCGCGGTGGGCCTGCGGCTTCCCCTCTGGCCCGAGGTTCGCCAGGTATACTTCCTTCCCACCTTCATCATTCTCGCGAGATTGATCTCGCTCGCTTCAATTTTCTTTACTTGCGATTTTTCAGGTTCTCCGGCACTATGGAGTTGTTCTCGGCCAGCTCACCCCCAACGCGATGGCGATAATCATGGGGTTCGCTTGCTTCCTCCGCGAGGAGCGAATAGAGTTCAGCCTTCCGGTTTTCCGGAAGCTGTTCTCCTTCCGTGCCTATTCTGAGGGCACGGTCTACTTCGTAGGGTCGGGCTTCAAGGTTGTCGAGACCGTAAACAAAGCTCATTTCTGGGCCCAAAAGTTCCTCCGGGTAAAGGGGAACTTCGGCAATATCCCGACCTCGCCAATCCAGTACAACGACACCGTCTACCGTCCTCCCCCTCTCGGCGGTCACGATGCCGACCTCTGCCAGTTTTTCCAGAAGAAGAACTTCGAGGTAGGCCATCTCCGCCGGAACGTCGACATTCTTCTACCGGTGCTCCCTGGGGAAGGTAAAGATCTCGCCTCCATTACCCGCTTTGTATTTGTTCTCGCTATTCTCCCTAACAAAATTCTTAAACAGGTGAGCGAGACATTCCCCTCCACCCACCTTACGCGAGCAACATCAAACCCTCCGCTGACCTCGCTCTCGCCACGATGGGGGCGGCGGCCTGCCGAGAAGGTTCTCCCCCTCCTGTGGCTGCCTCCAAGAAAAGGACGGAGGCCTCGGGAAGCAAGCCTTCCCGCCAACCCACTTCAAAGAAGCCGAAGATAGGCGCGAGCCCGCGCGCCTCTGTGAAGGGAAAGCGCCCTGCCGAGTCCTCGACTCCCGGGGTCGGTGCTTCCTGGCTCCCCGAGGATCGGGAAGTCGAACCAACCGAGGTTGCTACCAGGACCTCGGCATTGCCTATTCCGACGAAGCACCTACACTTCGGCCTTGGGGTGCGAGCCAAGGACGAAACCGGCGAGCGCTTAGTGCGCTGGAGGGAGGAGGCCAACCGGGTCGACGTCTCCTCTGTTCTTCCCACTTGGGTGGAGATGGACGCGGTGACCTCCCATGCCTTCAATCTATCCTATGTTTTATATGGCCGCGAGGACGCCGCGGCCTATACAGAAGCGACCTCACGGGTTCTCGCTTATGAGAGCGCGAGGTCCCAGTTGCGGTCAGTGGAACTCGCCCACATGACGGGCCGCAGGTGCCTGGAGCTGGAGAACGAGTGCGCCGAGCTCGCCGAGGCCCTCAAGGTCTCGCAGGCGAAAGTGGGTGATCTCACGGACAAGTTAGCCTCCGCCGAGACCGGAGTGGTGAGTCATTCATCAACCCTGCTTCTCCCTTTTTTCCTACTTTTTCCTTACGCGTTTTTTGCTTCCAGGATGCCGAGATGGCTAGGTTGTCGGATGCTCGGGTCCTAAGCTTGGAGGGTGAGGTTGCCGCGTTGAAAGTTCTCAATCGTGATCTCACTCGGGCTGCCCTTCCCCCTTCTCCTCGCCGGTTAAAGGTAGAGAGGCGCGATCGCGACGAAGCACTTCGCGTGGAGTCGACGAATGCGGCACGCTTCGTCTTTCAGGCCATGAAAGGTGCTGGGTTACTGGTTGCCGAGGCCGAGAGCGTGACGGTCGAGGATATCGTGCCGGAGCTCTTCCGGCCGCTTCCGCCAGTGAAGAATGACGATGACGACGAGGAGCTTTTTGGCGAGGACTAGAGAGCGAAACTCCTTCTGTTTTTATTTGTCGTAAATTTTGGGGCTGGCGAGATCGCCGCCCATTGTAACTAAACTCTTCTCTTGAATGGAAATTTTGCGCATCGCTTTCTTTTTCACTTAGCCTTCCTTAGATTTTATTTTCATGCTAGTTTATTTTATATCTGCCGAGAACCTTTTCTCTCACCCCGCAAAAGGTCGTCCCCTTATTTTCTAAACATTTAGGAGACCAAAACATTTTCTCCTTGTTAACTACTGCCGAGGACCTTCCTTCTCGCCCAGCGAGAGGTCGTCCCCTTATTTTCAAAACATTTCGGAGACCAAAACATTTTCTCTTTGTTAACTCATGCCGAGGACCTTCCTTCTCGCCCAGCGAGAGGTCGTCCCCTTATTTTCAAAACATTTCGGAGACCAAAACGTTTTCTCTTTGTTAACTCATGCCGAGGACCTTCCTTCTCGCCCAGCGAGAGGTCGTCCCCTTATTTTCAAAACATTTCAGAGACCAAAACGTTTTCTCTTTGTTAACTCATGCCGAGGACCTTCCTTCTCGCCCAGCGAGAGGTCGTCCCCTTATTTTCAAAACATTTCGGAGACCAAAACATTTTCTCTTTGTTAACTCATGCCGAGGATCTTCCTTCTCGCCCAGCGAGAGGTCATCCCCTTATTTTCAAAACATTTCGGAGACCAAAACATTTTCTCTTTGTTAACTTGTGTCGAGGACCTTCCTTCTCGCCCAGCGAGAGGTCGTCCCCTTACTTTCAAAACATTTCGGAGACCAAAACATTTTCTCTTTGTTAACTTGTGCCGAGGACCTTCCTTCTCGCCCAGCGAGAGGTCGTCCCCTTATTTTCAAAACATTTCGGAGACCAAAACATTTTCTCTTTGTTAACTTGTGCCGAGGACCTTCCTTCTCGCCCAGCGAGAGGTCGTCCCCTTATTTTCAAAACATTTCGGAGACCAAAACATTTTCTCTTTGTTAACTTGTGTCGAGGACCTTCCTTCTCGCCAGCCTCTCCGCGAGTTCAACCGGCCCTACCAGCTAGCGAGATCCTGGTAGCGGGATCGTCCGGGGCAATCCTGCACAAAGAGTTTATCACCTTGCCAGCCTCTCCGTGAGTTCAACCGGCCCCACCAGCTAGCGAGAGCCTGGCAGCGGGATCATCCGGGGCAATCCAGCACAAAGAGTTTATCACCTTGCCAGCCTCTCCGCGAGTTCAACCGGCCCTACCAGCTAGCGAGAGCCTGGTAGCGGGATCGTCCGGGGCAATCCAGCACAAAGAGTTTATCACCTTGCCAGCCTCTCCGCGAGTTCAACCGGCCCCACCAGCTAGCGAGAGCCTGGCAGCGGGATCATCCGGGGCAATCCAGCATCCTCATTTGTTACTTGGAACTCAGGATTAATATAAGACACTGCCTGTGAAAATAGTTCATAGAGATCAGGTTACATAAGAACTTCATGGGTAGAAACGCTTCAAGTCGTCCCCGTTCCTAGCTCGGCCGAGAGGTACCCCTTCCACATCCTGGAGGTGGTACCCCCCCCGACTTCAGCACCTCACTTACAATATATGGGCCCTCCCAATTGGGATTGAGCTTACCCACTGTGGCTCCCCTTCCTGCCGCGTCAACCTTCTTCAGTACCAAGTCCCCCTTCAGGAAATGCTTTACTCGTATGTACTTGTTGAAGTACCTGGCCATCCGCCTCTTTACTTCTTCTTGCCTAATGGTAGCCAAGTCTCGGAGTTCCTCTACCAGGTCCAAAGACAACCGTTGGACTTCCTCGTTGCTTACCCTCCATTCTTCATCTCCTTCTTCCGCGGCGGCCACCCTAGGCGTCTTGACTTCAAACTCGACCGGGAGGACGGCCTCGGATCCGTGAGATAGCTTGAACGGGGTTTCCCCGGTGGCTGTGTTTGGAGTGGTCCTCAGAGCCCAGAGGACCGAGTGTAGTTGCTCCACCCAACTCCCTCTAAGATTCTCGATCTTCTTTTTGAGAAGGTTCACTATAATTTTGTTCGCCGCCTCCACCTGCCCGTTGCTCCTTGGATGGTGGACCGACGCGAACCTGAGATCTATGCCAAGTTGGGTACAGAAGCTGACGAATTCATCGCTGGCGAACTGTGGCCCATTATCCGTGACAATGGCGAGAGGGAGCCCGTGCCTGCAAATGATCTCCCCCCAAACAAAATTCTTTACTACCTGAGTGGTTACCTTGGCTAGCGCCTTTGCCTCGATCCACTTGGAAAAATAATCGATCATCACCAGTAAGAACCTCCTTTGACCGCTTGCCTGGGGGAAAGGTCCTACCAGGTCCAGTCCCCAAATGGCGAACGGCCAAGGGGCCGTGATCGTTCTCAACCTCTGAGCTGGGAGGAGTTGAAGAGGAGCGTAGAGCTGACACTTGGGTCACCTCCTGGAGAACTCGGCCGCATCCTTGCTGAGGGTGGTCCAGAAGTAACCTTGCCTCAGAACCCTCCCTTCCAGGGTCCGGCTTCCCGAGTGGCTGCCACACTCCCCCGAGTGGATCTCTTCCAGGACTCTCGGGACTTCTTCCTCCGAGACACAACGGGCTAGGAGCCCTGAGAGTGTCTTTCTATAAAGTATCCCTGCATGCAAGGAATAGTAGGCCGATTTATACCTGAGTCGCCGCTTGTCAATTTCCCCCTCGGGGAACTTCCCCGAGGCTAGAAAAACAATAAAAGGGTCCATCCACGACGCCCGCTGATCTACTTCCATGAGCTCTCCTTCCTCAATGGAGGGTCGGAAGAGTTCTGACAGGGCTCCCCCACCCTGAGGGCCAAACTTAGCCAAGAGGTCTGCCTGAGTGCTTCCCTCTCTGGGGACATGCTTGATGGAAAAAGTTCGGAACTGCCCCACCACCCCCTTGACCTTTTCCAAGTACCTCTGGAGGGTCGGCTCCTTGACCTCGAACTCTCCCTTGACTTGGCAAGCAACGACCATGGAGTCCGTCGAGACCTCCACATCCTGCACTCCTAGCTCCTGGGCCAAGCGGAGACCTGCTTTCACCGCCTCGTACTCTGCCTGGTTATTGGTGAGGGGAAAGTGGAAATGGATTGCTTGCTCTATCTTGGTCCCTTGGGGACTGACCAGGATCACCCCTCCACCAAAGGAATGCCTTCCGGATGCTCCATCTACTAACATCTTCCAAGGCACCGGATGGGGTAGTTCTGACTCGTCCACCTCAGTAACGTAGTCCGCCAGGAAATCTGCCACCGCCTGTGCTTTTATGGACACCCTTGGTACATAAGAGATATTGAACTCGCTCAACTCTACCAACCACTTAGCCAAACTTCCGGAGTGTTCGACTCCCTCCATGATACTACGGAGGGGGTGGTCGGTTACTACCTTTATGGAATGTGCCTGGAAATAGGGTCGGAGCTTCCGGGCCGACACTACCAGAGCGAAGGCCAGCTTCTCCAAGATAGGATATCTAATCTCGGCCTTCCTCAGCACTCTACTTGCGTAATAGATCGGCAGCTGTTTCCTCCCTTCTTCCCGGACAAGCACCAAACTCACGGCTTCCAACCCTACCCCCAGGTATAGGGATAAGTCTTCCCCTGACCTCGGCCCTTGCAGTAGCGGAGCCTTGGCCAGTTGTTCTTTCAACGCTTGAAAAGCCTTTTCGCACTCGGAGGTCCATTCGAACTTTTGATTACCCCGTAACACCTTGAAGAAAGAGGAGCATCTCTCCCCTGCCTTGGAGAGAAATCTACTTAACCCAGCCAACTTTCCCGTCAAGCGTTGGACCTCCTTAGCATTTCTTGGGGGTGCCAACTCGAGGATTGCCTTGACCTTATCTGGGTTAGGCTCCACCCCAGCCGGGGTGAGCATGTGGCCCAAGAATTTTCCTCGACTGGCTCCGAAGACACACTTCGATGGGTTGAGTCTCATCTTGAACTTCCGTAGGGTTTCGAAAGTTTCCTCGAGGTCGCGGAGGTGGGATTCAAGACCTCGGCTCTTGACCATGAGGTCATCGACATAGACCTCCAGGTTTCTCCCCCTTTGCTCACGGAAAACCCGGTCCATCATCCTTTGGTATGTGGCTCCCGCATTCTTGACCCCGAAGGGCATCATCCTATAACAGTAGCATCCATCCCTCGTGATGAAGGAGACATCCTTGATGTCAGGGGGATGCATGCGGATCTGATGATAACCTGAAAAAGCATCTAAGAAAGACATCATATGAAAACCGACGGCTGAGTCAACCAGCGCGTCGATTCTAGGCAGGGGGTAACAATCCTTCGGGCATGATTTATTAAGCAAAGAGAAATCGATACACATTCGCCATTTACCTCCGCCTTTCTTTACCATGACAACGTTGGAGACCCAGCCTGGGTACTGGATCTCCTTTACAAAACCTGCTTTCAGAAGCTTTTCCACTTCCTCGCGGATGGGCCCTTCCAGCTTGTCTGCAGTGGGCCTCCTCCTTTGGCGGATGGGGCGGGCGCCGGGCTCGAGGTTGAGGCGGTGGCAGGCCACATCCGCGTCTATCCCGGGCATCTCTGCGGCACTCCAGGCAAAGACGTCCACGTTCTTCTGGACGCAGGCGAGGATCTCCGACCTCTCCTCCGAGTTGAGATCTCCGCTGACCCGGATCTTCTCCATCGCCCCCAGTCGGGTGACGACTTCCAGTTCGATGACCTCGTCTACGGCCTCCAGCCGCGACTGCTCCCCCCAAGGCCTCTCCTCCTCTCCTTCGTCGGCGAGCTCCTGGGTTCCTCCTTCCTCCCCTTCCATCTCCATCACCTCCTCCACCCTTCTCTTCTCGGCCTTTCCTCCTTCTTCTCTTCCTCCTTTCTCCGCCCAGGGTCCTACCTCGACCCCTTCCCGGGCATGAACTTTCTCCCCCTTTTCTCCCTCTTCTCCTTCATCTTCCCCTGCCTCGGTCATCTTCTCCATCCTCTTATCCCACTCCTCCGCTCCCCCCATCCAGGAGATGGTGTTGACAGCCGTCACGTAGCACTGCCTCACCACCTTGGGGTCTCCCCTGACTCGGACCTGGATTCCACCTGTGTTGAACTTTAGGCACTGGTGTAGGGTGGAAGGGACGCATCTGAATGCACTAATAAGAGGCCGACCGAAAATGGCGCTATAGCTGCTTGGGGCATCCACAATCACGAAACGGCAGTTCCGCGTTTGCCCCCCGAGAGTTACATGGAGTCCTACTCCTCCCTCCACCTCCTTCCTCTCTCCCGAAAAACCAAACAAGGGGGCATCCGAGGCCAACACCCTTCGGGCCTCTAACTTCATCTCGTCAAACGCTTTCTTGAAGATAACGTTGACCGAGCTGCCGTTGTCCACCAAGATCCGCGAGACGGTAAAGTTTTCGATGGCGGTTTGGATAACCAGCGCGTCGCAGAACGGGTCTTCATGACCGGGCATGTCCTTTTGGGAGAAGGTGATCCTCTCCACCGGGGGCGGGGCTTGGGATGTCGAAGCTACGCTCCGACGGTACATAGCATGGAGGCTCGCCTTCCGGGTCGCCTCAACTCCCACCCCTCTGTGGATCACCCCGATTCCCCCCCGGGCTCCTACGTCCACCCGATCTTCGCATCTTTCCTCTTCGTCTTCCTGGGCGAGGACTTCTTCGATCCTTACCGGGCGCTGCTGTGGTTGTGGTGCTGGTCCCCTTGCCCCTCTCATTTCTAGAAACTCTGGGCAGGTGGCGGTCGCGTGGCCTTCCTCCTGGTGGAAGTCACAATAGGGCAGCGCCGCCACCCTCCCCTCGACTCCTATTCCTCTGTGCCTCCTTCTGGGACCGGCTCCTCCGGCCCCCGCCCCCCCTTCCTCTTCCCGCTCTTCCTCTCCCGATCTCCATTGCTTGATGGGGCGGGGGAGGAGGTGGCCTTGGGCCCTGCCTCCACCCCAGCTGATGGGGTCTCCCCTGTCCTCCCTGGAAGTTACCTCCTCCGTGGTGGAACCCCCTTCCCGGGCCCTGCATTCCACCACCTTGCTGTCTCCACCCCAGCTCCGGGGCCCTGACCTCCTCCCTTCTTCTTCCTTCGGGGTGCCTATTCTCCGGCTCGCTCAGCCGTGCCAATCTCTTTGTGAACTCGGGGTTAGCTGCCTCCCCGTCTACTTCCTCCGCCGCTCGCTCCATTAGTTCTTCATAGGAAAGAGGGGCCCTCCTCTTGAGATCCATCTTGAAGAAAACCTCTCGCAGCCCCACCGTAAAGGCCAGCTGGAGTGTGTGCCCAGGTACCTCTTGAATGAGGAGGACCTCTTCCCTGAATCGCTCCAGATACTGGGCTAGAGACTCTCCTTGTTTTTGCTTGATACTGAAGAGAGACTCCGGGTCTTTCTTCCTCTTCTTCAAGGTGGAGAAACGCAGCAGGAACCCCCTACGCAAATCCTCAAAAGCATAAATCGAACCCGAGGGTAACTGGTAGAACCAGTCCCTCGCCTTCTCTTTCAGGGTGGTGGCGAAGAGTCGGCACTTGAAGGCGTCCGACATGGGTCTGATCGAGACCATATCTTCGAACCATTGCAGGTGGGGAACGGGATCGCTGTTCCCAACATACAAGGTTATGGCTGGTTCCCTGAACCCCTCGGGGAGTGGTGCCGAGAGCACCAACTCACAAAAGGGACTCCCCCCGTTCACCTTCTGAACTGGCTCTACTCTTCCTGCGGAACCTCCTGCCGAGGCTCCTTCTACCACCCCTGGGTTTGCCGAGAACACCGTTGCCGAGACTCCTCCTGCCGAGACCACTCTGGTCGGGATCTCGCTCGCACCTACTGGACTGGGGAAGAGCTCGCGACCCGCGAGATCTCGGCCTGCCTCCTGGACCGCTGCTTCCTTGCCCGCTCGCTGGCCTGGGGCGTTCTCGCAGCCCCCGGATGGAGGAGCCATCTGAGGGGCCGGGGTAGCGAAACCACCTAGCGCCGAGGCTATGGCGCTCTGAAAAGGCTCCAATCATATCCCTCTTGAGCTCGGCCAGCATATCCATCGTCACTGGCGACCCTGTGGGTGGCGAACCTCCGAACCCTGCATCTCGCTCATCCTCGCCCGCCATGCTTTCTCCTAGAGACTTTCCTGTACTAGCCACACTCCACGCTCACCGCACCAAGAATGTTGAAACCAGAAACTGGTTCCTTGTGGAGCTCGGGGCCCCCAATAGGTTGGGGGGCGACTATCACTTACTTATCCCGTGGAAAAAGTACGTCGGGGTCTCAGAACTTAACACAGACCCTTAACTCAGCAGGGAGGTCCCACCACACACCCGGAAGATCTTTAGATTGCTTCCCCTCCAGAGCCAAAGCTGAGGCCCGGGCACCTTGGAGAGCTCAGGGGAGTCTCGGCAAGGATAGCCTAAGGAGAGAGAAGCCAAAAACTGGAATCCCTCCAAAGGTGCCCTTTGGGTCTTATTTATAGTTTTTCTGAACTGGTCTACGAATAGCGGAATTCCGTCTTTTGGTTTTGCTATTTGCACCCCAATTTGGTCTGCTAACAGCCAAACTCCGCTGTTCGGGGTGGCTATTTGCAGGCCTCCAGGGGCAAGAGGGTAATTCTAACTTCCTTTCCCCTGGAAGAGGGGTCTGCGAGACCAGGAATGCTTCTTGGTCTCGCCATACTGTGTGCGAGGGTTCCTGTCGCCTCTGCGACCTCTGGAGTCTCGCAGAACCCATGGCATGACACATCTCGCCGAGCACTTCGGCGAGATCTGTTCTTATCCTTCTAGCTCTCGCCCTACACCAACTGCCGAGGCTGCGCCCCAGCGCTCTCGCCTATGCTTTCTGGGAATGCCGCTCTGCGAGGTCTAGGGGGTGGAGCCAGGCGAACCCCGGTTTGTACACCCAATTACAAGGCCCAACTTCTAATTTATGGAAATTATGACATGCAAATTATAATTTTGATTTTCCCCCAATTTAAATTAAGGAAATGGGTGGAAATAGAGAATGGAGGGCACATGGCACTCAATTCCTTTCCCCAAGCCCATAACTGAGGTTCTCAATTTCTCCTCAGCCAAATTACACCATGAGAAAGGGAGGTTTGGGATGTCAACCCATCATACCTCCTAGTACCATTGCGAGCCCTTCACCGGGTAGCCCTCGGGAAGTCCAAGGTTCACCCTAAATTTCTAAATACAACTAAATGCTTGACGCGAGAAGATAAGTAGGAGAACTTGGTAAATAATCCTCATCCAAAATATGGGATGGATTGTGATAATGCATAATTTAGCCTAAATTATTAACATAAAAATATTAATTTTTATATATTAATTTTTATATATTAATTTTTATATATTAATTTTTATATATTAATTTTTATATATTAATTTTTATATATTAATTTTTATATATTAATTTTTATATATTAATTTTTATATATTAATTTTTATATATTAATTTTTATATATTAATTTTTATATATTAATTTTTATATATTAATTTTTATATATTAATTTTTATATATTAATTTTTATATATTAATTTTTATATATTAATTTTTATATATTAATTTTTATATATTAATTTTTATATATTAATTTTTATATTTTCTCCATATAATATGTCAATTTGCTTTTTAAATAGTTTTTCTTATAAATTAAACTATTATTATTTTTATTGTTATTTTGCAGGCTTGGGGGTAATTTTTGCATGTCTCGATATAAAAGCCTGCTACCATGTTTTGATTGAGCTCCCTAAAAATTCAAGTAAGCGCATGCGCCATCTTTGTCTAGCTGCTGCACGACCCTGTTCATGTGAAGTTCATGCAAGCCGCCACCTTACCTCCATTCCCAACCGAGACTTTATCAAAATATATGCAACCTGACCACTTTGATTTTTTCATAAGTGCAACCTGTTTTATCTTTTCCCCATGCATGCAATATTAACTCCAAGAGGCATTATTATTATTGTTTCAAGTTGTCGGCCCACTATATATTCAATCCATTCACGTTAATATTATTAATCATTTAATGCAACCTTGATTATTACTATTCATTTCACCAGGCACCCTCCTCTTCTATACGTTGATGCCACCTCAGTTGGGCCCACTCAATTATTCATTTCCTCTCATGCATTAACTGTCCATGGAGATTATTAGTATTATAATTCAATGCCACTACAACATTTTCGGCCTTTAGCAACACTTGAAAACCGTTGCCTAAAACAACAAAGTTTTACCACAACATTGAAAACTGTTGCCATATGGGTGTCTTCTATACGCGTGATGCTAAAGGTCTAAGGCAACAGTTTTCATATCTTTAGGCAACACTATACAAAAACTGTTGTCTATACCCTTAAAATAGGCAACAGTTTTTCGGTGGACCTATTGCAACATTTCCGAAATGGTGACTTGTAGAGTTACATTTAATAAATGTTGCCAAAACTATTCAAATAATAAAAAAAATTAAGTATAACAAAAGCATACCCAAAAAATAAATCAGAGCTCCTAGCAAACTGAAAAGACATAAAATATTTTATAGATTTTATATTTCTTAACAAAATATATTGTTTATTGAATTCATTCATTTACAAAACAATAGAAGGTCAAACACAAACATAACTAAATATGTAGGTACTAGATTAATCTATTTTTTCCAAAAACAGACTTATTATTATTAATATATAAGAAATGTCTACAAATCATTCAAAATGGTTGATTTCCAATCTACCCATAGAAAATCTACCATAAAATACATATCACACTCTATATTATGAAGCTCAACTTACCCAACCAACAACAAGAAGAAATCAATGAATTAAATATATCTAATATGGTGACCAACCAAAAAAATTAAAAATACATTATATCACACACAAATAAGGAAGAAAAATCTCCTAGAGAGGCACCCAAAGAAATCAATCCCCAAAGCTCAGCAACTCCAGAGTTTATAACCAAAATGCGGAGAACCAATCTGCAATTTCCAATCAGTTTTCAGTAAAGCACTCGAAAATAACCTTCACCCCTGCAAAATAACAAAACTAGAAAAACCAAATTAAAAGAATGCTCATTAAAACTAGGAGACACTATGGGATAATCTTCTCTTGTCCAATAAATCACACCATAATAATGACAAAATGATTTGCTTCGAATAAGATAACTTAAGAAGAAAAATCCATGTTCAGATCAACTTAGAAATCGAAAATGATCACAATCAAAACTGTAAGGTCTTGAAAGTAACCAAAATAATCAACAAAAATGTTATTAATAAGAAAACATTTAGAGAGCATCGTTCCTCTAATTCAGTATGAAGATAAACCTATAGCACTGAATGATAAAGAAGATTATTTTTAGATTTAGTATGAAGTCATAGTTGGAGCACCGAATGATATGGAAGATTATACTTAGGTTTAGTAAATCTCAATTTCAATAAGAGCATAAAATAACTTCAAATGTTAAAGAATTTGATGTAGGGATGTGAGAATATGTCCATGTTCTGTTCAGCTCAAAGTTTGCCCAAATGAAAATCTAAAATAATCAAAGTAGAGAGCACATAAATAAGTACCGTTTAGTACATATAGTCCAAATAAGATTAGTAATTACCATTGTAGTAGTAAGATATACTAAATAAAAATTTCAAGATTAATAAATAAACGTATGAGAATTAAAAAAAGGTCATATAAGGCCATATCAAGAAATGAAGGTACAGTGGATTGAAAAATATAAAAATATAAGATGAAAGGAGATGTAAAAAAATATTTGATACTAAAATTTTCCTCCATGTCTATTAAACCAGCTCGGTTGTACATACTTGATTGTTCAAGTTATTCAAGTTGATGAGTCAGATGTTCTGCCAATGCTTTCTGAAACTCCCTAGTATATCATTACATCTACCCCTATCTAATCTTAAACTCAGTCTCACAAACCTAATTATGACCAACAACATAAGAGATACACATGGATCGAGCTTCATTGATTTTCATCATGTAAATTTATGAATGAGTCCTCAGAACACTTCCAAGAAGCTGGCCAAAACCCCCATAATTTGCATAAATGGCAACCATTAGTCAGTACAATATAACAACATTCCATTTAAAATATTTTATTTAACATGCTAGGGTATGGAAACTATGAAATAACTATTTCATGATAGTGAAGAATAGTTTTTTGGAGCATTCAGACAAACACGTAGTGGGAAGATAAAAGAACTTAAAAATTTGGTCTTTCTTTTTAGTTGAATACTAACAGATTGACAAAGCCTGGCAACTTTCATGTGGTGGCAGTGAAAATGTAAAAATGGAGAAGAAGATTGACATTAGCCCAGCATCCAAATAAAAAAAGGAATTGAAAAAATTCAGCAAATTTGCATAAAAGAGGGTTGTCACCGGTTGGAAAGTCAACAACATCCGTGCCATCCAACCATTGAAGTGTATATGTATAGTTGGAGTACATATTTTCATCATCACAAATTAACCGAATCAATACTTGGATGACATTGTGAACGAATCAAAACTAAAGTCCAGTTAATCAATATTATTATGAATTTAGTAGAGAATTAGATATATCAACATATCAAATCATTAAAAAACTGTAAGGTCTTGAAGCTAACCTCCATCCTGGATGTGATGCTAATATGAACTACCGGTTGGCGGAAAATTTCCTGATGGCCATACATGATCATAGGGACAAACTATAAGTGAGGTGGATGACATGTAACATAATAACTTATAAAGAAATTATTTTTGCAACAAGCCTTCGCTTGATTAACATGAATATAGGAGGAGAAGATATTGATCTCCAAAAAAAATTAAAATGAAATCAAATTCACAAAACTTCAATAAAGTGAAGTACACACGCATTCATCTATTTAAAATGGCTAACTTGAGTTACTTTATCATAATTCATGAGTTTACCTGTCCTCCTTGCCATCGGGCATAAAATAAGCTAGCAAAATGCAAACCATGGAAACCTTGGAAACCTTGCTGAAATAACCAACCAATAATGTGTTATGTGAGTGGTCCGGCTTCAAGAAGGAAAACAATAGATCCATCAACTGCAAAGTCATAATTAACAAATAGAATCACTAAATATATGTAGTATATTTAGAGTTCAAACATGCAGGAATTAATGGTTAATTACCCTAAAAATAGCCTCCAGTTTACTCTTCCATTGAGTGAACACCAGATTTAGTCATCGATGCAAGAATCCAAAACATCTATAAAAGGTAAAATGGATTGAGTTTAGAATTACCCCTATTCTTTTCTCTTTGAGACATTTCATCAAACAGGAAAAAGGAAGGAGTTTCTATTCTAAAATTCTATAACTCATGCTTCTAGGTCTCCTTCTTCATGATGCATACACACGAATTATCAACCCTCTGTGGCCCTATCCTGAAATCTCACAAAGAAATTTGGGAACATTAATTATTAGTGGAAGAAGCAGTAATTAGTGAGTAAACCATCACAGTGAAGTGAGAGGGAACACAGATTTGTAACCTTGCGCAGCTTCCCTTCAACAAGTGAACCTGGGCGTCGACATTCTTACAGTCCAATGAGGGATGAGTACCGAAGAAACCTGCATCGACAGATACAAGAGGATAAAAGAATGATGATTCCACGGTGCCAAGTTTAACATTATCCGCCTGTCGTCAATGCAACTAAAGAGGAAGGAAACTCACCTAGAATCGCTAGAGGAGAGCATCGATATCGCCACAGAAGAGCTGATCGAAAAGGCTCATTGAATGGGAGTAGGGGGTTTCACGTGAGGGTTAGGGCTCGGGGTGAGGGGGCACAGTGCAGTTTTAATCGGGTGCTATTAAAGTGAGTAAAGAAGACAATGCTCAAATAACAATGCTCATAACATATTAAAGTGCAGATTTAATCGGGTGCAGTTTTAATAGATTTTATTTGAAAGTGCAGATTTATAATAGTGCAGTTTTAATTGTGGGTTATACAATGCTATTAAAGTGAGTATAGATTTTATTTTAGGTGTGCGAAGAGCGGGTTTTGGACTGCTAATAACAATGCTCAAATGAAATCGGTTGGGACATTTTAAGTACAAAAATATTATCTTGCACTGAACTTTAGTAAAAAAAAATGTAGTAAAACATATTATCTTTCGCTGTGTTTTGCAGAAAATGACGCAAAAGTAATATCTAGCGCAACGCTTTTTAAAAGGCTGCAAAAAAGTGTGGTTATATATAGAGGATATGATTCTTCTTGTAGAGCAATAAAAATTGGTTGAAATTTTTCGATTTGGCTATTCAGAGACTCAGGCTTGACTATAAGTTTAATTTAATTATAAATATATGGTTTGCGAATAACTATTTCCGGTGTGCGAATAGTCATAGAAATCTGTAGGAACATTTTTAATGTGTTGTAAAATATTATTTTAAAAGGTAACACCACACAATTGTTGCTTAAAGTGCATCGACAAATAGAACATTTCAAAATTGTTCCCAATAATGAATAAGGGAACATTTATTAAATGTTGGGTTACAAATGTTGCCTAAAATTGCTACTTAATGACAACATTTACAAACTGTTCTCTATTTTATGTTTAGACAACAATATATAAATGTTGCCAACTAAAGTGTTGCTAAAGGCCAAAAATGTTGTAGTGCGCGCGCCCATCCATTATCAAAATACAGCTCGTTCAATTTCAGTTCTCCATTCACATTTTATGCATAGAGACGGTTCATATTTCCTCCTCCCAATGCTGCCATTCATGTGAGTTGATGTTTGCCAGTTCTTCTCCACATCATCAGTTTGATTTTGCTACCAGCCAGCCCATTCAACACCTTATTGTCATGCAACGTGGCTATTCCTATTCCTTTAGGAGCAGCCCACCAATTAATTACATGTATGCATCCCTTCATTTCCTCCATGAAAGCTGTCGAAGTTCTATATGCCTCTTGACGTTTCAAAATCCACCATCATTTACTTCCTTGGATGATTCTAGATAGGTTTGTCATCTATAAAGGGTAAAGACTCCAAGGATTGAGGATATAAAAATATATATCAAGATAGAAGAGAAGAGAGTGAAGAAAAAAAGTTGGAATTTTTGAGAGGCTCTTTTCCTCGCCCCTTTGGGCAGAGTATGTATTTTATTTTCTATATTTTCTCATTCTAGTAGTTTTATTTCATGTAACTTTTATTTGATGCAATGTAGTTTAGAATTTTCTCACTTCAATGTTTCTTTTATTTCATGTACTTTTCCTTATTTGCAATGATAATTTCTATTTTCAACAATTTCTTCTTCTTCTTCCATGCACTTTTACTTCATGCTTAGTAGTTAAGTAATGTAGTCTTAAACAGGGCAAACTTTGTTGTGAAATTATCGTTCTCTTTATAATCGTTCTTTTCTATCTTCAATTTTTTCATGATTTATATTGGGTTCATATGTCGATGTGCGGACTTTCATATCTATTTTCATATTCTGGTAGCCGAAAGGATCGTGCGTACGAATTGATCGCTCATGAATGAAAAGGCTTGTTCGCAAGCCTCGAGAGAGGATGGAGAAAATCTATCAAATAGGAGTCAAATCCTATAGCGGGATTCATCTCTTTAAAGTGAGTTTTAGGGGTTTCGATTAGAACGAGAGTTCAGTCGATCAACCTAATCACAGGTGGGCGTAACCTCGGGAGAGGTGTGTTCTTTTTTCGGGAACCTCCACGGTCAAGGATCAGATTAGAAGCTTATAATATATCTTTTCTATTTCATTTCAAAGTTTGTTGTGATCAAGTTAGGTTTTCTTATTTCGTATTTTAGTTTAAAATATAATTTTTTTTAAGTTTTATTCTGATAAAATAATAGTTTATTTTCTCGAAGTAGAAGTACTCGACAGACCTGAGTTTTAATATGACCCTGATATTTTTAATATCCTATGCTATATTTTGATAAGTACACTTTCCTTAATCGATTATATATTTTAGAATACGATTTTCTCTATCAAATTTTTGGCGTCGTTGCAGTGGAATATCTTTTTGATATTTTGAAAAAGAGAAAGATGTTACTTTTATCTTTTTTGTTCTTTTTATTGGAACACGATTTTTTGCATCCCTCGATTTGAGAATAACGCTGGCCATCATGTTATTTCTATAGAAAGTCAACGCCTAGCGTTATCACTAACGCTGGCATTAGATTCCTGTACTATAAATAGGTGGCATTCGTTATCTTCAATCATCCATGCTAAGGAGCCCTATTCCAGCACTCTGAAAAATCCTTGAAGCTGAAATTTCCAGACCACATCTCTAACTTAATTTGAAGAGAAGATTTCAAAGGAGGATCGGATATCTTCCTACCACTGTAGTAGGAGAAGTTATACTTGAAAAACCTACAGATCAATGGGATGATCAAGACAAACTTTGGTGTAAATATAATGCTAAGGCAATGAACGCATGTTTTTGTGCCTTAGATAGAACTGAATTTAATCTTGTTTGTGCTTGTGAAACTGCATATGATATATGGCATTTATTGGAAATTACTCATGAAGGTACCTCGCGGGTGAAGGACTCAAAGATTTTTTAACTGGAATAGGAGTATACAAAGTTCTGCATGGAACCTGACGAGGATATCGATGTCGTGTACACTAGATTTACAAAAATTGTAAATGCATCAAGAATCATCCTTGGAAAGACCTTCGTAGACGGAGACCTAGTTGGGAAGATTTTTAGATCTCTTCCACCAAAATTCAATCCAAAGGTGACGGTGATATCAGAATCTCATGATTTAAGGCCACTTCCATTGAGAACCTCATTGGAAATCTTAAAACCCATCAGGTAGAAATCAAGATTCAACATGAAGAGTACCATGCAGAGCCAAAGAGGAAGGCCTTGGATCTAAAGTACAAGGAGGCAAATGATGATGAAGATGACGAAGAAAGCATTTTTGTAAAGAACTTCAAGATATTCATGAATAATCCGGAGAGAAGAAACTCTTTCCGAAAATACCTCGTGAAAGATGCAAAAAGGAAAGGGTCCATCCTCTACAAAAGAAAAAGGTAGCGACGATGATGACGAGCGGCCATCGCCAGAGTGCTACCATTATCGAAGGACCGGACACATCTAGAGTAAGTTCCCAAAATACCTGAAAGAGCGAAAGGAAAGGAGGCACAAAGGAAAGGAAAAAAAAGTTATAAAGGCGGCTACATGGGATGATTCTTCCTCGGAGGAGTCAAGTGGATCTTCCTCAAGCGACAACGAAGAGGCAAACATGTGCCTCATGGGTAGGAGCAACGATCTCATCGACGATGAAACAAGTGTCCAAAGAGACACTGAGGTACCTCCTCCCACTTATGATGAACTCTATGATGAATTTCTTCAAACTTGCAAATATTTTGAAAAAAGTCGTAAACATATTAATCTTTTAAAAATGGAAAATAATATCTTATTAAAAGAAAATAAAAAACTAAATAAAGAAATGAAAACTTTTGGATAAGAAAAGGGAGATTGCCAAGATAATGATCTTTCATTGGCAAAAAATCAAGAACTTGGAGAAACTCTCTCTGAGGCTCTCTCCGAACAAAAAAGTCTTGTAAAAGAGAAGGGGGACTTAGAAAGAAAATTAAAAACTTCACTTCTCCAAATTGCTGAAGGAAAGAAATGATTTGCAAATTGATGTGTAAAACTTATTACTGAAAATACCTCTTTGAAAGCCTGAATCAACGATCTCAATATGGCAATAAAAAAATTCGGGGTTGGCCCAAAATCACTGGGCATGATTTTAGGTAACCAGTGCAATGGCTCTGCAAAGTTTGTGCTGGGGTATGTGTTGTTTATGGGGTGTCTACTTTAATCACCTAGAGGGGGGGGGGGGGGGGGGGGGGGGGTGAACAGGTTTTTCTTTTTATAAAATCACCCTTTAGGTTTTCTTACTTTCGGGTTAATAGATCTAAGAAATAAAGAACAACCCATAGAAAGCACACAATGATCTATAGAGGTTCCTCAAGACCGGGTGTCTTGAGTATTCCTCTGTCCCTATGCACCTACCCAGCGATCCGCTAGGCTCGGCAAACTCTGCCAAAATCTTCCGGCCCTCAAGCCTTACACCACGGACCCGCAAGTCCCAACAGCCTAGGCCCTCAAGCCCCTACTGCCCCCGAGCCCGCAAGCTTGACACTCAGGCCCTCAAGCCCTACCTTTCGGACCCGCAACTCCCAACAGCCTAGGCCCTCAAGCCCCTATTGCCCCCGAGCCCGCAAGCTCGACAAATCGCACGCGCGAGTGCACTGTCCTGGCCCTCAAGCCTCACAGCTCTCCATCCCTCAAGCTGGACAATATGGCCCGCAAGCCTTACAAAAGATTACCGATGTAAACTGTTTCTTCTGCCTGATGTTGATCGGCAACCTTAGCCTGATGATGATCGGCTTCTTGAGAATGAAGAGAATGCTTCTGAATCAGATCTTGAATGCACTGTTCTTCTTCAATTCTTTCTTAGCCGGATGTGGATTGGCTTCTTAGAAGTCGATGAGGATGACTGTTTCTTGAGAACTTCTTCTTCTTCTCCGCAAGGATGTACTGTTCTATTGAACGACGGGATGCTTTTTCTCTGCTTTCTTGCACACGAAGTTCTCTTTTCTAGGGCAACCCTGTTGTCTTTTATAGAGAGGACAAGCCGTATAACGGTAACATTAGCTTTTCTTTCCTGTCAGACGCCCAGCCATCATAGCAGGCCCTTGATTGGACAATCAGGCGGCGGCATTAATTACTGACAGCACATCCGCGAGATTTGAATTTGTCTCGACGATATATTCCATCGTTACGACGACATGGAATGTATCTCGACGACATCCCTTTGTCGGCTCCTTGTGCTTTGGAACTTCTTCTCAGGTCTCCTTGCTTCTGCTTCTAAAGCTTGTATTTCAATGATACGGGATATGCTGGCATTCCTGCATATACGACGATATGCTTCCTTTGTCTGTGTCGTTGGAATCTTCTTTGTTCATTCTGTCGTTGTAATTGCAGTAATGTCTTATCGACATGGCCGTTATTTTGATGTCGACGATACTCCATTTTTCTCGACGACATGTCTTTCTTCGATAGTTTCTCTGCGTCTGCTTTGCTTGTCATTACTGCGACAAGCATACTTTGTCGTCCATCCCTTCAGTCCTTCTCGATGATATATACTTGTATACTTGTATTCTCCTGAGATTATGAACTAGATGGAATGTCAAATACAAAGTGAAGTATTCTTGACATGATGACTTCTTCAAATTAGGAATCATGTGGGCACGATTCCCAACAATCTCCCCCTATTTAAAGAAGTCAGAATCTCATTTCAAGACTACTTCATATGACAATAAATAGCATAATCTTAACAGAAGTTGTGTCAAATACAAAGTGAAGTATTCTTGACATGATGACTTCTTCAAAACAGAAATCATGTGGGCACGATTCCCAACAATCTCCCCCTATTTAAAGAAGTCAGAATGTCATTTCAAGACTACTTCATATGACAATAAATAGCATAATCTTAACAGAAGATGTGTCAAGATATAACTTATCTTTGAGCTAGCTCCCCCTTGATTTGCTCCCCCTGTCTTTAGGGCAAACTTTGAGTACATCAATTTTGTAGCTCCCCCTTGATTTGATGTCTCTTCTTCCCTTGATTTGATGTCTCTTCTTTGAGCACTCTTTCTCCCCCTTTCTGACTTCTTGCCTTCATTCAAGGCTTTCAATTATTCTTGAGGTAGTTGATCCAAGAGAAGCTTTACCTGCATTCTGCATAGTTTGCATCTGATATCTAGTGTAGGCATTTATGTGATTGTATGACATTTTGGCTGGGAAAACACCCAGAGTGTAGGGCCCCTTATTAGCAAGCACAGGCAGATTGCACAATAAGAGATAATGCGACACTATATTCCAAGGCATATGCCTTATACTCATTTATATATTAACGTTCATGTAAAGATTTTTTTCATCTATGGCTATACTTAAGAACTAGTTGTAACTAGAGGCTTCCTTGAGTTTTGCTGCAAGATGCTTTTTGCGCTTCCTTCTTCTTTTGCCTTTTGTAGAAGTGTATTGGTCTTGGTATTCTTTTTGGTGGCGGAGGTGGTCCATCAGGAAATGCCATCTTGTGAAGCTTCCTTGCTTCCATCTCCTTCTGGTGTCGATCCCATTCTGCGGAGGAGTAGGCTCTTCCAGGACGAACTTGAAGGTGTCCGAACGCCACCCACGATTCTGTGATGATTTCCCTCGAACGGGGACTCCACTTACCAGCTTCGGGGTCCAGCCCAACTTCATTTAGCCTTTTCCGCCGATACTCCGCACTAGAAGATCTTCTTCTCTTCTTGGTCGACGTGGACTCGTCTGAATTTCCTCCATAAGCGTTAGAGTCGGAGCTGATTGAGGGTTCAGTAAATGCGTTATTACAAGGGATCACTTGCGGTGCTTCTTTTACTTGATTGCTTACCCATAAAGCTTGGTTTGAGCCGGCATGTATATTTTTCTTGCCCTCCTCCTCGATTGTCTCCTTAACATTATCCTTCATTTCCTGGATGTTCTCAGATACTGAGTTTTGCAACTCAACCAGTTGTTGCTGAGCTTTCTGATTTCCTGCATCAACAAAGTCTCTAACTTCTAACAGGCGGGTACTCATATTATGCTCATGTGCAGTGATCCTGTTCAGAATCAGACCTGTGAAGTGGGCATTTTGAGTGGTGAGATTCAGGACATCCTTCTTTATGGATTCCAACTCCGCCTTGGTCTCATTCCTAAACTCACTTATGGTCTTCTGCAAGAAGTTTTCCATTTGCTCTTTGTGAACAGTGAAAAGAGTAGAAATACAGTGGTAGAGTGAGTCACTTTGAGCTAAGGATTTGCCTGGTCCAGGGGTGCCGCTTTCCTTCTCCATGTGGTCGGAGACAAGGAAGGAGTCGATAGCCAGGTTTCTAGGGAGTTGTTCTACTTATAGTGAGGGTAGGTGAGGAGTCATTTGGTACCCGTGCCTATTTGAATTTATCGATGAGCTGTTGGCGATTGTGTCAGAAGGTTCTGATTTACCGATTTACTAGGGATTTAATTAATTGCCCTCGATCTCTATACACGATCTCCTTGATGTAATAGATGTTATGCTATCGAGACATCTTGCCATGTCATGATTTCTTGTGCTTGTTAGTCTTAAACAAACTTCGTCCCTTCCTAGGTGGCTTTCAAAAGAATGGTGAATGAATCTGCTGTCTCTAGCACAGAACAGCAACTTGTCCAAAGCCTCAAATATAGGCTTTTGGACTACCTGCAAGGTGAGTTTACATACCCTTAGGGACCCAAGTGGTCTTGGGTCCTCGGATATTGTTAGCTTTAAAAATCACAGCTCCAGGATATGTATGATGATAATGATTAGCCTTCGTTACCCTTGGAGTGGTTGGATTATGCCAACAGTCAATTGCAAAATGACCCATCTTGCCACAACAACAACAATCAAATTTATTGTATCTTGTCCTGTTGCGATAGGCAGGCGTATGATTCTTTTGTGGCCAGTTGGACGTGTACTTGTAGGAGACAGAGTTGTATTGGTTAGAAATATAACTCTCTTCCTTCATGTTTCTTCTTTTGAATTCAGTCCTTTGTGACGGTTCCTTCTTCCTCCTGTGTCCACTGAGCTCCTGTTTTCCCGTGTCTTCCTTTTTGAGATGTACCTTGGAAGTGGTAGGTGACATCTTTCTCAGATTGACATTTGTCTCCCATAGTGGACCTAAACCACTCTCTTGATGGCAGTTGTGCTCCCCTCTTGGAGTAGAGCAGCAGCCGTTGATGGGCTTAGTGGAGCTTGTTGATGGGTTTCCTTTGAAAGAGAATTTGTTTTCTATATTTTTAACCCTTGGTTTCAGGGGTCCAGCCAGGTCTCTATCTTTTCTTAGAAAAACAATCTCTTTGGTGAGGGAGTAGCATATCTCCCTGCTATCTTCTAAGGCTTTCAGAGTTTTTTCAAACTTACTCATCAGGTCCAGGTTGGAGCTGGCGTTGAAGTCCTTTTTCAGTTGGCAGAACTCTGCATTTTGCAGTGTAAGTTTCTCTGCCTTATCCAAGAGATCAAGGTTTCTTGCTTGAAGAGTGGAGATTTCATCAGCTTGTTTTTTGCAAAGTTCTCTGGTCCTTCTTAAATCTTCTATAAGGTCCTCATAACTTCCCGAGAGGCTTGTTTCCGAATCTGAATCGGTGTTTGACAGAGGAGCTCTTATTCCACCTTGTTCAGAAATGAATTCATTCTAAACTTCTTCCTCTGATTCAGATAGGACAGTTAGTCCAAACTTAACCTCCTCCTCTGCATCTGAAGTGCCTGAGTCACTATCACTCAGGGTTTTACTTTTCCTTTCAGCTTCAGTGCTTTTGGATTCTGGTGATGCTTCCATGAGAGTTGCTAATGACTCCCACATTTCCTTGGATGTAGTGCAGTGTGCAATTTGATCCAAGGTAGGAGTATCAACTGCACTTGCAATGATGTCTTTGGCCCTTTTGTCTAAGTTGACTAAGATGATCTCATCTTCAGTCATTTTCTTGGGAAAGGACTTGTGAAGGTTGACCCGTCTTGTACGATTCGAAACATTCTTGGATCTAGAGCTTCCATGAATATTCTAGCTCTTATTCTCCATAAGCTATAATTTTCTTTAGAGCATGCAGCTATTCTTGATTCCATAGCTAATGATTCTTAGACACGCGCTGGCAGATCTGTTCAAGCTGTTAAGCTTTTCTTTGAACAACCTCCCTCTGATACCACTTGTAGTTTATGGGGTGTCTACTTTAATCACCTAGAGGGGGGGGGGGTGAATAGGTTTTTCTTTTTATAAAATCCCCCTTTAGGTTTTTCTTACTTTCTGGTTAATAGATCTAAGAAATAAAGAACAACCCACAGAAAGCACACAATGATCTATAGAGGTTTCTCAAGACCGGGTGTCTTGAGTATTCCTCTGTCCCTCTGCGCCTACCCAGTGATCTGCTAGGCTCGGCAAACTCCGCCAAAATCTTCCGGCCCTCAAGCCTTACACCCTGGACCCGCAAGTCCCAACAGCCTAGGCCCTCAAGCCCCTACTGCCCCGGAGCCCGCAAGCTCGACACTCAGGCCATCAAGCCCTACCTTTCGGACCCGCAAGTCCCAACAACCTAGGCCCTCAAGCCCCTACTGCCCCCTAGCCCGCAAGCTCGACAAATCGCACCCGTGGGTGCACTGTCCTGGCCCTCAAGCCTCACAGCTCTCCAGCCCTCAAGCTGGACAATATGGCCCGCAAGCCTTACAAGAGATTACAGATGTAAAACGTTTCTTCTGCCTGATGTTGATCGGCAACCTTAGCCTGATGATGATCGGCTTCTTGAGAATGAAGAGAATGCTTCTGAATCAGATCTTGAATGCACGGTTCTTCTTCAATTCTTTCTTAGCCGGATGAGGATTGGCTTCTTAGCAGTAGATGAGGATGACTGCTTCTTGAGAACTTCTTCTTCTTCTCCGCAAGGATGTACTGTTCTATTGAACGGCGGGATACTTTTTCTCTGCTTTCGTGCACGCGAAGTTCTCTTTTCTAGGGCAACCCTGTTGTCTTTTATAGAGAGGACAAGACGTATAACGATCACATTAGCTTTCCTTTCCTGTCAGATGCCCAGCCATCATAGCAGGCTCCTGATTGGACAATCAAGCGGCGACATTAATTTCTGATAGCACATCCGCGAGATTTGAATTTGTCTCGACGATATATTCCATCGTTACGACGACATGGAATGTATCTCGACGACATCCCTTTGTCGGCTCCTTATGCTTTGGAACTTCTTCTCAGGTCTCCTTGCTTCTGCTTCTGAAGCTTGTATTTCCACGATACGAGACATGCTGGCGTTCCTGCATATACGACGATATGCTTCCTTTGCCTTTGTCGTTGGAATCTTCTTTGTTCATTCTGTCGTTGTAATTGCAGTAATGTCTTGTCGACATAGCCGCTATTTTGATGTTGACGATACTCCATTTTTCTCGACGACATGTCTTTCTTTGACAGTTTCTCTGCGTTTGCTTTGCTTGTCATTACAGTGACAAGCATGCTTTGTCGGCCATCCCTTCAGTCCTTCTCGATGATATATACTTGTATACTTGTATTCTCCTGAGATTATGAACTAGATCAAATGTCAAATACAAAGTGAAGTATTCTTGACATGATGACTTCTTCAAATCAGGAATCATGTGGGCATGATTCCTAACAATCTCCCCCTATTTAAAGAAGTCAGAATCTCATTTCAAGACTACTTCATATGACAATAAATAGCATAATCTTAACAGAAGATGTGTCAAATACAAAGTGAAGTATTCTTGACATGATGACTTCTTCAAATCAGGAATCATGTGAGCACGATTCCCAATAGTATGGTTCGGGAAGCTACCGCCCAATGTTAACACCTAATGTTGGCACAAGCTCTAGTTCCAAAAATCAAAACTTTTTTTATAAAAAATTCATCTCTTACTTCTACCAACAAGAGTCAACAAAATTCTTTGAAAAAGGTCTCAACCCCTTTTATTGTTTGTGTCAACAGTTTGTTTTTTGGTCACACCATGAACTCTTGTAGGAAGAAAGGAAAGCACACTTTAAAGCAAATCTAGGTATCTAAGGCCTCCGCTTATATTATGGGAGGAACCTCATGGGTACCCAGATCTTCACTAACATCTAATTCTAAGGTTTGTTAGCTGGTTGAGGACAAGGAATACATATGGTACATGGACTCAGGATGCTCTAAGCATATGACGGGCAATAAAGCTAAGTTCCTTAGCCTCATGATGAAGAAAGGAGGGATGGTGACATTTGGTGACAATGGTTGTTGAAATCGGCAACCTATCTCTTGAGTTCGGATCCACTAGGGCTGTAGCCCACACCTACTTCTCTCTCACAAGCTCAATGGACAATTGACAGAAAACTTAGAACTGACCCAAGGCTATAGAGAGGAGGTCCCGCCATACACCCGAAAGATCTTAGAGAGCTTCCCCTCCCAATCCAATGCTCAACCAGACACCTTGGAGGGCACTAACAGCCAACCCCAAAACAACCCCGGAGGAGAGGGATTAAAAGATCGGATCTCCTCCAAGGTGCCCTTAAGGGTCTATTTATAGGTTTTCTAGTCTGGTCTGCAAATAGCCTAGATCCGCATTTTAGTTTTACTAAACGCACCCCAAATTGGCCTGCTAACAGCCAAACTCGGCTATTCTGAAGGGCTATTGGAAGCCCACCATGGGTATCTAGGTAATTTTACATCAAAACCTCCCTGGGTGAGTGGTCCATGAAGGCACCCCATGCCTAACCTCCCGCGTACTTGGTCTCCCGGCACCCGCGGGGTGAGTGGCTCTTGAAGGCGCCACTCGCAGGGTCCTTGGGCCTCTGGGCGAGTAGGGTCCCGCCCCTCATTCGCCCGATTGCCGTTACATCCACACAACTCTTATGTGATTATCCCACGAGTGCCCTGCGAGAGAGGTTGCACTCGCTCGGAACCCCTTTCACCTTTTCTTGACCTGGGCGAATGCCCTCCTTGCTTACTCTTTTGCCTATCTCAATCCTGGGGCCCTACTCGACAAATACAGGGTTATACACAATCCATGCTCTTTGTGATTGAGGGACTCACTCGGAAAGAAAGTCCAACCCAGTGTATTTGGTGAGCTCATGATGACATGGAAGGAATCTTTTGGCGGGGCACTCCACTTTGCTATATATATCTCAGGTTGTAAAGCTTTTACTATACCTCTCCTTCCTCACTTCTTCTCCCCTGAGCTTTCGCAACCTATAAATTCCATGAAGCTGTTGTCGCTGCCTCTTTCCCAGACGATGATCGATCGTCTCACCACGGCGCGAAAGAGGGACTCCTATCTTACCACCAAATACACACCTTAGATCTCATCTAAGAGGGATCCCATCTCCCCTTACTGCTGAAGAGGGCCAAGACTGTCAGGAGGAGCCGGATGACTAATGAATCTGCATCGGCGACCCTGCCCCCTTCTCGCGACTCTCCAAATGCACCAGAGATATTTCTATTTCTTTCTCACCATGCCGTTATGCTAACTGGCATGATATCTCAAGTGTTAAGTTCACTCGTAGGAGAAACATTCAACAGGAGACACCCCCGAGACCAACCAGTCGGTTGCCGACGCGCTCCCGCCCCCTGCTGATGACATTTCATTAATTATGGAGTCCTGCCCTCTGGTCATCCCTGCCAGGAACCTCCCTAAATTTGGAAAATTAACACCGCTTTCTCGCACGATCCGGCATTTCACTATCTTACATATTTTGCCCGCTACAAGCCCCACCTTGAGGACCAAAGGACTTCCTCCTTCTCAATGGGAACCGACACCGCGAAACCAACATTGTGGGAGCCAATGCCATGAGAACCTCCTACGATGCCATGCGCTGCCCTAACTCGCGAGTCAACAACTCTTGTCGTGCTAGAGGAGGAGCACCCCACCGAGAGTATCTCAGTGCGCAATACCCCAGATGCTGGCGTATCCACCACTTCAGCTGTTAACCTAGAACCTTCCCACCCTAGGAAGGGAAAATCACTACATCCCCCTGGCCATCCATTCACAGGGCATCCTACCCCTCTCATCGGCACTCCGACAAGGAACCATGCCCTAATATTTATCTCACTCGATGTGATTCTATATTCCGAAATTACCATCCAAAACTTACCCAAAACTTGCTCTAGCAGAATATCAAGAGATCTCGTCGATGGACCCTAAGTACGAGGAGGAAGGGATGTTCTCGCCCCCGCCCTCTCCTGAAGATCTTTTCGATTTCTTGGGAGACCATGCCGAACCTGAGACAATGAAGGCGCGACCGGCGGAGGTTCTCAGAAAGCTCACCTGGATACTAAGAGACCATGCTGACCAGTTCGATGTGCAACCTAAAACTTTTGAGCGTAGGGTGCCCATTCTCGAGCGAGACTACCTACAACTTGTCGGTGTAAGACCCCTTTTTTTCTTTCAAAATCTGGGTCTTATGCCCAGAACCGCCGCTTTGCTGTGACACCCTCACTCAGGAAGGTCATCATTTCAAAACGCCGATCCTGCCGGCCATATCGATCACAGAAGAAGAAAAGAATAAACGAACAAATAGAAGTTCAAGTCCACAATCACATGTTATATATATAATAAATGTCCACATGGTATAACTGAAATAACAAGATTTACAATAATAAAGGGCTCATGCCCTATACATCATGTCCTCACTACAAGATCACTCGTGGAAGCTAACTACTAATCACTCTCTGATCCTGAATCCTGTGCTCCTGTACTAGACTGGCCCTCCTCCGTCTGCACTGGCCTCTGGTGCTGCTGCGTATCCTCGATACCCTAAAATAATATGGTCCACCGAACGTTAGTCAGAAAGACTAATCCAATCCCCCCCCCCCCCCCCCCGTGACTCCTAGGCACCGCGAGGGAAGGATGAAATGGAGGACAACAAGGGGTATAAACAAAAGCAGATGACGGCGGATCTACTCTACAGGAAATGTTATACACTACACATGTGATTATATATATTTGAAACAACAAATAAAGCATAGTAAAGATCAAGTAAAGAGTAGTAAGTAAAGACAAGTATATAATATAAAAGTAACCATTGATTTATAGGAATGCCCACACAAACCTATAGACCAAGGGGTCGTTTAGCAGAGCCCATCGTATAAGAAGTCCCATGACCAACTTATACGATAGGGGTAGGGGTTGAAATGCAATGCTTATGCCATAACATGCAGAGTTATGTAGTTTATGCTATGTTCATACAAGTGCAACTCACACACTTCGACTCTATGCGCACAGACCTTTAGTTCCCCCTTTTTGGAGCTAGCAAGACTCCCAGGATACTCCCGTAGTGGCAAACGGAAGAGGTGGGTTGGGCCTCGCTCACCTCTAGGTTAGTATTCACACTACCTAACCTAGACCTATCGTACGCCTCAACGCAAAACCGCGAAGCATCTGCGTACTCTTACTGGCTGGACCACCAGACTTTTATGGCTAAGTGCAAATTCCACACTTGCCGAGTCAACGTATTGACGTCGGTGTGAATGACCGTCCAATATCGAAGACCCACCACCTTCATGCACATGCAAACATGTTCTACTATATCCCGAGCCATAAACTCCCCGGGCTAACCTGCTCGTCATCAATAACCTTCCGAGCCACCGGCTCGCCGGACCAACCCGCCCGTACCAACAAACACTACTGAGTCACAAGCTCACCGGACTAACTAGTCCGCTGCTTCAACCACCGAGCCTACCGCTCGTAAAACCAAACCAACTAACCTCCCGTAACCACGGGGTGTGGATGTGTATATTGTTAAGTTAATCTTGTACAACATCTTACTCCTATAGTTTATGGTTAATCTTGGACTTCCCGAGGATTACCCTGTAAGGGGCTCGCTACGGTACTAGGAACTGTAATGGGATGACACCCCAAAGTTCCCTTTCTCAAGACACTTAGTGTTGTTGGTATCTACCCGTGAGAATACCCTCCTTGTCATTACTCTTGGATTAACCCTAAGTGACTTATGACTTTCCAAGATGATCTTTCGTCGACCCCGAGTGCAACTTACCTCTAACTCACCAAGCACACCTTTACCATCTATAATCCTTCTTGTTGACCATCACACCTTTTCAACTAAACTAGGTAAACCACTTACCTCCCATTCCCTCCTAAGGATCCACTTGATTCTCAAATTTCACAGTTTTACTATACGCAGACCAAATGAGTTATATGGGTTGCATAAGAGGAGGTACTCCAAGTATTCATCCAATTGACCCAAAATTATTACTGGGAGTCTATCATGATATCATATGTCGAAATCCAGAGAATCATAATTTTCCCTATTTATTTGGCATTTATTTTTAATTTCCTCAACATTGGCCAAGTATGAAATTGAACATGAAGTGTAGTCTATCCTTATGATATGCCCCCCATAAAATCAAAATAAATCTATCATGCCAAAAATACAGTAAATACTGAATATCACAATTTTACAATAAGGAAATGTCCTCTACTTTTATTATTTAACTTATATCCAAATTTGTAGATTTATGAAGGAACTACCAAAAATACTTACACCCAAATTATAGGAAAATTACCAGACCTTTGTATTCATCAGAAAAATGTACTGACTAAATTGTGGAATTTATGGAAATCATTTTCTCACTTAAATGAACTCTTTAAGAAAAGCCCAATTAGGATAAGTTGTGAAGTAGCCTACTGATAAAAGTCTCCAAAAAATTATATAAAAATTCACAGAGCTTTCTAGTGCCCTAAAATGTTTTATCACCAATTTGCATAATTTATCAGAGAGTATTGGACCCTCATTTATTTTTCTTATTCCTAAGGCAACATAAATGCCTTGTGAATGAAGTACTTTTTAAATAATTTCAATAATTACACAAAAATTACCATAGGTGTATATCATGATAATAAAGACACTACCAAAGTTTCATCATCATCCAAGGCCATTTAAGCATGTAAATTTCTCTTATAAGGACTTTTCCTAAAGGGGTTATGACCTATTTCAAAGGTAATAATTGTTCCTAAAATTCTTATAAAATTACCTAGGGCCTATTTACGCCCTATGAACTTATCCACCAAGTTTCATAACCATTCAAGGACATTTGACCCCATGTTCTTCACAAGGTCCTATATGCACACCTAGGGATAAAACTAGTTTCCTAGGGCATAACCACCTACACACAACCCCATATCAATCATGGAGGTGTTTTAGGTGATCCTAAGCCAGTGACCAAGGTTTCACCTCATGGTGATGAGATTTGACCTCAATACCCCAAAATGAGCATTATACCCTATTTCGACCTAGTTGGCCCAACTTGGATTGACAAATTACCCAATCAAAACAGTCCCAATTGGGCTGAGATTTTTACCAAGGTCATACAATAACCCTAAGGAGTACCCACCAAAATTTGGAGGGCATTGGAGGTAATTTGACCCAATAATTAATTATATATGATTTACGAAATTATTACAAAAACCTTAGAAAAAGGTTCACCTAAAATTTCCATCTTTGGATATGATGTGTAGGTAGGTGTATCTAGCCTATGTTTTAAATATCAAGGCCATACCAATTAACAATAAAAAATATGCAAGAAAGAGTGGCTGCCCTACTCTAGGGACCAGTCCCACCATTTTGGCTCTACAGGGAGCTACAGTGCTCCTTTTGGGCTGAAACAAATTTAGAATTAAAGTACACACCTAGGCATACAACTTTGATGTTGGCCACTTTTTCAGATTATGAGTGCAAGATATTTTATAAAATACAAGAAGGCACATCAGTTTATTTGATGCATAAATAATAACATAGGATATATAATATACCAAAATCATTTAAACAGATCAGACGGCTGAGGGGTTTCATCCCCATCACGCCTCTAGGCAGAAAAAGCCCGTCCTGGGCACCCTTCTAGCCCATTTTCCCAGCCACGAATCCCCCTCTCCGGCCGACCAGCGCCTCTAACACCTTCGTCGAGGTGGTGGCCGGCGATTGGGGTGCTTGGCCTGCCCGGGGGTGGCCGGAATGAACTTTTTAGGGAAGGAATAAATGGCTTGAAACCAGCCATTCATGGAGCTTGATCCGAGCCCTATTTGGCTCGGATGAAAGCCCATTTTGATGTGGATCTATGCACTAGGGGAGGAGAGGAGGATCAGACCTGAATTGGTGCAGAATTCCTTGTGAATCTTGGGTTCACCATGGGAGCTCGGGGAGCTTATAGAGCCATGTCAATCCGAGACTAGAGTGCATAATTCTTTCGGGAAAGTTGGGGGTTTCACTCCTCTCACTCTTTTGAAGATGATAAAAGAGAGGGGGAGGTTACTAATTTGAATGCCATTAATGGCCATCAAGGTAATTTCAGTTTTGGCTTGGGGGAGATGAATAGGTACTCAATCCAGCCGGGAGAAGGCTGGAAACTTCTCCTCTCCCCAAGAGGAGATGAATGGTGTCATTATTGGAGGAGATGGGAGGTTTCCTCTTCCTCTCCATTAACTCCCCCTACCTTCTCTCTCTTTCAAATTAGGGATTTCTCTCTCCTGGCCGAATTTCCTAAAATTGAATGGTTAATTCAGTAATTACCAACCCCATTAGGTGGTGGACCACCTCAATTGAGTCTAGCCCAAGAGAATTGGGCTTGATTGGCTCAAAATAGGTCATTTTGACCAAAATATAGCATAATGTTGACTTTGGTAAATTTGACCATTTGGGTTGACCCCAATGGGTGGCTAGTCACCCATTGGCCTCCCTTAAGGGTTAGGAAGGTCTATGTAGGGTCAATTTGACAAGGTCAGGGTTAATTGACCCCTAATAGGCCATTTTGACCAAAATAGGGCTAGGGTTGACTTTGGTCAAAATGGCCAAATTGGTGGCCCCATGATGGAGCTTTTTGGTCCATTGTTTCCCTAATAACCTTATAAGGCTACTGGAAAGGTCAATTTGGTGTGGTGGAAGCCAATTTACCCTAATTAGGCTACTTTGACCAATTTTTGGTTAAGGTTGACATTGGTCAATTTGGCCTATTTGGTTGACCCCAATGGCTCCTTGGTGCTCTAAGGGGATCCCTAAAGGGTTAGGTATGCAATGGTGGGGTCAAAGGGTCATGGTGAGGCCCTTAAGTCAAACCCTAAGCTTGGTAACTGGAAATTACTATTTGTAGACCAAGGTGCTCTTCTCCTTCAAGCCTAAGGCCAAGTGATCTCTTCAAGCTTCCTAGGGTTTTGTCATGACCTAGTCATGACAAAACCACACTAGGGGTTTAGTTGTTTGGGGGATGTTACAAATCCCAATAAACAGAAAAATATTTTCGTCCCTGAGATTCAGGTTAGGTCCGCGGGGCTTCTACCGCAAGTGCTTGAACGTAACATCCCCTAAGAATGAGGAGACATGGAAGACGTCGTGCAATCCCGCTAACTCTGGTGGCAACTCTATTCTATAAACCAGCGGGCTGATCCACTCCATGATCCTATAGAGCCCCATCTATCTCAAACTGAGCTTCTTCCGCCTGCGAACCCACGAGACTCCATGCATCAGACGTATCTTTTGGAACACCCGGTCTCCAACCTGGAAGTTTACTGCATGATGCCGCGCATCGTAATACCAGACCTGGCTGCTCTGGGTCTCCAGCATCGTAACTCGGATCAGTCGCACCTGGGTATCTATGTCCTCCATAAATTCCGAGCCGAGTGACTTGGGATCCTCATCCTGGATCAAAGGCAGTGGAGTCTTGTGCCTCTGTCCCTCTGAGGGTGGAAAGTTGTGCTGAACGCCAACCAAGAGCTGAGATAAGCCTGGACTGATCTTCACTCTTGGAGATAACTTGTTCATCCCGATCCGACATGATCATCCTGGTCACACCACGATAACGAACAAACTACTTAACAAATATCATCAAACACCAACGAGAGCGTCCTTCCAGTCCAGGGTGACCCTAGCTACCTTGGTTAATCTATCCTCGTTGTTCCAAATAAAACTGTGTTCGGAATGATAACCTATGTGTGAAATCCATAGTTATATCCTCGAGCTTCCACTCTAACACGGGCAGTGAATGTGGCTGTTCTCCAAAGACTCTTGCACTTGGTGTACAACCCTCATTCTCCGAGGTAGGCCCATCCAAGGCCACGTAGGCAGAAGTCAAAGTCAAAGAGGTCAACACGGCAGACAAGCGTAAGAGCAGAAGACAGCCTAGGCGAGTAGGGGTGCACTCGTACGAGTAGCTCGGATACTCGCTGTTGAGTCTGAGAATGCACCTCCGAGGGAAACCGGAGGCTGCGGGTTGTCGGTTACTTTTTAGATGAAAAGATGAGACCGCTAGCAGCGGTCAAGGCCAGACTTCGCCCGCCGCTGCAAATGCCACTCCTGCGACGGGCTTTCCTTTGATTAAAGAAAAGTGATTACAGCGGGCTGCAAGTGCAGAAAAAGAGAAGCCGGCCGGTCAGACAGTCCGCAAGACGGGAAACTCGAGTCCGCAGCTCAAACAAGCGAGCTCCTAGATTCGAGTGTGCGTGCCTTATGAACAGTGCCGCCCCCTATTTATAGGCTTGGGGGCCTGCCCGAATGGGCAGGGATAAAATAACCGCCTGCCCGGGTACAGGAGAAACGGGCAGGCGGTGACGGGATGCATAAAGAAGAAAAAAGAAAGAAGCTGCGCGGCTTGGCGGCTTGCTCTTCCGACCTGTCTGGCCTGAGGCTGAAGATACTGGGACCAAGTCAATGATTCAGACCGGGCGGCCTCTGGTTTGAGACCGCGGTCTGTCTTCTGTACATAGCTTGGCCACTCTTCGGAAGATACCCCGAGTAATTCCCGAGCTGAAACTGCGGCTTGCTCTTCTGGGTGTGAATCTTGAATCTCTGTAGCACTACCCGAGCGGCCTCCTTCCTGAGACCGCGGATAGCCTTCTTATTTTGGCCCTTTGCGACTTTCACTCTTGGGGGCGGTCCGAAACTGACCTCGGACCACCCGGTCTGGTTTACCCTGAGCTGAGGGCAACCAATCCTGGAACTCAGCGGCCTGACCCAGCAGTTCGCCCGGTCCGAGAGTGATCAAACACGAGAAGCGGTTTTCCGTTTAAACATAATCCCCGCATATTTTCAAATCTCAAGAGGATTTCGAAAATGTTAACTTTAACCGGGAGACCGCTCCGACTTGCCCTGAATTCTATAAGAGAGCCAGAGAACTCACTCTGCAGAGTTTTTCCTGAAATCTCGAGATATTGCTCGCCAGCTGCGGTTGGAATTTCTAAGACCGGTAATTCTTCGATCATGGACTTCTTGGACGCCGTGTTAGACCGTGTGGATCCCGCCGGAGATCAGAAAAAAGGGGAAGGTAAAAGGCATGATCTGACTGAGAGATCGCAGAAGGAAAAGGAACAACAGGACCGGAAAGACCGGAAAAAGAGAAAAAGGGCCGAGAAAGCCGCGGCGGATAATTCCAAGTCCGTAGTAGGCTCAGCAGTCCCCAAGACTCCTACGGAGCCCGCAACGGACAGTTCCGGGCTTCCCCCCAGCGATCTTGGCCAACTGGCTGCTAGCCCGCTGAACAAAGGGAAGGCCGCCCCTTCTGGAAAAGCTGACTCCAATAGCCCTTCGAAGAAGGTCGGCGAGGCCGACTCGTTCGACATGGAAATCACCCCGTCCGGGAACCCCCATTTGCTAGTTCGAGACTTGGGGGAGGAGGCGATTAATTCTCCAAGGCCGGGCGAGCTGAGTGCCCCTTTGTCCGTGGATGACTACCCCAGTCCCTCCAAAGAGGTTAGCCCAGTTCCGGGTAAGAAAGAGAGGAAGAGGAAGAAGACCGAGTCAGTGACCGAGCGAATAACCAAGAGGGTCCAAAAGCTAGCCTCCAAGGAAAGGGAGGCCTTCAAGAAACCGGCCGAATCCCTCCTCCAGACCAACTCGCGGTTAAAAGAAGAGCTTGGCCTAACGACCCCTCCACCCGCTAAGGTAAATGACTCTCCTGCTACCCCTGATGCGAAATCGGGCGACCTGCCTCCGGACTCGGCGAGTAGCTTATCACTCAATGGGATCTTTCAGGATATGGATGAGCTGATGGGGCGAGATAAGCTTCTTGACAGCCCGATGTCTTCAAAGCGAGTTGTTTCCACCACACACAACACAGCCCATCCCGAGGAGACCGCTCGGGCGGAGGTCGAAGAGCGGGAAGCTGCTGCCCGGACCGCTCTGGAGGTCGAAAAGCAAGAAGCTGCTGCTCGGGCCGCTCTGGAGGTCGAAGAGAGAGCGAGGGAACTCGGAGAAGTGCTGAGAGTGCAGGCGGAGGTCCCCTCGGTGATGACCAGTGAGGAGATAATGATGGCGAAGAAGGAAGGATCGGAGCGGGTTTTGAACAAGCCGCTGCGGCCTGATCCTTTCGTACCAGGTAAGCATCCCACGGTTTATAAAGCTGTCCGCTTCTTCATCCCGCGGCCTTGTCATAACAAGTTACTCTGGCAAGGCGGCCTGTGCGCCCAGATATTGATCTTACATTTATGTTCATTTTGTATTTTTATAGCGTTGTATGCTCCTGCTTCTTATAACCCGAGCGGCCTCTTGCAGATAGCGAGGAACAGATTGTAACGCCGGGCGACCTTGAGGCCAGCCTGCCTCCATTACTCCCCCCACTATCAACCGATGCGACGATTTCGCCAGGAGGGCCGCAACTTTTTGATCGTCTTGAGGAGGATCTGGTGAATCTGAGGGCCCGCTTGAAGGAGGTGGAAGATCGGGAGGCCGGTACTCGGATTGCTCTGGAGGCCGAGAGAATGGCGAGGGGGAAGACTGAAGAGACGCTGAAGGCTCAGCTTGAGACCGCGCGAGCTACGGTGGAGGCCGAGAAGAGAGCAAGGATGGCGCAAGTCGCCATTCTGACCGCTCAGCTCGAGAAGGAGAAGCGAATATCGGCTAAGTTCGAGGAAGGCTCGAAATATTATCAAGACAAATTCCTGCGGTTAACCAGGGAAGTCACTGCGGGCCGGCGAGGTATGAATGATGGGATGCAGATTGTTAGCCGCCCGACTGTTGGGGCGGGCTCAAACCCTCCCCCGGCTCGGGCGGCTGATCCTATGATTGATGAGGCCACCGCAACCCCTCGCATGATTCCCGCTACGCGGGTTGAAAGGGATGCCGGGCGGCTTCATAGCACGATCAACCATCTCCATTATCATACCAGCCAGATTTATTCTCTTTTGAACACCACCAGCGACCAGGTCGCGCGACTTCACAGGGAAGGTGTCTCCCCGGAACGCCGTCAGCCGTGAACGGCTTTTGAGAACAATTTGTATTGTAAGTGCGGCTTGTTGATTCGGCCTCTGTTTGAATAATGCTTCTTTTTATCTTATCTTTTATTTGAACAACCCGTGCGGGTTCTTTATTTTAGCCGCTGTGTTTGTGTTGTATCTCTTTCGTGCCTCATTCGAACTGATTTCAGGTCGCACGATCTGTGTTGTGTGCTTGCTTTTATTTCCTTTGCTTCTTTTGTTTTTCTGGTGAATCTAACCATGCAGGCAATTGACCGCGCGGTTAGAAATGTATAGCCGTAGCATAATTTTACTATTTGCAGATCGTAAAAATCTATAAGTAGGGATTCTTCGAAGTCATTTTTACGATTTCCAGATGGCGCGATCTAAGATCATGTCGCAGCGGCCTGTTAAGGTTAAAGTCGTTCGAGCGGATGCGGCCTTAGCCTTTCATTCGGCGGACCATCCAGAGTGCCGACTCACCCAGAGCGAACTGGATGAATTCATCGCAAAACACATGGCAGGGAGTAATCTGCTCGCGCGGCTCCCTTTGCGCGACGAGCGGATTAACTCTTCCAATCCGCACCAAATAGCCGTCCCGGTCGACCACTTCGAATATGGCTTCAAATTTCCGCTGCCACTTGAAGTCATAGCCATCTTCGACCATTACGGGGTTGTACCCGGCCAACTTCCACCGAACTCCATCGCCTCCATATATAGTTTCATATCTTACCTCCGGTTCGAGCGAACCAGCTTTTCTCTTGACCTTTTCAAGAAGTTCTTCTCGCTGCGAGCTGTCTCCGCCGTGGGGACTTCAACTTTCAGGGGGCATCTTTACTTTGGATGCCATGGACTGAAAATTGTCAATCTGGCGAACAAGGTCTCGGACTGGTCGGAGCGGTTCGTGATGCTCGAAGGCAACTTCGGGCTGTTGCAAACCAACCCGCAAGTTCGGGGGGAAGAGGCCTTCCAGATCCCTCAGATTGGACAGATCGAGAAGGACACCTTCGCTTTCCTTGAGAACGAGCGGTTGGACATCAATCATTACATCCCGCTGTTCTCAGAGCTAGAGGATGTCCTCCCCGAGCACAGTAAGTTTTTCTAGACCGCTTGCATATGACCGCGCGGACTGCTTTGTTAAAACTTCTCATTTTGCCTTGCAGCTGCCCGAATCGTCCCTGCGAACAAGCCGGTCACTCCGGCCGTCCCGGTTTTGACCCAGAGGGAGAAGAGGCAGCGGCGAAACAGGTCGCCATCATCAGAGGAAGAGGGCCCGGCGTCCTCTGATGAATATGAGCTCCTTCGTTCCTGCGGAAACCCGCCCGACCTGCAGGGCAACCCGACTGTCCTCTGGCATAGGGATGGGAGCCGCATCCGGGTGTCCACCGCACTTCCCGCATGGGGAAGTGACAAAATCAACCGCCATGCGCTAGCCGCCGAGGCCGCTATGTATGGCCGAAAGACTTTGAGGAAACTGAGGAAGACCCCGGAAGAAGAGCTTCCCCGGCTAGCGGCTCAAGCCGGCGCATGGGGGTTTGCGGCCAATCACTTCATGGCCTTGTCGCACAGGCGGCTGTTTTCTGTCCAGAATCTTCTGGAGAAAAAATACGAGGAGCAGGTCGCGGAGAATGCGCGGCTTCAAGAAGAGAATGCGCGGCTTCAAGAAGTCGTAGCAGTGAGTTTGACAATCGACGACATGGCTTCTTTTATTCAGACCGAGCGACCTGACTTATTATGTTCCTTTTTTCTTTTTTGTAGAAACAATATGAGATGACCAACCCGGCCTTCCAAGACGAGGTGTTGCCTCACGTGGCCCAAGGGATCAACAAAGCTTTGGGCCTTATGGAAGACCGGGGCGGTCTGTGCGAAGGGTTCGGGGGTACAACTTTCTCCGACCTCTTCCCTGCCCTGAAGGTTCAGCTTGATGAGATCAGCCGAAGGCAGAAGGGAAAAGCCAAAGTAGGTGAAGAAGCTGAAGCCGACGCGGGCAGGGAGATCGTACTCCATCAAGGAGGCGATAGAAGCGGTGAAGCCGCTGAGGAGGTCGACGCGGATGATGATGCTGATGATGGTGATGATGATGACAGCTTGTCCTCCGGAACAACTGGCTCTGCTAGCAAGACCGGGCGGTCAAGTGGTAGCGATTCATCGGACTACTCTTCCACGTCAAGTGAAGGCTATTCGCCCGACGTCAATGTGGACTCGATTTCTCCTGTCAAGAAGAAGAGGAAGTCGGCAGAATAGTGTCTTTTGCTTTTAACTTCATTTTTGTACAACCGCCGGTCTTTTTTGTTAGCCGGGCGGTTAACCTTTTGTCAAAAATATTTAAAGAAATGAATAGAAATTCTACCTGTTTGATCGATCTTTCAGTATTACTTACTTGTGGCTGATGTCTTGTTTCTTTTCTTTCTTTTCACCTTTTGCTCTTTATGCTCTAGCCGTGCAGTTACTCTGATCTCAGTATAAGTGATGATTTGATGATCTTGGGCGATCTATGTTCGAACCGTGCGATTGCCCGTTTAGGTCTCAACACGCCTCATTTCTGATAACATGAACCATAACATATAGACTCATGCGATTATAATATAGACCGGGCGGCTTCTTTTTATTCAGATATATTTTATCCTTTGCCGATGTAAATATCGAATCATAACTTTTTGTTTTAAGAAGTAGTTCAACTCGATCGATTGAAGAATAATCCGGGCGATCAGATATTTAGATCTTGAGATATCCAATCCAATTAACTGTGAGAGATATGTAATGGCCGCCCGGTTAGAATACAAACCTGAGCAATATATCCAGATCCAGTAATATCCAATTAATAGAACGGAGGGATGAATAAACCCGACCGGTCAGAGCACGATCCGGGCAATAATATAATTAGCTCAATAAATGTCCAATTTATAATGGATGGACGAACCCGCCCGGTTAGAATACAACCCGGACAGCCATATAATTGTCCATGAATGCCCAGTCTATAAAAGATTGTCAGGACCGCCCGGTTAGAATACAAACCTTTATTAGGGTAGAGGAACACCTGTACCTGTTTTAATAACACCTTCCCCGAATGGTTTCATACAAAAAGCCACATGAGATGAATACTTTTCCTGTAAAGAAAAAAGGATAATCTACAGGCTCAGATGACCAAGTGGGCAGGTGGGCCTTGGCGGCGAACATTGCTTTCCTCAAGTGGTCATAAGAGCCGTAGAAATAAAGAGAAACAAGTACAGACCCAGATGACCAAGTGGGCAGGTGGCCCTAGGCGGCGAACATTGCTTTCCTCAAGTGGTCATAAGGGCTGTAAGCGACTCGACTGCTCTCTTGCCTAGGGCTACAAGCCGAGTTGATCAATTGGGCAGGTGGGCCTAGGCGGCGAACATTGCTTTCCTCAGAGAGATCAACTCAGTTGTGGGTCCCGCTTAGGCATCGCTTGAGAGTTCCTTGGAGTATTCGATAGTCACAGACTAAGATGATCAGTTGGGCAGGTGTGGTTATGCCGCGGGGGCTATACCGACATTGCTTTCCTCAGAAGGATCATCAAAGCTGTAATTATATCCCCCTCGGGCATGATAGAGCCAACATTCACCTAGACCTCCCTTGATGCAGGGGTGTGTCGGATATCAGCCGGGATCCAAGGTTCTGAAGACCACCGCACTGGAATTGGCAAGCTACCACTACACGTGTGCGAAAACTCCCCGCTACACATGATCTTCATGGTTTTACGCTAATGACTACAATCCGAGGGGGTTCGAGCAGAGCTTGGCGATGTCTCCGCGGTTCAGTGAGTTTGATATATGAGAACATGCCGAAAAGAAACATCAGACGTGGAGAAGTGTCAGTATGGAGCTTCTTATTAAAATATCTCAAGCAACTGCAGAAAAGTAAGGAAGACATTTCAAGGATAGAACCGTTTGAGGTCGTCGCCACTCCAGGTGCGCGGGATGTCTTCTCCTTCACTTATCTGGAGGCGATAAGCCCCACTTTTTAATGCCTCCTTGACGATGAAAGGTCCTTCCCAATTAGGATTTAACTTCCCGATATTACCTGCTCGAGCTGCTGCATCAAACTTTTTTAGTACGACGTCGCCAACCGTGAAATGCTTTACCCTGACATTTTTGTCGAAGTATTTCGCCATCCTCCTTTTAACTTCTTCTTGTCTAATTGTTGCCTCATCCTGAAGTTCTTCGATTAGATCCAAACTGTATTTGATAGCCTCGTCATTGAATTCTATCCATGCTTCTCCTCCTTCTTTTCCGTAAACAACTCTTGGAGTGGCCACTTCAAACTCCACAGGAACAACAGCCTCCGAGCCATGAGATAGTTTGAACGGTGTTTCCCCTGTAGCTGAAGATGGAGTAGTACGAAGGGTCCAAAGGATGGAAGGAAGTTGATCTGCCCAGTTTCCCTTCTGATTCCAAACCTTTTTCATCAAGAGCTGCTGGATTCGTCTGTTGGCTGCTTCTACCTGGCCATTGGTCCTTGGATGATGCACTGAGGAGAACCGCAGGTCAATTCCGACCTGGTCGCAGAATTTTATCATCTCAGGATTATTGAATTGTGGACCATTATCAGTGACGATTGCCAGCGGAATTCCGTGTCGACAGACAATTTCTCCCCAGATGAAGTTCCTGATGATTTGGGTAGTAGTTCTTGCCAGTGCCTTAGCCTCGATCCATTTGCTGAAGTAGTCAAACATCACTATGATAAAGCGGCGCTGACCGCTGGCCATTGGAAAGGGCCCGATGAGATCCATCCCCCAAACCGCAAAGGGCCAGGTTGCCGTTATTGACCTAAGCGACTGAGCGGGCAGGTGCTGAAGAGGAGGCACTGCACACACCTCCTGGCAAATGCTTCAGCATCCTTTCTCATGGTCGGCCAAAAATATCCCTGCCGCAGAATCCTCTTTTCTAAGGTTCTTGCCCCTGAATGGCTACCACACTCCCTAGAGTGAACTTCCTGGAGTACGATAGGGATTTCTTCTTCCGAAACACATCGTGCTGAGGGGGAAATCAAAGTTTTTCTGTAGAGTATTCCTGCTATCAGATAATAATATGCCGCCTTCCTTTTGAATCTTCTCCGATCTTTGATGGAATGGTGAAACTCTCCTTTTGATAGAAACAACTCATAAGGATCCTTCCATGAAGGATTATGATCAATCTGCATGAGTTCTGCCTCGTCTATTGCCGGATGAAAAAGTTCAAAGGTCACTCCCCCTGATGGAAGACCGAACTTCGACAATTCATCTGCCTCCTCATTTTGCGTTCTTGGGATGTGCTCGATAATAAATGACTTGAATCTTCCGATTTCCTTTTTGGCTAATAGCAGATACTTTCGCAGAATCGGCTCCCTTGTCTCATAATTTCCCAAGACTTGGGAAGCCATCACCAATGAATCAGTTCTAACATGCACATATTCTATACCCAACTCTTTCGCGAGCCTTAACCCAGCCAGAAGTGCTTCATACTCTGCTTGGTTATTCGTAACTGGGAAGAAGAACTTGATAGCTTGCTCCAGCCTGATGCCATTTGGACTGATCAACACTACTCTGGCTCCCACGGAGTTTTTGCCAGAAGCCCCATCCACATAAATGACCCAAGCCAGAGGAGATTGTACCGCCTGTTCTGGATTAAGCTCTGTTGTATCTAGCAGGAAGTCTGCCAGGATTTGTCCTTTGATTGCTGTTCAGGGGATATATGATATCTCAAATTCGCTTAGTTCAATAGCCCATTTTGCCAACCTCCCTGAATGATCTGGCTTTTCAAGAATACTCTTTAGAGGATGATCTATAACAACTTGGATGGAATGAGCCTGAAAATAAGGGCGAAGCCTTCGCGCAGACATAACCAAAGCCAAGGCCAGTTTCTCCAGGATCGAATATCTGGTTTCAGCATCTTTAAGGATGTGGCTGACATAGTATATTGGAAACTGCCTCCTCTTCTCTTCCCGAACAAGGACAGAACTCACCGCTTCTGGTCCGACTCCTAGATACAAGAATAGCTCTTCCCCCTCACGGGGACTTTGGAGTAGTGGAGTCGAAGTTAACTGTCCCTTTAGTTGCTCGAAAGCCTTGTTACATTCCTCGCTCCATTCGAACTTTGATCCCTTTCGCAATGTTTTAAAGAATGGGGCACTTTTATCTCCGGATTTAGAGATAAACCTGCTCAATCCTGCCAATCTTCCCCCAAGTTGTTGAACTTCTTTAGTATTTCGAGGAGGGGTCATATCAAGGATGGCCTTCACCTTATCTGGATTTGGTGCAAGGCCATCAGGAGTCAGAAGATGTCCAAGAAATTTCCTTTATTCGCCCCGAACACACATTTTAGTGGGTTCAATTTTAACTTGAACCTCCGTAGAGTAGCGAACGTCTCTACGAGGTCTTTCAAGTGTAATGAGAAAGTTTTACTTTTGAGAAGAAGGTCATCAACGTAAACTTCGAGATTCCTGCCCTTTTGATGTTTAAAGACGGTATCCATCATTCTTTGATACGTTGCACCCGCGTATTTAAGACCAAAGGGCATTACGAGATAGCAGTAACACCCATCGTTTGTGATAAATGAGGTATGCGGGATGTCAGGCTTGTGCATTTTAATTTGATGATACCCGGAGAGGGCATCGAGGAAACTCATAAAACCATACCCAACCGCGGAATCAACTAAAACATCTATCCGAGGCAAAGGGTAACAATCTTTAGGGCACGCTTTATTAAGTTTGGTGAAGTCTACGCACATGCGCCACTTCCCACCAGATTTTTTAACCATTACAACGTTTGACATCCACGTGGGATATTGAATTTCAGAAATGAAACCCGCTTTTAGGAGTTTGGAAACCTCCTCTCTGATGGGCAACGCCAGCTTGGTCGCCACTTCTCTCTTCTTTTGTTGGACGGGCTTGAACTCAGGAGATACGTTTAGATGATGACAAGCCACGTCTGGATCCACTCCAGGCATATCCTCCGCTGACCAAGCGAAGATATCCAGATTCCCCATTAGGCAAGAGATTAGCTCCACTTTCTCCTCCTCTGATAACTCAGCGTTAATGACCAGCTTCTTTTCTGCCCCTTCAGCGATAGGAACATCTTGAGTCACTTGGGCAGGTTCCAAGTGAGCCCCTTCTCGATCTTTCCCTTCCTCGGCGGCCTCTGGAGACTCAGCCACCTCCAGCACCTTATCCGTGATCTTGGGAAGCGGAACGTCAGTGACCATGTTGACAGTTCGGACGTAGCACTCCCGAGCTACTTTGGGGTTGCTCCTAACCCGATATTGTTTTCCTTCAGCAGCAAACTTGAGGGCCAGATGAAAGGTGGACACTACCGCCCTATACGCATTGAGAATCGGCCTCCCGAAGATGGCGCAGTAGTTACTTGGAGCATCTACTACCACAAAATTGATCAATTTTATCACTCCTCCGAGAGAGACCAGGAGCTTCACTGAACCCTCTACTTCCTTCTTCTCCCCAGAAAAACCATAGAGGGGCCCATCGGTGGGAAGCAAATGCTTTCCAGTCTTCAGGGCTTTGAAAGTTGGGCTGAAAAGGAGATTGACGGAGCTGCCAGTATCAATCAGAATCTTGTGGACGGTATAGTTTTCAATGACGGCCCTGATAACCACCGCATCATCGAAAGGATTAGCATTGGGGGGAAGGTCATCCTGACCAAACGTGACAATAGTGCTTTCGGGAGGAGAGCTTGTAGTGGCCGCCAGTTCCTGCTTTAGAACTCTCGCAATGCTGGATTTGCGAGATGATTCTGCTCCAGCTCCCCCATGGATACAATAGATGTCCCCTAAGGGGCCCTCATCGTTGACTTCGATGCATTTGGTAGAAGGATGGATATCGCCATAATAGCCGGCGTCCTCGACGTCGGCGCATTCCCAGGTTACTTCTACTGTTTCCTTCTCCTTCTTCTTCTCGGTAGTTGGCTCAGCAGTTTTATCTTTCCGAATTAGACCCCGGAGCTTTCCTTCTCCCAGAAGTCTTTCTATGAGCAAACGAAGGGCCCGGCAGTCTTCAGTTAAATGCCCCCTTCTTTGTGATATTCGCAATAAAGGTTCGGATTCTGATTACGAATATCCGACTTCAGGGGAGCAGGCTTTTTGAAATCTGGCCTCTTTTGCAGAATCTGGACTACCTCGTCCATGGTGACATTTAGGGGAGTGAATGAGTCTTGTGAATCATCGTATTGGGTTGATGGAATGATTGGAGGTGGCTGCGCGGCATACTGTGGTAAATATACCGGCATGATTTGTGGAAGGGGAGCGGATGGAGCGGGAGCGATGGCCAATGGTGGCTTCTGATCTTGAAACCGCTGATGGCCCATAAATGGTTGCTTGTTTTTGTAGTTCCTCCCCCTTTGGGAGCGGGGTTCGAAGTGAGACTGATTCAGTGGTGGATGACGGAAGGATGAATTTGATGACTCCTTGTCGCTTACCAGCTTTGCGACGTAGTCTGGATTGCTCTTCTCTCCTCTGATAAACATATTTGCCAAACTTATCATCTCTTGATAAGTCTTAGGCTCCCTTATATTTGCTTCAAATTTTAGGGGGCCCTCCCTTAGGCCATGGATGAGGGCCACCCTATATAGTTCCGGGTCCACATTCTGAATTTCCATGATCTCTCTCTGGAATCGATCCACAAAACGAGCCCATGTCTCGCCTTCCCGTTGTTTTATATCGAAAAGGGCTGCCGGGCCGCTCTTTCTTTTCCTTGAAGTGGAGAATCTTAGCACGAATTCTCTTCGCAGCTCTGTGAAACAACGGATCGATCTGGGATGCAGACCGTAAAACCATTCCCTCGCTTGCCCTTCAAAGGAGGTCACCAGAAGCTTGCACTTGGTTGCATCAGTCAAGGTTCTGAGAGCAACAGCTGACTCGAAAGCTTGTAAATGAACCATGGGATCCGTCTCTCCATTGAATGCTGGCAGGCGAGGTTCCCTGAAATTATTGGGGGCAGGCTCTCCTCTGACTTCGTCCACAAAGGGAGAGGTCTCTTCCATATCTTCATATAGAGGAGTAGAGCAATAAGCCGCTGGAGCTGCGACTACTCGCGGACAAGCCGCCTGGTAAGAAGACCGGGCGGCTGCTTCTGGCGGGTAGGAGTGATGAATAGGAACTTCAGGTGGGTAGGAGAGACGGGCCGCGCCTTCCTGCGGGTAGGGAATATGGGCGGCGTGAGAAGTCGCCCCCTGGAAGTCGAGGACTCGAGCTGGCATGTTGTGCGCGGCGTCCTGATAGAAGTTTTCCCTAGCCGCAGGATCTTCTTGCTGGAGCTGGAAATTAGCGGCCTGCGGTAGCGAGTAAGGAGGAGGTGGAGGAAGGACCGGGGTCACCGCCCGATTAGCCGCGGCTTGTTGCGGAACTAGTCGCTCAGTTAGTATTGCTAAAGTCCGACTGATCTCTTCAAGGCGCTGATCAGTGGCCCTCTGAGCCCGCTCGGCTTCTCTTTTTGACTGCTCCAGGGCTTCCCACAGAGAGTCCTCGCTACGATCGGAGCGGTCTCCAAGGGCGAACTGACGGTTTGACATTATGGCGAAAAGAGATTTCACCGGCACTCCGCGATCTGAAGGTCGCGTGTTTCTGTTGAGTCCGAGAATGCACCTCCGAGGGAAACCGGAGGCTGCGGGTTGCCGGTTACTTTTTAGATGAAAAGATGAGACCGCTAGCAGCGGTCAAGGCCAGACTTCGCCCGCCGCGGCAAATGCCACTCCTGCGACGGGCTTTCCTTTGATTAAAGAAAAGTGATTACAGCGGGCTGCAAGTGCAGAAAAAGAGAAGCCGGCCGGTCAGACAGTCCGCAAGACGGGAAACTCGAGTCCGCAGCTCAAACAAGCGAGCTCCTAGATTCGAGTGTGCGTGCCTTATGAACAGTGCCGCCCCCTATTTATAGGCTTGGGGGCCTGCCCGAATGGGCAGGGATAAAATAACCGCCTGCCTGGGTACAGGAGAAACGGGCAGGCGGTGACGGGATGCATAAAGAAGAAAAAAGAAAGAAACCGCGCGGCTTGGCGGCTTGCTCTTCCGACCTGTCTGGCCTGAGGCTGAAGATACTGAGACCAAGTCAATGATTCAGACCGGGCGGCCTCTGGTTTGAGACCGCGGTCTGTCTTCTGGACATAGCTTGGCCACTCTTCGGAAGATACCCCGAGTAATTCCCGAGCTGAAACTGCGGCTTGCTCTTCTGGGTGTGAATCTTGAATCTCTGTAGCACTACCCGAGCGGCCTCCTTCCTGAGACCGCGGATAGCCTTCTTATTTTGGCCCTTTGCGACTTTCACTCTTGGGGGCGGTCCGAAACTAACCTCGGACCACCCGGTCTGGTTTACCCTGAGCTGAGGGCAACCGATCCTGGAACTCAGCGGCCTGACCCAGCAGTTCGCCCGGTCCGAGAGTGATCAAACCCGAGAAGCGGTTTTCCGGGTAAACACTCGCCAAAAGGTGGGCGACCATAGTCGATACTCGCCCATCTGCCTGGGGAGATCGCCTCAATGTCGCTAGTCGTCGGGCAAGGGCTGGGCTATAAAAACCCCCTACCCCTTGGTTTTCCTATAAATAGGACCCCAGGGGTACTTGGATTGGCACCTGGACTTGAGCTTTCGAAACCCTGCTCTTGCATTCTAGAATCTGTCGCACTTGGTCGCTACTCCCGGTACTAGCCAAGTCGGTGTCTTCCTCGTACCTTGCTCGGCCATTCTTTGGTCTTGGAGGGGAAGTCTCTTCGGAGCTTCTGGGTACGTGGTGGGACCTCCCTGCCGCAGCACCTGGGGTCCTGTTTGTTGCTCTTCTAGCTTCTTCGTCGTTGCCAGCCAAGCCATCTCGTCGGGCTGCTGGGCGAGTAGCCTCCGGCTGCATCGGTCCGAATCTTGAGGTCAGGATTTTCCTAGCGTCAACACTTTGGTGCGGTGAGCGTGGATCGTAGTCGGAAAAGGAAAGTTCAGCAGGAAGTCGAGATGGTCGTAGGTGGCGACCATGAAGGGGTAGTCGGCAACTCGGCCGCGAGTGGCGAGTTCGTGACACTAGCGGTTCTAGAAGCCTTCGCGCAGCGTATGGAGGGAGCCTTCACGCAGCGCATGGAGGGGATCTTGCAAACAGCGCTTCAGCCGCGCGCCGAGGTCACGGCGACCTCGCCGCATCGCCCAGTTCCATCCGAGGGAGGGAGTCCCCCCCGGCAAGCAGGAAAGGAGCACATGGAGGATGAAACTGAGCGACCAAGGAGGTCGCAATTCTACCAGCCAACCTCGCAAGGTATTCGCTTCCGCGAGCCGGGCGAGCAGGCGAGGTACCAGGATACTCGCCCATCTGGCGAGTATGGAGGTGATACTCGCCAGGTTGAGGATCGTCGCCGGGCAGGAGGGAGGAGCCCCTTCTGCGAGGAGATTCTCGCCGCGCCAGTGCCAGAGGGGTTCAGGGACCCTGCCTTGAACTACTATTCAGGGAAGGAGGAACCTGTCAGGCACATCCAATGGTTCGAGGATATAGTCTCTATCCGAACCATGTCGGACGCCTTCAAGTGCAGGTTGTTTGCCATTACCTTCCGCGCAAAGGCCTGGGACTGGTTCCATCAGTTGCCCGCAGGCTCAATCTACTGCTTCGAAGACCTGTGTCGTGGGTTGACGACCCGGTTCGACACGGCACGGAAGCTAAAGAAGGAGGACACGGCCCTGTTCTACCTCGTGCAAGGGCCAGATGAGGCATTGGGCCCTTACATCGAGCGCTTCCAGGAGGAGGTTCTGCAAATCCAGGAGGTAGATAGCAACATCCTGTTGCTAGCCCTGACATTTGGCATCAGTCAAGGCCTCTTCAAGTTGGAACTCAGTGAGAACCCACCCTACTCCTACGACAACCTCATTCAGAGGGCCAATAAATTTGTCCGGGGAGAAGCCTCCAACCCCGACTTCTTGGCAAGGTTGGCACGGGTGACCAGAGGCGATCGTGGAGAGAGGGATGAGATCCCTGGAAAAAGGAAGAGGGAGGAGCCCCGAAGGGAGGAAAGGAAGTGGCCGGAGCGGCAAGAGGAGAAGAAGAAGGAGGAGCTCAGGAAGAAAGAAACTGGGAGGATCGTGGAGAGAAGGCCCGTCGAGTCCCCTGAGCGTCACGAGGAGGGAAGACGCTACCAGGTCCCCGTCAACCGGCCACCATGGAGGCCGGCTGGACGGCACCAGCGTCAGGACCAAAGGGGGAGATCCCCTGAAAGAAGGCCCTTTCGCCAACCAGAGAGGCGTCAGGAGAGGAGGAGAGATGAAGCAATGGCGGTAGCCGGGCGAGGCCGCCGTCAAGGAAGGAAGAAGCCGAAGCCTAGGAGGCGTCAAACAGAAGAGGTTCCTCTCTACTGCGACTTCCACCAGGTGGGGGGACATGCCATGGCTGCCTGCCCAGACTTTTGGGAAGCCCGGAGGAGGTTGGCAGCAGGAGAAGCTGGAGGACAGCAGAGGAGGATGGAGGCCCCTGCCGAGCCACAGGCAGGGCAGGCTGCAGTCGTTCGCAGGAGGAACGAGGATCGGATCGACCAGGGAGGTCGGGGAGACCTGGGCCAGGGAGGTCGAGTTGGAGTAATCCATGGGGGAGCAGGGCTGGAAGCTTCCCGCAAGGGAAGCCTCCATCAGATCTACCGCAGGAGTGTCGCCTCGACCTCACAAGCACCGCCCCCGATGGAGGAGATTACCTTTTCCGAGGAGGACATGCTAGGGAACGCGAATCCCTTCCATGATGCCCTCGTGATTCAAGCCGCGGTGGAGGACTTCACCGTTGATCGAATTCTGATCGACAACGGTAGCTCTGTAAACGTCATCTTCAAGGGGACGTTTGACGGACTGGGAGTCGAAGCTGCCAGAGTTCGAGCATCAGATGGTCCCCTCTTCGGCTTCTCCGGAGAGAAGAAGGAGGTGGAAGGAGGAGCAGATCTCCTGGTAACACTCGGTGGCACCTCCATCAGCTGTCGATTTGTTATCGTCGACGCCCCGATCTGCTACAGGGCTATCTTTGGGAGGCCGCTTCTCAACGCCTTCAAATCCGTCCCATCCTCCTACCATCAGTGCTTGAAGTACTGTAAAGGAGACATCCAGGTGAGGATCAGGAGCGATCCAAGAGCCGCTAGGGAGTGCTATCTTAGCGCCGTCAGTACCATCAGCTGGATGGCTGACGCGGAAGAGTTCGGAAGAGTGCTGGAGAGCCCGGCTAGGCTGGAAGTGGCTGAAGAGGTCGAGGAGATCGAGGTACTCTCTGCAGCGGGAGTGCCGGGGCTGCTGAAGATTGGCGGGTCGCTGAAGACCGAAGAGAAGATCGAGATGGCGGCGTGTCTGCAAAAGAACGTCGACATCTTTGCTTGGAGCGCAGCCGAGATGCCAGGAGTCGACCCTGAGGTTGCGTATCATCGCCTCAACCTGGATCCCACTGTCCAGCCCGTCCGCCAGAAGAAAAGGAGAACCGCCACCATCCTCGCCAAGCCAATTAGGGAGGAGGTTAAAAAACTGCTCGATGCAGGGTTTGTGTCAGAGATCCAGTATCCAGGCTGGGTCTCCAATGTTGTAATGGTGGCAAAGGCGGGGGGAAGCTGGAGAATGTGTGTGGATTTTTCCTTAATGAATAAAAGCTGCCCGAAGGATTGTTATCCCTTGCCTCGAATCGACGCGCTGGTTGATTCAGCCGTCAGTTTTTCTGTGATGAGTTTCCTTGATGCGTTTTCAGGATATCACCAGATCCGGATGCATCCCCCCGATTGCCGCGATGTCTCCTTCATCACCGACGATGGCTGCTATAGCTTCAAGATGATGCCCTTCGGTTTGAAGAATGCAGGAGCTACCTATCAACGGATGATGGACCATGTTTTCAAAGAGCAAAAGGGGAGGAACCTGGAAGTGTATGTGGACGATCTCTTGATCAAAAGCAAGAGTGTCCAGGAACACATAGCCGATCTGGTAGAGACCTTCGCAATGCTAAGAAGATTCAAGATGAGGCTCAATCCGACGAAGTGCGTCTTCGGAGCAGGCAGGGGAAAGTTCCTGGGATATCTCCTTACCTCGGAGGGAGTAGAGCCTAACCCCGATAAAGTTAAGGCGATCCTGGAGATGCCATCCCCAAAGACGATGAAGGAAGTCCAAAGGTTGACAGGAAGGCTGGCGGGTCTTAGCCGCTTCCTCTCTAAAGCCGGAGAGAAATGCTCTCCATTCTTCAAGACACTCCGCAAAGCGAAAAGCTTCGAGTGGTCCAAAGGATGTGAGATGGCGTTCAGAAAGCTGAAGGAGAAGTTGACTCAGACACCTCTTCTCCAGAGCCCGAAAGAAGGCGAAGACCTGCTCGTCTACCTGGGAGTAGGAGCAGAGGCGGTGAGCTCCGTTTTGGTCCGAGAGGAAGGAAGGAAGCAGTTACCCGTCTACTATGTCAGCCGGGTACTGAAGAAGGCGGAGCTGAAGTATCCAATCCTGGAGAAGCTTGCCTTCGCCTTGGTGGTGTCGGCACGAAAGCTTCGGCCTTATTTTCAGGCTCACTCCATCAGAGTGGTGACTGATCATCCTCTCCGCAATGTCCTAGAGGGAGTGGAGCATTCAGGGAGGCTGGCGAAATGGTCGGTAGAACTCAGCGAGTTCGACATTTCCTTCTCTCCCCGAGTAGCGATCAAGGCCCAGGCAGTAGCAGACTTCTTGGCTGACTTCTCGGTGGAAGCAGAGCCAGGAGAAGAGGTGCTCAATCCCATTCCTTGGAAGTTGTTTGTTGATGGAGCTTCGGGCAAAAGCTCTGTGGGGGTGGGCATCGTGCTCGTCAGCCCGCAGGGAACAAGAATCGAGCAAGCCGTCGAGATCCTCTTCCCCGTCACAAACAACCAGGCAGAGTATGAGGCCATAGTGGCAGGCTTGCGCCTTGCCAAGGAGCTGGGGATCCGTGATGTCCGGGCTTTCACGGACTCAATGGTGGTCGCGTGGCAGATTCGAGGCGAGTTCGAGGTGCGCGACACCATCCTGCAGAAGTACCTGGTAAAAGTAAATGGACTGATTGGAGGCTTCCAGTCTTTCTTCGCCGAACATATGCCAAGAGAGGAGAACTCGGCAGCAGATTGCCTCGCCAAGTACGGGCCGAGGGCTGGAGGAACTATCACAGAGCTTTTCCACCCATCCATTGAAGAGGGAGAGATAATGGAGATCGAGCAACGCCCCTCGTGGGTGGATCCCTTTGTAACCTTCCTGACCAGCGGCCAGCTTCTGACGAACGGAGGGGATCAGCGAGGATTTCGGTACAAAGCGGCATACTACCTCCTGCAAGATGGGGAGCTGTACCGCAAGACCATCTCGGGCCCCCTGGCCAGATGTGTTTCCGAAGACCAAGTACCCCGAGTGTTGGAAGAGATCCACTCGGGAGAGTGTGGAAGTCATTCTGGGACTCGCACTTTGGAGCAGAGGATATTGCGGCATGGTTACTTCTGGCCTACTATCCGGAAGGATGCTGAGATCTTCTCGAAGAAGTGCCAGAAGTGCCAGCTCTTCGCCCCCCTTCAGTTGCAGCCGGCCCAGCAGCTCCGATCGATCATCTCCCCATGGCCGTTCGCCATCTGGGGGATGGACTTGATCGGCCCTTTCCCTCAAGCCAGTGGACAACGAAAGTTCGTTCTCGTCATGATCGACTACTTCTCCAAGTGGATCGAGGCCAAAGCCCTGGCCAAGACCACCTCTCAAGTCGTGAAGAACTTCATCTGGGGAGAGATCGTCTGCAGATTCCGGATCCCTCTCGCCATCATCACCGACAATGGTCCCCAGTTCGCCAGCTTAGAACTGGAAGACTTTTGTAGGCAGCTAGAAACCGACCTTCGGTTCGCCTCCGTACATCACCCAAGGAGCAATGGCCAAGTGGAGGCCGCCAACAAACTGATCATCAACCTACTGAAGAAGAAGGTGGAGAACCTAAGAGGTAACTGGGCGGACCAGCTCCCCTCGGTCCTGTGGGCTCTGAGGACCACTCCTAGCTCAGCCACAGGGGAAACGCCGTTCAAACTCTCTCACGGGTCAGAAGCTCTCATTCCAGTAGAGTTCGAAGTCAGAAGCCCAATGGTGATAGCTGCGGAGGACGGAAGCGAAGAATGGCGACTAGAGAATGAAGAGGTTCAAAAATTGTCTCTCGACTACATCGAGGAACTCCGAGATTTAGCTTCAGCCAGGCAAGAAGAGATCAAGCGCCGGATGGCAAAACATTTTGACAAAAATGTTCGCCTCAAACAATTCCAAGCAGGTGATCTGGTCCTGAAAAAGGTGGACGCAGCAGGAAGGTCTGCGGCCGTCGGGAAGCTCAACCCGAACTGGGAAGGACCTTTCATCATCCAGGAAGTACTCCTGACAGGAGGATACCGCTTGCAGAACCAGGAAGGCGAGCTGCTAGGGAGCACCTGGAGAGGCGATGACCTGAAAAGGTTTTATCCCTTAGGGGGAATGTGTATACCCCATCCTTGTAAATTCATTTCTTTGAATAAAATCTGCATCTCCCTGAAACATGGGACGAGGCAGCTTCTTTCGCATCAACAAAGTTTTCATAATAAAGAAGTCAGGTGAAGTCAATCTCCACGCTAGGTTGGAAGACGAGCCTCCGACTTGACCCTTGTAAAAACTCAGAACGGATGATGGGACAGTGCCTCGGGTGTGCGTTCCCTTAAGACCAAGCCTCTGCAATGACGGCCGAGATCAGCTCCCCCCTTGCATGTTGGCCGCGGTTCCCACCGACTGCATTTCTCGTCCGACTGTAGAGATTACCAGGAAGAAGTTTGGACGCCGACCTTCCGATTCGGCGAAGGGATGATCGATTTCACTAGCTCAGGGAACCCTTGAAAAAAGGCGTTGTGTACCCTCGAGAGCTAAAAAGCTCGCAGCAAAGCATTTCATTTTCTAAATTATTGTGTTAGATCATATGAGTTATTGTGCCTAAAGTGTGCTTAACTCCATGCTAAACTCAGTGAGCAACAGGAAGCAGGTCCGATCCACATCCAGCATCCAAGTAGGATGGAGGCCTCGGGATGTTGTATCCCCTTGGATCTCCCCGACTGCCACTCCCTGCTTGACGTCGTCCTACATCAACATTCGCCGCCGCAGGTTGGAAGACGAGCCTCCGACTTGACCCTTGTAAAAACTCAGAACGGATGATGGGACAGTGCCTCGGGTGTGCGTTCCCTTAAGACCAAGCCTCTGCAATGACGGCCGAGATCAGCTCCCCCTTGCATGTTGGCCGCGGTTCCCACCGACTGCATTTCTCGTCCGACTGTAGAGATTACTAGGGTAAAGTCTGGAAGCCGATACTCCAACTTGAGAAGGGGAGCGATCGATTCGACCGGCCAAGGGATGGAGACCTCGGGAGGGTGTATCCCCTTTGATCTCCCCGACCGTCATTCCCTACTTAACGTCACTCTTCGTCGACGTTCTGGCATCCAAGTAGGATGGAGGCCTCGGGAAGATGTGTCCCTCCAGGCCTCCCCGACTGCCGTTCCCTATCTCTTTCCCCTTCAGAATTTATTGAACGAGTCTAATGAACTCTTCACCAGGTACAGAGTGAGGCCTTGAGAGCATGTGTCCTTCGGAACCCTCCAAGTACCCTCCACAACTCGACTCCACCAAGGGAAGTATTGAAAAAGGCGAGTATGCATGCGCGAGTATCTCGGCGAGTATGCATGCGCGAGTATATACAGGTGCGAGCATGAAGAAGCACTCAATCTCGCCGTGACCCTAAGAGCCGAGCGAGCACTCAACCTCGCCCCGAGCCTAGGAGCCTAAGCGACATTCAAAAAAGAAAGGGATGCGAGCATCAAAGAAAAAGGCGAGCAAAATGATTATATTCATTTACTGACGTAAATACATACACAAAAATGATTGTACAGCTTTGCAAAAAGAAGACAGGCGACTATGCATCCTCGCCACCATCATCGGCGTCGGGATCGAGATCTTCCACATCATCAACCTCTTCCTCAGAATCGTCGTCGTCAGAATCGGTGGATGAGGATGGGAGATCTCGCATGGGGGAAGTGGACTCTTCGGCGAGTAATGCCGGGATGATGTCCATGACCGTCAGATGCATTGCCTCCGGCTTCAAGAAGCCATCGGCCTTCAAGCTGCTCAGGACCACCTTCCCGGTTGCTCGAGCGATCTCCCGGCGGATATGCGCCATATCATCGCCGACTATCCGGATCTGCTTGCCCACCCTGGAGGGTCCCGCCGACGAAGGCTGTTGCTCGGCAGGCCGAGTTTCCAACTCAGCGACTCGCACTTGAGCGGCCTCCAAGGTTTGCCGAGTATCCTCCAGCTCCTTCTCGGCCTGGGACAGCCTCTTTACCGACTCCAGCTCGGCGGCCTGCAGCGAGCGAAAAGAAGAAGGTTAGTTTAACTAAGTTTGCAAGGTAGCGAGTATCCCAAAACGCGAGTAAAGTCGCATCGGTGAGTACCTCGAACTCCTTAATTCTGTTCGCCATGGCGATCATCTTCGGGCCCTGCACCTTGATCATCTGCTCGTATTCGAGCAGTTTCCTCGCCGTCGCATGCCCAAGCTCGACAGCCCGCAGGTTGGCTCGCGAGCTCTGATGGGCGAGATATTCGGCCGAGACCTCTTGCAAGGATTCGGCGTCCGCGCGACCATAGAGGGCGAACGAAACGTCGAACGCCTCGCCCGCATCCTCCCAATCCTCCGACCAGGCGGGGAGGTTGGTGCTCAAGGTCACTTCATGGGCTCGCTCAGCCCAGGACACCAAAGGGCGACCATAAGCATCCTCGCTGCCCCCACCTTCGCCGAAGAGAGGATGGCCGCTAGGCTCGCCCGCCTCCGATGGATCGGCCCTCGCTTTCAGGTCCCTCCTGGCGACCTCCTTCTTTCTCCCAGGCTCGACGGATTTTGCCTTGGCTTTCCTCTTCTTCGAAGGCCCAGCATCATCGCCGGCGACCTCCTGATCATCGCCGCCGGGCGACAAATCAACCAAGGCAGGGGTTCCCGCCTTCGGCGCCAAGGGAAGAAGCTCGCTCGGCAAAGAGCGAGTAGCTACAACAAAATATAAAGAGAAAAAACGTTAGACACCGGGTGAAGACGAATTGGGGAGTATGACCTAATGCTCGTTTAGGCGACTACCTTCACCAGGGAACACCTCCGCGAGCTCATCTACTCGCGTCCTCCATAAGACGACATCCAGCCGGCGACCTCGGAAGCTGTCGAGTAGCTTCTCCCGGCTTTCCTCCAGGTAAGGAGGGAAGAACGCACTCTCGGCCGGCTGGAAAGAGGAAGTCGGCACGACGCCAAAGTCGCCCTTAATGACGGCTATGCGCTCCGTCCAGCGATGGTTCTTGTTCGCCGTGCCGACTAGGGTACAGACATGGCTGCACAAAAAGACGACGCCTTCGCCGGTAGCGCCAAAGTGGAATACTCGCCGGAAGACGGAGAGATCAAAGGCGATCCCCTGATCGCGCAGGTAGCAGAGGAACCCCACGATCATCGCCACTCCGTTTGGGTTGATCTGTGCCGGGACTATCCCGTGGTAGCGGAGGATCTGGCAAACCTCCGGCCACAAGGGTAGTCGCAGGCCGACTTCAAAGTGGCGGATGGGGAAGACCAGCTCGGTCGCCAAGAAGGAATTCAGGCGTTCATCCTCACGAGGAAGCCTGGCGACATATCCCGGCGACAAGTACTTGGAGTAGAACTCCTTCAAGTCGCTCGGCCGAGTAATCGGCTTCTTGAAGGAATTTGCCTCGAAGTTCTTCGCGTGACTTGCACGGCGAATAGCTGCATCATCAGCCATCCAAGAGTGGAAGGATCGAAGAAGCGAGTAGCGAAGGGCGAGGAGAGGAGCAATCGAGAGATAGTCGCTAGAAGAAAGGGAAGATCGTCAAGAGCGTAATAAATACGTATCTACCCCCCCTATTTATAGTACTCGACAAAGCTTGGCTTCCCGCGTACGCCACCGCGAGCGCGAGTAGGAGGTGGCGCATATCGAGAAAAAGTCGCCAAAACCTAGGGTGCACGTCAGAACACTGATGTCGAACGAGCGAGCACCTGCATCAAATTTTTAGGCTACTCGCCACATCAACGCGACATTCAACAGCTACTCGCAGAAAAGAAAACAAAAAAGAAGCATCAACACATCACAGGAAACAAGAGAGGCAACAAGGCGAGATTCATACTCGCCAAATAGGCAAATTACTTAGAAAAAATAAAACTGTTCAGAATTACAAACATTTGCCAGAAGGCGACAAGCGACTACAAAAAGAAAAAAGGGCAGGATCCTAGGGGTTCGGTTGAGCATCGGGAAGTTGTGGTTGTCGCCCAACCCAGCCCAAACCACGAGCTCTCTTGAAATGCTCGAAGGCCACGGACATCGCATCCTCTCCTTGTCGCAGCTGTTCCTCCATCCTCGCCAGGCGACCTACGGAGCCCATGCTCGCGCGCATCCCCACCAGCTCGTCATGATGCAGCTGCTGGCGATGATCCATCCTGCCCACCCGGCGCTCCAGCTCGCCGACAGACTGAAGGCGAGATTCTACACTAGCCAGGCGAGTTTCTAACTCTTCCAGCCGTAATACTCGGACCTCCAGCTCGGTCAGACGACGCTGGGAGTCAGCAGCCGCCAAGAGCTCTATTCGCGCTTCAACCGCGGTCAGACGCCGATGAGACTCGCTGATCGCCAGCCGCTCCAACTTCGCCTCCAAATCCAGGATGGCGCGAGTAGCCCTCTCCTGATACTCGCGAGAAGGAAGCCCGACGGCGTCGACCAGAGCCCCGATAGGGGTAGGGGCGCGAGCTGCAGGAAAAGACATGGAAGCAAAATCTTAGTGACGAGTAGCGAGAAGACTCTTCTTAGATGATACTCGAAAAAGCAGCGACTCCACTTACCAGGCCGATAGGCCTCACTCCGCGAATCACGACGAGGACTCCGAGATGGTCGGCGAGGAGAGCTCCTTCCCCGATGCGGGGACGGACTGCGACGAATGCCATCTCGCCAGTTCGAATGTGAACCGCCGATGTGCTCCCTGCTGGGAAGCGCATCACCCCGACCGCGACCATCCACCGGTCGCCCTCCCCCTCTGGGAGCGAAGAAACCAGAAGATCCCGCCATCCCACCTCGACGCGAGGATCCAGCCGGATGAGCGGTAGGAGCCGAAGAAGACAGGAGGCGGCGATCATCTTGCATGTCGGCTGGAGGAGGAAATGGAGGAGGTGGAGGAAGTTGGTCCGCCGGTAGTTGCGAGCTACTCGCCACCTCAGGTCGCTGCAAAGGCGGTGGCGGCGGAAGAGGATTGCTCGCTGAAAGAGTCCTCTGCTCGCTCATCGGCCTCTTGTCTACCGCAGAGCTATGAAGGATCCGCACCGATCCGCCCTGGCGAGTTCCTCCCCCAGCCGTGTTCAAGATCATAGGCGAGGATCGTAGGTGAATGACGCTCAGAGGCTCCTGCCGAGCATCGGCGAGAAGCGTATCTGCGAAATAATACAGAAAACGTCAGAGACCAGCCGACACTTGGGCGACTAATAAAAGTGGCGAGTAGGTATCTCTCACTTTGCGCAGGAGTAACTTCAGCTCGATCTTGAGCCGAGATCCCTGCAGTACTCGCCTCTGGAGCGGTATTCAGCGAAGGAGGATCAGGAGCAGGCGAGCCACCTGACTGGCCGAGACCCAAGTCGGCGAGTACCTGCTGGGTAGTGCCGACCTGAGAATCAGCGACATTCTCAGGGGCGACGACATTCTTCTGCTTCTTCTTGCTCTTCTTCTCCTTCTTCTTCTCCAGGCGCTTCCTCTTCCGGGAAGCGAGGAAGTCTTCGAGCTCAACATCGCGAGCAGGCTTCCGCAGCGGCGGCAACAAACTGGCAAGCTCGGCCAAATCCGCAGCAGCTTCCTCGGCAATACTCATCGACATCTTGAAGCGAGAACCAAAGAAACCTTGGCGTCAGAGACCCCTCCCCCTCTATATATAGGGCTGGGGAGTCAAAACAGCGGGATGCCGACTACTCACTGATACTCGCCCAGAAGACAGCTCGTCGAGTAAGGGTTGGATGATTCTTTCCAAGAAACTACGTTACTCGCAAAGAGCAGGGATTGTGTACAACCCTCATTCTCCGAGGTAGGCCCATCCAAGGCCACGTAGGCAGAAGTCAAAGTCAAAGAGGTCAACACGGCAGACAAGCGTAAGAGCAGAAGACAGCCTAGGCGAGTAGGGGTGCACTCGTGCGAGTAGCTCGGATACTCGCCAAAAGGTGGGCGACCATAGTCGATACTCGCCCATCTGCCCGGGGAGATCGCCTCAATGTCGCTAGTCGTCGGGCAAGGGCTGGGCTATAAAAACCCCCCTACCCCTTGGTTTTCCTATAAATAGGACCCCAGGGGTACTTGGATTGGCACCTGGACTTGAGCTTTCGAAACCCTGCTCTTGCATTCTAGAATCTGTCGCACTTGGTCGCTACTCCCGGTACTAGCCAAGTCCGTGTCTTCCTCGTACCTTGCTCGGGCATTCTTTGGTCTTGGAGGGGCAGTCTCTTCGGAGCTTCTGGGTACGTGGTGGGACCTCCCTGCCGCAGCACCTGGGGTCCTGTTTGTTGCTCTTCTAGCTTCTTCGTCGTTGCCAGCCAAGCCATCTCGTCGGGCTGCTGGGCGAGTAGCCTCCGGCTGCATCGGTCCGAATCTTGAGGTCAGGATTTTCCTGGCGTCAACACTTGGTCTACACCAGTCGACAAACCTGACAGTGCAACACAATCCTACGACATCTTTCTTTATTTCGGGAAGCTACATGTTCTGGGAAAACACCATTTCTTTGGTGACTAAAGCTCTTGTTTGTACAGGTAGACAACGCCTCTATAAAGTTTTCTCTACACATTCATATTCTTTTTCTTTCAAGTACGTTTGAGTGACCAATCATCTCCGCTCTACAACTTATCCAGTTCTTACCATTGGTGGGACTGATCAGATCATCAGGCGTCCCAATCATCCTCAACTTTTAAGGGGTGCACTTGTGAATCTTATGAACATATGTTAACCCACCAACACTAGTATCAATGTTTGTAAATGGCTCACAATCATTTTCTATATGGAGTTTGATTCATAAGGTATACGGGTAAAATCTTTTGAAACCCTATGATTTTCACAAGTCAATTTCATCATGGAAATATCATCACGTTTATTTCACCAAATTCCTATTACTTCCACATATGCTAGTCTTGATCACTTTCGGATGGTCCAAAGTAAGATAAACTTAGATCGTTCTTATCATAGTAACCTCAAACACTATATTCTAAATCCAATAAATCATCATCTAAGAACTCTGGTTATTCATCATCAAAGCTCCCAATGTATAAGGGCTATTATTGTAGTTAAAATTTTCTACCATGATAAGGCGTGATTTTTAACAATTCATGAGTTAATTACTTCTGAATGCCCCAAACTACCAGAACATTCAAATATAACTACAGCTTGCACGACCTAATTTCAGTTCCCATCTTCCAGAAAGGCATCTGCATCCCTAAGCGACTAAACCTAGCAACTTTACATTTCTAATGCTTCAAATAAGGTTAAGTCGTTGCTCGATCTACGATGTCCTTTCATTGTCCTGGTAATACTTCAGATCATCATTCCAGACCTACTGTTACACAATCTCATCTTCGACCAAGTAACATAGAATCATATCGACTACAAAATCACCACGTTCACGACACAACACCTTCTAAATTAGATCCAAAGGAAACCCAAGTCAGTCATTATTTTGCCCAATAAACAAAACGTAAGCCCCAATAAACAAAAGATAAGCCCTAATAAACAAAAGATAAGCCACTATCTATTTTGGGCTGAGTATCTTCAATATCACCATGTTATATTCATCCCAAGTATGAAAACAATCCTTAGGGCACACAACCTTAGACTTGGAGTTTTATCTTGAGACTTGTTGGTGTACTCCATACTTTAGACTCTTCAAGGTCCCCTTTACGACAACCTTATCAGGGTCAACTTGTGTCCCAATCCCAAACGGGTCTCTTCTGAACTTGAATTCTTTTCTGACCCTCGGTGTTTGTCATGGCGGTTGTCTCAATGTAATCATGTCACTGATACGAGGGCTGAGTCTACGAGTCCCCTAGCTTCTGGTTATGTGTCAATCTCTCTTTCTCTATCCTCTTTGCGGTATCCTTGTACCCTCACCAAAGTTATACCTACGGTCTATTTCAGACTATGGCATGGTATAAATTGTCATGGTTTAAATCCAACTCGTTGACTAAAGGTCTATCTACTGAGATCTTTGTAGCCGGAGGTATTCCCTGCTGGGGGCAGGGTTCGTCGCAGACTACAAAAGAAATCTTGCCAAAAGATTCAGTTAAAAGTGGACTTTTCCATGTGATTTCCCATATGGGCACACCATTTCTTCCGCTGCTTAGTTTGTCCTCAAACTAAACTCGCACGGGGTGGCCCAGGGTTTGTGGACTTCTTTTCCTCGGATCGAGGTTTCCTCTGATACCACTTTGTACGACCTTTTTTTCTTTCAAAAACTCGGGTCTTATGCCCAGAACCGCCGCTTTACGGTGACACCCTCACTCGGGAAGGTCGCCACTACGAAACGCCAATCCTGCCAGCCATATCGATCACAGAAGAAGAAAAGAATAAACGAACAAATAGAAGTTCAAGTCCATAATCACATGTTATATATAATAAATGTCCACATGGTATAACTGAAATAACAAGGGTTACAATAATAAAGGGCTCATGCCCTGTACATCATGTCCTCACTACAAGATCACTCGTGGAAGCTAACTACTAATCACTCACTGATCCTAAATCATGTGCTCCTGTACTAGACTGGCCCGCCACTGTCTGCACCGGCCTCTAGTGCTGCTGCGTCTCCTCGATCCCCTAAAATCATATGGTCCACCGACCGTTAGTCAAAAAGACTAAGCCAATACCCCACCCCTCCCCCGGTGACTCCTAGGCACTGAGCGGGAAGGATGAAGCGGAGGACAACAAGGGGTATAAACAAAAGCAGATGACGGCAGATCTAGTCTACAAGAAATTTTCTACACTACACATGTGATTATATATATTTGAAACAGCAAATAAAGCATAGTAAAGATCAAGTAAAGAGCAGTAAGTAAAGACAAGTATATAATATAAAAGTAACCATTGATTTATAGGAATGCCCACACAAACCTATAGACCAAGGGGTCGTTTTGCAGGGCCTATCGTATAAGAAGTCCCATAACCAACTTATACGATTGGGGTAGGGGTTGAAATGCAATGCTTATGCCATGACATGCAGAGTTATGTAGTTTATGCTATGTTCATACAAGTGCAACTCACACACTTCGACTCTATGCGCACAGACCTTTAGTTCCCCCTTTTTGGAGCTAGCAAGACTCCCAGGAAACTCCCGTAGTGGCAAACAGAAGCGGTGGGTTGGGCCTCGCCCACCTCTAGGTTAGTATTCACACTACCTAACCTAGACCTATCGTATGCCTCAACGCAAAACTGCGGAGCATCTGCGTACTCTTACTGGCTGGACCACCAGACTTTTATGGCAAAGTGCAAATTCTACACTTGCCGAGTCAACGTATTGACGTCGGTGTGAACGACCATCCAATACCGAAGACCCTCCACCTTCATGCACATGCAAACATGTTCTACTATATCCCGAGCCATAAACTCCTTGGGCTAACCTGCCCGTCATCCATAACCTTCTGAGCCACCGGCTCGCCGGACCAACCTGCCCGTACCAACAAACACTACTGAGTCACAAGCTCACCGGACTAACTAGTCCGCTATTTCAACCACTGAGCCTAAGGCTAGTAAAACCAAACCAACTAACCTCCCGTAACTACGGGGTGTGGGTGTGTATATTGTTAAGTTAATCTTGTACAACATCTTACTCATATAGTTTATGGTTAATCTTGGACTTCCCGAGGATTACCCTGTAAGGGGCTCGCTACGGTACTAGGAATTATAATGGGATGACACCCCAAAATTCCCTTTCTCAAGACACTTAGTGTTGTTGGTATCTACCCGTGAGAATACCCTCCTTGTCATTACTCTTGGATTAACCCTAAGTGACTTATGACTTTCCAAGACGATCTTTCGTCGACCCCGAGTGCAACTTACCTCTAACTCACCAAGCACACCATTACCATCTATAATCCTTCTTGTTGACCATCACACCTTTTCAACTAAACTAGGTAAACCACTTACCTCCCATTCCCTCCTAAGGATCCACTTGATTCTCAAATTTCACAGTTTTACTATACGCAGACCAAATGAGTTATATGGGTTGCATAAGAGGAGGTACTCCAAGTATTCATCCAATTGACCCAAGATTATTACTGGGAGTCTATCATGATATCATATGTCTAAATCCAGAGAATCATAATTTTCCCTATTTACTTGGCATTTATTTTTAACTTCGTCAACATTGGCCAAGTATGAAATTGAACATGAAGTATTGTCTATCCTTATGATATGGCCCCCATAAAATCAAGATAAATCTATCATGCCAAAAATACAGTAAATACTGAATATCACAATTTTACAATAAGGAAATGTCCTCTACTTTTATTATTTAACTTATATCCAAATTTGTAGATTTATGAAGGAACTACCAAAAATACTTACACCCAAATTATGGAAAAATTACCAGACCTTTGTATTCATCAGAAAAGTATACTGACTAAATTGTGGAATTTATGGAAATCATTTTCTCACTTAAACGAACTCTTTAAGAAAAACCCAATTAGGATAAGTTGTGAAGTAGCCTACTGATAAAAGTCTCCAAAAAATTATATAAAAATTCACAAAGCTTCCTAGTGCCCTGAAATGTTCTACCACCAATTTGCACAATTTATCTGAGAGTATTGGACCCTCATTTATTTTTCTTAATCCTAAGGAAACATAAATGCCTTTTGAATGAAGTAATTGTTAAATCATTTCAATAATTACACAAAAATTACCATAGGTGTATATCATGATAATAAATGCACTACCAAAGTTTCATCATCATCCAAGACCATTTAAGCATGTAAATTTCTCTTATAAGGAATTTTCCTAAAGGGGTTATGACCTATTTCAAAGGTAATAATTGTTCCTAAAATTCTTATAAAATTACCTAGGGCATATTTACCCCCTATGAACTTATCCACCAATTTTCATAACCATTCAAGGAAATTTGACCTCATGTCCTTCACAAGGTCCTATATGCACACCTAGGGCTAAAACTAGTGTCCTAGGGCATAACCACCTCCACACCACCCCATATCACTCATGGAGGTGTTTTAGGTGATCCTAAACCAGTGACCAAGGTTTCACCTCATGGTGATGAGATTTGACCTCAATACCCCAAAATGAGCATTATACCCTATTTTGACATAGTTGCCCAACTTGGATTGACAAATTACCCAATCAAAACAGTCCCAATTGGGCTAAGATTTTTACCAAGGTCATACAATAACCCTAAGGAGTACCCACCAAAATTTGGAGGGTATTGAAGGTCATTAGACCCAATAACTAATTAATATATGATTTATGAAATTATTACAAAAAACTTAGAAAAAGGTTCCCCTAAATTTCCCATCTTTGGGTATGATGTGTGGGTAGGTGTATCTAGCCTAGGTTTTAAATATCAAGGCCATACCATTTAACAATAAAAAGATATGCAAGAAAGAGTGGCTGCCCTACTCTAGGGACCAGTCCCACCATTTTGGCTCTACAAGGAGCTACAGGGCTCCTTTTGGGTTGAAGCAAATTTGGAATTAAAGTACACACCTAGGGCTACAACTTTGATGTGGGCCACTTTTTCAGATTATGAGTGCAAGATATTTTATAAAATACAAGAAGGCACAACACTTTATTTGATGCATAAATAATAACATAGGATATATAATATACCAAATCATTTAAATAGATCGAACGGCTGAGGGGTTTCGTCCCCATCATGCCTCTGGATAGAAAAAGCCCATCCTGGGCACCCTTCCAGCCCATTTTCCCAGCCACAAATCCATCTCTCCGGCCGACCAATGCCTCCAACACCTTCGCCGAGGTGGTGGCCGACGATTGGGGTGGTTGGCCGGCCCGGGGGTGGCCAGAATGAACTTTTTAGGGAGGGAATAAATGGCTTGAAACCAGCCATTCATGGAGCTTGATCCGAGCCCTATTTGGCTCGGATCAAAGCCCATTTTGATGTGGATCTATGCACTAGCGGAGGAGAGGAGGATCGGACCTGAATTGGTGCATAATTCCTTATGGATCTTGGGTTCACCATGGGAGCTCGGGGAGCTTTTGGAGCCATGTCAATCCAAGCCTAGAGTGCACAATACATTCGGGAAAGTTGGGGGTTTCACTCCTCTCACTCTTTTGAAGATGTTAAAGGCCTTGATTGGGAGAGGGGGAGGTTACAACCTTGAATGCCATTAATGGCCATCAAGGTAATTTCGGTTTTGGCATGGGGGAGATGAATAGGTACTCAATCCAGCTGGGAGAAGGCTGGAAACTTCTCCTCTCCCCAAGAGGAGATGAATGGTGCCATTATTGGAGGAGATGGGAGGTTTCCTCTTCCTCTCCATTAACTCCCCCTTCCTTCTCTCTCTTTCAAATTAGGGCTTTCTCTCTCCTTGCCGAATTTCCTGAATTGAATGGTTAATTCAGTAATTACCAACCCCATTAGTTGGTGGACCACCTCAATTGAGTCTAGCCCAAGAGAATTGGGCTTGATTGGTTCAAAATAGGTCATTTTGACCTAAATATAGCATAATGTTGACTTTGGTCAATTTGACCATTTGGGTTGAGCCCAATGTGTGGCTAGTCACCCATTGGCATCCCTTAAGGGTTAGGAAGGTCTAGGTAGGGTCAATTTGACAAGGCGAGGGTTAATTGACCCTTAATAGGCCACTTTGACCAAAATAGGGCTAGGGTTGACTTTGGTCTAAATGGCCAAATTGGTGCCCCATGATGGATCATTTTGGTCCATTGTGTCACTATTAACCTTATAAGGGTAGGGGAAAGGTCAATTTGGCATGGTGGAGGACAATTGACCCTAATTAGGTTACTTTGACCAATTTTTGGTTAGGGTTGACTTTGGTCAATTTGGCCTCTTTGGTTGACCCCAATGGGTCCTTGGTGATCTAAGGGGACCCCTAAAGGGTTAGGTATGCTATGGTGGGGTCAAAGGGTCAAGGTGAGGCCCTTAAGTCCAACCCTAAGCTTGGTAACTGGAAATTACTATTTGCAGACCAAGGTGCTCTTCTCCTTCAAGCCTAAGGCCAAGTGATCTCTTCAAGCTTCCTAGGGTTTTTTCATGACCTAGTCATTACAAAACCACACTAGGGGTCTAGTTATTTGGGGGATGTTACAGTCGGCGAGATGGAACGTCAGGGGGGTGGGTGCGCGGAGACCTCTCCTGGGAGGCACATCACGCGGGCTAGGGATCAGATGTGCTTGGTCAACCAAGAGCTCATGGTTGTGAGTCTGTATCACTACAGGTGAGTGCCTTCGAGGATAGGGAGGCGAGGTCGGGGTCGATGGCAATGGGTTCAGTACTGAACCTACCGACTCTCGATCCTTGTACTCTCTTGCACCTTTGTAATTTCTTTTCTTTCCTTTCGCGCACTGAACAAGTCGAGACCTGCTGTGTTTCGCAAACAATTTCTGTCTGGATGTATGATGTGCTATTTCTTTGTCGAATGTCTTCTAATGGAACTACTTGCTTTCGTTAAGCTTTAACTTGCTTTCTCCTAAAGAGTCTTGCTCGTAACATTCGCCTCTAGCTGGTGACTTGGAGTGTAGGCGGGCTGGCCTTCATTCTGAGGCGCCGGGGTAGCGCAGTCGCTTCCGGCACCCAGCACCTAGATGATTTTGTAATCTTCCAATGTTTTCTATAAATAGACGACCTACCTACAACCATTATTACGCTTTCATCTCTCTCTTCTCTTGCTCCCGCTAGACCACTCGCCCCTCTCTCCTGGATTCTCGCGAGACCTCCCTTTCTCAGTCTGCAAAGGCGAAAGAGACCGACGATAGGGCTATGTGTGCTCAGCTTTTCGTCAACTGCGACTTGTAGACCAGCGACCTCTCAGAAGACGAATTCCCCATGTCCATCGCAGACTATGCTCCGCCTAGGTTTTCTGCGCACCGCCCTGGGAACCATGACCGCATAAAATAGTTCTCAGCAAACACTCTCGCCATTCCGCTCGAGCACATTGGGGTGGGGTTCCACCTTTCGCTGTGGCCAGAGGTGCGTTGTTGTAACATCCCAATTCGAACTAGACCCCTTGAGTGACACGAGTCACTTGGAGATGCTTGGGCTAGGTAGGAGTCTTGAGGTCCTAATGGTGCCATAGATGTTCCCTGATCTCCAGGAGTGGATGAAACTCTCACCCCTGAAGTTAGAAAGCAGATGTAAAAGGATTGGTAGAAGGGAGCTAGCGCCGGTGGTAGCTTCTGCTAGCGTCGGCGGTTGCAGCCTAATCAGTGCACATGATTTCTTCCATGGTGGGTGGCCTAAATTGCCTAAAACTAAGTTAAGGGTGGAATTAAGAGCCAATAATCAGCTGGCACCTAGTGTGAAGTTCCAAAATAAGGGATGGAAAGATGGAATTTCATTTAATGCTTGTTGAAACCGATTTCTCGGTCTCGTGTGGAGCTCGGGGCCCTCACCGAGATGAGGGGCAGCTGGCCCTTACCGGTCCCTCGGGAGAGGTAAGGTTGACGACTCGAGCAAAGAACAAAGACCCTAGTCTCAGCGAGGAGGTCCCTCCACTAACCCGGAAGATCGTTGAGCGCTTCCCCTCCCAAGCCGAAGCTAAGACTCGGGCACCTTGGAGAGCTGGAGAGCCCAAACCAAAGCGACCTAGGGAGAGTAGAGCTCAGATAATGAACCGGTCCTCTTCCAAGGTGCCCTTCGAGGTCTATTTATAGATTTTAGTTTTGTGGTCTGTCAATAGCCAAATCCCGCTGTCCAATCTTACTATCCGCACACCGGATTGGTCTGCTAACAGCCAAACTCCGCTGTTTGAGGAAGCTAACCGCAGACCACCAGGGGCCTCTTGGTAAAAATCCCTTCCCGGACTTTTACTGGGCGAACCGGCCTGCCCCGAGGCCTTCCTCGCGAGAGGAGCTCGCAAGCCTCTGGGTCAGTGAGCCCCCGAATTACTATCGCCACATGGCCTGGCTCGCTCGCCCGCACCACCTCGGCGCATCCCAAAATGGCTAACTGTACCCCAAGACGGCCTTCCTCGCGAGTGGAGCTCGCGAGCCTGCGCCACCTCGGCGAATCCCAGAATGGCTATCCGCACCACAAAATGGCTAACTGTACCCCAAGACGGCCTTCCTCGCGAGTGGAGCTCGCGAGCCTGCGCCTCCTCGGCGAATCCCAGAATGGCTATCCGCACCCCAAAATGGCTAACTGTACCCCAAGACGGCCTTCCTCGCGAGTGGAGCTCGCGAGCCTGCGCCTCCTCGGCGAATCCCAGAATGGCTATCCGCACCCCAAAATGGCTAACTATACCCCAAGACGGCCTTCCTCGCGAGTGGAGCTCGCGAGCCTGCGCCTCCTCGGCGAATCCCAGAATGGCTATCCGCACCCCAAAATGGCTAACTGTACCCCAAGACGGCCTTCCTCGCGAGTGGAGCTCGCGAGCCTGCGCCTCCTCGGCGAATCCCAGAATGGCTATCCGCACCCCAAAATGGCTAACTGTACCCCAAGACGGCCTTCCTCGCGAGTGGAGCTCGCGAGCCTGCGCCACCTCGGCGAGCTTCAAGGAAGCTGGTTAACTCCCCTCCGCTGGGCTCGCCCCCTCGAGCGCGAGTGGCGAACATCGGGGTTGTACACAATCCCCGCTCTTCGCGAGGTTGTTCTAAGCTCGCGAAGATACATCCAACCCATGATGTTCGCTGATTCTGCTGACGTGGCGGGAATCTTTCCGGTGGGCCCCATGCCTGAAACTATAAATACCGTCCACCGTGGCTAGTGGTCGAGCCTTTCCTTCCCCTTCCTCTTCGCCGAAATCCTTCTTCCTTTAGGATGTCTACTAAGCAGAGCGCGTTGGAACGGCTGAAGGCTTCCAGGGAGATGGCGAAAGCTCGGGCCGCCGAGCACAACGCCTGGATATTCAACCCTGCCGCCTCTTCTTCCCCCCAGACTAAGAAAGCTAAGTCGGTTAGGAGGTCGCCGGAGGAGGACGCGACATCGCCACTTGACTCGTCCCCTCCGCCGAATACCGAGCTTGCACAACAGGTATCCTTTGCCTAAAGCCTTTACATCGACTCCTTGCTCATTCTCTTCCTTTTCGCAGAATTTTCCACCCGAGGACCGCATGGCGAGCCTCGCGCTGACAACTTCCCATGCTCCGTCCCCCGCGAAGCTGGGATCGTTAGATGCTGGGGTCGGGACCTCGTCCCAACAAGCGCCTCTCTCGCAACCTCGTAAGTCGCTCGCCTCCTCCATTATTCCTGCATAAGTCCAGGCGGTATCTACGCGTGTGGTCCATGTAGGTACCCCATCCACGAGCCCCAAGGAGAAAGGCTCTACACCGGCGAACTCGCCGGTCCCGCCTAAGGTTAGCGTGGTGACCCCTGGCTTCGGTCTGATGGGTAAGCGAAGTCCAGGCGGCTCGCTTCTCGACGGTGTCAAAGTCGCGGAGAGAGTGGTATACCCTCCTGGTCTGGGGAAACCCCACGTCTCGGGATTCCGCGAAAACTTCCGGGGTCGGCCGGAGTCCTCGTGCAAGCCCCATCGCGAGTCCCCCTCCTCGCCAGGTTGGCATGTTTTCGCGAGCTCCCATCTCTTGCTTGCCTTCAGATCCTACTAACTCTCTCCGCTGAAATCCCAGGAGCCACCCCTGAGTCAGAGCACGGGAGGATGGAGATGTCACCACCGCCTTCGCCCAGCCAGATTGAAGATTTCTTGGGTGACCCCGGCGACCCCGTGCGGATGAAGAGTCGGGTGTCCGAGGTGCTTCAGAAGCACGGCATGATGTTACGCGAGTTGGAAGAGCGGTATGACGCGGATCGGGCTGCCTTTGACGAGAGATTCGCCGTGTTGGAGGACGCGAATGCGCGCTTGATCGCCGAGGCGGAGCCGGTGCCTCGCGCCGATGTTACCTCACCCGGCGTGCACATCTCGCGGGGCGAGGATCAAGCGCACCTGATCCTGCGCGAGTTTAAAGCGCTTCGCGACTACCATTATCCGAGAGTGCCGCCGCGTGCGGGGAAGCGAGGCCGGGGTCGCTGGAAGTGGCTTCCTTACCCCTGAGACCGCCGCGGGTTGAATGCTACTATCCCGCTGTTTTTGCTTCTTTTATGACGTCTGTATGAACAATATTTGGTGTGGTAATACTCGCGAGTCTATCGTGACTCGCCTTTTATCGTTTTTCTTTTATTCTTCTATTTGTTTCGGCGGTGTGCCTGTGGTTTGTTTAGTTCGTTCGCTGTGTTTGATACGTTCGCCCTCGTGGAGCGTTTGAGTTTTTATGCAACGCTAGGCATAGACCCTTTTTCCTCGCAGGCTGGCCGCGGCGAGCTTGGGTTCGCAAGACTACTGTACCATCGGGTAGGATTTTACTTTATTTCCGTTATCCGCACTCCTGGCGCTTCGATTCCCGTGCCCATCAGAGCCCTCTATAAATAGTTTGGATTCAATCTTCTACCCGTCGCATTTATTTCTCCCGTCTTCTCGCGCCTACGCTCATCTCCGTTCTCGCAAGATCGTGTTCGCGTTCGCTGCTCGTAGGCTGTCTTTTCCTGACTCGATGCGGACGAATCAGCAAGTGGGAGCGGATGGCGAGAGCGAGGGGCGGTCAAAATGCGCCTCAGCGTTTCAAGCCCACGAGTTCTACTGCGCGAACATCACAGCCGAGGAGTATAAGCTCGCGGTGGCCCGCTATCTCCCGGAGGGTTACTCGGCTCGCTGTCCAAGCGAGAACTCCACCTTAAACGAGACCGAGGCTGACGAGCTCGCGATCCCCATCGCGCACTTTGAGAATGGGTTGCGACTCCCTCTGTGGCCTGAAATCCGTCAGGTATTTCTCCTGACCTTCTCGCTGCCTCGTGTTCGCTATCGCAACTTTCTCATCGTTCTTTGTAGGTGTTGCGATATTATGGGGTGTTGCCGAGCCAGTTGACCCCAAATGCGATCGCGGACATTGTCGCGTTCGCCTGTTATCTGCGGGAAGAGAGGATCGAGTTCAGCCTCCTCGTCTTCCGCAAGGTATTTTCTTTCCGCGCCTTCCGAGATGGGACTACCTATTTCGCGAGACAGCACGTCACCGTCTGCGAGACGGTGAACAAGAGCCACTATTGGACCCAGAAGTTCCTCCTAGTGAAAGGACCCTTCGGCAACCTCCACTTCACCCCCATCCAGCGGGATGACGCCACTTACCGCCCTCCGAGCTCGCTGGGCGGCGCCGACGCCAAACTCCTCCAATACCTCTCCGGCAAGAACTTCGAAGTCGCCTATCTGCGGCGCAGCGTCGATTCGTTACTCTCCGTTCCTCAAGGGGAAGGTAGGGTTCGCTCGCGCCTCACTTTCTTTTCCCTTTCTTCATCGTATAACGCTTACTTTACAGGTGAGCGCGAGGTCCCCGTCAATCCCCCGCACGCGCAGGGCATCACCCTCACGGTGGATACTCTCGCGACCGCGGCGGCAGAGGCTTGCCGCGACCTTCCCGCCGTCGGGTCCGGCAAGAAGCGGCCCCCTTCTGCGAGTCAGCCGAGTTCGCGGTCCTCCAAGAAGCTGAAAGGAAAGACCTGCGCTGTTAAGGATAGGAGCGCAGTCGTCTATCTGAGCGAGACCGACGGCTCGCCTCCTTCCCCTGCGGAAAAGCTTGACCCCCCGGTGAACCAGGGTGCTGGGAGTTCCTCCGTGACCCCTCAACCCAAAGGTCACAGGAACTTTGGTCTAGGCGAGAAAGTTTCCGACCTCCTTGGCGAGCCCCTGCTCGCCTGGGACCCCAATGCCAACCGAATTTCCTGCTCCACCCTTCACCCTTCCTGGGTGGAGCTTGGTAAGGCCGGGGAGGAGGCGTTCTCCATCTCCTTCGGCTTATATGGCCGCGAGGACGCCGCCGCCTACAAAGAGATGGGGCCCAGACAGTTGGTCTATGAAGAAATGCGAGCCCAATTCCGCTCGACGGAGCTCGCACATATGGCGGGGCGCCGATATCTGCAGGCGGACAGGGACATCCGCGCGTACAGGGAAGAGCTGAAGAAGGCTCGCGAGGAAATCAAGGGCCTCAAGGAGAAAGAAGAAGTGACGGAAACCCTTCTCGCCGGGATGCAGGGCAAGATGGTACGCGACCCCCGGGTTTCTTTTCTTTGTTGTTTACGATCTCTGGCCTTCCCCTAACTCGTTTGATGCTCAGGATGCCGACGTGGCCACCAAGCTCCTCGCTCGCAACGGCGAGCTGGAGTTGGAGAATATCATGTTGAAGGCTCGAGTGGATGAGCTGGTTCGCGGCGTGCTACCTCCCTCTCCTGGGCGAGTCGGCTCTCAACAGAGGGCTGCCGAAAGTGAGGAGCAGAGGCGGCGGGATGCACAGGAGGTCGCCAACCTCGTTTTCACGACCCTTAAGGATGCAAGCCTGCTAGCCGAGGACGCGATGGAGTTCACAGCGGAAGACATCTGTCCGGACCTCTTCGCCATGGCGCCCTGGTTGGGGACTCGCAAAGACGGCGAGGGCCCCCTAGGATGAACTCTTTTCTTCTTTCCCCCTTTTCGCAAATGTATATCATTTTTTGGGCTGGCGAGATTGCTGCCGAACATATAGTTATAACTTTTTGTTAACCTTTATGATCATGCTTGTGTTTATTTCTTCTCGTGGATTTCTTTTCCAACCTCATAACTAATCGTCACGTGGTGGTGCTCCCGGAGAGTTGGCGAGCGCGCGTGCCTGGGCTCGCCTCGCCGAGGTTTTCTTTTCAATGGGTCTCGCGAGCCCGGGTTATCACCGCCCGCGAGCACTGCCCAGCGAGCCTAACTTTGGTGAGTATGGATAGTCATCCCGTGAGCTGAGATTCCCTGACTAGTATTCCAACCTGTTATCTTAGTCCTTGACCCTTATTGCTAGCCTTGCCAGCCTTTCCAGGGGTTAACCAGAACCCCCCGTCTAGGTGAAAGCCCGGGAGCGGAATCGACCTGGGGCAGTCCAGCACCAACATATCTAACCTTGCCAGCCTCTCCAGAGATCAACCAGAACCCCCCGTCTAGGTGAAAGCCCGGGAGCAGAATCGATCTGGGGCATTCCAGCGCCAACATATCCAACCTTGCCAGCCTCTCCAGAGATCAACCAGAACCCCCCGTCTAGGTGAAAGCCCGGGAGCGGAATCGATCTGGGGCATTCCAGCACCAACATATCCAACCTTGCCAGCCTCTCCAGAGATCAACCAGAACCCCCCGTCTAGGTGAAAGCCCGGGAGCGGAATCGATCTGGGGCATTCCAGCGCCAACATATCCAACCTTGCCAGCCTTTCCAGAGATCAACCAGAACCCCCCGTCTGGGTGAAAGCCCGGGAGCGGAATCGATCTGGGGCATTCCAGCACCAACATATCCAACTTTGCCAGCCTCTCCAGAGATCAACCAGAACCCCCCGTCTAGGTGAAAGCCCGGGAGCGGAATCGATCTGGGGCATTCCAGCACCAACATATCCAACCTTGCCAGCCTCTCCAGAGATCAACCAGAACCCCCCGTCTGGGTGAAAGCCCGGGAGCGGAATCGATCTGGGGCATTCCAGCACCAACATATCCAACCTTGCCAGCCTCTCCAGAGATCAACCAGAACCCCCCGTCTAGGTGAAAGCCCGGGAGCGGAATCGATCTGGGGCATTCCAGCACCGACATATCCAACCTTGGCACCGCAGCAGTCAAAAACACAACAAACGAAAGTAAGATATTGATTGAATGACATAATAAAGTTTTTAAGGGTAGAATCGTTTCAAATCATCCCCACTTCGAGCTCGGTCAAGGGGTATCCCTTCCACATCCCGGAGGTGATACCCCCCCGACTTGAGCACCTCGCTTACGATATATGGGCCTTCCCAGTTGGGGTTAAGCTTGCCCACTGTGGCCCCTCTGCCGGCCGCATCGACCTTCTTCAGGACTAGGTCCCCCTTCTGAAAGTGTTTGACCCGGATATGTTTGTCAAAATATCGAGCCATCCGCCTCTTGACCTCTTCCTGCCTGATGGTGGCCAAGTCCCGGAGTTCTTCCACCAGGTCCAGGGATAGCCTCTGCTCGGCACTGTTACCTTCTAGCCACTCTTCATCCCCCTCGCATGCAGCGGTCACCCGGGGGGTCTTTACCTCGAACTCTATGGGGAGAACGGCCTCGGACCCGTGGGAGAGCCTGAACGGAGTCTCCCCGGTGGCGGTATTCGAAGTAGTCCTCATGGCCCAGAGGACGGAGGGTAGTTGTTCCACCCAACTTCCCCGTAGGTTCTCCACTTTCTTTTTTAGCAGGTTGACGATTATCTTGTTCGCCGCCTCCACTTGCCCATTGCTCCTCGGGTGGTGGACTGAAGCAAACCTGAGGTTAATGCCGAGCTGAGTGCAAAAGTCGACAAACTCTTCACTCGCAAACTGTGGCCCATTGTCTGTTACTATGGCTAGAGGGAGCCCATGTCTGCAGATTATTTCCCCCCACACAAAATTCCTTACAACCTGAGAGGTCACCTTAGCTAGCGCCTTCGCCTCTACCCACTTGGAGAAGTAGTCGACCATGACTAGCAGGAACTTCCTCTGACCGCTGGCTTGGGGAAAGGGGCCGACCAGGTCTAACCCCCATATGGCGAAAGGCCAGGGAGCCGTGATGGATCAGAGCCTCTGAGCGGGGAGGAGTTGGAGCGGAGCATAGAGTTGGCACTTCTGACACTTTCTTGTGAACTCTGCTGCATCCTTGCTGAGAGTGGGCCAGAAGTAGCCTTGTCTCAACACCCTCCTTTCCAGGGTCCGACTCCCGGAGTGACTGCCGCACTCCCCGGAGTGGATTTCTTCCAACACCCTCGGGACCTCTTTCTCGGAGACACAACGAGCCAGAAGTCCTGAGAGAGTCTTTCTATATAGCCCCCCTGCATGCAAAGAGTAATAGGCGGACTTGTACCTGAAGCGCCTCTTGTCCACATCCTCTCCAGGGAACTGTCCGGAGGATAGGAAGGTGATGAATGGATCTATCCATGAGGCCTGCTGATCCACTTCCATCGACTCTCCCTCCTCGATGGAGGGCCGGAAGAGTTCCGAAGTCGTTCCCCCCGCTCGAGGACCGAACTTGGCTAGGAAGTCCGCCTGGGTGCTCTCCTCCCTCGGCACATGTTTGATTGAGAAGGTGCGGAACTGCCCGATGACTCCCTTAACCTTCTCCAGGTATAGTAGGAGGGTTGGATCCTTTGCTTCAAACTCGCCTTTGATCTGGCATGCCACCACCATGGAGTCTGTGGAGACCTCCACGTCCTGCACACCCAGTTCCCGGGCCAGCCGAAGGCCCGCTATCACTGCTTCGTACTCTGCCTGGTTGTTGGTAATTGGGAAATGGATGTTTAAGGCTTGTTCAATCCGAGTCCCCTGAGGACTCACTAGGACTATTCCCCCCCGAAGGAGTGTTTTCCCGACGCTCCGTCCACCAACATCTTCCATGCTTCCGGGGGAGGTGGCTCGTGCTCCCCCACTTCGGCCGCGTAGTCGGCCATGAAGTCTGCCACTGCTTGAGCCCTGATGGATGTCCTGGGTACGAAGGTGATATTGAACTCGCTTAACTCCACGGACCACTTTGCCAACCTTCCTGAGTGTTCCACCCCTTCCATGATTTTGCGGAGCGGATGGTCGGTCACTACTTTAATTGAATGGGCTTGAAAGTAAGGCCGGAGCCTCCGGGCCGATACCACCAAGGCGAAGGCTAACTTTTCTAGGATTGGGTATCGGAGTTCCGCCTTCTTCAGCACTCGACTAACATAGTAGATTGGGAACTGTTTCTTCCCCTCCTCCCAGATTAGCACGGAACTTACTGCCTCGGATCCTACCCCTAGGTATAGAGATAGGTCCTCTCCTGGTCTCGGTCCCTGGAGTAGAGGGGTTTGAGTGAGCTGTTCCTTCAGGGCTTGGAAGGCCCTCTCGCACTCCGGGGTCCATTCGAACTTCTTGTTTCCCCGCAGTACTTTGAAAAAGGTGCACATTTTTCTCCCGCCTTGGAGAGGAATCTACTGAGCCCAGCCAGTTTCCCTGTGAGGCTCTGGAACTCCTTCGGGTTCCTCGGCGACTCTAACTCCATCACCGCTTTAACTTTGTCCGGGTTGGGCTCCACTCCCGTGGGGGTGAGCAAATGGCCCAGGAACTTCCCTCGGCTTGCCCCGAAGACACACTTCAAGGGATTGAGCTTCATCTTGTACCGCCGCAGGGTCCCGAATGTCTCTTCGAGGTCTCGGAGGTGGGTCCCGAGGTCTCGGCTCTTAACCATGAGGTCGTCGACATAGACCTCTAAATTTCTTCCTTTCTGTTCGCGGAAGACCCTATCCATCATCCTTTGGTATGTTGCCCCTGCGTTCTTGAGCCCGAAGGGCATCATCTTATAGCAATAACATCCATCCCCCGTGATGAAGGAAACGTACTTAATGTCCGGGGGATGCATGCGGATTTGATGGTAACCTGAAAAAGCATCTAAGAAGGACATTACAGTAAAACCGACGGCTGAGTCAACCAGCGCGTCGATTCTGGGCAAGGGGTAGCAATCTTTCGGGCATGCTTTATTAAGAAGTGAAAAATCGATACACATACGCCACTTACCTCCACCCTTCTTCACCATAACAACATTGGAGACCCAGCCTGGATACTGGATCTCCGATACAAATCCGGCCTGCAGGAGTTTTCCCACCTCCTCGCGGATGGGCCCTTCTAGCTTGTCCGCGACGGCTCTCCTCTTCTGGCGGATGGGGCGGGCACCGGGGTCGAGGTTGAGGCGATGGCACGCCACATCTGCATCGATCCCGGGCATTTCGGCGGCGCTCCAAGCGAAGATGTCCACGTTCTGCTGCACGCAAGCCAGAATCTCCGCTTGATCTCCTGGGCTGAGTCCTCCGCTGACCCGGACCTTTTCCACCACCCCCAGCCGGGTGACGACCTCGAGCTCCACGACCTCGTCCACGGCCTCCAACCAGGACTGCTCCCCCCAAGCCTTCTCTTCCTCGGCACGAGCGGGAGCCGGGATCTCTTCCTCGACTCCCTCCCCTAACACCATCAGCTCTTCCGCCCTTTCCTCCTGGGCCTTCTCCTCTTCTTCCTTTCTCTCCGCCTGGGGTATCTCAGCCACCCCTTCCTGGGCATGAACTTCACCTCCCTTCTTCTCTTCAGCCACCTCCAGACCTCCGGCTTCGGCTACCTCCTCCATCACCTTATCCCACTCCTCGGCTTCTCCCATCCAGGAGATGGTGTTGACGGCCGTCACGTAGCACTGTCTTGCTACCTTGGGATCCCCCCGGACCCGCACCTGGACCCCTCCGTCATTGAACTTGAGGCACTGATGAAAAGTGGAGGGGACGCAACGGAACGCGCTGATGAGTGGCCGTCCGAAGATGGCGCTGTAACTGCTCGGGGCATCCACTATGACAAAGCGACAGTTCCGAGACTGCCCCCCCAGGATCACATGGAGCCCTACCCCTCCTTCTACTTCCTTCCTCTCTCCCGAAAATCCGAACAGAGGGCCATCCGAGGCCAACACCCTTCTGGGCTCCACCTCCATCTTGTCGAATGCCTTCTTGAAGATGACATTGACCGAACTCCCATTGTCCACTAGGATCCGGGAGACGGTGAAGTTCTCGATCGCCGTCTGGATGACCAGCGCGTCGCAGAACGGGTCTTCGTAGCTCGGCATGTCCTTTTGGGTGAAGATAATTTTCTCGGTCGGGGGTGGAGCGGTGGATGTTGACGCCACGCTCCGGCGGTAGATGGTATGGAGACTAGCCTTGCGGGTCGCCTCCACCCCTACCCCCCCATGGATCACTCCGATCCCTCCTCTGTTCCCCAGATCTGCTCTATCCTCACATCTTTCATCCTCCTCCCGAGGTTCCACCTCCACGATCCTTAATGGCTGCTGCGGTGGTGGCGCGGGTGCACGGCCCCTCTTCACCTCCAGGAACTCCGGACAGGTGTCCATGGAGTGGCCTTCCACATCGTGGAAGATGCAATAGGGCACCGCCGCTTCCCTTGCCCCGGTCTCTGCTATCCTGTTCCTTCTTCTCCTAGCGGCCGCCGCCTCCGCTTCTCCTCTTCCCCTTGCTCTTCCCCGGCCAATTGCCATGGCCTGTTGAGGTGGGGGAGGCAACTGCATTGGGCCTTGCCTCCACCCCAACTGGGGGGGTCTCCATTGTCCCTCGAAACGGTTACCCCTTCCTGGGCCATAACCCCTTCCTTGCCCCTGCACTCCTCCACCCTGCGGCCTCCATCCCCCCTCCGGGGCCCGGGGCTCTTCTCTTCTTCTGACCTCTTGCTGCCTCACCTCCGGCTCACCGAGCTTGGCCAGCCTCTTGGTGAGCTCTGGGTTGGCTTCTTCGCTTGCTACTTCCTCCGCCACCCTCTCCATCAGCTCCTCATAGGAGACGGGGGCCTTTCTTTTCAATGCCATCTTGAAGAAACTTTCCTTCAACCCGACCGTGAAGGCGAGTTGAAGTGCAAACCCGGGCACCTCCTGAGTGAGCTGCACTTCCTCCTGGAACCGATCCGCGTACTGAGCCAACGTCTCCCTGGACTCCTGCTTCACCGCGAAGAGGGAATCAGCGTCCTTCTTCCTCCTCTTTGAAGTTGAAAATCTCAACAAGAAACTACGGCGCAGGTCCTCGAACGCGTAGATGGAGCCTGCCGGAAGTGAGTGAAACCAGTCCCTGGCCTTCTCCTTGAGAGTGACGGCGAAGAGCCGACATTTGAAGGCATCGGACATCGGCCTGATGGAGACCGAGTCCTCGAAAGACTGCAGATGCTGAACTGGGTCATCTCTGCCATTGTAGTACACTCTATCCCATTCTCCGAATCCCGCCGGAACGGGTGCAGACAACACTAATTCGCAGAAGGGGCTTCCCCCTCCTACCATCTTCTCTCGCTCGGCTCGCGGACCCAGCTCGCTCGCCAAGCTTGGGATCGCACTCGCGAGGGCGACGCTCTCCTGAACCACCCCGACTGTCGTCGCGTTTTCCTAGCGTGCGCTCGCCTGTGTCGTGCTCGCTGGGGCAGAGCTCGTCGGCACCGAATTCGCCGGCGCGGAGCTCGCTAACACCGGGCTCGCCGGACTGGCGAACAACACTCGCCCTTCCCTGTCATGTCCTGGTTCAATGGCAATTTCTTTTCCAGCCCTTCCTCCTGGTGCCCTCTCGCCGACCGCTGTTGGGGGAGTGGTCGCCTGAGGTGCCGGGGTCGCGAACTCACTCCGCAGAGCCGTGACCGTGAACCCCAAGGTGTCGAGCACCTCCTTCCTGAAATCCGCGAACATCCTAGCCATTGCTTCCTGAGGGGTCTCGCCGAACTCCTCGCCCTGCTCTTCATCCCCAGCCATAACTCTTCCTTGGGACTTTCTTGAACCAGCCGCGCTCCACGCTCACCGCACCAAAATGTTGAAACCGATTTCTCGGTCTCGTGTGGAGCTCGGGGCCCTCACCGAGATGAGGGGCAGCTGGCCCTTACCGGTCCCTCGGGAGAGGTAAGGTTGACGACTCGAGCAAAGAACAAAGACCCTAGTCTCAGCGAGGAGGTCCCTCCACTAACCCGGAAGATCGTTGAGCGCTTCCCCTCCCAAGCCGAAGCTAAGACTCGGGCACCTTGGAGAGCTGGAGAGCCCAAACCAAAGCGACCTAGGGAGAGTAGAGCTCAGATAATGAACCGGTCCTCTTCCAAGGTGCCCTTCGAGGTCTATTTATAGATTTTAGTTTTGTGGTCTGTCAATAGCCAAATCCCGCTGTCCAATCTTACTATCCGCACACCGGATTGGTCTGCTAACAGCCAAACTCCGCTGTTTGAGGAAGCTAACCGCAGACCACCAGGGGCCTCTTGGTAAAAATCCCTTCCCGGACTTTTACTGGGCGAACCGGCCTGCCCCGAGGCCTTCCTCGCGAGAGGAGCTCGCAAGCCTCTGGGTCAGTGAGCCCCCGAATTACTATCGCCACATGGCCTGGCTCGCTCGCCCGCACCACCTCGGCGCATCCCAAAATGGCTAACTGTACCCCAAGACGGCCTTCCTCGCGAGTGGAGCTCGCGAGCCTGCGCCACCTCGGCGAATCCCAGAATGGCTATCCGCACCCCAAAATGGCTAACTGTACCCCAAGACGGCCTTCCTCGCGAGTGGAGCTCGCGAGCCTGCGCCTCCTCGGCGAATCCCAGAATGGCTATCCGCACCCCAAAATGGCTAACTGTACCCTAAGACGGCCTTCCTCGCGAGTGGAGCTCGCGAGCCTGCGCCTCCTCGGCGAATCCCAGAATGGCTATCCGCACCCCAAAATGGCTAACTGTACCCCAAGACGGCCTTCCTCGCGAGTGGAGCTCGCGAGCCTGCGCCACCTCGACGAGCTTCAAGGAAGCTGGTTAACTCCCCTCCGCTGGGCTCACCCCCTCGAGCGCGAGTGGCGAACATCGGGGTTGTACAATGCTCATTAATGCATGGAAAGATGGAATTTCATTTAATGCTCATTAATGCAAATCTCCCTCTCTTCATTCTCTCCTAACATGAATGGGCCGAACTCTTAATAAGATGGCCCAATTCATCATCATATTCTTCTTCTTCTTTTCTTCATCTTCTTCCTCACACCTTAAGGTTTTCACTTTGGGTTCTTGAAGGAGCAAGCTTGGAGAAGGACTTGAGCTCGGCCGACCGTCGCCATGCCGTCGAGGAGATAACCGTGATCGTCGGCCGGAAATCAGGTGACTTATGATCTCTCTCCCTTGGTGGTACATCTTTATATCTAATTTGGAGAGACATTGAGCTCAAAGACCTTGATTTAGTGAGATTAATGGTGTTTCGTGGGAAGTGGCCATGCTAGAGCATATGTTCTAGGGCGTCATTCGCCGTGTGTATGTCTTCGATCAACTTATCTCTTCAATACGAAGTTAAAGGAGTTGATTTCATGAAGATCGGTGGCCTAATGAGGGAGTGTTGGAGGAGAGAAGGTGAAATGCCCTAATTTCTTGTGCAGGAAGATGATGAATAGTCCATGCTTAAAAGGGTTTTATTTATAGATATGGTAGCAAATATTGAACTTGAATCATATTAGATGGGAGTCCAACCATTAGGGAAAGAAAGAATATGTATATGATTTGCAGCTGGGATGCCAGCGAAGTAATTTGGAGGTGAATAGCAAAGGATCTGCTTCCTTTTAGCTAGCGCCCGGCGGAAGCGCTATCGCCGACGCTAGCATGTCAACTGGTCTACTAGAAGGGATAACTTCCTGTCGACACTTAATGTCGGCGGGAAGGAGTGTTGGTAGAATCACTAGTACCCGACGGTAGCCCTACCGACGGCGCTAGCATGTTGACTGGTTGACAGGAAGGGATAACTTCTTGTCTACACTAAATGTCGACGGGAAGGAGTGCTGGTAGAATCACTAGCGCCCAGCGGTAGTTCTTCCGTCGATGCTATCATGTCTACTAGTCGACGGGAAGGGGTAACTTCCCGTTGACACCTAATGTCGATGGGAAGACGTGTCATCTGGATCACTAGAGCCCGGCGGTAGCGATAACGTTGGTTCTAGCAAACATAGAACTTCAGGTTCTCCTCCTTTGGTGTGGTAGGAGTTCCTGGGTTCCCATGTCAATTGGGCGAGGCGTAGATGAATGTTATGATTCTAAAATGGGACATTTCGATGCATAATTGAATGAAGAATTTAGAGGACATGTTTATATAAATGCTCACATCATTGGATAATCTATCAGATGATTGGATTCGTTAATTGAATGTTATGCTTCTAAAATGGGACATTACGACGCATAATTATGGTAATAATTGATGAGCTATGATAGAAATTTCAGAGGATTTTGGTTCTGAAATAATCTCCTGATTAAATATTATGTTATAAATTATTACGTGAATATGATTCCTTAGGGAATGGGCATTTGATGATTATAGTTGATATAAGCCTATTGTTGAAGTCCAGCCCTATAGGGAAGGAAAGTAGATCATGTTCAGAGCTGAGTAGAATGTCTTGGATGTGCATGTTGACTGAACATGATGTGGGCAATAATTATTATGAATGAGACATTACGATGAGCATCTGATTATAGAGTGTGGGGGAACATGTATGAATTAATATTCATATCACTTGATAATCTATTGGATGGTTTAGATTGGTGATAACCTCTCAATAAGGTTGATAGCTTTAATCGTGTTGGAACGCGTTGTAATTTGTGCATGAGGATTGAATATTGGTGATATGTTCGGGCTTACTTATTTTGTAAATTATGAAGGTGACACCCTACACACAAGTAGTTCTACAGGATCTTGTTGAGAATTTCCATGTTATACACACGCTACGACATAAGTGTTATGATAACTCAGTGTGGGTAGCACTAATGGATTGGTGTGGATTATAATATATGGTGAAAGTTAAGAACCCGGTTGTTGGGGGCCTTGGATGCTAATTAGCATCGGTTGAACTTGTACGATGTGAAATGTAAGAAGGCTCCATTTGTGAGTCCTCGGGTACTTGATTGCACGGGTTATCCATGGGACTTACATGAATGTGCATGGGAATTACATGAATGTGCATAGTTTACACATGGAGGTGTAATGATCCTGGTTGGATGATTACTTGTGGCGGGTCTACGGGATTTTTAGTCGTGACACCACAGAAGCTGGCAGTTAGACTCTAGATCAGTTGGGTTGGACTCTTGGTGATCACTTCCTAAAGACCCCTTCTGTGTTATGAAGACTCAGCATGATGCGAGCAGTACGCAGGGTCTCCATTGTTGTGTTCTTAGCGTCGAGGCGTACATAGGCCTAGGCTTGGTAGTGTTCATACCCGCCAAGTAGTGGAGAAGCCCATTCCGCTGCCACCGTCTGGCCATGACGGGGGGCACGTGAGAGGTTAGCTACCCTCGAAAAGTGGGAAGTACAGGTCTATGTCGACATATCAAATATGCATGGGTGAGTCATCATATCATAATCATTGCATTGCATTTATCCTTCATGATCATAGCAGTGCACTGCAATGGATCCTCAACATATAAACTTGTATGTGCACCTTTATATGATGGGTTACTTTATGTTCGGATCCTTAACTTATAAGCTTGTATGGGCATCCTTATAAGTTATGTTCAATTCAGTTATCAATATACTCTGCTTGCTTTTACTCTATCATTGACCATACTACTTGTTAAATGTACATGTTATACATTTGATATACTGCTGTAATTACATATTTATTGCCACCCACTTTTGCTACTACTATTTATATTGCAGCTTCTCTTCATTCCCTTCCGCCCGGTGCCTTGGAGTCGCCGGGGGAGAGGATGTGAAGCCACTTAGTCTTAATGACTAACAGTTGTTACACCACTATTTTTAGGAGCATACTTAGGTGGAGCAACAACGTACGACATAGGAGGACATCATGGCCAGGGTGATTGGGCCTGCGATGATGATGCTTTAGCTACCGTAAGTGGCAAATGTGAACAAGTATTTGAGCTGTAGCCTTGGGGCAAGTTTGTACTCTTATGTTTAATAGGAGCTTTGTTAGCTACCTGTCCTTTTGTACTTGATCGGACATTATTACATAGTTGTGAATCTATGGCTTCTATTGTTTTTCTATTATTGATGGGTTGGCATGATGATATGTTAGAATAGTTGGCGGGATAGGTGTCTTGCGGAGGGGGCTAGCCCATTTGCTGACACATTCGCATGGAGGCGGTCCTGGGCATAGGACTCCCCTCGGCCATATCTTGTGTAACACCCCAAATTCCGGAAATGCATTTCTCGAGAAATCCTAAGGGCAGGAGGATTGATTTCTCGAGAAATCAAATAGTCAGGAATATTCTTCTCGAGAAATCAAATGGGCAGGAATATACTTCTCGAAATTTAAATAGCAGAGAATTGATTTCTCTAGAAATCAATTAGGCAGAAATTAAACTTCTCGAGAAATCGTAAGGGAAGGCAGTGCCAGTTCTCGGGAAACAAGAAATGCCTTCAAGCAGCCGTTCGTCGAATGCAACTTATTCGTCGTTCGTCGAATGCAGGTTTTCAGCGTTCGTCGAATGCAGGTCGTCGTTCGTCGAACACAGGCAGTCGTTCGTCGAACGCAGATTTAGCAGCCGTTCGTTGAACGCAGGCCGTCGTTCGTCGAACATAGACAGTCGTTTGTCGAACGTAGGTTTAGCAGCCGTTCGTCGAACGCAGGCCGCCGTTCGTCGAACGCAGGCAGCCGTTCGTCGAACACAGGTTTAGCAGCCGTTCGTCGAACGCAGGCCGCCGTTCATCAAAAGCACGCAGCCGTTCATTGAACGCAGGTTTAGCAGCCGTTCGTCGAACGCAGATTATTAGTCGTTCGTCGAACGCATCATTTCAGCCATTCGTCGAACGCAGCTTTATAACCTTCATCGCACGCAGCTTTACTGAAATTCATCGAACGCAGAATCATAGTTGTTGGTCGAGCGCAGCTTGAAAGGATTCGTCGAACACAGTATCAGTACAGCGATTTTTTAAATAACAGACCCGTGACTTCTTGATCGTGGCCGTCAAATCCAGGGCTTTAAATCCAAGGGCTGGGATTTATTTCTGGGTTATCTTAGGGTTTGTCCAGAGGGGTATATATATATCCTCTTTATCTTAAGTCTTATCTTCTTCAAGGGTGAAAAAGACGGAAGCCGAGGAAAAACAGCGACAGCGAGGAAGAAGAAGGAGACGTTTTCTGCCATTGCCGGAGCTTCGGAGCTCCGAATCGCGAGCCGCATTCAGATCTGGAAATAGCAGCCCATTGCAGTTCTTTCTATCCGAGTGAAATTGATGGCGCAAATCTCACACACCGCTATAGGCGGTAGCTCGACTGCGACACGAAACGGCAGTGTACCGATCGTTCAAGTAATATAAAACGAGGAGTAATCCCCGAGTATCGAATCTCTCAAGGAACACAGTAAGGTGGAGTTAACGTTCGAGGTAGGACTTGAGATTGAAGTCCTTAACGTCGGATGGAATGCGGGGGAGTTGGGTTGGCTTTTGGAAAATAAAATAAAAGCTATCAGCTACTCCTATGCAATGCCGCTATGCAATGCTTCGCTTGGCGGGATGGAGACTAGGCAGGCCTTGAGCGCGCTGCGTCGCAAGGGCGGATGGACGAGTAGGCAAACGGATCGAACTATGCAGGCCTTGAGCGCGCTGCTTCGTTAGGCGGGATGGAATACGGGCCGCGATGCCACGCTTCGGTAGGCGGGTGGACGAGAAGGCAAGCGGAATGAGGGTCGCAAGCACCTCTTCGACAAGCACGCCACTAGCAATTGCTAGTGCGGCACCGGACAACCAACAATCCACACCACAAGGCACACCTCAAAATAATAAGCAAGAATACTCAAATCACATAGACATAATCAAGTATAAATGCTAATAATCAAGCACGCTTCATCATAATGTTAGATCTAACTACATAGACATCAATAAGAGAAGAATAGAGCAAGAAATCGACCGAATCCGAAGGCTCGTTGTAGATTCACGGTTGGAATCGCCGGGTTGTCAATCCGCGTCCAAGCTCGGTTCGCAACTACGTCCGGGGTAGAGAGAGCTGTCACGACTCTCCAATGGACCCGTCTTCTTCGTGTCACGATCCGGTAGAGGGTGCAAACTTCCTCTTGCTCGATGGCGATGGCGGCTAGATCACTCTTTGAAGCTCTTGGATGAAGGAGGAGGCCGAGAGGAAACTCCGGCTCAAGATCGGCGTGAAGAACAAGCCCGGAGCATCCCCCGATGGTGGGCGGCGATGGAGGGGCGAAATCGGGCGGAACGGAGCAGGAAACGGCGGAAGAAATCGGGATGTCTGACCTAAATCGCGTGCAGCGGAATTTATAGGCGCTGGAATTAAACAGTGCGCATGGTCATTGGCGCACGACCAGTGGTCGTGCGCACTAGAATCCGGTGATCGTGTGCTCTGTCTGGACGGAACCTGCAAAGACAGAAATTATGAAACAACATGTTCGCACGACCAGTGGCGCACGACCGGTGGTCGTGCGCACTATCGTAGGTGGTCGTGCGCACTGATTGAAACCGAACTCATGAAATTGATGATAAGTGCGCACGAACAGTGGCGCACGACCGATGGTCGTGCGCACTATCGTAGATGGTCGTGCGCACTGCACCAAACAGAACTCATGAAAAAGTGTTAAGTGCACACGATCAGTGGCGCACGACCAGTGGTCGTGCGCAATAGAACCAGTGATCGTGCGCAGTGTTCCTGTGCAGAATTGCACCGGAAGCACCTGCACGACTCCTATTCTAGCGTCCAACCACGAATCCAGCTACTGAAAGTGGCACCTAACAGTGCATGAAAACTATTAATGAAGATAAACATGAAAACACACCAAAATGGGCCTAGAAGTGCACCTAGCATAGACTGATCAATATGAACTATAACAGGGCTAAAGTGCGGTGAAATGACTAAATAAATGACCCAGATGAGTTCATAAAAGTGTATATGATCAGGACTCATCACACCCCCAGACTTACCTGTTTGCGCGTCCCGAGCAAACAAATTCTAAGCGTACGGGGAAAGAAAAGTAGATGGCTTAAAACTACAATATAGAGTACCATGCGAAGTCACATGCTCACGTGCATAAGAAGAATAGTAGAGAAGATTTCTGATTATATAAACAGTCTATATATTTCTAAAAGTGTAAAAGCATATTACAACTACTCAAAATGGTGAACAGCGGTGAATCGTTCGGTCATGCATACGGAGAAAGTAAACTAAACGCTGAGACGAGCATTGCCCAAGATCGGCATGCCGGACAAACTCCACCGAAATCCATCAGTGTCGGTGACCATAGGCTTGCCCGGTCACATTCTCTCCACGGCACTGGTTTGACTCAAATGCGTGAATCAGTAGGACTTTAGGTTTTAAATGGGGCTTGGGTTTAGGTGAGGATAAACAAAGATAAAAACGACGGCTCGAGCACTAAACCCAAATGAGCTAATGCAGGAAACTATCCTCATTCACCACACAAACACGCGGGTACACAACACCCCCAGACTTGGACTTAACAGCATGGGTGCGTGCACCGCCTACTCCCAAACATAAATCTATACATAAAGATTTTCAATTAAACACTCCTTCTCTTTCCTTTCTTTTTAACTTCTTTTCTTTTTCTCATTTTTTTTTCTTATCATTTTCAGCAAATAAACAAAAGGATACATCCACATCTTCACAAACATATTACCACATCAACAACCCAACTTATGAAAATAATAAACAGCTAAAGCTCAGATTTGGGTGTGCGACTAGGATTGGCTTTTGGGCTTTGGTGAAATAAAAGTGGGGCTGAATCAAAGAACGGGTAGGCACAACTGGGCTAGCGAGGATATAGCGGTAGGGATAGGCACAAAGGCTCAACCGGGCCAAAATGATGGCCTATATCACATTCACACAATTGACTAACCGTATACCCATGCTTCAAGAATCGCTTGGGGCAAGTTCTAGCCACCGAGAAAGATTCTCCTTTCTCCCGACTCAAGCAATACGAATCTAGCGATCGTTCACACACATCCCTATGCTACCGTTTGATTCACACCGGATTCACCATTTGAGTAGAGTAAACAACATTTACACTAATAGAGAAAAATATAAAACCATAGTATAAAAAGAAATCTAATCTACACAAATTTCTATGCAACCGAGCACTCGACTAGGAGCACTACTGGAGTCAACATTTTACTCTGCTGCATAATCCTAAGCCATCACCTAGACTTTCCCAAATAAGCAGAAGAATTAAATTCACTACAGAGCACGCATACAGACGAGTACGCGCTCAAGTGGGTGCTGTGGTGTGCAATGAAAATAAACCAAACATTTTAAATGAAATCTTCTAGTATGCAGTGCAATAGTGCACGTGAGCGGGTGAACAAAACTACTCTCCCCCAGACTTAAACTAGACAATACACACAATATATATCTATGAAATTCAGAAAAGAGCTAGGGAAAGAGAGTACCCAGTGCTCAGAAATGAGCACACCAGAAGATTGGCGTTTAAACAACGACTAAGCTGCAGCATCCGCCATCTAGAAGAAGTACCTGCAGGGGTCAGCTCCGCAAAACAAAAGAAACAGAAAAAGATAAACTACAATACTACAGCTAACTAAACAGGATTGAATAAAATAAAATGCATGAAAAGTAAGATAACTACTGGGGTTATTGTCATCCCAGCACGACTTATTCAAATTTTGTACAGTTCTAGCTTATAGGCCTATGAAAAGAAAAGTGCACAGGTAACTGTTCTAATATGCGCATCGGTAACGGGTACCGATACGGAGACAGAACAGTCACCCCTCTACCTAAATATAGATACCTGCTCCTCACAGGTAGAGGGTAGAGAATGTAAGAAAAGGAGGAGGCCTGGTCCTCACTCATCTCACAAAACACATCCTTGCCTAGCAAGGTATCGTCAACAGGGAGGTAGCAGGAGGAAAAGGCAATGAGTGGAGCTTCCTCTATGGAGGAGGGGTCAACCTCCTCACATGTGAGGATACACTCATCATTGACTTGAGCATCATGCTCCAATTCCTCTTGATGTACCTGTGAAGACTCAACCTGCACAGGCTCAGATGAAGAAGGGGGGTCAGGAAATAAAAGAGAAGAATGACATAAATAATCAAAAATCGGGGGAGTAGTCCCGGTCTCACTCCCAGCAAGATCCAAGGGTAGATCACTATCATCATCGTAAATATCATAGCAAGGGGGACTTGAGAACTCAGGAGCCTCAGTGGTGATTTGGACCTCCTCGTCCCATGAAGAAGTGCAAACCTCCTCATCAGAGAGAGTATCCTCCTCATCCCACCGAGGTTCATCATCGTGTTCAAAGTATTCATTCTCCCCCTCAGGGAAAATGACATCCTCATCCCACTTTGGAGCACCCTCCGAGTCAGAAGCATCACCCAGCTCCTTTACTTCGATAGGATCATAAAGAATATGTGTAGAAAAATCTTGCAAAGAAACTGGAGGGACAAAAAGACTCGGTTCCTCCGCAAAAAGATCTGCTAAAGCCTCCCCGATGGAAAGAATACTTTCCTCATCATACTCAGGTGCATCAAGGAGCTCCCATTCCTCCCCTTGTTGGCCAACAGATGAGTGATCATCATCACTGGGAGTGAAGCCATAAACAGGGAGTGAGGAGTCCATGCACGAGACAAGCTCAGGGGTAGAGGGCACAATTGCCTCCATGGGTAAAGAATGAGCGATAGGGAAAATGTTGTCCTGAGTGGAGGAGTGGCGGTCAGGCTTGAAAAGACTAGGACAGTCCTTCAATTCATGACCCTCTCCTCGACACAACAAGCAAACAATGTTCCTACACTGCCTAGCATTCAACTCATTCATTTGGTCTATATAATAAACCATCTTATCATTAAAGCTAGGTGAAATATCCCATGATGACATATTTGACAATTAAAGCAGATATAACGAGACTGAAATTCTTTGCAAGAAATTTTTACACAAACTAATAAAACTTCTTGGATTAGACTTGCCTAAAACTTTAAAATAAGAGGGAAAGAAATAAAAACAAGCAGTTAAAAAGTAAAAAGCAAACAAAAAAATAAAAAGGCGGCTATACACACTGGAAGAACTACTATCTCTCGGCTCTCCCTCTCAAGAAAACTCACACGACTGTGTTCCCTGGCAACGGCGCCAAAAACTTGATGGCGCAAATCTCACACACCGCTATAGGCGGTAGCTCGACTGCGACACGAAACGGCAGTGTACCGATCGTTCAAGTAATATAAAACGAGGAGTAATCCCCGAGTATCGAATCTCTCAAGGAACACAGTAAGGTGGAGTTAACGTTCGAGGTAGGACTTGAGATTGAAGTCCTTAACGTCGGATGGAATGCGGGGGAGTTGGGTTGGCTTTTGGAAAATAAAATAAAACTATCAGCTACTCCTATGCAATGCCGCTATGCAATGCTTCGCTTGGCGGGATGGAGACTAGGCAGGCCTTGAGCGCACTGCGTCGCAAGGGCGGATGGACGAGTAGGCAAACGGATCGAACTATGCAGGCCTTGAGCGCGCTGCTTCGTTAGGCGGGATGGAATACGGGCCGCGATGCCACGCTTCGGTAGGCGGGTGGACGAGAAGGCAAGCGGAATGAGGGTCGCAAGCACCTCTTCGACAAGCACGCCACTAGCAATTGCTAGTGCGGCACCGGACAACCAACAATCCACACCACAAGGCACACCTCAAAATAATAAGCAAGAATACTCAAATCACATAGATATAATCAAGTATAAATGCTAATAATCAAGCACGCTTCATCATAATGTTAGATCTAACTACATAGACATCAATAAGAGAAGAATAGAGCAAGAAATCGACCGAATCCGAAGGCTCGTTGTAGATTCACGGTTGGAATCGCCGGGTTGTCAATCCGCGTCCAAGCTCGGTTCGCAACTACGTCCGGGGTAGAGAGAGCTGTCACGACTCTCCAATGGACCCGTCTTCTTCGTGTCACGATCCGGTAGAGGGTGCAAACTTCCTCTTGCTCGATGGCGATGGCGGCTAGATCACTCTTTGAAGCTCTTGGATGAAGGAGGAGGCCGAGAGGAAACTCCGGCTCAAGATCGGCGTGAAGAACAAGCCCGGAGCATCCCCCGATGGTGGGCGGCGATGGAGGGGCGAAATCGGGCGTAACGGAGCAGGAAACGGCGGAAGAAATCGGGATGTCTGACCTAAATCGCGAGCAGCGGAATTTATAGGCGCTGGAATTAAACAGTGCGCACGGTCATTGGCGCACGACCAGTGGTCGTGCGCACTAGAATCCGGTGATCGTGTGCTCTGTCTGGACGGAACCTGCAAAGACAGAAATTATGAAACAACATGTTCGCACGACCAGTGGCGCACGACCGGTGGTCGTGCGCACTATCGTAGGTGGTCGTGCGCACTGATTGAAACAGAACTCATGAAATTGATGATAAGTGCGCACGAACATTGGCGCATGACCGGTGGTCGTGCGCACTATCGTAGATGGTCGTGCGCACTGCACCAAACAGAACTCATGAAAAAGTGTTAAGTGCACACGATCAGTGGCGCACGACCAGTGGTCGTGCGCAATAGAACCTGTGATCGTGCGCAGTGTTCCTGTGCAGAATTGCACCGGAAGCACCTGCACGACTCCTATTCTAGCGTCCAACCACGAATCCAGCTACTGAAAGTGGCACCTAACAGTGCATGAAAACTATTAATGAAGATAAACATGAAAACACACCAAAATGGGCCTAGAAGTGCACCTAGCATAGACTGATCAATATGAACTATAACAGGGCTAAAGTGCGGTGAAATGACTAAATAAATGGCCCAGATGAGTCCATAAAAGTGTATATGATCAGGACTCATCAAAAATCTCAGATCTATGGCGAAGAAGAAAGCTCCAAGGGTAACGATCCTTCCTCCCGGTCTTAGGACGTGTTTTGTCATCTCATTCCATTTCTATGCCGGCATGAGGAATCCCTTTCACCAAATGGGTGAAGTGTAGTATTTCCTCTAGTTCTTCGGAACTCCGGGTCGATTGTGTCCGTCCCCGGTATATTGCATGTTGAAATCCGATAGTCGTGCGGATTTAGGCATTGTGTGTGAAGCCTATTCGTGGCCGTGAGCCCGGATAGGTGATGCTTAGATTGTGACGTTGCATTTAGGATAAGCCTAGAATGCGTGCCGGAGAATGACTCCGTGAGATTTGTTATCGTATTTCGGGACTTGAGATTAGACATCTGTTGGAGCTCCTAACAAAAGCCCCATGCTTGAGAGTGGTTGAATGCAAACCTTCACCACGCGATTTGAAGTGGAGTGACTTGTACCTCCTTCGTTAATTGTTTATGAAGCCTAGGTCCTCGTGAATGGTTTAGGTGCGTAACTTATGTTTTGTGTAGCACTTGCAAATGCTAAACCCTTACCGGCCGAGGTGATGCCATACCCGCATCGTGCGTTCGATCGCGATGACAAGATCACAGGAATTGGCTGAACCGAACCCGTTTCCATGCCTATCGGTAGGAGGAAGTTACCTCTTGTAAAGCCGTGTGATCATGGGAGAGGTCGTAAAAGGTGTTTACCTAGACAGGCCTGAAGCTCTTCTCCAACCTAAGGTTACCTAACTTAGAGTGGCATTGGTGCTCGCGAAAGAGTACCTTTGATGCATGCCTTGTGAGCATAGAGTGTGTGGTCGTGAGTACCCGCGTTTGTGATGTTTTGAAATGATGTTATGTTAGCCTCATGCGGTTGCTTAGGCGGTTGTGGGGAACCTCTGGGTGAACCCAACCAACATCATGTGCATACCTAGGTTCCCTTTTACTTGATGCTCAACCTAGAAGATTGATTATGCTTGAAACCTCACCCTGTGTAGTGTAGTTGCACTTTCTTTATATTATTACATGTTGCATGTACGGCTTGCTTGCAGGTTAGCGGTGACACGCCCCTGAGCCGGCTAGATGGCCGGGGGGGGGTGGTGGGATCGTTATGCGGTTTTTGGTCAGCTCATAGCTGACCCTCGTTTACCTCTTATTGGATGTTGGTTGCAGGTGCAGGTGAGCCTAGCGGAAAATAGCGGGCGGTGGCCCTTTTGCTGTGTTGGCCCTCGAAGGCCAACCTCTTTTCTGTTTTTCATGTATTGTCGGCCTCCGTGCCGATGTATGTTTTGAGTTTCTATACATTTGATTAATGTAAGGCCTTAAGGCCGTAACTCTATTTGTTTCACTCCTGGGATAGTGGACAATTCTAAAAGTTGTTTAATCCAAATGCTTCGCTTACGCTATTTATACTCTCGTGTAGTTGTTGTTCTTTTCTGATTATCACCTTATAATGCCTAGCTAGTGTGTATAGTATGGCGTGGGGTCCCGGCCAGACCTACTGTTATATTATTTGTACTGTCAGGGTGTTACAATTTGGCATCGGACTTAGGAGTTGATCCATAGTTTAAAGAATTCGTGGCTGAATTCATTTTAAGGGGTGGTGTGCACGGGTTGTGCGTTCACCTAAAATGTCAAAAACTAATAAGAATGTCCACTTAGGAATGGAAAAACATACTTGTTTGCGGAACCTGAGCGTTCCATGATTGCTGTTTGCCTTGTTTTCAGTCACTAAATTGTGTCTTACACGATTATAGGTGACTAGGAGTGGTGCGGGGGCTGTCTCAACCCCTTAACACTATGGAGAATAGTGTGTCTGTCCATGTACGTGCATCCCTCCCTTCTGCTGAAACAATTCGAGTGGTCACAGAAGTGATGAGTCCCAATTATATACACATTTTTGGACTCATCTGGGCCGATTTTCTAGTCTTTCCACTTCACTTTAGACATGTTTTCATTCCTATTTAATACTCCATGTTAAGTGCACTTCTAGGCCCGTTTTGATGTTATTTCTTATTCATCTTCGTTACTAGTTTTCATGCAGTGTTAAGTGCCACCTTCAGTGGCTATACTGGTGTTGTATGCTGAAACAGGAGTCGTGCAGGTGTTCCCGGTACAATTCTGTACAGGAACACTGTGCACGATCACTGGCTCTATCGCACACGACCACTGGTCGTGCGCCATTGATCGTGCGCACTTAACGCCCATTTTATGAGTTCTGTTTGGCTTATCGCACGACCATTGACGATAGTGCGCACGACCACCAGTCGTGCGCCACTAGTCGTGCGAACATGTATTTTATAAATTTCTTTCATTTCAGGCTCCGCCCAGGCAACGCGCACGATCGCAGAACTCCAGTGCGCACGACCACTGGTCGTGCGCCAATGACCGTGCGCAGTATTCAGTTCAGCGCCTATATATATCATGTTCTCGAATTAGGGCGGGATCGGGCTTCCGAGAGTAGGTTTTTCAGTCCGTACGTCGCCGATTTCCATTCCTGGACGCCTCCACTTCATCTCCTACGCAAAGGGAAGTCCTCTCCAACCATTCCAAGCATTTCTCCATTGTCCGGGAGCATTTTCCACCATCCGCAAGCCCTCAAGCAGCTGTTTTCCACTCCAGTCCGGTGAGAAGAAGAGGAATCCTAAGGTAGAAGACGACGGAACCACGTAGAGAGATCGTGACAGTTTCTCTACACCGGAAGCACAGCCCGCCCGAGTCCGGAGGTAGCTTGACAAACTACCATTCCGGCAGTGAACGGCCGCTAGTCTTCATCCATTGGTTATCTCTTTCCTCTCTCTTTCGTTGTAATCTTTGAATCGTTTAAGCTTGAATATCATGATGTTTGGTTTAAATGAAATGAATGTTTCTTCTCTTTTCATCATTACTTGCTTGTGAATCGCTTCGCCTCCACTCATCCACTCACTCACTCACGCACTCAAGGTGTTTGATCCGCGTTAGCAAGAGCTAACGGCGTTTGTGAAGAGGTGTTTGCGACCCTCACCTTCCCGCACTAGAGCACGCTCCATCCACCTCACGAAGCACGACATCGCGGCCGTTGCATCCATCTCACCTTGCGAAGCGGTGCTTTCGACCCGCATTTCCTTCATTGTTGTTAAGAGTAGAAAAAACCAACCAAAACCCCTTTTTTTGTGTGTTTGTTCACGCTTGTGTAACAATAGTCACACAACGCGATTCGTTCACCCAACCTGCATTCCTCAAGAGACCGACACTCGGGGATCATATTCCCAAACTTTATTACTTGCGTGACCGGTGCACTTGTCGAAATTATCGCATCAAGTTTTTGGCGCCGTTGTCGGGGAGTGCAGACGTGATGAATTCGTCTGCGTGAAAAATCGTTGCACGAGGAACTTTTCTCTTTTATTAATTCTCTTTGTTTACCTCTGTTGTCTTTGCTTATTTTTGATACGCACATTTCTTTACCTACGTTCTTTCCATCGTGTGCTAATCTTTTGGGTTTCAAGTATTCCTAGCATGACCTCTATTCAGGAATACATCTATCTAGGAAGTTTAAATGATCTAAAGGTTCAAGCACAAAGGAACGATCATGACTTCGGGATTTCCTCCGACATCATTGAGTATATGACTGGGAACTGCAAGTTCAGTGGGGATAAACATGAAGATGCGGTACAACACGTGCAGAACTTCTTAGAAATTTACTACACATGTATATTCAGTGGAGTTGAAAACGACCCGCAAAAGATCCTAGCATTTTCATTTTCCCTACATAATAAAGCCAAAAGCTGGTACTGGGATTTCCGGAAAAGAGAGGCGACCTCATGGAAGCAACTCGAGGGGAGATTTTTACATGAGTTTCAACACCGTACCCGAGTGTTGGACAAGTACAGGGAACTCATAACCTTCGGTCAGAGAAAGGAGGAGACGCTAGTTGATGCTTGGGAGCGTTTTAAATCCCTGCATCGGGGATGCTACCGTGAAGATTTATCAGAAGTCTTTCTAATTCAGATTTTCTATTTCGGCGTGTTGGACAAATTCCGTCTATTATTCGATGTGGCAGCCGGAGGGGCCCTGTTTAATAAATCGGGGAAGGACGCGTGGGAAGTGGTCGTGAATATTGTTCACACCAGCCAGCACTGTAGTCATGTCATTCTTTCCCCTAGTACTGCTGAAGTGAACGCAGTAACATTCCACGGAGCAGCGTCTCACGTGCCGTCAGGGCAAACAGAGCCGTTAGCAGCTTTGGTGGTCGGGATGCTGGATAAAATGAATGACCAATCTTCCGCAATTCAACAGCTTCACTCCACTATAGGGATTCTTACCAATGTTGTTTCTGGGCTTGCAAGTCAGCATCCGGAGTCTGTGAATACCATGCGATTGAGAAGCGGTAGAGGTGTTGACAATCCTCCTCGACAGGAACCACTTGTGAGGCCCACTGACAAGTGTAATTCAGACATGGCTGAGAAGCAGACTCAGATTCATGTTGAGCCAGACCTCGTGAGCGAGGCACAACCATTGGGAAGTGTTGTTCACCCCCAATTCTCCCACAGGTTGTGAAACGAGAAATCTGAGGAGCAGTTCCGCAAATTCCTGGAAATAATGAAAGGAGTGCAAGTGAGCATCCCTCTGATTGAAGCCATTTCTCAAATGTCGGGCTACTCCAAGTTTTTGAAAGACTTGATTTCGAAGCGAAGACTGTTGGAGGATCTCAAGACTATCGACCTCACTGAGGAGTGCTCCGCCATCATCTCCAATATGCCCACGAAGTGCAAAGATCCGGGCAGCTTCACTATTCCGTGCAGGATCGGTCATCACCGTTTCAGCCAGGCGCTCTGTGATTTGGGAGCATCAATCAACTTGATGCCGCTCTCTATCTTTCGTGAACTAGGTGCAGGGACCTTGAAGCCGACACGGGTAATGCTACTGCTAGCTGATCGGTCGATCAAAAAACCATCTGGAATTGTCGGGGACCTCACAATAGTAGTAAACGGCCTCGCATTTCCAGCCGATTTTGTCATCCTCGACATAAAGGTTGATACCCTTGTTCCCATTATCTTGGGGCGGCCCTTTCTCGCTACAGCTCGTGCTATCATTAATGTGGAGCAGGGGGAGCTCACGCTCAGATTGGGGGAGGACGCTATATCCTTTAACGTCCACAACCCGTCGCAACTCTTCCAAATCACGGAATGCGAACCGACTGAGCTGCTTGAAGAATTCGATGACCAGATCGATGTGGATTTGGATTACTGCGAGATGTGTTGGCGGCGCGAGGACTTGGGCAATGACAGTGCTCATTCGAACCAGCCCGATAGTCCACATTCAATTGGAGGGCCATCCAGTGATTCTGCTGATCCAAACATTTATCCGGCTCTCAAACAACTACCGGATTCTCTAAAGTATGTTTTTCTTGGAGAAAATGCCACGCATCCAGTGATTATTTCCGCAGCTCTTTCCGCCGCCAACGAAACCGCATTAGTGGGTGTGTTGAGAAAGTACCATAAAGTCTTCGGACGCTCTCTTGCAGACATTAAGGGAATCAGCCCCACGGTCTGCATGCATAAGATCCTTCTTGAAGATCAGTACAAACCCTCAGCACAGCCCCAAAGGCGTTTGAACCCAAAAATGCAAGAGGTAGTGAAGGCAGAAGTGTTAAAGCTCTTAGACACTGGCATCATTTACCCAATCAGCGACAGCAAATGGGTCAGCCCAGTTCAGGTGGTACCGAAAAAGGGAGGGATCACCGTTGTTGCCAATGAAAAGAATGAGTTGCTACCTACCTGAATGATCACCGGGTGGAGAGTCTGCATCGATTACCGCAAGCTAAATGATGCTACATGAAAGGATCATTTCCCACTCCCCTTCATTGATCAGATGTTAGAAAAGTTAGCGGGGCAGGACTACTACTGTTTCTTGGATGGGTACTCAGGTTACAATCAAATCTTAATAGACCCGTCTGATCAAGACAAAACAACATTTACATGTCCCTCAGGTACCTTTGCATTTAAAAGAATGCCATTCGGACTGTGTAATGCCCCCGCAACCTTCCAACGATGCATGCTCGCTATTTTCGCTGACATGGTGGGAGACTTCCTCGAAGTTTTCATGGATGACTTTACTCTCTTTGGCAGCAGCTTTGATTCTTGCCTCGCGAATTTGGCCAAGACTTTGAAGCGGTGTGAGGACATCAATCTTGTCTTGAACTGGAAGAAATGACATTTTATGGTGCGCGAAGGAATTGTGTTGGGGCATAAGGTTTCCTGCCAAGGGCTCGAGGTGGAACAAGCGAAGGTAAGTGTTATTAGAAACCTCCCTCCCCCTACGTCAGTGAAAGGTATCCGAAGTTTTCTTGGTCATGTGGGATTTTATCGAAGGTTTATTAAGGACTTTTCATCCATTTCAAAGCCTTTATCTCGCCTACTCGTTAAGGATGTCCCCTTCCACTTCGACGATGCATGCATGCAGGCCTTTGAAACTTTACGGGGACAACTCATCTCGGCTCCAATTTTGGTGGCACCCGACTGGAATTTACCCTTTATTATCATGTGTGACGCAAGTGATGTGGCCGTAGGTGCTGTACTCGGTCAAAAGAAAGATAAGACTTTTCACACCATTGCGTACGCCAGTCGAACTGTCAACAGCGCGCAAGCAAATTATACCACCACGGAGAAAGAAATGCTAGCCGTGGTCTTCGCCTTTGAAAATTTCACTCATACTTGGTACTTTCCGAAGTAATCGTGTACACGGACCACGCTGCACTCAGGTATCTTTTCAGCAAAAAAGAATCCAAATCGCGTCTGATTCGTTGGATTTTACTTTTGCAGGAATACAATTTTGAAATAAAAGAAAAGAAAGGGGTGGAGAACGTGATAGCTGATCATCTCTCGCGGTTGGAGTACGACATGACGACCGACATCCCCAACAGGTTTATGGAGGAAACGAACGATTATTTCCCGGATGAAAAGTTATTCGCAATCACTACGCCTCATCCAACAGCCCCATGGTACGCTGATATTGCTAACTACTTGGCTTGTAAAACCCTTTCTCCGAATCTGTCCCCTCAGCAAAGACAGAAGCTTGCCTCTGATTCAAAATACTATTTTTGGGAAGACCCGCTCTTATTCCATACGTGCAGTGATGGAATTATCAGACGCTGCGTTCCTGATGCCGAGTTTCAGTCTATACTGCAGAACTGCCATGACAGAGAAGCTGGCGGGCACTTCGGGGCCATTCGAACAGCGTGAAAAATCTTGCAATGCGGATTATTTTGGCCAACCCTCTTCAGGGATGCCCATGCTTATGTCACCAAGTGTGACGAATGCCAAAGGACCGGAAATATCTCCCGGCGTAACGAGATGCCCCTCAATAACATGCTGGTCTGCGAACCATTTGATGTCTGGGGGATAGACTTTATGGGTCCTTTTCCAATGTCTCATGGTAAGCATTATATCATTGTGGCAGTTGATTATGTCTCAAAATGGGTGGAGGCTGAGGCGGTTGCCACGAATGATGCCAGCACGGTGCTACATTTTATCCACAAGAATATCTTCTCCAGGTTTGGGACGCCGAGAACTATTATCAGCGACGGTGGTAGTCATTTTTGTAATAAGCAGTTTGTGCAGCTCATGAAAAAGTTTGGGGTCCATCATAAAATTTCCTTAGCGTACCACCCCCAAACATGTGGACAAGTAGAAGTATCCAACCGCGAGCTCAAGCGAATAATCGAGAAATCAATACATTCAAATAGGAAGGAGTGGTCTAAAAAGGTCGACGACGCATTATGGGCTTACCGGACCGCTTTCAAAACACCTATCGGCATGACTCCGTTTCAATTAGTCTATGGCAAGGCATGCCACCTTCCTGTGGAGCTGGAGCATAAAGCATTATGGGCAACCAAACTGTTGAACATGGACATTGGAGCCGCGGCCAAGGCGCGTCGTTCACAACTCAACGAATTGGAAGAGCTCCGACATTTCGCTTATGAAAATGCTCGCATCTACAAAGAGAAAACAAAAAAATGGCATGATCGACACATCATCCCTAAGGAGTTCAAAATTGGGGACCAAGTGCTGCTTTACAACTCCCGTCTCCGCCTCTTTCCAGGAAAGTTAAAATCGAGATGGAGCGGTCCTTTCTCAGTGACCGACGTCACTCCCTTTGGTGCCATCGAAATATCAGGGGATAAGGGAGACAAATTTAAGGTCAATGGGCATCGACTGAAGTTATACGATGGCACAATTATAAACAAGGAGTGTCAGTTGGTGACATTGGGAGACGAGCACCATAAAAGTGCTTACAGCTGATGTTCTGTATTTCTCTTATTTTGTGAAACTTTCTCTTATGCACTCTTATTTAATTTCTGCACTCTTTAAACATTTATAATACAGGTATTTGGTCCAGCTTAAGGAGATAAAACAAAAGCGCTGCTGGGAGACAACCCAGATTTGCTATTTTTGTTTTTCTAACCTGTTTTAATTCAGTTTTTATCTATTTTTGCTACTTTTAGTTGTACCGTTTGCAGGTGTGCTTTGTACTTCGTGTTGGCGGATGCTGCGGATCGTGCATGAAATTAACGCCAATCTTCCGGTAATGTGTAGATTAAGTCTGGGGGAGAATATGTTGTCATCCACTGTGCAGGAGTTGCACTGCATACTAGAAGTTTGTTTATTATTTATCTTTGCCATCATCATTATTCCACGCTTCATGCACCACTTCACCCACATGAGCGCGCGCTTTCCTATTTGTGTTGTTTCCAAATAAACTATTTTGGTTAGGAATGTGAAATAGGATGTTAGCTTAGGAATTACTATTTGGAGTGCGATGTTGACTCGAGCAGTGTTCTAGTCGCGTCCGCATGCTACAATAGAATTTGAGTAAAACTAGATTATCTCTATGCATTTAATTTATGATTAGTATTCTTGCGTAGTTTTAGATTTATTATACTCAAATGGTGAATGTGAATGAAATTGGTGATAACCCGGTGTTGTGTGTGTACGAGCACTAGTCGTGTGTTGCTCTAGTCAGGAGGAAGTTTTACCTTTCTCGTGGGCTAAGAACTTGCCCCAAGCGACTCTCGAAGCATGGGCGAGAGCGACTCGTCGAGTTAAACGTGATGTCGGCCACCTTTTGGCTAGTTTGAGCCTTGTCGTTCCATGTCCTTTTTGCTCACCCTTGCAAGCCAAAATTGTGCCTACCACTCTTTTGTTCAGCTCCTCTTCATCCACCAAATCCAGAAGCTTATCCTACGCCCGCAACCAAATTGCTGTTTAACTGCGCTCATAATTCTCAATTTGTTGTGATGTTTGGAACTTGTGCGTTGTGAATAAAAACATGTTTTATTTTGCTGAATTTGAACCAACCGGAGGATAAGTAAAAGAAGAAAAGTATGTTGTAAAAAAAAAATCTGAAAAAGAAATATGTCGTAAAGAAATCCTTCCGAGCTAAATAGAAAATCTGTTGGTAATTGTGAAGTAGGCCGTGTGCACACCTAGTTTTCATGATAAGTCTGGGGGTGTGTCACACGAGCATTGTTTTTGGTTTTGTGCGGTGCAGCGTTCCGTTAGCTCACTTGGGTTGCGTAGCCATCGTGTTTTAATTTGAATATCATACCGCAACCTAAGCCCCAATATAATCCTAAAAGCCCTATTGATTTGACTTGTGAGTTTGCTAACGCCGGGAGAGAGTGTGACCGGGCGAGCGTATGGTTCACGACGTTGATGGATTTCAGCGGAGTTATTCCTAAACCCCGACCTTGTGCAACACCCGCCTTAGTGTCTTGTTACTTTCACACCGGGCATGATCGTTCGAATTCTTCATAATTCACCAACTGAGTATAACTAAATCTCTACTTACGCTCTAATACTTTCGTAAATTAGTTAGCATAGTTAGAATCTTTTTTTACTAAATTTCTATTTGCTTGCTTTTGTTACTTTGCATTGTACTCCTTTGTGTAATTTTCTTTGTTAACTACCATTTTCACACTCCGCCTAATTTGTTTGCTCGGGACGCGCAAACAGGTAAGTCTGGGGGTGTGATGAGTCCCAATTATATACACATTTTTGGACTCATCTGGGCCGATTTTCTAGTCTTTGCACTTCACTTTAGACATGTTTTCCTTCCTATTTAATACTCCATGCTAAGTGCACTTCTAGGCCCGTTTTGATGTTATTTCTTATTCATCTTCGTTACTAGTTTTCATGCAGTGTTAAGTGCCACCTTCAGTGGCTAGACTGGTGTTGTATGCTGAAACAGGAGTCGTGCAGGTGTTCCCGGTACAATTCTGTACAGGAACACTGCGCACGATCACTGGCTCTATCGCGCACGACCACTGGTCGTGCGCCATTGATCGTGCGCACTTAACGCCCATTTTATGAGTTCTGTTCGGCTTATCGCACGACCATTGATGATAGTGCGCACGACCACCGGTTGTGCGCCACTGGTCATGCGAACATGTATTTTATAAATTTCTTTCATTTCAGGCTCCGCCCAGGCAACGCGCACGATCGCAGAACTCCAGTGCGCACGACCACTGGTCGTGCGCCAATGACCGTGCGCAGTATTCAGTTCAGCGCCTATATATATCCTGTTCACGAATTAGGGCGGGATCGGGCTTCCGAGAGCGGGTTTTTCAGTGCGTACGCCACCGATTTCCATTCCTGGACGCCTCCACTTCATCTCCTACGCAAAGGGAAGTCCTCTCCAACCATTCCAAGCATTTCTCCATTGTCCGGGAGCATTTTCCACCATCCGCAAGCCCTCAAGCAGCTGTTTTCCACTCCAGTCCGGTGAGAAGAAGAGGAATCCTGAGGTAGAAGACGACGGAACCACGTAGAGAGATCGTGACAGTTTCTCTACACCGGAAGCACAGTCCGCCCGAGTCCTGAGGTAGCTTGACAAACTACCATTCCGGCCATGAACGGCCGCTAGTCTTCATCCATTGGTTATCTCTTTCCTCTCTCTTTCGTTGTAATCTTTGAATCGTTTAAGCTTGAATATCATGATGTTTGGTTTAAATGAAATGAATGTTTCTTCTCTTTTCATCATTACTTGCTTGTGAATCGCTTCGCCTCCACTCATCCACTCACTCACGCACTCAAGGTGTTTGATCCGCGTTAGCAAGAGCTAACGGCGTTTGTAAAGAGGTGTTTGCGACCCTCACCTTCCCGCACTAGAGCACGCTCCATCCGCCTCACGAAGCACGGCATCGCGGCCGTTGCATCCATCTCACCTTGCGAAGCGGTGCTTTCGACCTGCATTTCCTTCATTGTTGTTAAGAGTAGAAAAAATCAACCAAAATCCCTTTTTTTGTGTGTTTGTTCACGCTTGTGTAACAATAGTCACACAACGCGATTCGTTCACCCAACCTGCATTCCTCAAGAGACCGACACTCGGGGATCATATTCCCAAACTTTATTACTTGCGCGACCGGTGCACTTGCCAAAATTATCGCATCAAGAAGCGGTCATGGCTACACAGAATGCATGGCTAGGAAGGCTGGTACAGCCTCCCAGTCTTATTTTGGCCCCGGTTCCGACAAGGGGAAGTGAGCCAGAAGTGGAACCGCAATTGCGCTATCAACAATTAAAGTACTTTCTGAGCCTCAACCCTCCATCCTTCGCGGGGACCGAATCCCCTGGAAGAGTTGCTGAGTGGTTGTCAGAAATAAAGAGGACTTTAACATCAATACTTATAACTAAGGATATGTTGGTAGCCTTGGCCACCTTCCTACTTATAAGAGAAGCAAGACTTTGGTGGGAAGAAGAGTTGGTGCACAAATTTGGTGGGAGACAACTTACCGAAATCTCTTGGGAAAATTTCCATCAGTCATTCCTTCTAAGGTACATGCTCTCAATAAAGCATTTGGCACTATAGAACCAGTATTTACACCTGGAGCAGGGAGCGCACTCAGTGGATGAGTACCTGAATGAGTTCATCAGTCTGGGTTGTCATGAGAGGTCTATGGGGAAGATGAGGAGACCAAGGTCAACAAGTTCTACAATTTTCTGCGAGATGACCTAAGACTAATGCTTGTGGGTCCAATGTTACTTGGCTTCAACATCTTAGTGAAAGCAGCAAAATCTCTGGAAATGGATATAAAGAGTATGCTGCGCGCGAAAGACTTCAATGTAAAGAAGTTAGAGTTTCATGCGCCGGTCTCTCAGTCCAAGTCTGAGTTCAGAAGAAACAAGAGAAAGTTTAACTCTGTGGAAGCTAAGACTGCACGGTGTTCCTTAATTTGTTTCACTTGCGGAAAGGTGGGACACAAAGCCCGAGTGTGTCGAAGTGGTCCCCCAAAGGCAAAAAGCGGAGAAGTGGACTATGCTCGTGCGATGGGTTCAGCTTCTATGGAGAAAGGCAAGGCGGTGGAGTCTTCAACTTCCCAGCATTCTCTAACCCAGCCGAGAGTCTACTCTTATGGCCAACAAGAGGTCATTCAACAATGCGATGTTGCCACAGGTATGGATGATCATCGTTTAATATGATTTCTACCCCGTGTGCGGATAGAGATAGCAGTGTGGCCACCGTATCCGATGACATCAAAATTTTGTGTCTTGTAATTGTGTGCAATTAGGCCTTGTCCTAATTATCGACTATTCGACGAGAGCTCTGTTGGTGCGGGAGCATCGCTCTCCTATCTGTTTAAGGATTTCGTGTTATGAATCAGAGTGTCCTTTACCTTAGTCAAGGTTAGATTGGAGGTAATGCTGCCCAATAGATCTCGAATGAGCACTGATAGGAGAAGCTGTGAAAAGGCGCGAAGATGTTCTTCACCTTGTTGAAGGATTCTGGGCCTAAGCCCAGCTTTGGTGTTGTCCTAGTAGTAGCAGACTAAGCTGACCGAGAAGAACTGTTATCTGATTCCGAGAATCGATGACTTATTCGATCAACTGGTTGGGTCGACAGTATACTCTAAGCTTGACTTAAGGTCCGGCTACTATCAGCTTCATATTAGGGAATGTGACATTCCAAAGACAGCGTTCAGTACTCGCTTTGGGCACTATGAGTTCACGGTTATGCCGTTCGGTCTGTCTAATGCACCGTCGGTATTTATGGACTTAATGAATAGAACGTTCAGAGAGTATTTGGATCAATTTGTGATCGTCTTCATCGACGACATTTTGGTATACTCTCAGTCGGAGGAGGAGCATGCAGAGAATCTGCACGCAGTTTTGAGCACCCTGAGGAGGAGTCAACTATATGCAAAGTTCTCCAAGTGCAAGTTGTTAGTGGGTCATGTTGTTAGTGGGGATGGAATTGCGGTTGATCCGTCGAAAATAGAAGCAATCTGTACGTGGCTTGTGTTGAAAAATGTAGCGGAAGTCCGAAGTTTCTTAGGACTTGTCGGCTATTTTAGGCGCTTTGTTGAGAACTTCTTGAGGGTCGCACTTCCTCTCACTAAACTGACTAGGAAAGATCACAAGTTCGTTTGGTCGCCCGAGTGCGCACGAGCTTTTGAAGAACTGAAGAGCCGTCTGACCACGGCGCCCATTCTATGCTCGCCATGTGGAAAGGAAGACTACAAAATATATAGTGACGCCTCGAGGAGTGGTTTGGGTTGCGTCTTACTGCAATTCGGTAAGGTGATTTCCTATGGCTCCCGTCAGTTGAAGGTACATGAGAGGAACTACCCGGTCCATGATTTTGAGCTAGCGGCCGTGGTATTTGCTCTTAAACTTTGGAGGCACTACTTGTATGGCGTGAAGATCGACATCTTTACGGACCACAAAAGCCTCAAGTACTTGCTTGATCTGAAGGAGTTGAATATGCGTCAAAGGAGGTGGATGGAGTTCCTTGGGTACTACACCTTCGACATTCGATACACTCCTGGGAAAGGAAATGTAGTCGCGGACGCGTTGAGTCGTCGGGCTCCTGCATAAGCAAATTGGATTCTGATGCACGATGACTGTCTAATCCGCGAGCTAGAAGCCATGGAGATCATTTGTGTCGATAGGAGAGCGTCTCCTTCAGCGTGCTTGAACTGGACGGAGGTTCAGTATGAGCTGGCTGGCCGGGTTCGTCAAGCATTAGAGCTGGATACGAGCATGAAATGTTATAAAGTGGAGACCGTTGATGGGTCAAACACTGATTTCTCCTTCGAAGATGATCTTATGTGGAAAAATGGCAGATTGTGCGTCCCAAATGTTGGTACATTACGGGCAGAGTTGATGTATGCGGCTCACTTTTGTACAACCCGGGTTTCGCCCGGCTCCTCCCATTAGAACTCGCCAAGCCAGCTTTCCAAGAAGCATAGGCGAGATCGCCACTAATATGTTCTCAGCAGCTATAAGGAGGCGAGACCAGAGTACCAACATAGGTCTCACCCGGATCCTTGGCGGGAAGCGTGACGCGTCCCACAGGTTCTGCGAGACCCGCGAGGTCGCAGAGAGGGCAGGTGTCCTCGCTTAAGGCGAGCGAGACCCAGAAACTCGAGTAGTTCCGCAGACCCCCCCCCCCCCCTTTTTTAGGGAGGGTTAGAAGCTAGAATTACCCTCTTGCCCCTGGAGGTCTGCATATAGCCCCTTCAAACAGCGGAGTTTGGCTATTGGCAGGCCAAATTGGGGTGCGTATAGTAAGTTCAAAAGGCGGAGTTCCGCTATTCACAGACCAGTTCAGAAAAACTATAAATAAGACCCAAAGGGCACCTTTGGAGAGAGGATTCCGGTTTTAAGCTTCTCTCTCCTCTGGTTATCCTTGCCGAGACTCCCCTGAGCTCTCCAAGGTGCCCGGGCCTCAGCTTTGGCTTAGGAGGGGAAGCAATCTAAAGATCTTCCGGGTGTGCGGTGGGACCTCCCTGCTGAGTTCAAGGTTCTGTGTTGAGTTCTGGAACCCCGACTTGCTCTCCCCAAGAGACAAGTAAGTGCTAGTCGCCCCTCAACCTGTTGAGGCCCCCGAGCTCCACAAGAGACCAGTTTCTGGTTTCAACATTCTTGGTGCGGTGAGCGTGGAGTGTGACTAGTGCAGGAAAGTCTTTAAGAGAAAGCATGGCGGGCGAGGACGAGCGAGATGCAGGATTCGGAGGCTCGCCACCCACAGGGCCACCGGTGACGATGGATATGCTGGCCGAGCTCAAGAGGGATATGATTGGGGCCTTTCAGAGCGCCATCGCCTCGGCGCTGGGTGGTTTCGCTACCCCGGCCCCTCAGATGGCTCCCCCATCCGGGGGCTGCGAGAACGCCCCAGGCCAGCGAGTAGGAAAGGAAGCAGCGGTCCAGGAGGCAGGCCGAGATCTCGCGGGTCGCGAGCTCTTCCCCAGTCCAGTGGGAGCGAGCAAGACCCCGGCCAGAGTGGTCTCGGCAGGAGGTTCTGCGGAAAGAGTAGAGCCAGTTCAGAGGGTGAGTGGGGGAAGTCCCTTTTGTGAGTTGGTACTCTCGGCACCACTCCCCGAGGGGTTCAGGGAGCCTGCCATGACCTTGTATGTTGGGAACAGTGACCCCGTTCCCCACCTGCAATGGTTCGAAGATATGGTCTCGATCAGACCCATGTCGGACGCCTTCAAGTGCCGACTCTTCGCCACCACCCTGAAAGAGAAGGCGAGGGACTGGTTCTACTAGTTGCCCTCGGGTTCGATTTATGCTTTTGAGGATTTGCGTAGGGGGTTTCTGCTGCGTTTCTCCACCTTGAAGAAGAGGAAGAAGGACCCGGAGTCTCTCTTCAATATCAAGCAGAAACAAGGAGAGTCCCTAGCCCAGTATCTGGAGCGGTTCAGGGAAGAGGTCCTCCTCATTCAAGAGATACCAGGGCACACACTCCAGCTGGCCTTTACGGTGGGACTGCGAGAGGGTTTCTTCAAGATGGATCTCAAGAGAAGGGTCCCTCTTTCCTATGAAGAACTAATGGAGCGAGCGGCGGAGGAAGTAGACGGGGAGGCAGCTAACCCCGAGTTCACAAAGAGATTGGCACGGCTGAGCGAGCCGGAGAATAGGCATCCCGAAGGAAGGAGAAGGGAGGAAGTCAGGGCCCCGGAGTTGGGGTGGAGGCAGCAAGGAGGTGGGATGCAGGGCCCGGGAAGGGGGTTCCACCATGGGGGAGGTAACTTCCAGGGAGGACAGGGGAGACCTCACCAGCTGGGGTGGAGGCAAGGCCCGAGGCCGCCCCTCCCCCGCCTCATCAAGCGATGGAGATCGGAAGAGGAAGAGCAGGAAGAGGAAGGGGAGCGGGAGCCAGGGGAGTCGGTCCCAGGAAGAGGAACAGAGGAGTGGGAGGAGAGGGGAGGGTGGCCGCGCTGCCGTATTGTGACTTCCACCAGGAGGAAGGTCACGCGACCGCCACTTGCCCTGAGTTCCTAGAAGTGAGGGGAGTAAGAGGACCAGCACCACAACCGCAGCAGCGCCCGGTGAGGATCGAGGAAGTCCTCACCCCGGAGGATGAAGAAGAAAGATGCGAGGATCGTGTTGACGTGGGAGCCCGGGGGGGGGGGGGATCGGGGTGATCCACGGAGGGGTGGGGATCGAGGAAACCCAGAAGACGAGCCTCAATGCTATGTACCGTCGGAGCGTAGCTTCGACATCTCAAGCCCCGCCCCCGGTGGAGAGGATCACCTTCTCCCAGAAGGATATGCCCGGTCATGAAGACCCGTTCTGCGATGCGCTGGTTATCCAAACCGCCATCGAGAATTTTACCGTCTCACGAATCCTGGTAGACAATGGCAGCTCGGTCAACGTTATCTTCAAGAAAGCGTTTGACGAGATGAAGGTAGAGGCCCGAAGGGTGTTGGCCTCGGATGGCCCCTTGTTTGGTTTTTCGGGAGAGAGAAAGGAGGTGGAGGGAGGAGTAGGACTCCATGTAACTCTCGGGGGGCAATCGCGGAACTGCCGTTTCGTGATTGTGGACGCCCCAAGCAGCTATAGCGCCATTTTTGGTCGGCCTCTTATCAGTGCATTTAGATGCGTCCCTTCCACCCTACACCAGTGCCTAAAGTTCAACACAGGTGGAATCCAGGTCAGGGTCCGGGGAGATCCCAAGGTGGCGAGACAGTGCTACGTGACAGTTGTCAACACCATCTCCTGGATGTAAGGAGCGGAGGAGTGGGATAAGAGGATGGAGGAGGTGGCCGAGGCAGGAGGAGAGAAGGGAGATGAGGAGGATGAAGGAAAAGAAGGAGACGAAGAGATCACCCCGGAATAGGGGGTAGGGGAGCACATGGTGGTAGATGAAGAAGAAGTGGGAGAAAAGGAGGAGGAAGTTCATGCCCGGGAGGGGGTCGAGGTAGGACCCTGGGCGGAGAGAAGGGAAGAAGGAGAAGAAAAGGGAGGGAAGGCTAGGAAGAGAAGGGTGGAGGAGGTGACGGAGATGGAAGGGGAGGAAGGGGGAGCCCAAGAGCTCGCCAATGTAGGAGAGGAGGAGAGGCCTTGGGGGGAGCAGTCGCGGCTGGAGGCCGTAGACGAGGTTATCGAACTGGAGGTCGTCACCCGACTGGGGATGATGGAGAAGGTCCGGGTCAGTGGAGAGCTCAACCCTAAGGAGAGGGCGGAGATCCTCGCCTGCGTCCAGAAGAACGTGGACATCTTTTCCTGGAGTGCCACGGAGATGCCAGGGATAGATGCGGATGTGGCTTGCCACCGCCTCAACCTCGAGCCCGGCACCCGCCCCATCCGCCAAAGGAGGAGGCCCACTGCAGGCAAGCTGGAAGGCCCCATCCACGAGGAAGTGGAAAAACTTCTGAAAGCAGGTTTTGTAAGGGAGATCCAGTACCCAGGCTGGGTCTCCAATGTCGTCATGGTAAAGAAAGGAGGAGGTAAATGGCGAATGTGTATCGATTTCTCTTTGCTTAATAAATCATGCCCGAAGGATTGCTACCCTCTGCCTAGAATCGATGCGCTGGTTGACTCAGCCGTCGGTTTTCATATGATGTCTTTCTTAGATGCTTTTTCAGGTTACCACCAGATTCGCATGCATCCCCCTGACATCAAAGACGTCTCCTTCATCACGAGGGATGGATGCTACTGTTACAGGATGATGCCCTTCGGGCTCAAGAATGCGGGGGATACATACCAGAGGATGATGGACCGGGTTTTTCGTGAGCAAAAGGGGAGAAACCTGGAGGTCTACGTCGATGACCTCATGGTCAAGAGCCGAGGTCTCGAGTCCCACCTCCACGACCTCGAGGAAACTTTCGAGACCCTACGAAAGTTCAAGATGAGACTCAACCCGTCGAAGTGCGTCTTCGGAGCCAGTCGAGGAAAATTCTTGGGTCACATGCTCACCCCGGCTGGAGTGGAGCCCAACCCGGATAAGGTCAAGGCAATCCTCGAGTTGGCACCCCCAAGAAATGCTAAGGAGATCCAACGTTTGACGGGAAAGTTGGCTGGGTTAAGTAGATTTCTCTCCAAGGCAGGGGAGAGATGCTCCTCTTTCTTCAAGGTGTTACGGGGTAATCAAAAGTTCGAATGGACCTCCGAGTGCGAAAAGGCTTTTCAAGCGTTGAAAGAACAACTGACCAAGGCTCCGCTACTGCAAGGGCCGAGGTCAGGGGAAGACTTGTCTTTATACCTGGGGGTAGGGTTGGAAGCTGTGAGTTCCGTGCTTGTCCGAGAGGAAGGGAGGAAACAACTACCGATCTATTATGTAAGTAGAGTGCTGAGGAAGGCCGAGCTTAGATATCCTATCTTGGAGAAGCTGGCCTTCGCTCTAGTGGTGTCAGCCCGAAAACTTCGACCCTATTTTCAGGCACATTCCATAAGGGTAGTGACCGACCACCCCCTCCGCAATATCATGGAGGGTGTAGAACACTCGGGAAGGTTGGCCAAGTGGTCGGTGGAGTTAAGCGAATTCAACATCTCTTATGTACCGAGGGTGTCCATAAAAGCGCAGGCAGTGGCGGATTTCCTGGCTGACTACGTTACTGAGGTAGAAGCATCGGAACTACCCTATCCGATGTCTTGGAAAATGTTGGTGGATGGAGCGTCCGGAAGACACTCTTTTGGGGGAGGGGTAGTCCTGGTCAGTCCCCAAGGGACCAGGATAGAGCAAGCAATCCATTTCCACTTCCCCCTCACCAATAACCAGGCAGAATACGAGGCGGTGATAGCAGGCCTCCGTTTGGCTCGGGAGCTGGGAGTGCAAGACGTGGAGGTCTCGACGGACTCCATGGTTGTTGCTTGCCAAGTCAAGGGAGAGTTCGAAGTCAAGGAACCAACTCTTCAGCGGTACCTGGAGAAGGTCAAGGAGGTGGTGGGACAGTTCCGAACTTTCTCTATCAAGCATGTCCCAAGGGAAGAAAGCACCCATGCCGATCTTCTGGCCAAGTTTGGTCCCCAGGTTGGGGGGACCATGTCGGAACTCTTCCGACCCTCCATTGAGGAGGGAGAAGTAATGGAGGTGGATCAGCGGGCGTCATGGATGGACCCTTTCATTACTTTCCTAGCCTCAGGGAGATTCCCCGAGGGAGAAGTCGACAGGCGGCGATTCAGGTATAAATCGGCTTACTACTCCTTACATGCAGGGGTGTTGTATAGAAAGACCCTCTCGGGGCTCCTGGCCCGTTGTGTCTCGGAGGAGGAGGCCCCAAGGGTCTTGGAGGAGATCCATTCGGGAGAATGCGGCAGCCACTCGGGAAGCAGAACCCTGGAAGGAAGGGTTCTGAGGCAAGGTTATTTCTGGCCCACCCTCAGCAAGGATGCGACCGAATTCTCCAGGAGGTGCTCTAAGTGCCAACTCTACGCTCCTCTCCAACTCCTCCCAGCTCAAAGGCTAAGAATGATCACGGCCCCTTGGCCATTTGCAGTCTGGGGATTAGACCTGGTGGGACCTTTCTCCCAGGCGAGCGGTCAAAGGAGATTTTTGCTAGTGATGATCGATTACTTTTCCAAGTGGATCGAAGCGAAGGCGCTAGCCAAGGTAACCTCTCAAGTGGTAAGGAACTTTGTTTGGGGTGAGATAATTTGCAGGCACGGGCTTCCTCTAGCCATTGTCACAGATAACGGGCCGCAATTAGCCAGCGAGGAGTTCGTCAGTTTCTGTACTCAGCTTGGCATAGATCTCAGGTTCGCGTCGGTCCACCACCCAAGGAGTAACGGGCAAGTAGAGGCGGCAAACAAAATTGTAGTGAACCTCCTCAAGAAAAAGATCGAAAACCTCAGAGGGAGTTGGGTGGAGCAACTACCCTCGGTCCTCTGGGCTCTGAGGACCACCCCGAACACGGCCACCGGAGAGACCCCATTCAAACTATCCCACGGATCCGAGGCTGTCATCCCGGTGGAGTTTGAAGTCAAGTCGCCTAGGGTGGCCACCGCAGGAGGAGGGGATGAAGAATGGATGGCAAACAACGAGGAAGGCCAACAGTTATCCTTGGACCTAGTGGAGGAACTCCGAGACTTGGCCACCATCAGGCAGGAGGAAGTAAAAAGGCGGATGGCCAAATACTTTGACAAGCATATACGAGTAAAGCATTTCCAGAAAGGGGACTTGGTACTAAAAAAGGTTGATGCGGTCGGAAGGGGAGCCGCGGTGGGTAAGCTCAATCCTAACTGGGAGGGCCCATATATTGTGAGTGAAGTGCTGAAGTCGGGAGGCTACCAGCTCCGGGATGTGGAAGGGGAGCCTCTCGGCCGAGCCAGGAGTGGGGATGACTTGAAACGTTTCTATCCATGAAGTTCTTGAATATATTGATTCCTATGTATTGGCGTTGTTTTTATACTAATCATGGGTTCCAAGCAACAAATAATGACGCTGGATTGCCCCGGACGATCCCGCTGCCAGGCTCTCATTAGCTGGTAGGGCCGGTTGATCTCGCGGAGAGGCTGACGAGGTGATAGACTCTTTGTGCTGGATTGCCCCGAACGATCCCGCTGCCAGGCTCTCATTAGCTGGTAGGGCCGGTTGATCTCGCGGAGAGGCTGGCGAGGTGACAGACTCTTTGTGCTGGATTGCCCCGGACCATCCCGCTGCCAGGCTCTCATTAGCTGGTAGGGCCGGTTGATCTCGCGGAGAGGCTGGCGAGGTGACAGACTCTTTGTGCTGGATTGCCCCGGACGATCCCGCTGTCAGGCTCTCATTAGCTGGTAGGGCCGGTTGATCTCGCGGAGACGCTGGCGAGGTGACAGACTCTTTGTGCTGGATTGCCCCGGACGATCCCGCTGCCAGGCTCTCATTAGCTGGTAGGGCCGGTTGATCTCGCGGAGAGGCTGGCGAGGTGACAGACTCTTTTTGCTGGATTGCCCCGGACGATCCCGCTGCCAGGCTCTCATTAGCTGGTAGGGCCGGTTGATCTCGCGGAGAGGCTGGCGAGGTGACAGACTCTTTGTGTTGGATTGCCCCGGACGATCCCGCTACCAGGCTCTCATTAGCTGGTAGGGCCGGTTGATCTCGCGGAGAGGCTGGCGAGGTGACAGACTCTTTGTGCTGGATTGCCCCGGACGATCCCGCTGCCAGGCTCTCATTAGCTGGTAGGGCCGGTTGATCTCGCGGAGAGGCTGGCGAGGTGACAGACTCTTTGTGCTGGATTTCCCCGGACGATCCCGCTGCCAGGCTCTCATTAGCTGGTAGGGCCGGTTGATCTCGCGGAGAGGCTGGCGAGGTGACAGACTCTTTGTGCTGGATTGCCCCGGACGATCCCGCTGCCAGGCTCTCATTAGCTGGTAGGGCCGATTGATCTCACGGAGAGGATGGCGAGGTGACAGACTCTTTGTGCTGGATTGCCCCGGACGATCCCGCTGCCAGTCTCTCATTAGCTGGTAGGGCCGGTTGATCTCGCGGAGAGGCTGGCGAGGTGACAGACTCTTTGTGCTGGATTGCCCCGGACGATCCCGCTGCCAGACTCTCATTAGCTGGTAGGGCCGGTTGATCTCGCGGAGAGGCTGGCGAGGTGACAGACTCTTTGTGCTGGATTGCCCCAGACGATCCCGCTGCCAGGCTCTCATTAGCTGGTAGGGCCGGTTGATCTCGCGGAGAGGCTGGCGAGGTGACAGACTCTTTGTGCTGGATTGCCCCGGACGATCCCGCTGCCAGGCTCTCATTAGCTGGTAGGGCCGGTTGATCTCGCGGAGAGGCTGACGGGATGGAAGACGTTGGATCTTAAGAAAGAAGGTCCTCGACAAGAGATAATGAAAAGAAAGTGTTGGGTCTCTAAAATATTTCGGAAAAGGAGAGGGCGACCTCTCGCTGGGCGAGAAGGATGGTCCTCGCGCGAAATGACAAGAGAAAGTGTTGGGTCTAAAATATTCCGAAAATAAGGGGACGACTTCTCGCTAGATGAGAGGTGGGATCCTCGGCATAAATAACGAGAAAAATGTATTTGGACTAAAATATTTCAAAAGCGAGGGCGACTTCTCGTCCTAGCAAGGAGGAAAGTCCTCAGCACGAGACTAGAGCGAGAACGGGAACTTTCATCCCCAAGACGTATAGACTGAAGCTTAAGGAGGTTTTCGCTGGACGAGAAGGAAAGTCCTCGGCGCTTATAAAATAAACGGATTCCCCGACACATGCATCAACTGATGTAAAAAAATAAAAACAGAGAGAATGCGTATCGAAATAAGAAAGCATTGCGCAAAAATTCCTTTCCAAAGAAGAAGTTTTAGTTACAATGGGCGGCGAACTCGCCAACCCCGAAAAAGTTTATATATCAAAAAATAAAATAAAGATCGCCTTCTAGGCCTCGCCAAAGAACCCCCCGTCGTCGTCGCCATCCTTCACCGGCGGGAGCGGCCTGAAGAGCTCCGGGACGATATCCTCGACCGTCACGCTCTCGGCCTCGGCAACCAGCAACCCAGCACCTTTCATGGCCTGGAAGACGAAGCGTGCCACATTCGTGGACTCTATCCGGAGTGCTTCGTCGCGATCTCGCTTCTCTTCCTTTAACCGGCGAGGAGAAGGGGGAACGGCAGCCCGAGCAAGCTCACAGTTGAGTGCCTTCAACGCGGCGACCTCGCCCTCCAAGCTCAGGACCCGAGCGTCCGAGAGTCTAGCCATCTCGGCATCCTGTAGACGAACTTAGTATGAGAAGAAGTTAGGAAGTCAGAGAACTCGATAAGTAATTGAAGGCGTGGGAAGTCGCTGCACCCTCCTCTACCCAAGTGGGAAGGAGGGAGGTGACGTCGATCCGGTTGACCTCTTCATTCCAGCGCACCAGGCGCTCGCCGGTTTCATCTCGGGCTCGCATGCCAAGGCCGAAATGCAGATGATTCGACGGAATTGGCGGTGCCGAGGTCCTAGCGATGGCCTCGGCTTGCTCGACCTCCAGATCCTCGGGGAGTGAGGAATCGCCGGTCCCAGGACCCGAGGGCTCCGCCGGACGCTTTCCCTTTACGGAGGCGCGCAGGCTCTCGTTTGTCTTGGACCTCTTTGAAGTAGGCTGGCGGGAAGGCTGGCTGCCTGAAGCCCCCGACCTCTTCTTAGAGGTGATGGCAGTTGGGGGGGTACCTTCTCGGCAGGCCGCCGCTCCCATGGTTGCGAGAGCAAGATCGGCGGAGGGTTTAATGTTGCTCGCATAATGTGGGTGGAGGGGGATGTCTCGCTCACCTGTTAAGAGTTGTGTTAGAAAGAATGGCGGAAATCAGAATTAAAGCAAAGAAGGGGGCGAGATCATTACCTTCCCCGGGAAGAACCGAAGAAAGTTTGTCGACGTTGCGGCAGAGATGGACCACCTCGAAGTTCTTCTTCTGGAAGAATTGGAAGAGGTCGGCATCGTGGCCGCCCAGAGGTGGAGGACGGTAGACGGTGTCGTTATACTGGATGGGCGAGATCGGGATGTTGCCGAAATTCCCCTTTACTAGGAGGAACTTCTGGGCCCAGAAGTGGGCCTTGTTGACGGTCTCGATGACCTTGCAACCCGACCCCACAAAGTAGACCGTGCCCTCGGAGTAGGCGCGAAACGAGAACAGCTTCCGGAAAACCGGAAGGCTGAACTCGATTCGCTCCTCGCGCATGAAGCAGGCGAACCCCGTGATCACCGCCATCGCGTTAGGGGTGAGCTGGCCGAGAACAACTCCGTAGTGCCGAAGCACCTAAAAAACCACGTAAAGAAAATTGAAGCAAGCGAGATCAATCTCGCAAGAGTGATGAAGGAGAGAAGGAGGTGTACCTGGCGAACCTCGGGCCAGAGGGGGAGTCGCAGGCCCACGGCGAAGTGCGAGATCGGGATGGCGATCTCATCGGGCCGAAGGGTGTTAATCACCTCCCCCTTCTCGGGCCGGCGGGCGGTGAACCCAGTAGGAATGTAGTCGACGATGGAGGAAAGATACTCTTCCTCGCTCATATTGCAGTGGAAGAAGTCGTGCTCGCAATAAGCCCAAGCACACTTCAGCCGGCCTTCCGCCTCAGGAAGCTCTTTCGAGGTCTTCACCATCGCGTGTACCTACGAGAACAAGTGTAGAAGGAGGCGAGAACAAAGCTGACGAGAGCTCTGCAACTAGGAGAAGAGGAAGGCGGTAGGTAAATGATATTAATGGGGAGGCTATTTATAGAAAAATGAAAATGGCGGGAAGAAGCCCAAGCGCCGGGATGCTGTCAGACAAAACGTCACATCACTGGGACACACCAAACAAAATTACTTCGCCAATCGTTGGCGAGCGAGATCAATCTGCAGGATTAGCTAGAATAAAATGATTTGCGAGCGGAAATATCACAGGCATGCGGGAACAAGGTAAAGGAAAAGCGGCATTATAAAAGCCGCGAGCGATAACATAGTTAATAAGTTGTCCGATGCTCGTGACAAGCGAGAATCAATAAAAACCATAGCCTAGCGAGATTATTGCAATAAAAGCAGAAGCGAATTGTTCATGAAAAAGGGAACCTAAAATCGCGGGGTCAGTAGGGCAGCCACTGCCATCTACCACCACCTCGCGGCCCCCTCCTCGGCGGCCTTCGGGAATTGTGGAATTCAGAGCAGCGCGGGCGTCGCGGTCGATCAATTGGGCGTGATCCCTGATCCTCGCTATGAGCGTCTCCTGAGAGGCCTCGCATTCATCAGGGTCGGGGGGTATCGCCGCACGGAGTTTGTCGCATTCGTCCATCAGGGACGCGTGTCTTTCCTCCGCAGCCAGCCTATCCACTCTCGCCTGGATGTTGAGGTCCTGCAACATCTGGTTTTTCTTTTGGAATAGTTCCGCAGTCCGCCGTCTCATCACCTCGGGTTCTCGCGCATCGCCCAGGAAATCTTCTACCCGCTCGGGAAAAGGGGACACCTCGTCGTCCCCGAATTCGGAGTCGGTAAGCTGAATCTCGCCGTCTAACAAAGAAAGGTCGTACGCGAGGTTATGAAAGATAAGTTAGAGTAAAAAGCGGAAAGGCGAGAAGGTCTACCTCTGGGACGGCGAGAAGAACCGGGTGGGGAATCGAAAGAAGTGCCGTAGTAAGGCCGATGAGTTTTCCCTTTCCAAGGGGATATCTCGCTGCATCAGCAAGAGGAACATTCGGCGGGTGCGAGCCGCCTGAGTCTCGATTGGCGAGAAGGTCAAAGGTTGGTGCCAGGATTGTCACATCCCGGCGTCTGGGGGAAGGAGTTCGCTGACCCTGTTCCCCCGGACTCGCTGGGGGCGAGGCTGCAATCAAAAAGTAAAAGATAAGATGAGAAAGGAGGCGCCATCGAATAATATAATTCCAATAAAAGAGGCGAGACCAAATAATGTACCAGGAGGATTCTCGCCAGTAGTATTCACATTTACCCGAGGGGTAGTGGGCGGTTCGTTCGAGGGCCCGCCAATGTCCTTGACAGTCTCGCTGACCTGCAGAGGCGAAGTTTAGGAGTAGCAGTCGAAGGATCCCGCATGAAGAGTAATAATCCCTACCTTCTCGATGGATTTCTCGCTGGCCGAGGACTCGATGTCGACAGTATCTTCTCCCAGTCGGCGAGCGGCTTTTGCTTTTTTCAGTTTCGGCATAGGAGAGGGAGACGAGCGATTCATCCACGCAGGTGGCTTCGTCATCATCGCCATCTCCTGTGCCTTGGAGGCCTTCAGGCGAGCTTCCATTTCCTTGGAGAGAGGCATCGAAGGACAGCTACAGTAAAGAGAAGTATGGGGAGGAGAAGAACAATGAAGACGCTTCAGCTCGGGTAGTATTTATAGCCAGGCGATGGGGCCCACAGAAAGATTCCTGACAAGACAGTTGTCGCCAGGCGAACACCCTAGGGTTGGATGATTCTTTGCGAGCTCAGGTTAAACTCGCAAAGAGCGGGGATTGTGTACAACCCGGGTTTCGCCCGGCTCCTCCCATTAGAACTCGCCAAGCCAGCTTTCCAAGAAGCATAGGCGAGATCGCCACTTATATGTTCTCAGCAGCTATAAGGAGGCGAGACCAGAGTACCAACATCGGTCTCGCCCGGATCCTTGGCGGGAAGCGTGACGCGTCCCACAGGTTCTGCGAGACCCGCGAGGTCGCAGAGAGGGCAGGTGTCCTCGCTTAAGGCGAGCGAGACCCAGAAACTCGAGTAGTTCCGCAGACCCCCCCCCCCCCCCCCCCCCCCCCCCCCCCCCCCCCCCCCCCCCCACCCCCCTTTTTTAGGGAGGGTTAGAAGCTAGAATTACCCTCTTGCCCCTGGAGGTCTGCATATAGCCCCTTCAAACAGCGGAGTTTGGCTATTGGCAGGCCAAATTGGGGTGCGTATAGTAAGTTCAAAAGGCGGAGTTCCGCTATTCACAGACCAGTTCAGAAAAACTATAAATAAGACCCAAAGGGCACCTTTGGAGAGAGGATTCTGGTTTTAAGCTTCTCTCTCCTCTGGTTATCCTTGCTGAGACTCCCCTGAGCTCTCCAAGGTGCCCGGGCCTCAGCTTTGGCTTAGGAGGGGAAGCAATCTAAAGATCTTCCGGGTGTGCGGTGGGACCTCCCTGCTGAGTTCAAGGTTCTGTGTTGAGTTCTGGAACCCCGACTTGCTCTCCCCAAGAGACAATTAAGTGCTAGTCGCCCCTCAACCTGTTGAGGGCCCCGAGCTCCACAAGAGACCAGTTTCTGGTTTCAACAACTTTACCAAGTACTCGATCCACCCTGGGAGCACAAAGATGTACATGGATATGAAGAAGCTCTTTTGGTGTCCAGGAATGAAGAAAGACATTGCACTCTACGTGGCCAAGTGTCACACTTGCGCGTTGGTGAAGGCTGAATGTCAAAGACCTGGTGGGTTTCTAAAGTCTTTACTGATCCCGGAGTGGAATTTCGGCGATATTTCGATGGATTTCATGCACAGATTGCCAGGTGATCGCGAGTTCTCTTTAGGTACTCACGTTATGTTTTATACCTGCTTTAGGTTTTCTTTTGCAGAGATTAGTAGGTGATCGCGAGTTCTCTTCAGGTTCTCGCGTTATAGATTCTTTTGCCTGCTTTATGTTCTCTTTTGCAGAGATTTGCAGGTGTTCGCGAGTTCTCTTCAGGTACTCGCGTTATGTTTTTTACCTGCTTTGAATTCTCTTTTGCAGAGATTTGCAGGTGTTCGCGAGTTCTCTTCAGGTACTCGCGTTATATTATATTTCATACCTGCTGTGAGTTCTCTTTTGCAGAGATTAGCAAGTATTCGCGAGGTCTCTTCAGGTACTCGCGTTATGTTTTATACCTGCTTTGAGTTCTCTTTTGCAGAGATTAGCAGGTGTTCGCGAGTTCTCTTAAGGTACTCGCGTTATGTTATATACCTGCTTTGAGTTCTCTTTTGCAAAGATTAGCGGGTGTTCGCGAGGTCTCTTCAGGTACTCGCGTTATGTTTTTTACCTGCTTTGAATTCTCTTTTGCAGAGATTAGCAGGTGTTCGCAAGGTCTCTTCAGGTACTCGCGTTATGTTTTATACCTACTGTGACTTCTCTTTTGCAGAGATTAGCAGGTGTTCGCGAGGTCTTTTCAGGTACTCGCGTTATATTGTATACCTGCTTTGAGTTCTCCTTTGCAGAGATTAACAGGTGTTCGCAAGTTCTGTTCACGAACTCGCGTTATGTTTAATACCTGATTTTAAGTTCACTTTTGTAGAGATTAGCAGGTGATCGCGAGTTCTCTTCAGGTACTCGCGGTATAGATTCTTTTACCTGCGTTTAGGTTCTCTTTTGCAGAGATTAGCAGGTGTTCGCGAGGTCTCTTCAGGTACTCGCATTATATTATATTTCATACCTGCTTTGAATTCTCTTTTGCAGAGATTAGCAGGTGATTGCGAGTTCTCTTCAGGTTCTCGCATTATAGATTCTTTTGTCTGCTTTAAGTTCTCTTTTGCAGAGATTTGCAGGTGTTTGCGAGTTCTCTTCAGGTACTCACGTTATGTTTTTTACCTGCTTTGAATTCTCTTTTGCAGAGATTTGCAGGTGTTCGCGAGTTCTCTTCAGGTACTCGCGTTATATTATATTTCATACCAGCTTTCAGTTCTCTTTTGCAGAGATTAGCAGGTATTCGTGAGGTCTCTTAGGGTACTCGCGTTTTGTTTTATACCTGCTTTGAGTTCTCTTTTGCAGATATTAGCAGGTGTTCGTTAGGTCTCTTCAGGTACTCGCGTTATGTCTTATACCTGCTTGGAATTCTCTTTTGTAGAGGTTAGCAGGTGTTCGCGAGTTCTCATTAGGTACTCACGTTACGTTTTATTCATGCTTTGGGTTTTCTTTTGCAGAGATTAGCAGGTGATCGCGAGTTCTCTTCATGTACTCACGTTATAGATTCTTTTGCCTGCTTTAAGTTCTCTTTTGCAGAGATTTGCAGGTGTTCGCTAGTTCTCTTCAGGTACTCGCATTATATTATATTTCATACCTGCTTTGAGTTCTCTTTTGCAGAGATTAGCAGGTATTCGCCAGGCCTCTTCAGGTACTCACGTTATATTGTATTTTATACCTACTTTGAGTTCTCTTTTGCAGAGATTAGCAGGTTTTCGCGACGTCTCTTCAGGTACTCGCGTTATAGTGTGTTTCATACCCGCTTTAAGTTCTCTTTTGCAGAGATTTGCAGGTGTTCGCGAGTTCTCTTCAGGTACTCGCGTTATGTTTTTTACCTACTTTGAATTCTCTTTTGGAGAGATTAACAGGTGTTCGCGAGTTCTATTTAGGTACTCGCGTTATGTTTTATACCTGCTTTGGGTTTTCTTTTCAGAGATTAGCAGGTGATCGCGAGTTCTCTTCATGTACTCGCGTTATAGATTCTTTTGCCTGCTTTAAGTTCTCTTTTGCAGAGATTTGCAGTTGTTCGCGAGTTCTCTTCAGGTACTCGCGTTATATTGTATTTTATACCTGCTTTGAGTTCTCTTTTGCAGAGATTAGCAGGTGTTCGCGAGGTCTCTTCAGGTACTCGCGTTATAGTGTGTTTCATACCTGCTTTGAATTCTCTTTTGCAGAGATTAGCAGGTGTTCACGAGGTCTCTTCAGGTACTCGCGTTATATTGTATACCTGCTCTGAGCTCTCCTTTGCAGAGATTAACAGGTGTTCGCGAGTTCTCTTCAGGTACTCGCGTTATGTTTTATACATGTCTTTAAGTTCTCTTTTGTATAGATTAGCAGGTGATCGCGAGTTCTCTTCAGGTACTCGCGTTATAGATTCTTTTTCCTCCTTTTAAGTTCTCTTTTGCAGAGATTTGCAGGTGTTTGCGATTTCTCTTCAGGTACTCGCGTTATGTTTTTTACCTGCTTTGAATTCTCTTTTGCAGAGATTTGCAGGTGTTCGCGAGTTCTCTTCAGGTACTCGCGTCATAGTGTGTTTCATACCTGCTTTGAATTCTCTTTTGCAGAGATTAGCAGGTGTTCACGAGGTCTCTTCAGGTACTCGAGTTATATTGTATACCTGCTTTGAGCTCTCCTTTGTAGAGATTAACAGGTGTTCGCGAGTTCTCTTCAGGTACTCGCGTTATGTTTTATACATGTCTTTAAGTTATCTTTTGTAGAGATTAGCAGGTGATCGCGAGTTCTCTTCAGGTACTCGCGTTATAGATTCTTTTTCCTCCTTTTAAGTTCTCTTTTGCAGAGATTTGCAGGTGTTCGCGAGTTCTCTTCAGCGTTATGTTTTTTAGCTGCTTTGAATTCTCTTTTGCAGAGATTTGCAGGTGTTCGCGAGTTCTTTTCAGGTACTCGCGTTATATTATATTTCATACCTGCTTTGAGTTCTCTTTTGCAGAGATTAGCAAGTATTCGCGAGGTCTCTTCAGGTACTCGCGTTATGTTTTATACCTGCTTTGAGTTCTCTTTTGTAGAGAATAGCAGGTGTTCGCGAGTTCTCTTCAGGTACTCGCGTTATGTTTTATACCTGCTTTGAGTTCTCTTTTGCAGAGATTAGCGGGTGTTCGCGATGTCTCTTCAGGTACTCACGTTATGTTTTTTACCTGCTTTGAATTCTCTTTTGCAGAGATTAGCAGGTGTTCACGAGGTCTCTTCAGGTACTCGAGTTATATTGTATACCTGCTTTGAGCTCTCCTTTGTAGAGATTAACAGGTGTTCGCGAGTTCTCTTCAGGTACTCGCGTTATGTTTTATACATGTCTTTAAGTTATCTTTTGTAGAGATTAGCAGGTGATCGCGAGTTCTCTTCAGGTACTCGCGTTATAGATTCTTTTTCCTCCTTTTAAGTTCTCTTTTGCAGAGATTTGCAGGTGTTCGCGAGTTCTCTTCAGCGTTATGTTTTTTAGCTGCTTTGAATTCTCTTTTGCAGAGATTTGCAGGTGTTCGCGAGTTCTTTTCAGGTTCTCGCGTTATATTATATTTCATACCTGCTTTGAGTTCTCTTTTGCAGAGATTAGCAAGTATTCGCGAGGTCTCTTCAGGTACTCGCGTTATGTTTTATACATGCTTTGAGTTCTCTTTTGTAGAGAATAGCAGGTGTTCGCGAGTTCTCTTCATGTACTCGCGTTATGTTTTATACCTGCTTTGAGTTCTCTTTTGCAGAGATTAGCGGGTGTTCGCGATGTCTCTTCAGGTACTCGCGTTATGTTTTTTACCTGCTTTGAATTCTCTTTTGCAGAGATTAGCAGGTGTTCGCAAGGTCTCTTCAGGTACTCGCGTTATGTTTTATACCTGCTGTGACTTCTCTTTTGCAAAGATTAGCAGGTGTTCGCGAGGTCTCTTCAGGTACTCGAGTTATATTGTATACCTGCTTTGAGTTCTCCTTTGCAGAGATTAACAGGTGTTCGCGAGTTCTATTCAGGAACTCGCGTTATGTTTAGTACCTGCGTTTAAGTTCACTTTTGTAGAGATTAGCAGGTGATCGCGAGTTCTCTTCAGGTACTCGCATTATAGATTCTTTTACCTGCGTTTAAGTTCTCTTTTGCAGAGATTAGCAGGTTTTCGCGAGGTCTCTTCAGGTACTCGCATTATATTATATTTCATACCTGCTTTGAATTCTCTTTTGCAGAGATTAGCAGGTGATTGCGAGTTCTCTTCAGGTTCTCGCGTTATAGATTCTTTTGTCTGCTTTAAGTTCTCTTTTGCAGAGATTTGCAGGTGTTTGCGAGTTCTCTTCAGGTACTCACGTTATGTTTTTTACCTGCTTTGAATTCTCTTTTGCAGAGATTTGCAGGTGTTCGCGAGTTCTCTTCAGGTACTCGCGTTATATTATATTTCATACCTGCTTTGAGTTCTCTTTTGCAGAGATAAGCAGGTATTCGTGAGGTCTCTTCAGGTACTCGCGTTTTGTTTTATACCTGCTTTGAGTTCTCTTTTGCAGATATTAGCAGGTGTTCGCGAGGTCTCTACAGGTACTCGCGTTATGTCTTATACCTGCTTGGAATTCTCTTTTGTAGAGGTTAGCAGGTGTTCGCGAGTTCTCTTTAGGTACTCACGTTATGTTTTATACCTGCTTTGGGTTTTCTTTTGCAGAGATTAGCAGGTGATCGCGAGTTCTCTTCATGTACTCACATTATAGATTCTTTTGCCTGCTTTAAGTTCTCTTTTGCATAGATTTGCAGGTGTTCGCGAGTTCTCTTCAGGTACTCGCATTATATTATATTTCATACCTGCTTTGAGTTCTCTTTTGCAGAGATTAGCAGGTATTCGCGAGGTCTCTTCAGGTACTCGCGTTATATTGTATTTTATACCTGCTTTGAGTTCTCTTTTGTAGAGATTAGCAGGTGTTCGCGAGGTCTCTTCAGGTACTCGCGTTATAGTGTGTTTCATACCTGCTTTAAGTTCTCTTTTGCAGAGATTTGCAGGTGTTCGCGAGTTCTCTTCAGGTACTCACGTTATGTTTTTTACCTACTTTTAATTCTCTTTTGGAGAGATTAGCAGGTGTTCGCGAGTTCTATTTAGCTACTCGCGTTATGTTTTATACCTGCTTTGGGTTTTCTTTTCAGAGATTAGCAGGTGATCGCGAGTTGTCTTCATGTACTCGCGTTATAGATTCTTTTGCCTGCTTTAAGTTCTCTTTTGCAGAGATTTGCAGTTGTTCGCGAGTTCTCTTCAGGTACTCGCGTTATATTATATTTTATACCTGCTTTGAGTTCTCTTTTGCAGAGATTAGCAGGTATTCGCGAGGTCTCTTAAGGTACTCGCATTATATTGTATTTTATACCTTCTTTGAGTTCTCTTTTGCAGAGATTAGAAGGTGTTCGCGAGGTCTCTTCAGGTACTCGCGTTATAGTGTGTTTCATACCTTCTTTGAATTCTCTTTTGCAGAGATTAGCAGGTGTTCACGAGGTCTCTTCAGGTACTCGCGTTATATTGTATACCTGCTTTGAGCTCTCCTTTGCAGAGATTAACAGGTGTTCGCGAGTTCTCTTCAAGTACTCGCGTTATGTTTTATACCTGTCTTTAAGTTCTCTTTTGTAGAGATTAGCAGGTGATCGCGAGTTCTCTTCAGGTACTCGCGTTATAGATTCCTTTTCCTCCTTTTCTGTTCTCTTTTGCAGAGATTAACAGGTGTTCGCGAGGTCTCTTCAGGTACTCGCGTTATATTATATTTCATACCTGCTTTGAATTCTCTTTTGCAGAGATTAGGAGGTGATCGCGAGTTCTCTTCAGTTTCTCGCGTTATAGATTCTTTTGCCTACTTTAAGTTCTCTTTTGCAGAGATTTGCAGGTGTTCGCGAGTTCTCTTCAGTTACTCGCGTTATGTTTTTTACCTGCTTTGAATTCTCTTTTGCAGAGATTTGCAGGTGTTCGCGAGTTCTCTTCAGGTACTCGCGTTATATTATATTTCATACCTGCTTTGAGTTCTCTTTTGCAGAGATTAGCAAGTATTCGCGAGGTCTCTTCAGGTACTCGCGTTATGTTTTATACCTGCTTTGAGTTCTCTTTTGTAGAGAATAGCAGGTGTTCGCGAGTTCTCTTCAGGTACTCGCGTTATGTTTTATACCTGCTTTGAGTTCTCTTTTGCAGAGATTAGCGGGTGTTCGCGATGTCTCTTCAGGTACTCGCGTTATGTTTTTTACCTGCTTTGAATTCTCTTTTGCAGAGATTAGCAGGTGTTCGCAAGGTCTCTTCAGGTACTCGCGTTATGTTTTATACCTGCTGTGACTTCTCTTTTGCAGAGATTAGCAGGTGTTCGAGAGGTCTCTTCAGGTACTCGCGTTATCTTGTATTTTATACCTGCTTTGAGTTCTCTTTTGCAGAGATTAGTAGGTGTTCGCGAGGTCTCTTCAGGTACTCGCATTATAGGTGTGTTTCATACCTGCTTTGAATTCTCTTTTGCGGAGATTAGCATGTGTTCGCGAGGTCTATTCAGGTACTCGTGTTATATTGTATACCTGCTTTGAGTTCTCCATTGCAGAGATTAACAGGTGTTCGCGAGTTCTCTTCAGTTACTCGCGTTATGTTTTATACCTGCTTTTAAGTTCTCTTTTGTAGAGATTAGCATGTGATCGCGAGTTCTCTTCAGGTACTCGCGTTATATATTCTTTTACTTGCTTTTAAGTTCTCTTTTGCAGAGATTAGCAGGTGTTCGCGAGGTCTCTTCAGGTACTCGCATTATATTATATTTCATACCTGCTTTGAATTCTCTTTTGCAGAGATTAGCAAGTGAACGTGAGTTCTCTTCAGGTTCTCGCATTATAGATTCTTTTGCATGCTTTAAGTTCTATTTTGCAGAGATTTGCAGGTGTTCGCGAGTTCTCTTCAGGTACTCGCGTTATGTTTTTTACCTGCTTTGAATTCTCTTTCGCAGATATTTGCAGCTGTTCGCGAGTTCTCTTCAGCTACTCGTATTATATTATATTTTATACCTGCTTTGAGTTCTCTTTTGTAGAGATTAGCAGGTATTCTCGAGGTCTCTTCAAGTACTCGCGTTATGTTTTATACCTGCTTTGAGTTCTCTTTTGGACAGATTAGCAGGTGTTCGCGAGGTCTCTTCAGGTACTCGCGTTATGTTTTATACCTGCTTGGAATTCTCTTTTGTAGAGGTTAGCAGGTGTTCGCGAGGTCTCTTCAGGTACTCGCGTCATAGTGTGTTTCATACCTGCTTTGAATTCTCTTTTGCAGAGATTAGCAGGTGTTCACGAGGTCTCTTCAGGTACTCGAGTTATATTGTATACCTGCTTTGAGCTCTCCTTTGTAGAGATTAACAGGTGTTCGCGAGTTCTCTTCAGGTACTCGCGTTATGTTTTATACATGTCTTTAAGTTATCTTTTGTAGAGATTAGCAGGTGATCGCGAGTTCTCTTCAGGTACTCGCGTTATAGATTCTTTTTCCTCCTTTTCAGTTCTCTTTTGCAGAGATTAGCAGGTGTTCGCGAGGTCTCTTCAGGTACTCGCGTTATATTATATTTCATACCTGCTTTGAATTCTCTTTTGCAGAGATTAGCAGGTGATCGCGAGTTCTCTTCAGTTTCTCGCGTTATAGATTCTTTTGCCTGCTTTAAGTTCTCTTTTGCAGAGATTTGCAGGTGTTCACGAGTTCTCTTCAGGTACTCGCGTTATGTTTTTTACCTGCTTTGAATTCTCTTTTGCAGAGATTTGCAGGTGTTCGCGAGTTCTCTTCAGGTACTCGCGTTATATTATATTTCATATCTGCTTTGAGTTCTCTTTTGCAGAGATTAGCAAGTATTCGCGAGGTCTCTTCAGGTACTCGCGTTATGTTTTATACCTGCTTTGAGTTCTCTTTTGTAGAGAATAGCAGGTGTTCGCGAGTTCTCTTCAGGTACTCGCGTTATGTTTTATACCTGCTTTGAGTTCTCTTTTGCAGAGATTAGCGGGTGTTCGCGATGTCTCTTCAGGTACTCGCGTTATGTTTTTTACCTGCTTTGAATTCTCTTTTGCAGAGATTAGCAGGTGTTCGCAAGGTCTCTTCAGGTACTCGCGTTATGTTTTATACCTGCTGTGACTTCTCTTTTGCAGAGATTAGCAGGTGTTCGAGAGGTCTCTTCAGGTACTCGCGTTATCTTGTATTTTATACCTGCTTTGAGTTCTCTTTTGCAGAGATTAGCAGGTGTTCGCGAGGTCTCTTCAGGTACTCGCATTATAGGTGTGTTTCATACCTGCTTTGAATTCTCTTTTGCAGAGATTAGCAGGTGTTCGCGAGGTCTATTCAGGTACTTGCGTTATATTGTATACCTGCTTTGAGTTCTCCATTGCAGAGATTAACAGGTGTTCGCGAGTTCTCTTCAGTTACTCGCGTTATGTTTTATACCTGCTTTTAAGTTCTCTTTTGTAGAGATTAGCATGTGATCACGAGTTCTCTTCAGGTACTCGCGTTATATATTCTTTTACCTGCTTTTAAGTTCTCTTTTGTAGAGATTAGCAGGTGTTCGCGAGGTCTCTTCAGGTACTCGCATTATATTATATTTCATACCTGCTTTGAATTCTCTTTTGCAGAGATTAGCAGGTGAACGTGAGTTCTCTTCAGGTTCTCGCATTATAAATTCTTTTGCATGCTTTAAGTTCTCTTTTGCAGAGATTTGCAGGTGTTCGCGAGTTCTCTTCAGGTACTCGCGTTATGTTTTTTACCTGCTTTGAATTCTCTTTCGCAGAGATTTGCAGGTGTTCGCGAGTTCTCTTCAGCTACTCGTATTATATTATATTTCATACCTGCTTTGAGTTCTCTTTTGTAGAGATTAGCAGGTATTCTCGAGGTCTCTTCAAGTACTCGCGTTATGTTTTATACCTGATTTGAGTTCTCTTTTGGACAGATTAGCAGGTGTTCGCGAGGTCTCTTCAGGTACTCGGGTTATGTTTTATACCTGCTTGGAATTCTCTTTTGTAGAGGTTAGCAGGTGTTCGCGAGGTCTCTTCAGGTACTCGCGTTATGTTTTATACCTGCTTGGAATTCTCTTTTGTAGAGGTTAGCAGGTGTTCGCGAGTTCTCTTCAGGTACTCGCGTTATGTTTTATACCTGCTTTGAGTTCTCTTTTGCAGAGATTATCAGGTGTTCGCAAGGTCTCTTCAGGTACTCGGGTTATGTTTATACCTGCTGTGAGTTCTCTTTTGCAGAGATTAGCAGGTGCTCGCGAGGTCTCTTCAGGTACTCGCGTTATGTTTTATACCTGATTTGAGTTTTCTCTTGTGCAGAGATTAGCAGGTGTTCGCGAGTTCTCTTAAGGTACTCGTGTTATAGTTTCACTTATACCTGCTTTGAGTTCTCTTTTGCAGAGGTTAGCATGTATTCGCGATTTCTCTTCAGGTACTCGCTCCACGTTCTTTCTTTACTTATCGAGTTCTCCTCAGAGACTAGTAGATGATTACTAGTCAACCTCAGAAGACAAAGTGAGCCGATGTTCGCAAGTTCCCTTCAGGTACTTGCGAATTGTGTTTTATATTTGTTATAATTCTCCTCCCTCACAGGAGAAATAATAGGCGTTCACTAGTTCCTTTGTGGAGAGGCATCAGGTACTCGTTCCCACTTTGTCTTTCCCACTCTTTTGATAGTTTACCAGTAGCGGATCACGATTTTTGTGGGTCAATACCTACTTTTTCGAAGTTTCTTGGAAATTTGAAAAAGTGCGGGGATTATGTTGATCCAGAAATCGGTGATCCTCCCCTGGGAGGCCTCTTTTGCTATATTTTTGCAGATTACGCGCCTGGGAAGGATTAGACCTCACGCAAGGGCTCTTTTTACAACCAAAGTGGTAAGAAGAGGCAGCCTCCTCCATTCAAACCGCCCAGGTGGAGCGGCCTCTCCCTTCAGACCGCGAGGGTAGGCGGCCTTCTCCTTCAGACCGCATGGGTAGGCGGCCTCCTCCTTTAGACCGCGTGGGTAGGCGGCCTCCTCCTTCAAACCGCGCGGGTAGGCGGTCTCCTCCTTCAGACCGCACGGGTAGGCAGCCTCCTCCTTCAGACCGCATGGGTAGGCGACCTCCTCCTTCAGACCGCGTGGGTAGGCGGCCTCCTCCTTCAGACCACGCGGGTAGGGGGCCTACTCCTTCAGACCACGCGGGTAGGCGGCCTTCTTCTTCAGACCCTGCGGGTAGGCGGCCTCCTCCTTCAGACCGCGCGGGTAGGCGGCCTCCTCCTTCAGACCGCGCGGGTAGGTAGCCTCCTCCTTCAGACCGTGCAGGTAGGTGGCCTCCTCCTTCAGACCGTGCGGGTAGGCGGCCTCCTCCTTCAGACCGCGCGGGTAGGCGGCCTCCTCCTTCAGACCGTGAGGGTAGGCGGCCTTCTTCTCAGAACGCGTGGGTAGGCGGCCTCCTCCTTCAAACTGCGCGGGTAGGCGACCTCCTCCTTCTGACCGCGCGGGTAGGCGGCCTCCTCCTTCAGATCGAGCGGGTAGGTGGCCTCCTCCTTCAGACCGTGCGGGTAGGTGGCCTCCTCCTTCAGACCGCGGGGGTAGAACTCCATTCACCGGTTTACCGGAGGTGACGACATCGACCCAGAGCCTATAAATAGGACCCTCGACCATGAAGAAGGGACATGCAAGTTGGGGGCAGAACTGGCTGCTAGAAACAGCTAGACCACTCCTATCAGCGACCTGTCTAGGCGACCTGTCCGGGCGACCTCAGCGACCTATCCGGGCAACCTCAGCGACCTGTCCTCAACCCTTGAGTAAAATCACCTATATATAATTTGTTAAGTTAAATCAAAAGGAGTTTTTCCCAACAATCCCCCCTATTTATATTAACAAAATTTACAGATTGCTTAAAGTGATTTTACACATACATGAATCTTAATACAAGCAATTGTACATATGATAAAAAAGTATAATAGACTGAAAAGAATATCTGAGTGATGTAGCTGAATGTTTATCAGAGTTAATTACCCAAGTCATGATTTACTTTTTCTTTCTGAGGAAAGTTGTCAAAGCCTCATAGGCCATCCTGGATTTCCTCTCCACATATTTGTAGTTTGCTGGAATGGCTTTCTCTAGATTCTTCTGAATTCTCTCATGTCCCTTAAAAATCTTTTCCAGATTAGTTTATATTTCAGAATACACATCACTAAGCTTGGATCCCATACTGATGACTTTAGCAGTCAACAAGTTGATTTCTTCCAGTTCTATATCCTCTGCATCAGTATCTGGTACTATGAATGTTGACCGAGGGATGCCTGAAACTGGAATTTTATTAAATGTGATCTTTCATTACTTCTGATATGGCAGGTCTTCTAAATCTTGACTAATTCCAAGACATATTATACCTTTTTGCCCTTTCTCATCCCTGAGTTTAGCCTGAGGGTTCTTTGCAGTATATTTTGAGAGATCAAATAAAGTGCTGGGAATCTAGATTGCCTCTTCTAATTATTCCTTTTTCCACAGTCTTTTTACCCTTCTTCAGCCTTTCAATGAACAGTCTTCTCTTTTCTTCAAGCTCTCTTTGAGAAGCTTCAAATTCATATGTATCTCTTTCTCTGATTTTATCTAGGGCACTGTCAAGTTTTCGATCAATATATTCCTTCATTGTATTTTCAATAATTTCAACTTTCTCATAAGTTTTGTAATAGGATTTGTCCTTCTTATACATTTTTCTTTGCTATTTTGTATACTTCTCCCAGATGGGTATATTTCTTCCATATTCTCTTCCTCTTCCATATCTTCCTCTGAAATTTCTTCTCTTCCCTCTTCCTCTGTATGAAAGTTTTCCTCTGAAGGTAGGTGCTTGGACAAATGGAATGGGTGTTGGAGTAGGATCAGGAGGGAGCTGAGCTGGTGGAGGAGATAATGAAACAGATTCAGGGACCTGGTCAGCAGGTTCGACTGGGGATTGTGTTGTTGTAGATTCTTCATAGTAGGTCCAGAACCCTTGTGTCTCAGGAATGGATAGTTCAGTGGACTCATTTTGTTGTTGCACGCTCTTTAAGTAACCATTGTCACCTGAGAATAGGTCACTCTCCCCATATTTTGATGACTCCCCTGCATTAAAGGCATGGTTCTTGGAGGAGAGAAAGATGCTGGGAGTGGAAGAAACTTGGAATTGATGGCAGGCACTCCTTCAGAAACAAAGGGCAAGGGGAGAGTTGTAGTGTATACTGAGTCTTGAGGCCTGCTGGTACACTTCTCCCCCAAGATTATATTGTTGAGAAAGGATATAAAGACATCAACAGGCAATACTGATGATCTTATTTCTGTATCAATTGCTTTTATCTTAGCAATTAGGTATGGCAACCTTCTGTGTTGAGCACACAACTTTCGATAATAGTCTTTCGAGAAATCAAGGTAGAGAGAGCTGAATTGAGATATCAAAGTCTCTAGAGCTAGATCAACTGCTTCGGCATCATCTCTTTGACTTGGATGAGACGCCATTGATGTCCTGTGAGTACCTGCACTGAAACTGAAAGAGAGGAGGAGAAACGAATATTGGAACATTATCTTCCGCATCTCTGAGGTTTGATAATAACAAATCCTATGTGTATTTGAACTTGTGTGTTTAAGTGTGCAAGAAATAAGTCCATATGACGCAAGGATAACATAAGAAGGTTTCCCCCAAATTTGAAGCCAAAATTCCAACATGTGCACTGGCGCTGGCGGTAGCACCTAGCGTGGGAGCTTGCTCTGATTAGGCAAGTTCGGGCTGCAAGTATAGTAGGCAATAGCGCCAGGCAGTAGCAGATAGCGCTGGCGGTAGCACGGATTTTTCGAAAGGATTCTTTGGAATGACGATATGCACACACAGAATATTGCCTAAACAAGGATAGCGTCGGCGGTAGCGCTAGCATAAGTGCTAGCTCCAAGGCTATAAAAAGGACCCCTCTTCTCTCATTTTATACACACATCCTTAAGAGAGTTCTAGTGCCAAATTTCCAGAGCCTTATACTGTCGAGAGTTGATCTCCCACCCAAAGTTCCATGAGTTTCTGATGGAGTATTTCTTCACGTTGGATCCGAATGACGATCGCTTCAACAACGCTTATTCTATAGAGGTCTTTCATTTCTAACTTCAAAAGTTATTCATGAGGGTGTTTTGATATTATTTTTTCTTATTTCACATCTTTATTCTTGTAATCGTTTAGAGAATTCGCCTCGTGTTGGCGACTAGGTCTGGGTAGGACTTAGGGAGGAATTCGTCTCGTGTTGGCGACTAGGTGTAGGGTGTAGATCTAGGGGATGCTCGAGGCCGTATCTGAGGGAGGATTGGCTAGAGCAGCTTGAGTCCGTATCCGAGGAAGGAAAGGCTAAAGCCACCAGTTCGTGGGGATATGAGTCGGGATAGAAAATAAAAAAGTTATTTTATTATTCGCCTTCAATTTCTAGCGTTATAAGAAATCAAGTTTTGTAATCCTTACTTTCATATTAATAAAATCATGTCTGCACATTTGATTTCTCTTTATTTTAATCTCTCATTATCTCAAGTATATCAAAATATAATAAATGTTTTAAAATCCTTATTCACCCCCCATCTAAGGGGGACTATAGATCTAATAAGTGGTCTCATAACGATTTTATTCCAAACGGTCTAACAACCGGGAATAATGACGTCTCATGATCTCGCTTTTTCCGAGGGACAGGTTGTTAGCAGACCACGTCCTTTTACTGGGTCAGATTTCAACTACTGGAAATCTAGGATGATGTGTTTTCTTTTGACCATGCATATAGAAGTATGAAACATGTAACATCCTGATTCGAGCTAGACCCCTTGTGAGCATTTTTGAGTCAAGCGAGTTAACTCAAGCTCGGGGTGTACTGAGGGTCAGGCTTGCACCTGAGCTGGGGAAGTGAGCTCGACGAATGCGGCGAGTACCATTTCTATTCTTTTTCCTGATGTTTGCTGTATCGGGATCCGAGCCGTCCGGAGAGCATAATTTGAGCAATAAAACTCAAAGAAAGCGTGTCGCCTTGAAGGAATTCACCTCATTCAGTTTTGTTAGACTCGTGACGTCTATACGAGTTCAACAAAATTGCTCGCGCTCGATTCTGATGAGAATCGGCGAAATCATAATATGGGTTGCAAATAGCGTATTTGCCCAAAAAGTGGAAATTGACCAAACAACATCGCAATTGACCCCGATTAGTTTTGTCAGACTCGTAACGATAATACGAGCTCGACGGAGTCGTCCGTTTGCAATTTCGACATTGTTTGAGTGGTTTTTGATGTTTAAGTAAATTGGTCGCTAACGCTCCGGAGAGCGTAAAATGAGCAAACGAACTTGAAACTGATCCGTAAATCGTTTCGATGAGTGCGTATCGACAAGACGGTCGAAACGAGTCGGTCTGGGACAAATTTCGAGTTTTCTAGAGCATTGTGCTAGTGTTTTAAGCAATAATAATAATAATCTTCTATTATTATTATTACTATCATTATTATTATAACTTTATTTCTGATATATAAATATATACATTATAAGTTAGGTTAAAGATGATTACCTCTCCCAGCAGCCGATCCCATTATTAGCCGCCCCATTTGCTCGATGCCTCCAGCGCCTCCTTCCCCTCCCCATTTCGGTCGACAAACTTCCCCCTCCGGCGAAGCCAAGGTCCGGCGAGCCCTTCTTCCAGCGTCTCCTCTCCATGGATCGAGTTCGTCCCTCTCATCTCCTTTCACAATATCAGCCGCCATTACAAATCTAGCCTTCTTGCCAGCCGCCGCCTCTCTCTACAACATAGCCATGGCTGACCTCTCTCTCTCTCTCTCCAACAAGTTGAGCTCTCCTCCTTCAACCTCCAGATCCATGGCCGACCACCACCATAACTCTAGATCTGACCGAGCTCATCCCCAAACCGCCGTTCTCCTCCATAGAGGCCGTCTATTCCCTCCAAACCCGAGCTCCGACAAAGTTGGTTTCCGGCCTTCTCACATTTACGGTGGTCTCCATGGTCAGTTCTTTGGCGAGATCTCCTCTTCCGAAGACCCAAAACAGCGAGCCCTCGCTCTCCAAGACAAAACAGCCCACTCATCAAGGCCGGCGCCTCTTGGGCAACGTTCGACGGGGTCCGGTTCGACAAGATCCGACCACGACTGGGAGCAACGGACAAACGCCGTATACGCGGCTATTGGGTAGCATGCATGGACACTCGGCGATCTTCCTCCCCTCTCCTCAAGTCGGAACCTCAAGTTTAGGGCACCGTTCGCCGTGAGGTTCTTGGAGTCATTTCTTCTCTTCAAGAGGAAGAGATGGGATTTGATTTGGGGCAAACCCACGGTCGTTGAGGGAGAGTGAGGGGAGTGATATTTAGGGATTTTAAAGGTGAATGCTGGAGGACGAAGACAACTAGCCACCGTCGGATTTACTTTAGGGTCCGTATAATTTTATTTATACAGAAATCTGTTTTCTGCGCGTAGCTGAGTTCAAGTCCAGTTTTGGACATGTTCCAGCTAGATCCAGGCCTTGGGCTCAACATAAACGTTGTAGCCCTCGGAAAGGCCTTTCCAGCGACTGGTTGTGAGTTTTCTGGGGAGTTTTGTAGCTCCCTAAAAGTGCAATCGAAATTGGCTGTTCAGAAGTTGGTCCTGTCTAGTACAGGACAGCTTGCTGTCCAGGTAGTTACTGCTGGGTTCAACCTGATTTTAGAAAGATTAGGCTAAGATTTGGATCTGGGAATCAGCACGAAAGTTGTAGCCTATGGTGATACCTTTTTGGAATGGTGTGACACGAAATTTTTGGTGGCCTGTAGCTACGTGAATTTCAGTTTCCGTAAGCTGTATTCAGAATATATAGATTATTATATAATTGGATCTCTCTTAAATTAGTATTCGGACACATACGAAATCGAAAGACTTGAACTTAATATTGTGGTACACGTCTATATTATGTTGTATGAAATATGGATACATATGTTCTAAGATCTCACAATCCAGTTTCGGTAAACAACGACACACACATAAAGTTTATAATGTTGTATGAATTTCTCTCAAATTACTTATCAGATGCTCCTGAAATTTGATGGACATGTGCCTAATGGTATAGAGACCACCCCCGATCAGAATTATGAAATTTGGATATATATTTACGGTAATATGGCTAGTCTCTTCTTATAAATTTATTGTGTCATAAATAACTTTGGTAAATATAAATGAGGCTTAAAATTGGTTGAAATATTCAAGGTGATGATTTTGTGATATCATAGAAATTTCATAGGATTTGGTTTGAAATAAGCCTTGATTAAATGTCCTGTTATAATTTATTTTGATGAATGAATCATTGTGATGTGTATTTGAATAAGTTTTGGGAGGATACTTGTTGTGATTTTGCCAATCATAGTTCATTCTCACATTGCACCGTAAATAATAATTTGGAAGTTTTGGGAGGATACTTGTTGTGATTTTGCCAATCATTGTTCATTCTCACATTGCACCGTAAATAATAATTTGGAATGCCGATGGGGATAATATTTGGTGGGAATGACCATGACTAGCTAGCGGAACTACGGTATAAGTTTCAGCAAGGCTCGATTTGATATGGGTTCTTAATTAAATATATTATCGTAAAATATTATGCTGATTGCGAAACACTAGGATGCTAGTGAAGAAAGAAATATGGAGTCATACTTTATGGTAAAATTCCTGTGCACTTTTAGCAGAGGTATTCATGTGATAATTATGTCTTGATGTAGCAAGTTCGATGTTCGGTTTTGGTAATGTTATTCCACTAGTATATTTGCTACAAATAGATGTCCTGACTTAGATACGACGATGATATTAATAACAGAAGGTTGCATATTTGGAATCATACTCATGTTGTAGTGTATTAATGTTATTGAAAGAATACAATCGAATAAAAATGCATCCCTGAACTTGTGGTGAAATTAGCCCGAGGATGAGAATGGTCAGGAAACTTATTGGGTAACCCTTCTAGTGATCTGATACGCCACAAGGTACACAAGTAGTCCTTAGGATCACATAGAGTGTAATCCCATGACTTATACCTTCCACTACGTTAGAGTTGTGACAACTCCGTACACTACAACAAACTGCACTTATAGTAAGGACCTAAATCGTTACAGTAAGTGCCAAAAATCATTACAAAAACTCTTTGGTAACAAAAAAAACTTTAAGTAACGGTCCTCCTCTAAAGCTCGACGCTAAAAGTTCTTGTAACGAATGTATGCATGTCGTTACAAATAAATTAATTGTAACAAACGATACTTTCTCACCAAAAAGAGATTCTTCCTCACAATAAATTGGTCACAATAAATATTATTTTGTTACGAATGTTTTTTTCCTCACAAAAAATAGCTACGACTAAAACTATTTTGTTACAAATGTTTTATTTTTTCCCCACTAAAAATAAACTAACTTCGTTACAATAAAGTATAATAAACATTAATTCGTTACAATAGATTAAACAATAGTAACGAAAAAATCGTTACATTTGTTTTCCATTCTTCTTACTACAGCCAATTCGTTTATATATCAAAAATATTCCATTTCTATTTTTTGTGTACCTGAGATTTTATTACAAAATAATCTTGAAAATACACATATATTTAATATTTCGTAATAAGATCAACATGTATTTATTCACACCAAAAAGTATTACATAGAGTACAAGTTATTATCATCTCTTCTAAAATAGTACAATATTACATTACAAGATCAACATGTTTCTAATAAATCTTCCGTCATTTTTTGAAAAATGAATCGTCAATCACTTTCTAACTAATGAATCTTTCGTCACTTGCCGGTCAATGCTCGAGCACCCTATAAATAAAAGAGAGCAATTAAGATCACCCTACAAATAAATGAGAGCAGAAACATCCATACAAACTCACATTCATACATACATAATCCATACACACCCCATTAAACAAGCGTACAATAAAACACACACTTGCCGCCCATTATTTAGTTCACACTGAAATTAAGGTCATGAGGGAGTTCACTGTTTAGTTGTAATATTCTGAAATTAAGATCACATGTTAATGACACTTCACTGCACTTAAAATCACACACTTCACTACACAACTCCTTAAAACGTGCAGCACACACACAGTTTACTCCACTTAACATTGATCGCACACACGTCACTGCACAACTCTTAAAACAGCACACACATGCACACATTTCACTGCACTTACCATCACACGCGCACATACAAAACTCATAAAAATAGCACACACACTGCACTTAACATCACACACACACACATACACAACTCTTAAAAATAGCACACACATACACACAGACATTTCAATTCACTTGACATCACACACACTTCACTACACAAATTTTAAAAACACCACACACACACACACTTCACAACACTTAACATTTCACTCCCATTACTACACAGCTCTTAAAAACAACACACACACGCACACTCACACACTGACAAATACACTTAGCCACAATTTTCCCAAACCAATAAATCTCTCATGTAAACCAATAATAATAGAAGTAATTAAAAACTTATATATACCTCGAGTTCATGGGCTTCAACCATGCTTAATTATACGCCACCACAATATAATAGATGTATAAGCCCAAAAAGCAATAGACTAACCTGGAAAGAAGAGAGAAGAAGCTAATCAGATGAAAGCAATAGAAGAAATCTTTAGTCATCAGTTTTCCTTTTTTAGAATGTGTAATTAAGTCAATAATGTTATTTAATTACCACCATTTAATTTTATCATTAAAATTAAACTAATGAATGAATCTCATCAAATAAAAATCCATGTAAATAAGAATTTGATTAGAATTACAATTTGTTGTACATAATTTCAAGGAATTAGACAAATGACTATAAATGAAAACTGCAAGGGCTTACCTCTTAGCAGGGTCCATGACAATTTTAAGTCACATATACAATCATAGCTAATGAAATAACCACTTATTTTCTTCCTTACCTATTAAAAAAATAACCATATCAGAGAATCCATAAATCATATCATATTAACTAATAATCAAATAAGGAGCAGTATGTGAAAAATCCAAAACTGCTGATTGCATAAGCATTTTCTTGTGAGAACATACAAGCACAGAAAAAGAAGCCATCTAAGACAACCCTCGTCATTAACTAAACATATTTTCTCAAGATTTTGAATGTAGAAAAAAAAATAAGAAGATCTACAAAAGCAATCATGCATAACTTAAGGGGATTTCCTTGACGAATGATACGCTACAATATCTCGTGAAAGAAAGAAGAATAACATCAATAAGGAAGACTGGCTTGAGGTTGGCACAACCTGTATTGCAATATGAAATAAAAATATATGTGCAGCTTTCCAGTGTTTCATTATTTATTTTCGTTTTCTCTTTGTTTGTATATTTTCTACATTCATCATAACCCCAACTAACCATGTTTAGTTTCATTGTTATTTTTTTCTTTCTAAACACTATGATGAAAAAAATCCATTAAGACTGCAAAATGCCATTCAGGTGAAGCCCTAACCATAGAAGATCTTAATAAAACGAACCTTTGATACACAAATCCAACAAGATAACTATTATATTCTCATGATCATGTTTACTTTTATCTTTTCATATATCAAGAATGAATAAATCATAACTGGATGAATAATTGTCAAATGATTACCCTTTAGGACTATTGAAGTACCAAACCATACGTCACCAAAAACTAGCCACCTAAGATATTAAAATAAAATTAAATCTAAAAAGAATTCCATTAAAGCAAGAGCCATACAGCTTATGCAATACCTTTTTAAATTAAGGTCCTAGTTCAATAGAGGGATTAGCAGGATTTGCTCTGGTTTTTTACAGACTAAAAATCCATCAGCCTCAAGATTTTTTTAAGAAAGAAATGGTAATTCACAACCCATGACATTTAGACTACAAAAGAATACTACCTTAGGGTTTGGCATGATCTCCATTTTTAGCCCATCAACTTCAACAAGTCTTTTAATGGCCTTCAAGTTCGCCCACCTGCATGAGTGGCGGGTAAGATTAATATCCATACTCTATTTAAAGTCAAATTTGAAACAATGGGATAAGATACAAGTTGTTGGTGTTGAAAATCTTGAATTTCTCTATAGACTTAAACTCATTCACCTGAAAAGGAGGAAGAAACATATCAGCTTCAAACCGGATGAGTGCTAGATCGGGAGATGTAGACATCATAAGCTTTACAAAAAGGAAGTTCTACCGGAGGTGGATGCTGGAGCACCGTAGAGTCGGCCGATTTTTTATGGAGTCGGGGATATATGAGGAGGAGAAGGCGTCATATGGCGGTTTGAGGGTGAGCAAAGACATCAGGAGCGATGGAGAAGAGGTGAAACATGAGAGAACGAGGAAGCGTGGAATCGCTAGGGTTTCTCGCTGAGGCTCTCGGGAGTGAATGAGGAAGCGTCGAGAATATGGATTGTCTTATTTGAGATGGCATTGTGAAGGGGGCGTGAGTTTGTGTGGGAAATCTTCCGCCAAACATTTTAGGGCTAAGAAAAAAGAGGGATTCAAATTAAAGTAGTATGTATGGTCCTGATTTAATGGAGGGGTGATATTAGATGGTCAAGATTTAATCTAGAGATGATGGGAAAAGATGAGCAGGGTTATAGGAGAGACTGAAATGAATAGTCATTGAGTTAGATGAGAAAGCGTGGGAATAAAGAAATTTTGGGGGGAATTTTTTATTTTTTCCTTCATAAATTGATGTTCTTAGTTTAGTCATTAAAAATCATTAGAATTTATTTTGAAATGCAAAATTAATATACAAAAAAGTTTATTTTTATCCAAGTTTGGCCCCGATTTCCTTTTAAAACTTATCTCGTGTAGGGATGCAAGCTGAGTCGAGCCTTCTCGAGAGCTCGATGAGCCGGCTCGAAAAAAACTCAACTCGAGCTTGAGCCTGTCGAGAAAAAACTCAACGCGATGATCATCACAAGTGATGTGATTGAATTATATGTGAAACAAATTATTTAAGTACGGGAATTAATTTTAATATATTTATGCATGTTATAAATAAAAATAACTAAAATTTAGTCAATTATGACATAACTTTTTTGCCACGACCAAAATCGTGGCTAATACTTTCGTATTTGCCATGGACTAGAAAGTGTGGCTAAAGTATTAGCCATGAATCAGGCAACCGTGACTAATACTATTTTATTAGCCACGAATTAAACAAACTGTGGCTAAGACTTTAATTTTTGCCACGAATTAGGTATCCGTGGCTAATACTTGATTATTAGCCACGAATTATGAGCTCTGGCTAATACTTCATTATTAGCCATGATTTTTGACCCATGGCAAAAAAAAAGTGTGGCTAAAAGCCACTTTTCTAATAGTGATTATTATTAAGTTAATATACATAACTTTTCTAAAGTGTGTGTCTGTGTATGTGTGATCTCTAGCTTGTTATGTGTGACTGTGCATATGTCTGTCTGTATTTGTATATCTATGTGTGTTTTTGCATGTGTGTCTGTGTTTTTGTCTGTGTGTCGTTGTTTGTGTATCTGTGTCTGTCTGTGTCGGTGTGTCTGTGTCAGTTTGTCGGTGTGTCTGTGTGTCTATGTGTCAGTGTGCCGGTGTGTCGGTGTGTCGGTGTGTCGTTGTGTCTGTGTCAGTTTGTGTTTGTGTCATTTGTGTCTGTGTGTGTGCATGTGTGTGTGTCTGTCTGTGTCTGTGTGATCTCTAGCTATATATGTGTGTATGTGTCTATGTTTGTGTCTGTGTGATCTCCAGTTATATATGTGTGTATGTGTCTATGTGTCTGTTTCTGTGTTTGTGTTTGTGTCTGTGTGTTTGTGTGTCTATGTTTGTGCATGTGTGTATGTATGTGTCTGTATTTGTGTTTATCTGTGTCCGTGTCTGTGTATGTGTGCAGTGTGTGTTTCGTCTGTGTGTGTATGTGTTTGTTTGTTTGTGCATGTGTGTGTCTGTCTGTGTGTCTATGTGTCTATGTGTGTCTGTGTGTGCCTGTGTGCCTGTGTGTGTGATTGTGTGTGTATGTCCGTGTTTGTGTGTCTGTGCATGTGTGTGTCTGTGTGTAATGAGGTACAAGAAAATGAGGAAATGACTAGATCATAACACAATTTTCCTCGATGAAAAAATAATGATGTAATGAGATAACATGATGGCGTGGCAAAGTCGACGAAGAAAGAGAAGATGACGAAACTGTACATGCAGTTGGGTTTAGCGAAACAATTAGCGATATTTTTAATGTTACGATATTTATTTATTTTTTTGAAAAGTCTGTTACGATATTTATTAGTCATCTCGCGCGCGATTGTAAGAAAAATGCGCGCTCTGGCAAAAACTTGCACCTGTGTGAAAAATGCACGACCGCAAAAAAATGCGTGACTGGGCTAAAATGCACCTTGGCGAAAATGAGTGCCGATAATTCGAAAATGCGTGTCAGGGTAAAAACGCGCTCCCAAGCGAAAATGCGCGCTTGGGAGACAATGCACCCGGTCAAAACTGCATGCAAGTGCAAAACGCGCAACTAGGCATAAAACGTGCGCTCGGGTAAAAAATGCGCGTCCGAGTGAAAAACACGTGTCCGGCCGAAAAAATATTCTCTCGGGCCAAAAATGCTCTCCGGAGCCCGCGCCGTGTGTGCGCTTGTGCTCGGAGGTGGTCGCGCGTGCGCACGGGAGTGTCTTTGCGTACGTGCGGGGCCCGTGTGCGATAGTTATTTTTATTCTAAAATTATGTTAATAAATTAATGTCAAATTGTTATTCATTTTTAAATTTAATGTTTTTATAAAAACATTTTAAAAGTTTTATAAAAACTTTATATAACAGTTTTTATAAAGATTTATAAAAAATTTATATAAAGAAACTTTATATATCTTTAACTACTATATTTAAAAAAGTTTTAAAATAATTTTTTATGAAAATATAAATGTTTTTGAAAAAATAAATTATAAAATATTGATGTATATTTTTTACGGTCATTTTGAGTACTCATATGTATATTTGCGGGCGAAGTCCGCTGGGTGCGGGCGAAGCCCGCCGTCGCCGACTGGGTACTGTAGAATGCGAGCGCAACCCGCTCGAATGCAGGCGCAACCCGCTCGAATGCGAGCGCATCCCGCTCGAATGCACGCGCAGCCCGCTAAGAGTCAGCGAGCACGGGCGAAGCCCGTGCGGAGCTGCTCGTAAAATTTTATATAAAAAATTTATATGAAACTTTTATAAAAACATTTTATAAAGTTTATATAAAATTTTATACACGTTTATATATAATTACATTTATAATTATAATTTATTATATATATATAACCGGTTATATATATATTATAAAGGTATGCCCGTGCTCGATACTCTTCGTTGTGACAGTATCCCGGCAGCGACGGTACCTTCGCCAAAACTGTACTCTCTCACTCTCAGACGCTCGATCGATCAACTAACAGTGCATAGGAAAAGCGCACGTGCCCCACACGACATTAATTACCCCTGCCTCGATAGTGTCCCAGTGCGATGACGCTCATGCAGCTCGCAAACCCCTACGCGCGAAAATACTCTAAATTTAAAAACTTTAGTCTTGTTTTTTTAAACGCTACAAAAACATCGCCGTAGACGTCTCCTTATAAGTTGTGATAATAAATAAATAAAATTATTTTTTAGTAATAATATATTTCTATTTATACAAAAATTTAAAAGATACATTTGATATTTTTCATGTCACGATATTTAATTAATAGTCATCTCTCGCGCGCCCGTAAGAAAAATGCATGCTTGAGCTAACAGTACTTGCACCCAGTTGAAAAATGCGCGCCCGTGAGAAAATGCGTAACTAGCTAGGCTAAAACTTGCCCGGGTGGGAAAAAACATCAGGACGAAAAAAGCGCCGCCGAAAATATGTGTTTTTGAAGAAAATGCTCTTGAGCGAATAACTTGTGTGCAAACAAAATTGTGCTCCCGAGCCAAATAGTGTGCGCAGTGAAAAAGCACGCTCTCTGACAAAAATGAACTCGGGAGAGAATGAGTGATGATTCGAAAACGTGTTCTCGGGCGAAAACATGCTCCAGGGCAAAAATGCGCGCCTGGGAGACAATGCGCTCGGGCAAAAATGCATGCCAGTGCAAAAATGCGCCACCGGACAAAAAATGCGCGCAAAAGTGAAAAACACGTGCTCGAGCGAAAAATACGCTCTAGGGCCTAAAATGCGCGCTCATGTTTTAAAATTTAATATATTTATTGTAACAAAACTTTGGTTACAAAAAATATTGATTGTATGGAATTTCAAGTTATTACAAATACTTTCAAGGTGTTGTTACAATTGCTGTTTATTGTAAGAATATTTTACTATTTGTAACGTAAAACTAGTTTTGTTACAAATACATGCATTTATTGTAACAAACATTTAGTTATTGTAACAAAATATAAAATACTTGTTACAAAAAACTAATATTTTGTAACGATAGAAAAATTTCGTTGCCAAATGTAGTTATTAGTAACAAATTTCATCTTCGTTACAATTTAGTCCTTACTATAGGTGTTGTTTGTTGTAGTGGTATGTGAAGCAGTGATGGTTGGTGAGGCTTCTAGGGTATGGTTATATCCTGAGAGGTGAAGGACCTGGTTGGTAGGTCCTTAGATGCTAATTAGCATCGGCAGCGGTTGTATGAGGAGAAATGGAATAAGGCTCCTTACGCGAGTCCTTGGGTACTTGATAGCACGGGTGGTGCATGGGAATTTCATGAATGTGCATGGTTTGCACAAGGTGGTGTGATGATCCTGGTTGGAGGATTGCTTGTGGCGGGTCTACGGGCTTGCTAGTCGTGACACCGACATAAGTCGACGGGTAGACTCTAGACCGATTGGGTTGGACTCTGGGTGCTTACCTACCCAAGTCCCCTTTTGTGTCCTTGAAGGCTCAGCATGTTGCGAGCAGTACGCAGGGTCTCCGCTGTGTGTTCTTAGCGTCGAGGTGTACAGAGGCCTAGGACTGGTAGTGTTTATACCCTCCTAGTAGTGGAGGAGCTCGTTCCACTATCTCCGTCTGGCCACGACGAGAGATGCCTGAGGGGTTAGCTACCTCTCAAAAAGCGAGAACTAAAGGTCTATGTCGACATAGCAAATATGCATGGGTGAGTCATCATATCATAATCATTGCATTGCATTCATCATTCATAATCATAACATTGCACCGCATCGGGTCCATCATATAAATTAGTATGGGCTTTTTTATATGATGGGTTCCAAATTGGAAACCTTAACTTATAAGTTTGTATGGGCATTCATATAAGTTAAGGTACGTTTTGATGCTGCTTACTCCTGTTTACTATACTGCTTACTTCAGTACTGATACACTGCTAGTATAGATGTGCTTTTACATACATGCTGATACCTCTTGCTGTTACCTGCCTTCTTGTTGTACTGTTGATATGTTAACTGCTAGATTAAGAACTTCATCATATCACCTACTTGTTATATTACTGATTATATTGCAGCTTCTCTTCAATCCCTTCCGCCCGGTGCCTTGGAGTCGCCGGGGGAGAGGAAGTGAAGCCACTTAGTCTTTACGACTAACGGTTGTTGCACCCCTCTTTTTAGGAGCGCACCCTGGGGCAGCACCGCATGGTGCTGGAGGAGGATAGTCAGGTCAGGACGACAGGGCCGGTGACTCCGATACCTTCGCTACCATCGATGACATATGTGATCACAGTTTGAGATGTAGCCCTTGGGGCAATTAGCTTGATACTCTGATACTCTGATACTTTTGCAGGAGCTCTCAGAGCTTCTTGTCTTTTGTACTTATTTGGACTCTTACTTATGTGAATATCTTTATATGCCTTCTTGCTTTTTCATTATTGATGGGTTGTCGCTGTTCAGTTGGTTTGGCCGGCAGGATAGACGTCTTGTGGGGGGAGCTAGCTCGTGTGTTGGCGCTCCCGCAAGGCGGCTGTCTTGGGCATAAGACTCCCCTCGGCCGTGTCGTGTGTTCCGGAAGGGGGGTCTTACAGAACATGGTAGAAGTTCGGTACTCTCCTCCTATAATTGTAGTAGGAGAGGCTACGATTGAAAAACCTAAGGATAAATGGGATGATATTGATGAACTTAAATGCAAAAATAGTGCAAATGCAATGAACGCTTTATATTGTGCTTTAAATCGAACTGAATTTAATCAAATTTCTGCATGTGTAATTGCTTATGATATTTGTAACCAATTAGAAGTTACTCATGAAGGTACATTGCAGGTAAAAGATGCAAAGCTATTCCAACTGGAGTCAGAATATGAAAAGTTCAGGATGGATGCCAAAGAGGACATCAACTCGATGTACACACGCTTCACCAAGATCGTCAATGCTTCAAAAGCTCTTGGAAAGAGCTACTCCGACGGCGACTTGGTCAGAAAAAAGTTTTGCTTTCTACCTCCGAGGTTCAATCCAAAGGTGGCCGCCATCTCGGAGTCACACAACCTAAGAATGCTCCAGATCGAGAACCTCATTGGGAATCTCAAAACCCATAAGGTAGAACTCCAGATTCAACATGATGAATACAACAAGGAGGCAAAGAAATAGGCGATGGCACTAAAGTCAGAGAAGGAGAGCATCGAAGAAGATGACGATGATAAAGAAGGTCTCCTTATGAAGAACTTCAAGAAGTTCATTAGAAATCCGGAAAGAAAGAACACCTTCCAGAATTACTTCCAGAAGGATGCTCGATGAAAAGGGTCATCCTCTTCATCAAAGAAAGAAAAAGGAAGTGAAGATGAAGAAGAAAGACCACCACCAGAGTGCTATCACTGCAGGAAGACCAGGCACATTCAGAGCCAGTGCCCAAAGTATCTAAAGGAGGAAAAAGAATGATACAAAGGGAAGGAGAAAAAGAAAGTGTTGAAAGCCGCAACCTGGGATGATTCTTCCTCTGAAGAATCAAGCGGATCTAAGCCAAGCAGCGAGGAGGAAGAAAACTTATTCTTGATGGCAAAAAGCAACGATGATGACACCAGTGTTCTTAGTGACACTGAGGTAACTCCTCCCACTTTCAAAGAACATTATGATGAATTTGTTCTAACCTGCAAAGCCTATGATAAAAGTATAGAAGTTAATATTATTTTAAATCATGAAAATGAATCTATCATCAAAGAAAATCATAAGCTTACTAAAAAATTAATTTGTTTTGAAAAGAGAAACGCTTCCTGCCAAGATTGTGAACACTCCTTATGTAAGGCAAAAGATCTTGAAATTTCTCTTTCTAAGTCCCTCTCACAAATCAAAACACATACAAAAGAAAATGGAAGACTTAGAGAGAAAACTAAAAACCTCTCTCTTACAAATTGATAATAACAAAAAGGGCTTTGAAAATAAATGTATCATGCTTGTAAAATAAAATTCATCTCTTAAAAAACAAACTCATGACCTCAATATGGCTATCAAAAAATTTGGAATTGGTCAAAAATCCATGGACATGATTTTGGGGAACCAATGTTATGGTTCCAAAAAATTTGGGATCGGATATCAAAGTGACCACTACCGCCCGACGCTAGCCACTAACGCCGGCAGTAGCCCAACATTTAAAAAATCTTATATATTTTCTAAAAATCAAACCTCATCCAATAAAAGCAATGTAGAACTTAAGAAAAGGTTATCAACCCCCATCATTTCGTATGCAAACTGTCATAGGTTCGGACACAAGTCTAGATCTTGCAGAAGAATTAAACAGTGATCTTTAAACCAAATCTGGATACCTAAGGCATCCACTTATTCTATGGGCACCTCTTGGGTATCCAGATCTTTAATCTCATCTTCTTTCTAGATTTGCAGGAAGGCTAAGGAAATGGAGGGCGTGTGGTACTTGGACTCGGGGTGCTCCAAGCACATGATGGGCAACAAAGAAAAGTTCCTTAGCCTAGAAAAGAAAAGGGCGGGATCGTAACCTTTGGAGACAATGGAAAAGGAAGGATCATGGGGGTCGTTACAGTGGGTAACGAATCCTTTCTGATCTATAATGTTCTTTATGAAAAAGGATTAAAACATAACCTAATATCTATTAGTCAATTGTGTGATAAAGGATTAGATGTTTTATTTGAGTAGTCCACAAATCTTTGCAAAATATTTAATCCTAACACAAAAGATGGTTTACTAACTGCACCCAGAATTCACAACGTATAAATAGTTTCCTTTCATGCTCTTTCCAAAACATCAATAAATTGTTTTTCAACTTAAAATGACGAGTTAGAACTATGGCATAGACGTTTAGGTCACGCTAGTACAATGCTCATTTTAAAACTAGCCAAAAAGGAATTGATTAGAGGATTGCCTAGATTAAATGGAAATTTATCGCACTATGTCCTCCATATCAAAAAGGAAAATTTACTAAATCTTCTTTTAAAAGCAAAAAAAAAATTCTACTACAAGACCTTTGCAATTAATTCATATGGATCTTTTTGGCCAAGTTAGCACCGCAAGTCTTGGTTGTAGAATATTTACTTTTGTTTTAATAGATGATTTCTCTAGATATTGTTGGAAATTATTTCTCTCTTCCAAATCTGATGCGTTTTGCGATTTTTCAAAACTATGTACTCATATTCAAAATGAACTAGATTTAAAAATAAAATGCATTTGCTCAGATCATGGAAGGGAATTTGAAAATAAAATTTTTAAATCTTTTTGCGAAATGGTAGGTATTAAGCACAAATTCTCTGCTCCTCGCACACCCCATCAAAACAGTGTTGTAAAAAGAAAGAATAGGACAATTCAAGAACTAGCACGTACTATGTTATCTGAATATTAATTACCCAAGTCTTTTTCGGCCGAAACTCACTACCAGAAAATGGACTTTTAGCCAGGGCAAATTGACGTGGCTAAAAGTCCATAACCGTGGCAAAAGACTTTTAGCCATGGCCTGCCCACGGCAAATGGGCGTGGGTAATGCGAGCGTGGCAAAAAGTATTTGCCACGCTCATTCCATGGCAAATACTTTTTAGCCACGACTTTTAGCCACGGTTTAAAACCGCGGATAAAAACTTCATTTCAACAATTTTTAGCCACGGTTCCTTTGTCATGGCTAAAAATTCGTTATTAGCCACGGTTTCCCTGCCGTGGCTAAAAGACCATTATTAGCCACGGTAATAAACCGTGGCAAATACTTGCCAGATTTATAAAAAAATGTATTTGTTTGAAACCGTGGCAAATAATTGGCAGATTTATTAAAAAAAATATTTGCCACGATTTGTAGTGGCAAATAGTGCAATGCATTAAAAAAATATCACAATTTTAAAATGGTAACAAATACTGCAATAAAAAATTACACATCATTATATCCCTAAATCTAGCCGAATGCCGGGCTAAAAGAATGTAAAATATTATTAAACTATAAAATTCAAGCTCCATAAGCTGTAAACCACAAAATTCAAGTTCTATAAGCTGTAAACCACAAAATTCAAGTTCTATAAGCTGCAAACCACAAAATTCAAGCTCCATAAGTGATATCCACCAACCCGAACCTAACGTTGGTGAAATAGTTCTTGTCGTCGAGCACCGCCAATAAGGTCTTCAAGATTTCAATGAACTCTATTTTCGCCTACTGTCGTGCCTCTCCCTCCAGCTTCCACAGTTTTGACCCATATTCATAAACCTACAGCCAAATAATACTCCAAGATCAATATATATTTGAATACAAACCTATCCAAATCCCAAAATTACATATATATCATATATATTAGAAAAAAAATACAATTTTCCGGGGAAAAGGGAATGAAAAATAGAGGCATGATAGATCTTATTATCTCATTCCAGGTTATATAGTCACAACCAAGTAAATCAGTTAGAACCGAATTAGTGAAGCATGCGTAAAAATGCATCAGTGTGGTTTTGTGCACAAATACACAATGAGAATGAGAGAAAAAAATACACTAGGGAGGAGGGGGAGCAATAAAATTATGAGCATTTTAAATAAGTATTTTTTTCACATAACTTGTGCCTGAGAATATTAATAAGTATTTTTTTCAGGTAATCAAACAAGGAGAAACAACAAATACAGTGGTATAAAATCTAGTTAAGCTATCTGACAAATTGTAATGGTCATTCAACTTACTGGGAAAATCCTTACAAAGAACAATAAATTTTGCAATAGTATGAATCCTCCACCCCTGCAATCATTGTCATAAATTCTATCAATATCACCAAAATATAAGCAAGAAATTTACTTAGAAATAATCTCAAAAGACATGTTTCAATACCTAAAATCTTTAGATGGGTCTTTTCCTTGCCACCACATTTCCTTCCATTGTTCAGATTTTAAATCATGTAATTCAACATCTGAAAATGCTATAGATGGATATCCAGACAAAATCTGTAGATGGGTATCCCGACAAAATCTGGGATGTTATCTCAAAAGACAAGAAATATATTAACATAGTGACCAATAGTATACATCATAAAAGAAAATTTTACCATGATGGGATGTGATTGGGGAGTGCATTCTATGCCCACATGAGAAGCTTTTCAGCCCATCAGGAGAATAAACTAATAATCTGCAACATAGAAAAATAAAGCATCTTGAATTCAAGAAAAGATCCATGCTTAATCATTTTATGGAGAAATAAGTAATAAGTGAAATTGAGTGAACAAATGATGCAATTGAGTGGTAAACTACAAATTACAAAGCATAAGCTATTAAATTAATACTTTTTTACTGCACTAAAGGTTTACAAGAATGAAAATGAGAAGCTAATATAATCATTGTAGAGATCACATCAAAATATTATGCTAACTTTGTGATTTATGGTAAAAAAAGAACAAATATAATTAATAAAAGCTACCAAGTTTGAAAATAAAGGGCATAGCCATGAGAATCATTTTTTGTTAATCTCAGGCTCCTTTGATAAGTCTCAACATGCACAATCCTGTTGAAACTAAAATAGAATCAAGATCATATTTGCTGAAACTAAAATAGCATGCACAGTCCTAAAACTAGAATAAAACAGAATCAAGATCATATTTGCTATAGAGGGAATATAAAAAAACAGAGTTTTAGTACTTCAATTCACCATGCCATTAACAGGAAATTAATTAAACTAGAACTAAAACTAGACATTATACAAATACTCCTGTACTAGGACTATATACTATTAACCAAACGATCCCTAAACAATGTCCAAAGCAAGCCTGCTATCAGATATACTTCTTCACCTGTACTGAAACTGATGGAGTCTCCTCCTTTGGTTGCTATTAACTGACGCAGAAGTTATCCTTTCACCATGAATGATACTGGCATTTTCCCTGTAGTACCACAGCTCCACAACCACCAAGAATAACACAAGAACTCTCATCCAAACTTTCCCAGGAAGAGATAGAAATACCTTGCAGCCCATATCCATGTGCAGATGCCCTAGCCTCCTCAGATCGAGTCGCAATTTCTTTTTCAAAACCCTAATTTCCTCAGACCTAGCGGCCTCTGCAGACCTTACAACCTTAAAGCCACTCCAGATCTGTTGATCTAACAAAGAGGACGAGCTGTTTGCGGCAAGACCTCCCTCAACACCTCGCTGGAATGCCGCCGTCCATGCCGAAGAAGCTGGAAGAGCCAGTACTGGGATCTCGCCTTCCAAAATGGTGGCTGATCTTGCCCCATCTGCCAGATCTGAAGCCATAAGCACTCCTCTAGAGGGAACACGACTGGTTTGAGAAGAACCTATTCCCCGCTGGGCACCACCTCCATCAACTTTGGCCGATCTTCCGCCGGAGACCAACACAGAAGACGCTGCTCCGCCTTCACCTCCCAGTGTGCATTCTTTAGAGGAAGAGCTCCTTCTGCCAAGAAGCCTCGAAATGTACAAATGATAGGAGGCTTCCGCTTCACGCACAATGTGAATTAAAACCCCCCTGTGTCTTGCTCCTTGGGAGCACCGCCGACCCCACCAACACAACCTTCCTTGAACACCACCCCACCAAAATGCTTGCCCCCTATGTTATACAAATGTTTTTTAATAAATTAACATATATAATAATATAATGTTAAAAAATTTAACATATATACTAATATAATATTTACTCAATCCAAGAATTTAGGGACGTCGACGTGTATGATTACTTAATAAAGTCATATTAATTTTGGCATACAAATACATTTGTCTCGCTTGCATTCGTGACATGTGTACACACATGCATACATGTACTAGCCTCTATTTCAAAATTCATGTCGACGAATTTTCAAGTCATGACTAATCTCAATGTTTTAGCGCGATGATGATTCTTGATAAAAATATAATCGCATCAATACATAACTGCATCATTAGTTATTTTATGCTTAACGATGTTTGTGTTTTTTTTCTCGTTACAGCCTCTTTGGTCATGAAATAATATTTAGTGGTATAAAATTATGATTTAGGCGCTCCTATATTTTTATTACATTTTAAAAATATTTGTCACAAAAGCTAAACGTGTATGTCGAAGTTTTTCACGAAAAACGTCATTAATGTTAAAAAATTAGTATTTGCGACAACTTTGGGAAAAAATTTGCTAAATATAAAATTAACGGCGACGCTTTTTAAAATGTCGCAGACAAAACGTCACTGTAGAGGATATCTCTTGTAGTATACGCGGTTGGGATATCTAATCTTGATCTTTGACTTTCGGAGTAATTGACTCATCGATGTAGTCCTCTTCATTGCTATCGCGACTCGGTGCCTATCTTCGAAAATTCACATTGCATCTCTAGTCATCTTCATCATTATCATCATTCAGCTCCTTCTTTAAACCATTCTTCTATCGGTGCATCGACGTAGTCTTTTTCATCACTTATGCGACTTAGTTCCTTCTTTAGACTATTTGCCTACTTTGATTCACTAAATGTCTACATCTTCAATATTTTCCTCGCATAGCTTATCTGATGAAACTACTCGTACGTGGAATTCATCTTATTCATCTTTTTCTATAAGAATAATAGACTAATATCTTGTTATAATTAGGTTATGAGTATGATGATGTTCGTATTGATTTTATTAAAATGCTAACAGTCATTGGTAATGTACAACCCTCATATTTTCCGAGTCGGTGTGACCCAACCTGGATGAGACCAAGACAATGAAGGTGGTCGAGACAATCAAAACGACCACGCAGAAGCGGCCGGGACCAGTCAAGGCAAAGAGAGGCCACATGGGACGCGGGGGGAGCACCCGCTCCCCCGACTCCCCTTCGGGCGAGTGGGAGGAGCCTCCCACTCGCCGTTCACCCGGGCGAGTGGGAGGATCCCTCCCACTCGCCGGGCGAGTGGGAGGGTCCCTCCCACTCGTCGGACACTGATAAGTAGTATTATTATAACTTTTTAATAGAAAATTTTGTAAATATTTAATATGAATTTTCCTTTTATGTCAATTTTAGGTTATAAGTTAGTTCTTTTTGCAATTTTGATTCTAAATTAGCTTAATTTCAATATTTGCAGAATTTTGGGACAAATCGGGAAAAATGGCAAGTCACGCCCTCGGTCACGCCCGTGACCAAGGGAGTGTAACCTAAAGATCAGTCCAGAATGATGTCGCGTTGTCTGAGCTAGCCCACACCAAGTCACGCCCCAGGTCGCGCCCGTGACCCAAAGTCTGGCCCGTGACCAAGGGCGTGTAAACTTAGAATCTTCCACGTGGAGCCGCCGTCGAGACATGGAGATGCTGTCGAGAAGTCAACCTAAGTCACGCCCGTGACCCACATGTCACGGCCGTGACTTTCCAGCGTGATCTCTGCTTCGCCACCGCGCCGAATTCCAGCCCACGACGCATTTAATGCAGCCGTCCAAAGTCACGGTCGTGACCCGACATGTCACGCCCGTGACATGTCACTTTTCGCCTCGCCGAATTCATGCCCACGCCGCTGTCGGATCTGATGTGAATAGTGCAGTCACGCCCTTGGTCACGCCCGTGACCGAGGGCGTGTAATCTGAACTCTAAATTTAGCTTGCAATTTCTTTTTTTCTAGCCAAGTAATTAAAACCCCAAAATATCGTTAGATAAGATAATAGCGACTTTCCTCAAAGTAGAAGTAATCAACGCGCCCCGTGGAATACGACCTTGATATTTCTTAATATCCTATACTATAGACGATAAGGTACACTTGCCTTTATCGGAAATAGTTTTGGAGAAAATCTCAAACCTTCGCTAAATTTTAAAACCTACCAAATTAAATATCAAATTTTTGGCGCCGTTGCCGGGGAATTTTGCGTAGATATTTTGAAACAAGGATAGCTATTAATTTTATCATGTTGTTTTTATTTTAGTTTTTCTATTTTTGAAAATCTTAAGGGTGAAATTAAAATCTTGGAAAGGGACGTTTGGGGTGTCATCCCATCTCACCTCCTAGTACCTTGCAAACCCTTCACCGGGTAGATCTTGGGAAGTCCAAGACTAACTTAATCTGCCTAAAAGAACAAAAAAAAAATATTCTCTGTTTTTCTTCTTCCTTCCTTCTCTTTTTAGTGTATGACCCGTGGTAGCACTTCGATTCTTCCTTTTGATCCGGAAATCGAGCGAACCCTTTTGAGGCACCGCCGTCCTCGTGATCAAGGAAATCAAGTAGAATCCGAAGAGTCGATCGGGGACACTAACGCAGCGAACAAGGATCATAATCTTAATCCTCCTAATCTTAACGAGCCAAATCCTAATGAGGACGCGCAACAGACCATGTCTTATTATGCACGGCCGAATTTAGAAGGCACACAATCGAGTATTGTTCGACCCACGGTGGCGAACAATAATTTTAAGATCAAGTCCAGCATCATACAAATGGTGCAACAATCGGTGACCTTTGATGGTCAACCGGACGAGGATCCAAACTCACATATTTCTTAGGTTCTTGAAATTTGCGACACATTTAAGATCAATGGCGTCACCGATGACGCCATTCGATTATGTCTTTTTCCTTTTTCTTTGCGGTCTAAGGCCAAGCAGTGGCTGGGCTCTCTACCAAGGGGATCCATCACTACATGGGCCGAAATGGCGGAAAAATTTCTCAATAAATATTTCCCGCCTTCAAAGACCGCTAAATTGCGCACGGATATTGCGTCGTTCATGCAAATCGACTCGGAGACTCTCTATGACACATGGGAGCGCTTCAAGGAGCTTTTGCGCCGATGCCCTCACCACGCACTTGCCACTTGGCAACAAGTGCAAATATTTTATAATGGCTTAAATCTCCAAACGAGGCAAATGATTGATGCGGCCGCCGGAGGGACATTAAATAATAAAACCCCGATTGCCGCTCAAGAGCTTTTCGAAGTGATGGCCACAAATGCGTACCAATGGAACATGCCCCGAGCGCGACCTAATAAGCTGGCCGGAATTTTTGAAATAGACGCTAACGCAAATTTGGCTTTACAAGTTGAGCGCTTAACAAAGCAAGTGGCGGAGATGTCTGCTTCCTCCGCCACTCCTCCTTGGGCTAATAATGTTTTACTTGAAGAGCAAGTTGATTACATGGGAAATCCGCCTCGGCCTTCCTATAACCCGAACACCGCTCCATATAATAACACCTACAATGCGGGTTATAGGAATCATCCGAATTTCTCATGGAGCAATCAAGGAAATGCTCAGCGTCCCTTAAATTTAAATCAACCTCCAAATCAACTTCTTAATTTAACTCCCCCTCCAAATTTTGATCCACCCGGTTTTCCACCGCAACAGCAAAAGCCCTCTCCGCTTGAAGAGGTTTTTGCAAAATATGTTGCTACAAATGAAGCGAACATCCGGAACCTCACCAGATCGATCAAAAATTTGGAGAACCAAGTGGGCCAGCTAGCAAAGATAATCTCCGAGCGCCAGCAAGGAGCCCTTCCGGGAAACACGGAGCCAAACCCAAGGGAGAGCGCAAATGCGATTACACTCCGAAGCGGGAAGGAGGTGGTTTCAAAACAGGACGAACCCATGGTAACTTCCTCCCCTCCTCCTCCTATTTTATCTTCGAATTTACCTGCTACGTTAGCTCTGCACGCTTCTACTTCAAATATTCCGTATCCATCTAAGTTTAAAAGCGAGAGCGCCGAAAAGAATTATAAAAGTTTTTAGATATTTTAAAGCAAATTCACATTAATGTACCCTTCTGCGAGGCTATCTCTCAAATGCCTAAATATGCGAAATATTTTAAGGAGTTGCTCTCCAATAAAAAAAATTAGAAGATATTTCGCATATTTCATTGAACGCAGAATGCTCCGCGGTTGTACTCAACAAATTGCCTAGAAAAGTGAATGACCCGGGACGGTTCTCCATCCCGTGTTTATTTGGCAATTCGTTAGTAAAACACGCTTTAGCGGATCTGGGAGCAAGTATCAATCTCATGCCTTTTTCACTATTTAAGAAACTAGGTCTAGGAAATCCAAGCCCCACTCGAATGAGTATTCAATTAGCGGATCGCTCTTTAAAATATCCGGTAGGAATAGTGGAGGACGTGCTCGTCAAGGTCGACAAGTTCATCTTCCCGGTGGACTTTGTCATTCTTGATATCGAAGAGGATGCCGAAGTACCCCTCATACTCGGCCGCCCCTTCCATGCCACCTCCCGCGCCATTATTGACGTAAGTAACGGAAAGTTCCTCCTTCGGGTTGGAGACGATGAAGTTTCTTTCGGCATAAATTCCTCGATGCAGAACACATTAGAAAATGACGATTCGTATTTTTACCTGGAAGAGTGTTGGGAATTCGATTCACCTCCCGAGTTAGTCTCCACCTCGAGTCACGAGTCCGAGCTCGCCGAACTCTTTTGTCTGGAAGAAGAAGAAGTCACTCGTTTCACACCACCCGAACCACTATTTTTAGAAAAATTGAAAATCAAAACTTCTTATGAAGAACCACCCGTTTTATAACTAAAGCAACTTCCCCCTCACCTTAAGTATTTATTTTTAGAAAAAGAGTCGAAGCTACCCGTCATCGTTTCATCCGAACTTAGCAACTCGGAAATTTCTAAGTTAGCTATTGTCTTAAGAAAGCACTGCCACGCAATTGCGTGGCAAATTTCGGATATTAAGGGTATAAACCCTTCCTTCTGCACTCATAAAATCTTTCTCGAAGATAATTGCCGAAATTCGGTCCACCCTCAACGGCGGCTAAACCCTAACATGAAAGAAGTCGTTAAGGCCGAAGTGATCAAACTATTGGACGCGGGAATTATCTACCCGATATCGGATAGTACTTGGGTTAGCCGAGTACAAGTCGTACCGAAGAAAGGTGGCATTACGGTAGTATCTAACGAGAATAACGAGTTGATCCCAACCCGTACTGTTACGGGTTGGCGGATGTGCATCGATTACCGAAAACTAAATGATGCCACCCATAAGGATCACTTCCCTCTACCGTTTATTAATCAAAGCTTAGAGCGCCTTTCAGGTCACTCCTACTGCTGTTTTCTCGATGGTTTGTCGGGGTATTTTCAAATCCCAATTTCGCCCGACGACCAAGAGAAAACTACTTTCACTTATCCCTTTGGCACCTTCGCTTATCGAAGGATGCCATTTGGTCTTTGTAACGTGCCAGCTACATTTCAAAGATGTATGCTGGCAATATTTGACGAGTTAGTAGAGGAGGTGATGGAAGTGTTTATGGACGACTTTCCGTATTCGGAAACTCATTTAAAAATTGTTTACAAAATCTTGAGCGTGTGTTGCAGCGATGCGAGGAAATGAATTTAGCACTTAATTGGGAGAAATGCCATTTTATGGTCAAGGAAGGATTAGTCCTTGGTCATAAAATTTCGGGCATGGGGATCGAGGTCGATAGGGCCAAGATTGAAGTGATTGAAAAGCTCCCCACTCCAACAAACGTAAAAGCTATTCGTAGTTTCCTAGGGCACGCAGGGTTCTATAGGCGCTTTATACAAAATTTTTCCAAAATCACAAAGCCGTTAACCCATCTTCTTGAAAAGGAATCCTCATTTATTTTTAGCGATGAATGCCATTTGGCCTTTAAACTTATCAAAGAAAAACTTATAAACTCCCCGATTCTAGTCGCGCCGGATTGGTCGCTCCCTTTTGAAATCATGTGCGACGCGAGTGACATTGTGGTTGGTGCCATTTTAGCCCAACGGGTGAGTAAGTATTTCCACCCTATTTATTATGCGAGCAAAACACTCACGTCGGCACAAGCGAATTACACCACTACCGAAAAAGAGCTTCTAGCGATCGTTTTTGCCTTCGATAAGTTTAGCTCATACATCACCCTCTCGAAAGTTATCGTCTTCACGGATCACTCCGCACTTAGGTATCTTTTAAGCAAATCGGGCGCCAAGCCTCGTCTTTTGCGATGGATCCTCCTCTTGCAGGAGTTTGACTTAGAGATCCGGGACAAAAGAGGAGACGAAAACTTGGCGGCCGGTCATCTTTCTCGTCTAGAAAACCCAGCCTCGGAAGTATTGATAGAATCTGACATCGATGATAAATTTCCGGAAGAGCGCCTCCTCGCTCTCAAAAATATTAATTCATCGTCTACCCCCTGGTTTGCAGATCTGGCTAACTATTTAGTAGCCCGGGTCCTGCCGAAAGAATTCTCGAGTCAGCAAAAGAAAAAATTCTTTTCTGATTTAAAGAATTACTTTTGGGAGGACCCCTTTTTATTCCGTGTATGCGCAGACCAAGTGGTGAGACGATGCGTCTCGAGTGAGGAGGGTCTTAAAATTTTACGACATTGTCACGAGGGACCATCCGGTGGTCATTATCATTCAAACCGAACCGCGAAGAAGGCGCTGGAGGCGGGCTTTTATTGGCCCTCGCTCTTCAAAGATGCTCACACCCTTTTGAGTACTTGCGACAGCTGCCAGCGGTCGGGGAACATCTCTCGCCGGGATGAGATGCCCCAAAATATTTTCTTAGAATGCGAAATTTTTTATCTTTGGGGCATTGATTTCGTTGGTCCTCTCCCTCCTTCGTTTTCAAATAAGTATATTCTAGTAGCGGTTGACTACGTGTCGAGGTGGGCGGAAGCGCAAGCTCTCCCCACCAACGATGCGCGAGTCATCGTTAACTTTTAAAAAAAATTATTCTCTCGATTTGGCACTCCGCGCGCTATTGTGAGTGATCGGGGCACCCATTTTTGCAATACTCAATTCACAAAAATCTTAGCAAAATATGGTGTCACACACAAATTATCCACTGCATATCACCCACAAACGAGCGGCCAAGTTGAAGTTGTTAATCGAGAATTAAAATGGATCTTAGAAAAAATGGTTTCTATTAATCGGAAGGATTGGGCAATAAAGCTCGATGACGCGCTATGGGCCTATCGAACGGCGTACATGTCCGCTATCGGTTGTACACCATATTGAATGGTCTATGGCAAGGCTTGCCACCTCCCGGTTGAATTAGAAAGCCGCACATTTTGGGCGCTTAAATTTTTAAATCTTGATTCTACTTTAGCGGGCGAACAAAGAAAATTTCAAATGAACGAATTGAATGAGTGGAGAGCGAATGCATATGAGAGTAACAAATTATATAAGGAGCGAACAAAGTTTTATCACGACAAACATATAAAATTTCCAAAAACTTTTTCGCCAGGCGATCTCGTCCTCCTTTATAATTCTCGTCTTCGCCTTTTTCTGGGAAAGCTGAAATCTCGATGGTCCGGACCTTTTATTGTTAAAGAGGTTTGGTCCTATGGGACAATTCTAATTTCCCACCCGGAAAAAGGTTCCTTCAAAGTTAACGGGCACCGCCTTAAATTGTATCTTCCGGGAGACTTACCTAATGACAAGAGTGATGCGATATTTCTTCATAATATAACATGATCGGCAAGTGGGTCAAGCTACGCGACCTTAAACAAAGCGCTTTTGGGAGGCACCCCAAGGTTATCTTTTTATTATTTTCTCTTGTTTTTGTTCTTTCTTTAACATCTTTTGTAGGTAATCGCGGCTTCCCCACAAAAGCTTCAAAAAAAAATTTATCAGGGAAGCTCTTTTTCAATCTTTCTTTTTCCTTGCATTTCTTTTTACCTTTTCTTACTTCATACTTATTTTTAAACATTGGGGACAATGTTTAACTTTAAGTATGGGGGTGTAGATAGCCCTTTGTAAATATTTGTAAATAGTTTTAAAAAAGAAAATTTTCAAAAAAAATGAACAAAAAGAAAATTTTAATTTTGTTTCTATGTTTTCCTTTATTTAAGCACTTGCAAAAAAAAAACCAAAAACTCAAAAAAAAAATATATAACAGAAAAATTTAAATCTTGGAAAGGGACGTTTGGGAGCCCTTGGGAAGTCCAAGACTTAACAAAAATTGTTAAGTTTTAAAGCTAGTTTCTTTTCTTTGTAAATTGTTTTTAATGACAAAAATTCAAAAAAAAAAGATAATATAAAAATTCAAAAATATATATATGAAAAAACTTAAAACACAAAAAAAACTTTTATCTTATACCTCTCCTATTTGTTGTTTTTGTGATTTCTTAGAAATCTAGTTGAGAATGTTTATAAGCATGTTTAAGTTTTTAATTGGCTAAAATTTTGCTTATCATAGTTTGTTAATTTTAAATTTGAGGTAATCTTGATTTAAGAATCATCTTATGATTTTAAATTGATTAGAGAATTTTGTTAGCATGACTTCTCTTTTTATTTTTAAATGGCTTCATTTTGTAGTAAATTTCCTAAACCTCTTTAGATTTCAATTATATTTTCTTCTAACTTCTTAGATCTTAGGAATTTTAATTTTACTAGAATTTGCTCTCAATATGATTTAAAGCTAGCTAGATTTATTTTCCCCTACCCTACCCCCTTTGATGGCATAAAAAAATGTATTAAAAGATCATATGTCATGGGAATAAGAGGATAAAATTCATTATTCCCTAAAACATATGCACCCAAAATATTTGAAAAGATTATATGGCATGGAGTAAGAGGATAAAATTAATTACTCCTAAACCATATACATTTTGGGTTTTTATTAGAAGAGAAAAAAAAAGAGAAAGAAAGAAAAAAAAAGGAAATTTCATGATAAATTCCATTTCCTCCATTCAAAAATGTCTCTTCTTATGCCAAATTTTATGAAATCCCCCTTAACCAATTATCATTGTTCTAGTTTTAGTTGAAAATTATGGAGAGAGCAATATTTAGTAATTTACTTTTCCTTAAGTTTCTTTTAAGGTAGAGTTCTTATAATTTTAATTTAATTTAGTTTTATAATTTCTACAATTTTGTCAAACTACTTAATTTTCTTGAGAAGTTCTTGCCTAAACATTTTTCCCTCTTTTCAAATCATCATCATAATTTAGGACTTAACTCCCCTTTGAATTTACTCTTAATTTAACTTTTGGTTAAATGAAATTTTAGTTTTAAATTAAAATTTTTTAAGGATGTCTTATAAATTATGTCTCACACTTTTGCTCTGGAATAGCAAAACCTCAAGTTTGGGGGTATTTGATAAGTAGTATTTTTACAACTTTTTAATAGAAAATTTTGTAAATATTTAATATGAATTTTCCTTTTATGTCAATTTTAGGTTATAAGTTAGTTCTTTTTGTAATTTTGATTCTAAATTAGCTTAATTTCAATATTTGCAGAATTTTGGGACAAATCGGGAAAAATGGCATGTCACGCCCTCGGTCACGCCCGTGACCAAGGGCGTGTAACCTAAAGATCAGTCCAGAATGATGCCGCGATGTCTGAGCTAGCCCACACCAAGTCACGCCCCAGGTCACGCCTGTGACCCAAAGTCACGCCCGTGACCAAGGGCGTGTAATCTTAGAATCTTCCACGTGGAGCCGCCGTCGAGACGTGGAGATGCTGTCGAGAAGTCAACCTAAGTCACGCCCATGACCCACATGTCACGACCGTTACTTTCCAGCGTGATCTCTGCTTCGCCACCACGCCGAATTCCAGCCCACGCCGTATTTAATGCAGCCGTCCAAAGTCACGACCGTGACCCGACATGTCACGCCCGTGACATGTCACTTTTTGCCGCGCCGAATTCAAGCCCACGCCGCTGTCGGATCTGATGTGAATAGTGCAGTCACGCCCTTGGTCACGCCCGTGACCGAGGGCGTGTAATCTGAAATTTTTACCTATAAATTCAGAGGTTCTCCTTGAGTCCAGGGTTGAGAATTTTGGAGTGGGGGAGGTGCTGTTGGAGCCAATCTTGAGTATTTTTTAACTTTCATGTTCATGTTCATGTGACTTTACTTTCATGCTCTCTTCCTTTTCTCATGCAATGTACTAGCTTCCTTTCAATGCAATAGTTTAGTTTAAGCTTGTAACTTGTTTTTCCTAGCTTGCAATCTCTTCTCTTAAGACTTGTAACAGTTTTCATTTAAATAAAAATTAGTTGTTCTCTTTATTTTGTCTCCTCCTTACTTAGTTAAATTTTCTTATTATGCATTTTTATTTTTCTTCCTCTTTCCCCTCCACCATGATTAACTAATCCTCATTAGTACTCGATCAAAATGATCCTAGGATGAGTTAGACAAGTTATGATTTTCTAAAGTTTTTTTTTCCGTTTTTATAAACACTTGAATTACCCTTGATTTTTAATTAGTGAGGCCATATTTTTGATATATGGTTTTCGCTTATGTTTTCATACTTAGTTAGCCGAGAGGCTCAAAGTATGAATCGATCACTCAAGGGTAAAGAGAGTTGCACGCACTCCTCGAGAGAGGATGACGTAAATCTCCCGGATTGGAGTCAAATCCAATAGCGGGGTTCACTTCGTAAAGCAAGTTTTAGGTAATCGATTATAGGACGAGAGTCCGGTTGATTTTTCCTAAACTTAGTTGGGCATTAACCTCGTGAGAGGCATGTTCGAGCTTCGGGAACCTCCACGGTCAAGTAGTTCAATTTAAATGGAATTAGATTTAATCTCTTTTCACTTGTCTTTTCTCACTCCAAGGTGACTTTTGATTGAGTACTAGCTTCTTCTATCATCATCTAAACTCTAAATTTAGCTTGCAATTTCTTTTTTTCTAGCCAAGTAATTAAAACCCCAAAATATCGTTAGATAAGATAATAACGACTTTCCTCAAAGTAGAAGTAATCAACGCGCCCCGTGGAATACGACCTTGATATTTCTTAATATCCTATACTATAGACGATAAGGTACACTTGCCTTTATCCGAAATAGTTTTGGAGAAAATCTCAAACCTTCACTAATTTTTAAAACCTACCAAATTAAATATCAACCACCTTAAGGGGGAGTGGGAGGAGGCCCTCCCACTCACCATCCCCTTTGGGCGAGTGGGAGGAACTCTCCCACTCGCCCGGTACATTGGGGGGAGGCCAGTATGGCCTCCCGTGAGGGGGGAAGTGGGCACCTCGGGTCCCACTCGCCTCCCCTCACGCGTTGATTGTTCATGGTCATGGTCGGACTGCGGATAGCGGAATTTTGGTTATTCGCAGTCCAATTTTGGCTATCCGCAGTCCATTTTTGGGAAAGTCTTTAAATAGACCCCCATGGGCACCTTGGGAAGGGTTGGTTCCTACCCTCTCCCTCGCGTGTGAGCAAGCACTACCCCTCCCCTCCCCCTGTCATTGAAGGTGGACGGTGAGGTGATCCTTAGTGCCCTCCAAGGTGCCCAGGCTCAGCATTGGCTTGGGAGGGGAAGTTCCGAGTGAGCTTCCGGGTGTGTGGTGGGACCTCCGCGCTGCAGCTTAAGGGGTCCATTTGTGGGCTCAGGTGTTCATCAAGGGCAAGGGTCTCTCAGTTCTTAGTTACCGGTCAAGGGTCTTAGCTTAGGTCAAGTAAGAGTTAGCCGCATCCCCCTTTCGAACGCTGAAACCGGGTTACTGGTTTCAACAGGTAACTTATATAGTAATCATTACGCAACGAAGATGACACTCTAACTGGAGCTCAAGAAAAGTGTCCAAAACCAGCATATTAGAGGTCAATCTTGATCATCTTCTATAATGGCTTCATTTTGGATCATTCATCAGTAGATATCAACTGTTGTGGTTCGCCAACAATTCTGATTTTAGATTGACTATTGTTGATTGATCTCCTCATAGCACGTGATGTGATTGAATATGTGACATAAATTAATTAAATATAAGAATTAATGTTTAAATTAATATTAATATATTTACGCATATGCTATGAATAAAAAAACTAAATTTTTGTCAATTATCTTTTACTAATTTTTTTCCACGGCAAAAATTATGGCTAATACTTTTGTATTTACCACGAATTAAGAATTGTGTCTAAAATATTAGCCACGAATTTGAAACTGTAGCTTATAGTATCTTTTTAGCCATGAAATCGATAAACCGTGGCTAATGCCTTCTTTTTTGCCGCGAATTTGACGACCGTGCCTAATACTTTCTTATTAGCCACGAATTTTGAGCCGTGGCTAATACTTAACTATTAGCCACGATTTTTGACCCGTGGCAAATAAAGTGTGGCTAAAAGTCAATTTTCTAGTAGTGGTTGTAAGCACATCATGTTATGTAATGAATAGAGTCATGCTTCACCCATCTTTAAATCTCACATCGTATGAACTATTCTATCAAAAGAAATCTAACGTATCGTATTTTAAAGTATTTGGATATAAATGATTTACTTTCAATACAAAAGATGCCTTAGGAAAGTTTGATGAAAAATATGATGAAGGAATAGTTCTTGGATACTTTTCAACTAGTAAAGCCTATAGAATATTTAACAAAAGAACGAGTAGGGTTGAAGAGTCTATTAATGTAAAATTTAATGAATTTATTCCTTGTGTAGAAAAAATTCCTACATGTGCAAATGATGAACCTTTGCCATCTTTGGAGCACGACGAAGAGGTACCTTCCAAAGAGGAGAAGGAGGATGTAAGACCCCTTTTTTTGCTACAAAACCGGGTCTTATGCCCAGAATCGCCGCTTTGCGGTGACACCATCACACTGGATGGTCACCACTACAAAACGTTGATCCTCCCGGCAATATCGATCACAACAGAAGAAAAGTATACATTTTGATATATAGAAATCAAGTCCACATCACATGAAATAAAATATCCCAGGATAAAAAAGGTCCACAAATAGTAACCGAAATAAAGGTAGCAAAAATAAGGGCTTCTGCCCGATACATCAAATCATCAATACAGTGTCACTGGCGGAAGCAAATCAACTAGTAACACTCACGGATCCTGAGATGAGTGCTCCTGTGCTAGACTGTCCCGCCTCCATTTGCCCCAGCTTATGGTGCTGCAACGTCTCCTCCGTCCCCTAAAATGATAAGGTCCACCGACCGTTAGTCAAATGACTATGCCAATCCCCCACCCCTCCCCTGGTGACTCCTAGGCACCGAGCGGAAGGAATGAAGCGGAGGATAGTAAGGGGTATAAACAATAGCAGGTGACAGTGAATCTAATCTACAGGAAAGGTCTATCACCACACAACATATGTTACAGTGAGTAAAGCAGTAACTATTAAAGCAGTAATAGGTAAAACATTAATAAGTAAACAGTAATGAGGTAAACAGTAATAAAGAAGAGTAACCTTGATTTATAGGAATGCCCATACAAACCTATAGGCCAAGGGGTCATTTAGTAGGGTCTGTCGTATAAAGAGTCCCATAACAAATTTATACGATAGGGGTAGGGGTGAAATGCAATGTTTATGTTATGACATGCAGAGTTATGCAGTTTATGCTATGAACACACAAGTGTAACTCACACACTTCGACTATGTGTGCACATACCTATAGCTCCGCCTTTTTGGACCTAGCAAAACTCTGAGGATACTCCCGTAGTGGCAAACGGAAGCGGTGGGTTGGGCCTCTCCCACCTCTAGGTTGTTATCTGCCTTACCTAACCTAGACCTATCGTACACCTCAATGCTAAGAACACAACAGCGGAGCTCCTGCATACTCTTGCTGGCCAGCCCACCAGACATTTCTTGGTAAAGTGAAATCCACACTTACCGAGCCAAAGTATCGATGTCGGTGCAACGACCATCAATACAAAGACCCACAATTTATGCACATACATTTATGAACATCTCCGAGCCATAATCTCCCCAGGCTAACCCGCCCGTCCAAGAACCATTTCTAAGTCACAAGCTCACTGGACTAATTAGTCTGCTTCTACAACCACCGTGCCTTCCGCTCGTAAGACCAAACCAACTATCCTCTCGTAACCACCGGGGTGTGGGTGAGTGTATTATAAGTTATTCTTGCCCAACATTTTACTCCTACGATTAGGGGTTAATCTTGGACTTCCCGAGGTCTACCCTATGAGGGGCTCGTAGAGGTACTAGGAGCTATGATGGGATGACACCCCAAGGCTCCCTTTCTCAAGACACTTATTGTTATTAGTAACGACCCATAAGAATTCCCCTCTTATCATTCCACTTGGATTAACCCTAAGTATTTTATGACTCTCTCAACGAAAGACGATCTTTCCTCAATCCCGAGCACAACCTTGCCCCTTATCTTATCGTGCACACCTAACATATAGACTCCTATTGGTGACCTCAAATCTCCTCAACCAGACTAAGTACACCATCTACCTCCAATTCACACCTAATGGTCTACAAATTACTTAAGCTTTACAGTTTTACTATACGCTGACCAAATGAGCTATATGAGGTGTATGAGAGGAGGTACTCCAAATAGTAATGCAAATGACTCAAGATTATTACTGGGAGTCTATCATTATATTATAAGACTAAATCTAGAAGGTCATAATTTTCCTTATTTATTTGGCATTTATTATAATTTCTCCAAAATTGGCCAAGTATGAAATTGAAAATGAAGTGTAAGATCTTCTCATAATATGGCCTACACAAATTTATGGAAAATCTAGGACATCAAAAAAACAACAAATACAGATTAACACAATTTTACAGTATGGTATTAGCCTCTAATTATAATATTGAATAATTATCCAAAATTGGAGGCTAATGAAGGAACCACCAAAAATACTTATCCAAAAATTATGGTAAAATTAACAAACCTCTATACTGATCTGAAAGGTTCACTAACTGAGTTTTATAATTTTTCAAAACCATCTAGTCACATAAATAAATATTTCAAGAAAATCCAAACTAGGGCACATTGTGAAGTAACCTACTGATAAGTACTTCCAAAAATCATACATAAATTCACAGAGCTTTCTAATGCCCTAAAGTGTCCTATTACCTAGTTTCACAATTATTCAGATAATAATAAACACTTAACTAATTTTTCTCACAAATAGTTCACACAAAAAGTTTGTGAATGAAGTACCATATAGATCATCTTAAAAATCACAACAAAAATATCAGGGAACTATATCACTAACACAAGCTAGCTGGCAAAGTTTCCTAATCATCCTAGGTTATATGAACATGTTATTCCTTTTTGTAAGGAGGTGCCCTAAATGATTCTTAATTAAATTTGAGGGAATAAGAGTGCCTAAAAATTCTCACAAAATTATCTAGGGTTATTCACCACCCTAAGAACTTATCCACCAAGTTCCAAGTCCATGCAAGTATATATGACCCTATGTCCTTCACCAAGCCCAAAGTGAAACCCTATGGTTTGAACGAGGTTCTGATGCCGCGACATCTCCACCACCAGATGATGATAGACCGGAACCGGATGTGCTGCAACATAATGATTTAAGACGTCATGATGACCCAATGGCCGCTAACGGAAAGCAACGTTACAACCTCCGTCCGCGGAGCGCAAAGATTATTTGAAGTATATTAAAAAGCACATTTTTAGTTTCTAATTATTTCTTTTAAATGCGGGACTTGTAATCTTTTATTTTTATGCTTTTATATTTTTGGTGTGCTGTTAGACATTTATGGTGTGCTATTAGCCATCCGAATTGATGAGATTATCATCTCAATCTTGGATGGTTGGATCTAATTTGTAACTCCTATATATAGGAGGCTTTAAGAGATGAAAGAGATTATTGAAAACCCTAAAACCAGCCCCCTCTCTCTTGAGAATTTTGGCCAAGCTTGTGAGAAGCCACCCACCCCCTTGTCTCCCTCTTCTCCTATTTCGGCCTCCCCTCTTGTGGAGATTCCGGCGTGGTTTCTTGGTGCGACTCCAAGGAATAAGGACGGCAACCCCACTCGGTGCGACGCCGGTGGACCATTCGGTGCGACGCCAGTGGAAATCGTTGAGAGATTGATTCTCCCACAAGTTATCAAGTGTGATTCCTCCAAAACGGTTGGGTAAAATCTTCCCCTCTCTAGTGATTCTTCTTTAGATTTGTGGAGGTAGAACCATCGTGTTCTCCGCGATTTTAAATCTCAATCTATTCTGAATCTCTGAATAAAACTGTTATTCTCCGTGTTTCTATTTCTGGATCGGGTAGGTCCACTTTGCTTGAGCGGATCTTGGCCTATAGCCTTGTAGGTCTTGCCCTCAAAAAGAATTGGCAACCTTTGCGTTAATTTTGGGAACATGTTGACTCATTTTTTATCGCTGTTTTAGAGTCAACAGTCCTCCGAATGGATTGGTGTACGTGTGCGAAAGAATGATATATTTGTGGGTGATAGATGCTTGCGTAGGTGCGGCCGGTCAAGAATGTGTTGCTAGGCGAGTTAGAGTTTACTTGTGTAGATCTACGTAGCGACGTATGCTGCATCAATTTGGTATTAAAGCAGGTCGTGTCAATTTCTCAATTGATACAACTTTGTTATCCATTTCCGTGGCGCAAACTAAGATAGAAAATCAAAAAAACAATTCGGTGGTCTGCGAATAGCGGGCTAAAATCTTTATTTTTCGTCAAAAAATCAAAAAAAAATTCTGAAGGTTCTTATTTTTAGTCACATCCCGAAAATATTTTTATGCCAAAAAAATTTAGATTTATCCGACACTACAAAATCCACTCATTATTTTATCCAAACCAGCATGCGCACTAGGCTAGGAACGGAGTATAACACACCTTCATCATCTAGGATGGCTGCGAATGAGCACGGGGATAGTAACGCTGAGGCCATAGAGGGGCTACGTAATGAGATGACCGAGCTTAGGACCATGTTAGCACAAATCCTTCTGAATCAAGGAGGGCCGCCACCGCCACCCGTTAATGTGGGGCAGCCCAACCGGCGCCAACAGGCCCATGATTCGGGTTCCGATGGGCACTCTCCAAGAGTGCCCCCTCGAGATCACCGCCCCGAGCGTGGCTTCGATATTACTAGGGCCGTTAAGATTGACTCCCCCACTCATGATGGTTTGGGAGACCCCCAGGTCTTCCTTACTTAGGTAGTGGATATGGAATGCTACTACAAATGGCACAACCTTACGGACCCCCAAAATGTCCAAGTTGCCAGGATGAAGCTAACGGGCCGTGCGAAGACTTATTGGCTGAATGAGGAGCGGATATTAGGAGCCGGGCAAGGAGTGCCACATATAGGTTGGCCGGTTATGAAGAATTTGCTAACCGATCAGTACGTCCCTGCGTACCACCGAACTTAGATGTTCGATGAGCTTGCCACCTTGTGGCAGGGCTCAAATTCGGTAGCTGAATATACGGGAGAGTTGAAGGACTGAATGGTACGTTGTGATCTTAGGGAGATTCCTGAGGTCTATCTAGATTTCATAACTGGCTTCAACCCGATATTCAAAGGAAGCTCCTGCGCTATGGCCACACGGACCTGAACACGACTTTCAATGCCGCCCTTGACATTGAAAAGCATCTTGCCTCGAAGGCCCACTCCCGTTATTCCCACACGAAGAACAAGCCCACTGTTGGAGCGTCTTCCTCCACATATCTGGATAAGGGGAAGCTTAGGTCCACCGAGTCGAACTCTGTCATGATCACTGCTAGGAACGTTAGGAATCCTGTGAGTGAGTGTATCCCCATAGGGAAGGCGATCAAGGCCAACACTACATGTTACTCTTGCGGCATTCAATGCCACTATGCTTTTAAGTGCCCAACAAAGACTAAGGTTGTAGCCCTATTAGATTCGACTACCAATCCCGTTGATTACGTATTCGAGGCTGCTGAGGAGAGTGACCCAGAAGGGGTCCCAAGTGATTTAGAGGACGATCACCACCTTATGGTGATGCGTTGTATCTTGACCACTCCTCATCCGTTAGATGATTGGAAGAGGACGAGCATATTTTCTCCGATTTTTAAGAGTGGAGAGAAACTCTGCAAGCTGATTATCAATAGTGGTAGTTGCGTGACTGTCGTTTCTGAAAACGTCGTTGCACGTATGTCCTTGACCACGGAACCACACCCGACTCCATATCAGGTAGCTTCGATCAACAAGATCACAGTCCCGGTCACCCAGAGATGCCTGGTCCCCCTCTCATTCAAATCTTATACTGATGAGGTCTGGTGTGATGTCCTTCCGATGGATGCTTGTCACATGTTACTGGGCCACCCTTGGCTCTATGACCGTGATGTGACACATTTTGGTAGAGCCAACACGTATGAATTTAAATTCAATGGCAAGACCATTACTTTGAGGCCGACCATCCCGAAAGAGCCAGTAGTTTTGGCTAAGGACACCACTATCCCAGTAGAGAGGAAGACGTTGAGTCTAGTTGGTAGGAAGGAGTTTGTGAAGGATCCGTTTCTTGATGGAGTGATGTATGCACTAGTACTTATGAGTGCGAAGCCTGATTCTAGTGTTTTGGATGATCTGCCCAGAGAGTTACGGGTACTGTTGGAAGAGTATAGGGATGTGTACCTAGAGGAGTTACCGTCATCATTACCCCCGCTTAGGGATGTTCAGCATGCTATAGATCTGATCCCGGGATCCTCTTTGCCCAACCAGCCCCATTATCGACTCCATCCTGCTGCCCACAAGGAGTTACAGGCCCAAATTGAGGACCTGTTGAAGAAGTGGTTCATTCGGACTAGTATGAGTCCATGTGATGTTCCAGCCCTACTTGCCCCCAAAAAGGATGGAACATGGCGGATGTGCATTGATAGCCGTGCTATCAACAAGATTACTATCAAGTATAGGTTACCTATTCCACGATTAGATGACCTCTTATATGTCTTATCTGGTGCCACTAACTTTTCGAAGTTAAATCTACGGAGTGGATATCACCAGATTAGGATCTGTGCGGGAGATGAGTGGAAGACTGCATTTAAGTCTAAGGATGGGTTATACGAGTGGCTTATTATGCCCTACGGGTTATCCAATTCCCCCAGCACCTTCTCCGGGATGATGACACATGTCTTTCAGCCTTACATGGGGAAGTTTGTGGTAGTTTATTTCGATGACATCATAGTCTACAACACCACCACTATCGAGCACATCTCCCACATGAGAGTGATTCTTTCTACCCTGAGGAAGGAGACTTTATTTCTAAACCTTAAGAAATGCACTTTCTATGTCCCGGAGGTAGAGTTCTTTGGTTATATTGTCGGGTATGAAGGTATACGAGTTGACCCCGGAAAGGTTCAGGTGATAAGGGACTGGCCCGAGCTGACTAGCCTACGAGAGGTGCGTAGTTTCCATGGATTAGCTACTTTCTATCGTCGTTTCATACAAGACATTAGTAGCATTATGGCACCCATTAGTGATTGCATGAAAAAGGGTGAGTTCATGTGGACGAAGTCCGCCACCTTCGCCTTCCAATGTATTAAGAAGCTTATGACCGAGGCACCGGTGTTACGCCTACCTGATTTCACCAAAGTCTTTGAGCTCACATGTGATGCATCTGGGGTTGGGATAGGAGGTGTCATGAGTCAAGAATGTCACCCGGTCAGTTACTTTAGTGAAAAGTTAGCGGGCGCCATGTTAAATTATTCAAATTACGATAGGGAGTTCTATGTCGTTGTTAGGTGTTTGAATCATTGGAGACACTACCTCCTCTCCAAGGAGTTTGTGATCCTTTTCGATCATGATGCCTTGCGATTCATAAACGGTCAGCACAAAATTAGCCTGCGTCACTCTAAGTGGGTAGCTTTCTTGCAAGCATACATGTTTAATCTCAAGCACCTTAAGGGTTCCGATAATCGAGTTGCCGATGCGCTTAGTCGCCTCATCCTATTGCTATCCACCATGTAAGTCCACGTTGTAGGGTTCGAGCACATTAAGGACGAATAAGGCACTTGCCCAGATTTTCAAGAGCAGTATTTATCCGCCCAGGATAGCTCTCCGACGACTATTTTGGCCTTTACTCTTAAGGACGGGTATCTCTTAAAGCACATGAAGCTGTGTATTCTGCGATCCTCTTTACGGCTCCACATTATTTGGGAATTACATAGCGGAGGCTTGAGTGGACACTTTGGACGGGATAAAACCATTACACTCGTTGAGGAGAAATTTTACTAGCCTAAACTTAAGGCGATGGTTGGGAGAGTAGTAAGTAGTTGTCGCACATGTTAAGTCTCGAAGGGCACTAAATATAATGTGGGCTTATACACCCCTCTACATATCCCTTCCACACCATGGGAAGACGTGAGAATGGATTTCATTTTAGGCCTTCCCTCCACCCTTTGACGTCATGATTCTATTCTCGTAGTTGTGGATACGTTTTCGAAAATGGCATGCTTTATCCCGTGTAACAAGACCAACGACGCCTCTCTCGTAGCAAAATTATATTTTAAGAAGGTCGTTAGCCATCGCGGAGTGCCGAAGACAATCGTCCAGATAAGGATGTGAAATTCACTAGCTATTTTTGGAAGAACTTATGGATTTTAATGGGAACGAAATTATTATTCTCCGCTACTTATCATCCGCAAACCGATGGGCAGACGAAAGTGGTCAATCGGAGTTTGGGGAACCTTCTTCGGTGTCTTGTGATAGATCACAAGTGCGCGTGGGATCTACTTCTTCCCCGTGCCCAATTGGTGTACAATAACTTTAAGAATAGGTCCACGGGTATATCCCTTAATGAGATTGTTCACGGGTATAAGGCTCCGGTGCCCCTTGACTTGGTTCCATTACCACCTACATATAAAACAAGTCAATTTGCACAATCCTTCGCCCAACATATTCATGATTTGCATGCACATATCCGAGCAACCTTGACCTCCCAATATGAATACTATCAAACACATGCTAATCAACATAGGAGAGCGTCATACTTTAAAGTCGGCGATCAAGACTTAGTCCGCTTAGTTCCCGAGCGAATGCCAACCGACACCATTAAGAAGTTAGCGGCAAAGCGAGCTGGCCCTTTTCGAATTATAAAGAAACTAGGCGATAACGGTTTAATCTTAGATTTGCCTGCTGATTGGGGTGTTTCACCCATTTTTAATGTCTCAGATTTAACAATGTTTGTTTCGCCTCCACAAGAGTTGATTTCATTGTCGTCTCCTCCTTCCACTCAAATTTCTAAGGGGTTAGGGAGTGGTAGTACGGATGATCTCTCTCCTATGGTTTCCACAGGTTTAGCGTCGAATGGAAAGTTGCATTCTTTTCCTATTGCTGACATGTTTCCAAGGTTTCCCAAAACCTTTCTTATACCTGACAGGATACTTGACACAGAGCCACTCACTACTGACGATGGCGCTACTGGCCGCTTCCTCATCCGTTGGCAAGATCGCCCCCTGATGCGGTAACGGCAAGTGCAGCGGTCGCATAAGTAATAAAGTTGGTAGTACGTCCCCGAATATCGTCTCTCAAGGAATGCGCGTGGTTAGTTTGATTCTTCGAATTGAGAAAGTAATTACGAGAGTATATTAAAGGAAAAATAGGGGCTTTGATTTTGGTTTCCTAAATTACTACACAGAAATAAAATGCGGGTCAAAACTCTGCTTCGCAAGGCGGGATGGATGCAACGGCCGCGATGTCGTGCTTCGGTGCGCGGGTGAACGGGAAGGCTGGTAGATTAGGGCGCTCCTCATATCTCATAAACCACAAAGGATCTCAAAAACATGAAATCATATTAACTAAAACACAATGTTCATGAACATCATCCACAATAACAAACACATCTAAGGAAAACTCTGAAGCAAGCGAAGGGGAAAAGAGGAAACCGAAGCTCGAAGACTATGCTGAAGATTCTAGGCTGGAATCATAGAGTTGTCACGCCTCGTCGTGCTCAGTCTTCAGTTGCATCGGGGGTTCAGAGGAGCTGTCACCTTCCTCTACTTTTACCCATCTTATTCGTGGTCTAGCTCGAGGTAACTCTTGTTCGACACCTTGAATGCAGCGGAAGCTCTCCGTCTATGGCGTTCTTGAGCTCAAGGATGATGGAGGAGGCCAAGGAGGGAGCTTTGGCGGAAGATTTGCAAGCCAAAGGTCACCGGAGCTCCTCCTAGGTCAAACGGTGGTGGAGCGGCAGACTGGGCAAAAATGGCGGGCTTCTCCAGCTTTTCCCGCGGGTGTCTCCATTTGCAGCAGTTTTCCTGCCTTAAATACTAAAAGGTCAGAAATTTAGTCACGCACGGGAGAACGCACGATCGTGCGTTGCCCGTGTGTTATTTAACGAATAAATTGTGATGCAGGATGACCTGACCCGGCCCGGTCGGCGGATAAACACCTGCTCTCGGAACACGTTCAAGCACGCCTGCTCCCTAGGGCTGCAGCCCTAGCACCACCACCGTGCGTCAAGAGGAAACCGAAGCTCGAATAAATTGTGATGCAGGTCAGTTTGTGATAAGGCCTGTTAGGAGAGGTTCTTTGCAAAGAGGTCTGGGGATCGAGCCCCAGCCTCAACATCCCGCCGCGCTGAGAACAGGCGCGGAGACGGGTTGGGGTGCTAGGGCTACAGCCCTAGGGAGCAGGCGTGCTTGAACGTGTTCCGAGAGCCGGTGTTTATCCGCCGATCGGGCTGGGTCGGGTCGTCCTGCATCAAATTGGCTTGAGGAAGAAGCAGTAGGGCCTGTGCGTTTTACTCACGCACGGGCGAATCCGCCCGTGCGCAAAAATGCACGAACAAATTCAGATTGGCTAAAAATCAGTTGAAACAGGCGATCGTGTGTTTCCTTCACGCATGGGCAACTTCCCGTGCGTAAAAACGCACGAACAAATTCAGATCACTAGTTTTCTCCCCAGATTAAGGAGCACGTCCGCAGCCATCCGTGCGTCAAGAAAACACACGACCATGCGATACAAATAAACAAGATTTCTGGGGTAAAATAGGGTGATCCAACCACCTGTAAGAACAGCAATCCAGCTGGGAATACACCTCCAGCACCTATCACACAGATAAAAAGGATTGGGGAGCACCATGTGCTTACCCCGAATAACATGGAGCGGAGACGCACACCAAAATAGGCTTAAAATGAACACGAAGCACGTAAGTGCGCATGAATGAGCATGAGAGAAATAGATGCAATAATAGCTCGAGAATGACGCACATGAGAGTGAAAGCTAGCCCGGATTAGTCTATAAAAGTGTATATAAATGGGACTCATCACCCCCCCCCCCCCCAGACTTAACCATTTGCACGTCTCGGGCAAACTACTTAGCTCTCCCGTCGGAACAATTGGGTGTTAGAGTGAATTTGAGCGGTAGAGATCCATGCGAAGTCGCATGCTCGTGTGCGTAGAAATACGTTAGAATAGAATTTAACTCAAGATTATATTTAACTATTTCTAGAACAGTAATTTGAAATCTAGTTTACTCGGATGGTGAATCCCGGTGAGTCTTTCGGTCGCGCACAATGGGCAATAGCGTGACTAATGAGTAGAGTATTACTCGAATCAAAATTCGGGACAATCTCCTAAGAAATCCATCAAAGTCGGTGTCCATAGGCTTGCACGTTCGCACTCTCTCAACTGCATGAGATGACTCATATCTAAAATCAATAGGACTTATAGGTTAAGATTTGGCTTAGGTTGAGTTTAGGTTAGATAAGTAGAAGAACGATGGGCATCACACTCAACATAACCTGAGTACTCAAGAGTATAAAATCACCAATTCAATAATTTCAAGAACCACACAACACCCCCAGACTTCAACTGGACACTAGGTGTGTGCTAAGCCAACCATACGTTGTTTTATCGAGAGAATGTACATGAAAGTTCTTTTTGCACAATTATTTTTTTCTTTTTCTCTTCTCGACAAATAAATCTTTTGTGAGCACTTTATAAACTTCTCCTTTAGCTTTCTCAAAGCTGCAATGCACATCAGAGATAATACCAAACGTGATAGATATATAAATTTCTTTCAAACTCATTTGTTGGTGCGAATATAGGTTTGGCTGTATGGCTTTGGTGAAATTTAAGTGGAGCTAAGCAAGAAGGATAGGTAGGCTCAAGTGGGCTTTCAAAGGTGATTACATTTGTTTGGATTTCAAAAGCACAAATGGATCAAGAAACGGCCTACATCACGCTTTATAACGAGTTATTCAACACAATCGTTTCAAGAGTCGCCTAGTGCAAGTTCTAGCCACCGAGAAAGGTTAGCATTCCTTCTGATCCTAGTAATAAGCTACTACTAATTCTGCTACACTCGACCCTATGCTACCGTTAGATTCACCGGATTCATCACTAGAGTAAAATAAATTGCAACTACTATAATAGAAATAATTAAATTATAACATTGAATTTTATTCTACTCTAATTGAATTTCTAGGCATTACGGGAGCACTCAACTAGAGCACTACTTGAGTCAACATTTTTCTCCACCCCTCACACCTACACTAATAATCCAATTCTTACGAGCGGGGAACCTCACAGCAATACCCAATAAGCGTGCGCGATTAAGTATGTGTGAACTTGGTGCAAATGTATGCAATGTGTGCAACAAACTTGAAAATCCTAACTCAGCACATTCTAACATGTTATGCAAAGTGCGTGCACGTGCATAACTCGATCTCTCCCCCAGACTTGATCAAAACCATATACAATAAAGAATTAATTCATGAATAAGGAAAATAGGGGTAGAGTGGACCTATGCTCACGAATGAGCATGCTAGAAGTGTGGCAATTCCTTCTTTAAATTTCTCCTTCCTCATCCCCCGAGCGAGAGCTTAAACCTGCGATGTTAGCATAAAACAAACAACAAAACATAAAAAACAAAATTCTGAACAAAAGATCGGAACTGAATGGTTCCCCCATGGGTTGTCTCCCAAGAAGCCCTTTTGTTTACTGTCCTTAAGGTGGACCTAATACCTGTATTAAGCAAAGTTCATAAACTGCAGAAATTTTAAAGAAGAGTTTACACTCAAAGTTCACAGAACAAGAAAAATTAAAATCAGCTATAAGCACTTTTGTAGTGCCCATCTCCAGTGGCTCGAAGGCTGGAGGTGAAATCTTTAGGGCCAAAATTGGTATCGCCCATATTTCCCCTAGCCTCCGCCATCTTGCCACGGAGAGCAGCGGAGCATGCACCACGCAATAGTCTCTCTTGTTTAAGCTTCTCCACTGTTGGAGAGCGGCAGCGTTGATAATCTTCAACATTTCCCACCTTGGTGGTGGGTGGCATCACTTCCGTTGCCGCAGTGGCGATTGGATCAACCCAAGAGATAGAACGTTTAAGAGGTTTATTACATAATTCGTTGCAAGATAACAATGGGACATCGTCCCGAGTTTAGTTTGGCTTGACAGGTTCAGAAATGAGGTTCTCCTCCCTCTCAGAGTCACATTCTTTCCGAAAGTCAACTTCTTCCTCTTCTCCGCTCGACTGATCTTCTTCCTTTTCTCCATTAAACGATCCTTTTTCTTCCCTGTTTTCTACATTACTAAGTGATTCATCAATAATAAAGTGGGGAGAGCGAAATAATGTTGTAGTTGCAATCTTGGGGCAAGTAGGGGATGTTACCTTACTTGGTAAGATAACACACCCCGCAGAGAAGTCCAAAGTGGCACCGCTCTCTTTCAAGAACGGTCCTCCCAAGATGGGAATAAATTGATTCTCATGGGGTCCCAATAATTGGAAATCGGCGACCACCACCGCCCCCTCTGTTGGGAACATTGTCCACAATGTCTTAGATTTGGGGAAGTCCATTCCTAAGTCAAAGATATATCTCAGAATGTATTTGATATACTTTCTAGAATCTTTGTGCAGAAGATCAAGTCATGCAAAATGCTCAAGGAATTCATCCAAGTTCACAAGCGTCGAGATACCATACTTTGCTCGACGCCTGTGACCCAGAAGCGTCGACTCATGTCTACTGCTCAAAAAGACAAGGTCGCCGCTGAAGTTATGAGAGAAAGTTTGGAAGCGTCAATCCAAGGTATATCGCTCGACGCTGTGGAAAGAGATGTGTCGACCAAACTTCAGTTAGCTCTACACCAACAAGAGGAGTCTAGATATGAAGGCACAGTTAAGAAGCGTCGAGCCCCTAAACATTTCTCGACTTCTACAGATAGAAAGTGTCGAATGACTGATGATTGCTCAACGCCTAAGAAGGAGGACTCGAAAGCTTTTGTCTAAGAAGTATGTGTCGAGTATCTATATATCGCTCGACACCTAATTGAAAAAGCGTCGACAAAGATGCACAGTGCTCAACGCCTTTTCTATAGATGCTCTGAGCTGAGAAGTTTCTTCTACAGCTAGTTGAGCCTTTCATTCTTCTGAAGTCATTAAAGACCGTTGAAGACTTAGCGTCGTGCTGACGTGGAGGAGCGTAACAGATGTTGCAGATGGCGGGCTATAAATAGAAGGCATGACCTATGGGTTTACAAGTTGATTACTCCTACTTTTCGAAAGCTATTATCGTCTCCATCATTTTGAGGAAAGTTTGAGAAAGAATCTGAAGAAGTCATCTTCTCTTTCAGAACAGCTCTAACTTGAAGGTTTCTTTCAGCAATCTGGTGCTGATACATCTTTCTGGAAGGAGAAGATTAAGAAGGAAGAATCAGTCTTCCTAGGAAGAAGATCAGTCATCACAGCCTGACGAATCAAGAAGATCAAATTGATGTTGCTGATCTATTGAAGATTTCTGCCTGATCATTCAGCCAGATCAAGATAACTCAACACTTTGAAGAATCTGAGTCTAAGTATTGTTATTATCTTTATCAATCCCTGTAGGGTCTGAGTTGTCAGATCTGAGTGGAGGATCTGTCAAGGATATGAGTTGTAAGATCAGGTGTGATCTGAGTTGTAGGATTCAGGGGTGAATCTGAGCTGTAAGCCTAATTATAAAGGCTGATGTAGGATCTGTGGAGATTTGTGTTGGTAGGATCTGTGAGATCTGAGTTTGTAAGATCTACTGAGATCTGAGAGAGTAAGATCTGTTAAGATCTGAGTCTGTAAGATCTATTGTGATCTGAGCTGTAAGACCTATTTGTGGTCTGAGATCTGGAGGATATATAAACCCTATCTAGCACACTGCTAGAGGGGAGAAAGGGGAAAGTGGATTACCCAAGATAAGGGGAACCACTATAAAATTCTGTGTGTCTTTTCTGTGTGTGCTCTCTTTCTTGAAAGCTCTGATCATTCTTTTAGGTTATAATTAAGAACTGCAAATAGTTTTTCAAATAATCTATTCACCCCCCCCCCCCCCTCTAGGTGATTAGCTAACCTTAATTAAAGTCTTTCAAGTGGTATCAGAGGGAGGTTGTTCAAGAAAAGGTTTAACAGCCTGAACAAGATCTTCTAAGGGTAGATTTCTTAAGTCGTGATGGCTAATACAGAAGGAAACAAAGAATTCACATCTATGAAGCTACCAATTTGTAGAAAAGAAAACTTTGGGATTTGGAAGGAAAGGGTCAGACTATTCATGGAAGCCTCTGATCCTAGGATATACATAACTGTTCTAGAGGGACCTTTTGTTCCTATGAAGGTTTCATTTATAGATGGAAGTTTCAAGACTCCTAAAACTTATTCTGAGATGACCAAAGATGAAGTGATTCTGGCCTCCATGGATAAGAGAGCTCAGAACATCATTGTTAGTGCTATTGAGGATTCAACCTTCCAACACTTAGTTCATTGCAAAACTGCCAAAGAAATGTGGGAATCTCTCATTGTCTATATGGAAGGGACTGAAGAAGTCAGAGATGACAGGAAGTCTCTTTTAAATCAGCAATATGAAGCTTTCAGACAAGACGAGAAAGATTCAATAGCTGTCTGCTATGAAAAAATCTTCAAAATTGTAAATGGTCTAAAAACTTATGGAAGAACTTTCACAGATTATGAGCTGAATGATAAATTCTTAAGATCAATGAACAAAGAATGGGATATCAAGATCTGTGCAATCAGGGAAATGGGAAATCTGGGAAATATTCAGCCACAGAATTTATATGGGAAACTTTTGTCCCATGAACTTCATCTGAATACCAGAAAAGCTGAGGAAGGACACATCAGGGAAAATCCTATTGCTCTGAAAGCAGAAAGTTCCAAAAAAAGCAAAGAAAGAATGTCATTATCCCCAGGATACCATCCGAATCAGAAGAATCAGAGACTAGTAATTCTGATTCTGAAATATCAGATGGTGAACTGGCACTCTTCACCAAACAGCTGAAAAGGATGTTAAGAAGAAAACAACACTGGAAAACTAGACCCTCTCAGTCATCCAGATCTAAGAAGCACTCAAATTTTTCAGAGGGATTCAAATAAGACTCCAAGAAGGAAAGGTATAACTGTAAACACAATAAATCTAATTCAGAAGAAATTGTATGCTTTGGTTGCAGAAAATCAGGACACATGATTGCTGATTGTCCTTCCAAAAGAAAGAACAACAAGAAGTCTGATGAAAGGAGACACAAATCTGACAAGAGACATGAGAAGAGCCTAATAGCCAAGAAAGGCAAAGTCACTCTCAGTGACAGTGAGTCTCAATCATCTGACTCAGATAGTGAAGCGGCACTCATAGCTCTGGTGGCTGTCAATGAAAGTGATGACATACTGAATCAGAAACCTATGATAAGAGCCCCACTATCAAGGTCTGATAGTGAAGAGGATGAAGAAGAAAATACAGGACTCATGGCTCTCAGTGATGAAGAGGATCAGGAGACAATTTCTAATGTGAAGGTACTTGACAAAACTCCTTTATCTGATTCTGAACCTAAAATTATTTCTAAACCTGAGATAAACTCATTTTCTTCTGATGAGAATGACTCACAATCTAACTTTCATCAAGATGAAATTATTGAGAAATATCAGTTACTTCTTAAAGCACTTAAAAAGAACAAAAGGCATAACAAAAAGCTACAAAAAGAAATATCTGAATTAAAGCAAACTAAATCTCAAAACTCTGAGGCAGCTGATAGGCTGAATCAGGCAAGCAAAGAACTTAGCAAACTAAAAGTCATGTCTATTATTCTTATACAGACTTTATGCTCTAAGGAGAAGTTAATAAAAGAACTTGAAGCAAAACTCCTAGCAGAAAGGAAGCTTGTGGCAAAGTTCTCAAAACCACAAACTATTCTTCCTATAATAGACACATTTTCAGCAAAATACAGATCTGGCATAGGATACAATGAAAAGGAAGAAAGTAAACCTAAAAATAATGACGAGGCACCTATGAAATTTATAAAATTCAACAATGCCATGCCTATCATAAATAAGCATGATCAAAAAGATGTGCATAAGTTTTGTAAAGGTGAATGTTCTAATAGCAAAGATGACTTAATTCAACCAAGTAACAATGATGCCAATCCTCTTTGCAAAGAAAAAGTATTAACTCATCATGACTCCTTTGTATTTAAAGCAGACACCAAATTCAAAAGAGAGGAACTAAGACCTGTAGTGAAAACCACTGCTGTCAAGAAAACTGAACCAGTAAAATTCACTAAAACAACTTATAAAGCTTCTTTGAATAAGGCAATTAAGCAAAATGTGAGTCAACCTAAAGAAGGGAGAAGACCTCCAAGGAGATATAACAGATATGAATGCTGGTGCTGTGGAAGGGTTGGACATTTTGCTATTGATTGTTGGTTCAATCCAACTGTTCCAAGATTCAACTCTGGAAGACCAGCACTCAGACCTATTGAAACTCTCACAGCACCAAGGATTATTCAACAACTAAATATTCCAGCTCATACTAACAAGGTTCTAGGACCCAACTTGGTGTGGGCTCCTAAGAAAAGGTAATTTCTTCTTGCAGGTATGTCCAAAGACCAATCAACTTACTATATGGTACTTGGACAGTGGGTGCTCCATGAACATGTCTGGAACAAGAAGTCATCTGGGAAGGGGCAAAGATTGTCTGAAACAAACAAGCGAAGGAATCATGTCACTGTAAAATATTTCAACGTCATAATACCTGTTATAACGAAGAGATATCAAATTAAATAAAACGCTAGTAAATCAATACTTTAGAGACACCTGACGCGACTACTGTCAGTTTTTCGATAAATTCAAACATGCACGGGTATCGACCGACTCCTCATCTTCCCGCACTATAAGTAGAACGACTACTTATAGTCCAGGCTATCGACTCTTCCACAATTCTCTTCTTTGTCTCCGTCGAATCATCTTCTCACTCCATGGAAAAGGAAGGCAGCAACTCTGGATCAGGAAAATCCTTAGCTCAAAATGACCCTCTCTACCACTCTATTTCAATTCTTCTCGCCACTCAAAAAGAACAAATAGAGAACTTTATACAGAAGATCATAAGTGAATTTAGGAATGAGACCAAAACGGAGATAGATTCAATAAAGAAGGAAGTCCTGAATTTCAACACACAACATGCCCACTTCACAGATCTGATTCTGAACAGGATCACTGCCCACGAGCAAAACTTTAATGACCGTATGTCAAAAGTTAGAGACTTTGTGGATACAGGAAATCAGGTAGCCTTGCATCAATTAGTCGGATTGCAAAACTCCTTATCTGTAGACATCCAGGAGATGGAGGAGAATGTTAAGGAGGAGATCAAGGAGGAACGTAAGAAAAATATATGTGCCTGCTCACACCAAGCAATGTGGGTGAGTAATCAAGTAAAAGAAGCGCTACATGTGACCCGGTGTCAAAATGCATTTACTGAACCCTCTTTCAGCTCCGACTCTGATGCTTATGGAGGTAATTTGGATGAGTCCACATCATCTAAGAAGAGAAGAAGAACATCCAGTGCGGAGTACCGGAAGAAAAGGCTAAGTGAGATTGAACAGGACCCCGAAGTTGGTAGGTGGAGTCCCTGTTCAAGGGAAATCATCACAGAATCGTGGATTGCGTTCGGACACCCTCAGGTCGACTATGGAAGAGTATACTCTTCAATTGAATGGAATCGACATCAGAAAGAGATGGATGCAAGGAGGTATCACAAGTTGGCTTTTTCCCATGGTCCTCCTCCGCCTCCAAAGAAAATACCAAAGCCACTGCACTTCTATAAGCGAAAGAAGAAGAAGGAAGACCACACCAGCAAAGTCGTCTTGCCTTTCAACAATTAAAAATTATTTATCTCTTGAGCTCATGTCATGTTAAGAACAATTTGTCAAATTATATGACTCATCTTATATATGAATGATTATAAGGTATATGTATGTGATGTTTTTTGGGTATGATATTCACAACATACAATCACTGTTATGATTATTGCTTGATGTCAACTAACAACATGCCATGCAATTTGTGCCTATCTAGGAAAACACCATTATATATGTGTATGTGCTAGACATTAGTTGCAGATTCTACAGGTTGTTGGAAAGACAGAAAAAGCACATCAGGCACATGTCAATTCCTTGGCAAAAGACTAATATCTTGGAGTAGCAGGAAGCAGACCAGTGTGGCTATCTCTACAGCAGAATTTGAGAATATCTCAGCTGGAAACTGCTGTGCTCAGCTACTATGGATTCAACACCAACTCCAAGACTATAAATTTCAGCTAAGTAAATCTCCTCTATATTGTGATTCAACTAGTGCTATTGCTATAGCTAATAATCCTGTATCACATACCAGAACTAAGCACATAGAAATTAGATATCACTTCCTTAGAGAACATGTAGAAAATGGAGATATCACAATTGAATATGTCCCCACTGACAAACAAGTTGCTGATATATTTACTAAACCCTTGGATGAAACAAAATTCAATAACTTCAAAATTGAATTAGGAATGCTAAAAATGGATTAAAGTTGTCTAGAAATAAATAAATGAAAATAATGATTGAGTCCTAAAAGGTAAGTGGAGAGGTTATCAGGCGTCGAGAGAAGATATCTGGCATCAAGAAAGGATACCTGGCGTCGAGAGAAGATACCTGGCGTCGAGAAGATATCTGGCGTCGACCGAAGATAAATGGCGTCGAGCTATCTCAACGCTTGTGCGAACATAGCTAGGACGTCTCGACAGGATAAATTTGAACCATTTGATCAATCTTGTCAAACAAGTTCAGCGTGCGGCTATTCATCTTCTTGAATTAGAAATTCTATAAATAGGGAAGACACTTCGTAAGTACATATGCCCTAGATCTCTCAGTTCGATATTATCTGCCCTAGAAAATTTCTCCATCAATTCTTTCTCACTTCGATCATCAACCACAATGCCTCCCAAGAGCAGTGATTACCTCTATGAAGGAGGCGAGCTTGTTCGCAATGGATTCCAATCAGCTCCAGTGGAAATCAAATCAACCATTGAGCTAATCTACAAAGCAGAACTAGAATTCGTGATATCTGAATTGACTCATATTTGGAAACGAGAGGTCTTAGAACTTTACTCCAATATAGTAATAGACTCCGTCAACTCGAAGCTAAAAACCACTGTAAATGGTAAGGAGATTAAGATCACTCCATCATGTCTCGCTAAGGCACTAGAACTGCCAAGATTAAAAAGTAACGAAGTAGAAGAAGAAGTAAGCTCTGAACAGATTAGATTAGCACAAATATGGTGCGGAATTGAAACATCACGTGAAATCTCTGGAAGTATTCTTAGGAAAGGAATGAATTCAAAAGGAAAACTGCTAACAGATGTGATCGGAAAGGGTCTGTTGTGCAAGACTGGATCTCATGATAAAATTTATAGGAAAATGTTAATTCTCCTGACCAGGATTATTCATTCTTTGAGAACAGATTGGAGGAGGCTGGTGTTTGACAGAATAATTGAATGTATCCAAGTACCCAACATGGGTAGGATATTATCTCTATATTTAGTAAAAGTCATTCCAGACTCTTTAAATAACAAACTTGGATCCAAGATAAATCACATGAAGAAAATGGACATCAGAATGATAGAGAGATGGGAAAGAGTTTTATCAAATCTTCCACCAGCAGAACTTTCTCCTAAGCAGAAGAAAGCTAAGAAGCAAAAGAAGAAGAAGGTTTCTTCAAGCTTATCAAGCTCATCCTCTTCCAAAGGAAAATCTAGATCCTCTCCAATTCATGATCCTAACCTCACATCATCTGAAGAAGAAGAAGGGAACAAACCTAGTGATAGTACTCCTGACACACCAACAGGTACTCATCCATTACTGGAAGGGGTTGACAAGTTCAATAAAGAAAAGGATGAGAATAAGAAAGAAGAAGAAGAGAGAGGAAGTCACCATGGATCCCCTGCTAGAGTTGAAGGGATTTTTAAAGTTGAGGGGGAGGCTCAGGATGAGATCCCTGCTTCAGACAATAATGACCTGATCAATGCAGACATTGAGGGGGAGCCTCAAGATGAAATCCCAGCTCAAGACAATGCACCATTTGAGGGGGAGTCTCAGGCTGAGATCCCTGCTAAAGTGAATCCTGCAGTTGATGCTATGGATGTGGAAGGAGAGCCTGAAGCAACAAAGAAACATGATGAGAAGGTGATCAAGATAGAATCCTCTAGCTCACATATGAGCCAGAGAAATGACTCTTTCATCAGAGAAGAAAGCAGTAGAGGTGATGGAATGGAAAAGGAAATCAATGTGAATCTAAGTCCTATACTACCTCAGCTGGAGGTGTTGCTTAATAATCAAAAAAGATTATTAGAACAGTATATTGAAGATAATAACACAAAATGAAAAATGAAATAGATTTCCAGATGAAAATGGTTAGATTTGAAGTTAATCACCAGATGACTGTTTTGAGAAAGGAAATGGTAAAGTTTTTCAAAAGAGCTGGTGCTTCAGTGGATTACACAACTAAACAACTTGATGCTATCAAAGAGACATCAAAGGATCTTAAAGAATCACAAGCAGGTATCACAAAGACAGTAGATGATGTTCAAACAAATCAAGGAATTCTAAGTAACAACATGCAAGTTTTTTACAAAGAACAGGTTGCACAAGTCCTTACAGGTACAGCTAAGATAGAAGCTAGAAAGCAACAACAGGATATTGCTATTTTAGCTAAAATTGATGAGAGATCTTCAATTCTAAAAGATCAAGTAAATTGAATACAGATACCATAGATGACCATCTCCTTAAGGTAAAGAAAACCATTGAAAGTGGAATTCATCATTTGGAGGGTCAAGTCAGGTTTCAGAAGAATGTTATAAGAGATCATATAGTTGAAGAAGTCCTAAAGGGGGAGAGGTCAATGATTCAAGCCAGCTCTGAGCATGCTGTGTGTACCTCTAATTCTATAAGAGAAATTTTTGGCTATCCTCCCATAGATTATGAGAATGATCAAGTTTATGAGACCAGGCCAGCATCTCTTACACAGGTCCAAAAGAAAATTGCTAGAATGTATAGTCCTGAGGATAAAAGCAAAAGAGAGAACTTAACCAGTGAGCAAGTAGAATCTAGTAAAAGAAAGTTCAGAGAAGAGGTTCAATCAAGGGTTGATTTTGAACATTGGTCTCCCTCTTCAAGAGAAATGATTCTGACAGCATGGAAAGCTGTGAAAAGTAATCCAGATGAAAGAGGAAAATGGTATTCTGAAGCTGAATGGTTGAAGCACAGGGATTAAGAGGAGCTGAAGATAAAATTCAAGGCTGACAATTTGGCTGGGAAGGTTCAGGCATGTGATAAGGAGCCAATCAGATACTTTCCAAATCCGTTTGGCTATTTCAAGAGAAGAAAAGAAGTTGCTGAAGTCCTTTCCAAAAGAGCCAAAAGAGGAATAGAGATCAAGGATCCTGAACAGCATTAGGATTTTAATCTTTATTAAGTATTTTCAGAGAAATGTAATTCATATATCTTTGAACAATCTTGATGAGCTCCCAGAGCTAATTATTTTTCATTATCATATACATATATGCCTGTGATGTGATCCTTTTGCTTATCTTAACATGTTTTATTCTGAAGTGCTTGTGATTTTGTGCTTCTATGAGAAATCATGTCTGAAATAATTTATGTTGATAGAATGGTTTGGTAATCTAATTTTATATAAGGTATTATACTCTTTATATTTTGATTACTTGTACAGAAAATGTTGATTATCTTTGTAAAGAGGGATATATCATTGACTGAGGTTATGACTTCTTCAAATAGGGGGAGATTGTTGGGACCATTGTCCACAATGTCTTAGATTTGGAGAAGTCCATTCCTAAGTCAAAGATATATCTCAGAATGTATTTGATATACTTTCTAGAATCTTTGTGCAGAAGATCAGGTCAGGCAAAATGCTCAAGGAATTCATCCAAGTTCACAAACGTTGAGATACCATACTTTGCTCGATTCCTGTGACCCAGAAGCGTCGACTCATGTCTACTGCTCAAAAAGATAAGGTCGTCGCTGAAGTTATGAGACCAAGTTTGGAAGCGTCGAGCCAAGGTATATCGCTCGACGCTGTGGAAAGAGATGTGTCGACCAAACTTCAGTTTGCTCTACGCCAACAAGAGGAGTCTAGATATGAAGGCACAGTTAAGAAGCGTCGAGCCCCTATACATTGCTCGACTTCTACAGATAGAAAGTGTCGAATGACTGATGATTGCTCAACTCCTAAGAAGGAGGAGTTGAAAGCTTTTGTCTAAGAAGTATGTGTCAAGTATCTATATATCGCTCGACACCTAATTGAAAAAGAATCGACAAAGATGCACAGTGCTCAACGCCTTTTCTATAGATGCTCTGAGCTGAGAAGTTTCTTCTACAGCTAGCTGAGCCTTTGATTCTTTTGAAGTCATTAAAGACCGTTGAAGACTTAGCGTCGTGCTGATGTGGAGGAGCGTAACAGATGTTGCAGATGGCGGGCTATAAATAGAAGGCATGACCTATGGGTTTACAAGTTTATTACTCCTACTTTTCGAAAGCTATTATCGTCTCCATCGTTTTAAGGAAAGTTTGAGAAAGAATCTGAAGAAGTCGTCTTCTCTTTCAGAACAGCTCTAACTTGAAGGTTTCTTTCAGCATTTTGGTGCTGATACATCTTTCTGAAAGGAGAAGATTAAGAAGGAAGAATCAATCTTCCTAAGAAGAAGATCAGTCATCACAGCCTGACGAATCAAGAAGATCAAATTGCTGTTGCTGATCTATTGAAGATTTCTGTCTGATCATTCAGGTAGATCAAGAAGACTCAACACTTTGAAGAATCTGAGTCTAAGTATTTTTATTATCTTTATCAATCCCTGTAGGGTCTGAGTTGTCAGATCTGAGTGTAGGATCTGTCAAGGATCTGAGTTGTAAGATCAGGTGTGATCTGAGTTGTAAGATTCAGGGGTGAATCTGATCTGTAAGCCTAATTATAAAGGCGGAGGTAGGATCTATGGAGATCTGTGTTGGTAGGATCTGTGAGACCTGAGTTTATAAGATCTACTGAGATCTGAGAGAGTAAGATCTGTTAAGATCTGAGTCTGTAAGATCTATTGTGATCTGAGCCGTAAGACCTGTTTGTGTTCTGAGATCTGGAGGAGATATAAACCCTATCTAGCACACTGCTAGAGGGGAGAAGGGGTAAAGTGGATTACCCAAGATAAGGGGAACAACTATAAAATTCTGTGTGTCTTTTCTGTGTGTGCTCTCTTTTTTGAAAGCTCTGATCATTCTCTTAGGTTATAATTAAGAACTGCAAATAGTTTTTCAAATAACCTATTCACCCCCCCTCTAGGTGATTAGCTACCCTTAATTAAAGTCTTTCACCCTCGATTATGACTTCAACATTTCTTACTTCTCCCTTCGCCTGAATGACAGTCCCGTTCACAAGCACTAGGGACTTCCGGTCATCCATGTTCATTTCAAGTTGCATTTTAGCAACGTCCTGCAGTGCAAGGACGTTGCGGGATGAACTGGAGTCACACAAGGCAGCAATTTCAACATTATTTATGGAGCATGTGATTACCAACTCACTTGGGTTACTTACTTCCGCATCGGTGAGACTCTTCCCTTAATTGATTGGAGTCTTTTCAGTGTTGCTGGGAAGGGTCCCTTGCGAACGCTCAGTCAGCAGTTGAGCCAATTGATCCAATTGCGTCTCCAAGCTTTGCATGGACGCAGTTTGGCTAACCATATTAGAGTTGGCTGCCTGCATGAATCTCTCCATCATTTCTTCTAAATTGCTCTTCTTGGGGGCTGGGGAATTTTGCGTATAACCCGGTTGTGGCGACCGCGGTTGGCTACCGGAGGCTTGAGCATCGAATTGATGCGAGCCTCCTTGCCATCGTTGGCCAGGAAACTTTAGTTTCCACGAGAAGTTTGGGTGATTCCTCACACCCGGGTTATAAGAATTATTAAATGGTGCTCCACGATTTTGATCATTCATATAATTTAAACTTTCATCATAAGATACTTCAGTAGGTTGCTCACCTATGGGACACTCATATGCATGATGCCCCGGGCTTCCACAACCTTGACATGAGATGGCCATCACCGGGGCAGGAGGAAGGGCAGGCCTCTTAAGCAGGATGACATTTTCATAAGGTGTTGATGCCATCTCAGCAGATGCACCAGATGTGTTCACCTCAAAGAGTCCTCGAGCATTCCTTGGAGCATTCCTTCCAGCAGTCCAGAATGAACTATGAATGGCAGTGTCCTGGAGAATCTGGAATGCGTCTTCTGGGGTGTGGTTCATCAGAGTTCCGCCTGCAGCTGCATCGATCATGGCCCTGTAGTTGGGCTCGATTGCAAAGTAAAAATTCTCCACTAGGCTCCATGGTTGCAGCTCATGCTGGGGGCATTTCCGGAGAAGGTCCGTGAACCTTTCCCATGCTTCTGCGAGATTCTCCTGATCACGCTGTCGGAAGTTTGCGATTTTCGTCTTCAAGTTTACAACCTTGTCAACTGGGTGGAACTTTGCTAGAAATTTTGTTTGCAGAGCATCCCAAGTGGTAGCTGTGACAGGCGGTATCGTGTGAAGCCATTCTTTCGCCTTGTCTCAGAGGGAAAATGGAAACAGCCTGAGTTTCACCGTCTCATTAGCAATCCCAGCGTACTGAAATGTTCTGCAAATTTCTATGAATTCAACCAAGTGAAGATGGGGATCTTCACTGACTAACCCAGATAATTGGGCCTAGTTGCGGATCATATTCAGGATGGCCGACTTTTTCTCGAAATTGTTGTTAGTGTTGGAACAACCCTATTACTGATTTGGGCTAGGATTACTATGTGTTGACTAGGATTAAGTTGACCCCCAATGTATAGTCTAAGGGTCATAGCTTTAGGCTGATAAGATAGCTAGAACTTAGGATTTCTCTATGTTTCTGCGTTCAACGAACTCAATTCTGCGTTCGATGAATTTTTATTTGCGTTCGACGAACGGCTTACACTCTGCGACAAACGGCTTGCTTCAGTCTCAGCGGTCGACGATCTTCAATACTCAGCGGCTCAGTGGCTCAGCGGTCGACGAATTCTTCAGTTCGATGAACTCTAACTTGAGATCGACGAACTCCATCCTGTGTTCGACGAATCTTTATCAGATGTTCAGTTCAACGAACTCATCCTTCATGTCGACGAATTCTTATCTCAGCTCGACGAATTGTCTCTCAGTCTATTCAGATCAATTATTCTAATTCTCTGATCTCAGTTCAACTATCAGATTCAGTTCCATTATTAATTTGGAGTTATTCTTCCAGATAGGATAAGTTTTATCCTTCATGTATTTTATTCCCTTTCCATTTCCTTCTCTCGAGAAAAATAGCGGTTTGGCTTATTGGAAAAGGACATCATTTATTGTTGAAAAGGAAAGGAATTAAAATTTGCCGAATTAGTTGAAGTTCCAAGGAAATAATTAATGCAAATTATTCTATTCCTATTCAGAGATTTGAATTTCAAATCAGTTATCTTCTCTCTAAGGAAAGAGGATACTAGCAAGAAAGAAAACTGTAACAGAGACAGAAAATATCAGAGCTTTAGTCGAGAGAGAAAATATTCAAAAAGAAAAAGAAATATCATCTTCCTCAAGCAGCCCATCTCATTCTCTGAGAACTTCTTCAAGATCAATCTCTGAGTTTTCTGCTGCAAGTTTCAAACCTTTAATAGAGCAACAATAATCTGAGGAACTTCTGTCTCTCAGATTCATCAGCTTATCAAGGAAGATATCTTCATTCAAGAGAAAGCTCCATCCTCAAGATGTCAAGAATTTCAATCAGATAGGGGAGCTTTACACCATCAATCCACTAGAGTCTTCTCTCAGATTGTTGACAGAGAAGAACTTCTTAACCCCTTTATTCCATCTTGTACAGGGTTCTAACACCCTTCAAAATTTAACCTCTTGGTGGCAGGGCACCTGAACAAAAACTTGTGGTTTGGTTAGAGCACCTGATCAAAAGCTCCTTGGTGTGTGGACACCTGATCAAAAACCCCTTGGTAAAAGGGCACCTGATCAAAAACCTAGTGGATCCTACCAAGTGTGGTAGAAGTGTAGATGTACCCAGATTTATTGGGGAACTACTATAAAATCCTTGTGTCCGCTGTGTTGTTATTTTCTATGTACTGTGTTGTGTGCTTTGTTTTCTTTATTTAGTTTTTATAAATCACTCTGCTATACACATATATATCACTATTTTAATTCCGCTATAAAATTATGTGAAAATTTTTAATACTCTATTCACCACCCCCCCCCCCCCTCTAGAGTAACTTTAAGATCTAACCTCACTTTCAATTGGTATCTAAGCATATCAATTAACTTTCAATTGGTATCAGAGGGTAGTTGATTATTTACAGGCTAACACCTGAATCATAAAGATCAATTAGATCTTAATTTATTTTAGAGTTTTCTTTTTGCTAAAAAACTCATGGCACAAAACAAAGAATATTCAAGCACAAGACCTCCTATGTGCAATCTAAGTAAGTTTGCACTATGCAAAGCAAGGATTAGATTGTACATGAATTCTATTGATGAGGATATCTTTAATGTAATTTTGACAGGACCTCCAACACCCACAGCAAAAACAAGTGCTGAAGCACCAGTAAACCACAATGTTGTTCCACCACCTGAGTAGACAGAGGCCCAGAAGAAGCAAAGAAGTGCAGATGCCAAAGCTACTAATATATTGGCACAAACAATGTCTGATGACATTTTCTAGAAAGTGGTGGAATGCACTTCAGCCAGGGAAATATGGATCTCACTGAACAACATGGTTGAAGGATCAGTAGATGAAAGAAAGGATAGAAGATCTCACCTAATCTCCCAGAATGAATATTTCAAGAAAGGAGAATCTGAGACAGTTGCTGACATGTACAAGAGGCTCAGCATCATAATCAATGAGCTGAAGACCTTGGACGAAGTGATCTCTATCACTGAGATAAATGATAAGATCCTAATATGCTTCCCCAACACATGGGACTCTAGGATTTCGCCAATCAAGGAAGCCGGAAGCCTTAATGAGATCTCAACTGAGTGCTTGTTAGGCAAACTCAAATCCTATGAGCAGCTTATCAAAACCAGAGAAGCTGAGCAATCTACTCCATCTCCAGCATCCAAGAAGGAGAGAAGCATAGCTTTTCAAGCTGAAGAGGAAGAAAAGGCTCCAAGAGATGAGGAGTTCATGAGCCTTCTATCCAAAAGGTTCTACAAGATGGCTAAGAAGGACTTCAGAAAGAAGGACTCCGGATCCAGAGAAAAGTCAAGGTATGACAAATCAAATTCTAAAGAAATTATTTATTTTGGCTGCAGGAAACCTGGACATATTCTGCCAGAATGTCCAGAGAATCAGAAGAAAGAAAAGAAAAAGGACAAAGAAGACAAGAGGCACTCCAGCAAGTCTTCCTCCCACAAACATAAACACAAACACAAGGGAAGAGGATTTGTAGCTGAAACTTGGAGTGAGACTGAGTCAGAGTCTTCATCTAGTTCTTCTGAAGATGAAGATGAATCAAAAGAAAAAGACTAGTGATTGATGGCCATTTATGACTCAAGCAATGAGTCAGAAAATGCACCTTCATTCAGCTCCAGTGATGATGAGGATGATGAAGAAGAAAACAATTTCTTCATGATGGCTATCAATGCCTTAGCAAACAACTCAGATGAAGAAGAGTCAAAATCAGAAGCTGACAATGACAATGATCAGGTAATATCAAATTTTGATTTCAATTCAGTTGAATTCAAAGATGAATTCAATGTTCTTTGCTTAGACTTAATAAAATCTGAGAAGGAGATAATCACTCTCAGAAATAAGCTAGCTGAAATGAACAAATTAAGTGAAGAAAATGCTAATCTTAAGAATGATTTCGCTGCCTCTAGAGAACATATTATTCGAATTGAGAATAAACTATCTGAGGCTAAGAAATTTGAAGAATCCCTAAATGGGAGAAGTATCAAACTGATGGACATCACAAGCATAGTAAATGCAAGATTAAATGGCAAACTAGGCTTGGGTGCATCATCAAGTGAGCCACCTATTATTAAGAAGAGCATACTTTCTACACGTATAAAATTCATTTATGCTAAGAGCAAAGAGGTTGTAGATGCCAGTAAGAACAATTCAAGAAAGAATATTAAGAATAAAGGAATTCAGCAGAATTCGTCGAACGGAGCTCGACGAAATCACTTGAATTCGTCGAACTCAGATCGACGAAAGCTGAACTCAGAGATTCAGTATATATATCCATCGAACAGCGCTCGACGAAAGCACATCACTTCGTCGAACGGCGATCGACGAACTCAGCCCAGTTCGTCGAACAAAAAATATACAGAAAATCTGAAGAATTCTTATTCTAAATATACTAAGAATACTTTCACTGAGTGGATAATTCCTCCTAGGAAATATCAACCACAAGGCTACAAGGATCAGCCTGAAATGTCTTACATTTTAGAGTTTTTTGGTAATACAAAAGGACCCAAGGTAGTTTGGGTCAAAAACAACTAGTTCATTTTTTCTGTTTTGCAGGTACACAGCTATCCAAACAAGAATGAACAATGGTATTTGGATAGTGGTTGTTCAAAACACATGATAGGAAACAAGGCCAACCTGAACAACTACAAGGCAAAGCTTGGACCCAAGGTGATCTTTGGAGACTCCAACTGTGGACAAACCAAAGGCTATGGACAGATCAAAGTTGGAGCAGTGACCTTCAAGGAGGTAGCCTATGTCAAGGGTCTGAAGCACAACCTCATCAGCATAAGCCAGTTATGTGATGATGGTTATCAGGTAACTTTCAATCATTCCTTATGTCGTATTACCAATAATAAAAACATTAATGTGTTATCTGGTATTAGACATGGAAATATTTAGTTAGTCAATTTTGACTCTGCCAATTCTGATATTTGCTTATTCAATTCTATAAGTAAAACTAATGAATTATGGCATAAAAGGCTTGGACATATTTACCTTAGAACTATAACTAAGCTTTCTAAGGACAATCTTGTTAGAGGACTGCCTTCTGGTTCATACAAGAAGGAAGGACTCTGCAGGGCTTGTCAATTAGGTAAGCAAACTAGAAGTAGTTTTAAATCTTTATCCAAGAGTGATTCACCTAGGATTTTACATTTGCTACATTTGGACCTTTTTGGACCCACTGCAATACAAAGCCTAGGAGGGAAGCATTACTCTCTAGTGATTGTTGATGACTTCTCATGATTCACTTGAGTGTTCTTTCTTAGGAACAAGTCTGACACCTTCAGTGTTCTGACTGACATTCTCAGGTCCATTAAGATTGAGTACTCTACTCTAGTTGCATTGATCAGAAGTGATCATGGCACTGAGTTTGAATCTCTTCTGATGAGAGAATTCTGTGGAAAAGAAGGGATCAGGCAGTGTTTCTCTGCTCCTAGAACTCCGCAACAAAATGGGGTAGCTGAAAGGAAAAATAGAACACTTATTGAATCTGCAACTATATTGCTTGCTGATGCAAACTTGCCACTCTCTTTTTGGGCAGAGGCAGTGAGCACAACAAATTATGTGTTGAATAGAAGCCAGATACATAAACTTAAGGGTAAATCTCCTTATGAATTACTTAAGAATAAAAGGCTTAAGGTTAACTATTTTAAGATATTTGGCTGTAAATGCTATGTGCATAACAATGACAAGAAGTACCTAAGGAAGTTTGAAGCAAAAGTTGTTGAAGGCATATTCTTTGGATATTCACTTTCTAGTAAAGCATATAGAGTTTACAACAAATCTACTCATAAGATAGAAGAGTCCATGCATGTATCTTTTGATGAGACTAACATGTTACTTGAGGAGAGGAACACCGCCTCTACCAAACATACTTTGCAGGTACCAGCTCTATGTGAAGAGCTCAATGGATTAGATCTACAGAAAGAAGAATCACCACTTCCATCAACACAAAATCTTGAAGACAGTGAAGAAGAAGATCATCCAGATCTGGCTGACAGCTCAAATCAAGTGACAGCTGAACAAATTCCCCAAGTGGATATCATTGTTGAACCAACTCCAACTGTTGACCACATCACAGTTAGAGATCATCGAATATCTCAAGTGATTGGAGATATTTCAGCAGGTGTTCAAACAAGGCATCAACTACACCAAAATCAGATGCACACTTGTTTCCTATCACAAGTTGAACCTCAAACCATAAAAGATGCAGAACAAGATCCAAACTGGATTCTTACAATGCAAGAGGAGCTCAACCAATTTGAAAGGAACAAGGTTTGGGATTTGGTTCCAAGACCAAAGGGCCATCCAGTCATTGGAACCAAATGGTTCTTCAGGAACAAGCTTGAAGATCAAGGCAACATAGTCAGAAACAAAGCAAGATTGGTAGCTCAAGGATATTCACAGGAAGAAGGAATTGACTATGATCAGACCTTTGCTCCTGTTGCAAGACTTGAAGCTATCAGGATCTTTCTGGCCTTTGCTGCATTCAAGAAATTCAAGGTATATCAAATGGATGTGAAGAGTGCATTTCTTAATGGTGACATCAAAGAAGAAGTCTATGTGGAACAACCACCAGGTTTCATCTCTCCAACTCACTCCTCTTATGTATTTAAGCTTAATAAAGCTCTCGTTGGTCTCAAACATGCTCCCAGAGCATGGTATGAGACCTTAACTAATTTTCTTTTGGAAAACAAGTTCTGTAGAGGCATAGTTGATAAAACACTTTTTTTCAGGATACATAAAAATCAAACTTTACTAGTTCAAATATATGTAGATGATATTATTTTTGGCTATACAGATCCAAATCTATGCAAAAGGTTCTCTAACCTAATGCAATCTAAATTTGAAATGAGTAGTATGGGTGAATTATCATACTTTCTTGGTCTTCAAGTAAAGCAAACTCCCAATGGCATATTCATATCATAATCCAAGTATGTTAAGGAATTAGTGAAAAGGTTTGGTATGTCTGATGCTTCCACCATGAAAATAGCCATGCCCTCAAATGATGTTGTTGATACTGATGAATCAGGGAAACCTGTTGATCAGAAAGTATTTAGAGCAATTGTTGGCTCACTACTTTATTTAACAGCAAGTAGGCCTGATATAATGTTTGTTACTTGTATTTGTGCTAGGTTCCAAGTTAACCCCAAAGAATCTCATCTAATTTTATTAAAAAGAATTTTGAGATATATAAAGGGTTGTCCTAATCTAAGACTCTGGTATCCAACAGCATGAGAATTTGAATTAACTGGATTCTCAGATTCTGATTATGCTGGATGCAGAGTAGACAGGAAAATCACATCAGGAACTTGCCAGTTTCTTGGTGATAGGCTTGTGTCCTGGTTTTGTAAGAAACAAACATCTGTGTCCACATCAACAGCTGAAGCTGAATACATAGCTGCAGGCAGTTGCTGCTCACAGATATTTTGGATACAAAATCAGCTCCTAGACTATGGTGTCAATCTAAATAATTCAATTATATTTTGTGACAATACTAGTGCAATATCTATAACACAAAATCCAGTCCATAGTAGGACTAAACACATAGAAATTAGGCACCCGTTTATCAGAGATAATGTGGATAAAAATAAAATTTTCCTACAATTCATCTCTACTGATTTGCAAAGAGCTGATATTTTCACCAAACCCTTGGATGAAAAGAAACATATTTTCTTTATAAATCAGCTGGGAATGATAGATGGAGATTCAATCTGATAAAAACTAAATTTTCTATTCATCCCCTCATTTCGTTGAACGGAGAACGACAAAATGCTATCGTTCGTTGAATGGAGATCGACGATACTTAATATTTCAAGATCGACAAAGACAAGAGCGATCGTCGAACGGAGATCGAAGAAAATTATTTTTTCGTCGAACGCAGTCAGACGAAGCTATAAGTCTTTTCGACTTCTGATTCTATTAGGTTTAGCCGAACCCTGTTCTACGAAAGTGTGCGCCCTTCTCCGATCTCTCTATATAATCAAATCTTTCATCTTATTTTATCTTTGCGCCTACAGAATTTGCTTTTCCCTCCAGTTCCCCTTTGCACTTGATCGTTCTCTCTTTTGTAGGTAACAATGACGATTTCTCAAGCAGTTCTTTCCTCAATAAAGTTTGACGCCGGGTTTGACATTGACATCGAGTCGTTTGCACAATCCGATCAAGTATTCCAGGATATTCTTCATCTATTTGAAGAACAACACCTTAAGAAGATTATGACAACAAAAATCAAATTACCAGTTGCAGAAACTAAAGAATGGGCTTATACGGCAAATGCAGAGAATAATACATTATCAGGAAGCATATCAGGAAACCAGGATCTTCTAACCCCAGTAACACTATCTGAAGTTTTTGGTTTAGTGAATAGAAATGATGATTTGGATATATCTTCTTCTGAGTTCGATAATGCTTTGGTTAAAATGGGTCATTCCAGTGGAAACCCTAACCACCTCTTAATGAAAAACTTATCTATGGAATATAAGTTTTTAGCTGATGTAGTGGGCAAGGTCTTGCTAGGGAAAACCTTAGCCCATGACTACATAACACGGCATCAATTTCTTGTGATGGTGGCCTTGGTAGAGAAGAAGAAAGTCAACTGGGGACTGATCATGTTTGAATCAATAAGGAAGAAAATCAGTAAGATAAATGTTGGTTATGGCAGAATATTGGGAATCTTTCTTCAGGAAAGGCGGGCCTTTTGGTCTCTCCTAAAGTTTTTATCAATGCTAGTAAGAGGTTGACTTCAGCTCTCTTTGGAAAGTGGGATAGGTTATCCCAAAGAGTACTCCAAGGGCAGAATAATCAAATACAGCTTCTGAGGGCACCAGGACTAACACTGTCACTCCCTCAACCCTACTAGAAGTTCCACTCGCTGAATCCTCAACTCCAATCCCTCCTCCACCTCTTTAGACAACCATCTGTTAAGAAGTTCATCTTTCCACCTCTCACACTGACACACCTACCTCCATGCCTTCTCCTCCACCTCTTAAAGTAAATGACTCATCAGAAATTCCATCTTCATTTACTCCAGATGACAATACTCTTCCCCCATACATTCCACTTCATTCATATGAACATTTGTCACCCATCCAACATTCTCCATCATTAAACATCTCATCTCCACCTCAATCACCTACCCTTCTCCAGTATCCTATCCCTCAAGATATCTCTCCACCTCAGTCACCCATTATCCCTCAATCACCTATTCATCCACACTCACCTATCCACCCTCATTTCCCTATTCATCCACCCATAACACATGCTACTAACATCTCTTTCCCATACTCCATCCCATCATCTTCTCACCCTAACCAAGATCTTATCTATATTGATTTCTCATATGTTGCTGATTAGATCTATCAACACATTGCTCCTAAGCTGAATGATCTACTAGATGCAAAACCCTCTCCAGTTCTTCAAGCCCTAGCTGATCTATCTGCTAAAATAGCTTCCTTCCCTTCACCCTCTTATTTTGTCCCTTCTTCAAGGGGCCTAGCTTCAGGTTTTCCTGAAACTAGGCAGGGGGAGATGTCTAATGAAGAAGCTCCAGTCCTTACAGTTTTCAGTGCAGATGCAGTTGTGATTGAAGAAATTTCAGTTCAAGCAGATTCTGATGTAATTAGTGATTTAGAGATGACAGATTCAGTTATTCCTTTTATAGAAGAAATAAATAATATTTCTATTCATCCATCTATATATATTATTTATTTGCTTTCTAAGTTTAATACAGTTTTCAGAAATTTGCCAGAGTATCAAGTTTGTTCAAAAGCAATTATTCCTTATACTGCTCCTACAAATAAAGCTATATTGAAAGAATTTCTCAAGAGTTTTGAAGTACCAGTTCCAGTTCCAGTTATTGAAGAAAGTCCAGCCCTAGTTCAAGATCAGAATGTTAATGTTGAAAATGTTAATATTGAGAAAGTTATTTCTGAAGCCCTGAAGCTTATTGATGATCTTTATGATAATCCTCAATCATCTGATGATAATGATGATGATGATAGTGATGATGATTATTCTGATGATAAGTCATCAAAGAAAAGAAAGGCTAATTATATGTCAAAGGCTGCTCCTAAGCCTCCAAATCCTAACAATGATATTCCCTAATACATCTTGCATAATATCACACTCACCAGGGATTCTCCTGCCTGGATGAGAATTTCAAGAAATGAAGCCAATAGAAGGAAGAAAATGAGGAAGACTGGTTATTATCGTGATAAACCAGTCAAATTCAATCCTCCTTCTCCTCCTCCAGCAGCAGTTGCAGCTGGATCAGCAAATGTTTCTTCCTCCTCTCAAAAATATTCTTCTCAGCAATCCAAGAGACCAGCTAGTTCTAGTGGTTCTCACAGCTCTAGGTCTTCAAACCTCCTTCAGGTTCTTCAAGATTAATATCTTTAGGGTATAAGTATCATGTCTCTGATGGCTCATCTCATAGAGACGAAAACCCTCAAGATCTTTCTCATGTTCAAGACAGTATTTCTGAGTATAGGCCTCCTTCTCCCAATCCAGAAGAAGAAAGAATAGCTCAGATGACCAGATTCAGAGAATCTGTTGCAGTAGCCCAGATCAATAAAGCAAAAGCTGAAGACAAGGATTACTCCCAATATTCATCTATGTCAGAATACAGGAAGAAAGAATTTGAAAAGTACAAATCGAAGAATGTGTTAAATGCTGAAGAGTATTTAAAGATGCACCCAGAAGCAGTAGTTCCTCAAGCCAAATCTCAAACTATTCTGGGAGCTAAGGATTTTTATATGAGCAAGAAAGAATTAGAAAATCCCAATAGATAGTTAATATTCAAGCCTCCTTCTAAGTAAAAGGTTCAGACCTATTTGTTTTTCTTATATTTCTGTTTCATTGTAATATTGTTAAACTCAGAGCCCTATACTTATTTTATCTGCTGAAATGGTTTTACATTCTGTCAGATATATATAAGCTCTGCTGTTTTTATATTGTTTTTCTATTTGAAATTTGTCAAATAGTATCCTAACCCAATTTGGGGGAGATTGTTGGAACAACCCTATTACTGATTTGGGCTAGGATTACTATGTGTTGACTAGGATTAAGTTGACCCCCAATGTATAGTCTAAGGGTCATCGCATTAGATGATAATATAGCTAGAACTTAGGATTTCTCTATGTTTATGCATTCGACGAACTCAATACTTCATTCGATGAATTGATCTCTGCATTCGACGAACGACTTACACTCTGTGTTCGACGAACGGCTTGCTTCAGTCTCACCGGTCGACGATCTTCAATACTCAGCGGCTCAGCGGCTCAGCGGCTCAGCGGTCGACGAATTCTTCAGTTCGACAAACTCTAACTTGAGATCGATGAACTCCAGCTTGTGTTCGACGAATCTTTATCAGGTGTTCAGTTCGATGAACTCATCCTTCAGGTCGATGAATTCTTATCTCAGCTCGACGAATTTTCTCCCAGTCTATTCAGATCAGTTATTCTAATTCTCTGAACTCAGTTCAACTATCAGATTCAGTTCCATTCTTAATTTGGAGTTACTCTTCCAGATAAGTCAAATTTTATCCTTCCTTTATTTTATTCCCCTTCCATTTCCTTCTCTCAAGAAAAATAGTCGTTTGGCTTATTGGAAAAGGACATCATTTATTGTTGAAATGGAAAGGAATTAAGATTTGTTGAATCAGTTGAAGTTCCATGGAAATAATTAATGCAGATTATTCTATTCCTATTCAGAGATTTGAATTTCAAATCAGTTATCTTCTCTCTAAGGAAAGAGGATACTAGCAAGAATGAAAACTATAACAGATACAGAAAATATCAGAGCATCAGTCGATTGAGAAAAAATTCAGAAAGAAAAAGAAAGATCAACTTCCTTAAGCAGCCCATCTCATTCTCTGAGAACTTCTTCAAGATCAATCTCTCAATTTTCTGCTGCAAGTTTCAAATCTTCAATAGAGCCACAATAATCTGAGGAACTTCTGTCTCTTAGATTCATCAGCTTATCAAAGAAGATATCTTCATTCAAGAGAAAGCTCCATCCTCAAGCTGTCAAGAATTTCAATCAGACAGGGGGAGCTTTACACCATCAATCCACTAGAGTCTTCACTCATATTGTTGACAGAGAAGAACTTCTTAACCCCTTTATTCCATCTTGTACTGGGTTCTAACTCCCTTCAAAAGTTAACCTCTTGGTGGCAGGGCACCTGAACAAAAATCTGTGGTTTTGTTAGAGCACCTGATCAAAAGCTCCTTGGTGTGTGGACACCTGATCAAAAACCCCTTGGTGATAGGGCACCTGATCAAAAACCTTGTAGATCCTACCAAGTGTGGTAGAAGAGTAGACGTACCCAGATTTATTGGGGAACAACTATAAAATCCTTGTGTCCTCTGTGTTTTGATTTTTTGTGTACTGTGCTATGTGTTTTGTTTTCTTTATTTAGTTTTTATCAATCACTCTGCTATACACATAAATATATCACTATTTTAATTCCGCTATAAAATTAAGTGAAAATTTTTAATACTCTATTCACCCCCCACCCCCTCTCTAGCATAACTTTAAGATCTAACCTCACTTTCAATTGGTATTTAAGCATATCAATTGACTTTCAGTTAGTGATGGTCGGGCCAAATATAGGGTAAACACTCCCAATAGTGGGCATAGTGTAGTCTCTCATAGTCCTGGGTCTCGGCCTAGCCACTTCATTTTCGTCGGCTGCCTGACCAACAGCTGGTGCATTTCCCGCCCTGGGATTGATCTGATTTCCATTGGTATCCATGGTGACAGCAGCACGGAGACGCGCCCGTAGGGTACGCTCTATTTCAGGGTCAAATGCTGCAACGTCACCGGGGTCTCGTCTCTGCATACACACACCGAAAACAATAGAAATAAAAATAAAAAAAATAACAACTCCTGTAATTATTAACTCAAACACCGAAATCAAACTACTCATGCATTCCCCGGCAACGGCGCCAAAACTTGATGCGGTAACGGCAAGTGCACCGGTCGCACAAGTAATAAAGTTGGGAGTACGTCCCTGAATATCATCTCTCAAGGAATACGCGTGGTTAGTTTGATTCTTCAGATTGAGAAAGTAATCACGAGAGTAGATTAAAGGAAATATAGGGGCTTTGATTTTGGTTTCCTAAATTACTACACTGAAATAAAATGCGGGTCAAAACTCCGCTTCGCAAGGCGGGATGGATGCAACGGTCGCGATGCCGTGCTTCGGTGCGCGGGTGAACGAGAAGGCTGGCGGATTACGGCGCTCCTCAAATCTCATAAAACACAAAGGATCTCAAAAACATGAAATCATATTAACTAAAACAAAATGTTTATGAACATCATCCACAATAACAAACACATCTAAGGAAAACTCTGAAGCAAGCGAAGGGGAAAATAGGAAACCGAAGCTCGAAGACTATGCTGAAGATTCTCGGCCGGCATCGTAGGGTTGTCACGCCTCGTCCGTGCTCGGTCTTCAGTTGCGTCCGGGGTCCGGAGGAGCTGTCACCTTCCTCTACTTTTACCCGTATTCTTCGTGGTCTAGCTCGAGGTAACTCTTGTTCGACATCTTGAATGCAGCGGAAGCTCTTCATCTATGGTGTTCTTGAGCTCAAGGATGATGGAGGAGGCCATGGAGGGAGCTTTGGCCGAAGATTTGCAAGCCAAAGGTCACTAGAGCTCCTCCTAGGTCAAACGGTGGTGGAGCGGCAGACTGGGCGAAAATGGCGGGCTTCTCCAGCTTTTCCCGCGGGTGTCTCCATTTGCAGCAGATTTCCTGCCTTAAATACTAAAAGGCCAGAAATTTAGTCATGCACGGGCGAACGCACGACCGTGCGTTGCCCGTGCATTATTTAATGAATAAATTGCCTTGAGGAAGAAGCAGCAGCGCCCGTGCATTTTACTCACGCACAGGCGAATCCGCCCGTGCACAAAAACGCACGAACAAATTCAGATTGGCTAAAAATCAGTTGAAATAGGAGATCGTGCGTTTCCTTCACGCATGGGCAACTGCCCATGCGTAAAAACGCACGAACAAATTCAGATCACCGGTTTTCTCCCCAGATGAAGGCGCACGACCGCAGCCGTCCGTGCGTCAAGAAAATGCACGACCGTGTGATTCAAATAATCATGATTTCTGGGATAAAATAGGGTGATCCAACCACCTGTAAGAACAGCAATCCAGCTGGGAATACACCTGCAGCACCAATCAGACGTATAAAAAGGATTGGGGAGCACCATGTGCTTACCCCCAATAACATGGAGCACAGACGCACACCAAAATAGGCTTAAAAGGAACACGAAGCACGCAAGTGCGCATGAATGAGCATGAGAGAAATAGATGCAATAATAGTTCGAGAATGACGCACATGAGAGTGAAAGCTAGCCCGGATGAGTCCATAAAAGTGTATATAAAAGGGACTCATCACCCCCCCTTCCGACGACTCATGGGTACTCGAGTCGGAGCTTTGACATTTGGATGCTGCTCTTCTCCACCGCTATCTCCTGGACCACGCATCGGTGATAAGTGAAGTTGAGCGGGGTAGGATTGATGCCGCGACATCTCCACCACCAGAGGATGATAGACCGGAACCGGATGTGCTGCAACATAAAGATTTCAGACGTCATGACGACCCCATGGCCGCTAACGGAAAGCAACGTTACAACCTCCGTCCACGGCGCGCAAAGCTTATTTGAAGTGTATTAAAAAGCACATTTTTATTTTCTAATTATTTCTTTTAAATGCGGACTTGTAATCTTTTATTTTTATGCTTTTATATTTTTGGTGTGCTATTAGACATTTATGGTGCGCTATTAGCCATCCGGATTGATGAGATTATCATCTCAATCTTGGATGGTTGGATCTATTTTGTAACTCCTATATATAGGAGGCTTTAAGAGATGAAAGAGATTATTGAAAACCCTAAAACCAGCCCCCTCTCTCTTGAGAATTTCGGCCAAGCTTTTGAGAAGCCGCCCACCCCCTTGTCTCCCTCTTCTCCTATTTCGGCCTCCCCTATTGTGGAGATTCCGGCATGGTTTCTTGGTGAGACTCCAAGGAAGAAGGACGACAACCCCACTCGGTGCGATACCGGTGGACCATTCAGTGCGACGCCGGTGGAAATCATGGAGAGAGTGATTCTCCCACAAGTTATCAAGTGTGATTCCTCCAAAATGGTTGGGTAAAATCTTCCCCTCTCTAGTGATTCTTCTTTAGATTTGTGGAGGTAGAACCATCGTGTTCTCCGCAATTTTAAATGTCAATCTCTTCCGAATCTCTGAATAAAATTTTTATTCTCTGCGTTTCTATTTCCGGATTGGGTAGGTCCACTTTGCTTGAGCGGATCTTGGCCTATAGCCTTGGTCTTGCCCTCAAAAAGGATTGGCAACCATTGCGTTAATTTTGGGAACATGTTGACTCATTTTTTATCGTTGTTTTAGAGTCAACACTCCTCCGAATGGATTGGTGTATGTGTGCGAAAGAATGACATATTTGTGGGCGATAGATGCTTGCGTAGGTGCGACCGGTCAAGAGTGCGTTGTTAGGCAAGTTAGAGTTTACTTGTGTAGATCTACATAGCGACGTATGCTGCATCAATTTAGTATCAAAGCAGTTCATGTCAATTTCTCAATTGATACAACCTTGTTATCCATTTCCGTGGCGCAAACTAAGCTAGAAAATCAAAAAGAAAACTCGGTGGTCTGCGAATAGTGGTCTAAAATTTTTATTTTTCGTCAAAAAATCAAAAACAAAAATTCTGGAGGTTCTTCTTTTTAGTCACATCCCGAAAATATTTTTCTGCCAAAAAAATTTTATCTGACACTACAAAATCCACTCCTCATTATTTTGTCCAAACCTGCATGCGCACTAGGCTAGGAACGGAGTATAACACACCTTCATCATCTAGGATGGCTGCGAATGAGCACGAGGATCGTAATGCTGAGTCCATAGAGGGGCTACGTAATGAGATGACCGAGCTTAGGACCATGTTAGCACAAATCCTTCTGAATCAAGGAGGGCCGCCACCGGCACCCGTTAATGTGGGGGCAGCCCAACCGGCGCCAACAGGCCCATGATTCAGATTCCGATGGGGACTCTCCATGAGTTCCCCCTCGAGATCACTGCCCCGAGCGTGGCTTCGATATTAGTAGGGCCGTTAAGATCGACGCCCCCACTTATGATGGTTTGGGAGACCCCCAAGTCTTCCTTACTTGGGTAGTGGATATGGAATGCTATTACGAATGGCACAACCTTACAGACCCCCAAAAGGTCCAAGTTGCCAGGATGAAGCTAACGGGTCGTGGGAAGAATTATTGGCTGAATGAGGAGCAGAGATTAGGAGCCGGGCAAGGAGTGCCACTTATAGGTTGGCCGGTTATGAAGAATTTGCTATCCGATCAGTACGTCCCTGCGTACCACCGAATTCAGATGTTCGATGAGCTTGCCACCCTGCAGCAGGGCTCAAATTCGGTAGATGAATATATGGGAGAGCTGAAGGACCGCATGGTACGTTGTGATCTTAGGGAGATTCCTGAGGTCACCCTATCTAGATTTCGTAAGGGGCTTCAACCCGATATTCAAAGGAAGCTCCTGCGCTATGGCCACACGGACCTGAACTAGACTTTCAATGCCGCCCTTGACATTGAAAAGCATCTTGCCTCGAAGGCCCACTCCCGTTATTCCCACACGAAGAACAAGCCCACCATTGGATCATCTTCCTCCACATATCTGGATAATGGGAAGTTTAGGTCCACCGAGTCGAACTCTGTCGTGATCACTACTAGGAATGCTAGGAATCCTGCGAGTCAGCGTATCCCCATAGGTAAGGTGAGCAAGGCCAACACTACATATTACTCTTGCGGCATTCAAGGCCACTATGCCTTTGAGTGCCCAACGAAGACTAAGGTCGTAGCCCTATTAGATTCGACTACCAATCCCGCTGATTACGTATTCGAGGCTGCTGAGGAGAGTGACCCAGAAGGGTTCACAAGTGATTTTGAGGACGATCACCACCTTATGGTGATGCGTTGTATCTTGACCACTCCTCGTCTGTTAGATGATTGGAAGAGGACGAGCATATTTTCTCTAATTTTAAGAGTGGAGAGAAACTCTGCAAGCTAATTATCGATAGTGGTAGCTGTGTGAATGTCATTTCTGAGAACGTCGTCGCACGTATGTCCTTGACCATGGAACCACACCCGACTCTATATCAGGTAGCTTGGATCAACAAGATCACCGTCCCGATCATCCAGCGATTCCTGGTCCCCCTCTCATTCAAATTTTATACTGATGAGGTCTGGTGTGATTTCCTTCCGATGGACGCTTATCACGTGTTACTGGGCCGCCCTTGGCTCTATGACCGTGATGTGACACATTTTGGTAGAGCCAACACGTATGAATTTATATTCAATGGCAAGACCATTACTTTGAGGCTGACCATCCCGAAAGAGCCAGTAGTTTTGGCTAAGGACACCACTATCCCAGTAGAGAGGAAGACATTGAGTCTAGTTGGTAGGAAGGAGTTTGTGAAGCATCCGTTTCTTGATGGAGTGATGTATGCACTAGTACTTATGAGTGCGAAGCCTGATTCTAGTGTTTTGGATGATCTGCCAAGAGAGTTATGGGTACTGTTGGAAGAGTATAGGGACATGTACCCGGAGGAGTTACCGTCATCATTACCCCCGCTTAGGGATATTAAACATGCGATAGATCTGGTCCCGGGCTCCTCTTTCCCCAACCAGCCCCATTATTGACTCCATCCTGCTGCCCACAAGGAGTTATTGGCCCAAATTGAGGACCTGTTGAAGAAGGCGTTCATTCGGACTAGTATGAGTCCATGTGATGTTCCAGCCCTACTTGCCCCCAAGATGGATGGAACATGGCAGATTTGTAACATCCCATTTCCTACTAGACCCCTTAACTTCAATTAGGGTAGGACATGTGGTGAGTGAGGTGAGTTTGAGCTTGGTGGTGACCTTGGGATGCACTGGGTTGAGTGAACTCTCATGTGATCCACTATAGGAGGCAGGTCAACTTAGGTCAAATTAGCTCAAATTGAACTTACACTTGTGAATTACCCCACCACCATGTCCCTAAACCCAAAGGAGACATAATTGACCAAAAGTCTCATCAATTGATCAACCAAGTTAGCCAAGTGGACCAAAGTCAAATCTAGGTCAATATAGCTCAATTCAACTCAATAGGGTTCAATTCATACTCATATGACCAAATTCACCCTACCACAAGATGGTAAACCTTTTAAGGAGTGCTATGGACCCAAAAGCCCCATCATGGGGTCACCAATTGGTCCAATTTGACCAAAGTCAAACTTAGGTCAACATAAGCCAATCCTTCCCCAATAGACTCAATTCACCCCGCAAAACATCAAATTGACTTCACCCCAAGTCTTAGAACATCATGGGGGACCTAATTGAATCAAAAGCACCATCATGGGATCAACAATTTGACCAAATTGACCAAAGTCAACTTTTCCCCAATTTTTGTCAAAATCACACCTATTGGTTAAATTGGCCCAATTGGGGCATCACCCTGACCCAATCAACATTGGGAGGTGTTAAGGAACCCAAGCTCAACATTCTAGACCAGTCAACCCACACAATAGACCAAGTCAACATCAAGGTCAACTATAGTCAACTTTAGGCCTAAGTGGAGAAATTGAAAGCCCAAACCAAATCCAATTGGGCTAAGGCCTCAAACCAAGCCCACCCAGCAGCCCAAGGGTGCAATTACCAGCTATGCCCCATGAAATATGAAAGGAGTGACAAGCAAAGTGGTATTCTTGGTTTTTCCCCCAATTTCAAGTGAAGACAAGGAGGAAATTATGGAGAGCTTGCCATGTGGCCCTCCTCCCTTCTGCCCAAGGCCATATCTGAGCCCAACACATCAATTCCTGCCGTTTTTCCACCAAGGGAGGTGCCACTTGGCAGCAAGGAGGAGCAACCAAGGTGAACCCGAGCTCACCCTCTTCAAACCTCCTTATACAGCACTCCCCAGCTCATTTGGACCTTTCCATTAGCTTTAGAAGGTGGAGAGCACATGAAATCGAGCCTGGGATCATTGCAAATGGTGGAGAATTGAGTTTTTGAGCAAGCTCGCCGAAGAAGAGAAGATTCATGGCCTACCGCCGCCATCGCCGCTGTCACGCTCCATTGAGGTCCGGTTTCTCCCCCTCTCCCTCTGTGCTAGCTTCTTAGATCATTTAGGAGAGGTATCTAGCTCAACAGAGCCGGATTCAAAGTGAGGAAAATGTTATTTTTCCATGGATTTGTCCACGTCGGGTTCGCCAGAAAACACCACCTCCGGCGGCCAAACCACCGCCAATCGGTAGCCCCCACCTCCACGGAAGTGGTGGTGGCGGTGGCCGACCAGGGAGGTGGCTCAGATGGCCGGAAATCTGCCCGCAAAATGGCCCAGTCGCGGAGGATCTGAGCCCTTGGCTCATCGGGGAAGACGATCCCTGGGCCGTTGGATCTAGCGGGCTGAGCTAATCGCAGACCATATATGATTTAATTCCATGATATTATAATATATGTCACACTTTTACACCGATTTTGTAAGCTGAATTTGAGGCCCTTAGAGGCCATATTTTGAAAAATGACCAGAGACAACTAATGTAGATCTAGATGTCTACTTTCATCTGGAAGTGAAATCATGCCATTTGGTTAACTGTTGTCCCACAGTACTCATTTTAATGAGGCTGGTCAGAACAAAAATCAGATCTTTGAATGTGTATAACTTTTTAATGCCAAGTCTGATGGATTTGAGATTTTGGCCATGCATGCATGTGCCTTATACCTTGCTTAGGTTTAAATATCAGAATTTTTGGAGACAATTTTTCTATAGTTTTGTTCAAAACTTAGAAAATTAAATAAATGAAATAATTAGAGTTATATAACTCCAAATGAAACCAAACTTGGGTGTCACCTTCATTTAGACAATAGTAAACTATGGTTAAAATTTGGGACCAATTGGATCCATGCATGATTGGTGAATCCAACATTTACATTGAAGGGGTGTAGGGAAAATTGGGTTGCATCTAGCCAAAAATGGGAAAAGGTGATTTTGGCCCATTTTCCTCATTAGATGCCCATGAAACTCTGGTTATGAGTTGGTGTGGATGGAATACATCATCCTCTGAAGTTGTAGGATTTCTGTAGTTAAAATTTTAGGGTTTTATGTTTTAATTCAAAATTAGCCCCTTTCAAATTAATGAAATAAAAATGGGTAATTGAACTAGAAAATTCTAGATCTCTGGTCATAGGTCTATAATGTTAAGTTAGACCTCTGGTGAATTATTGGGAATTTATGAAATTTGTTTCATACTAGTGTTAGCACCAATTACACTTTTGCCCTTTTGAAGTTTTTGTGATTTCAATGAGAATAGTTTTATGGAAAATTATGAAATTAAATGTGGCTCATTATTTCAGAATTTATAACACCTATGATTATTGGTAGAATTTTTGGAGGAGAAAAAGTAGGCTTTTATGGCATAAGGGCATTTTTGTAAATTCCTTATCTTGTAGCAAACATGCTTAAAATCCACTGAGAAAATTATGAGATTCTGGATAGGCCCTTTTTAGATCATTATAACTACCTAGTAATTTTTCTGTGATTTATAGTTTCATATAAATGGTAGTTGTAGTGTAAACCCATATTGTCACACCATTTGTATTAAATACTAATTATTGATAAATACTCATTGGAATATTATGAAACTTAGGCACTGAAGTTTTTAGGACAATATGGTACTACGGTAATTTTATCAGAATTTATTGTGACCTGTAGATGGTAGATGTAGTGTAAACCTTTATTGACACACCATTTGTATTAAATGGTAATTATGGATAAATAATCCTTGAAATATTATGAAACTTAGGCATGGAAGTTTTTAGGTCAATATGGTACTACTGTAATTTTATCAGAATTTATTGTGACCTGTAGATGCTAGATGCAGTGTAAACCCTTATTGGCACACCATTTGTTTTAAATGGTAATTATGGATAAATACTCCTTGGAATATTATGAAACTTAGGCACTGAAGTTTTTAGGTCAATATGGTACTACTGTAATTTTATCAGAATTTATTGTGACCTGTAGATGGTGGTTGTAGTGTAAACCCTTATTGGCACACCACCTGTATTAAATGAATTTTATGGACAAATACTCCTTGGAATATTATGAAACGCAGGCATTGATATTTTTAGGTCAATATTGTACTACTGTAATTTTCTCATAATTTTAGGAAGTCAATATCTGATACTTGATGTACAAAGTCATTTTGTCACCCCTTTTAGGATAAATAGAAATTATAGGTTTATCTTTGCTGGAAAATTATGATCTTCTGGAATTATTGTTTTTATGTTATTATAGTGCCACTGTAAATTTCTCAGAATTTTAGGAAGTCAATATTAGGTACTTGATGTACAAAGTCATTTTGTCACCCCTTTTATGATAAATAGAAATTGTGGGTTGAAATTTGTTGGAAAAATATGATCTTTTGGAATTAGTGTTTTATGGCATTATAGTGCCACTGTAATTTTACCAGAATTTTTGGAAGTCAAAATCTAGTACTTGCTGTGCAAATTCACATTTGCTTCTAATTATTGTTAAATGGAAATTATGATCATGGAACCTCTGGAAAATTGTGAAACATGGAGAATCATAATATTTTGTCATCTATCATCTCTGGAAAATTATTTAGCATTATTGAAATTATTGGCATGATAGTTCCTTTGCATTTTCAATGATGACTAGGAATCAAATTAGTTATATACCGTGGTCTGCGAATAGTGAAAACTTGATATGATGATTAAATCAGCAAAACCACATAGAGAATCAGTGAGAATTAGATTATAATAGTGCACCACTTAGGGGACGAAGAATCTTGAGAGTTGAGCACCAATCAAGAGAACGGTTGCTTAGGAATGGGGTGAAACATAAGTCATGAAAACACCTAAATTATAAAGTGTAATAAGTAGAGTGGGTCTTAGAATGGGGTAGCCACCAATAAAAGTAATTGTCTTGGAATGGGGGATTTGGGTTTCAACCCATTGCATTCCCTAGTACCGCTGCGAGCCCTTCACCGGGTAAACCTCGGGAAGTCCAGGATTCACCCTAAACTTCTAAGTATACAATAATTAGACAAGATTAGTCTAAATCAATGATTAAGAGTTATGGTAAACTTCATCCCGAGTTAAGGGATGAGAAGTTGTATATCAGGACGAGTTAGTCCTGCGAGCTGGAGGCTCGGGTGATAGTTATATTCAGGATGGGTTAGTCCTGCGAGCTGGAGGCTCGGGTGATAGTTTTATTCAGGATGGGTTAGTCCTGCGAGCTGGAGGCTCGGGTGATAGTTTTATTCAGGACGGGTTAGTCCTGCAAGCTGGAGGCTCGGGTGATAGTTTTATTCGGGACGGGTTAGTCATGTGAGCTGGAGGCTCGGGTGGTGATAAATTGCATGTGCATAAGAACAAATTAGAGGCAGGTCTTCGGTACGGGCCGATCATCACACCGACGGCAGTATGTTGACTTAGGCGGGTGTGAGGTTGAGGGGTCAGTACGTTGTTTATACTATGGTCTGGAGGACGATCCCCAACAGGACGCACACCCGGCCTTTAAGAATGGTAGGTTCCAGCAAAGAGTATGCAAGACTCTAGAGTGCACCTAGGACGTGTACAGAGGCGTATGCGAGGTCTAGGCCTGGTAGTGTGTATACCCTCCTAGTGGTGGAGACGCCCGCTCCACCGCTACCGTAGCCACAACGGTAGTACCAGAGAGTTTGGCTAACTCCGAAAAGTGGGAACTAAAGGTCTGTGATCACAGAGTCGTGTGGGTGAGTTGCACTTGTATGAATCATAACATAGCATGCATATCATATCATATGTAAACCTAGAACATAACTGCAGACCCTTATCATATAAATTAGTATGGGCTCTTTTATATGATAAATTGTATTTCCGGAAACCTTAACTTATAAGTTTGTATGGGCATTCATATAAGTTAAGGTACTCATGTGATGGTAGTGTAGAATTAATTAATTGTTGGTTATACTTGCGTGCACTGCTTTACTATTTACTTCCTTTACTTCTCTTTACTGCTCTCTTACTTGTTTATACTGCTAGAGTAGTGCTTGTCTATATATATACACTTGCTTGCTTAGATTTCCCCGTCACCTGCTTTTGTTTACTCCACTTTGTTGTCCTCCGCTTCTTCCTCCTGCTCGATGCCTAGGAGTCGCGGGGGTAGGCGTGCACAAAATCGGCTTAGTCTTTATGACTAATGGTCGGTTGTGACTGTATCTGTTCGAGGAGCTGAGCACATGTACGACCAGTCAGGACATGATGGCAGGACCTGGGAGCAGAAGCCGCGCAGTACTTCTACTACAAGACAGGTGTTTGAAGATTTGAGAGTTTATTTAGCTTCCGCATAGATGTAGAATGAGAGAGTGAGATGTTATTCTACTTTGGATATGTACCGGGCATAAGCCCTTTTTACTCTTTCATTTATTGTACTCATTGATGGACAGTTTACATTTGGATATATTTATACAGATGAGTGTGATTGTGGACTTGTTTATTTATTTTCTTCTTATTCTTGTTGGCCTAGTTGATCATTCTTTCCGGCAGGATCGACGTCCTGCGGAAGCGGCTAACTCATGTGTTAGCATCACCGTAAGGCGGCGGTTCTGGGCATAAGATCTGGGAACTCTCCTGGTGTGGGAGGGTGGGGGGGTCTTACAGGATGTGCATTGATAGTCGTGCTTTCAACAAGATTACTATCAAGTATAGGTTTCCTATTCAACGATTAGATGACCTCTTAGATGTCTTATCTGGCGTCACTATCTTTTCAAAGTTAGATCTACGGAGTGGATATCACCAGATTAGGATCCGTGAGGGAGATGAGTGGAAGACTGCATTTAAGTCTAAGGATGGGTTATACGAGTGTCTTATTATGCCCTTCGGGTTATCCAATTCCCCCAGCACCTTCTCCCGGATGATGACACATGTCTTTCAGCCTTACATGGGGAAGTTTGTGGTAGTTTATTTCGATGACATCTTAGTCTACAACACCACCACTGCCGAGCACATCTCCCACATGAGAGTGATTCTTTCCACCCTGAGGAAGGAGACATTATTTCTAAACCTCAAGAAATGCACTTTCTATGTCCCAGAGGTAGAGTTCTTGGGTTATATAGTCAGGTATGAAGGTATACTAGTTGACCCCGGAATGGTTCAGGTGATAAGGGACTGGCCCTGTAACATCCCCCAAACAACTAGACCCCTAGAGTGGTTTTGTCATGACTAGGTCAGGACAAAACCCTAGGAAGCTTGAAGAGATCACTGGGCCTTAGGCTTGAAGGAGAAGAGCACCTTGGTCTACAAATAGCAATTTCCAGTTACCAAGCTTAGGGTTGGACTTTAGGGCCTCAACTTGCCCCTTTGACCCCACCATGGCACACATAACCCTTTGGAGGGTCCCTTAGAGCATCAAGGACCCATTGGGGTCAACCAAAGAGACCAAATTTGACCAAAGTCAACCCTAACCTTAAATTGGTCAAAGTAGCCTCATTAGGGTCAATTGGCCTCCACCATGCCAAACCGACCTTTCCCCTACCCTTATAAGGATATTATGAACCCAATGGACAAAAAAGACCCATCATGTGGTCACCAATTTGACCTAAGTCAACTCTAGCCCTATTTTGGTCAAATTGCCATATTGTGGGTCAATTGGCCTCCACCTTGCCAAATTGACCCTACCTAGACCTTCCTAATCATTAGGGGAGTCCAATGGGTCACTAACCACCCATTGGGGTCAACCCAAGTGGTCAATATGACCAAAGTCAACTCAACCCTAATATTAGGTCAAAAATTCCCTATTTTGTCCAAATCAAGCCCAATCCAATTGGGCTAGGCCCAATTGGAGTAGCCCATTATATTAGGAGGATGATAATTACTAGGAGTTGCCACTCAATTTCTGTAAATGATGAGTAAGAGAGAGAAAGTGCAATTTCCCCTTAATGAAGAGAGAGAAAGAGGAAAAAAGGAAGGAAAGTTAATGGTGGGAGGCCATGGGTCACTCCATTCATCTCACCAAGCCCCTCCATTCATCTTCCATGATGCTTGGGAGGAGTTTCCCCATAAATTCCAGCCAGCCATCATCAATGGAGGAGCCCAACCATCATGGCCGAAATCTATTCTCCTCAAATTCTCCATATACATCACTCCCCAATCAAATCTAACTTCACCATTAGATTCAAAAGGTGGATGGCTGTCGAAATCATATATTGGATCGAATGTTTTGGTGGAGAATAGAGAGATCGAACAAGCTCACTAGAGAAGGGAAAAGCCATATCCGATCACCGCCGCCATCGTCGCCGGGCTTCAAGAAGGTCTGGTTCTTCTCCTCTTCTCTAGTGGGTAGATCTACTTCATAAATCGGCAAGGGTTGAGGCCAATTGGTCCTCCATATTCATGGACGAAAACTCCTTTTATTGGAGATTTTCTTCTTGCCAAAACCACCGGTTCCGACCACCACCGGCCGGCCAACACCTCCCATCGCCGGCCACCACCTCAAGGAAGGTGGTGGTGGCATTGGCCGCCCGGGGAGGGGCGTGAGTGGCCGTAAAAACCATGGTAGATAGGCTACAGGTCGGGTAAATCTCCACCCTTGGCTGGAGGAGGAAAATGACCAGCTACCATCAGATTTGCTTCAGGATTCGTGCTGAATCATATAGTATAAATCCTTATGAAATTATATTTTCTGTCACACTTTTTTCTGTACCTAGATTAATTTAATAAAAATAATTAGGCCCATCCACAGAAAAGGTGGTCAACACCAAAGTTGTAGCCCTTGGAATCTACTTTATTTTAAAATTGATTTCACCCTAAAAGGAGTTCTGTAGCTCCCTGTAGGTCCATTTTGGTGGGGGCTGGTCCCTAGTGTAGGACAGCCACCATTTCTTGAATAACTTTTGATTGGGAAATGATATGTACTTGAGATTTGAAACATAGTCTACTTATACATACACACACATTATATCCAAAGATGGGAATTTTAGGAGAACAGTTTTCTATGGTTTTTGTAATAATTTTATAAATCATATATTAATTAATTTTTGGGGCAAATGACCTCCAATGCCCTCCAAAGTTTAGTGGGTACTTCTTAGGGTTATCACATGACCCTGGTAAAAATATCAGCCCAATTGGGACTTATTTATTTGGGTAATTTGTCAACCCAAGTTAGGTCAAATAGGGTCAAAATTAGGGCATGGTGTTTATCTTGGGGTATTGTGGTCAAATCTCCTCACCATGAGTTGAAACCTTGGCCACTGGTTTAGGATCCCCTAAAACACCTTCATGAGTTAGATCGGGTGGTGTAGAGGTGGATATGCCCTAGGACCCTAGTTTTACCCCTTGGGTTGCATATAGAGCTTTGTGAAGGACATGTGGTCAAAAGCTATAGAATGGTCATGGAACTTGGTGGATAAGTTCATAGGGTGCAAATAGGCCCTAGGTAATTTTATACGAATTTTAAGAACAATTATTCCCTTGAAATAGGTCATAACCCCTTTAGGGAAATTCCTTATAAGAGAAATTTACATGCTTAAATGGTTTTGGATGATAATGAAACTTTGGTAGTGTCTTTAATATCATGATATACACTTCTGGTAATTTTTGTGTATTTAATTGAATGATTTAACTAGTACTTCATTCACAAGGCATTTATTTTGTCTTAGGCTTAAGAAAAATAATTGAGGGTCCAATACTCTTTGATAAATTGTGCAAATTGGTTATAGGACATTTCAGAGCATTAAGAAGCTCTGTGAATTTTTATATAATTTTTGGACACTTAAATGAGTTTGCTACTTCACAACTTATCTTATTTGAGGATTTTTTAAAGTATTTATTTAAGTGAGAAAATTATTTCCATAAATCCTAAAATTTAGTCAGTTGACTTTTATGATGAATACAAAGGTCTGGTAATTTTCCCCTAATTTTGGTGTAAGTATTTTTGGTGGTTCCTTCATAAATCTACAAATTTGGATATAAGTTGAATATTAGAAATAGAGGACAATTCCTTACTGTAAAAATGTGATATGTTGTATTTGCTGATATTTAGTCATCATAGATTTATCATAATTTTATGGGGTCCATATCATAAGAAGATCTTACACTTCATGTTCATTTTCATACTTGACAAAGGTTTGGAGAAATGATAATAAATGCAAATAATTAAAGAAAAATATGAATATCTTGATTTAGTTCTAAAACATCATGATAGCCCTTCATTAATAATCTTGTATCATGAGGATGAATATTTGGAGTACTTCTACTTATTAGCTTCATATAGTTAGTTGGTCTGCGTATAGTAAAAGTGTAAAACTTGGGTATTTAGGGGCCTACCAAGTGGAAGTGGTAGGTAGATAGTGTACCAAGCCTAGTTGAAGAGATTTAAGGTCACCAAAAAGGAGTTTAGGTGATGAGAGTGTGCTTGGTGAGTTAAGGGTAAAGTTGTGCTCGGGATAGACGAAAAATCGTCTTTCCCATGGGGAGTCAGAAGATTCTTAGGGTAATCCATGTGTAAAGGTAAAATGAAGGGTATTTTTATGGGTAGAAACCTATAACACTAAGTGTCTTGAGAAAGGGAACCTTGGGGTGTCATCCCATTATAGTTCCTAGTACCGTAGCGATCCCCTTACAGGGTAATCCTCGGGAAGTCCAAGAATAAATATAAATTGTAGGGTTATGTTGTTATACAAGATTAACTTAATAATAAACTCACTCACACTCTGTTATCACGGGTATATTAGTTGGTTTGGTTGTACGAGCGGTAGGCCCGGCGATTGTAGTAGCAGACTAGTTAGTCTAGTGAGCTTGTGACTCAGTAATGTTGTTGGTGCGAACGGGTTGGTCCGGCGAGCCAGTGGCTCAGAAGTTTATGATGACGGGCAGGTTAGCCCAGGGAATTTATGGCTCGGGATATAGTGGAACATGTTGCATGTGCATGAAGGTGGTGGGTCTTCGGTATTGGACGGTCGTTCACACCGACGTCAATACGTTGACTCGGCAAATGTGGAATTTGCACTTAGCCTTGAAAGTCTGGTGGTACAGCCAGTAAGAGTACGCAGATGCTCCGTTGTTGTGTTCTTAGCGTTGAGGCGTAAGATAGGTCTAGTTTAGGTAGTGTGAATTCCAACCTAGAGGTTGGCGAGGCCCAACCCACCGCTTCCGTTTGCCACTACGGGAGTATCCTGGGAGTCTTGCTAGCTCCAAAAAGGGGGAACTAAAGGTCTGTGCGCATTGAGTCGAAGTGTGTGAGTTGCACTTGTATGAACATAGCATAAACTTTATACCTTGCATGTCATAGCATGAACATTGCATTTCAACCCCTACCCATATCGTATAAATTGGTTGTGGGACTCTTTATGCGATCGGCTTTGCTAAACGACCCCTTGGTCTATAGGTTTGTATGGGCATTCCTATAAATCAATGGTTACCTTTCTATTATATACATGTTTTATGTACTGCCTTTACTTATTCTTTACTTGCTCTTACTATGCTCTTTTACTACTTCAATTATATATATACACATGTGTAGTTGTAGAGATTTCCTGTAGACAAAATCCGCCGTCATCTGCTTTGTTTTATACCCCTTGCTGTCCTCCGCTTCATCCTCCCACACGGTGCCTAGGATCCATTGGGGGTGGGGTGGGGAACATAAGGCTTAGTCTTTTTGACTAACGGTCGGTGGACCATATCATTTTTGGGGACCGAGGAGACACAACAGCACTAGAGGCCGGTGCAGACGGAGGCGGGTCAGTCTAGTACATGAGCACCAGATTCAGGATCAGTGAGTGAGTAGTATTTAGCTTCCGCGAGTGATCTTGTAGTGAGGACATGATGTACAGGGCATGTGCCCTTTATTATTGTAACTTTGTTATTTCAGTTATATTATGTGGACATTTATTATATATAGTATGTGATTTGTGGACTTGAACTTCTATTGTTCGTTTATACTTTTCTTCTTCTGTGATCGATATGGCCGGCAGGATCGGCGCTTTGTAGTGGCGACCTTCCTGTGTGATGGTGTCACCGAAAAGCGGCGGTTCTGGGCATAAGACCCAGGTTTTTAAAAGAAAAAAATGGGGTCTTACAAAGTGGTATCAAAGCAATCCTCGATCCGAAGAAAAGAAGTCCACAAAACCTGGGCCATCCTGCGCGAGTTTAGTTTGAGGACAAACTAAGCAGCGAAAGCAATGGTGTGCCCATATGGGAAATCACATGAAAAAGTCCACTTTTAACTGAAACTTTTAGCAAGTTTTCTTTTGTAGCCTGCGATAAACCCTGCCCCCAGCAGGGAATACCTCTGGCTACAAAGATCTCTTTAGATAGTCCTTTAGTCAATAAGTTAGACTCAACTCCACTAGGACAAGTGACTTACCATGCCAATTTATACCACGCCCCAGTCTGAAATAAACCATAGGTATAATTTTGATGAAGGTACGAGGATACCCCAAAGAGGCCAGAGAGAGAGAGACCGACACATAAGCAGAATGGTATGGGACACGTAAACTCAACCCTCATATCAGTGACATGATTATATTGAGACAACAACCACGACAAACACCGAGGGTCGGATAAGAATTCAAGTTCATAAGAGACCCGTTTGGGATTGGGTCACAAGTTGACCCTGATAAGGTTGTCAAAAAGGGTACCTTGAAGAGTCTAATGTATGGAGTATACCAACAAGTTTCAGATAGAACCCCAAGTCTAAGATTGTGTGCCCAGCTAGGACGAATATAACATAATGATATCGAAGATACTTAGCCCAAAATAGATAGAGGCTTATCTTTTGTTTATTGGGGCTTACCTTTTGTTTATTGGGCAAATTATTCACTGACTTGGGTTTCCCTTAGACATAATTTAGAAAGTGCTGCGTCGTGAAAATAATGATTTTGAAGTTGATCATATTCGATGTTACTCGGACGAAGATGAGATTGTGTAGAAGTATGTTCGGAATGATGATCCGTAGTAATACCAGGGCAATGGATAGACATCGTTGATCAAGAAATGACTTAACCTTAGTTGAATCATTGGAAATATAAAGTCTCCAGGATTAATCACTTAGGGATGTCGATGTCCTATTCTAGAAGTTGAGGACGGAAATTGGTTCTTACAAGTTATAGTTATATCCGAAAGTTCTTATGGTTTGGGGCATTCAGAAGTGATCAATTTATGATTTGTTAAAAATCACGCCCTGTCATGGTTGAAAATTTTAACTACAATAATAGCCCTTATACCTTGGGAGCTATGATGATGAATAACCAAAGATCTTAGACGATGACTATTTGGAATTAGAATATAGTGTTTGAGTTTACTATGATAAGAACGATCTAAGTTTATCTTACTAGGGATCATCCGAAAGTGATCAAGACTAGCATATGTGGAAGTGATAGGATTTTGGTGAAATAAACGTGATGATATTTTCGTGATGTAATTGACTTGTGAAAAATCTTAAGGTTTCAAAAGATTTTACCCGTATACCTTATGAATCAAACTCCACATAGAAAGTGATCAGGAGTCATCTTATAAACATTGATACTAGTGTTGTTTGTTTAACATAATGTTCATAAGATTCACAAGTGCACCCCATAAATTTTGAGGATAATTGGGACGCTTGACGATCTGATCAGTTCCATCAATGGTAAGAACTGGATATGTTGTAGAGTTGAGTTGTTTGAGTACTCGGATGCACGTGAAGAAATAAGAATCAGAACGTGAAGAGAAAACTTTTTAGAGGCGTTGTCTACCCTTACAAACAATAACTTTAGTCACCGAAGAAATGGTGTTTTCCGGACCATGTAGTTTCCCGAAATAAAGAAAGACGTCATAAGTTTCGTGATGCACGCTGAAGTATAAGTGCAAAAGTCTTTGGAGAACTACCACAGTCACAGCCTGGGTTAGAGTGGAAGTTTAAGGACATAATTATGAATTTCTTACATAAGTTACCACATCCCCACTCCGGGCACAAGTTTATTTGGAACATCGAGGATAAACTGACCAAGGTAGCTAGGGTCACCCCAGGCTGGAAGGACGCTCCCGTTGGTGTTTGGTGGGATTTGTTGAGCAGTTTGTCCATTATCGTAGTGTGACCGGGACGATCGTGTCGAATCAGGCTGGACGATGTACGTCCAAAAAGTGGAAATCAGTCCAGGCTTATCTGGTCCCATGGTTGACGTCAGCACAGCTTTCCACCCTCAGAGGGATGGAGGCGCACGACTCCACTATCTTGGATCTAGGATGAGGATTCCAAGCCACTCGGCTCGGAATTTATGGAGGACATAGATACCCAGGTGCGACTGATTTGAGTTAGGAGTTAGGATCTTGGATCATATATTTTTACCATGCTTTATAATGCTTATTTTTAAGGTCTTTTGTTCACTTGTGTCTTTCAAACTTTTTTTCATTTTTTTCAATAAGTGGTATCTTTCAAACTCTTTTTCATTGTTTTTAAACAAGTGGTAGAATAGCTTGGTAAAGAACATGGGATTTGTTCCTCATGCTTATCATATTTCCTTCCGCTGTGCTACTCTCTCTTAGCTCGATCATGACTTACTTTATTTTCTACAAAACTCATAATCCTCTCTTAGTTGTCCCAACTTTCACCTCTTTATCCTAGTTTTTGTTTCACTCCACCCACTTTTGCTAAAAACAAAAGGGGGAGAATAAAATGATAAATCTTAATGATTTAGGAGTAGGATTCTCTAGATTAAGGGGTAGCAATAATCTATTATATGGGACCATACACTAAGGCGGAGCACTTAAACAGGGGGAGCTCATATCTCTAAATGTATTTCTTGATTGAAATCTCTTTGTAACATAGTGTCATATCTTTTGATAAAAACACATATATTATATCTGAATCTGATTTATCTTAATTAGATATTGTTATTATCAAAAGGTGGATATTTTTGGAACCTGGTTTTCCACATCCCTTGATTTGAGAATAACAAATCCTACTTGTATTTGATCTAGTTTGCCATTGTGTTTTTAGCATGCAGGTTTGAACAAATATGATACTAGGTTGCTGCTGTTGGTCTGGACTTGCTCTCAAGCTGAAAAAATGAAGAAGTCTAATGTCAGGCATTAGGGCTAACGTCGTCATTGATTTTTGTTTCCACCAAGATGTAAATGACATGGAGGGAAGATGCCGTGATTGCAGGTGCATTTTGGGAATAATTTGACTTAACGACAGGCATTAGCCTCAACGCTAGCTTTAAGGTTACCTAAAATGAAATGTTCCCAAAGATGCAGAATATCCTTCCCGATTTGAAAATATATCCATCATGTTATTTCTATACAGAGTCAATGCCTGGCCTTATCTCTAACGCTGGAGTAGGCTTCCTGTCCTATAAATAGGTGGCATTCGTTCTCTTCAATCATCCATACCAAGGACGCTATTCCAGGACTCAGAAAAATCCTTGAGGGATGAAATTTCCATACCACATCTCCCACTCAATTTGAAGAGAAGAATTCAAAGGAGGATTGGATCAACGCTAACCCAACGCGAAGAATGAACACTTCGATGATATTCAGCGGGTCTTCGTTGTCTACAAAATTCTTCATAGGGAGTTTTTTAATTTATCTTTTATATTTTGTTGTACCTTTATCCTTTGTGATTGCTTAAGGAATTTGCCCCGGTTGTTAATGACTAGGTCCTATTGCATCTTAGGGGGAATTCACCGCGGTTGTTGATGACTAGGTTTAGGAGTTAGATCTAGGGGGTGCTTGAGGCCTTTCTAGATTTTGGGAAAAGTGCCCCGCAATGTTCCTGATTTGTAGAAGTGCTCCGCTCAATGATAAGTGCAAGTTGTATTTAATATTGCATCTAGTTCATGCTTGCAGAAATCGACAATATGTCAAGTACTTTAGTTATCTCAGTAAGTACTATGTCGTCGAGAATAAGGAGATGTGTAACACCCCAAAACTGGTAGTTCCGCGAAGTAGGCGGAGTGGTAGTGCGGCACGTGAAGCAGACTAGAATTTCCCCTGTCTGCTCTTAGCGCACAATCAGTGGCCTCATCGCGCACGATCAGTGATCGTGCGCCAGCGATCGTGCGTTAATTCCGAAGAGAATCGAGTTCTGTCTCGGACAGTGCGCACGACCATTTCCCTCTTCGCGCACGACCAGTGATCGTGCGCCAGCGATCGTGCGCTTATTCGCAAGAATTCAGAGTTCTGTCCCGGATAGTGCGCACGACCATTGCCCTCGTCGCGCACGACCACTGACCGTGCGCCTGTGATCGTGCGCCCTGTTTATTCTGTTCCGCGATTTTGAGCGGAGAAGAGGATCCAACCGATCAAATTTCTTGGAATTAGATCCAACGGCTGGGATTTAATGCTGGGGGGTCTTAGGGCTTTGGAGAGGGATTAAACCCTCATTATTTCATAGTGTTTCTCTCTCCTAGGCTAGAGGAAGAAGAAGGGGGCAAGGAAGAAGAAGAGGAGACTTCGCCATTGACGGAGCTCCGGAGCTCCGTTTCGCGAGCCGTTTCCAGATCCGGAGAGTGCAGCCCGGTGCGGTTATTTCCCTCCGCGTAGAATCTCGGATCCATGGCGAAGAAGAACACGTCTAGGGTAACGATTCTTCCTCCTGAACTTTGGACTTGTATTTGTCCATTTATTCCTCTTTCTTTGCTTGCATGAGGTATCTCTTTCACCAAATGGGTGAAGTGTAGGATTTCCTCAAGTCCTTCGGGACTCCGGGTAGATTGTGTCCGTCCCCGGCATATTGCATGTAGGAAATCCGGTAGTCGTGCGGATTTAGGCATTGTGTGTGAAACCTATTCGTGGCCGTGAGCCCGAATCGGTGATGCTTGATTTGCGACGTTGCATTTAGGTTAGGCCTAGAATGCGTGCCGGAGAATGACTCCGTGAACTCACCTATAGTATTGCGGGTGTTAAGTGTAGGCGTCTTGTGAAGATCCTAACGAAAGCCCCATGCTTTGAGGTTTGGGTGAAGGCAAACCTTCACCACGAAATTGATGCGGAGCGTATGTAGCTCCCTTGTTGAGAATTCGCGAAGCCTAGATCCTTGTGAAGGGGTTAGGTGCGTAGCGTATATTTTTAATGTAGCACTTGAAAGTGCTGAACCCTTACGGGCCGAGGTGAAGCCGTACCCGCGTCGTGCGATAGATCGCGACGATTAGAGCACGGGCAAAGCTGAACCGAACCCGTTTCCATGCAGATCGGCGAGAGGTCCCTTCCTCATGAAAGCCGTGTGATCATGGGAGAGGTCGTGGAAGGTGTCATACCTAGACCGACCAAAAGCTCTTGTTTCCCACCTAAGGTTGTGACCCTTAGGGTGGAGTGTTGTGAATTTGATGTTATGTTTAGCCTCATGCGATTGCTTAGGCGGTTGTGGGAAACCTTCGGGTGAACCCAACCAACATTATGTGCATACCTAGGTTCCCTTCTTTTTGATGCTCAACCTAGAAGATTGTTTGTGCTTGAAACCTCACCTTGTGTAGTTGCACCTTCTGTATACTAGTATTTGTGCTAGTATAGCTTGCTTGCAGGGTAGAAGCTCCGCCACCCCGGGAAAGGGGTGGGGTCGTTATAATTTGGTCAGCTGTGCTGACCGTTACTTTGTTTGCCACCGCTTGGTGGAATGTTCTTATGCAGGTGCAGGTGAGCCTAGCGGGAAGTAGCGGGCGTTGACCCTTTTGCTGTGTTGGCCCTCGAAGGCCAGCCTTTTTCCTGTTTTCTCACGTATTGCCGGCATGCGTGCCGATGTATGCCTTTTTGGAGTTTTGTACATTGATTTGATGTAAGGCCCTAAGGCCGTAACTCTTACTTCTGGACTCATTCCTATGATAGTGGACATGTCTTTTTGAATGGTTTAATTAATGCTTCCGCTTACGTTTTTGTACTCTCGTTTTGTAGTTACTTTTCTGGTTATCACCTTTTAACTCCTAGCTAGTGTGGTTTGTATGGCGTGGGGTCCCGGCCGGACCTGCTATTATACTTTTCGTACTGGCAGGGTGTTACAATTTGGTATCGGACTTAAGGCGTCAATCCGTAGTTTAGCGAATTCGGGACGAATTCCTTTTAAGGGGTGGTGCGCACGGGCTGTGCATTCACCTAGAACGACAAAAACTAATAAGAATGTCCACTTAGGAATGAAAAAACATACTTGTTTGCGGAACCTGAGCGTTCCATGTTTGATGTTTGATACGTTTAGGGTCACTAAATTGTGCCTTGCATGATTATAGGTAACTAGAAGTGCTGCGGGGCGGTCTCAACCCCGTAACACCGCTGAAAGTAGTGGGTCGGCTGAGGTGCCAGCGACCACTCCTTCAGCTGAGATGATCAGAATGGTCGCAGAAGCAGTCTTCGCGATGATCAATGCTCAACCGCAAAGGCTTGCACAGCCTGCTACGCCTACTACTGATGCGGCCCCGGTAATTGAACCTGCAGTGGAACCTGCGGTAGCACCAAGGGTTGATGCCCCTGTGCCATTAGCTGCAGTGGAACCGACGTTAGCACCGAGGGTGGAGCGTCAAGTTGCGCAAGTAGTTGCGGGGCGAGCGCGTGACCAACAATTAAAGCACTTCTTTAGCTTTAATCCTCCTACCTTCTCGGGATCTGAGTCCCCAACGGTGGCAGAAGACTGGTTGTCAAGAGTTAGAAGAACTCTGAGGGCGACGGCGACGGACGAAGCCATGATGGTCACCTTAGCCACTTTCCTTCTTGACGGAGAGGCTGTGCTGTGGTGGGAAGAGCAGGAACTGCACAAGTTCGGCGATAGAGACATTACTGAAATAACAATGGCTGTGTTTTCAAAGTCGTTCCTCCAGCGGTTTATCCCCTCTGCCCAACGCATTGCGTTACAAAACCAGTTCCTTAGGTTAACTCAAGGTGATCGCTCCGTTGACGATTACTTACATGAGTTTACCAGACTGAGTCGCTATGCGGGGGCATTGGTGGAGGATGAGGAGACGAAGACGAATAAATTCTATGAAGGGCTTCGGGACGAGTTGAGGCTGCTCCTTGCAGGCCCTATGACGTTTGGCTTCCAAGTGATGGTGCAAACCGTCAGATCTTTGGAGTTGGACATGAAGAGGGTACAAGCAAAGAGTGTTGTAAAGAAACCCGAGTTTCATGCGCCGGCCTCTCAGTCCAAGTCGGACTTCAGAAGGAACAAGCGGAAGTTCAAGCAGGCGGAACCAGCTTCTTCGAATGTTTCGGGAGCCACGACCGCGCGGACTCCTATTACGTGTTTCACCTGCGGGAAGGTGGGACACAAAGCTGCGGTGTGTCGAAGTGGTCCCCCAAAGGTGGCAAATCGAGCGGTGGATTATGCTCGGGCTGCGGAAAAGGGCAAAGCGGCAGAGTCTTCGGCCTCCCAACACATTCCGACTCAGCCGAGAGTCTATTCGCTTGGCCAACAAGAAGCTATACGACAAACCGATGTAGTCACAGGTACGAATTAGAAGTTAGCTTTTACAGCTATGTATATGATTCTTACTGTTGTACGACTATATGTGTTATTTGTGTACAATTAGGTTTCGTCCTAATTTTCAACTATCCGGCGAGAGCTCTATTCGATACGGGTGCATCGCACTCTTTTCTGTCCGAGGACTTCGTGGTGCGAATCGGAGTGCCGTCTACATTTGTAGAGGATAGATTGGAAGTAGTGCTACCCAATGGATCTCGAATGAGTGCGGATAGGAAGAGCTGCTAGAGCAAGGCTACGTACGTCCAAGTTCTTCGCCTTGGAGTGCACCGGTCCTCTTTGTGAAAAAGAAGGATGGGAGCTTGCGTCTGTGTATTGATTATAGAGAGCTAAACAAGTTGACCGAGAAAAACCGATATCCGATTCCTAGAATCGATGATCTATTCGACCAACTGATGGGGTCGACGGTTTACTCCAAGCTAGACCTAAGGTCCGGCTACTATCAACTGCGAATAAGGGAATGTGACATTCCAAAGACAGCGTTCAGTACCCTCTTTGGGCACTATGAGTTCACGGTAATGCCGTTCGGTCTATCCAACGCACCGTCGGTATTCATGGACTTGATGAATAGGACATTCCGAGAGTATTTAGATCAATTTGTGATCGTCTTCATCGACGACATTTTGGTATACTCTCAGTCGGAAGAGGAGCATGTAGGGCATCTGCACGCAGTCCTGAGCACCTTGAGGAGGAGTCAGCTATATGCCAAGTTCTCCAAGTGCGAGTTTTGGCTACCGTCAGTGGCATTCCTTGGTCATGTTGTTAGTGGCGAAGGAATTGCAGTTGATCCGTCGAAGATAGAAGCGATCCAAGCGTGGCCTTTGTTGAAAAACGTAGCGGAAGTCCGAAGTTTCTTAGGACTTGCCGGCTATTATAGGCGCTTTGTGGAAAACTTCTCGAGGATCGCACTTCCTCTCACAAAACTGACTAGGAAGGATCATAAGTTCATTTGGTCGCCCGAGTGCGCACGAGCTTTTGAAGAGCTAAAGAGCCGTATGACCACGGCGCCCATTCTATGCTCGCCACAAGGTACGGAAGGCAACGAAATATATAGCGACGCCTCAGGAAGTGGTTTGGGTTGTGTCCTAGTGCAGTTCGGGAAGGTAATTGCCTACGGCTCCTGGTAACTGAAGGTTCACGAGAGGAATTACCCGGTCCATGATTTGGAGCTAGCGGCCGTGGTTTTTGCCCTCAAGCTTTGGAGGCACTATCTATATGGCGTGAAGATCGATATCTTTACCGACCATAAGAGCCTCAAGTACTTACTAGATCAAAGGGAGTTGAACATGCGCCAAAGGAGGTGGATGGAGTTCCTTGGGGACTACAACTTCGATATCAAATATACTCCCGGTAAAGGAAACGTAGTTGCAGACGCGTTGAGTCGTCGGGCTCCCGCACAAGCAAATTGGATTTTGATGCACGATGAGCGTCTAATCCGTGAGCTAGAAGAAATGGAGATCATATGCATTGATAGGAGAACGTCTACCTCAGCATGCTTGAACTGGACGGAAGTTCGCTACGACCTTGCCGACCGAGTTCGACAAGCATTGGAGTTGGACGAGAGCTTGAAACGATACAAAGCGGAAACCGTTGAAGGGTTAAACGCTGATTTCTCCTTCGAAGACGACCTTATGTGGAAGCAGGAAAGGTTATGCATCCCAAACGTTGGTACTCTACGGGCGGAGTTGATGTACGAGGCTCATCATACCAAGTACTCGATCCACCCGGGGAGCACTAAAATGTTTATGGATATGAAGAAACTGTTCTGGTGGCCGGGCATGAAGAAAGACATTGCCCTTTACGTGGCCAAGTGTCATACTTGCGCATTGGTGAAAGCGGAATGTCAACGTCCCGGTGGGTTTCTGAAGTCCTTGCCGATTCCGGAGTGGAAGTTTGATGATATTTCGATGGATTTCGTGCACGGATTGCCGAGATCGCAACATGGAAACGACGCCATATGGGTGATCGTGGACCGTTTGACAAAGGTATCACACTTCATTCCGAATCGGAAGGATGATTCCGTAGAGAAGCTAGCAAAGCTCTATGTGGATAGTATCGTGAGACTGCACGGTGTCCCTCGTAGCATCGTCAGCGATCGTGACGGGCGTTTCACATCGAAAGATTGGAGGCTTATCCATGAACTGTTGGGCACAAAATTGAAGTTCAGCACGGCCTTCCACCCGCAAACGGATGGACAGACCGAGAGAACCAACAGGACTATGGAGGATATGCTCCGAATATGCGCTCTAGACTTTGGAAAGAGGTGGGAGGATCACCTCTTTATGATCGAGTTCGCCTACAATAATAGCTACCAAGCCAGCATAAAGATGGCTCCTTTCGAGGCCCTCTATGGTAAGAAGTGTCTTACGTCGTTGTCTTGGGCGGAAACGGGCGATACTAAGCTATTGAAGCGAAAGGATGTTGAAGAAGCAACTTCGACGATCCGGTCTATACGCGAAAGGCTATTGGTTGCCCAGGATAGGCAAGCAAAGTATTTCAACGCCAAGCATAGGAACTTAGAGTTTGCCGTCGGTGACCGGGTTTACTTGAAGATCAAACCGTTCAAAGGGGTATCAAGGATTCGACGCTTGAAAAAGCTCAGTCCGAGGTACTTAGGACCGTTCGAGATCGTGGAGCGTGTTGGTGATGCGGCTTATCGGCTTGCACTATCTGCAGAGCTGAGCGGTCTGCACGACGTGTTCCACATTTCAGTGTTGAGGAAGGCAGTGCAAGAGCCTACTCATATCGTTGCGGTCGGCAAAGTTCCGGTCGATAGTGGGTTGTCGACGAAAGTCAAGCCTTTACGCATCGAAGATACCGAAGTAAAGCAGCTGCGGAACAAGTCCATTCGGATGGTAAAAGTCCGGTGGGATAACTGCGGCCGAGAGGAGCTCTCTTGGGAGAGAGAGCAAACGATGCTTGCGGAGTATCCCGAGCTTTTTCCCTCAGGTAAAGTATCACTGTAATTTATGCTATTACTGTTTCCTGGATTTCGGGACGAAATTCTTTTAAGGGGGGTGGAGTTGTAACACCCCAAAACTGGTAGTTCCGCGAAGTAGGCGGAGTGGTAGTGCGGCACGTGAAGCAGACTAGAATTTCCCCTGTCTGCTCTTAGCGCACGATCAGTGGCCTCATCGCGCACGATCAGTGATCGTGCGCCAGCGATCGTGCGTTAATTCCGAAGAGAATCGAGTTCTGTCTCGGACAGTGCGCACGACCATTTCCCTCTTCGCGCACGACCAGTGATCGTGCGCCAGCGATCGTGCGCTTATTCGCAAGAATTCAGAGTTCTGTCCCGGATAGTGCGCACGACCATTGCCCTCGTCGCGCACGACCACTGACCGTGCGCCTGTGATCGTGCGCCCTATTTATTCTGTTCCGCGATTTTGAGCGGAGAAGAGGATCCGACCGATCAAATTTCTTGGAATTAGATCCAACGGCTGGGATTTAATGCTGGGGGGTCTTAGGGCTTTGGAGAGGGATTAAACCCTCATTATTTCATAGTGTTTCTCTCTCCTAGGCTAGAGGAAGAAGAAGGGGGCAAGGAAGAAGAAGAGGAGATTTCGCCATTGACGGAGCTCCGGAGCTACGTTTCGCGAGCCGTTTCCAGATCCGGAGAGTGCAGCCCGGTGCGGTTCTTTCCCTCCGCGTAGAATCTCGGATCCATGGCGAAGAAGAACACGTCTAGGGTAACGATTCTTCCTCCCGAACTTTGGACTTGTATTTGTCCATTTATTCCTCTTTCTTTGCTTGCATGAGGTATCTCTTTCACCAAATGGGTGAAGTGTAGGATTTCCTCAAGTCCTTCGGGACTCCGGGTAGATTGTGTCCGTCCCCGGCATATTGCATGTAGGAAATCCGGTAATCGTGCGGATTTAGGCATTGTGTGTGAAACCTATTCGTGGCCGTGAGCCCGAATCGGTGATGCTTGATTTGCGACGTTGCATTTAGGTTAGGCCTAGAATGCGTGCCGGAGAATGACTCCGTGAACTCACCTATAGTATTGCGGGAGTTAAGTGTAGGCGTCTTGTGAAGATCCTAACGAAAGCCCCATGCTTTGAGGTTTGGGTGAAGGCAAACCTTCACCACGAAATTGATGCAGAGCGTATGTAGCTCCCTTGTTGAGAATTCGCGAAGCCTAGATCCTTGTGAAGGGGTTAGGTGCGTAGCGTATATTTTTAATGTAGCACTTGAAAGTGCTGAACCCTTACGGGCCGAGGTGAAGCCGTACCCGCGTCGTGCGATAGATCGCGACGATTAGAGCACGGGCAAAGCTGAACCGAACCCGTTTCCATGCAGATCGGCGAGAGGTCCCTTCCTCATGAAAGCCGTGTGATCATGGGAGAGGTCGTGGAAGGTGTCATACCTAGACCGACCAAAAGCTCTTGTTTCCCACCTAAGGTTGTGACCCTTAGGGTGGAGTGTTGTGAATTTGATGTTATGTTTAGCCTCATGCGATTGCTTAGGCGGTTGTGGGAAACCTTCGGGTGAACCCAACCAACATTATGTGCATACCTAGGTTCCCTTCTTTTTGATGCTCAACCTAGAAGATTGTTTGTGCTTGAAACCTCACCTTGTGTAGTTGCACCTTCTGTATACTAGTATTTGTGCTAGTATAGCTTGCTTGCAGGGTAGAAGCTCCGCCACCCCGGGAAAGGGGTGGGGTCGTTATAATTTGGTCAGCTGTGCTGACCGTTACTTTGTTTGCCACCGCTTGGTGGAATGTTCTTATGCAGGTGCAGGTGAGCCTAGCGGGAAGTAGCGGGCGTTGACCCTTTTGCTGTGTTGGCCCTCGAAGGCCAGTCTTTTTCCTGTTTTCTCACGTATTGCCGGCCTGCGTGCCGATGTATGCCTTTTTGGAGTTTTGTACATTGATTTGATGTAAGGCCCTAAGGCCGTAACTCTTACTTCTGGACTCATTCCTATGATAGTGGACATGTCTTTTTGAATGGTTTAATTAATGCTTCCGCTTACGTTTTTGTACTCTCGTTTTGTAGTTACTTTTCTGGTTATCACCTTTTAACTCCTAGCTAGTGTGGTTTGTATGGCGTGGGGTCCCGGCCGGACCTGCTGTTATACTTTTCGTACTGGCAGGGTGTTACAAGATGTCATCGACAAAGTATGCTTGTCGTCATAATGATGGGCAAAGCAAAGACTGAGAGTTGGACAGATCGTCGTACGCAGAATGATGTTCGTCGAATGTTGTTCATCGAACAATGTTCGTCAAACGCAGAAGGAAGATCGTCGAATGCTGAGACTTGGCAAGTTAGTCGAACGCTGAGACTCGGCAAGATCCTCGAACGTAGAAGCAAGATCGTCGAACGCAGAAGCAAGTTTGTCGAACGTAGACTTGGCGTATTCGTCGAACGCTGGATGGAGTTCGTTGAACGCAGAGACGGGACAGAAGAATGAAGATCATCGAACACAAAATGTTATTCATCGAACGAAGATTTCCGTTCGCCGAACACAGAGAAGATTGAAGGCAAAGGAAGAAATGTCGCCAAGAAGATGCAGTGTCGTCGACATCAACAAAGAAGCCTTGTCGCTGAAAAGGCTAAGTATGACTGATGGCGTCGAACATCATCGTAAAGAAGGCATGTCGTCAAGAGAACAAAGTGATTACGACGGCACAGTCAGAGATAGCATATCGTTGTATATGCAGAAGTGCTAGAATGTCTCGTATCGTCGAGATACCAGCATCAGAGGCAGAAGCAAGAAGAATTGAAGATCTACCAAGGCGTAAGGCATCGACAAAGTCCTGTCATCGAGATATTGTCCATGTCGTCCTAACATTGGAAATATTGTCGAGACAGATTCAAAAGTTGCGGACGCGCTGTCGGCATTTAATGACGTCGCCTGATTGTCCAATCAGCGCGTGCTTTTAAAGAATGGGTGTCTGACATTAAAGGACATAACATGTGACCGTTATGCGGCTCATCTGTCCTATAAAAGGGAACGGTGATGCCCTAGAAAAGAAGTCTTCTAAGATAGAAAAAAAAAAGCAAAATGAAAAAGAATGCTGCTGCTACTCTTGAATAGAATAATAGTTTTTGGCGGAGAAGAAGAAGATCTAGTTGAGAACGAGCATCAAGTGTTCTCTGAAGAATCAGTCATCTCCATCAACTAAAAAGTTGCCAATCAACATCAGGCAAAAGAAGAGGAGGCTGAAGAAGATCTACTGCTGAAAATTCAAGATCAAGAAGCATCTTCTTCAACCTAAAGAAGCCGATCTTCATCAGGCTAAAGTTGTCGATCTTCATCCGGCAGAAGTAATAGTCTTTTATCACTGTATTTTCTTGTAGGGGCTTGCGGGCCTATTTGTCTAGCTTGAGGGCTGGAGAGTTGTAAGGCTTGAGGGCCAGGGCAGTGGACTTGCGGGTCCGAAACCGTCTAGCTTGAGGGCTGGAGAGCTGTGAGGCTTGAGGGCAAGGGCAGTGGAGTTGCGGCTCCGATCTTGTCGCGCTTGAGGGCTCGGGCGTAGTAGGGGATTGCGGGCCTAGGCTGTAGGCATAGGACTTGCGGGTCTGTATTGTGTAGGGCTTGAGGGACTGAGTGTCGAGCTTGCGGGCTCGGGGGCAGTAGGGGCTTGCGGGCCTAGGCTGTTGGACTTGCGGGACCGTTGTGTAAGGCCTGAGGGCCTGAAGATTTGGCGGCGTTTGCCGAGCCTAGCACACTGCTTGGTAGGCGCAGAGGGAAAGAGGACTACTTAAGACACCCGGTCTTGAGGAGCCTCTATACATCTTTGTGTGTTTCTGTGTTATGCTTTATAACTTATAGAGCTACTAATCATAAATCAAGTTAATATAATTTTAAAAACCTATTCACCCCCCTCTAGGTGATAAGTCGACACCCAATAAACAACAAGTGGTATCAAAGCCAGGTTATTCAAAGAAAAGCTTAATAGCTTGAACATATCTGCTAGTGGGTGTCTAAGTACCATAACTATGGAGTTAAGAACAGTTATGTGTTCTAGGGAGAACTTTGCTATTTGGAAAGTTAGAATGAGAATATTCATGGAGGCTATGTATCCCAGGATGTTTCAAGTTATTCAAGAAGGGCCATATGCCCCCAAGACCATGTCCAAGACTATGACTGAAGATGAGATCATCCTAGTTAACCAGGACAAGAAAGACAGAGGCATTATAGCTGATGTAGTTGATACTCCCATACTCCAGAAACTGATCCACTACACTACAGCTAAGGAGATGTGGAAATCTCTAACAATCCTTATGGAAGGATCAGAAGAATAAAGAAGCAATGCAGCTAAGGAGAAAGTCAGAACATTGAGTGACAGTGACTCAAGCTATTCAGACTTAGAAGAGAAGACTCATTTTGGATTAACTATCCTATCTGAGTCAGAGGAAGAAGTCCAGGATGAAGTCTCACCTGAACAAGTATGCATTATAGCTCCTCTATCTACCTCAGACTCAGAATCGGAGATGAGCTCATCTGGCAAAGATGACTGGTCCAAGTCATTATATGATCTCTTAAAGGATGTCAAGATGCTCAAGATGCTGTGCAAGGAGCAGGATTCAAAGATCTCCTCTCTTCAAGCATGAAATCTTGATCTCTCAGAGAAAGCAGAAAGGCTAACTCTAGAGAATGCAGAGTTCTGTCAACTCAAAAAGGACTTCAAGGCAAGCTCAAACCTTGACTTGATAGACAAATTTGGGAAAACTCTGAAGGCATTGATTGAGAGCAAGAAGCTCTGCTGCTCACTAACTAGAGAAGTAGTTCTTCGGAAGAAGGACAAATTTCACCCAAAGTCCTGAAATCTAAAAATGACAACATCAGAAGGGTGGAGAGTAAACTCCCCTTTGTAGTAAATCCTGTGACAAGCTCCTCCAAACCAGAGACCTCTCCTCTACTGGTAAATGGTTGCTGCCTCACTCAGAGAAGGGAGGATGAATGCTTCAAGGAAGACAGATCAGGCAGACCCTGTGGGAAGATGGTTAGCTTGAGGAAGGTAATCTCACCCTCCAACAAGAATGCTGGGCAACCCAATCTTGGGTATTTCAAGATTGGGAGCTGCACAAATGGAGGAAAGAACATGACAAAAACCACAAAGGGACCTCAGGAAGTTATGAGGAGGCAGAAATTTGTTGAGCCCAGAGGAGAGATGAAATCCTTAAAGAAGACTGACTCCAGATTTGAAAACAGTGAATGATGACAGCAAACATCACATCTACCATCTGCACAGTTCACCTTCTTTTCTTCATTCATTTCTTCACACACAAAGAACTCCTGCTCATACAGTCAACCAGAAAAGAAGATATAACATGTATGAATGTTGGTGTTGTAGAAAGACAGGCCACTTTGCAATTGATTGTTGGTACAATCCAACTGCTCCAAGGGTAACAAATGCTAAACTTGCACACAATGTATTTCACAATCACTATGCATATCCAAGGGCAGTTATATCCAGCATGCCCATCAAAGCTAACAATTTCCTAGGACCCAAATTCACTTGGGTTCCTAAGTACTTGTAATCTTATTTTGCAGGTAGTCCAAGTGCCCACCAGAAGCAAATTTGGGCCTTGGACAAGGTGGCTGTTTTGACCCATAGGCAGAACAACAAAGTCTATTTACTTACAAAATTGATGCAGGTATCTTACTAAAAGAGGGCTAAAAGCTGCATAGGGTTGGTGTCAAAGGAAAACTCCCAAGCAGGAAAAGAGAATGCCTTAGGCAGACATGTAAGGAGGAGTTGACTCGTCGACACAAGAAGATGTTACGATGACAAAGATTCGAGCTGGGAGAATGCGTATCCAAGGATTATTTCGACAAGGATAAGCGCATCAGCAAAATATAATCGAGTTATTTATCACGGGATTAGATGGGTCCATTGGAGCCGTCTGATTGTTTTCTTTTAAGGTACGAGCCTCTTCACCTACCGACATTATAAATAGAGTGAATGCTCGAAAATAAAAAAATTATGTTATCATTTGCACTAAGCTGTTCCATTGACAAACCCTCGCCTCCTTTGTCGTGCTGCCTTCTCTTTCACTCCGAATCAATGGATCCCAAGAAAGAAGAAGTGATCTCAGGTTGTGAACTTCAGCGAGGAGGTTTCAATGCCTGCTCCGACGAAATAAGATCAGTAATAGGATTGCTGGAGGCATCGGGACTAGAATATGTCCTATGTGAACCCTCGATTCTTCTCCACCGAGAATTAGGCGAGTTCTTTGCCGAATCAAAACTCAACCACACAGAATCAAGAATAAAGTCCACAGTGGGATGCAAGAAGATCAAGATATCTGCGAAAAGGGTTGGAAAAGCATTGAATCTACCAGGAATCCCAGGGGGGAGGAAGAAGAGCTTACTTCTGAAAATGTGTCCGCAAGCTACACATAGTGCGGCCACACAGGGTAGACCTACCGGTCTATTAAGAGAGATGAATTAAATCAAAAGGGAAAGCTGCTGGCCGACATTGTTGGCAAAGTTCTGTTGTGCAAGACTGGGTCCCATAATCGAATCTCCAAAGATATGTTCGATGTCATGACCCGGATAATCCACTCCAAGAAGACCAACTGGAGTGAGTTCCTCTTCCAGAGATTGAAGAACACCCTGCAGTCCCCTTCCTACGGAAGAATATTGTCCCTTTCCTTCTTAAACACCCAGGGTGAAGTATTGCACAAAAAAATGGGAGTTCCCCTTCATTACTCCAAGAGACTGGATGCGAATATGCTAGATCGATGGGATTGGTCCATCCCTAAACCATCATCTGATCCACATCCTGCTCCAAAGAAACTGAAGAAACAAGCATCCCCAATAAATCTCACAGATTCATCAAGCAGTTCTGATAATATACCACCACCCCCACAAATCCCTGGTGCATCTGAGGGGGAGACTTCCACCCATAGGGATTTCCCGGTAACAGTACCAGAACCTGCTCCCACAGAGGTTAATGAAGATGCTTGAAGTCCCAACTTGGGGAGTATGCCTATTGAGGGGGAGCCCCAATTCGGGGGCTAAGCTCAAGATGATGAAGTGTTTCATGAGGAGCTCTCAGCCGGAGGCTCACATCAGGAGGATGCACAAGTTAAGGGGGAGACCCATCTTAGGTACTCTGCCCTAGAAGAACAAGGGAATGAACCCTCAATCCCAAAAGGCAGAGGTGCTATGCCCGAGCCAACCAAAGACATTACTCTCTCTCACTGTCGAGAGTTAATGGTAGCAATCAAGATTGTGCTCATAGCTCCAAGTGAGACAGTGCCAGAAGTTTCCAAGGGGAAGGCCAAGATTGTGCTCATAGCTCCACAAGGAGGAGAAGATCAAGAAGAACAAACTGCTGAGCCATCTTCGACTCAGGAAGGATCTCTCTTCCACATGTTATAAGGTCTACTGTCTGCTCATCGAAAACATCTAGAACAATTCATAGTAGAGACTGTGGATAGTCCAAGGAAAGAGATGAAGGGGGAAATTCAGAAAGTAAAGAGCGACATACACAACCTCAACACCCAGTGCGCTCACTTCTACACACTGGTAGCTCCGACCATAGAGAAGATGAGCGAGGAAGTAAACAATGTGGGACATCAGACCCACAAAATCCTGAAAAATAAGGCACATTCTCAGATAATGTGTACTATGGTTTTAAGCAGATAGAGACAAATGCTGCAAATAACAGAAATCAAATTCAGAATAAGGTCAATGAGATCGCTCATACCTTAGATACCCTTCTACTTCAAATAAACAATAATTTGGATGTGACTGAACAAAGCTTACATGAAAAGCTGAATCTAGTCAGAGAAGGATTTGAGGAAAGGGTAATTGAACAAGCCCTAAAGGGGGGAGAATGAAATAATAAATGCCAGATCACATCAAGCGATGTGGATAACAAATCAAATAAAGCAGACAATGAAGCAACCCCATCACTATATGAAGCTGTCAATCCTTCTGCAAGCACTGACTAAGCTGAGTATGGAATAGAGTTTAGAGAATCAGCAACCTCCAAAAAAAGAAAAAGAATTCAGAGCAGCCAGTATCAGCAAAAGAGAATGAGGCGAGTTGAGTAGGATCCACAGTCAGGAAGGTGGAGTCCTGTCTCAAGAGACAGAATAACAGAATCATGGATTCAATTTGGATACCCTCAGGATGATTATCAGAGAGTCTACCAATCAGTTGAATGGCAGAAGCATGTGAAGCAGCTGGAAAGGAGGAAGAGTCACAAGAAGGCATTCCCACAAGGTCCTCCTCCTTCTCCGAGGAAGATTCCCCTGCCCATCAACTACTACAAGAGGCACAGGCAGAAATCCAAAGGAGCAAGCAGCAGCAGACACTGATGGGGAAGCATATTAAAATCATAAATTATTTTGTTGGGGCAAATGAATGCGAATGTTTATTCTTGAACATTTAATCTATTTATATGCTCGAAGAACACTTAATCTATTTATATGGTTGCTGATTTAAGTATGATGTTACTATATGAAATGATATATCTTTTCATGAGTGGCATTTATCATTGAGGTAAGTTAAGGCTTCTTCAAATAGGGGGAGATTGTTGGGAAAAGTACCCCGCAATGTTCCTGATTTGAAGAAGTGCTCAGCTCAATGATAAGTGCAAGTTAAATTTAATATTCAATCTAGTTCATGCTTGCAGAAATCGACAATATGTCAAGTACTTTAGTTACCTCAGTAAGTACTATATTGTCGAGAAGAAGGAGATGTCATCAACAAAGTATGCTTGTTGTTGTTGGTGCCAAAAATGGTACCTCCAAAATTCACACTAAAGGGGATGGGAGAAAACTGCGAAGTGCAGGTTACTAAGACAGAAGATGCTGGAACAAAGGGAAAACGATCACGAAATGGCGATCACGAAGAAATGAGACCGCTTACACAGGTTGTAAGCTGGAGCCTCGGAGCAAAGGTCCTTTTTTGGTACCCCTACCCCTCTATTTATAGACGAGGGGGCTGCCCAAATGGGCAGAACTGAAAACTACGGGCTGCCTGGGGTACAGGAGAGCCGGGGCAGGGAAATGGCGTACAAATAACAAAAATAAGAAAAACGACCAGACCGCTTGAGCTGGCGATCTCGCACTGTCTTGACCGTTGGATACTTAGAAAATCTCGGTTGAGGAGGCATCTGACGATCTGGGCGATCACCTAATTTGAGACCGCTGAGATCGGGAAAACTGAACAATAAGAGGAGGTCGCGGGCTTTCTGGGCAAACATAATCCCCGCACATTTTTAAGTTGCACCTGGAACTTCGAAAATGTAAGCTTTGACCGCTGAGACCGCGACCATCATTAATGCGGCTTGGTCTATAAATACCGGCTGAAAACTTCATTTTGCAAGACATTGAGGAACTCCACTATTTGAGCGGTCTTTGATAATTGGGCAGGTGCGATCTTCTTGCAAAGATGACTATGCTCGATCTCTTAAAAGCTCTCCCATCGAAAGCGAACTCTCCTGGAAAAAAGGAAAGTGTCAGCTCAAAGAAAGGAAAGAAGGCACCGAAGATTTTGACGAAAGCGAGCGCTTCAAAGGAGACCGCTCAATCTCCGTTAAAGAAAACTGAGCTTCCTGAGGTTTCAATTGTGCCGGTCTCTGTTGTTTCTGAACCATCTAATACTTCTTCGGACCCTGTATGGAAATTGCCTGACTTTTCCATTTCTTTTAATTGTCAGAAGTCCTTGGAGGCGCTGGATCAAACTTCCAAACTTCCTGAGGTCGCCTCTACTGAAACCATTCTGGCCGGTCTGCGCCAGAAACAAGCCGAGGCGGAATCCTTAAGGCAAAAAATTGCTGATCAAGTGGGAGCTGTTAAGAACAAGAAGAGGAAAGATTCAAGCCCCTCTGGTTTGACTTATAAAAGGAGCAGAAGGAATGAGGAAGAAAAAGACGTGATCGCCTCGGAGGCGATCACACTGTCTGAATCTACCGATCCGGAGATTATCGCGGAAAATTCAAAGGTGAGCGTTAAGGTCGATCCCTTCTTCCCTCCTGCGTTCTCAGCTTTGTCAAGAGAGGATGATTCCGAATTAATCGCCTATCTTGATGAGGTTTCATCTAACAATTCGTCTTTTTCGTCGTTGCAGGTGTTGGATCCCCTTGAGGCTTCAGCTCTTAGAAATGCCGTTGTCGAGAAGGAGATCGCGAACAGGGAGAAGGAGATCGCTGATGCAGCGATCAAGGCGAAAGAGGAGGATGGGAAGAAGAAGAAAGAGGAAGAAGAGAAGAGAGAAGAAGAGGAGAAAGAAAAGAAAGAGAAAGAAGACACGAAGAAGAAAAAGGTTGATGAGAAGAAGAGCAAGGATAAGGAGAGGGAAAAAATAGAGAAAAAGAAGAAAGAGGAAGAAAGGAAGAAGGAAGCGGCCAAGATCGTTGAGATGGAGAAGGAGAAGGAGGCGATCAGAGTCGCTGAGGAGAAAGCAACTCTGATCGTCGAGGAAGAAAAGAAGAAAGAGGCGGTCAGAGTCGCTGAGGAGAAAGCAGCTCTGATCGTTGAAGAGAGAGCGAAGAATGCGGTCATGCAGACCGCGGAGAACAAAAATACTGAAGAGGAGATCGCGGAGAAGCTGCAGATCGCTAAGGAGAAAGCTGCACTTTCTAGCGGTCTCCTGGACGATTCTCTTCAGGGAGATCGTTCGAACAAAGCTGCAGCAGATCGTGCGGCGGCGGTCTCGATTTTGCAAGCTGGTAAGGATAAAATGATTCCTTAGTCAGTCAAGTTCCTTCCATTACCTACAGTTCGTTCTGCTTCTCCTGAAAAGAAACACGAGATCGTTTTTATTGAGACCGACGATATCCTCTTAAGTAACGAAGAATTAAAAAGGAGAAGAAAAGAGGGAGAAAAATCACAGAAAAGAGATTTGGAAAGAATGGATCTGGAGCGCTTAAGGGGATCAGATCGTCTTTCTCTGACCGCAGATCCCGCGGTCACTAAAGATATCAGAAGAGCTTTACGTGACTGCGGTCTCGACTTCTTTCCAAGTACTCTTTCTGTTTATTTAAAGAGCTTATCTGATCGTATGTCAATGATTGAAATAACCCATCTCTTGTGACCGCAGATAATAAAAATGCTGAGATCGAGGAGGGAGAGCTTTCTCAGCACATCGAGATCTCCCCTCAGTTAACCAACATCCTTAATCCCATGTTTGAGGATGTTCGCTCTATGCTGATGAGGGAGCGGACTCAGAACGATCAGATCCGCGATCTTGAAGAAAAATTACGTTCTAATGAGAAGAGGATCCGTGAAGAATGCGATCTGAAGGTTGCCGAGATCGCACGAGCTCTTAAGAAGGCTGAAAGGGAGGCTGAGTACTTTAAGGGGAAGGCTGCGGCGCTGTCTGCGGAGAATGAGAGGCTGAGGGGCGGTCATGGAAAAATGCTGATGCGACCGGGTACCTCCAGCGATCATCCAGCGGAGAGACCGCAACCTGAAATTGTGCTAATCCCCATGGAGCAGGTGGACAAGGAAATGTCGAAAATCCACCGATCTGCAATGCTGGCCAATCACAGCCTAGTGTCGGTTATGGCCGCAGTGAACGACATGCAAGATGTCGCAGCTCATGTAGGGAGAAACAGGCCTTCTAGGAGATGAACATTTAATTTGAGACCGAGCGGTCTCTGGATTTAAACAATATATTTTGTATAATTTTTACTATCATTATTCCATATATTTGTGTGGCTGTTTAATTTTAATGTTTTGTGCAGTCTTGATTTTGATCTCTTTATGGCTGGGTTGCCTGTGTTGCTGCTGTGTTTTATTGATTGAGACCGCAAAACGCTGTATGCTTTTATGCAACTCTGCACAGGTCGAACGGTCTGAGCATTCTTCGCTGGGCGGTCTGCGAAAGGTAATGATTACGAAATGACCCTTCGTATTCTATAAATAGCCGTCTTCATGACCTTTATTTTATGCTTTCTTGAATGCGCTCTAAGCACCGATCTCGGCGATCGCTAACAATGGTGTCCGCTCGTGCTTCTTCTGCCACCATCTTCCTGAATGCCGATCACAAACAAGGTCGCCTATCAAAGGATGAATATATTGAGTTCATAAAGAAATATATGATCCATACTCAGGTAGTTGTGAGACCGCCTACTGAACAAGAAAAATTGAACTTTGTGGGGGAGAAGAAGTTTATTATTCCCATCGATCACTTTGATAATGGGTTAAGGATTCCCCTCCCTTGGGAATGGTTAGAGATTCTGGAATACTATGGCTTCGTGCTCGCCCAGCTGGCCCCGAATTCCATCGGTCTGGTTAATGTTTTCATCAATTACTTGCGATCGGAGAGGGTGAAATTCACAATGAATTTGTTCCGCGCAACCTTTACTGCAAAGATTTTGAAGGAAGGCCGAAAGAAGGAAGAGTTTAAAGGATTGATGTATTTTTCAGCAGATGGAATAAAAATTCTGAATCTCCCTAAAAAAATCTCTTTCTGGACAGAGAGATTCCTTGTCTTTGAAGGTGACCTTGGCGGTCTCAGAAGCTCACCCTCTCCGCGACCCGACAGCATCTTTAAGAAGATAAAAGCGGTCTCAGAAGAGGAGCTGAAAATTTTGGCTTTCTTGGCGGGCAAGAGGATCGATCTTGTTCACTATCTAGCGATCTGGCCCGAGATCGCCGAGATCATCCCGGCTGAAAGTAAAAAAAAATTTCTTGCGGTCTCGAACAATTTCCTTTTATGTCTTGGATGTTTTTTCTAACTTTTTTTTTACTTTTAGCGACTTTCGCGGTCCCTGCTCAAGATCCCATCTCCCCAGCAGCAGAAGTTCTCACTCAGAGGGAGAGGAGGCTGAAGCGTGAGGCCGACGTGTTCGGCACTACCTCTGAGACCGTCGAGCGAGATTTCCCTTTGATCAGTTTCAAAAGAAGAATGAAGGATATCAAAGGAAAACCCCTCCTCAAATGGGCGGCCAAAGGAAAGTCTGTGAAGGTGTCCACTGATCTGCCCCTGTGGAGCGGAAAGGTGACCCGTCACGCATATGCGGTCACTTCGGCTCTGTATGGGAGAAAGAATACAAATGAAATACTGAATATAGAGACCGATGCGCTCCCCGACCTCTGTGCCCAAGTGACCGCTAGAAGTACAATCTTAAATCACCATATGGGGCGGTCTCTTCGCAGCGCTCTGGATGAAATAACTGCCTTGCAAGAAGAAAGAAAAGTGAGAATTTTACTTATATCTTATGAACGCGTTACCTATGATCGCGCGGTCTAACATATATCTCTTTTTTGCAGCAATCTGAAAAAGCAGCTTATGACCCTGAAAATCCATCTTTTCAGAGGGCTATGATGCATCACATTAAAGAGACCGCCGACCAGGTGCTGAACGAGGTTCGAGGCCGAGGTGGATTTACTGAAGAATATAAGGATGTTACGTTCGCCGATCTCTTCACTGACGCGGCACAGAGGATTGAAGAGCAATCTGCAACTACTGAAGAGACCGCGGATGTTGCTGATGAGACCGCTGGTCAAGACGAAGATGTTGTGATCGAAGACGAAGAAAGCGGAAGCCGCTATACCCTGGGTCTAGATTCCAGTTCGAGCTCAAGCTCTGGATCTAGAATTCCAGGGAACAGCTTAGAAGAATCTTCCGCAGAAACTGATTCTTCCTCTTCAAGCGAGCGGTCTTCTAAGAGATCAAAGAGAGAGTGAATTGTACGAACTTCCCTTTTTCCCTTTCGGAGACCGAGCGGTCTCGTTGTAATTGAAATTTCAGAATATATATAAAAATTAGATTCTGTTATGTTGTCTAAGTGGATGAGTTTGTTTTTGATGCATATATTTGTTCTTCTGACTTTAAACTCGGCATTCGATCTCAATGCCTTAGGCTTGTTACAATTTTATATCACCATTAAAGAATTTCAGGTGGCGATCTCTTGGAAAAAACACAAAAGACCTTGAAGGAAAGACTAATACTTTGTATAAACAAAATCACTCTGCGATCTCGAGATAATCAGATCATTGAAAGACATTCAGCAACTTAACTGTGATCAGAAAATAACCAACTTATTTGCAATAGTCATGCGGTCTCACATTATACAAATCGCAACATAAGGAAACTACAATTTGAAGATGATTTGAACTCATTAAACTTTTGGGTGTTCGGCGCCCAAATGACTGGAAATCCGTCTGACGACCCCTTTGATAACCAAAACTATTACTTGAAAAGAAAAACAATAACTCTTCATAAATCCCCAGTTTAGCGATCACATTATATTCAGACCGCCCTTTTGAAGAAAAAACCCAACTCACTTGATGGGAAACAGAGCATCATGATTATTCCATGTAACTTCGAATAACGGGGAATACCAGAATCTCGATCTTACTGAGACCGGGTCGAGCTCTATCAAGTCGGCATAAGAGCTTTCTTAATAGCGACCTCAATTATCCTGAAAAAGTTATATCCGGCGATCGTAAATGACTCAAATCGCTCTTTGGAGAAAGTTGGAAAGAAAAACATGCGGTCTCATAAATTGCTGACCGCCCGATCCCAGTACAAAGGGATGAATAAGATTTTCTTTTTGAAGTAAGAAGATATGAAAAAGGGATCTCAAAGAATGATCCAAAAGGATGGTGTGGTCATGCCGCGGAGGCTATACCGACATTGCCTCTCTTTTTTTTTTAAAAGGATTACTGAGTTTACTGCGGACATGCCAATCTAAGGTTCAGGCGACGGTCATGGATGTTTCTGACCGCCCCTTACCTAACCACGCTTCAACGAGTATTCGAGAGTTACGGACCAAATTGATCGGTAGGGCAGGTGTGGTCATGCCGTGGAGGCTATACCGACATTGCTTTCCCTGAAAGATCATTAAGATCGTAACAATGTCCTTCCTAACGCATGACAGAGCTGAGCCAGCCACCTAGACCCCCTTGAAATGCTGAGGTGTGCCAGATGTCAGCAAGGACCCGGTATCCTAAACTTCCACCGCTCAAGCTTGGCGAGCTACTGCTACATAGATTCGAAATCTCCCTGACATCTATGGTCCCGGCAGAATTACACGTCGAGCTAACAAGTCGAGGGGGAAGATAGTAGGATCCGTCGATGTCTCACTTGACAGGTTTTTGGCTTTTCAAAAAATAACATTCTTAAAACTTGTCACCCATCACTCATGTTGCGAATGCTTTGATAATACCTGCATGATACTTGAGAGAAGAAAAGTGAGAACAAGAATGAGTGAATCGGATACGAACATTTAAGAAAAGAAGAGTTTGAGATCATCTCCGCTCCATGAATGAGACAATTCTTTTCCTTCATAAGTTTGGAGATGGTAAGCGCCATTTTTAAGCATGCTCTTCACCACAAACGGCCCCGCCCAGTTTGGGTTAAGCTTTCCAACTGAACCAGCTCTCGCTGCTGTATCTATTTTCTTCAGGACTAGATCCCCAACAGCGAACTCTTTGGTTCTTACATTTTTGTTGAATAGCCTCGCCATTCTTCTCTTCACCTCTTCTTGCCTGATGATTGTCGTATCTCTCAACTCTTCAATTAAATCAAGGCTGCATTTTAGCTCCTCATCATTTCCTTCCATCCAGTCAATTTGATTCTGTTGTGCTAATAAGACTCTTGGGCTTTTTACTTCAAATTCCACCGGAATAAGGGCTTCGGAACCGTGTGATAATTTGAATGGAGTCTCCCCAGTAGCAGAACTTGGAGTTGTCCTCAAGGCCCATAAGATGGAAGGTAGTTGTTCTGCCCAGTTGCCCCTGACATTTTCTACCTTCTTTTTCAAGAGATTTATGATGAGTTTGTTGGCGGCCTCTACCTGCCCATTGCTTCTTGGATGATGCACGGAAGCGAAACGTAGCTTAATGCCAATTTGCTTACAGAAATTAATAAGAATTGAATTGTTGAACTGGGAACCGTTATCCGTGATGATTGCCATTGGGATTCCGTGCCGACATACTATCTCTCCCCAAATAAAATTTTTCATGGCTTGATTCGTAATTTTGGCCAATGCCTTTGCTTCTATCCATTTGCTGAAGTAGTCAATCATGACTATAATATATCGACGTTGCCCACTTGCCATAGGGAAAGGCCCAATCAAATCCATTCCCAAACTGCAAACGGCCATGGAGTTGCTATCGACTTGAGTTGTTGAGCCGGCTGATTTTGGAGAGGAGCAAACTTCTGGCACATTACACATTTCTTAGCAAATTTTTCCGCATCTTTCCTCATTTGAGGCCAAAAATAGCCTTGTCTTAGAATTCTTTTTTCCAAAGTTCTAGCTCCAGAGTGACTTCCACATTCTCCAGAATGGACCTCCTGAAGGACCGCTGGAATCTCCTCCTCCGAAACACACCGTGCTAATGGTGAAAGTAAAGTTCTTCTATAAAGTACTCCTGCAACAAGATAATAGTTAGCCGTTTTTCGTTTAAACCTCTTCCTATCCTTTATTGATGAATGGAGCTCTCCAGTTGAGAGATACAGAACAAACGGATCCATCCAGGACGGATGTTGATCAATCTCCATGACCTCTCCTTCTTCAATCGCCGGGCGAAACAACTCCGAAGTTGTTCCTCCCGAGAGAAGTCCAAATTTTGCCAACTCATCTGCTTCCACGTTCTCACCTCTTGGAATATGGTTGATAGTAAAGCTTTTGAACTTCCCCACCTGAATTTTTACCAGAGTTAGATACTGCTTTAAAATACTATCTCTAGTTTCGAAAGTCCCATTTACTTGAGAAGCCATCACCAAAGAATCTGTGAAAACTTCGACATCATCAATCCCCAGCTCCATAGCAAACTTGAGACCGGCTAGCAAAGCCTCATATTTCGCCTGATTGTTTGTTACTTGAAAATAGAACTTCAGCGCTTGATCCAGCCTTACTCCATTTGGGTTGATTAAGATAACTCCTGCTCCGGAAGAATTTTTCCCTGAAGCTCCATCCACGAAGATTTTCCAGGCAAGGGGCACTCCGACCCCCTTCTGCGACTCAACTTCTTTGGCATCCACCATGAAGTCTGCTAAGACTTGAGCTTTGATTGCCATCCTTGGAACATAGGATATGTCAAACTCACTGAGCTCTATTGCCCACTTCGCCAACCTGCCTGAATGCTCTGGCTTTTCCAAGACACTCTTCAATGGAAGATCAATAACGACTAGAATCGAGTGAACTTGAAAATATGGTCTTAATCTTCTTGCTGAAGTTATAAGCATTAAAGCCAACTTTTCGAGGATAGGATAACGAGTCTCTGTATTCTTCAGGATTCGACTTACGTAATAGACTGGGAATTGCTTCTTTTTCTCCTCTCGGACCAAAACAGAGCTTATGGCATCAGCTCCGACTCCCATATACAGGAAAAGATTTTCTCCCTCTCGCGGGCTTTGGAGCAAAGGAGTTGATGTCAATTGCTTCTTCAGCTGAGTGAAAGCATCATCACATTCCTTTGTCCACTCGAACCTACTCCCTCCCCGGAGGGTTTTAAAGAAAGGTGCACTCTTATCTCCTGAACGGGAGATAAAGCGACTTAAGCCTGCCATCCTCCCTCCCAGCTGCTGAATTTCTTTTGGGGATTTGGGAGGTGGCATTTCCAGTATAGCTCTTACCTTGTCAGGATTGGGTTCCAGTCCTTCTGGAGTAAGGAGGTGACCCAGGAATTTTCCTTTACTTGCCCCGAAAACACACTTCAACGGATTCAACCTCATGTTAAAAGTTCGAAGGGTTGCAAAAGTTTCCGAGAGGTCTCTAAGATGAGAAGAGAACAGTTTACTTTTTACCAAGAGGTCATCAACGTATACCTCAAGGTTTCTTCCTTTTTGACTTCTGAACACTGTATCCATCATTTTCTGATAGGTTGCTCCAGCATTCTTTAGCCCGAAAGGCATCACGAGATAACAGAAGCAACCATCATTTGTGATAAATGAAGTATGAGGTATATCTGGTTTATGCATTCTGATTTGATGGTAACCTGAAAAAGCATCTAAAAAACTCATAAAAGAATAACCTACCGCAGAATCTACTAAAGAATCTATCCGAGGCAAGGGGTAACAATCCTTGGGGCAAGCTTTATTGAGTTTGGTAAAGTCGACACACATCCTCCACTTTCCACCCGACTTTTTTACCATTACAACGTTTGACACCCATTCTGGGTATTGGATTGGTTGGACAAACTTTGCCTTCAGGAGCTTCTCTACCTCTTCATGGATAGGCTGTGCTAGAGTAGTTGCAACAGACCTCTTCTTCTGCTGGATCGGGATGAAGTTTGGGTCAAGATTGAGATGATGGCAAGCAAAATCCGGGTCCACTCCGGGCATGTCATCTGCCGACCAAGCGAAGATATCTAGATTTTGCAGAAGGCAAGAGATGAGTTGACCCTTGTCAGCTTCAGACAATTCAGCGTTAATGGAGAGGCTTCTGCTCTCATCTTCCTCGCTGATCTGAACATCTTGAGTTGCTTGGGCAGGTTCCAAGCGAATTCCATCTCTTACATCCTCCTCAACTTCCTCTGCAGCTTGGACTTGTTCAGGAGCTTCGATTGACTCAGCCATCATGATTTCTTGGGGAGGAGAGGATACAATCGTGTTGACCGTCTTTACGTAACATTCCCTAGCTTTCCTTGGGTCGCTCCTGATTCGGTGTTGTTTGCCGTTCAAGGCGAACTTCACCGCTTGATGGTAGGTGGAGACGATGGCTTGATAGGCATTCAAGAAGGGTCTTCCAAAGATGGCGTTGTAGCTACTGGGAGCATCAACGACTATAAATTTGACCAACTTCACTATCCCTCCCAGAATAACAGAAAGAGTGACGAGCCCTTCTACTTCTTTCTTCTCTCCTGAAAAACCATAGAGGGGGCCTTCAGTTGAAAGGAGGGTTTTACCTGTCTTCAACGCCTCGAAGGCAGGTTTGAAGAGCATGTTGATTGAGCTTCCCATGTCTATCAGAATCTTCTCTACTGTATAATTTTCAATTACAGCTTTGATGACGACCGCATCGTCAAAGGGATTCGCGGTCTGAGGAAGGTCTTCATCACCGAAAGTGACCATTCCTCGGACCGGGGTTGAAGAGGTGGCAGCAACCTCTGATTGATAAACCCTTTTCAGACTCGCCTTCCTTGAAGATTCCGGACCTGCACCTCCGTGGATGCAGAAGAGATTGCCCAAGGCGCCTTCGTCATCAGCATCCACACATTCATTGGGAAAGCTGATATTGCCGAGATGGCCAATATCGTCCACTTCTTCCCATTCCCAATGGACTTCCGCTACTTCCTTAGCCTTGGAGGTTGAGGCTTTGGAAGAATCATTCTTCTGGATGAGATCTCGAAGCTTACCCTCCTTCAGAAGCTTCTCTAAGAACATGCGGAGAGCTCTACAATCCTCTGTCAAATGTCCCCAATCTCTATGGTACTCACAGTAGAGAGTAGGATTTCTGGTCTTTGGATCCGAGTTTAGCGGAGCTGGCTTCTTGAAAAAGGGTTGCTTTTGAAGGATTTGGAGCACTTCACTCATAGAAACACCAAAGTCTGTAAAAGACTCTTGGGATTCATTGTAGAGCGAAGGAATGGGCAGAAGAGGAGGTTGGGCGTACTGGATCTGGTGGACTGGGGTGACTTGCGGAGCAGGGGTAGCAGGGGTTTGAAGAAATGAACCTTGAGGTGGGAAAGAATGGTTACCTCGATTGAAGCGGCCGTTGCGATAATTCTTACCTCTCGGAGCTGGAGGTGGGAGTTCTGGTCGAGATTTTGAAGAGGACGGAGCCGGATAAAATCCCGCAGAGCCTTTCTGAGTGGCCCTGTTTGTCAAATTGCTCACATAGGTGGGGTTGTTGATCTCCCCTTCTATGTAGCGATTGGCAATGCTGATCAGCTCCTGATAGGAGCTAGGCTCCTTGGTTGTGACTTTGAACTTCAGAGGACCCTCCTGCAGACCACTGATCAAAGCCACCATATAGAGCTCGGTGATCAAAGCCACCATATAGAGCTCGGGATCCATATCCCTAACTCCCAAGATCTCTTTCTGAAAACGGTCAACAAAATGCGCCGCAGTTTCGTTGTCGCCTTGCTTAATCTTGAAGAGGGTCGCAGGACCACTCTTCCTTTTCTTTGCAGTGGCAAATCTTAGAAGGAGCTCTTGCCTCAGGGCAGTAAAGCTCGAGATAAATTGACAAGGCAGCTTATAAAACCATTCCATGGCCGACCCATCAATGGAGGTGACCATCAGCTTGCACCTTACCCCATCTGAAATGGTCCTGAGGGCAACAACAGATTCGAAGGCTTGAAGATGACACATTGGGTCGGTTTCTCCTATATACACTGGAAGGCGAGGTTCTCTGAATCCATGAGGAATTGGATCCCGACGAATCTCATCGGTAAAGGGGGAAGGCTCCCCAAAAACAGAAGGTCCTGGAGGAGGAAGAAAAGAGGCAGGAGGATCTTGAGGGTAAGCAAACCCTTCTTCAAAATTCAGGGTTTGAGCCGGAGGCCCCTGGGCTGCGGAGAATTACGACGGGCGGCGAACTCCTCATGCTGAGATCGCTGAGGAGCTGCGGGCTGGAAGACGGGGTGATCGCTTGGGTGACCGCCTGCAGTACGGTCAGGAGTAGCGACCTGAGAGGTTTGAGGAAGGATCTTCTGGGAGATCGCTGCTAGAACCTGGTTCATAGCCTCAATCAGCTTCGCAGACTCCTGGTGAGCCCTGACGACATCTTGCTGATCTCGAGCGGCCTCCTGCTGAGACCGCGCGATCTCCTGCTGAACAGAGATGGCGTCCTGCCTAGCTCGGGCGGCCTCACGGAGAGCTTGTTCAACACGAAGCTCAAAGCGGCGCTCAAGCGCTTCTAACGGGTTGTGATCGGAAGGGGGAACGCTGGGAGATCGCAGGGGACGACCTCTACGATGATCAGCCATCTTGAAAGTCTATGGATTTCACCTGACACTTCGAATCTGAAGGTCGCGTGTTCGTTCTGTTGGTGCCAAAAATGGTACCTCCAAAATTGACACTAAAGGGGATGGGAGAAAACTGCGAAGTGCAGGTTACTAAGACAGAAGATGCTGGAACAAAGGGAAAACGATCACGAAATGGCGATCACGAAGAAATGAGACCGCTTACACAGGTTGTAAGATGGAGCCTCGGAGCAAAGGTCCCTTTTTGGTACCCCTACCCCTCTATTTATAGACGAGGGGGCTGCCCAAACGGGCAGAACTGAAAACTATGGGCTGCCCGGGGTACAGGGGAGCCGGGGCAGGGAAATGGGGGTACAAATAACAAAAATAAGAAAAACGACCAGACCGCTTGAGCTGGCGATCTCGCACTGTCTTGACCGCTGGATACTTAGAAAATCTCGGTTGAGGAGGCATCTGACGATCTAGGCGATCACCTAATTTGAGACCGCTGAGACCGGGAAAACTGAACAATAAGAGGAGGTCGTGGGCTTTCTGGCAAACAGTTGTCATAATGATGGGCAAATCAAAGACTGAGAGTTGGCAAGATCGTCGAACGAAGAATGATGTTCGTCGAACGCAGAAGGAAGATCGTCGAACGCTGAGACTTGGCAAGTTAGTCGAATGCTGAGACTCGCAAGATCGTCGAATGCACTCGCAAGATCGTCGAACGCAGAAGCAAGTTCGTCGAACGCAGACTTGGCGTGTTCGTCGAACGCTGGATGGAGTTTGTCGAACACAGAGACGGGACAGAAGAATGAAGATCGTTAAACACAGAATGTTGTTCGTCGAACGAAGATTGCCATTCGCCGAACAAAGAGAAGATTGAAGGCAAAGGAAGAAATGTCGTTAAGAAGATGCAGCGTCGTCGACATCAACAAAGAAGCCTTGTCGCTGAAAAGGCTAAGTATGACTGATGGCGTTGAACATCGTCGTAAAGAAGGCATGTCGTCGAGAGAACAAAGTGATTACGATGACACAGTCAGAGAAAGCATATCGTCGTATATGTAGAAGGGCCAGAATGTCTTATATCGTCGAGATACCAGCATCAGAGGTAGAAGCAAGAAGAATTGAAGATCTACCAAGGCGTAAGGCATCGACAAAATCCTGTCATCGAGATATTGTCCATGTCGTCGTAACATTGGAAATATCGTCGAGATAGATTCAAAAGTTACGGACGCGCTGTCAGCATTTAATATCACCGCGTGATTGTCCAATCAGTGCGTGCTTTTAAGGAATGGGCGTCTGACATTAAAGGACATAACATGTGACCGTTATGCGGCTCATCTATCCTATAAAAGGGAACAGTGATGCCCTAGAAAAGAAGTCTTCCATGATAGAAAAAAAAAGAAAAACGAAAAAGAATCCCGCCGATACTCTTGAATAGAACAGTAATTTCGGCGGAGAAGAAGAAGATCTAGTAGAGAATGAGCATCAAGTGTTCTCTGAAGAATTAGTCGTCTCCATCGACTAAAAAGTAGCCAATCACCATCAGGCAAAAGAAGAGGAGGCTGAAGAAGATCCAGTGCTGAAACTCCAAATAAAGAAGCATCTTCTTCAACCTAAAGAAGCCGATCTTCATCAGGCTAAAGTTTCCGATCTTCATCCGGCAGAAGTAACAGTCTCTTATCACTGTATTTTCTTTTAGGGCCTTGCAGGCCTATTTGTCTAGCTTGAGGGCTGGAGAGCTGTGAGGCTTGAGGGCCAGGGAAGTGGACTTGCAGGTACGACACCATCTAGCTTGAGGGCTGGAGAGATGTGAGGCTTGAGGGCCAGGGCAGTGGACTTGCAGGTCCGATCTTATCGAGCATGAGGGCTCGGGCACAGTAGTGGCTTGCGGACCTAGGTTGTAGGCACATGACTTGCGGGTCTGTGTTGTGTAGGGCTTGAGGGCCTGAGTGTTGAGCTTGCGGGCTCGGGGGCAGTAGGGGCTTCTGGGCGTAGGCTATTGGACTTGCGGGTCCGTGGTGTAAGGCTTGAGGGCCTAAAGATTTGGTGGCATTTGTCGAGCCTAGCACACTGCTAGGTAGGCGCAGAGGAAAAGAGGAATACTCAAGAAACCCGGTCTTGAGGAACCTCTATACATCCTTGTGTGTTTTCTGTATTATGCTTTATAACTTATAGATCTACTAATCAGAAATCAAGTTAATATAATTTGAAAAACCTATTCACCCCCCTCTAGGTGATAAGTCGACACCCAATAAACAACACTGGGGATAGAAGGGCTAGAGTGTCTTGATGCCAGATCTTGGGATAGGTCTGCTAAAGTCAACCAGTTCTTAGTGATAAGAGTCGGTATAGAAAACCAAAGAGTTTTTTATATTCTCCATTGATTTCTAGCGTCATAGAAATCCATTTTTGTAATCAATTTTATAAATCTTGTCTTTTCTTATTCAATAAAATCGATTTCTTGCTATTTACTTTTGAGTAAATTTACTTCATATAAAATATAAAAAGATTGTCTTTAAATAATAATGTTTTCAAAAACCCTTATTCACCCCCCTCTAAGGGCGCCTAAAGATACCCCACTTTTTTTTCTTTCTTTTCCCTCTTATGTAAAAATTTATGTTGTAATTTACATCTTAGAAAGGCAGATTTAGGCTTTCATCTCATCACATCTCCTAGTACCTTGCGAGCCCTTCACGGGGTAGACCTTGAGAAGTCCAAGGCTAATTAAAACATAAAAAAAAATCTCTTTTACCTTTCTTTTTGTTCTTACATTTAAAAAAACACTTAAAAAATTTATTGAAAATATTTAAAAAAATTTGACAATAATATTTTCTTTATGTTTTATTTTGTTTTTTTGGCTTTTTTCTAACTTGTTTTGCAGGTGTTCATGCAGCCCCTCGACTCCAAATCATGGATGTGTTCTTTTCCCTCTTTCTCATTTTTCCTTTACGTTCATGTTCTCTTCCTTTTTTTTATTTCTTCATACTTAGTTTTCAACATTGGGACATTGTTGAACTTTAAGTATGTGGGGAGTGTTTTCCCTTTCTTTTCAAATATTTCTAAAATTCTACAAAATTATAAAATACAAAATAACAAAAAAATATAAAATCTGAAAATTTGCATTTATTTTCTTTTTTTATCCTTTTAAAATTTGAAAATCACAATAAAATTAGAAAAGTTAAAATTCAAAAAAATTAGAAAACTCCAAATTACAAAAAGGAATTTAGTATCATACTTTTTATATTATTTTCTTATCTAGTATTTATAGCTTGTAAAAAAAATTCAAAAAAAGGATCCAAAAAATATGAAAAACCTTAAAAAATCCAAAAATATAATAAACCCATGTTTAGTTTCTTTGTTATTTTCAGGACTTTAGTTGAGTTTATTCATAAACTTTTTTATTATTTTTGGTTGGCAAATCTTTTATTTCATCATAGTTTGTTAGATTTAATTTTTAAGTGATTTAGTTTTAAGAAATATCTTATGATTTTAATTTGATTAGAGTAATTTATTTTGCATCATTTTCTCTTATATTTTAAGTAGCTTGATTTTGTAGTAGTTTTGCTTAACAACTTTTGATTCTAGTTATTTCTACCTCATGCTTTTAGATTCTACTTATTTCTACCTCATTCTTAGGAAAGTTTAATCTACTAGTAGTTGCTCTCTAGTATTTTGGTTTATTTTCTAAAATGTGTTTAACACCGCCTTCCCTTATTTTTTTTAATTTTATTGTTAGATCATATGTCATTGGAATAAGGAGATGTTAGATTCTTATTCCTTGGTAAACATATGCAACCACGAGAGAAAAAAATAGATGAAGAGTGAGAAAAGTGTTTATACGTCGTGGAAAATGATAGGATAATATTCTATCATTTTTTGGTAAACATATAAAAATAATAATAAAAAATGTGTGAGGTGAAAAAAAATATTTACCACCCCTAATCAAAGACCTATTCATATCCCATATCTCCCCCAAAACGCTTTAGCCAATATTATTTTCTTAGATTTAAATTAAAATTTTGGGAGAGCATAAGTACTAGGTTGTATTTTTCCTTGAGTTTCTTTAAAGTTATAGTTTTATAATTTTTATCTAATGTTTGCTAATTACTCAATTTTGGAATGCTAATTAATTTATTTGAGAATTTTTTGGCTAAATATTTCTCTCTTTTCATTTTAATTTCATAATTTAGGACTTATCTTTTAAATCCATAAGTTTTATTTTTAACTATCTTTTGATTTAATAAATTTTAGTCTAAATTGAAAAAAAAATTACGTCTTGTAAATATTTCTCATACTTTTGCTCTAGAATAGCAAAAGCTTAAGTATAAGGGAATTTGATAATGCGTAATTTAGCATAAATTATTAACATAAAATATTAATTTATATATTTTCTCCATATAATATGTCAATTTGCTTTTAAATTGTTTTTCTTATAAATTACTCTAATATTTTTTTTATTGTTATTTTACAGGCCTGGGGGTAATTTTTTCACGTCTCGGTATAAAAGCCTACTGCCACGTTTTGATTAAGCTAGCTAAAAAATCTAGTACGTGCATGCGCCATCTTTGTCTAGTTGCTGCCCGACCCTGTTCATGTGAAGTTCATGTAAGCCGCCACCTTACCTCCATTCCCAATCGTGAATTTATCAAAATATATGCAACCCGTCCACTTTGATTTTTTTTAAGAGTGCAACATGTTATATCATTTCCCCATGCATGCAATATTAACTCCAAGCGACATTATTATTATTATTATTATTGTTTCAAGTTGCCGACCGTATGCGCGTCGTGTCACTATCGTGGGGCGGTAGTACTAGCGCAGGCGGTAGTTGTCAAATCAATTTAAAGAGCGGTGCCTCCTCCGTTGTTGCTTGCTGATATAGAAGGGATAGAAGCCATATATTCAGAGTACTCGTGAGAGCCTTCTCCAAGCAGCCAGAAGAACTCCATCAACGTTCGTGAACGCAAAGAACTTGAAGACCAATACGATCGCATCTACATCGACATCAAGTTCTACTTTTGAGGGAGTCTTTAGTTTGTGTTTTATTTTACTTTCAAATTGTAACTCTTATATCTTTTGTTTGGTAGAGGAACTCGCCACATGGCGACTAGAGCCTTGCGGGGACTAGGGAGAATTCGCCACACGGCGACTAGGTCTAGGTAGGACTTACGGAGGAATTTGCCACACGGCGACTGGGTCTAGGGAGTAGATCTAGGGGGCGCTCGAGGCTTTATGGGGAGAGAAAGGCTAGAGCGGCTTGAGGCCTTATCTGGGGAGAGATAGGATAAAGCCAACCGGTCCTTGGGAGAAGGGTAGTATAGAAAATGAAAAAGAGTTTTTCATTTGCCGCCTCTTTCCAAGCGTTATTGGAAAAGTTTTTGTAAACATATGTTTTTCGATTTGATAATTAATGAAAATATGTTTATTTCTTCATCTATGATTCGTGCTCTTTGATTTTCATTGTCTTAACCTGAAAGCTAATTTCTCTGTCACTAACACCGAGCTGTAACGCTACCGCTGGCGGTAGCAACTGAGATTTATTTTCTCTCATAATCTCTAAAATTTTAAAACCCTTATTCACCCCCCCTCTTAGGGCGCCTACAGATCCAACAAGAGTTCCAGGTGGGAGGTCGGGTGTTCTTGAAGATACGTCTGATGCATGGAGTCTCACGGGTATGCGGGCGGAAGATGCTTAGTCTGAGATATATGGGGCCTTACAGGATCCTGGAGCGGATCATCCCCTTAGCTTACAAGCTGGAGATACCGCCAGAGAAAGCAAGATTGCGTGATGTCTTCCACGTCTCCTCACTTAGGAGGGATGTACAATGGCCGGAACAGCATATATATTATACAGAGGGGCTGGTAGCTACTGATCATTCGGTTTACCTTGAGCCGGTCCGGATAGACGACACAGAGATGCGAGTCTTGCGGTGAAAGAAGGTTCCGCTAGTCAAGGTCCAGTGGAGGATTCATGGACAGGAGGAGCACACTTGGGAGCCACTGGACTTGATGCATCGAAAGTATCCAGAGCTCTTTACGACAGGTATAATTTAAATTTTTGGGATGTTACATTTAATCACTTGCGGTAGGAACCCCGTAGGCTTAACCTAAATTTCGAGGAATTTTTTTTTATCTATTGGTATTTGTAACATCCCCCAAACAACTAGACCACTAAGTTGGTTTTGTCATGACTAGGTCATGAAAAAACCCTAGGAAGCACAAAAGACCATGAGAGCTTAGGCAAGAAGGAAATAAACCACAGTGGTCTGCAAATAGTAATTTTAAGATATGAACCCTAAGGTTAGACTTTAGGGCCTCACCTTGACACTTTGACACCACCATAACATCCCTAACCCATTAGGGTTCCCTTGGAGCACCAAGGACCAATTGGGGTCAACCAAAGAGGCTAATTTGACCAAAGTCAGCCCGAACCCTAAATTGGTCAAAGTAGCTTAATTAGGGTCAATTGGCCTCCACCATGCCTAATTGACCTTGCCCCTACCCTTATAAGGATATTAGGGTCCCAATGGACCAAAAAGCCCCATCATGCGGCCAACAATTTGGCCAATTTGACTTATGTCAACTCTAGCCCTATTTTGGTCAAAGTGGCCTATTAATGTCAATTAACCCTAACCTTGCCAAATTAACCATACATATACCTCCCTAACCCTTAAGGGAGCCCAATGGCTGTCTACCCACTCATTGGGGTCAACCGAAATGGTCAAGTTGACCAAAGTCAACTTTACCCTAAAATTAGGTCAAAATGGCCTATTTTGACCTAATCAAGCCCAATCCACTTGGGCTAGACTCAATTAAGGTGGTCCACCACCTATTAGGTTTGGGAATTACTGAAATTGCCATTAAATTTTAGGAAATTCGGCCAGGAGAGAGAAAGCCCCAATTTGAAAGAGAGAGAGAAGATGAGGATTAATCGGGAGGAAGAAGAATCCTTCAATCTCCCCCATTAATGGCCCCATTCATCTTCTCTTGGGGAGAGGAGGAGTTTATAGCCTCCTCCGGGCCAAATTAAGGCCATATGCACCCCCCCTCAATCAAAACCGAAATCCTCCCTTAATGGCCATTAATGGCAATTCGAGAAACCTCCCCCCCCCCCCCCCCTTTTGCCTCAATTGACCTCTTTAACACCCTCATAGCATGCCAAGGAGAGAACCCCCCCCCCCCCCACTTTCCTGAAGATTTCGAGCTCCCCAAGTGCAAAAGTGGCATGTAATCAAAAGCTCCAATTCCGGCAATGGCAACCCGCCGGAATACGCGACATCATGCAACCACACATGTCTGATCCTCTTCTCCTCCCCTAGTACTAGATCTCTGTCAACTTGGGGCTTGATTCGAGCCAAATCATGCTCGAATCAAGCCACCGATAGAGGCTCATTTTTGAACATTTGAACCTCCCTAAAATCTTGATTTCAACCACCTCCGTCCTGCCAACCACCGCCTATCGTCGGCCACCACCTCAACGGAGGTGGCGGTAGCATTGGCCGACCGGGATCAGGCACAGGTGGTCGGGAAATCAACTCGCAAAACGTTCTAGGATGGGTTATCCTCAGTCGTCGTCTAGAGGAAGTAGATGAGCAGGGGCCGCTCCATCTTGCGCCAAGATTCATGCGCCATCATGCTATATAAATGTTTTTATTAAATGTATTTCTATCACACTTCATATAGTACTTAGAATAAATTGTAGAAAATACTTAGGCCCTCCTGATGGAAAAATCTTCAACATCAAAGTTGTAGGTCATGAGGTCTACTTTAATTTAAAATTAGTTTCATTCAATTTGGGTCAGTGGTCTGACCACAACACTCAAAATTTTGCAACACATACAAATTGTTGACTACAGCTTGATCTGTGTGCCCCCATCAATCCAGTCATACAAATGACTTGAAATTTGTAACATAGGCTGTTTATACCCATACCTTAACATATCCAAAAATGAGAATTTTTGAAGGAAATTTTTCCAAGGTTTTTACACACATTTAATAATCCATGTATTAATTAAATATCAATGACCTCCAAACCCTTCCAAATTTTGGTGGGTGGTCCTTAGGGTCATGTTATGACTCTGGTAAAAAACCCTCCCATTTGGGATTGATTTGGTTGGGATTTTAACTATCCCAAAATTGGTCAAACTAAGGGTTAGAAAGTCAAAAGTGCACTTGTTGGATTAAGTGGTCAAATATCATCAAAATGATGTGAAATCTTGGCCACTAGTTTAATATCACATAGAACACCTCGTCCCATGATTTGGGGTGATTTCCGGTGGGTATGACCTAAGACCCTAGTTCAAACCCTAGGGTTACACTTTGAGCCATGTAAAGGACTTAGGGTCATATGTCCTTGAATGGTCTTGGAACTTGGTAGATAAGTTCATAGGGTGTAAATATGCTCTATCCAATTTTATGAGAATTTTTGGAACACATGTAACCTCTAAATTAGGTTATAATCAATTAGAACACTTTCTTATACAAATAGTCTACATGCTCATGCTACCTTGAATATTGATGAAAGTTTGGTAGTGCTCATATAATCATGATATAAATCTCTGATAATTTTTGTGTGAATTTTGGATTGATTGAATTAGTATTTCATTCACAACAAGTTAACTATTTTCCCCTAAGTTTGTGGTAAATAAATAGGGGCCTAATATTCTCTGGAAAAATGTGAAACTTGGTGATAGTAAATTTTAGGGCATTAAAAAGCTCTGTGAATTTTTGTATGATTTTTGGAATCATTTATCAGTAGATTACTTCACAATGTGCCCTAGTTTGGATCTTCTTGAAATATTTATTAATGTGTCTACATGGTTTTGAAAATTTATAAAACTCAGTCAGTAAATTTTAACAATCATTATAGAGGTCTGGTAATTTTACCATAATTTTTGGATAAGTATTTTTGATGGTTCCTTCATTAGCCTTCATTTTTGGATAATTTTTCAATATTATATTTAGAGGTCAATACCTTACTGTAAAATTGTGATAATCTGTATTTACTCTTATTTTGATATCATAGATTTTCCATAAATTTGTGTAGGCCAAACCATAAGAATATCTTACACTTTATGTTTAATTTCATACTTGACCAATGTTGGAGAAATTATAATAAATGCCAAATAAATAAGGAAAATTATGAACTTCTGGATTTAGTCTTATAATATCATGATAGACTCCCAGTAATAATCTTAGGTCATTCAGATGGATATTTGGAATACCTTTTCTCATGCAACTCATATAGCTCATTTGTCTGCGTATAATAAAACTATAAAACTTGGGTAAATTGAAGACCAGCAGGTGGGAATGGAAGGTAGATGGTGTAACGAGTCTGTTTGAGAAGATGTGAGGTCACCATTAGGAGTCTATATATTGAGTATACTCGGTAGCTAAAGGGCAAGGTTTTGTTCGCGGTCGACGAAGGATTGTCATTCCCTTAGAGAGTCATAAAATACTTAGGGTTAATCCAAGTGTAATGATAAGAAGGGCATTCTAATGGGTAGTTATCAATAAGATTAAGTTTCTTGAGAAAGGGAGGTTTGGACTATCATCCCATCGTACCTCTGAGTACCGCAGTGAGCCCCTCACAGGGTAGACCTCGGGAAGTCAAAGATTCACCCAAAATAGTAGGATTAAATGGTTGTGCAAGATTAACTTAATAATAAACCCACCCATACCCTGTTGTTACGGGAGAATAGCTTGTCTGGTCTTATGAGCGGTAGGCTCGGTGGTTGTAGCAGTGGACTAATTGGTCTGGTGAGCTTGTGACTCAGAAATGGTTGTTGGCACGTATGGGTTGGTCCGTCGAGCCGGTGGCTCAAAAGGTTATAGCGACGGGAAGGTTAGATCGAGGAGCTTATGGCTCAGAGATAGATGGTAATTGCATTGTGTGTGCATCGAGGTGGTGGGTCATTAGTGTTGACGGTCGTCGCACCGACGTCGATACTTTGGCTCGGTAAGTGTGGTTAACACATTGTCAAAGATTAGTCTGGTGGACTAGCCAGTAAGAGTACGCAGGAGCTCCGCTGCTGTGTTCTTAGCGTTGAGGGGTACGATAGGTGTAGGTTATATAGTGCAGATACCAACCTAGAGGTGGGTAATTCCCAACCCACCACTTCTGTTTGCCACTACAGGAGTATCCTGGGAGTTTTGCTAGCTCCAAAAAGAGGGAACTAAAGGTCTGTGCGCACAGAGTCAAAGTGTGTGAATTGCACTTGTGTGATCATAACATAAACTACATAACTCTGCATGTCATTGCATAAGAATTCCATTTCAACCCCTACCCCTATCGTATAAATTGGTTATAGGACTTTTTATATAATAGGCCCTGCTAAATGACCCCTTAGTCTATAGGTTTGTATGGGCATTCCTATAAATCCAGGTTACTCTTCATTATTATTATTTTACTTGTTACTATTTTACTTATTACTGCTTTACTTGTTATTGCTTTACTTATTACTTTTTTACTTAATACTGCTTTACTCACTGTACCTTCTGTTGAGTAGTGGTCTCGGTGCCTATGAGACATCGGGGGAGTGGTTGGAGATTGTCTTAGTCTTTTTGACTAACGGTCGGTGGACCTAATCATTTTTGGGGATCGAGGAGACGCTGCAGCACTAAAGGATGGTGGAGATGGAGGCGGGGCAATCTAGTACAGGAGAACCCATCTCAATATCCGTGAGTGTTATTAGTTGATTTTCTTCCATGAGTTACATATTAGTGAGGATTTGATGTATCGGCAGGAGCCCTTATTATTGCTACCTTTATTTCGGTTACTATCCGTGGATCTCTTTTATTCTGAGATATTATAATTATGTGATGTGGACAATATTTCTAGATAATCAAATATATACTTTTCTTCTATGGTGATCGATATGGCCGGCAGGATCGGCGTTTTGTAGTGGCGACCTTCCCGGGTGATTATGTTACCGTAAAGCGGCGGTTCTGGGCATAAGACCCGGTTTTGTTGCGAAAATGGGGTCTTACAAACTGGTATCAGAGCAAACCTTTATCCGAAGAAAAGAAGTCCACAAACCCTGGTCTACCCCGCACGAGCTTAGTTTGAGGACAAACTAGCAGCGGAAGCAATGGTGTGCTCATAAGGGGAATCACATGAAAAAGTCCACTTGTAGCTGAAATTGTTTTAGCCAAATCTCCTTACGAGTGTCAATTTCCTTTTGTAGCCAGCGACGAAGCCCACGCCGCAGCAAGGAGTTCCTCCGACTCCATACGTCATCCCACCACCACTAGATCCTACTTCGTTTCAGCAAACCGAGATGGGGCAGACATTGAATGCCATACTGGAGTCATTCAGGGCACAACAGGCACCGACTCCTCCGCCAAACCTCGGGGCCAACTGGATGAGTGCCTTTCGAGGTCTTTCCCCTCCATCATACCTTGGGATAGAGATAGTTGTTCAGACTGAGGAGTGGGTAGACATCATGTACGAGATGCTGTCAGGGATTCAGTTCCCTCAGTGGTTTCGTGCTTGGAATCTCACGCGAAGAGGTGGTGGAAGTCATTACTGGACACCACCTATGCTGGATTGAAGGCAGCTGGGTTCTCATAGGATGAGTTCAAGACGGTGCTGCTTGAGCACTACGTACCACAGTCTGTGAGAGATGAGCTAGAAGACAGGTTCCTGCAGTTGAGGAGGGGAAGCAGGACAGTGGTGGAGTATGACTTGGAGTTCACAAACCTATCCCGGTTTGCAGATTCGTATTAGTTGGACGATGCGGGCTACGCAAAGAGGTTCTATAAGGGCCTCCGTGATGACCTAAGGCAGGCCCTCCATTTTGTTTTCGACGGCATCCTAGCCAAGGTCTTGGAGATGGCCATGAAGCTGGAGGCCGACCAGCATATTGTTCGAGGTAGGAAGAGGCCGACAGAAGACCAGGGAAGGAGTGGTAGGAGAGACCAACATAAGGGTCGTTTCATTGGAGAGAGAAGAGCGGAGGATCGACCCCGCCAGGAGGAGAGGCAGGAGCGAAGGGAGCCTGCAGTATTGGTTCCCATCCTCTATAGATGCGGGAGGTGTCGATGATATAAGGAGGTGGTCCACCTCCCCCACAGGAGTGCTACCACTGTCATCAGCCGGGCCACATCCTGAGGAACTGCCCTCAGAGGAATGCACCACCAGAACTACAGGCTGCCCCACCGGCCCAGCATTTTGGGGGTCGAGGACGTGGACGAGATCGTGGATTTCAGGGCGGAGAACGGAGACAGAATAGGGATCAGGTGTACACCCTGGACCTAGCACAGCCCCGGAACCCGGCAAGGGTCATTATAGGTACTTTTAATGTTTTTCTAATAATTACTAGTACATAGAAAACCTTAGCTTTACCTTAGCATTGAACCAAACAAACAAAAATCACCCAGGTATAGTACTCATCTGCGGCAAGCCCCCATACACTTTATTCGATACAGGTGCCTCGCTCTTATTCATCTCGGAAGAATTAGTGGACGATCTGGACCAAGTCCAGCACTTCGAGGGCATCCATAGGAGGGTGCGATTCCCGGATGGATCAGTGATAGTAACGAACGCAAAGTGCAATATGGACGTGGAGATTGGAGGGAACAAGGTGACCATCAAGATTAGGTATCTGTTGCCTCAGATTGATGATTTGCTTGATCAGTTGCGTGGTAGTTTGGTGTTTTCGAAGATTGATCTTCGTTTAGGCTACCATCAGTTGAGGATCCATGAGTCAGATGTTCCGCGGTCTGCTTTCCATTCTCGGCTTGGACATTTCGAGTTCTTGGTAATGTCCTTTTCCCTTTTAGGTGATTCCCTCGCTTAGGTTAATTGTGAGGTGTTGGAGTTAGGAGTCTTTGTCGTGAAACTTGTTCAGGGATCGGGTGACCAATTTTGAGTGTTAAGAAGAAACCTTATCCGCATCTATTTTCCTAGCCCTCTTCGGTTAGCATCACTATCTAGCGGGCATTAGCTTATCTCTCCCTTTGCCCTTGTTGATTCGTTTGTGTTCTAAGTTTCAGTTCCAAATTTGGGACGAAACTTCCCTTTTGGTGGAGTGGTTGTAACGCCTCTGAATTTCCAGGAATTATTAACTCCTTCCTCGACGTCGTTTTTGACGTAAGGACATTACATTAGTGTGAAGTTAGCGCTGCGCCATCATTTGTGCATTTTCGCATTCGTTCGGTCAATTCGACCAAAATTTTGTGTGTGTCGGATTTGGAAAATTTTATGTTAGGAAATTAATTTAATTAATTTTAGAAAGCCTCGTCGAAGTTTTGTTGCGATCCGAGCGTTATTAGAGCCCCGGTGATTTTCCAAAGATTTGTTTAAATTATTGTTCGTCGTAAACTTCAGAAATTTATATCTTGAGTTTGTCTCGTCGGAATTTAATTTCGACTTCTCGGTTGGATTCGTAGCGCCGACGTATGTCTTCGGCGCAATTTTCGTTGGAATCGGCGACCGTTGGATCGACCATCCTTTTCTTCTTATTATTATTATTAAACATTATTACAGCTTAAGGGATGTCTTCCTCCATCTCTGTTTATATATATATATATTATATAAATATCTTTCTCCACTATCCATATATATACATATATTATTTTATATTCCAATTCTTCTTCATCTTCTTCTTCCTCCCTGGTTTCCGAGCCAGAAGTTTCGAGAGAGAGAGAGAGAGAGAGAGAGAGAGAGAGAGAGAGAGAGAGAGAGAGAGAGAGAGAGAGGATTTTTTTCTTCTTTTTGTTGGCCGTCGAGGGAGCTCGAGAGCTCAGATTCGTCGTCGGAGCGTATATTTGGAAAGCTCTCGCCGTGCTCGTCGTGTGCATGGTAAGTTTTGCTCGTTTCGTAGATTTTTGGCGCAAGGGTTAGCAGCCCTAATTCCATATTTTGTCCAATCTTCGTAGATTCCTTGTTCTTAGGCCGTGGTTGAACCAATACTTGCCGGGGAGGGACTGAGAGGCCGTTTTTCGGTGATTCGAGTAAAGGCAAGTGGTGGTTTACTCCCCTATTTTGATCTTTGTAGATCTTCTTACTTATTCTTTTTTTTTTAATTTCCTTCAGTTTTAGCCAATTAATTTACTGATTTAGATATATAGATTTTTGTGCCTAAATCCTAAGGCTAAGTTTAGAAGTTTACCTTCATAATTTTTGCTGGCATGTAGCCAAAAGCTAAGGAATGTGTTCAGTTTATCCAGTAAATTTTTACCTTGATTTTTCCTGGAATATTTTTCTGTTTGAAGTCCCGTCCCGTCGATCGACACGCCGTCACTTCGATCGACAGGAGATGGCAGGGAGTTCTTTTTTGTCGAGTTTCTAAGTGAAAATCGATGGGACACCCGTCTATCGGTCTCCCATCCCATCGATCGGGCCCTCTTCTAGTCACTGCTTTTGAATAAAGCTTTTCCCGTCAATTTTAAGTTATATTCACCCCTTCCCGTCGATTTTAAGTTATATTAACCCCTTCCCGTCGATTTTTTTCCTTGAAATTTGCAGTCGATCTTCTTTTGAAAATCATCCCATCGATTATGCCTTGGTTTTCTCATCGATCAGCACCTGTCCCGTCGATCGACACCCCTTCCCGTCGATCAACGAGAGAGGGCAGAGAGGTCTTGTTTCTAGACGATTTTGACTATGTTTCCAGTCGATTTTTTCTTATGTCTTTCTAGTCGATTTTGCTATATTTTCCGGTCGATCGGGCAGTCTTCCCGTTGAATTTTCTAAAATGTTTCCCGTCGACTTTTTCTTAAGTCTTCCCGTTGATTTTGAAGACTTTTCCCATCGATTTTGTTAGCTTCCAGTCGGCTTTCCCCAAATCTTTCCCGTCAATTTTACTGAATCTTTCCCGTCAATTTTGGGCAGCTTTCCCCTTCGGTTATCTAAAGTCTTCTAGTCGATTTTGATTAAGTCTTTCCAGTCGACTTTGATATGGGTCTTTTACCGTCGACTTTTGTTAAGTTTTCCTGTCGACTTTTGATAAGTCTTTCTGCCGATTTCATCGCATATTCTGAATTATTTCAGCATATTTTTATGTTCGTTTGCCGGGTGTTCCCGGGTATATTAAGCTTTGTTATCAAGCATTTTTAAGTCCATTTGTTGCGACTTTAGGTAATATTATGCCTTATTCGTCGTGTTGTTGCGAGCAGTCCGTTGGGAGTCATGTTTGGACTCACCGAGTGTTTTTTAATGAACCGATGAGTATTATTTCTGGTGATTGGCCTTCGTGTTAAGCTTATCTATGTCTTGTTCTGAAATCAAGCCTTGCATGGTGTCGGCTTGCTGAAATCTTCAACCTTGTTGTATGTTGAATGTTGATCTTAGGATTAAATGTTGAATCTCGTGCTTGTTGATTCTCCCGTCACGAGTTGTGGTTAAAACCATCGGTAATCCTGTTTTCCTGCCTGACACTCTTTTGTTGGCTCTGATCAGTCTCAAGTGCTTATAAACATATATGCTTACATATATGTGTGTATGTGAGTTTATTATGATGTTTAGTTTGCACATCGTATCTGAGCAGCAATGATGGACATGTGGTTGGCTCTGATCAGTCTCAAGTGCTTATAAACATATATGCTTACATATATATATATATGTGTGTGTGTGAGTGTATTATGATGTTTAGTTTGACCATCACCTCTGAGGCGCAATGACGGACATGTGGTTGGCTTGTTCAGTTTGGCCCTTACTTTGGTGCAAGCATTCATTTTACTGAGTGCTCTCGTTTGAGCTGGCTCGGGTTGTTGTATGCTAATCAATGCTTATCTGTTTAATTCTCTTTTCTGCAATCAATTTTTTGGATTCCTGCTAACCCTTGTTTATTGGAATCTTAGTTTATTCTTGCTACCACTTGCACTTTCTTGCTAAGGAATTCTTTTCTTTTGAATGTCTCAGGCTCAGAGCAGTAGTTGTTCGAGTAGTTGAGTTGGTGTTTTTCGGAGCTACGGATAGTAGCAGTTGTCCGTTTTCCCCTCATGGTTGTGAGGTAGTTGTTCCTCTTGTTTCAGCTTAGTCATGTACTTTGTTCTCTATGGGCTCGTGTCAGTTGTTGATGCCCATAGCTTTAGTTTTTCTGGTGTTAGATTACTTGTTGGCTTTTCTGCCGTTCCTTACTGGTTGTTTACCTACTTGCTCTCTGAGAAGTTTTATGTTAGGATGCATGAGTAATTTTATGTATAGAAAATAGCATTCTTGCATAACATGATTTTAAGTAAATAACACATATTTTGAAGATCGTAGAAAATCCTTTCTTTACTTATACTAAACTTAGAGATGTGTGTATCATTGCTGGAATGTTTGATCTTCATGCTCATGTAGGATATTATGAACCTATTTTTCCGCTGCGTATGTATAGTTGTCTATTCGTGGACTATTTGATCCACTAGACCGAGGGGGGCAGTCCTAAGCTAAAATTGTAAATTTTCTATTTAACTCAATCATATTCAAGTCTTTATAAATTATTCGTAAGGAGTGTTTGCTTGAGCATCTATAGTTGCCTCCTGCAGGACGTGGCATCATAACGCGTATTTTCCCCTTGCTCTGATAATATTTATTAAATTTAGGGCAAAATGCAGGTTGTGACAACAATTGTAATATTGATACGGGAGAGGGTGTTGGAAGCACGAAGCCTACAAACCAAATGTTATGATGCTCATCATCATCCGGTGAAATTCAGAATCGGGGATCTAGTGTTCCTTATGTTCAAGCCAATGCACGATATCTCTAAGATTAAGATGCATAAGAAGCCTAGTCCTCGCTATTTGGGACCATATCCCGTAGTTGAGCATATCAATTCTATTGGTTATCCTCTAGCATTACCTCTAGAGTTAGGTAACTTGCATGACATTTTCCACGTCTCTTCTTTACGACGTGTCCTAAGATAATCCCGAGCAGCAACTTTAGGCTCCACCAGTACATGTGCAATTGACAGATTAACGTTGTTGGAACTTGTTCAGATCGTTGACTTCAAACACAAAATCTGTGGAACAAGACAATAAACATGGTTAAGATTCTATGGTCAAGCTGCGGATGTGATGAGTATACGTGGGAACCGGAGAATCATGTCATAGAAAAATACCCAAAACTCTTTCCCCGGGTAACATCACATTTTCCTTAAAACCCCATACTTTAAGCAATTTTTGAGGACAAAAATCTTATTATTCTTATTGAATAATAACATCCAGACTTTATTGGGTTACTAGGACCCTAGCTAACCCAATTATGGCTACCCGACCACCCACTAGGTTCCACAGAAGTTGGGAAATGATCCTGAAATGTCATTTTGAGCAAATGAACTCAAAATTGACTTATATCAGTTGTGTTAGACATGTATGACCCATAAGAGTGCAACACAACTTGTTTAGTTTTAATCTAAGGTCACTTAGCGAAAATGAATTTTTTTAAGATTGCATTATTCGACACGGCCACCCCAAAATAACAATTTGAGCAAATTGGCTAATAATTGACTTCTATCAGCTGTGTTAGACTCGTATGACACATATGAGTGCAACACAACTCGTTTTATCTGAATCAAAGTCCATTTAGCAAAAATGACCATTTTAAGTAGCATTGTTAGACACAATGACCCGAAATGTCATTTTAAGCAAATGAGCTCAGAATTGACTTCTGTCACTTGTGTTAGACTTTTATGACCCATACGAGTACAACACAATTCATTTCGTCTAATTTGAGATCATTTAACAAAAATGACCTTTTTAAGTAACATTATTTGACACAACGACCCTGAAATGTCATTTTGAGCAAATAAGGTCAGAATTGACTTAAGTCAGTCTCATCAACTCATATGGCACATACATGTGCAACAGAATTTGTTTTGCTTAATTTTGACGTCGTTTAGTTGAGTGAATAAAAATATATCTCATAAAATTTAACGACGCCTCGAAAAACATGAACACTTGAATTCAACCCCAACACATCAACATTGACTCTTCACTCGACGAGTATGACCTACATTGACCTTAACACATATGGGTGACCCACCCTATAGTTGACTTTGGTCAAACCTATTAAAATGCATTTTTTATAAATATTTTTTGAAATGTCACTACACCTCCAGTCACCCAAACCCAACTTCATTCAAATCCCTCTTAGGTTCAGCATGGGCCCTGAATCCATTGAGCAATATAGTTGATTGAGCCAAGGTGACCCAAAGCCAAATTCCAAATCTAATCCCGCCTCTTTCTCTCTCTCTCTCTCTCACTCCTTCTCTACCAAACCAAATCAATGTTATGCTAACACCCACCAAGGCACTGCTCCTAACTCAAGGTAGTACAATGATCGTCCCATGGATTGCCAGCAACCCATTATAACCAACTAGGGTTAGCCAAACCCTAACCTAACCTCAGTTTCTTAGCGGATGAGGGATTATGAACCCTCCCCATGTAACATCACAAATTGAGCCAGACCCCTCTAGTGACACGAGTCACTTGGTTATGCTTGGTCTAGGTAGGAGTCCTGAGATCCTAATGGTGCCATGGATGTACCCTGTTCCCCAGTGGTGGGTGTGACCCTAACCCTTGGAAGTTAAGAAGCAAATTGCCAAGGAAGTGGTAGCAAGGTGCTAGCACCGGCGGTAGCTTTAGCTAGCGCCGGCGATAGCGGCCAAAATCACTACCCATGACTTTTCCATGGGGAGTGGTCTAGATTGCATAAATGTGAGATGTTGGTGGAATAAAAGGTCAAGGAATCGGCTGGCACAAGCCTTGGAAGTTGGAATTTCTTTAAAGACTCTTTAATGCTCTCTCTCTCTCTCTCTTTATTTTCTCTTAAGCTTGAGTGGACTGAAATACCTTGAGGAGATGACTATTCATCTTCTTCTTCACCTTCTTCTTTTTCTCCTTCTTCTTTTCTTCATTTTCTTCTTCATCCCTTAAGAGGGTTAATTTAGGTTTCTTGAAAAAGAAAGGTTGGAGAAGGATAGGAGCTTGGCCGACCACCGCCATGCCGCCATCAAGACCAGCTCCACCATGGCCGAATAATAAGGTGACTTCTGACCCCTCTCCCTTGGTGCTAGATCGTAGAAGAAAGTAGGAGAGGTGTTGAGCTCAAAAGAGCATGGCATATGAGCTAATTGAGATTCTTAGGAAAAGACCAAACCTGAGCTTCCATCTTAGGGCATCAATTGCCGGGAAAGCTACTTTAATCATTTCTTCTCTCCAAAAGGAAGAGATAGCATTTGATTTCATGAAAAACCATGGTCATATGAGGGAGTACTGGAGGAGAGAAGATGAAAACCCTAATTTCATAATTGGGGAAGATGATGAATAGTTAAGTTAAAAAGGGGCTAAATCATAAGTAGGGTAGCAATTTTTGACTTAAAACATATTGATTGTATGCACTTGAATAGAGATAAAGGTCCATCCATTGGTGAAAAAGAGGATTGGTATGTGATTTGGAGTTGGACCTCCAGGGAAGATGTTTGGGAATGATATGACAAAGGACCAGCTCCATGTTAGCTCGCGCCTGGCGGTACCGCTCCGCCGGCGCTAGCATGTCAATGGGCCGAAGGGAAGGGTTAACTTCTTGCTGACACTCAAGATCGACGGGAAGGCGAGTTGTTAGAATCACTAGCGCCCAACGGTAGCGCTACCGCCGGCGTTAGCGGGTCGACTTATCGGCGAGAAGGGAGAACTTCCCGTCGACCCGTTAGATCGACGAGAATTAGGTTTGATAGAAATAGCTAGCGCACGGAGATAGCCCTACCACCGGCGGTTAACGAGTCGACTGGACAACAAGAAAAGATAATTCCCGTCGATCGTTAAGATCGACGGGAAAGAGGTGCGATATAAATTGCTAACGCCCAGCGGTAGCCCTACCGCCGGAGCTAGCAAGTCGATGGGTCGACTAGGAGGCATATCCTCCCGTCGACATCCAATGTCGACAGGAAGGTGCGATGATTAGATTGCTAGCGCCTAGCGGTAGCGCTATCTCTGGAGCTAGCAAATAGAGAACTTTTGGTTTCTCATCCTTGGTGTGGTAGGAGTTCCTGGAATCCCATGTCAATTGGGTGAGGTGTAGATGAATTTTATGATCTTGATATGGGGCTTTTCGATGCAAATTGAATGAAGAATTCAGGGGACTCGTTTACGTGAATGCTCCCACCGGTTGATAGTTTATCAGATGATTAGGCTTGTGATAACAATATGTACACTCTAGTTGGATTTCAAAATCTTGGATAAGTAGTAATGGAGATATTGTCGTTTCATTCGATAACTCGAAGGAGATATAAATGCCAAATGTGAAAGTTGATTGGGCCGAGGATTTGTATGAATCATGTACACGCTATTGTGGTCCTGTGAGTATAATTCCAGATTTATTCTGTCAATATGTCTCCTTAGATCAATCATCAATTGTTAGTTTATGTGGAATCATAGAAGCATATGTACGAATTAATGTTCATATCACGTGGAAATTTATTGGATTGTTAAGCTTAGTGATAACCCTTCAATAAGGTTGATACCTTGATCATGTTAAAGCACGTTATGATCGGTGCATGAGGGTTGAGATTGTTGGACATGTGTGTCACATCCCTTTGTTTGAGAATAACAAATCCCAAATTGTATTTGATCTTGCTTGTCGTGTGTTTATAGTGTGCAGGAACTATAGGTGCAATACTCCACAGGTAGAAAGCAGCTGAATTCAAACATCTGGAAGAATGCACTACCCCCAGCGTTAGAGCTACCGCCAGGCGCTAGGTCAGGTTCCGTTTGATGAACTTGCCTGCGTTCGACGAAAACTCCGTTCGACAAAAATTTCCGTTCGACGAACTTCAAGCTCCGTTCGACGAAAAATTTCGACGAAAATTTCGTTCGACAAAAATTTCGTTCGACGAACTTGAAGCTCCGTTCGACAAAAATTTTAGTTCGACAAAAATTTCATTCGACAAAAAATTCCGTTCGATGAAAGTTTGTTCTGTCACGCCGCCGACGGTTTCTCAACCGCTACCGCCTGGCGCTATCTCAAGTTCGTGCACAGTGCCACGCCGCGGACAGTATCGCAACCGCTCCATACGAACGCTACCGCAGGCGTTAGGAGCTACCGCAGGCGCTATCGTCAAGTTTTATAAAATGATGGGCTCTCTCTCATTTTGAGTTAGTGCTTCCAGAGAGATTACTTATGCCATATTTCCAGAGCTGCTACTCTGCCGGAAGTTCATCTCCCACTCAAAGCCAAAGAGGATTTTTGGAGAAGGAAGCCACCACGCTGCATCCGAAGAACGATCGCTTCAACCTGGCTTATGCTACAACGATCCTTCATCCTCATTTTCAGAGATCTCATATAGGGAGTTTCATTACTGTTATATTTATTTTCATTCCATATATTTTTGTAACCGTTTAGAGAATTCGCCTTGTGTTGGCGACTAGGTCTAGGTAGGACTTAGGGCGAAATTCACCTTGTGTTGGCGACTAGTTCTAGGTGATTAGATCTAGGGGGCTCGAGGCCATATCCGGGGAAGGATTGGCTAGAGCGGCTTGAGGCCTTATCCGTGGAAGGATAGGCTAAAGCCAACGGGTTTGTGGGGATACAAGTCGGTATAGAAAAGGAAAAGATATTTACATTTGTACGCCTCCGATTTCTAGCGATATGGAAATCAAATTTATGTAAACACTTTTTCCATATAATATAATCATGTCACTTTTGTGTTTACTTGATTTCTATCATTTGGCATAATTTTTAGAATTGCAAATTACAATTGTTTCCATCTTTAAGATAAATTGTTATTTTGTTCTAAGTTTCTCTAAACAATTTAGTAAAAATTTACAAAGAATTTTATTCCCTTATTCACCCCCCCCCCCCTCTAAGGGCGCCGTAAGATCCAACAGAATATTGGTGATTTGTGTGAGCTTACTAAATTAGTTGAATATGAATATGACACCGCGACGACAAGTAGTCTTGGAGGATCGGGTAGAGTAATTTTCAAGTTTTGCGCACGCCACTTCACGAGAGTTATGATAACTCAGTATGGGTAGAATTGATGGCTTGATGCTGTTTATAAGATATGATTATATCTTATGGTTATATGTTGGGAGGCCCGGTTGTTGGGGGCCCTGTGATGCTAGTTAACATCGGTTGAACTGGCATGATGTGAAAAGTGAGAAGACTACTTTCGTGAGTCGTTGGGTGCTTGATATCACAGGTTATGCATGGAAATTACATGAATGTGCATGGTTTACACATGAGGATGTAATGATCCTCGTTGGAGGATTACTTGTGGAGGGTATACGGGCTTGCTAGTCGTGACATTGACAGAAGCTGGTTGTTAGACTCTAGACCGATTGGGCTGTGTTCTTGGTGTGCACTTCCCAAGACCCCTTCCGTGTTATGAAGACTCAGCAAGATGCGAGCAGTGCGCAGGGGCTCCGCTGTGTGTTCTTAGCATTGAGGCTTACATAGGCCTAGGTCTGGTAGTGTTCATACTTGCCTAGTTGTGGAGGAGCCCGTTCAACAGTCTTTGTCTGGCCACGACGTGAGGTGCCTTAGTGGTTAGCTACCCTTGAAAAGAGGGAACTACAGGTCTATGTCGACATAGCAAAAATGCATAGGTGAGTTCATCATATCATAATCATTGCATTTCATTCATCCTTCATGATCAAAGCATTGCACCGCATCGGGTCCATCATATAAATTAGTATGGGATCTTATATATGATGGGTTCCAAATTGGAAACCTTAACTTATAAGTTTGTATGGGCATTCATATAAGTTAAGGTATGATATGAACTTCTTACTTCTGTGTTGTTTCACTACTTGCTTATACTCTGTCATTTTCATATTACTTGTTAGTTGTGCTTCTTATACATTGATACACTGTTGAGATTATGTTCTTCCTGTCACCTGCTCTTGCCACTACTGACATTATTGCAGCTACTCTTCATTCCCTTTCGCCTTGTGCCTTGGAGTCGTCGGGGGAGAGGATATGAAGCCACTTAGTGTTTATGACTAACGGTTGTTACACCACTAATTTTAGGAGCACCCCCAGGTGGAGTAGCAGCATACGATACAGGAGGCCAGCTAGGTCAGGGTAACAGGACTAGAGTTTACGATACCATAGCTACCGTCAGCGGCAGATGTGAGCGAGTGGTTAGAATGTAGCCTTAGGTCAAGTTTATACTCTGATGATTTGCAGGAGCTGGTGTAGCTTCCGGTCATTTTGTACTGTTTGGACATTACTACTTAATTGTGAATCAATGGCATATAATGCTTTCTATTATTTATGGGTTGGCATGATGATATGTGAGAACAACCGACATGATAGACGTCTTGTGGAGGGGGCTGGCATTTCCGCAAGGCTGCTATCATTGGCATAGGACTCCCCTCGACCGATTCTTGTGTTCCGGGAGGGGGGTCCTACAAATGGTATCAGCATGCAACGATCCCGAGATAAAAGAAGTCCATTAAACCACTAGGCCTCCCCTGCTAGCTAGACCAGTTTGAGGAAAAACTGAAGAAGCGGAAGCGGTGGTGTGCCCATGTGGGATTCAAATTAAGTATGTCTGATAATCCTTAGAACTAGTGCCAACCTAGCTAGGACACCACCTTATTCTAAGTGACCACGACGTTTTGTGGCATATCCTAGTCAAAAGTTGACCTCGGGTATGGATTTGGTTGGGACATAAGGACATACAAAGTGATTATGGGAAGAGTTTAGTGTGAGAGTAGATGTCCAAGTCTTACACTATAATGTGCATCTTGGCATATTGAGAGATATTACCACCTCTTATCCAGACTAATAGGTTATCTGGAGGAAAAGTTGATGCCCAAAAACTATTATTGAAGTAGTGAGAGACTCACAAGCCTAACTGTGTTGTTGATAACCCGACACTTCCTATTTTGTTGTATTAAAGCAAGCACTACGACGAATAATAGAGGTCGAATAAGAATTTGAATCCGGAATTGGCCAATTTTTGATTTGGTCACATGTTGACCTTAAAAAAGGGTGTTGTGAAGGGTAACTCTAAGGGCCTAATATGGATTAAGTGTAGGATAAAACTCCGAGTCGAAGACGGTATGCCCTCACAATGGTGTGCGGATATTGGATGAATGTACCATGTTGATGGTTGAAGAGACTCAACCCAGGATTCCCGAGGGGCTTATCTCTTCGTTTATTGGGCTAGTGACCAACCGTCTGAGATTTATCAGCAAGTTGGAAAATCTTCACAATTTTTCAACATTAGAAGGTCGTAGTCCTTGAACAATTTCTTCACCCTGAGCAAAAGGGTTCTGCTAACACCAAGTTTTGATCGAGAGAAGATTTCACTTTCGGATTTATAGAATAGAACATTTCAAGGATGAGCATTGTTTTTCTATGCTCTTAGGATGATTGGATGCGACTTGATCATCCTCGGAAAAGTTGAGTAATTGATCTCCTATTCCACGGTTGACTTTTATTGATGTTGAAATTATTAAGAGTATTGGCCATAACCAAATTCTCATCATACATAGTATTAGTCATGACACCTTAATGCATGATGATCTCCCTTCTGTAAGATGCAGTTGTAAATGCACGAAGAGGGTGACCAAATTACTTTCAAAGGGTCAAATTTTGGGATGACCTTAGAGTTTGGGAAGAATACCTGTGCAATTGGGAGTATGTGTAATAGTATTACCTCGACGAGGCAGTTTTCTAGAGGCTCTGTATCGTAACCCAACTGTTGGATAATGTTTATGTTCACGGTTGAAGAACCCTTAAATGAAATGATCTAAACAGCAAGAGAAATTGGTACCAATTTCTAGATTCGGTGCAAGTATAAGTAAGAACTGGATTAGATAAATGTAACACCTGACTTTGGTCTCGTGTTCTTAGAATGGGATGATGTGATTTTAACCTATGCGAGGTGTAGAGTCATGGATTCACCTCGCCATGAGCCTACAATAATGCTTGGTAACATGAATATTTTTTTAATTTCACATGATAAATGTTAAGGGTTAATGAGATCTCCCTCATGGCGAGATCGGCTCGGGACAAATCTTAGGTTTGCATAAGATTTTACCATTAAATAATAGCAAGTTAACTTCTTTTGGAAAGAATGATGTTGATCGACTACGTAGGTGTACTTGGTGGAGATCAAGAATTTGATAATGCTCGAAAAATTTACGGGTCACTACTTATAAAAGCAATGAGAACTCTCATCACGAATGAGAAGTCTATACTTATCTCGGGAATGTTGATATTGCTAGTGCTACAATGTATGATATTAAGGATTGTTATTTTAATAGACATGTCTTGAACGGTCATTGGCGGAGATGGTAGGGCGCATAGAATTGATTGGATTGGCTTATCATATTGGGAATTATGCCTTACCTTCGGTGTCCGCATAACCTGTGTCGAAGGGAAATAATCTCGAACCTTGTACCTTGGTTCATGTAAAATCCCAACACACATAAAAGGTACCGATTTATTGGATGTTATTTGTACGTGCTCTCTTCACTATGGGATGCAACGTGGTTGCCGCCGAAAAAGCAAATTTTCAACATCACGGCTAATATACAAGTGCGTCGGTATAGGGATTTATAGGGTAAGAACCCTAAGTCGAGGGATATATGCCCCTAAGGTTGTGCCCAAACACGAGATGAATGTATCACATGGGTGGTGGAAGAAACCTAGTCCAAATGTACGGGAGCTTATCGCTTCGCTTATTGGACTAGTCATGTACCGACTTGGGTTGTCCCTAAATATTATTTGGAGATGTTGTGTTAAAGAAGATGATGATTATGCTTGGTCAGCGATTAAGACATTGTGTAGTTTGGAAAAAAGGAGTTCACGCTGGGCGAGTGGACCATGGTCCACTCGCCACCCCTGGGCAAGTGGAACAAAGGTCCACTCACCCGGGGTTTGGCAGAGTGGACCACTAGGTCCACTCGCCCAGGAAGTGGACTTCCGGTCCACTCCCTCCCCCCTGAGACTACATCTTTGATCCCTATAGCCTCCAATTGGTCAATCTTCTACGTCATGGTCACCTTCTCTAACCAGACCTCATCCGTGTTGGGTCACACTGACTCGGAAAATATGAGGGTTGAGCCGAGCGCAGCTGGAGGTGGAGAAAGCTCAACACCTTAGGTCGAGTTGAACTTGACCTGAGGTGGAGAAAAACTCAACTCGTCTAGCTGAGCCGAGCTTGACCTGAGGTGGAAGGAAAACCTTTCTCCACTAAACAACCCTCCTATGAGCCGAGCTCAACTGGAGGTGGAGAAAGCTCAACACCTTAGGTCGAATTGAACTAGACCTGAGGTGGAGAAAAACTCAACACCTCTAGTCGAGCCGAGCTCGACCTGAGGTGTAAGGCAAACCTTTCTCCACTTAACAACCCTCCTATGAGCCGAGCTCAACTAGAGGTGGAGAAAGCTCAACACCTTAGGTCAAATTGAACTTGACCTGAGGTGGAGAAAAACTCAACACCTCTAGCCAAGCTGAGCTCGACCTGAGGTGGAAGGCAAAACTTTCTCCACTTAACAACCCTCCTATGAGCTGATGCGCAAATCTTAGCACACCGCTATAGGCGGTAGCAAGACAGCGACACGAAACGGCAGTGTACCAATCGTTCAAGTAATATAAAATGGGAATGAATCCCTAAGTATCGATCTCAAAGGAACACAGTAAGGTGGAGCTTTCTATCGAGGAAGGACTTGAGATTGAAGCCCTTTAAGTCGGATGGATGCGGAAACGGGGGTTTTGGATTGTGGAAAATAAAGAGAAAATACTACAACTACTCCTATGCAATGTCGCTATGCAATACTTCGCTTGGCGGGATGGAGACTAGGCAGGCCTTGAGCGCACTGCGTCGCAAGGGCGGATGGACGAGTAGGCAAGCGAAATCGAACTGTGCAGGCCTTGAGCACGCTGCTTCGTTAGGCGAATGGATTACACGGGCCGCTATGCTACGCTTCGCTAGGCGGATGGAAGAGTAGGCATACAGATGAGGGTCGCAAGCACCTCGTCGACAAGCACCCCACTAGCAATTGCTAGTGCGACACACGAACGTGACGGCGGAATGGAATAAAAATGTAGGCGCTCCTCGAGCAACTTAAACACCAAAGCATTTCACATAGACATGAAATATATAGAAATACAAACTAGTTTAAGTGCTACTTCATCATAGTAATAAATATGTACAACATATACACATCAATAAGAGAAGAACAAGGCAAGAAATCGACCGAATCCGAAGGGTCGTTGTAGATTCACGGTTGGAATCGCCGGGTTGTTAATCTGCGTCCAAGCTCGGTCCGTAACTAAGTCCGGGGTAGAGAGAGCTATCACGACTCTCCAATGAGCCCGTCTTCTTCGTCTCACGATCCGGTAAAGGTTGCAAACTTCCCCTTGCTTGATGGCAATGGCGGCTAGATTTCCTTTGAAGCTATAGGATGAAGGAGGAGGCCGAGATGATCTCCGGGCTCAAGATAGTCATGAAGAATAGTCCCGGAGCACCTCCTGGTGGTGGAAGATGATGCTGGGGGTGGAAGAGGCGAACAGGGCTCGAAAACGGCAGAGGAAAACGATCGTCCGACCTAATTTCGCGGGCTGTATATTTATAGAAAACAGGGCGCAAGATCAGTGGCGCACGACCAGTGGTCGTGCGCACTGAAAGTTAATGATCGCGCGCGCTGTGCCCAAAAACCTGCAAAACAAAACTACAGAAAATAATAAAGCGCACGATCGAACGCACGACCAAATTCAGAAAGCAACTTTGGGCTGCAATTGAATGCGCACGATCGGCGGCGCACGATCAATGGTCGTGCGTAGTAGAACCAGTGATCGTGCGCAGTGTTCCTGTACAGATTTGTACCGGGAACACCTGCACGACCCCTATTCCAGCATGAACATTAAACAAAACCACAGAAAGTGGCACAAAACACAACACAAGAATAATAAGCAAGAAAATACACAAAAACGGGTCTAGAAGTGCACATAGCATGGAATATCAAATATGAACGAAAACATGCCTAAAGTGTAGTGCATAGACTAGAAAAGCGGCCCAGATGTGTCCATAAATGTGTGTATAATTGGGACTCATCACACCCCCAGACTTACCTGTTTGTGCGTCCCGAGCAAACAAATCCCTCAAGCGGATAAGAAAAACATAAGCTGCATAGAAATTGTAAAGCGGAGTACCATGCGAAGTCGCATGCTCATGCGCGTAGAAATACAGAAGGCAAAATTCCTAATTATACATATTAGTTTATAGTTTTCTAGGGGCGTATCTATATATTATATTTACTCAAAAAGTGAATCACGGTGAATCATAAGGTCATACATAGGAAGAAAGTAAACTGAACGCTGAGGTGAGCATTGCCAAAGATCGGGGTTCGAGACAACCTCCATTGAAATCCATCAATGTCGGTGACCATAAGCTTGCCCGTTCGCACTCTCTCCACGGCACAGGTTTGACTCAACTGTGTGAATCAATAGGACTTTAGGTTTTATATGAGGCTTGGGTTTAGGTGAGGTATACAATGATAAAAATGACGGCTCAAGCACTAAACCCAAATGAGCTAGCACGGAAAACTATCCTCAAGCACCACAAAAACATACGCGGGTACACCACACCCCCAGACTTGGACTTGACTACATGGGTGTGTGCACCGCCTACTCCCAATCACAAATCTATAAAGATTTTCAAATAAGCACTGCTTCTTTTTCTTTTCTTTTTACTTCTTTTTTTTTCTCATTTTTTTTCTTTCTTTTCAACACATTTTCAGCAGATAGCAATGAAGCACATCCACATTTTCACAAAAAATATCACCACATCAACACCCCAATCATGAAAATAATAAACGACTAAAGCTCAAATTTGGGTGTGCGACTAGGATTGGCTTTTAGGCTTTGGTGAGATAAAAGTGGGGCTGAATCAAAGAACGGGTAGGCACAACTGGGCTAACGAGGATAGAGCGATAGGAATGGGCACAAAAGCTCAACCGGGCCAAAATGATGGCCTATATCACATTCACGCGATTGACTAACCATATACCCATGATTCAAGAGTCGCTTGGGGCAAGTTCTTAGCCACCAAGAAAGATAATCCTTTCTCCCGACTCAAGCAATACGAGTCTAGCGATCGTTTACACACATCCCTATGCTACCGTTTGATTCACACCGGATTCACCAATTTTTTTGAGTAAAGTAAACAATATCTACACTAATAGAAAAATATAATCTAAAAGAATAAAAAGAAATTGAATCTACACGAATTTTTTTTATGCGAGGCATGAGCACTCGACTAGGAGCACTACAGGAGTCAACATCTTACTCCGCCTCATAATCCTAAGCCAGCATGATTATTTTTCAAATCACACAGATGAGACAAATTCGACTCGCGACGTGCCAACAGCTAAGCGCACGCTCAAGTGTGTGCTGTGGTGTGCAAAGAAAATGAACAACACTAAATAAATGAAATAGAAATACTTCTAGCATGCAATGCATAGTGCACGTGAGTGGGCACACATAACTACTCTCCCCCAGACTTAAACTAGACAATACACACAATATATATCTATGAAATTCAGAAAAGAGCTAGGGGATGAGAGTACCCAATGCTCAGAAATGAGCATACCAGAAGATTGGCGTGGAAACAAAGAAAAAGTTGTAGCATCCGCCATACAGAAGAAGGACCTGTAGGAGTGAGCTCCGCAAAAACAAAATAAAATGTACAAAGCAAAATGAAATACAACTAACTAAACCAAACTAGATGAAATAAAATTGCAGGAAAAGTAAGATAACTACTGGGGTTATTGTCATCCCAGCACGACTTATTCAAATTTAAAACAGTTCTAGCTAATGGGTCTATGAAAAGAAAAATGCACAGGTAACTGTTCTAATACGCGTGTCTGTAGCGGGTACCGATACGGCGACAGAACAGTTACTCCCCTACCTAAATAATAATACCTACTGAACACAGGTAGCAGGAATAGGAAGTAAAAAGAGGAGGAGAGCTGATCCTCACTCATCTCACCACAAAATAAATCCTTGCCCAGCAAGGTGTCGTCTTCATGGAGGTGGCAGGAGGAAAAGACAATGAATGAGGCTTCCTCTATGGAGGAGGGATCAACCTCCTCACATAAGAAGATACACTCATCATTGACTTGAACATCATGCTCCAAGTCCTTCTGGGGTACCTGTGAAGACTCAACCCGCACAGGCTCAGATGAAGAAGGGGTGTCAGGAAATAATAGAGAAGAAAAACTTAAATAATCAAAAATCGGGGGAGTGGTCCCGGTCTCACTCCCATCAGGTTGGGAAAGTAAAAAAGTGTTTGCATTGTCATCAATGCTACAAGGTTCGGCGGGATCAACAACGGCCATGCCCAAGAATTGGACTTCCTCCACCGGTGCTGAGGAAAGCTCCTCTTCACCTAGAAGGTTGTCCTTCTCCATTGGAACAAGCACAACACATAGATCGCCAGCATCATCCTGCGACACATCCTCAACAATGTCGTCAGAGACGACTGTAGTATGCACAACAGGGGGAGGAATAGTGCTAGGATAAATGTCAAGCACCGATTCCTCACAAAGAATCAAATCAACACATGGTGATATATGCACAGGGGAGATGGGCTCAACCATGTCGGAGCCTAGATCAGCCACACATCTGGTGATTGTGTCCACATCATACCCTTCAAAACTTGAAGGTGAAATGGGCACATTGCCAGATGTTGAAGGTGTGCTGCCAGAAGTAGGAGTCGGGACGATCCGGATATCCGGCTCGTCATCCTCGTCCATTTGGCGAAGGAAAGCAGCACAATCCTTCAAGGCATGATCCGTGCTCTGACAAAACAAGCACTGCCTTGCGGGCTTCTTTGGCACAGCAGGTGCTGAAGCCGAAAAGAAGTATGATGGTAAAGGATCGGCAGAATAGCCATAGGACTTACGCGCACCATATGGAGTACCAGACGACGTCGGTGCTCCATATGCTGGGCCTTGAGTGCTAGGGCTATTATCTCCCTTTGGACATCTATCACTAGTGTGAGAGATATCTCCACACCAATGACAACGAATATTAAATGAAGCCCACATAGTGTGAAGATAAAATGATTCAAAATAAAAACACTATTGTGCAAAATACTACACTTAACAAAAATTTACTAGAGCAACCTAATATAAACAGGAAAACAGAATAAGAAGAAATAAAGCAGAAGAATGCAATACACAAATGGAAGGGCTTCTTTATCAGATTCTCCCTCTCCAAAAAACTCACACGACTGTGTTCCCCGGCAACGGCGCCAAAAACTTGATGCTCAAATCTTAGCACACCGCTATAGGCGGTAGCAAGACTGCGGCATGAAACGGCAGTGTACCAATCGTTCAAGTAATATAAAATGGGAATGAATCCCAAAGTATCGATCTCAAAGGAACACAGTAAGGTGGAGCTATCTATCGAGGAAGGACTTGAGATTGAAGTTCTTTAAGTCGGATGGATGCGGAAATGGGGGTTTTGGATTGTGGAAAATAATGAGAAAATACTACAACTACTCCTATGCAATGCCGCTATGCAATGCTTCTCTTGGCGGGATGGAGACTAGGCAGGCCTTGAGCGCACTGCGTCGCAAGGGCGGATGGACGAGTAGGCAAGCGAAATCGAACTGTGCAGGCCTTGAGCGCGCTGCTTCGTTAGGCGAATGGATTACACGGGCCGCTATGCCACGTTTCGCTAGGTGGATGGAAGAGTAGGCATACGGATGAGGGTCGCAAGCACCTCGTCGACAAGCACGCCACTAGCAATTGCTAGTGCGGCACATGAACGTGATGACGGAATGGAATAAAAATGTAGGCGCTCCTTGAGCAACTTAAACACCAAAGCATTTCACATAGACATGAAATATATAGAAATACAAACTAGTTTAAGTGCTACTTCATCATAATAATAAAGATCTACAACATATACACATCAATAAGAGAAGAACAAGGCGAGAAATTGACCGAATCCGAAGCCTCGTTGTAGATTCACGGTTGGAATCACCGGGTTGTCAATCCGCGTCCAAGCTCGGTCCGCAACTACGTCCGGGGTAGAGAGAGCTGTCACGACTCTCTAATGAGCCCGTCTTCTTCGTCTCACGATCCGGTAAAGGTTGCAAACTTCCTCTTGCTTGATGGCAATGGCGGCTAGATCTCCTTTGAATCTATAGGATGAAGGAGGAGGCCGAGATGATCTCCGGGCTCAAGATAGGCCTGAAGAATAGTCCCGGAGCACCTCCTGGTGGTGGAAGATGATGCTGGGGGCAGAAGAGGTGAACAGGGCTCGAAAACGGCGGAGGAAAACGATCATCCGACCTAATCTCACGGGCTGTATATTTATAGAAAACAGGGCGCACGATCAGTGGCGCACGACCAGTGGTCGTGCGCACTGAAAGTTAATGATCGTCCGCGCTGAGCCCGAAAACCTGCAAAACAAAACTACAGAAAACAATAAAGCGCAGGATCGAACGCACGACCGTGCGTAAAAACGCACGACCAAATTCAGAAAGCAACTTTGGGCTGCAATTGAATGCGCACGATCGGCGGCGCACGATCAGTGGTCGTACACAGTAGAACTAGTGATCGTGCGCAGTGTTCCTGTACTGATTTGTACCGGGAACACCTGCACGACCCCTATTCCAGCATGAACATTAAACAAAACCACAGAAAGTGGCACAAAACACAGCACAAGAATGATAAGCAAGAAAATACACAAAAACGGGCCTAGAAGTGCACATAGCATGGAATATCAAATATGAACGAAAACATGCCTAAAGTGTAGTGCATAGACTAGAAAAGCGGCCCAGATGAGTCCATAAATGTGTATATAATTGGGACTCATCACACCCCCAGACTTACCTGTTTGTGCATCCCGAGCAAACAAATCCCTCAAGCGGATAAGAAAAACATAAGTTGACATAGAAATTGTAAAGCGGAGTACCATGCGAAGTCGCATGCTCATGCGCGTAGAAATACAGTAGACAAAATTCCTAATTATACATATTAGTTTATACTTTTCTAGGGGCGTATCTATATATTACATTTACTCAAAAAGTGAATCACGGTGAATCATAAGGTCAAGTTCAATTTCACCTAGCCTAGCCGAGCTGAGGAGGAAGGCAAACCTTTCTCCACTTAATAACCTTCCTATGAGCCGAGCTCAACTGGAGGTGGAGAAAGCTCAACACCTTAGGTCGAATTGAAATTGACCTGAGGTTGAGAAAAACTCAACACCTCTAGCCGAGCCGAGCTCGACCTGAGGTGGAAGGCAAACCTTTCTCCACTTAATAACCCTCCTATGAGCCGAGCTCAACTGGAGGTGGAGAAAGCTCAACACCTTAGGTCGAATTGAACTGGACCTGAGGTGGAGAAAAACTCAACACCTCTAGTCGAGCCGAGCTCAAACTGAGGTGGAAGGCAAACCTTTCTCCACTAAACATCCCTCCTATGAGCCGAGCTCAACTGGAGGTGGAGAAAGCTCAACACCATAGGTCAAATTGAACTTGACCTGAGGTGGAGAAAAACTCAGCACCTCTAGCCAAGTCGAGCTCGACCTGAGGTGGAAGACAAACCTTTCTCCACCTAACAACCCTCCTATGAGCCGAGCTCAATTGGAGGTGGAGAAAGCTCAACACCTTAAGTCGAATTGATTTTGACCTGAGGTGGAGAAAAACCAACATCTTCCCACTCCAGCTGGGGGAGGAGAACCAGTCCACGCCCTAGGTGCTTACCTTCACCTAGAGGCAGATGAACTCGACCATCTAATCAAAGCAACTGGTGGCAGAGAACAATTCCATGTCCTAGGTGCTTACCTTCACCTAGAGGCAAAGGAACTCGACCATCTTATCAAAGCAACTTGGGGCAGAGAACCAGTCCGCGTCCTAGGTGCTTAGCTTTCCTGGAGGCAGAGGAATTAAACACCTTTCCGAACCAATTGGTGGCAGAGTACTCGTCCACGTCCTAGGGGCTTAGCTTGCCTGGAGGCAGAGGAACCCAACACCTTCCCAAATTGTTGGCGGCGGAGTACCCTTCCGCGTCCTAGGGGCCTAGCTTACCTAGAGGCGGAGAAACTCAACACTTTTCAAACCAACTGGAGGTGGAATACCCATCCACGCCCTAGGGGCCTAGCTTACATGGAGGTGGAGGACCTCATCATCTCCCCAAGTCATTTTCTCAAGTAGCAAGTCGACCCGATGAGTCTCCCATCTGCCGGCATGATTGAGCCCGGAGAATGGTCTCTAGTCGGGGGTCTTACCAAATGGGGGCGGAGTACCCATCCACGGCCTAGGTGCTTACCTTCACCTGGAGGCAGAGGTACTCAACACCTTCCCAAGCCACTTAGCCAAGTAGCAAGTCGACCCGATGAGTCTTCCAACTGCCGGCATGACTGAGCCTGGAGAATGGTCTCTAGTCGGGGATCTTACCAACTGGGGCGGAGTACCCATCCTAGTCCTAGGTGCTTACCCTCACCTGGAGGCAGAGGAAATCAACACCTTACCAAGCCACTTAGTCAAGTAGCAAGTCGACCCGATGAGTCTCCCATCTGCCGACATGATTGAGCCCGGAGAATGGTCTCTAGTCGGGGATCTTACCAACTGGGGGCGGAGTACCCATCCGCATTCCAGGTGCCTAGCATACCTGGAGGCAGAGGAACTCAACACCTTCCCAATCCAATTGGAGGCGGAGTACCCATCCATGTCCTAGGTGCTTACCTTCACATGGAGGTGGAGGAACCCAGCACCTTCCCAGACCAACTACCAAGTAGCGAGTCGACCTGATGAGTCTCTCATCTGCCGGCATGACTAATCCCAGAGAATGGTCTTAAGTCAGGGATTTTACCAACTGGAGGCGGAGTACCCATCCACGTCCTAGGTGCTTACCTTCACCTGAATGCGGAGGAACCCAGCACCTTCTCAGAGGCCTTACATAAGGTTCTATCTCTACCTACTTTTCATTCAACATGGGGAGGTTACATATTTATTACAACACGCCTTCTTGCGCCTCTTCGGCCACATGCATCTCGGCCATCTCTTTTATTACTTCCTCCATCTTTTTGTCTTCTTATTCCTTCTCTTTCTCATGGTCCCTCCTACTTCCCTAGTCAACCTGGAGGCGGAGGATTTGTTCCTGAAACCAATCCGCATAGATCCCCTGCGTCTCCCCCTGCTTCTGTCGAATCAAGAATAGGGCCTCCGCTCCCTTCCACCTATTCTTTGAGGTGGAGAATCTCAACAAAAAGCTCTGGAGCAGGTCCTTGAAGCTATAAATGGTACCTGATGGGAGCTGGTGGAACCAGTCTTTTGCCTCTCCCATGAAAGTGGTGGCGAAGAGCCTGCACTTGGAGGCGTCCAACATCTGCCTGATCGAGGCCATCTCTTCGAACCACTGAAGATGCTGGAGAGGGTCGTCCTTCCCTGCGTGGTAGGACATGGCAGGCTCGCTGAACCCATCTGGAATGGGAGCTGAGACAATCAGCTCACAGAAAGGACTTCTCCACTCTCCCTGGTGAGACGGGGTTACTCTCCCAACCCCCTCACCAGGGCAGCTGGTCCTGGGCGAGCTGTTGAAGAGCACTCGCGCTTGGAGGCTCAAAACTTCCTCTAAGGCCGGTTCTATACCTTCCTGACGTGCTTGATCTGTCTCTATCGGAGATGGCAAGGTGAGCACAGGTGCGGGTGGTGTCGAACACTCGCTGCGAGGGGGGAGTGCGACCCGCATGAGCTCCAGAACCGACTCCTTGAACTCTTCAAAATCCCTTTTCTTCACACACTTGCTGGTAGGGGGTGAGACCCCCAGCTCATCGCTTCCAGCCATGAGACTTGCTTAGAGCTTTCCGAACTAGCTGCTTCCACGCTCACCGCACCATAATTTGAAACCAGAGAACTGGTCTCGATGTTCGCAAGGGGGATGCAGCTAACCCTTACTTGACCCGAGCTAGAACCCTTGTCCATTTGCTAAGAGCCGAAAGACCTTGCCCTTGAAGAACACTTGAATCTAGAAATGAAACCCTTAAGGTTCTGCGAGGAGGTCCCACCACACACCCAAAAGTTCAACGAGAGCTTCCCCTCCCAAGCCAATGCTGAGCCTGGGCACCTTGGAGGGCACTAAGGACCACCTCACCGTCAACCTTCACTGACAGGGGAGGGGGGGTAGTGCTTGCTCACAATACACACGTGAGGGAGGGGGATATATACAACCCTTCCTAAGGTGCGCATGGAGGGTCTATTTATAGACATCCCAAAATTAGGCTGCGGATAGCCAGAAATCTACTATCCGTAGCTCAACAACTAACCTGAACGACCAAAATAGGAGGAGGGCGAGTGGAGCATGAGACGTCTACTCCCCACTTACCGGGGGTTAGGAGAGTGGACCGAATGGTCCACTGCTTGGGCTTGGGCGAGTGGACCACACGGTCCACTCTCCTTAGGGGCGAGTGGACCCATGGTCCACTCCCCTGAGTGCTCGGGGCGAGTGGACCACAGGTGCACTCGCGCCTCACCCTGGGCGAGTGGACCATGGTCCACTCGCCACCCCTGGGCGAGTGGACCATAAGTCCTCTCACCCGGGGTTTGGGCGAGTGGACCACTAGGTCCACTCGCACATGAAGTGGACTTCCGAACCACTCCACTTCCTCTCCTCTGGGACTGCATCTTTGATCTCGATGGCCTCCAATTGGTCGATCTTCTGCGTTACGGTCACCTTCTCTAACCCGACCTCATCCGCGTTGGGTCACACCGACTCGGAAAATATGAGTGTTGTACACGCGGAAACCATGTTTGTTCTTAGGGGCGTATGTAAGGTCTAGGCTGGGAGGTGTCATACTGGCTTAGAAGTGAACAAGCCCGATCCACTGTCCTGTTTGCCTCAACTGGGTACCTGAGTAGACACACTCGAACAGAGGGAACTACCAAAAGGGTCAAATTGCTAAATATCAAATTGTGAGCCGTCATACAAAGTTCGAAGGGATCATAGAAGTGATTCCATGACTTATACATTTTGCCGCGTTAGAGTTATGATAACTTGCTATTGGTAGAGGTGACGATTTGATGTAAGTGGAAGGATGGTGAAATCCTGTGGTATATGGTAAGGACCCGAGTGGTAGGTCCTTGGGTGCTAAATAGCACCAAGTGTACGTATAAAATAAGAATTGAGTAAGGACTCGGTGGAAGTCCTTGAGTGCTTGTTAGCACGACTTGGTCATGAGAACCGCATGTGCGTGTATGAATGGTAAATAATTGTATCGACCAACTACTCGTGTATTGTTTTGGGAGATACAAATTTGATCATGATGAGTAAAGTTACAAGTCCTTACCTGTACGAAACAACGATGGACTTCATCACTATGAGAGACATTCAAGCGTCTTCTCATACTTAATTTTGATTACGACTTTTGCAGAGAATTATGAAGGTGCACTTGGGGAAAATTTGGGCTGATGCGCGATGCAATGTGGATAAGTGAGGCCACGCAAAAGGGTTAAATGGGTGTTAGGATTTACTTAACTAATAACCTCGTCAAGTGTACTCCGAATTGGATTTACCTGGTCCGACCTTTGATCCCCAAATCCTCAACCCAAATTTCTGGGACGAAATTGTTTCTTCGTTTATTGGATTTGTAATATCCTAATTCGAGCCTAACACCTCGATTAACATGAGTCACTTGGTGATGCTTGGGCTAGGTAGGAGTCCTGATATCCTAATGGTGTCATGGATGTGCCCAGATCCCCAGGGTGGGTGTGACCCTCACCCTTTGATGTTAAGAAGCAATTGGCCAAGGAAGTGGTAGCAAGGAGCTAGCGCCGATGGTAGCTTTAGCTAGCGCCGACGATTGCGGCCAAAATCACTACCCATGACTTATCCATTGGGACTGTTCTAGATTGCATAAATGTGAGATGTTGGTGGAATAAAAGGTCAATGAATCGGCTGGCAGCCTTGGATGTTGGAATTTCTTTAAAGAGCCTTTAATGCTCTCTCTCTCTCTCTTTATTTTCTCTTAAGCTTGAGTGGGCTGAAATACCTTGAGGAGATGACTATTAATCTTCTTCTTCACCTTCTTCTTCTCCTTCTTCTTTTCTTCATTTTCTTCTTCATCCCTTAAGAGGGTTAATTTAGGGTTCCTGAAAGAGCATGGTTGGAGAAGTATTGGAGCTTGGCCGACCACCGCCATGCTGCCATCAAGACGAGCTCCAACCATGGACGAAAAATAAGGTGACTTCCGACCCCTCTCCCTTGGTGCTAGAACGTAGAAGAATGTAGGAGAGGTGTTGAGCTCAAAAGAGCTTGGCTTGTGAGCTAATGGAGAGTCTTAGTAAAAGACCAAACCGAAGCTTCCATCTTAGGGCATCGATTGGGGTGAATGCTCCTTCAATCATTTCTTCTATCCAAAAGGAAGAGATTGGATTTGATTTCGTGAAAATCCATGGTCATATGAGGGAGTATTGGATGAGAGAAGATGAAAAGCCTAATTTCATAATTGGGGAAGATGATGAATAGTTAGGTTAAAAAGGGACTAAATCATAAGTAGGGTAGCAATTGTAGACTTAAAACATATTGATTGTGTGCACTTGAATAGAGATAAAGGTCCATCCATTGGGGAAAAAGAGGTTTGGTATGTGATTTTGAGCTGGACCTCCAGGCAAGATGTTTGGAAATGAAATGGCAAAGGACCAGCTCCCTATTAGCTAGCGCCCGGCGGTAGTGTTACCACCGGTGCTAGCATCTCGATGGGCCTACGAGAAGGTTTAACTTCCCATCGACCCTCAAGATCGATGGGAAGACGAGTTGTTAGAATCACTAGCGACAGGCGCTAGCGCTACCGCCGGCGCTAGAGGGTCGACTTGTCGGCGGGAAGGGAGAACTTCCCATCGACCCGGTAGATGGACGGGAAGGAGGTTTGATAGAAATTGCTAGCGCCTGGCGGTAGCCCTACCTCCGGCGCTAGCGAGTCAACAGGACGACGGGAAAGGATAACTTCCCGTCGACCCTTTAGATCGACAGGAAAGAGGTGCGATAGAAATAGCTAGCGCCCGGCAGTAGCCCTACCGCCGACGCTAGCAAGTCGATGGGTCGACTGGAAGGCATAACCTCCCGTCGACATCCAATGTTGATGGGAAGGTGCGTCGACTGGATTGCTAGCGCATGGCGGTAGCGCTACCGCCGGCGCTAGAAAATAGAGAACTTTTGGGTTCTCCTCCTTGGTGTGGTAGGAGTTCCTGGAATCACATGTCAATTGGGTGAGGTGTAGATGAATTTTTTGATCTTGATATGGGGCATTTAAATGCACAATTGAATGAAGAATTTAGGGGACTCATTTACCTAAATGCTCCCACCGGTTGATAGTCTATCAGATGATTAGGCATGCGATAAAAATCTGTACACTCTTGTTGGATTTCATAATCTTGGATAAGTAGTAATGGAGATATAAATGCCGAATATGAAGGTCGATTGGGCCGAGATGTTGTATGAATCATGTAAATGCTAGTGTGGGCCTGTGAGTATAATTCCAGATTTATTCTGTCGAGAAGTCTCCTTAGATCAATCATCAATTGTTAGTTTATGTGGAATCGTAAAAGCATATGTACGAATTAATGTTCTTATCACGTGGAAATTTATTGGATGGTTTAACTTTGTGATAACCCTTCAATAAGGTTGATACCTTGATCATGTTAAAGCATGTTGTGATCGGTGCATGAGGGTTGAATATTGGTGATATGTGTGAGCTTACTAAATTAGTAGAATATGAATATGACACCGCGACCACAAGTAGTTCTGGAAGATCGGGTAGAGTAATTTCCATGTTTTGCGCACGCCACTGCACGAGAGTGATGAGTACTTTTTGTACTCATCTTTTAGTATAATTCTAATGTAATTTTAATATGAATTTATATAAATTGTATGTTTTATCTCATACTAATCATTCCTTTTTATTTCTGCCACTAATTTAAGTTTAGTTTATGTTTTGCAGGTTTTCTGGGCACTTTGAGTAAAATTGTCAAGTACACGCCCAAGGTCACGAACGTGACCAAGGGGCGTGACAGCCTAGATGTGTTCCAGACCCGATGCCGCCACCCCGGGAGCATTCCGTGAAAATTCGCCAAGTACACGCCCCAGGTCACAGGCGTGACCTAGGGCGTGACCAAGTGTCATGGCCAGGACCCGCCACCAGCATCCCGAGCACGCCTCCACGTCATTTAAAGTTACACGCCCCTGGTCACGGGCGTGACCAGGGGGAGGGACATCAAGTCACGGTCTTGACTCGCCCCGCACTTCTTCCCGCCATAGTTTCCCGCCAGCAGCACTATTTCAAGATTACACGCCCCAGGTCACGGGCGTGACCTAGGGCGTGTCACGGCTGAAACGCCCGCATTTACTCCAGAAGACGCCCTCTCCGCTTTTGCTTCAATCACGCCCCTTAAACGCCCTTGGTCACGGGCGTGACCAAGGGCGTGTAACCTCGACTTTTCGGCTATATAAAGCCAGCTCCAGCAGATGTTCAGAGACCAATTTTTAGGACTTAGACTTTTCATTTCATGTCATTACTTTCATGTTTTAGTAGTCTTGTAATCCTTTTTATTTATGCAAATTGTAATTTCCTTTTCATAGTTTGTAATTTCGTTTATCAATAAAATAGTTTTGTTTTTCTCTAGCTATTCTCTCCTTTTTCATGAACTCTTCTATTTTCTTTAATTCTTCTATCTCTATGAGTAACTAAATTCCAATTAGTACTCGACAGAGATGATCTGAGGAGAATATAATCTATGGTTTAGCTTCTCTTTCTCCCCTTTAGAATGCTTAAGATTTATTCTTGAACTTTTATTGGATTGAGATTATATTGTCGATATATAATTCTCATCTTTGTTTTCGCAATCTAATAACCGAGAGGTTTTGATTTCGAATCGATCATTTAAAGAATAAAGAGGGTTGAATGCACTCCTCAAGCGAGGATGACATAATTCTCCCGGATTGGAGTCAATTCCAATAGAGGGGTTCACTACGATAAGGCGAATTTTAGATCTTGATTCTAGAATGAAAGTTCATTTGATCGACTAAACTCAGTTGAGCGTATCCTCGAGAGAGGTACATTCATAATTCGGGAACCTCCACGGTCAAGTAATATCTTAAGGGAATTAGAAGTTTGATTTATTATATTTATTTTCCAAAGTGATTCAAAGTCGAGCGCTACCCTTTTTACTCGTCATTTTTATCTTATTTTTATTTTTCTTTGCAAAATCACTCCCAAGTTCTATTTGATAAAATAATAGAGACTTCTTGATGTAAGAGTACTCAACCGCCCCGAGTCCAATACGACCTTGTTTTAACAACCTATACTACATTCGATACGGTACACTTGCCATTATCATTTGCGGATATAGTTTCGCTCACCATGTTTTTGGCGCCGTTGCCAGGGACACGGTTGATATTTCGAAAAAAGAAATATTTATTAATTTTATTGTTCTCTTTCTTCTCCCCATTCTCTTTAATTTTTTATAATAAAAAAAATTCTTAAAAAGCGCAATCCAAATTCTCGGAAAGGACACTTTGGGCTTGAATTCTCATCATAGCCTCTAGTACCTTGCAAACCCTTCACCGGGTAGATCTTGGGATGTTCGGGACTAATTTAACCCGCATTTTGAAAAAATATATATATATAATAAAAAAATATTTTTTAAAAATTCCATTCATTTGAGTAAAGGTTGTTTCCTTTTTATTTTTTTAATATGAAAGAATCTGAATTGTCCGTTAAGTTGCCGAGCTTCGAAACCAACTTTATCTCTTACAAGCCGCACGAGAATGCCAATTTAGTTGTCATTATTGTGGTGCGCCTCATCAAAGTGAGGAATGTTATTTACATTCTTATTATCAAAATAATTATTATGAAAATAATTTTCCTCAATATTATGCAAATAATTTTGATAATAATTACGATCATAATTTTTCATCTTTTAATGAAAATAATTTTTCAAACTTTGATGAAAATAATTTTTCTAATTTTCATGAGAATAATTTTTTGGCATTTAATAATTGTTCTTCTAGCTCCGAAGTTGATTATTCCTCGTGGCAAGCTCACCCGGATAGTTCCCGGAGCAACGAAGATAAATCTTTAGATCCAATTTTTTGTTTTTCTTCTTATACACCGCAGTCTTCGTTCTCTAATTTGGGGGAAATTTCGCAGATCCAAATAGATAATTCCCCCCAAAATTTAGAGAAAAATAATTTTTCTAATTTTCACGAGAATAATTTTTTGGCCTCTAATAATTTGTCTTCTAGCCCCGAAGTAGATTATTCTTGGTGGCACGGTCACCCGGATAGTCTTCGGGGCATGAAGATAAATCTTTATATCCGAATTCTTGTTCTTCTTTTGCGCCGCAATTTTCGTACTCTAATTTTGCGGAATATCCACTTTTTCAATTTGATACTCCACCCCAGAATTTAGATGAGAATTTTCTTTCTTCTAGTGCTTTTTACTCGTCTTTGGAAAATTTAGTTATGGAGGAACATGATTGCTCATGTACACCCATAGTTTCTTTTCCCAATTATGAAGAAAAATTCTCTTACCAAGAAATTCTTAATGTTTTGGGCACCCCGGATGAACTAGAAGAAGAACAAGTTTCTTCCCCTACTTCACCCGGATCTTCTTTTCTTTATCATGAATTTTCGCAAATCGCTTCTATTTTAATTCAACCAGAAATTCATGAAATTTTTGTGTCCGAAAATTTTATTCCGCTTGGTAATACGCTAGATTTTCCTAATGAAAATTTTATTTTAGAAAAGGAACAACCGGAGCTCAATCTTATATTTTCGCAAGCGCATCCTCCTTGCGAAAAATTTTCTGACCCATTTATTTGTGATTCTCTTTATTCTAATAATTTTCAGGTTAAGGATGAGTCGTTGCCACCCCAAATAATCAATGATCCATATGCCGCTCATCTTTATTTTTCCAAATCACCTCAGATATGTATAGGTGATTTGGATTTATATATTCAAATTCAAGGACAAGAGGAGAATCATAAGACAAAGGGAGGAGTAGCCGTGCGACTGATGCCACCACATTCACCTACGCGTGAATTAGGGAAGTTGCCTGTTCACTTCTCTTTTTATTTTCCGTTTTCCTAACAATAACTGTCAAGCTTAAAGATGGGAAAAAGAAAGCGCTCTTGGGAGGCACCCCTTGCTTACCTTTAATTTTTATGCATTTTTCTTTTAAAAGTTTATTTTTCAAGTGTTCTTCATACTAGGTTTAAACATTGGGGACAATGTTTAATTTTAAGTATGGGGGTGTAGCTTTGCATTCCCTGTATTTTTATTTAATAAAGAAAAAAAATTTATAAAAATTATAAAAATCTAATTTCTTGGAAAGGGCGCTTTGGGCTTGAACTCCCATCACAGCTCCTAGTACCTTGCGAACCCTTCACCGGGTAGCCCTCGGGAAGTCCAAGAAATATTATATAAAAAAATAACAATAATAATAAATACGCCTAGCCTTGTTGTTTTTAATATTCTAGAAATTTAGTTTGAGGTCCGATTATAAGTATTCCTACATTTTGAATTTAGCTAATATTTTATTTCATTAGAATTTGTTAAATTTAAATTTGAAGTAATTTAGTTTTAAGAAACATTTTATGTTTTTAATTCGATTAAAGAATTAATTTAGCACTACTTCTCTGTTTAATTTTAAATAGCTTCACTTTGTGGTAAATTGGCTAAACATCTCTAGATTTTTTAATTATATTCACTTTTAATTTTAAGATTTTGGAAATTTCTTTCCACTAAAAAGTTGCTCTCAAAATTGTTTAATTTATAAACTAGAAGTATTTCTTTACCCTTGGTAAACATATGTATTTTTTTATTTTCCCCTATTATTAGATCATATGTCATGGGAAAAAGGAGATGTTAGTTCTTTATTCTCTCGTAAACATATGCAACCCAAAATAAAAATGAAGAGAGAAAAAATGTGTATGTGTCGTGGAAATGATAAGATAATAGTCTATCATTCTCTGGTATTACATATACTAAAAAAATGAAAAAAACGGGTTGAGAGGATAAAATTCATCACCCCAATCAAAAACCTCTTCATATCCTTTGTCTTCATTTTGCCATTCCGTTTAAACCCATCCCTAGCCAATTTCATTATTTCTAGTCCCAAACTAAATTATTAAGAGGGCAATATTTTGGTAGGTGTCTTTTCCTTAAGATTCTTTTATGTTAGAGTGTTTATAATTTCAATCTATTCTTGTTTGGAAATTTCTATAATTTTGTTTGCCAAATAGTTATCTTGAGAAGTAGTTAGCTAAACAAATTTCTCTTTTTAAATTATCAACATAACTTATGACTTAATTCTTGAATTTCTAGAATTTACTTTTAACTTACTCTTGGTTTAATGAAATTTTAGTTAATTAAAAAATAATATCGATGTCTTGTAATTCTTTCCTCACTCTTTTGTTCTGGAATAGCAAAAACTCAAGTATGGGGGTGTTTGATGAGTACTTTTTGTACTCATCTTTTAGTATAATTCTAATGTAATTTTAATATGAATTTATATAAATTGTATGTTTTATCTTATACTAATCATTCCTTTTTATTTCTGCCACTAATTTACGTTTAGTTTATGTTTTGCAGGTTTTCTGGGCACTTAGATTAAAATTGTCAAGTACACGCCCAAGGTCACGGGCATGACCAAGGGGCGTGACAACCTAGATGTGTTCCAGACCCGATGCCGCCACCCCGACAGCATTCCGTGAAAATTCGCCAAGTACACGCCCCAGGTCACGGGCGTGACCTAGGGCGTGACCGAGTGTCACGGCCGGGACCCGCCACCAGCATCCCAAGCACGCCTCCACATCATTTAAAGTTACACGCCCCTGGTCACGGGCGTGACCAGGGGGCGGGACATCAAGTTATGGGCGTGACTCGCCCCGTACTTCTTCCTGCCGCAGTTTCCCGCCAGCAGCACTATTTCAAGATTACACGCTCCAGGTCACGGGCGTGACCTAGGGCGTGACACGACTGAAATGCCCGCATTTACTCCAGAAGACGCCCTCTCCGCTGCTGCTTCGATCACGCCCCTTACACGCCCTTGGTCACAGGCGTGACCAAGGGCGTGTAACCTCAACTTTTTGGCTATATTAAGCCAGCTCCAGCAGATGTTCAGGGACCAATTTTTAGGACATAGACTTTTCATTTCATGTCGTTAATTTCATGTTTTAGTGTCTTGTAATCCTTTTTATTTATGCAAATTATAATTTCCTTTTCATAGTTTGTAATTTCTTTTATCAATAAAATAGTTTTGTTTTCTCTATCAATTCTCTCCTTTTTTCATGAACTCTTCTATTTTCTTTAATTCTTCTATCTCTATGAGTAACTAAATTCCAATTAGTACTTGGCCGAGATTATCTGAGGAGAATATAATCTATGGTTTAGCTTCTCTTTCTCCCCTTTAGAATGCTTAATATTTATTCTTGAACTTTTATTGGATTGAGATTATATTGTCGATATATAATTCTCATCTTTGTTTTCGCAATCTAATAACCGAGAGGTTTTGATTTCGAATCGATCATTTCAAGAATAAGGAGGGTTGAATGCACTCCTCAAGCAAGGATGACATAATTCTCCCGGATTGGAGTCAATTCCAATAGAGGGGTTCACTACGATAAGGCGAGTTTTAGATCTTGATTCTAGAATAAAAGTTCGTTTGATCGACTAAACTCAGTTGAGCATATCCTCGAGAGAGGTACGTTCATAATTCGGGAACCTCCACGGTCAAGTAATATCTTAAGGGAATTAGAAGTTTGATTTATTATATTTATTTTCCAAAGTGATTCAAAGTCGAGCGCTACCCTTTTTACTCGTCGTTTTAATCTTATTTTTATTTTTCTTTGCAAAATCACTCCCAAGTTCTATTTGATAAAATAATAGAGACTTTCTTGAAGTAAGAGTACACAACCGCACCGAGTCTAATACGACCTTGTTTTAACAACCTATACTACATTCGATACAGTACACTTGCCGTTATCATTTGCGGATATAGTTTCGCTCACCAGAGAGTTATGATAACTCAGTATGGGTAGAATTGATGGCTTGACGTGGGTTAAAAGATATGATTATATCTTATGGTGATATGTTGGGAGGCCCGGTTGTTGTGGGCCCTATGATGCTAGTTAGCATCGGCTGAACTGGCATGATGTGAATGTTGGATCTGTAGGCTCCCTTAGAGGGGGGAGGGGTGAATAAGGGTTTTAAAACTTTTACTTATATTTTGTAATACTTGAAATAATACGAGATCAAAATAATGATTTTAAATAAAGATCTAAATTGTTTTATAATGAAAGAGATGATAATAAACAATTTAGATGAATGAAGAACAAAATCAATTTTATTAAACAAAGAGAGACATGATTACTATTAATAAAATTGATTACAAAATTAGATTTCTATAACGCTAGAAATCGAAGGCGAATAATAAAAACCCTTTTTGTTTTCTATCCCGACTCGTATCCCCACGAACTGGTGGCTTTAGCCTATCCTCCCCCGGATATGGCCTCAAGCCGCTCTAGCCTTTCTATCCCTAGAAAAGGCCTCGAGCACCCCCTAGATCTAAACCCTAGACCCAGTCGCCAACACGAGGCGAATTCCTCCCTAAGTCCTACCCAGACCTAGTCGCCAATACGAGGCGATTTCTCTAAACGATTACAAAGATAAATATAAAAATACAAAAGACAAATATGAAAAACTCCCTATGAGGTAATCTGAAGGAGACGTCGAAGAATCGCTGAAGATCGTTGAAGTCCAAGCGTGCGTACTTCGCATTGTGTTAGCGTGTTGATCCAAGCCTCCTTGATTCCTCCTTTTGAAATTAAGAGGGACATGTGTTGGTCTGGAAATACGGCCCTCTCAAAGTTTCTGAAGTGCTGGAATAGGGCTCTTGTCAATCAGTGGTTGAAGAAGACAAAATCCACCTTTTTATAGGACTGGAAGCTAACGCCGGCGTTAAGAGTTAACGTCGGGCGTTGACTCAATATAGAAATGTTTTGATGGCTCGGATCTTCGAAACGGGAAGGAGATTCTGCATCTTTGGAAACATTCATTTTAGGCAACCTTAACGCCGGCTTTGACTCTAACGCCTGGCGTTGAGTCAAATCATTCCCAAAATGCTCGTGCAATCACGGCAGCTTCCCTCCATTCATTTTGCATCTTGGCGGGAACAAAAGTTAACACCGGGCGTTAAGAGTTAACGTCGGGCGTTAGCTCATTTCCATTCTTTTCAGCTTTAGAGCAAGTCCAGACCAAAAGCAGCATCCTAGTGTCATAATTGTTCAAACTAGCGTGCTAAAAACACAATGGCAAACAAAATCAAATACAAAGGGTTTTGTTATTCTCAAAACAAAGGGATGCGGAAACCATGTTCCAATAATCTCCCCCTTTTGATAATAACAAATCCAATAAGTATAAATCATATTCATACATAAGATATGTGTTTTTAGAAGGATGTATGACACTAAGCAATATTGAGACAATAATAGGAATTATAGTTTGTTTAAATAATGCTCCCCCTACATAAGCGCTCCCCTTTAGAGTATGCACCCATAGACTAGATTCATGCTCCCCCTTAATCTAGTGAATCCTACTCCTTTAATCAGTATGATTTATCATTTTATTCTCCCCCTTTTGTTATTAGCAAAAGAGGGTGGAGTGAAACAAAACATAAATAAAGAGGACAAAAGATGGGACATAACTAAGAGAGGATCTAATAGTTTTGTGTAAACATAAACTAAGTCATGATCGAGCTAAGGGAGAGAGTAGCACAACGGAAAAAATATATGATAACTATGAAAGAGCATCATTCTATGATTTTACCAAAAGAATTCTACTACTTGTTTTGCACATTTTTAAAGAAGAATATTACTTTTTGGCACCATTTTTTTAAAAAAAGATGCAATATTGTTTGACAAGCATAAGCGAAGAAAGACCAAAGAAGTGAGCATGATAAACCATGGTAAACGAAATACATGACCAAAATGAGAAATGCGGAAAAAACAAAATAATTAAGAGTAGTATTTTTGTTATAGTTTGACCATTCCAACAATATGTTTAGACTTGTCACATTTGAGCATTTAACTTTGACAATTTTTATAACAAATAGGCAAGCATGAATTAACATATTCAAAAAGATTAGAACTACAATGTAACCAATTCGTATTTCAAGTAAAGAAAATATTGTAGAAATCATGCTTTGCAATCTAGTGCTTTTACTTGAGTTTTTAGAGAATTTTGTAAATTTGCATTAGGATCCAATTCTCATGAGTAGAAGCTTTATAAAAATCAATGATATGTGCATAAGGTGTTTTGATAAAAGTATACAAGTGAAATAATCAAAACACATGATATATATAATGAAATAGTAACAACACTATTAAGATTGTTATCTTATAATTACTTTCACACATCAAATCTAGAATAAAATTTCAAAGAACATAGAAAGAGTACAACGACCAAGGTGCTTCACCCACATAATGCTCATTAAGACTTATCAGGGAGCGAAGTATTGCTTGGGGGATCACATAAGCATTTTATTGATTTTTTTTTAAATTAGTGATCCGGTGTACAAATAGAAGTGACAAGAATGAATGTGTTTACACAAGACACTTTACAATTCTTTCCAAGGTGCTCAACCTCACAATGCTCATTAAGACTTATCAGGAGGGTGAGTAGTGCTTGGGTGTGTTATCCTTGGCTTTATATTTCATATTAGTGCAATAGTGGGCCAAAAGTCTCGGAATTCACTTGTTGTTGTAAACACAATAAACTATGGTAAGCTAATCACTTCTATATGTGCAAGAAATTTATTGTTTGAATGAAGGTGTAGGTAATTTAGACATACAACTTAATTTGTTAAAACTATTACACTACACAGTCATGCAAGACTAAGATTATGAACACATGTAGATTACAAAAAATTGTGAGTGTATGAATCATTGATTAACATTAAACATTACTCATACTTATAGGCATGCTAGGCAATCATACATAATTTTCTATAGACTATTTCATTGCACATAATCAGATTAGAGTCAAGGCATGACAAGATAACACAATGTTTAGGAAATTTGAAATTAAAATTAGACATTGAAGAAAATCTTTAAGTGTATGCCAAATCAATTTTGACCACTTGAAACAAAAATGATTAAGATGTTTGCTCTTGTGAAATTTTATAGTCAAACCATAGTTTTGTGAAATTTTGAAAAGCAAAAACATATTTTTGATCATTTTGATATTTTTTTTGTATTTTAGAATAAAAAGCTAACAAAATAAGAACAAAATAATTTGAAATCAGATAAAAGAAACTTAAAAAATTCAGTAGAAAAATATCAGAAATATTATAAAAAAATCAGAATTCCAATTTGGCCAAAAGAGCTAACGCCTGGCGTTAACTACTTAACGCCCAAACAGAACTCTGGTTTTTGATATTTTTGAAAACAATTTCTTTGAAATAGTGAATATGCAAATAGTCCTTGGTGTAGAAATTTCAGAAAATTAAAAGATGATTAGAAGACATGTTAAACATGTTTTATTTGTTCAAAAAAAGGTTTTTATGTTTTAATTTAGTTTTCAAAATACTTGTGTTTTACAAGATCATTAATGCTCAAAAATGATAAAATATGCAAAACACAAGATAAGCAAGTTCGATCAAAACTTGAATGCATGAATAATATAATCATAAAGAGTGCATGCAAAAATATGATACAGGTATGTCCTACATAATAATAGCCTAACCATATGCCTACACACTAGCCCCGTACTATGTGACGGATGGGCATGAGGAGCTACACACATGTCGTTGGTTAGGGTGTTAATCCCATATGCACACACTAGAAAGCACTTAACCTAGCACTCTTTCCCCCCAGTGCCTCGCAAGGCCCCACTGGAACCCTCCCCGGTTAAGGACAAGACATGACTTAGAGCTTAGGTCTTCTAATGCATACAATCCTACGCCCTCGCTAATGTGAGACACATAATGTGGGTGAATGATCATGGACATCCTAAGCATTTTGTCCTATGGAAACAATTTAAGGTCACATAGTTATTTTATCTTTCAATTTTTCAACTTTAAGATGGATTCATAATGTCATTATTTGATAGCTAGCATGATGAGTTTGATGCAATGTTATGCCAAAAGATAGATAGAGTTAATTTTACATGTAATCAACAATAGTATTTCAATCTTAGATATATAAATGAAATACATGAAAAGCATAAGAGAATCATATACTAATCATGATCACAAGCTATATGTTGAAAGCAATACAATAGGCGAAGTATTAAAACAATTCATACTCATCCTTTTACAACGTTTTAAAGATAAAGATTGTAAGGTAAATAATGAAAAACAATAAGAAAATATTTTTTGTCATTGAGAAAGGTTTTGTAAATTTTCTCTTTGAATTTTTAATATTAAACAAAACATATATATACATATATAATTTTCTTGACTTTCAAGTTTCATTATTCTAGTTTTCATTAACATAATATCCCATGTTATAACTAGCATAGCCATTGATTTCTACTTGTAGTAAGTGATGATGCTAGATGAAATGTTATGATAACAAGGTGCAATGTTATGTGAAGATTATATAATAGATTTGCATATATTCGACATGGAGCTTCAACCTAACTTTTCATAGACCTAGAATGATGTGATTTAATATTGTGAGTTATTTTCAATAAAGATAAGGTTGATTCTAAGGTCATTGGGATGGTACTTAGCAGCCTGTGATGTACAATCCGTAGACACAAAAATTTCCAAAAAAGAAAAACTGAGATAACTTCTAAACGGAGATGAATTTTGGCAATTTTGAGGGTCGAAATGGACTCAAACAGGCAAAGCATGTTTGCCATTGCATAGATCTTCTCGACCTCATTCCGAAAAGCTATTATAAGAGCCAAATTCTGACGAGTGGATCAAAAGTTCTGATCGTTTGAAGTTTGTGAAAAACAAATCTCGCATATTTTTGTAAATTTGATTTTGGTTTTGAATAAAAACAAATGATTTTTGCGATTTTTCAATTTCGATTTTTTATGATTATGATTAAACACATTAGATTCTATCAAATGACACAAGGATATTAAATAAATAATCAACTACTTGTGCATTTTATACATTTAGCCTAAGACCCCTAATTTTCCTTTAAATCCCTTTTTTTACAATTATTTTAAAAAAACTTTAGCATTTAATTTATAATGATGATATAAGACTTAATAGATTTAAAAGGTTAAAAATAAAAAAGGATAGATAAGTCACTTGAGAGATGATATGACTTTTATTCTATTTCATTCACTTTGATTCATTAATGAATTTGTGGCACAATGTGTGAAAGTCATATCACATGTTATACAAAGTGACCATAACATGATGGTTTAAGAAAAAAAGAAAAAAAAACAAACAAAATAGAAGTTTAAGCTTATCATGAAGTAGAGTTGATAATATTTCATATTTAATTATTTCTACTTCATGCATTTGTATGATACCTAATAAATATGAGATTTAGGTATCCAAAGAGGACCATGTGGAATGGTTCCTTTGGGTACCCAAATATAGCGAGATGATTTTTGGGGAGATGAGTATGAATGAACCCTTTCAAGTGGAGTTAATGTTTCATTTTTAATTTTGGGTCTCCATTCATACTTTGGTTTCATATTCTTATATTTCAAATTTCCATAATGATTTTCAAAAGTGGTATATATAGGAAATTTGTTACCGTTTGAATTTATGTTTGGAGAAAACAGATTTTGTAAATGATAGTGAATCAGATTTTGATTTACAAAAGCTTTATGTTCTTTACCCCCATTATTTGGTTTAGTCAAGATATTCATATTCATATTCAAATTTGCTTTTGGATTTTGCTTTATATTGAGAATTTATGTGTTGAAAATTTTTCTTTATAATTTCCTTAAGCAAATTAATTTTATTTTCTAATTCATAGTTTTTAACTTTGAAATTATGTCTAGCTTAATTATAAGCAATTGTGCTATTCTTAAGAGTGGAAACAATTGAATCAATATGATTTTGATAGTTATTTCTATATTCTTCAAATGTTTCATCCATCTCATTAATTTTAATTTCATAGTCTTTACACTTAGCACAATCATTTGTCAAAGATGAATTTTCTAAACATAATCTTTCATTTTGTTCTTTTACAAAAATAAACTCCTTTTCAAGTTCTTCGTATTTTTCTTTTAATTTATTATAATCAATACAAGGTGTGGAGTTTTCAAATGAAGAGCATGATGGAGATTCAAACACATTAGTTTTGGATTCTACATTCACATTTGCATTCAAAGTTTTATTTTTTAAACGTAGTTTTGCATTAGTCTTTTTTAATTTCTTAATCTTACGTTTAGTACTTTGTAGCAATTGTAACGTAGAAATAGAAGTACAAAAGATAGAATTTGATTGCCTTACATTGCTATCGGAAGAGGCAAGATTTTAACATATAGTTCCTTTGACATCGTTTTGGCATTCCTCTTCCAAAGTTAAGTCTTCTTCTTCTCTTCCTCTTGATGTGCACTCCATTGATCCATCATAAGAGGAGCTTTCTTGAACATCCGTGCAAGCTTGTATGTTCTCCATGTCTTGCGTTCATTCCATACCTACAGAAGGAGAATCATAAGTATTTTCAAGAAAATTCCAAATCTCAAATGCGGTAGGCAAAGTATAAATAAGTTTGAAAATATTTTCATCTAACGCACAAAATAGACAATTTATGGATTTAGCATTTAAAAAGATTTCGTTTCTATTTAGGCTCTGTTTGGCACGGCTGCAGCGACTGGAGAAACAGTGGGGGGAAGCAGTGGTGGAATAATCAGCTGTTTTGCAGAGTGATGGCAGAATCTGTGAATTTGTTTGGAAGAACAGCTGTTGCAGTGCTATTTCAAATGGAGAATCTGTTAAGTTGTTTGGCAATAGATGTGCGTTTTGAATATCATTTTTTATAAAATTAAAGATAGACAAAAGTCTCTGATATTCTATTATAAAATAAAATACAATAATTAAAAGGTTTTTCCCAAACAAAACTCGTAAGTGTGATCGGCCTCGAACATGCATTTGCAAACATTACTGCAATTTATTTTCTTGATAGCGGTCATAACATTTGTCGAAAATAAACTAAAAAAACCTAACACATCAAACTGAAAAATCCACGCACATCAAACTATCATGACCAATTTATATATAATATATTATATATCATATTATTTTATCATAAGTTATTATATAATATATATTATTTTATCATAAGTTATTATATAATATATATTATTTTATCATAAGTTATTATATAAGTTATTATATATTATAACATAATATATATAAAAAAATTAAGAAAATGCAGCAGCTCTGCCAAGGCTGCCGCACTGCAAGGCTGCAGCGTCAGAATTTTTGAGTCGCGGGTGCCATCCCGCGACTCAAAAAGAGCGGTCCCCCACTCAAAATAGTGGGGGCGTTTTTAATCGTAGATAGTGTTTTTACTATTTGGCGCGGCTTCTTCAAAACTGGCGGTCCCCCATTTCAAAACGCCCCGCCAAACAAAGCCTTAATACGCTAGGTTGCTTTTCAATAATGATATTCCAAACTTTTTCATCTAAAGCCTTCAGAAAATTTTTCATTAATATTTTCCACCCTTTATAATTTTTGCCCATAAATAAAGGTGGTGATAATACTTTTTCATTTATATTAAAATTTTCCCCACTCGTAGAAGCGAGATCATGATAAAGAGACGCCATTATTCCTGGTTGTTAATCCGATTTGGAATTACCTACCTCTGATACCGCTTGTTGGATCTGTAGGCGCCCTTAGAGGGGGGAGGGGTGAATAAGGGTTTTAAAACTTTTACTTATATTTTGTAATACTTGAAATAATACGAGTTCAAAATAATGATTTTGAATAAAAATCTAAATTGTTTTATAATGAAAGAGATGATAATAAACAATTTAGATGAATGAAGAACAAAATTAATTTTATTAAACAAAGAGAGACATGATTACTATTAATAAAATTGATTACAAAATTAGATTTCTATAACGCTAGAAATCGAAGGCGAATAATAAAAACCCTTTTTGTTTTCTATCCCGACTCGTATCCCCACGAACCGGTGGCTTTAGAATATCCTCCCCCGGATATGTCCTCAAGCCGCTCTAGCCTTTCTATCCCTAGAAAAGGCCTCGAGCACCCCCTAGATCTAAACCCTAGACCCAGTCGCCAACATGAGGCTAATTCCTCCCTAAGTCCTACCCAGACCTAGTCGCCAACACGAGGCGATTTCTCTACATGATTACAAAGATAAATATAAAAATACAAAAGACAAATATGAAAAACTCCCTATGAGGTAATCTGAAGGAGACGTCGAAGAATCGCTGAAGATCATTGAAGTCCAAGCGTGCGTTCTTCGTGTTGTGTAAGCATGTTGATCCAAGCCTCCTTGATTCCTCCTTTTGAAATTAAGTGGGACATGTGTTGGTCTGGAAATACGGCCCTCTCAAAGTTTCTGAAGTGCTGGAATAGGGCTCTTGTCAATCAGTGGTTGAAGAAGACGAAATCCACCTTTTTATAGGACTGGAAGCTAACGTCGGCGTTAAGTGTTAACGCCGAGCGTTGACTCAGTATAGAAATGTTTTGATGGCTCGAATCTTCGAAATGGGAAGGAGATTCTGCATCTTTGGAAACATTCATTTTAGGCAACCTTAACATCGGCGTTGACTCTAACGCAAGGCGTTGAGTCAAATCATTCCCAATATGCTCCTGCAATCACGGCAGCTTCCCTCCATTCATTTTGCATCTTGGCGGGAACAAAAGTTAACGTCGGGCGTTAAGAGTTAACGTCGGGCGTTTGCTCATTTCCACTCTTTTCAGCTTTAGAGCAACTCCAGACCAAAAGCAGTATCCTAGTGTCATAATTGTTCAAACCTGCATGCTAAAAACACAATGGCAAACAAGATCAAATACAAAGGGATTTGTTATTCTCAAAACAAAGGGATGCGGAAACCATGTTCCAACAGTGAAAAGTGAGAAGACTCCTTCTGTGATTCCATAGGTGCTTGATAGCACAGGTTATGCATGAAAATTACATGAATGTGCATGGTTTACACATGGGGGTGTAATGATCCTGGTTGGAGGATTACTTGTGGCGGGTCTATGGGCTTGCTAGTCGTGACACCGACAGAAGTCGGCAGTTAGGCTCTAGACTGGTTGGGCTGTGTTCTTGGTGTGTACTTCCCAAGACCCCTTCCGTGTTATGAAGACTCATCATGATGTGAGCAGTACGCAGGGGCTCCTCTATGTGTTCATAGCGTTGAGGCATACATAGGACTAGTTCTGGTAGTGTTCATACACGCCTAGTTGTGGAGGAGCCCATTCCAAAGTCTCTGTCTGGCCACGACGTAAGGTGCCTGAGTGGTTAGCTACCCTCGAAAAGCGGGAACTATAGGTATAACACCCCAAAAATCGTAGTTCAGCGAGGTAGGCGGGGTGGTAGTGCTGCGCTCGGGATAGGCTAGGAATTCCATAGCAGTTCTCTGCGCACGACCATTTCTCCTCTTCGCGCACGACCAGTGATCGTGCGCCAATGATTGTGCGTTAGTCGCAAGGATTCGGAGTTCTGTCTCAAACAGTGCGCACGACCAGTGTCCTCTTCGCGCACGACCAGTGACCGTGCGCATGTGATCGTGCGTTAGTCGCAAGGATTCGGAGTTCTGTCTCGAACAGTGCGCACGACCAGTGTCCTCTTCGCGCACGACCAGTGACCGTGCGCATGTGATCGTGCGCCCTGTTTATTCTGCTCCGCGATTTTGAGCGGAGAAGGAGATCGGTCCGTCCAAATCTATTGGAATTTGATCCAACGGCTGCGATGGATGGCTGGGGGGTTTAGGGCTTGGTAGAGGAGTTAAACCCTCATTATTTCCAAGGCTTTCTCTCTCTTAGGTTGGAGAAAGGAGGAGGAGGCAAGGAGGAGGAAGAAGGGGAATCCGCCATTGCCGGAGCTTCGGAGCTCCGTTCGCCGATCCGAGACCGGCAGTGCGTAGAGGGCATCAAGGCGCTTCTTCTCCACCGTTTGTTTGCAAGCTTCTCATGGCTAGGAGGAGATCTCAAAAGGTAACGACATTTCTCCTCCCGGTCTCTAGGATGCGCGTTTGGCATCTCTTCTTTTTCTGCATTTTGGCACCGGATCCGTCGAGTGAGAGGGATCCGGGTCGCCTTGGTTCAAGAGAAACCACCGGGTTGATTGTGTCCGTCCCCGGCATGTTTTGCACTAGAGATCCGCTCCGCTAGCGGATTAGGCATTGTGGGTGAAGCCGGATTTGTGGCCGTTGGTCCGATCCGGTGATGTTGATTTACGCACATTTTAGGGGTTTTGTTAGAAATCCGATTACGGCGAACTCGTCGTTGTGATGCCCTTGTAGCTTCGTGTGGTAACGAATGTTGGGTTTAGGGCGGAGAAATAATGTGCGGATTATGGGGCTTGTGATGCCTAGTGTTGTGCGAAGGCGCGATTGGTCTTTGTGGTCGGCTGGCTATCCCGTGAAGACTGAGATTCACATGTGGAGAGTGTCCCGACAAGATTAGTCCCTTCGATTGTTGACTGACGAGAATGTCTGTGCTACGGTTGAGTCCGTTGACGGTCGCCAGGCGAGGCAATCGGTGGATGTTGTCCCGAAAGTAAGCTCAGGGCCTTGGGACGTTTTGGTTGGCCAGAATTCTTAGAATCGGTCTTGGTGCGTTGTTGGCGGCCCGAGCGTGTGAGCTGTCAGACAAGCCCGATGGCATGGTGGGCCAGGCGAGGTGGGTCTCAGCGAGAGCGCTTGGCCTTGGGTTTTGATGCCCTTGTGGGGAAGTATTTGAGTACCCTTGTGTTGGTGATGTATGATGATGTGTTAGATTCATACGCTTTAGGGCGCCTTGGGTGAAACCCGGGCTTGCACTCATTTTGCATTGTTAGGCCCCTTTTATTACCTGCTCAACATAGAAACGTGGATGATGCTTGTGACACTCATGCCAGTATTTATGTTGCTTTCCTTTATGTACATTTGCATACGAAGTGCTGACTTGCAGGGTGAAGTAGTTCCCCGGGGTCCGCTAGGACGGCCGGGAGGAGGGATTTTGTTACACCGCTTGTGGTCAGCCATAGCTGAGCCTCGTTTACCGCTCTTTGTGATTTGGTTGCAGGGCAAGAATCGCAGGCTGGACCCAGCGTGCCGGCCAAAAAGGCCTAAAGCCTCACGAAGTGCTTAGTTGATTTCCTGCATTACTTTCTTCGTACTTTGTTATATCCGGCTTGCATGCTGAGGTAGTTTAGGGAAAAACTATCTTTCCCCTTTTGTTGGGATGTCTTTTATTATGGAATGTATGATGTTTTGGACATTGTTTTGTAAGGCCTTAAGGCTAGTTGGACTCCTTTGTAGTATGGACAATCTCTGTGGCTTAGTTTGTTTCCGCTGTGTTGTCTGAGTTATGAGATTGGGTAGTTAATATCATCTTTTAATACTAAAGCTGTGGCGGTTATATGCTGTGGGGTCCCGGCCGGACCCATATTATATGGTCATTACAGGGGAGGTGTTACAATAGGTCTATGTCGACATAACAAAAATGCTTGGGTGAGTTCATCATATCATAATCATTGCATTGCATTCATCCTTCATGATCATAGCATTGCACCGCATCGGGTTCATCATATAAATTAGTATGGGCTCTTTTATATGATGGGTTCCAAATTGGAAACCTCAACTTATAAGTTTGTATGGGCATTCATATAAGTTAAGGTACGGTATGAACTTCTTCCTTCTGTGCTGTTTCACTACTTGCTTATACTCTGTCATTGTCATATTACTTGTTAGTTGTGCTTCTTATACATTGATACACTGTTGAGATTATGTTCCTCCTGTCACCTGCTCTTGCCACTACTGACACTATTGGAGCTACTCTTCATTCCCTTCTGCCCGGTGCCTTGGAGTCGCCGGGGGAGAGGATGTGAAGCCACTTAGTCTTTATGACTAACGGTTGTTACACCAATACTTTTAGGAGCACCCGCAGGTGGAGCAGCAGCGTACAACACAGGAGGCCAGCTAGGTCAGGGTAACAGGACTGGATTTTACTATACTTTGGCTACCGTCAGCGGCATATGTGAGCGAGTGGTTAGAATGTAGCCTTAGGGCAAGTTTATACTCTGATGATTTGCAGGAGCCGGTGTAGCTTCCTGTCATTTTTTACCATTTGGACATTACTACTTAATTGTGAATCAATGACTTATAATGCTTTCTATTATTGATGGGTTGGCATGATGATATGTGAGAACAGTCGGCAGGATATGCTTCTTGAGGAGGGGGTTAGCCCGTGTGCTGGCACTTCCAGAATTTGGCTGTCCTGGGCATAGGACTCCCCCGACCGTGTCTTGTGTTTCGGGAGGGGGGTCTTATACCCGAGCTCTATATAAATATCTCCTTGGCTCTAGAAGGCCTAACTCCATTGCCCAGCCAAATCAACCTTGAGCCCCACTTTCGGAGCTCTACCGTTGCTAGAGAATGCCACATGAGTGCCGCCACACCTTTGTTAATTTCTTGGTAAGATGATTTGTTATTATCAAAAGGGGGAGACTGTTGGACATGTGCGTCACATCCCTTTGTTTGAGAATAACAAATCCCATATTGTATTTGATCTTGCTTGTCGTGTGTTTATTATGTGCAGGAACTATAAGTGCAATAATCCACAGGTAGCTAGCAGTTTCAAATCAAATTCTCTAAAGGAGAGCTACCGGCAGCGCTAGGGATACCGCCTGGCGCTAGTGCTATCGCCAGCGCTAGCGCTACCGCCTGGCGCTAGCTCAAGTTCGTGCACAATGCCATGCCGCGACGGTTTTGTAATCGCTTGCACACGAACACTACCGCAAGCGCTAGGAACTACCGCAGGCGCTATCTCCAAGTTCTATAAATTGATGGCTTCTCTCTCGTTTTGGTAAGAGCTTCCAGAGAGATTGCTTGTGCCACAATTCTATTGTTGTTATGCTGCCGAAGATGGATCTCCCACAAAAATTTTTAGGAGAATTCTGGAGGGGTACTACATAATGCTACATCTGAAGGACGATCACTCCGACCTCGCTCATACTACAGCGATCCTTCATCTCTGACTTCAGAAGATCTAATATAGGGAGTTTTTATTATTGTTATCATTATTTTCATTCCATATATTTTTGTAACCGTTTAGAGAATTCGCCTTGTGTTGGCGACTAGGTCCTTGTGCGGCTTAGGGGCAATTCGCCGCGTGAGTTGGCGACTAGGTCTAGGAGATTAGATCTAGGGGGTACTCGAGGCCATATCTGGGGAAGGATTGGCTAGAGAGGCTTGAGGCCATACCCGGGGAAGGATAGGCTAAAGCCACTAGTTTGTGGGGATACAAGTCGGTATAAAAAAGGAAAAATTATTTACATTTGTACGCCTCCGATTTTTAACGATATTGAAATCAAATTTATGTAAACACCTTTTTATATAAATGCAATCATGTCTCTATTTGTGTTTACTTGATTTCTCTCCTTTGGCATAATCTCTAAAATATTGGTTACTAAGTTTTCAATTCTAATTACTTTATCTAAATTGTTTATTTCAATCTTTTTCATCATAAAACAATTTAGTGCTTGATTCTAAACTTGGAAATTATGATATTTTCTTAATTTAGCTAAATTATTAATTTTTCTTCTCCTATTATAAAATAATTTAGTAATTTTCATAAAATTATAAAAAGAATTTTTATTCCCTTATTCACCCAGCCTCTAAGGGTGCCTGTCGATCCAAAAGATCTATACACTAGAGGAGAGGAGAAGAACCAGACCTTTTTGGAGCCTTGAAGCCTTGCCATTTGGTCCATCACCATGGCCGACCTTGGAGCTTGGAAGCCATGCCGATCTGAGCCTCCACTGCACGATTTCCTCTAGAAGAAGGGGGGTTTCACTCCTCTCAGTCTTTTGAAGATGATAAAGAGCTTAATCGAGGGAGGGGGGGGGGGGGGGGGGTTATACCTTGATTGCCATTAATGGCCATCAAAGGAGAATTTCAGCCATGGTAAAAAAATGCCAAAATCAGCCCCCATGTAGGCTGGAAAACCTCCTAAGCTTCTCATAACTGATAGAGGGAGTGAATCCCATCAATTGGGAGAGCCTTTGGCCTCCCCTTGGCCATGAATGTCATTACTTCTCTATTTCTCTCTCCTCCATTTTTGGGGAAAATGGGATTTTCTCTCTCCTTGCCGAATTCACAGAAATTAAATGATAATTCCAGTAACTACCAACCCCATTAGCTTGTGGAACTCCTCAATTGGGTCTAGCCCAAGTGGATTGGGCTTGATTAGGTCAAAATATGTCATTTTGATCTAAATTTAGGGTGTAGTTGACTTTGGTCAATTTGACCATTTGGGTTGACCCCAATGGGTGGGTAGTGACCCATTGGTCTCTCATAAGGGTTAGGAAGGTCTAGGTAGGGTCAATTTGGCAAGGTGGAGGCCAATTGACCCACAATAGGGAAATTTGACCAAAATAGGGCTAGAGTTGACATATGTCAAATTGGCCAAATTGGTGGCCCCATGATGGGGGTTTTTTGTCCATTGGGTCCCTAATATCCCTATAAGGGTAGGGGAAAGGTCAATTTGCCATGGTGGAGAACAATTGACCCTAATTAGGCTACTTTGACCATTTTGGGGTTAGGGTTGACTTTGGTCAATTTGGCCTTTTTGGTTGACCCCAATGGGTCCTTGGTGCTCTAAGGGACCCCTTAATAGATTAGGTATGTCATGGTGGGGTCAAAGGTTCAAGGTGAGGCCCTAAAGTCCAAACCTAGGCTTATTAACTGGAAATTATTATTTGCAGACCAAGGTGCTCTTCTCCTTCAAGCCTAAGGTCAAGTGGTCTCTTCAAGCTTCCCAAGGTTTTGTCATGACCTAGTCATGACAAAACCACTCTAGGGGTCTAGTTGTTTGGGGGATGTTACAATTCGTGCAGGGTTCAATTGCAAATAAGTAGAAATTATTTTGATTTTTTTGAGGCCAATCCAGAGCCCAAATGAGGATGTTTTGACCATCAAAGTTATAGCTTGCATTCATAGCAACCTCAAGTAAAATTAGGTGAATTTTTTGAGGAGGTTTGTTATTTTTATGAACTTTAAATTAGCCAATAATACCAAAAAGGTAGGCAGCAGGCTTTCTTCTAAGAACAAAATTCTGATTTAATTTGTGGAGATCAATAATAATGATTTACAATCACCGTAAATATTGTATAATTTTTGAATTTAGGATACCATTTTAAATAATGTAAAATATGTTAAAGGTTTTTTTAATTAATAGGGAAATAATTCCTCAGTCAAAATCCTTAATGTATTTATCGTACATCAGTAAAGGTTATTTAAAATCTCTGAAAAAGTTTGAATTTTTTTTGATCATTCCTGGTATTCTTTGGAATTTAATTTGGGGCCAAATATGGCTAGAAAAATTTTCATAGGCTAAATATGACCTCATAAAGACATTAAAATTTTATTACATAAGTGCAAGGGTATTATTTACCAACTATAAATGTTTAATAATTTTGGAATCTATTTAATATTTTAATTTACTTAAAATAGGATAAATTCCATTAAAAAATAATATCAGAGGACAGATTATTAAATAAATTTTTGAGAAATTTGTGGGGAACCAGTATAAGGGACCTAAACCATCCGTAAAAGTTTGAAGTTTTTTTTTAAACATTCGTATAATTTTTAGGTATTTAGTTATTGCATCATTAGGTGTAAATAATTTAGCAGGGACTAAACATGACTTCAAGCACCTCTGTTTAAATTAAGGGGAGTTATTTATGGTAACCCTAACCCATGCTATTAATTTAGTAATATTCTAATTAGTTTTAGTACTTTATTAAATAAGAAGTGGGATAAATATTGGCAAAAATTTATGAGGTGTTAAATATAAACATAAATTACCATGATAAAAATTATAATGGTTAATAAGCCTATACTAGACCTACCGTTTAAATTTGGCATTATTCAGGTCATATCACATAATTTATTAAATTAAATAAGATGAGATCTCCATATTTAATTATAAAGAAATAAATTCTCGGGCAACCCCAACGAACCTCGAATGAGATATTATTCTTAATCAATCAAATAATTCAATCCATAATGGACAACTCAAATAATTATCGGGTTCGGGCAACTTGAAATCCGGCGGGCTCCGAGATTCAATGAACATTTAAATTCCATCGTGATAATCATGGAACTTTTCTCCTTCGAACGGAGATTCCTCCTTGAAATAGAGATGCCTCTTTGGAATAGAGAAGTCTTCTTGAAACGGAGATGGAACTGCATATACAAGAAATTTAGCTGCTTCAAATTTATTATTCTTCCTAATTTTGTATTTTGTTTTGCGCTCTTTTTTACAACATCATAATTACTTCACTTTGTTACTTCATTTAACTTATCATACTTCATTCAGCATTTTATTTAATGCAATTTAATAGTGGATTTTGTTTACCACACCCTCTCTATTATAGATCTAGCCCTATTAAGTGTTTAGCTTAATATGAGCATTATTTAGAGTTTACTTGAAGACGAAGCATTCCTCCAAGGGTTACCATAAATAATATGCGCTCTTGATCGCCACGCATTGTTGGGAATATTGCCCTCAATGTTCCCTTGATTTGAAGTGGCATCACTCACAATGCTTAGTACATATTGTATTTGATAAACCCTATTTTGCATCATGACTATGCATGGTTAAGTTATTCCAAGCATTGGGATAAAGTCAATGGTTTACTATCAAAAGCACTGAGACGAGCTCAGTGTCTCAGCTGAACAGCTAAGACGAGGCCAGAAGCCGCTAAGAAGGGGTCTGCCTCAGATGAGCTGCATTTAGATAGAATCCACTGAGAAGACTATCTGTTTCAGCAGATCCGCTGGATGAAGATAGATCAACCGCTGATACTGAAGACTATCTCAGCCCAACCGCTGAGACATATTCAAATCTGAAGACAGCTTAACCGCAGAGACTGAAGACTATATCAACCCAACTTCTGAGGCAGATTCAAATCTGAAGACAGCATTGGCGGGATCTGTTTTTGGAGCAATTGGGCATAAAGCAAGAAAAGTATTCTTTCCTCCTCCATACTTTGTCAAGGCTCTCCTTAGAGCAATTGAAGGTGGAAGAGGTATAAAAGAACAACTTAGGGCATTTCAGGGAGTGTGCTGAAAAGTGGAAAGGAAAAAACTGCGATGTTTCATTGACGGCTTCCATATGTTCATTCTTCCATTCTTCCTGAACCAGCTAGTAGATACAAGGAGAGAAGATAGCTCTTCCAGATTGATTCCAAAAGATCAAGGTGATCTTTCCTCATCTACTAAAGAGGAAGATAAAATAGGAGCATGGTCTGAATATTTACTATTCAGCCATGCTTCAAGGTAGCACCAACTGTGCATCGACAACAGAAGACAATAAGCTGAAGGAAACATCATTGTTGTCATCTGTTGTAAGCTAAACTTATAACCTATGTAGCAAAAATATTTTTCTGAATTTGTAGGGCATTTTGCATGAGCTGTAAGGGCTGGTAAGCCTGTGGAGTAAGGTTGTTGAGCCTGAGTGTTTGTAGGTATGTTGAGCCAGAGAAGTGGAGCTGAGAGCTTGAGTATAGGATCTCTATGCAGATCTAAGGTAAGGAGTCTTTATAGGCCTGGGGTAGGAAATCAATTTGATTTCTAAGCTGTAGGAGTGGGAACACTATGAGTTGGTAGGGATGTTTAGCCTAAGGTAGGGTTTGGTGCAAACCTGAGAGATCCTGTGGGATCTGGGTTGTAAGCTCTTTGAGCTGAGTTTGGAGGAGGTTTCCTTGTCTAACACGGTATTAGAAAGGTGTAGAGGGAAAGTGGACTACCCATAGACACACTATCTTGGGGAACCACTATAAAGGACTGTGTGCTTTCGGTGTTTTGCTTGAGTTTTTGTTTATTATCCATTAATTGCTAGCTGCATTTAAGTAAATTCAATGAGACCTTTTCAACCCCCCACTAGGTGAATTAGACTTCTACCCCATAAACTATCAAGTGGTATCAGAGTGAGGTTGGTCAAAAAGGACTTAACAGTCTAACCAGATCCTATATAGGTGTAGTCAAATCTGAATCCAATGGCTGCCACTGGAGGTCAGAAGGAAATGGGGTCTATGTAGTTGCCCATATGCAAGAAGGAAACTTTTGGCATATGGAAGCAAAGGGTAAGTGTTGGAGTTTCTGAGGTGATCTCAAAGCAATCAACAGTTAATCTTACTGCCAACGCAATTTGAGCCTATAGGGTCGCACACAAAAGCGTTTGGAGAAGTTGGAGAAAGAATTGTGTTGGCCTTACTCATATTGGATATGAGTGGAGGACCAATCTTGTGACTGCTTGGAATTGAGTTGAGAATGTCTCAACGGGAAATCGTTTTAAAGGGTTTAAACGAATGAGTATTTAGTTGACAAATTTGTCTAAAGGGTTTAACAGAACTGCGTCAAATTCGGTTAAAGGGTTTAACCGAATTAGCTTGATCCGACTAATGAAATTCGGCTAATATGATTAACCAAAATTATAACAGATTCGACTAAAGGGTTTAGCCGAATCATGTCGACGAAAGGGTTTCGACGAAATGATATAGCCGAATTTGTATAGACGAATTCGTCGAAATAGTTTCGCCGAATTTGAGTCGAATTCGGTTATATTGATTAGTCGAATTCGGCGAATGTAAATCTGGACAGATATTCTGCTTTTCCCTCTGGTCTGCAGATAGCCTTTCCTATACCTTGCGTATAAAAGGGAATGCGATTAGGTCTTCGGACGACACAATTTTAGATCGAGCCTTTTCGCGATTTTCTGGAGAGCCGAAGACGGAAGTGTTCCGATCGCTCTTGTTCCGTCCGCCGATCGTCTTCCGCCGCCGCTGGTCGCCGCCTCCCCTGGATCGGACCTAGCAGTCCGTGGGGACGTTGAGAGCTTCCTTCTCCGACCTAGTTCTTGTACGACAAGAAGCTAGGGTTCTCCTTTTGCTTATGTGGACTTCTATAGAGGGATCGATCCATTTCGATTCTTGAAGAACTCAAAGGCAGATTTTGGATTTCTCTTTGGAGCACCTTGGTTGAGTATTGACTCAATCCCGCAAAGGTACTTTGTATTTCGATTTGATTAATCTCTTGAATCATGAAAACCGCAAGATCCGTTAGCTTCTTTTGGGTTGTTCTAGTATTTCTTCCGCTGCGCACATTTGATGTGTTCGTGTCATTATGAATGGCATTTAGAAAAACCCAACAGTAAGGCTATTTATGGAAGCCTCGGACCCTAGGATTTATATTACTGTCAAGGAGGGTCCCTTTGTCTTCACAAATCCCTCCACTGTTGATCCTACTAGACAAGTGCCCAAGTCATATGCTGAAATGACAATGGATGAAATTGCACTTGCTACCATGGACAAAAGAGCACAAAACATAATAGTAAATGCAATTGATGATTCCACCTTCCAAAACTTAGTCCATCATAAAACTGCCAAGGACATGTGGGATACACTAATAGTGTATATGAAAGGTACTGAAGAAGTGAGGGATGATAGGAAATCTCTCCTTAATCAGGAGTATGAAGCCTTCAGGCAACACAACCCGGAATGCATAGCTAATTGCTTTGAGAGATTTTTCAGGGTGGTAAATGAGCCAAGGAACAATGGAAGGGTCTTCAGTCATTATGAAATATGTTGGAACAACCCAATTACTGATTTGGGCTAGGATCACTATCTGTTGACTAGGACTAAGTTGACCCCAATGTATAGTCTAAGGGTCAAGGTTTTAGGTTGTTAGAACTTAAGGAAAAGATAAGTTTCTGCGTTCGACGAACTACATACAGCGTTTGACGAACTCCACTCTGCGTTCGACGAACGACATGCTCCAGTTCGACGAAATTTCCAAGGTTCTGCATTCAACGAACTCTATTCTGCGTTTGACGAACTCCTCTCTGCATTCGACGAACTTGCTCTCCAGCTCGACGCACTCAAATCTCCAGCTAGTCCAGCAGTTTATTCTTCAGTTCGACGAACTCCAACTTGAGATCGACGAACTCAGCTCTGCGTTCGAAGAATAGGTAACAAGATGTTCAGATCGACGAAAGTGCTTCTCAAATCGATGAACTCAGTTCTTCCATGCAGGTTCAGCAAATTATCTTTGAGATCGACAAACTCCAGATTCAGTTCGACGAACTCAACACTCTGTTCAACGAACTCAGTTCTAAGGTCGACGAAATTTCTCCTCAGTTCATTATTTCAGACAGATCAGTTTTATTCTATTCTCTGAACTCAGATCGACTATCAGCAACGGATCAATTCCTATCAGATAAGTCAAGGATATTATCTTTCCTTTTATTATTCTCTAATTTCAAGAAAGTGGCCGTTGACACATTTTGAAAAAGGACACTTTCATGGAAAAGGAATAGAATTAATGGATACAGTTCCAAGAAAATCTTTTCAGATTATTCAATTCCTTATTCAGAAGATTTGTTTTCAAAATCAGTCAGAATATCTCTAAGGAAAAGAAAAGAATAATATTTATAGTAGTATTACAGGAAGAATAGAGAAGAAGAAACAATCGAGAGGAAATATACAGAAAGCAGAAACAAAAAGTTTTCAGATCTTCATCTTTCTCAAGCAGCATCTCTCTCAATCTCTAAGAACATCAACATTATTATCTCAGTTTTCTGCTGCAAGTTCAAATTCTTCAAGAGCAACAATAATCTGAGAATCCTTCGTCTCTCAGATTCATCAGCTATCAAAGGAAGATCCACATTCAAGAGAAAGCTCCATCCTCAACTGTCAACTATTTTCTATCAGACAGGGGGAGCTTTACAACAACATCAAATCCACTAGTCTTCTCTAAGATTATTGACAGAGAAGAACTTCATAACCCTCTTTATCCCATCTTGTATAGGGCTATAACTCCCTTCAAAAGTTAAACTCCTTGGTGGCAGGGCACCTGAACCAAAACCTGTAGTTTGGTTTGAGTACCTGATCAAAAGCTCAGTGGTGTTTGGGCACTTGATCAAAAACCCATTGGTGATAGGGCACCTGATAAAAAACCTAGTGGATTCCTACCAAGGGTGGTAGAAGAGTAGATGTACCCAGGTTTATTGGGGAACTACTATAGATCCTTTTGTCCTCTGTGATTGTGTTTATTTTTTTGTGTTGCGCTGTGATTTCTTATTTTGTTTTTATAACTCACTCAGTACACATATATATATCACTATTTTAACTCTGCTATAAAAATAAGTGAAAAACTGTTTAATACTCTATTCACCCCCCTCTAGAGTAAATCTAAGATCTAAACCTCCTTTCAACTTCTATCAGAGGATACTTTCAATTGGTATTTGATATTGGTTGATTCTTTATAGGTTAACAACTGAATCAAAATATCAATTAGATCTTAATTTTCTTCTAGAGTTTTCTTTTGCTAAAAACTCATGGCACAGAACAATGAATACTAAAGCACAAGACCTCCTATGTGCAATCTAAATAAGTTTGCATTATGGAAGGGAAGGATCAAATTATATATGAATTCTATTGATGAGGATATTTTTAATGTTATTTTGACAGGACCCCCTACTCCTACAGCATCAACAAGTGCTGAAGCAACAACAACAAATAATATTGTTCCACCTCTTGAGTGGACAGAAGCTCAAAAGAAGTAGAGAAGTGTTCAAGCCAAAGAAATATATATATATATTGGCATCGACAATGTCTGATGATATTTTTCAAAGGTTGTGGAATGCACTTCAGCCAGGGATATTTGGAATTCCCTCAACAACATGGTTGAAGGATCTGCAGATGAAAGAAAAGATAGAAGATCTCATCTAATCTCCCAGTATGAGAATTTCAAGAAGGGAGAAAATGAAACAGTAGCAGATATGTACAATAGACTCAACCTCATAATCAATGAGCTGAAAACTTTGGACAAAGTGATCTCTATCACTGAAGTTAATGATAAGATCCTAATGTGCTTCCCCAGCACATGGGACTCTAGGATCTGGACAATCAAGGAAGCGAGAATCCTTAATGAGATCTCTACTGAGACCTTGTTAGGCAAGCTTAAATCCTATGAGCAGCTTATCAAGTCCAGAGAAGCTGAACAATCTACTTCCTTACCAGCATCCAAGAAGGAAAGAAGCATTGCTTTCCAAGCAATTGAAGAGGAAGATAAAGCTCTAGGAGAAGTGGATTTTATGAGTCTACTAGCCAAAAGGTTCTACAAGATGGCTAGAAAGTACTTCAGAAAGAAGGATTCCAGATCAAGAGAAAAACCAAGGTATGACAAATCTAATACTAAAGAAATTATCTATTTTGGTTGCAGGAAACCTGGACACATTCTACCTGAGTGTCCAGAGAACCAAAAGAAGGAAATGAGAAAAGAGAAAGAAGAGAAAAGACACTCCAGCAAGCCTTCCTCCCACAAACACAAACATAAGGGAAGAGGCTTTGTAGCTGCATCTTGGAGTGAAACAGAATCAGAATCTTCATCCAGCTCTTCTGAAGATGAAGAAAATGCAAATGAGAATGACCAATGCTTGATGGCTGTCTATGTCTCAAGCAGTGAGTCAGAATATGCATCATCATCCAGCTCTAGTGATGATAAAGATAATGAAGATGAAAGAAATTTCTGCATGATGGCTATCAATGCCTCAGGAAACAATTCAGAAGAATCAGAATCAGACAATGACAGTGATCAGGTACAAGGCTATCCATAAAAAAAGAACAATGGTACTTGGATAGTGGGTGCTCAAAGTATATGACAGGAAACAAGGCCAACCTAAGCAACTACAAGGCAAGGCTTGGACCCAAAGTGATCTTTGGAGACTCCAACTGTGGACAAACCAAAGGTTATGGACAGATCAAAGTTGGAGCAGTCACTTTCAAAGAGGTAGCTTATGTCAAAGGTCTGAAGCACAATCTCATCAGCATAAGCCAGTTATGTGATGAAGGTTATCATGTAACTTTTAACCACTCCTTACGTCTTATTACCAATAATAAAAACATAAATGTATTATCTGGTATTAGACATGAAAACATTTATTTAGTCAATTTTGACTCTGCCAACTCAGATATTTGCTAATTTAATTCGATAAGTAAAACAAATGAACTATGACATAAAAGGCTAGGACTTATTAACCTTAGAACTATATCTAAGCTTTTTAAGGACAATCTTGTTAGAGGACTGCCCTCTGGTTCATACAAGATGGAAGGACTCTGCAGGGCTTGTCAACTAGGAAAGCAAACTAAGAGTAGTTTTAAATCTTTATCCAAGAGTGATTCACCTAGGATTTTGTATTTACTGCATTTGGATCTTTTTGGACCCACTACAATACAAAGTCTAGGAGGGAAGCATTATTCTCTAGTTATTGTAGATGACTTCTCAAGATTCACTTGGGTGTTCTTTCTTAGGAACAAGTCTGATACCTTTAGTGTTCTGACAGACTTTTTCAGGTCCATCAAGATTGAGTACTCTACTCTAGTTGCATTGATCAGAAGTGATCATGGCACTGAGTTTGAATCTCTTCTGATGTGAGAATTTTGTGGAAAATAAGGGATCAGGCAATGTTTCTCTCCTCTTAGAACTCCTCAACAAAATGGGGTAGCTGAAAGGAAAAATAGAACACTTATTGAATCAGCAACTATATTGCTTGTTGATGCTCACTTGTCACTCTCTTTTTGGGAAGAGGAAGTGAACCCATCAAATTATGTGTTGAACAGAAGCCTGATACACAAGCTTAAGGGTAAAACTCCCTATGAATTACTCAAGAATAAAAATCCTAAGGTTAACTATTTTAAGATATTTGGCTGTAAATGCCATATGCATAACAATGATAAGAAGTATCTAAGGAAATTTGAAGCAAAAGCTGCTGAAGGTATATTCCTTGGATATTCTCTTTCTAGTAAGGCATATAGAGTTTATAACAAATCAACTCTTAAGATAGAAGAGTCCATGCATGTATCTTTTGATGAATCTAATATGTTGAATGAGGAGAGGAAGACCACCTCTACCAAAGATATTTTGTAAGTACCAGCTCTATGTGAAGAGCTCAATGGATTGAATCTACAAAATGAAGAATCAATACTTCCATCAAATTAAATAATTGAAGACAGTGAAGAAGAGGATAATCCAGATCTTGCTGATCATTCAAATCAAGTGACAGCTGAACAAGTCCCTCAAGTGGAAACTATTGTTGAACCAACTCCAACTGTTGATCACATCACAGTTAGAGATCATCCAATATCTCAAGTCATTGGAGATATTTCAGTAGGTGTGCAAACAAGGCATCAACTACACCAAAATCAGAAGCATTCTTGTTTCCTATCACAAGTTGAACCTCAATCCATAAAAGATGCAGAACAAGATCCAAACTGGATTCTTGCAATGTAATAAGAGCTCAACCAATTTGAAAGGAACAAGGTTTGGGATTTGGTTCCAAGACCAATGGGCCATCCGGTCATTCGCACCAAGTGGGTCTTCAAGAACAAGCTAGATGGTCAAGGCATCATAATCTGAAATAAAGCAAGATTGGTATCCCAAGGATATTCTCAGGAAGAAGGAATTGATTTTGATCAAACCTTTGCTCCTGTTGCTAGACTTGAAGCTATAAGGATATTCCTTGCTTTTGCTGCCTTCAATAAGTTTAAAGTCTATCAGGATGGATGTGAAGAGTGCATTCTTGAATGGAGATATCAAAGAAAAAGTGTATGTGAAACAACCCCCAGGTTTCATCTCTCCAACTCACTCCTCCTATGTATTTAAGCTTAATAAAGCTCCATATGGTCTCAAGCAAGCTCCCAGAGCATGGTATGAGACCTTAGCTAATTTTCTTTTGCAGAATAAATTCTGTAGAGGCATTGTTGATAAAACCTTATTTTTCAGCATACATAAAAATCAAACTTTACTAGTTTAAATTTATGTAGATGATATTATATTTGGCTCTACTGATTCAAATCTATGCAAAAAGTTTCTAACCTGATGCAATCTAAATTTGAAATGAGTAGTATGGGTGAGCTATCTTACTTCCTTGGTCTTCAAGTGAAGCAAACTCCAAATGGCATATTCATATCACAATCTAAGTATGCTAAGAATTAGTGAAAAGATTTGGTATGTCTGATGCGTCCACTATGAAAACACCCATGCCCTTCAATGCTGCTGTTGACAATGATGAATCAGGAAAACCTGTTGATCAGAAAGTATATATAGAGCAATTGTTGGCTCATTACTTTACTTAACAGCTTGTAGGCCTGACATAATGTTTGCTATATGTGTTTGTGCTAGGTTCCAAGTTAACCCCAAAGAATCTCACCTAATTTTATTAAAAAGAATTTTGAGATATATAAAGGGTTGTCCAAATCTAGGACTCTGGTATCCAACTGCATCAGAATTTGAATTAACTGGATTCTCAGATTTTGATTATGCTGGATGTAGAGTAGACAGGAAAAGCACATGAGGAACTTGTCAGTTTCTTGGTGATAGGCTAGTGTCTTGGTTTTGTAAGAAACAAACATCTATGTCTACATCAATAGCTGAAGCAGAATACATTGCTGCAGGCAGTTGCTGCTCACAAATACTGTGGATACAAAATCAACTTCTAGACTATGATATCAACTTAAATAATTCAATTATATTTTGTGACAATACTAGTGCAATATCTATAGCACAAAATTCAGTACTCCATAGTAGGACTAAACACATAGAAATTAGGCACCACTTTATCAGAGATAATGTGGATAAAAATAAAATTTGCCTACAATTCATTTCTACTGATTTGCAAAGGGCAGATATTTTCACCAAACCATTGGATGAAAAGAAACATATCTTCTTTATAAATCAGCTAGGAATGATAGATGAAGATTCAATTAATTAAAAATTTTATATCTTTTATTTATCCCACACTTTTGAAGTTAGTTCAGTTAAGTTTGTTGTCAAAAACAGCTGAGACCAGCTCTCATTCTCAACTGAACAGCCGAGACAAGCTCTCAGTCTCAACAAAACAGCTGAGACAAGCTATTAATCTCTGTTGAACCGCTGAGACAAGGCCTTGGGCCGATGAGAAGCTGTCTGGTTCCGCTGAGACCAAACCGCTGAGATGATATCTATTTGATTCAGGGATCGACGAAAACAAGCTCGATCGTCGAACTGAGATCGACAAAAATTAAATTTTTGTCAAACGCAGTCTGACGAAAGCTAAGTCTTTTCGACTTTTGATCTCTTTCATTATAATCAAATCTTTTATTTCATTTTATCTTTATGCCTACCGAATCTGCTTCTCCTTCCAGTTCCTTTGCACTTGATCTCTCTTTTTCTTTTGCAGGAACAATGGCAATATTTCTTCAAAAAATTGCATCCTTCCCTACCTCCTATACAATTGTCCCTTCTTCTAGGGGCCTAGCTTCAGGCCTTCCTGAAACTAGGCAGGGGGAGATGTTTCATGAAGAAGCTCCTTTTTGACAGGGGGAGATGTTTTGAAGAAGCCCCTTTATGATAGGGGGAGATGTTTTCTGAAGATGCTCAAGTTTCAGGGGGAGATGTTGTATGAAGAAGCAAAAATCAGTTCTTGATGAAGAAGCTCACAGCAGTTTTTGTTTTAGTTTCAGATATGACAGTTTCAGATATGACAGATGCAAACGCAGATTCAGAAATAATTTTTGATAAAGCTGAAACATGCAGATTCAATATGACAGATTCAGTTCAGATAAACAAAAGCAAAAGCTGAAGGCAAGATTTTTATCAGTTCTCTAAAATGTCAGAATTCAGATAGCAAGAATTTGAAAGGCAAATCACATTCAAGCCTCCTTCAGAGAATGACAAAAGGTTCTGATTATTTGTTTTTAGTATTTCTGTTTTCAATGCAAAATTTCAAAACTCAGAGTATCATATTTTATATCTGCTGAAATGTTTCAAATCTGTCACATATATATGCTCTGTTGTTTTGTTGTTTATTTTATTATTTGATTTTGTCAAATAGTCTCCTAACCCAAATAGGGGGAGATTGTTGGAACAACCCTATTACTGATTTGGGCTAGGATCACTATCTGTTGACTAGGACTAAGTTGACCCCAATGTATAGTCTAAGGGTCAAGGTTTTCGGCTGTTAGAACTTAAGGAAAAGATAAGTTTTTGCGTTCGATGAACTCCATGCTACGTTCGACGAACTCCACTCTGCGTTCGATGAACGTCATGCTCCAGTTCGACGAACATGCCAAGGTTCTGTGTTCGATGAACTCTATTCTGTGTTCGCCGAACTCCTCTCTGCGTTCGACGAACTTGCTCTCCAGCTCGACGCACTCAGTTCTCCATCTAGTCCAGCAGTTTATTCTTCAGTTCGATGAACTCCAACTTGAGATCGACGAACTCAGCTCTGCGTTTGAAGAATAAGTAACAAGATGTTCAGATCGACGAAAGTGCTTCTCAGATCGACGAACTCAGTTCTTCCAGGCAGGTTCAGCAGATTATCTTTGAGATCGACGAACTCCTGATTCAGTTCAACAAACTCAACACTCTGTTCGACGAACTCAATTCTCAGGTCGACGAAATTTCTCCTCAGTTCATTATTTCAGATAGATCAGTTTTATTCTATTCTCTGAACTCAGATCGACTGTCAACAACAGATCTATTCCTATCAGATAAGTAAAGGATATTATCTTTCCTTTTATTATTCTCTTATTTCGAGAAAGTGGCCGATGACACATTTTGAAAAAGGACACTTTCATGGAAAAGGAAAAGAATTAATGGATACAGTTCCAAGAAAATCTTTTCAGATTATTCTATTCCTTATTCAGAAGATTTGTTTTCAAAATCAGTCAGAATATCTCTAAGGAAAAGAAAAGAAGAAGATTTACAGTAGTATCGCAGGAAGAATAGAGAAGAAGAAATAGTCGTGAGGAAATATACAGAAAGCAGAAACAAAAAGTTTTCAGATCTTCATCTTTCTCAAGCAGCAGCTCTCTCAATCTCTGAGAACATCAACATTATTATCTCAGTTTTCTGCTGCAAGTTCAAAATCTTCAAGAGCAACAATAATCTGAGAAACCTTCCTCTCTCAGATTCATCAGCAATCAAAGCAAGATCTACATTCAAGAGAAAGCTCCATCCTCAACTGTCAACTATTTTCTATCAGACAGGGGGAGCTTTACAACAACATCAAATCCACTAGTCTTCTCTAAGATTATTGACAGAGAAGAACTTCATAACCCTCTTTATCTCATCTTGTACAGGGTTATAACTCCCTTCTAAAGTTAAACTCCTTGGTGGCAGGGAACCTGAACAAAAACCTGTACTTTGGTTTAAGCACCTGATCAAAAGCTCAGTGGTGTTTAGGCACCTGATCAAAAACCCATTAGTGATTGGGCACCTGATCAAAAACCTAGTGGATTCCTACTAAGGGTGGTAGTTGAGTATATGTACCCAGGTTTATTGGGGAACTACTATAGATCCTTGTGTCCTCTGTGATTGTGTTTATTTTTTGTGTTGTGCTGTGATTTCTTATTTTGTTTTTATAACTCACTCAGTACACATATACATCACTATTTTAACTCCGCTATAAAAATAAGTGAAAAATTGTTTAATACTCTATTCACCCCCCCCCCCCCCCCCTCTAGAGTAAATCTAAGATCTAAACCTCCTTTCAACTTCTATCAGAGGTTACTGTAACAGCCCTGGGCCGACCCCTATTAAGGCTTTAATGGGACCCGACAGAACTGTTAGGCGCCCGACAAGTCGCCCGGGCTGCAGCCCGCTTAGCACACCCCAACCAATCCCTGAGCCTGTTTCTCAGCTACAGTAGGGTGTTGATGGCGGGTCTCGATCCCCCGCCACCCTTGATGAGAAACCTTCAACAGTTCTCATCACCAACTGAGCTGCAGCTCAGTTGGTGATGAGAACTGTTGAAGGTTTCTCATCAAGGGTGGCGGGGGATCGAGACCCGCCATCAACACCCTACTGTAGCTGAGAAACAGGCTCAGGGATTGGTTGGGGTGTGCTAAGCGGGCTGCAGCCCGGGCGACTTGTCGGGCGCCTAACAGTTCTGTCGGGTCCCATTAAAGCCTTAATAGGGGTCGGCCCAGGGCTGTTACAAAAAAGTGCACTTTTTTGTAACAGCCCAGGCCCATCTAGTCCTGGACTGTTAAGCGCCGGCCCGACAAGTCCGAGCGCCCGGGCTGTAGCCCGCTTAGCATACCCCAACCCTTCTCTGAGCTGCAGCTCAATCGGTGATGAGTCCTGTTTGAAGAGGCTCATCAAGGGTAGGTCGGGTGTTCGATCCCCGCTACCAACACCCCGCTGTAGCTGAGAAACAGGCTCAGAGAAGGGTTGGGGTGTGCTAAGCGGGCTGCAGCCCGGGAGCTCGGACTTGTCGGGCCGGCGCTTAACAGTCCAGGACTAGATGGGCCTGGGCTATTACAAAAAAGTGCACTTTTTTGTAACAGCCCTGGCCCGACCCCTATTAAGGCTTTAATGGGACCCGACAGAACTGTTAGGCGCCCGACAAGTCGCCCGGGCTGCAGCCCGCTTAGCACACCCCAACCAATCCCTGAGCCTGTTTCTCAGCTACAGTAGGGTGTTGATGGCGGGTCTCGATCCCCCGCCACCCTTGATGAGAAACCTTCAACAGTTCTCATCACCAACTGAGCTGCAGCTCAGTTGGTGATGAGAACTGTTGAAGGTTTCTCATCAAGGGTGGCGGGGGATCGAGACCCGCCATCAACACCCTACTGTAGCTGAGAAACAGGCTCAGGGATTGGTTGGGGTGTGCTAAGCGGGCTGCAGCCCGGGCGACTTGTCGGGCGCCTAACAGTTATGTCGGGTCCCATTAAAGCCTTAATAGGGGTCGGGCCAGGGCTGTTACAAAAAAGTGCACTTTTTTGTAACAGCCCAGGCCCATCTAGTCCTGGACTGTTAAGCGCCGGCCCGACAAGTCCGAGCGCCCGGGCTGCAGCCCGCTTAGCACACCCCAACCCTTCTCTGAGCCTGTTTCTCAGCTACAGCGGGGTGTTGGTAGCGGGGATCGAACACCCGACCTACCCTTGATGAGCCTCTTCAAACAGGACTCATCACCGACTGAGCTGCAGCTCAGTTGGTGATGAGTCCTGTTTGAAGAGGCTCATCAAGGGTAGGTCGGGTGTTCGATCCCCGCTACCAACACCCCGCTGTAGCTGAGAAACAGGCTCAGAGAAGGGTTGGGGTGTGCTAAGCGGGCTGCAGCCCGGGCGCTCGGACTTGTCGGGCCGGCGCTTAACAGTCCAGGACTAGATGGGCCTGGGCTGTTACAGTTACTTTCAAAATAAATGACAAACTCCTAAGATCTCTTACAAGATATTGAGATACAAAGATATGTGTCATCAGAGAAGTTATAAAACTGGGTGAGACCACTCCCCATACTTTGTTTGGAAAGCTGTTCTCTTATTAGATGCAGCTGTCTGCAAGGAAGGAGGAGGACACAACCACCAGGTCTCATACAAGGGAGAGATCTGTGGCTCTCAAAGTTGAAAGCTCCAAGAAGAGCAAGACCATAATGCCCTCTCCACCAAGGAGGGTTGTTGAACCCGAAAGTTCTGAGCTCAGCACTTCAGCTAGCACCTCATCTGATGAGGAATTTGCTGCCTTCTCAAGGCATTTCAAGAAGCTGATGAGGAGGAAGCAATGGAAGATCAAACCTTCCTCCTCCTCACATCCTAAGAAGGATCATAACAGATCAGATAGACAGCACCCAAGGGTGATAGTATGATCATAAACATGTTAAACATGTTTCAAATAATGTGATATGTTATTGCTGCAGCAAGCCTAGACATGTCATAGCTGACTGTCCAGTCAAGAGAAAGGAGAAAGTTGATAAGAAGGCTCATAACCATAAGGGAAGGAAGGGTGAAAAATCCTTCCTAGCAAAGAAGGAGAAAAGCTGGAGTGAATCTGAGTCATCATCCTCTGATTCAGAAGAAGAAGAGGAAGACTACATTGTGATGTTTGTAGCTAAAGAGGATGAGGACAATCCTGCTACTAAGGTTGGGATCATGGCCCCTCTGTCATACTCAAAAAGTGGCAATGAGGAGGATGAAGATGAAGATAAATGTTATGGCTTTATGGCCATGTCCGATGATGAAAAAATTCAGGATAATCCTGACAAGGTATCAATTCCTCTCACTCCCTCTTCTGATTATAAATCTATGCCAGAATCTGAGGCATCCTCATCTAATGATAAGAGTGACTAAGATTCTGAAGTGGCTGTCAATCAATTGATTGACAAATATAATGCTCTATTGGAAGCTCTGAAAAGGAGCAAGAAGCTAACCAAGAGACAAGCTCAGGAAATTGCTTCCCTTCAGTTGGCTAAGCAAGATTGCACTGAGTCATCTACCTATGTGGTTCAAATGAGTAGAGAGATAAGCCAACTCAAGGGACATACAATAGTCCAATTGAGCACCATCTCGCAAAAGATCAAGGTCATCAAGGTTCTTGAGGAGAAGCTTCTCAAAGAGAAGAGCTTAATAACTCAATTCTCTAGACCCAAATCCATATTGCAAATTATTGACACCTTCTCCTCCCAAACTGATAGGAGAGGGCTAGGGTTCAATAAAGTAGCACATTACTAGAAAAATGAGTTTTAGCCACACCTTTTTTTACCACGGGTAAAAAATCATGGCTAATAATGAAGTATTATCCACATGTCCTAATTCGTGGCTAATAATCAAGTATGAGTCACAGATGCCTAATTAGTGGCAAAAAAAAGCATTAGTTGCGGTTTGTTTAATTCATGGCTAATAAGTTTATATTAGCCACGGTTGCCTAATTCGTGGCCAATACATTAGCCACACTTTCTATTCTATGACAAATATGAAAGTATTAGCCACGGTTTTGACCGTGGCAAGAAAACTATGTTATAATTATTGACTAAATTTTAGTTATTTTTATTTATAGCATGCATAAATATATTAAAATTAATTTTCATACTTAATTATTTTATGTCACATATAATTCGATCACATCACGTGTGATGATCATCATAATTATTTATATATTAAAAATTTAAGCATCAATCAAGACAACACCTTGACTCTTTTCTTCCATATTAATTTTGCATTTTGAAAGTAAAAATCACGTTAATTTGCGGGTAGTATTTTAACGAAAACAATTAATATAAACGGAAACAGAAATGAGAAATTTGGTCGAAAGAGGTCGCATTTAACTACATGACAAGTCGAATAAACAACTACGAGTACACGGTCTCGAAATCGACTTCAATTGTGGTATTTAGACGCGTATGTGCGTAACAACTTCTGCATATTTTTTTATGCATGTTTCAGGCTTCGGTCGTGCTCGCTTCTCCCCGACGGTAGCCTCCGGCCGCCTCGACGGCGGCCTCCGGCCGCCCAAACGACTTGTCGCACTATTCTCTCTCTTGCCCGCCTCTCTCTTGGCCGAGTTGCCCGAGCCGCCTTTAAAATAACATAAGGGTGAAATCCCCTTTGGTGCAAGGGCATAATTGACATAGCTAATGTTGCACCAAAGGGGATTTCTCCTTTATATAATAATATATAAGTATAGATATATACTAATACTATTATAAAAAGATGTACATTTGAGCCCATTTTGTCCCTCAAATGCCCCTTACATCTAATCTTCACCATTCATCTAACATCCTCTTCTTTCGTCTAGGCCATCTGTCCAACTTTATTTTGAATCTCATACTCCACATCTCCACGGCAGCAAAGAAAAGTTTTTGCGGTATAACTCCTTCCCCATCCCAGTCGTGTGTTCTGCCTTTCTCCCACTGCGATATTTTTGCTACTAGAGAACTCTAGGGCTTCGCTCGATGATGGCGTTCGAAGAGAAGTAGTTTGTGCTCGCTTTTTGGGGTGAAATTAAAGCCCCTACATCAGCATTCGAAGCTTTTGACGACAGCATTCATGGCAAAAAGTTGTGGCAAAAGAGTATTAGCCACGGATTGGGCGTGGCAAATACTTTTTCCACGCTCACATTAGCCACGCCCATTTGCCGCGGGAAAACCGTGGCTAAAAGTCTTTTGCCACGGAATTGGACTTTTAGCCACGACAATTTTTCCTGGCTAAAAGTCCATTTTCTGGTAGTGGCAATTGGAGCTGAGAATGGAAGAAAGGGGCAAGCTAAGCCTCATACTACCTTTCAAAAGGAGTTGCTTCCATCCAACAGGTATGAACAGGACAGCATGTATGGTCACTGGAAGAATGGATGTTCCTATGGGAAGGAAAATACTCATTACTATAGTAGAAGAAAGGGAATGAGGATGAGTGCTTTGAAAGCTCCCAATGAACAAATTCAAATGACCCATTCTGGAACATTTGTCTTTGGCACTTCAGCCCCTTCATTTAAGAATAAGGAAGCAGGCTCTTCCAAATCCCTCCCAGCATAACTCCTGGTTGTTGTCAAGCCTATAATCAAGTTTAATAGCTCAGTATCTGAGGCCATCAAGTCATGCTTAACTGCCATGCCAAGGCAAGATGCTGACATTCAAATTATGACTGCTAAGACTGACCATCGACTATCATTCAACCAGATTATTGCTAACAGGAATAGGAAGAATGTTGGTGTCTTCTCTCCTAAACATAGGCATAATGCTCCTTCCACCTTGCAGAATGTTCAGAAGAGAAGGTACAACATTCATGAATGTTGGTGATGTGGTAAAGTGGGACACTTTGCCATTGATTGTTGGCACAATCCCAATGTGCCTAAGGCAAAGAAGAGCTTTCCTGCAAGGGCTGCATCTGGTGTTAGAAAGTCTGGTTATGCTAACAAAGGCCTAGGACCCAAAATCAATTGGGCTCCTAAGGGAAAGTGAATTGCACTTTGTAGGATAGTTCAAGTACCAGCCAAGGTCAAATATGGTACTTGCATAGTGGGTGCTAAAGGCACATGAAAGGTACCAAAAGTCTTTTGCAGGAGTACAGAGCTGTGAAGAATGATCCTAAAGTCATCTTTGGAGGGTCTGAAAAAGGCATCACCAGAGGTTATGGTATGATCTCCAATGGCATAGTATCAATCACAAGGGTGGCTTATGTTGAAGGGTTGCAACACAACCTTGTAAGCATACGTCAACTCTTTGACTTGGGCGATGTCATTGAATTCCACAACGATAAGCGCTTGATCAAAAAGTCAAATGACTTAGAGATCATTCTCTCAGGCACTACGAGTGGGAATGTTTATTGTTTAGATTTTATATGCAATACTTCTTTATCTCTTGTATGTCTTGTAAGACCCCATTTTTTTTCATTTGAAAACTAGGGTATTATGCCTGAACCGCTGCTTTGCGGTGACACCAACACACGGGAAGGTCGCCACTACAAAGTGTAGATCCTGCCGGCCATATCGATCACAGAAGAAGTAAAGTATAAACGAACAAAAAGAAGTTCAAGTCCACAAATCACATGCTATATATAATAAATGTCCACATGGTATAACTGAAATAACAAAGGTACAATAATAATGGGCACATGTCCTGTACATCATGTCCTCACTACAAGATCACTCGCGGAAGCTAACTACTAATCACTCCCTAATCTTGAATCCTGTGCTCCTGTAGTAGACTGGCCCGCCTCCACCTGCACTGTCCTCTAGTGCTGTTGCATCTCCTCGATCCCCTAAAATGATATGGTCCACCGACCGTTAGTCAAAAAGACTAAGCCTTATGTTCCCCACCCCACCTCCAATGTCTCCTAGGCACCGTGTGGGAGGATGAAGCAGAGGACAACAAGGGTTATAACAAAGTGCAGATGACGATGAATCTAACTACGGAACGTTCTACCACTACACATGTGTATACAGATAATTGAAGCAGTAATAGAGCATGGTAAAGAGCAATTAAAGAGCAGTAAGTAAAGAAAAGTATATAATATAAATGTAACCGTTGATTTATAGGAATGCCCATACAAACCTATAGAACAGGGGGTCGTTTAGCAGGGCCTATCTTATAAAGAGTCCCATAACCAATTTATACGATAGGGTTAGGGGTTGAAATGCAATGTTTATGCCATGACATGCAGAGTTATGCAGTTTATGCTATGTTCATACAAGTGCAACTCACACACTTCGACTCTATGCGCACAGACCTTTAGTTCCCCCTTTTAGGAGCTAGCAAGACTCCCAGGATACTCCCGTGGTGGCAAACGGAAGCGGTGGGTTGGGCCTCGCCCACCTCTAGGTTGGTATTCAAACTACCTAACCTAGACCTATCGTACTCCTCAACGCAAAACTGCGGAGCATCTGCATACTCTTACTGGCTGGACCACCAGACTTTTATGGCTAAGTGCAAATTCCACACTTGTCGAGTCAACGTATTGACGTCGGTTTGAACGACCGTCCAATACCGAAGACCCACCACCTTCATGCACATGCAAAAATGTTCTACTATATCCAGAGCCATAAACTCCCTGGGCTAACCTGCCCGTCATCATAACCTTCTGAGCCAACGGCTCGCCGGACAAACCCATCCGTACCAACAAGCATTACTGAGTCACAAGCTCACCGGACTAACTAGTCTGCTGCTTCAACCACCGAGCCTACCACTCGAACAACCAAACCAACTAACCTCCCATAACTATGGGGTGTGGGTGTATGCGTATTATTAAGTTAATCTTGTACATCAACTTATCCTTACAATTTATGTTTAATCTTGGACTTCCCGAGGATTAGCCTGTAAGGGGCTCGCTATGGTACTAGGAACTATAATGGGATGACACCCCAAAGTCCCCTTTCTCAAGACACTTAGTGTTGTTGGTATCTACCCATAAGAACACCCTTCTTGTTATGACACTTGGATTACCCTAAGTATTTTATGACCCGCAAGGGGAAAGACGATCCTTCGTCAATCTCGAGCACAACTTTACGCTTAACTCTCCAAGCACACTCTCATCTCCCATAATCCTTTTGGTGACCTTCAATATCTTCAACCTGACCATGTACACCAACTATATTCCACTTCCACTTGGTAGGCCACTAAATATCCAAATTTCACATTTTTAATATACGTAGACCAAACTAACTATATGAAGCTTATAAGAAGAGGTACTCCAAATGTTCATCCAACTGACTCAAGATATTTACTGGAGGTCAATCATTTTGTTTCAAAACTAAATCCAGAGAATCATATTTTTCCTTAATTATTTGCATTTATTATCATTTCTCCAATATTTGCCAAGTATGATTACCACCATGAAGTGTAAGGTATTCTTATGATATGGCTGCCATAAAATAAGTATAAATCTATCATGCCAAAATAACAGTAAGTACATTGTGTCACAGATTTACAATCAAGAATTGTCCTCTAATTATAATATTGACTATTTAACAAAAATTAGAAATTAAAAAAGCAACCACCAACAATATTTGTCCAAAAATTATGGGAATATTACCAAACATTTATATTGATCAGGAAAGTTCTCAGGAGAAATTTTAGAATTTATAAAGGCATATTAACCACTCAAATAAATATTCCAAAGAAGTCCTAATATGAGCATGTTGTGAAATGGCCTACTGATAACAATCTCCAAATTTTATATAAAAATTCACAGAGCTTCCTAGTGCTCTGAAATGTCCTATCACCAAGTTGCACATTTTTCCAGAGAGTTTTGGACCCTTAATTATATTTCTTAAGATTGAGACAAAATAGGTGCCTTGAGGATGAAGTACTAGTTAAATCATAAAATAAATTATAAAAAAATTACCAGGGGTCTAAAATATGATTAAAAAGGCACCACTAAGATTTCATCTTCATCGAAGATCATTTGTGCATGGAAATATCTCTTAAAAGAAGTTTACCTAAAGGGGCTATGACTTAATTTAGGGGGAATAATTTCTCCTAAAATTCTCTCAAAATTCCCTAGGGCATAAATACATCCCATGAACATATCTCCTAGGTTACATGGCCATTCTATAGCTTTTGACCACATGTCCTTCACAAAGATCTATCTGCACCCCAAGGGGAAAAACTAGGGTCCTAGGGCATATCCACCTCTACACCACCCCATATTACTCATGAAGGTGTTTTAGGTGATCCTAAACCAGTGTCCAAGGTTTCAACTCATGGTGATGAGTTCTGACCACCATACCCCAAGATAAACACCATGCCCTAACTTTGACCCAATTTGACCTAACTTGGGTTGACAAATTACCCAAACAAATCAGTCCCAATTGGGCTGAGATTTTTACCAGGGTCATGTGATAACCCTAAGTAGTTCCCACCAAAATTTGGAAGGCATTGGAGGTCATTTGACCCAATAATTAATTAATATTTAATTTATGAAATTATTACAAAAACCTTAGAAAAAGGTTCTCCTAAAATTCTCATCTTTCGGTATGATGTGTGGGTAGGTGTAAATATCATAGGTTTCAATTTTCAAGGCAATCCCATAAGCCAATCAAAAGTTATTCCAGAAATGGTGGATGTCCTACACTAGGGACCAGTCCCACCAAAATAGACCTACAGGGAGCTACAGAACTCCTTTCGGGGTGAAATTAATTTTAAAATAAAGTAGACTCCAAGGGATACATGTTTGGTCTTGACCACTTTTTCATTTGAGGGGTTCTAGTATTTGTAATAATTAAAATGAAATACTGCAGGAAGTATGACAAAATGTGTTGGAACAAGTCTCTGCGTTCGACGAAATCCAATCTTCGTTCGACAAAATCTGTTCTGCGTTCGACAAATTCCATGCTTTAGTGCATTCGACAAAATCCGATTAGAGCTCGACGAAATTCGACCTGCGTTCGATGAAATATGTTCTGCGTTCGACGAACGTCGTGCATCAGTTCGACGAAATCAGTTCTCCACCTAGTTCAGCAGATTACCTCTCAGTTCGACGAACTCAAGATTCAGTTCGACGAATTAATTCATTCGGCAAACTAATTCCATTCAACGAACTCTGGGGTCAGCTCGACGAACTCAACTTTCAGTTCGGTGAATTAATTCCGTTCGACAAACTCCGGGTTCAGTTCGACGAACTCAACTATCAGTCCAACGAACACCAGAGTGTGTCCGACGAATGAATTCCGTTCGACAAACTTCGGGTTTAATTCGACGAACACAAGCTACAGCTCGACGAATTTCTTCTACATCAGATTGACGAATAAATGAAATAACGATATAACATAATCATTTAATATTAAGATCTTGCACAGATCTTGAAGCAGAACGGACGACATCTGTTTGTCTTCTTCTTCTGTCCGATGACCAGGATTAACCATACCTAGAGCTCCTTCATCCTTGTTTTCCCAGCCACCTAAGTGCCGCCCCGGCTGGTTAATGCCACCACCACCTTCGTTGAGGCGGTGGCCGGCGATTTGCGGTGGTTGGCCGGCCGGAGGTGGCCGGAACAGGGGTATGGAGGCGGGATTAAAGCTCCAAAAATGGAGATCGTGGCCAACCCGATTGGGGACCAATTGGCCCCAATCCTTGCAGGCAACCTGATGGGATCTATCCACAGAGAGAGAGAGTAGAAGAAACAAACCTTTAATCGTGCTTGAGGGTGGTTGTTTCCCGGATTTTCCATGGCCGCCCCCTTCAAGTTGTGCTCCTTGCCGATCTCTTGATTCTCCACCAAATGCAATGATCTAGTACTCGATTTCAACTGATATCCCCCTTCTGAAGGTGATGGAAGGGTCAATTTGAGGAGGGAAAGACTTAATGGTGGAGTGCCATTAATGGCATTTTGGTTTCACTTGAAACCTCTTGAATCCTCCACCTGATGGCATGGGAAAGGTTGTAAAACATCTTAGAATTCAATGGGGAGATGAATGGAGGGTGTGGTGAGATGATGGGGGTCAATTTGCCTTGAATGCCATGAATTCACCTTGAATGGCCACTTTCTCTCTCTTCAATTTGGGGGAAACTCCCAATTTCTCTCTCCTAGTCACAGCCTCCAGAAATTGGATGGCATTTCTTGTAATTTCAGTGGTGACTAATCATTTGGGCCATTGAAATTGGGCTTAGCCCAAAGGGATTGAGCTTTGGGCTTAATTAACCCAAGTTGGGCAATATTGACAAAGTGTTGACTTTTGTCAAATTGTGAAATTAATTAGGCCCAATGGGTCAATGTTGACACATTGGCCTCCCTTATTGACCAACGGAACTTGGGGAATGTCAATTGGTCCAATTGAACCCTAATTGACCCTAAATATGATGGTTTGACTTATTTGAGGCTAGGTTGACTTTGGTCAATTTGGCCCCTATGATTGACCCCAATGGGTCCTAAATGCTCTAAGGGACCCTCCAAAGGGTTAGGTGTGCCATGGTGGGGTCAAAGGGTCAAGGTGAGGCCCTAAAGTCCAACCTTAAGCTTGGTAACTAGAAATTGCTATTTGCAGACCAAGGTGCTCTTCCCCTTCAAGCATAAGGCCAAGTGATCTCTTCAAGCTTCCTAGGGTTTTATTATGACCTAGTCATGACAAAACCACTCTAGGGGTCTAGTTGTTTGGGGGATGTTACAAATCCCAATAAACAAAAAAAATAATTTCGTCCTCGAAATTCAGGCTAGGCTCGCGGGGTTTTCATAGAGAGTGACTGAATGTAACATCCCCTAAGAATTGAAGTTATTTCTGACTCGAAGAGCACCGACAATCTCTGTCATACCAGTTCTAGTGGCTCTCAGGTGAATCAATCGATCGGAGGCTACCGGGACATCTATAGTAGAAATTTGCTGCTCCGGCCGTATTAGAGCTCTCCTAAAGGAGGAGACATGGAAGACGTCGTGCAATCCCGCTAACTCCGATGGCAACTCCAGTCTATAGCCAATGGGCTGATCCACTCCAGGAACCTGCAGATCCCCATCTATCTTAGACTGAGCTTCTTTCACCTGCGAACCCGCAAGTCTCCCTACATCAGACGTATCTTTCGGAACACCCGGTCTCCAACCTGGAACTCTACTTGACGATACCACGCATCGTTCTACTTGACGATACAACTTACTGAAGACACCGCTGCTCTAGAAGAAAAGCTGCAGATTGCTGATAGGTTGCCTACAGCAAACAGGCATCTAAGGGATCATCCAAGTGACCAAATTATTGGAGATGAAAACCAAGGAGTGATCACCAGAAGCAGGGCTCATAATGATGCTCTATTCTTGAGCTTTCGATCACAAATGGAGCCCAAGAAATTTGAAGAAGCAGATGAATAAACCTTCTGGATTCAAGCAATGCATGAAGAGCTACTACAATTCAAAAGGTGCAAGGTGTGGAAGTTGGTGCCAAAGCCTCAAGGACATAACATCATAGGCACCAAATTGATCTATAGAAATAAGCTTGATGAGAATGGCATCATCGTCAAGAATAAGGCTAGACTGGTGGCCAAGAGATACATGCAAGAATAAGGTATTGACTTTGATCAAACCTTTTCCCAGTTGTAAGGTTAGAAGCAATATGGCTATTCCTTGCATATACTGCCCACAAGAGGTTCAAAGTCTACCAGATGGATGTCAAGTTGGCCTTTCTGAATGGCAATCTAAAGCTAGAGGTATATGTGGAGCAGGCCTCAGGTTTTTTTCATCCAACCCTTTCCTCTCATGTCTATTTACTTAGGAAAACATTATATGGTCTAAATAAAGCCCCTAGAACATTTGGTATAAGACCCTGTCTAGCTTTCTCATCAAGAATAAATTCTTGAGGGGAAAGATAGGTAGTAAATTATTTCTTAGGGAAACAAAGTGCAAATGTCTCCTAGTCCAAATTTATATTGATGACATAATCTTTGGGTCTACTGATGACAACCTTTGCAAAAGGTTTGCCAACCTTATGCAGGGGGAGTTTGAGATGAGCAGTATGGGAGAGCTCAAGTACTTTTTAGGCCTCCAAGTGAAACAGTCTGACGAGAGGATATTCATCTCTCAGACCAAGTACACTAGGGAGCATATGAAGAAGTTTGGGATGGAATCTGCTTCCACCATGAAAACTCCCATGGGGTCCAACATTTCCCTAGACAAGTATGAGACGGGCAAGCCCATTGATGAATCCATATACAGGTGCATAATTAGATCCATGTTGTATCTAATTGATAGCAGAGTAGATATTATATATGCTATATGTGTTTATGCTAGGTACCAAGCATGCCCTAAGGCATCTCACTACTCAGCTGCAAAGTGGATTTTGAGATACCTTAAAGGCAGTCAACATCTTGGCCTTTGCTACCCTAGGAACAATGATTTTGAACTACCTGTCTTTTCAGAAGCAAATTTTGCAGGATGCAAAGAAGATAGGAAAAGCACAAGTGGAACTTATCAATTCCTAAGAAGGAGGGTGATCTCATGGAGCCGCTAGAAGCAGACCAGTGTGGCTATATCCACTGCTGAGTTTGAATATATATCTACAGGGAGCTATTGTGCTCAACTATTATGGATACAACACCACCTAGAGGATAATAACCTCACGGTAAGTAATTATCCTTTGTATTATGACTCATCCAGTGCTATCTCCATTTCTAATAATCCCGTCTCTCATTGCATATAGAGATAAAGTATCATTTTATTAAAGAGCATGTAGAAAGTAAGGATATCTTCCTTGAATTTGTACCAACTGACAATCAAGTAGTTGATATCTTTACAAAGCCATTGGATGAGGCTAAATTCAATTCTTTCAAAATTGAGTTTGGAATGTTGAACTTAGAATAGGATTCAATATTTCATTATGTCTTTCACTTGTGTTGTATTATTTCCTAAGCTGTACTAGAAAATAATTATGCCCTAGAACACTTAGTGACATGCTAAGGGAGAAGCATAATCCAATTTAGGATAAAACACTGTTTGGCTATAAGGTCAGCTGAAATAGCTATGAGGGTTTCAGCTGAACCGCTGAGACAGCTGAGAAAGTCTCAGCTGATCTGCTGGGAGGGCTAAAACTATCTCAGCGGTTGACAATAACTTGTCCCAGTGGGTTGTCACTCCGTCTCAACGGTTGATAATAACTGGTCCCATATTAAAATGTCAGCAATATAAAACCAATTAAATTGATAAGTCAAATCAACATCTATAATTAGGGCAAACCTAATCCTAAACCAAGTATATATAAATAGAGTAAAGTTGATTAATTAAATTACAATCCTTTTCAACCTAGCCGGCGAGAGGAACCATCTTCCCTTTCGTCTCAGCGACTTGTCCTTCTGAAGAAATGGCGCCAAAGATGACAAAGGATCTCCAGGAAGGTTATGAGATCATTAGAAATGGATTCCAGCATGCCCCAGTTGAGATTCAAGAAGTGATTCTACTTCTAACTGATCAAGGATTGGAGTATACACAATCAGAGCCATCTGTAATTTTCAGAATTGAAGTTCTAGAATTCTACAACAGTGCCAAGTTATCATCCTCCAAGTATTCAGTTAAGTCTAAGATTGGAAGCATAAAGATAAAGATTTCTCCAAGGAAGATGGAGAAGGCTCTTCAACTACCATCTTGTAGTCAAGATGAAAAAGAAGAAGTATCTGAGAAAGATAAGGACAAGAAACAAAAGTGGTGTGAATACAGTGATGCCAAGTTTGGCTCCCTGAAGAGGAAATTCTTCAATCAGAGAGGCAAGCTGCTCTCTGATATAGATGGAAGGTACTCCTGTGCAAGCCTGGATCTCATGACACAATCTCAAAGCACATGTTTGAACTGATGTGAAGAGTAATCTTGAAGAAAAAGACATCTTGGGCTGCTGTCATATTCCAGAGAATTAATGAATGTCTGCAGGCCCCCAACCTAGGCAGAATTCATTCCTTATACCTTCTGAACACATACCCAGAAGAGTTTGATAAGTCCAAAGGTTCCAACCTCCATTACTTGAAAAGAATGAACATCAAAACTTTGGACGGGTTCTCAAGGGTTCTCCCAATAAGCCAACCCTCTGAGTTGAAGGAAAAGAAAAAGACAGTAACAAAGGGGCTGAGGAAAGCCGGATTGATCTGCTCTGATTCTGGGTCAGAGGCAGAAGAAATTGTCCCAACTAAGGACAATCTAGTTCCTCCCGGTAGTCCTCCCAAGGATGATCAAGGGGAAGACCATGACACTAAAGTTCATGAGGATAATGTTGTTGTTCAAGAGCATGAGAAGATAAAGGATGCTGCCGCTGCTGAGGAAAAATCAGAAGGAAATAAAGTAGAACGCACTCCATGTGATGATACTAATCCCCATGTAGTTGTTAAAAGTGTACAAAATGTGCCATTATCATCAAAAGATCATAAGGATAAATAAGGGGACACTGCTGACCTACATGGTAAGATTGATTTAATTATATCAAATCTAGAGCAAAGAGTTAAACTAATCCATCATGAACCAGCAGATTTCTGGGCAGATGATATTGAAGATGATAATGCCCCATCTGAGGGGGAGCAATAGAAGAAATGATCTGATAAGGAAGATAAGGATGCTCCTAATGAGGGGGAGCAAGTTGTCTCAGCTTATGAAGGAAGTAAGGAGGCTGTAGAAGATGATGCTGCCAAGAAGGATGATGCAGCTGAGGGGGAGCATGACAATCATAAAATGGAGCTATTGATAGTGGTACTTGAAGTCCATCCCTCTGTTGAGTCCAAAATCGCACGTCCGAAGGAAATCGGAGGTTGCGGGCTGCCGATTACTTTTAGGTGGAGAAAACGAGACCGCTAGCAGCGGTCAAGGCCAGAATTCGCCCGTCATGGCGAATTCCACTCCTGTGACGGGCTTTCCTTTGATTCAAAAGAAGCGGTTACAGCGGGTTACAAGTGCAGGAAAGAAGAAGCCGGTCGGTCAGACAGTTCGCAAGACGGGAAACTCGAGATCGCAACTCAAACAAGCGAGCTCCTGGATTCGAGTGTGCGCCTCTTGGGAACAGTGCCGCCCCCTATTTATAGGCTCGGGGGCCTGCCCGAACGGGCAGGGATAAAATAACCGCCTGCCCGGGTACAGGAGAAACGGGCAGGCGGTGACGGGATACACAAAGAAGAAAAGAAAGAAGCTGCGCGGCTTGGCGGCTTGCCCTTCCGACCTGTCTGACCAGGGGTTGAAGACAACGCGACCAAGGTGACAATGTAATTTGAGTGGTCTCCGTCTTGAGACCTCGGGTTGTTCTTTGAATTTGAACCTTGGCTTGTCTTTATGGTACAACCCGGGCGGTCTCCAACTTGAGACCGCGGCTTGAATTTTTGGACTTGGGCCTGGATAATCTTCAGTACTTGGAGGCGATCTGAATCTTGTCAGGCCGCTCGGCCCGTGCTAGTTGGTGTTGATGGACCTTGTAAAACCTGAACCGGGCGACTTATAACTACAAACCGCCCGGTCTGCGAGTAATTCTATTGGAAGCGGTCTTCTGTGTAAACATAATCCCCGCATATTTTTAAATTTCCAAGGAGATTTCGAAAATATCAGTTCTAGGAGGAGACCGCGACGTTCTTATCCTGTGGGTTATAAATGCTCTAGGAGCTTCTATTCTTGCATAACTTCATTGCTATCACAAGTCACTACTCGCCTCTTGTGGTTAGAACCTTCAGACTGAACAGCCCAAAAAAGATGGTGGATTTAATGGCCCAGCTCAAAGTTCTTGAAAAAACCCGGTAAAAACCGCGAGGGAGACCGTTCGAAGGATAGGAAGAAGAGGAAGAAGACAGGGCCTGATAACACAGTAATGATTGCTTCTACGAGTAAGCCAACTGACCCGCTTCCCGAGCTGACAATCGACTTGTCGACTAAAAATGAGGCGAGTTGTCCGAACCTACTCCCAGCTGATCCTCCAGCCCTCTCTGACAAAGGAAACAACCCGCCCCGCCGGATAAGACAGACTTGGAGACCGTCATCCCGAAGGGCGATGGAGACTATTCCTTTAAAGTGGAGATCACTCCTTCTGGTGTATTCCACCTGAAGATAAGAGACGAAGGAGGAGAAGCAGTTGACTCCCCTAAGCCGAGCAACCAGCCGGGCCAGATAGTGAATATTGAAGACAACCCGGTTTCGCTGAAACAGGCCAGTCTGAAGCCGACGAAGAAGAGGAAAAAAGATGAGCCCACGGAGGACAGGATCCTGAAAAAGGTGAAGAGCCTAAAAGCCAAAAATAAGGCGGCTTCCAGGAGACCGGGAGCGGGTAGTCTTCAAAATAAGCCGCGCGAGAAAGAAGCTTCAGAGGGCGTAATTACTCCTTCCCCCCAGCCGAACGAACAGATCCAAGCTGATGCGCACAGCATCTCTGTAAGTGACCTCATCAGAGACATGGATTCCCTCCAGAAACAAGACGACTTATTGAGAACCTCTTCCGAACTGTAGGACGCCAATCCGCCTGGAGAGAAAGAGGCCGCCCTGAGTGAGGATGCAACCAGCATTAAGGAGGGCGTCCTGCCTGAGGTTGTGACCAGAACCAAGACAACCATACCGGCCGCTGAAGATTCTGTGATGGCGGGGCTTCGGCTTATGCAGGTGAAGGCGGAGAGAGTAAGGGACCAGCTTTCCAGACCGCCACCGCCGCCACCCAATCTTCTGTTCCAAGGTAAAAGGGTCGCAGATTACCGCCCTGTTCGTTTTTTTCAAGACGAGGTCTCGAAACAAGTCGTGCGACTTGTTGTTGAACCCATCCCCCAGCTTCTTTCCCTCTGCCGCTCAATTTTCCGCTGCCAAGCGGAAGCAAACTGAGAGATCGTGGAGAGAACAGCGTCGAAAGATCGATACCGAGCGAGCAAAGCGATCTATCCATATGAATTTTACTCGAACTGCAGCGGCTTGTAAGGGAAGAGAATTTGGAAAGAGCGATCTTCTTTTGATAATTCTCTTATCACATGAAGTTATATGCGGCCGACCTTTTTGACTGTTTTTCTTACTTGCAGATGATCGTGATTCCATTCCTAAATCGGGCGAACTGGTGACTTACCTCCCTCCACTTGATCCACCTTTGCCGAGTTCCTCGATTATACCGGATACCCGAATGGAGGATGAGATGACCCATCTTCAAAGGAACTTTGAAACCCTTTCGAAGCTGCTGAAGGCCCTTGAGGGGCGAGAGAAGGCAGCTCAAGAAGAAAAAGCTGCGCTGCGAGCTGAGATGGAAGCCGAGAGGAAAGAGAGTCAGGCCGCACTAGAGGTTGAACGGAGAGAGCGCCGCGAATAGGAAAAAGTGTATCAAGACCAGGTTGCTACCCTGTCCGATCGACTTGACTGAGGAAAGAGAGAGATCCATAATCTTGAAGGGGATTGCGCTTACTTCAGGGAGAAGTACCTTCGTCTGACAAGGGAGACCGGCGGAAGCCGTCGTCCTGTTAATGTTGCTGAGGAAGGTCGGCGTGGATCTCACCGCCTGGCTTCCGGAATGAGCTCTACTCTTCCAGTAGTTGGGACAGTCCATCCTGTTGCTGGTGCAAATGAGGCCGCGGCGACCTTACCTAATCACGTGATTCCTGCAGCACGAGTAGAAAAGGATGCCGCCCGACTTCATAGCATGATCAACCACCTCAATCACAACATGAATCAGATGCAAGGAACTATCCTTCAAATCGGCGACCTTGTCGCGCGACTTCACAGGGAGGATGCACCGAGTGATACTCGCTAGTGAAGAGTGGTTTTAAGACAATTATTTTATAATATTTTATTCGGTCCATTGGACAACTGAACTGCTTGAGGTTAATTTTATGTCATTCGGTTTGTCTTTCAGACCGCTCGGTCCGTGTATTTGAATGTGCTTTATACTCTTTTTGTTTTGAATGTTTAACTGATGCCTGCGAATTGCTTTATAAGCCGAGCGGCTTGTTTTTGTGACCTTTTTAACTCACCTGCTTGAATTGTACTTGTGATCTAATGATTATCTTATGTGGAAATGTACCCGCGCGGGTTGATTGGTCTAGCCGCGATTTGACCTTTGCTAAATGCAGATCACCCGTTCTTATAAGTAGCGCCTTTCCGAAGGTCTTTTTGCCAGAATCTCAAGATTGGAGCAAAGCGCCAGCCGAAGCGACCTGAGAAAACCTCTGCTACCCGCTCCGAAGCCGCTGTAGCATTTCACTCGGCAGACCTCGAGGAGTGCCGTTTGACAAAGGACGATTTGGATGAATTCGTTGAGAAGCATATGTCTGACAGTCCGCTGCTCGCACGACTTCCGCTCCGTGATGAGCGGATGAATTCTTCTGGCCCAAACCAAATCGCGATCCCAACCGACCACTTCGATTGTGGCTTCAAGTTCCCCATTTCAATTGAGCTCGCCATGGTCTTTGACCATTATGGAGTTGTACCCGGCCAAATCTCCCCTAACTCGATGGCCGGGATTTGCAGCTTCATCTCCTACCTGCGGTCTCAGAGAGTCCGCTTCTCCATGGACCTTTTCAGGAAGATATTCTCGGTGCGGGCTATCCCGGACTCTGAGTCGAATGTCTTCAAAGGCCAGCTCTACTTTGGCTGCCGCGGGTTGAAGATGGTCAACCTTGCGAACAAGGTCACAGCTGATGCGCTATTTCGGCAAGTGCACCGATCGTTCAAGTAATATAAAACAAGGAGTAATCCCTGAGTATCGAATCTCTCAAGGAACACAGTAAAGTGGAGTTAACGTTCGAGGAAGGACTTGAGATCGAAGTCCTAAAGGTCGGATGGAATGCGGGAGAGTTGGTTTGGCTTTTGGAAAATAAAAGAAAACAACTACAACTACTCCTATGCAATGCCGCTATGCAATGCTTCGCTTGGCGGGATGGAGACTAGGCAGGCCTTGAGTGCGCTGCGTCGCAAGGGCGGATGGACGAGTAGGCAAGCGGAGTTGAACTGTGCAGGCCTTGAGCGCACTGCTTCGTAGGGCGAATGGATTACACGGGCCGCTATGCCACGCTTCGCTAGGCGGATGGAAGAGTAGTCAAGCAGATGGAATGGTTCGCACCGGCGGAGTCGGAATGGATTACACGGGCCGCTATGCCATGCTTTGCTAGGCGGATGGAAGAGTAGGCATACGAATGGAATGGAGAGAACAGCGGAATGAGGGTCGCAAGCACCTCTTCGCAAAGCACACCACTAACAATTGTTAGGGCGGCACAACACAACCAACAATCCACACCACAAGGCACACCTCAAAATGATAAGCAAGAATACCCAAATCACATAGACATAATCAAGTATAAATGCTAATAATCAATACATACTTCATCAAACATATAAGAAATCCAACTAAGCTATCACTACAAGGGGAGGTGAGTGTGCGAAATCGACCGACTCTGAAGTCTAGTTGAGGGTTCACGGAAGGAATCGTCGGGTTGTCAATCCGCGTCCAAGCTCGGTCCTCAACTGCGTCTGGGGTAGAGAGAGCTGTCACTACTCTCCAATGGACCCGTCTTCTTCGTGTCACGAACCGGTGGAATGATCACACAAGCTGCTCCGATCTTGAAGAAGAAGGCTAGGTTGATTCCCTTCTTGAAGCTCTTGGATGAAGGAGATGGCCGAGAGGAAGCTCCGGCGAGGATTTGGCGTTGAAAGTTTTCCCGGAGCTCCTCCCTAAGGTGGGCGGTGAAGAAGGAGGCGAAACCCTGCAAAAAGGGCGGAAAACGGCGGAGCTGGGCGGAGTCGGATGATGGATCCCGAACTAATTCGCGAGCAGGTCAATTTATAGGCGCTGGAATAAACAGTGCGCATGATCAGTGGCGCACGACCAATGGTCGTGCGCGCTGGAGGTCTGTGATCGTGCGCCTGCCTGGGTGGAGCCTGCAATGTAAGAAATTTATAAAATACCATGTTCGCACGACCAGTGGCGCACGACCGGTGGTCGTGCGCACTATCGTAGGTGGTCGTGCGCACTGGTCGAAACATAACTCATAAAATTGATGTTAAGTGCGCACGAACAGCGGCGCACGACCGGTGGTCATGCGCAATATCGTTGGTGGTCGTGCGCACTGTCCGAGATAGAACTCAAAAAATAGGGTTAAGTGCACAGGATCGGCCGCGCACGACCAGTGGTCGTGCGCAATAAAACCAGCGATCGTGCGCAGTGTTCCTGTACAGAATTGCACCGGGAACACCTGCACGACTCCTGTTCCAGCACAACCACGAATCCAGCCACTGAAAGTGGCACTTAACAAAGCATGAAAACAACTAAAAATGAAGAACATGAAATAACACCAAAAACGGGCCTAGAGGTGCACTTAGCAAGGAGTATCAAATATGAGCTGAAACAGGGCTAAAGTGCAGTGGAATGACTAGATAAACGGCCCAGATGAGTCCATATATGTGTATATAATTGGGACTCATCACACCCCCATACTTACCTATTTGCGCGTCCCGAGCAAACAACTCTCGGCGGACGGCAAAAACAAGGGTTAGAGAGGTGATTATGGCTAGGAGTAATATGCGAAATCAAATAATCATGTGCATAAAATTCTCGTAGAAGAAATTTCTATTATGCAAAGTAATCTACAAATATCTAAAATAGTAAATAAGAGATTAGTTTACTCAAAAGCTGAACCAAGTGTGATCTGCCAGTCACGTGTAGGGAGAATGTGGAGACGCGCTCAGACGAGTATTTCGCAAAATACGGGATACGGAACTAACTCCACCGAAATCCATCGGTGTTGGGAGCCATAAGCTCGCACTTTCACACTCTCTCCACAGCATTAAGTAAAACTACACACTAGTCAATAGGACTTTCAGGTAAATATGTGGCTTAGGTTGCGGTATGATATACAATGATAAATTCGGAGGCTAACGCACCTAACACATTTGAGCAATACACTTTGTAAACCTCGGCAACAAATAAAGCTGATGTTTTCATTGCCAACACCCAATATAAAGTAATTCCTCTCAAACAATTCAGAATTTCTGAGTTAGAATATAAAGTACTCGGAATTTTTTTTTCTTTTGGAGCGCTGATCTTTTCAATTTTTAGCTCACTAATATTTTTTTATTTTACTTTTTTTTTCAACTTAGCCAAAAACAGCACATCACAATAATTAGTTATACTATAAAGCTCAAAACACGTGCGTATACAGGTTTGATGATCTTGGCTTAAGCGAGAGCGGTGGAGCTAAAGAGAAAAGTTGGGATAGGCTCAAAATTGGTTAGCAAGGATAAATCTCTGGTTTTGGCTCAAAGCTCAAACGGTCCAAAGAATGGCCTACATCATGCTAATGCATTAGAACTACCCGGTGCCTATGTTTCGAGAGTCGCTAGGGGCAAGTTCTTAGCCACCGAGAAAGATAACTCTTTCTCCCGACTCGAGAAATATGAATCTAGCGTTCGCTACCGACTCACCTACACTACCGGTAGATCGGCACAGGTTCATGCTTTGAGTAAAATAAAACTCTAATTACTAGATTAGATAAGAATAAATATACAAAGCATGAAAATAGAAATAGCTTCTACGCAAAATTCTATGCAAAACATGAGTATTCGATTAGAACACTACTGTAGTCGACATCGTACTCCAAACCACAATTCCTAGCTAACACAATTGACTTCCCGGCTCCATTCCAAAAGGAAATTTGGCACGGTAGCACTCGCAAGTAAGTGCGTGCATAATGGGTGCACTGGTGTATGCTATAATATGACATAAATAAAAATATACTTCTAGTATGCAAAAACGTGTACACGTGTAGTGAACACTCGGTACACTCCCCCCAGACTTGAATTGGACAATCACATGAATTATGACAATAAGAATAAAGAGATGCTACGGAAGAGGGTACCTATGCTCAGATATGAGCATACCAGAAGATTGGCGTTAATACTGCGATGGAAGTCCAAGTCCGCCACCAAAAGAAATTGCCGCACACCTGCAGGCAAAAAGGCTCCAAGCAAAAAAATATATAACACTAAACTATTAAAGGGTTAGCAACAAAAACTTGGGTTGTCTCCCAGCAACGCTTTTGTTTACCGTCCTTAAGCTGGACTTAATACCTGTATTAAGCAGTTTTAATAATAGTCTAAGCATAGAGCAAAACATGGTAAATCCTAAATATTACATGCCTCAAAATGATCAACTATAAGTTGATTTAAAATGGTAACTAAGAATAAAAGAGATGGGCCCGAAGACCCAGCAACAGCAGTCGAGAGGATCAGGAGCTTTCCATATCCATATTTCGTCCTTCTTCATCCTCTTCCTCTCCTACAACCTGCGGTCATGGATGAAGTAACGCTTTCCTCCCTGCACCCAGTCTTTCAAGGAAAAAGCAGGCAATGATGATGAAGTGGAATAGACGATTGAATTCATCATTGCCAACTGCTTTCCCTGCCAAGACTGCCTCTCAAAATTACCCAAGAATGGGTCTATAAATTCAAGCATCTGCAGAGGGATAAATGAAATATCAGACATTAAAGCAGGCGGGGAAGCAGGAAGGATGAACTTATCAATATCATCATTAAAAGAATGTTAATTAGGAAATAAAATGTATGAAGAACTAAAAGAATCAAACAACGGAGGAGTGATCCCGGTTTCACTCCTGGCAGGATCCAAGCACAGATCACTGTCGGTATCATATGAGTCATAATGAGGGGAACCCAGGAGCTCGGGGTCCTCGGTGGTGAGCTGGATATCCCCATCCAAGAGGTAAGTAAATACCTCCTCCTCGGAAAGAGAATCCTCCTCATCCCACTGCGGTGCGTCATCGTGTTCAAAGGTATCACACTCCCCATCAGAGAGAATGAAATCCTCATCCCACTTTGGCGCAACCTCAGGCGCCGAATAAACCACCCACACGACATCATCAACCGACTCACTAAAGATGGAAGTAGATGAATTTTGCAAGGAATGCGGAGGAACCAGACTGGTCTCATGATCAGAAAATAAATGAGCAGTCGCCTCCGCAAAAATATCCACAGACGCATCCCCGCAGGAAGAACCAGAATCTGCACACCATACTGGTGCATCCATGAGTTCCCAATCCTGTCCCTGTTGACCATCGAATGAGTGCACATCGTCACTCAAGGGAAGCTCATAAAAGGGGATTGAGGGACCCATGAAAGAGCTGTACGCGGCGAGAGATTCCTCAGTAATCTCCAAGGGCAAAGATCGAGCATGATGTGCGATGTCAGTGTAGGGGCCAGGCAACACTCTGGTGGGCCTGTCCGCAGTAGTCTCCCATAAATGGGGGGATGCTGCGCACACGTACTCAGAGGGGGAAGGATCGCACAGACGGGGGCAATCCTTCACCATATGACCTAAACCTTGACATAGCAAGCACCTAATACAATGCTCATCGTTTAAAGAAGCCAGGGCGTCGATGTATCGACGCAAAGTGTCAGAAAGACGACACTCGGCTTCAGAATACATCACAGAAATATGTGGATAAACAGAAAATAAAGATTCTTTGAAAAATAATACTACACACACAAAATAAATCTGGAAAACCTGCTTTAGAAAAGTTAAAACTAGAAAAAAAATAACAGAGCACAAAAAATTAAGAGGCTAAAAATTTTTTTAAGACAAAAACAAAGTAGAAAAATGGATATACAAGCGAAAAAGAACTGCAATCTCTCATCTACCTCTCAAGAAACTCACACGACCGTGTTCCTCGGCAACGGCGCCAAAAACTTGATGCGCTATTTCGGCAAGTGCACCGATCGTTCAAGTAATATAAAATGAGGAGTAATCCCGAGTATCGAATCTCTCAAGGAACACAGTAAGGTGGAGTTAACGTTCGAGGAAGGACTTGAGATCGAAGTCTTAAAGGTCGGATGGAATGCGGGAGAGTTGGTTTGGCTTTTGGAAAATAAAAGAAAACAACTACAACTACTCCTATGCAATGCCGCTATGCAATGCTTCGCTTGGCGGGATAGAGACTAGGCAGTCCTTGAGCGCGCTGCGTCGCAAGGGCGGATGGATGAGTAGGCAAGCGGAGTCGAACTGTGCAGGCCTTGAGCGCACTGCTTCGTAGGGCGAATGGATTACACGGGCCGCTATGCCATGCTTCGCTAGGCGGATGGAAGAGTAAGCAAGCAGATGGAATGGTTCGCACCGGCGGAGTCGGAATGGACTACACGGGCCGCTATGCCACGCTTCGCTAGGCGGATGGAAGAGTAGGCATACGAATGGAATGGAGAGAACGGCGGAATGAGGGTCGCAAGCACCTCTTCGCAAAGCACTCCACTAACAATTGTTAGGGCGGCACAACACAACCAACAATCCACACCACAAGGCACGCCTCAAAATGATAAGCAAGAATACCCAAATCACATAGACATAATCAAGTATAAATGCTAATAATCAAAACACACTTCATCAAACATATAAGAAATCCAACTAAGTTATCACTACAAGGGGAGGTGAGTGTGCGAAATCGACCGACTCTGAAGTCTTGTTGAGGGTTCACGGAAGGAATCGTCGGGTTGTCAATCCGCGTCCAAGCTCGGTCCTCAACTGTGTCCGGGGTAGAGAGAGCTGTCACTACCCTCCAATGGACCTGTCTTCTTCGTGTCACGAACCGGTGGAATGATCACACAAGCTGCTCCGATCTTGAAGAAGAAGGATAGGTTGATTCCCTACTTGAAGCTCTTGGATGAAGGAGATGGTCGAGAGGAAGCTCCGGCGAGGATTTGGCGTTGAAAGTTTGCCCGGAGCTCCTCCCTAAGGTGGGCGGTGAAGAAGGAGGCGAAACCCTGCAAAAATGGCGGAAAACGGCGGAGCTGGGCGGAGTCGGATGATGGATCCCGACCTAATTCGCGAGCAGGTCAATTTATAGGCGCTGGAATAAACAGTGCGCACGATCAGTGGCGCACGACCAATGGTCGTGCGCGCTGGAGGTCTGTGATCGTGCGCCGGCCTAGGTGGAGCCTGCAATGTAAGAAATTTATAAAATACCATGTTCACAAGACCAGTGGCGCACGACTGGTGGTCGTGCGCACTATCGTAGGTGGTCGTGCGCACTGGTCGAAACAGAACTCATAAAATTGATGTTAAGTGCGCACGAACAGCGGCGCACGACCGGTGGTCGTGCGCAATATCGTTGGTGGTCGTGCGCACCGTCCGAGACAGAACTCAAAAAATAGGGTTAAGTGCACACGATCAGCGGCGCACGACCAGTGGTCGTACGCAATAAAACCAGCGATCGTGCGCAGTGTTCCTGTACAGAATTGCAACGGGAACACCTGCACGACTCCTGTTCCAGCACAACCATGAATCCAGCCACTGAAAGTGGCACTTAACAAAGCATGAAAACTACTAAAAATGAAGAACATGAAATAACACCAAAAATGGGCCTAGAGGTGCACTTAGCATGGAGTATCAAATATGAGCTGAAACAGGGCTAAAGTGCAGTGGAATGACTAGATAAACGGCCCAGAAGAGTCCATATATGTGTATATAATTGGGACTCATCAACAGCCTGGTCGGAGTGGTACTTGATTTTCGAAGGCCGACTTGGCCTGCTGAACCCGAACCCGCAAGTGCGGCCGGAGGAGGCCTTTCAACAGGTCGCTATCAACGAAGTCGAGAAGAAAACCTGCAAGCTTCTCGAGGATGAGCGGCTTAACATAAGCTATTACATCCCGCTACTTGCCAAATTAAAGAATGTTCGGCCTGAAGATAGTAAGCTTTCCTTCAATCCGCTTCCGACTTTAATGTTGACAGCTCGATCTTTTGTGCTGACTCTTCTCTTTTCGCAGCCGAGGCCATCGTACCTGCTAACAAGCAGGTCAGCCCGGCCGGTTTGGTCTTAACTCAGATGGAGAAGAGAAAGAGACAAGTCAGGAACAAGCCGCTGCCATCTGATGGGGAGGATTCGGCCTCCTCGGGCGACTTCTCCGCACTCCGTTCCTTCAGCAAGGTGAAGGATTTAAAAGGCCGCACATTCTTGAATTGGCATCCCGACGGCGACGGTGTCCAGGTCTCTACTGCGCTCCCCCACTGGGCGAATGAGAAGTCAGGCCGGCATGCTGAGGCCGCCAGTATTGCCATGTTTGGCCGACGGAACTTTAGGCGTTTGAGGAAGATTCCTGAAGAAGAGCTCGCCCGGGATGCCGCGCGGGTTGGTGCTGAGAGCCTCATCACCTATGTCTTCATGGGAATGACCTTCAAAAGGTTGATCAAAGCGAATGATCACCTAGAGAAGGAAATTGCCGAGTTGAAGAAGGAAAATGCGCGGCTAAAGGAAGCCGAGTCGGTAAGTTATCACCTGGTCAACCATTCTTCTGAATTTTCCAGAACGCACGGTCTCTTACCGTACTCTTTTTTGCAGGCAGAGTATGATGAGACCAATCCGGTCTATTGAGAGGAGCTTTTTCCTCATGTCGTCGAGGGAATCGACAATGCTTTTATCGACAATGCTTTTAACCGCCTGCGGGAGCTCAAAGGGTTCGCGCCTGGTTTCGAGCATTTGACCTTCTCAGACGCCTACCCAATCTTGCAAAGGAAGTTAGAGAAGATCAGGCGGAAAGCCAAAGGAAAGAATAAAGCCGAAGGATCCAGTTCAGAGGAAAGTGACGACGAGGATGATGAGGCCAAAGAACCCGCAACGGCTAAGAGTGATGAGAGTGGCTCGGGCTCCGAGTCCAGCGATTCCGAAGAAGGGACTGGACGCAAGTCGGGCGAACTGAGCAGCTCATCCTCATCGGGTAGTGAGGGTTATTCTCCTGACGTTTCAATTGATGGCAGCGAACACTCGAGTGCTCCTGCATCTAAGAAACTCAAGTCAGATAATCAGTAGTTGTGTTTTGCTTTTTATTTTGAATAGTCGACGGCTTGATTTTGATAGCCGGTCGGTTTAAAGCATTTTGTAAGAATATTTTGATAATGGAATGGAAAGCTTTTACCTGTCTATCTGTCTACTTTCTGCGACTTACTTGTTATTGTTTGCGATCTCTTTCCGTATTAGATAATTGACCCTTCTAACCAAGTCGTGAGACTTAATATTAACTCAACCAGTTAGGATAATGATCTTCATAGGATTCCGGTAAAATAATCATTAGCAAAAAACCTATCCGCATAGCTTGTTTCTTCAATCCGGATCAAGTTGATTTGATGCATCCCGAGAAAGTATCAACAATAATATTGCGTCATGTAGTCGATGCGGTTCAGATATTTGATCGAGCGGACAGAAATTCAAGTTCTACCTTACCTTATTATGAATGCCTTGTGATATCTGGGAAGCCGAACATAACCAAGCCGCGCGATTATTACCAGCCTCTGCATACTTGCTTTTCAGGATAAGGAATGCCAAGTCATAAGAACAATCAACAGACCGAGCGGCCAGTATTTTAACTCAAGCGACTTGCAACTAAGATTGTTATCCCCGTTAATGTAGCTAATAACCGATCAAGAAATTGACACAATCAAGTCGTGCGACCATAACCTAGCTTTGTATAATTGCCTTGCAAGATAGAATATTAAGTCACAAGAAAAACAGTTGATAGACCGTGTGATTAACATTTAACCTGAACGATTTATATGACAGCTTTATATAGTATTAGCTGATAATCCGCACGGACTACATACAATTTGTTCGGTTAGTGGCTTTGACACTTGCAGTGAGAATCATAATTGCTTGATTGAAAAGAGCCTGTTATTAGCCGATCTGATCGATTTGAAAACCATAAAGATAGATTTATGATCCGAATGATGAGGCCGGTCATGACTATGATCGATCCCCCGATATTCGCCTTGTGATATTTTAATGGTGTCCCGTTTATTTCAAACCGTCCGGTCTGAAAACCAGACCGCATGACATCTTTGGGACCTGTTTATTTTAAACCGCCCAGTTTAATAACCCGATAATCCTGATACCTGCTTATTTTAAACCACCTGGTTTGAGTATCAAGTCGGCCGGTTTGTCGTATACATAAGGATCCTGCTTTTTTCTCCAAATGGTCCATAATGACCGTATGAGATGAGATAATTCCCTGTAATGTAATAAGAGATGACTATAGACTCAGATGACCAAGTGGGCAGGTGGGCCTAGGCGGCGAACATTGCTTTCCTCAAGTGGTCATAAGAGCTGTAGAAATAAAGAAAAAGACAAGTACAGTCCTAGATGACCAAGTGGGCAGGTGGGCCTAGGCGGCGAACATTGCTTTCCTCAAGTGGTCATAAGGGCTGTAAGCGACTCAATTGCTCTCTTGCCTAGGTATACAAGCCGAGTTGATCAATTGGGCAGGTGGGCCTTAGCGGAGAACATTGCTTTCCTCAGAGAGATCAACTCAGTTTTGGGTCCCGCTTAGGCATCGCTTGAGAGTACCTAAGAGTATTCGATGGTCACAGTCTAATATGATCAGTTGGGCAGGTGTGGTTATGCAGCGGGGGCTATACCGACATTGCTTTCCTCAGAAAGATCATCAAAGCTGTGACTATATCCCTCTAGGGGCATGATAGAGCCAACAGTCACCTAGACCTCCCTTGATGCAGGGGTGTGTCAGATATCAGCTGGGATCCAAGGTTCCGAAGACCACCGCACGGGAATTGGCAAGCTACCACTACACGTGTGCGAAAACTCCCCGCTACACATGATCTTCATGGTTTTACGCTAATGACTACAATCCGAGGGGGTTCGAGCAGAACTTGGCGATGTCTCCGCGGTTCAGTGAGGTTGATATATGAGAAGAATGTAAAAAAGGAAACATCAGACATGGAGAAGTGTCAGTATGGGGCTTCTCATTGAAATATCTAAAAAAGTGTAGGAAAGTAAAGAAGACATTTTAAGGATAGAACCAATTGAAATCGTCACCGCTCCAGGTGCGTGAGATGTCTTCTCCTTCACTTGTTTGGAGGCAATAAGCCACACTTTTTAGTACTTCCTTGACGATGAAAGGTCCAGCCCAATTAGGATTTAGCTTCCCGACGTTGCCTGCTCTGGCTGCTGCATCAACTTTCTTCAGCACAACGTCCCCAACTACAAAATGCTTTACCCTGACATTTTTGTCAAAGTACTTTGCCATCCTCCTTTTAACTTCTTCCTGTCTGATTGTTGCCTCGTCCTGGAGCTCTTCGATCAGATCCAGACTATACTTGATAGCCTCATCATTGTCTTCTATCCATGCTTCTCCTCCTTCTCTTGCATACATAACTCTTGGAGTGACCACCTCAAATTCTACAGGAACAACAGCTTCCGAGCCATGAGATAATTTGAATGGTGTCTCCCCTGTAGCTGAAGACGGGGTAGTACGAAGAGTCCAAAGGATGGAAGGAAGTTGATCTGCCCAATTTCCCCTTTGATTCAAAACTCTTTTCATCAGGAGCTGCTGGATTTGCCTGTTTGCTGCTTCTACTTGACCATTTGTTCTTGGATGATGTACCGAGGCAAATCGAAGATCAATTCCCACCTGATCACAAAAATTTATCATCTCTGGATTATTGAACTGTGGACCATTATCAGTGATAATTGCTAGCGGAATTCCATGCCGGCAGACTATTTCTCCCCAGATGAAGTTTCTGATAATTTGGGTTGTAATTTTTGCTAATGCCTTTGCCTCAATCCATTTGCTGAAGTAATCAATCATTACAATAATAACACGACGCTGGCCGCTGGCTATTGGGAAGGGTCCGATAAGATCCATCCCCCAAACAGCAAAGGGCCATGCTGCAGTTATTGATCTGAGAGACTGAGCAGGCAAATGCTGAAGAGGAGTGAACTTTTGACACTGAACACATCGCTTGGCGAATGCTTCAGCATCCTTTCTCATGGTTGTCCAGAAATATCCTTGCCTTAAGATTCTCTTCTCCAGAGTCTTTGCTCCTGAATGGCTACCACACTCCCCGGAATGAACATCCTGAAGTATGGTTGGGATTTCGTCCTCTGAAACACATCGTGCTGAGGGAGAGATCAATGTCTTTCTGTATAGAACTCCCGCTATCAAATATTAGTATGTCGCCTTCCTTCTGAATTTTCTCCTATCTTTGATGGAATGATGGAACTCTCCTTTTGACAAAAACAGCTCGTAAGGATCCTTCCATGAAGGGTTCTGATCAATTTGCATAAGTTCCGCCTCATCTATTGTCGGGTGGAAAAGTTCAAAGGTCACTCCCCCGGATGGAAGACCGAACTTTGACAACTCATCCACTTCCCCATTTTGCGTTCTTGGGATGTGCTCGATAATAAATGTCTTGAATCTTCCGATTTCCTTTTTGGCTAGCAGCAGATATTTCTTCAGAATCGGCTCCCTTGTCTCATAATTCCCCAAGACCTGAGAGGCCATTACCAGTGAATCAGTTCTAACATGTATATATTCTATGCCAAGTTCTCTCGCAAGCCTCGGCCCAGCCAAAAGTGCTTCATATTCTGCCTGATTATTTATAACTGGAAAGAAGAACTTGATAGCTTGCTTCAGCCTGATGCCATTCAGATTGATCAAAACTACCCCGGCTCCCACGGAGTTTCTGCCAGAAGCCCCATCCACATAAATGACCCAAGCCAAAGGAGATTGCACCATCTGTTCAGGATTAGGTTCTGTCGTATCTACCAAGAAATCTTCCAAGATTTGCGCTTTGAACGCTGTTCGGGGGATGTATGATATCTCAAATTCGCTTAGTTCAATAGCCCATTTTGCTAACCTCCCTGAATGGTCCGGCTTTTCAAGAACATTTTTTAAAGGATGATCTATAATAACTTGGACAGAATGAGCCTGAAAATAAGGACGAAGCCTTCGCGCAGACATAACCAAGGCCAAGGCTAGTTTCTCCAAAATCGAATATCTGGTTTCTGCATCTTTAAGAATATGGCTGACGTAGTATATTGGGAACTGCCTCTTCTTTTCCTCCCGAACGAGGACAGAACTCACCGCATCCGGGCCGACTCCCAGATATAAGAATAACATTTCTCCCTCACGGGGACTTTGGAGTAGTGGAGTCGAAGTTAATTGTACTTTTAGCTCCTCAAAAGCCTTGTTACACTCCTCGCTCCATTCAAACTTTGATCCCCCTCGCAGTGTTTCAAAGAATGGGGCACTTTTATCTCCGGACTTGGAGATAAACCTGCTCAATCCTGCCAATCTCCCCCCAAGTTGCTGAACTTCTTTGGTATTTCGAGGAGGGGTCATATCAAGGATGGCCTTCACTTTATCTGGATTTGGTGCAAGGCCGTTTGGAATTAAGAGATGCCCAAGAAACTTGCCTTTGTTTTCCCCAAACACACATTTCAATGGGTTTAATTTTAACTTGAACCTCCGTAGAGTAGCAAACGTCTCTACGAGGTCTTTCAAGTGCAATGAGAATGTTTTACTTTTTAGAAGAAGATCAACAACGTAAACTTCGAGATTCCTTCCTTTTTGATGCTTAAAGACGGTATCCATCATTCTTTGGTATGTTGCGCCTGCGTTTTTAAGACCGAAGGGCATTACGAGATAGCAGTAACACCCATCGTTTGTGATAAATGAAGTATGCGGGATGTCAGGTTTGTGTATTTTAATTTGATGATACCAAGATAAGGCATCGAGGAAACTCATAAAACCATACCCAACCGCGGAATCAACCAAGACATCTATCTGAGGCAGAGGGTAGCAATCTTCGCTTTATTAAGTTTGGTGAAGTCCACACACATGCGCCACTTCCCACCAGATTTCTTAACCATTACAACATTCGACATCCATGTGGGATATTGAATTTCAGAAATAAAACCCGCTTTCAGGAGTTTGGAAACCTCCTCTCTGATGGGCAATGCCAGCTTGGTCGCCACTTCTCTCTTCTTTTGCTGGATAGGCTTGAACTCAGGAGATACGTTTAGATGATGACAAGCCACGTCTGGATCCACTCCTGGCATATCCTCCGCTGACCAAGCGAAGATTTCCAAATTCTCCAACAGGCAGGAGATTAGCTCTACTTTTTCCTCCTCCAGCAACTCAGCATTGATAACCAGCTTCTTTTCTTCCCCTTCAGCAATAGGAAACTCTTGGGTTTCCTGGGCAGGTTCCAGGTGAACCCCTTCGCGATCTTTTTCTTCCACTGCAGCCCTTGAGGATTCAGCAATTTCCAGAACTTCAGCCATGGCCTCGGGAAGTGAAACATCGGTGATCATGTTGAAAGTTCGTACATAGCACTCCCGAGCCACCTTTGAGTTGCTTCTAACCCGATACTGCTTTCCTTCGGCAGTGAACTTGAGAGCAAGGTAAATGGTAGACACTACTGCCCTGTATGCATTAAGAATCGGCCTCCCGAAGATGGCGCAGTAATTGCTCGGGGCATCTACCACCACGAAATTGATTAGCTTTATTACTCCTCCAAGAGAGACCAGGAGCTTTACTGAACCCTCTACTTCTTTCTTCTCCCCAGAAAAACAGTAAAGGGGCCCGTCGATGGAAAGCAAAGGCTTTCCGGTCTTCAGGGCTTCGAAAGTTGGGCGGAAAAGGAGATTGACGGAGCTGCCTGTATCAATCAAGATCTTGTGAACTGTATAATTCTCGATGACAGCTTTGATAACCACAGCATCATCAAAGGGATTGGCATTTGGGGGAAGGTCGTCCTGACCAAAAGTGACAATGGTGCCTTCAGGGGGAGAACTTGTAGAGACTGCCACTTCCTGCTTCAGAACTCTTGCAATGCTGGACTTGCGAGATGACTCCACTCCAGCTCCTCCATGGATATAATATATGTCCCCCAAGGGGCCCATATCATTGACTTCGATGCATTCAGTGGAAGGGTGGATGTTGCCATAGCAGACGACATATTCGACGTCGGCGCATTCCCAGGTTACTTCAACTGTTTCTTTCTCTTTTTTCTTCTCGACAGTTGGTTCAGCAATTGCATCTTTCCGAACTAGACCCTGGAGCTTTCCTTCTCCCAGGAGTCTCTCTATCAGCAAACGAAGGGCCCGACAGTCTTCAGTCAGATGCCCCCCATCTTTGTGATATTCACAATAAAGGTTCGGATTTTGACTGCGGATATCCGACTTCAGAGGAGCAGGCCTTTTGAAATCTGGCCTCTTTTGTAAAATCTGGACCACTTCATCCATGGTGACGTTTAAGGGAGTGAATGACTCTTGCGAGTCATCATATTGAGTGTATGGAATGATTGGAGGTGGCTGCGCGGTATACTGTTGTAAGTATACCGGCATGATTTGCGGAAGAGGAGCGAATGGAGCGGGAGCGATGGCCAACAGTGGTTTCTGATCTTGAAACCGCTGAAGGCCCATGAATGGTTGCTTATTTTTGTAGTTCCTCCCCCTTTGGGAATGGGGTTCAAAGCGAGACTGATTTGATGGTGGATTGTGAAAGGACGGATTTAACTGTTCCTTGTCGCTCACTAGCTTTGCGACATAGCCCAGATTGCTCTTCTCTCCTCTAATAAACATGTTTGCTAAACTTATCATTTCCTGATAAGTTCGAGGCTCCCTTATATTCGCTTCAAATTTTAGGGGGCCCTCTTTCAAACCATGAATGAGGGCAACCCTATACAACTCTGGATCCACATTCTGGACTTCCATGATCTCCTTCTGGAAGCGGTCCACGAAACGGGCCCACGTTTCGTCCTCCCGCTGCTTTATATCGAAAAGGGTCGTCGGGCCACTTTTCCTCTTCCTTGAGGTGAAGAACCTCAGCAAAAACTCCCTTCGCAGCTCAGCAAAACAACTGATCGATCTGGGATGTAGCCAATAAAACCACTCCCTTGCTTGTCCTTCAAAGGAGGTCACAAGGAGCTTGCACTTAGTCGCATCAGTTAAGGTTCTAAGAGAGATGGCTGACTCCAAGGCTTGTAAATGAACAGTGGGATCAGTCTCTCCATTGAAAGCTGGCAGGCGAGGCTCTCTAAAGTTATTAGGGGCAGGTTCCCCTCAGTCTTCGTCCACAAAGGGAGTAGTTTCTTCCATATCTTCATATAGAGGAGCAGGATAATAAGGCACCGGAGCTGCGGCTACTCGCGGACAAGCCGCCTGGTAAGAGGACCGAGCAGCAGCTTCTGGCGGGTAGGAGTGATGAATAGGAACTTCAGGGGGGTAGGAGAGACAGGCTGCGCCCTCCTGCGGGTAAGAAAGGCGGGCAGCATGAGAAGCCGCCCCCTGGAAATCAAGGGCCCGAGCCGGCATGCTGTGCGCGGCTTCCTGATAGAAGTTTTTCCTAGCCGCAAAACCTTCTTGCTGAGATTGGAGGTTGGCGGCTTGTGGTAGCGGGTAAGGTGGAGGCGGAGGAGGAGCTAGAGTCACCGCCTGATTAACCGCGGTTTGCTGTGGAACTAACCGCTCGGTTAATAGGGCCAAAGTCTAACTGATTGCGTCCAACCGCTGATCAGTCGCCCTCTGAGCCCGCTCGGCTTCTCTTCTGTATTGCTCCAAGGCTTCCCACAAAGAGTCCTCAATATGATCGGAACTGTCTCCAAGGTGGAACTGGCGGTCTGACATTATGGCAAAGAGGATTTCACCGACAATCTGCGATCTGAAGGTCGCGTGTTTCTGTTGAGTCCGAAATCGTACCTCCGAAGGAAATCGGAGGCTGCGGGCTGCCGGTTACTTTTTAGGTGGAGGAAACGAGACCGCTAGCAGCGGTCAAGGCCAGACTTCTCCCGTCATGGCGAATGCCACTCCTGTGACGGGCTTTCCTTTGATTCAAAAGAAGCGGTTACAGCGGGTTACAAGTGCAGGAAAGCAGAAGTCGGCCGGTCAGACAGTTCGCAAGACGAGAAACTCGAGACCGCAGCTCAAACAAGCGAGCTCCTGGATTCGGGTGTGCGCCTCTTGGGAACAGTGTCGCCCCCTATTTATAGGCTCGGGGGCCTTCCCGAACCGGAAGGGATAAAATAACCGCCTGCCCGGGTACAGGAGAAACGGGCAGGCGGTGACGGGATACACAAAGAAGAAAAGAAAGAAGCCGCGCGGCTTGGCGGCTTGCCCTTCCGACCTATCTGACCAGGGGTTGAAGACAACGCGACCAAGATGACGATGTAATCCGAGCGGTCTCCGTCTTGAGACCGCGGGTTGTTCTTTAGATTTGAACCTTGGCTTGTCTTTATGGTACAACCCGGGCGGTCTCCGACTTGAGACCGTGGCTTGCCTTTTTGGACTTGGGCATGGATAATCTTCAGTACTTGGAGGCGATCTGAATCTTGTCAGGCCGCTCGGCCCGTGCTAGTTGGTGTTGATGGACCTTGTAAAACCTGAACCGGGCGACTTATAACTACAAACCGCCCGGTCTGCGAGTAATTCAATTGGAAGCGGTCTTCTGGGTAAACACCCTCCACATCAGTTTTATCATATGAACATCTCCCGAGTTCAATCAGTTCAATCATTGAAGGTCATATGACTTCAATTAAGGATTATATTGATAGCTCTGTCTTGACAGTAAAGAAAGATGTCATGTATCAGATTCAAGAAATTAAGGAAGAAACTTCCTTCCTTAATAATCAGTTGACAAAGTGGTTTGACCTTGCAGAGAAATCAGTAGTTGCTCAGAACACTATTCTGACATCAATGGACAAACAACTCTAATTATCTGAGCAAGATGATAGTTTGTATAGGAAGTAGTCTTAGTCAACTAGAGGGGAGGGGGTGAATAAGACTATAATTTTGGGATTTAACCTAGCTGTTTTCTGAGTTTAGGTTATTAATAAATAAAGCACACAGAAAACACACAATGGTTTATAGAGGTTCCTCAAGACAGGGTGTCTTGAGTAGTCCTCTTTCCCCCTTCACCTTTCTAACAATGAGTTAGAGAAGGCCAACACCTCCAAACTCAGCTCCAAGAGCTTACAACACAGATCCCTCAATATCTCTTAGGTTTTCCCAAACCTACCTTCGGCTCAACAGCCCTACCTCGGGCTCAATAGCCCTACCTCAGATCTCACCAAGATCCTACACCCAAGCTGACCTCTCAGCTCTACTACTCAGGCCAGACAGCCCTACACCCTCAGGCAAAGATGCCCTACAATCTCAGAACTGTTAAGTTCCTACAAAGGTAATTATAGATGATTACAACAGAAGGTAGAATATATCAAGCCTTGGTCTTCTGTTGCTGAATAACTGATGTTGCAGTCTTGAAACAGGTATTAGGATGATGGCCTCAACTCTAATTCTTCTGATCCTTTCCTTCAGAGGATGATTGAGGATCAACTTGTCTTGTCTTGATCAATCAAGAAGAACAATCTTTCTCTGCTTGCAGCTTCAAGAAGCAGGAAGAGAAAACGTGAGGGTATCCGTCAATGAAACATTTAATTGTTTTCTTCAGTGTGAGAGAGAGAGAGTGTGAAAGTGACCTCTGATAAAGGTCAAAAGGAGGTTAGATCTTAAAGTTAATGTAGAGGGGGAGGGGGGGGGAACGAATAGAGTATTAAAATTTTTTCACTTATTTTTATAGCAGATTTAAAATAGTGATATATATGTGTATACTGAGTGAGTTATAAAACAAAATAAGAAATCACAGCACACAACACAGCACAACAAAATAAATAAGAATCACAGAGTACACTAGGATCTATATTAGTTCCCCAATAAACTTGGGTACATCAACTCTTCTACCACCCTTGGTAGGAATCCACTATGTTTTTGATCAGGTACCCTATCACCAATGGGGTTTTGATCAGGTGCCCAAAACACCAACTGAGCTTTTGATCAGGTGCTCTAACCAAACTACAGGTTTTTGTTCAGGTGCCCTGCCACCAAAGGGATAACTATTGAAGGGAGTTAGAACCCTGTACAACAGGGGATAAAGAGGGTTATGAAGTTCTTCTCTGTCATTAATCTTAGAGAAGACTAGTGGATTTGTGTTGTTTTAAAGCTCCCCCTGTCTGATTGAAAATAGTTGACAGTTGAGGATGGAGCTTTCTCTTGAATGTAGATCTTCCTTGATAGCTGATGAATCTGGGAGACAAATGTTTCTCAGATTGTTTGTTGCTCTTGAAGATCTAGAAACTTGTAGTAGAAATCTGAGATAAGAATGTTGATGTTGTTCTCAGAGATTTAGATGTGCTGCTTGAGAAAGATGAACTCTGTAAAGCTTTTTCTGTATTTCCCTTTCTTCTTCCTCTCGACTGTATCTTCTTTATGTATATTTTCTCTCGACAGTATTCTTCCTTCCATTTCTTCTTGCTATACTGCTATTATACTTCTTCTTTATTTTTCCTTAAAGAAATCTCTGAATGATTTGAAATTCAAATCTTTTAATTTAAGGAATAAATTATTCAGAAGAGATTTTCTTGGAACTGCAAATCTGATACGCTTTATTTCTTTTCCTTTTCCATGAAAGTGTACTTTTCCAAAATATGTCAACGACTATATTCTCGAAATATGAGAGTAATAAAAGGAAAGATATAATCCTTGACTTATCTGGAAGGAATAGAGTCATTGCTGATAGTAGATCTGAGTTCAGAGCATGAAATAAAAATAATCCTTCTGAAATACTGAACTGAATAGAAATTTCATTGATCTGAATAAATTCTTCGAACACAATCTGGAGTTCATCGATCACAAGCTGGAGGTCGTCGAACTGAGAGATAAAATCTGATAAGCTAGCTGGAATATTGAATTCGTTTAGCGGAGAAGAGCTTTCGTCGATCTGAACATCTTGAATCTATTTCTTCGACCACAGAGTTGAGTTCGTCGAACGCAGAATGAAGTTCGTCGAACTGAAGAGATTTTCTGTTGGACTGGCTTGAGAACTGAGTGCTTCAAGCTGGAGAGCAAGTTTGTCAAACGCAGAGAGGAGTTTGTCGAACGCAGAATAGAGTTCGTCAAATGCATAATCTTGGCAAGTTCGTCGAACTGGAGCATGCCGTTCGTCGAACGCAGGATGGAGTTCGTCGAACGCAGAAAACTTATCTTTTCCTTAGTTCTAACAGCCTAAAACCTTGAACCTTAAGACTATACATTAGGTTCAACCTAGTCCTAATAAATAGATAGTGATCCTAGCCCAAATCAGTAATTGGGTTGTTCCAACAATCTCCCCCTATTTGGGTTAGGACACTATTTGACAAAAATTGAACAATAAAATAAACAACAAAACAACAGAAAATATATATCTGGTAGATTTTAATTATTTCAGCAGATATAAAATATGATACTCTGAGTTTTGAAAATTTACATTGAAAACAGACATAATAAAAACAAATATATCAGAACCTTTTGCTTTCTGAATTCTGACATTGCCTTCAGCTTTCTGAATTTGATTTTCTTGAGTTGTATCTTCTATATCAAACAATATTTCTGAATCTGCATTTGCATCTTTTGCTTTGCTTAGAAATCATTGCCTTCAGCATTTTTCTTTGTTTATTTGAACTGAATCTTGCTTTCTGAAATTTTTTGGAACTTAAGTTGGAGTTGACTTCACCAAATCAACTTGAACTGGAACTGAAAAGCTTTATAATCTGAATCTGCATTTTTCAGCTTTAGCTTTTGTTGATCTGAACTGTAGCAATAACTGAATCTGCTTTGCTACCAATCTGCATTTGAATCTGTCATATCTGAATTTCAGAATAAAAATTGCTGTGAGCTTCTTCATCAAGAATTGATATTTCTTTTTCATACTGCATTTCCTCTTGAAACTTGAGCATCTTCATAAAACATCTCCCCCTATCATAAAGAAGCTTCTTCAAAACAACCCCCTATCAAAAGGAGCTTCTTCATGAAACTTCCCCCCTGCCTAGTTTCAGGAAGGTCTGAAGCTAGGCCCCTAGAAGAAGGGACATATGAGGAGGTAGGGAAGGTTGCAATCTTTTTGAAGAAATATTGCTATTGTTCCTGCAAAATAAAATAGAGATCAATTGCAAAGGAACTGGAAAAGAAACAATTCTGTAGACATACAGTTAAAATGAAATAAAAAATTTGATTATAAAGAAAGATCAGAAACATAGGCTTCATCAAAACTGCGTTCGATGAAAAATAAATTTTCATCTATCTCTGTTCGACGATTTAGATGACTTCGTCGATCTCCGTTCGACGAACGACTAAATTTCATCGATCTCAGTTCGATGAAGTGATGGGATAAGTAGAAAATTTAATTTTTAATTGATTGAATCTCCATCTATCATTCCTAGCTGATTTATAAAGAAGATATGTTTCTTTTCATCCAAGGGTATGGTGAAAATATCAGCCCTTTGCAAATCAGTAGAAATGAATTGTAGGCAAATTGTATTTTTATCCACATTATCCCTGAAAAAGTGGTGCCTAATTTCTATGTGTTTAGTCCTACTATGGAGTACTGGATTTTGTGCTATAGATATTGCACTAGTATTGTCACAAAATATAATTGAATTATTTAGATTGGTACCATAATCTAGAAGTTGATTTTGTATCCACAATATTTGTGAGTAGCAACTGCCTACAGCAATGTATTCTGCTTCAGCTGTTGATGTAGACACAGATGTTTGTTTCTTACAAAACCAAGACACAAGCCTATCACCAAGAAACTGGCAAGTTCCAAATGTGCTTTTCCTGTCTACTCTGCATCCAGCATAATCAGAATCTGAGAATCCAGTTAATTCAAATTCTGATGCTATTGGATACCAGAGTCCTAGATTTGGACAACACTTTATATATCTCAAAATTCTTTTTAGTAAAATTAGGTGAGATTCTTTGGGGTTAACTTGGAACCTAGCACAAATACATGTAGCAAACATTATGTCAGGTCTACTAGCTGTTAAGTAAAGTAGTGAGCCAACAATTGCTCTATATACTTTCTGATCAACAGGTTTCCCTGATTCATCATTGTCAACAACAGCATTTTAGGGCATGGGTGTTTTCATGGTGGAAGCATCAGACATACCAAATCTTTTCACTAATTCCTTAGCATACTTAGATTGTGATATGAATATGCCATTTGGAGTTTGCTTCACTTGAAGACCAAGGAAGTATGATAACTCACCCATACTACTCATTTCAAATTTATATTGCATTAGGTTAGAAAACCTTTTGCATAGATTTGAATCAGTAGAGCCAAATATAATATCATCTACATATATTTGAACTAGTAAAGTTTGATTTTTATGTATCCTGAAAAATAGGGTTTTATCAACAATGGCTCTACAGAAATTGTCCCCCAAAAGAAAATTAGCTAAGGTCTCATACCATGCTCTGGGAGCTTGTTTGAGACCATAGAGAGCTTTATTAAGCTTAAATACATAAGAAGAGTGAGTTGGAGAGATAAAACCTGGTGGTTGTTCCACATAGACTTCGTCTTTGTTGTCTCCATTAAGAAATGCACTCTTCACATCCATCTGATAATCTTTGAACTTCTTGAAGGCAGCAAAAGCAAGGAATATCCTTATAGCTTCAAGTCTAGCAACAAGAGCAAAGGTTTGATCATAATCAATTCCTTCTTCCTAAGAATATCCTTGGGCTACTAATCTTGCTTTATTCCTGATGATTATGCCTTGATCATCTAGCTTGTTCCTGAAGACCCACTTGGTGCCAATAACTGGATGGCCTTTTGGTCTTGGAACCAAATCCCAAACCTTGTTCCATTCAAATTGGTTGAGCTCCTCTTGCATTGCAAGAATCCAGTTTGGATCTTGTTCTGCATCTTTTATGGTTTGAGGTTCAACTTGTGATAGGAAACATGTGTGCATCTGATTTTGGTGTAGTTGATGCCTTGTTTGAACACCTGCTGAATTATCTCCAATGATTTGAGATATTGGATGATCTGTAACTGTAATGTGATCAACAGTTGGAGTTGGTTCAACAATAGTTTTTTCTTGAGGGACTTGTTCAGCTGTCATTTGATTTGAGTTGTCAGCAAGATTTGGATTATCTTCTTCTTCACTGTCTTCAATTATTTCATTTGATGGAAGTAGAGAATCATTATTCTGTAGATTTAGTCAATTTAGCTCTTGACATAGAGCTGGTACCTGCAAAGTATGTTTGGTAGAGGTGGTATTTCTCTCCTCATTTAACATGTTAGTTTCATCAAAAGATACATGTATGGACTCTTCTACCTTAAGAGTAGATTTGTTGTAAACTCTAAATGCTTTACTAGAAAGTGAATATCCAAGGAATGTACATTCAGCAGATTTTGCTTCAAATTTCCTGAGATACTTCTTATCATTGTTATGCACATAACATTTACATCCAAATATCTTAAAATATTTAACCTAGGGCTTTTTATTCTTAAGTAATTCATAGGGAGTTTTACCCTTAAGCTTATGTATCAGGATTCTGTTCAACACATAATTTGTTGTGTTCACTGCCTCTGCCAAAAAAGAGATTGGCAAGTGAGGATCAGCAAGCGATGTAGTTGTTGATTCAATAAGTGTTCTATTTTTCCTTTCAGCTACCCCATTTTGTTGAGGAGTTCTAGGAGCAGAGAAACATTGCCTGATCCCTTCTATTCCACAAAATTCTCTCATCAGAAGAGATTCAAACTCAGTGCCATGATCACTTCTAATCAATGCAACTAGAGTAGAGTACTCAATCTTGATGGATCAGAGAAAGTCTGTCAGAACATTGAAGGTGTCAGACTTGTTCCTAAGAAAGAACACCCAAGTGAATCTTGAGAAGTCATCTTCAATAACTAGAGAATAATGCTTCCCTCCTAGACTTTGTATTGCAGTGGGTCCAAAAAGGTCCAAATGCAGTATGTACAAAACCCTAGGTTAATCACTCTTGGATAAAGATTTAAAACTACTCTTGGTCTTCTTACCTAATTGACAAACCCTGCAGAGTCCTTCCTTCTTGTATGAACTAGAAGGTAGTCCTCTAACAAGATTGTCCTTAGAAAGCTTAGATATAGTTCTAAGGTTAATATATCCTAGCCGTTTATGCCATAATTCATTGATTTTTCTTATAGAATTGAGTAAGCAAATATCGGAGTTGGCAGAGTCAAAATTGACTAAATAAATATTTCCATGTTTAATACCAGATAATACATTTATGTTTATATTATTGGTAATAAGACATAATGAGTGGTTAAAAGTTACCTGATAACCTTCATCACATAACTGGCTTATGTTGATGAGGTTGTGCTTCAGACCCTTGACATAAGCTACCTCTTTGAAGGTGACTGCTCCAACTTTGATCTATCCATAGCCTTTGGTTTGTCCACAGTTGGAGTCTCCAAAGATCACTTTGGGTCCAAGCCTTGCCTTATAGTTTCTTAGGTTGGCCTTGTTTCCTGTCATATGCTTTGAGCACCCACTATCGAAATACCATTGTTCTTTTAATTTTGGATAGCCCTGTACCTGCACAATAGAAAAAATTAACTAGTTGTTCTTGACCCAGACTACCTTGGGTCCTTTTGTTTTTCCACAAAATTCTGAAATAAAAGACATCTCAGGTTGATCCTTATAACCTTGTGGATGATATCTCCTTGGAGGAATTATCCACTCAGTAAAAGGATTCTTAGTTTGTGAAGAATAAAAATTCTTTAGATTTTTAGTATGTTTTCCGTTCGACGAATTCAGGTGAGTTTGTCGATCTCCGTTCGACGAAGTGAAGTGCTTTCGTCGAGCGCCGTTTGAATAATAACTATACTGAATATTTGTCTTAAGAGTTCATCGATCTCCGTCTTAAGAAGTGAATTGATTTCATCGAGCTCCGTTCGACGAATTCTACTAAATTCCTTTATTCTTAACAACCTTGCTTGAAATGTTTTTATCTATTTCTATTGCCTCTTTGTTCTTAATAGAAATGAATTTTACTGGTGTAGATAAGATGTTTTTCTTAAGCAGATGTGGCTCACTTGATAATGTACCCAAGCCCAACTTGCCACTAAGTCTGGCATTCACTGTGCTTGTGATGTCCATCAGTTTGATACTTCTCCCATTGAGGGATTCTTCAAACTTCTTAGCTTCAGACAACTTGTTCTCAATGAGAACAATGTGTTCTCTGGAGGCAGCCAAATCTTTCTTAAGATTGACATTTTCTTCACTTAGTTGGTTCATTTCAACCAACTAATTTCTGAGAGAGATTATCTCTTTCTCAGATTTAATTAAATCTATACAAAGAGCTTTGAATTCATCTTTGAATTCAATTGAATTAAAATCAAAATTAGATATTACCTGATCACTGTCAGCTTCAGATTCTGATTCTTCTGAATTATGTCTTATGGCATTGATAGCCATCTTGCAGAAGTTTCTTTCTTCTTCATCGTTTATTTCTTCTTCATCGTCACTGGAGCTGGATAATGATGCAAATTCTTGCTCACTGCTTGAGTCATATATGGCCATCAAGCTTTGGTCCTTCTCATTTGCATTTTCTTCATCTTCAGAAGAGTTGGATGAAGATTCTGATTCTGTTTCACTCCATGTTTCAGCTACAAGGCCTCTTCCCTTATGCATGTGTTTATGGGAGGAAGGCTTGCTGGAGTGCCTTTTCTCTTCTTTTTCTTTTCTCTTTTCTTTCTTTTGGTTCTCTGGACACTCAGGTAGAATGTGTCCAGTTTTCCTACAACCAAAACAGATAATTTCGTTAGAATTTGATTTATCATACCGTGGTTTTTCTCTTGATCTGGAATCCTTCTTTCTGAAGTCCTTCTCAGCCATTTTATAAAATCTCTTTGCTAGAGGACTAATAAACTCCACTTCTCCTAGAGCTTTATCTTCCTCTTCAGATGCTTGGAAAGCAATGCTCTTTTCCTTCTTGGATGCTGATGAGGAAGTAGATAGTTCAGCTTCTCTGGACTTGATAAGCTGCTCATAGGATTTGAGTTTGCCTAACAAGGTCTCAGTAGAGATCTCATTAAGGCTTCTGGCTTCCTTGATTGGCCAGATCCTAGAGTCCCATGTGTTGGGGAAGCACATTAGGATCTTATCATTTACTTCAGTGATTGAGATCACTTTGTCCAAAGTCTTCAGCTCATTGATTATGAGGCTGAGTCTGTTGTACATGTCAGCTACTGTTTCATTTTCTCCCTTCTTGAAATTCTCGTACTGGGAGATTAAATGTGATCTTCTATCTTTTCTCTCCTCTGCAGATCCTTCAACCATGTTGTTGAGGGAGATCCAGATTTCCCTGGCTGAAGTGCATTCCACAACTTTTTGAAATATGTCATCTGATATTGTCTGTGCCAATATATTCATTGCTTTGGCATCAGCACTTCTCTGCTTCTTTTGAGCTTCTATCCACTCAGGAGGTGGAACAGCATTATTTGTTGTTGCTTCAGCACTTGTTGATGTTGTAGAAGTGGGAGGTCCTATCAAAATCACATTAAGAATATCTTCATCAATAGAATTCATATATAACCTGATCCTTGCCTTCCATAATGCAAACTTATTTAGATTGCACATAGGAGGTCTTGTGCTTGAGTATTCTTTGTTCTGTGTCATGGATTTTTAGCAAAAGAAAAACTCTAGAAAACTTAAGATCAAATTGATCTTTTAATTCAGGTGTTAGCCTGTAAAGAATCAACCAGCCTATGATACCAATTGAAAGTGACCTCTGATAGAGGTCAAGAGGAGGTTAGATCTTAAAGTTACTCTAGAGGGGGGGGGGGGGGTGAATAGAGTATTAAAAGTTTTCACTTATTTTTATAGCAGATTTAAAATAGTGATATATATATGTGTATACTGAGTGAGTTACACAACAAAATAAGAAATCACAGCACACAGCACACAGCATAACACAACAAAATAAACAAGAATCATAGAGGACACAAAGATCTATAGTAGTTCCCCAATAAACCTAGGTACATCTACTCTTCTACCACCCTTGGTAGGAATCCACTAGGTTTTTAATCAGGTGCCCTATCACCAATGGGGTTTTGATCAAGTGCCCAAAACACCAACTGAGCTTTTGATCAGGTGCTCTAACCAAACTATAGGTTTTTGTTCAGGTGCGCTGCCACCAAGGGGTTAACTTTTGAAGGGAGTTAGAACCCTGTACAAGAGGGGATAAATAGGGTTATGAAGTTCTTCTCTGTCAATAATATTAAAGAAGACTAGTGGAATTGTGTTGTTGTAAAGCTCCCCCTGTCTGATAGAAAATAGTTGACAGTTGAGGATGGAGGTTTCTCTTGAATGTAGATCTTCCTTGATAGCTGATGAATCTGGGAGACAAATGTTTCTCAGATTGTTTGTTGCTCTTGAAGATCTAGAAACTTGCAGAAGAAATCTGAGATTAGAATGTTGATGTTGTTCTCAAAGATTTAGATGTGCTGCTTGAGGAAGATGAACTCTGTAAAGCTTTTTCTGTATTTCCCTTTCTTCTTCCTCTCCACTGTATCTTCTTTTTGTATATTCTCTCTCAACAGTATTCTTCCTTCCTTTTCTTCTTGTTGTACTACTGTTATACTTCTTCTTTATTTTTCCTTAAAGAAACCTCCGACTGATTTGAAATTCAAATCTTTTAATTTAAGGAATAAAATATTCAGAAGAGATATTCTTGGAACTGCAAATCTGATACGCTTTATTTCTTTTCCTTTTCCATGAAAGTGTCCTTTTCCAAAATATGTCAACGGCTATATTCTCGAAATATGAGAGTAATAAAAGGAAAGATAAAATCCTTTACTTAACTGGAAGGAATAGAGCCATTGCTGATAGTAGATCTGAGTTCAGAGAATGAAATAAAAATTATCCTTTTGAAATACTGAACTGAATAGAAATTTCGTTGATCTGAATAAATTCGTCGAACATAATCTGGAGTTCGTCGATCTCAAGCTGGAGGTCGTCGAACTGAGAGATAAAATATGATAAGCTAGCTGGAATATTGAATTCGTTGAGCTGAGAAGAGCTTTTGTCGATCTGAACATCTTGAAACTAATTCTTCGACCACAGAGCTGAGTTCGTCGAACGCAAAATGAAGTTCATCGAACTGAAGAGATAATCTGCTGGACTGGCTTGAGAACTGAGTGCATCGAGCTGGAGAGCAAGTTCGTCGAACGCAGATAGGAGTTCGTTGAACGAAGAATAGAGTTTGTCGAACGCAGAACCTTGGCAAGTTCGTCGAACTGGATCATGCCGTTCGTCGAACGCAGGATGGAGTTCGTCGAACGCAGAAAACTTATCTTTTCCTTAGTTCTAACAGCCTAAAACCTTGACCCTTAAGAGTATACATTGGGGTCAACTTAGTCCTAATAAACAGATAGTGATCCTAACCCAAATCAGTAATAGGGTTGTTCCAACAGAGTGTTTACAAAGTCCTAAATCATTCTTTTATATCACTCCAGTCTTCAACGGCTATCAGATGTCCCCTGAAACAGCATGGAGGAGATTGGAACATCTTATCTTACTTTATAGCGTGATGCGCCAAAAGCAAACCCGCCAGAACTTTTGAATCTGTCTCAGTGGTTGGGCTGAGACGGCTTATAGTCTCAACAACTACTTCTATCCCATCCCAGCGGATCTGCTGAGACAGACAGTTGTCTCAGTGGTTTTCCTGTATCTGCAGCTCAGCTGGACCAAACACCTTCTCAGCGGCACTTGGCCTTTCTCAGCGGTTCATCTGAGATAGAGAGCTTGTCTCAGCGGTTTTGGCAGCAAACTTACTAAACTTACTTCACACATTGGAATAAACTAACCCTGCATGGTCTTGAGATGAAATAGGGTTTATCAAATAGAACTTGTACTTAGCATTGAGTGTGAAGCTTCTTCAAATCAAGGGAACATTGAGGGTCATATTCCCAACAAAAGACATAGGACATGTCAAGAATTATGTTAGCAAGACTGATGAGGTCATAGAGAAGGCCTCCAATCACATTGAAGAATATGTATGATCTACTGCAAAGACCATGATTGGAGAAGAAGAAAATACGAAAGATGAGCTCAAGTCAGAGCTAGAAAAAGCCTTCCAATCCATCTCAGGATTTGTAGCTACTGCTACACAAATCTTATAATAGAAAATAAGTGAAGAAGCTAGAATGGGTGTGGAGACCAATGCAGAGAACAATTCTCTCCTGGCCCTCAAGGTTCTACAGGGAACAAGAATAGCACTGAACCTTCCACTGCTAGACAATATGAGAAAGGAAGACTTTGATTTTGAGACTCAAGCCAAGGATGCTCAAAATAAACAACTTGCAGCAAGGAGGAAGAGGGAAGGTGTCATGCTAGCAGAAGAGTTCATGGCTAAGCAAAGAATAGAGCAGGGCAATGACCCTGATTATGAGTATTGGAGTGAGGACTCCAAAAGAATAATTCTAAATGCTTGGCTGAGCCATGGCCAAGTCTATAAGGACATTGACAGAATATATCCTACAGAAGAGTGGATAAGGCACCTTGAGAGAAACACAAAAAGGAAATGAATCTTCAAAGAGAATCTAGTGAGGAAGCACAATCCAAGGAGGATGCCTTCAAGATATATTCCAAAGCCCTATCTATACTTCAAAAGGAAAGAAAACAAGAGGAAGATAGCTGAGATAAAAGCTGTTGCTGAAGAAAAGGAGGCTACTGCTGATGATGCTGAATGCACATCTTCAACAAAGAAAAGAAAAACATAAACTTATGTATTGAGTTTTGTTTTATTAAATATTATGAAGGAAATGTAAAATGAATAATTCATCAACATTTTATCCTTAATAAAACTGATAATTCTGTTGAATTAATAGTTTGTGTTATAGGCCAATTTTAGTCAAGCTAAATGTTATTCAATACTAATGCTTTAGATATTATGTGGTGCATATACACAAATATAGTTAACAAAGTTATTTTTTAATTAAAACAATGTTGTTGTTAAGTTGTCATGAAATTTTGGATAATCTATCATGACATTTTCTGTAGTGCCAAACTTTTGTTAATGATATTATGAATGTTATGTAATACATTATCATGATTAGTTGTTTTTGTGGTTATGTATCTTAGCAATTGTGTATGTTCTGCCTTCTTCAAATAGGGGGGGGGGGGATTGATGGGAATATTTCCCTCAATGTGTGACATCCCTCAAACAACTAGAACCCTAAGTTGGTTTTGTCATGACTAGGTCATGACAAAAACCTAGGAAGCAGAAAAGACGATGAGAGCATAGGCAAGAAGGAGGAAAACCACTGTGGTCTGCAAATAGCCATTTTTAGTTACCAAGCCTAGGGTTGGACTTTAGGCCCTCACATTGACCCTTTGACCCCACCATAGCATCCCTAAACTATTAGGGGTCCCTTGGAGCACCAAGGACCCATTGGGGTCAACCAAAGAGGCCAATTTGACCAAAGTCAACCCTAGCCTTAAAATGGTCAAAGTAGCCTAGTTAGGGTCAATTGGTTTCCACCAAGCAAAATTGACCTTGATCCTATACTTATGAGGATATTAGGGACACAATGGACCAAAAAACCCATCATGGTGCCACCAATTCGACCAATTTGACCTAAGTCAATAATAGCCCTGTTTTGGTCAAAGTGGCCTATTAAGGGTCAATTGACCCTCACATTGCCAAATTGACCCTACCTAGACCTTCCTAACCCTTAAGGGAGGCCAATGGGTGAATAGACACCCATTTGGGTCAACCGTCAAATTGGCCAAAGTCAACTCTACCCTAAATTTAGGTCAAAATGACCTATTTTTACCTAACCAAGCCCAATCCACTTGTGTTAGACCCAATTGAAATGGCCCACAGACTCATGGGGTTGAGAATTACTCAATTTGTCACTGAATTTTAAGAAATTTGGCCAGCAGAGAGAAAGCCCCAATTTTAAAGAGAGAGAGGGGGGTGTAATGGGGAGGAAGAAGTAACCTTCAATCTCCCCCATTAATGGCAACATTCATCTCCTCTTGGGGAGAGGAGGAGTTTCCAGCCTTCACCCCGCCGGATTGAGGCTCCATTCACCTCCCCCAAGTGAAACCGAAATTCCCCATAATTGCCATTAATGCTTTCCAGAATAAAGCATCTCAATGCTCCAATAGAAACCCCCACCACCATCAGTGATTAGAGAGGAAGAAAACCACCAACTTTCTAAGAGGAATCAGATACTGGAAACTATGAGAGGCATGGCACCAAAAGCTCCAATTCTGATCATGGCACCCCACCAGAATACGCTACATAAGGCCACCACACAGGTCCGATCCCCTTCTCCTCTCTTAGTGCTAGATCCCTATCAATTTGGGGCTTGATTCGAGCCAAATCGGGCTCGAATCAAGCATCTAAAGGGTCTCATTTTTGAGCTCCTTTCCCCTCCTCGGAACCCCTACTCTAGCCACCACCGGTCGACAAAGGACCCCCTATCGCCGGCCACCACCTCGACGAAGGTGGTGGTGGCACATTCCGGCCGAGGAGATATGAGGGTGGCTGGGAAATCGTCCCGCAAAAGCTCCAGGACGGGCTACTATGAGCCGTCCAAGGATTGGGGACGATGATGGAGAACCGTCTGATATAGAGTGATCTACTATTTGCAGACCTAGATGATTTAATTCCTATAATATTTGATTTCTGTCACAGTGTATGCAGTGCTTAGTTTAAATTAATAAAAAAACATAATGGCCCATACTAGAAAAGTGTTCAACATCAAAGTTGTAGGACATGGAGTCTAGTTTTAATTAAAATTTGTTTCATCAAATTTGGATCACTAGGCTGACCTCAGCACGCAAAATGGTGCAACATGTACAAAGGGTTGACCAGAGCTTAATCTGAGTGCCCCACTAATCCAGTCATCCAAATGACTTGAAATTTGAAACATTGGCTTTTTACACCAACACCTTTAACATATCCAAACATGAGAATTTTTGGAGGACATTTTTTAACGTTTGTACAAAAAATTAATAATCCATGTATTAATTAATTATAAGGTTCAATCACACCCAAATCTCTCCAAATTTTGGCTGGTGGCCCTTAGGGTTATAACATGACTCTGGTAAAAATATCATCTTAATTGGGATTGACTTGGTTGGGTAATTAATTAACCAAAGATTGGTCAAACTAAGGGGTTTTAGGTCAAAAGTGCACTTGTTGGGTTAAGTGGTCAAATCTCATCAAAATGATGTGAGACCTTGGCCACTGACTTATTACCACATAAAACACCTCCCACAATGATTTGGGGTGGTTTGGGGTGGATATGCCCTAAGACCCTACTTCAAACCCTAGGGTTGGACTTTGGGCTTGATGAAGGACATAGGGTCATATGTCCTTGGATGGACTTGGAACTTGGTTGGTAAGTTCTTAGGGTGGTGAATAACCCTAGGTAATTTTATGAGAGCTTTTAGGCACTCTTATTCCCTCAAATATAATTAAGAATCATTTAGGGAACATCCTTACAAAAAGGAATTACATGTTCATATAACCTAGGATGATTATAATACTTTGCCAGCTAGCTTGTATTAGTGATAATGTTCCCTGATATTTTTGTTGTGATTTTTAGGATGATCTATATGGTACTTCATTCACAAACCCTTTATGTGAGCTATTTGTGAGAAAAATTAGTTAAGGGTTTATTACTCTCTGAAAATTGTGAAACTTGGTAATAGGACACTTTAGGGCATTAGCAAGCTCTGTGATTTTGTGTATGATTTTTGAAAATATTTATCAGTAGGTTACTTCACAATGTGCCCTAGTTTGGATTTTCTTGAAATATTTATTTATGTGACTAAATGGTTTTGCAAAATTATAAAACTCAGTCAGTGAACTTTCATGATCATTATAGAGGTGTGTTATTTTTACTATAATTTTTGGATAAGTTGTTTTTGGTGGTTCCTTCATTAGCCTCCAATTTTGGATAATTATTGAATATTATAATTAGAGGCCAATACCTTACTGTAAAATTGTGATATTCTGTACTTGTTATTTTGATATACTAGATTTTCCATAAATTTGTGTAGGTCAAATCATAAGAAGATCTGACACCTCATTGTCAATTTCATACTTGGACAATTTTGGAGAAATTAGAATAAATGCCAAATAAATAAGGAAAATTATGACCTTCTGGATTTAATCTTATAATATCATGATAGACTCCAAGTAATAATTTTGAGTCATTTGCATGACTATTTGGAGTACCTTCCCTCATACACCTCATATAGCTCAATTGGTCTGCGTATAGTAAAATTGTAAAACTTGAGTAACTTCTAGACCATTAGGTGAGAATGGGAGGTAGATGGTGTCTTGGTCGCGTTGAGGAGATTTGAGGTCACCAACAGGAGTCTATATGTTTAGTGTGCCCAAAAAGCAAAGGGGCAAGGTTGTGCTCGGGATCGACGAAAGATCGTCCTTCCCTTAGAGAGTCATAAGATACTTAAGGTTAATCCAAGTGTAATGATAAGAGGGTATTCTTATGGATAGTTACCAATAACATTATATGTCTTAAGAAAGGCAGGTTTGGGCTATCATCCCATCGTACCTCCTAGTACCACTGCGAGCCCCTCAACGGGTAGACCTCGGGAAGTCCAAGATTAACCATAAATCATAGGAGTAAAATGTTGTGCAAGACTAACTTATAATACACTCACCCACACCCCGGTGGTTACGGGAGGATAGTTGGTTTGCTCTTGCGAGCGGTAGGCTCGGTGGTTGTAGAAGCGGACTAATTAGTTCGGTGAGCTTGTGACTCAGAAATGGTTATTGGATGGGTAGGTTAGCCCGGGGAGCTTATGGCTCAGAGATGTTTATAAATGTATGTGCACAAGGTGGTGGGTCTTTGGTATTGATGGTCGTCGCACCGACATAGATACTTTGGCTCGGTAATTGTGGATTACACTTTACCAAGAAAAGTCTGGTGGACTGGCCCACAAGAGTACGCGGGAGTTCCGCTGTTGTGTTTTTAGCGTCTAGGCGTACGATATGTCTAGGTTAGGTAGTCCAGATACCAACCTAGAGGTGGGCGAGGTCCAACCCACCGCTTCTGTTTGCCACTATGGGAGTATCTTGGGAGTTTTGCTAGCTCCAAAAAGGGGGAACTAAAGGTCTGTACGCACAAAGTCGAAGTGTGTGAGTTGCACTTGTGTGTTCATAGCATAAACTGCATAACTCTGCATGTCATAGCATAAGCATTGCATTTCACTCCTACCCCTATCGAATAAATTGGTTATGAGACTATTTATACGATAGGCCCTGCTAAACGATCCCTTGGTCTATAGGTTTGTATGGGCATTCCTATAAATTATGGTTACTCTTCCTTATTACTGTTTACCTTATTACTATTTACTCATTGCTGTTTTACCTATTACTTCTTTAATAGTTACTGCTTAACTCATTGTAAAATATGCTTTGTAGTGGTAGACCTTTCCTATAGATTAGATTCACCGTCACCTGCTATTGTTTATACCCCTTGCTATCCTCCGCTTCATTCCTCCCGCTCGGTGCCTAGGAATCATTGGGGGAGGGTGGGGGATAGGCTATGTCTATTTGACTAATGGTCGGAGGACCTTATAATTTTAGGGGACCGAGGAGATGCTGCAGCACCAGAGGCCTGTGCAGATGGAGGCAGAACAGTCTAGCACAGGAGCACTCATCTCAGGATCCCTGAGTGTTACTAGTTGCTTTGCTTTCGCGAGTGACATTGTAGTGAGGATTTGATGTATCGGGTCGGAGCCCTTTTTATTGCTGCCTTTATTTCGGTTACTATCTGTGGGCCTCTTTTATCCTGAGATATTTTATTTCATGTGATGTGGACTTGATTTCTATATATCCAAATGAATACTTTTCTCTTTTTGTGATCGATATGGCTGGCAAGATCGGCATTTTGTAGTGGTGACCTTCCCGAGTGATGGTGTCACCGCAAAGCGGCAGTTCTGGGCATAAGACCCGGTTTTGTAGCAAAAAAAGGGGTCTTACATACTGGCAGTTAGATACAACATGGACCCAATTATACACCTATAGATGGATTCATCAAAGGGCTTACCCTTTTCATCCTTGTCCAGTGAAATGTTGGACCCCATGGGAGTTTTCATGGTGCAGGCTGATTCCATCCCAAACTTCTTAGTTAGCTCCCTAGTGTACTTGGTCTGAGAGATGAAAATTACCTCATCAGACTGTTTCACTTGGAGGCCTAAGAAGTACTCGAGCTCTCCCATACTGCTCATCTAAAACTCCCCCTACATAAGGTTGGCAAACATTTTGAAAAGGTTGCCATTTGTAGACCCAAAGTTTATGTCATCAACATAAATTTGGACTAGTAGACACTTGCCCTTTGTTTCCCTATGAAACAATATGATATCTATCTTTCCCCTCAATAACTTGTTCTTGATGAGAAATCCAAACAAGGTCTCATACCAAACCCTAGGGGCTTGCTTTAGACCATATAGAGCGTTCCTAAGCAAATAGACATGAGGGGAGAGGGTTGGATGAACAAAACCTGAGGGCGGCTCTACATATACCGCTTCCTTTAGATTGCCATTCAGGAATGTTGATTTGATATCCATTTTGTATACTTTGAACCCTTTGTGGGCAGCATAGGCTAGGAATAGTCTTATAGCTTCCAACCTTGCAACAACAATGGTTTGATCAAAGTCATTACCTTCTTCTTGTCTGTACCATTTGGCCACTAGTCTGGCTTTATTTTTGATAATTTTGCCATTCTCATCAAGCATATTTCTGTAGATCCAATTGGTGCCAATGATATTATGTCCATGAGGTTTTGACACCAATTTCCACACCTTGCACCTCTTGAATTGAAGCAGTTCTTCTTGCATTGCTTGAATCCAGAAGGTGTCTTCATTTGCTTCTTCAAATTTCATGGGTTCCATTTGCGATAGAAAGCTCAAGAATAGGGCTTCATTGTGAGCCCTACTTCTGGTGACCACTCCTTGGTTCACATCTAAATTATTTGGTTCCTTGGATGATCCCTTAGGTGTTTGTGTGCTGCAGGCAACCTGTCAGCTATCTGCAGCTCTTCTTCTTGAGCAACATCTTCTTTATCAGCTTGCTGATCTTCAACTTCAGGGATTGCTACCTCTGAATTGACCTTTTTTGTGCTGGGTATGTCTTGGAGAGACATGTCATGCACTTGCTGTTCATTACCTATCAAAACAGGAGAGCTGGACCAGCCCTTAGAGAGCAGGCTTATCTCATCAAAAACCACATACATAGACTCTTCTACAACATGAGTTTTCTTGTTGAATACTCTATAGGGTTTGATATGTGAGCTATATCCAACAAGAACCCCTTCATTGCATTTTTCAGCAAACTTAGTTAATTGAGATTTTCCATTATTTAGAATATAGCATTTGCAACCAAAGATTCTGAAGTATGAAATAGTTAGTTGTTTTCCTTTCAGAATCGCATATGGGGTTATTCATAGTGCCTTATTGATAAATGCTCTATTGAGAATATAATAGGCAGTATTGACTGCCTCAACCCAGAAATATTCTGGGAGTGAGGAGTCACTAAGCAGTGTTCTCCCATCCTCTATCAATGTCCTATTCCTCCTCTCCGTTACACCATTTTATTGTGGAGTCCTTGGGGAGGAGAATTCTTGAGAGCTACCAAATTCTTGACAAAACCTTGTCATTGCCCCATATTGAAATTCTGTTCCATGAACAGTTCTAGTCTTGACCACAGTACATTAGAGTTCATTTTGGATTGTCTTAACATGGTTTATAAAGATATCTTAAGCATCAGATTTCTTCTTAAGGAAGAATACCCATGCATACTTTGAATGATCATAAAGAATCACCAATCACAAAGGTATACAACTTCCCTCCTAGGATCTGAATTGACAAAGGACCAAACAAGTCCGCGTGCAATAGATAAAGACATCTTTCAGTGTCTTTGGAGCCAATGCTTTTAAAGGTGGCCCGTGTTTGCTTTCCCATTTGTCATGCATGACATGGATCACTTTTAACACATTTCAAATTAGTACTATTTCTAACTAGATTTTTAGAAAACAACATATACATTGTCTTGTATTTAATGTGAGCAAGTCTCTTGTGCTATTGAACACAAAGAGACTCATCTTCATTAGCCACAAGACACACATGAGAAGAACAAGAATTGCAAATGAAATCTAAGCAATATACATTCCCACTCCTAGTGCCTGAGAGAATGATCTCTAAGTCACGTGACATTTTGATCAAACACTTATCATTGTGGAATTCACATAGCCTAAGTCATACAGTTGACTTATGCTTAAAAGGTTGTGTTGCAAACCTTCAACATAAGCCACTTTTGTGATGGAGACTATACAATTAGAAATCATACCATAACCTCTAGTGATGCCCTTTTCTGATCTACCAAAGATGACCTTAAGTCAATTCTTTACAGCTTTGTATTCCTGTAGAAGACTTTTGGTACCTGTCAAGTGCCTTGAGCACCCACTGTCCAAGTACCATATTTGCCCAAGTCTTGTACTTGAACTAACCTGCAAGAACCCTTAGGAGCCCAATTAATTATGGGTCCTAAGTTCTTGTTAGCATGAAAAGATGACATCACACCTGCTGCAACCTTTGCAGAAAGGCACTTCTTTGCACTTGGCGCATTAGGATTGTGCCAACAATCTATGACAAAGTGTCCCACCTAACCACATCACCAACATTCATGAATGTTGTATCTCCTCTTCGAAACATTTCTTGAGGTGAAATGAGCATTAATATGCTTATGTTCAGGAGGGGGGACAACAGTATTCTTCTTGTTCCTTTAAGCAATGATCTAGCTGAAGGTTAACTTGTGAACAGTCTTAGCAGCCTTTGTCTTAATGACATCAGCTTGCCTTGGCTTGGAAGCTATGTAAGATTTAATGGCAACAGACACTGAGCGGTTAGACCTGTCTACATGTTTGACAGCAGCCAAGCGCTTGGCTGTAATGAACTTGGAAGATCTTGCTTCCTTACTCTTGAATGATGGAGCTGAGGTACCAAAAACAAATGGTCCAGTATGGGCCATTTGAATTTCTTCATGGGGAGCCTTCACAACACTCATCCACATGCCCTTTCTTTCACTATGGGAAAGAGTATTTTCCTTCCTATAGGAACTCCCATTCTTCCAGTGACTATACATGTTATCATGGTCATACCTGTTAGAGGGAAGTAACACCTTTTGAAAGTTGGTATGAGGCTTAGTCTTAGACTTGCTCCTTTCTTCACTCCCTTCACCCAATTCCATTTTATTGAACCATTGTCCACTTCTTTTGGTTTGAGAAGAAAATGTGCCAATAATTGGAAGCACTAATTTGGGCTTGGAGAATTGAGCCACTAGGCTCTTTTCATTAAGAAGCTTCTCCTCAAGGTCCTTGATGACCTTGTTCTTTTGGGAAATGGTGCTCAATTGGACAACTGTTATCCCCTTGAGTTGGCTAATTTCTCTACTCATCTGAGCCACCAGGGTAGGTAACTGTGCAATCTTTCTTAGCCAACTTAAGGGAAGCAATTTCTTGAGCCTGCCTCTTGTCCAGCTTTTTGCTCTTTTTCAGAGCATCTAATAAGGCATCATACTTGTCAATCAATTGATTGACAGCCACTTCAAATTCTGAATCATTTTCAATAATTGATGAGCAAGCTTCAGAGTCTGGTTTTGACTCATACTCAGAGGATGGTGGAAGAATAGGCACCTTGTCAGGAATGTCCTGACTATCTTCATCATTATCTATTATGGCCATTAAGCCATGATGATCTCATGCATCATCCTCCTCCTCTATATCATAGCCTGAATGTGATAGAGGGGCCCTGATGCCCACCTGTGCAGCAGGAAAGACCTCATCTTCCTCAGCTGCAAACAACCCAATATATGCTTCTTCTTCTTCATCTGAGTCTGAGGATGAAGACTCAGATTCACTCCAGTTTTTGTCTTTCTTGGATAAGAAGGGCTTTTCTCCCTTTCTTCCCTTTTGGTGATAAGCTTTCTTATCACCCTTCTCATTCCTCTTGATTGGACAGTCAGCAATGACATGTCCAGGCTTACTGCAGCAATAGCCAATTACATTAGATGAAACATGTTTAACATGTTTAGAATCATACCTGTCCCCTTTGGGGTGCTACTTGTCTGGTCTGTTGAGATCCTTCCTGGAATGTGAGTAGGAGGAAGGCTTGTTCTTCCACTGCTTCATCCTCATCATCTTCTTGAAATGTCTTGAGAAGGAAGCAAACTCCTCATCATAAGAGCTGCTATCAGATGAGCTGTACTCAGAATTATCTGAGCCAGCAACCCTTCTTGGAGGTGTAGGCATCCTTGCCTTGCTCTTCTTGGATCACTCAGCCTTGAGGGCCACAGTCCTCTCCCTTGCATGAGGTCTGGAGGATGTGTCCTCCTCCTTCCTGGCAGATAGTTGCATCTTATTGGAGAGCAGCTTTCCAAACAGAGTATGGGGAGGAGTCTCACCCAGCTTTGCCACCTCCCTGATGACACATATCTTGGTATCCCAGTCTCTAGTTAGAGATCTTAGGAATTTTTCATTCAGCTCATAATGAGTGAAGGTCCTTTCTTAGGTCCTCAACTCATTCACTATCCTGAAGAATCTTTCATAGCAATCAACTGTGCATTCCAGGATTTGTTTCCTGAAGGCTTCATACACCTGATTGAGGAGGGATTTCCTATCATCCGTCACCTCTTCAGACCCTTCCATGTACACTATCAGTGTATCCCACATGTCCTTGGCAGTCTCATAGTTTACCATGTTCTGGAATGTTGAATCATCAATAGCATTGACTATAATGTTTTGAGATTTTTGTCCACTGTTTCCAATGCTATCTCATCCCTTGTCATTTCAGTGTATGACTTACCTACCCGCCTAGTAGGATCAATGGTTGAGGGCTTTGTGATAAGAAAGGGGCCTTCCTGAACAGTGATATAGATCCTAGGGCATGAGGCCTCCAGGAAAAGCCTAACCCTTCGCTTCCAAATGCCAAAGGTTTCCTTTTTGCATATAGGAAGCTTCATTGGCCCCATATCCTTCTGAACTCCATTGGTAGCCATTGGATTCTAATCTAACAATACTTATATAGGACCTGGTCAGACTGTTAAGTCCTGTTTGACCAACCTCCCTCTGATACCACTTGATAGTTTATAGGTATGTAGACTAATTCACCTAGAGGGGGGGGGGGGGGGGGTGAATAGGTGTCTTTGATTTTTACTTAATTACTTTTGTTAGTACGCAAATTAACAAGCACACACAAGTGTTTATAATGATTCCCCAAGATAGTGTGTCTAAGGGTAATCTACTTTCCCTCTACACCTTTCTAACAGTGTGTTAGACAAGGCCAACTCCTCCAATCTCAGCTCCTAGAGATTACAACTCAGATCCCTTAGGATCTCTCAGGCTTGCTCAGGCTCAGAGACCCCCTTGACCTCCTACCTCAGGCCTGTCAAGAAGCCCTACTTCTCAGGCAAATTGTCGTACAACTCATGCTAAATAGGCCTACAACCTCAGGCCTAACATCCCTACAACTCAGGTTCAGCAACCCTACACACTCAGGCAATGTGGATTACAAGCTCAGAATAATACAGTTCCTACATAGAATATATGTTAATCTTACAACATTAGACAACACTGGAATAATGTCTTCTGTTGTTCCTGCACAACTGGTGCTTCCTTGAAACATGGCTAAATGTAAACTTCAGTCCTTGCTTCTAACTGATCCTTCTCTTCAATTGAGGAGAAAGGATCACCTTGCTATTTTGAGTAGAAGAGTTATCTGCTCTCCTTATATCTTCTTGCTTGTTCAGTAAGCAGGAGAAGGAGAGAGCTTGAAAATCATCAATGGAACAGTGATTAGAGCTTTATTCTTTTCAGCACACTAACACGTCCTTTTGAAAGTGCCCTAACAAGTTCTTTTATACTCCATGTGTCTTCAACGGCTCTTAGAGGGGCCCCTGGCACATTGGAAAATGATATAATGCATTATCTCTCCTTTACAGCTGTTTGCGCCAAAAGCCAGTCACGCCACTGTCTTCTTCCAGATTTGAATCAGTCTCAGCGGTTGGGCTGAGACAGCCTTCTGTCTCAGCGGTTGAACTGCTTTCACCTCTGCGGTTCCACTAAGACAGTTTCTCTTCTCAGCAGATTTTTCTATTTGCAGCTTAGTAGGGGTAGATCACTTCTCTGTGGCTCCTGGCCCCGTCTCAGCAGTTCCGCTGAGACAATGACTCCTTCTCAGCGGTTTTGACAGCAAACCTCTGAATTTATTCCAATGTTTGGCATATCTTAACCATGCACATTCCTGATGCAAAGTAGGGTTTATCAAATACAATATGTACTTAGCATTGTGAGTGATGCCTCTTCAATTCAAGGGAACATTTGTTGGGAAAAACCCCTTTTGATTTAACTTAACAAATTATTTAAAAGTGATTTTATCTACTAGGATTAAATTACCCATTGTATAGTGAGGGTAATATGGTTACTAGATGTCTTAGGATGTTACACTCAACATAGGATGTCAGGACCAGATCAAGGGAAGCAAAATTTGGCTAAGTTAACATTTGCGTCGAATAGAATTCGACGCAACATCGAGTCCATATCGACGTTGCTCTGACTAGAAGTCCAAGTGGTTCAAACCCTCTGTCAAAGTAACTCAAGTCGACGTAATGTTGAATAGAAGTCGACGTAGAGGTCAGGGACTTGTCGGAGTAATTGGAGATGTCGACGCAACTTCTATTTTAACTCGACGTAGAAGAGGATATCTGTCAAAGCCAAATAAAGTCGACGGAATGTCGACTTCATCTCGACACAAAAGATGGAGTTCAGTGCAAGGCAGATCAACTCGATGGGCGCATCGAGAAGATATTGACGCAACATAGACTAGCAAAGTTTAGTCAGAGCACAGATGAAATCGAAGCAGCTCCTAGAAGAACTCGAATCTACGTCGATATAATAAGAAATGAATTCGACGCTACATCGAATAAAGTCTGTAAAAGTGTATCTTTTCAGCTGTCTTTCTGATCCCTCTTTCATGGCCCACATCTCTCAAGACCGTTCTCCAATGGCTCAATAATTGTCTGGAATAGAAAGAAGCATTAAAGATAGAGACAAAAAGGTTTCTTGGAAACATATTCTTTCCAGGGTGGATGGGTCGAGAATTAAAGAGGAAAGAAAGAGAAAGTGATAAGCAGATTACCTTATCAAGGCATATCAAAAAGGGAAAGAAATTTGAATTTGAAGAAGGAAGGATAAAAGGAGAAGAGCAGACAGAGGCAGACAAGGCATTCATTTCCATCAGCCGTCTCCTTTATTTTCTAAGGCATCTTCTTCTTCTTCCTCTCTCAGGAACTCTAACACATCAAACAAAAAGAGAAGAAGGCTTTGCTATTATTCATAAAATAGAATAGAGGATTCGAAAGCTGCTCTTCATCACAATCTCATAGCAGCCAAATCACAATCTGAAGAAGAAGAAAGGATCTGACAATACAAATCTTCTGCAAAACATCACTATCAAAAGCATGGGCTAATCAAGTGCAGATCCTTTGGAACAACGAACAAGCTGATCTTCATACAACCATCTTCAAGAATTCTGAGAAAAGAATTCCTTCAACCTTCTCCCTTCTTCCTTCTCATTCTGTATAAGAGTTTTATTAATCCCTCTTCAAAGGATTCAGTGGTTCAAGATCTCCTTATAAAAAGATCTGGTCGTTCAAGATCTCCTTATCCAAAGATCTGGTGGTTCATGATCTCCTCATCAAAAGATCATTAGTTCTAAGAGTCTCCTGATCAAAAGACTCAGGAACAGGTGGTGCATTCCTACCAGGTGGTAGAAGAGAGGACTACCCACATTTTGGGGAACCTCTATAAAATTCATTGTGTCTATGCTGTGATTTTCTGTGTTGTCCCAGTCTTTTATTCTGCACTTATTTCGTGCATTCTTTATTCTACCTGGATTGTTAAGCATAACTCCATAGAATAATTTATTGTTAAACACGGTTAGGATAGAAATATTTTAAAACTCTATTCACCCCCCGCCCCTGTTGAGGAATCTCAGAGGCACACTGTGCACTTTCAATTGGTATCAGAGGGATGTTGATCATTAAGAGGTTAACACCTTGATCAAAAAGACCTCCTACTCTTATTCCTTTTCTATAAACATATTTTATAAAGAAAATGAGCTCTAAGGATTATGCTTCAACAAGACCTCCAGTGTGTCACCTAAATAAGTTCACACTCTGGAAGGCCAGAATAAAACGTTACATGAATTTAATTGATGAAGATATCTATGATGTTCTTCTGACATATCCTCCTGCTCCAATCAGACAAAAGGAAGGAGAATCCTCAACAACTGAGGTTGATCTAAGAAAGGAATGGTCAGAGGCTGAAATGAAGGTCCAACAATGTGATGCCAAGACCATGAATATTCTAGTGTCAACAATGTCAGATGACATCTTCCAGAAGGTTGCTGAATGCCAATCATCAAAGGAGATCTGGGATTCACTCACCACAATGGTGGAGGGAAGTGCTGACGAAAGAAAGGACAAATAGTGCCTTCTCATATCCCAGTATGAGAACTTTCAAAAGAAGGCTGATGAATCTGTCGCCCATATGTATGATAGATTCAGTCTTATCATTAATGAGCTCAGAGGCTTAGACAAGGAAATTTCCTTGACTGAAATTAATGATAAGATTCTCATGTGCTTCCCTAGCTCATGGGATTCAAGGATCTGGGCAATCAGAGAATCCATATGCCACAGAGAAATCTCAATTGAAGCTTTGCTAGGAAATCTTAAGTCCTATGAGATGCTTTTGAAAAATAGGGCTGAGGTTGAAGAAAGGGAAACCTCTCCAACTCCTATTCAATGGTCCCTTGCTCTCAAAACTGCTGAAGGAGAGTCCTCCACTCTTGAGGATGAAATGTTCAGCCTACTGTCAAAGAGATTCAAGAAGTGGGTAAAGACAGAGGACTCAAGGAGAATAGAAAGGGACTCAAGGCCCAGGTATGATAAGACTCCAATGAAGGAGGTTATCTGCTATACCTACAACAAACCCGGGCACATTGCTCCTGACTTCCCACAAGAGCAAAGGGAGAAAAGCAACAGCAAGGATGAGAAGAAGAAGAAGAAATCCTTCAGAGGAAAAGACAAGAAGAAAGCCAAAGGCTTTATTGCTGAGACTTGGAGTGATTCTGAAGCAGAAGTAGACTCCTCATCATCTGAAAGTGAGGATGATGCAGAAGCTTTAACAGCCTGCATGATGGCACTGGGAATGGAATTAGATGATGAAGATGATCAGGTATCACCTGTCTTTGATGAATTTGATTTTACTTCAGATGATTTTAAATCATGTTTTAAAGATTTCTGCATAGATCATCTTAGAGTAGAAAAAGAATTGAACGTTGCTAGGTCTGAATTAGAGAATCTTAAGAAAGATGAAACATTCTTAATAAATTAAAATCTAACTAATGAACTTAATGGTAAAGAGTTTGAATTGGTTTAGCTTAGAGAAAAATACACAAAACTAAAAGAAGAGCTAGCAAAAGCAAAGGACTTTAAGGACTCACTCAATGGGAGGAGTCAGAAGCTCAAGGATATCACAGAAAATCTCACTATGAGATTCAATCACCTAGGTTTAGGAGCAGAGCCCTCCACTAACACAGAGTCACCTAGGAAACCTGCCTGGAAAAATCCAATCTCATTTGTTAGACCTAGTGAATATCAACCAGGTGAGAAGAGTGCATCATTAAAGTGTAAGAATAACAATGATACAGATAGGATAGTTAGACCTAAAAAGGTAAATCCGAATAAGAAAGAAACATCCCTAGGCAAGAATCATGTAGAAAAGTCAAATAATCTTAATCAAAAGGGTAGAGCAAAATCCAGAATAATAAAACATTCTGCTGACTTGTTATATTTTGATACACTTTATACACATTTCAAGTATCAGGATAAAAGGTTTGGGAAATCCATTCCCTATAATCCCAAAGGGTATCATGAAAGACCCTTCTATTCTTTCATTGAACCCTACAATGGTAAAAGCAAAGGGCCCAAGGTAACCTGGGTCCCTCCTAATGTTTAAGTTACCTGTGTAGGTGTAGGTAGGGTCTCACTCAGGAGAAAATAGTGTGGGGAGAATTATGTAGGTCATGAATAAGGATCAAAAACTTTTCAAGGGAGTAATCTCTATCTTAATCCTCCTTGACATTTATTACCTCATATTATTAACTATTCAACAAGTAAAATTGATGGGAAAACGTCAAGGATTTTCTAAAGAAATAGATATGTTTATTAAAAGGTGCATCGAATAGAAGTCGACATACCATTGACTTCTTCTCGACGCCAGCGTCGAGAAGCACTCAGAGCAGACAATTCAAATAGAATTTGACGCAGCGTCAAGTTCCTATCGACGTATACCTCAACTTAATAATTGTTGTTTAAATTTGAAGTCACATCGACTCGAAGTCGACGTAACGTCGACAGGACTACATCGACTTAGGGTCTCTGAGTAATCTCGAGGCTACGTCGAGTATTAGTCAACGCAAAGTCAATATATCAATGGGCGCATAATTGCTTCTAGAAGTAATCTCAACACAGCTTCGCGCGCCAAATAATATGTAATATCGACGATGAGCCGAAACAAACCCTAAGTAGCGGCGATTCATCTGCTTTTAAGCAATTACTGCGTCGAAACATCTACGCTTTTGAATACTCTTTCTCTTGCTCTTGTGCTCTCCAGCTTTCCCATGCAACTCTCTCTCTCTCTCGCTCTTTCCTTTCATCTTTGCAGGTACACTCCAAGAGATGGCTCCTCCCAAGGTTAATTCATGATTCGATGTGGATGTGGATTCGTTCAGTGCAGCCGCAGAAAGCTTCAAGGCCATCCTTGGCCTATTTCAAAATGCTGGGCTAACTAAGTTAATATCCACTAGATGCAAAATCTTGGATATTGAACTTAATGAGTTCAAAGATTGTATTCAAATAGGAGAGGACGGATCCCTTAGTGGGAAAGCTTATGAGACAGACATTCTCATCACAGAGGAGCTTTTAAGACAAACTTTTGATCTTCCAACTAGGGAAGATTCAGATGAGCTGACAGGAGAAGAGGCCAACAGAGTCCTAGAGATCAAGCAGTTCAAAAGGGAGAAAGCAATCAATCTCAAAAATATTGACTTGGGAGAAGAGTATAAGTTTCTTGCTGACATTGTTGGAAAGGTGCTGCTATGCAAAGTCTCTGCTCATGATGTCATACCAAAACAGCAGCTGCAAGTTATGGGAATTCTGGTTCTCCAGAAAAAGATAAACTGGGGGAGATTCTTCCTGAAGATGATTGGGCACAATATACCCACAAGGAAAATGCATATATGTTACTTATGAGCCAAGTCTTTTTCCATCATTACCCAGCAATATGCAAGTCAAAAGGAGTGCCCATTCCCCCTGGGAAGAGAATTAATATTGGAATCTTTTCCAAGTGGACCAGGCAAATAGCGAAGCGTGGTCAAGCTCCAGCATCTCCTTCTCCATCTCCTCCTCCTCTAGAGTCAAAAAGGTAGATTCAATATCCCCCCAAGGGATGATCTTCCTCCAATGGACACTGTTCCAATACCCCGTCAAGAAGATACACCAGCTTCTTCTCAACAACAACAACAACAACAACAACAGCAACTGCAATAGCAATTCCAATCCACTTCATCACTTGAGATCTCTTCTCTACAAACCCATTTTTCTCCATCCTCTACAATTCAAGGTTGTCAACCTGCTCCACCTCCATCTTCATCAACTCACTTCTCACCAAAGGTGTATCATTCCCTTTCCCCCATCCAAGAATATGTTCCTCCATAACCTTCTCCATCTACATCTTATCCCCCCAAAATTGATTTTGAGCAAATAATTTCCAAAGTAGTGGCCATTGCCTCCTCAACCTTTGCAGATCAAGTGGCCTCTCAGGCCAGGAAATTTGACAAGAAATACCCACAGATAGAGGTTGAGTTATTAAGATTTCACAAAACAATTCAGAGCCTCAAAGAGTTTATATCTTCCTCCATTGTCTCAAAGGAATTCTTAACCTCCCTGGCCAGCAAGGTTAAGAAGGGGGAGAACATTTTGGAGGAAGAAAGACCTGTTCTAGAGTTGAGTGGACAAAGAAAGAGTGATGCCAGTGAGGCTCCTGACAAAACTACTATAATCCAACAAGCACAGATCCAGGGAGAACCTGGAGATCAGGGGGAGGTAAATGACAAAGAGATGGCAGATGTATTTCAAACATTTGATCAGGAGAAACTTCAGAATGAAATAGAGCTAGATCAAATAGTCATGATTGCTCAGGAAGGTGCACAGGAAATTGCACAAAATGCACACACTCAGGGGGAGTTTTTCAAGGAAGATGATGCTGAAGAAGCAGATGATGATAATGGGCCTCTTCAAGTGGCACAAAGAAAAATTCCAAAGGTCTTCACCAGGAAAAGAAAAACTCCTGAGAAGGAGCTCTGAACTTCAGGCACCAGATAAATTATCAGGTTTTGTGGAATTACATTTGGTGGAAAAACAATGCTATACAATTTCTTTATATGGAAATCTTCTATCAGGTGTTTCCCATTTGTGTCTATGTTATCTTGCATGTATATATGTTTGATTATACAATGAAAAACTATATAAAATCACTCTGAAAAAAACTGTAAAATTTGTTAAGATAAATAGGAGGAGATTGTTGGAAAAAACCCCTTTTGATTAAAGTTAACAAATTATTTAAAAGTGATTTTATCTACTAGGATTAAATTACCCATTGTATAGTGAGGGTAATATGGTCATTAGATGTCTTAGGATGTTACACTAAACATAGGATGTCAGGACCAGATCAAGGGAAGCAAAATTGAGCTAAGTTAACATTTGCGTCGAATAGAATTCGACGCAACATCGAGTCCTTATCGATGCTTCTCTGACTATAAGTCCAAGTGGTTCAAACCCTCTGTCAAAGTAACTCAAGTCGATGTAACGTCGAATAGATGTCGACGTAGAGGTCAGGGACTTGTCGGAGTAATTGGAGATATCGATACAGCTTCTATTTTAACTCGACACAGAAGAGGATATCTGTCAAAGCCAACTAAAGTCGAAGGAACGTCGACTTCATCTCGATGAAGAAGATGGAGTTCAGTGCAAGACAGATCAACTCGACGGGTGTGTCGAGAAGATATCGACGCAACATCGATTAGAATAGTTTAGTCAGAGCACAGATGAAATCGAAGTAACTCCTAGAAGAACTCGAAGCTACGTCGATATGATATGAAATGAATTCGACGCTGCGTCGAATACAGTCTGTAAAAGTATATCTTTTCAGCTGTCTTTCTGATCCCTCATTCTTGGCCCACATCTCTCAAGGCCATTCTCCAACGGCTCAATTATTTCCTGGAATAGAAAGAAGCATTAAAGATAGAGACAAAATGGTTTCTTGGAAACATATTCTTTCTAGGGTGGAAGGGTCAAGAATTAAAGAGGAAAGAAAGAGAAGGTGATAAGCAGATTACCTTATCAAGGCATATCAGAAAGGGAAAGAAATTTGAATTTGAAGAAGGAAGGATAAAAAGAGAAGAGAAGACAGAGGCAGACAAGGCATTCATTACCATCAGTCGTCTCCTTTATTGTCTACCGTTTAGTTATACTTAGAAGTTTAGGGTGAATCCCAGACTTCCCGAGGGTTACCCATGGAATGGCTCCCAGCGGTACTAGGGGATGCGATGGTGTCTGAATCCTAAATCTCCCTTTCTAGGATATTTACTCTTCTTAGTGGTTATCCAATCTTATATGCCCACTAGCTCTCTAATTGCTCTAAAGTCCTGAGATGGATTATCAATTTGACTTAGGCAGATAAGTGTCGGTGTACAATTGAGCACTGAACCCTCCCTTCCCTAGTGATGTGCTTTTTCTTTGTGTTATCTCTCAATCACAACTTGTACCTCATGCTGGGTCACTCCTTACCTACTTAAGGTCCTAATTCATACATCAAGCACACTTATAATTCCTAACGGTTCAATCCTCTTATCATACCATCGTAATCCCGAATTGATGGTTATACTAAACACACTACAACCCCTTTCTTTTAATAAATTTCACTAATGGTTAATCCTTTAATCAATCTATGACTTAATAATGATCAATGAGTTAATAATTCCATAGGTAATGGTCTCGAGTGGTCTAAATCACATAAATCAGTTTTTATTATTTGTAGACTAGTTTGCATTTAAGTGAAACCACGTGCAATACCAGATTAACTATATGAATACTAACAAAGTATGAGATCATTTTACTTCCAGAAATTCGTATTAATGTCGAAGTTCTATGTACTAATTTCTATGATATTCCAGCAATAATAAATTAGTAATTAATTTCTTAAGTCATGAGTCCATATACTATTTTGTTACGGAAGTATGAAGTTTGCTCAGAGATTAATCCTAATAAAATTAGCATATCTTCATACTGATATAAAAGGACCTTGTACAAAATTTCATAACATTTCAGTATCAGTAATTCAGGGAATTAATTTCTTAAATTATAGGTCCAAATACTACTTTGTGAAGGAAGTATGAAGTTTACTCAGAGATTAAATCTAATAAAATTACCATAGCTTCATAATGATATAAAAGTACCTTGTGCAAAATTTCATAACATTTCAGTATCAGTAATTTAGGGAATTAATTTCCCAAGCTATAGGTAAAATACTACTTTGTGAAGGAAGTATAAAATTTTCTCATAGATTAATTCTAATAAAATTACCATAGTTTCATACTGATATAAAAGAACCTTGTACAAAATTTCATAACATTTCATTCTCAGTAACTCAAGGAATTAATTTCTCAAATTATAGGTCCAAATGCTACTTTGTGAAGGAAGTATAAAGTTTACTCAAAGATTAATTCTAATAAAATTACCATAGCTTCATACTAATAAAAAAGGACCATGTACAAAATTTCATAACAATTCAGTATTAGTAATTTAGGGAAAGAATTTCTCAAATTATAGGTCCAAATACTACTTTGTGAATGAAGTATGAAGTTTACTAAGAGATTAAATCTAATAAAATTACCATAGCTTCATACTGATATAGAAGGACCTTGTACAAAATTTGAAAACATTCAGTATCAGTAATTCAGGGAATTAATTTCTCAAGCTATAGATCCAATACTACTTTGTGAAGGAAGTATGAAGTTTTCTTAGAAATTAATTCTAATAAAATTACCATAGCTTCATACTGATATTAAAGGACCTTGTACAAAATTTCATAACATTTCAGTATTAGTAATTCATGGAATTAATTTCTCAAATTATAGGTCCAAATACTACTTTGTGAAGGAAGTATAAAGTATACTCAGAGAATAATTCTAATAACATTACCATAGCTTCATACTGATATGAAAATTCAATATAAATAATTGTATAACAATCCAACAACTATAATTCATGGTATGATTTTCTCAACTATAATTTGTGAAGGAAGTATGTCATTTACTCAATGCTTAATTTTAACAAAATTCCAAGATCTCTCTACTGATATGCAAAGTCTATGTACAAAATTTCATAACATTTTAATAAGCTTTGACCTTACCATTGCTCACTTGGGGTCTACGTGACCAAACCATATGAAATCAACTTTCCTATGGAAATTAACCCAAAGGTTGATGATTTTCACGATAGAGTATTGTCCTATGGTCCTAAGTGCACGTTTTAAATTTCATGTGAGTTGACCAAGGGAATTTTCCTCAATTCTAAAGTTAAGGTTTCTTTACCCCTTTAATGAACACCTTAAAGGTGGCCCTGCCAAGTTTCATGTTTGACCTAAATTTGCTTACTTTTAAGGGTCCAAATGACCTAAGATTTTAACCAAAGGCTATTACATACACAAATAACCTCCCAAAGGAGATTTGGAGTGATTTGAGTCAAAATCATCCAAACTATACACCATAAATGATTTATTCAATTTCTACTAAAACTTTAAAAAATATGCCCCCAAAATTTTGATTTTTGGTAACATTATAGGTCTAGGATGCATACACACATGGTTAATAATTTAGCCTCATACCATTTACTATACAAAAGTTATTCACAATTTAAGGTCTGTCTTCAACTAGGACCAGGCTTACTAAATCTGCCCAATAGAGAGTTGTAGGGATCCAAATGATGTGATCTCATATTCTACAGGTAATAGACACAAAGGCCTAGAAGATTTGTCTCTGCCTACTTTTCATTTTAAAGCATTTAAAGGGCCTCAAAATTTGAGTACAAAATGTCTATTTCATTAGGGCAAAGACAACATTTAGTGTGACCTAAATGAAGGTATTTCTATGGCTCATTAAAACATGGATCTACTCATATGCAGGGATCCAATTGAGCCAAAAATTTCACCATTGACTAATATACTTATGACAAACCTCCCAAAGGAGATTTGGAGTAGTTTGAGTCAAAATAACCTATTATATGCACCATACAAGATTTATTTAATTTCTACAAAAACTTTTAGAAAAATGTGCCCCAAAAATTCTAATTTTTGGTTAGGTGATGTATTATATCATCATAAAGGTGTTGCTAAAATTTCAGGACTAAAACCAAGTCAATAGAGCTAGGGTCACGTAATACCCATTTGGGCTATATGCACACCACACCTTAACCATGTCAAGACATGCAAGTGTGTTAGCCCAACATGCACTGGTCCAAATTGCCTTAATCTTCTATCATTGACTATGTTTGGCCTGGTCTACCATCCAGAGGAAATTTGAGTGGATTTGGACCAATATATACCTAGATCTAGGCCATATAAGAAAAAAGAAATGTTGAATACAACCTTAGAAAAATTGTTTCCAAAAATCCCCAATTTTTGGCAGGGGGTACTTTAGGGCATTATTCATGCATACCCCAAATTTCAAGTCATTTAGAGTTATTTATCTCTCAAAATTAATTTCTAAAGATCTAGGGACCCATATGTACATGTCTCACGAAAATGGATGCTTAGAGAGCTACAGTGCTCCAAATGACCTCAAACAAGTTAATAATTTTTGTTAAGGTAATAAGCTACAATTTCTATTCAGGGAGTATTTTCGATTGGGGCCTCTAAGGGACCCCAATAAATTATTTTTGACAAAAATTAAATTTGTATAAATATAACCTATAAGGTCCGCGGCTAACAATTTCTCTGAGATCTAACGGCTGGGGCTTATCGTCCCCAGCCAGCCAAGGGCATAGATTGTTTTCCCCACGCCCGACTTAATTTTTGGCCATCTCCAACCTTCTCCGGCAAAACCCCCAAGAAACCACCACCAGTCGACATTTGTACGTCGACTGGCGGTGTCCGATTGGCCTGAGGTGGCCGGAGCTATCCCCTCGTAGAAACCATTTTCACGGGTAAGAACATAGAAATTCAAATTGGTGAAAGCACCATATTACAGCTTGATTTGAAAATGGAAGGTGTAGATTTCTAGCACAGGTGGAGAGGGAGAGGATCTTGCCTGAAGTCGAGCTGCATTCCTGGTGGTTGCTTGATTCGCCATTGCCGACCTTAGCCATCTCGGTGTTATGGATCTCCTGGGTTGCAGCTACCGATTCCTTCTCCAAAGTTGGGGGTTTGAGTGCTCTGGAGGTATTAAGGTGATGGAATGGAGAAGGGAGGGGGAAGTTGGGGTATATGGCATCAAGCCATTAATGGCTCTCGACCAACCTTGCCGCCCCTCTTAGACAATCCAATCCTCCCTCTCTCTGCCCAATTCTAATGGGAATTTACTACCCAGCTCAGAGAAGAGCATGAGGAAGGGATGTGGGGTGCCATTTGGAACCCATCCCCCCTTTTCTCCCACTTTGTCTTCTTTGTCTTCTTTGTCTTCTTCCCCTACTTAATTCAAAATTCTTGGAATTTACCCCTTTAATTTCAAATTTCAGAGGGATTAAGGCATAAACCTTACGAGGGCTTGCTAATAGTCTCTTTGGGTTGGGCTAAGTCCAATTGGTTTTGAGTTGGGCTCACTTGACCCAAATAGACCAATTTGAGATTTTTGGGTTTGGGGCTTGACTCAAGCTCACCCCACCCAATTTGGCTGACCCACATTGGTGCCTTAGACCCTATTGACCTATTTTAAGGGGAATTAAGTCATGGTGGGGTCATATGGGGCTTATTTGCTCATTGTTGCTCATATGGGCAATTTGGGAATTTTGGTGATATTACCCTAATCATCCAAAATTGAATGTGCACTTTGGTTGATTTAGGTCTCATATACTCCCCATAGGGTATAGGAAGGGTTGTGCTTGATCAATTTGGCCAATTGAGGGGATTAGTTCATTTAGGTCAAATTGGGGCTTTTTGGGTATTTGGCCAATTTCCCCAAAATTGTCCCACCTCAATGGGTCAATGTTACCCCACTAGTCTCTCTTAATGGTCATAGAGGGTTTGGTGTGATCAATTTGATCACATTGGAACAATTGAAGGACAATTGAGGGGATTAGTTCATTTAGGTCAAATTTGGGTTTTTTGGGTAATTGACCTAATTTCTGATAATTAATCAATTCCATTAGGCCCATTTTGTCTTATTAGACTACCCTAGTGTTTAGGAAGGAGGTGGGGTGGTCAATTTCACTTTGAAGTTTAAATATCAATCTATAAGCCTTGGGGTCAAGTTTGGCTATTTGCACACAAAAGTGATCTTCACCTATTCACCTTGGTTTTAGGGTCATTTTGGTCTCTTAGAGCAATATCATGACCTTGTCATGGCAAAATGCATCTTAGGGGTCTAGTTGTTCTGGGGATGTTACAGAGGCTACCTTAACTGGTACTAGGAGTGGAAATGTATATTGCTTAAATTTCATTCACACAAATTCTTCCATACCTATGTGTTTTGTGGCTAATGAGAAAGAGGCTCTATGTGTTCAATGGCACAAGAGACTTGCTCACTTTAATTAAAAAACTATAAGTAGGATTTTCTCTCTAGACCTACTTAGAAATGGACCCAACATTAAGTGCATTAAGGATGCTTCTTGTCAGGCATGCCAACTATGCAAGCAAACTAGGACCAGCTTTAAGAGAATCTCTAACAAAGATTCCTCAAGGTGCCTATTTTTGTTGCACATGGATTTGTTTGGTCCGATGTCAGTTCTCAGCTTAGGAGGGAAGGTTTATACCCTTGTTATTGTTGATGATTATTCAAGGTTCACTTGGGTGTTCTTCCTTAAAAAGAAATCAGATACCTTAGATATCGTAAAGAACTTTGTCAGGCAGATCCAAAATGAGATGAGCTGCACTGTGGTCAAGTTCAGAAGTGACCATGGTACAAAATTTTAGTAAGGGGCCATGACAGAACTCTGCCAATAGGTGGGTATCTCCCAAGATTTTTCCTCACCTAGAACTCCCCAACAGGATGGAGTTGAAAAGAGGAAAAATAGAACCTTAATAGAGGCCAGTAGGACAATGATGAGTGACTCCTCTCTACTATAATACTTCTGGGCAGAGTCTATCAATATAGCTTGTCATGTGTTAAATAGGGCCTCCATTATCAAAGACCACATGAAAACTCCCTATGAGCTGATGAAAGGCAGAAAACTTACATTATCCCACTTCAGAATCTATGGGAGCAAATGCTATGCACTTTACAATGGGAAATCCAAACTAACTAAGTTTGCCCAGCAATCTTCCCGATTTGAAGAAGTGCTCAGGTCATTGATAAAATAATTATGTATTTGATGGTATGCTTAGTTTATACTTGTAGAGAATAAATCATATGTCCAGTACTTCTCCAATATCACTAAGTCTAAAGTCATCGCGAAGGACTGGACATATCGTCAAATATGCACTCATTCATCGTTGAGATTACTCTCAGTGTTAAGCCGAAGGATCATGCCAGTTATCATCTAGATAGTATGGACATTTTGATGATATTGTTTTGACATCAAAGTACACATGACGATATCAACGTAAGAATAAGAAGAATCGATCAACATCCAGTATCGTCGTGTCAACCAGAATCACACCACGATATTGTTGTAAGGTATAAAAAATCTTATGTCAAAGTATTCGGCAATGTCGATGACATCGTCGTAAAGAAGTCTAATCGTCGAGAAGGCTAAGGGAGAACTCATGAATACAGCTTATAGAAGAAGAATCGTCTATCGTCAGAATGATCAAGATGATATCGTCGATAAGACAGTATGGTTTCAATGATATCGTCGATAAGACAGTATGGTTTCAATGATATCATGAAAAAAGCAGAATGGTTTCAATGACATTGTCGAGAAAACCGCAAGTCAACATCAAGGTTATGATGACATCTTTAAGATCACTTCATATCGTCATAAGTGCAAGTGTAGCTGAGATATCTTGTATCATCGAGATATCATTCTCTAAAGAAGACTTGAATATTTGCCCAAGTCTAAGATGGGTCGGCGTAACGACAAGTTTGGTCGTGGAGACATTGCAAATGTCATCGAGACAGATCAAGATATTTCAAATCGCGCTGTCTGCATTTAATGCCGCCGCATGATGGTCCAATCAGTGCGTGTCGTTATGGAATGAGCCTCTAACACTTAAAGGACATCATAGCAGACCTTTAGTTGGCTCCTCAATATTATAAAATAGATAAGTGTCTACCCTAATTCTAACGACACAACATAATAAGCGGCACAGAGAGTACACACAAGAATCAGTAGAACATCAACAAGGCTGCATGAGAAGGAACAAGAACTAGAGAATGAATCAATCTTCATCAAGTGTTCTCCAAGTTTCAGTCCAGCAACATCGGCTGATAAGATTTGTTCCAGATTGAAGAAGGGATTGAAGAGGAATCTGTGTTGTCTAAGATAACATTCAAAAGCATTCTCTTCAATTCCAAGAAGCCAATCTTCATCTGACTAGAGAAGTTTTTGTTATTCTTTCTCTATAGGTCTTGAGGGCCTAGTTGTAGGGCTTAAGGGCCTGAGTTTTGTAGGGCTTGATGGACTGAGTTTTGCAGGGCTTGAGGGCATGAGTTGTAGGGATTGAGGGCCGGAGTTTGGTACGGCTTGAGGGCCTGAGCTGTAGGGCCTAACGGATTGAGTTTTGTAGGGCTTGAGGGGCTGAGATTGTAGGGCTTGCGGGCCTGAGTTTTGGCAAAGTTTGCCAACCCTATCACACTTCTAGAAAGGCGCAGAGGAATAGTGGACTACTCAAGACACCCAGTCTTAAGGAACCACTATACATCTGGTGTTCTTGTGTGCTTTGCTTCTATGGTTTGTTGGTGTGTTGTGATAGATATATTTAGTTCTTGTGCATAATTTTCAAACAGCCATTTCACCTATTCCCCCCCCCCCCCTCTAGGTGATAGTTCCATAACTAACAATATATATATGGTATTTTTAATATTGCTTCATGAGCTTCAACGCATGTGATAAATATGGATGTAATGATGTACGTTCATTTTCCGTGCTAGATGATCATCTTTTACCCATTTGAAAGGGCATAAGGTCTTCTTGGGCATTAGGTCCCCCTCGACCCGATCATCTTTGGGGGGGGGGGGGGGGGGGGGTATTTTAATAATAGTTTCTAATAACACCTCTTGTGGAATAACATCATCCACAACAGGTGGTATTCACCGATGCGGGCATATCTAGTGTTCGTCGCTGCGAAGAAGAAGTTCTTTTATATGCTCTATTCACCCGACTCTCAAGGGTTAGTTACCAATTTCTTGCAGTTCCTGATTCCCACGTTAACCTTTTGACACATCGATGAGTGTGGTAGTTGGTGATAATTTTGGCATAAACACATAAAATATGATTAATCATGCATATCATAATACATATTATGATTTATTGTCCTATCTCATCTTTTTCTGATTGATTATACAATATTGCATGTCTTTCATCTCTTTTTCACGATTCTAAGAATATCACGTATTTCTCTTGAATGTTAAATGTTAGTTAAAATGTATATTTCCCAGTCTAATGAAAATAGTGTTCAAAATCACTTCTCAATACATGTCTTTATGAATTTTATTTAGAAACTTGAGTTCTAACTCATTGTGGTCAAATGTCTTATCATTGCATATACTCATTTATGCTTATTATTGTTGCATTATCATTTCATAATTTCTTGGTTCATTTGTTTATGCATGGATAATATGATGACGTAATGTAGTGGTTCATATTCTTATGATTTCCTATGCATGTATTATTAACTGGTAATTTTTTATTATTATGTTTTTTCTATTTCCAATTACATAAAATATGGATTGATTATTTTGATGAATAATGTCGTAAGTGTTTTTAAAAGTATTGTTTTTTATATTTATCTCTCATTCATCATGCCATCTTGCTAATGATATTGTCTTGAGTGAAAATTATGTTCTTTGTTCTCATTCTACTGTCTTATTTTATGTCATAATAGGGAGGGCATATTACTGTGTCCATTTGAGAGGATCTTCTGTAAATCATGTCTTCTCCTTAACCAAAGTGTGTTACAATCGGGCATTGTTTGGCACGGTGGGGAGTGAATGTTGGGTAGAGAGATCTCTTTTGTATTTATATGGGACAAATATCCCAACTTACGACATATGTGAAGATCTTCATGTTCATCCTACTTAGCTCGGAGTTATTTTGATATCTTATTATACAATGGATTTTTGGTTTCAAATGTATTTTTCCAAATTTCGTTGCTTTGTATGTTTTACATCTTTTTGCTTCTTGTTGATTGTGTTTACATCATATCAAATTGTATCTTGTTCAAGTAACTAAGGTAAGAATATATATTTAGTACATGTATATTCAAAATAAAGAGATTATCATATACGCATACATGTACTTGTTGGAACGATTTTCACCAATAATGTATTATCTCTTACCATGCTTCTTCCAAATTTCACTCATTCTTATTGAATTTAAGAATTCTGTTTTTCATTTCACTTTTTGGGCTATTTGTTTTATTTGTAATTTTATGTTTTTTTAAAAATATAAGTACAAAAATATTTATTTTATTTGATTATTTTTTGCATAATAAACAAAATCCAAAAAAATTATATTTCTTCCTTCTTATTTGGTTATTTGAGTTTGATCTTTATTTCACATTTTGTTTTGTCTTTGGTAAAAGCAAATTACAAAGAAGTTTTTTGCTTTTGCCTTTTGTTTCAATAAAACCAAAATACCAAAAATATTTTATATCAAGCTATGAAATTTTTATTTGATTTCACCTTCATGGTGTAAAATGTTTGATTAGTATGCATGATCATATTTTACATTACAGTGTTACTCATGTTCATTGATTATATTAGTAAAATATATTTATACATATATGTGAAATATAGTGTTGTGATGTGATTGAGTGATTGATTAATTGTGTCACATTATAATATGAGTTTGATTATGTGAGATAATGTTTATCACAACACATCACATCATATAATGCCATCATTGTTAATCTTTATTATATACATGTGCTAGTATATATTGAAAATCTCATTATAATGCACAAATAAATCACATACACTCCAAAGGATTGCCTTCATGTGATCCATTAATATTTTTAACACAAACTCAGGAGAAGTGTGGGCATATACTCATTTGTATACAAGTAAACGTGTATACGTCCATGTGGGCATTTTTAAATAAATATGGGGCACTTCTTCTAAACAAAAAATTTAAACAAAGCATGACAAGGGATACCACCAAGCAATACTCCTCCTAATAAGCTTTAATAAGCATTGTATGGTTGAGTACCTTGGTATGAATTATAATGATCTTGTGCTACCGATATTAAATAATGCATTATCTTCTCTTTGGTACACCGAATCACAAACTTTCTAAAAGTTGCTTGTAAATTATTGCTTCGTTTGGCGCGGCTTATTTTGAGTTGGGTCAAAAATTTTATTATCACTGATTGCATGTTTGGCAAGACAAAGGTTATGATTGCTGCCAAGAAAATAAACTAGTTTTGAGTATTATATGCATGATTTTTTTAGGTGAGGTCGAGCGTTCACGAACGATGGTTCTTGACAACCGCATTAACGACCTCCACCACCGTGCCAAACGAGGCCTATATTTAATGATTTTTTGTCCACCAGGATTGTGTACTTAGGTGATTCTAGTTGAGAGCATGGATTTGATTTGATTCTGATTGTGTTATTAATGATATGAGAAAGGAAGGCATGTGATTTACATAAGAAATTCAGGAAAGATATTCCTAAAATATTGGATATTCAATTTACAGATAAATCAAGAATTTGAAATATTTAGACTTGCTAATTTTAGAGGATTTCAAATTGGGTTATGAATACAGAAGGAAGAAGCATGATTCAAGTTGACAAAATTTGGCTAATGATATTCTCTCTCTCAATTCTATTTCTCTTCTCTTATCTTTGAAAGATTGATATCCTTTCCAGCAATATCTGAAGAAACAAGTTTCTATTATTCTCCCCTCCTCCTTCTAAAGAATAAGAAGTGATAGTTTGAAATTTGAATCCATAGTATGCTGAAATCTAGATTCAATCAGAACCAGTTGAAGATGGGTTCATATTAGTGAATAGTTTATTCAAACTGATATGAATTGCTTTGAGAATTCCTCTTTAAAGCATTTAGGATTTGTTCCTTAGAACCTCCTTATCAAAAGATTTAGTGTAATTCTCTGTGTCTCCTTATCAGAAGGATCTAACCTTATGTATGGACAGCGAACTCCTATCTATGGTGAAAGAAATGAGTACTTAAGTTATAGGTGAATCTCTATAAAGTTTCTTGTATTTTTTGGATGCCCTAGTTAATATATTAGACTTATAATAACTATTTTTATTTACTATTGTGATATATATTTTGTGATCTGTGTATTGGATCTTTGATTATCTCTAGAGAAAGTTGTAGTACTCTATTCATTCCCCCAAATGTGATTAGATAAAGATTATTATATATTTTGCTGCACATTTAGTATTAAATTGATTAGAGATTTTTTTGTCATAAACCTTATTCACCCCATATAAGGTTATCGATACAACATCTCAAAGGGTTCTTCCTCTATTACCACCTCCAATGTCATTTCCCATTCATATCCTCTGCTCCTCCTATCATTACCTCTTTTCCAATAAACACTGTCATTGCTCCACCATTCACCATACCACAACCATCAACACCCATCTCATCCACCTCAATTACCCCAATTATCAAAATACCACCATTCTATCACCCACCCAAGGTTCACCCTTCAATTTAATGGACCTTACACACTCGTCCCCACAACCATAGACTTCCATCCACATATACCAACTAATCATTCCCTCGAGCATATCACCCACCTTCCTCTTTCATCCCACATCGTATTGCAACCCAAACTCCTAATTCCCCTCCTATAAAATTTCTTAACTTATCCACCTTCCTTGATTTCCAACACTTTCTCTCCAGCAAGGTCCTTTATTTAGAAACCCAAATGGAAGCTCTGACCCAGTCCAACTTGGTCATAAAAGAGGATTTGTAGTATGTCATTGTTATGATTCAAAAGGGGGAGAGACTTGGTTTCCAGGTCCCTTTAGCAAGGACCTCATATTGCCTCATCTAATATTTCTTCCCCTACCCTTACTATTCTCCATTCGATATAGTTGATTTGGGCTATAAGTATACTACTACCAAAGAGGATCCAACTTATGATTCCCTCCATTCAAGTGCTAACATATATAGATTTAGAAAAGCTAGTAAAGGATATTTTGTAGAAGACTATTGATATTTTGATAGCATAGCTTGTCGAAATAGTTCTTTTTAAGCCAAAAGATGACGAGCTTACATCTAGAGAGGATAAAGTTGTTGAGGATGTTGTTGTAGATATGAATGAGGATACTATAGTGGATAATGCAATAGAAAGTACTAAGGATGAAGTTTTCTATTGCACTACACATGATGTTGGATAGAGTATCCACTCAATAATTGATGATATTAATTAAGATATCATTTTTGTATCACATCATCGCAATGTTGTCTACTTTATTACACATACAATCTCTCTTAAACCAGGTCAGTTCATGATGATATCTTTTTAAGAAGATTCATACAAGCTTATAGTAGGAAATCCCAGTGAGGGATGTTGCCATTTATGCATGACCTCAATCAACCCCTGAAAAGGACACTCAGTGGTCCATTCAAACATTGAGCTCCCCAGGCCTCAAAACTAGTGATTTTTCGATTCCAGGATACCACAAACTAAGCGGGAGATTTAGAAGTCTCCAAGGGTAGAAAAGGTCATAGTACTTTAAAATGCCTCTTCTCCAAAGCCCTATCCCATGATGGCTACTACGTCCCTTCCTTCAAGATTAATTTATGCACCTCCTCCTCCTGCTTCAATGCAAAACATGTTGCTGTGGATAGGTCCATGCATTGGTTATGGCAATTTATGGAGCAAAAGAATGCTCACATGTAAGAAAAGAAAAAGAAGGATTGTCTAGGCATTTGTTTGATGATCAAAGAAAATTTGCAGCTAAGGGAGAGAGAGGAGAAGAAACAGGTTTAATGTTTCAAAGCAGAATGTTCAAGGAAAGTAATTTGAAGGCTCTCTACGTACATGCAACAATAAGCACTCCCTCTCTCTCTGTATCATATCCCTTAAAGATCATTGAGTGTTCCCTATAAAAAATTCATTATTCAACTAAGAGAAGTATTAGAAGATGCACAACTACTCTTATCCCTTAATTGTCCTCTTCTGATCCATCCTTTTTTTTCATATACAGAAGGGATTGGTTTTTTACCCTTATCTCATACAATCAATTTTTCTAATCCCCTTCATCACATTCCACCATTGTCACTACAACCTTGATTGCAAACCTTCCATATAATGAGCTCAATCTTTCTTCTTTTGACTCTAAAGATGAGAATGTTTCTGATGAATAAGAGCTTAATAATGTATTGAGGAGACCCACTTTAATGAAATCTTATCCTTCTAGTCTGCTAAAGTCCAATTTTAATGAGGAAGTAATATATTCAAAAGCTTCAAAACTCAAGAGAAAACCTCAGAAGAATTTGAGAAATTTTATCTCAACTAAGAAGAGATTTGTTAAAAATAAAATTGAAATCTGCAAATAAAAAACTCAATTGGTAAATATTTCACTTGTAAATATTTCTTGTTTTAATTGTACTCAAATTAAAAGAATGAATGTGAATGAAGATTTCTCCATATTTATTCTCTCAGTTTATCTCTACTTGTATTTACTCATATGTATCTTTCTTTTTCTAGATGATATATTTCTTTCTATTTCTGTGTAATAATAATGCTCCCATGTAAAATGCTTAAGTGCATTTCTATTTCTTGTGAAACCCGATCTCTAAATAAAGGGACATTGTTGGGAAAATTGGTGATAATTTGGTTGGTCTAGATAAATAAGGCATTAAGCTTGTATTGAGTATATTCCCCCTTAGTCCCAGATTGAAGCTATCTAGATGAAGCCATAAAAGCTGCTACAAAATTATTATTCCATATAGATGTGCTGACTAGTCGTCTGTGATCATTGATCAGGCATTCGCTAACCGAGGACTTGTTCACTAACAGTTCTTAAGATCTTTCACTCAGCATTAACTGACTGGACTCAAGAATTATCGACCACTGACATTCTCCATTCAGCAATCCTAGAACTCCTATACTGCTAGCTGAATGAAGATATGTGATTTCCATTCACTGGCCATGATATAAACAATTGCCAATTGAGCCCTCCCATATTAGTGCTCACTGAATGAAGTTCTTCCCTATACAGAACTATGATCTGTAATCTTTATTGTTGAATGAGGCTCCTTGATCACCGATCAAGTCATCCCGTTATTAGCACTCATAAAATTAAATTTTATGATGATGATAATATATATATATATAAATGCATCATTCTTAGACAATTAACAATGTTTTTCTCAATTTATTCATTATTATTCTTCTTTTATATAATTCCAAGTGTTTGGATTGTTTTGGAGAAAAGGATTACTTTGAAGCAATTTGGGCTGCAAATTAGGAAATTTCTAGAGTACATACCTAAAATTCATATAAGTGCCTTGTCCATGCGGTCCTAGAAGGACCCATCGTGTAGAAAACAAAGCCTAACATGGGTATTAAATTGTTTCCATTAGAGTGCTTCTGCTATAGCACATAGTGTGTACCTTCGGTGTATAGTATTTTTTTGAAAATATTTCTTGCTTTGGAAGATCACACGCCTAAAGCCATGATCAGTAGGTTATAAATTATGCTTTCAAGAAGTATCCATCCATGCGGAAAGGACAAAACATAGCTAATTAGTGTATCATACCTCTATATTACACATTATTAAGGAACCGAAGGAGAGAGTGGCTATCTTTTAAGCTTTATAGCCAAAATGAGGGCCACATTGGTTGTATGGTTTCTTTGCTAGTTTTCTTTTAATCATGTCTTTCTCTTATTATTTTTGTGGTTTGTTCCTCCAGATAAGTAGCTAAATACTCATAGTATTGATCTTGATAAACTTTAGGATATCATATTACTTAGACTTCTTTTTAATTTTGAGCAAAATGTTAGTAGATTGATGGAGTCGATAGAAGCTCCATATTAATATTAGAATACTCACGATCAAGATATTTTATTATAAAGCTGATCACTAATTAGATTTATGTTTTTAACTTATTCTAATGGGATCATAGATTTGCACTATTTTATCAATCCTAGATTTGCACTATTTTATCATCATCATATTAATCAAATGTTGTGAGTATAATTACTCAATAGTCCTCGAGAAAAGAATGACACCTGTTATGTATATCAAGGTATACTACTAATGATAATTACACTTTAATAATTACTAATTGATGCAAAAGTGTATGTGTGTATGGTCGATAAATGAACAAACATGCTAATTAACTTTTTGGAGTCATTGTTGGGGACTATTATGTTGATAATTGAAAATTACGATTTTTGTTAATTTTATTATTTCTTCATTGCAATTTTATTTTATCAGGTATTTTCTTTTCTTTTCCAATATTTTCTTTATTCCACTCGAATCACTATTTTTAAAAACAATATAAAAATCAGATATTTTATAGTGTAACCCATCAAAACACTTACAATATCTATGAAATAGACCATTGAATCTAAAAGATCCCCAAGGCTGTTGGAGCATGCGTTCCGCACTCGTCCGATTTGAGAATAACAAATCCCGAATGTATTTGATCCTATTTTTGATTAATGGCGTGCAGATAACAGGTGCAAGAATAACATGTTTGCAATTGGAGCAAAATATCGATTTTCCAGAAATTGGAGCTATCGGATTTCCGACAGCAGTACCGAATTTCCGACAGCGCACAATTTCTTCCGTTCTCCTATCTCTACTCAACGTTTTTAGAGCTATCGGATTTCTGACTGCAGTAACGGATTTCTGACTGCAGTAACGGATTTCCGACAGTGCACGATCTTCCCGTAACTCTACGACGTGCAGCAGTTACGCAAGCTAACGGATATCCGATAGTGCTATCGGATATCCGACAGCCCACGTCTCAACCACGACTCAATCGCGATTGCCACTCTCTGCAAAAATGCCGAATACATGGGACACGTGGCACCTCTGGAGCTATCGGATTTTGGCGATAGCTAGCTAACGGATGGCGTTATCTCTCTTTTATACAAAAGGGGTCAGAACTTTGTTTAATTCAAGCTTTCATATCTCCAAGTCCTTTCCTGAGTGCATACGAACCAGAGAGCTCTAGAACCTCATCAACTCCCATTTGTGCTTAGAAGGTTTGAAATTGAAGATGAGATCGGACGCGCTTCTACATCAACGATCATCTCGAGGCTTCAGCTTTCCTTTCAGAGATCTGAATTTCTAGGGAGTTCTTATTTTGATTTTGTATTTTCATTTATATACATTTCACTTTGTATTAGTAGGGAAATCGTCTCCTTGTGCGTGACGTCTAAGTCCTTGCGTGGCTTAGGGGAAAATCGCTTCCTTGTGCCGAACGTCCAAGTCCTTGCGTGGCTTGGTATGAAATCGTGGCCTTGTGTGCTACGTCTAGATCTTGGGAAGATCTAGAGGATAGGCTTGGGCTTGGTCTAGGGAGAGACAAGTGATAGCCTTCCGATCCTTGGGAGAAGGATTGGTAAACTCAAATTGTTAAAAGTTTATTATCATATTTGTGCCTTGATCTTAAGCATTATTAAGATCATTTTTATTGTATGTGAATTTCATGATTAAAAAAATTATGACTTTTTCTTTAATTGCAAATTTGGTTGCTTAATCTTTAACTTAGAAATTTGTGTTTGAATTAATTTAAAATTTTCATAGTTTGAAAATTTTTATAAGTGATTTTTAGAAAAGAAAATTTTGTTTTAAAAATTCTTAAGTAAAAAATCATAATTTAAAAAGGCCCTTATTCACCCCCCCCCCCTTCTAAGGGCGCCACAAGATCCAACACGTGGTATTAGAGCGAGGTTACTCCAAAACTGTTTTACCACCGAGAGTAATGGCGCACAATGATCCCACGTTCGTTGAGGGGCAAGGAATTAGTAGGCCACCACTTTTTACGGGCACAGACTATAACTAATGGAAAACCCGAATGCGGTGTTTTCTAATAGCTCTCAACATAGAAGTTTGGAATATGGTCGAGACGAGTTATACTTCCCCAACAATTGTTATAGGAGATGTAACTATGGACAAACCCAAAGACAAGTGGGATGACAATGATAAATTAAAATGTGAAAACAATGCAAAAGCCATGAATGCTTTATTTTGCGCACTAGATCGCAATGAATTTAATAGAGTTTGTGCTTGTGATACTGCATTTAAAATTTGGAATCTTTTAGAAATTACTCATGAAGGTACTTCGCAGGTAAAGGATTCAAAGCTATTTCAACTGGAGTCAGAGTTTGAAAGATTCAAAATGGAGGTGGATGAAGAAATTGATACAATGTACACACTATTCACTAAAATCGTGAAAGATTCAAAGGTGCTGGGTAAGGTTTTCTCCAATGGAGATTTAGTAAGTAAAATCTTAAGATCACTTCCCCCGAAGTTCAATCCTAAAGTGACTGCAATTTTTGAGTCACATGATCTTAAGACCTTACAATTGGAGAGCCTCATTGGGAAACTAAAAACCCATGAAGTGGAGTTGAAGATTCAAAGCCAAGAGTACAATTTGGAGCCCAAAAAGAAGAGCTTGGCGTTGAAATCTAAAAAGGAAATTGAAAGTGAGACTGAAGAAAGTGAGGAAGATGAAGAAGGACTGTTTGTGGGAACTTTAAGAAGTTTATGAGAAATCCTGAGAGGAGAAACTCATTTACAAATTTTTTCAAAAAGAAGAATTTTTCCTACAACAAAGGCAAAGGAAAAATGGATGATGAAGAAGAACGTCCGCTACCGGAATGCTATCATAGCAAAAAGATTGGACATATAAGAAGCAAGTGCCCAAAATATTTGAGAGAGCAGAAAGAGAAGAGGAACGATAAGAAGTTCAAAAAGAAGGTTCTGAAGGCGGAGACTTGGGATGACACAACTTCTGAAGGCTCAAGTGAAGCAAGCGATGAAGATAAAGAAGAGGCAAATGTATGCTTGATGGGGAAAGAAAATGCGTCATCTGACGACGATAGCAGTGTCCAAAGCGACACTGAGGTAACTCCTCCATCTTATGATGATTTATATTCTGAATTTATGAAAACATGCAAATTTTTGGATAAAAGCCTCATGGAAATCGATTTTTTAAAATGTAAAAATAAAGATCTTGTGAAAGTAAATAAAAAGTTATCAAATGAGTTGAAATCTATTGGGAACGAGAAGGTAATTTGTCAAGAGTTTGATCGCTCTTCGATAGGGATAAAAGAACTTGAAAACTATATTTCTAAGTCCGATCAAAAAATTGATCAACTTCTAAAAGAGAAAAAGTTCTTAGAAAAGGTTGTCAAAACTTCTCATTCTCAATTAGAGAATTACAAGAAAAATATTGCAAATCGATGTGGCATGATAGTAAAAGAAAATTCAATTTTAAAGTCTAAGGTAAATGAATTGAACATGGCAATTGGAAAATTTGGTGTTGGGAAAATATCTCTGGATATGATTTCAGGCAACCAATGTCATGGGTCAGTAAAATTTGGACTAGGATATGTTTCTGGAAGCTCTGGAAGCTATCGGAAAATTTCAACAGCTGTTGTCGCCAGCGACAGCTCCAGGTTCAGAAAACCTCTTTTTCAAAATAAAATTTTTCTAAGTCCACACATAAAGATGTTTCCTCCAGTAAGAGTCCAGAGAAAACTTTAAAGAATGGTTCCTCACTATTCATTGCATGTGCCAAATGTCATCGATTTGGTCACATCTCGGACTCATGCTGGAAGAAAGGAAAAGTTAATGTTAAACAAATCTGGGTACCTAAGGCTTCCACCTATACCATGGGAGGGACCACTTGGGTAACCAGATCTTTACTCTCATCATCTTTTTAGATGTCCATGCAGGCTAGAAACAAGGAAGACGTGTGGTATTTGGACTCTGGATGTTCAAAACACAGGACGGGCGATAAATCAAAGTTCCTTAGCCTGGAGATGAAGAAAGGTGGAACAGTGACATTTGGAGATAATGGCAAGGGTAAAGTCAAAGGCATTGGAGTAGTAGGTAACGAAGAATTTAAAATTTCAAATGTTTTATATGTTAAAGGTTTGAAACATAATTTAATTTCTATTAGTCAACTATGTGATAAAAATATAAATGTTTTATTTGACTCTAGCTCAAACCTTTGCAAAATTATTGATTCCAAAACAAATGAAATTGTACTTACTACACCAAGAATAAACAATGTCTATACAATAACTTTTCATGATTTATCTCATTCTATACTTAAATGTTTTATCTCAAATAATGATGAACTTGAATTATGGCATAGGAGACAAGGAAATTCTAGTGTTAAACGCATAGTAAAGCTTTCTAAAAATAAAATAATAAAAGGTTTATTAAATTTAAATGGAAAGCTTTCTTCATTATGTTCACCATGCTAAAAAGGAAAGTTTACTAAATCATTATTTAACAGCAAAAATGTTATTTCTACTTCTAGACCTTTACATTTAGTACATATGGATTTATTTGGTCCAATTACACAAAGTCTAGGAGGTAGAAAATATACATTTGTTATTATTGATTATTATTCTAGATTTTGTTGGACACTGTTTTTAAATTCAAAATCTGATGCTTTTGATGAATTTATAAAACTAATTTCACGTATTCAAAATGAACTTGATTTAAAAGTAAAATGCATTCGATCAGATCATGGAGGAGAGTTTGATAATGAAAAATTTATTTCATATTGTAATGAATTTGGGATAAAACACGAATTTTCCGCTCCTCGCACACCACAGCAAAATGGTGTAGTGGAGAGGAAAAATAGAACACTTCAAGAATTATGACATACTATGCTTTGTGAATTTAAATTGCCAAAATATTTTTGGGCCAAAGCGGTTAGTACTACATGCTATATTATTAATCGTGTCATGATTCATCCTACATTATAATTAACTCCTTATGAAATTTATTTTCAAAGAAAACCAAATGTATCTTACTTTAAAGTTTTTGGTTGTAAATGCTTTATTTTGAATACAAAAGATAACTTAGGTAAATTTGATGAAAAATGTGATGAAGGAATTTTCATTGGTTATTATTCAACTAGCAAGGCCTATAAAGTTTATAATAAACATACTAAAGTGGTTGAAGAAACTATTCATTTAAAATTTGATGAAAACATTTCTTGTTTAGAAAATACTAAAGTTGCAGGTAATGAAAAAAATGAAGCAGATGTGGAATAAAATCTGAGGAAAAATGATGATGATGATGAAGAAAAAGTTGAGAAAGAAGACGAAAAAGATGGTGAAGAAGAAGAAGAACATGGATATATACCTCCAACCGAGCTAAGGTTCTCAAAAGATCATCGACAAGAATTTGTTATTGGAGAACCATCAAGTGGTGTACGTACACGTTCTAGTTTACATGAAAGTTTTTCAAATTTATGTTTTGTCTCTAATATAGAACCAAAAGATGTTGCCACCGCTTTAAATGATGAATATTGGTTTTTAGCTTTGAATGAAGAACTTAACCAATTTGAAAGAAATAAAGTTTGGATTCTTGTTGATAGACCTAGTGATCATCCAGTGGTAGGAGTCAAATGGGTTTTAAAAAAAAAATTAGATAGTGACTCTAGGGTCACTAGAAACAAAGTTAGGCTTGTAGCGAAAGGATATAATCAAATTGAAGGGGTAGATTTTGATGAAACATTTGCACCCGTAGCACGATTGGAAGCAGTTAGAATTTTTATTGCATTTGCTAGCCATAAAAAATTCAAATTGTTGCAAATGGATATTAAAACTGCATTTTTAAATAGGTTGATTAAAGAAGAAGTTTATGTTGAACAACCCCAGGATTTATAAATGAAAAATTTCCTAATCGCGTAAATAGATTGCTAAAAGCTTTGTATGGTTTAAAACAAGCACCACGAGCATGGTATGACAGATTGACTTTATATTTATTACAAAATGGTTGTAAAATGGGTGGTGTTGATTGTACACTCTTCATTAAGCAAATTGATGATGATTTAATTGTTTTACAAATTTATGTTGATGATATTATTTTTGGAGCCACTAATGAAGAGTTGTGTAATTATGTTGTAAAAATGATGGAAAGTGAATTTGAGATGAGTATGGTAGGAGAATTAAAATATTTCTTAGGATTTCAAATTGTTCAAAAACATGATGGAGTTTTTATTAACCAATCAAAATATATTCATGATGTTTTAAAATGATTTGTATTTGAAAATCTCAAACAAGCAAATACTCCTATGAGTGTATCTTTAAAATTAGGAAAAGATGAAAATGGAATATCTATAGATCAAATTTTATATAGAGGCATGATAGGTTCACTTTTATATTTGACTACATCTAGACCAGATATTATGTTTTTAGTTTGTTTATGTGCTAGATTTCAAGCTAATCCCAAAGAATCTCATTTAAAAGCGGTTAAAAGAATCTTTAGATATTTAATTGGCATATCTAAACTTGGTTTGTGGTATCCACACAGTGATGATTTTACTTTATTTGGCTATTCTGATTCTGATTATGCCGGTTGTTCACTAGATAGGAAAAGCACTAGTGGCACTTGTCATTTTTTAGGCCCTTCACTTATCTCTTGGTCGAGTAGGAAACAGAATTCTGTTGCCCTCTCAACCACCGAGGCTGAATATATCGCACTTGGTAGTTGTTGTGCACAAGCTCTTTGGATGAAACAAACATTAGAAGATTTTAATATTAAACAACAAACTATTGAATTATGGTGTGATAATAAAAGTGCAATTGATTTAACATACAACCCGGTCCATCATTCAAGGTCTAAACACATTGATGTGAGACATCATTTTATTAGAGATCATATTAAAAATAACCACATTAAAATTTCATTTATAGGCACGGATAATCAACTAGCGGATATATTCACTAAACCGTTACCGGATTCCCGTTTTTCTATGCTTAGGCTAGAATTGGGAATCCTAGACATTTCACAATGATTATATCACTACTTATAACCTATAAAATTAAAAACATCACAATAGCTATACATTTTAAAAAGAAAAACTAAATCTTAAACGAACAAAACATAGACATTCACCAACATAAATCATGTCCAAATATTAAAAATTATTACAGAACTTTAATAAAGGAGTACTTAAAATGTCTCATAAAAGAAGTTCACAAAATTAAGGAGAGATCTGGGCTGGGCAGCTATCGGATGGCGACAGTAGGATTACGGATGGTGTTAGCTCCCAGAAGTCATTTTCAATCAGAATCCTCCTCATTTTGACTGCCTGCTCCACTGCTTTCTGGAAGATCATAAACTGGTCTCCTTACCACTGCCTTCTTACGTCGAGCCTGACTAACTGATTAGCGACGTGGCTCCTCCTTCGTAGGCACTTCCCATTCAGCAGTTTCAGCAGGCGTAGGTTTAGAAGAATATTTGGACAAGGAACTTCATGAACTTCCGCATCTGTGTTCGATCCTTCTTCACCACCACTTTGTGTTCCTCAAAAGACTTTCTATGCTCTTGAAAATCATCAATGTGTCTATCCAACTTTGTTTGAAAAGAGTCGAGTGCCTCCCGCATAGACCCTCCACGTGAAATAGGTGGCTCTCTCATCTCCGTAGTAGGCGGCTTCCGTTGATTTTTCTTACTCTTTATACCCGCCGTCTGATATATATCCGGGACACAATCTCCAGCATAAAAGTCTTGATCTATCCATGCGTATTTCTTGAATAGAATATGCTGGATAATCGCACCCAAAGGGAGGGAATGTGCCCTTTTCCACTCAGGATTTTTGAGGCGGAATGTATAGCGAATCATAGACAAAAGAAGATCGGCCACATCAAATAATTCTTTCTCCACTATAAAATAAGTCGCAAGACTAAGTTGAGCCGTAATACTATGAGTATCACCAGATTTCAACATAATCGTGTGCCTTAGTATGTGTTGAACAAGACGAACATCGTCTGACAATGTCGTCATAGTGGTTATAAGGTTCTTTGTAGAATTTCCATGCAAAGACATGTTCACTAAGGTCCAATCTCTCTCTAGTCTATAGTTCTCAACTATGTCCAAAACATTACTACTTTCCTCTATTCCAAGTTCACTCCTTAAATCAAAGGGAGTGATCTCCACATATTGGCCTTGGATTTTCGTTCTAACTCCTCCATTCAAATCAGTGTACGTAGGGTCCTCAAGATGATTATAAAACTATCGTACTAAAAATGAGGAGAACAAGTCTTGGATAATGACAGAAATTATACCTGCCTCGACAAGCATAAAATACACACGTTCATGACGTGGGAGATCAAATTCCAAAAATTTCGAAATTCCAATTTGGGCTTTCTCTATGCCCGGATAACTTTGGTAGGAAGAATGAGCATCTCCTAAATCACACCTTTGGGATCTCCAACTGGATGCCATATCTGTATAAGAAATAAGAAATTTTTAGAAACTGGAACTGTCGGATATCCGATACGCTTCTGTCGGATATCCGATAGCTAAAAATCATACTTTCAAAAATTCATCTCACAAACATTCTTACTATCACAAATTCACACATAAATCAAAACTTTGGTGAAAAACACAATTCATCATCTTCTTCCTATAAAAAAAATTCAAAGTTCTAATTTTTATTCTCTATATCAACATCACAAGATCTAAACCCTCTTTTGAACACCAAGATCTAAAATTTCTAGATCTCCTAAAACTTCTACATTTTTTCTTCACAAAAACTCAATGAAAACCAAGAGGAATATCAAAATCACAAAAAAATTGAAAAATTTTAAACAAAACTTGAAAAATCAAAGTTCCTCACCTTAGATCTAAAGTTTTTCGGTGACCTGGAGTTCTAGATCTCGGAAAATGTTCTAAAAGTGAAGTGAGGCATCAGTGCAAAGACGAAACGATTCTTTTTATCTTTTTAGAGGTGTCGGATGGCGACATCTAGCTGTCGGATATCCGAGAGCTCCTAAAAATAAACTTCTATTCTTCTCTAGCTTTTTCATTCCCTGTTTCTATTAATGTTCATATGAGAATTTTTCAATCTTGCATAAATGATTCTTCATGTGTTATTTTTCGTAAAAATAGCTTAACACATGATTATGATGTTCAATCTTAAGTTATCATTGTAATGACACTTTCATATAGGAATTAAGAATTGTTTTCGCATGCCTCTAAGTATAAGAAATCTTTTATCTATGACAATGAGCAATCACAAACACTTACTTTGCAAATACATGTTAATAAAATTTATTTTATACATACATCATGATTGATCGAACATAACAAAATACATTTCATAAATACTACCTTCAACTTTGCTACTTTGCACTTATTCACATTATACCATTTTTTTGCATGCAAGTGAATTCGGAGATCCTTTACATATATAAATATTCAAAAAAAAAACAAATTCAAATGCAAAACATATATTTTGCCAAAAAATTTGAAAGAAATAAATTAACAAAAATTGAAAAGGATCCTCCACCAAGCACTACTTAGCCTCCTGATAAGTCTTAATGAGCATTGTGAGATTAAGCACCTTGGAAAGAATTGTAAAGTGTCTTGTTATGCAAAAACAAAATGGTCCTTTTATGTATACTTGCAAAGTTTCTATAAGTTCATAAGTTTGGCTTTATGTATATTTATGTTATGTTTAACAATTCCATGATCATGTATATTTTAAATATAGTCATATGTGTTCTTTATCAAAGTATTACTACTACACTTCATTGTTATTTATAAAATTTCTTCTAATGAGAATTGGACCGAAACGATTCAATATTCTATCTGCTAATGTGTCTTTCTCTGATAATTGAACTTGAATCTCATAATGGTTAAGTATATTTGCTTTATGTATATTGATAACAGATAACTAGAATGCTTGGCCTCATCTCTAAGGTTTCCTATCTCGATATCATATCACTTACAAAGCTTCCACTGGTGTATCATATCTCTATGATACTCCTTCCTCGTCTCTATTCATTACTTTTGATAATATCAAAGGGGGAGAAGATAACAAGAAATCACTTAAATCACTTAAAATACTTAATTAATACACAGAGCATACATGTAGGGGGAGTTTATATGTCGGGGGAGAATATTTTTAGGAGATAATATTAAGGGGGAGATCATGGAGATCATATGTTCACACTTGTAGACACATGATATACTTTTCAATATCACTATAGGATTTATTTGATTTCTTTTTATATGGATTTGTTATTATCAAAAGGGGGAGATTGTTGGAGCATGCGTTCCGCACTCGTCCGATTTGAGAATAAAAAATCCCGAATGTATTTGATCCTATTTTTGATTAATGGTGTACAGATAACAGGTGGAAGAATAACATGTTTGCAATTAGAGCAAAATACCGATTTTCTATAAATTGGAGCTATCGGATTTCTGACAGCAGTACCGAATTTCCGACAGCGCATGAATTCTTCCATTCACCGATCTCTACTCAACGTTTTTAGAGCTATCGGATTTCGGACAGTAGTAACGGATTTCCGACAATGCACGATCTTCCCATAACTCTACGACGTGCAGCAGTTACGCAAGCTAACGGATATCCGATACTGTTATCGGATATCCCACAGCCTACGTCTCAACCACGAATCAATCGTGATCACCACTGTCTGGAAAAATGCTGAATACATGGGACACGTGGCACCTCTAGAGCTATCGGATTTTGGCGATAGCTAGCTAACGAATGGCGTTATCTCTCTTTTATACAAAAGGGCTCAGAACTTCGTTTAATTCAAGCTTTCAGGTCTCCAAGTCCTTTTGTGAGTGCATACAAACCAGAGAGCTCCAGAACCTCATCAACTCCCATTTTTTCTTAGAAGGTTTGAAATTGAAGACGAGATCGGACGTGCTTCTATATCAACGATCATCTCGAGGCTTCAACCTTCCTTCCAGAGATCTGAATTTCTAGGGAGTTCTTCTTTTGATTTTGTATTATCATTTATATACATTTCACTTTGTATTGGTAGAGAAATCGTCTCCTTGTGAGTGACGTCTAAGTCCTTGTGTAGCTTAGGGGAAAATCGCTTCCTTGTGCGGAGCGTCCAAGTCCTTGCGTGGCTTGGTATGAAATCGTGGCCTTGTGTGCTATGTCTAGATCTTGGGAAGATCTAAAGGATAGGCTTGGGCTTTGTCTAGGGAGAGACAAGTGATAGCCTTCCGATCCTTGGGAGAAGGATTGGTAAACTCAAATTTTTAAAAGTTTATTATCATATTTGTGTCTTGATCTTAAGCATTGTTAAGATCATTTTTATTGTATGTGAATTTCATGATTAAAAAAATTATGACTTTTTCTTTAATTGCAAATTTGGTTGCTTAATCTTTAACTTAGAAATTTGTGTTTGAATTAATTTAAAAGTTTCATAGTTTGAAAATTTTTATAAGTGATTTTTAGAAAAGCAAAATTTGTTTTAAAAATTCTTAAGTAAAAAATCATAATTTAAAAAGGCCCTTATTCCCCCCCCCCCCCTCTAAGGGCGCCACAAGATCCAACAAAGGCATCATCTTAGACTTCATGCTAATATTTACTGGCACAATCTAGGAGAATCGATTTGAGATGCTAATTCTTAAATAAGTGGTCACCAAAACCATCAGGGGAGGTTTAGCAAAGGACCATTTTTGATTATGCAAGAATGAATCTACCGGGCACACAGTCAAATATTGTTTGGCGCACACTATCCAACAAAAAATTTAAATTAAACCTAATGGGATTCAAATGGTGCAGATATTTGTACAATTTGATGGATTGCAAGACGAGGACCCAAACTGGCATATAACTATTTTTTCCAAAAATATGCATAATTTGAAAAATAATGGGGTCTCAGATGATGCAATAAGGCTCCACTTATTTTCTTTCTCTTTGTGCTATAAGGCCATGCAATGATTGAATTTTATTCTAACAGGATCAATCACTACTTGGGCTAGGATGACATTAAAGTTTCTTTTGAAATATTTTCTGTTTACTAAAAGAGCCAAGTTGCACAATGATATATATCCTTATGTTCGAAACAATCGGGATTCGCTATATGACACATGGGAATGGTTTAAGGACAATTTGCATAGACGCACCATCATGAATTACCCCCTTAATTACAAGTTGAATCATTTTAGAATGGTCAAAATCATCAAAGAACACAAATGATTGATGTCTCATTTGGTGGTACACATAATAATAAAACTCTTGAAGCCACTCACTAGTTTATTAAGTATATCTTCGTGAATAATTACAATGGAGTACATCTCAACCAAAGCCTCATAAACTTGCTGGGATGCATGACATTAATCATATAATAATCTAGTTTTAGAGGTGGAACAATTACTAAGATGGATATAGAATATGTCTCCACACACTTCTGCACCTCAATGGGATGTCACAACAATAGAGGAGCATATGGACTACATGAGTAATCCTTGCCCTCAATTCAATAACAATAATGAAATGTAAGGGTAGGATGATAAGAATTACTCTAGAGGAGGCAGATGGTATTTAAATTTACTTTTCAGTTTTAATCAATTCCACATATCCACAAATTATTTTATTTGTTAATTTATATACAACATAAAGTATAGAGTAATTAAATGAAACAAACATAACTATGAGGAGCTATGCAATCCTGACGACAAACAGATTTTATAGAGGTTCACCGAATTTGGATATGCCCCATCTTCTACCCATTTGTAGGCTATCCACTATACAATGCGGAATCTTTTGATAAGGAGGCTCTTAGAACCGATTACAACTGAATCTTTTGATTAGGAGATCTAAAGAACCACAAGAGATTATGATAACGTCTCATAAACCAACAACTTGTTGATAAGGTGTCTAAGAACCAGAAGTATTTTGATAAGGTGGATAAAACCAAACCATGATCCTTTTGATAAGGAGGATGAAAACCACTCTCAGATACTTTTGATAAGGAGGATCAAAAACCACTGAATCTTTTAAAGAGTGATTCCTGGAACTCTGTCAGAATGTTGATGTAGAAAAAGAGTTTATGCATGAAATCTGTCTCCACAATTGTTGTCCCCTTCAAGAATTTTTGAAGACTTGATTCATTTAAAGGACTATGTGGATTTTATCATCAGAGATTAAACTTCTAGTTAATTCTGCCTTAGAAATTAGATTCAATTGAGAAGATTTGAATATGTTGACGAATTGTATCAGATGAAGCCCTCAGGTATCCTGTCTTTTGATCTAGAGAAGATGATCTTTTCAAATACTGTTCTTCTTTTTGAAACTTGCAAATAAGAAGGAATAAGAAAAAGAAGAAGAATAAAATTGGAGAGGGTAATCTAACTTTCGCTTCAACACAATAACTTTCATGTATTTTCTCTTCCTATTTTCTGAATAGGAAAGCGAGTATATATATATGCATATATATTGTCAAAAATGATCCCTTGCCAAATATTCTTCAATGAGTATAAAAACCTTACATACTCAAGTCACAACGGCTATAATCAGAACTGATTTATAGCCTTAATTAGTTCATACTCAATTTGAATTTGTTCTGCATGGATGTTGTCTCAAGGCTTCTTATACTTTGACTTGGAATGGAAAGTATATTGGGATGGAGTAGAGAACAGAATATATCAATATATACTTGTGATCTGACTTCTATAGAACCTGAGATCTGAGGATTATAGATAGTATTCGTTAGATCATAGTCGAAGCACAAACCTGAACTTCTCAGTATGTAGTAAAATTGGTATGCATACTTCTCAATGTACGTTTACTTCAACCTTTATCACTGCTCGATGAAAGATGGCATCTTCACAAAGGGAAATTGATTACTTAGCCATACTCCAAGATTTATGAAGGCTTCAGTTCACTTCTTTTCCATCCTGAATGACTCAAATTCTAGAATATTTGAAATATGACATTTATACAACAAAGATATTTTCATATACCACTTCAAGAATCTGAAATATCAAAACTCAAAGGGATTTTTCTTTAATATCTCCCCTTATTTGACATATATGATTTTATAAGTTAAGTGATTTCAAAAAGAAATAAAACATCACAAACTTCTAGATGAGTAAATGAATAAACACAACGAATAGATAGACAAGAGAATTTATGCACACGCCCATTTTATTCCTTGAGATTATCATCATAAGGCCGTTACATATAATTTCTAGAGAAAGAAAAGCATTTAGGAAGAGAATATCTAAGTAAGTTCATCTGTGCTCTGATTTTGTAAGGTATTTTTATCAAGAAAAGCATAGATGTGAAAATGTAGGTTTTCTCTTTGCTTATCACAATACTTAGAAAACTTTCTCGTCTCTATGTATGGATTGTCTAATAAGGACTTTGGCATATATATTAACTTCCTCCAGTCTTCTAAATCAAAGTCATATACATCTGAAAGACTGAATCCTCTTCTATAAAGCTCGTGAATCATCTGTTTAAATAATGAGATTACTGAGTCAGAATCAATAAAGTGTTTGCCTTTTTGAAGCTTGAGATTATCCTATTCAATTGGAGCAGCCTTCTTCTTAGGAGCTTTGAAAGAAGGTACCAGAATATGACAAACATAATGAGTACCAGTTCCCATGCAGAGCTCTAGTGAGGTTCTGATTAGAAGGGCATTGTCAATCTTGAACCATTTTTTACATTGGAGGTATATATATCATCTGCCTTAATTAACCAATCTTTATAAGTTCCAAACTCATAGATGCTAGTTGTCATAGACTTTTTATTGTAAATCATGATAAGCTATAAGCTATATGAGCATCCTTAGTTGGCACAATAGGAAGGCACATGTTTTTACTGTCAGTTAACTATTCTTTAGGGGATGCAGTAAAAGTTATGATCACAGACTCACAAGCCTGAGAAATTCCCATACTCTCTCCCTGGAATATTGCTCCAGTGGAAACACATACATTCTCCTGACCTCGTCTTAGTGATTACTCTTGAGAATGTGCAACATCAACTAAGTTTTTTAATGTAGCATCAGATTCATCCCCTAATTATATGGAAAGGAGACATCATGTTGAGAAGAAGAAGAATTCCCAATGTTGAGTGCAGCATCAACGATTGTTTGCATAACATCATCACTGTGAAGGCAAGTTAGAATAGTTATAATAGCACAATATATGGAAAGGCATTTTGAGGAGAACCAGGATTTGGAGAGCAAGTGGTATCATTAGGATCTTGCTAGATGTACAGAACTTCTCCCACTTCTTGATTTAATTGGCTAGAGAAATCAAGAATTTACTAGTGAGAGGAGATGAAGTTATATGTTGAGTAAGTGTGAGAGGTAATTTTTGTACCAAGAACTAGACACTTATTAGAGAAATGTTGAGAGAATTGTGCTGTCTCAGTTGTCGTTAAGGAGGAAATAGATGTAAAGGTAGATAAAAGAGTATGAAAATCAATTGGAGTAATTGTGGAGATAGGAACATTAAATCTTGGTGGCACTATATGAACCTCTTGATGAGCAGGAGAGGATAATAAAGACGATGTAGTAACCCTAGCATGGGTATCCAGAATCTTAGGAATAGAGGGAAGAATTGAGGTAGTCACAGAAGCAGACACCTCAGTTAATATCAGTGGAGAAGAAGGAAGAGAGTGACATTCAGTGGGGACTAAAGTAGATGCAGCAATTTCAAATGATTTCCTCTTGGGTCTTATACATATTTCAATCAGTTGAGTGGTTAGCCTCTTTCGAGAGGAATGTGAACTCTCTTAGATAGACAGACTGTTGGGAAGGAATGTTGTAACACTATACTAAACATTCTTCCATAATATATTTGTCTCTGAGTTCTCAGACTATTTTGAATTAGTTTCATCAAATACTTCCCCTATTGTATTTACTTTTTCAAAACCAAAATTCCCATTGTCTGTAATTATGTTCTAGGTATGGCATCATGCACATACACCTTGCTATTAGAATTTTACAACATATATTATTAATAAATTTGTATTCTTCTGACACCTCTTTCTTCTTAAAGTTCAAAGGCATATGCCCTATGTACCCCATTATCTGTAGAGCTGTATCAATTTCTTCATCATTAATAATTGCCTCCTCTAATCTAGTTGATTGATTGAATGTGGCAGTTAAATAAGTAGCAATAAATTAAATCTGGACTTCATGAATAGTTCCCGATTGAATACCATCCTCTGCTAGATAATAGAAGAGTAAAAGGCTTGAAGCTCATCATATTGAATTTGAGTCTGACAAGAGAGAAACAATGTTAATCCTTGTTCTATAAATAGTTTTAGAATGTTAGAAAAAATTTCTTCTGCAACTGAGAATGACTTGAAGTGTAAATCAATTCTATAATTAACTATCAGAGTAGTCAACATTTCCTAGAGGTTGTTATACATTGACTTCTTCTTGTAAAATACTATTGAGAAAAGCACTCTTCACATCCATCTGAAACACCTTTATTTTGTTATGTACAACATAGGCTAAGAACATTAGTATGGATTCATGTCTGGCCACAGGAGCAAATGTTTGGTCAAAAGCAATACCTTCTTCTTGTCTATTGCCTTGAGAACTAGTCTGGCATTGTTTTAGATAATAGTACCATCAACATCTAGTTTGATTTTATATACCCATTTGGTTCCAATAATAGGGTAATTTCTAAGACTTTCAACTTGTGACCATACTTTACACATTTCAAATTGAGAAAGTTCTTCTTGCATGACAATAATCCAGTATGAATTATTGTTTGCCACTTCAAACTTTTTGGGCTCAACTTGAGAGAGAAGACATTAAAGCATCATCTCATTTGAGAATTTGCTCTTAGTTTGCACACCTATAGAGAGATTCCCAATTATTTGTGAGGTAGGGTGATCTATTAAAGTAACACACTCTAGTGGAAGAATTCTAGCATCAGCTTGTTGAGGAATAAGAACATATTGTTGGAACAACCTTATTACTGATTTGGTCTAGGATCACTATCTGTTGACTAGGATTATATTGACCCCAATTATAGTCTAAGGGTCAAGGTTTTAGGCTGTCTCAGTTAGCTAGAACTTAGGAAAACTCTAAGTTTCTACGTTCGATGAACTCCATCCTTCGTTCGATGAACTCCATCCTGGGTTCAACGAACGGTGTGCTCCAATTCGAGGAACTTACCAAGTTTCTGCATTCGACAAACATTATTCTGCGTTCGACGAACTTCTCTCTGTGTTCGAAGAACTTGATCTCCAGCTTGACGCACTCAGTTCTCCAGCCAGTCCAGCAGTTTATTCTTCAGTTCAACGAACTCCAGTTTGAGATCGACGAACTCAGCTCTACGTTCAAAGAATAAGTAACAAGATGTTCAGATCGACGAAAGTTCTTCTCAGATCGATGATCTCAGTTCTTCCAGCCAGATTCAGCAGATTATCTCTCAGTTCAAAGAACTCCAACTTGAGATCGACAAACTCCAGATTGTGTTCGACGAATTAATTAAGTTCGATGAACTCCAGATTCAGTTCAACGAACTCAACATTCTGTTCGACGAACTTAGTTCTCCGATCGACGAAATTTCTCCCCAGCTTCATTATTTTAGAAGGATGAGTTTTATTCTATTCTCTGAACTCACATCGACTATCAGCAACGGATCTATTCTATTATTTATTCAAGATAAGTCAAGGATTTTATCTTTCCTTTTATTATTCTCTTATTTCGAGAAAGTAGTCGTTGACACATTTTGGAAAAGGACACTTTCATGGAAAAGGAAAAAGAAATTAAAGGATATTGCTGAATCGGATTGCAGTTCCAAGAAAAATCTTTTTCATATTATTTTATTCCTTAATTAAAAGATTTGAATTTCAAATCAGTCAGAATTTTTCTAAGGAAAAAGGAAGAAGAAGATTTACATTACAACAACAAGATAAAAAAGAGAAGAAAACAGTCGAGAAGAAGAAAAAAGAAATATACAAAAAGAAGAAGTTTTCAAATCTTCATCTTCTACAACAGCCATTTCATTCTCTGAGAACAACAACACAAGATCTTATCTCAGTTTTCTGCTGCAAGTTCTAAATCTTCAAGAGCAATAATAATATGAGAAATATTATCTCTCAGATTCATTAGCTATCAAGGAAGATATCTCTTTCAAGTGAAAGCTCCATCCTCTTACTATCAACCATTTCTATCTGACAGGGGGAGCTTTACATCAACACAATCCACTAGTCTTGTCTCAGCTTGATGACAGAGAAGAATCTCATAAACCCTATTTATCCCATCTTGTACAGGGTTATAACTCCCTTCAAAAGTTAACCCCTTGGTGGCAGGGCACCCGATCAAAAACCTGTAGTTTGGTTTGAGCACCTGATCAAAAGCTCATTGGTGTTTGGGCACCTGATAAAAAACCCATTGGTGATAGAGCACCTGATCAAAAACCTAGTGGATTCCTACCAAGGGTGGTAGAAGAGTAGATGTACCCAGGTTTTTTGGGGAACTTCTATAGATCCTTGTGTCTTCTGTGTTTGTGTTTATTTTTCTGTACTGTGTTGTGCTGTGATTTCTTATTTTGTTTTTATACTCACTCTGTTATACACATATAAATATCAGTATTTTAATTCTGCTATAAAAATAAGTTAAAAACTTTTAATACTCTATTCACCCCCCCCCTCTAGAGTAAATCTAAAATCTAACCTCACTTTCCTTGTATCAGAGGACTTTCAATTGTATCTGAGGTTGGTTGATTGTTTACAGGCTAACACCTGAATCAAAAGTTCAATTAGATCTTAAATTTCTTCTAGAGTTTTATTTTTCTAAAAACTCATGGCACAGAACAAAGAATACTCAAGCACAAGACCTCCTATGTGCAATCTCAATAAGTTTGCATTATGGAATGTGATGCGCAAATCTTAGCACACTGCAATAGGCGGTAGTAAGACTGCGGCACGAAACGGCAGTGAACCGGTCGTTGTCAAGTAATAAAATGAGGAAGTCAATCCCCAAGTATCGAATCTCTCAAGTAACACAGTAAGGAGGAGTTAACGTTCGAGGAAGGACTTGAGATCGAAGTCCTTTGGTCGGATGGAATGCGGAGGGGGGTTGATTTGTGGAAAATAAAAGAAAACAACTTAAACTACTCCTATGCAATGCCGCTATGCAATGCTTCGCTTGGCGGGATGGAATCTACGTAGGCCTTGAGCGCGCTACTTCATAAGGGCGGATGGACGAGTAGGCAAGCGGAATCGAACTATGCAGGCCTTGAGCGCGCTGCTTCGTAGGGCGAGTGGATTACACGGGCCGCTATGCCACACTTTGCTAGGCGGATGGACGAGTAGGCATACGGATGAGGGTCGCAAGCACCTCGTCGACAAGCACGCCACTAGCAATTGCTAGTGCGGCACACGAACGTGACGGCGGGATGGAGGATGGAATGGGGCGCACCTCAAGCAACTCAAACAATAAATTATTTCACATAGACATGAAATGTATAGAAATGAAAATAAAGTTAAGTGCTACTTCATCATAATGTTAGATCTAACTACATATACATCAATAAGAGAAGAACAAGGCAAGAAATCGACAGAATCTGAAAGCTCGTTGTAGATTCACGGTTGGAATCGCCGGGTTGTCAATCCGCGTCCAAGCTCGGTCCGCAACTACGTCCGGGGTAGAGAGAGCTGTCACTACTCTCCAATGAGCCCGTCTTCTTCGTCTCACGATCCGGTAGAGGTTGCAAACTTCCTCTTGCTTGATGGCTGATGAGTAATTTATTTACTCATCTTTTAGTTTAGGTTTATTATGTTTTTCATATAAAATTTTGTTATTTTTAGGAATTTTATCATATAAATCCTTCCATTGTTATTTCATAAGCTAACTTAAGTTTATTTTGTGTTTTCAGGTTTTCTGGGCTGTTTCGAGCAAAAAGTTAAAATTACATGCCCCAGGTCACGGGCGTGACCATGGGCGTGTAACCTACAAAATACTCCAGACCTACTTCTGCCACTCCAGGGACGCTCCGTGAAGTTTTCGCCAAGTACACGCCCCAGGTCACGGGCGTGACCAAGGGCGTGACCCAATGTCACGGCCACGACCCGCCACAAGCATCCGGAGCACGCCGCCATGTAAATTAAAATTACACGCCCTCGGTCACGGGCGTGACCAAGGGCGTGACATCCAGCACACGAGCGTGACTTTTCCCGTGCCAATTTCCCGCCAGCAGCACTTAATTGAGATTACGCGCCCTAGGTCACGGGCGTGACCTAGGGCGTGACACGTCCGTAATGCCTGCATTGAAGCCAGACGGCGCCCTTCCCGCACCCAGCCGATCGCGCCCCTTACACGCCCTTGGTCACGGGCGTGACCAAGGGCGTGTAACACCAAAAATTCAGCTATTTAAAGGGAGCGTTTCCAGATGTTTGGGAAGACGAATTTTGGGAGTTCTAAGTTTATTTTCTTGCACTGTTTTTGTCATTCTTAAGCTTGTAATCTTCCTTCTTAGCTTGCACTTTCATTTCAGGTTTGTAACTTCTTGTTTCCTAGTTGTAATTTCTTTTCAATTAATAAAATAGTACTTTTTCTCTTATTCTACTCTCAATCTTCATTATGCACTTCTTGTATTTCATCAATTCCTCCATCTCCATGAGTAGCTAAATTTCATTAGTACTCGGCCGAAATGATCCAAGGAAAATATAATTCATAATTCAGTTTAGAACTTCTTTTTCTCTTATTTAGATCGCTTAAGATTTATCCTTGAATTTATATTGATTGAGATTATATTATCGATATATAATCTCATTCTTGTTTTCGTAGTCTAATAATCGAGAGGTTTTGAGTTCGAATCGATCATTTCAAGGATAAAGAAATTTGAATGCACTCCTCGAGAGAGGACGACATAAATCTCCCGGATTGGAGTTATATCCAATAGAGGGGTTCACTTCGATAAAGCGAGTTTTAGGGGTTTCGATTCTAGAATGAGAGTTCGATTGATCAACCTAAACTCAGTTAGGCGTATCCTTGAGAGAGGTGCGTTCATAATTCGGGAACCTCCACGGTCAAGCATTTCTTTTAAAGAGAATTAGAAGTTTTATTTATTTTTTTTTTTTCCAAGGTGATTCGAGGTTGAGTGCTAATCCTTCTTATCATAGTTTTAACAATTTATTTCTCTTTCTTGCAATCAACCAACCCAAGTTTCTTTCGATAAAATAATAGAGATTTTCCGAAGTAAGAGTACTCAACCGCCCCGAGTCTAATACGACCTTGTTTTAACAACCTATACTACATTCGATACGGTACACTTACCGTTATCGTTTGCAAGCATAGTTTTGCGCATCAATGGAGATGGCGGCTAGATCTTCCTTTGAAGCGCTAGGATGAAGGAGGAGGCCGAGAGGAAGCTCCGGCTCAAGATTGGCATGAAGAACAAGCCCGGAGCACCTCCTGGTGGTGGAAGATGATGCAGGGGGCAGAACTGGATCACTGGGAGCGGGAAAAAAGGTCAATCGAATTGGGCAAGACTTGCGGCTTAAATAGAAATTCTGTCAGAAAATGGTCACGCACGGTCGAACGCACGACCGTGCGCAGACCGTGCGTTATTAAATGATAAAACTTGACTTGGGCAAGACACTGCGCCGCCCGTGCATTTTGCTTACGCACGATCAACACCGCCCATGCGTACAAACGCACGGGAAAAATCCGACGCTCTGAAATCCAGAATACACAGGTCGACCGTGCATTTTACTCACGCACGGGCAAACCGCCCGTGCGTGAAAAACGCACGAGTAGACTCCGACGCTCCGTTTTCTTCCCAGACACAAACGCACGACCGCACAGACCGTGCGATATGCACAGAAATTACTTTTGGGGGAAAACGGGACGATCAGGTCACCTGCAAACAAGATATACCAGCTGGGAATACACGTCCAGCACAGAAATACATAAAAGAAGGGAAGGGGAGCACAATGTGCTTACCCCCAACAACAAGGAATGGAAATGTGCACCGAAATGGGCTTAATAGTGCACCTAGCATGGAATAGTACATATAAATGAAAACAAGCCTAAAGTGTGGTGCAAAGACTAGTAAATCAGCCCAAATGAGTCCGAAAATATGTATATAATTGGGACTCATCACACCCCCAGACTTACCTGTTTGCACGTCCCGAGCAAACATATCCGGCGGAGTGGGAAAAACATAGCTAACCAAAAAATTGCAAACATGGAATAGGATGCGAAGTTTCATACTAGTGTGCATAGAAGTTCATTAGAAGAAGTTTCTACATATGCTAGCTAATTTATAAAAGTGTAAATGCGTAACAAGAAATTTATTTTACTCAAAAATGGAATGTTGGTGAATCTCGTGGTCACACGTAGTACGAAAGTAAGCAAGTCGTGAAGGTGAATATTACCCAAGGCCGGAACTCGGAATTATCTCCGTTGAAATCCATCAACGTCGAGAGCCATAAGCTCGCCCTGTCACACTCTATCCACGACACTAGTGAACTCACAAGATGAATCAATAGGACTTTGGGTTTACACGAGGCTTAGGTTACAGTTTGGAATGCAAAGATAAACGTGAAGGCTAATCTCACCCCAACAGAGCTTACCAAAGTGCTAATTCAAAGCAGCCTCAATAATACCCGTGTAACACACCCCCACACATGACTTTGAAACCGGGTGTGCACTCGGCCTACAACAATCAATACCATTTAGATGTTTCAATTAAAATGATGGGGGTATACATCTATTTTTTTCTTTGCTTTTCTTTTTCTTTTCTTTTCATCCCCAGATATAATAGCAAAATTTTCAGCACATAGACATTTTTAAAACTTCCACATCAACACTGAAGTTTCGCATCACCGCACCGCATTGGAAAATTACAATTCATAAATGCTTTTAGCTTAATTTTTTTGTTTGCGATAATAGGATTAGCTTTTAGGCCTTGCTGAAGTATGGTGGAGCTGAATCGGCCCAAATGACCTAAAAATCGGGACTTAAATAGAAAACATGTCAGAAAATCCTTCACGCACGACCAAACGCACGTTCAGAGTCAACCGTGCGCGAAGGAATCGCACAGGCGTAGAAAAAAATGTAATATTTTAGAAAACAGCATCTGCTCGTGCGTTTTACTCACGCACGGGCTGGGCTCGTGCATGAAGAAAACGCACTGGCAGAATCCGACGTCAGATTTTCATGATATTTTGAGCGAAATAAAAACGCACGATCAATCAAATCGTGCATGAAGGATAAACGCACGGCCGTGCGATCTTGAAAACAACAAAATAAAGATATGTGGAGCACCATGTGCTTATCCCCAGCAAAATAGTGCGCAATTGCACACCACAATGAACCAAAATGTGCATTCCATGTGAGAATTGTATAGCAATGAAATATAAGCAATAACATACTAAAAGTGAAGTGCAAATGCATGAAAACAAGCCCAAATGAGTCCAAAATTGTGTATATAATTGGGACTCATCACACCCCCAGACTTAAATGTTTGCTCGTCCCGAGCAAATCATCTCAAGGCGAAGAGGAAGAAAGCTAGTTGGCTAAGCAATTGTACGAACGAAGTACCATGCGAAGTCGCATCCTCATGCACAAAGAGAAATAGTAGAAAACAATTCTAAGTATACCCAATAATTTCTATTTTCTATAAGCGTAAAGAAGATATTACTTGTACTCCTACTGTGAATCACAGTGAATCATCCGATTACGCGTTGAACGAAAGTAGACGGATAATGAGGTGAGCATTGCCAAAGATCGAGTCTCGGGCGGATCTCCAAAGGAATCCACCAATGTCGATGACCATACGCTTGCCCGTTCACACTCTCTCCACGGCACTGGTTTAACTCAAGCGCACAAATCAATAGGACATGTAGGTTTATAGCATGGCTTAGGTTCAGGTGCGGAAAACAACGGTAAACATGAAGGCTAAGCACGCCCAACCCAAATGAGCAAGTACAAGAAATCAGCTAACACCACAACATGAAAGCGCGGGTGCACCAATATACAAAGCTCATAAAGTTTTCAATTCAATTTGCCTTTTTTACTTCATTTCTTTTTCAACATTATCATTTTCATTTTTTTTAACATATATAAATATATAATGAACACATCCACGCTTCTACAAAAATGAACACTACATCAACACCACCACATGATACCATAAAAAGAACTAAACTCGACTGGGTGTGCGACTAGGATAGGCTATTTGGCTTTGGTGAGATATAAGTGGAGCTGAATCAAAAGGAGGGGTAGGCACAACTGGGCTAGCGAGGGTAATGTGGTAGGAACGGGTACAAGGCTCAACCGGGCCAAAATGAGGGCCTGACTAACCATATACCCATGCTTCGAGAGTCGCTTGGGGCATGTTCTTAACCACCGAGCGAGGTCTCCTCTCCTTCCAACTCAAACAACACGAGGCTAACAGCTCTTCTACACTCGACCAAGGGCTACCGCTAGATTCACCAAATTCACCATTTGAGTAGAGTATTAAGTAATTACACAAATGAAGTAAATAAAACTATAACTTTGTAATTAAATCTATTCTTCGTGAATTTTTAAGCTGCGTGAGAGCTCTACTAGCAGCACCGCACGGGTCACATCCTGTTCAGCCACACAATCCTAAACTAACAATCAAACTTCTAAACATATACATCAAGCACTTACACGATAATTGCGCACGAGTAAAAATAAAACGCATGTGCTGTGTGTTATGCAATGAGACAATAAATATAAATTTCCTAACACAACATTCTAGCATGCATGTGCATGTGGCATAAGCAAAGGCTCACTCCCCCAGACTTGAATTGAATCATAAGCAATTATAATCTTTCAAAGCATATTAAGAGCTGGGCTAAGAGTACCTATGCTCCTAAGAGCATGCCAGAAGAGCGGTATAATCCTTCTTTAATGATCTCCTCCTCTTCATCCAAACGAGTTCATACCCGCATAGTTAAAAATAGAAGCAAAAGCAAACAAAACATAATAGAAATTAAATCAAGCATACGGAATCGGGTGGTTCCCATGGGTTGTCTCCTAAGAAGCCCTTTTGTTTAACGTCCTTAAAGGTGGACCAAATACCTGTATTAAAGCAGTTTAAAAAGTCTAGAAATAAGCAAAAGTCAATAGATCCTAATTATTATTACAAACTCAAAACAAATCAGCTATAAGCTGATTTGAAGTAGTAACAGCTGATGAAAGAAAAAGGTACGGGGACCTGGTAGTAGGGGTGGAAATTAAGTAGGATGCTCAACCTCCAACCCCAAATCTCCTCCTTTTTCGCTCTCTTCTTCTCCTCCAGTATTATGTCTTCAAAGAAAAACTGCTTGCCCCCTTGTAACCAATCCTAAAGGGGAAGCACCAACGATGATGAGGAAACAAGATGTTCCTTCACTGTACCTTCCTCATCCCGCCAGGCTTTCGGCTCCTCCATGCATAAGGTCTTATCAACTGGAGGAGAGGCATCCTGCATCCTTGTACATAAAGAAAGGGGGTCAGGAAATAAATTGGAAGAAAAACTAAAAGAAATCTCAACTGAGGGGACAATCCCGGCTTCATCCCCCATGGGGTGCGGCAATGACACACTGATGATATCATCAAAGATTTCGCTAGACTCTGAAGCGCACGCAATGGCCTCCTCTATAACTAGGACTTCCTCGCAATAGACCGAAGCGGTTGCTTCAGCATAATCAAGGTTGTCCTCCTCCATGAGAGTGGGCACCACATTGCGCAGGTCTGCAACATCCTGCAAAGTGACATCAATGATAATATCAGAAACAGATGTAGTTTCGTGTGCAGCGGGAGAAGACATGCTTCTTAAGAGTTCAGGCTCTCTCTCCACACAAGGACACAAATCCACGCAAAGTGGTAGATGAACTGAAGAGGTATGGGGTGTCGCATCAGAAATCGAGTCATGAGGGTCACTGGCATACGTGTCGTTTCCATACCCTTCAAAAAGTGAAGGTGGAAGTGACACGTAATCAGAGGAAGAAGCTGTGCTCGCAGAATTTGAAGATGGGATGATTCGGATATCTGGCTCATCGTCATCCGCCAATTCGCGAAGATAAGCTGCATAGTCCTTCAAGGCATGCTCTCTACTTTTGTAAAATAGGCACTGCTTTGCCGGCTTTGACGGCACAAAAGGTGCGACAGCCGTGTAAAGGTGCGATAACGAAGGTGCAGTAGAGTAGCCAAAAGACTTATGGGCTCCGTTCGGTTTCTGAACAACACCATACTCCTTGGGACACCTATCACTATCGTGGGAGTGTCCCCACACCAACGACATCGGATATTCAAATGCGCCCACACGATATAGAAGAAGAAAATAGCATGAAAAGGAATAAATTAAAAAGAATAAAAGACTCACTCGAAAATAATCGACTCACAAACAACATCTTATCACGCCTGCATTCCCCGGCAATGGCGCCAAAAACTTGATGCACTCACGGCAAGTGTACCGGTCGTTCACAAGTAATAAAAATGGGAAGTTATCCCCAAGTATCGATCTCTCAAGGAACACGGCAAGGTGGAGTTATCCTTCGAGGCAGGACTTGAGATTGAAGTCCAATGGTTGGAATTATACAGGGAGGATGGCTTTATTTGATGACAGAATAAAATAAAAAGCTAACAACTACTCCTATGCAGGCCTTGAGCGCACTGCTTCGCTGGGCAGGATGGAAACTAGGCAGGCCTTGTATGCGCTGCTTCGTAAGGGTGGATGGACGAGAAGGCAAGCAGAATCGAACTGTGCAGGCCTTGAGCGCACTGCTTCGTAAGGCGAATGGTTTACACGGGATGTTAGCACCGCTTAGCTTGGCGGATGGAAGAGTAGGCTCGCGTAGTGGAAGAGTAGTCAAGCGGAATGGAAGAGTAGGCATACGGAATGGAATGGCGGGTTGGCAAAGTGGAATGGAGTGGGGCGGAATGGATTTGGTGGCGCACCTCGAATACATATATGAACAAAATATAATCTCATAAACATGAAATCAACATTACAAAGCAAGATTCATAGTGCACATCATCTAAATCTGAGAAATCTAATTACATTCATCAAAACAAAAGGAAAGAGTGTAAGAGAATCGACCACATCCGAAGCCTCATTGGGATTCACAGTAGGAATCGTCGGGTTGTCAATCTGCATCCTAGCTCGGTCCGCAAGTACGTCCGGGGTAGAGGAGGGCTGTCACTTCCTCCCAATGGACTCGTCTTCTTCGTCTCATGACCCGATCTACTCTGGTGCAAAGCTTTCCTCTCTTAATGATGAGTGTAGGGCTAGAATCCCCTCCTTGGAAGCTTAAGGATGATGGAGGTGGCCTAGGGCAAAGCCCTCATGGAAGGGTGGAAGAAAACGGAGCTGGAGCTCTCCTTGCGACGGAAATGGCGGAGCTGAATCAAAAGACCGGGTAGGCACAAAATGGGCTAGCAATGGTTAGTGTATAGGAATGGTAAAACAAGGCTCAAGCTTGCCAAATAGATGGCCTACGTCACGCTCAACTTGCAAATCGTTCGCACCCATGCTTCGAGAGTCGCTTGGGGCAAGTTCTTAACCCCCGAGAAAGGTAATCCTTCCTCCCGACTCGAGCAACATGAACCTCGCATTCGCTTACACACAATACCACGCTACCACTAGATTCAACCACATTCACCATTTTGAGTAAAATAAACTAAAATCTACTCAAATCTACTAATTATAAATTAGAAGCATAAATAGAAACTAATTCTACTCAAATCCCTATGCAAACACGAGTACTCAACTAGAGCACTGCAGGAGTCAACATTCCACTCCATCTTGCAATTATTTTGGCTAATACAGTAATTTCTACATCACAACCAAGAATTGAATATACAGTAGCATACAAACAAGCGAGTGCGCGCTAAAGTGGGTGTAGTGGTGTGCGGTGAAAATGAACAAATAAAATAACTGAAATAAAATACTTCTAGCATGCTATGCAAAAGTGCACGTGAGTGGGCACATATAGAGGCTTTCCCCCAGACTTAATCTAAGCAATCGATATAAATGATGTAATCATGAAAATCGAATAAAAGACCAGGGGAAGAAATGTTACCCATGCTCAGAAATGAGCATACCAGAAGACGCATGAAAACTAAGACAAAGAGCAGCTTCCGCCATCCAGAATATGAACCTGCAGGGGTCAGCTCCGCAAAAACAAAAGAAAATAGAAAACTAAAATAAAGTGCAATTAACTAAATAGAATTAGAAAAGAAATGAAAATGCAGGAAAAATTAAGATAACAACTGGGGTTATTGTCCTCCCAGCACGACTTATTCTAAATTAAAACGGTTCTAGCTAATGGGAGTATGGAAGGAGAAGTGGACAGGTAACTGGCCCAATATCCGTGTCGGTAGCGGGTACCGATACGGTGATAGAACAGTCACCCCTCTACCTAAATATAGATACTTGCTCCTCACAGGTAGAGGGTGGAGAATGTAAGTGGAGGAGGAAATATCCTCACTCAACTCACCAAAAACATCCTTGCCTAGCAAGGTACCGTCTTCAGGGAGGCGGCAGGAGGAGAAGGCAACGAATGAGGCTTCCTCTATGGAGGAGGGATCAACCTACTCACATGAAAAGATAAACTCATCATTGACTTGAGCAGAATGCTCCAAGTCCTCCGGGGGTACCAGTGAAGAGTCAACCTGCACAAGCTCAAATGGAGAAAGGGGATCAAGAAATAAACAAGAAGAATGACTTAAATAAAAATCAAGCAGGGGAGTGGTCTTGGTCTCACTCCCATCAGGTTGGGGAAGTAAAATAATGTCGGCATTGTTGACAATGCCGCAAGGTTCGGTGGGATCAATGGTGGCCTTCTCCAGGATTTGCACTTCCTCCACCGGTGTTGAGGAAAAATCCTCTTCACCTAGAAGGTTGTACTCCTCCATTGGAATAGGCACAACACAAAGATCGCCAGCCTCCTCTTGCGACGCATCATCAACAATGTTATCAGAGATAAAGGTAATAGAATGCACAATAGGGGAAGGGATAGGGCTTGAAAAAGAATCAAGCACCGATTCCTCACAAATAATCAAATCTACGCTAGGAGATGGATGTACAAGGGAGATGGGCTCAGTCATGTCAGTGCCCAGATCAGCCACACATCTGGTGACCGTATCCACATCATACCCTTCATAAGATGAAGGTAATATGCCCACATAACCAGATGTTGAGGGTGTGCTGCCAGAAATAGGAGTCGGAACGATCCAGATATCTGGCTCGTCATCCTCGTCCAATTGGCGAAGATACTCAGCACAGTCCTTCAAGGCATGATCCATGCTCTGACAAAACAAGCACTTCCTTACAGGCTTCTTTGGCACAGCGGGTGCTGAAGCCGAAAAGAAGATTGGCGGTAAAGGTGTAGCAGAATAGCCATAGGACTTCCGCGCAGCATATGGAGTACCAGACGAAGTCGGTGCTCCATATGTTGGGACAGGAGTGCTAGGGCTACTATCTCCCTTAGGACATCTATCACTAGCATGAGAGATATCTCCACACCAACGGCAACGAATATTAAATGACGCCCACATAGTGTGAAGATAAAATGATTCAAAATAAAGAGAACAATTGTGCAAAATACTACACCTAACAATAAATTACTAAGCAACCAAATTTAAAACAAGAAAATGGAATACGAAGAAATAAAACAAAAGGATGCGATACACAAATGGAAGGGCTCAAATCTTAGATTCTCCCTCTCCAGAAAACTCACACGTCTGTGTTCCCCGGCAACGGCGCCAAAAACTTGATGCGCAAATCTTAGCACACTACAATAGGCGGTAGTAAGACTGCGGCACGAAACGACAGTGAACTGGTCATTGTCAAGTAATAAAATGAGGAAGTAAATTCCCAAGTATCGAATCTCTCAAGGAACACAGTAAGGTGGAGTTAACGTTCGAGGAAGGACTTGAGATCGAAGTCCTTTGGTCGGATGGAATGCGGACGGGGGTTGATTTGTGGAAAATAAAAGAAAACAACTTAAACTACTCCTATGCAATGCGAATATGCAATGCTTCGCTTGGCGTGATGGAATCTACATAGGCCTTGAGCGCGCTACTTCGTAAGGGCGGATGGACGAGTAGGCAAGCGGAATCGAACTATGCAGGCCTTGAGCGCGCTGCTTCGTAGGGCGAGTGGATTACACGGGCCGCTATGCCATGCTTCGCTAGGTGGATGGACGAGTAGGAATACAGATGAGGGTCACAAGCACCTCGTCGACAAGCACGCCACTAGCAATTGCTAGTGCGGCACACGAACGTGACGGCGGGATGAAGGATGGAATGGGGCGCACCTCAAGCAACTCAAATAGTAAAGTATTTCACATAGACATGAAATGTATAGAAATGCAAATAAAGTTAAGTGCTACTTCATCATAATGTTAGATCTAACTACATATACATCAATAAGAGCAGAACAAGGCAAGAAATCGACCGAATCTAAAGGCTCATTGTAGATTCACAGTTGGAATCGCCGGGTTGTCAATCCGCGTCCAAGCTCGGTCCGCAACTACGTCCGGAGTAGAGAGAGCTGTCACTACTCTCCAATGAGCCCGTCTTCTTCGTCTCACGATCTGGTAGAGGTTGCAAACTTCCTCTTACTTGATGGCGATGGAGGCTAGATCTTCCTTTGAAGCGCTAGGATGAAGGAGGAGTCCTAGACGAAGCTCCGGCTCAAGATTGGCGTGAAGAACAAGCCCGGAGCACCTCCTGGTGGTGGGAGATGATGCAGGGGGAGGAACTGGAGCACTGGGAGCGGGAAAAAAGGTCGATCGAATAGGGCAAGACCTGCGGCTTAAATAGAAATTCTGTCAGAAAATGGTCACGCACGGTCGAACGCACGACCGTGCGCAGACCGTGCGTTATTAAATGATAAAACTTGACTTGGGCAAGACGCTGCGCCGCCCGTGCGTTTTGCTTACGCACGATCAACACCGCCCGTGTGTACAAACACACGGGGAAAATCCGACTCTCTGAAATCAAGAATACACAGGTCGACCATGCGTTTTACTCACGCACGGGAAAACCGCCCGTACGTGAAAACGCACGAGTAGACTCCGACGCTCCGTTTTCTTCCCAGACACAAACGCACGACCGCACAGACCGTGCGTCAAGGAAACGCACGACCGTGTGATATGCACAGAAATTACTTTTGGGGGAAAACGGGACGATCAGGTCACCTGCAAACAAGATATACCAGCTGGGAATACACGTCCAGCACAGAAATACATAAAAGAAGGGAAGGGGAGCACAATGTGCTTACCCCCAACAACAAGGAATGCAATTGCACACCGAAATGGGCTTAATAGTGCACCTAGCATGGAATAGTACATATAAATGAAAACAAGCCTAAAGTGTGGTGCAAAGACTAGTAAATCGACCCAAATGAGTCCGAAAATATGTATATAATTGGGACTCATCAGAATGCAAGGATCAGATTATATATGAAATCTATTGATGAAGATATTTTTAATGTGATTTTGACAGGACCCCCTACTCCTACAGCAACAACAAGCACTGAAGCAGCAATAAACAATAATGTTGTTCCACCTCCTGAGTGGACAGATGCTCAAAAGAAGCAGAGAAGTGCAAATTCCAAAGCAATGAATATCTTGGCACAAATAATGTCTAATGACATTTTCTAGAAGGTTGTGGAATGCACCTCTGCCAGGGATATTTAGAATTTCCTCAACAACACGGTTGAAGGTTCTGCAGATGAGTCAGAGTCTTCATCCAGCTCTTCTGAAGATGAAGAGGATGCAAAAGACAAAGATCAATGCTTGTTGGCTGTCTATGACTCAAGCAGTGAGTCAGATCTTTCATCATCATCCAACTCTAGAGATGATGAAGATGATGAAGAAGAAAGAAATTTCTGCATGATGGCTATCAATGCCTCAGCAAACAATTCTGAAGAATGAGAACCTAAAATTGATTGTGATCAAGTAATCTCAAACTTTCATTTCAATTCAAATGAATTCAAAGATGAATTCAAAGCTCTTTGTTTAGATTTAATCAAATCTGAGAAAGAGATAATCTTTCTCAGGTTCAAGTTGGCTGAAATGAATCAACTGACTGAAGATAATGCCAATCTTAAGAAAGAATTGGCTGCCTCAAAAGAACATATTGTTCTCATTGAGAACAAGCTATCTGAGGCTAAGAAATTTGAAGAATACCTAAATGAGAGATGTATCAAACTGATGGACATCACAAGCACAGTGAATGCCAGACTAAGTGGCAAACTGGGCTTGGGTGCATCATCATGTCAGCCACATCTCCTTAAGAAAAACATTTTATCTACACCAGTTAAATTCATCTCTGCCAAGGGCCAAGAGGCAGTAGAAATAGATAAAAACATCTCATGTAAGGATGTTAAGAATAAAGGAATTCAACAGAATTCGTCGAACGGAGCTCGACGAAATCATTTCATTTCGTCGAACGGAGATCGACGAAAGCTTAGCACAGAATTTCAGTATAGTTATTTATCGAACAACGCTCGACGAAATTACATCAATTCGTCGAACGGAGATCGACGAACTCTGAAGATAGACTTTTAGTATAGCTATTATTCGAACAGCACTCGACGAAACTACTTCAATTCGTCGAACGACGATCTACCAACTCACCAGAATTCGTCGAACAGAAAATATACTGAATTTCAAGGGAATTCTTATTCTCAACAAACTAAAAATCCTTTCACTGAGTGGATCATTCCTCCAAGGAAATATCATCCACAAGGCTATAAGGATCAGCCTGAGATGTCTTTCATTTTAGGTTTTTGTGGAAAAACAAAAGGACCCAAGGTAGTCTGGGTCAAGAACAACTAGAATGTTTTCTGTTTTCAGGTACAAGGCTATCCAAACATAAAAGAACAATGGTATTTGGATAGTGGTTGCTCAAATCATATGACAGGAAACAAGGACAACTTAAGTAATTACAAGGAAAAGCTTGGACCCAAAGTGATTTTTGGAGAATCCAACTGTGGACAAACCAAAGCATATGGACAAATCAAAGTTGGAGCAGTTACCTTCAAAGATGTAGCATATGTCAAGGGTCTCAAGCATAACCATATTAGCATAAGCCAGTTATGTGATGAAGGTTATCAGGTAACTTTTAACCATTCCTTATGTCATATTAACAATAATAAAAACATTAATGTGTTATCTGGTATTAGACATGGAAAAATTTATTTAGTCAATTTTGACTCTTCCAATTTAGATATTTGTTTATTTAATTCTATTAGTAAAACAAATGAATTATGGTATAAAAGGCTAGGACATATTAACCTTAGAACTATATCTAAGCTTTCTAAGGACAATCTTGTTAGAGGACTGCCTTCTGGTTCATACACGAAGGAAGGACTCTCCAGGGCTTGTCAACTAGGAAAGCAAACCAAGAGTAGTTTTAAATCTTTATCCAAGAGTGATTCACCTAGGATTTTGTACTTACTGCATTTGGAACTTTTTGGACCCACTGCAATACAGAGTCTAGGAGGGAAGCATTATTCTCTAGTTATTGTAGATGACTTCTCAAGATTCACTTGGGTGTTCTTTCTTAGGAACAAGTCTGACACCTTCAGTTTTCTGACAAACTTTCTCAGGTCCATCAATATTGAGTACTCTACTCTAGTTGCATTGATCATAAGTGATCATGGCACTGAGTTTGAATCTCTTCTGATGAGAGAATTCTGTGGAAAAGACAGAATCAGGCAGTGTTTCTCTGCTCCTAGAACTCCTCAACAAAATGACATAGCTGAAAGGAAAAATAGAACCTTAATTGAATCAGCAACTACATTGCTTGCTGATGCTCACTTGCCACTCTCTTTTTGGGCAGAGGTAGTGAACACATCAAATTATGTGTTGAACAGGAGTTTGATATATAAACTTAAGGGTAAAACTCCCTATGAATTACTTAAGAATAAAAAGCCTAAGGTTAACTATTTTAAGTTTTTTGGATGTAAATGCTATGTGCATAACAATGATAAGAAGTATTTAAGAAAATTTGAAGCAAAAGCTGCTGAAGGTATATTCCTTGGATATTCTCTTTCTAGTAAAGCATATATTGTTTACAACAAATCAACTCTTAAGATAGAAGGGTCCATGCATGTATCTTTTGATGAAACTAATATGTTAATTGAGGAGAGGAATACCACCTCTACCAAAGATTTTTTGCAGGTACCAACTCTATATGAAGAGCTCAATGAATTGAATCTACAGAAAGAAGAATCTCTACTTCCATCAACTAAAATTATTGAAAACAGTGAAGAAGAGGATAATCAAGATCTTGCTGACAATTCCAATCAAATGACAGTTGATCAAATTCCTTTAGTGGAAACCATTGTTGAACCAACTCTAGCTGTTGATCACATCACAGTTAGAGATCATCCAATATCTCAAGTCATTGGAGATATTTCAGCAGGTGTTCAAACAAGGCATCAACTACACCAAAATCAGATGCATACTTGTTTCCTATCACAAGTTGAACCACAATCCATAAGAGATGCAGAACAAGATCCAAACTGGATTCTTGTAATGAAAGAGGAGCTCAACCAATTTGAAAGGAACAAGGTTTGGGATTTGGTTCCAAGACCAAAGGGCCATCCAGTCATTGGCGCCAAGTGGGTTTTCAGGAACAAGCTAGATGATCAAGGCTTCATAATCAGAAATAAAGCAAGATTGGTAGCCCAAGGATACTCTCAGGACGATGGAATTGATTATGATCAAACCTTTGCTCCTGTTGCTAGACTTGAAGCAATACAGATTTTTTTTGCCTTTGCTGCATTCAAGAAATTCAAAGTATATCAAATGGATGTGAAGAGTGCTTTTCTAAATGGTGATATCAAAGACGAAGTCTATGTGAAACAACCACCGGGTTTCATCTCTCCAACCCACTCTTCTTATGTATTTAAGCTTAATAAAGCTCTTTATGGTCACAAGCAAGCTCCCAGCGTATGGTATGAGACCTTAGCTAATTTTCTTTTGGAGAACAAATTCTGTAGAGGCATTGTTGATAAAACCATATTTTTTAGGATACATAAAAATCAAGCATTACTAGTTGAAATCTATGTAGATGATATCCTTTTTGGGTCTATTGATTCAAATCTATGCAAAAGGTTTTCTGACCTAATGCAATCTAAATTTGAAATGAGTAGTATGGGTGAGTTATCTTACTTCCTTGGCCTTCAAGTGAAGCAAACTCCAAATGGCATATTCATATCACAATCTAAGCATGTTAAGGAATTAGTGAAAAGATTTGGTATGTCTGATGCTTCCACTATGAAAACACTCATGCCCTCCAATGTTGTTGTTGACAATGATGAATCTGGGAAACCTGTTGATTAGAAAGTATATAGTGCAATTGTTGGCTCACTACTTTACTTAACAGCTAGTAGGCCTGACATAATGTTTGCTACATGTATTTGTGCTAGGTTCCAAGTTAACCCCAAAGAATCTCACCTAATTTTACTAAAAAGAATTTTGAGATATATAAAGGGTTGTCCAAATCTAGGACTCTGACATGCAACTGCATCAGAATTAAATTAACTGGATTCTCAGATTCTGATTATGCTGGATGAAGAGTAGACAGGAAAAGAACATCAGGAACTTGCCAGTTTCTTGGTGATAGGCTTGTGTCTTGGTTTTGTAAGAAACAAATATATGTGTCTACATTAACAACTGAAGAAGAATATATTGCTGCTGGCAGTTGCTGCTCACAAATTTTGTGGATACAAAATCAACTTCTAGACTATGGTATCAATCTAAATAAATCAATTATATTTTGTGACAATACCAGTGCAATATCTATAGCACAAAATCCATTACTCCATAGTTGGACTAAACACATAGAAATTAGGCACCACTTTATCAGAGATAATGTGGATAAAAATAAAATTTGCCTACAATTTATTCCTACTGACTTACAAAGGGCTGATATTTTCACCAAACCATTGAATGAAAAGAAGCATATTTTCTTTATAAATCAGCTAGGAATGATAGATGGAGATTCAATCAATTAAAAAAATTATTTTATTTTGTTTATCCCACTGTGTGAAGTAATTTCAGTAAGTTTGCTATCAAAACAACTAAGACAAGCTCTCAGTCTCAACTAAACAGCTGAGACAAGCTCTCAGTCTCAACTGAGACAGCTGAGACAAGCTCTCAGTCTCAGCTGAACCGCTGAGACAAGGCCTAGGGCCGCTGAGAAGTTGTCTTGATCCGCTGGGACGGGATAGAAGTATCCGCTGAGACCGGAAGCTATCTCAGCCCAACCGCTGAGAAGATACTTGTTAGATCCCGGGATCGACGAAGACAAGCTCGTTCGTCAAACTGAGATCGACGAAAATTAATTTTTCGTCGAACGCAGTCTGACGAAGGCTAAGTCTTTTCGACTTTTGATCTCTCTATATAATCAAACTTTTATTTCATTTTATCTTTATGCCTACAGAATCTGCTTCTCCTTCTAGTTCCTTTGCACTTGATCTCTCATTTTCTTTTGCAGGAACAATGGCAATCTTTCTTCTAAAAATTGCATCCTTCCCTACCTCCTATACAACTGTCCTTTCTTCTAGGGGCCTAGCTTTAGGTCTCCCTGAAACTAGGCAGGCGAGATGTTTCATGAAGAAGCTCCTTTTTTATAGGGGGAGATGCTTTATGAAGAAGCTCCAGTTTCAGGGGGAGATACTTTATGAAGAAGCTCCATATGATGCAATTTTCAGATGCAGTTTTTGCTCCAGTTAATGCATATATAAATATGATACAGTTTTTTATAAAGAAGATCAATAAAGAAGATCAACCAAGCAGATTCAGCTCAGATAAACAAAGCAAAAGCAGAAGGCAAGGATTTCTTTCAGTTTTCTACAATGTCAGAGTTCAGAAAGCAAGTTTTTGATTTCAATGTAAAGTTTTCTAAACCTAGAGTACTATATTTCTATCTGCTGAAATGATTTTATTTCTGTCAGATATATATGTTATATGTTTGTTTTAATTTTTTGGTCAAATAGTGTCCAAACCCAAATATGGGGAGATTGTTGGAACAACCCTATTACTGATTTGGGCTAGGATCATTATGTGTTGACTAGGACTATGTTGACCCCAATGTATAGTCTAAGGGTCGAGGTTTTAGGCTATCTGAGTTAGCTATAACTTAGGAAAACTCTAAGTTTCTGCGTTCGACGAACTCCATCTTGCGTTCGACGAACTCCATCCTGGGTTCGACGAATGTTGTGCTCCAGTTTGACGAACTTGCCAAGTCTCTGCGTTCGATGAACATTATTCTGCGTTCGACCAACTTCTCTCTGTGTTCGACGAACTTGCTCTCCAGCTCGACACACTCAGTTCTCCAGCTAGTCCAGCAATTTATTCTTCAATTTGACGAACTCCAGTTTGAGATCGACGAACTCAGCTCTGCGTTCAAAGAATAAGTAACAAGATGTTCAGATCGACGAACTCAGTTCTTCCAGCCAGATTCAGCAGATTATCTCACAGTTCGACAAACTCGAGCTTGAGATTGACAAACTCCAGATTGTGTTCGATGAATTAATTTAGTTCGACGAACTCCAGATAAAGTTCGACGAACTCAACATTCTATTCGACGAACTCAGTTCTCAGATCGACAAAATTTCTCCCCATCTTCATTATTTCAGAAGGATCAGTTTTATTCTATTCTCTGAACTCACATCGACTATCAGCAACGAATCTATTCTATTATTTATTCCAGATAAGTCAAGGATTTTATCTTTCCTTTTATTATTCTCTTATTTCGAGAAAGTAGCCGTTGACACATTTTGGAAAAGGACACTTTCGTGGAAAAGGAAAAAAGAAATTAAAGGATATTGCTGAATCAGATTGCAGTTCCAAGAAAAATCTTTTCAGATTATTTTATTCCTTAATTAAAAGATTTGAATTTCAAATCAGTCATAATTTTTTTAAGGAAAAAGGAAGAAGAAGATTTACATTACAACAGCAAGATAAAAAAAGAGAAGAAAACAGTCGAGAAGAAGAAAAAAGAAATATACAGAAAGAAGAAGTTTTCAGATCTTCATCTTCTACAGCATCAATTTCATCCTCTGAAAACAACAACACAAGGTCTTATCTCAGTTTTCTGCTGCAAGTTCTAAATCTTCAAGAGCAACAATAATCTGAGTAACATTGTCTCTCAGATTCATCAGCTATCAAGGAAGATATCTCTTTTAAGTGAAAGCTCCATCCTCTTACTGTCAACCATTTCTATCAGACAGGGGGAGCTTTACATCAACATAATCCAGTAGTCTTCTCTCAGCTTGTTGACAGAGAAGAATCTCATAAACCCTCTTTATCCCGTCTTGTACAGGGTTATAACTCCCTTCAAAAGTTAACCCCTTGGTGGCAGGGCACCTGATCAAAAACCTGTAGTTTGGTTTGAGCACCTGATCAAAAGTTCAGTGGTGTTTGGGCACTTGATCAAAAACCCATTGGTGATAGGGCACCTGATCAAAAACCTAGTGGATTCCTACCAAGGGTGGTAGAAGAGTAGATGTACCCAGGTTTATTGGGGAACAACTATAGATCCGTGTGTCTTTTGTGTTTGTGTTTATTTTTCTGTATTGTGCTGTGCTGTGATTTCTTATTTTGTTTTTATACTCACTCTGTTATACACATATAAATATCAGTATTTTAATTCCGCTATAAAAATAAGTTAAAAACTTTTAATACTCTATTCACCCCCCCCCCCCCCACCCCCCCACCCCCCACCTCTAGAGTAAATCTATGATCTAACCTCACTTTCCTTGTATCAGAGGACTTTCACATATGCTTGGTCATCTTTAATAGTATCATTTTGCTCTTCATCATGCTCAACTGGTTAAACTTTATTCTGGCAAGGTTCTTTAGATATTTCATCATCTTTATTTTCCTAGTTGAGCTCAATAATCTTTGGATTTAATTCAGATAAAGATGGAAAATTTAATGAACTTCGACTTGTTTGATCCGCATCTAATTTCTCCATCTAACTAGTTAATTCATTTACCTACAAATCAAAATTTGTGGAGATACTGTTACCTTCACATAGCATGTTAGTCTCATCAAATATTACACACATTGTTTCTTCAATATTAAAAGTTTTTTTATTATAACATCAATAAGCCTTTCTAGATTGTGAGTAACTAATGAAGATTCCATCATCTACTGTCTTGTCAAATTTGGCAAGATAGCTTTATTCCATTGTTATGTATGTAGAAAATGTACCAAAATATCTTAAAGTATGATTTGTTTGGAGTTTTTCCTTTCAACAACTCATAAGATGTCTTACGCTAAGTTCAATGAATGTGGCTTCTATTGAGAGCATTGTTGGTTGTGTTAACTGCCTCTGCTGAGAATGATATTGGATAGTTATTCTCAGCTAATATTATTCTTCCTAATTCAATCAGGGTTTTATTATTCCTCTCAGTAAATCCATTTTGTTGTAGAGTTCTAGGTGCAGAGAAGCTATGCATGATCCCTTCATTCTCACAAAATTCAAATATTCTATGAAACTCAAACTTAGTGCCATGATCACTTATGATCATTACAACTAAAATATTCAGTTCAATTTTAATTTGTTTGATGAAGCTTGAGAGAATCTTGAAGGTGTCAGATTTAGCTCTCAAAAGAACACCAAGTGAATCTAGAATAATTCATCCACAATAACTAATGGGTATGACTTAACTCTTAAGCTCTGGATAACAATTGGTCTGAATAGATCCATATGTAAGAGATACGGGATCCTAGAGAACTCATTCTTATTTGCTCTTTTAAATGAAGCCCTAGTTTGCTTACCTAATTAGCAGGCTTTATAAGGCATTTCTTTACATATCTACCTTGAAGAAGACCTCTAACAAGGTTATCTATGTAGAATTTGGACACTATTATTAGATATACGTGTCATAATCTTGTATGTCTTAACTCTACATTGTATATGTTAGAATTAAATATGCAAATTCCATTTTCATTTGAAGAAAAATCAACTAGATAAGCATTCCCCTTCATGTTACCAGTAAGGGATACATTGTATCTAATTGATAATATTATAAGACATTTAGTGTGATTGAATACAATATTGTATTCCTTCTCACACAGTTGGCTTATGCTGATTAAGTTGTGCTTCAACCCTTCAACATGAGCAACCTTGTCAAATGTAGTTGACCTGACCCTGATGATCCCTTAACCTAAGGTTTGTTCACATAAAGAGTCACGAAACATTACCATTTGTCCTCGCTTAATCATATATTTATAGCAATTGCTTGTCTCTAGTCATGTGTCTGAAGTAGCCACTGTCCAAGTATGACAACTAGTTTGTGACTAGACAGTTCCTTTCCTGCAATAAATTTAAAAGTTGGGTGGAACCTAGGTTACCTTGAGTTTAGTTCTTCCATTATAGAGGGTGACAAAGGAGTATGTGGGTCGATCCTTGTAACCCTTAGGATGGGAGGTTGTTGGTTAATTATACTAACAATATTTCATGTAATGTCTCATCATATTGTTGTAAAAGCATTCATATATATTATACAAATTTCTCTTACTATCATAATTAGAATAGAAGGGAGCTCTTATAGGAAAATTTCCATTATATGATTCTGCATTGAATCATCCATTCGTCAACTACTATTCAACGCAAAATTGGTATATCTCGATATACGATCAGATGAATTTAACTTATAGTGATTTTTTTATGATTAATAGGTTGAATGATATTTTTGTTTGCGGGAGCTTTTCTAAGGATTTTCTTTGTTTTGGAGTGACAGAATTTATCCTTACATGATTTAGTTGTACATTGTTTTCTTGATGAAAGACTTTCCTTCCACCATCTTTTGCAGTAGAAGGAATATCAACTAGCAAATTTGATGGTTCTTTTCCATTAGTACTAATGAATTTTACCAGATTCTTCTAGGCTGGAATAATGAGAGAGTCAGCTTTATGGGGAGGGTCAACAACTAGACCTAGGTTTTCGAATATGAATGAAAGGTTATTAGAAGTATCCTCCAGCTGATGGCTCCTCCCATTCAAGCTATACTCAAAAAGCTTAGCTTTATTGAGTTTAGATTTTATATGTTCATTCTCTGATTTCAAATAGTGAAGTTCTTCTCTCAACTTACCATTCTCAATTCATAATTCATAGTTTACTGCAACAAAAATTTTCTTCTTGTAATTTGTTAGTATTATGAGCTATTTATTCTCTTGGGGTTTTTATTTGGTTTTCTGACACCAATTTTTCTTGGCTGAAACATTTGAATGCTATTTTAAAATCTTCAAAAGAGAAATCAAAATTTTCAAAGTAAGTTACTTTATTATTTTCTTCAAGAAGATCATCTTCCTTTAAGTGAAATCTGGAGCCGTCATGCAAACTTCTTCTGCTTTGCTCTCATCCTCATTTAAGCTAGATGAGATATATTCAGTATCACTCCAAGTTTCTATAATAAATCCTTTGCCGTTCTTTTTGTTTCTTTTCTTAGGATTCGTGTCCTTCTTCTATCATTTGTCTTTGATTTGATTAGGACACTCTGGTGCAATATGTCTAGGTTTCCTGCATGATAAACATATTAATTCCTTAGAAGAAGTTTTATTATACCTTAGCTTGGAATTATTCCTTTCCTTCCATTTGAAGTCTTAAGTCTTTATCCATTTCTTGAATCTTCTAGCTAGAAGACTCATCAGCTCATTATCCATAGTATGGTGTTCTTCATCAACAACCTTAAATGCTACGAACTTATCTTTGGAGACAAATGAAGTTTTCTCCTTTGAGATCAGTGAGGACTTCCTATCCTTCCTCTCCTCAAAACTTCATTCAACCAAACATGTCAGTGAATCCAAAATCTCTTATATTGTTCAACAATTAATGTAACATCCCCCAAACAACTAGACCCACAAGTTGGTTTTGTCATGACTATGTCATGACAAAACCATAGGAAGACCTTAAGATCATGTGAGATTGGGTGAGAAGGAGAAAACCCAATTGTCTACATATAGCAGTTTTCAGATACCTAGCCTAGGTTTGGACTTTAGGGCCTCACCTTGAACCTTGACCCCATCATAGTATCCCTAACCCATTAGGGGTCTCCTTGGAGTACCAGGGACCCATTGGGGTCAACCAAAGGGGCCAATTTGACCAAAGTCAACCATAACCCTAAATTGGTCAAACTAACTCAATTAGGGCCAATTGTCCACCACCATGCCAAATTGACCTTGCCCATACCCTCATAGGGACACTAGGGACCTAATGGACCAAAAATCCTCATCATGGGACCTCCAGTTTGTCCAATTTTACCAAAGTCAACTCTAGCTCTAATGTGGTCAAAAGTGCCCTATTAATGGGCAATTCACCCTCAACTTGCCAAATTGACTCCACCTAAACCTTCCTAACCCATAAGAGAGTCAAATGGGTCACTTCCCACCCATTGTGGTCAACCTAAATGGTCAATTTGACCAAAGTCAACCTTATCCTAAATTTAGGTCAAAATGTCCTACTTTACGCAAGTTGAACCCAATACACTTGAGCTAGACCCAATTGATGTGGTCCACCACCTAATGGGGATTGAATGCTGCTGAATTGACCATTCAATTTCAAGGAAATTGGCTAGGAGAGAGAAAGCCCAATTTGAAAGAGTGAGAATGAAAGGGGAGTTATTTGGGAGGAAGAAGAAACCCCCAATCTGAGCAATTGATGGCACCATTCATCTTCCCTTGGGGAGAGGAGAAGTTTTCATCCTCTTCCCAGCCTAATTGATGACCAATTCATCCCCCCCCCCCCCGCCCCATGTGTAACTGAAATCCTAGTTAATGGCCATTAATGGCTTTCAGGAATAAAGCCACCCAAGCTCGAATTGAAACCCCCTTTACCTTCAATGATCAGCGAGGAAGAAAACCCCCAACCTTCCAGTTAGAATCACGCAGAGGAGGCCTAGATTGGCGTGGCACCAAAGGCACCACCTCCAGCAAATGGCGACTCACCAGAATACGCGCCACCAAGCCACGAATCAGGTCTGATCCACTTCCTCTCCGCTAGTGCTAGATCATCATCTAGATTGGGGCTTGATTCGAGCCAAATCGGGCTTGAATCAAGCTTCCGATAGGGCTCTTAGCCAAATCGGGCTCGAATCAAGCTTCTGATAGGGCTCTTTTAGAGCCGTCTTTCCCCCACGAAAACTCCTCACTCCGGCTACCTCCGGCCGGCCAACCACCCCTAATCGCCGGCCACCACCTCAACGAAGGTGGTGGTGGCATTGGTCGGCCGGGGCGGCGCTCAGGCGGCCAGGAAAGTGAGGAGCAAGTGAGCCCAGGACGGGCAAATACCATCCCTTGGCTGGAGGTAGAAGATGACCATGAGTCGTCAGATCTGCGCCAAGATTCGTGCAGAATCATTTCATATGATTAATATGAATTTATTTCATTTCTGTCACACTATTTGCAGAGTTTTATTTTAATTATTAAAAATACTAGACTACCTCTGATGAAAAAGTGCCCAACATAAACATTTGTAGCCCTTGGTGTGTAGATTAAATGAAAATTTGTTTCAGGCCAGTAGGGGCACTGTAGCCCCCCTGTAGAGCCATTTTTGTAGGAATGGTCCCTAGGGTAGGACAGCCACCATTCCTTGAATAACCCTTGATTGGGTCATGGGATTGACTTGAAAATTGCAACTTAGGCTACTAGTATCAACCTTCTTATCAAATCAAAAGATGGGAATTTTAGGAGAACATTTTTCCTAGGTTTTTGTAATAATTTCATAATTCAAATGTTAATTAATTAATGGGTTTAATGACCCCCAATCCCCTCCAAATTTTGGTGGGTGCTCCTTAGGGTTATTATATGACCATGGTAAAAATTTCAGCCCAATTGGGACTGATTTAGTCGAGTAATTTGTTAACCCAAGTTGGGTGAAACTAGGTCAAAATTAGGGTATGGTGTTCATTTTGGGGTATTGTGGTCAAATCTCATCAACATGATGTGAAACCTTGGCCACTGGTTTAGGATCACCTAAAACACCTCCGTGAGTGAGTTGGGGTGATGTGGGGTGGATATGCCCTCAAACCCTAGCTTTATCCTCAAGGTTGCATGTTGAACTTTGTGAAGGAAATGGGGTCAAATGTTATTGAATGGTCATGAGAGTTGGTGTACAAGTCCAAAGGATGTAATAATACCCTAGGAAATTTTAGGAGGATTTTAAGAACCCTTATTCCCCCAAATTTAAATTATAACCCCTTTAGGGCATTTCAATTAAAATAGCTTTACAAGCTCAAATAGTCTTGGATGATGATGAAACCTTGGTAGTGCCTTTATAATCACATGATAGACCTCTGGTAATTTTTGTATATTTAATTAAGTAATTTAACCAATACTTCATTCACAAGGCACTTATTTTGTCTTAGTCTTAAGAAAAATAATTGAGGGTCCAATACTCTCTAGAAAAATTTTCAACTTGGTGATAGGAAATTTCAGGGCACTAGGAAGATCTGTGAATATTTGTGGAATTTTTAGAGATTGTTATCAGTAGGCTACTTCACAACATGTCCTAATTGGGATTCTCTTAAAATATTTAATTAAATGAGAAACTGTTTTCCATAAATTGTGAAAACTAAGTCTGTAAGCCTTTCTGATCATCTTAGAGATCTGGTATTTCGTTCATAATTTTTGGAATTATTTAACAGTAGGTTCCTTCACAATTTCTCCTAGAAAGGGTTTTTTGGAATATTCATTTATGTGATTAATTTGCCTTTACAAATCCTGAAATTTAGTCAGTGGGCGTTTCTGAATAATATGATGGTTTAGTAATTTTTCCATAATTTGTGGATAAGTATTTTTGATGGTTCCTTCATTAACCTCCAACTTTGGATAGATGCTAAATATTATAAATAAAAGACAATTCTTGATTGTAAAATTGTGATATTCTATATTTACTGTTAAATTGACATGATAGATCTATCTTAATTTTATGAGAGCCATATCATAAGAATACCTTACAATTCATGTTCATTTTCATACCTTGCAAATATTGGAGAAATTAAAATAAATGTTAAAGTGCTAAGGAAAAATATGAATCTCTAGATTTAGTCTTAGAATATCATGATAGTCCCCCAGTAATAATCTTGTGTCATGTGGATGAGTGTTTGGGGTTCTTCTACTTTTGTGGTTCATATAGTTCGTTTAGTCTGCGTATAGTCAAAAGGTAAAACTAGGGTAACTAGTGGTCTACTAAGAGGAAACAGGGTTTAACTAGAGTACATGGTCAGTTTGAAGTGGTTGAGGCCACCAAAAAGTAGGTCTTGTGGTAAGTGTGCTTGGTTAGTCCAGGGTGAGGGTGTACTCGGGATTGACGAAAGATCGTCTTTCCCCTAGAAGTGTCATAAACCACCTAGGGTTTATACAAGTGAAATGGTCAAAGGTTTATGCATATGGGTAGATACCAATAACATTAAGTGCCTTGAGAAAGGGAGCCTTTGGGTGTCATCCCATTATAGTTCCTAGTACCGTAGCGAGCCCCTTACCGGGTAATCCTCGGGAAGTCCAAGATTAACCATAAATTCTAAAGCTAAGTTGTTATACAAGATTAACTAAGTAATACACTCACTCACACCCCATTGTCATGGGTATATTAGTTGGTTTGGTCTTACGAGCTGTAGGCTTAGTGGTTGTAGTTGTAGACAAATTAGTCTTGTGAGTTAGTGACTCAGCAATGTTTATTGTGACGGGCGGGCTAGCCCAAGGAGCTTATGGCTCGGAGATAGATGGTAAACATGTTTGCATGTGCATAAGGTGGTGGGTCCTTAGTGTTGATGGTCGTTGCACTGGCATTAATACTTGGGCTCGGTAAGTGTGGATAACCCTTTACCAAGACAAGTCGGGTGGTCTAACCAGTAAGAGTACGCAGGAGCTCCGCTGTTGTGTTCTTAGCATTGAGGCGTACGTTAGGTCTAGGTCAGGTAGTACAAATACCAACCAAGAGGTGGGCGAGGACCAACCCACCGCTTCTGTTTGCCACAATGGGAGTATCCTGGGAGTTTTGCTAGCTCCAAAAAGGGGAAACTAAAGTTCTGGGCGCATAGAGTCATAGTGTGTGAGTTGCACTTGTGTGAACATATCATTTAACTACATACCTTGCAGGACATAGCATAAACATTGCATTTCAACCCCTACCCCTATCGTATAAGTTTGTTATGGGACTCCTTATACGATAGGCCTTGCTAAACGACCCCTTGGTCTATAGGTTTGTGTGGGCATTCCTATAAATCAACAATTACATTTCCTTACTTACCTTTATATATTTGCTCTGCTTGCTTACTTTACTTGTGCTTACCCTACTTTACTTACTGCTTCAATCATGGTATATATTGCGTAGTGGTAGACATTCCCTATAAAATTCATTCCCGTCATCTGCTATTGTACACAACCCATGTTGTCCTCCACTTTGTTCCTCCCGATTGATGCCTAGGAACTGGTGGAGGGGTTGGGGATTGGCTTAGTCTTTTTGACTAATGGTCGGTGGACCTTATCATTTTAGGGGACAGAGGAGATGCAGCAGCACCAGAGGCCGGTGTAGATGGAGACGGGGCAGTCTATCATGGGAGCACCATTGGCAGGATCCGTGAGCATCGTTTAGCTTTAGTATTTTTGCTTCCGCGAGAGAAAATGTAGTTAGGAATTTATGTACAGGGCATGAGCCCTTTATTATTATCGTACCTTTTATTCAGATATTTGTTGTGGACATCTCTTTATGGTGGTTTTACTTTCTATGTGATATGGACTTGGCTTCTATAAGTTTGTTTAATCTTTACTTCTTCGTGATCAATATGGCCGACAGGATCGGTGTTTTGTAGTGGCGACCTTCCCGAGCGAGAGTGACACTGCAAAGCGGCGGTTCTGGGCATAAGACTCGGGTTTTGTAAAAGAAAAAAAGGGTCTTACAATGTTGTATCAGAGCAAACCTCAATTCGGAGAAAATAAAAGAAGTCCACAAACCCTGGGCCACCCCGTGCGAGCTTAGTTTGAGGACAAACTAGAAGCGGAAGCAATGGCATGCCCATAAGGGAAATCAGATGAAAAGTCCACTTCTAACTGAATATTCTTTAGCTAAGTCCCTTACGAATGAAATTTTCTTGCTTAGCCCGCGACGAACCCTATACAGTAGCATGGAGTTCCACCGACTCCAAACGTTGTTCCACCACCACCGTCTCCTACTCTGTTCCTGCAGACGGAGATGGGACAAACACTAATAGCCTTATTGGAGACATTCTGGGCACAGCAAGCACCAGCTCCTCAGCAAAACCCTGGGGCCAACTGGCTGAGCATCTTCCAAGGTCTCTCCCCCCATCATACCTTGGGACAGAGGCAGTTGTGAGGACTGAGGAGTGAGTGGACATCATGGAGGAGATGCTGATAGGGATTCAGTGCCCGACATATATGGAAGTTCCACTGGTGGTCTCATGTTTGGAGTCCCATGCAAAGAGATGGTGGAAGAGGTTCCTGGACACTGCATATGTAGGACTGGAGGCTGCGAATGTTTCTTGGGATGATTTCAAGGCAGCAATGCTGGAGCATTTTGTGCCGCAGTCTGCAAGAGACGAGCTGGAGGACAGATTTCTGAAGTTGAGGCAGGGGAGCAAGACTGTTCTGGAGTATCACCGGGAGTTTACCCATCTATCCCAGTTTGCTATTTTGTATCAACTGGATGGCGCAGGATACGCAAAGAGGTTCTACAAGGGTCTTCGTGATGAGCTGAGGCAGACCCTCCTCTTCTTCTCCGACGGCAGTATGACTAAAATTCTGGAGATGGCCAAGAAGCTGGAGGGAAACCAGCAAACTGTTCGTGGAAGGAAGAGACCAATGGAGGACCAGGGACGGGGAGGCAGAAGGGACCAGCCGAGAGGTTGAGATGCTGGGGAAAGAAGGACGGAGGTCCGACCCCGCCAGGAGCAGAAAGAGTCAGTATTGTTGGCTCCTCGGCCTCTACAGCTGGGAGAGATGCTGATGAGTCCCATTTATATACACATTTATGGACTCATCTGGGCCGATTTTCTAGTCAATGCACCACACTTTAGGCATTTTTACGATCATATTTGTTATTCCTTGCTAGGTGCACTCTTAGACCCGTTTCGGTGTGCAATTGCGCTCCTTGTTATTGGGGGTAAGCACATGGTGCTCCCCAATCCTTTTCCTATGTTTATTCGGTGCTGGAGGTGTATTCCCAGCTGGTTTATATCGTGCAGGTGTTCCCGGTACAAATCTGTAAAGGAACACTGCGCACGATCACTGGTTATACTGCGCATGACCACTGATCGTGCGCCACTGATCGTGCGCATTCAGTTGCAGCCCAAAGTTGCTTTTTGAATTTGGTGGTGCGTTGTTACGCACGGTCGTGTGTTGTTACGCATGGTCATGCGTTCGATCGTGCGCTTTATTATTTTCTACAGTTTTGTCTTGCAGGTTTTTGGCACAGCGCGCATGACCACCAACTTCCAGTGCGCACGACCACTGGTCGTGCGCCACTGCTCGTGAGCCTTGTTTTCTATAAATACGCAGCCCGCGATTTTAGGTCGGACAACACTGTTTTGGGCGCGAATTCTTCCGCAAGCTCCGCTATTTTCCCTATCCAAGCTCCATCCATCCATCCCCTTCCTTGGAAAAGCTTCTTCCATTGATCCTAAGCTCCATCAAGGGTTCCGGAAGCTTTCCCTGCCATCTACAGCAAGCATTTCAAGTTGCGGCATCTCCTTTTGGGTCAAGGGGAAGAGACCCAGCTTTGAGAAGAAGACGGATGATGGTTGGAGGTAGTGACAGCCTCTGAACCCCGGAAGCAACCAAGGACTGAGCTCGGAGGAGGCTTGACAACCCCCCATTCCGACCAAGATCTATGGCGAGGCTTCTCATCTCGTGGTTTCCTCTACCCTCTCTCTTTTGGAAATGTATACTTAACTTTCGTATTGAACTAGTGTGATTTCTATTTGTCTATGAATGAAATATACTCTTGTTTTATCTTTCACTTGATGTTTTGCTGTGATGCGCTCCGCCCCCGCTCCACTTGCACACACACATTCCAGCTAGCCATCTAGCAATTGCTAGTGGTGACTTTGGCGAAGAGGTGAATACGACCCTCACAAAACCCCGCACTGTGGCCATTTCACCCGCTTACCGAAGCGTGGCATCACGGCCGCTACACTCACCCCCACTTTGCGAAGAGGTGTGTGTGACCCTCAATCATCACAGTTACTTTACGTCCACGCGCCTTCCGAAGCACGGCATCACGGCCGTTGCATCCACCTCGCCTAGCGAAGCGGAGTTTTGACCCGCATCTCTCTTTTCTGCACTAGCTTAGGAAACCCAAAATCAATGCCCTTGTTTTTCCTTTGTTCGCTCGTATAACAATCGATTCACCACACGTTTCGTTCACCAGAACCTGCATTCCTTTAGAGACGATATTCAGGGAAGCTATTCCCAATTTTATTACTTGACAGCGACCGGTGCACTTGCCGAATACGCATCAAGTTTTTGGCGCCGTTGCCGGGGAATGAAGGCTTGATGAGATTTTGAGTGTGAATTGATTGTTTTCGATTGGGTCTTTTTTTTAATTTAGTCTTTTTCATGCTATTTTCTTCTTCTATATCATGTGGGCATATTTGAATATCCGATGTCGTTGGTGTGGGGACACATCCCACGCTAGTGATAGGTGTCCCAAAGAGTATGGTGTTGTTCAGAAACCGTACGGGTCCCATAAATCTTTTGGCTCCTCTACTGCGCCTCCGTTGTCGCACTATTACGTGGCTACCGCACCTTGGGTGCCGGCAAAGCCGTTAAAGTAGTGTTTATTTTGCAAAAGTAGAGAGCACGCCTTGAAGGACTGTGCGGGTTATCTTCGCCAATTGGCGGATAACGATGAGCCGGATATCCGGATCGTCCCATCCTCAAATTCGGCGAACACAGCTCCTTCCTCAGGTTATGTGTCACTTCCACCTTCACATTTTGAAGGCTCTGGAATCGACACGTGCATCAGTGTCCCTCATGACCCTGTTTCTGATGCGACCCCCCATACCTCTTCGGTTTACGTACCACTTTTCGTGGATTTGTGCCCTTGTGTGGAGAGTGAGCCTGAACTCTTAAGAAGCACATCTTCTCCCACTACCCACGAAACCACATATTTTTCTGATGTTATCCTTGAGGCGAACTTGCAGGATGCTATAGCCTGCGCAGTGTCGTGCCAAATCTCATGGAGGAGGACAGTCTCGATTGTGCTGAAGCAGCAATTTCGGTCCAGTGCGAGAAAGTCCAAGTTATAGAGGAGGCCATTGCGTGCGCTGTTGAGTCTAATGAAGTCGTCGATGATCTCATCAGTTTATTATTTCCGCACCCTATGGGGGATGAAGCCGGGATTATCCCCTCAGATGAGAGTTCTTTTAGTTTTTCTTCTAATTTATTTCTTGACCCCCTTTCTTTTTGTACAAGGATGCAGTATGTCCCTCCTACGGTTGATCAGATCTTATGCATGGAGGAGCCGAAAGTCTGGCGGGATGAGGAAGGTACAGTGAAGGAACATCTTGTTTCCTCATCATCGTTGGTGCTTCCCTTTGAGGATTGGTTACAAGGGGGCAAGCGGTTCTTCTTTAAAGACATAATACTGGAGGAGAAGAAGAGAGCGAAAAAGGAGGAGATTTGGGGTTGGAGGCTGAGCATCCTACTTAATTTCCACCCCTACTACCAGGTCCCCAGACCTTTTTCTTTCATCAGTTGTTACTACTTCAAATCAGCTTATAGCTGATCTGTTTTGAGCATGTAATAGTAATTAGGATTTATTAACTTTTGCTTAGTCCTAGACTTTATAAATTGCTTTAATACAGGTATTTGGTCCACCTTTAAGGACATTAAACAAAAGGGCTTCTTGGGAGACAACCCACGGGAACCACCCAGTTCCGTTTGCTTAGTCTTTATCTTTTAGTCCTGTTTTTCTTTTCTTTTTGCTAACATCGCAGGTTAAAGCTCTCGCGTGGTGGATGCCGAAGGAGAAAAACTTGAAGAAGGAATTACCGCACTTCTGGCATGCTCATTTATGAGCATAGGTCCACTCTTCCCCTATTCTCCTTATGTTTAAATTCTTTATTTTATTTAGTTTTGATCAAGTCTGGGGGAGAGAGCGAGCTATGTACGTGCACACACTTTGCATGACATGTTAGAATGTGCTGAGTTAGGATTTGTATTTTGTTGCACACATTGCATACACTTGTACCTAGTTCACGCGCACTTGATCACGCGTGCTTATCGGGTATCGCTGCGAGGTTCCCCGCTCGTAAGAATTGGATTGTTAGCGTATGAGTGAGGGGTAGAGAAAAATGTTGACTCGAGTAGTGCTCTAGTCAAGTGCTCCCGTCACGCCTAGAAATTCAATTAGAGTAGAATAAAATTCAGAGTTATAATTTAATTATTCCTATTATAGTATCTGCAATCTATTTTACTTTAGTGGTGAATCCGGTGAATCCAACGGTAGCATAAGGTCGAGTATAGCTATACTAGTATTAGCTTATTACTAGGGTTGAAAGGAAGGACAACCTTTCTCGGTGGCTAGAACTTGCACTAGGCGACTCTTGAAACGATTGCGTTGAAGTACTCGTTATAAAGTGTGATATAGGCCATTTCATGATCCGTTTGTGCTTTTGAAATCCTTGCCAATGTAATCACCTTTGCAAGCCCACTTGAGCCTACCTTTCCTCTTTGTTTAGCTCCACTTAAATGTCACCAAAGCCATACGGCCATGCCCATTCTCGCACCAACAAGTGAGCTGAAAGAAATTTATATATCTATCTTATTTGGTGCAATCTCCGTGTTGTATGTTAGCTTTGAAAAAGCTGAAGGAGAAGTTTTTATTATGCCTACAAAAGAAATTCTGTCGAGAAAGAAAAATAGAAAAAGAAAAAAAGAAAAATTTCAAAAAGAACTTTCAATTACATTCTCTCGACAAAGGAAAAAAGTATGATTGGCTCAGCACACACCTAGTGTTCAGTTGTAGTCTGGGGGTGTTGTGTAGTTCTTGAAAATGTTGTCTTGGTGATTCTTATTTTCTTGAGTGCAGGTTATGTTGAGTGCGATTCCTATCGTCCTTCTACTTATCTAACCTAAACTCAGCCTAAGCCAAATCTTAACCTATAAGTCCTATTGATTTTAGATACGAGTCATCTCATGAAGAAGAGAGAGTGCGAACGTGCAAGCCTATGGACACCGACTTTGATGGATTTCTTAGGAGATTGTCCCAAGCTTTGATAGTAATACTCTACTCATTAGTCACGCTATTTTCCCTGATGCGCGACCGAAAGATTCACCAGGATTCACCATCCAAGTAAATTAAATTTCAAATTACTATTTTATAAATAATTAGATATAACTTTGAATTAAATTCTATTCTAATGTATTTCTACGCCCGTGAGCATGCAACTTCGCATGAGTCTCCACCACTCAATCATACTCTAACATCCAATTGTTCCGATAGGAGAGCGGAGTAATTTGCCCGAGACGTGCAAATGGTTAAGTCTGGGGGTGTGATGAGTCCCATTTATATACACATTTATGGACTCATCTGGGCCGATTTTCTAGTCAATGCACCACACTTTAGGCATGTTTACGATCATATTTGTTATTCCTTGCTAGGTGCACTCTTAGGCCCGTTTTAGTGAGCAATTGCGCTCCTTGTTATTGGGGAAGCACATGGTGCTCCCCAATCCTTTTCCTATGTTTATTCGGTGCTGGAGGTGTATTCCCAGCTGGTTTATATCGTGCAGGTGTTCCCGGTACAAATCTGTACAGGAACACTGTGCATGATCACTGGTTATACTGCGCACGACCACTAATCGTGCGCCACTGATCGTGCGCGTTCAGTTGCAGCCCAAAGTTGCTTTTTGAATTTGGTCGTGCGTTGTTACGCATGGTTGTGCGTTCGATCATGCGCTTTATTATTTCCTGCAGTTTTGTCTTGCAGGTTTTCTGGCACAGCGCGCACGACCACCAACTTCCAGTGCGCACGACCACTGGTCGTGCGCCACTGCTCGTGCGCCTTATTTTCTATAAATACGCAGCCCGTTATTTTAGGTCGGACAACACTGTTTTGGGCGCGAATTCTTCCGCAAGCTCCGCCATTTTCCCTCTCCAAGCTCCATCCATCCATCCCCTTCCTTGGAAAAGCTTCTTCCATCGATCCTAAGCTCCATCAAGGGTTTCGGAAGCTTTCCCCGCCATCTACAGCAAGCATTTCAAGTTGTGGCATCTCCTTTTGGGTCAAGGGGAAGAGACCCAGCTCTGAGAAGAAGACGGATGATGGTTGGAGGTAGTGACAGCCTCTGAACCCCGGAAGTAACCAAGGACTGAGCTCGGAGGAGGCTTGACAACCCCCCATTCCTACCAAGATCTATGGCGAGGCTTCTCATCTCGTGGTTTCCTCTACCCTCTCTCTTTTGGAAATGTATGCTTAACTTTTGTATTGAACTAATGTGATTTCTATTTGTCTATGAATGAAATATACTCTTGTTTTATCTTTCACTTGATGCTTTGCTGTGATGCGCTCCGCCCCCGCTCCACTTCCACACACACATTCCAGCTAGACATCTAGCAATTGCTAGTGGTGACTTTGGCGAAGAGGTGAATACGACCCTCACAAAACCCCGCACTGTGGCCATTTCACCCGCTTACCAAAGCGCAGCATCACGGCCGCTGCACTCACCCCCATTTTGCGAAAAGGTGTGTGCGACCCTCAATCGTCACAGTTACTTTCCGTCCACGCGCCTTCTGAAGCATGGCATCGCGGCCGTTGCATCCACCTCGCCATGCGAAGCGGAGTTTTGACCCGCATCTCTCTTTTCTGCACTAGCTTAGGAAACCCAAAATCAATGCCCTTTTTTTTCCTTTGTTCGCTCGTATAACAATCGATTCACCATACGTTTCGTTCACCAGAACCTGCATTCCTTGAGAGACGATATTTGGGGAAGCTATTCCCAATTTTATTACTTGACAGCGACCGATGCACTTGCCGAATACGCATCAGATGCCGAGGATTGGAGGAGGTGGGCCACCTCTGGAGTGCTTCCACTGCCACCAGACTAGACACATCAAGAGGAACTGCACTCAGAGGAATGCACCACCAGCACTACAGGCTGCCCCAAAGGCCTAGCATTATGGGGGCCGGGGACGTGGACGAGGTCGCGGATTTTAGGGCAGAGATCGGAGGCAAAACATGGACCAGATGTACGCTCTGGACCTAGCTCAGTCCCGGGACCCCGCAAGGGTCATTACAAATACTTTTAATTTCTTTTGGGTTTATGTTCATTAGTACCTAGCAAACCTTAGTTTTACCTTAGCATTGAACCAAAACAAACAAAAATCTCCCAGGTATAGTACACGTCTGCGGTAAGCCCGCATACACCTTATTCGATATGGGTGCCTCACACTCGTTCATCTTGGAAGATTTCATGGACGATCAATACCATGTCCAGCACTTCGAGGGCATACTCAGGAGGGTGCGGTTCCCAGACGGATCAGAGATAATAATAAATGCAAAGGGCAACATGAATGTGGAGATTGGAGGAAAGCTGTTCTAAGCGCTGATGACGCGTTTAAAAATGAAGGACTTTGATCTGATCCTAGACATGAACTGGCTGCACGAGAATCAGGCAAGGATTGACTGCCCGATGAGAAAGATTGTTCTGAAGCATTAAGAGACGAAAGTAGTAATAGAAGGTATCAACCCCCCCCCCCCCCTCCCGTATCTTTTTATCATTAGTTCAGGCCGCCAAGGCCCACCTGCAAGGAGACGAGGTATACCAGGTGCTCTTCGAGGCGACGGAAGTCAAAGACTCAGTGTCAAATATCCCGATCGTGCGGGATTTTGCCGACGTATTTCCGGAGAAGCTATTCGGACTGCCTCCGCACCGCGAGAAGGATTTCCAAATCCAACTGGTGTCGGGGGCTAATCCGGTATCTAGAACTCCCTATCGGATGGCCCCGAAGGAGATAGTGGAGTTTCAGAGCCAGCTACAGGAGCTGTTGGAAGCTGGGTTTGTTAGACCGAGTTCCTCACCTTGGGGAGCTCCAGTGCTTTTCATAAAGAATAAGGATGGGACGCTCCAACTGTGCATCGACTACAGAGCACTGAATAGGCTGACGGTGTGGAATACGTACCCTTTGCCATGTATAGATGAGCTTTTTGACCAGCTAGAGGGAGCCCACTGCTTCTCGAATCTGAAGTATGTAGATACGCAGAAGGAGCTGAACATTCGGCAAAGATGATGGGTGGTGTTTTTATCAGACTACCAGTACATGATGCATTACCACCCAGGGAAGGCGAATGTAGTAGCAGACGCACTGAGCAGGAGAGCTACCACGTCAGGAGCAGAGCCCAAGTTGATGGCCATGGAGCTAGTAAGGATGTTCGAAGACATGCTGATCTCCTTAGTATCCGAGGACGATCCGGAGATATACGACGACTATTTAGCAGCGATGGGTACCACATATGACATTTGGGACCGCATAAGGGATGGGTAGAGGTAGGATGCCAAGCTAGAGCTGATATTCAGAGCCTTGGAGGCAGTCTCAGCTGGAGACTATTCGTTGAAGGATGTCTTATTGAGTTTTAGAGGCTGAGTGTATATACCGGCAGGGAGCCAGATTTGGGAGGATATTATGACAGAGGCTTATTGCAGTAGATATTCTGTGCACCCGGGTATCACCAAGATGACAGCAGATCTGAAGAGGACCATGTACTGGCCGGGTATGAAGAAAGACATCACCTATTTTGTGACTCACTGCGAGTCTTGCCAACTCATGAAGGCAGAGTGTCGGAACCCAGCCGGATTATTGCAGCCGCTCCAGGTATCAGAGTGGAAGTTCAACAACATCGTTATTGACTTTATACACGGTCTTCCCCGATCTCATGCAGAAAATGACTCGATTTGGGTGATCGTCGACAGATTGATGAAGGTTGCTAGATTCATTCCAGTCAGGAAGGATGATATGGCCGGTGTTTTGGTACGGAGGTTCGTGGAGCAGTTTGTTCGGTATCATGGTGTGCCTAGGTCGATCGTGTCGGATCGAGATGGACGATTTACGTCAAGGGAGTGGAGAGCGGTACAGGCCTACCTAGGCACCCGGCTGGCTTGTAGTACAGCTTTCCACCCCCAGACAGACGGGCAAACGGAGCGTACCAACCGGACCCTGGAGGATCTTCTACGCCTTTGCATTCTGGACCACGGGGAGGCATGGGAGAGACTGTTGCCATTAGTCGAGTTCTCATACAACAATAGTCACCAAGCTAGTATATGCTGTAACTTTCCCCACACAACTAGACCCATAGAGTTGTTTTGTCATGACTACGTCATGCCAAAACCCTAGGAAGCTTAAAGAGATCACTTGGCCTTAGGCTTGAAGGAGAAGAGCACCTTGGTCTGCAAATAGCAATTTCCTGTTATCAATCTTAGGGTTGGACTTTAGGGCCTCAACTTGACCCTTTGACCCCACCATGGCACACCTAACCCTTTGGAGGGTCCCTTAGAGCATCAAGTACCCATTGGGATCAACCAAAGAGGCCAAATTGACCAAAGTCAACCCTAACCTTAAATTGGTCAAAGTAGCCTAATTAGGGTCAATTGGCCTCCACCATGCCAAATTTACCTTTCCCCTACCCTTATAAGGTTATTAGGGACTCAATGGACCAAAAAGCTCCATCATGGGGCCACAAATTTGGCCAATTTGACTTAAGACAACTCTAGCCCTATTTTGGTCAAACCAACACCTTTTGGATTAATTGGCCCAATTGGGGCATCACCATGACTCAACCAACTTTGGGTGGTTGGACCATTTAATCCATCAGTTGACCAAGTCAACACCTCAAGTCAACACTTGGTCAACCTTGCCCAAAAAGAGGGGAAAAGGCTAACTCAAGCCCAATCCACTTGGGCTAGGCCTAATTGGAGTATCCCATTAGCTTAGGAGGCTGATAATTACCAGGAGTTACCACTCAATTTCTGGAAATGATGAGTAGGAGAGAGAAAGTGCTATTTCCCCAATTTTGAAGAGAGAGAAAGAAGAAAAAAGAAGGAAAGTTAATGGTGGGAGGCCATGGGTTACTCCATTCATCTCCCCAAGCCCCTCCTTTCATCTTCCATGATGCTTGGGAGGAGTTTCCCCATAAATTCCAGCCAGCCATCATCAATGGAGGAGCCCAACCATCATGGCTAAAATCTATTCTCCTCAAATTCCCCCTATACAGCCCTCCCCACTCAAATCTAACTTCACCATTAGCTTCAAAAGGTGGATGGCAGTCGAAATCATATATTGGATCGAAGGTTTTGGTGGAGAATGGAGAGATCGGGCAAGCTCGCCGGAGAAAGGAAAAGCCATTGCCGAACACTGCCGCCATCGTCGTCGTGCTCCAAGAAGGTCTGGTTCTTCTCCTCTCTCTCTCTGTGGATATATCCTAGATCAAAATAGGTGAGAAATCGGGCTCAATTGAGCCTGATCCAAGTGACCAAAAATCTGAAATTCCATGAAAATATCTCGCTCGGGTTCGCCGAAAACCGCCCCTCCGGCGGTAGTGCCGCCGCCCGATGTTAGCCACCACCTCAACGGAGGTGGTAGTGGCGGTTGCCGGCCAGGGAGGTGGTCGGATGGCTGGCGGCATCTCTTGGAAAAGCTACAACAACAAGAGATCTGGGTTGTTGGCTCATCGGAGAAGACGTAATCAGGAGCGTCCATTTCCTGTACAGGAAACGTTAATAATAATTATTAATATTATTATCTCATTTTCTGATTTATTACTGGCAGTAGATAGATTAATTTATTAAAAATACTTAGGCCTCTCTACAGAAATAGTGGTCAACACCAAAGTTGTAGCACTTGGAGTCTACTTTATTTTAAAATTAATTTCAGCCCAAAAAAAGCTATGTAGCTCCCTGTAGGTCCATTTTGGTGGGGCTGGTCCCTAGTGTAGGACAACCACCATTTCTTGAATAACTTTTGATTGGGAAATGATATGGACTTGAGATATGAAACATAGGCTACTTATACCTACCCACACATCATACCCAAAGATGGGAATTTTAGGGGAATCTTTTCTAAGGTTTTTGTAATAATTTCATAAATTATATATTAATTAATTATTGGGTCAAATGACCTCCAATGCCCTCTAAATTTTGGTGGGTACTCCTTAGGGTTATTGTATGACATTGGTAAAACTCTCAGCCCAATTGGGACTGTTTTGATTGGGTAAATTGACAATCCAAGTTGGGTCAACTAGGTCAAAATAGGTTATAATGCTCATTTTGGGGTATTGAGGTCAAATCTCATCACCATGATGTGAAACCTTGGTCACTGGTTTAGGATCACCTAAGACACCTCCATGAGTGATATGGGGTGGTGTGGAGGTGTTTATGCCCTAGGACACTTGTTTTAGCCCTAGGTGTGCATATAGGACCTTGTGAAGGACATGAGGTCAAATGTCCTTGAATGGTTATGAAACCTGGTGGATAAGTTCATAGAGGGTAAATAGGCCCTAGGTAATTTTATAAGAATTTTAGAAACAATTATTACCTTTGAAATAGGTCATAACCCCTTTAGGGAAATTCCTTATAAGAGAAATTTACATGCTTAAATGGTCTTGGATGATGATAAAACTTTGGTAGTGTCTTTATTATCATGATATACACCTTTGGTAATTTTTGTGTAATTATTGAAATGATTTAACAAGTACTTCATTCACAAGGCATTTATTTTGTCTTAGGATTACAAAAAAAATGAGGGTCCAATACTCTCTGATAAATTGTGTAAATTTTTGATAGGACATTGTAGGGCAATAGGAAGCTCTGTGAATTTTTATATAATTTCTTGGAGACTATTATCAATAGGCTACTTCACAACATATCCTAATTGGGTTTTTATTAAAGAATTCATTTAAGTGAGAAAATGATTTCCATAAATTCTACAATTTAGTCAGTAGACTTTTCTGATTAATACAAAGGTCTGATAATTTTCCCATAATTTTGGTGTAAGTATTTTTGGTGGTTCCTTCATAAATCTACCAATTTGGATATAAGTTAAATATTAAAAGTAGAGGACATTTCCTTATTGTAAAATTGTGATATTCAGTATTTGCTGTACCTTTGGCATGATAGATTTATCTTGATTTTATGGGGGCCATATCATAAGGATAGACTACACTTCATGTTCAATTTCATACTTGGCCAATGTTGAGGAAATTAAAAATAAATGCCAAATAAATAGGGAAAATTATGATTCTCTGGATTTAGTCATATGATATCATGATAGACTACCAGTAATAATCTTGGGTCAATTGGGTGAACATTTTGAGTACCTCCTCTTATGCAACCCATATAACTCATTTGGTCTGCGTATAGTAAAACTGTGAAATTTGAGAATCAAGTGGTGTTGGAACATGGTCTTCCGCATCTCCTAAGTTTTATAATAACAAATCCTATGTGTATTTGATCTTGTGTGTTTAAGTTTGCAGGATAACAAAGTCCACATGACTCAATGATTACATAAGAAGGTTGCCCCCAAAGCTGAGCCATCAAATCCAAAACTCCTACTAGCGCTGGCAGTAGTACTAGCGCAGGCGCTAGTTGTCGTTCAATGAACTATTAGCGGCGCTAGAAGAAATGCTCATAACGACGTTCGACGAAAATTCGCTCGACGAACTCTTTGCTGCGTTCGACGAAATTTTGATCGACGAAATGTTTGCTTAAGCGCAATTTCCGGGAGAACTTATAGAAGTAGATAGCGCCAGGCGATATCCATTAGCGCAGGTGATAGCGAGGAGCACAGTAGGCAAGAGAGAATTGTTTACTCGGATTGAAGATTCTGCCGCGCAGAATATATCCTAATATGGGATAGCGTCGGCGGTACCACTAGCGCAGGCGCTAGCGCTGAGACTATAAAAAAAAAGACCCATTGGCTCCGTCTTCCTCATCCTCTTGAGATCCAGAATTCTAGAGCTTCGTGCCACAGAATAGAGAGGAAGGTTCAGAGAGATACTCCCACAAATCCATGAAGGCTTAAGGAGATCCGTGGAGAAGATTTCAACACGCGTCATCATCGTGACGAAAGACCGTATCGACTATTATCATACTCTGCGTCTTCGTCTACTTCTCCAAGATTCACATGGAGGGAGTTTTAATATTATTGTCTTTACATTTCATATCCTTTCTTGTAATCGTTTAAGTAAATTCGCCTCGTGTTGGCGACTAGGTCTGGGTACGACTTAGGGCTGAAATTCGCCTCGTGTTGGCGACTAGGTCTCGCGTGTAGGTCTAGGGGGTGCTCGAGGCCATATTCGGTGAAGGGTTGGCTAGAGCGGCTTGAGGTCGTATCCGGGAAAGGATCGGCTAAAGCCAAACGGTTCGTGGGGATACGAGTCGATATAGAAAACAAAAAGAGTTTACTATTCATCGCCACCGATTTCTAGCGTTATAGAAGTCAACTTTTGTAAAACCGTATTTGATATTAATAAAGCATGTCTCTAATTTATTTCAATTGGTTTACTTGACTTCTTATATTCTTTCTCTTGCATTATTACAAAGCTTTTCAAAATAACACTTAAGTTTTTGAAAACCCTTATTCACCCTCCCCCCCCCCCCTCTAAAGGCGCCTACCGATCCAACAAGTGGTATCAGAGCGGTTTTATTCCAATCGGCTTAACAACCAGGAATAATGGCGTCTCATGATCTCGCTTCTACTAGTGGGGCAAATTTCTTTGAAGAAAAAATATCTCTTAAACCACCTTTATTTGAAGGAACAAATTATAAAGGATGGAAAATTCTAATTGAAAATTTTATTAAGACTCTAGATGTCGAAGTGTAGAATTTAGCCATTGTAAGACCTGCGGATGAATCAAATAAAAAGGAACAACTAAATGCAAAAGCCAAACATTATTTATTTTGTGCTCTATCAAATGAAATTTTCAAATTAATATATTGTTTTTCTAGTGCATAGAAAGTATGGCAATTTCTTGAAGAAATGTATGATTTTCCTCTCGCAGGTATAGAACAAACACAAGAGGAGAAGGACATACAAGCATCCAAAGTATTCAAGAAGATCTCTCTCGTAGCAAAGCCATGGAAATCATGGAAACTAACTTGGAAAAAGAGAGCAATACATCAATAGAAAAAGAAGATGAAAATTCATCTATGATGGAGGAAGGCCTAAAAGATAACGAAGGAACTTCATGCTCACATTTTGCCTCTACTAAAAGCGCTGTAAGAAAGTCTAAATCTTCTTTTTGTGTGATAACTTCCATCTCTAGTTTCAACATACTAAAAACGGCTAAACATAAGATCAAGAAATTGAAAATCACTAATAAAAATTTACGTTTAGAAAATAAGAGGTTAAAAGCTAATGTTAATTTAGAATCAAATTGTGATGTGGTTTCACCATCTTGTGCTTTACTTGAAAACACAAAACCTTGTTTTGATTGTAATAATATTAAGGAAAAACTCAAAGAACTTGAAAAAGAAATTATTTGTATAAAAGAACATAATGAAAATTTATCTTTAGAAAATTCATCTTTAAAAGGTGATTGTGTTACATGCAAAAGTTATAAAATTGAAATTGAAGAGATGGATGAAACATTTGATGAATATAGAAATAAATGTCAAGATCATATAGATTCAATTGTTTCCACTGTTAAAACTAGCACAATCGCTTATAATAAAGCTAGACATAATTTAAAAATTAAAAATAATGAATTAAAAACTAAAATCAACTTGCTTAAGGAAATCATAATGAAAAATTCTCAAATCATACACTCTCAAAATAATGCAAAATCCAAAAGCAAGTTGAATATGATTTCTCATAAGTTGAACAAACCAAACTATGGAAATAACAAACTTCAAAAGATTGAAAATGAAATTCCAAAATACAATCATTACTATCATTTACAACATCAATCTTCTCCTAACATAAAATTAAATGCTCACAAATTTCTTATGAAAAATACTTTCAATAATCATTACAATCATAATCATCAATATAAAGATTATCACAATGGAAATTTCACATACAAGAATAACACTAAACCAAAGTTTGAATGGAGGCCCAAAATTAAAAATGAAACATTAACTTCACATGAAAGGACCCATTCATCACTAACTACCCACAAACCTACACGTTATATTTGGGTACCTAAAGGAACCACCACACTTGGTCCCCTTTGGATACCTAAATCTCTTATTCATTAGTATCCAATCATTTGCATGAAGTAGAAATCAACTCAAAATAAAATATTAATTCTCTACTTCATGATATGCTCAATTTCCTTTTTGTTTTTACTTTTTATTGAACTATGATGATATGATCACTTTATATAACTTGTGATATGACTTTCACATTTTAATATCAAAATTTATAAATAAATGAAATTGAATAATGTTGAATAAAAAGTCATATCATTTTTCAAGTGATCTACTTATCTTTCTATTTTTTATCCTTCTAAATCCATTTCCTAAAAGTCTTATAAAATTTGAAAAACTAAATTTGTTATATGATATTATTAAGACTAAATGAAATAAGTGTCAAAATAGATTTAAAAGGTGTATTTTAGGGGTATTAGGCTAAATTTATAAAATGCGCAAGTTTTGCTTAGGTAGTTAATATATTTGCGCCATTTTCAATTACCTCAAGTATGTTTAATCATAATCATGTTTAAATCAGAATTGAAAAATTGCATGAATATTATTTCACTTATTTATGATCATTTCACTCATGCATATGTTGTGCAAAACTCAATAATTAAGGTTTAATAAATATGAAACTCTAATGAAGATGAAACTCATGTACTAATTTTAACTTCCGCAACTTTTTGTGATTTCTTCTCGTCTCATCACTTCATTAGACAGGCCTTACATTGCACAAACATAATTAAGAAAAATCGGAAGCAAAATCGAAGAAAATCTAGGCCATATGATTAAAATAACACTCTCTGTGAACTAACGCAGGCGCTAGGATCTAACGCTGGCGCTAGCTCAAGTATCTGATTTTCTATAATTTTAAAATTCTGAAAAATCAATAAAAATATATGTATTTGCTTAATATTCAAAAACCAAAGAGAAAATTTACAGAACTCTTCAAAATAAACATATTTTCTCATATTCACTATTCATCTTACAACGTTTCTACTTAATATTTTGAAATGGTTGAATATGAATTTTCTTTAAAAATTCCTCATGTACATTATCATGAATAATTAATTACGAGTACTTAATCACTATGAATTAATATTAATGATCATATATAATAATCATGCAAAATCATATGATCTTTTAAGACAAACATCAAATATAACTACAAAAGATTTTATTCCTTCCAAACATATGGTCTGTGATCATGATTACTATATGAATCTATTATGTTTTGCATAGACCATAGAATCAACCCTATATCTATATGAATAAATAAATTAGAATCATCACTTTATTCTATGTCTAAAATTTGAATCTCAATTGTTACATACATACAACATTGTAACAACAAACCTTGATATAACATTAATCTCAAACTTATCATACTAACATTGTCGCCTAAAGAAGATTTGTGTCTATGTTTGGCTTTATTTGATTACCAAGATATACAGGCTGGGTATTCTCATCTAGGGCTTATCCATGGTATAATTATGCATGAACATTATTGTTAATCACTAAAATCATGCATATTTGATTTGTTCATTCATGTCCACTCATGCTTACATTTCCTATCATTTTCAAACTACATTGGTAAATATAAGGCTTAAAAAATATTAAAATGGAAATATAATAAAATATATCACTTGCAAAGTGTATTTGGTAAAGTCATATACAAAAACGCTAATGTTTCATGAAATTTGCACTATCTAGACATCTCCTAAAAATCTAAAATTTCAGCATGAAATTAATATTAGGACACTTAATCAAGTTCAATAATTAAAAATTTCAAAATCCTTAAAAATCGTGTACTGTTTCCCGCGCTAGCGCTAACGCCGGCGCTAGAGGTAACGCCGGCGCTAGCGTACTTATTCATTTTTCTATATTTTTAAAATTTTGAAAAATTCCTAAAAATATATTAATCTATATGTACTAGTTATTTTTGCACTTCTGATTCTATTTTATTTTTGAAAAATCAAATACAGAAATACAAAAGACAAATTACAAAAATATGTTTTGTCTTTTTGTTTAAAGTCTCTTTTTTATGCAAAAATCAAATACAAAATTACAAAAGCCATATTACAAAAAATATGTCTTGCTTTTTGTTTAAAGTCTATCTTTTATGCGAAAATCAAATACAAAAATACAGAAATAATTATGTTTTTGCCTTTTTTGTTTTTTCTATTTGTTTAAAGTCTGTTTTTTTTTTCAAAAATCCAATACAAAAATATAAAACATTAAAACAAAAAAACTGTATGGATTTTCTTAAGAAAATCAAGCATGATTTAACCCATCATTTAGAACTTCTATAATGTTGCAATTTATCTTTTCAAACTACTTTGAACATTGTTTTCATCATGCTTTGATATATCTATTAATATGTGCATCAATTATAATGTAAAAGTTGTGTAAAACTAAGCTTAACATGCCTCTATGTATGAGTAAATGTTGTATGTTTGATAATGATCTTTATTCACTCACTTATTGTGGCATTGTCTACATATTTGTTTAATCTAAGAATGTTTGTGTATGTTTTGTATTAGTACAATGAATTAAAATTGCACAAGTATCTTACCTACACTCCTTTGTTTCCACATTAAAAGTTAAGAAAAGTGGTTATGTTTTTCATAAATTATATTGGTTTGTAAAACAAGTGTATTCGGAGAACTTTGTACAAAACAAAATCATAAAATAAAGTGACAAAGATAACTCCACCAAGCACTACTTGAACCTCCTGATAAGTCTTAATAAGCGTTGTGAGGTTGAGCACCTTAGAAAGAATAGTAAAGTATCTTGTGCAAACCATAACTTTCTTTCAAAATAAAACCCACTTATTCTTAAGTACACCGGATCACAAAAAAAATCAATATTGAAGAATAAAATAATGTGATCCCCCAAGCACTACTTTGCACCCTGATAAGTCTTAATGAGCATTGTGTGTGCAAAGCACCTAGGTAGTTGTACATTGTTTTTGTGCATTGAAGTGTGTGGAAGTAAGATTATTTGTGTTTTATTGTGCTCTTCACTTTACATATCTTTTGTATTTTTGATTAAAACATTTGTTTACTCTATTCAAAATACACTTATGTGCACACCATTATCTTCCAAAACACTTCTTCTCATGAGTATTGGATCCTAATGCTAATTCTATACTACTCTTTATTTATGAAATGCACTAGATAACCTAGCATGCTTTCCACAATGTTTGGTATATGTTGAAATTGTGAATTAAAGTAACATTGTAGTAATCTCTTTTTGATAACATTATTTCATGCTTGGTTACTTTATTGTCAAACTTAAAGATTTTAATTGAAAAATGATTTACCAAAACATCTTCTTTTTGAAATTTAATTCATATATCTTTTTATGGATCATCATTGATTACAATAAGATGTTTCTTGTATTTCTATAAGTCTTCCGCATCATAACCATATAATTGTTTTACCTTGCGCTTTCATGCTTATTTAAAGTCTTTTATTTTGTGTGCATCATCACTTGAATCTTCAAATTCCTTTCTTGCAACAAGTGGTAAACTTGCTTGGTAAACTCTATATTGGTTGCTTTTAACATGAATTTTTTTTATATGAAACTCTGATTTATTTCTATGAAAATATTGTAATGCTAAAACTCTGATTTATTAATGGACTTCAAAATAGCTATGTGAGTGTTTTCATAAATTCAAATAAAAATATAAATCCATAGGCTATGTCATTAGATTTAAAACGCTTAAATGTTTCCAATAATTATTATCCATGACTTCATATCTCACCATAGCGGGGGCATAGGGTTGTAGACATTAGATAACCTTATCTCTAGTCATTTATTGTCCTTAACCGGGGAGGGTTCCAGTGGGGCCTTGCGAGGCACTGGGGGGAAAGAGTGTTAGGTTGAGTTTTGTCTAGTGTTTGCATATGGGACTAACACCCCAACCTACGGCATGTTTGCAACTCCTTATGCCCATCCGTCACTTAGTACGGGGCTAGGGTGTATACATATTGTCTGGGTAGTTTAGTTACTTGGAAATCATTATATTTCTTTATGCTTAAAACTCTTATATAAAAAGGGGGATGAACAGACATAATAATACTTAAAAATGTTATATTTCTATAAACTCTGATCTATCTCTATAAAAATTATTTCTAAAACTCCTTATCATTTCATTCTCTCTAAAAGCTCCATCATGCCTTTATCTTATAATCAACTTTTAAGTGGTGTCTCCTTACCCACTTTTGCTAATAACAAAAGGGGGAGAACTAACATGATAAATATAATCTGCTATCAAAATATAAAACTAACATGCTTAATTAAGATGATAGTTTACATATTAGGGGAGCACTCACTTAGGGGGAGCATGCATTTAGGGGGATCAATTCTAAATGCTAAAACCGATAATTATCCTAAGTCATCACTCTCACACACACACAAGTATGTTTCTTCATGCTTATATATTAATGCTCTGATTTATCATTAATGGATTTGTTATTATCAAAAGGGGGAGTTTATTGGAACATGGTCTTCCACATCTCCTAAGTTTGAGAATAACAAATCCTATGTGTATTTGATCTTGTGTGTTTAAGTGTGCAGGATGACAAAGTCCACTTGACTCAAGGATTACATAAGAAGGTTGCCCCCAAAGCTGAGCCATCAAATCCAAAACTCCTACTAGCGCTGGCAGTAGTACTAGCGCAGGCGCTAGCTGTCGTTTGACGAACTATTAGTGGCGCTCGACGAAATGCTCATAACGGTGTTCGACGAAAATTCGCTCGACGAACTCTTTGCTGCGTTCGACGAAATTTCGATCGACAAAATGTTTGCTTAAGCGCAATTGCCGGGAGAACTTATAGAAGGAGATAGCGCTAGGAGATATCCGTTAGCGCAGGCGATAGTGAGGAGCATAGTAGGCAAGAGAGAATTGTTTCCTCGGATTGAAGATTCTGCCATGCAGAATATGTCCTAATATGGGATAGCGCCGGCGGTACCACTAGCGCAGGCGCTAGCACTGAGACTATAAAAAAAAGACCCATTGGCTCCGTCTTCCTCATCCTCTTGAGATCCAGAATTCCAGAGCTTCGTGCCACAGAATAGAGAGGGAGGTTCAGAGAGATACTCCCACAAATCCATGAAGTCTTAAGGAGATCCGTGGAGAAGATTTCAACATGCGTCATCATCGTGACGAAAGACTGCATCGACTACGATCATACTCTGCGTCTTCGTCTACTTCTCCAAGAGATCCACATAGAGGGAGTTTTTATATTATTGTCTTTTCATTTCACATCCTTTCTTGTAATTATTTAAGTAAATTCGCCTCGTGTTGGCAACTAGGTCTGGGTAGGACTTAGGGCTGAAATTCGCCTCGTGTTGGCGACTAGGTCTCGGGTGTAGGTCTAGGGGGTGCTCGAGGCCATATCCGGGGAAGGGTTGGCTAGAGCGGCTTGAGTTTGTATCCAGGGAAGGATCGGTTAAAGCCTACCGGTTCGTGGGGATACGAGTTGGTATAGAAAACAAAAAGAGTTTACTATTCATCGCCACCGATTTCTAGCGTTATAGAAGTAACCTTTTGTAAAACCGTATTTGATATTAATAAAGCATGTCTCTAATTTATTTCAATTGGTTTACATGACTTCTTATTGTCTTTATCTTACATTATTACAATGCTTTTCAGAATCACACTTAAGTTTTTGAAAACCCATTTTCACCCCCCTTCTAAGGTCGTCTACCGATCCAACAAGTGGATCCTTAGGATGGAATGGGAGGTAAGTGGTTTACCTAGTTTAGTTGAAAAGGTGTGATGGTCAACAAGAAGGATTATAGATGGTAAAGGTGTTCTTGGTAAGTTGCACTTGGGGTCGACGAAAGATCGTCTTGGAAAGTCATAAGTCACTTAGGGTTAATCCAAGAGTAATTACAAGGAGGGTATTCTTACGGGTAGATACCAACAACAGTAAGTGTCTTGAGAAAGGGAACTTTGGGGTGTCATCCCATCACAGTTCCTAGTACCGTAGCGAGCCCCTTACAGTGTAATCCTCGGGAAGTCCAAGATTAACCATATGCTGTAGGAGTAAGATGTTGTACAAGATTAACTTAACAATACACACGCCCACACCCCATGGTTACATGAGGTTAGTTGGTTTGGTTTTACGAGCGGTAGGCTCGGTGGTTGAAGCAGCGGACTAGTTAGTCCGGTGAGCTTGTGACTCAGTAGTGTTTGTTGGTACGGACGGGTTGGTCCGGCGAGCCGGTCGCTCGGAAGGTTATTGATGACGGGCAGGTTAGCCCGGGGAATTTATGGCTCGGAGATAGATAGTAGAACATGTTTGCATGTGCACGAAGGTGGTGGGTCTTCGGTATTGGACGGTCGTTCACACCGACGTCAATACGTTGACTCGACAAGGGTGGAATTTGCACTTAGCCTTGAAAGTCTGGTGGTCCAGCCAGTAAGAGTATGCAGATGCTCCGCGGTTTTGCGTTGAGGCGTACGATAGGCCTAGATTAGGTAGTGTGAATACCAACCTAGAGGTGGGCGAGGCCCAACCCACCGCTTCTGTTTGCCACTACGGGAGTATCCTGGGAGTCTTGCTAGCTCCAAAAAGGGGGAACTAAAGGTCTGTGCGCATAGAGTCGAAGTGTGTGAGTTGCACTATTATGAACATAGCATAAACTGCCTAACTTTGCATGTCATGGCATAAGCATTAAATTTCAACCCCTACCCCTATCGTATAAATTGGTTATGGGACTTTTTATACGATAGGGTCTGCTAAATGACCCCTTGGTCTATAGGTTTGTATGGGCATTCCTATAAATCAATGGTTACTTTTATATTATATACTTGTCTTTACTTACTGCTCTTTACTTGCTCTATACTATGCTTTATTTGATGTTTCAAATATATATAATCACATGTGTAGTGTAGAACATTTCCTGTAGACTAAATCCGCCATCATCTGCTTTTGTTTATACCCCTTGTTGTCCTCCGCTTCATCCTCCCACACGATTCCTAGGAGCCATTGGGGGTGGGGTGGGGAACATAAGGATTAGTCTTTTTGACTAACGGTCGGTGGACCATATCATTTTAGGGGATCGAGGAGACGCAGCAGCACTAGAGGACAGTGCAGGTGGAGGCAGGCCAGTCTAGTACAGGAGCACAAGTTTCAGGATCAGTGAGTGATTAGTAGTTAGCTTCTGCGAGTGATCTTGTAGTGAGGCATGATTTACAGGGCATGTGCCCTTTATTATTGTTATCTTTTTATTTCAGTTACTCTCTGTGGACATTTACCATTTATGGTTTTATATACTTCATGTGATGTGGACTTGAGCTTTTCTATATGTTCAAATATACTTTTCTTCTTCTGTGATCGATATGGCCGGCATGATCGGCGTTTTGTAGTGGCGACCTTCTCGTGTGAGGGTGTCACCGCAAAGCGGCGGTTCTGGGCATAAGACCCGGGTTTTTGAAAAAAAAAAGGGTCTTACATATGCAGGGCACTCTACGAGGCATTATACGAACGGAGGTGCAGGACACCATTGTCTTGAATTCAGGATGAGGATCCCAAGACACTCGGTTCAGAGTTCGTGGAAGGCACCGAGGCTCTGGTGCGACTGATTCGAGACAGGATGTTAGAGGCCCAGGAGCAGGCAGGCCATGTACTATGATGCACGACATCATATGGTAGAGTTACAGGTGGGAGATCGGGTTTTCTTGAAGATACGCCCGATGCATGGAGTCTCACGGGTTCGCGGGCAGAAGAAGCTCAGTCCGAGATACATGGGGCCTTACAGGATCCTGGAGCGGATCGGTCCCTTGGCTTATAGACTGGAGTTACCGACGGAGTTAGATGGACTGCACGATGTTTTCCACATCTCCTCACTTAGGAAGGCTCTATTTCGGACAAAGCAACAAGTATTTACTATGGAGGGGCCAGTAGCTACTGATCGATCGGTTCACCTGGAGCCGGTTCAGATAGATGACACGGAGTTGCGAGTCTTGCGGCGCAAGAAGGTTCCGCTGGTCAAGGTCCAATGGAGTAATCATGGGCAAGAGGAGCATACCTGGGAGCCACTGGACCTCATGCATCGAAAGTAACCGGAGCACTTTGCAGTAGGTATAACTTAATTTTTCTGGATGTTACATTTTCTTACTTATAGTAGAAACCCCACAGGCTTAACCTGAATTTCAAGGACGAAATTTTTATTTTTATGTATTGGGATTTGTAACATCCCCCAAACAACTAGACCCCCCCAAGTTGGTTTTGTCATGACTAGGTCATGAAAAAACCATAGGAAGAGCTTAAGATCATGTGAGCTTGGGTGAGAAGGAGAAAACAAAAGTGGCCTGCACATAGCAATTTTCAGTTACCTAGCCTAGGGTTGGACTTTTGGGCCTCAAGTTGAACCTTGACCCCATATTAGTATCTCTAACCCATTAGGGGTCTACTTGGAGCACCAGGGACCCATTGGGGTCAACCAAAGGGGCCAATTTGACCAAAGTCAACCATAACCCAAAATTGGTCAAACTAACTCAATTAGGGCCAATTTGCCTCCACCATGCCAAATTGACCCTGCCCATACCCTCATAGGGACACTAGGGACCTAATGGACCAAAAATCCCCATCTTGCGACCTCCAATTTGGCCAATTTTACCAAAGTCAACTCTAGCCCTAATTTGGTCAAAAGTGCCCTATTATAGGGCAATTCACACTCACCATGCCAAATTGACTCCACCTAAACCTTCCTAACCCATAAGAGAGTCCAATGGGTCACTGCCCACCGTTGTGGTCAACCCAAATGGTCAATTTGATCAAAGTCAACCTTATCCTTAATTTAGGTCAAAATGACCTACTTTACCCAAATTGAACCCAATAACACTTGAGCTAGACCCAATTGATGTAGTCCACCACCTAATGGGGATTGAATCCAGCTGAATTGGACATTCAATTTCAAGGAAATTAGCCAGTAGAGAGAAAGCCCAATTTGAAAGAGACAGAAAGAAAGGGGATTTATTGGGGAGGTAAAAGAAACCCCAAATCTGAGCAATTGATGACACCATTCATCTCCCCTTGGGGAGAGGAGAAGTTTTCAGCCTCTTCCAGGCCTAATTGATGGCCAATTCATCCCCCCCCCCCCAAAGTGTAACCGAAATCCTAGTTAATGGCTATTAATGGCTTTCAGGAATAAAGCCACCCAAGCTCGAATTGAAACCCCCATTACCTTTAGTGATCAGAGAGGAAGAAAACCACCAACCTTCTAATGAGAATCATGCAGAGGAGGCCTAGATCGGCATGGCACCAAAGGCCCCACCTCCGGCAATGGTGACTCGCCGGAATACGCGCCACCAGGCCATGAATCAGGTCTGATCCGCTTCCTCTCCTCTAGTGCTAGATCATCATCTAGATTGTGGATTGATTCAAGCCAATTCAGGCTCAAATCAAGCTTCTGATAGGGCTCATTTCGAGCCCTCTTTCCCCCGCAAGAACTCCTCACTCCGGCCACCTCCGGCCGGCCAACCACCCCTAATCGCAGGCCACCACCTCAACGAAGGTGGTGGTGGCATTGGTCGGTTGGGGAAGCGCTCAGGTGGCCGGGAAAGTGAGGTGGAAGTGAGCCAAGTATGGGATAATCCCAGCCCTTGGCTGGAGGTAGAAGATGACCAGGAGTCATCAGATCTGCGCCAAGATTCGTGCAGAATCATTTCATATGATTAAAATGATATATTTCATATTGTCACACTATTTGTAGAGTTTTCATTTAATTATTAAAAATACTAGACTACCTCTGATGAAACAGTGCCCAACATAAACTTTGTAGCCCTTGGTGTGTAAATTATATGAAAATTTGTTTCAGGCCAATATGGGCACTGTAGCCCCCTGTAGAGCCATTTTGGTAGGACTGGTTCTTAGGGTAGGGCAGCCACCATTCCTTGAATAACTTTTGATTGGGTCATGGGATTGACTTGAAAATTGAAACCTAGACTACTAGTATCAACCCCTTTATCATATCAAAAGTTGGAAATTTTAGGAGAACATTTTTCTAAAGTTTTGGTAATAATTTCATAATTCAAATGTTAATTAATTAATGGGTCTAATGACCCCCAATCCCCTCCAAATTTTGGTGGGTGCTCCTTAGGGTTATTATATGACCCTGGTAAAAACTTTAGTCAAATTGGGACTGATTTAGTTGGGTAATTTGTTAACCCAAGTTGGGTCAAACTAGGTCAAAGTTAGGGTATGGTGTTCATTTTGGGGTATTGTGGTCAAATCTCATCAACATGATGTGAAACCTTGTCCACTGGTTTAGAATCACCTAAAACTCCTCCATGAGTGAGTTGGGGTGATGTGGGGTGGATATGCTCTCAAACCCTAGCTTTATCCTTAGGGTTGCATGTTGAAATTTGTGAAGGACATGGAGTCAAATGTTATTGAATGGTCATGAGAGTTGGTGTACAAGTCCAAAGGATTCAATAATACCCTAGGAAATTTTAGGAGGATTTTAAGAACCCTTATTCCCCCTAATTTAGGTTATAACCACTTTAGTGCATTTCAATATAAAATAAATTTACATGCACAAATGGTCTTGGATGATGATGAAATATTGGTAGTGCCTTTACAATCACATGATAGACCTCTGGTAATTTTTGTGTATTTAATTATGTAATTTAACCCGTACTTCATTCACAAGGAACTTATTTTGTCTTAGTCATAAGAAAAATAATTGAGGGCCCAATACTCTCTGGAAAAATGTACAACTTGGTTATGGGACTTTTCAAGGCACTAGGAAGCTCTGTGAATATTTGTGGAATTTTTGGAGATTGTTATCAGTAGGCTACTTCACAACATGTCCTAAATGGGATTCTCTTAAAATATTTAATTAAATGAGAAATTGATTTCCATAAATTGTGAAACTTAGTCAGTAAGCCTTTCTGATCATCTTAGAGATCTGGTATTTCTTTCATAATTTATGGAATTATTTAACAGTAGGTTCCTTCACAATTTTCCCTAGAAAGGGTTTCTTTGGAATATTCATTTATGTGATTAATTTGCCTTTATAAATCCTAAAATTTGGCCAGTAGACTTTTCTGACTAATATGAAGGTCTAGTAATTTTTCCATAATTTTGGGATAAGTATTTTTGATGGTTCCTTCATTAACCTCCAACTTTGGATAGATGCTAAATATTATAAATAGAGGACAATTCCTGATTGTAAAATTGTGATATTCTATATTTACTGTTAATTTGACATAATAGATCTATCTTAATTTTATGGAAGCCATATCAAAAGAATACCTTACACTTCATGTTCATTTTCATACCTGGCAAATATTGGAGAAATTAAAATAAATGCTAAAGTGCTAAGGAAAATATGAATCTCTGGATTTAGTCTTAGAATACCATGATAGTGCCCCAGTAATAATCTTGTGTCATGTGGATGAGTGTTTGGGGTACTTCTACTTTTGTGGTTCAAATACTTCGTTTGGTCTGCGATAATAATAAGGTAAAACTAGGGTAACTTGTGGTCTTCTAAAAGGAAATTGGTTTTAATTGGAGTACATGGCCAGTTTGAAGAGGTTGAGGCCACCAAAAAGGAGGTCATGTGGTAAGTGTGCTTGGTTAATCAAGGGTGAGGCTGTACTCGGGATTGACGAAAGATCTTTCCCCCTAAAGTGTCATAAACCACATAGGGTTAATACAAGTGAAATGGTAAGAGGGTTATGCATATGGGTAGATACCAATAACATTAAGTGCCTTGAGAAAGGGAGCCTTGGGGTGTCATCCCATTATAGTTCCTAGTACCGTAGCGAGCCCCTTAACGAGTAATCCTCGGGAAGTCCAAGATTAACCATAAATTATAGGGCTAAGTTATTATACAAGATTAACTAAGTAATACACACACTCACACCCCATTGTCACATGTATATTAGTCATTTTGGTCTTACGAGCGGTAGGCTCGGTGGTTGTAGCCGTAGACTAATTAGTATGGTGAGTTTGTGACTCGGCAATGTTTATTGTGACGGGCGGGCTAGCCCGGCGAGCTTATGGCTCGGAGATAGCTGGTAAACATATTTGCATGTGCATAAGGTGGTGGGTCCTTAGTGTTGATGGTCGTTGCATCGACATTAATACTTGGGATCGGTAAGTGTGGATAACCCTTTACCAAGACAATTTCAATGGTCTAACCAGCAAGAGTATGCAGGAGCTCCGTTGTTGGGTTCTTAGCATTGAGGCGTACGTTAGGTCTAGGTTAGGTAGTGCAAATACCAACCTAGAGGTGGGCGAGGCCCAACCCACCACTTCCGTTTGCCACTACGGGAGTATCCTGGAAGTTTTGCTAGCTCCAAAAAGGGGGAACTAAAGGTCTGTGCGCATAGAGTCGTAGTGTTTGAGTTGCACTTGGGTGAACATAACATTTAACTACATACCTTGCATGGCATAAACATTGCATTTCAACCCCTACCCCTATCGTATAAGTTGGTTATGGGACTCCTTATACGATAGGCCTTGCTAAACGACCCCTTGGTCTATAAGTTTGTGTGGGCATTCCTATTAATCAATGGTTACATTTCCTTACTTTCCTTTATATATTTGCTCTACTTGCTTACTTTACTTGTTCTTACCCTACATTACTTACTGCTTCAATCATGGTATATATTGCGTAGTGGTAGACATTCCCAGTTGAATACATTCCCGTCATCTGCTATTGCTCACACCCTTGTTGTCCTCCGCTTCGTTCCTCCTGCTCGGTGCCTAGGAGTCATCGGGGGAGGGGTGGGGGATTGACTTAGTCTTTTTGACTAACGGTCGGTAAACCTTAACATTTTAGGGGACTGAGGAGATGCTGCAGCACCAGAAGCCGGTGCAGATGGACGGGGCAGTCTAGCACGGGAGCACCATTGGCAGGATCCGTGAGCATCATTTATCTTTAGTATTTTTGCTTCCACGAGAGAAAATGTTGTGAGGAATTTATGTACAGGGCATGAACCCTTTATTATTATCGTACCTTTTATTCAGATATTTGATGTGGACATCTCTTTATGATGGTTTTACTTTCTATGTGATATTGGCTTGGCTTCTATAAGTTTGTTTAAGCTTTACTTCTTCGTGATCAATAATGCTGGCAGGATCGGCATTTTGTGGTGGCGACCTTCCCGAGTGAGGGTGTCACTACAAAGCGGCGGTTCAGCGCATAAGACCCGAGTTTTGTACAAGAAAAAAAAGGGTCTTACAAAGTGGTATCAGAGCAAACCTCGATCCGAAGAAAAGAAAAGAAGTCCACAAACCCTGGTCCACCCCGCACGAGCTTAGTTTGAGGACAAACTAGCAGCGAAAGCAATGGTGTGCCCATAAGGGAAACTTCTAACTGAATATTCTTTAGCTAAGTCCCTGACGAATGAAATTTTCTTGTGTAGACCGTGACGAACCCTACACCGCAGCATGGAGTTCCACCAACTCCAAACGTCATTCCACCACAACCGGCTCCTACTCTGTTCCAGCAGACGGAGATGGGATAAACACTGATAGACATACTGGAGACATTCAGGGAACATCAGGCACCGACTCCTCAACAAAACCCTGGGGCCAACTGGTTGAGCGCCTTCCTAGGTCTCCCCCCCCCCCCCCCCCCCCCGCCCCCCATCATACCTCGGGACGGAGGCATTTGTGAGGACTGAGAAGTGGGTGGACATCATGGAGGAGATGCTGAAAGGGATTCAGTGCCCGACAGATATGGAGGTGCCACTGGTGGTCTCATGCTTGGAGTCCCATGCAAAGAGATGGTGGAAGAGGTTCCTGGACATAGCATAAGCAGGACTGGAGGCTGCGAATGTTTCTTAGGATGATTTCAAGGCAGCACTGCTGGAGCATTTTGTGCTGCAGTCTGCAAGAGATGAGCTGGAGGACAGATTTCTGCATTTGAGGCAGGGGAGTAGGACAGTTCTGGAGTATCACCGGGAGTGTACCCATCTATCCCAGTTTGTAGTTTCGTATCAGCTGGATGATGCAGAATACGCAAAGCGGTTCTACAAGGGCCTTCATGATGAGCTGAGGCAGGCCCTCCTATTTGTCTCTGATGGTAGTATGACTAATATCCTGGAGATGGCCAAGAAGTTGGAGGTAGACCAGCAATCTGTTCGTGGAAGGAAGAGACTAATGGAGGACGAGGGACGGGGAGGCAGAAGGGACCAGCCAAGAGATCGAGATGCTGGGGAAAGATGGACGGAGGTCCAACCCCGCAAGGAGCAGAGATAGGAGAAGAGGGAGCCGGTAGTGTTGGCTCCTCAGCCTCTATAGATGCGGGAGATGCCGAGGATTGGAGGAGGTGGGTCACCTTCAGAGTGCTACCACTGCCACCAGACTGGCCACATCAGGAGGAACTTCACTCAGAGGAATGCACCACCAGCACTACAGGCTGCCCCATCGGCCCAGAATTTCGGGGGTCGGGGACGTGGACGAGGTCGTGGATTTCAGGGCGGAGATTGGAGGCAAAATAGGGACCAGATGTACGCGATGGACCTAGCTCAGCCCCGGGACCCCGCAAGGGTCATTACAGGTACTTTTAATGTCTTTTGGGTTTATGTTCATTAGTACCTAGCAAACCTTAATTTTATCTTAACATTGAACCAAAACAAACAAAAATCACCTAGGTGTAGTAATCGTCTGCGGCAAGCCCGCATACACCTAATTTGATATGGGTGCCTCACACTCATTCATCTCGGAAGAATTCTCGGATGATTTGGACCAAGTCCAGCACTTCGAGGGCATACTCAGGAGGGTGCGGTTCCCGGATGGATCAGAGATAATAACAAATACAAAGTGCAACATGAATGGGGAGATTGGAGGAAAGTTGTTCGAAGCGCCGACGACGCTTTTAAAAATGAAGGACTTTGATCTGATCCTAGGCATGAAATGGCTGTACGGGAATCAGGCAAAGATTGACTGCCCGGCTAGAAGGATTGTTCTGAAGCCTGAAGATACGGAAGTAGTAATCGAAGGTATCAAACCCCCCTCCCGTATCTTTTTATCATCAGTTCAGGCCATCATGTCCCACCTGCAGGGAGACAAGGTATACTAGGTGCTCTTCGAGGCGACAGAAGTCAAAGACTCGGTGTCAAATATCCCAGTCATGCAGGATTTTGCCGACGTATTACCAGAACAGCTGTAACGCCCCTGATTTTCGTTAATTATTTTGCGTAGCCACTGAGACGTAATTTTGGCGTTAGGGCGTTACGTCAGCTCGTCAGGTTTAGTTTTGAGCCTTAGCTTAGTTAAAGTATGTAATTTAGTTCGAGCGTGCGAGTTTTAGCATCGTTTTGATTTGTAGAGAAGATTTTGTGTAGATATTGAGTTTTTAGCTCTCGGAAGCTTTATCCCGAGTTTGGGTCGTCGGAATGGAATTCTAACTACGCCGTTTGGTTCGTAGCGCCGTGTTTCAGTTAAGGTGCGAATTTCGTAGAAATCCGAGGTGATCTAGTTTCCCTCGCGATTTTAAGTAAATGGGGAATATTTAATTATTTTAATATTAAATTAGGTTTTAGTATAAAACCTAAAGATCCCGCCCCTCTTCTTCTTCTTCCTCCCTCGATCTAATCAGCCTCCGAGTGAAAGGGCGAGAGCGGAGCTCCGTGGAGCAGTCGGTCGATGATTCCGAGGGCTGTGGTGGTCGGAATCACTTTTGGAGGGTAGATTTGGAAAGCTCTCGGCGAGATCTTCGTCTTTGTGGTAAGCTTATCCCGTTTTGTGGAATTTTTGGAGTTAGGGTAGTGACCTAACCCCTTCTTTCGACCCGAAAAGTTTCAGGTTTTGTGCTCAGGTGTGTTCTTGGCCGGATCCTTAGCTTCCGGAGCGGAGATCTTCGAGTTTGCAAGGTTAAAGGCAAGTGGCAATTTCTTTCTCCTTCTCTTTGATGTTGGAGTGTTGTTTCTTGCTTGAGTTTCTATTGCATTATCTCAACTCTTGATCTTGGAGTGTTACTTGGCTTATTTAATGCTTAGACTCCCTTTGGAGATCTCCCTAAATGTCTATTTTTCCCTCAAACAAGTCCGTCTGCAGCTCAGACCTTCAGTTCTTTTTTTGAGATGTCCCCTGATTTTTCGAGAAATCCTCTAGTGTTCTCGAGAAATCCTCCAGGACCCTCAAGGAAAACACTGGAGAGATCCTTTTTTATTTCTCGAGAAATCCTCTCTTCCTCTCGAGAAGTCCTCTCTTTCTCTCGATAAATCCCTGCACCTCTCGAGAAGTCCCCTCTCGAGAAGTGCCTCTCCCACTCGATAAGTCCCCTCCCTCTCGAGAAGTCCCTGTCCTGCTCTCGAGAGATCCGTGCTGATAATCCCTTGGTTTTTCCGAGAAGTCCTTTTACCTTCCCTCGAGAAGAGTCTTCTCCTTCTCGAGGAATGCCTGCTTTGTGCCCGTGGTCATGATTACTTCTCCCCTTTTTGAAACCTCGTACTTGATGTGGTTAAACCAACTTATGAGTTCTCTTATGATTAGTATTGGAAGAATGTTTACCTTGTTGTCACCCTACCTCTTAGGGCATCCTAGTGATTATCCTTTCGGGCAGCATCCCGTGTTTAATTGAAATTTAATTAATAAGAGCCGTTGTCTTTAGCTTTACACCGTAGTTGTGTTTGGGGGACAGTGGGGTAAATGTTATAGCCTTGCACGGTAGTCGTGTTTGGGTGGTTGGGTCTAGAGCACCCCCACCCAATTTTTTGGGCTTTGGGTGGCAGAGGTAGATAACCGCTCCCGTTTATTTGAGCTGATCAGTCTCTTTAAATAATGAAACAAGATAAATGAAGCTTGCTTGTTCTTCTTTTTGGCACTTTCTTTTTAGTGCACTCGGTGCTTGCTAGTTCTTTGTTTAGAACTTCTCTTTTGGTAAATCTGGCTTGGGTTGGTACCCTTTATGCCTTGCTTACTTTTCTGCTAATTTTTCTGCCACTTGTGATTCATTGCTGAGGCGTTCTTTGTTTTATTGAATGCCTCAGGTTCAGAGCCGTAGCGGCTAGTGGTGTAGCCTGAAGTGCAGAGTTTTAGTACTTGTTCACCCCGCTGCTGCGAGGTAGTTGTCTTAGTTTCTTCCTGTGCTCAGACATACTAGTTGGTGTCAATGGGGTAGTGTCATGTTGTTGACGCCCATTGTGCCCTCTTTGTACTTTATAGTTTATTTGCTAGTTAAATGCCACTACTTTCAGATCTTGTGTATCTTACTCTCTGGGAATGATTTATGTTAGGTGCACTATAGTTATAAAATGATTTTTCTTCATCCTCATTGCATTCTTTCCAACTGAACCCTTAACTTTAAAGACGCTTAAAGGTATTTTCTACTCTTACAATACACCTAGTTATGTGCATATCATTACCTTATGATCCAACATTTGCATACATTTAGGTCTTTAAGTAAACTAAATCAAGTACTTTCCGCTGCAATTATATATACTTTCTTGGTGGACTAGTTGATCCACGAACTGAGAGACACAGTTCTTACCTCAAAACCCCTAATAAATGATTTCAAATGATGACTTATCATATAATCATGTTTTGTTTAGTTAAGTAATAGGTTCCCGCCTGAGCGTCTGCAGTTGTCTCCTGTATGACGTGGCATCATGACGTGTATTTTCTCTTACTCTGATATTCTTAAATTCAGAGAAAATGCGGGTTGTGACAGTTGGTATCAGAGCGAGGTTGTTCGACAAGTTGGTCGGGCAACCAATTCTGATATAGTAGTTGTTTTGGTTTCATTGCATACACACACCGATGTGTCATCAGTACGTCTTGGTCGAAGCATGAACACTACACACATAGCATGATAAGAAGTATGCGGGGCATGTTATGTAGTATGGGATGCTTAATATGTGTTTGTATATGGATCAACCATAGGTGGCAACATGTGACGGTTATGTAGTATGGGATGCATAACCATCATCACATGGATGCCCATTAGCACATTTTCTCTTTCGTTACATGCAATATTATGTAGCATGGGATGCATAATATTACATGTGTACGCCGCTCATAACATGCATTAAGGCCTTTATTAGAATGCATAGCACAACATACCTTACATAGCATTGCATAAGCACATGTGCGAAGTTAAAGACTTATATGATGACACACATACACACATGATTTCAAAACGAATAGCAAAATTCATGCCCTTTGCACATGAGTCAAGAGGGACGATGTATTATCGTTCCCAAATTTAGCATATCATCATGAAAAATATCCCAGAGAAAGGTAGTGGAAATGGCAAGTAGTTGTACATTTATGTTCGGAACCAAGCAGTGTAGTTCTAGTGTAAGGTTAAGTTTTAATTATAATTTTATGCGTTAGCAGAGATGTCTCGGAGGCGTGTTGTGATGAGGTTGACCCCCCAATCAGAGGGTGAATCTTCGGGTGCGCAGAGTGAGGCCATGATCGAAAGTCTGCGACAAAGTAATGAGGCTCTGTCCAGGCAGTTAGTTGTGATGCAATCGTAGATCCAGACATCGTTGACTACCACCGCCGGGCAGCAGCCTGTGGTGCAGGACCCTGTAGTTGGTCAGACTGTACCTATTCCTCCCGCTCCTTCGGTGCCTCCAGTTTTGCTGCCACCATAGATGAACTTCATTTCGCATTTCCAGCGACTATGACCTCCTACGTTTGGCGGAAGAGCTGATTTCATGGCATTAGATGACTGGTTTTTTGCCATTGAGGAGATGTTTTCGTACTCGAGAATCTCTGCAGACCAAAAGTTGATGGTCGCCGCCTACCAGCTGAAAGGACATGCTAAAAGCTGGTGGATTAGGGAGAGGGAAAATCTCGTAGGCGGATGCTCGTGGGAGTCGTTCAAGGCGATGGTGTTAAAGAAGTTCCTGCCGTCGGTCGAGCAAGACCGTGTAATGAATATTTTTCTGCACTTGAAGCAAAGACAGCTCACGGTTAGTGAGTATGAGATCGAGTTCAGTAAGTTGAGCAGGTTTGCTCCAGATTTAGTGGCTTCTGAGGCAGGAAGAGTGAAGCATTTTCTCGGAGGACTTCGTAGCGATATTCAGCAATTGGCGAGCGCTTATAGATCTGAAAGTTATACTGAAGTGGTGGAAGCAGCACTGAAGGTCGAGGGTATCGACAACGCCAAGAATAGAGGTGCATTAATGAAAAAGGACAAGAGGAAAGTCGAACAGGGGGAGACTCCCAAGGTAGTTAGTCCGGCTCCAAAGAAAAGGAGTGGTGAAGTGTGTAGCTTCTGTGGCCGCCCTGGCCATCCAGTTGAGAAATGTTTCCAGAGGAAGGGAGCTCATAAGTAGCAGCGAGTGCTAGAAATTCAGGGTGCTACGAAGGGTGAGGTGCTCTGCCTGTTGTGCAAACAGAAAGGGCATGATGTGTCCCAGTGTTGGACTAAGGAGAAGGTCTGTTTTCAGTGCAAGCTGAAAGGGCGCATGAAGTTCCAATGCCCGCTAGTTCAACCCCCATTGCAGACTGTTCTGCTTCGAACCTTGCCGCCGCAGCAGCATCAGGATAAAGGAAGAGGAAAGCTGAACGTGTTAACCCAGGAGCAAGCGCAGACTTCGACCCAAGTGATCGCAGGTTAGATCTCAAGCCAACTGGTTAGTCTTGATTCCTTTTAGTTCGCTGAGTTAGACTAGTTATTGTTCGCTCTTATAGGTAGATTTAATGTAAAGAATCGTTGGCCACGTGTTCTGTTCGATTCGTGTGCTACCCATTCGTTCGTAGCAAGGGCTTTCGTCGAGCGTCACCGTTTGACCCCTGAGCTGGGCAACGATTCCTTCCTCGTTAAGTTCCCTTCTGGTGTTTTGGTGTCCTCGAACCACTGCGTCCGAAGTTTCCCTGTTCTCTTAGGAGATTTCTTGGTTGTTGCTGATCTCAAAGTGTTGGACTTAGAAGACTTTGATGGATTTTGGGTATGGACTGGTTGTCCAGTTATGATGCGGTCATCCGATGCAAGGAAAAGCGTCTGGACTTCGTGATGGACAACGGTCAACCCATGAGCATTTTTGGTTCTCTGTACCAGAGTTCTTTCGATAATTTCGGCGGTATGTGCTCGGAAATTATTATTTTCCGGTTGTTTGGCTTACCTTGTTTCTGTAGTAGAAACTGTTCCTGGACCGCCGTGTATTGAGAGTGTTCCGGTGGTGCGAAAGTTTCCTGATATTTTTCCTGTCAGTCTTCCTGGACTCCCGCCTAATAGAGATGTGGAGTTCGTTATTGATCTTGAGCCTAGTACTCGTCCTATCGCTAAGGCACCGTACCGTATGGCCCCGCGCGAGTTAGAAGAGTTGCGAACTCAGTTAGATGAATTGTTGCAGTGTGGTTTCATTAGGCCAAGTTCTTTGCCCTGGGGTGCTCTTGTTTTGGTTGTGAAAAAGAAGGATGGTTCTATTAGGTTGTGCATAGATTATAGAGAATTAAACAAAGTGACCATCAAGAACAGGTATCCGTTGCCGAGGATAGATGATCTGTTTGATCAGTTGCGTGGTAGCACAGTGTTTTCAAAGATTGACCTTCGATCAGGCTACCATCAATTGAGGATCCGTGAGTCGGACGTACCCCGGACGACCTTTCGTTCTCGTTATGGCCATTTTGAGTTTCTAGTCATGTCGTTTGGTTTGACAAATGCTCCCTCTGCATTTATGGACATGATGAACCGCGTGTTCAAGGATTTTCTGGACCATTTTGTTGTGGTATTCATAGATGATGTGCTAGTTTATTCTAACAGTGCTGAGGAGCATGCTACGCATTTGCGCTTAGTATTGTCTACTCTTAGAGAGCACAAGTTATTTGCGAAGCTGAGTAAGTGCGAGTTCTGGCTTTCTCAGGTGTCCTTTCTGGGTCATGTTGTGAACAAGGATGGAATTACTGTAGACCCAGCTAAGATATCTGCTGTGTTAGATTGGAACACGCCTTCAACAGCTCAGGAGATAAGGAGTTTCTTAGGGTTGGCTGGGTACTACAGGAGATTTGTTCAAGGGTTCTTGGTGCTGTCGGCACCTTTGACTAAGCTTACCCAAAAGAACGCGGTTTTTATTTGGAGCGATAAATGCGAAGAAGCCTTCCAAGAATTAAAGAGGCGTCTGTGCAGTGCACCTGTGTTGGCCTTGCCGATCGAAGGATCAGAGTATGCCATTTATGTGGACGCATCTCACATTGGTTTAGGATGTGTTTTGATGCAAGAAGGAAAGGTGATTGCCTATGGGTCTAGACAACTGAAAGTTCGTGAAAGGAATTACCCCACACATCACTTAGAATTTGCTGCAGTGATTTATGCTTTACAGCTTCGGAGACATCTTCTTTATGGAGTGTCATGCAAGATCTTCACGGACCACAAGAGTTTGAAGTATGTCTTTACCCAGAAGGAGCTGAATTTGCGCTAGCGGAGGTGGTTGGAGTATGTTGCGGATTATGATGTTGATATCCTCTATCATCCGGGTAAGGCTAATGTAGTGGTTGTTGCCCTGAGCAGAAAGACCACGCAAATCTTCAATATCTCTGTACAGTCCTTGGTAGAAGAGTTTATGTTGATGGATATCTCAGTCGGTAGTAGTACCGCGCCTTCGAGCTTAGGATTTGAAGAACCTTCTTGGATTACCCTTACGAGATTGCATCAGAAGGAAGACCCTGATTTGCGACATCTCCGGAATAGGACTGAAAAAGTAGAATTACCTGATTTTTCTATTGATGATAAAGATACCCTGATGTATCAAGGTAGATACTGCATTCTCGCGTGGGAAGATATTCGAGCAAAGATCTGTAGTGAGGCGCACGATTCTAGTGTTTCATATCATCCTGGCTCCACAATGATGTACAAAGACCTGAAGCAGATCGTTTGGTGGTCAGGTATGAAAAGTGATATAGCCAAGTATGTTTCTGAATGCTTTACTTGTCAACGTGTTGATGCGCAATTTCGGCACTGCTAATTAGCAGGCACGAAATGCGATACGACGGCAGTGCACCGGTCGCTCAAGTAATAAAAATGGGAAGTTATCCCCAAGTATCGATCTCTCAAGGAATGCAGGATGTGGTGATATGAAAATAGAGTGAGGCGATTGTTATGACGAGTGAAAGAAAGTAAAAAAAACAAGGGCTTTGTGATGGGTGATCTAGACTATTGCAGAAATAAGAGATGCGGGTCAAAACTCCGCTTCGCAAGGCGGGATGGATGCAACGGCCGCGATGCCGTGCTTCGGAAGGCACGTGGACGGAAAGTAACTGTGACGATTGAGGGTCGCACACACCTCTTCGCAAAGTGGGGGTGAGTGCATCGGCCGCGATGCCGTGCTTCGGTATGTGGGTGAAATGGATACAGTGCGGGGTTTTGATGAGGGTCGGAAGCACCTCTTCACTCTCACCTCTAGCTTTTGCAAGAGTGAGCTAGCTAGAACGTGTGTGTGGAAGTGGAGTGGAATGGAGGCGGAGCGCATCACAACAAAGCATCAAATAAATAATGAAACAAGAAAAAGCTTCTATTCATAGACAAATAGAGGTTAGTCAAGTTCATTACAACAATTAAAAGTACATTTCCAAATAGAGAAAGAGGGTAGAGGAAACCACGAGATGAGAAGTCTCGTCGTAGATCTTGGTCAGAATGGGGGGGTCGTCACGCCTCCTCCGAGCTCAGTCCTTGGTTGCTTCCGGAGTTCAGAGGTTGTCACTACCTCTAAACATCATCCGTCTTCTTCTCAGAGCTGGGTCTCTTCCACCTAGCTCAATGGAGATGCCACACCTTGAAATGCTTGCTGTAGATGGAGGGGAATGCTTGTCGGACCCTTGATGGAGCTTAGGATCGATGGATGAAGCTTTCCCAAGGAAGGGGATGGATGGATGGAGCTTGGAGGAGGAAAAAGGCGGAGGCTTGCGGAAGAATTCGCCCCGAAACTGTCCGAATAACCTAAAAATCGCGGAACAGGTCTTTAAATAAGCGCTGGAATAAACAGTGCGCACGACCAGTGGCGCACGACCAGGGGTCGTGCGCACTGGGCCGCTAGTGGTCGTGCGCGCTGTAGCCGGAAACCTGCAAGGCATAACTACAGAAAATAATAAATCGCACAACCGTGCGCACGATCGTGCGTAGCAAACGCACGACCAAACTCCGAAGCTGTTTTTGGGCAGCAGATGAACGCGCACGACCAGAGGCGCATGATCAACTGATCGTGCGTGAAGGAAACGAACGATCAGTGGCATTTCAGGCATAAACTGCTCCTAAACAAACTCCGAACGTCGCACGACCCATGAACCTGCATGAAAACTCAAACATACCCGCTGGGGCATAGAAACAAAGCTCCCCAGCGACATAAAATATGCACCAAAAAGAATAAAAGGGGAGCATCCAAGATAACACATAGAATAAGGCTTTGGAAGGTACTATCTACGCAAATGAATTACTAATCTAATATGAGCGATAATCCACCTAATATGCAGTACCTATGCATGATAATAAGCCTAAATGAGTCCTAAAACATGTATATAATGGAGACTCATCACACCCCCAGACTTACTCGTTTGCACGTCTCGGGCAAACACTATGCATGATAATAAGCCTAAATGAGTCCTAAAACATGTATATAATGGAGACTCATCACACCCCCAGACTTACTCGTTTGCACGTCTCGGGCAAACACTCGATCCTTTGGTAGAAAAATGAACGTTAAGGAAGCAACTGTGCAGGCGAAACACGATGGGAAGTAAAGACTAACGAGCGTGAAAATAAAGTAGAAAAAAATAAGATTTTACAACGAAGACTATATTTTAAGAACTTCTACAAGTGTAAAATACAAAATACTACTACTCTAAGGTGAATTATTAGTGAATCGTACAGTCACGCCCTAGGGAAAATAGCGTGAGCTGCTGAGGTGAGCGTTGTTCATATTGGATCTCAAGAAAGAGCTCTCCAAGAAATCCATCAAGGTCGATGGTCATATGCTTGCCCTTTCACACCTTCTCCACTACATGAGACGATCTCATCAAGAATCAGTAGGACTTTTAGGTTAGACTTGGGCTTGGGTTAAGGTACGGTAATGAAGTAGAAGAATGTAGGCTAAACGCACTCAACCTCCGGAAAATAAACAAAACTCAACCTTAACATCTTCACCTTGAAGCACACTCCCCCAGACTTCATTTAAGCACTATGGTATGCACGAGACTACCACACTTGTGGTTCAATTCTTTTTAGAGATCTTTTACTCCTTTTTTAGATCCATAGAGACATAATTTAGGATCAATCAAACATTTTTTTCGATCTCATCATCTTTTTTCTGCGCGCACACACCACATCACACAACCACATATTTGTTCTCCGCATCGCACAATCATCATCAATATGTATAAGTTTCAAAGCTTGACTCTAGTGCGTTTTAGGTTAGGATATGGGGCCTTGGTGAACGATTAGTGGAGTTTAACAAATAGGAAGGGTAAGGTTCAATGGGGCTAGCAAAGGATGACGTTAGGTTGGGAAATCAAAGCTCAACCGGGCCAAATGATGGCCTACGTCAAGCTCCCAACAAGATCATTCAACGCACTCGTTTTGAAAATAGCTTGGGGCAAGTTCTTAACCACCGAGCGAGGTCTCCTCTCCTTCCAACTCAAACAACACGAGGCTAACAACTCTTCTACACTCGACCAAGGGCCCGCTAGATTCACCAAAATCACCGTTTGAGTAGAGTATTAAGTAATTACACAAATGAAGTAAATAAAACTATAACTTTGTAATTAAATCTTTTCTAAGTGAATTTTTAAGCTGCGTGAGCGCTCTACTAGTAGCACTGCACGGGTCACATCCTGTTCAGCCACACAATCCTAAACTAACAATCAAACTTCTAAACATATTCATCAAGCATTTACACGATAATTGCGCACGGGTAAAAATAAAACGCATGTGGTGTGCGTTATGCAATGAGACAATAAATATAAATTTCCTAACACATCATTCTAGCATGTATGTGCATGTAGCGTAAGCACAGGCTCGCTCCCCCCCCAGACTTGCATTGAAACACAAGAAAATATAATCTTTTGAAGCAAACTATGAGCTGGGTTAGGAGTACCTATGCTCCTAAGAGCATGCCGGAAGAGCGGTATAATCCTTCTTCAATGATCTACTCCTCTTCATCCAATTAGGTTCACACCTGCATAGCTAAAAACAAAAGCAAAAACAAACAAAACATGATAGAGATTAAATCAAGCAAACGGAACTGGGTGGTTCCCATGGGTTGTCTCCCAAGAAGCCCTTTTGTATAACGTCCTTAAAGGTGGACCAAATACCTGTATTAAAGCAGTTTAAAAAGTGTAGGAATGAGCAAAGGTCAATAAATCCTAATTATTATTACAAGCTCAAAACAAATCAGCTATAAGCTGATTTGAAGTAGTAACAGCTGATGAAAGAAAAAGGTCCGGGGACCTGGTAGTAGGGGTGGAAAATAAGTAAGATGCTCAGCCTCCAACCCCAAATCTCCTCCTTTTTCGCTCAATTCTTCTCCTCCAGTATTATATCTTCAAAGAAAAACCGCTTGCACCCTTGTAACCAATCCTCAAGGGGAAGCACCAACGAAGATGAGGAAACAAGATGTTCCTTCACTATATCTTCCTCATCCCGCCAGGCTTTCAGCTCTTCTATGCATAAGGTCTGATCAACCGGAGGAGGAGCATCCTGCATCCTTGTACATAAAGAAAGGGGGTCAGGAAATAAATTGGAAGAAAAACTAAAAGAAATCTCATCTGAGGGGACAATCCCGGCTTCATACCCCATGGGGTGCGGCAATGACAAACTGATGATATCATCGAAGATTTCGCTAGAATCCACAGCGCACGCAATGGCCTCCTCTATAGATTGGACTTCCTCGCACTGGACCGAAGCAGTTGCTTCAGCACAATCAAGGCTGTCCTCCTCCACGAAAGTGGGCACCACATTGCGCAGGTCCGCAATATCCTGCAAAGTGACCTCAATAAAAACATCAGCAACAGATGTATTTTCGTGCGTGGCGGGAGAGGACGTGCTTCGTAAGAGTTCGGGCTCACTCTCCACGCAAGGGCACAAATCCACGCAAAGTGGTACATGAACCAAAGAAGTATGAGGTGTCACATCAAAAACGGAGCATGAGGGACACTGACGTACGCGTCTATTCCAAAGCCTTCAAAAGGTGAAGGTGGAAGTGACACGTAATCAGAGAAAGAAGCTGTGCTCGCAGAATTTGAAGATTGGACGATCCGGATATCCGGTTCATCGTCATCTGCCAATTTACGAAGATAAGCAGCACAGTCCTTCAAGGCATGCTCTCTACTTTTGCAAAATAGGCACTGCTTTGCCGACTTTGCCGGCACAAAAGGTACGACAGCCGTGTAAAGGTGCGATAACGAAGGTGCAGTAGAGTAGCCAAAAGACTTATGGGCTCCGTACGGTTTCTGAACAACACCATACTCCTTGGGACACCTATCACTAGTGTGGGATGTGTCCCCACACCAACGACATCGGATATTTAAATGCGCCCACATGATATAGAAGAAGAAAATAGCATGAAAAGGAATAAATTAAAAAGAATAAAAGACTCACTCGAAAATAATCGACTCACAAACAACATCTCATCACGCCTGCATTCCCCGGCAACGGCGCCAAAAACTTGATGCGCAATTTCTGCACTGCTAATTAGCAGGCACGAAATGCGATACGACGGCAGTGCACCGGGCGCTCAAGTAATAAAAATGGGAAGTTATCCCCAAGTATCGATCTCTCAAGGAATCCAGGATGTGGTGATAAGAAAATAGAGTGCGGCGATTGTTATGACGAGTGAAAGAAAGAAAAAAAAACAAGGGCTTTGTGATGGGTGATCAGACTATTGCAGAAATAAGAGATGCGGGTCAAAACTCCGCTCCACAAGGCGGGATGGATGCAACGGCCGCGATGCCATGCTTCGGAAGGCGCGTGGACGGAAAGTAACTGTGACGATTGAGGGTTGCACACACCTCTTCGCAAAGTGGGGGTGAGTGCAGTGGCCGCGATGCCGTGCTTCGGTATGTGGGTGAAATGGCTACAGTGCAGGGTTTTGATGAGGGTCAGAAGAACCTCTTCACTCTCACCTCTAGCTTTTGCTAGAGTGAGCTAGCTAGAACGTGTGTGTGGAAGTGGAGTGGAATGGAGGCAGAGCGCATCACAACAAAGCATCAAATTAATAATGAAACAAGAAAAAGCTTCTATTCATAGACAAATAGAGATTAGTCAAGTTCATTACAACAATTAAAAGTACATTTCCAAAGAGAGAAAGAGGGTAGAGGAAACCACGAGATGAGAAGTCTCGCCGTAGATCTTGGTCGGAATGGGGTTCGTCACGCCTCCTCCGAGCTCAGTCCTTGGTTGCTTCCGGAGTTCAGAGGTTGTCACTACCTCTAAACATCATCCGTCTTCTTCTCAGAGCTGGGTCTCTTCCACCTAGCTCAATGGAGATGCCACACCTTGAAATGCTTGCTGTAGATGGCGGGAAATGCTTGTCGGACCCTTGATGGAACTTAGGATCGATGGATGAAGCATTCCCAAGGAAGGGGATGGATGGATGGAGCTTGGAGGAGGAAAACGGCGGAGGCTTGCGGAAGAATTCACGCCGAAACTGTCCGAATAACCTAAAAATCGCAGAACAGGTCTTTAAATAAGCGCTGGAATAAACAGTGCACACGACCAGGGGTCGTGCGCACTGGGCCGCTAGTGGTCGTGCGCGCTGTAGCCGGAAATGTGCAAGGCAAAACTACAGAAAATAATAAATCGCACGACCGTGGGCACGATCGTGCATAGCAAACGCACGACCAAACTCCGAACCTATTTTTGGGCAGCAGATGAACGCGCACGACCAGAGGTGCACGATCAACTGATCGTGCGTGAAGGAAACACACGATCAATGGCATTTCAGGCATAAACTGCTCCTAAACAAACTCCGAACGTCGCAAGACCCATGAACCTGCATGAAAACTCAAACATACCCGCTGGGGCATAGAAACAAAGCTCCCCAGCGACATAAAATATGCACCAAAAAGAATAAAAGGGGATCATCCAAGATAACACACAGAATAAGTGTTTGGAAGGTACTATCTACGCAAATGAACTTCTAATCTAATATGAGCGATAATCCACCTAATATGCAGTACCTATGCATGATAATAAGCCTAAATGAGTCCTAAAACATGTATATAATGGAGACTCATCACGTGTTAAGGCAGATCATAAGAGGCCTAGTGGTAAATTAAACCCTTTGGATATTCCAACCTGGAAGTGGGAGAGTATTTCAATGGACTTCATTACCAGTTTGCCGAGATCTCCTAGAGGTCACGATTCGGTATGGGTCATAGTTGACCGTCTAACAAAGTGTGCTCACTTTGTGCCGTTTAAAATTGGATATTCAATGGAGAAGATAGCAGAGTTGTACTTGGGCGAAGTCATCAGATTGCATGGTGTGCCCGTAAGCATTGTGTTGGACCGAGATTCAAGGTATATGTCTCGTTTCTGGAGAAGTCTGCAAGGAGCATTGGGTACTGACCTTAGATACTCTACCGCTTACCACCCCCAGACAAATGGCCATACGGAGAGAGTGAATCAGATTTTGGAAGATATGATAAGGTGTTATATTCTAGATCATGGAGGAGCTTGGGACAAGCGTCTTGGATTGATTGAATTTGCCTACAATAATAGTTATCAAGAGAGTTTGCAAATGGCCCTCTTTGAGGCTTTGTACGGGAGGCATTGCCAAGCTCCCTTATTTTAGGCTGAGGTTGGCGAGAGACTGTTGTTAGGCCCTGAGGCTTCGGAAGAGATGAGCATTGCTGTGACTCATATCCCTGAGAAGCTTCGAAATGCTCAGGAGCGGTATGAAAAGTACGCTAATCGGAGGAGAGTGGATCTAGAGTTTTCTGTTGGAGACTTAGTGTTATTGAAAGTTTCTCCGATGCCAGGCGTTAAGATATTTGGAAGGAACCACAAGTTGGACCCCCGGTACGTGGGACCTTTCCGGATTGTTGAGCGCATCGGAGTGTCCGCTTATAGATTAGATTTGACTGCCTCCTTTCCAGATGTTCACGATGTGTTTCATGTGAGCCAGTTGAGGAAGTGTTTGCGTAGTGATCAGCTTGTTTTTGATTCGGTGCTCGTTTTGCAGCCCAATCTTTCGTATGTTGAAGAGCCTGTCCGAATCTTGGAGACTCAGGAGCGTGTGCTGCGGAAGAAGACGATCCCGATGGTTAAGGTTCATTGGAAGAATCAGGGTGTCGAAAGCGCAACATGGGAGCTGGAGTCTGCCATGAGGGAGACTCATCCTAGCCTCTTCTCCTAGATTTCGGGTAAACCTTCTGTCTGGAAACCTTTGGATTTGATTCTCTATCTTTCTTAACCTTTGAATTTCAAGTTTCGGGATGAAACTTCCTTTTAGGGGGAGTGACTGTAACGCCCCTAATTTTCGTTAATTATTTTGCGTAGCCGCTGTGACATAATTTTGGCGTTAGGGCATTACGTCAGCTCGTCAGGTTTAGTTTTGAGCCTTAACTTAGTTAAAGTATGTAATTTAGATCGAGCGTGCGAGTTTTAGCATCGTTTTGATTTGTAGAGAAGATTTTGTGTAGATATTGAGTTTTTAGCTCTCGGAAGCTTTATCCCGAGTTTGGGTCGTCGGAATGGAATTCTAACTACGCCGTTTGGTTCGTAGCGCCGTGTTTCAGTTAAGGTGCGAATTTCGTAGAAATCCGAGGTGATCTAGTTTCCCTCGCGATTTTAAGTAAATGGGGAATATTTAATTATTTAAATATTAAATTAGGTTTTAGTATAAAACCTAAAGATCCCTCCCCTCTTCTTCTTCTTCCTCCCTCGATCTAATCAGCCGACGAGCGAAAGGGCGAGAGCAGAGCTCCGTGGAGCAGTCGGTCGATGATTCTGAGGGCTGTGGTGGTCAGAATCGCTTTTGGAGGGTAGATTTGGAAAGCTCTCGGCGAGATCTTCGTCTTTGTGGTAAGCTTTTCCCATTTTGTGGAATTTTTGGACTTAGGATAGTGACCTAACCCCTTCTTTCGACCCGAAAAGTTTCAGGTTTTGTGCTCAGGTGTGTTCTTGACCGGATCCTTAGCTTCCGGAGCGGAGATCTTCCAGTTTGCAAGGTTAAAGGCAAGTGGCAATTTCTTTCTCCTTCTCTTTGATGTTGGAGTGTTCTTTCTTGCTTGAGTTTGCATTGCATTATCTCAACTCTTGATCTTGGAGTGTTACTTGGCTTATTTAACGCTTAGACTTCCTTTGGAGATCTCCCTAATGTCTGTTTTTCCCTCAAACGAGTCCGTCTGCAGCTCAGACCTTCGGTTCTTTTTTCGAGAAGTCCCCTGATTTTTCGAGAAATCCTCTGGTGTTCTCGAGAAATCCTCCAGGACCCTGAAGGAAAACCCTGAAGAGATCCTTTTTGATTTCTCGAGAAATCCTCTCTTCCTCTCGAGAGGTCCTCTCTCTCTCGATAAATCCCTGCACCTCTCGAGAATTCCCCTCTCGAGAAGTGCCTCTCCCTCTCGAGAAGTCCCCTCACTCTCGAGAAGTCCATGTCCTGCTCTCGAGAGATCTGTGCTGATAATTCCTTGGTATTTCCGAGAAGTCCTTTTACCTTCCCTCGAGAAGTGTCTTCTCCTTCTCGAGGAATGCCTGCTTTGTGCTCATGGTCATGATTACTTCTCCCCTTTTTGAAACCTCATACTTGATGTGGTTAAACCAACTTATGAGTTCTCTTATGTTTAGTATTGGAAGAATGTTTACCTTGTTGTGACCCTACCTCTTAGGGCATCCTAGTGATTATCCTTTCGGGCAGCATCCCGTGTTTAATTGAAATTTAATTAATAAGAGTCGTTGTCTTTAGCCTTACACGGTAGTTGTGTTTGGGGGACAGTGGGGTAAATGTTATGGCCTTGCACGGTAGTCGTGTTTGGGTGGTTGGGTCTAGAGCACCCCCACCCAGATTTTTGGGCTTTGGGTGGCGGAGGTAGATAACCGCTCTTGTTTATTTGAGCTGATCAGTCTCTTTAAATAATGAAACAAGATAAATGAAGCTTGCTTGTTCCTATTTTTGGCACTTTCTTTTTAGTGCACTCGGTGCTTGCTAGTTCTTTGTTTAGAACTTCTCTTTTGGTAAATCTGGCTTGGGTTGGTACCCTTTATGCCTTGCTTACTTTTCTGCTAATTTTTCTGCCACTTGTGATTCCTTGTTGAGGCGTTCTTTGTTTTATTGAATGCCTCAGGTTCAGAGCCGTAGCGGCTAGTGGTGTAGCCTGAAGTGCAGAGTCTTAGTACTTGTTCACCCCGCTGCTGCGAGGTAGTTGTCTTAGTTTCTTCTTGTGCTCAGACATACTAGTTGGTGTCAATGGGTTAGTGTCATGTTGTTGACGCCCATTATGCCCTCTTTATACTTTATAGTTTATTTGCCAGTTAAATGCCACAACTTTCAGATCTTGTGTATCTTACTCTCTAGGAATGATTTATGTTAGGTGCACTATAGTTATAAAATGATTTTTCTTCATCCTCATTGCATTCTTTCCAACTGAACCCTTAACTTTAAAGTCCTTAAAGGTATTTTCTACTCTTAAAATACACCTAGTTATGTGCATATCATTACCTTATGCTCCATCGTTTGCATACATTTAGGACTTTAAGTAAACTAAATCAAGTACTTTCCGCTGCAATTATATATACTTTCTCGGTGGACTAGTTGATCCACGAACTGAGAGACACAGTTCTTACCTCAAAACCCCTAATAAATGATTTCAAATGATGACTTATCATATAATCACATTTTGTTTAGTTAAGTAATAGGTTCCCGCCTGAGTGTCTGCAGTTGTCTCCTGTATGACGTGGCATCATGACGTGTATTTTATCTTACTCTGATATTCTTAAATTCGGAGAAAATGCGGGTTGTGACAACAGCTACCCGAACTGCCTCCGCACCGCGAGAAGGATTTCCAAATCCAACTGGTGCCGAGGGCTAAGCCGGTATCTATAGCTCCCTACCGGATGGCCCCGAAGGAGCCAGTGGAGTTTTGGAGCGAGCTACAGGAGCTGGTGGAAGCTGGGTTCGTTAGACTGAGTTCCTCACCTTGGGGAGCTCCGATGTTATTCGTAAAGAAGAAGGGTGGGACGCTCTGATTGTGCATCGACTACAGAGCACTGAATAGGCTGACGGTGCGGAACACGTACCCTTTGCCAAGGATAGATGAGATTTTTGACCAGCTAGAGGGAACCCACTGCTTCTCGAAGCTGGATTTGAGGTCGGGGTATTATCAGATGAGGATCCAGGAGGAGGACATCCCGAAGATGGCTTTCAGCAGCCGATAGGGATTATATGAGTTCACGGTGATGCCGTTCCGACTCACAAATGCACCATCAACATTTATGAGCCTGATAAACCGGGTGTTCGAGCCTTATCTCGACATTTTTGTCATCGTGTTCATCGACGGCATCCTCATCTATTCAAAGATGAAGGAGGAACATGCATGACATTTGGCACTAACATTGGAGAATCTTCGGGAGCACTGTTTGTATGCGAAGTTCAGCAAGTGCCAGTTTTGGCTGAAGGAGATGACCTTCCTAGGCCATATTATCAGTGGAGTTGGCCTAGCGGCGGATCCATCAAAGATCCAGGCAGTACGGGATTGGCCATCGTTGAAGACGGCCACCGACGTGAGGAGTTTCTTGGGACTTTTAGGCTATTACTGGAAGTTTGTGCAGGGGTTTTCCCAGATAGCCCTCCCGCTCACATCCCTGACGAAAGAGGATGCTACTTTTACATGGACGTCGCAATGTGAGGCAGCCTTCCAGGAGCTGAAGGGTCAACTTACTACGGCCCCGATCCTTGCCCTTCCATCGGGGAGGGAAGGATTCCAGGTGTACACGGATGCGTCATACCAGAGGATGGGTGTCATTCTAATGTAGAACGTGCACATGATAGCATACGCCTCCCGCCAGTTGAAGAATCACGAGCGTAATTACCCGGTGCTTGACTTGGAGATGGGAGCAGTTCTATACGCTCTCATGAACTAGAGGGACGACTTCTATGGTGTCCACTGTGACATATTCTCAGATCACAAGAATCTGAAGTACGTAGATACGCAGAAGGAGCTGAACATCCGGCAAAGACGATGGGTGGAGTTTTTATCAGACTACCAGTACACGATGCATTACCACCCAGGGAAGGCGAATGTATTAGCAGACACACTGAGCAGGAGAGCTACCACGTCAGGAGCAGAGCCCAATTTGATGGCCATGGAGCTTGTAAGGATGTTCGAAGAGATGCAGATCTCCTTTGTATCCGAGGACGATTCGGATCTAAACGATGAGTATATATCGGCGATGGGTACTATATATGACATTCGGGACCGCATCAGGGATGGGCAGAGGTAGGATGCCAAGCTAGAGCTGATATTCAGAGCCTTGGAGGCAGGCTTAGCTGGAGAATATTTGTTGAAGGATGGCCTGTTGAGTTTTAGTGGCCGAGTGTATATACCGGCAGGGAGCCAGGTTCGGGAGGATACTATGACAGAGGCTCATTGCAGTAGATATTCCGTGCACCTGGGTATCACCAACATGACTGCAGATCTGAAGAGGACCATGTACTGGTCGGGTATGAAGAAACACATTACCTATTTTGTGACTCACTGCGAATCTTGCTAACTCGTGAAGGCAGAGTGCCGGAACCCAGCCGGATTATTACAGCCGCGCCCGGTACCGGAGTGGAAGTTCGACGACATCGCTATGAACTTTATACACAGTCTTCCCCGATCTCATGCGGGAAATGACTCGATTTGGGTGATCGTCGACAGATTGACGAAGGTGGCCATATTCATTCCAGTTAGGAAGGATGATCCGATCGGTGTTTTAGTACGGAGGTTTGTGGAGCAGTTTTTTCGGTATCATGGTGTGCCTAGGTCGATAGTGTCGGATCGAGATGGACGATTTACGTCAAGGGAGTGGAAAGCGGTGCAGGCCTACCTAGGCAATTGGTTAACTTTTAGTACAGCTTTCCACCCCAGACAGACGGGCAAACGGAGCGTACCAACCGGACCCTTGAGGATCTTCTATCCCTTTGCATTCTGGACCGCGGGGAGCCATGAGAGAGACTGTTGCCATTAGTCGAGTTCTCATACAACAACAGTCACCAAGCTAGTATAGGCAGGGCACCCTACGAGGCATTATACGGATGGAGGTGCAGGACACCATTGTCTTGGATTCAGAATGAGGATCCCAAGACACTTAACTCAGAGTCTGTGGAAGACACCGAGGATCAGGTGCGACTGATTCGAGACAAGATGTTGGAGGCCCAGAGCAGGCAGGCCAAGTACTACGATGCACGACATCGTATGGTAGAGTTCCAGGTGGGAGATCGGGTTTTCTTAAAGATACGCCCGATGAATGGAGTCTCGCGGGTTTGTAGTCAGAAGAAGCTCGGTCCGAGATATATGGGGCCTTACAGGATCCTGAAGCTAATCGGTCCCTTGGATTACAGACTGGAGCTACCGCCAGAGTTAGAGGCACTGCACGATGTTTTCCACGTCTCCTCACTTAGGAAGGCTCTACTTTAGCCAGAGCAACAGGTATCTACTACGGAGGGGACAGTAGCTACTGATCGATCGGTCTACCTGGAGCCAGTTCAGATAGACGACACGGAGTTGCGAGTCATGCAGCGCAAGAAGGTTCCTGTGGTCAAGGTTCGCATACCTGGGAGCCACTGGACCTGATGCAGTGAAAGTACCCGGAGCTCTTTGCAGCAGGCATAATTTAATTTTTCTGGGATGTTACATTTTCTTACTTGTAGTAGAAACCCCACAGGCTTAACCTGAATTTCAAGGATGAAATTTTTATTTTTATGCATTGGGATATGTAACATCTCCTAAATAACTAGACCCCCAAGTTGGTTTTGTCATGACTAGGTCATGACAAAACCATATTAAGATCTTAAGATCATGCGAGCTTGGGTGAGAAGGAGAAAACCCAAGTGGTCTGCATATAGCAGTTTTCAGATACCTTGCCTAGGGTTGGACTTTAGGGCCTCACCTTGAACCTTGACACCATCATAGTATCTCTAACCCATTAGGGGTCTCCTTGGAGCACCAGGGAGCCATTGGGGTCAACCAAAGGGGCCAATTTGACCAAAGTCAACCAAAACCCTAAATTGGTCAAACTAACTCATTTAGGGCCAATTGGCCACAACCATGCCAAATTGACCCTGCCCCTACCCTCATAGGGACACTAGGGACCTAATGGACCAAAAAGCCCCGTCATGGGACCTTCAATTTGGCCAATTTTACCAAAGTTAACTCTAGCCCTAATTTGGTCAAAAGTGCCCTATTAAGGGGAAATTCACCCTCACCTTGCCAAATTGACTCCACCTAAACCTTCCTAACCCATAAGAGAGTCCAATGGGTCACTGCCCACCCATTGTGGTCAACCCAAATGGTCAATTGGACCAATGTCAACCTTATCCTAAATTTAGGTCAAAATGACCTACTTTACCCAAATTGAACCCAATACACTTGAGCTAGACCCAATTGATTTGGTCTACCACCTAATGGGGATTCAATTTCAAGGAAATCATCCAGGAGAGAAAAAGCCCAATTTCAAAGAGAGAGAAAGGGGAGTTATTGGGGAGGAAGAAGAAACCCCCAATCTGAGCAATTGATGGCACCATTCATCTCCCCTTGGGGAGAGGAGAAGTTTTCAGCCTTTTCCCGACCTAATTGATGACAAATTCATCCCCCCCCCCCCCCCCCCCCCCCAAGTGTAACCGAAATCCTAGTTAATGGCCATTAATTGCTTTCAGGAATAAAGCCACCAGAGCTCGAATTGAAACCCCCATTACCTTCAGTGATCAAAGAGGAAGAAAACCCCCAACCTTCCAGTGAGAATCGTGCAGAGGAGGCCTAGATCGGCATGGCACCAAAGGCACCACCTTCGGCAATGGCAACTCGCCGGAATACACGCCACCAGGACACGAATCAGGTCCAATCCGCATCCTCTCCTCTAGTGCTAGATCATCATCTAGATTGGGGCTTGATTCGAGCCAAATCGGGCTCGAATAAAGCTTCTGATAAGGATCTTTTCGAGCCCTCTTTCCCCCGCAAAAACTCCTCATTCCGGCCACCTTCGGCCGACCAACCACCCCTAATCGCCGGCCACCACCTCAACGAAGGTGGTGGTGGCATTGGTCGGCCGGGGCGGCGCTCAGGCGGCTGGGAAAGTGAGGAGGAAGTGAGCCCAGGATGGGCTAATCCCATCCCTTGGCTGTAGGTAGAGGACGACCCGGAGTCGTCAGATATGCGCCAAGATTCGTGCAGAATCATTTCATATGATTAAAATGATTTATTTCATTTCTGTCACACTATTTGCAGAGTTTTCTTTTAATTATTAAAAATTCTAGACTACCTCTGATGAAAAAGTGCCCAACATAAACTTTGTTGCCCTTGGTGTGTAGATTAAATGAAAATTTGTTTTAGGCCAATAGGGGCACTGTAGCCCATGTAGAACGATATTGGTAGGACTTTTCCCTAAGGTAGGGAAGCCACAATTCCTTGAATAACATTTGATTGGGTCATGGGATTGACTTGAAAATTAAAACCAAGGTTACTAGTATCAACCCCCTTATCATATAAAAAGATGGCAATTTTAGGAGAACATGTTTCTAAGGTTTTTGTGATAATTTCATAATTCAAATGTTAATTAATTAATGAGACTAATTACCCCCAATCCCCTCCAAATTTTGGTGGGTGCTCCTTAGAGTTATTATATGACCCTGGTAAAAATTTCAGCCTAATTGGGACTGATTTAGTTGGGTAATTTGTTAACCCAAGCTGGGTCAAACTAGGTCAAAATTAGGGTATGGTGTTCATTTTGGGGTATTGTGGTCAAATCTCATCAACATGATGTGAAACCTTGGCCACTGGTTTGGGATCACATAAAACACCTCCATGAGTGAGTTGGGGTGATGTGGGTGGATATGCCCTTAAACCCTGGCTTTTTTCCTTTGGGTTGCATGTTGAACTTTGTGAAGGACATGGGGTCAAATGTTATTAAATGGTCATGAGAGATGGTGTACAAGTCCAAAGGTTGCAATATTACCCTAGGAAATTTTAGGAGGATTTTAAGAACCCTTATTCCCCCTAATTTAGGTTATAACCCATTTGGGGCATTTCAATATAAAAGAAATTTACATGCTCAAATGGTCTTGAATGATGAAGAAACCTTGGGAGTGCCTTTATAATCACATGATAGACCTCTGGTAATTTTGGTGTATTTAATTAAGTAATTTAACCAGTACTTCATTCAGAAGGAACTTATTTTGTATTAATCTTACGAAAAAATTGAGGATCCAATACTCTCTGGAAAAATTTGCAACTTGGTGATAGGACATTTTAGGGCACTAGAAAGCTCTGTGAATATTTGTGGAATTTTTGGAGATTGTTATCATTAGGCTACTTCACAACATGTCCTAATTGGGATTCTCTTAACATATTTAATTAAATGAGAAATTGATTTCCATAAATTGTGAAACTCAGTCAGTAAACCTTTCTGTTCATCTCAGAGATCTGGTATTTCTTTCATAATTTTTAGAATTATTGAACTGTAGGTTCTTTCACAATTTTCCCTAGAAAGGGTTTTTTTGGAATATTCATTTATGTGATTAATTTGCCTTTACAAATCCTGAAATTTAGTCAGTGGGCATTTCTGAATAATATGAAGGTTTAGTAATTTTTCCATAATTTGTGGATAAGTATTTTTGATGGTTCCTTCATTAACCTCCACCTTTGGATATATGCTAAATATTATAAATTGAGGACAATTCCTGGTTGTAAAATTGTGGTATTCTATATTTACTGTTAATTTGACATGATAGATCTATCTTAATTTTATGGTGGCCATATCATAAGAATACCTTACACTTCATGTTCATTTTCATACCTGGCAAATATTGGAGAAATTAAAATAAATGCTAAAGTGCTAAGGAAAAATATGAATCTCTGGATTTAGTCTTAGAATACCATGATAGTCCCCCAGTAATAATCTTGTGTCATGTGGATGAGTGATTGGGGTACTTCTACTTTTGTGGTTCATATAGTTCGTTTGGTCTGCGTATAGTAATAAGGTAAAACTAGGGTAACTAGTGGTCTACTAAGAGGAAATGGGGTTTAACTGGAGTACATGGTCAGTTTTAAGAGGTTGAGGCCACCAAAAAGGAGGTCATGTGGTAAGCGTGCTCGGTTAGTCCAGGGTGAGGCTATACTCGGGATTGACGAAAGATCATCTTTCCCCCTAGAAGTGTCATAAACCACCTAGGGTTAATACAAGTGAAACGGTAAGAGGGTTATGCATATGGGTAGATACCAATAACATTAAGTGCCTTGAGAAAGGGAGCCTTGGGGTGTCATCCCATTATAGTTCCTAGTACTATAGCGAGCCCCTTACCGGGTAATCCTCGGGAAGTCCAAGATTAACCATAAATTGAAGGGCTAAGTTGTTATACAAGATTAACTAAATAATACACTCACTCACACCCATTTGTCACGGGTATATTAGTCGGTTTGGTCTTACCAGCTGTAGGATCGGTGGTTGTAACAGTAGACTAATTAGTCTGGTGAGTTTGTGACTTGGCAATGTTTATTGTGACGTGTGGGCTAGCCCGGGGAGCTTATGGATCGGAGATAGATGGTAAACATGTTTGCATGTGCATATGGTGGTGGGTCTTTAGTGTTGATGGTCGTTGCACCGACATTAATTGTTGGGCTCGGTAAGTGTCGATAACCCTTTACCAAGACAAGTCTGGTGGTCTAACCATTAAGAGTACGCAGGAGCTCCGTTGTTGTGTTCTTAGCATTGAGGCATACGTTAGGTAGTGCAAATACCAACCTAGAGGTTGGCGAGGCCCAACCAACCGCTTCCGTTTGCCACTACTGGAGTGTCCTGGGAGTTTTGCAAGCTCCAAAAAGGGGGAACTAAAGGTCTGTGCGCATAGAGTCGTAGTGTTTGAGTTGCACTTGTGTGAACATAACATTATATGGATGGAGGTGCAGGACACCATTGTCTTGGATTCAGGATGAGGATCCCAAGGCACTTGACTCAGAGTTCGTGGAATACACCGATGCTCAGGTGCGACTAGTTTGGGACAGGATGTTGGAGGCCCAAAGCAGGCAGGCTAAGTACTACGATGCACGACATCGTATGGTAGAGTTCCAGGTGGGAGATCGGGTTTTCGTGAAGATACGCCCGATGCATGGAGTCTCGCGGGTTCGCGGGCAGAAGAAGCTCAGTCCGAGATATATGGGGCCTTACAGGATCCTGGAGCGGATCGGTCCCTTGGCTTACAGACTGGAGCTACCGCCGGAGTTAGAGGGACTGCAAGACATTTTCCACATCTCCTCACTTAGGAAGGCTCTACTTCAGCCAGAGAAACAGGTATCTACTACGGAGGGGTCAGTATCTACTGATCGATTGGTTCACCTGGAGCCAGTTCTGATAGACGACACGGAGTTGCGAGTCTTGCGGCGCAAGAAGGTTCCGCTGGTCAAGGTCCTATGGAGGAATCATGGGCAAGATGAGCATACCTGGGAGCCATTAGACCAGATGCAGCGAAAGTACCCGGAGCTCTTTGCAGCAGGTATAATTTAATTTTTCTGGGATGTTACATTTTCTTACTTGTAGTAGACACCCCACATGCTTAACCTGAATTTCGAGGATAAAATTTTTATTTTTATATATTGGGATTTGTAACATCTCTCAAACAACTATACCCCCAAGTTGGTTTTGTCATGACTAGGTCATGACAAAACCATAGGAAGATCTTAAGATCATGTGAGCTTGGGTGAGAAGTAGAAAACCCAAGTGGTCTACATATAGCAGTTTTCAGATACCTAGCCCAGGGTTGGACTTTAGGGCCTCACCTTGAACCTTGACCCCATCATTGTATCCCTAACCCATTTGGGGTCTCCTTGGAGCACCAGGGACCAATTGGGGTCAACCAAAGGGGCCAATTTGACCAAAGTCAACCATAACCCTAAATTGGTCAAACTAACTCAATTAGGGTCAATTGGCCACCACCATGCTAATTTGACCATGCCCCTACCCTTATAGGGACACTAGGGACCTAATGGACCAAAAAGCCCCATCATGGGACCTCCAATTTGGCCAATTTTACCAAAGTCAACTCTAGCCCTAATTTGGTCAAAAGTGCCACATTAAGGGGCAATTCACCCTCACCTTGCCAAATTGACTCCACCTAAACCTTCCTAACCCATAAGAGAGTCCAATGGGTCACTGCCCACCCATTGTGGTCAACCCAAATGGTCAATTTGACCAAAGTCACCCTTATCCAAAAATTAGGTCAAAATGACCTACTTTACCCAAATTGAACCCAATACACTTGAGCTAGACCCAATTGATGTGGTCCACCACCTAATGGGTATTTAATGCTGCTGAATTAGCCATTCAATTTCAAGGAAATCGTCCAGGAAAGAAAAAACCCAATTTGAAAGAGAGAGAAAGAAAGGGGAGTTATTGGGGAGGAAGAAGAAACCCCAATCTGAGCAATTGATGGCACCATTCATCTCCCCTTGGGGAGAGGAGAATTTTTCAGCCTCTTCCCGGCCTAATTGATGACCAATTCATCCCCCCCCCCCCCCTAAGTGTAACTGAAATCCTAGTTAATGGCCATTAATGGCTTTCAGGAATAAAACCACCCTAGCTCGAATTGAAACCCCCATTACCTTCATTGATCAAAGAGGAAGAAAACCCCCAACCTTCAAGTGAGAATCGTGTAGAGGAGGCCAAGATCGTCTTGGCACCAAAGGCACCACCTCTGGCAATGGCGACTCGCCAAAATATGCGCCACCAAGCCCCGAATCTGGTCCGATCCACTTCCTCACCTCTAGTGCTAGATCATCATCTAGATTGGGTCTTGATTCGAGCCAAATCGGGCTCGAATAAAGCTTCCGATAGGGATCGTTTCGAGCCCTCTTTCCCCTGAAAAAACTCCTCACTCCGGCCACCTCTGACCGATCAACCACCCCTAATCGCCGGCCACCACCTCAACGAAGGTGGTGGTGGCATTGGTCGGCAGGGGCGGCGCTCAGGCGGCTGGAAAAGTGAGGAGGAAGTGATCACAGGATGGGCTAATCCCAGCCCTTGGCTGGAGGTAGAAGACGACAAGGAGTCGTCAGATCTGCGCCAAGATTCGTGCAGAATAATTTCATATGATTAAAATGATTTATTTCATTTCTGTCACACTATTTGCAGAGTTTTCTTATAATTAATAAAAATACTAGACTACCTCTGATGAAAAAGTGCCAAACATAAACTTTGTATCCCTTGGTGTGTAGATTAAATGAAAATGTGTTTCAGGCCAATAAGGGCACTGTAGCCCCCTATAGAGCCATTTTGGTAGGACTTGTCCCTAGGGTAGGGCAGCCACAATTCCTTGAATAACTTTTGATTGGGTAGCGGGATTGACTTGAAAATTGAAACGTATGTTTCTAAGGTTTTTGTAATAATTTCATAATTCAAATGTTAATTAATTAATGGGTCTAATGACCCCCAATCCCGTCCAAATTTTGGTGGGTGCTCCTTAGGGTAATTATATGACCATGGTAAATATTTCAGCCCAATTGGGACTGATTATTTGGGTAATTTGTTAACCCAAGTTGGGTCAAACTAGGTCAAAATTAGGGTATGGTGTTCATTTTGGGGTATTGTGGTAAATCTCATCAACATGATGTGAAACCTTGGCCACTAGTTTAGGATCACCTAAAACACCTCCATGAGTGAGTTGGGGTGATGTGGGGTGGATATGCCCTCAAACCCTAGCTTTGTCCTCAGGGTTGCATGTTGAACTTTGTGAAAGACATGGGGTCAAATGTTATTGAATGGTCACGAGAGTTAATGTACATGTCCAAAGGATGCAATAATACCCTAGGAAATTTTAGAAGGATTTTAAGAACCCTTATTCCCCCTAATTTAGGTTATAACCCCTTTAGGGCATCTCAATATAAAAGAAATTTACATGCTCAAATGGTCTTGGATGATTATGAAACCTTAGTAGTACCTTTATAATCACATGATTGACCTCTGGTAATTTTGGTGTATTTAATTAAGTAATTTAACCAGTACTTCATTCACAAGGCACTTATTTTGTCTTAATCTTAAGAAAAATAATTGAGGGTCAATTATCTCTGGAAAAATTTGCAACTTGGTGATATGACATTTTAGGGCACTAGGAAGCTCTGTGAATATTTGTGGAATTTTTGGAGATTGTTATCAGTAGGCTACTTCACAACATGTCCTAATTGGGATTCTCTTAACATATTTAATTAAATGAGAAATTGATTTCCATAAATTGTGAAACTCAGTCAGTAAACCTTTCTGATCATCTTAGAGATCTGGTATTTCATTCATAATTTTTGGAATTATTTAACAGTAGATTCCTTCACATTTTTCCCTAGAAAGGGTTTCTTTGGAATATACATTTATGTGATTAATTTGCCTTTATAAATCCTGAAATTTGGCTAGTAGACTTTTCTGACTAATATAAAGGTCTAGTAATTTTTCCAAAAAAATTGGATAAGTATTTTTGATGGTTCCTTCTGTTGGGGAAATGATTTATCTTAACCCCTAGAATTGAGAAGAATATAATTTCTAAGAATGAAAAATTAGTCTAAGTAAATATGCGTCGAATAGTAATCGACGCATCGTCGAAATGTAGTCGACGTTTCTCTCAGAATAAGTCGAAGTAACTCTAAGAAGAATTTGACGTAATCTTTGTCGACGTACCTCTGACTTCTAGTCGAAGCATTTAATAAAGTCGACGCACCTTAGTCGACGCACCTTCCTTATTCTCCTCTCGACGTCCAGCCTGGCTGAAATCGACGCTTACGTCAAATGATATTATTCTTTTATAGCCGTTCTGAATCTGTCTTTCCTTCTATTTGATTCTTGGCTAATTTGATTAAGATTAATATGGATATTATTTGAAATCAGAATGAATTCTTTCCTTCTACAGATTTAATTATTATGGAAACTTTTTCTCTCTAATTGCTGGTTGATTATTCCCCTTTAGCAACATCTTTTGAAACAGAGCTATATCTAAAGAGGAGGTCGGCAGAGAATAAAAACTAGTGATCCACCATATACATTTGAAAAAGAGGAAGAACTCCCAAGTGAAGAGTTAGAAAGCTGAGAAAAGAGATAGTGTGCTGCAGCAAAGAAAAAGCCTTCATCTTCTCCTCCTTCTGAAGTCATTCTACTGCAAATTCTGAAAGCTCTCACAAAAGAGAGAAAAGCTTACAATCTCCTTCTTACTATAGAAGAGAGATTACATTCACTATTCTTGTGCTTCTAATCTTCTTGATAGGAAGAAGATTCTTTCTTGTTTTAATTTTTTCTTCTAATTCTTCTTCTCATTCTTATTTCAACTTCAATTGTGTAAAAGAGTTTTTAGAATCTCTCTTCAAAAAATTCAGTTGTACTGGTTCTAAGAGTCTCCTTATCAAAAGACTCAGGCTGGTTCTAAATGTCTCCTTATCAAAAGACTCAGGATGGTTCTAAGAGTCTCCTTATCAAAAGACTCAGTGCAAGATAGTGAATTCCTACCAAGGGGGTAGAAGAGTGGACTACCCAAAGTTTGGGGAACCACTATATTTCTTTGTGTTGTGCTGTGATTTTCATTTCGCTATTTCTTTCTTTATTTACTTAATTCTTATTGGTGTGTGTGGGAAGCATAATTCTGTGATTATTACACATATATATATATATTTGTTAACTTTGCACAAAATTTATTTAAATCTCAATTCACCCCCCCCCCCCCCCTTTAGAGAATTCTAGTGTGGTTAACTGTGCACTTTCAATTGGTATCAGAGGGAGGTTGATCTTAAAAGGTTAACTCCTTGATCAAAAAGATCCTACCTCTTATATAAATATTTCTAAAAACTATTTTTCACATGGCACAAATCAAAGATTATGCTTCCACCAGACCACCAATGTGCAATCTTGAAAAGTTTGAAGTTTGGAAAACAAGAATTAGGATCTATATGAATTCTATTGATGAAGAATTATTTAATGTTATTTTGACAGGTCCTCCCAAGCCTTATAGAAGAGACTCAAGTGGTGAAGTGACTCAAACACTTGTCCCAAGGGCTGAGTGTACAGTTGAAGAGAAGAAGGCAGGAACATGTGATGCAAAAGCTGTGAACATTCTTGTCTCAACCCTCTCAGATGAAATCTTTCAAAAGGTTGTTGACTGTGAATCAGCCAAAGAAATCTGGGAGGCTCTTACCAAGATGGTAGAAGGAAGTGCTGATGAAAGGAAAGATAGAAAGGCTCTATTGATCTCCCAATATGAGAACTTTCAAAAGAAGCATGAAGAAAGCATATCTGAGATATATGACAGATTCAGTCTGATCATCAATCAATTAAGGAGCCTGGATAGAGAGATCTCTCTCACAGAGATCAATGTCAAACTGTTAATGAGTCTCCCAAGTTCATGGGACTCAAGAATATGAGCAATAAGAGATACAACAGGACAAAAGGAAATCTCAATAGATGCCCTCTTAGGAAAACTCAAATCCTATGAGCAACTGCTGAAAACCAGAGAAGAGAAGGAAAGAAGAGAAAGCACTCCAACCTCCTCAAAAGATAGAAACATTGCTTTGAAAGCAACAGAAGAAGAGACCCCTGTCACTGAAGAAGAATTATTCAGCCTCCTGGCCAGAAAATTCAAGAAATGGGTCAGGACAGATGGGTCTAGAAGGAGAGAATCAAAACCAAGGTATGATAAAACTCCTACTAAAGAAATCATTTGTTATTTCTGCAGGAAAACTGGACACATTGCACAAGAATGTCCAGAAAATACTGAGACAAAGGAAGATCTGAAATAGAAAGATCTCAAGAAAAAGGGGAAGAAGAAAGAAAGAGGCTTCATTGCAGAAGCTTGGAGTGAAACAGATTCTGAGGACAGCACCACATCTAAAAGTGACAATGAAGAGTCTAAGCAAGAAGACCTATGCTTAATGGCTCTTGAAAGCTCAAAGGAAGAACATGGAGCTAAATCATGGAGTGAGACAGAATCAGAAGGAAGCATCTCTTCTGAAGATGATAAAGAAAATAGCCTTATTCTCATAGAGGAATCTGAGGATAAGGATGAGGTAAGCATTTTTGATGACATAGATTTTCTGTGTGTTGATTTCAAAAATAATTTTAAAGGATTATGTTTAGATCAACTAAAAGCTAAACAAGAAATTAAGAATCTAAAAGAACAAATTAATGTCATTAAAAACCAGAGAAATATAGAGGATGCTTGTTCTAAAAATTATGAGTTAAGGGCTAACATCAGAGAAAAAGAAATAGAGAGGGCTAAAATAGAAAACCAGCTCCTTAAGAATAAGGTATCCCAAGCAAAAGCCTTTGAAGAATCAATAAAAATGAGAAGCCAAACACATAAAGAAATCACAGAAAAACAAACAAGAAGACATAAAAATCTTGGGCGAGGAGCTGATCCCTCAGCTTGTCTAATTCCATCCAACAAACCTGCTTGGATGAGCCCTGTTAAATTCACTAAACCCACTAAATCAATAAACCAAGAAGAAGACTCACAAAATAAGGAAGAAGACTCCCTCAATGAGATAAACCATTTAGATGAAACATCATACTATACAGATGAAGACTCTCAAACTACTTCTAAGAAGGAAACTAAGCCAAAAGAAACAACTCATAAAGAAATAATATCAGAAAAAGGGAAAAATAAAATTTGTGAAAACACAATTGCGTCGACTTCATATCGACGCATGAATGATAGTGCGTCGAATTCTACTCGACGCAATCTCTCAGATGCTTCGACCTCAACTCGATGCTTGAATAAAAGTACGTCGACTTCCAATCGATGCAACTTCTTACATGCGACGATTTTAGATCAACACAATCTGGAGAAAGCACCGAATATAAATCGACGCAACTATCAACATACATCGAATAGATATCGATGCATAAAAACTCAGAGCAACATAATTACAGGACATGTCTATTCTCCAAAAACATTCCATCTTAACCCCCATTCAGGACCCATTCATCCTGATCATAATTTCTATCCTAATAAAAACTTTTATCCTAATCAAAATTTCTATCCTAATCAAAGCTTTTACCCTAATCAATATTTTTATCCTAATCAACACTTCTATCCCTCTCAAAACTCAAATTCTCTTAATCTAAAGACAATTAGGTGTTATATCTGCAATAAAATTGGCCACACTGCCAAACAGTGTTGGCATAATCAATCAAATTGTTCATAAAATTAGTCCTAGGGTAACTTAGAAAACTTTAGGATTAGGAAGAAAGAATCCCTCAAGAAAAACCTGGAATCTTCAGACAAAGTAAAATTCACGTCGATTTCTTAAATTGACGCATACGTCGATAGGAGACCCTTTCTTCTCAACTCAAACTATATCGATGCTTACGTCGAATTCCACTCGACGTAACGTCGACTTCATGAAAAAGAGCGGCAACACTAAAATTTTTTTTGTCGCATCTACTAAAGTACCGAATAAGCCTCGAATTGTGTCTCGTTTCGACGTTTCACCTGACTTAAATAAACTCTTCCGTTAGAAATCTGCAAGCTCACTGCATCCTTCATCCTCTTTCCTCCTCAGTCCAGCCATCTCTTCCTCTCTCTCGCTGACCTAAAATGGCTCCCAAGATAAACTCTGGTTTCGACATTGACCTCGAATCCTTCCAGGCCGCCACCGAAAATTATAAGAGCATCATAGCTCTCTTCACTGAAGCTGGCCTAGATAAGCTCATCTTCGCAAGATGCAAGCTCCTGGAGACAGAACTCACAGAGCTAATGGCTCATGTTCAGATATCTGAACAAGGAGAAATCACTGGAACAATATATGAGACACCTGTCTCAATCTCTGCTGAACAAATTAGGAACACCTTTGATCTTTCATCAGGTACATTCTAATATAATCCGTGTTCAAATCAAATAGGGAAAGCAAGTTATCTTCTAAAAGAGTAACTAAATAAATCTCCTTTTACCATTCCCTTATCAGGTGATGAACCTGTGGAACTCACCCCTGATGAAATCAAGAATTTACTAATCACAATGAAGTTCTTAAAAGATAGACCAATCCATCTAAAGAAAATAGATTTTTCTGATGAGTATAGGCTACTGGAAGTCATAGTAAGAAAAGTACTACTATGTAAGATCTCTGCCCATGATGCAGTGCCCAGGCAGCAACTGAATCTCATGGGGGCCCTTGTGCTGAAGAAGAAAGTAGACTGGGGCAGCTGCTTACTCAAAATGATAGGCTACAAATATTCTCACAAAGAGAATGCCTACATGAGGATTATGAGTCAAGTCCTCTTCCACTCCTTTCCTGACCTATGCAGGTCAAAAGGAATTCCCATCCCTCCTGGCAAAAGGATGTCCATTGCTCTCTTCTCAAAATGGACCAGGCAAATCCCCAGGCCTGGTGCCATTCCTGAAAGGACTCCATCTCCTCCTAACAGTCCTGCTCATCCATCTTCTCCTCCTCCTCATACAGAAATCTCTTCTGTACCACCATCATCCACACCTTCACAAATACCAACTCAATCACCTGCTCAACCCTCCTCTATTCCTCCACCTCCTCCATCAAATACATCTCATCAAAATGATACAGTCCCCTCTCCACCTCCTCCTCCATTGTCTCCTCCTCCTCCAACACAACATGAACCATCTCCATCAACTGAAAACCTCATCACCCAGTGTATCCAGTCAGCAGCCCGAAAATTTCAGGACATGCTGGATGGACACTGCTCTCAAATTCACTCCTCCATCATGCACATGCAAACCCAAATAGATGGGGTCAATGCCTCTGTGCAAAGCTTGAAGACCTCTGTCTCTTCCTCTAAAGTGACCAAGTCTTTCTTAACCTCCTTGGCTAAGAAGGTCAAGAAGGGGGATAAATTAGATGAAGAGCAGACCTCAAGTCACAAATCTCTCTCTCAAAACTCCCTTCCTACTTCAAAAACTGATCTACTCAAGACCATTGGGAATGAAGTTGTACCTGAGCTACATACTGAAGAGCAGATAATAGGTATACTCTCTATAGCAAGAGAAGCTGCCCAACAAGTTGTTCTCCTTCAAGGGGAGGCTAGCAGAGCAGAGAAAGAATTTGAAAAGGAAACTGATGCTGAAGAAGCTGTAGGAGAGAAAGAAAAAGAAGCTGAAGCTCAGGGGGAGCCAAATACTGAAGCTCGGGCTGAGAAAGAAACTGAAAAGGTAAATGTAGAAGAAAAGGAAGTTCCATTTCAGGGGGAGAAAACTGCTGTGAATCAGGGGGAGCTGAGTGAACTACCTGTTACTGAGAAGGAGCAACCCACCTCTCCAAAAACAGTAGTATTCACTAGGAAAAGAAAAACTCCTCCTACCCCTCCATAATGATGTGTTGAGCAATATTGATACAATCTATATTTTTTTATTTCCATGCTTAAATACTTAATATGAAGTTTGCTTATATGATTTCTCCCTTCTTCTGATTGCTTAGCATATTTCTTCTCTATATAAATGCTTTGCTGTGTTGATTAAAAGCTGATACAATTTCTCTCTAAATAGGGTTAAGACAAATAGGGGGAGATTGTTGGGGAAATGATTTATCTTAACCCCTAGAATTGAGAAGAATATAATTTCTAAGAATGAAAAATTAGTCCAAGTAAATATGCGTCGAATAGTAATCGACACATCGTCGAAATGTAGTCGACGTTTCTCTCAGAATGAGTCGAAGTAACTCTAAGAAGAATTAGACGTAATCTTTGTCGACATACCTCTGACTTCTAGTCGACGCATTTAATAAAGTCGACGTACCTTAGTCGACGCACCTTCCTTATTCTCCTCTCGACGTCCAGCCTGGATGAAATCGACGCTTACGTCAAATGATATTATTCTTTTATAGCCATTCTGAATCAGTCTTTCCTTCTATTTGATTCTTGGCTAATTTGATTAAGATTATTATGGATATTATTTGAAATCAGAATGAATTCTTTCCTTCTACAGATTTAATTATTATGGAAACTTTTTCTCTCTAATTGCTGATTGATTATTCCCCTTTAGCAACATCTTTTGAAACAGAGCTATAAATTAGGAGGAGGTCGGCAGAGAATAAAAACTAGTGATCCACCATATACATTTGAAAAAGAGGAAGAACTCCCAAGTGAAGAGTGAGAAAGCTGAGAAAAGAGATAGTGTGCTGCAGGAAAGAAAAAGCCTTCATCTTCTCCTCCTTCTGAAGCCATTCTGCTGCAAATTCTGAAAGCTCTCACAAAAGAGAGAAAAGCTTACAATCTCCTTCTCACTATAGAAGAGAGATTGCATTCACTATTCTTGTGCTTTTAATCTTCTTGCTAGGAAGAAGATTCTTTCTTGTTTTAATTGTTTCTTCTAATTCTTCTTCTCATTCTTATTTCAACTTCAATTGTGTAAAAGAGTTTTTAGAATCTCTCTTCAAAAAATTCAGTTGTACTAGTTCTAAGATTCTCCTTATCAAAAGACTCAGGCTGGTTCTAAGAGTCTCCTTATCAAAAGACTCCGGCTGGTTCTAAGAGTCTCCTTATCAAAAGACTCAGTGCAAGATAGTGAATTCCTATCAAGGGGGTAGGAGAGTGGACTATCCAATATTTGGGGAACCACTATATTTCTTTGTGTTGTGCTGTGATTTTCATTTTTGCTATTTCTTTCATTATTTACTTAATTCTTGTTGGTGTGTGTGGGAAGCTTAATTCTGTGATTATTACATATATATATATATTTGTTAACTTTGCACAAAATTTATTTAAATCTCTATTCACCCCCCCCCCCCCTCTAGAGAATTCTAATGTGGTTAAATGTGCACTTTCACCTTCATTAACCTCCAACTTTGGATAGATGCTAAATATTATAAATAAAGGACAATTCCTGATTGTAAAATTATGATATTCTATATTTACTGTTAATTTGACATGATAGATCTATCTTAATTTTATGGTAGCCATATCATAAGAATACCTTACACTTCATGTTCATTTTCATAACTCGCAAATATTGGAGAAATTAAAATAAATGCTAAAGTGCTAAGGAAAAATATGAATATCTGGATTTAGTCTTAGAATACCATGATAGTCCCCCAGTAATAATCTTGTGTCATGTGGATGAGCGTTTGGGGTACTTCTACTTTTGTGGTTCATATAGTTCGTTTGGTCTGCGTATAGTAAAAAGGTAAAACTAGGGTAACTAGTGGTCTACTAAAAGGAAATGTAACTGGAGTACATGGTCAGTTTTAAGAGGTTGAGGCCACCAAAAAGGAGGTCATGTGGTAAGTGTGCTTTGTTAGTCTTGGGTGAGGCTGTACTCAGGATTGACGAAAGATCGTCTTTCCCCTAGAAGTGTCATAAACCACCTATGGTTAATACAAGTGAAACGGTAAGAGGGTTATGCATATGGGTAGGTACCAATAAAATTATGTGCCTTGAGAAAGAGAGCCTTGGGGTGTCATCCCATTATAGCTCCTAGTACCATAGCGAGCCCCTTACCGGGTAATCCTCGGGAAGTCCAAGATTTACCATAAATTGTAGGGCTAAGTTATTATACAAGATTAACTAAGTAATACACTCACTCACACCCCATTGTCATGGGTATATTAGTCGGTTTGGTCTTACGAGCGGTAGGCTCGGTGGTTGTAGCAGTACACAAATTCGTTTGGTGAGTTTGTGACTCAGCAATGTTTATTGTGACGGGCGGGCTAGCCCGGGGAGCTTATGGCCTGGAGATAGATGGTAAACATGTTTGCATGTGCATAAGGTGGTGGGTCCTTAGTGTTGATGGTCATTGCACCGACATTAGTACTTGGGCTCGGTAAGTGTGGATAACCCTTTAACAAGACAAGTCTGGTGTTCTAACCAACAAGAGTATGCCGGAGCTCGGTTGTTGTGATCTTAGCGTTGAGGCGTACGTTAGGTCTATGTTAGGTAGTGCAAATACCAACCTAGAGGTGGGCAAGGCCCAACCCACTGCTTCTATTTGCCACTACGGGAGTATCCTGGGAGTTTTGCTAGCTCCAAAAAGGGGGAACAAAAGGTTTGTGCGCATAGAGTCGTAGTGTGTGAGTTGCACTTGTGTGAACATAGCATTTAACTGCATGCCTTGCATGACATAGCATAAACATTGCATTTCAACCCCTACCCCTATCGTATAAGTTGGTTATGGGAATCCTTATACGATAGGCCTTGCTAAACAACCCATGGTCTATAGGTTTGTGTGGGCATTCCTATAAATCAACGGTTACATTTCCTTACTTACCTTAATATATTTTCTCTACTTTCTTACTTTACTTGTTCTTACCCTACTTTACTTACTGCTTCAATCATGGTATATATTGCGTAGTGGTAGACATTCCCTGTAGAATACATTCCCGTCATCTGCTATTGTTCACACCCCTTGTTGTCCTCCACTTCATTCCAACCGCTCGGTGCCTAGGAGTCACCGGGGGAGGGGTGGGGGATTGGATTAGTATTTTTGACTAATGGTCGGTGGACCTTATCATTTTAGGGGACCGAGGAGATGCTGCAGCACCAGAGGCCGGTGCAGAAGGAGACGGGGCAGTCTAGCACGGGATCACCATTGGCAGGATCCGTGAGCATCGTTTAGCTTTATTATTTTTGCTTCCGCGAGAGAAAATGTTGTGAGGAATTTATGTACAGGGCATGAGCCCTTTATTATTATCGTACCTTTTATTCAGATATTTGATGTGGACATCTCTGTATGATGGTTTTACTTTCTATGTGATATGGACTTGGCTTCTATATGTTTGTTTAATCTTTACTTCTTCGTGATCGATATGGCCGGCAGGATCGACGTTTTGTAGTGGCGACCATCCCGAGCGAGGGTGTCACCGCAAAGCGGCGGTTCTTGGCATAAGACCCGGGTTTTGTATAAGAAAAAAATGTGGTTTTACAATCAACAACCTTTTTGAATTTGTCGTCTGACATTGTTGACACCAGAATATTCATGGTTTGGCATCATATTCCCCAGCCTTCTTCTAGTCTTCAAACAATTTAGCTTTTATTATCTGCAAAAGTTTCCCATCTTCATCAGTCTTGGTAAGACTAGCTGGACATACAACAATTGATTCAAAGATATCTTCGTTAATCAAATTCATGTATAATTTTATTCTAGATTTCCCTTGAGTAAATTTTTCTAAATTACAGATAGGAAGTGTGGTGGACGTATAGTCTTTATTCTATGTAGAGATAATGATTAAAATTTAAAATTAAACAAGTAATTCTTAATACCATTAGACCTTGATTAAGGTGTTTGCTTTTTTATGATCAACCTCCCTCTGATACCAATTGAAAGGTTAGGTACGATGCTAAGAATTACTTTAGAGTGGGTGAATAGAGTATTAAAATTTTCTTTTCAGTTCTAAGCAATCACAACACATCCACAGATTTTTTTTTTATTTATATGCAGCAGAAAGTAAACAGTAAATAAAAGAAAAAAAACAAATCTATAAAGAGCTATGCAATCCATTCGACCAAAAGATTTTATAGAGGTTCCGCAAATTTGGGTAAGTCCCCTCTTCTACCCCTTGGTTAGTTATCCACTATACAATGCTTAGTCGTTTGATAAGGAGACTCTCATAACCGATTTTAACTAAATCTTTTGATAAGAAGATCCAAAGAACCACAATAGATTTTGATAAGGTCTCTCAAACCAACAACCAATTGATAAGGTAGCTAAGGGCCAAAAGCCTTTTAATAAGGTGGATAAAATCAAACCACAATACTTTTGATAAGGAGGATCAAAACCACTCTCCGAAACTTTTGATAAGGAGGATCAAAAACCACTAAATCTTCTAAAGGGTGATTCTCAAAAGTCTGTCCAAATGTTGATGTAGAAATAGAGTTGATGTAAGAAATCTATCTCTACAACTATTGTCCTCTTCAACAATCTTTGAGGACTTGATTCTTTCAAAGTACTACGTGAATTGTATCATCAAAGATTAAAATTCTAGTTAATTGCTCCTTAGATATTAGATTCAATAGAGAAGATTTGAATCGATTTAGGAATTGTATTAGATGAAGGCCTCAGGTATTCAGTCTGTTGATCTAGAGAAGATAATATTTTTGTCTGTTTTACTTCTTTCAAAACTTGTAGAGAATAAGAATATGGTTGGAGAGGGAGATATAACTTTCGCTTCAGTACAATATCTTTCAAATATTTTGTCTTCTTATTTTTTGAATAGGAAATTGACTATATATATGCATATATTTATTGTCTAAAATGATCCCTTGCTAGATATGTTTCAATAAGTATACAAACCTTACATACTCAAATCTCAACGGCTATAATCAGACCTGATACATTGCCTTAATTGTTTACGCTCAATTTGAATTTGCTCTGCTTGGATGATGACTCAAGGATTCATGAACCCTAACTTGGAAGTAAATATATATTGGAATGGAGTACAGAAGAGAATATCTCAATATATATTTGTGCTCTGACTTCTATATAATTTAAGCTCGTAGTATTATAGAGAGTATTTGTCGGAATATAGTCGAAAAACAAATCTAAAATTCTTAATGTATGTTGACATTGATTTGCATACTTCTGGACGTATGTTGACCTGCCTTTATCACTTGTTAACGTAATTTGTCATCTTCACAAAGTGAACCCCTTTACTTAGCCATACTCTGAGATCTCTGAAGGATTTAGTTCATTTTCTTGCCATCCTGAATGACTCTGAATTCAAGACTATATAAAATATGCCATCTATACAACAAAGGAATTTTACTCTATCAATTTGATAATCTGATATATCAAATCTCAAAGAGATTTTTCCCAACAAACAATAACCCAAATTGTAACACCTAAAACACTATATGGAAGAACTACCCCAACTTATCATGGGGAAATCAAAGTAATTTTGTCTGACCACAATATGCTCAAATTCCAAGCTTAATAAATCCACCATAACAACCTACAAAGCCAGAATTCTTCGAGGAAATGTTCATGGAATTTAACGATTTCATTTGAGATCTTAGAGGAAAAATTGATATGATTACAAAAATCACCTCAGAGCATCTACAAAGGAGCATTGTCTAGCATTACAAAATATGCCAAGGCGATCCTCTTAAATGATAAAGAAGTGCTTTCTACCAAAGCACTAGTTGATAAGGATGAGAAGGAGATTTCTTAAGAAACATATATAGCTTCTTGTTTAATAAAAAAAATCAACCAATGGTTCCTTATCCATCAAGGAAGGATCACATTGATGTGCATCATGGTAAGTTACTTGAACTATTAAAGCGATTTAATATTAATATTGCATTTTGTGAAGTTATTGCAGAGATACACTAAATATTTTAAATATCTAATCTCAAATATATAGAAATTAGTAGATCATTCACTGACATCTATTAATGAGGATTACTTATCGATTGTTCTAAATAAAATTTCTATAAAAATAATGGATCTAAGAAGTTTTTCAATTCCTTGTCATATATGTAATTATTTAGTAACAAAATCCTTAGCGGATCCCAGCATTAACATCAATCTCATGTCATATAAAATACTTATAATGTTAGTGTTAGGTAAGCCAACACCCAACAGCATGATCATCCAGTTACCCAATAAATTGGTAAAATATCTGATAGGAATCATTGAAGATGTACTTGCACTACAAAAAAACTACTCTTTAGGGACAATAAATTTGTGACAATTTATTTCGTCAATAAAGACATGTCTTCAGTGACAATTTATTTCATCACTAAATATGTGACTTCTATAACAAAATATATGTTCGTTCACTAAATACATGTCTTTAGTGACCATGTGATGAAATAAATTTGGTCACTAAATGTCATTAGTGTCCAAAATCTATCATTTAGTGATGAAAATTTTCGTCAATAAAAGACAATTTTCTTATAGTGTTGTCAAAGTGGACATATTAATCAACACGGTAGAATCCATAATGTTTGGCATAGAGGAAGGTGCTGAGGTACAAGTAATACTTGTTCGATCCTTTCTAGATAAATCCCACCCCATTATAAATGCTGGTGATGGTAAACTACTTCTCCGAGTTGGGGATGAGGTGTAAGACCCCATCCTAGAAAGTAGGCACGACCGAGGGGATTCGTATGCCTAAAGTAGTTGCCCTAAGTTAGTGCTAGCTCACGGGATAACCCCTATCCTACAACACCTACCCAACAAACAATTCATCTTCACAATACCATCACAAAGTCAAAATTTTGAAATGCTTAAGTAAAAGGAAAATTCGTAACCAGCACATCACATAAAAATAGTGTTTATAACAAAAGAAGTGCACAAAGGGGTAATACATTGCCCATCAACGATCCTGACATACATATCTATGACTTAATCCTAACATCTCTCAAAATCTCCTCCAAAGCAGATCCAAGATATGGAGGTGGAGTCGTCCTCTCAACATTAATTCTCCTGACCCTGTGTTATTGTAGTTCCTAATGTTGTATAAACTAAATACTTAGTCATAAGAATGATTAAATGTTATCCCACACACTCCCCCAATGCTTCGTAAATTATCGAGTGGACTGCGGGATATGAAAGATGCAATTAAGAATCATAATAGAAATTATGGCTGACAATGTATAAAATAATATATCTAATACTAGATCAAACATTAAGAAATAGTTTGAGAGGGTACGGTAAAAAATGAATTATATATTAAAACATGAATAGGGTAACCTAACATATAAGGATACTCATATAAACTTATATTTTATGGATCTATGTATAAATATAGTAAAGTAAAAAGGTAACTCATCCTATAAGAAGTCCCACGCCAACTTATTTGATGAGGATGGGTAAACGCTATGCATTGCGGTGAATGTTATGAATATGCAATGACTTACTCACACATAGACACAGACGCCCCCCATGTCAAAATAGACCCGATCATTTATTATGTAGGTAGCTATCATCGCATGTCTCATCATCATAGCATTGCAATAATTGTTGGATGGTCATTCCTACTTTTGAATTGTGCCTCACTATGATTTCAGGCCTTCTATGTATGGTCTTACAACTACACTCTTTTGGTATGACATATGTGATGCCAGTGGTGTCCTCTCTTTGTTAGATAGAGGGTGCAACCTACCGAGGTATGACACTAGTGAGCTAAACTAGATACCTATTAAGCAAACCCCCTGCCATAAGTCTATCACACAACTCCTCGTCAGTGAGCTCTGTTAGAAAGAGTCAGTAGACCCACCAGACAATTAAAAATTTTCCACTAATGATTAATGTTGTCTAAGGCCTCAATACAAAGAAGTATTACTTCATGTCTACTAGCACACTACTGCAAAACTAGTCAGTGGAACCCCGACACTGCCGCCACAAGGTAATTCTAAGTATTTAGCAAATGCTTATTACAACAAGTCTAGATTATGGTTAGATAACCATATCAAATGTGTACACTACAATTAAACTTAGTCCCCTTTCATAAGGCCTAATCTCAGTCCTACTAATGAGGTACTGATGATTCCCAGTTATATACACTTTTATGGACTCATCTGGGCTATTTTTCATGCTTTTGCACTTCAATTTCAGTTCTTAATTGCTTATATTTTACTTGTTCGCGCTTTCACTTTAAATGCTCATTTAGACCCGTTGTGGTGTGCAATTGTGCGCTTTATTGTTGGGGGTAAGCACATGGTGCTCCCCAACCCTTTTTCTATATTTGGATTGAGCTGGAAGGGTAATCCCAGCCGTGTGATTGCTATTTGGTAATGTGCAGGTGGGTAGAACACCCATTTTGCCCAGATTTCATGTCTGCATGAATCGCACGGTCATGCATTTTCTTGACACATGGTCGGTTGCGATCGTGCACTCTCATCTATGGCCCAAAGTAGCATTCTGAATTTAGTCGTGCGTTTTTACGCACGGTCGGCTTTGACCGTGCGTGTGTAAAATGCACGGGCGCGCTCTGGGTCGTCTTCCTGGGTATTATTCTTATAATATCACACGGTTCACGCACGATCGTGCGTTCGACCATATGTGACCAAATTTCTGATTGTTTTCTATAAAAGCACAGATTTCCGCCCTAATCTGGATCGATCTTCTTTCCCGCGCCCAAGAGCTCCAGTTTCGCCCTTTTTTGCCGTCCATCGCCGCCCACCTTAAGGAGGAGGAGCTCCGGCCACCATTTCCTTGCAAATCTAAAGCCGGAGTATCCCCTCGGCCTCCTCATCATCCAAGTGCTTCAAGGAGAAGACTCTACACTCATCTTCATCGCCAAGCAAAGAGTTCTTCGCATCGGACGTGGCCGGATTGTTGTTTACCGGAGAAGATGGGTCCATTGGGAGGAAGTGATAGCCCTCCTCTACCCCGGACGATAATTAGGACCGATCTAGGACGCGGATTGACAACCCGATGATTCCTACCGAGAATCTACAATAAACCTCCAGATTCGGTTGTATCTCTTGCATTTTTCTCTACTTGTGTGAATGTATTTGGTCGTGTTCTTCATTTTATTGATGATGTTGTGCTATAAACATATTTGCTCTTCATGATAATTCATGTTTATGAAATGATGTGGTATGTTTATTAGTCACTAGAGGTGCGCCTCCAAATCCACTCCACCCTCCACTCCATTCCGCTAGCCTACTCTCCCATTCTGTGTGCCTACTCTTCCATCCGCCTAATGAAGCGTGGCATAGCGGCCCGTGCAATCCATTCGCCTCACAAAGCAGTGCGCTCAAAGCCTGCATAGTTCGATTCCACATTTACCACTCCATCCGCTTGCCTACTCGTCCATCCGCCCTTGCGAAGTAGTGCTTTCAAGGCCTACGTAGTTTCCATCCCGCCTAGCGAAGCAGTGCGCTCAAGGCCTGCATAGAAGTAGTTTAGTTTCTTTTATTTCTTTTCCAAAAATCCAATCCAAACTCTCGCACATTCCATCCGCTCGCAAGGACTTCAATCTCAAGTCCTTCCTTAAAAATTAACTCCACCTTACTGTGTTCCATCGAGATCGATACTTGGGGATTCACTCCCACATTTTATATTACTTGAACGATCGGTACACTCCCATTTCGTGTCGCAGTCTCGCTACCGCCTATAGCGGTGTGTGAGATTTGCGCATCAAGTTTTTGGCGTCGTTGCCAGGGAACACAGTCGTGTGAGTTTTCTGGAGAGGGAGTCGAGAGATAGAAGCACTTTCCATTTGTTTATACCTTTTTCTTCTTTGTTTTAGTTCTTAGAATTTGTAGTTTTAAATTTCTTTATTCCTTTTCTATTTTGTGATTTGTCTAAAGCAGGCATTCATTTTTTTTATTATTTCTTGTATGTAGTTAATTTTTGCAAAGAAATTTTTTCTGTTGGTGAATTATCCCCCGCTACACCATGTATTCGGCTTTCAATCTCTGTTGTAGATGGTGTGGAAATCATAATCATTCTAGTGATAAATGCCCCACTAGAGATGGTGGGCATAATTCTTGAGGCCCAGTATATGGAGCACCGTTCTCTTACGGTACTTCATACACCGTACCTAAGTCTTATGGTCACTCTTCTTCACCCCATTTACTGTTTTCATATTCCTCTCTAACCCCGTATGGACCAAGGAATAATGGAAAACAATGTTTGTGTTGTCATAACAGTGAGCATGTGTTGAAAGATTGCGCAGAATTTCAGCGCCAGATGGAGGAGGATGATGAATCTGATGTTCGTATCATTCCATCCACCTATCATTTGTGTGCTCATTCTAATTCTGATGATATATTTGTAGTACCACCTTGTCTATGGGGGACTGCTGCGGATATCCCCATCAGACTTTCTGATGTTCGGTGTGACGACATGGTGGAGACTTCTCTCCCGGTGCATTTGTCACTCCTTTTTGAGTCACCCCCAGAGGAGCCTGTGCACATTTTCTCTGATGATGTTATTACCTATATTCCTCTGCTTTCTTTGCAAGAACTATCTACACCTATTTTTGGTGAGTTGGTTGATGATGTTAGGCAGGAAGTTGATTCGAAGCCTGAGGCTGCGCCAAATTGGGATGAGGAAGTTATTCTCTCAGATAGGGAGTGTGATTCCTTGGAACACGATGACGCACCGAGGTGGGATGAGGAGGAAACCCTTTCTGATGAGGTGGTTTGCACTTCCTTATTGGATGAGGAGGTCCAACTCAACACCGAGGACCTCGAGCCTTTGGACTCCCCTTGCTACGACTCATATGATAAGACAGTGATCTATGCTTGGATCTTGCTGGGAGTGAGACCGGGACCACTCCCCTGATTGATGTTTATTTAAGTTTTTCTTCTCTTTTATTTCCTAACCCCCCTTCATCATCTGAGCCTGTGCAGGTTGAGTCTTCACAGGTACTCCAGGAGGACTTGGAGCATTTCGCTCAAGTCAATGATGAGTGTATCCTCTCATGTGAGGAGGTTGATCCCTCCTCCATAGAGGAAGTCTCATTCATTGCCTTCTCTTCCTGTTGCCTCCCTGAAAATGACACATTGCTGGGCAAGGATGTTTTTGGTGAGAATAGTGAGGAGGACTCCTCCTCCTCTTCTTACTTTCTTTTCCCTCTACCTGTGATGGGCAGGTTTTATCTATATTCGGGTAGAGGCATGACTGTTCTATCACCGTATTGGTACCCGCTACCGACACGCATATTAGAATAGTTACCTGTGCACTTTTCTTTTCATAGACCCATTAGCTAGAACTGTTTTAAATTTGAATAAGTTGTGCTGGGAGGACAATAACCCTAGTAGTTATCTTACCTTTTCTTGCATTTTTATTTCATCTAATTTAGTTTAGTTAGTGTTTTTCTTTTATTTTGTATATTTCCTTTTGTTTTTGGCGGAGCTCACCCCTGCAGGTCCTTTTTCTGGATGGCGGATGCTGCAGCTTTTTCTTGGTTTACACGCCAATCTTCTGGTATGCTCACTTCTGAGCATTGGGTACTCTCTTCCCCTAGCTTCATTTTGAAATTCATGGTTATATCTTTCTGGGGGAGAGCTGCTTCTCGTTACCCACTGTGCATGCACATGTTGCATTGCATACTAGAAGTAACTTTATCTCATTTATTTAGTATTGTTCATCATTACCGCACATCACAACACCCACCTGAGCATGCACTTAGCTGTACGCGCGTTTCGAGTAACTCATTTCCTTTGTGTGTTTGGGAAAATGATTGTACTGGCTTTTAAATTATGTAGTTGAGTAAAATGTTGACTCCGGTGTTTCTAGTCAAGTACTCATGTAAGTATAGGGATTTGTGTAGATTATATTTCTTTTTATACTTTTAGTTTTATGCATTTCTTTTAGTGTAAATAATGTTTACTCTACTCAAATCTTGAATCTGGTGTGAATCAAAAGGTAGCATAGGGATGTGTGTAATGTATCGTTAGATGCGTATTGCTCGAGCCAGGAGAAAGAATAATCTTTCTCGGTGGCTAGAACTTGCCCCAAGCGATTCTTGAAGCACAGGCATAGGATAGTTCTAGTGCGTGAGAATGATATAGGCCATCATTTGGCCCGGTTGAGCCTTTGTGCCATTCCTGATCTCTTCCCTCGCTAGACCTTTGTGCTTACCCCTTCCCCTTGATTCAGCTCCACTTGTATCTCACCCAAGTCTAAAAGCCTAACCTAGTCGCGCACCCAAATCCGATCTTTAGTTTTAGTCTTATTTAGATTTGGTGGGTGTTGATTGTGGTGTTTATTATTTGAATTTGTGGATATGCTCATTTGAAAAAAAATTGCTGAAAGAAAAAGACATGAAGAAGAAAGATAGAAAGAAAAAAATGATGATAAAAAAAGAGAGAAAAAGAAAAATGAATTTTATTGAAAATCGTTTAGAAAAATTATGTATTGGGAGTAGGCGGTGCACACACCTATGTTGCAAAAGTCCAAGTCTGGGGGTGTGGTGCACTTGTTTATTTATAGTCGTGCGGGTAGCTCTACCTTATTCTCATGTTGGGTTAGGTGTGCTTAGCTTCCATGTTTATCTTTGTTTGCCTCACCGTAACCCAAGCCCCATCTCTCACCTAAAGTCCTACTGACTCACGCCTTGAACCAATCTAATGTCCTGGAGAGAATGTGACCGGGCGAGTTTATGGTCTCCGACACTGATGGATTTCAGTGGAGTTTGTCCGGAACCCCAACTTGGGCAATACTCGTCTCAGCGTTTATTTTACTTTCTCCATATGTGTGACCGGATGATTCACCATGACTCCCATTTTGAGTAGAAGTAATAGTTATTTACTCTATTAGAAATTTATAAACAATGTGTATAATTAGAAATCTTCTCTATTATTTTTCTATGCACATGAGCATGTGACTTCGCATGGTACTACATTTTGTAATTTTTAAGCTAGCTATTCCATTTTCCCGCCTGATTAGGATTTGTTTGCTCAGGACGTGTAAATAGGTAAGTCTGGGGGTGTGATGAGTCCCAGTTATATACACTTTTATGTACTAATCTGGGCTAGTTTTCCTGCTTTTGCACTTCAATTTCAGTTCTTAATTGCTTATATTTTACTTGTTCGTGCTTTCACTTTAAGTGCTCATTTAGACCCGTTGTGGTGTGCAATTGCGCGCTTTATCTTTGGGGGGTAAGCACATGGTGCTCCCCAACCCTTTTTCTGTATTTCGATTGAGCTGGAAGGGTAATCCAAGCTGTGTGATTGCTATTTGGTGTTGTGCAGGTGGGTAGAACATCCATTTTGCCCAGATTTCATGTCTACATGAATCGCACGGTCGTGTGTTTTCTTGACTCACGGTCGGCTGTGATCGTGCGCTCTCATCTATGGCCCAAAGTAGCATTCTAAATTTAGTCGTGCATTTTTATGCACGGTCGGCTTTGACCGTGGGTGAGTAAAATGCACCGGCGCACTCTGGGTCATCTTCCTGGGTATTATTCTTAGTTAATATCGCACGGTTCACGCACGGTCGGGCGTTCGACCGTACGTGACCAAATTTCTGATTGTTTTCTATAAAAGCGCAGATTTCCGCCCTAATCCGGATTGATCTTCTTTCCCGCGCCCAAGAGGTCCAGTTTCACCCTTTTTCGCCGCTCCATCGCCGCCCACCTTAAGGAGGAGCTCCGGCCAACATTTCCTTGCAAATCTAAAGCCGGAGCATCCTCTCGGCCGCCTCATCATCCAAGTGCTTCAAGGAGAAGACTCTACACTCATCTTCATCGCCAAGCAAAGAGTTCTTCGCATCGGACGTGGCCGGATTGTAGTTTATTGGAGAAGACGGGTCCATTGGGAGGAAGTGACAGCCCTCCTCTACCCCGGACGATAGTTGGGACCGAGCTAGGATGCGGATTGACAACCCGACGATTCCTACCGAGAATCTACAACAAGCCTCCGAATTCAATTGTATCTCTTGCATTTTTCTCTACTTCTGTGACTGTATTTGGTTGTGTTCTTCATTTTATTGATGATGTTGTGCTATAAACATATTTGCTCTTCATGATAATTCATGTTTATGAAATGATGTTGTATGTGTATTAGTCACTAGAGGTGCGCCGCCAAATCCACTCCACCCTCCACTCCATTCCGCTAGCCTACTCGCCCATTCTGTGTGCCTACTCTTCCATCCGCCTAGTGAAGCGTGGCATAATGGCCCGTTTAATCCATTCGCCTCACGAAGCAGTGCGCTCAAGGCCTGCATAGTTTGATTCCGCATTTACCACTCCATCTGCTTGCCTACTCCTCCATCCGCCCTTGTGAAGTAGTGCGTTCAAGGCCTACGTAGTTTCCATCCTGCCTAGCGAAGCACTGCGCTCAAGGCCTGCATAGAAGTAGTTTAGTTTCTTTTATTTCTTTTCCCAAAATCTAATCCAAACTCTCGCACATTCCATCCGCTTGTAAGGACTTCAATCTCAAGTCCTTCCACAAAAATTAACTCCACCTTACTGTGTTCCTTCGAGATCGATACTTGGGGATTCACTCCCACATTTAATATTACTTGAACTATCGGTACACTGCCATTTCGTGCCGCAGTCTCCCTACCGCCTATAGCGGTGTGTGAGATTCGCGCATCAGGTACTACTAATGTATTACCCATAAATCGTCACTCACCCCGCCAAGGGTGGAGAAGATTGCCAATGACCATACACCTCTTATTTATGTTAAGACTAAATAAGAGGTTTGTTAACTAGGGATCCTGCACCCTCATCCATAGCCAAGGTTAGTCTTGTTCGGCCAAAGCAAGATCAACACCCTGCAGTAGGGGTGGTTACCACCTTGATAGTCAGACCATCTCCAGTTCCAAATGTATGGGAGGTTACATTATGAGTAACCGCGCCTCCCCTCAACAGTAGCCAAAGACACAGGAGGTCTAGGGAACACCCCATGTGTCCGCCCGTCCGCCCTCACTCCCCTATCTCCTTACCTAGTGATAGTTTGTGCGGCTACAACCAATTATAAACACAAACCCTTTTCCACTATTCCCTTCAAAAATTCTCCTGTTCCCCAAGAAACTGACATTTAATGTGGCATTTATTGTAGCATTAATTGCTCCCAACGGTCTGAGAAGCCCTCCATCCTGTATAAATAGGGTGTCAGGGGTTCTCAGAAGTGGTCAGAACTTGAGCCAGAATCTACCATGTAGTAAGTGTGGTTACAAGTTTGATGTTGCCACTAGTTACCTTGAATTCTCTCTTATTCCCCCCTTGTAATAGCTTGTAATAGCTCTTTTTGTTATATTGTCCACAGTACGTGGTATTTTCTACTGCAATCAAATTTTTTATGGCCATTCATGGCGTGCTCGCTGTCTCTTTGCATTATCTGCCCGACCCTTAAAGGTTAGTAACTAGTTGCTAGTGGTCCCTTGTTCCCCCTTAGCCTTCTAAGTCCCATCGCTGAGTTTGTGGATGTGGGTGACAATTTTGGCACCAACAAAATGAAAACATAACCTTTATATCATATTAGTCAATGAAACTGCCTAATGCCGGCGAACAGCAGCCGCAATTGCACAACAGTTCAAACTCCTCGGAAGGGGGCACGATTATTCAGGAGGAGTTCTCCCTGTTTATGATGGTTGCCCGCATAGTGGATCAAAGGTATATGCCACAAGAAACCACACCTCAATAGGAGCTTGCGGCTCCTCAGCAGAGAATGCTCTAGACAGAGGCGACTTCTCTAAACCAACCACATGGTAGATTCGTGCGGGAATGCTAGGAATTATTCAAAAAAAAAAAACTACAGCTACCTATTAGTGGAGAACCCTGAATTTTTATGAAGAGCCCAAAGACAAAGAGGAACCAAATTGTTACTCCACCTTTGCTACCAATACCGAGATGGATCCACTCCATTCAGATTTTGGGAGCCCCGCCTTTCTAGATTCTTTGGGAGGGAGGATCCCACTTATCATCTTTAGACTTTTGATTCTAAATTGTCTCTCTAGCCCCTCTGAGACGGGCTTTGTTTCATGTTTCTTGCCACCAGGTTCGATGGCAAGGCTAGAAAGTGGTTCCATAATCTCCACCACACTCTGTTGGCTCCTTGAAAGAGCTGGGGAAGGAAATGCTATAGAGGTTCACAACCTCAAGGTGGAGGAAGAATGATCTGGATGCCCTCCTCTGGGTAAGACAAGGTCCTCAGGAGACCTTCAGGAAAAACGGTGACTGCTGCTGGGAGAATACCATGGAAGTCTAGGATGTGGATCCATATGTTTATCAGGTGGAATTCACTAATGGTTTGCATTCAAGCCTCTTCAAGTTCTCTGTAAGTGAGAGGAAGTTGAGGTCTTTTGGAGAGTTGATAGAGCGAACCAATCTCTACATCGAAGGAGAAGCAACAAATGAAGAATTTGTCTCTTTCCTCTCCGTCTTGGAATCCTAGCAATCTAAAAACACTTTCAGTTGGCCCCATGTAGTTCCTAAATGTCCAATCAAGCCCCACCAGGAGTTCTAACCCTCTTCTCATCGTGGCAAGAGTTACCATCATCGAGCCCTGCATCATCCCTGACATTTTAAGGAAATGAGGGTGGCACAATCTTAGTTCCCCAAATAGTGTGGTAATGTGCCTCCTCTCCTCCTAAACCCAGTACCGACATAGTGGGGGAAGCCTGGGGGGAATACTCAGACATAGGCATGCCTATGGACGAACTAGTAGAAATACTCCAGAAGCAGCCAGGCTTCAAAAGCCACAATCCCTTGAGGGTGAGATTTGGAAGTAATAATCAGATTCTCTACTACAAGTTTCACCGTGACATTGAGAATAATATAGAACAACATAGTCCTCCACGTTGTTGTAGAGAGGCACCTAAGAGAGGGAAAATGGACGGACCTTTTGGCAACTAGTCCAAGGATGCCTCCACCTCAAGCAAAGGGAAGGAAAATGATGTGTCAGGTTCAAAAGGACCCAGATGCAATAACATAGAAAAAGTCATCGCCAACACCAATGGGGATGTTGGGGAAGTTAAATGTGTAGGGACGGATGACATAGGCTACATTGGATACATCAACTATATCCATGGGTGAGCCGGTCTTGAGTCCTCCAAGAAAGAGAGCATGAAACGCATCCGAGAGAGAGAGAGGTTGCCTATGCCTCTCGCATGATGCCCTTTCAAGGGGCAATCACTTTCAAGGAAGAAGACCTCCCCAATAGGGTCATGCCCTATCAGAACGAAGTTGTGATCAAGGCCATAATGGACAATTTAATAGTTTTGAGGATCCCACTAAAGACTAGCAGCTCGGTCAATGTGTTTTTCAACCCGGCGTTCGATGTCAGGACAATAAATAAACCTTTAAAAGCTTGTGATTGACCATTGTATGGATTCTCAGGGGAGAGGAAAGTGGTTCAAGTGTGGATCTTTTATTATTTATGTGCGGAATAGCTAGGCAGGAGCCCTTCTTGGTGATTGAATACCCAAGCTGTTATAATATGATCTTCGAAAGACTGCTCCTGGAATATTATTAGGCCATAGCATCAACCTATCTTCAAGTAGTGAAATTCTCTTTGGGAGGAAGGAAGTTCAGGATCTGTAGAGACCCCTAGACAATTGAGGAATGTTACATTCGCTCAGTTAACGCAGTCAGCGAGTATATCCCTCCTTAGGTCATACAATGGGATATCGAAGTATCATTCTTTAAATTATATAATGAGCAGTTTTGTAATTGGTAACCACTCCGAACCTACTTCATTTCTTAAAATTCTCTAGCTAAGTAAAATTATATGTCGTGCGGATACTCGGGTAGAGGTCGCAAATTATTTAAGCACTTATGCGTTGTCTAATGTATAATCAAGGATATTTGGAAACCACTCATACAATGGTTGTCCTTGTTACTAGCTATTCTCGACATATCTTCATTTTTCTTTAAGTGATTGAAAAGTATAATGTGTGGTTACCATTATAGTGGGTGTGCAGCTGTTATCAACTACATTGAATATCAGGAATTCTCATTAAACATTACTCATAATTATAATGGGCGGATATGGGTATTGTATTCCCACAAGGTTATCACTGCAACATGATTATCCGATCCTTATATGATGATAATTTCTTAGCACTAATTATAGGATTGTATGGTTATTAGTGGATGTAACCGCGCAATGGTTATTCAGTTTAAAGAGTTTAATGGCTTTATCACCCTGAGTGGGCATCTTGATACTGGTAAATCATAGGTACTACCAAATAACTGTGTGTATACATTATGTTCATTATATCATTTGCAACTTTGGTAGTTGTGCAATGCATTAGGCAAAGGTAACCAGTAAATTATTAACTATAAACACATGTGTTGGGAATATTTCCCGCAATGTCCCCTTGATTTGAAGAGGCGTCACACTCAATGCTAAGTACATATTATATTTGATAAACCTTCTTTTACATCATGTCAATGCATGGTTAGGTCATTCCAATCATTGGAATAGTTCTCTGTTTTTACTGTAAAAACCGCTGAGAAGACTAACTGTCTCAGCGGATCCGCTGAGACGCAGACAGATTCTGCCGCTGAGACTGGAGATTAGCCGCTGAGGCTGAAGCATGTCTCAGCCCAACCGCTGAGACAAATTCATATTTGAATAAAGGCCTAGAGGGATCTACTTTTGGCGCAAGTGGCTGGAAAGCAAAGACAACATTTTATATTTTTGTCCATGCTGTGATAGGGAACTCTTCAGAGACATTGCAGTTTGGAGGAAATATAAAAGAAAATGTTAGGTCATTTTGTAAAGCATGGAAAATAATCTGAAAGAGCAGCTACTGTGCTATTGACGGCTTCCACAAATCTCTCTTCCTGCTTCCTGAAGCAACAAGCAGACAACTGAGATAAGATTGTTCTTGTCGATTCAATCCAAAATGGCAAGTGGATCTTTCTTCATCTACAGAAGAAGAAGATCAGAATGGAACATTGCTTGAAGATGTTGCAATTCAGCCCTGTTCCAAGACAGCATCTATTGTACATCAACAACAGAAGACCAAAGCTGAAGGTTATATCTTTACAGTCCTATGTTGTAAAGGAAAAATATCAACTCCATAAGAACTTATTAGTTCTGAGTGTGTAGGGCCTTATGCCTGAGTGTGTAGGGCTTAGTGCCTGAGATTATAAGGCTTCGTGGCTGATATTGTAGAGTTGTACTCCCAGCTTGAGTAGTAAGATTTCTGAGGAGATCTGAGGCAGGGCTTCTTGATAGGCCTGAGGTAGGAAATCAGGAGGATTTTTGAGTTGTAGGAGGTGGAGCAATCTGTAACATCCTCCAAACAACTAGACCCCTAGGATAGTTTTGTAATGACTAGGTCATGGCAAAACCCTAAGATGCGCAAAGAGAACATAAGAGCTTAGGCTCGAGGCAAAAATCACCATGGTCTACGGATGATGATTTCCAGTTACCAAGCCAAGAGTTGGCCTTAGGGCGTCACCATGACCCATGACCCCACATTGATATGACTAACCCAGTAAGAGGGCCCCCTCATAGTACCCCAATTATCAAACCGTAAAAAGAAGGGGATGAATTGAATGTGGCGCTAGCGGCTAGAGCTGGCTTTAGTGGTGGTTTAGTCGGACCGTCGAGATGAGTTCTGAACCGCTGAGACAAACCCTACATCTTTGAGATGCTAGTGCGGGAGCTAGCGCTAGCGCAGAGCGCTGGCGGTGGTTGCCAAACCGGCGAGCGTTACACCATTGAGATGCTAGCGCTGACGCTAGCACTAACGCCGATGGTTGCTCAATCAAAGGGAGGCAAACAAGACTCATTTTGGTGGCCAAATTCATGGCCAAGGGAGTCCAAAAGTCCTCCCAATTGATGGGAATTCATTCCCCCTATCAATTAGAAGAATATTATGAGGTTTTCCAACTCTTAAGGAGGGTAAATTTAGTGACCTTTGTGGATTGCCAAAATTTTCACCATGAATGTTGTTAATGGAGGAATCCCAAGCATCATCTCCTCCCCTACCAGGATTTGGTTCTATAAAAGGGCTCAAGGGGTGAAGGGAATGAGTTTATACCACTTTTCTAGAAAATTTTCCTACCTAAGCACCTACCGGCATGGCACCCAAGAGCTCTCGAACAACCATGGAGGACCGGAGATCGGCACGACAACAAGCCGCAATTCTGTTCCTCTCCTCTCATCCATTTCTTAGTGGGTCGATCTCATCATTTTAGCCACTAGATTTGGGGTCAATTGGTCTTGGATCGGCATGGCCGAAAGATTGTGTTCAAGCATTTCTTCTCTTGTTCAAATTCCCGATTCCGGCCTCCTCCGACTGGCCAACACTCGTACATCGTTGGCTGCCACCTCAACGAAGGTGGAGGAGGCATTGGCCGACCGGGAGAGTGTCTCAGTGGCTAGGAAATCACCTCCCAAGTGGGTACAGGATGGGCCAATCGTGGTCGTCGGCTGATTGGAGAAGATGAACCGATGCTCTCCGTTTAGATAGATTAATATTTTTGTCATTTATTAACGTCATATTGTCCCCCTACAAATGCACGTTTTTAAAACTGGAATTTGAACCCCTTATAGCTTGTTTTAGGAAAAATGGCCATAGACAAAATTTTTATATCACTGTGTCTAGTTTATTTTAAAATCGATTTGAGCCGATATGGACTAATGGTTGATTGCAGCACACAAAATGGTGCAACCTGTACATAGGGTTGACCTGAGAATGATTTGAATGCCCCAATTAATCCAGACGTCCAAGTGCTTTGAAATTTTGAGCATTGGTTAGATTTACCCTTATCGGCAACATATGCAAAAATACGAATTTTTGGAGAAATTTTTTCTATGGTTTTTGTAGAAGTTTAATAATTCATGTATGAATTAATTTTAGGGTCTAGAAACCTCTAAACTCTTTTAAATTTAGGTGGGTGGTCCTTCGTGTCATTACATGTCACTGGTAAAAATTTCATTCCATTTGGGATTGATTTGGTTAAGTAATTGAGAACTCAAGGTTGGTCAAACTAAGGGTTAAAAGGTCAAAAGTGCACTTGTTGGTTGAATGGGCAAATCTCATGCAAAAGTGATGAATCCTTGGCCACTAATTTAATATCACATAAAACACCTCCTTCCAAGACTTGGGGTGATTTGGACTAGTTATGCCCTAGAACCCTAGTTCAAAACTTAGGGTTGTACTTTGAACCTATTGAAGGACATAGGCTCATATGTCCTTGGATTGACTTGAAATTTGGTAGAGAGGTTCATAGGGTGGTGTAGAGACATAGGTAATTTATTTGGAATTTTTGGAGACTTGTATTCTCTCTGATTTAATGAAGAATCATTTAGAGCTCTTTCTTAGTAGAAATTACATGTTCATATAGCCTAGGAAGTTAATGAAACTTTGGCAGTGAGTTTTTATTGATGATATTGTTCTCTAATAATTTTGTCATGAATTTTGAAGTGTTATATATGGTACTACATTCATAGCCCTCAATCTGTGCCCTTATTGCATAAAAATTAATTATGGGTTTAATACTCATTGACAAATTATGGAAATTGGTCAGAGGACTTGTTAGGCCAAACACATGATCTATTAATTTTAGAATAATTTTTGGAGTTATTTATATGTGGTTCCCTTCACAAGGTTACCTTGGACATGTTTATTTAATTAATGGAATTATATGGTCAAATGGATTTAAAAAATTATGGAACTTCATCAGTGAACATTTCTGACCATTTTGGACACCAAGTAATATTCTTGTAATTGTTGAATGAGAATTTCTAGTAGCTTCTTTATTAATCATTGATCTTGATTAATTAGGTAATATTTTAATTGGAGATCAAACCTTTCTAGCAAATTGTAAAATTCAGGTTTGGCTGTTATTTTGCTGTTATCTAGTTGTACAAATTTTAGTGAAGCCATACCATTTCAGAAAACCATACTTGATGTACAAAATCATAGGCTCACTAATTTTGGAGTAATTATAATAATTACCAAATTATGTAGAAAAATTATAAACTTCTGGATATGGTGCTATAATATCATAACTCACCCCCAATAATAATCTTGAGTCATTTTGATGATTATTTGGAGTACCTCCTCTCATGCACCTCATGTAGCTCATTTTGTCTGCGAATAGTAAAACTGTAAAACTTGAGTAACTTGTAGACCATTAGGTGGGAATGGAAGGTAGATGGTGTACTTAGTCTGTTTGAGGAGATTTTAGGTCATCAATAGGATCATGTACGTTGAGTGTGCCCGATAAGCTAAGGGGCAAGGTTGTGCCCGGGATTGACGAAAGAACGCCTTTCCCTTAGAGTAGAATATAAAACACTTAGTGTTAACTCAAGTGAAATGTTAAGAGGGGTATGTTCAAGGGTTGACATCATAAAAATAAGTGTCATGGAAAGGGCGTTTGGGCTATCATCCCATCGTACCTCCTAGTACCGATGCGAGCCCCTCATAGTGTAGACCTCGGGAAGTCCAAGATTAAACCAAAATTGTAGGAGTAAATTGTTATGCAAAATTAACTCAATAATACACTCACCCAATGTAAGACACCCCTCCCGGAACACAAGACACGGCCGAGGGGAGTCCTATGCCTAGGACAGCCGCCTTGCGGGAGTGCCAGCACACGAGCTAGCCTCCCCCACAAGACGCCTATCCTGCCGGCCAAACCAACTGAACAGCGGCAACCCATCAATAATTTAAAAGAAAGAAGCCATATAAATATATTCACATAAGTGTCCAAATAAGTACAAAAGACAAGAAGCTCCGAGAGCTCCTGCAAAAGTATCAGAGTATCAATCTAAATGCCCCAAGGGCTACCTCTCGAACTGCGCTCACATCGGTCACCAACGGTAGTGAGGGTATTGTGGTCTCCGGCCCTGTCGTCCTAACCTGACTATCCTCCTCCAGCACCGTGCGCTGCTGCCCCAGGGTGCGCTCCTAAAAAGAGGGGTGCAACAACCGTTAGTCATAAAGACTAAGTGGCTTCACTTCCTCTCCCCCATCGACTCCAAGGCACCGGGCGGAAGGGAAGAAAGGGGAGCAACAATATAATCAGTACTAGCAAAAACAGGTGACAAGAGTAGATGTAATCATGGCAGTTATAGCATATGTATAAGAAGGTACACCAAAAGAGAGCATGATCAACGACAGTGTATGAGCAGTCGAGCATAAAATAACATATGTTTAAGAAAGTACACCAAAAGAGAGCATGATCAACGATAGTGTATAAGCAGTCGAGCATATAATAACAGAATTTGAACTTAACTTATGAGGGTGCCCATACAAGCTTATAAGTTAAGGATCCGAGCATAATGTTACCCATCATATAAAGGTGCCCATACAAGTTTATATGATGAGTTCTGATGCGGTGGAATGACATGGTTATGAAATGATGAATGCAATGCAATGATTATGTAATGATACTCACCCATGCAAAGTTGATATGTCGACATAGACCTACAGTTCTCGCTTTTTGAGGGGTAGCTAACCACTCAGGCATCTCCCATCGTGGCCAGACGGAGATAGTGGAATGAGCTCCTCCACTACTAGGAGGGTATGAACACTATCATTCTTAGGCCTCTGTATGCCTCGACACTAAGAACACACAGTGAAGACCGTGCGTACTGCTCGGATCATGCTGAGCCTTCAAGGACACAGAAGGGGACTTGCGTAGGTGAGAACCAAGATTCCAACCAAACCGGTCTAGAGTCTACCCGTCGGCTTTTGTCGGTGTCACGACCAGCAAGCCCGTAGAATCGCCACAAGTAATCCTCCAACCAGGATCATCACACTACCATGTGCACACCATGCACATTCATGAAATTCGCATGCACCACCCGTGCTATCAAGATTCCAAGGACTCGCGTAAGGAGCATTATTCCATTTCTCCTCCTAACATAGAAGGGGACTTGGGTAGGTGAGCACCAAGAGTCCAACCCAATAGTTTTAGAGTCTACCCGCTGGCTTCTGTAGGTGTCACGACCATCAAGCCCGTAGACCCGCCACAAGTAATCCTCCAACCAGGATCATCACACCACCATGTGCAAACAATGCACATTCATGAAATTCCCATGCACCACGCATGCTATCAAGAACCCAAGGACTCGCCAACCGGGTTCCTCACCTCTTAGGATATAACCATACCCTAGAAACCTCACCAACCATCACTGTTCACATACGGAGTTGTCATAACTCTAACGCAGTGGAAGGTATAAGGCATGGGATTACACTCTATGTGATCCTAAGGACTACTTGTGTACCTTGTGGCATATCAGATCACTAGAAGGGTTACCCAATATGTTTCCTGACCTTTCTCATCCACGGGCTAATTTCACCACAAGTTCAGGGATGCATTTTTATTCAATCGTATTCTATCAATAACATTATTACACTACAACATGAGAATGATTCCAAATATGCAACCTCCTGTTATTAATATCATCTTTGTATCTAGGTCAGCACATCTATTTGTAGCAAATACACTAGTGGAATAACATTACCAAAACCGAACATCGAACTTGCTACATCAAGACATAATTATCACATGAATACCTCTGCCAAAAGTGCACTGGAATTTTATTATAAAGCATGACTCCATATTTCTTTCTTCGCTAGCATCCTAGTGTTTCACAATCAGCATAATTATTTATGATGAAATATTTAATCTAAGAAGCAATTCAAACAGAAAAGTTATAAGATTATGTAAGATCTCTTTTCTCAAAACCAGTTCGGGTACTTGAAAAATCGAACCTCTGCCGTATCGCACGGTCAAGGTGGATCTTCGCCCAGAATTGCTGCCTTACGGTGTCACCAACACTTGGGTTAGCCAACCCCGCTCAGCACCGACTCTGCCGGCTATACGATCATAAGTAATATATGCGAAAAGTAAGTACAGAATTAGAGGCATGTCCACACGTCACAACATCATATAGAATATAATGAAACAGAAATGTCCAAAAAGAGACAGTACAAGCAAAAGGGGCTTAAGCCCGATACATATCCAAAATAAGTACTTTCTCTCTCTACAACATGCGGAAACTACAAAACTCTCAGATACTAAAATCTAACTATCTAATCATCAACCTGTGGCGTCGTGGTAGTATGCAGCATCCGCTGCTCAGGTCCTGCCATCTCGTCCAGCTGCGCGTGGGACAACTCCGTCTCCTCGGGCTCCTGCGGTCACAACCGACCGTTAGTCATAAAGACTAAGTCGTTTTGTCCTCGCCTCCCTCCACGACTCCTAGGAACCGAGCGGGAGGAAGAAGCGGAGGACAACAAGGGGTAAACAAGGAAAGAGGTGACATGGCACTAATCTAGCAAGTATAGGAAAAGCGGTAAAACTAGCTAGCAGTATAGTGCAAATAAATGACAGTAAAGTAGAGCATGAAGTAAACCAGTAATAAAAATGCGGTGCAGTAAGTAAAACTAATCTACCATCACAGATTCGTACCTTAACTTATATGAACGCCCATACGACATATAAGTTAAGATGTTCAGGTAACCCATCATATAAAAGAGCCCATACTAATTTATATGATGGGGGTATGCTAATGTGTATGTTATGCTATGCTTATGATGACTTAATGTGTTTATGCAATGTGACTCACCCACACGACTCTATGCGCACAGACCTTTATTGTTCCCAATTTGTTAGAAAGGAAGACAACCTTTCGGGTACCGAACGTCGTGGCTCACGGTGGCAGTGGATCGGGCACTCCACATCCTAGGCGTGTATGCTCACTACCAAGCCTAGACCTCACGTATGCCTCAACGCTAAGAACACAACAGCGGAGCTCCTGCGTACTCTTGCTGGAATCCACCAGACTTTACGGTCGGGGTGGGTTATTAGGGATTGTCCTCCAGACCACGATACTCAAACTTACCGGCCCTCTAAACCTCACCCTCACCTGAGTCAACATACTACCATCGGTGACACGACTAGCCTAGTACCGAAGACACGCCAATATTTGCATAAGAAATAGGTGTTATTAAGTCCACCCGAGCCTCCGGCTCAGGGACTAACACACAAGCTGATCCAACCCATCTCCTCCTCGAAGGAGATCCATACTAGTTTGCTGACCTAATTAGGCTACTCTTGCCTACAATTTAGTTAGTATTATATTTAGGGTGAATCTTGGACTTCCCGCGGTATACCTCTTAAAGGGGCCCCCAACGGTACTAAGGATTTAAAGGGGCTCAACCCCACCATCCTCTTTCTCAAGACAATTACTTTAGTTGGTGATTAACCTTTAGTTCACCCCTCATTATTTCATATAATTAAAGTAACTTAGCTCAACACCCGTCCCACCCAATTGGGTTGGACGTACTTCCACCCTCATGCACCAACCCTAGCACCATCTCACTGCTAACCCTAGGTTTGACCCTCTTTGAATCATTGTAAGCTATAACACAAATACTGAATGGCCATAACTTCTAATCACTACTTAGGGGTCTGAATTGTCTAAAATTCAAAATTCTGTTGTTACTAATCGCAGACCACTAGGTTGCCTCAAAAGGAGATCCTTCTACAAAATCAACACCAGGGTCTGGTATAATTATACTAGGCTCCCACTGACCTTAATAATGTATGTTCCAATTTCCATAATTTTCCATATTAATTTGGTATTTATTATTACTTAAAGTAGTTAAGGCCTTAGGTCAAATTGCACATGATCTATCCTCAAAATACTTCTACATGCTACATGAAAATTATCAGTGAGGTAATATTCCGTATCAAGGTGGTTTACTGAGTTTCATGACCCTAGGATGTCATGTGGCCTACTAAATCATCATAGTTGTATAATTACCAAAATGCCACTATAATTAGGAAAAATAATATTTCACATCTGAAAATTCTACAAAAATTACCAATTGTCCAAATGGGGGTCTAGAGTTCTCTGCCAAATATTTATATGATTACCATATGATTTGACTAATTAAAATGATTTAACATCCAAATGTAATAAATACCAATTTCCACATGTACATGAAATACAAATCCACAGGCTTCCAAATAATTATCATGGGTATATATAAACAAAATATGACAGATAACCAAGTTTCATAATTTTGCCCAATGATTTGACATTTTTCATAATTAAATTCCTCTAAGCTAGTAAGCACATAAAAATTCCTCCACAAGAAATAACACTTCAATAAATTCTACTAAAATCACCATAGCCTATTTTCATCCCAATTCAGCCACTGATAAAATATCATAACCATAAAAAGACATCTGACCATGCATTTTATTTATTTGGGGAAATAGTGGCAATTTCATTTAATAAGGGAAAAATACATAAATGACTCAAAATATCCCCAATAAATTATCTAAACCATTTTATTCTCTTAAAAACATGACTACAAAGTTCTGAGCTAAGGCAAGGACATTTGGTCCTATGTCCTTCACAAACCCTAAATTGCAACCTTAAGGGTTTACCCTTAGGGTTTTAGGAAAAACCACCCTAATGGCTCCAAATGCTCCATTAGGGGGTGTCACATGCATTATTTTATCATTACCTACATAATCATCAAATTGGAGGAGGCCAACTCACTCAACTCCTCGTAAGGCCTAAACCCTAATTTGCCCCTTAAGGGCCCTCATTAGGGTTTCCCATTTTCCAAAACAAATCAACTCCAAATGGAGTGAAAATTTAGTCAGGCACTACTCATGTACTAAAGAGCATGCTACCAAAATTTGATGGCATTAGGACTTCATATGCTTCAAAATACAACATTATTTAAATATCTTAAATACCACAAAACTATAGGTAACAGGTCCCATCAAGGGCTGATCTTTGGGCAGACGGTGCCCCTAGGGTATACCTACCCATGGTTAAAATCTCAGCTTCAAAGCTTGAGAGATCTAGGCTAGATAATTATTTTAGTGGACTGACCTAGTGTAGGACCAGTCCTAGTAAAATAGCTCCCCAGGGAGCTGTGGGTCACCAAATGACCTGAAATCAAGCCCTACTGAAATCTAAGGTCAAGGCCTGCAACTTTCATGTTGGGCACTTTTGCTAATTCAGTCATTAAGGGACCCTAATTAACTATAGAAGTGGATGGATGATAAAGGGCAGAAAATCCAAGCTAATGAATTAATATATATATAAAAAGAACAGCACGCATCTTGACGCAAATCCTGCGGCCAGGGGATCGTCTTCCTCCTCCAGCCAACGGCTGAGATCACGCCGAGCTGGGCGATGTTGTGACCGCGATTGCCGACGATCCAGCCACCACCACCGTCGGCCAACACCACCGACACCTTCGTGGTGGTCGGGGCTACCATCTATCGGCGACTGGCGGCTGGAGGTGGCGGTTTCCGGCGAACTCGATGGTTCCAAATCCATGGAAATTGGTGAGAAATCAAGCATGGATCCCGGATCAATTGAGCCTGATCCTTAGATTAAATCACAAGGAGATCTAGCATGAGGGGAGGGGAGGAGAAATGAACCTCAGTGGTGGCTCGGCGGCGGCGTCAGCTATTTGCCATGGGAGTTGTTGTCTCCGGCGTCCATGCCCAAATCCTCCATTCTCCACCCTTTCCTTAGCTCCAGGGGTCATTCCCGACTGCTTTCTCCCTTCTGAAGATGATGGTGTGGTCAGTTGTGAGGGAGGAGGCTTGTATAGACAGGTTTGAATTTGAAGCTCAAGGGGAAGGCTTGGCCGACCACTTGTCCTACTCCCTGCTGCCTCCTGCTTCCCTCTGGGTCAAGCCCAGAACAACAGCAATCAGGGATGGCCCCTAGGCTGATTGGGGTTGAGTGTGGAAGGAGGGGAGGGTGCTTTTGCTTTTCTCTTTTGGTTCCCTTCTTCTCACTCCTCCTTTTCCACCTTAATTGGGCTAACTCAAGGTTGGGCTTGCCCAACCAGTTGCCAAGGGGCTTGCTTGATCCTTTGATTGGTGTTAAGCCAAATGATTTTGTTGGGTATTGTATCCACAATTACCTGGATTTGAAGATGTCCCCTAGTGAACTAAATTGAATTGAGGATGTATTTGATGATTTCTGTTTAGATATGTTATGACAGGTCTTAATGCTAAGTGCACACCAAAGTCAGGTTGCAATGGATCACCAAACACAGTTCTAGACAATGTAATCCCTCATTGTGTAGAACAAAGTGTTGGTCCATGCGTTATCTCTCTATTGGGGTGTACTTCATATACTCATAACTGAAGGTTTTCAAGTTTGAGGAGTGGAGCAGGTTTTCAGAAGAAAAGAAATTTTTGCTAAGTTAATTCACCGAGATGTCTCGTGAAGTTCCGATGAATCTCGATGAATCCAGACAGAAGCCAAATTTCTAGTTTAAAGAAGAAATTTCTGCGGCTAAGTCTATTCGTCGAATGTTCTCATGAACTCTCGACGAATATCGACGAACGCAGACAGAAGTCAAAAAGGCAGACTTGTGAAGGAAAATGTGCGGCAAAGTCAATTCGTCAAATGTTCTCGAGAACTCCCGACGAATTCCGACGAATGAAAACAGAAGATAGTTTTCAAGCTTTGATCAGTATTTTTCAATGGCCAAGTCAATTCGTCGAATGTTCATGTGAAGACTCGACGAATGACAGACAGACGGATTTCAAATTTCAGTTTCGTTTTCAAAAATTAGGGTTCGCCGCCATGTACAGTACACATGGTGATTCCTCCTTTATTTGTCGCCCGAGCCGTTGAAAGTCTCCCTATAAATAATGTTTTATTTTTAGGGCAAACACCTGAAAACACCCGATTGTTAAAAGAGATAATATTTTCTAGCCGTTTCTTCCTCTCTTGCTGAACAAGTTTCTGAGATCTAAAGTCTGCGCCGCTCAAGATTCGTTCTTCAGTGTTGCTAGAGATTTCTCAGATAAGAAGACCTTTGATCTAGTTGCTGCTCTCTATATTGAAGATCTTTTCAAATTAATCAAAGGGCCTACTCAGATCAGGTTTGCCGATTCTTTACTCATCCTAATCCTTGAAGATCCAAGCTTTCACTCTAAAGGAAGAAGAAGATTCAGTCTCTCCAGATCTGAAGTTAATCTCTATTAAGATTCAAGAGAAGTTTCGTTTCAAACTTTATTTAATTCCTGTAGGAGTATTTACTCTGAGTTATTTTGTAGGAGTTATTTACTCTGAGTTGTAGGAGTTGTTTACTCCGAGTTGTAGGAGTTGTTTACTCTGAGTTTGTAGGAGCCGTTGTCTCCGAGTGTAGGATTTGTTGAGAAATCTGAGTTTTGGTGAAGTTGCCGACGCTAGCCCGAAGTGCTAGATAGGCGGAGCGGGAGAGAGGAGTACCCACCTATGGGGAACCTCTATAAATCTTGTGTCTCTGTGCTGTGATATTTATTTTTGTGTGTGTGCTAAATTTTTATTCCGCAATCACAGTAGAGATCACCTATTCACCCCCCCCCCCCCCCCCCTCTAGGTGATTTAGGTCGACAACGATTTCTTTCAATTGGTATCAGAGGTAGGTTGTCTTTAAGAGGTTAACACCTAGATTAAAGATACTTCAACATTGTCAAGATCTCTATCTATGGACAGAGGCATGGAAAGGTTTTTCTCCAAGCTCCCAGTTTGCACTAAGGAGAACTTCCCAATGTGGAAAGAAAGAGTTATCTTCTACATGGAAGCAAATGATCCCCGAATCTCTCAGATAGTTAAGGAAGGTCCCGTCATTCCTATGGTTGTTTCTACCATTGATGCCACCAAACAAGTGCCAAAGAAACTAATGGATATGACAAAGGACGAAATTGTACTTGTCACTCTGGACAAGAAAGCAAAGCACATCATAGCAGGTGCAGTTGATGATTCAATGCTACAAAATCTGATTCACTGCAAGTCTGCAAAAGAGATGTGGGATTCTATTGTGGTTCTGATGGAAGGTACTGGAGAAGTTCGAGATGACAGGAAGTCTTTGCTGAACCAAGAATATGAAGCCTTCAAGCAACAAGGCAAAGACACAATTTCTGACACCTACGAGAAATTCTTCAAGATTGTAAATGGTTTGAGAAACTATGGAAGGAAATTCACCATGGGTGAACTAAACGATAAATTCCTTAGATCCTTGTCTAAGGAATGGGACCCCAAGGTGATATCTATTAGAGAATATGGTAAGTTGGCTACTACGGAGCCACAGATTCTGTATGGGAAGCTGCTTTCCCATGAGCTGAAGTTGAATATCAGGAAGTCAGAAGAGGAAAGCAGTAGGAGCTCTGGCAAATAGAATACCATTGCTTTAAAGGCTGAAAGCTCCCGGAGAAGCAGGGCTCTGTCCCCTGTGAGGGATGAGTCTTCTGAGGATAAAGCTGAAGCAGTTCTGCAGATTCAGAACTATCTGAAGAAGAATTCCCTCCTCTCCAAACAATTAAAGAAGCTGCTTAGCAAGAGGAGGCAAATGAGAAAAGGCTCATCTTCCTCAAGAGATCACAGGAGATCACATCGTGATAGAAACGACAGGTATGGTTCTAAACCGAACAAACACGATTATACTGAACCTGTTTGTTATTGTTGTAAAAAGCCAGGGCACATGATAGCTGATTGCCCACACAAGAAGAAGGAATCTTCAAGAAAAGAAGAAAAGAAGTCCTTCAAAGGAAAGAAGAAAGAGGAGAAGAGTTTTGTTGCCAAGAAGTCCAAGACTCTGAGTGATAGTGACACAACTGAGTCTAACTCAGATGAAGAGGCATTCTTTGGACTGATGGCTCAACCTGATACAGAAGACCAATTTGGTCAATATAGAGGAAAAGGTCTCACAGAAGACTGCTTCTATAGTCTAATGGCCATGTCAGATGATGACAAAGATATTGTTCCTTTCACCGGTCAGGTATTATCTTCTACACCTCTTTCATGTTCAGAAACGGAATCTGATGCTAAAGAAAACTACTACTCGGAAGAGGATTCTGAGTTGACTGCTAAGTATGAGGAAATGTTGAAAGGGTTTAATAAGTGTCGAAAGCTTATTAAAACTCAATCAAAAGAGATTCAATCCATAAACGATCATGAATCAAACCTGAGAAAGCAGATTGAAGAATCTAACCTACTCAGGGATGAAATCTTATCCTTGAAGATTGCTCTCTCTGAGGCCACTTCAGCAGGCATTCAGAAGAGTGAAATTATCAATGATTTGACGAAACAGCTTGAGGCTGAAAAGAAGATAACAATGAACTTCTCTAAGCCCAAGACAGTTTTGCCTATAATAGACACTTTCACTGCTGGTTCTGGTAGTAGTGGTTTGGGCCATGTTGCTGAAAAGATCCTAAGAAAGTCAGCCAAAAGAAGAGCTGCTAAAGCAAAGGGTAAGTGTCCACAGTGTGCTCCAACTTTCAAGAAGGTGATTCTTCCTACGAACACTTATGATTTTGAGAGCATTTATGGTCACTTCAGCAAACCAACCCATGTTGAGCCTGCCAAGGTGAACTCAGTGTGGACCAGACCCAAAAACTTTGGATCTAGCTCCCTCAAGGCTCCTTATGAGGAAGTTCAATTGAAGCATCATGGACCATTCGTTCATGGATCAAATGCTAAGAAGGCACCTCAGGTCAAGCCTATTGTGCCTAAGAATTGTGTATGTTGCACCAACGAGGTTTCTACCTCCAAGGATGCTCCTCCTGCAAAGCCACCCGTTCAAAAGGCTCAGCAGAACATAAAGAGGAGATACAATAGATTTGAATGCTGGTGTTGTGGCAAAATTGGTCATTTTGCCATAGATTTTCTGGTTCAATCATACTGTGCCAAGAACTCCACGAGTTAACAGTGCAAGACCGACCACTTGCAAAGTTAATGTTCCAAGTGGTGTTCCACTAACAAGGAACCAAGGGCCCAAAAATGTTTGGTTTCCTAAGGGGTGTTGATCATGTTTGTAGGAATGTCCAAAGGCCGACAAAATTCCTATCTGGTATTTGGATAGTGGTTGCTCTCGGCATATGACTGGGAGAAGAAGATTACTTCAGGATTATGTTCCAGTTGAGAACAGGCCTAAAGTAAAGTTTGGCGGATCTGAGCGAGGTATTATTATAGGCTATGGTTCAATAACCAACGGCTCAGTCGTTTTCACACGTGTAGCTCATGTGAAAGGATTGAAATATAATCTGATTAGCATAAGCCAACTGTGTGACAAAGGATATACCGTTGAGTTCTTTAGAGATAGATGCCTGATAAAGATGTCCGTGTCTGCGGAAACTATTTTAACAGGCTCTATGAGTAGTGGTATATACTGTTTGGATTTTTTATGTTTACAGTCTTCTACCCCAGTGTGTTTTGTTGCCAAAGATAGTGCATCTCTCTGTGACCAATGGCAAAGAGACTAGCACATATTAATTTCAAAACTATATCTATGTTATTTTCTCACAACTTGGTAAGGGATGCCCCCAAAGTTAAATGCATTAAAGAAAGCCCTTGTCATGCTTGCCAAATGGGTAGGCAAACAAAGTCTAGCTTTAAGAGCAAAATTGGCAATAATTCTACCAGATGTCTTCATCTGCTGCATATGGATTTATTTGGTCCAATGTCAGTTAGAAGCTTAGGTGGGAAAGCTTACACCTTGGTTATTGTTGATGACTATTCCCGGTTTGCATGGGTGTTCTTTCTAAAACTTATGTCAGAAACCTTTAGCATATTCACTACATTTGTCAACCTTATTCAGAATGAACTTGACTGTTCAGTGGTCAAAATCAGAAGTGACCATGGAACAGAATTTTAGTCTGGGGCCATGACAGAGTTTTGTGAAAGTCAAGGTATCTCCCATGAGTTTTCCTCTCCATGTACTCCACAGCAAAATGGAGTAGCTGAGAGAAATAATAGAAACCCTCATAGAAGCTGGCAGGTCTATGTTGAGTGATTCTGCTCTTCCAGAATACTTCTGGGCAGAAGCTATCAACACAGCTTGCCATGTGCAAAACAAAGCACTCATCAATAAGAACCATCGTAAGACCCCGTATGAGATTCTAAAGGGCAGAAAACCAAAGATTTCATATTTTATATTTTTTGGCAGTAAATGTTGTGTACTTAACAATGGAAAACAACCTACAACCAAGTTTAGTGAAAAATGTTTTGAAGGTATTTTCGTAGGATATAGTAGCCATAGTAAGGCATATAGTATTTTTAATAAGAAACTCTGGTGGTAGAAGAAACGGTCTATGTTGTATTTGATGAGACGAGCCTGCTGCATAGCAACTCGTCTAGTGTGTTCATTGAAGATGCAAGTGAAAAGCTAAAGGAACTCACTATGGAAGATGGAGTAAATACCACAGATGATGCACCAAAGTTGGCATAAGAGATCTCAGATCACTCTGAAGATGAACAAGAAGTTCATGAAGAAGAAGATGTTCCAGAGGTGGCTGAACCTCAAGTTGCTCCTGAAAATGCAAGTAACTTGGGAGTCAGATATTCAAGAGATCATCCAGCTGATCAGATTATCGGAGATCCTCTAGCATAGTTCTAACCAGAAGAGGTACAACTAACGAAGTTTTACATTTAAGTTTTCTTTCACAGATTGAGCCAAAGAAGTTTGAAGAAGCAAACACCGATCCATCTTGGATCCTTGTTATGCAAGAAGAGCTCAACCAATTCAAGAGATGTAAAGTTTGGGAGTTAGTACCAAGACCCAAAGGACAAAATGTGATTGGAACCAAATGGGTCTACTGGAACAAGCTTGATGAAAAGGGCATCATTACAAAGAACAAAGCAAGACTGGTTGCACAAGGATATAGTCAAGAAGAAGGGATTGATTTTGATCAGAACTTTTCACCAGTAGCAAGACTTGAAGCCATCAGATTATTTCTGGCTTATGTTGCATATAAGGGCTTTAAGGTTTTCCAGATGGATGTGAAGTCAGCCTTCCTGAATGGAGACCTAAAAGAGGAAGTATATGTAGCTCAGCCTCCAGGTTTTGCAGATCCTAACTTTCCTGATCATGTATATTATTTACAGAAAGGTTTGTATGGTCTCAAACAGGCACCCCGAGCCTGGTATGAGACATTGTCTAGGTTCCTTCTTGAGATCAAATTTATAAGAGGAACAATAGATAAGACATTGTTTCTTAGGGAAGTGAAAGGCGAGATTTTGCATGTGCAAATCTATGTCGATGATATTATTTTTGGCTCTACATATGTCAAACTTTGCAAAAAGTTTTCTAACTTAATGCAAGGTAAGTTTGAAATGAGCAGTATGGGAGAGATGAAATATTTCTTAGGACTCCAGGTGCACCAATTTGAAGATGGAATTTTCATCTCTCAGACGAAGTTCACCAAAGAGCTCCTTAAGAAATTTGGAATGGAGAGTGCAACCTCTATGAGGACTCCAATGGGCTCAAGCATGTCTCTGGACAAGGATGAGAAAGGGAAACCTTTTGATGAAACCAAGTACAGAAGCATAATTGGGTCCTTGCTCTACCTTACTACTAGTAGGCCTGATATAATATTTTCAACATGTGTTTGTGCCAGGTATCAGGTGAACTGTAAGGAATCTCATTATGCCGCTGCAAAGAGGATTTTGAGATACCTTAAGGGTACACCAAATCTTGGCTTAAGGTACCCGAGAAGCAATGACTTTGAACTAATCTTGAAGACAGGACAGTTGTAATTTCACGAAATTGCATGGGATTTCACTGGATAAATCAGAAAATTTCATGAAGTTTCACGGGATTTCACATGTCAAAATATTTCTCTTCTCGGACACGTCTCCCGTGAAATCTTATTATTAAATACAATTTATTGGATCCGAAGAGCCATCCGTGAAATCAGGTACGCGCCCAAATTTTTTTTATATATATCAATATTGAAAACACGTGATTCCATGCGTCCCTTCCGTGAAAACCCTTCTCGTCTCTTCGTCTCCCTCAAGAAATCACTATTCTTCTTCCCGATTTCGTCAAGCTCAATGGCGCCAAAAGCACGTCTGCATTCTGGTGGAGAGCTAGTGCGAGGTACGTTTAGAGCGGCCTCAGATGAGTTCAGAAACATCATCATGATGCTTGATGTCGTCGGGCTCAGTTATGTTTTGGAGGAGCCGGCTAAAATTTTAGAACAAGATGTTCTTGAGTTCTACAGGAATGCAAAAATTTCCAGTCAAGGCAAGAAAAGAAAGAGCTGCATCTGGTCATGTAAAATAGTTTTGAAAGCCAGTGGCATCAACAGGATCTTGAGGTTGCCTGAAGTCGAATCAGAAGAAGTGTATGCTGAAGACATTCTCAGAGCCAAGAGATTTTGTGGCATCTCTGATGAAGGTTCTAAAATAAGAAGGAAATTCATGAATGATGGAGGTAAATTGTTATGTGATATTTTAGGAAATGTTTTATTGTGCAAGGTAGGCTCTCATGACAACCTATCTGAAGAAGCTTTTAAGATTCACACTGCTATTATCTGTAGAAAAGATTTCAGTTTTGGTGAAGTTATATTTGATAAAATTAAAGAAAGTTTCCTAGCCCCAAATTTTGGCAGAATTCTTAGTCTGCTACTGAATGGTAGTAATCCTGGTATGTTTAATCTTGGAAGAGGCTCTCCACTCCATCATACAAAGAAAATTACCTCATCTATCTTCTCTAAGTGGGAAAGAGTCATCCCAAAAGGTGGAGTGAAGAGAGCTGCTGATGCTGATGAAGCTGGCTTACAGAAGGATGACAGATTTCTGGAAGAAGGTCAACCCTCAAGGGGAAGTGGACCTAGTCCAGCTCCTGATCAGGGAAGAGGTGAACATGTTGAGGGGGAGTTTCCAACCCCAAGAGACAATGTTGAAAGTGGTGCTGCTACCAAAAAATTCCTCCCAGTGATGCTGATCAAGTTCCTGTTGATCCAGTTAGTCCTGCTGTCCCTGATGTTGTTCATGACCTGGAGGGTCAAGGGAAATTTGCTGATGTAGATGAAGCTGCTATGCTAGAAGAATCAAGGAGATCACCTGCAGTGATTGTTTCTTATTTAGAACGTAATGAAGACTTGCCAGATACTGCATATGTACATACTGAGAATTTTGATTCAATAGAGAAGGGCAGTTTTGGTGATCAGTTGGAGTTTGCCAAGAGGATGTCTTTGGGTGAGGGGGAGAAAGAACAAGAATATATATTCATGGATGAATCTGCAGTTCCTCATGTTCTTCCTTCTGTGCTGCTTTTGCCCCCACCAGAAGTTCTTATTAGACAATATCCAAGAGTAACTGTGCTTGATAAGCAAGCACAGTCTACCAGTTTTGTAGCTGATAGAGCCTCTCCTGAAGATTTAGAAACTGGAGAGAGCTCTCAATCTCCTTTGTTGAAGTCTATTGCAAGTTTGCTGCAAGCTCAGACTGAGCATTTTGATAAGTCTATCAAGAAAGTCTATCAGAAGATTGATACTGTTGATAGTGCTTTGAGACAGGAAATGACTGAAATAAGGCATGAAATGGGCATATTCAAAAGTGATCAAGAAGCCTGGATGACAAAGGCAGGAAAGGCATTGGACCACACCAATAAGGGAGTTGGGCATTGATGAGTCTGGTTTATACAGTGATTTCTGGCCTCATTTGGGTTTATTTTAGTGTCATTGCACTTCATTTGTTGTTCATATACGCTTATAGTGATAGCATGGCGTCTCTGCGCCTTTTGTGCAATCCGTTCCCCTTTGTGGCATATTTTTTTCCTATATATTACTGTATGCCTGTGTTATGGATCCGGTGATGTGCACGGATCGGGGTTATTTGTACTTTTCCTGCAGGTCCTGGGTTCGTGTGCACGTTCGGGATGGGGCGGGGTGATTTTTGGCCTAAAAAGCCTCTGATCGTGTGCATTCCATCGCGCACGATCAGGCGCACGATCATTGATCGTGCGTTAATTCCCAGCCCAGATCGAGATAGGACCAAAGATATGTGCACGATCACAGGCCTTTCTTCGCGCACGACCACTCGTCGTGCGCCCCTGACCGTGCGATGTTTTCTATATTTCCTTTGCTACAGGTTGACTGCGCACGATCACAGTCATTCCTTCACGCACGACCATTGTTCGTGCACCACTGACCGTGCGCAGTACTTATTCTGCTCCCTATTTAAGGCGCTGTTCCGCGATTTTAGGGATAGCAGCGGGTTTTTGGCGCGATTTCTGAGCGCGACTCCGCCGTTCCACCTCTCCAAGGTCCCTCCTTCCATTCCTCCCCTTGGGAAAGCTTCATCCATTGATCCTAAGGTCATTCTAGGGTTCCGAAAGCATTCTCCGCCATCTACGGCCAGCATTCCAAGAGGAAGACATCTCCATTGGGTGAAGGAGAAGTGAACCCAGCTCTGAGAAGAAGATGGGCAGCGGTTAGAGGTAGTGACAGCCTCTGCATCCCGGAAGCAACCAAGGACTGAGCTCGGAGGAGGCGTGACGACCCCCCATTCCGACCACGATCCGCGGCGAGGCTTCTCATCTCGTGGTTACTTCTACCCCTTCTCTTTTTGTGATTTGTACTCTTAATGGTTGTAATGAACTGAATGAACATCTATTTGTCTATGAATGGAAGTTTATTTATGAACTTGTCTTTACATTATGCTGTGTTGTGATGCGCTCCGCCCCCGCTTCACTTATACCCACACGTTCCAGCACCCGCTCTAGCAAAAGCAGGAAGCGATAGCGAAGAGGTGCCTTCGACCCTCAACCCTCACATCTGCACTCACCTCATCCATATGCTCACCGGCCATCCGCTAAGCGAAGCACGGCATCGCGGCCTGCACTAAACCCATCCACCAAGCGACGCAGTGATTGCGACCCGCATAGTGTTTAGTTTTCTCATTTCCCGCTCTATAAAATCAACCAAACCCCCTTCTTGTTTTGTTAAACTTAGAACCCCCATAATTAGTTTCCTAACGAGCAAATCGTATTCCCTAACTTGCGGTCCTTTGAGAACGATATTCGGGGAGCTACTCCCTACTTTTATTACTTGACAACGACCGGTGCACTGCCGTCGTACCGCATTTCGTGCCCGCTAATTAGCGGTGTGGAAATAGCGTGTCAAGTTTTTGGCGCCATTGCCGGGGACTGCAAGCGGTTATAATTTGTTTGTTGGGAAATTAGTTTAAGGGTGTTTTTGTTTTTGATATTTCTCTTTTTGGTATAGTGTGCGCATGCATAGACATCATCCTGGTGAATTTGCAGCAGTTGATCCTGAGATAGAGCGTACTTTGCGGGCGCGTCTACGTGCGGCTACCACCATGGATGTTAATGAAAATCAGGCTAATCCAGGAGTGGGAAATGCACCGGCCGTAGCTCAAGCGGCTGATGAGAACGAAGTGGTTAGGCCACGGCTTAGGACCATGAGGGATTACACCACTCCTACTGTGGGGAGTGTGTACCCCGAATTTGGTCTGGATATTACTAACAACAATTTTGAGATAAAGCCGGCCATTCTGAGTATGATCCGCAATAATGCCCAATTCTCCGGGTTAACCAGTGAAGAACCCCATCTTCACCTAGCTGAATTTGCGGAGATTTGCGGTACATTTCGGTACGCAGGAATTGCTGATGAGACGGTGAAACTCAGATTGTTTCCATTCTCCCTCCGCGACAAGGCGAAGGCTTGGCTCCACACAATACCACCCAGCGCAGCTACCACCTGGGACGCTCTGCAGACGAAGTTTTTGGCAAAATTCCACCCGGTGGACAAGGTTGTAAACTTGCGGAGAGAAATCGCAACCTTCCGGCAGCACGATCAGGAGACCCTTGCGGAAGCATGGGATAGGTTCACGGACCTCCTCCGGAAGTGCCCCCAGCATGAGCTGCAGCCTTGGAGCTTGGTGGAAAATTTCTACTTCGCAATTGAGCCCAATTATAGGGCCATGATTGATGCTGCTGCAGGCGGCACCCTGATGAACCATACACCCGAGGACGCACTGAGGATTCTCCAGGACACCGCCACTCATAGTTCGTTCTGGACTGCTGGGAGAAATGCCCCAAGGAATGCTCGTGGACTCTTTGAGGTGAGCACATCGGGCGCATCTGCCGAGGTGGCATCGGCACCTTATGACAATGTCATGCTACTTAAGAGGCCTGCCCTCCCTCCTGCCCCAGTAATGGCCATTTCGTGTCAAGGATGTGGAAACCTCGGGCATCACGCATATGAGTGCCCCTCAGGTGAGCAACCCGCTGAATTAACTTTTGATGAAAGTGTGAATTATTTGAATGATCAAAATCGGGGAATGCCATTTAACAACGCTTATAACCCGGCCGTGATGAGTCACCCGAACTTCTCATGGAAACAAAACGTGCCTAATCAATGATGGCAAGGAGGCTTGCATCAATTTGATGCGCAAGCCTCCGGTAGCCAACCGAGGCCACCACAACCGGGGTTTGCTCAAACTGCACCACCGCAGAGGAGGACCACATTAGAAGAAATGATGGAAAAATTTGTTGATCTGGCTCAAACAAATATGGCCAATCAAACTGCGTCAATACGGAACTTGGAGACGCAGCTAGGCTAATTGGCCCAGGTACTCTCCGAGCGTACGCAAGGCGCTCTTCCAAGCAATACTAAAAAGAACCCATGGGAGCAAGGCAAAAGCATTGCTGACGCGGATGGTGGTCAAGTGAGCCCTTGCGTTGTTGAATGTACTATCAATAACATCGAGGTTGCCGCGCTTTGCGACTCTGGTGCATCTCGCAACATTCTTGCTCTGCAAGACGTTGAGAGGTTGCACCTAACAATGAACTCTGAGGACCGGAAGTCGCTGGTATTGGCTAATGGAGTGACTGTCGAAACTGAAGGTGAGATTCGTGAGGTTGTAGTAAATTTTAATGGAACAACTGTGGTCACTGACTTTCAGATTCTCGGCCCCATGGAAAATGATTCCATGCCAATCTTGGGGGTTCCTTTTCTGAAGGAGAGCGGCGCAACCCTCCACATCGCCACGGGTTGTGTCACTCTACCTTCCATTGCAGCAAACCTTTCTGGATTATCTTATCTTTCGAACTTCCCTGTAAGTAAAAGTAAGTGCAGGTCTAATGAAGAGAAATCAGACTTTGACATGAAGAATCCGAGAGAGGAGGAAAGTATCACTCTGATGGAAGAAGAAGCAAAGCGGCTCACAAATAATGAGTTGGAGATAGAAGGGAAAAGCAATGAGACCAAGGCGTTGGAAGTCATGTGAGAAGGCGGAGCGACGAGCCTTCCAAAGAATGTCTTTATTGAGAACAAGAAATGTAAACAATCTAAACAGGTTCATTGGGTTGATCTACCCCCTCTTGAGGGTGCAGAAATGAAGCCCCCGGCTGATCCCAATCCGACAAACACTATCGCTCCTCCCGCACATGGTGCTCGGTGGCACTCTCCTTCAGCGGAAAAGCTGAAGCGGGAAAGAATCCTGTATGCTGCGCGCTTTGCAGCCCTCCAGCGTGAGAAGGAGGAGGTTAGGGGCAAGGGAGAGACATCTTCCTTGGGCCCTAAAGCTTTCACCTCCTGCCCATCTCGCGTGACTGGGGAGAACCACCACAAATCAGCATATAGCTGATGCGTGCCGGGATCTCCGGGCTGTGCTGTGTGCCATCTGTGATGTTTTTTTTGTGCTTGGTGGTTCATGTTATTTGCTGCGTAGTACTGTCTCTTTAGCTTTTTATTATAAGACTTTTGCTGTCAAACTATAATACAGGTATTTGGTCCACTTTCAAGGACGTTAAACAAAAGGGCTCCTGGGAGACAACCCATTTGGGATCATTTGGTTCCGTTCTTTTTTTTTGTTATTTTCTTTGCTATTTTTTGTTGTGCTGGGATCCTTTTAATCGCAGGTCCGCATCTATTGGAGCACGGCGGGATCACCGCCTTCTGAACAAAACGCCATATCTTCTGGTATGCTCATTTCTGAGCATGGGGTAATCTCTCCTCCTAGCCTTCTTAAGCTTATGCCGCTATCGAACATTTTTTTTTTTGCTTAGTATAAGTCTGGGGGAGTGAGAGTTATCGTTACCTCGTGCACAAGCACAGTGCACGGCATACTAGGATTTACACTGTGTTATATTGTAGCATTGTTCATCTCATGGCACACCACGACACCCACGTGAGCGCACTTAACTGTAGGCGCGCGATGAGTCTAACTAGTCTCGGTTGTGTGAATGGGAAATCACGGTGCTGGGTTAGGATTGCGAGACGAAGTACTTTGTTGACTCCTGTAGTGCTCCAAGTCGAGTGCTCATGTCTCGTAGGAATTCATGTAGATTCAATTTCTTTTTATGCTTTTAGTCTACATTTTTCTACTAGCGTAAATATTGTTTACTTTACTCAATTTGGTGAATCCGGTGTGAAGCAAACGGTAGCATAGGAATGTGTGTAGACGTTCATTAGTCTCGTGTTGCCCGAGTCGGGAGGAAGGATTATCTTTCTCGGTGGCTAGAACTCGCCCCAAGCGATTCTTAAAACATGGGTACACGGTTGGTCAACTGCGTGAATGTGATATAGGCCCTCATTTTGGCCCGGTTGAGCCTTTGCACCCTTTCCTATCGATATATCCTCGTTTGCCCAGTTGTGCCTACCCGTTCTTTGATTCAGCCCCACTTGTATCGCACCAAAGCCCAAAAGCCAATCCTAGTCACACACCCAAATCTGAGCTTTAGCTGTTTATTATTTTTGTGAGTTGAGTTGTTGATGTGGTGACATGTTTGTGAAGTTGTGGATATGTTTTATTGTTTATTCGCTGAAAATGATAAGAAAAGAAAAGAAAAAAAATGAAAAAGAGAAAAATATATAAGTTTGAATGAAAAATTCATTTGTAGAAGTTTAAGTTGGGAGTAGGCGGTGCACGCACCCATGTTGTTAATTCCAAGTCCGGGGGTGTAGTGTACCCGCATGTTTGTGTGGTGATGAGGATAGTTTTCGGTGCTAGCTCATTTGGGTTTAGTGTCTGAGCCGTCGCTTTTATCTTTATTTACCTCACCTAAACCCAAGCCTCATCTCAAACCTAAAGTCCTATTGATTCACGCATTTGAGTCATACCAGTGCCGTGGAGAGAGTGCGAACGGGAAAGCCTATGGCCACTGACATTGATGGATTTCAATGGAGTTGTCCCGAGTCCCGATCTTTGGCAACGCTCGCCTCAGCGTTCAGTTTACTTTCTTCCTATGTACGACCATATGATTCACCGTGATTCACTTGTTGAGTAAACGTAATATATAAATATGCTCTTAGAAAATTATAAACTAATATGTATAATTAGAAATTTTGTCTGCTAGATTTCTATGCACATGCGTATGAGACTTCGCATATTACTCCGCCCTTTCAATTTCTAACCCAACTATGTCTTTTCTCGCTCCGCCGGATTTGTTTGCTCGGGACGCGCAAACAGGTAAGTCTGGGGGTGTGAAGAGTCTGGTTTATACAGTGATTTCTGGCCTCATTTGGGTTTATTTTAGTGTCATTGCACTTCATTTGTTGTTCATATACGCTTATAGTGATAGCATGGCCTCTCTGCGCCTTTTGTGCAATCCGTTCCCCTTTGCGGCATATTTTTTTTCCTATATATTACTGTATGCCTGTGTTATGGATCCGGTGATGTGCACGGATCGGGGTTATTTGTACTTTTCCTGCAGGTCCTGGGGTCGTGTGCACGTTCGGGATGGGGCGGCGTGATTTTTGGCCTAAAAAGCCTCTGATCGTGCACATTCCTTCGCGCACGATCAGGCGCACGATCATTGATCGTGCGTTAATTCCCAGCCCAGATCGAGATCGGACCAAAGATATGCGCACGATCACAGGCCTTTCTTCGCGCACGACCACTGGTCGTGCGCCCCTGACCGTGCGATGTTTTCTATTTTTCCTTTGCTACAGGTTGACTGCGCACGATCACAGTCATTCCTTCGCGCATGACCATTGGTCGTGCGCCACTGACCGTGCGCAGTACTTATTCTGCTCCCTATTTAAGGCGCTGTTCCGCGATTTTAGGGATATCAGCGGGTTTTTGGCGCGATTTCTGAGCGCGACTCTGCCGTTCCACCTCTCCAAGGTCCCTCCTTCCATTCCTCCCCTTGGGAAAGCTTCATCCATTGATCCTAAGGTCATTCTAGGGTTCCGGAAGCATTATCCACCATCTACGGCCAGCATTCCAAGAGGAAGACATCTCCATTGGGTGAAGGAGAAGTGATCCCAGCTCTGAGAAGAAGACGGGCAGCGGTTAGAGGTAGTGACAACCTCTGCATCCCGGAAGTGACCAAGGACTGAGCTCGGAGGAGGCGTGACGACCCCCCATTCCGACCACGATCCGCGGAGAGGCTTCTCATCTCGTGGTTACTTCTACCCCTTCTCTTATTGTGATTTGTACTCTTAATGGTTGTAATGAACTGAATGAACATCTATTTGTCTATGAATGGAAGTTTATTTATGAACTTGTCTTTATATTATGCTGTGTTGTGATGCGCTCCGCCCCCGCTCCACTTACACCCACACGTTCCAGCACCCGCTCTAGCAAAAGTTGGAAGCGATAGCGAAGAGGTGCCTTCGACCCTCAACCCTCACATCTGCACTCACCTCATCCATATGCTCACCGGCCATCCGCTAAGCGAAGCACGGCATCGCGGCCTACACTAAACCCATCCACCAAGCAACGCGGTGATTGCGACCCTCATAGTGTTTAGTTTTCTCATTTCCCGCTCTATAAAATCAACCAAACCCCCTTCTTGTTTTGTTAAACTTAGAACCCCCATAATTAGTTTCCTAACGAGCAAATCGTATTCCCTAACTTGCGGTCCTTTGAGAACGATATTCGGGGAGCTACTCCCTACTTTTATTACTTGACAACGACCGGTGCACTACCGTCGTACCGCATTTCGTGCCCGCTAATTAGCGGTGTGGAAATAGCATGTCAGGCATGATCTAAATAACTTGCATCAGGTTGCTGAAGAAGTTGTTAATCTGAATACCGCTCAAACAGCTCTCAGAATTTCTCATGATTAAGGGCTTAATTTTCTTGATGATCAAGTTGAAAGGCAACTGGCCAAACTCTATGCCCTCCTACATGAATAGTTCATAAAGGGGGAGGAGAGTGCGGTTTTTAAGATAGAGGAGAGTGTTAGTAAAGTGAATGATTTGGATGGTAAAGTGAATGATTTGGATGGAAATTTATTTTCAAAAATGCAAGAGCTTCAGGAGAACATCTTGCAAAATGTTAAAGATGTAAATTGGTATACCCATGAATCAACTAGTTGGATGTTCAAGGAAGTTGCAGGCATGTTTGGATTCACTGTTGTGAACAAGATGCTAGATGCTCCTTCTTCAAGTGCTCCAGGTCCAAGTGCTCCAAGTTCTTCTCCAATTCTTGTTGAGGATTTTGATTTTGCTGAAGCAGATATCCCAGCCTCCTCCTACCAAGAGTTCTGGGATGATCCAGTGCTTGAAAGCTCCAAGGTTCCTGAATCTTCTGAAAAGTCTTTAAAAAGGAAGATTTTTGGTGATAAACCTTCTGCTAAAAGGTCCAATCCTCATAAGAAGATCAGAGAATTTTATGATAGGCCTCCTCCAAGGAATTTCCAAGAGAGCTGGAGTCCCACTTCCAAAGGTATTGTTCTCACAACCGTCAATCTAGTCAGTAAACATCATGAAATTGTCAGTGATCACTACAGCCAGGATGAATGGAGTAAGTTCATGAAAAGGACATCTGAAAGGAAAATTCATTTCAAGATAGGTGGATCTAAAGAAACTGCTCCTGATAAATATTGTCCTAAGCCAAAGGAATTTTTTGAAAGAATGGAATCTGAACAGAAAAAGAGAGTTGAAGCAGTGGAAAGAATTTTTGGAAAGCAGAAAGGCAAGTATCAAGCATGAGCTGAGCTGTTCTAGAATCATGTTGTTTTCTTTGTTTATATATATATATATATTTTTGTGTTAAGATAAACATTGAGTTTTTCTTTAAATATTACTCCCTGTTTAGTGCTCTTCTTATTCATTATATTTTCTGTACAATTCAACTTAGTGCATAGGGTTATGACATCTTCAAATAGGGGGAGATTGTTGGGTATTGTATCCACAATTACCTGGATTTGAAGATGTCCCCTAGTGAACTAAATTGTATTGAGGATGTATTTGATGATTTCTGTTTAGATATGTTATGACAGGTCTTAATGCTAAGTGCACACCAAAGTCAGGTTGCAATAGATCACCAAACACAGTTCTAGACAATGTAATCCCTCATTGTGTAGAACAAAGTGTTGATCCATGTGTAATCTCTCTATTAGGGTGTACTTCATATACTCATAACTGAAGGTTTTCAAGTTTGAGGACTGGAGCAGGTTTTCAGAAGAAAAGAAATTTTTGCTAAGTCAATTCGTCGAGATGTCTCGTGAAGTTCCGATGAATCTCGACGAATCCAGACAGAAGCCAAATTTCTAGTTTGAAGAAGAAATTTCTGCGGCTAAGTCTATTCGTCGAATGTTCTCATGAACTCCCGACGAATATCGACGAACGCAAACAGAAGTCAAAAAGGCAGACTTGTGAAGGAAAATGTGCGGCTAATTCAATTCGTCGAATGTTCTCGAGAACTCCCGACGAATTCCGACGAATGAAAACAGAAGACAGTTTTCAAGCTTTGATCAGTATTTTTCAATGGCCAAGTCAATTCGTCGAATGTTCATGTGAAGACTCGACGAATGACGGATAGACGGATTTCAAATTTTCGTTTCATTTTCGAAAGTTAGGGTTCACCGCCATGTACAGTACACGTGGTGATCCCTCCTTATTTGTCGCCCGAGCCGTTGAAAGTCTCCCTATAAATAATGTTTTATTTTTATGGCAAACACATGAAAAGACCCGATTGTTAAAAAGAGATAATATTTTCTAGCCGTTTCTTCCTCTCTTGCTGAACAAGTTTTGAGATCTAAAGTCTGCGCCACTCAAGATTCGTTCTTCAGTGTGGCTAGAGATTTCTCAGATAAGAAGGCCTTTGATCTAGTTGCTGCTCTCTATATTGTAGATCTTTTCAAATTAATCATTGGGCCTACTCAGATCAGGTTTGCCGATTCTTTACTCTTCCTAATCCTTGAAGATCCAAGCTTTCACTCTAAAGGAAGAAGAAGATTCAGTCTCTCCAGATCTGAAGTTAATCTCTATTGAGATTCAAGAGAAGTTTCGTTTCAAACTTTATTTAATTCCTGTAGGAGTTTTTACTCTGAGTTATTTTGTAGGAGTTGTTTACTCTGAGTTGTAGGAGTTATTTACTCCAAGTTGTAGGAGTTATTTACTCTGAGTTTGTAGGAGTCATTGTCTCCGAGTGTAGGATTTGTTGATAAATCTGAGTTTTGGTGAAGTTGCCGACGCTAGCCCGAAGTGCTAGATAGGCGGAGCGGGAGAGAGGAGTACCCACCTTTGGGGAACCTCTATAAATTTTGTGTCTCTGTGATATGATATTTATTGTTGTGTTTGTGCTAAATTTTTATTCCGCAATCGCAGTAGAGATCACCTATTCACCCCCCCCCCTAGGTGATTTAGGTAGACAATGATTTCTTTCAGATTTGGCTTGGGTCAAGTGAACGTGGCTATGTCACCTAGATTGGGTTTAATTCACAAGTGTTGACTTTGACTTTGACTTGGTCACCACGCTGACTGGGATGTACCCACTTGATGGTCTTGGGTCCCTAGTCACTACCCAAAATTGGTTGGTCCATGGTGGGGCCCCATTTGGGCTAATTTAGCCCTAAGGTGTGATTTTGACCTAAATTAAGCTAGAGTTGACCTTGGTCAAATTGGTCAATTGGTTGACCAAGTGATGGGGATTTCAGGTCCAATGAGTTCCTTAAAGTGTTTAGAGTGTGGTGGTAAGGTTAATTTGAACATATGGAGTCAATTGAACCCTAATTGACATAGTTTGGTTAATGTTGACCAATATTTGACTTTGATCAATTTCATGCAATTGGGTCCCACCCAAGTGCAATTTCCATGGTTATGGTCTTCCTTAGTGGTTAGGGTGGTATGGGGGAGGTCAATTTGGTGAATTGAGTATCAATTGGCCTAAGGGAGTGACATTGGACTATGTTGATTTTTGTGCCCTTGGTGTGCACTTAGCACACTCCACTTGGTCCAAAGGCCTTAGTGGCCACTCTGCACATCACCCATGCCCTAATACCAACTAGGGGTCTAGAAGGATTGGGGATGTTACAAATCCCAATAAACAAAAGAAGTATTTCGTCCTCGAAATTTAGGTTCGGGTCTACGGGTTGCAAGTACTTATAAGAATAAAGGATTTCAAAGGCGTTTAATTTGTACCTGAGGTGATGAGTTCCGGGAAACATTGTTGCATGAAGTCCAAGGGCACCCAGCTGTGCTCGTCTTGCGCATGATTGAACTATTATAATCGGACACAAGAATCTCCTTCCACGGAAGAACTCGGACCTCTACTATTCCTTGCTAAGATTGTCGGCAATATTCCTACCAGGGATTAATTGAAGGTTTATCCCGCCGCTCAGACCATCGTGCCACTAATCACAATGCGGGTTCTACTTGCTCCATCCCGGTAATAAATAGGAAATAGACAATTCAAAATCAAAACAAGCTAACCAGGTGTGGGTGTTATCAAAATCACTACACCCCCTGGAGGAGGATCTATCCGTAATACATAAGTTCCTCCAGAGCTAATTTATATTATCAAGCCGCGCTAGATGGCACCGAAATCCTTTGAGTTCAACTTAACTTTATAAGGTTATACTCACGAACCATGCTTACATAATACTCTGCTCCTAAACCGATTAGCCAGGACGTGATCAATTAGCCAACCGTCATTGTCTATTCTGATTCTTCACTATACGATTCCCTTACACGTAGGTGTTCAACACCACCTACAACAAGAGACCTTATCCCTTAACATATGAGGTCTCTGCTGATAAACCGTTTCCGACTCCGCGGATACAAGGTCAGGTTTATCAGCTACAAAATAATAACATAAACCTTGTTTACACTTGGACCAGAGTCTCTTATGACCTACGAATGCTACATGAGGTTAACGCTTCCTCACGTTAAATAAATGTAAGTATACTCCATTCTTTTCTTTGAGGAACATGACGTCTGTAGTTTAAAACTGATGTTCATGAAATGACTCCCATCTACTTGCCATATCCATTTGGTTCATAACTCACGAGGGTAAAACCCTTTTTATCATGACATGCTTTGACACAATTTGATTTCAACATGAAGGGTGTCTCATTAAAACCCATTAATCTTCGAGAAGTTTCACCATTTATATTTGGAAATCAAACCTGTCTCCCTTATTCTTGATTCTTCATAAATGCGATTATAATTTTTGGAGAAATTGCAAGTTCTGGTTCTTAAGATCGGAGGATTGTATGTAAGTTATATATCTTCAATATATCATTCGTCAAATTTCACTTTAGATTTCCAATATCGAGTGGGCTAAACTTCCAAAGTCAAGTGGTCTCATCTGACTTAAGCTATAAACTATGAATTAAAGGATTCATCATAACGACCCTTCTCTTAGTTGTGTCGTCCAAAAATTACGTCGATAAATATCATCAGGTAATATTAATAATTTCAAGCGGGAGTTGGTAGTAACAACAACAAATCATTTGTTTTTAACTCTCAAAACCTCAACATTTTAGTACATGATGGTCGTTGTCATTTTTCCAGAGATCCAAACATGGTAAGATTCTCCACCTTAGCCCTAAATAGTTTATATCATCATATTACAAGATTCAAAGAGTCACCTTCCTAAGCTCTCTAGTTATGCATAAACCAACTCTAAGAGAAAAAGATCTTAACTAAAATTACACCAAGGAGAGGGCTTGAATTTTAATTAAAAAAATACAATCTAGAAATTACCCTTGAAAGCCCTGGAGTGTAAGAAACTCTAGTTGAAGTTTTTACTTGCGAAAACTTGATTCCAATCTTCAAAATTTCACGATGTGACACATTTATCCCAAGCTACTAAACCTAGAATTCTTCTTGTTTTCAGTACTTGACTAAATCGAGACATTTGTTCGGATGTCAATGTTTATTAATTGTTCCGATAACTCTACAAATCGATGTCTCGAGGTTAAGAAGGTGTATTTACAACAATACACTTGTAAGTTTGTTACGAGAAACTGATTATTTCTTATGGTCATGAGAACTTATAGTCCAGTCTTACTTCTATCCATTCTAAATCTTACTTGGTCTTGTACTGAATTTGCCGTTTATGACGTTTTTCCCTTGTGACCGGTAAGAGCTTGATGACCAAACGTCCCTATAAATGACAAAACAACATTGCTTGGATCAGGAAGTTAGAGAAGTTCCCTAACTTCTTAACCTGACCTTCTTGATTCCGAGAGTCTTATGCCCATACACTGGACAACCCTTTACGTATAACCAAATGATTAACAAGTTAATCACTTTTGTCGACTTAGATTCAGACTTGGAGTAATAAAATGAGTACACGCTCACTCTTGAAGTGTACCAAACTTGCCAGTATAACTATAGCGATCACCACTTGGTATAAACAATCCCTGCTATTTAAGGTGAAGTAATTCTCCAAGGGTCTCAAACTTCTAAGGAGGGTTGGTCCATAAACAAAAGTGTATGAATAAGATCTCGCCAATACCCGAGTATCATTGAATACTCCAAACCTCGAGATTACTACGTAAATGTCACAACATTTTCTAAATAATGTCTAGGGGCAATCCAAGTCGGTATTTTATTGGCCCAATAAACAAAAGGATAAGCCCCTATAGATTTGGGCTAAGTCTCTTCAATACTTATACGGTATATTCATCTTACATACGTACATAAAATTTAGGGCAAATATTCTCTATCTTGGTGTTCCACCCTGAGACATAATGTTATAATAAGACTTCTGGCTCCCAATGTTATAAGTTATGCTACCTTTTCCGAGTTCCCTATATGATTAACTAGGAAAGGGGGCCTTTTCAAAAAAAATTCAAATTCCAATTCGACCTCTGGTATTTTATGGTGGTTGCCTCAATGTACTGTAATGGGAAGTATCAAGTTATGGTAAGGGAGTTATGCTTATGGGTCTTCTATTACTCTAAAAGAAGCCTACAGATACCCGATCTCCTCGAGATGGTCCTACCACTTGGTAGTAAAGCGTAATCTTTAGCATGAAGTCTCAACGTCTAGACTTATACTAACTTCTTCCCTTAGTTACGTTGGGTATCCTTAACCTTCAACCAAATCTAGACCCAAGGTCGCTCTTTAGACTAGGATGCGTCACAAAATTGACCTAACTTGGTGCTTATTGGACTGTTTTATGTGAATTAATGCATGGGCACACCATAGCTTCCGCTGCATAGTTTGTCCGCAAACTACACTCGAACGGGGTGACCTAAAATGTTGTGGACTATTCTCTTATGATTGTTCGTTCAGTGATACCATTTGTAAGATCTCTTTTCTCAAAACCCGATCGGGTACTTGACTCGAACCTCTGCCGTATCGCACGGTCAAGGTGGATCTTCGCCCAGAATCACTGCCTTGCGGTGTCACCGACACGTGGATTAGCCAACCCCGCTCAGCACCGACTCTGCCGGCTATACGATCATAAGTAATATATGCCAAAAGTAAGTACAGAATTAGAGGCATGTCCACACGTCACAACATCATATAGAATATAATGAAACAGAAATGTCCAAAAAGAGACAGTACAAGCAAAAGGGGCTTAAGCCCGATACATATCCAAAATAAGTACTCTCTCTCTATCTACAACATGCGGAAACTACAAAACTCTCAGATAGTAAAATCTAACTATCTAATCATCAACCTGTGGCGTCGTGGTAGTACGCTGCATCCGATGCTCAGGTCCTGCCATCTTGTCCAGCTGTGCACGGGACAACTCTGTCTCCTCGGACTCCTGCAGTCACAACCGACCGTTAGTCATAAAGACTAAGTCGTTTTGTCCTCGCCTCCCTCCACGACTCCTAGGAACCGAGCGGGAGGAAGAATCGGAGGACAACAAGGGGTAAACAAGGAAAGAGGTGACATGGCACTAATCTAGCAAGTATAGGAAAAGCGGTAAAACTAGCTAGTAGTATAGTGCAAATAAAAGAGAGTAAAGTAGAGCATGAAGTAAACCAGTAATAAAAATGCGGTGCAGTAAGTAAAACTAATCTACCATCACAGATTCGTACATTAACTTATATGAACGCCCATACAACATATAAGTTAAGATGTCCAGGTAACCCATCATATAAAAGAGACCATACTAATTTATATGATGGGGGTATGCTAATGTGTATGTTATGCTATGCTATGCTTATGATGACTTAATGTGTTTATGCAATGTGACTCACCCACACGACTCTATGCACACAGACCTTTATAGTTCCCAATTTGTTAGAAAGGAAGCCAACCTTTCGGGTACCGACCGTCATGGCTCACAGTTGCAGTCGATCGGGCACTCCACATCCTAGGCGGGTATGCTCACTACCAAGCCTAGACCTCACGTACGCCTCAACGCTAAGAACACAACAGCGGAGCTCCTGCGTACTCTTGCTGGAATCCACCAGACTTTAAGGTCGGGTGGGTTATTAGGGATTGTCCTCCAGACCACGGTACTCAAACTTACCGGCCCTCTAAACCTCACCCTCACCTAAGTCAACGTACTACCGTCAGTGACACGACTAGCCTAGTACCGAAGACTCGCCACTATTTGCATGAGAAACAGGTGTTATTAAGTCCACCCGAGCCTCCGGCTCAGGGACTAACACACAAGCTGATCCAAACCATCTCCTACTCGAAGGAGATCCATACTAGTTTGCTGACCTAATTAGGCTACTCTTGCCTACAATTTAGTTAGTATTATATTTAGGGTGAATATTGGACTTCCCGCGGTATACCCCATAAAGGGGCCCCCAACGGTACTAAGGATTTAAAGGGGCTCAACCCCACCATCCTCTTTCTCAAGACAATTACTTTAGTTGGTGGTTAACTTTTAGTTCACCCCTCATTATTTCATATAATTAAAGTAACTTAGCTCAACACCCGTCCCACCCAATTGGGTTGGACGTACCTCCACCCTCATGCACCAACCCTAGCACCATCTCACTGCTAACCCTAGGTTTGACCCTCTTTGAATCATTGTAAGCTATAACACAAATACTGAATGGCCATAACTTCTAATCACTACTTAGGGGTCTGAATTGTCTAAAATTCAAAATTCTGTTTTTACTAATCGCAGACCACTAGGTTGAACTAACCTCAAGCCTCAAAAGGAGATCCTTCTAAAAACTCAACACCAGGGTCTGGTATAATTATACTAGTCTCCCAATGACCTTAATAAGGTATGTTCCAATTTTCATAATTTTCCATATTAATTTGGTATTTATTATTATTTAAAGTAGTTAAGGCCTTAGGTCAAATTACACATGATCTATCCTCAAAATACTTTTACATGCTACATGAAAATTATCAGTGAGGTAATATTCCATATCAAGGTGGTTTACTGAGTTTCATGGCCCTAGGATGTCATGTGGCCTACTAAATCATCATAGTTGTATAATTACCAAAATGCCACTATAATTAGGAAATATAATATTTCACATCTGAAAATTCTACAAAAATTACCAAGTGTCCAAATGGGGGTCTAGAGTCCTCTGCCAATTATTTATATCATTACCATATGATTTGACTAATTAAAATGATTTAACATCCAAGTGTAGTAAATACCAATTTCCACATGATGTACATGAAAGACAAATCCACAGGCTTCCAAATAATTATCATGGGTATGTATAAACAAAATATGATAGATAACCAAGTTTCATAATTTTGTCCAATGATTTGATATTTTTCATAATTACATTCCTCTAAGCTAGTAAGCACTTAAAAATTCCTCCACAAGAAATAACACTTCAATAAATTCTACTAAAATTACCATAGCCTATTTTCATCCCATTTCATCCACTGATAAAATATCATAACCATACAAGGACATCTGACCATGCATTTTATTTATTTGGGGAAATAGTGGCAATTTCATTTAAAAAGGGAAAAATACATAAATGACTCAAAATATTCCCAATAAATTATCTAAGCCATTTTATTCTCTTAAAAACATGACTACAAAGTTCTGAGCTAAGGCAAGGACATTTGGTCCTATGTCCTTCACAAACCCTAAATTGCAACCTTAAGGGTTTACCCTTAGGGTTTTAGGACACACCACCCTAATGGCTCCAAATGCTCCATTTGGAGGTGTCACATGCATTATTATATCATTACCTACATAATCATCAGATTGGAGGAGGCCAACTCACTCAACTCCTCATAAGGCCTAAACCCTAATTTGCCCCTTAAGGGCCCTCATTAGGGTTTCCCATTTTCCAAAACAAATCAACTCCAAATGGAGTGAAAATTTAGGCAGGCACTACTCATGTACTAAAGAGCATGCCACCAAAATTTGGTGGCATTAGGACTTCATATGCTCCAAAAATCAACATTATTTAAATATATTAAATACCACAAAAACTATTGGTAACATTGCCCATTAAGGGCTGATTTTTGTGCAGAAGGTGCCCCTAGGGTGTACCTACCCATGGTTAAAATCTCAGCTTCAAAGCTTGAGAGATCTATGCTAGATAATTATTTTAGTGGACTGACCTAGTGTAGGACCAGTCCTAGTAAAACAGCTCCCCAGGGAGCTGTGGGTCACCAAATGACCTGAACATAAGCCCTACTGAAAGCTAAGGTCAAGGCCTACAACTTTCATGCGGGGAACTTTTGCTAATTCGGTCATTAAGGGACCCTAATTAACTATAGAAGTGGATGGATGATAAAGGGTAGAAAATCCAAGCTAATGAATTAATATATATATAAAAAAGAACAGTACGCATCTTGACGCAAATCCTGCGGCCAGGGGATCGTCTTCCTCCTCCAGCCAATGACTGAGATCGCGCCGAGCTGGGCGATGTTGCGACCGCTATTGCCGGCGATCCAGCCAAACCACCGCCGGCCAACACCACTGACACCTTCGTGGTGGTCGGGGCTACCATCTACCGCCGACTGGCGGCCGGAGGCGGCTGTTTCTGTCGAACCCAATGGTTCCAAATCCATGGAAATCGGTGAGAAATCAAGCATGGATCCTGGGTCAATTGAGCTTGATCCTTAGATTAAATCACATGGAGATCTAGCATGAGGGGAGTGGAGGATAAACGAACCTCAGTGGTGGATCGGCGGCGGCTATTTTCCATGGGAGTTGTTGTCTCCGGCGTCCATGCCCAAATCCTCCATTCTCCACCCTTTCCTTAGCTCCAGGTGTCATTCCCGACTGCTTTCTCCCTTCTGAAGCTGATGGTGTGGTCAGTTGGGAGGGAGGAGGCATGTATATACAGGTTTGAATTTGAAGCTCAAGGGGACGGCTTGGCCGACCACTTGTCCTGCTCCCTGCTGCCTCCTGCTTCCCTCTGGGTCAAGCCCAGAACAACAGCAATCAGGGATGGCCCCTAGGCTGATTGGGGTTGAGTGTGGAAGGAGGCGAGGGTTCTTTTGCTTTTCTCTTTTGGTTCCCTTCTTCTCTCTCCTCCTTTTCCACCTTAATTGGTCTAACTCAAGGTTGGGCTTGCCCAACCAGCTGCCAAGGGGCTTGCTTGATCCTTTGATTGGTGTTAAGCAAAATGATTTTGTTGGGTATTGTATCCACAATTACCTGGATTTGAAGATGTCCCCTAGTGAACTAAATTGAATTGAGGATGTATTTGATGATTTCTGTTTAGATATGTTATGACAGGTCTTAATGCTAAGTGCACACCAAAGTCAGGTTGCAATGGATCACCAAACATAGTTCTAGATAATGTAATCCCTCATTGTGTAGAACAAAGTGTTGGTCCATGTGTAATCTCTCTATTGGGGTGTACTTCATATACTCATAACTGAAGGTTTTCAAGTTTGAGGAGTGGAGCAGGTTTTCAGAAGAAAAGAAATTTTTGCTAAGTCAATTCGTCGAGATGTCTCGTGAAGTTCCGATGAATCCAGAGAGAAGCCAAATTTCTAGTTTGAAGAAGAAATTTCTGCGGCTATGTCTATTCGTCGAATGTTCTCATGAACTCCCGACGAATATCGACGAACGCAGACAGAAGTCAAAAGGGCAGACTTGTGAAGGAAAATGTGCGGCTAAGTCAATTCGTCGAATGTTCTCGAGAACTCCCGACGAATTCCGACGAATGAAAACAGAAGACAGTTTTCAAGATTTGATCAGTATTTTTCAATGTCCAAGTCAATTCGTCGAATGTTCATGTGAAGACTCGATGAATGACGGACAGACGAATTTCAAATTTTAGTTTCATTTTCGAAAATTAGGGTTCGCCGCCATGTACAGTACGCGTGGTGATCCCTCCTTATTTATCGCCCGAGCCGTTGAAAGTCTCCCTATAAATAATGTTTTATTTTTAGGGCAAACACATGAAAACACCTGATTGTTAAAAAGAGATAATATTTTCTAGCCGTTTCTTCCTCTCTTGCTGAACAAGTTTCTGAGATCTAAAGTCTGCGCCGCTCAAGATTCGTTCTTCAGTGTTGCTAGAGATTTCTCAGATAAGAAGGCCTTTGATCTAGTTCCTGCTCTCTATATTGAAGATCTTTTCAAATTAATCAAAGGGACTACTCAGATCAGGTTTGCCGATTCTTTACTCTTCCTAATCCTTGAAGATCCAAGCTTTCACTCTAAAGGAAGAAGAAGATTCAGTCTATCCAGATCTGAAGTTAATCTCTATTGAGATTCAAGAGAAGTTTCGTTTCAAACTTTATTTAATTCCTGTAGGAGTATTTACTCCGAGTTATTTTGTAGGAGTTGTTTACTCTGAGTTGTAGGAGTTGTTTACTCCGAGTTGTAGGAGTTGTTTACTCTGAGTTTGTAGGAGCCGTTATCTCCGAGTGTAGGATTTGTTGATAAATCTGAGTTTTGGTGAAGTTGCCGACGCTAGCCCGAATTGCTAGATAGGCGGAGCGAGAGAGAGGAGTACCCACCTTTGGGGAACCTCTATAAATCTTGTGTCTCTGTGCTGTGATATTTATTGTTGTGTGTGTGCTTAATTTTTATTCCGCAATCGCAGTAGAGATCACCTATTCACCCCCCCCCCCCCCCCCCCCCTCTAGGTGATTTAGGTAGACAACGATTTCTTTCAATTGGTATCAGAGGTAGGTTGTCTTTAAGAGGTTAACACCTAGATTAAAGATCCTTCAACATTGTCAAGATCTCTATCTATGGACAGAGGCATGGAAAGGTTTTCCTCCAAGCTCCCAGTTTGCACTAAGGAGAACTTCCCAATGTGGAAAGAAAGAGTTATCTTCTACATGGAAGCAAATGATCCCCGAATCTCTCAGATAGTTAAGGAAGGTCTCGTAATTCCTACGGTTGCTTCTACCATTGATGCAACCAAACAAGTGCCAAAGAAACTAATGGATATGACAAAGGACGAAATTTCACTTGTCACTCTGGACAAGAAAGCAAAGCACATCATAGCAGGTGCAGTTGATGATTCAATGCTACAAAAACTGATTCACTGCAAGTCTGCAAAAGAGATGTGGGATTCTATTGTGGTTTTGATGGAAGGTACTGAAGAAGTTCGAGATGACAGGAAGTCTTTGCTGAACCAAGAATATGAAGCCTTTTAGCAATAAGGTAAAGACACAATTTCTGACACCAACGAGAAATTCTTTAAGATTGTAAATGGTTTGAGAAACTATGGAAGGAAATTCACCATGGGTGAACTAAACGATAAATTCCTTAGATCCCTGTCTAAGGAATGGGACCCCAAGGTGATAGCTATCAGAGAATATGGTAAGTTGGCTACTACATTGCCACAGATTCTATATGGGAAGCTGCTTTCCCATGAGCTGAAGTTGAATATCAGGAAGTCAGAAGAGGAAAGCAGTACGAGCTCTGCCAAGGAGAATACCATTGCTCTAAAGGCTGAAAGCTCCCGGAGAAGCAGGGCTCTGTCCCCTGTGAGGGATGAGTCTTCTGAGGATAAAGCTGAAAGCAGTTCTGCAGATTCAGAACTATCTGAAGGAGAATTTTCCCTCCTCTCCAAGCAATTCAAGAAGCTGCTTAGCAAGAGGAGGCAAATGAGAAAAGGCTCATCTTCCTCAAGAGATCACAGGAGATCACATCGTGATAGAAACGACAGGTATGGTTCTAAACCGAACAAACATGATTATACTGAACCTGTTTGTTATTGTTGTAAAAAGCCAGGGCACATGATAGCTGATTGCCCACACAAGAAGAAGGAATCTTCAAGAAAAGAAGTCCTTCAAAGGAAAGAAGAAAGAGGAGAAGAGTTTTGTTGCCAAGAAGTCCAAGACTCTGAGTTATAGTGACACAACTGAGTCTAACTCAGATGAAGAGGCATTCTTTGGACTGATGGCTCAACCTGATATAGAAGACCAATTTGGTCAATATAGAGGAAAAGGTCACACAAAAGTCTGCTTCTACAGTCTAATGGCCATGTCAGATGATGACAAAGATATTGTTCCTTTCACCGGTCAGGTATTATCTTCTACACATCTTTCATGTTCAGAAATAGCATCTGATGCTAATGAAAACTACTACTCGGAAGAGGATTCTGAGTTGAATGCTAAGTATGAGGAAATGTTGAAAGGGTTTAATAAGTGTCGAAAGCTTATTAAAACTCAATCGAAGGAGATTCAATCCCTAAAGGATCAAGAATCAAACCTGAGAAAGGAGATTGAAGAATATAGCCTACTCAGGCATGAAATCTTATCCTTGAAGATTGCTCTCTCCGAGGCCACTTCAGCAAGCATTCAGAAGAGTGAAATTATCAATGATTTGACGAAACAGCTTGAGGCTGAAAAGAAGATCACAATGAACTTCTCTAAGCCCAAGACAGTTTTGCCTATCATAGAAACTTTCACTGCTGGTTCTGGTAGTAGTGGTTTGGGCCATGTTGCTGAAAAGAGCCTAAGTAAGTAAGCCAAAAGAAGAGCTGCTAAAGCAAAGGGTAAGGGTCCACAGTGTGCTCCAACTTTCAAGAAGGTGATTCTTCGTACGAACACCTATGATTTTGAGAGCATTTGTGGTCACTTCAGCAAACCAACCCATGTTGAGCCTGCCAAGGTGAACTCAGTGTGGACCAGACCCAGAAACTTTGGATCTAGCTCCCTCAAGGCTCCTTATGAGGAAGTTCAATTGAAGCATCATAGACCATTCTCTCATGGATCAAATGCTAAGAAGGCACCGCAGGTCAAGCCTATTGTGCCTAAGAATTGTGTATGTTGCACCAACGAGGCTTCTACCTCCAAGGTTGCTCCTCCTGCAAAGCCACCCGTTCAAAAGGCTCAGCAGGACACAAAGAGGAGATATAATAGATTTGAATGCTGGTGTTGTGGCAAAATTGGTCATTTTGCCATAGATTGTTGGTTCAATCATACTGTGCCAAGAACTCCACGAGTTAACAGTGCAAGACCGACCACTTGCAAAGTTAATGTTCCAAGTGGTGTTCCACTAACAAGGAACCAAGGGCCCAAAAATGTTTGGGTTCCTAAGGGGTATTGATCATGTTTGCAGGAATGTCCAAAGGCCGACAAAATTCCTATCTGGTATTTGGACAGTGGTTGCTCTCGGCATATGACCGGGAGAAGAAGATTACTTAAGGATTATGTTCCAGTTGAGAACGGGCCTAAAGTAAAGTTTGGCGGATCTGAACGAGGTATTATTATAGGCTATGGTTCAATAACCAACGGCTCAGTCATTTTCACACGTGTAGCTCATGTGAAAGGATTGAAATACAATCTGATTAGCATAAGCCAACTGTGTGACAAAGGATATACCATTGAGTTCTTTAGAGATAGATGCCTGATAAAGATGTCCGTGTCTGCGGAAACTATTTTAACAGGCTCTAGGAGTAGTGGTATATACTGTTTGGATTTTTTATGTTTACAGTCTTCTACCCCAGTGTGTTTTGTTGCCAAAGATAGTGCATCTCTCTGTGACCAATGGCACAAGAGACTAGCACATATTAATTTCAAAACTATATCTATGTTATATTCTCACAACTTGGTAAGGGATGCCCCCAAAGTTAAATGCATTAAAGAAAGCCCTTGCCATGCTTGCCAAATGGGTAAGCAAACAAAGGCTAGCTTTAAGAGCATAATTGGCAATAATTCTACTAGATGTCTTCATCTGCTGCATATGGATTTATTTGGTCCAATGTCAGTTAGAAGCTTAGGTGGGAAATCTTACACCTTGGTTATTGTTGATGACTATTCCCGGTTTGCATGGGTGTTCTTTCTAAAACTTAATTCAGAAACCTTGGGCATATTCACTACATTTGTCAAGCTTATTCAGAATGAACTTGATTGTTCAGTGGTCAAAATCAGAATTGACCATGGAACAGAATTTCAGTCTGGGGCCATGACAGAGTTTTGTGAAAGTCAAGGTATCTCCCATGAGTTTTCCTCTCCACGTACTCCACAGCAAAATGGAGTAGCTGAGAGAAATAATAGAAACCCTCATAGAAGCTGGCAGGTCTATGTTGAGTGATTCTGCTCTTCCAGAATACTTCTGGGCAGAAGCTATCAACACAGCTTGCCATGTGCAAAACAGAGCACTCATCAATAAGAACCATCGTAAGACCCCGTATGAGATTCTAAAGGGCAGAAAACCAAAGATTTCATATTTTAGAATTTTTGGCAGTAAATGCTATGTACTTAACAATGGAAAACATCCTACAACTAAGTTTAGTGAAAAATGTTTTGAAGGTATTTTCGTAGGATGTAGTAGCCATAGTAAGGCATATAGGATTTTTAATAAGAAAACTCTTGTGGTAGAAGAAACGGTCCATGTTGTATTTGATGAGATGATCCTGCTGCATAGCAACTCGTCTAGTGTGTTCATTGAACATGCAGGTGAAAAGCTAAAGGAACTCACTATGGAAGATGGAGTAAATACCACAGATGATGCACCAAAGTTGGCAGAAGAGATCTCAGATCACTCTGAAGATGAACAAGAAGTTCATGAAGAAGAAGATGTTCCAGAGGTGGCTGAACCTCAAGTTGCTCCTGAAAATGCAAGTAACTTGGGAGTCAGATATTCAAGAGATCATCCAGCTGATCAGATTATCGGAGATCCTTCAAGCAGAGTTCTAACGAGAAGAGGTACAACTAACGAAGTTTTACATTTAAGTTTTCTTTCACAGATTGAGCCGAAGAAGTTTGAAGAAGCAAACACTGATCCATCTTGGATCCTTGCTATGCAAGAAGAGCTCAACCAATTCAAGAGATGTAAAGTTTGGGAGTTAGTACCAAGACCCAAAGGACAAAATGTGATAGGAACCAAATGGGTCTACCGAAACAAGCTTGATGAAAAGGGCATCATTACAAAGAACAAAGCAAGACTGGTTGCACAAGGATACATGCAAGAAGAAGGGATTGATTTTGATCAGAACTTTGCACCAGTAGCAAGACTTGAAGCCATCAGATTATTTCTAGCTTATGCTGCATATAAGGGCTTTAAGGTTTTCCAGATGGATGTGAAGTCAGCCTTCCTGAATGGAGACCTTAAAGAGGAAGTATATGTATCTCAGCCTCCAGGTTTTGTAGATCCTAACTTTCTTGATCATGTATATTATTTACATAAAGCTTTGTATGGTCTCAAACAGGTACCCCGAGCCTAGTATGAGACATTGTCTAGGTTCCTTCTTGAGAACAAATTTATAAGAGGAACAATAGATAAGACATTTCTTAGGGAAGTGAAAGGCGAGATTTTACTTGTGCAAATCTATGTCGATGATATTATTTTTGGCTCTATAGATGACAAACTTTGCAAAAAGTTTTCTAACTTGATGCAAGGTAAGTTTGAAATGAGCAGTATGGGAGAGCTGAAATATTTCTTAGGACTCCAGGTGCACCAATCTGAAGATGGAATTTTCATCTCTTAGATGAAGTTCACCAAAGAGCTCCTTAAGAAATTTGGAATGGAGAGTGCAACCTCTATGAGGACTCCAATGGGCTCAAGCATGTCTCTAGACAAGGATGAGAAAGGGAAACCTTTTGATGAAACCAAGTACAGAAGCATAATTGGGTCCTTGCTCTACCTTACTGCTAGTAGGCCTGATATAATGTTTTCAACATGTGTTTGTGCCAGGTATCAGGTGAACTGTAAGGAATCTCATTATGCCGCTGCAAAGAGGATTTTGAGATACCTTAAAATCTTGGCTTATGGTACCCGAGAAGCAATGACTTTGAACTAATTGGTTTTTCAGATGCTGGTTTTGCAGGTTGCAAAGATGATAGAAAGAGTACTTCAGGAACTTGCCAATTCTTGGGAAAAAGGCTTGTTTCATGGAGTAGCAAGAAGCAAAATTGTGTTGCAATATCAACTGCTGAATCGGAGTATATCTCTGCCGGCAGCTGGTGTGCACAACTCTTGTAGATAAAGAATCAGCTTGAGGACTATTACTTAAAGCTCACCGAAATCCCCATGTTCTGTGACTCCTCAAGTGCTATTGCCATAGCAAATAATCTAGTCTCTCACAGCAGAACAAAGCACATCGAGCTTCTCTACCACTTCATCTGGGAACATGTTGAGAGTAAGGATATAAATTTGTTATATGTTAATACTGACAAGCAAATTGCAGATATTTTTACAAAGCCTCTGGACGAGACCAAGTTCAATTTCTTCAAAATGGAACTTGGAATGCTTAACAAGGAATCTTGAAGACAGGACTGTTGGAATTTCACGAAATTGCACGGGATTTCATTGGAAAAATCTTAAAATTTCATGAAGTTTCACGGGATTTCACATGTCAAAATATTTCTCTTCTCGGACATGTCTCCGGTGAAATCTCATTATTAAATACAATTTATTGGATCCGAAGAGCCATCCATGAAATCAGGTACGCGCCCAAATTTTTTTATATATATCAATATTGAAAACACGTGATTCCACGCGTCCCTTCCGTGAAAACCCTTCTCATCTATTCGTCTCCCTCGAGAAATCACTGTTCTTCTTCCCGATTTCGTCAAGCTCAATGGGGCCAAAAGCAGGTCTGCTTTCTGGTGGAGAGCTAGTGCGAGGTGCATTTAGAGCGGCTTCAGATGACTTCAGAAACATCATCATGATGCTTGATGTCGCCGGGCTCAGATATGTTTTGGACCAGCCGGCTAAAATTTTAGAACAAGATGTTCTTGAGTTCTACAGGAATGCAAAATTTTCCATTCAAGGCAAGAAAATAAAGAGCTGCATCTGGTCATGTAAAATAGTTTTGAAAGACAGTGGCATCAACAGGATCTTGAGGATGCCTGGAGTCGAATCAGAAGAAGTGTATGCTGAAGACATTCTCAGAGCCAAGAGATTTTGTGGCATCTCTGATGAAGGTTCTAAAATAAGAAGGAAATTCATGAATGATGGAGGTAAATTGTTATGTGAAATTTTAGGAAAAGTTTTATTGTGCAAGGTAGGCTCTCATGACTACCTATCTGAAGAAGCTTTTAAGATTCACACTGCTATTATCTGTAGAAAAGATTTCAATTTTGGTGAAGTTATATTTGATAAAATTAAAGCAAGTTTCCTAGCCCCAAATTTTGGCAGAATTCTTAGTATGCTGCTGAATGGTAGTAATCCTGATATGTTTAATCTTGGAAGAGGCTCTCTACTCCATCATACAAAGAAAATTACATCATCTATCTTCTCAAAGTGGGAAAGAGTCATCCCAAAAGGTGGAGTGAAGAGAGCTGCTGATGCTGATGAAGCAGGCTTGCAGAAGGATGACAGATTTCTGGAAGAAGGTCAACCCTCAAGGGGAAGTGGACCTAGTCCAGCTCCTGATCAGGGAAGAGGTGAACATGTTGAGGGGGAGTTTCCAACCCCAAGAGACAATGTTGAAAGTGGTGCTGCTACAAAAAAATTCCTCCCAGTGAAGCTGATCAAGTTCCTGTTGATCCAGTTAGTACTGCTGTCCCTGATGTTGTTCATGACCTGGAGGGTTAAGGGAAATTTGTTGATGTAGATGAAGCTGCTATGCTAGAAGAATCAAGGAGATCACCTGCAGTGATTGTCTCTGATTTAGAAGGTAATGAAGACTTGCCAGATACTCCATCTATACATTCTGAGAATTTTGATTCAATAGAGAAGGGCAGTTTTGGTGATCAGTTGGAGTTTGCCAAGAGGATGTCTTTGGGTGAGGGGGAGAAAGAACAAGAAGATATATTCATGGACGAATCTGCAGTTCCTCAGGTTCTTCCTTCTGTGCTGCTTTTTCCCCCACCAGAAGTTCTTATTATACAATCTCCAAGAGTAACTGTGCTTGATAAGCAAGCACAGTATACCAGTTTTGTAGCTGATAGAGCCTCTCCTGAAGATTTTTAAACTGGAGAGAGCTCTCAATCTTCTTTGCTGAAGTCTATTGCAAGTTTGCTGCAAGCTCAGACTGAGCATTTTGATAAGTCTATCAAGAAAGTCTATCAGAAGATTGATACTGTTGATAGTGCTTTGAGGCAGGAAATGACTGAAATAAGGATTGAAATGGGCATATTCAAAAGTGATCAAGAAGCCTGGATGACAAAGGCAGTCAAGGCATTGGACCACACCAATAAGGGAGTTGGGCATGATCTAAATAACTTGCATCAGGTTGCTGAAGATGTTGTTAATCTGATTACTGCTCAAACAGCTCTCAGAATTTCTCATGATCAAGGGCTTAATTTTCTGGATGATTAAGTTGAAAGGCAACTGGCCAAACACTATGCCCTCCTACATGAAGATGTCATAAAGGGGGAGGAGTGTGTGGTGTCTAAGATAGAGGAGAGTGCTAGTAAAGTGAATGATTTGGATGGTAAAGTGAATGATTTGGATGGAAATGTATTTTCAAAAATGCAAGAGCTTCAGGAGAACATCTTGCAAAATGTTAAAGATGTAAATTGGTATACCCATGAATCAACTAGTTGGCTGTTCAAGGAAGTTGCAGGCATGCTTGGATTCATTGTTGTGAACAAAATGCCAGATGCTCCTTCTTCAAGTGCTCCAGGTCCAAGTGCTCCATGTTCTTCTCCAATTCCTGTTGAGGATTTTGATTTTGCTGAAGCAGATATCCCAGCCTCCTCCTACCAAGAGTTCTGGGATGATCCAGTGCTTGAAAGCTCCAAGGTTCCCAAATCTTCTGAAAAGTCTTTAAAATGGAAGATTATTGGTGATAAACCTTCTGCTAAAAGGTCCAATCCTCATAAGAAGATCAGAGAATTTTATGATAGGCCTCCTCCAAGGAATTTCCAAGAGAGCTGGAGTCCCACTTCCAAAGGTATTGTTCACACAACCTTCAATCTAGTCAGTAAACATCATGAAATTGTCAGTGATCACTACAGCCAGGATGAATTGAGTAAGTTCATGAAAAGGACATCTGAAAGGAAAATTCATTTCAAGACAGGTGGATCTAAAGAAACTGCTCCTGATAAATATTGGCCTAAGCCAAAGGTATTTTTTGAAAGAATGGAATCTGAACAGAAAAAGAGAGCTGAAGCAGTGGAAAGAATTTTTGGAAAGCAGAAAGGCAAGGATCAAGCATGAGCTGAGCTGTTCTGGAATCATGTTGTTTTCTTTATTTATATATATATATATATTTGTGTTAAGATAAACATTGAGTTTTTCTTTAAATATTACTGCTTGTTTAGTGCTCTTCTTATTCATTATATTTTCTGTACAATTCAACTTAGTGCATAGGGTTATGACATCTTCAAATAGGGGGAGATTGTTGGGTATTGTATCCACAATTACCTGGATTTGAAGATGTCCCCTAGTGAACTAAATTGAATTGAGGATGTATTTGATGATTTCTGTTTAGATATGTTATGACAGGTCTTCATGCTAAGTGCACACCAATGTCAGGTTGCAATTGATCACCAAACACAGTTCTAGACAATGTAATCCCTCATTGTGTAGAACAAAGTGTTGGTCCATGTGTAATCTCTCTATTGGGGTGTACTTCATATACTCATAACTGAAGGTTTTCAAGTTTGAGGAGTGGAGCAGGTTTTCAGAAGAAAAGAAATTTTTGCTAAGTCAATTCGTCGAGATGTCTCGTGAAGTTCTGATGAATCTCGACGAATCCAGACAGAAGGCAAATTTCTAGTTTGAAGAAGAAATTTCTGCGGCTAAGTCTATTCGTTGAATGTTCTCATGAACTCCCGACGAATATCGACGAACGCAGACAGAAGTCAAAAAGGCGGACTTGTGAAGGAAAATGTGCGGCTAAGTCAATTCGTCGAATGTTCTCGAGAACTCCCGACGAATTCCGACGAATGAAAACAGAAGACAGTTTTCAAGCTTTGATCAGTATTTTTCAATGGCCAAGTCAATTCGTCGAATGTTCATGTGAAGACTCGACGAATGACGGACAGACGGATTTCAAATTTCAGTTTCGTTTTCGAAAGTTAGGGTTTGCCGCCATGTACAGTACACGTGGTGATCCCTCCGTATTTGTCGCCCGAGCCCTTGAAAGTCTCCCTATAAATAATGTTTTATTTTTAGGGCAAACACATGAAAACACCCGATTGTTAAAAAGAGATAATATTTTCTAGCCGTTTCTTCCTCTCTTGCTGAACAAGTTTCTGAGATCTAATGTCTGCGCCGCCCAAGATTCATTCTTCAGTGTTGCTAGAGATTTCTCAGATAAGAAGGCCTTTGATCTAGTTGCTGCTCTCTATATTGAAGATCTTTTCAAATTAATCGAAGGGCCTAATCAGATCAGGTTTGCCGATTCTTTAGTCTTCCTAATCCTTGAAGACCCAAGCTTTCACTCTAAAGGAAGAAGAAGATTCAGTATCTCCAGATCTGAAGTTAATCTCTATTGAGATTCAAGAGAAGTTTCGTTTCAAACTTTATTTAATTCATGTAGGAGTTTTTACTCCGAGTTATTTTGTAGGAGTTGTAGGAGTTATTTACTCCGAGTTGTAGGAGTTGTTTACTCTGAGTTTGTAGGAGCCGTTGTCTCCGAGTGTAGGATTTGTTGATAAATCTGAGTTTTGGTGAAGTTGTCGACGCTAGCCCGAAGTGCTAGATAGGCGGAGCGGGAGAGAGGAGTACCCACCTTTGGGGAACATCTATAAATCTTGTGTCTCTGTGCTGTGATATTTATTGTTGTGTGTGTGCTAAATTTTTATTCCGCAATCGCAGTAGAGATCACCTATTCACCCCCCACCCCCACCCCCTCTAGGTGATTTAGGTAGACAACGATTTCTTTCAGATTTGGCTTGGGTCAAGTGTTTGTGGCTGTGTCACCTAGATTGGGTTTAATTAACAAGTGTTGACTTTGACTTTGACTTGGTCAACACGCTGAGTGGGATGGACCCACTTGATGGTCTTGGGTCCCTGGTCACTACCCAAAATTGGTTGGTCCATGGTGGGGCCCCATTTGGGCTAATTTAGCCCTAAGGTGTGATTTTGACCTAAATTAAGCTAGAGTTGACCTTGGTCAAATTGTTCAATTGGTTGACCAAGTGATGGGGGTTTCAGGTCCAATGAGTTCCATAAAAGTGTTTAGAGTGTGGTGGTAAGGTTAATTTGAACATCTTGAGTCAATTGAACCCTAATTGACATAGTTTGGTTAATGTTGACCAATATTTGTCTTTGATCAATTTCATGCAATTGGGTCCCACCCAAGTGCAATTTCCATGGTTATGGTCTTCCTTAGTGGTTAGGGTGGTATGGGGGAGGTCAATTTGGTGAATTGATGATCAATTGGCCTAAGGGAGTGACATTGGACTATGTTGATTTTTGTGCCCTTGGTGTGCACTTAGCACACCCACTTGGTCCAAGGGCCTTAGTGGCCACTCTGCACATCACCCATGACCTAATACTAACTAGGGGTCTAGAAGGATTGGGGATGTTACAAATCCCAATAAACAAAAGAAGTATTTCGTCCTCGAAATTTAGGTTTGGGTCTACGGGTTGCAAGTACTTATAAGAATAAAGGATTTCAAAGGCGTTTAATTTGTACCTGAGGTGATGAGTTCCGGGAAACAATGTTACATGAAGTCCAAGGGCACCCAGCAATGCTCCTCTTACCCTCGATTGAACTATTATAATCGGACATCAGAATATCCTTCCACGGAAGAACTCGGACCTCTACTATTCCTTGCTAAGATTGTCGGCAATATTCTTACCAGGGGTTAATTGAAGGTTTATCCCGCCGCTCAGACCATCGTGCCACTAATCACAATGCGGGTTCTACTTGCTCCATCCCGGTAATAAATAGGAAATAGACACTTCAAAATCAAAACAAGCTAACCAGGTGTGGGTGTTATCAAAATCACTACAGAGGAGGATCTATCCGTAATACATAAGATCCTACAGAGCTAATTTATATTATCAAGCCGCGCTAGATGGCACCGAAATCCTTTGAGTTCAACTTAACTTCATAAGGTTATACTCACGAACCATGCTTACATAATACTCTGCTCCTAAATCGATTAGTCAGGACGTGATCAATTAGCCAACCGTCATTGTCTATTCTGATTCTTCACTATACGATTCCCTTACACGTAGGTGTTCAACACCACCTACAACAAGAGACCTTATCCCTTAACATATGAGGTCTCTGCTGATAAACCGTTTCTGACTCCGCGGATACAAGGTCAGGTTTATCAGCTACAAAATAATAACATAAACCTTGTTTACACTTGGACCAGAGTCTCTTATGACCTACGAATGCTACATGAGGTTAACGCTTCCTCACGTTAAATAAATGTAAGTATCCTCCATGCTTTTCTTTGAGGAACATGACGTCTGTAGTATAAAACTGATGTTCGTGAAATGACTCCCATCTACTTTCCATATCCATTTGGTTCATAACTCACGAGGGTAAAACCCTTTTTATCATGACATGCTGTGACACAATTTGATTTCAACATGAAGGGTGTCTCATTAAAACCCGTTAATTTTCGAGAAGTTTCACCATTTATATCTGGAAATCAAACTTGTCTCCCTTATTCTTGAATCTTCATAAATGTGATTATAATTTTTGGAGAAATTGCAAGTTCTGGTTCTTAAGATCGGAGGATTGTATGTAATTTATATATCTTCAATATATCATTCGTCAAATTTCACTTTAGATTTCCAATATCGAGTGGGCTAAACTTCCAAAGTCAAGTGGTCTCATCTCACTTAAGCTATAAACTATGACTTAAAGGATTCATCATAACGACCCTTCTCTTAGTTGTGTCGTCCAAAAATTACGTCGATAAATATCATCAGGTAATATTAATAATTTCAAGCGGGAGTTGGCAGTGACAACAACAAATCATTTGTTTTTAACTCTCAAAACCTCAACATTTTAGTACATGATGGTCGTTGTCATTTTTCCCGAGATCCAAACATGGTAAGATTCTCCACCTTAGCCCTAAATAGTTTATATCATCATATTACAAGATTCAAAGAGTTACCTTCCTAAGCTCTCTGGTTATGCATAAACCAACTCTAAGAGAAAAAGATCTTAACTAAAATTACACCAAGGAGAGGGCTTGAATTTTAATTAAAAAAAATACTATCTGGAAATTACCCTTGAAAGCCCTGGAGTGTAAGAAACCCTAGTTGAAGTTTTTACTTGCGAAAACTTGATTCCAATCTTCAAAATTTCACGATGTGACACATTTATCCCAAGCTACTAAACCTGGCATTCTTCTTGTTTTCAGTACTTGACTAAATCGAGACATTTGTTCGGACGTCAATATTTATTAATTGTTCCGATAACTCTACAAATCGATGTCTCGAGGTTAAGAAGGTGTATTTACAACAATACACTTGTAAATTTGTTACGATAAACTGATTATTTCTTATGGTCATGAGAACTTATAGCCCAGTCTTAATTCTATCCATTCTAAATCTTACTTGGTCTTGTACTGAATTTGCCATTTATGACATTTTTCCCTTGTGACCATTAAGAGCTTGATGACCAAACGTCCCTATAAACGACAAAACAACATTGCTTGGATCAGGAAGTTAGAGAAATTCCCTAACTTCTTAACCTGAACTTCTTGATTCCGAGAGTCTTATGCCCATACACTGGACAACCCTTTACGTATAACCAAATGATTAACAAGTTAATCACTTTTGTCGACTTAGATTCAGCCTTGGAGTAATAAAATGAGTACACGCACACTCTTGAAGTGTACCATTCACTTAACTTGCCAGTATAACTATAGCGATCACCACTTGGTATAAACAATCCCTGCTATTTAAGGTGAAGTAATTCTCCAAGGGTCTCAAACTTCTAAGGAGGGTTGGTTCATAAACAAAAGTGTATGAATAAGATCTCGCCAATACCCGAGTATCATTGAATACTCCAAACCTCGAGATTACTACGTAAATGTCACAACATTTTCTAAATAAAGTCTAGGGGCAATCCAAGTCGGTATTTTATTGGCCCAATAAACAAAAGGATAACCCCTACAGATTTGGGTTAAGTCTCTTCAATACTTCTACGGTATATTCATCTTACATACGTACATAAACTTTAGGGCATATATTCTCTGTCTTGGTGTTCCACCCTGAGACATATTGTTATGATAAGACTTCTGGCTCCCAATGTTATAAGTTATGCTACCTTTTCCGAGTTCCCTATATGATTAACTAGGAAAGGGGGCCTTTTCAAAAAAAATTCAAATTCCAATTCGACCTCTGGTATTTTATGGTGGTTGCCTCAACGTACTATAATGGGAAGTATCAAGTTATGGTAAAGGAGTTATGCTTATGGGTCTTCTATTACTCTAAAAGAAGCCTACAGACACCCGATCTCCTCGAGATGGTCCTACCACTTGGTAGTAAAGCGTAATCTTTAACGTGAAAGTCTCAACATCTAGACTTATACTAACTTCTTCCCTTAGTTACGTTGGGTATCCTTAACCTTCAACCAAATCTAGACCCATGGTCGCTCTTTAGACTAGGATGCGTCACTAAATTGTCTAGGTAAGTCAAAATTTGACCTAACTTGGTGCTTAGTGGACTATTTTATGTGATTTCATACATGGGCACACCATAGCTTCCGCTGCATAGTTTTTCCGCAAACTACACTCGAGCGGGGTGACACAGTATGTTGTGGACAGTTCTCTTATGATTGTTCGTTCAGTGATACCATTTGTAAGATCTCTTTTCTCAAAACCCGTTCGGGTACTTGAAAACTCGAACCTCTGCCGTATCGCACGGTCAAGGTGGATCTTCGCCCAAAATCACTGCCTTGCGGTGTCACCAACACGTGGGTTAACCAACCCCGCTCAGCACCGACTCTGCCGGCTATACGATCATATGTAATATATGCCAAAAGTAAGTACAGAATTAGAGGCATGTCCACACGTCACAACATCATATAGAATATAATGAAACATAAATGTCCAAAAAGAGACAATACAAGCAAAAGAGGCTTAAGCTGGATACATATCCAAAATAAGTACTCTATCTCTCTCTACAACATGCGGAAACTACATAACTCTCAAATACAAAAATCTAACTATCTAATCGTCAACCTGTGGCGTCGTGTTAGTACGCTGCATCCGCTGCTCAGGACCTGCCATCTCGTCCAGCTGCGCGCGGGACAACTCTGTCTCCTCAGACTCCTGCGGTCACAACCGGCCGTTATTCATAAAGACTAAGTCATTTTGTCCTCACCTCCCTCCATGACTCCTAGGAACCGAGCATGTTGGAGCAACCCTTTTACTGTTTTGGGCTAGGATCACTATGTACTGATTAGGATTAGTTGACTCCATTGTATAGTTTAAGGGTCAAGTCTTTAGGCTGATAAATTAGCTAGAACTTAAGATAAAATCTAAGGTTCTCAGCGGTCAACAAATGTCTAGCAGTGCTCGACAGATGGCTCCCAGCGTTCGACAATTTTTGTTGTCAGCGCTCGACAATTTCCAGCCAGCGTTCAACATCTTCTGGACAGCGCTCGACAGTTTCCAGCCAGCGTTCAACATCATCTGGACAGCGCTCGACAGTTTCCAGCCAGCGTTCAACATCTTCTGGATGGCGCTCGACAGATTATAGCCAGCGTTCCACAGATCATTTATTGAAGCCCAGATTTGTTATCAACTATATTCTATTTATCCTAACAGCAAAACGACAACTATAACAGATCTATTTAATATCTTTGGACGTATTCTGACAGATAAGGAAGGATATTAGACTCAGTTAATATATTCCCTTCTTTCCTTTTTCCAAGACAGTAATAGCCGTTGACATTTAATGAAAAGGAATCTTTTCACGGTCAAGAAAAAAAAAGGACCTGCCAGAATCGTTCGAGTCGATAGAATTCAAACATCATTCTATTACAGAATACAAAGGATATATATAGCATAAAAAGAAGAAAGACATACATAGATCTCTCGAAAAAAATACTTTCTTCCTCTTCTTCCACAAGCAGCACAAAATTTCTTCTGAGAACATCTTCCTCAAGAGCATTCTCTCAGAATCTACTGCAAATTCAGATCTTCTAAAACAGCAACAAGCAATCTGAAGAACCTGTTCTTCCAGATCAATCTACTACAGGAGATCTTAGTTTTCAAGAAAAAGCTTCTTCATCTTCTGTCAAATACTTCAATTTGACAGGGGGAGCTTTACAACAACATCCACTAGAGTCTTCTCTCAGCATCTTGACAGAGAAGAACACTATAAACTCTTTCTTACCTCTCTTGTACAGGATTATAACTCCCTTCAAAAGTTAACTCTTGGTGACAGGGCACCTTAGCAAAAACATGCAGTTTGGTTAGAGCACCTTATCAACAGCTCACCTGGTGTGAGGGCACCTTATCAACAACCTCCTAGTGAATTCCTACCAAAGGTGGTAGAAGAGTAGACGTACCCAGATTTATTGGGGAACTACTATAGCTCCTTGTGTCTTCTGTGTTTGGTCATTTTCTGTGTTTGTGTTGTTTGTTTTGTGATTTCATTTACTTAATTTTTCTGTTTATATAATTCTCACACTGCTTACACTTATATATAATACTATTTTAATTCCGCTATAAAAAACTAAGGAAAAGTTTTAATACTCTATTCACCCCCCCCCCCCCCCCCCCCCCTCTAGAGTAACTTAAGATCTAACCTCCACTTTCAATTGGTATCAGAGCCAGGTTGATTTTTTACAGACTAACATCTGAATCACAAAGATCAACCAGATCTTAATTTGTCTAAGAGCTTCCTTATCTAAGAATTTTATATCATTCAAAACTCATGGAACAAAACAAAGGAATATTCTAGCACAAGACCTCCTATGTGCAATCTCAGTAAGTTTGCACTATGGAAAGCAAGGATTAGGCTTTATATGAACTCTATTGATGAGGAGATTTTCAATGTTATTCTTACAGGACCTCCAGCACCCACAGCAACAACCAGCACTACTGCAACAACAGACAACACTGCTGTTCCACCTCCTGAGTGGACTGAGGCTCAGAAGAAGCAGAGAAATGCAGATGCCAAGGCCATGAACATTCTGGCCCTAACTATGTCAGATGACATATTCCAGAAAGTAGTTGAGTGCACCTCAGCAAAAGAAATCTGGGAATCTCTCAACAACATGGTGGCAGGCTCAGCAGATGAAAGGAAAGATAGAAGATCTCACCTGATCTCTCAATATGAGAACTTCAAGAAGGGAGAATCAGAATATGTTGCTGATATGTACAATAGGCTCAGCCTCATAATAAATGAGCTGAAGTCTCTGGACAAAGTGATCTCACTCACAGAGATCAATGACAAAATTCTTATGTGCTTTCCCAGCACATGGGACTCCAGAGTCTGGCCAATCAAAGAAGCCAGAAGCCTAAATGAGATCACCACTGAAGCTTTGTTGGGCAAGCTCAAATATTATGAGCAGCTCGTCAAAAGTAGGGAAGCTGAAGAATCCACTTCATCCCCAGCACTCAAGAAGGAGAGAAGTATAGCCTTCAAAGCTGCAGATGAAGAAGGACCAACTCCTACCAAAGAGGTGTTGATGAGCTTCATAGCCAAAAGATTCTATAATATGGCTAAGAAAGATTTCAAGAAGAAGTCATCCAGAAGCTATGACAAGCCAAGGTATGAAAAAAATCACTCTAATGAAATTATATGTTTTGGTTGCAGGAAGCCAGGACATATTGCTCCTGAATGTCCAGAGAATCAAAACAAAAAGGACAGAAAGGAGATAAAAAGAGAAAAGGGAGAAAGGAAAGGTTCTAGCAAATCTTCCTCCCACTCACACAAAAAGAAGGGAAAAGGATTTGTAGGAACATCCTAGAGTGAAACAGAATCTGAATCAGAATCTTCATCTGGTTCCTCTGATGAAGAAGAAACAAAAGAGAACAGCCAATGTCTACTGGCAATTTATGACTCAGACAGTGAGTCACAATCTGAATCTTCATCAGGCTCCAATGATGATGAAGAAGAAAAGAACTTCTGCATGATGGCAATCAATGCCTCAGCCAACAAATCTGATGAAGAAAATTCAGAATCAGAAGAAGAAGATGATGCAGATCAAGTAATGTCTGATGTTGATTTTACTTCAGATGAATTCAAGGCTGAATTCAAAGTCCTTTGCTCAGACTTACTCAACTCTGAGAAAGAAATAATCTCACTCAGATGTAAGTTAGCTGAAATGAAAAAGATGAGTGAAGAAAATGCAAATCTTAAGAAAGATTTGGCTGCCTCCAGAGAACACATTGTTCTCATTGAGAATAAACTTTCTGAGGCCAAGAAATTTGAAGAATCCCTAAATGGGAGAAGTATCAAACTGATGGACATCACAAGCACAGTCAATGCTAGACTTAATAATAGCAAACTGGGCTTGGGTGCCTCATCAAGTGAGCCATCTCTGATTAAGAGAAATATCCTCTCCTCACCCATAGAATTTATTTATGCTAAAAGCAAAGAAGCTGCAAAAAGCGATAAAGATATTTCAAGCAAGTCTGTTAAGGATAAAAGAATTCAAAAGAATTCGTCGAACGGAGATCGACAAAAAGATTCAAATTTGTCGAACGGAGTTCGACGAAGTCTGAAAACAGATTTTCAGTATAGTCATCAGATGAACAATAGTCGACCAATTTATCCAAATTTGTCGAACAGATACTATACAGGAAATTCTAGAAATCTTAATTCCAAACAAACTAAAAATCCTTTCACTGAATGGATAATACCTCCAAGGAGATATCATCCACAAGGCTATAAGGACCAGCCTGAAATGTCATTTATTTCTGAATTTTGTGATAACACAAAAGGACCCAAGGTAGTCTGGGTCAAAAACAACTAGTTTATGTTTTGTCTTTGCAGGTACACGGCCATCCAAGATTAAATCTAAAATGGTACTTGGACAGTGGCTGCTCAAAGCACATGACAGGAAACATGGCCAATCTGAAAAATTACAAGGCACAGCTTGGACCCAAGGTGATCTTTGGAGACTCCAACCATGGTCAAACCAAAGGCCTTGGTCAAATCAAGGTTGGAGCATTAACATTCAAGGAAGTCACCTATGTGAAGGGTCTGAAGCACAACCTCATCAGCATAAGTCAGTTATGTGATGAAGGTTATCAGGTAACCTTTAATAAATCAGAATGCATTATCAAGTCATCTGATAATGTAATTGTTTTATCAGGTATTAGGCAGGGTAATATATATTTAGTAAATTTCAATTCCTCAAAATCAGAAATTTGCCTGTTTAATGAGCTAAGCAAACCTAGTGAACTATGGCATAAAAGATTAGGGCATGTAAATCTTAGAACAATTGCCAAACTATCTAAAGATAATCTTGTTAGAGGTCTACCATCAGGATCATATAAGAAAGAAGGTTTATGTAGGGCATGCCAGCTAGGTAAGCAAACCAAAAACAGTTTTAAATCCTTATCTAAAAGTGATTCACCTAGAATCTTATTTTTGCTACATATGGACCTTTTTGGACCTATAGCAATAAAGAGTTTAGGAGGGAAGTCTTACACTCTAGTTATTGTAGATGACTTCTCTAGATTCACTTGGGTATTCTTTTTGAGAGAAAAGTCAGATAACTTTAAAGTTCTTACAGACTTTCTTAAGGCATACAGATTGAATACTCTACTGTAGTTGCATTGATCAGAAGTGATCATGGCACTGAGTTTGAGTCTCTTCTTATGCAAGAATTCTGTGAGAAAGAAGGTATCAGGCATTGCTTCTCAGCTCCTAGAACTCCTCAACAGAATGGGGTAGTTGAAAGGAAAAATAGAACCCTAATTGAATCATCAAGAACATTGCTTGCAGATGCTAATTTGCCACTATCCTTTTGGGCAGAAGCTGTTAGCACAGCAAACTATGTTCTGAATAGAAGTTTGATACACAAACTTAAGGGTAAAACTCCCTATGAATTACCTAAAGGGAAGAAACCTAAAGTTGACTATTTCAGAACTTTTGGTTGTAAATGTTTTGTTCATAACAATGATAAGAAATATCTTAGAAAATTTGAACCAAAATCTGAAGAAGGAATTTTCTTAGGATATTCAATAGTTAGCAAAGCATATAGGGTATTTAACAAATCCTCTCTTAAGATAGAAGAGTCCATGCATGTTTCCTTTGATGAAACTAACATGTCTTACAAGGAGAAGAACTCTTCTACCAAGAATGCTTTGCAGGTACCTGCTCTATGTGAAGAGCTTAATGGGCTAAATCTACAGTCAGGAGATTCAATGCAACCATTAGCTCAAAACCTTGAAGATAGTGAAGAAGAAGATCATCCAGATCTTGTTGATTATCAGAATCAAGCAACAGCAGAACATCCTCCACAGGATACAATTACTGAACAAAATCCCCAAATAAATACCACTGCAGAATTAACTCCAACTGTTGACCACATCACAGTTAGAGATCACCCAATTTCACAAGTGATTGGTGATATTTCAGCAGGTGTTCAGACAAGACATCAACTAAACCAAAATCAGATGTATACTTGCTTTCTATCACAAGTTGAACCTCAAACCATAAAAGATGCAGAACAAGATCCAAATTGGATTCTTGCAATGCAAGAGGAACACAACCAGTTTGAAAGAAACAAAGTTTGGGATTTGGTTCCAAGACCAAGAGGCCATCCAGTCATTGGCACCAAGTGGGTCTTCAGGAACAAACTTGATGATCAAGGAAATATTGTGAGAAATAAAGCAAGGCTAGTAGCTCAAGGATATTCACAGGAAGAAGGCATAGATTATGATCAAACATTTGCACCTGTGGCAAGACTTGAAGCTATCAGAATATTTTTAGCATTTGCTGCATACAAACAATTTAAGGTATATCAAATGGATGTAAAAAGTGCATTCCTAAAGGGAGATATCAAGGAAGAAGTTTATGTGGAACAACCACCAGGTTTCATCTCTCCAACTCACTCTTCTTATGTATTCAAGCTCAATAAAGCTCTCTATGGTCTCAAACAAGCTCCCAGGGCATGGTATGAGACCTTAGCTAATTTTCTATTGGAAAACAAGTTCTGTAGAGGCTTAGTAGACAAAACCTTATTTTTCAGAATACATAAAAATCAAACACTGCTAGTTCAAATATATGCAGATGATATTATTTTTGGCTCTACTGATTCAAATTTATGCAAAAAGTTCTCTAAACTTATGCAATCTAAATTTGAAATGAGTAGCATGGGTGAATTATCATACTTCCTTGGTCTTCAAGTGAAGCAAACCTCATCAGGAATTTTCATTTCACAATCCAAGTATGCTAAGGAATTAGTAAAAAGGTTTGGAATGTCTGATTCCTCTCCCATAAAAACACCCATGGCTTCTAATGCTGTCATTAATGCTGATGAATCAGGGAAACCTGTTGATCAAAAGGTGTATAGAGCAATTGTTGGCTCATTACTCTATGTGACAGCTAGTGGGCCTGATATAATGTTTGTTACTTGTATTTGTGCTAGGTTTCAAGTTAACCCTAAAGAATCTCATCTATCTTTATTAAAAAGAATTTTAAGATATATAAAGGGCTGTCCTAATCTAGGTCTCTGGTATCCAACAACATCTGAATTTGAATTAACTGGATTCTCAGACTCAGATTATGCTGGATGCAGAGTAGACAGAAAAAGCACATCAGGAACTTGTCAGTTTCTTGGTGATAGGCTTGTGTCTTGGTTTTGTAAGAAGCAGACATCTGTGTCCACATCAACAGCTGAGGCAGAATACATTGCTGCAGGCAGTTGCTGCTCACAGATACTGTGGATACAAAATCAACTTCTAGACAATGGTATCAACTTAAATCAATCATATTTTGTGACAATACTAGTGCAATATCTATAGCATAAAATCAAGTTCTCCATAGCAGGACTAAACACTTAGAAATAAGGCACCACTTTATCAGAGATAATGTGGATAAAAATAAAATTTGCCTACAGTTCATCTCCACTGATTTACAAAGAGCAGATATTTTCACCAAACCATTGGATGAAAAGAAACATATCTTCTTTATGAATCAACTGGGAATGATAGATGGAGACTCAATTTGTTGAAAATTATATTTTCTATCTTATCCAAAATTTTTGTCGAACGAAGAACGACAAATTTTTATTCGTCGAACGACGGTCGACAAAAACCTACATCTTCAGAGTCAGTGAAGAAAATCTCGTTTGTCGAACGGCGGTCGACGAAAAAGATATTTTTAACACTGTCCGACAAAATTTTAAAAATCGGTTCGACTTCAGATTTAATTAGGTTTTGCCGAACAGCGCTCCTCGAATTCTCCTCCCTATTTCCTCGACTATATAACACCTATTTTACTTCATTCTAAGTTCGCGCCTACAAAAATCGTTTTCCTCCAGTTCTCCTTTTGCACTTGATCTTTCTCTTCTTTTACAGGACTCAATTGCGATTTCTCAAGCCTCGCTCTATTCCATGAAGTTCGATGCTGGGTTCGACATAGATATGGAATCCTTCGCAACATCTGATCAAATCTTCAAGGACATCCTTCAACTCTTTGAAGAGCAACAGTTGAGGAAGTTAATGAGCTTGAGGAGAAAGCTTCACACAGCTGAAATCAAAGAATGGTGTTTCACAATTAAGCAGGAAGATGAATGTCTGACGGGCACAATCTCAGGACACCAGGTTTCTCTTACACCTACCATTCTAACTGAAGTTTTTGGGCTTGTGAATGGTGATGACGATATAGAAATTAGTTCTGATGAATTTGAAGCAGCTTTAGTCAAAATGGGTCACTCCTCTGGAAACCCTAATCATCTGCTTAAGAAAAATCTGTCTTTGGAATACAAATTCTTATCAGATATAGTTGGCAAAGTGTTGTTAGGAAAAACAACAGGACATGACTATGTTAAAAGGCACCAATTTCTGTTGATGGTGGCCTTGATGGAGAAAAAGAAAGTGAACTGGGGATCACTTCTGTTTAATTTGATTAAGAAAAAGATTTCCAAGGAGAATGTTAGCTTTGGCAGAATTTTAGGAATTGTTCTGCAGGAAAGGCATCCAGACCTTCTGGTCTCCCCAAAGGTAACAATCAATGCTAGCAAGAAGCTGACCTCAGCTCTCTTTGCTAAGTGGGAAAGGGTATTTCCAAAGAAGAATCCAAAGTCAGTCAAGCAAACTTCTGAAGACACAAGGACTGATTCAGTCTCTTCCCTAACCCTTCCAGAAGTTCCTCCTTTGGTCTCCTCACTTCCTCTCCCACCTCCTACTACTCAAAGTTTTTCCCCTGCACAATCTCCACCTTATAATTCTTCTACACATATTGATGACATTCCCCCTCCTTCTTTTGATCTCCTCCCTCATCCCTCTTCTCCACCTCCATCTCCTACTCATAATGATTCCCAATGCCCTATCCATCATTCTTCTTCTACTTATCAAGAACCCTCTCAACAAGGTGCAGATGTCTCAAACATCTTTGTACCAATCTCTATTCCTCCCTCTTCTGAGCCATCCTCCTCTCATTCTCACGAATTCACTTCTTTAAATCTTTTCTCTGTAGCTGATCAGATACTTGGTCTCATCCTTCCCAAAATAGACCAGTTATTGGATGCAAAACTTGCTCCAATTATTCAATCCATCTCTGCTTTATCTGAAAAGATTTCTTCCTTCCTTCCCTCCCTTTCAATCTGTCCCTTCTTCTAGGGGCCTAGATTCAGGTTTCTCTGAAGCTAGGCAGGGGGAGATGTTTGATGAAGAAGCTCCAGATGCTCAAGCACTTGGAAATTCAGTTCTTCCAATTTCAGAAGAACCAGTTCTACCAGGTCCAGAAAAAAAAAATAATGTTTCTATTAATCCCTCTATAGATATTATTTATTTGCTTTCTCAGTTTAGTACAGTTCTACCAGTTTTACCTAAACAACATAATTATTCTAGAGCAATTGTCCCATACACTGCTCAAGTTAATGAAGCTCTGTTAAATAAGATAATTAGAAGCTTTGAAGTTAAGATTACAGATACAGTTTTCATTCAAGATCAAGCTCTCAGGCAAGAAGAAAAACTAGTTGTAATGTCAGAAGAAGCAATCACAAATTCTAACTTTCCAACTTTTATCTTTGATGAAACTCCAATTCCAGACTTTGATGAGATCTGGAAAGCAGATGATGAAGCTTATGAAGCTGAAGAGCAAAGGATCAAAGCTCTTAAATTGATATCAGATTTATATGATACACCAATCTCTTCGTCTGATTCTGATGAAGAAGATAATGATAGTGATTCTGATGATACACTGTCAAGGAAAAGAAAGAAAACAAAGGCCAAGTCTAAAGCTATCCCCAAGCCTCCTAATCCAGATAATGATATCCCATATTATATTCTCCACAATATCTCTCTTGACAAAGTCTCACATCATTGGATGACACTCTCCAGAAATGAGCAGAAAAGAAGAAAGAAGTTCAAGAAAACTGGTTATATTCCTGATAGTCCAGTCAAGTTCAATCACCCTCCTCCTCCTCCTCCTCCTCCAGCAGCAGGATCAGCAGGGATGTCTTCCTCCTTCTCTAGATCTGCCCCCCAGCAGTCTAGGAGATATGAAGGAACTCATAAAAGCTCCAGTGGCTCTCAAAGTTCTACACCAGCCAGAGCTCCTCCCTCAAGTTCTTCCAGAACAATTTCAGATTACAGATATACTTTTTCAAATTGCATATTTCATAGTAGAATGAATCTTCAAGATAATAAAACCTCAGATCAGGCAAATGATTCTGTTGAAAGGTCTCCTTCTCCAGAAATTCAAGAAACAGATGAAATAACTCACATGGCTAGATTCAAAGAATCAGTAGCTATTGCTCAGATCAATAAAGCTAAGGCTGAAGGTGAGGACCATTCTCAATTTTCTACATTGTCTGAATTCAGAAAGCAAGAGCTTGAAAAGTACAATTCCAGAAAATTTTTCAATGCTGAAAGATTTTTAAAGAAGTATCCAGCAGCAGTAGTTCTTCTTACTATATCTCAAACAATCATAAGTCCAGAAAACTGCTACATGAGCAAGAAGCAAGCTGAAAATCCCAACAGGGAAATCATTTTCAAGCCTTCCTCACAGTGAAAAAGTACAGTTTCAAATTCCTTCTGTCTTTGATCTACTTGGATTCAGTATAAATGTTTCTAAACTCAGAGAATTTTATTTCAATATTATCTGCTGAAGCATTTCAATTCTGTCAGATATATTTCTGCTCTGATGTTTATCTTTGTGTTATTTATTATTTGATTTATTTGTCAAATAGTATCCTAACCCAAATAGGGGGAGATTGTTGGAGCAACCCTTTTACTGTTTTGGGCTAGGATCACTTTGTACTGATTAGGATTAGTTGACCCCATTGTATAGTTTAAGGGTCAAGTCTTTAGGCTGATAAATTAGCTAGAACTTAAGATAAAATCTAAGGTTCTCAGCGGTCAACAAATGGCTAGCAGTGCTCGACAGATAGCTCCCAGCGTTCGACAGTTTTTGTTGCCGGCGCTCGGTAGTTTCCAACCAGCGTTCAACATCTTCTGGACAGCGCTCGACAGTTTCCAGCCAGCGTTCAACATCTTCTGGATAGCGCTCGACAGTTTCCAGCCAGCGTTCAACATCTTCTGGACGGCGCTCGACAGATTATAGCCAGCGTTCGACAGATCATTTATTGAAGCCCAGATTTGTTATCAACTATATTCTATTTATCCTAACAGCAAAACGACGACTATAACGGATCTATTTAATATCTTTGGACGTATTCTGACAGATAAGGAAGGATATTAGACTCAGTTAATATATTCCCTTCTTTCCTTTTTCCAAGATAGTAATAGCCGTTGACATTTAATGAAAAGGAATCTTTTCACGGTCAAGAAAAAAAAGGACCTGCCAGAATCGTTCGAGTCGATATAATTCAAACATCATTCTATTACAGAAAACAAAGGATATATATAGCATAAAAAGAAGAAAGACAGACATAGATCTCTCAAAAAAAATACTTTCTTCCTCTTCTTCCACAAGCAGCACAAAATTTCTTCTGAGAACATCTTCCTCAAGAGCATTCTCTCAGAATCTGCTGCAAATTCAGATCTTCTAAAAGAGCAACAAGCAATCTGAAGAACCTGTTCTTTCAGATCAATCTGCTACAGGAGATCTTAGTTTTCAAGAAAAAGCTTCTTCATCTTCTGTCAAATACTTCAATCTGACAGGGGGAGCTTTACAACAACATCCACTAGAGTCTTCTCTCAGCATCTTGACAGAGAAGAACACTATAAACTCTTCTTACCTCTCTTGTACAGGGTTATAACTCCCTTCAAAAGTTAACTCTCGGTGACAGGGCACCTTAGCAAAAACCTGCAGTTTGGTTAGAGCACCTTATCAACAGCTCACCTGGTGTGAGGGCACCTTATCAACAACCTCCTAGTGGATTCCTACCAAAGGTGGTAGAAGAGTAGACGTACCCAGATTTATTGGGGAACTACTATAGCTCCTTGTGTCTTCTGTGTTTGGTCATTTTCTGTGTTTGTGCTGTTTGTTTTGTGATTTCATTTACTTGAATTTTTCTGTTTATATAATTCTCACACTGCTTACACTTATATATAATACTATTTTAATTCCGTTATAAAAAACTAAGGAAAAGTTTTAATACTCTATTCAACCCCCCCCCCCCCCCCCCCCCCCCCTCTAGAGTAACTTAAGATCTAACCTCCACTTTCAGAGCGGGAGGAAGAAGCGGAGGACAACAAGGGGTAAACAAGGAAAGAGGTGGCATGGCACTAATCTAGCAAGTATAGGAAAAGCGGTAAAACTAGCTAGCAGTATAGTGCAAATAAAAGACAGTAAAGTAGAGCATGAAGTAAACCAGTAATAAAAATGCGGTGCAGTAAGTAAAACTAATCTACCATCACAGATTCGTACCTTAACTTATATGAACGCCCATACGACATAAAAGTTAAGATGTCCAGGTAACCCATCATATAAAAGAGCCCATACTAATTTATATGATGGGGGTATGCTAATGTGTATGTTATGCTATGTTATGCTTATGATGACTTAATGTGTTTATGCAATGTGACTCACCCAAACGACTCTATGCGCACATACCTTTATAGTTCCCAATTTGTTAGAAAGGAAGCCAACCTTTCAGGTACCGACCATCGTGGCTCACGGTGGCAGTGGATCGGGCACTCCACATCCTAGGCAGTTATGCTCACTACCAAGCCTAGACCTCACGTATGCCTCAACGCTAAGAACACAACAGCGGAGCTCCTACGTACTCTTGCTGTAATCCACCAGACTTTAAGGTCGGGGTGGTTTATTAGGGATTGTCCTCCAGACCGCGGTACTCAAACTTACCGGCCCTCTAAACCTCATCCTCACCTGAGTCAACGTACTACCGTCGGTGACACGACTAGCCTAGTACCAAAGACTCGCCACTATTTGCATAAGAAATAGGTGTTATTAAGTCCACCCGAGCCTCCGGCTCAGGGACTAACACACAAGCTGATCCAACCCATCTCCTCCTCGAAGGAGATCCATACTAGTTTGCTGGCCTAATTAGGCTACTCTTGCCTACAATTTAGTTAGTATTATATTTAGGGTGAATCTTGGACTTCCTGCGGTATACCCCATAAAGGGGCCCCCAACGGTACTAAGGATTTAAAGGGGCTCAACCCCACCATCCTCTTTCTCAAGACAATTACTTTAGTTGGTGGTTAACCTTTAGTTCACCCCTCACTATTTCATATAATTAAAGTAACTTAGCTCAACACCCGTCCCACCCAATTGGGTTGGACGTACCTCCACCCTCACGCACCAACCCTAGCACCATCTCACTGCTAACCCTAGGTTTGACCCTCTTTGAATCATTGTAAGCTATAACATAAATACTGAATGGCCATAACTTCTAATCACTACTTAGGGGTCTGAATTGTCTAAACTTCAAAATTCTGTTTTTACTAATCGCAGACCACTATGTTGAACTAACCTCAAGCCTCAAAAGGTGATCCTTCTAAAAACTCAACACCAGGGTCTGGTATAATTATACAAGGATCCCATTGACCTTAATAAGGTATGTTACAATTTTCATAATTTTCCATATTAATTTGGTATTTATTATTATTTAAAGTAGTTAAGGCCTTAGGTCAAATTACACATGATCTATCCTCAAAATACTTCTACATGCTACATGAAAATTATCAGTGAGGTAATATTCCATATCAAGATGGTTTACTGAGTTTCATAACCCTAGGATGTCATGTGGCCAACTAAATCATCATAGTTGTATAATTACCAAAATGCCACTATAATTAGGGAAAATAATATTTCACATGTGAAAATTCTACAAAAATTACCAAGTGTCCAAATGGGGGTCTAAAGTCCTCTGCATAATATATATATTATTACCATATGATTTGACTAGTAAAAATGATTTAACATCCAAGTGTAGTAAATATCAATTTCCACATGATGTACATTAAATACAAATCCACAAGCTTCCAAATAATTATCATGGGTATGTATAAACAAAATATGACAGATAACCAAGTTTCATAATTTTGCCCAATGATTTGACATTTTTCATAATTAAATTCCTCTTAGCTAGTAAGCACTTAAAAATTCCTCCACAAGAAATGACACTTCAATAAATTCTACTAAAATTACCATAGCCTATTTTCATCCCAATTCATCCACTGATAAAATATCATAACCATACAAGGACATCTAACCATGCATTTTATTTATTTGGGGAAATAGTGGCAATTTCATTTAATAAGGGAAAAATACATAAATGACTCAAAATATTCCCAATAAATTATCTAAGCCATTTTATTCTATTAAAAACATGACTACAAATTTCTGAGCTAAGGCAAGGACATTTGGTCCTATGTCCTTCACAAACCCTAAATTGCAACCTTAAGGGTTTACCATTAGGGTTTTAGGACACACCACCCTAATGGCTCCAAATACTCCATTAGGGGGTGTCACATGCATTATTATATCATTACCTACATAATCATCAGATTGGAGGAGGCCAACTCACTCAACTCCTTATAAGGCCTAAACCCTAATTTGCCCCTTAAGGGCCCTCATTAGGGTTTCCCATTTTCCAAAACAAATCAACTCCAAATGGAGTGAAAATTTAGGCAGGCACTACTAATGTACTAAGGATCATTCCACCAAAATTTGGTGGCATTAAGACTTCATATGCTCCAAAAATCAACATTATTTAAATATCTTAAATACCACAAAAACTATAGGTAACAGTGCCCATCAAGTGCTGATCTTTGGGCAGAAGGTGCCCCTAGGGTATACCTACCCATGGTTAAAATCTCAGCTTCAAAGCTTGAGAGATCTAGGCTAGATAATTATTTTAGTGGACTGACCTAGTGTAGGGCCAGTCCTAGTACAACAGCTCCCCAGGGAGCTGTGGGTCACCAAATGACCTGAACTTAAGCCCTACTAAAAGCTAAGGTCAAGGCCTACAACTTTCATGTTGGGAACTTTTGCTAATTTGGTCATTAAGGGACCCTAATTAACTACAGAAGTGGCTGGATGATAAAGGGCAGAAAATCCAAGCTAATGAATTAATATGTATATAAAAAAAGAACAGCACGCATCTTGACACAAATCCTGCAGCCAGGGGATCATCTTCCTCCTCCAGCCAACAACTGAGATCACGCCGAGCTGGGAGATGTTGCGACCGCGATTGCCGGCGATCCAGCCACCACCACCGCCGGCCAACACCACCGACACCTTCTTGGTGGACGGGGCTACCATCTACCGGCGACTGGCAGCCGGAGGCGGCTGTTTCCGGCGAACCTGTTGGTTCCAAATCCATGGAAATCGGTGAGAAATCAAGTATGGATCCTGGCTCAATTAAGCCTGATCCTTAGATTAAATCACATGGAGATCTAGCATGAGGGGAGGGGAGGAGAAACGAACCTCAGTGGTGGCTCGGCGGCGGCGGCGGCTGTTTGCCATGGGAGATGTTGTCCCCGGCGTCCATGCCCAAATCCTCCATTCTCCGCCCTTCCTTAGCTCCAGGTGTCGTTCCCGACTGCTTTCTCCCTTCTTAAGCTGATGGTGTGGTCAGTTGGGAGGGAGGAGGCCTGTATAGACAGGTTTGAATTTGAAGCTCAAGGGGAAGGCTTGGCCAACCACTTGTCCTGCTCCCTGCTGCCTCCTGCTTCCCTCTGGGTCAAGCCCAGAACAACAGCAATCAGGGATGGCCCCTATGCTAATTGGGGTTGAGTGTGGAAGGAGGGGAGGGTGCTTTTGCTTTTCTCTTTTGGTTCCCTTCTTCTCTCTCCTCCTTTTCCACCTTAATTGGGCTAACTTAAGGTTGGGCTTGCCCAACCAGCTGCCAAGGGGCTTGCTTGATCCTTTGATTGGTGTTAAGCCAAATGATTTGGCTTGGGTCAAGTGTTTGTGGCTATGTCACCTAGATTGAGTTTAATTCACAAGTGTTGACTTTGACTTTGACTTGGACAACACGCTGAGTGGGATGGACCCACTTGATGGTCTTGGGTCCCTGGTCACTACCCAAAATTGGTTGGTCCATGGTGGGGCCCCATTTGGGCTAATTTAGCCCAAAGGTGTGATTTTGACCTAAATTAAGCTAGAATTGACCTTGGTCAAATTGGTCAATTGGTTGACCAAGTGATGGGGGTTTCAGGTCCAATGAGTTCCTTAAAGTGTTTAGAGTGTGGTGGTAAGGTTAATTTGAACATCTGGAGTCAATTGAACCCTAATTGACTTAGTTGGTTATGTTGACCAATATTTGACTTTGATCAATTTCATTGAATTGGGTCCCACCCAAGTGCAATTTCCATGGTTATGGTCTTCCGTAGTGGTTAGGGTGGTATGGGGGAGGTCAATTTGGTGAATTGAGGCTCAATTGGCCTAAGGGAGTGACATTGGACTTTGTTGATTTTTGTGCCCTTGGTGTACACTTAGCACACTCCACTTGGTCCAAGGGCCTTAGTGGCCACTCTGCACATCACCCATGCCCTAATACCAACTAGGGGTCTAGAAGGATTGAGGATGTTACAGATTAAATGGGGGTATTGATAACGACAACAAATATATTTCTATCAAGTTTCATATGCTTCTGATAAGTAAAATGAGGTAAATCACCAAAATATTATGAATTCGTACGTTTGCCTCACTGCGCACTAAAACAACATTTTTGGGAGCTACAGTCTACCAAAATCAATGATCCGCCCCCTTCGGGAAAGGTATTTCCAAGGGCTACAACTTTCGTGTTGAGCCTGAGGTCCAAATCTAAGTCTATCATGTCTAAAATTGAGTTTTAACCCGGCTGCTCAAATCTGGATAGAATCTGTCCTGTACTTAAAAACATAATTATTTTCAGGACAGCAATTTCGATTTGGGTTTTAGGGAGCCACGGGGCTCCCCCAAAAATGCACAACCACTCTACGAAAAGGCCTTTCCGGGGGCTACAACTTTCGTGTTGAGCCTAAGGTCCAAATCTATGTGAAACATGCCTAAAAAGTGGCTCGAAGCCAGCTGCACACATTAGACAGATTTTGTGTACATTATAATCTTCACGGATCTAAAAGCTGAACAGACAACATCAGGTCATCTTTTTCCTCCAGCCTGGGGCTGTGATTTGCCCGACCTGGAGCCTAATAAAAAAAACTCTCCCATCGGCCACCATATTTTCCCGTCCGACCACCCAACACCACCGCCCCTTCCTCCTACATAAGGTGCATCGTCTGGCGTGAATCGGTGGTCGGAGATGGCCGGAACAACAAATCGGAACATAGATTTGGCCATTCCTCCATGGCTTCTTCTCCAATCAAGCTCAATTGAGCTCGATGTCTCGCCTAATCAGACCTAGGAAACTAGCACCAAGGGAGAGGGGAGGAAGCTCACCGAGTGTCCATGCATGCTACCCAATAGCCGCGTATGCGGCGTTTGTCCGTTGCTCCCGGTCATGGTCGGATCTCACCGATCTGAATCTTATCAGACGTCTTTGAAGAGGAGTCGGGACCGTGTATGGGTTGTTCTCTATTTTGAGGGAGAGGCTCGGAGATCTTGGCCTGAATAGTCAAGGCTTGCTGAAATGGGACAAGACACATCGAGATCTGGAGCTCTTGGAGGAGATCTAGTTGTCCATGTTCAGATCTGGACTTGAAAAAGAGTTTGTCGGAGGAAAAGGTCACCGGAGCTAGGAGAGGTTGACGGCCTGGTCGGGGAAGAGAAGGAGAGTGCTTCACTCGGCCTAGGTCTGGATGGCTGGAGCTTGCAAAGGGAGAGCTTCAGTCGTCGGCGGAACAAGAAGAGCTGGAAGTGGCGGTTCGAGGTCTTGCCGTGAGGAGTAGCGTCGGAGAAGGGAGTTGCCGGCTGGAGGTTTTGCCATGAGAAATGGGAACTCGCTGGAGTGGGAGGCTGGATCAGGGAGAGAGAAAAAGAGAGAGGGTTGTCGAGCGGCGCAGCTCAGAGGAGAGGGGCTCGGTGATCTTCTAACCTAAAGCTTTACCGTGTACATATATATATATATATATGTATAAAGATCATAAGTTATTATATAATAATTACAGTAATAATAATAATTTTAAAGTAGTATCATTGTTATCAATAATTAAACGCTTGCACGATGCACTAGAGAGCCCGAAATTCAGCCCGGAATGGCTCATTACGACCATCTTTTCTATATGCACCCATCAAAATGATCCACGGTCAATTCTGAGTTCGTTTGCCATTTTACGCTCTCCGGAGCGTTTACGACCTAATATACTTAAATGTCAAAAACCCTTCAAACAACGTCGAAATTGCAATCGGATAAATTCGTTGACTCGTACTATTGTTACGTGTCTAACAAGACTGTCTGGGGTCAATTGCGAGGTTTTTTGCTCGATTTCACAATGGTGGATTAATACGCTATTCGAAAACCATGTCATTTGGGCTAACGTACGCACTATAATTCCTTCAAGGCGGAACGCTTCCTTTGAGTTTTATTGCTCAAACTATGCTCTTCGGACGGCTCAGATCCTGATACAGCAAACATCGGGACAAAGAATAGAAATGGAACTCGCCGCATTCGTCGAGTGCACTTCCCCGGCTCAGCTGCATGCCTGGCCCTCAGTACACCCCGAGCTCGAGTCAACTCGCTTGACTCAAAAATGCGCACAAGGGGTCTAGCTCGAATCGGGACGTTACACCCAAACCCCACTGCTGCGGGTGTTACCTTGTTTGGTCGGACGAGAAGTAGGCTTGGTAGATGTGGTTGCGGACGGGCTTGTCCGGCGAGCAGGTGGATTGGAAGGTTGTTGCGACGGGCGGGTTAGCCCGGGGAGCTTATGGCTCGGAGATACACAATAATCATATTGCATGTGCATAAAGGTGGTGGGTCTTTTGTGTAGATGCTCATTCACACAGACGTCAATACACTGACTCGACAACTGTGGATTTGCACTTAGCCAAGAAAGTCTGGTGGTCCAGGTAGTAAGAGTACGGAGGCGTTCCGCGGTTTTGCATTGATGCGTACGATAGTTCTAGGTTAGGTAGTGTGCATACCAACCTAGAGGTGGGCGAGACACAACCCACCGATTTTGTTTGCCACTACGGGGGTATCCTGGGAGTTTTGCTAGCTCCAAAAAGGGTGAACTAAAGGTCTGTGCGAATAGAGTCGAAGTGTGTGAGTTGCACTTGTGTGATCATAACATTACCCAGCATTACACTTCATATCATAGCATAAGCATTGCATTTCAACCCCTACCCCTATCGTTAAAATTGGTTATTGGACTTTTTATACGATAGGTCTTGCTAAACGACCCCTTGGTCTATAGGTTTGTATGGGCATTCCTATAAATCAGAGGTTACTTTTATACTCTTTACTTGTCTTTACTTTCTTACTTTACTTATTCTTTACCTTGCTTTATTTACTATTTTATATATATAAACACTTGTGTAGTGATAGATACTCCTGTTGCTAAGACATGTCACCCACTTTGGGTTATACCCCTTGCTGTCGTTCTGATTCATCCTCCTGCTCAGTGCCTAGGTCCACTGTGGGATGGATGGGGGGAAACAAGGCTTAGCCTTTTGACTAACGATCGGTGGACCAAATCATTTTAGGAGATCAAGGAGACGCAGCACCACCAGAGGCAGGTGCCAATGGAGGCGCAAGTCTAGCACAGGAGCGCCAGTAACAGATCCGTGAGTGTCTTTAGTAGTTTTGCTTCCGCGAGTAATTCTATAGTGAGGATATGATGTACCGGGCATGAGAATTTATATTGCTACTTTTTGTTTCAGATATTATTTGTGGACATCTCCTTTTCATTATGATCTATATTTCATGTGATGTGGACTTGAGCTTACTTTTGCTTCATTTGTACTTTTCTTATTATGTGATCGATATGGCCGGCAGGATCGGCATTTTGTAGTGGCAACCTTCCCGAGTGTTGGTGTCACTGCAAAGTAGCGGTTCTGGGCATAAGACCCAGTTTTGTAGTGAAAAAATGGGGTCTTACAAACTGGTATCAGAGCTGTTACCTTGATCAGAAGAACAGAAGTCCACAAACCCTGGGCCACCCTGCGCGGGCTTAGTTTGAGGACAAACTAGCAGTGGAGGCAATGGTGTGCCCATACGGGGAATCACATGAAAAGTCCACTTTTAACTGAACCTTTTTTGACAAACCACCTTACGAGTGTCAAATTTTGCTTTGTAGCCTGCGACGAACCCTACTCCGCAGTATGGAGCACCTCTGACTCCAAACGCCATCCCATCACCACCGGCTCCTACTCCGTTCAAGTAGAAGAAGATGGGATAGACGCTTACCGCCATAATGGACGTATTCAGAACTCAACAGGCTCCAGATCCTCAACCAAATGCTGGGGCCAACTAGCTGAGCGTCTTTCGCGGGCTTTCTCCCCCATCCTACCTCGGGAGAGAGTCAGCGGTTCAGACTGAGGAGTGGGTGGATATCATGTACATGATGCTCGCAGGGATACAGTGCCCGACATAGATGGAAGTACCGCCGGTGGTCTCATACATGGAGTCCCATGCGAAGAGATGGTGGAAGTCGTTGCTGGATGACGCGTGAATTTAGCACACTGCTATAGGCAGTAGCAAGACTGCGACACGAAACGGCAGTGTACCGATCGTTCAAGTAATATAAAATGTGGGAGTGAATCCCCAAGTATTGAATCTCTAAGTAACACAGTAAGGTGGAGTTATCTATGGAGGAAGGACTTGAGATTGAAGTACTTTAGGTCGGATGGATTGCGGAAAAGGGGTGATTTGGATTGTGGAAAATAATAGAAAAGAACTAAACAACTCCTATGCAGGCCACTATGCGCTGCTTTGCCGGGTGGATGGAAACTATGCAGGCCGCTATGCACTGCTTCGCTAGGCAGGTGGACGAGAAGGCAAACGAATGGAATGGTTCGCACCGGCGGAGTCGAGGTGGATTATACGGGCCGTTAGCACTGCTTACCTAGGCGGATGGAAGAGTAGGCACACAGAATGGGCGAGTAGTCAGGCGGAATGGAAGAGTAGGCACGGGGAATGGAAGAGTAGGCTAGCGTAGTGGAAGAGTAGGCTTACGGAATGGAATGGACGGTGATGGTGGATCGAAGATGGAATGGGGGCGCTCCTCACTTGCATAAACCACAAAGATAATTCCACATAGACATGAAATATACTAAATAACATAACAAGGTTTAGCAAACATCATTCATACACACAAAAGACCAAGAAATACAGTATTATAAGATGAAGGGGGTGAGATTACAACCAAAGGGCGGAGACTCATCGAAGGTTCACGACCGAAATCTAGGGTTGTCAATCCTTGTCTGTGCTCGGGCTCCAACTGTCGTCCGGGGTCCAGAAGAGCTGTCACCTTCTTCTAATGTACCCATCTTCTCCATCAATCTTCTTTGATCCTAACCTCACCAGAGAACTTCACGTGTGTAGCACGAAATCTCTTGAAATGGAGCTTCGGAGTGCACGAACGATGGAGGAGGCCTAGAGGAGCTCCTCCAAAAGGTGGGAGGCGATGGAGCGGCGAAAAAGGGCGAAATTGGAGCTCTTGGGCATGGGAAAGATGATTGATGCGGTCAAGGGCGAAGTCTGCAGCTTTTATAGAAAAACAGTCAGAATTAGGTCATGCAATGCACGACAATGCATGGACTGTGCGATATGAATTAAGAAGAAATCCTAGGAAGATGATCCAAAGCGCCCGTGCGTTTTACTCAAGCACGGTCGAAGCCGACCGTGCGTAAAAATGCACGAGCAACTCCAGAAAGCTCGAATTCAGGCCAACAAGGAGAGATCGTGTGTTTCCTTCGCGCACGGGAGAACTGCCAGTGTGTGAACAAATCGCACGATCAGGGGCAGAACACCATTTTGCCGGCAGATAAGCATACACGGTCAGAGCGATTGTGAGTCAAGAAAATGCACGACTGTGCAATTCATGCAGAAATGGAATTTGGGCAAAATGGAGATCTACCCACCTTCACAGCACAATAAACAGTTGGGAATACACCTTCAGCAACATCCAAATACAGAAAAAGGGTTGGGGAGCACCATGTGCTTACCCCCAACAACATGGAGCGCAAATGCATACCAAAATGGGCCTAAAAGGTGCACTCCATGTAATCTGGAGTATCAATGCAATATAAGCAATAATGTGTACGAAGTGAAGTGCATGTGCGTGAAAACAAGCTCAGATGAGTCCGAAAAACCCTATATAAATTGGACTCATCACACCCCCAGACTTACCTGTTTGCACGTCCTGGGCAAATAAATTCTAAGAAGGCGGGAAAATAGAATAGCTAGCATAAAATTACAAAATGGAGTACCATGCGAAGTCGCATGCTCATGTGCATAGAAAAATAGTAGAGAAGATTTCTAATTATACACATAGTTTATAAAATTTCTAATAGAGTAAATAAATATTACTTCTACTAAAAATGGTAGTCACGGTGAATCATCCGGTCACACATACGGAGAAAGTAAAATAATCGCTGAAACGAGCATTGCCAAAGTTGGGATTCCGGACAAACTCCACCAAAATCCATCGGTGTCAGAGACCTTAAGCTCGCCCGATCACATTCTCTCCATGACACTAGATTGGTTCATAGAGCGAGTCGGTAGGATTTTAGGTTTTAAATGGGGCTTGGGTTCAGGTAGGGTAAACAACGATAAACTAGGGGCTTTACGCACCTAACCCAAATGAGCTAATGCAATATACTATCCTCAAGCACCACACAAACACATGGGTACACCACACCCGCAGACTTGAACTTAACAATATGGGTGTATGCACCGCCTACTCCCAATCATAAATTTATACAAAGATTTTTCAATTAAGCTCATCTCTTTTTTCTTTTCTTTTCACTTCTTTTCTTTTCCTCATTTTTTTTCTTTTCAAATCATTTTCAGCAAATTGAGCAAGAAAGCACATACACATTTTCATAAAAGTATCACAACATCAACACCCCAAATAAAAAACAACTAAACCTCAAATTTGGATGTGCGACTAGGATTGGCTTTTAGGCTTTGGTGAGATAATAGTGGGGCTGAATTAAAGAACAGGTAGACACAACTGGGCTAACGAGGATAAGATAATAGGAATGGTACAAAGGCTCAACCGGGCCAAAATGATGGCCTACTCATTCTCACGCAATAGAACTATCCTATGCCCATGCTTCAAGAATCGCTTGGGGCAAGTTCTTAGCCCCTGAGAAAGATTCTCCTTTCTCCCGACTCAAATAATACTAGTCTAATGATAATTTACACACATCCCTATGCTACCTTTTGATTCACACCGGATTCACCATTTGAGTAGAGTAAATAATATTTACACTAATTGAAATGTATAAAACTAAAAGTATAAAAGAAATCAAATCTACACAAATCTCTATAATCACGTGAGTACTTGACTAGGAACACCGGAGTCGACATTTTACTCCACTACATAATTTAAATGCCAGCACAATGATTTTCCCAATCACACAGAGGAAACGAGTTCAACTCATGACACGCCAACAACTAAGTACACGCTCAAGTGGGTGTTGTGGTGTGCAAAGAAAATGAATAAAACATCTTAAGTAAAAGCTTCTAGCAAGCTATGCAATAGTGCACGTGAGTGGGTACATAAAACGACTCTCCCCCAGACTTAAACTAAACAATCCAACACAATATATGGCTATGAAATTCAAAATAAAGCGAAGTGAAGAGAGTACCCAATGCTCAACAAGAGAGCATACCAGAAGACGCGTGTAAATCTCGGGAAAAGCTGCCCAACGAAGAATCACAACCACCCTCTTCATAAAGGAATGTACCTGCAGGGTGAGCTCCGCAAAAACCATAGAAAATGGAAAACTAAAATGAAATGCAACTAATTAAATAGAACTAAGAAGGATGAAAATGCATGAAAAAGTAAGATAACTACTGGGGTTATTATCCTCCCAGCACGACTTATTAGAAGCTTTAAGAGTTCTAGCTGATGGGAGTATGGAAGGAGAAGTGGTCAGGCAACCTTTCTAATATCCGTGTTGGTAATGGGTACCGATACAGTGATAAAACAGATACCCTCTACCTAAATAACAATACCTGCTCCTCACAGGTAGAGGGAAGAGCATGTAAGATGAGGAGGAATCACCACTCATCTTACCAAAATAATCCTTGCCCAGCAAGGTGTCGTCTTTAGGGAGGTGGAAGGAGGAGAAGGAATTGAATGAGGCTTCCTCTATGGAGGAGGGATCAACCTCCTCACAAGAGAGGATACACTCATCATTGACTTGAGCAAAATTCCCCAAGTCCTCCGGAAGTCCCTGTGAAGAATCAACCTGCACAAGATCAGACACAAAAGAAATGGAGTCAGGAAATAAAAGAGAAGAATGACTTAAACAAATAATAACCGAGGGAGTGGTCCCGGTCTCACTCCAAGCAGGATCCAAGCATAGATCACTGTAGGTATCATATGAGTCGTAGTGTGGGAAGTCCGAAAGATCGAGGTCCTCGGTGTTGAGTTGGACTTCCTCATCCGATAAGGACGTGCAAACCTCCTCATCAGAAAGGGTTTTCTCCTCATCCCACCTCGGTGTGTCATCATGTTCCAATGAGTCACTCTCCCCATCGGAGAGAATAACATCCTCGTCCAACTTTGGCGCATCCTCAGGCTTTGAATGAACTTCCTGCCTAACATCATCAACCAACTCACAAAAATAGGTGTAGAGAGTTCTTGCAAAGAAAGGGTAGGAACAGAGGTGATAACATCATCAGAGAAAATGTGCACAGGTTCCTCCGGGGATGAATCCAAAAGGAGTCAAGAATGCGCTGGGAGAGAAATCTCAACAATTTCCTCACACTAATCAGCAGAAAGTCTAATGTGGATATCCGCAGCAGTCCCCCATAGACAAGGTGGTACTGCGAATATATTATCAGAATCAGAATGAGTATCCAAATGAGAGGTGGATGGAACAATAAAAATATCGGGTTCATCCTCCTCCTCCATTTGGCGCTGAAATTATGCGCAATCTTTCAATGCGTGCTCAGTGCTATGATAACACAAAAACCATTTTCCATTACTCCTCGGTCCAGACGGGGCCGGAGAGGAATATGAAAATGGTGAATAGAGTGAAGATGAGTGACAATAAGACTTGGGTACGGTGTATGAAGTACCGTAAAAGGACGGTGCTCCATAGACTGGGCCTCGAGAATTATGTCCACTATCTCCAGCGGGGCATTTTTCACTAGAATGGTTATAATCTCCACACCATCTACAATGGATATTAAAAGCAGCAAACATGGTGTAGTGGGGAGAATTCACCAACAAATAAATTTTTTTTGCAAGAATTAATTACACATAAGAAATAATAATACAATGAACGCCTGCTTTAGATAAATCACAAAATAGATAAGGAAAAAAGAAATTTAAAATGACAATTTCTAAGAACTAAAACAAAGAAGAAAATGGTATAAAATAGAAAAAGGGCTTCTATCTCTCGACTCCCTCTCCAGAAAACACACGCGACTGTGTTACCCGGCAACGCCGCAAAAAACATGATGCGCAAATATAGCACACCGCTATAGGCGGTAGCAAGACTGTGGCACGAAACTACAGTGTACCAATCGTTCAAGTAATATAAAATGTGGGAGTGAATCCCCAAGTATCGAATCTCTAAGGAACATAGTAAGGCGGAGTTATCTATGGAGGAAGGACTTGATATTGAAGTCCTTTAGGTCGGATGGATTGCAAAAAAGGGGAGATTTGGATTGTGGAAAATAATGGAAAAGAACTAAACTACTCCTATGCAGGATGCTATGCGTTGCTTTGCCGTATGAATGGAAACTATGTAGGCCGCTATGCACTGCTTCACTAGGCGGATAGACGAGAAGGCAAGCGGATGGAATGGTTCGTACTGGCAGAGTCTAGGTGGATTATACGGGCCATTTGCACCGCTTAGCTTGGCGGATGGAAGAGTAGGCACACGGAATGGTCGAGTAGTTAGGCGGAATGGAAGAGTAGGCACGCATAATGGAAGAGTAGGCTAGCGTAGTGGAAGAGTAGGCTTACAGAATGGAATGGACAGTGATGGTGGATCGAAGATGGAATGGGGCGCTCCTCACTTGCATAAACGACAATGATAATTCCACATAGACATGAAATATACTAAATAGCATAACAAGGTTTAGCAAACATCACTCATCCACACAAAAGACCAAGAAATACAGTATTACAAGATGAAGGGTGTGAGATTACAACCAAAGAGCAGAGACTCATAGGAGGTTCACTTCCGGAATCTTGGGTTGTAAATCCTTGTCCGAGCTCGGGCTCCAACTGCCGTCCGGTGTCCGGAAGAGCTGTCACCTTCTTCTAATGTACCCATCTTCTCCATCAATCTTCTTTGATCCTAACCTCACCAAAGAACTTCATGTGTGCAGCAAGAAATCTCTTGAAATGGAGCTTCGGAGTGCACGAACGATGGAGGATTCCTAGTGGATGCTCCGACTTTAGATTGGCAAGAGAATGGCGGGCGGAGCTCCTCCCAAAGGTGGGCGGCAATGGAGCGGCGAAAAAGCATGCAACTGGAGCTCTTGGGTGCGGGAAAGACGATCTATGCGGTCTAGGGCGAAGTCTGTAACTTTTAGAAAAACAGTCAGAATTTGGTCACGCACGGTCGAACGCACGACCGTGCGTGGACCGTGCGATATTAATTAAGAAGAAAGCCCAAGAAGATGACCCAAAGTGCCCATGCATTTTACTCAAGCACGGTCGAAGCCGACCGTGCGTAAAAATGCACGAGCAAATCCAGAAAGCTCGAAATTAGGCCAACAAGGAGAGAGCGTGCGTTTCCTTTGCGCACAGGCAAACTGCCCATGCGTTAGCAAATCACATGATCAGGGGCAGAATACCATTCTGCCAGCAGATAAGCATACACGGTCGGAGCGATCGTGCATCAAGAAAAAGCCCGACCGTGCGATTCATGCGGAAATGGAATTTGGGAAAAATGGAGATCTGCCCACCTTCACAGCATAATAAACAGCTGGGAATACACCTCCAGCAACATCCAAATACATAAAATGGGTTGGGGAGCACCATGTGCTTATCCCCAACAACATGGTGTGCAAATGCACACCAAAATGGCCCTAAAAGGTGCACTTCGTGTAATCCAGAGTATCAATGCAATATAAGCAATAATGTGCAGAAAGTGAAGTGCATGTGCGTGAAAACAAGCCCATATGAGTCCGAAAAACCCTATATAAATTGGACTCATCACTGGACACCACCTATGCAGGATTGGAGGCTGCGGATGTCTCTTGGGATGATTTCAAGGCAACATTGTTGGAGCACTTCGTGCCGCAACCTGCGAGAGATGAGTTGGTGGACAAATTTTTACAGTTGAGGCAAGGGAGTAGGACGGTTTTGGAGTATCACCGGGAGTTTCCTCACCTGGCCCAGTTTGCGGACTCCTATCTGCTGAATGACACAGGTTATGCAAAGAGTTTATACAAGGGCCTCCGTGATGAACTGAGGCAGGCCCTCCTTTTTGTTTCTTACGACAGCATGGCTAGGATCTTGGATATGGCCAAGAAACTGGAGGCAAACCAGCAGACTGTTCGTTTAAGGAAGTGACCGACAGATGACCAGGGTCAGGGCGGCAGGAGAAACCAGCAGAGGGTTCATGATGTTTGAGAAGGGAGGACGGAGGGCCAACCCCGCCAGGAGCAGAGGGAGCAGGTAGTATTTTCTCCTCAGCCTCTACAGATGCGGGAGGTGCCGAGGCTATGAGGTGGGCAGCCTCCCCCACCAGAGTGCTACCTATGCCATCAGACGGGCCACATCTAGAGGAACTGCCCTCAGAGGAATGTGCCACCGGCACTAAAGGCTGCCACACAAGCACAACATTTTGGGGGCCGAGGGCGAGGATGAGGTCATGGATTCCAGGGACGTGATCATAGGAAGGAAAGGGACCAGATGTATGCCTTGGACCTGGCTCACCCCAGAACCCGGCAAGGGTCCTCACAGGTACTTTACTATTTTCCTTATAATTACTAGTACCTTGAAAATCTTAGCTTTATATTGGCATTGAACCAAACGAACAAAAAATCACCCTAGTATATTTCTTGTCTGCGACAAGCTCGCATATAGCCTATTCGATACGGGTGCCTCACACTCATTCGTCTCAGAAGAATTCATGGATGAGCTGGATCAAATTCAGCACTTCACCGGCATCCACAGGAAGGTGGGACTCCCGGACGGATCAGAGTTAGTAACGAGTGCCAAGTGCAATATGAACGTGGAGATTGGAGGAAAACTGTTTGAAGCACCGACGAGGGTCTTGAAGATGAAAGGCTTCGACCTGATCATGGCCCTGAATTTGCTACATGGGAACCATGCAAGGATCGACTGCCCGGCAAGGAGGATTGTTCTAAGGCATGAAGACTCGAAAGTGGTAGTCGAAGGTATTAGACCCACCTCTTGTCTTTTATTATCATCTATTCAGGCCGCAAAGGCCCACCTACAAGGAGATGAAGTGTATCAGGTGTTGTTCAAGATGATCGAGGTCATGGATTTGGTGTCAAGCATTTCTATCGTGCAGTATTTTGCTGATGTCTTTCCGGAGAAGTTGCTAGGGATGCCACCGCACCGAGAGAAGGATTTCAGTTCCAGCTAGTGCTGGGGGCTAAGCCGGTATCTAGAGCTCCTTATCGGATGTCCCCAAAGGTGTTAGTGGGGTTTCGGAGCCAGTTGCAGGAACTGGTGGAAGCTAGATTCGTTATACTAAGTTCCTCGCCTTGGAGAGCTCCGATGCTATTTGTGAAGAAGAAGGACGGGACACTCAGACTGTGCATCGACTACAGAGCACTGAACAGGCTGACGGTTCGGAATACGTATCCACTTCCTAGGATCGATGAGCTGTTTAACCAGCTAGAGAGAGCCAACTTCTTCTCGAAGCTAGATTTTATGTCGAGGTATTATCAGCTATGGATATAGGAGAAGGACATCCCGAAGACAGCATTCAGCAGCCGATACAGACTATATGAGTTCATCGTGATGCCCTTCGGGCTCACGAATGTGCATTTATGAGTCTGATGAACCGGGTGTTCGAGCCATATCTCGATATCTTTGTCATGTGTTCATCAACGACATTCTTATCTACTCGAGGATGGAAGAGGAGCATGCACGGCATCTGGCACTGACATTGGAGAAACTTCGGGAGCACAGTCTATACGCGAAGTTCAGCAAGTGTCAGTTTTTGGTGAAGGAGGTGGCCGTCCTGGGCACATTATCAGTGGAACTGGACCAGCAGTGGACCCAGCGAAGATCCAGGCAGTACTAGATTGGCCACCGCTGAGGACGGCCACCGACGTGCGGAGTTTCTTGGGACTTGCCGATTATTAAGAGCATCTCCAATGGGGAGCTCTATATTTAGAGCTCCCCATTGTACCATGTTCTCTAAATATAGAGAACATGGTTAGAGCAAGTTCAACCATGTTCTCTATATTTAGAGAACATGATGTATATTAATTTATTTTATGTATATTTTAGGTAGGTTTTATGTATATTTTATGTATTTTGTATTTATATGATGTGTATATATATACGTATACATTTATATTATTATAATTATTATTATTTTTGTATTATATTCTTTTATTATATTCTTTTATGAAATAAAAAAAAAGCGTTACGTAATTAAAAGTAACGAGTACATAATTAAAATAAAATAAGCATTACATAATTCAAAAAAAATATTTCAACTGCAATTAAAACTAAAATTCTAGGAGGTCATCGTTAGGTTCGCCGTGTTGTTCTCCTTCGTATCCAATGCTGGTGTGAGTGGAGAAGGAATCCAATGCTGGGAAAAAAATAAGATGCCGGATTAGATGTTGACAAGATTGATATGACAAAACCCTGGTGTGAGTGGAGAAGGAATCCAATGCTGGGAAAAAAATAAGAGGCCGGATTATATGTTGACAAAACTGATGTGACAACACACTGGTATGAGTGGAGAAGGAATCCAATGCTGGGTATAATCTATATAAACACCAGTTCCGGTTAGCCAAAAATACCTTCAGAACAATCTACACTACAAAAAATGAACTATGAAGCAGGGTCATCCCATTTGCGATCTTCATCGTCTTCAGATGATGAACGTGAATGGGAGAAACAATAATTATTTTTGCAACAACTCCTCCATTGGAAAAAACATAGGTATGAATGGGAGCAAGAAGATGAAATTTTAGCTCGTATGTATGCCTCCAACAATGCCATAATTGCTCAACTTCAACATGAAGAGCGCCCGCAACGTAGAGGTTCAGTACCTGGCCACGTGGTGATCAATCGGGGGAGGATTGAAGGTAACACTAGACTTTGGAATGATTACTTCTCCGAGCACCCCAATTATGGGGAAACATTTTTTCGAAGAAGATTCTGCATGCGGAAGACTCTTTTCCTTCGCATTGTCGTTGCAGTGCAGGAGCATGACAATTTCTTTTTTCAAAAGAAGGATGGTGTTGGTAAGCTTGGACTATCAACATCACAAAAAATTACAGCAGCATTTCGTATGTTAACATATGGAACATCAGCTGATAATTGCGATGAGTACATTCGAATTGGTGAGTCAACTGTGATTCAATGCTTGAAAAGGTTTTGCAGTGCAATTGTACAATTTTACAAGGACGAATATTTGCGATATCCCAATGTGAATGATGTAGCAAGATTACTACAGAAAGGTGAAGAACGAGGGTTTCCAGGGATGCTGGGAAGTCTAGATTGTATGCATTGGCAATGGAAGAATTGCCCAACAGCATGGGCAGGCCAATATTCAGGACGCCATGGTGGACCAACAATCATACTCGAGGCAGTAGCATCATATGACTTGTGGATATGGCATGCATATTTTGGCTTGCCGGGATCTAACAATGATATCAATGTTCTGCAGTCATCCCATTTATTTGCCAATTTAGCTGAAGGTATTACGCCGCCTACTCATTATACAATCTTGGGGAAAAATTATGATGTTGGTTATTACTTAGCCGACGGAATATATCCGAAATGGTCAACACTGGTTCAAACTATTTCACACACACAAGATAAAAAAAACAATACTTCACAATGATGCAAGAAGCATGCCGAAAAGATATAGAGCGAGCCTTTGGAGTTCTTCAATCACATTTTGCAATTATTAAGGGGCCGTGTCGTTTTTGGGATAAACATGTGTTACATGATATCATGACAGCTTGCATTATAATGCACAATATGATTGTCGAAGACGAACGAGATGAAGATGAAGATGTCGATATTTCTGCGCCGCCACCGACCCAGAATGTGGAAGAGATGGACACAAGTGAAGCCGAAAGATTTCGTCAATTCCTAAGCCAACACAAGAGGATCAAAGACAGAGATGCACATTTTGCACTTCGAGATGCACTGATTGAACATTTTTGGGAACGACATGGAAATGAAGCAATGTAGTTTTCAAAATATTATGCATTTTAAAGTTAATGTATTTTGGTGTATGCGCAATTTTAAGTAGTAAAATATCTTATTCTGCTCGTTGCATGATCAATAATATTTAAAAAATATTCAATATTAGTATCATTTTGTAGGTAACGGAAAGACAATATTTTTGATATATTATATGTAAAATTTGGAGAAACATATTAGCGGCTGCGGGCGTTATAAAATTATACGCAAATTTAAAATAATACAAAATTTATGTTAATTTAAAAAAAATACAAAAAAAAATAGAGGAGCGGCATTTCCGCTCCCTCCTCCTCTAACCCTCCAAATTTGGAGCGCCAAATGGCGCTCCGTTGGAGCCCATCGGACTCCATTTTCCGGAAAATGGAGTCCGGTTGGAGATGCTCTAACGGAAGTTTATGCAAGGTTTTTCTCAGATAGCCCTCCCGCTCACATCCTTGATGAAGAAGGATATCATATTCGTTTGGACACCTCAGTGCGAAGCGGCCTTCCAGGAGCTGAAGGGTCAGCTTATGTCAGCCCCCATCCTTGGCCTTCCGTCGGGGAAAGAAGGATTCCAGGTGTATACTGATGCGTCATATCAGGGGATGGGTGATGTTCTGATGCAGAACAGACATATGATAGCATACGCCTCCCGACAGGTTAAGAACCACGAAAGGAACTACCCGATGCACGACTTGGAGATGGGAGCAGTTATATTCGCTCTAAAGATCTGGCAGCACTACCTCTACGGTGTCCACTGCAATATATTTTCAGATCAAAAGAACCTAAAGTACGCAGACACGCAGAAAGAGTTGAACATTTGACAGAAACGATGAGTGGAATTCTTATCAGACTACTAGTATACGATGCACTACCAACCAGGGAAGGCGAATGTGGTGGCGGACGCACTGAGCTGGAGAGCTACCACATCAGGAGCAGAGCCCCAGCTGATGGCGTTGGAGCTGGCGATTATGCTAGAGGATATGCACATCGCCTTGGTATCTTTGGATGACCCTGAGCTCTACGAGGAGTACTTGGTAGCGATGAGTACCACGGATGACATCCGAGACAGCATCAGGGATGGACAGAGGCATGGTGCCAAGATGGAGCCGATATTCAGGGCCTTGGAGGACGGTACGGCAGAAGATTATTCACTGAAGGACGGGCTGCTGTGTTTCAGAGGTCAAGTTTACATATCGGTAGGGGGCAGAATTTGGGATGACATTATGACCGAGGCTCCCTACAGCAAGTATTCAGTTCACCTGGATATCACGAAGATAACGGCGTATTTGAAGAGGACCATGTTGTAACATCCATATTCCTTCTAGACCCCCTTGTGTTATGGTTAAGACTTTGGTAGTGACTATAGTGGTCATGAGATGACCCTAGGCTAGGTTAAACCAAGGCAAATTGCTAGGAGCACCCCAAAGTTGAAGAGGTCAACAAAGGTTAATCCTTCACCAATTGATACAATTGACCCCCAAATTATGAAATTGACCTCTCTAATACATCCCTAACCCTAAGGAGGAGCCAGTTGACCAGTCAACCCATGAATTGGTAGGTCAATTGCATGGGTTTGACCAAAGTCAACTTAAGGTCAACATAAGTCAATTCAACCATAATTGGCTCAATTCGGCTTCTCATGGTCAAATTAACTCTACCCTTGGCCTTATGATGATATAGGGGACCCAATAGACCCAAAAGCCCCATCATGGGGCCACTAATTTGACCAAAGTCAAACCTAGGCCAATTTTGGTCAAACCTACACCTTTTGGATAAATTGGCCTAATTGGGGCACCACCATGACCCAACTAACTTTGGGTGGTGTTAAGGGACCCACTACACACTCCTTGGACCAGTCAACCAATCAATTGACCAATTGAACACCTCAAGTCAACCTTGGTCAAACCTAGCCTAAAGAAGGAGAATTAAGCCCAAGTTGATTTCAATGGGCTAAGGCTTGGACCAAAGACCATCCTATAGCCCACTAAGCTTATTAATTTAATCATCATGATTAAGGGAAATTAAGGGTTTAATTGTTTAATAAAAATTATAATCTTATAATTTAATTAATGGTGGAATTTCTTAATTTTTCACCTTAATGGAGGGAGAGAGGGGAGTAATGGAGGGAGGCCATGGGGCACACTATTCCTCTTCCCTAAGCCATCCATTCATCTCTCTTGATGCTTGGGAGGAGATTCCCCATCAATTCCAGCCCACAACCATCAAAGAGGGGCCATTAATGAAATGGCCGAATTCTTTTCCACTCAAATCCCCCCTTTACAGCCCCCATTCTCAAATCCAACTCCACCATTAGCTTCAAAAGGTGGATGGAAGTCGATATCATAAATTGGATCGAGTTTTGGTGGAGAATTTAGAGATCGGCAAGTAGCTCAAGGAGGGTGGTCGGCCATGGCAAATCCAAAAATCACTCAACCTCAAGCCCAAAGATGCTCCTATTTCTCCTCCTCTCCCCTTGTGCTAGCATTCTAGATCCATTAGGAGAGAAATCGGGCTCAATTGAGCCCGATCCAAGGTGAGCAAAATCTAAATTTTCTTGGAAAAATAGAGTTGCGGGTTCGCCGGAAACGGCCTCTCCGGCAGCCGTGCCGCCACCCGACGTTAGCCACCACCTCAACGGAGGTGGTGGTGGCGGTGGCCGGTTAGGAAGGTTGCTGGATGGGTGGGAGAATGGGTTTGAAGGAGCACCAGGACAGGCTAATCTCAGCCATTGGCTGGAGGAAGAAGAAAGTGGGATGCCGTCCTTTTCCGCTTCAAAATGTGTGCTGCCTGATTTTATCATTTGGATTTAATTCGCATTTCTGTCTTTTTTTATGCTGAACTTTAATTTATTTATAGAAAATGCTTAGATCCCTCTACTGGAATAATGTTCAACATCAAACTTGTAGCCCATGAAGTCTATTTTAATTCAAATAAAAATTCACGCAATTTGGTTCAGTGGTCTGACCTTAGCACTCAAAAAGTTGCAGCCTATACATAGGGTTGACCAGAGTTTAATTTGAGTGCCCCCATCAATCCAGCCATCCAAATACTATGAAATTTGGACCATAGTCTAGTAATACCAGCACCCTCATTATATCCAAAAATAGGAATTTTTGGAGATGATATTCCTGTGGTTTTTGTAAAGATTTAGTAATTCATGTATGAATTAATTAAGGGGTCTATGAACCTCAAAACCCTCCAAAAATTTGGTGATTCTAAGGGTCATTATATGACCTTGGTAAAAATTTCAGCCCATTTTAAGTTGATTTTATTAGGTGACCTAGCGATTTAAATTTGGTCACATAAAGGGAAAATTGGGTCAATTTACCAAAAGTGCTCTTGATGGATTTGAGGGGCCAACACTTATCCAAATATAGTGACACTTGGTCCAATGCCTTGTTATCACATTTAACAACCTCATAAGTGTTTTGGGGGGGCTTGGGGTTGTTAAGCTCTAAAATCCTTGTTCAAACCCTAGGGTTGCTCTTTTGAGCATTGTGAAGGACATGGGTCAGATGTCCTTGGAAAGACTTGAAACTTTATAGAGAGGTTCATATGAGGGTATCAAGCCCTAGGTAATTTATCTAGAATTTGTAGAGACATTTTGTCTCTCTGAATTAATTATGAGTCATTTAGGGCAATTCTTTACTAGAATAAATTACATGGTCATATAACCTAGGATGATTATGAAAGTTTGTTAGTGAGTTAATATTGATGATATTATTCTCTGATACTATTGCAATGAATTTTGGATTGATATATATATATAGTACTTCATTCACAACACCCAATATTTGCCTTTGTAGTAAGAAAATTAATTATGGGTTTAATACTCATTGAAAAATTATGAAACTTGGTTAGGTGACTTTTTAGGGCAATCATATGATCTGTTAATTTTAGTTTAATTTTTGGAAGAACTTATACATGATTCTCTTCACAGAGTGCCCTATGATTTATTTAATCACATAAAGGATTTATATGGTCAAATGACTCAAGATGTAAGACCCCTTTTTTTCTTTTCAAACACCAGGTCTTAGGCCCAAAACCGCCGCTTTGCAGTGACACCTTCACTCGGGAAGGTCACCACTACAAAACACCAATCCTGCCGGCCAAATCGATCACAAAGAAAAGTGCATTAAAGAAGACAAGTCCACAAAATCAACATGAAATATAAAACCATAAAGGTAAATGTCCACAGATAATAACTGAATAAAAGATTATTACAATAATAAAGGGCACATGCCCTGTACATCATGTCCTCACAACAAGATCACTCGCGAAAGCTAAATACTAATCACTCACTGATGCTAAATCTGGTGCTCCTATAATAGGCTGGCCCGCCTCCGTCTGCACCGGCCTCTGGTGCTGCTGCGTCTCCACAATCTCCTAAAATGATATGGTCCACCGACCGTTAGTCAAAAAGACTAAGCCTTATGTTCCCCACCCCACCCCCAATGGCTCCTAGGCACCATGCGGGAGGATGAAGCGGTGGACAGCAAGGGGTATAACAAAGAGCGGGTGACAGTGGTATAGGAAATGTTTCTACACTACGCATGTGTATATATATAACTGAAGTAGTAAAGGGGCATAGTAAGAGCAGGTAAAGAATAAGTAAAGTGCAGTAAGTAAATACAATAGCAATAGAAAAGTAACCATTGATTTATAGGAATGCCCACACAAACCTATAGACCAAGGGGTCGTTTAGCAAGGCATATCGTATAAGAAGTCCCATAACCGACTTATACGATAGGGGTAGGGGTTGAAATGCAATGTTTATGCTATGACATGCAAGGTATGCTGTTATGCTATGTTCATATAAGTGCAACTCACCCACTTCGACTCTATGCGCATAAACCTTTAGTTCCCCCTTTTTGGAGCTAGCTAGACTCCCAGGATACTCCCGTAGTGGCAAACAGAAGCGGTGGGTTGGGCCTCGCCCACCTCTAGGTTGGTATTCACACTACCCTACCTAGACCTATCGTATGCCTCAACGTAAAACCGCGGAGCATCTGCGTACTCTTACTGGCTGGACCACCAGACTTTCAAGGCTAAGTGCAAATTCCACACTTGCCGAGTCAACATATTGACATCGGTGTGAACGACCGTCCAATACCGGAGACCCACCACCTTCATGCATATGCAACATGTTCTACTATATCCCGAGCCATAAATTCCCCGGGCTAACCTGCCCGTCATCAATAACCTTCCGAGCCACCGGCTCGCCGGACCAACCCTTCTGTTCCAACAAATCATACTGAGCCACAAGCTCACCAGATTAATTAGTCTACTGCTACAACCACCGAGCCTACCGCTCGTAAGACCAAACCGACTGATATTCCCGTGATAATATGGTGTGGGTGAGAGTATTATTAATTAGTCTTGAGCATCTTCTATACTCCTATGACTTATGGTTAATCTTGGAATTCCCAAGGGTTACCCTGTAAGGGGCTCGCTACGGTACTAGGAACTGTAATGGGATGACACCCCAAAGTTCCCTTTTCTCAAGATACTTACTGTTATTGGTATCTACCCATAAGAGCACCCCTCTTATCATTTCACTTGAGTTAAATCTAAGTGCTTTATGACACGCTAGGGAAAATGCGATCCTTGGTCAATCCCAAGCACTACCTTACCCATAACTCACCAAGCACTCTTAATATATAACTCCTTTTTGGTGACCTAAATCTCTTCATCCTAACCATGTACACCAACTACAATCCATTCCCACTTTGTAGGCCACTAGTTACCCAAGTTTCACAGTTTTACTATACGCAGACCAAATGAGTTATATGACGCTCACAACTAGAGGTACTCCAAATATTCATCCAACTGACTCAAGCTATTTACTGGAGGTCTAACATGATGTTATAATACTAATTCCATAGAATCATATTTTTCCCTAATTAATTAATATTTATTTCAATTTCTCCAAACATCTGCCAAGTATGGAAATGAACATGAAGTGTAAGTAAATCTTATGATATGGCTCTCCAAAAATTATGATAAAACTATGGTGACTAAATAACATCAGAAACAGCATATAATATATTTACAGTAAGAAATTCTCCTCTAATTTAATTATTTATCATCTATCCAAAATCATAGTTTTATGAAGGAACCACCAAAAAGATCAACACTAAAATTATGGGAAAATTACCAAGCTCTTGTATTCACCAGAAAAGGCTACTGACTATGTTTCAGGTTTTAAGGAAATCATTTTCTCACTAAATTAAATACTTTAAGAAAACATCAAATTAAATGAATTGTGAAATACCCTACTGATTTAAGTCTTCAAAAATTTTATAAACATTCACAGAGCTTCCTAATGTTCTGAAAGGTCCTATCACCAATTTGCACAATTTAACAATGAGTTTTGGACCCTCAAATATTTTTCTTAAGTCTAAATCAAAACAGGTGCCTTGTGAAAAAAGTACTGATTAAATCATTTAATAAAATTCACAAAAATTACTAGATGTCTAAACCATGATTATGAGCGCACCACCAAAGTTTCATCATCATCCAAGACTTTCTAAGCATGTAAATGTTTCTTTTAAGAAGTTTCCCTAAATGGGTTTTGTCCTAATTCAAAGGGAATATTGGCTCCTAAAATTCTTATAAAATTATTCAGTGCCTATTTACACCCTATGAACCTATCCACCAAGTTTCATGACCATTCTATAGCTTTTGACCACATTTCCTTCACAAAGCTCTACATGCACCCCAAGGGGTAAATCTAGGATCCTAGAGCATATCCACCTCCACACCACCCCAACTCACTCATGGGGGTGTTTTAGGTGATGCTAATCCATTGGCCAAGGTTTCATCTCATGGTGAGGAGATTTGACCACAATACCCCAAGATAAATACCATGCCCTAATTTTGACCTAATTAGACCCAACTTAGGTTAACCAATTTCCAAACTAAATCAGTCCCAATTGGGCTGAGATTTTTACCAGGGTCATGTGATAACCCTAAGAAGTACCTACCAAAATTTGGAGGACATTGGAGGTCATTTTACCCAATAATTAATTAATATTTGATTTATGAAATTATTACAAAAACCTTAGAAAAAGGTTCTCCTAAATTTCCCATCTTTGGATATGTTATGGTTGAAGGTACAAATAGCCTAGGTTTCAATTTTCAAGTCAATCCCATAACCCAATCAAAAGTAATTCAAGAAATGGTGGCTGTCCTACACTAGGGACCAGTCCCACCAAAAGGGACCTACAGGGAGCTACAGAACTCCTTTTGGGCTGAAACAAATTTTAAAATAAAGTAAACTCCAAGGGCTGAAACCTTGGTGTTGACCACTTTTTCTGTGGAGGGCTTTATGTATTTTCTATATTTATTTCTAACAACTGCCAGTAAAGGGACAGAAAAATAGGAATAAAAAAATACATTAATATAAATTCTGCTGCACGAATCTTAAAACAAAAACGAGGGCATCCCTTCATATTCCTCCTCCAGCCGACGGTGGAGATTGCCCCGACCTGGGATAACTTGATGATCATTTTCCCGGCCACCCACGCCCCTCCCCGGCCGGCCAATGCCACCACCACCTTCCTTGAGGTGGTGGCCGACGATAGGAGGTCTTGGCCGGCCGGTGGTGGCCGGAAATGGGGGTTTAGACAAGAGGAAAAAAGCTCCAAAAAATGGAGTTTTCGGCTCACACGATCTAGGGCCAATTGTCCTTAAAGCTTGCAAGCAATAGATGTAGATCTATCCACTAGGGTAGAGTGTTGGTGCCAAAAATGGTACCTCCAAAATTCACACTAAAAGGGATGGGAGAAAACTGCGAAGTATAGGTTACTGAGACAGAAGATGCTAAAATAAGGAGGAAAACGATCACGAAAAGGCGATCACGAAAAAATGAGACCGCTTACACAGGTTGTAAGCTGGAGCCTCGGAGCCAAAAGTCCTTTTCCTGGTACCCCTACCCCTCTATTTATAGACGAGGGGGCTGCCCAAACGGGCAGAACTGAAAACTACGGGCTGCCCGGGATACAGGAGAGCCAGGGCAGGGAGGAGGGGTGCAGATAACAAAAATAGAAAAAACAAACAGACCGCCCGATCTGGAGATCTCGGGCTTTTCTGACCGCTTGATACTTAGAAAATTCCGGCTGAGAAGGCAACTGGCGGTCTGGGCGATCACTCAAGATGAGACCGCTGAGACCGAACGAATTGACTAGTAAGAGGAGGTCGCGGGCTTTTCTGGGCAAACATAATCCCCGCACATTTTTAAGTTGCACCTGGAACTTCGAAAATGTAAGCTTTGACCGTTGAGACCGCGACCATCATTAATGCGGCTTGGTCTATAAATACCGGCTGAAAACTTCATTTTGCAAGACATTGAGGAACTCCACTATTCGAGCGGTCTTTGATAATTACGCAGGTGCGACCTTACAAAGATGACCATGCTTGATCTCTTAAAAGCTCTCCCATCGAAAGCGAATTCTCCTGGGAAAAAGGAAAGCGTCAGCTCAAGGAAAGGAAAGAATGCGCCGAAAATCTTAACAAAAGTGAGCACTTCAAAGGAGACCGCCCGATCTCCACTAAAGAAATCTGAGCTTCCTGAGGGCCCGATTGTGCCGGTCTATGTTGCTTCTGATCTGTCTAATACTTCTTCAGATCCTGTATGGAAATTGCCTGACTTTTCCATTTCTTTTAATTGTCAGAAATCTATGGAGGCACTGGGTCAAGCATCTTCCAAGCTTCCTGAGATCGCCTCCACCGAGATCATTCTGGCTGGGCTGCGTCAGAAGGGAGCTGAGGCCGAATCCTTAAGGCAGAAGATCGCTGACCAGGAGATCGCTGCAAAGGACAGAAAAAGGAAGAATACAAGTCCATCTAGTTTAACTTATAAGAGGAGCAGAAGAAATGAGGAAGGAGGAGATGTGACCGCCATGGAGGCGACCAGATTTTCTGAATCCATCGATCTGGAGGACGCTGATTTTCAGGTGAATGCCAAGGGCGATCTCCCCTTCCTTCCCGCAGTCTCAACCTTACCAAGAGAGGATGATTCTGGATTAATCGCCTACCTTGATGAGGTTTCTTCTAACAATTCATCTTTTTCATCATTGCAGGTGTTGGATCCCTTAGAGGCTTCAGCTCTCAGAAATGCCGCCGTTGATGAGGAGATCGCGGGCAGGGAGAAGGAGATCGTCGACGCAGCGATCAAGGCAAAAGAGGAGGAAAGGAAAAAGATAGAAATGGAAGAGACAGTGAAGAGGAGGAAAGAAAAAGCGGTAGAAGAGCAGAGGGAAAAAGAAGAGAAAGAAAAGGAGAAAGAAGAAAAAGATAAGAAAGAAAAGAAGGAGAAAAAAGAGAAGAAAAAGAAGGAGGACGAGGAGAAGAAGAGAGACAAGGAGAAGAAAGATAAGAAGGAAAAGGAAGAAGAGGAGAAGAGGAGGGAGGCGGTCAGCGTTGCTTAGGAAAGAGCGGCTCTGATCGCTGAGGAGAAGAAGAAAGAAGCGATCAGGGTCGCTGAGGAAAAGGCGGCCCTGATCGCTGAAGAGATGAAGAAAGAAGCGGTCAGGGTCGCTGAGGAAAAGGCGGCCCTGATTGCTGAAGAAAGAAAAAAGGTTGCCTTGCAGACTTTGGATAAAAACGGCGATGAGACCGTGGAGAGGCCGCAGATTGCCAAGGAAAAAGCTGTGCTTTCTAGCGGTCTCCCGGATGATTTTCTCCAGGGAGATCGTTCGAACAAGGTTGCAGCAGATCGTGCGGCGGCGGCCTCGATTTCGCGAGCTGGTAAGAATAAAACGATTCTTCAGTCAGCCGAGTTCCCTCCATTTCCTACGGTTCGTTTTGCTTCTCCTGAAAGAAAACACGGGATCGTTTTTATTGAGACCGACAATGTCTTCTTAAGTAACGAGGAATTAAAAAGGAGACGAAAAGAGGGGGAAAAACGCAGAAAAGAGATTTGGAAAGAACGGATCTGGAGCGCTTAAGGGGATCAGATCGTCTTTCTTTGACCGCAGATCCCGCGGTCACTAAAGATATCGGAAAGGCTTTACGTGACTGCGGTCTCGACTTTTTTCCAAGTACTCTTTCTGCTTATTCAAAAAGTTTATCTGATTATATGCTTATGATTGAAATAATCCATCTCCTATGGCCGCAGATAACAAAAATGCTGAGATCGAGGAGGGAGAACTTCCTCGACCCATCGAGATCACTCCTCAGTTAACCAACATCCTTAACCCCATGTTCGAGGATGTTCGTTCTATGCTGATGAGGGAGCGGACGCAGAATGACCAGATCCGCGATCTTGAAGAAAGATTGCGTTCCAATGAGAAGAGGATTCGTGAAGAATGCGATCTGAGGGTTGCCGAGATCGCGCGGGCTCTTAAGAAGGCTGAAAAAGAGGCTGAATACTATAGGGGAAAGCTGCGACGCTGTCCGCGGAAAACGAGAGGCTGAGGAGTGGTCACGGTAAGATGCGAATGCGACCGGGAGCCTCCAGCGATCATCCGGCGGAGAGACCGCAACCTGAGATTGTACTGATCCCCATGGAGCAGGTGGACAAGGAAATGTCGAAAATTCACCGGTCTGCAATGCTGGCTAACCACAGCCTGGTGTCGGTTATGGCCGCAGTGAACGACATGCAAGATGTCGCCGCTCACGTAGGGAGGAACAGGCCTCTTAGGAGATGAACATTAATCTTGAGACCGAGCGATCTCTATGCTTGAACAATATATCTTGTAATATTTTCACTGTTATCGTCCCATATCTGTGGCTGTTTTGTTTTAATATTGTGGTCTTGATTTGTTAAATTTCGATCTCTTTATGCCTGGATTGCTTGTATTGCTGCTGTATTTTTTATTGATTGAGATCGCCTACCATAGTATGCTTTCATATTACTTTGCATAGGTCGAGCGGTCTGATCATGTTTTAGCTGGGCGGTCTTCCAGATGTAATGATTACGAAATGACCCTTGGTCTTCTATAAATAGCTGTCTTCATGATCTTTATTTTATCTTTTCTCGAATGCGCTCTTAGCACCGATCTCATCGATCGCTTAAAATGGTGTCCGCTCGTGCTTCTTCTGCCACCATCTTCCGGAATGCCGATCACAAACAAGGTCGCCTGTCAAAAGATGAATATATTGAGTTTATAAAGAAATACATGATTCAAACTCAGGTAGTTGTGAGACCGCCAACTGAACAAGAAAGGTTGAACTTTGCGGAGGAGAAAAAGTTCATTATCCCTATCGATCACTTTGATAATGGGTTGAGGATTCCCCTCCCATGGGAATGGCTAGAGATCTTGGAATATTACGGCTTTGTGCTCGCCCAATTGGCCCCAAACTCGATCGGTCTAGTTAATGTCTTCATTAATTACTTGAGATCGGTAAGAGTGAAGTTTACAATGAATCTGTTTCGTGCAACCTTTACAGCAAAGATCTTGAAGGAAGGCAGAAAAAAGGAAGAGTTCAAAGGGTTGATGTACTTTTCGGCAGACGGAATAAAAATCCTGAACCTTCCAAACAAAATCTCCTTCTGTACAGAAAGGTTTCTTGTCTTTGAAGGTGACCTTGGCGGTCTCAAGAACTCACCTTCTCCACGACCTGACAGTATCTTCAAGAAGATAAGAGCGGTCTCAGAAGAGGAGCTGAGAATCTTGGCTTTCTTGGCGGGCAAGAGGATTGATCTTGTTCATTATCTAGCGATCTGGCCTGAGATCGCCGAGATTTCGCCGGCTGAAAGTAAGCTTTTCTTGCGGTCTCGAATAATTTACTTTCATACCTTTTGTAAGTTTTCCTAATTTTTTTCCCGTTTTTTAGCGACCTTTGCGGTCCCTGTTCAAGATCCGATCTCCCCGGCTGCAGAGGTTCTTACTCAGAGGGAGAGGAGGCTGAAGCGTGAGGCCGATGTGTTTGGCACCACCTCTGAGACCGCCGAGCGAGATTTTCCGTTGATTGGTTTCAAAAGAAAAATGAAAGACATTAAAGGAAAACCTCTCCTCAAATGGGCGGCCAAAGGAAGGTCTGTGAAGGTTTCCACCGATCTTCCTTTATGGAGTGGAAAAGTGACCCGCCACGCATATGCGGTCACTGCTGCTCTATACGGCAAAAAGAATACAAACGAAATATTGAATATAGAGACCGATGCTCTCCCCGACCTCTGTGCCCAAGTGACCGCTAGGAGCGCGATCTTGAATCACCATATGGGGCGATCTCTTCGCGGTGCTCTGGACGAAATAACTGCTTTGCAAGAAGAAAGAAAAGTAAGAATTTCACTTAATATTTTATGAATGCGTTACCTATGATCGCGCGGTCTTAACACATATCTCTTTTGCAGCAATCTGAAAATGCAGCTTATGATCCTGAAAATCCGGCCTTTCAGAGGGCTATGATGCATCACATTAAGGAGACCGCCGACCAAGTGCTGAATGAGGTTCGAGTTCGAGGTGGTTTTACTGAAGAGTATAAGGACATTACATTTGCCGATCTCTTCCCTGATGCGGCACAGAGGATTGAAGAGCAATCTTTAACTGCTGAAGAGACCGCTGATTTTGATGATGAGACCACTGGTCAAGATGAAGACGTGGTGATCGAAGATGAAGAAAGCGGAAGCCGTTATACTCAAGGCCGGGACTCAAGCTCGGGTTCTAGCTCTGGATCAAGAATTCCTCTTAGTAAATCGGAAGAATCTTCTGCAGACACTGACTCCACTTCTTCAGATGAGCGATCTCCGAAGAGATCGAAAAGGAATGAATTGTAATATATATATTTTTTTTTTGGAGACCGAGCGGTCTCGTTGTAACAGATATTTTAGAATATATATGAAAATTGAATTTTTGTTAGATTCTGGGTGAACTTGTTTTTGATGTACATTTATTTGTTCTTCTGAGTTCGAAAATCGGCATTCGATCTTAATGCCTTAGGTTTATCACGTAATTTTTATATCAACATTAAAGAACTACAGATGGCGATCTCTTGAAAAAGACATCAAGGATTTTGAAGGAAAAACTGATACTTTTGCGTAGATAGAACTACTCTGCGGTCTTGAGATAATCAAACCACTGAAGGAATATTTAGCAATTTAACTGTGATCAGAAAAATAACCAATTTATTTGCAACAGTCATGCGGTCTCATATTACACAGATCGCGATACAAAGAAACTAACTTGAAGATTTGAACTTATTGAACTCTGGGTGATCGGCGCCCAAATGACTTTCAGGAAATCCGTCTGATAAAGATCCCTTGATGGTCAAGGTTATTACTTGAAAAAAGGAAATAACTCTTCATGAATTCAGTTCAGCGACCTCATTATATTCAGACCGCCCTTGAAGAAAAAACCCACTTTCTCTTGATAAGAAACAGATCATCATGATTATTTCATGTAACTTTGAATAACAAGGAATATCAAAATCTCGTTCTTACTGAGACCGGGCCGACCTCTATCGTTCTGGCATAGAAGATTCCTGAATAGCGACCTCAATTATCCTGGAGAAAAATTTCATTTGACGATCATAAGCGATGTCACTCTTTGTAGGAAAAAATAGGCGGTCTCATAAACTGCTGACCGCCCGATCTCAGTACAAAAGGATTAAGAGAGATCCCTTTTTTTTGTGTAGTAAGAAAATGGGAAAGAGGGATCTCAAAGATGTCCCAAAAGGATGGTGTGGTCATGCCGCGGAGGCTATACCGACATTGCCTTTTTTAAAAGAATTTCCGAGTTTACTGCAAACATGCCAATCCAAGGTTCAGGCGACGGTCATGGATGTTTCTGACCGCCCCTTACCTAACCACGCTTCAACGAGTATTCGAGAGTTACAAACCAAAATGATCTATAGGGCAGGTGTGGTTATGCCGCGGAGGCTATACCGACATTGCTTTCCCTGAAAGATCATTAAGATCATAACAATGTCCTTCCTATTGCATGACAGAGCTGAGCCAGCCACCCAGACCCCCTTGAAAAGCTGAGGTGTGCCAGATGTCAGCAAGGACCCGATATCCTAAACTTCCACCGCTCGAGCATGGCGAGCTACTGCTACACAGATTCGAAATCTCCCCGACATCTGTGGTCCTGGCAGAATTACACGTCGAGCTGACAAGTCGAGGGGGAAGATAGTAGGATCCGGCGATATCTCACTTGACAGGTTTTTGGCTTTTCAAAAATCAACTTATTTTTAAGATTTATCATCCAACACTTGTATTGCGAATGCCTTGGTGATACCTGCATGATGTTTAAGAAAAGAAAAGAGTGAGGATCAAGGAATGAGTGAATTAGGTACGAACATTTAAGAGAAGAAAAGCTTGAGATCATCTCCGCTCCAGGAATGGGGCAACTCTTCTCCTTCATAAGTTTGGAGATGGTAAGCACCATTTTTAAGCACATTCTTTACTACGAACGGCCCTGCCCAATTTGGATTAAGCTTTCCAACTGAACCAGCCCTTGCTGCTGCATCTACCTTCTTCAAGACTAGATCTCCAACAACAAACTCTTTGGTTCTTACATTCTTATTGAACAACTTCGCCATTCTTCTTTTCACCTCTTCCTGTCTGATGATTGCAGTATCTCTCAATTCCTCAATTAAATCAAGGCTGCATTTTAACTCTTCATCATTTTCTTCCATCCACTCGATTTGATTTTGTTGCGCCAATAATACTCTTGGGCTTTTCACTTCAAATTCTACCGGAATAAGGGCTTCGGAACCGTGTGATAATTTGAACAGAGTTTCCCCAGTAGCAGAACTCGGAGTTGTCCTCAAGGCCCACAAGACGGAAGGTAGTTGTTCTGCCCAGTTGCCCCTAACGTTTTCTACCTTCTTTTTCAAGAGATTTATGATGAGTTTGTTGGCGGCCTCTACCTGCCCATTGCTTCTAGGATGATGCACGGAAGCGAAACGAAGCTCGATGCCAATTTGCTTGCAGAAATTAATAAGAGTCGAATTGTTGAATTGAGAACCATTATCCATGATGATTGCCATTGGAATCCCGTGTCGACATACTATCTCTCCCCAAATAAAGTTTTTCACGGCTTGAGTGGTAATTTTGGCCAATGCTTTTGCCTCTATCCATTTGCTAAAATAGTCAATCATGACTATGACATATCGTCGCTGCCCACTTGCCATAGGAAAAGGCCCAATCAGATCCATTCCCCAAACTGCAAACGGCCATGGAGTTGCTATTGACTTAAGTTGTTGAGCCGGTTGATTTTGGAGAGGAGCAAACTTCTGGCACTTTACACATTTCTTAGCAAATTTCTCCGCATCCTTCCTCATCTGGGGCCAAAAATAGCCTTGCCTCAGAATTCTTTCCAAAGTTCTAGCTCCAGAGTGACTTCCACATTCTCCAGAATGGACTTCCTGGAGGATCGCCGGACTCTCTTCTTCCGAAACACATCGTGCTAATGGCGATAGAAAAGTTCTTCTATAAAGCACTCCTGCAACAAGATAATAGTTAGCCGCTTTCCGCTTAAACCTTTTTCTATCTTTTATTGCTGAATGGAAATCTCCAGTCGAAAGATATTGAATAAATGGATTCATCCAAGACGGATGCTGATCAATCTCCATAACTTCTCCTTCTTCAATTGCTGGGCGAAACAGTTCCGAAGTTGTTCCTCCCGAGGGAAGTCCAAATTTTGCCAACTCATCTGCTTCTACATTTTCACCTCTTGGAATATGATTGATGGTAAAGCTTTTGAACTTTCCAACCTCAATTTTTACCAAGGTTAGATACCGCTTTAAAATACTATCTCTTGTTTCGAAAGCTCCATTTACTTGAGAAGCCATCACCAAAGAATCTGTGAAAACTTCGACATCGTCAATCCCCAGTTCCCTGGCAAACTTGAGACCGGCTAGCAAAGCCTCATATTCCGCTTGATTGTTTGTTACTTGAAAATAGAACTTCAGTGCTTGATCAAGCCTTACTCCATTTGGGTTGATTAAGATAACTCCTGCTCCGGAAGAATTTTTCCCTGAGGCTCCATCCACGAAGATTTTCCAGGCAAGAGGCACTCTGACCCCCTTCTGTGACTCAACTTCTTTAGCATCCACCATGAAGTCCGCTAAGACTTGAGCGTTGATTGCCATTTTTGGAACATAGGATATGTCAAACTCACTGAGCTCTATTGCCCACTTTGCCAATCTGCCTGAATGCTCCGGCTTCTCCAAGACACTCTTTAATGGAAGGTCAGTGACGACTAAAATCGAATGAGCTTGAAAATATGGTCTTAGTCTTCTTGCTGAAATTACGAGCATTAAGGCTAGCTTCTCTAGGATTGGATATCGAGTCTCTGCATTCTTCAAAATTCGGCTTACATAGTAAACTGGAAATTGTTTCTTTTTCTCTTCTCGGACCAAAACATAGCTTATAGCATCGGTGCCAACTCCCAAATAGAGGAAAAGATCTTCCCCTTCTCGCGGGCTTTGGAGCAGAGGAATTGACGTTAACTGCTTTTTAAGCTGACAGAAAGCATCATCACACTCTTGAGTCCATTCAAACTTGGTCCCTCCCCGGAGGGTTTTAAAGAAAGGTGCACTTTTATCCCCTGACCGGGAGATGAATCGACTCAAGCCTGCCATTCTCCCTCCCAACTGTTGAACTTCTTTTGGGGTTTTGGGAGGTGGCGTTTCCAAAATAGCTTTTACCTTATCTGGATTTGGTTCTAACCCTTCTGGAGTGAGGAGATGACCCAAAAATTTACCTCTGTTTGCTCCAAAAACACACTTTAATGGATTCAACCTCATATTGAAGGTTCGTAGGGTTGCAAAAGTTTCCGAGAGATCTTTGAGATGAGAGGAGAAGGATTTGCTTTTCACCAAGAGGTCATCGACATACACCTCAAGGTTTCTTGCCTTCTGACTTTTGAAAACTGTATCCATCATTTTTTGGTAAGTTGCTCCAGCATTTTTCAACCCAAAAGGCATCACGAGATAACAGAAGCAACCATCATTTGTGATAAACGAAGTATGCGGTATATACGGTTTATGCATCCTGATTTGGTGATAACCTGAAAAAGCATCTAAGAAACTCATAAAAGAATAACCTACCGCAGAATCCACTAAAGAATCTATCTGAGGCAAGGGATAGCAATCCTTGGGGCAAGCTTTATTGAGTTTGGTAAAATCGACACACATCCTCCACTTTCCCCCTGGCTTTGTTACCATTACAACGTTTGACACCCACTCAGGATATTGGATCGGTTGGATGAACTTCGCCCTCAGGAGCTTCTCTACTTCCTCACGGATAGGTTGAGCCAGAGTGGCTGCTACAGTCCTCTTCCTTTGCTGAATTGGGATGACATTTGGGCTGATGTTGAGGTGATGGCAAGCAACATCTGGATCCACTCCAGGCATGTCGTCTGCCGACCAAGCGAAGATATCTAAATTTTGCAGAAGACAAGAGATGAGCTGACTCTTGTCAGCCTCGGATAATTCAGCGTTGATGGAGAGGCTCTTGCTCTCATCTTCCTCGCTGATCTGAATAGCTTGAGTTGCTTGGGCAGGCTCCAAGCGAACTCCATCTCTCACATCCTCCACCTCTTCTGTGACTTGAACTTGTTCAGGAACTTCGATGGATTCAGTCATCATAACCTCCTGGGGTGGAGAAGACATGATCATGTTGACCGTCTTTACATAGCATTCTCTAGCTTTATTGGGGTCGCTCCTGATTCGATGTTGTTTGCCATTCAAGGCGAACTTCACCGCTTGATGATAAGTGGAGACAATGGCTTGATACCCGTTCAGGAAGGGTCTTCCGAAAATTGCGTTGTAGCTATTGGGAGCATCAACGACTATAAATTTGACCAGCCTTACTATTCCTCCGAGAATCACAGAGAGGGTGACGAGCCCTTCAACTTCTTTCTTTTCTCCTGAAAAACCATAAAGAGGTCCTTCAGTTGGTAGGAGAGTTTTACCTGTCTTTAACGCCTCAAAGGCAGGCTTAAAAAGCACATTGACTGAGCTCCCCGTATCTATTAGAATTTTTTCCACCGTATAGTTTTCAATCACAGCTTTGATGACGACTGCATCATCAAAGGGATTCGCGGTCTGAGGAAGATCTTCATCTCCAAAGGTGACCGTCCCTTGAATCGGAGTCGAAGAAGTAGCGGCAACCTCTGACTGATAAACTCTCTTTAGACTTGCCTTTCTCGAGGACTCCGGGCCTGCACCCCCATGGATGCAGAAAAGGTTGCCCAAGGCACCCTCATCATTAGCGTCAACGCATTCGCTGGGAAAACCGATGTTGCCCAGATGGCCAACATCATCTACTTCCTCGCACTCCCAGTGAACTTCTGCTACCTCCTTGGCCTTGGAGGTTGAAGCTTTGGCAGAGTCATTCTTTTGAATGAGATCGCGGAGCTTTCCCTCCTTTAATAGTTTCTCTAAAAATAGGCGGAGAGCTCTACAATCCTCTGTCAAATGCCCTCTATCTCTGTGATACTCACAGTAGAGGGTTGGGTTTCTGGTTTTCGGATCAGAATTCAGTGGAGATGGCCTCTTAAAAAAGGGCTGTTTCTGGAGAACTTGCAGCACTTCATTCATAGAAACACCAAAGTCCGTGAAGGACTCTTGGGATTCATTATAAAGTGAAGGAACGGGTAGAAGAGGAGGTTGAGCGTACTAGATCTGGTGGATGGGGGTGACTTGCGGAGCAGGAGTAGCAGGAGTTTGAAGAAATGAATTTTGAGGTGGGAAAAATTGATTACCTCGGTTGAAGCGGTTGCTGCGGTAATTCTTACCTCTTGGAGCTGGAGGATCTTGAGGGTAAGCAAACCCTTCTTCAAAATTCAAGGTCTGAGCCGGAGGCCCCTGGGCTGCGGCTCGGAAAGAATTACGACGGGTGGCGAACTCCTCATGCTGAGATCGCTGAGGAGCTGCAGGCTGGAAAACGGGATGATCGCTAGGGTGACCGCTTGCCATGCGGTCAGGGGTAGCGATCTGAGGGGATTGAGGAAGGATCTTCTGGGAGATCGCGGCCAGAACCTGGTTCATGGCCTCGATCTGCTTCGCGGACTCCTGCTGAGTCCGGACAACTTCTTGTCGATCTCGAGCGGCCTCCTGCTGAGACCGCGCGATCTCTTGCTGAACAGCGGCAGCGTCCTGCCTGGCTCGGGCGGCCTCGCGAAGAGCCTGCTCTACGCGACGCTCAAAGCGGCGCTCCATCGCCTCTAACGGATTGTGATCGGAGGGGGGAACACTGGGAGACCGCAAAGGACGACCTCTACGGCGATCAGCCATCTTGAAAGCCTGGATTTCACCTAGCACTTCGAATCTGAAGGTCGCGTGTTAGTTCTGTTGGTGCCAAAAATGGTACCTCCAAAATTCACACTAAAAGGGATGGGAGAAAACTGCGAAGTATAGGTTACTGAGACAGAAGATGCTAAAATAAGGAGGAAAACGATCACGAAAAGGCGATCACGAAAAAATGAGACCGCTTACACAGGTTGTAAGCTGGAGCCTCGGAGCCAAAAGTCCTTTTCCTGGTACCCCTACCCCTCTATTTATAGACGAGGGGGCTGCCCAAACGGGCAGAACTGAAAACTACGGGCTGCCCGGGATACAGGAGAGCCAGGGCAGGGAGGAGGGGTGCAGATAACAAAAATAGAAAAAAATAAACAGACCGCCCGATCTGGCGATCTCGGGCTTTTCTGACCGCTTGATACTTAGAAAATTCCGGCTGAGAAGGCAACTGGCGGTCTGGGCGATCACTCAAGATGAGACCGCTGAGACCGAACGAATTGACTAGTAAGAGGAGGTCGCGGGCTTTTCTGGGCAAACATAGAGGAGAAGAACCAGACCTTCTTGGAGCCTGACGACGATGGCGGCGGTGTTCGGCCATGGCTTTTCCCTTCTCCGGCGAGCTTGCCCGATCTCTCCATTCTCCACCAAAACCTTCGATCCAATATATGATTTCGACTACCATCAACCTTTTGAAGCTAATGGTGGAGTTAGATTTGAGAATGGGGGGTTGTATAGGGGGAATTTGAGGAGAATAGATTTCGGCCATGATGGTTGGGCTCCTCCATTGATGGTGGCTGGCTGGAATTTATTGGTAAACTCCTCCCAAGCATCATGGAAGATGAATGGAGTGGCTTGGGGAGATGAATGGAGTGACCTATGGCCTCCCACCATTAACTTTCCTTCTTTTTTCCTCTTTCTCTCTCTTCATTAAGGGGGAAATTGCACTTTCTCTCTCCTACTCATCATTTTCAGAAATTGAGTGGTAAATCCTGGTAGTTATCAGCCTCCTAAGCTAATGGTCTACTCCAATTAGGCCTAGCCCAAGTGGATTGGGCTTGAGTTAGCCTTTTCCCCTCTTTTTGGGCAAGGTTGACCAAGTGTTGACTTGAGGTGTTGACTTGGTCAATTGATGCGTTGAGTGGTCCAAGTGGTGTGTATTGAGTCCCTTGACACCACCCAAATTTGGTTGAGTCATGGTGGTGCCCCAATTGGGCCAATTAATCCAAAAGGGGTTGGTTCGACCAAAACATGGCTAGAGTTGACTTTGGTCAATTTGACCATTTGGGTTGACCCCAATGGGTGGGGCAGTGATCTATTGGTCTCTCTTAAGGGTTAGGAAGGTCTAGGTAGGGTCAATTTGGCAAGGTGGAAGTCAATTGACCCTAATTAGGCTACTTTGACTAATTTGGGGTTAGGGTTGACTTTGGTCAATTTGGCCTCTTAGGTTGACCCCAATGGGTCACTGGTGCTTCAAGGAGACCTCTAATCGGTTAGGGATGATATTATGGGGTCAAGGTTCAAGGTGGGGTCCTAAAGTCCAACCCTAGGCTTGGTATCTAAAAATTGTTATTTGCAGACCACTTGGATTTTCTCCTTCTCACCTATGTTCACAAGGTCTTGAGCTCTTCCTATGGTTTTGTCATGACCTAGTCATGACAAAACCAACTTATGGGTCTAGCTGTTTGGGGGATGTTACAAATCCCAATAAACAAAAAGAATAATTTTGTCCTCGAAATTCAGGTTAGGCTTGCGGGGTTTTTCACCAAGAGTGACTCAACGTAATATCCCCTAAGAATTGAAGTTATTCCTAACTCGAAGAGTACCAACTATCTCTGCCACACCAGTTCTAGTGGCTCTCAGGTGTGCTCCTCCTGTCCATAATTACCCCACAGGACCTTGACCAGTGGAACCTCCTTGCGCCATAAGACTCGCATCTCGGTGTCGTCTATCCAGACCGGCTCCAGGTGAATCATTCGAGCGGAGGCTACCGAGCCATCTATATTGGAAATTCACTGCTTCGGATGTAGCAGAACTCTTCTAAAGGAGGAGACATAGAAGACATCATGCAATCCCGCTAACTCCAGCGGCAACTCCAGTCTATAAGCCAATGGGATGATCCACTCCAGGATCCTGTAGAGCATCATCTATCTCAGACTGAGCTTCTTCCGCCTACGAACCCGTGAGACTACCTGCATCGAACGTATCTTCCGAAACACTTGGTCTCCAACCTGGAACTCTACCTGACGATACCATGCATCATAATATCTGACCTGGCTGCTCTGGTCCTCCAACATCCTAACTTGAATCAGCCACACCTGGGTATCTAGGTCCATCACAAATTCAGAGCCGGGTCTCCTTAAATCCTCATCCTGGGTCTAAGATGGTGGAATCCTGTGCCTCCGTCCCTCTGAGAGTGGAAAGCTGTGCTGAACGTCAGCCAAGAGCCCAGATGAGCCTGGACTGATCTTCACTTCTTGGACATAAACCATTCATCCCGATCCGACACGATCATCCTGGTCACACTACGATAATGGACAAACTGCTCAACAAATCCCATCAAACACCAATGGGAGCATCCTTCCAGCCTGGGGTGTCCCTAGCTACCATGGTTAATCTATCCTCGTTGTTCCAAATAAGACTGGGTTTGGAGTGGTAACCTGTGTGTGAAATCCGTAGTTATGTCCTCGAACTCCACTCTAACACGGGCAGTGACTGTGGTAGTTCTCCAAATACTTTTGCACTTGTCCTTCACCGTGCATCACAAAACTTACGATATCTTTCTTCATTTCGAGGAAATATTCATTCCGCAATACATCATTTTTCCGGTGACTATATTTCTCATTTATGTGGGTAGGCATCGACTCTATAAAAACTTCTCCACACAATCAGCTTCTTATTCCTACGAGTACGCCCGAGTCATCAACCAACTCAACTTTATGATTTTAAACGATTCTTATCATTTAGTGGGACTGATCGCATCATCAAGCGTCCCAATTATCCTCAGAATTTAAGGGGGGGTGTACACATGGATCTTATGATCATATGTTAACCAACCAACACTAGTATCAATGTTTGAAGATGACTCCCAATCACTTTCTAGGTGGAGTTTGATTCATAAGGTTTACGGGTAGAATCTTTTGAAACCCTAAGATTTTTCACAAGTCAATTTCATCAAGAAAATATCTTCACGTTTATTTCACCAAATTCCTATTACTTCCACATATGCTAGTCTTGATCACTTTCGAAAGGTCCAAAGTAAGATAAACTTAGATCGTTCTTATCATAGTAAAATCAAACACTATATTCTAAAACCAATAAGTCATCGTCTAAGGTCTCTGGTTATTCATCATCATAGCTCCCAAGGCATACAGGCTATTATTGTAGTTAAAAAAATTTCTACCAGAATAGGGCGTGATTTTAACAAGTCATGAGTTAACCACTTCCGAATGCCCCAAGTCACAAGAACCTCAAATATAACTATGACCTGTATGACCTAGTTTCCGTCCATAACTTCTAGAATGGGACATCGGTATCCTTAAGTGATTAATCCAAGGGCCTTTACATTTCCAATGATTCGACTAAGGTCAAGTTGTTGTTTGATCAACGATGTTTATCCATTGCCCTAGTAATACTACAGATCATTATTCTGAACATACTGTTACACCATCTCATCTTTGTCCAAGTAATATTGAATAAGATCGACTCCAAAGTCATCATGTTCCCGACATAGCACTTGATAAATTAGATCTAAGGGACACCCAAGTCAGTCATTAATTTGCCCAATAAACAAAAAGTAAGCCCCAATAAACAAAAGATAAGCCACTATCTATTTTGGGCTAAGTATCTTCAATATCACCCTGTTATAATCGTCCCAATTATGCAAACAATTCCTAGGGCACACAACCTTAGACTTGGGGTTCTATCTTGAGACTTGTTGGTATACTCCATACTTTAGACTCTTCAAGGTACCTTCTACGATAACCTTATCAAGGTCCACATGTGACCCAATCCCAACCGGGTCTCTTCTGCACTTGAATTCTTATCCGGCCCTCGGTGTTTGTCATGGTGGTCGTCTTAATGTAATCATGTCACGGATACGAGGGTTGAGTCTATAAGTCGCATACCATTCTGCTTATGTGTCAATCTCTCTTTCTCTAGCCTCTTTGCGGTATCCTCATACCTTCACCAAAAGTTATACCTACGGTCTATTTCAGACTAGGTCATGATATAAATTGTCATGGTAAGTCATGTGTCCTACTGGGGTTGAGTCTAACTTATTGACCAAAGGACTATCTAAAGAGATCTTTGCAGCCGGAGGTATTCCCTGCTGGGGTAAGGTTCGCTGCTGGCTACAAAAGAAAACTTGACACTCGTAAAGAGATTTGGCTAAAAAGATTCAGTTAAAAGTGGATTTTTCATGTGATTTACCCATATGGGCACACCATTGCTTCCGCTGCTAGTTTGTCATCAAACTAAGCTCGCGCGGGGTGGCCAAGGGTTTGTGGACTTCTTTTCTTCGGATCGAGGTTCGCTCTGATACCACTTGTAAGACCCCATTTTTTTCTTTTCAAACACCGGGTCTTAGGCCCAGAACCGCCGCTTTGCGGTGACACCTTCACTCGGAAAGGTCACCACTACAAAACCCCGATCCTGCCGGCCAAATCGATCACAAAGAAAAGTGATTAAAAAAGACAAGTCCACAGAATCAACATGAAATATAAAACCATAAAGGTAAATGTCCACAGATAATAACTGAATATAAGATTGTTACAATAATAAAGGGCACATGCCCTGTACATCATGTCCTCACTATAAGATCACTCGCGAAAGCTAACTAGTAATCACTCACTGATCCTAAATCTGGTGCTCCTGTAATAGGCTGGCCTGCCTCCGTCTGCACCGGCCTCTGGTGCTGCTGCGTCTCCTCGATCTCCTAAAATGATATGGTCCACCGACCGTGAGTCAAAAAGACTAAGCCTTATGTTCCCCACCCCACCCCATATGGCTCCTAGGCACCATGCGGGAGGATGAAGCGGAGGACATCAAGGGGTATAACAAAGAGCAGGTGACAGTGGTACAGGAAATGTTTCTACACTACACATGTGTATATATATAACTGAAGCAGTAAAGGGGCATAGTAAGAGCAGGTAAAGAATAAGTAAAGTGCAGTAAGTAAAGACAATAGTAATAAAAAAGTAACCATTGATTTATAGGAATGCCCACACAAACCTATAGACCAAGGGGTCGTTTAGCAAGGCCTATCATATAAGAAGTCCCATAACCGACTTATACGATAGGGGTAGGGGTTGAAATGCAATGTTTATGCTATGAAATGCAAGGTATGATGTTATGCTATGTTCATACAAGTGCAACTCACCCACTTCGACTCTATGCGCATAGACCTTTAGTTCCCCCTTTTTGGAGCTAGCTAGACTCCCAGGATACTCCCGTAGTGGCAAACGGAAGCTGTGGGTTGGGCCTCGCCCACCTCTAGGTTGGTATTCACACTACCCTACCTAGACCCATCGTACGCCTCAATGCAAAACCGCGGAGCATCTGCGTACTCTTACTGGATGGACCACCAGACTTTCAAGGCTAAGTGCAAATTCCACACTTGCCGAGTCAACGTATTGACGTCGGTGTGAACGACCGTCCAATACCGGAGACCCACCACCTTCATGCACATGCAAAATGTTCTACTATATCCCGAGCCATAAATTCCCCGGGCTAACCTGCCCGTCATCAATAACCTTCCGAGCCACCGGCTCGCCGGACCAACCCGTCCGTTCCAACAAACCATACTGAGTCACAAGCTCACCAGATTAATTAGTCTACTGCTACAACAACCGAGCCTACCGCTCGTAAGACCAAACCGACTAATATTCCCGTGATAACAGGGTGTGGGTGAGAGTATTATTAATTTGTCATGAGCATCTTCTATACTCCTATGACTTATGGTTAATCTTGGACTTCCCGAGGGTTACCCTGTAAGGGGCTAGCTACGGTACTAGGAACTGTAATGGGATGACACCCCAAAGTTCCCTTTTCTCAAGATACATACTGTTATTGGTATATACCCATAAGAACACCCCTCTTATCATTTCACTTGAGTTAAATCTAAGTTCTTTATGACACGCTAGGGAAAAGACGATCCTTGGTTAATCCCAAGCACTACCTTACCCTTAACTCACCAAGCACTCTTAATATATAACTCCTTTTTGGTGACCTAAACCTCTTCATCCTGACCATGTACACCAACTACATGCCATTACCACTTAGTAGGTCACTAGTTACCCAAGTTTCACAATTTTACTATACGCAGACCAAATGAGTTATATGACGCTCACAACTAGAGGTACTCCAAATATTCATCCAACTGACACAAGCTATTTACTGGAGGTCTAACATGATGTTATAAGACTAATTCCAGAGAATCATATTTTCCCTAATTAATTAATATTTATTTTAATTTCTCCAAACATCTGCCAAGTATGGAAATGAACATGAAGTGTAAGTAAATCTTATGATATGGCTCTCCAAAAATTATGATAAAACTATGGTGACTAAATAACATCAGAAACAACATATCATATTTTTACAGTAAGAAATTCTCCTCAAATTTAATTATTTATCATCTATCCAAAATCATAGTTTTATGAAGGAACCACCAAAAAGATCAACACTAAAATTATGGGAAAATTACCAAGCTCTTGTATTCACCAGAAAAGGCTACTGACTAAGTTTCAGATTTTAAGGAAATCATTTTCTCACTAAATTAAATACTTTAAGAAAACCTCAAATTATATGAATTGTGAAGTAGCCTACTGTTTATGTCTTCAAAAATTCTATAAACATTCACATAGCTTCAAAATGTTCTGAAAGGTCCTATCACCAATTTGCACAATTTAACAATGAGTTTTGGACCATCAAATATTTTTCTTAAGTCTAAATCAAAATAGGTGCCTTGTGAAAGAAGTACTGATTAAATCATTTAATAAAATTCACTAAAATTACCAGATGTCTAAACCATGATTATAAGGGCACCACCAAAGTTTCATCATCATCCAAGACTTTCTAAGCATGTAAATGTTTCTTTTAAGATGTTTCCCTAAAGGGGTTTGTCCTAATTCAAAGGGAATATTGGCTTCTAAAATTCTTATAAATTTATTCAGTGCCTATTTACACCCTATAAACCTATCCACCAAGTTTCATGACCATTCTATAGCTTTTGACCACATGTCCTTCACAAAGCTCTACATGCACCCCAAGGGGTAAATCTAGGATCCTAGGGCATATCCACCTCCACACCACCCCAACTCACTCATGGTGGTGTTTTAGGTAATCCTAATCCATTGGCCAAGGTTTCATCTCATGGTGAGGAGATTTGACCATAATAGCCCAAGATAAACACCATGCCCTAATTTTGACCTAATTAGACCCAACTTAGGTTAACAAATTTCCAAAATCAATCAGTTCCAATTGGGCTGAGATTTTTACCAGGGTCATGTGATAACCCTAAGAAGTACCCACCAAAATTTGGAGGACATTGGAGGTCATTTGACCCAATAATTAATTAATATTTGATTTATGAAATTATTATAAAACCTTAGAAAAAGGTTCTCCTAAAATTCCCATCTTTGGATATGTTATGGGTGTAGGTACAAATAGCCTAGGTTTCAATTTTCAAGTCAATCCCATAACCCAATCAAAAGTTATTCAAGAAATGGTGGCTGTCCTACACTAGGGACCAGTCCCACCAAACGGGACCTACAGGGAGCTACAGACCTCCTTTTGGGCTGAAAAAAATTTTAAAATAAAGTAGACTCCAAGGGCTGCAACTTTGGTGTTGACCACTTTTTCTGTAGAGGGCTCTATGTATTTTCTATATTTATTTTTAACAACTACCAGTAAAGGGACAGAAAAATAGGAATAAAAAATATATTAATATAAATTTTGTTGCACGAATCTTAAAGCAAAAATGAGGGCATCCCTTCATCTTCCTCCTCCAGCCGACGGTGGAGATTGCCCTGACCTGGGCTAACTTGATGATCATTTTCCCGGCCACCCACGCCCCTCCCCGGCCGGCCAATGCTACCACCACCTTCCTTGAGGTGGTGGCCGGCGATAGGAGGTCTTGGCCGGCCGGTGGTGGCCAGAAATGGGGGTTTAGACAAGAGGAAAAAGCTCCAAAAAATTGAGTTTTCATCTCACACAATCTAGGGCCAATTGGCCTTAAAGCTTGCAAGCAATAGATGTAGATCTATCCACTAAGGTAGAGCAGAAGAACCAGACCTTCTTGGAGCCCGACGACGATGGCGGCGGTGTTCGGCCATGGATTTTCCCTTCTCCGGCGAGCTTGCCCGTTCTCTCCATTCTCCACCAAAACCTTCGATCCAATATATGATTTCGACTGCCATCCACCTTTTGAAGCTAATGGTGGAGTTAGATTTGAGAATGGTGGGCTGTATAGGGAGAATTTGAGGAGAATAGATTTCGGCCATGATGGTTGGGCTCCTCCATTGATGGTGGCTGGCTGGAATTTATGGGTAAACTCCTCCCAAGCATCATGGAAGATGAATGGAGTGGCTCGGGGAGATGAATGGAGTGACCCATGGCCTCCCACCATTAACTTTCCTTCTTTTTTCCTCTTTCTCTCTCTTCATTAAGGGGGAAATTGCACTTTCTCTCTCCTACTCATCATTTTCAGAAATTGAGTGGTAAATCCTGGTAGTTATCAGCCTCCTAAGCTAATGGCCTACTCCAATTAGGCCTAGCCCAAGTGGATTGGGCTTGAGTTAGCCTTTTCCCCTCTTTTTGGGCAAGGTTGACCAAGTGTTGAGTTGAGGTGTTGACTTGGTCAACTGATGGGTTATGTGGTCCAAGTGGTGTGTATTGAGTTCCTTGACACCACCCAATGTTGGTTGAGTCATGGTGGTGCCCCAATTGGGCCAATTAATCCAAAAGGTATTGGTTTGACCAAAACAGGGCTAGAGTTGACTTTGGTCAATTTGACCATTTGGGTTGACCCCAATGGGTGGGGTAGTGAGCTATTGGTCTCTCTTAAGGGTTAGGAAGGTCTAGGTAGGGTCAATTTGGCAAGCTGGAGGTCAATTGACCCTAATTAGGCTACTTTGACTAATTTGGGGTTAAGGTTGACTTTGGCCAATTTGGCCTCTTAGGTTGACCCCAATGGGTCACTGGTGCTTCAAGGAGACCTCTAATCAGTTAGGGATGATATTGTGGGGTCAAGGTTCAAGGTGGGGTCCAAAAGTCCAACCCTAGGCTTGGTATCTGAAAATTGTTATTTGCAGACCACTTGGATTTTCTCCTTCTCACCTATGTTCACAAGGTCTTGAGCTCTTCCTATGGTTTTGTCATGACCTAGTCATGACAAAACCAACTTAGGGGTCTAGCTGTTTAGGGGATGTTACACTAGACATCTGTTAATTTTCTTATAATTTTTGAGTGAGGATTTTTGGTACTTCCATTATAAATCTCTGATTTTGATAAATTAGTCATTATTTTATTTGGAGATCAAAACCTTTCTGGAAATTTATGAATTTCATACATGGCTGTAATTTTAATATCATACAACTGTACAAATTTTATTAAGGCCATAGTTTATCGGAAAACCATACTTGGTGTTCAAAGTCATAGGTTCTCGAATTTTGGGAAAATTATAATAAATGCTAAATAAATTAGGAAATTTATGAATTTCTGGATTTAGTCTAAAATGGCATAACACACCCCCAATAATAATCTTGGGTCATTTGGATGAGTGTTTGGAGACTTTCTCTCTTTATCCATCATATAGTTCAAGTGGCCTGCGTATAGTGAAAATGGATGAATAAGGATAAATATGTAGATTTTACATGGGGAGTAAGATGTTTGGGTGACTAGGAGGAAAGTGTGTGCTTGGGATTGTCGAAAGATCATCATTCCCTTAGAGGGAGGTAAAACACACTTAGCGTTAGTAAGTGTAACATTAATAGTGGTCGAGTCAAGGGTAGACACCAATAAGAATAAGTGTCTTGGAAAGGGCGGTTTGGGCTATCATCCCATCGTACCTCCTAGTACCGCTGCCAGCCCCTCATAGGGTAGACCTCGGGAAGTCCAAGATTAACCCTAAAACTTCTTAGTTCAACTAAAAAATGAACAAGAATGTAAGTAGGAGAACTTGATAAGATAATCCTCGTCCCAAACATGGGACGAATTGGTACAAGGATGAATTAGTCTAGAGAGCGGTATGCTCGGTGTTATCTAAGGAGGACTGGATAGTCCAGCGAGCTGGTGGCTCGGGAAATATAATTATGAGGCGGTACTCACCCAATAGTACTCAGATACCCTGGTGTGTTCTTCAGGGGCGTACATATGGTCTAGGTTGGGAGGTGTCATACTGGCCTAGGAGTGGAAGACCCGATCCACTGCCCCTCTTTGCCTCAATGAGGTGTACCTGAGCGGAGACTCGAAAAGTGGTATAGAGGTGGTGCTTACCAGATAGTACGTGGATACCCTATGTGTTCTTAGGGGCGTACGTAAGGTCTAGGCTGGGACATAAAACTAAAAGTGGACAAGCCCGATCCACTTCCCTGTTTGCCTCAACCGTGTACCTGAGGTGACACACTCAAACAGAGGGAACTAAAAAAATGTTTGTACTTACAGAGTCGAGTGTGTGAATTGCATCCTTGCATTGCATAGCACAACATCATTTCATAAACAAGACCTCATCGTATAAATTAGTATGGGCTCCTTTAGATGATGAGTTTACCTTTGTGCAAGATCCCTTAACTTATTAGTGTGTATGGGAATTCATATAAGTTAAGGTTACTCTTGTAACTGTTTTACTTTTGTAGCTGCTTCTACTGCTTGATATATATATATATAACTGCTAGTTAGTTCCATATCACCTACTCTTGTTTTAACCCTTGTTGTCCTCCGCTTTGTCCACCCGCACGGTGCCTAGGAGTCGCGCGGGTGGCGGGGGGGGGGGGGGGGGAGGCGGAGGCGAGGACAAAACTGGTTTAGTCTTTATGACTAACGGTCGATTGTGACCATAGGATTCCAAGGAGCTGGAGCAGTAGTACGAGAAGAAGGACATGATGACAAAACCTGAGTAACAGCCGCCACGCAGCGTCACCGCCTAACGACAGGTTAATGAGAGATCATTAGCTTCCGCATAGATGTAATGTGAGAGAGTGTGTTTAGTTTTATTTTGGACATGTACTGGGCATAAGTCAATTTACTCTTATTCTTACTTGGTACTCATTGTGGACTATTGCTCATTTAAATATACTGTAATTGAGCTATGATTTGTGGACTTGTGCTAATACATATGTTCTTTTGATGGCTTACTATGATGTGATCATTTAGCCGGCAGGATCGGCGTCGTGCGGTGGCATCTAACCTGGTAGTTGGAGTCACCGTAAGGCGGCAGTTCTGGGCATAAGACCGGTTATTGAAGCAAAAAAAATTGGGTCTTACAAACTGGTATCAAAGATAGGTTTCGATCCTATGACCTATGGGTTATGGGCCCACCATACTTCCACAGCGCATAGAAGAAGTAAGTCCACAACACTAGGTCACCCGTCGCGAGCATTAGTTTGGGGACAAACTAAGCAGCAGAAGCTGTGGTGTGCCCATGTGTAAAAATCACATTATATAGTCCATTAATCAATGAATTAGGCCAACCCAACTAGGACTGTTGACGCCAGGAAAATCCTGACCTCAAGATTCGGACCGATGCAGCCGGAGGCTACTCGCCCAGCAGTCCAACGAGATGACTAAGCTGGCGACTACTGAAGAGCTAGAAGAGCAACACACAGGACCCCAGGTGCTGCGGCAGGGAGGTCCCACCACGTACCCAGAAGCTCCGAAGAGACTTCCCCTCCAAGACCAAAGAATGGCCGAGCAGGGTACTTGGAAGGCACCGACTTGGCTAGTACCGGGAGTAGCGGCCAAGTGTGACAGGTTCCAGAATGCAAGAGCAGGGTTTCGAGAGCTCAAGTCCAGGTCTCAATCCAAGTACCTCTGGGGTCCTATTTATAGGAAAACGAAGGGGTAGGGGGAGTTTTTATAGCCAGCCCCTGCCCGACGACTAGCGACATTGAGGCGATCTCCCCGGGCAAATGGGCGAGTATCACCTATGGTCTCCCACCTTTTGGAGAGTATCCGAGCTACTCGCACGAGTGCACCCCTACTCGCCTAGGCTGTCTTCTTCTCCTAGGCTTGACTGTTGTATTGACTCTTTGACTTTGACCTCTGCCTACGTGGCCTTGGGGGGGGGGGTCCACCCTCGGAGAATGAGGGTTGTACACAATCCCCGCTCTTTGCGAGTAACGTAGTTGCTCGGAAAGAATCATCCAACCCTTATTCGACGAGCTATCTTTTGGGCGAGTATTAGTGTATAGTCGGCATCCCGCTGTTTTGACGCTCTGGCCCTATATATAGAGGGGGAGGGGTCTCTGATGGCAAGGCTTTTTTGATCTCGCTTTCAATATGTCGCGTAGTATTGCCGAGGAAGCTGCTGCGGATTTGGCCGAGCTTGCCAGTCTGCTGCCGCCGTTGCGGAAGCCTGCTCGCGATGTCGAGCTCGAATACTTTCTCGCTTCTAGGAAGAGGAAGCGCCTGGAGAAGAAGAAGGAGAAAAAGAACAAGAAGAAGAAGTGTGCCGACGCCTCCGAAAATGTCGCTGATTCCCAGGTCGGCACTACTCAGCAGATGCTCGCCGACTTGGGTCTTGGCCAGTCAGGTGGCTCGCCTGCTCCTGATCCTCCTTCGCCGAATACTGCTCCAGAGGCGAGTACTGCGGGGATCTCGGCTCAAGATCCAGCTGAAGTTACTCCTGCGCAAAGTGAGAGCTACCTACTCGCCACTTTTATTAGTCGCCCAAGTGTCGGCTGGTCTCTGACGTTTTCTGTACAATTTCGCAGATCCGCTTCTCGCCGATGCTCGGGAGGAGCCTCTGAGCGCCATTCCTCTACGATCCTCGTCTATGGTCCCGCAGATGACTGGGGGAGGAACTCGCTGGGGCGGATCTGTGCGGATCCTGCATAGCTCTGCGGTAGACAAGAGGCCGATGAGCGAGCAGAGGGCTCCTTCAGCGAGCAATCCTCCTCCGCCGCCACCGCCTTTACAGCGACCTGAGGTGGCGAGTAGCTCGCAACTACCTGCGGACCAACTTCCTCCACCTCCTCCGTTTCCTCCTCCGGCCGACATGCAGGATGATCGCCGCCTTCTGTTTTCTTCGGCTCCCACCGCTCATCCGGCTGGGTCCTCGCGTCGAGGTGGGATGGCGGGATCTTCTGGTTTCTTCGCTCCCTGAGGGGGAGGGCGACCAGTGGATGGTCGCGGTCGGGGTGATGCGCCTTCCAGCAGGGAGCACATCGGCGGGTCGCATTCGAACCGGTGAGATGGTACTCGTCGCAGTCCATCCCCGCATCGGGGAAGGAGCTCTCCTCGCCGACCATCTCGGAGTCCTCACCGCGACTCGCGGAGTGACGCCTATCGGCCTGGTACATGGAGCCGCTGCTTTTCCGAGTATCTTCCAAGAAGAGTCTTCTCGCTACTCGTCACTAATATTTTGCTTTCATGTCTTTTTCTGCAGCTCGCGCTCATACCCCTATCGGGGCTCTGGTCGACGCCGTCGGGCTTCCTTCTCGCGAGTATCAGGAGAAGGCTACTCGCGCCATCCTGGATTTGGAGGCGAAGTTGGAGCGACTATCGATCAGCGAGTCTCATCGGCGTCTGACCGCGGTTGAAGCGCGAGTAGAGCTCTTGGCGGCTGCTGACACCCAGCGTCGTCTGACCGAGCTGGAGGTGCGAGCATTACGGCTGGAAGAGTTAGATACTCGCCTCGCTAGTGTAGAATCTCGCCTTCAGTCTGTCGGCGAGCTGGAGCGCCGGGTGGGCAGGATGGAGCATCGCCAGCAGTTGCACCACGACGAGCTGGTGGGGATGCGTGCGAGCACGGGCTCCATCGGTCGCCTGGCGAGGATGAAGGAGCAGCTGCGTCAAGGCGAGGATGCGATGTCCGTGGCCTTCGAGCATTTCAAGAGGGCTCGCAGCATGGGCTGGGTTGGGCGACAACCGCAGCTTCCCGACGCTCAGCCGAACCCCTAGGATCCTGCCCTCTTTTCCTTTTGTAGTCGCTTGTAGCCTTTTGGCAAATGTTTGTAATTCTGAACTATTTGATTTCTTCAAGTAATTTGTGATTTGGCGAGTATGAATATCGCCTTTGTTGTCTTTCCTGTTTTGCTGTGATGTCTTGATTTTATTTTTTGTCTTTCGTTCCCGCGAGTATTTGTTTAAATGTCGCGTTGATGTTGTGAGTAGCCTAAAAATACGATGCAGGTGCCACCTCCTACTCGCGACATCAGTGATTTGACGTGCACCCTAGGTTTTGGCAACTTTTCCTCGATACGCGCCACCTCTTACTCGCGCTCGCGGTGGCGTACGCGGGAAACCAAGCTTTGTCGAGTACTATAAATAGGGGGGGGGGGTGGATACGTATTTATTACTCTCTTGACGATCTTCCCTTTCTTCTAGCGACTATCTCTCGATTGCTCCTCTCCTCGCCACTTCGCTACTCGCTTCTTCAATCCTTCCACTCTTGGATGGCTGACGAGGCAGCTATTCGCCGTGCAAGTCATGCGAAGAACTTCGAGGCAAATTCCTTCAAGAAGCCGATTACTCGGCCGAGCGACTTGAAGGAGTTCTCCGCCAAGTACTTATCGCCGGGATATGTCGCCAGGCTTCCTCTTGAGGATGAACGCCTGAATTCCTTCTCGGCGGCCGAGCTGGTCTTCCCCATCCGCCACTTTGAAGTCGGCCTGCGACTACCCTTGTGGCCGGAGGTTTGCCAGATCCTCCGTTACCATGGGATAGTCCCGGCGCAGATCAATCCAAACGGAGTGGCGATGATCGTGGGGTTCCTCTGCTACTTGCGCGATCAGGGGATCGCCTTTGATCTCTCCGTCTTCCGGCGAGTATTCCACTTTGGCGCCACTGGCGAAGGCGTCGTCTTTTTGTGCAGTCATGTCTGCACCCTAGTCGGCACGGTGAACAAGAACCATCGCTGGACGGAGCGCATAGCCGTCATTAAGGGCGACTTTGGTGTCGTGCCGACTTCCTCTTTCCAGCCGGCCGAGAGTGCGTTCGCCACTCCTTGCCTGGAGGAAAGCCGGGAGAAGCTACTCGACAGCTTCCGAGGTCGCCGGCTGGATGTCGTCTTCTGGAGGAGGCGAATAGATGAGCTCGTGGAGGTGTTCCCTGGTGAAGGTAGTCGCCTAAACGAGCATTGGGTCATACTCGCTAATTCGTCTTCAGCCGGTGTCTAACATTTTTCTCTTTATGTTTTGTTGCAGCTACTCGCTCTTTGCCGAGCGAGCCTCTTCCCTTGGCGCCGAAGGCGGGGACTCCTGCCTTGGTTGATTTGTCGCCTGGCGGCGATGATCAGGAGGTCGTCGGCGATGATGCTGGGCCCTCGAAGAAGAGGAAAGCCAAGGCGAAGTCTGCCGAGCCTGGGAGAAAGAAGGAGGTCGCCAAGAGGGACCTGAAAGCGAGGGCCGATCCATCGGAGGCGGGCGAGCCTAGCGGCCATCCTCTCTTCGGCGAAGGTGGGGGAAGCGAGGATGCTTATGGTCGCCCTCTGGTGTCCTGGGCTGAGCGAGCCCATGAAGTGACCTTGAGCACCAACCTCCCCACCTGGTCGGAGGATTGGGAGGATGCAGGCGAGGCATTCGACGTTTCGTTCGCCCTCTATGGTCGCGCGGACCGTGAATCCTTGCAAGAGGTCTCGGCCAAATATCTCGCCCATCAGAGCTCGCGAGCCAACCTGCGGGCTGTCGAACTTGGGCATGCGACGGCGAGGAAACTGCTCGAATATGAGCAGATGATCAAGGTGCAGGGCCCGAAGATGATCGCCATGGCGAACAGGATTAAGGAGTTCGAGTTACTCACCAATGCGACTTTACTCGCATTTTGGGATACTCGCTACCTTGCAAACTTATTTAAACTAACCTTCTTCTTTTCGCTCGCTGCAGGCTGCCGAGCTGGAGTCGGCAAAGAGGCTGTCCCAGGCCGAGAAGGAGCTGGAGGATACTCGGCAAACCCTGGAGGCCGCCCAAGTGCGAATTGCTGAGTTGGAAACTCGGCCTGCCGAGCAACAGCCTTCGTCGGCGGGCCCATCCAGGGTGGGCAAGCAGATCCGGATAGTCGGCGATGATATGGCGCATATCCGCCGAGAGATCGCTTGAGCAATCGGGAAGGTGGTCCTGAGCAGTTTGAAGGCTGATGGCTTCTTGAAGCCGGAGGCAATGCATTTGACGGTCATGGACATCATCCCGGCATTACTTGCCGAAGAGTCCACTTCCCCCATGCGAGATCTCCCATCCTCATCCACCGATTCTGACGACGACGATTCTGAGGACGAGGGTGATGATGTGGAAGATCTCGATCCTGACGGCGATGATGGTGGCGAGGATTCATAGTCGCCTTTCTTCCTTTTTCAAATCTGCAAAGCATTTTTTGTATATGTATTTATGATAGTGAATGAGTATAATCATTTTGCTCGCCCTTTTCTTCGATGCTCGCTTTCTTTTTTTGAATGCCGCTTAGGCCCCTAGGCTCGGGGTGAGGTTGAGCGGTCGCTAGGCTTTTAGGATTGCGGCGAGGCCGAGTACTCCATCATGCTCGCGCTTACTATGCTCGCACCTGTATACTCGCACATGTATACTCGCCTAGATACTCGCACATACATGCTCGCTTTCTCCAATATTGCCCTTGGTGAAGTCGAGCTGTGAAGGCTACTTGGAGGGTCCTGAGGGACACATGCTCTCAAGGCTTCGCTCTGTACCTGGTGAAGAGCCCATTTAAAATTACGTAAGGGAGTTTTTTATGAGAGAGGGGTAGGGAATGACAGTCGGGGAGGTCCGGATGGACACATCATCCCAAGGCCTTCATCCTACTTGGATACCAGATGTCGACGAAGAATGACGTCAAGTAGGGAACGACAGTCGGGGAGGCCCAAGGGGACACACTGTCCCGAGGTTTCCATCCTACTTGGGTGCCGGAGTGTCTCCACTCTTCGGTCGGTCGAATCGGTCTTGCCCCTTCCCAAGTTGGAATGTCGGCTTCCGGACTTTCCCCTGGTAATCTCTGCAGTCGGATGAGAAATGCGGTCGGAGGGTAGCTCGACCAACCAATATGCAAGGGGGGAGCTGATCTCGTCCGTTAGTGCAGATGCTTGGCATTAGGAGAACGCACTACCGAGGCACTGTCCCATCATCCGTTCTGAGTTTTTACGAGGGTGTGGTCGGAGGCTCGTGTTCCGACCTGCTACGGTGAATGTTGATGCAGGACGACGTCAAGAAGGGAGTGGCAGTCGGGGAGGTCCAAAGGGACATACCATCCCGAGGCCTCCATCCCACTTGGATGCTGGATGTGGATCGGACCTGCTTCCTGTTGCTCAATGAATTTAGCAGGGAGTTAAGCACACTTTAGGCACACTAACTCATGTGATCTGACACAATAATTTAGAAAATGAAATGCTTTGCTGCGAGCTTTTCAGCTCTCGAGGGTACATGACGCCTTTTTTCAAGGGTCCCCTGAGCTAGTGAAATCGATCATCTCTTCGCCGAATCGGAAGGTCGGCGTCCAGACTTTTTCCTGGTAATCTCTACAGTCAGACGAGAAATGCAGTCGGTGGAAACCGCGGCCAACATGCAAGGGGGGAGCTAATCTCGGCCGTCATTGCAGAGGCTTGGTCTTAAGGGAACGCACACCCGAGGCACTGTCCCATCATCCGTTCTGAGTTTTTACGAGGGTTAAGTCGGAGGCTCATTTCCCAACCTAGCGTGGAGATTGACTTCACCCGATTTCTTTATTTTGAAAACTTTTTTGATGCGAAGGAAGCTGCCTCGTCCCATGTTTCAGGGAGATGTAGATTTTATTCAAAGAAATGAATTTACAAGGATGGGATATACACATTCCCCCTTAGGGATAAAACCTTTTCAGGTCATCGCCGCTCCAGGTGCTCCCTAGCAGCTTGCCTTCCTGGTTCTGCAAGCGGTATCCTCCTGTCAGGAGTGCTTCCTGGATGATGAAAGGTCCTTCCCAGTTCAGGTTGAGCTTCCCAACGGCTGCTGATCTTCCTGCCGCATCCACTTTCTTCAGGACTAGGTCACCTGTTTGGAAGTGTTTGAGGCGGACATTTTTGTCAAAATGTTTTGCCATCCGGCGCTTGATCTCCTCTTGCCTGACTGAAGCTAAATCTCGGAGTTCCTCGATGTAGTCGAGAGATAGCTTCTGAACCTCTTCGTTCTCTAGTCGCCATTCTTCGCTTCCGTCTTCCGCGGCTAGCACCCTGGGGCTTCTGACTTCAAACTCTACTGGAATGAGAGCTTCCGACCCGTGGGAGAGTTTGAATGGAGTTTCCCCCGTGGCTGAGCTAGGAGTGGTCCTCAAAGCCCACAGGACCGAGGGGAGCTGGTCCGCCCAATTACCTCTTAGGTTCTCCACCTTCTTCTTCAGTAGGTTGATGATCAGTTTGTTGGCGGCCTCTACCTGGCCATTGCTCCTTGGGTGATGTACGGAGGCGAACCGAAGGTCGGTTCCTAGCTGCCTGCAAAAGTCCTCTAGCTCTAGGCTGGCAAACTGGGGACCATTGTCGGTGATGATGGCGAGAGGGATCCCGAATCTGCAGACGATCTCTCCCCAGATGAAGTTCTTCACGACTTGAGAGGTGGTCTTGGCCAGGGCTTTGGCCTCGATCCACTTGGAGAAGTAGTCGATCATGACGAGAACGAACTTCCTCTGGCTACTTGCTTGAGGGAAAGGGCCGATTAAGTCCATCCCCCAGATTGTGAACGACCATGGGGTGATGATCGATCGGAGCTGCTGGGTCGGCTGCAACTGAAGGGGGGCGAAGAGCTGGCACTTCTGGCACTTCTTCGAGAAGATCTCAGCATCCTTCCGGATAGTAGGCCAGAAGTAACCATGCCTCAAGACCCTCTGCTCCAAAGTGCGAGTCCCAGAATGACTTCCACACTCTCCCGAGTGGATCTCTTCCAACACTCGAGGTATTTCGTCTTCAGAAACACATCTGGCCAGGGGGCCCGAGATGGTCTTGCGGTACAGCTCCCCATCTTGCAAGAGGTAGTATGCCGCCTTGTATCGAAATCTTCTCTGATCCCTCCGTCCGCTGGGAGCTGGCCGCTGGCCAGGAATGCCACAAAGGGATCCATCCATGAGGGGCGTTGCTCGATCTCCATCATCTCTCCCTCTTCAATGGACGGGTGGAATAGCTCGGTGATAGTTCCTCCAGCCCTCGGCCCATACTTGGCGAGGCGATCTGCTGCCGAGTTCTCCTCCCTTGGCACATGCTCGACGAAGAAGGACTGGAAGCCTCCAATCAGTCCTTTCACTTTTACCAAGTACTTCTGCAGGGTGGTGTCACGCACCTCAAACTCTCCTCTAATCTGCGACGCGACCACCATTGAATCCGTGAAAGCCCGGACATCACGGATCCCCAGCTCCTTGGCAAGGCGCAAGCCTGCCACTATGGCCTCGTACTCTGCCTGGTTGTTCGTGACGGGGAAGAGGATCTCGACTGCTTGCTCGATCCTTGTTCCCTGCGGAATGACGAGTACGATGCCCACCCCCACGGAACTTTTGCCCAAAGCTCCATCAACAAACATCTTCCAAGGAATCGGGTTGAGCACCTCTTCTCCTGGCTCTGCTTCCACCAAGAAGTCAGCCAGGAAGTCTGCTACTGCCTTGGCCTTGACCGCCACTCGGGGGGAGAAGGAAATGTCGAACTCGATGAGTTCTACCGACCATTTCGCCAACCTCCCTGAGTGCTCCACTCCTTCCAGGATATTGCGGAGGGGGTGATCAGTTACCACTCGGATGGAGTGAGCCTGAAAATAAGGCCGGAGCTTCCGCGCCGACACCACCAAGGCGAAGGCAAGCTTCTCCAGGATTGGATACTTCAGCTCCGCCTTCTTCAGCACCCGGCTGACATAGTAGATGGGTAGCTGCCTCCTCCCCTCTTCCCGGACCAAGATGGAACTAACTGCCTCCGCTCCTACCCCTAGGTAGATGAGCAGGTCTTCGCCTTCCTTCGGGCTCTGAAGGAGAGGTGTCTGAGTCAACTGCTCCTTCAGCCTTCCGAATGCTATCTCACATCCTTCGGTCCACTCGAAGCTTTCCGTTTTGCGGAGCATTTTGAAGAAAGGAGAGCACTTCTCTCCAGCCTTTGAGAGGAAGCGGCTAAGACCCGCCAGCCTGCCTGTCAACCTTTGGACTTCCTTCATCGTTTTTGGGGATGGCATCTCCAGGATCGCCTTCACCTTGTCAAGGTTAGGCTCTACTCCCCTCGGGGTAAGGAGATGTCCCAGGAACTTTCCCCTGCCCGCTCCGAAGACGCACTTCGTCGGATTGAGCCTCATCTTGAATCTCCTCAGCGTTGCAAAGGTCTCCACCAGATCGGCTATGTGTTTCTGGACGCTCTTGCTTTTGATCAAGAGGTCGTCCACGTACACTTCCAGGTTCCTCCCCTTTTGCCCTTTGAAAATGTGGTCCATCATCCGCTGGTAGGTGGCTCCCGCATTCTTTAAACCGAAGGGCATCATCTTGTAGCTGTAGCAGCCATCGTCGGTGATGAAGAAGACATCGCGGCAATCAGGGGGATGCATCCGGATCTGGTGATATCCTGAAAATGCATCAAGGAAACTCATCACAGAAAAACCGACGGCTGAATCAACCAGCGCGTCGATTCGAGGCAAGGGATAACAATCCTTCGGACAGCTTTCATTCATCAAGGAAAAATCCACACACATTCTCCAGCTACCCCCCGCCTTTGTCACCATTACAACTTTGGAGACCCAGCCTGGGTACTGGATCTCTGATACAAAACCTGCATCGAGCAGTTTTTAACCTCCTCCCGGATTGGCTTGGCAAGGATGGTGGCAGTTCTCCTCTTCTTCTGGCGGACGGGATGGACAGCGGGATCCAGGTTGAGGCAATGACATGCAACCTCAGGGTCGACTCCTGGCATCTCGGCTGCGCTCCAAGAAAAGATGTCGACATTCTTCTGCAGACATGCCGCCATCTCGATCTTCTCTTCGGTCTTCAGCGACCCGCCAATCTTCAGCAACCCAGGCACTCCCGCTGCGGAGAGTACCTCGATTTCTTCCACTTCTTCGGCCACCTCCAGCCTGGCCGGGCTCTCCAACACTCTTCCGAACTCCTCCGCGTCAGCCATCCAGCTGATGGTACTGACGGCGCTAAGATAGAACTCCCTAGCGGCTCTTAGATCGCTCCTGATCCTCACCTGGATGTCTCCTTTACAGTTCTTCAAGCACTGATGGTAGGAGGATGGGACGGCTTTGAAGGCGTTGAGAAGCGGCCTCCCAAAGATAGCCCTGTAGCAGCTCGGGGCGTCGACGATGACAAATCGACAGCTGATGGGGGTGCCACCGAGTGTTACCAGGAGATCTGCTCCTCCCTCCACTTCCTTCTTCTCTCCGGAGAAGCCGAAGAGGGGACCATCAGATGCCCGAACCCTTGCTGCTTCGACTCCCAGTCCGCCAAACGTCCCCTTGAAGATGACGTTTACAGAGCTACTGTTGTCGATCAGAATCCGATCAACGGTGAAGTCCTCCACCGCGGCTTGAATCACGAGGGCATCATGGAAGGGGTTCTCATTCCCTAGCATGTCCTCCTCAGAAAAGGTGATCTCCTCCATCGGGGGCGGTGCTTGTGAGGTCGAGGCGACACTCCTGCGGTAGATCTGATGGAGGCTCCACTTGCGAGAAGCTTCCAGCCCTGCTCCCCCATGGATTACTCCAACTCTGCCTCCCTGGCCCAGGTCTCCCTGACCTCCCTGGTCGACCCGGTCCTCGTTCCTCCTTCGAACGACGGCAGCCTGCCCTGCCTGAGGCTCGGCAGGGGCCTCTACCCTCCGCTTCTCCCCTCCACCTTCTCCTGCTGCTAGCCTCCTCCGGGCTTCCCAAAAGTCTGGGCAGGCAGCCATGGCATGTCCCCCCACCTGGTGGAAGTCACAGTAGAGGGGAACCTCTTCTGCTTGCTGCCTCCTCGGCTTCTGCTTCTTCCTTCCTTGACGGCGGCCACGCCCGGCTACCGCCATCGCTTCGTCTCTCCTTCTCTCCTGACGCCTTTCTGGCTGGCGAAAGGGCCTTCTCTCCGGGGATCTCCCCCTTTGATCCCGACGCTGGGGCCGTCCAGCCGGCCTCCAAGGTGGCCGGTTGACGGGGACCTGGTAGCACCTTCCCTCCTCCTGACGCTCAGGGGACTCGACGGGCCTTCTCTCCACGCTCCTCCTGGTTTCCTTCCTCCAAGGCTCCTCCCTCTTCTTCTCTGCTCTTCCCCTTTCTTCTTGCCGCTCCGGCCTCTTCCTTTCCTCCCTCCGGGGCTCTTCTCTCTTCCTCTTCTCAGGGATTCCATCCCTCTCTCCACGGTCGCCTCTGGTCACTCGTGCCAGCCTTGCCAAGAAGTCAGGGTTGGAGGCCTCTCCCCGGACAAACTTATTGGCCCTCTGAATGAGGTTGTCGTAGGAGTAGGGAGGATTCTCACTGAGCTCCAACTTGAAGAGACCTTGACTTATGCTGAATGTCAAGGCCAGCAACAGGATGTTGCTATCCACCTCCTGGATCTGCAGAACCTCCTCCTAAAAACGCTCGATATAGGGTCCCAACGCCTCATCTGTCCTTTGCACCAGATAAAACAAGGTCGTTGCCTCCTTCTTCAGCTTCCGGGCCATGTCGAACCGGGTTGTCAGCCCACGGCACATGTCTTCAAAGCAATAGATCGAGCCGGCGGGCAACTGGTGGAACCAGTCCCAGGCCTTTGCACGGAAGGTGATGGCAAACAACCTGCACTTGAAGGCGTCCGACATGGTTCGGATAGAGACAATATCCTCGAACCATTGGATGTGCCTGACGGGGTCCTCCTTCCCCGAATAGTAATTCAAGGCGGGGTCCCTGAACCCCTCTGGCACTGGCGCGGCAAGGATCTCCTCGCAGAAGGGGCTCCTCCCTCCTGCCCGGCGACAATCCTCAACCTGGCGAGTATCACCTCCATACTCGCCATATGGGCGAGTATCCTGGTATCTCCCCTGCTCGCACGGCTCGCGGAAGCGAATGCCTTGCGAGGTTGGCTGGTAGAATTGCGACCTCCTTGGTCGCTCGGTTTCATCCTCCACGTGCTCCTTTCCTGCTCGTCGAGCGGGACTCCCTCCCTCGGACGGAATTGGGCGATGCGGCGAGGTCGTCGTGACCTCGGCGCGCGGCTGAAGCGCTGTTTGCAAGATCCCCTCCATGCGCTGCGCGAAGGCTTCGAGAACTGCTAGTGTCATGAACTCGCCACTCGCGGATGGGTTGCCGACTACCTCCTCATGGTCGCCACCTACGACCATCTCGGCTTCCTGCTGAACTTTCCTTCTCCGACTACGATCCACGCTCACCGCACCAAAGTGTTGACGCCAGGAAAATCCTGACCTCAAGATTCGGACCGATGCAGCCGGAGGCTACTCGCCCAGCAGTCCAAGGAGACGACTAAGCTGGCGACTACTGAAGAGCTAGAAGAGCAACACACAGGACCCCAGGTGCTGCGGCAGGGAGGTCCCACCACATACCCAGAAGCTCCGAAGAGACTTCCCCTCCAAGACCAAAGAATGGCCGAGCAGGGTACTTGGAAGGCACCGACTTGGCTAGTACCGGGAGTAGCGGCCAAGTGTGACAGGTTCCAGAATGCAAGAGCAGGGTTTCGAGAGCTCAAGTCCAGGTCTCAATCCAAGTACCCCTGGGGTCCTATTTATAGGAAAACCAAGGGGTAGGGGGAGTTTTTATAGCCCAGCCCCTGCCCGACGACTATCGACATTGAGGCGATCTCCCCGGGCAAATGGGCGAGTATCACCTATGGTCGCCCACCTTTTGGCGAGTATCCGAGCTACTCGCACGAGTGCACCCCTACTCGCCTAGGCTGTCTTCTTCTCCTAAGATTGACTATTGTATTGACTCTTTTACTTTGACCTCTGCCTACGTGGCCTTGGGGGGGTCCACCCTCGGAGAATGAGGGTTGTACAAGGACGCTTGACTTACCATGACGAATTATAGCGTATCTTAGTCAAAAATCGACCTTAAGTATAAATTGGGTTAAGGTACGAGTATACCCAAAGCGAATAGAGGAAGTCTATAACGCGAGAGTAGCTACTTAAGGCTTAAACTCAGATGTCCCTACTTCACCTATCTAGGAATTACCCTAACTAATAGAACCACCTAAAGAAGAATAAATGCATACAACCCTTAACAGAATAGTAGGGGACTCATAGACTCAACCCTCGTACCAATGACATGATTAGGTTGAGACAACCATCATACAAAATACCAAGGGTCAGATAAGAATTCAAGTTTAGAAGAGACCCATTTGGGATTGGGTCACAGTTGACCTTGAGAAGATTGTTGTAAATGGTAACATTGAGAGCCTAAAGTATGGAGAATATCGACTAGTCTCAGGATGGAACCCCAAGTCTAAGGTTGTATGCCCTAAGGAATGTGTACATACTAAGGAAGAATATAACATGGTAATGTTGAAGAAACCTAGCCCAAAATACGTAGGGGCTTATCTTTTGTTTATTGGGCAAATTAGTTACTAACTTGGGTTCCCTTAAACCTGATTTAGAAAATGCTGTGTTGCAAACATAGTGACTTTGAGGTTGTTATATACGATGATACTCGGGCAAAGATGAGATTTTGTAAAAGCATGTTTGGAGTGATGATCAACTCTCTCTGGAAAATGGATCCTTGAAGAATTACTTTATCTTAAGCAGGTATAGGTTAGATAACAGTAGAACTTGGATAAGGTATGAACATGTTCCTAATAACCTTGGATGAGCGGTGATATCATAGACTCTTAGACGATAACTTATTGGATTTAGAATATAATGCTTAAGTTTTACTATTGGTTAAAATGATTTAATCCTATCCTATTTCGATCGTACAAGGGTGTACAATCCCGTCATGTATTAAAATGTTTGGAATTGATGAATTAGACATGATGATTGATTGACCACTGTTATCCACGCTTGCCCGACATACCCAAATCATTGGAAGGGAAACTTACAGTTTGGGATAGGGCAACGTCATGGTAATAAGGAGGAGAAATTACGAGACTACACTATTATAAGATACCATGTGAATTAGATGACGGGTAGTGAAATTCATGATACCTAAGCAGTTAGGACTAAATTGTTGTAGAATTTGAGAAATTAGCAGGCAATATATTGAAGATGTATACCTTAGGTAAGACTATGTAGTGTTGATTTGGATAACATCAAGCACCAGAATATATACGTTTGGTGACATTATAATCACGGTTAGCAAGATTCGTGACTATGGGAAATATATTTTGACTATCAAGTGTGATTACGGTAAAATTGCTCGAAAATTGTGTGTATTAATGATGATCTCCAAAGGTTCACAAGTAAACCCTTTAAAATTTTGAGGATGATGGGTCGCTTGACGATGTGATCATTCCCATTAAATGATAAGATTGGATAAATGGTAAAGATGTGTTGATCATTTACTCTCCCATACTCGAAGGAATTAGAATCTGATCGTATAGAGGAAATTTATAAAGTCATTGTCTGTATACACCCAACGAGAACTTTAACAACTGAAAAAAAAATTTGTGTATTTTGGAACACGTATTTTCCCAAAATAAAGAAAGACGTCACAGATTTTGTGATGCAGGGTGAGGTCGGTCAGCTGGAGAAGGTCGAGTGCAAGTGTCCTGGGTACTACTCTATAGCCATTGGCCGCGTTAGGGTGGAAGTTCAAGGATAAAATTATGGATTTCATACACAGGATATAATTATGGAGACATAAGTTTTGTGACATTCGGCATAGCTTTCCACCCTCAGACGGAGGTGCAGGACTCCACTGCCTTGGATCCAAGATGAGGATCCAAAGGTACTCGGCTCGGAATTTGTGGAGGGCAAGGATGCCCAGTTGCGATTGATTCGAGATAGGATGCTGGAGGCCCAGAGCAGAAAGGCCAAGTATTGATATGCGCGACATCGACCAGTAGAGTTCCAGGTTGGAGACCGGGTGTTTTTGAATATACATATGATGCATGGAGTCTCACAGGTACGCGGGAGGAAGAAGCTCAGTCCGAGATATGTGGGGCCATATTGGATTCTGGAGTTGTTCGACCCCTTGGCTTACAGACTGGATCTACCGCCATAATTAGCGGGATTACACGACGTCTTCCATGTCTCCTCACTTTGGAGAGTATTATTTTGACCGACGCAGCATTACACATCTACATCGGGCCCGGTGGCGTCCGATCGTTCAATTTGTTTAGGCTCGATTCGGATCGACGATACAACAGATCGAGTCTTGCGAAAGAAGAGCATCCATTTGGTCAAGGTGTTGTGGTCCACTCATATGTAGTAGGAGCACACTTGTGAATCCATGGATCTCATACAGCAGAGGTAGCCGGTGCTCTTCAAATCAAGTATAACTTCAATTCCTAGGGGATGTTACGTTTAGTTACTTTCGGTAGAAACCCAGCAAGCCTAACCTGAATTTCGAGGACGAAATTATTATTTTTGTTTATTGGGATTAATAACATTCATATTCCTTCTATACCCCCTTGTGTTAGGGTTATTAATTTGTTAGTGACTAGGGGCCATGAAATGACCCTAGGCTATGTTGAACCTAGGCAAATTGCAAGGAGCACCGCAAAGTTGCATAGGTCAACATAGGTTAATCCTTCACCAATCGATCCATTGATCCCCAAATTATGAAATTGACCTCTCCAATACATCCCTAACCCTAAGTAGAAGCCAGTTGACCAGTCAACCCATGAATTGGTAGGCCAATTGCATGGGTTTGACCAAAGTCAACTTAAGGTCAACATAGGTCAATTTAACCATAATTGGCTCAATTAGGCTTCTCATGGTTAAATTATCTCTACCCTTGTCGTTATGATGTCATAGGGGACTCAATAGACCCAAAAGCCACATCATGGGGCCACCGATTTGACCAATTTGACCAAAGTCAAACCTAGGCCAATTTAGGTCAAACATACACCTTTTGGATAAATTAGCTGAATTGGGACACCACCATGACCCAACCAACTTTGGGTGGTGTTAAGGGACCCATGACACACCCCTTGGACCAGTCAACCCATCAGTTGACCAAGTCAACACCTGAAGTCAACCTTGGTCAAACCTAGCCTAAAGAAGGAGAATTAAGCCCATGTTGATTTCAATGGGCTAAGGCTTGGACCAAGGCCCATCCTACAGACCACTAAGCTTATTAATTTAATCATCATGATTAGGGGAAATTAAGGGTTTAATTGTTTATGAAAAATAATAATTTAATAATTTAATTAATGGTGGAATTAATGAATTTTTCCCCTTAATGGAGAGAGAGAAGGGAGTAACGGACGAAGGCCATGGGGAACACTCTTCCTCTTCCCCAAGCCATCCATTCATCACCCTTGATGCTTGGGAGGAGATTCCCCATCAATTCCAGCCCACGACCAATCAAAGAGGGGCCATTAATGGCATGGACAAATTCTTTTTCCCTCAAATCCCCCCTATACATCCCTCATTCTCAAATCCAACTCCACAATTAGCTTCAAAAGGTGGATGGAAGTCAAAATCATATATTGGATCGAAGGTTTTGGTGGAGAATTGAGAGATCGACAAGGATCTCAAGGAGGGTAGTCGGCCATGGCAAATCCGAAAATCACTCAACCACAAGCCCAAACAAGGTCCGGTTTCTCCTCCTCTCCCCTTGTGCTATCATTCTAGATCCATTAGGAGAGAAATTGAGCTCAATTGAGCCTGATCCAAGGTGAGCAAAATCTGAATTTGCATGGAAAAATGGAGTTGTGGGTTCGCCGGAAACGACCTCTCCGGCGGCCGTGCCACCGCCCTGCGTTAGCCACTACCTCAATGGAGGTGGTGGTGGCGGTGCACGGCCAGGGAGGTGGCCGGATGGCCAGGATAATGGGTTTGAAGGAGCTCAAGGATGGGTTGATCTCAGCCATTGGCTGGAGGAAGAAGAAAGTGGGATGCCATCCATTTCCGATTCAAGATGCGTGTTTCCAGATTTTATCACTCGGATTTAAATCGTGTTTCTGTCTTTTTTTATGTTGAACCTTAATTTATTTATAGAATATGCTTATAGCCCTCTACTGGAAAAATGTTCAACATCAAACTTGTAGCCCCTGAAGTCTACTTTTATTCAAAATTGATTTCACGCAATTTGGTTCAGTGGTTTGGCCACATCACTCAAAATGGTGCAGCTTATACATAGGGTTGACCAGAGTTTAATTTGAGTGCCCCCATCAATCCAGCAATCCAAAGGCTCCGAAATTTTGACTGTTGTCTAGTAATACCAGCACCCTCATTATATCCAAAAAATGGGAATTTTTGAAGATGATTTTCCTATACTTTTTGTAATGATTTAATAATTCATGTATGAATTAATTATGGGGTCTATGAACCTCAAAACCCTCCAAAACTTTGGTGGGTGATTCTAGGGGTCATCATATGACCCTAGTAAAAGTTTCAGTCCATTTGAAGTTGATTTAATTATGTGACCTAGTGATTCAAATTTGGTCGCATAAAGGGAAATTTGGGTCAATATACCAAAAGTGCTCTTGATGCATTTGAGGGGCCAACCCCCATCCAAATATAGTGAAACTTGGTCCACTGCCTTGTTATCACATATAATAACCTCAAAAGTGTGTTTGGGTGTCTTGGGGTTGTTAAGCCCTAAAATCCTAGTTCAAACCCTAGGGTTGCTCCTTTGAGCATTGTGAAGGACATAAGGTCAGATGTCCTTGGAAATACTTGAAATTTGTTAGAGAGGTTCATAAGAGGGTATCAAGCCCTAGGCAATTTATCTGGAATTTTTAGAGACACTTAGTCTCTCTGAATTAATTAAGAGTCATTTAGGGCACTTCCTTACTAGAAGGAATTTCATTCTCATATAACCTAGGATGATTATGAAACTTTGTTAGTGAGTATATATTGATGATATTATTCTCTGATATTGTTGCTATGAATTTTGGATTGATATATATAATACTTCATTCACAACCCCCAATATTTGCATTAGTTGTATGAAAATTAATTATGGGTTTAATACTCACTGAAAAATTATGAAACTTAGTCAGAGAACTTTTTAGGGAAATCATATGATCTGTTAATTTTAGTATAATTTTTGGAAGAACTTATACATGATTCTCTTCACAGAGTGCCCTAGGATCTATTTAATCAAATAAAGGATTTATATTGTCAAATCACTATGGAAAATTATGAAACTCAATCAGTGAACTTTTCTGATTACTCTAGACATCTGGTAATTTTTTTTATAGTTTTTGAGTGAGGACTTTTGGTACTTCCTCTGTAAATCTCTGATTTTGATAAATTAGTCAATATTTTATTTGGAGGTCAAAACCTTTCTGAAAATTTATGAATTTCATACATGGCTTTTATTTTGATATCATACAACTGTACAAATTTTATTAAGGCAATAGATTATCAGAAAACCATACTTGGTGTTCAAAGTCATAGGTTCCCGGATTTTGGGAAAATTATAATAAATGCTAAATAAATTAGGAAAATTATGAATTTCTGGATTTAGTCTAAAATGGCATAACACACCCCCAATAATAATCTTGGGTCATTTGGATGAGCGTTTGGAGTCTTTCTCTCTTTATCCATCATATAGTTCAAAGTCGTATGCGTATAGTGAAAATGGATGAACAAGGATAAATATGTAGATTTTACATGGAGAGTAAGATGTCTGGGTGACTAGGAGGCAAGAGTGTGCTTCGGATTGTCGAAAGATCATCATTCCCTTGGAGGGAGGTAAAACACACTTAGCTTTAGTAAGTGTAACATTAATAGTGGTCGGGTCAAGGGTAGACACCAATAAGAATAAGTGTCTTCGAAAGGGTGGTTTGGACTATCATCCTATCGTACCTCCTAGTACCTCTGCGAGCCCCTCACAGGTGATGAGTCCCATTTATATACACTCTTATGGACTCATCCGGACTACTTTTCACTCTCGTGCACGTCATTTTCGAGCTATGAGTGCATCTATTTCTCTTATAATCATTTACGCGCACTTACGTGCTTTGTGCTCTTTTTAGGCCCGTTTTGTTGTGCGTCTGTGCTCCGTGTTATTGGGGGTAAGCACATGGTGCTCCCCAATCCTTTTTCTATGTTTGATTGGTGCTGGAGGTGTATTCTCAGATGGATTGTTGTGCTTGCAGGTGGTTGGATCATCCCCTTTTGCCCAGAAATCATGATTATGTATATCGCACGGTCATGCATTTTCTTGACGCACGGATGACTGCAGTCGTGCGCCTTCATCTGGGTAGAAAACCGGTGATCTGACTTTGTTCGTGCGTTTTTACGCACGGGAAGTCGCCCATGCGCAATGGAAACGCACGGTCGCATGTTTTGCCTGGTTTTCAGCCATTCTAACATTGTTCGTGCGTTCTTACGCACGGGCGGCTTGGACCGTGCGTGAGCAAAACGCACGGGCGCTGCTGCTGCTACTTCCCCAAGTCATTTTTATTCGTTAAATAATGCACGGGCAACGCACGTTCGTGCGTTCGACCGTGCGTGACTAAATTTCTGACCGTTTAGTATTTAAAGCAGGAAATCTGCTGCAATCGAGAAGAAGAGGTGGGAAAAGCTCCATAAGCCCGACATTTTCCGCCCACTTTCGCCTCTCCACCACCATTTGACCTAGGAGGAGCTCCGGCAACCATAGGCTTGCAAATCTTCTGCCAAAGCTCTCTCCTTGGCCTCCTCCATCATCTTTGAGCTCAAGAACACCATAGACGGAAAGTCTCTGCTGCATTTAAGGTGTCGAACAAGAGTTACCTCGAGCTAGACCACGAAGAAGACGGGTAACAGTAGAGGAAGATGACAGCTCCTCCAGACCCCGGATGCAACTGAAGACCGAGCACGCACGAGGCTTGACAACCCTACGATTCCGGCCGAGAATCTTCAGCATAGTCTTCGAGCATCGGTTTTCTCTTTTCCCCTGCGCTTTGCTTCTGAGTTTTCCTTGTATGTGTTTGTTATTGTGGATGAAGTTCATAAACTCTGTGTTTTAGTTAACATGATTTCATGTTTTTGAGATCTTGTGCGGTTTATGAGATTTGAGGAGCGTCATAGTCTACCATCCACTCCACCGCTTTGTAGTTCTCCGCACTAGCAATTGCTAGTTGCGTGTTCTGCGACAAGGTGCCTACGACCCTCATCTGCTAGCCTTCTCGTCCACCCGCTCATCGAACACGACATCGCGGCCTGCATCCCATCCCAACAAGCGTAGCGGAGCTCTAGGCCAGCATTTTCTTTCTCTATTGCTAACTTAGGAAAACAACCATCAAAACCCCCCTCTTTATTAAGTATTTAAGAATCTATATAAGCGTTTCCCTAACAAGGATTCATACAACCCAACTTGCAGTCCTCTGAGAACGATATTCAGGGAGTCTCTCCCAATTTTATTACCTATACGACCAGTGCACTTGCCATAATCGCATCAAGTTTTTGGCGCCGTTGCCGGGGACTGTCAGCGTTTTATGAATTTTTCTTCCAGGAGGCCACTATAAAGATTCTTAGTTGTTTTTTATTTCTTTCTCTGTTTTTCTTTGTGTGTGTAAGTTAGTTTATGCAAGGGCAAGGCCCTGAAGAGTTTTTGAAGTACGACCCTGAAATTGAGAGGACGCTGCACACACGTCGCCGTGCTGCTGCGGCCATGGATCTCAACATCAACAGGAACGAGATTAACCCCGGGGGTGAGAATGCACCCGCTACAGGTCATGCTGCCGATGATAACGAGGTGGCCCGGGCGAGGCCTAGAACGATGTAGGATTATACACGAACAATCAGTTCGAGATCTAGCCGGCGATCCTGAACATTATCCGCAACAATGCCCAATTTTCTGGGATGGCAAGTGAAGACCTCATCTTCACTTGGAAAAATTCTCGGAGATCTGCGGAACGTTCCGGTACGCCGGAATAGCAGATGACACGGTGAAGCTAAGATTATTCCCGTTCTCCCTCCGTGACAAGGTGAAGGCATGGCTCCATACAATTCCGCCGGGCACAGCTACCACCTGGGATGCGCTGCAAGGAAAATTCCTCTCCAAGTTCCACCCAGTTGATAAAATAGTGAACATGAGAAGGGAGATCGCAACCTTCCGGCAAAACGATCAGGAAACCCTTGCGGAAGCGTGGGAAAGGTTCATGGACCTTCTGCGGAAATGCCCCCATCATGAGTTTCAGCCATGGAATTTGGTGGAGAACTTCTATTTTGCAATCGAGCCTAACTGTAGGGCTATGATTGATGTTGCTGCCAGTGGAACCCTTATGAACCACACTCCTGAAGAATCCCTGCGGATTCTACAAGACACCGCGACTCATAGCTCATTCTAGACTTCAGGACGAAACACCCAAAGGAACGCCAGAGGACTTTTTGAAGTATGCACCTCTGGAGCACCAGCTGAGAGCATCACATTGCTGAAGAAACCTGCCTCTTCATCTGCTCCAGTGATGGCCATTTCGTGTCTCGGGTGCGGGAACCCTGGACATCATGCATATGAATGTCCTTTAGGTGAAGTCTCTTCCAAACTCTCTAAGGGTCCGTTCGTTTGGACGGAATTGGCTTTCTAGAATTGGCATTGGAGATTAAAAATCCAATTCTAGTGTTCGGCGCAACGAAATTTAAGCGGATATTGGCTTTCATGTGAAAACCAATGGCTTTTACTATGAACTAAAAAAATCAAATAACAATTATTAACTCCGCCCATAGGTTTCCGAATAATCAGATGTTTACGCTAGAGTTTTTCGACCTACGTGCGGGTTTTTCGCCCGAGTGTGCGTTTTCCTGCAGTGTGTGTTTTTCAGTCGGGCACGAGTTTTTCGGTCTGGCGCGTGCTTTTCGACCGGACGTTCATTTTTCTCCCAAACGGACGTTTTCACCCGGGCGCATATTTTCGCCCGGACGCGATTTTTTCGCCCGGGAGCGATTTTTTCTCCCGAGCGCGTTTATTTCGGTCGGGCGTGATTTTTTCGTCGGGCGCGATTTTTTTCCCAGTGCGGGATTTTTTTCGCCCGGGCTCGATTTTTTCGCCCGGGCGCGATTTATTTGCCCGGGCGCGTTTATTTCGACCGGGCGCGTTTTATTTCTCCTGGACACGTTTATTTCGGTCGGGCGCGATTTTTTCGTCCGCGGAGGAATTTTTTTGCCCGGGCGCGATTTTTTTCGTCCGGGCGCGTTTATTTCACCCAAGCGCATATTTTCGCCCGGGCGCGATTTTTTCGCACGGGGGCATTTATTTCGCCCGGGCGCGTTTTATTCCTCCCGGGCACATTTTATTTCGGCCGGGCACATTTTATTTCGGCCGGGCGCAATTTTTTCGGCCGGGCGCGATTTTTTCGTCCGGGCGCAATTTTTTCGTCGGTCGTGATTTTTTCGCCAGTGCGGGTTTTTTTTCGCCCGGGGCGCGATTTTTTCGTCCAGGCGCGTTAATTTCACCCGGGCGCATATTTTCGCCCGGGCGCGATTTTTTTGCCCGGGCGCGTTTTATTTCTCCCAGGCCCGTTTATTTCGGTCGGGCGCGATTTTTTCTCCCGGGCGCGATTTTTTTCGCCCGGGCGCGATTTTTTTCGCCCGGGCTCGATATTTTTGCCCGAGCGCGATTTTTTTTGTCCGGGGAGGAATTTTTTCGCCCAGGAGTGATTTTTTTCGTCCGGGCGCGTTTATTTCACCCGGGCGAATATTTTCGCACGGGCGCAGTTTATTTCGCCCGGGCGCATTTTATTTCAGTCGGGCGCGATTTTTTCGTCCGGGCGGGATTTTTTCGCCCGGTCGCGATTTTTTTCGCCCGGGCGCGATTTTTTCGCTGAGGCGCATTTATTTCGGCTGGGCTCAATTTTTTCGCCCGTGCGCGTTTTTTTCGCCGGCCGCGATTTTTTTCGCCCTGACGCGATATTTTAGCCGGGCCGGCCGTTTTTTGCCCGGGCGCGCACTTTTCACCCGGGCATGCGCTTTTCGCCCGAGCGCGCCCTTTTAAAAATTTGAATCTTAAAATTTTCAATTCCAGAAAATCAATTCCATTGTCCAGCCGAACAACTTACAGATATCAATTCCAATTCTGTTCACTGAAATCCATCCTGCAACCGAACAACAGAATTGGTTTTATGCACAAAACCAATTCCTGCAGATATTGGTTTTCTGGCCAAAGCCAATTCCAGAAAGACATTACCTGCGCGCCGAACGGACCCTAATTTCAATTTAGAAGAGAGTGTTAATTTTGTCCAAAATCAAAACCGCAATGCACCCTTCTCTAACACGTATAATCCGGGTGTGAGAAATCACCCAAATTTTTCCTAGAATCAAAACACTGCAGGCCAACGATGGCAACCGGGCCAGCATCAATATGATGCTCAAGCGTACAGAAGCCAACCGAGGCCGCCTCATCCGAGCTATACCCAAGGTGCTGCGATGCAAAGGAAAAGTACCTTGGAAGAGATGATGGAAAAGTTCATTGATATGACCCAAACAAATATGGCCAACCAATCGGCCTCGATGAGAAACTTGGAAATGCAAGTGGGCCAATTGGCTCAAGTGCTTTTCGAGCGTACTCAAGGTGCTCTTCCTAGCACAATGGAGAAGAAACCCCATGAGCATGGAAAGAGCATAACCGAGGCGGATGAAGGACATGAGGTCGAGTTAACTGTGAAATGTAAAATTAACAGCATTGAAACCACCGCTCTGTATGACACCAGATGATCGCGCAATGTGATTGCATTGCAAGATGTTGGAAATCTGAATTTAAAAAACAATAACGATGATCGAAAGTCACTTACCCTGGCCAATGGAATGGTGGTGGAGATGGAAGGAGAAGTTAGAGATGTAGAGGTAGTCATAGATGGAACTTCGGTTATCGCAAACATCCAAGTCTTGGGCCCCATGGAAAATAATTCCATTCCTATCCTGGGTGCCCCATTCATGAAGGAGAGTGGTGCCAACATTCACATTCCTAGTGGATGCGTAACCTTGCCACCCAAGGTGACACATCCCACTCACCCATCCATGACAACCAGCGACATCATATTTTTACCTGTTATGACTAATAAATCTGCGAATGAGTTGATTTTAGATGTGGAAAAGCAAGGGGAAGAAATGAATGCTGAGGAAAAGGAGCTGAGAAGTGAAGAAGAAACTGAAAACAAGAGCGGCGAGGTCACGAAGTTTGAAGTCACAACAGCTGGCATGGTTAAAAACATTTCAATTAACTCTACTAAAGCTAATAATAAATGTAAACGTTTAAAACAGGTTAGCTGGGCAGATCTATCACCCATATGGGGGTGGGGAGATGACGCCCTTGGCTGCTCAAAAACTGCAGAAAAATGAATTGGATCGAGCTCCTAGTTAGTTATGGAATGTTCACCTAGAGGGGGGTGTTAGGTGATCTGGGTTCTTTGTGAATTATTTGGGCGAATTCCGAATATATAAGCACGACACAGAAAATATCGCATAGATAAACACAGATAAAGCACACCAGAAGACACAAGATCTATAGAGGTTCCTCAAGACAGGGTGTCTTGAGTAGTCCTCTGTCCCTCTGCGCCTACTCAGCAGTGTGCTAGGATCGGCAAACTCCGCCAAAAACTTCAGGCCCTCAAGCCTTACAACCCGGACCCGCAAGTCCAACATCCTAAGCCTGCAAGCCCCTACTGCCCCAGAGCCCGCAAGCTCGACACTCAGGCCCTCAAGCCTTACAATACAGACCCGCAAGTCCAACAGCCTAGGCCCGCAAGCCCCTACTGCCCCCGAGCCCGCAAGCTCAACACTCAGGCCCTCAAGCCCTACACAGCTGACCCGCAAGTCTAGCCTCTGCCCTGTCCCTCAAGCCTCACAGGTCTCAAGCCCTCAAGCTTGACAATCAGGCCCGCAAGCCCTACACAGCTGACCCGCAAGTCTAGCCTCTGCCCTGTCCCTCAAGCCTCAAAGGTCTCCAACCCTCAAGCTGGACAATCAGGCCCACAAGCCTTTGCAAAGATTACAATAATGTGACTGTTACTTCTGTCGGATGAAGATCGACAACTTTAGCCTGTTGAAGATCGGCTTCTTAAGGTTGAAGAAGATGATTTTTGATTTGATCTTTCAGCATTGGATCTTCTTCAATCTTCTCTTAACCTGGTGTGGATTGGCTTCTTAACAGTCGATGGAGATGACTGCTTCTTCTTTCTCTCTTTCTTTCTTGCGCCGCTTGTACTGTTATATTTTTTTGTATGCGCAAGTTCTTTTCTGTTGATTGCTTTCTTTAGGGTGACCTCTTATCTCTTTTATAAGACAGCGAGCCTCCCAACGGTCTTCTGAAAATTTTTCCTTAAGTGTCAGACGCACCATTCCTTAAGAGCACGCGTTGATTGATGACATCATTAATTGCTGATAGACAATCAGGCGGTGGCATTAAATGCTGACAGCACGTCTGCAACTATTGAATCTTTCTCGACGATATTTCCATCGTTACAACGTCTTGGACAATATCTCGACGACAGAACTTTGTCAAACCCTTACGCCTTGATAGATCTTCAGTTGTTCTTTCTTCTGCCTCTCATACTGGTATCTCGACGATATGAGATATTCTTGCTCTTCTGAATAGACGACAATATGCCATCTCTAACTGTGTCGTCGTGATCTTCCTTCTTGTAAACTGTCGTCGTAATCATGTTGTTCTCTCGACGACATGAGTGATACTATGTCGACAGATCATACTTCACCAATTGCTTGTCTTCAGCTGTCCTTCTTCAGTCATCTCGATGACATGAGCGATACTATGTCGACAGATCATACTTCACCAATTGCTTGTCTTCAGCTGTCCTTCTTCAGTCATCTCGACGACATTCCTTCTTTGCGGTGATGTTCAACTCCATCAGTCATACTTAACCTTTTCAGCGATAAGGCTTCTTTACGATGATGTTTGATCTTTCTTGACGACATGGCCACTTTGTTGAAGTCGACGACACTGCCTCTTCTCTGCATTCGACGATCTTGCTTCTGCGTTAGACGAACACGCCAAATCTCAGCGCTCGTCGAACTTCCTTCTGAGTTCGACGATTTTGCTTCTGCGTTCGACGAACGCGCCAAATCACAGCGGTTGTCGGTCTTCCTTCTGAGTTCAACGATCTTCCTTCTGCGTTCGACGAATCTTGTTCAACTAACTTCCTGAGATTTATAAGCTAGAGAAGCCATCAAATACAAAGTGAAGTAGTCTTGACTTGGTGACTCTTCAAATCAGGAATCATGTGGGCAAGATTCCCAACAATCTCCCCCTATTTGAAGAAGTCTGAATCTCAATTCAAGAATAATTTTCATTTGACAATAAATCTTATAAGCTTATGGGCATGTAAGATGGTAAGATTGTACTTATCTTTTGCTAAACTTCCTGAGTACATCTATCTTGTAGCTCCCCCTACATTTGATGTCTCTTCTTTTATGGCTCCCCCTACTTCTTTGCTCCCCCTATCTTTGAGGTCGTCTTCTTGAGCATCTTGTCTTGAACATTTGATGCCCTTTCTCCCCCTTTCTGACTTCTATTCTGGAGCTCTTCTTTTAGGAGACGATAGTTCAAAGCTCCCCCTTGCTCGTTCATTGTTCATCCAAACCCTGAGAAATTTTCTTAACAATTATCTAGAAAGGGATTAGAGAAAAGTAAGTAGAAGATCACTCTAAGTTTAACATCCCCAGTTGGAATTTGAAGAAATTAAACTTAGCTTCATCTAGGGGCTTTGTAAATATATCAGCCACTTGTTTGTCCGTTGGGACAAACTCAAGGGTGATATCTTCATTTTACACATGCTCCCTGATGAAGTGATACCTGATCTCAATATGCTTAGTCCTGCTGTGAGAGACAGGGTTCTTACTAATTGAGATTGCACTTGAAGAGTCACAAAACAGGGGTGTTTTGTTCATCTTTAGGTTGTAGTCTTCAAGTTGATGTTTGATCCATAGCATTTGGGCACAGTAGCTCCCAGCAGAGATATAATCTAATTCTGCTGTTGAGATAGCCACACTGGTCTGCTTCTTACTGCTCCAAGAGATCAGTCTTCCACCAAGGAATTGACATCTTCCCGATGTACTCTTCCTATCTTCCTTGCACCCTGCATAATCTGCATCTGAATAACCAGTTAGTTCACAACCATTGTTCCTAGGGTACCATAGGCCATGATTTGATGTACTCTTTAGGTAACTTAAGATTCTCTTGACAGAGGCATGATGAGATTCCTTAGGATTTACCTCATATCTAGCACAGACACAGGCATGTAGCAAACATTATGTCAGACCTACTTGTAGTTAGATAGAGCAGGGATCCAATCATGCATCTGTACTTAGTTTCATCAAAGGGTATGCCCTTCTCATCCTTGTCCAGAGACACATTGGTTCCCATTGGAGTCTTCATTGAAGAAGCACTCTCCAATCCAAATTTCTTGACTAGCTCCCTAGTGAACTTTGTCTGGGAGATGAATATACCATCTTCATATTATTACACTTGGAGACCTAGGAAGTATTTGAGCTCACCCATGTTGCTCATCTCAAACTTTCCCTGCATCAACTTGGCAAACTTTTGCAGAGATTGTTATCTGTAGAGTCAAAGATGATTTCATCCACATAGATCTGCACTAGCAAGATCTTGCCCTTTACTTCCCTTAGGAACAATGTCTTATCAATCTTTCCCCTTGAGAACTTGTTATCAATTAGAAAGCTTGATAGGGTCTCATTCCAGGCCCTAGGAGCGTGCTTTAAGCCATAAAGAGTTTTTCTAAGAAAATAAACATAATCAGGATGAGTAGAATCTACAAAACCTGATGGCTGCTCTACATATACCTCCTCTTTGAGGTCACCATTTAGGAAGGCTGACTTCACATCCATCTGGTAGACCTTGAAACCTTGGTATGCAACATAGGCTAGAAATAGTCTTATTGCTTCCAGTCTGGCTACTGGAGCAAATGTCTGATCAAAATCTATCCCTTCCTCTTGTCTGTAGCCTTTTGCTACTAGCCTCGCTTTATTCTTGATGATGATTCCATTTCCATCTAGCTTATTTCTGTAGACACATTTAGTTCCTATGATGTTCTGTCCTTGGGGTCTTGGAACCAATTTCCAAACCTTGCATCTCTTAAACTGGTTCAGTTCCTCCTGCATTGCTGCATTCCAAAATGAATCCTGATTTGCTTCCTCAAATTTCTTGGGTTCAATTTGAGAGAGAAAACTCAGGTACAATGCTTCATTTGCATCTCTGCTCCTTGTCATCACCCCTTGATTGACAATTCCTATTATCTTCTCTTAGGGATGATCTCTTACTTGTCTCAAGGCAACTGGTAATATTCAGGGCACTTCTACATTAGCAACTTCTTCAGGTTGCATTTCTTCAGCCGTTTCTGAACTTTCCGCAGGTTCTTCCTCGATTTCAACTATTACTGACTGATTCTTGTCTCTTAGTGAGGTCCCAGCATTATCTTCAATGGATAGTTTCTCTATTCTCTCCACTGTACCTGCATTCACTAGAGAACTAGACTAGCCCTTATGTATAAGGCTAGTCTCATCAAATACCACATGAACAGATTCTTCTACTGCTTGGTTATTGATGTTGTACACTCTATAAGCCTTGCTATGAGAGTTATAGCCAACAAAAATACCCTCACTGCTTTTCTCAGCAAACTTAGTTAGCTTGGATTTCCCATTATTAAGGACATAGCATTTGCTACCAAAGATCCTAAAATAGGATAAGGTTGGTTTTCTGCCCTTCATTAACTCATAGGGAGTTTTCTTGTGAATTTTGATGATGGAATCCCTGTTTATCACATGACAAGCTGTATTGATAGCCTCTGCCCAGAAGTATTCTGGTAGAGAGGAGTCACTTAGCATTGTCCTACTAGCCTCTATCAAGGTTCTGTTCTTCCTTTCAGCAACCCCATTCTGTTGAGGAGTTCTGGGTGAGGAGAATTCTTGGGAGATACCTAGTTCTTGGCAGAATTCTGTCATAGCCCCTGACTGAAATTCTGTCCCATAGTCACTTCTGAGTTTGACCACAGTACAGTCCATTTCATTTTGGATTTGCCTGACAAAATTTTTCAATATATCTAGGGCATCTGATTTCTTTTTGAGAAAGATACCCAAGTGAACCTTGAATAATCATCAGCCACTATAAGAGTGTATGTCTTCCCTCCTAAGCTATGAACTGACATAGGACCAAACAAATCCAGGTGCAGTAGAAATAAGCACCTAGTGGACTCTTTGTTAGATATGCTTTTAAAGCTGGTCCTAGTCTGCTTTCCAAGCTGGCAAGCTTGACATTGACCATCTTTGATGCACTTAATATCAGTTCCATTTCTAACTAGGTTTTGTGAGAAAAGCTTGCCTATTATCTTATAGTTAATGTGTGCATGTCTCTTGTGCCATTGAACACTGAGAGCCTCTTTACCATCAGCCACAAGACATATGGGCATGGAAGCATTTGTATTGAGAAAATTTAAATAATAAATATTCCCACTCCTAGTGCTAGTTAAGGTAGCCTCAGAATCTAAGGACTTCTTAATTAGACACTTGTCCTTGTGGAAGGTAATAACAAAGCCTAAGTCACAGAGTTGACTTATTCTTATGAGATTGTGTTTCAATCCCTCCACATAAGCCATCCTTGTGATGGTAACTAACCCATTTGTGATGCTACCATTGTGTTCGAGTTTCTGAGGTGATCTCAAAGCAATCAATAGTTAGTCTTGATGCCAACGCAATATGAGCCTATAGGGTCGCACATAAAAGCGTTTGGAGACATTGGAGAAAGGATTATGTTGGCCTTACTCATATTGGATATGAGTGGAGGACCAATCCTGTGACTGCTTGGCATTAACTTGAGAATGTATTAAAGGGAAATCGTTTAAAGGGTTTAAACAAATGGGTTTATACTAGACAAATTCGGCTAAAGGGTTTAACCGAACTGTGTCAAATTCGGCTAATGTGATTAACCGAATTGTAACAGATTCGACTAAAGGGTTTAGCCGAATCATGTCAGTTCGTCGAAAGGGTTTCGCCGAATTTATATAGACGAATTCGTCGAAATGGTTTCGCCGAATCTGAGTCGAATTCGGTTATACTGATTAGTCGAATTCGGCGAATGTATATCGGACAGAAATGTTCTGGTTTGCGGATAGCCTGGTTTATGCGTTTTAGTATAAAAGGGCAAGCGATTCTAGGTTTACGGGAACTTAATATATTTCGCGATTTAGAAGAGAACGACCGACCGAAACTGTTCCGCGCGAGGGCATCTTGTTCTTCCCGTCCGCCGATCGCCTTTCGCCACCGCTAGTCGCCGTCGTCGGTCGCCGCCTCCCCTGGATCGGATCTAGCAGTCCGTGGGCACATTGGGAGCTTCCTTCTCCGACCTAATTCTTGTACGACAAGAAGCTAGGGTTCTCTTTTGCTTGTGTGGATCGCTGTAGAGGAATCGATCCATTTCGATTCTTGAAGAACTCAAAGGCAGATCTTGGATTTCTCTTTGAAGCACCTTGGTTGAGTGTTGACTCAATCCCGCAAAGGTACAATGTATTTCAATTTGCTTATCCTCTTGACTCATGAAAACCACAAGATCCGTTAGCTTCTTTTGGGTTGTTCTTGTTATTTCTGCTGCGCATATTCGATATGTCATCCCTTTCGAGGGGTACAGAAAACCCAACACATAGCCCCTAGTCACTCCCTTTTCTGAACCACCAAAGATCACGGTTGGTCCATTCTCCATAGGGGTGAACTCTTTCAAGTAGCTTCTGACTCCAGTCATGTGCCTGGAGCAGCCACTATCCAAATACCAAATTGGAGATTGGTTGGTATTTGGACCTACATGCAAGACAAATTACTTCCCCTTAGGTACCCAATATGGATTGTGTCCTCGGTTTCTGTTAGGTTGGTATAAAGGAACACTAAACCTCGGAGGGTTCTGCACTCTCTTTGCATTGGGACCTGTTGGATTGAACCAATAGTCCAAGGCAAAGTGGTCTACTTTCCCACAGCACCAACAGTCATATTTGTTATATCCTCTCTTCTGCTTCACCATCTGAGTGGGGTGGCAGTGCTGATGAGCAGAAGAGCATACTTCTTGCCTAACAAATCTTGGGTGAACCTCATATGTGTGAGTTAGGGGTGGAATCGGTCTCACCACATTTTGATTCACCTTCTTGGGAATAGGCTTTGTAGGAAAATCCTTTCTCGTACTCTTGATTGCTGTGGCTGCAGGTTTGTGGGCTGAAGGGCTTGACACCAGCACCTTCTTATAGGAAGGTCTAGCTTCATAATCTTTGCCCGTGACTATATCCTGATTAAAACCAACACCATCTCTGAACTGCCCAGAGAAGGTATCAATGATAGGCAGGATAGTCTTGGGCATTGAGAAGCTTGATGCAAGTTTCTTCTCAGCCAACAACATTTCCTCATGGTCCTTGATGACCTTGTTCTTCTGTCCTAATTCAGCATTCTTAAGCCTTATGGCTTCCTTGGATTTGTTCACTTCTTTGATCATAGCAGCCAGCTTCTCAGCTGTCTTCTGGAGCTCAGATTGAACAGGCTTCAAGGAATCTAACTCCTTGGTCTGGACTTTGAGGAGTTTCTTACAGCCTATGAAGGCTTTCCACAGGGCTTTGTATTGCCTTATCAGTTCAGATTCAACTTCGTACTGGGATTTTGAGGTTGTGCTGTTGGCAGCAGACACACCCTCATCATCATGCAATGGATCTGCTACTGATTCAGAATCAGATTCAGATAGAGGAGTTTTGTGATTTACCCTTCCAGGAGAGTTGTCATCCTGGTTCCCTTCATTGATGGCCATCAATCCAATAAGTGCCTCGTCCTCAGTCCAGAGGAGCTTGAGTCAGAGTCACTCAATGTTCTAGTCTTCTTGGCCACGAACCCTTTTTCAAAGTTCCTCTTGCTCCTTGAGCTTCTTCTTTTGTCACGGTTCCTTGACTCCTTCTTCTTAGAAGGGCAGTCAACAGCCATGTGACCTGTTTTGCTGCAGGAATAGCAAAGAGTATTATTTAAATCATGTTTACTATAGTTGGATCTGTACCTTTCATCCTTGGGAGCTTTGGATCTGTCACGATAGTCAGATCTTCTAGAGCTTGAGGAGGAGTTTCTATGATTGTCCCTCCTCCTTCTTTGTATCAGCTTCCAGAATTGTTTTGAGAGGAGGGCCACCTCTCTTTCAGTATCATCAAAATCAGAAGAGCTGGCTTCTGATTCTTCACTGCTCTCAGATTTTCTCTGAGTGGCAGAGGTCTTGCCCTTGGCTCTTCTGGTGATCTCAGCCTTTAGAGCCACAGATCTCTCTCTTGAGCTCACTTTTGAACTTTCTTCTTCAGCCTTTCTGGTGTTGAGCTGAAGTTCATGAGACAGCAGCTTTCCATATTGATTTTTGGGCTCCATGATGCCCAGCTGACCCATCTCTCTGATGGCATAAATCTTGATGTCCCATTCTTTTGTGAGGGATCTGAGAAACTTGTCATTTAGATCAGAGTTTGTGAACTCTCTATCGTAGTTTCTCAGACCATTCACTATCTTGAAAAATCTCTCATAGCAGTTGGAGATTGTTTCATTCTTGCCTTGCTTGAAGGCCTCGTACTCTTGGTTGAGAAGGGATTTTCTATCATCCCTAACCTCTTCAGTACCCTCCATGTATACGATCAGGGAGTCCCACATCTCCTTGGTCGTTTTGCGGTGAATCAGATTTTGGAGGGTAGAGTCATCTACGGCACTTACAATGACATTTTGTGCCCTCTTATCTAGGCCTGCCAAGGCCAGCTCGTCCTTGGTCATGTCCTCATATTTCTTTACCACCTTCTTTGTTGGATCAATGGTGGAAGCAGTTGTAGGGATAAAGGGACCCTGTTGGACTGTCAGATAGATTCTAGGATCAGCCGCTTCCATGAACAGCCTAACCCTTTCCTTCCAGATAGGGAAGTTCTCCTTTGAGCAGATTGGAAGTTTCATGGATCTCATCTCACGATTCTGATCTCCACCAGCCATAGTGAGTCTTTCCACGATCTAGATCAGACGGTTTAAGTCTTCTTTCGATCAACCTCTCTTTGATACCACTTGTTAGTAATGGAACGTTCACCTAGAGGGGGAGGGGGGGGGGGGGGGGGGGGGTGTTAGGTGATCTGGGTTCTTTTTGAATTATTTGGGCGAGTTCTGAATATATAAGCACAACACAGAAAATATCGCACAGATAAACACAGATAAAGCACACCAGACGACACAAGATCTATAGAGGTTCCTCAAGACAGGGTGTCTTGAGTAGTCCTATGTCCCTCTGCGCCTACCCAGCAGTGTGCTAGGATCGGCAAACTCCGTCAAACACTTCAGGCCCTCAAGCCTTACAACACAGACCCGCAAGTCCAACAGCCTAGGCCCGCAAGCCCCTACTGCCACCGAGCCCACAAGCTCGACACTCAGACCCTCATGCCCTACACAGCTGACCCGCAAGTCTAGCCTCTGCCCTGGCCCTCAAGCCTCACAGGTCTCAAGCCCTCAAGCTTGACAATCAGGCCCGCAAACCCTATACAGCTGACCCGCAAGTCTAGCCTCTGCCCTGGCCCTCAAGCCTCACAGGTCTCCAACCCTTAAGCTGGACAATCAGGCCCGCAAGCCTTTACAAAGATAACAGTAAAGAGACTGTTACTTCTGCCGGATGAAGATCAGCAACTTTAGCCTGTTGAAGATCGGCTTCTTAAGGTTGAAGAAGATGCTTTTTGATTTGATCTTTCAGCACTGGATCTTCTTCAATCTTCTCTTGTCCTGATGTGGATTGGCTTCTTAACAGTCGATGGAGATGACTGCTTCTTCTTTCTCTCTTTCTTTCTTGCGCCGCTTGTACTGTTCTATTTTTTTATATACGTAATTTCTTTTCTGTTGATTGCTTTCTTTAGGGCGACCTCTTATCTCTTTTATAAGACAACGAGCCTCCCAACGGTCTTCTGAAAATAATTCCTTAAGTGTCAGACGCTCCATTCCTTAAGAGCACACATTGATTGATGACAGCATTAATTGCTGATTGACAATCAGGCGGCGACATTAAATGCTGACAGCGCGTCCGCAACTTTTGAATCTGTCTCGACGATATTTCCATCGTTACAACATCATGGACAATATCTCGACGATAGAACTTTGTAGAACCCTTACGCCTTGATAGATCTTCAGTTGTTCTTTCTTCTGCCTCTCATACTGGTATCTCAACGATATGAGATATTCTTGCTCTTCTGAATAGACAACAATACGCCATCTCTGAATGTGTCGTCGTTATCTTCCTTCTTGTAGACTGTCGTCGTAATCATGTTGTTCTCTCAACGACATGAGTGATACTATGTCGACAGATCATACTTCACCAATTGCTTGTCTTTAGCTGTCCTTCTTCAGTCGTCTCGACAACATGATTGAAACTATGTCGATAGATCATACTTTACCAATTGCTTGTCTTCAGCTGTCCTTCTTCAGTCGTCTCGACGACATTCCTTCTTTGCGGCGATGTTCAACGCCATCAGTCATACTTAGCCTTTTCAGTGACAAGGCTTCTTTACGATGATGTTTATTCTTTCTTGACGACAAGGCCACTTTGATGAAGTCGAAGGCACTGCGTCTTCTCTGCGTTCGACGATCATGCTTCTACGTTAGACGAACACGCCAAATCTCAGCGGTCATCGATCTTCCTTCTTTGTTTGACGATTTTGCTTCTGCGTTCGACGAACGCGCCAAATCTCAGTGGTCGTCGATCTTCCTTCTGAGTTCGATGATCTTCCTTCTACATTCGACGATTCTTGTTCTACTAACTTCCTGAGATTTATAAGCTAGATAAGCCATCAAATACAAAGTGAAGTAGTCTTGACTTGGTGACTTCTTTAAATCAGGAATCATGTGGGCGACTAGTCTACTTTCTTTCTACGTGAGACCGGACGATTCACCATGATTCAACTTTTGAGTAGAGATAATATATATGTACGCTATTAGATTATTACAATTTGTTTGTATAACTAAACATTTCTTCTACTGCATTTCTATGAGCGCGAGCATGCGACTTCGCATGGTACTCCGCTTCTACAATTGTTAAGCCAACTAATCAATTTTTCCGTCCGCATAAGGAATGATTTCCTCGAGACGAGCAAATGGTTAAGTCTGGGGGTGTGATGAGTCCCATTTATATACACTTTTATGGACTTATTCGGGCTACTTTTCACTCTCGTGCACGTCATTTTCGAGCTATTAGTGCATCTATTTCTCTTATGCTCATTTACGCGCACTTACGTGCTTCGTGCTCTTTTTAGGCCCATTTTGGTGTGCGTTTGCGCTCCATGTTATTGGGGGTAAGCACATGGTGCTCCCCAATCCTTTTTCTATGTTTGATTGCTGCTGGAGGTGTATTCCCAGCTGGATTGCTATGCTTGCAGGTGGTTAGATCATCCCCTTTTGCCCAGAAATCATGATTGTGTATATCGCACGGTCGTGCATTTTCTTGACGCACTGACGGCTGTGGTCGTGCGCCTTCATCTGGGTAGAAACCGGTGATCTGACTTTGTTCGTTCATTTTTACGCACGGGCAGTTGCCCGTGTGCAAAGGAAACGCGCGATCGCCTGTTTTGCCTGGTTTTGAGCCATTCTGACTTTGTTCGTGCGTTCTTACGCACGGGCGGCTTGGACCGTGCGTGAGCAAAATGCACGGGCGATGTTGCCTCTTCCCCAAGTCATTTTTATTCGTTAAATAATGCACGGGCAACGCATGGTCGTGCGTTCGACCGTGCGCGACTATATTTCTGACAGTTTAGTATTTAAAGCAGGAAATCTGCTGCAATCGAGAAGAAGAGGCGGGAAAAGCTCCATAAGCCCGCCATTTTCCGCCCACTTTCGCCTCTCCACCACCATTTGACCTAGGAGGTGCTCCGGCAACCATAGGCTTACAAATCTTCCACCAAAGCTCCCTCCTTGGCCTCCTCCATCATCTTTGAGCACAAGAACACCATAGACGGAAAGTCTCCGCTGCATTCATGGTGTCGAACAAGAGTTACCTCGAGCTAGACCACGAAGAAGATTGGTAACAGTAGAGGAAGGTGACAGCTCCTCCGGACCCCGGACGCAACTAAAGACCGAGCACGGACGAGGCTTGACAACCCGACGATTCCGGCCGAGAATCTTCAGCATAGTCTTCGAGCTTCGGTTTTCTCTTTTCCCCTGCGCTTTGCTTCAGAGTTTTCCTTGTATGTGTTTGTTATTGTAGATGATGTTCATAAACTCTTTGTTTTAGTTAACTTGATTTCATGTTTTTGAGATCTTGTGCGGTTTATGAGATTTGAGGAGCGCCGTAGTCCGCCATCCACTCCACCACTTTGTAGTGCTCCGCACTAGCAATTTCTAGTTGTTTGTTCCGCGATGAGGTGCCTACGACCCTCATCCGCTAGCTTTCTCACCCACTCGCTCACCGAAGAACGGCATCGCGGCCTGCATCCCATCCCGACAAGCGAAGCAGTGCTGTAGGCCCACATTTTCTTTCTCTATTGCTAACTTAGGAAAACCACCATCAAAACCCCCCTCTTTATTAAGTATTTAAGAATCAATATAAGCGTTTACCTAACAAGGATACATACAACCCAACTTGCAGTCCTCTGAGAACGATATTCGGGGAGTCTCTCCCAATTTTATTACTTGTACGACCGGTGCACTTGTCGTAATCGCATCAACAGGTTAGACCTCGGGAAGTCTAAGATTAACCCTAAAACTTCTAAGTTCAACTAAACAATAGACAAGAATAATTAAGTAGGAGAACTTGATAAGATAATCCTCATCCCAAACATGGGACAGATTGGTACAAGGCTGAATTAGTCTAGCGATCGGTATGCTCGGTGTTATCTAAGGAGGATTGGATAGTCCGGCGAGCTGGAGTCTCGAGAAATATAATTAAGAGGTAGTACTCACCCAATAGTACGCGGATGCACTAGTGTGTTCGTCAGGGGTGTACAGAAGGTCTAGGTTGGGAGGTGTCATACTCCACTAGGAGTGGAATACCCGATCCACTGCCCCTGTTTGCCTCAATGTGGTGTACCTGAGCGGAGACTCAAAAAGCGGGATAGAGGTGGTGCTTACCAGATCGTACGCTGATGCCCTATGTGTTCTTAGGGGCGTACGTAAGGTCTAGGATGGGACATAAGACTAGAAGTGGACATGCCCGATCCACTGCCCTGTTTGCCTCAACCGGGTACCTAAGGTAACACACTCAAACAGAGGAAACTAACAAAAGGTTTGTACGTACAGAGTCGAGTGTGTGAGTTGAAACCTTGCATTCTATAACATATCATCATTTCGTAAACAATACCTCATCGTATAAATTAGTATGGGCTCTTTTATACGATGAGTTTACCTTTGTGCCAGATCCCTTAACTTATAAATTTGTATGGGCATTCATTTAAGTTAAGGTTACTCTTGTAGCTGTTTTACTTTTGTAGTTGCTTTTACTTTTGTAGATGCTTTTACTTTGTAGCTGTTTTACTTTTGTAGTTGCTTCTACTGTTTGATATATATATATATAGAGAACTGCTAGTTAGTTCCATATCACCTTCTCTTGTTTTACCCCTTTTTGTCCTCCGCTTCGTCCTCCCGCACGGTGCCTAGGAGTCGTGGGGGGAAGGCGAGGACAAAAATGGCTAATTCTTTATGACTAACGGTCGGTTGTGACCGTAGGATTATGAGGAGCTGGAGCAGTAGTACGAGCAATTGGACGTGATGATAAGACCTGAGGAACAACCACCACGCAGCATCATCGCCTGACGATAGGTTGATGAGAGTTCATTAGCTTCCGCATAGATGTAAAGTGAGAGAGAGTGTATAGTTTTATTTTGGACATGTACTGGGCATAAGCCCATTTACTCTCTTTCTTACTTGGTAATCATTGTGGACTACTGCTCATTTATATATACTGTAATCGAGCTGTGATTTGTGGCTTTGTGCTAATACATATGTTCTTTTGTTGGCTTACTGTGATGTCATCGTTTAGCCAACAGGATCGGCGTCGTGCGGTGGCGTCTAACCTGGTAGTTGGAGTTACCGTAAGGCAGCGGTTCTGGGCATAAGACCCGGTTATGAAGCAAAAAAAAATGGGGTCTTACACATGTATTGGCCGGGCATGAAGAGGGTCATCACTTATTTTGTGACCCACTGCGAGTCCTGCAAGCTCGTGAAGGCAGAATGCAAGAGCCCGTCCGGATTATTACAGCCACTCCCAATGCCGGAGTGGATGTTCGACGACATCGCGATGGACTTTATACATGGACTTCCCCGATCACATGCCTGGAATGATTCGATATGGGTGATCGTCGACATGCTAACGAAGGTGGCCAGATTCATTCCAGTTAGGAAGGATGCTCCGGTCAGAGATTTCGTACGGTGATTTGTGGAGCAGTTTGTTCGGTATCATGGTGTGCCTAGGATGATCGTGTCATGTTGAAACCGATTTCTCGGCCTCTTGTGGATCTCGGGGCCCTCACCGAAATGGGTGAAGCTAGCCCTTACTGATCCCTCGGAGAAGGTAGACTGAGGACTAGGAAGATGACTGAGACCTTAGTCACAGCGAGGAGGTCCCTCCACTAACCCGGAAGATCGTTGAGCGCTTCCCCTCCTAAGCCAAAGCTGAGACTCGGGCACCTTGGAGAGCTCTGGAAATGTTAACCAAGGAGAGCCTCAGGAGAGAGAAGCTGAAGTGAAGTCCTCTCCAAAGGTGCCCTTTAGGTCTTATTTATAGGTTTTCTGATCTGGCCTGCAAATAACAGGATCCCGCCTTTTGATTTTACTATCCGCACCCCAAATGGGCCTGCTAACAGCCAAACTCCGCTGTTTGGAGAGGCTAAAGGTAGACCACTATGGGTAAAAGGGTAATTTGGCCCTATCAACCTATGGGCAAGGAACTGCGAGAACTTTACTGCCGAAGCTCTCGCGGGCCTTCTCGCGAGCCCTGCACGCGATGCCTCTCCTAGGCGATCGCCCTGCGAGGACCTCGCTGGCCCATTCTGGCGGTTGATGGCGCAAATCTCACACACCGCTATAGGCGGTAGCTCGACTGTGACACGAAACGGCAGTGTACCGATCGTTCAAGTAATATAAAATGAGGAGTAATCCCCGAGTATCGAATCTCTCAAGGAACACAGTAAGGCGGAGTTAACGTTCGAGGTAGGACTTGAGATCGAAGTCCAGCGATAGGTGGAGTGCGGACGAAAGGGGATTTGGTTTGCGAATAATAAAATAAACGATTACAACTACTCCTATGCAATGCCGCTATGCAATGCTTCGCTTGGCGGGATGGAGACTAGGCAGGCCTTGAGCGCGCTGCGTCGCAAGGGCGGATGGACGAGTAGGCAAGCGGAGTCGAACTGTGCAGGCCTTGAGCGCGCTGCTTCGTTAGGTGGGATGGAGTACGGGCCGCGATGCCACGCTTCGGTAGGCGGATGGGCGAGTAGGCTAACGGAATGAGGGTCGCAAGCACCTCTTCGACAAGCACGCCACTAGCAATTGCTAGTGCGGCACCGGACGTGACAGCGGGATGGAGGATGGAATGGGGCGCACCTCAAGCACACAAATAAACAAAAAGGGTACTTCACATAGACATGAAATAACTTTAAATAGCAAGGTCTATAGTGTTCTTCATCAAAATACAAAAGATCTAACTATTACAACAATCAATAAGAGGAGAACAAGGCAAGAAATCAACCGAATCCGAAGGCTCGTTGGAGATTCACGGTTGGAATCACCGGGTTGTCAATCCCCGTCCAAGCTCGGTCCGCAACTACGTCCGGGGTAGAGAGAGCTGTCATGACTCTCCAATGAACCCGTCTTCTTCGTCTCACGATCCGGTAGAGGTTGCAAACTTCCCCTTGCTTGACGGTAATGGCGGCTAGGTCTTCCTTTGAAACTCTAGGATGAAGGAGGAGGCCGAGAGGAAGCTCCGGCTCAAGATTGGCGTGAAGAACAAGCCCGGAGCACCTCCTGATGGTGGGCGGCGATGGAGGGGCGAAGACAGACGGAACTGGAGCAGGAACGGCGGAAAAATGCGGGGGATCCGACCTAAATCGCGAACAGGGCTATTTATAGGCGCTGGAATAAACAGTGCGCATGATCAATGGCGCACGACCAGTGGTCGTGCGCACTAGAATTTGGTGATCGTGAGCTCTGCCTGGGCGGAGCCTGCAAGGTCAGAAATTATAAAATACAATGTTCGCACGACCAGTGGCGCACGACCAGTGGTCGTGCGCACTGTCGTAAGTGGTCGTGCGATAAGCCAGACAGAACTCATAAAAAAGGCGTTAAGTGCGCACAATCAGTGGCGCACGACTAGTGGTCGTGCGCAATAGAACCAGTGATCGTGCGCAGTGTTCCTGTACAGAATTGTACCGGGAACACCTGCACGACTCCTGTTCCAGCATAACCACAAATCCATCCACTGAAAGTGGCACTTAACAGCGCATGAAAACTACTGAAGATGAAAAACATGATATAACACCAAAAACGGGCCTAGAAGTGCACATAGCATGGAATAACAAATATGAGCGAAAACATGCCTAAAGTGTAGTGCTAGACTAGAAAATCGGCCCAGATGAGTCCACAAATGTGTATATATTTGGGACTCATCACACCCCCAGACTTACCTGTTTGCGCGTCCCGAGCTAACAAATTCTACGCGAACGAGGAAAGAAAAGTAGATGGCTTAAAATTACAATACAGAGTACCATGCGAAGTCGCATGCTCACGTGCATAAGAAAAATAGTAGAGAAGATTTCTCATTATACACAAACAGTCTATATATTTCTAAAAGAGTAAAAGCATATTACAACCACTCAAAATGGTGAACAACGGTGAATCATTTGGTCATGCATACGGAGAAAGTAAACTAATCGCTGAGACGAGCATTGCTCAAGATCGGGATGCGGGACAAACTCCACTGAAATCCATCAGTGTCGGTGACCATAAGCTTGCCCGGTCACATTCTCCCCACGACACTAGATTGGTTCAAGGCGTGAGTCAATAGGACTTTCAGGTTTTAATTGAGGCTTGGGTTACGGTGAGGTAAAAAATGATAAACAGAATGACTTATAACACAAAACCCAAATGAGCTTTAAAAGTAACTACCCGCGCACCAAAATCAAATGCAAATGCACCACACCCCCAGACTTGGACTTTTGCAACATAGGTGTGTGCACCGCCTACTCCCAATACATAATTTTTCTACATGATTTTTCAATAAAACTCATTTTTCCTTTTTTTTTCTCTTTTCCTTTTCATTTTTTTTTTCTATCTTCTTTTTCTTGTCTTTTTTCTTTCAGCAAAATTTTCAAATGAGCATATCCACAGATTCACATAATAAACACAACAATCAACACCCCACACAATGTAAATAAAACTACAATTAAAGCTCAGATTTGGGTGTGCGACTAGGTTAGGCTTTTAGGCTTTGGTGAGATAAAAGTGGAGCTGAATCAAGAGGAAGGGGTAAGCACAAAGGGGCTAGCAAGGGTAGATGATAGGCATGAAATAAAAAGTTCAACCGGGCCAAAATAATGGCCTACGTCATTCTCACGCACTAGAACTATCCTATGCCAATGCTTCAAGAATCGCTTGGGGCAAGTTCTAGCCACCGAACAAGATTCTCCTTTCTCCCGACTCAAGCAATACGAGTCTAGCGATCGTTTACACACATCCCTATGCTACCGTTTGATTCCACCGGATTCACCATTTGAGTAGAGTAAACAACATTTACACTAATAGAAAAAATATAAAACCATAAGTATAAAGAGAAGTCTAATCTACACAAATTTTCTATGCAACCGAGCTCTCGACTAGGAGCACTACTGGAGTCAACATTTTACTCTGCTACATAGTCCTAAGCCATCACCTAGACTTTCCCACATAAGCAGAAGAATTAAATTCACAACAGAGCAAGCAAACAGATGAGTACGCGCTCAAGTGGGTGCTGTGGTGTGCAATGAAAATAAACAAAACATTTTAAATGAAATCTTCTAGTATGCAGTGCAATAGTGCACATGAGCGGGTAAACAAAACTACTCTCCCCCAGACTTAAACTAAACAATCCGCATAATATATGACAGGAAAATCAAAATAGGGCTAGGGAAAGAGAGTACCCAATGCTCAGCAAGTGAGCATACCAGAAGACGCGTGTAAACTAAGACAAAGCTGCAGCATCCGCCATCCAGAAAAAGGACCTGCAGGGGTGAGCTCCGCAAAAACAAAAGAAAATAGAAAACTGAAATAAAGTGCAATTAACTAAATAAAATTAGAAAAGAAATGAAAATGCAGGAAAAATTAAGATAACTACTGGGGTTATTGTCATCCCAGCACGACTTATTCAAAACTTTATAATATCTAGCTAATGGGAGTATGGAAGGAGAAGTGGACAGGTAACTGGCCCAATATTCGTGTCGGTAGCAGGTACCTATACGGAGAAAGAACAGTCACGCCTCTACCCAAATATAAATAAAACCTGCCCATTACAGGTAGAGGGAAAAGGAAGTAAGAAGAGGAGGAGGCCTGGTCCTCACTCATCTCACCAAAACTATCCTTGCCCAGCAAGGTATCGTCCACAGCAGGTCCGCAGGAGGAGAAGGCAACGAATGAGGCTTCCTTAATGGTGGAGGAATCAACCTCCTCGCATAAAAGGACACACTCATCATTGACTGGAGCACAAAGCTCCAAGTCCTCCTGAAGTACCTGTGAAGATTCAACCTGCACAGACTCAGATGAAGGAAGGGGATCAAGAAATAAAGAAGATGAAGAACATAAATAAACATCAATCGGGTGAGTGATCCCGGTCTCACTCCCATCAGGTTGGGGAAGTAAAAGAATGTTTGCATTGTCATCAATGCTACAAGATTCGGCGGGATCAACGGTGGCCAGGCTTAGGATTTGGACTTCCTCCACCGGTGCTGAGGAAAACTCCTCTTCACCTAGAAGGTTGTCCTCCTTCATAAGAATAGGCACAACACTCAGATCACCAGCCTCATCCTGTGACACATCCTCAACAATGTCGTCGGAGACAAGTATAGTATGCACAACAAGGGGAGGAGTAGTGCTCGGATAAAAGTCGAGCACCGATTCCTCACAAAGAATCGAATCCACTAGAGGTGGTGGATGCACATGGAGAATAGGCTCAGCAATGTCGGTGCATAGATCAGCAGCACATCCGGTGATCGTGTCCATGCCATACCCTTCAAGATGCGAAGGTGACAAAGACACATAACCGGATGTTGAAGGTGTGCCGCCAGAGTTAGGAGTTGGGACGATCCGGATATCCGGCTCGTCGTCTTCGTCCAATTGGCGAAGATACTCGGCACAGTCCTTCAGGACATGATCAGTGCTCTGACAAAACCGGCACTGCCTTGCGGGCTTCTTTGGCACAGTGGGAGCTGGAGCCGAAAAGAAGTACGACGGTAAAGGCTCAGCAGAGTAGCCATAAGACTTACGCGCACCATATGGAGTATCAGACGAAGTCGGTGCTCCACATGCTGGGCTATAAGAATTATGCCTACTATTCTCCGTAGGGCATTCATCACTAGAGTGGGAGGTAGCTCCACACCAACGGCAACGGAAATTGAGATGTGCCCACATAGTGTGAAGATAAAACGATTCAAAAAGAAGAACACTATTGTGCGAAATACTACACCTATCAAAAATTTACTAAAGCAACCTACTATAAAACAAGAAAATGGAATAAAGAGAACAGAAATAAAATATAAGATGCGATAAACAAATGGAAAGGCTTCTCTCTCAGATTCTCCCTCTCCAGAAAACTCACACGACTGTGTTCCCCGGCAAAGGCGCCAAAAACTTGATGGCGCAAATCTCACACACCGCTATAGGCGGTAGCTCGACTGCGACATGAAACGGCAGTGTACCGATCGTTCAAGTAATATAAAATGAGGAGTAATCCCCGAGTATCGAATCTCTCAAGGAACACAGTAAGGTGGAGTTAACGTTCGAGGTAGGACTTGAGATCGAAGTCCAGCGATAGGTGGAGTGCGGACGAAAGGGGATTTGGTTTGCGAATAATAAAATAAAAGATTACAACTACTCCTATGCAATGCCGCTATGCAATGCTTCGCTTGGCAGGATGGAGACTAGGCAGGCCTTGAGCGCGCTGCGTCGCAAGGGCGGATGGAAGAGTAGGCAAGCGGAGTCGAACTGTGCAGGCCTTGAGCGCGCTGCTTCGTTAGGCGGGATGGAGTACGGGCCGCGATGCCACGCTTCGGTAGGCGGATGGGCGAGTAGGCTAACAGAATGAGGGTCGCAAGCACCTCTTCGACAAGCACGCCACTAGCAATTGCTAGTGCGGCACCGAACGTGACGGTGGGATGGAGGATGGAATGGGGCGCACCTCAAGCACACAAATAAACAAAAAGGGTACTTCACATAGACATGAAATAACTTTAAATAGCAAGGTCTATAGTGTTCTTCATCAAAATACAAAAGATCTAACTATTACAACAATCAATAAGAGGAGAACAAGGCAAGAAATCGACCTAATCCGAAGGCTGGTTGGAGATTCACGGTTGGAATCGCCGGGTTGTCAATCCGCGTCCAAGCTCGGTCCGCAACTACGTCCGGGGTAGAGAGAGCCGTCACGACTCTCCAATGAACCCGTCTTCTTCATCTCACGATCCGGTAGAGGTTGCAAACTTCCCCTTGCTTGACGGTAATGGCGGCTAGGTCTTCCTTTGAAACTCTAGGATGAAGGAGGAGGCCGAGAGGAAGCTCCGGCTCAAGATTGGCGTGAAGAACAAGCCCGGAGCACCTCCTGATGGTGGGCGGCGATGGAGGGGCGAAGACGGACGGAACTGGAGCAGGAACGGCGGAAAAATGCGGGGGATCCGACCTAAATCGCGAACAGGGCTATTTATAGGCGCTGGAATAAACAGTGCGCACGATCAATGGCGCACGACCAGTGGTCGTGCGCACTAGAATTTGGTGATCGTGCGCTCTGCCTGGGCGAAGCCTGCAAGGTCAGAAATTATAAAATACAATGTTCGCACGACCAGTGGCGCACGACCAGTGGTCGTGCACACTGTCGTAAGTGGTCGTGCGATAAGCCAGACAGAACTCATAAAAAAGGAGTTAAGTGCGCACGATCAGTGGCGCACGACTAGTGGTCGTGCGCAATAGAACCAGTGATCGTGCGCAGTGTTCCTTTACAGAATTGTACTGGGAACACCTGCACGACTCCTGTTCCAGCATAACCACAAATCCAGCCACTGAAAGTGGCACTTAACAGCGCATGAAAACTACTGAAGATGAAAAACATGATATAACACCAAAAACGGGCCTAGAAGTGCACATAGTATGGAATAACAAATATGAGCGAAAATATGCCTAAAGTGTAGTGCATAGACTAGAAAATCGGCCCAGATGAGTCCATAAATGTGTATATATTTGGGACTCATCAGCGGTATCTGCCGAGGTCCGGTCTCGCGAACCTTCCTGTGAGACCGCCTCCTGACTTCGTCGAACTCAACACACCTTTCGTCGAACGCAGGGCACTTCGCCGATCACAGACGAGCTCGATGAATGCAGAACGTTAAATTGTTCACTGACCGCTGAGACGGGCAGTTGGTCGACCGCTGCTTCCCTGCTGTAATTTGTTGAGCACTGCTATAGAATATATTTTATTCGTCGGGCATCGTCCGACGAATGCTGATCTTCGTTCGACATTCGTCAAACGCAGAATTGAGCTCGCTGGACGCTGAGGCTCTAAACTCGCGAGCCTTCCTGCGAGATCGCCTATTAACTTTGCCGCGCACTAAACCCATTTCGCTGAACACCTCTTTACTGAACATAGGTCTCTTCTGCCAGTGGCCTGTGAGGTATTGGTTTGTCATTCCTCGCTTGGCCCAGCCCTTTGAAGATATCTGCCGAGGCCTGGATCTCGCGACTCCTTTTGCGAGAACGTCCCTTTGGATTTAATGAGCATAGAACACTTCGTCGACTTCTGATGATTTCGCCGAACAGGGGTTAGCTCGACGAAGTCAGGGGAGCTCGACGAACATGGGAGAGTTCGTCGAACGCAGTACTCCTTTCGTCGACCTCAGAAAACTTTCTCAAACTGCCTGCGAGCGTTTATCTCGCCAACCCTTCTCGCTCGCCTCTCAGCGACCCCTCTGAGAGGGACTTCTCCAAGGTCTCTCTCGCGAGATATTTGACCCTAAGGCCACCATCTCTTATTACTTCCTTCATCATGTTGCCTTCTTAAGCCGTGCCTCCTCGCCTGGCGAATATCGGGGTTGTACACAATCCCTGGTCTTCGCGAGGCTATTTAGGCTCGCGAAGAAACATCCAACCCCTGGTATTCGCCAGCCCCTTGATGATCTGTCAGGAATCTTTGGTAGGGCCCACCCTGAGGGCTATAAATATCGTCCCGAGTCCTTAGTGGCGTGCGCCGCCACTTCCTTTTCCTTCTTTTTGCCCCGTACTATAGCTGCCAGGAGATGCCGCTTTCCGAAGAAGCTGAGGCTCGTCCGAGGGCTGTGAGAGCCGGTGGGCTATCCCCCATGACCAGGGTCCCCACCTGGATGAATCGGCTGCCTCCCGCTTAGTCTCCGAAGACTAAGAAGGTGAAGGCGGCTTGCCGAACCGGGGATGGCTCCGTGCTGCTGGACTCCTCCCCGGATAACCGTCCCCACGAGAAGGTATGAGCTATCCCTCTAGCTTAAGTCAATATGTTTGCATGTGATTCATGCCTACTAGCAGGATGCTTTGCCGAACGAGGACGCTGGCGAACCTGCTGGTGGGTCTCGCAAAAGTCCGCCGATGGATACAAATCTTACTGGGAAAAATGCCGCAGGTACGCCCTTAATCTCGCATGCCAGCCCTCCTTTTGTCAACTATCTGGCCTTCATTCCCTGCTTCTTACAGTCTCGCCCCGGAAGTCCCCGGCTCGCCAGGCGTTGCGGCCTCCGTCTCCGCCTCCTCCCGACAAAACTATAGATACGCCAGGGTTCCAACTCCTGACGAGCGAGGAGACCGGCGGCTCTGTGCCGCCAAAGATCCCTACGACCAACAGCGCAGCCTACCCTCCTGGTCTGGGTAAATCTCTCTACCCCCACTATGGTAACGTCTTCCAGGGCCTCCATGGGACTTCTCGCCCCCTCTGGGTAAGCATTCTGACGCCCCCTTCCCTGCGCAAACTCAAGCGCGCTATCTAACCTTTTTGTAATATTTCGCAGAGAATTCTGAAAATCAGCCTACCGATTCTGAGTTGGGCGATGACGAGATGTCCCCCCTTCCTGACCAAGTGGAAGAATTCTTAGGGGATCTACAAGATCCTGAGACGATGAAACAACGAGCAGCACAGTTGCTTAGAAAACAAGGTCGGATCCTGATGGACCTCAGCATGCAGGCGAGACGGGACAAAGAGGCCGCCGAGGATAGGCATGCTGTCTTGATGGAAGAGTGTGCGAGGGTCCGGGACGCGAGACAACGTGATCATGATGAGAACGTCACGACGTCGGAGGTGCATATAGCGAGGATGAGGGATTACGCCTTCCTCATGGACTGGGAGTGTCGCGCGGCCGAGGATTACTATAATTCTAGGGTACTGCCGCGGTCCGGGTCGCGGGGTGGGGGTAGGTGGAAGTGGTTGCCCCATGATTCTCGCTAACTTCTTCGTTGTCGTGAACTCTTATTACCTGTTAATGAGTGCCATTATTCTGGACAATCTCGCCATGGCTTGCAACTCATATATTTGCTTTATTTCGTCTGATAATAATTATTACTAGCTTTTTATTCGTTCTCGCTCACTGCTAATATGTCCGTTTCATTTTCATGCTATGTTGTGTTCGCAGGGAGCCTCCGTTCTCAGTAAATGTGTATCACGACGGCCTCCCCCCTCCCCCCCCTTTTTTACGCCATTATATCTGTTTGTGCTATTCTCGCGATGATGTTGCTTGTACTAACCTCGCGGGCCTTTCTCACCCGCGGTTGTGATGTGATGTTTTGGCTAACCGCGCTCACCGGCGCTTGGGCTTCTTCCCGCCCTTTTACTTTTGCTATAAATAGGCTGTCATAGCTGAGCCAACCACCGCATTTACTGTCAACCTTCTTCCTCCTCTGCTTCAGAGCTCTCGCTCCTTCCCATTCTCATTCTACTTCCTTTCTCGCAGGTTTTCGAAATGGGCGGCGATGCTAACGAGTCAGAGGGTCGGCGAAAGATTGCTAAGGCTTTCGCTGAGCATAGCTTCTTTCATTGCAACCTGACAAATGAGGAATACTTCACCGCCGTCGCCGACTACGTCACCCCTCCATTCGCGGCGCGCCGTCCTAGCGAGAACGATGTGATCAACGCGCCACTTGTCGACGAGCTGGCCATCCCCACCACTCATTTCTCGGTCGGTTTGCGTCTCCCCTTGTGGCAGGAAGTTTGCCAGGTAATAATCGCTCTCGCTCATTTCTTATTCTCTGTAGGTCAAGTCTCGCTCATTATATAAACTAATCCTGATTTTCTTGTTGCTCGCCAGGTGCTCAAGCATTATAGCGTTGTTCCAGGCCAGCTTACCCCTAACGCCATGGCGGTGATCACAGCTTTCGCATGCTACCTGTGCGAGGAGTGCATTGAGCTCAGCCTTCCGGTTTTTCGTAAGCTGTTCTCCTTCCACGCCTATAAGGACGGGACCGCCTACTTCGTGGGTTCGGGTCCGAAAGTCAACGAGACTGTCAACAAGGCCCACTTCTGGGCCCAGAAGTTCCTCTTCGTCAAGGGGAACTTCGGCAATATCCCGATCTCGCCAGTCCAGCACGGCGAGACGGTCATATTTGTGCGGGATGTCAGTTTGGTAAGTCTCATCGACTTCCATTTGATAAATCGCAAACAAGGTGCAAAGCACCGTTGGAGTGCATTCTCGGTGATTTGATGGGACCGACAGCCACACCAAGCCTTGGAGGCAACAGATATATGTTGGTGTTGAATGACGATTACACCAGATATGTCTGGGTGTATTTTCTGAAAGAGAAGTCTGAAGCCTTTGCGAAGTTTGTGGAGTTCAAGGAGCTGGTGGAAGGTCGGTTAGGCCTGCGTGTGAAAAAATTGAGAACTGAGAATGGTGGGGAGTTCATCTCTGGTGAGTTCTCAAGTTTTTGCAGGAAACACGACGTTCGAAGAGAGCTCACTTGTGCCCATACTCCACAGCAGAATGGCATTGCGGAGAGGAAGATCCGTCATCTGACGGAAACCTGCAAATGCTGGCTTCATGCCAAGAGTATCCCAAAGTCCTTTTGGTGGAGGGAATGTCTTGTGCGGCTTACGTCATCAACAGAATGCCTCTAAGTCCTATCAACATGAAAACCCTTCACGAACTGATGTTCAAGGAGAAGACGAGTGTTGCACACCTTCGGGTGTTCGGGTCAACCTGCTATGTGCATATTCCTGATGCTCTTCAGACAAAGCTAGATGCGAAAGCAAGGAAGCTAGTCTTTGTTGGGTATGATGAGCAGAAGAAAGGATGGAGATGCATGGATCCTGAGACGCGGAGATCAGTGGTATCTCGGTATGTGGTGTTTGATGAAGTGACTTCCTGCAAGGGGAGTTCAGGAGTTGAACTACCGGAAAGTAGGGTTGATAAAGCAGGGAAAGCTGCGGGAAGTCTTCAAGAGGAGTTGCCTGTTTCACCTGGAGCTCCAGCTGTATCAAGCTCTGAGATGGAGGCTTCAGGATCTGGAAGCAGGGGGAGCGATGCTCCAAGTTCGTCTGGAAGAGGAGCTTTCACAGAAGAAGCAGCTGAAGAGGTGGTTAGTCAGGTGCAACCTCTTAGGAGGTCGAAGAGGACTATCAAGCCACCATATTGATATACAGGAGGAAACATGGTGAGCTTCGTCTCATGTTTCTTCGCTGGTCCCTTGGATGAAAGGGAGCCGTCGAGCTTTGAGAAAGCCAAAGGTGTGAAGTAGTGGGATATTGCTATGCAAGAGGAGATGAATGCTCTCAAGAAGAATGAGACTTGGTCTCTAGTGCCCAGCCCAAGGGCATTACCCCTGTGACATGCAAATGGGTTTATAAACTCAAGAAGAAAGCTGACGGCACGATCTAGCGATACAAGGCTCTCCTTGTAGCTCGCGGGTTCTCACAGCAGTATGGTGAAGATTATGATGAGACATTAGTCCAGTGGCAAAGATGACTTCGGTCCGATTTGTTATTGCTTTGGCGGCATCTTGTGGATGGGAGATTTGTCAGCTCGATGTAAAGAATGCTTTCTTATACGGAGAGATTGACAAGGATATCTTCATGATCCAGCCGCCGGGTTTTATCTCAGAGGATCGTCCGGACTACGTCTGCAAACTGAAGAAGGCCTTATATGGACTGAAGCAAGCGCCTCTGGCGTGGTATGGAAAGATCGCGGAGTATCTTCTATTCTGCGGGGCTTCAGACTCTGATTCTAGCTTGTTCGTCAAGAAGGAGGGGGCGCTTCGGTTTATTGTGCTGCTATATGTGGATGACATGATTGTCACCGGGAACTCGAAGGAGGCGGTAGCAAGGCTGAGAGATGAGCTTGCTATCAGGTTCGAGATGAAGGATCTGGGGGAGCTTCACCATTTCCTTGGACTCGAGGTCCAGAGGCGGGAGAGCGGAGTGCTCGTTTCTCAGGAAGGATATGCGGAGCGGATCGTTCAATGATTCAGCATGGAAGAAGGGAAGAGCAGCTCTATACTTCTGGAACAACATCATAAACTTCGGAAGGATGAGGGAAGAGTTCTATCTGATCCGTTGGTGTTCAGAGCTCTAGTTGGAAGCTTGATTTACTTGACCATCACGAGGCCTGATATTGCTTATGCAGTTGGCAAAGTGAGTCGGTACATGGCGGAGCCACGAAAGCCTCATCTTCTAGCGGCAAAAGGAATTCTGAAATATGTGAAGTCGACCTCTGATTTGGGTCTCCTATTTAGGAGAGGGTCAAGCTTGGAGTTGCATGGATACATGGATGCTGACTACGGGGGAGACGTGGATGATCGGAGATCAACGTCTGGTTATGTCTTTACGATGGGCCCCACAGCTATCTCTTGGTGCAGCAAAAAGCAGGACTCGGTGTTCGTATCTACCACAGAAGCGGAGTACAAGGCTTCGGCCTTGGCAGCACAGGAAGCCGTTTGGCTCAGGAGGTTGGTGGAGGACATTCATGAGGAGGTTCGAGGTCCCACTATGCTACGTGGGGACAATGAGAGTGCTCTCAAGCTGGTTAATAATCCAGTCTGTCACGCGAGGACCAATCATATTGAGATTGAGCACCATTTCATTCGTGAAAAGGTGTTGGGAAAATCTCTTATGGTCGAGCATGTTTGGAGTGCGGACAATGTCGCAGACATCTTCACAATGCCGCTGGCGATGGTACCGTTTACATGGTTGCGGAGTTTACTCGGGCTAGTCTCCACTTCCCACTTCAAGGGGGAGTGTTGAAATTTTGAAGTGAAGTGGAGGTGTCCGGGCGGTCAATCTTTGGGTGACCGCCGAGACCACGCGGTCTGTATTTATATTCAGCCGTTCTGGCTCTGCCAGTCTGTTCTGGAGGATTGCTGGTTCTGCCAGTCTGTTCTTGAATGTTGTAGTCTGTTCTCGAGTTGGTCTGCTGTTTGGCCTGTCTTGTTGTTGGAAGACCCGGCAGTTTGTTCTTATGTGATCGTCTGTCTGGGCGGCCTGTATTGGCGATCTGGCAACCTGTCTGAAGTCAGCCAGATGGTTCTGGTTTGCTCCTGGTGGTCTAAGGAAGGAGTACTATTATGTCCGTGCGGCTTGTGCGCGGTCTCGTGTTCGCGCGACCTGTGCGCGGTCTGCATGCTGATCTGCGGTCTTGGTCGGATGGTCATCCAAGTAGTGTGATCGCGCAGTCTGCCTTATGAGACCACTGGCAATCTGATGGGTGTTGATTGTACCTCTCCTGTGCGGTGATGACATCCATCTACCCGCATATAAATATGGGTGCAGGGCCCGTCATTCATAACGAGAACTGTAAGAACTGAGCCTGGGTTAATTCGTGCGGTCTCAACTTTGAGGTCGGGCGGTTTCGGATGTGAGTTGACTGTTTGTTGTGTTCGCAGGTTTGCGGTCAGCGGGTTGCGGTCTCCTTCCTTGGTGATTCCCAGCGGCTTGAATAAACAGTTCGGCAGCGGTCAGTCTACGAACTGGTTTATGTTCGTTCTTGTGCTGTTCGCAGTGAGCTCAGCGATCAGGCGACCTTCAGCGGTTAGGCGATCTGAGTTGCGGTCTGGCGACAGCTTCAGTTCTTCGTTCCAATAAAGCTCCAGTTTGTGCGATTTGAGGTGGCGGTCTTGCAGTGCAGGAAGTTTGTCTATTTCTTGTTCGCGCAGTCTCAGGTCAAGCCGGGCAACTTCTGGAGTCGAGCGGTCTGTGCGGTCTCAGCTTGTCTAGCCGCCATATTTGTTTTGGTGTGTTTTGTTCTTCTCACCTACGTGATTCTTATGAATCATGTCTCACCATGTATACCTCGCACTGTAAATGAAGTTTGTGATTCAATAAAGTTTCTTGTGTTGCTGTGTGGCATTGTGGTTGTTTGTCTTTAACTAAGTTGATGCAACTCCTGCTTACTCCTAAACGATTCAAATCAAAAATTTTAGCAGAGGTGATGAAGGGAAGTCTTCTATAATGGTAGATAGAGGATGGTAGACATCAGGGGAGAAGTATGTTGATGATTATGGTGGTGGAGGTGGAATAAATTCATGATCTGGTATGAGGGTGGATGGCTGAGGAGATGGCTCGGGAATTGAAGTAGATTGGGATTGTTGTTGTTGTTGTTGCTTTTGTGTGTCTTCATGATGAGGCTCTGGAATTGTGTCTATTTGGGAAAGATCACCCCTTGGGGGATCTGGAATCTCCCTATGTGAATCTAGATGAGGAGGAGATGGAGGAGGAGATGCTGTAGCATGACCAGGCTTCAAGATCTGCCTGGTCCATTTTGAGAATATACCTATATTTATTCTTGTACCAGGAGGAATGGGTACTCCCTTTGACTTGCAGACACGTGGGAAGTGCTTGAAGAGCACCTGACTCATTATCCTCATGTATGCATTTTCTTTATGGGCATACTTATGCCCAATCATCTTTAGGAGGCATCTCCCCAAATTAATCTTCTTTTTCAAAACAAGAGCTCCCATTATTTGCAATTGCTTCCTGGGGATGGCATCATGAGCTGATATCATGCACAATAAAACCTTCCCCACTATGTCTGCCAAAAACCTGTGTTCTTCACCATGGTCCATCTTTTTCAGATTGATTGGCTTATCCTTTTTAAATTGCGTCAGTTCCAAGGACCTCTTAAGCTAATCCCCTGTGAGTTCATCCGACTCATCCCCTGTCTGAAGATCATATGTTTGGTTCAGCAATTCCTCTGTGATCAACACCTATGTGTCATATATCTTCCCTTTGATAGAGCCATCCTCCTCTATATGAATACTGTCCTTGAACTCAGATAGTTCAGAATCCAGGATTTTGCACCTGGTGGAGATTAGCTTGGTCAAACCAGCATCTTGGAACAAACCAAGAATGGCCTTGAAGCTTTCTGCGGCAGCACTGAAGGAGTCAATGACTACATCGAATCCTGAATTCACCTTTGGTGGAGCCATTTGATTGAGATTGTACCTGCAAACATAAACAGAGCGAGAGAGAAGGAGGCACGAGAGAGCAAGAGAGCAGGAGAGCAAGAGAGCAAGAGAAAGAGTATTCGAAAGCGTAAATGTTTCGACACAGTAATGGCTTAAAAGCAGATGAGTCGCCGCTTCTTAAGGTTTATGTCGACGCACCATCAATATTACTTATTATTTGGTGCTCAAATATGTGTTGAGATTGCTTCTAGATGCAATCCTACGCACGATGATATATCGACGTTGCGTTGACTAGTACTCGACGTGGCATCGAGATTATTTAGAAACCCTTAATCGACGTAGACCTGTCGACGTTACGTCGAGTTCCAATCGACGTGACTTCGAACTTAATCAACAATTGTTAAGTCGACGTATGCGTCGATAAGATCTTAACACTGCGTCGAATTCTATTCGAATTGTCTGCTTTGCGTGCTTCTCGACGCTAGCGTCGAGTAGAAGTCAATGGTACGTCGACTTCTGTTCGACGCATCTCTCAATAAACAAATCTATTTCTTTTAGAAGATTCTTGTTGTTTTTCCCAGCAATTTTATTTATTTAAAATAGATTATATTATCAGTTTTATAATCTATATAAATAGGTCAAGATAGAGTTTACTCCCTTGGATGAAGTTTGTTCCTTATCTTTGTCCTACATTTTCTTCCCCACTCAATCCTCTCCTGAGTGGGAACCTACCTAGTCCTACACATGTAATTCAAACATTAGAAGGGACCCAGTTTACCTTGGGCCCTTTGCTTTTACCATTATAAGGTTCAATAAAAGAATAGGAGGGTCTTTCATGATACCCCATGGGATGATAAGGAATGGATTTCCCAGACCTATTATCTTGGTACTTGAAATGAGAGTAAAATGTATCAAAATATAATAAATTAGCAGAATGTTTGATTATCCTATGTTTTGATTTATTCTTTTGGTTGTAGTTATTTGACCTCTCTAGATGACCCTTTCCTAGGGGTTTGTGCTTGTTATTCAGACTTATCCTCTTAGGTTTGTCTAACCTGTCTGGATGACTATTATCTCCACCCTTGGGTGATGCACTCTTCTCACTAGATTGATATTCACTAGATCTAACAAATGGCACTGGATTTTTTTAGGCTGGTTTCCTAGATGTTTTTGTGTTAGTGGAGGGCTCTGCTCCTAATCCTAGGTGATTAAATCTCATAGATAGATATTCAGTGATATCCTTGAGCTTTTGACTCCTCACATTGAGTGAGTCCTCAAAGTCCTTTGCCTTTGCTAGTCCCTCTTTTAGATTTGTATTTTCCTCTCTAAGCTTGATCAACTCTAACTCTTTATCATTAATTTCATTTATTAGGTTTTGATTAGTTAGATGCATTTCATTTTTCTTAAGGTTCTCTAGTTCAGTTCTAGCTATGCCTAGTTCTTTTTCTACCCTAAGATGCTCAATGCAGAAATCTTTAAAGTATTATTTAAAATCATCTGAAGTAAAATCAAATTAATCAAAGACAGATGATACCTGATCATTTTCTTCATCTGATACCATCCCAAGAGCCATCATGCAGGCTGCTACTGCTTCTTCTTCATCCCCACTTTCAGATGATGAGGAGTCTACTTCTGCTTCAGAATCGCTCCAAGTCTCAGCAATAAAGCCTTTGGCTTTCTTCTTGTCCTTTCCTCTGATGAACTTCTTCTTCTTCTCATCCTTGCTGTTGCTTTTCTCCCTTTCCACTTGTGGGAAGTCAGGAGCAATGTGCCCTGGTTTGCTACAGGTATAACAGATAACCTCCTTCCTTGGAGTCTTATCATACCTGGGCCTTGAGTCCCTTTCTCTTCTCCTAGAGTCCTCAGTCTTTACCCACTTCTTGAATCTCTTTGCCAGCAGGCTGAACATTTTATCCTCAGGAGTGGAGGACTCTCCTTCAGTAGCTTTGAGAGCAAGGGACCTTTGAACAGGGGCTGGAGAGGTCTCCCTTTCTTCAGCCTCAGCCCTATTTTTCAGGAGCATCTCATAGAACTTAAGCTTTCCTAGCAAAGCTTCAGTTGAGATTTCTCTGTGGCATCTGGATTCTCTGATTGCCCAGATCGTTCAATCCCATGAGCTAGGAAAGCACATGAGAATCTTTTCATTAATTTCAGTCAAGGATATTTCCTTGTCTAAGCCTCTAAGCTCATTAATGATAAGACTGAATCTGTCATACATATTGGCAATAGATTCTTTAGCCTTCTTTTGGAAATTCTCATAGTGGATATGAGAAGGGAATTTTTGTCCTTTCTTTCATCAACGCTTCCCTCAACTATTGTGGTGAGGGAATCCCAGATCTCTTTTGCTGATTGGCATTCAACAACTTTCTGGAAAAAGTCATCAGACATTTTTGATACCAGAATATTCATGGCCTTGGCATCACATGCCTTGACCTTCTTCTCAGCCTCAGTCCGTTCCTTTCTTGGTAAAGCCTCAGTTGTTAAGGTTTCTCCTTCCTTTTGTCTAACTGGAGCAGGAGGACCTGTGAGAAGAACATCAAAGATATCTTCATCAATGGAATTCATGTAAAGTTTTATTCTAGCCTTCCAGAGTGTGAACTTATTTAAGTTACACACTGGAGGTCTTGTTGAAGCATAATCCTTAGAGCTCTATTTTTTTTTATATTATAAAATATGTTTATATAAAAGAAATGAGAGTAGGAGGTCTTTTGATCAAGGTGTTAGCCTTTTATTGATCAACCTCCCTCTGATGTTAATTGAAAGTGCACAGTGTGCCTCTGAGAATCCTCTAGAGGGGGGTTGAATAGAGATTTAAATATTTTTTCTATCTTAACTGTGTTCAATAATTTATTCAAAGGTATTATGCTTAACAATACAGGCAGAATAAAGAAAGTAGAAAGTAAGGTGCAGAATAAAAGAATGGACAACACAGAAAATCACAGCACAGACACAAAGAATTTTATAGAGGTTCCCTAAAATGTGGGTAGTCCTCTCTTCTACCATCTAGTAGGAATGCACTACCTGTGCCCGAGTCTTTTGATCAGGAGACTCTTAGAACCAATGATCTTTTGATAAGGAGATCATGAACCACCAGATCTTTTGATAAGGAGATCTTGAACCACTGAATCCTTTGAAGAGGGATTAATAAAAATCTTTTACATAATGAGAAAGAAGAAAGAAAAAGGTTGAAGGAATTCTTTTCTCAGAATTCTTATGATGGATGATAGAAGAACAACCAATTTGAAGTCCCACAGAATCTGCTATTGATTAGTCTCTGCTTTTGATGAAGATGAACTTCAGAGACTTTGATTGTCAGATTCTCCTTGACTTCTTCATATTTAGATCTTGTTGCTATATGGTAGTGATGAGAAGCAGCTATCAGATCTACTGTTCTCTTAGATGAAGAATAATTGTATTTCTCTTTTCTCTTTTTCACTTCTTGATTAGGGTTCCTGAGAGAGATGAAGAATAAGAGGAAGCCCTAGAAACAATGAAAGAGTCGGCCGATGTTGATGAATGCCCTGTTGCCTCTTTCTTCTATCTTGTTTTTATTCCCCTCTCTCTGAATTTGAAATCCTTCCCTTTCTGATATCCTTGATATGGTAACATACATATCACTTTCTCTTTCTTTCCTCTTTTTAATTCTCGGCCCGTCCACCTGGAATGAATATGTTTCCAAGAAACCTTTTTGTCTTCTTCTTTAATGCTTCTTTCCAATTCAGGCAATTATTGAGCCATTAGAGAACGGTCTTGAAACATGTGGGCCATGATAGAAGCATCAGAAAGACAGTTGTAAAGATTGAACTTTCACAGACTGTATTCGATATAGCGTCGAATTAACATCCTCACTTATCGACGCTGCTTCGAGTTCATCTAAGAGCTGCTTTGATTGCTTCTGTGCTCTGACTGAACTCAGCTAGTCGACGTTGCGTCGATTCCTTATCAACGCACCCGTTGAGTTGAATAGCATCCACTCTGACTTCCATTAACTGCGTCGAGATGATGCTGACGTTGCATAGACTTTAGATGGCTTTGACATGTATTCCCTTCTGCATCGAGTTTGAAGTAGAATCTGCGTCGACTTCTCAAGTTCCTTCGACAAGTCTCTGGTCTCTGCGTCGATATCTATTCGACGTAACGTTGACTAGTGTTACTTCGACAGTAGAGTTGAACCACTTGGACTTCTAGTTGGAGTAGCGTCGACATGAACTCGATGTTGCGTCGAATTCCATTTGACGCAATTATTAACTTCTACCATTTTTGCTTCCCTTGATCTAGTGTTGACACTCTTGGTTGAGTGTGACATCCTAAGACATCTAATGACCAAATTACCCTCACTATACAATGGGTAAATTAAATCCTAGTGAATAAAATCACTTTTAATTAATTTGTTAAGTTAAATCTAGGGTTTTTCATAACATATAATTTAAATTCTCCAGGGATGTTACATTCAATAACTTGCGTTAGAAACCTCGCAGGCTTAACCTGAATTTCGGGGATGGAATTTTTATTTTTATGTATTGGGATTTGTAACATCCCCCAAACGACTAGAACCCTAGGACGGTTTTGTCATGTGTAGGTGATGACAAAACCCTAGGATGCGAGAAGAGAACATAAGAGCTTAGGCTCGAGGCAAAAATCACCATGGTGTGAGGATAGTGATTTCTAGTTACCAAGCCTAGGGTTAGCCTTAGGGTGTCACCATGACCCATGACCTCACCATGACATGACTAACCCAGTAAGGGGGTCCCCTCGTAATACCACAATTATCCAACCATAGAAAGAAGCGGGTGTATTGAATGCAGCGCTAGCGCCGGAACTAGCGGCTAGCGCCGGCGCTACCGGCTAGCACTGGCATTAGTGGTTGTTTAGTCGGACCATCGAGACGAGTTCTGAACTACTAAAACGAACCGTACATCTTCGAGACGCTAGCGCGGGCGCTAGTGCAGAGCGCTAGTGGTGGTTGCCAAACCGGCGAGCATTATGCCATCGAGATGCTAGCAGTGGCGCTAACACTAGTGCCGGCGGTAACTCAATCGATGAGAGTCGGACGAGACTCATTTTGGTGACCAAATTCATGGCCAAGGGAGTCCAAAAGTCCTCTCAATTGATGGGGATTTATTCCCCCTATCAATTAGAAGAATATTAAGAGGTTTTCCAACTTTAATGGAGGGTAAATTTAGTGACCTTTGGGGATTGCCGAAATTTTCACCATGAATGTTGTTAATGGAGGAATCCCAAGCTTCTTCTCCTCCCCTACTAGGATTTGGTTCTATAAAAGGGCTCAAGGGGTGTATGGAATGAGTTTCCACCACTTTTTTAGAAGAATTTTCCTACCTAAGCACCTACGGGCATGGCACCCAAGAGCTCTCGACCAACCATGGCGGACCGGCGATCGGCACGACTACAAGCCAAAATTCTGTTCCTATCCTCTCATCCATTTCTTAGTGGGTAGATCTCATTATTTTGGCCACTAGATTTGGGGCCAATTGGTCTTGGATCGGCATGGCCGAAAGCTTGTGTTCATGCTTTTCTTCTCTTGTTCAAATTCCTGATTCCGGCTGCCTCCGACTGGCCAACAACCGTACATCGCTTGCCGCCACCTCAACAAAGGTGGTGGAGGCATTGATCGACAGGGAGAGCATCTAGGTGGCCGGGAAATCACCTCCCAAGTGGGTACAAGATGGGCCAATTGTGGTCGTCAGCTGATTGGAGAAGATGAACTGATGCCCTCCATTTAGAAAGATTAATAATTTTGTGATTTATTAACGTCATATTTTCCCCCAAGAAATGCACGTTTTTAAAACTGGAGTTTGAACCCCTTAGATGCCGTTTTAGGAAAAATGGCCAGATACAAAAGTTGTAGATCTCTGTGTCTAGTTTAGTTTAAAATTAATTTGAGCCGCTTTGTCCCACTGGATTGACTGCAACACTCAAAATGGTGCAACCTATACATAGGGTTGATCTGAGAATGATTTGAATGCCCCCATTAATCCATGTCCAAATGCTTTGAAATTTTGAGCATAGGTTAGATTTACCCTTACCATCACCATATCCAAAAATGGGAATTTTTGGAGAAACTTTTTCTATGGTTTTTGTAGAAATTTAATAATTTTTGTAGAACCTCTAAACCCTTTCAAATTTTGTTTGGTGGTCCTTATGGTCATTACATGTTTCTGATAAAAATTCCATTCCATTTGAGATTGATTTGGTTGAGTAATTGAGTAACCCAAGATTTGTCAAACTAAGGGTTAAAAGGTCAAAAATGCACTTGTTGGGTTGAATTGGAAAATCTCATCCAAAAGTGATGAAACATTGGCCACTAATTTATTATCACATAAAACACCTCCTTCCAAGACTTGGGGTGATTTGGGGGTAGTTGTGCCCTAGAACTCTAGTTCAAACCTTAGGGTTGTACCTTGAACCTATTGAAGGACATAGGCTCATATGTCCTTGGATTGACTTGAAATTTGGTAGAGAGGTTCATAGGGTGGTGTAGAGCCTTTGGTATTTTATTTGGAATTTTTGGAGACTTTTATTCTCTCTGATTTAATGATGAATCACTTAGGGCTCTTTCTTACTAGAAGGAATTACATGCTCATATAGCCTAGGATGTTAATGAAACTTTGGCAGTGAGTTTTTATTGATGATATTGTTCTCTGATAATTTTATCAAGAATTTGGAAGTGTAATTTATGGTACTTCATTCCTAACCCTCAATCTGTGCCATTGTTGTATACAAATTAATTATGGGTTTAATACTCACTGGAAAATTTTGGAAATTGGTCAGAGGACTTGTTAGGACAAACACATGATCTATTAATTTTAGAATAATTTTTGGAGTTATTTATATATGGTTTCCTTCACAAGGTGACCATGGACATGTTTATTTAATATATCGAATTAAATGGTCAATTGGATTTAGAAAATTATGGAACTTCATCAGTAAACTTTTCTGACCATTTTGGAAACCAGCTAATTTTCTTGTAATTGTTCAATGAGAATTTCTAGTATCTACTTTGTTAATCATTGATCTTAATTAATTAGTTTATATTTTAATTAGAGATCAAAACCTTTCTAGAAAAATGTGAATTTTAGGTTTGGCTGTTATTTTGCTGTTATCTAGTTGTACAAATTTTAGTTAAGCCATACCATGTAAGAAAACCATACTTGATGTACAAAATCATAGGTTCCCTGATTTTGGAGTAATTAAAATAATTACCAAATTATGTAGAAAAATTATAAACTTCTGGAGATGGTGCTATACTGTCAAAACTCACCCCCAATAATAATCTTGTGTCATTTTGATGATTATTTGGTGTACCTCATCTCATGCACCTAATGTAGCTCATTTGGCCTGTGTATAGTAAAATTGTTGTTAGTAATGGAACGTTCACCTAGAGGGGGGGGGGGGGGGGGGGGTTAGGTGATCTTGGTTCTTTTTGATAAAATAGTGTGAGTTATGAGTATTTAAGCACAACAGTAAAATATCACACACAAAAGGCACAACAGACAACACAAGATCTATAGAGGTTCCTCAAGACAGGGTGTCTTGAGTAGTCCTCTTTCCCTCTACGCGTACCCAGCAGTGTGCTAGGCTCGGCAAACTCCGCCAAATCTTCAGGCCCTCAAGCCTTACAACACGGACCTGCAAGTCCCAACAGCCTAGGCCCGCAAGCCCCTACTTCCCCCGAGCCCGCAAGCTCGACACTTAGGTCCTTAAGCCTTACAATACGGACCCGCAAGTCCAATAGCCTAGGCACGCAAGCCCCTACTGCCCCCAAGCCCGCAAGCTCGACACTCAGGCCTTGAGTGCACGGTTTCTTCTGCCGAATGAAGATCGACAACTTTAGCCTGTTGAAGATCGGCTCCTTGAGAGTGAAGAAGATGCTTCTAAATCAGATCTTGAGAGCACGTTTCTTCTTCAAATCTCTTCTTAGCCTGATGAAGATTGGCAACTTAACAGTCGATGAAGATGACTGCTTCTTCTTTTTCTCTTTCTTTCTTGCGCCGCTAGTACTGTTTGATTCGCTATTTGCGCAAGTTCTTTCTTGTTCTATGCTTTTTAGGGCGACCTCTTATCTCTTTTAAAAGACTGTGAGGCTCCCAATGGTCTTCTGAGAATATTCCTTAAGTGTTAGATGCTCCATTCCTTAAGAGCACGCGTTGAATGATGACAGCATTAATTGTTGATAGGCAGTCAGGCATTGGCATTAAATGCTGACAGCGCGTCTGCAATATTTGAATCTGTCTCGACGATATTTCCATCGTTATGACATCATTGACAATATATCGACGACATAGCTTTTGTCGAAGCCTTGAACTTAGATATACTTTTAATTCTTCTAGCTTCTTCTTCTGATGCTGGTACCTCGTCGATACGACACAATCTGCAGCTACTGCATATACGACGATATGCTATCTCTGACTGTGTCGTCGTGATCTTCATTCTTGTAGACTGTCGTCGTAATCATGTTGATCTCTCAACGACGTGGGTGATACTATGTCGACAGATCATACTTCACCAATTGCTTGTATTCAGGTGTCCTTCTTTAGTCTTCTCGATGACATTCCTTCTTTACAACGATGTTCAATGCCATCAGTCAAACTTAGCGTTTTCAACGACAAGGCTTCTTCTCGACGAGATATGTTCTTCTCGACGACAAATATACTTTGTTAATGTCGATGATACTGCATCTTCTCGACAACATTTCTTCCTTAGTCTTCATTCTTCTCTGCGTTCGACGAACGCGCCAGATCTCTTCTATCTGCAGCTCCTTTCCCGTCTCAGCGGATCCGCTGAGACAGTGAGCTCGTCCCAGCAGATTTTACCCATCATTTCAGCGGTCAACGATCTTCCTTCTGAGTTCGACGATCTTGCCAAGTCTCAGCGGTCGACGAACACGCTACTTCTCAGTGGTTGCATTGCTCATCATTACGACGATAAGCGTGCTTTGTCGACGATATCTCCTATTCATCTCGACGACATATCTTTAACTTCCTGAGATCATAAGCAAGATAAGTAATCAAATACAAAGTGAAGTAGTCTTGACTTGGTGACTTCTTCAAATCAGGAATCATGTGAGCAAGATTCCCAACAATCTCCCCCCTATTTGAAGAAGTCAGAATCTCAATTCAAGACTACTTTCATTTGACAATAACTATTATAATCTTAACTTTTGAGTGTGTAAGATTGTACTTATCTTTTGCTGAACTTTCTGAGTACATCTAGCTTGTAGCTCCCCCTTGATTTAATGTCTCTTCATTTATGGTCCCCTACTTCTTTGCTCCCCCTGTCTTTGAGGTCGTCATCTTTGAGCACCTTGTCTTGAACATTTGATGCCATTTCTTTCTCCCCCTTTCTGACTACTTTGCTGGAGCTCTTCTTTTAGGAAACCATGGTCCAAGGCTCCCCCTTGCTCGGTTATAGTTCATCCAAATCCTAAAAGATTGTCTTACCAATCATCTAGAAAGGGATTAGTGAAAAATAAGTAGAGGATTACTCTAAGTTCAACATTCCTAGTTGGAATTTGAAGAAGTTGAACTTAGCTTCATCTAGGGGCTATGTAAATATATCCGCCACTTGTTTGTCTGTTGGGACAAATTCAAGGGTGATATCTTCATTTTCCATATGCTCCCTGATGAAGTGATACATGATCTCAATATGCTTAGTCCTGCTGTGAGAGACAGGATTCTTAGCAATTAAGATTGCGCTTGAAGAGTCACAAAACATGGGTGTTTTGGTCATCTTTAGGTTGTAATCTTCAAGTTGATGTTTGATCCATAGCGGTTGGGCACAACAGCTTCCAGCCGAGATATATTCTGATTCTGCTGTTGAGATTGCCACACTTGTCTGCTTCTTACTGCTCCAAGAGATCAGTCTTCCACCAAGGAATTGACATGTCCCTTATGTACTTTTCCTATCTTCCTTGCACCCTGCATAATCTGCATCTGAATAGCCAGTTAGTTCACAGCCATTGTTCCTAGGGTACCATAGGCCAAGATTTGATGTACCCTTTAGGTATCTTAAGATTCTCTTGACAGAGACATGATGAGATTCCTTAGGGTTCACCTGATATCTAGCACAGACACATGTAGCAAACATTATGTCAGTCCTACTTGCAGTTAGATAGAGCAGGGATCCAATTGGTTTCATCAAAGGGTATGCCCTTCTCATCCTTGTCCAGAGACACATTGGTTCCCATTGGAGTCTTCATTGAAGAAGCACTCTCCAATCCAAATTTCTTGACTAGCTCCCTAGTGAACTTTGTCTGGGAGATGAATATACCATCTTCAGATTGTTTCACCTGGAGACCTAGGAAGTATTTGAGCTCACCCATACTGCTCATCTCAAACTTTCCCTACATCAAGTTGGCAAACTTTTTGCAGAGATTGTAATCTGTATAGCCAAAGATGATGTCATCCACATAGATCTGGACTAGCAAGATCTTGCCCTTTACTTCCCTTAGGAACAATGTCTTATCAATCTTTCCCCTTGAGAACTTGTTCTCAATTAGAAAGATTGATAGGGTCTCATACCAGGCCCTAGGAGCCTGCTTTAGGCCATAAAGAGCTTTTCTAAGAAAATAAACGTAATCAGGATGAGTGGAATCTACAAAACCTGACGACTACTCTACATATACCTCCTCTTTGAGGTAACCATTTAGAAAGGCTGACTTCACATCCATCTGATAGACCTTGAATCCTTGGTATGCTGCATAGGCTAGAAACAGTCTTATTGCTTCCAGTCTGCCTACTGGAGCAAATGTCTGATCAAAATCTATCCCTTCCTCTTGTTTGTAGCCTTTTGCCACTAGCCTTGCTTTATTCTTGGTGATGATTCCATTTTCATCCAACTTGTTTCTATAGACCCATTTGGTTCCTATGATGTTCTGTCCTTGGGGTCTTGGAACCAGTTTCCAAACCTTGCATCTTTTAAACTGGTTCAGCTCCTACTGCATTGCTGCAATCCAAAATGGATCCTGATTTGCTTCCTCAAAGTTCTTGGGTTCAATTTGAGAGAGAAAACTCAGGTACAATGCTTCATTTGCAGCTCTGCTCCTTGTCAGCACACCTTGGTTGACATTTCATATTATCTGCTCTTGGGGATGATCTCTTACTTGTCTCAAGGCAGTTGGGAGTATACTGGGTACTTCTGCATCAGCAACTTCTTCGCGTTGCACTTCTTCAGCCGTTTCTGACCTTTCTACAGGTTCTTCCTCGATTTCAACTATCACTGACTGATTCTCATTTCTTAATGAAGTATTAACATTGACTTTAATGGATAGCTTCTCTATTCTCTCCACTGTACCTTCATTCACTAGAGAACTAGACCAGCCCTTATGTATAAGGCTAGTCTCATCAAATACCACATGAACAGATTCTTCCACTGCTTGGTTATTGATGTTGTACACTCTATAGGCCTTGCTATGAGAGCTGTAGCCAACAAAAATACCCACACTTCTTTTCTCAGCAAACTTAGTTAGCTTGTATTTCCCATTATTAAGGACATAACATTTGCTTCCAAATATCCTAAAGTAGGATAAGGTTTCTTTTCTGCCCCTCATTAACTCATAGCGAGTTTTCTTGTGGTTTTTGATGATGGAAGCCCTGTTTATCACATGACAAGCTTTATTGATAGCCTCTGTCCAGAAGTATTTTGGTAGGGAGGAGTCACTTAGCTTTGTCCTACTAGCTTCTATTAAGGTTCTGTTCTTCCTTTCCACAACCCCATTCTGTTGAGGAGTTCTGGGTGAGGAGAATTCTTGGGAGATACCTAGTTCTTGGCAGAATTATGTCATGGCCCCAGACTGAAATTCTGTCCCATGGTCACTTCTGAGTTTGACCACAGTACAGTCCATCTCATTCTGGATCTGCCTAACAAAATTTCTCAAGATATCTAGGGTATCTGACTTCTTTTGAGGAAGAATACCCAAGTGAACCTTGAATAGTCATCAACAACTACAAGTGTGTAGGTCTTCCCTCCTAAGCTATGAACTGACATAGGACCAAACAAATCCAGGTGCAGTAGAAATAGGCACCTAGTGGTCTCTTTGTTAGATATGCTTTAAAAGCTGGTCCTAGTCTGCTTTCCAAGTTGGCAAGCTTGACATGGACCATCTTTGATGCACTTAATGTCAGGTCCATTTCTTACTAGGTTTTGTGAGAAAAGCTTGCCTATTGTCTTATAGTTGATGTGTGCAAGTCTCTTGTGCCATTGAATACAGAGAGCCTCTTTACCATCAGCCACAAGACATATGGGCATGGAAGAATTTGTATTGAGAAAATTTAAACAATAAATATTCCCACTCCTAGTGCCAGTTAAGGTGGCCTCAGAATCTAAGGACTTCTTAATTAGACACTTGTCCTTGTGGAAGGTAATAACAAAGCCTATGTCACAAAGTTAACTTATGCTTATGAGATTGTGTTTCAATCCCTCCACATAAGCCACCTTTGTGATTGTAACTAACCCATTTAAGATGCTGCCATAGCCCCTGGTCACTCCCTTTTCTGATCCTCCAAAAATCACTGTTGGTCCATTCTCCACAGGGGTGAACTCTTTCAAGTACCTTCTGACTCCAGTCATGTGCCTGGAGCAGCCACCGTCCAAATACCAAATTGGAGATTGGTTGGCATTTGGACCTACCTGCAAGATAAATTACTTTCCCTTAGGTACCCAAAATGGATTGGGTCCTCGGTTTATGTTAGGTTGATATAAGGGAACACTAAACCACGAGGGGTTCTGCACTCTCTTTGCATTGAGCCCTTTTGGATTGAACCAACAGTCCAAGGCAAAGTGGTCTACTTTTCCACAGCACCAGCATTCATGTCTGTTGTATCTTCTCTTCTGATTCACCATCTGAGTGGGGTGGCAGTGGTGATGAGAAGAGGAGAATCCTTCTTTCCTAACAGATCTTGGATGAACCTCATATGTGTGAGTTTGGGGTGGAATCGGTCTCACCACATTTTGATTTACCTTCTTGGGAATAGGCTTTGTAGGAACAGCCTTTTCCTTACTTTTGATTGTTGTTGCTGCAGGTTTATGGGCTGAAGGACTTGACACCAGCACCTTCTTGTAGGAAGGTCTAGCTTCAGAATCTTTGACCTTAACTGTCTCCTGATTAAAACCAATACCATCTCTGAACTGTCCAGAGAAGGTGTCAATGATAGGCAGGATAGTTTTGGGCATTGAGAAGCTGGATGTCAGTTTCTTCTCAGCCAACAACATTTCCTCAAGGTCCTTAAGGACCTTGTTCTTCTGTCCTAACTCAGCATTTTTAAGCCTTATGGCTTCCTTGAATTGGTTCACTTCCTTGCTCATAGCATCCAGCTTCTCAGCTGTCTCCTGCAGCTCAGATTGAACAGGCTTCAAGGAATCTAACTCCTTGGTCTGGACTTTGAGGAGTTTCTTACAGCCCTTGAAGGCTTTCCACAAGGCTTTGTATTGCCTTATTAGTTCAGATTTAACTTCATACTGGGATCTTGAGGCTGTGTTATTGGCAGCAGACACATCCTCATCATCAAGCAAAGAATCTGCCACTGATTCAGAATCAGAGGCAGATAGGGAGGTTCTATGATTTACCTTTCCAGGAGAGTTGTCATCCTGGTTGCCTTCATTGATGGCCATCAATCCAATAACTGCCTCGTCCTCAGTCCTAGAGGATCTTGAGTTAGAGTCACTCAACGTTCTCGTCTTCTTAGCCACGAACCCTTTTTCAGAGTTCCTCTTGCTCCTCGAGCTTCTTCTTTCTTCATGGTTCCTTGACTCCTTCTTCTTAGAGGGACAGTCCGCAGCCATGTGACCTGTTTTGCTACATGAATAGCAAGCAGTATTATTTAAATCATGTCTGTTGTTGTCCCTCCTCCTTCTGTGTAGCAACTTTCTGAACTGTTTTGAGAGGAGTGCCACCTCTTTATCAGTGTCATCATAATCAGAGGAGCTGGCTTCTGATTCCTCACTGCTCTCAGATATATTCTGAGATGCAGAGCTCTTGCTCTTGAATATTCTGGTGCTCTCAGCCTTTAGAGCCACAGATTACTCTCTTGAGCTCACTCTTGAGCTTTCTTCTTCAGCCTTCCTGGTGTTGAGCTGAAGTTCATGAGACAGTAGCTTTCCATATAGATTTTTGGGCTCCATGACGCCCAGCTGACCCATCTCTCTGATGGCACAGATCTTGATATCCCATTCTTTTGTGAGGGATCTGAGAAACTTGTCATTTAGATCAGAGTTTGTGAATGCTCCATCGTAGTTTCACACACCATTCACTATCTTGAAAAATCTCTCATAGCAGTTGGAGATTGTTTCATTCTTGCCTTGCTTGAAGGCCTCGTACTCTTGTTGAGAAGGGATTTTCTATCATCCCTAACCTCTTCAGTACCCTCCATGTATATGATCAGGGAGTCCCACATCTCCTTGGTCGTTTTGCAGTGAATCAGATTTTGGAGGGTAGAGTCATCTACGGCACTTACAATTACATTTTGTGCCCTATTATCTAGGCCTGCCAAGGCCAGCTCGTCCTTGGTCATGTCCTCATATTTCTTTACCACCTTCTTTGTTGGATCAATGGTGGAAGCGGTTGTGGGGATAAAAGGACCCTGTTGGACTGTCAGATAGATTCTTGGATCGGCTGCTTCCATGAACAACCTAACTCTTTCCTTCCAGATTGGAAAGTTCTCCTTGCAGCAGATCAGAAGTTTCATAGATCTCATCTCCCGATTTTGATCTCCACCAGCCATGGTGAGTCGTTCCTCGATCTAGATCAGACAGTTAAGTCTTCTTTTGATCAACCTGGCTTTGATACCACTTGTTAGTAATTGAACTTTCACCTAGAGGGGGGGGGGGGGGGGGGGGGTGTTAGGTGATCTTGGTTCTTTTTGATAACATAGTGTGAGTTCTGAGTATTTAAGCACAGCAGTAAAATATCACACACAAAAGGCACAGCAGACAACACAAGATCTATAGAGGTTCCTCAAGATAGGGTGTCTTGAGTACTCCTCTTTCCCTTTATGCCTACCCAGCAGTGTGCTAGGCTCGACAAACTCCGCCAAATCTTCAGGCCCACAAGCCTTACAATACAGACCCGCAAGTCCCAACAGCCTAGGCCCGCAAGCCCCTACTGCCCCCGAGCCCGCAAGCTCTACACTCAGGCCCTCAAGCCCTACAACACGGACCCGCAAGTCCCAACAGCCTAGGCCCGCAAGCCCCTATTGCCCCCGAGCCCGCAAGCTCGACAAATCTCACCCGCAAAATGCACTGCCTTGGCCCTCAAGCCTCACAGCTCTCCAGCCCTCAAGCTGGACAAGTTGGCCCGCAAGCCTTACAAGAAATTACAGTAATAAAACCGTTTCTTCTGCCGGATGAAGATCGGCAACTTTAGCCTGTTGAAGATCGGCGCCTTGAGATTGAAGAAGATGCTTCTGAATCAGATCTTGAGTGCACGGTTCTTCTTCAAATCTCTTCTTAGCCTGATGAAGATTGGCAACTTAACAGTCGATGAAGTTGACTGCTTCTTCTTTTTCTCTTTATTTCTTGCGCCGCTAGTACTGTTCGATTCTCTATTTGCGTAAGTTCTTTCTTGTTCTCAGCTTTTTAGGGCGTCCTCTTATCTCTTTTATAAGACTGTGAGGCTCCCAACGGTCTTCTGAGAATATTCCTTAAGTGTCAGACGCTCCATTCCTTAAGAGAACGCGTTGAATGATGACAGCATTAACTGATGATAGACAGTCAGGCGGAGGCATTAAATGCTGACAGCGCGTCCGCAACATTTGAATCCGTCTCGACGATATTTCCATCGTTACGACGTCATGGACAATATCTCGACGATATAGCTTTTGTCGAAGCCTTGAACTTAGATATACTTTTAATACTTCTAGCTTCTTCTTCTGATGCTGGTATCTCGTCGATACGAGACAATCTGCAGCTACTGTATATACGACGATATGCTATCTCTGACTGTGTCATCGTGATCTTCCTTCTTGTAGACTGTCATCGTAATCATGTTGTTATCTCGACGATATGAGTGATACTATGTCGACAGATCATACTTCACCAATTGTTTGTCTTCAGCTGTCCTTCTTTAGTCATCTCGGTGACATTCCTTCTTTACAATGATGTTTATCGCCATCAGTCAAACATAGCCTTTTCAGCGACAAGGCTTCTGAACGACGAGATATGTTCTTCTCGACGACAAAGCTACTTTGTTAATGTCGACGATACTGCATCTTCTCGAAGACATCCCTTCCTTAATCTTCATTCTTCTCTGCGTTCGATGAACGAGCCAGATCTCTTCTATCTGCAGCTCCTTTCCCGTCTCAGTGGATCCGCTGAGACAGTGAGCTCGTCCTAGAAGATTTGACCCCTCGTCTCAGCGGTCGACGATCTTCCTTCTGAGTTCGACGATCTTGCCGAGTCTCAGCGGTCGACGAACACGCTACTTCACAGCGGTTGCATTGCTCATCATTACGACGATAAGCGTGCTTTGTCGACGATATCTCCTATTCTTCTCGACGACATATCTTTAACTTCCTGAGATCATAAGCTAGAGAAGTAATCAAACACAAAGTGGAGTAGTCTTGACTTGGTGACTTCTTCAAATCAAGAATCATGTGGGCAAGATTCCCAACAACTGTAAAAGTTGAATAACTTGTAGAACATTAGATGAGAATGGAAGGTAGATGGTGTACTTTATCTGGTTGAGGAGATTTGAGGTCATCAATAGGAGCTTGTACGTTGAGTGTGCCCGATAAGCAAAGTTGCAAGGCTGTGCTCGGGATTGACGAAAGATTGTCATTCCCTTGGAGTGGAATATTAAACACATAGAGTTAACTCAAGTGAAATGGTAAGAGGGGTATGTTCAAGGGTAGACATCAATAATAATAAGTGTCTTGGAAAGGGCGGTTTGGGCTATCATCCCATCGTACCTCCTAGTACCACTGCGAGCCCCTCACAAGGTAGACCTCGGGAAGTCCAAGATTAACCCTAAATTGTAGGAGTAAATTGTTATGCAAGATTAACTCAATAATACACTCACCCACACCCCGCTGCTACTGGTGTTACCTTATTTGGTCAGACGAGCAGTAGGCTCGGTGGATGTGGTTGCGGATGGGCTTGTCCGGCGAGCAGGTGGATCAGAATTTTGTTGTGACTGGCAGGTTAGCCCGGTGAGCTTATGCCTCGGAGATACACAGTAATCATATTGCATGTGCATAAACATGGTGGGTCTTTGGTATAGATGGTCGTTCACACCGACGTCAATACGCTGATTCGGCAAGTTTGGATTTGCACTTAGCCAAGAATGTCTGGTGGTCCAGCCAGCATGAGTACGCAGGCGCTCCGCGGTTTTGCTTTCAGGCGTATGATAGGTCTAGGTTAGGTAGTGTGAATACAATCCTAGAGGTGGGCGAGGCCCACCCACCACTTCTGTTTGCCACTACAGGGGTATCCTGGGAGTCGGCTAGCTCCAAAAATGGGAACTAAAGGTCTATGCACATCGAGTAGAAGTGTGTGAGTTGCACTTGTGTGATCATAACATTACCTAGCATAACACTGCATGTCATAACATTAACATTGCATTTCAACGCCTACCCCTACCGTATAAATTGGTTGTGGGACCCTTTATACGACAGGCCTTGCGAAATGACCCCTTGTTCTATAGGTTTGTATGGGCTTTCTTATCAATCAATTGTTACTTTTCTGCTCTTTACTTGTCTTTAATTGCTTACTTTACTTGTTTTTTACCTTGCTTACTTTACTTGTTCTTTACCTTGCTTACTTAAACTTGTTCTTTACCTTGTTTTGTTTACTGTTTCATATATATAAACAACTGTGTAGTGATAGATACTCCTGTAGCTAAGACAGGTCACCTGCTTTATGTTATACCCCTTGCTTTACTCCGCTTTATCCTCCCGCTCGGTGCCTAGGGCCACCGAAGGATGGATAGGGGGAAACGAGGCTTAGTCTTTTGACTAACGGTCGGTGGACCATATCATTTTAGGGGACAGAGGAGACGCATCAACACCAGAGGCAGGTGCCGAAGGAGGCTGGCCAGTCTAGCATGAGAGCGCCAGTCACAGGATCGGTGAGTGTCTTCAGTAGTTTTGCTTCCGCGAGTGATTCTGTAGTGAGGAAATGATGTACCGAGCATGAGCCTTTATATTACTACTTTTTATTTCAGTTATTATTTGTGGACATCTCCTTTTCATTATGATCTACATTTCATGTGATGTGCACTTGAACTTACTTTTGCATCATTTGTACTTTTCTTCTTCTGTAATCGATATGGCCGGCAGGATCGGTATTTTGTAGTAGCGACCTTCCCGAGTGTTGGTGTCACCGCAAACCGGCAGTTCCGGGCTTAAGACCCAGTTTTGTAGCAAAAAAAGGAGTCTTACACACTCTGAGTGGTAGCACTGTTGAGCCTGAGGTAGGATTTGGAGCAAACATGAGAGATCCTGAGGGATCTAAGTTGTATGCTCTTGGAGCTGTTTTTTTGGAGGAGTTTGCCTTGTGTAACACACTGATAGAAAGGTATAGAGGGAAAGTGGATTACCCATATACACACTGTCTGGGGGAACAACTATAAATAGGTGTGTTCTTTCTGTGGTTTGCATTTACTTTATTTAATCTCTAAACACTAATAGCTATAACTAGATAAATTCAAATAAACCTATTCACCCCCCCCCCTCTAAGTGAGTTAGACTACTACCAAGTAAACTATCAAGTGGTATCAGAGGCAGGTTGGTCAATAATGACTTAACAGTCTGATTAGATCTTACTTGGAGTAGTCAAGTCTGAATCCAATGGCTGCCACTGGAGGTCAGAAGGAGATGGGATCTATGAAGTTTCCCATATGCAGGAATGAGACCTTTGGCATATGAAAGCAAAGGATAAGGCTCTTTATGGAATCATCTAACCCTAGGATATACATTACTATAAAGGAGGGTCCCTTTATCCTCATGAAGGCCTCCACTATAGATCCAACAAGGCAAGTGGCCAAGACCTATGCTGAAATGACTAAGGATGAGATTGCACTTGCTACTATGGATAAGAGAGCACAAAACATCATAGTAAATGCAATTGATGATTCCACCTTCCAGAATGTGGTGCACTGTGAGAAAGCGAAAGACATATGTGATACACTTATAGTGTATATGGAAGGAACTGAAGAAGTGAGGGATGATAGGAAATCCCTCTTTAACCAGGATTATGAAGCCTTCAGGAAACACAACCTGGAATGCATAACTGATTGCTATGAAAGGTTCTTCAGAGTGCTGAATGAGCTGAGGACCTATAGAAGGGTCTTCATCCATTATGAGCTGAATGATAAATTCCTAAAATCTCTTACTAGAGTTTGGGATACAAAAATCTGTGGCATTAGAGAAGTGGCAAAGATGGGTGAGACTCCTCCCCATATACTATTTAGGAAGCTGCACTCCTATGAGATGCAGCTATCTGCAAGAAAGGAGGAGGACACATCCACCAAGCCTCATGCAAAGGTTTCTAGCTTTCAAAGATGAAAGCTCTAAGAAGTGCAAAGAAAGAATGCCTTCTCCATCAAGAAGGGATGCTTACAGAGAAAACTCTGAGTCCAACACCTCTGACAGCAACTCATCAAATGAGGAATTTGCTGCATTTTCCAGGCATTTCAAGAAGCTGATGTGGAGGAAGTTGTGGAAGAACAGACCTTCTTCCTCCTCACATCCCATGAAGGAACACAACAGATCAGGGAGGCAGCACCCCATGGGTGACAAGCATGAATCTAAACATGCCAAATATATTTCAAATAATGTTATATATTATTGCTGCAGCAAGCCTGAACATATCATTGCTGACTGTCCAGTTAATAGAAAAGAAAAAGGTGATAAGAAGCCTCATCACCAGAAGGGAAGGAATGGTGGAAAATCCTTTCTGGCAAAGAAGGAGAAAAGCTAGAGTGAATGTGAGTCTTCATCTTCAGATTTTGAAGAAGAAGAGGAAGCCTATATAAGGCTATTTGCAACTGAAGAGGATGAAGATTATCTAGCTGCTAAGGTTGGCATCATGGCCCCTCTATTACATTTAGATAGTGACATTGAGGTGGATAAAGATGACAAAGATTACAACGACTTAATGGCCATGTCAGATGATGAAGACTGTCAGGATCATCCTGATTAGGTATCAACTCCCTTTATTCCTTCTTCTGATTATGAGTCAATTACAGAATCTGAAGCATGCTAATCTAATGATGAAAGTGGTTTAGAATCTGAGGTGGATGTCAATTAATTAATTGACAAGTATGGTGCTCTTTTGGAAGGTCTGAAAAGAGCAAGAAGCAAGCAAGAAATTGCTTCCCTTCAGCAGGCAAAGCCTGAATGTACTGATTCAGCTACCCAAATGGCTCAGATGAGTAGAAAAATCAGTCAGCTGAAGGGAATAACAATATTCCAATTAAGCACCATAAGTCAAAAAACAAGGTCATTAAGGACCTTGAGGAGAAGCTTCTCAAGGAGAAAAGCTTAGTGGCTCAATTCTCTAAACCCAAATCCATACTGCCCATCACTAATACCTTCTCCTCCCAATCTAATAGAAGAGGGCTGGACATCAATAAAGTGGCAGTAGGTGCTGAGAATGGAAGAAACGGCTAGGCTAAAGCTAGGCCTCATACCACCTTTCAAAAGGTGTTACTTCCCTCTAACAGGTATGACTAGGACAGCATATATGATCACTCGAAGAATGGAAGATCCTATAGGAAGGAGAACAGTCCTAACTACAGAAGGAGAAATTGCATAGGGATGTGTACTTTGAAAGCTCCCCATGAGGAAATTCAAATGGCCCATCCTGGACCATTTGTATTTGGTACTTCAACCCCCTCATTCAAGGATAAGGAAGATGGTTCTTCGAAATCCCATTTAGCAAAACACATGGCTGTTGTCTGGCCTATACTCAAGTCAAACATCACAGTTTCTGATGCCGTCAACTCTTGGTTAGATGCCAAGCTAAGACCAGCTGATGTCATTCTGATAAAGTATGTTAAGACTAACTATAGAAAGTCAACAAGCCAAGTTATTGCTAACAGGAATAGGAAGAATTCTGCTACCTTCTCCTCAGAACATAAGCATTTTGATGCTCCTTCCACCTTAAAAAGTGTTCAGAAAAGAAGGCACAACATCTATGAATATTGGTGCTGTGGTAAAGTGGGGCACTTTGCCTTGATTGTTTGCACAATGAAAGTGCACAGTGTGCCTCTGAGAGTCCTCTAGAGCGGGGGGGGGGGGGGGGGGTGAATAGTGATTTATAATATTTCTATCCTATCAGTGCAGTCAATTAAACTAAGGTATTATGCTCACAAACAACACCACATGCAGAATAAATATTGCTAAAAAATAAAGTGCAGAAAAGATAAGTGTACCGCACAGAAAATCACAACACAGACACAATGATTTTTATAGATGTTTCCCAAAATGTGGGTACTCGCCTCTTCTACCACCTGGTAAGAATGCACCACCTATGCCTGAGTCTTTTGATAAGGATATCTTGAACTACAGATCTTTTAATAAGGAGATATTGAACCACTGAATCCTTTAAATGAGGGATTCTATAAACTCTTTTGCAGTTTGAGAAAAAGGTGATGGAAAGGAGGAAGAAGTAGTGAGAAGTATTCTGCTATCAGAATTCTGATGAAGCCTTCTGCTTCAGATTTCTCTTCTCTGGATTAGCTAAAGATGAACCCCTACTTTTAATAGAGATGATTTGCAAAGGTTATGTGCGTTAGATCCTATCTCTTTCTTCTATTGAAATCAGTCTGCTATATGATATTTGATGAAGGGCAACCTTCTATTTTTCACTGTACTGAGAGAGAGCAGTTCTTGTTATTCACTATCTTTTTGGGGTTCCAGCAGGAAGGAGAAGAAGCAGAACCCTAATCGGCAAGATTTAGAATGTGTGTTACATGCCCTGATTTCTTCTCTCTAATCTTCTTATTTATTATCCATCCTTTAATTTGAATTCCTTTCCTCTTTTAGAGTATGCTGAAAAGTTATTAGACTGGACAATTTCTCTTCCTTTCCTCATTTGTTCACGACTCGTCTGCCAAATGTCTTGATCCTTTCCAAGAAAGCTTTTGTTGTCTTCTTTATTGCTCCTTTATATTCTAGGCAATAAATGAGCCGTTGTAGAACGGTCTTCAGTACTATGGGCCTTAAGAGTGAGTCCCAAAATGATAGCTGAAAAGGTTTCCTTTTCAGACTATATTCGACGTTGCGTTGATTTCTCTTTCTCTCTTATCTACGCACTTTTGAGTCCTTGTAAAAGCAACTTTGAATTCCTCCAAGCTCTAGTTGATCTATGATATCGACGTTACGTCGAATACTTGTCCACGTACCCGTAGAGTTGAAGACTTCACTCTGAACTTCAATATCTGTGTCAATTTGTAGTTGACATTGCGTCGACTTCAGATGGTTTCGACATATTCTTCCTTCTACGTTGTTCCTTCTGCGTTGAGTTGAAGTCAAAGCTGCGTTGACTTCTAATGATACTTCGACATGCTCATTTCATCTACGTCGATAACCATTCGATGTAGCATCGACTTGATCTACTTCAAAAGAGGGATTGAGTTGCTTGGACTTCTAGTCTAAGTTACATCGACATGAAATCGAAGTGGCGTCGAATACAATTCGATGCAATTGTTAACTTTACTCAATTTGTGCTTGTCTTGCTCTGGTCTTTACACTCCAAGTTGTGTATGATATCTTAAGACATCAATGACCAAATTACCCTAACTATACAATGGTTAATTAAAACCTAAGAGTTAAAATCACTTTTAGATAATTTGTTAAGTTAAATCCATGGGGTTTTTCCCAACAATCTCCCCCTATTTATCTTAACAAATTTTACAGATTGTTTAAAGTGATTTTAAACTTTCCTTTTATGTAAACAGAAATACAAACAAGAAGTTAAGTCCAATACAATATGACAGACTGAAGTCCCAAACTATTTCATTCATTTGTTTCCATGGAGTATAAGGATTACAGAATACCTGAGCTTCATTTCTCCTTCTCAGGAGTTTTTCTTTTTCTTGAGAAAACTTTTGGAGTCTTCCTTGGGGCAATCTGCAGAGGCTCATCATCTTCAGGGGACTGGCCCTTCCTCCTCCTGAATTTTCTCCCCCTTCTTAACCTTGCTGGCAAGAAAGGTTAAGAACTCCTTTGTTACCAGGTAGGAGGATATGAAGTCTTTGAGCGCTTGTAGTGATCTTTTAGAATCTAGCAGTTCAGCCTCCATTTGTGAGTATTTTATGTCAAACTTTTTGTCTTGTGTGGCTAATAGATCAGCAAATGTAGTGGACGCCAAGCCAACTGCCTTAGAGATGACCAGCTCAAGGTCAATTGGAGGAATATGTGTGGTAGATGGGGGAGGTGATGGTGGGAAGTCTTTTTGGATAGGAGAGAGTGCCTGGTAGATTTCTGGTGAGATATGGATTGATGGTGGTTGTGGTGGAGTAGACTGAATGTCTGAAAGTGAAATGTGTTGTCTGTGGGACTGTAGTGGTTGTTGATGTGGTTGAAGTGGAATGTAGGATGATTGCGGTGTTTGCTATGGGACTGTAGTAGATGGAATGGATTGGAGGTTTTGTTGTTGTTGTTGTTGTTGTTGTTGAGAAGTACTTTCCAATTGTTGATGAGGAGAAGATTGTGATGGAATAACATCTTGAGGGAGGTTGGAGAAGTTTGCTGTGGAGTTGGAGATGGAGGAGGAGAAGGTGCAGACTGACCAGGCATCAAAATTTGCCTGGTCCATTTGGAGAATATACCTATATTCACTCTTTTGCCTTGAGGAATTTGCACTCCCTTAGACTTGCACACATCTGGGTAATGATGCAACAGCACTTGGCTCATTATCCTCATGTAAGAATTATCTTTATTTGAATATTTGGGACCTATTAGCTTCAAGAGACATTTTCCCCAGTTGATCTTATTGCTTAAAACTAGAACATCAATTATCTGCAGTTGCTGTCTTGGGATTGCATCATGTGCAGATATCTTGCATAACAGCACCTTGCCTACTATGTCAGCCAAATACTTGTATTCTTCTCCAACATCATTCTTCTTTTGATTTATGGGCTTCTCCTTCTTGAACTTCATAATCGGTAGTGCCCTATTGGTCTCTTCTGCTGACAGTTCATCAGAATCACTACCAGATGGTAGATCATATGTTTGAGTCAACATCTCCTCTATAATTGTGATGGCAGTCTCATATATGTTTCCATTTATGGTGCCATCATATCCTTTGTGAAAGCTCTCCTTTAACTCTGTCAGTTCAATTTCCATTATCTTACACCTTGTAGATATTAATTTGGTTAAGCCAGCCTCTTGAAATAAGCCAAGAATGGCTTTGAAGCTTTTTGCCACAGCACTAAAAGAGTCAATAACTATATCAAAGCCAGAGTTTACTTTTGGTGGAGCCATCAAACTTAGGTACCTGCAAACAAAGGAGAAAAACAAGAGAGAGAGAGAGAGAGAGGGAGAGAGAGAGAATGGGGTGCAAGAGAGCTGGAGAAGAAGAGAGCAAGAGAGCAAGGAGAGAAAAATTGGGAAGCATAAATTATTCGACGCTGAAGTTGCTTAAAAGAAGATGATTCGTCATAACTTAGGGTTTAATTCGAAGCACCGTCAATTATAATGAGTATTTGGCACTCAAACATATGTCTAGATTGCTTCTAGAAGAAACTCTATGTGCACTGTTATATCGATGCTGCGTCGATTAATATTCAATGCAACTATGAGATTGTTCGGCAATCCTTAAGTCGACATAGTCATGTCGATGTTACGGCGACTTCCAATCGAAGCGAACTTGGTTATGATCAGCGACCATTAAGTCGACGTATGCGTTGATATGAACTTGACGCTGCATCGAATTCTATTCGAATTATCCACTCTGATTGCTTCTTGACACTGGCGTCGAGTGGGAGTCGATGGTACGTCGACTTCTATTCGACGCACCTATGAATTGGCAGATCTATTTCTTTAGAAATAGTTTGCTATTTTTCCCAGCAATTATATTTATTGAAAATATAGTTTATGATATTAATTTTATGAATGGTAAGGACAACATGGAAGATTTAAAGAAGAAATCACTCCCTTGGTTGAAATTAGTTCCTTCTTTATGACCTATATCTTTCTTCCAACTCCATTCTCTCTTGAGTGGGACCCTACCTAATCCTGCACAAACAGCTCAAACATTAGAAGGAACCCAGGTTACCTTGGGCCCTTTGATTTAACCATTGTATGGTTCAATGAAAGAGTATAAGGGTCTTTCATGATACCCTTTTGGATGATAAGGAACGGGTTTCCCAAACCAATGTTTATAATTTTGATACTTAAAATGAGTATAGAATGTATCTAAATATAAAAGATCAGCATAGTGTTTTATTATCCTAGGTTTGACTTTAGTCTTTTGATTGTTTAGTTTCTATGTATTATTCTTCTCTTGAGATTTCTTTTCTTTGACAAGATTTGTTTTATTACCTCTGGTTGTGTTCTTTGGTTTATTAGCTTCCTGACCCTTAGTTATTGCACTATCCTCACATGATTCATAATCACTAAGTCTAATGAAGCTTATTGGATTCTTCCAGGCAGGTTTCCTAGGGATTCTTTGCTAGTGGATGTCTCTGCTCCTAACCCTAGGTGATTAAATCACATGGAGAGATTTTTTGTGATGTCTCTGAGCTTTTGACTCCTCCCATTGTGTGAGTCCTCAAAGGCTTTTCCCTTTGCCAGCTCTTCCTTAAACTTTAAATTTTCTTTTCTTATTTCAATTAACTCTGATTCCTTATCATCCATTTCTTCTACTAGGTCTTGATTTCTTACTTATTGATCATTCTTCTTATTATTTCTAATTCTTCCTTATCTGCTTCTAATTCTTTTTGAATTTTAATAAAATCATTACAAAATTCTTTAAAGCAAGTTTTAAAATCATCAGAACTAAAATCAAAATCATCAATCATGGATACCTGTTCTTCTTCATCATCTGAAGACATTCCCAGTGCCATCATGCAGGCAACTTCTGCTTCAGCATCTTCATCACTCCCAGTTGAGGAGGAGCTTGACTCTTCGTCAGTGTCACTCCAGGTTTCAGCAATGAAACCCTTGGCTTTCTTCTTATCTTTCCCTTTGAAAGACTTCTTCTTCTAATCTTCCTTGTTGCTGCTCCTGTCCCTTTATTATTATGGGCACTCAGGTGCTTTCTGCCCTGGATTGTTTTAGGTGAAGCAGATATTCTCCTTCCTTGGAGTTTTATCATATCTGGGCTTTGAGTTCCTCTCTCTTCTCCTTGAGTCATCCGTCCTGACCCATTTCCTCAATCTCCTTGCTAGGAGACTGAACATTTCATCTTCAGGAGTGGAGGGCTCTCCTTCAGTAGCTTTCAGAGCAAGGTTCCTTTGGACAGGAGCTGGAGTTGTCTCCCTTTCCTCTAATTCAGCCCTATTCTTCAGAAGCATCTCATATGACTTAAACTTTCCTAGCAAGGCCTTTGTTGAGATTTCCCTATGGAATCTGGACTCTATGATTGCCCAGATCCTTGAATCCCATGAGCTAGGGAAGCACATGAGGATTTTATCATTAATTTCAGTCAAGGATATTTCCTTGTCCAAGTCTCTGAGCTCATTAATGATAATGTTGAATCTGTCATACATATCAGCAACTGTTTCTTCAGCTTTCTTGTGAAAGTTCTCATACTTGGATATAAGAAGGGACTTCTTGTCCTTTCTTTCATCAGCACTTCCTTCTACATGTCTGGAAAGTGACTCCCAGATTTCTTTAGCTGATTGACAATCAACAACTTTCTGGAAAATGTCTTCTGACATTGTGGAGACCAGAATATTCATAGCTTTGGCATCACATGCCTTCTGCTTCTTCTCTGTTTCAGTCCACTCTGCCCTGGGCATATGTTCTTGAGTTGAAGTCCCACTGGAATCTTTCTTGTATGGATTTGGTGGTCCTGAAATAACGACATTAAAGATGTCCTCCTCAATAGAATTCATATAAAGTTTTATTCTGGCTTTCCATAGTGTAAACTTATTCAGATTACACACTGGTGGTCTAGTTGAGGCAAATCCTTAGAACTCATTTTCTATATAAAATATTTTTGTAGTAAAGAAATAAGAGTAGGAGGCCTTTTTGTTCAAGGTGTTAAACTTTTAATGATCAACCTCCCTCTGATACAAATTGAAAGTGCACAGTGTGCCTCTGTGAGTCCTCTAGAGGGGGTGAATAGAGATTTAAAAATATTTCTATCTAATCAGTGCAGTCAATAAAACTAACTAAGGTATTATGCTCACAAAAAACACCATAGGAAGAATAAATATTGCTGAAAATAAAGTGCAAAAAAGATAAGTGGACAGCACAGAAAATCACAGCACAGCACAATGATTTTTATAGAGGTTTCGCAAAATGAGGGTACTCCCCTATTCTACCACCTGGTAGGAATGCAACACCTGTGCCTGAGTCTTTTGATAAGAAGACTCTTAGAACCACAAATCTTTTGATAAGGAGATCTTGAACCACAGATCTTTTGATAAGGAGATTTTGAACCATTGAATCCTTTGAAAGAGGGATTCTTAAAACTCTTTTACAGTTTGAGAAAGAGGTGAAGGAACGGAGGAAGAAGTAGTGAGAAGAATTCTGCTATCAGAATTCTGATGAAGCCTTCTGCTTCAATTTTCTCTTCTCTAGATCTGCTAAAGATGAATTCTGCTTTAGATTGAGATGATTTGCAGAAGTTATGTGCTTCTGATCATATCTCTTTCTTCTATTGAAATCAGACTGCTGTATGATATTTGATGAAGATCAGCCTTCTATTTTTCACTGTACTGAGAGAGAGCAGTTCTTGTTATTCACTATCTTTTTGGGGTTCCAGCAGGAAGGAGAAGAAGCAGAACCCTAATCGACATGATTCATAATGTGTGTTACATGCCCTGATTTCTTCTCTCTAATCTCCTTCTTAATTATCCAACCTTTAATTTTAATTACTTTCCTCTTTTAGAGTGTGCTGAAAAGGTATTGGCCTGGACAATTTCTCTTCCTTTCCTCATTTGTTCACGACTCATCTACCAACTGTCTTGATCCTTTCCAAGAATGCTTTTGTTGTCTTCTTTATTGTTCCTTTCCATTCTAGGCAATAAATGAGCCATTGCAGAACGGTCTTCAGTACTATGTGTAAGACCCCCCTCCCTCTAACTAGGAGGATTACCCTAGTCTTATGCCCAGAACCGCCGCCTTATGGATGACACCAAGACACGGGTTAGTCGCCACCGCAAGACGCCAATTCTGCCGGCTATTGCGATCAATTAGCTTTAGGCCATTAGAGAAAAGAAAGACAATAGAATAAACTATGTCCACATCACATCTTTATAAATGAAAAGAACAAAGTCAAACACAGAACACAAATAGAGAGAAGGGCTTATGCCTGATACATGTCCAAAATATAATAAATAACTCTCTCTCTCACTACACTACATGCGGAAGCTAAACACTCATCTCTCTCAGCACCTGTCTCATAGTGGTAGTATTGTGCGGCATCTTCTCCTCAGTTCTTGCCTCCTCATCTAGCTGGGGCTCCATCATCTCGGTTACCTACGGTCACAACCGACCGTTAGTCATAAAGATAAGCAGATTTTGTTGCCCGCCTCCTCCCGCGACTCCTAGGCACCAAACGAGGGGAATGAAGCAGAGGACAACAAAGTGGAGTAACCAAAAAGCAAGTGACTGGGAAATCTAAGCTAGCAAGTATATATATATAGGCAAGCACTACCCTAGCAGTATAGTCAAGTAAGCAGTAAAGACCAGTAAAAGATGTAAGTAGTAAAGCAGTGCGCGCAAGTATAGCAAACAAGTAAATAATTCTACACTACCATCACATGAGTACCTTAACTTATACGAATGCCCATACAAACTTATAAGTTAAGGTTTTCCGGAAATATAACTTATCATATAAAAGAGCCCATACTAATTTATATGATAAGAGTCTACATTTAATGATCTAGGGTTTACGTATGAATGATATGTATGTTACGATATGAGTCACACAAATGCAACACACCCACAGGACTCTGTGATCACAGACCTTTAGTTCCCAATTTTTGGAGTTAACTACACTCTATGGTACCACCGTTGTGGCAACGGCAGCAGTGGAGCGGGCAACTCCACTTCCTAGGCAGGTATACACACTACCAGGCCTAGACCCTTCGTACGCCTCTGTACACGTCCTAGGTGCACTCTAGAGTCTTGCGTACTCTTTGCTGATAACCATCAGTCTTTGAGGTCAAGTGTGCATTTTTGGGGATCGTCCTCCAGACCACAGTATATACAACCTACTGGCCCCTCAAACCCTCACACCCACCTAAGTCAACGTACTACCATCGGTGTGACAATCGGTCCAGTACCGAAGACCCGCCACTAATTTGTTCTATGCACATGCAAGTTATCACCACCCGAGCCTTCAGCACGCAGGACCAACCCGTCCTGATATACAATTTCCTGAGCCTCCAACTCGCAGGACCAACCCATCCTGTTATATAACTTCCCATCACTTAACTCGTGATGAAGTTTACCATAACTATTATTCATTTAGTTAGACTAATCTTGCCTAATTATTATATACTTAGAAGTTTACGGTGAAGCCTGGACTTCCCGTTGACTACCCGGTGAAGGACTCGCAGCGGTACTAGGGAATGCAATGATGGCAGAAGCCCAAATCCCTCCTTCCAGGATATTTACTTTAGTTAGTGACTACCCTTTTTAATGACCCACTCTCCTTATTATTCCTTAAAACCTAGGTGCTTTATGACTCATCCTTCATCTTAACACTAAGCATACATTCTTTTGAACGGTGCTTGACTCATAAGGTCTCTCATCCTATAAGTGGTGTATACCTGGTGTAGGTTATACACAATCTTGCTGATTTCCTATGTGGTCATGCTGGTCAAATCTGCATATTAAGTTTTTACTATCCACAGACCATGATGAAAATGAACTAGGTTTGATCCCGATGATGCTCTCCTATCTATACCATGTCCATGTGAGTTATAACTTTTACCATAGGTTCACAACGGAGAATTTAGGGTTTGACCATAATTTTAATTTACTCCATATTGGTTTGACCATGATTTCTATTTATCATAAAAAGGTGACATGATGACTTTACACATGAAGTACTAGATTTAAACATTCCAAAATTCTAAGAAATTTACAGTGGCACTATAATGACATAAAAACACCAATTCCAGAATTTCATAATTTTCCAGCAGGTTTACACCCATAAATTCTATTTATCATAAAGAGGGCGACAAAATGCATTTACACAACAAGTATTAGAATTTGAATTCCAAAAATTCTGGGAAAAATACATTGGCATTATAATGATATAAAACACTAATTCCAGAGTTCCATAATTTTCCAGCAGATTAAAACCCTTAATTTCTATTTATCATAAGAAGGGTGACAAAATGACTTTACAGATCAAGTACTAGATTTTGACTTCAAAAATTCTGGGAAAAATATAGTGGCATTATAGTGATATAAAAACACTAATTCCAGAGTTCCATAATTTCCAGCAGATTAAAATCCTTAATTTCTATTTATCATAAGAAGGGTGACAAAATAACTTTACACATCAAGTACTAGATTTTTACTTCCAAAAATTCTGGGAAAATTACAGTGGCACTATGATGACATAAGAACACGAATTCCAGAAGATCATGATTTTCCAGGAATAAATCACCATAAATATTTCACAAATTATAAAGGGTGGTAAATTGAATAAATGAAATTTTTTCCATAAATACTATCTCCAAAATTCTAACCAAATTCACCGAGTTTCATAATTGAGTTCCTAAGCATAATCCAGGATTTCAGCACTTCCTCAAATATTTTGCCTAGTAAATTTTCCATTATTCAGATTTGAGACATAATGTAATTTTGATAATTCCTTGAGAAATAATGCATGAAATTTTCTACAAAAATTTACAGAGATTTGAAATGACATACCAAGTGATTATCCAGAGTTTTATAATTTATTTCCCAGTTCTAATCATGAAAATTTCATAAATGCACAAGTGTGACATTTGGCTAAATAATCAAAATCATGAGATTCTTGATGCTAAAAGTCCTAAGATTTTATAGGGTGATGCATTATACCATAATTATGGTGCATACGAAATTTCAGAGGTTAACTCTAAGCCATTTGGGCTAAATACACAAAATACCATTTTTGCTATTGGCACACCTATTCCCTTTTAGGTAGAGACATGCAATTGGAATTTACCTTACATGTAGAGATCCATTTGGCCTCAAATTTTAACTATAGTCTAATATTGGCTAAATAAGGGTGATACCCAAATTTGGAGTCAGTTAGAACTAAATTCTTCGAAAAATGTCACTTATTTGAATTTACATATTTTGAATAAAACCTTAGAAAAATAATTTCCTAAAAATCTGATTTTTGGGTGCATGCTAGATGCAGGGCTCATGCATGCATGGCCAAAATTTCAAGTCCATCAGACCTACCATTTAGAGTATATACATAAAATGATTTCTGGTTTCTATTTTGACCAGCCTCACTAAAGTGAGTGTTGTGAGTCCTATAGTGATCCAAATGGTCTGATTTAACTTTCAAATGAAAGTAGACATCAAGGCCTACAATAGTTATCTAAGTAAACGTTTCCTAAAAAGGCCTCTAAGGGCCTCAAATTTCAGCATGAACATACAAGAGAAAGTGTGACATTTAATTTCATTTGATCAAATTGGTCTGCAGATAGCCTATCACTGAAATCAATGGCTGCGATTTCGTCTCCTAGCTCCAGCCAACGGCCTGGATTTGCCAGACCTGGGCAAACTTCTACCATGATTTCTCGGCCATCCACGGCCCACCACCGCCGGCCACCACCTCCGGCCACCACCTCCACCACCTCCGTTGTGGTGGTGGCTAACGCCAGGCGACGACACAGCCGCCGGAGATAGCTCCTCCGGCGATTCCGAGCAGGAGAAAGAGCACGGAAAATCTCCCTCCTTCTCACATGTGATCGAGCTCGTTTGAGCCCGATATCACTCCTATTGTGATCTAGATTCTAGCACGAAGGGAGGGGGGAGAAACCGACCTATAAGAGGGCTTAACGGCGAGTGTTGTGGTGGTGCGGCATGGTGGCGGTGAGCTCCGGCGATCCTGCTCAATTTCCTCATTTTCCACCATTTTCTCTTCTCCAAGGCACTAGCTCGACTAATTAGACCTTTTTGAAGCTGATGAAAAGCTTCAATTAAAGTGAGGAGGGATGGATATAGGAGTTTGGACTGGGTGGTTTTCAGCCAAGCATTGGATGTTCATCCCAGCCACCACATGGCACTATTTCAGCAAGAATTCGGCTGGGAGTTAATGTGGGGGCTCAGGGAAAGCTTTGGGCAGAGGAGAGGAGGGCCACATTGCAAGCCCTACCAATTTTCTTCCTTGTCCTTAATGGAAAAGTGGAAAAAGACCTCCTTACCCCTTTGCATGTCATTGCATGTTGGGAATAGGGGGCAAGGCTGGTCATTAGGTACTTGGGCCTCAGAATGGGCTTTGGATTAGGGCCTTAGTCCCTGGAAATTTGGTTTAATTCCAAGCAAGCCCAATTTAGGCCTATTTGACCCAATGTTGACTTTTTAGTTGACTTGGTCAATTGGGTGGGTTGACTGGTCCAGGGTGTTGACATTGAGTCCAATGACACTACCCAAGGTTGGTTGGGTCATGGTGAAGACCTAAGTGAGCTAATTTGGTCAATAGGTGTGATTTTGACAAAAATTGGGGAAGGGTTGACATTGATCAATTTGGTCAAATTGAAGACCCCATGATGGTGATTTTGGGTCCATATCACTCATTTAAGTGTTTATCATCTATTGTTGCAGTCAATTTGCATGTGTGAGTTCACATTGAGCTAGTTTGAACTAAGTTGACTTGAATCCTATAGTAGACCACATGAGAGTTCATTCAACGCAATGTGTCCTAAGGTCACTACCTAACCCAAACTCACATCACTCACCACTTGTCTCACCCTAGTTGAAGTTAAGGGGTCTAGTAGGAAATGTCATGTTACAAATCCCAATAAACAAAAAAATAATTTCGTCCCCGAAATTTAAGTTCGGGTCTACGGGTTCTTTACACAACGTAAGTAAATAAATCTTGAGGGGGTTTAAGTTGTACCTGAAGAGGAGTTGTTGGGAATATTGCCCTCAATGTTCCTTTGATTTGAAGAGGCATCACGCACAATACTAAGTACATATTGTATTTGATACAATCTATTTTGTCTCAAGTATTGTACAGGGAGATGATATTCCATACAATGGAATAGATTCAAAGGTGTGATGTTTAATCAGCTGAGAAGGTCTCACTGTCTCAGCTGAACCGCTGAGACAAGATTAGGAGCTGATGAGAAGGCATCTGGGCAAGCTGAGCTGCAGATAGAAGAAAATGCTGAGACGACTGTCTGTCTCAGCGGATCCGCTGAGATGGGAAAGAAGCAGCAAATAATCGCTGAGACTTGGCGAGTTCGTCGAATTAAGAATGAAGTTCGTCGAACTCAGAGACGGGACAGAAGCAAACGTTGAGACTTGGCGAGTTCGTCGAATGAAGAATGAAGTTCGTCGAAGGCAGAGACGGGACAGAAGCAAACACTGAGACTTGGCGAGTTCATCGAACGCAGAATGCAGTTCATCGAACGCAAAAACTTCTCTGCAGATCGATAAAATCCGCTGAGAAGAGGAAGCCATCTCAGCCCAACCGCTGAGACATATTCAAAAGTAACCTGGTGGGTTCTGCCCTTGGCGCATGCTGCAGAAAGGCATTGTGGGGTCCACCAATCACTCCCATATCCTTCAGAAGGATGGCTGAGAGCCATAGAAGATCAGTGATGTATAAAAGAAGAAGTTAGGGCACTTTTGACACAACTGGTCAAGTGCTAAAACATATTGACTGTTCCATTGACGGCCCCCATTCTCCTCATTCTCCTCCTGCTCACTGAACAAGTAAGTAGAATTCGAGAGATAAAGATATCTCCTCTACAAGAAGGAGCAAGGTGATCTTCCATCCTTCAACTGAAGAGGAAGATCAGTTTGTAGCTGCCATCATCATCTCCAGCTATAAGAAAGCACAAGCTGTGCAGGAACTACAAGAGACTTCTTCTCACTGCTGTCTGCTGTAGTAAGCTTTAAAAACTCTTTTACTGTAGGGCTATTTGCATGAGTTTGTAGGGCTATTTGCCTGAATTTGTAGGTCTATTTGCCTGAATTTGTAGAGCTATTTTGCTTGAGTTGTAGGGCTGTTTAGCCTGAGTTGTAGGGCTGTTGGACTGAGTTTGTCGGGCAGTTAGGCCTGAGGTTGTAGGGCTGTTGAGCCTGAGTTGTAAGGCTGACTTGCCTGAGGTAGTTCTTAGAGCAAGCCTGAGAGATCTTGAGGGATCTAAATTGTAAGCTATTATAGCTGAGATTGGAGGAAAGTGGACTACCCATAGACACACTATCTTGGGGAACCACTATAAACACTTGTGTGTTTTCTGGGTTTACTTGATTAGTTGCTTAGAATAATTTTAACTATCTATATCATCTAAGTTGAAATCAAAAGACCTATTCACCCCCCCCCCCCACCTCTAGGTGAATTAGATCACATACCTATAATCTATCAAGTGGTATCAGAACTAGGTTGGTCATAAAGGGCTTAACTGTCTGACCAGATCCTACATAGGTATTGTTAATTCTAAATCCAATGGCTTCTAATGGAGTTCAGAAAGAAATGGGTTCCATGAAGCTTCCTATATGCAAAACGGAAACCTTTGACATTTGGAAACAAAGGGTGAGGCTGTACATGGAAGCTTCAGACCCTAGAATCTATATCACTGTTTAGGAAGGCCCCTTCCTTATCACAAAGCCCTCCACCATTGATCCTACTAGGCAGGTAGGCAAGTCTTACACTGAAATGACAAGGGATTAGATAGCATTGGCTACAATGGATAAAAAGGCTCAAAATATTATTGTCAATGCTATTGATGATTCAAATTTCCAAAACTTGGTGCACTGTGAGACTGCAAAGGAGATGTGGTATACATTGATTGTGTACATGGAAGGGACTGAAGAAGTGAGGAATGATAGGAAATCCCTCCTCAATCAGGAGTATGAAGCCTTTAGGCAACAAAATCAGGAATGCATAGCTGACTTCGATGAAATATTCTTCAGAATAGTAAATGAGTTGAGGACCTATGAAAGGACCTTCACTCATTATGAGTTGAATGATAAATTCCTAAGATCTCTAACTAGAGACTGGGATATCAATATCTGTGCCATTAGGGAAGTGGTAAAGCGGAGTGAAACTCCTCCTCACACTCTGTTTGGAAAGTTGCTCTCATATGAGATGCAACTATCTGCTAGAAAGGAAGAGGACACCTACTACAGGCCTCATGCTAGGGAGAAGTCTGTGGCCCTTAAGGCTGAAGGGTCCAAGAAGAGCAAGACAAGAATTCCTACCCCTCCAAGAAGGGCTGCTGACTCAGACAATTCAGATCACTGCTCATCTGAAAATAGCTCTTCTGATGAGGAATTTTCTGCCTTCTCAAGGCAATTCAAAAAGATGATGAGAAGGAAGCTGTGGAAGAATAACCCTTCCTCCTCCTCACATCCTTGGAAGGATTCAAGCAGGGCAGATAGGCAGCACCCCAAAGGGGACAGGTATGACTCTAAACATGTTAAACATGGTTTCACTAATGTGATTTGTTATTGCTGCAGTAAGCCTGGACATGTCATTGCTGACTGTCCAGTCAAAAGAAAGGATAAGGGTGATAACAAGCCTTATCACTAGATGGGAAGAAAAGGTGAGAAATCCTTCCTAGCCAAGAAGGACAAAGGCTGGAGTGAATCTGAGTCATCATCATCAGATTCAGATGATGAAGAAGAGGCCTATATTGGGCTGTTTGCAGCTGAGGAAGATGAGGACTTTCCTGCTGCAAAGGTGGGCTTCAGGGCCCCTCTATCACATTCATACAGTGATATGGAGGTGGATGAAGATGTTAAAGAATATATTGGCCTAATGGCCATAACATCAGATGATGAAGATTGTCAGGACACACCTGACCAGGTACCTACTCCTCTCTCTTCCTCTAAGGATGAATCAACTCCAGAATCTGATGCACACACATCAACTAATGATTATTATTCAGAATCTGAAGTGGGTGTCAATCAATTGATTGACAAATATGATGCTCTAGTTATTGCTCTGAAAGAGAGTAAGATGCTTGCCAAAAGGCAAGCCCAGGAAATTGCTTCCCTTAAAATGGCTGAAAATGACTGCACTGAATCTGCCACCCTGGTGGCTCAGATGATTAGACAGATAAGCCACTTACAGGGGATAACAATTGTGCATTTGAGCACTATTTCCCTGAAGAACAATGTCATCAAGGATCATGAGGAGAAGCTTGTGAAAGAAAGAAGCCTAGAAGCTCAATTCTCCAAGCCTAAATCTGTGCTCCCTATTATTGACTCCTTATCTTCTCAATCCAATAGAAGAGGACTAGGATTCAATAAAATGGAAGCAGGAGAAGGGAGTGGAGAAAATAGCAGTGGTAAGGCTAAACCTCAAACCACCTTTCAAAATGTATTACTTCCTTCCAACAGGTATGACCATGAAAGCATGTATGGTCACTGGAAGAATGGAAGTACCTATAGGAAGGAAAACACTCCTTCCCATAGTGGAAGAAAGGGAATGGGATTGAGTGCCATGAAGGCTCCCCATGAGGAAATTCAAATGGCCAAACATGGACCTTTTGTATTTGGTACTTCAGCCCCCTCATTCAAGAATCAGGATGCAAGCTCTTCTAAATTTATTTCAGCAAAGAAAATTTCTGCTGTCAAATCTATTGACAAGACTTTCTGCTCAGTGTCTGATGCCATCAGATCTTGTATGGCTACCAAGCCAAAGCAAGCCGATGTCATCAAAACATAGACCATCAAGACAATACATAGATTAACATTCAGTGAAATCATTGCTGAGAGAAATAGGAAGATTGCAGCTGTCTCCCCTCCTGGACTAAGGCACAGTAATGATGTTTCCTCAGGAAATGTTCAGAAGAGGAGATACAACATTCATGAATGTTGGTGTTGTGGTAAAGTGGGACACTTTGCCATAGATTGTTGGTACAATCCCAATGTACCAAATGCAAAGAAGAGTCTTCCTGCAAAGAGTGCAGCTAGTGTGAGGTTATCTTTTCAGACTAACAAGAACCTAGGACCCAAAATCATTTGGGCTCCTAAGGATCTCTAAACTCTTTCTTGCAGGATAGTTCAAGTACCAGCCTCACCCAAGTTTGGTACTTGGGCAGTGGGTGCTCAAGGCACATGATAGGAACAAGTTAGATAAAAATGGCACAATCATAAAGAACAAGGCAAGGCTGGTAGCCAAGCAGTATAGACAGGAAGAAGGGATAGACTTTGATCAAACATTTGCCCCTGCTGCAAGGTTGGAAGAAATTAGGCTATTCTTTGGCTATGCTGCCCACAAGGAGTTCAAAGTGTATCAAATGGATGTCAAGTCAGCCTTCCTCAATGGTGACTTGAAGGAAGAGATGCAGATTTTGCAGGCTGCAAAGAAGACTGGAAAAGCACAGGTGGCACTTATCAATTCCTAGGAAGAAGATTGATATCATGGAGCAGCAAAAAGCAGACAAGTGTGGCTATCTCCATTGCTGAGTCTAAATACATTGCTGCAGGGAGTTGTTGTGCATAGCTGTTGTGGATTCAACACCAGCTAGAGGACTACAACCTCAAGGTAAGTAAATCTCCTCTTTATTGTGACTCATCCAGTGCTATCTCTATTGCTAAGAATCATGTCTCTCACAGCAGGACTAAGCACATAGAGATAAGGTATCATTTTATACAAGAACATGTTGAATGTAAAGATATCTGCCTTGAATTTGTCCCCACTGACAATCAAGTGGTTGATATCTTCACTAAGCCATTGGATGAGGCCAAGTTTAATGCTTTCAAGATTGAACTAGGAATAGTAAATGTAGAATAGTATAAAGTAGGATGATCAGCTTAATCAGAACAATCTGTTTTAGCTGAGCTTCAGGTTACCCTTAAACAGATGGGAAAAGTCTGGGTTCGACGAACTCTTTCCTGAGTTCGTCGAACATCAAGTTTGAGTTCGACGAACTCAGCCTTATGACATAAGCTTAATTTACACTTACAATCATAAGAACAATACAAATGCTCCAAATGAGGGGGAGCTAGAAAGTGTTATTTAAAATGAACAAGAACAACTATTAAAGATAATAATACTCACATTGAGAGGGAGGAAGTTCCTACTTAGGTTGAGGGGGAGATGGCCAATGCTAAGAGAGTCAGAGAAGATGAAGGATGACCTAAAGGGGGATTTGGATAATGCTTTCTAAACCCTCAAAGGGTCTGTAGCTGCTGCCTCCCAATCCCTAGAGGGAAAAATTATTGAATAAACCAGAACGGGGGAGATGGCCAATGCTAAGACCAACTCAGAGTTAGCTTTGATTACAAGGATTACCCTCTGAGTTAGTCAAAGCTTAATATAATTTGTCTTAAGTTTTGATAGAATAATTAAACAAGGTTATCTTCTTGAAGTAAAGTTATCATGAATGCTATATAGATCATTTTAATGATAGGTTTTTGTTAGGTATGTACCTTAGCATTGGGAATGTTCTGCCTTCTTCAAATAGGGGGAGATTGTTGGGAATGTTGCCATCAATGTTCCTTTGATTTGAGGAGGCATCACTCACAATACTAAGTACATATTGTATTTGATACAATCTATTTTGTCTCAGGTATTGTACAAGGAGATGATATTCCATACAATGGAATAGATTCAAAGGTGTGCTGCTTAATCAGCTGAGAAGGTCTCACTATCTCAGCTGAACTGCTGAGACAAGACCAGGAGCCGCTGAGAAGACATCTGGGCAAGCTGAAATGCAGATAGAAGAAACATCTGAGATGACTGTCTGTCTCAGCAGACCCACTAAGACAGGAAAGAAGCAACAAATATCCGATGAGACTTGGCTAGTTCGTCGAACGAAGAATGAAATTCGTCGAACGCATAGACGGGACATAAGCAAACGCTGAGACTTGGCAAGTTCGTCGAACGAAGAATGAAGTTCGTCGAACGCAGAGACGGGATAGAAAGAAACGCTGAGACTTGGCGAGTTCATCGAACGAAGAATGAAATTCATCGAACGCAGAATGCAGTTCGTAGAACATAGAAACTTCTCTGTAGATCGACAGAATCCGCTGAGAAGAGGAAGCCATCTCAGCCCAACCGCTGAGACAGATTCAAAAGTAACCTGGTAGGTTCTGCCCTTGGCACAAGCTGCAGAAAGGCATTGTGGGGTCCACCAATCACTCCCATATCTGTCAGAAGGATGGCTGAGAGCCGTTGAAGACCAGGGATGTAAAAAAGAAGAAGTTAGGGCACTTTTGACACAGCTGGTCGAGTGCTAAAACATATTGGCTATTCCATTAACAGCCCCAATTCTCCTCATTCTCCTCTTGCTCACTGAACAAGCATGAAGAATCCAAGAGATAAAGATAGCTCCTCTACAAGAAGGAGCAAGGTGATCTTCCATCCTACAACTGTAGAGGAAGATCAGTTTGTAGCTGCCATCATCATCTCCAGCTACAAGAAAGCACAAGCTGTGCAGGAACTACAGGAGACTTCTTCTCACTGCTTTCTGCTGTAGTAAGCTTTAAAAACTCTTTTACTGTTGGGCTATTTGCCTGGGTTTGTAAGGCTATTTTCCTGAGTTTGTAGGGCTATTTGCCTGAGTTTGTAGGGCTGTTTAGCCTGAGTTGTAGGGTTGTTTAGCCTGAGTTGTTGGGCTATTGGCCTGAGTTTGTAGGGCAGTTAGGCCTGAGGTTGTAGGGCTGTTGAGCCTGAGTTGTAAGGCTGACTGGCCTGAGATAGGGCTTGGAGCAAGCCTGAGAGATCTTGAGGGATCTTAACTGTAAGCTATTATAGCTGAGATTGGAGGAGTTGGCCCTGCCTAACACACTGTTCGAATGGTGAAGGGGGAAAGTGGACTACCCATAGACACACTGTCTTGGGGAACCACTATAAACACTTGTGTGTTTTCTGGGTTTTCTTGATTACTTGCTTAGAATAATTTTAACTATCTGTTTGGTATTGTATCCACAATCACCTGGATTTGAAGGTGTCCCCTAATGAACTAAATTGAATTGAGTATGTATTTGATGATTTCTCTTTACATGTATTGTGACAGGTCATAATGCTAAGTGCACACCAAAGTCAGGTTGCAATGGATCACCAAACACAGTTCTAGACAATGTAATCCCTCATTGTGTAGAACAAAGTGGTGGTTCATGTGTAATCTCTCTTTTGGGGTGCACTTCATATTCTCACAACTGAAGGCTTTCAAGGTTGAGGAGTGGAGCAGGTTTTCAGAAGAAAAAGGAATTTTTGCTAAGTCAATTCGTCGAGATGTCACGTGAAGTCCCGATGACTCCCGACGAATCCTGACAGAAGCAATTCTTCCATTTTGAAGAAGAAAATTCTGCTGCCAAGTCCATTCGTCGGCTGTTCTCGTGAACTTCTGACGAAGGTCGACGAATCCAGACAGAAGCCAGTTTTCCTGTCTGAAGAAGGAATTTTCTGTGGCCAAGTCCATTCGTCGGATGTTCACGTGAACTCCCGACGAATATCGACGAATGCTGACAGAAGTCAAAATGGCAGCCTTGTGAAGGAATTTGTGCGGCTAAGTCAAATCGTCGAAAGTTCTTGAGATCTCCCGGCGAATGAAAACAGAGATGGTTTTCAAACCTTTGAACTGTCTTCTTAATGGCTAAGTCAATTCGTCGGATGTTCACGTGAAGTCTCGACGAATGACGGACAGAAGGATTTCAAATCTTTGTTTCGATTTCGAAAATTTAGGGTTGGCCGCCATGTACAGTACACGTGTCGTTCCTCCCTTCTTTGTCTAACGAGCCGTTGAAGTCCTCCCTATAAATAATCCTCTATTTTTTAGGGCAAACCCCCCCGACACACGTTTTTGTTCAGAATCGAAAAGCTGTTCTCATCTTCCTTTGCTGAACAAGATTTCTGAGACCTAACACCAGCTGCTCAAGAGTTATTCTTCTTTGTTGTTAGAGTTTTCTCAGATAAGAAGGTCTTTGATCCTTGTGCAGCACTTCATATTGACGATTCTCTCAAGTGGATCAAAGGGTTTATTCAGATCAGGTTAGCCAAGTTTATTTTTCTTCCAGATCTTTCAAGATCCAAGCTTTCTCTCTCAAGGAAGAAGAAGACTCAGTTTTCCCTAGATCTGAAGTTAATCTCTGTTGAGGTTTAGAAGAAGTATTTTATTTCTTTCTCTATTTGATTTCAGTAGGAGTTTTTACTCTGAGTTATTTGTAGGAGTGGTTTACTCCGAGTTGTAGGAGTTGTTTTACTCCGAGTTGTAGGAGTGGTATACTCCGAGTTGTAGGAGTTTTGACTCCGAGGTGTATGATTATTTATAATCTGAGATTGGTGAAGTAGCCGAGTCTAGCCTCGAAGTGCTAGATAGGCGAGTCGGGAAGGAGGACTACCCACATCGGGGAACCTCTATAAAAACCTTGTGTCTGTGCTGTGCTTTATTGTGTACTTTTCTGTGTTATATTTTAATTCCGCGAGTAGGCATAGAATCCACCTATTCCCCCCCTCTAGGTGATTTAGGCCGCAACTAGATACTTTCAATTGGTATCAGAGCCAGGTTGTTCGCTATAAGGCTAACACCTTGAACAAGACTCCTCATCTAGTTGCTGAAGCAAGTATGTCTGGAATGGAAAGATCAAAGGATTCCGTCAAGTTGCCAGTCTGCACCAAAGAAAACTTTCCAATGTGGAAAGAAAGAGTAAGATTCTACATGGAAGCCGCTGACCCAAGAATCTTTCAGATTGTGGAAGAGGGTCCTCATGTTCCAATGAAACCATCTTCTATAAACTCCGCCATCATGATTCCCAAGAAGATGTTGGAACTAACCAAAGATGAGATCGCTCTTGTGGCCCTAGATAAGAAGGCAAAGAACATCATAGCAGGTGCAGTTGATGATTCCATGTTACAAAATCTGCTTCACTGCAAGTCTGCTAAAGAAATGTGGGATTCTGTAGTCGTTCTGATGGAAGGGACTGAAGAAGTGAGGGATGACCGAAGATCGTTGCTGAACCAAGAATACAAAGCATTCAAGCAAGATCCAAGAGACTCCATTTCTGACACCTACGAGAAGTTCTTCAAGATCGTAAATGGTCTTAGGAACTATGATCGAGAATTCACAACTGGCGAACTAAATGACAAATTCCTGAGATCCCTGACGAAAGAATGGGACACCAAGGTTATAGCCATCAGAGAATTCGGAAAGATAGGAACCACAGAGCCACAAATACTGTTTGGTAAGCTCTTGTCCCATGAGTTGAAGTTGAATTCCCGCAAAGCTGAAGAAGAGGGGATCAGGGCCTCTGAAAGGGAGAAGTCCTCCGCTCTGAAAGCTGAAAGCTCAAGAAAGAGCAAGACTCTCCCACCTATCAGGAGATCATCTTCTGATGAGGATGAATATGATGCCAGCCCCTCGGGTTCAGAGATGTCTGATGGATAATTTTCCTTGCTCCCCAAGCAATTCAAAAGACTTCTGAATAAAAGAAAGCAGAAGAGAGGCCAATCCACTACTTTTGATCACAGAAGATCAAGAAGTGATGGTGATCATCACAAGAAGGATTACAATAATGACAGGTATAAATCTAAATCGAACAAATATGATTCTACTGACATTATTTGTTATTGCTGCAATAAGCCAGGACACGTAATAGCCGAGTGTCCATACAAAAAGAAAGAAGGATCAAAGAAGGAATAAAAGAGATCTTTTAAAGGATATAAGAAAGAAAAGAGCCTCCTCGCCAAAAAGGTCAAAACTCTGAGCGACAGTGACTCTGATGCATCAAGCTCAGATGAAGAAGCCTACTTCGGGCTAATGGCACATCTAGACGAAGAAATAGGTGACTCCTCCTGTGAGGGGAAGGTAAACTCTCATACCCCTCTGTCTGCTTCTGAAGATGAGACTGCATCCGTAGCAAATGAAGGCTACTCATCAGAGGAGGACTCTGATTTAATAACTCAGTATGAAGCCCTTGTGAAGGGATTTGACAAGTGTCGCATGGTCGTCAAATCCAAGTCAAAAGAAATTGAATCTCTCAAGACAGTGGAATTAGCTTTGAGGGAGGAAATTGAACAATTAACTCCTCTCAAAGATGAGATCCAACTCTTGAAAGACAAATTGAAAAGCTCCACTGAGTTGTTGAATCTAAAGGAGAAAACTATAAATGAACTTGAAGACAAGTTGAAGGCGGAAAGAAAGCTCGTAGAAAGCTTCTCGAAGCCGAAGACTATTCTTCCAATCATTGATAGGTTTTCTGCTCCTGCGAAGGGTAGTGGAATTGGTCATAAGGCCGAAAGTAGTAAGGCTGCTGAGAAAAGAGCCGTGAAAGGGAAGGGAGCTGCTAATCAAAATCAACCTTCATTCAGGAAGGTCATTTTTCCTTCAAACCCATTTGACTTTGATTCATCCTACGGTCATTTTGCTAGACCAACACATGTTGAACCTAGTAATAGATATCAAGGATGGAGCTTTCCCCGAAATTTTGACGTCTCTCCATTCAAAGCTCCTCATGAAGAAATAATTCTCAAAGATCATGGTCCGTTTGTTCACGGATCAGCTCATAAGAAGGCACCAAAAATTAAAACGATTGCACCCAAATCTGTTGAGAAGAAGTTGGAGCCATGTGTGTGCTGTCACCATGAGGCCCCCACTTCTAAGAAAGCCCCTACTAAGAAAGTCACTCCTGTTGCACCTCACGTTCAAAAGGTAAAACAGGAGACAATGAGAAGGTACAATCGGTTCGATTGTTGGTGTTGTGGCAAAGTTGGTCACTTTGCCATAGATTGTTGGTTTAATCCAAGAAATGTCCTGACTCCACGGATTAACAATGCAAGAATGACCCCTCGCAATGTTAACATTCCAAGTGGTGGTCATCTAACAAGAAGCCAAGGACCCAAATCAGTTTGGGTTCCTAAGGGTAATTGATTATTGATTACAGGTATGTCCAAAGGCCAATTCAAATCCAATATGGTACTTGGACAGTGGATGTTCTCGGCACATGACCGGAACAAGAAGTCTATTACAAGAGTATACCCCGGTGAAAGATGGTCCAAAAGTTATTTTTGGCGGATCTGATCGGGGAATCACGAAAGGCTACGGTATGATTACCAACGGTACAGTCTCTTTCACAGATGTAGCTTATGTTAAAGGATTACAACACAATCTCATTAGCATAAGTCAACTATGTGACAAAGGCTGTATGGTTGAGTTCTACAAGGACAAGTGCTTGATAAAGTCAACTGATACGTCAGAGATCATTTTAACAGGCACTCGGAGTAGAAATATTTTTTGCTTAAATTTTCTATGTTTAGATACTTCTACACCAGTGTGCTTTTTGGCAAAAGATAGTGCATCTCTCTGTGACCAATGACACAAGAGACTAGCACATATTAATTTCAAAACTATAAATATGTTATTTTCTCACAACTTAGTTCGTGATGCTCCTGATGTGAAGTGCTTTAAAGAGAGACCTTGTCACGCATGCCAAATGGGCAAGCAGACGAGGGATAGCTTTAAGAGCATTATTGGCAAAGATTCTTCCAGATGCTTATATCTACTTCATATGGACTTATTTGGTCCCATGCCTATTCGGAGTTTAGGGGGTAAGTCTTATACGTTGGTCATTGTCGATGATTACTCACGTTTTGCTTGGGTATTTTTTTTGAAACACAAGTCAGACACCTATGATTCTTTCACCTCATTCGTTAGGCAACTTCAAAATGAATTAGAATGTTCTGTGGTCAAAATCAGAAGTGACCATGGTACAGAATTCAAGTCTGGGGCCATGACAGAATTTTGTGAAAGTCAGGGTATCTTTCATGAGTTTACCTCTCCACGTACTCCACAGCAAAATGGGGTTGCCGAGAGAAAGAATAGAACACTCATAGAGGCTTGCAGGACAATGTTGAGTGATTCTTCACTACCGGAGTACTTTTGGGCTGAAGGTATCAACACTGCTTGCCACGTGCAAAACAGATCACTAATCAACAAAAATCATCATAAGACTCCCTATGAACTTCTGAAAGGCAAGAAACCAACTCTGTCTTATTTTAGAATCTTTGGCAGTAAATGCTTCGTGCTTAACAATGGAAAATATTATAAAACTAAGTTTAGTGAAAAATGTTTTGAGGCTATTTTTGTAGGTTACAGTAGCCATAGCAAGGCATATAGGATTTTCAACAAGAAAACCCTGATTGTAGAAGAAACTTATAATGTTATATTTGATGAGACGAGTATGCTTCAAAGAAGCTCCTCTAGTATCTTTGTTGAAGATGCAGATGCAAGATTCAAAGAACTACACTTAGAAGAAGTTGTAAAGGAAGACGTTCCAAAATCTATTGAAGTAAATGTCCCTTCTGCATGTGAGGAAGATGACCCTCAGGAAGATGAAGATGTACCTGAAGTACAGGAACCTCATGGTCATCTAAATGCTGGAATGATCAGACATTTAAGAGATCATCCAGCCGATCAGATTATCGGAGATCCTTCAAGCAAAGTTCTAACGAGAAGAGGTACAACTAACGAAGTTTTACATTTAAGTTTTCTTTCACAGATTGAGCCGAAGAAGTTTGAAGAAGCAAACACTGATCCCTCCTGGATCCTTGCTATGCAAGAGGAGCTCAACCAATTCAAGAGATGTAAAGTTTGGAAGTTGGTACCAAGACCCAAAGGACAGAATGTGATTGGAACAAAATGGATCTACCGGAACAAGCTTGATGAAAAGGGCATCATCACAAAGAACAAAGCAAGATTGGTTGCACAAGGATACAGGCAAGAAGAAGGGATTGACTTTGATCAGACCTTCGCACCAGTAGCAAGACTTGAAGCCATCAGATTGTTTCTGGCTTATGCTGCATATAAGGGTTTCAAGGTTTTCCAGATGGATGTAAAGTCAGCCTTTCTGAATGGAGACCTTAAAGAGGAAGTATATATAGCTCAGCCTCCAGGTTTTGTAGATCCTAACTTTCCTGATCATGTCTTTTATTTACATAAGGCCTTGTATGGTCTCAAACAGGCACCCCGAGCCTGGTATGAGACATTGTCTAAGTTTCTTCTTGAGAACAAATTTACAAGAGGAACAATAGACAAGACATTGTTTCTTAGGGAAGTTAAAGGTGAAATTTTGCTTGTGCAAATCTATATCGACGATATTATTTTTGGCTCTACTGATGACAAACTTTGCAAAAAGTTTTCTAACTTAATGCAAGGTAAGTTTGAAATGAGCAGTATGGGAGAGCTGAAATATTGGACAAAGTTCACCAAAGAGCTTCTTAAGAAATTTGGAATGGAGAGTGCAACCTCAATGAGGACTCCAATGGGATCAAGCATGTCTCTGGACAAGGATGAGAAAGGGAAACCATTTGATGAAACCAAGTACAGAAGCATAATTGGGTCCTTGCTCTATCTCACTGCTACTAGGCCTGATATAATGTTTTCAACATATGTTTGTGCCAGGTATCAGGTGAACTGTAAGGAATCTCATTATGCCGCTGCAAAGAGGATTTTGAGATACCTTAAGGGTACACCAAATCTCGACTTATGGTACCCGAGAATCAATGATTTTGAACTAATTGGTTTTTCAGATGCTGATTTTGCAGGTAGCAAAGATGATAGAAAGAGTACCTCAGGAACTTGCCAATTCTTGGGAAAAAGGCTTGTGTCATGGAGTAGCAAGAAGCAAAATTGTGTTGCAATATCGACTGCTGAATCGGAGTATATCTCTGCTGGCAGTTGCTGCGCACAACTTTTGTGGATGAAAAATCAGCTTGAGGACTATAACTTAAAGTTCACAGAAATCCCCATGTTCTGTGACTCCTCAAGTGCTATTGCCATAGCAAGTAATCCAGTCTCTCACAGCAGAACGAAATATATTGAGCTTCGCTACCACTTCATCCGGGAACATGTTGAGAGTAAGGACATAAATTTGTTATATGTTAATACTGACAAACAAATTGCAGATATTTTTACGAAGCCTCTGGACGAAACCAAATTCAATTTCTTCAAAATGGAACTTGGAATGCTTAACAAGGAAACTTGAAGAAGGACTGTTGGCATTTCACGAATTTGCATGGAATTTCCCATAAATGTTGAGATTTTTATTTCAAGCAGATTACACGGGTTTTCACGGGTCCAATATTATTATCCTCAGATAGCTCCCGTGGAATCTTATTATTATTAAATGCGATTTAATCTTCATTCAGGTACGCGTCTCATTTCAATATATATATATATATATATATATATAAATCAAAGATAACGCGTGATTCTACGAAATCTTCCGTGAAACCCTTTCCGACCCTTCGTCTCTCTCGTGCATTCTCTGTTCTTCTTCCCCGACTGTGACGAGCTCAATGGCGCCCAAGGCTGGACTGCATTCTGGTGGGGAGCTTGTGCGAGGTGCATTTCCGACAGCTTCAAATGAGTTCTGAAATGTTATTTTAATGCTTGAGGTCGCCGGGCTCAGCTATGTCTTGGAAGAGCCGGCTAAAATTCTCGAACAGGATGTTCTTGAGTTCTACAGAAATGCAAAAATCTCTGGTCAAAGGAAGAAGATAAAGAGCAGCATCCGGTCGTGTAAAATAGTTTTGAAAGCTAGTGGCATCAACATGATTTTGAGGATGCCTGCAGTGGAATCGGAAGAAGTGTTTGCTGAAGATTTTCTCCAGGCCAAAATATTCTGTGGCATCCTTGATGAAGGTTCTAAGATAAGAAGAAAGTTCATGAATGAAGGAGGTAAGCTTCTGTGTGATATCTTAGGAAAAGTCTTATTGTGCAAAGTAGGTTCTCATGACTACCTATCTGAAGAAGCCTTTAAGATTCACACAGCTATTATTTGTAGAAAGAATTTTAATTTTGGTGAAGTTCTTTTTGAGAAAATTAAAGACAGCTTTCTTTCCCCAAATTTTGGAAGAATTCTCAGTCTGCTTTTAAATGGTAGCAATCCAGATTTTTTTAATCTTAGAAGAGGTATCCCCATCCACCACACTAAGAAAATCAACTCATCCATTTTCTCCAAATGGGAAAGGGTCATTCCAAAGGGTGGAGTCAAGATTGTTGTTAGTGCTGACGAGGACCCTCTGCATAGTGAGAATAGGACTCTTGTAGAAGGTCAACCCTCAAGGGGTAGTGGACCCAGTCCAGCTCCTGCTCAAGGCAGAGGTGATCATGTTGAGGGGGAGCCTTCAACCCCAAGAGACATTGCTGAAAGTAGTGCTGCTTCAAAGGAAATTCCTCCCAGTGAAATTGATCCAGTTTCTCCTGATCCAGTGTATGTTGATCCAGTCAGACATGCTGTCTCTGATACTGTTCCAGACCTAGAAGGTCAAGGGAAATCTGCTGCTGAAGATGAATCTGCTATGTTAGAAGACTCCAGAAGATCCCCTGCAGAGTTTGCTTATAATTCAGAACATAGTGAAGACTTGGCAGATCATGAATCTATTCCTTCAGAGAAATCAGATTCTATGGAGATGGGCAGTCTTGGTGCTCAGTTGAAGCTAGCAAAGAAGGTGTCTTTGACTGAGGGGGAGAAAGAACAGGAAGACATATTTATGGGTGAATCTGCAGTCCCTCCTGTGATGCTCTTGCCCCCTCCAAAGAGTACTTTGAGACAATCTCCAAGAGCAGTCTACTAGTTTTGTAGCTGATAAAGTCTCTCCTGATGATTTTGAAACTGGAGAAAGCTCTCACTCTTCCCTTCTCAAGTCAATTTCAACCCTGCTGCATGCTCAAACAGAGCATTTTGATTAGTGCATCAAATCAGTCTATCAGAAAATAGATAAAGTTGATAGTGCTTTGAGGCAAGATATGGCTGAAATGAGATATGAAATGAAAAAATTCAAAAATGATCAAGAAGCCTGGATGGCCAAGGCAGGAAAAGCTTTGGACCACACCAATCAAGGAGTAGGGCATGCTCTAAAGAATCTGCATCAGGTTAGTGAAGATGTACTAAATTTGACTACTGCTCACTCTACACTTAGCTCTGCTCATGATCAAGGACTCATATTCTTGGATGATCAACTTGAAAGACAACTGCATAGACTCTATTCCCTCCTGCATGAAGATGTCATAAAGGGGGAGGAAAGTATTGTGTCTAAAATAGAAGAAAGTGCTGGTAGAGTGAATGATTTGGATGGAAATGTCTTCTCCAAGATGCAAGAGCTTCAGGAAAACATCATGCAATCTGTTAAAGATGTCCAGGGGTACACTCATGAATCAACCAGCTGGCTTTTCAATGAAGTTGCAGGTATGCTTGGTCTTACTGTTGTAAACAAGATGCCAGATGTTCCTCCTTCAAGTGTTCCAGGTCCAAGTGCTCCAAATTCTTCTCCTTTTCCTATTGAGGATCCTGATTTTGATATAGCAGACATCCCAGCTTCCTCCTATCAAGAATTCTGGGATGACCCAGTGCTTGAAAGCTCCAAAGCTCCTGAATCTTCTGAAATATCTGTGAAAAGGAAGATCTTTGGTGATATACCTTCTGCAAAAAGGTCTAATCCTCACAAGAAGATCAGAGAATCCTATGATATGTCTCCTCCAAGAAATTTCCAAGAAAGCTGGAGTCCCTCTTCAAAGAATATCATTCTTACAGCTTTCAACCTAGTCAGTAGGCAAAATGAAAGTGTCAGTAAACATTACAGTCAGGAGGAATGGGATAAGTTCAAGAAAAGGACAACTGAAAGGAGAATTCATTTCAAGTCAGGTGGATCTAAAGAGACTGCTCCTGATAGATATTGGCCCAAGCCAAAGGCATTCTTTGAGAGAATGGAATCTGAACAGAGAAAGAAAGCTGAGGCAATGGACAGAATTTTTGGAAAGATGAAAGGCAAAGACCAAGCATGAGCTGAACTGCTCTGGATTCATGCTGATTTCTTTGTTTATATATATATATATATATATATATATATATATATATATATATATCTATTTTTTTGTGTTTGGATAAAACATTGATTCTCTCTTTAAATTCAACTGCCTGTTTTTGTGCTGTGTTATTCATTATATTTTCTGTGCAATTCAACTTAGTGCATAGGGTTATGACATCTTCAAATAGGGGGAGATTGTTGGGTATTGTATCAACAATCACCTGGATTTGAAGGTGTCCCCTAATGAACTAAATTGAATTGAGTATGTATTTGATGATTTCTCTTTAGATGTATTGTGACAGGTCATAATGCTAAGTGCACACCAAAGTCAGGTTGCAATGGATCACCAAACACAGTTCTAGACAATGTAATCCCTCATTGTGTAGAACAAAGTGTTGGTTCATGTGTAATCTCTCTTTTGGGGTGCACTTCATATTCTCACAACTGAAGGCTTTCAAGGTTGAGGAGTGGAGTAGGTTTTCAGAAGAAAAAAGAATTTTTGCTAAGTCAATTCGTCGAGATGTCACGTGAAGTCCCGATGACTCCCGACGAATCCTGACAGAAGCAATTCTTCCATTTTGAAGAAGAAAATTCTGCTGCCAAGCCCATTCGTCGGCTGTTCTCGTGAACTTCCGACGAATGTCGACGAATCCAGATAGAAGCCAGTTTTCCTGTCTGAAGAAGGAATTTTCTGTGGCCAAGTCCATTCGTCGGATGTTCACGTGAACTCCCGACGAATATCGACGAATGCTGACAGAAGTCAAAATTGCAGCCTTGTGAAGGAATTTGTGCGGCTAAGTCAAATCGTCGAAAGTTCTCGAGAACTCCCGACGAATCCCGGCGAATGAAAACAGAGATGGTTTTCAAACCTTTCAACTGTCTTCTTAATGGCTAAGTCAATTCGTCGGATGTTCACGTGAAGTCTCGATGAATGACGGACAGACGGATTTCAAATCTTTGTTTCGATTTCGAAAATTTAGGGTTGGCCGCCATGTACAGTACACGTGTCGTTCCTCCCTTCTTTGTCGAACGAGCCGTTGAAGTCCTCCCTATAAACAATCCTCTATTTTTTAGGGCAAACCCCCCCGACACACGTTTTTGTTCAGAATCGAAAAGCTGTTCTCATCTTCCTTTGCTGATCAAGATTTCTGAGACCTAACACCAGCTGCTCAAGAGTTATTCTTCTTTGTTGTTAGAGTTTTCTCAGATAAGAAGGTCTTTGATCCTTGTGCAGCACTTCATATTGACGATTCTCTCAAGTGGATCAAAGGGCTTATTCTGATCAGGTTAGCCAAGTTTATTTTTCTTCCAGATCTTTCAAGATCCAAGCTTTCTCTCTCAGGGAAGAAGAAGACTCAGTTTTCCCTAGATCTGAAGTTAATCTCTGTTGAGGTTTAGAAGAAGTATTTTATTTCTTTCTCTATTTGATTTCAGTAGGAGTTTTTACTCCGAGTTATTTGTAGGAGTGGTTTACTCCGAGTTGTAGGAGTTGTTTTACTCCGAGTTGTAGGAGTGGTATACTCCGAGTTGTAGGAGTTTTGACTCTGAGGTGTAAGATTATTTATAATCTGAGATTGGTGAAGTAGCCGAGTCTAGCCTCGAAGTGCTAGATAGGCGAGGCGGGAAAGAGGACTACCCACATCGGGGAACCTCTATAAAATCCTTGTGTCTGTGCTGTGCTTTATTGTGTACTTTTCTGTGTTATATTTTAATTCCGCGAGTAGTCATAGAATCCACCTATTCCCCCCCTCTAGGTGATTTAGGACGCAACTAGATACTTTCACTATCTATATCATCTAAGTAGAAATCAAAAGACCTATTCACCCCCCTCTAGGTGAATTAGATCACATACCTATAATCTATAAAGAGTCCCAGGTACTGTTGCTGCGTGAGATCCATAGGCTCCCATTTGTGTTCCTCCTGTCCATGGTTGGACCACAACACCTTGACCAAGGGGACATTCTTCTTCCGCTAAACTCGGACTGTTGTATCGTCAATCAGGACTGGATCTAGATTGACTGATCTATCGGACTACACTGGTCCCGAGGGGGAAGTGATGTGCTGTTCCGGCCTAAGTAGAGCTCTTCATAGTGAAGAGACATGAAAGACATCGTGCAAGTTTGCCAACTCAATTGGAAGCTCCAGCCTGTAAGTTAAGGGGCCGATCCGCTCCAGGATCCTGTAAGGCCCCATAAATCGAGGACTGAGCTTCTTGTGTCCTCGCGCCCGCGAGACACCATGCACTGGAGGTATCTTTAGATTAACCCTGTCTCCTACTTGGAACTCTACTTTCTGATGCCTCGCATCATAATACATGGCCTGCCTACTCTGAGCCTCCAACATCTTATCCCTGATCATCCGAACTGTAGCGTATGTGTCCTCAATGAATTCTGATTCAAGTTCATTCTGATCCACATCTTGGACCCAAGAAAGCGGTGTCGGCACTTCATACCGTATAAAGCCTCATATGGTGCCATCCTAATGCTTGCCTGGTGGCTGTTGTTGTATTAAAACTCGATCATGTGCAACAACTTCTTCCAGGGTTTTCCAGTATCCAAGATGCACAAGTGTAGCAGGTCCTCCAAAGTCCGGTTGGTCCGTTCCGTCTGTCCATCGGTCTGTGGATGGAAAGCAGTGCTGAACATTAGCCGAGACCCCAAGTATGCCTGCACCGCTTTCCACTCCCTATAAGTGAACCGACCGTCTCAATCTGAGACAATCATCCTTGGCACACCGTGGTACCTGACGAACTGTTCCACAATCAATCTCACCAGAACTGCGACTGAATCATCCTTCCTGACCGGTATGAACCAAGCTACCTTGGTCAATCTATCTACTACCAACCAAAAAGAATCGTGCCCAGAGTGGGAGCGAGGCATTCCGTGTACGAAGTCCATGTCTATGTCCTCGAACTTCCACTACGGCACCGACACCGGCCGTAGAAGTCCTGCTGGGCTCCTGCATTCTGCCTTTACTAGCTCGCAAGTTTCGCAGTGTGACACAAAGGACATGATTTCCTTCTTCATTCCTGGCCAATACATGTCCTTCCGTAGATCCATTGTCATCTTGGAGATCCTGGGGTGCACTGAGTACCTAGTGCAGTGTGCCTTCTTGTGTATCTCTTCCCGAATTCCACCTCCTGCGGGATTGTAAACACGACCCCGGAAATGGATGATATCGTCACGTAGTGAAAAATCCTTCGACTTGCCTTCTTATAATGCTCTGAACACCGGATCCAGCTCTGAATCCTGTCTCTGCTGTGCCCTGATGCGGTCCCGTATATCACAGGTGATGCTCAGAGATGCCAGGTACTCTCTGTGGGCTTCGGGCTCCGCTTTAGAAACTAAGGTAATGTGTATCTCTTCCAACATCTTCACCAGCTCCCTGGCCATCATCTGGGGCTCCTAACTTGATGTGCCGACTCTCCTGCTTAAGGAATCCGCTACCGTGTTCATCTTCCCCGGATGATAGTGCATGGTGTAGTCATAGTCGCACAAGAACTCCATCATCTCCGCTGGCGTAGGTTTAGATCCATATGGGTGTCGATGTATTTGAGATTCTTATGTTCAGAGAAGATCTCACAATGAATAACATACATATAATGCCTCCAAATCTTCAAGGAGAAGACCACCACTCCGAGTTCTAAATCGTGTACCGGATAATTTTGTTTGTGCTTTTTAGCTGCCTCGAAGCATATGCAATCACATGGCCGTGCTGCATGAGAACTACACCCATCCCCTGATAGGATGCGTCAGTGTAGATCTGGAATCCCTCCTTCCCAGATGGGAGGGCAAGGATGGGTTATGTGGTGAGTCGGTTCTTCAGTTCCTAGAAGGATGCCTCACACTTCTCTGTCCAAGTAAAAATAGTATCATTCTTTGTCAAGGACGTGAGGGGAAGTGCAATCTTTGAGAATCCCTGCACGAATTTACGATAGTATCCTGCTAATTCCAGGAAGCTATGGACATCCGAGGCAGATTTCGGTTGTGGCCAATCTCTCACTGCTTGCACCTTGGCCGGGTCTACTGCCAACCCAGCCCCACTGATGACGTGGCCAATAAATGCCACTTCCTGTTGCCAGAATTGACGCTTCGAGAATTTTGCGTACATCTGGTGCTGCCGCAACTTACCCAAGACTTGATCCAAGTGTTGTGTGTGCTCCTCCTTCGTCTTGGAGTAAATTATGATGTCGTCAATGAACACTATGACGAATCTGTCTATGTAGGGCTCGAATACTCGGTTCATCAAGCTCATGAATGCAGAGGGAGCATTCGTGAGCCCGAAGGGCATTACCGTGAATTCATATAACCCGTAGCGGGAACTGAAGGCTGTCTTTGGAATGTCCACCTCTCTAATCCGCATCTGATAATATCTGGAACTCAAATCAAGCTTAGAGAACCAGAAGGCTCCCTACAGCTGGTCAAATAATTCATCAATCCTGGGTATCGGATACGTGTTCCGCACCCTCAGTCGGTTAAACTCCCAGTATTCTATGCAGATTCGTAGCGACCCATCCTTCTTTTTCACGAATAACACTAGTGCTCCCCACGACGATGAGCTCGGCCTGACGAATCCTGAGTCTACCTACTCCTGTGGTTGGTTCCTAAACTTTGCTAGATCTTTTGGTTCCATCATATACGATGCTCGAGACACCGGCCTTGCTCCTAGCACCAACTGGATCCGGAAATCCAGATCTCTAGACGGCGGTAGCCCGGTTAATTTTTCTGGGAAAACATCTGAGTAGTCCCTAACTACCGGAATATCTATTATAGATACTTCCGTCTCCGCCATCTCAAAACAAATTAGGTACACTTCATCTCCTTGCTCATGAGCTTTTACAACCTGTGCAGATGATAATAAAAGACGTGAGGTGGGTTTTGTACCTTCGATCACTATTTCCGAATCTTGATGCCGTAGGACAAATTTCTTTGCCTGACAGTCACTCTTGGCATGGTTCCAGTATAACGAGTTCATGCCCAAGATCAGATCGTAAGCCTTCATCTTCAAACACGTCGTCGGCTCTTCGAACATCATTCCTTCAATTTCTACATTCATGTTGCATTTGGTGCACGTTTCAATCTTTGATCCGCCAGCAAGTCGCACCTTCCTTTTGATGCCCTCAAAGTGTTGTACTTGGTCTAAGTCATCTACGAATTCATCTGAGACGAACGAGTGGGAGGCATTCGTATCGAACAGAGTGTGTGCGGGCTTTTTGTAGACTAGTACTACTCCTGGGTGGTCTGTTGTTTGGGACATAAGTTAACGTACAGCTAAATTTGGGGAGGTACTAAATAAATATAATGGAAAACAAACAATAAAGTACCGGTAATGACTTCTTTGGTGTTCTGAGGCTCTGCAAGATCTAGAGCATACATCAGCTCTGGCCATCGTCCTCTACCGTGGGGTCCTCGGCCGCGACCTTGTCCTTGGCCTCGGCCCCGTCCCTGCTGTGCTGGAGGGGCTGCTGGAGGGGGAGGAGGAGGAGGAGGAAGAAACTGCTGAGGGCAGTTAGCTTTGATGTGCCCCGTCTGGTGGCACCCGTAACATATCACCTGCTGGCGGCCTCGATCATCTTGCCTCCCCGGCTCTCGAATCTGTAGTGGTGGAGGGGCCATTACTGCAAGAGGCTGCTGCTCTGGGCTGAAGTTGGGACCAGGACGTCCCCCACCTCTTCTATGACTCATCACCCTACCCTGCTGCGGACCCATGCTGCTTTCTCCATGATATGATCCGTAGGCCGGTCTCTTTCCCCTGATCTGCACCATCAGCTGGTCTGCCTCCAGCTTTTTGGCCATCTCTATGATTTGGGTAGATGTGCCGTGCGATACGAAAAGTAGAGCCTTCCTCAATGAATCCCTGAGGCCTTGGTAGAATCTTTTGGCGTACTTCCTATCATCCAAGTCATGTACCCCTGCAAATCTGTCCAAGTGGGAGAACTCCCTTTGGTACTCAATCACTGATCTGGTCCCCTGCCGGAGGTTCAAGAACCTCTCTTCTAGCTCATCCCTGTCCGTGGCAGAAACGAAGTGCTCTAGGAAGACATCACTGAACTCATCCCATGAGATGCTTGACATCTCCCGATCTGCAAAAGTGGAATCCAACATTGACTTTCACCATCTTTTGGCATGTGCATCCAAAGCAGACGTCGCAAAGGAAACAACTCTGTTGATTGGACAACTGATCCCTGCTAGCTGCTCCTAAATGGAGTCGAGCAACTCCTTTGTCTTCACCGCATTCTCCGTTCCATGATATACTGGAGGGGGTAAAATCTTGAATGCATTTAGCCAGTTTGATCCGGGGTTCGGATGTGCGGCCGGAACCTGCTGAGCTCTGAAGGCTTCCAGGATAGCCGTCAAAGACTGCCTCATATCCGTCTACAGAAAAAGGGTAGCAGTCGGAGGTGGAGGGACAACATTTCGTGAATCAGCGAACTACGGGGACTACACAAAAGTAAGGTTGTATTAGGATTGGCCTAACTCAGTGCTTAAATGGACTATTTTACGTGATCTTTTTACACATGGGCACACCATAGCTTCCGCTGCTTAGTTTGTCCGCAAACTAAAGCCCGAGCGGGGTGGCTTAGTGTTGTGGAGTAATTTCTCTTATGATCGTTGTTCAAGTGATACCAGTTTGTATGACCCCCTCCCCCTTACTAGGAGGATTACCCGGGTCATATGCCTAGAACCGCCGCCTTACGGATGACACCAACACACGGGTTAGTCGCCACCGCAAGATGCCAATTTTGCCGGCTATTACGATCAATTAACATTAGGCCAATAGAGAAAAGAAAGACAATAGAATAAACTAAGGCCACATCACGGCTTTATAAATGAAAATAACATAGTCCAGCACAGAACACAAATAGAGAGAAGGGCTTATGCCCGATACATGTCCAAAATATAATAAATAACTCTCTCTCTCACTACACTACATGCAGAATCTAAACACTCATCTCTCTCAGCACCTGTCTCATAGTGGTAGTAATGCGCGGCATCTACTCAGTTCCTGCCTCCTCTTCTAGCTGGGACTCAATCACCTTGGGCACCTACGGTCACAACCAACCATTAATCATAAAGACTAAGCCAATTTTGTGCCCACCTCCCCCCGCGACTCCTAGGCACCGAGCGGGGGGAAAGAAGCGGAGGACAACAAAGTGGAGTAAACAAAAAGCAAGTGACAGGGAAATCTAAGCTAGCAAGTATATATATATATATATAAGCAAGCACTACCCTAGCAGTATAGACAAGTAAGCAGTAAAGAGCAGTAAAAGATGTAAGTAGTAATGCATTGCGCACAAGTATAACAAACAATTAAATAATTCTACACTACCATCACATGAGTGCCTTAACTAATATGAATGCCCATACCAACTTATAAGTTAAGGTTTCCAGAAATATAACTTATCATATAAAAGAGCCCATACAAATTTATATGATAAGGGTCTACATTTAATGATCTAGGGTTTATGTATGAATGATATGTATGTTACGATATGAGTAACACAAATGCAACACACCCACACGACTCTGTGATCACAGACCTTTAGTTCCCAATTTTTGGAGTTAGCTACACTCTCTGGTACCACCATTGTGGCTACGGCAGCAGTGGAGCGGGCAACTCCACTTCCTAGGCGGGTATACACACTACCAGTCCTAGACCCTTCATACGCCTATGTACACGTCCTAGGTGCACTCTAGAGTCTGTGTACTCTTTGATGATAACCATCAGTGTTTGAGGTCAAGTGTGCGTTTTCGGGGAGCGTCCTCCAAACCACAGTATAAACAACCTACTGGCCCCTCAAATCCTCACACCCACCTAAGCCAACGTACTGCCGTCGGTGTGACGACCGGTCTAGTACCGAAGACCCGCCACTAATTTGTTCTATGCACATGCAAGTTATCACCACCCGAGCCTTCAGCTCACAGGACCAACCCGTCCTGATATACAATTTCCCGAGCCTCCAGTTCGCAGGACCAACCCGTCCTGATATACAACTTCCCATCCCTTAACTCGGGATGAAGTTTACCATAACTCTTATTCATTTAATTAGACTAATCTTGTCTAATTATTATATACTTAGAAGTTTACGGTGAATCCTGAACTTACCTTGGACTACCCGGTGAAGGGCTCGCAGCGGTACTAGGGAATGCAATGGTGGCAGAAGCCCAAATCCCCCTTTCCAGGATATTTACTCTAGTTAGTGACTACCCTTTTTAATGACCCACTCTCCTTATTATTCTTTATAACCTAGGTGCTTTATGACTCATCCTTCATCTTAACACTAAACAAACATTCTCTTGAACAGTACTTGACACATAAGGTCTCTCATTATATAAGTGGTGTATACCTAGTGTAGGTTATACACAATCCTGCTGATTTCCTATGTGGTCATGCTGGTCAAATCTCCATATTAAGTTTTTACTATCAGGTTACCATGATGAAATTGAACTAGGTTTGATCCAGATGATGCTCTCCTATCTATACCAGGTCCATGTGAGTTCTAACTTTTACCATAGGTTCGCAACAGAGAATTTAGGGTTTGACCATAATTTTGATATACTCCATATTGGTTTGACCTCGATTTCTATTTATCATAAAAAGGTGACATGATGACTTTACACATGAAGTACTAGATTTTAACTTTTCAAAATTCTAAGAAAATTTTAGTGGCACTATAATGACATAAAAACACCAATTCTAGAATTTCATAATTTTCCAGCAGGTTTATACCCATAAATTCTATTTATCATAAAGAGGATGACAAAATGACTTTACACAACAAGTACTAGATTTTGACTTCCAAAAATTCTGGGACAAATATAGTGGCATTACAATGATATAAAAACACTAATTCCAGAGTTCCATAATTTTCCAGTAGATTAAAACCCTTAATTTCTATTTATCATAAGAAGGGTGACAAAATGACTTTACACATCAAGTACTAGATTTTGACTTCTAAATATTCTGGGAAAAATACAGTGGCATTATAGTGAAATAAAAACACTAATTCCAGAGTTCCATAATTTTCCAGCAGATTAAAACCCTTAATTTCTACTTATCATAAGAAGGGTGACAAAATGACTTTACACATCAAGTACTAGATTTTGACTTCCAAAATTTTTGGCAAAATTACAGTGGCACAATGATGACATAAGAACACTAATTCCAAAAGATCATGATTTTCCAGGAATAAATCACCATAAATATTTCACAAATTATAAAGGGTGGTAAATTGAATAAATGAAATTTTTTCCATAAATACTATCTCCAAAATTCTAACAAAATTCACAGAGTTTCATAATTGAGTTCCTAAGCATGATCCAGGGTTTCAGCACTTCCTCAAATATTTTGCCTAGTAAATTTTCCATTCTTCAGATTTGAGACATAATATAATTTTGATAATTCCTTGAGAAATAATCCATGGAATTTTCTACCAAACTTTACAGATATTTGAAATGACATAACAAGTGATTATCCAGAGTTTCGTAATTTATTTCCCAGTTCTAATCATGAAAATTTCATAAATACACAAGTGTGACATATGGCAAAATAATCAAAACCATGAGATTCTTGATGCTAAAAGTCCTAAGATTTTCTAGGGTGATGCATTATACCATAATTAGGGTGTATACAAAATTTCAGAGGCTAACTCTAAGCCATTTGGGCTAAATACACAAAATACCATTTTTGTTATTGGCACACCTACTCCCTTTTAGGTAGAGAAATGAAAATGGAATTTACATTAAATGCAGAGATCCATTTGGTCTCAAACTTTAACTATAGTCTACTATTGGCTAAATAAGGGTGACACCCAAATTTGGGGTAAGTTAGAACTAAATTCTTCCTAAAATGTCACTTATTTAAAATAACATATTTTGAATAAAACCTTAGAAAAATAATTTCCTAAAAATATGATTTTTGGGTGCCTGCTAGTTGCAGGGCTCAAGCATGCATGGCCAAAATTTCAAGTCCATCAGACCTACCATTTAGATTATATACACAAAATGATTTCTGGTTTCTATTTTGACCAGCCTCACTAAAGTGAATGTTGTGGGTCCTATAGTGATCCAAATGGTCTGATTTAACTTTCACATGAAATTAGACATTAAGGTCTACAATAGTTATCTCAGGCAACCTTTCCTAAAAAGGCCAATAAGGGCCTTAAATTTCAGCATGAACATACATGAGAAAGTGTGACATTAAATTTCATTTAATCAAATTGGTCTGCAGATAGCCTATCACTGAAATCAATGGGTGTGATTTTGTCTCCTAGGTCCAGCCAACGGCCTGGATTTGCCCGACCTGGGCCAACTTCTACCATGATTTCCCGGCCATCCACGACCCACCACCGCCGGCCACCGCCTCAACCACCTCCGTTGAGGTGGTGGCTAACGCCAGGCGGCGACACGGCCGTCGGAGATAGCTCCTCCGACGATTTCGAGCGGGAGAAAGAGCTCGGAAAATCTCCCTCCTTCTCACATGGTATCAAGCTCATTTGAGCCCGATATCACTCCTATTGTGATCTAGATTCTAGCATGAAGGGGGGGGGGGGGGAGAAACCGACCTATAAGAGGGCTTGACGGCGAGTGTTGTGGTGGTGCGGCATGGTGGCGGCGAGCTCCGGCGATCCTGCTCAATTTCCTGATTCTCCACCATTTACTCTGCTCCAAGGCACTAGCTCGACTATTTGGACCTCTCTAAAGTTGATGGAAAGCTTCAAATGAAGTGAGGAGGGATGGATATAGGAGTTTGGACTGGGTGGTTTTTTGCCAAGCATTGGATGTTCCTCCCAGCCACCACATGGCACTGTTTCAGCAAGAATTCAGATGGGAGTTGGTGTGGGGGCTCAGTGAAAGCTTTGGGCAGAGGAGAGGAGGGCCACATGGCAAGCCCTCCCAATATTCTTCCTTGTCCTTAATGGAAAAGTGGGAAAAAGACCTCCTTACCCCTTTGCATGTAATTGCATGTTGGGAATAGGGGGAAAGGCTGGTCATTAGGTACTTGGGCCTCAGAATAGGCTTTGGATGGGGGCCTTAGTCCATGGAAATTTGGTTTAATTCCAAATAAGCCCAATTTAGGCCTATTTGACCCAATGTTGACTTTTGAGTTGAATTGGTCATGTGGGTGGGTTGACTGGTCCAGGGTGTTGACATTGAGTCCAATGACACTACCCAAGGTTGGTTGGGTCATGGTGAAGACCTAAGTGAGCTAATTTGGCAATAGGTGTGATTTTGACCATAATTGGGGAAGGCTTGACTTTGCTCAATTTGGTCAAATTGAAGACCCCATGATGGGGATTTTGGGTCCATATCACTCCTTTAAGTGTTTATCATCTATTGTTAGAGTCAATTTGCAAGTGTGAGATCACATTGAGCTAGTTTGACCTAAGTTGACTTGAATCCTATAGTAGAACACATGTGAGTTCATTCAACTCAATGTGTCCTAAGGTCACTACCTAGCCCAAACTCACATCACTCACCACTTTTCTCACCCTAGTTGAAGTTAAGGGGTATAGTAGGAAATGGGATGTTACACTATGGGCCTTGAGAGAGAGTCCCAAAATGACATCTGAAAAGGTTTCATTTTCAGACTGTATTCAATGTTGCGTCGATTTCTCTTTCTCTCTTATCGACGCACCTTCGAGTCATTTTAAAAGCATCTTCGAATTCTTCCAAGCTCTAGTTGAACTCTGATATCGATGTTGCGTCGAATAATTGTTGACGTACCTATCGTGTTGAAGACTTCACTCTGAACTTTGATATTTGCGCTGAGTTGTAGTTGACGTTGTGTCGACTTCAGATGGATTCGACAGATTCTTCCTTCTGCGTTGAATTGATGTCAAAGCCGCGTCGACTTGTAATGATACTTCGACATGCTCATTTTTTCTACGTCGATATCCATTCGATGTAGCGTCGACTTGATCTACTTTGACAGAGGGATTGAGTTGCTTGGACTTCTAGTCTAAGTTACGTCGACATGAAATCGAAGTGGCGTCGAATACAATTCGACGCAATTGTTAACTCAACTCAATTTGTGCTTGTCTTTCTCTGGTCTTTACACTCCAAGTTCTGTATGACATCCTAAGACATTTAATGACCAAATTACCCTCACTAAACAATGAGTAATTAAAACCTAAGATTTAAAATCACTTTTAGATAATTTGGTAAGTTAAATCCAAGGGTTTTTCCCAACACACCACACTAGTGTGCCTAATGCAAATAGGAGCTTTTCTGCAAAAAGGTTGTGGTGGGTGAAAGAGTGTCTGTTTATGCTAACAAGAACCTAGGACCCAAAATCAATTATGCTCATAAGGGAACATAAATTGCATTTTGCAAGAGAGTTCAAGTACCAGCCAAAGGGAAATATGGTACTTGGACAGTGGGTGCTCATGGCACATGACAGGAACAAGTAGTCTTCTGTAGGATTACACTCCGGTGAAGAATGGACCTAAAATTATCTTTGGATTTTCTAAAAAGGGAGTCACCAAAGGATATGGTATGATCTCCAATGGCATAGTCTCAATAACAAGGGTAGCTTATGTTGAAGGGTTGCATCATAACCTTGTAAGCATAAGTCAACTACGTGACTTGAGCTATGTCATTGAATTCCACAATGACAAGTGCTTGATCAAGAAGTCAATTGACTTAGTGATCATTCTCTCAAGCACTAGAAGTGGGAATGTTTATTGTTTACTGTTTATTTGCAATAGTTCTTTATCTCCAGTATGTCTTGTAGCTAATAAGAGTGAATCTCTTTGTGTTCAATTGCACAAGAGACTTACCCACATTAACTACACGACAATGTAAAGACTATTTTCTAAAAACCTTGTTAGGAATAGTCTAAATTTGAAATGTGTTAAAAGTGGTCCTTGTCATGCATGCCAAATGGGCAAGGAAACTAGGGCCACCTTTAAAAGCATTGGCTCCAAAGACACTAAAATATGTCTATATTGTTTCATATGGACTTGTTTGGTCCTTTGCCCATTCAGAGCCTAGATGGGAAGTTGTATACTTTAGTAATTGTAGATGATCACTCAAAATATACATGGGTATTCTTCCTTAAGAAGAAATTTGATACTTTAGATATCTTCATAAACTATGTCAAGGTAACCCAGAATGAACTACAATGTACTGTGGTCAAAACTAGAACTGACCATGGTACATAATTTCAATCTAGGGCCATGCCAATGTTTTGTCAAGAATTTGGTATCAACCAAGAGTTTTCCTCCTCAAGGACTCCACAACAAAATGGTGTGGCTGAGAGGAGGAATATGACCTTGATAGAAGCTGGGAGAACATTGCTTAGTGACTCCTCACTCCCATAATACTTTTGTACTGAGGCAGTTAATACTGGTTATTATGTTCTCAATAGAGCCTCCATCAATAAGGTCCTTGGAAAAACCCCCTACGAGATTATGAAAGGGAAACAACCAACAATTTCATATTTTAGAATCTTTGGTTGCAAATGCTAAATTTTAAATAATGGAAAATCCCAACTAACAAAGTTAGTTGAAAAATGGAATGTTGGCGTTATTGTTGGATATAGCTCACATATTAGATCCTATAAAGTATTCAACAAGAAGACTCATGTTGTTGAGGGATCAATGCATGTTGTCTTTGATGAGACCAGCCTACTTTTTAAGGGCTAGTCCAGTTCTCCTATTTTGACAGGTAATGATAAGAAAATGCAAGAAATGTATATCCAAGACATACCCAGCACCAACATAATCAATTCAGAGGTTGTTGTACCTAAAGATGAAGATCAGTAGGATGCTGAAGAACCTCCTGTTGTAGAAGAAGAGCTGCAAAATGTTGACAGATTGCATGCAACAACCAAGCCTCTGAGGTATCAACCAAGGAACCTGATAATAGGAGATGAGAACCAAGGGGTGATCACTAGAAGCAGGGCTCACAATGAGGCTCTATTCCTGAGCTTTCTATCTCAAATTGAGCCCAAGAAGTTTGAAGAAGCTAATCAAGATACCTTCTGGATTTAAGCAATGTAAGAAGAGCTTCTACAATTCAAGAGGTGCAAAGTATAAAAGTTGGTACCAAAACCTCAAGGAAAAAACATAACTGGCCCCAAATGGATCTACAGAAACAAGCTAGATGAGAATTGAATCATCATTAAGAATAAGGCTTGACTGGTAGCCAAGGGTTATAGGCAAGAAGAAGGTATTGACTTTGACCAAACCTTTGCCCCAGTTGCAAGGTTAGAGGCAATTATATTATTCCATGCCGATACTGCCCACAAGGGGTTCAAAGTATAAAAGATGGATGCCAAGTCAGCCTTTCTAAATGGTTATTTGAAAGAGGAGGTATATGTGGAACAACCATCAGATTTTGTACATCCAACTCTTACTTCCCATGTTTACTTTCTTAAAAAAAGCATTATAAGGTCTAAAGCAATCGCCTAGGGCTTGCTATGAGACCTTGTCTAGCTTTCTCATCAAGAACAAGTCATTGAGGGGAAAGATACATAGTACATTGTTTCTTAGGAAAACAAAGTGCAAGTGTCTCCTAGTCCAAATTTATTTTGATGACATAATTTTTGGGTCTACTGATGACAACCTTTGCAAAAGGTTTGACAACCTTATGCAGAGGGAGTTTGAGATATGCAGTATGGGAGAGCTCAAGTACTTTTTAGGCCTCCATGTGAAATAGCCTGATGAAGCGATATTTATCTCTCAGACCAAGTACACTAGGGAGCTTATCAAGAAGTTTAGGATGGAATCTGCTTCCACCATGAAAACTCTCATGGGGTCAAATATTTCCCTGGACAAGGATGAGAAGGGAAAACCCTTAGATGAATCCATGTACATGTGTATAATTGGATCCCTGCTGTATCTGACTACTAGTAGACCAGACATTATGTATGCAACATGTGTTTGTGCTATGTATCATGCATGCCCTAAGGAATCTCACTACTTAGCTGCAAAGAGGATTTTGAGATACCTTAAAGGTAGACAACATCTTGGCCTTCGGTACCCTAAGAATAATTGTTTTGAACTAACTGACTTTTCAGATGCATATTTTGCAGGATGCAAAGAAGATAGGAAAAGTACAAGTGGAACTTGTCAATTCCTAGGTAGGAGGTTGTTCTCTTGGAGTAGTAAGAAGCAGACTAGTGTGGCAATATCCACAGTTGAGTCTGAGTACATTGCTGGAGGGAGCTGTTATGCATAATTACTGTAGATACAACACCAGCTAGAGGACTACAACCTCAAGGTAAGAAACTCTCCATTATTTTGTGACTCATCTAGTGTTATTTCTATTGCTATGAATCCTGTCTCTCATAGAAGGACTGGGCATATAGAAATAAGGTATCATTTTATTAGAGAGAATGTAGAATGTATAGATATCTTCCTTGAATATGTCCCCACTAACAATCAAGTTGCAGATATATTTACAAAGCCATTGGATGAGGCGTAGTTTAATGTTTTCAAAATTGAGCTAGGAATGTTGAATTTAGAATAGGCCTCAACATTTCATATTGTCTATCATGCTTGTCATTTTATCTCTTAAGCTTTGCTAGAAAAACTTAGTTACATGATTAGGGGGAAAGACAATCCAATTTAAAAGGGTTCACTGCTAGGCAATGAGTTCAACTGAGATAGTCTCAGCTGAACTGCTGAGACAGCTAAGTCGTCTCAGTGGTTAATATTACCTTGTCCCAGCGGTCAAGCATTCCATCTCAGTAGATCCTTTGAGATGGGATTGCTTAATTAAAACATCTAATTATTACGTCTAATCATTATCACTCTTTAAGAACAACTTGTAATACACTTATAAATAGTGTTATGCTGATTAAAACACTTTTCACACTCTAAACGTTACCTAGTCGTCGAAAAGGCTAAGGGAGAACTCTTGAAAACAGCTTATGAAAGAAGAATTGCTTGTCGTCAGAATGATCAAGTCAAGAACGTCGATAAGACAATATGGTTTCGACGATATCGTCGATAAGACAACATGGTTTCCATGATATCGTCGATAAGATAATATGGTTTCGACTATATTGTCGATAAGACAAAATGTTTTTGACAACATCATCGATTTGACAGAATGGTTTTGACGACATCGTCAAGATGACAGAATGGTTTTGACGACCTCATCGATATGTCATAATGGTTTCGACGAGATCGTCGATAAGACAGAATGGTTTCGACGACATTGTTGATATGACAGAATGGTTTCCACAATATTGTCGATAAGAAAGAATTGTTCTGATGACATCGTCGATATGATAGTATGGTTTCGACGACATCGTCGATATGATAAAATGGTTTCGATGAAATCGTTGATATGATAGTATGGTTTCAATGACATCGTCCAAAAGACCTCAAGTTATCAACAAGATTACGACGACACAAGTCATCAAAAGGATGACAGAAGGATAAGTCTAGTTCTTAATAACTCCCCAGATTTCTTGGATTCAACTAATACAAAAAGTATGGATTCCCTATATGAGGGAGAGCAGCAGAATGGCTTATTAGATAGTGAAGATGTCAATATTGATAGTGATGATGGAATTAATGCATATCACACAGATCCATCTGCAGAGGCTGTAGATAATAATGATAAGGCTAAGGGGGAGCAGATCCCTGTTCTGGCTGAGCGGGAGCATGAAGAGCATGCAAAGGAGCCAGCCACTCTAACTGAGTGTAATAAGCATGCCCTACAAGAGAAAAGCATACCCATAGTGGTAGCTGAACTACAACAATCCCCGATTGCTGATGTACAACCCTTCACCTCTACAGTCTCAAATGAACTTATCCTAAGTTCTATCAGTACACTTATTGATCTTCATATGATCTCAATAAAGAAATACGTTGATAAATCTATTTCTTTAGTCAAGAGTGAAGTGATGTCTGAAATACAAGTCTTAAAGGAGGAAACTTCTTACCTCAATTGACATGAGCAATGTCAAGAATTACGTGAGAAAAATTGATGAGGTAATAGAGAAGGCCTCAAACCATATTGAAGAATATGTGTGGTCTACGATAACCACAATGATTGGAAAGGCTGAAAAGATGAAGGATGAACTAAAATCAGACTAATAGAATGCCTTCCAAACCCTATCAGGGTCTGTAGCAGCTTCTTCCCAATGTATTCAACAAAAAGTATTTGAAGAAGCCAGAAAGTGGGAGGAGACCAATGCTGAGACAAAATCTGAGCTGGCCCTCAAGGTTCTGCAAAGAACTAGGATTGCACTGAACCTTCCTCTACTGGATAATCTAAGAAAAGAAGATTTTGACTTTGAGGCTCAAGCCAAAATAGCTCAAGATACTCAGCTAGCTGCAAGAAGGAAGAGAGAAAGTGTATTGCTTGTTGAGGATTTCATGGCCAAAGACAGAAGTGACCAGGCCAAGGATCCTGACTATTAGGATTGGAGTGATGACTCCAAATGTATAATTCTGAATGCTTGGCTGAACCATTGTTAGATCTGCCAAAATATTAATAGAATATATTCAGCAGAGGAATGGATCAAGCACCTAGAGAGGAATTCCCTAAGGGAAAGGGTCTTCAATGAAAATCTTGTAAGAAAGAGCAACCCAAAAAGAATGCCTTCCAGATATATCCCGAAGCCATATCTTTATTTCAAGACGCAAGAGAACAAGAGGAAGATAGCTGAGATGAAAGCAACTGCTCCAAAACAGGAGGCTACTGGTGAAGGTGTTGAGTGCTCAAGTGCAGCAAAGAAAAGAAAAACATGTACTCGTGTCTTTAGAATTTTGTTTGAAACAAATGTGTACTGAAAAATGTATTAACATGTTATCATTAATGAAATTGTTTCTCATGCTGAAATGAAATCTTGTGTTAATAGGCCAATTTTAGTCGAGCTTATTATTTGCTCAATAATATTGCTTAATATACTCTGTGATGCCTATATTTAGTTAACAATGTTATTGTTATGATTCATGACTTTTAATTCTGATATTTCATTATTTGTCATGATATGGTTATTTGTGCTTTTGTATCTTAGCATTGGTGTATGTTCTGCTTTCATCAAATAGGGGGAGATTGTTGGGAATATTGACCTCAATGTTCCATTGATTTGAAGAGGCATCACACTCTATTCTAAGTACATGTTGTATTTAATTAACCCTCTTTTACATCATGTTTATGCAGGGTTAGGTCATTCCAATCATTGGAATAGTTCTCTGGTTTTACTCTCAAAACTGCTGAGAAGACTAACTGTCTCCATGGACCGACTTAGATGCAGATGATTGTGTCACTGAGACTGGAGCTTAGCCGCTGAGACTGAATCGTGTCTCAGCCCAACCGCTGTGACAGATTCATATTTGAATAAAGGCCTGACGGGATCTACTTTTAGAGTAAGTGGCTGGAAAGCAAAGAGAACATTTTCTATATCTGCCCATGATGTGACAGAGCACTCTTTAGAGCCGTTGCAGTTAGGAGGAAGTATAAAAGAAGGTGTTAGATCATTTTGGAAAGCATGGAAAATAATTTGAAAGAGCAGCTACTGTGCTATTGACGGCTTCCACAGATATCTCATCCTGCATCCTGACTACAAGCAGACAACTGAGATAAGATTGTTCTTGTTGATTCAATCCAGATGTACAAGTGGATCTTTCTTCATCTACAGAAGAAGAATATCAGAAAGGAATAAGGCTTGAAGCTGCTACCATTTAGTCATGTTCCTAGACAGCATCTGATGTACATCAACAACAGAAGAGCAAAGCTGAAGGTTATATCTTTACAGTCCTATGTTGTAAAAGAAAAATATCAACTTTGTAAGAACTTATTAGTTCTGAGTGTGTAGGTCCTTGTGCCTGAGTGTGTAGGCGTTAGTGCCTGAGATTGTAAGGCTTTGTGCCCGAGATTCTAAAGCTGTACTCCTAGCTTGAGTAGTAGGATTTCTGAGGAGATCCGAGGTAGGGATTCTTGATAGGCCTGAGGTAGGAAATCAGGTGGATTTCTCAGTTGTAGGAGTTGGAGCACTCTGAGTGGTAGGACTGTTGAGACTGAGGTAGGGTTTGGAGCAAACTTGAGAGATCCCGAGGGATATGAGTTGTAAGCTCTTGGAGCTGACTTTTTGGAGGAGTTTGCCTTGTCTAACACACTGTTAGAAAGGTGTAGAGGGAAAGTGGACTACCCATAGATACACTATCTTGGGGGAACCACTATAAACAGGTGTGTGCTTTCTGTGATTTGCATTTACTTTATTTAATCTCTAAACACTGCTAGTTGTATCTAGATAAATTCAAAGAAACCTATTGACCCCCCTCCTCTAGGTGAGTTAGACTACTACCAAGTAAACTATAAACATGCATCATCTATGTATATCTGCAGGTACACAAAAGAGATCACAACAAAAAATCAATTATTGTCATTTCATTTTCCTGAGGTTACAATATAAGGAGGCCACGATTATAAAAGTTGCCCGCACGGTCTCTCAAAAAAATTAAAAAATACAACTATCCAGAATATGACTCTGACTCCTCCGCAACCTCCTTCCATTTCTGAGATTTGGACTTCTTTTTTTGGACCCCGACGAAAGACTATAACCGCTAGACAGAGACTCTGACCACGCAGAATGTTGTTGAGAGATTTCCATATAATGATTCATGCACCCTTCTAGCACTGTTTCCATATTATGATTGCTCATTCTTGCTATATTTTCATATCATGTCATTATAAACCATCAAAGTCATCACTTGAGCATATCCATGCTAGATAGGGTGGAATTCAGTCATTTCATTCACGAGGGAGGTCATCTCTCCCTCTCATCCATATTTTATGGTCATACAAGCTTTATTATACCTATTCACATATATTATAATCATATGTTTTGGTTATGGGATGTCCACGATCAATTTTGAGGCAGCATAACATATACTCATGCATTTTGAACATGCAAGGTCGTTCATTTGTTCACGCACGGGCAAATACTGCTCTTTTGCACATCGCATAATCAGGTTCCATTTATTTGTGCACGAGCACCTGCTCTTCATGATCGATCGTGTGTGTTATTTGTATCATCCTGAGAGACCCCCCTTTGGGAGCCTCATATTGCATCTTACACAGGATCAGGCAATTTTCTTCACGCACGATCATCTGCCATTTTAGGGTGCCTCACTTTTCCTGTGCTAGTTCCCATTCCTTTACGCACGATCATATGCACGACCGTGTGCTTTGAATGTTGATGATCATGCATGAGTTATTTTGTAGGCGGCCAATAAATACATACTTCTGCGATTTCTTCTGGATCTTCACACCGAGAGCATTGTTTTCTACTGTATTTCACCAAAAAGTATAGGGTATTGAACCTTAGCCATCTCCTACCTCTCCAATCTTCCTAAAAGTGATAGAATACATTTACAAGGATCTTTTGGAGCTCTAAGACCAGAGCACTTTATGTTGAGGCAAACATACTTGGGTGAAGACATAATTAGGAGTATGTGACAACTTCTCATGTATCATGGAAGCAACCAATGAGGAAGAGGAAGATTTGGTGGACCAAGCCGGGCTCCCCTTTAAATCTGAGGAAGAGTCTCCTATTCTCAACGTGCCAAGGATTGGTAACATGTATCTGTCTCTTCTTATTTAGAAATCTTGTAATATTACTTAAAGTGCTCTCTAAAGCACCTATGTTCCATAAGCATTGGACAAAAGTGTTCATTGTCTCACTCTAATTTGTGTATGGTATAGATATGTGTTTTTAATCTTGTTTTTATGTGATTGTGTTCTTGTGATCTTTGTTGGTTTGTGGTTAGGTGTTGTGTTGCATCATCGTTGAGCTAGAAGAGAGCAAGCATGGTTGGCCTTCGCAAGAGCAAGTTGCAATGAGTGCAAAGCAGAGGTGTGCGACCCATGGTGGTGAGAAGAGGTGAAGGCAATCCTCATTGTGTGTGTGTGTGAGTGAAGAGGAAGTGTGCAACCCACGAAGGTGCAAAGCGGAGGAAGGCGACCTGCAACGGTAAGAAGCAGAGGAAGGCGGACCATGCGTTAATTTAGTTTTCTTTTTATTGAACTAGTGATAGCAAACATCTCCCCCTGATTTAGATATAAAATGTTGACTAAGACTTCAATCTCAAGTCTTTTCTCCAAATTTTACTCCACCCGTAGTGTTCCATGAGATTCAATACTAGTGGATTTACTCTATGTTTTATATTACTTGAATGATTGGCACTCTTGTCGTGACAGCATAATGTTTTTGGTACCATTGTCGGGGATCACGACACATGAGATTTTTCTTTAGAAGAAGATTATAGATATAAGCTTTTTTTCATTTGTATCTCACATTGCTTTTACATTTTATTTGTATTTGTCTATTTTTTTCGATCACCAGTTGCTACTGTATTTGTTTTACTCAAGTTTAAATTTCATTTTATGATTTATGGACATTGGATTCTTAGAATTAGTTGTGCTGAATCTATCTCCACACCATGATGTAAACACAATTGTGCAAATGGTGCATGAGTCATTACCTTTGTAGTGAGGTGTGCTTAAAGGGAAACTATGGTTATAATGATCAGGGCTCATCCCATGGAGAATCAACGTCTCTTATCTCTTCATATGGTGTGCCTAAACATTATACATAAGTTGCCCCCCCGCCCCCCCATTAGGCATTGTCGCAGCCCGGAGTTTGGACCCCTTCTTTTTCCAGACCTATGGGAAAGTGATGTTTGTTTTGTCAAAGCACAAATCATGCCGTGAAGGATTGTAAATAAATGAGATTGAAAATGGAGAAAGAAGATAAGCCCATGCTTATGGTCATACCTCCTTCCACTTTCTCACATCTCATTCAGTCACTGATGAGGCATCCATTAGCCCCCCATGTTTTCTTGGGAGTTCACTAGATACATCGACGATCAAACTAATTGATCTATGTAATGACATAGTGGAGATTTTTTCATATACGCCTCCCCACCTTTTCTGCATTCAACCTCGGAGGATAAAATTCCTAAACCTATTGTTGATCCTCCAAATTCTATAAATCTTAACATGCATATATCTACTAATTATTTGGATGCAATTGAATTGCAACAAGATGCAGATGAGGACTCCTTGCCCCCTCTAATTATGTGAATTATATGTGGGAGGAAAGGGTATATCGATGAGGTATATTTGTTGAATAATTCAACTCAGTTGAAAAAGAGTCTGGGATTAGATCACACCTATTTCAATAAGTCTACTCCTAGTTCGATAACTCGTGCAGTGGATGAGCCTTAAATGATGAATCCCCCAAACTTTGTTCCTCTGAATAGGATGCACTAAGGCCAGCATGCTTCGATGTGCCACTTGCTTTATAGGAAGAAGGATCCACCAGTGAAGGGGAAGCCTCATCTTTGCATGTGGAAGTCCCTTGCTGCCCTATCTTTAGTGGCATATGTTCCTTTTCCGACCCTCCCTCTACAATTCCTCTAACCATAGCTTTTTCAACCATGCCTATCTTGGAAACCACCCAAGTACAGGATCACCTTGCTCTTCCAAGCTCAGTGCAAGTAGAAGCAGCCACCATCGAAGGGGATTCCCATTTGCTTTTGTTTTCTTCCTCTTACAATGACCTTGGTCTAGAGGATTCTATAGTGGGGGAAATTTACCTCATTTGCACTGATATTATCTTTACGGATCCACTCGCCGGGTGGATCTCATTACTAATAACATCTCAGCTTATACATTGGAGCCTAATGAGGTGGAGCAACCCTTTCTCACCACCCCTACTCATCATACTCCATATTTTTTGTTTTTTGATATTGCTGCTTCCCCTGTGTAGGAGGAGGTGAAGGAGCTGGAGTTATTTCATGTTCCTAATCCTTTTTATTTGCAGGGCAACAAAAGCATACTGTTGGCCAAACCATCAGCAACGATTCAAGCAGTGGTGGAGAATTTTCTCCTCCACACATCATAATTTTGTATCCCCTGCCTGCAAAACATGGGTATTACTATTCATGTAGAGTGATAGCTACCTTATCTCTGTATCGTACCCATTACCGACATGGAAATTAAGGGGGTTACTTGTGAACATTCATTTTTCAACTCCAGTAAGTTAACATTTCGTTACAACGAGAATAAGTCTAGCTGGGTGACACTAAAACCTGGTAGTTATCTTAGTTCTATTTATGTTTTATTTTTGTTAATTAATTTTAAATTATTAAACATTCATCATTTTGATTTCTTTTATGGAGAAATTTAGCTTATAGTGTATCTAAGAATTTCGTCCCGAATGGTGGGTTTGTGTGCGTAGAGGCCAGCGCATTGCAGTTCCTGACTTTTTACTCACGCATGATCGTACATGTAGAAATTACACGATCGTGCAATTTCACAAATCATAAAACTACAATGATGGCTCAATGTTTGCACGATCCCCAATCACCTTTTCTTTTGTGCGATTCGCCTCCTTTCCCGTCATCGATCACTTGGCCCGCAACTCCACCCTTATCTCTACTTGCATCTACCTTTACACACTTCCTACTTCCTCATCCTACAAGAATGTCAAACAACAAACCAATGAAGTCCTTAGCATACAGGCCCCACACTTGTTGGTCTACTCATCTTTTAGATGTCGAGTGCATGCTCATTTTTGAGAGGTCGATGCACATGGAGAGATTCGAGTGCTTGAAGAGTAAGCTTCTCCTCCAGTAGTGCCTCATTGACTAGGAATCTTTGTAGAGTATTCACCTTAAGGAGGAAGTTCGTGGCTTGATCTCCATGAGATTTTCGTCCAATGTCTTCGATAAGGATGAAGACAGCTTATGGGAGCTCACCCATGAATTTTTGACCACCTTCATAGTCGAGGGTGCTACAGACAATATTGGGGAGCATATCCAATCCCGCTTCCATGTAACCATCCATTTTTATACCTGCGATCTCAGCTTTATTGTTGTATTTTCTAGTTTTTTCTATATGTGGGATTCCTTGCAGTCGGGCTTCACCACTCTTCCCCGTGAGTTTTTGACCGGGGTAACCACATAGGATGTTTGGGAGTCGATGGCACATCCTGGGGAGTCATATGAAGCTGGTATTAATACTATGAGAATACTCAGATTGGATCGAAAAGAGAAAATTATGAGAAGGAAATAAACTGGGCATTATATATATTTATATATATATATATATATATATCTCAAAACGTTTACATTGGTTCCTTTATATTGGAACTACATTACACGGTGAACATCAAAAATAAAGCAACTAATGGCGGTAGAAACAACCATTGGTGGGAGACACATCTAAAGGGAAGTTCTTATCCATTTAACTTAATTAACACAACATTTTATCCGTAATAACAATTTAAATAGTTGATGTAGGAGCTGAGGTGAAGATCTTGATTAGCTGCTGTTGACACTCCCCCTTAATTAAGATCTCCTTAATCTCATCCATTCCACTCTTCTTTAATAGATCTTGAAACACTTCTACTGGAAGAGGCTTAGTAAAAAAGTCCGCTATTTGATCTTTTGTGCCGCAATGAGCCAGCTCTATCTCTCCCTTTTTTACTAATTCTCTGGTAAAATGGTATTGAATCTCTACATGCTATGTTCTTTTATGCATAACTGGGTTCTTCATCATGGATATTGCGGAGGTATTATCTACGAAGATACTTACATGTCCTCCTTCGTCCTTCATCTCTTTAAATAGCCATCACAACCACACACTCTCTTCAGCTGCTTCTCTTAAGGCTATGTATTCAGCCTCGACAGTTGACAAAGCTACACTTTTTTGTTTACATGCATTCCATGAAATTGGCTTTGTCCCAAGAAGGAAAAAGTAACCCGTTGTGATCTTCCTATCATCAACACACCTGACCCAATCACTATTAGAATACCCTCTGAGTTTATATCCTTCTCCTTCTGGCATAACAAAATCCCCAAATTTCTGGTTCCATTTAGATAACAGAGTATGCGCTTGACACCTTGAAGGTGTTTGAGACTTGTCCTAGCCATGAAATGGGAAGCCACACTAACTGCGCTCTCAATATCTAGTCGAGTGTACGTTAAATAAATTAATGCTCTTACCGTGCTTCGATAGGTTTCTGGGTTTGCTTTATCACATCCATCTAAAGAATTCAGTTTCTCAGATGTGGACATGGGAGTGGAGACTGGTTTTGATTCTAACATACCCGATCTTGAAAGAAGGTTCATCAGATAGCTATACTGAGAGACCGAAATTTCCTGTGAGGACTGAAATACTTGCAGGCCCAACAAATAGCTCATCAGTCCTAAGTAACTCATCTCATACTGATTTTGCATTGCGACTTTGAAACTATGTATTAGGGATTCATCTGTCACTGTTATGATTACATCATCTACATTTAGACTAAGGATTAAGTAATCCCCTGTAGCAAATGTTTTGATATACAGAGTTGCCTCACTTGAACTTTTTTTGAAGTTCTCTTGACTTAAATAGGAATCAATCTTTTGATTCCACGCTCTTGGTGCCTGATTTAATCCGTAAAGGGCTTTTCTTAACTACTACACTTGTGTTTCTTTCCCCATAATTAAAAATCCTTGAGGTTGTTCAACAAATACATCATCTACTAAATCACCATTCAAGAACGCAGATTTTGCATCCAACTAATGTACAAAAAGCTTTCTTTGTGCTGCTAATGCTAGAAGAAGTCGGGTTGTTTCCATTCTGGCAATGGGAACAAAAGTTTCTGAATAGTCTCGACCAGGTACCTATGAATACCCCTTTCCTACAATCACATCTCGAGCAATAAACAACTTTTGTTTGATTTTGTTCCAAAGTATATACCCTTTAGACTCACGATTATACCCAACTAAAATTGATTTTTCAGCTTTTGGGTCTAGTTTGTCCCTGCTTCCAGTTGTTTGTAGATCATATGCTATGCTGCCAAACACCTTGAAGTTGTGTATATTAGGCTTAGTCTTATAAAGAGCTTCATAAGGTGTGACTTGAAGTAAAGCTTTAGTAATACTTCTATTAATTATGTAAACGGTTGTATGCACAGCTTCAGCCCACAGAAATTTGGGTAAGCTTTTGTGATTCAACATACATCTGGCCATCTCTATCACTGTCATATTTCTTCTTTCCACCACACCTTTCTGCTGTGGTGAATTAGGAACAGTGAGCTGTGGAGAGATACCATTTTCCACACAGAAATTAGAGAATTGATTACTTGTAAACTCTCCTCCCCTATTACTTCCAATCTTCTTTATCTTCCTCTCAAATTCATTCTCAACAAAGGTTTTGAAATGCACAAACTTTATAAATGCTTCAGATTTTGTAGAGAGGAAAAACACCCACATAAACCTTGTACAATCATCTACTATTAGTAAGAAATACCTTTTGCCAGATATTCAATCTACTGATGCAGGTCCCCATAGATCAATATGGATGAGCTGTAAGGAATATTCTGCCCTCCATTTTGTCTGCTCCGGAAAAGGCGTCACATGAATTTTGTTTAATGAGCAACCCTCACATATTTGGTTTATCAAACTGGAGACGTGGCAAGCCTGTAACAAGAGATAATTTGCTTAACTGATGGAGATTTTGATAATGTATATGTCCATACCTATAATGCCACAATTGGGCTTCTTCTGGTTTAGTGGTGGCTAGAGCCATTGTAGAAACTTGCTGGAAATTTACTGGAAATACTTTGTTGGGTGACATCTAGACAGTAAGAATGACTTGAGAAGATCCTTTCTTTATTACCTGACATATATTACCATCAAATATTACTTTGTATCCTCCTTTTAACAGTTGTCCTACACTCAAAAGATTATGAGTTAGGCTGTAAACAAATTGAACATTCTGTATAAACCTTTGAATGCAATCTCTTATAAGAATTGCTACTGTACCACTACCTTCAACAACCTGGGTCTTTCCATTACCCATCATAACTCGTGATTTATTGTCAAGGTTTAGAGAAGTAAAAGCTGATTTCTTAAAGGTCATATGATTTGAAGCACCACTATCAACATACCAATTGTCATCAGATCCTTGAACTGAGTTCTGAACAGTTCAAAGTAACTGATTTGCCTGGTCATCGTTAACACATAGTGCAATATTAGTATCAATTTCAGTAATCTTTACCTCTGCAGTTGATTATAGATTTTTGATTCCTTCTTGAACCAACAATTTCTTTCACTATGTGAGTGATTCTTGCACCTTTTACATTGAAAATAACAGTTTTTGGACTCGTGATTTGTCTTCTTACATATTATACAGGGAGGAACTGAGGAGGACTGGCATGACTTTCTATCACCAATATAACTTCTTCCTCTCCCTCTTCCGCTATTATAGTTATTCTTCCATGGTTTTATATTGTCACTTTTATGTTCAGAGATAAGTAAGGTGCCTTTCAAAGCTTGCTCCATAGGAATATCAAAATGCCTTAATCACGATTCATGGGCTTGTAATGAACCCATCAGCTCAGCAAGAACAAAATTGTCTAATGTACAACCCGTATTCGCCGAGTGGGTCCCTCAAGCCAACTGGCGAGACCTGGGTCAGCCAGATCATTCGCCCCGGCTAGAAGGTGGAAGTACCCCCGGGTTGGTGGGGGTAAGCTGCGGAAGAGAAGGAGCTAGGCGAGTGGTGCCCTCACGGACCACTCGCCCGGAAGCATGGGCATTCGCCCAGCTAAGCGGGTGCCCGGCGAGTGGTGCCCTCACGGACCACTCGCCCTAAAGGATTTGAGGGGGAAATGACCATAATACCCCTTGTGGGCTGCAAATAGCCCTTCAGAACAGCGGAGTTAGGCTATTAGCAGACCAATTTGGGGTGCGGTTAGTAAAACTAAAAGGCGGATTCATGCTATTTGCAGACCAGCCTAGAAAAATCTATAAATAGACCCTTAAGGGCACCTTGGAGGGGATCCGATTTTAGAGAATCCTCTCCTCCAGGCTAATTTTTGGTCGGCTGCTAGTGCCCTCCAAGGTGCCCGGTTGAGCTCTGGTTTGGGAGGGGAAGCTCTCTAAGATCTTCCGGGTGAGTGGCGGGACCTCCTCGCTTCAGCCTTGGGTCTTTTCTTATTCTCACATTCACCGTTAAGAGAGTATAGTGAGGGAGAAGTAAGCATCGGCTGCACCCCCAGTGGGTCCGAACTCAAGAGGCCTGTTGCAGGTTTCAACATTTTTGGTGCGGTGAGCGTGGACCGTAGCCGGTGAAGGAAAATCTCGAATTAGGTTCGATGACAGGAGATGGAGGGAATGGTTCTGGCTCAGGCCACTCGAAGCCACCCGCGACAGGGGAGTGGCTGGAGATGTTTGAGAAGTTCAAGCGAGAAGTCCTGTAGATAGTTCTCGCAGCAAGGAGCGAGTGCGAGACCCCGGCGGTCCCCGTGGTTCCGCCCCTGCAAATCGGCGAGAATGCACCGGGGCAGCGGCCGGGGAAGGAGGTGCCAGCAGAAGGAAGTGCACGAGATCTCCCGGGGCGGCAGCTGTTCAGCAGTCTGGCGAGTGCTGAGGTGTGCGAGTTGGGTACGCGCGAAAAGACCATTCGCCGAGCAGGGGAAGGGAGCCCCTTTTGCGAGATGATCCTCTCGGCCACAGTGCCAGAGGGGTTTCGTGGGCCGGAGATGTCCTACTACACCGGCAAGGAGGATCCAGTCGTGCACCTGCAGTGGTTTGAGGACATGACATCAATCCTTCCCATGTCGGATGCTTTTCAATGCCGACTCTTCGCAACCACCCTGAAGGAGAAAGCAAGGGACTGGTTCCACCAGCTTTCTGCAGGTTCCATCTACACGTTCGACGATCTGCGCCGAGGCTTTCGGCTGCGCTTCTCGACGTCAAAAAAGAGGAAGAAGGATGCGGAGGCTCTCTTCAAGATCAGGCAGAGGGAGGGGGAGTCCCTGTCACAATACGTGGATAGGTTCCAGGAGGAGATACACCTTGTGCAGGAGGTGTCGGGATTCGCCCTCAAGATGGCGTTCATCGTAGGGTTGCGAGACGGGTTCTTCAAGATGGACCTGAAAAGAAGGCCTCCTTCATCCTTTGAGGAATTGATGGAGCAAGCAGCAGAGGAGATTGAAGGGGAGGCGGCCAACCCGGAGTTCTACAGGAGGTTGGCAAAGATGAGCGAGCCCAAAGTGAGGCAGCAAGAAAGAAGAAGGCGAGATGAACCCAGGGGTCAGGGGGTCGAAAGACCGCCTCGAAATTGGAGGAATCAAGAGCCCAACAACAGGTTGTGCTGGAGGCACCAGGAAGGACCGGCGAGAGGTTAGGAAGAAGGATACCAAGGAAGGGAAGCGGGAGGAATGAATCCGGGGTGGAGGCAGGGTCCCAGACCCCCTCACCCCCTAAGGGAGCAAGCTATGGCAGTAGGCCAAGGAAGACGAGGCAGAGGAGCAAGAGGAGGTAGAGGAAGAGCAGGAAGAGGGGGCAGGGTGGCGTTGCCTTATTGTGACTTTCACCAGGAAGAAGGTCACGCGACCACCACCTGCCCAGAATTCTTGGAGATGAGAGAGAGAGGTCAGCCACGGCGGCAGTAGGTCAGGATCGAGGAAATGCTCCCGGAGGCGGAAGAAGACCGATGCGAGGACAGGGCGGATACAGGAACCAGGGGGAATCGGGGTGATTCATGGAGGGGTTGGGATAGAGGCCTCTCGCAAGAGGAGATTCCAGGCGATGTTCTGAAGGGACGTCGCGTCAACTTCCCAGACCCCACCCCCCTCGGAGAAGCTCAACTTCTCCTCGGAAGACATGCCAGATTTTGAGGATCCATTCTGCGATGCTCTGGTGATTCAGACGGCGATTGAAAATTTCACGGTCTCCCGGATCCTGGTGGATAACGGGAGCTCAGTGAACGTGATCTTCAAGAAGGCCTTCGATGCATTGGAGGTGGAAAAGAAGAGGGTGCATGCCTCCGACGGACTACGGTTTGGTTTCTCAGGAGAGCGGAAGGAGGTCGAGGGAGGTGTTGGTCTCCAGGTGACGCTAGGAGGAGTCCCAAGAAACTGCAGGTTCGTCATTGTGGACGCTCCGAGCAGCTATAACGCCATTTTCGGATGCCCCCTCATCAGCGCCTTCCGGTGCGTGCCCTCATCGTACCATCAGTGCTTAAAGCTCCATAGTGGAGGAGTCAAGGTCCGCGTCCGAGGAGATGCTAAGGTGGCGAAGCAGTGCTATGTGACTGCAGTCAACACCATCTCTTGGATGGCGGATGCTAAGAAGATGGATAAGGAGATGGCGAGGCCGGAGGGGCCAGAAGAAGAAGTGGAGAAGAGAGAAGTAGGGAGAGAGGGCGATGCCCGAGAGGAGAATATGGAGGTCGCTCAGGAGGAGCAGGAGGTCGAGCCGGTGGAGGCGGAAGGAGTCGCAGAGGAAGAGGCCCGGGTAGAAGGGCGAAAAGCAAAGGGCCAATGGGAAGAGCCAGCCCGGCTCGAGGCGGCAGAAGAGGTGGTGGAGATGGAGGTCCTCACCCAGGAGGGAAGGGTGAAAGAGGTGCGGATCAGCGGGGGTCTCGGCCCGGAGGACAGGGTGAAGATGCTGGAGTGCATCCAGAAGAACGTGGATGTCTTCGCATGAAGCGCAGCTGATATGCCAGGCATCGAGGCGGACGTGGCTTGCCATCGTCTCAACCTCGATCCAGAAGCCCGTCCCATCCGGCAGAAGAGAAGGACCTTCGCCAGCAAGCTCGAAGGACCCATCCGCGAGGAGGTGGCAAATCTCCTCGAAGCAGGTTTTGTATCGGAGATCCAGTACCCAGGCTGGGTCTCCAACGTCGTAATGGTAAAATAGGCCGATGGCTGCTAGCGTAAGTGTGTGGATTTTTCATTGTTAAATAAGGCCTTCCCTAAGGATTGTTATCCCCTGCCTCGGATCGACGCGCTGGTTGACTCAGCCGTCGGTTTTTCTGTGATGAGTTTTTTGGATGCTTTTTCAGGTTATCACCAGATCAGAATGCACCCCCCGGACGTCAAAGACGTCTCATTCATCACCAGGGAGGGATGCTACTGCTATAAGATGATGCCCTTCGGGCTGAAAAATGCAGGAGCAACCTACCAGAAGATGATGGACCGGATATTCAGGGAGCAAAGGGGAAGGAACCTGGAGGTCTACGTGGATGACCTTATGGTGAACAGCAAGTGCGTGAACTCTCACATCCGGGACCTCGAGGAGACCTTCGCCACCCTACGCAAGTACAAGATTCGCCTGAACCCCCTGAAGTGTGTGTTCGGGGCCAGTAAGGGGAAATTCCTGGGGAATCTTCTCACCCCTAGGGGGGTAGAACTTAACCCGGACAAGGTTAGGGCCATAATGGAGCTGGGGTTGCCGCGGAACGCCAAGGAAGTTCAGCGCTTGACCGGAAGACTCGCGGGGCTGAGCAGGTTTCTCTCCTGAGCCGGGGAGAAATGCTCCCCGTTTTTCAAAACATTACGTGGTAACCAGAAGTTTGAATGGACAAAAGAATGCGAGGAGGCCTTCCAGGACTTGAAGAGCCAACTCACCAAGGCTCCACTGCTCTAAGGTCCCAAAGAGGGGGAGGATCTATACCTCATATCTCGGGGTCGGGGCAGAGGCCGTAAGCTCCATCCTGGTTCGGGAGGAAGGCAAGAAGCAGCTACCCGTCTACTACGTGAGCAGGGTCCTGAGGGAAGCAGAGCTCAGATACCCGATTTTGGAGAAGTTGGCCATACTTCCAGGCCCATTCAATTCAAGTAGTGACGGACCACCCTCTCTGCCAGATCTTCGAAGGAGTGGAGCACTCGGGAAGGCTTGCAAAATGGTCAATAGAGCTATGTGAATTCAACATTACCTTCGTCCCTCGACTATCCATGAAGGCGCAGGTGGTGGCTGATTTCATGGCCGATTATGTGGCCGAGATTAAGGAAGATGCAGCCCCTCGTCACGTTCCGTGGAAGCTGCTGGTGGACGGGGCTTCGGGCAAGAATTCTCTCGGAGGAGGGGTGGTGCTGGAGAATCCCCACAGAGTAATGATCGAGCAGACACTAGTGATACACTTCCCAATCACCAACAACTAGGCGGAGTATGAGGCGGTGATCGCCGGTCTACGGTTGGCCCAGGAGCTCGGAGTCCATGTCGTGGAGGTCCTCACCGACTCGATTGTAATAGCCTCTCAGATCAGGGGAGAGTTCGAGACAAGGGAGCATGCGCTCATAAGTTACTTGGGCAAAGTGAGAGGTCTCGTGGGAACGTTCAAAACTTTCTCCATCCGGCACGTCCCTCGGGAGGAGAGCACCCCGGCGGATCGGTTGGCCAAATCCGGTCCTCGAGTCGGGGGGACCCTGACGGACCTATTTCGCCCTTTGATTGAGGAGGGAGAACTCATGGAAGTAGAGCAGCGGCCCTCCTGGAAGGATCCCTTCATCACCTTCCTTGCAACAGGAAAGTTTCCGGAGGAGGTTCCGGACCAGAGGGGCTTCCGATATAAGTCCGCCTACTACGTGCTCCATGAGGGGGATTTGTATCGGAAGACCCTCTCGGGCCTCCTGGCCCGATGCGTTTCAGAGGAGGAGGTCCCAAAGATCTTGGAAGAAGTTCACTCCGGCGAGTGCGGCAGCCACTCAGGGAGCAGGATGTTGGAGGCAAGAATAATGAGGCAGGGGTACTTCTGGCCGACCCTAAGTAAAGACGCGGCAGCCTTCGCCAAGAGGTGCCAGAAGTGCCAAATGTTCGCCCCGCTTCAGCTCATGCCAGCTCAGAGGCTAAAGAGTATCATGACGCCCTGACCATTCGTCATATGGGGGATGGACCTGGTAGGACCCTTCACCCAGGCTAGTGGGCATAGGAGGTTTCTCCTAGTCATGATTGACTACTTCTCAAAGTGGTTGGAGGTCAGGCGTTGGCTAAGGTCACCTCCCAGGTAATCCGCAACTTCGTATGGGGGGAGGTCATTCGTCGACATGACGCTCTGGTGATTCAGACGGCGATTGAAAATTTCACGGTCTCCCGGATCCTGGTGGATAACGGGAGCTCAGTGAACGTGATCTTCAAGAAGGCCTTCGACGCAATGGAGGTGGAAAAGAAGAGGGTGCAGGCCTCCGACTGACCGCTGTTTGGTTTCTTAGGAGAGCGGAAGGAGGTCGAGGGAGGTGTTGGTCTCCAGGTGACGCTAGGAGGAGTCCCAAGAAACTGCCGGTTCGTCATTGTGGACGCTCCGAGCAGCTATAACGCCATTTTCGGACGCCCCCTCATCAGCGCCTTCCGGTGCGTGCCCTCATCGTACCATCAGTGCATAAAGCTCCATAGTGGAGGAGTCCAGGTCCACGTCCGAGGAGATGCTAAGGTGGCGAGGCAGTGCTATGTGACTGCCGTCAGCACCATCTCTTGGATGGCGGATGCTAAGAAGATGGATAAAGAGATGGCGAGGCCGGAGGGGCCAGAAGAAGAAGAAGTGGAGAAGAGAGAAGTAGGGAGAGAGGGCGATGCCCGAGAGGAGAATATGGAGGTCGCTCAGGACGAGCAGGAGGTCGAGCCGGTGGAGGCGGAAGGAGTCGCAGAGGAAGAGGCCCGGGTAGAAGGGCGAAAAGCAAAGGGCCAATGGGAAGAGCCAGCCCGGCTCGAGGCAGCAGAAGAGGTGGTGGAGATGGAGGTCCTCACCCAGGAGGGAAGGGTGAAAGAGGTGCGGATCAGCGGGGGTCTCGGCCCGGAGGACAGGGTGAAGATGCTGGAGTGCATCCAGAAGAACATGGATGTCTTCGCATGAAGCGCAGCTGATATGCCAGGCATCGAGGCGGACGTGGCTTGCCATCGTCTCAACCTCGATCCAGAAGCCCGTCCCATCCGGCAGAAGAGAAGGACCTTCGCCAGCAAGCTCGAAGGACCCATCCGCGAGGAGGTGGCAAATCTCCTCAAAGCAGGTTTTGTATCGGAGATCCAGTACCCAGGCTGGGTCTCCAACGTCGTAATGGTAAAAAAGGCCGATGGCCGCTGGCGTATGTGTGCGGATTTTTCATTGTTAAATAAGGCCTGCCGTCGGTTTTTTTGTGATGAGTTTTTTGGATGCTTTTTCAGGTTATCACCAGATCAGAATGCACCCCCCGGACGTCAAAGACGTCTCATTCATCACCAGGGAGGGATGCTACTGCTATAAGATGATGCCCTTCGGGCTGAAAAATGCAGGAGCAACCTACCAGAAGATGATGGACCGGATATTCAGGGAGCAAAGGGGAAGGAACCTGGAGGTCTACGTGGATGTCCTTATGGTGAAGAGCAAGTGCGTGAACTCTCACATCCGGGACCTCGAGGAGACCTTCGCCACCCTACGCAAGTACAAGATGCGCCTGAACACCCTGAAGTGTGTGTTCGGGGCTAGTAAGCGGAAATTCCTGGGGCATCTTCTCACCCCTAGGGGGGTAGAACCTAACCCAGACAAGGTTAGGGCCATAATGGAGCTGGGGTCGCCGCGGAACGCCAAGGAAGTTCAACGCTTGACCGGAAGACTCGCGGGGCTGAGCAGGTTTCTCTCCCGAGCCGGGGAGAAATGCTCCCCCTTTTTCAAAACTTTACGAGGTAACCAGAAGTTTGAATGGACAAAAGAATACGAGGAGGCCTTCCAGGCCTTGAAGAGCCAACTCACCAAGGCTCCACTGCTCCAAGGTCCCAAAGAGGGGGAGGATCTATACCTATATCTCGGGGTTGGGGCAGAGGCCGTAAGCTCCGTCCTGGTTCGGGAGGAAGGCAAGAAGCAGTTGCCCGTCTACTACGTGAGCAGGGTCCTGAGGGAAGCAGAGCTCAGATACTCGATTTTGGAGAAGTTGGCCTTTGCTCTGGTCGTTGCAACAAGGAAGCTCAGGCCATACTTCCAGGCCCATTCAATTCAAGTAGTGACGGACCACCCTCTCCGCCAGATCTTCGAAGGAGTGGAGCACTCGGGAAGGCTCGCAAAATGGTCGATAGAGCTAAGTGAATTCAAATTCAACATTACCTTCGTCCCTCGACTATCCATGAAGGCGCAGGTGGTGGCTGATTTCATGGCCGATTATGTGGCCGAGATGAAGGAAGATGGTGCCCCTCGTCACGTTCCGTGGAAGCTGCTGGTGGACTGGGCTTCGGGCAAGAATTCTCTCAGAGGAGGGGTGGTGCTGGAGAGTCCCCACGGAGTAAAGATCGAGCAGACACTAGTGATACACTTCCCAATCACCAACAACCAGGCGGAGTATGAGGCGGTGATCGCCGGTCTACGGTTGGCCCAGGAGCTCGGAGTCCATGATGTGGAGGTCCTCACCGACTCGATGGTAATAGCCTCTCAAATCAGGGGAGAGTTTGAGATGAGGGAGCCTGCGCTCATAAGGTACTTGGCCAAAGTGAGAGGTCTCGTGGGAACGTTCAAAACTTTCTCCATCCGGCACGTCCCTCGGGAGGAGAGCACCCCGGCGGATCGGTTGGCCATATCCGGTCCTCGAGTCGGGGGTACCCTGACGGACCTATTCGGCCCTTCGATTGAGGAGGGAGAACTCATGGAAGTAGAGCAGCGGCCCTCCTGGAAGGATCCCTTCGTCACCTTCCTTGCAACGGGAAAGTTTCCGGAGGAGGTTCCGGACCAGAGGCGCATCCGATATAAGTCCACCTACTATGTGCTCCATGAGGGGGATTTGTATCGGAAGACCCTCTCGGGCCTCCTGGCTCGATGCGTTTCAGAGGAGGAGGTCCCAAATATCTTGGAAGAAGTTCACTCCGGCGAGTGCGGCAGCCACTCAGGGAGCAGGATGTTGGAGGCAAGAATAATGAGGTAGGGGTACTTCTGGCCGACCCTACGTAAAGACGCGGCAGCCTTCGCCAAGAGGTGCCAGAAGTGCCAAATGTTCGCCCCGCTTTAGCTCATGCCAGCTCAGAGGCTAAAGAGTATCACGGCGCCCTGGCGATTCGCCATATGGGGGATGGACCTGGTAGGACCCTTCCCCCAGGCTAGTGGGCAGAGGAGGTTTCTCCTAGTCATGATTGACTACTTCTCAAAGTGGTTGGAGGTCAAGGCGTTGGCTAAGGTCACCTCCTAGGTAATCTGCAACTTCGTATGGGGGGAGGTCATTTGTCGACATGGGCTTCCACATGCCATAGTCACGGATAATGGTCCGCAGTTCGCAAGCGAGGAATTCATCAGCTTCTGTGGCCAGATGGGGATAGACCTCTGGTTTGCATCCGTTCACCATCCCAGGAGCAACGGGCAGGTGGAGGCGGCAAACAAGGTCATCGTGAACCTGCTCAAGAAGAAGGTGGAAAATCTGAAGGGCAATTGGGTGGAACAGCTTCCATCGGTCTTGTGGGCCCTAAGAACTACCCCCAACACCGCCACGGGAGAAACCCTTTCAAGCTCTCTCATGGCTGCGAGGTCGTCATCCCCATAGAGTTCGAGGTTGTGACACCACTGGTAAAGGCCGCCGCAAGTGGAGAGGAAGATTGGAGAGCTGAAAATGAGGAGGAGTTGCGGCTCTCCCTCGACCTCATCGAAGAAGCTCGGGACCTAGCAGCCATTCGCCAAGAAGAGGTCAAGTGGCGGATGGCCAAGTACATCGATAAGCACGTCAGGGTCATGCAGTTCGAGAAGGGAGATCTGGTGCTCAAGAAGGTAGACGCGGCAGGGAGGTCCGCCGCGGTGGGAAAACTTAACCCCAACTGGGAAGGCCCCTATGTCGTGGAAGAGGCACTAAAGTCTGGGGGGTATCGCCTTCAGAATGTGGAGGGCCAACCTCTCAGCCACACATGGAGTGGTGATGATCTTAAAGATTTCTATCCCTGAAACTATGTAATGAAAATGTTTTGAAATAAGAATATTTTGTTTAACATATGTGTTTGAGATTGATACTGCAGCTTGTAGGAAAAACTCCGAAAGCTCCCAAAATGGCCCCGAGCAGACCCGCTATCCAGTCTCTGATCTAGCTGGAAGGTCCGAAGGCTCACTCGGAGGCAGGTTCTATGCTGAAGAAAAGATGGCCCCGAGCAGACCCGCTGTCTAGGCTCTCATCTAGCTGGCAGGTCCGAAGCCCCACTCGGAGGCAGGTTCTATGCTGAAGAAAAGATGGCCCCGAGCAGACCCGCTGTCCAGGCTCTCATCTAGCTGGCAGGTCCGAAGGCTCACTCCGAGGCAGGTTCTATGCTGAAGAAAAGATGGCCCCGAGCAGACCCGTTGTCCAGGCTCTCATCTAGCTGGCAGGTCCGAAGGCTCACTCGGAGGCAGTTTCTATGCTGAAGAAAAGATGGCCCCGAGCAGACCCGCTGTCCAGGCTCTCATCTAGCTGGCAGGTCCGAAGGCTCACTCGGAGGAAGGTTCTATGTTGAAGGAAAGATGGCCCCGAGCAGACCCGCTGTCCAGGCTCTCATCTAGCTGGCAGGTCCGAAGGCTCACTCGGAGGCAGGTTCTATGCTGAAGAAAAGATGGCCCCGAGCAGACCCGCTGTACAGGCTCTCATCTAGCTGGCAGGTCCGAAGGCTCACTCGGAGGCAGGTTCTATGTTGAAGGAAAGATGGACTCGAGCAGACCCGCTGTCCAGGCTCTCATCTAGCTGGCAGGTCCGAAGGCTCACTCGGAGGCAGGTTCTATGCTGAAGAAAAGATGGCCCCGAGAAGACCCGCTGTCCAGGCTCTCATCTAGCTGGCAGGTCCGAAGCCTCACTCGGAGGCAGGTTCTATGTTGAAGGAAAGATGGCCCCGAGCAGACCCGCTGTCCAGGCTCTCATCTAGCTGGCAGGTCCGAAGGCTCACTCGGAGGCAGGTTCTATGCTGAAGAAAAGATGGCCCTGAGCAGACCCGCTGTCTAGGCTCTCATCTAGCTGGCAGGTCCGAAGGCTCACTCGGAGGCAGGTTCTATGCTGAAGAAAAGATGGCCCCGAGCAGACCCGCTGTCTAGGCTCTCATCTAGCTGGCAGGTCCGAAGGCTGACTCGGAGGCAGGTTCTATGTTGAAGGAAAGATGGCCCCGAGCAGACCCGCTGTCCAGGCTCTCATCTAGCTGGCAGGTCCGAAGGCTCACTCGGAGGCAGGTTCTATGCTGAAGAAAAGATGGCCCCGAGCAGACCCGCTGTCCAGGCTCTCATCTAGCTGGCAGGTCCGAAGGCTCACTCGGAGGCAGGTTCTATGTTGAAGGAAAGATGGCCCCGAGCAGACCCGCTGTCCAGGCTCTCATCTAGCTGGCAGGTCCGAAGGTTCAATCGGAGGCAGGTTCTATGTTGAAGAAAAGATGGCCCCGAGCAGACCCGCTGTCCAGGCTCTCATCTAGCTGGCAGGTCCGAAGGCTCACTCGGAGGCAGGTTCTATGTTGAAGGAAAGATGGCCCCGAGCAGACCCGCTGACCAGGCTCTCATCTAGTTGGCAGGTTCGAAGGCTCACTCGGAGGCAGGTTCTATGTTGAAGAAAAGATGGCCCCAAGCAGACCCGCTATCCAGGCTCTCATCTAGCTGGCAGGTCCGAAGGCTCACTCGGTGGCAGGTCATAAATTCTCAAAGGGTGACCTCAAGAGCACTCGCATAGACCACGCGCCGGAAAGGTGATCTCACCCCACTTTCATGACTACCTAAGTGAAACCCCGGTCTAGGCGAATGGTAAGGAGGTACGAGTGGGGCAGGAAGCGGGAAGTCAAAAAGGGGGTAGCACACCTAAGTCCTCTTCGAGCATTCGCTGGGTGGCCAGGATAGTCGCACCATGACCTAACGTCCTAATGAGCCTAGCGAGGTATAGCGGCGAATGAGAAAGAAGTAACGTCCTAATGAGCCTAGCGAGGTATAGCGGCGAATGAGAAAGAAGTAAGGTCCTTATGAGCCTAGCGAGGTATAGCGGCGAATGAGAAAGAAGCAACGTCCTAATGAGCCTAGCGAGATATAGCGGCGAATGAGAAAAAATAAGATAGCACAAAAATTGTAACCCAGGTATATCTCACAAAGGGGCTCGCCCGGTTCGTGATTACATTCAAAATGATGAATAAAAAAGAGTAAAAAACACAGGGCCCATCTCTTGGGTCGGCAGGCTTCTCGCCAGAAGATCCATCGCTCTCGCCCGAATCCGGTAGGAGGGCGTCTTGTCGCGGCTCGCCATCCCCATCTTCCGGGAAGGGGATCGGAATGAAGAGCTCGGGGACGACCTGTCGGGCAAAGAGGCATTCAGCCTCCTCCTTCAGGTACCCAGCCTGCCGCAACACCTGCAGCGCGTGCTTCACGGCGCTCTGGGCGTTCTCCTGCATCAACTGCTCCAGTTCGTGGTGGGGGTAAAAGTGCCCCCCACTCCCCAAGGCGAGTGCCGAGACCTCAGCTTCTCGCGACCGCTGGGCCTTGGCCTTAACCAGCCGGACTTCATCCTCAAGGCCGACCACCCGAGCACGAAGCATCTCGGCAACTGTGGTATCCTAAAAGTAATAATAAAGGTGGTAAGAAGAAAGTGCATCAATCGGCAACAGGTCACTCGCGGGGAGGGAGAAAATATATACCTCTGAAACAGTGCGGCTGGCGAGAAAGGCTTCCGCAGCTGCCAACTTCGTCTTGAGTTCCTGCGCCTCGGCAGAAATGATGGTCCTGGACTCCTCAACCTTTGCCAAGCTCCGCGCCAGTTTGATGCTCCGGCGCGAAGACATATGCGCGAGCTCGAGCGCCCGCAGCATGGCCCTGACGCTCTCATGGGCGAGAACCTGAGTCGTCTCGGCATCATAGACTTCAGCATCTTCCCGGCCGTAGAGGGCATATGCGATGGCATAAGCCTCACCACTGGCGAGGTCGCTCTCTATCCACGACGGATGGAGGGTGGAGAGCGAGACCCTGTTGACGTTCCTGTCCCACTTTACCAGGGGAGCCCCCGAGGGGTCCACGTACTTCTCGCCGCTGGGGAAGTTCCGGTGGTCCCTGGGCAATGGAGGCGGCGGCAACGACGATCCCGCACGAAGGGTAGTCTCACCTGGCGCACCCACCCCCGGGGTTTGAGTCTGAGCACTCGCCCCTAGGGTCTCGTCCAGGACCCCCTTCCCCTTGGCGGAGGGGGGATTTTTTGATTTCTTGGAGGAAGAGGAAGTCAGCGCCCCAGGTTTTCGCTTCTTTCCTGCTAGGCTTGGAGGAGGATTGTTCCTCCCGACAGGCATCCGCGGCGGCCTGTGCAAAGGACACGGAAGCACCAGAGGGACGCGGCGGATGAAGGGGGAGGCTACGCACGCCTGCATAATATTGCGAATGGTTTAGCGAATGGTGTAAGAATCATAAGGCCGAAACGAACGAAGTCCCAAAAACTTACCCTCGCCCTGCGGAATGAGCGGGAGCGAGTTGACGTTTCCCGGAGATAGACGAGGTCCATCCCGTGCTCCAGAATATATTAGTGGAGTTTGGCCTCGTACCCCCTAGGGTCGGGGGGCGGAAGGTTGACTCCTCCTCCTGCACCGGGGCGAGAAGGGTGTTTCCTAGGCTCCCGCTGACGAAGATGAAGCGGCGAACCCAGTCGTGGTTTTTATTCGGGAGCCCGTAGTGCTTGAGTGGGTTCAGACCCGAGAAGAATGAGATGTCGTTGGTGCAGCGGAAGGTGTAGAGTTTGCGGAAGAAGGGCAGCGAGAACTCGATCCCCTCTTCTCGCAGATTGCTCACGTACCCGACCAGCATGGTGATGGAGTTGGGGTTGAGCTGGCCGGGCACGACTCCATAGTACTTGAAGGTCTGGCGGAGTTCCGGCCAGATGGGAAGGTGAAACCCCACCTCGAAGTGCTCTAGCGGGATCGCGAGAGCACAGGGCGAGATGGAGTTTAGGCGCTCATCCGGCCTGGGCTTTCGCGCCTCGAACCCTGGCGGAATGTAATCCGCGACCGCAGTCAAGTAGGCCTCTTCAGAGAGGTCGCATGAATCGAAAGTATTGTTGACGAATGCGCTGGCACACCTGGCCCTACCTTCTGCATCACCACCCATTTCGTGAATGCCGAAGGATAAGGGAGCAGCAGAGAAGGGAAATGCGCGAGTGCTAGCGCGAGGAAAGAGAGGGAGCGGATGGTAAGGTATTTAATACAGTGGTTAAAAGGCCTATTTATAGAGGGGCGAAACGGCGTTTGGGCTTTCGAGGTAACGGGCGTGCGGATAGCAGTCGCGCATTCCCGACGCCTCGGAACCCGGGCCGATCTCTCTTGCCCATTAATGACAAATGCCCTGTGGCTATTCGCTCATCGACTACGCGAAAGAGGTTAAGAAAGCATTCGACAATAGCAAAGCATTCGGCAATACGCAAGCAAGATATAGGAAATAAGAGACAAGGAATAGAGCATTCGCAAATCACAGGGCATAAGATTATTACAAACAGAAATAAAGTTCAGCATCCGCGGTACAGAAAACAGAAGAATAACAAGAAGGGCGAATGAAGACTAGCTCAATACTCCTCCCAGACCCACCGACCTCGCCTTTGCGACCCAGCTTCCAGGGGCATTCGCGGGCGGTAATACGTGAGCATGTTGGTGATCTCATGGGAAGCCAGTTGGAGTTGGTCCCGGGCTCGCGCGGCGTGTCTTTCGGGAGACAGCTCCCCTCCTTCACCCCCCAAGCGCTCCACCGTCGCGAGAAGGCGCGAGTAGTCCCGCCGAAGGTCCTTTAACTCAAACTTTCTGTAGACTCAAAATTATAAGCTTGAATGCTTTGTAGTCTTCTATAAGCCTTGGTGAAGATCAACTTCATCTAGAGTCTTCTTATAGAAATCTTGGATGAAACAGTAAAACTATATACTATGCTGATGAAGACTCTTCCTCTAGTAGAATGATCATTGATCTGAATCAACATCTTTGATCGGCCTTTCTTCTTGGAAAAGATTCTTGATTTGCATTATACTTGTCTTCTCCTTCCTTAAGCTTTTCAATAGAGCGGTACTTTTAGAGGCGGAAAAGCTTTTCTTTAGATATGTTGATTAGGATATTAGCGATTAGGGTTTGCATCAACGTCGCATCCCCTTTTATAAGACAAGAATGTCTAACGGTCGATTCTAGTACTAACATTAAGTCAGATATCTCTTTCCTTCGCAGACGTGATTCACTTGCTCAATCCGTGGCGACATTAATGGAGAAAATGCCAATACAGCGCACCAATTTGAATTCATGTATTTACGTCATCCGATCGGATGTCTAGTCAAATTTATTTCTTCTGGACAAATCTGCATTGTGTATAGCTTTACTTCAATTCTTCTAGACAAATTGTCTGGACGAATCATCTTTTTAACTCTTCTACAAGTGGATATTTCATGCTTCAACCTTCTAGTCAATTATTCTACATTAATCGACATGATGATTCTTTATAGTCTTCAAGATGATATTTTGTTGCTTGTGCCTTCTAGTCGAATCTTCAACATGATTCCACTTTATATATCTTCATATTCTTCAAGATGATATTTTGTTGGAAGTGTATTTTAGTCGAATCTTCACCACAATTCGACTTGATATATCTTCATGATCTCCAAGGCGATATTTGAGCTCTTCTAAGAGAATCGTCTAATTGTTCATGAAATGTTGACTTGGTTCATCGATAACATTTCAAGTGACCTCGATGATATTTTCTTTGGTCAACGTCTTCCTTTATATAAACCCTTCAAACTATATGTAGTATACTTTTATGACGATATGAAGGTATATGAACCTTGTCAAGATGATATCGTCTTAGATGGTATTTTACCAAGTTGATATTTAGATATACATCTTCTTCTTCTTCTTAGACGAGATGATAAGAGTGATGTTGTGAGTTTCTAAGACAATATCATCTTAGAGCTTGGGGTCTACAAGACGACATTGATACCTTCACTTGACAATTTTGAAGTTTACCAAGATGATATTTGCCACATGCAAATTCTGATCTTCTCAACTCAAATCCTTTGCTTTAGCTCACATGATAGACTTTTAAACTTGATGATTAAGAGTTATTGACAAGTCTAATAAAGTCTAGATCATAGGTCAACATGTTGTTGCACAATGAGGGATTACATTGGCAAAACTATGTCTGATGAGACTAAGTCTACCCCTATGTAAGACTTACAATGTCAAGTACCTGAAATCAATAATCTAGAACAAACATGTCAATTATAAAGATTATTTATCTTTGACTTGAGGATTTTTTCAAATCAGGAACATTGTAGGTAGAGTTTTCAACAATCTTCCCCAATTTGAAGAAGTCAGAGCATCACTCGAAGATAAACTACACATACAAAAATTAAAGTCACGACACAAAGATTAGAGGCAACAATCAATGTATATCTGAATGTTCTTGCAACAGGCAATGAGGATTAAGGAACATAGTATTTTTATGGATCTCAATTCAGTTGATGAATCCTTTCTTGAGAGAGAGAGATGCAAGGATTGTGTAAATTTAGATCCTGAAGATGATCTTTATATATCTGAATGCTTCTTGCTATGAGAGGAGTAAAAATAAGCCTTGTTGTATTGTCCAGTACAAAGATCTGTTATGCCTATTTTTCTTTCTGTGAGAAAGCTGGAGGAGCAGAAGATAGAAAAATTGTATATCATTTTTGTTGACTATCTTCTACAGTATACTTATTCGTCGGTTGAATAATGATGAATTACATTCCTCTTATGTTGTTTCCCAAGTACGAATGACCAAGAGGTAGTATCGTTCTCTTTCTATTTCTATTGACAGCCATTCCAAATCTTTTTGAATAACTTCCAAATATATCTTTATTGTATCTATGGAATTCTTCTTTCTCTTCTTGATTATGGACGACCAGTTAGAATTCAATAACATCTATTTATAACTTCTGAATAAGCTTTAGAATCGAATCTAGAAAGTATTTAAATTCTAGGTCTATATTCGACATTGCGTCGAAAACCTTTGCCTAATTATCGACGCACCTCTGAGTTCTAGTAGAAGCTTTTTCGGCATCTTCCTCACCTTTGAAATGAACTCTGATATCGACGTTGCGTCGAGTCTGTATTGATGTATCCGTTGAGATAAAGACCTATACTTTGAGCTCTAACTTCTGCCTCGAATATAATTTGAAGTTTCATCGACTTCAAATGATGCTTTGACTGACTCAAGCTTCTGCGTCTAATACTTTTCAACGTTGCATCAACATCAACTGAAATATCTACTGCTATTCTGAGTTATCCTTAGTTCTATTTGAAGTTACATCGACTTGAAGTCAAAGTTGCGTCGACTTCTAGTCGACGTAGAAATAACTCAACTATATTTATGCACTCCTTTGGACTGGTCTTTGACACCCTAATATGAGTGTGACATTCTAGGACATCTAATGACCATATTACCCTTACTATACATCATGGCTAATGAATCCAAGATGATGAAATCACTTTTATATAATTTGTAAGATAAATCCAGAGGATGTTTTTCGAAACAATCTGACCCTATTTATCATAATAAATTTTACAAATATTTTAGGTGAATTCAGTCATATTTGAAAAATAAATCAGATTACATACAGATATACAATAACAGAATGACATCATTCCATAAAGACATAAACTTGAATGAAATGAAGGACTTGCAATTGTTTACCATAGTTGTATCTCAAAAATTTTAAATATGTGCCTTGGAGGTTCATAAAATTAATTGTTCATTTACTTTTCACCTGATTTTTAGTGATCTTTTGGAGAAGATTTTCTTGCTTAGGAGAAGACTTGTGTAGGCACATTTCTTGGTGGAAAGAAAAGAGGCTCATCCTCCTCTCCAGCAATTTTGCCATCCTCTTTGTGGAGCTTCCCCAGAAGTGATGCAGCATCTTCATCTATATGGGCAGCTTATTGAGCAATTATGGTGACATATTTTTTGATCTGGTCATCAATTGTGAGGAGCTCCCCCAGGATTGATGCAGACATCTCCCCCTGTGTTTGTGATGGCTTCTCCTGATCAGTAGAAATCTTTTCCTCTTGAGCAATAAAAACTTGGTCTTGAGCCGTCTCCCTTTATAGTACAAGCACTTCCTTTTCCAGGCCAATCTCCTCTTCTTGGGCAAGCATCTCCTTCTCATGAACATTCTCCCACTTTTGAACCTTGTTGACAAGAAAGGTTAAGTAAGATCTTATGATCTTTGAGAAGGACATCAATGTCTTGATCGCCTGGATTGATTCCTTCAAATCTTTCAGTTCTGTCTCCATCTGAGGTTATTTTCTTTGAAATTTCCATGATTGACTTTGTAGTAGGTCAACAAAAGTCCCAGTGGCCAAACCCACTGCTTTAGTAATTTCTTGATCAACGTCAATGAGAGGTGTTGGATGGGAGGTAAAAGAAAGAGGTGTATCAACATGAGGTGTTGATATGTTGATAGGAGGAGTTATTGATTGAGGATGGTTTAGAGAAGCAGATAGGATGACTGTGAGATTGTCATATAGGGTTATGGTAGAAGGTGGTTGATGTAGAGAGGAGATCTGCGCTGCAAGTTCTTTTGTTGTATCTGGTAGGACTGTCTCATGATCTTGAGGAGCTGGAGTTGAAGGAGGAGAGGGTAGAACTTGACCAGACTTCAGAATCTGCCTGGTCCATTTGCAGAAGATCCCTATATTTATTCTTTTTCCAGGAGGGATGGGCACTCCTTTGGATCTACACACTATTGGATAATGGCGGTATAAGACTTGACTCATTATCCTTATGAATGCATTCTCCTTGTGAGCATACTTATGACCAATCAATTTTATGAGGAACCTCCCACAATGAATTCTCTTGTTGAGGAATAATATTCCAATTATATGTACTTGTTGTTTGGGAATTCCATCATGAGCAGAGTTCTTACATAGTAGGACTTTTCCTACTATGTCTGCTGGAAATTTGTACTCTGCTAAGAAGCCATTCTTCTTTAAGTTGATTGCTATTTCTTTGTTGAAATTCATAATCTGCAGTTCCTGTTGAGTTTCTGTTGCAGTCAGTTCAGAAGAGGCATCACCGACTGGTAGATCGAAGGTCAGACTGAACTTTTCCTCAGTGATCTCTATGTCATTTCAAAAAATTCTTCCTTGGAGAGACCCATCCTCTCCAATATGAATTTTGTCCATCAGTTCGGCCAATTCGACATCATATAATTTTCCTCTTATCGAAATCAACTTGGTCAAATAAGTTTAAGATTCCTTTGAAAATTTTTGCTGCTACATAGAATGAGTAAAGGTCAACATAAAATCCTGAATTTACTTTCGAAGGAGCCATTGATTCTTACAGCTGTACCTACAAAAAGATGACTAGAAAGAGAGAAAGAGGGCGGGAGCAAGAACGCAAGAAAGCAAGAGAACAAGAGAGTAAGAGAGAAAATTCGAAAGCGTAAGATAATCTAATATCCAAGTTGCATAAAAGAAGTTTATTCATCGTAGCTTAGGTTTTTAATAGAAGCAATGTCAAATGGAAATAGATGCACAATGCCAAAATAATTCGATGTAGCTTCTAGAAGAAAAACTACGCGCGCTTGACATTTCGATGTTGCGTCGAGTGGTAATCGACGTGAATTCGAGTTCTTGCTGCAATTATTTAGTTGATACCTGCATCGATATGAATTCGATGCCGTGTTGAGTACCTATCGAATTAACTAACTCAGGTGGCTGATGAAGCTACCGTCGAGTAAAACTCAATAGTACATCGAATTCTATTCGACGCAGATCTGAATTAGCATTTATATTTTCTTCAAAGAATTTTGCTATCTTTCCCAGCAATTTTTTTTATTAAAAATATCATTTATAAGATAATATGTCTAGATTAGAAAGCATCATAGGGGATTAGAGAAGAGATCACCCCCTCTGATTATTTATAGTTCCATATTGAAGATTTAGTTCTCCCTTTCTCTACATTATCTCCGAGGAAGGGACACTACGTTTTCCTGCACATCTAATTAAAATATTAGAGGGTACCTAGGTGTCACAACCCATATTTTCCCACGAATATAATAAATATTATCAGAGCAAGGGGAAAACACGCATTATGATGCCACGTCCTGCAGGGGACAACCTTAGATGCTCAGGCAACCACTCCTTATGAATAATTTATAAAGACAAGAATATGATTGAGTTAAATAGAAAATTTACATTTTTATCTTAAGTCTGTGTCCCACGGTCCAGTGGATCAACTATTCCACGAGTAGAAAACTATACATCAGAAGCAGAAAATAGGTTCAATAAATCCTACATGAGCATGAAGATGAAACAGTTCAGAAATGATATGCACATCTCTAAATTTAGTATTAGTAAAGAAGAGACTATCTACGATCTTCAAAATAGGTGACATTTACTAAAAATCATGCTATGCAAGAATGCAATTTTCTATACATAAAATAACTCATGCATCCTAACATAAAACTTCCCACGGAGCAACTATATAAACTGATTAGCAAGTAACAGCAGAAAAGCTAGCAAGTAAACTAACACTGAAAAGCCAAAGCTACAGCTGAAGTAAATGAACAACCACCTCACAACAATGAGGGGAGAATGAACAAATATAACAAACTACAGCTCCGATGACACCAACTCTACTACCCGAACTGCTACAGCTCCGAGCCAGAGACATTCAAAAGAAAAGAATGCCTCAGCAAGAAAGTGCACGTGGCAGCAAGAAAAACCATGATTCCACACAAGGGTTAGCAATAATTGAAATAATGGATTGCAGAAAAGAGAACTAAAAGTTAAGCATTTATTAGATTACAATAACCCGAGCCAGCTCAAACGAGTGCACTCGATAAGAGAAAAGCCTGTACCAAAATAATGGCCAAATTGATCAAAACCAACCATGTGTCCGTTACTGTGGCTCGGAGGTGGTGGTCAAACATAATATAATATACACATATATAATCATATATGTTATAAGCACTTGAGACTGATTAGCTCGAGAAAAGGGCATCATTTAACGCCGGGCAATACGAGCCTCGAGTGTATGATCCACAAACGGGCACTGAGATGGTTGTCCTATATCCACTGCCAACCTTAGCCCAAAATAATAATACCAAAACCGGGGTGCCATGGCGGTGACTCCAGTCCACACAAATCAACAGCCGAAATAGAGGCACTGTGACGATGACTCTTAGCTCACACAACCAACAACCCCAACCGAGCATACCAAGCTCACAAAATCCAACAGAGCAAACTCGCCCTTCAAAATCAACAGGCCAAACCAAAGAGTGCCAGGCAGGAAAACATGATTACAGATGGTTTTAACCCTAACTCAAGACGAGAGAATCAGAAAGCTTATGATTCAGCAAATAAATATTAGATCAACATTCAACTGATAAGAGGTTGAAGATTTCAGCTAGTCGACACCATGCAAGGCTTGGTGTCGGAACATGAAAAGATAAACTTAGCACGAAGGCCTAACACAAGAATAATTCTCAACGGATCATTATAAAACACTCAGTGAGTCCAAACTTGACTCCCAACGAAGTTCTCGCAACAATACAACGAATAAGGCATAACTTCACCTAAAGTCCCAACGAATGGACTTAAAATGCTTGATAACATAGCTTAAGATACCCGGGAACACCCGGAAAGCAAACATAAAAATATGATGAAACAGTTCAAAATATGCGACAAAGTCAACGGGAAAAGATTTAACAAAAGTCGACGGAAAGCTTAATAAAGGAGAAATAATTACACAATCTTAAGAAGAGCAAACTTTTCTAAACCTAGGGAAGTCATATAAGACAATCTGGTAGCATAACTAAACAAGTAAATAAAAGCTATCTAGATTCCAAGAGGGATGACAGTAGGAATCAAAAACCCAGAAAACCAATCAAGACCCAATAAGGGAAAAACAACAACCACTAACCTAAAATCAACAGGTTAGACATACAAGGAAGAAGAAGAGCACTGAAATGAAGGGCATTCAATCATACATCAAAACAGCACAAGAGAAATACACAATTAATAAGAGAACTTAGTATAACTAGATTACATGAAAACAAAGTCATTAAGGAGAAGGACTGCTATTTGCAACCCATAACAACTAAGAGAACCTTTACAATCTACCAGATTACTAAAGACAGTGAGGAAGAAGCATTACCCCTCTCTGGGAAAGTTAACACAAAATTACATAAAAGACAGAGTCTGGAAGGTTTAAATACTCAGAAGTCAAATGCAGACAACCCAGAAAATCTGGGAGTTCCGGACAAAAAATTCTGGACATAAAGACTAATAAATTCAGGACAGAAGTTCTAATAAATTCTAGACTAATAGGCTAATAAATTGTAGAAATTCACAGAGAGAGTTTTGGAACAAATCTATGGTATAAACAGGAATCAGAATACACAAGAAAAAACATGATTTCTGAGAACACACAGAAAATGACTTTTCTGAAACAGTCTATCAGGACAACAAGAAAGACCACAGTCAAAACTACACTTGCTTAAATGGGGAAGAAAACATGCATTAAAGGGGAAGAGAAACAAAACCAGGAAAAAGAGTTTCAACAAGGGAAAAGGCAGAAATCGACTGGTTGTCCCGTCGATCGGCGGACGGTCCCGTTGATCAACGGGAAGAGCCGTCGATTCAGACATAGAGAAAGAGTCTACCCGGCTAAGGTCAAAGATCGAAGGGATGGTCCTGCCGATCGACTGGAGGCCCCGTCGATCGATGAGATATCCCATCGATTTTGCCTTAGAGAAAACAAACAAAAGCCACAAAGCGACTGAGACTAGGGATCGGCGGGATGGTCCCACTGATCGACGGGAGGTCCCGTCGATCGAAGGGATGAACCGTCGATTCTTACTTGGACAAAAATTTCTAAAAATATTTCCTAAGCTAACCTAACCTTCTCCATTCAAAACCCAAACCTGGACTACCAGAACACCCATAATTAATAAAAATTTAGGTAAAGCAAACATTCAACAACACTAATTACCAAATATATATATACATATAAATAAAGAAGATTAAAAGCGTTCTGAAGAAACATACAAGCCAAGGGGGGGGGGGGGGGGGAGAGCAAACAACCACTTGCCTTTACTCGAATCACCGAAATATGGCCTCTCAATCCCTCCACATCAAGGATCGGCTCAAACACGGCCTTAACACGAAGGATCTACGAAGATCAGACAAAAAGAGGGTTAGGGCCGCTAACCCTAATGCCAAAAATAACTGAAATAGATAAAACATACCACGCACATGAAGACCACGACAAGAGCTTTCCAAATCTATGCTCCGACGAAGATTTCATGCACCGGGTCTTCGGCAGCGGCATTCAGAAGCTCCACGGAATCTCACTTTCTCCCTCTCTCTCTCAATTCTGGCTCGATTCAGGAAATTAGGAAGAAGAAGATGGAGAGGAATAGTAAATTAATATATATATATATATATAAATATATATATAGATATATAAACAGATGGAGGAAGACAGCTGATTCACATCAAAAACAATAATAATAATAATAATAATAATAATTATAATAATAATAATAATAAGAAGAAGAAGAAGAAAAGAAGGCCGAACCAACGGTCGCCGATTGCTACGAAAATAGCACTGAAGACAAACGTCGGCACTACAAATCCAACGGAGAAGTCGGAATCAAATTCAGACAAGCCAAACTCAAGATATAAATTTTTGAAGATTAAGGCGACGATAATTAAACAAATCTTCGGAAAATCACCGGGGCTCCAAAAATGCTCGGATATCAACGAAACTTTGACGAGCCTCTCTAAAATTAAATAATTTAATTTCTAACGTAAAATTTTCCAATTCCGACACACTCTAAAATTTGGTCAAATTGACCGAATGAACGCAAAAACGTGAAAACGACGGCGCACCGCTAACTTCGCACTAATGTAACGTCCTTACGTCAAAAATGACATCAAAGAAGGATTAAAATAATTTCTAGAAATTCAGGGGCGTTACACGAGGTTACCTCGGCCCTTTACTTTTACCATTATAAGGTGATATGAAAGAATAAAGTGGTCTTTCATTATACCCTTTTGGATGGCAGAATATAGGTTTATCAAACCTAGATTTGATACCATGGCAGAGAAAATTTCCCTAGAATGTATCTAGATATAGTAACTTTGTATTATGCCAAATAATTTTTCTTTTGATTTTATCTTTTTGATTGTGGTTTGATAGTTTCTCTGAATTATTTTGGCCTAGAGTTCTTTTCTCATTATTAGGATTCACTCTATTAAATATATTGAGTTTATTAGGATGGGTGTTTTTTTCTTTAAACACTGGGTTGTTTTCATTTATTTGATAATCACTAGGTCTAACAAATATTACTTGATTTTTACAGGCTAGTATGGTGGATATTGTTGTGCTAGTTAATGAAGCTGCTCCTAGAACAAGATATCTAGTTTGCATAGAAAGATTCTGTGTGATATACTTTAGCTTTTGACTCCTCCGATTGAGTGAGTCTTCAAAGGCTTTTGCCTTTGTAAGCTCATCTTTTAAATTTGAGTTTTCATTAGTTAGTTTATTTATTTATTTTTCTTTTCAATATATTTGATTTCTTAATTCATAATTAACATAATAAATATTTTCTTTCTTTAGATCTTCTAATTCTTTTAAGTTCTTTTTGACTATTAAGATAATCTTTACAAAAATATTTTAAACATTTTTTAAAGTCTACTAAAGAAAAATCAAATTCATCAAATAAAGATACCTGATCTTCTTCAATTGAATCTTCTAAAGACATTAGACAGGATTCTTCAACATTATATTCTTAATCACTATCATATGAAGAGGGCCTTGACTCAGATGCTGAGTCACTCCAGGTTTCAGCAATGAAACCTTTTCCCTTCTTCTTGTCCTTCTACTTGAAGGGCCTCTTCTTATGCTCCTTCTTGTTGTTGCTTTTGTCCTTTTGATCATCAGGACATTCAGGGGTAATGTGCTCTGGTTTTTGGCATGCAAAGCATATTATTTCCTACTTTGGAGTCTTATCAAACCTTGGTTTGTATGAGCTCCTTTCCTTCCTTATGGAGTCTTTGTACTTTACCCATCTTCTGAATCTTTTGGACAAGAGATGGAACATCTCTTCTTCAGAAGTGGAAGGCTCTCATTCAACTGCCTTCAAAGATATAGTCCTTTCTTTGGAAGTTGAGACATTCTCCTTAGCTTCTGTCTAAGCTCTGATCTTTAGTAATAGCTCATAGGACTTGAGCTTTCCTAGCAAGGCATCAATGGAGATATCTCTATGGAATCTAGACTCTCTAATGGACTAGATCCTTGAGTCCTAAGTACTAGGGAAGCACATGAGAAGCTTATGATTGATCTAAGTTAGTGAGATCTCTTTGTTTAGACCTTGAGCTCATTGATAATTAGGCTGCATCTTTCATACATTTTAGCCACATTCTCTTCAGCTTTCTTTTGGAAGTTCTCATATTGAGATATGAGAATGGACTTCATGTCCTTTCTCTCATCTGAGCTGCCTTCAACCAGTTTGGATAGAAATTCTCAGATTTCTTTTGATTAGTTGCAGTCAGCCATCTTTTGGAATATAGAATCTGACATAGTTTGCACTAGGATGTTCATGGACTTGCCATCCCATGAATCCACCTTCTTCTCAGCATCAGGCCATTCAGCTCAAGGGAAAACTTCCCATATCACAGTCCCACTTGCAACTTTTCTGAATAGTATTAGAGGACTTGATACAATGACATCAAAAATGTCTTCATCAATAGAATTCATATAAAGTTTTATTTTGACGTTCTATAGTGTAAACTTATTCAGATTACATACTGGTGGTCTTGTGGATGCATAGTCTTTAAAACTCTTTTTTGAAAATAGTTTTAAAAATAAGACTTTAACTTAGGGAATCAATTGATCAAGGTGTTAATCTTTTTATAATCAAACTCCCTCTGATACCAATGGAAAGCGCATAGTGAGTCCTCTGAGTATTCTCTAGAGGGGTGGGGCGGGGGAGTGGGGAATAGAGTCTTAAGACTTTTCTATAAATTATGCACAAAACAAAAAAATACTTCTAACAACTATGCATTCAAAAATCCATTCCAGAATAAAACAAAGACAGAATTGCAGAAATAAAGAAGGGACAACACATAACATTCACATCATAAATTGAGACAAGATCAATAGTGGTTCCCCAAAAATGGGTATTCCATGCTTCTACCACCTTTGTAGGAATACACTATCTAGTGTATGAGTCTTTTGATAAGGAGACACTTAGAACCAGGGTCTGAGTCTTTTGGTAAGGAGACACTTAGAACCAAACTAGATCTTTTGGTAAGGGGATCTTGAACCAAAACTAGATCTTTTGTTAAGGAGATCATGAACCAGCGCCAGATCTTTTGTTAAGGAGATATTCTGTTGATGCCAAAATTGCACCTCCACGATCGACGCTGAGAAAGCGAGGGAAAAGAGGAGGCTGCAGGCTGTTGGTTACTATTGACTTAGAGTAACGATATTACTTAGACCGCTGGCAGCGGTCGAGACTAGACTTCGCCCATCATAGCGAATGCCACTCTTATGACGGGCTTACCCTTGATTCAAGAAAAGTGATTACAGTGTGTTACAAGGCGAGAAAAAGGAGAAGCTAGCTGGGTAACAGACAACAAAATGCTAAACTCGAGACCGCATCTCTAACAAGCGAGCTCCTGGATTCGATTGTGCGTGCTTTGGGAAATTCACCCCACTATTTATAGGCTCGGGGAACTGCCCAAACGGGCTGGGCTAAAATAACTACCTGCTCGAGTACAGGAGAGTCAGACAGGAGGTGACGGGATATAAAAGAGAGATAAGAGAGAAGCCGCACGGCTTGGTGTCTTGGACCTCGATCTGTATTGAGCTCGGGTTGGAGAATCATGGATTTGGGCAGAGACAACCAGAGCGTTCTTTAGGGCAAACTTGATCTCCGATGACGATCTGGTTTAGGAAGACTACCCAATTTGTTGTTAGCGGTTCAGGAGGTTTGTAACCTTGGATGAAACTAGGTGGCTAATCCGGCAAGCCGCCCAGTCTAAGAGGGTCGTTATCCTAATAGCGGTCTTCAGGGTAAACATGATCTCGGCATATTTTCAAATTTCGGAAAAATTTCGGAAATGTTAGTTCTAGCCTTAAACCGCACCCAATTTCCCCTGAAAGATATAAAATGCTCTGAAAGCACTCTATGCTTCATAACTTTATCATAGCCACGGGGAACTATTCACCATTAGTTGTCAGACTTTTTCAAGCCGCCAGTCCTTTGATCCGAATGGCTAATCTATTGTCCAAGATCGTAGTCCATGAGGACAAGGAGGCTGACCGCAAGAAGAAAAAGATTTGCTGGTCTGAGAAGACCGAGAGGGTTGTCACAACAGGCACAACAGAAAAATTTGTTATGTTGGACTCTCCAGCCATCGATAAGAATGCCGCTAAGCCCAAAGCGGGTTGTTCTAATCCTCCTTCGGTCAATCCGCCGGCCTTTTCTGACAAGGCGGGTTCAAGTCCTGTTCCTTTAAAAGTCACGGGCGGCAATCCAATCGACGTAGAATTCTCCCCCTCTGGGGTTCTTCACTTGAAAGTGAATGATGGAGAGGAAGGGGTGGTCAATTCCCCAAACCCGGATGGATTGACTGCTCAGTCGCTAGTGGACATAGAAGACCACTCCAGCCGGTCTCAGAAGGCCGACTTAGATTCTTTTAAGAAGAGAAAGAGGGACGAAACGATGATGGTGAGAATAACGAGAAAGGCCAGGAAACTGAGGGCTAAGAACAAAGCGGCCTCTTGGAGATCGGATGTAGCTAGCCTCCAACATAAGCCGCACGACAAGGAAGTCACTTAGGGGCAGGTCGCTCCTCCAGATAATCCGGATGAGTTTCCATTCAACTCTGCGACCAGCATAACCATTAACGATATCCTCAGGGATATGGACACCTTGCAGATGCAAGACAAGCTGCTCGACACCCCCGCAACCATGAGCAAAGCTGACGATCCTGGCGAGGATGCAGCTAAACTTGAAGAGACCGCTTCAAGAATGGAGGCCTTTGAGGAAAGCGGGTTGCGGATGATGAAGGCGAATGCGGAGGAGCCGAGGCGATCTTTGGATAAGCCGCGCCCGTCAAACCCCCTTGTAAAAGGTAAACATGGTGCGGGCTATCAACAGGTCCGCTTCTTTAGAACGCGGCCTCGGAAAAAAACAAAATGACTTGTTATTGAATCAGCCATCGAGCTTTTTCCCTTCCGCGATTCAAACTTTTGTCGCTAAACGAAGACAGAATGAAATATTTTGGAGAGAGCAGCGATGAAGAATGGACCTCAAGCAATTGAGGCGGCCTATATATTCAGGCATTAATTCTTGGTGTATTCTTCGTATTAAGTTATTCGCTTCTGAATGTGCAAATTGAATTTTCTTTATTGTAGATAACCCAGAGCAAACCACGAAGTAGGGCGACCTGACGGCTAGCCTTCCTCTACTCCCCCCAGCACCAGGCTTCTCATTGAATTTGAATGCCAGAAAAGAGGAGCTGGCCGATTTCAAGGGTCTCCTTGTTATCTTACAGGAACAAGTAAAAAATCTTGAGTATCAGGCCAAGGACGCACGGGTGAAGGAACAGGACATGCGGGCTGTGCTGGAGGCTGAAAGGGAGGAGAGATTGGAGAAGGAAAAGTTATGGAAGGAGCAGATTTCTACTCTGTCAGCGCGACTGTATAAGGAGAAGAAGGCGAGCAAGAAGTTTGAAAATGACTATAAGTACTATCATGGGAATTATCTCCATCTGACTCGTGAAGTCGGAGGGAGTCACCGACTTCCGCATGTAAATGATGAAATACCACGCACATCGAACCGCCCAGCTTCTGGGGAGACCTTAAACCCCCAGTGGTTAGGGATGTCGATGAGGTTGCCATCCCTGCTGGGACCGCCGGGGCATTGCCTACTTGCATAATTCCTATAGCGCGGGTTGAGCGTGATGTCGCGCGGATTCATAGTACTATTAATCATCTTCACCATAACATCAGTCAGATGTACTCCATTCTCCTAAAAACCGATAATCAGTTTGCACGCCTTCACCGTGAGGATCCTTCCTCTGATCACCACTAGCCATGAGCAGTTTATATTCGAAGACAATATCTTTATAATATTATTTATTCGGTCCTTTGGACAATCTAGACGTTGAATGTTTGCTTGACGACATTTTATTGTTTAATGCCTTTGAATATTCATGATCTCTGAATTGCTCTATTATCTGTGCGGCTTGTGCTGCAAACTCAAAATTTCTGCTTTGAAATATTTCGATTATTTGTGATATCTTCGAACTATTCTGCAAGCCGTACTGCTTGTGCTGCAAACTTGTGATTTCTACTTTGAAATACTTAGAATATTTGTGATATCTGCAAGCCATGCGGCTTGTGTTGTATGCTTGCGGCTTTCTGCTGTAAAACTAACCATGCAGGTTACTGACCGCATGACAAGAATAATTAGCCATGATTTGATTTTACTATATGCAGATCATTGGAGTCTATTTGTTGTAGACATTTTGGACACTTATACAACAAAATTCAAGATGTGGGCTAAGAGCAAATCCCTGCGATATAATAAGGTTTCGGCCATGCGGACTGATGCTGCTTTAGCATTTCGTTTGGCGGATCACAAGGAGTGCCGCCTTACTCAAGCCAAATTGGATGGCTTCGTCGAGAGACATATGGAAGGTAGCCACCTGCTCGCGCGGCTTCCGCTTTGCGATGAGGGATTAATTTCTTCTTCTCCTACTCAAATCGCGATCCCTATCGACCACTTCGACAACGACTTCAGATTTCCGCCGCAACTTGAAGTTATCATGATTTTTGATGACAATTGTTGGAACAACCCTATTACAGATTTGGGCTAGGATCACTATCTTTTTATTAGGACTAAGTTGACCCCAATGTATTGTCTTAAGGGTCAAAGTTTTAGGCTGGTAGAACTAAGGAAAAGATAAGTTTTCTGCGTTCGACAAACTCCATACTGCGTTCGACGAACTCAATCCTGCGTTCGACGAACGACATGCTCCTGTGTTCGACGAACTTGCCAAGTTTCTGCAATCGATGAACTCATTCTGCATTCGACGAACTCCTCTCTGCGTTCGACAAAATGCTCTCAGCGGTTGACGAAAGCTCATCTCAGCGGTTGATGAACCTCGTCTCAACGGTTGTTGAACCTCATCTCAGCGGTTGACCAAGTCTCAGTGGTTGAGCAAGTCTCAGCGTTCGACCAAGTCTCAGCGGTCGATGAATTGGTTCAGATCGACAAAAGTTCGTCTCAGTTCGACGAACTCAGTTCTTCCAGGCAGATTTAGAAGTTTATCTTTCTGTTCGACGACCTCCAGCTTGAGATCGACGAACTCCAGATTGTGTTCGGTGAAATTTGTTCAGATCGACGAATTTCTATTCAGTTCAGTATTTCAGAAGGATTATTTTTATTTCATTCTCTGAACTCAGATCTTCTTTCAGCAACGGCTCTATTCTTCCAGATAAGTCAGGATATTATATTTCCTTTTATTTATTCTCTTATTTCGAAAAGAGGCCGTTGACATTTGTTGGAAAAGGACACTTTCATGGAAAAGGAAAAGAAATAAAGCGTATCAGATTTACAGTTCCCAGAATATCTCTTCAAGAATATTTTATTCCATAAATTAAGGGAATTGAATTTCAATTCAGTCAGAGATATATTATCAAAAGAAAAATAAGGAAGAAGAATATATATAGTACAACGACATCACAGAATCACTGTACAGGAAAAAGAAAAGAAGAAGAAGAATACTGTCGAGAGAAATATTGGAAGAAGAAAGAAAAAGCTTTCAGAGTTCATCTTCCTCAAGCAACAGCTCTCTGAATCTCTGAGAACATCAACACCTTCTCTCTGTTTCTACTACAAGTTCAGATCTTCAAAAGAGCAACAAACAATCTGAGAATCATTTTGTCTCTCAGATTCATCAGCTATCAGGAAAATACAGGAAGATATTACTTTCAAGTGAAAGCTCCATCCTCAAACTGTCAAGAATTTCAATCAGACAGGGGGAGCTTTACATCAACACATTCCACTAGTCTTCTCTCAGATTATTGACAGAGAAGAACATCTTAACCCGCTTTATCCCATCTTGTACAGGGTTATAACTCCCTTCAAAAGTTAACCCCTTGGTGGCAGGGCACCTGAACAAAAACCTATAGTTTGGTTAGAGCACCTGATCAAAAGCTCATTGGTGTTTGGACACCTGATCAAAAATCCATTGGTGATAGGGCACCTGATCAAAAACCTACTGGAATTCTACCAAGGGTGGTAGAAGAGTAGACGTACCCAGGTTTATTAGGGAACTACTATAAAATCCTTGTGTCCTCTGTATTGTGATTTTCTGTGTGCTGTGCTGTGTGCTGTGATTTGTTTTTATTTGTTTTATAACTCACTCAATACACATATAAGTATGACTATTTTAATTCCGCTATAAAAATAAGTGAATTTTTTTTAATACTCTATTCACCGCCCCTCTAGAGTAAATCTAAGATCTAACCTCACTTTTAATTGGTATCAGAGGGCTGCTGATTCTTTACAGGCTTACACCTGAATCAAAAGATCAATTAGATCTTAAATTCTTTCTAGAGTTTTATTTTTGCTTACAAACTCATGGCACAGAACAAAGAATATTCAAGCACAAGACCTCCTATGTGCAATCTAAATAAGTTTGCACTATGGAAGGCAAGGATCAGATTGTACATGAATTCTATTGATGAGGATATCTTTAATGTGATTTTGACAGGACCTCCTGCACCTACAACAACAACAAGTGCTGAAGCACCAACAAACAATAATGTTGTTCCACCATCTGAGTGGACAGATGCTCAAAAGAAGCAGAGAAGTGCAGATGCCAAGGCAATGAATATTTTGGCACAAACAATGTCAGATGACATTTTCCAAAAAGTTGTGGAATGCACTTCAGCAAGGGAAATCTGGACCTCACTCAACAACATGGTTGAAGGATCAGTAGATGGAAGAAAAGATAGAAGATCCCACCTTATTTCTCAGTATGAAAACTTCAAGAAAGGAGAAACTGAGACAGTGGCAGATATGTACAATAGACTCAGTCTCATAATTAATGAGCTGAAATCTTTAGACAAAGTGATCTCTATCACAGAAGTGAATGATAAGATCCTTATGTGCTTCCCCAGCACATGGGACTCTAGGACCTGGCCTATCAAGGAAGCCATAAGCCTTAATGAGATCTCCACTGAGAGCTTGTTAGGCAAACTTAAATCCTATGAGCAGCTTATAAAAACTAGAGAAGCTGAACAATCTGCCTCATCTCCAGCATCCAAGAAGGAAAGAAGCATTGCATTCCAAGCAACTGAAGAGGAAGATAAAGCTCCAAGAGAAGTGGAGTTTATGAGCTTACTAGCCAAGAGATTCTATAAGATGGCTAGAAAAGACTTCAGAAAGAAGGATTCAAGATCCAGAGAAAAGCAAAGGTATGACAAATCTAATTCTAAGGAAATAATTTGATTTGGCTGCAGGAAACCCGGACACATTCTACCAGAGTGTCCAGAGAATGAAAAGAAGGAAAGGAGAAAAGACAAAGAAGAAAAGCGGCACTCGAGCAAGCCATCCTCCCACAAACACAAACACAAGGGAAGAGGCTTTGTAGCAGAATCATGAAGTGAAACTGATTCAGAATTGAATTCACTTCGATGAACCCAAGGAATTCAGCAGAATTCGTCGAATGAAGCTCGATGAATTGAATTCACTTCGTCGAACGAAGATCGACGAACTCTGAAGACAGATTTTCAGTACAATTATTATTTGAACGGCGCTCGAGGAAAGCAATTTACTTCGTCAAACAACGATCGACGAACTCAGCCCAGTTCGTGAATTCACTTCGATGAACCCAAGGTGATCTTTGGAGACTCCAACTGTGGACAAACCAAAGGATTTGGGAAGATCAAAGTTGGAGCAGTTACCTTCAAGGAGGTAGCTTATGTCAAGGGTCTCAAGCACAACCTCATCAGCATAAGCCAGTTATGTGATGAAGGTTATCAGGTAACTTTTAACCATTCCTTATGTCTTATTACCAATAATAAAAACATTAATGTGTTATCTGGTTTTATACAAAAAAACATTTATGTAGTCAATTTTGACTCTGCCAATTCTGATATTTGTTTATTTAATTCAATAAGTAAAACAAATGAATTATGGCATAAAAGGCTAGGACATATTAACCTTAGAACTATATCTAAGCTTTCGAAGGACAATCTTGTTAGAGGACTGTCTTCTGGTTCTTACAAGAAGGAAGGACTTTGAAGGGCTTGTCAATTAGGTAAGCAGACTAAGAGTAGTTTTAAATCTTTATCCAAGAGTGATTCACCTAGGATTTTGTACTTACTGCATTTGGATCTCTTTGGACCCACTGCAATACAAAGTCTAGGAGGGAAGCATTATTCTCTAGTTATTGTAGATGACTTCTCAAGATTCACTTGGGTGTTCTTTCTTAGGAACAAGTCTGACACCTTCAATGTTCTGACAGACTTTCTCAGGTCCATCAAGATTGAGTACTCTACTCTAGTTGCATTGATCAGAAGTGATCATGGCACTGAGTTTGAATCTCTTCTGATGAGAGAATTCTATGGAAAAGAAGGGATCAGGCAATGTTTCTCTCCTCCTAGAACTCCTCAACAAAATGGGGTAGATGAAAGGAAAAATAGAACACTTATTGATTCAGCAACTACATTGCTTGCTGATGATCACTTGCCAATCTCTTTTGGGCAGAGGCAGTGAACACAGCAAATTATGTGTTGAACAGAAGCCTGATACATAAGCTTAAGGGTAAAACTCCCTATGAATTACTTAAGAATAAAAAGCCTAAGGTTAACTATTTTAAGATATTTGGATGTAAATGCTATGTGCATAACAATGATAAGAAGTATCTCAGGAAATTTGAAGCAAAATCTGATGAAGGTATATTCATTGGATATTCACTTTCTAGTAAAGCATATAGAGTTTACAACAAATCTACTCTTGAGATAGAAGAGTCCATGCATGTATCCTTTGATGAATCTAATATGTTAAATGAGGAGAGGAATACCACCTCTACCAAAAATACTTTGCAGGTACCAGCTCTATGTGAAGAGCTAAATGGATTGGATCTACAGAATAAAGATTCTCTATTTCCATCAAATGAAATAATTGAAGACAGTGAAGAAGAGGATAATCCAGATCGTGCTGACAGTTCAAATCAAATGACAGCTGAACAAGTCCCTCAAGTGGAAACCATTGATGAACCAACTCCAACTTTTGATCACATCACAGTTAGAGATCATCTAATATCCCAAATCATTGGAGATATTTCAGCAGGTGTTCAAACAAGGCATCAACTACACCAAAATCAGATGCACACTTGTTTCCTATCCCAGATTGAACCTCAATCCATAAAAGATGCAGAACAAGATCCAAATTGGATTCTTGCAATGCAAGAGGAGCTCAATCAATTTGAAAGGAACAAGGTATGGGATTTGGTTCGAAGACCAAAAGGCCATCCAGTCATTGGCACCAAGTGGGTCTTCAGGAACAAGCTAGATGATCAAGGCAACATAATCAGAAACAAAGCAAGATTGGTAGCCCTAGGATATTTGATGAGTCCGATTTATATAGTGATCTCCGGGCTCATCGGGGTTGTTTATCTTTCCTTTGCACTTCATTTACTGCTCATCTATGCTTATATTGATAGCATTTCATATTCTCAACTATAGTGTATTCCCTATCCTCTTCGTGGCGTGATTTCGTTATATTTTACTTTATGCATGTTCTGTGGATCCTGTGGGGTGCACAGATAAATGGTCTAGTATGTTTTCATGCAGGTACAAGGATCATGCGAACGCTCATAATGGTTTGGGGCAAATTTTGGCCTGAAAATCCACTGATCGTGCATTTTCCTTCGCGCACGATCAGGCACACGACCACTGGTCGTGCGTTAATTCCCCTTACCAGACAGAGCGGTTCGTACGATAAGGCGCATGACCATTGGTCGTGTGCCACTGCCTGTGCATTAATTTCCTATCTTTCCCTCTGCTGCAGGTTGGCCGCGCACGATCATAAGCACTCCTTCGCGCATGACCACTGGTCGTGCACCACTGACCGTGCTCAGTGTTTACTCTGCTCCATATTTAAAGACCGGCTCCGCGATTCTAGGGCATTCAACACATTTTTGTGCGCGAATTCTTCCGCAAGCTTCTGCCATTTTCCCTCTCCAAGCTCCATCCATCCATCTCCTTCCTTGGGAAAGCTTCATCCATCGATCCTAAGCTCCATCAAGGGTTCCGGAAGCATTCCCCGCCATCTACAGCAAGTACTTCAAGGTTTGGCATTTCCATTGGGCTAAGTGGAAGAGACCCAGCTCTGAGAAGAAGACGGATTACGTTTGGAGGTAGTGACAGCCTCTGAACCCCAGAAGCAACCAAGGACTGAGCTCGGAGGAGGCGTGACAACCCCCAATTCCGGCCAAGATCTACGGCGAGGCTTCTCATATCGTGGTTTCCTCTACCCTCTCTCATTTCGGAAATTTATTCTTAACTATTGTAATGAACTGGTTTATCCTCTATTTGTCTATGAATGGAAGCATATTCTTGTTTTGTTCTTCCCTTGATGCTTTGCTGTGATGCGCTCCGCCCCCACTCCACTTCCGTACACACGTTCTAGCTAGCTTAATCTAGCAAAAGCTAGAGGTGAGAGTGAAGAGGTGCCTTAGACCCTCAAACACCATTAGCACTCCCCCCCCATTTGCTCACCGTCCATCCGCTAAACGAAGCACGACATCGCGCCCTACAATAACCTCATCCACCAAGCGAAGCGGTGATTGCGACCCATATAGTTAATATTGTTTTACTTCTTCTTGTCTCTACAAAACCAACCAAACTCCCTTTTGTTAACCTAGCGATCCTCATAATTAATTTCCTAATAAGCAAATCATACTACCCAACTTGCGGTCCTTTGAGAATGATATTTGAGGAATTTCTCCCTACTTTTATTACTTGACAATGACCGGTGCACTGCCGTCGTACCGCATTTCGTGCTTGCTAATTAGCGGTGTTGAAATTGCGCGTCAAGTTTTTGGTGCCGTTGCTGGGGACTGCAAGCGTGTATGATTCGTCCTTCTCAGGAAATTAGTTTAAAGGTATTTGTGTTTTTGAGCTTTTTCTTTTGTGTTGTAGTGTGTGTATGCATAGACGAGACCCCGGTGATGTTGCGACATTTGACCCTGAAATAGAGCGTACCCTGCGGGCGCGTCTCCGTGCTGCTGCCACCATGGATGTCAGTGAAAATCAGATCAATCCCGGGATGGGAAATGCACCAGGCGGTGGTCAGGAAGCCGACGAGAATGAAGTGGCTAGGCCGAGACCAAGGACCATGAGAGACTACACTACGGCCACTGTTGGGAGTGTGTACCCCAGATTTGGCTCAGCCATCACTAACAACAATTTCGAGATAAAGCTGGCCATCCTGAATTTGATTCGTAACAATGCCCAATTCTCTGGGTTAGTCAGTGAAGACCTCCATCTTCACTTGGCTGAGTTCACAGAAATATGCGGAACATTTCGGTACGCTGGGATTGCTGATGAGATGGTGAAACTCAGGATGTTTCCATTCTCCCTCTGCGACAAGGCGAAATCATGGCTACACACGATACCGCCTAGCACAGCTACCACTTGGGATGCTCTGCAAACAAAATTTCTAGCAAAGTTCACCCTGTTGACAAGGTTGTAAACTTAAGGAGGGAAATCGCAACCTTTCGACAACACGATCAGGAGACTCTCGCAGAAGCATGGGAAAGGTTCATGGACCTTCTCCGGAAATGCCACCAGCATGAGCTGCAACCATGGAGCCTAGTGGAGAATTTTTACTTTGCAATCGAGCCTAACTACAGGGCCATGATAGATGCAGCTGCATGCGTAACTCTGATGAACCACAGCCCCGAAGACGCATTGTGGATTCTCCAGGACACTGCCATTCATAGTTCATTCTGGACTGCTGGAAGAAAAGCTCCAAGGAATGTTCGGGGACTCTTTGAGGTGAACACATCTGGTGCATCTGCTGAGATGGCATCAGCACCTTATGAAAATGTCATGCTGCTTAAGAAGCCTGCCCTTCGTCCTGCCCCAGTATTGCCCATCTCATGTCATGGTTGTGGAAGCCCGGGGCATCATGCATATGAGTGTCCCACAGGTGAGCAACCTACCGAATTATCTTATGATGCAAGTATAAATTATATGAATGATCAAAATCATGGAGCACCATTTAATAATGCTTATAACTTGGGTGTGAGGGGTCACCCGAACTTCTCGTGGAAACAAAATGTTCCTGGCCAATGATGATAAGGAGGCTCGCATCAATTCGATGATCAAGCCTCCGGTAGCCAACCGCGGCCACCACAACCTGGTTATACGCAAAATGCACCACCGCAAAGGAAGAGCGCATTGGAAGAAATGATGGATAAGTTTGTTGATTTGGCTCAAACAAATATGGCCAATCAAACTGCTTTAATGCGAAACTTGGGGACACAGCTAGGCCAATTGGTCCAGGTGCTCTCCGAGCATATGCAAGGCGCTCTCCCAAGCAATACAGAAAAGAACCTGCGGGAGCAGGGTAAATGCATTGCCGATGATGATGATGGCCAAGTGAGCCCATGTATTGTTGGATGTAAAATTAATAATCATGATGTTTCCACACTATGCGACTCTAGGGCATCCCGCAACATTCTTGTGCTTCAAGATGTTGAGAGATTGCACCTGATGATGAACTATGAGGACTGGAAGTCGCTAGTGTTGGCTAATGGTATAATTGTCGAAACTGAGGGAGAGATCTGTGAGGTCAAGGTCAACCTTAGTGGGACGTCTGTGGTCACTGACTTTCAGGTTCTTGGCCCTTTGGAAAATGATTCCATTCCGATTCTAGGGGTCCCTTTCCTAAAAGAGAGTGGTGCATTCCTCCACATCGCCGAGGGTTGCGTCACCCTACCATCCAACGGGACAGACCTTCCAAGGTCATCCGCAACTACCAATGATTTGTGCGGTATCACCAGTCCTTCTAACATCTCTGTGAGTAAGAGTAAGTGCAGGTCAAGTGACGTGAAATCTGCCATGGATGTGGAGAGTCCAACGGAGGAGGAAAACACCACTCTGAAGGAAGAAAGAGCAAAGCAGATCATGAATAAAGAGATGGAGATAGCAAGGAAAAGCAGCGAGACTGAAGTGTGGAAAGATAAGGGAGAAGACGGAGCAATGAGCCTTACAAACGGTCTTTTTATCCTTAATGGGAAATGAAAACAATCTAAACAGGTTCATTGGGCTGATCTACCCCCTTCCGAGGGTGCAGAAATGAAGCCCCCGGTTGATCCCAATCCAACAAACTCTAACACCCAACCTGCACAAGGTGCTCGTTAGCGCTCTCCCTCCGTAGAAAGGCTGAAACAGGAATGAATCATGCACGCGGCGCTCCATGCTGCCCTCCGGCGTGAGAAGGAAGAGGTTAGGGGCAAGGGGGAGAAATCTTCCTTGGGCCCTAAAGCCTTCACCTCCTTCTCGTCTCGCGTGACCTGGGAGAACCACCACAAATCAGCATATAGTTAATGTGTGATGGGGTCTCCGGGCTTTGATGTGTTGTGTCATCTGTTCTGTTATTTTACTTCTTTATTCTGCTATGGTGTGTCACACCATCTTAATTAGTTTTGAACAATCATTATAACTACTGCTTTCAGACTTTAATACAGGTATTTGGTCCACCTTTAAGGACGTTAAACAAAAGGGCTCTTGGGAGACAACCCAGTGGGACCGCTTAGTTCCGTTTAATCGTTCTTCTTTATTTTCTTTACTATATTTTTTTTGTGCCTGGGGAACTCTTTAATCTTAGGTACGTAGTTCTTGGAGCAAGGCGGAACAACCACATTCAGGACAAAATGCCATATCTTCTGCTATGCTAATTTCTGAGCATGGGGTAACCTCTCACCCTAGCCTTCTTAAGCGTAAGCCGTTACAAAACATATTTTGCGCTTAGATTAAGTCTGGGAGAATGTGAGTGTCGTTACCACGTGCACATTCATAGTGCACAGCATACTAGGATTTACAAATTAATTTATGTATTGTAGTATTGTTCATCTTCATGGCACACCACGACACCCACTTGAGCGCACACTTTACTGTAGGCGCGCGACGAGTCTAACTTGTCTCGGTTGTGTGAATGGGAAATTACGGTGCTGGGTTAGGATTACAAAACAGAGTACTTTGTTGACTCGTGTAGTGCTCTAGTCAATTATTCATGTCTCGCATAGAAAATTGTTGTAGAATAAATTTTTCTTTATGCTTTTAGTTTTACATTTTATTCTGTTGGTGTAATTTTAGTTTATTCTACTCAAAAGTGGTGAATCCGGTGTGAACCAAATGGTAGTGTAGGGATGTGTGTAGACGTGTGCTAGGCTCGTATTGCTTGAGTCGGGAGGAAGAATTATCTTTCTCGGTGGCTAAGAACTTGCCCCAAGCGACTCTCGAAGCATATGTATGACTTGCTCCAGTGCGTGAGTATGACGTAGGCCATCATGATGGCCAGCTTAAGCTTTTTATACCGGTCCTATCATATAATCCTTGCTATCCCTTTGTGCATGCCCGATCCTGATGATTCAGCTCCACTTTCATTCCACCAAAGCCAAACAGCCGATCCTAATCGCACACCCAAACCCAAGCTCGAGTTTAATTATTTTCAGTTTGAGGGTGTTGATGTGGTGCAAAAATTAAAAATGTGGTTATGCTTCCTTGCACATTTGCTGAAAGTGAAAAAGAAAATTTGAAAAAAAGAAGAAAAAAAGAAAAGAGAATTTAAATGAAAAAAAATGATGATGAAAAGTAGTCAATTGAAAAAAAATATGTTTGAAATTAATATCCGTGAGTAGGCGGTGCACACGCCCGTGTGTTAAAGTTCATGTCTGGGGGTGTGACGCACCCGCGCTCGTAGTGGCTGCTTGGATCAAATATTTCGTATCAGCTCAATTGGGTTCTGTGTAGCCTTCATTTTTATCATTGTATACCGCACCTAAACTCAAGCCTTATCTCAACCTAAAGTCCTACCGTCTCACGCATCGAACCTGACGAATACCGTGGAGAGAGTGCGAACGCGTGAGCTTATGGTCACCGACATTTATGGATTTCAGTGGAGGTTGTTCCGAACCCCGGTGTTGAGTAATGGTCGCCTCAGCATTCATTCTACTTTCTTCCTACGCGTGACCGGGTGATTCCCCGTGATTCGACTCTTGAGTAGAAATAATATATCTTTATGCTTCGATAATTGGGTAAACTATTGTTGTATAACTAAAAATTCGTTCTACTAGATTTTTATGCTCATGAGTATGCGACTTCGCATATTACTCCGCATTCGAAATTCCAGACCAGGAATGTTGTTTCTCACTCCGCCGGATTTGTTTGCTCGGGACGAGCAAACAGGTAAGTCTGGGGGTGTGATGAGTCCTGTTTATATAGTGATTTCCGGGCTCATCGGGGTTGTTTATCTTTCCTTTGCACTTCATTTACTGCTCATCTATGCATATATTGATAACATTTCATATTCTCAACTATACTGCATTCCCTATCCTCTTTGTGGCATGATTTCATTATATTTTTCTTTATGCCTATTCTGTGGATCCTGTGGTGTACACGGATCAGTGGTATAGTATGTTTTCATGCATGTACAAGGATCATGTGAACGCTCGGAATGGTTTGAGGCGAATTTTGGCCTAAAAAGCCACTGATCGCGCGTTCTCCTTTGCGCACGATCAGGCGCACGACCACTGGTCTTGCGTTAATTCCCCTTACCAGACAGAGCGGTTCGCACGATCAGGCGCACGACCACTGGTCGTGCGCCACTGCCCGTGCATTAATTTCCTATCTTTCCCTCTACTGCAGGTTGGCCGCGCACGATCATAAGCATTCCTTCGTGCACGACCACTGGTCGTGCTCCACTGACCGTGCGCAATGTTTACTTTGCTCCGTATTTAAACATCGGCTCCGCGATTCTAGGGAATTCAACAAAGGTTTTGGCGCGAATTCTTCCGCAAGCTTCCGCCATTTTCCCTCTCCAAGCTCCATCCATCCATCTCCTTCCTTGGGAAAGATTCATCCATCGATCCTAAGCTCTATCAAGGGTTCCGAAAGCATTCCCCGCCATCTATAGCAAGTACTTCAAGGTTTGGCATTTCCATTGGACTAAGTGGAAGAGAACCAGCTCTGAGAAGAAGATGAATTACGTTTGGAGGTAGTGATAGCCTCTGAACCCCGGAAGAAACCAAGGACTGAGCTCGGAGGAGGCGTGACAACCCCCCATTCCGACCAAGATCTACGTCGAGGCTTCTCATCTCGTGGTTTCCTCTACCCTCTCTCATTTTGGAAATGTATTCTTAACTATTGTAATGAACTAGTTTAACCTCTATTTATCTATAAATGGAAGCTTATTCCTGTTTTGTTCTTCCCTTGATGCTTTGCTGTGATGCCCTCCACCCCCACTTCACTTCCATACACATGTTCTAGCTAGCTCACTCTAGCAAGAGCTAAAGGTGAGAGTGAAGAGGTGCCTTCGACCCTCAAACACCATTAACACTCACCCCCTCCCCCATTTTCTCACCGTCCATTCGCTAAACGAAGCACGACATCGCGGCCTGCAATAACCTCATCCACCAAGCGAAGCGGTGATTGCGACCCGCATAGTTAATATAGTTTTACTTCTTCTTGTCTCTACAAAACCAACCAAACTCCCTTTTGTTAACCCAGTGATCCTGATAATTAATTTCCTAAAAAGCAAATCATACTACACAACTTGCGGTCCTTTGAGAATGATATTCAGGGAATTTCTCCCTACTTTAATTACTTGACAACGACCGGTGCACTGCCGTCATACCGCATTTCGTGCTTGCTAATTAGCGGTGTTAAATTTGCGCGTCAATATTCACAGGAAGAAGGAATTGACTATGATCAGACCTTTGCTCCTATAGCAAGACTTAAAGCTATCGGGATTTTTCTTGCCTTTGCTGCATTCAAGAAATTCAAAGTATACCAGATGGATGTGAAGAGTGCATTCTTGATTGGAGACATCAAAGAAGAAGTCTATGTGGAACAACCACCAGGTTTCATCTCTCCAACTCACTCCTCTTATGTATTTGATCTTAATAAAGATCTCTAAGGTCTCAAGCAAGCTCCCAGAGCATGGTATGAGACCTTAGCTAATTTTCTTTTGGAGAACAATTTCTGTAGAGGCATAGTTGATAAAACCCTATTTTTCAGGATACATAAAAATCAAACTTTACTAGTTCAAATATATGTAGATGATATCATATTTGGCTCTACTGATTAAAATTTATGCAAAAGGTTTTCTAACCTGATGCAATCTAAATTTGAAATGAGTAGTATGGGTGAGTTATCTTACTTCCTTTGTCTTCAAGTGATGCAAACTCCAAATGACATATTCATATCACAATCCAAGTATGCTAAGGAATTAGTGAAAAGGTTGGTATGTCTGATGCTTCCACCATGAAAACACCCATGCCCTCCAATGCCGTTGTAGATAATGATGAATCAGGGAAACATGTTGATCAGAAACTATATAGAGCAATTGTTGGCTCACTACTTTACTTAACAGCTAGTAGACCTGATATAATGTTTGCTACATGTATTTGTGCTAGAATCCAAGTTAACCCCAAAGAATCTCACCTAATTTTATTAAAAAGAATTTTGAGATATATAAAGGATGGTCCAAATCTAGGACTTTGTTATCCAACAGCATCAGAATTTGAATTAACTGGATTCTCAGATTCTGATTATGCTGGATGCAGAGTAGATAGGAAAAGCACATCAGGAACTTGTCAGTTTCTTGGAGATAGGCTTGTGTCTTGGTTTTGTATGAAACAAACATTTGTGACTACAACAACAGCTGAAGCAGAATATATTGCTGCAGGCAGTTGGTGCACACAGATACTGTGGATACAAAATCAACTTCTAGACTATGGTATCAACTTAAATATTTCAAATATATTTTGTGACAATACTATTGCAATATCTATAGCATAAAATCTAATACTCCATAGTAGGAATAAACACATGGAAATTAGGCACCACTTTATCAGAGATAATGTGGATAAAAATAAAAATTACCTACAATTCATTTCTACTGATTTGCAAAGGGTTGATATTTTCACCAAACCCTTGGATGAAAAGAAACATATCTTCTTTATAAATCAGCTAGGAATGATAGATGGAGATTAAATCAACTAAAAAATTAAATTTTCTACTTATCCCATCTCTTCATCGAACTGAGATCGAAGAAATCTAGTCGTTCGTCGAACGGAGATCGACGAAGTCATCTAGATCGTCGAACCGAGATGGACGAAAATTTATTTTTCGTCGAACGCAGTTTTGATGAAGCTTTTGTTTATGGATCTTTCATTTTAATCAAATCTTTTACTTCATTTTAACTGAGTGCCTACATAATTGCTTCTCTTTCAGTTCCTTTGCACTTGATCTCTATTTTATTTTGCAGGAACAATAACAATATTTCTTCGAAAAGATTGCATCCTTCTCTACCTCCTCAAATGTCCCTTCTTCTAGGGGCCTAGCTTCAGGCCTTCCTGAAACTAGGGAGGGGGAGATGTCTTGAAGAAGCTCCATTTTGTCAAGGGGAGATACTTTCCTTTTGTCACGACGAGTTGTTTTGAAGAAACTCCTTTATGATTGGGGGAGTTGTTTTATGAAGATGCTCAAGTTTCAAGGGGAGATGCTGTTTGAAAAAGCAAAAATCAGTTCTTGATAAAGCTCACAGTAGTTAGCAGTTAGCAGTTTTTTTTTCAGATTCAGTTATGACAATTCAAATGCAGATTGGTAGCAAAGCAGATTCAGATTATAAAGCTACAGTTCAGATCAACAAATTCAGAAAGCTGAAAAATAGCAGATATAGCTCAGATATCAAATTCAGATATAGCAGATACAGTTCAGACAATCAAATTCAGAAAGTTGAAGGCAATGTCAGAATTCAGAGAAAGTCAAAAGGTTCTATTTATTTGTTTTTTATTATTTGTTTTCAATGTAAAATTTCAAAACTCAGAGTATCATATTTTATATCTGCTGAAATATTTAAAATCTATCAGATATATATGCTCTGTTGTTTTGCTGTTTGTTTTATTATTCAATTTTGTCAAATAGTGTTCTAACCCAAATAGGGGGAGATTGTTGGAACAACCCTATTACTGATTTGGGCTAGGATCACTATCTCTTTATTAGGACTAAGTTGACCCCAATGTATAGTCTTAAGGGTCAATGTTTTAGGCTGATAAAACTAAGGAAAAGATATGTTTTCTGAGTTCGACGAACTCCATACTATGTTCGACGAACTCAATCCTGCGTTTGACAAACGACATGCTCTTGTGTTCGACGAACTTACCAAGGTTCTGCGTTTGACAAACTCATTCTGCATTCGACGAACTCCTCTCTGCGTTCGACGAAATGCTCTCAGCGGTCGATGAAAGCTCGTCTCAGCGGTTGATGAACCTCGTCTCAACGAACCTCGTCTCAGTGGTTGACCAAGTCTCAGTGGTTGACCAAGTCTCAGCGTTCGACCAAGTCTCAGCGGTCGACGAATTGGTTCAGATCGACAAAAGTTCGTCTAAGTTCGACGAACTCAGTTCTTCCAGGCAGATTTAGCAGTTTATCTTTCAGTTCGACGACCTCCAGCTTGAGATTGACGAACTCCAGATTGTGTTCGACAAAATTTGTTCAGATCCAAGAATTTCTATTCAGTTCAGTATTTCAGAAGCATTATTTTTATTTCATTCTCTGAGCTCAGATCTTCTTTCAACAATGGCTCTATTCTTCCAGATAAGTCAGGATATTATATTTCCTTTTATTTATTCTCTTATTTTGAAAAGAGGTTGTTGACATTTGTTGGAAAAGGACACTTTCATGGAAAAGGAAAAGAAATAAAGCGTATCAGATTTACAGTTCCTAGAATATCTCTTCCAGAATATTTTATTCCTTAATTTAAGGGATTTGAATTTCAAATCAGTCAGAGATATATTATCAAAAGAAAAATAAGGAAGAAGAATATATACAGTACAACGACATCACAGAATAACTGTACACGAAAAAGAAAAGAAGAAGAAGAATACTGTCGAGAGAAATATAGGAAGAAGAAAGAAAAAGCTTTCATAGTTCATCTTCTCAAGCAACAGCTCTCTCAATCTCTGAGAACATCAACACCTTCTCTCAGTTTCTGCTGCAAGTTCAGATCTTCAAAAGAGCAACAAACAATCTGAGAAACATTTTGTCTCTCAGATTCATCAGCTATTAGGAAGATACAGGAAGATATTACTTTCAAGTGAAAGCTCCATCCTCAAACTGTCATGAATTTCAATCAGACAGGGGGAGCTTTACATCAACACATTCCACTAGTCTTCTCTCAGATTATTGACAGAGAAGAACATCTTAACCCACTTTATCCCATCTTGTACATGGTTATAACTCCCTTCAAAAGTTAACCCCTTGGTGGCAGGGCACCTGAATAAAAACCTGTAGTTTGGTTAGAGCACCTGATCAAAATCTCATTGGTGTTTGGACACCTGAACAAAAATCCATTGGTGATAGGGCACCTGATCAAAAACCTAGTGGAATCCTACCAAGGGTGGTAGAAGAGTAGACGTACCCAGGTTTATTGGGGAACTACTATAAAATCCTTGTGTCCTCTGTGTTGTGATTTTCTGTGTGCTGTGTTGTTTGCTGTGATTTGTTTTTATTTGTTTTATAACTCACTCAATACACATATAAGTATCACTATTTAAATTCCGCTATAAAATTAAGTGAAAAACTTTTTAATACTCTATTCACCCCCCTCTAGAGTAAATCTAAGATCTAACCTCACTTTCAACAATGGAGTAGTTCCGGGGAAACTCCCGCTGAACTCCATAACCACCATTTATAGCTTTATTTCTTATCTGCGGTCTGAGCGAGTCCGCTTCTACATTAGTCTCTTCAGAAGGTTCTTCTCCATGCGGTCTATTCTGGATGCCGGAACGAAGGTATTTTGACGCCATTTGAACATTGGCTGCAGGGTGTCTAAGGCTGTCAACCAGGCGAACAAGATCGCGAGCTGGCCATAGAGGTACTTGATCTTTGAGGGCCAGCTCAGTTTGTTGCAAGTTAACCCGCAGGTGTGGAAAGAGGAGGTCTTTCGACAGCGCGATGTTGAAGGCCTCGAGCTGATGATTTATGAATTCCTCAAGAACGAGTGGCTTGATAAGAATTACTACATTCCGCTGCTCGTTGAATTAGATCAAGTCCGGCCTCAGGATAGTAAGTTTTCCATAAAAGCCACTTCTGTCCGCGCGACCTGTTTTATTTACTTTTCGACATGGTTTTACAGTTGCTGAAATAGTTCCGAAGAACAAACCGCTGAGCCCAGGCGACCGAGTTCTTACGCAAAGAGAGAAAAGGCAGAAAAGGAGCAGGTCGCAGGTATCTGCGGAGGATGAGGGCTCGGCTTCTTCTGGCGAGTTCAATCTCCTTCGCTTCTGTGGCAACCCGAAAGATCTACTCGGCGACTCGACCTTACGCAGGCACGTAGACGACAACTGAGTGCAAGTATCAATCGCGCTCCTGTATTTGGGGAGCATGAAAATAAGCCGCCACGCAGTAGCCTATGGTGCTGCTCTGTATGACTGGAAAACTTTGAACAAGCTCAAAGAAGTTCCCGAGGAGAAACTCTCCAAACTAGCCGCGCATGTTAGTGTATGGAGCTTAACGATCAATCACTTCATGGGCATATCATACACGCGGTTAATATCAGCCCATGGACATTTGGAAAAGAAATTTGCTGAGCAGGAGCAAGAGATCGCGCGTTTAAAGGAAGCTGAGTTTGTTAGTTATCACCTGATGAAGATTCGTGATATCCGAGTTTCTTAAACCGTGTGGTCTAACCCCTTTTTTTATCTCTTTTACAGAAATAATATGATATCGACAATCCGATCTTCCAAGATGAGGTCTCTCCTCATGTTTCCAATGGGATTGACGCAGCCCTAAACCGCTTGAGGGAGCTCGATGTCCTGTCTTTGGGTTTTGAAGACTTCAACTTCTCGGATGTCTACCCATCCCTGAAGAAAAAGTTAGATGGCATTATCCGCAAGGCGAAGGGTAAAGATAATGTTGATGCTAGCAGTTCGGAAGAAGATGATGAGGATCATGAAGACGCTACTGAGGAAGTTAAGACCAAGGAAGATAATAAGGCCGCTGTTGATGGTGAGGATGGAAAGAGTTCAGGTTGTGAGGCCGATGTACCGTCGGAGAGACCGGGCGAGTTGAGAGCCAGGAAACTGGAGGTTTGAGCGGCTCGAGCAGAGAATCAACAAGCTCTTCATCGGTTAGCGGAGGCTATTCACCGGATGTTGACATTGACAGTGGTGGAGATTCAGTTTCTCCTGCATCTAAAAGACTTAGATCTGGAAATTAGTGTTTTTTGTATGTTTCTACTTTTTGTGCCCGACGGCTTAATAATGTTAATCGGTCGGCTTGAACAATTACAAATGAATTTTTTTGAAAAATTTAATGGAAAATACAGTTACATGTTCAATTGTTTGTCTTTGCGAGTTTACTTACTTGTGGATGTTCATATGCGACCTTTTTATTTTAACACTCTCTTAAACATCAAGTTCTTTCCTGAATCTGCCAAAATTTTAAGTTGTGCGGTCAGAATTTAGTCCGAGCGACTAGAAGTCCGAATTCTTTATGCGAGATTTTCAAATAAATAATTGCCCGAATATCATGGGATGCTGCTTGAAACCGCCAGAAATAATATCTTTACAAGTTCTGATCGTACGCAATAAGTCGTGCGGTTAAGATATATCAAGCCGCGCGGTTACTTCATAACTAGGGCAACTGTTAATGCAAATCCTAAATACTTGGAAATTTTAATAACAATTACTCGATGTAATGAGACATGGGATAATATTCATAAAGATGTGCGGTAACTTTCCAGCCCGAACGGCTAACAGCATCCATAAGAACGGCTATGAAATATTGTTCGAGCGGTTTAAACAATATGAGTTCCCTTTTCTGAATTTGGAAGCAATCATAAGTATAGATAATTATCAATAAGTCGTGCGACCAACGTATAATCCGGGAGACTAATAATTTGAGTTGTGGAATAAATTTTAACATTGCAAGAACATTCCATGGCCAATTTCTTGTAGGCGAATTAATTTAAACCGAGCGAACAATATAATATCAATGAATTGTACTGATTCAACTTTCATAAGTAAATTCCCCCAGTCCGAGCGAATAGTACTAGCTCATAGTAGTATAATGAGATTAATCATAAGCCGATTGTGTAAGCTGATCGTTCAATATTATCATTGACAACCTGTTAGAGACAATGCCTTACGACTTCCTGTAATAACCTGCTTTCTAGCTTTAAAGCTAGGTTTATTCTAACTGCTCGGTTAGCACATTATGCTGCCATTTTTCACATGTTATTCTCATTCAAGACGACCGTCTTAAGAGATTAAACCGCCCGGTCATAAAGTCATATATCCTTAAGTAACCAGGTAGACAAATGCTCATACCTGTTAAATACTACTCCTCCCAAATGGTCATAAAAACCATAAGAGAAAAACAACTTCCTATAAAGAAGTTAAAGAATTACAGACTCAATTGACAAAGTGGGCAGGTGCGCTTAGGTAACAAGCATTGCTTTCCTCATGTGGTCATAAGAGCTGTAGAAATTTCAATGACTCAACTGCTCTCTTACCTAGGGTTACAAGCTAAATTGATCAATTGGGCAGGTGTGGTTATGCTGCGAAGTCTTTACTGACATTGCTTTCCTCAGAGAGATCAACCTAGTTGTGGGTCCCCTATAGGAACCCCTCGAGAGTACCTTAGGAGTATTCGATGGTCACAGACTGAGATGATCAGTTGGGAAGGTGTGGTTATGCCGCGGAGGCTATACTGACATTGCTTTCCTCAGAAAGATCATCAAAGTTGTAACAATATCCCTTTCGGTGCACGATAGTGCTAACAGTCCCTTGGACTTCCCTTGATGAAGAGGTGTGTTAGATACAGACCGGGATCCAAAATTCTGAAGACCTCCGCACGGTAATTGGAAATCTTCCACTACACGTGTGCGAAAACTCCCCGGTACACATTGTCCTCGTGGTATTACGCTAATGACTATAATCCGAGGGGGTTCAAGCAGAACATGGCGATGCCTCCAAGGTTCAGTGAGGGATATAAAAGAGTATAGTGTCACCAAACAAGGAAAAGTGTTAGTATGAGGCTTTTCATTGAATATTCAAAAATGTGAACAATGAAAGACCACATTTCAAGGATAGAATCGTTTGAGATCATCACTGCTCCAAGTATGTGGGATATCTTCCCCATCACTTGTCTAGAGGCGATATGCCCACTCTTTAATACGTCCTTAATGATGAATGATCTTGTCTAGTTAGGATTTAATTTTCCAACAATACATGTTCTGGCTGCAGCATCCATCTTTTTTTGTATAATATCTCAGACTACAAATTGCTTGATCCTGACATTCTTATCAAAATGTCTAGCCATTCTCCTCTTTACTTCCTCCAGCCTGATAGTTTCTTCATCCTGGAGTTCTTCGATGAAATCCAAACTATATTTTATTGCTTCATCATTGGTCTCCATGTAAGCCTCATCCCCTTGTTTGGCATACATAACTCTGAGACTGTAAGATCTCTTTTTCCAAAACCCGTTCGGGTACTTAAAAACTCGAACCTCTCCCGCATCGCAATGTTGAGGTGAATCTTCGCCCAGAATCGCTGTCTTGCGGTGTCACCGACACTCGGGTCGACTAACACCGCTCAGCACCAACCCTACCGGCTTTACGATCATAAGTAAATTATGCCAAAAAGTAAGTACATAAAAGAAGGCATGTCCACAATCACAGCATCATATATGTATATATAATAAAAACAGAAAGTCCAAAAGAGAAGTACAAATAAAAAGGGGCTTATGCCCGATACATATCCAAAACAAAGTATTATCTCTCTCTCACTACAACATGCGGAAGACTACATCAAAACTCTCAAAAATGCGGAAAACTAGCTATCTAATCATCAACCTGTGGCGTCGTGGTAGTGCGCTGCATCTGCTGCTCAGGTCCTGCCATCTCGTCCTGCTGCGCAAGGGACAACTCCATCTCCTCGGACTCCTGCGGTCACACCGACCGTTAGTCATAAAGACTAAGTCGTTTTGTCCTTGCCTCCCTCCACGACTCCTAGGTACCGAGCGGGAGGAAGAAGCAGAGGACAAACAAGGGGTAAATAAGAAGGTGGTGACATGGCAGTATTCTAGCAGGTATAAGTGAAGCAGTAAAATCTAGCTAGCAGTATAGTGCAGGTATAAGGCAGTAAAGTAGAGCAATGAAGTAAATAGTAAATGGAAAGAAAATGCAGTGCAGTAAGTAAATCTAAACTACCATCACAGATTCGTACCTTAACTTATATGAATGCCCATACGACATATAAGTTAAGATGTCCAGGTAACCCATCATATAAAAGAGCCCATACTAATTTATATGATGAGGGTATGCTAATGTGAATGTTATGTTATGCTATGGTTATGATGTTTTAATGAATTTATGCAATGTGACTCACCCACACGACTCTATGCGCACAGACCTTTATATGTTCTCAATTTGTTTGAAAGGAAGCCAACCTTTCGGGTACCGACCGTCGTGGCTCACGATGGAAGTGGATCGGGCACTCCACATCCTAGGCGGGTATGGTCACTACTAAGCCTAGACCTCATGTACGCCTCAACGCTAAGAACACAACAGCGGAGCTCCTGCGTACTCTTGCTGGAATCCACAAGACTTTAAGGTCGGGGTGGGTTATTAGGGATTGTCCTCCAGACCGCGGTACTCAAACTTACCGGCCCTCTAAACCTCACCCTCACCTGAGTCAACGTACTACCGTCGGTGACACGACTGGCCTAGTACCGAAGACTCGACACTATTTGCCTAAGAAACAGTTGTTAACAAGTCCACCCGAACTTCCGGCTCAGGGTCTAACCCACAAGCTGATCCAACCCATCTCCTTCCCGGAGGAGATCCATACTAGATTGCAGACTTACTTAGGCTACTCTTGCCTACCATTTAGTTAGTGTTATAATTAGGGTGAATCTTGGACTTCCCGCGGTGTACTCCGTAAGGGGCCCCTAACGGTACTACAGATCAATGGGCTCAACCCCACCATCCTCCTCAAGACATTTACTTTAGTTGGTGATTAACATTTGGTTCACCCTCATTATTTCATATACTTAGAGTGATTTAGCTCAACACCCGTCCCACCCAATTGGGTTGGATGTACCTTCATTCCTCCTACGTTATCTCTAGCACAACCTCACAACTAACCCTAGGATTGACCCTCCTTGAATCATGGTGTTCTATAACTCATTTACTGATTGGGTATAACCCCTATCCACTACTTAGGGATCTGAATTGTCAAAAACTCAAAATTCTGTTTTTACTAAACGCAGACCACCAAATTGAACTATCCATCAACCCCATAAGGGAATCCTTCTAAAAACTCATATCCAGAGTCTGGCATAATTATCCTAGGCTCCTAATGCCTCTAATAAGGTATGGTCCAAGTTCCATAATTTTCCATATTAATTTGGTATTTATTTTAATTTAAAGTTGTTAAGGCCTTAAGTCAAATTACACATGAACTACCCTCAAAAAGACTCTTCATGCTACATGAGAATTATCAGTAAGACAACATTCCATATCATGGTGGTTCACTGAGTATCATGACCCTAGGATTCCATTTGGACTACTATATCATCATAATTGTATAATTACCAAAATGCCACTATAATTAGGAAAAATAGTATTTCACTTCTGAAAATTCTACAAAAATTACCAAGTGTCCATATGTGGACCTAGAGTCCTCTGCCAAATTATTGTGTCATTACCATGTGATTTGATATTTTAAAATGATTAAACATCCAAAGGTAGCAATTATCAATTTCTACATGAGGTACTTGAATTATAAATCTACAAGCTTCAAAACTGTTGTCTTGGGCATAAATTAACATAAAACTACAGTTAACCAAGTATCATAACATTGCCCCATGATTTGATATTTTAAAATGATTTAATACTCAAGTCTTGTAAATTCCAATTTCTACATGAGGTACATGAAATATAAATCTAAAAGCTTCCAAACAATTATCATGGGCATATATTAACCTAAAGTTACAGTTAACAAAGTATCACAATTTTGCCCCATGATTTGACATTTTTCAAAATTAAATTCCCTTAAGCTAGCAAGCACTTAAAATTTCCTATACAAAGAATAACACTTCCATAACTCAGGACAAAATTACCATAGCCTTATTTCACCCTATTTCAGCTACTGATAGCATATCAAAGTCATACAAGATCATATGACCATGCATTTCATTTTATTAAGTAAAGGGTGGTAATTTCATTTATTAAGAGGAAAATTACTTAAAATCCTCTAAAAATTCCCATTAAATTATCTAAGACATTTTATGCCCTTACAAGCATAACTACAAAGTTCTGAGCCAAGGCTTGAACATTTGGTCCTATGTCCTTCACAAATCTCAACAATGCACCCTTAAGGGTTTCCCTTAGGGTTTTAGGTCACACCACCCTAATGGCTCCAAATGGACCATTAGGGTATGACACCAGCATTTGTATATCCATACCTACATATCATCATGATGGGAGGAGGCTAATACACTCTACTCCCCAAAATGACCTAAACCCTAATTTGACCATTAAAGGCCCTCATTAGGGTTTCCAATTTACCATATCCAATCAACTCCAAATGGACTGAAATTTTAGGTAGGCACTACTCATGTGCAATAGAGTATGCCACCAAAGTTTGGTGTCATTTGGACAACATAAGCTCCAAAAATCAACTTAATTTAAATATCCTAACTACCACAAAATCCCTAGGTAAAAGTGTCCACCAAGGGCTGTCCCTTTGGCAGGGGGTGCCCCTAGGATATACCAACCCATGGTTAAAAGCACATCTCCAAAGCTTGAAGGGTTTGACCTAGGTAATTTTTCTAATGGACTGACCTAGTGTAGGACCAGTCCTAGTAAAACAGCTCCCTAGGAAGCTGTAGGTCACCAAATGACCTGAACTCAAGGCCAAATGAAAGTTAAGACCAAGGCCTACAACTTTCATGTTGGGCACTTTTTCTAAATCAGCCATTAAGAGACTTAATTAAGTGTTGAAGTTGACTGAATAATAGAGCCAGAAATTCATAAACTATGAATTAATTAAATAAAGAATAACTAGATCTGCACGGATCTTGAAGCACATCCGACGGCGGCGGCTTATCTTCCTCGTCCAGCCAACGGCTGGGATTCTCTCGTGCTGGGCCGATTTCCTCCCCCATTTCCCGGCCACCTGGTGGCCACCACGGCCGGCCACCACCGCCACCACCTTCGTGGTGGTCGGGGCTACGACTCCCGGCGACATGGCGGCCGGAGGGGGCGTTTTTCGGCGAGCCTGGGTGGCTTGATTTGAGCCGATTTCCATGAAATTGATGAGTGGATTCGGGCTCAATTGAGCCCGATCCTTCAATCTTTTGTGATGAGAAGCTAGCATGAGGGGAGGGGAGGAGAAACGAACCATTGCTGGTGCGTGGGGCGGCTCCGGCGGCGGTTGGCCATGGAAAAGCCTTGCTCCGGTGATCCCGCTCCTGAACTCGTTTCTCCAGCTAAACCTCAGCTCCAAGGTTTGTGCCTGTCTGCTCTCGACCTCCTAAAGCTAGTGGTGTGGCTGGAATGAAGTGAGGAGGGCTCTTTGGTTGGTTTTGAACTTGAGCCTCCTCGGTTCTCCCATGGCTGCCACCCTCCTGCAGCTGCCAGCCTCCTTGCTTCCATCTGGGTCAAGGTCAGACCCCTAGCAATCAGGGGAGGGTCCAAGACTGATTGGGGGAGGAGTGTGGAGGAGGAGGTGATTGCTTTTGCTTTATGCCTTTTGCTTTTGGCTTTTTGATCAACTTTTGGTCCCCCCCCCTCCATTGATTAATCACACCATAGTTTAGGGTTCAATCTAAGGCTGATGGGCAAGACCTATGTCCATGATTAATTGGTTAATTGATTGGTGTTAGGGTTCATTTCAATTTAGGCTTGAAATTCACCTTTAATGGGCTATGTTGGCCATGGTTGACTTTGGTCAACCATGGTGAGTGGGTTGACTCCACTTGGGGGTCATGGGTCCCTTAACCTCACCCAACATTGGTTGGTCCATGGTGGGGCTCCAATTGGGCTAATTTTGCATTAAGGTGTGATTTTGACCTAAATTGAGCTAGAGTTGACTTTGGTCCAATTGGTCAAGTGGTTGACCAAGTGATGGGGCTTTTGGGTCCAATGAGTTCCTCAAAGTGTTTAGAGTGTGGTGGTAAGGTCAATTTGAACATTTGAGGGTCAATTGAACCCTAATTGAGGGGCTTAGGGTTAGGTTAGTTTTTGAGCTTTTGTGTGCACTTAGCAATTTCTACCCTAGCTTAAGGCCCTTGTGGTCACTCACCTCACCCCTATGCCCTAACATTTCCAAAGGGTCTAGAAGGATTGGGGATGTTACAGAGACTGCTTACTTCGAATTCTACAGGAATGAGAGGTTCTGAATCATGAGATAATTTGAATGGTGTTTCTCCTATGGATGAAGTTGGCGTATTTCGAAGTGTCCAAAGGACTGAATGGAGTTGTTCTGCCCAGTTCCCTCTTTGATTCAAAACCTTCTTCTACAAAAGTTATAAGATTTGTTTGTTCGCAGCCTCCACTTGCCCATTACTTCTAGGATGATGTACTGAGGAGAATCCCAGATATATTCCAATCTGATCACAGAAACTGATCATCTCTATATTGTTTAATTGAGGGCCATTATCGGTGACAATGGCCAACGGGATTCCATGTCGGCAGACAATTTCTCCCCAGATAAATTTTTTTTATAACCTGTGTAGTTGTTTTGGCCAACGCATTTGCTTCAATCCACTTGCTGTAATATTCATTCATAACAATTATGAAATGTCATTTCCCACTAGCGGTTGTGAAGGATCCAATAAGGTCCATTCCCCAAATTGCAAATGTCCAAGGTGTTGTTATTGATCTGAGTGACTGGGTTGGCTGGAGCTGAAGTGGGGAAAATTTCTGACACTAAACGCAGTGCTTAACAAATGTTTCTGCTTCTTTCCTCATTGTTGGCCAGAAATATCCTTGTTTCAGGATTATCTTCTCCAAATTTTTTTCCCCAGAATGACTCCCACATTCTCCTGAATGAACCTCATGGAGTATTATAGGAACTTCCTCTTCTGAAACACACCGTGCTAGAGGAGAGATGAGGGTTTTTCTATATAAAATTCCTGCTACTAAGAAATAATACGCTGCCTTTCTCCTGAATCTCTTCTTATCTTTTATGGATGGAACTCTCCTTTTGATAGGTACAACTCGCATGAATCCTTCCAAGAAGGATGTTGATCAATTTGAATCAACTCCCCTTCTTTTGTTGCCGGATGGAAGAGAGCTAAGGTTACCCCTCCTGATGGAAGTCCAAATTTTGATAGTTCATCCGCCTCTTCCTTCTGTGTCTTTCAGATATGTTCGATGATGAAAGTTTTGAATCTCCCGATTTCCTTTTTGGCCAATAATAGGTACTTCCTCAGCATTGGCTCCCTTGTCTTAAAATTCCCCAGTACTTGTGAAGCCATCACAAGGGAGTCTGTTTTGACATGAACATGTTCTATCCCCAACTCTTTCACACGTCTTAGACCTGCCAGGAGTGCTTCATACTCTGCTTGATTGTTCATGACCAGAAAAAAGAACTTGATGGCCTGCTCCAATTTGTTACCATTCGGGCTGATCAAGACGACTCCATCCCCGACGAAGTTTCTGCCCAAGGCCTGATGCGCAAAACTATATCCGCAAATGACAACGACAAGTGTACCATGTCGAAAGTAGTATAGGCTTATAAAAACCAAGGTCGTATTAGACTCGGGGCAGTTGAATACTCTTACATCAAGAAAGTATTTATTATTTTATCAATAGAACCTGGGATTGGGTTTTGCACTAAAGAGAGAAGAATTTAAATGAAGAATAATACAATAACAAGAACGATTAGCACTCAATCTTTAAATCACATCGGAGATAAAAATAAGAAGAGAGAATAAAATCGCATTCTCTTAGTAAAATAGCTTTGACCATGGGGATTCCCGAAATATAAACGCACCTTGGGTCGAGGATACGCCCAACTAAGATGAGGAATATCAACCGAATTCTCATTCTATAATCAATAACCTAATACTTGCACTACGAGGTGAATCCCGCTATTGGCTTTTACACCAATCCGAAAGGGTAACGTCGTCCTCTCTCGAGGATTGCATTCTACTTTTTTTATCCTTGAGTGATCGATTCGCATTACGAGCCTCTCAGCTAACTAAAGTACGAAAATAAGAACAAGAATTATATATCGAAAATATAATCTCGTTATCTTAAAATTAAGGATAAATCTTAAGCATTCTAGAAAAGCAAAAGAGCAACTATAAATTATTTCTTGACTTATATCATTCCTTGGATCATCTTGATCGAGTACTAATAGAAAACTAGCTACTCATTGAGATTGAGGAATCAACAAAAATAAAAGAGTACATAATGAAATAGGAGGAAAATGAGAGAACAAAAGAACTATTTTAATTAAATTAGTAAAGAATGTTACAAGCTAGGAATTGAAAGCTACAAAACTATTTAATTGAAAATACGAATTGCAAGAAGAAAAAGAACTACAAGAAATACTAAAAAGAGGAAAATAAAACAAGAAAATGGGATTTGAACTCACAAAAATTCGTCCCATCAGTTGTAGAGGAGATGGCTTTAAATAGGCTGAAAATTGTGTTACAAGCCCTTGGTCATGCACGTGACCAAGGGCGTGTAAGGAGCGTGATCGGTGCTGGTGTGAAGAGGGCACGTTCTGGCTTCAATGTGGGCGTTACATGCGCGTCTCGCACTAGGTCACGCCCGTGACCTAGGGCATGTAATCTTTAAATCTGGCTGCTGGCGGGAATCTTCGGCGGGCAGGAGCGCGGGACGAGTCATGCCCATGACTGGATGTCACGCCCTCGGTCATGCCCATTATTGGATCGATTGGCGCCCTTAGAGGTGGGGGGGGGGGTGAATAAGGGAATAAAATTCTTTATAAATTTTTACTAAATTGTTTAGAGAAAATTAGAACAAAATAACAATTTAACTTAAAGGAGGAAACAATTGTAATTTGCAATTCTATAAATTATGCCAAATGATAGAAATCAAGTAAACACAAAAAGAGACATGATTATCATATATATTTTTTTTACATAAATTTGATTTCAATATCGCTAGAAATCAGAGGCGTACAAAGTAAAACAAGTTTTCCTTTTCTATACCGACTTGTATCCCCACAAACAGGTTGGCTTTAGCCTATCCTTCCCCGGATATGGCCTCAAGCTGCTCTAGCCAATCCTTCCCTGGATATGGCCTCGAGCACCCCTAGATCTAATCACCTAGAACTAGTCGCCAACACAGGGCGAATTCCTCCCTAAGTCCTACCCAGACCTAGTCGCCAACACAAGGCGAATTCTCTAAACGGTTACAAAAATATATGGAATGAAAATAAAGATAACAATAATAAAACTCCCTATATGAGATCTCTGAAGATGAGGATGAAGGATCAATGTAGCATAAGCGATGTTGTAGCGATCGTTCTTCACATGCAGCGTGGTGGCTTCCTTCTCCAGAAATCCTCATTGGCTTTGAGTGGGAGATGAACTTTCGGCAGAGTAACAGCTCTGGAAATTTGGCACAAGTAATCTCTCTGGAAGCACTCTAACAAAATGAGAGAGAGCCCATCAATTTATAGAACTTGAAGATAGCGCTTGTGGTAGCTCCTAGCGCCTGCAGTAGCGTTCGTGTGGAGCGGTTGCGAAACTGTCGGCGGCGTAGCGCTGTGCACAAACTTGAGCTAGCGCCTGGCGGTAGCGCTAGCGCTGGCGGTAGCGCTAAGGAACTGCTGAGATGAAACTAAACCGCTGAGATGAAACCGCTGAGACGGAACCGCTGAGACGGAACTGCTGAGATGAAACCGCTGAGATGAAATGATCTACCGCGGAGCGTTAGCACTAACGCTGGCTGTCACAACCCGCATTTTCCCTGAATTTAAGAATATCAGAGTAAGAGAAAATGCACGTCGTGATGCCACGTCATGCAGGAGACAACTGCAGACGCTCAGGCGGGAACCTATTACTTATTAAAATAAACCATGTTTTCATGATAATTCGTCATTTGAAATCATTTATAGGGTTTGAGGTAAGAATTGTGTCTCTCAGTTCGTGGATCAACTAGTCCACCGAGAAAGTATATTTAATTGCAGCGGAAAGTACTTGATTTAGTTTACTTAAAATCCTTAAATGTATGCAATGTCAGGATATAAGTAAATGATATGCACATGACTAGGCATATTATAAGTATAGAAAATACTTTTAGACGACTTTAAAGATAAGATTTTCAGTTCAAAAGAATGCAATGAGGATGAAGGAAAAGCCATTTATAACTATAGTGCACCTAACATAAATTCTTCCCAGAGAGTAGGATAACACAGGATCTAAAAGTAGTGGCATAATCTGGCAAATAAACTATAAAGTATAAAAAGGGGCACAATGGGCGTCAACAACATGACACTAACCCATTGGCACCAACTAGTATGTCTGAGCACAAGAAGTAACTAAAAACAACTACCTCGCAACAGCGGGGTGAACAGCTACAGAGACTCTGAACTTCAGGCTACACCACTAGCCGCTACGGCTCTGAACCTGAGGCATTCAATAAAACAAAGAACGCCTCAGCAAGGGATTACAAGTGGCAGAAAACTAGCAGAAAAACAAGCAAGGCATAAGGGGTACCAACCCAAGCCAAATTTACCGAAAGAGAGCTCTGAACAAAGAACCAACAAGCATCAAGTGCACTAAATATCAAAAGAGAAACAACACGTTCATTTATTTAGTTTTATCAATTATAGAGACTGATCAGCTCAAATTATACGGGAGCGGTTAACTACCTCCGCTACCCAAAGCCCAAAACCAGGTGGGGGTACCACTAGACCCAACCACCCAGACACGACTACCGTGCAAGGCTGTAACATTTTCCCCCACTGTCCCCCAGACACAACTACTGTGTAAGGCTAAAGACAGTAGTTCTTATTACTTAAATTTTAATTAAACACGGGATGCTGCCCGAAAGGATAATCACTGGAAGGCCCTAAGAAATAGGGTCAAGGCAAAGTACACATCGATCAATATAAATCATAAGGGTGACTCAAATGTCAACAGACCACAACGAGTAAAAAGAGGGTCAAACGAGAGGGATTCGAGGTCACGAGCACCGAAGGGTTACTGGCAATCATCCAAGTATACCCGAGGGGACACGAGATTCAAACACAGAAACTCAATGAAATCACATGCGTTCCGGGCGGGGTTCCAAGGGGCCGCGCCCCTGGCGGGGTCTTAGGGGCAGAGCCCCTAACGGGGTCCAAGGGGCAGCGCCCCTGGCGGTGGTCTCGCTGACCGATCAGCGAGCGGGGTCAAGGGGCAGAGCCCTTGCGGGGTGCGGGGCAGAGCCATACAAAAATCACATCAAATTGAGGACTTCCCGAGAACTACAAAGGACTTCTCGGGAGATAGAAGGTTGAATTTTTGAGTAAAAAGCAAACTCTCGAGACATGAAAGGGATCTCTCGAGATATGAAGGGGAAATCTCGAGACATCAGAAGGGATCTCTCGAGACATGAAGGAGAAATCTCGAGACATCAGAAGGGATCTCTCGAGACATGAAGGGGAAATCTCGAGACATGAGAAGGGATCTCTCGAGACATGAAGGGGAAATCTCGAGACATCAGAAGGGATCTCTCGAGACATGAAGGGGAAATCTCGAGACATCAGAAGGGATCTCTCAAGACATGAAGGGGAAATCTCGAGACATCAGAAGGGATCTCTCGAGACATGAAGGGGAAATCTCGAGACATCAGAAGGGATCTCTCGAGACATGAAGGGGAAATCTCGAGACATCAGAAGGGATCTCTCGAGACATGAAGGGGAAATCTCAGACATCAGAAGGGATCTCTCGAGACATGAAGGGGAAATCTCGAGACATCAGAAGGGATCTCTCGAGACATGAAGGGGAAATCTCGAGACATCAGAAGGGATCTCTCGAGACATGAAGGGGAAATCTCGAGACATCAGAAGGGATCTCTCGAGACATGAAGGGGAAATCTCGAGACATCAGAAGGGATCTCTCGAGACATGAAGGGGAAATCTCGAGACATCAGAAGGGATCTCTCGAGACATGAAGGGGAAATCTCGAGACATCAGAAGGGATCTCTCGAGACATGAAGGGGAAATCTCGAGACATCAGAAGAAAACTCTAGATTCAGTAAGGGAACGAGGATTTTATCTATCCCGGTTTTCTCCGGGGGACAACTACCCAATTCATAGCAAAGGTAGAACAATCAAGGAAGCTTATATCAACACTCCAAGACTTAAGTTAAACCGAGCGACATGAAATCGACATGAGCGAAACAATGCTTCAAGAAAAGAAAGAGAAGGAGGAGGAAGCCACTTGCCTTAACCTTGCAAAACTCGCCTAACTCCGCTCCGAATGCCAAGGTAACTCCCGAGCACGAAGACCTGGAGCGCTAAGGACCGAAAGGAAGAGTTAGGTCATTTCCATAACTCCAAAACTTCCACGAAGAAGAACAAGCTTACCACTAAGACGAAGATCTCGCCGAGAGCTTTCCGAATCTTCAAACCAAACTCGAATCCGACCACTACAGCTCTAGAAATCGCCGGTTGAAGGCTCCACGAAGCTCCGCTCTCGCCCTAACCCTCGGCGGCTGCTTTTGATCGAGGAAGAGGATGAATAGGGAAAGGGGAAGGCTTTAGGCTTATATATAAACCTAAATTTATTATTTAAATAATTAATAAATTCCCCAATTTACTTAAACTGCGAGGGCGACCCAAACACCTCGGATTTCTATGAAATTCGCACCGTAGCTGAAAAACGGCGCTACGAATCCAACGACGAAGTCATAATTCCATTTCGATGAGACAAACTCCGAATAAAGCCTCCCGAAGCTAAAATCTTGATAATTACTCAAAACCTTCACCTTAACTCGAAACGACGCGAAAACTCGCACACTCGATCTGAATCACGAGCTCCAACTAAGCTAAGGCTCGAAACACTACCAAAAGAGCTGACGTAATGCCTTTATGCCAAAAATTACGTCACAACGGGTACGTAAAATAATTGACGAAAATCAGGGGCGTTACACTGGCGGTAGTGCATTCTTCCAGATGTTTGAATTCAGCTGCTTTCTACCTTTGGAGTATTGCACTTATAGTTCCTGCACACTATAAACACACGACAAGAAAGATCAAATACAATTTGGGGTTTGTTATTCTCAAACAAAGGGATGTGACACACATGTCCAACAATCTCCCCCTTTTGATAATAACAAATCCTCTTAGCAAGAAATCAACATTAGTGTTTATAGTATATGATAAACATGATAAATAGTGCAACTATAGTATATGATAAGCATGATAATGTGCATACTCCCCCTATCTTAATGCTCCCCCTACATAAATGCAATTTATGTTTTACTCCCCCTAAATGACAAATTACATGAATTATTCTCCCCTTAATCTTCTATATTTCTCCTATATAGATTTTTTCAATTAATCTCCCCCTTTTGGTATTATCAAAATAAGGTAGGGTGAGGGTAGTAAGGAAGCATTTCTTATAAATGATAAAGCATGATCGAGCTTTTGTAATATAGATAATGATAAAGATATTAAGCATAATATATATAAGAGATTTCAAATAAAAAGATAAGAGTTGTAAGCAAGCGAAAGATTATAAGAAACATCTTTTTGTAAGCATGAAAAGCATAAGTAAAATATGAGTTTTAGTTCAAAATTGAAAGATGTTTTAACCTTCTTGAAATCTCAATGTTTTTCATAAAGATACCAAGCATGAAATAAACATATCAAGGAGAGAATATACTACAATGTTACTTAATTTTAAGTTTAAGAGATACCAAAACATTTTAGAGATCATGCTAGGTTATCTAGTGCATTTCTTATATAAAGAGTAGTATAGATAAAGCATTAGAATCCAATACTCATGAGAAGAAGTGTTATGAAAGAAAATGATGTGCACATAAGTGTATTTTGAGCAATGTTAACAATTGATTTAAATCACAAAATACAAGACATATGTAGTGTAAAGTGCACAATAAAACACAAATATATCAACTTTCACACACTTTTAATGCACATAATTTTTAACAAAGTGGTGTAGTAACCAAGGTTTGCACAAGACACTTTACTATTCTTTCCAAGCTGCTCAACCTCACAATGCTTATGAAGACTTATCAGGAGGTTCAAGTAGTGCTTGGTGGAGTTATATTTGTCTACATATATAAGTTTTTTTGTTCACATTTGTGAGACAACATTCTCCGAATACACATGTTTTGCAAACGCAATTTTTTAACTTAACCACTTTTCTAAATTTCATAAGTGCAATTCAAATGTAGTGTAGGCAATAAACTTATGAAAGTTTTAATTCATTGTACAAATACAATACACAAGAAAGCATTTTAGATTTAAACACACATGTTGATTATCAAAATAGGTGAGTGAAATGTATCATTATCAATCATAAAACATTTACTCATACATAGAGGCATGCTAAACTTGGTTCTACACATATTTTTCAATACAATTGATGCACTTTAAATAGATATATCAAAGCATGATAAACAAAACAATGTTCATAATAATTTCAAGGAATAAATTTTAACATTGTAAATAATTCTAAATAATAGAATTCATTCATGCTTGATATTAGCAATAAAGATCATACAGTTTTTTGTTGTTTTGAAAATTTTTAATGAAATAAACACAGAAAAATCACAAAAACATATTTTTGTATTTTTGAATTTTGAATTTTTGTAGTTGATTTTTCATAATAAAACAAAAATAAAATAGTCAGAAACACAAAAATAAATTAGTACACATAAACTAACATATTTTTAAGGATTTTTAGAAATTTTGAAAATCACAAAATTCAAACATTCACACAAGCGCCGGCGCTAACGCTGGCGCTGGAAACAGTACACGATTTTTTAAGAATTTTAAAAATTTGATTTTTGATATTGATTAAGGGTCTTAAGAGTAGTCTTATGCAGAAGTTTTGTAATTTTCAGAGATGTCTTGATTGCTCAAATTGCATAAAATATTAGCGTTTTACATGTTATTCATCCTAAGATGTCTAAGACTCCTAATTCCAACCTTAACATTTGAAACCTTGCATCGGGAAGAGGTTTAGTGAATATATCAGCAAGTTGAGAGTCCGTGCCATTGAAACTTATTCTAACATTTTCCTTCTTAATGTGATCCCTTATGAAATGATGACATACATCTATATGTTTGGATCTAGAATTGTGTACCGGATTGTTTGTGAGATCAATGGCACTTTTGTTGTCACATTTTAGTTCAGTAAGTTTAGATGAAAACCAAAGTCCTCCAAAGTTTGACTCATCCATAGTGCTTGTGCACAACAACTCCCTAATGCAATGTATTCGGCCTCCGTGGTGGAGAGTGCAACCGAATTTTGTTTCCTACTAGACCATGCAACTAATGAAGGTCCTAGAAAATGACAAGCACCACTAGAGCTTTTTCTATCAAATGAACAATCGACGTAGTCCGAATCGGTGTAGCCATGAAGTGTAAATGAATTATTGTGCTGGTACCATAATCCTAATCTAGATGACCCAATGAGATATCTAAAAATTCGTTTTACCGCTTTTAAATGAGATTCTTTTGGATTGGCTTGAAATCGAGCACATAAGCATACGACAAACATAATATCGGGTCTAGTTGCACTTAGATAAAGTAGAGATCCTATCATACCTCTATATAAAGACGTCTGGACCTATATCCAGGACAACAACGCATGATGAGGACATCTACGCAGGAACTCTTTAAAACGCTCCCAAGTCTCATAGAGAGACTCAGAATCGTATTGAATGAAAGAAGCGATATCCGTACGTAGCTTAGCGGTTTTTGACAGGGGGAAATATTAAGTTAAAAAGTGTTCCATCAATTGGGCCCACGCGGTTATGGATCCTCTGGGAAGAGAAGTTAACAACGCTTTTGCCTTCGTCTGCAGCGAAAATGGAAATAAGCGTAAATGAATGGCGTCGTCAGTAACGCCATTAATTTTAAATGTATTGCATATTTCTAAAAAGTTAGAAAGATGTAAATTCGGATCCTCATATGGCAAACCGTCAAATAGGACTGACTGTTGTACCATTTGAATGATGCTAGATTTTATTTCAAATTTAACTATTAGCCACTGTTGGGAACGTTATACTCGATCCTGTATCTTCCATATTTGGCCTGACATAATATGTCATGGTCCGTGGCGGGGCCACATCTGGAATTTGATCGCCCATAGGTTCAGTGTAAGTATCTCCGACAGACTCTTCGGGAAATTCGAGTAAGTTTTGATCACGAAGTCGGAGGCGCTCCTGAAGAGTGCGCTCGATTTCAGGGTCAAAAGGGATATTCGAATCGTCCGAGGAGTTTCCTCGGGTCATATACTAATAATAAAAATGATATTTTTTGTTTTTTTTTTTATGTTTTTTTTCTATTTTTATTAATATATATATATATATATATTTATTATATATTTAATATATATGATAAAAGTAATAGTAATTCCTTTTTTCAAATAACAACACTACTGTTCCCCGGCAACGGCGCCAAAAACATGATGATTTTCTTCGGATTGCTTCTTTTTCTTGTTAATTGTTTAACCTTTATTTGACGAGATTAGATTTCGATGGATATTTTCGTAGAGTCTCGCAAGTACTCTTACTTTGAGAAATTAACCGTTATCCTATCGAAAGATATAAGTAACGGTCTTTTCCTTCTTTCGAAATATTGACGATTACACCCCGACTACAACGCAGAATTCTATTGAATATTTAAAATAGCAAAGGAGAGTTTTGCACTAAATTGGTTTAAAAAGCTTTTGTTTAATTTTTTAATCCAAATTAACCATATAATAATGGCAAGTATACCTTATAGTGAGTAATACATGATATTTTGTTTTAGAAAATATCGAGGTCGTATATTTCCACGGATCGTGTTGATTATACTACTTTGAGGAACGAACTATTATTTTATCGGAATAATATTTTCGGTTAAGTTAACTAGAGTTCTAAATGATGAAATGCGTATAACTAGAGTTAAGAAAACAATAACAAGCGAATAACTAAAGTTCTAAACGATGATAATAAATAGCACCCGATGTCGAATTGCCTTGAGACGAAAATAGTCATTTTTTAGAAGTAAAAGAGATGACTTTTTAAATCATTAAAACATCTTGGCCGTGGAGGTTCCATAATTATGAACGCTCCTCTCTCGAGGGAACGCCCACCTGAGATTATGAATATTTGACCGAACTCTTGTTCTATAGTAGAATCTTCTTAATACTCGCTTTATATTGTGAACCCGACTATTGGGTTTTTACTTCCAATTCGGGAGACTTACCTCATCCTCTCTCGAGGGTAGAGCGCACTACTCTTTACCCGTGAGAGATCAGTCTGTACACACGAGCCTCTCGGCTAACTAGTGTATGGAGATGGAAATGAAAACCACACATCGATTATGTGGCTCCACTCAACGTTATTCTCGGGTAAACCTTAAGCGTTAATTATTTTAGAAAGAGATGTTTTATTTTTAGAAAAACTATTTTTGTGTCCCAATGCTCTTCGACATCGTGCGCTAAAGGAAATTAGTCACTCATCGGAATGGATACGGCATTAATAATTGGAAAATACATGTTTAATAATTAAAGCGGATATAAGCGTGAAGAAAGAAATAAAAGACTTATATAAAAGTAGTAGTTGTATCCGTCCCAACCGTCTTAATCAAGCGCTAAAGAAACTTAGACTCTCATCCGGGACGGGGGTGGTATAGAAATGAAAAGACATATAAAAGCTGAAATAATATCCGTCCCAACCGACTTAAATAAGTGCTAAAGGAAATTAGACTCTTATTCAAGATGGGGGTGGTATAAACAGTTATATAAAGACTGAAATAAAATGAAGTTACAAAAAAGAAAAACACTATCTCATATACGCACGCACTCTACTTGTAATAAAAAGACTGAATCGAAAGAAAGTGTTTAAACGAAAGCGATAAATAAAGCGTTAATGAAAGCGATAAACTATTTTTATGAAAGCAATAAACCAAAATTATGAAAGCAATAAACTAAGTTATGAAAGCAATAAACTATCCTCATACACACACACACACTAACATAAATAAAAAAGGAAGATGATCCAAATGAGAAAACAACATTTTATTTCTAAAATAAGTATTACAACTAGACTAAAAAGGCGAAAATTACAAACGAACATAAACTTAATTGCATAAAGAACAACTCGCATCCACTTAAAGAACTCAAAAAAACATTACAAAACACTCAAAATTTGGATGAGATTTCCTTCAGCCGAGCCCCTCAATTTATAGGAAGATTTTCATTTTTACACGCCCTAGGTCACGGGCGTGACTTGGATGTCACAGCCATGACTTAGGGAGTGATATTTACTCAGCTGTATTCGCCGACTTCTCGAAGGTTCCGCCGTCAAATAAGGCTGCACACGGGCGTGATTGGTGTGTCACGGGCGTGACCTGTGGAGTCACGGGCGTGACTATGTGCGGCAGACATCAGCAGCATGGGCGCGACTTTGGGTCTTAACGCGCTGGCGGCTCACGGGCGTGGCTTTGCTGGAACACGGGCGTGACTTGGTCAACTGGAGTGAGCTGGAGTGAGCTGGCAGGTCTCAGCGGTTCTGGGTCTCAGCGGTTTTGGGCTGGTCTCAGCGGTTCTGGGTCTCAGCGGTTCTAGGTCTTTATATTTACATGCCCTGGGTCACGGCCGTGACCGAGGGCGTGACCTGAGAAAATTTTGTCAAAAAATCCAATAAAAAGAAATAAAGCTAAGTTAGTAACAAAAATAATAAAACAGGCAATTATTCATTAATTTACATAGAAAATTTATAATATTAATTAAAACCATTCTAATAACTATACTAAAAATACGTATATTTTACTACTTATCAAATAGCCCCATACTTAATCTTTTGCTATTCTAGAGCAAAAGTAAGAGAGATCTATATGAGATTAACATAAGTTCTAATTTTTAGCTATCGTTTTATTTTAATCATAGGAGACAGAAAAATAAAAATTCGGAGTAATAAGAGTTAAGTCCTAAATTATGCAAATGATTTAAGTAGAAAGAAATTTCCTAGCCAAAAGTATTTCTTAATTAACCAAATAGCAAACAAAATTGCAATCATTAGTAAACGAGATTAGATCGAAATTATAATAACCTTTGTTTAAGGAAATGTGAAGGAAATGTGCAATTTACTAATTATGCTCTCAAAGGATTTTTTGAATTAAGTCCAGAAACAATAAATCGGCTAAGGGAAAGGGTGGGAGGGTAAAAAGCTATGGAAAAAGAAGAGTACTTGAATTAGGAGTGGTGGTTTGTATCTTTCCACCTTTCCTTTTTAGTTTTCTTTGGTGCTCACCGTGATATACGGGGGAAAACTGCTTTTTTCTTTTACTTTAATAACCCAATGCTTATGTTTACGGAACGAAATCTTATTCCCATTGACATAAGATCATTTAAAATTTTATCGGGTGCCTATGTTTACGAAATGAAGTCTTATTCCCATTGTCATAGGATCTTTTTCTTCTTTTATTTTTCTTGCCATGTATACAAAGGGGTTTGCGAGAAAAAATTCTTAGAAATAATAAAAAAAAGGTTTGAGAGCAACCTTGGTAATTTCAAAATTCCTACATTCCTAGAGACATAAAGTAGGGATAATTGGGGTCTAAAGTTGTTTTGCCAACATAATACACATGTCTCTATTTTAGCTAGTAGAAGTAGTGCTTGAAAACAAAGCCTCTATTTAAATGAAAAACACAAGATATTATTTAAAACTTAACCCTGAACATTTAAATCTATCGATCTTAGATAAACCAACGAATAGTAAAACTAGCAATTATGAAAATCTACAAACATATACTCTCGAAACTAATTGCTTTTAAGAATAAAGGTAAAGTAGGGTTTTATTTTTATTTTTTATTATTTTTATTGTTTTTTTTTCAACTACTATATAGTTATATATATATATATATATATAACTTTTGGAAAAGTTTTAGGGTTTTGCTAAATTTTTTTTTGATTTTTCTAATTTTTTGTACTATGACAAAGGAAAAACAAGTTTTTTTGAAGATTTTTGTGATTTTTTGAATAATCTCTTTTTTTTAAAGTTTGTTTAAGCTTATATTTACAAAAGTAGGCAAGATGAAATAAAACAAAATTTTTTTTGAAAAAATTTTGTTTGTTTAAATAAAAAAGGTAAAACACCACCATACTTAAAACCCAACATTGTCCCCAATGTTGTAATTAAGTATGAAGAAGAGAAAATAACATTGCAATATATACAAAAGGAAATAGGGAGCAAAAAAGCTTCCCTGAATTAAAGTTGGCGGGGCCGAACGAAACCCTACATAAACATATAAAAGAACAAAATAGAATAAAATATAAGATAAATATTGGGTGCCTCCCACGAGCGCTTTGTTTACCGTTGCGTAGCTTGACGCATTTGGCGTGGTGAGATTATAAGTTGGGGAGGGTTGAGGATTCAGTATTTTCGTCCACTGGATCGCCCGCAAGGTAAAGTTTTAAACGATGCCGTATGATATGCCCACAACGCGTCGTCGAGTTTGATGGACCAATCTTTCCTATTTAAAGAAATGGTTTTCTCCAAAATGCATTTAATCTAGCGATTTACTACCTCTACTTGGCCGCTCATTTGGGGGTGATAGGAGGTGGCGGGCTTATGCGTGACACCGTACTTAGATAAATTTTTTGAAAACTGGGCGTTGCAGAAGTGCGTACCCCTATCTCTTACAATTGCACGGGGCGTGCCAAAGCGAGAAAATAATTTTTTTAGAAAATGGATGACGACTCGCGCATCATTGGTGGGCAGAGCTTGCGCTTCCGCCCACCTAGATACGTAGTCAACCTCCACTAAAATATAGTGATTATTAAAAGAAGAAGGTAGGGGGCCTACAAAATCTTTGCCCCGCAGATCGAAGATTTCGCATTCGAGAAAAAGGTTTTGGGGCATCTCGTCACGATGAGAGATGTTACCCGACCGCTGGCAGCTACCGCATTTACTCACAAAGCTGTGAGCATCCTTAAAGAGAGTGGGGCAATAAAAGCCCGCCTCTAACGCTTTCCGCGCGGTCCGGTTGGCTTGATAATGCCCTCCAGCCAGCCCCTCGTGGCAGTGTCGCAAAATTTGCGCACCCTCCTCGCATAAAACACATCTTCGCACCACTTGGTCTGCGCAGACTCGAAAGAGAATGGGGTCCTCCCAAAAGTAGTTTTTCAAATCAGAAAAGAATTTATTCTTTTGCTGAGTCAAAAAATCGTTTGGAAGGACCCGTGCGACTAGATAGTTCGCATAATCTGCGAACCAAGGGGTCGAAGAAGTTTTTATTTTATTTAAAATTAAAAGGCGCTCTTCAGGAAATCGATCATCTATTTTGGGTTCGACGAGCGCTTCTGCGAAGGGTTGTTCAAAATGTGAGAGGTGGTCGGCTGCTAAATTTTCAGCCCCCTTCTTATCTCGGATCTCTATGTCAAATTCCTGTAGAAGGAGGATCCATCGAAGCAAGATGGGCTTGGCATCAACTTTGGCCAAAAGATATTTTAGGGCGGAGTGATCAGTGAAAATGATTACGTGTGAAAGTGTTACGTAGGGCCTGAATTTATCAAAAGCAAGGAAGACGGCAAGAAGTTCCTTTTCCGTCGTTGTATAGTTAGCCTGTGCGGGAGTGAGTGTGCGAGAAGCATAATATGTTGGATGAAAATATTTATTTACGCGTTGGCCTAAGACGGTTCCTACCGCGATATCGCTCGCGTCGCACATAATCTCGAACGGAAGGGACCAATCTGTCGCCACCAGAATTGGAGAATTGATAAGTTGCTTTTTTATATAATTAAATGCATCTACGCAGGCCGTGTCAAAAATAAATGAGGAATCCTTTTCTAGGAGGTGAGTTAGCGGTTTGGTTATTTTTGAAAAATCTTAAATAAACCACCGATAAAAACCTGCGTGGCCGAGAAAACATTGAATAGATTTTACGTTCGAAGGATCAGGAAGTTGTTCAATTATAGCGACTTTGGCCTTATCGACCTCCATCCCCTTGGAAGAAATTTTATGGTCGAGGACTAAACCCTCTCGGACCATGAAGTTGCATTTCTCCCTGTTCAAGACTAAGTTCGCCTCTTCGCACCTCTGGAGGACTCTATCTAAATTTTTTAGACAATTTGTAAAAGAGCTTCGAATGACGGAGAAGTCATCCATGAAGACTTCCATTATGTTTTCTACTAGCTCGCCAAATATCGCCAGCATACATCTTTGTAATCTTGCTGGCGTGTTGTAGAGGCCAAACGACATCCTTCGATATGTGAAGGTGTTGAAAGGGCAAGTAAAAGTCATTTTTTCTTTGTCCTCGGGGGATATAGGAATTTGGAAAAATCCCGAGAGACCATCAAGAAAGTAGTAAAAAGTATGACCAGAGAGACGCTCTAGGATTTGATCGATAAACAGCAATGGGAAGTGGTCTTTTCTGGTGGCATCATTTAATTTTCTGTAATCAATGCACACCCTCCAACCCGTAACAATACGAGTTGGGATTAATTCGTTATTCGTGTTTGCCACGACCGTTATACTGCCTTTTTTAGGGACGACTTATACGGGACTTACCCACGTACTGTCGGATATAGGATAGATAATCCCCGCATCGAGGAGTTTAATAATTTCAGTCTTAACGACTTCCCGCATGTTCGGGTTAAGTCGTCATTGAGGCTGAATAGTTTTGCGGGGGTTTTCTTCGAGAAAAATTTTGTGGGAGCAGAATGAGGGGTTAATTCCCCTGATATCGGAAATTTGCCTTGCAATTGCACGACGATGTTTAGACAAAACCTCAACCAATTCGGATGTTCTGAAATTGATTAAAGTAGATGATATTATAACCGAAAGTTTTAAGTTCGCAGCTAGAAAAGCATATTTTAAATGGTCGGGGAGTTTCTTAAGCTCCAAGACTGGGGTTCTTCATAGGATGTGGAGATTTTTAACTCTTTCGAATTGAAAGGCTCGAAGGGTGAATCTGGCGGTAGTTCATCTAAAGGAGGTAGATTTGCCAGATCCGAATCGTTTATCATTAAAGATAACAATTCCGAAAGAGAAGAACACTCATCCTCAAACGCGGATTCCAAATTAAAGTAGGAATCACCATTCGATAGTGAGTTCAGCATGGAGGGGTTGACAAGTAAAGAAACTTCGTCGTCTCCAACCCGAAGGAGGAGGCGGCTGTTACTTACATCTATTAAAGCGCGGGAGGTTGCGAGGAACGGATGACCGAGATCGATAGGCATCTCAGCGTCCTGCTCTATGCCTAGGATGACAAAGTCTACTGGGAAGATAAACTTATCGACCTTGACCAGAACATCCTCCACTACCCCTATTGGGTACTTTACCGAGCGATCCGCGAGTTGGATGCTCATTTTAGTCGGGCTTGGGATGCCCAAATCAAGTTTTTTGAAAAGGGAGAAACGCATCAAGTTGATGCTAGCTCCCAAGTCCGCTAGAGCATATTTTATTAACATATTGCGGAAGAGGCACGGGATGGAGAATCGTCCCGGGTCATTCAGATTTGGCGGCAATTTGTTAAGGAGGACAGTCGAGCATTCCGCGTTAAGGGAAACACGCTAAACATCTTTGAGTCGCTTTTTATTAGAAAGCAACTCCTTAAGGTATTTCGCGTATTTCGGCATTTGGGAGAGTGCCTCGTAGAAAGGAATGGTTTTGTGGATTTGTTTTAAAATTTGTAAAAATAATTTATAATGCTCGTCCTTCCGCTCGTTGTTTATTTTCGAGGGATAAGGAAGGGACGGGCTAAAAACGTTTGGCACAATCAGAATACTCGTTGTATTATCTATCGAGAGAGGGGGTGGACGGGTCGGTGTAGAAACATGTACCTTGGGCTCAACCCGTTTTGGGGAGGTTACCTCCTTGCCGCTGCGAAGGTTTATAGCATTGGCATTTTCTTGCGGGTTTGGCTCTGTGTTCTCTTGTAGAGCTCCATATGGCCGTTCGGAGACCATCTTTGCTAGTTGTCCCACCTAATTTTCCAATTTTTTAATCTATCCGATAATATTCCAGATATTTGACTCGGTGGATGCAACGTATTTAGAAAAAATATCTTCGAGCGGAGAAGGTTTTGGAGGCGTAGGCTGAAATCTGTTCGGAAATCCTTGCGGAAATCCTTGCGGATTTATAATTGGGGGCCTCCGAGCATTGTTAAGATTGCTCCAGGAAAAATTTGGGTGGTTCCTCCAACCCAGATTATAATTATTACTATACTGATTGTTATTAGGGTTGAAGGGGGGCCTAACTGGGTTGCCTAGGTAATCTACAGTTTCTTCGACAAAAGTATTATTATTATTATTATTAGGAGCCCAAGCAGGAGTGGAGGAGGAAGCAGTCATCTCCTCCACTTGCTTACTTAGCCGCTCCACTTGTGAGGCTAGGTGAGTAGTGGCATCCACTTCATAAATCCTGGCCGGTTTGGGAGGGCGAGATCTAGGCTTATTCCATTAATAGGCGTTCATGGCCATTTCTTCGAACAGAGCTTGAGCGGACGCCGGGGTTTTGTTGTTTAACGTTCCCCCAGCGGCTGCATCAATCATCTGTTGCGTGGAAAAATTTAGGCCATTATAAGACGTCTAGACCTATAGCCAGGACGGCAGCGCATGATGAGGACATCTACGCAGGAACTCTTTAAAACGCTCCCAAGTCTCATAGAGAGACTCATAATCATATTGAATGAAAGAAGCGATATCCGTACGTAGCTTAGCGGTTTTTGATAGGGAGAAATATTTAGTTAAAAAGTGTTCCATTAATTGGGCCCACGTGGTTATGGATCCTCTGGGAAGAGAAGTTAACCACACTTTTGCCTTCGTCTGCTGCGAAAATGGAAATAAGCGTAAACGAATGGCATCGTCAGTAATGCCATTAATTTTAAATGTATTGCATATTTCTAAAAAGATAGAAAGATGTAAATTCGGATCCTCATCTGGCAAACCGTCAAATTGGACTGACTGTTGTACCATTTGAATGACGCTAGATTTTATTTCAAATTTATTATTAGCCACTGTTGGGCACGTTATACTCGATCCTGTATCTTCTAGATTTGGCCTGGCATAATATGTCATGGTCCGTGGCGGGGCCACATCTAGAATTTGATCGGCCATAGGTTCAGTGTAAGTATCTCCGACAGACTCTTCCGGAAATTCGAGTAAGTTTTGATCACGAAGTCGGAGGCACTCGTGAAGAGTGCGCTCGATTTTGGGGTCAAAAGGGATATTCGAATCGTCTGAGGAGTTTCCTCGGGTCATATACTAATAATAAAAATGATATATTTTTTGTTTTTTTTTCTATTTTTATTAATATATATATATTTATTATATATTTAATATATATGATAAAATTAATAGTAATTCCTTTTTTCAAATAACAACACTACTGTTCCCCGGCAACGGCGCCAAAAACATGATGATTTTCATCGGATTGCTTCTTTTTCTTTTTAATTGTTTAACCTTTATTTGACGAGATTAGATTTCGACGGATATTTTCGAAGAGTCTCGCAAGTACTCCTACTTTGAGAAATTAACCATTATCCTATCGAAAGATAGAAGTAACGGTCTTTTCCTTCTTTCAAAATATTGACGATTACACCCCGACTACAACGCCGAATTCTATTGATTATTTAAAATAGCAATGGAGAGTTTTGCACTAAATTGGTTTAAAAAACTTTTGTTTAATTTTTAAATCCAAATTAACCATATAATAAAGGCAAGTATACCTTATCGTGAGTAATACCTGATATTTTGTTTTAGAAAATATCGAGGTCGTATATTTCCGCGGATCATGTTGATTATACTACTTTGAGGAATGAACTATTATTTTATCGGAATAATATTTTTGGTTAAGTTAACTAGAGTTCTAAATGATGAAATGCGTGTAACTAGAGTTAAGAAAACAATAATAAGCAAATAACTAGAGTTCTAAACGATGATAATAAATAGCACCCGATGTCGAATTGCCTTGAGACGAAAATAGTCTTTTTTTAGAAGTAAAAGAGATGACTTTTTAAAACATTAAAATGGCTTGGCCGTGGAGGTTCCATAATTATGAACGCTCCTCTCTCGAGGGAACGCACACCTGAGATTATGAATGTTCGACCGAACTCTCATTCTATAATCGAATCTTCTTAATACTCGCTTTATATTGTGAACCCCGTTATTGGGTTTTTACTTCCAATTCGAGAGACTTACCTCATCCTCTCTCGAGGGTAGAGCGCACTACTCTTTACCTGTGAGCGATCAGTCCGTATGCACGAGCCTCTCGGCTAACTAGTGTATGGAGATGGAAATGAAAACCACACATTGATTATGTGGCTCCACTCAACGTTATTCTCGGGTAAACCTTAAGCGTTAATTATTTTAGAAAGAGATGTTTTATTTTTAGAAAAACTATTTTTGTGTCCCAATGCTCTTCGACATCGTGCGCTAAAGGAAATTAGCCACTCATCGGAATGGAGACGGCATTAATAATTGGAAAATACATGTTTAATAATTAAAGCGGATATAAGCGTGAAGAAAGAAATAAAAGACTTATATAAAAGCAGTAATTGTATCCGTCCCAACTGTCTTAATCAAGCGCTAAAGAAACTTAGCCTCTCATACGGGACAGGGGTGGTATAGATATTAAAAGACATATAAAAGCTGAAATAATATCCGTCCCAACCGACTTAAATAAGTGCTAAAGGAAATTAGCCTCTTATTCAAGATGGGGGTGGTATAAACAGTTATATAAAGACTGAAATAAAATGAAGTTACAAAAAAGAAAAACACTATCTCATATACGCACGCACTCTACTTGTAATAAAAAGACTGAATCGAAAGAAAGAATTTAAACGAAAGCGATAAATAAAACGTTACAGAAAGCGATAAACTATTTTTATGAAAGCAATAAACCTAAATTATGAAAGCAATAAACTAAGTTATGAAAGCAATAAACTATCCTCATACACACACACACTAACATAAATAAAAAAGGAAGATGATCCAAATGAGAAAACAACATTTTATTTCTAAAATAAGTATTACAACTAGACTAAAAAGGCAAAAATTACAAACGAACATAAACTTAATTGCATAAAGAATAACTCGCATCCACTTAAAGAACTCAGAAAAACATTACCAAACACTCAAAATTTGGATGAGATTTCCTTCAGCCGAGCCCCTCAATTTATAGGAAAATTTTCATTTTTACACGCCCTAGGTCACGGGCGTGACTTGGATGTCACGGCCGTGACTTAGGGCGTGACATTTGCTTGGCTGTATTCGCCAACATCTCAAAGGTTCCGCCGTCAAATAAGGCTACACACGGGCGTGACTTGGTTTGTCATGGGCGTGACCTGTAGAGTCACGGGCGTGACTATGGGCGGCAGACATCAGCAGCATGGGCGCGACTTTGGGTCTTAACACGCTGGCGGCTCACGGGCGTGACTTTGCTGGAACACGGGCGTGACTTGGTCAACTGGAGTGAGCTGGAGTGAGCTGGCAGGTCTCAACGGTTCTGGGTCTCAGCGGTTCTGGGTCCCAGCGGTTCTGGGTCTTAAATTTACACGCCCTTGGTCACGGGCGTGACCGAGGGTGCGACCTGAGAAAATTTTGTCAAAAAATCTGAAAAAAAAGAAATAATGCTAAATTAGTAACAAAAAAAATAAAACAGGCAATTATTCATTAATTTACATAGAAAATTTATAATATTAATTAAAACCATACTACTAACTATACTAAAAATATGTATATTTTACTACTTATTAGAAGGTCGCGTGTTTTTGTTGATGCCGAAATTGCACCTCCACGATCGACGCTGAGAAAGCGAGTGAAAAGAGGAGGCTGCGGGCTCTTGGTTACTGTTGACTTAGAGAAACCAGATTACTTAGACCACTAGCAATGGTCAAGATTGGACTTCGCCCGTCACAGCGAATGCCACTCTTGTGATGAGCTTTCCCTTGATTTAAGAAAAGTGATTACAACGGGTTACAAGGCGAGAAATAGGTGAAGCCGGCCGGGTAACAGACCGCAAAACACTGAACTCGAGACCGCAACTCTAACAAGCAAGCTCCTGGATTTGAGTGTGATTGCTTTGGGAAAGTCGCCCCCTATTTGTAGGCTCAGGGGTCTGCTCAAACGGGCAGGGCTAAAATAACCGCCTGCTCAGGGGTCCAAATGTTTAGATTATGTTCAGCTACTTTGACCTCTTATCTTCTTTTTATTTTAGCTAACTCTTCTTTTAATGTCCTTCTCCTCTTCTGCTTCCTAGTACCAGCTGCTACTTGTGTGCCTTCAAAAAAGGGGATAAGACTGTCACTTCTTGGGGTTTGATTCACTATGGGATTGAGTCCCAGTGAGTGATGAAGTGCATTGATTATCCCCCTTTCTAACTTCTTCAATTATACATCTTCATAAGCTCTAGGAGGAGTCTTCTATATTTTTAGTCAAAGTTTCATTAGTAAATTGATTAGTGTTGACACAACTGCTCATGATATGTTTTTGACTATCAGTCATTCCTTTTGTGTGGAATTCCACTACACTCACTTGATTTTCTTCTGACCTCTGATATGATTCCAAAGTAGAATCCATTCTTATGCCCAGAGATTGCAATTTATAACAATCAGTTTTTATAAATTTTTGAAGTTTCACACAAATACAAAACAATAAGCACACATAAAGTAAAAAAACACATTTTTGTTCTTTGAAATTATTTTGTAAATTTGTATTTGATTTTTAAGTATTCAAATTTAATTATTTTTCTGGAAAACTTAGAAGTCTGTAACAAGCCTATCAATAAATGATATTCTATGCCAGAGAAAATGCAAAAAGAAAAGAATTATCGATTTTATGCTACCGTTGGCGCTAGTACTACCGCTCGACGCTAGCAATAGAGAATTTTTCTTTTGCTTAGAAAACCCGTGTTTTGATAATTTTTCATTTTGATTTTTCTTGATTTATGTTTTCTAAGATAAGTGACACCAAATACAACAAAGATTTTTGAATAATAATGAAAAAATACGGATTTAAGATTTTGCCTAAGGTGTCAAAAAGATGTTATTTTTCAAAAGGTTTGTGTTTTGATTATCATGAAAGCTCAAAAATAAATGTAATATGCAAAATACAAGATAAACATGATTGAACAAATTATGCATGCATTAAATGAACATAAAGAGTGAAATAAAATTCATGTAATGTATATATTATAAGTATGTCCAAGATTAAGATACCCTAGCTATATGTCTACACCCTAGCCATATAATAAGTGACGGTTGTGCATGAGGAGCAACACACATGTCATAGGTTGTGGTGTTATTCCCATATGCATACAAAAGATGATGCTCAACCTAGCATTCTTTCCCTCTTGTGCCTCGTAAGCACCCACTAGAACCCTCCCCGGTTAATGACAAGACATGACTAAGAGGCTATGTCTCTAATGCACGTAATCCAATGCCCTTGCTATTGTGAGACAAAAAAATGTGGGTGAATGATCATGAACATACTAATCATTTTAGCTTAAGGATTGATTCATAAAACATGAGTTTGTTTGAGTTTTAGAATAATTGTAGATTTTAAAGACGCACAGTTGTTATGGATTTTAACTTTCAATTTTCTACTTTTAATTTAGCATGTTATTATTTTGATAAACTTAGCATAGACACTAAATTTAGTATATACTAAGAGGTGATGCTAGGATAATGAATTTGGATGCAATATTATGCTAAATATGATTAATATATATAATTGACTTGCATGTATTCAATCATAGAGTTTTGATCTATAGACCTAGAATAAAGTGACAATTCTATTTGCTTTCATCTTGTTAATACTAAGTTGATTCTAAGGTTTAAATATAATGAAATGCAATCATTCATAAAATGAATGGATTTATTAAATGATTTTGAAATCAAAAGAATCTATTCCATTTAATTTCATTAATTAGTTGTTCTTTGATTTCAAATATCAATTTTATGTGATTATTTAAAAATTTATCTAAAAATAGAACTGAATTATATTTTACTTTATCACAAAACAAATTTATTAAACATTATAAGAGTTTGAAAAGTATGAGAAATTAAGTAGTCATAATCATGTGAATAATAATGATGCATGATGGTGTATGTATGAAGTTCTTATACAACCTTTTTAAATTATTTTTAGTTAAGCCTTATAAGTTGAATATGATATATAAAAAAAAATTTCGTGGTTTTTAAATTATTTTGTAAATTTTCTTTTTGATTTTGATTCGTAGAAATTAGACAAAACAAATACAAAATATTTGAAATTAGAAAATAATGATACTTAACATAGTACAATAATATTTAGAAAATAACTTTTAATGAAAATTGGATTTTTCAAGAAAATGGGCTATCTCCGGTGATAAGAATTATCATCGTGCGTTAACAACATAGATTGGTTCTTTTAGTAATTAAAGATCAATTTTGTAATTTTTAATTTTGATTTTCCTAGATTATGATTTTCCATTATATGGGCTATCATATGCTGCAAAGAAATTAGACAAATATGCAGAACATTGCGCATTTAATATTTTAGCCTAAGCCCCCTAATAGCCCATTTAAATCCATTTTTGAAAGTAATTACATTAGTCTTGATAATATCACATAACAAATTCAACATTCAATTTATAATGATAATATAAGACATTTATAGGAAATGGATTTAAAAAAGATAAAACCTACAAATAGAATAGATAGCTTACTTGAAAATTATATGACTTTTTATTCAATTTCATTCAATTTTATTTGTTAAACATTAGGCTTAATTAATGTGTGAGTCATATCCCATGATATATAGTGTGACCAAAGCGTGTTGGCTCAAAAAAAAGGAAATTAAGCATATCATGAATTAGAGTATTGATATTTCATTTTTAATTATTTCTACTTCATGCAAATGATTGGATACTAATGAGTGAGAGATTTAGGTATCCAAAGGGGACCAAGCGGGATGGTTCCGTCGGGTATCCAAACACATCATGTTGGCTTTTGTGGAGATAGTGATGAATGCACCCTAACAAGTGGCCATAATGTTTCATTTTTAATTTTGGCCACCATTCATACTTTGGTTAATTGTCTTTCAAATTCATATTATGATTATAAGACATCTTTTTGTGGTGATAGTTGGTTAAAAAATAATTTGTTTGGGAAATATGTTTATTGATATTGTTTTTCAAAATAGATTGATGTTGATAATCATAAAGAGTTTTAGAATAATCATTCTTAGAGAGTTTATAAAAGTGAAAGTCTTTCTTAAGAAATGAATGTTGAAAGAGTGAGTGAATGTGGGTATTAGATAAAAAGTTCTTATTTACTTGTTGATTTTCATTTCTACTCTTTATTATAGAGCTACTCATATAATGTGAAGTTAAGCTTTTGGACTTTTGATGATTTGATAAACTAGAAATAGAGATTTTTTATTACATGAACACTTTTGAATAAATATTTGTAAAGAATCTAGTTTATCCTTTAAATCATCATTTTCTTTTATCAAATTTTCATTATGCCCTTTTGAAGTTAAAAGACCTTTTTCCAAAACCTTGAGTTCTTCGTTAAATGCATTATAATCAAAATAAGGTTTAGCATTTTCAATTAAAGAACATGAAAGAGAATTTAACACATCAATACTTGATTCTACTTTAGCATTTGCTTTTAAAGTTTTATTTTCTAAACGTAGTTTGAAATTAGCATTTTTCAAAATTTTAATTCTACGTTTAGCAATTTCAAGCAAATGTAGTGTAGAAATTGAATTTGTTACAAACAAGAGAAGATTTTGATTTTCTTACATTGCTATGGGAAGAGGCAAGATTTGAATCTAAGGTTCCTTTGACATCTTTTTGGTATTCCTCATCCATAGTTGAGTTTCCATCTTCTCTTTTGCTTGACGTGTTGCCATTATCTGAGTCCAATATTATGACGTTGCATTCTTCTCTCTTAGATAGATCTTCCTCTAAGCATGAGTCCTCATCGGTTTCTTCTCTTGGGACCATACAAAATTGCTCTTGTTTATCATCTATGGTAGGAGGACTATAAGAATTCTCAAGAAATTTCCAAACTTCATAAGTAGTAGGAGGTGTATAAATAAGTTTGAAAATATTTTGATCTAGTGCACCATAAAGACAATTCACAGATTTGGCATTTAAAAACATTTCATATTTACTTAGACTACTTGGGGGCATTTTAATTGTAATATTCCAAACTTCAATATCCAAATACTTTAGAAATTTTTTCATAAGAACTTTCCACCCATTATAATTTTCACCCAAGAATAAATGTGGTGATAATGATTTTTCTTTTTCATAAAAATTTTCCCTTCTAGAAGATGTGAGATCATGAAGCACCATTATTTCCGGTTGTGAAGCCGAATTGGAATAACCTATGCTCAGATACCAAGTGTTAAATCTATAGGTGCCCTTAAAGGGTGGGGGTGAATTAGGGATTTATGAAATTTAAACCATATTTAAATATATCAGAGTTTGTGACCGAAGTTTCAAAATATTTTATAAGAAAATATATTATAATATCTCAAATAAAATTATATTGAAGATTACTTTAAAAGAGACCAGATTTCAATATTTCTTCACTATCGCTAGCGATAGTGCTATGAGTGTTACACAAATGTTTTTGACGTCTAAGAGTGGATTCAAAAAAGTAATTTGCAATATATTTTACTTTAATGTTTTAGACAGAAAATATAATTTAAATATTGTTGAAAATAAAATTAAATCAATTGAATGAAGCAATAAAAGACATGATTTTATTTCATAAGAAATTGATTACCCAAATGTTTGATTTCGATAACGCTAGAAATCAAAGAGAATATAAAAATCCTTTTATTATAGTTTCACCGGTCCTTCTCCAAAGGATCGATTTGCTATAGCCTATCATACCCCAGATAAGGCCTCTATCCACCCTCTAGATCTAACGTATACCTAGTCGCCACACACACCGCGGTGAATTCCCCTTAAGCCTCGCATGGCCTAGTCGCCACATACAAGGTGGTGAAAATACCCACGGAATCCTTCCCATAAGCTGACGTTCTCCCCATACGATTTCTTCACACTAGTTAAAAAAAGATAAAATAAAAGATATTTCTAAATAGAAATAATGTAAGAGAAACTTCCCAAGAAATTCTGAAGGTGAAGATGAAGGAGAGATGTGGAAATCAGTGTTCTTGATGCGTTCGCCCTTCTTGTTGAATATGTGTTGTAAACCTTTTACTTCAAAATCTTCTTTTGATCTTCATGTTAGCCCAAGGGATTTCTCTCAATGTCTGGAGATGAGACACTCTCCAGAGAATTGGAGTATAGCCTTTTTGATGTGAGAGCACTTTTTAGAAGAAGTAGATATCCAACCTTTAAATAAACTCTGGAAGTTTCCACCAGCAGTAGTGCTACAGTGCCACGCTAGAGTCGTGCCCACTATCATGCTGCAACATGTCCGCCTTCATGGAGATCCTGCTTTCCGCAACGAATCATAGACCTACAACGCTGCGTTAAGACTTAATGCTCCACGTTAGCTTCTGTCACTTCTTCGCTGAGGAACTGTCTGCCATCAGTCTTCTGCCATCATCCCATCTACCGCCAGCATGAGAATTTTGGAGGCTTTTACAAGAAAATTCTTTTGGGGGTTATGATAGTGCACTCTTCCAAAGAAAAGCTTAATTTTTTGCTTATCCCGATGGAAGGGAGCTTAAGTCCACCATCTATCTTCTTGCTCTCTTTACACTCATAAATATTGTTGTGATCATATGAATTTGTTGGTATGATCACTTTTGTGAAAATATCTTTCCTAGAGAAGATTTGCCATTAGCTTCACCTTAAGTATAGCCTAAACCTTTCTTGCTAGTTTCAGAGAAGCTATCAATCAAGGGAAGGACTGTTTGTGGCTTGGATAAGCTAGCCACAATTTTCCATTCCACTAGGAGCTTATTCTCCAGCTCTTTGATTTGTTATTTTTGTGTTTAATAACTTGAGTTAAAGTGCTAGTGCTCAATGTGGAGATTAATAATTTGGCCTTCTCTTGAGTTAGTTCATTAACTTTCTCAAGCAACTCATCTCTTTTGTCATTCAAGTTGATGATCTCAGCTGATTGAGCCTTACAAAGAGCTTTTGCTTTCTTAAGAGCTTCAAGCAGGGCACCAAATTTCTCAATATATTCAGAGTTAGCCTCTCTTATAGATGAAGAGGAGAAGGCATCTGAATCTATGTCTGACATAGGTGGAGAGGCTTTAGGAATTACCCAGTCATGACGGGTCTCTTCACCACTTCCTTCATCTGAGAAAGTCATAGCTGCCATGTGGCTGTCTGATTCTTATCATGATGACTCAGTGTCACTGAGTGTTCTTACTTTCTTGGACACAAAGCGCTTCTACGCCTTCCTGCTTTATGATTGCTTCCTTTCTTCACTCTTCTCTTTTCTTTTGAATGGACACTCATCAATGATGTGTCCAGGCTTCTTGTAATTGTACCAAATAATGTTAGATGAAATTTGTTTATTTGATTTTGAATCCTACCTGTCTGACTTATGTTTGTTTCTAGACTTGTCTTCCCTTCTTGAGCTAGAGGGTGAAAATTCATGTCTTCTATTCCCTCTTCTTTTATTTCTTAGCAACTTCTTGAACTGCCTTGTGAACTGGGAGAGTTCTCCATCTGTGAGCTTAGAGCTGGAGTTACTGATGATCTCTTCTTCTGAGACACACACATGCTCCACTATTTTGTTCCTTCTTGAAGTTTCAGCTTTGAAGGCCACAACCCTTTCTCTGTTGAGAGCCTTGTAGTTCTCTTCCTCAGATTTTCTTGTATTCAGCAGCAGCAGCTCATATGAGAGAAGTTTGTCTTACAACACTCGAGGCTCCATATTTCTTAGATTGCCAACTTCTCTGATTGCACATAGCTTCATATCCCATTCCTTGTTTAGAGATCTCAATAACTTATCATTGAGCTCATAGTTTGTGAACTCTCTTTCATAAGTTCTGAGCCCATTCACTATTTTGAAGAACTTTTCATAGCAGACAACTATGTTATCTTTCTTACCCTGCCTAAATGCTTCATACTCCTGATTGAGAAGGGTTTTTTTTCATCTCTAACTTCTTATGTTCCTTCCATGTACACAACTAAAGAGTACCACATTTCTTTTATTTTTTTGCAATTGATTAGTTTTGAAATCTGGAATCATCAATTGCATTGACAATTATGTTTTGGCTCTTTTATCCATAGTGACCAAGGCTACTTCATCCTTGGTGAACTAAGATAGAGTCTTAGGAATAGGGACTACTATTGGGCCCATTGGAATAATCATAGTAATATAGGGCCCCTCTTCAACATCCAAGTACACTCTAGGGTCAGAAGCATCCGTGTACAATTTGACTCTTTGCTTCCAAATAAGAAAATTATTCTTGGTGTAGATAGGCAATTTCATTGATCTCTTTTCCTTGTGCTGCTGAACAATCATTGTTTATATTGACTACAAAATATAAATGAGAGATCTTTTTCTAAGTTGTTAGGCCTTTGAACTTAACCAGCTCTGATACCAAATGAAAGATTTGGGTTATCTATAATACACATAGAGGATCGAGGTGGTGATTAGGTGTTTTCAAAATTATTTGGTACTTTAAAAACTAATTAGCATAACACAAAACCAAACACAGAAAGGACACATAATTTATTGTGGTTCCCTTCAAGATAATGTGTCAAGAGGTAGTCCACTTTCACTCCCACCTATATAGCAATGTGCTAGACTAGACAACTTCTCCAAAAATTCATATCTTTATCCAATATAGCAAATCTTAAAATTCAGACCCACAAAGAATCCTACCTCAACTCTCACACAGACAGCCTACACTCAGGTTACAAAAACCTTACAAGCAACTCAGACTTTTGCAAGTCTAACACCAACTCAGGCTTTACAAGTCCTACACAAACTCAGATCTTATCCAAGATCCTACAAGCTTAGACTCACACACAACCCTACAAAGTAATGAAAGGAGTTTTTCTTTTCCAGAAGAGAAGGCTTCAAAAATAAATCTTGTTGCAGTATAGTCTTCTTCTTCTTGCATATGTAAGCCCAGCAGTCTTTTGGATCTCTGAAGCTTTCATATGACTTCTTTTTTTTCAGACCTTTTTCTCTTTTCAGATTTATTAGAGTAAGTGTGAGTGTGAGAGAGAGAGCTAGTTGTTCTGAATTTGAAAATTCCTCTATTTATATTCCTCTTCAATCTTGCATTTAGGCCCTTGATAAATATATTATTCCAAAAGACATTGACCAGAAAGGAATATAATATGAAACGACACAATAGAATATAATTAATGCTATGCCATTTTGGAACTTGCACAATTGGAAGTATTTAGAAATCTTCATTAATGGCTATGCAATGACTATTATTCAGAGAATATATAATAAAAGTACTCCTAGAATAAATGGCATGATAGACGACGTGTGTAATAGATACAGATATATTTCCAAGAGAATCTTTGCATTAAATGATGCTCTGCAACTGTCTAGATGATAAACATTCATCAAGACGATATCGTCTTGATCATCAAGATGATATATGTCCTTCACGGTGATGTCATTGATATACTTCTTCCTTCACAACTTATTAAGATATGTGGATGATATGGTTCCTTCTAGATGATATCGTCTAGATTCATCCGTCTACATGATGTATCTTTAATCATCAAGACAATATGACTGCTTCAAGATGATATCATCGAGACCTCTGTTTGCACAAATTTTTACTTATCCATCTCAACGATAGAGCTTATTCAAGATGATATTATCGGGACTGTCTCGACGATATACTTCGGTCTCAACGATATATCAGCTAAGTCTCAAGACGATTTTTACTTAGATGTTTTTAACATTTTTTATAGTCTTGAATCTTTAAATGTAGCTTTGATACATATGTAACATCATGAACTAAAACATAATATAAAAAACAACTTTGCTTATTTATACTTATGTTCCTTCTTCAAATCTAGGAATATTGAGGGCACAATTCCCAACATTGTCATCCCATTTTTATTTTGGTTTTTCATTTGTTTCTCCTCCAACAACAATTGTAGGAGGGGAGTATCATTGTTCTACCATATACCATACTTCTAGATCTAAAGTCATCAGAAAATACCTCATCAAAGTTTGCCAATAATTATAAGTAGATCCGGTGAACAATGATGGTCGACTAATCCCTTGCCCCTCATTGAAAATGAAATCATGATGTGTCATCATTTCAGGTGATTAACCTTTTTGAAATAACCTCGCTCTGATACCACTTATTGGATCGCCAAGCAACCTTAGAGGAGGGGGGGGGGTGAATAATGGTATTATAAAATTCATTTTAATCAATTAACACTTATAAAAATATTAAATTATTTCATATTAAAGTTCAAAAATAACAACTTGATAAAGAAGAACAAAGAGACATGATTTTATTTCAATTAAAAATGATTACAAAATTCAGATTTCAATAACGCTAGAAATTAAGGCGGGGTATACAAAAAATAACTTTTTGGTTTCTTTATCGACTCTCCCCTAGAGTTGGTTGGTCGTATATTATCTCTCCCTAGATAGGTCAGGGGCCGCACCTAAACCTACTCCATTGATCTAGTCGTTTAACACAAGGCAAATTCCTCCTTAAGTCACACGCTGACCTAGTTGCCAACCTGGGAGAATTTCTCTACCAACAAAAAAATAGTCACAAAAAAAGAGATTACAAGAGATAAGAGAAATAAAATTGTTGTAGTAAAAAAGTCCCTGTAGAGAAATTTGAAGGTGATGATGAAGGCACAAGAGAGATCGGCATTATAGTCGCGTCCGTGGTTTGTGTAAAATGAGCATTGATGAACTTCACCTTAAATTTCTCCTTTGAATCTTCAAGATTCCTATAGGGAGTGCTATGAATATCAGGATTGCGACTTCACAGAAATATATTCGGAGTTGTATTTTAATAGTTCTCATGAAAGAGGAGCAGGATGACCTTTAAATAGATTTTGTGAGCTACCGTTAGTGGTAGAGTTACCGCCCCGTGATACCCATAAGGAAAGGAATTTCCTACTCCAGCCATCCAGAAATGGTAGGCACATTTTGTATATTAGGCAATAATTAATGCGCCACGATTGGGTTATCGTGTCACGTTAGCTCAATATTCGATCCCACCAAGATATTGATCCCATGCTCTATTTGGCTCCTCAATTAGGTAGATGATTGTCGAGCTTTCCATTTAGTTACCGCCAAATGTTAGTGATACCATGGTGTGTTAACTTCTTTACAAATCTGATCATCTGCTCCCGCCAGTATTTTCATTTGAATGCTTTTTGCTAGCTGTCCTATTATAATGTTTACTACTGCCAGTGGTAGATCTACTGCCCCATATTAGGACCCATTTCATGCACGATGCCCATGGTTTTGTCTTAATCGATTATTCTCATTTCAAATGTTATTGTACCTGTATTTCCTACACACTTTAAATACAAAAAAGCTCGATCATATACATAATGAGATTTGTTATTCTCAACCTAAGAGATGCAAAATGCATGTTCCAACAATGACCTCCTTCGGTTCACAAGAACCCCGAGGCATGGTATTGCATCCCCGACAAGACATGTTTTAGAATTCCAGCAACAGTTGTAGATTTAGGCATTGCGTAAGAAGCTTACCCCTGGTCATATGCATATATTTGTTATTCTTTGTATGACATTGCATTTAGGTTGGACCTAGTATACGTGTGGGATAATTACTCCACAAAATACATCGTATTTTATGCAATGTTTGGGGACTTGGAATGACTTAGTATTCCTATCAAAATCACTACATTATTGGCCTCCAATTTGACCTTTATAGGTTACCATGTCGCCGGTCCTACTATCATAATAGCTTTTTTTAATGAACGTAAGATTAGTGTATCACGACTTGGGTCCAAAGAATTGGAATTCAATGAGATCCATGGCATTGAAAATGATTGAAATGATCATAGTTACATGACCGTGAGCATGATATAGTTATGTAGCGAATTCATGATAACGTGCTTGAGTTACCATTAGAATGGTAAATTTGTATACCATGGTGTGTAGTGGGTAAGACGATAGTGCTACACGTTGAATTTGAGAACTGGATTGTGTTTGGAGATGCACTAAACCATTGACACTTATCTGAATGGAGACAGCTCAGACCTCCTACCATTAGAATGATATATATGATTACTTTATTGGTTGATGTTTTAAGCCTCAATGTGCTCTTCTTTTTTGTGTTGTGCTTAAGTTTCAGATCATGTCTAGGAGATGACTTAATCCTCCTATGATAGATCAAAAAGAAGTGGAACCATATCTCTATCCTCCAAACCAAATGAGAGACGAATCTAAACCTCTTATTTATATTTCTTTTTTATGGAGGCGAATCTAAAACACTATATAGAATTCATGTTGATGGAGATGAACTATTCCCTCTTGACTTGTATCTCGGTAAGGGTGATGAAATTAACCCCCTTCCAAAGAGTTTGAGTGCGTGCCATGAGCGCATGAATTTGTGTGGTCTTGAGTACCCATGAGCACTGTGTTGTTCCATGATTGATTGTAAGGTTCATATATTATTGTTTAGGAGGTTGTGGGGAACCCTCTGGTGAACTCAACTATCATAACTTGCATACCTAGGTTAACCATTTTAAATGCTCAACCTAGAAGATTGATTATGTTTGAGCCTTCACCCGGTGTAGATAAGCTATACTTTCAATCTATTATATATTGCATGTTATGTCATACTTGCCAGTTATGGTGACCTACCCCAAAGTCCACTAGGATGACCAGGGCCAGGGAACGTTACTCAGTTTGTTGCCAGCTTATAAACAACTCTTGTTATCGTTTGACTTGTGTTTTGTGGAGGTGCTATAACAAATATCAGACTTTAGCTGGCCTAAAGCCCAAAGATGTAATACAAAAGCTAGTTGCTTTTTTTCATGGTCTGACCAGCGAGCCAATATTGTTTAGATCATTGTACTTTCATGTTTACTTTGATACTATCTATTTCATATGTTGTAAGGCCATAAGGATGACACTTTATTGAACATCCCTTTAAGTAATTGTGGACATTCATTTTTGGTTTGATCATTGAAGCTTCCGCTAGTTCTTGCAATCTTTGGATAGATTTACTTATGTGCCTCATATAATATTTAACTTGTGTATATAATATTCTATGGGGTCCTGATCAGATCCATGTTATACTAATTGTACATGTGGGATGTTGCATTCCCTCACACCCTCATTCACAAGGAGTATAAGTTTGTATGGACGCTTGAGTGCGACTAAGCTTCAAACTTTGAAAGAGAAGTTGATGTCTGCTCTGATCCTAAGTCTTCCAAGTGTGATTGAAGGATTTTAGAATTTTAGTTATGCATCAAGTTATTGCTTGGGTTGTGTCTTAGTGTAGCACGGTAGAATGATCTTTTATGGGTCACGATAACTAAAGATGTATGAGAAGAATTACAACATGCACGACTTATATTTGGCGGTGGTGATTTTTGCTTTGAAGCTGTGGAGTCAATATATCTATGGTGCAGAGGTTGAGATTTTTCAGACCATAAGAGTCTAAAGTATCTTATGAATCAGAAAGAGGTGAATCCAAAACATCATAGGTTGGTCGAGTTCCATGGGGACTATGATGTAGAGATCTAGTATTTGCCAGGTGTAACAATCCAAGTTTTTTCGAGACTCTAGGAGTTTAGATTCATTAGTCTTGTGTACCTAGGATAGCGCATTCAGCTAGGAGTAACCTTGCAAGTCCCATTACACGCTAGGTATGCATGTGAAGCCATAGGTAAGCCTTGAGTTTAGATGGCTAGGCTTACCTACATTGGTGAGAATTGGTGTGTCAAGACCATTTCATCACACCATATGGGTCCTTATATCCCTAATTAGCCTAAACTAGGCTATGGTCATAGTAGACATGCCATATCTCCCCTAAGCAAATCAAAGATTGACATGTCACCCTAAAACTCAACTTAGGATTATTATGGTCAATATAGGTCAAATTGGATGATTTAAACCCTTATGGATTGCCTAGACCCTTTTGGATTTCACCATGACTCTATTTCAACATCATCACACTTATGGTGATCCCAAGTCACCAATTTGGTCAAGCATTGACCAAGAGAAGTTAAACCCAACCATAATGGGTTTGACTGAGCTTCGCCCTCTTAGTCATGACCCAATATGGCTAGTCCGACCATCTCCCATCCTTAGAAAATGGTTCCTTTCAAACTTTGACAGAGAGACACCTCCATGGGGTGTGTGGAGGCCAAACATAGCACCATCACATATTGAAGGGGTGCCTCTAATGGAAAGCACCCTTAATCTATATTTACTAAGCCACTGGTGTTTCATCTAAGGTCCTATCATCCCTGTAAACTCAATCAAAATAAGAGAGAGCTCTGGAGACTGCCACCGACTATTGGAGAAGGAGTTTAAGTTTTCCTCCATCATGCCACCACTATGCCACCACATCTATGTTCTACATCAACAACTCACTCTGAGGAAGTGATTCTCATGCAGGAAAGTGCACTACAGTCGTAATTCCCAGTAGAGAAAATTATGCACATACTGAGAGAAATTATAAATTTTTGATAGTTGGATCAAGAGTCTTTGATTGAAGCCTAAGATAGATTCTCTAACCTATAGAGGAAATGTCCTCGACATGAGATCCCAATTTGGCTTTTAGTGCACACGTTTTATTTCACTCTTGATCCACATTAACGCTCTGATTTTGATGCAGTCGTAAGTGGTATCATGATGAAATTAACTCCCGTAGGGTTATGGGATGTGATATAATATCTCACTTTCCAAATTTCTCAATGTACCTTGGGGATAGGCGCTCCCAAGCGAGCAACAAGTGTTTTTAGAGTCAATGCCTACACCACGGTCACAGCTCAAATAGGGGTGATGTCCAAGAAGCTAGAGAAATTGAGTGTCATAGGATCTACTCCTCCTGCTCTAGACTTGGCAGTATCTTACCAAATTTGTGGCGCCTGATACCTCTAATTTATATAGCTTTTTCTCCCTATAATTTGCATCTTTTTCATGATCATTTATCATATTTTATTGTAATTTTATGTGTTATTTATCCTTGCTGGTGTTATATGAAAACTGAATGTCTTTTCTTGAAATTATTGGTGTGGACTTTTCATAAGTACAAGGGAGGTTATGTGCAAAAACTTCCATGTATGTCCATGCACCTTATGTGCACGCACGTGCATACACTGTTCATTAAATCAAGAAATCAGGCCAAAAAACACGAGTAATGTTGTTGTGCGGGCATTTTGTACATGCGCGTGCATGAGCTGATTATCCATTGTCTACGCGCACTTTGTGCTCCAAAATCAAAGTTCTATTGGTGACCATATCTTTTATTTACGAACACCGGTGCACGCACTTTGCATGGTCATGCACTCTCATATAATAAAATTATTATGTTCTATTGTTTGGCGTGCATTTTTTTCGCACACTCCCATGTATGGGCGCAAGCCCATTTCTCAGGTTGTCTCCCTCAGTATTACATTCTAGTGCGAACATCCGTGCCTAAAAGGCGCATGAGGCTTGCAGGCTCTTTTTCTTCTATAAATACAAAATTTTAGGATTATTGACGGATCTTCCTCTTTTCTGTAGCCATTTCCATCCACTTTACACCTTTCTTACAAATATCTAGGGGAGAATCCTACACCCCCCTCTAACCATGGATCCAACAATAGATTCTTATGAAAGTAGACGGCCATTAGAAGATTAGGTGCCAATAACATGGATGTTTGAACAACATGAAGAGAAAACGGGCCATTAGAAGGATGTGACCACTCCATTCCCTACATTGTACAATAGCCAAGGTTTACTTGAAGTGTAAGAGTGAAAACCCATTCTCTTCCCATTCTTGGGAATATTCTTCTCGCTCTCTCTGTATTGCGGTTCTTTCTTCTCCCTCGCCTTCTTTCGTTCTTATGTTTTCTTCATTATCAATGGTTGAAAGATTAAAATGAATACTAGCTTGGGATTATATCGTGTTTGTATTGGATATTAATTATTTGGTGTAGCATATTAATTTCTCTAAATAATCTTATGGTGTAATGGTGAAATCTCTCTCTTCTTTGTTGTTTCAAGTTGCTATTGTTGGTTAAATTAGGGTAATAATTTAGGAAGAAGATAAAATATCCATTAATCATTCATTTATATGGCTAAAGGTATAAGATATCCTCATATCTTGACCCACGTTCCATGTGATTTGACAATCGGTGGGGAATCTCATCATTTTATATATTAAATTGATCCGTGCACATCTAATATTACTATACTAGTATAATCGCCATCGTAGTTCCAACGGTCAAGTTCTTGGCACTATTGTCGAGGATTGTGGTGGACTTAGTCAAAAGGTCTGGGAAATAGTATACCAAGATTAATCTAAACACTTTTTGTTTATTTTTAATTTTATCCTTTGTGTTTCAATTTTTTCATCACTTACAAACTTGCACTAGATTTAATTTTTACTTCTGTAATGAATCAACTAGGTTACTTTTGTTGAACCTATTTCCACACTACTATGGGTGATGAAAGGTGGATAAACCATAATCAAGAATAACTCTAGGGGGGGGCGGGGTGAATAGAGTTATTTTAATTTTTCACAACTAATCACACTACATGTCACGGATTTAAAATAGTGCAAGTACAAAAATAAGAAATTTATGTAAAGAAAATTATGCACCTAGAAGACAAAGAAATTTATAGTGGCTCCCTAAAATATTTGGGTAATCCACTCTTCTGCACCTTAGCATGATATCCTATAATCAAATCTAAGCCTTTTGATAAGGAGACTCTTAAAACCAATACAAATGAATCTTTTGTTACAGAGATTCTAAGAACTAAAGAATATTTTGATAAGGTGTTTCAAACCACGGAATCCTTTGATTAGAAGATTCTAAGGACCAATAGAAATTTGTTAAGGAGGCCCAACAACCACTGAATATTTGTGCGAGTAATTCTAAGGACTCTATCTTAATCCTTTGTTGAGGGATTCTAAATACTCTTTTTGTTGGAGTGGTAGATCTTGAATTTACATAATGTTTTCCTCTTCAGCAAATCTCTGAGGACATGGTTAGTTGTAAGCACTATGTGGATACTTGCTATAGTAGATAAAAATTGTAGTAGATTCTTATTGTTAGATCAGATTCAATAGAGAGATTTAAATCTGAGGAGGAGGAATATCTGATGAAGAACTTTGAATACTTCAAAGAAAGAGAACCTTCAGTACTAGAGAAGATGATCTTGTCGACTGCTATTATTCTCTCAGAACTTCTTGAGGAAGAAGAAGAGAGATAGGAGAGAGAGATGGTTAAATGGCAATAAAAATTACTTATATATTATGTATATGTCTTCTGATTATTTTAATCAGAATATAATGTATAGATATGTAAGATCCCTCTCCTCCTTATAAGAGAGTTTCCAGATCTTATGCCCAAAACCGTCACCTTACCGTGACACCATCACAAGTGTTAGTCGCCACCGCAAGATGCCAATCCTGTTGGCAAGAACGATCAACCAGGACAACAATGGAAAGAAGTAAAATAATAATAAACCAAGTCCACAACTCACACACACACACACACAAACACAAACAAACACACACACACATACATATATATATATATATGAATCAAAAGCGATACTTGTCCAACAATGAGTATAAAGAAGAGAGCAAGGGATTATGCCCGGTACCAATCCAAAATGACATAAAAGCACACTCTCTCACTCTGATCTATGCGGAAGCTAACTAAAACTCTCATTAAACTGTCGTCATGTAGTGGTAGTAGTAGTGCGCATCAACTTCTCCTCAGGTCTTTCCATCATGTCCTGCTGGTCGTACTGCTGCTCCTGCTCCTCGGACCCCTAGTTTTATGGCCACATCCGACCGTTAGTCAAAAAGACAAGGCCATTTTGTCCTCGCCTCCCCCACGAATCCTAGGCACCGTGCGGGAGGACAAAGCGGAGGATAGCATGGGGTAAAAACAAAAGTAGGTGACTGATGAGTCCCAATTATATACACTTTTATGGACTCATCTGGGCCGATTATCTTGTCTATGCACTACACTTTAGGCATGTTTTCGTTCATATTTGATGTTCTATGCTAAGTGCACTTTTAGGCACATTTTGGTGTATTTTCATGTCTATCTTACTCATGCTTTATGTTGCAATTTAATTTATATATTTGAGAATGTGTGGAATGCCCATTTCAGTGGCCCAATGATCTTTCATGTTGATACAAGGGTCATGCAAGTGTTCCGGGGTGCAAAAACTGCACAGGAACACTGCGCACGACAACTGGACAAAGTGCGCACGACCACTGGTCGTGCGCCACTGATCGTGCATTAATTCTCACTTAAAAATGGGCCGGCCAGGCAATATGCACGACCACTGTACATAGTGCGCATGACCGCTGGTCGTGCGCCACTGATCGTGCGCATTGTAATTCTGCACCTATTTATAAATAGCTGCTCCACGAAAATAGCCGGAGACACTTCGTTTCTAGGTCTTTTTGAGCGCCGTTTTTTGCGTTTTTCGTTCTAGGCCTCCTCCATCATCTTCAAGCTTCATGGAGAGGGATCTAGCCCTACATACACTAATATCCAAGGAGAAGGAAGCTTGGTCGTGCGGCCGGATCGTGACACGAAGAAGACGGGCCATTGGAAGGTAGTGACAGCCTTCTCTACCCCGGACGCAGTTGAGGACCGAGCTTGGACGCAGATTGACAACCCTGCGATTCCAACCGTGAATCTTCGACAAGGATTCGTATTGGGTCGATTCCTTGCTTTCTCCTCTTTGTTTTGATGGTTGTAAATGTTAGATTTCTTAATATTTTGATGATGAGCAATATAAACCTTGCTTTATAATTTATTTCATGTCTATGTGAAGTTATCTTTTGTTTATATGTGTATGAGGTGCGCCGCCATCCATTTTCCATTCCGCCATCATGTTCGTATGCCGAACTAGCAATTGCTAGTGGCGTGCTTGTCGAAGAGGTACTTGCGACCCTCATTCTATTTTCCTACTCGTCCATCCGCCCTTTCGAAGTAGCGCGTTCAAGGCCTACGTAGTCTCCATTACGCCTAGCGAAGCATTGCATAGCGGCATTGTATAGGAGTAGTTGTAGTATTTTCTCTTTATTTCCACCAACCAAAACCCCCATTTCCGCAACCCATCCGACATAAAGGACTTTAATCTCAAGTCCTTTCTCAATAGTTAACTCCACCTTACTGTGTTCCTTTGAGATCGATACTTGGCGATTCACTCCCACATTTTATATTACTTGAATGATCGGTACACTGCCATTTCGTGTCGTAGTCTAGCTACCGCCTATAGTGGTGTGCGTGACTTGCACATCAGTGACATGGAACTAAACTTGCAGGTGTGTAAGGTAAAACAAGTACATTTCTAAGCTAGCAGCACGTACAAGTAAGCAGTAGAGTAATTCAATAAAGTAAAGCAGTAAGGTAAAAGCAGCGCAATTAAATTAATGTGAGATCTATTTTACCATCACAGAAATGTACCTTAACTTATATGAATGCCCATATAAACTTAGAAGTTAAGGTTTCCAGAAATATAACTCATCATATAAAAGAGCCCATACTAATTTTTATGATGAGGATCTGCAATTATGAATGTTATGTATATGTTATGCTTTATGCATGTGCAATGTACACACATGACTCTATGCGCACAGACCTTTTGTAAGTTCCCTCTGTTTGAGTGTCTCAACTCAGGTACCCCATTGAGGTAATTAGTGGCAGTGGATCAGGCATGTACACTTCTAGGCGCCTTTCAATACCTCCCGGCCTAGACCTTATATACGCCCATAAGAACACACAGGGTATCATCGTACTATCTGGTAAATAACACATCTACCCCCTTTTCGAGTCCCTGCATAGGTACACCCCGTTGAGGTAAGCAGGTGCAGTGGATATGGTCCTCCACTCCTAGGCTAGTATGCCACCTCCCAGCCTAGACCTTATGTATGCCCCTAAGAACACACAGGGTTTCCGCGTACTATCTGGTAAATAACACCTTATAATTATATTTCCCACGAGCCTCTAGCTCGTCAGACTTTCCAGTAAACTACCGCTCGCAGAACAAACTCGCACTAATATCAGAAATTCCCGAGCCTCCAGCTCATAGGAGCAACAAGTCCTTGTACCATTCCATTCCATATTTTGGGACAAGGATTACCTTATCAAGTTCTCTTATTTAAACTACTTTTGTTATGTTTAGTTGATCATAATGGTTTAAGGTGAAACCTTGACTTCCGGAGGTCTACCCGGTGAAGGGCTCACAACGATACTAGGAGGTATGCTGGGGTGACATCCCAATCCTTCCTTTCTCGGGATATTTATTTTTATTGGTGGCTACCCATTGCTAAGATAACTCTGAAAGTGCACAAATTACCTCTAATAATTCTCTAGAGATTTAAAATTTTTTCTTTACTTTTTATGCACACACAATAAAAATGCTAAGGTATTATGCAATCAGCAAAAAACCAAAGGAAGAATAAATGAATTAAAGTATGTTTAAATAAGCAAAGAATAAGTAAGTGGGACAGCACATAAAATCACAGAGCAAAGACATAGGAATTTTATAGAGGTTCCCCAATATGTGGGTAGTCCTCTCTTCTACCTCCCTGGAAGGATTGCACAACCTATACCTGAGTCTTTTGATAAGGAGACTCTTAGAACCAATCCAAATATTTTGATAAGGAGATCTTGAACCACTGAGTCTTTTGATTAGGAGACTCTTAGAACCACTGAATCCTTTGGAAGAGGGATTAATAAAACTCTTTACATGAAATAGTAAGAAGAAAATAAAAGGGAGAAGAAAAGAATTCTGTTCTCAGAATTCTTCAGAAGCTCTGATGCTGCTTCTCTTTTTCTTTCATTGGATCTGTAATGATGAACCCTTACTTATGATAGTGATGATTTGCAAGGGTTGTTTTGTTTGATCCTTTTCTCTCATCACTTCTTGTAATCCAACTATTGTATGATGATGATGAAGAAGCAGCTGTATGTATTCCTCTGCAGAGAGAACACTTCTGTATATCTGTCATTTAGGGTTTGAGGAGAAAGAAGATGAAGACCCTATTCGACGGACAGAATAATGTCATGATTCTTGTTATTTTCTTCTCCGCTTTTGCATACTTATTATGTATGATTGGGATTTCAAATCCTTTCATCTTTTGGGCTGTTCTGAGAAGGAGTTCACCTAATTTCCTTTCTTCAATTGTTCTCGACCCGTCCATCCATTTTGAATACCTTCCAAAGATGATGTGTTGTGTCCTAGAAATTCCATACCTTTCTTTGCAATAAATGAGTCATTGGAGAACAGTCTTTAGCCCGTTGGTCCTTCTGAATTGGTCTCAAAAGGACAGTTGAAAAAGATTCCTTTTTCTGACTATATTCGACGCTGTGTCGACTTCATCAATCTTCATATCGACGCACCTCTGAGTTCTTATTGAAGTAGCTTCGAATTCTTCTTATCTTTAGCTTGACTCAGATGTCGACGTTACGTCGATTCCTTACCGACGTGTCCTTCGAGTTGAAGCCTTGGAGTTGAGCTTTTATGTTCTATGTCGAATTATAGTAGAAGTTGCGTTAACTTCTGAGATGGCTTCGACAAGCTCTTCCTTCTGCGACGAGTTCCTTTCGATGTTGAGTTGACCTGAATTATACTTTGACAGACTAAATAAGTTGCTCTGACTTCTAGTTATAGTTACGTCGGCATCAAGTTGAAGTTGCGTCGACTTTCATTGGACACAAGTCTGAACTTATTTTGTGATTGACTTGACTTGGCTTGGAAACTCTAAAGTGAGTGTGACATCCTAAGACATCTAATGACCCATTTACCCTTATTATACAATGTGGGTTATATATCCTAAGAAGTAAAATCACTTATAGTTAATTTGTTAAGTTAAATCAAAAGGAGTTTTTCCCAACAATCTCCCCCTTTTTATCTTAACAAATTTTACAGTTGTTTAAAGTTATTTTACGCATATTTTGACATAAACACAAGTACAAACAAAACATACATAGACAAAAAAATAGGATTTAGTGAAATATATCTGATATAACTGAATATCTGATTTGATATAACTGAATGTTTATCCGAAAAAATTACCAAAGTCATGAATTTATTTTTCTTCCTGAGGAAAGTTTTCAAGGCCTCATAGACATTCCTGGATTTCCTCTCCACATACTTGTAGTTTGCTGGGATGGCTTTTTCTGGATTCTTCTGAATTCTTTCATATCCCTTGAAAAGTTTTTCCAGATCAACTTCTATTCCAGGATACACATCTCCTAGCTTTGATCCCAAGCTGATAACTTTAGCAGTCAGAAAATTGATTTCTTCTAGGTCTATATCCTCAGCATTAGGATCTGGTACTATAAAAGTTATCTGAGGAAGACCTGAAACAGGAGCTATTTTAAAAGTAATCTTTCTTTTCTTTTGATATGATAATTCTTCTAAGTCTTGATTGATTCCAAGACCCTTTGTGAAAGTGCATAATTAACCTCACTAGAATTCTCTAGAGGGGGGGTGAATAGAGATTTAAAAATACTTTGTGCTATTATATGTATATGTGTAATAATCACAGATTTAGGCTTCCCACACACCAACAAGAATTAAGCAAGTAAAGAAGAAAAATGACAATAAGAAAATCACAGCATAACACAAGGAAATATAGTGGTTCCCCAAACTTTGGGTAGTCCACTCTTCTACCCCCTTGGTAGGAATTCACTAACTTGCACTAAGTCTTTTGATAAGGAGACTCTTAGAACCAGACTGAGTCTTTTGATAAGGAGACTCTTAGAACCAAACTGAGTCTTTTGGTAAGGAGACTCTTAGAACCACTACAACTGAATTTTTTGAAGAGTGATTCTAAAAACTCTTTTACATAGTTTAAAAGTGAAATAAGAAAGAGAAGAAGAAGTAGAACAAGTAGAAGAATAAAAGACAATATATATAAGAAGGAATCTTCTTCCTAGCAAGAAGATTAGAAGCACAAGTATAGTGAATATGATATCTCTTCTATAGTGAGAAGGAGATTTGTAAGCTTTTCTCTCTTTTGTGAGAGCTTTCAGAATTTGCAGCAGAATGGCTTCAGACGAAGGAGAAGATGAAGGCTTTTTCTTTTGCTGCAGCACACTATCTCTTTTCTCAACTTTCTCACTTTTCACTTGGGAGCTCTTCCTCTTTTTAAAATGTATATGGTGGATCACTTCTTGTCATTCTCTGCAGACCTCCTCCTTATTTATAGCTCTGTTTAAAAGGTATTACTAAAGGAGAATGATTAATTAGCAGACAGAGAATTAGAAAGAGATTTAGAGTTTCCATAATCAATATTTCTGTAGAAGGAAAGAAACTCATTCTGTTTTCAAATAATATCCATAATAATCTTAATCAGATTAGCCAAGAATCAAATAGAAGGAAAGGCTTATTCAGAACGGCTATAAAAGAATAATATCATTCCATAAAAATCAGATCTACAGAAAGAAGGAAAGAGATTGATAAGTAATAAAATATATGTATTTTTGGTATAAGTATTAGTATAGTTTTAATTAATATTGTGAATTTTCTATGTAAATTAATGAATAAATTGCTTCTTTATTATTTCTGGTTTCTAACTTAGTTTTATTTTTGTTTTTGCAATTTTTTGCAAAATTTTCACAGGTCACGCCCTCAGACACGCCCGTGACCAAGGGCGTGTAATTTTAAAGATCAAATATCAACGGGACGGCTCAATTCAGATCAAATCCCGACAAATCGCTCAAGTCACGCCCGAGGTCACGCCCGTGACCAAGGGCGTGTAATTTTAAAAGCCAAATTTCCAGCTGGCAGCCGTTTTCAGGTGAAATCTCGAAGAGTTGATCAAGTCACGCCCGTGACTCTACAAGTCACGCTCGTGTTCCAGCAGAGTCACGCCCGTGAGCCGCCAGCGCGTCACGTCTCGAAGCCGCACCCATGCTGCCGACATCAGCCACCCATAGTCACGCCCGTGACTCACCAAGTCACGCCCGTGACATACCAAGTCACGCCCGTGTGCAGCCATGTTTGACGGCCAGACCTTCCAGAAGGCGGCGAATACAGCCGAGCAAATGTCACGCCCTAAGTCACGGCCGTGACATTCAAGTCACGCCCGTGACCTAGGGCGTGTAAAACTCAAATTTTCCCTATAAATAGAGGGGCTCGGCTGAAGTAATTTTCATCCAAATTTTGAGTGGTTTTTGTTGTATTGTGAGTTCTTTTGAGTGATTGTGAGCTTCTCTTCTGCATTTCAGTTTAAGTTCGTTTGTAGTTTTTTTTCGTCTTCCTAGTCTAGTTGTAATGCTGATTTCAGAAATAAAATGATGTTTTTCTCATTTGGATCATCTTCTTTTTATTAATGTTAGTGTGTGTGCGTGTATGAGTTTAGCTTTATTGCTTTCATAATTTAGTTTTATTGCTTTTATAGTTAGTTTTATTGCTTTCATAATCTAGGTTTACTGTTTTCATAGCTTAGATTTACAAGCTTTCATAAAATAGTTTTATCGTTTTCTTTTTCGCCTTATTTTATCGCTTTCATTTTAAACGCTTTCTTTTTCAGTTTCTTTTAGAGTGTGTGCGTGTATGAGATAGTATTTTCCTTTTTTGTAGCTTAGTTTTTATTTCAGTCTTTATATAACTGCTATATACCACCCCCTTCTCAAATAAGAGGCTAATTTACTTTAGCACTTATTTAAGTCGGTTGGGACGGATATTATTTCTGCACCTTTATAAGTCTTTTCATTTCTATACCACCCCCTTCTTAAATAAGAGGCTAAGAACTTTTTAGCACTTGTTTAAGGTGGTTGGGACGGATATTATTACTGTTTTTATATAAGTCTTTTTATTTCCTTTTTATCCGCTTATATCCGCTTTAATTATCAAACATGTATTTTTCAACCGATAATGCCGTCTCCATTCCGATGAGTGGCTAATTTCCTTTAGCGCACGACGTCGAAGAGCATTGGGACACAAAAATAGTTTTTCTATAAAAATTAAAACATCTCTTTCTAAAATAATTAACGCTTAAGGTTTACCCGAGAATCACGTTGAGTGGAGCCACATAATCGATGTGTGGTTTTCATTTCCGTTTTCGTACCTAGTTAGCCGAGAGGCTCGTGCGTACAGATTGATCGCTCACGGGTAAAGAGAAGTGCGCTCTACCCTCGAGAGAGGACGAGGTAACTCTCCCGAATTGGAAATAAAAACCCAATAGCGGGGTTCGCAACATAAAGCGAGTATTAAGAACATTCGATTGTAGAACGAGAGTTCGGTCGAATATTCATAATCTCAGGTGGGCGTACCCTCGAGAGAGGAGCGTTCATAATTATGGAACCTCCACGGCCAAGTCATCTTAATATTTTGAAAAGTCATCACTTTTAATTCTACGAAAAATCTATTTTCGTCTCAAGGTAATTCGACGTCGCGCGCTATATTTCTCATCACTTAGAACTCTAGTAAATCGCTTAAATCATCTTTCGCATTTTATCATTTAGAACTCTAGTTAAATCAACTAAAAATATTATTCCGATAAAATAATAGTTCGTCCCTCGAAGTAGCATAATCAACACGACCCGCGGAAATATACGATCCCGATATTTTCTAAAAATATCCTGTATTACTTGCGATAAGGTATACTTGCCTTTATCAAATGATTAATTTGGACTAAAAATTCAAACACAGCTTTTCAAACTCATTTAGTGCAAAACTCTCCTTTTCTACTATTCAATTCAATAGAATTCGGCATTGTAGCCGAAGCGTAATTGTCAATATTCCGAAAGAAGAAAAAGATCGTTACTTCTATCCTTTGATAGGATAACGGTTAATTTCTCAAAGTAGGAGTACTTGCGAGACTCTTCGAAAATATCCGCCAATTCTAAACTCTTAATATAAAGGTTACCTTTTATTTATAAAACAAAAAGAAGAAGCCCAAGTAGTCATCAAGTTTTTGGCGCCGTTGCCGGGGACCTTTGTGTTGTTATTTGAAAGTAGGAACTGCTATTAATTTTATTCCTTATCTATATATTACAAAAAAAATGGCACAAAAAAAAAGAGGTTACAAAACTAATAAAAAAAAAAATTATATAAATATAAAAACTTATATTAAAAAAAAAAAAAAAAATATATAATAATAATAAAACAGAAAATCCAAAAATATTGTGTTTGAGTTTATGACCCGAGGAAACTCTTCGGACGATTCGACTATTCCTTTTGACCCCGAAATCGAGCGCACTCTTCGTGAGCGCATCCGATCTCGTGATCAAAACTTACTCGAAACCCCCGAAGAGTCAATCAGAGATACTGTAAATATGGGCGATCCAATTCCAAATGCGGCCCCGGCCCGGACCATGGCATATTATGCCCGGCCGAATTTGGAAGATACAGGATCCAGTATTACTCGCCCGACAGTTAATAATAATAATTTTGAAATAAAATCCAGCATAATTCAAATGGTACAACAGTCGATTCAGTTCGACGGTTTGCCAGATGAGGACCCAAATCAGCACCTTTCAAACTTTTTAGAAATATGCGACACCTTTAAAATTAATGGCGTCACTGATGACGCCATTCGTTTACGCTTATTTCCATTTTCGCTACGGTCAAAGGCCAAATCATGGTTGACTTCTCTTCCGAGAGGGTCCATAACCACGTGGGCCCAATTGACGGAATTTTTCTTAACTAAGTATTTTCCTCCGTCAAAAACCGCAAAACTACGCACGGATATCACATCCTTTGTGCAATTCGATTCCGAGTCTCTTTATGAGACTTGGGAGCGTTTTAAGGAATATTTGCATAGGTGTCCTCATCACGCGCTACCAACTTGGCTACAGGTCCAAACGTTTTATAATGGTTTAAATTTTTCTACACGGCAGATGATTGATGCGGCTTCCGGGGGAACGTTAAACAACAAAACCCCAGAGACCGCTCAAGCTCTGATCGACGAAATGGCCATGAATGCGTACCAATGGAACGTGCCAAGGTCGCGTCCTACTAAACCGGCTGGTCTTTTTGAAGTGAACGCCACTACTTTCTTAGCCTCACAGGTAGAGCGGCTAAGTAAGCAGGTGGCGGAGATGACTGTTTCCTCCTCCACTCCCGCTTGGAATAATAATAATAATAATAATAATAACGTAATCGAAGAATCGGTGGATTACCTCGGTAATCCGGTTAGGCCCCCCTTCAACCCTAATAACAACCCGTATAGTAATACTTATAATCCAGGTTGGAGGAGCCACCCTAATTTCTCCTGGAGCAATCCTAACAATGCTCAGAGGCCCCCAAATATGAATCCTCAGGGATTTCCGCAAGGATTTCCGCAGGGATTCCAGCCTCCTCCTCCAAAACCTTCGCCGCTCGAAGATATTTTGTCTAAATACATCGCGTCCAACGATTCAAATATCCGGAATCTTACCGGATCGATTAAAAGCTTGGAAAACCAGGTTGGACAACTTGCAAAGATGGTCTCCGAGCGGCCATACGGAGCTTTACCATGGAATACAGAGCCAAACCCAAGGGAAAATGCCAACGCTATAACCCTTCGAAGCGGCAAGGAGGTCGTCTCCCCATTGCGGGTTGAGCCTAAGGTATGCATTTCGCCTCCGACCCCTCCACCCTCTTCTTCGATTCTAATTGCTCCAGCTTCTCCGGTTGTGCCAAATGTTTCGAGTCCTCGAATTCCTTACCCGTCTAAAATTAATAAAGAGAAGGAGGACGAAAATTATCAAAAATTTTTGCGTATTTTAAAACAAATTCAAATAAACGTCCCCTTCTGCGAGGCACTCTCCCAAATGCCGAAATATGCGAAATATCTTAAAGAGTTGCTTTCTAATAAAAAGCGACTCGAGGATGTTTCGCGTGTTTCCCTTAATGCGGAATGTTCGGCTGTTCTCCTTAACAAATTGCCGCCAAAACTAAACGACCCGGGACGGTTCTCCATCCCGTGTCTCTTTGGCAATATGTTAATAAAGTACGCTCTTGCAGACTTAGGCGCCAGCATCAATTTGATGCCTTTTTCTCTTTTCAAAAAACTCAATTTAGGCGTCCCGAGTCCGACAAAAATGAGCATCCAACTCGCGGATCGCTCGGTAAAGTACCCAATCGGGGTAGCGGAAGATGTTCTGGTCATGGTTGACAAGTTTATCTTCCCGGTAGACTTTGTCATCCTGGACATAGAGGAGGACGTCGAGGTACCCATCATCCTCGGTCGCCCCTTTCTCGCAACCTCTCGTGCGTTAATCGATGTCAGTAACGGTCGCCTCCTCCTTCGAGTTGGAGACGACGAAGTTACTTTACATATCAACCCCTCCATGCGGAACTCACTATCGAATGATGATTCCTGTTTCAATTTGGAATCCGCGTTTGTGGACGAGTGTTCTTCTCTTTCAGAATTGCTATCCTTAATGATAGACGATTCGGATCTGGCGAATCAACCTCCTTTAGAAGAATTACTGCCAGATTCGCCTTTCGAGCCTTTCGACTCGAAAGATTTAAAAATCTCCACTTCCTACGAAGAACCTCCGGTCTTGGAGCTTAAGCAACTCCCTGACCATCTAAAATATGCTTTTCTAGCCGCGAACTTAAAGCTTCCGGTTATAATATCTTCTACTTTAACTGATTCAGAAACATCCGAATTGGTTGAAGTTTTATCTAAACATCGCCGTGCAATTGCATGGCAAATTTCCGATATCAGGGGAATTAACCCCTCATTCTGCTCCCACAAAATTTTTCTCGAAGAAAACCCCCGCAAAACAATTCAGCCTCAACGACGACTTAACCCGAACATGCGGGAAGTCGTTAAGACTGAAATTATTAAACTCCTTGATGCGGGGATTATCTATCCTATTTCCGACAGTACGTGGGTAAGCCCCGTACAAGTCGTCCCGAAAAAGGGCGGTATAACGGTCGTGGCAAACACGAATAACGAATTAATCCCAACTCGTACTGTTACGGGTTGGAGGGTGTGCATCGACTACAGAAAACTAAACGATGCCACCAGAAAAGACCACTTTCCGTTACCGTTTATTGATCAAATCTTAGAGCGTCTCTCCGGTCACCCTTTTTATTGCTTCCTTGATGGTCTCTCGGGATTTTTCCAAATCCCTATTTCACCCGAGGACCAAGAAAAAACGACTTTTACTTGCCCTTTCGGCACCTTCGCATATCGGAGGATGCCGTTTGGCCTCTGTAACGCGACAGCTACATTCCAAAGATGTATGCTGGCAATATTTGGCGAGCTAGTAGAAGACATAATGGAAGTCTTCATGGATGACTTCTCCATCTTTGGAAACTCTTTTAAAAATTGTTTAAAAAATTTAGATAGAGTCCTCCAACGGTGCGAGGAGACGAACTTAGTCTTGAACTGGGAGAAATGCAACTTCATGGTCCGAGAGGGTTTAGTCCTCGGCCATAAAATTTCTTCCAAGGGGATGGAGGTCGATAAGGCCAAAGTCGCTATAATTGAACAACTTCCTGTTCCTTCGAACGTCAAATCAATTAGAAGTTTTCTTGGCCACGCAGGTTTTTATCGGCGGTTCATTCAAGATTTTTCAAAAATCACCAAACCGCTAACTCACCTCCTGGAAAAAGATTCCCCATTCATTTTTGACACGGCCTGCGTAGAGGCGTTTAATTTTATTAAAAAGCAACTTATCAATTCTCCAATTCTGGTGGCGCCAGATTGGTCTCTTCCGTTTGAGATTATGTGCGACGCGAGCGATATCGCAGTAGGAGCTGTCTTAGGCCAACGCGTAAATAAATATTTTCATCCAATATAATACGCTTCTCGCACACTCAATGCCGCACAGGCTAACTACACCACAACGGAAAAGGAACTTCTCGCCGTCATCTTTGCTTTTGATAAATTCCGACCCTACGTAACCCTTTCACATGTAATCGTTTTCACTGATCACTCCGCCTTGAAATATCTTTTGGCCAAAGTTGATGCTAAGCCTCGCTTACTTCGATGGATCCTCCTTTTACAGGAATTTGACTTAGAGATCCGGGATAAGAAGGGGGCTGAAAATTTAGCAGCCGACCACCTCTCACGTTTAGAACACCCCGTCGCAGAAGCGCTCGTCGAACCCGAAATAGACGATCGATTTCCTGAGGAGCGACTTTTAATCATAAATAATACCAAAACTTCCTCTACCCCTTGGTTCGCAGATTACGCGAACTATTTAGTCGCGCGGGTCCTTCCAAAAGATTTTTCGACTCAGCAGAAGAAGAAATTCTTCTCTGACTTAAAAAACTACTTTTGGGAGGACCCCTTTCTCTTTCGAGTCTGCGCAGACCAAGTGATACGAAGATGTGTTTCCAGCGAGGAGGGTGCGCAAATATTGCGACACTGCCATGAGGGGCCGGCTAGAGGGCATTATCAAGCCAACCGGACCGCGCGGAAAGCGTTAGAGTCAGGCTTTTATTGGCCCACTCTCTTTAAGGATGCTCACACTTTTGTGAGTATATGCGATAGCTGCCAGCGGTCGGGTAACATCTCCCGTCGTGACGAGATGCCCCAAAATTTTTATTTAGAATGCGAAATTTTCGATTTGTGGGGCATAGACTTTGTAGGCCCCCTACCTCCTTCTTTTAATAATCGCTATATCTTAGTGGCGGTCGACTATGTATCTAGGTGGGCGGAAGCGCAAGCTCTGCCCACCAATGATGCGCGAGTCGTCGTCCATTTTCTAAAAAAATTATTTTCTCGCTTTGGCACGCCCCGTGCAATAGTAAGTGATAGGGGCACGCACTTCTGCAATGCCCAGTTTTCAAAAATTTTATCTAAATACGGCGTCACGCATAAGCTCGCCACCGCCTATCACCCCCAAACGAGCGGCCAAGTAGAGGTAGTAAATCGCGAGATAAAACGCATTCTGGAAAAAACCGTCTCTTTAAATAGGAAGGATTGGTCCTCAAAACTCGACGACGCGTTATGGGCGTATCGTACGGCATACAAGACCGCTATCGGTTGTACGCCCTATCGATTAGTCTACGGCAAAGCGTGCCATTTACCGGTAGAATTAGAACACCGCGCTTTTTGGGCCTTAAAATTTTTAAATCTCGATTCGAACTTAGCCTCCGAGAATAGGAAATTCCAACTCAATGAACTCGATGAATGGCGTGCGAACGCTTATGAGAGTTATAAATTTTATAGGGAGCGTTCTAAGTTCTAGCACGATCGAAAAATTAAATTTCCAAAAACTTTCGCGCCGGGCGATCTTGTCCTTCTTTATAATTCACGTCTTCGTCTTTTTCTGGGTAAGCTCAAATCCCGCTGGTCCGGCCCCTTTGCAGTCAAAGAGGTTTGGCCGTATGGGACCGTTCTTATCTCTCACCCCGAAAAAGGCGATTTTAAAGTCAACGGCCACCGTTTAAAACTATATCTTGCGGGCGATCCGGTGGACGGACACACAGAATCTTTAACCCTCCCCAATTTATAATCTCACCACGCCAAATGCGTCAAGCTACGCGACGGTAAACAAAGCGCTCGTGGGAGGCACCCCATATTTATCTAATATTTTTATTATGTTTTTTCTCTATTTTTGCAGGGTTTCTTCCGACCCCGCCAGCTTTACTTCAGGGAAGCCTTTTTGCTTCCTTTTTCCTTTTGTATATATTGCATTGTTATTTTCTCTTCTTCATACTTACATTACAACATTGGGGACAATGTTGGGTTTTACGTATGGGGGTGTATTTCCCGTGTTCAAAAAAAAAAAAAAAAAAATAATAATAATATGTATTTTTTGTAGTTGAAAAAAAAAAAAAAAAACAACAACAAAAAAAAAAAAAACAAAAAAAAAATAAAAGAAAAAACTCCAAAAATAATAAACCCTACTTTACTTTTATTCTTAAAGCATTTAGTTTCGAGAGTATATGTTTGTGGATTTTCATAATCGCTAGTTTTACTATTTGTTTGTTTATCTAAGATCGATAGATTTAAACGTTCGGGGTTAAGTTTTAAAGAATATCTTGCGTTTTTAATTTAAATAGAGGCTTTGTTATCAAGCACTACTTCTACTAGCTAAAATAGAGACATGTGTATTATGTTAGCAAAACAACTTTAGACTGCAATTATCCCTACTTTATGTCTTCAGGAATCTAGGAATATTCAACTTACTAAGGTTGCTCTCAAAACTTTTTTTTATTATTCTAGAATTTCTCTTGAAAACCCCTTGTATACACCAATTTAGCATGGCAAAAACACAAAAAGAAGAAAAAAAAAAGATCTTATGTCAATGGGAATACAAAAATTCCGTAAACATAGGCACCCAATATTTGTTAAAAGAAATCCTATGTCAATGGGAATTGCAAATTCCGTAAACACAGGCATTGGGTTAATTAAAAAGGTCAATTTTCCCTCGTCCCTCGTACACCAACGATGGGAGTCAAAGGAAACTTTATAAGAGGGGTGAGATGATACAATTCATCACCCCTAATCCAAGTACTCTTCTATTTGCCAAGGCTTTTTACCCCCTTTTCCCTTAACCAAATTATTGTTTCTAGTTTTAATTCAAAAAATCATTTGAGAGCATAATTAGTAACTTATATTTTTCCTTTATGTTTCTTTAAACAAAGGTTATTATAATTTCGATCTAATCTCGTTTACTAATGATTGCAATTTTGTTTGCTATTTGGTTAATTAAGAAGTCTTTTGGCCAGGACATTTCTTCTACTTAAATCATTTGCATAATTTAGGACTTAACTCTTATTACTCCGAATTTTTATTTTTCAGTCTCTTATGATTAAAATAAAACGATAGCCAAAAATTAGAACTTATGTTAATCCCGTATAGATCTCTCTTACTTTTGCCCTGGAATAGCAAAAGCTTAAGTATGGGGGTATTTGATAAGTAATAAAATATATGTATTTTTGGTATAAGTATTAGTATAGTTTTAATTAATATTGTGAATTTTCTATGTAAATTAATGAATAAATTGCTTCTTTATTATTTCTGGTTTCTAACTTAGTTTTATTTTTGTTTTTGCAATTTTTTGCAAAATTTTCACAGGTCACGCCCTCAGACACGCCCGTGACCAAGGGCGTGTAATTTTAAAGATCAAATATCAACGGGACGGCTCAATTCAGATCAAATCCCGACAAATCGCTCAAGTCACGCCCGAGGTCACGCCCGTGACCAAGGGCGTGTAATTTTAAAAGCCAAATTTCCAGCTGGCAGCCGTTTTCAGGTGAAATCTCGAAGAGTTGATCAAGTCACGCCCGTGACTCTACAAGTCACGCCCGTGTTCCAGCAGAGTCACGCCCGTGAGCCGCCAGCGCGTCACGTCTCGAAGCCGCACCCATGCTGCCGACATCAGCCACCCATAGTCACGCCCGTGACTCACCAAGTCACGCCCGTGACATACCAAGTCACGCCCGTGTGCAGCCATGTTTGACGGCCAGACCTTCCAGAAGGCGGCGAATACAGCCGAGCAAATGTCACGCCCTAAGTCACGGCCGTGACATTCAAGTCACGCCCGTGACCTAGGGCGTGTAAAACTCAAATTTTCCCTATAAATAGAGGGGCTCGGCTGAAGTAATTTTCATCCAAATTTTGAGTGGTTTTTGTTGTATTGTGAGTTCTTTTGAGTGATTGTGAGCTTCTCTTCTGCATTTCAGTTTAAGTTCGTTTGTAGTTTTTTTTCGTCTTCCTAGTCTAGTTGTAATGCTGATTTCAGAAATAAAATGATGTTTTTCTCATTTGGATCATCTTCTTTTTATTAATGTTAGTGTGTGTGCGTGTATGAGTTTAGCTTTATTGCTTTCATATTTAGTTTTATTGCTTTTATAGTTAGTTTTATTGCTTTCATAATCTAGGTTTACTGTTTTCATAGCTTAGATTTACAAGCTTTCATAAAATAGTTTTATCGTTTTCTTTTTCGCCTTATTTTATCGCTTTCATTTTAAACGCTTTCTTTTTCAGTTTCTTTTAGAGTTTGTGCGTGTATGAGATAGTATTTTCCTTTTTTGTAGCTTAGTTTTTATTTCAGTCTTTATATAACTGCTATATACCACCCCCTTCTCAAATAAGAGGCTAATTTACTTTAGCACTTATTTAAGTCGGTTGGGACGGATATTATTTCTGCACCTTTATAAGTCTTTTCATTTCTATACCACCCCCTTCTTAAATAAGAGGCTAAGAACTTTTTAGCACTTGTTTAAGGTGGTTGGGACGGATATTATTACTGTTTTTATATAAGTCTTTTTATTTCCTTTTTATCCGCTTATATCCGCTTTAATTATCAAACATGTATTTTTCAACCGATAATGCCGTCTCCATTCCGATGAGTGGCTAATTTCCTTTAGCGCACGACGTCGAAGAGCATTGGGACACAAAAATAGTTTTTCTATAAAAATTAAAACATCTCTTTCTAAAATAATTAACGCTTAAGGTTTACCCGAGAATCACGTTGAGTGGAGCCACATAATCGATGTGTGGTTCTCATTTCCGTTTTCGTACCTAGTTAGCCGAGAGGCTCGTGCGTACGGATTGATCGCTCATGGGTAAAGAGAAGTGCGCTCTACCCTCGAGAGAGGACGAGGTAACTCTCCCGAATTGGAAATAAAAACCCAATAGCGGGGTTCGCAACATAAAGCGAGTATTAAGAACATTCGATTGTAGAACGAGAGTTCGGTCGAATATTCATAATCTCAGGTGGGCGTACCCTCGAGAGAGGAGCGTTCATAATTATGGAACCTCCACGGCCAAGTCATCTTAATATTTTGAAAAGTCATCACTTTTAATTCTACGAAAAATCTATTTTCGTCTCAAGGTAATTCGACGTCGCGCGCTATATTTCTCATCACTTAGAACTCTAGTAAATCGCTTAAATCATCTTTCGCATTTTATCATTTAGAACTCTAGTTAAATCAACTAAAAATATTATTCCGATAAAATAATAGTTCGTCCCTCGAAGTAGCATAATCAACACGACCCGCGGAAATATACGATCCCGATATTTTCTAAAAATATCCTGTATTACTTGCGATAAGGTATACTTGCCTTTATCAAATGATTAATTTGGACTAAAAATTCAAACACAGCTTTTCAAACTCATTTAGTGCAAAACTCTCCTTTTCTACTATTCAATTCAATAGAATTCGGCATTGTAGCCGAAGCGTAATTGTCAATATTCCGAAAGAAGAAAAAGATCGTTACTTCTATCCTTCGATAGGATAACGGTTAATTTCTCAAAGTAGGAGTACTTGCGAGACTCTTCGAAAATATCCGCCAATTCTAAACTCTTAATATAAAGGTTACCTTTTATTTATAAAACAAAAAGAAGAAGCCCAAGTAATCATCAGAGATCTTGCGTGTTTTTGAATTACTTATAGATATCGACGTGCGTCGATTACTATTCGACGTAAACGTCGATTTCATCCTGGCTGGACATCGAGAGGAGAATAAGGAAGGTGCGTCAACTTTATCAAATGCGTCGACTAGAAATCAGAGGTACGTCGACAATGATTACGTCGAACTCTTCTAAGAGTTACTTCGACTCATCTTGAGAGAAACGTCGACTATATTTCGACGTTGCGTCGAATACTATTCGACGCATATTTACTTAGCCTAATTTTTCATACTCAGAATTTATATTCTTCTTAATTCTAGGGGTTAAGATAAATCATTTCCCCAACAATCTCCCCCTATTTGTCCTAACCCTATACAGAGAGAAATTGTATCAGCTTTTATTCAATAAAGCAAAGCATTTATATAGAGAAGAAATATGCTAAGCAATCAGAAGAAATCATATAACAAGTAATTGTCTTTCACAAGTCTTAAACTAGAAACTTCTTGTTGTACATGAAATTGACAAAGGCAGAATAAAGTTTTCTTGATAAGTTTTCAATAACATCAAAAATATATCCCCTGGCTCTATCTAGATGCTCCTGGACATTTCTGATGATTTTGTGCAATTTCTCCAGGACTTTGTCAGCATCAGGGAGAGTGTCATTTAGAGAATAGCCCTTGCTGATGATGATTGTTGCCTTTTCATCAATCATCTCAATTGTAATATTTTGAGGTTTCTTTTGAGTAGGCTTGGGCTCAGGTGGTCCTTTGTTGTCAACCTTTGGCCTATATTTTCTCTTTTCTGATTGCTGTTTCTCAGGGATCTCAGTCATCTTTCCTTTCCCTTTCCAGGGTGAGTCATGCCATTTGTCTAATCTTGCAGGTCTTTTGGGCTTCTTATAGGGAATGTAAGTATCTTCAGCACACCCTACACCCCTCTTGTGTTTTTGTCCCTTTTCTAGGATGAGTCCTGCCTGAGGATTTTTCTTTTGATAAGCTTCAACATCAAACAGTTTCTTTGGAAGTTTGATGGAAGATTCTGTAAGGATCTGTTCTTTAGTGATCCCCTTTTTGATCTTTTCCAACCAGGCATTCCTCTTATCTTCTACTTCTTTCATAGCAGCTTCATATTCATACAGCTCTCTTTCTCTTATTTCTTCATGCAACTTTTCCATGTTAGGATCATGGTACTCCTTAATAGGACTGTTAGGAGTGATATTAGGCATTTTCAAACCTCTTTATCTCCTCAACAGCCTTTCTATATTTCTTTTCCTTTGCATATTCCTTTCTTTCTTCTTTGGAACATTTTTGCCAATGAGGGATGGCTTCACTTCTTCTTCTCATTTGTTCTCTTGTTTTTTCCTTAGATAGTTTTTTGTGGAGGTAGAGGTAGTAGAGGAGGTAGAGATGGAGGTTGAAGAGGTGGAAGAGGCAGAGGTGGAGATGTAGTTTTCTCTTTAGAAGGTGAAGGAGGAGAAGGGACTTTTGTAGGAGAGAGAACAGCAGGCAAAATGTCCTCTGGAGGAACATCCTCAAGTAAGGGTGTCTTGAGTTTAATATAGCTGGCAGAGAATCCAGGAGAATGATGCTGATATTCTTACATACACAAAGGTGCCTCAATCCAGACTTGCCCTTTTAGGTCATCAGAGAAAGATGTTTCTTCCTCCCCCTGAACTTCTATATTCTGTACTGCAACAATCTCCCCCTGGGTATGTGGAGCGTCTGCTCTGAATGCTGAATCCACAGCATGATCTCCTTCAGTATGGTAAGATGAGGTCTCTCCATAGTGTTTGTTAAAGGTGTAGTCAGAGTGATTGGAGAAGATTGGAGCCTATTGTAAGAAAAGAAGTTGGTGTAATACTTTAGAGATAATATTTAGAGTTGGAGAGGAAATTAACCCTGAGCTTTTAAGAGAGATAGAGAACCTGACAAGGGGGGTTTCTGGAGCAACTCTCCCCCTGGTTTATATCATGCATAAAGGATTTAAACCCTTCTGGCGACAGAGGCTGTTCTTGAATGAGAGCATTAAGCTCAGGAAGAGAAGCAGAGAGGTTTGCCAGTTTGGCTGCACAGGTGTTGAGCATGGCAGCACACTCATTGGAGAAGTGGTTCAGTCAAGTCTGGAAGTCATTTACTAGTTGTTCAAGAGCATCGTTCATCGCTTTGATGAGGGCCGATTGATCAGTAGTTGGTGCCATTGACGCAGAGAGAGGGAGAGAGGTAGAAGACGAAGTTTTGGCAGTTGAGGAGAGTATATGTTATGAAATAAGAGGTATTATTTAAAGAAGGTGAAACATCGAGAAAGGAAACAGAAATCAAGGTATATCAGGTAATCCAATCGTCAAAAGAGGAAGTAAGGATTTGATTCTAATTTTGACAAGAGGTCGACGTTACAGCTAATTGTTGTCGACACATGGTCATTGATGTCGACGTATGCGTCGATATGGAGTCGACGCTCTGTGGAGATTTGTCAGCCTACCATTTTGACGACGTGTTCATAGACTTGCGTCGATATAAAGTTGATGGTGCGTTGATAAGGGATCGATGTAGCTTTGCCTGAAAGCAATCAATGCCGGTGTCGAGTTCTTCTCGACGGTGCGTCGATATGTATTCGACGTATCTTCAAATACTTTCTTAGATTTTCTGATTTCTTTTAGATTTCCCCAACAATGGTGGTTACAGGCTTCCATCAAGCATTCCTAAGGTGTTGATGAAGTGATTATGCTTAGTTTCATCCAAGGGTTTTGTGAAGATGTCTGCTCTTTGACTGTCTGTAGGAATATATTCTAAGGTTATCTTACCTTTTTCTACATTGTCTCCAAGGAAGTGATGTCTGATCTCTATATGTTTGGTTCTACTATGAAGGACTGTGTTGGATGCTATGGATATAGCACTAGAGCTATCACAAAAGATCTTAGAGTTATTGACCTCCAATTTGTAGTCAAGAAGCTAATTTTGCATCCACAGGATTTGTGAGCAACAGCTCCCAGCAGCTATGTATTCAGCTTCAGCTGTTGAGGTTGATACTGAGGTTTATTTCTTACTAAACCATGATATTAATCTATCACCTAGGAATTGGCAAGTACCAGATGTACTTTTTCTATCAACCCTACATCCAGTATAATCTGCATCGGAGAAACCTATTAATTCAAAGTTGGTTTCTGCTAAGTACCACAGTCCTAGTTCAGGGGTTCCCTTTAGGTATCTAAGAATCCTTTTTACAGAGGTGAGATGGGATTCTTTTGGTTCAACCTGGAATCTAGCACATATGCAAGTGGCAAACATAATGTCAGGTCTGCTAGCTGTTAGATATAGAAGGGATCCTATGATTACCCTATATGTCTTTTGATCTACTGATTTTCCCTTGTCATCCTTTTCTATAATGGCATTAGTTGTCATAGGTGTTTTTATAGTGGAGGTTGATTCCATACCAAACTTTTTGATTAATTCTTTAGTGTATTTAGATTGTGAGATAAAGATTCCCTCACTGCTTTGTTTTACTTGTAGACCTAAGAAATAAGAGAGTTCTCCCATACTACTCATTTCAAATTTTGATTGCATTAGATTAGCAAACCTTTGGCAAAGTTTGGGATGAGTTGAGCTAAAGATGATGTCATCTACATAGATTTGGACAAGAAGGAGTTGATTTTTATGGGTTCTAGTAAAGAGTGTTTTATCTACTTTTCCTCTTTCAAAAGATTTTCTAAAAGGAAGTTGGAGAGAGTTTCATACCAGGCTCTAGGTGCTTGCTTAAGACCATAAAGTGCTTTGTTAAGTCTATAAACAAAGTTAGGTGAGGAGGGATTGACAAAACCTGGTGGTTGCTCTACATACACCTCTTCTTGAAGGTCACCATTCAGAAAAGCACTCTTGATATCCATCTGGTAGACTTTCATCTTCATGAAGGCTGCATAGGCAAGAAAGAGTCTGATTGCTTCCAATCTGGCTACTGGAGCAAAGGTTTGATTGTAGTCTATTCCTTCTTCTTGTCTGTATCCTTGTGCTACAAGTCTTGCCTTGATCCTGACAATTACTCCAGTAGAATCTAGTTTGTTTTTGTATACCCATTTTGTACCAATAACTGTGTAGTTTCTTGGACTTTCAACTAAGTTCCACACTTTGTTTCTCTCAAATTGGCCTAGTTCTTCTTGCATGGCCATAATCCAGTGAGGATCACAATTTTCTTCCTCAAATTTCTTTGGTTCAACTTGTGATAAGAAGCATCGGAGCATCATCCCATTGGAGACTTGGTGTCTTGTTCTTACTCCAGTATTGGGGTCTCCAATTACTTGAGATTGTGGATGTTCTTTCAAATTGACCCCTGTCCTGCTTGGATTTGTCAGATGCTCTTCTTCCTCATTAAAAATGGGATCATTGTCCACCTGTTCTTCCTGAACCATGTTCTCTTGTGGGAGTTGGTTTTGATTGCTCTTCTCTGATCCATCTTCATGCTCTTGTTCAGACTCCTCACTTGGTTCCTGTATCAGGTTTTCTTTCCCAGTGTCTTTGTTCTCTAAAGTCAGTTGTTCAAGCTGAGTCTCTATGCTGCTATTTTCCTGTGGAAAAGGATTGGTGGAAGTTTCCTCCCTCTTAAACAACATGTTAGTTTCATCAAATATAATGTGCATAGATTCTTCAATTCTGAGAGTTCTCCTATTATAGCATCTATAAGCTTTGCTAGATGATGAGTACCCAAGAAATATTCCATCATCAAACTTCTTGTCAAACTTGGCAAGATGATCTTTCCTATTATTTAAGATAAAGCAGGCATATCCAAATATTTTAAAGTATTTAACAATGGGTGTTTTTCCCTTCAGGAGCTCATATGGAGTTTTTTACTTAGTTTTGTGTATGAGGCTTCTATTTAGAACATAGTTTGCAGTGTTGACTGCTTCAGCCCAGAAGGTTTTTGGTAATCCAGATTCTGCAAGTAAGGTCCTTCCTGATTCAATTAAAGTTATATTCTTCCTTTCAGCAACTCCATTTTGTTGAGGAGTTCTAGGGGCTGAAAAACTTTGTTTAATACCTATATCCTCACAGAAACTACTAATTGACTGATTTTCAAATTCAGTCCCATGATCACTCCTATAATTGAAACATGAGTATTGAACTCAGATTGAATCTGTCTTATGAATTTTGAGAGAATCTTATGGGTTTCAGACTTAGCCCTTAGAAAGAATACCCAGCTGAACCTAGAATAGTCATCTACAATGACTAAGGTATAAGACTTTCCACCTAAGCTTTGAGTGGATATGGGACCAAAGAGATCCATGTGCAGTAAGTAGAGGATCCTAGGGGAGTCATCCTTACCAATTGGTTTAAAGGATGACTTGGTCTGTTTTGCTAGTTGGCAAGGTCTGCATGGAGAGTCCTTAAAGAATCTACCCTTTGGTAGGCCTCTGACTAAGTTATTCTTTGATAATTTACTAATGGTTTTGTGGTTTAGATGACCTAGTCTCATATGCCATAGTTCAATTTTATTAATAATATTGTTGAACAAACAGACTTCTGTGGGTGAGGAGCTAAAGTCTACTATATATACCTTCCCTTTTCTAATTCCATTGAGTACTATGACACCAGTCTTGATATCAATAATATGGCAAAATAGTGTGGTGAATTTTACCTCATACTTACCACTGTCATATATCTGACTTATACTTATCAGATTGTGCTTTAGTCCTTTGACTACTGCCATATTCGTGAAGGTGACTTTCCCTTCTTTGAAATCTCCAAAGCCCCTGGTTTGGCCACAGCTGGAATCTCCAAAAGTTACTGGTGGTCCAAGTCTATCCTCAAAGTTGATTAATAGGTTTTTGTATCCTGTCATGTGCATGGAGCATCCACTGTCCAAGTACCACACCAGCCTGGAGATGTGATACATCTGCACATAAAATTTTAAACATTAGTTTGGACCCTCCTAAGTTGGGGTCCCTTCCTCCCATCAGTGGCAGGTTTGATGAAAGAATAAGAGGGTTTTTCAGAATATCCTTCCTCCTTTAGGGGTATTGGCTTATCATACCAATTGTATTTGGTAATGTTGCAGAAGTAGTGTTCATAATAAAAGGAAATGGATTGAGAAGACTTTTTGGAAGAGGAGACATTTCTGTTAGATTGGTTGCGTCGATATGAATTCGACGTATGTTTAAAGTTGCGTCGAGTTGAAGTCGACGCTTCCTTCATTCTGTGGTTACTTCTAGTCGAAGCATAGGAGAGATTGCGTCGATTGGGAGTCGATGTATTTTGGTGTCTGCGTTGATTAGAAATCGATGCATTATTTGAGTTGCGTTGAGTAGAATTCGACGCACGTCGATAATAATTCGACGCAAGTTTGTTTCTTTTCTGAGAATATTTTCCTAGGATTCCTTCATATATAGTGGGACTATTTTTGTTAAACACAGTGGTTGTTTCTGAATTTTCTTGTGATCTTTCTCCTGTCAAATGATTTTCCCTAGTGAAGTGAATAGGATGTCTCCAGACAGATTTGCTGGGTGATTGAGGTTTGGGTTCAGTGTTATATTCAAGTTGTCTAAATCTATCAGTGAGATTGTTAGAGATATTCTTGAGCTTCTGACTTCTACCATTTAGAGAGTCTTCAAAAGCTTTTGCCTTTGCTAGCTCATTTCTTAGTGCTTGATTTTCAGTATTGATTTCATTTAGTTGTTCCTCTGAGAGTCCTAGACTGAGCTCATAGCTTTTATGTTGTGTATTGGTTTGTTTGAGATTATTTAGTTCATTTTTTAGTTCCTTTACTTCTTTCTCAGATTTGACTAGATCTAAACAGAGTTCTTTGAAACTATTTTTGAAATCAGTGGAAGAGAAATCTATATCATCAAATATATTTACCAGAGTTGTATCTTCAGGCTTTTCAGTAGCCATCAAGCAGGTTTCCTCTTGCTTAGTCTTTTCCTGATCATCTTCAGATGAGGTACTCTCTTCAGATTCTGAATCACTCCATGACTGAGCAATGAATCCTTTCTCTTTCTTCTTCTTCTTCTTCTTCTTTAGATCTGTTCTTTTCAGATCTTTCTTAATGCTGATCTCTTTAGGACATTCAGGTGCAATGTGTCCAGGTTCCCTGCAAGAGTAACATGTAATCTCTTTATTAGGAGTTTTGTCATACCTGGTTCTTGAGTCTCTCCTTCTGGATCCTTCTGTTTTGATCCACTTCTTGAACCTTCTGGCCAGTAGACTGATCAGCTGTTCATCATTTATAGAGGGTTCTCCTTCAATAGCCTTCAAAGTAATGCTCTTTTATTTTGAGAGTGGAGGAGCCTTTTCTTTCTCTTCTTTCTCAGCTCTTATTTTCAGCAGCTGTTCATAAGATCTTAATTTACCCAACAGGACATCTGTTGAGATTTCTTTTTTACTTCTGGAGTCTTTAATTGGCCAGATTCTTGAATCCCAAGAGCTAGGGAAGCAAGTCAGCAATTTATCATTTATCTCAGTGAGAGATATGTCCTTCTCAAGTGTTTTTAGCTCATTTATTATGAGGCTGAATCTGGCATACATGTCAGCAACACTTTCATTTTCTTTCTTTTGGAAGTTTTCATATTCGGAGATAAGTAATGCCTTTTTATCCTTCCTCTCATCAGCACTCCCTTCTACCATTTTGTTGAGAGCTTCCCATATTTCCTTAGCTGACTCATATTCAGCAATCTTTTGGAAGATTTCATCTGAGAGAGTTGAGACTAAGATATTCATAGCCTTGGCATCACATGCTTGAGCTTTCTTTTCTTCATCTATCCATTCAGCCTTTAGAGCAAGTGTTTGTGTGTCCTTTCCACTTGAGTCCTTCTTGATGGCTTGGGAGGACCTGTCATGATAACATCAAATAATTCTCCATCAATAGAGTTTAGATTAATTTTAATTCTTGTTTTCCAAAGTGCAAACTTTTCAAGGTTGCAAATTGGTGGTCTGGTGGAAGCATAATCTTTGATTTGTGCCATGTGAAAAGATATAGTTTTAAATATATATATATATATATATATATATATATATATATATATATATATATATATATATGAGGTAGGATCTTTTTGATCAAGTAGTTAACCTTTTTAGATCAACCTCCCTCTGATACCAATTGAAAGTACACAGTTAACCTCACTAGAATTCTCTAGAGGGGGTGAATAGAGATTTAAAAATACTTTGTGCTATTATATATATATATGTGTGTGTAATAATCACAGATTTAGGCTTCCCACACACAAACAAGAATTAAGCAAGTAAAGAAGAAAAGTGACAATAAGAAAATCACAGCACAACACAAGGAAATATAGTGGTTCCCCAAACTTTGGGTAGCCCACTCTTCTACCCCCTTGGTAGGAATTCACTAACTTGCACTGAGCCTTTTGATAAGGAGACTCTTAGAACCAGACTGAGTCTTTTGATAAGGAGACTCTTAGAACCAAACTGAGTCTTTTGGTAAGGAGACTCTTAGAACCACTACAACTAAATTTTTTGAAGAGTGATTCTAAAAACTCTTTTACACAGTTTAAAAGTGAAATAAGAAAGAGAAGAAGAAGTAGAACAAGTAGAAGAATAGAAGACAATATATACAAGAAGGAATCTTCTTCCTAGCAAGAAGATTAGAAGCACAAGTATAGTGAATATGATCTCTCTTCTATAGTGAGAAGGAGATTTGTAAGCTTTTCTCTCTTTTGTGAGAGCTTTCAGAATTTGCAACAGAATGACTTCAGAAGAAGGAGAAGATGAAGGCTTTTTCTTTTGCTGCAGCACACTATCTCTTTTCTCAACTTTCTCACTTTTCACTTGGGAGCTCTTCCTCTTTTTCAAATGTATATGGTGGATCACTTCTTGTCATTCTCTATCGACCACCTCCTTATTTATAGCTCTGTTTAAAAGATATTACTAAAGGAGAATGATTAATTAGCAGATAGAGAATTAGAAAGAGATTTAGAGTTTCCATAATCAATATTTCTGTAGAAGGAAAGAAATTTATTCTGTTTTCAAATAATATCCATAATAATCTTAATCAGCTTAGCCAATAATCAAATAGAAGGAAAGGATGATTCAGAACGGCTATAAAAGAATAATATCATTCCATAAAAATCAGATCTACAGAAAGAAGGAAAGAGATTTGGCGTGTTTTTGAATTACTTATAGATATCGACGTGCGTCGATTACTATTCGACGTAAATGTCGATTTCATCCTGGCTGGACGTTGAGAGGAGAATAAGGAAGGTGCGTCGACAAAGGTGCATCGACTTTATCAAATGCTTCGACTAGAAATCAGAGGTACGTCGACTATGATTACGTCGAATTCTTCTAAGAGTTACTTCGACTCATCTTGAGAGAAACGTCGACTATATTTTGACGTTGCGTCGAATACTATTCGACGCATATTTACTTAGCCTAATTTTCCATTCTCAGAATTTATATTCTTCTTAATTCTAGGGGTTAAGATAAATCATTTCCCCAACACTTTGTACCTTGTTGCCCTTTCTCTTCCTTAGATTTAGCCTGAGGGTTCTTTGCAACATATTTAGAAAGATTAAACAGAGTGCTGGGAATATTGAATGCCTCTTCTAATTGTTCCTTTTCCACATCCTCTTTACCCTTATTCAGCCTTTCAATGAACAATCTTCTCTTCTTCTCTAGCTCTCTTTGAGAAGCTTCAAATTCATATTTATCTTTTCCTCTGATTTCATATAGAGCACTGTCAAGTTTTGGATCAACATATTCCTTCATTGTGTTTTCAAGAATATCAACTTTCTCATAAGTCTTGTAATAAGATTTGTCCCTTTTGAATTGCTTCCTCTGTTCCTTTATGTATTTTCCCATATGGGTATGTTTCTTCTATGACCTCTTCCCCTTGTATCTCTTCCTCTGAAATTTATTCCCTGACCTCTCCCCCTAAATGGAGGTCTTCCTCTGAAGGCAAGTGCTTGGGAAGTTGGAGTGGGTATTAGAGAGAATTGAGCTGTTGGTGGAGATGATGGTACAGATTCAGGTACCTGGTCAGTAGACTCAGATATTGGAATAGATGCAGAGACCTGGCCAACAGGCTTGACTGGGGATAAAGCTGTTGTAGACTCTTCAGAGTAGGTCCAGAACCCCTGTGCCTTAGGGATGGGCAGATCAGTTGACTCATGTTGCTGTTGGATAATCTTCATGTAACCAATGTCATCTAAAAGGAGATTACTCTCCCCCTATATTAAGGGAGGCGTTCTTAGAGGCGAAGAAGATGATGGGAGTAAAAGAAGCTTGGAGGTGAAGGAAGGCTCTCCTTTGGACACAAAAGATAGAGGGAGAGCTATAATGTATACAGAGTCTTGAGTTGGTTGCCTGCTAACTGACTTATCCCCCTGCTTTATATCATTGAACAAAGATATAAAGACTTCGATAGGCAAAACTGACAATCTCATCTCTGCATCAAGGATCTTGATTTCACTCGAGAGGTCTTGCAAACTCCTATGTTGGGGGCACAACCTGTGATAGCAATCCCTTGAGAAGTCAAGGTAAAGAGTACTAAACTGAGATAGTTGAGTTTTGAGGGAAAGATCAATTGCTCCAAGAACATCTTTTTAATTCGAGGGAGACGCCATTGAAATCCTGTGAGTTCCTGCAGAGAAATAGAAAAAGAGAAGTAAACGGGAAAATGGAGGAGTGTGAAAGGGAGAGAAGTCAAAAATCACAATAAGGTCGAATGCCTGAGTTTCTATGAGTAGATGAATCATCGCAACTTAAGGTTATATTCTAAGTAACGTCGAAAAGGGAAGTCGACGTAACATCGATAAGAATTCTATGTGGCTCCAAATATAGTTCACCAACCGTGATGTCAACAAAAGCTTCGATATATATTCGACGCTATGTTGAGTGCTATTCAAAGGAACTATCCCAATTTGCTCTCGAAGCTAACGTCGAGTAGAAATCGACGGTGCGTCGATTGTTATTCGACGCAGTATAGTTACAACAATTTTTTGTGAAAAATTTGTTATTTTTCCCAGCAATACCTTTCTATGGAATATAAGTTTGAATACAAAGTATAGTGGGAGTGTCCCTAGAGGGCTCCATCAAGAATTCCCATTGCATTGATGAAGAACTTATGCTTACTTTCATCAAGTGGTTTACTGAAAATGTCAGCCCTTTGAAGATCAGTGTAAATGTATTGAAGGTTGATCTTACCCTTCTTTACATTGTCCCTGAGAAAGTTGTGTCTTATCTCTATGTGCTTAGTTCTGCTGTGGAGAACAACATTGGAAGTTATAAAAAAAGCACTAGAGCTGTCGTAGAATATTGACAAGAGAAAAGATGTAATCTAATAACTTATTTTGCATCCATAGTATTTGTGAGTAGCAGCTTCCTGCAGCTATATACTCAGCTTCAGCTGTAGAAGTAGAGAATGTGGTTTGCTTCTTGCTAAACCATGAGATCAGTCTAGCACCCAGGAGCTGGTATGTTGCTGGGCTGCTTTTTATATCCAGCCTGCATCCAGCATAGTCTACATCTAAATAACCTACTAATTTAAATCAAGATTCAGTTGGATACCACAAGTCAAGTTCAGGTGTACCCTTTAGATATCTGAGTATTGATTTGTTGACCCAAATATAATCTCATCTACATATATTTGTACTAGCAAAAGCTGATTCTTATGTGCTCTTGTGAAGAGTGTTTTATCCAATTTCCCTCTTTCAAAGGATTGTTCTAGAAGGAAAGTGGATAAGGTCTCATACCAAGCTCTTGGAGCTTGCTTGAGGCCATACAGAGCTTTATCTAACCATATTCAAAAGAGGGAAAAAATGGATTGGTAAAACCTGGGGGCTGCTCCACATACACTTCTTCCTGAAGAGTTCCATTTTGGAATGCACTCTTCACATCCATCTAATAAACTTTAATCATCATGTGAGGTGCATATGCAAGTGTTGGAGTTTGGAGACCGTGTGGTCTGGCGTTCTACCCGTGCGGTCTATTACAGTGTGAAGACCGGGCGGTCTTGTGTCCTCCCTGGTGGTCTGATGCTATGTTGAGACCCGTGTGGAATGGTGATCTACCTATGCGGTCTGGAGTTCTACCCGTGCGGTCTGATATTATATGAAGACCGAACGGTCTGGCGAGGAGACCGGGAGGTCTGGCGGTATATCAATATGGAGACCGCCCAGTCTAGTGTAGTGTCCTGCATTGTGTTTAGTCCCTCATCGATTGTTTGTAATCTCCTCTCTCTCCTCCATTCTATATAAAGGAGGTCATACCTTTGTAAATATAAGTTTTTTGGAAATAAAAAATCTTTATTATTTTCATATTCACGGTCTACTTTCTTCTGTTCGCACATGGTATCATAGCCAGGTTATGATCCTCTGGTTGTGATCGCTCTCGCTCTCTGATCTTTCTCTTGTTTGCGCCCTCTGCTCCTGTTCGCGTGCCATCTGCTCCTATTCGCTCGCCCTCTGCTCCTGTTCGTGTGATCTCAGTTGTTCGTGCAGTTTCAGGTCCTCTCTTGTTCGCGCGACTTCTCTTATTTGTGCGGCCTCTCTCCTTTCTTTATGGATTGCTAACAGTCTCTCAGATGTATGTCTGCTTGTCATCAGACATGATGAAATAGTCAAAGCTGCTTTGCTACATCTTGCTTCTCTCTACTCAAAGTGAGCTCAAATGTCTCGCATATATACCGTATATAAAGACCTGTTTGTTAGTCCTTCTATGCCTCCTACCGCTGCTTATCAACAAGTTCAGGCCCTTGGGGATGAAATTCTTCAGAACAGACCCTTCTCTGCTGACCTTGCTAACATCACAAACACTTCCAGGGACTTCTGGTTGTGTGTTATCTTCTGCTCCTACCCGATTCCTATGAAATGATTCGTCAACAAATTCTTGGGGAGGCTGATTCTCAAACTTTGGATGATACTGCTGCCCGCATTGCAGCTGTTACTACTCTTCTTCAACAACCTCTTTTGGTCTCACCTCCTCTACTGGATAACTATGCTCATTAGACTCAGAGAACTAGCATTGGAGGTCGGAACCACCATCTTGTATGGCGTGGAAATTCCCGGTACTTTTGCTCTCACTGTGGGAAGACTGGCCACTTCATAGCTCGATGCTGGCTCAAGCATCCTGATCTTCGCCCCACCGGTGACTCTCTCGCCTCTACTTCGAAGCAATCATCCTCAGTGCTGACCTCCTCAGGTAGCGCACATGTGGTAACTCAAGGTAAATGGCCGATTGATAATGGTGCTACGAATGATATGACTAGCAATCCTCAATGTTTTTCTCTCTTAGAAGAACATGATCGGTTGCCCCCGGTGTTCATTACAGATGGTTCCCCATCTCTGGTTAATGGGACTGGTATGGTCCAAGTCATACCATCTCTTTGTGTAACACCCTGCCAGTACAAATAATATAACAGCAGGTCCAGCCGGGACCCCACGCCATACTATACACACTAGCTAGGCATTATAAGGTGATAATCAGAAAAGAACAACAACTACACGAGAGTACAAAAAGCGTAAGCGGAAGCATTTGGATTAAACATCTTTTATAATTGTCCACTATCCCAGGAATGAAACAAATAGAGTTACAGCCTTAAGGCCTTACATTTATCAAATGTATAGAAACTCAATACATACATCGGCACGCAGTCCATCAATACATGAAAAATAAAAAAGAGGCTGGCCTTCAAGGGCCAACACAGCAAAAGGGCCAAAGCCCGCTATTTCCCGCTAGGCTCACCTGCACCTGCAACCAACATCCAATAAAAGGTAAACGAGGGTCAGCTATGAGCTGACCAAAAACCGCGTAACGATCCCACCCCCCGGCCATCTTGCCGGCTCAGGGGCGTGTCACTGCTAACCTGTAAGCAAGCCGTACATGCAACATGTAATAATATAAAGAAAGTGCAACTACACTACACAGGGTGAGGTTTCAAGCACAATCAATCTTCTAGGTTGAGCATCAAGTAAAAGGGAACCTAGGTATGCACATGATGTTGGTTTGGTTCACCCGGAGGTTCCCCACAACCGCCTAAGCAACCGCATGAGGCTAACATAACATCATTTCAAAACATCACAAACGCGGGTATACACGACCACACACTCCATGCTCACAAGGCATGCATCCAAGGTACTCTTTCGCGAGCACCAACGCCACTCTATGTTAGGTACCCTTAGCTGGGATAAGAGCTTCAGGCCTATCTAGGTAAACACCTTTTATGGCCTCTCCCATGATCACACGGCTTTACAAGAGGTAACTTCCTCCTACCGGTAGGCATGGAAATGGGTTCGGTTCAGCCAATTCCCGTGCTCTTGTCATCGTGATCGAACGCACGATGCGGGTATGGCATCACCTCGTCTCGTAAGGGTTTAGCACTTGCAAGTGCTACACAAAACATAAGTTACACACCAAATCCATTCACGAGGACATATGGTTCACAAATAATTAACGAAGGAGGTACAAGTCACTCCACTTCAAATCGCGTGGTGAAGGTTTGCATTCAACCACTCTCAAGCATGGGGCTTTTGTTAGGAGCTCCAACAGACATCTAATCTCAAGTCCCGCAATGCGATAGAAAATCTCACAGAGTCATTCTCCGGCACGCATTCTAGGCTTATCCTAAATGCAACGTCGCAATCCAAGCATCACTGATCTGGGCTCACGACCACGAATAGGCTTCACACACAATGCCTAAATCCGCACGACTACCGGATTTCTACATGCAATATGCCAGGGATGGACACAATCGACCCGGAGTTCCGGAGAACTAGAGGAAATCCTACCCTTCACCCATTTGGTGAAAGGGATTCCTCATGCAAGCATAGAAAAGGGATGAGAGGACAAAACACGTCCTAAGACCGGGAGGAAGGATCGTTACCATTGGAGCTTTCTTCTTCGCCATAGATCTGAGATTTCACTCGGATAGAAAGAACTGCAACGGGCTGCTCTTTCCAGATCTGAAAATGGCTCGCGATTCGGAGCTCCGAAGCTCCGACAATGGCAGAAAACGTCTCCTTCTTCTTCCTCGCTGTCGCTGTTTTTCCTCGACTTCCGTCTTTTTCACGCTTGAAGAAGATAAGACTTAAGATAACGAGGATATATATACCCCTCTGGACAAACCCTAAGATAACCGAGAAATAAATCCCAGCCCTTGGATTTAAAGCCCTGTATTTGACGGCCACGATCAAGAAGTCACGGGTCTGTTATTTAAAAAATCGTTGTATTGATACTGCGTTCGACGAATCCTTTCAAGCTGCGCTCGACGAACAGCTTTGATTCTGCGTTCGATGAATTTCAGTAAAGCTGCGTTCGACAAAGGTTATAAAGCTGCGTTCGACGAACAGCTAATATACCTGCATTCAACGAACGGCTGAAATGCTGCGTTTGATGAACGACTAATAATCTGCGTTCGACGAACGGCTGCTGATGCGCAAATCGTGCACACCGCTATAGGAGGTAGCAAGACTGCGGCACTAAACGGCAGTGTACGGATCGTTCAAGTAATATAAAACGAGGAGCAAATCCCCGAGTATCGAATCTCGAAGGAACACAGTAAGGTGGAGTTAACTATTGAGGACGGACTTGAGATTAAAGTCCTTAAGTCGGATGGAATGCGGGAGAGTTGATTTGGCTTGTGGAAATAAAATAAAATGACAACAACTACTCCTATGCAATGCCGCTATGCAATGATTCGCTAGGCGGGATGGAAAACTACGTAGGCCTTGAACGCACTACTTCGCAAGGGCAGATGGACGAGTAGGCAAGCAGACGGAGTGGGTCACACCGGCGAAATGAGGGTCGCAAGCACCTCATCAACAAGCACGCCACTAGCAATTGCTAGTGCGGCACACAAACGTGACGGCGAGATGGAAGATGGAATGGGGCGCTCCTCACTAAAATAGATCACAGAGATATTTCACATAGACATAAAATATACTAAATGGCATAGCAAGATTTAGCATACATTATCCATGCACACAAATAATAGAAGAAAAATAGTACTACAATATGAAGGGGGGTTTAGATTACAACCAAAGAACGGAGACTCATCGGAGGTTCACGGCCAGAATCTAGGGTTGTCAATCCTTGTCCGAGCTCGGGCTCCAACTGCCGTCCTGGGTCCGGAAGAGCTGTCACCCTCTTCTATTGTACCCGTGTTCTCCATCAGTCTTCCTTGGCCACGATCTCACCAGAGAACTTCATAAATGCAGCAGAAAATCCCTCAAAATGGATCTTTGGAGGTGCACTAACAATGTAGGAGGCCTAGAGGATGCTCCGGCTAGAGATTTGCAAGAGAATGGTGGCGGGACCTCCTCCCGAAGGTGGGCGGCGATGGAGCAGCGAAAAAGGGCGAAACTGGAGCTCTTGGGCACGGGAAAGAAGATTGATCCAGAATAGGGCAAGAACTGCAGCTTTTATAGAAAACAATCAGAAATTTGGTCACTCACGGTTGAACGCACGACCGTGCATGAACCGTGCAATATTAATCGAGAACAAAGGCCAGGAAGATGAATCAGCCACGCCCGTGTGTTTTACTCGCGCACGGTCGAAGCTGACCGTGCGTAAAAACGCACGAGCAAATTCAGAAACCTCGAATTCCAGCAAACAACAGGAGGTCGTGCGTTTTGTTCGCGCACGGTTGAGGCCAACTGTGCGTGAAGAAAACACATGAGCGGGGCAGATCACCATATTGACCAGCCGATAATTTCGCACAACCGTGCATCAAGTGAACGCATGACCGTGCGATTAATACAGGGTGAATTCTTGGCAGTATGGATGATCTGCCCACCTGCACAACAAATCCACACGTTGGGAACACACCTCCAGCACAAGCATAATAACAGAAAAAAGAATGGGGAGCACAATGTGCTTGCCCCTAACAATAAAGCGCGCAATTGCACACCACAACGGGCTTAAACATGCACTTCATGAAGAAATGTGATTTAGAGAAATATGAGTGAATGCATGATGAAAGTGAAGTGTTTTAATAATGAAAACATACCTGAATGAGTCTATAAAATGCTATATAAATGAGACTCATCACACCCCCAGACTTACCTATTTGCGCGTCCCGAGCAAACCATCTCTTACACGGACAAGAAAAACATAAGCTGACGTAGATATTGTAAAGCGGAGTACCATGCGAAGTCGCACGCTCATGTGCATAAGAAAAATAATAGAGAAGATTTCTTATTATACAAACAGTTTGTAGATCTTTAAAAGAGAAAAGCCATATTACAACTACTCAAAATGGTGAACTACGGTGAATCATCCGGTCATGCATACAGAGAAAGTAAACTAAGCGCTAAGATGAGCATTGCTCTAGATTGGGGTGCAGGATAAACTCCACCGAAATCCATCGGTGTCGGTGACCATAGGCTCGCCCGATCACATTCTCTCCACGACAATAGATTGGTTCATAGCGTGAGTCGGTAGGGCTTTAGGTTTTAACTGGGGCTTGGGTTATGGTGAGGTAAACAAAGATAAACATGAAGGCTGAGCACACCTAAACCCAAATGATCATGTGCAAAGCACTATCCAAGCAGCTACAAAACATGCGGATACACCACACCCCAGACATAGACTTGGATGCATGGGTTTGTGCACCACCAACTCCCAAGTACAAATCTCACACAGATTTTTCAAATAAACTCTTTCATTTTTCTCTTTTTTCTTTTCAAATATTTTTCTTATTTTTTTCTTTCTTTAGTGATTTCAGCAAATTTTCAAAGATGCACATCCATACTTTCACATTGTATTTCCACAATCAACACCAGCAATTTAAAATTTAGACAAAGTGCTTGCATCTGGGTGTGCGACTAGGATTGGAGATTAGGCTTTGGTGAACAATAGTGGAGCTGAACCAAAAGAATGGGGTAGGCACAAAGGGGCTAGCAAGGGTAGACGATATCAGGAATGGCACAAAGGCTCAACCGGGACAAAATACGGCCTACGTCATTCTCACGCACTAGAACTATCCTATGCCAATGTTTCAAGAAACGCTTGGGGAAAGTTCTAGCCACCGAGAAAGATTCTCCTTTCTCCCGACTCAAGCAATACGAGTCTAATGATCGTTTACACACATCCCTATGTTACTGTTTGATTCACACCGGGTTCACCATTTGAGTAGAGTAAACAACATTTACACTAATAGAAAAATATAAAACCATAAGTATAAAAAGAAGTCTAATCTACATAAATTCCTATGCAGCCGAGCACTCGACTAGGAGCACTATAGAAGTCGACATTTTACTCCGACTCACAATCTTAAGCCAGCACAATGATTTTCCCATCACACAAAAGAAACGAGTTAGACTCGTTACGCGCCTATGGTTAAGTGCGCGCTCAAGTGGGTGTAGTGGTGTGTGGAGCATATGAAACCATACTTATAAAACTGAACTAAATTGTACTTTTAGTATGCAGTGTCACGTGCATGTGCATGGGCACACAGAACTACTCTCCCCCAGACTTAAACTAGACAATACACACAATATATATCTATGAAATTCAGAAAAGAGCTAGGGGAAGAGAGTACCCAATGCTCAGCAAGTGAGCATACCAGAAGATTGGCGTGTGAATCAAGACAAAGCTGCAGCATCTTCCATCCAGAGGAAGGACCTGCAGGAGTGAGCTCCGCAAAAACAAAAGAAAATATACAAACTAAAATAAAGTAAAACTAACTAAACAAACTAGATAAACTAAAATTGCAAGAAAAGTAAGATAACTACTGGGGTTATTGTCTTCCCAGCATGACTTATTTAAATTTAAAACAGTTCTAGCTAATGGGCGTGTGAAATAGGAAATGAATAGGTAACTATTCTAATTTGCGTGTCGGTAGCGGGTACCGATACGGCGACAGAACAGTTACTCCCCTACCTAAATAAAAATACCTGCTGAACACAGGTAGCGGGAATAGGAAGTAAGAAGAGGAGGAGATCTGGTCCTCACTCGTCTTACCACAAAATAAATCCTTGCCCAGCAAGGTGTCATCTCCAGGGAGGCAGCAGGAGGAGAAGGCAATGAGTGGAGCTTCCTCTACGAAGGGGGGATCAACCTCCTCACATAAATGGATGCTCTCATCAATGACTTGAGCATAATGCTCCAATTCCTCCTGAAGTACCTGTGAAGACTCAACCCGCACAGGCTCAGATGAAGAAGGGGGGTCAGGAAATAAAAGAGAAGAAAAACATAAATAAACATCAATGGGGGAGTGGTCCCGGTCTCACTCCTATTAGGTTGGGGAAGTAAAATAATGTCGGCATTATCATCAATGCTGCAAGGGTCAGCGTGAACAACATTGGCCATCCCTAAGATTTGGACTTCCTCCGTCGGTGCTGAGGTAAAATCCTCATCACCTAGAAGGTTGTCCTCCTCCATCGGCGCAGGCACAATACTTAGATCGCCAGCCTCATCCTGCGACACATCATCAACAATGTCATCAGAGACAAATGTATTAAAATGCACAATAGGGGAGGAATAGTGCTTGGATAAAAGTGAAGCACCGAATCCTCACAAAGAATCGAATCCATGCATGGTGATATATGTGCAGGGGAGATGGGCTCAACCATATCAGAGCCTAGATCAGCCACAACTCTGATGTGCATGTCTGCATCATTCCCTTCAAAACTTGAAGATGACACATCGACGTAATCAGAGGTAGAAGGTGTACTGCCAGAGTTGGGAGTCGGGACGATCCGGATATCCGGCTCGTCATCCTCGTCCAATTGGCGAAGAAAAGCAGCACAATCCTTCAAAGCATGATCCGTCCTCTGACAAAACAAGCACTGCCTTGCGGGCTTCTTTGGCACAGCAGGTGCTGAAGCCGAAAAGAAGTGTGACGGTAAAGGCTCAGCAGAATAGCCATAGGACTTACGCGCACCATATGGAGTACCAGACGAAGTCGGTTCTCCTTATACTGGGCCTTGAGTGCTAGGGCTATTATCTCCCTTTGGACATCTATCAATAGCATGAGAGATATCTCCACACAAACGACAACGAATATTAAATGAAGCCCACATTGTGTGAAGATAACAAGATTCAAAAGAAAAACACTATTGTGCAAAATGCTACACCCAACAATAATTTACTAAGCAACCTAAGTAAAACAAGAAAATGGAATAAAAAGAACTGAAATAAAATAAAGGATGCAATTTACAAATGGAAGGGCTTCTCTCTCAGATTCTCCCTCTCCAGAAAACTCACACGAATGTGTTCCCCGGCAACGGCGCCAAAAACTTGATGCGCAATCTCGCACACCGCTATAGGCGGTAGAAAGACTGCGGCCCGAAACGGCAGTGTACCGATCGTTCAAGTAATATAAAACGAGGAGCAAATCCCCGAGTATCGAATCTCGAAGGAACACAGTAAGGTGGAGTTAACTATTGAGGACAGACATGAGATTGAAGTCCTTAAATCGGATGGAATGCGGGAGAGTTAATTTGGCTTGTGGAAATAAAATAAAATTACTACAACTACTCCTATGCAATGCCGCTATGCAATGCTTCACCAGGCGGGATGGAAAACTACGTAGGCCTTGAACGCACTACTTCGCAAGGGCGGATGGACGAGTAGGCAAGCGAATGGAGTGGGTCATACCAGCGGAATGAGGGTCGCAAGCACCTCGTCAACAAGCACGCCACTAGCAATTGCTAGTGCGGCACACGAACGTGATGGCGGGATGGAAGATGGAATGGGGCGCTCCTCACTAAAATAGACCACAGAGATATTTCACATAGACATAAAATATACTAAATGGCATAACAAGATTTAGCATACATTATCCATGCACACAAATAATAGAAGAAAATTGTACTACAATATGAATGGGGGTTTAGATTATAACCAAAGCACGGAGACTCATCGGAGGTTCACGGCCAGAATCTAGGGTTTTCAATCCTTGTCCGAGCTCGGGCTCCAACTGCCGTCCGGGGTCCGGAAGAGCTGTCACTTTCTTCTATTGTACCCGTCTTCTCCGTCAATCTTCCTTGGCCACGATCTCACAGGAGAACTTCATATATGCAGCAGAAAAATCCCTCAAAATGGAGCTTTGGAGGTGCACGAACAATGCAGAAGGCCTAGAGGATGCTCCGGCTAGAGATTTGCAAGAGAATTGCGGCCGGAGCTCCTCCCGAAGGTGGGCGGCGATGGAGCGGCAAAAAAGGGCGAAACTGGAGCTCTTGGCCGCGAGAATGAAGATTGATCCAGAATAGGGCAATAACTGCAGCTTTATAGAAAAGAATCAGAAATTTGGTTACGCACGATCGAACGCACGATCGTGCGTGAACCGTGCGATATTAATCGAGAATAAAGGCCAGGAAGACGAAGCAGCCGCGCCCGTGTGTTTTACTCATGCACGGTCGAAGCCGACCGTGCGTAAAAACGCACGAGCAAATTCAGAAACCTCGAATTCTGGCAAACAACAGGAGGTCGTGCATTTTGTTCGCGCACGGTTGAGGCCAACCGTGCGTGAAGAATACGCACGAGCAGGGCAGATCACCATATTGACCAGCCGATCATTTCGCACGACCGTGCGTCAAGTGAACGCAGGACCGTGCAATTCATACAGGGTGAATTCTGGGCAGTATGGATGATCTGCCCACCTGCACAACAAATCCACACGCTGGGAATACACCTCCAGCACAAGAATAATAATAGAAAAAGAATGGGGAGCACAATGTGCTTGCCCCCAACAATAAAGCGCACAATTGCACACCACAACGGGCCTAAACATGTACTTCATGAAGAAATGTGATTTAGAGAAATATGAGTGAATGCATGATGAAAGTGAAGTGTTTAACAATGAAAACATACCTGGATGAGTCTATAAAATGCTATATAAATGAGACTCATCAGCTGCTAAACCGGCGATCGATGAACGGCTGCCTGCGTTTGACGAACAGTGGCCTGCGTTCGACGAACGACTGCTAAACCTGCGTTCAACGAACGTCTACCTGCATTCGACGAACGGTGGCCTGCGTTCGACGAACGGCTGCTAAACCTGCGTTCTACGAACGACTGCCTGCATTTGACGAATGGCGTCTTGCGTTCGACGAATGGCTGCTAAAGCTGCGTTCGACGAACGACTGCCTGCGTTCGACGAACCGCAGCCTGCGTTCGACGAACGGCTGAAAAACTGCGTTCGACGAATGACAAATAAGTTGCGTTCGACGAACAGCTGCTTGGAGGCATTTCTTGTTTCCTGATAACTGGCACTGCCTGCCCTTATGATTTCTCGAGAAGTTTAATTTCTGCATAATTGATTTCTCGAGAAATCAATTCTCTGCTATTTAAATTTTGAGAAGTATATTCCTGCCCATTTGATTTCTCGAGAAAAATATTCCTGACTATTTGATTTCTCAAGAAATCAATCCTCCTGCCCTTAGGATTTCTCGAGAAATGCATTTCCGGAATTTGGGGTGTTACAAATCTCCCCTCCTTTAAGGAATTTTGTCCCGAAATTTTAACAGTGCAAGAAACAAAAGATACAAAATATAACTTGTACCTCAACAGAACAATTCGGGGAACTCGTCTCGTAGGGTTTGCTCCTGCTCCCATGAAAGCTCCTAATGACCGCAATTGTCCCAGCGGACTTTGACCATTCGGATCATTTTATTCCGCAACTGATTCACTTCAATGTCTTCAATGCAAATGGGATTGACTTTCGTCTCTAGCCCACCATCTACTGACACTTCGTTGTCCGCAACTACCAGACTGGTCACTTTGATAGCCTTCCGCAACACAGAGACATGAAATACGTCACGCAGCCCTCTCAGCTCCGAAGATAGAGCATGCAAGTAGGCAGCTTCACCAATGTGCTCCAAGATCTCGAACGGTCCTAAGTATCTCGGACTTAGCTTTTTCAAGCATCAGATCCTCGATAGTCCTTTGAACAGTTTGATCTTTAGGTATACCCAATCACCAACGGTGAACTCGACGTTCCGGTGAGTTGCATTGTAATACTTTTCCTGCCTATCCTGGGTAATGAGTAACCGCTCTGGTATTGACCAGATTGATGTATTTGCTTCATCCACGTCCTTGTGTTTCAACAACTTCGTGTCGCCCGTTTCAGCCCAAGCCAACGGTGTACGACATTTCCTACCATAAAGAGCCTTAAAAGGTGCCATCTTTATACTTGCTTGGTAGCTATTGTTGTAGGCAAACTCAATCATATAGAGATGATCTTCCCATTTCTTTCCGAAGTCCAGGGCGCATATCCTTAGCATGTCTTCCATCGTCCTATTGGTCCTTTCAGTCTGTCCATCCGTTTGCGGGTGGAAGGCTGTGCTAAATTTTAGCTTGGTACCCAATAATTGATGAATCAGCCTCCAATCATTTGATGCGAACCGCCCATCACGATCGCTCACGATGCTACGGGGAACCCCGTGCAACTGTACGATATTATCAACGTATAGCTTTGCTAGCTTTTCCACGGAGTCATCTTTCCGGTTCAGAATAAAGTGCGGAACTTTGGTCAATCGACCTATGATCACCCAGATGGCGTCGTTTCCATGTTGTGATCTCGGCAATCCGTGCACGAAACACATCGAAATATCGTCGAATTTCCACTTTGAGATTGGTAAGGACTTTAGAAACCCACCAGGTCTTTGAAATTCAGCCTTTACCAACGCGCAAGTGTGACACTTGGCCACATAAAGTGCAATGTCTTTCTTCATTCCTGGCCACTAAAAGAGCTTCTTCATATCCATGTACATCTTTGTGCTCCCAGGGTGGATCGAGTACTTGGTAAAGTGAGCCGCGTACATAAATTACGCCCGTAATGTACCAACATTTGGGACGCACAATCTGCTGTTTTTCCACATAAGATCATCTTCGAAGGAGAAATCAGCGTTTTACCCATCAACGGTCTCCGCTTTATAACGTTTCATGCTCATATCCAGCTCCAATGCTTGACGAACCCAGTCGGCCAGGTCATACTGAACCTCCGTCCAGTTCAAGCACGATGAAGGAGACGTTTTCCTATCGACACAAATGATCTCCATGTCTTCTAGCTCGCGGATTAGACGCGCATCGTGCATCAGAATCCAATTTGCTTGTGCAGGAGCCAGTTGACTCAACGCGTCTGCGACTACATTTCCATTCCAAGGAGTGTATCGAATGTCGAAGGTGTAGTCCCCAAGGAACTCCATCCACCTCCTTTGATGCATATTCAACTCCTTTAGATCAAGCATGTACTTGAGGCTTTTGTGGTCCGTAAAGATGTCGATCTTCACGCCATACAAGTAGTGCCTCCAAAGTTTAAGAGCAAAAACCAAGGCCGCTAGCTCCAAATCATGGACCGGGTAGTTCCTCTCATGTATCTTCAACTGACGGGAGCCATAGACAGCCACCTTACCGAATTGCACTAAGACGCAACCCAAACCACTCACCGAGGCGTCACTATATATTTCGTAGCCTTCCGTTCCACATGGCGAGCATAGAATGGGCACCGTGGTCAGACGGTTCTTCAGTTCTTCAAAAGCTCGTGCGCACTCGGGTGACCAAATGAACTTGTGATCTTTCCTATTCAGTTTAGTGAAGGGAAGTGCGACCCTCGAGAAGTTCTCCACAAAGCGTCTAAAATAGCCTGTAAGTTCTAAGAAACTTCGGACTTCCGCTACATTTTTCAACACAAGCCACGCTCGGATTGCTTCTATTTTCGACGGATCAACCACAATTCCATCCCCACTAACAACATGACCCAGGAATGCTACTGATGATAGCCAAAACTCGCACTTGGAGAACTTGGCATATAGTTGACTCCTCCTCGGGGTGCTCAAAACTATGTGCAAGTGCTCTGCATGCTCCTCCTCCGACTAAGAGTATACCAAAATGTCGTAGATGAAGACGATAACAAATTGATCCAAATACTCTCTGAACATTCTATTCATTAAGTCCATAAATACCGACGGTGCAATAGACAGACCGAACGTCCTAACCGTGAACTCATAGTGCCCAAAGCGGGTACTGAACGCTGTCTGTGGAATGTCACATTCCCTAATACGAAGCTGATAGTAGCCGGACCTTAAGTCATGCTTAGAGTATACTGTCGACCCAACCAAATGGTCGAATAAGTCATCGATTCTCGGAATCAGATAACGGTTCTTCTCCATCAGCTTAGTCCGCTACTACTAGGACAACACCCAAGTTGGGCTTAGGCCCCAAATCCTTCAACAAGGTGAAGAACATCTTCGTGCCTTTTCACAGCTTCTCCTATCAGCGCTCATTCGAGATCTATTGGGTAGCATTACCTCCCATCTATCCTTGACTAAGGTAAACGACACTCCGATTCATACACAAAATCCTTAGACAGATAGGATAACGATGTTCCCGCACCAACAGATCTCTCGTCGAATAGTTGATAATTAGGACAAGGCCTAATTGCACACAATTACAAGACACAAAATTTTGCTGTCATCGGATACGGTGGCCACACTACTATCTCTATCAGCACACGTAGTAGAAATCATATTAAACGATGATCATCCATACCCGTGGCAACATCGCATTGTTGAATGACCTCTTGCTGGCCATAAGAGTAGACTCTCGGCTGTGTTAGAGAATGCTGGGAAGTCAAAGACTCCACCGCCCTGCCTTTCTCCATAGAAGCTGAACCCATCGCACGAGCATAGTCCACTTCTCCGCTTTTTGACTTTGGGGGACCACTTCGACACACTCGGGCTTTGTGTCCCACCTTTTCGCAAGTGAAACAAATTAAGGAACACCGTGCAGTCTTAGCTTCCACAGAGTTAAACTATCTCTTGTTTCTTCTGAACTCAGACTTGGACTGAGAGACCGGCACATGAAACTCTAACTTCTTTACATTGAAGTCTTTCGCGCGCGGCATACTCTTCATATCCATTTCCAGATATTTTGCTGCTTTCACTAAGACGTTGAAGCCAAGTAACATTGGACCCACAAGCATTAGTCTTAGGTCATCTCACAGACCATTGTAGAACTTGTTGACCTTGGTCTCCTCATCTTCCCACATAGACCTCTCATGACGACCCAGACTGATGAACTCATTCAGGTACTCATACACTGAGTGCGCTCCCTGATCTAGGTGTAAACACTGGTTCTGTAGTGCCAAATGCTTTGTTGAGAGCATGTACCTTAGAAGGAATGACTCATGGAAATTTTCCCAAGAGATTTTGGTAAATTGTCTCCCACCAAATTTGTGCACCAACTCTTCTTCCCACCAAAGTCTTGCTTCTCTTATAAGTAGGAAGGTGGCCAAGGCTACCAACATATCCTTAGTTATAAGTATTGATGTTAAAGTACTCATTATTTCTGGCAACCACTCAGCAGCTCTTCCAGGGGATTCGGTCCCCGCGAAGGATGGAGGGTTGAGGCTCAGAAAGTACTTTAACAGTTGATAGCGCAATTGCGGTTCCGCTTCTGGCTCACTTCCCCTTGTCGGAACCGGGGCCACAATAAGACTGGGAGGCTGTACCAGCCTTCCTAGCCATGCATTCTGTGGAGCCATGACCGCTTCTGTGACCACTCGAATTGTTTCAGCAGAAGGTAGGGTTGCACGTACATGGACAAACACACTATTCTCCATAGTATTAAGGGGTTGAGACAGCCCCTCACCACACCTAGTCACCTATAATCGTGTAAGACACAATTTAGTGACTGAAAACAAGGCAAACAACAATCATGGAACGCTCAGGTTCTGCAAACAAGTATGTTTTTCCTTTCCTAAGTGGACATTCTTATTAGTTTTTGACGTTTTAGGTGAACGCACAACCCGTGCACACCAACCCTTAAAAGGAATTCGGCCTCGAATTCTTTAAACTACGGATCGACTCCTAAGTCCGATACCAAATTGTAACACCCTGCTAGTACAAATAGTATAACAGTAGGTCCGGCCGGGACCCCATGCCATACTATACACACTAGCTATGCATTATAAGGTGATAATCAGAAAATAACAACAACTACACGAGAGTATAAAAAGCGTAAGTGGAAGCATTTGGATTAAACATCTTTTAGAATTGTCCACTATCCCAGGAATGAAATAAATAGAGTTACGGCCTTAAGGCCTTACATTTATCAAATATATAGAAACTCAAAACATACATCGGCACGCAGGCCGGCAATACATGAAAAACAGAAAAGTGGTTGGCCTTCGAGGGCCAACACAGCAAAAGGAACACCGCTCGCTATTTCCCGCTAGGCTCACCTGCACCTGCAACCAACATCCAAAAAGAGGTAAACGAGGGTCAGCTATGAGCTGACCACAGACCGCGTAACGATCCGACCCCCGACCATCTAGCCGGCTCAGGAGCGTGTCACCGCTAACCTGCAAGCAAGTCGTACATGCAACATGTAATAATATAAAGAAAGTGCAATTACACTACATAGGGTGAGGTTTCAAGCACAATCAATTTTCTAGGTTTAGTATCAAGTAAAAGGGAACCTAGGTATGCACATGATGTTGGTTGGGTTCACCCAGAGGTTCCCCTCAACCGCCTAAGCAACCGCATGAGGCTAACATAACATCATTTCAAAACATCACAAATGCGGGTACTCACGACCACACACTCCATGCTCATAATGCATGCATCCAATGTACTCTTTCGCAAGCACCAACGCCACTATATGTTAGGTAACCTTAGGTGGGATAAGAGCTTCAGGCATGTCTAGGTAAACACCTTTTACGGCCTCTCCCATGATCACACGGCTTTACAAGAGGTAACTTCCTCCTACCGATAGGCATGGAAACGGGTTAGGTTCAGCCAATTCTGGTGCTCTTGTCATCACGATCGAACGCACGATGCGGGTATGGCATCACCTCAGCCCGTAAGGGTGTAGCACTTGGAAGTGCTACACAAAACATAAGTTACGCACCTAATCCATTCACGAGGACCTAGGCTTCACAAATAATTAACGAAGGAGGTACAAGTCACTCCACTTCAAATCGCGTGGTGAAGGTTTGCATTCAACCACTCTCAAGCATGGGGCTTTTGTTAGGAGCTCCAACAGACGTCTAATCTCAAGTCCCACAATACGATAGCAAATCTCACGGAGTCATTCTCCAGCACAGATTCAAGGCTTATCCTAAATGCAATGTCGCAATCCAAGCATCACCGATCCGGGCTCACGTCCACGAATAGGCTTCACACACAATGCCTAAATCCGCATGACTACCAGATTTCTACATGCAATATGCCGGGGAAAGACACAATCGACCTAGAGTTCTGAAGAACTAGAGGAAATCCTACACTTTACCCATTTGGTGAAAGGGATTCCTCATGCAAGCATAGAAAAGGAATGAGAGGACAAAACACGTCCTAAGACCGGGAGGAAGGATCGTTACCCTTGGAGCTTTCTTATTCTCCATAGATCTGAGATTTCACTTGGATAGAAAGAACCGCAACGGGCTGCTCTTTCCAGATCTGAAAACGGCACGCGATTAGGAGCTCCGAAGCTCCAACAATGGCAGAAAACGTCTCCTTGTTCTTCCTCGCTGTCTCTGTTTTTCCTCAACTTCCGTCTTTTTCACACTTGAAGAAGATAAGACTTAAGATAAAGAGGATATATATATACCCCTCTGGACAAAACCTAAGATAACTCAGAAATAAATCCCAGCCCTTGGATTTAAAGCCCTGGATTTGACGGCCACGATCAAGAAAAGATTATTTAAAAATTCGATGTACTGATACTGCGTTCGACGAATCCTTTCAAGCTGCGCTCGACGAACATCTTTGATTCTGCATTCGACAAATTTCAATAAAGCTGCGTTCGACGAAGGTTATAAAGCTACGTTCGACGAACAGCTAATATACCTGCGTTCGACGAACGGCTGAAATGCTGCGTTCGACGAACGACTAATAATCTGCGTTCGATGAATGACTGTTAAACTTGCATTTGATGAACGGCTGCTTGCGTTCGACGAATGGTGGCCTGCGTTCGATGAACGGCTGCTAAACCTGCGTTCGACAAACGGCTACCTGCGTTCGACGAACGGTGGCCTGTGTTCGGCGAATGGCTGCTAATTCTGCGTTCGACGAATGACTGCCTGCGTTCGACGAACGGCGGCCAGCGTTCGATGAACGACAGCCTGCATTCGATGAACGGCTGCTAAACTTGCGTTCGACGAACGACTGCCTGCGTTCGACGAACGGCGGCCTGCGTTCGACGAACGGCTGAAAACCTGCATTCGACGAACGGCGAATAAGTTGCGTTCGACGAACGACTACTTGAAGGCATTTCTTGTTTCCCAAGAACTGGCATTGCCTGCCCTTACGATTTATCAAGAAGTTTAATTTCTGCCTAATTGATTTCTCGAGAAATCAATTCTCTGCTATTTAAATTGCGAGAAGTATATTCCTGCCCATTTGATTTCTCGAGAAGAATATTCCTGACTATTTGATTTCTCGAGAAATCAATCCTCCTGCCCTTAGGATTTCTCGAGAAATGCATTTCCGGAATTTGGGGTGTTACACTTTGTCTGGAAGACACTCTATATGTGCCCAAGTTCACGTGCAATTTATTATTTGTTACCTCGCTATGCAAGCAACTACAGTGCTCTGTCACTTTCACCCCTAACACTTGTTCTTTTCAGGATCCTTACACCAAGAGGATGATTGCTACTGGGACTGAGAGCGGCGGACTCTACTTCTTGGACAATGTTTCGGCTCTATCTACCTCTTCTTCTATTGATCTTTTGCAATGACATCTTCATCTTGGTCATCCTCCTCGAAGGCTTCTTCGTCAACTTCTACCCAAACTACCTAAGCAAGGTCCTCCCCTCAACTGTGAAGCATGTCAACTTGGCAAGCATCATTGCTCCTCCTACACGGCAAAGCAAGGACGTGGATCTTCTAGTCCTTTTAAGCTTATTCATTCCAATATCTGGGGTATTCCCCCACTCCCACTGTTGGAAGGGGTAGCTCATATTTTGTAACTTTCATTGATGATTTGTCTAGATGTACCTGGGTGTATCTCTTACAAGATCGCTCTGAATTAATATCTGTATGGACCTTTATTTATGATATTGTTAAAACGCAATTTGATGCACGTACCAAAATTCTTCGTTCTGATAATGCAAAAGAATATCTTAGTACTGATTTTACTAATTTTTGCATGCGAATTGGTATTTTACATCAAACAAGATGTGTCTTTACTTCTCAGCAAAATGGCGTGGCTGAACGCAAGAATCGTCACCTCCTTGATGTCGCTCGCACTCTCCTCACTCAAATGCATGTTCCTTGTTCCTATTGGGGATATGCCATTCTAGTTTCCTGGCATCTTATCAACCGTCTTCCCTCTACAGTTGTTCATGGTAAAACTCCTTTTTCTGTCCTTTATCCAACAAAAGATGCTTTTCCCCTACCTCCATGTGTTTTTGGGTGTACGGCCTTTGTTCACTCTCCGTACGCCACTCGCGACAAGCTTTCTCCATGTGCTACCAAGTGTGTCTTTCTTTGCTACTCTACCACTCAAAAGGGTTATTGTTGTTTTTACCCTATTTCTCGCAAATAATTGGTCTCTGCAGATGTTATGTTTTTCGAAGCGACGTCTTATTTCTCCAAAGATTCTTCCCTCCCCCTGTCTGCTATTATTTCTTCCTCTCCCATTCTCCCAGTACCAGCTATTCCAATTGAGACTACCACATCTCCTCCACCTCCTTCCGCATCTTCATCTACGCCTCTTAACTCTCCAGCTCCCCCCCCCCCCCCCCCGCGCGGTCTCCTCTCTCTGTTCTCGGACCAGCACTCTCTGCCACGGATGCACCGGATACTGAGAGACAAGACGGCCTTGATCTTCCAATAGCTCTTCGCAAAGGGGTTCGCACATGTACCCAACATCTGATTAATGATGTTGTTTCCTATGCTCGTCTTACTCCTTCTTGTAGGAACTTTGCTTTGGCTATTTCGGTAAGACCCCCTCCTGGAACACAAGACATGGCCGAGGGGAGTGCTATCCCAAGGACAACCGCCTTGTGGAAGTGCCAGCACAAAGGCTATCCCCCTCTACAAGACACCTATCCTACCAGCTATTCTCACATATCATCATGCCAACCTATTGATAATATAAAAACATTAGAAGCTATTTATTCACAACTAAGTAATAATGTCCATTCAAGTACAGAAGGATAGGTAGCTACAAAGCTCCTGTTAAACATTGGAGTACAAACATGCCATAAGGCTAACTTTCAAACACTCGCTCACATCTGTCACTAACGGTAGCCAAGGTATCGTAGTCACATGCCCTATCACCCTTGCCTGCCTATCCTCCTGCATCGAACGCTGCTGATCCACCTGGGTGTGCTCCTAAAAATAGTTGTGTAACAACCATTAGTCATAAAGACTATGTGGCTTCACATCCTCTCACCTGGCGACTCCAAGACACCGGGCGGAAGGGAATGAAGAGAAGCTGCAATATAAACAGTAGTAGCAAAAGCAGGTGGCAATGAAACATGTAATCACAGTAGTATAGCAAATGTATAAAATGTACATCAAACAAGTAGTATGTCAACCACAGAGTATATGCAAGCAGATGATATAGATAGCTGAATTGAACTTAACTTATAAGGATGCCCATACAAGCTTATAAGTTAAGGATGCGAACATAAAGTAACCCATCATATAAAGGTGCTGATACGTAAAATTTAGGATGTAAATAATATTCTCCAAATTCTACGAACTATAGGCAAGAGCACCTATCGGTCATAGCATAGGATATTTAAAACAAATAAATATCAAGTGTCGTATTCCACGGGTCTGTTGATTACTTCTACTCACGCAAATTAATATTATTTTATCGAAAGTAAAATAGAGTTTTGTAAATAATTAAAAGAAGAAAAACATTTGATCGGGAATCTTTCTTAAGTAAAATATTTCATAAATCTAGAATTCGGAAGAAATCAATTTAGACAAACTTGACCGTGGAGGTTCCCAAAATATGATAGAACCTCTCTCGAGAGAACTACCACCTAACCTTAGGTTGATCGATTAAGACCCCTCGGCCAGTCGAAACCCCTAAGCTTGCTTTATGCTGTGAGCCCCACTATTGGATTTGACTCCAATCCGGAAGATTTGCGACACTCTCTCTCGAGGAGTGCGAACAATTCTTTCTACCGATGAGCGATCTACCCGTATTTACGGATCTCACGATACACTAAAATACGGATCAAACTTGATTATCATACCCTAAAAATATGAAACCAAAAATTGCAAATCAACGGTAAATCTTAGTTTTCCAAACTAAACTATGAATAAGAGATTTTGAAAAGATAAAAGCTTAAGAATTCATCCGACCAAATACTATGAAAATTAACAAAACATAATTGAGAAGAAAGATATTTTTATTTCTAAGTAAAGAAAAGTACAATTGCATGTAAAGTAAATCTAAGCTAGGAATTAAAAAAGACAAGACATAAAATAAAGTTACACTAAGAAGAATGCAGAAAAACTATACTAGAAACGATCCAAACTAAGCATGGCCTGGATGCCCATCACTTTGGCAGCAGCTGGCTTTTATAGGCAGAAAATTGCTGAGTCACGCCCTTGGTCACGCCCGTGACCAAGGGCGTGTAAGCTGCGTAATTGCGTCTTGAAAGCCCGGGAACGTTGGGGAAGAAAAACCGCCAAAATTGATCATCTCGACGGGTCACGGCCTAGGTCACGCCCGTGACCTAGGGCGTGTCTTGACCGAGTCAGGAAACGGCGGGAAACGGCGCGATCTGGAGTTAATTTGGCAGTTGAGGGAGAGGGCACGGCCTCGGTCACGCCCGTGACCAAGGGCGTGTAAGCTGGAACGACTCGGCGGCAGAAACTGCTTGAATTGAATGCTTGTTGGGCGAGTCACGCCCGTGACTTGAAGGTCACGCCCCCGGTCACGCCCGTGACCTGGGGCGTGTAACTTTAATCCGACGTGGCAGCGAGTTCTGTGAGCTGAAAGCGATACACGGTCGTGGCCATGGTCACGCCCCTAGGTCACGCCCGTGACCTGGGGCGTGTATTGAGGGTTTTTGCAGAAATGCTCCAGAATTTCCCCTGAACACGGCTATGTGCTTGAAATTGCTATTAGCATCCCCAAAGTCCCTGAAAATATAAAACAAAGCAAATTAGATATATATTAAATTAAAATTATATAAAAAACTAATTAATTACTACTAAAATACTATATAAAAATAACTATAAATAATGCACTATCAAATACCCCCATACTTAAGCTTTTGCTATTCCAGAGCAAAAACTAATTTATAAGTACGAGAAGAATTTATAGGACATTTCCAAAAAGATTTACTTCTAATTATGTACTTCAAATCTTATAAAACTCATGTCAAAATAAGTTAAGAAATTAAAATTCAGATTTATAAGAAATAATTTATAATTCATAAATTGAGATGAGTAGAATAAATATTAGTTTCAAAATTCTCTAACTAAATCTTCATAAACAAAATTGCATTGAATTAAGTAAAATAACCAAGATTAAAATTATAGAAACTTTAAACATCATTAGAAACTTTTAGAAAACTACAAAATATTAACTATGCTCTCTCAAAATATCTTAGGATAAGCAAATAAACTTGGCTAATTGGGGTAAAGTTGGCATTGAAGAAGTTACTTTGCATATGGGAAATGATGAATTTTATCCTCTCATTTCCATCTTTTTTTTTAATTTCTTCTTCTTTTTATATCCCAAATGTATATGTTTAGGAGTGATGAATTTTATCCTCTCAACTCCATGCCATATAATCTTTTACTGATTTGGGTGCATATGTTTAGGAATGATGAATTTTATCCTCTCATTCCATGACATATGATCTTTTCAAAATTTTTTTTATGCCAAACAATGGGTTTAACAAAAAGGTAGGGGAAGGGCTAGGGTTTAAAGGCTAAACAAATTCCAAAGATACATTTTAAGAGCATAGAAAATAATTTGAGCAATCTACAAGAAACTATGAGTTCAAGTTAATATAAGTAAAATCTAGAGATATTTGACACAATTACTACAAAATTGAATTATGATATTTAAAGAGAGAAAGTAAAACTAAGAAATATTCTAAACAAATCAAAATAATGAAAAACTCATTAAATCAAATTCATCTAAAATTTAAATCTAACATATTTTGAAGAGAAATATATGATTTAAAAATTCATAAAAAGAAAACTCCTTAAAAAGCCTATAAAGACAACTCATAATTAAAATTAATTTTGCATAAATGAAGTTTGGAGAAATTTAATAATACAAAATTTATTTTATTAGATTTTTTTTGGATTTTTTTTATATTAAAATAATTTTTTTAATATTCTTGGACTTCCCAAGGCCTACCCAATGACGGGCCCGCAAGGTACTACGCGGTTTTGTGGGATGAAAACCCACACGGCCCTTTCGCAAGAAATTAAAATTTTTAAATTTTATGTAATTTTAATTTGCAAATAAGAAAAATAAGACACAAAGACATAAAAATTTAAAACAAAACATTTTTTTGAATTTTGTAAATTTTTTCATAACAAACTCAAAAATAAGGAAAGAAAAATAGTTTTTTTATAATTTTGAAAAAGACTTTCTAATTTTTTTGGATTTTAATAAAAACTAAAAATAAGAGAATACACCCCCATACTTAAAAATAAACATTGTCCCCAATGTTTATAAGCCAAGTAGGAGGGAAAAGTAAATAAAATGCATAAAAAGTAAAGTGCAAGAAAAATAATGATAAGCAAGGGGTGCCTCCCAAGAGCGCTTTCTTTTTCCCGTCTTTAAGCTAGACGGTTATTGTTAGGAAAAAGGAAAATAAAATTGAAAATGCACAGGCAACTCCCTTAATTCACGCTCAGGTGAGCATGCCGAAATCCGTTGCCCGGCGACTCCTCCGCTATACTCTTGATTCTTCCGTTGTCCGTTAGCGTGAAATTGTGAATCCAAATTACCTATACATACCTTAGGTAATTTGGATTGTTGGAGATGAGCGGCAAATGAATCGGTGAAGACGTTTGGTTGCAACGGCTCATCCTCTACAGGAAAATCGTTAGTATCAAAAGAATTAAGATTTAGCGAGTCAGAAAAATTTTCACAAGGAGGAGGCGCTTGCGAAAACACATGATTAAGTTCCGGTTGTTTATTTTCAAGAATAAAATTATTATCAGAAAAATTAATACCAAGGGGAGAACATTCATGAGACACAATTTCTTCATGAATTATAATTTCATGAGAATGAGAAGAAAGGGCGGGCGAAGGAGAAGAAGAAAAATTTTCATTTTCTAATTCGTCCGGTGTCTCCATGACTTTGCGAAATTCTTGGTACAATTGTTCTTCTTGATCTTGAGAATAAACATTTAAAGTGGGAGAAATAACATTCGGAAAAATTTCAAGATCAGAAGAAGAACAAATTTGTGGAAAAGGCGAGGAATGCAAATCATAATTGAAGGAATTTCCATTTTCGCACTGAAAACTATCTGGGTGACCTTGCCACCATGAATAATCAACATTAGAGTAAGAAGGAAATTCATTCAAATCATTATTTAAAGAAAAATTATTTTCATCATAAAAATTATTATTTTCATTATAAAAATTATAATTTTCAGTAGAAAAATTAATTTGATTGTCATTAGAAAAATGTTGAAATGAAAAATAGCATTCCTCATAAGAATGATGACCCCCACAAAAAGGACAAAAAATTTGGCGCATTCGTGCGGCTTCCAAAAGAATGACTTTATTTTGAAGCTCGGCAACTTTTGCGGCCAATTGCGATAACATCATGTTTGAAGAAAGAAAAATTTACAACCGTCACTTAATAGAATGAAATTTAAAAATAAAGCAAAAATAGAAATGGGGGTGGAGAAAGAGAATGATAAAAGTAATAAAATCTACGCTTTCAAAATATCAACAAAAATACTTCCCCGGCAACGGCGCCAAAAACTTGATACGTAAAATTTAGGATGTAAATAATATTCTCCAAATTCTACGAACTATAGGCAAGAGCACCTATCGGTCATAGCATAGGATATTTAAAACAAATAAATATCAAGTGTCGTATTCCACGGGTCTGTTGATTACTTCTACTCACGCAAATTAATATTATTTTATCGAAAGTAAAATAGAGTTTTGTAAATAATTAAAAGAAGAAAAACATTTGATCGGGAATCTTTCTTAAGTAAAATATTTCATAAATCTAGAATTCGGAAGAAATCAATTTAGACAAACTTGACCGTGGAGGTTCCCAAAATATGATAGAACCTCTCTCGAGAGAACTACCACCTAACCTTAGGTTGATCGATTAAGACCCCTCGGCCAGTCGAAACCCCTAAGCTTGCTTTATGCTGTGAGCCCCACTATTGGATTTGACTCCAATCCGGAAGATTTGCGACACTCTCTCTCGAGGAGTGCGAACAATTCTTTCTACCGATGAGCGATCTACCCGTATTTACGGATCTCTCGATACACTAAAATACGGATCAAACTTGATTATCATACCCTAAAAATATGAAACCAAAAATTGCAAATCAACGATAAATCTTAGTTTTCCAAACTAAACTATGAATAAGAGATTTTGAAAAGATAAAAGCTTAAGAATTCATCCGACCAAATACTATGAAAATTAACAAAACATAATTGAGAAGAAAGATATTTTTATTTCTAAGTAAAGAAAAGTACAATTGCATGTAAAGTAAATCTAAGCTAGGAATTAAAAAAGACAAGACATAAAATAAAGTTACACTAAGAAGAATGCAGAAAAACTATACTAGAAACGATCCAAACTAAGCATGGCCTGGATGCCCATCACTTTGGCAGCAGCTGGCTTTTATAGGCAGAAAATTGCTGAGTCACGCCCTTGGTCACGCCCGTGACCAAGGGCGTGTAAGCTGCGTAATTGCGTCTTGAAAGCCCGGGAACGTTGGGGAAGAAAAACCGCCAAAATTGATCATCTCGACGGGTCACGGCCTAGGTCACGCCCGTGACCTAGGGCGTGTCTTGACCGAGTCAGGAAACGGCGGGAAACGGCGCGATCTGGAGTTAATTTGGCAGTTGAGGGAGAGGGCACGGCCTCGGTCACGCCCGTGACCAAGGGCGTGTAAGCTGGAACGACTCGGCGGCAGAAACTGCTTGAATTGAATGCTTGTTGGGCGAGTCACGCCCGTGACTTGAAGGTCACGCCCCCGGTCACGCCCGTGACCTGGGGCGTGTAACTTTAATCCGACGTGGCAGCGAGTTCTGTGAGCTGAAAGCGATACACGGTCGTGGCCATGGTCACGCCCCTAGGTCACGCCCGTGACCTGGGGCGTGTATTGAGGGTTTTTGCAGAAATGCTCCAGAATTTCCCCTGAACACGGCTATGTGCTTGAAATTGCTATTAGCAGCCCCAAAGTCCCTGAAAATATAAAACAAAGCAAATTAGATATATATTAAATTAAAATTATATAAAAAACTAATTAATTACTACTAAAATACTATATAAAAATAACTATAAATAATGCACTATCAGGTGCTCATACAAGTTTATATGATAAGGATCCAATGCGATGTAATGTTATGAATCATGACAAGATGAATGCAATGCAATGATTATGATATGATGACACACCCATGCATATTTGCTATGTTGACATAGACCTGTAGTTCCCACTTTTTGAGGGTAGCTAACCTCTCAGGCGCCCCAACTACTAGGTGGGAATGCACACTACGACACCAAGGCCTTATGTATGCCTCGACGCTAAGAACACAATAGTGGAGCACCTACGTACTAGACTCAGAAGGGGTCTTGGGAAGTAAACACCAAGAGCACGGCCCAACCGGTCACTAGGCACGGAAGGGGTCTTTGGAAGTAAACACAAACAGCACAGCGAAACCGACCAAGATCTATCTGCCAGCTCCCATCGGTGTGATGACTAGCGAGCCGTAGATCTTCCACAAGAAATCCTCCAACCAGGATCATTACACTACCAAGTGTAAACCATTCACCGTTATGTAATTCTTAGGAACAACCCATGCTATCGAGCACCCAAGGACTCATTAAAGGAGCCTTCTTACATATCACATCCTCCGAGTTCGACCGAAGCTAATTAGCATCCTAGGCCCCCACAACTGGGCTCTTAACATTTCACCGTAAGATTTAACCATATCTTATAATCCAAACCAAGCGATTAGTGCTACCATGCCAAGTTATCACCACTCTTAGGCAGTAGCGTGTCTACAACATAGAAATTACTCTACAAGATCCTGTAGGACTACTTGTGCGTATGGTGTCATATTCATATTTTACTATATATGTCAGCCCGAACATATCCCCAATAGTCAACCTTTATGCACAATTCACAGCGGGTTCCAACACGATTAAAGTTATCAACCTTATTGAGGGTTATCACCAATCTAAACCATCCAATAGATTACCAAGTGATATGACTGTTAATTCATTCATGTTCCCCCGCACTCTCTATTCAAATGTTCATCGTAATGTTTCATTCATCATAATAATTGCCCACAACGCGTTTATTTGAAATGCATAACCAAGAAGTTCTACTTTCCTTCCCTCAAAGGGGCTGGACTTCATCAGTGGGCTTATATCAACTATGATCATCATATGTTCATTCCTAAGGAATCATATACTCTTAATAATTTACAAAATATTTAATTACGAGATTATTTCAGAACTGAATCCACTGAAACTTCTATCATAGCTCATACACGTCAGTTTGAACATCTCTCCCAAATTTAAGTTTCATCAATTCTTGCCATAATTATGCATCGTAATGTCCTATTTCAAATTCATAACATTCATCTATGCCTCTCCCAATTAACATGGGAATCCAAGAACTCCTACCACACCAAAGGAGGAGAACCCGATGTTCTCTTTTTGCTAGCGCCTCCGGTAGCGCTACCGCCGGGCGCTAGTGATCCAGTCGACACACCTTCCCGTCCACATTAAGTGTCGACGGGAAGTTATCCCTTCCCGTCGACCAGTCGATACGCTAGCGTCAGTGGTAGGGCTACCGTCGGGCGCTAGTATTTCTACCAACACTCCTTCCCATCGACATTAAGTGTCGACGGGAAGTTATCCCTTCCCGTAGACAAGTCATATAGCTAGCGTCGGTGGTAGGGATACCTCCGGTCACTAGTATTTCTACCAGCACTCCTTCCTGTCGATATTAAGTGTCGATGGGAAGTTATCCCTTCCCATCGACAAGTCGACTCGCTAGCGCCCGCAATAGGGCGACTGTCGGATTCTAGCATTTCTACCAGAACTCCTTATCATCGACATTAAGTGTTAACGGGAAGTTATCCCTTCCCGTCGACAAGTTGACTCGCTGTCGGTGGCGGAAATGCTACCGTCAGGCTCTAGTATTTCTACCAGCACTCCTTCTAGTCGACATTAAGTGTCGACGGGAAGTTATCCCTTCCCAGCGACCCATCGACATGCTAGCGCTGGCGGTATCACTACCGTCGGGCCCTAGCTAATAGGAAGCGGATCATCTATTAATCACCTCCAAATTTCTTCACTTTCACCCTAGCTCCAAAACATACACATATTCTTTTTTTCCTAATGGTTGGACTCTCATCACTATGTATATATCTAATATGATTCATGTTCAATAATTGCTACCACAATTATAATTAAAGCCCTTTTTAATAAAGACTATTCATCATCTTTCACCACAAGAAATTAGGGCATTTCACCTTCTCCCCTCCAATACTCCCTCATTAGGCCACCAATATTCACGAATTCAACACCTTTAACTTTGTATTGAAGAGAGGAGTTGATCGAAGACATACACGCGGCAAACATACACGCGGCGAACGACTCCATAGAATATAAGCACTAGCGTGGACACTTCCTAAGAAACTCCATTAATCTCACTAAATCAAGCACTTTTGAGCTCAATGTCTCTCCTAATTAGATCTAAAGATGTAGCACCAATGGAGAGGGGTCAGAAGTCACCTTATTTTTTGGCCATGGCTCAAGCTCATCTTCATGGCAGCAGGGTGGTCATCGGCCAAGCTCCAAATCTTCTCCCTAGCTTGCTCCTTCAAGAACTCCTTGGTTAACTCTATTAAGGTGTGAGGAAGAAGATAAAGAAAAGAAGCAGAAGAAGATGAATAGGGCTATCTGATTAGGAGAGTTCAGCACATTTTTGTTAGGAGAGAAGGAAGAGAGAGTGAGAGATTGCATTATTGAGCATTAATTGCAACCCACATTCCATGCCTTATGTTGGAACTCCACCACTATGTGTCAACTTATTAGTGACTTTTAATTCCACCATCAACTTAGTTTTAGGCAATTTAGGCCACCCACCATGGAAGAAATCACGTGCACTGATTCGGCTGCTACCACCGGCACTAGCTGAAGCTACCGCCGGCGCTAGCTCCCTTCTACCAATCCTTTGCCATTTACTTTCTAGCTTCAAGGGCTGAGGGTTACACCCACTCCTGGAGATCAGGGCACATCCATGGCACCATTATCACCTCAAGATTCCTACCTAGCCCAAGCATCTCCATGTGACTCATGTCACTCGAGGGGTCTAGCTTGAATTGGGATGTTACAATTTCTTCCACTGTCACTCCTGGTTCTTACCAAGAAGCTCTTACCATTCCTCACTAGAAGGCTGCCATGGATGAGGAAATGAACACTCTCACTGAGCGGGGTACTTGGACCCTTGTTCCAATTCCTCTAGGCACCAATGTTGTTGGCTGTCGCAGGGTCTTCGTTTTTAAGTTTCATCCTGATGGTACTGTGGATTGTTACAAGGCACGTCTGGTTGCTAAAGGTTTCACTCAGACATATGGCACTTTCTCTCCGGTAGCTCGCATCAGCACTATTCGGGTTCTCTTCTCCGTTGCCATCAACAAAGTTTGGCCAATATATATACCCAACGTCAAAAATGCTTTCTTATATGACGATCTGCAAGAGGAGGTCTATATGGAGAAACCTCCTAGGTATATTTCTCAGGGGGAGACACGTCTATGCAAATTGCGAAAAGCCATCTATGGTCTTAAACAAATCCCTTGAGCATTTGATAAATTAAGTGGCATTGTAGCTATCATTGGATTTACAAGAAGCTCTACAGATCACTCTCTCTTCACTCACAAAACCTCTCAGGGACTGGTGGTTCTTGCAGTTTATGTTGAAGACATTCTCCTGAATGGTGATGATCAAGCTGGAATAGCATTAACAAAGAAACATCTCCGTCAACACTTTGTCAACAAAGATATGGGACCTCCAAAGTACTTTTGGGGATCGAGATTTCACGAAAACAAACCTCATTGGTTCTCTCACAACAAAAGTATGCTCTTGATCTCTTACAAGAGATAGGGCTGACTGAGGCTAAACCTGCTGATGCCCCATTGTTGCCAATGAAGATAAAATGTGGCAATACGATTCTCCACCCTTTTCAAACGTTACAAGATACAGACGTCTAGTAGGCAAACTCATCTATCATACGGTTATAAGACCAGACATCTCATACGTTGTAGTCAAGGTTAGTCAGTTCCTGCAAGCTCCAAGAGAATGCCATCTACAATCTTCTCTAAGGATACTAGAGTATGTTAAAGGGGATCAAGGAAAGGGACTACTCTTTCAGAAAAATAATCATCTCAAGATTAAAGCCTACTCGGATTCTAGCTATGCCGACGATAAAGAAGATCACAAATCTACTTCGGGATTCTGCATCTTTGTAGGGAAAAATTTAGTGACCTGGAAGAGCAAGAAATAATCAGTTGTCTCCAGGTCAAGTGCAGAAGTTGAGTATCGAAGCATGACGTCGACAACTTCTGAACTAAAATGGTTACGAGCTCTCATCCTGGATTTAGGAGAAGTTTATAACCATCCTCTACCAATGTTCTGCGACAACAAAGCGGCTATTTAAATATCAAAGAATCCAGTGTTTCATGAAAGGACAAAACATATTGAAGTAGATTGCCATTTTATTAGAGAAGAGATATTGAAGAAACAAATCTATACTCCATTTGTCGCGTCTGACAATGAACTGGCTGATTGTTTCACCAAAGCAGTTTCTACTTCTTTTTCAAACATTTGTGACAAGCTGGGCATGATTGATATATATGCTCTAGCTTGAGGGGGAGTGTTGGAGTTTGGAGACCGGGCGGTCTGGCATTCTACCCATGCGGTCAGATGTAGTGTGAAGACCGAGCGATCTGGTGTCCTCCCTAGCTGTCTGATGCTATGTTGAGACCCGTGTGGTCTGACAATCTACCTGTGCGGTCTAGAGTTCTACCCGTGCGGTCTGATGTTATATGAAGATCGGAGGGTCTAGTGAGGAGACCGGGCTGTCTGGCGGTCTATTAATGTGGAGACCGCCGAGTCCAGTGTAGTGTCCTGTATGTGTTTAGTCCCACATCGATTATTTGTAATCTCCTCTCTCTCCTCCATTCTATATAAAGGAGGTCATACCTTTGTAAATACATGTTTTTGGAAATAAAAAATCTTTATTATTTTCATCTTCGCGGTCTCCTTTCATCTGTTCGCACAACAAGGAACATTCTGATGGCCTCCAGCCTTGCTATTGGAGAAAATGTCTGGTTAAATACAATCCCCTCCTCTTTCCTGTATCATTGGGCCACAAGTATGGCCTTATTCCTGATTATGACTCTTGTTGAATCCATTTTGATTTTGAATACCTATTTGGTGCCAATGACTAGGTAATTCTTTGTTCTTTCAATCAATGTCTGGACCTTGTTCCTCTCAAACTGTGTTAGCTCTTATTGCATAGCAGATATCCAGTGGGGATCACTATCTGCTTCTTCATACTACTTGGGTTCATACTGAGAGAAAATTGCAATATTGTTTCATGTGTGAGCTGTTTCCTTGTCTGTACTCCAACTGTCAAATTTCTATAACTCATGTTGAGTTACTTAGGAGATTCTCTTCTTCCTGATGAACCACTTGCTATTCTTCCTGAAGAACCACTTGCTCAGTGAAAGTGAGAAATCATCTTCATTCACTGGAATTATCTCAGTGGCTGGTATCTCAGGTGCTGTGAGTTCCTCCTCATCTGCTGCAGAATCATCATATGAATCAGCGCCAATTTTCTGTTTTCCTTTACACTGATGGATGATCTATGATGCTTAGCCTTTCAACTTGATATGCTAGATGATCTTCTTCCTGCAAAACAGTGCTGGTGGAAGTTTCCTTTCCCTTATCAAACATGTTAGTTTCATCAAATACCACATGCATAGACTCCTTAATCTTGAGAGAGCTTTTATTATAGCACCTATAGGCCTTGCTCGATGAGGAATATCCCAAAAATATCCCATCATCAGCCTTCTTGTCAAATTTGGCAAGATGACTTTTCCCATTGTTAAGGATAAAGCAAGTACAACCAAAAATCCTAAAGTAAGTGTCTATGGGTGCTTTTTCCTTCATTAACTCGTAGGGAGTCTTCAACTTTGTCTTATGGATGAGACTTCTATTTAGAACATAGTTGGCAGTATTCACTACCTCAGCCCAAAAGGACTTTGGCAAGTTGGATTCAGCCAATAATGTCCTACCTGATTCAATTAGGGTTCTATTTTTCCTTTCAACCACGCCATTTTGTTGGGGGGTTTTTGGAGCTGAAAAGCTTTGTCTTATCCCTTCATCCTCACAGAATCTACACATTAACTAATTCTCAACTCAGTACCATGATCACTTCTGATCATAGCAACCTGAGTATTGAATTCAGATTGAATCTGTCTAATGAATCTTTAGAGGATCTTGAATGTGTCTGACTTAGCGTTTAGAAAGAACACCCAGCTGAACCTAGAAAAGTCATCAACAATAACTAAGGTATAGGACTAACCTGCTAAGCTCTGAGTGGAAATAGGACCAAATAGGTCCATGTGCATCAAGAATAGGATTCTGGGGAATAATTCTTACCAATTGTTTTGAATGACGATTTGATCTGCTTTCCTAGTTGGTAGGCTCTACAAGGATGGTATTTATTGAACCTACCTGTTGGTAAGCCTCTTACTTGGTTAAGCTTAGAGAGTTTGGCAATGGTCTTAAAGTTAAGATGACTAAGTCTCCTATGCCACAACTTATTGTATTCTACCTGGGAGTTAAACAAGCAGATCTCTGACTTTGTATACTCAAAGTCTACAACATAAACCGTACCTTTCCTAATACTAGTCAATACTATTTAGATAGTTATAGAACAAATTATATGACATAAAGACTTAGTGAATAAAATTTGTATTCACCATCACACAGATGGCTAATACTAATTTGATTATGTTGGAGACCTTCAACATAAGCTACCTTCAAAAAGAAGACATCCCAATCATTAGCAGCTATACCCTTTAGTTTGACCAAAGTGGGAATTCCCAAAGATTACCGTAGGCACTTCTTTTGCCTTGTAGTTTTCTAGCAGTTCTTTTGTTCCAGACATATGCATGGATCATCCACTATCCAGATACCACTGCTGGTTTGTGGTTGAACAGTCTCCGTTCTGCACATGAAATTAAACATTAGTATAGACCCTCACATGTTGGAGTCACTTTCTTCTATCATCATATGGAGTTATGAAAGAATAAGATGGTCTTTCAGTACACCCCTTATGGTGAAGAAGTGCTGCATTATTATGCCAACAAAGTTTGGCTATATTCCCTAATTTAGAACAACAGAACATCTAGGAATAGAGATATGGAATGGTTTAGATGTTTGATGAGTTCTTGCGAGAAACTTGCGTCGAGAAGAAATCGATGTATCTTTAGAGTTGCGTCGAGTGTAAATCCACGTGTCTACATAATTCCGTTGATAGTAATTCGATGCGGAGTATTGGTTGCGTCGAATATAATTCGACGCACCCTCATACTTGCTTTGAATTGATGTCGACGCATATGCTAATCTCCGTCGAGTTGCATTTGACGCATCGTTAAAATTGCGTCGAGTTTTATTCAAAGTATGGTTCTTTTTCTTAAGATTTTAATTATTTTTAGTTGGCTTTTCTAAGGGGTGTTTACCTAAAATTCCTGGTTGATCTGTAATATTTACCTTATTAAATATTAAGAGTTTATTAGGGTTATTGTTATGATCTTCACATGATCCTAAGTTGTTATTAGGTCTACACCTAAATAATACTACATGATTTTGCCAAGCAGGTTTGCTAGGGATTAGTGTGCTATTGGATGGTACTTATTATAGATCAAGATGATCAAATCTCTTAGAGAGAATTTATGAGATATCCTTTGACTTTTGACTCCTTCCATTGAGGGAGTCCTCAAAGGCTTTTGCATTTGTGAGTTCTATCTTGAAATCAGAGTTTTCATTATCTAATATGAATATTTCTTTTTCTTTCTCGAACAATTAATCTCTCAGATCATAGTTGACTGAGTATAGATTATCTTTCCTAAGGTCTTCTAGTTCTGTTTTGATTATTTTTAGTTTCCTCTGGCTATTAATATAATCTTGATAGAATTCTTAAAAACAATCCTTAAAATATTTTGAGGAAAAATCAAAATCATCAAAGATTGTTACCTCATTCTCAACAGTGGAGTCTGTTGGAACAAGGACTTCCTCATCTCCTAGGTTTGAGAATAACAAAACCTATTTGTATTTGATCTTGTGTGTTTAAAGTGTAAAGGAAACAAAGTCCATATGACTCAAGGATTACATAAGAAGGTTGCCCATAAATTTGAGCCATCAAATCCAACATGCCCACTAGCGCCGGCGGTAGCACCTAGTGCCTAGTGCTAGCGATGATTAGCGCAAGTTCAGGAGCACATATAGAAGGAGCTAGCGCTTGGCGGTAGCCGATAGCGCAGGCGGTAGCGCGAAGCATAGAAGGCAAGAGAGAAATGTTACCTCGGATTGAAGATTCTGCCGCGCAGAATATGTCCTCATATGGGATAGCACCGGCGGTAGCACTAGCGCAGGTGCTAGTGCTGAGGCTATAAATAGGACCCCTCTTCTCTCGTTTGAGTGAGTCATCAGAGAGAGAGATTTAGTGCTAGAATTCCAGAGGCTGCCTTGGCCAAAAGTTGATGTCCTACCAAAGTTCTGCGAATTTCTGAAGGAGAATCTCTTCACGCCGGATCCAAACGACGTCCTCTTCTACAACGCTTATTCTACAGCGGATCTTCATCTCCATCTTCAGAAGATCTTCAAGAGGGAAATTTTATTATTATCATTTCATATTTCTTGTAAACGGTTAGAAAATTCGCTTCGTGTTGGCGACTAGGTCTGGGTAAGACTTAGGGCAGAAATTCGCCTCGTGTTGGCGACTAGATCTAGGTTAGGTCTAGGGGGTGCTCAAGGCCATATCCAGGGTTGGATTGGCTAGAGCAGCTTGAGGCCAAATATGGGGAGGATAGGCTAGGGTCACCGGCTAGGGTCACCGGTTCATGGGGATGCGAGTCGGGATAGAAAACAAAAAAGAGTTTACTATTATTCGCCACAGATTTCTAGCATTATAGAAATCAACTTTTGTAAAACCTTATTTCATATTAATAAAACATGTCTCTACTTTATTTCAATTGTTTTACTTGATTTCTTATCTTCTTAATCACGCATTATTTCAAGTATATCAAAATATAACATAAGTTTTAAAAACCCTTATTCACCCCCCCCCCCCTCTAAGGGCGCCTACCGATCCAACAAGTGGTATCAAAGGTATGTTTTATTTCAATTAGCTTAACAACTAGGAATAATGGCGTCTCATGATCTCGCTTCTACTAGTGGGGTAAATTTTTAAGAAGAAGAAAAATCTCTTAAACGACCTTTATTTGAAGGAACAAATTATAAAGGATGGAAAATTGTAATTGAAAAATTTATTAAAACTATAGATATCGAAGCATGGAATTTAACAATAGTTAGACCAGTGGATGAATCAAATAAAAAGGAATGTCATCTTAATGCAAAAGCCAAACACTATTTATTTTGTGGTTTATCAAATGAGGTTTTCAAATTAATATATTGTTTTTCTAGTGCATACAAGATATGGAAATTTCTTGAAGAAATGTAGGATCTTCCTCTCACAGGTATGGAACAAACACAGGAGGAGAAGGACATACAAGCATCCACCGCTATTCAAGAAGATCTCCATCATAGCAAAATCATGGAAAGTGTCTCAGACGAAGAAAATAATACACCAAGAGAAAAGAAGATGAAAATTCATCTATAAAGGTGGAAGGCCTAGAAGACGACAAAGGAACGTCATGTTCACATCTTACCTCGTCAGATAGCGCTGTAAGAAAGTCTAATTCCTCTTCTTATTTTCATATACTAAAAATTGCTAAATGTAAAATGAAGAAATTGAAAATTGCTAATGAAATGTTACGTTTAGAAAATAAAAGATTAAAAGATAATTAAGAATCTAAATGTGATATAAGTTCTTCATCTTGCCCAAAAATTGAAATCTTAAGACCTTGTTCTGATTGTAATGATATTAAAGATAAATTTAAGGAACTTTAAAAATAAATTATTTGTGTAAAAGAACATAATGAAAATTTATTTTTAGAAAATTCATCTTTGAAAAGTGATTGTGCTACGTGCCAAAATTATAAAACTGAAATCAAAGAGATGGATGAAACATTTGATGAATTTAGAAACGACTATCAAAATCATATTGACTCTATTGTTTCCACTCTTAAAAATTGCACAATAGCTTATAATAAAGCTAGGCATAATTTAAATATTAAGAATGATGAATTAAAATAAAAAATCAACGTGCTTATGAAAATTATAAATATAAATTCATAATATCAAGAAATATCTAAAAACATGTTAAATAAAAATATGAACATGAATGTTTTAACTAAACCAAATAATAAACACAACGGATTTGCAAATCAAAGTCAAAATCACCATTATTTACAAAATCATGTTTCTCTTAACTTAACAGCAACATTACACAAATTTCCTAATCATCACAATCATAATCTTCAATATAAAGATTATCGCAATAAAAGCTTGGTGCATAAGAAACCAAGGTTTGAATGGAGGCCCAAGATTAAAACTGAAACTTTAACTTCATCTATATCTACTCACAAACCTAAACATTATATTTGGGTACCCAAAGGAACCACCACACTTGGTCCTCTTTGGATACCTATATCTCTTATTCATTAGGTATCACCAAATGCATGAAGTAGAATATTTTCAAAAATGAAATACACGAATTTTCTACTTCATGATAAGCTTTATTGTCTATTCTTTTCTTATCCTTTCTTTTTGGTATGGACATCATATAGACACAAGACTTTATCACTTACAGATTTATAAATCAAATTATCAAATTTTAAAGTCATACCCATTATTTCTAATGACCAATCTATTCTTCCAAAACTCATTGTATATATATATCATAAATTGAGTTCAAAATGTTCTATGTGTTATTAAAATCTCAAGTCATATGATTTCAAACACATACTACTTCATATGATTTCAAATTTGCTTAAACATCTCCACTTCATATGAGTTCAAATTTATAAATAAAACATAAAACAAAACATTCAAAAACTACCAAAGAAGGACCAGATAAAAATAGTCAAACATCCAGAAACAACAAAATTAAACATTACAGATAACGCTAGCGCTAGCGGGTAGCGCCGGCGCTAGCAGACAGTATCCAAAAGCATGTGTTCAAATCTTAAATCATTACATAACTCAAATATTAGTCAGCCTCTGGAAATTCCTACTCCTCTACTCTGTCTCGTCTATCTCCTCCACAATAGGAATTGGGGATTGTCTTCTGCGAGTCCTCTGAATCGAATGATGCGGTGGATCCTATACTTTGTTGTCCCACTCCCTTCGCTCTGGTGTAGATGGTTTTAGCTTGAATGCCTTGATCATGAACTTCACCATCTTCTTTATACCAGAAACATCTTTCTCCACTTTTGTCATCCGCTCTCCCATTTCATCTCGAAAAGATTCAAATGAATCATCTCGAGCCCCTTGAGATGATGCTACTCGCCGGAGTGGTGGTCGAGCAGACGTCAATGGCTCATCCGGGTGGGATATAGCTCGTAAGTGTGATGTACTATAGAAAGGAGGAAAGTAGTCTATCAAGCAAAAACCTAACTCAATAGAAGGGTATATCACATGAATGACCCGTTGTATGATGCCACCAAGGGGCAAGTTGTTATATCTCGGGCGGGAAGGCTGCCACAACTTGTATGAATAACGAATCAAAGAGAGTAATAAGTCAGCCACGTCAAACTTTTCCTCCTCCAAAATGAAATAGGTGACATAGCTAATTTGTGTTGTGATCTTTGTTGTATCACCCAACTTCAGCATAATTATGTGTCCTAATACATCTTGAATGACTAGGGAATCTACTGTGAGTGTCGACAAAGTGGAGATCAGACTCCTGCATTCCCTATTATGCAGCACCATGTTCACATGAGACCAATCTCTATCTACCCTAAACTTCTCAACAATCTCCAACCGATTTGGATGCTGGGTCAATCCAGACACGTCCCTCAGTTGGTCATGGGTAATTGTCACAACTTGTCCTTGCACTAAAGACCACACTCCTCCATCCAGCTCTGTCTGCGATGGGTTTTCCAAGTGCGTATAGAATTCTCATACTAACTCTGAAGAAAATCCATCAAAAATAAATAAATTCAACACCTCGGAGGTTGCAAATAGTTGCATAATATGGTGGTGTCGAGGCATGTCAAACTCCATGATATATGGAACACCTACTACTGCAGCCTCCACAACCAGCTCTGCACTTTTCTTTCCTCTTGTTCCAGGAGCCATCTGCCACATTATAAGAAAAATTAAAATTAAGCAACATCACTAACGCCAGCGCTAGAACTAGCGCCCGACGCTAGAACTAGGACCTGATATAGCACCGACGCTAGTCCTCTGATCTAAAAATTTCTAGATCTCTCTACTATATAAATTATTTTCAAATACCAAATAACTAGATCCAAGAAACCCACATAATCTAAACAAAAATCAAAACTAAAATCTTCATAAAAAATTATAAAAATAATGAAGATCCTCTTTTTAAACGAACCTTATCCTAGATCTATCATCAAAATAAAAAGTTTTTCATATATCTTCATCACAAACCTCAAAATCAAAATGTTAAAAGAAAAATCATCAAAATGATGAAGATTTACTCTTGTCTCTCTCTTCAAAAATAAAAGAATCAAGTGTCACAACCCGCATTTTCTCCAAATTTAAGAATATCAGAGTAAGAGAAAATACACGTCATGATGCCACGTCATACAGGAGACAACTGTAGACGCTCAGGCGGGAACCTATTACTTAACTAAACAAACATGATTATATGATAAGTCATCATTTGAAATCATTTATTAGGGGTTTTGAGATAAGAACTGTGTCTCTCAGTTCGTGGATCAACTAGTCCACCGAGAAAGTATATATAATTGCAGCGGAAAATACTTGATTTAGTTTACTTAAAGTTTTACATGTATGCAAACGACGGAGCATGACGTAAGTGATATGCACATAACTAGGCATACTGTAAGAGTAGAAAATACCTTTAGACGACTTTAAAGTTAAGGGTTTTAGTTAGAAAGAATGCAATGAGGATGAAGAAAAACCATTTTATAACTATAATGCACCTAACATAAATCATTCCCAGAGGGTAAGATACTCAAGATCTAAAAGTAGTGGCATAATCTGGCAAATAAACTATAAAGTATAAAAAGGGGCACAATGGGCGTCAACAACATGACACTAACCCATTGGCACCAACTAGTATGTCTGAGCACAAGAAGTAACTAAAAACAACTACCTCGCAGCAGCTGGGTGAACAGCTACTAAAACTCTGAACTTCAGGCTACACCACTAGCCGTTACGGCTCTGAACCTGAGGCATTCAATAAAACAAAGAACGCCTCAGCAAGGGATTACAAGTGGCAGAAATCTAGCAGAAAAACAAGCAAGGCATAAGGCTTACCAACCCAAGCCAAATTTACCGAAAGAGAGCTCTGAACAAAGAACCAACAAGCATCAAGTGCACTAAATATCAAAAGAGGAACAACACGTTCATTTATTTAGTTTCATCAATTAAAGAGACTGATCAGCTCAAATTATACGGGAGTGGTTAACTACCTCCGCTACCCAAAGCCCAAAACCAGGTGGGGGTACCACTAGACCCAACCACCCAAACACGACTACCGTGCAAGGCTATAACATTCCCCCACTATCCCCCAAACACGACTACCGTGCAAGGCTAAAGACAGTGGTTCTTAACAAATTTAATCTTTAATTAAAACACGGGGCGTAATCCGGAATAATAACACCATAACACTCTAAGAATAGGGTAATATATGAAGAAAATGGCCCAAAACTTCGATCAGAAGGTTCAGGGATTTCTTGAGTAAAAGTCGATATTTCCTGAGAGGAAGTCTGTAATTTCATGAGAGGAAGTCTGTAATTTCATGAGAGGAAGTCTGTAATTTCATGAGAGGAAGTCTGTAATTTCATGAGAGGAAGTCTGTAATTTCATGAGAGGAAGTCTGTAATTTCATGAGAGCCAGTCTGTAATTTCATGAGAGGAAGTCTGTAATTTCATGAGAGGAAGTCTGTAATTTCATGAGAGCCAGTCTGTAATTTCATGAGAGCCAGAGAGGATTTCTCGAGAGGCAGAATGATTTCTCGAGAGGCTGAATGATTTCTCGAGAGGCAGAATGATTTCTCGAGAGGCAGAAAGGATTTCTCGAGAGCCTGAAAGGATTTCTCGAGAGCCAGAAAGGATTTCTCGAGAGCCAGAAAGGATTTCTCGAGAGCCAGAAATGATTTCTCGAGAGCCTGAAAGGATTTCTCGAGAGCCTGAAAGGATTTCTCGAGAGGCAGAAAGGATTTCTCGAGAGCCTGAAAGGATTTCTCGAGAGCCTGAAAGGATTTCTCGAGAGGCAGAAAGGATTTCTCGAGAGCCAGAAAGGATTTCTCGAGAGGCAGAAATGATTTCTCGAGAAATAGCAGAAACCGAAATTTTCGAGTAAAAACTGATGATTTTCTTGACAGCAATTTAATAGTTAAGTATATAGGAGGAAGTTTGATGAATCAGGGGAGAACAATAAGGAGGTTATAGGTTTTGCATGACAACAAATCAACACTCCAAGACTTAAGTTAAACCGTGCGACATGAAATCGACACAAGCGAAACAATGCTTCGAGAAACGAAAGAGAAGGAGGAGGAAGCCACTTGCCTTAAACCTTGCAAACTCGAAGATCTCCGCTCCGAAAGCTATGGATCGGCTAGGGAAACACATGAGCACAGATTCCTGAAACTTTTCGGGTCGAAAGAAGGGGTTAGGTCACTACCCTAACTCTAAAAATTCCACAAAACGGGAAAAGCTTACCGCTAGAACGAAGATCTCGCCGAGAGCTTTCCAAATCTTCTCTCCAAACACGATTCCGACTACTACAGCCCTAGAAATCGCCGATCGAACGCTCCTCAAAGCTCCGCACTCGCCCTTTCGCTCGGCGGCTGATTTGATCGAGGAAGAGGAAGAATAGGGAAAGGGGAAGGCTTTAGGCTTATATATAAACCTAAATTTGTTATTTAAATAATTAATTAATTCCCCAATTTACTTAAACTGCGAGGGCGACCAAAACACCTCGGATTTCTATGAAATTCGCACCCTAGCTGAAAAACGGCGCTACGAATCCAACGGCGAAGTCAGAATTCCATTCCGACGAGCCAAACCCCAGATAAAGCCTTCCAAAGCTAAAATCTTGATATCCACTCAAAATCTTCACTTTAACTCGAAACGACGCGAAATCTCGCACGCTTGACCTAAATCACAAGCTTTAACTAAGCTAAAACTCGAAACACTACCAGACGAGCTGACATAACGCCCTTACGCCAAAATTATGACATAGAGGGTACGTAAAATAATTAACGAAAATCAGGGGCGTTACAGTCACTCCCCCTAAAAGGAAGTTTCGTCCCGAAACTTGAAATCCAAGGATCAAGAAAGATACAGAAACAATTCTAAGGATACAGAAAAGAAGACTTACCCGAAGTCTAAGAGAAGAGGCTAGGATGAGTCTCTCTCATAGCAGATTCCAATTCCCAAGTTGCGCTTTCGACACCCTGATTCTTCCAAAGAACCTTAACCATTGGGATCGTCTTCCTTCTCAACACACGCTCCTGAGTCCCCAAGATTCGGACAGGCTCTTCGACATACGAAAGATTGGGCTGCAAAACTGGCACCGAATCAAGAACAAGCCGATCACTACGCAAACACTTCCTCAACTAGCTTACATGAAACACATCGTGAACATTAGGGAAGGAAGCAGGCAAATCCAATCTATACGCTGACACTCCGATGCGCTCAACAATCTGGAAAGGTCCCACATACCGGGGATCCAACTTGTGGTTCCTTCCAAACCTCTTAATACCAGGCATCGGAGAAACTTTCAAGAACACCCTGTCTCCAACGGCAAACTCTAAATCCACTCTTCTTCGATTCGCATACTTCTCATACCGCTCCTGAGCAATGCGGAGCTTCTCGCGGATATGAGTCACAGCAACATTCATCTCTTCCAAAGCCTCTGGGCCTAGCAAGGGACTCTCACCAACCTCGGCCCAAAACAACGGAGTCCGACAACGCCTCCCATACAGAGCCTCAAACGGGGCCATTTGAAGGCTTTCTTGATAACTGTTATTATACGCGAACTCCATCAATCCAAGCCGCTTATCCCAAGCTCCACCATGATCTAAGATATAGCACCTTATCATATCTTCCAAAATCTGATTTACTCTTTCTGTCTGACCATTGGTTTGGGGATGATAAGCGGTAGAGTACCTAAGGTCAGTACCCAAGGCTCCCTGCAAACTCTGCCAGAAACGAGACGTGTACCTTGAGTCTCGGTCTGACACAATGCTCACAGGCACACCATGCAATCTGATAACTTCATCCAAATACAGCTCTGCTATTTTCTCCATCGAGTATCCAATCTTAAACGGCACAAAGTGAGCACACTTTGTCAAGCGATCTACTATAACCCACACCGAGTCATGACCACTGGGAGATCTCGGCAAACCGGTAATGAAGTCCATCGAAATACTCTCCCACTTCCAGCTTGGAATATCTAACGGGTTCAACTTACCTCCAGGCCTCTTATGATCTGCTTTCACGCGCTGACAAGTTAAACATTTAGACACGTACTTCGCTATATCATTCTTCATACCCGACCACCAAACGATCTGCTTCAGATCCTTATACATTTTCGTGGAACCAGGATGATAGGAAACACTAGAATCATGCGCCTCGCTACAGATCTTTGTCCGAATTTCTCCCAACGCGGGGACGCAATATCTGCCTCGGTACCTCAAAGTATCCTTATCATCGATTGAAAAATCTGGTAATTCTCCTTTTTCAGTCCTACTTCGAAGATGCTGCAAGTCAGGATCTTCCTTCTGATGCAGCCTAGTAAGGGCAATCCAAGAAGGCTCTTCAACCTCTAAGCTCGAAGGTGCGGTACAACTACCGACTAAGATATCCATCAACATAAACTCCTCTACTAAGGACTGCACTGAAAGATTGAAGATATGTGCAGTTTTCCGGCTCAGGGCATCGGCCACCACATTAGCCTTACCCGGATGGTACAGAATATCTACATCATAATCCGCCACATACTCCAGCCACCTCCGCTGGCGCAGATTCAGCTCCTTCTGGGTGAAGACATACTTCAGACTTTTATGATCTGTGAAAATCTTGCATGACACTCCATATAATAGGTGTCTCCAAAGCTTCAAAGCATAGATTACTGCGGCGAATTCTAAGTCATGCGTAGGGTAATTCTTTTCATGAACCTTCAATTGTCTAGACCCATAAGCAATCACCTTCCCTTCTTGCATCAACACACATCCCAGTCCAATGTGAGATGCGTCTACATAAACTGCATACTCGACTCCTTCGATCGGCAATGCCAACACCGGAGCACTACACAAACGCCTCTTCAATTCCTGAAAGGCCTCTTCGCACTTATCGCTCCAAACAAAAGCAGTATTCTTCTGGGTAAGCTTAGTCAAGGGTGCGGACAGCACTGAAAATCCTTGGACAAATCTCCTGTAGTACCCGGCCAACCCTAGGAAACTCCTTATCTCCCTAGGCGTCGAAGGCGTCTTCCAATCCAATACGGCAGAAATTTTAGCGGGGTCTACCGTAATTCCATCTTTGTTCACCACATGACCCAGGAAGGACACTTGAGAAAGCCAGAATTCGCACTTACTCAGCTTCGCAAACAACTTGTGCTCTCTGAGAGTAGACAACACTAAGCGCAAATGCATAGCATGCTCCTCAGCACTCCTAGAATAAACCAGCACATCATCTATGAATACCACCACAAAATGGTCCAGAAAATCCTTGAACACGCGGTTCATCATGTCCATAAATGCAGAGGGTGCATTTGTCAAACCAAACGACATGACTAGAAACTCAAAATGACCATACCGGGAACGAAAGGCAGTCCGGGGAACGTCCGACTCACGGATCCTCAACTGATGGTAACCGGATCGAAGATCAATCTTTGAAAACACCGTGCTACCACGCAACTGATCGAACAGATCGTCTATCCTTGGCAACGGATACCTGTTCTTGATGGTCACTTTGTTTAATTCTCTATAGTCTATGCACAATCTCATGGAACCGTCCTTCTTTTTCACGAACAAAACCGGAGCACCCCAGGGAGAAGAACTTGGCCTAATGAAACCACACTGCAACAACTCATCTAACTGAGTTCGCAACTCTTCTAACTCACGCGGGGCCATACGGTACGGTGCCCTAGCAATTGGACGAGTACCAGGCTCAAGATCAATAACGAACTCCACATCTCTAACGGGCGGGAGACCAGGGAGATTAGCAGGGAAGACATCGGGAAACTCTCGCACCACCAGAATATCCTCGATACACGGCGAACCACCAACAGCTTCTACTACAGAAACAAGGTAAGCCAAACAACCGGAAATTAACAGTTTCCGAGCACATACCGCAGAAATTATCGAAGAACTCTGGTACGGAGAACCAAAAACGCTCATGGGTTGACCGTTGTCCATCACGAAGTCCAGACGCTTTTCCTTGCATCGGATGACCGCATCATAACTGGACAACCAGTCCATACCCAATATTACGTCAAAGTCTTCTAAGTCCAACACTTTGAGATCAGCAACAGCCAAGAAATCTCCTAAGAGAACGGGGCAACTTCGGGCGCACTGGTTTGAGGACACCAGATCACCAGAAGGGAACTTAACGAGGAACGAATCGTTGCCCAGCTCAGGGGTCAAACGGTGACGCTCAACGAAGGCCCTTGCTACGAACGAATGGGTAGCACCCGAATCGAACAGAACACGCGCCCAACGATTCTTTACCTTAAATCCTCCTATAAGCGCGAAGAGAAACTAGTCTAATACAGCGAACTAAAAAGGAAACAAGACTAAACAGTTGTCTAAAGGTCTAACCTGCGATCACTTGGGTCGAAGACTGCGCTTGCTCCTGGGTTAACACGTTCAGCTTTCCTCTTCCTTTATCCTGATGCTGCGGCGGCGGCAAGGTTCGAAGCGGTACAGGCTGCAACGGGGGTTGAATCAGCGGGCATTGGAACTTCATGTGCCCCTTCTGCTTGCACTGGAAGCAGACTTTATCTTTGGTCCAACACTGGGCCACATCATGCCCTTTCTGCTTGCACAACTGGCAGAGCACCTCACCCTTCGGAGCACCCTAGATTGCTAGCACTCGCTGATGCTTCTGAGCTCCCTTCCTCTTGAAACATTTCTCCACTGGATGGTCGGGGCGGCCACAGAAGCTACACACCTCTCCGCTCCTTTTCTTTGGAGCCGAGCTAGATACCTTGGGGGTCTCCCCCTCTTCGACTTTCCTCTTGTCCTTTTTCATTAGAGCACCCCGATTCTTGGCGTTGTCGATAGCCTCGACTTTCAGCGCTGCTTCTACCACTTCAGCATAACTTTCAGATTTATAAGCACTCGCCAACTGCTGAATATCGCTACGAAGACCTCCAAGAAATCGCTTCATTCTTCCTGCCTCAGAAGCCACTAAATCTGGAGCAAATCTGCTCAACTTACAGAACTCGATCTCATATTCACTAACCGTGAGTTGTCTTTGCTTCAGGTGCAGAAAATTATTCATTAAACGGTCTTGCTCGACCGACGGCAAGAATTTCTTTAACACCATCGCCTTGAACGACTCCCACGAACATCCACCCACGAGATTTTCCCTCTCCCTGATCCACCAGCTCTTAGCAAGTCCTTTCAGTTGGTAAGCGGCGACCATCACCTTTTGGTCTGCAGAGATTCCTGAGTACGAAAACATCTCCTCAATGGCGACAAACCAGTCATCTAATGCCATGAAATCTGCTCTTCCGTCAAATGTAGGAGGTCCCAACCTTTGAAAATGCGAAATGAAATTCATTTCCGGAGGTATCGCTACTGGGGGTACCAAGGGAGCAGGAGGGGTAGGTACAGTCTGTCCTACTACTGGGGCCTGCACTACGGGTTGCTGCCTAGCACCGGCAGCCAACAATGCCTCCACCTGCGACTGCATCGCAACCATCTGCCTTGTCAGAGTCTCATTGCTCTGGCGCAGACTCTCGATCAAGGCTTCACTCTGCGCACCCGAAGACTCGCCCTCCGACTGGGGGGTCGACCTAGTCGCAACACGCCTCCGAGACATCTCTGCTAATACGCATAAACCTCTAATTAAAACTTAACCTTACACTAGAACTACACTGCTTGTTTCAGAACATACATGTACGGTTACTTGCCATTTCCACTACCTTTCTCTGGGATATTTTCATGATGATATGCTAAATTCAGGAACGATACTACATCGTCCCACTTGACTCATGTGCAAGGGGCATGAATGCATGAATTTTCTATTCGTTTTGAAATCATGTGTGTACGAATGTCATCATGTAAATCTTTAGCTTGGCACGTGTGCTTTATGCGGTGTTATGATATGTATGTTGTGCTATGCATTCTAAGAAAAGCCTTAATGCATGTTATGAGCGGCGTACACATGAAATATTATGCATCCCATACTACATAATATCGCATGTAACGAAAAAGAAAACGTGCTAATGGGCATCCATGTGATGATGGTTATGCATCCCATACTACATAACCGTCACATGTTAACACCTATGGTGGATCCATATACAAACACATATTATGCATCCCATACTACATAATATGCCCCGTATACTTCTTATCATGCTATGAGTGTAGTGTTCATGCTTCAGCCAAGACGTACTGATGACACATCGGTGTGTGTATGCAATGAAACCAAATAACTAAACTATATCAGAATTCGTCGCTCGACCAACTTGTCGAACCAACCTCCCTCTGATACCAACTGTCACAACCCGCATTTTCTCCGAATTTAAGAATATCAGAGTAAGAGAAAATACACGTCATGATGCCACGTCATACAGGAGACAACTGTAGACGCTCAGGCGGGAACCTATTACTTAACTAAACAAACATGATTATATGATAAGTCATCATTTGAAATCATTTATTAGGGGTTTTGAGATAAGAACTGTGTCTCTCAGTTCGTGGATCAACTAGTCCACCGAGAAAGTATATATAATTGCAGCGGAAAATACTTGATTTAGTTTACTTAAAGTTTTACATGTATGCAAACGACGGAGCATGACGTAAGTGATATGCACATAACTAGGCATACTGTAAGAGTAGAAAATACCTTTAGACGACTTTAAAGTTAAGGGTTTTAGTTAGAAAGAATGCAATGAGGATGAAGAAAAACCATTTTATAACTATAATGCACCTAACATAAATCATTCCCAGAGGGTAAGATACTCAAGATCTAAAAGTAGTGGCATAATCTGGCAAATAAACTATAAAGTATAAAAAGGGGCACAATGGGCGTCAACAACATGACACTAACCCATTGGCACCAACTAGTATGTCTGAGCACAAGAAGTAACTAAAAACAACTACCTCGCAGCAGCTGGGTGAACAGCTACTAAAACTCTGAACTTCAGGCTACACCACTAGCCGTTACGGCTCTGAACCTGAGGCATTCAATAAAACAAAGAACGCCTCAGCAAGGGATTACAAGTGGCAGAAATCTAGCAGAAAAACAAGCAAGGCATAAGGGGTACCAACCCAAGCCAAATTTACCGAAAGAGAGCTCTGAACAAAGAACCAACAAGCATCAAGTGCACTAAATATCAAAAGAGGAACAACACGTTCATTTATTTAGTTTCATCAATTAAAGAGACTGATCAGCTCAAATTATACGGGAGCGGTTAACTACCTCCGCTACCCAAAGCCCAAAACCAGGTGGGGGTACCACTAGACCCAACCACCCAAACACGACTACCGTGCAAGGCTATAACATTCCCCCACTATCCCCCAAACACGACTACCGTGCAAGGCTAAAGACAGTGGTTCTTAACAAATTTAATCTTTAATTAAAACACGGGGCGTAATCCGGAATAACAACACCATAACACTCTAAGAATAGGGTAATATATGAAGAAAATGGCCCAAAACTTCGATCAGAAGGTTCAGGGATTTCTTGAGTAAAAGTCGATATTTCCTGAGAGGAAGTCTGTAATTTCATGAGAGGAAGTCTGTAATTTCATGAGAGGAAGTCTGTAATTTCATGAGAGGAAGTCTGTAATTTCATGAGAGGAAGTCTGTAATTTCATGAGAGGAAGTCTGTAATTTCATGAGAGCCAGTCTGTAATTTCATGAGAGGAAGTCTGTAATTTCATGAGAGGAAGTCTGTAATTTCATGAGAGCCAGTCTGTAATTTCATGAGAGCCAGAGAGGATTTCTCGAGAGGCAGAATGATTTCTCGAGAGGCAGAATGATTTCTCGAGAGGCAGAATGATTTCTCGAGAGGCAGAAAGGATTTCTCGAGAGCCTGAAAGGATTTCTCGAGAGCCAGAAAGGATTTCTCGAGAGCCAGAAAGGATTTCTCGAGAGCCAGAAATGATTTCTCGAGAGCCTGAAAGGATTTCTCGAGAGCCTGAAAGGATTTCTCGAGAGGCAGAAAGGATTTCTCGAGAGCCTGAAAGGATTTCTCGAGAGCCTGAAAGGATTTCTCGAGAGGCAGAAAGGATTTCTCGAGAGCCAGAAAGGATTTCTCGAGAGGCAGAAATGATTTCTCGAGAAATAGCAGAAACCGAAATTTTCGAGTAAAAACTGATGATTTTCTTGACAGCAATTTAATAGTTAAGTATATAGGAGGAAGTTTGATGAATCAGGGGAGAACAATAAGGAGGTTATAGGTTTTGCATGACAACAAATCAACACTCCAAGACTTAAGTTAAACCGTGCGACATGAAATCGACACAAGCGAAACAATGCTTCGAGAAACGAAAGAGAAGGAGGAGGAAGCCACTTGCCTTAAACCTTGCAAACTCGAAGATCTCCGCTCCGAAAGCTATGGATCGGCTAGGGAAACACATGAGCACAGATTCCTGAAACTTTTCGGGTCGAAAGAAGGGGTTAGGTCACTACCCTAACTCTAAAAATTCCACAAAATGGGAAAAGCTTACCGCTAGAACGAAGATCTCGCCGAGAGCTTTCCAAATCTTCTCTCCAAACACGATTCCGACTACTACAGCCCTAGAAATCGCCGATCGAACGCTCCTCAAAGCTCCGCACTCGCCCTTTCGCTCGGCGGCTGATTTGATCGAGGAAGAGGAAGAATAGGGAAAGGGGAAGGCTTTAGGCTTATATATAAACCTAAATTTGTTATTTAAATAATTAATTAATTCCCCAATTTACTTAAACTGCGAGGGCGACCAAAACACCTCGGATTTCTATGAAATTCGCACCCTAGCTGAAAAACGGCGCTACGAATCCAACGGCGAAGTCAGAATTCCATTCCGACGAGCCAAACCCCAGATAAAGCCTTCCAAAGCTAAAATCTTGATATCCACTCAAAATCTTCACTTTAACTCGAAACGACGCGAAATCTCGCACGCTTGACCTAAATCACAAGCTTTAACTAAGCTAAAACTCGAAACACTACCAGACGAGCTGACATAACGCCCTTACGCCAAAATTATGACATAGAGGGTACGTAAAATAATTAACGAAAATCAGGGGCGTTACATCAAGCATTATAGATCTAGCATCTAAACCCAATTGATAACTTTAAATATCTTCTTCTTCAACATCAAAATCAAAGTTTAAAACAAAAATCACTAAAAATGATGAAGATTTACCTTAGATCTATAAGTGGGCTGTGTTATCTTCTAGGGTTTTTCGGGAGAGTTTCAATGGCAATGACCGAAATGAAAAAGTAAAGGGGATTTAACTAAAGGGTCGATAGCGGCAGCGCTATCGCTAGCGCAGGCGATATCGCACCTTTCTGATTTATTGTATTTTTAAATTCTATAAGATACCTAAATTTATTCTCTACTATATGTACTACTTAGTTTTGCAGTTATGTTTTTTTGATGCAAGATTTTGATTATTACGACTTGAGTTAGGTGTCCTAGATCATTCGAGTTAAAACACATTCATAAATGCAATTTTGCAATTTTTAATCATCTAAAACATCTCCTAAAATTCTGAAATTTCTGCATGAAACTACTATTAGGACACTTAATCAAGATCAACAATTAAAAATTTCAAAATCATCAAAAATCATGTACTGTTTCCCGCGCTAGCGCTAACGCCGGCGCTAGCGCACCTATTTGTTTTTCTGTATTTTTAAAAGTTTGAAAAATTCTTAAAAATATATTAATCTATGTGTACTATTTATTTTTGCACTTCTGCTTTTATTTCATTTTTGAAAAATCAAATACAAAAATACAAAAGTCAAATAACAAAAAAAATGTTATGGCTTTTTTTGTCATTTGTTTAAATTATATTTCTAAAAGCAAAAATCAAATACAAAAATATAAAATGCAAAAACCAACAAAAAAAACTATATGGAATTTATTGTGATAATCAAGCATGTTTTTTAAAACCATCTTTAGAACATCAACAATGTTCCAATTTATCTTGTCAAACTACTTTGAACATTGTTTTCATCATGCTTTGATATATCTACTCATTTGTGCATAAAATTGTATTGTAAAAGTTGTGTAGAACTAAGCTTAGCATGCCTCTAAGTATGAGTAAATGTTTTATGGTTGATAATGATAATCATTCACTCACTTATTTTGTCAAAGTTTACATATGTTTTTACTCTAAGAATGCTTGCTTGTGTATTGTAATTGTACAATGAATTAAAATTTGCACAAGTATTTTATCTACACTACATTTACTTGCACTCTTAAAAAATTGAGAAAAGTGGTTGTACTTTAATAATCCAATTGGTTTGCAAAGCAAGTGTAATCAGAGAACTTTGTACAAAAAAAATCATGAAATAAATTGACAAAGTTAACTCCACTAAGCACTACTTGAACCTCCTGATAAGTCTTAATAAGCGTTGTGAGGTTGAGCACCTTGGAATGATTAGTAAAGTGAGTTGTGCAAACTTTTCGTTTTTAAAATAAAAACCACTTATTCTTAAGTACACTGGATCACAACAAAAAATCAATATTGAAGAATAAAATTGTGTGATCCCCGAAGCACTACTTTGCACCCTGATAAGTCTTAATGAGGATTGTGTGTGCAAAGCACCTTGGTAGTTGTACATTTTTTCTTTGTGCTTAAAAGTGTGTGGAAGTGAAATTATTTGAATTTTATTGTGCACTTTACTTTACACATGTCTTGTATTTTTGGTTAAATCATTTGTTTACTCTCTTCAAAATACACTTTTGTGCACATCATTATCTTCCATAATACTTCTTCTCATGAGTATTGGATCCTAATGCTAAAATTCTATAATGCTCTTTCTATATAAATGCACTAGATAACCTAGCATGCTTTCTACAATGTTTAGTATGTTTTGAAATTATGAATTAGGATAACATTGTAGTAGTCTCTCTTTCATACATCTCTTTCATGCTTGGTTACTTCATGATAATTTTTAAAACAAGAAAAATGATTTACAAAAAATAAAAACATCTTGTTTCATTTTATGAATCATCATGTATTACAAAAGATGTTTGATTGTATTTTTTTTATGTAAGTCTTCCGCAACTTTACATTTACCTTGTATTCTTTTTATGCTCAAAATTTTGATCTATTTCAATGAAAAGTATTCTAAAACTCCTTATCATTTCCTTCTCTCTAAAAGCTCGATCATGCCTTTATCTTCTTACCAAAACTTTTTGGTGGTGCCTCCTTACCCACTTTTTGCTAATAACAAAAGGGGGGAGGACTAAAATGATAAATAAGATCCGCTATCCAAATGAAAACTTACATGATAATAGCTCAATATGATAACTTACATATTAGGGGAGCATTCACTCACGGGGAGCATGTATTTAGGGGGAGCAAATTATAAATACTAAAATCGATAATTATCCTAAGTCATCACTCTCACACACACACACAAGTAGTTCATCATGCTTATATATATTAATGCTCTGATTTATCAGTTATGGTTTTGTTATTATCAAAAGGGGGAGTTTGTTGGAACAAGGTCTTCCGCATCTCCTAGGTTTGAGAATAACAAAACTTATTTGTATTTGATCTTCTGTGTTTAAAGTGTGCAGGAAACAAAGTCCATATTGTTTGAACATGCTTTTCGCATCTCTTGGTTTGACAATAACAAATCCTATTGTATTTGATCATACTTGTTTTGTGTTTATAGTATGCAAGATTCTGTGCTTTCAAATCTCCATAGTGGTGTGTTTTGTTGCTACCGCGCCGTGTTAACATTACCACTGGCGCTAGCACCAACGAACCGCTGAGATGAAACCGCTGAGAAGGGAAACTGCTGAGACGATACTGCTAAGATGAAATAGCTGAGAATGGAAACCGCTGAGACGAAACTGCTGAGACGAAACCGCTGAGAAGGGAAGGCGCTGAGATGCAAGCGGGCGTTCGACGAAATGTATGAACGACCGCGGGGCGTCAGCGTTACCACGATGCGCTAGCCTGTTTGACGAAATTCATATCAGGGCGTTCGACGATCGACGAAAGCTGAGGCTCGATCGACGAACTGCAGCTCTACCGCAGAGCGTTAGCACTAACGCTAGCGCTAGCGTCGGAAAGACAAAATGGTGTTCAAAGAAAATGATTTTGTTCGACGAACCAGATTGAGATCGACGAAAACAAGTTGCCGTTCGACGAATCAGATTGAGATCGACGAAAATAAGTTACCGTTTGACGAACCAGATTGAGATCGACGAAAATAAGTTTTCATTCGACGAACCAGATTGAGATCGACGAAAGATGAGGTCCGTTCGACGAAACCTGAGCCCCGTTTGACGAAAATGAATAACTACTACGGGCTCTAGTGGATCGACGAAATTGAGGTGCCGGTCGATGAAACACACATTCTACTGCAGTGCATTAATCTTACCGCCCGGCGGTAGATTTTGGAAACATCCTGTCTGCAGTTAATTGAGGAGCAGATTTGGAAGGTGATATTTGGTTGAAGGAAGGAAATCTCACTAACGCGGGTCGTTAGCGATAACGTGACGCGTTAGGCTGTCACAACGATTTGCGCTCAGAAGTTGCCTTAACTGCCATGATCCGTGTGCGCGTCGTGTCATAATCGCAGGGCTGTAGTACTAGCGCAGGCGGTAGCTGTCGAATCTATTTAAAGTGCAGTGCTTCCACCATTAGGTTTTGCTGATACAGAAGGAGTTGAAGCCACATATTCAGAGCACTCGTGAGAGCCTTCTCCAAGTAGCCCGAAGAACTCCGTCAATGTCCGTGAACGCAAAGAACTTGAAGACCAATACGATCGCATCTACATCGACATTCAAGTTCTACTTTTGAGGGAGTTTTTAGTTTGTGTCTTGTTTTATTTTCAAATTGTAACCTTTATATCTTTTGTTCGGTAGAAGAACTCGCCACACAGCGACTAGGTCCCTGCGAGGACTAGGGGGAATTCGCCACACGGCGACTAGGTCTAGGTAGGACTTAGGGAGGAATTTGCCACACGACGACTGGGTCTATGTAGTAGATCAGGGGGTGCTCGAGGCCTTTCTGGTGATAGATTGGCTAGAGCGGCTGGAGGCCGTATCTGGGGAGAGATTGGCTAAAGCCAACCTATTCGTGGGGATACGAGTCGGTATAGTAAACAAAAAGGGTTTTCATATTGTTCGCTTCGATTTCTAGCGTCATTGAAATCAGATTTGGTAATCAATTTTATAAATGATAATTATGTCTTTTCTTATTTAAAAAAATTGATTTCATTTCTAATTTCATTATCTCTTTACTTTTGATTTAACTGCGACCAAAATATCAAAAGTTTTCTGTTAAAGTCTAAAGTTTTTAAAACCCTTATTCACTCCCCCCCCCCTCTAAGGGCGCCTCAGGATCCAACAAGTGGTATCAGAGGGAGGTTATTCTAATTCGGCTTAACAATCGGGAATAATGGCGTCTCTTGATCATGATCTCGCTTCTACTAGTGGGAAAAATTTTAATATAAATGAAAAAGTATTATCACCACCTTTATTTATGGGTAAAAATTATAAAGGGTGGAAAATATTAATGAAAATTTTTCTTAAGGCCTTAGATGAAAAAGTTTGGAATATTACTATTGAAAAGCCATCTAGCGTATTAACTAGAAATAAAATTGTTTTAAATGCTAAATCTATGAATAGTATATTTTGTGCGTTAGACAAAAATATTTTCAAACATATTTATACGTTACCTACCGCATATGAGATTTGGAATTTTCTTGAAAGAACTTATGATTCTCCTTCTACAGGAATGGAACAATCGCAAGAACCGGAGAATATGCAAGCTTGCACAAGTCTTCAAGAATGCTCCTCTCATGACAGATCAATGGAGCACACATCAAATGGAAGAGAAGAAGAAGTACTGTCTTCGGAAGAGGAGTGCCAAAAGATGTAAAAGAAACTATTTGTTCTAATCGTGCCTCTCCCGAAAGCAATGTAAGGAAATCAAATCCCATTTTCTGTACTTCTATTTCTATATTACAATTGCTTCAAACTACAAAGCGCAAAATTAAGAAATTAAAAAATGCTAATAAACATTTGCGCTTAGAAAATAAAAATTTAAAGGCAAAAATTAATGAAGAATCAAATTCTAATTTATCTAGTTCTACCCAAGGCTCCTTAGTTAAAAACATTACACCATGTATTAAATTTAATGATCTAAAAGAAAATTGCAAGGAACTTGAAAAAGAACTTTTTATAAAAGAACAAAATGAAAGATTATGTTTAGAAAATTCATCTTTGGAAAATGATTGTGGTAAGTGTAGACTATAAAATTGAAATTAAAGAGATGGATGAAACATTTAATGAATATAGAAATAACTATCAAAATCATATTGATTCAATTATTTTCATTCTTAAAAATAGTTGGCTTATAATAAAGGTAGACATAATTTAAAAATTAAGAATGATGAATTAAAAACAAAAATCAACTTGCTTATGAAATTTATAAATAAAAATTCACAATATCAAGAAATATCTTAAAACAAGTTGAATATGAATATTTTAACTAAGACAAATAATGGGAGTAAGGAACATAAAGTATTTGTAAATCAAAGTCAAAATCACCATTATTTACAAAATCATGTTTCTCCCAATATAAAATTAAATGTTCATAAATTTTCTATAAATAATGCTTTGCAAAATAATCATGGAAATTTGACAAATAAAAATAATATTAAACCAAGATTTGAATGGAGACCCAAAGTTAAAGATGAAACACAAACTCAAATCAAAAGAGCTCATTCAATCATATCTCCCCAAAAGCAAACACGATGTATTTGGGTACCCAAAGGAACCGTCACACCCGGTCCTCTTTGGATACCTAAATCTCTCATTCATTAGTATCAAATCATTTGCATGAAGTAGAAATCAACTAAAAAGGAAATATCATTATTCTACTTCATGATATGCCTAACATATTTTTTTGTCACTTTATATAACTTGTGATATGACTTTCACATAGTAAACCAAAATTCATAATTAAATCAAAATTGAATAAAGTTGAATAATAAGTCATATCATTTTTCTAGTGATATACTTTTCCTTTTTATTTTTATCCTTCTAAATAAATTTCCTTATGTCTTATAAAATCTGAAAAACTAAATTTGTCATATGATACTTTTAAGACTAAATGAAATAATTGTCAAAATGGATTTAAAAGGTATTTTAGTGGTCTTAAGCTAAATGAATAAAATACGCAAGTTTTTATTTATTTATTTAATAACCTTGCGTTATCTAAATATTAATTTCTGAAAAATCTACCTTTATCATCACTATGCTTTCAAAAAACAATATATATGCGTTTTGCTTAAGATTTCAAAAATCAAAGAGAAAATTCACAAAACCTTTCTAAATAACCAAAAATATTTTCTCCTTATATTTATACTCATTTTCATCATAAAATATGTTTCGTTAATAATTTGAAAAGGATGAATATGATTTGCCTTATAAATATCACTTACATCATTATGAATAAGCAATGTTGAGTATATAATTTCTATGTGTTAAAATTCATGATCATGTATAATAATCATGCAAATTCAAATGATCTCTTAATTCAAACATCAAGTATAACTACAAAGATATTATTGCTTCCAACATATTGTTTGTGATAATGATTATTATATGAATTTATTATGTCTTGCATGTATCTTTTTAGACCATAGAAACAACTACATATCAATATGAATAAATCAATTAGAATCATCAATTTATTCGATGTCTAAAATTTGAATCACTATTATTGAATACATGCAACATTATATCACATAACTTCATGGCACAACATTACATTCAAACTCATCATATCTAGCATTATCAATTAATAAATAATAACATCCATGCTAGATATATTTTTATTACCATAATGAAACAATCTTAAAGAAGAACAATTGAAAGTTAAAATTCATAATAACTATGTGCTGTAAAATCAAATATAATTTGAAATCAATCTCGTATAGAAGCCATAGTTTATAATGTGTTTCCATAAGATTAAATGCATTGGATGTCCATGATCATTCACCCACATTATGTGTCTCACAATAGCGAGGGCGTAGGATTGTATGCATTAGATGACCTAACCTCTATGTCATGTCTTGTCCTTAAACCGGAAGGGTTCCAGTGGGGCCTTGCGAGGCACTGGGGGAAAGAGTGCTAGGGTGAGCGTTGTCTTTTGTATACATGTGGGATTAACACCCCAACCTACGGCATGCGTGCAGCTCCTTTTGCCCATCCGTCACTTAGTACGGGGCTAGTGTGTAGACATGTTGTTAGGATATCGTGATCTTAGACATACTTATGTTGTATGCATTGCATGAATATTATGTTGGGTATATTGTCCTCAATATAACCTTGATTTGAAGAGGCATCACTCCTAATGCTAAGGACATATTATATTTAACAAAGCTACACTTGTGTAGAATATACAGGCACAGGGAACTCAAAAGGAAGGGCCAAACATGGCCTTAGACAAGAAGGAATCATCCACAAGGATATGAAGATCTGTCTCAGCATAACCGCTGAGACGATGGGTCACAACCGCTGAGATGAGGAGCCGTCTCAGCGGGTCCACTGAGAAGAAGACTGGAACAACCACTGAGAAGGGGACTGGAGCTGCTGCTGAGACTGAAAGCTGTCTCAGCCCAACCGCTGAGACTGGATGCTGTCTCAGCCCAACCGCTGAGACAGATCCAAATGTTTTGACGGGATCTACTTTTAGCGCAAAAGACTTCTGAGAGGGAAAAGCAAGTCCAATCAGCCCCATACCATGTCAGGAGGATCGATATAGCCGTTGAAGCCTTTTGGAGGTATAAAAGGAGAAGCTAGGGCACAACAATAAGAACTGTTCTATTGAAGCTTTTACTACACGCCACAATCGAGCATTCGCGATTCAGCTAGTTGAAGCCATTCTCTGCTGAAGTTAATCTTCAAAGGGAGATTAGATAGCTCTTCTTGTACCAACTCAGGAAGGGCAAGTTGATCTTTTGCTTGGATGAAGAAGAAGATCAAAGTGATACAAATCTGAAGCTGCTGTTTTCAGATATGAAGAAAGGATTCAGAAGACCTAAGAGTAATCCTTTTGTCCTCTGTGTTCAACTCAGACTCTATTATATCTTTGTAAGGCATTGTTGCCTGAGAAAAAGGCTGTTGAGCCTGTGTGTAAAGCTGTGTTGACAGCTTGAGTGGTAGGACCTTTTGATAGGTCTGAGGTAGGAAATCTGTGGGATTTCTGAGTGGTAGGAGTTCATAACTCTGAGGTGTAGGGCTGTTGAGCCTGAGTGTAGGGATGTTGTGCCTGAGGTGTAGGGTTGTTGGGCCTGAGTGTAGGGCTGCTGTGCCTGAGGTAGGATCACTCTGGATCTGAGAAGTTCTGAGGAACTTGTGGTGTAAGCTCAAGGAGCCGAGTTTGAAGTTTGTGGCCTTGTCTAACATACTGTTAGAAAGGTAAAGGGGGAAAGAGGACTAATCAAGACACCCTGTCTTGAGGAACCTATATACATCCTTGTGTGCTTTCTGTGCTTGTGTTTTCTGCAGCTAAAAACCTTAGGCTTAAATAAAGAAAATAAGTAGAACCTATTCACCCCCCTCTCTAGGTATTATTGACTACACCTATATAAACTATCAACTGGTATCAAAGCAAGGTTGATTAAAAAAGACTTAACAGTCTGATCAGATCCTATAAAGGAGTAGTAAAATCTGAAATCAAATGGCCAACAGTGCAATGAAGGAGTTGGGGTCAATGAAGTTGCCTATATGCTCCAAAGAAAACTTTGGCATATGGAAGCATAGGGTAAGGCTCTTCATGGAAGCATCAGACCCAAGGATCTTTTTGACTGTCAAAAATGGTCCTTATACCTTTGAGAAAGTCTCCACCATTGACCCTACTAGAAAAGTACTTAAAGTATTTTCTGAACTGACCAATGATGAGATATCACTGTACACTATGGACAAGAGAGCCCAAAACATAATAGTAAATTCCATTGATGACACTACATTTTAGAACTTGGTACACTGCCAAACTGCCAAGGAAATGTGGGACACATTGGTTGTCTATATGGAGGGAATAGCTGAAGTAAGGGATGATAGAAAGTCACTCCTTAATCAGGAGTATGAAGCCTTCAGAAAGCTGAGCCAAGAGAATATCTCCATGTGCGATGAAAGGTTCTTTAGGATTGTAAATGAACTAAGAACCTATGGAAGGGTGTTCACAGATTATGAACTTAATGACAAGTTCCTTATATCTCTAACTAGAGAATGGGGCACCAAAATCTGTGCAATCAGGGAAGGGGCAAGACTTAGAGAAACCCCCACCCATACACTGTTTGGGAAACTGCTCTCATATGAGATGCAGCTTTCTGCAAGAAAGGAGGAGGACTCTTCCTCCAGGGCTCACACAAGGGAGAGATCTGTTGCTCTCAAAGTTGAAAGCTCTAAGTGGAACAAGGGTAGAGTACAGTCACCTCCAAGAAAGGCTGCTGAATCTGAGAAATCTGAGAGCAGCATATCAGACAGTTCCTCTTCTGATGTGGAGTTTGCTGCCTTCACAAGGCAGTTCAAGAAGATGATAAAGAGGAAACAATGGAAGAACAAACCTTCCTCCTCTTCTCATCCCAAGAAGGATCATTACAGATCTGAGAGGAAACATCCCAAAGGGGACAGGTATGACTCTAAAACTAGTAAACATGTTTCAACTAAAATAATTTGTTATTGCTGTAGTAAGCCTGGACATGTCATTGCTGACTGTCCAGTCAAAAGAAAAGAAAGAGGTGACAAGAAGCCTCATCACCAGAAGGAGAGGAAGGGAGAAAAATCCTTCCTGGCTAAGAAAGGCAAGAGCTGGAGTGAATCTGAGTCCTCATCTTCAGATTCAGATGGTGAGGAGGAAGCCTACATGGGGCTGTTTACTGATCAAGAAGAAGAAGACTATCCTGCTACCAGGATAGGAATAAGGGCCCCTCTATCACATTCAGATAGTGATGAAGAGGAGGATGAGGTCACTTTAGATGACCTTGGGCTGATGGATATAACTGAAGATGAGGACCGCCACAACAATTTAGAACATGGGCAGGTATTGATACACTGCATTTCTCCTTCTTCTGATTATGAAAAAAAATCCAGAATCTGAATCTCCTCCATCTAAAGTTGGAGGTGAATCATACTCTGAGGAGGATGTCAATCAATTGATTGATGAATATGGTGCACTCCTGGAAGCTCTGAAAAAGAGCAAAAAGCTAGCCAAGAGGCAAGCCCAAGAAATTACTTCCCTAAAGCAATCAAAATCTGAGTGCATTGAGCATGCTACCCAGCTAGCTCAAATGAGCAATGAGATTGCCAAGCTAAGGGGAATGTCAATGATCCATGTGGGCACCATAAGTCACAAGAACAAGATCATCAAGGATCTTGAAGAAAAGCTCCTCAAGGAGAGGATGCTAGTGGCTAATTTCTCCAAGCCAAGACAGTGATGCCTATTATTGACACCTTCAACTCACATGGCAGGAGAGGTGTTGGTTTCAACAAAGAGGAAGCTACTAGCAACACTAAGGGAAAGGTCAAGGACTCAAAAGAATCTAAGACCTCCTTTGTGAAGGTCTTGATGCCCTCAAACAAGTATAACCAAGAAAGTATTCATGGTCACTTACGAAATGGAAGTTCCTATAACTTGAGCAAGAATGCTCACAGTTATGGAAATAGAAAGGGCATGGGATTGAGTGCAATGAAAGCTCCACATGAGGAAATACAAATGGTCCAACCTGGACCATTTGTGTTTGGTGTCTCAGCACCTTCAGTAAAGAACATGGAAGCAAGCTCTTCCAAATCTGCTTCAGCAAAAAGCAAGACTGCTGTCAAATCTGTTGACAAGACCTGCTGCCCAGTGTCTGATTCCATCAGATCTTGTATGACTGCCAAGTCAATGCAAACTGAGACCATCAGGACAAAGAGCAGCAAGACTGTCCACAGATTATCCTTCAGTCAGATTATTGCTGAAAGAAATAGGAAGAATGTTGATATCCCCTCTGCTGAACATGTACAAAGTGCTGCACAAATTCAAAAAACTGTTCAGAAAAGGAGATACAATATTCATGATTGTTGGTGCTGTGGCAAGGTGGGACACTTTGCAATTGATTGTTGGCACAACCCCAATGTGCCAAAGGCAAGGACTGATTCTCAAGCCAAACCAACCCTCTCTAGGAATATTTCCTATAGTGTTAACATGAACCTAGGACCCAAAGCCAGTTGGGGCCCTAAGGTACACTAAATTTTGTGTTGCAGGTTAGTTCAAGTACCAGTGTCAACCAAATATTGTACTTAGACAGTGGGTTCTCAAGGCACATGACAGGAACTAAGGACCTTCCAAAGGATTACCATCCAGTGAAGAATGGACCCAAAGTTACCTTTGGTGGATCTGAAAAGGGAGTCACCAAAGGATATGGTATGATTTCAAATGGCATAGTCTCAATTACACGGGTAGCTTATGTTGAAGGGTTGGAACACAACCTTATAAGCATAAGCCAACTATGTGACTTAGGCTATGCCATTGAATTCCACAATGACAAGTGCTTGATCAAAAAGTCTAATGACTTGCAAACTATTCTCTCAGGCAGTAGGAGTGGAAATGTTTATTGCTTAGACTTCATTTGCAATTATTCAATTTCTTCTGTGTGTCTTGTAGCTAATGAATGTGAGTCACTTTGTGTCCAATGGCAAAAGAGACTTGCCCACATTAACTATAAGACAATGTACAAATTATTTTCTAAAGACCTTGTTAGAAATAGTCCTAAATTAAAATGTGTTAAAAGTGGTCCCTGTCATGCTTGCCAAATGGGTAAGCAAACTAGGGCCACCTTTAAAAGTATTGGCTCCAAGGATACTGAAAGGTGTTTATACCTATTGCACATGGACTTGTTTGGTCCTTTGCCAATTCAGAGCCTAGGTGGGAAGTTGTATACTTTGGTAATTGTAGATGATCATTCAAAGTATACATGGGTATTCTTCCTTAAGAAGAAGTCAGATACCTTACATGTTTTTATAAATTATGTCAAGGCTATTCAGAATGATCTACAATGTATTGTGGTCAGGACAAGAACTGACCATGGCACAGAATTTCAATCTCATGCCATGACAAAATTTTGTTAAGAATTTGGTATCACCCAAGAGTTCTCCACCCCAAGGACTCCACAGCAAAATGGTGTGGCTGAGAGGAGGAATAGGACCTTGATAGAAGCTGGGAGAACATTGCTTAGTGACTCCTCACTCCCAGAATACTTCTGGGCTGAGGCAGTCAATACAGCTTGTTATGTTCTCAATAGAGCCTCCATCAATAAGGTCCTTGGGAAAACCCTTATGAGATTCTGAAAGGCAAACAACCTACAATTTCTTACTTTAGAATCTTTGGTTGCAAATGCTACATTCTAAATAATGGAAAATCTCAATTAATAAAGTTTGCAGAAAAATGCAATGTGGGGATTCTTGTTGGATATAGCTCACATAGTAGAGCTTATAGAATTTATAACAAGAAAACCCATGTTGTAGAAGAATCTATGCATGTTATATTTGATGAGACCAGCCTTCTCTACAAAGAATGGTCTAGTTCTTCTATTTTGGCAGGAAATGAAGAAGGGATGAATGAGCTGACTGTCCAAGACAAGCCCAGCAGCAGCAAAACACAAACAGCTGCTGCACTTCCAGAAGAAGAAGAGGTACAAGATGGTGAAGTCATAGCTGATCCAGTGGAACAAACAAAACCACCACAGGACCCTCTTCCTGCTGCTGCAAGGCACCTGAGAGATCATCCAAGAGATCTAATAATTTGAGATCATACCCAAGGCAAATTGAAAAGAAGCAGAGCTCATAATGAAGCACTATTCTTGAGCTTCCTTTCTCAAATGGAGCCCAAGAAGTTTGAAGAGGCCAATCAAGACACTTTTGGGATTGAAGCAATGCAGGAAGAGCTCCTACAATTCAAGAGATGCAAAGTATGGAAGCTAGTGCCTAGACCTCAGGGACACAATGTGATTGGCACTAAATGGGTATACAGGAACAAACTTGATGAGAATGGTACAATCATCAAGAACAAGGCCAGATTAGTAGCCAAAGGATACAGGCAAGAGGAAGGCATAGACTTTGATCAAACCTTTGCACCAGTTGCTAGGTTTGAAGCAATTAGGCTATTCCTTGCCTATGCTGCCCACAAGGGGTTCAAAGTCTACCAGATGCATGTCAAATCAGCATTTCTAAATGGAGACTTGAAGGAAGAGGTATATGTTGAACAACCCTCAGGTTTTGTGCATTCAACCCTAACTTCTCATGTTTATCTTCTTAGGAAAGCACTATATGGTCTCAAGCAAGCTCCAAGAGCTTGGTATGAGACTTTGTCCAACTTTCTTCTCAAGAACAAGTTCATGAGGGGAAAGATAGATAGCACATTGTTTCTTAGGGAAACAAGGGGCAAGTGTCTCTTAGTCCAAATTTATGTTGATGACATAATCTTTGGGTTTACTGATGACAACCTCTGCAAGAGATTTGCAAATCTAATGCAGGGGGAGTTTGAAATGAGCAGTATGGGTGAGCTCAAATATTTCCTTGGGCTCCAAGTGAAACAGTCTGATGATGGAATTTTCATCTCCCAGACCAAGTACACTAAGGAACTCATCAAGAAATTTGGGATGGAATCAGCCTCCACCATGAGAACACCCATGGGGTCTAATGTATCATTAGACAAGGATGAAAAGGGAAAGGCCTTTGATGAGTCCATGTACAGATGCATCATTGGATCCCTATTGTACTTGACTGCTAGTAGGCCAGACATTATGTATGCTACATGCGTTTGTGCTAGGTATCAAGCCTGTCCTAAGGAATCTCATTACACCTCTGTGAAGAGGATTCTGAGATACCTTAAGGGCAGCTTGCATATTGGCCTTTGGTACCCTAAGAACAATGATTTTGAACTAACAGGCTTTTCAGATGCAGATTTTGCAGGTTGCAAGGAAGACAGGAAGAGTACAAGTGGCACTTGTCAATTCCTAGGGAGAAGACTGATATCTTGGAGTAGCAAGAAACAAACTAGTGTGGCCATATCCACAGCTGAGTCTGAGTACATTGCTACATGTAGCTGTTGTGCACAACTCCTTTGGACACAACATCAGCTGGAGGATTACAATCTCAAGGTAAAGGAATCTCCTTTATATTGTGACTCATCTAGTGCAATCTCTATTGCTAAAAATCCTGTCTCTCATAGCAGAACTAAGCATATAGAGATTAGATATCATTTTATTAGGGAACATGTAGAATGTAAAGATATCTGTCTTGAATTTGTCCCCACTGACAAACAGGTAGTTGATATCTTTACAAAGTCGCTGGATGAATCTAAGTTCAATGCTTTTAAAATTAATCTTGGCATGCTCAGTATAGAATAGTCCTAAAATGTTTGAGTATTAGCTGTCACAATTGTTAATTATGAATGATAAATTGTCAAACCTTTCATTACTGAACACCACAACTTAGTGACATGACTAGGACCCATCTTAAGCCACAATATCTACATTAGATCAAAACCCTATGATAACCTAAAATGCAGAAGCATGTTCAGCTGAATCAGCTGAGAAAAATCCCAGCTGAACCGCTGAGACGAGCAAACTGTCCCAGCGGTTGAGACTTTACTATCCCAGCAGCCTAGGTCTCCGTCTCAGCTGAACCGCTGAGACGGGGTATGTTAAATATGAAACCTGATAATTAACCCAAAACCCATTAACACAATAAGGTAATTAAGTCTAAAAGCCTAGGGTTAATAAAATCGAAACTAAAAATCTATAAATAGATACACTGTAACCTAAAACAAATAACAAAGCCAAACCCTTAGCCGTCGAGACGATTCATCTTCTCTCCCGTCTCAGCGCATCGATTCTCTGCTTCCATGGCGCCAAAAAGCTCGAAAGATCTCCTAGAGGGCTATGAAATCGTAAGAGGTGGATTCTCTCATGCCTCAGAAGAAATTCGACACGTGATTCATCTATTGGAAGCTCAAGGTCTAGAGCACATGCTGTCTGAACCATGCTATATTCTCAAAGCTGAAGTTCTGGAAGGATTCAACCATGTCAAACTGTCTCCATCCAAAACCATCCTGATGTCCAAGATAGGAAGTGAGAAGATTAAGATTACTGCTAAAAGGTTGGAGAAGGGGCTAAAATTAACTCCCTGCAGTAAAACTGAAGAGGAAGGGATATCTGAAAAGGACAAGCGGACTGTCCTAAAGTGGACAGGATATAGTGAAACTAAGACCAGTTGTCTAAGGAGGAAGTTCTTCAATCAACATGGGAAGCTGTTGTCTGATGTTGTGGGAAAAGCTATCCTATGCAAGCCTGGTTCAGATGACACTGTCTCACAGTTCATGTTTGAATTAATGATAAGGATAATTCTGTCCAAGAGAACATCATGGGGAGAAGTCATCTTTCAAAGGATAAAGGAATCCCTACAAGCCCCCAATATGGGAAGAATACTATCTCTGTACCTACAGAATATTTATTCAGAGACCTTTGCAAACTCCAAGGGGTCCAATCTCCATTACCTCAAAAGAATGGACATTAAGACACTGGATAGATTCTACATGGTGCTCCCTATGAGCCAGCCATATGTGGCAAAGGAAAAGAAGAAAGAAGTATCCCAGCAGACATCAAAGTCATCCTCAAAGTCAGCTGAATTTGAAAATGAAGATAGTCATGGGTCTGATCATAGATCCGCCAGCAACCCAATGAACATTGATAATGATGGGATCCCCAGGACAAATGAAGAGGTCCCCAGGACAAATGAGGAGCCCCAAGGAAGTGTTGTGCCCAATCCTGAGCAAACCCAGATGAATGCTGATCCTACTATTCCTCATGACGAAGATGAAATTCCCAACTCACCTATCCATGGTGATCTTAGACAAAACTCTCCTCCTGAGGATGCCCCAAGTGAGGGGGAGCATAGCTCTGCCTATGAAGGAGGAGGTGGGTATGCTAGTGATGGAGGACATCAACAGGAAATGGGATCACCCAATGCCCGATCTGAGGGGGAGCAGATCCCTCATCATGAGAGGGTTAATGCTCATAGTAGAGCTGAAGAGATGATGGAAAAGGAATTACCCCAGGAAAGGACAGTTGCAGCTCTGGACACATCTGACCTGATAAACTCAATACAAACAATAATTGAGGGTCAGATGTTGTCTATGAAAGAGATTGTTGCTGAAAAGATTCAGGATGCATCTACTCAGATAAGGAATGAATTGCATACAACAAAAGCTGCATTGTCTCAGGAAATTCAGGCCAGTGAGCAGAGAATGGACTCAAGAGTGGATGAAGTCAGAACTGAGCTCAATGCCCAAGTTAATGATGTCAAAACTGCATCAGATCATATCCTTCTGCAGATGACAAGATGGTTTGAAATGGCCAAAAATACTGTTGCTGCCCAGCACACAGTTCTGAAGGATATTGCAGACCATCAAGGGGATTCCACAAAGGACATCACATATGTAAAGAATCATCTTTACAAAAATCAAATTGTCTGGGAAAATGCAGTGACAAGGATGGCAAAAGTGGTCAACACATCAAGCAGCCAAGTCAAGTCCCACATTGACAAGGCAAAGGAATATATTTTGGATGACGTTGATAGCTCCTTACAGACTCTGTCTCAATCCATATTGGATCAACATTCTTAAATTGAGAAGAAAATAGTGGAACATAGCAAAGAAAGCGAGGAGAAGATTACCAATCTACATGTTAAGATGAAAGGAGCACACATACAGTTATATAACGACGTGGAGTCCTCTCACAAACTGATACTCTCCAATCAAGAAGAAGCCAACAAGCAAATGGTGGAAGTGTAAACAATGCTTCCAGGGCTATTCAAGAAAATATCCTTACCATGGCTAGAAAAGTCACTGACAATCAATGGGAGTCAAGCTTAAAAGTGCTGCAAGGAACAAGAATTGCCTTGAATCTGCCAATTCTGAACACTAGCAGAGATGAAGACTTTGACTTCCAAAGTCAATCAAATCTAATTGCTGATGAGAGGGCAACAAAGAGGAAAAGGGTAGAAGGTATTCAAACTGCTGAAGAATACATCGCTCAGAAGAGAATGGAAAGATTAGAGGATCCACTCCAAGAAGATGACAATCTGGAGTTGGACACAATTGTTGTCAATACCTGGGTGAGCCATGGAAATCTAATGAAAAACATTGACCATGTCTATTCAGCTGCTGAGTGGATCAAACATCTTAAAAGGGAATCTTTAAGGGAGTGGATTCTCAAAGAAAATATGGTAAGAAGGGAAACCCCTCTAAGAATTCCCTCCAGATATCTTCCCAAGCCATTTATGTACTTCAAATTAAAGGAAAATATCAAGGCTGCTGCTGAAGCTAGGAAAAGAAAGTCTACAAATGGAGGAAGCTCTTCCAAGGGTAAATCTTAGAACAACCAGACTTGACAATTTGGTTTGGATTGAATGAACAACTATTAGTTGAATTTTCCTTTATATATCTGTACTAAACAGTTGAAGTGAAATGACATTTCATATTCTGATCATAATATCGTGTTTGTTACTATTGATATGTACTTTTTATCTCTAGTATTCAGTAGATTAAATGGAGTGTTCAGATTGCAATGGCTCAGCTATTACAGGAAATAGCTCTCCAATTAAGGGAGAGTAAATTCCTTACTTAGTCGAGGGGTAGCTAGCACATGCTAAGAGTGTACAGGTTAGCCTATAGATTGATCCAAAGGGATCAATAGATGATATCCCTCTATACATAACAAGTTAAGGGGGAGATAGTAAGTTAAGGTTGAACAAGGCAGAAAGGGGGAGATAGGTCCAGTACCAATGCTGGAGAAAGGGAAGAAAGAGCTAATGCTTATGCTTATGATAATGCTTATGCTTATGCTAATGCTTATGCTTATGCTTATGCTAATGCTTATGCTTATGCTAATGCTTATACTTATGCTTATGCTGATGCTTATGCTTATGCTTAGAGTATTAGGTCCTATGCTTCACAGATCACTTTCTATAAGAACATTTTTTTTTCTGTGATAAGATTTTTATTGTTAATGGACCTTAGCATTGGGGATGTTCTGCCTTCTTCAAATAGGGGGATATTGTTGGGTATATTGTCCTCAATATAACCTTGATTTGAAGAGGCATCACTCCTAATGCTAAGGACATATTGTATTTAACAAAGCTACACTTGTGTAGAATATCACAGGTAACTCAAAAGGAAGGGCCAAACATGGCCTTAGACAAGAAGGAATCATCCACAAGGAGATGAAGATCTGTCTCAGCATAACCGCTGAGACGATGGGTCACAACTGCTAAGACGAGGAGGCGTCTCAGCGGGTCCACTGAGAAGAAGACTGGAACAACCGCTGAGAAGGGGACTGGAGCTGCCGCTGAGACTGAAAGCTGTCTCAGCCCAACCGCTGAGACTGGATGCTGTCTCAGGCCAACCGCTGAGACAGATCCAAATGTTTTGATGGGATCTACTTTCGACGCAAAAGACTTCTGAGAGGGAAAAGCAAGTCCAATCAGCCCCATACCGTGTCAGGAGGATCGATATAGCCGTTGAAGCCTTCTAGAGGTATAAAAGGAGATGCTAGGGCACAACAACAAGAACTGTTCTATTGAAGCTTTTACTTCACGCCGCAATCGAGCATTCGCGATTCAGCCAGTTGAAGTCATTCTCTGCTGCTGAAGTTAATCTTCAAAGGGAGATTAGATAGCTCTTCCTATACTAACTCAGGAAGGGCAAGTTGATCTTTTGCTTGGCTGAAGAAGAAGATCAAAGTGATACAAATCTGAAGCTGCTGTTTTCAGATCTGAAGAAAGGATTCAGAAGACCTAAGAGTAATCCTTTTGTCCTCTGTGTTCAACTCAAACTCAATTATATCTTTGTAAGGCATTGTTGCCTGAGAAAAAGGCTGTTGAGCCTGTGTGTAAAGCTGTGTTGACAGCTTGAGTGGTAGGACCTCTTGATAGGTCTGAGGTAGGAAATCTGTGGGATTTCTGAGTGGTAGGAGTTCATAACTCTGAGGTGTAGGGCTGTTGAGCCTGAGTGTAGGGCTGCTGTGCCTGAGGTATAGGGCTGTTGGGCCTAAGTGTAGGGCTGCTGTGCTTGAGGTAGGATCACTCTGGATCTGAGAAGTTCTGAGGAACTTGTGGTGTAAGCTCAAGGAGCCGAGTTTGAAGTTTGTGGCCTTGTCTAACACACTGTTAGAAAGGTGAAGGGGGAAAGAGGACTACTCAAGACACCCTATCTTGAGGAACCTCTATACATCCTTGTGTGCTTTCTGTTCTTGTGTTTTCTGCAGCTAGAAACCTTAGGCTTAAATAAAGAAAATAAGTAGAACCTATTCACCCCCCCCCCCCCCTCTAGGTATTGTTGACTACACCTATATAAACTATCATATTATTTCACTTATCTATGATCATTACACTCATGCATATTTGTGTTCAAACATGGTATCTTATATTTTTTTCATATTATCTATTTCTGATTTCTCATGCATGTGAAAAACATAAGTATTTTGAAAGTTTATTGTGACACCTTCGGCTAGAACTAGGGGTTTTTGGACATTCTAGCTTGAACTTGAGAAATCCGCATTTTTATGTTTGCATATGTCTGATTTCTCTGCCGATCTACATTGCCATCAATCTGGACAAATATTCTCCAAAGAAAAATTCTGAAAAATTTCACGTTTTCCCAAAATTTGGAGATATGTCACTACCGCCCGGCGATTGCATGATACCGCTGGCAGTAGTATGTATTTTCTGAATTTCCAGTTTTCTCCTTCATTTTTGTTTTCCAGTTCCTGTTATTTTCGTTTAAAAATTAAACACAAAAAAACTGTAAAACAAATCAAAATCCAACCATAAAAATGTTTTGTTTTCTATATATCAAAACAAACTACAAAATTGAAAAAAACAATTAAAACATCAAAAATATGTTTTTTTGGTTCATTTAAAAAAACTAAAAATTATAAAAACTGATGTAATTTTCTATGTTTCAAGGATGATATGATTTATCTTGCCAAGCTTAGTATACAATGTTTCGTTCTCTATATCAAGTATCTTAACAACATTGTTTTTGTATCATGCCTTGATCATTATCTTATATGTGCTTTGAAATTGATTAAAGAAATCATGTGTAGTATTGCATAGCGTGCCTCTATGTATGAGTAAATGGCTTATATTTGTTAATGATCTTTCACTCACACCTTTTGATAAACTACATATGAATTTAATATTCACTTACATGATTTTGTAGTGTAACAACTTAATATCATTGTTAGGCATGCTTAGTTTTACCTACACCACATGTTAAAATCTTTTTCTCATGCACCTATTTTTTGAAGAAGTATGTCTTTTCAAAAAATCCTTTGTTTGCACATACAAGTGAATTCGGAGACCTTAGTCGTTAAGCAAAAATTCAAATGAATAAATTGACAAAGATAGCTTCACCAAGCACTACTCACCCTCCTGATAAGTCTTAATGAGCATTGTGAGGTTGAGCACCTTGGAGAGAATTGTAAAGTGCCTTGTCGCAAACTTTTTTTTCATACTTCTTCTTGTACACCGAATCACAAATAAATAAAATTCAAAATAATAATTGTGATTCCCCAAGCACTACTTTGCACACTGATAAGTCTTAATAATCATTTTGTGTGTAGAGCACCTTGGTAGATGTAATATTTTACTATGTGCATTTAAATATTTATATAACCTTGTGGGTAGAGGTAACTCTAAAAATGCTTGTTCACTAATATTGTGTTTATTCCATTATTCACGTCATGTGTTTTGATTAACTCATATGTATACTTTTATCAAAAAAACAATTTTGTACATATCATTTTCACTTGTAAGCCTTCTACTCATGAGAATTGGAGTCTATTGCATATCTACATGTCTTCTCTAAATTCTTAAGTAAATGCACTAGATAACCTTGCATGATCATTACAATGCATAAGTGTACTTGGTTTCTAAAATTTGAACATTGTATTCTTCTATCTTGTCTTGATATCTTATATCATGCTTACATTTCTTTTCCGCTATGCCATGAGAACTCTGTATTGCATACTTTTCAAAACAAGTGTATGGTTATGTTGCAATTGAAATCATTTTGTGTACTTAAATTGCTACAACATCTATTTATGTCTAAAATTCTTAATCATCTCCTATGCTTCTCAATTCTTATACAGATGTTCACTTAAAACATATTTCGTCATGCTTTCCACCTACTTACTACTTGTATGCTCGATCATGAATACTTTTTCCCAACAAGTGGTTCCTTTATGACAATTTCATCACCTTCTTTTTTCACTCATATCTATTGTATTTTTTTATGTTTACCTATTTTCATGCTCATTCCCTTTCTACACAGTAATTACACACTTTTTGTTGGCCTTCCTCTCCACCCTCTTTTGATAATACCAAAAGGGGGAGAATAAATTTGAAAGAAATTAACATGTTTGGGGAGTTAAGTTCATAGGAAGATTTATTGTAGGGGGAGCATTCATTTAGGGGGAGCATATGCACATGTCTTACATTTCATGCTTATCTCTATTATAAACACAAATTCCTATCAATTGTATTATTTCTTTCTAAGGGGATTTGTTATTATCAAAAGGGGGAGTTTGCTGGAACATGCTTTCCGCATCTCTTGGTTTGACAATAACAAATCCTATTGTATTTGATCATACTTGTTTTGTGTATATAGTATGCAGGATTCTGTGCTTTCAAATCTCCATGGTGCTGTGTTTTGTTGCTACCGCGCCGCGTTAACATTACCGTTGGCTCTAGCACTAACGAACCGCTGAGACGAAACCGCTGAGAAGGGAAACCGCTGAGACGAAACCACTGAGACGAAACCACAGAGACGAAACCGCTGAGAAGGGAAACCGCTGAGACGAAACCGCTGAGAAGGGAAGCCGCTGAGATGCAAGCGGGCGTTCGACGAAATGAATGCACTACCGCTGGGTGTCAGCATTACCACGGCGCGCTAGCCCGTTCGACGAAATTCATATCAGGGCGTTCGACGATCGATGAACTGCAGCTCTACCGTGGAGCGTTAGCACTAACGCTGGTGCTAGAGTCCGAAAGACGAAATGGTGTTCGAAGAAAATGATGCCGTTCGATGAACCAGATTGAGATCGACGAAAACAAGTTGCCGTTCGACGAATCAGATTGAGATCGACGAAAATAGGTTGCCGTTCGACGAACCAGATTGAGATCGACGAAAATAAGTTTCTGTTTGACGAAACAGATTGAGATCGACGAAAGCTGAGGGCCATTCGACGAAAGCTGAGCCCCATTCGACGAAAATGAATAACTACCACGGGCTATAGAGGATCGACGAAATTGAGGTGCCGGTCGACGAAATACACATTCTACCGCGGCGCGTTATTCTTACCGCCTGGCGGTAGCTTTTGGAAACATCCTATCTGCAGTTAATTGAGGAGCAGATTTGGAAGGTGATATTTGGTTGAAGGAAGGAAATCTCACTAACGCGGGGCGTTACAGATACCGCGACGTGCTAGGCTGTCACAACCATTTGCGTTCAAAAGTTGCCTTAACTGCCACGATCCGTGTGCGCGTCGTGTCACTATCGCAGGGCGGTAGTACAAGTGCAGGCGGTAGCTGTCGAATCTATTTAAAGAGCTGTGCTTCCTCCATTAGGTTTTGCTAATACAGAAGGAATTGAAGCCACATATTCAGAGCACTCGTGAGAGCCTTCTCCAAGCAGCCAGAATAACTCTGTCAACGTCTGTGAATGCAAAGAACTTGAAGACCAATACGATTGCATCTACATCGACATTCAAGTTCTACTTTTGAGGGAGTTTTTAGTTTGTGTTTTGTTTTAATTTCAAATTGTAACCTTTATATCTTTTGTTCGGTATAGGAACTCACCACGCGGTGACTAGGGCCTTGCGGGGACTAGGGGGAATTCTCCACATGGCGACTAGGTCTAGGTAGGACTTAGGGAGGAATTCGCCACACGGCGACTGGGTCTAGGGAGTAGATCTAGGGGGTGCTCGAGACCTTTTTGGTGATAGATTGTCTAGAGCGGCTTGAGGCCGTATCTGGGGAGAGATCGGCTAAAGCCAACCGGTTCGTGGGGATACGAGTCGGTATAGAAAACAAAAAGGGTTCTCATATTATTCGCTTCAATTTCTAGCGTCTTTGAAATCAGATTTTGTAATCAATTTTATAAATGATAATCATGTCTTTTCTTGTTTAATAAAATTGATTTCATTTCTAATTTCATTATCTCTTTACTTTTGATTTAACTGCGTCCAAAATATCAAAAGTTTTCTGTTAAAGTCTAATGTTTTTAAAACCCCTATTCATCCCCCCCCCCTCTAATGGCGCCTACAGATCCAACATATATCACTCAATGATTACATAAGATGGTTGCCCCCAAATTTGTGTCATCAAATCCAACATGCCCACTAGCGTCGGCGGTAGCACCTAGCGCCTGGTGCTAGCGATGATTATCGCACGTTTAGGAGCACATATAGAAGGACCTAGCGCCTGGTGGTAGTCGATAGCACAGGCGGTAGCGCGGAGCACAGAAGGCAAGAAAGAAATGTTTCCTCAGATTGAAGATTCTGCCGCGCAGAATATGTCCTAATATGGGATAGCGCCGGCGGTAGCACTAGCGCAGGCGCTAGCACTGATTCAATAAATTGGACCCCTCTTCTCTCGTTTGAGTGAGACATCAGAGAGAGAGATTGAGTGCTAGAATTCCAGAGGCTGCCTTGGCCAAAAGTTGATGTCCTACCAAAGTTCTGCAAATTTCTGAAGGAGAATCTCTTCACGCCGGATCCAAACGACGTCCGCTTCTACAACGCTTATTCTACAGCGAATCTTCGTCTCCAACTTCAGAAGTTCTTCAAGAGGGAGTTTTTATTATTATCATTTCATATTTCTTGTAAATGGTTAGAAAATTTGCCTCGTGTTGGCGACTAGGTCTGGGTAGGACTTAGGGCAGAAATTCGCCTCATGTTGGCGACTAGATCTAGGTTTGGTCTATGGGGTGTTCAAGGCCATATCCGGGGTTGGATTGGCTATAGCGGCTTGAGACCGAATCCGGGAAGGATAGGCTAGGGCCACCGGTACGTGGGGAAGCGAGTCGGGATAGAAAACAAAAAAGAGTTTACTATTATTCGCCACAGATTTCTAGCGTTATCGAAATCAACTTTTGTAAAACCTTATTTCATATTAATAAAACATGTCTCTACTTTATTTCAGTTGTTTTACTTGATTTCTCATCTCCTTAATCACGCATTATTTCAAGTATATCAAAATATAACATAAGTTTTACAAACCCTTATTCACCCCCCCCCCTCTAAGGGTGCCTACCGATCCAACAAAATCTTCCAGAGCCATTAGGCAGGCTTCTTCAAGTCCACACTCTTCATCACCATCAGATTAGGAGGATCTTGACTCTGAGTCTAAATCACTCTAGGTTTAAGCTATAAAGCCTTTCCCTCCTTTCTTATCCTTCCTCCTGAAGGATTTCTTTTTGTGCTCCTTCCTCTGCTTGTTGCTTTTGTTCTTTTCTTCATCCGGACATTTAGTGGAAAAGTGGCCTGGTTTTCTGCAAGAAAAGCAGATAATCTCCTAATTAGGAGTTTTGTCATACCTCAGATTGCCTGAATTCCTCTCTTTCCTTATGTAGTCCTCTGTCCTGACCCATCTCTTAAATCTTTTAGCTAAGAGATTAAACATCTCTTCCTCAGAGGTGGAGGGCTCTGCTTCAGCAATCTTTAATGCAAGAGTCCTTTCTTTAGGAGTTGATATTCTCTCCTTGGCTTCTGACTCAGCCATGCTTTTCAGTAGAAGCTCATAGGACTTGAGCTTCCCTAGCAGAGCATCTGTTGAAATTCCTTTAAGGCATCTGTTGGATCTGTAGGCGCCCTTAGAGGGGGGGGGGGGTGAATCATGGTTCTAAGATTTTCGAGAATATTTAAATGAAAAAAGATTCTCTGTTGCTACCGCGAGCGGTAGTGTTACCGCTCGGCGTTAGTGACAGAGAAAATCTGTTTATGTTATAGTAATGAAAATCAGAGATCACGAAATAGAGATTGAGAAAGATATATTTTCATTAACAATAAATAATTTTCTTTACAAAATCTTTTCCCAATGACGCTTGGAAAGAGGCGACGAATGAAAAGCTCTATTGGGTTTTCTATACCGCTTCTCCCAAGGACCGGTTGGTTCTAGCCTATCTCTCACCAGATATGGCCTCAAGCCGCTCTAGCCCTTCCCTCACTGAAAAGGCCTCGAGCACTCCCTTGATCTGCACCCTAGACCTAGTCGCCAACGCGAGACGAATTTCCCCCTAGTCCCCGCAAGGCCATTGTCGCCGTGTGGCAAATTCCTCTACCGAACAAAAGATATAAAGGTTATAATTAGAAACTAAAACAAAACAAAAAACTAAAAAACTCCCACAAAAGAAGAACTTGATGTCGATGTAGGTGCGATCAGATCGGTCTTCAAGTTCTTTGCGTTCATGAACGTTGACGGAGTTCTTCGAGCTGCTTGGGGAAGGCTCTCACAAGTGCTCTGCTTATATGACTTCAATTTGTTCTGTAACCGCAAGACACAACGGAGGGAGCGCGTCTATAAATAGAATCAGCCGCTACAGCCTGCAGTAGTACTACTGCCCCGCGATAGCCACATTAGGCAATGATCAAGCACACGTATCATGGCCGTTTAGGCAACTTTTGAGCGCCAAACTTTGAGCTCCGCCTTGCTCGCCGCGGTAACACTAACGCTTCGCGATAGCAAGATAACCTTCCTTCAGCCAATATCTCCTTGCACATTTTCTCCTCAATCACATGCTGACATGAGGATTCCAAAAGTTATCACCGTGCGGTAGACATGCCGCGACGCGGTAGAGCACATCTCATTTCGTCGAACGCATCTCATTTCGTCGAATGCCAGTTCGTCGAACGACATCTACTTTCGTCGAACACCATTACGTCGAATGACATTTTCGTCGAACGACATCTATTTTCATCGAACAACATCTCATTTTGTCAAACTCAATTTCATCGAACGACTAGCGCCAGCGGTAGTGCTAACGCTACGCAATAGCAACAACACAACATATTCTTATAGAGATTTGAATGCACAGGATCCTGCATGTTATAAACACAAAAACAAATATGATCAAATACAATAGGATTTGTTATTGTCAAACCAAGAGATGCGGAAAGCATGTTCCAACAAACTCCCCCTTTTTATAATAACAAATCCCCTTAGAAACAAATAATTCAAGTGATAGGAATTTGTGTTTATAATAAGAACTAACACGGATAACATGAAAATTAGGCATGTTCAAATGCTTCCCCTAAATGAAATCTCCCCCTAAATGAGTTCTCCCCCTACCACAGAACTTCATTTGAATCAACTCCCCATATATGTGAATTTCTTTCAAATTTATTATCCCCCTTTTGGTATTATCAAAAGAGGGTGTAGAGAAAGCCAAAAGAGACGGCGTGTAATGTTTTTTGAGTAGAGAAGACATGAGCATGAGAACGAGATAATACCTAGGGAAGAGAAAAAAATGTAGGAGTGAAAGAGCAGTGATAATTTAAGATAACACACTGGTTGAAAAATAGATATTCATGATCGAGCGAATAAGTAGTAGAGAGGTGGAAAGCAGTGTGCACCAATTGTAGAACAAACCATCATTATAGTTATCTAAAGCATAGAAAAAAATGTGGAGTTTCTAGTAGAGAAAAATAGATGGTGTGCAGTTCGAAAACACAAAGGATTTTGCTTTTTAACCTAACCAACAAAGACTTGTGTTGAAAAGTAAGCAAGAAAGAGTAGTATTTTTGTTATAGTTTGACCATTCCAACAATATGTCTACACTCTTCATATTTGAGCATTTAAACTTTGAATATTTTCATAACTAATAGGCAAGCATGAATTAGAATATTCAAAAAGATAATATCTATAATGTAACCAATTCGTATTTCAAGTAAAGAAAACATTATAGAACTCATGCATTGCAATCTAGTGCTTTTACTTAAGTTTTTAGAGAATTATGTAATGTTTTCATTAGGATCCAATTCTCATGAGTGAAATCTTTATGAAAAACAATGATGTGTGCATAAGGTGTTTTGATAAAAGTATAAAAATGAAATAATCAAAACACATGACATATATAATGAAATTGTGACAACAATATTAAGGATGCAATCTTATAATTACTTTCACACATCAAATCTAGAATAAAGTTTCATGGCACAAATAATGAGTACAACAACCAAGGTGCTTCGCCCACACAATGCTCATTAAGACTTATCAGGGGGCGAAGTAGTGCTTGGGGGATCACATAAGCAATTTTATTGATTTGTATTTTTAGAGATCCGGTGTACAAATAGAAGTGATAAAAAGAGATATGTTTGCACAAGATACTTTACAATTCTTTCCAAGGTGCCCAACCTCACAATGCTCATTAAGACTTATCAGGAGGGTGAGTAGTGCTTGGTGGAGTTATCTTTGGCTTTTTATTTCAGATTTTTATTTTGGGCCGAAGGTCTCCAAATTCACTTGTTGTTGCAAACATTAATATTATTGAAATAACACTTCCATATTGTGCATGAAATTTATTTTTGAAAGATGGTGTAGGTAATATAGACATACAACTTAATGTGTTAAAACTATTACACTACATAATCATGCAAGATTAAGATTATGAGCACATGTTGATTGCCAAAATAGTGAGAGTATAATTCATTGATTAACATAAAGCATTACTCATACTTAGAGGCATGCTAGGCAATCATACACAATTATCTGTAGATTATTTTATTGCACATAATCAGATTAAGGTTAAGGCATGACAAAAACAATGTTTAGAAAATTTGAAATTAAAATTAGACATTGAAGAAAATCCTTATGAGTATGCCAAAATCAATTTTGACCATTGGAAACAAAATAGCAAAGATGTTTGCTCTTGTGAAGTTTTGTAGTCAAACCATAATATTGTAAAGAGTTAAGGCAAAATAGATAACAATAAATATTTTTGATCATTTTGAATTATTTGAATTTTTTTGTATTTTGGAATAAACTTAACAAATTAAGAACAAAACAATTTGAAATCAGACACAATAAACTGAGAAAAATCAACAAAAAAATACTAGTGAAAGCAAAATTTTCATCTGGAGAAAAAGACTAACGCCTGGCGTTAAGTACTTAATGCCCAAATAGAACTCTATTTATTAAGATTTTTGAAAAAATTTCCCTTGAACTAGGTGGTATGTAGATAGACCTTCTTAGTGTAGAAATTTCAAAGAAGTTGGAAATGATTAGAAGGCTATTTAAGCATGTTTTATTTGTTCAAAAATGGTTTTTATATTTTTATTTGGTTTTCATATATTTGTGTTTTACAAGATCATTAGAGCTTAAAAAAAGATAAGATATGCAAAACACAACATAAGCATGTTCGATCAAAACAAGAATGCATGAATAATAAAATCATAAAGAGTGTTTTCAATATGTATATAATATAGGTATGTCTACACACTAGCCCCGTACTAAGTGACGGATGGGCATGAGGAGATGCATACATTCCATAGGATGGGGTGTTAATCCCATAGGCACACACTAGAGAACGCTCAACCTAGCACTATTTCCCCCCAGTGCCTCGCAAGGCCCCACTGGAACCCTCCCCGGTTAAGGACAAGACATGACTTAGCGGTTATGTCTACTAATGCATACAATCCAATGCCCTTGCTATTGTGAGACACATAATGTGGGTGAACGATCATGGACATCCTAAGCATTTTGTACTATGGAAACAATTTAAAGTCACATGGTTATTTTATCTTTCAATTTTTCTACTTTAAGAGGGATTCATTATGTCATTATTGATAACTAGCTTGAATGATAATATTTATTAGTTGATAATGCTAGTATGATGAGTTCATATTATGCCATAAGAATAATGCATGTCTTTTATATTGATAGAAGTTCAATTTATAGACCTAGAATTAAGTGATGATATGATTTGATGTTATTGATATCAAGGTGATTCAAAGGTCTAGATATAGTAAGATACATGCAACCACAATACATAATTTATTCATATAATTATCATGTTCTCCAATCATATGTTAGGACCAAAAGCATCTTTTGTAGTTATGTGCAATGTTTGAATTAAAAGATCTTTTGATATTACATAATTATGATCATTAATTTAATCACAGAAATTTTGATACTCATGATTAATTATTCATAATGAGGTAGGTGAAGTATGTAAAACAACTCATATTCAACCTTTTCAAAATATTAAAGAGAAAGATTGTAAGGTGAATAAAAAATACAATGAGAAACAAATTTTTTGTTATTTTTGAAAGATTTTATAAATTTTCTCTTTGGTTTTTGAATATTAAACAAAAACATATATATATATATAATTTTCTTGATTTTTGATTTTCATTATTCTATTTTTCTTTAGCATAACATGGTATATCTAGCATAGACATTGATTTCTTCTTATAGAAAGTGATGATGCTAGAATGAAAAATTTATGGTAATAAGGTTTATTCAATTCCGATTTTTCGTGATTATGATTAAACATATTTGAGGCTATCAAATGACATAAGGATATTAAATAAGTAATCAATCACTTATGCATTTTATACATTTTGCCAAAGACCCCATAATCTTCTTTTAAATCCCTTTTTGATAATTATTTTATTAGTCTTGATAATATCACATAAGCATTTAACGTTTAATTTATAATGACGATATAAGACAATTAAAGGTAATGGATTTAGAAGGTTAAAAATAAAAAAGGATTGATAGGTCACTTGAGAGATGATATGACTTTTATTCAATTTCATTCAATTTGATTCATTAATGAATTTATGGCTTAATGTGTGAAAATCATATCACATGTTATACAAAATGACCATAACATGATTGTTAAAAAAACAAACAAACAAAAAAATTTAAGCATATCATGAAGTAGAGTTGATGATATTTCAAATTTTATTATTTCTACTTCATGCATTTGTATGATACTTAATGAATAAGAGATTTAGGTATCCAAAGGGGACCAAGTGGGATAGTTCCTTTGGGTACCCAAATACATCGTGTTTGCTTTTGGGGAAATGGAAATGAATGAGCCCTTTTGAGTGGAGTTTGTGTTTCATCTTTACCTTTGGGTCTCCATTCAAACCTTGGTTTAATATTTTTTTTATGTATCAAATTTCCATTGTGATTACCTTTATCATTAAGATTATAATTGTAATAATTATTGAAATTATTTTTCATAGGAAATTTGTGAACATTTAATTTTATGTTGGGAGAAGATTGATGTTGTAAATGATAATGATGATTGTATTTTGGAATTTCATTTTCAATCTTTTGAATTTTTTAATTTTCATTGTTGGACTTATTCAACTTTTGAGAAATCATATTCAACTTGCTTTTGGATTTTGCATTATATTGAGAATGTATGGTTTGAGAATTTTTCTTTATGATTTCCTTAAGCAAGTTGATTTTAGTTTTTAATTCATTATTCTTAATTCTTAAATTATGTCTAGCTTTATTATACGCGATTGTGCTATTTTTAAGAGTGGAAACAATTGAATCAATTTGATTTTGATAGTTATTCCTATATTAATCAAATGTTTCATCCATCTCTTTAATTTCAAGTTTATAGTCTTTACACTTGGCAAAATCATTTTCAAGGATGAATTTTCTAAACATAATCTTTCATTTTGTTCTTTTACAAAAATAAACTTATTTTCAAGTTTTTTGTGTTTTTCATTTACTTCATTATATTCTACACAAGGTGTAATGCATTCAACTAAGGAGCCATGGGTAAACCTAGATAACTCAAAATTTGATTCTTCATTAATTTTTGCCTTTAAATTTTTATTTTCTAAGCGCAATGTTTATTAGCATTTTTTAATTTCTTAATTTTGCGCTTTGTAGTTTGAAGCAATTGCAATATAGAAATAGAATTACATACAATAAGAGATTTTGATTTCCTTACAGCGCTTGTGGATGAGGCAAGATTTGAACATATAGTTCCTTTGATATCTTTTTGGCACTCCTCTTCCGACGATAAGATTTCTTCTTCTCTTTCACTAGATGTGCACTCCATTGATCCATCCCGTGAGGAGCTTCTTGAACGTTTGTGCAAGCTTGTATGTTCTCCAAGTCTTGCGCTTGTTCCACACCTACAAAAGGAGAATCATAAGTTCTTTCAAGAAAAACCCAAATTTATATGCGGTAGGTAAATCATAAATAAGTTTGAAAACATTTTGATCTAACGCACAAAATAAACTATTCATAGATTTAGCATTTTAAATAATTTTGTTTCTAGTTAGTACGCTAGGTGGCTTTTCAATAGTAATATTCCAAACTTTTTCATCTAAGGCCTTAAGAAAATTTTTCATTAATATTTTCCACCCTTTATAATTTTTGCCCATAAATAAAGGTGGTGATAATACATTTTCATTTATATTAAAATTTTCCCCACTAGTAGAAGGGAGATCATGATCAAGAGATGCCATTATTCTCGGTTGCTAAGCCGATTTGGAATAACCTGGCTCTGATACCACTTGTTGTATATGTAGGCGCCCTTAGGGGGGGGGGGGGGTGAATAAGGGTTCTAAGATTTTCGAGATATTTAAATGAAAAATGATTCTCTGTTGCTGAAAATCAGAGATCACGAAACAGAGATCACAAAAATCTATTTAAGTTATAGTAATGAAAATCAGAGATCACGAAGATCATTCTGGGCGATAGTGACAGAGAAAATCTGTTTATGTTATAGTAATGAAAATCAGAGATCATGAAACAAAGATGAAGAAAGACATATTTTCATTAACAATAAATAATTTTGTTTACAAAATCTTTTCCCAATGACGCTTGGAATGAGGCGACGAATGAAAAGCTATACTGGGTTTTCTATACCGACCCTTCTCCCAAGGACCGGTTGGCTCTAGCCTATCTCTCACCAGATATGGCCTCAAGCCGCTCTAGCCCTTCCCTCACCGGAAAGGCCTCGAGCACTCCCTAGATCTACACCCTAGACCCAGTCGCCAACGCGAGGCGAATTTCCCCTAGTCCCCGCAAGGCCCTAGTAGCAGTGTGGCGAATTCCTCTACCGAACAAAAGATATAAAGGTTACAATTAGAAACTAAAACAAAACAAAAACTAAAAAACTCACTCAAAAGAAGAACTTAATGTCGATGTAGATGCGATCGGATCGGTCTTCAAGTTCTTTGTATTCACGAACGTTGACGGAGTTCTTCGAGCTGCTTGGTTAAGGATCTCACGAGTGCTCTGAATATATGGCTTCAATTTGTTCTGTAACAACAATCCACAACGGAAGAAGCGCGCGTCTTTAAATAGAATCAGCCGCTACCACCTACGGTAGTACTACCTCCCCGCGGTAGCCACATTAGGCAATGATCAAGCACACGGATCATGGCCGTTTAAGCAACTTTTGAGCGCCAAACTTTGAGCTCCGCCTAGCTCATCAAGGTAACGCTAATGCTCCGCGATAACGAGATAACCCTTCAGCCAATATCTCCTTCCACATTTGCTTATCTATCACATACATACGGGAGGATTCCAAAATCTACCGCCGGGCGGTGGACATGCCGCGCCGCGGTAGAGCACATCTCATTTCGTCGAACGCATCTTATTTCATCGAACGCCAGTTGATGAATAGTAATTATACGTGTTTTTCTGTATAGTTTTTAGTGTATTTTTGCTTAGAATTATAAATAATCTATGTAATTAAATAAATAAATTGTTTGTTTTTGTTATTTTAAACTTTTAACTAAGTTTTATTTTAATTTAATAAACTTTCTGTCTTTTTGTTAAGACACGCCCTTGGACACGCCCGTGTCCAAGGGCGTGTTCACTAATCCCTAACATTTTCTTCTCTGTTCTTTTTCCACCTCAAACATCAAGTCACGCCCTTGGTCACGCCCATGACCGAGGCCGTGTACTTGGTCACGCCCGTGTTGGATATCCATCCCAGATTCCAGCCACTTGAAGCATTTCATCCAAAAAGTCAAGGTCACGGCCGTGACATTTCAGCCACGCCCGTGACATTTCAGACACGCCCGTGACCCATCAATTCCTTCCAGAAGAACAAAGGACACGCCAGGTGTCACTCCCAATTCAAGCTCCAGCCAACCGACCTAGGTCACGCCCGTGACCTAGGCCGTGTACGATGGTCACGCCCGTGTACTTCCAAGTCGCCGGTCAAGCCTTCCAGATGCCTGCCTGGATCCAGTTGTTCTGGCTATTCGCACCCCAAGCCGTGTCACGCCCTCAGAAACGCCCATGTCCGAGGGCGTGTAATTCCAAAAATTTTCCTATAAATAGCCAGATTCAGCTGAGTGTGGGGGTTCAGAATTTTGAGACCTCTTCTTAAGATTGTGGACCAATTTTTGTTGTTTTCATGTTTTAGCTCTCTTTTTGCATTTTCTCTCTCTTGTTTTGTAACCTCATTATGATGGAAATGAAATAGATTTGCTTCTTTGTAATTCTCTTATCTTTGTTTTGGTTAAAGTGTGTGTGTGTGTTCTCTCTTTTTTCTTCTTTCTTTCTCTTTTTTTTAGTTTTTGTAATTTTTGTTATTATAATTAGTTGTCCATTTTAATTTGGGTGTGTGTGTGTATGAGGCTAATTTTCATGTTTTTAGCTTTTTTGTAATTTTTAGATGGTTTCATAATTTGTGTGTGTGAGTGTATGAGTTTAGGTTAATTTTTCTCTTTTTTGTATTTTTATTTTTCTTTTTAGTTTTTTAGTGCTTTTGTAGTTTTTATTAAAGTAAGTGTGTGTGTGTGTGTGCTAGTATAGATTTTTGTTTTATTTTAACTTAGATTTCATTTTTAGTAAGGGTGTGTGAGTGTAGGAGAATAGATTTTATTTTCTTTTAACTTAGTTTCATTTATGTTGTGTCTGTGAGTGTATGAGTTAATTTTTGTTTTCTTTAACTTAGTTTTCAATTAAAGTAAGTGTGTGTGTGTATGCTAGTATAGATTTTTGTTTTCTTTTAACATAGATTTCATTTCAAGTAAGGGTGTGTGTGTGTAGGAGGATAAATTTTGCGCCTTTTTTGTAATTCAATAGCTTTTATTTCTGTCACGCATTTATTTCCCGCCTATCCATTTGGATAGGACTTGTCACGCATTTATTTCCCGCCTATCCATTTGGATAGGACTTGTCACGCATTTATTTCCCGCCTATCCATTTGGATAGGACTCGCTCACGCATTTATTTCCCCTTTACCTATTTGGGTAGGGATCGCATTTCTTTAATTTCTGTAATTTACCGCTTTCATTTTAATTCCGTAGAGTGCGTGAGTTTTCAATTAGTGCATCTTTTGTTTTTAATATAATTGCTTTTTGCTAATTCCGCTAACCGCTCAATCACTTAAAATCGCCGTAGTTATCATTATCGCTTTATAAAACTCTAAAAAAAATCTAAGCAAAACTACTTTCTAAATTAACGTTTTCGTGCTTTCTCGCTTTTTATCGCAATTATCATTAAACGCACGCCAACCTTAATTTTTGTCATTAGTTTTTCTATAAAATTATAAAAATCAATTCAAAACTCTTTTCGATAAAATAATAGCGCGCTCCTAAGAAGTAGAAATAATCGATACGACCTTGGAAAAATACGACCTTGATATTTCAAAAGAAATATCCTATACTACTATCGATAAGGTCCACTTGCCTTATTGATTTTAGTCCGGATAATTATATAAACCCAAAAGCTTTCTCTCAAAAGCAAAAAATTAAAACTCTCTTTTAAGAACAATTAGAAAATTGTTGCAACAAACCTTTGGTTGTTGCAACTAGCTCAAGGTAAAAGGAGTTTTAAAACTATCATTTACAAAGTTGTTGCAACAACTCACAAAATTGTTGCAACGACATATTCAAAAAGCTTTCAACTTTCATTTCAAACATAACCCTTTCAAATCCCCTACTTAGCTTTTGGCGACGCAGCCAAAGAGTAATCCTCGATATTTCGAAAGAGGAAAAGGCCGTTACTTCTATCTTTAGATAGGATAACGGGTAATTCCTCGAAGTAGAATTACTCACGGGACTCTTCGAAAACGTCCGCCTAAGGTTAAAGTTAAAGAAAGAAAGAGCTTTTCTAAAAAAGGATAAAAATTTGAGCGTATCAAGTTTTTGGCGCCGTTGCCGGGGACTTGTGTCGTTATTTTGAAATAGGAAACGCTATTAATTTTATCTTATATTTCACCTCTCTATCAATTATATATTTTACTTTCATCTTAAAAACAACAAAAAAATTTAATTAAGAAAGAAAAAAAAAACTATCTAAGAAAAAGGAAAATCCAAAATTTTCAAAAAAAAAAAAATATAAAGATATATCTCCTTTATTTTTACCACCTCTTATAAACTCATATTTGCAGAATTTAAAAACTTTTGCAATTATAAAACTTTTGCTTATATATTTATAAACATAGATCTATATGTTCATATAAAACCAAACAAAACAAAAACCTTAAAAATCATCCAAAAAAAAAAAATATATATATATAGCAATATTTTCTACTTACGAAAAGAAAAAAAAATAATATATATTTTCCCCCTCTTTCTTTCTTTCCTTGTTTTTCTTCCTTGTAAAAATATTTCCAAAACAAAAACATCAAAAAAAAAATCTATAAAAAGAAAAAAAGAAACTATTTCTTCCAAAAATTTTAAAAAAAAAAAGAATAGTGTATGACCCGAGGAGAATCTTCGGATAATCCAATTTTACCTTTTGATCCCGAAATCGAGCGCACGCTTCTCGAGCGTCGCCGATCTCGTAATCAAAATCTACAAATAGATCCCGAAGAATCCGTCGGCGATATACATTTAGGCGTGATGGGCGATCCTAATCTAAATGCGGCCCCACAGCGGACCATGGCCTATTATGCTAGGCCAAATTTAGAGGATACAGGATCAAGCGTCACCCGCCCCGCGGTAGCTAATAATAATTTCGAAATCAAATCCAGTATAATTCAAATGGTACAACAGTCGATTCAGTTCGACGGTTTGCCAGATGAGGACCCAAACCAACACCTTAATAATTTTTTAGAAATTTGCGACACCTTCAAGATTAATGGCGTCAGCGATGACGCCATTCGCTTGCGCTTATTTCTCTTTTCCCTGCGGACAAAGGAGAAATCGTGGTTGACTTCTCTTCCGAGAGGGTCCATAACCACGTGGGCCAAATTGACGGAGAATTTTCTAACTAAATATTTTCCTCCATCAAAAACTGCTAAATTACGCACCGACATCGCATCCTTCATTCAATTCGATTCTGAGTCTCTCTACGAGACTTGGGAGCGTTTTAAAGAATATTTGCGTAGGTGTCCTCATCACGCGCTACCAACTTGGCTTCAGGTACAAACGTTCTATAACGACTTGAATTTCTCAACGAGATAGATGATCGACGCAGCCGCCGGGGGAACGTTAAACAACAAAACCCCGGAGGCCGCTCAAGCTCTGATCGAAGAAATGGCCATGAACGCGTACCAATGGAACGTGCCAAGGTCGCGTCCTCCTAAACCGGCTGGTATTTTCGAAGTGGATGCCACTACTCACTTAGCCTCGCAGGTAGAGCGTCTAAGTAAGCAAGTGGCGGAGATGACTGCTTCCTCCTCCACTCCCGCTTGGGCTAATAATCCTAATAATAATAATAATAATTTTAATAATCCAAATAATAATAATAATAATTTTAATAATCTTAATAATAATAATAATCTTAATAATAATATTAATAATAACAATAATTTAAGCGAGGAATCAGTGTATTACGTGGGGAATCAAGTGCGGGCGCCCTTCAACCCATATAGTAATAACTATAACCCGGGTTGGAGGAGCCACCCGAACTTCTCCTGGAGTAACCCTAATAATGCGAAACGCCCTCCACCTGCGATCCCGCAAGGATTTCCGCATGGATATCCCCAAGGATTTCAGCAGGGTTTTGCGCCTCCTCCTCTAAAACCTTCTCCGCTCGAGGAGATTTTTGCAAAATACATGGCTTCCAACGACGCAAATATCCGAAATATAACCGGATCGCTAAAAAATTTAGAAATGCAGGTTGGACAGCTTGCAAAAATGGTCTCCGAGCGGCCACTTGGAGCACTACCTGGGAACTCGGAGCAGAACCCGCGTGAAAATGCCCACGCCATTACCCTTCGCAGCGGCAAGGAGGTCGACTCCCCATTGCGGGTTGAGCATCAGGTAACTGTTTCGCCTCCGACCCCTGCACCCTCGTCTTTTATTTTAGTAGATACGGAAAAAATATTAGCGCCGGGCGTCTCGAGCCCGCAAATTCCGTACCCCGCAAAATTTAATAAAGAGAAGGAGGACGAACATTACAAAAAGTTTTTACAAATATTTAAACAAATTCAAATTAGCGTCCCCTTCTGCGAGGCACTCTCTCAGATGCCGAAATACGCGAAATACCTTAAGGAGCTCCTTTCTAATAAAAAGAAGCTCGAGGGTATTTCGCGTGTTTCCTTAAATGCGGAATGCTCGGCGGTCCTACTTAATAAATTGCCGCCAAAACTAAACGACCCGGGAAGGTTTTCCATCCCGTGCCTATTCGGCAATTTATTAATAAAGTACGCCCTAGCGGACCTGGGAGCGAGCATCAATTTGATGTCCTTCTCCCTCTTTAAAAAACTAGATTTGGGTTTTCCCACCCCAACAAAAATGAGCATCCAACTCGCGGATCGCTCGATAAAATATCCTATCGGGGTAGTGGAGGACGTTCTGGTCAAGGTTGACAAGTTTATCTTTCCGGTAGACTTCGTCATCCTCGACATCGAGGAGGACGCCGAGGTACCAATTATCCTCGGTCGCCCTTTCCTCACGACCTCCCGCGCATTAATTGATTTGAGTAATGGTCGCCTCCTCCTTCGGGTAGGGGACGACGAAGTTACCCTTCTTATTAATCCCTCGATGTGAAACTCTTTATCGAACGATGATTCCTGCTTTCACTTAGAATCCGCGTTCGAGGATGAATGTTCTTCGCTTGCAGAATTACTCGCTTTAACTTTAGACGATCCAGATTTGGCGGACCTCGCCCCTTTGGACGAGCTACCGCCAGATTCGCCTTTCGAATCTTTTAATTCTAAAAGTTTAAAAATAACAACTTCTTACGAAGAACCCCCGGTCTTGGAGCTTAAGCCGCTCCCCGACCATTTAAAATGCGCTTTTCTCGCCGCGGACTTAAAACTCTCGGTTATTATTTCGTCTTCTTTAACCGATTCAGAAACCTCCGAATTAGTTAAGGTTTTGTCCACGCATCGCCATGCAATTGCATGGCAGATTTCCGATATTAGGGGGGTAAATCCCTCTTTTTGCACGCACAAAATCTTCTTAGAAGATAATTCCCGCAAAACCATCCAGCCTCAGCGACGACTAAACCCAAATATGCGGGATGTCGTTAAGGCTGAAGTAATCAAACTCCTGGATGCGGGGATTATCTACCCTATATCCGACAGCACGTGGGTTAGTCCCATTCATGTCGTGCCAAAAAAGGGCGGTCTAACGGTAGTGGCAAATCAACATAACGAATTAATTCCAACCCGTACTGTTACGGGTTGGAGGGTGTGCATCGATTACCGAAAATTAAATGATGCCACCCGCAAAGACCACTTTCCGTTACCGTTTATCCATCAAATTTTGGAGCGACTATCGGGTCATCCTTATTATTGTTTTCTCGACGGTCTATCGGGATTTTTACAAATTCCAATCTCCCCCGAAGATCAGGAGAAAACAACCTTTACGTGCCCCTCCGGTACCTTCGCGTACCGAAGGATGCCATTCGGCCTCTGCAATGCGCCAGCTACATTTCAACGATGTATGCTAGCGATATTTGAAGAGCTCGTAGAGGATATTATGGAAGTCTTTATGGATGACTTCTCGGTTTTTGGAAGCTCCTTCCAAAATTGCCTCCAAAATTTAGATCGAGTCCTCCAACAATGCGAAGACACGAACCTGGTTTTAAACTGGGAAAAGTGTAATTTCATGGTTCGAGAAGGCTTAGTTCTCGGCCACAAAATTTCTGAAAGAGGGATGGAGGTCGACAAGGCCAAGGTCGAAATAATTGAAAAACTCCCCGCGCCCTCAAATATAAAATCAATTCGTAGTTTTCTTGGCCACACGGGTTTCTATAGGCGGTTTATTCAAAAATTTTCCAAAATAACAAAACCGCTAACCCACCTCCTGGAGAAAGAATCTCCATGCATTTTTGATAGCGCATGCGTAGAGGCATTCAATGCTATAAAAAATAAACTTATCCATTCTCCCATTCTGGTGGCGCTCGATTGGACCCTTCCGTTTGAGATTATGTGCGACACGAGCGATATAGCGGTAGGGGCCGTATTAGGCCAATGTGTAAATAAATATTTTCATCATATCTACTACGCGTCCCGCACGCTCACGGCCGCACAGGCTAATTACACGACAACGGAAAAGGAACTCCTTGTCGTCGTCTTCGCCATAGATAAGTTTAGGCCCTACGTCACGCTTTCTAAAATTATAATATTTACCGACCACTCCGCACTTAAATATTTATTAGAAAAAATGGACTCTAAGCCCCGCCTTCCTCGATAGATCCTCCTATTACAAGAATTCGATTTAGAGATCTGGGATAAGAAGGGGGCCGAAAATTTAGCGGGCGACCACCTTTCTCGTTTAGAACACCCAATCGCGGAAGCGCTCTTCGAACCGGAAATCGATGATCGATTTCCCGAGGAGCGTCTTTTAGTTTTAAATAATTTAAAAACTTCTCCCTCGCCTTGGTTCGCAGACTACGCCAACAATTTAGTTGCGTGGGTGCTCCCGAAAGACTTTTCAAAACAGCAAGAGAAGAAATTCTTTTCTGATTTGAAAAATTACTTTTGGGAGGACCCTTTCTTATTTCGCGTCTGCGTGGACCAAGTCGTGCGAAGATGCATTTCGAGCGAGGAGGGTGCGCAAATTTTGCGGCACTACCACGAAGGGCCGGCCGGGGGGCATTATCAAGCCAACCGGACCGCGCAGAAGGCGCTGGAGGCGGGCTTTTATTGGCCCGCTCTCTTCAAAGACGCTCACACTTTTGTGAGCGCATGCGATAGCTGTCAACGGTCGGGTAACATCTCTCGTCGCGACGAGATGCCCCAAAATTTTTATTTAGAATGCGAGATTTTCAATTTATGGGGCATAGATTTCATAGGCCCCCTACCTCCTTCATATACAAATCGCTACATTTTAGTGGCGGTCGACTACGTATCTAGGTGGGCGGAAGCGCAAGCTCTCCCCACCAACGATGCGAGAGTCATCGTCAAATTTCTTAAAAAATTATTTTCTCGCTTCGGTACGCCCCGTGCGATTGTTAGTGATAGGGGTACGCACTTTTGCAACGCCCAGTTTGCAAAAACATTAACCAAATATGGCGTTACGCATAAGCTCGCCACCGCCTATCACCCCCAAATGAGCGGCCAAGTGGAGGTAGTAAATCGAGAAATTAAACGCATATTAGAAAAAACTGTTTCAATAAATAGGAAGGATTGGGCGATTAAATTAGACGACGCGCTGTGGGCATATCGTACGGCGTACAAGACCGCAATCGGTTGTACGCCTTATCGATTAGTCTATGGCAAGGCATGCCATTTGCCCGTAGAATTAGAGCACCGCGCTTTTTGGGCGTTAAAACTTTTAAATCTCGATCATAATTTAACCGCCGAAAACCAGAAATTCCAATTAAATGAACTCGATGAATGGCGTGCGAACACCTACGAGAGTAATAAATTTTATAAGGAACGCTCGAAATTTTACCACGACCGAAAAATTAAATTTCCAAAATCATTTGAGCCGGGCGATCTCGTCCTCCTATATAATTCGCGTCTTCGTCTTTTTCCGGGGAAACTAAAATCCCGCTGGTCCGGCCCCTTTCAAGTTAAAGAGGTTTGGCCATACGGGACCGTCCTTATCACCCACCCGGAAAAAGGCGACTTAAAAGTTAACGGTCACCGACTAAAACTCTACCACGCGGGGGATCAACTGGGAGGGAAGCTAAATTCCATACCCCTCCCCCACCTCTAAAAAGATCGTACCCCGCCCACGCATCAAGCTACGAGACGGTAAACAAAGCGCTCGTGGGAGGCACCCCCATATTTATCCAATTACGCTCTTTTATTGTTTTTATTTACAAAAAAAAATGATGAAATAAATTTTCATTTCAAAAAAAAACTTAAAAAAACTTAAACAAAAATATAATTAATAATAATAATAAATAATAATAATAAATAATTATAATAAAACAAAATGAAACATATTATTAATAACTATGCATATTTTAAATTATCATTCTTTTTTAAAAAAGGAAACATAAAACAAAATAAAATAATGCAAAAACTTTAAAACAAAAATCAAAAAGAATTTTGGGAATTTTAAGATAGGACAATAGGAAGTTTCTCAAAGTAGGATTACTCGACAGACCCGAGAGGGGATTTTTGTCGATATTTCGAAACGAGAAAAACCCCATTGCTTTTACCTTTTTATTTCTCTTATTTCTTCCTTGCTTTTTATCTTAAAGCTTTTTCTTTATTTACTTTATTGTATCTTTCTTAAAATTTTGATATATTAAAAACATGCATATTTCAAAATTAAAACCAAAAAGAAAAAAATATAACATAATTAATGAAATAAAAATGATGATAAAAATTTATTTTTATCATACCCAAAATAAAATATATGATCACATATATACTTTTAACTTCTTTTATACGTATTTTATTCGTGTTTTGTACATTTCGGAAAACTAAAACAAACCAAAAAAAACAATTTTGTATATATTCGTGGAGTTCCTTTTTATTTGTAACTATTCTTGTATATATTTTTTCTATCTTGTAATTAAATCTTCACGTTTTTGTAAATATTTTCGTTCCTCACACTTCACTTCAACATTGAGGACAATGTTGGCTTTCAGTATGGGGGCGTGTTTTCCCTCTTTTTGTAATTATTTTTGCCCCTCCCATATTAGAAAAAACAAAAAAAATTTATATGAAAAATTTGTTACAACATAAAACTTATTTGTTATAACATAACAAAATTTGTTATGACATAAGAAAATTATGTTGCAACATCTTTGTCCCTCTTTTCATTTTTCTTTTCTTTTTGTAAAAACAATTTAATATGTAAATAGGAAATCAAATGAAAAATCCAAAAAAAATCATTAATTAACTTAGAAAAAAAAAAACACAAAAAATTTTATTTTTATATAAATGTTTTATGTTTATGTATTTTATTTGTATATAAAAATCCTTATTTATAATAATAAATCAAAATCCAAAACAAAAATGATGAAAAATGTACTTAAAAATTTGTTATCACAAAATTCATTTTGTCATAACACCAAAAATGTTTTTCCTTCTCTCTTTTCTTTTCTTTCCCTTTTTTTATTAATGTACATATTTTTAACAAAATTAAAAAATCAAAAAAAATATATGACGAAAAAAATTTCTTAGAAAAAATCAAAAATATTTTGTATGTATTTTTACTTTTCTTAATTTTCTTCTTCCTTTTTTTTAGTATTTATATATGCATTTTGTTATAAAGAAAATCAAAAATCCCAAAAATATCATATCTTAAAAATTTCAAAAAAAAAATATTTGAAAAACTTATCAAAAAAAATCCAAAAATAAAATAAAACCCCCACTTAGCTTTTTGTTATTTCCAAGGCTAGGTTAGTCTTATCTTTAAGCATTTTTCATTATTTATGATTTGCTAAAACAATTTTATTTATTTCATAGTTTGAAAAATTTAAATCGAGGAATTTTCAGTAGTAAAGAAAATCTTGCAATCTTAATTTAATTTGAGAACAGAATTTTTAGCACTACCTCGGGTTTACCCTAAATAGATTCCTTTTTGTATTATATTGGCAAACCATCTTTAGATTCAATTATTCTAACTCTAAACTTGTGAAACTTTGGGAATGTTTTTAATCTACTAAACTTGCTCTCAAAAATCTTTTTTTATTAATCTAGAATTTCTCTTGAAACCCCCCCTTATAAACATCCCTTAGCTTGGCATAAAAATAATAAAAGTAGGAGTTTTAAAAGAAATACTGTGTCAATGGGAATAAAAAGATTCCGTAAACACAGGCACCCAATATTGTTAAAAGAAATCCCGTGTCAATGGGAATAAAAAAATAAAATTCCGTAAACACGGGCATTGGGTTAAGTTTAGAAAAGATTTCAATTCTCCCGCGTAAACCAACGGTGGGAATCAAAGAAAAACCACCAAAAAGGTGGGGTGAGAGGATACAATCCATCACCCCTAAATCCAAGCACTCTTCTTTTTGCCAAGGCTACCTTTTCCCCCTAACCCTTAGCCAATAAAATTGTACCTAGATTTTAATTTAAAAAAGTTTGGGAGAGCATAATTAGTAGGCTTTATTTATTCTTAAAAACTTTCTTAAAAAAGTTAAAGTTTTATATAATTTTATTCTAATTAAAAGGTACCAAAGACTGCAATAATCGACGCTATTTAGCTAACTTTAGAAGTCTCGCTAAAATTTTTTCGCTCTTTTTAAATTACTTTCATAGTTTTGGACTTACCTCTTTAAATACCCTAAATTTATTTCGATCTTACTTTTGATTTAATAAAAACTTTAGTAAATTAGAAATTTTATTAAACATCTTATAGGTATCCCTTACTTTTGCTCTGGAATAGCAAAAGCTTAAGTATGGGGGTGTTTGATGAATAGTAATTATACGTGTTTTTCTGTATAGTTTTTAGTGTATTTTTGCTTAGAATTATAAATAATCTATGTAATTAAATAAATAAATTGTTTGTTTTGTTATTTTAAACTTTTAACTAAGTTTTATTTTAATTTAATAAACTTTCTGTCTTTTTGTTAAGACACGCCCTTGGACACGCCCGTGTCCAATGGCGTGTTCACTAATCCCTAACATTTTCTTCTCTGTTCTTTTTCCACCTCAAACATCAAGTCACGCCCTCGGTCACGCCCGTGACCGAGGCCGTGTACTTGGTCACGCCCGTGTTGGATATCCATCCCAGATTCCAGCCACTTGAAGCATTTCATCCAAAAAGTCAAGGTCACGGCCGTGACATTTCAGACACGCCCGTGACCCATCAATTCCTTCCAGAAGAACAAAGGACACGCCAGGTGTCACGCCCAGTTCAAGCTCCAGCCAACCGACCTAGGTCACGCCCGTGACCTAGGCCGTGTACGATGGTCACGCCCGTGTACTTCCAAGTCGCCGGTCAAGCCTTCTAGATGCCTGCCTGGATCCAGCTGTTCTGGCTATTCGCACCCCAAGCCGTGTCACGCCCTCAGACACGCCCGTGTCCGAGGGCGTGTAATTCCAAAATTTTTCCTATAAATAGCCAGATTCAGCTGAGTGTGGGGGTTCAGAATTTTGAGACCTCTTCTTAAGATTGTGGACCAATTTTTGCTGTTTTCATGTTTTAGCTCTCTTTTTGCATTTTCTCTCTCTTGTTTTGTAACCTCTTTATGATGGAAATGAAATAGATTTGCTTCTTTGTAATTCTCTTATCTTTGTTTTGGTTAAAGTGTGTGTGTGTGTGTGTGTTCTCTCTTTTTTCTTCTTTCTTTCTCTTTTTTTTTAGTTTTTGTAATTTTTGTTATTATAATTAGTTGTCCATTTTAATTTGGGTGTGTGTGTGTGTATGAGGCTAATTTTCATGTTTTTAGCTTTTTTGTAATTTTTGGATGGTTTCATAATTTGTGTGTGTGAGTGTATGAGTTTAGGTTAATTTTTCACTTTTTGTATTTTTATTTTTCTTTTTAGTTTTTTAATGCTTTTGTAGTTTTTATTAAAGTAAGTGTGTGTGTGTGTGTGTGTGCTAGTATAGATTTTTGTTTTATTTTAACTTAGATTTCATTTTTAGTAAGGGTGTGTGAGTGTAGGAGAATAGATTTTATTTTCTTTTAACTTAGTTTCATTTATGTTGTGTGTGTGAGTGTATGAGTTAATTTTTGTTTTCTTTAACTTAGTTTTCAATTAAAGTAAGTGTGTGTGTGTGTGCTAGTATAGATTTTTGTTTTCTTTTAACTTAGATTTCATTTCAAGTAAGGGTGTGTGTGTGTAGGAGGATAAATTTTGCGCCTTTTTTGTAATTCAATAGCTTTTATTTCTGTCACGCATTTATTTCCCGCCTATCCATTTGGATAGGACTTGACACGCATTTATTTCCCGCCTATCCATTTGGATAGGACTTGTCACGCATTTATTTCCCGCCTATCCATTTGGATAGGACTCGCTCACGCATTTATTTCCCCTCTACCTATTTGGGTAGGGATCGCATTTCTTTAATTTCTGCAATTTACCGCTTTCATTTTAATTCCGTAGAGTGCGTGAGTTTTCAATTAGTGCGTCTTTTGTTTTTAATATAATTGCTTTTTGCTAATTCCGCTAACCGCTCAATCACTTAAAATCGCCGTAGTTATCATTATCGCTTTATAAAACTCTAAAAAAAATCTAAGCAAAACTACTTTCTAAATTAACGTTTTCGTGCTTTCTCGCTTTTTATCGCAATTATCGTTAAACGCACGCCAACCTTAATTTTTGTCATTAGTTTTTCTATAAAATTATAAAAATCAATTCAAAACTCTTTTCGATAAAATAATAGCGCGCTCCTAAGAAGTAGAAATAATCGATACGACCTTGGAAAAATACGACCTTGATATGTCAAAAGAAATATCCTATACTACTATCGATAAGGTCCACTTGCCTTTATTGATTTAGTCCGGATAATTATATAAACCCAAAAGCTTTCTCTCAAAAGCAAAAAATTAAAACTCTCTTTTAAGAACAATTAGAAAATTGTTGCAACAAACCTTTGGTTGTTGCAACTAGCTCAAGGTAAAAGGAGTTTTAAAACTATCATTTACAAAGTTGTTGCAACAACTCACAAAATTGTTGCAACGACATATTCAAAAAGCTTTCAACTTTCATTTCAAACATAAGCCTTTCAAATCCCCTATTTAGCTTTTGGCGATGCGGCCAAAGAGTAATCCTCGATATTTCGAAAGAGGAAAAGGCCGTTACTTCTATCTTTAGATAGGATAACGGGTAATTCCTCGAAGTAGAATTACTCGCGGGACTCTTCGAAAACGTCCGCCTAAGGTTAAAGTTAAAGAAAGAAAGAGCTTTTCTAAAAAAGGATAAAAATTTGAGCGTATCAAGTTTTTGGCGCCGTTACCGGGGACTTGTGTCATTATTTTGAAATAGGAAACGCTATTAATTTTATCTTATATTTCACCTCTCTATCAATTATATATTTTACTTTCAACTTAAAAACAACAAAAAAATTTAATTAAGAAAGAAAAAAAAAACTATCTAAGAAAAAGGAAAGTCCAAAATTTTCAAAAAAAAAAAAATATAAAGATATTTATCCTTTATTTTTACCACCTCTTATAAACTCATATTTGCAGAATTTAAAAACTTTTGCAATTATAAAACTTTTGCTTATATATTTATAAACATAGATCTATATGTTCATATAAAACCAAACAAAACAAAAACCTTAAAAATCATCCAAAAAATATATATATATTTATATATATAGCAATATTTTCTACTTACGAAAAGAAAAAAAAATATATATATTTTCCCCCTCTTTCTTTCTCTCCTTGTTTTTCTTCCTTGTAAAAATATTTCCAAAACAAAAACATCAAAAAAAAAATCTATAAAAAGAAAAAAAGAAACTATTTCTTCCAAAAATTTTAAAAAAAAAAGAATAGTGTATGACCTGAGGAGAATCTTCGGATAATCCAATTTTACCTTTTGATCCCGAAATCGAGCGCACGCTTCTCGAGCGCCGCCGATCTCGTAATCAAAATCTACAAATAGATCCCGAAGAATCCGTCGGCGATATACATTTAGGCGTGATGGGCGATCCTAATCTAAATGCAGCCCCACAGCGGACCATGGCCTATTATGCTAGGACAAATTTAGAGGATACAGGATCAAGCGTCACCCGCCCCGCGGTAGCTAATAATAATTTCGAAATCAAATCCAGTATAATTCAAATGGTACAACAGTCGATTCAGTTCGACGGTTTGCCAGATGAGGACCCAAACCAACACCTTAATAATTTTTTAGAAATTTGCGACACCTTCAAGATTAATGGCGTCAGAGATGACGCCATTCGCTTGCGCTTATTTCCCTTTTCCCTGCGGACAAAGGCAAAATCGTGGTTGACTTCTCTTCCGAGAGGGTCCATAACCACGTGGGCCGAATTGACGGAGAATTTTCTAACTATATATTTTCCTCCGTCAAAAACCGCTAAATTACGCACCGACATCGCATCCTTCATTCAATTTGATTCTGAGTCTCTATACGAGACTTGGGAGCGTTTTAAAGAATATTTGCGTAGGTGTCCTCATCACGCGCTACCAACTTGGCTTCAGGTACAAACATTCTATAACGGCTTGAATTTCTCAACGAGACAGATGATCAACGCAGCCGCCGGGGGAACGTTAAACAACAAAACCCCGGAGGCCGCTCAAGCTCTGATCGAAGAAATGTCCATGAACGCGTACCAATGGAACGTGCCAAGGTCGCGTCCTCCTAAACCGGCTGGTATTTTCGAAGTGGATGCCACTACTCACTTAGCCTCGTAGGTAGAGCGGCTAAGGTAGCAAGTGGCGGAGATGACTGCTTCCTCCTCCACTCCCGCTTGGGCTAATAATCCTAATAATAATAATAATAATAATTTTAATAATCCAAATAATAATAATAATAATAATTTTAATAATCTTAATAATAATAATAATCTTAATAATAATATTAATAATAACAATAATTTAAGCGAGGAATCGGTGGATTACGTGGGGAATCAAGTGCGGGCGCCCTTCAACCCATATAGTAATAACTATAACCCGGGTTGGAGGATCCACCCGAACTTCTCCTGGAGTAACCCTAATAATGCGCAACGCCCTCCACCTGCGATCCCGCAAGGATTTCCGCATGGATATCCCCAAGGATTTCAGCAGGGTTTTGCGCCTCCTCCTCTAAAACCTTCTCCGCTCGAGGAGATTTTTGCAAAATACATGGCTTCCAACGACGCAAATATCCGAAATATAACCGGATCGCTAAAAAATTTAGAAATGCAGGTTGGACAGCTTGCAAAAATGGTCTCCGAGCGGCCACTTGGAGCAGAACCCGCGTGAAAATGCCCACGCCATTACCCTTCGCAGCGGCAAGGAGGTCGACTCCCCATTGCGGGTTGAGCATCAGGTAACTGTTTCGCCTCCGACCCCTGCACCCTCGTCTTTTATTTTAGTAGATACGGAAAAAATATTAGCGCCGGGCGTCTCGAGCCCGCAAATTCCGTACCCCGCAAAATTTAATAAAGAGAAGGAGGACGAACATTACAAAAAGTTTTTACAAATATTTAAACAAATTCAAATTAACGTCCCCTTCCGTGAGGCACTCTCTCAGATGCCAAAATACGCGAAATACCTTAAGGAGCTCCTTTCTAATAAAAAGAAGCTCGAGGGTATTTCGCGTGTTTCCTTAAATGCGGAATGCTCGGCAGTCCTACTTAATAAATTGCCGCCAAAACTAAACGACCCGGGAAGGTTTTCCATCCCGTGCCTATTCGGCAATTTATTAATAAAGTACGCCCTAGCGGACCTGGGAGCGAGCATCAATTTGATGCCCTTCTCCCTCTTTAAAAAACAAGATTTGGGTTTTCCCACCCCAACAAAAATGAGCATCCAACTCGCGGATCGCTCGATAAAATATCCTATCGGGGTAGTGGAGGACGTTCTGGTCAAGGTTGACAAGTTTATCTTTCCGGCAGACTTCGTCATCCTCGACATCGAGGAGGACGCCGAGGTACCAATTATCCTTGGTCGCCCTTTCCTCGCGACCTCCCGCGCATTAATTAATGTGAGTAACGGTCGCCACCTCCTTCGGGTAGGGGACGACGAAGTTACCCTTCTTATTAATCCCTCGATGCGAAACTCTTTATCGAACGATGATTCCTACTTTCACTTAGAATCCGCGTTCGAGGATGAATGTTCTTCGCTTGCAGAATTACTCGCTTTAACTTTAGACGATCCGGATTTGGCGGACCTCGCCCCTTTCGTCGAACACCATTTCGTCGTACGACATTTTCGTCGAACGCATCTATTTTCATCGAACATCATCTCATTTCGTCGAACTCAATTTCGTCGAACGACTAGCGCCAGTGGTAGTGGTAATGCTCCGCGGTAGCAACAACATAACATATTCCTATGGGGATTTCAATGCACAGGATCCTCCATGTTATAAACACAAAAACAAATATGATCAAATATAATAGGATTTGTTATTGTCAAACAAGGAGATGCGGAAAGCATGTTGCAACAGCATCTAGAATCTCTGATGCCCCAGATTCGAGAGTCCCATGTGCTTGGGAAGCACATGAGGAGCTTGTCATTTATTTCTGTAAAAAAAAATTCTTTATCAAGCCCGCTCAGCTCATTTATGATGAAGCTGAACATGTCATACATTTTAACTATACATTCATCAGCCATTTTTTTGAAGTTCTCATATTGGGATATGAGAAGTGACTTGTTGTCTTTTCTTTCATCTGAGTTACCTTCAACTAATCTGGAGAGAGATTCCCAGATTTCTTTGGTAGAGTTGCAATCAGTAACTTTCTGAAATATGCCATCTGACATAGTTGAGACTAGGATATTCATGGCATTGGCATCACATACCTTGTCTTTCTTCTCAGCATCAATCCATTCTGCTCTGGGGACATCAGTTTGTGAAACCTTTCCACTAGCATCTTTCCTTACTGGGACTGGGGGTCCTATAATGATGACATTAAAAATTTCTTCATCAATAGAGTTCATATAAAGTTTTATTCTAGCCTTCCAGAGTGTAAACTTATTCAGGTTACACACTGGTGGTCTAGTTGATGCATAATCCTTAGAACTCATTTTCTTTAAACTATAGTCTTAATTAATTTTAAAATAATGGAAAGAGAGTAGGAGATCTTTTGACCAAGGTGTTAACCTTTAAATGATTAACCTCCCTCTGATACCAATTGAAAGTGCATAGTGTGCCTCTGAGAATTCTCTATAGGGGGGGGGGGTGAATAGATATTTAAAATACTTCCTATACTTTTTATGCATACACAATAAAAATTTGAAGGTATTATGCAATCTGCAAAAAACCAAAGGTAGAATAAATGAAATAAAGTATGCTGAAATAAACACCGAATAAGTAAGTAGGACAACACATAAAATCTAAGAGCAAAGTCACATGAATTTTATAGAGGTTCCCCAATATATGTCTAGTCCTCTCTTCTACCTACCTGGTAGGATTGCACAACTTGTGCCTGAGTCTTTTGATTAGGAGACTCTTAGAACCAATCCAGATCTATTGATAAGGAGATCTTGAACCACTGAGAATTTTGATAAGGAGACTCTTATAACCAATGAATCCATTGGAAGATGGATTAATAAAGCTCTTTACAGGAAATAATAAGAAGAAAATAAGAGGGAGAAAGAAAGAATTTTGTTCTCAGAATTCTTCAGAAGCTGTGATGCTTCTTCTGTCTTTCTTTCACTGGATCTGTAATGATGAACCCTTGCTTATGATAATATGATTTGCAAGGGTTTTTTGCTTGATCCTTTTCTCTAAGCACTTCTTGTAATCCAACTGCTGTATGATGATGATGAAGAAGAAGCTATATGTATTTTTGTGAAGAGAGAGCACTTCTGTTTAACTGTATTTTAGGGTTTGAGGAGAAAGAAGATGAAGACCCTATTCGAATAATGTAATGATTCTTGTTATTTTCTTCTCCTCTTTTTGCATACTTATTCTGTATGATTGGGATTTCAAATCCTTTCTTCTTTTGGGCTGTCCTGAAAAGAAATTCACCTAATTTCCTTTCTTCTTTTATTCTCGACCCGTCAATCCATTTTGAATACCTTCCAAAGATGATGTACTATGTCCTCGAAAGCTCAATACCTTTCTTGGAAATAAACGAGCTGTTGGAGAATAGTCTCTAGCCTGGTGGTCCTTCTAAAAAGGTCTAAAAAGGATAGCTAAAAAATCTTCCTTTTTCGGACTATATTCGACGCTGCGTCGACTTCATCAAACTTTATATCGACGCACCTCTGAGTTCCTATCGATTTAGGTTCGAATTCCTTCTTTTCTTTACCTAGACTCATATGTCGATGTTACGTCAATTCCTTATCGACTTGTTTGTCGAGCTGAAGCCTTGGACTTGAGCTTTTATGTTTTGCATCAAATTGTAGTCGAAGTTGCATCGACTTTTGAGATGTCTTCTACAAGCTCTTCCTTCTGCATTGAGTTCCTTTCAACGTTGCATTGACTTGACTTATACTTCGACAAACTGAATAAATTGCTCCAACTTCTAGTCAAAGTGTTGGATCGGTAGGCGCGCTTAGAGGGGGGGGGGGGTGAATAATGGTTTTATTAACTTATATTATATTTTGGAATACTTTAAAATAACCAGATATCAAAATAATGATTTTGAATAAAGATCTAAATTGTTTTATAATTAAGGAGAGGATAATAAATAATTTAGAGAAATGATGATCAAATCAATTTTATTACAAAAAGTGAGACATGATTATTATTAATAAATTGATTACAAAATTTGATTTCAATGACGCTAGAAATCAAGGCGAAATATGAAGGACTCTTTTTGTTTTCTATACCGACTTGTATCCCCACGAACCAGTTTGCTTTAGCCGATCCTTCCTCGGATACGGCCTCAAGCCGCTCTAGCCAATCCTTCCCCGGATATGGCCTCGAGCACCACCTAGATCTACACGCTAGACCTAGTCGCCAACACGAGGAGAATTTCTGCACTAAGTTCTACCCAGACCTAGTCGCCAACACGAGGAAAATTCACTAAACGATTATAAGAAAAGATGTGAAATAAATAACAACAATATAAAAACTCCCTATATAGATCTCTTGGAGAAGTAGATGAAGACCCGCAGAGTATGATCGTAGTCGATGCAGTCTTTCGTCACGATGATTACGCGTATTGAAATCTTCTCCAATGATCTCCTTAAGCCTTCATGGACTAGTGGGAGAATCTCTGTGAACCTTCCTCTATATGATGTGGCATGAAGCTCTGGAATTTGGGAGTGGAGAGGGATGAAGAAGACGGATCCAAGGGGTCCTTTTTATAGCCTTGGAGCTAGCGCCTGCGCTAACGCTACCGTCGGGGCTATCCCAGATTAGGCAATATTCTCCGCATGAGAATCCTTCATTTTAGGCAAGCCGACCGCCTTCCTCTATTTCTTTGAGCTACCACCGGCGCTAGCCGCTACCGCCGGCACTATCTGCCTTCTGTATATGCATCCCGCCAGCTTGAATTTCACTTTTGCACTTTCAGGCGCTACCGCCCGCGCTAGCAGCTACCTCCTGCTCTAGTAGCTACCGCCGGAGCTACCGCTAGAGCTACCTCCCACTCTAGCGAACAGTTTTGAGTTTTGGCTCCAAACTCGAGCGCTTCTTTCATATGTTATCCTTGAGTCATGTGGACTTGTTTTCCTGCACACTTAAACACACAAGATTAAATACACATAGGATTTATTATTGTCAAACCTAGGAGATGTGGAAGACCATGTTCCAACAAACTCCCCCTTTTGATAATAACAAATCCATTAATGATAAATCAGAGCATTAATTAAATAAGCATGATGAAACCTACTTGTGTGTGTGTGTGAGTGATGACTTAGAATAATTATCGATTTTAGTATTTAGAATTGCTCCCACTAAATACATGCTCCCCCTAAGTGAATGCTCCCCTAATATGTAAGCTATCATCTTATTTAATCATGTTAGTTTTCCATTTTGATAGCGAATTTTATTTATCATGTTCGTTCTCCCCCTTTTGTTATTAGCAAAAGTGGGTAAGGAAGCAAAACACATAAAACAAGTATTTTTGATAATAAGATAAGGTATGATCGAGCTTTTAAGAGGAAATGAAATGATAAGAAGTTTTAAGCATAATAACTATTTTTATAGAACATTTTCCAAGTAATCAATAGTATCATGTTAGTTCTCCACCTTTATATAAAAGTTTTAAGCATAAAAAGGTAATGATTTCCAAGTAACCAATCTACCCAGACAATATGTCTACACCCTAGCCCCGTACTAAGTGACAAATGGTCATGAGGAGCTGCATACATGCCGTAGGTTGGGGTGTTAGTCCCATATGCAAACACTAGAAAAAACTCAACCTATCACTCTTTCCCCCTAGTGCCTCGCAAGGCCCCACTAGAACCCTCCCCGGTTAAGGCCAAGACATGACTTAGAGGTTAGGTTATCTAATGTCTACGACCCTACGCCCTCGCTATGGTGAGAAATGTAATCATGGGATAATAATTATTGGAAACATTAAGCATTTAAATCTAATGACAAGTTTATAGCCTATGGATTTATATTTTTATTTAAATATTTAAAAAGAACACATTGCTATTTTGAAATCCATTATTAAATCAGAGTTTTTAGCATAAAAATGATATGCATTTTTAGAATAACCAATACAAATTCTACCAAGCAAGTCTACTACTTGTTGAAAAATGGAATTTTGAGATTTAAGACTTTGATATGAGCATGAAAGCGCAAGGTAAAAAATATATGGTGATGATGTAAAAGATTTATTGAAATACAAGAAACATCTTTTTGTAATCATGTCTATTCATAAGAAGATATATGAGTTAAATTCTAAAAAAGGAAGATGTCTTTGTAAATCATTTTTCATTTTAAAATCTTTAAGTAATAAAGTAACCAAGCATGAAATAATGTTTTCAAAAAGAGATTACTACAACGTTATATTAATTCACAAATTCAAAACATACAAAACATTGTATAGAGCATGCTAGGTTATCTAGTGCATTTATATATATAAATAGTAGTAAGGAACTTAGCATTAGGATCCAATACTCATGAGAAGAAGTGTTATGGAAGATAATGATCTGCACATAAGTGTATTTTGAATAGAGTAAGCAAATGATTTAATCATAAATACAAGACATATGTAGAGTAAAGTGCACAATAAAACACAAATAATTTTACTTCCACACACTTTAATGTACAACTACCAAGGTGATTTTCACACACAATGCTCATTAAGACTTATCAGGGTGCAAAGTAGTGCTTGGGGGATCACATACTTTATTTTTCAATATTGATTTTTGTGATCCGGTGTACTTAAGAATAAGTTGTGTAAAAATGAAGGTTTGCACAAGACACTTTACTATTATATCTAAGGTGCTCAACCTCACAACGTTTATTAAGACTTATCAGGAGGTTCAAATAGTGCTTGGTGGAGTTATCTTTGTCAATTTATTTCATGATTAGTTTTTATACAAAGTTCTCCGAATACACTTGTTTTGCAAACCAATGTAATTTTGAAAGCACAACCACTTTTCTTAATTTTTAAGAGTGCAAATAAATGTAGTGTAACTAAGATACTTGTGCAAATTTAATTCGTTGTACAATTACAATACACAAGCAAGCATTCTGGGATTAAAAACACATGTTGACTTTTGCCAAAATAAGTGAGTGAATAAATATCATTATCAATCAAAAAACATTTACTCATACTTAGAGGCATGATAAGCTTGGTTCTACACAACCTTTTTATTATAATTGGTGCACATATGAGTAGATATATCAAAGCATGATAAAAACAATGTTCAAAGTAGTTTGAACCGATGAATTGCAACATTATAGGAGTTCTAAATAATAGGTTAAATCATGCTTGATTTTCACAATAAAGTCCATACAGTATTTTTGATATTTTTTTTTACAAAATTGAATTATAGTTTGAACTCATAAAATTGATCTTGGACTTCCCAAGGTCTACCCTATGAGGGGTTCACCCGATACTAGGAGATGTGATGGGATGATAGCCCAAATCTCCCTTTCGCAAGATACATGTAAATAGAAAAGTTAAGTTCAAAAGATAATTTTTGATACTTGTTTTTGTTTTATATTTTTGTATTTGATTTTTGCATATAGAAATAGAAATCAAACAAATAACCAAAGAAAGGAAGTAAGAAATATATTTTTTGTAATTTGGCTTTTGTAATTTTGAATTTTAATTTTTCAAAAAACAATTATAGGCATAGATGTAAAAATGAGTGTACATATAAAATAATATTTTTTTTAGATTTTTCAGAATTTTAAAATTACAGAAAATCGGACACTTGATCTAGCGCCTGCGTTAGCTCACAGACAGTGCTTATTGTGAGTATTTGGCCCAAATTTTCTTCAATTTTACTTCTGATTTTGCTTAATTATGTTTGTGCAATGTAAGACATGTCTAATAAAGTGTAGAGACGAGAAGAAATTGCAAAAAGTTGCGGAAGTTAAAATTTTAGAACATGGGTTCCATATTCATTAAAGCTCCATATTCATTAAAACTTAATTCTTTAGTTTTGCACAACCATTTAAGGTTAATATTATAGGATATGCAAACAATGAAGACATGATTGAACAATACAGATATGCATGATTTTAGTGATAACAGATTGGTCATTTATAAATAAAAACCTGACTTTTACTTTTGATTTGCAAACTTCATTTAGGCTTTAGGGGACAGTCAAATTTCAAATATTATATTAGTTGACCATACCATGATATATATTTTCTTATATCTTCAATTTTTTAATGCTTATATTTATCAATATAATGTATGTTGAAAATGATAGGAAATGTAAGCACAGGATATCATGTTAAAAAAACAAATGAACTTGATTTAAATGATTTTAATGTAAAGTGATGTTTATGCATAAAAATATGTTTAAGAATGATTTATGAACTATGGACATCTCTCAAAAAAATTTGAAAGAGAGAAAAGTGAAGTTCATGATTGTATTAATTTAGATAAGTATCTCATAACAAATTTAGAGTTTGATTTATATGGATAATATTAGATATTTATAGGCAATGAATATAAGAAAAATTGATAGGTCATCAAAATAAAATATGATTTTGAATTTTGATCAATTTGATTTATAAACTCATTAAGTTTTAAGAGATAAGATCATATTTCCAATAATATATAAGATGACCATAACATGATCGCTTACAAAATAAGAAAATAAAAAGAATAAGAAAAAGACATTAAAGCATATCATGAAATAGAAAATTTGTATATTTCATTTTTAAAAATATTCTACTTCATGCATTTGGTGATACCTAATGAATAAGAGATTTAGGTATCCAAAGGGGACCAAGTGTGGTGGTTCCTTTTGGTACCCAAATTTTACGTGTAGGTTTGTTGGTAGATATTGATGAATGGGTAATTTCATGTGAAGTTAATGTTTCAGTTTTAATTTTGGGCCTCCATTCAGATCTTGGTTTATTATTATTCTTATGCATCAAATTTCTATTGTGATTATCTTTATTTTGAAAATTGTAATTGGAAGTATCATTCATAGGAAATTTGTGTAGTTTTATTTTTAAGTTGGGAGGAACATGATTTTGTAAATAATGGTGATTTTGATTTTGATTTACAAATCCTTAGTGTTCCTTACTCCCATTATTTAACTTAGTTAAGATGTTTCTATTCATTTTCAACTTGTTTTTAGATATAGTTTGATATTGTGAATTTGTATTTATAATTTTCATAAGCAAGTTGATTTTTTATTTTAATTTATCATTCTTGATCTTTAGATTATGCCTAGCTTTATTATAAGCAATTGTGCTATTTTTAAGAGTAGAAACAATAGAGTCAATATGATTTTGATAGTCATTTCTAAATTCCTCAAATGTTTCGTCCATCTCTTTGATTTCAATTTTATAGCTTTTGCATGTAGCACAATCACTTTTCAAAGATGAATTTTCCATAAATAATATTTCATTTTGTTCTTTTACAATTAATAGATCTTTTTCAAAATCCTTGAATTTTTCATTAATATTATTACAATCAAAACACGGTTTTATAGTTGCAATTAAAGTGCAAGGTGGAGAATAATCAAACACATCAATCTTTGTTTCTACATTAATTTAGCTCTTAAGTTTTTATTTTCTAAATGTAATCTTGAATTCAAATTTTTTAATTTCTTAATTTTACCCTTAGAAGTTTGTAACAATTGTATTGCAGAAATAGAATTGCAAAAGATGGAATTTGATTTCCTTACAGTGCTTTTGGACGCCATGAGATTTGAGCATAGAGTTCCTTTGTTATTTTTATCTTTTTGGCATTCATCATCCAAAGACACGATTTCTTCTTTTCCACTTGATGTGCTCTCCATTGATTCATCATGAGAGTAGATCTCTTGAACATCTTTGCAAGCTTTTATGTTCTCCAATTCTTGCGTTTATTTTATACCTGTAGATGGAGAATCATAAGTTATCTCAAGAAAATTCCATATCTCGTATGCAGTAGGAAAAGTATGAATGAGTTTGGAAATATTTTTATCTAACGCACAAAATAGACTATTCATAGATTTTGCATTTAAAACCATTTCATTTTTATTTAATACGCTAGTTGGCTTTTTAGTAGTAATATTCCAAACTTTTTCATCTAAAGCTTTAAGAAAATTGTCCATTACAATTTTCCATCCTTTATAATTTCTTCCTTCAAATAAAGGTGGTTTAAGAGATTTTCTTCTTCATAAAAATTTACCCCGCTAGTAGAAGCGAGATCATGAGACGCCATTATTCCCGGTTGTTAAGCCGTTTGGAATAAAACCGCTCTCATACCACCTATTGGATCGGTAGGTGCCCTTAGAGGGGGGTGAATAAGGGTAATATTAACTTATATTATATGTTGGAATACTTTGAAATAATAAGAGATCAAAATAATGATTTTGAATAAAGATCTAAATTGTTTTATAATGAAGGAGAGGATAATAAAAAATTTATAGAAATGAAGATCAAATCAATTTTATTACACAAAGAAAGACATGATTATTATTAATAAGTTGATTACAAAATTCGATTTCAATGACGCTAGAAATCAAGGCGAAATATGAAGGACTCTTTTTGTTTTCTATACCGACTCATATCCCCACGAACCGGTTGGCTATAGCCGATCCTTCCCTGGATATGGCCTCGAGCAACCCCTAGATCTACACCCTAGACCTAGTCGCCAACACGAGGCAAATTTCTGCCTTAAGTCTTACCCAGACCTAGTCGCCAACACGAGGCGAATTCACTAAACGATTATAAGAAAAGATGTGAAATAAATAACAATAATATAAAACTCCCTATATGGATCTCTTGGAGAAGTAGATGAAGACCCGTAGAGTATGATCGTAGTCGATGCGGTCTTTCGTCACGATGATGATGCATGTTGAAATCTTCTCCACAGATCTCCTTAAGCCTTCATGGATTAGTGGGAGTATATCTCTGAACCTTCCTCTATATGATGTGGCACAAAGCTCTGGAATTTGGGAGTGGAGAGGGATGATGAAGACGGATCCAAGGGGTCCTTTTTATTGTCTTGGATCTAGCGCCTGCGCTAACTCTACTATCAGCGCTATCCCAGATTAGGCAATATTCACTGCATGAGAATCCTTCATTTTAGGCAAGTCGCCAGCCTTCCTCTATTGCTTTGAGCTACCATCGGCGCTAGTCGCTACCGCCGGCGCTAGCCACTACCGTCGGCGTTATCTGCCTTCTATATATGCATCCCACAAGCTTGAATTTCACTATTACGCTTTCAGGCGCTACAGCCGGTGCTAGCAGCTACCGCCTACTCTAGCAGCTACCGCATGCTCTAGAAGCTACTGCCGGAGCTACCGCCGGAGATACCGCCCGCTCTAGCGGCTATTTTTGAGTTTTGGCTCCAAACTTGGGCGCTTCTTTCATATGTTATCCTTGAGTCATGTGGACTTGTTTTCCTACACACATAAACACATAAGATCAAATACACATAGGATTTGCTATTCTCAAACCTAGGAGATGCGGAAGACCATGTTCCAACACAAAGTTACGTCGACATCAAGTCAAAGTTGCGTCGACTTTCATTCAACGCAAGTCTTAGCTTAACTTATTTTTTGATTGACTTGAATTGGCCTTGACACTAATGTGAGTGTGACATCCTAAGACATCTAATGACCAATTTACCCTTACTATACAATGTGGGAAATATATCCTAAGAAGTAAAATCACTTATAGTTAATTTATTAAGTTAAATCAAATGGAGTTTTTCACAACATACTCTCATTGTTACTCATAAACTAATATTTGATGTCTTATGATACTTCTAGGGGAGTGACGATCTTTTGTCAGACACCAAGACTAGAACTCCCCTTAATGTCTGTATACACTAACACTCTGCACTATTTGGTGCATGCCCTACGACTTCAACAAGAAGTCTGTGACTCTCCAATTGCCACTAAATCAGGTTAGGTTAACCCCTATGATCACCTCCAAGTTCTACCCTTACCCAAATGTTCTATTAAACATTGCATACCCTTAATCTCAAATGCATGGTGTGAGGTGCAAACCCTTAATATATTTATCTACATGCCCCAAGATTTATTCGACGGAAGCACCATGGTCATAATAACACCATAAGTAGTTGTGATAGTCTCTTAAGGTGGAAAACCCCCAAATCATTCATTTATTCAATATGCGACATGAATTTATATTAATGTTCAACTATAGGACAAATGTTCCCCAAAAATTCTACAACTTATAAGGCTGATATAAATGACGTCCTACATATATGTTCCAAATTTAATTCAGATCCTAGGTATTCTTGAGGGTCTATTCATTACATCATTATTTTACTAATCGTAGACCATCACACAAGATGAACTAATTTTGATCTTAAAGACGTAACTATAACTAATCCTTGGCCAAATGTTCCAAAATTCATTACATATGTTCATCATGAGAAGGATAAGTAATCACCAAAATTTCATAATATTTCTATTTAATTTGGCCATAATTAAAAATTCATTAATTCCAAGATATTTATCATTTACACATGAAGTGTCACTTCCGGAAGTTAAAATGTTCCAAATAATTTATCAGAGGTACATATTGATAAAATATTATGTCTGACAGAGTTTCATAATTTTCCGTAATAATTATGACTAAATCTTCTAAACTTAAATGTTGATATCAATTTGTCATATTGCACAACAAGTACTAAAATAATCCATTCAAAAATTCTGGGAAAATTACAATACGTTGACATTGTCCTCAAAATAGTATAACCATAATAGCAGAATTTTTCAAGTAATATTGACCACCAAAATATCAATAATACCAAAGTGTGACAAAAGAAATTGTTGGTAATTCCCTAGTTAAATGACTTCCAAAAATCATACTAAATTTTCTTGGGATATAATATAACCTATTTCACCATGTAGCAGAAGATTGGATTTTTCCTAAGTATTTAGGGTATCTTTACTTCATTAATACACTTATGTGGCATAATTAAAATTATGTAATTACCTAGGATGTTTGATTCCAAAAATCCTACTAAAATTTCTAGAGATGTAATATAATATAACTCACCATGTGTCAGAAGATTGGATTTTTCCTAAATCATTAGGTTATAATTTCATTAATACACTATTGTGATATAATTAAAATTATGTAATTACGTAGGATATTTGACTCTAAAAATCCTACTAAAATTTATAGAGATGTGTTAATAAATCACCATATGACAGATGATTGGATTATTTTCTAAGCAATTAGGTCATCTTTATTTCATTAACACACTTATGTTATATAATTAATATTATTTTATTACCTAGGATTTTTGACTCCAAAATTCTAATTTTTCTGTGGATGAGTCCTCTCATCATAATGGGTGCTTGGCCAAAAATATTATAGTCATGTTGATGCGCAAACGACAAGTGCACCGGTCGCTCAAGTAGTAAAGATGAGAGTAAGTCCCCAAGTATCGATCTCTCGAGGAGTGCAAGTAGGGGGGTATGAGTTCCTTATTCAGAAAAAGAATTGTAAGTGCAATACGAACAAAATGAGAGTTTTTTGATTGGGTTCCTACGCTACAAACAAGAAATAAAATGTGGGTCAACTTCAGCATGGCGCTTGGGTGGATTACCCAAATGGGTGAAGGGTGGATGGAAGAATAATGAGGGTCGCAATCACCTCATTGCCAAGCACGCTTCTAGCAATTGCTAGGACGACACGAACACAATAGGCAACAACATATGGATGAAAAATAGGCAGACCACTAAGGTAAAAACCATAAGATTAACCACATACACATGATTAAAATAATTTAGTAATGTTAGAGTTCTTACACATCACAACAACATCCTACAAATTCATTGTCCACACTACAATAATGGAAGGAGGAAAGAGATACAACCAAGCGCACGATGTCTTGCGAGGATTCTTGGTCGGAATCAAGCATTATCATGCCTTGTCCGAGCTCACGACTGACGTCCGGGGTACAAAAGTGCTTTCACTACCTTCTAATGGCCTATCTACTTATAGGATGTCCGTCGGTCGCGACCTCACTGGAGAACTTCTTAGTGGTAGTGAGAAATGTCTTGAAATGGAGCTTAAGAGTTGGCGATGATGGCAGTGGCCGGAGACAAAGTCCTAGCCGAATATTTGTAGAGAAATGGTGGTCGGAACTCCTCTCCTAAGATGGAGCTAAGTGGGGAAAAGTGGAGCTTTTCCCGCTCCTCCCGATAGGTCACGACTCTGGAATCCGATACTAGGTCGAAAAACCTGTGTGCTTAAGTAACGACGTTAATTTATGAAATACACGACCGTGCATTTGGATCATGCGATTTAAAAATATTAACAGTGCCTGGAGCTACAGGAAGGTCATGCATGATAGTTTATAAGTACGTAGTCAAATTCACCTAGAGTGGGGGGGGGGGGGTGAATAGGTCTCTTTGAATTTTACTTAATTACTTTTGCTAGTAAACAAAATTTCAAGCACACACAGAAAACACACAAGTGTTTATAGTGGTTCCCCAAGACAGTGTGTCTATGGGTAGTCCACTTTCCCTCTACACCTTTCTAACAGTGTGTTAGACAAGGCCAACTCCTCCAATCTCAGCTCCTAGAGATTACAACCCAGATACCTCAGGATCTCTCAGGCTTGCTCCAAGCCGTACCTCAGGTCACCCAACTCTACCACTCAGAGTTCTCCCACTCCTACAGCTCAGAGATCCCCTTGACATCCTACCTCAGGCCTAACAAGAATCCCTACTTCTCAGGCAAATTGCCCTACAACTCATGCTAAACATCCCTATAACCGCAGGCCTAACATCCCTACAACTCAGGTTTAGCAACCCTACACACTCAGGCAATGTGTCTTACAAGCTCAGAACAATACAGTTCCTACAATGAATAATTGTTTAGCTTACAACATTAGACAGCACTGGAATGATGCCTTTTGTTGTTCCTGCACAGCTGGTGCTTCCTTGAAACTTGGCTGAATGAAAATTTCAGACCTTGCTTCTATCTGATCCTTCTCTTCAGTTTAGGAGAAAGGATCACCTTACTCTTATGAGTAGAAGAGTTATCTTCTCTCCTTATGTCTTCTTGCTGCTTTTGTAAGCAGGAGGAGGAGGAGAGAGTTTGAAAGCCGTCAATGGAATAATGATAATGGCCTTCTTGTTTTCAACACATCAATAGGTACTTTTGAAAGTGTCATAACATGTACCTTTATTCTTCATGTGTCTTCAACAGCTCTTAGAAAGGCCCCTGACACATTGGATGAGGATAGAATGCTTTATCACTCCTTTATAGTTGTTTGTGCCAAAAACAAGTCGTGACATTGTCTTCTTCTAGATTTGAATCTGTCTCAGCGGTTGGGCTGAGACAGCATTCTGTCTCAGCGGTTGAACTACTTTTGTCTCAGTGGATCTGCTGAGACGGTTTCTCTTCTCAGCGGATTGTGTCTATCTGCATCTCAGTAGAGGCAGATCACTTCTCAGCAGCTCCTGGTCCCGTCACAGAGGTTTAGACAGCAAACCTCTGAACTTTTTCCAATTTTTGGAATATCTTAACCCTGCACATTCCTGATGCAAATTAGGGTTTATGAAATACAATATGTACATAGCATTGTGAGTGATGCCTCTTCAAATTAAGGGAACATTAATGGCAATATTCACAACAATCTCCCACTATTTTACGAAGGCAGAACATCTCCAATGATAAGATACATAACAAATAAAGACATATCATGCAACTGCACTACATAACATTCATGATATCATAACATATACGTGTTAACATTACTATGGCATTACAGGTACTGTTATTACAAATTATATTCATGACAAGCATAATAACAATATTGTTTATCAAACCAATAATGTGGTTAACTAATTATGTCAAGGCATGATAGAATATCTAAAGCAATAATATAGAATCATATTAAGCTTTGACTAATATTAGCCTATAAGATAAACCAATAGATTCAACAAAACTATCAATTTCATTTTATTCATAATATTGAGACATTGTTTTGATTACATTTTGATTTTCAGCAGAACTAAATACATTAATTTAAGTTTTTGTCCTCTTAGAAGAGGTTGAACATTCAGCATTGTCATCAACAACTTCTTTTCCTTTTGCTGAGGCTTCCTTTTCTGTTGTATCCTTATCTGCATTAGCTGCTTCTATCTCAGCTATATTCTTCTCTTTTTCTTGCCTCTTGAAGTATAGGTATGGCATTGCAATGTACCTTGAAGGCATCCTCCTTGGGTTATTCTTCCTTACAAGATTTTCTTTGAAGATTCTCTCCCTTCTTGTGTTCCTTTCTAGATGCTTTATCCATTCCTCGGCTGGATACATCATGTCAATGTCTTTGCAGACTTGTCCATCGCTTAGCCAGGCATTCAATATTATACTCTTGGAGTCCTCATTCCAATACTCAAAATCAGGATGTTTTCCTTGCTCTTCCCTTTTCTTAGCCATAAATTCTTCAGCCAGCATAACTTGTTCCCTTTTTCTTCTCTTTGCCAGTTGAGCATTTTGAGCAATTCTGGCCTAGCCCTCAAAGTCAAAATCTTCTTGCCTGTAATTGTCCAGCAGGGGAAGGTTAGGGCAATCATGGTTCCTTGCAGCACTTTGAGAGCCAAATTTGAGTTGGTCTCAGCATTGGCCACCTCCCCCTTTTTGGCTTCTTCAACTATCTTAGCTTCTAGGGACTGGGAGGCAGGTGCTACAGAACCTGAGATGGTCTGAAAGGCATTTTCCAAGACAGACTTCATCTCATCCTTCATTTTCTCAGCCTTACTGATCATGGTGGTAGCAGTATTCCAGACATACTCTTGTATATGATTAGAGGCATTTTCTATAACCTCATCTGTTTTGCTTACATAATTCTTGACATAGGACATGTCCCTCTTAGACAGTTGGAGTTGTTTGTCCATTGATCTCAAGATTATTTTCTGAGCAGTCACTGTGTGTTCTGCCAGATCAAACCATTTGGTCATTTGTTTATTAAGGATTGTAGTGTCTTCCTTGATCTCTTTTACCTCAGCCATGATTTCTTTCTTTACAGACATTATTGATCTGTCAATGTAATCCTTCATTGAAATCATTTGACCTTCAATGAGTGAGCTGATGGTGCTGAGCAGCTTGTCAGGTGATGTTGAAACTGACATCCGGCTTCTTGAGTTCGGACGCACTGGGGGGGTGTAGCAGATGCTTACTTCTCCCTCTCTAGACTCTCTTGATGGTGGATGAGAAAATAGGAACAGACGCAAGCCTGTAGCGAGGAGGTCCCGCCACACACCCAGAAGATCTTGGAGAGCTTCCCCTCCCAAACCAAAGCTCAGCCGGGCACCTTGGAGGGCACTAGCAGCCAACCGAAACTAGCCTGGAGGAGAGGATTCTCTCAAAATCGGATCTCCTCCAAGGGGCCCTTAAGGGTCTATTTATAGATTTCTTAGTCTTGGACTGCAAATAGCATAAATCCGCCTTTTGATTTTACTAATCGCACCCCAAATTGGTCTGCTAACAGCCTATCTCCGCTGTTCTGAAGAGCTATTGGCAGCCCATAGGGGGCATTTGGGTAATTTTACCTCCAGCTCCTTCTCGGCTAATGGTCCATGAGGGCCCCCACTCGCCAGCCCTGGGCGAGTGGTCCTTGAAGGCCCCCATTCGCTGCTCCGACTGGGCGAGTGGTCTGTGAGGGGACCCACTCGCCACTATGTCTCGCCACTCTCCGGGCGAATACCCTCCCTGGCCTAAACGAATGCTTGTTTACCCCACTTCACTCTTTCCTTCTGGCCCCTTTGGGTTTGGGGGACCTACTCGACGAATACGGGGTTGTACACAATCCCTGCTCTTTGCGAGCCAGCTCTTTGCTCGGAAAGAACTGTCCAACACTGTATTCGATGAGCGCTTTGCTGACCTGGAAGGAATCTTTTTCGGTGGGGCCCACCATTCTGCTATAAATACATCCTTATCCTTCAGCCACTTGTTCCTCATACTTTTCCGGGAGCACTCGCTGTGACTCTTTAATGAAGCCGGTGCTGCGACCGCTTTCTGAGGGGATGATGGTGCGTCTCGCCGCGGCGTAGGATGGGGCCACCCCTAAGACTTCTCGGTACGCCCCAAGGCTTTTACCGCCGAGAGATCCGTCCAAGCCCTACCGGCTTAGGAAGGCCAAGTCGGTCCGGCGAGACCAAGGCGAGAAGGAGTTCGCGTCCGAGACCTCTCCTCTCCCTAAAATTCTGCCTGTCAATACCAGCGAGGTAGTGTAGCTCTTATTGCCTTACGCGGTTAGTCCTGGCGGTACGATAACCTGGTCCTTTTGACCATTCGCAGAGACCACAGGAGGTCGGCGTCCCCCCTGAGACCAACCAATCGAGTGCCGATCTTCCCCCGCCTGCTCCTGGGATGTTCCACAGATCCGCGGGCCCCTCCTCTTGTTTGCTCCTGGCGAGACCTCGCTGGATCCAGGTGAGCCTCCTATGACCTTCCCGCTTTCTCTTTACTTCTGCATTTCTTGTTTAACCTGTCCCCGGATTTCACAGCCCCTACCTTTGGGAACACTGGCTTACCTCCTCCCCCAGGTGACCTTCCGGTCCTCGGGATCATCGTCCGTTCTGCCCACCCTGAGAGGTAGTACCCGGCCGACGAGGGTCTCCCAGATCAATCCGCGATCCCGGACCCCGCCATCGCCCCGGGTGTCGCCGACCAGGTTTACTGTCCCGGAAAGGGGAAATCTCTCCCACCCCCCGTTCAGCATTTCGCAGGGCAAACCAGCACGTCTCGCTGATTCCCCCCCCCCCCCCCCCCCCCCCCCCCCCCTCCGGAAACCTGTACCTGGTAAGTCGCCCTCCCTTTGCCAACCCCGCCCCTTTTTGCCCGGACGGGACTAATCTATGATTGCGCAGGCTATCGAAAGGTATCGCCCATCGAACCTCTTGACGAGGAGGAGTTGATCTCGCCACCCCCCTCTCCCTGTGAGATTTCGAAATTTCTTGGTGACCACGAGGACCCTAGGAACATGAAGGAGCGGACGACTAAACTTTTTGGCAAGCTGATCCTGATGTTGCGCGAACAATCCAGTCTGACGCAGGAGCTCCGGGCGTCTTCTGAGCGTCGGATCAGCGTTCTCGAGCGGGATTACGGGCATCTGATTGGAGAGATGGATCGTCAGGGATTTGGGTGTGAGGAGACCTCGCCTGGGAGTCATATCTCGTGGGCTAGGGATCAACTGCGCTTGGTCTGTCAGGAGCTGACGGCGGTTAGCGCGTTCCACTACCCGCGATTTCCTCCGAGGACTGGGAGGCGAGGTAAGGGTCGATAGCGATGGGATCAGGGTTAAGCCTACCGGATCTCGCTCCCCGTGTCCTCCTGCACCCCTGCCCCATTCTTTACTATTATTGTATCCTGTTCCAGACTATGGTCGTGACCTCTTTTATTTTGCGAACTACTTCCACGATGTGTTATTTTATTCGGTTTTTGATGTTTCTGAGTGCTGTCTCGCAAGTATTCTCGCTCCTATCTGTGGTATGTGATTCACATTCTCTAGAGGGGTTTCACACGGGATTCTCGCCCCTGGTGAGCGGATGGATCAGACAAGTGTGTCAGATCCCGAGGCGCGGGGATGTCTCGGCCGCTATCCGTGCCTCGCGCGCAGACGGCTTCGACCGGCTTCTCCCCTTTCTTCTATAAATAGTTAGCCCAACCACCGTAATTATTGCGCTTTCATCTCTCTCTCCTCCTTGCACTCGCTCGGCCATTAGCCCCTCTCTCTAGAATTTCCGCGAGAACACTCCCTCAACCAGTGATGTCGAAGGAAGCAGACGGTAGAGCCAACTGCGCCTTGGCATTCGCAAAGCGCGAGTTTGAGTCCTGCGATCTCACGGATGTAGACTTTCACTAGACCGTCGCCGACTACATCCCGCCATGTTTTACCGCACGCCACCCGGGGGGGGGCGAGACCAAATCAATCAGTTCTCGCCCGACACCCTAGCCATTCCCCTCGAGCAATTCGGGGTGGGTCTCCGCCTCCCGCTGTGGCCAGAAGTGCGCTTGACCTTGCGCTACTTCGGGGTGGTTCCCGCACAACTCAATCCTAATTCTATCGCAATGCTGGTGGCATTAGCCTGCTACATGCGGGAGGAGGGGATTGAGTTCTCGCTCCCCGTGTTTCGCAAGTTGTTCACCTTCAGAGCCACCGGCGGGGTCACATTCTTCACGGGGCAGTCTCCCCTCAACGTAATCGGTACCGCCAACAAAAACCATGATTGGGTTCGTCGGTTCGTGTTCGTTACTGGGATGTTCGGCAATGTGCCACTCGCGCCGGTGCAGGAGGACGAGTCGACCTTCTGACCGCCGACGCTGGGAGGCGATGAGGCCAAGCTTCATGCCTTCCTTTTAAAGTATGACATGGACATCGTCTACCTACGGAGGCATGTCGATGCGCTGCCCGTGATCCCGCCGGGAGAAGGTAAGCGAGACCTCTCTTGCCCGAGACCCCCCCCCCCCTTTCCTAGCGTTTGTTTGTGCTCCTTTTAACTCACCCTTCTGGATTAGGGGTTCGGAGTCTTCCCCTCCATCCGCCAAATGCGAGTGGGGACGTCGCCGTTGATCCCGCTCTCGCCCGTGTGCAGTCTGCTGCTGCGGCCTGTCGCGAGGATCCGTCTCTTGCTAAATCCAGTGGCCAAAAAGTGAAGTTGAAGCGGAAGCGCGACCCGGCCGCGAGTCCTTCTGCCAAGCGATCGCGTCCCTCGCCAGCCGAGAAGGGAAAAACAAGGGTGAAGGGCGCTTCCCTCTCAGCGGCCCCTGCGACGGAGGGCATGGCCGTCACCCCTGCCATTGCGCCGGGGGCGTCTGCTTCGGGACCAGCGCCGAGAGGTCACTGGAACTTCTCTCTCGGCGAGAGGTATACCGACTTGGTCGGCGAGCCTCTCATTCGCTGGAACCGGGAGGCCAACCAAATCTCCCTCTCTTCTCTCGGTCCCCCTTGGACAGAAAAGGAAGTTGTCGACGGTCATGCCAATGGCCTCTCTTACGCGCTCTACATCCGTGAGAGCACCGCTGAATATAACACCGCCTCCACCCAGTATCTCGCTCACGAGGCTGCGAGAGCCATGATGCGGGCCCACGAGTTGACTCATATGTCATCCCGCCGCAGCATGACCCTCGTGCGAAACATCGTCGAGGTCGAGAAAACACGTTCCGTTGTTACTGCCGAGGCTGTAACCGCTAAGCAAAAACTGGCTGCGGCCGAGGCTCTCCTCGCCAGCCGCCCGGACCGAGAGGTGACCCCCCCTTCCAGTGTCACCAGAACTTTCGCAACGATCAACTTCCTATTTTCCCACGCATCTAACCTTCTCTTTCTTCACAGGACATAGCGAATTATGATACCTTGCTCGTTAGGTCCCGCGTCCTTGAGGAGCGGAATAAGGAGCTGGAGGCCGAGAATAAGAGGCTGCGAGATGTCAGCGCGCGGCTCCCTCCCGCGGAGAGGGACACTCGGCACATTCACTCTCATGCTGAGTTTGAGGGAATGATGCAGAAGACGGCCCAGACAGCGGCGAAGCATGCATTGGAGTTGCTGCGGCGAGCCGGTCTTCTGAAGGAGGAGGGCGAGAAGATTCTAGCCCCCCATGTGCTTCCGTGGCTTTACTAGCCAATAGAAGGTCTCGGAAATATCGCCGACCTCAGGTTGGAGCTAGGCGGCCATCAGTCGGACGAGAGTAGCGGATATTCAGACGAGAGCGATGATCACACTTGACGACGTTTCCTTTTCGTTATTTATTTTCATCCCTTTTTGTAATGCGAGAAGTTGAACTCCACTTTTGTAATCGTTCTACTGTGATGAGGAAGTTTTGTTCTTCGTACGCGATTTTTGACTCTATTTCTCGTATTTCTAACAACTGTTATGGCCCGACAGGTCTCGTGCTCATAGGGTTAAACAGCTCTCGCGTCCCCGCTCTCAACCTTCGTGCATTCCTACCCCTATTTGCGGGTCTCCGGGATCTCGGCCGCTCTTGCCGAGAACGGGACTGCGCCGAGATCCTTCTTCGCGCCCTTTGTTCTTGTATTTCCCCCTTAGGGTCAACTATCTCAGTGCCGCACACCCAATTGGGCGAGTGCCCTGTTTGATCAGTGCGCTTCGTGGGCGAGTGCTCCTCTGATGGGCACCATCTGCCCTTTTTTCAGCGGGCTGCCCTTGATTAGTTTTCCATATAGGGCCTTCTTTACCTTGCCTTCCCGCGAACATTTGGGCCTGCCTCCGAGCGTGCCTTCGGACCTGCCAGCTAGGTGAGAGCCTGGACAGCGGGTCTGCTCGGGGCCAACCTTTGAAACATAGAACCTGCCACCTAGTGAGCCTTCGGACCTGTCAGCTAGGTGAGAGCCTGGACAGCGGGTCTGCTCGGGGCCAACCTTTGAAACATAGAACCTGCCACCGAGTGATCCTTTGGACCTGCCAGCTAGGTGAGAGCCTGGACAGCGGGTCTGCTCGGGGCCAACCTTTGAAACATTGAACCTGCCACAGAGTGAGCCTTCGGACCTGCCAGCTAGGTGAGAGCCTGAACAGCGGGTCTGCTCGGGGCCAACCTTTGAAACATAGAACCTGCCACCGAGTGAGCCTTCGGACCTGCCAGCTAGGTGAGAGCTTGGATGGCGGGTCTGCTCGGGGCCAACCTTTGAAACATAGAACCTGCCACCGAGTGAGCCTTCGGACCTGCCAGCTAGGTGAGAGCCTGGACAGCGGGTCTGCTCGGGGCTAACCTTTGAAACATAGAACCTGCCACCGAGTGAGCCTTCAAACCTGTTAGCTAGGGGAGAGCCTGGACAGCGGGTCTGCTCGGGTCCAACCTTTGGAACATAGAACCTCCCACCGAGTGAGCCTTCGGACCTGCCAGCTAGGTGAGATCCTGGACAGCGGGTCTGCTCGGGGCCAACCTTTGAAACATAGAACCTGCAACCGAGTGAGCCTTCGGACCTGCCAGCTAGGTGAGAGCCTGGACAGCGGGTCTGCTCGGGGCCACCCTTTGAAACATAGAACCTGCCATCGAGTGAGCCTTCGGACCTGCCAGCTAGGTGAGAGCCTGGACAGCGGGTCTGCTCGGGGCCAACCTTTGAAACATAGAACCTGCCACCGAGTGAGCCTTCAGACCTGCCAGTTAGGTGAGAGCCTGGACAGCGGGTCTGCTCGTGGCCAACCTTTGAAACATAGAACCATTACGCAAACCATGTCACTACGCACATATATAAGAAGAATCAAATAAAAAGTAGGGTATTCTTATTACACGGTCTTACAGTTAAAAGCGTTTTAGATAGTCACCACTCCATGTATGACTAAGGGTCTCACCCTCCACATTCCAGAGGTGATACCCCCTGTCTTCAGAGCTTCTTCTACAATATAAGGACCCTCCCAATTGGGGTTGATTTTTCCTACCGCGGCCGACCTCCCAGCCACATCGTCTTTTTTCAACATGAGGTCACCATTTTCGAATTGCTTGATCCGGACATGCTTGTCGAAGTATTTGGCCATCCGCCGCTTGACCTCTTCTTGGCGAATGGCGGCTAGATCTCTGGCCTCCTCGATGAGGTCGAGGGAGAGCCGCAACTCTTCCTCGTTCCCTGCTCTCCAATCTTCCTCACCATTCACGACGGCCTTTACCCGTGGTGTGTTGACTTTGAACTCTATGGGGATGACGGCCTCGCAGCCGTGAGAGAGCTTGAAAGGGGTCTCTCCCATGGCGGTGTTGGGGGTAGTTCTTAAAGCCCACAGGACTGATGGAAGCTGCTCCACCCAATTGCCTTTCAGATTTTCCACTTTCTTTTTAAGCAGGTTCACGATAACCTTGTTCGCCGCCTCCACCTGCCCGTTGCTCCGAGGACGGTGGACGGATGCAAACCTGAGGTCTATCCCCAACTGGCCACAGAAACTGATGAACTCTTCGCTGGCGAATTACAAACCATTGTCTGTGACTATGGCCTGGGGAAGCCCATGTCGACAGATGATCTCCCCCCCCATATGAAGTTGCGGACCACCTAGGAGGTGAACTTAGCCAGCGCCTTGACTTCCACCCATTTTGAGAAGTAGTCGATCATGACCAAGAGAAATCTCCTCTACCCACTAGCCTGGGGGAAGGGTCCTACTAGATCCATTCCCCATATGGCGAATGGCCAGGGCGTCGTGATACTTCTTAGCCTCTGAGCTGGCAAGAGCTGAAGCGGGGCAAACATTTGGCACTTCTGGCATTTCTTGGCGAAGGCCGCCGCATCTTTACTCAAGGTCGGCCAAAATTACCCCTGTCTCATTATCCTTGATTCCAACATCCTGCTCCCCGAGTGGCTGCCACACTCGCCGGAATGAACCTCTTCCAAGATCCTCGGGACATCCTCCTCTGAGACGCATCGGGCCAGGAGACCTGAGAGGGTCTTATGATACAAGTCCCCCTCATGAAGCACGTAGTAGGCGGACTTATACCGGAAGTGCCTCTGGTCCGGAACTTCCTCCGAAAATTTTCCTGTTGCAAGAAAGGTCACGAAGGGATCCATCCATGAGGGCCGCTGCTCCACTTCCATGAGTTCCCCCTCCTCGATTGAAGGGCGGAACAGGTCTGTCAGGGTCCCTCCGGCTCAAGGGCCAGTCTTGGCCAAGCAGTCCACTGGGGTGCTCTCCTCCCGAGGGATGTTCCTGATGGAGAAAGTCTTGAACGTCCCAATGAGGCCTCTCACTTTGGCTAGGTATCTTATGAGTGTAGGTTCCCTCGCCTCGAACTCACCATTGATCTGTGAGGCTATTATCATCGAGTCGGTGAGGACCTCCACATCATGGACTCCCAGCTCCAGGGCCAGACGCAGGCCGGCGATCACTGCCTCATACTCTGCCTGGTTGTTGGTGATATGGAAAGGTATTACTAGCGTCTGCTCGATCTTCATCCCGTGGGGGCTCTCCAGCACCACCCCTCCTCCGAGAGAATTTTTGCCCGAGGCCCCGTCAACCAGCAGGTTCCATGGAACATGACGAGGGGCTTGATCCTCCTCCATCTCGGCCACATAATCTGCCATGAAATCTGCCACTACCTGTGCCTTCATGGATAGTTGAGGGACGAAGGTGATATTGAACTCACTTAACTCTATCGACCACTTTGCGAGCCTCCCCCAGTGCTCCACTCCTTTGAAGATCTGGTGAAGGGGGTGGTCAGTCACCACTTGAATTGAATGGGCCTGGAAGTATGGCCTGAGCTTTCTTGCCGTGATGTCCAGAGCAAAGGCCAGCTTATCCAAAATTGGGTACCTGAGCTCCGCCTCTCTCAAGACCCTACTTACGAAGTAGATAGGCAGCTGCTTCTTGCCTTCTTCCTGGACCAGGATGGAGCTTACGGCCTCAGCCCCGACTCCATGGTACAAGGCTAGGTCTTCCCCCTCCTTGGGACCTTGGAGTAGCGGAGCCTTGGTGAGTTGGCTCTTCAAGGCCTGGAAGGCCTCCTCGCATTCCTTTGTCCACTCGAATTTCTGGTTGCCTCGTAATGCTTTGAAAAAGGGGGAGCATTTCTCCCCGGCCCGGGAGAGAAACCTGCTCAACCCTGCGAGCCTTCCTGTCAAGCGCTGAACCTCCTTGGCATTCCGAGGCGATCCCATCTCCATGATGGCTTTGACCTTGTCCGGGTTAGGTTCTACCCTCGAAGGGGTGAGAAGGTGTCCCAGGAACTTCCCCTTGCTGGCCCCGAATACACACTTCAGGGGGTTCAAGCGCATCTTGTACTTGCGCAGGGTGGCAAAGGTTTCCTCGAGGTCTTGGAGATGAATGCTCACGCTCTTGCTCTTCACCATGAGGTCATCTACATAAACCTCCAAGTTCCTTCCTCTTTGCTCCTTAAAGACCCGGTCCATCATTTTTTGGTAGGTTGCTTCTGCATTTTTCAGCCCAAAGGGCATCGTCTTATAGCAGTAGCACCCCTCCCTGGAGATGAACGAGACGTCTTTGATGTCCGGGGGGTGCATCCTGATCTGGTAGTAACCTGAAAAAGCGTCCAAAAAACTCATCACAGAAAAACCGATGGCTGAGTCAACCAGCGCGTCGATCCGAGGCAGGGGATAACAATCCTTAGGGCAGGCTTTGTTTAACAAAGAAAAGTCAATACACATACGCCAGCGACCATCGCCCTTTTTACCATGACGACATTGGAGACCCAGCCTGGGTACTGGATCTCCGATACAAAACCTGCTTCGAGGAGCTTGGCCACCTCCTCGCGGATCCGTTCTTCGAGCTTGTCGGCGAAGGTCCTCCTCTTCTGCCGGATGGGGCGGGCTCCTGGCTCAAGGTTGAGGTGATGGCAAGCCACGTCCGCCTCGATTCCTGGCATGTCTGCTGCGCTCCATGCGAAGATGTCCACGTTCTTCTGGATGCACTCCAGCATCCTTACCCTGTCATCCGGGCCGAGTCTCCCACTGACACGCACCTTCTCCACCCTTCCCTCCTGGGTGATGACCTCCATCTCCACCACTTCCTCCACCGCCTCAAGCCCATCTGCCCATCGCTTCTCGCCCTTCGCTTCTCTCCCATCCACCCGGGCCTCTTCCTCTACCGCTCCTTCGTCCTCCATTGGTTCGACCTGCTCCTCCTGAGCTACCTCCATCTTCTCTCTTCGGGCACTGCCCTCTTCCTCTACTCCTCTCTTCTTCGCTTCTTCCCCTGGCCCCTCCGGCCTCTTCATCTCTTCATCCATCCTCTCAGCCTCCGCCATCCAGGAGATAGTGTTGACGGCAGTCACATAGCACTGCCTCGCCACCTTTGCATCCCCCCAGATTCGGATCTGGACTCCTCCACTGTGGAACTTCAAGCATTGGTGGTATGATTAGGGCACACATCGGAAGGCACTGATGAGGGGGCGTCCGAATATGGTGTTGTAGCTGCTCGGAGCATCCACAATGATGAACCGGTAGTTCCTCGGGACCCCTCCTAATTTCACCTGGAGGCCGACACCTCCCTCGACCTCCTTCCTTTCTCCTGAGAAACCGAACAGCGGCCCATCAGAGGCCTGCACCCTCTTCTTCTCCACCTCCATCGCATCAAAAGCCTTCTTGAAGATAACATTCACCGAGCTCCCGTTGTCCACCAGGATCCGGGAGACCGTGAAGTTTTCTATCGCCGTATGGATCACCAGGGCGTCGCAGAATGGGTCCTCATAATCGGGCATATCCTCCGAGGAGAAGGTGAGCTTCTCTGAGGGGGTGGGGTCTGGGAAGTTGACGCGACGTCTCTCCGGAACATCGCCTGGAGGCTCCTCTTGCGAGAGGCCTCTATCCCAACACCACCATGAATCACCCTGATTCCCCCTGGCTCCTACATCCGCCCAGTCCTCGCATCGGTCCTCCTCCGCCTCTGGGAGCACTTCCTCGATCCTGGCCTGCTGCCGCCGTGGCTGACCTCTCCCTCTCATCTCCAAGAATTCTGGGCAGGTGGCCGTCGCGGGACCTTCTTCCTGATGAAAGTCACAATAGGCCAACGCCACCCTGTCCCCCCTTCCTGCTCTTCCTCTTCCTCCTCTGGCTCCTCTACCTCCTCTTCCCTGGCCTACTGCCATAGCTTGCTCCCGCGGAGGGTGAGGGGGTCTGGGGCCTTGCCTCCACCCCGGATTGATTCCCCCCGTTTCCCTTCCTTGGTACATTCCTTCCTGACCTCTCAGTGGTCCTTCCTGATTCCTCCAACCCAACCTGTTGTTGGGCTCCTGATACCTCCAATTCCGATGCGGTCTTTCGGACCCCTGACCCCTGGGTTCCTCTCTCCTCCTTCCTTCTGGCTGCCTCACCTCAGGCTCGCTCATCTTTGCCAACCTCTTGTAGAATTCTGGGTTGGCCGCCTCCCCTTCTATCTCCTCTGCTGCTCGCTCCATCAACTCCTCAAAGGACAGAGGAGGCCTTCTCTTCAGGTCCATTTTAAAGAACCCATCCCGCAACCCTACGATGAACGCCATCTGGAGGGTGAACCCTGGCACCTCCTACACGAGGTGGACTTCTTCCTGGAACTTATCCACATAATGGGCCAGGGATTCCCCTTGCCCCTGCTTGATCTTGAAGAGCGCCTCTGCATCCTTCTTCCTCTTCTTCGACGTCGAGAAGTGTAGCTGGAAGCTCCTGCGTAGGTCGTCGAAGGCATAGATAGAACCCACGGGGAGCTGGTGGAACCAATCCCTGGCTTTCTCCTTTAGGGTGGTCGCGAAAAGTCGGCACTGAAAGGCGTCCGACATGGGGAGAATTGAGACCATGTCTTCAAACCATTGCAGGTGCACGACTGGATCATCTTTGCCAGTGTAGTATGACATCTCAGGCCCCCGGAACCCCTCTGGCACTGGGGCCGAGAGGATCAACTCGCTAAAAGGGCTCCCTTCCCTTGTTCGGCGAGTGGTCCTCTCGCGCGGGGCCAACTCGCACACTTCCGCACTCGCCGGGTTGTTGAACAGCTGTCTTCCGGAGAGATCTCGCGCACTCGCCTCCGCTGGCACCTCCTTCCCATGCCACTGCCCCGGGGCGTTCTCGCCTATCTGCGTGGGTGGGACCACAGGAACTGCTGGGGTCTTGCACTCGCTCCTCTCGGCGAGAACCGTCTGCAGGACTTCTCGCTTGAACTTCTCGAACATCTCCATCCATTCCATTGTCACTGGCGGCTGCGAGTGGCCTGAGTCAGAACCATTTCCCCCATCTCCTGTCATCAAGTCTAGTTTGAGATTTTCCTTCACCAGCTACGGTCCACGCTCACCGCACCAAAAATGTTGAAACCGACAACCAGCTTCTTGAGTTCGGACCCACTGGGGGGTGTAGCCGATGCTTACTTCTCCCTCTCTAGACTCTCTTGATGGTGGATGAGAAAATAGGAACAGACCCAAGGTTGTAGCGAGGAGGTCCCGCCACACACCCGGAAGATCTTGGAGAGCTTCCCCTCCCAAACCAAAGCTCAGCCGGGAACCTTGGAGGGCACTAGCATCCAAGCGAAACTAGCCTGGAGGAGAGGATTCTCTCAAAATCAGATCTCCTCCAAGGTGCCCTTAAGGGTCTATTTATAGATTTCCTAGTCTTGGACTGCAAATAGCGTAAATCCGCCTTTTGATTTTACTAACCGCACCCCAAATTGGTCTGCTAATAGCCTATCTCCGCTGTTCTGAAGAGCTATTGGCAGCCCACATGGGGCATTTGGGTAATTTTACCTCTAGCTCCTTCTAGGCTAATGGTCCATGAGGGCCCCCACTCGCTAGCCCTGGGCGAGTGGTCCTTGAAGCCCCCACTCGCCGCTCCGACTGGGCGAGTGGTCTGTGAGGGGACCCACTCGCCACTTTGTCTCGCCACTCTCCGGGCGAATGCCCTCCCTGGCCTAAACGAATGCTTGTTTACCCCACTTCACTCTTTCCTTCTGTCCCCTTTGGGTTTGGGGGACCTACTCGACGAATACGGGGTTGTACATGTGATATTGTTGATGTGGATTGGACATCAGATATAATATCCAGCTCCCCCATAGCCTTAGAAGGGATTGGCTCCTCCTCAGCTGGATTAACTAAGTGCTCCTTTTCAGTATTAGCACTAGGTTGGTCTTCATCTTGATCCATGGTAGCATTTTGCTTGGCTTCTTCAGCATTCATCTGATGCTCCCCCTCACTTGGGGCATTATCATCTTTATCATTTACATTTAGATTAATATCATCATTAGTATAAATGTTAGTGTGAATATCAGTGGGATTACTGACATGTCCATTACCTAACAAATTCTCTTTTTCATCTTCAACAATCCTTTATTGCCCCCCTTACGTTGAGCATAATCACTTTCCTTAGCAGGAGATTTCTTCTGCTGCTCCCCCTCAGATGAAGGATCATCATTGTCCTAATCATCTCCCCAATAATCTGCTCGTTTAGGAGGGATTAGCTTGATACTTTGCTATACATTGAAAATGAATAATTCAATCTCAACTTGAAGATCAATAGGAGCATTGTCTTTGTTATCCTCATTTTCTTCTGAGGAGGAGTGTATGACTTGCACACTTTTATCAGTAGTGGCAGGATTGGAGGAATCACAAGGAGTGTGATCTTCTTCATGTCCTTCTGACATGTCCTCAGCAGCAGCAGCATCCTCATTCTTTTGATGCTTTCTCTCAGCATCATCACCCTTTTCTTCTTCATGCTCTTTCTCAGGAGCATTGCCTTCATGACCTTCAGTTTCATGATCTCCTCCTTGGTCATCCTTTGGAGGACTGCTGGCTAGACCATGATTGTCCATAGCTGGGATATCCTCTTCTGCCTCTGACCCAGAGTCAGAGCAGACCATTCTGGTATTTCTAAGCCCTTTGACTAGGCTTTTCTTCTTCAACTTGGGTTCAGAGGGTTGGCTCATGGTGAGGACCCTGGTGAACCTATCCAAGGTTTTGATGTCCATCCTTTTGAGATAATGTAGGTTTTTCCTTTGGACTTACTGAATTCCTTTGGGTAGGTGTTTAAAAGGTATAGTGATAGAATTCTGCCTAGGTTGGGGGCCTGCAGACATTCCCTTAGCCTTTGAAATATCATCTCAGCCCATGATGTCCTCTTCTTCAGAATTACTCTTGACATCAACTCAAACATGTGTTTGGATATGGTGTCATGTGTTCCTGGATTACACAAAATAGATTTTCCTATTATATTAGATAGCAATTTGCCTCTCTGGTTAAAGAACTTCCATTTTAGTGAGCCAAGTTTGGCATCACAATATTCACACCATTGTAATGTCAGGTCTTTATCCTTTTCAGAGATTGCATCTTCCTCTTCTTCACTACAAGAGGTCAGCTGAAGGGCCTTCTCCATTTTCTTAGGAGAGATTTTAACCTTGATGCTTCTTGTCCTACCCTTGATGGAGGAATTGGATGAGTACATCTTGGCACTGGAGAAGAATTCCAGAACATCACTTCTGAGAATTATGGTTGTCTCAGATAATATATAGTCCAGTCCTTGATCAGATAGAAGTTGAATCATTTCTCTTATCTCTGCTGGAGCATGTTGAAATCCATTTCAAACTATCTCATATCCTACATGGAGATCTTTTGCCATTTTTGATGCCATTTCTTCTGAAGGATTGGTCGCTGAGATGGGAGGGAGAAGGGCTCATCTCGTCGGCTAGATTAATTGAAAATGTGTTAAATTAAACATCATTTTGATATTTATAGGGGCTTGATTTAGGTTTAGATTTTCCCTAAGTATATATGTTGATTAGGCTTAACTAAATTGGTTGATTTAACATTGTTGATGTGTCAATTTGGCATATTTTCATTGAGCCAGCCCATCTCAATGGAACCGCTGAGACAGAGTGGTTATCCGCTGGGACAAGGAATTGTCAACCGCTGAGACAAGTATAGTTGTCTCAGCGGATTAGCTGAGATCTTCTCAGCTATCTCAGCAGTTCAGCTGATACCTTTTCAGCTATTTCAGCTGATTTTACAATCATTCAACCTAAGCATGCTAGATTTAAATAGCTTTAAAATTTTAGGCATGTGTCATGACCTAAACATGCTACAAATTATTTAGATAGCTACTCCTCCTATCAAGGCTTGTTATACATGATTGCATGTTATATTCAGGCTAGGGAATAACATCATGAGCAAAACATATAAATTGGCAGAATAAGATCTATTCTAAATTCAACATGCCAAGCTCAATTTTAAAGGTATTAAACTTTTCCTCATCCAATGGGTTTTGTGAAGATATCAACTACTTGTTTGTCAGTGGGGACAAATTCAAGGCCTATATCTTCACTCTCAACATGCTCTCTAATAAAATGATATCTTATCTCTATATTCTTAGTCCTGCTATGTGAGATAGGATTCTTAGCAATAGAGATAGCACTGGATGAGTCACAATATAAGGGAGAATTACACACCTTGAGGTTGTAATCCTATAACTGATGTTGTATCCACAAAATTTGTGTACAACAACTTCCTGCAGCAATGTACTCAGATTCAGCTGTGGATATTGCCACACTGGTCTGCTTCTTGCGACTCCATGATATCAGACTTCTTCCTAGGATTTGACAAGTTCCACTTGTACTTTTCCAATCTTCTTTGCAACCTGCAAAATCTACTTCTGAAAAGCCAATTAGTTCAAAATCATTGTTCTTAGGGTACCAAAGGCCAAGGTGTTGGCTGCCCTAAAGGTATCTCAAAATCCTCTTAGCAGCTGAGTAATGAGATTCCTTAGAGCATTCTTGGTACCTAGCACAAACACATATAGCATACATGATGTCTGGTCTACTGGCAGTTAGATACAATAGAGACCCAATTATACACATGTACATGGATTCATCAAAGGGCTTACCCTTTTCATCCTTGTCCAAGGAAATGTTGGACCCCATGAGAGTTTTTATGGTGGAGGCTTATTCCATCCCAAACTTCTTAATAAACTCCCTAGTGTAATTGGTCTGAGAGATGAAAATTCCCTCATCAGACTGTTTCACTTGGAAGCCTAAGAAGTACTTAAGCTCTCCCATACTGTTCATCTCAAACTCCCCCTGCATAAGGTTGGCAAACCTTTTGCAGAGGTTGTCATCAGTAGACCTAAAGATTATGTCATCAACATAAATTTGGACTAGAAGACACCTTCCCTTTGTTTCTCGAAGAAACAATATGTTATCTATCTTTCACCTCAAGAACTTGTTCTTCATGAGAAAGCTAGACAAGGTCTCATTCCAAGCCCTATGGGCTTGCTTTAGACCATATAGAGCTTTCCTAAGCAAATAATCATGAGAGGAGAGGGTAGGATGAACAAAACACGAGGGCTGCTCCACATATACCTCTTCCTTTATATAGCCATTCAATAATGCTGATTTGATATCCATCTGGTACACTTTGAATCCTTTGTGGGCAGCATAGGCTAGGTTTGATCAAAGTCAATACCTTCTTATTGTCTGTACCCTTTCGCCGCTAGTCTGGCTTTATTCTTGATGATGGTGCCATTCTCATCAAGCTTATTCCTGTATATCCATTTGGTGCCAATGATATTGTGTCCTTGAGGTTTAGGCAGAAATTTCCACATCTTGCACCTCTTGAACTGAAGCAGTTCTTCTTGCATTGCTTGAATCCAGAATGTGTCTTCATTTGCTTCTTCAAATTTCTTGGGCTACATTTGTGATAGAAAGCTCAAGAATGGGGCTTCATTGTGAGCCCTTCTTCTGGTGACCACTCCTTGGTTCACATATCCAATTATTTGGTTCCTTGGTTGATCCCTTAGGTGTCTGTGTGCTGCAGGTAACTTATCAGCTATCTGGAGCTCTTCTTCTTGAGCAGCATCATCTTCAGCAGCTTGCTGATCTTCAACTTCAGGGATTACTACCTCTGAATTAACCTTGCTTGTGCTGCGTATATCTTGGAGAGACATGTCATGTACTTGCTGTTCATTAACTGTCAAAACAGGAGAGCTAGACCAGCCCTTATAGAGCAGGCTGGTCTCATCAAAAACCACATGCCTAGACTCTTCAACAACATGAGTTTTCTTATTGAATACTCTATAGGCTTTGTTATGTGAGCTATATCCAACAAGAACCCCTACATTGCATTTTTCAACAAACTTAGTTAATTGAGATTTTCCATTATTTAGAATGTAGCATTTGCAACCAAAGATTCTAAAGTATGAAATAGTTGGTTGTTTGCCTTTAAGAATCCCATAGGGGGTTATTCGTATGGCCTTACTGATAGATGCTCTATTGAGAACATAACATGCAGTATTGACTGCCTTATCCCATAAATATTCTAGGAGTGAGGAGTCACTATGTAGTGTTCTCCCAGCCTCTATTAATGTCCTATTCGTCCTCTCAGCCACACCATTTTGCTGTGGAGTCCTTGTGGAGGAGAATTCTTGGGTGAAACCAAATTCTTGACAAAATCTTGTCATTGCCTCAGATTGAAATTATGTACTATGGTCAGTTCTAGTCTTGACCACAGTACATTGTGAAAGTCCAATTGATATGCTTTGATACCAATTGAAAGGAGTTTAATTCTTACATATATTTTAAAGCTCTTGTTTAAGTTTACTTCAAAGTAATGATATGTATAAATATATGTTGCTGAGTGAGTGATAAACACAAATAGTAAGAGTGTATAAGTAAACACAGCACAACAAAACATAAAACAAAGCAAAAAGGCAAACATCCAGATGACACGAGATATATAGTAGTTCCCCAAAACCTGGGTACATCTACTCTTCTACCCACTGGTAGGAATCCACTGGAGGTTGTTGATAAGGTTACCTCACACCAATGGGTATTTGATAAGGTGTCCACACACCAATGGAGTTTTGATCAGGTGCCCAATTCACCAATAAGCTTTTGATAAGGTGCTTAAAAACCAAGGGAGCTTTTGATCAGGTGCTCTAACCAAGATGCAGGTTTTTGCTAAGGTAGCCTGTCACCGGGAGTTAACTTTTGAAGGGAGTTATAACCCTTTGTACAGGAGGTGAAATAAAGAAAACAAAACGATATGTTGTTCTTCTCTTTGCTGAGAAGACTCTTGATGATGATGATGTTGAAGAGAGCTCCCCCTATCTGATTTAGATTGATGACAGCTTGTGGATGGAGCTCTTCTCTAGATTGCAAATACTCTTCTTGTTCTTCTTGCAGTTTAGATCCCGAGCAATTGATATTGTTTGGTGTCTCAGGATGTATATGATCTGCAAGAGAAAGAGCTTAGCAAAAACAAAACAAGATGGAGTAATAATGTTGTTCTCTATTTTTGTTGATGTTCTTCTTTTTCTCTTCTTCTTCTTCTTCTCTTTTCTCTGTACAGAAAATGTAAAATGTTCTGTCTATATTATATGTACAGCAATTGTGATATATTCTGTATATATAATCTGTCACGAAAACTGTTGTATATAATCTGCTATATAGATGAGTTGTCTCCTGCTGTCGTGTAAAAGTGTTGTCCTCTTTTCTAGGCTGATTTGATTTCTTTCCCAACAAGGAAAGAAATAATGTCTCTTTCTTTTCCCAAAAATCTCGAGCAGACAATTTGTTGTTTTTAGCTTTGCGGCATATTTGGCTTTGCTGCAACGGCTCTATTAATTAATGCTTCAACGGCTGTATTGTTAAGTTAGCAATATATATATATATATATAAAATAAATATTGCTTTAATAAATCTTACAACATAATTAGTCGAGCTGAATGATATAAAAACAATGTTGTAGATATTTCGTCGAGCTGAGCTTCAAGTTCGTCGACCTCATCATTTGAGTCGTCGTACTGAGCCTCTGTTGAAGATTCGTCAAACGCTGACTTGAGTTCGTCGAACGGAAGGATTTGTCGACCGCTGAGCCTGGATAATTTCGTCGACCGCTGAAGTATTGAGCTGTTCGTCGAACGCAGACTTGAGCTCGTCAAACTCAACTTTTCGTCGACCGCTGAGCCTGCAAATAAGCGTCGACCGTTGAGCTTCAGCAAAAGCGTCGACCGTTGAGCTGGAGCAAAAGCGTCGAGCGCTGAGCTTGAGCAAAATCATCGAGTGTAGAATGAATACCATTCGTCGATCGCAGAGCGCCGTTCGTCGAACGCAGATGGTCGTTCGTCGAACACAGAGAACATATGTAAATTTTATTCTTCTCTTATTTTTTCAGCCTATTAATTATATATATATTTCTCAGTATATTATTTATATTATATATATATATTATTTTTTAGCCTTCTATCTAAATGATGGATCCTAACTCAAATCAAAACTAAGGTTCCAACAATCTCCCCCTATTTGAGTTGGGATCCTAATCCAAATTAAGACAAGGTTCTAACAATCTCCCCCTATTTGGTTTAGGATACCTAAGCATAAAAAGTCTTGAATTAACTTAAGGCTTAAGGGTCAGAGATTATTTCTAAATTTCTTCTTAAAACCAAGCAATTTCTGATTCCTAGATTTTGATTTAAATAGGAATTTAATATTATGATTTGCTAGCTGTTATTGGATTCTAAGAATTTTAAAATCAGAACGACAATGCCTGATAGCTTCTTTCTATAGAATCCCCTTAATCAGAAGAGACTCACACTTAGTGCTTTGATCATTTCTGATATATGCAACTGAGTAGAATGCTCAACTTGATTTTAGGAGAAAATCTATAAGAATGTGAAGTTATCTGACCTGTTTTTAAGATAGAAAATTCCAAAGAATCATTTAACTGCTATATAATTTAATTATAATTTAAGTAAAAATATTAAACAGTTAAAACAAAATTGCCTTATAGATAGATATGTTGGCCTTTTTATTTCATTAAAGTACAAATTTGAAAAATTTCTTTGATGTTGCTGATCATAAAATATTTCTTTTTCTTTAAAAGTTTGTTTATAGTCTTCAGCCTTAACTAACTTATTTTTTAAACAAATAATGTGTTCTGCTGATATTTTAAAATTTTCTTGAGGTTTGTTATATTCAGAAATCAAATTAGTTATTTTTAACTCTTTTCTAATTTTATTTTTAGAATTTAAACCTGTACATGGTGAGTTGAAAACAGATTTGAAATCAGAGGTAGAAATAAAACTTGAAGTTACCTCTTTTACCTTTTCTGGTACAGCTTCTGCATCTGAGATATGATATGAACGATATATTCCCATCATTCAGAAAGCTCTGGTTTTTTGTTCTTCCTCTTCTTCTTCAGTTAGAGTAGCTGATGATTCTGCATCAAAAGTGGAGTTAGTGGAAGAAATGAAGATGGATTCATTTACCCTCCTTGAGAGGGAGATCCAGATGCTTCTTGCTGAAGTGCAATCAGTCACTTTTTGAAGAATGTCTTTTGACATTGATTTGGCCAATATGTTCATGGCCATGGCATCAGCACATTTCAGCTTTTCTTCTTCTTCTGTTGAGGAAATTGAAGATGGAATTCCTGTCAAAATGGAATTGTAGATATCATCATCTATGGCATTCATATATAACATAATTCTAACTTGCCATAAAGAAAATCTATCTAGATTACAGATGGGTGGATCTGAAAAAGAAAAATCTGCTAGTGCCATTTAGAAAAAACCTTTTTAAAAAAAATAAGAACTACGTGATCTTTGTGATTCAGGTGTTAGCCTGTGTGTAAAATCAACTTCCTCTGATACCAATTGAAAGTCCAATTGATAGGCTTTGATACCAATTGAAAGGAGTTTAGTTCTTAAATATATTTTAAAGCTCTTGTTCAAGTTTACTTCAAAGTAATGATATGTATAAATATATTTTGCTGAGTGAGTAATAAACACAAACATTAAGAGTGCATAAGTAAACATAGCACAACAAAACATAAAACAAAGCAAACAAGGCAAACATCCAGATGACACAAGATATATAGAAGTTCCACAAAATCTGGGTACATCTACTCTTCTACCCACTGGTTGGAATCCAGTGGAAGTTGTTGATAAGGTGCCCTCACACGAAGAGGTTTTTGATAAGGTGTCCACACACCAATGGAGGTTTGATCAGGTGCCCAAATAACCAATAAGCTTTTGATAAGGTGCTTAAAAACCAAGGGAGGTTTTGATCAGGTGCTCTAACCAAGATGCAGGTTTTTGCTAAGGTGGCCTGTCACCGGGAGTTAACTTTTGAAGGGAGTTATAACCCTTTGTACAGGAGGGGAAATAAAGAAAACAAAAAGATATGTTGTTCTTCTCTTTGCTGAGAAGACTTTTGATGATGATGATGTTGAAGAGAGCTCCCCCCGTCTGATTTAGATTGATGACAACTTGTGGATGGAGATCCTTCTCTAGATTGCAAATACTCTTCTTCTTCTTCTTGCAGTTTAGATTTTGAGTAATTGATATTGTTTGGTGTATCAGGATGTATATAATCTACAAGAGAAAGAGCTTAGCAAAAACAAAACAAGATAGAGTAATAATGTTGTTCTCTGTTTTTGTTGATGTTCTTTTTTTCTGTTCTTCTTCTTCTTCTTCTCTTTTCTCTGTACAGAAAATGTAATATGTTCTGTCTATATTATATGTACAGCAATTATGATATATTCTGTATATATAATCTGTCATGAAAACTGCTGTATATAATCTGCTATATAGATGAGTGTCTCCTACTATCGTGTAAAAGTGTCTGATTTAGATTGATGACAGCTTGTGGATGGAGCTCCTTCTCTAGATTGCAAATACTCTTCTTCTTCTTCTTCTTGCAGTTTTGATCCTGAGCAATTGATATTGTTTGGTGTCTCAGGATGTATATGATCTGTAAGAGAAAGAGCTTAGCAAAAACAAAACAAGATAGAGTAATAATGTTGTTCTCTGTTTTTGTTGATGTTCTTCTTTTTCTCTTCTTCTTCTTCTTCTTCTTCTCTTTTCTCTGTACAGAAAATGTAATATGTTCTATCTATATTATATGTACAACAATTGTGATATATTATGTATATATAATCTGTCATGAAAACTGCTGTATATAATCTGCTATATAGATGAGTTGTCTCCTGCTGTCGTGTAAAAGTGTTGTCCTCTTTTCTAGGCTGATTTGATTTCTTTCCCAACAAGGAAAGAAATAATGTCTCTTTCTTTTCCCAGAAATCTCGAGCAGACAAGTTGTTTTTAGCTTTGCGCCATATTTGGCTTTGCTGCAACGGCTCTATTAATTAATGCTTCAACGACTGTATTGTTATGTCAGCAATATATATATAGAAATAATAAATATTGCTTTAATAAATCTACAGATATTTCGTCGAGCTGAGCTTCAAGTTCGTCGACCTCATCATTTGTTTCGTCGTTCTGAGCCTCTGTTGAAGATTCGTCGAACGCACACTTGAGTTTGTCGAACGCAACTTTTTGTCGACCGCTGAGCCTAGATAAAAGCGTCGACCGCTGAGCTTGAGCAAAAGCGTCGAACGCTGAGCTGGAGCAAAAGCGTCGAGCGCTGAGCTTGAGCAAAAGCGTCGAGCGCTGAATGAATACCATGCGTTGAGCGCAGAGCGCCGTTCGTCGAACGCAGAGAACATATGTAAATTTTATTCTTCTCTTATTTTTTCAGCCTATTAATTATATATATATTTCTCAGTATATTATTTATATTATATATATTATTTTCAGCCTTCTATCTAAATGATGGATCCTAACTCAAATCAAAACTAAGGTTCCAACAAACTCCCCCTATTTGAGTTGGGATCCTAATCCAAATTAAGACTAGGTTCTAACACATTGGAGTTCATTCTGGATTGCCTTAACATGGTTTATAAAGACATCTAAAGTATCAAATTTCTTCTTAAGGAAGAATAACCATGTATACTTTGAATGATCATCAACAATCGCCAAGATATACAACTTCCCACCTAGGCTCTGAATTAGCAAAGTACCAAACAAGTCCACGTGCAATAGATAAAGACATCTTTCAGTGTCTTTGGAGCCAATGTTTCTAAAGGTGGCCCTTGTTTGCTTGCCCATTTGGCATGCATGACATTGACCACTTTAAACACATTTCAAATTAAGAATATTTCTAACTAGGTTTTTAGAAAACGGCCTATACATTGTCTTGTAGTTAATGTGAGAAAGTCTCTTGTGCCATTGAACACAAAGAGACTCACATTCCTTAGCCACAAGACACACATGAGAAGAAGAAGAATTGCAAATACAATCTAAGCAATACACATTCCCACTCCTAGTGCATGAGAGAATGATCTCTAAGTCATGTGACTTTTTGATCAAGCACTTATCATTGTGGAATTCAATGACATAGCCTAAGTCACACAGTTGACTTATGCTAATAAGGTTGTGTTGCAAACCTTCAACATATGCCACTTTTTTGATGGATACTATGCCATTGGAAATCATACCATAACCTCTGGTGATCCTTTTTTCTGATCCACCAAAGATGACCTTAGGTCCATTCTTCACAGCTTTGTATTCCTGTAGAAGACTTTTGGTACCTGTCATGTGCCTTGAGCACCCACTATCCAAGTACCATATTTGCCCAAGGCTGGTACTTGAACTAACCTGCAAGAAGGAATTTAATTACCCTTAGGAGCCCAATTAATTTTGGGTCCTAGGTTCTTGTTAGCATGAAAAGATGACATCACACCTGCAACAACCTTGGCAGAAAGGATCTTATTTGCACTTGGCACATTGGGATCATGCCAACAATCAATGGCAAAGTGTCCCACCTTACCACAACACCAACTTTAATGAATGTTGTATCTCCACTTCTGAACATCTCTTGAGGTGGAATGAGCATTAATATGCTTGTGTTCAGAAGGGGAGACATCAATATTCTTTTTGTTCCTATTAGCAATGATCTGGTTGAAGGTTAACCTGTGGACAGTCTTAGCAGCCTTTGTCATAATGACATCAGCTTGCCTTGGCTTAGAAGCTAGGCAATATTTGATGGCATCAGACACTGAGCTGTCAGGCTTATCTATAGGTTTGACAGCAACCAAGTTCTTTGCTGGAATAAACTAGGAAGAGCTTGCTTCCTTACTCTTGAATGATAGAGCTAAAGTACCAAACACAAATGGTCCAGCTTGGGCCATTTGAATTTCTTCATGGAGAGCCATGATAGTACTCATCCCCATGCCCTTTCTTCTACTATGGGAAGGAGTGTTTTCCTTCCTATAGGAGCTCCCATTCTTCTAGTGACCAAACATGTTGTCATGGTCATAGCTGTTAGAGGGAAGTAACACATTTTGAAAGGTGGTATAAGGCTTAGCTTTAGCCTTGCTCTTTTTTCCACTCCCTTCTCCCACTTCCATTTTATTGAACCCTAGTCCTCTTCTATTGGTTTGAGAAGAAAAGGTGTCAATAATTGGAAGCACTGAGTTTGGCTTGGAGAATTGAGCTACTATGCTCTTTTCTTTGAGAAGCTTCTCCTCAAGGGCCTTGACGACCTTGTTCTTATGGGATATTGTGCTCAATTGTACAACTATTATCCCCTTGAGTTGGCTTATTTCTCTACTCATCTGAGCCACCAGTGTAGGCGACTCAGTGCAATCTTTCTTAGCTAACTTAAGGGAAGCAATTTCTTGAGCTTGCCTCTTGGCAAGCTTCTTGCTCTTTTTCAGAGCATCCAATAAGGCATCATACTTGTCAATCAATTGATTGACAACCACTTCAGATTCTGAATCATTTTCATCAATTGATGAGCATGCTTCAGAATCTGGTATTGACTCATACTGAGAAGAAAGAGGATGAGTAGGTACCTTATCAGGAATGTCCGGACTGTCTTCATCTTCAGCAGTTATGACCATCAGGCCCTGATGTTTGCTAGCTTCTTCATCCTCCTCTATGTCACTGTCAGAGTGTGCTAGAGGGGCCCTGATGCCCACCTTTGTAGTAGGAAAGTCCTCATCTTCCTCAGATGCAAACATCCCAATAAAGGCTTATTCTTCTTCATCTGAGTCTGAGGATGAAGACTTAGATTCACTCCAGCTTTTGTCCTTCTTGGCTATGAAGGACTTTTCTCCCTTTCTTCCCTTTTGGTGATAAGCTTTCTTATCACCCTTCTCCTTCCTCTTGACTGGACAGTCAGCAATGACATGTCCAGGCTTACTGCAGCAATAACAAATTACATTAGAAGAAATATGTTTAACATGTTTAGAGTCATACTTGTCCCCCTTGGGGTGATACTTGTCTGATCTGTTGAGATCCTCCCTGGAATGTGAGGAGGAGGAAGGCTTGTTCTTCCACTACTTTCTCCTCATCAACTTCTTGAAATGCCTTGAGAAGGCAGCAAACTCCTTATTAGAAGAGCTGTTATCAGATGAGTTGGACTCAGAATTTTCTGAGCCAGCAACCCTTCTTGGTGGTGTAGGCATCCTTGCCTTGCTCTTCATGGATCCCACAGCCTTGAGGGCCATGGTCCTCTCCCTTGCATGAGGCATGGAGAATGTGTCCTCCTCCTTCATAGCAGATAGCTGCATCTCATAGGAGAGCAGCATTCCAAACAATGTATGGGGAGGAGTCTCACCAAGCTTTGCCACCTCCCTGATGGCACAGATCTTGGTATCCCAGTCTCTAGTTACAGATCTTAGGAATTTGTCATTCAGCTCATAATGAGTGAAGGTCCTTTCATAGGTTCTCAACTCATTCACTATCCTGAACAATCTTTCATATCAATCAGCTATGCATTCTAGGCTTTGTTGCCTGAAGGCTTCATATTCCTAATTGAGGAGGGATTTCCTATCATCCCTCAACTCTTCAGTCCCTTACATGTACACTATCAGTGTATCCCACATTTCCTTGGTAGTCTCACAGTGTACCAACTTCTGGAATGTTAAATCATCAATAACATTGACTATAATGTTTTGAGCTCTTTTGTCCAATTTTGCCAATGCTATCTCATCCCTTGTCATTTCAATGTATGACATGCCTACCTGTCTAGTAGGATCAATGGTCGATGGAATTGTGATAAGAAAGGGGACCACCTGAACAGTGATATAAATCCTAGTGTTTGAGGCCTCCATGAAAAGCTTAACCCTTTTGCTTCCAAATGCCAAAGGTTTCCTTCTTGCATATAGGAAGCTTCATAGACCCCATCTTCTTCTGAACTCCATTAATAGCCATTGGATTCAGATCTTACTATACATATGTAGGACCTGGTCAGACTGTTAAGTCCTTTTTGACCAAGCTCCCTCCGATACCACTTGATAGTTTATAGGTAAGTAGTCTAAATCACCTAGAGGAGGGGTGAATAGATCTCTTTGAATTTTACTTAATTACTTTTGCTAGTAAACAAAATATCAAGTACACACAGAAAACAACCAAGTGTTTATAGTGGTTCCCCAAGTCAGTGTGTCTATGGGTAGTCAACATTCCCTCTACACCTTTCTAACAGTGTGTTAGACAAGGACAACTCCTCCAATCTCAGCTCCTAGAGCATACAACTCAGATCCCTCAGGATCTTTCAGGCTTGCTCCAAGCCCTACCTCAGTCCAACCAACCCTACCACTCATAGTGCTCTCACTCCTATATCTCAAAGATCCCCTTGACCTCCTACCTCATGCCTATCAAGAAGCCCTACTTCTCAGGCAAATTTCCCTACAGCTCAGGCTAAGCAGCCCTACAACCTCAGGCCGAACAGCCCTACAGCTCAAGTTCAACATCCCTACACACTCAGGCAATGTGCCTTACAAGCTCAGAACAATACAGTTCCTACAGTGAATAAATGTTAAGCTTACAACATTAGAAAACACTGGAATGATGTCTTCTATTGTTCCTGCACAGCTGGTGCTTCCTTGAAACTTGGCTGAATGAAAACTTCAGTCCTTGCTTCTATTTTATCCTTCTCTTTGGTTGAGGAGAAAGGATCACCTAGCTCTTCTGAGTAGAAGAGCTATCTTCTCTCCTTATGTCTTCTTGCTGGTTCAGTAAGCAGGAGGAGGAGAGAGTTTGAAAGTCGTCAATGGAATAGTGATAATGGCCTTCTTCTTTTCAGCACATCAATAGGTACATTTGAAAGTGCCCCAACATGTTCTTTTATACTTCATGTGACTTCAACGGCTCTTAGAAAGTGCCCTGACATATGGTATGAGGATAGAATGCATTATCAATCCTTTACAGTTGTTTGCGCTAAAAGCAAGTCGCGCCACTGTCTTCTTTTAGATTTGAATCTGTATTAGCAGTTAGAATGAGATAGCCTTCTGTCTCAGCGGTTAGGATGAGACAGCCATCTGTCTCAGCGGTTGAACTGCTTTCGTCTCAGCGGATCCGCTGAGACAATTTCTCTTCTTAGTGGATTTTGTTTATATACAGCTCAGTAGAGGCAGATCACTTCTCAGCGGCTCCTGGTCCCATCTCAACGGTTCCGCTGAGACAATGACTCCTTCTCAGCGGTTTTGACAGCAAACCTCTGAACTTATTCCAATGTTTGGAATATCTTAACCCTGCACATTCCTGATGCAAAGTAGGGTTTCTCAAATACAATATGTACTTAGCATTGTGAGTGATGCCTCTTCAAATTAAGGGAACATTGATGGCAATATTCCCAATAGTGCATTTTTGTTCACGCACGAGCGACATGCTCGTGCGTGACTAAAAATGCACGGGGGACGACAGGATGGGTATTTTGATGGCATTCAGGTAGGTCGTGCTATTACCTTCATGCCCGATTGGATTCAATCGTGTGTTAAGAAAAATAAATGATGAGCTTCATCACTTAGAGTTCTGAGTAAATCGCACGATAGCCTCGATTGTGCGTTAACAATAATTGCACAGTCATGCAATTTACCCTGATTACAATGCTCATCTCATGGGCACAATCCACCTGCACACATTCAAAACCTAAGCTCCTACCGTACAGGAAACATAAATATCATCCATAATAAAATCAAGAACAGGCATGGGGAGCCCCCGAAGGCATACTCCCATCACAGAATGCGCAATTGCACACCCCGAATGGAGAAAACGGTGCACTAAGTGTACAATTCTAACCAAGGAAAAAAGTGTAGTGCACGAGTGTGAAAATAAGCCCAGATGAGTACGAAAACTACTATATAATCTGGACTCATCACACCCCCAGAGATAACCATTTGCTCATCCCGAGCAAATCATCTCTCCGTGGACTACAAAATAACTAGCTGGCTTAGTAATTACAAAATAGAGTACTACGTGAAATCAAATACTCAAGCCTGTAGAAAATATAGTAGACAAAATTTTTAACTATACTGCGTAATTTATATATTTTGCATAGCGTATCAATATTTTTTTTTACTCAAAAGTGGAATCAAGGTGAATCAATCAGTCCTGCAAAGGAAGAAAGCAGACAGGCCACTCAGTGGCACATTGCCAAAGACCGAGGCTCGGGACCACCGCCAAAGGAATCCACCAATGTCGGGGCCATATGATTGTCCGTTCACACTCTCTCCACGGCACTAGCATGACTGGAGCGCGAATTCGTAGGACCTAAGGATAAAATGGGATTGGTTTTAGGTGAGGTAAATAAGTGATAGAAAGGAAGGCTCACGTACTAAACCCACAGAGCTTTCAAAAACAAAGATCTCATCAACCCCCAAAAATACGCGCGAGTGCACCGCACCCCCAAACTTAGATTTGAATACATGGGTGTGTGCACCGCCCACTCCAAACAACAACAATGTCTACTTTTTTTCTTTTTTTTTTCATTTCAACATATAAACAATAAGCATTTTCTCAGAAAGAGGTCAACACATCACACCACCACAAATAAAACATGAAGTGCAAAATAAAGCTCAAAACGGGTGTGCGACTAGGATAAGCTTGTAGGCTTTAACGAGATGAAAGTGGAGCTGAATCAAGAGAAGGGTAGGCACAAAGGGGCTAACAAGGGTAGATGCTAGGAATGATACGAAGCTCAACCGGGCCAAAATGATGGCCTACATCACGCTCATGCTCGACTAACCATGCACCAATGCTTTGAGAGTCGCTTGGGGCTAATACTTAGCCACCGAGAGAGATGATCCATCCTCCTGAATTGAGCAATACGAGGCTAGTGACAGCCGCACACCTCCATATGCTACCATTTGATTCCATATGATTCACCACTTCAGAGTAATATAAACAATATTACACTAATAGAAGTAATATAATTTCACGAGTATACATACAAAGTAAACCTACACTATTTCTACATAGCACATGAGCACTCGATTAAGAGCACTGGCTGAGTTTCGTACTACTCTATCTAAAAATCCTAAGCAAGTGATGAGCAAAACTATGCTTGCAAACGACAACGGCAAGTGTATCGTGTCGGATGTAGTATAGGCTTTATAAAAACCAAGGTCGTATAAAAATCCGGGCGTGTTGATTACTCTTACTCAAGACGATCTCTATTGTTCTATCAAAAAAAAGTACTTTGATTTGGTTGCAATAAGAAAAGTAACTATACTAGAAGATTATAACTAATGAAAAGAGACGTGGACAAAATAGAAGAATGGATGAATAAAAATAACAAATTTTATTAATTCGAGAAAAGTAATTACAACTATTGAAAGAGAAATTATAAGTGCAAGAAAAAGTAAGCTAGAGTACTTAAAAACACGGAAATAAGCAAGAAAATGGAGGCTTGGACTCTAAGGTGTCTTGATTATCTGGAAGAGCTGCATTTTTATAGCTGAAAATTTTGGGTTACACGCCCTTGGTCACGCCCGTGACAAAGGGCGTGTAAGGGGCGTAATCGAAGCAGCAGCAGAGAGGGTGCCTTCTGGAGTAAATGCGAGCATTTCAGCCGTGTCACGCCCTAGGTCACGCCCCATATGACCTGGGGCGTGTAATCTTAAAATCTGGCTTCTGGCGGGAATCTTCGGAGGGAAAGAGCATTGTTAAACATTCATCAAACTCTCGCCTGTTCGTTGTTCTTCTGAATTTTCGTCGAACGCAGCAGCCAGGCACCGTTTGTCGAACGCAGCAGCCAGGCATCGTTCATCGAATGCAGCACTTTCGTCGAACGTAGCAGCCAGGCGTCGTTCGTTGAACGCAACACTTTCATCGAACACAGCAGCCAGGCTCCGTTCGTCAAACGCAGCGGTTTTGATTCGTCTCAGCGAGTCGCGGCCGTGACATTGGGTCATGCCCTTGGTCATGGGCGTGACCTGGGGCGTGTACTTGGCAAACTCTTCACGGAACAACCCTGGGGTGGCGGAGGCAGGTCTGGAACACCGCGCAGGTTACACGCCCATGGTCATGCCCGTGACCTTGGGCGTGTACTTGAAGTTTTGGTCCAATGTGTCCAGAAAAACCTGAAATTCACAGAAAAAGCTCAAGTTAGTTTTAAAATTGAAAAGATAATAAATTAAATTAGAAAAGCATAGAAAACTATATAATTTCATATTAAAAATATATTAAACTTATACTAAAAGATGAGTACAAAAAGTACTCATCAAACACCCCCATACTTACTCGTTTGCTAGTCCCCAGCAAACAACTTTTCATAGGAGTAGAAAAATTTAAATACTAGAAAAAGAAATTTGAACTCAAGGAATAAAAATGCGAAGTCTTACGCCTGCGTGTAGAGGTCCTAGTTGAAAGACCTATTCAGCATAACGATTAGCTTATAATTTTCAAAAAAGCGATTTAACATATTGCTTTTACTTTTAAGTTGAAAGCTCGGTAAATTCTGCAATGCTATTCAGGGAGCGGGTAGCGTGTTTTCTTAGATAAATATTACCCAAAATTCAGTTTCGGGATAGCCTCCAAAGAAATCCATCAATGACGATGGCCATAAGCTTTCCCGGTCGCACTCTCTCCACTACACAAGTATAATGTCATAGTTTAAAGATCAAAAGGGCTTTCATTAGGAGTGAGGCTTGGCTTAGGTATATGATTTGGAATTGGAAATCAAAGAGATAAACATGACGGCTAAGGATCACACTAAACCAAGGTGAGAGTAAAATTATCAAAATTTAAACCTCACATAAGAGTTGTCATGAAGCAAAACATACAAAAACTCTCTTATTTTTCAAATATAGGCCATGAAAAATTTTCTTTATTTTTCACAATTGGCCAACAAAATAATTTGTCATATATATTTTTTTCATATATATATATATATATATATATTTCATATATATATATATATATATATATTTTCATATATATTTTTCACAATTGGCCATCAAAAATTATCCCTTTTTTTGTAGCTCCAAATAAAAAGTTACAATTTTCTCATTTTCACAATTGAACCCATTGCAGAATTTTAATAAATCTCAAATGTTTAGTGTGTTCATGGGGTGGATGTTTTGGCATTGGTGAAAATGAAAGGTGAAGTTAGCAAAGGAAATAAGGAAAGGCCCAAAGTGTTTAAGCAATGAAAAATGTTTAAAAGTGGGCAAACATGCACAAACGATCAAAAGATGGCCTAAATCACTTCTATAAACTATGACAAACCTATGCAAATGCTTCGAGAATCGCTAGAGGGAAGTTCTAGCCATCGAGAAAGAATACCCTTCGATTCAAAATGTGTAATATTTCTCTAGTAAGCTTCTACATACTCACTTGAATTATTCGCAGATTCTACCGGATTCAAGGTAAGAGTAAAACAAAGATTGTTTTCTCGCAGTTAGAAAATCATAAATCTAATTCTATGCTGAATAGTTAATTTGACATAGAATTCTACAAACGCGTGCGCTTAACTAGGAACACTGCACGAGTCAACAATTTTATTCCAAAATTCAAAATCTAATGAAGTATAAAAATTCCCTACAACACTATACAAAAGCAAATCTACTAAGGATTTTGCAAATAAGTAAGTATAAAAGTTTAGCCTAAAAATAAAGATAATTTTTTTTTTCTTGGACTTCCCAAGGTCAACCCGGTTAAGGGCTTCCAAGGTACTAGAGGCTGTGATGGGAATTCAAGCCCAAAGCGTCCTTTCCAAGAAATTTTATTTTAGTTAGATAGAATATATATATATATATATATATATATATATTTTCAACTAAATAGAAATTCAAAGAAAGCAATGCTATACCCCCATACTTAAAATTAAACATTGTCCCCAATGTTTAAAACTAAGTAAGAAGATAAAAACAAGAATTACACTTTTTTTATTTTTTTATTTAAAGAAACAAATGAAGTAAATTAAATAACAAAAAGAAAGAAAATCAAATAAGTGACTAAAGGGTGAAGAGGGCTTCCCTGATCGGTAGACGAGGTTGCCGGACAGAAATTAGAACCTTCAAAATTAAGTTAAACAAAACAAAGAAAAAAAAATGTTGGGTTGCCTCCCAAAAGCGCTTTGCTTACTGTCGCGTAGCTTGACTAAGTGACGTTCTAAAAGTTGGTGAGGTTAAGCGTTTCAATTTTGCCGGGCGCTGGGTCGCCGGAATGATATTATTTAAAACGGTGGCCGTTAACTTTCAAAGGGCCTTGATCCGGGTGTTCTATTAGCACTTTCCCATATGGCCAAACCTCTTTTACAACAAAAGGGCCGGACCATCGGGATTTTAATTTGCCCGGAAAAAGTTTTAAAGAGTTATATAGAAGGACTAAGTCTCCCGGTGAAAAAGATTTTGGGAATTTTATTTTTTATCATGGTAAAACTTAGTGCGCTCCTTGTAAAATTTATTATTTTCATAGGCGTTTGCGCGCCATTCATCTAATTCATTAATTTGAAACTTTCGTTGATCAGAGGCTAAGTATAAATCTAGATTTAAAAATTTAAGCGCCCAGAATGCGCGGTGCTCTAATTCCACTAGTAAATGACACGCTTTTCCATAGACTAATCGGTACGGTGTACATCCGATGACGGTTTTGTACGCTGTCCGATAAGCCCATAGTGCGTCGTCTAATTTTAACGACCAATCCTTCCTATTAACGGACACAGTTTTTTCTAAAATTCTTTTTAATTCACGATTTACTACCTCTACTTGTCCATTTGCTTGTGGGTGATAGGAAGTAGAAATTTTGTGTGTAACTCCATACTTTGCTAAAATTTTAGCAAGTTGTTTGTTACAAAAGTGTGTGCCCCTATCACTAATTAGTGCTCGGGGTGTGCCAAATCGTGAAAAGAATTTTTTTTAAAAATGTACGATGACTCTCGCGTCGTTGGTGGGAAAAGCTTGTGCTTACACCCACCATGACATGTAATCGACCACAACAAGAATATATTTATTATTGAAGGAGGAGGGTAAAGGACCTACGAAATCTATTCCCCATAAATAAAAAATTTCGCATTCTAAAAATATATTTTGAGGCATTTCGTCCTGGTTAGAAATGTTACCTGACCGTTGACATTTATCGCATTTACTCACAATGGTGTGAGCATCTTTAAATAAGGTGGGCCAGTAGAAGCCCGCCTCTAGCACCTTTCTTGCGGTCCAGTTTGCTTGGTAATGTCCACCGGTTGGACCTTCAGGGCAGTGCCGCAGAATTTGTTCACCTTCCTCGTCCGAAATACACCTTCTTACCACTTGGTCCGCGCAGACACGAAATAAAAAGGGATCCTCCCAAAAATAATCTTTCAAGTCCAAAAAGAATTTCTTCTTTTGCTGACTTGAAAAATCTTTTGGTAGGACCCGGGCCACTAAATAGTTGTCCAAATCCGCGTACCAAGGGGTGGAAGAAGTCGTTACCTTTTCGATGGCGAGGAGGCGCTCTTCAAGGAATTTGTCGTCAATTTCGGCCTCCACAAGCATTCCTACAGCCGGATTCTCTAATCTTGAGAGGTGGTCAGCCGCCATGTTCTCCGCTCCTTTCTTGTCTCGGATCTCCAAATCGACTTCTTACAAGAGTAGGATCCATCTCAATAGTCGGGGCTTAGCGTCCCCTTTATCTAGCAAGTACCGGAGGGCGGAGTGATCTGTAAATACAATAATTTTTGATAGCGTTATGTAAGAACGAAATTTATCAAAGGCGAAAACAATCGCTAGAAGTTCTTTTTCTGTCGTTGTATAATTAGCATGGGCGGATGTAAGCATTTTTCTTGCATAATAAATTAGGTTAATGTATTTATTCACCCTTTGGCCCAAGACTGCACCTACGACAAAATCGCTTGCATCGCACATGATTTCGAACGGAAGAGACCAATCTGGCGAAATTAAAATAGGCGATTTTATAAGTTCGTTTTTAATTTTTATGAACGCCTTAGAACATTCTTCATCAAAGATAAACATGGTTTCTTTTTCTAAAAGATGTGTTAACAGTTTTGTAATTTTCAAAAAATCTTTAATGAACCGTCTATAGAAACCCGCATGTCCTAAAAAACTCCTAATAGATTTAATATTAGTAGGCGGAGGGAGTTTTTCTATAACTTCGATCTTGGCCCTATCGACCTCGATCCCTTTACTAGAAACCTTATGTCCGAGGACTAATCCCTCACGGACCATAAAGTGGCACTTCTCATAGTTGAGTGCTAGATTCATGTCTTCGCAGCGTTGAAGAACACGATCAAGATTTTTTAGACAATTTTTAAAGGAATCGCCATAGACTGAAAAATCGTCCATGAAAACTTCCATGACGTCCTCAACTAATTCATTAAAAATTGCCAGCATACACCTTTGAAATGTAGCTAGCGCATTACAAAGACCAAACGACATCCTCCGTTAGGCGAAGGTGCCGAAGGGGCAAGTGAAAGTTGTTTTTTCTTGGCTTCGGGTGCGATTGGGATTTGAAAATATCCCGAAAGACAATCAAGAAAATAATAGTGCGAATGACCGGATAAGCGTTCTAAAATTTGGTCAATGAAGGGCAACAGAAAATGATCTTTGCGGGTAGCATCATTTAATTTCCTGTAATCGATGCATACCCGCTAACACGTAACAGTACGGGTTGGAATCAACTCGTTATTTTCGTTTTCAATTACTGTAATTTCGCCCTTCTTAGGCACGACTTGCACCGGGCTAACCCAAGTGCTATCAGAAATTGGGTAAATAATCCTCACGTCTGGTAATTTTATAATTTTGGCCTTAACGACGTCCTTCATATTGGGGTTAAGACGTCGTTGAGGCTGAATAGTGCCGCGAGAATTATTTTCTAGATTTATTTTATGCGTGCAGAATAAGGGATTTATACCCTTTATATTAGAGATTTCCACGCAATTGCGTGACGGTGGTTATTTAAAATTTTAATTAATTCAGAAATTTCCGAATCATTAAGCGTAGAAGAAATAATCACGGGTAATTTTGAATTTTCTTCTAAAAAAACATATTTTAGATGATCTGGTAGTTGTTTTAATTCTAGACTCGGTGGCTCTTCATAAGATGTTTTGATTTTAAAAATATTTAAATTTGTTTGTTCAAAATTTGCCTGCCCGGTCGTTTCTTCAGAAAATAATAAAGTTTGTAACTCCAGATTTTCATAATGAGGGGAAATTATTTCCGCAATAGTTGATAATTCTTCTTCAAAATTTGATTCTAAAATAAAACAAGAATCGTCGTTAGTAAGTGCATTTCTCATTGATTGATTAACATTGAAAATAACTTCTTCCTCTCCAACTCGCAGGAGAAGTTTTCCGTTACTTACATCTATTATAGCTCGAGCGGTGGCTAGGAAAGGTCTGCCAAGTATTAGGGGTACTTCGACGTCTTCTTCAATATCGAGGATGACAAAGTCTACCGCTAGCTCCTAGGTCGGCTACGGCGTGCTTGATTGATAAATTACCAAACATACACGGGATGGAGAACCTTCCCGGGTCATTTAATTTTTGTGGTAATTTATTTAATAAAGCCGCTGAACACTCTGCGTTTAAAGAAATATGCGAAAAATTTTCAAGTTTCTTTTTGTTTGAAAGTAACTACTTTAGATATTTAGCGTACTTTGGCATTTGAGCAATAACTCGCAGAATGGTACATTTATTTGGATTTGTTTCAAAATTTCAATAAATTTTTTATATTGCTCCTCATTGCGCTCATCTTTAAATTTCAAAGGATAAGGAATATAAGGATTTTTAATTATGCGCAGAGCTAAAGCAGGAGACGGTAAAGTAGGTGAAGAAAGAACTTGCAGTAAAGTAGAAGAGGGTACAGTAGGGAGAGAAGATGAAACATTTACCTCGGGCTCGACCAAATTTGAAGAAGTTACCTCCTTTCCGCTGCGGAGGGTGATTGCGTTGGCGCTCTCTCGCGGATTGGGCTCAGTGTTGCCCGGAAGTGCTCCTTGTTGGCGTTCAGAAAACATTTTGGCGAGTTGTCCAATTTAATTTTCCAAATTTTTGACCGATCCGATGAGATTCCGGATATTGGACTCATTGGAGGCAATGTACTTAGTGAAACCTCTTCAAGCGGAGAGGGCTTTTGTGGTGGTGGTGGAGGAGCGAATCCGGGAGGATTCACTTGTGATGGTCGTTGAGCGTTATTGGGTTGCTCCATGAAAAGTTTGGGTGATTCCTTAAACCCGGATTATAACTATTGTTAAATGGATGATTATTATTCGTGTTGTAAGGAGGGCGATAAGAGTTCCCCATATAATCAACTTGCTCATGAATGGAATTATTATTCAAATTATTAAAATTATTATTATTATTCCAATTTGTGGCGGAGGAAGCAATCATCTCCACCACATAATGTTTTGTGAGCATTCCTACTTGACGCGCTAAGTTAGGGGTGGCCTCGACTTCAAAAAGTCTGATCGGCTTATTAGGGCGCGACCGTGGCGCATTCCACTGATAGGCATTCATGGCCATCTCCTCAAAAAGCTCTTGAGCATCTTCGGGGGTTTTGTTATTAAGGGTCCCCCTCGCTGCTGTATCAATCATCTGCCTCATTTGGATATTCAAACCATTATAGAAAGTCTGAACTTGTTGCCATACGGGAAGGGCATGGTGAGTACATCTCCGCAAAAGTTTCTTGAAGCGCTCCCATGTGTCGTAGAGAGGCTCCGATTCTATTTGCATGAACGAGAGAATGTCCGTACGTAATTTAGCGGACTTTGCCGGAGGAAAATATTTCGTTAAGAATTTCTCCATCATCTCGGCCAATGTAGTGATGGAACCTCTAGGAAGAGAGCCCAACCATTGTTTGGCCTTTGTCCGCAAACAAAAAGGAAATAAGCGTAAACGGATGGCATCATCGGTGACGCCATTTATTTTAAATGTGTCACAAATTTCTAAAAAATTAAGTAAATGTAAATTAGGATCTTCATCTGGTAAACCATCAAAAACATGATGCGCAAAACTATGCTTGCAAATGACAACGACAAGTGTACCGTATCGAATGTAGTATAGGTTATTAAAACAAGGTCATATTAGACTCGGGGCGGTTGAGTACTCTTACTTCAAGAAAGTCTCTATTATTTTATCAATTAAAACTTCAGGGGTGGTTTTGCAAAAAGAAAATAAAAGTAAGATTAAAACGATAAGTAAAAAGGCTAGCACTCGATCTTGAATCACCTTGGAAAATAAATATAATAAGAACAACTTCTAATTCTCTTAAGAAATTACTTGACCGTGGAGGCTCCCGAATTATGAACACACCTCTCTCGAGGATACGCTCAACTGAGTTTAGGTTGATTAATCAAACTTTCGTTCTAGAATCAAAATCCCTATGACTCGCTTTATCGTAGTGAGCCCCACTATTGGATTTGACTCCAATCCGGGAGAATTATGTCATCCTCTCTTGAGGAGTGCATTCAACTCTCTTTATCCTTGAAATGATCGATTCGAATTCAAAACCTCTCGGTTATTAGACTACGAAAACAAGAATGAGAATTATATATCGAAAATATAATCTCAATTCAATAAAGTTCAAGGATAAATCTTAAGCATTCTAAGGAAGAGAAAGAGAGGCTAAAGATTAAATCATGAATTATATTTTCCTTGGATCATCTCGACCGAGTGTTAATAGAAATTTAGCTACTCATGGAGATTGAGGAATCAAAAGAAATAAAAGAATACATGAATAAGGGAGAAGAAAATGAGAGAAATAAAACTAATTTATTAATTGATGCAAAGAGAATTATAAACTGAGAAAAGGGAATTACAACTATTGAATTGAAAGGTACAATTTGCAAGTAGTAAAAGGTTTATAAGAACTACTAAAAACATGAAAATAAAGACATGAAATAAATGTTCTAATCCTAAAATTTCGTCCCCTAAGTTCTGGAGAAGCTCCCTTTAAATAGGCAGAAGTTTGATGTTACACGCCCTTGGTCACGCCCGTGACCAAGGGGGCGTGATCGGTGCTGGAGGAGAGGGCGCGATCTGGCGTAAATATGAGCATTTCAGTCGTGTCACACCCTAGGTCACGCCCGTGACCTGGGGCGTGTAATCTTAAAATCTGGCTTTTGGCGGGAAACTTCAGCGGGAAAGAGCGATGTTGAACATTCGTCGATCTCAGCACTTTCGTCGAACGCAGCAGCCGAGCGCAGTTCATCGATCTCTTGAATATTCGTCGACCGCAGCAGCAGAGCAGTTCGTGGATCTCCAGAGTTTTTGTCGAACACAGCAGCGGAGCAGTTCGTCCATCTCATGAATTTTCGTCGAACGCAGCAGCAGTGTAGTTCGTCGATCTCCTGAGTTTTTGTCGAACGCAACTCATATCCAGTGGTCACGCCCCCAGGTCACGCCCGAGACCTGGGGCGTGTAACTTTAAATGACGTGGTAGGCGTGCTGGCAGTTGGTGGTGGGGTTCCGGCCGTGACTATGATGTAACGCCCTTGGTCACGCCCGTGACCTTGGGCGTGTACTTGACATTTTTGCTCAAAGTGTCCAGAAAACCTGGCAACACAAAATAAACATAAGTTAGCTTATGAAATTAAAATAGGAAAGATTTATGTGATATAATTTATATAAATAAAATAATTTCATATTAAAATTATACTAAAAGTTGAGTACAAAAAGTACTCATCAAACACCCCCATACTTGAGCTTTTGCTATTCTAGAGCAAAAGAGTGAGGAAAGAATTACAAGATATCGATATTATTTTTAATTAACTAAAATTTCATTAAACCAAGAGTAGGTTAAAAGTAAATTCTAGGAATTCAATAATTAAGTCATAAGTTATGGTGATAATTTAAAAAGAGAAATCTCCTTAGCTATATACTTCTCGATGACAATTTAGCAAACGAAATCATAGAAATTTTCAAACAAGAATAGATTGAAATTATAAACACTTTAACATAAAAGAAACTTAAGGAAAAGACATGACCTACCAAAATATTGCTCTCTTAATAATTTAGTTTAGGACTAGAAACAATGAAATTGGCTAGGGATGGGTTTGAACAAAATTGCAAAATGAAGAGTTCTTGAATAGAGGTGATGAATTTTATCCTCTCACCTCATTTGAATAGGAATTTGTATATGTTTAGGAAAATAATGAATTTTATCCTCTTATTTTCCATGCCATATAATCTTTTAAATGATTTTGGGTGCATATGTTTAGGAAATAATGAATTTTATCCTCTTATTCCCATGACATATGATCTTTTTCTATATTTTTTTTTATTTGCCAGCAAAGGGGTAAGGGTAAAGAAATACTTCTAGTTAATAAATTAAACTATTTTGAGAGCAAATTTTTAGTGGAATGAAATTTCCTATGATCTTAAAGTTAAAAGAGAATATAATAGAAATTTAGAGATGTTTAGCCAATTTACCACAAAGTGAAGTTATTTAAAATTAAAATGAGAAGTAGTGCTAAATAAATTTTCTAATTGAATTAAAAACATAAAATGTTTCTTAAAACCAAATTACTTTAAATTTAAATTTAACAAATTCTGATAAAACAAGAATATTAGCTAAATTAAAAATGTAAGAATACTTATAATCAAACCTCAAACTAAATTTCTAGAACAATAAAAACAACAAGGCTAGGCATATTTATTATAATTATAATTATTATTATTATTATTATTATTTTTATAATATTTCGTGGACTTCCTGAGGGCTACCCGGTGAAGGGTTCGTAAGGTACTACGAGCTGTGATGGGAGTTCAAGCCCAAAGCGCTCTTTCCAAAAAATTAGACTTTAATTTTTTTTTCTTTTTCAAAAAAAAAAAATAGTGAATGCAAAGCTACACCCCCATACTTAAAATTAAACATTGTCCTCAATGTTTAAAACTAAGTATGAAGAACACTTGAAATTAAATAAACTTCAAAAGAAAAATACATTAAATTAAAGATAAGCAAGGGGTGCCTCCCAAGAGCGCTTTCTTTTTCCCGTCTTTAAGCTAGACGGTTATTGTTAGGAAAACAGAAATTTGAAAGAGAAGTGAACAGGTAACACCCCTAATTCACGCGTAGGTGAATGTGCCGGAGTCAGTCGCACGGCTACTCCTCTGCTTAATGTGTAATTCTCCGTTTGTCCTTTTTTCTTGAATATGCAAATCCAAATCACTTATACATACCTGAGGTGATTTGAATTTATAAAGAGGAGCGACATATGGATTATCAATTAATTGGGGTTAGCAACGGCTCATCATCAACCTGGAAATTATTAGAATAAAGAGAATCACAATTAAACATGTCAGATAATATTTCGCAAGGAAGAGGCGCTTGCGAAAATATAAGATTAAGCTCTGGTTGTTCCTTTTCTAAAATAATTATTTCTTTAGAAAAATCTACTGCATTACCAAGCGGAATTAAATTTTCGGACACAAAATTTTCATGAATTTTTGGTTGGATAGAAAGAATTCGCGAATATTCATTACAAAGAAAATAAAATCCAAGTGAAGTAGGGGAAGAAACTTGTTCATCTTCTATTTCATCCGGGGCGTCCATAACTTTAAGAAATTCTTGGTATAATATGTTTTCTTCATCTTTGGTAAAAGAAGTTATGGGATTACATGTAACCACATATTCCTCCATAACTAAATTATCCAAAGATGGAGAAAAAACACTATAAGAAATAAAATTCTCCTCTAAATTTGGGGGGGGGGGGGGGGAGTATCTATTTGAATTGGCGAGATTTCCCCAAAATTAGAGAACGAAAATTGCGGTGCAAAAGAAGAAGAACAAAAATTTGGATCTAAAGATTAATCTTCATCGCCCCGAAAACTATCCGGGTGACCTTGCCACCAAGAATAATCCACTTCGGTGATAGAAGAACAATTATTAAATGCCGAAAAATGATTCTCATTAAAATTAGAAAAGTTATTTTCATCAAAGTTTGAAAAATTATTTTCATTAAAAGATGAAAATTTATGATCGTAATTATTATCAAAATTATTTGCATTATATTGAGGATAATTATTGTCATAATAATTATTTTGATAATAAGAATGTAAATAACATTCCTCACAGGGTTAAATTAACAACTAAACTGGCGCCTTCGTGCGGCTTGTAAGAGATAAAGTTGGTTTCGAAGCTCGGCAACTTTAACGGCCAATTCAGATTCTTTCATAATAAAAATAAAAAGGAAACAACCTTTACTCAAATGAATGGAATTTTAAAAATAGTTTTATTATATAATTTTTTTTTCAAAAAGTGGGTTAAATTAGTCTCGGACTTCCCAAGGTCTACCCGGTGAAGGGCTCACAGGGTACTAGAGGCTGTGATGGGAATTCAAGCCCAAAGCGTCCTCCGAGAATTTAAATTACGCTTTTTAATTTTTTTTGTAAATTTTTAAGAGAGGGGGGGGGGAGGGGAAAGAGAACGATAAAATTAATAGATATTTCTTTTTTTGAAATAACAACCAAACTCCCCGGCAACGGCGCCAAAAACTTGATGAGCAAAACTATGCTTGCAAACGACAACGACAAGTGTACCGTGTCGGATGTAATATAGGCTTTATAAAAAACAAGGTCGTATAAAAATCCGGGCGTGTTTATTACTCTTACTCAAGACGATCTCTAATGTTCTATCAAAAAAAGTACTTTGATTTGGTTGCAATAAGAAAAGTAACTATGCTAGAAGATTATAACTAATGAAAAGAGAGGTGGACAAATTGAAGAATGGATGAATAAAAACAACAAATTTTATTAATTCGAGAAAAGGAATTACAACTATTGAAAGAGAAATTACAAGTGCAAGAAAAAGTAAGTTAGAGTACTTAAAACACGGAAATAAGCAAGAAAATGGAGGCTTGGACTCCAATCCAAGTTGTCCTGATCATCTGGAAGAGCTGCCTTTTTAAAGCTAAAAATTTTGGGTTACACGCCCTTGGTCACGCCCGTGACCAAGGGCGTGTAAGGGGCATGATTGAAGCAGCAACAGAGAGGGTGTCTTCTGGAGTAAATGCGAGCATTTTTGCTGTGTCATGCCCTAGGTCACACCCGTGACATGGGGCGTGTAATCTTAAAATCTGGCTTCTGGCAGGAATCTTCAGCGGGAAAGAGCGTTGTTGAACATTCGTCGAACTCTCGCTTGTTCGTCGATCTCTTGAATTTTCGTCAAACGCAGCAGCCAGGCGTCGTTCGTCGAACGTAGCAGTCAGGCGTCGTTCATCGAACGCAACACTTTCTTCAAACGCAGCAGCCAGGCGTCGTTCGTCGAATGCAGCACTTTCGTCGAACGCAGCAGCCAGGCGCCGTTCGTAGAACGCAGCAGTTTTGATTCATCTCAGCGGGCCGCGGCCGTGACATTGGGTCATGCCCTTTGTCACGGGCGTGACCTGGGGCGTGTACTTGGCGAACTCTTCACGGAACGACCCCGGGGTGGCGGAGGCAGGTCTGGAACACCGCGCAGGTTACACGCCCATGGTCACGCCCGTGACGTTGGGTGTGTACTTGAAGTTTTGGTCCAATGTGTCCAGAAAAACCTGAAATTTACAAAATAAGCTCAAGTTAGTTTATAAAATTGAAAAGATAATAAATTAAATTAGAAAAGCATACAAAACTATATAATTTCATATTAAAAATATATTAAACTTATACTAAAAGATGAGTACAAAAATTACTCATCAGCAAGCATCATTATTTTCCCGTATGCACAAAAGAGAAACATCTACTCAAGATGCGCTAGCGATTAAGTGCGCATTAAAGTGGGTGCATGGTGTGCAAAGAAATGACCTAAGAAAAACAAAATAATATTCAAGTATGATGTGCTTTGAGTGTGTGCACAGGTACACGCATCGTACTCCCAATCCCCAGACTTAAATAAAAACGCTGGATATAAATATACTTTAACCACGAAATTAAAACGAGGATGAAGGAGGAAGCGTTACCCATGCTCATAAAAGAGCACACAAAAGATTGGCGCTAATTTTAAATAGGGAAATCCAAGTCCGCCAACACGGAAATCACCACCCTACAAAAAAGAAGTACCACGCAATAACAGATATAGAATATAAGATAGCGGATTAAAACAGGATAGCACAATTGGGTTGTCTCCCATTTGCCCTTTTCTTTACCATCCTTAAGATGGACTAACTACTTATTTTAGCAATAATATTCAAGTGTTTTTTACAAAAGCAATACAGTAAATAAAGGAAGATCGCACATTCCACCTCAGAATAGCTGTAACCCCAATTTGTTCGCTACAAAACTGGCTCTTAAGCCCAGAACCGTCGCTTTGCGGTGACACCAACACTCGGGAAGGTCGCCACTACAAAGCACTGATCCTGCTGGCCATATCGATCACAGAAGAAGAAAATTACAAATGAAGCAAAGGTAAGCTTAAGTCCACATCACATGAAATATAGATCATAATGAAAAGGAGATGTCCACAAATAATAATTGAAATAATAAGTAGTAATACAATGGGTTCATGCCCAGTACATCATTTCCTCACTACAGAATCACTCGTGGAAGCAAAACTATTGAAGACTCTCACGGATCCTGTGACTGGCGCTCCTGTGCTAGACTGGCCTGCCTCCATTTGCACCGGCCTCTCGTGGATCTACGTCTCCTCGATCCTATAAAATGATATGGTCCACCGACCGTTAGTCAAAAAAGACAGCCTCGTTTGCCCCAATCCATCCCTAGTGGCCCTAGGCACCGAGCGGGAGGATGATGCGGAGGACATTAAGGGGTAAAAATCAAAGAAGGTGACATGTCTTAGCTATAGGAGTAATGTTATGATCACACAAGTGCAACACACACACTTTGACTCTATGCGCATAGACCATTAGTTCCCCCTTTTTGGAGCTAGCAAAACTCTCAGGATACCCCCGTAGTAGAAAGCAGAAGCGGTGGGTTGGGCCTCGCCCACCTCGAGGTTGGTAATGACACTACCCAATCTAGACTTATAATACGCCTCAATGCAAAACCGTAGAGCGCCTGCGTACTCTTACTGGCTAGACCACCAAAATTTCTTGGTTAAGTGCAAATCCACACTTGCCGAGTCAGCGTATTGACGTCGGTGTGAACGACCGTCTATACCGAAGACCCACAACCCTTTATGCACATGCAATATGATTACTATGTATCTCTGAGCTATAGCTCCCCGAGTTAGCCCGCCCTTCACAATAACCTTTCGATCCACCTACTCGCCGGAGAAACCCGTCCGCATCCACATCGACCGAGCATACTGCTCGTACGACCAAATAAGGTAACACCCGCAGTAGCGGGGTGTGGGTGAGTCTATTATTAAGTTAATCGTACATAACAACTTACTCCTACAGTTAAGGGTTAATCTTTGACTTCCCGAGGTCTACCCTGTGAGGGGCTCACAGTGGTACTAGGAGGAACGACGGGATGATAGAACAAACCGCCCTTTCCAAGTGACTTGTTAGTTATTGGGTGTCGACTTATCACCTAGAGGGGGGGGGGGGGTGAATAGGTTTTACAACTTGTTTTGTCCGCTTTAGGTGTTCTTGTTTTCTAGATAATAGATTTAGAGTTTAAGAGAGCACAGCAGAGAAAACACACAAAGACTTATAGAGGTTCCTCATGACAGGGTGTCATGAGTAGTCCTCTTTCCCTCTGCTCCTGCCTAGCAGTGTGCTAGGCTCGACAAACTCCGCCAATGTCTCTGGCCCGCAAGCCTTGCAACTCGGACCCACAAGTCCCTGCAGCCTAGGCCCTCAAGCCCCTTCACTACACTCGAGCCCGCAAGTTCGACACTCAGGCCCTCAAGCCCTTGCAGCCTAGGCCCGCAAGCCCCTTCACTACACCCGAGCCCGCAAGCTCGACACTCAGGCCCTCAAGCCCTATATAGCATAGACCCGCAAGTCGTTGATGCAGCCTAGGCCCACAAGCCCCTTCACTACACCCGAGCCCTCAAGCTCTACACATCTGGACCTGCAAGTCCCTCTTCCCTAGCCCTCAAGCCTCGCAGATCTCAAGCCCTCAAGCTTGTAACTCAGATCTGAAAACAGATCTCACAGATTTGTCCCACAAGCCTTACAATGAAAGATATACAATAAGATCTTCTGCCAGGTGAAGATTGGCTTCTTTTCTTGAAGAAGATGCTTCTGATTTTTAATCTGAATGGCACGAATCTTATTCAAGTTATGTTGCTTTGCCTGATGTGGACTGGCTTACTTTCTTGAACTATTCTTTGCACTCGATGAGACTTGACTGCAACTTGAAGAACACAGGATGATCATTTTGTTCTTCCCATCTTTATTTCTTCACCGCCGCTTGTACTGTTGTATTGCTATGCGAGATTCTTTTTTGTTCCTTTTCTTCCTCTATATTTTCTAGGGCATCACTATTCCCTTTTATAAGATGGATGAGCTGCTTAACAGTCACATATGATGTCCTTTACAGACAGACGCCCATCCCTCAAGAGCATGCACTGATTGGACAATCAGGCGGCGACATTAAATGCTGATAGCGCGTCTGGCTACTTTTGAATCTGTCTCAATGATATTTCCATTGTTACGAAGATATGGACAATGTCTCGACGACAGGGATTGTTGATGTCTTGAACTGGTTTCTTCTTCAATTCTTCATCAAATAGTGATATCTCGACGATACCGGAAATCACTTCTGCACTCGAGCTTAAGACGACAAAAAGTCATCAAACTCATATCGGTGAGAACTCCTTGTCTACTAGATATCGATGAAGCTACCTTATCTTGTCGACGACATAATTGATATCATGTTGGCAGACTATTCATCAGTAACTGTCTGTCTTTATATGACCTTTTTTAGTCTTCTCGACGACATGCCTTTTATACGACGATGTCATCGACATCAGTCTTACTTAGCCTTTCTGACAACATAGCTTCTTGTCGACGACATCTGTTCTTCCTTATCCTTATCGACGTCAAGTCTTCTTGTCGACGATATCGTCGACATATTTGAGTCTTCTTCTTCATCTCGACTTTCTGTTATCATCGTGTAGATGTCACAAAGATATCACCATTTTGCCTTGCTCTGCATGTTGTTGACGATATGCCTGTTGTTGTCGTCGATGCGCTTGATCCTTTTCAACGGCATCAGACACAATCTTTCTTCTTTGCTTTGCCCATCATTTCAACGATGTGCCTATACTTATCGACGATATGTCCAGCCTTTTTTGACGATATTATACTTAGGCAGGTTATTGAAGTACTGGACATATTGTCTTATCTCTGCAAGCATGAACTAGATATGACACTTGATACAATTTGTACTTATCATTTAGCTGAGCACTTCTTCAAATCAGGAACACTGCTGGGCACTGTTCCCAACAATCTCCCCCTATTTGAAGAAGTCATAACATACTCAATGATAAAGTACATCTTAAGCAAATAAGCATATAATGATGACATTGTAGGTATGTTTGAGTGAACACGGAATTTGTCAAATATTACTTCATTTATAAATAATGCCAAATGCTTTTAAAGGATTTTGACATTTCTACATTTAGCCCCCTAAAGATTTAGCCATCTATATCTCTGGTGCACTCATAGCAGATTCACCTTTTGCTTTCTTGGCACTAGCTTCCTGCTTCTTTTCAGTTTGTCTCATGAAGTATTCAAACGGCTTGGGATGATACTTGAGAGGTTCAGGAGCATCAGTTGGGATTCTACCTGCTTACTTGTCCCTTCTGTGACTCCTTCTCGATTCTTCTTGATCTTCATATTTAGCCCATTCTTGAGGACTGTATACATTGTATCGTTCACCTTTATTAGCTTTCACTTGCTCCCATGCTTATAGAATGATGGATCTGGATTTGGGACTCCATCTTTCATAGTCATCCTTTTTCACCATTTTCTCCCTGTACTTTCTCTTCCTCATTTTTACTTCTTCATCCTCCAATACTTCCTTCTCTTTACCCTTATCAGTGGCAGTATCAGGAATGTCTGCATGTTGCTCTTCAGCAGGGTACTCTTCTGCAGGCTCATCAAAATATAGAGGAGGGAGATTCATTACTTCCCTGATGGTATTTATGGTCCAAAAGGCATGCTCACCACTGGCCTTTATCATTGATTTCTCCCCCTTTTGACTTCTTCAGATATCCCCCTCTGGAGATTCTCCTTAGAAACTAATATCTTATTTTTTTAAGCATGTGGATTCCTGCTTGCAAGTGATTCTTGGTCTCAAGCAGATGACTGCCTAGATCCTTATTGTGGTGATCTAGACTTTCTTGGAGATTAGTTTTGTGTTCAGCCATCCTCTTGGTGGATGCAATATAGGCCTTTTCTATGTTCAGCCATCCTCTTTTTCCTTTTCAAGACTTGGTAGATCTCTGCTAGTCTCATCAACAGAATTCTCTAGCTTCTTGGATCTTTACTTGGGTCCTCTTGGTCTACTGATCCATGATGGACAGCATCCTCTGCCCCAATGATCTTATTGATCACTTCTTCCACTTGAGCAGGGAGTTCACCATTCTTCTCCCCCTTAGTCTCAGCATCCTCTTGCTCAGTTCCTACTTTTACCATTGTCCCGGATCCCAGACTTAAGGCAGAGGTCTAGAGGGAGACATTTCTTTTCTCTACAGGCACTTCAGAGTTAGAAGAGTCTGAGCTGTTGCCTGATTCACTTTCTTCAGATGATCTTTATCCCTTCCTCTTCACATCCTCTGTAGTCTTCATCTTCTTGGGAGGCTTGGTCAGAGTTTTATCCCATCTTTCTAGTATCCTAATGTGCATCCTTCTCATGTGATGGATTTTTACGCCATACTTCTTGTTGAAGCTTTCAGGGTAGGATAGCAGTAGATACAGTGATAGTATTCTTCCCAAATTTGGAACTTGAAAGCTGTCTTGAATCCTCTGGAAAATAATCTGACCCCAGTTGGTCTTCTTACTTAGGATTATCCTTGCCATTATCTCAAACATGGTCTTGGATATCCTGTCATGCGACCCTACCTTACAGAGGAGGGCTTTTCCTATAATGTTACCCATGAGTTTCCCTTGTTGATTTCAATTCTTTCTTTCCAGAGACACATAGGTCTTGCTGGAGTGACCGCACCATTCCATAGCCTTAATTAGGTCTTCCTGGGTGACCTTTTCATCTTCCTCCCCCTTAGCGATGGTCAGCAGCTGAAGAACCCTGCCCAACTTCTTGGGATTCACCTTGACCTTTATCCCATTGATCAAGCTTTTCATAGATGTTTCTTTTGAGCCACCCTTGGCATTCGAGTAGAACCCTAGCACTTCTCTTTTTAATATTACTGTTGACTCAGAGAGAGCGAACTCCAGGCCGACGGTGTCTAATAGCTTAATGGAGCTCTGAATCTCTTCTGGCCCTTCTGAGATACCACCCCTCAATACTTCGCTTCCTTCATAGAGAAATCCTTCCTTCTTTGGCGCCATTTCTTACTTGATCAGGGAGGATTCTAGTTTAGTTGACTCGTTCACTCTTCGAAGGCGTAGAGAGCACGATGTTTTTTTATGGATAATGTAGAACCTGAAGACATCTGACCTCAAGACCGTAAGACATCTGACCTTATTTATAGTTTCCGAGTTGGAGGTGAAGTGTCATTTGTTAAATGTCTAATTAACTCGAGTTAAGCTATTATGATTGGTTAAGCTCAGGTCTGTTTAAGAGTCCATTGATAATTAGGTATCGTCGTGACACAAATTCGATGTCGAGGAGTCATTCCGACGATACCAATCATCATTTCGACGATATAGTTTTGCGTTCAAAATGATATTGTTCTTTTTAACTCTTTTGTATGATCAGTGCAATGCCTTAGTAGTGCCATACATATGTGCTCCTTGAGTGACAGCTTTTGCTTAATCAAGTAAAAATTACCTTTAACAAATTGATAAAGATGAGGTTATGTGTTGAACATCAATATAGTTACCTTCACCTTAGCTTTTATATCTTCTTGAGCTAGTAGCTCCACCTTGATGTGATATTTCTCTTATCTTTATTTTTAGCTCCCCCTTGACCAGTCCATCTTGGCATGTGGTGAGGTTTTTCTTAGTCCAGAGTTAAGCCTGGATCACTTATTGTCCATTAGCCTTGTTTGCTTTTGATTGGCTAAATGGAATTTCCTGCAAGACAGATTTAATATCCCCTATGAACCCAAGGTGACCTGGGTCCTAGGTTCTTGTTAGCATAAGAAGCAATTCTTCTACTCACCTCAGGCTTTCCAGGAGGTCTCTCCTTTGCACTAGGCACACTAGGGTTGTGCCAATTGTCAATGGCAAAGTGTCCCAATTTACCACAGCACCAACATTCATGGATGTTGTACCTTCTTTTCTGAACAATTTTTGAGGTGGGTGGAGAATCACAATGCTTATGTTCAGTAGAGAAGGCAGCAGTATTCTTCCTATCTTTATCAGCCAAGGGCTGACTAGCTGCTCTAGTATAATTATTACTTCTTGACTTTATCTGTTAGTCAGCAACAGATGTAAGCTTGGTAGCAGACATAGTGTTGATAGCATCAGAAATGATCAAGTGAGAGTTGATTATACTGGAGATACCAACCTGTCTCTTTGTTGGAAGAGATTGGAAATGTGTTGCTTCCTTTTCCTTGAACGTGGTGGTTGAAGCACCAAACACAAATGGTCCATGATGGGCCATTTAGATTTCCTTATGGGGAGCCTTTAATGCACTCATTCCCATGCCCTTTCTCTTTCCATAGTCAGGAGCATTTCCTAGGCTAATGGAGCTTCCATTTAGCCAGTGACCATGGACACTGTCCTGGTCACACTTGTTAAAGGGAAGCACTACCTTTTGAAAGGTGGTATGAGGCCCTCCTTTAGTTTTGCCCCTTTTTCCATTCCGAGCATCTACTGCCCCCTTTTTGAAACCTAATCCCCTCCTATTCTCATAGAAAGAGAAGGTGTCAATGATGGACAGTATGGTTTTGGGGTTGGAGAATTGAGCCACTAAGCTTCTTTCCTTAAGAAGATCATGCTCAAGTTTCCTGATGAGTTCTTCCCTTTGGTTTCTCTCATCATGAAGCTTGCCTACGATCTTCTTGAGCTCACAGGAGTTGGTGCCCTAATTATGGAACATACCCATTTATTCATTCATCTCAGCCTTAATTGGTCTGAGTGATTCTAGCTCCTTAGCTTGCTTCTTAAAAAGCATCTTGCCCTTTCTCAGAGCAGCCAAGAGATCAGCAAACTATTCTATTAGATCAGCATGGTTCTTATTGTTGTATGATGAGTAGTTTTCTGCATCATTTTCAGAAGATGAGCAATCATCTGATGCACTCTTAGTCTTCTTTATTGAGGCAGTGGGTAAAGGTTTGTGAGTGATGCATACCTCATCATAATGTGATTCATCATGATTTTCTTCATCTGATAGAGCCATCAACCCATAGATCTCCTTTTCCTCATAGTCACAGTCTGTGAGAGTCAAGGGTGCTCTCATTCTTCTTCTAACCACAGAGCATTCTTCATCATCAGATTCACTATCTGAAATAGTCAGGGGTGCTTTGATTCCTACAGCACCTGATCCCTATACTTCTTTCTTCTTTGATATGAGAAGAGCTCCCGCTGCTTTCACATAAGGATCTACTGATATGATAATCAGTAGATTTTATACACCCAAGAGCACATTTGTTCAAGCTGTTAAGCTTTTCTTTGAACAACCTCCCTCTGATACCAGTTATTAGTTATTGGGTGTCAACTAATCACCTAGAGGGGGGTGAATAGGTTTTAAAAATTGTTTTGTCCCCTTTAGGTGTTCTTGTTTTCTGGATAATAGATTTTGAGTTTAAGAGAGCACCACACAGAAAACACACATGGACTTATTGAGGTTCCTCAAGACAGGGTGTCTTGAGTTGTCCTCTTTCCCTCTGCGCCTAAATAGGAGTGTGCTAGGCTCGGCAAACTCTGCCAATGTCTCCGGCCCGCAAGCCTTACAACTCAGACCCGCAAGTCCCTTCAGCCTAGGCCCTCAAGCCCCTTTACTGCACCCGAGCCCGTAAGCTTGACACTCAGGCCCTCAAGCCCATGCAGCCTAGGTCCGCAAGCCTCTTCACTGCACCCGAGCCTACAAGCTCGACACTCAGGCCCTCAAGCCCTACACGACACAAACTCGCAAGTCTTGCCTGCAGCCTAGGCCCGCAAGCCCCTTCACTGCACCCGAGCCAGCAAGCTTGACACTCAGGCCCTCAAGCCCTACACAGCACAGACCCTCTAGTCTTACCTGCATCCTAGGCCTGCAAGCCCCTTCACTACACCCGAGCCCGCAAGCTCGACACTTCTGGAACCGCAAGTCCCACTGCCCTGGCCCTCAAGCCTCGAAGATCTCAAGCCCTCAAGCTTGACACTCAGATCTGAAAACAGATCTCACAGATTTGGCCCGCAAGCCTTACAATGAAAGATTTACAATAAGATCTTCTGCCAGGTGAAGATTGGCTTCATTTCTTGAAGAAGATGCTTCTGATTTCAAATCTGAACGACACAAATCTTCTTCAAGTTATCTTGCTTTGCCTGATGTGGACTGGATTACTTTCTTGAATGATTCTTAGCCGTCGATGAGACTTGACTGCAACTTGAAGAAAACAGGATGATCGTTTTGTTCTTCCCTTCTTTCTTTCTTCACCGCCGCTTGTACTGTTGTATTGCTATGCGGGATTCTTTTTTGTTCCTTTTCTTCCTCTATCTTTTCTAGGGCATCACTGTTCCCTTTTATAGGACGGACACATATGAAGTCCTTTACTGACAGACGCCCATCCCTCAAGAGCTTACGCTGATTGGACAATCAGGCGGCGACATTAAATGCTGACAGCGCGTCCGGCTACTTTTGAATCTATCTCAACTATATTTCCATTATTACGATGATATGGACAATGTCTCAATGACGGGGCTTGTCAATGTCTTGAAATGGTTTCTTCTTCAATTCTTCATCAGATAGAAATATCTCGACGATACGGGACATCACTTCTACACTCAAGCTTAAGACGACACGAATTCATCAAACTAATATCGACGAGAACTCCTTGTCTGCTAGATATCGCTGAAGCTACCTTATCTTGTCGATGACATAGTTGATATCATGTCGACAGACTATACTTCAGCAACTGTATGTCTTCATATGACCATCTTTAGTCTTCTCGACGTTACGCCTTCTTTACGACGATGTCATCGGCATCAGTCTTACTTAGCCTTTCTGACGACATAGCTTCTTGTCGACGACAACTGTTCTTCCTTAGCCTTATAGACGTCAAGGCTTCTGGTCGACGATATCGTCGACATCTTTGAGTCTTCTTCTTCATCTCGACTTTCTAATATCGTCGTGTAGATGTTACAATGATATCACCATTTTGCCTTGCTCTGCATGTTGTTGATGATATGCCTGATGTTGTCGTCGATACGCTTGATCCTTTTCGACGGCATCAGACACAATCATTCTAATTTGCTTTGCCCATCATTTCAATGATGTGCCTATACTTTTCGATGATATGTCCAGCCTTTTTTGATGATATTATATTTAGGCAGGATATTGAAATACTGGACATATTGTCTTATCTCTGCAAGCATGAACTAGGTATGACATTAGATACAATTTGTACTTATCATTGAGCTGAGCTCTTCTTCAAATCAGGAACACTGCAGGGCACTGTTCCCAACAACACTTATTTTTATTGTTGTCTACCCATAAACATACCCCACTTACCATTTCACTTGAGTTAACCCTAAGTGTTTTATGACTCTTCAAGGGAAAGATGATCTTTCGTCAATCCCGAGCACAACCTTGCCCCTTAGCTTATCTGGCACACTCAACACACATGCTCCTATTGATGACCTCAAACTTCCTCAACCAGACTAAGTACCCCATCTACCTTCCATTCCCACCTAATGGTCTACAAGTTACTCAAGTTGTATAGTTTACTATACGCAGACCAAATGAGCTACATGAGGTGTATGAGAGGAGGTACTCAGAAAAATCATCAAAATACCTCAAGATTATTATTGGGGGTGAGTTATGACATTATAGCACCACCTCAAGAAGTTTATAATTTTTCTACATAATTTGGTAATTATTATAATTTCTCCAAAATTAGGGAACCTATGATTTTGTACATCAAATATGGTTTTCCGACATGGTATGGCTTCACTAAAATTTGTAAAACTATATATCATCAAAATAATAGTCCCATATGAATTTCATAATTTTCCAGAAAGGTTTTGATCTTTATATAAAATATTCAATAATCTATCACATTCAAGGATTTTCAAAGGAAGTACCAAAAATCCTCATACTCTAATTACAAGAAAATTATCAGATATCCAAGGTGATCAGAAAAGTTTACTGGTTGAGTTTCATAATTTTCCAGATTCAGTTGACCATATAAATCCTTTAATTAAATAAACAAATCATAGGGCACTTTGTGAAGTAAACCATATAAAAACCCCTCCAAAAATTATACCAAAATTTATAGATCACCTTATTGCCCGAAAAAGTGCTCTGACCAAGTTTAATGATTTTCCAGTGAGTATAAAATCCACCAATTAATTTTCTTACAACTAGGTTAAACATTGAGTTATGAACGAAGTACTATATATATATATCATTTCAAAATTCATAACAAAATTATTAAAGAATGATATCATCCATATAAACTTACTGACAAAATTTCATGGGCATCCAAGGTATTATGATTACGTAAATTCCTAATATAAGAAAGTGACCGAATTGATTCCTAATTAATTCAGAGGGAATAAATGTTCCTAAAAATTTCAGATAAATTATCTAGGGCATAATACCACCCTATGAAACTACCTACCAAGCACCCTAAACCTCCCAAAAATACTTGTGGGGGTATTTTATATGACATCAAGTCAGTGGTCAAAGTTTCACAATATCTGGATGAGGGTTGACCCCCCCCCCCCCCCCCCCCCCACAAATCCATCAAGTGCACTTTTGATCTAGAATACCATAGTTTGACTAAGTTTGGGTTACTTATTTACCCTACTGATTCAATCCCAAATGGGAAGAAATTTTTACAAGAGTCAAGTCATAAACCTAATAACCACCCACCAAAATTTGGAGGGGTTTAGAGGTAGGTCTCTAGACCCTAAAATTAATTCGTACATGAATTATTAAATTTCTTCAAAAACTGTAGAGAAAGTTTATCAAAAACTTTGCATATTTGGATATGTTGAGGGCGATGGTAAATCTAATCTATACTCAAAATTTCAAAGCATTTGGATGTCCGAACTAGTGGGGGCACTCAAATCAATCTCTGGTCAACACTACGTATAGGTTGCACCATATAGAGTGCTGCCGTCAAACAAATGGGCCAAATCGGCTCAAATCAATTTTAAATTAAAGTAGTGATCAGGGGTTACAAGTTTAGTATAGATCACTTTTCCAGTAGAGTGCTTCAAGTATTTTCTATAATTATTTTTAACTACTTCCAGTAAAGGGACAGAAATATGAATATCAAATATATTATAACATACACTTGCATAGATCTTAAAGCACAAACGAAGGGCATCCCTTCATCATCTCCAATCAGCCAACGACCACAATTGGTCCGTCCTATTTCCACTTGGGAGTTGATTTCCCGGCCACCTAGATGCCCTCCTAGTCCGCCAATGCCACCACCACCTCCATTGAGGTGGCGGCCGGGGATGTACGGTGGTTGGCCAGCCAGAGGCGGCCGGAATCGGGAATATGAACAAGAGAAGAAAAACATGAATACAAACTTACGACCATGCCTATCCAAGACCAATTGTCCTAAAATCTAGTAGCCATAATGAAGAGATCTACCCACTAAGAAATAGATGAGAGTAGAGGACCTGAATTGTGGCTTGTAGTCGTGCCGATCGCCGGTGCGCCAAGGTTGGTCGAGAGCTCTTGGGTGCCATGCCGATAGGTGCTTAGGTAGAAACATTCTTCTAGAGAAAGGAGGGAAAATCATTCACTCCACCCCTTAAGCCCTTTTATTGAACCAAATCCTGGTGGGGAGGAGATGAAGCTTGGGATTCCTCCATTAACACCAATCATGGTGAAAATTTCGGCCATCCCCAAAGGTCACCCAATTCATCACCCAAAAGAGTTGGAAAACCCTTTAAAATTCTCTTAATTGATGGGGAGAATGAATCCCCATCAATTGGAAGGACTTTATGACTCCCTTGGCCATTAATTTGGTCACCAAAATGAGTCCCGTCCCCCTCCCGTCGATTGAGCTACCGCCGGCGCTAGTGCTAGCGCCACCGCTAACATCTCGCCGGCGTAACGCTTGTCGGTTCAGCAATCTCCAGGCACTAGTGCTACCGCCAGCTCTAGCGCTAGCTCCAGCACTAGCGCTTGCACCTGCGCTGGCATTTCAACAGTATATGGTTCGTCTCAGCGGTTCAGTGTTCGTCTCGGTGGTTCACCTAAACCACCACTACCGCCAGCGCTAGCTGCTAGCGCCGATGCTAGCGCCGCATTCAATTCACTCCCTTATTTCTACGGTTAGATAATTAGGGTATTACGAGGGGAACCCCTTACTGGGTTAGTCATGTCATGGTGGGGTCATGGGTCATGGTGATGCCCTAAGGCCAACCCAGGCTTGGTAACTATAAATCACTATCGGCAGACCATGGTTATTTTTGCCTCGAGCTTACGCTCTTATGTTCTCTTCACGCATCCTAGGGTTTTGTCATGACCTAGTGATAAGTAGGATTTGTGCATTTTTTTATTATAGTATTTAGGTTAAGTTTAATTTAATTTTGTAAATATTATTTATTTATTAGTCAAAATTCACTTCTTTAATCATTTCTGTTTTAAATATAGTTGTATTTTTGTTTTGCATATTTTCTGGAAGTTTTGGTCAAAATTCATAGTACACGTCCTAGTTCATGCCTGTGACCAAGGGCGTGTTACATTAATAGTAGTCCAGAGTGTTGCCGCTCATGTTGAGGTCATCCACAACAAGTCATACCCTTGGTCACACCCGTGACCCAAAGTCACGCCCGTGACCAAGGGCGTGTAAACATAGAATCTTGTCAGCTGTGTTGCCATCGAGGAGAGGAGCTGCCGTCGAGATGTTGACTCAAGTCACGCCAGTGAACCAATGGTCATGCCCGTGACATTCCCGCTTGATCATTGCTCTCTGCGGCGCCGAACTCATGCCTATGCTGCACTCAATGCAACCACCCAAGTACACGCCCGTGACCCATATGTCACGGGCATGTAATGTCCGATTTTCACCCCCCAACACGCAAGCTCCACGCCACTGTCCCAGTCATACAGATCAGTGATTACACGCCCTAGGTCACGCACATGACTGAGGGCGTGTTACTTGGAATATTATCCTATAAATTCAGGAGCTCATTTCCAGCAATTCCTCCTCATTCCCCCTGCCCATTTGGGCTCTTCTTGTATAGATTTTATTTTAAAGTTTATGTTTAGTTTTTAATTAATGTAATTTCTTTTTCTTAAGTTTAATTTCATGTCTTGTTCTTCTTTATTTCATACAAGGTAGTTTAGGTTCATTTTCATGCAATGTAATGTAGATTTCAAATTATGTAATCTCTTTTTATGTAATGAAATTTGTAAGCTCTCTTTCATTTTTGTAAAATTTTCTCTTCCCTCCTTATTTCACTTTCTTAATTTTTCTTATTTAGCAAATATTTAGTTCTTGATTTTTAGCAAGCTTTGATTTGAATTCATCTCGTTACCTTCTTATCGTTTCCTCTCTCCTTCGATTTATTCTCGAAAAATAACGATATCGAGTTCATATGTCGGTTATGAATTTCGATATTTGTTTTCGTATTCTAGTTAGCCAAGAGGCTCGTGCGTACGAATCGATCACTTAATAATATAAATAGTTGCACGCACCCCTTGAGAGAGGATGACGTAAATCTTCTAGATAGGAGTCAAATCCTATAGTGGGATTCACCTCAATAAAGCAGTATTAGGTGTTTCGATAAAAGGACGAGAGTCCGGCCGATCAACTTAATCTCAAATGGGCAAATTCATTGAGAGAGGTGCGTTCATAAGCTAGGAATCTCCACAGTCAAGGCATAGAGAAGAATGATAATATTTATCTTTGTATTTCATTTCAAAGCAAGTTTGAATAAAGTTTTGTTTTTCTTTATTTCTTTTTGTTCTCCTTTTTTTTTAGTTTTAATTATTAGCTCTTTTCCGCTCTCTCTCCGATAAAATAATAGTTAGCTTTCTCAAAGTAGAAGTACTCGACAAACCCGTGTTTAATACGACCTTAATATTTTCGTTTATAGTATCCTATACTATAAACGATAAGGTACGCTTGCCTTCATCGGATTTAGAATTGGAGAACATTAACAACAAATCTCATATAATCCAAAAGTATTAATTTTGATATCAAGTTTTTGGCGCCGTTGCCGGGGATATTTTGTCGATATTTTGATAAGAGAAAGCACTATTACTTTTATCAAAATTCAAAAAAAAAATAATAAGTAACCTTTATGTTTTAGTTCTTTTTATTTTTTTTGTGTTTTGTTTTATTGTTTTAAAAATATTTTTGCAGGTGATTGTGGCGATCGTCCGTCTCCAAATCAGGGACGTGCTTCTTTCCACCCTCCTTGTTCTTTTTCCTTCATAATCATGTGCTGGTATTTTATTTTTCTTCTTCATACTTAGCTTTCAACATTGGGGACAATGTTGAATTTTAAGTATGAGGGTGTATTTCCCTTTCTTTTAAATTATAAAATCGTAGAAAATTTCCAAAAAAAAATTAAATATCCCAAAATTCCAAAAATAATTCATTTGTACATAGTTATTTTCTTTTTGTACATAGTGTATTTCCTTTTCATTGTCTTTTGCAAAAGAAAATTTAGCTTCTTCAAAAAAAAATATTAGAAAACCCAAAATATTCATAAAAATTAGAAATTAGAAAATTAATTTCTTGGAAAGGGATGTTTGGGCAATCATCCCTGCACATCTCCTAGTAGAGTTGAGAACCCTTCACGGTGTATACCTCACGAAGTCCAAGAATTAGCAAAAAAAATTTAGGCTTTTTAGTTCATGTTTAGGACTTTTATGTAATATCAAAAATCCAAAAAAAAAGATAATATCAAAAATCCAAATTAAGATAATATCAAAAATCCAAAAAAATGATAATATCCAAAACTTCAAAAAAAATTTAAAAGAAAACTAGAAATATCCCCACAATATAATAAACCCTTACTTTGGTTTTTGTTATTTCCAAAATTTTTTTTATAAGTTTATTAATAAGCATTTTTTTTTAACTTGCAAATCTGTTATTTTATCATGGTTTGCTAAATCTACTTTTGTTTAGGTGATTTAGTTTTAAGAAATATTTTATAATTTTAATTTGATTAGAGAAATTTCTTTAGCACTTCTCCACTTTTATTCTAAATAGTTTCAATTTTGTAGTGATTTCGCTTAACACCTTTAGATTTTAATTATTTTTACCTCATGCTTTTAGAATCGTAGGAAATTTTAATTTACTAAAATTTGCTCTCAAAATAATTTAATTTATAAGCTAGAAATTTTTCTTTACCCTACCCTTTTGTGGCATATAAAAAAAAGTTTTTTAAAAGATCATTTGTCATGAGAATAAGATGATAAAATTTATTATTCCCTAAACATATGCACCCAAATTCATTTAAAAGATTATATGGCATGGAGTATGAGGATAAAATTCATTACTCCAAAACATATACATTTTGTGATTTTATTAGAAGAGAATTTTAAAAGATTATATGGCATGAAAAATGAGAGGATAAAATTCATCATTTTCCTAACCATATAAAAAAAATTAAGTATGGTGAGAGGATAAAATTCATCACCTCTTTTGTAAGATCTCTTCTTAGTCCAAATTTTGTGAGCCCCCATAACCAATATCTTTGATCTAGATTTAAATTAAGTTATGGAGAGAGCAATATTTAGTATGTTACTTTTTCCTTTAGTTTCTTTCAAAGTTATGGTTTTTATAATTTTAAATCTAATTTTGTTTACAAATTACTCAATCTTGTTTACTAGTTATTATTTTTGAGAATTCTTGGCTAAAAAATTTTCTCTTATTATTCTAATTTCATAATTTAGGACTTAATTCGTTAATCCTTTAAATTTTCTTTTTTATTTTACTTGTGATTTAATAAATTTTTAGTTCTAAATAAATTTTTTATTAAATGTCTTATAAATATTTCTCATACTTTTGCTTTGGAATAGCAAAAGCTTAAGTAGGGGTGTATTTGATATGTAGGATTTGTGCATATTTTTATTATAGTATTTAGGTTAAGTTTAATATAATTTTGTAAATATTATTTATATTTAGTCAAAAATCACTTCTTTTATAAATTTTGTTCTAAATATAGTTCTATTTTTGTTTTCATATTTTCTGGAGTTTTTGGTCAAAATTCATAGTACACGACTAAGGGCGTGTAACTTTAATAGTAGTCCAGAGTGTTGTTGCGCATGTTGAGGTTATCCACAGCTAGTCACGCCCTCGTTCACGCCCGTGACCAAGGGCGTGTAAACTTAGAATCTTGCCAGCTGTGCTGCCATTGGGAAGAGGAGTTGTCGTCGAGAAGTTGACTCAAGTCATGCCCGTGACCCAATGGTCAGGCCCGTGACGTTCCCGCGTGATCACTGCTCGCTGCCGCGCCAAACTCAGGCCCATGCTGCACTCAATGCAGCCACCCAGGTACATGCCCGTGACCCACCTGTCAGGGACATGTAATGTTTGATTTTCTCCCGCCGACATGCAAGCTCCACGCCACTGTCCCAACCGTGCAGATCAGTGATTACACGCCCTAGGTCACGCCCGTGACCGAGGGCGTGTAACTTGGAAAATTTTTATATAAATTCAGGAGCTCATTTCCAACAATTCCCCCTCCTTCCCCCTGCCCATTTGGGCTCTTCTTGTATAGATTTTATTTTCAGGTTTATGTTAAGTTTTTAGTTAATGTAATTTCTTTTTCTTAAGTTAAATTTCATGTCTTGTTCTTCTTTATTTCATGCAAGGTAGTTTAGGTTTATTTTCATGCAATGTAATGTAGATTTCAAATTATGTAATCTCTTTTTATGTAATGAAATTTTTAATCTCTCCTTCATTTTTGCAAAATTTCCTCTTCCCTCTTTATTTCTCTTTCTTAAATTTTCTTTTAGTAAATATTTATTAGTTGTTTTGATTTTTACAAGCTTTTTTTAGAAATTAGCTTTTCTTTATTATCGTTTCTCCTCTCCTATGATTTATTATCGAAAAATAATGATATCAAGTTCATAAGCCGATTATGAATTTCAGTATTTGTTTTCTTATTCTAGTTAGCTGAGAGGCTCGTGCGTATGAATCGATCTCCCAAGAATAAAAAGAGTTCCACACACCCCTCGAGAGAGGATGACGTAAATCATCTGGATAGGAGTCAAATCGTATAAAGGGATTCACCTCGTTAAAGTGACTATTAGGCGTTTCGGTTATAGGACGAGAGTCCGACCGATCAACATAATCTCATGTGGGTGTATTCCTCGAGAAAGGTGCGTTCATAAGCTAGGAATCTCCACGGTCAAGGCAAAGATTTGAACGATAATATTTATCTTTTATTTTCATTTCAAAGAAAGTTTTAATCAAGTGTTGTTCTATATTTGTTTTAGTTCTCTTTTAGCTAGTTTTAAGTATTAGCTCTTTTCCGCTCTTTCTCTGATAAAATAATAGTTTGCTTTCTCGAAGTAGAAGTACTCGACAGACCCGTGTTTAAATACGACCTTGATCTTTTCTTTAGTATCATATACTATAAAGGATAAGGTTCGCCTGCCTTCATCGGATATAGAATTGAAGAACATCAATAACAAATCGATCTCTTAAAAATTCATAAATCCTAAATAATATACTTTTAAATCACCTAGTCATGAAAAAACCATCCTAGGATTCTAGGTGTTTGGGGGATGTTAAAAATCCCAATACATAAAAATAAAAATTTTGTCCCCGAAATTCAGGTTAAGCCTGCGGGGTTTCTAACGCACGTGCTTGAATGTAACATCCTTGGAGAATTTAAATTATTCTTGGTGTGAAAAGGTCTAGATACCTCTACTGCATCAGGTGTATTGGCTCCCAAGTGTTCTCCTCTTGTCCATGATTCCTCCACGGGACCTTGACCAGTAGATCTTTCTTGCGCCATTGGACTCGCATCTCGGTGTCTTCTATCCAGACCGGCTCCAGATGAACCTACCGATCAGTAGCTACTAGCCCATTCTGCTATAGATATCTTCTTCTCCGGCCATAGTAGAGCTCTTCTAAGGGAGGAGACGTGGAAGACATCGTGCAATCCCGCTAGCTCCTGCGGCAGATCTAGTCTGTATGCTAGGGGGCTGATCTGCTCTAGGATCATGTAAGGCCCCATATACCTAGGGCTGGGCTTCTTCTGTCCACGTACCCGCGAGACTCCGTGCATTGGACGTATCTTCAGAAACACCCAGTCTCCAACCTGAAACTCTACTGCATGTTGCCGCACATCATAATACTTGCCCTGCCTACTCTGGGCTTCCAGCATCCTGTCTCGGATCAGTATCATCTGAGCATCTGTATCCTCCACGAACTCCGAGTCGAGTGCCTTAGTATCCTCATCCTGGATCCAAGACAGTGGAGTCCTGCACCTTCATCCGTATAACGCCTCGTAATGGGCCATGCCTTTGCTGGACTGATGACTATTGTTGTAGGAAAACTCTACAAGCGGTAACAGTCTCTCCCATGGCTCTCCGCGGTCCAAAATGCATAAGCGTAATAGATCCACCAGCATCCAGTTGGTACGTTCTGTTTTCCCATCTGTCTATGGGTAGAATGTTGTGCAGAATGTCAACCACGTTCCCAAATATGCCTGGACCGATCTCCACTCTCGGGACATAAACCGTCCATCCCGATCCCACATGATCGTTCTAGGCACACCATGATACCGGACAAACTGCTCCACAAATCTCCGTACCAAATCTCTGACTAGAGCATCCTTCCTGACCGGAATGAATCTGTCCACCTTCGTTAACCTATCGACGATCACCCATATTGAATCATTCCCCACATGTGATCGGGGAATTCCATGTATAAAGTCCATCGCGATGTCGTCGAACTTCCACTCCGGCACCGGGAGTGGCTGCAATAATCTAGTCGGGCTCTTGCACTCCGCCTTTTCGAGTTGGCAAGACTTGCAGTGGGTCACAAAATACATGATGTCTCTCTTCATGCCTAGCAAGTACATGGTCCTCTTCAAATCCGCTGTCATCTTCGTGATACCTAGGTGCACTTAATAATTGTTGCAGTGAGTCTCGGTCATAATGTTGTTCTGAATCCTGCCCCCTGCCGATATGTAATCTCGACCTATAAAACACAGCAACTCGTACTTCAGTGAATAATCCCTCGCCGTGCCTTCCTCCAAGGCTCTGAATATCAGATCCAACTTGGCATCATGACTCTGTCCATCCCTGATGTGGTCTCTGATGTCATTTAGGGTACTCATCGCCTTCAAGTACTCCTCATATAGCTCAGGGTCCTCTGAAGATACCAAGGTGATAGGCATATCCTCTAGCATTTTCACCAGCTCCAAATCCATCAGTTGGGGCACTACTCCTGACGTGGTAGCTCTCTGGCTCAGCACAGCTGCCACCACATTCACCATCCCTGGGTGGTAATGCATCTTGTATTGGTAGTCCGATAAGAACTCCACCCATCATCTCTGTCGGATGTTCAGCTCCTTCTGCCTGTCCACGTACTTCAGATTCTTGTGATCTGAGAATATATCGTAGTGAACACCGTAGAGGTAGTGCCGCCAGATGTCGTGCATGCTCCTCTTCCATCCTCGAGTAGATGAGAATGTCATCGATCAACACGATGACAAAGATGTCGAGATATGGCTCGAACACAGGGTTCATCAGACTCATAAATGTCGATGGCACATTCGTGAGCCCGAAGGGCATCACGGTGAACTCAAATAGTCTATATCGGCTGCAGAAAGCCATCTTTGGGATTTCCTCCTCTTGTATCCGTAGCTGATAATACACCAAACTCAAATCCATCTTTGAGAAGCAGTGGGCTCCCTCTAGCTGGTCAAACAGCTCATCAATCCTAGGGAGCGGATACATATTCTGAACCGTCAACCTATTCAGTACTCTGTAATCGACGTATAGTCTGAGCATCACGTCCTTCTTCTTCACGAACAGTACCAGAGCTCCCTAAGGTGAGTAACTCAGTCTAATGAATCCCTCTTCCACCAACTCCTGTAGGTGGCTCCGAAACTCCACTAGCTCTTTTGGGCCATCCGATAAGGAGCTCTAGATACCAGCTTAGCCCCCAGCACCAGCTGGATCTAAAAATCCTTCTCGTGGTGCGGTGGTAGCCGTGACAACTTCTCTGGGAAGACGTCGGCAAAATCCAGGATGACCGGGATTCTTGAAACTGAATCCTTGGTTTCAGTCATCTCGAACAACAACTGATATACCTCATCTTCCTGGAGGTGGGTCTTGGCGGCCTGAACAGACGATAATAAGAAACAGGAGGTGGGTCTAATACCTTCGATTACCAATTCTGTGTCTTCAAGGCTTAGAATAATCCTCCTCGTCGGACAATCAATCTTTGCGTGGTTCCAGTACAACAGATTCATGCCCAATATCATGTCAAAGTCTTTCATCTTCTGGAGCGTTGTCGGTTCTTCGAATAGTTTTCCTCCGATCTCCACGTTCATATTGCACTTGTCACTCGTTACTAACTCTGATTCATCTGGGAGTCGCACCTTCCTGTGGATGTCCTCGATGTGCTAGACTTGGTCCAGATCGTCAACGAATTCTTCCTAGATGAACGAGTGCGAGGCACCCATATCGAATAAGGTGTTTGCGGGCTTGCCGCAGACGTGCACTACACCTGGGTAATTTTGTTGATTGTTTGGTTCAATGCTAAGGTAAAGCTACAGTTTACAAGATACTAATAATTGTAAGAAAAACAATAAAGTACCTGCGATGACCCTTGCTGGGTTTTGGGGCTATGCCAGGTCTAAGGCATACATTTGGTCCATGTCCTGCCTATGATCACATCCCTGGAATCCACGACCTCTTCCTTTCCCTCGGCCCCCAAAATGGTGGGCATGTGGGGTAGCATGTAGTGCTGGTGGAGCATTCCTCTTCGGGCAGTTCCTTCGGATGTGGCCCGTCTGGTGACACAGGTAGCCCTCTTGAGGGGGAGGTGGCCCACCCTCTAGCCTCGACACCTCCTGCGTGTGTAGAGGCTGAGGAGCCAATACTACCTGATCCCTCTGCTCCTGTCTCTCCTCCTGGAGGGGTTAGCCCTTGGCCCTCCTTTCTCCAACAACACGGCCTCTCTACTGGTCTCTTCTGCCGCCCTGACCCTAGTCTTCTATCGGTCTCTTCCTTCCACGGATGGTGTGCTGGTATGCCTCCAACTTCTTGTCCATCTCCAAAATCCTGGGCAAACAGTCGTTAGAAGCAAAGAGGAGGGCTTGCCTCAGCTCGTCACAGAGGACCTTGTAGAAATTCTTTGCGTACCCTGCATCGCCTAGCTGATAGGAGTCCGCAAACTAGGCCAGGTGGGTAAACTCTCGGTGATACTCCACAACTGTCCAGCTCATCTACCTCAATTAGAGGAATCTGTCCTCCAACTGGTCTCTCGTAGACTGTGGCAAGAAATTCTCCAGAAGTGTTGCCTTGAAATCATCCCATGAAACATCTGCAACCTCCAATCTTGCATAGGTGGTGTCCAACAACGACTTCCACCATCTCTTTGCATAGGACTCCAAACATGAGACCACCAGCGATACATCCATCTCTGGCGGGCACTGTATCCCTGCCAGCATCTTATACATGATGTATACCCACTCCTCAGTCTGAAAGGCTGACTCCATTCCGAGGTAGGATAGGAGAGAGAGCCAACGGAAGACGCTCAACCAGTTGGCCCCACAGTTTGGCTGAGGGGTCGGATCCTGTTGTGCCCTGAATGCATCCAGTATGGCAGTCAAAGTCTGCCCCATCTCCGTCTGCTAGAATGGAATAGGAGCCGGCAGTGGTGGGATGACATTTGGATTCGGAGGCACTCCATGCTGTGGGGTGTGGTTCGTCGCAGGCTACAAAAGAAAATTGACACTCGTAAGGGGGTTTGTCTAAAAAGATTCAGTTAAAAGTGGACTTTTTTATGTGATTCCCTATATGGGCACACCAATGCTTCCGCTGCTAGTTTGTCCTCAAACTAAGCTCGCACGGAGTGGCCCAGGGTTTGCGGACTTCTTTTCTCTGGAGCGAGGTTTGCTCTGATACCAGTTTGTAAGCCCCATTTTTTCGCTACAAAACTGTGTCTTAAGCCCAGAACCGCCGCTTTGCGGTGACACCAACACTCAGGAAGGTCGTCACTACAAAACACTGATCGTGCCGACCATGTCAATCATTGAAGAAAAAAAGTACAAATGAAGCAAAGGAAAGCTCAAGTCCACATCACATAAAATATAAATCATAATGTAAAGGAGATGTCCACAAATAATAACTGAAATAGAAAGTAGTAAAACAAAGGGCTCATGCCCGGTACATCATTTCCTCACTACAGAATCACCCGCGGAAGCAAAACTACTGAAGACACTCACGGATCCTGTGACTGGCGCTTCTGTGCTAGATTGGCCTGCCTCCATCTGCACAGGCCTCTGGTGGAGATGTGTCTCCTCGATCCCCTAAATTGATATGGTCCACCGACCGTTAGTCAAAAAGACAAAGCCTCATTTCCCACCATCCATCCCCCAGTGTCCCTAAGCACCGAGCGGGAGGATGAAGCGGAGGACATCAAGGGGTATAAAACAATGTAGGTGACATGTCTTAGCTACAAGAGTATCTATTACTAAACAGGTGTTTATATATATGAAACCATAAACAAAGCAAGGTAAAGAACAAGTAAAGTAAACAAGTAAAGACATGTAAAGAATAGAAAAGTAACAATTGATTTATAGGAATGCCCATACAAACCTATAGACCAAGGTGTCGTTTAGCAAGTCCTATCGTATAAAGTCCCACAACTTATTTATACAATAGAGGTAGGGGTTGAAGGGCAATGCTTTTGCTATGACATGCAGTGTTATGTTGGGTAATGTTATGATCACACAAGTACAACTCACACACTTCGACTCTATGCGCACAAACTTTTAGTTCCCTTTTTTGGAGCTAGCAAAACTCCCAGGATACCCCCGTAGTGGCAAACAGAATCGGTGGGTTGGACGTCGCCCACCTCTAGGTAGGTATTCACACTACCTAACCTAGGCCTATCGTACGCCTCAACGCAAAACCGCGGAGCTCCTGCGTACTCTTACTGGCTGGACCACCAGACTTTCTTGACTAAGTGCAAATCCACACTTGCCGAGTCAGCGTATTGACGTTGGTGTTAACGATCGTCTATACCGAAGACCCGCCACCTTTATGCACATGAAATATGATTACTGTGTATCTCCGAGCTATAAGCTCCCCAGGCTAGCCCACCCGTCACAGCAACCTTTCGAGCCGCCTGCTCGCCGGAAAACCCATCCGCAACCACATCCACCGAGCCTACTGCTCGTCTGACCAAACAAGGTAACACCCGCAGCAGTGGGGTGTGGGTGAGTGTATTATTAAGTTAATCTTGCATAACAACTTACTCCTACAATTTTGGGTTAATCTTGGACTTCTCGAGGTTTACCTTGTGAGGGGCTCGCAACGGTACTAGGAGGTACGATGGGATGATAGCCCAAACTGCCCTTTCCAAGACACTTTTTTTACTTGATGTCTACCCTTGAACATACCCCTCTTACCATTTCACTTGAGTTAACCCTATGTGTTTTATGACACTCCAAGGGAAAGACGATCTTTCGTCAATCCCGCGCAAGACCTTGCCCCTTAGCCTATCAGGCACACTCAACACACATGCTCCTATTGATGACCTCAAACCTCCTCAACCAGACTAATTACACCATCTACCTTCCATTCCCATATAACGATCTACAAGTTACTCAAGTTTTACAGTTTACTATACGCAGACCAAATGAGCTACATGAGGTTTATGAGAGGAGGTACACCGAATAATCATCAAAATTACTCAAGATTATGATTGGAGGTGATTTATGACATTATTGCCCCATCTCGAAATGCTTATAATTTTTCTACATAATTTGGTAATTATTATAGTTTCTACAAAATCAGGGAACCTATAATTTTGTACATCAAGTATGGTTTTCTGACATGGTATGACTTCACAAAAATTTGTACAACTATATATCGTCAAAATAACAGCCACAGATGTATTTCATAATTTTCCAGAAAGGTTTTGATCTTTAATTAAAATATTGATTAATCTATCGCATTCAAGGATTTTCAAAGGAAGTACCAAAAATCCTCACACTAAAATTACAAGAAAATTAACAGATGTCCAAGGTGATCAGAAAAGTTTACTGGTTGAGTTTCATAATTTTCCAGATTCAGTTGACCATATAAATCTTATAATTAAATAAACAATCATAGGGCACTTTGTGAAGTGAACCATATAAAAATTCCTGCAAAAATTGTACCAAAATTTACTGATCACCTTATTGCTCTAAAAAGTGCTCTGACCAAGTTTCATGATTTTCCAGTGAGTATAAAATCCTCCAATTAATTTTCTTACAACTAGGGTAAATATTGGGGTTATGAACGAAGTACTATATATATAAATCCAAAATTCATAACAAAATTATCAAAGAATGATATCATCCATATAAACTTACTGACAAAATTTCATGGGCATCAAAGGTATTATGATTACGTAACTTCCTAATATAAGAAAGTAACCTAATTGATTCATAATTAATTCAGAGGGGTTAAATGTTCCTAAAAATTCCAGATAAATTATCTAGGCCATAACCCCCCCCCCCCCCCCCCCCTATGAATCTACCTACAAAGTTTCAAGCCCTTCCAAGGGCATATGACCCTATGTCCTTCAATTGGTTCAATATACAAACCTAAGGTTTGAGCAAGGGTTCTCGGGCACAAACACCCTAAAACTCCCAAAAACACTTTTGGGGGTATTTTATATGACATCAAGTCAGTGGTCAAAGTTTCACAATATTTATGTGAGGGTTGACTGATGAGTCCTGATCATATACACATTTATGGACTCATCCGGGCCGTTATTTAGTCAATTCACCGCACTATAGCCTTGTTATAGCTTATATTTGATAATCCATGCTAGGTGCACATCTAGGCCCACTTTGGTGTGATTTTCGTGCTTATTGTCATTAGTAGTATTCATGTGCTGTCAAGTGCCACTTTCAGTGGCTAGATCTGTGGTTGTGCTGGAATAGGAGTCGTGCAAGTGTTCCCGGTGCAATTCTGCACAGGAACACTGCGCACGATCGCCGGTCTATTGCGCACGACCACTGGTCGTGCGCCACTGATCGTGTGCACTTAACCTTCTTTTCACGAGTTCTGTTTGGTGCAGTGCGCACGACCACCAATGCCAGCGCGCACGACCACCGGTCATGCGCCACTGCTCGTGCGCATTTGCCATTAAATTTCCGAGTTCTGTTTGCTGAAGTGCGCACGACCATCAACTCCAGTGCGCACGACCACCGGTCGTGCGCAACTGTCCGTGCGCACTTAACATTTATTTTATGAGTTCTGTTTCATCTAGTGCGCACGACCACCGACGATAGTGCGCACGACCACCGGTCATGCGCCACTGGTCGTGCGAACATTTTATTTTATAATTTCGTATCTTGCAGGTTCCACCCAGGCAGTGCACACGATTGCAGAATTCCAGTGCGCACGACCACTGGTCGTGCGCCAATGACCGTGCGCGCTGTTTAATTCAGCGCCTATATAATGACCTGATCGCGAATTAGGTCGGGATTACGCCTCGGAGCTCCGTTCTGTCCGCCGTTTTCGCCATTTTCAGAGGGTTTTCGCACCCTAGGCCTCCTCCATCATCCAAGGGCTTAAAGGAAGGGATCCTACACTCATCTTCATCGCTAAGGAAGAGGTTCTTCGCATTAGACGTGGCCGGTCGGTAAATCGCTGGAGAAGACAGGTCCATTGGGAGGTGTGACAGCCCTCCTCTACCCCGGACGCAGTTGGGACTGAGCTAGGACGCGGATTGACAACCCGGTGCTTCCTACCGTGAATCTACAACGAGACTCCGGATTCGGTCGTATCTCTTGCCTTTTTCTTCTACTTATGTGGTTGTATTTGTTTGTACTCTCTTTATCTTGATGATGAACGCTATGAACTATGATAGTATTGTTAATTTCATGTCTATGAAATCATTTTGTTCATTTGTGTTAATGAGGTGCACCCCCATCGATTTTCCGCTCCACTACCGTGTCCGGTGCCGCACTAGCAATTTCTAGTGGCGTGCTTGTCGATGAGGTGCTTGCGACCCTCAATCTATAAGCCTACTCGCCCATTCGGCCACCGAAGCGTGGCATCGCGGCCCGTATTCCACTCGCCTAACAAAGCAGCGCACTCAAGGCCTGCATAGCTCGTTCCCGTTAGCCTTCTCGTCCATCCGCCCTTTCGACGCAGCGCGCTCAAGGCCTGCCTAGTTTCCATCCCGCCGATCGAAGCATTGCATAGCGGCATTGCATAGGAGTAGGCGTAGTATTTACTTTTGTTTGCAAACCTCAAAGCCCCCTTTCGTTCGCATTCCACCTACCGCAGGACTTCGATCTCAAGTCCTTCCTCGATAATAAACTCCACCTTACTGTGTTCCTCAAGAGACCGACACTCGGGAATTCTATTCCCAAAATTTATTACTTGCGCGACCGGTGCACTTGCCAAATCCTCGCATCAAGTTTTTGGCGCCGTTGCCGGGGAACACAGTCGTGTGAGTTTTCTTGAGAGGGAGACGAGAGATAGTTATTCTTTCTTTGTGTTTAGCCGCATTTCTATTTTTTGTTTTGCCTTTAATCTTCTGTTGTTTGCCTTTATTTCGTCTTTCCCTATTTTAAAGTTTTAGGCAAGTTTAAATCTAAGGAGCTTTATTAGTTGTGTGGATTTTCCTTGCAAAGAATTCCTGCTTCATTTTATCTGCTTTAATTATTGAAAATGTCGTCATGGGGTATTTCGCCTAGCTTTAATGATAAGATGGTTTATTATTTAGACCAAATGAATGAGTTGAATGCTGGGCAGTGTAGGAACATTGTTTGCTTATTGTGTCGAGGAGAGGGTCATGAATTGAAGGACTGTCCTAGTCTTTTCAAGCCTGACCGCCGCTCCTCCACTCAGGGCGACATTGTCCCTATCACTCCTTCTTTACCCATGGAGGCAATTGTGCCCTCTATCCCTGAGCCTGTTTTGTGCATGGATTCCTCACTCCCTGTGTATGGCTTCACTCCTAGTGATGATGATCACTCATCTATTAGCCAACAAGGAGAGGAATGGGAGCTCCTAGATGCACCTGAGCATGATGAGGAAAGTATTCTTTCCATCGGGGATGCTTTAGCAGATCTTTTTACGGAGGAACCAAATCTTTGTGTTTTTCCAGTTTCTTTGCACGATTTTTCTACACACATTCTTTATGATCCTATCAAAGTAATGGAGCGGGGTGATGCTTCGGACTCGGAGGATGCTCCGAGGTGGGTTGAGGAGGATACTCCTTCTGATGAGGAGGTTTGCACTTCCTCATGGGACGAGGAGGTCCAACTCACCACCGATGCCCTTGAGTTCTTGGGTTCCCCTCGCCATGATACTTACGATGATGATAGTGATCTATCCTTGGATCCTGCTGGGAGTGAGACCGGGATCACTCCCCTGATGATTGATTATTTATGTCATTCTTCTCTTTTATTTCCTGACCCCCTTTCCTCATCTGAGCCTGTGCAGGTTGAGTCTTCACAGGTACATCAGGAGGACTTGGAGCTTTTTGCTCAAGTCAATGATGAGAGTATCCTCTCATGTGAGGAGGTTTATTCCCCCTCCTTTGAGGAAGCTCCACTCATTGCCTTTTCTTCCTGCCACCTTGCTGTTGACGATACCTTGCTAAGCAAGGATGTGTTTTGTGAGATGAGTGAGGACCAGGCCTCCTCCTTTTCTTACATTCTCTACCCTCTACCTGTGGGGAGCAGGTATCTTTATTTAGGTAGCGGGGTGACTGTTCTATCACCGTATCGGTACCCGCAACCGAAACGGATATTGGAACAGTTACCTGTGCATTTTCTCTTCCATAGGCCCATTAGCTAGGACCTTTATGTTTTCAAATAAGTCGTGCTGGGATGACAGTAACCCCAGTAGTTATCTTTCTTTTTCTTGAAATTTTATTTTGTCTAGTTTAGTTAAGTTTTGTTAAGGCTGTGAATACCTCGCTGCTTGTGCTGATTCCTGTTTGTGCGTAAACTGCACGGTGGATGGACATTCTACTAAAATTTTGGCCGCTGGAAAATTCCTAAGGCGCACGATCACTGGTCGTGCGCACTACTTATCGCGCACGACCACTGGTCGTGCGATCGGCCCAGATTTTTATAAAATGCCCGTCCGCCCGAGCCTTTCACGCACGCTCTAGGGTTTTCATCATTCGCCGTCCGTGCGCCGTTTCCGCTGGTTTGCCGCCGATCGTGCGCCCTCCTTCCTTCCGGTGAGCCCACTTCCGATTCTTCTCTTTCCTTTGCCCTCCTACCACCATGAGCTCCAGAGATCGCCAAAATGTCTACCAACGCTCCGGCCGCTCTTCCGCCTCTCCTGCTCAGATCCTCGCTAGGATGGCTACTTTTTCCAAAGATTCGCACACGAGGCGATTCAACTCTCTCAAGGAGAAGCCATTCCTATCGCAGCGTCTGGTGGATTGGAACGAGTTAAATTCCATCGGCGACAATGGAGAGTTGGGGGAGGCCGTCCGCCAATGCTATTATTTCGATCATTGGAGTGGGGTGTTCGAGTGCAATGACCTCGGCTACCGGGAGCTTACCTTGGAGTTCCTTGCTACGTTTGAGTGGGATGTGTTGCCCTCCGGTCAACGTCCAGGGAAGTGCTCTTTCCGAATGTTGGGCAAGGTCTTCACTCTATCCTTATCCGAGTTAGCGGTGCACGCGGGCTTTTACACCGAAGCCGAGGCTGCGGCGATTCCTTTTCTGGATTTGAATGTCTCCTTTCCTGATGGTGTCACCCCGCGTGCTGCGTGGTGTGCTCTCACGGGTCGTGATGAAGAATATGTTGCTAGGAAAAGCAAATCTACCTAGATCGTCGCGCCTGCTCTCCGATTCCTGCAGCACGTCCTTAGCCACTCTCTTGTCGCCCGTGCCCTTAGTCAGAACGTGGTGGGGTGGCAAGATCTGATCTCCCTTTATAGTATGGAATTTCGGCTGCCCTTGCATCTTGGCTACATGCTAGCTTTCTTCTTCCACCACGAGGCCACTTATGGTCTCACAGGTTCCATTGGTGGTGCCTACTATATTACCCGCATTGCCAAAAGCCTGGGGGTTTGGAGTCATCTTCCTCCGATGGTGCAGGTGACTGCGCCCTCCTTCATCACTCGGGCCACCATGGTGAGTTTCCATCTATTATGGGTCGTGGGGAAGAAGAGTAGTAGACGCTTTGTGGTTGTCATGCCGGGAGATGCGCCTAGGGAGAGGCAAGGCGACGAGGAGCACGGAGAGCCGGCTGAGCCGCCAAATATTCACCGCGAGGTAGCCCTTCCGCAGCCGCGGAGTCATTCATTTCAGCAGGAGCGGAGAGCCAAGGAGGAGGGCAGTTCTTCTAGAGCGCCGGAGGTGCCAAGTTTCAATCAGCGCCTCTCCGATCTGGAAGCAAACCAGTACTGGCTAACGGATTTTGTCTATCAGCAAGCATTGCGGGGAGGACTAAATATTCCCCCACCTCCTGGTCGGGCCGCATCATCTTCCAGACGGTCGCCGTCCGTTGTGGTTATAGATAGCGACAGCGACGACGAGTGATCTTTCTCCCTGTGAGCGAGCTATTCGAAGCCTTGTTATCTTCTTTTGTCTTGCTGTTTTTTTTTTGGTCTTTTGTGGAGTCGCTTGAACTCCTTCTCTTTTGTTAATTGTAATAATAACATTTTGCTTTTGGATGCTCCTCCGGGCATAGTTTTATGAATTCAGCATATTTTGCTTCCTTTATCTTGTGTGCGAGTGCTTAATTTTAATTGTAGGAATAGGTTCACTTTCATGGGTGATAACCCAGATTTCTTAATTTTTAGTGCTCTCGCATGTCTAGTTCAGTTTTTACTATTTTTGTTGTTTCTAGTGTCACTTTCAGGTGGGTCTTTGTTCCTTGTGATGGCGGATGCTGCGGACTATTCCTGTTCATAAACGCCAATCGTCTGGTATGCTCAATTCTGAGCATTGGGTAACACTTCCTCCCCTCTTTTAGCTTCAAATTTCTAGATATATTGTTTAGCTTAAGTCTGGGGGAGCGTATGTTGTCACCCAATGTGCACGAGTTGCACTGCATACTAGAAGGTTGTTTCTTATTTATTCCAGTCATTATCATTGTTTTCATGCTTCACACACCACTTCACCCACTTGAGTGCGTGCTTAGCTTTTTGTCGTTGTTCCGTTTAAACTATTTTGGTCGGAATGTGAAATAGATTGTTAACGTAGGAATTATTATTTGGAGTGCGATGTTGACTCATGTAGTGTTCTAGTCACTTCGCATGCTATGGTAGAATTTGAGTAGAACTAGATTTTCTTTATGCATCTAATTTATGTTTAGTATTTCTGCGTAAATTTAGATTTAATATACTCAAGTGGTGAATTTGTTTGGAATTGACGATAACCCGGTGTTGTGTGTGTGCGATTACTAGTCGTGTGTTGCTCGAGTCGGGAGGATGGTTTACCTTTCTCGTGGGCTAAGAACTTGCCCCAAGCGACTCTCGAAGCATGGGTGAGAGCGACTCGTCGAGTTAAACATGATGTAGGCCGCCCTTTGGCTAGTTTGAGCTTTGTTATTCCATTTCCATTTAGTTCACCGTTGCAAGCCAAATTTGTGCCTACCAATCCTTTGTTCAGCTCCTCTTCATCAACCAAAGCCTGAAGCCTATCCTACCCCCGCGACCAAATTGTTTTAAACTACGCTCATAATTCTCAACTTGTGTGGTGTGTGGAATCTTTGTGTTATGAAGAGAAAATAAAGTCTATCCGCTGATTTTGAACCAACCGGAGGTTACATAAAAGAAGTACAATATGTTAAAAGAAAAAAAGAGAGTATTTTGAAAAAAAATCCTTCCGAGCTAAAAAAAGACAATCTGTTGGTATTTGTGAAGTAGGCCGTGTGCACACCTGGTTTTCATGATAAGTCTGGGGGTGTGTCACACGAGCATAGTTGTTGGTCTTGCGTGGTGCAGCGTTCCGTTAGCTCACTTGGGTTGCGTAGCCGCCGTGTTTAACTTTGAATATCATACCGTAACCTAAGCCCCGTTTTAATCCTATAAGTCCTACTGATTTGATTTGCGAGTTTGCTAGCGTCGTGGAGAGAGTGTGACCGGGCAAGCGTATGGTTCACGACGTTGATGGATTTCAGCGGAGTTATTCCTAAGCCCCGATCTTTTGCAACACCCGCCTCAGTATCTTGTCACTTTCGCACCGGGTATGATCGTCAAATTCTTCATAATTCTCCAGCTGAGTATAACTAAATCTTTACTTACACTTTAATACCCATGTAAATTAGTTAGCACAGTTAGAATCTCCTTCTGCTAGAATCTCTACTCGCATGCGTATGTTACTTCGCACCGTACTCCCTTGTGTAATTCTCTATGTTAATTATCATTTTCATACTCTGCCGGATTCGTTTGCTCGGGACGCGCAACCAGTTTAGTCTGGGGGTGTGATGAGTCCTGATCATATACACATTTATGGACTCATCCGGGCCGTTATTTAGTCAATTAACCGCACTATAGCCTTGTTATAGCTTATATTTGATAATCCATGCTAGGTGCACATCTAGGCCCACTTTGGTGTGATTTTCGTGCTTATTGTCATTAGTAGTATTCATGTGCTGTCAAGTGCCACTTTCAGTGGCTAGATCTGTGGTTGTGCTGGAATAGGAGTCGTGCAAGTGTTCCCGGTGCAATTCTGCACAGGAACACTGCGCACGATCGCCGGTTCTATTGCGCACGACCACTGGTCGTGCGCCACTGATCGTGTGCACTTAACCTTCTTTTCACGAGTTCTGTTTGGTGCAGTGCGCACGACCACCAATGCCAGCGCGCACGACCACCGGTCGTGCGCCACTGCTCGTGCGCATTTGCCATTAAATTTCCGAGTTCTGTTTGCTGAAGTGCGCACGACCATCAACTCCAGTGCGCACGACCACCGGTCGTGCGGAACTGTCCGTGCGCACTTAACATTTATTTTATGAGTTCTGTTTCATCTAGTGCGCACGACCACCGACGATAGTGCGCACGACCACCGGTCATGCGCCACTGGTCGTGCGAACATTTTATTTTATAATTTCGTATCTTGCAGGTTCCACCCAGGCAGTGCGCACGATCGCAGAATTCCAGTGCGCACGACCACTGGTCGTGCGCCAATGACCGTGCGCGCTGTTTAATTCAGCGCCTATATAATGACCTGATCGCGAATTAGGTCGGGATTACGCCTCGGAGCTCCGTTCTGTCCGCCGTTTTCGCCATTTTCAGAGGGTTTTCGCACCCTAGGCCTCCTCCATCATCCAAGGGCTTAAAGGAAGGGATCCTACACTCATCTTCATCGCTAAGGAAGAGGTTCTTCGCATTAGACGTGGCCGGTCGGTAAATCGCTGGAGAAGACAGGTCCATTGGGAGGTGTGACAGCCCTCCTCTACCCCGGACGCAGTTGGGACCGAGCTAGGACGCGGATTGACAAACCGGTGCTTCCTACCGTGAATCTACAACGAGACTCCGGATTCGGTCGTATCTCTTGCCTTTTTCTTCTACTTATGTGGTTGTATTTGTTTGTACTCTCTTTATCTTGATGATGAACGCTATGAACTATGATAGTATTGTTAATTTCATGTCTATGAAATCATTTTGTTCATTTGTGTTAATGAGGTGCACCCCCATCGATTTTCCGCTCCACTACCGTGTCCGGTGCCGCACTAGCAATTTCTAGTGGCGTGCTTGTCGATGAGGTGCTTGCGACCCTCAATCTATAAGCCTACTCGCCCATTCGGCCACCGAAGCGTGGCATCGCGGCCCGTATTCCACTCGCCTAACGAAGCAGCGCACTCAAGGCCTGCATAGCTCGTTCCCGTTAGCCTTCTCGTCCATCCGCCCTTTCGACGCAGCGCGCTCAAGGCCTGCCTAGTTTCCATCCCGCCGATCGAAGCATTGCATAGCGGCATTGCATAGGAGTAGGCGTAGTATTTACTTTTGTTTGCAAACCTCAAAGCCCCCTTTCGTTCGCATTCCACCTACCGCAGGACTTCGATCTCAAGTCCTTCCTCGATAATAAACTCCACCTTACTGTGTTCCTCAAGAGACCGACACTCGGGAATTCTATTCCTAAAATTTATTACTTGCGCGACCGGTGCACTTGCCGAATCCTCACATCATTGACCACCCAAATCCATTAAGTGCTCTTATGATCTAGAATACCATAGTTTGACCAAGTTTGGGTTACATAATTACCCTACCGATTCAATCCCAAATGTGATAAAATTTTTACTAGAGTCATGTCATGACCCTAAGAACCACCCACCATAATGTAGAGGGGTTTAGAGGTTTCTAGACACTAAAATTAATTCATAAGTGAATTATTTAATTTCTACAAAAACTATAGAAAAAGGTTATCAAAAATTCCCATTTTTGGATATGTTGAGGGTGCTGGTAAATCTAACCTATACTCAAAATTTCAATGCATTTGGATGTCCAAACTAGTGGGGGCACTCAAATTAATCTCTGGTTAACCCTATGTATAGGTTGCACCATATTGAGTATTGTCGTCAAACACGTTGGCTAAATCGGCTCAAATTCATTTTAATATAAAGTAGACATTTGGGGCTACAAGTTTGCTATAGATCACTTTTCTAGTAGAGGGCTTTAGGAATTTTCTATAATTATTTCTAACTACTGCCAGTAAAGGGACAGAAATAGGAATATCAAATATATTATTACATACCCTTGCACAGATCATAAAGAACAAACGAAGGGCATCCCTTCATCTTCTCCAATCAGCCAACGACCACGATTGGGCCATCCTGTACCCACATGGGAGGTGATTTCCCGACCACCTAGATGCTCTCCGGGTCGGCCAATGCCACCACCACCTCCATTGAGGTGGCAGTCGGTGATGTACGGTGGTTGGCAAGCTGGAGGAGGATGGAATCGGGAATGTGAACAAGAGATGAAAAGCTTGAATACAAGCTTACGACCATGCCGATCCAAGACCAGTTGGCACCAAATATAGCGGCCAAAATGAAGAGATCTACCCACAAAGAAATAGATGAGAGGAGACGACCTGAATTATGTCTTGTAGTCGTGCCGATTGTCGGTCCTCCATGTTTGGTCGAGAGCTCTTTGGTGCTATGCCGGTAGGTGCTTAGGTAGAAAAATTCTACTAGAAAAATGGGGGAAACTCATTCTCCCCACCCCTTGAGCCCTTTTATAGAACCAAATCCTGGTGGGGAGGAGATGAAGCTTGGGATTCCTCCATTAACGCCATTCATAATGAAAATTTTTTCCATCCCCAAAGGTCACCCAATTCATCACCCAAAAGAGTTGGAAAACCCATTAATATTCTCATAATTGATGGCGGGAATTAATCCCCATCAATTGGGAGGACTTTTGGACTCCCTTGGCTGAAAATTTGGCCACCAAAATGAGTCCCGTCCGTCTCCCATCGATTGAGCTACCACTGGCTCTAGTGCTAGCGATATCGCTAACATCTTGATGGTGTAATGCTCGCCGATTCGGCAACCACCAGCGCTAGCATTTCGATGGTATTTGGTTCATCTCAGCGGTTCAGTGTTCGTCTCGGCTGTTCACCTAAACCACCACTACCGCCAGCGTTAACCGGTAGCACCGGCGCTAGCGCCGCATTCAATACATCCCTTCTTTCTATGGTTGGATAATTGGGGTATTACGAGGGGACCCCCTTACTGGGTAAGTAATGTCATGGTGGAGTCATGGGTCACGGTGATGCCCTAAGGCCAGCCCAGGCTTGGTAACTGGAAATCACTATCCACAAACCATAGTGATTTTCGCCTCGAGCTTACGCTCTTATGTTCTCTTCGCGCATCCTCGGGTTTTGTCATGACCTAGTTATGACAAAACCATCCTAGGGGTCTAGTCGTTTGGGGGATGTTACAATAGCACAAAACAAAAACTACCATAGCAAAAGAAGAGAGGCCAAGGGTCCGCCACGCCTCAACTATATGCTAATTTGTGATGATCCTCCCCCACCACATGATAAAGGGAAGAGATGATAGATTTTGGGCCCAAGGGAGAGTTGTCTCCCCTGCCCCACGCATCTTCTTTCTCACGATGGAGGGCTAACATGTGAGCCTTGTGCTCCAATCTATCCCGCTTGATTTTTTACATAGTATGCGATAGCCAATGAGCACCAGACGCTCGCTTAGAAAAAGTTTTAGTATCACCAATCTCAACTTGAGGCTTCAGTTCCTCACCCCCTGTGGGTTAAAGATCCGCCCATCGTACCTGCTTTACATTTTTACAATTATTGCTCAAGCATATAGAAGTTTCTAATGATTCATCATTTGCCATATAAGCCGCAGCAGCAGTTCCAATCTTCTACTCCTGCGGAATTCCACATCCCTGATGAGTCCCAATTATATAAGGATTATCTGACTCATCTAGGCTTGTTTTCTCACTCATGCACTACTCATCTTATTTACTTTAGTTATCATTGTACACGTAGTGCACTCTTTTCGCCTATCGGGGTGTGCAATTGCTTATTCTGTACTGGGGGTATGCCGTTGAGGGCTCCCCGTGCCTGTTCATGTTTGTTTTATGGATGTTAGTCTTATTTCCTATGTGGTTGGAGCTTTGGTTTTGAATGTGTGCAGGTGGTTTGTGCCCTTGAGTTGAGCATTCCAATCTGGGTAAATCGCACGAGCGTGCGATTATTGTTGACGCACGATCGAGACAATCGTGCAATTTAGTCAGAGCTTCTTGTGATGATGTTCATTGTGCGTTTTCCTTAACGTACAATTGAATCCAATCATGCATGAAGGAAATCGCACGACCTACCTGGATGTAGGGAAAATCTGCGACCTATCCTACCCCGTTCATTTTTGGTCGCACACAAGCATTTCTCTTGTGCGTGAACAAAAATGCATGACCTTCCTGTAGCTCCAGGCACTGTTTATATCTGTAAATCACATGGCCCAAAATGCACGGTCATGTGTTTTGATCGTGCTTTACATAAAATTAATGCCTCTATTTAAGCGCGCAGGATCATCCGACCTAGGTGTGGGTCTTTTCGGCCTTTTCATTGGCGAGCCATCGGGAGGAGTGGGAAAGCTCCATATTCACCCACACCTAGTTCCACCTTGGGAGAGAAGCTCTGACCACCATCTCCTTGTGAAACTCTCGCTAGAGCTTCGTCTCCGGCCACTGCCATTGTTGTCAGCTCTCAAGCTCCATTTCCAGCCATTTCGTGCTTCATTTTGGGAAGTTTCCGGCATGATTACTAACAACAAAGACCAGCGAAGAAGACGGGCTCAATAGATGAAATTGACAACTCCTCTCCGTACCCCGGACGTCAATCGTGGACCTTAATCGGACAAGGACTAACAACCCTTGAGTTCGGCCGCGAATCCCGGCAAGCCATCGTATGCTCGGTTGTATTTCTTCCCCCTTCTCTTTATTGTAGTATTAATAATATGTTTTGAGATGTTGTCATGATGAATAAAAACCCTAACTTTGCTCTAGATGATAATCATGTTTGTGTGATTGTTTTGGTGGTTTTTAAATAAGTGGTGTGCCTTGTTCTTCAATCTTGTGTTGCAGCATGTTGTGATAGTGCCGTCCTAGCAATAGCTAGGAGCATGCTGGGCAAAGAGGTGATTGCGACCCTCATTTTATTTCTTCTTAATAACCTAGGAACCAAAATCAAAAAACCTATTTGGTTTGAAATCACACTTACAGTTTTTCTGATTATGAAATCCACACACCCTACTTACACTCCTCGAGAGATCGATATTCGAGGACTTGCTCCCATTTTATTACTGATGATGTGTTAAATCTCAGGCTATTTCCGTTGCACTTGCCATCTGCGCATCAAGTTTTTGGCGTCGTTGCCGGGGAGTGCAACTGTCATGTGTTTTCTCTACCAAGAGAATAGTTGTAAGTGTGCTGTTTTCTTTTGAATGTTTTGTGTTTTTTGTGTTCTGGAAGGACAAAATCCAGATGAACTTCAAGATGCTAATCTTGAGACAGAACGGGCGAGGAGAGCTCATTTACGTGAAGAGGCTGCAAGGGAAAGAGAAAGAATTTATGTTATGGTCGATGTTGCTAATGGTCAAGGTGGTCAAATTCCTGATGAACCGGAAGAGGTCCACCCTCGTGTACGGATGATGCGTGACTTCCCTACCCCTACGGTGGGAAGTATCTATCAAGGGTTTGGCCCAATTATTGTTAACAACCAATTTGAGATCAAGCCAACTATCTTGAATATGATTCGAAATAACACCCAATTTTCTGGGCTGCCAAGTAAAGACCCCCATTTACATCTTGATCAGTTCTCAGAAATTTGCGGCACATTCCGCTATGCCGGGATCACTGATGATGTGTTAAAGCTCAGGCTGTTTCCGTTTTCTCTTCGGGATAAAGCCAAAGCATGGCTGCACACTATCCCTCCTGGGACCGCGGCCCCATGGGATGCTCTTTCGTCAAAGTTCTTGGCAAAGTTCCACCTGGTGGATAAGATAGTGAATGCTCAGCGTGAGATAGCTACATTTAGACAGCTTGATCAAGAATCCTTGTCCGAAGCATGGGAGAGATTTGCTGAGCTGCTGCGTAGATGTTCGCAACATGGTTGTGAGTCCTGGAATGTAGTAGATATTTTCTATTTTGCAATGGAACCAAACTATAGGGCAATGATCGACGCTGCTGCGGGAGGAACAATAATGAATCTAACTTTTGACGAAGCTCTGAAGATTATTCATGACACTGCTTCACATAGCACTTACTGGGCTGCTGGAAGTAATGCACCAAGGGGTGCAAGGAATCTATTTGAGGTAAATGCAGTCATGCCACCAAGGGAGACTACACAGCAGGCCTCAGATAATATGGTGATGCCATCAAGATCAACAACTCCCCATGCTCAAGTTATGGCGATCACTTATCAAGGTTGTCGAAACCCTGGGAATCATGCCTATGAGTGCCCCGCAGGTGAGCAATCTACTGTCCTTTCTTAAGATGAAAGTGTGAATTTTCTGAATAGTCAAAACAGGGCGGTGCCGTTTGTTGGGGAAATGATTTCTATTAACCCCTAGAAATAAGTTGAATATGAATTCTAAGAAAGAAAAACAAGGTTAAGTAAATATGCGTCGAATACTATTCGACGGAACGTCGAAATGAAGTCGACGTTTCCTTCAGATTGAGTCGAAGTAACTTTAGGAAGATTTCGACGTATGTGTTGTCGACGCTACTCTGATTTCTAGTCGACGCATATGGAGAAGTCGACGCACCTTAGTCGACGCACCTTCCTTATTCTCCTCTCGACGTCTAGCCAAGAAGAACTCGACGTTTACGTCGAATGGTAATCGACGCACGTCGATTTATATGACAGATTTAAATATGCGCCAGATCTCTTTCCTTCTTTTAGTAGATCTGATTTGTATGGAATAAATGTCAATATTTTATAGCCGTTCTGAATTATTCTTTCCTTATATCTGATTCTTGGCTAATTTGATTAAACTTATTTGGACATTATTTGAAATCAGAATTAGTTCTTTCCTTCTACAGAAATAAATATTGAGGAAACATTTTCATCTTTCTATTTCTCTGACTGATAATTGATTATCCTCCTATAGTATTATTTTGAATTAACAGAGCTATAAATAAAGAGGAGGTCGACAGAAAAACAAGAACAAGTGATTCACCATTTTACATTTTAAAAAGAGGAAGAGCTCCCAAGTATAGAGAGAAAATTGAGAAATTGTTCTGCAGCAATATTCAAGCACTTCTTCTTCTCCTGCTTCTGAAGTCATTCTGCTGCAAGTTCTGATAGCTCTCACAAAGAGAGAAAAGCTACAAATCTTCTTCTCTCTATAGAAGAAAGATTTAATTCACTTCTTGTGCTTCCAATCTTCTTGCTAGGAAGAAGATTCATTCTTGTTCTTATTTCTTTCTTCTTTCTTATTCTTACTTAAATATTGTAAAAGAGTTTTTAGAATCTCTCTTCAAAAAATTCAGTGTACTGGTTCTAAGAGTCTCCTTGTCAAAAGACTCAGGGTGGTTCTATGAGTCTCCTTGTCAAAAGACTCAGGGTGGTTCTAAGAGTCTCCTTATCAAAAGACTCAGTGCAAGATAGTGAATTCCTACCAAGGGGGTAGAAGAGTGGACTACCCAAAGTTTGGGGAAACACTATATTTTCTTGTGTTGTGCTGTGATTTCTTTTCTTGCATTTACTTTATTTGTTTAATTCGTGTTGGTGTAAGGGAAGCTCTAATCCGTGATCATACACATATATATATATTAACTTTGCACAAAATAATTTTAATCTCTATTCACCCCCCCTCTGGAGAATTCTATTGAGGTTAACTGTGCACTTTCAATTGGTATCAGAGGTAGGTTGATCTAAAAAGGGTTAACTCCTTGATAAAAAAGATCCTACCTCTTGTTTTTATATATATATTTTTCTACAAAATTATTTTCATGGCACAAATCAAAGATTATGCTTCCACCAGACCACCAATGTGCAATATTGAAAAGTTTGCCGTTTGGAAAACAAGAATCAGAATTTATATGAACTCCATTGATGCTGACTTGTTTAATATTACTGTGACAGGTCCCCCAAAGCCCTATAGAAAGGATGCAAGTGGCAATGTCACACAAACAATTGTTCCAAGATCTGAGTGGACAGAAGATGAGAAGAAGGCTAGAACATATGATCTAAAGGCCATGAACATACTTGTCTCAACTCTCTCAGATGACATCTTTCAAAGGGTTGTTGACTGTGAATCATCCAAAGAAATTTGGGATGCTCTTACAAAGATGGTGGAAGGAAGTGCTGATGAAAAGAAAGATAAGAAGGCCCTATTGATCTCCCAATATGAGAACTTCCAAAAGAAGAATGAAGAGAGTATCTCTGAGATGTATGACAGATTCAGTCTAATCATCAACCAATTGAAAAACTTGGATATAGAGATCTCCCTCACTGAGTTTAATGACAAATTGCTAATGAGTCTCCCCAGTTCATGGGACTCAAGAATATGGGCAATAAGAGACACAAGAGGACAAAAGGAAATCTCTACAGATGCTCTCTTAGAAAACTCAAATCCTATGAGCAACTACTAAATACTAGAGAAGAGAAGAAAAGAAGAGAAAACACTCCAACCTCCTCAAAAGACAGGAATATAGCTTTAAAGGCAACAGAAGAAAGGACTCCTGTCACTGAAGAAGAACTATTCAGTTTCCTAGCCAGAAGATTTAAGAAATTGGTCAAGCCAGATGGATCAAAAAGTAGGGAGTCAAAACCAAGGTATGACAAAACTCCCACTAAAGAAATTATTTGTTATTCTTGCACGAAACCTGGACATATTGCCCCAGAATGTCCAGAGAATGCTGAAATAAAGAAAGATCTGAAAAGAAAGGATCTCAAGAAAAAGGGGAAGAAGAAAGAAAGAGGCTTTATTGCAGAAGCCTGGAGTGAAACAGACTCTGAGGACAGTTCATCCTCTCAGAGTGACAATGAAGAATCTAGGCAAGAAGACCTATGCTTGATGGCCTTTGAAGGCCCCAAGAATGATGATGGTGCTAAATCTTGGAGTGAGACAGGATCAGAAGAAAGCATATCTTCTGAAGATGAAAAAGAAAATAGCCTAATTCTCATAGAGGAATCTGAGGATAAGGATGAGGTAAGCATCTTTGATGAAATAGATTTTCAAAGTGATAAATTCAGAAATGATTTTATGGGAATGTGTCTAGATCAATTAAAAGCTAAACAAGAAATCAAGGACCTAAAAGAACAAATTCATATGGTCAAGAACCAAAGAAATAAAAAGGATATAAGCTCAATAGATCATGTATTAAGGGCTAACTTAAGAGAGAAGGAAATAGAAAGGGCTAGAATAGAAAATCAGTTCCTTAAGGATAAGGTTTCTCAGGCAAAGGCCTTTGAAGAATCAATAAAAATGAGAAGCCAAACTCTTAAAGAAATCACTGAAAAACAAACAATAAGACACAAAAATCTTGGGCTAGGGGCTGATCCATCAATCAGCCTAATTCCATCCAACAAGCCTGCATGGATGAGCCCTATAAAATTCACTAGACCCATCAAATCAGCAAACCAAGAAAAAGAATCACAACATAAGAAAGAACACTTCTTCAAGGAAATAAAGGAATTTGATGAAACATCATATTATTCAGCTGATGACTCACAAACTTCATCTGAAGAGACCACTAAACCAAAAGAAACAACATACAAAGGAGTAAAAATAGAAAAAGATAAAATGAAAATTTATGAAGACACAGTCGCGTCGACTTCATATCGACGCATGAATGATAATGCATCGACTTCTACTCTATGCTCGAATAAAGATATGTCGACATCCAATCGATGCAACTTCCTCCATGCGTCGATACCAGATCAACGCAATCTAAGGAATGCGCCGAATATAAATCGACGCAACTATCAACATGCGTCGAATAGATATCGACGCACAAAAGTTCAGAGCAACTCAAATACCTTTCCTCCAAAAGCCTTTCATCCTAACCCACATTCAGGACCCATTCATCCCAATCATGATTTCTATCCTAATCAACACCTCTATCATGATTTCTACCCTAAACATGGTAACCAAAATTCCCATTTTAACAAAAATTTCTATCCTAACCAAAATAAAACTTTCTATCCTGATCAACCCTTTTATTCTTCTCTAAACTCAAATTATCATAATAATAAGATAATCAAGTGCCATATATGTAACAAAACTGGCCACCTTGCCAAACAATGCTGGTACAACCAATCAAACTATCTGTAAAAATTAGTCCAAGGCTGACTTAGAACTAGGTAGAGATAAACACCTAGAATTCTTCAGGAAAATTAAAAGTCGCGTCGATCTCTAATCAACGCACCGTCGATAACTCAACTCAATAAGTAAAATCGATGCATGCGTCGACTCCACTCGACGCATACGTCGATAGGACATCCTTTCATCCCAAATCAGACTAATCGACGCTCACGTCACATTCCACTCGACGTAACGTCGACTTCATGAAAACGAGCGGCAATACCAAAATATTTTCGGTCACATCCACGGAAGTACCGAATAAGCCTCGACTTGAGCCGAGTTTCGACGCTTCACCTGACTTAAATAGTCTCTTTAGTTAGAAGCCTTCACTACTCTGCATCTTTCATCCTTCTTGCTCCTCAGACCAGCCGATTTCTTCCTCTCTCTTTCACTAACCTAAAATGGCTCCAAAGACCAACTCAGGCTTCGACATTGACCTTGAGTCCTTCCAAGCAGCCGCAGAAAACTACAAGAGCATCATTGCTCTCTTTACTGAAGCTGGCCTGAACAAACTTATCTCCACAAGAAGTAAGCTCCTGGAAACAGAACTCACAGAGCTGATAACTAATGTTCAAATATCTGAACAAGGAGAAATTCAAGGAACAATCTATGAGATACCTGTCTCAATCTCAGTAGAACATTTTAGGGCCACCTTTGATCTTCCATCAGGTATATCCTAATATTATCCTTGTTTAAATGAAATAGGGAAAGAAAATGAGTTTCAAAAAAATGACTAAATAAGTCTTAATTATTCCCCTACTAGGTGATGAATCCATTGACCTCACACCTGATGAAATCAAGCATGTGCTCACCACCATGAAATTCTCAAAAGACAGACCAATCCACCTGAAGAAAACAGATTTCTCTGAAGAATATAGATTGTTAGCAGACATAGTAGGGAAAATACTACTATGCAAGACTTCAGCCCATGATGCAGTGCCCAAACAGCAACTGAACATCATGGGTGCCCTTGTATTGAAGAAAAAGGTGGACTGGGCCAGCTGCCTTCTCAGCATGATAGCCTCCAAATACTCTCACAAGGAGAATGCTTATATAAGAGTTATGAGTCAGGTTCTCTTCCATTCTTTCCATGACCTATGCAGGTCAAAAGGAATCCCTATCCCTCCTGGAAAGAGGATGTCCATTGCCCTCTTCTTCAAATGGACCAGGCACATCCCCAAGCCTTGTTCCATCCCTGAAAGAACTCCCTCTCCTCCCAACTCTCCTGCTCATCCTTCTCCTCCTCCTCCTCAAAGAGACAACCCTTCTCTACCACCATCATCCACTCAAATACTCTCTACTACCCTCACAACTCCTACTCTACCTACCTCTTCTCAAACACCTGCTCAAACAGCAGTTTCTCCTCCTATTTTCCCATCTTCTCTACCTCCATTATCACCCATACCTCATGTATCAACTCACTTCTCTCCTCCTCTATCACCTCTTCCTCCATCATCACCTCCTCACCTTTCACACCATGAATCATCTGCATCGACTGAGGCTCTCATCACTCAGTGCATCAAATCAGCAGCTGAAAAATTCCAAGTGATGCTGGATGAGCATTACTCCCAAATTCATTCCTCCATCCTTCACATGCACACCCAAATAGATGGGGTCAGTGCCTCTGTGCAAGGCCTAAAGACCTCTCTCTCTTCCTCTAGAGTGACAAGGTCTTTCTTAACCTCCCTTGCCAAGAAGGTCAAGAAGGGGGAGAATCTAGATGAAGAGCATCCCTCCAATCCTAAATCTCTCTCTCACAAGTCCCCTCCTTCTTCAAAATCTGACAAAATCCTTGGGAATGAGATAGTACCTGAGCTACACAATGATGAACAAACTATAGAGGTACTTCATATAGCAAGAGAGGTTGCAAGTCAAGTAGTACTATTACAAGGGGAGGCAAGCAGAGCAGAAACTGAAAAGGAAGATATGGCAGTTGGGAAGAAAGATAAAGAAACTACAAATCAGGGGGAGCTGGATACTGATATGAATGAAGCTGGAGATAATAGTGGAGCTGGAACTGGAGCTGGAGAGAGATTAAAGGAGGTTCCATCCCAGGGGGAGCAATCTGCTCAGGGCGAGCTAGGTGCACTTCCTACAAATGAGAAAGAGAAACCCTCCTCTCCTAAAACAGTAGTATTCAAGAGAAAGAGAAAGACCCCTCCTACCCCTCCTGAGTAATATTTGAAAACAATGCTGATATATCTTACCCTATAGTTGAATACTACTTGGTATGAACATGAAAATTTGTTTATATGATTCTGAAAATTTGTTCATATTTCTTTTCTATACAAATGCTGTGCTGGATTGATTTTATGCTAATACAATTTCTCTCTAGGTAGGGTTAAGACAAATAGGGGGAGATTGTTGGGGAAATGATTTCTCTTAACCCCTAGAAATATGTTGAATATGAATTCTAAGAAAGAAAAACAAGGTTAAGTAAATATGCGTCGAATACTATTCGACGCAACGTCGAAATGAAGTCGACGTTTCCTTCAGATTGAGTCGAAGTAACTTTAGGAAGATTTCGACGTATGTGTTGTCGACGCTACTCTGATTTCTAGTCGACACATATGGAGAAGTCGACGCACCTTAGTCAACGCACCTTCCTTATTCTCCTCTCGACGTCCAGCCAAGAAGAACTCGACATTTACGTCGAATGGTAATCGACGCACGTCGATTTATATGACAGATTTAAATATGCGCCAGATCTCTTTCCTTCTTTTAGTAGATCTGATTTGTATGGAATAAATGTCAATATTTTATAGCCGTTCTGAATCATTCTTTCCTTATATCTGATTCTTGGCTAATTTGATTAAACTTATTTGGACATTATTTGAAATCAGAATTAGTTCTTTCCTTCTACAAAAATAAATATTATGGAAACATTTTCTTCTTTCTATTTCTCTGACTGATAATTGATTATCCTCCTATAATATTATTTTGAATTAACAAAGCTATAAATAAAGAGGAGGTCGGCAGAAAAACAAGAACAAGTGATTCACCATTTTACATTTGAAAAAGAGGAAGAGCTCCCAAGTATAGAGAAAAAATTGTGAAATTGTTCTGCAGTAATATTCAAGCACTTCTTCTTCTCCTACTTCTGAAGTCATTCTGCTGCAAGTTCTGATAGCTCTCACAAAGAGAGAAAAGCTACAAATCTTCTTCTCTCCATAGAAGAAAGATTTAATTCACTTCTTGTGCTTCCAATCTTCTTGCTAGGAAGAAGATTCATTCTTGTTCTTATTTCTTTCTTCTTTCTTATTCTTACTTAAATATTATAAAAGAGTTTTTAGAATCTCTCTTCAAAAAATTCAGTGTACTGGTTCTAAGAGTCTCCTTGTCAAAATACTCAGGGTGGTTCTAAGAGTCTCCTTGTCAAAAGACTCAGGGTGGTTCTAAGAGTCTCCTTATCAAAAGACTCAGTGCAAGATAGTGAATTCCTACCAATGGGGTAGAAGAGTGGACTACCCAAAGTTTGGGGAACCACTATATTTTCTTGTGTTGTGCTGTGATTTCTTTTCTTGCATTTACTTTATTTGTTTAATTCTTGTTGGTGTGTGGGAAGCTCTAATCTGTGATCATACATATATATATATATATTAACTTTGCACAAAATATTTTTAATCTCTATTCACCCCCCCCCCACCCCTCTAGAGAATTCTATTGAGGTTAACTGTGCACTTTCACCATTTAATAATGCTTATAACCCGGGTGTGAGAAATCACCCAAACTTTTCATGGAATCAAAATGCCCCAGGCCAACGATGGCAAGGGGGCAGCATCAATATGATGCTTAAGCCTCTGGTAGCAAGCCGCGACCACCACACCAGAGTTATACGCAACCTGCACCGCCCCAAAGGAAGAGTGATTTGGAAGAAATGATGGAAAAGTCCGTTAATCTGGCCCAAAATAGTATGGCCAATCAAACTGCTTCCATGAGGAACTTGGAGACGCAGATAGGCCAATTGGCCCAAGTGATATCCGAGCGCACCTAGGGTGCTCTCCTAAGTAACACTTAAAAAATTACATGGGAGCATGGAAAAAGCGTTTCGGATGCCGATGGTAGCCATAAGGACACATGTGTAGTCGGCTGCAAAATTAATGATATTGAGATGTCCGCACTATGCAACTCGGGATCATCTCCAAACGTTCTTTCTCTGCAAGATGTGGAGAAATTGAACTTGAACATGAACAAGGACGAGTGGGTGTCGCTAGTGCTGGCAAATTGTGCTGTAGTTGAGACCGAAGGTGAGGTAAAAATGTGCATGTTAGTGTGGATGGGACGGATGTCATCACCGACATCCAGGTCTTGGGACCCATGGAGAATGTCTCTATCCCTATCTTGGGTACTCCCTTTCTGAAAGAGAGTGGGGCAATTCTGCATTTATTCGTGGGGTATGCAGCGTTATCAACAAAGGTTGAACACCCTCTATCCCTTACCATGCGCACTATGGCTAATGATGAGCCAAATTTATTCTGTGATGCATGTTTATTGAAATCTGATGATAGTTCAAGTATCATTGTGTACAGGGAAGAGTGTATCGAAAGGAGAAAAGACTTTGATGAAATCATGGAAGAAACTGAAGTAGACATTGTTGTGGAGAAATGCGAAAGTCTGCTGGAGTGGAAGAATGATATTGTTGTTGCTGCTACTACATGTAAGGCGAGTGATGAAATATTAAAAACCGCTTTAATTTTGAGCAATGACTGTAAAAATATAAAACAGGTGCGATGGGCCGATCTTTCATCCACAGGGGTGAGGAAATGAAGACCCAATTTGAGAACGATGGCACTGAAACTTTTTCTGAGCGAGAGGCTGGTGCTCGTTGGCGATCTCCTTCTGTGGAGTAATTATTGCGAAAATGATTGGAGCACATGGCTCGTAGGTTCACCCTCTAGCGTGCAAAGGAAGAGGCGTGGGGAAGGGGAGACAACTCTCCCTTGGGCCAAAAATCTTTTACCTCTTCTCTTTCTCATGTAGTGTGGGAGGATCATCACACATCAATATATAGCTGAGGTGTGGCGAACCCTAAGTCACCCATCTATTTATCTGGTGTTAGTTTTGTTGTTTTGTACTGTCGGTTTGGTTTATGTGCTATTTTCTTTCTGTGATTTCTTGTTTGGGTTAAAAACACTTGTTACTACTGCTTAATACAGGCATTGAGTCAAGATTATGGACGGTAAACAAAAGCGCTGCTGGTAGCCAACCCAAATAGTTTTGTTTAATTATGCTTTTATGCTATTAATCTCTCCACAACAGTATCCACCTCATCTTCCTCCACCGTTTCTTCGATGCCTTTGCTCCTCTCGGCACATAATTCCCTGTCCTCAATAATACTAGAACAATCATCAGATACCAACAAGTATGTATTAAGAACTAATTCAGGCTCATCATTAGCCTTAGTGATGGTGGGAATGGGTTATATGGTGTTCAACCTTAGAAGATAAGGTTGCATGCCCATCAATAAAATGCAGGGTTTCCCCACTCTCTTTCAAGAAGGGAACACCCAAAATAGGGATAGAATCATTTTCCATGGGTCCCAAAACCTGGAAGTCGGTGATGGCAACCATCCAATCCACACTAACGTAAACATCTTTCACCTTACCTTTTGTCACAACAACAACACCATTAGACAGCACTAGCGAAGTCCGATTGTCCATTTTCATATTTAAGTTCTACTTCTCAACATCTTGCAGATCAAGAATGTTGTGAGACCATCTAGAATCGCATGGTGCTGAAGTATCATTGAATTTGCAATCAATTACCCACATGCACTTATGGCAAGAATTCGCGTCCTAGACGCTCTTTCCTTGCTCCCGGGGATTTTTATCAGTATTATTAGGGAGAGCACCTTGAGTGTGCTCGGAGAGCACCTGGGCCAGTTGGCCTAATTGTGTCTCCAGGTTTCTTATGGATGCAGTCTGATTGGCCATATTAGTTTGGGACAGTTCTATGAACTTCTCCATCATCTCTTCTAGAGCGCTCTTCCTTTGGATTGGTGCAGTTTGAGTATAACTCGGTTGTGATGGCCGCGACTGGTTTTGGGAGGCTTGAGCATCAAACTGATGCTGTCCCCCTTGCCATCGTTGGCCAGGAGTGTTCTGGTTCCATGTGAAAATTGGGTGATTTCTCACAGCCGGGTTATACACATTATTAAATGGCACCGATCGGTTTGGACAATTTAATAAATTGACACTCTAATCATAAGAGATATTTGAAAAATCAGTGGATTGCTCACCTACGGGGCACTCGTAGGCATGTTGCCCCGGGTTTCCACAACCTTGACATGAGATTGCCATAACCTGAGCAGGGGGGAGTTGATCTTGATAGCATAACCATATTATCTGAAGCCTGCTGTGTAGTCTCCCTCGGTGGCTTGACTGCATTCACCTCAAATAGATTCATAGCACCCCTCGGTGCATTCCTTCCAACGGTCCAGTATGTGTTTTGTGAAGCAGTATCACGAATTATCCTCAAAGCCTCGTCTGGAGTTAGATTCATTATTGTTCCTCCCGCAGCAGCGCCGATCTGTGAAATTTTCCATAGATCTAGGAGTGAGCAGAAATAGAATAACTCAAAGTTCAAGCCAACAACCAGAAGCACATGAAAAACAACTTCAATCTTTATTGATGCTAGCAGAAAACTTCATTACAGTGTGAGGTATACATGGTGGGAGATGATTTTGCCATTACACTAAAAGCAGGAGAAAATACAATGCTGAAAGAAGAATGATAACCATCGGTCTGATTCACTGAGACCACCTGACCGCTCGAATTGCGAGTTCGCTCGGCTAGAACACGAAACCGCCCGAATTGCCTGCCCGCGAGAACAACACCAACTGAGAACTCCACGACCTCCATTGATTCTCCCGAACTCCAGCAACCCGCACTGCAAGCCGCGAGACCGCCCGAACACCCTAGAAGAAGAGGTGACAGCTGCTGCCTGCACAATCCGCAGAAGCTGCACAAAAGAAGTTCAATCAGAAAGTCGCCCGGTCACTAGAAAATGAGACCGCAGGAATAAGCCGCGAGCTCTGCTTACACTTGGTACGATATGTTTGCTACTACAGTGGCTCCTATTTATAGGTGTGAGACCTGATCCAGTCACCACCCTATGGGATAGGGTCACCACCCTTGATCACGCAACCAGACCGGTCAACCCACGCGATCAGCAAAAGATCCTCCTGCTTAGTGAGCTCGCCGACTTCAACAGAAGCCGCGCGATCATGACAACTCGCCCGGTCATGACGCTCACCACCTGTGTTCGCCACCCGACCTCCTCTAGAGACCGCGAACACACTAGGCCGACTAGGACAATAGCCTGCCAAGTCAACCAAACACCTGTGACCGCATATACCAGCAGATCGCCGAAGGACATATATGCGAACACACACCGGAGACCGTGCGACTAAGAAAACCTTAGTCCGCGCGCACCACAAAGAAACCGGACAAGCACCAGACCGGGCTGCCCCCACCACACGGTCACAAGCACCAGACCGCACGACCTCACCTTGGCACCCTTGGACAGAAGAAAGGCGGTCACGCCGAATAGCCCGATACAAGACCATATAGGTCAGACCGCCAAAGGAGACCGCAAGACCGTGCGGTCAGACCAGACCGTGCGGTCTCCCCCCAGACCGCCAACTCCACAAACTTCCACTTCAACATTTTCAACACGATCATCGCCTTATAGTTGGGTTCAACAAAAAAATAATAAATTTCTACTACATTACAGGGCTCACAAGCATGTTGCGGACATTTGCACAGCAGCTCAGCAAATCTTTCCCATGCTTCAGACAAGGATTCTTGATGAAGATGTCTAAATGTAGATATCTCCCACTGCATTAACTACCTTGTCCACCGGGTGGAACTTTGCTAAGAACTTTGATGAAAGAGCATCCCAAGTAGCCGCGGTCCCAGGGGGGTTGGAGTAAGACCGCCCCCCCCCCCCCCCCCCCCCCCCCCCCCTCCCCCTTACTAGGAGGGTTACACGTGTCTTATGCCAGAACTGCCGCCTTATGGATGACACCAATGTACGGGATAGTTGTCACTGCAAGACGCCAATTCTGTCGGCTAACACAAGAATAGATTTAGAAATAGTAATAAGCAAGTCCACATCACAATATTTCATAAAGGAAATATAATAGTCCAGCAATGAGAACAAAAAGTGAGTAAGGGCTTATGCCCGATACATAACCAAATGAAATACAACAAAATAAACTCTCTCTCAACAACTCTACGCGGAAGCTAAACACTCTCATCATCCAACACCTGTCTCATAGTGGAAGTAATGCGCGGAACTTGCTCCTCAGTTCCTGCCACCATGTCTGTCTAGTCGTGCTGGTGCTCCATCTCCTCAGGCTCCTACGGTCACAACTAACACTTAGTTATAAAGAATAAGCCAAATTTTTCTCCGCCTCCCCCCGCGACTCCTAGGCACCGAGCGGGACGAAGGATTTTGAGGACAACAAAGTGGAATAACAAATGCAGGTGACAAGGGAATATATACTAGCAAGTATATACCTAACAAGGTAAACTATACTAGAAGATATATATATCACAAGGTAAACTATAGTAGCAGTATAAGCAGGTAAGCAGTAATTAACGATAAAAGAAGTAAGTAAGTAAAGCAGTGCGCGCAAGTGCAGTAAACAAGTAAAGTATTATACAATTACATAAGTATCTTAACTTATATGAATGTCCAGACAAACTTATAAGTTAAGATTTCTAGAAGTTAACTTATCATATAAAAGTGCCCATACTAATTTATATGATTTGGGTCTGCAATGAATGTTCTATGGTTTCTGTATGTTATGATATGCATGCTATTATGATTCATACAGGTGCAACTCACCCACATGACTCTGTGATCACAGATCTTTCGTTCTCAATTTTTGGAGCTAGCTTCACTCTCTGGTAACATCGTTGTGGCTACGACAGCAGTGGAGCGAGTACCTCGACTTCCATGGAGGGTAGAAAAACAACCAGGCCTAGACCCTTCGTACGCCTCTGTACACGTCCTAGGTGCACTCTAGAGTCATCTATACTCTTTGCTGGAACCCACCAATCTTTATGGTCAGGTGTACATTTTTGGGGATTGTTGTCCAAACTGCAGCATGAACAACCTACTGACTCCTAAAACCCTCACACCTGCCTAAGTCAACGTACTGCCATCGGTGTGACGATCGGTCCAGTACCCAAGACCCCCCAATAATTATGCACAAGCAAATTAACACAACCCGAGCCTCCAGCTCGCAGGACCAACCCGTCCTGATATACAACTTCTCGAGCCTCCTACTCGCAGGACTAAACTATCTTGATATACAACTTCCCATCCCTTAACTCGGGATGAAGTAATCAAATCTCTTATTCATTTAGTTAGACTACTCTTGTCTAATTATTGTTATACTTAGAAGTTTAGGGTGAATACTGGATTTCCCGAGGTTTACCCGGTGAAGGGCTCTCAGCTGTACTAGGGAATGCGATGGGCTGAAGCCCAAATTCCCCTTTCCAGGTTAATTACTATTATTGGTGGCTACCCATTTTCTAAAAACCCACTCTCCTTATTACTCTTTATAACTTAGATGCTTTATGAATTATCCTTCATTCTATTCCTAAGCAAACATTCTCTTGAACGATGCTCAACACTTAAGATCTCTCATCCACTAATTGGTGTAGGTCTTGTGTGATTCTCAAATGTCCCTAATCACACTCTAATGATATATCATGAAAACTTCCCCATGTTGAATAATTATTATAATCTCATAAGGAATTAACTGCTCCTTTATGCATAGTGCGACAACAATCTAAATTATTTCCTAAACAATAGTACGAGTGTTCTCCAAAAATTCCATAACTTCTAGGGGCTGATATAAATGATGTATTACACCTATGATCCAAATTTTACCTAATTTCTAAGTGATCTTGCTGGTCAATTCATCACATTAAGTTTTCACTATTCGCAGTCCAAAATGAGATCGAACTAGATTTGATTCTTACGATGCGATCTTAACCATATCATATCCAAATGGGCTACATCTCATACCATATGTTCATATTGGATAATTTAAGAAGTGTACAGAGTTTTGACATATTTCAAATTAATTTGACCTCTATTTAAAATTCATTAATCCTTTGACATATTCCAAATTACAAAGGAAGTACCATGTCAGTAATTTCAAACTTACTAATAAAATTTCCAGAGCTAATAAATGATAAAATAACATGATTTACAAAGTTCAACAATTTTTCAGAGGTTTTATAATCATAATTTCCACATAAAATAAAAGGGGTGAAAATGTAACTTTACACTAAAATTACGAAATTATGTCGTCCAAAAATTTTGGGAAAATTTCTATAAGACTGTAATGACCTAAAAACATCATATATAGAATTTCATAATTTTCCAGGAACATTTCACCATAGATATTTCATAAATTTAAAAGTGTGACAAACTGAATATGTGGAATTTTACCATGTGTTATACATCCAAAAATTCTACAAAAAATTCCATAGCTTCATAAGTGTTGAAACCAAGACTTGGCTTCTTTGCGGAGTTTGGGCCCTCAAGGATGAGGGGCAGCCAACACATACTGATTCCTTGGAAGGAACCGACCTGAGACTCAGAACTAAACACAGATCCTTGGTCGCAGCGAGGAGGTCCCACCACACACCCAAAAGATCTTTGAGTGCTTCCCCTCCCAAGCCAAAGCTGAGACTGGGCACCTTGGAGAGCCTGAGAGCTAAGCCAAGATAACCTAGGGAGGAAGAAGCTCAGAAAGTTGAGATTGGAGTCCTCTCCCAAGGTGCCCTTCAAGGTCTATTTATAGATTTTCAAGTCTGGTATGCTAATAGCGGGATTCCGCCTTACTCTTTTGCTATACGCAGCCCAAAATGGCCTGCCAACATCCAAACTCCGCTATTTGGAGGGGCTAACTACAGACCACCAGGGCCTTTAGGTAAAAATTGTTGGAACATGCTTTCCGCATCTCTTAGTTTAACAATAACAAATCCTATTGTATTTGATCATACTTGTTTTGTGTTTATAGTATGCATGATTCTGTGCTTTCAAATCTCCATGGAAATGTGTTTTGTTATTGTTACCGCGTAGCGTCAGTACTACCACTGGCGCTAGTGTTCGTTCGACAAAATGGAAGCTGCGTTCGACGAACTGGCGTTTGACGAAATGGAAGCTGCGTTCGACGAACTGGCGTTCGACGAAATGAAACCTGCGTTTGACGAACTGCATGCTCTACCACGGCGCTCGACGAAATGCATGCTTTACTGCGGCGTGTTAGAACTACCGATGGCGTTAGCGATCGATGAAATGAAGGTCGACAAAATGAGAGCAGCGATCGATGAAATGAAAGCGGCGTTCGACGAAGATGGCGTTCGACGAAATGTGTTCGACGAAGATGGAGTTCGACAAAAGGTGTTCGACCAAAGAAAATGCTGGTCGACGAAAATTGATGCCAGGCATTGCTACCGCGGCGCATTAGCACTACCACTGGCGCTAGCATAAATGGAAACATTTGACGAGAAGGAAACAGTGGAGAAAAAGGAATGTCGACGGGACGCGGTTTTGGCAAGTACTATAGCGGCGCGTTAAGTCTAACGCCCGACGGTAGCTTTTGGAAACTTCCCATTTGCAGTTGATTGAGGAGCAGATTTGGAAGAAGATTGTGGCTGAAGGAAGGAAATCTCGCTAATGCGGGGCGTTAGCTGTACCGCGGCGCGCTAGTGTTTGGCGCTCAAAATGTTGCCTAAACTACCACGATCCGTGTGCTTCATTGCCTAATGTGGATACCGCGGGGCGCTAGTACTACCGCAGGCGGTAGTGGCTGATTCTATAAAAAGATGCGCGCCTCCTCCGTTGTTGCTTGCTGATACAGAAGGAATTGAAGCCATATTTTCAGAGCACTAGTGAGAGCCTTTGTCAAGCAGCCCGAAGAACTCCGTCACCGTTCATGAATGCAAAGAACTTGAAGATCAATACGATCACATCTACATCGACATCAAGTTCTTCTTTTGAGGGAGTTTCTTTTGTTTGTGTTTCTTTTTAAATTCTTATCGTAACCTTTTATCTTTTGTTCGGTAGAGGAACTCGCCACACGGTGACTAGGGCCCTGCGGGGACTAGGAGGAATTCGCCACACGACGACTAGGTCTAGGTAGGACTTAGGGAGGAATTCACCGCACGGCGACTAGGTCTAGGGAGTAGATCTACGGGGTGCTCGAGGCCTTTCTGCTGATAGATTGGCTAGAGCGGCTTGAGGCCGTATCTGGTGAGAGATCGGCTAAAGCCAACCGGTTCGTGGGGATACGAGTCGGTATAGAAAACGAAAAGAGTCTTTCATTATTCGCTTTGATTTTTAGCGTCATTGAAGTCAAATTTTGTAATCAAGTTTATTAATGATAATCATGCCTTTTCATGTTGAATAAATTGATTTCATTCTTCCAATCTCTTTACTCTTGATTTAACTTACTTCAAAATAAAATATCAAAAGTTTTCTATTAAAAGTTTACAGTTTTTAAAACCCTTATTCACCCCCACCCCACTAAGGGCGCCTCAAGATCCAACAAGTGGTATCCGAGCTAGGTTATTCCAAATCGGCTTAACAACTGGGAATAATGGCATCTCTTGATCATGATCTCGCTTCTACTAGTGGGGAAAATTTTAATATAAATGAAAAAGTATTATCACTACCTTTATTTATGGGTAAAAATTATAAAGTGTGGAAAATATTAATGAAAAATTTTGTTAAGACCTTAGATGAAAAAGTTTGGAATATTACTATTGAAAAGCCACCTAGCGTACTAACTAGAAACAAAATTGTTTTAAATGCAAAATCTATGAATAGTATATTCTGTGCGTTAGATCAAAATATTTTCAAACTTATTTATACTTTACCTACCGCTTATGAGATTTGGAATTTTCTTGAAAGAACTTATGATTCTCCTTCTGTAGGTATGGAATAAACACAAGAAGTGGAGAACATACAAGCTTGCACAAATATTCAACAAAGCTACTCAAATGATGGATCCATAGAATGCTCATCAAGCGGAAAGGATTATGGAAACTCTTGTTTGAAAGAGGAAGATGAAGAAGACAAAGGAACAATATGTTCAAATCTTGCCTCACCCACAAGCGCTGTAAGGAAATCAAAATCACCTATTTTTTGCACTTCTATTTCTACATTACATTTGCTTCAAACTACAAAGTACAAAATTAAGACATTAAAAAATGCTAATAAACATTTCGCTTAGAAAATATAAATTTGAAGGCAAAAATTAATGAAGAATCAAATTCTAAGTTATCTAGTTCTATCCTTGGCTCCTTAGTTGAAGACAATACACCTTGTGAAGAATATAATGAATTAAAAGAAAAACACAAGAAACTTGAAAAAGAGTTTATTGTTGTAAAAGAACAAAATGAAAGATTGTGTTTAGAAAATTCATCTTTGAAAAATGATTGTGCAAAGTGTAAAGACTATAAAATTGAAATTAAAGAGATGGTTGAAACATTTGATGAATATAGAAATAATTATCAAAATTATATTGATTCAATTATTTCCATTCTTAAAAATAGCACAATCGCTTATAATAAAGCTAGACAAAATTTAATGATCAAGAATGATGAATTAAAATCAAAAATCAAATTTCTTATGAAATTTATAAATAAAAATTCACAATTTCAAGCAAATTCCAAAAGCAAATTAAATACGAATTTTCATAATATGTCTATGCCTAACAAAGGAAATGAAAAATATCAAACGCTTGAAAATGAAATTTCAAATCATTATCATTTACAACATCATCGTTCTCCCAACATAAACTTAAAGACAATCAAATTTCCTATAAATAATGTTTTGCAAAATCATCATGGAAATTTGACAAATAAAAATAATATTAAACCAATATTTGAATGGCGGCCCAAAGTTAAAGATGAAACACAAACTCAAATCAAAATGGCCCATTCAATCATATCTCCCCCAAAGCAAACACATTGTATTTGGGTACCCAAAGGAACCGCCACACCCGGTCCTCTTTGGATACCTAAATCTCTCATTCAATCGTATCCTATCATTTGCATGAAGTAGAATCAATTAAAAATGAACTATCAATTCTCTACCTCATGATGTGCCTTACTTCCTTTTTGTTCTTGATTTTATTTCTTTGAGCCATCATGATATGATCACTTTATATAATTTGTGATATGACTTCCATTTATTAAACCAAAATTCATAAATAAATCAAATTGAATAAAGTTGAATAAAAAGTCATATCATTTTTCAAGTGATCTACTTATCCTTTTTATTTTTATCCTTCTAAATACATTTCCTAAAAGTCTTATAAAATTTGAAAACTAAATTTGTCATATGATATCTTTAAGACTAAATGAAATAATTGTCAAAATGGATTTAAAAGGTATTTTAGGGGTATTAGTCTAAATTTATAAAATGCGCAAGTTTTTGCTTATTCACTTAATATATTTGCATATTTTGTTTGCCCCTATCATGCTTAACAAAAATATGAAAAATTGGAAGTTAAAAGTCATAATAACTATGTGCCTTAAAAACAAATATACTGAGAAATTAATCTTGCATAAAAGCCATAGTTTATAAATTGTTTTTCCATAAGATTAAATGCTTAGTATTTCCTTGATCATTTAACCACATTATGTGTCTCACTATAGCGAGGGCGTAGGATTGTGTGCATTAGTAACCTAACCGCTATGTCATGTCTTGTCCTTAACCGGGAAGTGTTCCAGTGGGGCCTTGCGAGGCACTGAGGGGAAAGAGTGCTAGGGTGAGCGTTGTCTTTTGTATGCATATGGGATTAACACCCCAACCTACGGCATGTGTGCAGCTCCTCATGCCGTTCCGTCACTTAGTACGGGGCTAGTGTGTAGACATGTTGTTTGGGTATCTTGATCTTAGACATACTTATGATGTATACATTGCATGAATATTATTTCACTTATTAATGATCATTTCACTCATGCATATTTGTACTCAAACTTGTTACCTTATGTTTTTCATATCATCTATTTTTTGAACTCTCATGCATGTGAAAAACACAAGTACTTTGAAAGTGTACGGTGACACCTTAGGCTTGAATTTGGGGTTTTTGGACATATTAGCTTAAACTTGTAAAATCCGTATTTTTGTGTATGCATATGTCTGATTTCATTGTTGAACTTCATTGTCACTAATCTGCACAAAAATATTCAAAAGATAAATTCTGAAAATTTTTACGTTTTTCCCCAAAATTCGAGTTCTGTCACTACCGGCAGGCGATAGCTGGGTACCTCTGGCGTTAGTGGGTATTTCTGAATTTCTAGTTTTCTTTTTCATTTTTTTATTTTTGAGTTCCTGTTATTTTCTGTTAAAATTCTAAAAACAAAAAAAACTATTAAACAAATCAAAATCCAACCAAAAACATGCTTTGTGTTTCTATATATCAAAACCAACTACAAAATTGAAAAACCAATTAAAACAACAAAAACATGATTTTGTTATTTGTTTTGCCTAATTTTTTTTTTTTAAATTATAGTTTGACTATAAGACTTCACAAGAGCAAACATCTTAATCATTTTTGTTTCAAATGGTCAAAATTGTTTAGGCATACACTTAAAGAATATCTTCAATGTCTAATTTTAATTTCAAATTTCCTAAACATTGTTTTATTTTCATGCCTTGACCTAAATCTGATTATGTGCAATGAAATAGTCTTTGGAAAATTGTGAATGACTGCCTAGCATGCCTCTAAGCATGAGTAATGTTTTATGCTAATCAATGATTCATTCACTCACTATTTTGGTAATCTAAATGTGCTCATAATCTTAGTCTTGCATGATTGTGTAGTGTAATTATTTTGGCATATTAAGTTGTATGTCAAAATTACCTACACATTCATTCAAACAATAAATTTCATGCACGATATAGAAGTGTTATTTCCATAATATTAATGTTTGCAACAACAAGTGAATTTGGAGACCTTTGGCCCAAAATAAAATTCTGAAATAAAAAGATAAAGATAACTCCACCAAACACTACTCACCCTCCTGATAAGTCTTAATGAGCATTGTGAGGTTGAGCACCTTGGAGAGAATTGTAAAGTGCCTTGTCGCAAACATTTTCCTTTTACACTACTTCTTCTTGTACACTTAATCACAAATAAACAAAATTTAAAATAATAATTATGATTCCCCAAGCACTACTTTGCACACTGATAAGTCTTAATAAGCATTGTGTGTGCAGAGCACCTTGGTAGTTGTACTATTTTTTCTATGTGCATTGAAATATTTATATAGCTGTGTGTGAAGAGGTAACTCTAAAAATGCTTGTTCAATAATATTGTGTTTATTCCATTATTCATGTCATGTGTTTTGATTAACTCATATGTATACTTTTATCAAAAACAATATTTTGTACACATCATTATCACTTGTAAGCCTTCTACTCATGAGAATTGGAGTATATTGCATATCTACGTGTATTCTCTAAATTCTTAAGTAAATGCACTAGATAGCCTTGCATGATCTATACAATGTATAAGTGTACTTGGTTTCTAAATTTAGAACATTGTATTCTTCCATCTTGACTTGATATCTTATATCATGCTTACATTTTTTTTTCGCTTCGCCATGAGAACTCTGTATTGCATACCTTTCAAAACTAGTGTTTGGCTATGTTTCAACTGAAATTAGTTTGTATTCTTAAAATGCTACAACATCTATTTGTTATGTGTAAAATTCTTAATCATCTACTATGCTTCACAATTCCTATATAGATGTTCACTTCAAAAAAAAATTATTTTGTTATGCTTTCCACCTCTTTACTACTTGTTCGCTCGATCATGAATACATTGTCCCAACAAGTGGTTTCTTTATGACAAATTATTCACATTTCCTTCTTTTCTCTCTCCTATATATTGTATTTTTTTCTAAGCGTTTAACTCTTTATCATGATCATTCCCTCTCTACACATTTATTGCACACATTATCGTTTGACTCTCTCTCCACCCTCTTTTGATAATACCAAAAGGGGGAGAATAAATTTGAAAGAAATTAACATGTTTTTAGGGAAGTCAAGTTCATAGGAAGTTTTGGTGTAGGGGGAGCATTCACTTAGGGGGAGCATTCATTTAGGGGGAGCATATGCACATGTCTTAAATTTCATGCTTATCTCTAGTATAAACACAAATTCCTATCAATTGAATTATTTCTTTCTAAGGGGATTTGTTATTATCAAAAGGGGGAGTTTGTTGGAACATGCTTTCCGCATCTCTTGGTTTGACAATAACAAATCCTATTGTATTTGATCATACTTGTTTTGTGTTTATAGTATGCAGGATTCCGTGCTTTCAAATCTCCATGGAAATGTGTTTTGTTTTTGCTACCGCGTAGCATCAGTACTACCGCTAGCGCTAGTGTTCGTTCGACGAAATGGAAGCTGCGTTTGACGAACTGGCGTTCGACGAAATGGAAGCTGCGTTCGACGAACTGGCGTTCGACGAAATGAAACCAGCGTTCGACGAACTGCATGCTCTACCACGGCGCTCGACGAAATGCATGCTTTACCGTGACACGTTAGAACTACCGCTGGCATTAGCGATCGACGAAATGAAGGTCGACGAAATGAAAGCAGCGATCGACGAAATGGAGGTCGACGAAATGAAAGCGGCGTCCGACGAAGATGGCGTTCGACGAAATGTGTTCGAAGAAGATGGCGTTCGACGAAAGTGTTCGACAACAATAAATGCCGGTCGACAAAAATTGATGCCCGACGTTGCTACCGCGGCGCATTAGCACTACCGTTGGCGCTAGCATAAATGGAAACATTTGATGAGAAGGAAACAGTGGAGAAAAAGGAATGTCGACGGGACGCTATTTTGGCAAGTACTATCGCGGCATGTTAAGTCTAACGCCCAGCGGTAGCTTTTGGAAACTTCCTGTCTGCAGTTAATTGAGGAGCAGATTTGGAAGAAGATTGTATCTAAAGGAAGGAAATCTCGCTAACGCGGGGCGTTAGCGGTTCCGCGACGCGCTAGTGTTTGGCGCTCAAAATGTTGCCTAAACTACCATGATCTGTGTGCTTCATTGCCTAATGTGGATACCGAGGGGCGGTAGTACTACCGCAGGCGGTAGTGGCTGATTCTATAAAAAGATGCATGCCTCCTCCATTGTTGCTTGCTGATACAGAAGGAATTGAAGCCATATTTTCAGAGCCTTCGTCAAGCAACCTGAAGACATCCATCAACGTTCATGAATGCAAAGAACTTGAAGACCAATACGATCGCATCTACATCGACATCAAGTTCTTCTTTTGAGGGAGTTTCTTTTGTTTGTGTTTTGTTTTAAATTCTTATTGTAACCTTTTATCTTTTGTTCGGTAGAGGAACTCGCCACATGGCGACTAGGGCCTTGCGGGGACTAGGGGGAATTCGCCACACGACGACTATGTCTAGGTAGGACTTAGGGAGGAATTCGCCACACAACGACTAGGTCTAGGGAGTAGATCTAGGGGGTGCTCAAGGCCTTTCTGGTGATAGATTGGCTAGAGCGTCTTGAGGCCGTATCTGGGGAGAGATCGGCTAAAGCCAACCGGTTCGTGGGGATACGAGTTGGTATAGAAAACGAAAAGAGTCTTTCATTATTCACTTTGATTTTTAGCATCATTGAAGTCAAATTTTGTAATCAAGTTTATTAATGATAATCATGCCTTTTCATGTTGAATAAAATTGATTTCATTATTCCAATCTCATTACTCTTGATTTAACTTACTTCAAAATAAAATATCAAAAGTTTTCTATTAAAAGTTTAAGGTTTTTAAAACCCTTATTCACCCCCTGCCCCTCTTAGGGAGCCTCAAGATCCAACAAAAAGGATCATGAACCCGTACTGGGCGAGCCGCCCACAAGAATCTCTCTCGCGAACTGAAGGGCTCGACTCGCTCACTTCCCTGCGAGTAACCGACGAGGGCCTGGCTCGCTCTCCTTCCTGTGAGCGAATGGCGAGTGACCGGCTCGCCTGGTACCTTGACTCGCTAGCTTGCTTACTCCTTTTGCCTAATGGTCCCTTCATCTCTGCTCACCCCCTGGCGAACACCAGGGTTGTACACAATCCCCACTCTTCGTGAGGCTATTTTAGGCTCGCGAAGAAACATCCAAACCCTGGTGTTCGCTGGTCCCTTAGTGACGTGGTCAGAATATTTTGGTGGGACCCATGCCCACTGCTCTAAATACCCTTCTTTTCGGTCGGTGCATGAACTTTTTCTTCCCTCCTCACTCCTTTCCCCGCTTGGCACTGTTCCCTGCGAGATGTCCAAAAAGTAGGAGATACTTGCTTACATCAAGGCCTCGCAGACGGTCCAGAAGGCTAAAGCTTCCGAGCTCGCCCCCTGGATCTCTCCACAACCTGCCCCGCCCCCGCCTCAGGTTAAGAGAACTAAGACCATCTGATGGCCGTCCGGGGAGTATGAGTCATCTCCGCTGTCTACCTCTCCCCGCCACGAGCTCGCCTCGCAGGTTCTGCTTAAAAAGGACTTAATATTCCTAATAGTATTTGCTTAACTCTATTTCCTTGCTCGCGGGACCCTCCTGCAGAGAAGAATTTTATCATGTCATCTAAAATTTGGTCTCCCCCCATCCCCCGGGAGGATTGATCCCCCCTTGATGCCAGGACCACTGACCTACGAGCCTCTCCCTCGTGTCCTGGTAAGTCGTTTATCTTGTCCTCTCTCGCTCTTCCTTGATCGCTGACCTGCCTCATTTCTTCTTGCAGGGTCTCCTCTCGCGAACTCAGAGAGGCGAGTCCCCACTTCGGCGGTCTCACCGGCCCCACCAAAAATGAACATCATTACCCCCGGGTTTGACACTTTGGGCCAACGGAGCCCGGGTGGCTCGCTACTTGCCGAACCCCAGGCTGATGATGGGGCGACGCACCGCCCTGGCTTGGGAAAGTCCATCACCCCGTCATTTACTGAGGCCTTCAAGGGCTAGCCGAGCTCTTCTCGTCCGCGACCCCATACCATTCTCATCTCTCCAAGTTAGATAATTTCTACCGCTTATCTCTCTCGCTGCCTCTTATGTTGACTTTATTTCATTCGCAGGTGTTTCTCCAACCCTGACTACCGAGTCGGCGCACGGGGAGGTGGAGATGTCACCCCCTCCCTCACCGAGCCATGTCGCAGACTTGCTGGAGGACCCCAGCGACCCGAAATAGATGAAGAGGCGAGTTGTTGAGATATTTCAGAAGCACACCTTGATGCTGTGAGAGCTATACGATCAGGAACGTAGAAACAGGGCCGCTTACGTGGAGAGGTTTGCCGCCCTGGAGAATGTGATCTCTCGCGTCTTCGCCGAGGTGCAGCAGGTGGCTCGTGGCGAGGTCACCTCACCTTGGGTCACCTCGCACGAATCGAGGACTATATGTGACTGAAGCAGCGCAAGGTTCAGTCTGTCCGCGAGTACCACTATCCGAGGATTCCTCCGTGCTCCGGTGTGTGAGGCCGCGTGCGCTGGAAATGGCACAATTACTGAATAGTTATAATTTATTGTTATTTGTTTCTTGCTATCGCTCTTATTTCTCCCCTCCCCCCCACCTCTGGGGGTTCTGAACAATTAGGGTCATTGTAATACGGATATTCCCACTTGCTCGTGGGATTTCTTTCTCGCTTCGTATGATTTTTATTGCTATGCTAATAGTGCTCGTGCCTTGCTTATTTTTCGCTCGAATATGTCTGGCTCGCGAGACATCATCTCGCCCTCATGGCTTTTGCTTTTTCTTTCTGCAGTTTTGGCTCGCCGGCGGCGAACCAATGGACATTGCTAGGACGCCAACCCCCTTGGAGCGGATAAGACCCCAGGGTGCTGAAAATTACTACGCGATTCCACTATCCGCACCCCCTGGCGCTTCGTATCCTTCTCGCCCTTTTCTTTTCTATAAATAGTCGTCATCTTTTACTTTCTAACTACATCATTAACTGTTCTCCAGCTCTTCTTTTCTCTTCCAGGCCCTCTCGCTAAGTTCAGCTCGCGGTCGCTTCTTTTCCCGGCTCTCAAATACTACCATCACGGTTGTCGAGGGCGAATCCGAAAGACGAGCCAGGTGCGTCGGGCCTTTTCATGACCACACTTTCTTCGGCACCTCGCTAACCGGTGATGAGTTCCTCACCGTCGTGGACAAGTACATCCATAAAGGGTATACTGCTCGCCACTCTCCGCGCACCGCCACCATCAACGATCCGTACACTGACGAGCTCGCCATCCCCATTGCTCATTTTGAGAATGGGTTGCGACTCCCACTCTGGCCAGAAGTTTGCCAGGTAATTTATTCGATCCTCGCATTCTTACTCGCCTCGCAGGGGGCATGTTAACCATACATTGGTGAAATTTTTAGGTACTCAAGTACTACGACAAAATATTGAGCCAGCTGACGCCGAACGCGATCGTCGTGGTGGTCGCATTCGCCTGCTACCTGCGGGAGGAGAAGATTGAGTTCATCTTGCTTGTCTTCCGGAAAGTCTTCTCCTTCTGCGCGTACAAGGATAAGATGACCCACTTTGCGAGCCAGCATATCACCATCTGTGAGACGGTGAACAAAGCCCATTATTGGCACCAAAAATTTGTCCTGGTGAAAGGACCGTTCGACAACATTCCCTTCTCCCCCTTCCAACGGGGTGATACAACCTACCGCCCTCCCGCCTCGCTCGACGGTGACGATGCGAGGCTCTACCAATACCTGGTCGGTATTAACTTCGAGGTCTCCCACCTCCGGCAGAGGGTGGACTCGCTACTGCTGGTCCCTCAAGGTGAAGGTTCGGCTCGCCCTCGCAAGCTCTTATAAATATTTTCTCATTCTATCCGGTAACTCTTTCTTTGCCTTTGCAGGGGAGCGGGATCTTCCCATCCACCCCCCGTATGTGAGGAGCGCTACCGTCTCTTCCAGCACTCTTGCCATCGCGACCGCTGATGCTTGCCAAGAACCCCCCAGCTCAACTTCGGGCAAGAAGCGACCGCTGCCCACGAGCCAGCTCGCCGTGAAGCCCCACGCCAAGAAGAGGAACAAGGACACCCCCTCCAAAACATGGGGGAAAGTGGTCGTGGACCTGAGCGAGTCGGAGACTCCACTCACCCCCTCCGTGAGCCAAAAAGATGCCCAGGATGACGGTGAGCCGAAGGACGCTCCTGGCGGGCCCCATCCAATCAGCCACAAGGACTTCGGCTTGGGCGCCAAACTTCCTGACGCCCTCGGCGAGCCGGTGCTTGCATGGGATCCTGACTTCAACAGGATATCTTGCTCGTCGCTCCTCCCCTCCTGGGTTGAGAGCGATAAGGTCGGAGGCGATGCGTTCTCCCTCGCCTTCGGGCTTTATGGCTGCGAGGACGCCGCCAATTTCGACGCCCTGCAGTCCCGGCTGCTCATCAACGAGTCCATGCGAGCCCACTTCCGTTCCTTGGAGCTATCCCACATGGTGGATCGGCGGTACCTCACCGCAGAAAGGGATTCTAAGGAGCTCTAGCGCGAGCTCATGGCGGACACCGATGAGGTAGCAAGACTCAAAGGGAAAGAGGCCATTTTGGAAGGTCTCCTCGCCAGCCTTCAGGGCGAAATGGTAATTCCTCCACACAACTTCCATCTCGCTCGCTATGTATTTCGCTTGGCTTACATTTTTCGTCTTCAGGATGCCGAGACCGTGAGCTAGCTGCTCTCACGAACGCCGACCTGGAAGCAGAGGACGCGTTCCTCAAAGCGCACGTCTGCGAGCTGACCAGAGCTGCGCTCACTCCATCTCTTCCTCGAGCAGGGGATCGCAAGATATCTCGAGGCTAACAGGAGGCGACCCTCGAGAATTCCATGGGTGTAGCCACCCTCGTCTTCGAGACCCTCAAAGGGGCGGGTCTGCTTTCTCCGGATGCCCTGGAGCTCGGCATCGAGGACGTCGTCTCGGACCTGTTCGCGCCGATCTCAATGCCCGGCGACCGCGGGAGCGAGGAAGAGCCGTCCAGCGACCAACATTAGCTTTTTAATTTTCAATGTTAAAATTTTGTTTTCATCCGGCGAGTTCGCCATTATTTTGTAACACTTTTGAGAAAAGAAAACAAGGAACATTTTTCTATCTTGTAATTGCCTTTCTATCTTGCTCGCACCAATACGCTTTTCTATTCTTGCGTGAATATATTTTGTTATGCTTGTGCTCTTACTCTTATCCGCGCTCTCCTTTTAACGCTATTATTCATGTTCGCGTTCGCATCATTCTTACCGGGCGATTGTCGCAAGGTTTACCCTTTCATAGTATTTTCCTTTGGTATCGCTACCCTACCTCGCACCTTCCTATTAGGCGCTCACGTAGCTTCTCCCTCTTAGGAGTTTCGTTAGATGGACCATCTATTTTCTCTTATGTTAAGTGTGGTCCGCTTCGCGCCTCTGGCTCGCCCAGCGGGGCCCCTGCGAGTGGGATTTACATGACCATGCCTCGCTCGCCCGCCCCCTACGAGCGACCAACATTGCTTGTTATCCGCTGCACCAGCGGACCTCCCCAACTCGCTAGTTTCAGGAATTGCTTATGAATTCTCCAGGCATTTTTTGCAAGCTAGAATCTGGCCCGACGAGCCGTGTGGCCACCGTATCCAACCGTCTCGCAGATAACCTTGGACTTAGTGTTTTACATCAATTGCAGTTTCGTATTTCTCGCGAGCGATCCTTAGGGTTCGCCCTATAAAGGCCTTGAGAGGTTTGGCAAACCGAACGCCTTAACATAAATAACTTTATTGATAGCCTCTCCAGAGATCAACCTGACCCACCGTCTATGAGAGCCCGACAGCGGAAACGATCTGGGGTACTCTAGCACCAAAAACTTTCAACCTTGCCAGCCTCTCCAGAGATCAACCTGACCCACCGTCTATGAGAGCCCGAAAGAAGAATCGATCTGAGGCACTCCAGCACCAAAAAATTTCCACCTTGCCATCCTCTCCAGAGATCAACCTGACCCACCATCTGCGAGAGCCCGACAGCAGAATCGATCTGGGGCACTCCAGCACCAAAAACTTTCCACCTTGCCAGCCTCTCCACAGATCAACCTGACCCACAGTCTGTGAGAGCCCGGCAGCTGAATAGATCTGGGGCACTCCAACACCAAAAACTTTCCACCTTGCCAGCCTCTGCAGAGATCAACCTGACCCACCGTCTATGAGAGCCCGGTAGCGGAAACGATCTGGGGCACTCCAGCACCAAAAACTTTCCACCTTACCAGCCTCTCCAGAGATCAACCTGACCCACCGTCTATGAGAGCCCGACAGTGGAATCGATCTGGGGCACTCCAACACCAAAAACTTTCCAAACCCCAAATAGCAAAGTGCCAGGGTGCTGTGATGGACCAGAGCCTTTGGGCTGGTAGGAGCTGGAGAGGAGCGAACAACTGGAACTTTGAACATTTCCTTGCGAACTCCGCTGCATCCTTGCTGAGGGTAAGCCAAAATAGCCCTGGCTCAACACTCTTCCCTCCAAGGATCGGCTCCCGGAGTGGCTTCCACACTCCCTCATGTGAATTTCTTCCAGGACCCTTGGGACCTCCTCTTCTGATACACAACGGGCTAGGAGTCACGAGAGTGTTTCCTTGTATAGTAATCCTGCATGCAAGGAATAATATGCCGATTTATACCTAAAGCGACGCTTATCCACCTCCCTTTCAGGGAAATTTCCCGATGTCAAGATGGTGGTGAAGGGATCCATCCATGATTCCCACTGGTCCACCTCCATTAGCTCAACCTTCTCGGTGGATGGCCGGAAGAGGTCTGACACCGGCCCCTGCCCTGGGACCGAACTTGGCCAGGAGGTCCGCCGCGACACTCTCCTCCCTTGGCACGTGATGGATTGAGATGGTCCGGAACTGTCTTATGAGCCCCTTGACATTTTCCATGTATCGCTGGAGAGTTGACTCCTTCACATGGAACTCCCCCCTAACCTGGCAAGCCACCACCATGGAGTCCGTTGAGACCTCCACATCCTGCAATCCCAAATCCCGGGCTAGCCGTAGGACCGCCACTACTGCCACGTAGTCCGCCTGGTTGTTGGTGGGAGGAAAATGAATATGGATTGCCTCCTCGATACTCATCCCTTGGGGGCTTACCAAAACCACCCCTCCCCCGAAGGAATGCTTTCCTTAGGCCACGTCCACCAACATCCTCCAGGACACCGAGCTGGGTAGCTCGGACTCTTCCACCTCGGTCACATAGTTCGCCAAAACGTCCGCGACCGCTTGGGCCATGATTGACAACCAAGGCACATATGAAATATCAAATTCACTTAGCTCTACCGACCACTTAGCCAAACTCCCCGAGTGCTCCACCCCTTCCATGATGTTGCGAAGGGCGTGGTCGGTCACAACCTTAATCAAATGCACTTGGAAATAGGGCCGGAGCTTTCAGAATGACACCATCAAGGCGAAGTCCAACTTCTCCAGGATGGGGTACCGAAGCTCCGCCTTCCTTAGGACAAGACTAACATTGTAGATTGGGAGTTTCCTTCTACCTTCTTCCCGGACCAGCACTTAAATTACTGCCTCGGGTCCTACCCCCAAGTATAGGGACAAGTCCTCTCTTTGTCTTGGCCCTTGCCGCAGGGGAGCTTGGGTCAATTGTTCCTTCAGCACTTGAAAAGCCCTCTCGCACTTAGGGGTCCATTCAAACTTTTGATTCCCCCGCAACACCTTGAAGAAGGGTGCACACTTCTCTACCGCCCAGGAGAGGAACCTACTAAGCCCGGCCAACTTCCCCATGAGGCGCTGGACATCCTTCGCATTCCTTGGCGACCCCAACTCTATGATGGCCCTGACTTTGTCTGGATTGGGCTCCACTCCCGCTGGGGTGAGAAAGTGGCCGAGGAACTTTCCCCGGCTAGCCCTGAAGACACACTTCTGGGTGTTGAGCTTCATCTTGAATTTTCTCAATGTACCAAAGGTTTCTTGAAGGTCATGGTGGTGAGACCCAAGGTCCCGATTTTTCACCATGAGGTCATCTACATAGACCTCCAGGTTTTTACCCCTTTGCTCTCGGAAGACCCGGTCCATCATCTGCTGGTACGTGGCTCATGCGTTCTTGAGGCCAAAGGGCATCATTTTATAGCAATAGCACCCGTCCCCCGTGATGAAAGAGACATCCTTGATGTCGGGAGGGGGGAGGGGGGGTGCATGTGTATTTGTTGATAACATGAAAAAGCATCTAAAAAAGACATCACAGAAAAACCGACGGCTGAATCAACCAGCGCGTCGATTCGAGGCAAATGGTAGCAATCCTTGGGGCATGATTTATTAAGCAAAGAAAAGTCAACACACATTCTCCACTTACCTCCCCTCTTCTTCACCATAACCACATTGGAGACCCAGCCTGGGTATTGGATCTCCGATACGAACCCTGCTTATAGGAGCTTGCCCACCTCCTCTCGGATGGGCCCTTCCAGCTTGTCAGCTATGGCCCTCTTCTTCTGTCGAATAGGTCGGGTGCCGGGCTCGAGGTTGAGGCGGTGGAAAGTGATGAGTCCCATTTATATACACTTTTATGGACTCATCCAGGCTAGTTTTCACTCTTGCGCAAGTCCTATTCGAGCAATTATTGCATGTATTTCTCTTATAATCACTTTCGTGCTATGTGCACTATTTAGGCCCATTTTGGTTTGCATTTGTGATTCGTGTTGTTGGGGGTAAGCACATGGTGCTCCCTAATCTATTATTTTGTATTTGTATTGAGCTGGAAGGGCATTCCCAGTTGTGTGTGTTTATGCAGGTGGATGGATCATCCTATTTTAACCATTTTTCATGTCTGTATATATCGCACGGTCGTGCATTTTCCTTGACGCACGAACGGCTGCGGTCGTGCGCCCTCATCTGGGGTATAAAATGATGTTCTGTCATTGATCGTGCGTTTTTATGCACGGGCAGTTGCCCGTGCGCGAAGAAAACGGACGATCGCCTGTTTATCCTAGTTTTTCGGCAATCTGGAATTGGTCATGCATTTCTACGCATGGGCGGCTTCAACCGTGCGTGAGTAAAATGCACGGGCACTGCTGCTTCTTCCTCAAGGTAGTTCTTCTTCGTTAATATTGCATGGTCTACGCACGGTCGCGCATTCGACCGTGCGTCACATAATTTTTGCTATTTTTGTTTATAAGCCAGGATATCTGCTGGCTTGGATACGGGGAGAACAGACATCCATTCCATGATTTTTAGCTCCACCCAACACCGTTTTTTCTCCTCCTCCATCACCACTCATCTCCATCATCCGGGAACCATTCTCCGGTTAAACCCTTGCAGATTCCAAAAGTTTGGAAGCATTCCCGGCCGTCAACAACACCATTGCCGAGTTGTGCAACCTTAGTTTGGAAGAAGAAGAAGAAGAAAACATGACGAACGAAGACGACGAAGCAAGATCGGAGATAGTGACAGTCTCTTAGTCCCATAAGCATACATCGGTCGATCCCGGAAGTGGTTTGACAACCCACTATTCTGGTCGAGATCGACGGCTAGTCTTCTCTATTGGTTTATTCTCCCCTTTTGCCTTTTGTGGATGTATTATTTTGTAATGAACATGATTACTCTCATTTGTCTATGAATGGAAGTGCTTCTTGTTTTTCTTAACCATGGATATTGTGTTGTGTTGCACTTCATCACCACTCACCCGCATCCACTCCATTCACTTACTTGAGACTCACGTTAACAAAGGCTAACAGTGATTAGCGAAGAGGTTATTGCGACCCAAACATTCCACACTTGCTTTCCGTCCACTCGACTAACGAAGCCCGACATAGAGGCCGATGCATTCATCTCGGCAAGCAAACTGGTGACTTCGACCCGCATCTTTATTTTCTTATTTGTTAGTTTGGACCAACGAACCAAAGCCCCTTATTTTACTTATTTTGCTCATTGTAACAATCGTTTCAAGACACGATTCGCTTCACCATACCCTGCGTTCCTTAATAGATCGACATTCAAGAATATTATTCACAAATTTATTACTTGACAGCTACCGATGCACTTATCGTAACGCATCATGTTTTTCGCACCGTTGTCGGGGAGTTCAGGTGTGAAGTGTTTTGTGTTTTTAACCCTTGTTATATGAGCGGGTGTTTTTTGATTTTTATACCTTTTTGTCTTTTGTCTATGTATGCAGGGGCAATCCGCAAGGGATCTAGCACACTTTGATCCAGAAATCGAACGGACTGCTCATGCACTAAGGCGTGCTGCAGCCGCACGAGCGCAAATGGGACATAATCTGAAATAGGGAGAGGGCCGCGGAGGCGGTCAGAGAGTGACCGACGAGGTGCAGAATATTATGGTGGATGAGCAGGAGGCGGCTCGACCAAGGCTACGAATAATGAGATATTACACCACCCCAACTATCGGGAGTGTATATCCGTGATTCAGGCCAGATATCACGAACAATCAGTTTGAAATCAACCCGGCCATTCTGAATATTATCCGCAACAACACACAGTTCTCGGGGATGCCTAGTGAATACCCACATCTTCACCTGGCGGAGTTTGCTGAATATTGCGGAATGTTCTGCTACACGGGAATCCCGGATGAAACAGTGAAACTGAGACTGTTTCCATTCTCTCTGCGCGATAAAGCCAAGGTCTGGCTCCAGACAATCCCTCCAGGTACAGCCGCAACATGGGACGCCCTCACGTCCAAGTTCCTTGCCAAGTTCCATTTGGTGGACAAGATTGTGAGCCTTCGGCGGGATATTGCTACTTTCCGTTAGGCGGATCAGGAGACAAACTTCTTCGCAAGTGCCCAAGCCATGGGCACCAACAGTGGGAGCTAGTGGAGAACTTCTATTTCATTATAGAGCCCAACTATCGGGCAATGGTTGATGCCGTTACTGGAAGAACCTTAATGAACCACACCCCAAAGGAAGCCTTGAGAATATTGCAAGACACTGCTTCCCACAACACTTTCTGGACAGCTGGGAGGAACGCACCCTGGGGCGATCAGGGTCTTTTCGCAGTGGATTCTATACCTTCTGTCGTTGCGCCCTCTACGACTATCGCTTGCGAAGGATGCGAAGGTGCTGGTCACCATTCTTACGAATGCCCAGGAGGTGGGCTGTCAGGTGAATTAGCCCAGTTTAACTTAAATTAGTCTGTTAATTATGTAGGGAATCAAACTAGGGGGGCACCCTATGTAAATACTAATAATCCGGGAGTGAGAAATCATCCCAATTTCTCATGGAACCAAAATGCGGCTGGCCAATGATGGCAACCGGGGAAGCATCAAAATGATGCTTAAGCCTCTGGAAGTCAACCGAGACCACCTCTACCGGGTTACAATCAAGGTGCCCCGGCCCCCAAGAAAAGCAATTTAGAAGAAATGATGGAAAGGTTTTTGGAGGCTGCCCGCTCCAACATGGCAAGCCAAACTGCTTCCATGCAGAACTTGGAAACGCAACTGGGCCAATTGGCTGATGTGATTACCGAGCGTTCGCAAGAGACTCTCCCCAGTAATACAGAAAAAAAATCCCATAGATCAGGGGAAGAGTATTGTCGAAGTGGTAGTGAGCAGCCCCCAATGAGTTGGTAGTCACCTGCTCCATCAATAACGTTGAGACGACTGCCTTATGCGAATCTGGATCATCCCGCAATGTTCTTGCATTGCAAGACGTTGCTAAAATGCAACATAAAATAGATACGAATGATCGGAAGTCTCCCATGCTTGCTAACGGGACGGTTATTCAGGCAGAGGGTGAAGTGAAAAATGTCGAAGTTATAATCGAGGGGACAGTGGTGGTAGCCAACTTCCAAGTGTTGGGACCCTACGAAAATCGATCCATTCCTATCTTGGGAGTACCATTCTTGAAGGAAAGTGGTGCTACACTGGATTTTTCTACTGGATATGTTATATTACCTAGTAATGGGACACCCCCTAGTTGCCCCGAGGTTATGACTGAAACATCTAATTGCTCTCCCACTTTTATTATTGATGAGTTATTCAGTGATGCAGAATACAGGAAAGAAGAAGAACCATTTGGTGAGGAAATAAAAGTGGATCAGCTGACTCGAGAAGAGGAAAAGGTTGATGTCCGAAAAGATAACGACTCAGAGAGGGAGAAGAAATTCACTTCTACACTTGTTGAGCAGGACTCAACCTGGGACAGTGTCCCATTCTTATTTTCCAATAATTTATGTAATAACTCTATTAAACGCTCTGTTTCTTGGGCTGATCAAGTCGCCACTACCGTGACAGAAATGAAGCCACTCACCACAAATGTGAGAAATTCTGAAAACTATGAACGCTGACGCTCTCCAACAGTTGAGAAGCTAAAATAGGAGAGGCTCTTACGTGGTGCACGCTCTGCTGCTCTCTGCGACGAGAAGGCGGAGGCTAGGGGAAAATTGGGTAACACCAATTTGGCCCTAAAGCTTTCACCTTCAGTATGCAAGCCACTAGAGAAGTGCACTACAAGAGTGCGTATAGCTGAGCTTTATTTTTTTTTCTTGAACTGTGAACGTTGTTTGTGAACTTATTTTTAATTTCTTGAACTCTATAAACTTCTTTAATACAGGTATTTGGTCCACCTTAAGGACATTAAACAAAAGGGGTCTTGGGAGATAACCCAATGGGGGACCCTTCGGTTCCCATTTTTGGTAATCTGCTTATGCTCATATTTTATTTCTATTTTTGTCTTTTGTTTGCTTTATTCGTAGGAGCAGTGCTTTTTCGGGCGGTGAACCTGGTGATTTCCAAGGACTAATGCCAATCTTTTGGTTTGCTCATATCTGAGCATAGGTACCCTCTTCCCTAGCTTTCTCTTATTTTCGTTGTCAAAAATTCATGTGATTGTCCAATTCAAGTCTGGGGGGGGGGGGGGGGGGGGGGGGAGGAGAATGTACCGAGTGTTCACTACACGTGTACACGTTTTAGCATACCAAAAGTATATTTTCATTTATGTCATATTATAGCATACACCAAGTCACCCGCACAAGCGCGCACTCACTTATTTGTGTGCTTCCGTTCACGCTTATCTTGGTTTGGAATGTGAAATAGGATTTTGGCTTAGGAATTGCAAGTAAGAGTGCAATGTTGACTCTTGTAGTGCTCTAGTCGCATCCGCATGATCCCATAGAAATTTGAGTAAAATTAGATTATCTCTATGCTTTTAATTTACAATTAGTGTTTTTGCATAGTTTTTGATTTATTTTACTCATTTGGTGAATGTGACTAAAATTTGCAGTAGCACGGTGTTGTGTGTAAGCGAGTGCTAGTTGTGCGTTTCTCGAGTCGGTAGGAAAGTTTATCTTTCTCGTGGGCTAAGAACTTTCCCCAAGCGACTCTTGAAGCATGGGTGAGAGCGACTCAATAAGTTGGGCGTGACATGGGCCATCTAGTTGGCTAGTTTGAGCTTTGATTTCCATGACCTATGCGCTTACCTTTGCAAGCCAATTTGTGCCTACCCATCCTTTATTTTAGCTCTTCCGTCAATCACCAAAGCCTGAAGCTTATACCACTTTCGCAACCAAGTATTTGAGCTAACCAAGAGTATAATTATCATTGGGTGTGATGTGTGTAGATTTCATGATGATGAGAAACTATTATGCTGAATATATTGGTGAACAAAATGAGGGATTCAAATAAAAAGAAAGCAGAAAGAAAATGAAAAGAAAAATCTGAGGAAGGAATAGAAATGAAAAGAATTCCCCTTGTGCGTAATTGAGAAAATCAGTTGGAGTAGGTTGTGTGCACACCCAGTTTTCAAGCTAAGTCTGGGGGTGTGTCACACTAGCGCTGTTGTGGGTTTGTTCCAGGTAAGCATATTGTTATTGCTCATTTGGGTTACGTAGCATTCAAGTTTATCATTGTATATCATTTCATAACCTAAGCCTCGTAAAAACCCGAAAGCCCTACTGATTCACCTTATGAGTTTACTAGCACCGTGGAGAGAGTGTGACCGGGCAAGCTTATGGCTCACGTCATTGATGGATTTCAGCGGAGTTACCCCTAAATTCCGGTCTTTGGCAACCCCCTCCTTAGTGGCTTGTTTACTTTCACACTGGTGCACGACTGCAAAATTCACCATGATTCGCCTTCTGAGTAAACTTAAATTTCTACTTACGTATTTATACTTTTGTAAATTAGTTAGTATAGTTTGAATTTTCTTTTATTGAATTTCTATTTGCATGAGTATGATACTTCACATCTTACTCTTTCTTTGTAATTCTCTACGCTAACAACCATTTTCATTTCCCACCGGATTTGTTTGCTCGGGACGCGCAAACAGGTAAGTCTGGGGGTGTGATGAGTCCCATTTATATACTCTTTTATGGACTAATCCGGGCTACTTTTCACTCTTGTGCACGCCCTATTTGAGCTATTCTTGCTTGTATTTCTCTTATAATCACTTCCGCGTGATGTGCACTATTTAGGCCCGTTTTGGTTTGCTTTTGTGCTTCTTGTTGTTGGGGGTAAGCACATGGTGCTCCCTACTCTTTTATTTTGTATTTGTATTGAGCTGGAAGGGTATTCCCAGTTGTGTTGATGTTTATGCAGGTTGATGGATCATCCTATTTTACCCATTTTTCATGTCTGCATATATCGCACGATCATGCGTTTTCCTTGACGCACGGATGGCTGCGGTCGTGCACCCTCATCTGGGGTAGAAAATAATGTTCTGTCGTTGATCATGCATTTTTACGCACGGGCATTTGCCCGTGCACTTAGAAAAGCACGATCGCCTGTTAAGCTTAGTTTTTCGTCCATCTGGAATTGGTCGTGCATTCTTATGCACAGGCGGCTTCAACCGTGCGTGAGTAAAACGCACAGGCACTGCTGCTTCTTCCTCAAGGCACTTCTTCTTCATTAATATTGCACGGTCTACGCATAGTCGTGCGTTCGACCGTGCGTGACTTAATTTCTGCTATTTTTGTTTATAAGCCAGGAAATCTGTCGGCTTGGATATGGGGAGAACGGACTTCCATTCCGCAATTTTAAGCTCCGCCCAACGCCGTTTTTGCTCCTCCTCCATCTCCAATCATCTCCTTCATCCGGGAACCATTCTTCGGTGAAACCCTACCAGATTCCAAGAGTTTGGAAGCATTCACGGCCGTCAACAACAGCAGCAAGCCACATCTTCATCGATTCCGGGCATCTCGGCCGCGCTCCAGGCGAAGACGTCCACGTTCTCCTGCATACAGGCCAGGATTTGCTTCTGCTACTCTGGGCTAAGCTCTCGGTTGATCTTAAATTTCTCCACCACCCCCGCTCAGGTGGTGACCTTGAGCTCCACAACCTCATCCACAGCCCCCAGGACTGCTCCCCCTAAACACCTTCTTTCTCCTCGCCCTGAGCCAACACTTCGGCCTCCTCCTCCTTCCCCTCTTCCCAAACCTGCATCAATTCTTCCGCCCCTTCCTCCTGGGCTACACCTTCCTCCCCTCCCCTCTCCTTCTCCTCTTTGAGCCCCGCCGACTCCCCCATCTCCCAATCCCACTCTTCCGCCTCGGCCATCCAAGAGATGGTGTTCACGACAGTCACATAGCACTGCCGGGCTACTTTTGGATCTCCCCTTATCCAGAATTGAACTCCTCTCGCCCTAAACTTGAGGCATTGGTGGAAGGTGGAGGGGACGCAGTGGAACGCACTGATAAGTGGCCATCCAAAGATGGCATTTTAGCTGCTGGGGGCATCCACTATGACAAAATGGCAATTCCTGGACTGCCCCCCCAAGACCACTTGGAGTCCCACACCCCCTTCTACCTCCTTCCTCTGGCCGGAGAACCCAAACATTGGGCCTTCCGAGGCCAACACCCTCATGCTCTCCACCTTCATATCGTCAAATGACTTCTTAAAGATGACGTTGACCGAGCTCCCTTTATCTACAAGTATTTGGGAGACGGTGAAGTTCTCGATCGCTGTCTGAATGACCAGCGCATCGCAGAAAGGGTCTTCGTGACCCGGCATGTCCTTCTGAGTGAATGAGATCTTCTCTGCAAGGGGCGGGGCTTGGGATGTGGAAGCCAAACTGCGATGATAGATAGTATGGAGGCTTGCCTTCTGGGTAGCCTCATTCCCTACCCACCCATGGATTGCCCCGATTACTCCCTGGGTCCCCACATCGACCCAGTATTCACAACTCTCGTCCTCCTTGTCCTAAGACAGGACCTCCTCAATACTCACCGTCCGCTGCTCCCGCAGCACCGGCACTCTAGCTTCCTTGATCTCCAAGAACTCAGGGCAGGTGGCTGTTGCGTGACCTTCCTCCACGTGGAATTCACAATAGGGCTACGCCACCCCCTACTCTCAACCTCTCCCACCCTATTCCTCCTCCTAGGATCGGCTCCTCTGGCTCTGGCTCCTATTACCCTGCCTGGTCTCCCTCGACCGACCGCCATCGCCTGCTGAGGTGGGTGGGGATGAGTTGGCCTCGGGCCCTGCCTCCACCCTAGCTGGTGGGGTCTTCCTTGGCCTCCTTGGAGTTGCCCCCTCCCTGGTGGAAACCCCTTCCCGAGTCCTGCCTTTCTCCTTCTTGCTGCCTCCACCCCACCACCGGGGTGTTGGGTTTTCTTTACATCAAATGAATACATCATATCACATATGCGCAGCGGAAATAACGAACAAGAACAACCCTAAACAGTTCAAGGAACTTCCAATTTCATTAATCAAGAAATGGGAGAAGCAATACATTGTAATACCTGAAGGGGATTGAGTCAATACTCAACCAAGATGTTCCAAGATCTGACCCCGAAGACAAAATCTGAGTTACAATCGGAGAAATCAATCAGCGCCTCTATGGAAGTCCACACGAGCGAAGGAGAACACTAGCTTCTTATCGAACAAGAAATAGTTTGGAGAAGAAGAGCCCTCAATGTCTCCCACGGACTACTAGGTCCGACGACAGGGAGAATCGATGGCGGCGGTGGCGGAATCGAAACACTACGAAACTCTTTCGTCGGTCTGTTTGCGGAACTCTTTTGCCTCTCTTCCGATCGCAAAATAAAGAACGATTATTAGGGTATAAAATCAGGCTCAATTTATACCCTAAGGGAAGAGAGAAGCTATTCGCACACCCATGACTTACATTGGAGTAAACAGAATTCGTCGAGTGAACATTTCACTGAAGAAATTCGTCGAGTAACAAACTGAATTCGTCGAGTAAAACAGAATTCATCGAGTGATCCTTTAACTAAGAAATTCGTCGAGTAACAAGTAATTCGTCGAGTGAATATTTCACTTGAAGAAATTCGTCGAGTCATGAATTCGTCGAGTTCGTCGAGTAATCATAAAGTCGTTGAGTCATTATGATTTCGATCATTCGACGAACTGAAGTAAGAGTCGTCGAGACTGGACTCGAAGACTTGTCAACACGCTCCATGCAATATTCAAAATACCTGTGGAGCATTCAGTTGACTCGACCCAACTCCAATAAGGATTAGGATTGGTACTTCACTCATATCCAATATGAGTAAGACCAACACAATTCTTCCTCTAACTTCTCTAAACACTCTTGTGTGTGATCCCATAGGTTCATGTTGTGTTGGCAGTAAGACCAAATGCTTGATCACTTCTAGATCACCTTGGAAACACCAACACGGGGCTCTCGCCTCCTCTCTTCTTCTTGGCTCCGGATTTTTGACCTCTGACTCGCTTAGTCGTGCCAACCTCTTCGTGAACTCGGGGTTTGCTGCCTCCCCCTCTATCTCCTTCGCCGCTCTCTCCATCAGCCCATCAAAATACAAAGGAGCCCTCCTCTTGAGATCCATCTTGAAAACCCCTCTCGTAGCCCCACTATAAAGGCAAGCTGGAGAGTGTACCCCGACACCTCCTGGATGAGGAAGACCTCCTCCTGGAATCGATCCACATAATGAGCTAGCGACTCCCCTTGCCTCTGCTTGATGCTGAAGAGATCCTCGGGCTCCTTCTTCCTCTTCTTTGAGGTTGAGAAGTGCAGCAGGAAGCCGCGACGCAAATCCTCGAAAGCATATATCGACCCGGAGGGAACTGGTGGAACCAGTCCCTCGCTTTCTCCTTCAGGGTGGTGGCGAAGAGTCGGCACTTGAAAGCGTCCAACATAGGTCTGATAGAGACCATGTCCTCGAAACACTATAGGTGTTCAGTGGGGTCATCCTTGTCGGTATACTGAGTCATGGCTGGCTCGCTGAACCCCTCGAGGAGTGGTGCGGAGAGCACCAACTCGCAGAAGGGACTCCCCCCCTTCGCACTTCGGACTTACTCCACTCGCCCCACGAGCTCCTCGGGCGAACCGACTCCCGGTCTCGCACTCGCCGAGGGGCCGCTGACTGGGATCCTACTGGCCGGGATTCCTCCTCCTGGGATGGCACTCACATGGACCCCACACGCACTCGCTGGGATGGGAAAGAGCTCCCCCCCACTAGATCTCGCTCCGGCATCTTGGACGTCGCCTCCTTACCTAGCCTCTTCTCCGGGGCGTGCTCGCCTACTCCAGCTGGAGGGGACACTGGGGCGCAGGGGTTGTGAGACCCACAAGGGCCGTGGCAAGGGCACATTGGAAGGCCCATAGCAGATCCCTCTTGAGGTCGGACCGCATCTACACCGTTTCTGGCGCCGGGTTGCGGCGAGCCGCCAAAATCCTCCTCTCGCTCGTTATCTCCTGCCATCTCTTCCTTAGAGCTTTCTTGGACTAGCTGCACTCCACGCTCACCGCACCAAAAATGTTGAAACCAAGACTTTGCTACTTTGTGAAGCTCGGGCCCTCAAGGATGAGGGGCAACCATTACTTATTGATTCCTTGGAAGTAACCGACCGGAGACACGGAACTAAACCTAGATCCTTGGTCGTGGCGAGGAGATCCCACCACACACCCGGAAGATCTTTGAGTGCTTCACCTCCCAAGTAAAGCTGAGACTGGGCACCTTGGAGAGCCTGAGAGCTAAGCCAAGATAACCTTAGGAAGAAGAAGCTCAGAAACCTGAGATTGGAGTCCTCTCCCAAGGTGCCCTTCAAGTTATATTTATAGTTTTTCAGCTCTGGTCTGCTAATAGCGGGATTCCGCCTTACTCTTTTGCTATATGCAGCCCAAAATGGTCTGCCAACAGCCAAACTCTGCTATTTGGAGGGGTTAAATGCAGACCACCAGGGGTTTTTAGGTAAAAATGATCATGAGCCCATCCTGGGCGAGCCGCCCATAAGAATCTCTCTCGCACACCGAGAGGCTCGGTTAGCTCGCTTCCCTGTGAGTAACCGACGAGGGCCTGGGTCGCCCGCCTTCCTGCGAGCAATTAGCGAGAGCCTGGCTTACACGGTACCTTGACTCGCTAGCCTTCTTGCTCCTTTTGCCTGATGGTCCCTTCATCTCTGCTCCCCCCTGGCGGACACTGGAGATGTACAATAAGTAGATTCCAAATGATTTTCCAGAGTTTCAAAATTTTCTCCATCATTTTCCTCAGTAAAATTTCAGTTATTCAGAAATGTGACATATGATAATTTTGATAATTTCTAAGAAAATAATCTCTGAAAATTTCTACAAAAACTTTTAGGCTCCGTTCCTTAAGTCGGAATTGGGGGTTCGGAATTGGCATTCATTTGCCAATTCCAATTTGTGATGTTCGGCAGCGCAAAAAAATAGTGGGAATCAGAATTGAGTTTAATTCGCATAGGAAATAGATATAGCTCAAACCGGCCAGCGTCATTTCCGACCTCTCGAGGTCTGAAATTGTGATTCTGCCTGCTCTTTCGCGTCTCCCACACTCTGCTCGTCATCTGCAGCCCTGCTAGCGCATTTGATTTCTCACTCGCGACTCCTCTCTCCTGTCTCTTCTCCGGAGAGGCCTCCCCATCGACGTGCGATTCCTTCTCCGTCGTCTATCCGGCAGCAGGTATACCTCTTCATCTTCTTCTTTTTTGCTTCGGTTTTGCCCTAGAACTTGTTGTTTTTGTAGATCTAGGTGGTTTCCAAACTGTGGATCACGAAGGTATACCTTGCCCTGGAGCATACTTCTCCATTTCATGTTTTCCATATCTCCTCTCTCACCATATGTTCTTGCCAGGGGTGGAAAGGCAAGTCGAGAAACTCAGTCACACTCCCTTTCCTTCTCGAGTCTTCTTCAAGCTCACGCCTTTTTTTGTCCAGTAGGCACATACAAAGCATAGATTGAGCACTATGTTATCCATTCCATAACCTGTGAATTTTTTTGAATAGGATTTTGAGATGATTTGGAGCCCCTGATGCGCAAATCTCGCACACTGCTATAGGTGGTAGCTAGACTGCGGCACGAAACGGCAGTGTGCCGATCGTTCAAGTAATATAAAATATGGGAGTGAATCCCCAAGTATCGAATCTCAAAGGAACACGGTAAGGTGGAGTTTACTATTGAGGAAGGACTTGATATTGAAGTTCATAAGTCGGATGGATTGCGGGAGAGTTGATTTGGCTTTTGGAAAATAAAAGAAAACAACTACAACTACTCCTATGCAATGCCGCTATGCAATGCTTTGCCAGGAGGGATGGAAAACTACGTAGGCCTTGAACGCACTACTTCGCAAGGGCGGATGGACGAGTAGGCAAGCGGATGGAGTGGTAAGTGCGGAATCGAACTATGCAGGCCTTGAGCGCACTGCTTTGTGAGGCGAATGGATTACACGGGCCGCTATGCCATGCTTCACTAGGCGGATGGAAGAGTAGGCACACAAAATGGGCTAGTAGGCAAGCGGAATGAAGTGGAGGGTGGAGTGGATTTGGCGGCGCACCTCTAGTGACTAATAAACATACAACATAATTTCATAAACATGAATTATCATAAAGAGCAAATATGTTTATAGCACAACATCAGCAATAAAATGAAGAACACAAACAAATACATTCACACAAGTAGAGAAAAATGCAAGAGATACAACCGAATCCGGAGGCTTGTTGTAGATTCTCGGTAGGAGTTATCAGGTTGTAAATCCACGTCCTAGCTCGGTCCCAACTATCGTCCGGGGTAGAGGAGGGCTGTCACTTCCTCCCAATGGAACCATCTTCTCCGGTAAACTACAATCCGGCCACGTCCGATGCGAAGAACTCTTTGCTTGGCGATGAAGATGAGTGTAGATTCTTCTCCTTGAAGCACTTGGATGATGGAGGCGGCCGTGAGGATGCTCCGGCTTTAGACTTGCAATGAAATGGTTTTCAGAGCTCCTCCTTAAGGTGGGCGGCGATGGAGCGGTTAAAAAGGGCAAAACTGGAGCTCTTGGGCGCGGGAAAGATGATCGATCATCATTAGGGCAGAAATCTGGGCTTTTATAGAAATCAATCAGAAATTTGGTCACGCACGGTCGAACGCACGACCGTGTGTGAACCGTGCGATATTAATCAAGGAAAAAAGGCCAGGCAGACGATGCAGGCGCGCCCGTGCATTTTACTCACGCACGATCGAAGCTGACTGTGCGTGAAAACGCACTGGCAAATTCAGATTGGCCAAAACAAGGTTAAATAGGTTGATCATGCGATTCCTTCATGCACGGGCAACTGCCCGTGTGTTGAAACGCACGATCAACTACAGAACATCATTTTCACCACAGAAGAGAACGCTCGATCGCATTCGACCATGCGTGAAGGAAAACGCACGACCGTGCGATATACGTAGACATGAATTCTTGGTAAAAAAATGGATGAACCGTCCACCTGCATCAGCCACAACCCAGCTGGGAATACCCCTCCAGCTCAAGCATAAACGCATAAAAAGAATGGGGAGCACATTGTGCTTGCACCCAACAAGAAAGCATGCAATTGCATACCACAATAGGCCTAAAAGGTGCACTTCGTGTAATCCGGAGTATCAATGCAATATAAGCAATAATGTGCAGAAAGTGAAGTGTAAATGCGTGAAAACAAGCCTAGATGAGTACGAAAAACCCTATATAAATCGGACTCATCACACCCCCAGACTTACCTGTTTGCACGTCCCGAGCAAACAAATCCGGCGAAGTATGAAAATGGTAGTTAGTGAAGGGAATTGCAAAATAGGAGTACGGTGCGAAGTATCATACGCATGCAAATAGAAATTCAGTAAAAAGAGATTCTAACTATGCTAACTAATTTACAAAAGTGTTAAAGCGTAAATAAAGATTTAGTTATACTCAGATGGTGAATCATGAAGAATTTGTGCGGTCGTGCACGGTGTGAAAGTAAACAAGCCACTCAGGAGGGTGTTGCAAAAGACCGGAATTCAGGGATAACTCCGCTGAAATCCATCAATGATGAGAGCCATAAGCTTTCCCGGTTACACACTCTCCACGGTGCTAGCAAACTCACAAGTTAAATCAATTGGACTTTCAGGTTATAATGGGGCTTAGGTTACGGTATGATATTCAATGATAAACGAGATGGCTACGCAACCCAATTGAGTCAAAAGATAACGCTGCACCCAGACAAGACCAAGAACGATGCTAGTGTGACACACCCCTAGACTTAGCTTGAAAACTGGGTGTGTACACATCCTACTCCAACAAATTCCAGCTGAATTTTCTAATACTCTCAAAGGGATTTCTTTTCAGTTCTATTCCTTCCTCAGATTTTTCTTTTCAACTTCTTTTTTCTAATTATTTTATCGCCCAATTGGTTTACAAAAATGTGTTCAGCACACAATATAATCTCTTTTTTTTCACATCACAATAATTCCAAACATCACACCCAAATAAGAAATATAATTTCAGTTAACTCACTACTTGGTTGCGATAATAGGATAAGCTTCAGGTTTTGGTGATTGAAAGAAGAGCTGAAACAAAGGAGGGGTAGGCACAAATTTGGCTTGCAATCGTAAGTGAATGGGTCATGGAAAACAAAGCTCAAACTAGCCAACTAAATGGCCTACATCATGTTCAACTTATTGAATCGCTCTCACCCATGCTTCAAGAGTCGCTTGGGGTAAGTTCTTAGCCCACGAGAAAGATAAACCTTCCTTCCGACTCGAGCAAGGCACAACTAGCGCTTGCCTACACACAACACCGTGCTACCGCCAATTTCATTCACATTCACCAATTGAGTATAATAAATCTAAAACTACGCAAAAACAATAATCGTAAATTAAATGCATAGAAATAATCTAATTTTACTCCAATTTCTACTAGAGCATGCGGATGCGACTAGAGCACTACAAGAGTCAACATCGCACTCCGATTTGCAATTCCTAAGCTAACGTCCTATTTCACATTCCAAACCAAGATATTGTTTATGGAAGCACACAAACAAATGAGTGCGCGCTTGCGTGGGTGTTGGTGTGCGGTGCATATGAAACAATAATTATAAAACTGAACTAAAATGTACTTCTAGTATGCAAATGATATGTGCACGTGCAGTGGGCCACAAATACAACAGCTCTCCCCCAGACTTAATCTAAACAAACCAACAAAAGATATAACCACGAAATTCAAAAGAAGTCTAGGGAAAAAGAGTACGCAATGCTCAGCAAGAGAGCATACCAGAAGATTGGCATGTGAATCAAGACAAAGCTACATCATCCGCCATTCAGAAAAAGGACCTGCAGGTGTGAGCTCCGCAAAAACAAAAGAGAATATACACACTAAAATGAAATACCACTAACTAAACTAGATAAAATAAAAATGCAGGAAAAGGTAAGATAACTACTGGGATTATTGTCATCCCAGCACGACTTATTTAAAAAAAAAACAGTTCTAGCTAATGGGCGTATGAAAAAGGAAATGAACAGGTAACTGTTCTAATATGCGTGTCGGTAGCGGGTACCGATACGGCGACAGAACAATTACCCCTCTACCTAAATAATAATACCTGCTTAACACAGGTAGAGGAAATAGGATGTAAGAAGAGGATGAAGGCTGGTCCTCACTAATCTCACCACAAAATAGATCCTTGCCCAGCAAGGTGTCATCTCCAGGGAGGCAGCAGGAGGAGAAGGCAATGAGTGGAGCTTCCTCTACGGAGCGGGGATCAACCTCCTCACAAAAGAGGATGCTCTCATCATTGACTTGAGCATCATGCTCCAAGTCCTCCTGGGGTACCTGTGAAGACTTAACCTGCACAGGATAAGCTTCAGGTTTTGGTGATTGAAAGAAGAGCTGAAACAAAGGAGGGGTAGGCACAAATTTGGCTTGCAATCGTAAGTGAATGGGTCATGGAAAACAAAGCTCAAACTAGCCAACTAAATGGCCTACATCATGTTCAACTTATTGAATCGCTCTCACCCATGCTTCAAGAGTCGCTTGGGGTAAGTTTTTAGCCCACGAGAAAGATAAACCTTCCTTCCGACTCGAGCAAGGCACAACTAGCGCTTGCCTACACACAACACCGTGCTACCGCCAATTTCATTCACATTCACCAATTGAGTATAATAAATCTAAAACTACGCAAAAACAATAATCGTAAATTAAATGCATAGAAATAATCTAATTTTACTCAAATTTCTACTAGAGCATGCGGATGCGACTAGAGCACTACAAGAGTCAACATCGCACTCCGATTTGCAATTCCTAAGCTAACGTCCTATTTCACATTCCAAACCAAGATATTGTGTACGGAAGCACACAAACAAATGAGTGCGCGCTTGCGTGGGTGTTGGTGTGCGGTGCATATGAAACAATAATTATAAAACTGAACTAAAATGTACTTCTAGTATGCAAATGATATGTGCACGTGTAGTGGGCCACAAATACAACAGCTCTCCCCCAGACTTAATCTAAACAAACCAACAAAAGATATAACCACGAAATTCAAAAAGAAGTCTAGGGAAAGAGAGTACGCAATGCTCAGCAAGAGAGCATACCAGAAGATTGGCATGTGAATCAAGACAATGCTACAGCATCCGCCATCCAGAAAAAGGACCTGCAGGTGTGAGCTCCGCAAAAACAAAAGAGAATATACACACTAAAATGAAATACCACTAACTAAACTAGATAAAATAAAAATGCAGGAAAAGGTAAGATAACTACTGGGATTATTGTCATCCCAGCACGACTTATTTAAAAAAAACAGTTCTAGCTAATGGGCGTATGAAAAAGGAATTGAACAGGTAACTATTCTAATATGCGTGTCGGTAGCGGGTACCGATACGGCGACAGAACAATTACCCCTCTACCTAAATAATAATACCTTCTTAACACAGGTAGAGGAAATAGGAAGTAAGAAGAGGATGAAGGCTGGTCCTCACTCATCTCACCACAAAATAGATCCTTGCCCAGCAAGGTGTCATCTCCAGGGAGGCAGCAGGAGGAGAAGGCAATGAGTGGAGCTTCCTCACGGAGCGGGGATCAACCTCCTCACATAATAGGATGCTCTCATCATTGACTTGAGCATCATGCTCCAAGTCCTCCTGGGGTACCTGTGAAGACTTAACCTGCACAGGCTCAGATAGAGAAGGGGGGTTAGGGAATAAAAGAGAAGAAAGACATAAATAATCTTAAATCGGGGGAGTGGTCCCGGTCTCACTCCCGGCAGGATCCAAGGATAGATCACTATCATAATCATAAGTATCATAGCGAGGGGAACCCAATAACTCAAGGGCCTCAGTGGTGAGTTGGGCCTCCTCGTCCCATGAGGAAGTGCAAACCTCCTCATCAAAGAGATTATCCTCCTCATCCCGCCAAGGTGCATCATCGTGATCAAAGTATTCATTCTCCCCTTAGGGGAAAACAAACTCCTCATCCCACTTTAGAGCACCCTCCGACTCAGAACCATCACCCCGCTCCTTTACTTCAATAGGATCATAAAAAATGTGTGTAGAAAAATCTTGCAAAGAAACTGGAGGAACAAAAAGATTTGGTTCCTTCGCAAAAAGATCCACTAATGCCTCCATGGGTAAATTATGAGTGATAGGGACAATGTTGACATGAGTGGAGGAGCAGCGTTCAGGATTGAAAAGACTCGGACAGTCCTTTAATTCACGACCCTCTCCTCAAAACAACAAGCAAACAAAGTTCCTACATTGCCCAGCATTTATCTCCTTCATTTGGTCTAAATAATAGACCATCTTGTAGTAAGTGCTACGAGAAATATCCCATGAAGACATTTTCAACAATAAAAGCAGATATAACGAAACTGAAATTCTTTGCAAGGAAATCTACACAAACTAATAAAACTCCTTGGATTAAACTTGTCTAAAACTTTAAAACAGGAGAGAAAGAAATAATAACAAACAATATATAATTTAAAAGCAAACAAAAATAATAAAGTGGCTATACACACTGGAAGATCTACTATCTCTTGTCTCCCTCTACAACAAACTCACACGTCTGTGTTCCCCGGCAATGGCGCCAAAAAGTTGATGCGCAAATCTCGCACACCGCTATAGGCGGTAGCTAGACTGCGGAATGAAACTGCAGTGTACCGATCATTCAAGTAATATAAAATGTGGGAGTGAATCCCCAAGTATCGAATCTCAAAGGAACACGGTAAGGTGGAGTTTACTATTGAGGAAGGACTTGAGATTGAAGTCCTTAAGTCGGATGGATTGCGGGAGAGTTGATTTGGCTTTTGGAAAATAAAAGAAAACAACTACTCATATGCAATGCCTCTATGCAATGCTTCGCCACGCGGGATGGAAAACTACGTAGGCCTTGAACGCACTACTTCGTAAGGGCGGATGGACAAGTAGGCAAGCGGATGGAATGCTAAGTGCGGAATCGAACTGTGCAGGCCTTGAGCGCACTGCTTCATGAGGCGAATGTATTACACGGGCCGCTATGCCACACTTAACTAGGTGGATGGAAGAGTAGGCACACGGAATGGGTGATTAGGCTAGCGGAATGAAGTGGAGGGTGGAGTGGATTTGGCGGCGCACATCTAGTGACTAATAAACATACAACATAATTTCATAAACATGAATTATCATGAAGAGCAAATATGTTTATAGCACAACATCATCAATATAATGAAGAACACAACCAAATATATTCACACAAGTAGAGAAAAATGCAAGAGATACAACAGAATCTGGAGGCTTATTATAGATTCTTGGAAGGAATCATCGGGTTGTCAATCCGCGTCCTAGCTCAGTCCCAACTATCGTCCGAGGTAGAGGAGGGCTGTCACTTCCTCCCAATGGACCCGTCTTCTCCGGTAAACTATAATCCGGCCACGTCTGATGCGAATAACTCTTTGCTTGGCGATGAAGATGAGTGTAGAGTCTTCTCCTTGAAGCACTTGGATAATGGAGGCGGCCGTGAGGTTGCTTCGGCTTTAGATTTGCAATGAAATGGTGGCCGAAGCTCCTCCTTAAGGTGGGCGGCGATGGAGCAGTGTAAAAGGGAGAAACTGGAGATCTTGGGCGCGGGAAAGAAAATCGATCCTCATTAGGGAGGAAATCTGCGCTTTTATAGAAATCAATCAGAAATTTGGTCACGCACGGTCGAACGCACGACCGTGCGTGAACCATGCGATATTAATCAAGGAAAAAGGCCAGGTAGACGAAGCAGGCGCGCCGGTGCATTTTACTCATGCACGGTCGAAGCCGACCGTGAGTGAAAATGCACTGGCAAATTCAGATTGGCCAAAAACAAGGTTAAACAGGTTGATCGTGCGATTCCTTCATGGACGGGCAACTACCCGTGCATAGAGACGCACGATCAACGACAAAACATCGTTTTCACCATAGAAGAGAACGCACGATCGCATTCGACCGTGCGTGAAGGAAAACGCACGACCGTGCGATATATGTAGACATGAATTCTGGGTAAAAATGGATGAACCGTCCACCTGCATCAGCCACAACTCAGCTGGGAATACACCTCCAGCTCAAGCATAAACGCATAAAAAGAATGGGGAGCACATTGTGCTTGCCCCCAACAATAAAGCATGCAATTGCATACCACAACAGGCCTAAAAGGTGCACTTTGTGTAATCCGGAGTATCAATGCAATATAAGCAATAATGTGCAGAAAGTGAAGTGCAAATGCGTGAAAACAAGCCCAGATGAGTCCGAAAAACCCTATATAAATTGGACTCATCAACCCCACATTAACTGATTATCTTTTACTAGTTTATGGTTATTCATAGAAGCTACCATTTTTTGTTAATTAGTTTGAGAAATCAAATTAACAGTGGAGGATTGAGTTGCAGCTTGCAGTAGGCTCATTTTCATGTTTTCAATTTCACAGTAATTTTCATTTGAGTTCACCCAAATAATCCTTATCTTGATTAATGGCTCGAATAAAAACATGGAATAAATACTACCAAGAGATATCAGCAATGCTAGATACTAGTGGATTTGGCTGGGATTGGGAGCACAATATGGTGACGGTAGATTGTGAAGATGTTTGGGCCAACTATGTTCAGGTAATATTTTATTTTGACAATTACTTACATGTTTAGAAATTTTAAATATTTATGAGTCTAATTTAAACTTGAAGGCACACCTGACAGTAAAACATTATCGGAGCAAAGTGATCGTGAATTGGGGTGACTTAGCTATGATATATGGGGTTGATAGAGCTACTGGAGCTCATGCTGCTACTGCATCAGAGTCAATAAACGAGATCCACATTGATGATTCGGTGGAAGACAATGTGGTTGAGGAGGTCGAGCAAAATACCCAAAAGAATAAGAAAACATCTGCGGTAGATATTATTGCGGATGTTGTTTCTGCAATAGCGAGGAACATGGAGCATGAGAACAGTTTGCCTTCTCAGCCGCCGCCGCCGATCACAAAGGCAGACAGAATATATGCGACTATTGCAGCTATTACAGATCTGACTGAGGTTGAGGTCATACAGGCTATTGATGTGCTGAGTGTTGACGTCATGAAGAGCGACGTGATCATCGCTTTACTGGTGCCAATTAGGAGAACCTGGCTCTGCTTACATTTACTCGATTGATTATATATGAATTTATATTTTGTATGTTGCGGACTTTTTTTATGATGTGGACTTATGTTTTATATGTTGTTAATGCGGACTTCTATTTTAATTCTGATCTTTTTATTCGGTTTAAAATTTAATGTTATAAATTTGAAATTTCAATTCCATCCATTGAATTTTAACATACAGCCAAACAGCGGAATTACCAATTCCAATTCTGATGACAGAATTCCTGCAGTTAGCCGAACAACAGAATTGGAATTGAATTCAATTCCAATTCCTGCGGGAATCAGAATTGACTTCAATTCCAAATCCTGCATCTCATTTCCTGCGAAACGAACGGAGCCTTAGAGGTTATAATTGGTGTTACAAGTGATTCTTCAGAGTTTCAAAATTTTCCATAAGGTTTTAACAATAAACATTTCACTAATACATAAATGTGACATATTTCAAATTTATCAAAAACTTAGGATTTTTGGTCCCAAAAATCCTAATTTCCCCTGAGGTAATGTATTATGTCATAATAAGGGTGTGGCCAAAATCTCAGTGGCTAACACAAAGCAATATATGCCAAATACACAAAATATCCTTTTTGGCTATATGCGTCCCAAAAATCCTAATTTTCCCCTGAGGTAATGTATTATGTCATAATAAGGGTGTCGCCAAAATCTCAGAGGCTAACACTAAGCAATATATGCCAAATACACAAAATATCCTTTTTGGCTATATGCACACCTTAACACATTTAAGGCAAAGACATGCAAGTGGAATTTCCCCACATGCAGAGGTCCAACTGCTCCCAAATTTCAACCAGAGTCCAGTAATAACCTATGAAATATGTCACCCAAATTTGGGGTCATTTTGAGTTACACAACTCTATAAATTCATTTATTTGAATAATCACATTATGAACAAAACAATAGAGAAATGTTTCCAAAAATTCTGATTTTTGGAGGGGTGATGAGTTCTCTTATGACTCATCTATGTTTCAAATTTCAAATGCATGTAAGGTGTATTTATAGATATATTCACAAAATAGACATGCATGCACACTTTGTACAGCCTAAACCAAAACTAGTGCCCTAGGGGCTCTAGTGCACCAAATCACATGAAATCAGTGCCCAATTAAAGTTAAGACAAGGATCTACACCTTTTGTATTCAAGGGTTTTGCTAATTCTGCCACTAAGGCACCTAATTTTAAGCCATAAATCATTGATAAAAGTGTGACAGATTTATCTAACATGAAATTAATACATTCATTTAATCCTGCACAAATCATAAAGCAGATCCAAGGGCCACGGGTCATCTTTTTCCTCTAGCCAACGACTAGGATTTCCCCGGCATGTAGCCCTTTGATCTCCCATTTCCCGACCACCCTCTGCTCTCAACTGCCGGCCACCACCTCCACCACCTCTGTTAAGGTGGTGGCTACCGCCAGGCGGCGACACGGCCGCCGGAGATCGCTTCTCCAGCGATCCCGAGCTAGAACAAAAGATCAAGAAATCCCCCACATTCTCACATGTGATCTGGCTCAATTGAGCGCGATTTCTCAACTAATTGGATATAGAGGCTAGCACCGAGGGAGAGGGGGAGAATCCAACCTGAATGAGGGCTTGAGAGTGGGTAATTCATTGGGGCGGGATGGCGGCGAGTCTCTCCTGCGAGCCTCCTCAACTCCTCGATTCTCCTCCAAATGCAGTGAACTCAAGAGTTTGCCCGGCTGCCTATAGCTCTCTGAAGCTGATGGTGAGTTCAAATGGAGAAGAGGAGGGCTCTAAGCGTGTCTCGAATTAAGGAATGGTTCGACCATGCCTCGTTTGTTCATCCCAGCCGCCAATTGGCATGTGTTCTGCCAAATATTGGCTGGGTATTTACTAAGGAGCTCAGTTATAGCTTTGGGCAGATGAATGGAGTGCCAAATGGCCATCATTCCTCAAAATCCTCTTTGACTTTAATGGATTTTGGGGAAAACCCCAGTTTACCCCTTTGCATGCCCTTGTATGTTGGAACCAGAGGGCATGGCTGGTAATTAGGCATGTGGGATGCAGAATTGGCTTTGGTAGAGGCCTTAGCCCAATTGAATTTGATTTGGGATTTTAATTTCTTCCTCAAAAAGAAATCGAAAGGGGGTTCTCGCCGATCGACTGAATGCCCTGTGGGTTCCGACTTCGACTGCCAGTCCCGACGATCGACGGGATGTCCTGTCAATCGACAGGACCACCTATCGATTTTTCCTAAAGCCTATAACTAATTCCATTCACGGGATGTCCCATCTATCGACTGGACCACCCGTGGATTTTTACTTGATACAATTAACTCAATTGATGGGATGTCCCATCGATCAACGTGACCACCCGTCAATTTTTTACTTGACAGAAATAATTCCATCGACGGGATGTTCCATGGATCGATGGGACCACCTGTCAATTTTTACTTGACAGCCAATTAATTCCATCGACGGGATGTCCCATCGATCGACGGGACCACTCATCAATTTTTACTTGATACAACTAATTCCATCGACAGTATGTCCCATCGATCGATGCCACCACACATCGTTTTTTAATTGATAGCCAATCCCGACGATCCTTACCTGATATAATTAATTCCTGCACTGATCTTGATGCAGATCGGAGGGCTCCTCGTCATCTTCCTCCTCTAGTGGACCACATATAAGTTCTCTCAATTTAATGTGACCTATGATCACCACCTAGATCAAACCCACCTCACACACCACATGTACTAACCTAATTTAAGTCAAGGGAACTAGTAGGAAATGGGATGTTACAAATCCCAATAAACAAAAAAAATTAATTTTGTCCCCGATATTTAAGTTCGGGTCTACTGGGTTCTCACAACGTAAATAAGTAATTCTTGAGGGGGTTTAGGTTGTACATGAAGTGAATAGTCTCGGGTACTGTTGCTGCATGAGATCCATAGACCCCCATGTGTGTTACTCTCATCCATAATTGGACCATAGCACCTTGACTAAGGGAACTTTCTTCTTCCACGAGACTCGGACTGCGGTATCGTCAATCCAGATTGTCTCCAGATGGACTGATCAATCAGACTCTACCGGGCCCGAGGTGGAAGTTATGTGCTACTCGGCCTAAGTAGATCTCTTTGTAGTGAAGAGACATGGAAGACGTCGTGCAAGTTCGCCAACTCAAATGGAAGCTCCAGCCTAAGCTAAGGGATCGATCCGCTCTAGGATCCTGTAAGGCCCCGAAAATTGAGGGCTGAGCTTCTTGTGTCCTTGCACCCGCGAGACACCATGCACCGGGAACATCTTTAAATAGACTCTGTCTCCCACTTAGAACTCCACCTTCCGGTGCCTCGCAATGTAATACTTGGCCTGCCTACTCTGAGCCTCTAGCATCCTATCCCTGATCATCCAAACTGTAGCATCTGTGTCTTCAACGAACTCTGATCCGAGTGCCTTCTTGTCTGTATCTTGGACCCAAGAAAGCAGTGTCCGACACTTCCTATCGTATAATGCCTCATACGATGCCATCCTAATGCTTGCCTGGTGTCCGTTGTTGTATGAAAACTCGATCATTAGTAACAAACTCTCCCAGGGCTTTCCCTTATCCAAAATGCACACGCATAGCAGGTCCTCCAAGGTCCGCTCTATCTACCCGTCAGTCTGAGGATGGAAAGCGGTGTTAAACGTAAGCTGAAACCCCAAGTATGACTGCACTGCTCTCCACTCTCTAGAGGTAAAGTGACCATCGCAATCTGAGACAATAGTCTTGGGTATGTCGTGGTACCTGACGAAGTGTTCCACAAATAACCTTACCAGAACTGCAACTGAATCGTCCTTCCTGACCAGTATGAACCGTGCTACCTTGGTCAATCTATCTACTATTACCCAAATAGAATCATGCTCGGAGTGGGAGCATGGCAATCCGTGTACGAAGTCCATGGCTATATCCTCGAACTTCCACTCCTACACTGGTAGTGGATGTATAAGTCCTGCTGGGCTCCTGCATTCTGCCTTCACTAGCTGGCAAGACTCGCAGTGTGAGACAAAAGATATGTTGTTTTTCTTCATTCCAAACCAATACATGTCTCTCCAAAGGTCCCCTGTCATCTTGGAGATCCCGGGGTGCACTGAGTACCGAGTGCAGTGTGCCTCCCTGAGTATTTCTTCCTGGATCCCACCTCCTGCGGGTATGTATACATGACCCCAGAAATGATTGATATCATTGCGCAATGAATAATCCTCCGACTTGCCCTTTTCTTAGGCTCTGAATAAAGGCTCCAAAGCTGAATCCTGTCCCTGTTGTGCCCTGATGCGGTCTCGTATATCACAAGTGATGCTCAGGGATGCCAGGTACTCCCTGTGGACTACTTGCTCTACCTTAGAAACCACGGTAATGTGCATATCCTTTATCTTCCTCACCAGCTCCATGGCCATCATTTGGGGCTCCGGTCCAGAAGTGTCGGCCCTCCTACTCAGGACATCTGCTAAAGTGTTCACCTTCCCTGGATGATAGTACATGGTATAATCATAGTCTCACAAGAACTCTAGACACCTCTATTGGTGTAGGTTCAAATCCTTCTGGGTGTCGATGTTCTTGAGACTCTTGAGGTCAAAGAAGATCTCACAATGATTCCCATACAGATAATGCCTCCATATCTTCAAGGCGAAGGCCACCACTCCAAGCTCTAGGTCGTGTACCGGATAATTTTGTTCACGCTTCTTCAGCAACCTCGAAGCATATACAATCACATGACCATGCTGCATGAGGACAGCACCCATACCCTGGTAAGATGCATCAGTGTAGATCTGGAATCCTTCCTTCCCAGATAGGAGGGCAAGGATAGGGGTTGATGTGAATCGATCCTTCAACTCCTGGAAAGCTGCCTCGCACTTCTCTGTCCACGTGAAAGCAACATCCTTCTTCGTCAAGGACGTGAGGGGGAGTGTAATCTTTGATAATCCATGCACGAACTTACGATAATACCCTGCAAATCCCAGGAAGTTGCGGACATCCGAGGCTGACTTCGGCCGTGGACAATCTCTCACTACTTGCACCTTGATCGGGTCTACTGCCAACCCGGCCCCGTTGATGACGTGTCCTAAGAATGCCACCTCCTGTAGCCAGAAGTGACATTTTGAGAACTTTGTGTACATCTGTTGCTGCCATAATTGCTTAAGACTTGATCAAGTGATGGGTGTGCTCCTCCTTCATCTTGGAGTAGATCAAGATATCATCAATGAATACAATGACAAATCTATCCAGGTAATGCTCTAACACACGGTTCATCGTTGTCATGAATGCAGAGGGAGCATTCGTGAGCCCGAAGAGCATCACCGTGAACCCATATAACCCGTAGCAGGAACTGAAGGCTTTCTTCGGGATATCCTCATCCCGAATCCGCAACTGGAAATATCTGGATCTCAGATGGAGCTTGGAGAACCAGAAGGCTGCCTGTAGTTGGTCAAATAACTCGTCGATCTTTTGTAACGGATACGTGTTCCGCACCGTCAGCCGTTTCAACTCCCGATAATCAATGCATAGTCATAGTGACCCATCCTTCTTCTTCACGAATAATACTGGTGATCTCCATGGCGATGAACTAGGCCTGACAAATCCTGAGTGCACCAGCTCCTAAAGATGGGTCCTGAACTCCACTAACTCCTTCCGTGGCATCCTATACGGTGCTCGAGACACCAACCTTGCTCCTGGTTCCGATTGGATCTGGAAATCCATATCTCTATACGGGGGTAGTCCGGGTAATTTCTCAGGAAATATATAGGAGAAGTGCCTAACTACCAGAATATCTGCTATGGATACCTCCATCTCCGCCATCTCGAAACAGATTAGATACACCTCGTCTCCCTGCTCATGGGCCTTGATAACATGTGCAGATGATAATGAAAGATGGGAGGTGGTTTTAATTCCTTCGATCACAACTTCAAAATCATCATGCCTTAGCACAATTTTCATTGTCGGGCAGTTGATCATAGCATGATTCCAGTGCAGCCAGTTCATGCCCAAAATTAGGTCAAAATCTGGCATCTTCAAAAGCGTTGTCCGCACTTCAAATATCTTTCCACCAATCTCCACATTCATGTTGCACTAGGCACATGTTGCTTTATTCGACCCGTCTGGAAGTCGCACCTTCCTCTGGATGCCCTGAAAGTGTTGTATTTTGTCTAGTCGTCAACGAATTTCTCTGACACGAATGAATGTGAGGCATCCATATCAAATAGAGTGTATGTGGGTTTGCCGCAAACAAGCACTATACCTGGGTGGTTTTGTTGTTTGGGTCATAAATTAAAGTACAACTATGTTTTCTACAAGGTAAAGTAATCGTAAAGGAGAACAATAAAGTACCTGTAGAGACCTCTTCAGGGTTCTGGGGTTCTATGAGATCCAGTGCGTACATATGCTCTGGCCGTCGGCCTCTGCCATGAGGCCTTCATCCCCAACCTCAACCTCGGCCTCTGCCCTGCTATACTTGAGTGGATGCATGAGGGGGAGGAGGAGGAAGAAACTGTTGAGGGCAGTTATCTCTGATGTGCCCCGATTGGCGGCAGCCATTGCATATCACTGGATGCCATCCCCGATCATCTTGCCTCCCTGGCTCTTGGATCCATAGTGGTGGAGGAGCCATCAATTTAGGAGGCTGCTGCTCTGGTCTGAAGTTGGGACGAGGACATCCCTCACCTCTTCTGTGACTCATCATTTTGCCATACTACGGGCCCTTGTTGCTCTCCAAGATATGATCCGTCGACCGATATCTTTCCACTGCTCTGCACCATCAAATGGTAGGCCTCCATCTTTTTAGCCATATCGATGATCTTAGTAGACATGCCATACGATATGAAAAGTAGAGAATGCCTCAATGAATCCCTGAAACCCCGATAGAACCTCTTAGCATACTTCCTATCATCCAATTCATGTACCTCTACAAATCTGGCCAGGTGGGAGAACTCCCTCTGGTTTTCAATTACTAATTGGGTCCCCTGACAGAGGTTCAAGAACCTCTCTTCTAGCTCGTCCCTATCCGTGGAAGATACAAAGTGCTCTAAGAAAACATCACATAACTCATCCCATGAGATATCTGACTACTCCCAATCTGCAAATGTGGAGTCCATCACTGACATCCACCATTTCCTGGCATGTGAATCCAAAACAAAAGTCGCTAAAGAAACTGCTCTGTTGACCGGGCAGCTGATGCCTGCTAACATTTCCTGAATGGAGTCGAGCCACTCCTCTGTCTTCACTGCATTCTCCATTCCATGGTACATCGGAGGAGACAGATTCTTGAAATCACTCATCCAATTTGATCAGGGGTTTGGTTGTGAGGTTGGAGCCTATTGAGCTCTGAATGCATCCAGAATAGCCATTAGAGTTTGCCCCAACTCCATCTGCTGCAAAAGGGTGGAAGTCGGAGGGGGAGGTACAACATCCCATGGATCAGCAAACTGTGGGGACTACACAAAATTATGGTTGAATTAGGATTGGACTAACCCAATGCTTAAATGGACTATTTTCTATGATTTTTACACTTGGGCACACCATAGCTTCCAATGCTTAGTTTGTCCGCAAACTAAAGCTTGAGCGGGGTGGCCTAGTGCTGTGGAACTCTTTCTCTTATGATCATTTGTTCAAGTGTACCAGTTTGTAAGACCCCCCTCCCCCTACTAGGAGGGTTACCCGGGTCTTATGCCTAGAACCTCCGCCTTTTGGATGACACCAACATACGGGTTAGTTGTCACCGTAAGACGCCAATTCTGTCAGCTAACATGATCATTTTACGTTTAGGCCAATAGAGAATAGAATAAGAAATAGTAATAAGCAAGTCCACATCACAATATTTCATAAAAGAAATATAATAGTCCAGCAATGAGCACAAAAAGAGAGCAAGGGCTTATTCCTGATACATAACCAAATGAAATGCAACAAAATAAACCCTCTCTCTCAACAACTCTACGTGGAAGCTAAACACTCTCATCATACAACACCTGTCTCGTAGTGTAAGTAATGCGCGACACCTTCTCCTCAGTTCCTGCCACATTGTTTGTCTGGTCGTGCTGGTGCTCCATCTCCTCTGGCTCCGACTGTCACAACCGACCGTTAGTCATAAAGACTAAGCCAAAATTGTCCCCGCCTCCCCCCGCGACTCCTTGGCACCGAGTGGGAGGAAGGAAGCGGAGGACATAAAAGTGGAATAACAAATGCAAGTGACAAGGGAATCTATACTAGAAGTATATACATAACAAGGTAAACTATACAAGCCGATATATACATTACACGGTAAACTATACTAGCAGTATAAGCAGGTAAGCAGTAATGAACGGTAAAAGAAGTAAGTAAGTAAAGCAGTGTGCGCAAGTATAGTAAACAAATAAAGTATTCTACAATTACATAATTATCTTAACTTATATGAATGCCCATACAAACTTATAAGTTAGGATTTCTAGAAGTTTAACTTATCATATAAAAGAGCCCACATAAATTTATATGATAAGGGTCTACAATTAATGTTCTATTGTTTATGTATGTTATGATATGCATGCTATGATATGATTCATACAGGTGCAACTCACCCACACGACTCTGTGATCACAGATCTTTTGTTCCCAATTTTTGGATTTATTCTTGATGCGCTATTTCAGCAATGCTAATTAGCAAGCGTGAAATGCAATACGACGGCAGTGCACCGGTCGCTCAAGTAATAAAATAGGGAGGAACTCCCCGAATATCGTTCTCTAAGGACCGCAAGTTAGGTAGTATGATTTGCTCAAACCAGGAAATCAGTTAAAAGGATTAATAAGAAACAAAGGGGGGTTGTGATTTGGGTTCCTAAGCTATTGCAGAATGAAAAGAAATGCGGGTCGAAAAGCACCGCTTCGCAACGTGTGGGTGAGGGCAGCGGCCGCGATGCCTTGCTTCTGTAAGCGGGTGGAGTGGCCACAGTGCGGGGTTCATGAGGGTCGTACTCACCTCTTCGCAAACATCACCAATAGCAATCGCTAAGTGGCTTCACACACAAGCAACCTAGGCTATCACAACAACAAACAAGGGCTATTCTTGCCACCGCATCAACATTAGACATGAACACAAGCAATAATCCTTAAGATTAACTTAACAAGCATTCATACAACGCATAAACAAGTACAAGCATCAAGGGTTAGAGATGACCACAAAGAAGATATCACCGCGTCTTGGGTTCACGGACGAAATAAGAGGTTGTCGGGCTCTCTCCGGGCTCGGCCCTCAGATGGCGTGCTAACTCGAAGGAGGCTGTCACCGCTCCAACGATCTTCAGCGCTTCTATGGTCTCCTCGGCGAGGAATGCTTGATCTAGCGGCGGCGGAAGCTTGCAAACACTCTCGGATGGAAGGATGATGAAGGAGATCGCCGGAGATGGTCTCCTCTTGCCTCCTAAAGTGGAAAGGGTGAAAATGGAGGGATTCCCAGCCTTTCTCGCGAGGGGGATCGAGCTCTGTCCCGTCACCCCAATGACAACAACATTTCCTGCTTAAAAACTAAACAGGCAGAAAAATGGTCACGCACGGTCGAACGCATGACCGTGCGCAGACCGTGCGTTAATTAATGATAAAAACTGGCGTGAAGACGAAGCTGCGCCGCCCGTGCGATTTACTCACGCATGGGCAAATCCGTTTGTGCATCAAAACGCACGGGCAAATTTAAATACGGCATAAAACAGCAGAAACAGTAGACCGTGCGTTTTACTCACGCACGGGCGATTCCGACCGTGCGTCAAAACGCACGAGTAAACTCGGATCGCCAGTTTTCTACCCAGATGAGAGCGCACGACCGCAGCAGACCGTGCGTCAAGGAAAACGCACGACCGTGTGTTTCACACAGTTATGAAATCTGGGAGAAAGCTGGATACAAGACAATCCGGCCACCTGCACACAAGAAAAACAAGCTTGGAATCCACCTCCAGCACCAGATAAACATAGAGAAATGGAAGGGGAGCACCATGTGCTTACCCCCAATAACAAGGAGCGCAATTGCACACCGAAATGGGCCTAACAGTGCACCTAGCAGGGAATAGTGAATATGAATGAAAACATGCCTAAAGTGTGGTGCAAAGACTAGATAATCGGCTCAGATGAGTCCATAAATATATATATAAATGGGACTCATCACACCCCCAGACTTAACCATTTGCACGTCTCAGGCAAACTACCTAGCCCTCCTGTCGGAACAATTGGATGTTAGCGTGAGTGTGAGCGGTAGAGACCAATGTGAAGTCGCATGCGCACGTGCATAGAAATACATTAGAACAGAATTAAACTCTTGATTATATCTAACTATTTCTAGAACAGTGGTTTGAAATTCATTTTACTTGGATGGTGAATCCTGGTGAATCTTTCGGTCGCGCAAAAATGCAAAATAATGTGACTAATGAGTAGAGTATTACTCGAATCGAAGCTCGGGACAAACTCCTAAGAAATCCATCAAAGTCAGTGTCCATAGACTTGCATGTTCGCACTCTCTCTACTGCATGAGACGACTTGTATCTAAAATCAATAGGACTTATGGGTTAGAATTGGGCTTAGGTTGAGTATAGGCTAGGTAAGTAGAAGGACGATGAGAATCGCATTCAACACAACCTGAGCACTCAAGAGAATTACAATCACCAATACAAAATTTTCAAGAATTACACAACACCCCCAGACTTCAACTGAACACTAGGTGCGTGTTAAGCCAAAAATAAATTGAATTTGTCGAGAGAATATTATTTTTGCACCACTTTTTTTTTCTTTTCATTTCTTTCTTTTCTTTTCTTTTCTCTCATTGACAAAATGACATTTGTAAGTACAATAAAACGGCTCCTTTAGCTAATTCAAAACTGCCATACACAACAAAGATGACACCAAATGCGATCGAAAAAGAAATTTCTTTCAGCTCAAAGGTTGGTGTGAAAATAGGTTCGGCCGTATGGCTTTGGTTAAATTTTAGTGGAACTAAACAAGGAGGAAGGGTAGGCTCAAGTGGGCTTGCAACAGTGATTATGTAGGTAAGGATTTCAAAAGCACAACCGGATCAAGAAATGGCCTATATCACATTTTATGATGAGTACTTCAACGCAATCGTTTCGAAAGTCGCCTAGTGCAAGTTCTAGCCACCGAGAAAGGTTGTCCTTCCTTCCGACCCTAGTAATAAGCTACTACTAGTCGAGCTACACTCGACCTTATGCTACCGTTGGATTCACCGGATTCACCACTAAAGTAAAATAAATTGTAGCTACTACAATAGAAATAATTAAATTATAACTCTGAATTTAATTCTACTGTAATTGAATTTCTAGGCATGACGGGAGCACTTGACTAGAGTACTACTCGAGTCAACATTTTTCTCTACTCCTCACTCATACGCTAATAATCCAATTCTTACGAGAGGGGAACCTCGCAGCGATACCCAATAAGTACGCGAGATCAAGTGCGTGTGAACTAGGTGCAAGTGTATGCATTATGTGCAACAAAATACAAATCCTAACTCATCACATTCTAACATGCCATGCAAAGTGTGTGCACGTGCACCGATCACTCTCTCCCCCAGACTTGATCAAAACAAACTAATATAACCGATTCAGAAATAAGTAAGAGAGGGGTAGAGTTGACCTATGCTCATAGAAGAGCATGCCAGAAGTGCGGTAGTTCCAACATTAATATTTTTCATACTTTCCTCATCCTCCACAAGAGAGCATCTGCCTACAATGTTAGCAAAACAAAAATAGTAGTGCATAAAAGGAATTAAAAAGCAGACGGAACCGGGTGGTTCCCATGGGTTGTCTCCCAAGAAGCCCTTTTGTTTAACGTCCTTCAAGGTGGATCAAATACCTGTATTAAAGTTCGATAGAAGCAGTTAAAGAGATTGTTCCAAACTAAAATAAGAACGACCAACACAGCAAAGAGACAAAATAGAGCACAAAATCAGACCAAAGAAGCAGCACAATCACAACCCCGATACACCATCGCGCATCAGCTGTATGCTGATTTGTGGTGGTTATCCCCGGTTACACGAGATGGGAGAGAGATGAAGGCTTTAGGGCCCAAGGAGGATGTCTCCCCCTTGCCCTTAACCTCCTCCTTCTCGCGCCGGAGGGCCACAGAGCGTGCTTCTCGCAGCAATTTTTCTTGCCTCAGCTTCTCCACAGTTGGAGAACGCCAACGTTGATAACTGGCAGAATTTCCCGCCTTGGTGGTGGGTGGCTTCACTTCCGTTGCCGCCGTGGCAACCGGATCAGCCCAATGGACCTGCTTAAAATGTTTGCATTTATTACTTTGACTTGGGCAAATTTTCATAAGGCGCTTTATTCCGCCTTCTCCCTCGTCATTCAATATTCTGGTCGCAATGCTGTCTCTTGCCTCCTTCCCTTCTTCCGTCACAACTTGCAACTTTTCTTCTTTCTTTGCTTCTTCTGGCGATTCTGTTCTTTTCTCGGCTTCTGCATCACTGGATGGTTTCTCAGTAAAAACAAGGGGGGAGTGGATTACTGCTTCTGATACAATCTTGGGGCAAGTGGAGGGCGTCACCTTACAGGGTAAGACAACACACCCCTTAGAAAAGTCTAAGGTGGCACCGCTCTCTTTTAAGAACGGTACTCCCAAGATGGGAATGGATTGATTCAGACTTGGTCCCAAGACATGGAAGTCGGCAACTACCACCGTCCCTTCAATTGTAACTTCCATATTCCTGACCTCTCCCTCAACCTTAACTATAGTACCATTAGCAAGCACTAGTGACTTTTGTTCATCCGTATCCATTTTAAGTTGCAGTTTAGCAACATCCTGCAAAGCGAGGATGTTGCGAGATGAACCAGAGTCACATAGGGCTGTTGTTTCAGTATTATTAATGGAGCATGAGACTACCAATTCACTTAGTTCACCTACTCCCGCGTCGGAGAGACTCTTCCCTTGGTTAATTGGTTTTTTTTTCAGTATTACTGGGAAGGGTCCCTTGCGCACGCTCGGTTAGCACTTGAGCCAGTTGGCCCACTTGCATCTCCAAGTTACGCAAGGACGTGGTTTGGTTCACCATATTAGTGTTGGCGACTTCCATCAACTCTTCCAGATTACTTTTCTTAGGGACTGGGGCACCTTGATTATAACCCGGCTGAGGCGGCCTTGGTTGACTTCCGGACGCTTGAGCATCGTATTGATGCTGGCCCGGTTGCCATCGTGTGGATTATAAGCATTTCCGTAGGGTGCCCCCCTAGATTGATTTCCAACAAACTTTACAGATTCATTTAAACAAAGCTGAGAGAATTCACCTGATGGCTCGCTACCTGGGCACTCAAATGAGTGGTGACCACCGCCTCCACATCCTTCACATGTAATGTTAGACACAGGCGCAGCAGCGGGAGGTAGTGAATCCACCACGAATAGTCCCCGAGCGCTTTTAGGCGCATTTCAACCCGCAGTCCAGAATGTGCTGTGGGACGCAGTGTCTTGCAGAATTCCGAGAGCTTCCTCGGGCGTGTGGTTCATCAGGGTTCCTCCTGCAGCAGCGTCAATCATCGCCTGATGATTGGGATCGATGGTGAAGTAGAAGGTCTCCACGATGTTCCACGGCTGGAGCTCGTGATTTGGGCATTTGCATAGGAGGTCACCAAGACGCTCCCAAGCTTCTGCGAGGGTTTCCTGCTCAGCTTTCCGGAAGGTGGCGATCTCACGCCGAAGGCTCACAATCTTGTCCACCGGGTGGAATTTGGCGAGGAATTTGGACGCAAGCACATCCCAAGTAGCAGCAGTTCCTGGAGGGATAGAATGGAGCCATACCTTGGCTTTGTCACGCAATGAGAATGGAAACAGTCTCAACTTGACTGTTTCGTCAGTGATTCCAGCATACCGGAAGGTACCGCAAATGTCGACGAACTCTGCCAAGTGAAGATGTGGGTCTTCACTGGACATCCCAGAGAACTGCGCGTTGTTACGGATGATGTTCAGGATGACGGGCTTGATTTCGAACTGGTTGTTCATGATGTTAGGAAAAAATCCTGGATACACACTCCCAGCTGTAGGAGTGGTGTAATCTTTCATGGTCCTAGGTCTCGGCCTGACCACTTCATTCTCGTCAGCTACCTGACCCACGACCGATACATTTACCACTCCAGGTTCAGCCATAATTCCATTAACATCCATGGTGGCAGCAGCACGGAGACGCTCCCGCAGGTTACGCTCTATTTCAGGGTCAAATGCTGCGCACTCACCATGATCTCTTCTATGAATACACCTTCTTCAACACAAAAAATAATAATAATAATAATAATAATAAAAAAACAAAAAGTCCTTAAAACGAATTTCCAAGAAGAACAAATCATACACGCTTGCAGTCCCCGACAACGGTGCCAAAAACTTGATGCGTTATTGCGACAATGCTAATTAGCAAGCGCGAAATTCGATACGACGGCAGTGCACCGGTCGCTCAAGTAATAAAATAGGGAGGAACTCCACGAATATCATTCTCTAAGGACCGCAAGTTGGGTAGTACGATTTGCTCAAACCAGGAAATCAGTTAAAAGGATTAATAAGAAACAAAGGGGGGTTGTGATTTGGGTTCCTAAGCTATTGCAGAATGAAAAGAAATGTGGGTCAAAAAGCACCGCTTCGCAACGTGTGGGTGAGTGCAGCGACCGCGATGCCGTGCTTCAGTAAGCGGGTGGAGTGGACACAGTGCGGGGTTCGTGAGGGTCGTACTCACCTCTTCGCAAACATCACGACTAGCAATCTCTAAGTGGCTTCACACACAAGCAACCTAGGCTATCACAACAACAAACAAGGGCTATTCTTGCCACCGCATCAACATTGGACATTAACACAAGCAATAATCCTTAAGATTAACTTAACAAGCATTCATATAACGCATAAACAAGTACAAGCATCAAGGGTTAGAGAGGACAATAAAGATGATGTCACTGCATCTTGGGTTCACGGCCGGAATAAGAGGTTGTCGGGCTCTCTCCGGGCTCGGCCCTCAGATGGCGTGCTAACTCGAAGGAGGCTGTCACCGCTCCAACGATCTTCAGCGCTTCTATGGTCTACTCGGCGAGGAATGCTTGAGCTAGCGGCGGCGGAAGCTTGCAAAAGCTCTCGGATGGAAGGATGATGAAGGAGATCGCCGGAGATGGTCTCCTCTTGCCTCCTACAGTGGAAAGGGTGAAAATGGCGGGATTCCCAGCCTTTCTCGCGAGGGGGATCGAGCTCTGTCCCGTCACCCCAATGGCAGCAACATTTCCTACTTAAATACTAAACAGGCAGAAAATTGGTCATGCACGGTCGAACGCACGACCGTGCGCAGACCGTGCGTTAATTGATGATAAAAACTTGCGTGAAGATGAAGCTGCGCCGCCCGTGCGATTTACTCACACACAGGCAAATCCGTCCATGCGTCAAAACGCACAGGCAAATTCAGATACGGCATAAAACAGCAGAAATAGGAGACCGTGCATTTTACTCACGCAGGGGCGATTCCGACCGTGCGTCAAAACGCACGAGTAAACTCGGATCGCCAGTTTTCTGCCCAGATGAGAGAGCACGAACGCAGCAGACCGTGCGTCAAGGAAAATGCACGACCGTGCGTTTCACACAGTTATGAAATCTGGGAGAAAACTGGATACAAGACAATCCGGCCACCTGCACACAAGAAAAACAAGTTGGGAATACACCTCCAGCACCAGATAAACATAGAGAAATGGAAGGGGAGCACCATGTGCTTACCCCCAATAACAAGGAGCGCAATTGCACACCGAAATGGGCCTAATAGTGCACTTAGCAGGGAATAGTGAATATGAATGAAAACGTGCCTAAAGGTGGTGCAAAGACTAGATAATCGGCCCAGATGAGTCCATAAATATATATATGAATGGGACTCATCAATTCTCCCTCTGGTACCACCGTTGTGGCTACTGCAGCAGTGGAGCGGGTGACTCCACTTCCTAGGCAGGTATACACACTACCAGACATAGACCCTTTGTACGCCTCTGTACACGTTTTAGGTGCACTCTAGAGTATTGCGTACTCTTTGCTGGAACCCACCTGTCTTTTAGGTCGGTTGTTCGTTTTTGGGGATTGTCCTCCAGACTGCAGAATAAACAACCTACTGGCCCCTCAAACCCTCATACCCGCCTAAGTCAACATACTGTCGTCGGTGTGACGACTGGTCCAGTACCGAAGACCCGCCACTAATTATGCATATGCAAGTTATCACAACCCGAGCCTCCAGCTTGCAGGACCAACCTATCCTGATATACAACTTCCCGAGCCTCCATCACATATGACTAAACTGTCCTGATATACAACTTCTCATCCCTTAACTCGGGATGAAGTTACCAAATCTCTTATTAATTTAGTTAGACTACTCTTGTCTAATTATTGTTATACTTAGAAGTTTAGGGTGAATCCTGGAATTCCCGAGGTTTATCCGGTGAAGGGATCTGAGCGGTACTAGGGAATGCGATGGGTCGATACCCAAATTCCCCTTTCCAAGACAATTACTATTATTGGTGGCTACCCTTTTTCTAAAAACCCACTCTCCTTATTACTCATTATAACTAAGATGCTTTATGACTTATCCTTCATTCTATTCTTAAGCAAACATTCTCTTGAATGATGTTCAACACTTAAGATCTCTCATCCTCTAAATGGTGTAGGTCTTGTGTGATTCTCAAATATCCCTAATCACACTCTAATGATATATCATGAACACTTTCCCATGCTGAATAATTATTATAACCTCATAAGGTATTAACTGCCCCTTTATGCATAGTGCGACAAGAATCTACATTATTCCCTAAACTGTAGTACGAGTGTTCTCCAAAAATTCCATGATTTCTATGGGCTGATATAAATGATGTATTACAGCTATGATCCAAATTTTACTGATTTTCTAAGTGATCTTGCTGGTCAATTCATCATATTAAGTTTTCACTATTCGTAGTCCAAAATGTGATCGAACTAGATTTGATTCTTATGATGCAATCTTAACCATATCATGTCCAAATGAGCTACGACTCATACCATATGTTAATATTGGATAATTTAAGAAGTTTCCAGAGTTTTGACATATTTCAAATTAATTTGACCTCTATTTAAAACTCATTAATCATTTGACATATTCAAAATTACAAAGGAAGTACCATGTCAGTAATTTCAAACTTACTAATAAAATTTCCAGAGGTAATAAATGACAAATTAACATGAATTCCAAGGTTCCATAATTTTTCAGAGGTTTTATAATCATAATTTCCACATAAAAAAGGGGGTGAAAATGTAACTTTATACAGCAAGTACTAAATTATGTGTTCCAAAATTTTTGGGAAAATTACTATAGGATTGTAATGACCTAAAAACATCCTATCCATAATTTCATAATTTTCCAAGAACATTTCACCACATATATTTCATAAATTTAAAAGTTTGACAAACTTAATATGTGCAATTTTACCATGTGTTATATATCCAAAAATTCTACCAAAAATTCCAGAGGTTCATAAGTAGATTCCAAATGATTTTCTCTGAGGTTCTAATTAGTGTTACAAGTGATTCTTCAGAGTTTCAAAATTTTCCACAAGGTTTTAACCATAAATATTTCACTAATACATAAATATGACATATTTCAAATTTATCAAATACTTAGAATTTTTTGTCCTAAAAATCCTATTTTTCCCCTTAGGTAATGTATTATGTCATAATTAGGGTGTGATCAAAATCACAAAGGCTAACACTAAGCCATATATGCCAAATACACAAAATATTCTTTTTGGCTATATGCACACCATAACACATATTAGGCAAAGACATGCAAGTGGAATTGCCCCACATGCATAGGTCCAACTGCTCCCAAATTTTAACAAGAGGCTAGTAATGAACTATGAAACATGTCACCCAAATTTAGTGTCATTTGGAGTTACACAACTCCATAAATTTCATTTATTTGAATAATCACATTATGAACAAAACAATAGAGAAATGTTCTCCAAAAATTCTTATTTTTGGAGGTGTGATGAGTTCTCTTATGACTCATCTATGTTTCAAATTTCACATGCATGCAATGTGTATTTACATATATATTCACAAAATACACATGCATGCACACTTTGTGTAGCCTACACCAAAACTAGTGCCCAGGGGGCTCTAGTGCACCAAATCACATGACATCAGTGCCCAATTAATGTTTAGACAAGGATATACAACTTTCATATTTAAGGGTTTTGCTAATTCTGCCACTAAGGAACCTAAGTTTATGCCATAAATCACTGATAAAGGTGTGGCAGATTTATATAACATGGAATTAATGCATTCATTTAATCCTGCACAAATCGTAAAGCAGATCTAAGGGCCATGGGTCATCTTCTTCCTCCAGCAAACGGCTAGGATTTCCCTGGCCTGTAGCCCTTTGATATCTCATTTCCCGACCACCCTCTGCTCACAACTGCCGGCCACCACCTCCACCACCTTTGTTGAGGTGGTGGCTACCGCCAGGCGGCGATACGGCCGCCAGAGACGGCTTCTCCGGTGATCACGAGATAGATCAAAAGCTCAAGAAATCTCCCATATTATCACATGGGATCGGCCTCAATTGATCCTGTTTTCTCTCCTAATTGGATCTAGAGTCTAGCACCAAGGTAGAGGGGGATAAATCGACCTGAATGAGGGCTTGAGAGCGGGTAATTCGCCAGGGCGGCATGGAGGCGAGTCTCTCCGGCGAGCTTGCTCAACTCCTCGATTCTCCTCCAAATGCAGTGAACTCAAGGGCTAGCTCGGCTGCTTAGAGCTCTCTACAGCTGATGGTGAGTTCAAATGGAGTAGAGGAGGGCTCTAAGTGTGTCTCCCATTAAGGTATGGTTTGACCATGCCTCGTTTGTTCCTCCCAGCCACCAAGTGGCGTCTGTTCAGCCCAATTTTGGTTGGGCATTTACTAAGGAGCTTAGTTATAGCTTTGGCCAGAGGAATGTAGTGCAAAATGACCTTCATTCCTCAAAATCCTCTTTGTCTTTAATGGATTTTGGGAAAAACCCCAGTTTACCCCTTTGCATGCCCAAGCAGGTTGGAACCAGAGGGAATGGCGGGTAATTAGGCATGTTGGCTACAGGATGCATGGGCTTTGGTTGAGGCCTTAGCCCAATTGAATTTGATTGGGGCTTTTAATTTCTTCCTCAAAAAGAAATTGAAAGGTGGTTCTTGTTGATCGACGGGAGGTCCCGTCGAGCAACGGAATGCCCTGTCGGTTCCCACTTTGACTACCAGTCCAGAAGATCGACGGGATGCCGCGTTGATTGAAGGGACCACCCATCAATTTTTCCTAAACCCTACAATTAATTCATTCGACGAGATGTCCTATCGATTGACAGTACCACCCGTCGATTTTTACTTGATATAATTAATTCCATCAATGGGATGTCCCGTCAATCGATGGGACCACCCATCAATTTTTACTTGACAAAAATAATTCCATCGGCGGGATGTCCTGTCGATCAACCTGACCACCCATCGATTTTTACTTAACAGCCAATTAATTCCATCGATGGGATGTACCATCGATCGTCGGTACCACCCATCAATTTTTACTTGATACAACTAATTCCATCGATGGGATGTCCAGTCGATCGATGGGACCACCCGTCAATTTTTACTTGACAGCCAATCCCGACAATCCTTACCTGATATAATTAATTCCTGCACTGATCTTGATGAAGATCGGAGGGCTCCTCGTCATCTTCCTCCTCTAGTGGACCACATGTAAGTTCTCTTAATTCAATGTGACCTAAGATCACCACCTAGCTCAAACCCACCTCACTAAGCACATGTCCTACCCTAATTGAATTAGAGGGGTCTAGTAGGAAATGGGATGTTACAGATAGTGTGCTGTCATGCTTTGGCTTTATCCTGAAGAGAAAAAGGGAATAGACTGAGCTTTACCACATTTTCGGTGATCCCGGCATAGTGAAATGTACAGCAGATTTCGGAGAACTCAGCAAGATGAAGATGGGGGTCTTCACTCGGCAACCCTGAAAATTGGGTATTATTTTGAATCATATTCAGGATGGCCTGCTTGATCTCGAATTGGTTGTTAACAATGGCTGGGCAAAACCCTAGGTAGTCACTTCCCACCGTAGGGGTAGTGAAGTCATTCATCGTCTACACACGAGGGCGGACCTCTTCCAGTTCATCAAGAATTCGATCACCCTGGCCATTAGCAACTTGGCCAATAACATCAATTCTTTCTATTTCCCTTACAGCTACCTCACACAAATGAGCTCTCCTTGCCCGTTCAGTCTCTAGATCGACACCTTGAAGTTCACCTGGATTCTGTTTGTCCATAACACAAAAGAAACAAAACAATCAAAAGACCACAACACGCTTATAACAATTTTCCTGATAGAGAGAAACACACGACAATTGCACTCCTCCGCAATGGCGCCAAAAACTTGATGTGCAAATGGCAAGTTCACCAGTAGGTCAAGTAATAATGATGGGAGTAAGTATCCAAGTATCAATCTCTCGAGGAGTGCACGTAGGAAGTGTGAGATCCTTATTCTGAAAAAAATTATAAGTACAATACGAACCAAATGGGGGATTTGAGTTTGGGTTCCAATGCTACAAGCAAGAAATAAAATGAAGGGCCGCCTTCACCGCGCCGCTTTGGTGGATTTCCCAAGTGGGATATAGGGTGGATGGAAGAAAAATGAGGGTCGCAATCACGTCATCGCCAAGCACGCTCCTAGCAATTGCTAGGACGATACAAACACCACAGGCAACAGCACAAGGATGTAAAATAGGCACACCACTAATGTAAAAACCACAAGATTAACCACAAAGACATGAATCACATAATGAAGCAATGTTAGGGTTTTTACACATCACAACCACATCCCACAAATTCATCATCCACACTACAATAACGGAAGGAGAAAAGAGATACAACCTAGCGCACAAATCTTGAGGGAATTCATGGTCGGAAGCAAGGGTTGTCAAGCCTTGTCTGAGCTCGGTCCATGACTGACGTCTGTGGTACAAAAGGGACGTCACTTCCTTCTAATGACCCATCTTCTTCGCGGATCTCCGCCAGTAGCAACGTTGCCGTAGAAATTCCCAACTGCAGTGAGAAATGTCTTGAAACGAAGCATGAGAGTTGGCGATGTTGGCAGTTTCCGGAAATGAAGTCCTAGCTGATAATTTGCATAGAAACGGTGGCCAGAACTCCTCTCCTAAGATGGAGGTAAGTGGGGTGAAACTAGAGCTTTTCCTGCTCCTCCCGATGGGTCATGACTCTGGAATCCGATGCTAGGTCGAAAAACATGCGCGCTTAAATAGAGGTGTTAATTTATGAAATGCACGATAGTGCGTTTGGATCGTACGATTTAAAGAGACGAATAGTGCCTGGAGCTACAGGAAGGTCGTGCATTTTTGTTCACGCACGAGCGGCATGCTCGTGCGTGACTAAAAAACATAAGGTATGATAGGATGCGCATTTTGATGGCATTCAGGTAGGTCGTGCGATTACCTTCACGCATGATTGGATTCAATCCTGCATTAAGAAAAACGCAAGATGAGCATCATCATATTGAGTTTTGAGTAAATCGTACGATCTCCTCGATCGTGCATTAACAATAATCGCATGGTCGTGTGATTTACCCAGACTGCAATTGTCAGCTCATTGGCACAATCCACCTGCACAAATTCAAAACCCATGCTCCTACAGACAGGAAACATAAATAACATCCACAATAAAAGTAAGAACGGGCATGGGGAGCCCCTTAAGGCATACCCCCAGCACAGAATGCACAATTTCAAACACCGATGGTCGAAAATAGTGCACTAAGTGTACAATTGTATCCAAGGCAAATATGAGCATTTTACAACTAAAAGTGTCCTATGTAGAGTCTCAAGATGAGTCCTACGAAGTGTTCTACAAAGAGTCCTACGTAGAGTCCTATAAAGAGTCCGACAAAGAGTCTTAAGAAGAGTCCTAAGAAGAGTTCAATGTAGAGACCTACGAAGAGTCCTACTGTAACACCCCAAAGATCGTGGTTCAGCGAGGTAGGCGGAATGGTAGTGTTGCGCTCGGGATAGGCTCAAGATTCCAGATCAGGTCAATGCGCATGACCATTGTCCTCTTCGCGCACGACCAGTGATCGTGCGCCAATGATCGTGCGTAACCGCAAAGAATCGGAGTTCTGTCTCGGCTTATGCGCACGACCATCGTCCTCTTCGCGCACGACCAGTGATCGTGCGCCAGCGATCGTGCGTTAATTCAGAAGAAAATCGAGTTCTGTCTCGGACAGTGCGCACGACCATTTCCCTCTTCGCGCACGACCACTGACTGTGCGCCTGTGATCGTGCGCCCTGTTTATTCTGTTCCGCGATTTTGAGCGGAGAAGAAGATCGGACCGTCCAAATCTTTTGGAAATTGATCCAACGGCTAAGTTTAGTTGCGGGAGACTATTAGGGCTGATGAGAGGGGGTTAAACCTCATATTCTCTAGGCCATTCTCTCTCCAAACCATAGAGAAAGAAGGAGGAGCCAAGGAAGAAGAAGGGAGATTCCGCCATTGACGGAGCTCCGGAGCTCCGTTTCGCGAGCCGTTTCCAGATTTGGAGAGTGCAGCCCGGTGCGGTCGTTTCTCTCCGTGTAGAATCTCGGATCTATGGCGAAAAAGAACGCTCCTAGGGTAACGATTTCTTCTCCCGTTGTTTGGACTTGTCTTTTGTCCTCTCCTTCATTTCTCTAAGCTTGCATGAGGAATCCCTTTCACCAAATGGGTGAAGTGTAGGATTTCCTCAAGTTCTTCGGAACTCCGGGTCGATTGTGTCGGTCCCCGGCATATTGCATGTAGAAAATCCGGTAGTCGTGCGGATTTAGGCATTGTGTGTGAAGCCTATTCGTGGCCGTGAGCCCGAATCGGTGATGCTTGATTTGCGACGTTGCATTTAGGTTAAGCCTAGAATGCGTGCCGGAGAATGACTCTGTGATATATGCGATAGTATTGCGGGATTTAAGCGTAGGCATCTTGTGAAGATCCTAACGGAAGCCCCATGCTTTGCGAGTGGTTGAATGCAAACCTTCACCACTAGAATTGTTGAGGAGTGGTCTTGTACCTCCTTTTTGGTTACGTATAAAGCCCTAACGATCCCTCATGCCCTCCGGCCGAAAGGCGGAGTCGGGTCTTGAGTCGTTACAAAGTAAACTTTAAATGCTTGGGTGTTGTAACTTATGTTTTGTGTAGCACTAGCGAGTGCTAAACCCTTACGGGCCGAGGTGATGTCATACCCGCATCGTGTGTTCAATCGATGACTAGAGCACGGGAATTGGCTGAACTGAACCCATTTCCAAGCGTGGCGGTAGGGGGATTTATCTCTTGTAAACCCAAACGACCTTGGGAGAGGTTGGGAAGGGCGTCTTGCCTAGACCGACCAAAAGCTCTTTTCTATCTAGAGTTTCCGGACTCATGATGGTTTTGGTGCTCGGGAAGAAGTACCTTTGGTGCATTCCTTGTGAGCATTGGGCGTGGGGTTGTGTGTACCCACGTTTGTGATGAATTGATGTTGTTAGCCTCATGCGGTTGTTTTGGCGGTTGTGGGAACCTTCGGGTGAACCCAACCAACATCATGTGCATACCTAGGTTCCTTTCTTTTGATGCTCAACCTAGAAGATTGATTGTGCTTGAAACCTCACCTTGTGTAGTTGCACTTTCTTTATATTAGTACTTGTGCTAGTATGGCTTGCTTGCAGGGTAGAATCTCCGCCACCCCGGGAAAGGGGTGGGGTTTTTATAATTTGGTCAGCTTTGCTGACCGTTACCTTGTTTGCCACCGCTTGGTGGAATGCTCTTATGCAGGTGCAGGTGAGCCTAGCGGAAAATAGCGGGCGGTGGCCCTTATGCTGAGTTGGCCCTCGAAGGCCAGCCTCTTTTCTGTTTTCCTTATATTGACGGCCTGCGTGCCGATGTATGTTTGGAGTTTTTATCACATTTGGTAAATGTAAGGCCTTAAGGCCGTAACTCTATATTTTGGTTTCATTCCTATGATAGTGGACAGTTCTAATTGAAATGGTTTAATTAATGCTTCCGCTTACGTTTTGTACTCTCGTTTAGTAGTTACTTTTCTGGTTATCACCTTTTAACTCCTAGCTAGTGTGGTTTGTATGGCGTGGGGTCCCGGCCGGACCTGCTGTTATACTCTTCGTACTGGCAGGGTGTTATAATTTGGTATCGGACTTAAGGCGTCGATCCGTAGTTTAGCGAATTCGGGACGAATTCCTTTTAAGGGGTGGTGTGCACGGGATGTGCATTCACCAAAAACGACAAAAACTATTAAGAATGTCCACTTAGGAATGGAAAAACATACTTGTTTGCGGAACCTGAGCGTTCCATGATTGTTGTTTTGCTATGCTTTCAGTCACTAAATTGTCTCTTACACGATTATAGGTGACTAGGAGTGGTGCGGGGCCGTCTCAACCCCGTAACACTGCTGAAAGTAGTGGGTCGTCTGAGGTGACAGCGACCACTCCTTTGGCTGAGATGATCAAGTTAGTCGCTGAAGCGGTCTTCGCGATGATCAACACTCAGTCTGGGCAGCTTGCACAGCCTACTACTCCGACTCTGGATGTGGCCCCTGTAACTGTTGCTGTAGTGGAACCTGCGGTAGAACTGAGGGTGGAACGTCGAATTGCGCAGGTAGTAGTGGGGCGAGCGCGTGACCAGCAATTAAAGTACTTTCTGAGCCTCAACCCTCCATCCTTCGAGGGGACGGAATCCCCTGGGAGAGCTGCTGAGTGGTTGTCAGAAATAAAGAGGACTTTAATGTCAATGCTTATAAGCAAAGATATGTTGGTAACCTTAACCACCTTCCTACTTATAAGAGAAGCAAGACTTTGGTGGGAAGGAGAGTTGTTGCACAAGTTTGGTGGGAGACAACTTTCCGAAATCTCTTGGGAAAGCTTCCATGAGTCATTCCTTCTAAAGTTTCTACCCCTAACTGAGATTCCTGAACTACAAGATCAGTGTTCACACCTAGAGCAGGGAGAACACTCAGTGGATGAGTACCTGATTGAGTTCATCAGTCGGAATCGTTATGAGAGGTCTATGTGGGAAGATGAGGAAACCCAGGTCAGCAAGTTCTACAATGGTCTGCGAGATGACCTAAGACTAATGCTTGTGGGTCCAAAGTTACTCGGCTTCAACGTCTTAGTGAAATCAGCTAAATCTCTGGAAACGGATATGAAGAGTATGCAGCGCGCGAAAGACTTCAATGTAAAGAAGTCAGAGTTTCATGCGCCAGTCTCTCAGTCCAAGTCTGAGTTCAGAAGAAACAAGAGAAAGTTCAACTCTGTGGAAGTTAAGACTGCACGGTGTTCCTTAATTTGTTCACTTGCGGAAAGGTGGGACACAAAGCCCGAGTGTGTCGAAGTGGTCCCCCAAAAGCAAAAATCGGAGAAGTGGACTATGCTCGTGTGATGGGTTCGGCTTCTATGGAGAAAGGCAAGGCGGTGGAGTCTTCGATTCCCCAATATTCTCTAACCCAACCGAGAGTCTACTCTTATGGCCAGCAAGAGGTCATTCTGAAATGCGATGTTGCCACAGGTATGGATGATCATCTCCAAATATGATTTATACCCCGTGTGCGGTTAAAGATAGAAATATGTCCACTGTATCTGTTGACAACAAAATTTTATGTCTTGTATTTGTGTGCAATTAGGCCTTGTCCTAATGATCGACTATTCGACGAGAGCTCTGTTGGTGTGGGAGCATCGCTCTCCTATTTGTCTAAGGACTTCGTGTTATGAATCGAATTGTCATTTACCTTAGTCAAGGATAGATTGGAGGTAAAGCTGCCTAATAGATCTCGAGTGAGCACGAATAGGAGAAGCTGTGAAAAGGCGCGAAGACGTTCTTCACCTTGTTGAAGGATTCGGGGCCTAAGACCAGATTTGTGTTGTCCTAGTAGTAGCGGACCAAGCTGACCGAGAGGAACCGTTTTCCGATTCCGAGAATCGACGATTTACTTGACCAACAGGTTGGGTCGACGGTATACTCTATGCTTGACTTAAGGTCCGGCTACTATCAGCTTAGTAGTAGGGAATGTGATATTCCAAAGTCAGCGTTCAGTACCCGCTTTGGGCACTATGAGTTCACGGTGATGTCGTTCGGTCTGTCTAATGCACCGTTGGTATTCATGGACTTTTTGAATAGGACATTCCGTGAGTATTTGAATCAATTGGTGATCGTCTCCATCGACGACATTTTGGTATACTCTCAATAGGAAGAGGAGCATGTAGGGCATCTGCACGCAGTTCTGAGCACCTTGAGGAAGAGTCAGCTTTATGCCAAGTTCTCCAAGTGCGAGTTTTGGCTACCGTCAGTAGCATTCCTTGGTCACGTCGTTAGTGGAGATGGAATTGCTGTTGGTCCGTCGAAGATAGAAGCGATCCGAGCCTGGCCATTGTTGAAAAACGTAGCGGAAGTCCGAAGTTTCTTAGGACTTGCCGGCTATTATAGGCGCTTTGTGGAAAACTTCTCGAGGATTGCACTTCCTCTCACTAAATTGACTAGGAAAGATTATAAGTTCGTTTGGTCGCCCGAGTGCGCACGAGCTTTTGAAGAGCTGAAGAGCCGTCTGACCACGGCGCCCATTCTATGCTCGCCATGTGGTACGGAAGGCTACGAAATTTATAGCGACGCCTCGGGGAGTGGTTTGGGTTGTGTCCTTGTGCAGTTCGGTAAGTTAATTGCCTACAGCTCCCGGCAGTTGAAGGTTCCCGAGAGGAATTACCCGGTCCATGATTTGGAGCTAGCGGCCGTGGTATTCGCTCTTAAGCTTTGGAGGCATTATTTGTATGGCGTGAAGATCGACATCTTTACCGACCACAAGAGCCTCAAGTACTTGCTGGATCAAAGGGAGTTGAATATGCGACAGAGGAGGTGGTTGGAGTTCCTTGGGGACTACACCTTCGACGTCAAATAAACTCCTGGAAAGGGAAATGTAGCTGCGGACGCGTTGAGTCGTCGGGCTCCCGCTCAAGCAAATTGGATTTTGACGCACGATGAGCGTCCAATCCGTGAGCTGGAAGAAATGGAGATCATTTGCGTTGATCGGAGAGCGTCTACTTCAGCATGCTTGAACTGGACGGAGGTTCATTACCACCTTGCCGACCGAGTTCGACAGGCATTGGAGCTGGATGAGAGCATGAAACGCTACAAAGCGGAAACCGTTGACGCGTTAAACGCTGATTTCTCTTTCGAAGATGGCCTTATGTGGAAGAATCGCAGATTGTGCGTCCCAAACGTTGGTACTCTACGGGAGGAATTGATGTACGAGGCTCATCATACCAAGTACTCTATCCACCCGGGGAGCACGAAAATGTGCATGGACATGAAGAAACTTTTCTGGTGGCCGGGTATGAAGAAGGACATTGCCCTCTACGTGGCCAAGTGCAACACCTGCGCATTGGTGAAGGTGGAATGTCTACGTCCCGGTGGATTTTTGAAGTCCTTGCCGATTCCGAAATGGAAGTTTGACGATATTTCGATGGATTTCGTGCACGGATTGCCGAGATCGCAGCATGAAACGACGCCATCTGGGTGATTGATGAGTCCTGATCATATACACTTTTATGGACTCATCTGGGCCATTTATTTAGTCATTTCACCGCACTTTAGCCCTGTTATAGTTCATATTGATCAGTCTATGCTAGGTGCACTTCTAGGCCCATTTTGGTGTGTTTTTATGTTTATCTTCATTAGTAGTTTTCATGCACTGTTGTTAGGTGCCACTTTCAGTAGCTGGATTCGTGGTTGGACGCTAGAACAGGAGTCGTGCAGGTGCTTCCGGTGCAATTCTGCACAGGAACACTGCGCACGATCACTGGTTCTATTGCGCACGACCACTGGTCGTGCGCCATTGATCGTGTGCACTTAACACTTTTTTCATGAGTTCTGTTTGGTGCAGTGCGAACGACCATCTACGATAGTGCGCACGACCACCGGTCGTGCGCCACTGTTCGTGCGCACTTATCATCAATTTCACGAGTTCTGTTTCAAACAGTGCGCACGACCGCCTACGATAGTGCGCACGACCACCGGTCGTGCGCTACTGGTCGTGCGAACATGTTATTTCATAATTTCTATCTTTGCAGGTTCCGTCCAGACAGAGCGCACGATCACCGAATTCTAGTGCGCACGACCACTGGTCGTGCGCCACTGACCGTGCGCACTGTTTATTCCAGCGCCTATAAATTGACCTGCTCGCGATTTTAGGTCGGATCCCGAATTTCAGCCGCCGTTTTCCGCCCAGTTCCGCCCAGATTCACCCCTCCACCGTCGCCCACCATATGGAGGTGCTCCGGGATTGCTCTTCACGCCAATCTTGAGCCGGAGTTTCCTCTCGGCCTCCTCCTTCATCCAAGTGCTCCAAGGAAGGTTTAGCCGCCATCGCCATCAAGCAAGAGGAAGTTTGCAACCTCCACCGGATCGTGACACGAAGAAGACGGGTTCATTGGAGAGTAGTGACAGCTCTCTCTACCCCGGACGTAGTTGCGGACCGAGCTTGGACACGGATTGACAACCCGGCGATTCCAACCGTGAATCTACAACGAGACTTCGAATTCGGTCGATTTCTTGCCTTATTCTTCTCTTATTGATGTGTATGTAGCTAGAACCAACATTTTGATGAAGTATATTTTTACTTGTTAACATTAGTATGAAATCATGTCTATGTGATTGAGTAATCTTGTTATATTTTTATTTGAGGTGTGCCCCGTGGTGTGGATTGTTCGTTGTGTTGTGTCGCCCTAACAATTGTTAGTGGTGTGTTTTGCGAAGAGGTGCTTACGACCCTCATTCCGCTAGCCTACTCGTCCACCCGCCTACCGAAGCGTGGCATAGCGGCCCGTGTATTCCATCCCGCCTAACGAAGCAGCGCGCTCAAGGCCTGCATAGTTAGATCCGCTAGCCTTCTCGTCCATCCGCCTACCGAAGCATGGCATCGCGGCCCGCATTCCATCCCGCCTAACGAAGCAGCGCGCTCAAGGCCTGCATTGTTCGATTCCGCTAGCCTACTCGTCCATCCGCCCTTTCGACGCAGCGCGCTCAAGGCCTGCCTAGTATCCATCCCGCCAAGCGAAGCATTGCATAGCGGCATTGCATAGGAGTAGTTGATAGCTTTTATTTTATTTTCCAAAAGCCAACCCAACTCCCCCGCATTCCATCCGATTTAAGGACTTCAATCTCAAGTCCTTCCTCGAAACCTAACTCCACCTTACTGTGTTCCTTGAGAGATTCGATACTCGGGGATTACTCCTCATTTTATATTACTTGAACAATCGGTACACTGCCGTTTCGTGTCGCAGTCGAGCTACCGCCTATAGCGGTGTGTGAGATTTGCGCCATCAAGTTTTTGGCGCCGTTGCCGGGGAACACAGTCGTGTGAGTTTTCTTGAGAGGTAGACGAGAGATTCTAGTTCTTTTTTTTTTCACTTGTATATCCATTTTTCAACTTTGTTTTTGTCTTAAAAAAATTTAGCCTCTTAATTTTCTTTGCTCTGTTGTTTTCTCTAGTTTTCAACTTTTCTAAAGCAGGATTTTCAGATTTATCTTGTGTGTGTAGTATTATTTTGCAAAGAATCTTTATTTTCGGTTATCCACATATTTCTGTGATGTATTCTGAAGCCGAGTGTCATCTTTCTGACACTTTGCGTCGATACATCGACGCCATGACTGCTTTAAACGCTGAGCATTGTATTAGGTGTTTGTTATGTCAAGGTATAGGCCATGTGTTGAAGGATTGCCCTCGTCTGTGCGATCCTTCCCCCTCTGAGGACGTATACGCAGCATCCCCCCGTTTAAGGGAGACTACTGCGGACAGGCCCACCAGAGTGTTGCCTGGCCCCTATACTGACATTGCACATCTTGCTCGATCTTTGCCCTTGGAGATTACCGAGGAATCTCTCGCCACGTACTGCTCTTTCATGGGTCCCTCAATCCCCTCTTATGAGCTTCCCTTGAGTGACGATGTGCACTCATTCGATGGTCAACAGGGACAGGATTGGAAACTCATGGATGCACCAGTATGGTGTGCAGATTCTGGTTCTTCCTGCGGGGAGGCGTCTGTGGATATTTTCGCGGAGGCAACTGCTCATTTACTTTCTGATCATGAGAGCAGTCCGGTTCCTCCGCATTCCTTGCAAAATTCATCTACTCCAATCTTTAGTGAGTCGGCTGATGATGTCGTGCGGGTGGCTGATTCAGCGCCTGAGGTTGCGCCAAAGTGGGACGAGGATTTCATTCTCTCCGATGGGGAGTTTGATACCTTTGAACACGATGACGCGCCGCGGTGGGTTGAGGAGGATTCTCTTTCCGAGGAGGAGGTATTTACCTTCTTATTGGATGGGGACATCCGGCTCACCACCAAGGACCCCGAGCTCTTGGGTTCTCCTCGTTACGACTCATATGATACTGACAGTGATCTATGTTTGGATCCTGATGGGAGTGAGGCCGGGATCACTCCCCCGATTGATGTTTATTTATGTTCTTCGTCTTCTTTATTTCTTGATCCCCTTCCTTCATCTGAGTCTGTGCAGGTTGAATCTTCACAGGTACTTCAGGAGGACTTGGAGCGTTTTGCTCAAGTCAATGATGAGAGCATCGTCTCATGTGAGGAGGTTTATTCCCCCTCCGTTGAGGAAGCTCCACTCATTGCCTTTTCCTCCTGCTGCCTCCCTGTTGACGATACCTTGCTAGGCAAGGATGTGTTTTGTGAGATGAGTGAGGACCAGGCCTCCTCCTTTTCTTACATTCTCTACCCTCTACCTGTGAGGAGCAGGTATCTATATTTAGGTAGAGGGGTGACTGCTCTGTCTCCGTATCGGTACCCGCTACCGATGCGCATATTAGAACAGTTACCTGTACACTTTTCTTTTCATAGGCCTATAAGCTAGAACTGTACAAAATCTGAATAAGTCGTGCTGGGATGACAATAACCCCAGTAGTTATCTTACTTTTCATGCATTTTATTTTATTCAATCCTGTTTAGTTAGCTGTAGTATTGTAGTTTATCTTTTTCTGTTTCTTTTGTTTTGCGGAGCTGACCCCTGCAGGTACTTCTTCTGGATAGCGGATGCTGCAGCTTAGTCGTGGTTTAAACGCCAATCTTCTGGTGTGCTCATTTCTGAGCACTGGGTACTCTCTTTCCCTAGCTTTTTCTGATTTTCATGTCATATATTCTGTGGATTTTTTAGTTTAAGTCTGGGGGAGAGTAGTTTTGTTTACCAGCTCACGTGCACTATTGCACTGCATACTAGAAGATTTCATTTAAAATGTTTTGTGTATTTTCATTGCACACCACAGCACCCACTTGAGCGCGTACTCATCTGTATGCAAGATCTGTAGTGAATTTAATTCTTCTGCTTATTTGGGAAAGTCTAGGTGATGGCTTAGGACTATGCAGCAGAGTAAAATGTTGACTCTAGTAGTGCTCCTAGTCGAGTGCTCGGTTGCATAGAAATTCATGTAGATTAGACTTCTCTTTATACTTACGGTTTTATATTTTTTTTCTATTAGTGTAAATGTTGTTTACTCTACTCAAATGGTGAATTCGGTGGAATCAAACGGTAGCATAGGGATGTGTGTATACGATTGCTAGATTCGTATTGCTTGAGTCGGGAGAAAGGAGAATCTTTCTCGGTGGCTAGAACTTGCCCCAAGCGATTCTTGAAGCATGGGTATACGGCTAGTCAATTGTGTGAATGTGATATAGGCCATCATTTTGTCCCGGTTGAGCCTTTGTGCCTATCCCTACCGCTATATCCTCGCTAGCCCAGTTGTGCCTACCCGTTCTTTGATTCAGCCCCACTTTTATTTCACCAAAGCCCAAAAGCCAATCCTAGTCGCACACCAAAAATTTGAGCTTTAGCTGTTTATAATTTTCATGAGTTGGGTTGTTGATGTGGTAATATGTTTGTGAAGATGTGGATGTGTCCTTTTGTTTATTTGCTGAAAATGATAAGAAAAGAAAAAAAAATGAGAAAAAGAAAAGAAGTTAAAAAGAAAGGAAAGAGAAGGAATGTTTAATTGAAAATCTTTATGTATAGATTTATGTTTGGGAGTAGGCGGTGCACGCACCCATGCTGTTAAGTCCAAGTCTGGGGGTGTTGTGTACCCGTGTGTTTGTGTGGTGAATGAGGATAGTTTCCTGCATTAGCTCATTTGGGTTTAGTGCTTGAGCCGTCGTTTTTATCTTTGTTTATCCTCACCTAAACCCAAGCCCCATTTAAAACCTAAAGTCCTATTGATTCACGCATTTGAGTCAAACCAGTGCCGTGGAGAGAATGTGACCGGGCAAGCCTATGGTCATCGACACTGATGGATTTCAGTGGAGTTTGTCCGGCATCCCGATCTTGGGCAATGCTCGTCTCAGCGTTTAGTTTACTTTCTCCGTATGCATGACCGAACGATTCACCGATGTTCACCATTTTGAGTAGTTGTAATATGCTTTTACTCTTTTAGTAATATATAGACTGTTTATATAATTAGAAATCTTCTCTACTATTCTTCTTATGCACGTGAGCATGCGACTTCGCATTGTACTCTATATTGTAGTTTTAAGCCATCTACTTTTCTTTCCCCGTTCGCTTAGAATTTGTTTGCTCGGGACGCGCAAACAGGTAAGTCTGGGGGTGTGATGAGTCCTGATCATATACACTTTTATGGACTCATCTGGGCCATTTATTTAGTCATTTCACCGCACTTTAGCCCTGTTATAGTTCATATTGATCAGTCTATGCTAGGTGCACTTCTAGGCCCATTTTGGTGTGTTTTTATGTTTATCTTCATTAGTAGTTTTCATGCACTGTTGTTAGGTGCCACTTTCAGTAGCTGGATTCGTGGTTGGACGCTAGAACAGGAGTCGTGCAGGTGCTTCCGGTGCAATTCTGCACAGGAACACTGCGCACGATCACTGGTTCTATTGCGCACGACCACTGGTCGTGCGCCATTGATCGTGTGCACTTAACACATTTTTCATGAGTTCTGTTTGGTGCAGTGCGCACGACCATCTACGATAGTGCGCACGACCACCGGTCGTGCGCCACTGTTCGTGCGCACTTATCATCAATTTCACGAGTTCTGTTTCAAACAGTGCGCACGACCACCTACGATAGTGCGCACGACCACCGGTCGTGCGCTACTGGTCGTGCAAACATGTTATTTCATAATTTCTGTCTTTGTAGGTTCCGTCCAGACAGAGCGCACGATCACCGAATTCTAGTGCGCACGACCACTGGTCGTGCGCCACTGACCGTGCACACTGTTTATTCCAGCGCCTATAAATTGACCTGCTCGCGATTTTAGGTCGGATCCCGAATTTCAGCCGCCGTTTTCTGCCCAGTTCCGCCCAGATTCACCCCTCCACCGTCGCCCACCATATGGAGGTGCTCCGGGCTTGCTCTTCACGCCAATCTTGAGCCGGAGTTTCCTCTCGGCCTCCTCCTTCATCCAAGTGCTCCAAGGAAGGTTTAGCCGCCATCGCCATCAAGCAAGAGGAAGTTTGCAACCTCCACCGGATCGTGACACGAAGAAGACGGGTTCATTGGAGAGTAGTGACAGCTCTCTCTACCCCGGACGTAGTTGCGGACTGAGCTTGGACACGGATTGACAACCCGGCGATTCCAACCGTGAATCTACAACGAGACTTCGAATTCGGTCGATTTCTTGCCTTATTCTTCTCTTATTGATGTGTATGTAGCTAGAACCAACATTTTGATGAAGTATATTTTTACTTGTTAACATTAGTATGAAATCATGTCTATGTGATTGAGTAATCTTGTTATATTTTTATTTGAGGTGTGCCCCGTGGTGTGGATTGTTCGTTGTGTTGTGTCGCCCTAACAATTGTTAGTGGTGTGTTTTGCGAAGAGGTGCTTACGACCCTCATTCCGCTAGCCTACTCGTCCACCTGCCTACCGAAGCGTGGCATAGCGGCCCGTGTATTCCATCCCGCCTAACGAAGCAGCGCGCTCAAGGCCTGCATAGTTCGATCCGCTAGCCTTCTCGTCCATCCGCCTACCGAAGCGTGGCATCGCGGCCAGCATTCCATCCCGCCTAACGAAGCAGTGCGCTCAAGGCCTGCATTGTTCGATTCCGCTAGCCTACTCGTCCATCCGCCCTTTCGACGCAGCGCGCTCAAGGCCTGCCTAGTATCCATCCCGCCAAGCGAAGCATTGCATAGCGGCATTGCATAGGAGTAGTTGATAGCTTTTATTTTATTTTCCAAAAGCCAACCCAACTCCCCCGCATTCCATCCGATTTAAGGACTTCAATCTCAAGTCCTTCCTCGAAACCTAACTCCACCTTACTGTGTTCCTTGAGAGATTCGATACTCGGGGATTACTCCTCGTTTTATATTACTTGAACGATCGGTACACTGCTGTTTCGTGTCGCAGTCGAGCTACCGCCTATAGCGGTGTGTGAGATTTGCGCCATCAGTGATCGTGGACAGACTGACAAAAGTATCGCATTTTATTCCGAACCGGAAGGATGATTCTGTAGAAAAGCTAGCGAAGCTCTATGTCGATAGTATTGTGCGGCTGCACGGTGCCCCTCGTAGCATCGTCAGCGATCGTGACGGGCGTTTCACATCGAAAGATTGGAGGCTTATCCATGAACCGTTGGGCACTAAATTAAAATTCAGCACGGCCTTCCACCCGCAAACGGATGGACAGACCGAGAGCACCAACAGGACTAGGGAGGATATGCTCCGAATGTGCGCTCTAGATTTTGGAAGGAAGTGGGAAATCATCTCTATATGATCGAATTCGCCTACAGTAATAGCTACCAAGCCAGTAAAGATGGCTCCTTTCGAGGCCTTCTATGGTAAGAAGTGTCGTACGCCGTTGTCTTGGGCAGAAACGGGAGATACTAAGCTATTAAAGCGAAAGGATGTTGAGGAAGCAACTTCGACGATCCGAACTATTCGAGAAAGGCTATTGATTGCCCAGGATAGGCAAGCAAAATATTATAACGCCAAGCTTAGGAGCCTAGAGTTTGCCGTCGGTGACCGGGTTTACTTGAAGATCAAACCGTTCAAAGGGGTATCAAGGATCCGACGCTTGAAAAAGCTCAGTCCAAGGTACTTAGGACCGTTTGAGTTTGTCGAACGTATTGGTGCTGCGGCTTATCGGCTTGCACTATCTGCAGAGCTGAGCGGTCTACACGACGTGTTTCACATTTCAGTTCTGAGGAAGGCAGTGCAAGAGCCTACTCATATCGTTGCGCTTGGCAAAGTGTCGGTTGATAGTGGGTTGTCGACGAAAGTCAAACCCTTACGCATCGAGGATACCGAGGTAAAGCAGTTGAGGAACAAGTCCATTCGGATGGTAAAGGTCCGGTGGGATAATTGCGGCCGAGAGGAGCTAACTTGGGAGAGAGAGCAAGCGATGCTTGCGGAGTACCCCGAGCTATTTCTCTCAGGTAAATTTTCTTTAAAAACTGTAAATTCCTGCTGTAACTGTTTTCAAAATTTCGGGACGAAATTCTTTTAAGGGGGGTGGAGTTGTAACACCCCAAAGATTGTGGTTCAGCGAGGTAGGCGGAATGGTAGTGTTGCGCTCGGGATAGGCTCAAGATTCCAGATCAGGTCAATGCGCACGACCATTGTCCTCTTCGCGCACGACCAGTGATCGTGCGCCAATGATCGTGCGTAACCCGCAAAGAATAGGAGTTCTGTCTCGGCTTATGCGCACGACCATCGTCCTCTTCGCGCACGACCAGTGATCGTGCGCCAGCGATCGTGCGTTAATTCAGAAGAAAATCGAGTTCTATCTCGGACAGTGCGCACGACCATTTCCCTCTTCGCGCACGACCACTGACCGTGCGCCTGTGATCGTGCGCCCTGTTTATTCTGTTCCGCGATTTTGAGCGGAGAAGAAGATCGGACCGTCCAAATCTTTTGGAAATTGATCCAACGGCTAGGTTTAGTTGCGGGAGACTATTAGGGCTGATGAGAGGGGTTTAAACCTCATATTCTCTAAGCCATTCTCTCTCCAAACCCTAGAGAAAGAAGGAGGAGCCAAGGAAGAAGAAGGGAGATTCCGCCATTGACGGAGCTCCGGAGCTCCGTTTCGCGAGCCGTTTCCAGATTTGGAGAGTGCAGCCCGGTGCGGTCATTTCTCTCCGTGTAGAATCTCTGATCTATGGAGAAAAAGAACGCTCCTAGGGTAACGATTTCTTCTCCCGTTGTTTGGACTTGTCTTTTGTCCTCTCCTTCATTTCTCTATGCTTGCATGAGGAATCCCTTTCACCAAATGGGTGAAGTGTAGGATTTCCTCAAGTTCTTCGGAACTCCGGGTCGATTGTGTCCGTCCCCGGCATATTGCATGTACAAAATCCGGTAGTCGTGCGGATTTAGGCATTGTGTGTGAAGCCTATTCGTGTCCGTGAGCCCGAATCGGTGATGCTTGATTTGCGACGTTGCATTTAGGTTAAGCCTAGAATGCGTGCCGGAGAATGACTCTGTGATATATGCGATAGTATTGCGGGATTTAAGCGTAGGCATCTTGTGAAGATCCTAACGGAAGCCCCATGATTTGCGAGTGGTTGAATGCAAACCTTCACCACTAGAATTGTTGAGGAGTGGTCTTGTACCTCCTTTTTGGTTACGTATAAAGCCCTAACGATCCCTCATGCCCTCCGGCCGAAAGGCGGAGTCGGGTCTTGAGTCGTTACAAAGTAAACTTTAAATGCTTGGGTGTTGTAACTTATGTTTTGTGTAGCACTAGCGAGTGCTAAACCCTTACGGGCCGAGGTGATGTCATACCCGCATCGTGTGTTCAATCGATGACAAGAGCACGGGAATTGGCTGAACTGAACCCGTTTCCAGGCGTGGCGGTAGGGGGATTTATCTCTTGTAAACTCGAATGACCTTGGGAGAGGTTGGGAAGGGCGTCTTGCCTAGACCGACCAAAAGCTCTTTTCTATCTAGAGTTTCCGGACTCATGATGGTTTTGGTGCTCGGGAAGAAGTACCTTTGGTGCATGCCTTGTGAGCATGGAGCGTGCGGTTGTGTGTACCCACGTTTGTGATGAATTGATGTTGTTAGCCTCATGCGGTTGTTTAGGCGGTTGTGGGAACCTTCGGGTGAACCCAACCAACATCATGTGCATACCTAGGTTCGTTTCTTTTGATGCTCAACCTAGAAGATTGATTGTGCTTGAAACCTCACCTTGTGTAGTTGCACTTTCTTTATATTCGTACTTGTGCTAGTATGGCTTGCTTTTAGGGTAGAATCTCCGCCACCCCGGGAAAGGGGTGGGGTCGTTATAATTTGGTCAGCTTTGCTGACCGTTACCTTGTTTGCCACCGCTTGGTGGAATGTTCTTATGCAGGTGCAGGTGAGCCTAGCGGAAAATAGCGGGCGGTGGCCCTTATGCTGAGTTGGCCCTCGAAGGCCAGCCTCTTTTCTGTTTTCCTTGTATTGCCGGCCTGCGTGCCGATGTATGTTTGGAGTTTTTATCACATTTGGTAAATGTAAGGCCTTAAGGCCGTAACTTTATATTTTGGTTTCATTCCTATGATAGTGGACAGTTCTAATTGAAATGGTTTAATTAATGCTTCCGCTTACGTTTTGTACTCTCGTTTAGTAGTTACTTTTCTGGTTATCACCTTTTAACTCCTAGCTAGTGTGGTTTGTATGGCGTGGGGTCCCGGCCGGACCTGCTGTTATACTCTTCGTACTGGCAGGGTGTTACACCTACAAAGGGTCCTAAGAAGAGTCCTACAAAGAGTCCTACAAAAAGTCCAAAGAAGAGTCCCAACAAGAGTCCTACGATGAGTCCCAAAGAGAGTCCTACAATGAGGCCTACAAAGAGTCTTACAAAGATTCCTACAAAAAGTCCTATGATGAGTCCTACAAAGAGTCCTATGTAGAGCCCCATGAAAAGTCGTACAAAGAGTTCAACCAAGAGTCCTACGAAGTGTCTTACAAAGAGTCCTATATTGAGTTCTTTGAAGTGTCCTATGAAGAGTCCTATAGAGAGTCCTACAAATTCCAATGAATAGAATTGTAAATGTCCTATGAAGAGTCCTAATTGGAGTCCTAAGAATAAAACTAAGAAGAGTCCTAATAAGAGACCTACTAAGCATACAATTAGGAGTCTGATGATTCTCATTCGTATGCACATTTTTGGTCTCATTTGGGCAAGTATTTTAGTCAATGCACTAAATATTAGATCCATAATCACTCATATTTGTTCTCTATACTCCATTCCATGCTAAGTGCACTTTTAGGCCCGTTTTGGTGTGCATTTGTGCTCCATGTTGTTGGGGGTAAGCACATGGTGCTCGCCAACCCTTTTTCTGTATTTGGATGTTGCTGGAGGTGTATTCTCATCTGATTATTTAGATGTTATGCACGGACGGCTTCAACCGTGGGTGAGTAAGTCGCACGGACGCTGCTGCTTCTTCCACAAGTCACTGCTCCTTCGTTAATATTGCACGGTCAACGCACGGTCGTGCGTTCGACCGTGCATGACATAATTTTTACAGTTTTTGATTAAAAGCCAGGAAATCTGCCGGCTGGAGGTCTTCTTCCATTTCCACGATTTTAAGCTCCGCCCAGCGCAGTTTTCGCTCCTCCTCCATCTCTACTCATCTCCTTCATCCAGGAACCAATCTTCGGTGAAACCCTAGCGAATTACAAGAGTTTGGAAGCATTCCCGGTCATCAACCACACCATTGCCGAGTTGTGCAACCTCAGTTTGGAAGAAGAAGAAGAAGAAAACCCGACGAACGAAGACGACGGGGCAAGATGGGAGTTAGTGACAGTCACTTGGTCCCAGAAGCATACTTCGACTGAGCCCGGAACTGGTTTGAGAACCCACTATTCCGGCCGAGATCGACGACTAGTCTTCTCTTTTGGTTTACTCTTCCCCTTTCCTATTGTTGTTATTAGTTTGTAACGAACATGAATACTCACATTTGTCTATGAATGAAAGTGTTTATTGCTTTTCTTAATCTTGGATTGTGTGTTGTGTTTCACTTCATCACCACTCACCCGCATCCACTCCATTCACTCACTTGAGACTCACATTAGCAAAGGATAACGACGATTAGCGAAGAGGTGATTGTGACCCTCACATTCCACACTTGCTTTCCATCCACTCGCCTAACGAAGCCCGACATAGCAGCCGACGCATTCATCTCACCAAGCGAAGCGGTGACTTCGAACCTCATCTTTTTTTTTGTGTTTGTTAGTTTAGACCAACCAACCAAAACCCCCTTGTTTTACTTATTTTGCTCATTGTAACAATCGTTTCACGACATGAATTACTTCACCACAACCTGCATTCCTCACGAGATCGAGATTCGGGGAAGCTATTCCCATTATTAATTGACAGCGACCGGTGCACTTGCCAAAATCGCATCAGAGTCCTGCGAAAAGACTCCAATGAAGAGTCCTACGCCGAGTCCTATAAGGAGTAATACAAAGAGACCTAAAAAGATTCCTGCAAAGTGTCCAATTAAGAGTACTACACAGAGTCCTACGAAGAGTCATATGAAGTATACTAGGAAGAGTTCTAAGTAGTATCCTAAAAAGAGTCCTACAAAGAGTCCTACGAAGAGTCCTAAGTAGATTCCTAACAAGAGTCCTAACCAGAGTCCTACAAAGTGTCCTACAATGAGTCCTATGATGAGTCCTAAATAGATTCCCAAGAAGAGTCCAACAAAGATCCCAATGAAGACTCCTACGTAGAGCCCTGCAAAGAATCCTATGAAGAGTCCTACAAAGAGTTCTACAAAGAGTTCTATGAAGAGTACTATAAAGAGTCCTTTGAGGAGTCCTATTAATAGTCCTATAAAGAGTCCTATAAAGAGTCCTACAAAGAGTCCTACATAGTGTCTATCAAAGAGTACAAAGTAAAGTCCCAAGAAGATTCGTACCAAGATTCCAACGAAAAGTCATACAAAGTCTCCAAAGTAGCGTCCTATGAAGAGCCCTAAGAAAAGTCCTACAAAGAGTCCTATGGAGAGCCCTATGAAAAGTCCTATGAAGATTCTAACGAAGAGTCTTACAAAGAGTCCTACGAAGAATCATACAAAGATTCCTACGAAGAGTACTATGAAGTGTACTAGGAAGAGTCCTAATAAGATTCCTAAAATGAGTACTACGAAAAGTCAAACAAAGAGTGTTGCAAAGAGTCCTAAGTATAGTCTTTATAAGAGTCCCAACAAGACTCCTACAAAGAGTCCTACGAAAAGTTCTAGGAAGAGTCCTACAATGTGTCCTATAAAGATTCCCACGAAGATTCTATAAAGTGTCCAACAAAGAGTCCAATGAAATGTTCTAAAATATGTCCTAAGAAGAGTCCTTAAAAAAGACCTAAGAAGAGAACTAAAAAGAGTCCTAAGAAGAGACCCACGAAGCATCCAACAATTATTCCTACAAATAGTCCTATGAAGAGTCGTACAAAAAGTTCTACTAAGAATACTACGATGAGTCCTATATGGAGTCCTACAAAGAGTACAAAGTAGAGTCCCAAGAAGAGTACTAAGTAGAGTTCTACGAATAGTCTTACGAAGAGTCCTATGATGAGTCCTACAAAGAGCGTTATGAAGAGTCCCACGAAGATTACTACGAAGAGTCCTACGAAGAGTGCTACGAAGAGTCGAATGAAGAGTCTTAAGAAGTGTCCTACAAAAAGTCCTAAGAATAGTCCTACAAAGATTCTTAAGATGTGTTGTATGAAGAGTCCTAACAAGAGTCCTACAAAGAGTCCTATGAAGTGTCCTACGAAGAGCCCTATGAAGAGTTCTACGATATGTTTTATGAAGAGTCCGATGACTAGTCCTATAAGGAGTCGTACAAAGGGTCCTAAGAAGAGTCCTAAGAAGAGTTCGACGAAGTGTCCTACTAAGATTCCTATGAAGAGTTGATGCACTCTAGACAAGTGTATCAGTCGCACAAGTAATATAAAATAGGAGAAACTCCCCAAGTATCGATCTCTGAGGAATGCAAGTTAGAGTGTGTGATTTTTATCGTTGAGAAAACTAATTATAAAGATTTCTTATGTTAAAGGGGGGGGGGGGGGGGGGGGGTAGATGTTTTGACAAACAAACAAGTAAAACTAAATTAACTAATGCGGGTCGAATGCACCACTTCGCTTTGTGGATGGGATTACTGCAGGACGCAATGCTCTGCTTTGGCTGGCAGATGGAGGAGTAGGCTAGAAAATGGATGAATTGTAACCGGTCGAGTGAGGGTCGTGAGCACCTCGTCAACAAGCACGCCACTAGCAATTACTAGTGCGACATATCAATGCAACAATGGGATGGATGGTGGAATGGGGGCGCTCCTCACTTCGCCTAAACAACACATACATTCATAGAAATGAAATTAACATTTATAACAAATAGTGGTTCATGGATATCATTCAAATATACAAGCATTTCACAAGAAATCACTACAATAATACAGATGGGGTAAGAGTACAACCAAAGCCAGAAGACTCATTAATGATTCGCAGCCGGAATCATTGGGTTGTCAATCACCATCCTTGCTCAGTCTTCCGCTACCATCCAGGGTGCAGAGGAGCTGCCACCTTCCTCTACGTTACTCATCTTCTTCATATATCAGCTTTGATCACGCTCTTGCCAGAGAAATCTGAGAATGCAGCGAGAGATCCCTTGAAGTGGAGATTTTGAGCTTGCGAATGATGGAGGACGCTTAGGAGGAAGTCCTAGCCCTTGTTTTGTAAGAAGATGGGGGCTAGAGCTCCTCCTTAAGATGGGCGGTGGTGGAGCAACAAGGGGGGACAGAACTGGGTGGTTTGGCGCAAAAAAATGGTGGGTCTTGATCGTCCTCCAGAATTGGGCAAATTCCTGCATTTAAATACTAAACATGCAGAAATTTGGTCACGCACGATCGAATGCATGACCGTGCATCGGCCGTGCAATATTTGACCTACAGGAGCACCAAGAAAACGAAGTAGAAGAGGCCGTGCAATTTTACTCATGCACGGTCAAAACTGACCGTGCGCAAACAAAATGCATGGGTACAAACAGAGCACTTGAAAACAGGCTATTTTAGGCAGAACATGTGTTTCCTTTGCGCACTGTTTAGTCCAACTGTGCGTGAAGCAAACACACGGGCAATATTTTCATAAATATTTGGAAACAAAGACAAGCACATACGATTTCTCTCACACACAGGCAAACTGCCCATGCGCGAACAAAATGCACGAGCGGTGCATATCACCAATATGGTCCAATGTTGAACCTGCACGGTCAGAGCGATCATGCGTCAAGGAAATGCACGATTGTGTGATTTCTACAGAAATAGGATTTAGGCAACATTAGTGATCTGCCCACCTGCACAGCAAGAAAAACAGCTGGGAATACACCTCCATCACAATCCAATAGAAGGAAATAGAATGGGGAGCACCATGTGCTAACCCGTAATAATCAAGTGCACAAATGCACACCATAACGGGCCTAAAAATTGCATTCATGGTGAAAGTGTAAATGAGTGAAATACAAGAAATGATGGCTTAAAGGTGTAGTGCACTAGCGTGAAAACTAGCATAGATGAGTCCATAAAACACTATAAATATCGGACTCATCACACCACCATATTTAAACTTTTGCTTGTCCAGAGTAAACCATTCCTTATACGGATGAAAAAAAACAAAAGCTGGCTTAGAAATTGTATAGCGGAGTACCATGCAAAGTCACAGGCTTGCGCGTGTAGAAATACAGTAGATAAAATTTTTAATTATAAACAATAGTTTATATTTTCTATGAGCCTAACTATATTTTATTTTTACTCAAAAGTTGAATCATGATGAATCAGCCGGTCATGCGTAGGAAGAAAGTAAAAGGATCGCTGAAGAGAGCATTGCCCGAAATTGATGCTCAAAACAACCTCCATTGAAATCCATCAATGTCGGTGACCATAAGCTCACCCGCTAGCACTCACTCTAGGGCGCTAGTTTAGTTCATTGCGTGAGTCAGTAGGACTTTAGTGTAGACAAAGCGCTTGGATTACGGTAGGGTATACAAGGATAAACACAAAGGCTTAATGCACCACACCCAAAAGAGCTGAAGTTAAACTAAGCTATCTACACAGCACCAAAACGCGCGGGTGCACCACACCGCTAGACATAAACTTGAAAACATGGGCGTGTGCACCGCCTACTCCCAATACACATCTAAAATAGATTTTCAATTAAATTCTAATCTCGTCATTTTTTTCTTTTCTTTTTCAATTCTTTTCATTTTTTCACTATTTTCTTTTCTTCTTTTGAGCAAATATTCAAAAGAAGCACAACCGCATTTCCACAAGAAATTCATCTCATCAACATTTCCACAATGAAAATAATAAAACAACTAAAGCTCGAATTTGGGTGTGCTACTAGGATCACCTAATGGCTTTGGTGGGATTTAGGTGGAGCTGAATCAAAAGGACGGACTAGGCATAAAGGGGATTGCGAGGATCAGACGATAGGAGTGGTACAAAAGCTCAACCTGGCCAAAAAATGGTGGCCTACGTCACGCTCACGCACTAAATTAACTTGTACCAATTCTTCAAAAGTCGCTTGGGGTTCTTAGCCACCGAGAAAGATAATCCTTCCTCCCGACTCGAATAATATGGGCCTAGCAACCGTCTGCACACATCCCTACGTTACTGTCTGATTCACACCGGATTCACCACTTTTGAGTAGAATAAATAATCATTATGCAAATAGAAAAAGTATAAAACTATAGGTATAAAAGAAAATTTTATTCTTCATGGATTTCTATGCGAGACAGGAGTATTTGACTAGATCACTATAGGATACAACATTATACTCCATCTCATAATCCTAAGCCAGCACAACGATTTTCCCAATCGCACAAAAGACACGAGTTAGACTCATAATGCGCCTGCAGTTAAATGCTCGCTAAATTGGGTGTTCTGGTGCGCAGTGAAGATGAACAACTACTAAATATAATTAAATAGAAAGTACTTCTAGTATGCAATGTAAGTGTGCAATGGGTAACTAAAACCAGCTCTCCCCCAAACTTAAATCTAAGTAGTACACAATATAACATTAGAAATTAATAATGGGAGCTAGGAGATGAGGTTACCCTTGCTTAAAAATAAGCATACCAGATGATTGGTGTTAAAACTGGGGATCCACTCCCAAGTCCGCCACCAAAAGATCACCACAGCTATAAGAAGGAAACTCCAACACAGTAGATATAATACCAAAAGAAATTATTAGCAGGCAAAATAAACAAAGCAACAAAATTGGGTCGTCACCCAATAGCCCTTTTGTTTACCGTCCTAAAGGTGTACTAAATACATGTATTTACAGTTATATAAAACAAAAAGAGTTATTGGAAAATTGTCTACTAAAAATACCACCAGGAAACCAAAAAGCAAATTCAACTAGCAAAACAAAGCAGAGCAAGCAGCCGCACAAAAAGCCCGGAGATCCTTCATGAATCAGCTATAAACCAACTTGTGGTGGTTCTCCCCAGCCTCGCGAGATGGACAGGAGGTGAAAGCTGTAGAGACAAAGTGAAATATCTCTCCCTTGACCCTAACCTCCTCCTTCTCATGATGGAGGGATGACGCGCAAATCTAGCACACCGCTATAGGCGGTAGCGAGACTGCGGCACGGAACGGCAGTGTACCGATCGTTCAAGTAATATAAAATGTGGGAGTGAATCCCCAAGTATCGATCTCGAAGGAACCCAGTAAGGTGGAGGTTACTATCGAGGAAGGACAAGAGATTGAAGTCCTTTAGGTCGAATGGATTGCAGAAAAGGGGGTGATTTGGATTGTGGAAAATAATATAAAATAACTACTCAACTACTCCTATGCAGTCCGCTATGCGCTGCTTCGCTTGGCGTGATGGAGACTACGCAGGCCGCGATGCACTGCTTCGCTAGGCGGATGGGCGAGTAGGCTAGCAGATGAGGTGGTTCGCACTGGCGGAACGGTCTTGAGGGCCGTTAGCACCTCTTGGCTAGGCGTATGGATTACACAGGCTGCTATTCACCGCTTCGCTTGGCGGATGGAAGAGTAGGCTTGCGGATGGAGTGGGTCACACCGGCGGAATGAGGGTCGCAAGCACCTCATCAACAAGCACGCCACTAGCAATTGCTAGTGCGAAACACGAACATGAAGGCAGGATGGAGGATGGAATGGGGCGCTCCTCACTTGCATAAACCACACATAACGATTTCACATAGAAATGAAGTATAATAAATGACAAAACAAGATTTAGCAAACATTGTTCACACCCGCAAATTATTAATGAATAACACACTACAATGTAAAGGAGGTGAGATTACAACCAAAGGGGCGGAGACTCATCAAAGGTTCACGGCCGGAATCTAGTGTTGTCAATCCTTGTCCGAGCTCGGGCTCTAACTGTCATCCGGGGTCAGGAAGAGTTGTCACCTTCTTCTATTGTACCTGTCTTCTCCGTCAATCTTCTTTGACTCCGATCTCACCGGAGAACTTCATATATGCAGCAAACAAACCCTCAAAATGGAGCTTTGGAGGTGCACGAACAATGGAGGAGGCCTAGAGGATGCTCCGGCTTGAGATTTGCAAAAGAATGGCGGTCGGAGCTCCTCCCGAAGGTGGGCAGTGATGGAGCGGCGAAATGGGCGCTCTGGAGCGGGAAAACAGTGCTGGAAATGACCTAAAACACAGAGTCCACCCAAAGGATTTGTTAAAACGCGTATTTATAGAAAGCAGAATTTTGAACGCGCACGGTCAGTGGCGCATGACCAGTGGTCGTGCGCAAAGAAATGCCTCTGATCGTGCGCGAAGAACCTGTAGCATAGTCCTGAACTGCAAAATAGCGCACGGTTAGTGGCGCACGACCAGTGGTACTGGTCATGCGCGAAGAAAGTAAGTGATCGTGCGAACTTCTCTGTTTGATAAGGGGAATTAGCGCACGAATAGTGGTTGTGCTCCTGGTCATGCGCGAAGGAAAATGCATGACCAGTGGCTCTTTCGGCCGAAAATCCCACAGAACCAATCCCGAGTGTCGGACAACCCTTGAAACTGCATGAAAATATCCAGGACCACTGGAATACAAGAAATTACACCAAAACAGGCCTAGAAGTGCACTTTGCATGGAATAATAGATAGCAATCAAATATGAACAATAATAAGTCTAATGTGTAGTGCTTTGACTAGATTATCGACACAGATGAGTCCAAAAAAGGGTATATAACTTGGACTCATCACACCCCCAGACTTACCTGTTTGGGCGTCCCGAGCAAACAAATTCTAGGCAAACGGGGAAAGAAAAGTAGATGGCTGATATAGATTTTGCGGTTCTGAAATTTAGTGAAGGGTTTAGATTTTCTCCAAAACTATATCTGATAAAGGCAAGTGTACCTTATCGTCTATAGTATAGGATATTTAGGAATATCAAGGTCGTATTCCACGGGGCGCATTGTGAAAGAACTAGTTTTCTACCTAAATCACCTAAAGGGGGGGGGGGGTGAATAGGTGATCTCTAGCGCGATTTGCAGAATAAAAATTTAGCACACACAACAACAAAAAATCACAGCACAGAGACACAAGATTTATAGAGGTTCCCCAAGGTGGGTACTCCTCTCTGCCTCTCCGCCTATCTAGCACTTCGGGCTAGCGTCGGCAACTTCACCAAAACTCGGATTTATCAACTAATCCTACACTCGGAGACTACGGCTCCTACAAGCTCGGAGAACAACCTCTCCTACAAAAACACTCGGAGATAAACTCCTACAACTCGGAGTGAACAACTCCTACAAAATGACTCAGAGTAAAAACTCCTACAGAAATCAAATAGAGATTGAAATACAATACTTCTTCTAAATCTCAATAGAGATTAACTTCAGATCTTGAAAGACTGAGTCTTCTTCTTCCTTTAGATTGAAAGCTTGGACCTTCAAAGATTTAGAAGAGAAGAAACTCGGCAAACTTGATCTGATTAGGCCCTTTGATTTATTTGAAAAGATCTTCAATAGAGAGAGCAGAAACAAGATCAAAAGCCTTCTTATCTGAGAAATCTTTAGCAGCAATGGAGAACGAATCTTGAGCGGCGCAGAAGTTAGATCTCAGAAACTTGTTCAGCAAAAGATGACGAAGACCGCTAGAATATTATCTCCTCTTTTTAACATTTTTGTTTGCCCTAAAAATAAAGGAGTATTTAAAGGGAAACCTCCAATGGCTTGGGCGACAAACAAGGAATGATCGACACGTGTACTGTACATGGCGGCCAACCCTAATTTTCAAAAACGAAACATAATTTTTGAAATCCGTCTGTCTGTCATTCATCGAGACTTCACGTGAACACTCGATGAATTGACTTAGCCATTAAGAAGACAGTTCAAAGGTTTGAAAACCATCTCTGTTTTCATTCGCCGGGATTCGTCGGGAGTTCTCAAGAACTTTCGACGAATTGACTTAGCCGCACAAATTCCTTCACAAAGCTGCCTTTTTGACTTCTGTCAGCATTCGTCGATATTCGTCGGGAGTTCACGTGAACATCCGACGAATGGACTTAGTCACAGAAATTTCTTCTTCAGACAGGAAAACTGGCTTCTATCTGGATTCGTCGGGAGTCATCGGGACTTCACGTGACATCTAGACGAATTGACTTAGCAAAAATTCCTTTTCATCTGAAAACCTGCTCCACTCCTCATCCTTGAAAGCCTTCAGTTGTGAGAATATTAAGTGCACCCCAAAAGTGAGATTACACATGAACCAACACTTTGTTTTACACAATGAGAGATTACATTGTCTAGAACTGTGTTTGGTGATCCATTGCAACCTGACTTTGGTGTGCACTTAGCATTATGACCTGTCACAATACATCTAAAAAGAAATCATCAAATACATACTCAATTCAATTTAGTTCACTAGGGGACACCTTCAAATCCAGGTGATTGTGGATACAGTACCCAACAATCTCCCCCTATTTGAAGATGTCATAACCCTATGCACTAAGTTGAATTGCACAGAAAGTATAATTGAATAAAACAACACAACCAGGCAGTAATAATCAAGGAGAGAATCAAAGTTTATCCAAGCACAAAAATATATATATAAACAAAGAAAAACAGCATGATTCCAGAGAAGCTCAGCTCATGCTTGGTCTTTGCCTTTCATCTTTTCAAAAATTCCGTCCACTGCCTCAGCTTTCTTTCTCTGTTCAGATTCCATTCTCTCAAAGAATGCCTTTGGCTTGGGCCAATATCTATCAGGAGCAGTCTCTTTAGATCCACCTGTCTTGAAATGAATTCTCCTCTCAGTTGTCCTTTTCTTGAACTTATCCCATTCCTCCTGACTGTAATGTTTACTAACACTTTCATTTTGCCTACTGACTAGGTTGAAAGCTGTAAGAATGATATTCTTTGAAGTGGGACTCCAGCTTTCTTGGAAATTTCTTGGAGGAGGCATATCATAGAATTCTCTGATCTTCTTGTGAGGATTAGACCTTTTTACAGAAGGTTTATCACCAAAGATCTTCCTTTTCACAGATTTTTCAGAAGATTCAAGAGCTTTGGAGCTTTCAAGCACTGGGTCATCCCAGAATTCTTGATAGGAGGAAACTGGGATGTCTGCTATATCAAAATCAGGATCCTCAATAGGAAAATGAGAAGAATTTGGAGCACTTGGACCTGGAACACTTGAAGGAGGAACATCTGGCATCTTGTTTACAACAGTAAGACCAAGCATACCTGCAACTTCATTGAATAGCCAGCTGGTTGATTCATGAGTGTACCCCTGGACATCTTTAACAGATTGCATGATGTTTTCCTGAAGCTCTTGCATCTTGGAGAAGACATTTCCATCCAAATCATTCACTCTACCAGCACTTTCTTCTATTTTAGACACAATACTTTCCTCCCCCTTTATGACGTCTTCATGTAGGAGGGTATAGAGTTTGTTCAGCTGCCTCTCAATTTGATCATCCAGAAAAGCAAGCCCTTGATCATGAGCAGTGTTGAGAGTTGTTTGAGCAGCACTCAGATTTACAACATCTTCACCAACCTGATGCAGGTTCTTTAGAGGATGCCCAACTCCTTGATTGGTGTGGTCCAAAGCTTTTCCTGCCTTGGCCATCCAGGCTTCTTGATCATTCTTGAATTTTCCCATTTCATATCTCATTTCAGTCATTTCTTGCCTCAAAGCACTATCAACTTTATCTATTTTCTGATAGACTGATTTGATGCACTGATCAAAATGCTCTGTTTGAGCTTGCAGCAAGGTTGAAATTGACTTGAGCAGGGAAGAGTGAGAGCTCTCTCCAGTTTCAAAATCATCAGGAGAGACTTTATCAACTACAAAACTAGTAGACTGTGCTTGCTTTTCAAGCACAGTTGCTCTTGGAGATTGTCTCAAAGTACTCTCTGGAGGGGGCAAGAGCATCACAGGAGGGACTGCAGATTCACCCATAAATATGTCTTCCTGTTCTTTCTCCCCCTCAGTCAAAGACATCTTCTTTGCTAGCTTCAACTGAGCACCAAGACTGCCCATCTCCATAGAATCTGATTTCTCTGAAGGAACAGATTCATGATCTGCCAAGTCTTCATTATGTTCTGAATTATAAGCAAACTCTGCAGGGGATCTTCTGGATTATTCTAACATAGCAGATTCATCTTCAGCAGCAGATTTCCCTTGACCTTCTAGGTCTGGAACAGTATCAGGGACAGCAGGACTGACTGGATCAACATACACTGGATCAGGATGAACTGGATCAATTTCACTGGGAGGAATTTCCTTTGAAGCAGCACTACTTTCAGCAATGTCTCTTGGGGTTGAAGGCTCCCCCTCAACATGATCACCTCTGCCTTGAGCAGGAGCTGGACTGGGTCCACTACCCCTTGAGGGTTGACCTTCTTCAAGAGTCCTATTCTCATTATGCAGATGGTCCTCATCAGCACTAACAACAATCTTGACTCCACCCTTTGGAATGAACCTTTCCCATTTGGATAAAATGGATGAGTTGATTTTCTTGGTGTGGTGGATGGGGATACCTCTTCCAAGATTAAAAAAATCTGGATTGCTACCATTTAGAAGCAGACTGAGAATTCTTCCAAAATTTGGGGCATGAAAGCTGTCTTTAATTTTCTCAAAAAGAACTTCACCAAAATTAAAATTCTTTCTACAAATAATAGCTGTGTGAATCTTAAAGGCTTCTTCAGATAGGTAGTCATGTGAACCTACTTTGCACAATAAGACTTTTCCTAAGATATCACACAGAAGCTTACCCCCTTCATTCATGAATTTTCTTCTTATCTTTGAACCTTCATCAAGGATGCCACAGAATCTTTTGGCCTGGAGAAAATCTTCAGCAAACACTTCTTCCGATTCCACTTCAGGCATCCTCAAAATCCTGTTGATGCCACTAGCTTTCAAAACTATTGTACAAGACTGGATGTTGTTCTTTATCTTCTTCTCTTGACCAGAGATTTTTGCATTTCTGTAGAACTCAAGAACATCCTGTTCGAGAATTTTAGCCGGCTCTTCCAAGACATAGATGAGCCGGGCGACCTCAAGCATCAAAAGAATATTTCTGAACTCATCTGAAGCAGTTCGAAAGCTACCATATACCATCTCTCCACCGGAATGCAGACCTGCCTTTGGCGCCATCGAGCTCGTCGAAATCGGGGAAGAAGAAATCGCAAGGGAGACGAAAGGTCGGGAAGGGTTTCACGGAAGAATGCGTGGAATCACGTGTTCTCTTTGTTTTTATATATATATAAATAAAATAAATTTGGGCGCGTACCTGATTTTATGGAAGACTCTTTGGATCCAATAAATCGTATTTAATAATAGAAACGTGTCCGAGAAGATATAGGTCTTGACCCGTGAAATCCCGTGAAATCCTCTAGAGAATGAGCACTAATCTTATGAGAATACTCGTGAAAGCCCGTGAAATTTCATAAAATTTTCTGAGATATCCCGTGAAATCCCGTGCAATTTCATAAAATTCCAACAGTCTTGACCTCATGATTCCTTGTTGAGCATTCCAAGTTCCATTTTGAAGAAATTGAACTTGGTCTCGTCCAGAGGCTTCGTAAAAATATCTGCAATTTGTTTGTCAGTATTAACATACAACCAATTAATATCCTTACTCTCAACATGTTCCCGGATGAAGTGGTAGTGAAGCTCGATGTGCTTCGTTCTGCTGTGAGAGACTGGATTATTTGTTATGGCAATAGCACTTGAGGAGTCAAGAACATGGGGATTTCTGCGAGCTTTAAGTTATAGTCCTCAAGCTGATTCTTTATCCACAAAAGTTGTGCACAGCAATTGCCAGCAGAGATATACTCTGATTCAGCAGTTGATATTACCACACAATTTTGCTTCTTGCTACTCCATGACACAAGCCTTTTCCCAAGAATTGGCATGTTCCTGAAGTACTCTTTCTATCATCTTTGCTACCTGCAAAATCAGCATCTGAAAATCCAATTAGTTCAAAATCATTGCATCTCGGGTACCATAAGCCGAGATTTGGTGTACCCTTAAGGTATCTCAAAATCCTCTTTGTAGCGGCATAATGAGATTCCTTACAGTTCACCTGATACCTAGCAAACACATGTTGAGAACATTATATTGGGCCTACTGGAAGTAAGGTAGAGCAAGGACCCAATTATGCTTCTGTACTTGGTTTCATCAAAAGGTTTCCCTTTCTCATCCTTGTCCAGAGACATACTTGAGCCCATTGGAGTCCTCATATAGGTTGCACTCTCCATTCCAAATTTCTTAAGGAGCTCTTTGGTGAACTTCCTCTGAGAGATGAAAATTCCATCTTCAGATTTTTGCGCCTGGAGTCCTAAGAAATATTTCAGCTCTCCCATGTTGCTCATTTCAAACTTACCTTGCATCAAGTTGGAAAACTTTTTGCAGAGTTTGTCATCTGTAGAACTAAATATAATATCATCGACATATTTTTGCACTAGCAAAATCTCGCCTTTTACTTCCCTAAGAAACAATGTCTTATCTATTGTTCCTCTTGTGAATTTGTTCTCAAGAAGTAACCTAGACAATGTCTCATACCAGGCTCGGGGTGCCTGTTTGAGACCATACAAAGCCTTATGTAAATAATATACATGATCAGGAATGTTAGAATCTACAAAACCTGGAGGCTGAGCTACATATACTTCTTCTTTAAGGTCTCCGTTCAGGAAGGCTGACTTCACATCCATCTGGAAAACCTTAAAGCCCTTATATGCAGCATAAGCCAAAAATAATCTGATGGCTTCAAGTATTGCTACTGGTGCAAAAGTCTGATCAAAGTCAATTCCTTCTTCTTGCATGTATCCTTATGCAACCAGTCTTGCTTTGTTCTTTGTAGTGATGCCCTTTTCATCAAGCTTGTTCTGGTAGACCCATTTGGTTCCAATTACATTTTGTCTTTTGGGTCTTGGTACTAATTCCCAAACTTTACATCTCTTGAATTGGTTGAGCTCCTCTTGCATAGCAAGGATCCAGGATGGATCGGTGTTTGCTTCTTCAAACTTCTTCGGCTCAATCTGTGAAAGAAAACTTAAATGTAAAACTTTGTTAGTTGTACCTCTTCTCGTTAGAACTCTGCTTGTAGGGTCTCCGATGATCTGATCAGCTGGATGATCTCTTGAAAATCTAACTCCCAAGTTATTTGCATTTTCAGGAGCAACTTGAGGTTCAGCCACCTCTGGAGTATCTTCTTCTTCATGAACTTCTTGTTCACCTTCTGAGTGACCCGAGATCTCTTCTCCTAACTTTGGAGCATCATCTGTGGTTTTTACTCCATCTTGCATAGAGAGTTCTTTTAGCTTTTCACCTGCATCTTCAATGAACACACTAGACGAGTTGCTATGCAGCAGGCTCGTCTCATCAAATATAACATGTACTGTTTCCTCTACCACCAGAGTTTTCTTATTGAAAATCCTATATGCCTTACTATGGCTACTATATCCTACAAAAATACCTTCAAAACATTTTTCACTAAACTTGGTTGTAGGATGCTTCCCATTGTTAAGTACATAGCATTTACTGCCAAAAATTCTAAAATATGAAATCTTTGGTTTTCTGCCCTTTAGAATCTCATATGGGGTCTTACGATGGTTCTTATTGATGAGTGCTCTGTTTTGCACATGGCAAGCTGTGTTGATAGCTTCTGCCCAGAAATATTCTGGAAGAGCAGAATCACTCAACATGGACCTGCCAGCTTCTATGAGGGTTCTATTCTTTCTCTCGGCTACTCCATTTTGCTGTGGAGTACGAGGAGAGGAAAACTCATGGGAGATAACTTGACTTTCACAAAACTTTGTCATGGCCCCAGACTGAAATTCTGTTCCATGGTCACTTCTGATTTTGACCACGAACAGTCAAGTTCATTCTGAATAAGCTTGACAAAATTAGTGAATATGCTGAAGGTTTCTGACTTAAGTTTTAGAAAGAACACCCATGCAAACCGGGAATAATCATCAACAATAACCAAGGTGTAAGCTTTCCCACCTAAGATTCTAACTGACATTAGACCAAACAAATCCATATGCAGCAGATGAAGACATCTGGTAGAATTATTGCCAATTATGCTCTTAAAGCTAGCCTTTGTTTGCTTACCCATTTGGCACGCATGGCAAGGGCTTTCTTTAATGCATTTAACTTTGGGGGCATCCCTTACCAAGTTGTGAGAAAATAACATAGATATAGTTTTGAAATTAATATGTGCTAATCTCTTGTGCCATTGGTCACAGAGAGATGCACTATCTTTGGCAACAAAACACACTGGAGTAGAAGACTGTAAACATATAAAATCTAAACAGTAAATACCACTACTCCTAGAGCCTGTTAAAATAGTTTCCGCAGACACGGACATCTTTATCAGGCATCTATCTCTAAAGAACTCAACGGTATAGCCTTTGTCACACAGTTGGCTTATGCTAATCAGATTGTATTTCAATCCTTTCACATGAGCTACGCGTGTGAAAACGACTGAGCCGTTGGTTATTGAGCCATAACCAATAATAATACCTCGTTCAGATCCGCCAAACTTTACTTTAGGCTCGTTCTCAACTGGAACATAATCCTGAAGTAATCTTCTACTCCCGGTCATGTGCCGAGAGCAACCACTGTCCAAATACCAGATGGGAATTTCGTTGGCCTTTGGGCATTCCTGCACACATGATCAATACCCCTTAGGAACCCAAACATTTTTGGGCCCTTGGTTCCTTGTTAGTGGAACACCACTTGGAACATTAACTTTGCAAGTGGTCGGTCTTGCACTGTTAACTCGTGGAGTTCTTGGCACAGTATGATTGAACCAACAATCTATGGCAAAATGACCAATTTTGCCACAACACCAGCATTCAAATCTATTGTATCTCCTCTTTGTGTTCTGCTGAGCCTTTTGAACGGGTAGCTTTGCAGGAGGTGCAACCTTGGAGGTAGAAGCCTCGTTGGTGCAACATACACAATTCTTAGGCACAATAGGCTTGACCTGCGGTGCTTTCTTAGCATTTGATCCATGAACGAATGGTCCATGATGCTTCAATTGAACTTCTTCATAAGGAGCCTTGAGGGAGCTAGATCCAAAGTTTCTGGGTCTGGTCCACACTGAGTTCACCTTGGCAGGCTCAACATAAGTTGGTCTGCTGAAGTGACCATACATGCTCTCAAAATCATAGGTGTTCGTAGGAAAAATCACCTTCTTGAAATTTGGAGCACACTGTGGGCCTTTACCCTTGGCTTTAGCGGCTCTTCTTTTGGCTGACTTACTTAGACTCTTTTCAGCAACATGGCCCAAACCACTACTACCAGAACCAACAGTGAAAGTGTCTATGATAGGCAGAACTGTCTTGGGCTTGGAGAAGTTCACAGTTATCTTCTTTTCAGCCTCAAGCTGTTTCGTCAAATCATTGATAATTTCACTCTTCCGAATGCCTGCTGAAGTGGCCTCAGAGAGAGCAATCTTTAAGGACAAGATTTCATCCCTGAGTAGGTTAGATTCTTCAATCTCCTTTCTCAGGTTTGATTCTTGATCCTTTAGGGATTGAATCTCCTTTGATTGAGTTTTAACAAGCTTTCGACACTTATCAAAACCCTTCGACATTTCCTCATACTTAGCAGTCAACTCAGAATCCTCTTCCGAATAGTAGCTTTCATTTGCATCAGATGCCGTTTCTGAACATGAAAGAGGTGTAGAAGATAATACCTGACCGGTGAAAGGAACAACATCTTTGTCATCATCTGACATGGCCATTAGTCCAAAGAATGCCTCTTCGTCTGAGTTAGACTCATTTGAGTCACTATCACTCAGAGTCTTGGACTTCTTGGCAACAAAACTCTTCTCCTCTTTCTTCTTTCCTTTGAAGGACTTCTTTTCTTCTTTTCTTGAAGATTCCTTCTTCTTGTGTGGGCAATCAGCTATCATGTGCCCTGGCTTTTTACAACAATAACAAACGGGTTCAGTATAATCATGTTTGTTCGGTTTAGAACCATACCTGTCGTTTCTGTCACGGTGTTATCTCCTGTGATCTCTTGAGGAAGATGAGCCTTTTCTCATTTGTCTCCTCTTGTTAAGTAACTTTTTGAATTGCTTGGAGAGGAGGGAGAATTCTCCTTCAGATAGTTCTGAATTTGCAGAACTACTTTCAGCTTTATCTTCAGAAGATTCATCCCTCACAGGAGACAGAGACCTGCTTCTCCCGGAGCTTTCAGCCTTTAGAGCAATGGGCTTCTCCTTGCCAGAGCTCCTACTGCTTTCCTCTTCTGACTTCCTGATGTTCAACTTCAGCTCATGGAGAGAAGCTTCCCATACAGAATCTATGGCTCCGTAGTAGCCAACTTACCATATTCTCTGATAGCTATCACCTTGGGGTCCCATTCCTTAGACAGGGATCTAAGAAATTTATCGTTTAGTTCAACCATGGTGAATTCTCTACCATAATTTCTCAGACCATTTACAATCTTGAAGAATTTCTCGTAGGTGTCAGAAATTGTGTCTTTGCCTTGTTGCTTGAAGGCTTCGTATTCTTGGTTCAGCAAAGACTTCCTGTCATCTCGAACTTCTTCAGTACCTTCCATCAAAACCACAATAGAATCCCACATTTCTTTTAAAGACTTGCAGTGAATCAGATTTTGTAGCATAGAATCATCAACTGCACCTGCTATGATGTGCTTTGCTTTCTTATCTAGAGTGACAAGTGCAATTTCATCCTTTGTCATATCCATTAGTTTCTTTGGTACCTTTTTGGCGGGATCAATGGTAGAAGCCACTGTAGGAATGACGGGACCTTCCTTAACTATCTGGGAGATACGGGGATCATTTGCTTCCATGTAGAAGATAACTCTTTCCTTCCACATGGGGAAATTTTCCTTAGTGCAAACTGGGAGCTTGGAGGAAAATCTTTCCATGCCTCTGTCCATAAAGAGAGATCTTGACAACGAAGAGGGATCTTTAATCTAGGTGTTAACCTCTTACAGATAACCTGCCTCTGATACCAATTGAAAGAACTAGTTGTCTACCTAAATCACCTAAAGGGGGGTGAATAGGTGATCTCTAGCGCGATTTGCGGAATAAAAATTTAGCACACACAAAAAAAAAATCACAGCACAGAGACACAAGATTTATAGAGGTTCCCCAAGGTGGGTACTCCTCTCTCCCTCTCCGCCTATCTAGCACTTCGGGCTAGCGTCGGCAACTTCACCAAAACTCAGATTTATCAACAAATCCTACACTCGGAGACTACGGCTCCTACAAGCTCGGAGAACAACCTCTCCTAGAAAAACACTCGGAGATAAACTCCTACAACTCGGAGTGAACAATTCCTACAAAATGACTCAGAGTAAAAACTCCTACAGAAATCAAATAGAGATTGAAATACAATACTTCTTCTAAATCTCAACAGAGATTAACTTCAGATCTTGAAAGACTGAGTCTTCTTCTTCCTTTAGATTGAAAGCTTGGACCTTCAAAGATTTAGAAGAGAAGAAACTCGGCAAACCTGATCTGATTAGGCCCTTTGATTTATTTGAAAAGATCTTCAATAGAGAGCAGAAACAAGATCAAAAGCCTTCGTATCTGAGAAATCTTTAGCAGCAATGGAGAATGAATCTTGAGCGGCGCAGAAGTTAGATCTCAGAAACTTGTTCAGCAAAAGATGATGAAGACGGCTAGAATATTATCTCCTCTTTTTAACATTCTTGTTTGCCCTAAAAATAAAGGAGTATTTAAAGGGAAACCTCCAACGGCTTGGGCGACAAACAAGGAATGATCAACACGTGTACTGTACATGGCGGCCAACCCTAATTTTCAAAAACGAAACATAATTTTTGAAATCCGTCTGTCCGTCATTCGTCGAGACTTCACGTGAACACTCGAAGAATTGACTTAGCCATTAAGAAGACAGTTCAAAGGTTTGAAAACCATCTCTGTTTTCATTCGCCGGGATTCGTCGGGAGTTCTCGAGAACTTTCGACGAATTGACTTAGCCGCACAAATTCCTTCACAAAGCTGCCTTTTTGACTTCTGTCAGCATTCGTCGATATTCATCGGGAGTTCACGTGAACATCCGACGAATGGACTTAGCCACAGAAATTTCTTCTTCAGATAGGAAAACTGGCTTCTATATGGATTCGTCGGGAGTCATCGGGACTTCACTTGACATCTCGACGAATTAACTTAGCAAAAATTCCTTTTCATCTGAAAACCTGATCCACTCCTCATCCTTGAAAGCCTTCAGTTGTGAGAATATGAAGTGCACCCCAATGGAGAGATTACACATGAACCAACACTTTGTTCTACACAATGAGAGATTACATTGTCTAGAACTGTGTTTGGTGATCCATTGTAACCTGACTTTGGTGTGCACCTAGCATTATGACCTGTCATAATACATCTAAAAAGAAATCATCAAATACATACTCAATTCAATTTAGTTCACTAGGGGACACCTTCAAATCCAGGTGATTGTGGATACAATACCCAACACGTTGATTACTTCTACTTCGAGGAAAATCACTATTATTTATCGACGAAAATTTGAGGTTTTGATTACTTAGCTAAAAAGAGAAACTAATTGCAAGCGAAATGAGAAGATTAAACATTGCATGAAGGGAAAGGAAAATTAACATTCATAAAAGAGAAAATACTAAGGAGAGAAAGAGAACATGAAAGAGGAAACTTAATTTTATTGAAAACCAAAATTATTACAAGCTTAAAGAGAGATTACGAAGCTAGGAAAGTAAAGTTACAAGCTTTAATTAACTAGTGCAAGCAAGAAATAAAAACTTGTACATTACATGAAAAAGAGAACATGAAAGCTTAAGGAAGAACATGAACATGAACATGAAAGACTCACTATCAGCTCTAGCAGCACCTCCCCCACTCCAAAATTCTGAACCCTGGACTCAAGGAGAGCCTCTGAATTTATAGGCGAAAATTTCAAGTTACATGCCCTCGGTCACGAGCGTGACCTAGGGCGTGACTGCACTATTCACATCGGATCCGACAGCGGCGTGGGCTTTCTGGACGGCGCAGCGAAAAGTGGACATTACACGCCCGTGTAATTTTGGTCACGGGCGTGACTTTGGACGGCTTCATTAAATGCAGCGTGGGCTGGAATTCGGCGCGGCGGCGAAGCAGAGATCACGCGGGCAAGTCACGCCCGTGACATGTGGGTCACGGGAGTGACTAGAGTTGACTTCTTGACAGCATCTCCACGTGTCGACGACAGCCAGCTGGAAGATTCTAATATTACATGCCTCTAGTCACGGGCGTGACACTGGGTCACGGGCGTGACTGAGGGCGTGACTCGCTGTGGACTAGCTCAATTGGCGCGGCATCGAGTCTGGACTGGTCTTTAGGTTACACGCCCTTGGTCACGGGAGTGACTGAAGGCGTGTACTTGTCAATTTCTCCAATTTGTCCCAAAATTCTGCAAAAATTGAAATTAAGCTAAATTAGAAACAGAATTTCAAAATAAACACTTATGACCTAGAAATGACATAAAAAAGGAAAATACAAATTAAATATTTACAAAATTTTCTATTAAAAAGTTATAAAAATACTACTTATCAATGGCTTAAAATCACAATACAGAGTACCCTGCGAAGTCGTATGCTCACATGCATAAGACAAATAATAGAGAAGATTTCTCATTATACAAACAGTTTATAGATTTCTAAAAGAGTAAAAGCATATTACAACTACTCAAAATGGTGAACAACGGTGAATCTTCCGATCACGCATACAGAGAAAGTAAACTAAGAGCTGAGATGAGCATTGCTCAAGATTGGGGTGCAGGGTAAACTCCACCGAAATCCATCAGTGTCGGTGACCATATGCTCGCCCGGTCACATTCTCTCCACGACACTTGATTTATTCAAGACGTGAGTCAGTAGGACTTTAGGTTAGATATGGGGCTTGGGTTACGTTGAGGTAAACAAAGTTAAACCTGGAGGCTAAGCACACCTAACCCAACATGAGCATATGGTAGAGCTACCCGCACGATTATAAAAAAACAAGTGCACCACACCCCCAGACTTGGACTTTTGCAACATCGGTGTGTGCACCGCCTACTCCCAATACATAATTTTTCTAAACGATTTTCAATAAAACTCATTTTTCTTTTTCTCTTTTTTTTAATCATTTTCTTTCTTTCTTATTCTTGTCTTTTTCTTTCAGCAATTTTTTTCAAATGAGCATATCCACAAATTCACATAATAAACACCACAATCAACACCCCCCAAAATGTAAATAAAACTATAACTAAAGCTCAGATTTGGGTGTGCGACTAGGTTAGGCTTCTAGGCTTTGGTGAGATATATGCGGAGCTGAACCAATGAAAGGTTAGGCACAAAGGGGCTAGCAAGGGTAGATATTAGGAATGGCACAAAGGCTCAAGCGGGCCAAAATAATGGCCTACGTCATTCTCACGCACTAGAACTATCCTATGCCAATGCTTCAAGAATCGCTTGGGGCAAGTTCTAGCCACCGAGAAAGATTCTCCTTTCTCCCGACTCAAGCAATAGGAGTCTAGCAATCATTTACACACATCCCTATGCTACCGTTTGATTCACACGGGATTCACCATTTGAGTAGAGTAAACAACATTTACACTAATAGAAAAAATATAAAACCATAAGTATAAAAATAAGTCTAATCTACACAAATTTCTATGCAATCGAGCACTTGACTAGGAACACTACTGGAGTCAACATTTTACTCTGCTACATAGTCCTAAGCCAGCACCTAGAATTTCCCAAATAAGCAGAAGAATTTTATTCAACTCAGAGCACGCATACAAATGAGTACGCGCTCAAGTGGGTGTTGTGGTGTGCAGTAAAGATGAACAATACTAAATAAATGAGATAAAATTACTTCTAGTATGCAATGCAACGTGTGCGTGCACAGTGGGTAACGAGAAGCAGCTCTCCCTAGACTTAATCTAAACAATCCAACATAAGATATAACCATGAAATTAAAAATGAAGTCTAGGGAAAGAGAGTACACAAGGCTCAGCAAGTGAGCATACCAGAAGATTGGCGTGTGAATAAAGACAACGCTGCAGCGTCTGCCATCCAGAAGATCGAAGAACCTGCAGGGGTGTGCTCCGCAAAAACAAATGAAAATATACAGACTAAAATAAAGTAAAACTAACTAAACAAACTAGATAAACAGAAATTGCAAGAAAAGTAAGATAACTACTGGGGTTATTGTCAACCCAGCACAACTTATTTAAAAACAAAATAGTTCTAGCTAATGGGCGTATGAAAAAGGAAATGAACAGGTAACTGTTCTAATATGCGTGTCGGTAGCCGGTACAGATACGGCGACAGAACAGTTACCCCTCTACCTAAATAATAATACTTGCTTAACACAGGTAGAGGAAATAAGAAGTAAGAAGAGGGTGAAGGCTGGTCCTCACTCGTCTCACGATAAAATAAATCCTTGCCCAGTAAGGTGTCATCTCCAGGGAGGAAGCAGGAGGAGAAGGCAATGAGTGGAGCTTCCTCTACGGAGGGGGGATCAACCTCCACACATAAGAGGATGCTCTCATCATTGACTTGAGCATCATGCTCCAAGTCCTCCTGGGGTACCTATGAAGACTCAACCTGCACAGGCTCAGATAGAGAAAGAGGATCAAGAAATAAACAAGAAGAAGAACATGAATAAAATTCAATCGGGGGAGTGATCCCGGTCTCACTCCAGTAGGTTGGGGAAGTAAAATAATGTCGGCATTGTCATCCATGCTGCAAGGGTCGGCGGGATCAACAGTGGACTTGCCCAGGATTTGGACTTCCTCCACCGGTGCTGAGGAAAAATCTTCTTCACCTAGAAGGTTGTCCTCCTCCATAGGAATATGCACAATATATAGATCACCAACCTCATCTTGCGACACATCCTCAACAATATCGTCAGAGACGAGTATAGTAGTATGCACAACAGGCGGAGGAATAGTGCTTGGATAAAAGTCGAGCACCGATTCCTCAAAAAGAATCGAATCCACACACGGTGATATATGCACAGGGGAGATGGGCTCAGCCATGTCAGAGCCTAGATCAGCAACAACTCTGATGAGCGTGTCTGCATCATTCCCTTCAAAACTTGAAGGTGATACATCAACGTAATCAGAGGTGGAAGGTGTGCTGTCAGAGTTAGGAGTTGGGACGATCCGGATATCCGGCTCGTCATCCTCGTCCAATTGGCGAAGAAATGCAGCACAATCCTTCAAGGCTTGATCCATTCTCCGACAAAACAAGCACTGTTTTGCATTTTCCTTCGGCTCAAATTGGACCGGAGATCAATGCAAAAAGGGCATGTGCGGAGCGGAAGAGTATCCATAGGACTTACGCGCACCATATGGAGTACCATACGAAGTTGGTGCTCCATATACTAGGCCTTGAGTGCTAGGGCTATTATCTCCCTTTGGACATCTATCACTAGCATGAGATATATCTCCGCACAAACCGCAACGAATATTAAATGAAGCCCACATTGTGTGAAGATAACAAGATTCAAAAGAAAAACACTATTGTGCAAAATACTACACCCAACACTAATTTACTAAGCAACCTATGTAAACCAAGAAAATGGAATAAAAAGAATTGAAATAAAATAAAAGATGCAATTTACAAATGGAAGGGCTTTTCTCTCAGATTCTCCCTCTCCAGAAAACTCACACGACTGTGTTCCCTGACAACGGCGCCAAAAACTTGACGCGCAAATCTAGCACAATGCTATAGGCGATAGTGAGACTGCAACACGAAACAGTAGTGTACCAATCGTTCATGTAATATAAAATGTGGGAGTGAATCCCCAAGTATCGATCTTGAAGGAACACAGTAAGGTGGAGGTTACTTTCGAGGAATGACTTGAGATTGAAGTCCTTTAGGTCGAATGGATTGCGGAAAAGGGGTGATAAAATAAAACAAGTACTCAACTTCCCCTTTTGCAGGCCGCTATGCGCTGCTTCGCTTGGCGGGAGGGAGACTACGCAGGCCGCGATGCACTTCTTCCCTAGGAGGATGGGCGAGTAGGCTAGCGAATGAGGTGGTTCACACTGGCGGAAAGGTCTTGAGGGCCGTTAGCACCTCTTGGCTAGGCAGATGGATTACACGGGCTGCTATCCACCGCTTCGCTAGGCGGATGGAAGAGTAGGCTTTAGGATGGAGTGGGTCACACCGGCGGAATGAGGGTCGCAAGCACCTCATCAACAAGCACGCCACTAGCAATTGCTAGTGCGACACACCAACATGAAGGCAGGATGGAGGATGGAATGGTGGGCTCCTCACTTGCATAAACCACACATAACGATTTCACATAGACATGAAATACTAAATGACAAAACAAGGTTTAGCAAACATTGTTCATACACCCAAATTATTAAGGAATAACACCCTACAATGTAAAGTGTTTACCCAGAAGACCGCATCCGAGTTGCCTTTCTCACAGACCAGGCGGTCTGAGGATGCATGTCGCCCGGTTCAGACTCAACAGGTTCTATCAACACCAGCCAGCACAAACCGAGCGGTCAGATAGTGTTCAGATCGCTTCCAAGGATTGAAGATTACCAAGGCTCATGTCCAGAAGGCAAGCCGCAGTCTCAAGTCGGAGACCGCACGGGGTGCGCCATGAAGACTTCCAAGGCTCATGTCCAGAAGGCAAGCCGCGGTGTCAAGTCAGAGACCGCACGAGTTGCGCCATCACCTTGATCGCGTCATCTTCAATCTCCAGCCAAGGGAGATCAAGAGCGCAAGCTGCCAAGCCGTGCGGCTTCCTTCTTTTCTCCTCTCTGTATCCCGTCACCGCCTGCCCGATTCTCCTGTACCCGGGCAGGTGGTTATTTTATCCCTACCCATTCGGGCAGGCCCCCGAGCCTATAAATAGGGGGTGGCGACATTCCCAGGACACGCACACTAGAATCCAGGAGCTCGCTTGTTTGAGCTGCGGTCTCGAGTTTCCCGTCTTGCGACCTGTCTGACCGACCGACTTCTTCTTTTCTGCTCTTGCAGCCCGCTGTAATCTCTTTATTTCAATCAAAGGAAAGCCCATCAAAGGAGTGGCATTCGCCGTGACGGGCGAAGTCTGGCCTTGACCGCTGCCAGCGGTCTTGATTTCTCTAACTAAAAAGTAACCGACAGCCCGCAGCCTCCGATTTCCTTCGGAGGTGCGATTTCGGATTCAGCAGAAACACGCGACCTTCAGATCGCGGATTGTCGGTGAAATCCTTGCCACAATGTCAGACCGCCAGTTCCCCCTTGGAGGCAGCTCCGACCACAGTGAAGACTCCTTGTGGGAAGATTTGGAGCAGTCAAGAAGAGAAGCCGAACAGGCTCAGAAAGCGACTGATCAGCGTTTGGAAGCAATCAGTCGGACCTTAGCACTATTAACCGAGCGGTTAGTCCCACAAAAAACCACGGTTAAGCAGGCGGTGACTCTGGTCCATCCTCCACCTCCTCCTTACCCGCTTCCACAAGTCTCCAACTTTCAGCCACTGCAAGAAGTTTTTGCGACCAGGCAAAACTTCTACCAAGAGGCCGCGCACAGCATGCCGGCCCGAGTTCTTGATTTCCAGGGGGCGGATTCTCATGAAGCCTGCCTGTCCTATCCTCCAGAGGGAGCAGCTCGCCTTTCCTATCCACCTGAGGTCACTGCTCATCATTCCTACCCGCCAAAAGCCGTTGTCCGTTCCTCCTACCAGGCGGCTTGTCCGCGAGTATCCGCAGCTCAGGCGGCTTACTATTCTGCTCCTTTATATGAAGATATTGAAGAAACTTCTCCCTTCGTGGATGAAGTCCGAGGGGAGCCAGCCCCGAATAATTTCAAAGAGCCACATCTGCCTGCGTATAATGAGGAAACTGATCCAACCGTCCATCTCCAGGCCTTTGAGTCGGCCATTCCTCTGAGGACCCTCTCGGATGCGACCAAGTGTAAACTCCTTATAACAACCTTCGAAGGACAAGCAAGGGAGTGGTTTTATGGGTTGCACCCCAGGTCGATCAGTTGTTTTGCTGAGCTGCGTAGGGAATTCCTGCTTAGGTTTTCTACTTCAAGAAAGAGGAAAAGTGGCCCGGCGGTCCTTTTTGATATAAGGCAGCGAAAAGACGAAACATGGGCCCGTTTCGTGGACCTTTTCCAGAGGGAAATCATTGAAGACCAGAATGTAGATCTGGAACTATACAGGGTGGCCCTTATCCATGGCTTAAGGGAAGGCTCCCTGAAATTTGAGGCCAACATAAGGGAGCCAAGGACTTATCAGGAGATGATAAGTTTGGCTAATATGTTCATCAGAGGAGAAAAAAGCAATCCTGGCTATGTCGCGAAATTGTTGAGCGACAAGGAGCAGTCTAATCTATCCTTCCATCATACACAATCAAACCAACCCCACTTTGAGCCCCGTTCAGAGGGGAAGAAATTACAAGAACAAACAACCCTTCATCAGCCATCAACGGTTTCAAGATCAGAAACCGCTGTTGGCCATCACATCCGCTCCATTCATCCCTCTTCCACAAATAATGTCGGTATACCTACCGCAATATACCGCGCAACCACCTCCAGTCATTCCATCCACCCAGTATGATGACTCGCAAGAGTCATTCACTCCTCTGAATGTTACTATGGATGAAGTCGTCCAAATCCTCTAGAAAAGGCCGGACTTCAAAAGGCCTGCTCCTCTAAAATCGGATGTTCGTAATCGAAATCCAAATCTATACTGTGAATATCATAAGGAGGGAAGGCATCTGACAGAAGATTTTCGGGCCCTCCGCTTGTTGATAGAAAGGCTCTTGGGAGAGGGAAAACTCCGAGGCCTAATCCGGAAGGAAGCAACTACTGATCCAACCACCGAGAAGAAGAAAGAAATGGCAGAGGTAACTTGGGAATGCGCCGATGTTGAAGATGTTGGCTGCTATGGAGATATTCACCCTTCGACTGAATTCATTGAGGTCAATGATGTGGGACCCCTGGGGGACATTTATTGCATTCATGGAGGGGCTGGGGCCGAATCGTCTCGTAAATCCAGCATTGCAAGAGTTCTGAAACAAGAAGTGGCAGCAACCACAACTTCTCCCCCTGAAAGCACCATCATCACCTTTGTTCAAGATGACCTTCCTCCAAATGCCAATCCCTTTGACGATGTCGTGGTCATCAAAGTTGTCATTGAGAACTATTTCGTTTATAAGATCCTCATCGGCACAGGCAGTTCCGTTAACCTCCTCTTCCGTCCAACCTTTGAAGCCCTGAAGACTGGGAAGCCTTTGCTTTCCACCGATGGGCCCCTCTATGGCTTTTCTGGGGAGAAGAAAGAAGTAGAAGGTTCTGTGAAGCTCCTAGTTTCTCTGGGGGGAGTGATAAAGTTGATCAACTTTGTGGTGGTGGACGCCCCAATCAACTACTGCGCCATCTTCGGAAGGCCAATTCTTAATGCCTACAGGGCAGTAGTGTCCACCTTCCACCTTGCTCTTAAGTTTGCTGCCGAGGGATGGCAGTATCGAATCAGAAGCAACCCAAAGGTGGCTCGGGAGTGTTATGTGGTAACCGTCATTATGATCACCGATGTTCCACTTCCCGAGGCCACGACTGAAGTGCTGGAAATGGCTGAATCTTCGAAGGCTGCTGAGGAAAGGAAAGATCGGGAAGGGGCTCACTTGGAACCTTCCCAAGTGACCCAAGAAGTCCCCATTTCTGAGTGGGAATGCAAGAAGCTGATCATCAATGCAGAGCTGCTGGAGGAGGAGAAAGTGGAGCTGATCTCCTGTCTTCTGGAGAACCTGGATATCTTCGCCTGGTCAGCGGAGGATATGCCGATAGTAGATCTGGACGTGGCTTGCCATCATCTGAACATATATCCTGAGTTCAAGCCAGTACAACAAAAGAAGAGAGAAGTGGCAACCAAGTTGGCGGTGCCCATCAGAGAGGAGGTTGCCAAACTCCTGAAAGCGGGCTTTATTTCTGAAATTCAATATCCCACGTGGATGTCAAATGTTGTAATGGTTAAAAAATCTGGTGGATAATGGCGCATGTGTGTGGACTTTACTAAACTCAATAAAGCGTGCCCCAAAGATTGCTACCCTTTGCCTCGGATAGATGTTTTAGTAGATTCCGCGGTTGGGTATAATTTTATGAGCTTTCTCGACGCATTTTCGGGGTACCACCAAATAAAAATGCACAAACCCGATATCCCGTATACTTCTTTCATCACGAACGATGGGTGTTATTTTTATCTTGTAATGCCCTTCGGACTTAAAAATGCGGGTGCAACATACCAGAGAATGATGGATACCATTTTTAAACATCAGGAATCTTGAAGTTTATGTTGACGATCTCCTCCTGAAAAGAAAAACATTCTCAATACATTTGATAGACCTCGTAGAGACGTTCGCTAATCTACAGAGGTTCAAATTAAAATTGAACCCAATGAAATGTGTGTTCGGAGCAAACAAGGGGAAGTTTCTCGGGCATCTCCTCACTCCCAATGGCCATGCACCGAACCCAGATAAGGTGAAGGCCATCCTCGATATAATTCCTCCTCGTAATACCAAGGAGGTCCAACAACTTGGAGGAAGGTTGGCAGGACTGAGCGGGTTTATCTCCAAATCAGGAGATAAAAGTGCTCCATTTTTTAAAATACTCTAGGGAGGATCAAAATTTGAATGGAAACGAAAAATGCAGCAAAGCTTTTGAATAGTTATAAGTGCAGTTAACTTCAACTCCACTACTTCAAAGTCCTCGTAAGGGGGAGATATTATTCTTATATTTGGGGGTCGGCCCAGATGCAGTGAGTTCTGTCCTCGTCCGGGAGGAAAAGAAGAAGCAGTTCCCAATATATTATGTCAGTCATATCCTCAAGGATGCAGAAACGAGATATTCAATCATGGAAAAGCTAGCTTTGGCTTTGGTCATGTCATCGTGAAGACTCCGCCCTTATTTTCAAGCTCATCCGATCCAAGTAATTACAGGTCATCCTTTGAGAAGCATTCTTGAAAAACCACATCATTCAGGGAGATTGGCCAAGTGGGCTATTGAATTGAGCGAGTTCGAAATATCTTACACTCCCAGAACGGCAATTAAAGCGCAGGTCTTGGTAGATTTCTTGGTTGATACAACAGAATCCAGCCCAGAACAAGCAGAGAAATCACCTTTGGCTTGGGTCGTATATGTGGATGGGGCTTCTGGCAAGAATTCCGTGGGAGCCGGGGTAGTTTTAATTAGCCCGAATGGCATTAAACTGGAGCAGGCTATCAAGTTCTTCTTTCTAGTCACAAATAACCAGGCAGAATATGAGGCGCTTCTGGCTGGTTTAAGACTTGCAAAAGAGCTGGGCATCGAACATGTGTATGTTAAAACCGATTCATTGGTAATGGCTTCTCAAGTTTTGGGGAATTACGAAACGAGAGAGCCAATGCTGAGGAAGTATCTAATGCTAGCTAGAGAGGAGATTGGGAGATTCAAATCATTTATCATCGAGCATATTCCCAGGACGCAGAACGAGGAAGCAGACGAGTTGTCAAAGTTCAGTCTTCCATCAGGGGGAGTGACCTCTGAACTTTTTCATCCGGCAACAGAGGAGGGTGAACTCATGCAAATCGACCGGCAACAGAGGAGGGTGAACTCATGCAAATCGATCAACATACTTCTTGGAAGGATCCATATGAACTATATTTATCAAAAGGAGAGTTCCATCTGTCTATCAAAGACAAAAGAAAATTCAAAAGAAAGGCGGCATATTATTACCTGATAGCGGGAATCTTATATAGGAAAATGTTGATTTCTCCCTCGGCACGGAGTGTTTCAGAGGAAGATGTTTCGACCATACTTCAGGAAATTCATTCCGGGGAATGTGGCAGCCACTCAAGGGCAAGGACTTTAGAAAAAAGAATCTTGAGGCAGGGTTATTTCTGGCCAACCATGAGGAAAGATGCCGAAGCATTTGCCAAGCGATGTGTCTAGTGTCAAAAGTTTGATCCTCTTCAACATCTTCCCGCTCAATCACTTAGATCAATAACTGCACCGTGGCCCTTCGCAGTTTGGGGGATGGATCTTATCGGACTCTTCCCAATGGATAGTGGCCAGCGTCGTTTTATCATTGTGATGATCGACTATTTCAGCAAGTGGATTTAAGCAAAGGAATTGGCAAAAACTACAACCCAAGTCATAAGAAACTTTATCTGGGGAGAGATAGTTTGGCGGCAAGGAATCCCGCTGGCGATTGTCACTGACAATGGCCCACAATTCAACAATTCTGAAATGATAAATTTCTGTGACCAGATTGGAATTGATCTTCAATTCTCCTCAGTGCATCGTCCCAGAAGCAATGGTCAAGTGGAAGCAGCTAACAAGCAAATCCAATATCTTCTAATGAAAAGGGTGTTAAATCAAAAGGGAAATTGGGCAGAGCAATTTGCTTCTATCCTTTGGGCTCTTTGTTACCACTCCATCCTCAGCTACAGGAGAAACACCTTTCAAGTTAACTCATGGCTCAGAGGCAGTTTTTCCTATAGAGTTTGAAGTGGTTACTCCCAGAGTTGTGTATGCAAAGGAGTGAGAAGAAGCATGGATAGAGCATAACGACGAAGCCATCAAATACAGTCTGGATCTAATCGAAGAGCTTCAAGATGAGGCAACGATCAGACAGGAGGAAATAAAGAGGAGAATGGCCAATTAATTTGACAAGAATGTCAGGGTAAAACATTTTGCAGTCGGAGACATCGTGCTAAAGAAAGTTGATGCAGCGGCCAGAACAGGCAACGTCGGAAAGATAAATCCCAACTGGGCTGGACCTTTCATTTTCAAGGAGGTGCTAAAAAGAGGGGCTTATCGCCTCCAGACAAGCGAAGGAGAGTACATCTCACGCACCTCGAGCGGTGACGATCTTAAACGGTTCTATCCTTAAAATGTCTTCTGCATTTCTTGCATTTTTTGGATATTCAATGAAAGGCCCTATACTGACACTTCTCCATGTCTGATGATTATTTTTGCACTTTTTTATATATATCCTCCTCACTGAACCACGGAGACATCGCCAAGTTCTGCTCGAACCCCCTCGGGTTGTATTCATTAGCGTTAAACCACGAAGATCATGTGTAGCGGGGAGTTTTCACACACGTGTAGTGGTAGATTGCCAATTCCCGTGCGGTGGTCTTCAGAATCTGGGATCCCGGCTGATATCTGACACACCCCTGCAGCTAGGGAGGTCTAGGTGAAAGTTAGCTCTATCATGCCCCAAGAGGGATATAGTTACAGCTTTGATGATCTTTCTGAGGAAAGCAATGTCGGTATAGCTCCCGCGGCATAACCACACCTGCCCAACTGATCATCTTGGTCTATGACCATCGAATACTCCAAGGTAATCTCAAGCGATGCCTCAGCGGGACCCACAACTGAGTTGATCTCTCTGAGGAAAGCAATGTTCACCGCTTAGTCCCACCTGCCCAATTGATCAACTCGGCTTGTAACCCTAGGCAAGAGAGCAGTTGAGTCGCTTATAGCCCTTATGACCACTTGAGGAAAGCAATGTTTGTCGCCTAGGCCCACCTGCCCACTTGGTCATCTGGGTCTGTACTTATCTTTTTTCTACAACTCTTATGACCACTTGAGGAAAGCAATGTTCGCCACATAGGCCCACCTGCCCACTTGGTCATCTGACTCTGTAGCTATTTCTTTTTACATTACAGGGAATTCTCATCTTATATGGTCAATCTAGACCATTTGGGAGAAAATAGGACTTTTATAGGTACACCGCAGACCGGTCGGTTTGATGCTTAAACCGGGCGGTTTGAAATATGCAGGTACCAAGGTTATCAGGCGGTCTGGTTATTAAATCGGGCGATTTGAAATCAGGATATCACAAAATGCCATGAGGCCTATCAGGGTAGTGATCATAACCATGACCGGTCGGTCTTATCATCCGATTTAAAATCTATCATCCTTATGGATATTGGTTCTATCCGTTCGGGTAGAAACCGGCTTTTCACAGGAAAGCAATTATAATTCTTGCTAGATGGAAATTATTATAAGTATCAAGCCATTAACCGCCCGAGTTATATACAGACCGCACGGGTTTATCAGTTAGAGCTTATGCTCAAGAATGAGACTTACAGGAATCTGAAATTACAAATCGTTCGAGTTAAATATTAACCGCACGACCTATTTATTATTCTCTTTTTACTTGGCATTCTCTATTTTTCGAAGTGGTTATGTAAGGTCGGGAAGTAATTGTGTGGCTTGAATTCACATATACGGAGACATCTAGTCACATGAGATCCATTCAAGCCACACAATTTGCGGTTAGGATATAATCATCGCAGCAACTTAAAGTTGCATTCGGTTGACTCAGGATATTCATGTTAAGAACCTACGAAGTTCAAATTTCTATCCGCCCGACTATATATTATAACCACATCAAATTATTTATCAAGGTATGAATGGTTAATATTCTTCCAGGTTATATGGCATTTGCTGAGTCGAGATCGAAGAAACAGGCCGCCCGAACAGTATTTACAGCGTTCGAATGGCTATCTAATTGGAATTCTGAAGGTTCAGTACCCGAACCGACTGGGTTATTATTAAGTCGCATGACTTGATTTGAAGAAAGTTAAAGCAGAAAGAGATCGCAAACAATCACAAGTAAGTCACAGAAAGCGAACTACTAGACAGGTAAAACTTTCCATTTCATTATCAAAATATCTTTACATTGTTTTATAACCGACCGGCTAACAAAACCAAGCCGTCGACTATTCAAAATAAAAACAAAATACAACTATTGCCCGTCCGGCTTGAGCCTTTTTGATGCAGGAGTGCTCGAATTTTTGCTGCCATCAATCGAAACATTGGGAGAATAGCCCTCGCTGCCCGATGAAGACGAGCCGCTCAGTTCGCCCGACTTGCGTTCAGCTTCTTCTTCAGAACCACTGGACTCAGAGTCCGAGCTGTTCTCTCCCCCCTAGCCGTAGCGGGCTCTCCAGCTTCATCGTCCTCATCATCGTCACTCTCCTCCGAACTGGTCCTGTCAAACTTATTCTTCCCTTTTGCTTTCCGCCTCAGCTTCTCCAGCTTCTTTTGCAAGATCGGATAGGCGTCCGAGAAGGTGAAGTTCTGAAAGCCGGGCGCCAACCCGCCAAGCTCCCTCAGGCTGTCAAAAGCTCCATCAATCCCCTCAACTATATGTGGGAAGAGCTCTTCCTGGTAGACCTGGTCGGTCTCATCATACTTTTTCTTCAAAAAGAAATAAAGGTAAGATCGCACGGTCTGGTAAATAAGAAATCCGGCTAACGAGGTGATAACTTACCAACTCTGCCTCCTTTAGTCGTTCGACTTCCTTTTTCCAATGCAGCGACCTTCTTTTCTAAATGATCATTTGCTCTGATTAAACTTTTGAAGGTCATGCCCATGAACTGGTTAGTAATAAAACTTTCAGCACCAACCCGCGCGGCCTGCCGGGCGAGCTCCTCTTCAGGAATCCTCCTTAATCGCCTGAAGTTCCGCCGGCCATACATGGCAATGCCGGCGGCCTCCGCGTGTCGACTGGATTTTTCATTTATCCAGTGGGGGAGTGCAGTGGAGACCTAGACACCATCGCCATCCGGGTGCCAGGACAAGACCATGCGGCCTTTCAAATCCTTCACTTTGCTGAAGGATTAAAGAGAAGAGAAGTCGCCGGAGGAGGTCGAATCCTCGGCGTCAGACACCGGCGGCTTGTTTCTCCTCTACCTTTTTTCCCTCTGAGTCAGAACCAAGCCGGCCGGACTGACCGGCTTGTTCTTGGGAACGATAGCCTCGGCTGGAAAAAAGAAGGGGAAGTATCAGAACAGCAGGCCGCGCGACCAATATCAAAACATGAAGCGGTTTGAAGAAAACTTACTGTCCTCAGGCCAGATATTCTCTAGTTCAGCAAGCAGCGGAATGTAGTGGCTTACATTAAGCCGCTCATTCTCAAGAAGTTTGCAGGTCTTCATCTTAACCTCGTTGATGGCGATTTGTTGAAAGGCCTCCTCCGGCCGAACCTGCGGGTTGGGGTTTAGCAGGCCGAGGCGGCCTTCAAATATCAGGTATCTTTCTGACCAGGCCGTAACCTTGTTCGCAAGGTTAACCAATTTCAATCCCCTGCAACCGAAATACAAGTGGCCTTTAAATACATTCAACTCGGAATCCGGGATAGCCCGCACCGAGAAGATTCTTCTAAAGAGGTCCATCAAGAAGCGGACTCTCTCAGACCGCAGGTAAGCAATGAAGCTGCATATACTGACCATCGAATTGGGGGAAATTTGACCGGGAATAACCCCGTAATGGTCAAAGATCATGGCGAGTTCGAGGGATATTGGAATTTTGAAGCCGCAATCAAAATGATCGATTGGGATAGCGATCTGGTTTGGTGCGGAGGAATTTATTCGCTCATCGTGTAATGGAAGCCGCGTGAGTAGCAGACTCCCTACCTTGTGCTTCTCCATGAACTCATCCAACTCTGCCTTGGTTAGTCGGCATTCCTCATGGTCTGCTAAATGGAATGCTAAAGCGGATTCAGATCGGGTAGCGGACATCTTTGCAGGTCGCTTCGGCTGACGCTTCACTCCCATCTTGAGATTCTGCTAAAAGGGTCTTCGGAAAGGCGCTACTTATAAGAATAAGTGATCTGCATTTAGCAAAGGTCAAATCGCGGATAGCCTAATCAACCCGCGCAGACAAATTTTCATACAGAAAGCTAGTTCATTAGCAGCAAACCACAGGAAGTAAAATCCAAGCAAGCGGTTTAAAGAACAGCAGAAACAAGCCGCTCGGCTTGCAACGCAATTCACAGGCATCAATCAATATACAAAGGAAGAAAATAAACTCATTCAAATAAATAGACTGCACGGTCTGCAAGACAAACTGAATATCATGAAATTAAGCTCAAGTAGTTAAGTTGTCCGAAGGACCGAATAAAATATAACAAATAATTGTCTTAAAACCGCTCATCACCAGTGGGCATCACTCGGCGCATCCTCTCTATGAAGTCGCGCGACATGGTCGCCGATTTGAAGAACAGTTCCTTGCATCTGATTAATACTATGATTAAGGTGGTTGATCATGCTATGAAGCCACGCAGCATCCCGCTCTACTCGCGCTACCGGGATCACACGAGCAGGTAAGGCCGTTGCGGCCTCATTTACATTAGCAGTAGGGTGGATCATCCCAACTGCTGGAAGAGTTGAGCTCATCCCAACATCCGGGCGGTGTGATCCACGCCGACCTTCATCAACTATATTAAGGGCACGCCGGCTTCCGCCGACCTCCCTTGTCAGATGAAGATACTTTTCTCTATAGTAAGAACAGTCCTCCTCGTGCTTGTGGATTTCCTTCTTTCCCCTATCAAGCCGAGCGGTCAGCGCAGCAACTTGGTCTTGCTGCGCCTTTTGCTTCTCCCATCTTTCCTTCCGCTCAGCTTCCATCTCAGCCCGCATTGCATCCTTTTCGTCCTGGGCAGCTTTCTCCCACTCTTCAAGGGCTTTCAACTACTTCTTGAGGGTTTCAAAATTCTCTTGGAGACCGGCCACCTCCTCCTCCATCTGGGTATCCGGGTTCACTGAGGAACTCGGAAGGAATTAATCCAGCGGAGGAATATAAGTCACCAGTTCGCCCGGCTTCGGAATAGAATCATGATCGTCTGCAATAAAAAAAAGACAGTTAGGAAGGACGGGCGGATGAAGTTTTATATAATAGGAGGACTGCCAAAAGAAGACCGCTCTTTCCAAACTCTCCTTGCTTACAAGCCGCAAAAGTTCAGGTAAAGTTCGAACGGATAGACCGCCTTGCTTGCTCGGAATCGATCTTTCGACGCTGGTCTCTCCATGACCTCTCATTTTGCCTCCGCTTGGCAGCAGAAAATTGAGCAGCGGAGGAAAAGAAACTTGGTGACGGGTTCAGTAACAAGTCGCGTGACTTGTTTCGAGACCGCGTTTTGAAAAAACGAATAGGGCGGTAACCCGCAAACCCTTTACCATGCATAAGAAGATTAAGTGGCGGTGGTGGCGGCTTATTCAGTTGATCTCGCACTCTCTCCGCCTTCACCTTCATCAGCCGCAACCCGGTTCTCACTGAATCCTCGAAAGCCGGTGCGGCCTTCTCAACTCTAACCACATCCTCAGCTGGGGTGGCCTCCTTAGCTATGTTTGCATCCTCTCCAGAGAAGTCAGCCGCATTCAGTTCGGCAGAAGTCCCCAGCAATTCGTCCTGTCTCTTGAGGGAATCAAAGTCCTTGATAATATTGCTCACAGTTATGCTGTGAGCATCAGCAGAAGCCTGGTCTCCCGGCTTGGTGGAGGGAGTTATTAGGCCCTCAGAAACTTCCCTTTCATGTTCCTTGCCTTGAAGACTAACCATTCCCGGCTTTCTTGAAGCCGCTCTATTCATTGCCTTCAAACTCTTGGCTTTCCTCAAAAGCCTCTCTGTGGTTGTCTCTGCTCTCTTCCGTTTCTTCGCCAACTCTTGCTCGGCTTGATGCGAGCGGATAGGGCTATCTTCAACATTCACCGGCAGCACCGGGCTCTGCTATTCGTTCGGCTTAGGAGAATCAACCGCCTCTCCATCATCCCTTATCTTTAGATTAAACCCCCCAGAAGGGGTGATCTCCATATTAAAAGAATCGCCGCCATCGGTTTTCGAGAGGGCGGCTTCGGATTTTATCTTGTCTGCAAGAATGGGCGGATTGGCTTCCTTATTAGGAGGGGGAAGCAAATCAGCTGGGGGCGGTTTGGAACCACCCGCTTCGTCTTTGGTCAGATCAATTGTTATCTCAGGGGGCCTGCCGGTCGGCTTGCCCGTAGAAGCAATAGTAACGGACAGATCAACCTTTTCGGGTTGATGGGTATTCTTCCTTTTCTTCTTCCTCTCTTTCTCGCGGTCTCCCACAGAATCTTTGGTCGACTTCTGGCAGTTCTCGAGCTCGGCCATAATGTTCACCATCTTGATCAGGCTTGTTAGCCGGAGGGTTCTGACCGCAAGAGGCGAGTAGCGATTCGTGATAACACTTCAATTATGCGGAAACAGAAGCTTCCAGAACATTTATAACCCACGAGGCAAGATTGGCGCGGTCTCAGGCTAGAACTAATATTTTCAAAATCTCTTCGGGATTTGAAAATATGCGGGGATTATGTTTACCCAGAAGACCGCATCTGAGTTGCCTTTCTCACAGACCGGGCAGTCTGAGGATGCAAGTCGCCCGGTTCAGACTCAACAGGGTCTATCAACACCAGCCAGGACAAACTGAGCGGTCTGATAGTGTTCAGATTGCCTCCAAGGACTGAAGATTACCAAGGCTCATGTCCAGACGGCAAGCCGCGGTCTCAAGTCGGAGACCGCACGGGGTGCGCCATGAAGACTTCCAAGGCTCATGTCCATAAGGCAATCTGCGGTCTCAAGTCAGAGACCGCATGAGTTGCGCCATCGCCTTGATAGCGACATCTTTAATCTCCGGCCAGGTGAGATAGGGAGCGCATGCCGCCAAGCCGTGCGGCTTCCTTCTTTTCTCCTCTCTGTATCCCGTTACGGCCTGCCCGATTCTCCTGTACCCGGGCAGGCGGTTATTTTATCCATGCCGAGTCGGGCAGGCCCCCGAGCCTACAAATAGGGGCGGAGACGTTCCCAAGACACGCACACTCGAATCCAGGAGCTCGCTTGTTTTAGCTGCGGTCTCGAGTTTCCCGTCTTGTGACCTGTCTGACCGGCCGACTTCTTCTTTTCTGCTCTTGCAGCCCACTGTAATCTCTTTATTTCAATCAAAGGAAAGCCCGTCACAGGAGTAGCATTCACCGTGATGGGCGAAGTCTGGCCTTGATCGCTGCCAGCGGTCTCAATTTCTCTAACTAAAAAGTAATCGACAACCCGCAGCCTCTGATATCCTTCGGAGGTGCGATTTCGGATTCAACATAAAGGAGGTGAGATTACAACCAAAGGGGCGGAGACTAATCAGAGGTTCACGGCCGAAATCTAGGGTTATCAATCCTTGTCCGAGCTCAGTTTACAACTGCCATCTAGGGTCAGGAAGAGTTGTCACCTTCTATTGTACCTGTCTTCTCCGTCAATCTTCTTTGACTCCGATCTCACCGGAGAACTTCATATATGCAGCAAAAATCCCTCAAAATGGAGCTTTGGAGGTGCACGACAATAGAAAGGCCTAGAGGATGCTCCGTCTTGAGATTTGTAAGAGAATGGCGGTCGGATCTCTTCCCGAAGGTGGCCAGTGATGGAGCGGAGAAATGGGCGCTCTGGAGCGGGAAAACGGCGCTGGAAATGACCTAAAACACGGATTCCCCCTGAAGGATTCGTGAAAATGCGTATTTATAGAAAGCAGAATTTTGAACGCGCACAGTCTGTGGCGTACGACCAGTGGTCTTGCGCGAAGAAATGACTCTGATCGTGCGCGAAGAACCTATAGCATAGTCCTGAACTACAAAATAGCGCTCGGTCAGTGGCGCACGACCAGTGGTCGTGCGCGAAGAAGGTAAGTGATCGTGCGAACTTCTCTGTTTTATAAGGCATATTAAAGCACGACCAGTGGTCGTGCGCCTAGTCGTGCGCGAAGGAAAATGCACAACTAGTGGCTTTTTCGGCTGAAAATCCCCCAGAGCCAATCCTGAGTGTCACACAATCCTTGAACCTGCATGAAAATATCCAGGACCACTAGAATACAAGAAATTACACCAAAACGGGCCTTGAAGTGAACTTAGCATGGAATAACAGATAGCAATCAAATATGAACAATAATAAGTCTAATGTGTAGTGCTTTGACTAGATTGTCAGCCCAGATGAGTCCAAAAAAGGGTATATAATTTGGACTCATCAAGGGAAATGACACGCGCGACGCACAATATCCTTTCCTGCTTAAGCTTCTCCATAGTGGGAGAGCGTCATCGAGCACCATGTGCTTGATGAAAATTAGTGTTTATCTTTTTAGGATCAGTTAGCGGAAACATTTCTTTGCCCACTACGGGTGCCAGATCAGCCCATCGCACCGATTTTAATTATTTACAAAGTGATTTAGGTTTAAAAATAAGTTTTTCAGAACTTTCGGCAATGCTCGTTGCAATAATTCTCAACTTCACGGCCTCGCCGCCTTTGATCATTGCCACATCGTCGTCCATCAGGTCCTTCTTTACTAAGTCAGCTCCTTCAACTTTTGAATCAACATTTACTTCAATTCCCAATTTGTCCATAATTTACGTCAACTTTTGATCTTAGGAACTACATTCTTGATCACTTACAACTTCATCAGAAACAATAGAAAAAATACTGAGATCCTTGGATATTATTGATGGACAAGCATGGTATGTCACTTTGGGTGGCAAAGTCACACAACTATTGGCGATATGAAGAGTGGCGCTACTCTCTTTCAAGATGGGGACACCCAAAATAGGAATGGAAGTATTTTCCATGGGTCCCAACACTTGGAATTTAGTGACCACCATCATTCCATCCACAATAACCTCGACCTCCTTAATCTCTCCTTTAGTTTCCACCACCTTCCCTTTGGCGAGGACAAGAGATGTCCAATCATCAACATTAATATTGAGATTAAGATTTTCAACGCCTTGCAATGCAAGAATGTTGACTTATGACCAATGTCGCACAATGCGGTGGTTTCAACATTATATTTAATGTAATTTACTATTAGATCACCCTCATGGGAACCATCAGACTTAGTTAAGATCTTTCCCTGCTCACGAGGATTATTTTTCGTCGTACTGGGAAGAGCACCGTATGCTTGCTTAGATAGCACTTGGGCCAATTAGTCTAATTGCATCTCCAAGTTTCTCATCGAGGCGGTCTGGTTGGCCATGTTTGATTGGGTCACATCAACAAATTTCTCCATCATTTCTTCAAGCGCACTAATGAATAGTATTTACTCATATTTTTTGTACAGTTTTTATATAGCTTTAACCTAAAAATTGTGAATAATCTATATAAATTAATGAATAAAATGCTTGTTTTTATCTATTTTCATTTCTAACTCTATTTTTATAACTATTTCAATATTTTCAAATTTTTTTGTTGGGTCACGCCCTCGGTCACGCCCGTGACCAAGGGTGTGTCAGCTCAGGTACCATTTTCCAGCTCTCAGTTGCTTTCATCTCGACATCTCGATGAATCGTCAAGTCACGCCCCTCGGTCACGCCTGTGAACGAGGGCGTGTACTTGGGTCACACCCATGTACCACTCGTCTTGACAACAGACCACGCCTTCTCAACGGATTTGTCTTGACGAATCCAGGTCACACCCTCGGTCACGCCCATGACTGAGGGGCGTGTAATACGTGACATGCCAAAGTCTTTCATAAGAATAAGGACACGCTAGCCGTCACACCCCAGTTGAACCCGTCGCCCGCCGATCAAGGTCACACTCGTGACAACATGAGTCACTCCCGTATTCAGCCACATTTTTAGTCAAAGTCTTACATACCCACCTCGTTGCTAGCTGATCCGGCTTCCCGATCACACCTTAGGTCACGCCCCTCTGTCACGCCCGTGACCGAGGGCGTGTAATTCCAAATTTTTTCCTATAAATACCAGAGCTCAGCTGAGGTTGGGAATTCACAATTATTGCCTATTTTTTGGAGTTGTGAGCCCTCTCCGTTGTTTTTTGGCTTTTAGGTAATTTTTTGCTTTTTGCACATTCTCTTTCCTAGGCTTGTAATCCTTATTTTGGTAATGAAATAGCTTTGTTTCCTTGAATTGTCTCATCTTTTCATTGATGAAGAGTGTGTGTAAGAGTGTGTTTTTTTATTTTTCTCTTAGTTTAGTTTTTCTTTCTTTCTTTTTTGTTTTTTGTTTTTATTTTTGTAATTTCTCTTTTTTTGCTTATGTGAGAGTAAAAATTGTTTCTTAACTTTTTCTTTCTCTTATTAATTTAGTTCTCTTTTTGTAAGTGTGTGTGTGTGTGTATGAGTTTAAATTTTGCTTTTTTTCATTTTTGCTTAGATTTCTTTTTGTGAGTGTAAATTATGCTTTTATTTTTATTTTTGTTTAGCTTTCCTTTATGTAAGTGTGTGTGTGTGTGTGTATGAGATTTAAAGTTTGTTTTTGTTTTTGTTAACTTAGCTTTCAATTATATTGTTGTGTGTGTGTGAAAGAATTAATTTTTTTTTGCTTTCTTTTAATTTAGTTTTCAATTATCGTAGTGTGGGTGCGTATATGAGACAGATTTTCTGTTATGTTTATTTCAGTCACTTAAATTCTCGTAGATTGTGTGCGTGTAAGAGACTGATTTACTGCTTTATTTATTTCAGTCATTTAAATAACGTAGAGTGCGTGTGTGTATGAGATTGCTTTTTTTTTTCTTTCAATTCAGTCATTTCAATTCTTGTAGAGTGCGTGAGTTATTAATTAAGTGTGCTCTTTCCTTTTTTATTATAATTGTTTTTCTTCATTTTTGCTAAACGCACGTAACCGCTTAATTATTATCGTCATCGCTCTTATAAATTTGCTAAATTAATCACTCGTTTAATTGATAAAATAATAGCGCGTTCTTAAAAAGTACAAATAATCAACACGATCTAGAAAAATACGACCTAGGTATTTTCCAAAAATATCCTATACTATAAGAGATAAGGTATACTTGCCTTTTGGAAAGATTAGATTGGATAAAATAATTACAAAGGCTTTGCAAAACTCTCTCCTTTTCTATAAAACTAAAAGAAATTAGTGTCATCACACGGGCGTAATCATTGATATTTCGAAAGAAGAAAAGACCATTACTTCTATCTTCCAATAGGATAACAGTTAGTTTCTCATAGTATGAGTACTCGCAAGACACCTCGAAAATGCCCGCCTAATTCTTATCACATCACGAAAGCTTTTGCAGCACTATAAATATAACATCAAGTTTTTGGCGCCGTTGTCTTGGACTCATTGTTATTTCCAAAAAAAGAAATGCAATTAATTTTATCTTTTACTTCTTCCTCCCACTTTTTCTCTCCTATACATATTTTCTATACAAAAAACCCAAAAACGCAATAAAAATAGAAAAAGCCCAAAAATCAAATAAAAAAAGGTTACTATACAAGTTCTTAGTTTTCTCTTTCACTTATTTATTTTCAATCTAAAAACTCAAAAATCAAAATATATTATAAAAGTTCTCTCTTCCTCTATCTTGTTTATATTATCATAAAAAAATCACAAAATCAAATAAAAAAATTTATTTATAAAAGCTCTTTCCATTTTCTTTTTCTCTTTCTCTTGTTTATATTTTGATCAAAAAGCCCAAAAATATAAAAAAAAATCTATAAAGAAAGAATTTTTTTTAAATGTACATGACCCGAAGAAGCTCTTCGGATAATCCAAAAATTGCATTTGATCCCGAAATCAAGCGCACCCTTCACGAGTGTCATCGATCTCATGATCAAAATCAACTCTTAGATCCCGAAGAGTCACTCGGCGATACTATAACGGAAAATATGACATATCCCAATCCAAATACGGCCCCATAGAGGACCATGACTTACTATGCCAGGCCAAATTTGGAAGATATTGGATCGAGTGTCACTCGCCCAACAATAGCCAATAATAATTTCGAAATAAAATCCAACATAATCCAAATGGTACAACAGTAAATAGAGTTTAACGGTTTGCCAGATGAGGACCCAAATCTTCACCTCTCTAATTTTTTAGAAATTTGTGACACATTTAAAATTAATGGCGTCAGTAATGACGCCATTCGCTTGCACTTATATCCCTTTACCTTGAGGTCATAGGCTAAGACATGGTTAACCTTTCTTCCGAGAGGTTCCATCACTATGTGGGCAGTGTTGACCGAATTTTTTTAACTAACTATTTTCCTCCGTCAAAAACCGCTAAATTACGCACGGATATTACATCCTTTATACAATTTGATTCTGAGTCTCTCTATGAGACTTGGGAGCATTTTAAAGAATGTTTGCGTAAGTGTCCTTATCACGCGCTACCACCTTGGCTACAGGTCCAAAAATTCTACAATGGATTAAATTTCCAAACCCTACAAATGATCGATGTAGCCGCCAGGGGGACGTTAAATAACAAAACCCCATAAATGTGCCAAGATATTTTTGAGGAAATGGCCATGAACGTGTATCAGTGAAACGTGCGAAGGTAGTGTCCTAATAAACTAGCTGGGATTTTTGAAGTGGATGCCACTACGCACTTAGCCTCGCAGGTAGAGAGGCTAAGTAAGTAGATGACAGAGAAGACTGCTTCGTCCACCACTCCAGCGTGGGCGAATAATAATAAAAACTTAATCCAAGAGACGGTGGATAACCTCGGCAATCCAGTTCGACCCCCCTTCAACCCTAATAATAATCCTTATAGTAATAACTATAATTCAGGTCGGAGGAATCACCCGAACTTCTCATGGAGTAAACCAAACAATGCGCAACGCCCCGCAAGAGCGGGTCCCCAGAGATTTTTACAAGGATTCCGCATGGATTTTAGCAGGGTTATCAGCCTCCTCCTCCTCCGAAAACTTCTTCGCTCGAGGAAGTTTTCGCTAAATACATCGCGTCCAATGAAACAAATTTCCGGAATATAACCGGATCGATAAAAAAGTAAGAAATGTAGGTTGGATAGCTTGCGAAAATGATCTCAGAGCGGCCACATGGAGCTTTACCAGGCAATACGGAGCCAAAACCCTGCCAAAATGACCGCGCTATAGCCCTTCACAACAGCAAGGAGGTCATCTCTCCATCGCGGGTTGAGCCTATGGTACATATTTCAACTCTGACCCCTCCACCCTCTTCTTCGATTTCGATAGCTCCGAATTTTCCCATTGCGCCGAACGTTTTGAACCCGCAAATCCCTTAACCACCAAATATTAATAAAGAGGAGGACGAACATTATAAAAAAAATTGCATATATGAATAGAAATCCAAATTATCATCCCCTTCTACGAGGCACTCTCTCAATTGCCGAAATACGCAAAATAACTAAAACAACTGCTTTCTAATAAAAAGAAGCTCGAGGGAATTTCGCGTGTTTCCCTAAATGTGGAATGCTCGGCAGTCCTACTTAACAAATTGACGCTAAAAATGAATGACCCAGGAAGGTTCTCCAACCCGTGCCTTTTTGGCAATTTGTTAGTAAAATACGCCCTAGCGGAACTAGGAGCGAGTATTAATTTAATGGCCCTTCTCCCTCTTTAAGAAACTTGATTTGCGTGTTCCTTCCCCAACCAAAATGAGCATCCAACTCATGGATCACTCGATATATTATCCAATAAGGGTAGTGGAGGATGTCCTGGTCAAGGTTGACAAGTTTATCTTCCTGGTAGACTTCGTCATCCTCGACATTGAGGAGGATGCCGAGGTACCAATTATCCTCGGTCTCCCTTTTATCGCGACCTGTGATGAGTCTCCATTATATATATAATTTAGGACTCATTTAAGCTTATTTTCATGCATAGGTACTGCATATTAAGTTGATTATCGTTCATATTGGATTAGTTGTTCATTTGCGTAGATAGTACCTTCCTTAGCCTAGTTCTATGTGTTATCATGGATGTTTCCCTTTTATTCTTGTTGGTGCATATTTTATGCCGCTGAGGAGCTTTGTTTCTATGCCCCAGCAGATATGTTTGAGTTTCATGCAGGTACAAGGATCATGTGAACGCCCAGAATTGTTCGGGGTGAATTTTGGCCTAAAAAGCCAATGATCGTGCGTTTTCCTTCGCGCACGATCAAGCGCACGACCAATGTTCGTGCGTTAATTCCACTTTTCATCCCGAGCGGTTCGCACGATCAGAGGCCTTCTTCGCGCACGACCACTGGTCGTGCGCAGCTGACCGTGCGTTATTTCCTCCCTTTTCTCTGCTGCAGGTCGGCCGCGCACGATCACAGACATTCCTTCGCGCACGACCATTGGTCGTGCGCCACTAACCGTGCGTAGTGTTTATTCTGCTCCTTATTTAAACCGCTGCTCCGCGAATTTAGGGCATTCAGCAGTTCCGGGGGCGCGATTCTACCGCCGTTTCGGGCGATTTTCATCCCATCTTCATCCCCATTCCATTCCAATCATCTGGGAGACTCCTCCGGCGACCAAGAGTTGTTTCTCTACCAACGGGGAGCCCTTCCGGCCATCAGCAAAGCTTTCCTAGCGAGTGTTCTTCAAGTTGTTGCGGAGAAAGTGGAGATCACCGGAGAAAGTGACATACCTCCAGCACTGGAAGCACCCCTCGACCGAGTTCGGAAGCAGATTGACAACCTTCTATTACGGCCGTGACCGACGGCTCTCCTTCTTGAGTGGTTTTCTCATAACTTATCTTGTATAACTAGATGAATATTTGTGTAATGCACTTGAATGATTTGTTTGTTTATGAATGAATTATTTGGTGTTTACATAATCTCCTTTGTATTGCTCTGTTGAAACCAGAAACTGGTCTCTTGTGGAGCTCGGGGCCCTCAACAGGTTGAGGGGCGACTAGCACTTACTTGTCTCTTGGGGAGAGCAAGTCGGGGTTCCAGAACTCAACACAGAACCTTGAACTCAGCAGGGAGGTCCCACCGCACACCCGGAAGATCTTTAGATTGCTTCCCCTCCTAAGCCAAAGCTGAGGCCCGGGCACCTTGGAGAGCTCAGGGGAGTCTCGGCAAGGATAACCAGAGGAGAGAGAAGCTTAAAACCGGAATCCTCTCTCCAAAGGTGCCCTTTGGGTCTTATTTATAGTTTTTCTGAACTGGTCTGTGAATAGCGGAACTCCGCCTTTTGAACTTACTATACGCACCCCAATTTGGCCTGCCAATAGCCAAACTCCGCTATTTGAAGGGGCTATATGCAGACCTCCAGGGGCAAGAGGGTAATTCTAGCTTCTAACCCTCCCTAAAAAAGGGGGGGGGGGGGGGGGGGGGGGGGGGGGGGGTCTGCGGAACTACTCGAGTTTCTGGGTCTCGCTCGCCTTAAGCGAAGACACCTGCCCTCTCTGCGACCTCGCGGGTCTCGCAGAACCTGTGGGACGCGTCACGCTTCCTGCCAAGGATCCGGGCGAGACCGATGTTGGTACTCTGGTCTCGCCTCCTTATAGCTGCTGAGAACATATAAGTGGCGATCTCGCCTATGCTTCTTGGAAAGCTGGCTTGGCGAGTTCTAATGGGAGGAGCCCGGCGAAACCCGGGTTGTACACAATCCCCGCTCTTTGCGAGTTTAACCTGAGCTCGCAAAGAATCATCCAACCCTAGGGTGTTCGCCTGGCGACAGCTGTCTTGTCAGGAATCTTTCTGTGGGCCCCATCGCCTGGCTATAAATACCACCCGAGCTGAAGCGTCTTCATTGTTCTTCTCCTCCCCATCCTTCTCTTTACTTAGCTGTCCTCCGATGCCTCTCTCCAAGGAAATTGAAGCTCGCCTGAAGGCCTCCAAGGCACAGGAGATGGCGATGATGACGAAGCCACCTGCGTGGATGAATCGCTCGTCTCCCTCTCCTATGCCGAAACTGAAAAAAGCAAAAGCCGCTCGCCGACTGGGAGAAGATACTGTCGACATCGAGTCCTCGGCCAGCGAGAAATCCATCGAGAAGGTAGGGATTATTACTCTTCATGAGGGATCCTTCGACTGCTACTCCTAAACTTCGCCTCTGCAGGTCAGCGAGACTGTCAAGGACATTGGCGGGCCCTCGAACGAACCGCCCACTACCCCTTGGGTAAATGTGAATACTACTGGCGAGAATCCTCCTGGTACATTATTTGGTCTCGCCTCTTTTATTGGAATTATATTATTCGATGGCGCCTCCTTTCTCATCTTATCTTTTACTTTTTGATTGCAGCCTCGCCCCCAGCGAGTCCGGGGGAACAGGGTCAGCGAACTCCTTCCCCCAGACGCCGGGATGTGACAATCCCGGCACCAACCTTTGACCTTCTCGCCAATCGAGACTCAGGCGGCTCGCACCCGCCGAATGTTCCTCTTGCTGATGCAGCGAGATATCCCCTTGGAAAGGGAAAAACTCATCGGCCTTACTACGGCACTTCTTTCGATTCCCCACCCGGTTCTTCTCGCCGTCCCAGAGGTAGACCTTCTCGCCTTTCCGCTTTTTACTCTAACTTATCTTTCATAACCTCGCGTACGACCTTTCTTTGTTAGACGGCGAGATTCAGCTTACCGACTCCGAATTCGGGGACGACGAGGTGTCCCCTTTTCCCGAGCGGGTAGAAGATTTCCTGGGCGATGCGCGAGAACCCGAGGTGATGAGACAGTGGACTGCGGAACTATTCCAAAAGCAAAACCAGATGTTGCAGGACCTCAACATCCAGGCGAGAGTGGATAGGCTGGCTGCGGAGGAAAGACACGCGTCCCTGATGGACGAATGCGACAAACTCTGTGCGGCGATACCCCCCGACCCTGATGAATGCGAGGCCTCTCAGGAGACGCTCATAGCGAGGATCAGGGATCACGCCCAATTGATCGACCGCGACGCCCGCGCTGCTGCTGAATTCCACAATTCCCGAAGGCCGCCGAGGAGGGGGCCGCGAGGTGGTGGTAGATGGCAGTGGCTGCCCTACTGACCCCGCGATTTTAGGTTCCCTTTTTCATGAACAATTCGCTTCTGCTTTTATTGCAACAATCTCGCTAGGCTATGGTTTTTATTGATTCTCGCTTGTCACGAGCATCGGACAACTTATTAACTATGTTATCGCTCGCGGCTTTTATAATGCCGCTTTTCCTTTACCTTGTTCCCGCATGCCTGTGATATTTCCGCTCGCAAATCATTTTATTCTAGCTAATCCTGCAGATTGATCTCGCTCGCCAACGATTGGCGAAGTAATTTTGTTTGGTGTGTCCCAGTGATGTGACGTTTTGTCTGACAGCATCCCGATGCTTGGGCTTCTTCCCGCCATTTTCATTTTTCTATAAATAGCCTCCCCATTAATATCATTTACCTACCGCCTTCCTCTTCTCCTAGTTGCAGAGCTCTCGTCAGCTTTGTTCTCGCCTCCTTCTACACTTGTTCTCGCAGGTACACGCGATGGTGAAGACCTCGAAAGAGCTTCCTGAGGCGGAAGGCCGGCTGAAGTGTGCTTGGGCTTACTGCGAGCACGACTTCTTCCACTGCAATATGAGCGAGGAAGAGTATCTCTCCTCCATCGCCGACTACATTCCTACTGGGTTCACCGCCCGCCGGCCCGAGAAGGGGGAGGTGATTAACACCCTTCGGCCCGATGAGATCGCCATCCCGATCTCGCACTTCGCCGTGGGCCTGCGACTCCCCCTCTGGCCCGAGGTTCGCCAGGTACACCTCCTTCTCTCCTTCATCACTCTTGCGAGATTGATCTCGCTTGCTTCAATTTTCTTTACGTGGTTTTTTAGGTGCTTCAGCACTACGGAGTTGTTCTCGGCCAGCTCACCCCTAACGCGATGGCGGTGATCACGGGGTTCGCCTGCTTCATGCGCGAGGAGCGAATCGAGTTCAGCCTTCCGGTTTTCCGGAAGCTGTTCTCGTTTCGCGCCTACTCCGAGGGCACGGTCTACTTTGTGGGGTCGGGCTGCAAGGTCATCGAGACCGTCAACAAGGCCCACTTCTGGGCCCAGAAGTTCCTCCTGGTAAAGGGGAATTTCGGCAACATCCCGATCTCGCCCATCCAGTATAACGACACCGTCTACCGTCCTCCACCTCTGGGCAGCCACGATGCCGACCTCTTCCAATTCTTCCAGAAGAAGAACTTCGAGGTGGTACATCTCCGCCGCAACGTCGACAAACTTTCTCCGGTTCTTCCCGGGGAAGGTAATGATCTCGCCCCCTTCTTTGCTTTAATTCTGATTTCCGCCATTCTTTCTAACACAACTCTTAACAGGTGAGCGAGACATCCCCCTCCACCCACCTTATGCGAGCAACATTAAACCCTCCGCCGATCTTGCTCTCGCAACCATGGGAGCGGCGGCCTGCCGAGAAGGTACCCCCCCAACTGCCATCACCTCTAAGAAGAGGTCGGGGGCTTCAGGCAGCCAGCCTTCCCGCCAGCCTACTTCAAAGAGGTCCAAGACAAACGAGAGCCTGCGCGCCTCCGTAAAGGGAAAGCGTCCGGCGGAGCCCTCGGGTCCTGGGACCGGCGATTCCTCACTCCCCGAGGATCTGGAGGTCGAGCAAGCCGAGGCCATCGCTAGGACCTCGGCACCGCTAATTCCGTCGAATCATCTGCATTTCGGCCTTGGCATGCGAGCCCGAGATGAAACCGGCGAGCGCCTGGTGCGCTGGAATGAAGAGGTCAACCGGATCGACGTCACCTCCCTCCTTCCCACTTGGGTAGAGGAGGGTGCATCGACTTCCCACGCCTTCAATTTCTCCTTCGTCATGTATGGCCGCGAGGACGCCGCGGCCTACAAGGATGCAACCGCACGGGGTCTCGCCTACGAGAGCTCGAGATCTCAATTGCGGGCAATGGAACTTGCCCATATGACGAGTAGGAAATGTCTGGAGCTGGAGCGCGAATGCGCGGGACTGGCCGAGTCCCTCAGGGTTTCCGAGGTGAAGGTCGACGAGCTAAAGGAAAAGTTGGCCACCGCCGAGACCGGAGTGGTGAGTCGTTTGTTCTATAATGTTATCTCTGACTTCCTAACTTCTTCTCATACTAAGTTCGTCTACAGGATGCCGAGATGGCTAGACTCTCGGACGCTCGGGTCCTGAGCTTGGAGGGCGAGGTCGCCGCGTTGAAGGCACTCAATTGTGAGCTTGCTCGGGCTGCCGTTCCCCCTTCTCCTCGCCGGTTAAAGGAAGAGAAGCGAGATCGCGACGAAGCGCTCCTGATAGAGTCCACGAATGCGGCACGCTTCGTCTTCCAGGCCATGAAAGGTGCTGGGTTGCTGGTTGCCGAGGCCGAGAGCGTGACGGTCGAGGATATCGTCCCGGAGCTCTTCAGGCCGCTCCCGCCGGTGAAGAATGGCGACGACGACGGGGGGTTCTTTGGCGAGGCCTAGAAGGCGATCTTTATTTTATTTTTTGATATATAAACTTTTTCGGGGTTGGCGAGTTCGCCGCCCATTGTAACTAAAACTTCTTCTTTGGAAAGGAATTTTTGCGCAATGCTTTCTTATTTCGATACGCATTCTCTCTGTTTTTATTTTTTTACATCAGTTGATGCATGTGTCGGGGAATCCGTTTATTTTATAAGCGCCGAGGACTTTCCTTCTCGTCCAGCGAAAACCTCCTTAAGCTTCAATCTATACGTCTTGGGGATGAAAGTTCCCGTTCTCGCTCTAGTCTCGTGCTGAGGACTTTCCTCCTTGCTAGGACGAGAAGTCGCCCTCGCTTTTGAAATATTTTAGTCCAAATACATTTTTCCCGTTATTTATGCCGAGGATCCCCCCTCTCATCTAGCGAGAAGTCGTCCCCTTATTTTCGGAATATTTTAGACCCAACACTTTCTCTTGTCATTTCGCGCGAGGACCATCCTTCTCGCCCAGCGAGAGGTCGCCCTCTCCTTTTCCGAAATATTTTAGAGACCCAACACTTTCTTTTCATTATCTCGTGCCGAGGACCTTCTTTCTTAAGATCCAACGTCTTCCATCCCATCAGCCTCTCCGCGAGATCAACCGGCCCTACCAGCTAATGAGAGCCTGGCAGCGGGATCGTCCGGGGCAATCCAGCACAAAGAGTCTGTCACCTCACCAGCCTCTCCGCGAGATCAACCGGCCCTACCAGCTAATGAGAGCCTGGCAGCGGGATCGTCCGGGGCAATCCAGCACAAAGAGTCTGTCACCTCGCCAGCCTCTCCGCGAGATCAACCGGCCCTACCAGCTAATGAGAGCCTGGCAGCGGGATCGTCCGGGGCAATCCAGCACAAAGAGTCTGTCACCTCGCCAACCTCTCCGCGAGATCAACCGGCCCTACCAGCTAATGAGAGCCTAGCAGCGGGATCGTCCGGGGCAATCCAGCACAAAGAGTCTGTCACCTCGCCAGCCTCTCCGCGAGATCAACCGGCCCTACCAGCTAATGAGAGCCTGGCAGCGGGATCGTCCGGGGCAATCCAGCACAAAGAGTCTGTCACCTCGCCAGCCTCTCCGCGAGATCAACCGGCCCTACCAGCTAATGAGAGCCTGGCAGCGGGATCGTCCGGGGCAATCCAGCACAAAGAGTCTGTCACCTCGCCAGCCTCTCCGCGAGATCAACCGGCCCTACCAGCTAATGAGAGCCTGGCAGCGGGATCGTCCGGGGCAATCCAGCACAAAGAGTTTGTCACCTCGCCAGCCTCTCCGCGAGATCAACCGGCCCTACCAGCTAATGAGAGCCTGACAGCGGGATCGTCCGGGGCAATCCAGCACAAAGAGTCTGTCACCTCGCCAGCCTCTCCGCGAGATCAACCGGCCCTACCAGCTAATGAGAGCCTGGCAGCGGGATCGTCCGGGGCAATCCAGCACAAAGAGTCTGTCACCTCGCCAGCCTCTCCGCGAGATCAACCGGCCCTACCAGCTAATGAGAGCCTGGCAGCGGGATCGTCCGGGGCAATCCAACACAAAGAGTCTGTCACCTCGCCAGCCTCTCCGCGAGATCAACAGGCCCTACCAGCTAATGAGAGCCTGGCAGCGGGATCGTCCGGGGCAATCCAGCACAAAGAGTCTGTCACCTCGCCAGCCTCTCCGCGAGATCAATCGGCCCTACCAGCTAATGAGAGCCTGGCAGCGGGATCGTCCGGGGCAATCCAGCGTCATTATTTGTCGCTTGGAACCCATGATTAGTATAAAAACAACGCCAATACATAGGAATCAATATATTCAAGAACTTCATGGATAGAAACGTTTCAAGTCATCCCCACTCCTGGCTCGGCCGAGAGGCTCCCCTTCCACATCCCGGAGGTGGTAGCCTCCCGACTTCAGCACTTCACTCACAATATATGGGCCCTCCCAGTTAGGATTGAGCTTACCCACCGCGGCTCCCCTTCCGGCCGCATCAACCTTTTTTAGTACCAAGTCCCCTTTCTGGAAATGCTTTACTCGTATATGCTTTTCAAAGTATTTGGCCATCCGCCTTTTTACTTCCTCCTGCCTGATGGTGGCCAAGTCTCGGAGTTCCTCCACTAGGTCCAAGGACAACCGTTGGCCTTCCTCATTGTTTGCCATCCATTCTTCATCCCCTCCTCCTGCGGTGGCCACCCTAGGCGACTTGACTTCAAACTCCACCGGGATGACAGCCTCGGATCCGTGGGATAGTTTGAATGGGGTCTCTCTGGTGGCCGTGTTCGGGGTGGTCCTCAGAGCCCAGAGGAACGAGGGTAGTTGCTCCACCCAACTCCCTCTGAGGTTTTCGATCTTTTTCTTGAGGAGGTTCACTACAATTTTGTTCGCCGCCTCTACTTGCCCGTTACTCCTTGGGTGGTGGACCGACGCGAACCTGAGATCTATGCCAAGCTGAGTACAGAAACTGACGAACTCCTCGCTGGCGAATTGCGGCCCGTTATCTGTGACAATGGCTAGAGGAAGCCCGTGCCTGCAAATTATCTCACCCCAAACAAAGTTCCTTACCACTTGAGAGGTTACCTTCGCTAGCGCCTTCGCTTCGATCCACTTGGAAATGTAGTCGATCATCACTAGCAAAAATCTCCTTTGACCGCTCGCCTGGGGGAAAGGTCCCACCAGGTCTAATCCCCAGACTGCAAATGGCCAAGGGGCCGTGATCGTTCTTAGCCTTTGAGCTGGGAGGAGTTGGAGAGGAGCGTAGAGTTGGCACTTAGAGCACCTCCTGGAGAATTCGTCCGCATCCTTGCTGAGGGTGGGCCAGAAATAACCTTGCCTCAGAACCCTTCCTTCCAGGGTTCTGCTTCCCGAGTGGCTGCCACATTCTCCCGAATGGATCTCCTCCAAGACCCTTGGGGCCTCCTCCTCCGAGACACAATGGGCCAGGAGCCCCGAGAGGGTCTTTCTATACAACACCCCTGCATGTAAGGAGTAGTAAGCCGATTTATACCTGAATCGCCGCCTGTCGACTTCTCCCTCGGGGAATCTCCCTGAGGCTAGGAAAGTAATGAAAGGGTCCATCCATGACGCCCGCTGATCCACCTCCATTACTTCTCCCTCCTCAATGGAGGGTCGGAAGAGTTCCGACATGGTCCCCCCAACCTGGGGACCAAACTTGGCCAGAAGATCGGCCTGGGTGCTTTCTTCCCTTGGGACATGCTTGATAGAGAAAGTTCGGAACTGTCCCACCACCTCCTTGATCTTCTCCAGGTACCGCTGAAGAGTTGGTTCCTTGACTTCGAACTCTCCCTTGACTTGGCAAGCAACAACCATGGAGTCCGTCGAGACCTCCACGTCTTGCACTCCCAGCTCCCGAGCCAAACGGAGGCCTGCTATCACCGCCTCGTATTCTGCCTGGTTATTGCTTAGGGGGAAGTGGAAATGGATTGCTTGCTCTATCCTGGTCCCTTGGGGACTGACCAGGACTACCCCTCCCCCAAAAGAGTGTCTTCCGGATGCTCCATCCACCAACATTTTCCAAGACATCGGATAGGGTAGTTCCGATGCTTCTACCTCAGTAACGTAGTCAGCCAGGAAATCCGCCACTGCCTGCGCTTTTATGGACACCCTCGGTACATAAGAGATGTTGAATTCGCTTAACTCCACCGACCACTTGGCCAACCTTCCCGAGTGTTCTACACCCTCCATGATATTGCGGAGGGGGTGGTCGGTCACTACCCTTATGGAATGTGCCTGAAAATAGGGTCGAAGTTTTCGGGCCGACACCACTAGAGCGAAGGCCAGCTTCTCCAAGATAGGATATCTAAGCTCGGCCTTCCTCAGCACTCTACTTACATAATAGATCGGTAGTTGTTTCCTCCCTTCCTCTCGGAAAAGCACGGAACTCACAGCTTCCAACCCTACCCCCAGGTATAAAGACAAGTCTTCCCCTGACCTCGGCCCTTGCAGTAGCGGAGCCTTGGTCAGTTGTTCTTTCAACGCTTGAAAAGCCTTTTCGCACTCGGAGGTCCATTCGAACTTTTGATTACCCCGTAACACCTTGAAGAAAGAGGAGCATCTCTCCCCTGCCTTGGAGAGAAATCTACTTAACCCAGCCAACTTTCCCGTCAAACGTTGGATCTCCTTAGCATTTCTTGGGGGTGCCAACTCGAGGATTGCCTTGACCTTATCCGGGTTGGGCTCCACTCCAGCCGGGGTGAGCATGTGACCCAAGAATTTTCCTCGACTGGCTCCGAAGACGCACTTCGACAGGTTGAGTCTCATCTTGAACTTTTGTAGGGTCTCGAAAGTTTCCTCGAGGTCGTGGAGGTGGGACTCGAGACCTCGGCTCTTGACCATGAGGTCATCGACGTAGACCTCCAGGTTTCTCCCCTTTTGCTCACGGAAAACCCGGTCCATCATCCTCTGGTATGTAGCCCCCGCATTCTTGAGCCCGAAGGGCATCATCCTGTAACAGTAGCATCCATCCCTCGTGATGAAGGAGACGTCTTTGATGTCAGGGGGATGCATGCGAATCTGGTGGTAACCTGAAAAAGCATCTAAGAAAGACATCATATGAAAACCGACGGCTGAGTCAACCAGCGCGTCGATTCTAGGCAGAGGGTAGCAATCCTTCAGGCATGATTTATTAAGCAAAGAGAAATCGATACACATTCGCCATTTACCTCCTCCTTTCTTTACCATGACGACATTGGAGACCCAGCCTGGGTACTGGATCTCCCTTACAAAACCTGCTTTCAGATGTTTTTCCACTTCCTCGTGGATGGGGCCTTCCAGCTTGTCTGTAGTGGGCCTCCTCCTTTGGCGGATGGGGCGGGTGCCGGGCTCGAGGTTGAGGCGGTGGCAATCCACATCCGCATCTATCCCTGGCATCTCCGTGGCACTCCAGGCAAAGACGTCCACGTTCTTCTGGACGCAGGCGAGGATCTCCGCCCTCTCCTTAGGGTTGAGCTCTCCACTGACCCGGACCTTCTCCATCATCCCCAGTCGGGTGACGACCTCCAGTTCGATAACCTCGTCTACGGCCTCCAGCCGCGACTGCTCCCCCCAAGGCCTCTCCTCCTCTCCTTCATTGGCGAGCTGTTGGGCTCCCCCTTCCTCCCCTTCCATCTCCGTCACCTCCTCCACCCTTCTCTTCCTAGCCTTCCCTCCCTTTTCTTCTCCTTCTTCCCTTCTCTCCGCCCAGGGTCCTACCTCGACCCCCTCCCGGGCATGACCTTCCTCCTCCTTTTCTCCCACTTCTTCTTCATCTACCACCATGTGCTCCCCTACCCCCCCTTCCGGGGTGATCTCTTCGTCTCCTTCTTTTCCTTCATCCTCATCATCTCCCTTCTCTCCTCCTGCCTCAGCCACCTCCTCCATCTTCTTATCCCACTCCTCTGGTCCTTCCATCCAGGAGATGGTGTTGACAGCTGTCACGTAGCACTGTCTCGCCACCTTGGGATCTCCCCGGACCCTGACCTGGATTCCACCTGTGTTGAACTTTAGGCACTGGTGTAGGGTGGAAGGGACGCATCTAAATGCACTGATAAGAGGCCGACCAAAAATGGCGCTATAGCTGCTTGGGGCGTCCACAATCACGAAACGGCAGTTCCGCGATTGCCCCCCGAGAGTTACATGGAGTCCTACTCCTCCCTCCACCTCCTTTCTCTCTCCCGAAAAACCAAACAGGGGGCCATCCGAGGCCAACACCCTTCGGGCCTCTACCTTCATCTCGTCAAATGCTTTCTTGAAGATAACGTTGACCGAGCTGCCATTGTCTACCAGGATTCGTGAGACGGTAAAATTCTCGATGGCGGTTTGGATAACCAGCGCATCGCAGAACGGGTCTTCATGACCGGGCATATCCTTCTGGGAGAAGGTGATCCTCTCCACCGGGGGCGGGGCTTGAGATGTCGAAGCTACGCTCCTACGGTACATAACATGGAGGCTCGTCTTCCGGGTTGCCTCGATCCCCACCCCTCCGTGGATCACCCCGATCCCCCCCCCCCCGCCCCCCCGGGCTCCCACGTCAACCCGATCCTCGCATCTTTCTTCTTCATCCTCCGGGGTGAGGACTTCCTCGATCCTCACCGGGCGCTGCTGCGGTTGTGGTGCTGGTCCTCTTACTCCCCTCACTTCTAGGAACTCCGGGCAAGTGGCGGTCGCGTGACCTTCCTCCTGGTGGAAGTCACAATACGGCAGCGCGGCCACCCTCCCCTATCCTCCCACTCCTCTGTTCCTCTTCCTGGGACTGACTCCCCCGGCTCCCGCTCCCCTTCCTCTTCCTGCTATTCCTCTTCCGATCTCCATCGCTTGATGAGGCGGGGGAGGGGGCGGCCTCGGGCCTTGCCTCCACCCCAGCTGGTGAGGTCTCCCATGTCCTCCCTGGAAGTTACCTCCCCCATGGTGGAACCCCCTTCCCGGGCCCTGCATCCCACCTCCTTGCTGCCTCCACCCCAACTCCGGGGCCCTGACTTCCTCCCTTCTCCTTCCTTCGGGATGCCTATTCTCTGGCTCGCTCAGCCGTGCCAATCTCTTTGTGAACTCGGGGTTAGCTGCCTCCCCGTCTACTTCCTCCGCCGCTCGCTCCATTAGTTCTTCATAGGAAAGAGGGACCCTTCTCTTGAGATCCATCTTGAAGAAACCCTCTCGCAGTCCCACCGTAAAGGCCAGCTGGAGTGTGTGCCCTGGTATCTCTTGAATGAGGAGGACCTCTTCCCTGAACCGCTCCAGATACTGGGCTAGGGACTCTCCTTGTTTCTGCTTGATATTGAAGAGAGACTCCGGGTCCTTCTTCCTCTTCTTCAAGGTGGAGAAACGCAGCAGAAACCCCCTACGCAAATCCTCAAAAGCATAAATCGAACCCGAGCGCAACTGGTAGAACCAGTCCCTCGCCTTCTCTTTCAGGGTGGTGGCGAAGAGTCGGCACTTGAAGGCGTCCGACATGGGTCTGATCGAGACCATATCTTCGAACCATTGCAGGTGGGGAATGGGGTCACTGTTCCCAACATACATGGTCATGGCAGGCTCCCTGAACCCCTCGGGGAGTGGTGCCGAGAGTACCAACTCACAAAAGGGACTTCCCCCACTCACCCTCTGAACTGGCTCTACTCTTTCCGCAGAACCTCCTGCCGAGGCTCCTCCTGCCGAGACCACTCTGGCCGGGGTCTCGCTCGCTCCCACTGGACTGGGGAAGAGCTCGCGACCCGCGAGATCTCGGCCTGCCTCCTGGACCGCTGCTTCCTTGCCTACTCGCTGGCCTGGGGCGTTCTCGCAGCCCTCGGATGGGGGAGCCATCTGAGGGGCCGGGGTAGCGAAACCACCCAGCGCCGAGGCGATGGCGCTCTGAAAGGCCCCAATCATATCCCTCTTGAGCTCGGCCAGCATATCCATCGTCACCGGTGGCCCTGTGGGTGGCGAGCCTCCGAATCCTGCATCTCGCTCGTCCTCGCCCGCCATGCTTTCTCTTAAAGACTTTCCTGCACTAGTCACACTCCACGCTCACCGCACCAAGAATGTTGAAACCAGAAACTGGTCTCTTGTGGAGCTCGGGGCCCTCAACAGGTTGAGGGGCGACTAGCACTTACTTGTCTCTTGGGGAGAGCAAGTCGGGGTTCCAGAACTCAACACAGAACCTTGAACTCTGCAGGGAGGTCCCACCGCACACCCGGAAGATCTTTAGATTGCTTCCCCTCCTAAGCCAAAGCTGAGGCCCGGGCACCTTGGAGAGCTCAGGGGAGTCTCGGAAAGGATAACCAGAGGAGAGAGAAGCTTAAAACCGGAATCCTCTCTCCAAAGGTGCCCTTTGGGTCTTATTTATAGTTTTTCTGAACTGGTCTGTGAATAGCGGAACTCCGCCTTTTGAACTTACTATACGCACCCCAATTTGGCCTGCCAATAGCCAAACTCCGCTGTTTGAAGGGGATATATGCAGACCTCCAGGGGCAAGAGGGTAATTCTAGCTTCTAACCCTCCCTAAAAAAGGGGGGGGGGGGTCTGCGGAACTACTCGAGTTTCTGGGTCTCGCTCGCCTTAAGCGAGGACACCTGCCCTCTCTGCGACCTCGCGGGTCTCGCAGAACCTGTGGGACGCGTCACGCTTCCCGCCAAGGATCCGGGCGAGACCGATGTTGGTACTCTGGTCTCGCCTCCTTATAGCTGTTGAGAACATATAAGTGGCGATCTCGCCTATGCTTCTTGGAAAGCTGGCTTGGCGAGTTCTAATGGGAGGAGCCGGGCGAAACCCGGGTTGTACATGCTCTGTGTTGCATTCGCTTACACTCCACTCCGCTCCACTTCCACATACACGTTCTAGCTAGCTCACCCTAGCAAAAGCTAGAGGTGAGAGTGAAGAGGTGAACTCGACCCTCACAAAACCCCGCACTGTGGCCATTTCACCCGCTTACCGAAGCACGGCATCACGGCCGCTGCACTCACCCCACTTTGCGAAGAGGTGTGTGCGACCCTCAATCGTCACGGTTACTTTCCGTCCACGCACCTTCCGAAGCACGACATCGCGACTGTTGCATCCATCCCGCCTTGCGAAGCGGAGTTTTGACCCGCATCTCTTATTTCTGCAATAGTCTAGATCACCCATCACAAAGCCCTTGTTCTTACATTCTGTTACTCGTCATAACAATCGCCTTACTCTATTTTCTTATCACCAGATCCTGCATTCCTTGAGAGATGGATACTTGGGGATAACTTCCCATTTTTATTACTTGAGCGACCGGTGCACTGCCGTCGTATCGCATTTCGTGCCTGCTAATTAGCAGTGCCGAAATAGCGCATCAAGTTTTTGGCACCGTTGCCGGGGAACACAGACGTGTGAGTTTGCTGGAGAGGGAGACAAGAGATAGAAGCCCTTGTGCCCTTTGTTTATACCATCTTTTGTATTTCTTGTTATATAAGTAGCATCTTTTAATTTTTTGTTTCTAATCTTTATTTGCAATTTTTCAAAAGCAGGTTTTCAATTTTATTGTGTGTGTATAGTTAATTCTTGCTTAGAATATTTCTATTGGTGAATTATCTTCCTTTGCACCATGTTTGCTTATCTAAATATCCGTTGCAAATGGTGTGGGGATGCTAGGCATTCTAGTGATGAGTGCCCCACTGAAGATGGTGTGCATAATTCTCGTGGCTCAGTGCATGAAGCATCGTTTTCCTACGACACTTCATACACTGTACCCAAGTCTTATGGTCACTCTTCTTCGCCACTTCCATCATTTGTGTATTCCTCACCGGCCCCGCAAGGACTGACGAGGAATAGAAAATTATGTTTGTGTTGTCATAGCACTGAACATTCATTGAAAGACTGTGCAGAATTCCAGCGCCAGTTGGAGATGGATGATGAACCGGATGTCCGTGTTTGTCCATCCACCTCTCATTTGGTTGCCCCTTCTGATTCTGATGATGAGTTCACAGTACCACCTTGTCTATGGAGGACTGCTGCAGATATTCCCATCAGACTTTCAACTGCTCAGTGTGATGACGTGGTGGATATTCCTCTCCCTTTGCGTTCATCTCCTCTTTTGGATTCACCCCCTGAGGAACCTGTTTATATATTCCATGATGTTAGTACCGTTGTTCCTCCTCTTTCTTTGCAAGAATTTTCTATTCCTATTCCTTTTGAGTTGGTTGATGATGTTGTGCAGGAGGTTCATTCGGAGCCTGAGGTTGCATCAAAGTGGGACGAGGATGTTATTCTCTCCTATGGGGAGTGTGACTCCTTGGCCCACGATGATGCGCCGAAGTGGGATGAGGAGGATTCCTCTTCTGATGAGGAGGTTTGTACTTCCTTATTGGATGAGGAGGTCCACCTCACCACAGAGGACCTTGAGCTCCTGAATTCCCCTCGCTATGACTCATATGACACCGACAGTGATCTATGTTTGGATCCTGCTGGGAGTGAGACCGGGACCACTCCCCCAATTTTTGATTATTTAAGTCATTCTTCTCTTTTATTTCCTAACCCCCCTTCTTCATCTGAGCTTGTGCAGGTTGAATCTTCGCAGGTACCCCAGGAGGACTTGGAGCATTTTGCTCAAGTCAATGATGTGAGCATCCTCGTATGTGAGGAGGTTGATCCCCCATCCGTAGAGGAAGCTCCACTCATTACCTTTTCCTCCTGCCACCTTCATGGAGACGATACCTTGCTGGGCAAGGATGTTTTTGGTGAGTTGAGTGAGGATATTTCCTCCTCCACTTACATTCTCTACCCTCTACCTGTGAGGAGCAGGTATCTATATTTAGGTAGAGGGGTGACTGCTCTGTCTCCGTATCGGTACCCTCTACCGATGTGCATATTAGAACAGTTACATGTGCACTTTTCTTTTCATAGGCCTATAAGCTAGAACTGTACAAAACCTGAATAAGTCGTGCTGGGATGACAATAACCCCAGTAGTTATCTTACTTTTATTGCATTTTCATTTTCCTAGTTAGAGTAGTTAGTTAATTTCTGTTCAGTTTTAGCATTTCTGCTTTCTTTTGTTTTTGTGGAGCTCACCCCTGCAGGTACTCATTGCAAATTCTGAATGGCGGGTTTGCTTCAGATTTTCATGCATCTTCTGGTATGCTCACTTGCTGAGCATTGGGTAACTTCTTCCCTAGCTTTCGATTTTGATTTTCACTGTCATATCATTATGATGTATTGCTTAGATTAAGTCTGGGGGGAGAACCGCGCTTCGTTACCCACTCACGGTCACACATCTTTTGCATGCTAGAAGCTTTTATTATGATATTTGGTTTTGTTCATTTGCATCGCGCACCACATCACCCACTTGAGAACGTGCTTTAAATTTTTGCACGTGCTGAGTTTTTTTTATCACTTGTGCGCTAAGTAAAGAATGCTGTGTTGGCTTAGGATTGTACTGCGGAGTAAAATGTTGACTCCAAGAGTGTCCCTAGTCGTACACTCATGTTCACTTAGAGTTTGTGTAAATTAAAATTCTTTATATGCTTTTAGTTTCTATTTTTCTATTAGCATAAATTTTGTTTACTGTACTCTAGTTGTGAATCCGGTTATGAATCAAACGGTGGCGTAGAATTGTGTGTAGGCGTTCAGTAGCCTCGTATTGCTCGAGTCGGTAGGAAGGCTAATCTTTCTCGGTGGCTAAGAACTTGCCCCAAGAGACTCTCGAAGCATGGGTATATGGTTAGTCAAGTGCGCAAATATGATGTAGGCCCTCATTTTGGCCCGGTTGAGCCTTGTACCCGTTCCTACCACATTACCCTCGCTACCCAGTTGTGCCTACCCCTCCTTTTGATTCAGCTCCACTATACGTCACCAAAGCCAAATAGCCAACCCTATTAGCACACCCATGATTGAGCTTTATTATTTATATTTTGAATGTGGGGTGTTGAAGTGGTGTTCATATCGTGATATGTGGTTGTGCCCAAATGGTATTTATGCTGGATTTATTATGTGAAAAAAAAATGAATGCAATGTTAAAAAAAAGGGAGACGAAAAAGAAAAGAAAAAATGGAAAATATATAAAAATGTTTTGTATTTTGGAGTAGGCGGTGCACACACTGATGTTATCAAATCTAAGCCTGTTGGTGTGCGCACCCATTTTATTATGTTTGGGCATAGGGTGATTTATCTGTGTTTGTACTTGTTCATTTGGGTTTGGTGTGCTTAGCCTTCTTGTTTACCGTTGTTATACCCCACCTAAACCCAAGCCCTGTTTTATCCTAAAGTCCTATTGATTTGCGCGCTTGAGTCACACCAGTGCCGTGGAGAGAGTGTGAACGGGCAAGCGTATGGTCATCGACATTGGTGGATTCCTTTGGAGATCCTCCCGAGACCCGATCTTTGGCAATGCTCACCTCACTGTCTGTCTACTTTCATTCTACGCGTAACCGGATGATTCACTGTGATTCACATTAGGAGTATGAGTAATATGTCTTCTACGTTTCTAGAAAATAAAAATTACCGTGCATACGTAGAATTGTTTTATACTATTTCTCTTTGTGCATGGGGATGCGACCTCGCATGGTACTTCGTTCGTACAATTGCCTAGCCAACTAGTTCTCATTTTCTTCGCCCTGAGATGATTTACTCGGGACGTGCAAACAGGTAAGTCTGGGGGTGTGATGAGTCCAGTTTATATAGTGAATTCCGGACTCATCTGGGCTAGTTTTCATGCACATGCACTTTACTTTAGGCATATATTCAATTCTATTTGATCACGTTGCCCATTTCATTGCTTAGTGCACATTTATGCCCATCTTGGTGTGATTTCATGTATTTCTGTGGTCTAGTATATTTTCATGCTGGTCCAAGGGTTGTGCGACACTCAGGATGGGTTCTGGGGGATTTTCGGTCGAAAAAGCCACTAGTCGTGCATTTTCCTTCTCGCACGACCAGGCGCACGACCATTGGTCGTGCGTTAATTCCCGTCCCTGATTGAGCCCTGATTGAGCGACAGCGCACGATCATTGGCCTTCTTCGCGCACGACCACTGGTCATGCGCCACTGACCGTGCGATTTTGTGCAGATCTGGCTATGCTACAGGTTCTTCGCGCACGATCAGAGGCATTTCTTCACGCACGACCACTGGCCGTGCGCCTGATCGTGCGCACTGTTAATTTTTGCTCCGCCTATAAATAGATGTGCGCGCTGTTAGGTCAAAGAAATCATTTTTTCAGCGCCGTTTTCCCGCTCCTTTGCGCCCATCTCGCCTCTCCATCACCGCCCACCTTCGGGAGGAGCTCCGGCCGCCATTCTCTTGCAAATCTCAAGCCGGAGCATCCTCTAGGCCTCCTCCATTGATTGTGCACCTCCAAAGCTCTATTTCAAGGGATTTCCTGCTGCATATATGAAGTTTTCCGGTGAGATCGTGGCCAGAGAAGATTGACGGAGAAGACGGGTATAATAGAAGAAGGTGACAGCTCTTCCGAACCCTGGACGGCAGTTGGAGCATGAGTCCGGACAAGGATTGACAAACCTAGATTCCTGCCGTGAACCTCCGATGAGTCTCCGTGCTTTGGTTGTAATCTAAACCCCCTTTATACTGTAGTATCGTTTTCCTTTATAGTTTGGGTGTATGAACAATGTTTGCTTAAACCTCATTATGTTATTTTTGTATTTCATTAATGTAAAATTGACATGAGTGGTTTATGCAAGTGAGGAGCGCCCCATTCCATCCTCCATCCCGCCGTCACGTTCGTGTGCCGCACTAGCAATTGCTAGTGGCGTGCTTTTCGACGATGTGCTTGCGACCCTCATCCGTATGCATACTCTTCCATCCGCCTAGCGAAGCGTGGCATAGCGGCCCGTGTAATCCATTCCGACTCCGCCGGTGCGAACCATTCCATCTGCTTGCCTACTCTTCCATCCTCCTAGCGAAGCGTGGCATAGCGGCCCGTGTAATCCATTCGCCTAACGAAGCAGTGCGCTCAAGGCCTGCACGGTTCGATTCCGCTTGCCTACTCGTCCATCCGCCCTTGCGACGCAGCGCGCTCAAGGCCTGCCTAGTCTCCATCCTGCCAAGCGAAGCATTGCATAGCGGCATTGCATAGGAGTAGTTGTAGTTTTTTTCTTTTATTTTCCAAAAGCCAACCCAACTCTCCCGCATTCCATCCGACCTAAAGGACTTCAATCTCAAGTCCTTCCTCGAACGTTAACTCCACCTTACTGTGTTCCTTCCGAGATTCGATACTCGGGGATTACTCCTCGTTTTATATTACTTGAACGATCGGTACACTGTCGTTCGGATCGCAGTCTCGCTACCGCCTATAGCGGTGTGCAGGATTTGCGCATCAACCTGCCGAGCATTAATTGATGAAAGTAACGGTGTCCTCCTCCTTCGGGTCAAAGATGGCGAAGTTATACTAAACATTAATCCCTCCATTCGGAACACCTTATCGAATGATGATTCCTGTTTTAATTTGGAATCCGTGTTTGAGGATGAGTGTTCTTCGCATTTTGAATTACTTTCATTAACGATAGACGATTTGGATCTGGAAAATCTCCCTCCTTCAGACGAATTGATACCAAATTCTCCTTTCGATCCTTTCTATTCAAAAAATTTAAAAATCACAACATCTTACGAAGAACCCTCAGTCTTGGAGCTCAAGCAACTACCCGACCATTTAAAATACGCTTTTCTCGTCGTGAACCTAAGACTTCTGGTTTTTATTTCGTCTACTTTAACCGATTCAGAAACCTCCGAATTGGTTGAGGTTTTGTCTAAGCATCGCAATGAAATTGCATGGCAAATTTCTGATATTAAGGGGATAAACCTCACTTTTTGAGCGCACAAACTTTTTCTAGAAGATAATTCCTGCAAAACCATCCAGCCTCAGCGATGACTTAACCTGAATATGTGGGATGTCGTTAAGGCTGAAGTAATAAAACTCCTAGATGCGGGGATTATCCAGCCAATATCGGACAATACGTGGGTTAGCACCATACAAGTCGTGCCAAAAAAGGCGGTTTAACGGTAGTGGCTAATGAGAACAATAATTCTATCCGAACCCGTACTGTTACATATTGGCGGGTGTGCTTCGACTACCGAAAGATAAATGATGCCACCTGAAAAGAACACTTCCCGTTGTCGTTTATCAATCAGATTCTAGAGCGACTTTCAGGTCATCCATACTATTATTATCTCGATGGTCTATTAGAGTTTTACCAAATTCCTATCTCCCCCGAAGACGAGGAGAAAACAACTTTTGTGTGCTCTTTTGGCACCTTCACGTATCGAGGGATGTTGTTTGGCCTCTGTAATGAGCAAGCTACATTCCAACGATGTATGCTGGCCATCTTTGCCGAACTCGTAGAAGACATTATGAAAGTCTTTATGGTTGACTTCTCTGTATTCGGGAGCTCCATTTCAAATTGCCTACATAATCTGGATCAAGTCCTCCAAAGATGCAAAGACACGAACCTAGTTTTAAACTGGGAAAAGTGTAATTTTATGGTCCGGGAGGGTTTAGTTCTCGACCACAAGATTTCTGCTAAAGGGATGGAGGTCGATAAGGCCAAGGTCGAAATTATTCAAATATAAAATCTATTAGGAGTTTTCAAGGCCACGCGTGTTTTTACCGTCGGTTTATTCAAAACTTTTCAAAAATTACAAAATCGCTAACCCACCTCCTGTAGAAGGATTCCCCTTTTATTTTTAATACCACCTGCGTAGAGACATTTAATTTTATAAAAGAAAAGCTTATCAATTCTCCCATTCTGGTGGCGCCAGATTGGTCCCTTTCGTTTGAGATAATGTGCGACACGAACAATATTTCGGTGGGAGTGATGGGCAAAACTATGCTTGCAAACGATAACAGCAAGTGTACCGTATCGAATGTAGTATAGGTTATAAAAACCAAGGTCGTATTAGACTCGGGGCGGTTGAGTACTCTTACTTCAAGAAAATCTCTATTATCTTATCAATTAAAACTTAGAGGGTTGGTTTTGCAAAAAGGAAAATTAAAATAAGAATTAAAAGAACGATTAGCACTCGATCTTTGAATCACCTTGGAGATAAAAATAAGAACAAAGAAATAAAAGCGCATTCTCTTAATAAAATAGCTTTGACCGTGGAGATTCCTGAATAATGAATGCACCTCTCTCGAGGATGCGCTCAACTGAGTTTAGGTTGATCAATCGAACTCTCGTTCTAGAATCCAAACCCCTAAAACTCGCCTTATCGAAGTGAATCCCGCTATTGGCTTTTACTCCAATCAGGAAGGGTAATGTCATCCTCTCTCGAGGATTGCATTCTACTCTTTTTTATCCTTGAGTGATCGATTCATCTTACGAGCCTCTCGGCTAACTAAAGAACGAAAACAAGAACAAGAATTATATATAGAAAATATAATCTCGTTATCTTAAAATCAAGGGTAAATCTTAAGCATTTTCGAAAAGAGAAATAGCTACTATAGATTATTTCATGACTTATATTATTCCTTGAATCATCTCGATCGAGTATTAATAAAATTTTAGCTACTCATGGATATGGAGGAATCGAAGAAAATAAAAGGATACATGGAAGAAAGCAGAAGAGAAATGAGAGAATAGGAAGAACTATTTTATTAACTACAAAAGAAAGTTACAACTAGGAATTGAAAGCTACAATTATTTAATTGAAAATATAAATTGCAAGAGGAAGGATTACAAGACTACTAAAAAAATAAAAATAAAGACATGAAATGAAAATGGCTAATCCTAAAATTTGTCTGCAAAACTTCCTCCCTAAACATATGCTGGAGCTGGCTTTTTATAGCTGAAAAGTTGATGTTACACGCCCTTGGTCACGCCCGTGACCAAGGGAGTGTAAGGGGCATGATCGAAGCAGCAGCGGAGAGGGCGCCTTCTGGAGTAAATGTGAGCGTTTTAGTCGTGTCACGCCCTAGGTCACGCCCATGACCTGGGGCGTGTAATCTTAAAATCTGGCTTCTGGCGGGAATCTTCGGCGGGAAGGAGCCCGGGGCGAGTCACGCCCGTGACCTGGATGTCACGCCCCCTGGTCATGCCTGTGACTTGGGGCATATAACTTTAAATGGCGTGGCAGGCGTGATGGCAGCTGGTGGCGGGGTCCCGGCCGTGACTTGGATGTCACGCCCTTGGTCACGCCCGTGACCTGGGGAGTGTACTTGGCAAATCTTCACGGAATGATCCCGGGGTGGCGGAATCGGGTCTGGAACACATCGTAGGTTACACGCCTATGGGTCACGCCCGTGACCATGGGCGTGTACTTGGGAATTTTGCTCAAAATATCCAAAAGACCTGAAAACATAAGATAAGTCTAAGTTAGATTATAAAATTAGAAGGGAACAGATTAAATAAGAAAATGCAAATAAATTGAATGAATTCATATTAAAACTATATTAAAATTATACTAATATATGAGTACAAAAACTACCCATCAAACACCCCCATACTTGAGTTTTTGCTATTCCAGAGCAAAAGAGTGAGGAAAGAATTACAAGACATCGATATTATTTTTTAATTAACTAAAATTTCATTAAACCAAGAGTAAGTTAAAAGTAAATTCTTGGAATTCAAGAATTAAGTCAAAAGTTTTGTTGATAATTTAAAAAGAGAAATTTTTTTATCTAACTACTTCTCAAGATAACTATTTAGCATCCGAAATTATAGAAATTTTCAAACAAAATTAGATTGAAATTATAGACACTCTAACATAAAAGAATCTTAAGGAAAAGACTATTGTTATCTCGATGGTCTATTAGAGTTTTTCCAAATTCCTATCTCCCCCGAAGACGAGGAGGAAAACAACTTTTGTGTGCTCTTTTGGCACCTTCGCGTATCTTTTAGGTCATCCATACTATTGTTATCTCGATGGTCTATTAGAGTTTTTCCAAATTCCTATCTCCCCCGAAGATGAGGAGAAAAAAACTTTTGTTTGCTCTTTTGGCACTTTCGCGTATCGAGGGATGTTGTTTAGCCTCTGTAATGAGCAAGATACATTCCAACGATGTATGTTGGCCATCTTTGCCAAACTCGTAGAAGACATTATGAAAGTCTTTATGGTTGACTTCTCTGTATTCGGGAGCTCCTTTTCAAATTGCCTACATAATCTGGATCAAGTCCTCCAAATATGCAAAGACACGAACCTAGTTTTAAACTGGGAAAAGTGTAATTTTATGGTCCAGGAGGGTTTAGTTCTCGACCACAAGATTTCTGCTAAAGGGATGGAGGTCGATAAGTCCAAGGTCAAAATTATTTAAATATAAAATCTATTAGGAGTTTTCAAGGCCACGCGTGTTTTTACCGTCGGTTTATTCAAAACTTTTCAAAAATTACAAAATCGCTAACCCACCTCCTGGAGAAGGATTCCCCTTTTATTTTTAATACCACCTGCGTAGAGGCATTTAATTTTATAAAAGAAAAGCTTATCAATTCTCCCATTCTGGTGGCGCCAGATTGGTCCCTTTCGTTTGAGATAATGTGCGACACGAACAATATTACGGCGGGAGTGATGGGCAAAACTATGCTTGCAAATGATAACGGCAAGTCTACCGTATCGAATGTAGTATAGGTTATAAAAACCAAGGTCGTATTAGACTCGGGGCGGTTGAGTACTCTTACTTCAAGAAAATCTCTATTATCTTATCAATTAAAACTTAGAGGGTTGGTTTTGCAAAAAGGAAAATTAAAATAAGAATTAAAAGAACGATTAGCACTCGATCTTTGAATCACCTTGGAGATAAAAATAAGAACAAAGAAATAAAAGCGCATTCTCTTAATAAAATAGCTTTGACTGTGGAGATTCCCGAATTATGAACGCACCTCTCTCGAGGATGCGCCTAACTGAGTTTAGGTTGATCAATCAAACTCTCGTTCTAGAATCTAAACCCCTAAAACTCGCCTTATCGAAGTGAATCCCGCTATTGGCTTTTACTCCAATCCGAAAGGGTAGCATCGTCCTCTCTCGAGGATTGCATTCTACTCTTTTTTATCCTTGAGTGATCGATTCTTCTTACGAGACTCTCGACTAACTAAAGAACGAAAACAAGAACAAGAATTATATATCGAAAATATAATCTCGTTATCTTAAAATCAAGGGTAAATCTTAAGCATTTTTGAAAAGAGAAATAACTACTATAGATTATTTCATGACTTATATCATTCCTTGGATCATCTCGATCGAGTACTAATAATATTTTAGCTACTCATGGATATGGAGGAATCGAAGAAAATAAAAAGATACATGGAAGAAAGTAGAAGAGAAATGAGAGAATAGGAAGAACTATTTTATTAATTGCAAAAGAAAGTTACAACTAGGAATTGAAAGCTACAACTATTTAATTGAAAATATAAATTGCAAGAGGAAGGATTACAAGACTACTAAAAAAATTAAAATAAAGACATGAAATGAAAATGGCTAATCCTAATATTCATCTCCAAAACTTCCTCCCAAAACATCTGCTGGAGCTGGCTTTTTATAGATGAAAAGTTGAGGTTACACGCCCGTGACCAAGGGCGTGTAAGGGGCGTCGTCGAAGCAGCAGTGGAGAGGGCGCCTTCTGGAGTAAATGCGAGCGTTTTAGTCGTGTCACGCCCTAGGTCACGCCCATGACCTGGGGCGTGTAATCTTAAAATCTGGCTTCTGGCGGGAGTCTTCGGTGGGTAGGAGCGCGGGGCGAGTCACGCACGTGACCTGGATGTCACGCCCCCTGGTCACGCACGTGACCTGGGGCGTGTAACTTTAAATGACGTGGCAGGCGTGATGGCAGCTGGTGGCGGGGTCCCGGCCGTGACTTGGATGTCACGCCCTTGGTCACGCCCGTGACATGGGGCGTGTACTTGGCGAATCTTCACGGAATGATCCCGGGGTGGCGGAATCGGGTCTGGAACACATCGTAGGTTACACGCATATGGGTCACGCCCGTGACCATGGGCGTGTACTTGGGAATTTTGCTCAAAATATCCAAAAGACCTGAAAACATAAGATAATTCTAAGTTAGATTATAAAATTAGAAGGGAACAGATTAAATAAGAAAATGCAAAAAAATTGAATGAATTCATATTAAAACTATATTAAAATTATACTAAAATATGAGTACAAAAACTACACATCAAACACCCCCATACTTGAGTTTTTGCTATTCCAGAGCAAAAGAGTGAGGAAAGAATTACAAGACATCGGTATTATTTTTTAATTAACTAAAATTTCATTAAACCAAGAGTAAGTTAAAAGTAAATTCTAGGAATTCAAGAATTAAGTCATAAGTTTTGTTGATAATTTAAAAAGAGAAATTTTTTTAGCTAACTGATGAGTCCTGATCATATACACATATACGGACTCATCTGGTCCGTTTTTCTAGTCATTCCACTGCACTTTTGCCTTGTTTTAGCTCATATTTGTCGTTCTATGCTAGGTGCACTTCTTGGCCTAATTTGGTGTGTTTTTATGCTTACTCTCTTTTGATAGCCTTATCGTATTATTGAGTGCCACTTTCAGTGGCCTGATTAGCATTTCTGTTGGAACAGGAGTCGTGCAGGTGTCCCCGATACAATTCTGTACAGGAACACTGCGCACGATCACTGGTTCTATTGCGCACGACCACTGGTCATGCGCCGCTGATCGTGCGCACTTAACCCCCATTTTATGAGTTCTGTCTCGACCAATGCGCACGACCACTTACGATAATGCGCACGACCACTGGTCCTGCGCCACTGGTCGTGCGAAAATTTTATTTTATAAATTTCTTACATTGCAGGCTCCGCCCAGGCAGTCGCACGATCATAGGATTCCAGCGCGCACCACCACCTGTCGTGCGCCAATGACCGTGCGCGCTGTTTATTCCAGCGCCTATAAATATTCCTGCTCGTGATTTAGGTTGGGATCTCCGCATTCCTTCCGCCCAGCTCCGCCGTTCCGCCCCTTCCACAGGTTTTTTTCGCCCCCTAGGCCTCCTCCATCATCCAAGAGCTTCAAGGAGGAGATTCTACGCTCATCTTCATCGCTAAGGAAGGAGTTCTTCGCATCGGACGTGGCCGGATTGTAAAACGCTGGAGAAGACGGGTCCATTGGAAGGTAGTGACAGCCTTCTCTACCCCGGACGATAGTTGGGACTGAGCTAGGACGCGGATTGACAACCCGGTGCTTCCTACCGTGAATCTACAATGAGCCTCCGGATTCGGTCGTATCTCTTGACTTTTTCTCTCTTTGTGTGATGTAATGTTTGTAATCTTTATATTATTGATGATGTGCACTATTAACCATGCTATGTAATGCTTATTTCATCTTATTGAAACTATCTTTTGTTTATATGCGTGTATGAGGTGCGCCCCATCCATTTTCCATTCCGCCATCACGTTCGTGTACTGCACTAGCAATTGCTAGTGGCGTGCTTGTCGAAGAGGTGATTGCGACCCTCATTCCGTTAGCCTACTCGTCCATCCGCCTACCGAAGCGTGGCATCGCGGCCCGTGTAATCCATCCGGCCTAACGAAGCAGCGCGCTCAAGGCCTGCATAGTTCGATTCCGCTAGCCTACTCGCCTATCCGCCCTTGCGACGCAGCGCGCTCAAGGCCTGCCTAGTCTCCATCCCGCCAAGCGAAGCATTGCATAGCGGCATTGCATAGGAGTAGTTTAAGTTGTTTTCTTTTATTTTCCACAAACCAAATCCCCCATTTCCACATCCATCCGCTCGAAAGGACTTCAATCTCAAGTCCTTCCTCGATAATAAACTCCACCTTACTGTGTTCCTTTGAGATCGATACTTGGGGATTCATTCCCATTTTATATTACTTGAACGATCGGTACACTGCCGTTTCGTGCCGCAGTCTTACTACCGCCTATAGCGGTGTAATAAGATTTGCGCCATCAAGTTTTTGGCGCCGTTGCCGGGGAACACAGTCGTGTGAGTTTTCTGGAGAGTGAAAACCTGAGAGAGAACCCTTCCATTTGTAATTGCATTTCTTTGTTTTATTTCTTTTTATTCCATTTTCCTGTTTTAATTAGGTTGCTTTAGTAATTATTGTTAGGTGTGGTATTTCGCACAATAGTGTTTTTCTTTTTTTTTTTGAATCGTTTTATCTTCGCACTATGTGGGCACATCTTAATATCCGTTGCCGTTGGTGTAGAGCTAACTCCCACTCTAGTGATGAATGCCCTACGGAGAATGGTGGGCATAATTCTTCTCGCCCAGCATATAGAGCACAGACTTCGTTTGGTACTCCATATGGTGCGCATAAGTCTTATGGCTACTCTGCTGATCCTTTACCATCTTACTTCTTTTTGGCTTCAGCACCCACTGTGCCAAAGAAGCCTCCTAGGCAGTGCCGGTTTTGTCGGAGCACTGATCATGTCTTGAAGGACTGTGCCGAGTATCTTCGCCAATTGGATGAGGATGACGAGTCGGATGTCAGGATCGTCCCGAATCCTAACTCTGGCGGCACACCTTCAACATCCGGTTATGTGTCTTTTCCACCTTGACATCTTGAAGGGTATGGCATTGACAAAGTCACCAGATGTGTTGCTGATCTGGGCACTGACATTGCTGAGCCTATTCTCCCGGTGCATCCACCACCCCTAGTGGATTCAATTCTTTGTGAGGAATCGGTGCTCGACTTTCATCCGAGCACTATTATTCCCCCTGTTGTGCATGCTACATTCGTCTCTTACGACATTGTCGATGATGTGTCACAAGAGGAGGTTGTTGATCTTAGTATCATGCCTGTTCCTATGGAGGAGGACAACCTTCCAGGTGAAGAGGAGTTTTCCTCAGCACCGGTGGAGGAAGTCCAAATCTCTAGCTTGGCCACTGTTGATCCCGCCGAATCTTGTAGCATTGATGACAATGCAAACATTATTTTACTTCCCCAACCTGATGGGAGTGAGACCGGGATGACTCCCCCGATTTTTAATTATTTATGTTCTTTGTCTTGTTTATTTTTCGATCCCCCCTCTTCATCCGAGTCTGTGCAGGTTGAGTCTTCACAGGTACCCCAGGAGGATTTGGTGCATATTGCCCAAGTCAATGATGAGAACATCCTCTTATGTGAGGAGGTTGATTCCCCCTCCGTAGAGGAAGCTCCACTCATTGCCTTTTCCTCCTGCCACCTCCCTGTTGACGATACCTTGCTAGGCAAGGATGTGTTTGGTGAGTTGACTGAGGATATCTCCTCCTCTTCTTACTTTCTGTTTCCTCTACCTGCGTTATGTAGGTATTATTATTTGGGTAGAGGAGTAACTGTTCTGTCATCGTATCGGTACTCGCTACCGACACGCGTATTAGAACATGTACCTGTTCATTTCCTCTTTCATACGCCCATTAGCTAGAACCTTTAGTTTTTGAATAAGTCATGCTGGGATGACAATAACCCAAGTAGTTATCTTTCTTTTCTACATTTTTATTTCATTTAATCATGTTTAGTTAGTAGTATTTTTTTTCAGTTTTCTATTTTCTTTTGTTTCTGCGGAGCTGACCCCTGCAGGTATCTTTTCTGGATGGCGGATGCTGCGGCTCATTTTAGCTTACACGCCAATCTTCTGGTGTGCTCATTTCTGAGCACTGGGTACTCTCTTTCCCTAGCATTATTCTGAATTTCATAGCTATATTTTGCGTATTTTGTTTAGTTTAAGTCTGGGGGAGAGTAGTTCTGTTTACCCGCTCACGTGCACCATTGCACAGCATACTAGGAGGTGTTATTTATTTTTGTTTTGTTCAGTTTCTTTGCACACCACTACACCCACTCGAGCGTGCACTTAGCTGTTGGCACGTCTTGAGCTGAACTCATTTCTTTTTGTGTGATGTGGAAAATCATTGTGCTGGCTTAGGATTGTGAGTCGGAGTAAAATGTTGACTTCTATAGTGCTCCTAGTCGAGTGCTCATGTCTCACATAGAAATTCGTGTAGATTCAATTTCTTTTTATACTTTTAGTTTATATTTTTCTATTAGCGTAAATATTGTTTACTACACTCAAAAATTGGTGAGTCTGATGTGAATCAAATGGTAGCATAGGGATGTGTGTAGACGATCGCTAGCCTCATATTGCCCAAGTCGGGAGAAAGGGTTATCTTTCTCGGTGGCTAAGAACTTGCCCCAAGCGATTCTTGAAGCATGGGTATACGGTTAGTCAATTGTGTGAATGTGATATAGGCCATCATTTTGGCCCGGTTGAGCTTTGTGCCTATTCCTATCGCTATATCCTCATTAGCCCAGTTCTGCCTACCCATTCTTTTGGTTCATCTCCACTATTGTTCACCAAAGCCTAAACTCCAATCCTAGTCGCACACCCAAAATGCAAGCATTTTGTTTAAATTTTAAATTGGTGGTGTTGATTGTGGAAGTATAATGTGAAAATGTGGATGTGCATCTTGGAAAATTTGCTGAAATTGCTAAAGAAAGAAAAGAAAAGAAGAAAAAGATTTGAAAAGAAAAAGAAGAATGAAAAGTTTAATTGAAAAAATCTATTTGAGATTTATATTTGGGAGTAGGCGGTGCACACACCCATGCGTCTAAGTCTAAGTCTGGGGGTGTGGTGCATCCGCGTGTTTTATGGCTACTTGGATAGTGTTATGCATTTGCTCATTTGGGTTTTTGTGTTCTAAGCCTTCATGTTTATATTTGTTTACCTCACCTAAACCCAAGCCTCATCTAAAACCTTAAGTCCTATTGATTCACGCAATTGAGTCAAACCAGTGCCATGGAGAGAGTGCGAACGGGCAATCTTATGGTCACCGACATTGATGGATTTCAATGGAGGTTGTCTCGAGCCCCGATCTTTGGCAATGCTCGCCTCAGCGTTCAGTTTACTTTCTTCCTATGTACGACCTTATGATTCACCGTGATTTACTTTTTGAGTAAATGTAATATATAAATACTCCCCTAGAAAAGTATAAACTAATATGTACAATTAGAATTTTTGTCTACTGTATTTCTACGCGCATGAGCATGTGAGTTCGCATGATACTCCGCTTTACAATTTCTATGCCAGCTGTGTATTTTTCTCAGCCGCTTGAGGAATTCGTTTGCTCGGGACGCGCAAACAGGTAAGTCTGGGGGTGTGATGAGTCCTGATCATATACACATATATGGACTCATCTGAGCCATTTTTCTAGTCATTCCACTGCACTTTAGCCTTGTTTTAGCTCATATTTGTCGTTCTATGCTAGGTGCACTTCTTGGCCTAATTTGGTGTGTTTTATGCTTACTCTCTTTTGATAGCCTTATCGTATTGTTGAGTGCCACTTTCAGTGGCCTGATTAGCATTTCTGTTAGAACAGGAGTCGTGCAGGTGTCCCCGGAACAATTCTGTACAGGAACACTGCGCACGATCACTGGTTCTATTGCGCACGACCACTGGTCGTGCGCCGCTGATCGTGCGCACTTAACCCCCATTTTATGAGTTCTGTCTCGACCAATGCGAACGACCACTTACAATAATGCGCACGACCACTAGTCGTGCGCCACTTGTCGTGCGAACATTTTATTTTATAAATTTCTTACATTGCAGGCTCCGCCCAGGCAGGCGCACGATCACAGGATTCCAGCGCGCACGACCACTGGTCGTGCACCAATGACCGTGCGCACTATTTATTCCAGCGCCTATAAATATTCCTGCTCGCAATTTAGGTCGGGATCTCCGCATTTCTTCCGCCCAGCTCCGCCGTTCCGCCCCTTCCGCAGGTTTTTTCGCCCCCTAGGCCTCCTCCATCATCCAAGAGCTTCAAGGAGGAGATTCTACGCTCATCTTCATCGCCAAGGAAGGAGTTCTTCGCATCGGACATGGCCGGATTGTAAAACGCTGGAGAAGACGGGTCCATTAGAAGGTGGTGACAGCCTTCTCTACCCCGGATGATAGTTGGGACCGAGCTAGGACGCGGATTGACAACCGGGTGCTTCCTACCGTGAATCTACAACGAGCCTCCGGATTCGGTCGTATCTCTTGCCTTTTTCTCTCTTTGTGTGATGTAATGTTTGTAATCTCTATATTATTGATGATGTGCACGATAAACCATGCTATGTAATGCTTATTTCATCTTATTGAAATTATCTTTTGTTTATATGTGTGTATGAGGTGCGCCCCATCCATTTTCCATTCCGCCATCATGTTCGTGTGCCGCACTAGCAATTGCTAGTGGCGTGCTTTTCGAAGAGGTGCTTGCGACCCTCATTCCGTTAGCCTACTCGTCCATCCGCCTACCGAAGCGTGGCATCGCGGCCCGTGTAATCCATCCCGCCTAACGAAGCAGTGCGCTCAAGGCCTGCATAGTTCGATTCCGCTAGCCTACTCGCCCATCCGCCCTTGCGACGCAGCGCGCTCAAGGCCTGCCTAGTCTCCATCCCGCCAAGCGAAGCATTGCATAGCGGCATTGCATAGGAGTAGTTTAAGTTGTTTTCTTTTATTTTCCACAAACCAAATCCCCCATTTCCGCATCCATCCGCTCGAAAGGACTTCAATCTCAAGTCCTTCCTCGATAATAAACTCCACCTTACTGTGTTCCTTTGAGATCGATACTTGGGGATTCATTCCCATTTTATATTACTTGAACGATCGGTACACTGCCGTTTCGTGCCGCAGTCTTACTACCGCCTATAGCGGTGTGCTAAGATTTGCGCCATCACTAACTACTTCTCAAGATAACTATTTAGCATCCGAAATTATAGAAATTTTCAAACAAAATTAGGTTGAAATTATAGACACTCTAACATAAAAGAATCTTAAGGAAAAGGCACCTACCAAAATATTGCTCTCTTAATAATTTAGTTTAGGACTAGAAACAATGAAATTTGCTAGGGATGGGTTTAAACGGAATGGCAAAGTGAAGACAAAGGATATGAAGAGGTTTTTGATTGGGGTGATGAATTTTATCCTCTTAACTCCTTTTTTTAGTATATGTAATACCAGAGAATGATAGACTATTATCCTATCATTTCCACGACATATACACATTTTTTCTCTCTTCAATTTTATTTTTGGGTTGCATATGTTTACCAGAGAATAAAGAACTAACATCTCCTTATTACCATGACATATGATCTAACAATAGGGGAAAAAATTACCAAGGGTAAAGAATTACTTCTAGTTTATAAATTAAACTATTTTGAGAGCAACTTTTTAGTGGAATGAAATTTCCTACGATCTTAAAGTTAATAGCGAATATAATAAAAAATCTAGAAATGTTTAGCTAATTTACCACAAAGTGAAGCTATTTAAAATTAAAAGGAGAAGTAGTGCTAAATAGATTCTCTAATCAAATTAAAAACAAAATATTTCTTAAAACCAAATTACTTCGAATTTAAATTTAACAAATTCTGATAAAACGAAATATTAGCTAAATCAAAAATGTAAGAATACTTATAATCAAACCTCAAACTAAATTTCTAGAAGAATAAAAACAACAAGGCTAGGCGTATTTATTATTTTTATTTTTTTATATAATTTTATTTCTTGGACTTCCCGAGGGCTACCCGGTGAAGGGTTCGCAAGGTACTAGGAGCTGTGATGGGAGTTCAAGCCCAAAGCGCTCTTTCCAAGAAATTAGACTTTTATAATTTTTATAATTTTTTTTAAATAAAAAAAATCTATGAATGCTAAGCTACACCCCCATACTTAAAATTAAACATTGTCCCCAATGTTTAAAACTATGTATGAAGAACACCAAAAAAATAAACTTTTAAAAGAAAAATACAAAAAGTTAAAGATAAGCAAGGGGTGCCTCCCAAGAGCGCTTTCTTTTTCCTGTCTTTAAGCTAGACGGTTAGTGTTAGGAAAAAGGAAAATAAAAAGAGAAGTAGACAGGCAACTCTCTTAATTCGCGCTGAGGTGAATGTGTCGGCGTCAGTCGCACGACTACTCCTCCGCTTAACATGTGATTCTTCGTTTGTCTTTGATCTTGCATTTGCAAATCCAAATCACCTATACATACCTGAGGTGATTTGAATTTATACAGATGAACGACATATGGATCGTCGATTATTTGGGGTAGCAACGACTCATCTTCAAACTGAGAATTGTTAGTGTATAAAGAATCACAAATAAACGATTCAGATAATTTTTTGCAAGGAGGAGGCACTTGTGAAAATTTAAAATTAAGCTTCGGTTGTTCCTTTTCTAAAATTAAATTTTCTTTAGTCAAATCTAGTGCATTACCAAGCGGAATAAAATTTTCGGACACAAAAATTTCATCAATTTTTGGTTTGATAGAATAAATTCGCGAATATTCATGACAAAGAAAATAAAATTTGGGGGAAGTAGGGGAAGAAACTTGTTCTTCTTCTATTTCATCCGGGGTGCCCATAACTTTAAGAAATTCTTGGTAAAGTAATTTTTCTTCATCTTCGGTAAAAGAAGTTATGGGATTACATGAAACCACATGTTCCTCCATAACTAAATTCCCCAAAGATGGAGAAAAAACACGAGAAGAAATAAAAATTTCCTCTAAATTTTGGGGGGGAGTATCAAATTGATTCGGTGGAGATTCCCCAAAATTAGAGAAAGAAAATTGCGGCGCAAAAGAAGAAAAACAAGAATTCGAATCTAAAGATTTATCTTCATCGCCCCGAAAACTATCCGGGTGACCTTGCCACCAAGAATAATCTACTTCGGGGCTAGAAGAAAAATTATTAGAAGTCGAAAAGTTATTCTCGTGAAAATTAGAAAAAATACTAGACGAAATAATATTTTCCTCTAAATTTTGGGGGGAAGTATCTATTTGAATTTGCAAAATTTCCCCAAAATTAGAGATCGAAAATTGCGGTGTATAAGAAGAAAAACAACAATTCGGATCTAAAGATTTATCTTCGTTGTTCCGGAAACTATTCGGGTGAGTTTGCCACGATGAATAATCCACTTCGGAGCTAGAAGAACAATTATTAAATGCCGAAAAATGATTCTCATTAAAATTAGAAAATTTATTTTCATAAAAGTTTGAAAAATTATTTTCATTAAAAGATGAAAAATTATGATCGTAATTTCTATCAAAATTATTTGCATAATATTGAGGAAAATTATTTTCATAATAATTATTTTGATAATAATAATGTAAATAACATTCCTCACTTTGATGAGGCGCACCACAATATTGACAACTAAATTGGCGTTCTCGTGCAGCTTGTAAGAGATAAGGTTGGTTTCGAAGCTCGGCAACCTTAACGGCCAATTCAGATTCATTCATAATAAAAAGAAACAACTTTCACTCAAATGAATGGAATTTTAAAAATATTTTTATTATATATTTTTTTTCAAAAAACAGGTTAAATTAGTCCCGGACTTCCCAAGATCTACCCGGTGAAGGGTTTGCAAGGTACTAGAGGCTATGTTGGGAATGAAAGCCCAAAGCGTTCTTTCCGAGAATTTAGATTACTCTTTTTAAGGTTTTCTTTTTTAAAAAAAAAATTAAAGAGAAGGGGGAGAAGAAAGAGAACGATAAAATTAATAAATATTTCTTTTTTCAAAATATCAACCGTGTCCCCGGCAACAGCGCCAAAAACTTGATGGGCAAAACTATGCTTGCAAACGATAATGGCAAGTGCACCGTATCGAATGTAGTATAGGTTATAAAAAACAAGGTCGTATTAGACTCGGGGCGGTTGAGTACTCTTACTTCAAGAAAATCTCTATTATCTTATCAATTAAAACTTAGAGGGTTGGTTTTGCAAAAAAGGAAAATAAAAATAAGAATTAAAAGAACGATTAGCACTCGATCTTTGAATCACCTTGGAGATAAAAATAAGAACAAGGAAATAAAAGCGCATTCTCTTAATAAAATAGCTTTGACCGTGGAGATTCCCGAATTATGAACGCACCTCTCTCGAGGATGCGCTCAATTGAGTTTAGGTTGATCAATCAAACTCTCGTTCTAGAATCGAAACCCCTAAAACTCGCCTAATCGAAGTGAATCCCGCAATTGGCTTTTACTCCAATCCGGAAGGGTAACGTCGTCCTCTCCCGAGGATTGCATTTTACTCTTTTTTATCCTTGAGTGATCGATTCGTCTTACGAGCCTCTCGACTAACTAAAGAACGAAAACAAGAACAAGAATTATATATCGAAAATATAATCTCGTTATCTTAAAATCTAGGGTAAATCTTAAGCATTTTCGAAAGGAGAAATAGCAACTATAGATTATTTCATGACTTATATCATTCCTTGGAACATCTCGATCGAGTACTAATAATATTTTAGCTACTCATGGAGATGGAGGAATCAAAGAAAATAAAAGGATACATGGAAGAAAGCAGAAGAGAAATGAGAGAATAGGAAGAACTATTTTATTAATTGCAAAAGAAAGTTACAACTAGGAATTGAAAGCTACAACTATTTAATTGAAAATATAAATTGCAAGAGGAAGGATTACAAGACTACTAAAAAAATAAAAATAAAGACATGAAATGAAAATGGCTAATCCTAAAATTCATCTCCATAACTTCCTCCCTAAACATCTGCTGGAGCTGGATTTTTACAGCTGAAAAGTTGAGGTTACACACCCTTGGTCACGCCCGTGACCAAGGGCGTGTTAGGGGCGTGATCGAAGCAGCAGCGGAGAGGGCTCCTTCTGGAGTAAATGCGAGCATTTCAGCCGTGTCACGCCCTAGGTCACGCCCGTGACCTGGGGCGTGTAATCTTAAAATCTGGCTTCTGGCGGGAATCTTCGGCGGGAAGGAGCGCGGGGTGAGTCATGCCCGTGACCTGGATGTCACGCCCCTTGGTCACGCCCGTGACCTGGGGCGTGTAACTTTAAAAGACGTGGCAAGCGTGATGGCAGCTGGTGGCGGGGTCCCGACCATGACTTGGATGTCACGCCCTTGGTCACGCCCGTAACCTGGGGCGTGTACTTGGAGAATCTTCACGGAATGATCTCGGGGTGGCTGAATCGGGTTTGGAACACATCGTAGGTTACACGCCTATGGGTCCCGCCCGTGACCATTGGCGTGTACTTAGGAATTTTGCTCAAAATATCCAAAAGACCTGAAAACATAAGATAAGTCTAAGTTAGATTATAAAATTAGAAGGGAACAGATTAAATAAGAAAATGCAAATAAATTGAATGAATTCATATTAAAACTATATTAAAATTATACTAAAAGATGAGTACAAAAACTACTCATTAGGGAGTCGTACTAGGTCAATGTGTTAATAAAAATTTTCATCCCATCTATTACACTTCGCGCACGCTCACAGCCGCACAAGCTAACTCTACTACGACGGAAAAGGAACTTCTCGTCGTCGTATTTGCCATTGATAAGTTTAGGCCCTACTATACGCTCTCTAAAATCATCGTTTTTACCTACAACTCCGCCCTCAAGTACCTTTTGGCTAATGTAGATGTCAAACCACGCTTGCTTCGATGGATCCTTCTTATGCAAGAATTTGATTTGTAGATCCGGGACAAGAAGGGGGTTGAAAATTTAGCATCCGACCACCTCTCTCATTTAGAACGCCCCATCGCGAAAGCGCTCGTCGAGCCCGACATAGACGATAGATTTTCCGAGGAGGGCCTCATAATTATTAATAATTTAAACAAAACTTATCCTATCACTTGGTTCGCAGATTGCGCAAACTATCTAGTTGCGCGGGTCCTTCAAAAAGACTTTTCAAAAGAGCAAAAGAAGAAATTCTTTTCTGATTTAAAAATTTACTTTTGGGAGGACTCTTTTCTCTTTCACATCTGCGTAGACAAAGTAAAATGAAGATGCATTTCAAGCGAGGAGGGTAAGCAAATATTGCGGTACTGCCACGAGGGGCTGCCGAGGGCATTATCAAGCCAATCGGACCGCGAGGAAAGCGCTAGAGGCGGGCTTTCATTTTCCCACACTCTTTAAGGATGCTCACAATTTTTTGAGCCAATCCGATAGCTACCAGTGGTCGGGTAACCTCTCTCATTGCGATGAGATGGCCCAAAGTTTTTATTTAGAATGCGAGATCTTCAATCGATGGGGCATAGACTTTATAGACCCCCTACCTCCATTATCTCATAATTGATATATTCTAGTGGCGGTCGACTACATATCAAGGTGGGTGGATGCGCAAGTTCTCTCCACCAATAATTAGTGAGTCGTGGTCAAGTTTCAATAAAAATTATTGAAAGTGCACAGTTATCCTCACTAGAATTATCTAGAGGGGGGGGGGGTGAATATAGATTTAAAATATTTTTGTGCAAAGTTAATGATTATATATATATATATATATATATATATATATATATATATATATATGTGTAGTGATCACAGATTAGTGCTTCCCACACACCAACAAGAATTAAACAAGTAAAGAAAATAAATGCAAGAAGAAAAATCACAGCACAACACAAAGAAATTTAGTGGTTTCCCAAACTTTGGGTAGTCAACTCTTCTACCCCCTTGGTAGGAATTCACTATCTTGCACTGAGTCTTTTGATAAGGAGACTCTTAGAACCACCCTGAGTCTTTTGATAAGGAGACTCTTAGAACCAACTGAGTCTTTTGAAAAGGAGACTCTTAGAACCAGTACAACTGAATTTTTGGAAGAGAGATTCTAAAAACTCTTTTACAATATTTGAAAGTGAAATAAGAAAAAGAAGAAGAAGTATTTAAGGCAAGAAAGAATCTTCTTCCTAGCAAGAAGATTGGAAGCACAAGAAGTAGTGAATGAAATCTCTCTTCTATAGTGAGAATGAGATTGTAGGCCTTTTCTCTCTTTTGTGAGAGCTATCAGAGTATGCAACAGAGTGGCAGGAGAAGATGGAAGCTTGATCATTGTTGCAGCACTATTTCTCAATTCTCTCTCTTTTTCTCTTGGGAGCTTTTCCTCTTTTTCAAATATGTATATGGTGGATCACTTGTGTATTGTTCTCTGCCGACCTCCTTGTTATTTTATAGCTCTGTCCATTCAAATAATACTATAGGAGGATAATTGATTAGTAGACAGAGAAATAGAAAGATAGAAATATTTCCATAATAATTATATCAATATAAGGAAAGAATTCATTCTGATTTCAAATAATGTCCATAATGGTTTTAATCAATTTAGCCAAGAATCTATTAGAGGAAAAGAATGATTCAGAATGGCTATAAAGAATAAATTGATTCCATATAAATCAAATCTATAAAAGAAGGAAAGAGATCTGGCGATTTTTGAATTAGACATAGAAATCGACGTGCGTCGATTACTATTCGACGTAAGCGTCGAATTCGTCCTGGCTGGACGTCGAGAGAAGAATAAGGAAGGTGCGTCGACTAAGGTGCGTCGACTTCTCAAGATGCGTCGACTAGAAGTCAGAGCTACGTCGACATAGGATACGTCGAATTCTTCTTAAAGTTACTTCGACTCATTCTGAAAGGAACGTCGATACCACTTCGACGTTGCGTCGAATACTATTCGACGCATATTTACTTAACCTTGATTTTTCTTTCTTAGAATTCATATTCAACTCATTTTCAGGGGTTAAGAGAAATCATTTTCCCAACAATCTCCCCCTATTTGTCTTAACCCTATTGGAGAGAAATTGTATCAGCATATAATTAGCATAGCACAGCATTAGATAAGAAATATGCTAAGCAATCAGAAGAAATAAGTAATTGTCTTTCACAAGATCTAAACTAGAAGCTTCTTGCGATACATGAAATTGACAAAAGCAGAATAGAGTTTTCTAGATAAATTTTCAATAGCATCAACAATATAGCCCCTGGCTCTATCAGGACGTTCCTGGACATTCCTGATGATTGTATGCAGTTTCTCCAAGAGTTTATCACCATCATGGAGAGTGTCATTTATGGAGTAGCCTTTGCTGATGATGATTGCTGCCTTTTCATCAATCATCTCAATTGTAATGTTTTGAGTTTTCTGTTGAGTAGGCTTGAGCTCAGGTGGTCCCCTGCTATCAACCTTGGGCCTATACTTTGTTTTCTTTTCTGATTGCTGTTTGTCAGGAATCTCAGTCATCTTTCCTTTCCCTTTCCAGGGTGAGTCAAGCCATTTGTCTAACTTTGCAGGTCTTTTGGGCTTCTTATAGGGAATGTAAGTGTCTTCAGCACACCCTACACCCCTCTTGTGCTTTTGGCCTTTCTCTAGGATGACCCCTGCCTGAGGGTTTTTCTTTTGATAGGCTTCAATATCAAAAAACTTCTTTGAAATTTTGATAGAAGATTTAGCAAGAATTTGTTCCTTGGTCATTCCCCTGTTGATCTTTTCTATCCAGACATTCCTTTTATCTTCTACTTCTTTCCTAGCTGCTTCATATTCATACAGCTCTCTTTCTCTTATTTCTTCATGCCTCTTTTCCATGTCAGGATCATGGTATTCCTTAACATGGCTGTTATGAATGATGACAGGCATCTTTTCAAACCTTTTTATCTCCTCACAGGCTTTTCTATACTTCTTCCTTTGCATACTCTTTCCTTTCTTCTTTGGAGAAGTTTTGTCAGTAGGGGATGGCTTCTCTTTTCCTTTTCATTTGTCCTTCTAGACTTTGCCTAGGTAGAATCTGCTTAGTGAGTTTTGCTATTGGAGGAGGTAAAGGTAGCAGTGGAGGTAGAGACGAAGGTTGAGGTGGAGGTAGAGGTAGCAGAGGAGAAGGAGTTTTCTCTTTAGGTGGAGAAGGGATTTGTTCAAGAGGAGGAGTTTGTTCTGCAGTGAAAGGCAGAATGGTTTCTGGTAGAGTAATCTTTGCTGAGAGATGTTTGTCTCCTCCAAGCTCTTTTGAATCGATGTCCTCAAGTAGAGGTGTCTTCAATTTGATGTAACTGGAAGAGAAGCCAGGAGAGTGATGCTGAATTTCTTCCTCACATGGGGTTGCTTCAATCCACACTTGCCCTTTCAAGTCATCAGAGGAGGCTGCTTCTGTTGGATCGTGTGACGCCCTTAGAGGGGGGGTGAATAAGGGTGTGTTTTAAATATATAATTTTTACTTAATAATTTTTAGACAAATTTTACTTTACTAAAAAGGTTACTTATAAATAATTTTAAACCAATGTAATTTTTGTATTTAACCAAACACAAATTTCTAAGATAAAGATTTAAGCAAACAAAATTGCAATTAGTGAAAAGAGCATAATTATATTAATCATGAAATTTGCATACAATAAAAATGATCTTAACAATGCTTAAGATCAAGGCACAATTATGATATTAAAAATACAATAATTTTGGTTTACCAACCCTTCTCCCAAGGATCGGAAGGCTATCGCTTGTCTCTCCCAAGACCAAGCCCAAGCCTATCCTCTAGATCTTCCCAAGATCTAGACGTAGCACACAAGGCCACGATTTCCCACCAAGACTCGCAAGGACTTGGACGCTCCGCACAAGGAAGCGATTTTCCCCTAAGCCACGTAAGGACTTAGACGCCGCACGCAAGACGACGATTTCTCTACAAATACTAAATGAAAAAGTATGTGAATGAAAATACAATATGAAAAGAACAACTCCCTAGAAGATCAGATCTCTGAATGGATTGTTGAAGCCTCGAGATGATCGATGATGTAGAAGCACGCCCGATCTCGTCTTCAATCTTCAATCCTTCTTTGCACAAATGGGAGTTGAGGAGGTTCTGGAGCTCTCTGGTTCGTATGCACTCAGGAAGGGACTGGAATTCTCAAAAGCTTGCAATGCACGAACCAAAGGAACCAATTTATAGAAATTCACTGTCGCCTGGGCGACAGTGACTGTCGGAATTTTCCGACAGCGCTAAACTGCCGCTGGAGTGCCGTCGTGGGTGGAGTCGTGGGCAGTTGGTGTAACCGTTGAGCTGTCGCCTGGGCGACATCGATGTCGGAATTCCGACAGCGCAAAACTATCTTTCGTCGATCTGCCGTGGAGGGAAGTAGTTGTAACTTCTCTGCTGTCGCCTGGGCGACAGTGGCTGTCAGAATTTTTCGACAGTGAATTTTTCCCACATTCAATTTTAGCTGCAGCAGCAATGTGGACATCTCATACCTGTTATCTGCACACCATTAATGAAAATAGAATCAAATACAAAAGGGACTTTGTTATTATCAAACCGGAGGAGTGCGAAACGCATGCTCCAACAATCTCCCCCTTTTGATAATAACAAATCCGTATAAAAAGAAATCATGTCTATTTAGATTGTTGATTTTAAACTTAGGTGTGTGCACAAAATTAACATTATATATATTCCTTAAAAAATAAATAATCTATCTCGAGATGAAAGCTCCTCCTAAATGAATGCTCCCCCTACATATATGCTCCCCCTAAATATATGCTCCCCCTAAGTATATGATGTATTGTGTAGGTGGAATATTTAGGTGTGATAGATTTGTGACTTTTCTTTTTATACTTTAAATTCTCCCCCTTTTGGTATTAGCAAAAATGAATATTAGATAAAAGAGTAGCTTTTAAGGGAAAGGTAATAGAAAATAGAAATGAAGAGTAAGCGGAAGCAATTTGTTGGTAATGATTGAAGTCCATGAAATAATAGGAATATGCCATAGTATGAATAATCTCATGAAGTGACGGTATAGCCATATGTAGTAATGAAAGAAAGAACTTAAACATGAGTAAGATCATTTGAAAGTATCATAGAAAGACACAATAATGTATAGATATATGGAATATTTTCGGTCCAATTCTCATGAGATGAATGTTTATATAACATAATGATGTGTACATGTGATACTTAGATCAAACGTATGAAGTTATTTAATTTACATGATCATTGAAATGTAGAACATAATAAAAGCACATAAAGGCAACTTTGACTTTGAAGATATAGCACAAGATGAATCGAAAACCATGTTTCTTTTGCACAAGACACTTTACAATTCTGTCCAAGGTGCTTAACCTCACAATGCTCATTAAGACTTATCAGGAAGGTAAGTAGTGCTTGGTGGAGTATCCTTGTCTTTATTTTTATTTTATTTTTTTGATCACAGACGTTGTGATATCTTAATTGTGATATATTGTTATATTTTTTTAATTGACCAAGGATCTCCGAATTCACTTGAATCGCAAAAGATGGTGTATATTTTGTTGTGCTAACAAATCAATGTTGAAAGTTGTATTTAAGAAGTGCTATTTTATTATGTGAAAGTAATTATGATTCATGTATATATTAAATAAAAAGACATACGTATTGATCAAAAGAAGTGAACGTGATAGTTCATTATGATAGATAAACAATTTCTCATACCTAGAGGCATGCGAAAACAATTTCCAATGGTCTAAACAACTAAGTAGAAGTGTCAATACGATGATAGCTTGGAAATGAAATCATATAAACATGTAAGTCATTTTTTAAATAAATAGCACATGGTTTGTCATCAAGTCATGAGGTGAAGCATTAATAATGACATATAACTATTGTAGATCATAAAGGGACCCAAATTTATATTTTAGCACATTTGGCGCTGTCGGAAATTTCCGACAGCCACTATCGCCTGTGCGACAGCCAAAAATATAAATAGGGCATCAGACCGAGTCAAACCCTATTGTGCATCATTTCCTGGAGTTAAAAACGAGAGCAAAGCTGTCGGAAGTCGGCGACATCAATAGATCTAAGGTATGGAATTTTGTTTTTTATGTTTTTAACCCAAAATGTTTAGGGATTTTTGGTTTTTAAAGGAGAGAAGAAAGAAAATGTAGTTTTCATGTTGATATGTGCTGAATGGTTTAGGGTTTGAATTTTTTTTTTTTTTAAACATGTTGATTTAGTTTAAAACAAGTGGATCATGGTGGATCGTTGCTAAAATTTTTTATTTTTGTTAAATTTCTTTTTAATTTGGTGATGAAGGTTTCCATTTGTTCATTTCCCAAAGGATTTTTGTAGATCTAGTTTAGAGAAGAAGGTGGAAGATGATGAATAGTAAAGGATTTGTAGAATATGTTGATTTAAAAAAAAAAAATATATATATATATATATATATATATTTTAAAAACTTGATGTTGAAATAACATTTATTTTGAGTAGATCTGGAAGTATATGTAAAACTTTTGAGAGAAAATCACTTGGAGGGCTGTCGGAAATTTCCGACAGCCACTGTCGCCTGGGCGACAGTGTTCCAGTGCACAATGTGATATCTTGTTTAATCAAAATTTTTGTATTTTATTGCAGAATGGCTTCCAGTTCCAAAGCTCGAAAGAGTACTTCGGAAGATGCACATACTTCATATCAAGTTTTTTCGGGGGTGGAGAAGGCTATTGTTGGAATAGCGAAGTATGTGGAATTTGAGTTGCCAAAGCACGATCATATCTATGATCGGCTTGCGAACGCAGGTATAATTTCAATAATCACACCAGAGGGGTTTTCTTCCTTTTTCATTCGTGAATTTTATAACCATTTGGAAGACCCAAATTTCACGGAATTGGATGGAGGAGTGAGATCAAGGATCCAAGGTCAACATGTGGAAATAACACATGTTGATCTACGAGAGGAATTCGGACTAGTGATGAGTAAGAATATGCCTGATATAGTGGAGAATTATCGAAAGGATAGAGATTGGACCCTTGTAAACATGAGTTTACATGGGAATCAAAAAAAGACTCTTACCACTGAAGTTACCTCACTTACTCCGGATGCGTTCTTAGTCCAAGATATATTAAGGAATTCAGTGATGTTGAAGAGTGGAGACACAAGAAGCATTACAGCTCAGTTGACCCTCTTTACATACTATATTATGGAGGATGAGCTTTTTGATGTGGCGGACTTCATACTCGCCCAGATTAGGTATGCGTATCGATTAAAGCATCCAAGATGGGTGAAGGTTCATACGCTGTCAATGGGGGCGGTAATACAGCGTGTACTCTACAAGAAGTATGGATGGATAGTGCAAGGTGCTTATTTGGATGATTGTTACCCGGAAATATATTATACGGGTTCAATGAAGGTGAAGAAGCCGCAGAGAAAAGCTCATCCAGGGATTGAGATTAGAGAGCCGACCATTTCTAGGGCAGGATCACTACGAGAGTCCATTGATGATTTGCATGATTCATTAGAGGATCACAAGAGGGAAGTGAAGAAGGACCGTAGTCGAATGCAGAAATTTATGAAGTTTCTCGTCAATGGTCTGAAGTTGAAACCAACTCCGGAGGAAGAGGCCGAATGGCAAGTTCCGGACGAAGAACAGCCACGCCAATCGGTGAGGCGAACTCGCCGTGGCAAAGCCGTGAGACGAGGACCTCCAGAAGATTGTCCAGAGAGCAGCGGGGCTGGTTATGAAGATTCAGAGTAGTTTTATGTTGCTGCTGCTGGGTGATGTCGGAAAATTCCGACATCCACTGTCGCCTGGGCGACAGTGAACTTCTTTAGATTTCTGTTTTTGTTTAAAGAACTTGATCCTTAAGTTTGTTCTACTGTTTTTATGTGAACAATATTGATGTAATGACGTTGAATTTTTGTTAAGTCCTTTGAAATTTTATGTTTTGATTTTTAGAATTTTGGCTTTTTGTTTTTACATTGTTTATGTTTTTGTGATAATAATTTTTTATTTTATAGGCTTTAAATTGTGATATATTTATTGTGAAATGTCTAGAATGCCCAATTTTAGCCTAAGCATAGAAAAACGGGAATCCGGTAACGGCTTAGTGAATATATCCGCTAGTTGATTTTCCGTGCCTATAAAGTTGATTTTTATATTACCCTTCTTAATGTGATCCCTTATAAAATGGTGTCGGACGTCTATATGCTTAGATCTAGAATGTAATACGGGATTGTTTGTTAAATCTATAGCACTTTTATTATCACATTTTAATTCTACACTACTTTGTTGTATGCCAAAATCTTCTAACGTTTGGGACATCCAAAGTGCTTGGGCACAACAACTACCTAGTGCAATATATTCGGCCTCGGTAGTAGAGAGGGCAACAGAATTCTGTTTCCTACTCGACCATGAAATAAGTGAAGGGCCGATAAAGTGACAAGTGCCACTAGTGCTTTTCCTATCTAAAGAACATCCCGCATAATCAGAATCCGAAAAACCATGCAAAATAAAAGAATCATTATGTGGATACCATAAACCTAATTTTGATGTTCCAATGAGATATCTAAAGATACGTTTCACCGCTTTTAAATGTGACTCTTTAGGATTAGCTTGAAATCTAGCACATAAACAAACGGCAAACATAATATCAGGTCTAGATGCGGTTAAATACAATAAAGACCCTATCATACTTCTATAAAGGGTTTGTTCAAATGAAACCCCACTTTCATCTTTTCCTAATTTTAGTGAAGTACTCATAGGAGTGTTTGCATGCTTAAGGTTTTCAAATCCAAATCTTTTTAACATATCATGAATATACTTGGTTGACATATACAAATTCCATCATGTTTTTGTGTAATTTGAAAACCTAGAAAATATGAAAGTTCTCCAACCATACTCATTTCAAATTCATTTTTCATAATTTCAACTACTTCATTACACAACTCTTCATTAGTGGCTCCAAAAATAATATCATCAACATAAATTTGTAGAATAATTAAATCATGATCAATTTGCTTAATGAAGAGTGTAGAATCAGCACTTCCAATTTTAAAATCGTGCTTTAACAAATATTGAGTTAATCGATCATACCAAGCACGAGGCGCTTGTTTTAATCCATAAAGCGCTTTATCTAATTTATAAACATAATTTGGATATTTCTCATTTATAAAGCCAGGGGGTTGTTCTACATAAACTTCTTCTTTTATATACCCATTTAAAAATGTGGTTTTGACATCCATTTGATATAATTTAAATCTTTTAAAACAAGCAAATGCAAGAAATATTCTAACCGCTTCTAATCTTGCTACGGGTGCAAAAGTTTCATCAAAATCTACCCCTTCAATTTGTGCATAACCTTTTGCAACTAATCTGGCTTTATTTCTAACAATTCTAGATTCATTATCCATTTTATTTTTAAAAATCCACTTAACACCAACTACAGGACGATTTTTTGGTCGTTCTACAAGATTCCAAACCTTATTACGTTCAAATTGATTAAGTTCTTCATTCATAGCTAAAAACCAAAATTCATCATTTAAAGCGGTGGAAACATCTTTTGGTTCTATTTCAGAAACAAAACAAAGGTTTGAAAATAAAACATGTAGTGATGAACGGGTACTAACCCCTTTTTGCGGATCCCCAATGATAAGCTCCTTTGGATGATCCTTTGAGAATCTCAAATCACTTGGAGGCACATATCCTTCTCTTTCTTCTTCTTCTCTATCTTCTTCTCCTCTTTCTTCTTCTCTTTCTTCTTCTTTTTCTTCTTCATTTTCTCCAAGTTCTTCTTCATCATTCTCCACCAATGGAAGGGGTTCATCTTCTTTTCCTGTAATTTTCTTTTCTACACATGAAGCAAACTCATCAAACCTAACATGAATCGATTCTTCAACTATTTTTATTCTTTTATTAAAAATCCTATAAGCTTTACTAGTTGAAGAATAGCCAATAAAAATACCTTCATCACACTTTTCATCAAATTTTCCTAAGGAATCTTTAGAATTTAAAATAAAACATTTACAACCAAAAACTTTGAAATAAGAAACATTTGGTTTTTTACTAAATATTAATTCATAAGGAGTTAATTTTAAAATAGGGCGAAGCATTACTCTATTAATTACATAACATGCCGTGCTAACCGCTTCAGCCGAAAAAGATTTTGGTAATTTGAATTCAGATAACATTGTACGGGCTAACTCTTGAAGAGTTCTATTTTTCCTCTCCACTACACCATTTTGCTGTGGTGTGCGTGGAGCGGAAAATTCATGTTTAATTCCTAACTCCGTACAAAAAGAAATAAACTTTTCATTTTCAAATTCTCCTCCATGATCCGATCGTATGCGTTTAATTTTCAACTCAAATTCATTTTGGATACGCAAACATAATTTTGAAAATTCTGAAAATGCATCGGATTTGGAGGTTAAAAATAAAGTCCAACAAAAACGAGAATAATCATCAATCAAAACAAATGTGTATTTTCTACCTCCTAAGCTAGAAATTCCAATTGGCCCAAATAAGTCCATATGTATTAATTTAAGTGGCCTAGTGGTAGAAATAATGTTTTTACTTTTGAAAGATGATTTTGAAAATTTTCCTTTTTGGCAAGGCACACATAGTGAAGAAGATAAATTTCCATTTAGCAAAGGTAAACCTTTAATTAATTTATCTTTTGAAAGTTTTGAAATTAACTTGGCACTAGCATGTCCAAGTCGCCTATGCCATAAATCTAATTCATCATTTTTTGATAAAAAACATTTTAAAGTAGAATTTGAAAAATCAAGAAATTTAATCATATATACATTATGACATCTAGGTGCGGTAAAAACAATTTCATTTGTTTTGGAATTAATAATTTTGCACAAATTTGTAGAAGATTCAAATAAAACATTTAAACCCTTATCACATAATTGACTAATAGAAATCAAATTATGCTTTAATCCTTCTACAAATAAAACATTTGAAATTGAAAAATTTTCGTTACCCACAACACCGATGCCGATGATTCTTCCTTTTCCATTGTCACCGAATGTAACAATTCCTCCTTTCTTCATCTCCAGGCTAAGGAACTTCTCTTTATTGCCCGTCATGTGTTTTGAACAACCCGAGTCCAAGTACCACACGTCTTCTTTGTCCTTAGCCTGCCAACACACCTAGAAAGAGGAGGTGAGTAAAGATCTGGTTACCCAAGTGGTTCCACCCATAGTATAGGTAGAAGCCTTAGGCACCCAGATTTGTTTTATTTTACTTTTTCCTTCCTTCCAGCAAGAGTCCGTAGTGTGACCAAATCTATTGCATTTGGCACATGTAATGTATTTAGAAGAGTATAACTTTTCTGGACTTTACTTGATGAGGATGCAGTATTTGATAATTTATTAATTTTAGAATTTTTAAAAGTAGATTTTCTGGACTTTTCACTGTCGCCGGCGACAGTGGTTGTCGCCGGGCGACAGCTTCCAGACGTGTATCCGAGCCCAAATCTTCCAGATTCATGGCGTTGGTATCCTAAGATCATATCCAGTGATCTTCGGCCCATTCCAAATTTTTTCATGGCTAGTATTAAGTCATGAATCTGGTTTCTCATTTTCGTATTTTCGGATACTAGATTTACGCATCTACGTTCAAAAGATTTCTTTCCCTCATGGACCTTGGAAATTGAAGATTTCAGATCTCTCTCTAAAATCTCATTCTTTTTAGTAAGTACTTTTATTGTAGAATGAGATTTGGAAAGAGATTCTTCAAGTTCATTAATTCTTCCCAAAAAGTGATCACACTCTTGGCAAGAAATATCTCTTTTTCCAATAGTCTTAATTTCATTTAACAATTTTTTGTTTTCTTTAAGTAAAATTCCATTTTCAGATTTTAGAAGATCATTATCTTTTAAACTTTTTTCAAAAAATTTGCAAGTCTTTAAAAATTCAGAGAATAATTCATCATAGGTTGGAGGAGTTACCTCAGTGTCGCTTTGGACACTGCATTCATCATCAGATATGAAGCTCTTTCCCATTAAGCAAATGTTGGCCTCCTCCTCTTTACTTGAATCTGAAAAGCTTCCATCCTCAGAAGTAGTATCATCCCAGGTTTCCGCCTTCAACACCTTCTTCGACCCTTTGTGCTTCTTTTCTTTAAGTTCTTTCAAGTACTTTGGACACTTGCTTCGAATGTGTCCTAACTTCTTGCAGTGGTAGCACTCCGGTTGCGGTCTCTCTTCCTCCTCATCGCCCTCCTTTCCTTTTTTCTTCCTAAAGGTCTCCTTCTTAAAATACTTCTTAAACGAATTTCTTCTCTCCGGATTTTTCATAAATTTTCTAAATTTTTTAACAAATAAGCTCTCCTCATCTTCTTCATCCTCCTCAGAATCACTAGTTTCTTCCTTCTTAGATTTTAGAGCCAATCCCTTCTTCCTTGGCTCCATATACTCTTGTTGTTAAATTTTTAATTCAACTTCATGAGTTTTCAAATTTCCAATGAGGCTCTCCAATTTTAAAGTCTTAAGATCATGTGACTCGGAAATTGCAGTCACTTTAGGATTGAACTTCGGGGGAAGTGATCTTAAAATTTTTCTTACCAAATCTCCATTTGAGAACACCTTTCCTAGCACCTTTGAGTCGTTCACGATTTTTGTGAATCGTGTGTACATCGTATCAACCTCTTCATCTACCTCCATTTTGAACCTTTCAAATTCAGATTCCAGTTGAAATAGCTTTGAGTCCTTTACCTGCGAAGTACCTTCATGAGTGATTTCTAATAAATTCCAAATTTCAAATGCAGAATTACAAGCACAAACTCTATTAAAATCAGTGCGATCTAGTGCGCAAAATAAAGCATTCATGGCTTTTGCATTGTTCTTACATTTTAATTTATCGTTGTCATCCCACTTGTCTTTGGGCTTATCCATGGTTACATCTCCTACAACAAATGTTGGAGAAGTGTAACTAGATTCTACCATATTCCAGACTTCAATATCTAGCGCAATTAGAAAACAACGCATACGTGTTTTCCAATAATTGTAGTCTGTGCCCGTAAAAAGTGGTGGCCAACTAATTCCTTGCCCCTCAACGAACGCGTGATCGTTGTGCGCCATTACTCCCGGTGGTAAAACCGTTTTGGAGTAACCTCCCTCTGATACCACTTGTTGGATCGTGTGACGCCCTTAGAGGGGGGGGGGTGAATAAGGGTGTGTTTTAAAAATATAATTTTTACTTAATAATTTTTAGACAAATTTTACTTTACTAAAAAGGTTACTTATAAATAATTTTAAACCAATGTAATTTTTGTATTTAACCAAACACAAATTTCTAAGATAAAGATTTAAGCAAACAAAATTGCAATTAGTGAAAAGAGCATAATTATATTAATCATGAAATTTGCATACAATAAAAATGATCTTAACAATGCTTAAGATCAAGGCACAATTATGATAATAAAAATACAATAATTTTGGTTTACCAACCCTTCTCCCAAGGATCGGAAGGCTATCGCTTGTCTCTCCCAAGACCAAGCCCAAGCCTATCCTCTAGATCTTCCCAAGATCTAGACGTAGCACACAAGGCCACGATTTCCCACCAAGCCTCGCAAGGACTTGGACGCTCCGCACAAGGAAGCGATTTTCCCCTAAGCCGCGCAAGGACTTAGACGTCGCACGCAAGACGACGATTTCTCTACAAATACTAAATGAAAAAGTATGTGAATGAAAATACAATATGAAAAGAACAACTCCCTAGAAGATCAGATCTCTGAATGGATTGTTGAAGCCTCGAGATGATCGATGATGTAGAAGCACGCCCGATCTCGTTTTCAATCTTCAATCCTTCTTTGCACAAATGGGAGTTGAGGAGGTTCTGGAGCTCTCTGGTTCGTTTGCACTCAGGAAGGGACTGGAATTCTCAAAAGCTTGGAATGCATGAACCAAAGGAACCAATTTATAGAAATTCACTGTCGCCTGGGCGACATTGACTGTCGGAATTTTCCGACAGCGCTAAACTGCCGCTGGAGTGCCGTCGTGGGTGGAGTCATGGGAAGTTGGTGTAACTGTCGATCTGTCGCCTGGGCGACATCGATGTCGGAATTCCGACAGCGCAAAACTGTCTTTCGTCGATCTGCCGTGGAGGGAAGTAGTTGTAACTTCTCTACTGTCGCCTGGGCGACAGTGGCTGTCGGAATTTTCCGACAGTGAATTTTTCCCACATTCAATTTTAGCTCCAGCAGCAATGTGAACATCTCATACCTGTTATCTGCACACCATTAATGAAAATAGAATCAAATACAAAAGGGACTTTGTTATTATCAAACCGGAGGAGTGCGAAACGCATGCTCCAACAGCTTCTTCCTCCCTCTGGACTTCTGTGTTCTTTACCACAGCAATCTCCCCCTGGGTATGTGGGGCATCTATTATGAATGTTGAATCCACAGCATGCTCTCCTTCAGTATGGTAGGATGAGGTCTCTTCAAAATTTCTGTTGAAGGTGTAGTCAGAGTGATTGGAGAAGATTGGAACCTATTGTAAGAAGAGAAGTTGGTGTAAAACTTTAGAGATAATATTTAGAGTTAGAGAGGAAATTGTTGGTGCCAAAAATGGTACCTCCAAAATTCGCACTAAAGGGGACGAGAGAAAACTGCGAAGTGCAGGTTACTAAGACAGAAGATGCTGGAAAAAAGAGAAGGCGATCGTAAAATGGCGATCACGAAAAAATGAGACCGCTTACACAAGTTGTAAACTGGAGCCTCCCAATCCCGTTTCTTTTCTGGTACCCCTACCCCTCTATTTATAGACGAGGGGGCTGCCCAAACGGGCAGAATGATAAACTACGGGCTGCCCGGGATACAGGAGAGCCGGGCAGGGAGAAGAGGTGCAAATAACAAAGATAAGAAAAAATGATCAGACCGCCCAAACTAACGGTCTTCACTGTGCTGACCGCTTGGTACTTAGAAAATCCTGGTTGAGAAGGCATCTGCCGATCTGGGCGATCACCTTATTCGAGACCGCTGAGACCAGGAAAATTGAGCAATGAGAGGAGGTCGCGGGCTTTCTGGGCAAACATAATCCCCGCACATTTTTAAGTTGCACCTGGAACTTCGAAAATGTAAGCTTTGACCGCTGAGACCGCGACCATCATTAATGCGGCTTGGTCTATAAATACCGGCTGAAAACTTCATTTTGCAAGACATTGAGGAACTCCACTATTCGAGCGGTCTTTGATAATTAGGCAGGTGCGACCTTACAAAGATCACCATGCTTGATCTCTTAAAAGCTCTCCCATCGAAAGCGAACTCTCCTGGGAAAAAGGAAAGCGTTAGCTCAAAGAAAGGAAAGAAGGCGCCGAAAATCTTAACAAAAGTGAGCACTTCAAAGGAGACCGCCCGATCTCCGCTAAAGAAAACTGAGCTTCCTGAGGGCCCGATTGTGCCGGTCTCTGTTGCTTCTGATCTGTCTAACACTTCTTCAGATCCTGTATGGAAATTGCCTGACTTTTCCATTTCTTTTAATTGTCAGAAATCTATGGAGGCACTGGGTCAAACATCTTCCAAGCTTCCTGAGACCGCCTCCACCGAGATCATTCTGGCTGGGCTGCGTCAGAAGGGAGCTGAGGCCGAAACCTTAAGGCAGAAGATCGCTGACCAGGAGATCGCTGCAAAGGACAGGAAAAGGAAGAATACAAGTCCATCTAGTTTAACTTATAAGAGGAGCAGAAGAAACGAGGAAGGAGGAGATGTGACCGCCATGGAGGCGACCAGATTTTCTGAATCCATCGATCTGGAAGACTCCGCTGATTTTCAGAAGGTGAATGCTAAGGGCGATCTCCCCTTCCTTCCCGCGGTCTCAACCTTACCAAGAGAGGATGATTCTGGATTAATCGCCTACCTTGATGAGGTTTCTTCTAACAATTCATCTTTTTCATCATTGCAGGTGTTGGATCCCTTCGAGGCTTCAGCTCTCAGAAATGCCGCCGTTGATGAGGAGATCGCGGGCAGGGAGAAGGAGATCGCCGACGCAGCGATCAAGGCAAAAGAGGAGGAAAGGAAAAAGATAGAAATGGAAGAGATAGTGAAGAGGAGGAAAGAAAAAGTGGTAGAAGAGCAGAGGGAAAAAGAAGAGAAAGAGAAGGAAAAAGAAGAAAAAGATAAGAAAGAAAAGAAGGAGAAAAAAGAGAAGAAAAAGAGGGAGGACGAGGAGAAGAAGAGAGACAAGGAGAAGAAAGATAAGAAGGAAAGGGAAGAAGAGGAGAAGAGGAGGGAGGCGGTCAGAGTTGCTGAGGAGAGAGCGGCTCTGATCGCTGAGGAGAAGAAGAAAGAAGCGGTCAGGGTCGCTGAGGAAAAGGCGGCCCTGATCGCTGAAGAGAGGAAAAAGGTTGAGGTCTTGCAGACTTCGGATAAAAACGGTGAGGAGACCGTGGAGAGGCCGCGGATTGCCAAGGAAAAAACTATGCTTTCTAGCGGTCTCCCGGATGATCTTCTCAGGGAGATCGTTCGAACAAGGTTGCAGCAGATCGTGCGGCGGCGGCCTCGATTTCGCGAGCTGGTAAGAATAAAACGATTCTTCAGTCAGCTGAGTTCCCTCCATTTCCTACAGTTCGTTTTGCTTCTCCTAAAAGAAAACACGGGATCGTTTTTATTGAGACCGACAATGTCTTCTTAAGTAACGAGGAATTAAAAAGGAGAAGAAAAGAGGGAGAAAAAAGGCAGAAAAGAGATTTGGAAAGAACGGATCTGGAGCGCTTAAGGGGATCAGATCGTCTTTCTTTGACCGCAGATCCCGCGGTCACTAAAGATATCGGAAGAGCTTTACGTGACTGCGGTCTCGACTTTTTTCCAAGTACTCTTTCTGTTTATTCAAAAAGCTTATCTGATCATATGTTTATGATTGAAATAATCCATCTCCTATGGCCGCAGATAACAAAAATGCTGAGATCGAGGAGGGAGAACTTCTTCAACCCATCGAGGTCACCCCTCAGTTAACCAACATCCTTAACCCCATGTTTGAGGATGTTCGTTCTATGCTGATGAGGGAGCGGACGCAGAATGATCTGATCCGTGATCTTAAAGAAAGATTGCGTTCCAATGAGAAGAGGATTCGTGAAGAATGCGATCTGAGGGTTGCCGAGATCGCGCGGGCTCTTAAGAAGGCTGAAAAAGAGGCTGAATACTATAGGGGAAAAGCTGCGGCGCTGTCCGCGGAAAATGAGAGGCTGAGGAGCGGTCACGGAAAGATGCTGATGCGACCGGGCACCTCCAACGATCATCCGGCGGAGAGACCGCAACCTGAGATTGTACTGATCCCCATGGAACAGGTGGACAAGGAAATGTCGAAAATTCACTGGTCTGCAATGCTGGCTAACCACAGCCTGGTGTCGGTCATGGCCGCAGTGAACGACATGCAAGATGTCGCAGCTCATGTAGGGAGGAACAGGCCTCCTAGGAGATGAACATTTAACCTGAGACCGAGCGGTCTCCAAATTTAAACTATTTTTGTAAAATTTCACTGTTATTTCCCCATTGATTTGTGGTTGTTTTTGATTTTAATGTTGTGGTCTTGATTTGTTAAATTTCGATCTCTTTATGCCTGGATTGCTTGTATTGCTGCTGTATTTTTTATTGATTGAGATCGCCAACCATAGTATGCTTTCATATTACTTTGCATAGGTCGAGCGGTCTGATCATGTTTTAGCTGGGCGGTCTTCAAGATGTAATGATTACGAAATGACCCTTGGTCTTCTATAAATAGCTGTCTTCATGGTCTTTATTTTATCTTTTCTTGAATGCGCTCTTAGCACCGATCTCATCGATTGCTCAAAATGGTGTCCGCTCGTGCTTCTTCTGCCACCATCTTCCGGAATGCCGATCACAAACAAGGTCGTCTGTCAAAAGATGAATATATTGAGTTCATAAAGATATACATGATTCAAACTCAGGTAGTTGTGAGACCGCCAACTGAACAAGAAAGGTTGAACTTTGCGGAGGAGAAAAAGTTTATTATCCCCATCGATCACTTTGATAATGGGTTGAGGATTCCCCTCCCATGGGAATGGCTAGAGATCTTGGAATATTACGGCTTCGTGCTCGCTCAATTGGCCCCGAACTCGATCGGTCTAGTTAATGTCTTCATTAATTACTTGAGATCGGTAAGAGTGAAGTTTACAATGAATCTGTTTCGTGCAACCTTTACCGCGAAGATCTTGAAGGAAGGCAGAAAAAAGGAAGAGTTCAAAGGGTTGATGTACTTTTCAGCAGACGGAATAAAAATCCTGAATCTTCCAAACAAAATCTCCTTCTGGACTGAAAGGTTTCTTGTCTTTGAAGGTGACCTTGGCGGTCTCAAGAACTCACCTTCTCCACGACCTGACAGTATCTTTAAGAAGATAAGAGCGGTCTCAGAAGAGGAGCTGAGAATCTTGGCTTTCTTGGCGGGCAAGAGGATCGATCTTGTTCATTATCTAGCGATCTGGCCTGAGATCGCCGAGATTACGCCGGCTGAAAGTAAGCTTTTCTTGCGGTCTCGAATAATTTCCTTTCATACCTTTTGTATGTTTTCCTAACTTTTTCCCGTTTTTTAGCGACCTTTGCGGTCCCTGTTCAAGATCCGATCTCCCCGGCTGCAGAGGTTCTTACTCAGAGGGAGAGGAGGCTGAAGCGTGAGGCCGATGTGTTTGGCACCACCTCTGAGACCGCCGAGCGAGATTTTCCATTGATTGGTTTCAAAAGAAAAATGAAAGACATTAAAGGAAATCCTCTCCTCAAATGGGCGGCCAAAGGAAGGTCTGTGAAGGTTTCCACCGATCTTCCTTTATGGAGTGGAAAAGTGACCCGCCACGCATATGCGGTCACTACTGCTCTATACGGCAAAAAGAATACAAACGAAATATTGAATATAGAGACCGATGCTCTCCCCGACCTCTGTGCCCAGGTGACCGCTAGGAGCGCGATCTTAAATCACCATATGGGGCGATCTCTTCGCGGTGCTCTGGACGAAATAACTGCTTTGCAAGAAGAAAGAAAAGTAAGAATTTCACTTAATATTTTATGAACGCGTTACCTATGATCGCGCGGTCTTAACACATATCTCTTTTGCAGCAATCTGAAAATGCAGCTTATGACCCTGAAAATCTGGCTTTTCAGAGGGCTATGATGCATCACATTAAGGAGACCGCCGACCAAGTGCTGAATGAGGTTCGAGTTCGAGGTGGTTTTACTGAAGAGTATAAGGACATTACATTTGCCGATCTCTTCCCTGATGCGGCACAGAGGATTGAAGAGCAATCTGTAACTGCTGAAGAGACCGCGGATTTTGTTGATGAGACTGCTGGTCAAGATGAAGACGTGGTGATCGAAGATGAAGAAAGCGGAAGCCGTTACACTCAAGGCCGGGACTCAAGCTTGGGTTCTAGCTTTGGATCCAGAATTCCTCTTAGTAAATCGGAAGAATCTTCTGCAGACACTGACTCCACTTCTTCAGATGAGCGATCTCCGAAGAGATCAAAAAAGGAATGAATTGTAGTGATATATTTTTTTTTATTTTTTTTTGGAGACTGAGCGGTCTCGTTGTAACAGATATTTTAGAATATATATGAAAATTGGATTTTTGTTAAATTCTGGGCAAACTTGTTTTTGATGTACATTTATTTGTTCTTCTGAGTTCAAAAATCGGCATTCGATCTCAATGCCTTGGGTTTATTACGTAATTTTCATATCAACATTAAAGAACTACAGATGGCGATCTCTTGAAAAAGACATCAAGGATTTTGAGGGAAAAGTTAATACTTTTGCGTAGATAGAACTACTTCTGCGGTCTTGAGATAATCAAACCACTAAAAGAATATTTAGCAACTTAACTGTGATCAGAAAAATAACCAATTTATTTGCAACAGTTATGCGGTCTCATATTACACAGATCGCGATACAAAGGAATTATCTTGAAGATTTGAACTTATTGGACTCTGGGTGATCGGCGCCCAAATGACTTTCAGGAAATCCATCTGATAAAGATCCCTTGATAGTCAAGGTTATTACTTGAAAAAAGGAAATAACTCTTCATAAATTCAGTTCAGCGATCTCATTATATTCAGACCGCCCTTGAAGAAGAAACCCCACTTTCCCTTGATAAGAACACCATGATTATTTCATGTAACTTTGAATAACAAGGAATATCGGAATCTCATTCTTACTGAGACCGGGCCGACCTCTATCGGGCTGGCATAGAAGATTCCTGAATAGCGACCTCAATTATCCTGGAAAAAATTTCATCTGACGATCATAAGCGACATCACTCTTTATAGGAAAGAAAAATTGGCGGTCTCATAAACTTCTGACCGCCCGATCTCTGTACAAAAAGATTAAGAGAGATTTTTTTTGTAGTAAGAAGATGGGAAAAAGGGATCTCAAAGATGACCCAAAAGGATGGTGTGGTCATGCCGCGGAGGCTATACCGACATTGCCTTTTTAAAAGAATTCCCGAGTTTACTGCAAATATGCCAATCCAAGGTTCAGGCGACGGTCATGGATGTTTCTGACCGCCCCTTACCTAACCACGCTTCAACGAGTGTTCGAGAGTTACAAATTAAAATGATCTGTAGGGCAGGTGTGGTCATGCCGCGGAGGCTATACCGACATTGCTTTCCCTGAAAGATCATTAAGATCGTAACAATGTCCTTCCTATTGCATGACAGAGCTGAGCCAGCCACCCAGACCCCCTTGAAAAGCTGAGGTGTGCCAGATGTCAGCAAGGACCCGGTATCCTAAACTTCCACCGCTCGAGCTTGGCGAGCTACTGCTACACAGATTCGAAATCTCCCCGACATCTGTGGTCCTGGCAGAATTACACGTCGAGCTGACAAGTCGAGGGGGAAGATAGTAGGATCCATCGATGTCTCACTTGACAGGTTTTTGGCTTTTCAAAGAATAACATGCTTAAAACTTGTCACCCATCACTCATATTGCGAATGCTTTGATAATACATTTAAGAAAAGAAGAGTTTGAGATCATCTCCGCTCCATGAATGAGGCAATTCTTTCCCTTCATAAGTTTGGAGATGGTAAGCGCCATTTTTAAGTACGCTCTTCACCACAAACGGTCCCGCCCAGTTTGGGTTAAGCTTTCCGACTGAACCAGCTCTTGCTGCTGAATCTACTTTCTTTAAGACTAGATCCCCAACAGCGAACTCCTTGGTTCTTACATTTTTGTTGAATAGCCTCGCCATTCTTCTCTTCACCTCTTCTTGCCTGATGATTGCCGTATCTCTCAGCTCCTCAATTAAATCAAGGCTGCATTTTAGCTCCTCATCATTTCCTTCCATCCAATCAATTTGATTTTGTTGTGCCAATAACACTCTCGGGCTTTTTACTTCAAACTCCACCGGAATAAGTGCTTCGGAACCGTGCGACAGTTTGAACGGAATTTCTCCAGTAGCAGAACTCGGAGTTGTCCTCAAGGCCCATAAGACGGAAGGTAATTGTTCTGCCCAGTTGCCCCTGACATTTTCTACTTTCTTTTTCAAGAGATTTATGATGAGTTTGTTGGCGGCTTCTACCTGTCCATTGCTTCTAGGGTGATGTACGGAAGCGAAACGTAGTTCGATGCCAATTTGCTTACAAAAATTAATAAGAGTCGAATTATTGAATTGAGAACCGTTATCCTTGATGATTGCCATTGGAATCCCATGTCGACACACTATCTCTCCCCAAATAAAATTTTTCACGGCTTGAGTGGTAATTTTGGCCAATGCTTTTGCCTCTATCCATTTGCTGAAATAGTCAATCATGACTATAATATATCGACGTTGTCCACTTGCCATAGGGAAAGGCCCAATCAAATCCATTCCCCAAACTGCAAACGGCCATGGAGTTGCTATCGACTTGAGTTGTTGAGCCGGATGATTTTGGAGAGGAGCGAACTTCTGGCACTTTACACATTTCTTAGCAAATTTTTCCGCATCTTTCCTCATTTGAGGCCAAAAATATCCTTGCCTTAGAATTCTTTTTTCCAACGTTCTAGCTCCAGAGTGACTTCCACATTCTCCAGAATGGACCTCCTGAAGGACCGCTGGAATTTCCTCCTCTGAAACACATCGTGCTAATGGTGAAAGGAAAGTTCTTCTATAAAGCACTACTGCAACAAGATAATAGTTAGCTGCTTTCCGTTTAAACCTTTTCCTATCCTTTATTGATGAATGGAGCTCTCCAGTTGAAAGATAAAGAACAAACGGATCCATCCAAGATGGACGTTGATCAATCTCCATGACCTCTCCTTCTTCAATAGCCGGGCGAAACAACTCCGAAGTTGTTCCTCCTGAGAGAAGCCCAAACTTTGCCAACTCGTCTGCTTCCACGTTCTCACCTCTTGGAATATGATTGATGGTAAAGCTTTTGAATTTCCCAACCTCAATTTTTACCAGAGTTAAATACTGCTTTAAAATACTATCTCTAGTCTCGAAAATCCCATTTACTTGAGAAGCCATCACCAAAGAATCTGTGAAAACTTCGACATCGTCAATCCCCAGCTCCCTGGCAAACTTGAGACCGGCTAGCAAAGCCTCATATTCCGCTTGATTGTTTGTTACTTGAAAATAGAACTTCAGTGCTTGATCAAGCCTTACTCCATTTGGGTTGATTAAGATAACTCCTGCTCCGGAAGAATTTTTCCCTGAGGCTCCATCCACGAAGATTTTCCAGGCAAGGGGCACTCTGACCCCCTTCTGCGACTCAACGTCTTTAGCATCCACCATGAAGTCCGCTAAGACCTGAGCTTTGATTGCCATTCTTGGAACATAGGATATGTCAAACTCACTGAGCTCTATTGCCCACTTTGCCAATCTGCCTGAATGCTCCGGCTTCTCCAAGACACTCTTTAATGGAAGGTCAGTGACGACTAAAATCGAATGAGCTTGAAAATACGGTCTTAGTCTTCTTGCTGAAATTACGAGCATTAAGGCTAACTTCTCTAGGATTGGATATCGAGTCTCTGCATTCTTCAAAATTCGGCTTACATAGTAAACTGGAAATTGTTTCTTCTCTTCTCGGACCAAAACAGAGCTTATAGCATCGGCGCCAACTCCCAAATACAGGAAAAGATCTTCCCCTTCTCGCGGGCTTTGGAGCAGAGGAATTGACGTTAACTGCTTTTTAAGCTGACTGAAAGCATCATCACACTCTTGAGTCCATTCAAACTTGGCCCCTCCCCGGAGGGTCTTAAAGAAAGGTGCACTTTTATCCCCTGACCGGGAGATGAATCGACTCAAGCCTGCCATTCTCCCTCCCAACTGTTGAACTTCTTTTGGGGTTTTGGGAGGTGGCATTTCCAAAATAGCTTTTACCTTGTCTGGATTGGGCTCTAACCCTTCTGGAGTGAGGAGATGACCCAAAAATTTACCTTTGTTTGCTCCAAAAACGCACTTCAATGGATTCAACCTCATATTGAAAATTCGTAAGGTTGCAAAAGTTTCCGAGAGATCTTCGAGATGAGAGGAGAAGGATTTGCTTTTCACCAAGAGGTCATCGACATACACCTCAAGGTTCCTTGCCTTCTGACTTTTGAAAATTGTATCCATCATTTTTTGGTAAGTTGCTCCAGCATTTTTCAACCCGAAAGGCATCACGAGATAACAGAAGCAACCATCATTTGTGATAAACGAAGTATGCGGTATATCTGGTTTATGCATCCTGATTTGGTGGTAACCTGAAAAAGCATCTAAAAAACTCATAAAAGAATAACCTACCGCAGAATCCACTAAAGAATCTATTTGAGGCAAGGGATAGCAATCCTTAGGGCAAGCTTTATTGAGTTTGGTAAAATCGACACACATCCTCCACTTTCCACCTGGCTTAGTTACCATTACAACGTTTGACACCCACTCCGGATACTGGATCGGTTGAATGAACTTTGCCTTCAGAAGCTTCTCTACCTCTTCACGGATAGGTTGAGCCAGAGTAGTTGCAACGGTTCTCTTCTTCTGCTGGACCGGAATGACGTTTGGACTAATGTTGAGGTGATGGCAAGCAACATCCGGATTCACTCCAGGCATATCGTCTGCCGACCAAGCGAAGATGTCTAAATTTTGCAGGAGACAAGAGATGAGCTGACTCTTGTCGGCTTCAGATAATTCAGCGTTGATGGAGAGGCTCTTGCTCTCATCTTCCTCGCTGATCTGAACATTTTGAGTTGCTTGGGCAGGTTCCTAGCGGACTCCGTCTCTCGCATCCTCCACTTCTTCTGCAGTTTGAACTTGTTCAGGAACTTCAATGGATTCAGTCATCATAACTTCCTGGGGTGGAGAAGACATGATCATGTTGACCGTCTTTACATAGCATTCTCTAGCTTTCCTGGGGTCGCTCCTGATTCGATGTTGTTTGCCATTCAAGGCGAACTTCACCGCTTGATGATAAGTGGAGACAATGGCTTGATACCCGTTCAGAAAAGGTCTCCCAAAAATTGCGTTGTAGCTACTGGGAGCATCAACGACTATAAATTTGACCAGCCTTACTATTCCTCCAAGAATCACGGAGAGGGTGACGAGCCCTTCAACTTCTTTCTTTTCTCCTGAAAAACCATAAAGAGGCCCTTCAGTTGGTAGGAGAGGTTTACCTGTCTTTAATGCCTCAAAGGCAGGCTTAAAAAGCACATTGACTGAGCTCCCCGTATCTACTAGAATTTTTTCCACCGTATAGTTTTCGATCACAGCTTTGATGACGACTGCATCATCAAAGGGATTCGCGGTCTGAGGAAGATCTTCATCTCCAAAAGTGACCGTCCCTCGAATCGGAGCCGAAGAAGTAGCGGCAACCTCTGACTGATAAACTCTCTTCAGACTTGCCTTTCTTGAGGACTCCGGGCCTGCGCCCCCATGGATGCAGAAAAGGTTGCCCAAGACACCCTCATCATTAGCGTCTACACATTCGCTGGGAAAACCGATGTTGCCCAGATGGCCAACATCATCTACTTCCTTGCACTCCCAGTGGACTTCTGCTACCTCCTTGGCCTTGGAGGTTGAAGCTTTGGCAGAGTCATTCTTTTGAATGAGATCGCGGAGCTTCCCCTCCTTTAATAGTTTCTCTAAAAATAGGCGGAGAGCTCTACAGTCTTCTGTCAAATGCCCCCTATCTTTGTGATACTCACAGTAGAGGGTTGGGTTTCTGGTTTTCGGATCAGAATTCAGCGGAGCTGGCCTCTTAAAAAAGGGCTGTTTCTGAAGAACTTGCAGCACTTCATTCATAGAAACACCAAAGTCCGTGAAGGACTCTTGGGATTCATTATAAAGTGAAGGAATGGGTAGAAGAGGAGGTTGAGTATACTGGATCTGGTGGATGGGGGTGACTTGCGGAGCAGGAGTAGCAGGAGTTTGAAGAAATGAATTTTGAGGTGGGAAAAATTGATTACCTCGGTTGAAGCGGTTGTTGCGGTAATTCTTACCTCTTGGAGCTGGAGGCGGAAGCTCTTGTTTAGTTTTTGAGGAAGATGGAGCAGGATAGAATCCCGCAGAGCCTTTCTGAGTGGCTCTGTTGGTCAGATTGCTCACATAGGTGGGGTTGTTGATCTCCCCTTCTATATAGCGATTGGCGATGCTGATCAGCTCCTGATAGGAGCCAGGCTCTTTGGTTGTGACTTTGAACTTCAGAGGACCTTCCTGTAGGCCGCTGATCAAAGCCACCATATAGAGCTCGGGATCCATGTCTCTGACCCCCAGGATCTCTTTCTGAAAACGGTCAACGAAATGCGCTGCAGTTTCGTTGTCCCCTTGCCTGATCTTGAAGAGGGTCACAGGACCACTCTTCCTTTTTTTTGCAGTGGCGAACCTTAGGAGGAGCTCTTGCCTTAGGGCAGCAAAGCTTGGGATAGACTGACAAGGCAGCTTATAGAACCATTCCATGGCTGACCCATCGAAGGAGGTGACCATCAGCTTGCACCTCACTCCATCTGAAATGTTCCTGAGAGCCACGACAGACTCGAAGGCTTGAAGATGACACATGGGGTCGGTCTCTCCCATATACACTGGGAGTCGAGGTTCTCTGAACCCGTGAGGAATGGGATCCCGACGAATTTCATCGGTAAAGGGGGAGGGCTCCCCTAATTCAGAAGGCCCCAGAGGAGGTAAAAAGGAAGTAGGAGGAGCTTGAGGGTAAGCAAACCCTTCTTCAAAATTCAGGGTCTGAGCTGGAGGCCCCTGGGCTGCGGCTCGGAAGGAATTATGACGAGCGGCGAACTCCTCATGCTGAGATCGCTGAGGAGCTGCGGGCTGGAAAACGGGATGATCGCTATGGTGACCGCTTGCCACTCGGTCAGGAGTAGCGATCTGAGAGGCTTGAGGAATGATTTTCTGGGAGATCGCGGCCAGAACCTGGTTCATGGCCTCAATCTGTTTCGCGGACTCCTGCTGAGTCCGGAGAACTTCTTGTCGATCTCGAGCGGCCTCCTGCTGAGACCGCGCGATCTCTTGCTGAACAGCGGCAGCGTCTTGCCTAGCTCGGGCGGCCTCGCGAAGAGCCTGCTCTACGCGAAGCTCGAAGCGGCGCTCCATCGCCTCTAACGGATTGTGATCGGAAGGGGGAACACTGGGAGACCGCAAGGGACGACCTCTACGGCGATCAGCCATCTTGGAAGTCTAAGATTCACCTGACACTTCGAATCTGAAGGTCGCGTGTTCGTTCTGTTGGTGCCAAAAATGGTACCTCCAAAATTCGCACTAAAGGGGACGAGAGAAAACTGCGAAGTGCAGGTTACTAAGACAGAAGATGCTGGAAAAAAGAGAAGGCGATCGTAAAATGGCGATCACGAAAAAATGAGACCGCTTACACAAGTTGTAAACTAGAGCCTCCCAATCCCGTTTCTTTTCTGGTACCCCTACCCCTCTATTTATAGACGAGGGGGATGCCCAAACGGGCAGAATGATAAACTACGGGCTGCCCGGGATACAGGAGAGCCGGGCAGGGAGAAGAGGTGCAAATAACAAAGATAAGAAAAAATGATCAGACCGCCCAAACTAACGGTCTTCACTGTGCTGACCGCTTGGTACTTAGAAAATCCTAGTTGAGAAGGCATCTGCCGATCTGGGCGATCACCTTATTCGAGACCGCTGAGACCGGGAAAATTGAGCAATGAGAGGAGGTCACGGGCTTTCTGGGCAAACAGAAATTAACCCTGAGTTTTTAAGAGAGATAGAGAACCTGACAAGGGGGGAAGATTGGAACCTATTGTAAGAAGAGAAGTTGGTGTAATACTTTAGAGATAATATTTAGAGTTAGAGAGGAAATTAACCATGAGTTTTTTAGAGAGATAGAGAACCTGAAAGGGGGGTTTCTGGAGCAACTCTCTCCCTGGTTTATATCCTGCATAAGGGATTTAAACCTTTCTGGCGACAGAGGCCATTCTTGAATAAGAGCATTAAGCTCAGGAAGAGAAGCAGAGAGGGTTGCCAGTTTTGCTGCACAGGTGTTGATCATTGCAGCACATTCATTGGTGAAGTGATTCAGTCGATTCTGGAAGTCATTTACTAGGTGTTTGAGAGCATCGTTCATCGTTTTGATGAGGGCCGATTGATCAGGAGTTGGTGTCATTGTCGCAGAGAGAGAGAGAGAGGTAGAAGACGAAGTTTTGGCGGGTTTTAGGAGAGTATATGTTATGAAATAAGAGGTATTATTTAAAGGATGTGAAACGTCGAGAAAGGAAATAGAAATCAAGGTATATCAGGTAATCCAATCATCAAAAGAGGAAGTAAGGATTTGATTCTAACTGTAAACAGATGTCGACGTTACGTCAAATTGATGTCGACATATGCGTCGATATGGAGTCGACGCTCCGTGGAGATTTGTCCACTAGTGTTCTGTCGACGTGTTCATAGCCATGTGTCGATGTAAATTCGATGGTGCGTCGATAAGTTATCGATGTAACTTTGCCGGGAAGAAATCAGCGCCAGCGTCGAGTTCTTCTCGACGGTGCGTCGATATGAATTCGACGCATTTTCAAATACTTTCTTAGATTTCCTGATTTCTTTTATATTTCCCAACAATGGTGGTTACAGACTACCATCAAGCATTCCTAAGGTGTTGATGAAATAATTATGCTTAGATTCATCCAAGGGTTTTGTGAAGATGTTTGCTCTTTGATTGTCTGTGGGAATATATTCTAAGGTTATCTTACCCTTTTCAACATTGTCTCTAAGGAAGTGATGTCTGATCTCTATATGTTTGGTTCTACTATGAAGGACTGGGTTGGATGCTATGGATATAGCACTAGAGCTATCACAATAGATCTTAGAGTTATGTACTTCCAATTTGTAGTCAAGAAGCTGATTTTGCATCCACAGGATTTGTGAACAACAGCTCCCCGCAGCTATGTATTCAGCTTCAGCTGTTGAGGTTGAGATTGAGGTTTGTTTCTTACTAAACCATGATATTAATCTGTCACCTAGAAATTGGCAAGTGCTATATGTGCTTTTTCTATCAACCCTACAGCCAGCATAATCTGAATCTGAGAAACCTATTAATTCAAAGTTGATTTCTGCTGAGTACCACAAACCTAGTTCAGTGGTTCCCTTTAGGTATCTAAGAATCCTTTTTACAGAGGTGAAATGGGATTCCTTTGGATCAACCTGAAATCTAGCACATATGCAAGTGACAAACATAATGTCAGGTCTGCTAGCTGTTAGATATAGAAGGGATCCTATGATGGCCCTATATGTCTTTTGATCTACTGATTTTCCTTTATCATCTTTTTCTATAATGGCATTGGTTGCCATGGGTGTTTTCATGGTAGATGCTGATTCCATACCAAATTTTTTTATTAGCTCTTTAGTATATTTAGATTGTGAGATGAAGATTCCCTCACTACTTTGTTTTACTTATAATCCTAAGAAATATGAGAGTTCTCCCATACTACTCATTTCAAATTTAGATTGCATTAGATTAGCAAATCTTTTACAAAGTTTAGGATGAGTTGAGCTAAAGATGATGTAATCTACATATATTTGAACAAGGAGGAGTTGGTTTTTATGAGTTCTAGTAAAGAGTGTCTTGTCTACTTTTCCTCTTTCAAAGGAATTCTCTAAAAGGAAGTTAGAGAGAGTTTCATACCAAGCTCTAGGTGCTTGCTTAAGACCATATAGTGCTTTGTTATGACTATAAACAAAGTTAGGAGAAGAGGATTTACAAAACCTGGTGGTTGCTCCACATATACCTCTTCTTGAAGGTCACCATTCAGAAATGCACTCTTGACATCCATTTGTTATACTTTCATCTTCATAAAGGCTGCATAGGCAAGAAAGAGCCTGATTGCCTCCAATCTGGCTACTGGAGAAAAGGTTTGGTTGTAATCTATCCCTTCTTCTTGTCTATATCCTTGTGCTACAAGTCTTGCCTTGTTCCTGACAATTACTCCAGTGGAATCTAGTTTGTTTCTGTATACCCATTTTGTACTAATCACTGGGTAGTTTCTTGGTCTTTCAACTAGGTTCCACACTTTGTTTCTCTCAAATAGGCCTAGTTCTTCTTGCATGGCCATAATCCAGTGAGGATCACAATTTGCTTCCTCAAACTTCTTTGGTTCAACTTGTGATAGGAAGCATTGGAGCATCGTCCCATTGGAGACTTGGTCTCTTGTTCTTACTCCTGTATTGGGGTCTCCAATTACTTGAGTTTGTGGATGATCTTTCAAATTGACCCTTGTCCTGCCTGGACTTGTCAGATGTTCTTCTTCCTCATTATTAATGGGATCATTGCCCACCTGGCTTTCCTGAACTATGTTCTCCTGTGGGAGTTGGTTTTGAATGCCCTTTTCTGAATCTTCTTCATGTTCTTGTTCAGATTCCTCACTTGATTTTTCTATCTGGTTTTCTTTTCCATTATCTGTGTTCTCTAGTACCAGTTGCTCAGGCTGTGTTTCTATGCTGCTGTTTTCCTGTGGAAAAGAACTGGTGGGAGTTCCCTCCCCCTAAAATAGTATGTTAGTTTCATCAAATATGGTGTGCATAGATTCTTCAATTTTAAGAGTTCTCTTATTATAACACCTATAGGCTTTACTAGATGCTGAGTATCCCAGAAATATTCTATCATCAAATTTCTTGTCAAATTTGGCAAGATGATCTTTTCCATTATTTAGGATAAAACAAACACATCCAAAGATCTTAAAATATTTAACTATGGGTGTTTTTCCTTTCAAGAGCTCATATGGAGTTTTTGATTTAGTTTTGTGAATTAGGCTTCTATTTAGAACATAGTTGGCAGTGTTGACTGCTTCAGCCCAGAAGGTTTTTGGTAAACCTGATTCTGCAAGTAAGGTCCTTCCTGAGTCAATTAAAGTTCTATTCTTTCTTTCAGCAACTCCATTTTGTTGTGGGGTTCTAGGGGCTAAAAAACTTTGTTTGATACCTATATCTTCACAGAGATTACTCATAAACTGATTTTCAAATTCAGTCCCATGATCACTTCTGATTATGGAAACCTGACTATTGAGTTCAGATTGAATTTGTTTTATGAATCTTGAGAGAGTCTTGTGGGTTTCAGACTTAGCCCTTAGAAAGAATACCCAACTGAATCTAGAATAGTCATCCACAATGACTAGGGTATAGGATTTTCCACCTAATCTCTGAGTGGATGTGGGACCAAAGAGATCCATGTGTAGTAAGTAAAGGACCCTGGGAGAGTCATCCTTACCAATTGGTTTGAAGGATGATTTGGTATGTTTTCCTAGTTGGCAAGGTCTGCATGGAGAATCCTTAGAGTACCTACCCTTTGGTAAGCCTCTAACTAGGTTATTCTTTGCTAGTTTACTAATGGTTTTGTAGTTTAGATGACCTAGTCTCCTATGCCATAATTCACTTTTATCAATAATATTGTTGAATAAACAGACTTCTGTGGGTGAGGAGCTAAAGTCCACTACATATACTTTTTCCTTTTCTAATTCCATTGAGTACTGTGGCACCAGTCTTGATATCAATAATATGGCAGAATAGTGTGGTGAATTTTACCTCATACTTACCATTTTCACATATCTGACTTATACTTATCAGATTGTGCTTTAGTCCTTTAACTACTGCCACATTCTTGAAGGTGACTTTCCCTTCTTTGAAGTCTCTAAAGCCCTTGGTTTGGCCACAGCTAGAGTCTCCAAAAGTCATTGATGGTCCAAGTCTATCCTCAAAGTTGATCAATAGATTGTTGCATCCTGTCATGTGCATGGAGCATCCACTGTCCAAGTACCACACCAGCCTGGAGATGTGAAACATCTGCACATAAAGTTTTACACATTAGTTTGGACCCTGCTGAGCTGGGGTCCCTTCCTCCCATCAGTGAAAGATTTAATGAAAGAATAAGTAGGTTTTTCTGAATATCCTTCCTCCTTTAGGGGTATTGGTTTATCATACCAATTTTCTTTGGTGATGTTACAGAAATAGTGGTCATAGTAAAAGGAAATGGATTTAGAGAGCTGTTTGGAAGAGGAGAAACTTCTGTCAGATTGGTTGCGTCGATATGGATTCGACGTAGGTTTATGGTTGCGTTGATATGAAGTCGATGCTTTCTCCATTCTGCTTTTATTTTCAGTCGGAGCATGAGAGAGGTTGCGTCGGGTAGGAGTCGACGCACTTTGGTGCAAGCGTCGATTAGAAATCGACGCGCGTTGATAAGAATTCGACGCATGTTTAACTCTTTTCTGAGGATATTTTCCTAGGATTCCTTCATATGTAATGGGATTAGTTTTATTAAAGACAGTGGTTGTTTCTGGATTTTCCTGTGATCTTTCTCCTGTCGAATGACCTTTCCTAGTGAAGTGAATGGGATGTCTCCAAACAGATTTTCTAGGTGATTGAGTTTTTGGTTCTAAGTCAGTATTATCTTCTAGTTGTCTAAGTCTTTCAGTAAGATCTCTAGAGATGTTTTTGAGCTTCTGACTTCTCCCATTTAGAGAGTCTTCAAAGGCCTTTGCCTTTGCTAGCTCATTTCTCAGTGTTAGATTTTCTGTATAGATTTTGTCTAATTCCTTTTCTGAGAGTCCTAGACTGAGCTCATAGTTATTATACTGTGTATTCACTTGTTTGAGATTTTTTAATTCATTTCTTAGTTCTTTTATTTCTTTTTCAGATTTGATTAGATTTAAACAGAATTCTTTGAAATTGTTTTTGAAACAGTGGAAGAGAAATCTATATCATCAAGTATATTTACCATAGATGTATCATCAGGCTTCTCAGTGGCCATTAAACAGGTTTCCTCCAGCTTGGCCTCTTCTTGATCATTGTCAGATGAGGTACTTTCTTCAAATTCTGAATCACTCCATGATTGAGCAATGAGACCTTTCTCTTTCTTCTTTTTCTTCTGTAGATCTGTTCTTTTCAGATCTTTCTTTTTGCTGATCTCCTTAGGACATTCAGGTGCAATATGTCCAGGTTTCCTGCAAGTGTAACATATAATCTCTTTAGTAGGTGTTTTATTATACCTGGTTTTTGAGTCTCTTCCTCTGGATCCTTCTGTTTTGATCCACTTCTTGAATCTTCTGGCCAGTAGACTGATCAGTTCTTCATCATTTGTAGAGGATTCACCTTCAACAGCCTTTAGTGCAATACTCTTTTCTTTTGAGAGTGAAGGAGCCGTTTCCATCTCTTCTTTCTCAGCTCTTGTTTTTAACAGATGTTCATAAGATTTTAATTTGCCCAACAGGACATCTGTTGAGATTTCTCTTTGACTTCTGTTGTCTCTAATTGGCCAGATTCTTGAATCCCAAGAGCTAGGGAAGCAAGTTAGCAGTTTGTCATTTATCTCAGTGAGAGATATGTCTTTTTCAAGTGTTCTCAATTCATTCACTATGAGGCTGAATCTGGCATACATGTCAGCAACACTTTCACCTTCTTTCTTCTGGAAGTTTTCATATTGAGAGATGAGTAGTGCCTTTCTATCCTTTTTCTCATCAGCACTTCCCTCTACCATTTTGGTGAGAGCTTCCCATACTCCCTTAGCTGACTCACATTCAGCAATCTTTTGGAAGATTTCATCAGAGAGGGTTGAGACTAGGATATTCATAGCCTTGGCATCATATCCTTGGACTTTCCTTTCTTCATCTGTCCACTCAGCTTTTGGAGCAAGTGTTTCAGTTACTTTTCCACTTGAGACCTTTCTAAATGGCTTGGGGGGACTTGTCAAGACCACATTAAACAATTCATCATCAATAGAGTTTAAATAAATTCAAATTCTTGTTTTCCAAAGTGCAAACTTTTCAAGGTTGCAAATTGGTGGTCTGGTGGAAGCATAATCTTTGATTTGTGCCATGTAGAAAGAAATATTTTTCAGAAATATATATATATATATATATATATATATAAATAAGAGGTAGGATCTTTTTGATCAAGGAGTTATCCTTTTTAGATCAACCTGCCTCTGATACCAATTGAAAGTGCACAGTTGTCCTCACTAGAATTCTCTAGAGGGGGGTGAATATAGATTTAAAATATTTTTGTGCAAAGTTAATGATTATATATATATATATGTGTAGTGATCACGGATTAGTGCTTCCCACACACCAACAAGAATTAAACAAGTAAAGAAAATAAATGCAAGAAGAAAAATCATAGCACAACACAAAGAAATATAGTGGTTCCCCAAACTTTGGGTAGTCCACTCTTCTACCCCCTTGGTAGGAATTCACTATCTTGCACTGAGTCTTTTGATAAGGAGACTCTTAGAAACACCCTGAGTCTTTTGATAAGGAGACTCTTAGAAACAACTGAGTCTTTTGAAAAGGAGACTCTTAGAACCAGTACAACTGAATTTTTTGAAGAGAGATTCTAAAAACTCTTTTACAATATTTGAAAGTGAAATAAGAAAAAGAAGAAGAAGTATTTAAGACAAGAAAGAATCTTCTTCCTAGCAAGAAGATTGGAAGCACAAGAAGTAGTGAATGAAATCTCTCTTCTATAGTGAGAAGGAGATTGTAGGCCTTTTCTCTCTTTTGTGAGAGCTATCAGAGTATGCAGCAGAGTGGCAGGAGAAGATGGAATCTTGATCTTTGCTGCAACACTATTTCTCAATTCTCTCTCTTTTTCTCTTGGGAGCTTTTCCTCTTTTTCAAATATGTATATGGTGGATCACTTGTGTATTGTTCTCTGCTGACCTCCTTGTTATTTTATAGCTCTGTCCATTCAAATAATACTATAGGAGGATAATTGATTAGTAGACAGAGAAATAGAAAGATAGAAATATTTCCATAATAATTATATAAATAGAAGGAAAGAATTCATTCTGATTTCAAATAATGTCCATAATGGTTTTAATCAATTTAGCCAAGAATCTATTAGAGGAAAAGAATGATTCAGAACGGCTATAAAGAAAAAATTGATTCCATATAAATCAGATCTATAAAAGAAGGAAAGAGATCTGGCGATTTTTGAATTAGACATAGAAATCGACGTGCGTCGATTACTATTCGACGTAAGCGTCGAATTCGTCCTGGCTGGACGTCGAGAGAAGAATAAGGAAGGTGCGTCAACTAAGGTGCGTCGACTTCTCAAGATGCGTCGACTAGAAGTCAGAGCTACGTCGACATAGGATACGTCAAATTCTTCTTAAAGTTACTTCGACTCATTCTAAAAGGAACGTCGATACCACTTCGACGTTGCGTCGAATACTATTCGACGCATATTTACTTAACCTTGATTTTTCTTTCTTTGAATTCATATTCAACTCATTTTCAGGGGTTAAGAGAAATCATTTTCCCAACAATTATTTTCCCGCATCGGTACGTCTCGAACGATAGTGGGTGATAGGGGAACGCACTTCTGCAACTCCCAATTTACAAACACTTTATCTAATTACTGTGTCACATACAAGCTCGCCACATCCTATCACCCACAAACAAGTGGCCAAGTAGAGTTAGTAAATCAAGAGATCAACCAAATTTTAGAAAAAATTGTTTCGACAAATCGAAAGGATTGGTCGCTTAAGCTTGGCGAAGCACTGTGGGCGTATCATATCGCGTCCAAGATCTACATCGGTTGTACGCACTATCTATTAGTCTACGATAAGGCGTGACATTTGCCGGTTGAGTTAGAGCACCGCGCTTTTGGGGCTTTAGAATTTCTAAACCTCGATATGAAATTAGCCTCCTAGAGTAGAAAATTCCAATTAAACAAACTCGATGAATGACATGCAAATGCTTACGAGAGTAATAAAATTTATAAGGAACATTCTAAGTTCTACCATGATCGAAAAATTAAATTTCCAAAATTATTTGTGACGGGCGATCTTGTCCTTTTATTTAATTCAAGCCTTTGCCTTTTTCCGGTAAGCTACAGTCCCAATGGTCCGGTCCCTTTGAGCTCAAAGAGGTTTGTCCATATTGGACCATTCTTGTCTCCCACCCCGAAAAAGGCGAGCATTAATTCAATGTTCATCGCCTCAAATTCTATATTGTGGGCGATCCAGTGGACGGTAAGCTTAAATCTATACCCCTACCCAACTTCTAAAAAAATTTAACGCCAAATTCATAAAGCTAAGTGACAGTAAACAAAGTACTCATGGGAGGCACCCTATATTTATCTACTATTTTATTACGCTCTATTTTTTCTACAAATTTCATTTTTTGTACAAACTGCACTTTTATTTTCGCTCCTTCATACTTAAATTACAACATTGGGGACAATGTTGGGTTATAAGTATGGGGGTGTTTTTTGTTCTTTCAAAATATATATATAACTTAGAAAATAATTTTGAAAATAAATAACTTAGAAAATACAACCAAAAATTTTTTTTGGCTTTTAATTTTATCTTTACCTTAACTTCATCTTTATCTCCCCCCCCCCCCTCAAAAACAAACCAAATTATGTGGTAACTTAATTTTCAAAAGTGAGATTTGGGATTCACCCCATCGCATCTCCTAGTACCTTGTGAACCCATCACTAGGTAGACCTCGGGAACTCCAAAACTAATTAAAACATCAAAAAAAATTCTCTCTTTCTTGTAACTTTTAAGAAAACCAAAAACAAAAAAAAAATTATCATAAAACAAAAAAATTTATTTTACAAAAATAATTTTTCCTTTGTTTTGTATAGTTTTTTTTAAACGTGTTTTGCAGCTATTCATGCATTCACCCCGTCTCCAATCAGGGACGTGCCCTTACCCATTTTTACTTTTATTCTGCATTTTTCTTACTTTATGCCGTGTTTTTCCTTCCTTGTATTTTAGAAAAATAAAAAATAAAATAAAAAACATAAATATAAACTTAGAAAAATTCACAAAAATTTATCAACCACCCCCCCCCCCCCCCCCAAATAGAAGTTCATTTCGTTATAAAAAACCAAAAATATAACAAAACCCTAATTTGTTTTTTTACTCTTGAACGCACTTAGTTTCGAGAGTATCTATTTGCAGATTTTCATAATTCCTAGTTTGCTACTCGCTTGTTTATCTAAGATTGATAGATTTAAATGTTCGGGGTTATGTTTTATATAATATCTTGTGTTTTTAATTTGAATAGAATATTTGTTTTCAAGCAGTACTTCTAATTTATCTAAAATAGAGGCTTATGTATTATGTTAGTGAAACAAATTTAGACCTCAATTGTCTTTACTTTAAGCTATTAAAAATTCAGGAATGTTCAAACTACTAAGGTTGCTCTCTAAACTTTTTTATTAAACTCTAGAATCTTTCCCGAAAACACCGTACTATACACCCATATTGCTTCGCAAAAAAATATAGTAGAAGAAAATTTCATTTCAAAAATTAAAAAGATCTTATGTCAATGGGAATAAGATTTTATTCCGCAAACATAGACACCCAATAAAAAGTTAAAAGATCTTATGTCAATGGGAATAAAATTTCGTTCCGTAAACATAAACATTGGGTTAATAATTTTTTTTTTAATTTGTTTTCCCTCGTAAACCACGGCGGGCGCAAAACAAAAAAAATTCAAAAGGAGGGGTGAGAGGATAAAATTCATCACCCCTAAATCAAATCTCTTCCTTTGCTAAATCTTTGCACCCCCTTTTCCCCTAACCAATTTCTTGTTCTTTAGACTTAATTTAAAATCTTGTGAGAGCATAATTAGTAACTTGTATTATTTCCTCGAAAATTCTTAAAAGCAAGAGTTTCAATAATTCCGATCAAATCTCGTTTACTAACGATTTCAATTTTGCTTGCTATTTGGTCAATCAAGAACTCTTTTGGCTAAGACATTTCTCCCTACTTAAATTATTTGCATAATTTAGGACATAACTATTTATACTCCGAATTTTTATTTTTCGGTCTCGTTTGACTAAATAAAATGATAGCCAAAAAATATAGAACTTATGTTAATCCCCTATAAATCTCTCTTACTTTTGCTCTGGAATAGCATAGGCTTAAGTATGGGGGTGTTTAATGAATAGTATTTACACGTATTTTTTGTACAGTTTTTATATTGCTTTAACCTATAAATTGTGAATAATCATATAAATTAATGAACAAAATGCTTGTTTTTGTATAATTCCATTTCTAACTCTATTTTTCTAACTTTTTCAATATTTTCAATTTTTTGTTCGGTCACGCCCTTGGTCACACTTGTGACCAAAGGCATGTCAGCTCAGGTACCATTTTCCAGCTCTCAGCTGCTTTCATCTCGACGTCTCAATGAATTGTCATGTCAAAAACCTCGGTCACACCTGTGGCCGAGGGTGTATACATGGGTCACGCCCGTATAGCATTCATCTCAATGGCAGACCGCGCCTTCTCGACGGATTTGTCTTGACATCTCAACGGGTCCAGTTCATGCCCTTGATCACGCCCATGACCGAGGGGCGTGTAGCACGTGACATGCCAAAGTCTTCCAGAAGAACAAGGGCATGACAGCCATCACGCCCCAGTAGGATCCGCAGCCCACCGATGAAGGTAACGCCCATGAAAACATGAGTCACGCCCGTGTTCAGCCACGCTTTCAATCAAAGCCTTCCAGAGCCACACTGATGCTAGCTGTTCCGGCTTCCGGAGCACACCTCGGGTCACGCCCCTCGATCACGCCCGTGACCGAGGGCGTTCAATTCCAAAATTTTCCATATAAATACCAGAGCTCAGTTGAGGGCGGGGGTTCACAATTTTTGCATGTTTTTTTTGAGTTGTGAGCCCTCTTGTTTTTTTGGCTTTTAAGAAATTTTTTGCTTTTTGCACTTTCTCTTTCCTAGGCTTGTAATCCTTATTTTGGTAATGAAATAGCTTTGTTTACTTCAATTATCTCATCTTTTCTTTAATGTAGAGTGTGTGTATGTGTAAGAGTGTATTTTTGTATTTTTCTCTTAATTTAGTTTTTCTCTCATTCTTTTTTTTTGTTTTTGTTTTTATCTTTACAATTTCTCTTTTTTTGCTTGTGTGTTTGAGTGTGTGAGAGTAAAAATTGTTAACTTTCTCTTTATAATTTTGTTCTCTTTTTGTAAGTGTGTGTGTGTGTTTTTGAGATTAAAATTTTCTTTTATTTTTTTTGGTTAGATTTCTAAATGTAAGTGTGTGTATGTGTGTGTGTGTGATTAAATTTTGATTTAATTATTATTTTTGTTTAGATTTCCCTTATATAAGTGTGTGTGTGTGTGTGTGTGTGTATGAGTGTGTGTGTGTATGAGATTTAAAGTTTGTTTTGTTTTTGTTAACTTAGCTTTCAATTATGTTGTGTGTGTGTAAGAGTTACTTTTTTTTTGTTTTCTTTTATTTTAGTTTTCAATTGTCGTAGAGTGGGTGCGTATATGAGATAGATTTTCTGCTTTGTTTATTTTAGTCATTTAAATTCTCGTAGAGTGCATTCGTGTAAGAGATAGATTTTCTGCTTTATATATTTTAGCCATTTAAATATCGTAGAGTGCATCTATGTATGAGATAGCTTTTCTGCTTTCTTTCAATTCAGTCATTTCAATTCCCGTAGAGTGCGTGAGTTTTTAATTAAGTGTTCTCTTTCCTTTTTTTCTTATAATTATTTTTCTTCGTTTTTGCTAAACGCACGTAACCGCTTAATTATTATCGTCGTCGCTCTTTTAAATTTGCAAAATTAATCACTCGTTTAATTGATAAAATAATAGTGCGTTCTTAAAAAGTAAAAATAATCAACATGATCCGGAAAAATACGACCTTGATATTTTCTAAAAATATCCTATACTATACGCGATAAGGTATACTTGCCTTTTCGAAAGATTAGTTTGGATATAATAATTACAAAAGCTTTGCAAAACTCTCTACTTTTCTATAAAACTAAAATAAATCAGCGCCGTCGCCGGGGAGTAATTGTCGATATTTTGAAAGAAGAAAAGACTGTTACTTCTATCTTCTGATAGGATAATGGTTAGTTTCTCGAAGTAGGAGTACTCACGAGACACCTCAAAAATGCCTGCATAATTCTTATCACATCACGAAAGCTTTTGCAGCACTCTAAATATAACATCACACACTTTATATCTAGACAGTGGAACCTTTAGTTTAACCCGGATGAGGCGGCCTCGGTTGGCTTCCGAAAGCTTGAGCATCAAAGTGATGTTGGCCTAGTTTCCATCGTTGTCCTATAGTGTTTTAGTTCCACAAAAAATTTGGGTGATTTCTCACCCTTGGGTTATACGTATTTGAAAATGGCACCGTACGGTTTTGATTATTCACAAATATACACTCTCCTCAACATTTAAGTTAGAAAAATCTGAGGAAAGCTCACCAGTTGGTCACTCATAGGCTTGGTGCCCTGGATTCCCGCATCCTAGCCATGAAATGGCCATCACCTAAGCAGAAGAAGAGGAGGTCATCTTCATCAAGGATATGTTCTCAAATGGTGATGATGCCGCATCAGCTGGTGGCCTGGAAATGCTCACTTCAAACAATCCCCTTGTTCTCCTTGGAGTGTTCCTGCCGGCCGGCCAAAAAGAGTTATGTGTCGCGGTGTCCTACATGATTCTCTGTGCTTCCTCAGGAGTGTGGTTCAATAAAGTCATGCCAGTAGCAGCATCAATCATGACCCTATAGTTGGTCTCTATCACAAAGTAGAAATACTCCACCAAGTTCCAAGGTTGTAGCTCATGACGAGGGAACTTCTGGAGGAGTTCCATTCAAATTTCCCATGCCTCCGCAAGGGTGTCTTGATCGTTTTGATGGAAAGTTGCAATTTCTCAGCTTAGGTTCACGATTTTGTCCACTGGATAGAATTTGGCCAGGAACTTGGATGACAGCACATCCCACGTGGTAGCATCACCTGGTAGAAAGGTAAGGAGCCAAGCCATTGCCTTGTCCCGCAGAGAGAATGGAAAGAGTCATAACTTTACCGTGTTAATAGAGATGTCGGCGTACCAGAACATTCTGCAAATTTCATAGAATTCAGCCAAGAGAAGATGGGGATCTTCACTTGCCATCCCAGAGAACTGGGCGTTGTTGGGGATGATGTTTAGGATGGCATGCTTAATCTCGATCTAGTTATTTGTGATGGTCGGGCCAAATCCCGGATACACACTCCCAATAGTGGGAGTGGTGTAATTACGTATAGTTTGGGGTCTTGGCCGGTCCACCTCTTTTTCATATGCAGCGTGACCAACGACGGCCATGTTCTCTACCCTGTGGTCAATCCCATTATTTAGGTTTCCTTCCATGGCAGAAGTAGATCGGCGGCGCGCATGTAGTGTCCGCTCTATTTCTTGATCATATTGAACCAAAGCCCTAGGGCCTTGCCCCTGCATACAACTAACAACAAGAAACTGAAAGTAAGAACAACAAATCATTATAAAAGATTCCTGACAAAAAAAATCACACAATGCTTGCGATTCCACGAAAGCGGCGGTAAAAACTTGATGCACTCTCGGCCAGTGTACCGGTCCCACAAGTAATATAAAATTGGAGAAAATCCTAAAGTATCAATCTCTGAGGAATGCAAGTTAGAGTGTGCAATTTTTTTCGTCGAGAAAACTACTTATAAAGATTTCTATGTTTTAAAGTGGGTTTTAGATGTTTTTACAAACAAACAAGTAAAACTAAATATACTACTGCATGTTGAATGCACAACATCGCTTGGGGGATGGGATTGCTACAGGTTGTAATGCTCTGCTTTGGCTGGAGGATGGAGGAGTAGGATAGCGAATGGTTGAATTGTAACCGGCGGAGTGAGGGTCGTAAGCACCTAGTCAACAAGAATGCCTCTAGCAACTGCTAGTGTGGCAGCTCAATGCAACGACGGGATGGAAGATAGAAATTGGGCGCTCCTTCCTTTGTATAAACCACACATACATTCATAGAAATTAAATTAACATTTATAACAAATGGTGGTTCATGGACATCATTCAAACATACAAGCATTCCAAAAGAAATCACTATAACAATACAGAGGGGTTAAGAGTTCAACCAAAGCGCGAAGACTAGTAGAAGATTTGTGGCTGGAATCATAGGGTTGTCAAGCCTCATCCATGCTCGGTCTTTAACTACCGTCCAGGGTCCAGAGTAGTTGTCACCTTCCTTTACGTTACCCAACTTCTTCGAACATTAACTTCGATCACGCTCTTGCCAGAGAACTTTGAGAATGCAGCAAGAGATCCCTTGAAGAAGAGCTTTTGAGCTTGCGAATGATGGAGGAGGCCGAGGAGGAAGTCCTAGCCCTTATTTTGCAAGAAGATGGTGGTTGAAACTCCTCCTAAAGGTGGGTGGTGGTGGAGCGATGAGAGTGGACGAAACTGGGAGGTATGGCATGAAAAACAGAAGTTCTTGATCATCCTCCAGAATAGGGTAGATTACTGCATTTAAATACTAAACAGACAGAAATTTGGTCACGCATAGTCGATAACACGACCGTGCATCGACCGTGCGATATTTGACCTATAGGAGCCCAAACAAAAAGCCGAGGAGCCCGTGCGATTTTACTCATGCACGGTTAAAACCGACCGTGCGCAAACAAAATGCACAGCTACAAACAAAGCGCTTGAAAACAGGCTATCACAACCAGATTGTGCGTTTCCTTTGCACACATTTGAGTCCAATAGTGCGTGAAACAAACTCATGGGCGATAATTTCATTAATATTTGTACAAAAAGATGAGCTTGTGTAATTTTGCTCACGCACGGGCAAACTGCCTGTGTGTGACCAAAACACACGAGCAGGGTAGATCACCAATCTGGGCTACTGTTGAACATGCACGGTCGGAGCGATCGATCATATGTTAAGGAAATGCACGACCGTGTGATTTCTACAGATATAGAATTTAGGCAACATGAGTGATCTGCCCACATGCACAGCAAGAAAAACAACTGGTAATACACCTCCAGCTCAATCCAATCACAAGAAACAGAATGTGGAGCACCATGTGTTTACCCCCAACAATAAAGAGCATAAATGCACACCATAGCTATCCTAAACAGTGCATTCAGAGTGAAAGTGTAAAGGAGTAAAATCCAAGCAATTATGGCTTGAATGTGTAGTGCACAAGTGTGAAACTAGCCCGGATTAGTCTGTAAAATGCTATAAATATCAGACTCATCAAGAGTCCTACAAAGAGTCCTACAAAGAATGCTACAGAGATTCCAATGATGAGTCTAGCGAGGAATCCTAAGAAGAGTCCTATAAAGATTTCTACAAAGTGTCCTACATTGAGTCGTATGAATAGTCATAACAAGAGTCCTACAAAGAGTCCTATGAAGTGTCATACAAAGAGACCGATGAATAGTCCTACAATGAGTCCAAAGAAGAGACCCAAGAAGATTCCTACAAAGAGTTCAATGAAATGTGCTATTAATATTCCTAAGATGTGTCCTACGAAGAGTCATACGAAGACTTTATCAAAGAGTCCAATGAAGAGTCCTATGAAGATTCCTAAGAAGAGTACCACGAAGAGTCCCAAAAAGAGTTCTTCGAAGAGTCCGACAAATTGTGCTATGTAGAGTCCTACGAACACTCCGATGAAGTGTCTTACAAAGAGTCCTACAAAGAGTCCAATGAAGAGTCATAAAAAGTGTCTTAAGAAGATATCTAAGAAGAATATAAAAAAGAGTCGTACGGAGAGTCCTACAAAGAGACCTATGAAGAGTCCTACGAAGAGTATTAACAAGAGTCTTAGGTATTGTCCTTCGAAGAGTCCTACGTTGAGTCCAATGAATTTTCGTACGAATAGTTAACAAAATATCCTACAGAGAGTCATATGAAGTGTCCTACAAAGAATCCTACAACGAGTCCTATGAGGAGTCCAATAAAGACTTCAACAAATAGTCCTATGAAGCTTCCTACAAAGATACCTATGTATATTTTTACGAAGTGCAATACGAAGAGTCTGATGAAGTGTCCTACAAAGTGTCCTAAGAAGTGTCCTAACAAGAGACCTAAGAATAGAACTAAGACGTCCTAAGAAGAGACCTACGAAGCATCCATTGAAGAGTCCTATAAAGTGTCCTGCAAAATATTCTATAAAGAGTCTTATGATGAGTCCTATAAGGAGTACTACAAAGAGTTCTATGTAGAGTCATAAGAAGAGTCCTATGAAGTGTTCTACGAAGAGTCCTACAAAGAGTACTACCAAGAAGCGTACAAAGAGTCCTATGAAGAGTGCTACAAATAGTCCAATAAAGATTCCTACAAAGAGTTCTATGAAGAGTTCTACGAAGAGTCCTACAAAAATCCTATGTTGAGTCGTTTGAAGAGTACTAACAAGAGTCCACAAAGAGTCGTATGAAGTTTCCTATGAAGAGCCTTATGAATAGTCCTACAAAAAGTTCTACGAAGAGTCCTACGATGAACCCAATTTGGATTCCTACAAAGAGTCCTAAGTTGAGTCCCAAGAATTATCCTAAGAAGAGTTCAAGGAAGAGTCCTACGAAAAATCCTACGATGATTGCTATGAAGAATACTATGAAGAGTCTTACGAAGAGTTCTAAAAAGAGTCCTACAACGAGTCCTACAAAGATTCCTAAGTTGAGTTGTATGAATAGTCCTAACAAGAGTCTTACAAATAGTCCTATTAAGTGTCCGACAAAGAGCCCTACGAAAAGTCCTATAAAGAGTCCAAAGTAGATGTTGGATCGGTAGGCGCACTTAGAGGGGGGGTGAATAAGGGTTTTACAACTTTTATGTTATTTTGAAATACTAAAAATATAAAGAGATTGAAATAGTGCATAACAAAGTCAAATTAAGTAAAATAAAATAGAGACGTGATTTTATTAATATGAAATGTAGTGTTACAAAATTTGACTTCTTATAACGCTAGAAATCGAAGGCGAATAGTAAAATTCTTTTTCATTTTCTATCCCGACTCGTATCCCCACAAACCGGTGGCTTTAGCCTATCCTTCCCGGATACAGACTCAAGCCACTCTAGCCAATTCTCTAATGAACATGGCCTCGAGCACCCCCTAGATCTACACCCTAGACCTAGTCGTCAACACGAGGCAAATTTTTGCCATAAGTCCTACCCAGAACTAGTCGCCAACACGAGGCGAATTTACAAAGCGATTACAAGAATGAAAGGAACAACAATATTAAAAACTCCCTCTTGAAGAACTTTTGAAGTTGGAGACTAAGAACTGTTGTAGAATAAGCGTTGTTGAAGCGGTCGTCGTACGGATCCAACGTGAATAAATAATCCTTCAAAAATTAATAGAACATTGGTGGGAGATCACTTTTCGGCAGAATAAGGCTCTCGAATTTTTGCACTCAACCTCTATCAAACTTGTGTATCTAAAACAAAAGAAGATGGGTCATATTTATAGCCTTTGAGATAGCGCCTGCGCTAGCGCTACCACCGGCGCTATCCTAGATTAGGAAATATTCTGCGTGTGCGTATCTTCATTCCAAGGAAACCTTTCTAAAAATCCTGCGCTATCCGCTACCGCCGGGCGCTATCGCGTTCTAAAACAGCTCCCAAAATTGCTCTAATCAGAGCTAGCGCCTGCGCTAGGTGCTACCCCGTCGCTAGTGGACATGTTGGAATTCTGGCTTCAAATTGGGAGGCAACCTTCTTATGTTATCCTTGAGTCATATGGACTTGTTTCCTGCACACTTAAAAACACAAGATCAAATACACGTAGGATTTGTTATTCTCAAACCTAGGAGATGCGGAAGACCGTGTTCCAACAAACTCCCCCTTTTGATAATAACAAATCCATTAATGATAAATCATAGCATTAATATATAAGCATGATGAAACCTACGTGTATGAGTATGAGAGTGAAGACTTAGGATAATTGTCATTTTAGGTATTTAGAGTTGCTCCCCCTAAATATATGCTCCCCCTATGTGAATGCTCCCCTTATATATAAGCTATCCTCTTATTCTTTAATCATGTTAGTTTTTCAATTTGATACCGGTTTTTATTTATAATGTTAGTTCTCCCCCTTTTGTTATTAGCTAAAGTGGGTAAGGAAGCAAGAGACATAAAAAAGGATTTTTGATAACAAGAGAAGGCATGATCGAGCTTTTTATAGGAAATGAAATGATAAGGAGTTTTAAGCATAAAAAATTTCATAGAGATGAATCAGAGTTTTTAGCATAAAAATTATATGCACGTTAGAATAACCAATATAGATTTACCATGCAAGTCTACCACTAGTTAAATGAAAGGAATTTTAAAATTTAAGTGATGATGCACACAAAAGTGAAGACTTTAAAAAAGCATGAAAGCGCAAGGTAAAAAATTGTATGGTAATGATGTGGAAGACTTATCGAAATACAAGAGGAATCTTTTTGTAATCATGATAATTCATTAGAAAAGATATGAGTTTAAGTTTCAAAAACAATGTTATTGTAAATCATTATTCATTTTAAATTTGGACAATAAAGTAACCAAGTATGAAAAAATATCACAAAGAGACTACTACAATGTCATTTCAATTCACAAATTCAAGACATACCAAACATTGTAAAGAGTATGCTAGGTTATCTAGTGCATTTTAAATATCAAGAGAGTATAGAATTAGCAATTAGAGTACATTTCTTATGAGAAGAAGTGGTATGGAAGATAATTATGTGCACATAAGTCTATATAGAGTGAACAAATGACTTAATACAAGACATATGTAGAGTAAAGTGCACGACAAAACACAAATAATTTTTCTTCCACACACTTCAATGCACATAGAAAAGAATAGGTGGTGTAAATAAGAAGTTTATTGTTTGCACAAGACACTTTACTATTCATTCCAAAGTGTTCAACCTCACAATGCTCATTAACACTTATCAGGAGGTTCAGTAGTGCTTGGTGGAGTTATCATCGTAAATTTATTTCATGATTTTTTTTTTGTACAGAGTTCTCTGAATACACTTGTTTTGCAAATCAATGTAATTTTAAATGCAAAACCACTTTTCTTAAATATTAAGAGTGCAAATAAAGGTGGTGTAGGTAAGATACTTGTGCAAAGTATAATTCATTGTACAGTTATAATACACAAGCAAGCATTCTTAGATTAAAAGCACATGCAGACTTTCCCAAAATAAGTGAGTGAATAAAAATCATTATCAACTATAAAACTTTTACTCATACATAGAGGCATGCTAAGCTTAGTTCTACACAACCTTTTCATTACAATTGGTGCACATATGAGTAGATAAATCAAAACATGATAAAAACAATGTTCAAAGTAGTTTGAAAAGATGAATTGCAATATTGTAGAAGGTCAAAATAATGGATTAAATCATGCTTGTTTTTCACAATAAGGTCCATACAGTAGATGTCTACCCGAGGTCTACCCTGTGAGGGGTTTGCACTGGTACTAGGAGATGTGATGGGGTGCCATCCCAAATCTCACTTTCACAAGATACATGTAAATAGAAAAGTTAAGTTCAAAAAACATTTTTTGATGTTCTATATTTTTGTATTTGATTTTTGCATATTAAAATAGAAATTAAACAAATAAGCAAAGAAAGAAAGAGAACCAATATTTTTTGTAATTTGATTTTGTAATTTTGTATTTTAAATTTTCTAAAATCAATTGCAGGCAAAAATAAAAAAATAAGTAGTACATATAAAAGAGTATATTTTTAATGATTATTTGAAATTTTTAAAAAAACAAAAAATCAGACAGGTGCACTAGCGCTTGCGCGGGAAACAGTGCACTAAATTTTAGGATTTTGAAAAATCTAATTTTTGATATTGGTTAAGTGTCCAAAGTTTAGTTTTATGCAGAACTTTCAAAAGATTTGAAGTTGTTTAGATATGTAAAAATTGCATAAAACCATTGTGTTTAATAATGTGATTTAACCCGAAAGATCTAGGACACCTAATTCAAGTCATAGTAATCGAAGTCTTTCATCGGGAAGAGGTTTAGTGAATATGTCAGCAAGTTGGGAGTCTGTAACAATGAAACTTAGTTTTAAATGCTCTTTCTTAATATGATCCCTAATGAAATGATGATGAACATCTATGTGTTTGGATCTAGAGTGGTGTACTAGATTATTTGTAAGATCTATGGTACTTTTGTTGTCACATTTGAGATCAATGTTTTTGAGATGAAAACCAAAATCCTCTAGAGTTTGGCTCATCCATAAAGCTTGTGCACAACAACTCCAAAGAGCGATGTATTCGGCTTCCACGGTGGAGAGTGCAACTAAAGATTATTTCCTACTAGATCATGCAACTAATGAGGGTCCTAAAAGGTGACAAGTACCACTAGTGCTTTTTCGATCTATTGAACAACCGGCGTAATCTGAATCGGAATAGCCGTGAAGTGTAAATGAATCATTGTGTGGGTACCATAATCCTAATTTTATGACCCTAATATTTAATGAAAAATGTGTTTTGCCGCTTTTAAATGAGATTCTTTTGGATTGGCTTGAAAGCGAGCACATAAACATATGACAAACATAATATCTGGTCTAGATGCACTTAAGTAAAGAATATATCCAATCATACCTCTATATAAAGTTTGATAAATAGAAATTCTAGATTCATCTTTTCCTAATTTTAAAGAAGCACTCATAGGTGTAGAAGCTTGTTTAAGATTTTCAAATTCAAATTGTTTAAGCATATCATGAACATATTTTGTTTGGCAAATAAAGATACCATCAGTTCATTGTGAAATTTGAAATCAAGAAAATAAGAAAGTTCTCCTGCAAGGCTCATTTCAAATTCAATTTTCAATACAAAGACTACTTCATTACACAACTCTTCATTAGTGGCTCCAAAAATGATATCATCCACATATATTTGCAAGATAATTAAATTATTATGATTATGCTTAATGAAGAGTGTGTTGTCGGCACTTCCCATGACATAACCGTGCTTTAATAAAAATGATGAATGTTTATCATACCATGCACGGGGCGCTTGTTTTAAACCATACAGCACTTTTTCTAATTTATAAACATGATATGGAAATTTTTCATTTACAAAACCGGGGGGTTGTTCAACATAAACTTCTTCTTTTATTAACCCGTTTAGAAAAGCACTTTTAACATCCATTTGAAATAGTTTTATTCTTTTCAAACTCGCAAATTTCAAAAATATTCGTATAAATTCTAAGCGAGCAATGGGTGCGAAAGTTTCTTTAAAATCTACCCCCTCGATTTGAGAAAAGCCTTGAGCGACTAAGCGAGCTTTATTTCTTGTATTTCTAGATTAACCATCTAATTTATTTTTAAAAATGCATTTTACGCCAACAACGGGATGATTAGATGGACGTTCTACTAGTTTCCAAACTTTATTTCTTTCAAATTGATCTAACTCTTCATTCATAGCCAAGAACCAAAATTCATCATTTAAAGGAGTTGAAACGTTTTTAGGTACAATTTCGGAGACAAAACAAATATTCGAATAACGTTTCATGAAGAGAAGATCGAGTTCTTACCCCTATAGATGGTTCCCCAATAACTATCTCCTTAGGATGATTCTTCGAGAAGTTAAAGATGCTTGGAGGAACGTATTAATCTTCCTTATCCTCCTCCTACTCCTCTTTGGAAGGTTCCTCTTCGTCGTCCTACAAAGATGGCAAAGGTACATCATTTTCACCTGTAGAAGGTTTTTCTACACAAGGAATAAATTCATCAAATTTTACATTAATAGACTCTTCGACCTTACTCGTTCTTTTATTAAATATTCTATAGGATTTACTAGTTGAAGAGTATCCAAGAAATATTCCTTCATCATATTTTTCATCAAACTTTCCTAAGGCATCTTTTGTATTGAGAATAAAACATTTACATCCAAATATTTTAAAATATGATACATTAGGTTTCTTTTGATAGTATAGTTCATACGGTGTGAGATTTAAAGATGGACAAAGCATGACTCTATTCATTACATAACATGATGTGTTTACGACTTCGGCCCAAAAAGACAGATAATTTATATTCAGATAGCATAATATGTGCTAGTTCTAGAATTGTACTATTCTTTCTTTCTACAACACCATTTTGTTGAGGTGTGCGTAGAGCGGAGAACTCATGCTTAATACCTAACATTTCACAAAAAGATTTAAAATTATCATTTTCAAATTATCCTCCATGATCAGAGAGAATGCATTTTATTTTTAGAACTAGTTCATTTTGAATATCAGTTCATAATTTTGAAAATTTGCAAAACGCATTAGATTTGAAAGAAAGAAATAAGGTCCAGCAATATCTAGAATAATCATCTATTAGAACAAAAGTATATTTTCTACCACCAAGACTTGCGGTGCTAACGGGACCAAAGAGATCCATATGAATTAATTGCAAAGGTTTTGTAGTAGAAATTTCATTTTTGCTTTTAAAAGAGGTTTTTGTAAATTTTCCCTTTTTACATGGAGAGCATAGTGAAGATAAATTTCCATTCAATTTAGGCAATCCTCTATTCAATTCCTTTTTGGCTAGCTTTAATATGAGCTTTGTACTAGCGTGACCAAAATGTTTATGCCATAGTTCTAACTCGTCATTTTTAGTTATAAACCATTTTATAGATGATTTGGAAAGATCATGAAAGGAAACTATATATACGTTGTGAATTCTTGTTGCAGTTAGGAAAACATCTTTTGTGTTAGGATTAAATAATTTGCAAAGATTTGTGTATGAGTTAAATAATCTATTCCTTTATCACACAATTGACTAATAGATATCAAGTCATGTTTTTATCCTTTTACATAAAAAACATTAGAGATAAGAAAGGATTTGTTACCCACTTTACCGACTCCCATGATACTTCCTTTACCGTTATCTCCACAGGTTACGATCCCTCCTTTCTTCTTTTCTAGGCTAAGGAACTTTGCTTTGTTGTCGGTCATGTGCTTGGAGCAGCCCGAGTCTAAGTACCACACGTCCTCCGTTTCCTTAGCTTTCCTGCAAATCTAGAAAGATGATAAGAGTAAAGATCCAGATACCCAAGAGGTACCACCCATAGAATAGGTGGATGCCTTAGGTACCCAGATTTTCTTTAAAGATCCATATTTTATTTTCCCATAAGAGCTAGACGTGTGTCCAAACCTATGACAGTTTGCACACGAAATAATGGGGGTTGAGACCGTTTTCTGAAATTCTACACTGCTCTTACTAGATGTGGTTTGATTTTTAGAAAAAACAGAAGAATTTTTAAATGATGGGCTACCACCGACGTTAGTGGCTAGCGTCGGGCGGTAGTGGTCACTTTGATATCCGAACACAAATTTTCCAGAACCATTACATTGGTTTACCAAAATCATGTCCAGGGATTTTTGACCAATTGCAAATTTATTGATGGCCATATTGAGGTCATGAGTTTGTTTTTTGAGAGATGAATTTTCTTTAACAAGCATGACACATTTATTTTCAAAGCCCTTTTTTTATTTTCAATTTGTAAGAGAGAGGTTTTTAGTTTTCTCTTTAAGTCCCCCTCTTTTCTTGTAAGAGTTTTGATTTGTGAGAGGGCCTTAGAAAGAGAAACTTCAAGTTCTTTTGCCTCACATAAGGAGTGCTCACATTCTTGAAAATGAAACCTTTCCCTTTTCAAAGGAAATTAATTTTTTTGTAAGCCTATGATTTTCTTTGATGATAGATTCATTTTCACAATTTAAAATAATATTATCTTCTATACTTTTATCATAGGCTTTGCAGGTTAGAAAAAATTCATCATAAAGTTCTTCGAAGGTGGGAGGAGTTACCTCAGTGTCACTAAGAACACTAGTGTCATCGTCGTTGTTTTTTGCAATCAAGCATAAGTTTGCTTCCTCCTCACTGCTTGACTCAGATCCGCTTGATTCTTCAGAGGAAGAATAATCCCAAGTTCTGGCTTTCAACACTTTCTTTTTCTCCTTCACTTCGTATCGCTCTTTTTGTTCCTTTTGATACTTCAGGCACTGGCTCTGAATGTGCCTGGTATTTCAGCAGTGATAGCACTCCGATGGTGGTATTTCTTCTTTGTCTTCACTTTACTTTTCTTTCTTTGATGAAGAGGAAGAACCTTTTCGTCGAGAATCCTTCTGAAATTATTTTCGGAAGGTGTTCCTTCTTTCTGGATTTCTAATGAACTTCTTGAAGTTCTTCACCAGGAGACCTTCTTCATCTTCATCATCATCTTCGATGCCCTCCTTATTTTACATTAGTGTCAACGCCTTTTTCTTTGGCTCCTTGTTGTATTCATCGTATTGAATCTGGAGTTCTACCTCATGGGTTTTGAGATTCCCAATAAGGTTCTCAATCTAGAGCATTCTTAGGTTGTGTGACTCTGAGATGGCCGTCACCTTTGGATTGAACCTCAGAGGTAGAGAGCAAAGAATTTTTCTGACCAGGACGTCGTGCGAGTAGATCTTTCCAAGAGCTTTTGAAGCGTTGACGATCTTGGTGAAGCGTGTGTACATCGAGTTGATGTCTTCTTTGGCATCCATCCAAAATATTTCTTATTTCGATTCCAGTTGGAATAGCTTTGCGCCTTTTACCTGCGATGTACCTTTATGAGTAACTTCTAATTGGTTCCAAATATCATAAGCAGTTACACATGCAGAAATTCGATTAAATTCAATTCGATTTAAAGCACAATATAAAGCATCATTGCCTTTGTAATATTTTTGCACTTGACTTTATCGTTATCCTCCCATTTATCCTTAGGTTTTTGAATCATAGCCTCTCCTACTACAATTGTAGGAGGAGAGTACCAAACGTTTACCATATTCCAAACCTCTACATCCATGGTTATTAGAAAACACATCATCCTAATTTTCCAGTAGTTGAAATCTGACCCAGTAAAAAGAGGTGGTCTACTAACACCCTGACTCTCTAGAAAAGTGAGATCTTGAGACGCCATTATTCCCGGTTGTTAGACCATTTTGGAATAAAACCGCTCTGATACCACTTGTTGGATCGGTAGGCGCCCTTAGAGGGGTGGGGGTGAATAAGGGTTTTAAAACATTTATGTTATTTTGAAATACTAGAAATATTAGGAGATTGAAATAGTGCCAAACAAAGACAAATAAAGTAAAATAAAATAGAGACATTATTTTATTAATATGAATTGTAGTGTTACAAAATTTGACTTCTTATAACGCTAGAAATCGCCTGGCGCTATCGCCTTCTAAAAGAGATCCCAAAATTGTTCTAATCAGAGCTAGCGCCTGCGCTAGGTGCTACCGTCGGTGCTAGTGGACATGTTGGAATTATGGCTTCAACCTTGGGGGCAACCTTCTTATGCTATCCTTGAGTCATATGGTCTTATTTCATGCACACTTAAACACACAAGATCAAATATACGTAGGATTTGTTATTCTCAAACCTAGGAGATGTGGAAGACCATGTTCCAACAGTAGAGTCCCAAAAATATTCCTACAAAGAGTTCTATGAAAAGTGCTACGAAGAGTCCTACGAAGAGTAATCCTCTGAAGAGTACTAAAAAGACTACTAAGAAGAGTCCCAAAAAGAGTTCTACGAAGAGTCCTATGAATTGTCATATGTAGTGGCCTATGAAGACTCCTACGAAGAGTCATACAAAGAGTCCTATGAGGAATCCAATGAAGAGTCATAAAAAGTATCCTAAGAAGACACCTAAGAAGAATCCAAAAAAAGAGTTCTACAAAGATTCCTACAAAGAGACCTTCAAAGAGACTTACAAAGAGTCCTACGAAGATTTCTAATAAGAGTCATACGAATAGTCCGTCAAAGAGTCATACGAAGTGTCAACAAAATATCCAACAGAGAGTCCTATGAAGTGTCCTATAAAGAATCCTATTGTGAGTCCTACGAGAAGTCCAACAAAGCGTTCTACAAATAGTCCTTTAAAGTGTCCTATGAAGAGTCATACAAAGAGTCCTACAAAAAGTCCTATGTAGAGTACTACAAACAATTCGAGAATGAGTCCTATGAAGAGTCTTATGATGAGTTCTACAAAGAGTGCTACGATGAGTTCTATATGGATTCCTACAAAGAGTCCTACCTAGAGTCCATATTGAGTCCTACAAAAAGTCCAACGAAGTGTCCTAAGAAGAGCCTACGAAGAGTCCTACGAAGAGTTCTATGAAAAGTGATACGAAGAGTATTAAGTACAGTCCTACTAAGTGTCCTACGAAGATTCTTACAAGGAGTCATACGTAGAGTCCAACGATGAATCCTATGACAAGTCCAAAATAGAGTCTAATGAAGAGTCCTAAAAAGAGTCTTTCGAATAGTCCTATGAAGTGTCCTAAGTAGAGTCCAACTAAGAGTCCTACAAAGATTTCTACGAAATGTCCTATGGAGATTCCTATGAATTGTCCTATAAAGAGTCCTACAATGAGTCTAATAAGGAGTCCAACAAAGATTTCTACAAATAGTCCTAAGAAGTTACTTACGAAGTGTCCTACAAATAATTCTAAATAGAGTCCAATGAAAAATCCTACGAAGTGTCATAAGAAGAGTCCTAGCAAGACTCCTAACAAGATACCTAAGAATTGAACTAAGAAGAGTCCTAAGATGAGACCTACAAAGCATCCAATTGGATATCCTACAAAAAGTCTTATGAAGATTCCTATGAAGAGTTCTACAAAGAGTCTTATGATGAGTCCTATAAGGAGTACATCAAAGAGTCTTAAGTGGAGTCCTAAGAAGATTTCTGGTAAGAGTCCAACAAATATTCCAATGAAGAGTCCTATAAAGAGTCCTATGTAGATTCCTACGAAGAGTCGAAGGAAGAGTCGTATGAAAAGACCTACGAAGTATCCCACGAAGAGTCTTACATAGAGTCCTACGAAGAGTCCTAAGTTGAGTCCTATGAGAATCCTTACTTGAGTCCTATGAATTGTTCTACGAAGTGTCATACCAAGAGTCCTATGAATAGGCCTTCAACGAGCCCTAAGTAGAGTTCCAAGAATAGTGCTACGAAGAGTCCAATGATGTGTCCTATGAAGAGTCCAATGATGTTTCCTATGATGAGTCCTACGAAGAGTCCAATGAAGAGTGCTACGAAGAGTCCTATGAGGAGTGCTATGAAGAGTCCTACGAAGAGACCTATGAAGAGTCCTACAACGAGTCCTATGTAGGGTCCTACAAAGAGTACTACGAAGAATCTTACAAAGATTCCTACGAAGAATCCAATGAAGAGACCAAAAATGTGTCATAAGAAAAGCCCTAAGAAGAATCCTACAAAGTGTCTTGCGAAGAGTCCTACAAGGAGTCCTAGGAATAGTCCTAACAAGAGTCCAATGAAATTTCTTAAGAATATAACTAAGAAGAGTCCTAAGAAGGTACCAACAAAGATTCCGACAAGAAATCTTATGAAGAATGCTACAAATAGTTCTCTAACGAGTTCTTAGTAGTGTCCTAACAAGAATCCTACGAGGAATCCTACAAAGAGTCCTAAGTATAGTCCTAACAAGAGTCCTACGAATAGTCCTACGAAGAGTCCTAACAAGAGTCCTTCAAAGAATCCAATGAAAAGTCCTATGATGTATCCTAGAAAGAGTCCTACAACAAGTCATACAATGAGTCCGACAAAGAGTTCTATGAAGAGTCTTATAAAGTGTCCTATGAAGAATCTTACAAAGAGTTCTACAATGAGTCCTATGTAGAGTCCTACAAAAAATCCTAAGAAGAGTCCAACGAAGAATCCTATAAAGATCCCTACAAAGAATCCTAACAAAATTCCTAAGTTGAGTCCTAAGAAGAGTCCTTCAGAGAGTCCTACGAAGAGTCCTCACTATATTCCATTAAAGAGTCCAACAATAGTCCTACGAAGAGTCATACAAAGTGTCGTAAGTAAAGTCCCAAGATGAATCCTATGAACAGTCCTACATAGATTCCTACATAGTGTCTTAAGAACAGTCTGACAAAGAGTCATAAGATGAGTCCTAAGAAGTGTTTAATGTTGAGACCTATGAAGAGTCCTATAAAGGGTCCTAAGAAGAGTCCTACAAAGAGTCCAAAGACGTGTCCTAAGCAGATTCCTACGATGAGTTCTACAATGAGTCCTACAAAAAGTCCTAAGTAGAGTGCAATGAAAAATCCTATGAAGAGTCCTATGAAGAGTCTTACGATGAGTTCTAGAAAAGTCCTAAAACAACTCCTATAAGGAGTCCTTCAAAGAGTCCTATCTATAGTCCCAAGTTGAGTCCTACAAAGAGTCCTATGAAGTGCCTATGAAGAGTCCTATGAAGAGTCCTACGAAATGTTCTATGAAGAGTCACACGAAGATTTCTAAGTAAAGTCCTACTAAGAGTCCTACGAAGAGTCTTACAATGAGTCCTACGAAGAGTCCAATGAAGACTCTTAAAAAGTGTCCTAAGAAGAGTCCTAAGAAGAACGCTAAAAAGAGTCTTACGAAGATTCCTAATGAAATGTTTGAAGAACAGACCTAATAAGAGTCTAAAGAATAGAACTAAGAAAAGTCCAATGAAGAGACCTACAAATAGTCCTACTAGGAGTCTTATGAAGAGTCCTAAAAATAATACTACGATGAGTCCTAAGTAGTGTCTTATGAATATTCCCACAAAGAGTCCTATGAAGAGTCCTACAAAGAGTAGTACAAAGAGTCCTACAAGAGTCATATGAAGAGTCTTACGTGGAGTCCTACAAAGAGTCCTAAGTATCTATTTCTAACAAGAGTCCTACGGAGAGTCCTATAAGATTGCAAAGAAGTGTCCTACGAAAATTCCTAAGAGTCATACGAAGATTCCTACAAAGAGTCAAACTAAGAGGCTTACAAAGAATCCTAGAAAGAGTCCAATGAAGATTACTTGGAAGAGTCCAAAGAAGAGTCCTAAAAAGAGTACTATGAAGAGTCCTACAAATAGTCCTAACAAGAGTCCTAAGTAGAGTCCTAATAAGAGTTCTAAGAGGACTCCTACAAAAAGTCCTATGAATAATTCTAAGAAACATCTTATGAAGAGTCCTAAGTAAAGTTCTATTATGATTCCTATGAAGATTCTTACAAAAAGTCCTACGACTAGTCCAATGAAGCATCCTAAAATGTTTCCTAAGAAGAGTCCTAAGAAGATTCCAAAGAAGTTTCCTGAGAAGAGTACAACGAAGAGGCAAAAGAATAAAACTAAGATGAGTCCTAAGAAAAGACCTACGAAGTGTTCAACTAGCAGTCCTACGAAGATTCCAACGTTGAATCATAAGATGAGTCCTACAAAGATTCCTACGAAGAGGACTAAAAAGAGTCTTTCGAATAGTTCTATGAAGAGTCCTAAGTAGAGTCCAACTAAGAGTCCTATGAAGAGTCCTATGAAATATCATATGTAGAGTCCTATGACATGTCCTATAAAGAGTCCTACAATGAGTCCAATGAGGAGTCCAACAAAGAGTTCTATGAATAGTCCTAAGAAGTGACCTACGAAGAGTCCTACAAAGAGTTCTAAGCAGAGTCCAATGAAAAATTCTATGAATTGTCCTTAGAAGATTCCTAACAAGTCTCCTAACAAGAGTCCTATGAATTGGACTAAGAAGAGTCCTAAGAAGAGGCCTACGAAGCATCTAACGAGGAGTCCTACAAAAAGTCATATGAAGATTCCAGAGTTCTGCAAAGAATCCTACGATGAGTCCTATAAGGAGTCTGTCAAAGAGTCCTAAGTAGATTCCCAAGAAGAGTCCTACGAAGAGTTCTATAAAGATTACAATAAAGATTGCTACGAAGAGTCCTATGAAGAGTCCTATGTAGATTCTTACGAATAGTCCGACGAAGATTCCTACGAAGAGCCCTATGAAGTGTCCCATGAAGAGTCCTACATAGAGTCCTAAGAAAAGTCCTTATTTGAATCCTATGAAGAGTCCTAACAAGAGTCCTATGTAGAGTGTTATACATGATCTACCAAGAATCCTACGAATAGTCCTATAATGAGTCATAAGTAGAGTCCTAAGAAGATTGCTATGAAGAGTCCTATGAAGAGTCCAATGATGAGTCCTAAGAAAAGTCCTACAAAGATTCCTACAATGGGTCCTAATAAGATTCCTACAAAGATTCCAAAGAATTGTCCCAAGAAGAGTCCTACGATGAGTTCTTCAAAGAGTCCTTAGTAGAGTGCTATGAAAAAATTCTTACAAAGAATCCTATGAAGAGTCTTATGATGAGCTCTACAAAGATTCCTACGAGGATTCCTACAAAGTATCCTAACTATAGTCTCAAATTGAGTCCTACAAAGAGTCCTATGAAGAGTATTTCGGAGAGTCCTAAGAAGAGTCTACAAAGAATCCTGCGAAGAGTTCTATGAAGTTTCATAGGATGAGTCCTAAGTAGAGTCCTACTAAGGGTCCCACGAAGAATCCAATGAAGAGTCTTAAAAAGTTTCCTAAGAAGAGTCCTAAGAAGTATCCAAAAAAGTGTCTTACGAAGAGTCCTACGGAGAGTTCTATGAAAAGTCCCAATAAGAGTCAAATGAAGATTCCTAAGAATAGAACTAAGAAGACTCCTAAGAAGATACGTACAAAGAGTTCTACTAGGACTCGTACGAAGAGTCCTACAAATAGTACTACGATAAGTCCTAAGTAGAGTCATTCAAATTATCCCACAAATAGTCCTACGAAGAGTCTTACAAAATGTCATACGAAGAGTCCTACAAAGAGTTCAATGAATAGTCATATGTGGAGTCCTACAAAGAGTCCTAAGTATCTGTTTCTAACAAGAGTCCAACGTATAGTCTATGAGGAGTCCTATAGAGATTCCAATGAACACTCCCACGAAGTGTCCTAACAAGAGTCCTACGATGAGCCTGACATAGATTCCTACAAAGAGTCAAATGAAAAGTCCTACAAAGATTCCCACGATGAGTCCTATGAATATTACTAGGTAGAGTCCTAAAAAGAGTCTTAAAAAGAGTCCTACGAACAGTCCTACAAAGAGTCCTAAGTAGAGTCCTCACAAGAGTTCTAATAAGACTCCTACAAAGAGCCCTACAAATAGTTTAAGGAAGCTACCTACAAAGAGTCCTAAATAACGTCCTACGATGATTCCTATGAAGATTCCTACAAAGAGTCCTATGAATAGTCCAATGAAATGTCCTAAAATGTTTCCTAAGAAGTGTCCTATGAAGATTCCTAAGAAGAGTCCAAACTAAACTCCTAATAAGATTCCTAAGAATAGAAAATAGAAGAGTCCTAAGAAGAGACCTACGAAGCATCCAACTAGGTGTCCGATAAAAAGTACTATGAAGATTCCTTTGAAGAGTTCTACAAAGAGTACTACCACGAGTCCTATAAGGAGTCCAACAAAGAGTCCTATGTAGAGTCCCAGTAAGGAGTCCTATGAAGAGTTCTACAAATAGTCCTACGAAGAGTCCAATGAGGAGTCCAATGTAGATTCCTACAGAGAGTCGTATGAAGAGTCCTGTAAAGATAAATACGAAGTATCCCTTGAAGAGTCCTACATCGAGTCCAATGAAGAGTCCTATGTTGAGTTCTATGAAGAGTCCTAACAAAAGTCCTACAAAGATATCTATGAAGTGCCCTACAAAGATTCCTATGAATAGTCTACAAAGATTCCTAAGTAGAGTTCCAAGAAGTGTGATACAATTTGTCCTAAGAAGAATCCTATGAAGAGTCCTATAAAGTGTCCTACGAAGAGAGATATGAAGAGACCTACAAAGATTCCTATGAATATACCTAATAAGTGTCATACGTAGTGTTCTATGAAGAGTCCAATAAAGAGTCCTAAGTAGGGTCCTACGAAGAGTACTACGAAGAGTCTTAGAAAGAGTCCTACGAAGAGTCCAATGAAGTGACTAAAAAAGTGTCATAAGAAGAGTCCTAAGAGGAATCTTACGATGAGTCTTACGAAGAGTCCTAAGAATAGTCCTAACAAGAGTCCAATGAAGAGTCCTATAATAGAACTAAAAAGAGTCCTAAGAAGGGACCTATAAAGATTCCTACTAGGAGTCTTATGAAGAGTGATACAAATAGACCTCCGACGAGTCCTCCGACGAGGAATGACATCCTCACAACCATGGGAGAGCTTGAAGGGGGTCTCACCAGTGGCGGTGTTGGGCGTAGTCCTTAGAGCCCACATGACCGAAGGAAGTTGCTCCACCCAACACCCCTTTAAGTTTTCTACTTTCTTCTTGAGCAGGTTCACTGTGATCTTGTTCGCCGCCTCCACCTGTCCGTTGCTCCTGGGGTGATGGACGGATGAGAACCTGAGGTCAATCCCCAACTGACTGCAGAAGCTAATGAATTCTTCACTATCAAATTGAGGGCCATTATTTGTGACTATGGATTATGGGAGACAATGTCGGTAGATGATCTCCCCCCATACGAAGTTGCGTATTACCTTGGAGGTGACCTTGGCCAAAGCTTTAACTTCCAACCACATAGAGAAGTAGTCGATCATGACAGAGAGAAACCTTCTTTGCCCACTTGCCTAGGGGAAAGCTCCTACCAGATCCATCCCCCATATGGAGAAGGTCCACGATGCTGTGATGCTTCTTAGCCTCTTAGCTGGCAGAAGTTGAAGCGGGGCGAACAATTGACATTTCTTGAAGAACTCTGCAGCATCCTTGCTTAGGGTCGGCCAGAAGTACCCCTGCCTCACTATCCTTGACTCCAACGTCATACTCCCCGAAAGTCTACCACATTCGTTGGAGAGAACCTTATCCAGGACCATTAGGACCTCCTCCTAGAAAATGCATCGTGCTAAGAGTCCCGAGAGAGTCTTCCGATAAAAGTCCCCCTCATGAAGCACGTAGTAAGCAGACATGTACCTAAAGTGCCTTTGGTCCAAAACCTCTTCCGGAAACTTGCATGTTGCCAGGAAGGTCATTATAGGGTCCTTCCACGAGGGTCGTTGCTCTGTATCCATGAGTACCCCCTCTTCAATCGATGGGTGGAAAAGATCTGTCAAGGTCCCTCGAGCCCGAGGACAAATTTTGGCCAACTGATCCGCATAGGAACTCTCTTCCCGTGGTATGTGCTTGATGGAGAAAGTTTTGAATGTTCCTATGAGACCCCTCACTTTGGTTAGATACCTCATGAGTGTGGGCTCCATGTAACGCCCCTGATTTTCGTTAATTATTTTACGTACCCTCTGTGATGTAATTTTGGCGTAAGGGCGTTATGCCAGCTCGTCTGGTAGTGTTTCGAGCTTTAGCTTAGTTAAAGCTTGTGATTTAGGTCAAGCGTGCGAGATTTCACGTCGTTTCGAGTTAAAGTGAAGATTTTGAGTGGATATCAAGATTTTAGCTTCGGAAGGCTTTATCTGGAGTTTGGCTCGTCGGAATTGAATTCTGACTCCGCCGTTGGATTCGTAGCGCCGTTTTTCTGTTAAGGCGTGAATTTCGTGGGAATCTGAGTTGTTCTGGTCGCCCTCGCAGTTTAAGTAATAAGGGAATTAATTAATTAATTAAATATTAAATTAGGTTTTCATATAAATACCTAAAACATCTCCTCCTATTCATCATCTTCTCCCTCGCTCAAAAGTAGCCACCGAGCGAGAGAGGCGAGTGCGGAGTGTCGGATAGCTTCCGGCCGGCGGTTTCTAGGGCTGTGGTGGTCGGAATCGTGATTGGATTGAAGATTTGGAAAGCTCTCGGCGAGATCTTCGTTCTAGCGGTAAGCTTTTCTCGTTTCGTGGAGTTTTGGGAGATTTGGCGGTGACCTAACTCTTCCTTTTGGTCCGAATCGTTCTAGGATTTCGTGCTTGAGTGTTTCCTTAGCCTTCGGAGCGGAGGATCTCGAGTTTTGCAAGGTTAAGGCAAGTGGTTTCTTCCTCTTTCTCTCTTGATTCTTTTGACGATTGGTTTGCTCGTTTTGAGCTCTTGTCATGCTGATTAGCAAGAGTTTTGTGTGTTTGGTGTAGTAACTTATGATCTAGAACCTCCCCTTGATTTTCTCCTCTTCAATCTTACCCTAGTATCTAGTTTTTCCTTGGAGAAAACCATGAGCTAAATAAATTCCATTTTTTTCTTGCTGATTCTAGCTTACTCGAGAAATCACCTACCTTATGTCTCGAGAAACTGCTTATTACTCGAGAAATTGTCTGTCTTGTCTCGATAAATCCTTTACATGTCTCGAGAAATCCCTTGCTTTGTCTCGAGAATTCCTTGATGTCTCGAGAAATCCCTTGCTTTGTCTCGAGAATTCCTTGATGTCTCGAGAAATCCCTTGCTTTGTCTCGAGAATTCCTTGATGTCTCGAGAATTCCTTCTGATGTCTCGAGAAGTCACCTTTCGTATCTCGAGATACTGCCTTTTTCTCGAGAATTCAACCTTCTATTTCTCGAGAAGTCCTCAATTTGAGGTGGTTTTTGTATGGTTTTCGGTGGTGGGATTTCAAAATTTGGACGGGGCTCTGCCCCGCACCCCGCAAGGGCTCTGCCCCTTGACACCGCTAGGGGCTCTGCCCCTTGACACCGCTAGGGGCTCTGCCCCTAAGACCCCGCCAGGGGCGCGGCCCCTTGGAACCCCGCCCGGAACGCATGTGATTTCGTTGAGTTTTTGTGTTTGAATCTCGTGTCCCCTCGGGTGTACTTAGATGATTGCCAGTGACCCTTCGGTGCTCCTGATCTCGAATCCCTCTCGGTTGAACCTCTTTTTACTCGTTGTGGTCCGTTAACATTTGAGTCACTCTTATGATTCATATTGATCGATGTGTACTTCGTCTTGACCCTATTTCTTAGGGCCTTCCAGTGATTATCCTTTCGGGCAGCGTCCTGTGTTTAATTAAAATTTAAGTAATAAGAACTACTGTCTTTAGCCTTACACAGTAGTTGTGTTTGGGGGACAGTGGGGGGGGGGGGGGGGGGAAATGTTATAGCCTTGCACGGTAGTCGTGTTTGGGTCTAGTGGTACCCGCACCTGGTTTTGGGTTGTGGGTAGCAGAGGTAGTTAACCGCTCCCGTATAATTTGAGCTGATCAGTCTCTTTAATTGATGAAACTAAATAAATGAACGTGTTGTTCCTCTTTTGGTATTTACTGCACTTGATGTTTGTTGACTCTTTGTTTAGAGCTCTCTTTCAGGAAATTTGGCTTGGGTTGGTACTCCTTATGCCTTGCTTGTTTTTCTGTTAGTTTCCTGCCACTTGCAATTCCTTGCTGAGGCGTTCTTTGTTTTATTGAATGCCTCAGGTTCAGAGCTGTAACGGCTAGTGGTGTAGCCTGAAGTTCAGAGTTTTAGTAGCTGTTCACCCCGCTGCTGCGAGGTAGTTGTTTTAGTTACTTCTTGTGCTCAGACATACTAGTTGGTGCCAATGGGTTAATGTCATGTTGTTGACGCCCATTATGCCCCTTTTTATACTTTATTGATTATTTGCCAGATTATGCCACTACTTTTAGATCTTGTGTATCTTACCCTCTGGGAATGATTTATGCTAGGTGCACTATAGTTATAAAATGTTTTTTTTTCTTCATCCTCATTGCATTCTTTCTAACTGAAACCCTTACTTTAAAGTCGCCTAAAGGTATTTTCTACTCCTACAGTACGCCTAGTTATGTGCATATCATTTACCTCATGCTCCGTCGTTTGCATACATGTAGGACTTTAAGTAAATTAAATCAAGTACTTTCCGCTGCAATTATATATACTTTCTCGGTGGACTAGTTGATCCACGAACTGAGAGACACAGTTCTTATCTCAAAACCCCTGATAAATGATTTCAAATGATGACTTATCATATAATCAAGTTTGTTTAGTTAAGTAATAGGTTCCCGCCTGAGCGTCTACAGTTGTCTCCTGTATGACGTGGCATCATGACGTGTATTTTCTCTTACTCTGATATTCTTAAATTCGGAGAAAATGCGGGTTGTGACACTCCATTACCTCGAACTCACACTTGATCTGTGAGGCTATTACCATTGAATCGGTGAGGACCTCCACATCGTGAACACCCAATTCCTGGGCCAGATGTAGGCCGACGATCACTACCTCATACTCCGCCTGGTTGTTGGTGATGGGAAAATGTATTACCAACGCTTGCTCAATTTTCACTCCATGGGGGCTTTCCAACACTACTCCCCCTCCTAGAGAGTTTCTTGCTGAGGCCCTGTCCACCACCAACTTCCAGGGGAAGAAGTGGAGGGATTTCTCCTCTTCCATCTCAACTACATAGTCTGCCATGAAATCTGCCACAACCTGAGCCTTCATCGATAGACGAGGGACAAATGTGATATTGAACTCGCTCAGCTCCACCGACCACTTTGTGAGCCTTCCTGAATGCTCTACTCCTTCAAAGATTTTGCGAAGGGGGTGGTCGGTCACCACTTGGATCAAATGGGCCTGGAATTATGGCATAAGCTTCCTGGCCGAGATGACCAGAGCGAAAGCAAGCTTTTCTAAAATTGGGTATCGGAGCTCCGCCTTCTTCAGAACCCTGCTCACGTAGTAGATGGGCATCTGCCTCTTACCCTCTTCCCAGACCAAGATGGAGCTCACAACTTCAGCCCCAACTCTGAGGTACAATGTTAGGCTCTCCCCCTCCTTAGGACCCTGGAGCAGCAGAGCCTTGGTGAGTTGACTCTATAGGGTGTGGAAGGCCTCCTCACATTCCTTCATCCATTCGAACTTTTGATTGCCTCGCAACACCTTGAAAAAGGGGGAGCATTTCTCCGCCGCCCGGGAGAGAAACATACTCAACCCTGTGAGCTTTCCATTCAGGCGCTGGACTTCCTTCACATTCCGAGGCGATCCCAATTCCATTATAGCTTTCACTTTATCCGGGTTGGGCTCTACCCCGACCGGGGTATGGAGGTGACCCAGAAATTTCCCTTTGCCGGCCCCAGAAATACATTTTGAAGGGTTCAACCACATTTTGAACCTACGTAGGGTGGCAAAGGTCTCTTTGAGGTCCTTGAGGTGGTAGCTCACATCCTTGCTCTTCACCATGATATCATCTACGTATACCTCCATGATCCTTCCCCTTTGTTCCCGGAAGACTCGATCCGTCATCCTCTGGTATGTTGCCCCTGCATTTTTTAGCCCAAATGACATCATCTTATAGCAGTAGCAGCCTTCTCTCGTGATGAAAGAGACATCCTTTACTTCTAGCAGGTGCATCCTGATCTGATGATAACCTGAAAAAGCATCTAAAAAACTCATTACAGAAAAACCTATGGCTGAGTCAACCAACGCGTCGATCTGAGGCAAAGGATAACAATCCTTAGGGCCATCTTTGTTTAAAAGAGAAAAATCAATACACATTCTCCAGCGACCATCGCCCTTCTTTACCATAACGACATTGGAGACCCAGCCTAGATACTAGATCTCCGATACAAAAGTTGCTTTGAGGAGCTTTTCCACTTCCTCGCGGATTGGCTCCTCCAGCTTGTCGGCAATGGCCCTCCTCTTCTGTCGGATGGGGCGGGCCCTTGGATCGAGGTTGAGTCAGTGGCAGACCACGTCCGCATCGATGCCCGGCATGTCCGCCGCGCTCCATGCGAAGATGTCCATGCTCCTTTGGATGCACTCCAGCTTCTTCCTCCTGTCCTCCGGGCCAAGGCCTTCGCTGACCCGCACCTTCTCCACTTTCCCCTCCTGGGTGGTGACCTCCATCTCGACTACTTCTTCCACCGCATCAAGCCGGGGCAGCTCTTCCCATCTTCCCCTTGCCTCTCTTCCCTCTGCTAGGGTCTCCACTTCCACCGCAACCTCCTCCTTCATCGGCTCGGCCTGCTCCCCCTGAGCTTCCCCCATCTCCTCTTCTCAAATGCTGCTCTCTCCTTCTCCTGCCTCCTTTTCTTCTTCTCGCCCCTCCAGCCAATCATCTCCATATCCACCTCCTCAGCCCCCTCCATCCAGGAGATGTTGTTGACGACAGTCACATAACACTGCCTCGCCACCTTTGCATCCCCCCGGATTCGGATGTGGACTCCTCCGCTGTGGAACTTCAAGCACAGGTGGAAGGACGAGGGAACACACCGGAAGGTACTGATGAGAGGGCGTCCAAAGATTGCATTATAGCGGCAAGGAGTGTCGACAATGATGAACCGTCAGTTCCTAGTGACCCCTCCCAACATCACCTAGTGACCGACTCCTCCCTCGACCTCCTTTCTTTCTCCTGAAAGTCAAAACAATGGCCCATCTGAGGCATGCACCCTCTTTGCTTCCACCTCCATGTTGTCAAAGGCCTTCTTGAAGATTACATTCACGGAGCTCCCTTTGTTGACCAAGATCAGGGAGACCGTGAAATTCTTGATTGTCGTCTATATCACCAAGGTGTCACAGAATGGATCTTCAAAGTCTAGCATGTCCTCCGACGAGAAAGTGATCTTCTCCAAAGGGTGTGGGGCTTGGGAGGTCGACGCTACGCTCCTCTGAAACATCGCTTGGAAGCTCCTCTTGCGAGTGGCTTCTATCCCAACCCGCCATGGATCACTCCAATCCCTCCCCTGGCTCCCACATCTACCATATCCTCACACCTATCTTCCCCCTCTTCGGGTAACACTTCTTCAATCCTTACAGGTCGCTGTTGTTGTTGACCTCTTGCCCTCACCTCCAGAAACTCTAGGCAGGTGGCCATCGCATGACCTTCCTCCTGGTGGAAGTCATAATAGGGCAACGCCACCTTACCCACTCTTCCTCCTCTTCCTCTTCCTCCTCTTCCTCCTCTTCCTCGGCCTACTATCATGGCTTCCTCCCGAGGGGGTGAGGGGGTCTGGGACATTGCCTCCATCCTGGGTGATTGACCATCCCTTCCCCCCTTACCTGGTAACCTCTATCCTGACCTCACGCCAGTCCTACCTGGGGTCTCCAAGCCAACCAATTAAGGGGCTCCTGATGCACCCAATCCTACTGCTGCCCCAGAACCCGCTGACCTTTAGGCTCATCCCTTCTTCTTCCCTCCTGCTGCCTCACCTCCGGCTCGCTCAGCCTCACCAACCTCTTTGCAAAATCTGGGTTGGCGTCCTCCCCTTCAATCTCTTTCGCCGCCTTCTCCATCAATTCCTCGAAGGATAGAGGGGCCTTTCTCTTTAGGTTCATTTTGAAAAACCCCTCCCGTAGCCCCACTATGAAGGCCAGCTGGAGAGTGAACCCCGACACCTCTTGGATGAGCAGGACCTCTTCCTAAAACCTATCCACCTAATGGGCCAGTGACACCCCTGGTACTTTCTTGATTTTTAAGAGTGCCTCTGCGTCCTTCTTCCTATTCTTTGACGTTGAAAAGCGCAACCTGAAGATCCAACGCAGATCCTCGAAGGCGTAGATAGAGCCACAAGGCCTACATTATTTATAATAATTATTATATAATATTTTAATAATAATTAGTTTATTTTTATTTATTTTTATTATAATTTATGTCTAATTTGCTTTCTTTTGTATTTTCAGGTAATCTGGGGTTGTTAATAGCAAATTCAAGCCCACAACCGTCTTCAGGGAAAATAAAGGAACAAATTTTCAAAAATCCCCAGTACATGCCCCAGGTCACGGGCGTGACCTAAGGGCGTGACCTATGTCATGCCCGTGTCCCTCCTTCAACCCTCGAAAGACTTTTGCCACGTTAGATTAAAATTACACGCCCCATGTCATTGGCGTAACAGAGGGCGTGACCTTTAGGTCATGGGCATAACTCGCCCGATATATCCTTCAATGCAAGTGGTGTATAGATTGCGCCGTGTACCAAGAGCGGTGTCCTGCCAATTAATGATGTCTGGCAATTTTATTTGATTGATTTCATATGGCTAGTATATGAATATCAATTCTTGATCCATTTTCTATTTGATCGAGAGTTCCGTGAATTTGTGTAGACCATTCATTGGTGAAAGGTGATGCATGCTCTCCTCGAGAGAGGATGACATAAATCTTTCGTATTAATATCAAATCCAATTATGGTTTCACCACCTAAAGCAAGCTTAGGGGTTTCGACTGGCCGAGGGGTCTTAATCGATCAACCTAAGGTTAGTTTGTAGTGAATTCTCGAGAGAATCACTTTCATAATTTGGGAATCTCCACGGTCGAATTATTCTATAATATTTGTTATGAATCTATATTTTTTGATTAATTCAACTTAAGAAGGAATTCCGATCGAATACTCTCTTCTTCCTTTTCTCTTTTGTCATTCTAAAAATCTTTTTATATTTAGATAAAATAATATTAATTTGCTTGAGTAGAAGTAATCAACAGACCCGTGGAATACGACACTTGATATTTATTTTTAAATATCCTATACTATGAACGATATGTGCTCTTGCCTATAGTTCATAGAATTTGGAGAAAATAAAATAATAAATTTTAGTTATCATGTTTTTGGCGCCATTGCCGGGGAGTTATTATTGTTGATATTTTGAAAGCATAAATTATATTACTTTTATCAATCTCTTTCTCTGCCCTCATTTCTCTTTTTGATTTTTCTTTTCCAATTCCATTCTATTAATTGACGGTTGTCAAATTTTCTTTCTTAAAAAAATGTTAGCTTAATTGGCCGCCAAAGTTGTCGAGCTTCAAAACAAAGTCAATCATTTAGAAGCCACATGAAAGCGCCAAATTATTTGTAATTATTGTACTGCGCCTCATCATTGTGATGAATGTTATTTTCATTTTCCTTCCCCAAATTTATATTATGAAAATGATTTTTTTCAATCTTATGCAAATAATTTTGATAATAATTACAATCATAATTTTCCCTCTTTTTATGAAAATAATTGTTCCAACTTTGATGAAAATGTTTTTCTAATTTTCAAGCGAATAATTTTTTGGTTTTTAATACTTTTTCTTCAAACTCCAAAGTAGATTACTCTTGGTGGCAAGCTCACCCGGATAGTTTTTGGAGAGATGAAGACAAATTTTTAAATTTGAATTTTTGTTCTTCTTCTTTTGCGCCACATGTCTCGTCCTCTAATTTTGGGGAATTTTCACAATTTCAATTTGATCCTCCTCCCCAAAATTTAGATGAGAATATTTTTTCTTCTATTACTTTGTCTCCATGTTTGGATAATTTAGTTATGGAGGAACATGATTTTTCATGTAATCCTATAGTTTATTTTACCAAAAATGAAGAAAAATTTTTGTGCGAAGAATATCTTAATGTTATGGGCACACAAGATGAAATAGAAGACGAACTTGTTTCTTCCCCTACTCCACCCCGGTTTTCTTTTGTTTGCCATGAATTTTCACAAAATTCTTCTATTAGTGTTGTCCATGACATTCATAGGAACTTTGTGTCCAAAATTTTCTTTCACTTGGTAATGCATTAGATTTTTCTCAAGAAAAATTTATTTTAGAAAATGAACAACCGGAGCTTGACCATGTAGTTTTACAAGCACCTACTCCTTGCGCAAAATTTCCTGACTCAATTATTTGTGATTCTTTTTATACTAATAATTATCATGTTGACGATGAGCTGTTACCACCACAAATATTTGATGATCCATATGCCGCTCATCTTCATATATCCAAATCACCTCAGGTATTTATATGTGATTTGGATTTGCATACTCAAGTTCAAAGACAAAAGAAGAATCACATATTAAGCGGAGGAGTCGTCGGGAGACCAACTTCGGCACATTCACCTAAGTGTGAATTAAGGGAGTTTCCTGTGCATGTCTCTTTTAAATTTCCATTTCGCTAAAAATAACTGTCTAGCTTAAAGAAAGGAAAAAGAAAGAGCTTTTGGGAGGCGCCCCTTGGTTATCTTATTTTCTTCCACATTCCTTTTTAATCCTTTTTATTTTCTTATTTCATTCCCCCCACCTATTTGGTTTTTTAAACATTGGGACAATGTTTATGTTGAAACCGATCTCTCGGTCTCTGTGGAGTTCGGGGCCCTCAGCAAGCTGAGGGGCGACCAACACTTACTCCCCCAAAGGGAGACCTCTAGGTTGAAGGTTGAGGAACTATGGACTGGACCAAGGGCTTAGTGGGGAGGTCCCGCCACGTACCCGGAAGCCCCTTAGGAACTTCCCCTCCCAAGCCACTACTAAGCTTGGGCACCACTGGAGGCTCTCCTCACCACCTAGAGAGACTTGGGGAGGGAGAGAGAGTCAGAGAGCTAGCCTAGAATGAGCCTCTCCAAATGGTGCCCCCTTGGTCCTATTTATAGGATTTCTGGATCTGGGCTGCAGATAGCCGAAAACAGGCCCGCGGAATTACAAAAATACCCTCGGATTGCGCTGCAGATAGCCAAATCCCGCTGTTCTAGAACACTAAACGCAGACCGACCCCTCCACCCGGAACTGGGCGAGAGGGGGTACCTCGCAGGGCTCGGCGAGCCCCCTAACTGGGGTGGGGCGAGACCCGGGGGTCGACTCCCCTGCTGGTCTCACCCCTCTGCTGGGGCTGGGCGAGACCCAGCTAGGGGTGGCCCCCTGCTCGTCTCACCCCACTGCTGGGGCTGGGCGAGACACAGCTAGGGATGGCCCCCCTGCTGGTCTCGCCCAACTGCTGGGGCTGGGCGAGACCCAGCTAGGGGCGGCCCCCTTGCTGGTCTCGCCCCCCTGCTGGGGTTGGGCGAGACCCAGCTAGGGGCGGCCCCCCTGCTGGTCTCGCCCCCCTACTGCCAGGGGCGTGGGGGCGAGAGGAGCTCGCCCCCTGGAGGGGATGGGGGCGAGTGGAGCTCACCCCCCTTGCTCTGGTAGCGGGGCGAGAGGAGCTCGCCCCCCCCGGGGTCTCGCCCCCCTGCTGCTGGGGGCACGGGGGCGAGAGGAGCTCACCCCCCTGGAGGGGACGGGGGCGAGAGGAGCTCGTTCCCCTTTCCTTGGGGCATGGCAAGAGGAGCTCGCCCCCCCCCCCCCCCCCCCCCGGGTCTCGCCCCCTGCTGCTGGGGGCGCGGGGGCGAGAGGAGCTCATCCCCCTTGCCTTAGGGTGAGGCGAGAGGAGCTCGCCCCCCCTGGGGTCTCGCCCCCCTACTGCTAGGGGCGCGGGGGCGAGAAGAGCTCGCCCCCTCAGAGGGGACGGGGGCGAGAGGAGCTCGCCCCCTTGCCTTGGGGCGGGGCGAGAGGAGCTCGCCCCCCTGGGGTGTCGCCCCCCTGCTGCTAGGGGCGCGGGGGCGAGAGGAGCTCGCCCCCCCCCCCTAGAGGGGACGGGGGCGAGAGGAGCTAGCCCCCCTTGCCTTGGGGCGGGGTGAGAGGTGCTCGCCCCCCTGGGGTCTCGCCCCCCTGCTGGGGGCGCGGGGGCGAGAGGAGCTCGCCCCCCTGGAGGGGACGGGGGCGAGAGGAGCTCGCCCCCTTGCCTTGGGGCGGGGTGAGAGGAACTCCCCCCCCTATTCTTGTCCCGGCCTTTGTTGGAAAAATAGGTCTAAAGACCCCTTGGGTCCCGGGGGTTCGCTCGGAGAATTCAGGGTTGTACACAATCCCCGCACTTTTCGAGCGAGGTACGCGCTCGGAAAGAAATGTCCAACCCTATATATTCGATGAGCATCGCTGGGAATCCGGCCAATGGAGCTTCTTTGAGAGAAAACACAAAGCCTCCTCGAGAGGTGCTCCATCCCTGCCGGCTAGGGAGAGTCCAGCTATCGATACCACGTTGGGATAAAACATACAGCCACCCTGAGTGGTCTTCCAACCCTGCCGGCTAGCGAGAGCCCGGCTAGCGAGACCACGTTGGAAAAAAACATGCAGCCACACTGAGTGGTCTTCCAACCCTGCCGGCTAGCGAGAGCCCGGCTAGCGGAACCATCCGAGGGGAAAAGAACATAGCTTCCCTGGGAGGTCAACCTGCACCTGCCGGCTAGTGAGAGCCCGGTCAGCAGAACCATCCGAGGGGAAAAGAACATAGCCTCCCTGGGAGATCAACCTACACCAGCCGGCTAGTGAGAGCCCGTTCAGCGGAACCATCAGAGGGGAAAAGGACATAGCCTCCCTGGGAGGTCAACCTGCACCTGCCGGCTAGTGAGAGCCCGGTCAGCGGAACCATCCGAGGGGAAAAGAACATAGCTTCCCTGGGAGGTCAACCTGCACCTGCCGTCTAGTGAGAGTCCAGTCAGCGGAACCATCCTAGGGGAAAAGAACATAGCCTCCCTGGGAGGTCAACCTGCACCTGCCGGCTAGTGAGAGCCCGGTCAGCGGAACCATCCAAGGGGAAAAGAACATAGCCTCCCTGAGAGGTCAACCTGCACCTGCCGGCTAGTGAGAGCCCGGTCAGCGGAACCATCTGAGGGGAAAAGAACATAGCGTCCCTGGGAGGTCAACCTGCACCTGCCGGCTAGTGAGAGCTCGGTCTGCGGAACCATCAGAGGGGAAAAGAACATAGCCTCCCTGGGAGGTCAACATGCACCTGTCGGCTAGTGAGAGCCCGGTCAGCGGAACCATCCGAGGGGAAAAGAACATAGCCTCCCTGGGAGGTCAACCTGCACCTGCCGGCTAGTGAGAGCCCGGTCAGCAGAACCATCCGAGGGGAAAAGAACATAGCCTCCCTGGGAGGTCAACCTGCACCTGCCGGCTAGTGAGAGCCCGGTCAGCGGAACCATCCGAGGGGTAAAGAACTTAGCCTCCCTGGGAGGTCAACCTGCAACTCCCGGCTAGTGAGAGCCCGATCAGCGGAACCATCCGAGGGGTAAAGAACATGGCCTCTCTGGGAGGTCAACCTGCACCTGCCGGCTAGTGAGAGCCCGGTCAGTGGAACCATCCGAGGGGTAAAGAACTTAGCCTCCCTGGGAGGTAAACCTGCACCTGCCGGCTAGTGAGAGCCCGGTCAGCGGAACCATCCGAGGAGTAAAGAACATGGCCTCCCTCGGAGGTCAACCTGCACCTGCCGGCTAGTGAGAGCCCGGTCAGCGGAACCATCCGAGGGGTATAGAACTTAGCCTCCCTGGGAGGTCAACCTGCACCTGCCGGCTAGTGAGAGCCCAGTCAGCGGAACCATCCGAGGGGTAAAGAACATGGCCTCCCTTTGAGGTCAACCTGCACCTGCTGGCTAGTGAGAGCCCGGTGAGCGGAACCATCCGAGGGGTAAAGAACTTAGCCGCTAGTTTTGCCTCCAACTTGCCTGTCCTTTGTTCATGGTCGAGGGTCCTATTTATAGGCTCTGGGTCGATGTCGTCACCTCCGGTGAGCCGGTGACTGGATCCCTACCTGCGCGGTCTGAAGGAAGAAGCCGTCCGGCTTGGCGGCCTGACGACGGAGGCCTCCCCTGCTGGGCGGCCTGACGGCGGAGACCGCCCCTGCTGGGCGGCCTGACGGAGGAGGCCGCCCCATGCTGGGCGCCCTGACGGCGGAGGCCGCCCCCTGCTGGGTGACCTGACGGTGGAGGCCGCCCCTGCTGGGCGACCTGACGGCGGAGGCCGCCCCTGCTGGGCGGCCTGACGGCGGAGGTCGCCCCTGCTGGGCGGCCTGACGGCGGAGGCCGCCCCTGCTGGGCGGCCTGACGGAGGAGGTCGCCCCCTGCTGGGCGGCCTGACAGCGGAGGCCGCCCCTGCTAGGCGGCCTGACGGCGGAGGCCGCCCCTGCTGGGCGGCCTGACGGAGGAGGCCGCCCCTGCTGGGCGGCCTGACGGAGGAGGCCGCCCCCTGCTGGGCGGCCTGATGGCGGAGGCCGCCCCTGCTGGGCGGCCTGACGGAGGAGGCCGCCCCTGCTGGGCGGCCTGACGGAGGAGGCCGCCCCCTGCTGGGCGGCCTGATGGCGGAGGCCGCCCCTGCTGGGCGGCCTGACGGCGGAGGCCGCCCCTGCTGGGCGGCCTGACGGAGGAGGCCGCCCCTGCTGGGCGGCCTGACGGAGGAAGCCGCCCCCTGCTGGGCGCCCTGACGGCGGAGGCTGCCCCCTGCTGGGCGACCTGACGGCGGAGGCCGCCCCTGCTGGGCGGCCTGACGGAGGAGGCCGCCCCCTGCTGGGCGCCCTGACGGCGGAGGCCGCCCCCTGCTGGGCGACCTGACGGCGGAGGCCGCCCCTGCTGGGCGACCTGACGGCGGAGGCCGCCCCTGCTGGGCGGCCTGACGGAGGAGGCCGCCCCCTGCTGGGCGCCCTGACGGAGGCCACACGCCTTGGGCGGTCTGAAGGAGGAGGTCGCCCCTTCCTACCATTCTGGGCGCGTCATGTATAAAAACGTCGCGAAAAAAGGCCTCCTCGGAGAGGATCGCCGATTTCTGGGTAAACATAATCCCCGCACTTTTTCAAGTTCCATAAAGAACTTCGAAAAAGTAGAACTTACCCACGAAAATCGCGATCCGTATTTCACAAATTGTCTTTCTTCTGCGAGGGAGAAGAGTTAAGGCATTTATAAAAAGGAGAAGAGTCTTGCAAGAACCTGATCATGCTTTGCCAATATATGCTAATTTCTGCAAGGCAAAAGTTAGAACATGCAAAAAGAGATAGGAACACACGAGTACCTGGAGAGAACTCGCGATCACCTGCTAACCTCTGCAAAAGAAAACTTAAGCAGGTATTTAATATAGCGCGAGTACATGAAGAGAACTCGCGAACACCTGCAAATTTCTGTAAAAGTGAATTCAAAGCAGGTAAAAAACATAACGCGAGTACCTGAAGAGAACTCGCGAACACCTGCAATTCTCTGCAAAAGAGAATTCAAAACAGGTATAAAACATAGCGCAAGTACCTGAAGAGAACTCGCGAATACCTGCTAATATCTGCAAAACATAGCATAAATCAGGTATAAATCAATCTAATACGCGAGTACCTGAAGAGAACTCGCGAATACCGGCTAATATCTGCAAAACAGAACATAAAGCAGGTATAAAACAATCTAATACGCGAGTACCTGATGAGAACTCGCGAATACCTGCTAATATTTGCAAAACAGATCATAAAGCAGGTATAAAACAATCTAACACGCGAGTACCTGAAGAGAACTCGCGAATACCTGCTTATATCTGCAAAACAGAACATAAAGCAGGTATAAAACAATCTAATACGCGAGTACCTGAAGAGAACTCGCGAATACCTGCTAATATCTGCAAAACAGAACATAAAGCAGGTATAAAACAATCTAATACGCGAGTACCTGAAGAGAACTCGTGAATACCTGCTAATATCTGCAAAACAGAACATAAAGCAGGTATAAAACGATCTAATATGCGAGTACCTGAAGAGAACTCGCAAATACCTGCTAATATCTGCAAAACAGAACATAAAGCAGATATAAAACAATCTAATACGCGAATACCTGAAGAGAACTCGCGAATACCTGCTAATATCTGCAAAACAGAACATAAAGCAGGTATAAAACGATCTAATATGCGAGTACCTGAAGAGAACTCGCAAATACCTGCTAATATCTGCAAAACAGAACATAAAGCAGATATAAAACAATCTAATACGCGAATACCTGAAGAGAACTCGCGAATACCTGCTAATATCTGCAAAACAGAACATAAGGCAGATATAAAACAATCTAATACGCGAATACCTGAAGAGAACTCGCGAATACCTGCTAATATCTGCAAAACAGAACATAAGGCAGATATAAAACAATCTAATACGCGAGTACCTGAAGAGAACTCGCGAATACCTGCTAATCTCTGCAAAACAGAACATAAAGCAGGTATAAAACAATCTAATACGCGAGTACCTGAAGAGAACTCGCGAATACCTGCTAATATCTGCAAAACAGAACATAAAGCAGATATAAAACAATCTAATACGCGAGTACCTGAAGAGAACTCGCGAATACCTGCTAATATCTGCAAAACAGAACATAGAGCAAGTATAAAACGATCTAATATGCGAGTACCTGAAGAGAACTCGCAAATACCTGCTAATATCTGCAAAACAGAACATAAAGCAGATATAAAACACTCTAATACGCGAATACCTGAAGAGAACTCGCGAATACCTGCTAATATCTGCAAAACAGAACATAAAGCAGGTATAAAACAATCTAATACGCGAGTACCTGAAGAGAACTCGCGAATACCTGCTAATATCTGCAAAACAGAACATAAAGCAGGTATAAAACAATCTAATACGCGAGTACCTGAAGAGAACTCGCGAATACCTGCTAATCTCTGCAAAACAGAACATAAAGCAGGTAAAAACAATCTAATACGCGAGCACCTGAAGAGAACTCGCGAATACCTGCTAATATCTGCAAAACGGAACATAAAGCAGGTATAAAACAATCTAATACGCGAGTACCTGAAGAGAACTCGCGAATACCTGCTAATCTCTACAAAACAGAACATAAAGCAGGTATAAAACAATCTAATACGCGAGTACCTGAAGAGAACTCGCGAATACCTGCTAATATCTGCAAAACAGAACATAAAGCAGATATAAAACAATCTAATACGCGAGTACCTGAAGAGAACTCGCGAATACCTGCTAATATCTGCAAAACAGAACATAGAGCAAGTATAAAACGATCTAATATGCGAGTACCTGAAGAGAACTCGCAAATACCTGCTAATATCTGCAAAACAGAACATAAAGCAGATATAAAACAATCTAATACGCGAATACCTGAAGAGAACTCGCGAATACCTGCTAATATCTGCAAAACAGAACATAAAGCGGGTAAAAACAATCTAATACGCGAGTACCTGAAGAGAACTCGCGAATACCTGCTAATATCTGCAAAACAAATCATAAAGCAGGTATAAAACAATCTAATACGCGAGTACCTGAAGAGAACTCGCGAATATCTGCTTATATCTGCAAAACAGAACATAAAGCAGGTATTAAACAATCTAATACGCGAGTACCTGAAGAGAACTCGCGAATACCTGCTAATATCTGCAAAACAGAACATAAAGCAGGTATAAAACAATCTAATACGCGAGTACCTGAAGAGAACTCGCGAATACCTGCTAATATCTGCAAAACAGAACATAAAGCAGATATAAAACAATCTAATACGCGAGTACCTGAAGAGAACTCGCGAATACCTGCTAATATCTGCAAAACAGAACATAAAGCAGATATAAAACAATCTAATACGCGAGTACCTGAAGAGAACTCGCGAATACCTGCTAATATCTGCAAAACAGAACATAGAGCAAGTATAAAACGATCTAATATGCGAGTACCTGAAGAGAGGCCGCCCCTGCTGGGCGGCCTGACGGAGGAGGCCGCCCCCTGCTGGGCGCCCTGACGGCGGAGGCCGCCCCCTGCTGGGCGACCTGACGGCGGAGGCCGCCCCTGCTAGGCGACCTGACGGCGGAGGCCGCCCCTGCTGGGCGGCCTGACGGAGGAGGCCGCCCCCTGCTGGGCGCCCTGATGGAGGCCACACGCCTTGGGCGGTCTGAAGGAGGAGGTCGCCCCTTCCTACCATTCTGGGCGCGTCATGTATAAAAATGTCGCGAAAAAAGGCCTCCTCGGAGAGGATCGCCGATTTCTGGGTAAACAATTTACAATCCTAAAGAACCTTTCATAGCACATGGAGATATTCTCCTGGCTCAGCTGTGTGAAGGCTTCATACTCCTGATTGAGGAGTGACTTTCTATCATCCCTTACTTCAGTTGTTCCCTCCATATAAACAACCAATGTGTCCCACATTTCCTTGGCAGTTTGGCAGTGTACCAAGTTCTGAAATGTAGTGTCATCAATGGCATTTACTATTATATTTTGGGCTCTCTTGTCCATAGTGTACAGTGCTATCTCATCATTGGTCAGCTCAGAAAATACCTTAAGTACTTTTCTAGTAGGGTCAATAGTGGAGACTTTCTCAAAGGTATAGGGACCATTTTTGACAGTCAAAAAGATCCTTGGGTCTGATGCTTCCATGAATAGCCTTACCCTTTGCAATAGATCTCTCCCTTATATGATCGAGCTTTTTAAGTAAATGATAAGGAGTTTTAGACTTGTCTTTCATTGAAAATGATCAGAGTTATGACTTATTTTATCCCTTTTGTTTGTAGTTCTCCCCCTTTTATTTATCAGAGTTTAAGCAAAAAATAATGATTTTCCCTTTAAATAAGAGTTTTAAGCCTAAAAACAATCATGATTTCCAAGTAACCAATCTACCCAGACAATATGTCAACACCCTAGCCCCGTACTAAGTGACGGATGGGCATGAGGAGCTGCAAACATGCTGTAGGTTGGGGTGTTAATCCCATATGCAAACACTAGACAAAAAACTTAACCTAGCACTCTTTCCCCCCAGTGCCTCGCAAGGCCCCACTGGAACCCTCCCCGGTTAAGGACCAGACATGAGTAGAGATAAGGTTATCTAATGTCTACAACCCTACGCCCCCGCTATGGTGAGAAATGAAGTCATGGATAACAATTATTGGAAACATTAAGCATTTAAATCTAATGGGAAAAAATCATAGCATATGGGTTTATATTTTTATTTGAATTTTTGAAATAAAACTCACATAGCTATATTGAAATTCATGAATGAATCAGAGTTTGAGTATTTCAGAAGATTTCGAAAAAGAAATATCATAATACAAAATAAGAGTTTAAGTTCAAAAAGAGATGTTTTATAAGCAATATTTCACTTGTTGGAGGAGTGTTTAGAATAGAAATAGATCAGAGTTATAAGCAAAAAAAATTCAACCAATATAAAGTTTACCAATCAAGTCTACCACTTGTTGCAAGAACGGAATTTGAAGATTCAAGTGACGATGCTTACAAGATGAAAGATTTTAAATAAGTATTAAAGTGCAAGGTAAAACAATTATATGGTTATGATGCGGAAGACATATAGAAGTACAAAAAACATCTTATGGTAATCAATGATGGTTCATAAAAAGATATATGAGTTCAATTTCAAAAAGAAGATGTTTTTGTAAATCATTTTGCATTTAAAATTTTTGTTTTGACAATACAGTAACCAAGCATGAAATAATCTTATCAAAAGAGATTACTACAATGTTACTTTAATTCACAATTTCAAAAACATACCAAACATTGTAGAAAGCATGCTAGGTTATCTAGTGCATTTCAAAAATAAAGAGTAGTATAGAATTAGCATTAGGATCCAATACTCATGAGAAGAAGTGTTATGGAAGATAATGATGTGCATAAAAGTGTATTTTGAATAGAGTAAACAAATATTTTAATCAAAAATACAAGTAATATGTAACGTAAAGAGCACAATAAAACACAAATAATTTTATTTCCACTCACTTCAATGCACAAAAAAAATGTACAACTACCAAGGTTCTTTGCACACACAATGCTCATTAAGACTTATCAGGGTGCAAAGTAGTGCTTGGGGGATCACATAATTTTATTGTTCAATATTGTTTTTTTTATTGTGATCCGGTGTACTTAAGAATAAGTGGTTTTTATTTTGAAAGAAAGTTATGGTTTGCACAAGATACTTTATTATTCTTTCCAAGCTGCTCAACCTCACAATGCTTATTAAGACTTATCAGGAGGTTCAAGTACTGCTTGGTGGAGTTATCTTTGTCACTTTATTTTATGATTTTGTTTTGTACAAAGTTCTCCGAATACACTTGTTTTGCAAACCAATATAATTTATGAAAAAGATAACCACTTTTCTTAACTTTTAAAAGTGCAAATAAAGGTTGTGTAAGTAAGATACTTGTGCAATTTTAATTCATTGTACTATTACAAAACATACACACACATTCTTAGATTAGACACATAAGTAGACAATGCCAAAATAAGTGAGTGAATTGCGATCATTATCAAACATAAAACATTACTCATACTTAGAGGCATGCTACGCATAATTCTACACAACTTTTTCAATATAAATTATGCACATATTAATAGATGTATCAAAGCATGATGAAGGCAATGTTCAAAGTAGTTTGAAAAGATAAATTGCAACATTATAGAACTTCTAAATAATAGATTAAATCATGCTTGATTTTCAATGAAGTTCATACAATATTTTTGATATTTTTAAAGAGTAATTTTTATTTAAAGTTTGAACTCATAAAATTGATCTTGGACTTCCCGAGGGCTACCTTGTGAGAGGTTCGCTCGGTACTAGGTGATATGATGGGATGATAGCCCAAATCACCCTTTCGCAAGATACATAGAAAAGTTAAGAAGAATAATTTTGATACTTGTATTTGTTTTGTTTTATATTTTCGTATTTGATTTTTGCTTTAAGAAATAGAATTTAAACAAATGACAAACCACAAAGGCAAAATATATAATATTTTTGTAATTTGGCTTTTGTATTTTTGTATTTGATTTTTCAAAAAATAAAGAAAAATAGAAGTGCAAAAACTAAATAGAAAATATAGATTTATATATTTTATGGATTTTTCGAATTTTAAAAAATACAGAAAATGTAACATGGATGCTAGCGCCTGCGGTAGCGCTAGCGCGGGAGACAGTAAGTGATTTTTGAGGATATTGGAAATTTTGATTCTTGATCTTGATTAGGTGTCCCATTAGGAGTTTCTTGCTGAAATTGCAAAATTTAAGGAGATGTTTTTGATGGTTAAACACCAAAAAAATGCATTTTTGAATTTGTGTTAATTTGAAAGATCTAGGACACCTAATCATCGCATGAGACATATTTTCTTATATCTTTATTATGATTTTTCAAAGGCTTGTTTTTACCAAAATAATATAATAGATAGAGAATGTAGCCACAAGACATCATGTTTGAATTCACCAAATAAGAATGATTTTTTAATTATGAACTAATGTATATGCGAAGAATAAACTAGGTATGCCCTAGATACCAATATCCAGACAATATGTCTTGACAAAAACTTATAAAACCTATCATAGACACAAATGTTCTTTAGGTACCAATGTTAGTATGATAAGTTTGAGATTAATGTTATGCCAAAGTTTAATAGTGTTTCAATTTATAAACCTAAAATGGAGTAACAATTCTATTTGGTTTGATATCAAAATGATTCATAGGTCTAAACTAGAAATAAATCACAATACACACATAATACACCATAACACCAACCATGGTAAACAATTATAATGTCAATTATTATCATATAATTTGTGATAGTTGTTTATAGATGATTCTTGATATGGATTATGATTTTAGAGATGTTTAGCAAAAGATATCACTAGATCATGGTGGTGTTTGTGAATTCAATATTCATTATGAAGATAACTTCTTTCAACACATTTTAGTGATTTTCCTTTTATTAAGAATTTTGAATATATATATGTGATTTTTGATAGGTGAACAATAGTGATGGTTTAGATCATGTTTGACATCAAGGAGGGAACACAATATAATTTTTTTTGTTGTGAACAATGACTCCCATATTGAAAGTTCAGCTTTTATTTAAATCTTGAATTTTCTTTTAGATCAAGTTATTTCACTAAACCACTTGTTGGTGAAGGCTAAGAATCTTAATAGCCTAATAACTGGATTTAATTTGAAATATCTTATAGCAAATTTAGAGTTTGATTCATATCGATAATATAAGATATTTAGAAAAGATAGGTCATCAAAATAAAAATATGATTTTGAATTTTGATCAAAAATGATTTATAAACTCATTAAGCTTTATGAGATAAAATCATATTTCCAATACTATATAGGATGACCATGGCATGATAGTTTAAAAATAACACAAAAAGAAAGATAGAAAAGACATTAAAGCACATCATGAAGTAGAAATTTGTGTATTTCATTTTAATTGATTTCTACTTCATGCACATGATGGGATACTAATGAATAAGAGATTTAGGTATCCAAAGAGGACCGGGAGTGACGGTTCCTTTGGGTACCCAAATAAATCGTGTTTGCTTTGGGGGAGATATGATTGAATGGGCCCTTTTGATTTGAGTTTGTGTTTCATCTTTAACTTTTGGCCGCCATTCAAACATTGGTTTAGTATTATTCTTATTTATCAAATATCCATGATGATTTTGCAAAACATTCTTTATAGGAAATTTGTTTATTTTTATGTTGGGAGAGTGGTTATTTTGTAAATGATAATGATTTGGAATTTTATTTTCAAGCATTTGATATTTTTTATTTCCTTTGTTGGGCTTAGAAATATTATGGAAACTCATATTTAACTTGCTTTTGGAATTTGTTTGAAATTGTTGATTTAGGTGTTGAGAATTTTTCTTTATTATTTCCTTAAGCAAGTTGACTTTAGTTTCCAATTCATAATTCTTAACGTTAAGATTATGTCTTGCTTTGTTATAGGCTATTGTGCTATTTTTAAGAGTGGATACAATAGACTCAATATGATTTTGATAATTGTTTCTATATTCATCAAATGTTTCATCCATCTCTTGAATTTTTATTTTAAAATCTTTGCACTTAGCACAATCATTTTTCAAGGAAGAATTTTCTACACAAAATCTTTCATTTTGTTCTTTTATACAAATAAGTTCCCTTTCAAGTTCTTTGCATTTTTCATTTAAATTATTACAATCAAAACAGGATTTTGTATTTTCAAGTAAAAAACAAGATGATGAAGACACATCACAATTTGATTCTAAATTAACATTAGCTTTTAATCTCTTATTTTCTAAATGTAAATTTTTAATAGTGATTTTCAATTTCTTGATCTTACGTTTAGCAGTTTTTAATATCTTGAAACTAGAAATGGAAGTTATCACACAAGAAGAAGATTTTGACTTTCTTACAGTGCTTTTAGTGGAAGAAAAATCTTCGTTATCTTTTGGCCCTTCCTTCATCATAGATGAATTTTCATCTCCTTTTTCTCTTGGTGTGTTGTTCTCCTTTTCTATTTCAATATTCTCCATGGCTTCGCTCCGAGAGAGATCTTCTTGAATGATAATGGATGCTTGTACGTTCTTTTCCTCCTGTGTTTGTTCCACACCTGCGAGAGGAAGATCATACATTTCTTCAAGAAATTTCCATACTTTATAAGCACTAGAAAAGCAATACACAAATTTGAAAACTTCATTTGAGAGACCACAAAATAGATAATGTTTAGCTTTTGCATTTAAATGAAGTTCCTTTTTATTTGATTCATCCACACGTCTTATTATTGCTAAGTTCCATACTTCGATATCTAAAGTTTTAATAAAATTTTCCATTAAAATTTTCCATCCTTTATAATTTGTTCCTTCAAATAAAGGTGGTGCAAGTGATTTTTCCTCTTCACAAAAAACTCCCCCACTAGTAGAAGCGAGATCATGAGACGCCATTATTCCCGGTTGTTAAGCCGATTGGAATAAAACCTACCTCTGATACCACTTGTTGGATCGGTCGGCGCCCTTAGAGGGGGGTGAATAAGGGTTTTCAAAAACTTTATATTTTATTTAGAAAAACTTCGGAATATTGCAAGTTTAATAAAGAGACATTAGGTAAAACAAAAATAAAGAGATATGCTTTATTAATATCAAATAATGTTTTACAAAACTTGATCTCAATGGCGCTAGAGATCAGAGGCGAATAATAAAAACTCTTTTTCGTTTTCTATACCGACTCGTATCCCCACGAACCGGTTGGCTTTAGCCGATCTCTCCGCAGATACGGCCTCAAGCCGCTCTAGCCGATCTATCCCTAGAAAGGCCTCGAGCACCCCCTAGACCTAACCTAGATCTAGTCGCCAACATGAGGCAAATTTCAGCCCTAAATCCTACCCCAGACCTAGTCGCTAACACGAGGTGATTTCACTACCGTTTACAGAAAAGATATGAAATGAAAAGGCAATAATATAAAAACTCCCTCTATGTGGATCTCTTGGAGAAGTGGACGAAGGCCCGCAGAGTATGATCATAGTCGATGCGGCCCTTCATCATGATGATGACGCGTGTTGAAATCTTCTCCACGGATCTCCTTAAGGCTTTATGGAAATGTGGGAGTATCGCTCTGAATCTTCCTCTCTCTGCTGTGGCACGAAGCTCTGGAGTTTTGGATTGGAGGAGGATGATGAATTCGGAGCCAAAGCATCCAATTTATAGCCTTTACGCTACCGTCGGCGCTAGCGCTACCGCCGGCGCTAGCCTGGATTAAGAAACAATTTGCGCGGCAGAATCTCCCATCTGCGGCAACCTATTGCTCCATGCCTCTTGTGCTCCATGGTACCGCCAGCGCTAGTAGCTACCACCGGCGCTATCCCTGATTAAGAAACTTCTTGCGCAGCAGGATCTCCAATCTGCGGCAACGAGGCTTTCATTCCTTCTGTTTTCACCGATACCGCCGGCGTTATCCGCTACCGCCAGGCATTAGCGCCTTCCATAACAGCTCCCAGAAACGCGCTCATCATCGCTAGCGCCCGGCGCTAGATGCTACCGCAGGCGCTAGTGATCCTCTTCGAATTTTGGCCTCAATTTTGGGGGCATTCATCATGTGTACTCCTTGAGTCATGTGGACCTAGTAAACCTGCACACTTGAACACACAAGATCAAATACACATAGGATTTGTTATTCTCAAACCTAGGAGATGCGGAAGACCGTGTTCCAACATAGCTTAGGCCTGCCATTCTTTCGCATATCTGTTGAGCTTCTTTAAATGACATTGGAGGTGCCATATCTAGAATTACTTTCACCTTGTCGAAATTTGGCTCCAACCCCTTTGTAGTGAGGAGATGACTAAGGAATTTTCCCTTGCTTGCCCCGAAAATACATTTCAACGGGTTTAATCTCATATTGAAGGTTCAAAGAGTTGTGAATGTCTCGACGAGATCATCCAGGTGACCAGAGAAGATTTTAGGTTTTATTAGGAGGTTATCAACATATACCTCAAAATTTCTTCGATTTTGATTTTTAAAGACCGTATCCCTCATTTTTGAAAAGTGGCTCTGACATTTTTCTGCCCGAAATGCATTACTAGATAGAAAAAACATCTGTCATTGATGAAGAATGAGGTATGAGGGATGTGAGACTTGTGCATTCTTATTTAGTGATAACCAGGGAATATATCTAAAAAGCACATGCAAGAATACCCTATTGCAGAATCAACTAATGAATCTTTCTGAGGCAAGGGGTAGCAATCTTTCGAGCAAGTGATGCGCAAATCTAGCACACCGCTATAGGCGGTAGCAAGACTGCGGAACGAAATGGCAGTGTACCGATCGTTCAAGTAATATAAAATGTGGGAGTGAATCCCCAAGTATCGATCTCGATGAAACACAGTAAGGTGGAGGTTACTATCGAGTACGAACTTGAGATTGAAGTCCTTTAGGTCAAATGGATTGCGGAAAAGGGGGTGATTTGGATTGTGGAAAATAAAAGAAAACAACTACTCAACTACTCCTATGCAGGCCGCTATGCGCTGCTTCGCTTGGCGGGATGGAGACTACGCAGGCCGCGATGCACTGCTTCGCTAGGCGGATGGGCGAGTAGGCTAGCGGATGAGGTGGTTCGCACTGGCAGAAAGGTCTTGTGGGCCGTTAGCACATCTTGGCTAGGGGGATGGATTACACGGGCTGCTATGCAACGCTTCGCTTGGCGTATGGAAGAGTAGGCTTGCAGATGGAGTGGGTCACACCGGCGGAATGAGGGTCGAGAGCACCTCGTCAACAAGCACGCCACTAGCAATTGCTAGTGCGGCACACGAACATGACAGTGGGATGGAGGATGGAATGGGGCGCTCCTCACTTGCATAAACCACACATAATGATTTCACATAGACAAGAAATATTGAATAACATAACAAGGTTTAACAAACATTGTTCATACACCCAAAAGATAAATGAAAATAGCACTACAATATAAAGGGGGTTGAGATTACAACCAAAGCAGGGAGACTCATCGGATGTTCACGGCCGGAATCTGGGGTTGTCAATCCTTGTCCGAGCTCGGGCTCCAACTGTCATCCGGGGTCCAAAAGAGTTGTCACCTTCTTCTATTGTACCCGTCTTCTTCGTCAATCTTCTTTGGACACAATCTCACTAGAGAACTTCATATATGCAGCAGAAAATCCCTCAAAATGGAGCTTTGGAGGTGAAAGAACAATGGAGGAGGCCTAGAGGATGCTCCGGCTTGAGATTTGCAAGAGAATGGCGGCCGTAGCTCCTCCCAAAGGTGGGCGGTGATGGAGCGGCGAAATCGGCGCTCTGGAGCGGGAAAACGGCGCTGGAAATGACCTAAAACACGGAGTCTCCTCAAAGGATTCGTGAAAATGCGTATTTATAGAAAGCAGAATTTTGAACGCACACGGTCAGTGGTGCACGACCAAAGGTCGTGCGCGAAGAAATGCCTCTGATCATGCGTGAAGAACCTGTAGCATAGTCCTGAACTGCAAAATAGCGCACGGTCAGTGGCGCACGACCAGTGGTCGTGCGCGAAGAAGGTAAGTGATCGTGCAAACTTCTCTGTTCGATAAGGGAAATTAACGCACGACCAGTGGTCGTGCACCTGGTCGTGCGAGAAGGAAAATGCACGACCAGTGGCTTTTTCATCCGAAAATCCCCTATAACCAATCCTGAGTGTCGCACAACCCTTGAACCTGCATGAAAATATCCAGGACCACTAGAATACATGAAATTACACAAAAATGGGCCTAGAAGTGCACTTAGCATGGAATAACAGATATCAATCAAATATGAACAATAATAAGTCTAATGTGTAGTGATTTGACTTGATTATCGGCCCAGATGAGTCCATAAAAGGGTATATAATTTGGACTCATCACACCCCCAGACTTACCTGTTTGCGCTTCCCGAGCAAACAAATTCTAGGCAACGGGGAAAGAAAACTAGATGGCTTAAAATTACAATACATAGTACCATGCAAAGTCGCATGCTCATGTGTATAAGACAAATAATAGAGAAGATTTCTCATTATACTGACAGTTTATAGATTTCTAAAAGAGTAAAAAGAATATTATAACTACTCAAAATAGTGAACTAGGGTGAATCATCTGATCACGCATACAGAGAAAGTAAACTAAGCGCTGAGATGAGCATTGCTCAAGATTGGGGTGCAGGACAAACTCCACTGAAATCCATTGGTGTCGGTGACCATAAGCTCGCCCGATCACATTCTCTCCACGACACTAGATTGGTTCATGGCGATAGTCAGTAGGACTTTAGGTTAGAGATGGGGTTTGGGTTATGGTGAGGTAAACAACGATAAACATGGAGGCTAAGCACACCTAACCCAACATGAGCATAAGGTAGAGCTACCCACACGACTATACAAAAAACAAGTGCACCACACCCCCAGACATGGACTTTTGCAACATAGGTGTGTGCACCGCATACTCCCAATACATAATTTTTCTAAACGATTTTCAATAAACTCATTTTTCTTTTTCTCTTTTTTTTATCATTTTTTTTCTATCTTTCTTTATCTTGTCTTTTTCTTTCAGCAAATTTTTCAAATGAGCATATCCACAAATTCACATAATAAACACCACAATCAACACCCCCCAAAATGTAAATATAACTAAAACTAAAGCTCAGATTTGGGTGTGTGACTAGGTTAGGCTTTTAAGCTTTTGGTGAGATAAAAGTGGAGCTGAATCAAGAGGAAGGGGTAGGCACAAAGGGTCTAGCGAGGGAAGATATCATGCATACACAACCGGGCCAAAATAATGGCCTACGTCATTCTCACGCACTAGAACTATCCTATGCCTATGCTTCAAGAATCGCTTGGGGCAAGTTCTTAGCCACCGAGAAAGATTATCCTTTCTCCATGCTCAAGCAATACGAGTCTAGCGATCGTTTACACACATCCCTATGCTACTGTTTGATTCACACCGGATTCACCATTTGAGTAGAGTAAACAACATTTACACGAATAGAAAAAAATATAAACCATAAATATAAAAAGAAGTCTAATCTACACAAATTTCTGTGCAACCGAGCACTTGACTAGGAGCACTACTGGAGTCAACATTTTACTCTGCTACATAGTCCTAAGCCAGCACCTAGTCTTTCCCAAATAAGCAAAAGAATTAAATTCAACTCCGAGCATGCATACAGATGAGTACGAGCTCAAGTGGGTGATGTGGTGCACAAAGAGAATGAACAACAATTTTCAATAAACTAAAATAAAAGTACTTCTAGCATGCTATGCAATAGTGCACGTGAGTGGGCACACAGAACTACTCTCCCCCAGACTTAAACTAGACAATACACACATTATATAGCTATGAAATTCAGAAAAGAGCTAGGGGAAGAGAGTACCAATGCTCAGAAATGAGCATACCAGAAGATTGGCATTTAAATCTAGACCTAGCTGCAGCATCCATCCAGAAGAATACCTGCAAGGGTGAGTTCCGCCAAACAAAAAGAAAATTGACAAAAGCAAAGTACAATACAGCTAATTAAATGGACAAGATGAAAAGAAATTGCAGAAAAGAAAGATAACTACTGAGGTTATTGTCATCCCAACACGACTTATTTAAAAACAAAACAGTTCTAGCTAATGGGCGCATGAAAAAGGAAATGAACAGGTAACTGTTCTAATATGCGTGTCGGTAGCGGGTACCGATACGGTGACAGAACAGTTATCCCTCTACCTAAATAATAATACCTGCTTAACACAGGTAGAGGAAATAGGAAGTAAGAAGAGGAGTAAGGCTGGTCCTCACTCGTCTCACCATAAAATAAATCCTTGCCCAGCAAGGAGTCATCTCCAGGGAGGCAGTAGGAGGAGAAGGCAATGAATGAGGCTTCCTCTATGGAGGAGGGATCAACCTCCTCACATGAGAGGATACACTCATCATTGACTTGAGCCAAATGCTCCAAGTCCTCGTGGAGTACCTGTGAAGGCTCAACCTACATAGGCTCGGATAGAGAAGGGGGTTAGGGAATAAAAGATAAGAAGAACATAAATGATCTAAAATCGGGGGAGTGGTCCCGAACTCACTCCCAAGAGGTTGGGGAAGTAAAATAATGTCTGCATCATGGACAATGTTGTCGGGCTCAGTAGGATTATCAGTGACCTCCTCCACGACTTGGACTTCATCCACCGGTGCTGAGGTAGAATCCTCGTCACATTGGAAAATATATTCCTCCATAGGAATAGGCTGTTGTTGGAGTTTCTGAGATGATCTCAAAGCAATCAATAGTTAGTCTTGCTGCCAACGCAATATGATCTTATAGGGTCGCACATAAAAGCGTTTGGAGAAGTTGGAGAAAGGATTGTGTTGGCCTTACTCATATTGGATATGGGTGGAGGACCAATCCTGTGACTGCTTGGAATTAAGTTGAGAATGTCTCAATGGGAAATCGTTTAAAGGGTTTAAACGAATGGATTTACACTAGATAATTCGGCTAAAGGGTTTAGACGAATTCGGCTAAAGGGTTTAGACGAATTTGGCTAAAGGCTTTAAACGAATTTGGCTAAAGGGTTTAGACGAATTCCGCTAAAGTCAAATTTGGCTAAATGGTTTCGCCGAATTTATATAGCCGAATTTATAAATAGACGAATTCATCGAAATGGTTTCGCCAAATTCGGTTATAGTGATTAGTCGAATTCGGTTATAGTGTTTAGCCGAATTCGGTTATAGTGATTAGTCGAATTCGGTTAATTTGATTAGTCAAATTCGGCGAATGTAAATCTGGACAGATTTTCTGTTTTTCCCTCTGGTCTGCGGATAGCCGATTTTATGCATTGCGTATAAAATGAACGTGATTAGGGCTTCGAGACATACGTTTTTCAGATCGAGCCCTTTTGCGAGAGAGAAAAGACGGAAGTGTTCCAATCGTTCTCCTTCCGTCCGCCGATCATCCCTCCGCCGCCGCTGGTCGTCGTCGTCAGTCGCCGCCTCCTCTGGATTGGACCTAGCAGTCCGTGAGGACGTTGAGAGCATCCTTCTCCGACCTAGTTCTTGTACGACAAGAAGCTAGGGTTCTCCTTTGCTTGTGTGGACTTCTGTAGAGGGATCGATCTATTTCGATCCTTGAAGAACTCAAAGACAGATTTCAGATTTCTCTTGGAGCACCTTGGATGAGTATTGACTCAATCCCGCAAAGGTATATTTCATTTGCTTTCTTATTCTCTTGAATCATGAAAACCGCAAGATCCGTTGATCTCTTTTTGGGTTGTTCTTGTTCATTTCCGCTGCGCATATTTGATATGTCATCCCTTATGAAGGGATATAGAAAACCCAACAGCTGTAACATCCTATTTACTACTAGACCCCTTAACTTCAATTGGAGAAGGACATGTGGTGAGTGAGGTGAGTTTGAGCCTGGTGGTGACCTTGGGATGCACTGAGTTGAGTGAACTCACATGTGATCCACTATAAGAGGCAGGTCAACTTAGGTCAAATTATCTTAAATTGAACTTACACTTGTGAATTAACCCCACCACCATGCCCCTAACCCAAAGGAGACATAATTGACCAAAAGTCTCATCAATTGGTCAACCAATTTAGCCAAGTGGACCAAAGTCAAATCTAGGTCAATATAGCCCAATTCAACTCAATAGGGTTCAATTCATACTCATATGACCAAATTGACCCTACCACAAGATGGTAAACCATTTAAGGAGTGCTATGGACCCAAAAGCCCGATCATGGTGTCACCAATTGGTCCAATTTGACCAAAGTCAAACTTAGGTCAACATAAGCCAATCCTTCCCCAATAGACTCAATTCACCCCCAAAACATCAAATTGAATTCACCCCGAGTCTTAGAACATCATGGGGGACCTAATTGAATCAAAAGACCCATCAAGAGATCATCAATTTGACCAAATTGACCAAAGTCAACTTTTCCCCAATTTTGGTCAAAATCACACATATTTGTTAAATTAGCCCAATTGGGGCATCATCATGACCCAATCAACATTGGGAGGTGTTAAGGGACCCAAGCTCAACTACTGGGTCTAGTCAACCAACCCAATTGACTAAGTCAACATCAAGGTCAACCATGGTCAACTTTAAGCTTTAATGGAGAAATTGAAAGCCCAAACAAAATCCAATTGGGCTAAGGCCTCAAACCAAGCCCACCCTGCCCAAGGGTGCAATTACCAGTCGTGGCCTCTAAAAAATTGAAAGGAGTGACATGCAAAGGGGCATTCTTGGGTTTTCCCCCAATTTCAAGTGAAGACAAGGAGGAAATTGTGGAGAGCTTGCCATGTGGCCCTCCTCCCTTCTGCCCAAGGCCATATCTGAGCCCCACACATCAATTCCTACCGTTTTTCCACCAAGGGAGGTGCCACTTGGCAGCAAGGAGGAGCAACCAAGGTGAACCCGAGCTCCCCCTCTTCAAAACTCCTTATACAACCCTCCCTAGCTCATTTGGACCTTTCCATTAGCTTCAGAAGGTGGAGAGCACATGAAATTGAGCCTGGGATCATTGCAAATGGTGGAGAATTGAGGTTTTGAGCAAGCTTGCCGGAGAAGGAAGATCCATGGCCAACCGCCGCCGCCGTCGTCGCCAAGCCCCACCAAGGTCCGGTTTCTCACCCTCTCCCTCTGTGCTAGCCTCTTAAATCCATTAGGAGAGACATCGGGCTCAATTGAGCCCGATCCCTGGAGAGAAAAATGGAGAAAATTCGGATTATCCATGGTGTGGGTTCGCCGGAAAACACCACCACCGGCGGCCAAACCACCGCCGGTCGATAGCCACCACTTCAACGGAGGTGGTGGTGAAGGTGGCCGGCCAGGGAGGTGGCTGGGTGGCCGGGAAATGGAGATGGAAGTTGGCCCAGGTCGGGCAAATCCAGGCCGTTGGCTGGAGGTAGGGGATGAAATCATAGCCCTTGATTTCTTTGCATATGATAATTGCAGACCATTTTAATATAATGAAAATAATCTATCACACTATTTTATGCATGTTCATGCTGGATTTTAAGGCCCTTAGATGCCTTTTTAGGAAAAATTGCCTGAGATAGTTTTTGTAGGCCTTGATGTCTACTTTCATTTGAAATTTAAATCAGGCCATTTGGATCACCGTAGGACCCACAATACTCATTTTAGTGAGACTGGTCAAAACATAAACCAGAAATTAATTAGTGTGCACACTCTAAAATATAAGTCTGATGGACTTTGGATTTTGACCATGCATGCATGTGCCTTATACCTAGCTTAGGTTTAAATATCAGAATTTATGGAGACAATTTTTCTATAGTTTTGTTCAAAACTTGGAAAATCAAATAAATAGAATATATGGAGTTATATAACTCCAAATGACCCCAAATTTGGGTGTCATGTCTAATTAGACAACATTAGTCTAGGGTTAAATTTTAAGGACATTTGGACCTCTGCATGTAGGGAAATTTCTACTTGCATGTCTCTACCCTAGTGTGATATGGGTGCCAATAACAAAAAGGGATATTTTGTATATTTAGCATAAATGGCTTAGTGATAGCTTCTGGAACCTTGGCCATACCTTCTTTATGACATAATACATTACTCCAAGAAAAATTAGGATTTTTGGGATCAAAAATCCTAAGTAATTAATAAAATTGAATTATGTCACAATTATGTATTAATGAAATGCTTAAGGCAAAAACCTTGTGGAAAAATCTGAAACTCTGAGGAATACCTTGTAACATCAACTAGAACCTCTGGAAATTTTGTATAAATTTTTATAGATTATTTCCTTAGAAATGATGGAAATTATCATATGTTGCATTTTTGAATAACTGAAATTTTATTGATGAAAAATATTGGGAAATTTTTTGAAACCCTGGAAAATCATGTGGAATTTAGTTATGAACCTCTGAGTTTTTGGTAGATTTTTCGATGGATAATACTTGGTGAAATTTCATATATTTAGTTTGTCACACTTCCTAATTTATGAACTAATTAAGGTGAAAAATCACTGGATAATTATGAAACTCTGGATAAGATGTTTTAGGTCAATATTGTACAACTGTAATTTTCTCAGAATTTTAGGAAGTCCAGTTTGGTACTTGTTGTACAAAGTCAATTTATCACACCTTTTATGAGAAATAGAAATTGTGGGTCTAAATTTGCTGGAAAATTATGATCTTCTGGAATTAGTGTTTTTATGCTGTTATAGTGCCACTGTAATTTTCTCAGAATTTTAGGAAGTCCAGATTTGGTACTTGTTGTACAAAGTCAATTTATCACCCCTTTAATGATAAATAGAAATTATGGGTTTAAATTTGCTGGAAAATTATGATCTTCTAGATTTAGTGTTTTTATGATGTTATAGTGCTACTGAAATTTTCTCAGAATTTTAGGAAGTCAAGATCTAGTACTTGATGTACAAAGTCATTTTGTTAACCGTTTAATGATAAATAGAAATTATGGGTTTATATCTGCTGGAAAAATATTTAGCAATATTGAAATTATTGGCATGATTGTTCCTTTGCATTTTCAATGATGACAACTGATTTATAAATTTTTATGGAGGTCAAAATTGTGTGAGATCTGCATAAATTCTGATTAACTCTTATTTTAGCCAGTAAGAACCTATGATAAAAATTAGAACTCATTTGGAAGTGTTTTGACCAAAATTACATCATAGGAATCAAATTAGTTATATACAGTGGTCTGCGAATAGTGAAAACTTGATATGATGATTAAATAAGCAAAACCACATAGAGAATCAGTCAGAATTGGATTATAACAGTACACAAGTATATACCACTTAGAGGATGAAGAATCTTGAGAGTTGAGCACCATTCAAGAGGACGGTTGCTTAGGAATGGGGTGAAACATAAGTCATGAAAACTCCTAAATTATAAAGAGTAATAAGTAGAGTGGGTCTTAGAATGGGGTAGCCACCAATAAAAGTAATTATCTTGGAATGGGGGGATTTGGGTTTCAGCCCATTGCATTCCCTAATACTGCTGTGAGCCCTTCACCGGGTAAACCTCGGGAAGTCCAGGATTCACCCTACACTTCTAAGTATACAATAATTAGACAAGATTAGTCTAACTAAATGATTAAGAGATATGGTAAACTTCATCCCGAGTTAAGGGATGGGAAGTTGTATTTCAGGACGAGTTAGTCCTGTGTGTTGGATCGGTAGGCGCCCTTAGAGGGGGGGGGGGGGGTGAATAAGGGTTTTAAAAACTTATAATATATTTTAAATAACTTTGAAAAAGCTTTGATTATTAAACTAGAGAAGATCAAGACAAATCAAGTGAAGTAAAAGTAAAGGCATTATTTTATTAACTTGAGAAGCATGATTACAAAACTTGATCTCTTATCGAAGCTAGAAATCAAAGCTAATAGAAAGACTCATTTTGTTTTCTATACCGACTCGTATCCCCACGAACCGGTTGGCTTTAGCAGATCCTTCCCCGGATACAACCTCAAGCCGCTCTAGCCAACCCTTCCCCGAATATGGCCTCGAGCACCCCCTAGACCTACACCCGAGACCTAGTCTCCAACACGAGGCGAATTTCTGCCCTAAGTCCTACCCAGACCTAGTCGCCAACACGAGGCGAATTCACTAACGATTACAAGAATAAAGGTGTGAATATAAAAAACATCAATAATAAAAACTCCCTCTAAGAACTTCTGAAGTTGGAGACGTTGGACTGCAGTAGTGTAAGCATTGTTGAAGCGAACGCCGGTCGGATGAAGCGTGAAGAAGTCCTCCTTCAGAAATTCTCTCTAAGCTTTTGGTGGGAGTATCTCTCTGAACCTTCCTCTATATTCTGTGGCACGAAGCTCTGGAGTTTAGGGTTGTAGAGGAGTCAGGAAGACGGATCCAAGGGGTCCTTTTTATAGCCTCAGTGCTAGCGCCTGCGCTAGTGCTACCGTCGGCGCTATCCCATTTTAGGACATATTCTGCGCGGCAGAATCTTTAATCTGTGGCAACTCTGCTGAGATTCCCCTTGTGTTTTTAGCTAGCGCTAGAGCTATCGCTACCGCTGGCGCTATCTCATATTAGGCAATATTCTGTGTGTGCGAATCTTTTATTCCGAGGAAACCTGCCAAGATTCTTCTTCTGTTTTGGGCTAGCGCCTGCGCTACCGCTACCGCTAGCGCTATCGCTACCGCCTGCTCTAGCAGCTACCGCTGGAGCTACCGCCGGCTATAGCGGCCAGTTTTGAGTTTTCGCTTCAAACTTGGGCGCAACCTTCTTATGTTATCCTTGAGTCATATGAACTTGTTATCCTGCACAGTTAAACACACAAGATCAAATACACATAGGATTTGTTATTCTCAAACCAAGGAGATGCGGAAGACCATGTTCCAACAAACTCCCCCTTTTGATAATAACAAATCCATTAATGATAAATCAAAGCATTAATATATAAGCATGATGAAACTTATTTGTGTGTGTGTGAGAGTGATGACTTAAGATAATTATCGATTTTAGCATTTAGAATTGCTCCCCCTAAATACATGCTCCCCCTAAGTGAATGCTCCCCTAATATATAAGCTATCATCTTTAATTAATCATGGTTGTTTCTATTTTGATAGTGGAATATATTTATCATGTTAGTTCTCCCCCTTTTGTTATTAGCAAAAACGAGTAAGGAGACACTGTTGATTAATATTCCGCTTGCACGAAATGAAATCCGAACTAGCAATCCGAGAAGGAAAGTATACCTATCGAACTGTAGTATAGGAACACAAGTGTCGTATTAAAATCCGAGAACCGTTGATTACTTATACTCAAACGAATTACTATTATTTTATCTTAATAATTTTTTGGAAGGTTTTGTCTGCTAAGTTGAAATAAAAGCTGGATAAAAGTACGGCTAAACGATGATTAAGAAATAACACTCGATCTTGACTTACTTCGGCTTAAGTTGATCAAAATTCAAAAGCAAACTTAAAACTTAATAAAGTAAGGGTAGCTTGACCGTGGGGGTTCCTATAGTTTGAACATGCTTCTCTCAAAGATATGCCCAACTGAGTTTAGGAAAATCCGACCGAACTCTCGTCCCGTATTCGAATACCTAAAACTCGCTTTAAGTGGTGAACCCCGCTATTGGGTTTGACTCCAATCCAGGAGATTTACGTCATTCTCTCTCGAGAAATTTGTGTAACTCTCTTTACTCTTAAGTGCTCACTTCAGACTATCGGCCTCTCGGCTAGCCAAGAATGAAAGCAAAGGTGGAGATTATATATCGATAATATAGCTCCACTAAATTTTAATTAAGAGTGAATCTAAGGCCCAACACTTTAGAAAGTGAAAGAAGACTAAAGGATCATAACTTGATCAACTCATCCTCAGATCATCAAGATCGAGTACTATGAGGATTTAGTTACTCATGGTGGAGGGGTAGGAGAGAGAAATGATGAAGATTTTAAGAGAACAAAAACATACAATTTTTATTAAACAAAAGTTCAACTGAGATTACAATTGCATGGAAAGCCTACTAAGCATTAGTAATACACTATAAAAGGAAATTACAAAGGCATTACAACATTCATATGAAAACTAGAAAAGGAAATGCATTGAAATAAGAGAGAGAGAGAGAGAGAGAGAAAGAGAATAAAATGACATGAAAATCACTAAAAATAGAGTAGTAGCACTAGTTCTCTCTCCAAAAACTGAATGGGGAAAGCTTGGAGGTCATTTCAATTTATAGAAATTTTTCTCCCTCGGTCACGCCCTCAGTCACGCCCGTGACTAGGGGCGTGACATTGTTTAATCAATTCTGCGGCTTGGATCAGGTTCGGCGCACGATTCTGACGCGATTTGATGGGTCACGCCCTAGGTCACGCCCGTGACTGAGGGCGTGACCATTTCGGTGGTTAGCTCGGGTCATGGGCGCTGGCGGCGATCATGGTCGCTGGCGGCTGGCTGACGTGGCAGTCACGGGCGTGACTGGAAGCACGCCCGTGTAACAGTGGCGTGACCAATTCGGTGGTCAGCTGGTCGAATCTGAGCTGTTCACGGGCTGGTCACGGGCGTGGCTTGCGTGTCACGGGCGTGACTTGTATGTCACGGCCGTGTACTTTGGGCGTGTCTGACCAGATCTTCTGAATTATGTTGGCAGCAGCTTAACTGGAAACAGCAACTTACACGCCCTAGGTCACGGGCGTGACCTAGGGCGTGACTTAGGAAATTTTGCATTTTTGACCTGAAAATTCAGAAAACTTAAGTTAGCACTAAAAATAGGAAAATGAACCAAAATTGCATTTAGGTAAACAACAATAAGCAAAAAGTAAGAGTAAATAACCTAAAAAATAACCTAATTAAACTAACTAGATTTAGCATTATCAAATTCCCCCCAAGCTTACACTTTGCTTGTCCCCAAGCAAAGAAATATGCTTTAGCTAATAAAATAAAATGACTAATCAAAAAGATTTAATTATGCTAAACACGAGTACCTTGCGAAATTCCAAGTAGGGAGAATAGTGAAAAGGAAACCTAAAATAAGTACTTTATTTAAGCTTAATTTTTATACCCTTTACTAACAAAAATTAATCATCCAAAATTTTAACTAAAAAGTTTTAAAATAAAATTGAGCAAAGTAACAAGTGAGATAGTGCATTGAATTGTTACTAAACCCTAAGAGACAAATTATAATTATATCATTCTAAGAACAAGGATCTAAATTCATACCCAAGACTTAACTATTCTACTTTTCTTCTTTACTTAGCTAAAGCAAATTTAGGAGCATGAATCAAGAGGACTTTATTAGGACCGAAATGTTTGGTTTAGGCATATGATTTGGATTGGGAATCGAAGATAAAAGTGATTGCTATAATCACACTAAACCATAAACATGAGTTTTATAAAATTGCCGATATGAATGATAAGAGGCAATCCTTCATTATAAGCATATAGCATATTTTCTTTCTTTCTCTTTCATAGCCATTTTTTTTTTGAAATTTTGGCAAAGATAACTAATACAAATATGCTTAAAATATCTCCTTTTTGAGCAAATTCTTTTCTTTGAAGCTCTCCATGCAATAAACCAATCACACTCTTTTAGAAATTTAAATAAAACTCAAAGTGTTAGTGTGATTCAAATAGGTTTGGAAATTTTGGCTTTGGTGAAAAATTTGATAAGTGGAGGTGACAATAAAACATGGGAAAAGGCTCAAAAGAGGCTAACAACTGGTTTCTTTTTAAGGGTTGGCATGAAGGCTCAAACTTAAAACAAAAATGGCCTAAATCATTTTCATTGCTCTCTAAATTTATTTAAAGCATGAGTTTTGAAGGATTTCAAAAAGTAAGCCCTAGATATTAAATAAAGACTAATGAACTTATCCTGAAAATAAGAATAATAAGCGTTTAGGATTATTCACATTTACTACACAAATCAAAAGTTAACCTTGCAAAATATATCTAAAAATGAAGAGAAAAATAGTGGATGAAGAATTTTTACGAAAGTAAAGAAGATAAAAGAGAAAACGATAAGGAAAGTACAAGATTTTAGAAAAAACTTTTCAGATTAACATGCTACCTAGAATTAGAACACTACATGAGTCAACAATTTACTTGTGAAACATAATTAAAAGTAGGATTAGAAATTTTGAAATTAACTAAGGCTATATAAAATATTTTGGGAAAAACAAAACATAAAGCAAGGGGTACTATTGATTTTACCAAAATCTAATTTAGAATACTAAAAGAAAAGAAGACATTCTCCCCCAAGCTTACAATAGACATTGTCCTCAATGGAAAAGGAGAGTGAAGGAAGGGGTAACTAAGAAAAGAAATTAAAACTGAAAAACTGAAACAGGCACTTCCCTGGATTTATGGGCTTGAAAGGATGTGTGATGCCGCTCCCCCTTGTTGGCGCATTGAATCTTCATGAAATATCAACTTGAATTTTTCTTGAAACCGGCAATGTTGAAGCAGGCGATCGCCGAAGTTGAGAGTATCGGAGCCATCCAGGGCCAAAGAAAAATTAAAACAACAAATTTTAAAAACCTTGGGTTGCCTCCCAAGAGCGCCCTCTGTTTAATGTCGTTTGAGCTCGACTAAAAGAATATAGTTCAAAACTTAATCCAAATTATTACAGTCCAGACAAAAGAAGTTTTTCACTGTCCATGTCAACATTGTCACCAGAAAAATAAAGTTTTAGACGATGCCCATTAACCTTGAAATCACCCTTATCTGGGTGTGATATCAAAACAGTTCCATACGGATAAGCTTCCTTTACATTAAAAGGACCTGACCATCTAGATTTTAACTTTCCAGGAAATAAACGTAGACGAGAATTATAAAGTAATACTTGGTCGCCTGGCTTAAATGTTTTCGGGTGCCTTAAATTTTAATCGTGAAAGCATTTCGTTCGTTCCTTATATAATTTATTATTTTCATACGCATTGGAGCGCCACTCATCGAGTTCGTTGAGTTGGAATTTTCGAAGATCGGCGGTGGAGTGGGGATCAAAATTTAAAAATTTAAGGGCCCAGAAAGCACGATGTTCTAATTCGACCGGTAAATGGCACGATTTCCCATATACTAACCGATACGGTGTACAACCGATGGCGGTCTTGTACGCTGTTTGGTAAGCCCATATAGCATCGTCTAATTTATGTGACCAGTCCTTACGTGAGGTGGAAACAGTTTTTTCTAAAATACGTTTGATTTCTCTATTCACTACCTCGACCTGGCCGTTAGTTTGGGGGTGGTAAGCAGTTGAAAGCTTATGTGTAACGCCATATTTTAAAAGTGTTTTTGCAAATTGTGCATTACAAAAGTGCGAACCCCTGTCGCTAACGATGGCCCTAGGAGTACCGAATCAAGAAAATAATTTTTTTAAGAAAATAATAACGACTCGGGAGTCATTGGTAGGAAGAGCTTGGGCCTCTGCTCATCGAGACACGTAGTCTACCACAACTAAAATGTATTTATTACCATGGCTAGAAGGAAGAGGACCTACAAAATCAATTCCCCAAAGGTCGAAAACTTCGCACTCGAGGAAATAATTTTGCAACATTTCATTTTTATTTGAGATATTTCCGGTCCGTTGGCAGCTATCGGACCGTCTCACAAAAGAGTGGGCATCTTTAAAAAGGCTAGGCCAAAAAAACCTGCACTAAGTACTTTGTGAGCGGTCCGATTGGCTTGATAGTGCCCACCAGTCGGTCCTTCGTGTAAGTGTTTGAAAATATTTTGTCCTTCTTCGAAAGAAACACATCTCCTTACTACTTGGTCTGCACAAACTCGAAACAGATACGGGTCCTCCCAAAAATAATTCTTCAGGTCAGAGAAGAATTTCTTCTTTTGCTGATAGGAAAATTCTTTTGGGAGGACTCGAGCTACTAAGTAGTTGGCGAAGTTTGCAAACCAAGGAGAAGGAGTAGTGTTGATTGATAATAACTTCTCGTCGGGAAAATAATCATTAAAAGTTTGTTCATTTAAATCTTCAATAAATGGGTTATCTAATCGTGAAAGATGGTCCGCGGCCAAATTCCCAGCCCCCTTTTTATCTCGGATTTCCAAGTCGAACTCCTGGAGGAGTAAGACCCAGCGAAGTAAGCGTGGTTTGGCATCCGGTTTAGAAAGTAAATATTTGAGGGCCGAGTGGTCCGTAAAAACAATAATTTTTGAAAGCGTAATATAAGGTCGAAATTTGTCGAATGCAAAAATAACTGCTAATAATTCTTTCTCCGTTGTGGTATAGTTCGCTTGCGCGGATGTAAGTGTTTTACTTGCGTAGAAAATAGGGTAGAAGTTTTTAGATATACGTTGTCCTAAAACGGCTCCCACCGCAAAGCTACTTGCATCGCACATGATTTCGAATGGAAGGTCCCAGATTGGAGCTATCATAATTGGCGTTTATTAGCTTATTTTTGATTAATTGAAAAGCAGATAAGCATGTATCATCAAAAATAAATGGAGTGTCTTTTTCTAAAAGATGAGTGAGTGGTTTGGTAATTTTCGAAAAATCTTTTATAAACAGCCAGTAAAAACCGGCATGTCCTAGAAAGCTTCTTATGACCTTAACGTTGGTTGGCAGTGGTAGTTTTTCGATCACTTCTATTTTTGCTTCATCGACCTCAATTCCTCTTGCTGATATCTTATGACCTAAAACCAATCCCTCCCGTACCATGAAATGACATTTTTCCCAGTTCAGGGCGAGATTGGTCTCCTCACACCGTTCTAACACTTTTTCTAAATTTTCTAAACAAAAATCGAAGGAATCACCAAACACGGAAAAGTCGTCCATAAATACCTCCATAATACTTTCTACGTACTTGTCGAAAATGGCCAACATACACCGTTGAAATGTTGCCGGCGCATTACATAAGCCAAACGACATTCTTCGATAGGCGAAGGTGCCGAAAGGACAATTAAACATCGTTTTCTCCTGGTCCTCGGGCGAGATGGGAATTTGGAAGTAGCCCGAGAGACCATCGAGAAAACAATAAAAGCTATGGCCGGATAATCATTCTAAGATTTGATCGATGAATGGCAAGGGGAAATGGTCCTTGCGGGTGGCGTCGTTCAATTTGCGATAATCAATACACATACGCCACCCAGTCACCGTCCGTGTTGGGATTAAGTCATTATTATCATTTAACACTACCGTGATACCTCCCTTTTTAGGAACTACTTGAACGGGGCTTACCCATTTGCTATCTGAAATTGGATAGATAATTCCTGCGTCTAATAATTTCACGACCTCACCCTTTACTACTTCTTTCATGTTTGGGTTTAATCGGCGTTGAGGTTGAATAGAATTTTGTGAATTATCTTCCATTAGAATTTTGTGCATGCAGAAAGATGGACTTATGCCCTTAATATCAGAAATCTGCCAAGCAATTGCTTGGCGGTGTTTTTGTAAAACTTTTAGCAATTTGGCATTTTCAGATCCACTTAAATGGGCCGACACTATTACTGGTAACTTAGAGTCTTTTTCTAAAAATTCATATTTTAAATGATTGGGTAGTTCTTTAAGTTCTAAAGTGGGAGGTTCCTCGTATGAAGATTTGAAAGACTTTTCTTTTTCAAAAGTAATTTCTTCAAAATTTTTTGATTTAATTTGAAAATTTGAGGGGGCGGGAGCAATGGCCATTTTCATTTCTTGTAATATTTCAGTGGAGGTGTTTGAAGATGAACAAAAAGAAGAAGAACCATTTTCAGAAATACAAAAAGAAGGGTCTTCACTTAACACATCTAAGAAAAAACACGAATCGTCATTTTCTAGGGTATTTTTCATAGAGGGTGTTATGGAGAAGGTTACTTCATCATCTCCAACCTGGAGGACAAGCTTACCATTACTCACATCAATGATAGCACGGGAGGTGGCAAGGAAGGGGCGGCCAAGGATTAGGGGAACCTCGACATCCTCTTCAATGTCCAAAATGACAAAATCCACCGGGAAGATGAATTTGTCTACTTTTACGAGCACGTCCTCCACAATTCCCAGCGGATATTTTATCGTCCTATCTGCTAGTTGTATACTCATACGTGTGGGGCTAAGGGTGCCCACTCCTAACTTCTTAAACAAGGAGAATGGCATTAAGTTGATGCTTGCTCCTAAGTCGGCCAACGCATTCTTTACAAATAGATCACCAAAGAGGCACGGGATAGAAAAACTACCCGGATCGTTAGCCTTTTTCGGTAATTTATTTGTTAGGACGGCGGAACACTCAGCATTTAAAGTTACGTGCGATAGATTTTCTAGCTTTTTCTTATTAGTTAGAAGATCCTTCAGGTACTTAGCGTACTTGGGCATTTGTGATATCGCTTCATGGAAGGGCAAATTGATGTGTATTTGCTTAAACATTTCTAGGAAGCGATGATATTGATCATCTAATTTTTCCTTGTTGAGTTGAGATGGATAAGGTGGGGCGGGGTTGTTTTTGAAAATATGAGGTGGAGTGATAAAATCTGTTTGAGTGAGTGGTGTTTTTAAAATAGGGGCGGATCTTGCCTCGGGCTCTTCGTTAACCGGACCGGATACTTGCTTCCCACTCCGAAGAGTTACAGCTTTCGCTTGCTATTTCGGGTTGGGCTCGGTGTTAGCGGGAAGAGTCCCGGGCGGTCGCTCGGATATTATTTTGGCGAGCTGCCCGACTTGGTTTTCTAGATTTTTAACGGATCCGGCTAAGTTCCAGACGGTTGCTTCGTTCGTACTTATATATTTTGAAAACATCTCCTCCAAAGATGGAGTTTTTTGAAAGTTAACAGGGGGTGGAGGTGGTGTAAATTCATTTTGTAGAGGCGGGCGAGTTGTGTTTGCAGGATTACTCCAAGAAAAGTTCCGGTGATTACGCAGCGCAGGATTATAATTATTCGGTAATTGAAAACCAGGTGCATGAAAATTAGAAGCAGAATAATTATTATAAGCATTTCTATTGCCTACGAAATCAGCTTGTTCAGAGGTGGCTTTTGCGAATTCCCAAACCTGAGGTGCAGAAGGAGCATTCATTTCAGATATCTTTTTGCTAAGCATTTCCACTTGTAGTGCCAGCTGGGAGACGTTATCCACTTCGTACATACCTGCAGGTTTGTTTGGGCGGGATCTTGGCACATTCCACTGATAGGTGTTCATGGCCATATCCTCAAATAGTTCAAGAGCGGCTTCCGGGGTTTTGTTATTTAAGGTACCACCGGAAGCGGGGTCTATCATTTGCTTAGTATGTTGATTTAGCCCGTTATAAAACGTCTGCACTTGTAACCATACAGGCAGAGCGTGATGAGGGCAACGTCTTAAGAATTCAATATACCTTTCCCAGGTATCATATAGCATTTCAGAATCTATTTGGCAAAAAGAAGAAATATCATTTCTAAGCTTAGCAGTTTTCGCAGGTGGAAAATACTTAGTTAGAAATTTTTCAGTTAACTGGGCCCAAGTGGTGATAGAACCTCTAGGTAGAGTTGACAACCACTGCTTAGCCTTTGTTCTTAAAGAAAATGGGAAGAGTCTTAGCCTAATTGCATCATCCGTAACACCATTTATTTTGAAGGTGTCACAGATTTCAAGGAAGCTAGCAATATGTGCATTCGGATCTTCATCTTGTAATCCGTCGAACTTCACGTATTGCTGCACCATGTGAATTATGCTTGGCTTTAGTTCGAAATTATTATTATTTATGGCAGGGCGGACTATACTAGTTTCCGTCCCTTCCAGGTTAGGCCTTGCATAATGGGACATAGTCCATTCAGGGGCCGCAACCATGTTGGGGACTTCATTTTGGTTAGGTTCGCCCATATTAACAACCGACTCCGAATCCTCAGCCAGTTCTTGGAATGTAGGATCTTGAACTTGCGATTTTCTCCGAAGAGTACGCTCAAGTTCTTGGTCCAAGTCTACAAGTTCTGATGGATTCGCTCGGGTCATAAACTAGAAAGAGAGAAGGGAAAATAAGATTGAGAAATTCGAAAAAAAGGTCTCTCTTTTTTTTTTGAATTAATTTTGTTTTTCAAGAAAGAGGAGAAAAAAAAAGAGGTGATAAAAGTAATAGATTCGTTCTTTCAAAATATCAACAAAATGCGAGTCCCGGGCAACGGCGCCAAAAACTTGTTGATTAATATTCCGCTTGCACGAAATGAAATCCGAACTAGCAATCTGAGAAGGCATGTATACCTATCGAACTGTAGTATAGGAACACAAGTGTCGTATTAAAATCCGAGAACCGTTGATTACTTATACTCAAACGAATTACTATTATTTTATCTTAATAATTATTTGGAAGGTTTTGTCTGCTAAGTTGAAATAAAAGCTGGATAAAAGTACGGCTAAACGATGATTAAGAAATAGCACTCGATCTTGACTTACTTCGGCTTAAGTTGATCAAAATTCAAAAGCAAACTTAAAACTTAATAAAGTAAGGGTAGCTTGACCGTGGGGGTTCCTATAGTTTGAACATGCTTCTCTCGAAGATATGCCCAACTGAGTTTAGGAAAATCCGACCGAACTCTCGTCCCGTATTTGAATACCTAAAACTCGCTTTAAGTGGTGAACCCCGCTATTGGGTTTGACTCCAATCCAGGAGATTTACGTCATTCTCTCTCGAGAAATGTGTGTAACTCTCTTTACTCTTAAGTGCTCACTTCATACTATCGGCCTCTCGGCTAGCCGAGAATGAAAGCAAAGGTGGAGATTATATATCGATAATATAGCTCCACTAAATTTTAATTAAGAGTGAATCTAAGGCCCAACACTTTAGGAAAGTGAAAGAAGACTAAAGGATCATAACTTGATCAACTCATCCTCAGATCATCAAGATCGAGTACTATGAGGATTTAGTTACTCATGGTGGAGGGGTAGGAGAGAGAAATGATGAAGATTTTAAGAGAACAAAAACATACAATTTTTATTAAACAAAAGTTCAACTGAGATTACAATTGCATGGAAAGCCTACTAAGCATTAGTAATACACTATAAAAGGAAATTACAAAGGCATTACAACATTCATATGAAAACTAGAAAAGGAAATGCATTGAAATAAGAGAGAGAGAGAGAGAGAGAGAAAGAGAATTAAATGACATGAAAATCACTAAAAATAGAGTAGTAGCACTAGTTCTCTCTCCAAAAACTGAATGGGGAAAGCTTGGAGGTCATTTCAATTTATAGAAATTTTTCTGCCTCGGTCACGCCCTCAGTCACGCCCGTGACTAGGGGCGTGACATTGTTTAATCAATTCTGCGGCTTGGATCAGGTTCGGCGCACGATTCTGACGCGATTTGATGGGTCACGCCCTAGGTCACGTCCGTGACTGAGGGCGTGACCATTTCGGTGGTTAGCTCGGGTCATGGGCGCTGGCAGCGATCATGGGCGCTGGCGGCTGGCTGACGTGGCAGTCACGGGCGTGACTGGAAGCACGCCCGTGTAACAGTGGCGTGACCAATTCGGTGGTCAGTTGGTCGAATCTGAGCTGTTCACGGGCTGGTCACGGGCGTGGCTTGCGTGTCACGGGCGTGACTTGTGTGTCACGGCCGTGTACTTTGGGCGTGTCTGACCAGATCTTCTGAATTATGTTGGCAGCAGCTTAACTGCAAACAGCAACTTACACGCCCTAGGTCACGGGCGTGACCTAGGGCGTGACTTAGGAAATTTTGCATTTTTGACCTGAAAATTCAGAAAACTTAAGTTAGCACTAAAAATAGGAAAATGAACCAAAATTGCATTTAGGTAAACAACAATAAGCAAAAAGTAAGAGTAAATAACCTAAAAAATAACCTAATTAAACTAAATAGATTTAGCATTATCAGACACCACTTAAAAATTGATAATAAGATAAAAACTTGATCGAGCATGTAGAGAGAAGGAAATGATAAGGAGTTTTAGAATACTTTTCATTTAAATAGATCAGAGTTTGAGTATTACAACATTTTCATAAATCAGAGTTTGTTGTATAACCAAAATGTAATGATTTCCAAGTAACTAAACTACCCAGATGATATGTCTACACCCTAGCCCCGTACTAAGTGATGGATGGGCATGAGGAGCTACATACATGCCGTAGGTTGGGGTGTTAGTCCCATATGCAAACACTAGACACAACTCAACCTAGCACTCTTTCCCCCAGTGCCTCGCAAGGCCCCACTTGAACCCTCCCCGGTTAAGGACAATACATGACTAGAGATAAAGGTTATCTAATGTCTACAACCCTACGCCCCCGCTATGGTGAGAAATGAAGTCATGGATAATAATTATTGGAAACATTTAAGCTTTTTAAATCTAATGACATAGCCTATGGATTTATATTTTTATTTGAATTTATGAAAACACTCACATAGCTATTTTGAAATCCATTCATAAATCAAAATTTAAGCATTACAATATTTTCATAGAAATAAATCAGAGTTTTTAGCAAAAAAGAAAATATTCATGTTTAGAGTAACCAATATAAAATCTACCAAGCAAGTCTATCATTTGTTGAAAGAAAGGAATTTTGGTATTTAAGACTTTGATATAAGCATGAGAGCGCAAGGTAGAAATATATGGTGATGATGCAGAAGACTTATAGAAATACAAGAAACATCTTATTGTAATGATGATCCATAAAGAGATATATGAGTTAAATTTCATAGAGAATATGTTTTTGTAAATCATTGTTCAATTAAAATCTTCAATAATGTAACCAAGCATGAAATAATGTTATCAAACAAAGATTACTACAATGTTATTTTAATTCATAATTTCAAATCATACCAAACATTGTAGATTGCATGCTAGGTTATCTAGTGCATTTCATAAATAAAGAGTAGTATAGAATTTGCATTAGGATCCAATACTCATGAGAAGAAGTGTTATGGAAGATAATGATGTGCACAAAAGTGTATTTTGAATAGAGTAAACAAATGTTTTAATCAAAAATACAAGTAATATGTAAAGTAAAGAGCACAATAAAACACAAATAATTTTACTTCCACTCACTTCAATGCACTAAAAAATGTACAACTACCAAGGTGCTTTGCACACACAATGCTCATTAAGACTTATCAGGGTGCAAAGTAGTGCTTGGGGGATAAAATAATTTTATTCTTCAATATTGATTTTTTTTTCTATTGTGATCCGGTGTACTTAAGAATAAGTGGTTTTTATTTTGAAAGAAAGTTATGGTTTGCACAAGATACTTTACTATTCTTTCCAAGGTGCTCAACCTCACAACGCTTATTAAGACTTATCAGGAGGTTCAAGTACTGCTTGGTGGAGTTATCTTTGTCACTTTATTTTATGATTGTTGTTTTGTACAAAGTTCTCCGAATACACTTGTTTTGCAAACCAATATAATTTATGAAAAAGATAACCACTTTTCTTAACTTTTAAAAGTGCAAATAAAGGTTGTGTAGGTAAGATACTTGTGCAATTTTCATTTATTGTACTATTACAAAACATACACAAGCATTCTTAGATTAAACACATATGTAGACAATGCCAAAATAAGTGAGTGAATAGCGATCATTATCAAACTTAAAACATTTACTCATACTTAGAGGCATGCTAAGCTTAGTTCTACACAACTTTTTCATAATAATTGATGCACATATTATTAGATATATCAAAGCATGATGAAAGAAATGTTCAAAGTAGTTTGAAAAGATAAATTGCAACATTATAGAAGTTCTAAATAATAGATTAAATCATGCTTGATTTTCAATGAAGTTCATACAATATTTTTGATATTTTTGAAGAATAATTTTAATTTAAAGTTTGAACTTATAAAATTGATCTTGGACTTCCCGAGGACTACCTTGTGACAGGTTTGCCCGATACTAGGTGATATGATGGGATGATAGCCCAAATCACCCTTTCGCAAGATACAAGTAAAAAGTTAAGTTCAAAAATAACAATTTTTGATAAAATTTTTTTTTTTATATTTTTGTATTTGATTTTTGCTTTTAGAAATAGAATTTAAGCAAATGACAAAAAACACAAAGGAAAAACATATAATTTTGTTTGTGATTTGGCTTTTGTATTTTTGTATTTGATTTTTCAAAAATGTAATAAAAGCAAAAATGCAGAAATGAATAGTACACATAGATTAATATATTTTTAGGGAGTTTTCAAAATTGTAAAAATACAGAAAAACACATAGGTGCACTAGCGCCGGCGTTAGCGCGGGAAACAGTACTCGATTTTTGATGATTTTGAAATTTTTAATTGTTGATCTTGATTAAGTGTCATAATAGTAGTTTCATGCTGAAATTTCAGATTTTTAGGAAATGTCTAGATAGTGCAAATCTCATGAAACATTAGCGATTTTGTATATGACTTTACCAACTAAACTTTGCATGAGATGACATGAATGAACAAATCAAATATGCATGATTTTAGTGATTAACCATAATGTTCATGCACAGGAATACCATGCATAAGCCCTAGATGAGAATACCCAGCCTGTATGTCTTGGTAAACATATAAAGCCTAACATAGACAAAAATATCTTTTAGGCGACAATGTTAGTATGATAAGTTTGAGATTAATGTTATACCAAGGTTTGATAGTATTTCAACTTATAGACCTAGAATGGAGTGACGATTCTATTTGATTTGATATCAAGATGATTCAAAGGTCTAACCTAGAAATAAATCATAATACACACCAACCATTATAATATCAATTGTCATCAGTTAATATATCAATTATAATTCACATAAATGTGATAGAAATAATTATTTTTAGAAGACTTTTGATATGACTTATGATGTTAGAGAATTTTAGCAAAGGTCGTCAATAGATCATAGTGGTGTTTGTGAATTCAATATTCATTATGAAGATAAATTCTTTCAATACATTTTAGTGATTTTCCTTTAATTAAGAATTTTGAATATATATATATATATATGTGATTTTTGATAGGTGAACAATAGTGATGGTTTGGATCATATTTGACATCAAGGAGTGAAGACAATATAATTTTTTTGTTGTGAACAATGACAACCATATTGAAAGTTGAGCTTTTATTTAGATCTTGAATTTTCTTTTAGATCAGATTATTTCACTAAACCACTTGTTGGTGAAGGCTAAGAATCTTAATAGACTAATAACCGGATTTAATTTGGAATATCTTATAACAAATTTAGAGTTTGATTCATATGGATAATATAAGATCTTTAGAAGCAATAAGATTAAAAGATAGGTCATCAAAGTAAAATATGATTTTGAATTTTGATCAATTTCATTCTATAAACATATTAAGCTTCTAAGAGATAAAATCATATTTTTAATACTGTATAGGATGACCATGACATGATAGTTCAAAAGAAATAGGAAAACAAGAAAAATTAAAAGACATGAAAGCATATCATGAAGTAGAACTTTGTACATTTCATTTTGAAAGGATTCTACTTCATGCAATTGATGATATCTAATGAATAAGAGTTTTAGGTATCCAAAGGGGACCATGTGTGATGGTTCCTTTGGGTACCCAAATATAGTGAGATGGCTTTTGGGGAGACAAGTACGAATGGACCCTTTCAAGTGGAGTTAATGTTTCATCTTTAATTTTGGGTCTCCACTCATACTTAGGTTTAATATTATAATTTTGCATTAAATTTCCATATTCGTTAAACTTAGACTTAAAATAATGATGACATTTGAAATCATTTTTCATAGGAAATTTTTGCATATTTGATTTTACTTTAGGAGATACATAATTTTGTAAATAATGGTGATTTTGGTGCAGATTAACAAATCCTTTATGTTTCTTACTCCCATTATTAAACTTAGTTGAGATGTTCATATTCATATTCAACTTATTTTTAGATATAGTTTGATATTGTGAATTTGTATTTACAATTTTCATAAGCAAGTTGATTTTTGATTTTAATTCATCATTTTTAATCTTTAAATTATGTCTAGCTTTATTATAAGCGATTGTGCTATTTGTAAGAGTTGAAACAATTGAATCTATATGATCTTGATAATTGTTTCTATATTCATCAAATGTTTCATCCATCTATTTAATTTCAATTTTATATTCTTTGCACTTAGCACAATCATTTTCCAAAGATGAATTTTCTAAACATAATTTTTTATTTTGTTCTTTTATAAAAAGAAGTTCCTTTTCAAGTTCCTTGCATTTTTCTTTTAAGTCATCAAATTCCATACAAGGTGTAGTGTTTTCAACTAAGGAACAATGGATAGAACTAGATAAATTTGAATTTGATTGTTCATTTATTTTTTCCTTTAAATTTTTGTTTTCTAAGCGCAATTTGCATTTTGCATTTTTCAATTTCTTAATTTTGCGCTTAGTAATTTGTAGTAATTGTAAAGTAGAAATAGAATTACAAACAATAAGAGAATTTGATTTTCTTACAGTGCAATCAGAAGAGGCAAGATTTGAACATATGGTTTCTTTTAAATCTTTTTGGCACTCCTCTTCCGAAGACAGTACTTCTACTTTTCCATTTGATGTGCACTTCATGGATCCATCATGTGTGGAGCTTTCTTGAATACCGGTGCAGGCTTGCATATTCTCCGGTTCTTGTAATCGTTTCATACCTGCAGAAGGAGAATCATAAGTTATTTCAAGAGAATTCCACATCTCTTATGCAGTAGGAAAAGTATAAATGAGTTTGGAAATATTATGATCTAACGCACAAAATAGACTATTCATAGATTTTGCATTTAAAACCATTTCGTTCTTATTTAATACGCTAGGTGGTTTTTTTATAGTAATATTCCAAACTTTTTCATCTAAACGTTTAAGAAAATTTTCCATTACTATTTTTCATCTTTTATAATTTCTTCCTTCAAATAACGGTGGTTTAAGAGATTTTTCTTCTTCATAAAAACTTACCCCACTGGTAGAAGCGAGATCATGAGACGCCATTATTCCCGGTTGTTAAGCCGATTTGGAATAACCTACCTCTAATACCACTTGTTGGATCGGTAGGCGCCCTTAGAGGGGGGGTGAATAAGGGTTTTAAAAACTTATAATATATTTTAAATAACTTTGAAAAATCTTTGATTATTAAACAAGAGAAGATCAAGACAAATCAAGTGAAGTAAAGGTAATGACATTATTTTATTAACTCGAGAAGCATGATTACAAAACTTGATCTCTTATCGAAGCTAGAAATCAAAGCTAATAGAAAGACTCTTTTTGTTTTCTATACCGACTCGTATCCCCACGAACCGGTTGGCTTTAGCCGATGCTTCCCCGGATACGGCCTCAAGCCGCTCTTGCCAACCCTTCCCCGGATATGGCCTCGAACACCCCCTAGACCTACACCTGAGACCTAGTCGCCAACACGAGGCGAATTTCTGCCCTAAGTCCTACCCAGACCTAGTCGCCAACACGAGGCAAATTCACTAACGATTACAAGAATAAAGATGTGAATATAAAAAACAACAATAATAAAAACTCCCTCTAAGAACTTCTGAAGTTGGAGACGTTGGACCGCTGTAGTGTAAGCGTTGTTGAAGCGGTTGCCGGTTAGATGAAGCGTGAAGAATTCCTCCTTCAGAAATTCTCTCTAAGCTTTTGGTGGGAGTATCTCTCTGAACCTTCCTCTCTATGTTGTGGCACGAAGCTCTGGAGTTTAGGGTTGTAGAAGAGTCAGGAAGACGGAGCCAAGGGGTCCTTTTTATAGCCTCAGCGCTAGCGCCGGCGCTAGTGCTATCGCCGGCGCTATCCCATTTTAGGACATATTCTGCGCGGCAGAATCTTCAATCTGTGGCAACTCTGCTGAGATTCCTCTTGTGTTTTGAGCTAGCGCTAGCGCTATCGCTACCTCCAGCGCTATCTGAGATTAGGCAATATTCTGTGTGTGCGAATCATTTATTCCGAGGAAACCTGCCAAGATTCTTCTTCTGTTTTTTGCTAGCGCTTGCGCTAGCGCTATCGCTACCGCCTGCTCTAGCAGCTACCGCTGGAGCTACCGCCGGCTATAGCGGACAGTTTTGAGTTTTCGCTTCAAACTTGGGCAAAACCTTCTTATGTTATCCTTGAGTCATATGAACTTATTATCCTGCACACTTAAACACACAAGATCAAATACACATAGGATTTGTTATTCTCAAACCAAGGAGATGCGGAAGTCCATGTTCCAACACTGTGAGATGGAGGCTCGGGGTATAGTATATCAGGACGAGATGGTCCTGCGAGCTGGAGGCTCGGGAGGTTGTATATCAGGATGGGATAGTCCTGCGAGCTAGAGGCTCGGGTGGTGATAAATTGCATGTGCATAAGAACAAATAAGTGGCGGGTCTTCGGTACGGGCCGATCGTCACACCGATGGCAGTACGTTGACTTAGGCGGGTGTGAGGTTGAGGGGCCAGTAGGTTGTTTATACTGTGGTCTGGAGGACGATCCCCAACAGGACGCACACCCAGCCTTTAAGACTGGTAGGTTCCAGCAAAGAGTACGCAAAAGATCACGGAAGTGCACCTCGGACGTGTACAACAGCATATGAAGGGTCTAGGTTTGGTAGTGTGTATATCCACCTAGGAGGTGGAGTTGCCCGCTCCACCGCTGCCGTAGCCACAACGGTGTAACCAGAGAGCTTAGCTAACTCCAAAAAGTGGGAACTAAAGGTGTCTGTGATCACAGAGTCATGTGGGTGAGTTGCACTTGTATGAATCATATCATAGTATGCATATCATATCATACATAAACTTAGAACATAAATAGTAGACCCTTATCATATAAATTAGTATGGGCTCTTTTATATGATAAGTTACAATTCTGGAAATCTTAACTTATAAGTTTGTATGGGCATTCATATAAGTTAAGGTACTCATGTGATGGTAGTGTAGAATTATTTACTTGTTTGCTATACTTGCTCGCACTGCTTACTACTTACTTATTTTACTGCTTTTTACTGCTTACTTGTTTATACTGCTAGAGTAGTGCTTACCTATATATATACTTGCTAGCTTAGATTTCCCTGTCACCTGCTTTGTTTACTCCATCTTATTGTCCTCCGCTTCTTTCTTCCGCTCAGTGCCTAGGAGTCGCGGAGGGAGGCGAAGACAAAATTGGCTTACTCTTTATGACTAACGGTCGGTTGTGGTCATAGGAGTTCGAGGAGATGGAGCACCAGCACGACCAGACATGACATGATGGCAGGATCTGGGGAGCAGAAGTCGCGCAGTACATCTACTATAAGACATGTGCTTGAATATTTGAGAGTTTGTTTAGCTTCCGCATAGATGTAGAGTGAGAGAGTGAGATTTTGTTATACTTTGGATATGTACCGGGCATAAGCCCTTTTACTCTTTAAGTTATTGTACTCATTAATGGATAGTTTACATTTGGATATATTTATACAGATGTGTGTGATTGTGGACTTGTTTATTTTTTTCTTCTTATTCTTGTTGGCCTAGTGGATCGTTCTTGCCGGCAGGATCGGTGTCTTGCAGAGGCGGCTAACTCGCGTGTTAGCATCACCGTAAGGCGGAGGTTCTGGGCATAAGATCTGGGAACTCTCCTGGTGCGGGAGAGGGGTTTTACAAACTGGTATCACTTGAACAAACAATCCAACGAGAAAGAAGTCCACAAAACACTGGGACACCCCCGCTCGAGTTAGTTTGAGGACAAACTTGCAGCGGAAGCAGTGGTGTGCCCTTGTGTAAAAATCACACAAAATAGTCCATTAATCAATGAGCTAGGACAACCCAACTAGACGCACCAAGACGACTTCATAGCATATACTAATCCAAACCGACCTCGGGTATAGACTGATTAAGGCATGATGACACCCAAAGTGAGTAGGAGAAGAACCTTATGAGGAAGTAGTTAATCAAGGCTTAAACATAGGTGTCCCTGATTCGCCTACCAAGTGAGATTACCACTTCATACCCAATGGATAGGATAGCCTCAAGGGATTGGTGCATGAAATCCATTAGAAAAATAACAAAAGGCTCGTAAACTTAAATCTCAAAACCAACAACTAGGTTGCATCGAACCAATCATCGTAATAAATACCAGAAATTGGATAAGGACTTGTGTTCAGTCGGATAAGATTTGTGTTTAGAAAATGTCCATTTTAGGGCTTCTTATATACTAACCATTGAGAAGGGTGTGAAAAATTGGTAACCCCGAGGATCTTAAAGTACGTGGAATATCAATAGGTCTCAGGATGAGACTCCAAGTCTAGGGTCGGATACCCTATGGATTGAGTGTATATCTAAGACAAATATATCCTAACGATACCAAAGAAACTTAACCCAAAATACATGGGGTCTAATCCTTTTGTTTATTGGATTAGTTTGGTACCAACTTGGATTTCCTAGACCTTACTTATGGAAAATGGTGTGCATTTAGCACCCAAATTGAACTTAGTGAATCCCGGAGTTCTACAACTCCAAGTAGGTTGAGATAACTTTTGTAGGCATTTGTGTCTACTAGCTGTAGGAAGTGAGATCACACCATTTGGAGCCCTACAACCCTCAGTAGGTCAGATTTAGTAAGGCTGGTCCTAGTGAAGGACATACCTTAAAATGTAACTTTTACATCATAAATTACATGAGGCTGATAATTTAACCATGGGTGTTTGCTCCCTAGATCTACTATATGCCCAAAGATCAGAATTGTTGGGGCACATTTCTCTATGGTTTTAGGAGAATTATGTGGAATTTAGTTATGAACCTCTGAGATTATTGGTAGATTTTTGGATGGATAATACTTGGTGAAATTCATATATTTAGTTTGTCACACTTTATTCATGAAATAATTAAGGTGAAAAATCAATGGATAATTATGAAACTCTGGATAAGATGTTTTTAGGTTAATATTGTACTACTGTAATTTTCTCAGAATTTTAGGAATTCCATATTTGGTACTTGTTGTACAAAGTCAATTTATCACCCCTTTTATGATAAATAGAAATTGTGGGTTTAAATTTGCTGAAAAATTATGATCTTCTGGAATTAGTGTTTTTATGTTGTTATAGTGCCTCTGTAATTTTCTCAAAATTTTAGGAAGTCCAGATTTGGTACTTGTTGTACAAAGTCAATTTATCACCACTTTAATGATAAATAAAAATTATGGGTTTAAATTTGCTGGAAAATTATGATCTTCTGGAATTAGTGTTTTTATGATGTTACAGTGCTACTGAAATTTTCTCAGAATTTTAGGAAGTCAAGATCTAGTACTTGATGTACAAAGTCATTTTGTTAACTATTTAATGATAAATAGAAATTATGGGTTTATATCTGCTGGAAAATTATTTAGCAATATTGAAATTATTGGCATGATAGTTCCTTTGCATTTTCAATGATGACAGCTGATTTATAAATTTTTATGGAGGTCAAAATTCTATGAGATCTGCTTAAATTCTGGCTAACTCTTATTTTACCCAGTAAGAACATGTGATAAAAATTAGAACTCATTTGGAAGTGTTTTGACCAAGATTACATCATAGGAATCAAATTAGTTATATACAGTAGTCTGCAAATAGTGAAAACTTGATATGAGGATTAAATCAGCAAAACCACATAGAGAATTAGTGAGAATTGGATTATAACAGTACAAAAGTATATACCACTTAGAGGATGAATAATCTTGAGAGTTGAGCACCATTCAAGAGGACGATTGCTTAGGAATGGGGTGAAGCATAAGTCATGAAAACACCTAAATTATAAAGAGTAATAAGTAGAGTGGGTCTTAGAATGGTGTAGCCACCAATAAAAGTAATTGTCTTGGAATGGGGGGATTTGGGTTTCAGCCCATTGCATTCCCTAATACCGCTGCGAGCCCTTCACCGGTAAACCTCGGGAAGTCCAGGATTCACCCTAAACTTCTAAATATATAATAATTAGACAAGATTAGTCTAACTAAATGAATAAGAGATATGGTAAACTTCATCCCGAGTTAAGGGATGGGAAGTTGTATTTCAGGATGAGTTGGTCCTGCGAGCTGGAGGCTCGGGATATAGTATATCAGGATGAGATGGTCCTGCGAGCTGGAGGCTCTGGAGGTTGTAAATCAGGATGGGTTAGTCCTGCGAGCTGCAGGCTTGGGTGGTGATAAATTGCATGTGCATAAGAACAAATTATTGGTGGGTCTTCGGTACGGGCCGGTCGTCACACTGACGGCAGTACGTTGACTTAGGCGGGTGTGAGGTTGAGGGGCCAGTAGGTTGTTTATACTGCGGTCTGGAGGATGATCCCCAACAGGACGCACACCCGGCCTTTAAGACTAGTAGGTTCCAGCAAAGAGTACGCAAAAGCTCACGGAAGTGCACTTAGGATGTGTACAGCAGCGTACGAAGGGTCTAGGTTTGGTAGTGTGAATACCCGCTTAGGAGGTGGAGTTGCCCGCTCCACCGCTTCCGTAGCCACAATGGTGATACAAGAGAGTTTAGCTAACTCCAAAAAGTGGGAACTAAAGGTGTCTGTGATCACAGAGACGTGTGGGTGAGTTGCACTTGTATGAATCATATCATAGAATGCATATCATATCATACATAAACCTAGAACATAATTTGCAGACCCTTATCATATAAATTAGTATGGGCTCTTTTATATGATAAGTTACAATTCCGGAAATCTTAACTTATAAGTTTGTATGGGCATTCATATAAGTTAAGGTACTCATGTGATGGTAGTGTAGAATTATTTACTTGTTTGCTATACTTGCGCGCACTGCTTACTACTTACTTATTTTACTGCTTTTTACTGCTTACTTGTTTATACTGCTAGAGTAGTGCTTACCTATATATATATACTTGCTAGCTTAGATTTCCCTATCACCTGCTTTTGTTTACTCCACCTTGTTGTCCTCCGCTTCTTCCTCCCGCTCGGTGCCTAGGAGTCGCGGGGGGAGTCGGGGACAAAATTGGCTTAGCCTTTATGACTAACGGTCGGTTGTGACCGTAGGAGTTCGAGGAGATGGAGCACCAGCACGACCAGACATGACATGATGGCAGGATCTGGGGAGCAGAAGCCGCGCAGTACATCTACTATAAGACAGGTGCTTGAAGATTTGAGTGTTTGTTTAGCTTCTGCATAGATGTAGAGTGAGAGAGTGAGATTTTGTTCTACTTTGGATATGTACCGGGCATAAGCCCTTTTACTCTTTCATTTATTGTACTCATTGATGGACAGTTTACATTTGGATATATTTATACAGATGTGTGTGATTGTGGACTAGTTTTTTTTTCTTATTCTTGTTGGCCTAGTTGATCGTTCTTGCCGGTAGGATCGGTGTCTTACGGAGGCGGCTAACTCGTGTGTTAGCGTCACCGTAAGACGTCGGTTCTGGGCATAAGATCCGGGAACTCTCCTGGTGCGGGAGAGGGGTCTTACAACCTGGTATCACTTGAACAAACGATCCAACGAGAAAGAAGTCCACAAAACCCTGGGACACCCCTGCTCGAGTTCGTTTGAGGACAAACTAGCAGCGGAAGCAGTGGTGCGCCCTTGTGTAAAAATCACACAAAATAGTCCATTAATCAATGAGTTAGGCCAACCCAACTAGGACATCATTCTAGTTTGACGCACCAAGACGACTTCATAGCATATACTAATCCAAACCGACCACGGGTATAGACTGATTAAGGCATGATGACACCCAAAGTGACTAGGAGAAGAGCCTTATGAGGAAGTAGTTAATCAAGGCTTAAACTTAGGTGTCCCTGATTCGCCTACCAAATGAGATTACCACTTCATACCCAATGGATAGGATCGCCTCAAGGGATTGATGCATGAAATCCATTAGAAAAATAACAAGAGGCTCGTAAACTTAAATCTCCAAACCAACAACTAGGTTGCATCGAACCAATCATCGTAATAAATACCAAAAATTGGATAAGGACTTGTGTTCAGTCGGATAGGATTTGTGTTTAGAAAATGTCTATTTTAGGGATGCTTATATACTAACCATTGAGAAGGGTGTGAAAAATTGGTAACCCCGAGGATCTTAAAGTACGTGGAATATCAATAGGTCTCAGTATGAGACTCCAAGTCTAGGGTCCGATACCCTAAGGATTGAGTGTATATCTAAGACAAATATATCCTAACGATACCAAAGAAACTTAACCCAAAACACATGGGGGCTAATCCTTTTGTTTATTGGATTAGTTTGGTACCAACTTGGATTTCTTAGACCTTACTTATGGAAAATGGTGTGCATTTAGCACCCAAATTGAACTTAGTGAATCCTGGAGTTCTACAACTCCAAGTAGGTTGAGATAACCTTTGTAGGCATTTGTGTCTACTAGCTATAGGAAGTGAGATCACACCATTTGGAGCCCTACAACCCGCAGTGGGTCAGATTTAGTAAGGCTGGTCCTAGTGAAGGACATACCTTAAAATGTGAGTTACTTTTACATAATAAATTACATGAGGCTGATTATTTAACCATGGGTGTATGCTCCCTAGATCTACTATATGCCCAAAGACCAGAATTGTTGGGGCACATTTCTCTATGGTTTTAGGAGAAATTTAATAAATCATATATGATGCATAATATGAGTTGATTTGGACTAAAAACACATCAAATCTCCTTTGGGAGGGTGGTCATGCATATAGTAGACCATGGTTAAAACTTTTAGGCCAACTGGACCTCTGAAAGTTAGTTTACTTCATAAACAAGTGCAAGGGAATTGGTGTGCTTATAGCATGACCATATAACACTAGGCCTACATGAGAGTTTAAGGGTTTTCCCACGGTCAAATATCACGAAACTTAAAACATACACTTAGGGTTATGAGACAATATCCCTTGGAGAAAATCATATACTGTTGGGTTGATTTCCTTAGGAAATTTGGAATTTATGTGAAGTGTCACATGGACCTTAAAGGAGTATTTTTAGGGTCAAAACTTTCTGAATGGACATAAAGTTATGGGATTCACTTAATAGAGTGAGATTACACTCTGTAAATTTTTTGTGGAATTCTTGATGATAATATAGTTCATTAATCATTAAGTATTTCAATTATCCCAATTTACTTCATCCCACAATTAGGTAAGCTAATGAACTTAAAGCTGAATGAAACTGGATATTTGGATTTATGAGACCACCTAAGACCTTTGGATTTTTTTTATGGAATTTATGTCGATATATATATATATATATATATATATATATGGTACTTCCTTCACAATATAGTGTTTGGAATTATAACTTAGAAAATTAATTCCTCGAATTATTGATATTGAAATACTAGGAAATTTTGCACAAGGTCCTTTTAAATCAGTATAAAGCTATGAAACTTTTATTTGATTCAATCCCTGAGTAGACTTCATACTTAATTCACAATGTACAATTTGGAGTTATAATATAGAATATTCAAACTTAGAGCTGTAGACGCGGGAATATTTTAATAATCTGAAGATAACCTTGTGATATCTTTATACACCTTTGGTAATTTTCCCAGAATTTATAATTACATATATTGGGTACTCCCTTCACAATGTAGAGTTGGAGTTATAAATTAGGAAACCCATATCTTGAAGTATTGACGCAGAATTGCTATAGAAACTTGTGCATAGGCCTTTGATGACAACATGAACTTCTGGGGATTTTGATGGGATTTATGGTTACACATTTTTGATACTTCCTTCACAAGTAGAATGTGAGCTTATAATTTGAGGAATTCATACCGTGAAATACTTTTACTGGATAGTTATGGAAATTTCGTATATAGATTTTTTTTATATACCAGTAGAAAAGATCTGGAAATCTTGTTAGAATTAATTACTGAGAAGAAATCGTACTCCTTTCACAAGTGGAACCTTGGAATACAATTTGAAAGATGGATATGTTGAAATATTTATGATGGGATAAAATAACAATTACCAGATAGTCTTGTGATATCATATATGCCTTCTTGAGACTTTTCATCTTCAATAAGCTCGGAACCCCGTAGACCTGAACTTAAATTTCAAGGACGATTTTTTTTTTGTTTATTGGGATTTGTAACATCCCATTTCCTACTAGACCCCTTAAATTCAATTAGAGCAGGACATGTGGTGAGAGAGGTGAGGTTGAGCCTGGTGGTGACCTTGGGATGCACTGAGTTGAGTGAACTCACATGTGATCCACTATAGGAGGCAGGTCAACTTAGGTCAAATTAGCTTAATTTGAAATTACACTTGTGAATTAACCCCACCACCATGTCCCTAACCCAAAGGAGACATAATTGACCAAAAGTCTCATCAATTAGTCAACCAATTTAGCCAAGTGGACCAAAGTCAAATCTAGGTCAATATAGCCCAAATTCAACTCAATAGGGTTCAATTCATACTCATATGACCAAATTGACCCTACCACAAGAGGGTAAACCATTTAAGGAGTGCTATGGACCCAAAAGCCCCATCATGGGGTCACCAATTGGTCCAATTTGACCAAAGTCAAACTTAGGTCAACATAAGCCAATCCTTCCCCAACAGACTCAATTCACCCCCAAAACATCAAATTGAATTCACCCCTAGTCTTAGAACATCATGGGGGACCTATTTGAATCAAAATCCCCATCAAGAGGTCATCAATTTGACCAAATTGACCAAAGTCAACCTTTCCCCAATTTTGGTCAAAATCACACATATTGGTTAAATTAACCCAATTGGGGCATCATCATGACCCAATCAACATTGGGAGGTCTTAAGGGACCCAAGCTCAACATCTTGGTCCAGTCAACCAACCCAATTGACTAAGTCAACATCAAGGTCAACCATGGTCAACTTTAAGCCTAAATGGAGAAATTGAAAGCCCAAACCAAATCCAATTGGGATAAGGCCTCAAACCAAGCCAACCCAGCAGCCCAAGGGTGCAATTACTAGCCATGCCCTCTGAAAAATTGAAAGGAGTGACATGTAAAGGGGCATTCTTGGTTTTTCCCCCAATTTCAAGTGAAGACATGGAGGAAATTGTGTAGAGCTTGCCATGTGGCCCTCCTAACTTCTGCCCAAGGCCATATCTGAGCCCCACACATCAATTACTGCCATTTTTCCGCCAAAGGAGGTGCCACTTGGCAACAAGGAGGAGCAACGAAGGTGAACCCGAGCTCCCCCTCTTCAAAACTCCTTATACAGCCCTCCCCAGCTCATTTGGACCTTTCCATTAGCTTCAGAAGGTGGAGAGCACATGAAATTGAGCCTGGGATCATTGCAAATGGTGGAGAATTGAGGTTTTGAGCAAGCTGGCTGGAGAAGGAAGATCCATGTCCAACCGCCGCCGACGTCGTCGCCAAGCCCCACCAAGGTCCAGTTTCTCCCCCTCTCCCTCTGTGTTAGCCTCTTAGATCCATTAGCAGAGACATCGGGTTCAATTGAGCCCAATCCTTTGAGAGAAAAATGGAGAAAATTCGGATTATCCATGGTGTGGGTTCGCCGGAAAACACCACCTCCGGAGGCCAAACCACCGCCGGTGGATAGCCACCACTTTAACGGAGGTGGTGGTGGCGGTGGCCGGCCAGGGAGGTGGCTGGGTGGCCGGGAAATGGAGATGGAAGTTGGCCCAGGTCGGGCAAATCCAGGCCGTTGTCTGGAGGTAGGGGATGAAATCATCGCCCTTGATTTCTTTGCATATGATAATTGCAGACCAATTAAATATAATGAAAATAATCTGTCACACTATTTTGTGCATGTTCATGCTTGATTTTAAGGCCCTTAGAGGCCTTTTTAGGAAATATTACCTGAGATAGCTTTTGTAGGTCTTGATGTCTACGTTCATTTAAAATTTAAATCAGGCCATTTGGATCATTGAAGGACCCACAATACTCATTTTAGTGAGACTGGTCAAAATATAAACCAGCAATTAATTAGTGTGCACACTCTAAAATATAAGTCTGATGGACTTGGGATTTTGACCATGCATGCATGTGCCTTATACCTAGCTTAGGTTTAAATATCAGAATTTATGGAGACAATTTTTCTATAGTTTTGTTCAGAACTTGGAAAATCAAATAAATAGAATATTTGGAGTTATATAACTCAGAATGACCCCAAATTTGGGTGTCATGTCTAATTAGACAACATTAGTCTAGGGTTAAATTTTGAGGACCTTTGGATCTCTGCATGTAGGGTAATTTCTACTTGCATGTCTCTACCCTAGTGTGATATGGGTGCCAATAACAAAAAAGGATATTTTGTATATTTAGCATAAATGGCTTAGTGATAGCTTATGGAACCTTGGCCATACCTTCTTTATGACATAATACATTACTCCAAGAAAAATGAGTAATTAATAAAATTGAATTATGTCATAATTATGTATTAATGAAATGTTTAAGGCAAAAACCTTGTGGAAAAATCTGAAACTCTGAGGAATACCTTATAACATCAACTAGAACCTCTGGAAATTTTGTAGGAATTTATAGAGATTATTTCCTTAGAAATCATGGAAATTATCATATGTTGCATTTTTGAATAACTGAAATTTTATTGATGAAAAATATTGGGAAAACTCTCCTGGTGCGGGAGAGGGGTCTTACAACCTGGTATCACTTGAACAAACGATCCAACGAGAAAGAAGTCCACAAAACCCTGGGACACCCTCGCTCGAGTTAGTTTGAGGACAAACTAGCAGCGGAAGCAGTGGTGTGCCCTTGTGTAAAAATCACACAAAATAGTCCATTAATCAATGAGTTAGGCCAACCCAACTAGGACATCATTCTAGTTTGATGCACCAAGATGACTTCATAGCATATACTAATCCAAACCGACCTCGGGTATAGACTGATTAAGGCATGATGACACCCAAAGTGACTAGGAGAAGAACCTTATGAGGAAGTAGTTAATCAAGGCTTATACTTAGGTGTCCCTGATTCGCCTACCAAGTGATATTACCACTTCATACCCAATGGATAGGACCGCCTCAAGGGATTGGTGCATGAAATCCATTAGAAAAATAACAAGAGGCTCGTAAACTTAAATCTCCAAACCAACAACTAGGTTGCATCGAACCAATCATCGTAATAAATACTAGAAATTGGATAAGGACTTGTGTTCAGTTGGATAAGATTTGTGTTTAGAAAATGTCCATTTTAGGGCTGCTTATATACTAACCATTGAGAAGGGTGTGAAAAATTGGTAACCCCGAAGATCTTAAAGTACGTGTAATATCAATAGGTCTCAGGATGAGACTCCAAGTCTAGGGTCGGATACCCTAAGGATTGAGTGTATATCTAAGACAAATATATCCTAACGTTACCAAAGAAACTTAACCCAAAATACATGGGGGCTAATCCTTTTGTTTATTGGATTAGTTTGGTACCAACTTCGATTTCCTAGACCTTATGGAAAATGGTGTGCATTTAGCACCTAAATTGAACTTAATGAATCCTGGAGTTCTACAACTCCAAGTAGGTTGAAATAACTTTTGTAGGCATTTGTGTCTACTAGCTGTAGGAAGTGAGATCACACCATTTGGAGCCCTACAACCCTCAATGGGTCAGATTTAGTAAGGTTGCTCCTAGTGAAGGACATACATTAAAATGTGAGTAACTTTTACATAATAAATTACATGAGGCTGATAATTTAACCATGGGTGTATGCTCCCTAGATCTATTATATGCCCAAAGATCAGAATTGTTGGGGCAAATTTCTCTATGGTTTTAGGAGAAATTTAATAAATCATATATGATGCATAATATGAGTTGATTTGGACTAAAAACACATCAAATCTCCTTTGGGAGGGTGGTCATGCATATAGTAGACCATGGTTAAAAATTTTAGGCCAACTGAACCTCTGAAAGTTAGTTTACTTCATAAACAAGTGCAAGGGAATTGGTGTGCTTATAGCATGACCATATAACACTAGGCCTACATGAGAGTTTATGGGTTTTCCCTCGGTCAAATCTCACGAAACATAAAACATACACTTAGGGTTATGAGACAATATCCCTTGGAGAAAATCATAAACTGTTTGGTTGATTTCCTTAGGAAATTTGGAATTTATGTGAAGTGTCACATAGACCTTAAAGGAGTATTTTTAGGGTCAAAACTTTCTGAAAGGACATAAAGTTATGGGATTCACTTAATAGAGTGAGATTACACTCTGTAAATTTTTGGTGGAATTCTTGATGATAATATAGTTCATTAATCATTAAGTATTTCAATTATCCCAATTTACTTCATCCCACAATTAGGTAAGCTAATGAACTTAAAGCTGAATGAAACTGGATATTTGGAGTTTGGATATTTTTTATGGAATTTATGTCCATATATATATATATGGTACTTCCTTCACAATGTAGTGTTTGGAATTATAACTTAGAAAATTAATTCCTCGAATTATTGATATTGAAATACTAGGAAATTTAGCACAAGGTCCTTTTAAATCAGTATAAAGCTATGAAACTTTTATTTGATTCAATCCCTGAGTAGACTTCATACTTCATTCACAATGTACAATTTGGAGTTATAATATAGAATATTCAAACCTAGAGCTGTTGACGCAGGAATATTCTAATAATCTGAAGATAACCTTGTGATATCGTTATACCCCTTTGGTAATTTTCCCAGAATTTATAATTACATATATTGGGTACTCCCTTCACAATGTAGAGTTGGAGTTATAAATTAGGAAACCCATATCTTGAAGTATTGACTCAGAATTGTTATAGAAACTTATGCATAGGCCTTTGATGACAACATGAACTTCTGGGGATTTTGATGGGATTTATTGTTACACATTTTTGATACTTCATTCACAAGTAGAATGTGAGCTTATAATTTGAGGAATTCATACCTTGAATTACTTTTACTGGATAGTTATGGAAATTTCGTATATAGCTTTTTTTTTATATACCAGTAGAAAAGATCTGGAAATTTTGTTAGAATTATTTACTGAGAAGAAATCGTACTCCTTTCACAAGTGGAACCTTGGAATACAATTTGAAAGATGGATATGTTGAAATATTTATGATGGGATAAAATAACAATTACCAGATAGTCTTATGATATCATATATGCCTTTTTGAGACTTTTCATCTTCAATAAGCTCGGAACCCCGTAGACCTGAACTTAAATTTCAAGGACGATTTTTTTTTGTTTATTGGGATTTGTAACATCCCATTTCCTACTAGACCCCTTAAATTCAATTAGAGCAGGACATGTGGTGAGAGAGGTGAGGTTGAGCCTGGTGGTGACCTTGGGATGCACTGAGTTGAGTGAACTCACATGTGATCCACTATAGGAGGCAGGTCAACTTAGGTCAAATTAGCTTAAATTGAACTTACACTTGTGAATTAACCCCACCACCATGTCCCTAACCAAAAGGAGACATAATTGACCAAAAATCTCATCAATTGGTCAACCAATTTAGCCAAGTGGACCAAAGTCAAATCTAGGTCAATATAGCCCAATTCAACTCAATAGGGTTCAATTCATACTCATATGACCAAATTGACCCGACCACAAGATGGTAAACCATTTAAGGAGTGCTATGGACCCAAAAGCCCCATCACGGGGTCACAAATTGGTCCAATTTGACCAAAGTCAAACTTAGGTCAACATAAGCCAATCCTTCACCAATAAACTCAATTCACCCCCAAAACATCAAATTGAATTCACCCCTAGTCTTAGAACATCATGGGGGACCTAATTGAATCAAAAGCCCCATCAAGAGATCATCAATTTGACCAAATTGACCAAAGTCAACTTTTCCCAAATTTTAATCAAAATCACACATATTGGTTAATTTTGCCCAATTGGGGCATCATCATGACCCAATCAACATTGGGAGGTGTTAAGGGACCCAAGATCAACATCTTGGTCCAGTCAACCAACCCAATTGACTAAGTCAACATCAAGGTCAACCATGGTCAACTTTAAGCCTAAATGGAGAAATTGAAAGCCCAAACCAAATCCAATTGGGCTAAGGTCTCAAACCAAGCCCACCCAGCAGCACAAGGGTGCAATTACCAGCCATGCCCTCTGAAAAATTGAAAGGAGTGATATGCAAAGGGGCATTCTTGGTTTTTCCCCCAATTTAAAGTGAAAACAAGGAGGAAATTGTGGAGAGCTTGCCATGTGGCCCTCCTCTCTTCTGCCCAAGGCCATATCTGAGCCCCACACATCAATTCCTACCATTTTTCCACCAAGGGAGGTGCCACTTTGCAGCAAGGAGGAGCAACCAAGGTGAACCCGAGCTCCCCCTCTTCAAAACTCCTTATACAGCCCTCCCAAGCACATTTGGACCTTTCCATTAGCTTTAGAAGGTGGAGAGCACATGAAATTGAGCCTGGGATCATTGCAAATGGTGGAGAATTGAGGTTTTGAGCAAGCTCGCCGGAGAAGGAAGATCCAAGGCCAACCGCCGCTGCCGTCGTCGCCAAGCCCCACCAAGGTCCGGTTTCTCCCCCTCTCCCTCTGTGCTAGCCTCTTAGATCCATTAGGAGAGACATCGGGCTCAATTGAGCCTGATCCCTGGAGAGAAAAATGGAAAAAATTTGGATTATCCATGGTGTGGGTTCGCCGGAAAACACCACCTCCGGCGGCCAAACCACCGCCGGTCGATAGCCACCACTTCAACGGAGGTGGTTGTGGCGGTGGCCGGCAAGGGAGGTGGCTGGGTGGCCGGGAAATGGAGATGGAAGTTGGCCCAGGTCGGGCAAATCCAGGCCGTTGGCTGGAGGTAGGGGATGAAATCATAGCCCTTGATTTCTTTGAATATGATAATTGCAGACCATTTTAATATAATGAAAATAATCTATCACACTATTTTATGCATGTTCATGCTGGATTTTAAGGCCTTTAGATGCCTTTTTAGGAAAAATTGCCTGAGATAGTTTTTGTAGGCCTTGATGTCTACTTTCATTTGAAATTTAAATCAGGCCATTTGGATCACCGTAGGACCCACAATACTCATTTTAGTGAGACTGGTCAAAACATAAACCAGAAATTAATTAGTGTGCACACTCTAAAATATAAGTCTGATGGACTTTGGATTTTGACCATGCATGCATGTGCCTTATACCTAGCTTAGGTTTAAATATCAGAATTTATGGAGACAATTTTTCTATAGTTTTGTTCAAAACTTGGAAAATCAAATAAATGGAATATATGGAGTTATATAACTCCAAATGACCCCAAATTTGGGTGTCATGTCTAATTAGACAACATTAGTCTAGGGTTAAATTTTAAGGACATTTGGACCTCTGCATGTAGGGTAATTTCTACATGCATGTCTCTACCCTAGTGTGATATGAGTGCCAATAACAAAAAGGGATATTTTGTATATTTAGCATAAATGGCTTAGCGATAGCTTCTGGAACCTTGGCCACACCTCCTTTATGACATAATACATTACTCCAAGAAAAATTAGGATTTTTGGGATCAAAAATCCTAAGTAATTAATAAAATTGAATTATGTCACAATTATGTATTAATGAAATGTTTATGGCAAAAACCTTGTGGAAAAATCTAAAACTCTGAGGAATACCTTGTAACATCAACTAGAACCTCTGGAAATTTTGTAGGAATTTTTAGAGATTATTTCCTTAGAAATTATGGAAATTATCATATGTTGCATTTTTGAATAACTGAAATTTTATTGATGAAAAATATTGGGAAATTTTTTGAAAACCTAGAAAATCATGTGGAATTTAGTTATGAACATCTGAAATTTTTGGTAGATTTTTGGATGGATAATACTTGGTGAAATTTCATATATTTAGTTTGTCACACTTCTTAATTTATGTAATAATTAAGGTGAAAATTCACTGGATAATTATGAAACTCTGGATAAGATGTTTCTTGGTCAATATTGTACTACTGTAATTTTCTCAGAATTTTAGGAAGTCCAGATTTGGTACTTGTTGTACAAAGTCAATTTATCACCACTTTTATGATAAATAGAAATTGTTGATTTAAATTTGCTGGAAAATTCTGATCTTCTGGAATTAGTGTTTTTATGTTGTTATAGTGCCACTGTAATTTTCTCAGAATTTTAAGAAGTCCATGTTTGGTACTTGTTGTACAAAGTCAATTTATCACCCCTTTAATGATAAATAGAAATTTTGGGTTTAAATTTGCTGGAAAATTATGATTTTCTGGAATTAGTGTTTTTATGCTGTTATAGTGCTACTGAAATTTTCTCAGAATTTTAGGAAGTCAAGATCTAGTACTTGATGTACAAAGTCATTTTGTTAACCATTTAATGATAAATAGAAATTATGGGTTTATATCTACTGGAAAATTATTTAGCAATATTGAAATTATTGGCATGATAGTTCCTTTGCATTTTCAATGATGACAACTGATTTATAAATTTTTTTGGAGGTCAAAATTGTATGAGATCTGCTTAAATTCTGGTTAACTCTTATTTTACCCAGTAAGAACCTATGATAAAAATTAGAACTCATTTGGAAGTGTTTTGACCAAGATTACAGTGGTCTGCGAATAGTTAAAACTTGATATGATGATTAAATCAGCAAAACCACATAGAGAATCAGTGAGAATTGGATTATAATAGTACACAAGTATATACCACTTAGAGGATGAAGAATCTTGAGAGTTGATCACCATTCAAGAGGACGGTTGCTTAGGAATGGGGTGGAACATAAGTCATGAAAACACCTAAATTATAAAGAGTAATAAGTAGAGTGGGTCTTAGAATGGTGTAGCCACCAATAAAAGTAATTGTCTTGGAATGGGGGGCTTTGGGTTTCAGCCCATTGCATTCCCTAATACCGCTGCGAGCCCTATTAAAATTCTTGATTTGAACCTTTTAGGAGTAAGCAGGAGTTGCATCAACTGAGTTAAAGCCAAACAACCACAATGCCACACAGCAACACAAGAGACTTTATTGAATCACAAACTTTATTTACAGTGCGAGGTATTCATGGCGAGACATGATTCATAAGAATCACGGAGACGAGAAGAACAAAACACACCAAAACAAATCTGGCGGCTAGACAAGCTGAGACCGCACAGGCCGCTCGACTCCAGAAGTCGCCCGGTTTGACCTGAGACTGCGCGAACAGAAACCGAATAGACCGCCAACACTGCAAGACCGCACCTCAGACCACAGAAATTGGAGCTTTATTGAAATGAATAACTGAAGCTGTCGCCAGACCGCAACTCAGATCGCCTAACCGCTGAAGGTCGCCTGATCCCTGAGCTCGCTGCGAATAGCACAAGAACGAACATAAACCAGTTCGCAGACTGACCGCTGCCAAACTGTTTATTCAAGCCGCTGGGAATCACCAAGGAAGGAGACCGCAACATGCTGACCGCAAACCTTCGAACACAACAAACAGTCAACTCGCTTCCGAGACCTTCCGACCTCAAAGTGAGACCGCATGAATTAACCCAGGCTCAGTTCTTATATTTCTCGTAATGAATGATGGGCCATGCACCCCTATTTATAGGCGGGTAGACGGATGTCGTCACCGCACAAATCGGGATACAGTCACCACCTATCAGATCGCCATCGGTCTCATAAGGCAGACCGCGTGATCAGACCACTTGGACGATCATCCGACCAAGACCGCAGAACAACAGGCAGATCGCGCACAAGTCGCGCGAACACGAGACCACGCACAAGCCGCGCGGGCACAAGATCTCTCCTCCCTTAGATCACCAGGAGCAAACAAGAACCATCTGGCCGACTTAGAACAAGTCGCCAGATCGCCAAGCACAAACCTCCCGAACAGGCGGTCATATAAGAATAACCCGCACGGTCTTCCAACAAAGAAGACAGGACAACCAGCAGATCAACTCGGGAACAGACCGCAGCTACAAACAATAGACCGGCAGAACCAGCAGTCCGCCAGAACAGATCGGCAGAGACAGACCGGCAGAAAACAAACACAGACCGCGCGGTCTCGGCGGTCTCCCAAAAAATAGACCGCCCGGTCTCCTCCACTTCACTTCAAAAATTCAACACTCCCCCTTGAAGTGGGAAGTGGAGACTAGCCCGAGTAAACTTTGCAACCGAGTAAACGGTCCTTTCGCCAGCGGCTTTGTGAAGATGTCTGCGACATTGTCCGCACTCCAAACATGCTCGACCATAAGAGATCCTCCCAACACCTTTTCACGAATCAAATGGTGCTCAATCTCAATATGCTTGGTCCTCGCGTGACAGACTGGATTATTAACAAGCTTGAGAGCACTCTCATTGTCCCCGCGCAGCATAATGGGACCTCGAACCTCCTTATGAATGTCCTCCACCAACCTCCTGAGCCAAATGGCTTCCTGAGCTGCCAAGGATGAAGCCTTGTATTCTGCTTCTGTGGTAGATACGGACACCGAGTCCTGCTTCTTGCTGCACCAAGAGATAGCTGTGGGGCCCATCATAAAGACATAACCAGACGTTGATCTCCGATCATCCACGTCTCCCCTATAATCAGCATTCATGTATCCATGCAACTCCAAGCTTGACCCTCTCCTAAATAGGAGACCCAAATCAGAGGTCGACTTCACATATTTCAGAATTCCTTTTGCCGCCAGAAGATGAGGCTTCCGTGGCTCCGCCATGTACCAACTCACTTTGCCAACTGCATAAGCAATATCAGGCCTCGTGATGGTCAAGTAAATCAAGCTCCCAACCAGAGCACGGAACACCAACGGATCAGATAGAACTCTTCCCTCATCCTTCCGAAGTTTATGATGTTGTTCCAGAGGTATAGAGCTGCTCTTCCCTTCTTCCATGCCGAATCGTTGAATGATCTGAAAGTGGAGGTTTAGTTCATATTCCTTTTATTAAAAGATCTTGTTTAAGTTTATTTTCAAAGTAAGTGATATATCTATTTATATATAAGTGAGTTTGCTGATTTCTGTATGAGTAATAAAACGAAACAGTTAAAGTGCACAACACAGGAAGTAAAACAAAAAGATAAAACAAGCAATCCACAGATGACACAAAATGTATAGTAGTTCCCCTCAACTGGGTACATCTACTCTTCTACCCACTGGTAGGAATCCACTAGGAGGTTGTTGATAAGGTGCCCTCACACCAAGGTGTTTTTGATAAGGTGACCACACACCAAGTGAGCTGTTGATAAGGTGCTCTAACCAAGATGCAGGATTTTGCTAAGGTGCCCTGTCACCGGGATTAACTTTTGAAGGGAGTTATAACCCTGTACAGGATGGGGTAAGAAAGTAAAATGAAAAACAGAAATTGTAATGTTCTTCTCTATATAAGAAGACTCTTGAAGATCCAGATGTGGTGTTAAATGGATCTGATGTTGAAGAGCTCCCCCTGTCTGATATGGGTTGATGACAGTTCTAGAGATCTCTCCTTCCAAACACTTCTTTCTTCGAGTGCAGTGATAGTCCTGAGCAAGTAGTTGTGATTTGTGTCTCAGGATGTTTGTAATCTGCAGGAAAGTGTTAACAATCAAAGATGTGCTATTTTTGTTGTGTCTCATACATCTTGCTTTCTCTGTTTCTGTCTCTTTATAACCCGAGAGCCTTTACTTTTAATTTGAATTCTTCTCTCGGGAAGAAGGAAAGAGCTATGGTCTCTTTCAATGCTTTTTACTCCTCGAGAAGATGACCTGTCATTTCTTTTCATTAACGCTATTCTGCAACGGCTAAAATATTAATTGATCTACAACGGCTAAGAAGAATAGTCAAAACAAAAGAAAGATAGTGATAGAAGATATTAAAATGATTCATAGAGAAATTCATAGACCGCTGAGATGGCTGGATTGAGTTTGTCGAGCGCCGTTCAGAGAATGCCTGGCCGCTGAGATTATTCTGACTGAATTCGTCGAGCGCTGTTTTGATAGAGATTTGTCGAGCGCTGTTCTATCTTGAATTTGTCGAGCGTCGGCTAGCTATTTGTCGAGCGCCGGCTAGCTATTTGTCGAGCGCCGGCTAGCTATTTGTCGAGCGCCGGCTAGCTATTTGTCGAGCGTCGTTCGACATTCGTCGAACGTAGAGTGCTTATATTATTTTCTTATGTATATTCTCCGTTTCGATCGCATCATATTTAATTTATATTTTCTTAGTTTTCTTACTTAAGAGAATTTGATCTGAGTTATTAGATGACTTATTGACAAAGAGGATGGATCCTAACTCAAATCAAAAGCTAAGGTTCCAACACGATCCGTTCCGCATATCCTTCCTGAGAAATGAGCACTCCGCTCTCCCGCCTCTGGACCTCGAGTCCAAGGAAATGGTGAAGCTCCCCCAGATCCTTCATCTTGAACCTGATAGCAAGCTCAGCTCTCAGCCTTGCTACCGCCTCCTTCGAGTTCCCGGTGACAATCATGTCATCCACATACAACAACACAATAACCCGAAGCGCCCCCTCCTTCTTGACGAACAAGCTAGAATCAGAGTCTGAAGCAAAGAACCCGCATAATAGAAGATACTCCGCAATCTTCCCATACCACGCCCGAGGCGCTTGCTTCAACCCATATAAGGCTTTCTTCAGTTTGCAGACGTAGTCCGGACGATCCTCCGAGATGAAACCCGGCGGCTGGAACATGAAGATATCCTTGTCAATCTCTCTATATAAGAAAGCATTCTTCACATCGAGCTGCCAAATCACTCATCCACAAGACGCCGCCAAAGCAATAACAAATCGGACCGAAGTCATCTTTGCCACTGGACTAAACATCTCATCATAATCTTCACCATACTGCTGTGAGAACCCGCGAGCTACAAGGCGAGCCTTGTATCGCTCGATCGTGCCGTCAGCTTTCTTCTTGAGTTTATAAACCCATTTGCATGTCACAGGGGTAATGCCCCTGGGCTTGGGCACTAGAGACCAAGTCTCATTCTTCTTGAGAGCATCCATCTCCACTTGCATAGCAATATCCCACTGCTTCACACTTTTGGCTTTATCAAAGCTCGACGGTTCCCTCTCATCCAAGGGACAAGCGAAGAAACATGAGACAAAGCTCACCATGTTTCCTCCTGTGTATCGATCTGGTGGCTTGATAGTCCTCTTCGACCTCCTAAGAGGTTGCTCTTGACTAACCACCTCCTCAGCTGCTTCTTCTGTGCAAGATCCTCTTCCAGACGAACTTGGAGCATCGCTCCCCCTGCTTCCAGATCCTGAAGCCTCCATCTCAGAGCTTGATACAGCTGGAGCTCCAGGTGAAACAGGCAACTCCTCTTGAAGACTTCCCGCAGCTTTCCCTGCTTTATCAACCCTACTTTCCGGTAGTTCAACTCCTGAACTCCCCTTGCAGGAAGTCACTTCATCGAACACCACATACTGAGATACCACTGATCTCCGCTTCTCAGGATCCATGCATCTCCATCCTTTCTTCCGCTCATCATACCCAACAAAGACTAGCTTCCTTTCTTTCGCATCTAGCTTTGTCCGAAGAGCATCAGGAATATGCACATAGCAGGTTGACCTGAACACCCGAAGGTGTGCAACACTCGGTTTCTCCTTGAACATCAGTTCGTGAGGGGTCTTCATGTTGATAGGACTTAGAGGCATCCTGTTGATGACGTAAGCTGCACAAGACATTCCCTCTGCCCAAAAGAACTTTGGGATACTCTTGGCATGAAGACAACATTTGTAGGTTTCCGTCAAATGACGGATCTTCCTCTCCGCAATGCCATTCTGCTGTGGAGTATGGGCACAAGTGAGCTCTCTCCGAACGCCGTGTTTCCTGCAAAAACTTGAGAACTCACTAGAGGTGAACTCCCCACCATTGTCAGTTCTCAATTTTTTCACCTGCAGGCCTAACCAACCTTCCACCAGCTCCTTGAACTCCACAAACTTTGCAAAGGCTTCCGACTTCTCTTTCAGAAAATACACCCAGACATATCTGGTGTAATCGTCAATCAACACCAACATATATCTGTTGCTCCAAGACTTGGGGTGGCAGTCGGTCCCATCAAATCACCGTGAATGCACTCCAACGACGCTTTGCATCTTGTTTGCGATTTATCAAATGGAAGTCGATGAGACTTACCAAACTGACATCCCGCACAAACATGACCGTCTCCATAAGAGGACAAGCTAGGCAAGCCCTTGACAAGGCCCCTTACCGCCATAGCCTTCAATTTGTCCATGCCAACATGCCACAACCTTTCATGCCAGATAGTCGCGCTATCGTTGGTCTTCATCTTATCAACATAGGTACTTGTCAATAACACGAACAAGTCCTTCACCCGCTTTCCAACATGGATAACATCTCCCTTTATCTCCGGTTGAGTTTTAAGAAACTTCACTTCTGTTGGGTCAAACAGAACGTGATAACCGGCATCGACCGCATTGGTCACAGAGAAGAGATTATTCTTCATACCAGTCACATGATAAACACTCCTTAATGTGAGTGGACCTTTATCACTGCTCAGGGAGACAACACCTTCTTGTTCGACAACATGAACAGAATTATCAGCCGTAATGATAACATCGTTACCTGAGTAAGGCGCCAAAGAAGAGAACTTTGATTCATCCCCGGTGAGATGATGTCCACACCCTGAATCAACAATCCAATCCTCTTCAAAGTTGATGGCAGTCAAGGACTTAACGGGTATCGCCGTCATATTAGTCGTAAAGGCTCCTCCCCATCCAGCTTCATCAGACTTTGGCTTCTCCTTCTCCGCTACATATCCCGACTGAAGATTAACCCGGCAATCCTTCTTGAAGTGGCCGGTCTTATTTCACCTGAAGCACCTTGGTACCTCTCCCTTCTTCTTCCCATCAAACTTAGGAGCATAACCCATATCCTGCAGACCTGAAGTAGAGGGTCCATCATAACCCGACTTCTTCTTCTCCTACTTCTTCTTCTTCTTCCCAGAGAACAACACATCACTATCTCCCCCGAGATAGAAGTCCCCGCCATCTGTCTTGCCAAACTTTCTTGCGAAGCAAGTAAGTTCTCCAGCTCCAACAGAGATGGATGATTTGCCCAACCTTGAACTGAAGTCACAAAGGCAAGATACTCCTTCCGCAACCCGCGGAGGATATGCCTCTTCAGTTTTGCCTCCGAGATGGGCTCATCAGGGTCCAAGGCAGAAATCTATGTTGTGAGGTTCTTCATCTTGAGAAAGAAGGTAGAAATAGAAAGATCTCCTTGAGAGGCCTTCACCAACTCATTTTCAAGAAACTGTAGCCGAGCTACATTCTTCTTATTAAACAGCCCGTCCAAAGACGTCCAAATCTCAGCAGCAGATTTACATCCAATGATGTGGTTAAACAGCTCTGGTGAGATAGCCCTCTTGAGTGTGAACTCTGCCTTAGCATTAGTCCTCCTCCAAAGTCTCACCTCTGCCATATTATCTCCTGCTAGAAATACCTCTTGTGTGTCTTCTTCTCCAACTATCTCCCATAGATCCTCGCCAAGTAAATAACTATCCATACATGACCTCCATTTCTTATAGTTAGTCGATATGAGGAGTTCAATACCAAGCCCTCTTGCGTATCCACCTTCCATGGCAATCTATGTGGTCTCTTCTTCACAAAGACGATGGAAACTAAAGTTGAACACTACTTATCCACTCCAAGAACCTTGCTCTGATACCATGTTAGATTTTTTGATTTGAACCATTTAGGAGTAAGCAGGAGTTGCATCAACTGAGTTAAAGCCAAACAACCACAATTCCAAACAGCAACACAAGAGACTTTATAGAATCACAAACTTTATTTACAGTGCGATATATTCATGGCGAGACATGATTCATTAGAATCACGGAGACGAGAAGAACAAAACACACCAAAACAAATCTGGAGGCTAGACAAGCTGAGACCGCACAGACCGCTCGACTCCAGAAGTCGCCCGGCTTGACCTGAGACCGCGCGAACAGAAACCGGACAGACCGCCAGCACTGCAAGACCGCACCTCAGACCGCACGAACTGGAGCTTTATTGAAACGAAGAACTGAAGCTGTCGCCAGACCGCAACTCAAATCGCCTAACCGCTGAAGGTCGCCTGATCGCTGAGCTTGCTGCGAACAGCACAAGAATGAACATAGACCAGTTCACAGACTGACCGCTGCCGAACTGTTTATTCAAGCTGCTGGGAATCACCAAGGAAGGAGACCGCAACCTGCTGACCGCAAACCTGCGAACACAACAAACAGTCAACTCGCTTCCGAGACCGCCCGACCTCAAAGTGAGACCGCACGAATTAACCCAGGCTCAGTTCTTACAGTTCTCGTTATGAATGACGGGACATGCACCCCTATTTATAGGCGGGTAGATGGATGTCGTCACCGCACAAACTGGGATACAGTCACCACCCGTCAGATCGCCAGCGGTCTCATAAGGCAGACCGCGCGATCAGACCACTTGGACGATCATCCGACCAAGACCGCAGAACAGCAGGCAGATCGCGCACAAGTCGCGCGAACATGAGACCATGCACAAGCCGGGCGGGCACAAGATCTCTCCTCCCTTAGATCACCAGGAGCAAACAAGAACCATCTGGCCGACTTATAACAAGTCGCCAGATCGCCAAGCACAAACTGCCCAGACAGGCGGTCATATAAGAACAACCCGCCCGGTCTTCCAACAAAGAAGACAGGCCAACCAGCAGATCAACTCGGGAACAGACCGTAGCTACAAACAACAGACCGGCAGAACCAGCAGTTCGCCAGAACAGATCGGCAGAGACAGACTGACAGAAAACAAACACAGACTTCGCGGTCTCGGCGGTCTCCCAAAAAACAGACCGCCCGGTCTCCTCCACTTCACTTCAAAAATTCAACAAGCCCTTCACCGGGTAAACCTCGGGAAGTCGAGGAGTCACCCTAAACTTCTAAGTATACAATAATTAGACAAGATTAGTCTAACTAAATGAATTAGAGATATGGTAAAGTTCATCCCGAGTTAAGGAATGAGAAGTTGTATTTCAGGATGAGTTAGTCCTGCGAGCCGGAGGCTCGGGGTATAGTATATCAGGACGAGATGGTCCTGCGAGCTGGAGGCTCAGGAGGTTATATATCAGGATGGGTTAGTCCTGCGAGCTGGAGGCTTGGGTGGTGATAAGTTGCATGTGCATAAGAACAAATTAGTGGCGGGTCTTCGGTACGGGCCGGTCGTCACACCGACGGCAGTACGTTGACTTAGGCGGGTGTGAGGTTGAGGGGCCAGTAGGTTGTTTATATAGCGGTCTGGAGGAAGATCACCAACAGGACGCACACCCGACCTTTAAGACTGGTAGGTTCCAGCAAAGAGTACGCAAAAGCTCACGGAAGTGCACCTAGGACGTGTACAGCAGCGTACGAAGGGTCTAGGTTTGGTAGTGTGTATACCCGCCTAGGAGGTGGAGTTGCCCGCTCCACCGGTGCCGTAGCCACAATGGTGTTACCAGAGAGTTTAGCTAACTCCAAAAAGTGGGAACTAAAGGTCTGTGATCACAGAGTCATGTGGGTGAGTTGCACTTGTATGAATCATATCATAGCATGCATATCATATCATACATAAACCTAGAACATAATTTGCAGACCCTTATCACATATATTAGTATAGGCTCTTTTATATGATAAGTTACAATTCCGGAAATCTTAACTTATAAGTTTGTATTGGCATTCATATAAGTTAAGGTACTCATGTGATGGTAGTGTAGAATTATTTACTTGTTTGCTATACTTGCTCGCACTGCTTACTACTTACTTATTTTACTGCTTTTTACTGCTTACTTGTTTATACTGCTAGAGTAGTGCTTACCTATATATATACTTGCTAGCTTAGATTTCCCTGTCACCTGCTTTTGTTTATTCCACCTTGTTGTCCTCCGCTTCTTCCTCCCGCTCAGTGCCTAAGAGTCGCGGGGGGAGGCGGGGACAAAATTGTCTTAGTCTTTATGACTAACGGTCGGTGGTGACCGTAGGAGTTCGAGGAGATGGAGCACCAGCACGACCAGACATGACATGATGGCAGGATCTGGGGAGCAGAAGCTATGCAGTACAGCTACTATAAGACAGGCGCTTGAAGATTTAAGAGTTTGTTTAGCTTCCGCATAGATGTAGAGTGAGAGAGTGAGATTTTGTTCTACTTTGGATATGTACCGGGCATAAGCCCTTTTACTCTTTCATTTATTGTACTCATTGATGGACAATTTACATTTGGATATATTTATACAGATGTGTGTGATTGTGAACTTATTTATTTTTTTTTCTTCTTATTCTTGTTGGCCTAGTTGATCGTTCTTGTCGGCAGGATCGGCGTCTTGCGGAGGAGGCTAACTCGTGTGTTAGCGTCACTGTAAGGCGGCGGTTCTGGGCATAAGATCTGGGAACTCTCCTTGTGCGGGAGAGGGGTCTTACATAGGCACAACACATAAATCATCTGCCTTATCCTGCGAAACATCCTCAATAATGTCGTTAGAGACAAATGTAGTAGTATGCACAATAGGGGGAGGAATAGTGCTTGGATAAAAGTCAAGAACCGATTCCTCACAAAGAATCGAATCCATACACGGTGATATATGCACAGGGGAATGGGTTCAGCCATGTCAGGGCCTAGATCAGCCACAACTCTGATGAGCGTGTCTGCATCATTCCCTTCAAAACTTGAAGGTGATACATCAACGTAATCAGAGGTGGAAGGTGTGCTGTCAGAGTTAGGAGTTGGGACGATCCGAATATCCGGCTCGTAATACTCGTCCAATTGGCAAAGAAATTTAGCACAATCCTTCAAGGCATGATCCAGGCTCCAACAAAACAAGCACTGTTTTTGCATTTTTCTTCGGCTCAAATTGGACCGGAGATGAATGCAAAAAGGGCATGTGCGGAGCGGAAGAGTAGCCATAGGACTTACGCGCACCATATGGAGTACCAGACGAAGTCGGTGCTCCATATACTGGGCCTTGAGTGCTAGGGCTATTATCTCCCTTTGGACATCTATCACTAGCATGAGATATATCTCCGAACAAACGGCAACGAATATTAAATGAAGCCCACATTGTGTGAAGATAACAAGATTCAAAAGAAAAACACTATTGTGCAAAATACTACACCCAACAATAATTTACTAAGAAACCTATGTAAAACAAGAAAATGGAATTAAAAGAACTGAAATAAAATAATAGATGCAATTTACAAATGGAAGGGCTTCTCTCTCAGATTCTCCCTCTCTAGAAAACTCACACGACTGTAATCCCCGGCAATAGCGCCAAAAAATTGATGCGCAAATCTAGTACACCGCTATAGGCGGTAGCAAGACTGCGGCATGAAACGGCAGTGTACCGATCGTTCAAGTAATATAAAATGTGGGAGTGAATATCCAAGTATCGATCTCGAAGGAACACGATAAGGTGGAGGTTACTATCAAGGAAGGACTTGAGATTGAAGTCCTTTAGGTCGAATGGATTGCGGAAAAGGGGGTGATTTGGATTGTGGAAAATAAAAGAAAACAACTAGTCAACTACTCCTATGCAGGCCGCTATGCACTGATTCACTTGGCGGGATGGAGACTACGCAGGCCGCGATGCACTGCTTTGCTAGGCGAATGGGCGAGTAAGCTGGCGGATGAGGTGGTTCGCACTGGCGTAAAGGTCTTGAAGGCCGTTAGCACCTCTTGGCTAGGCGGATTGATTACATGGGCTGCTATGCACCGCTTTGCTTGGCAGATGGAAGAGTAAGCTTGCTGATGGAGTGGGTTACACAGGAGGAATGAGGGTCGCAAGCACCTCGTCAACAAGCATGCCACTAGCAATTGCTAGTGCGGCACACGAACTTGACAGCAGGATGGAGGATGGAATGGGGCGCTCCTCACTTGCTTAAACCACACATAATGATTTCACATAGACATGAAATATTGAAAACATAACAAGGTTTAACAAACATTGTTCATATACCCAAAAGATAAATGAAAACAACACTACAATATAAAGGGGTTGAGATTACAACCAAAGCACGAAGTCTCATCAGAGGTTCATGACCGGAATCTAAGGTTGTCAATCCTTGTCTGAGCTCGGGCTCCAACTGCCGTCTGGGGTCCGGAAGAGCTGTCACCTTCTTCTATTGTACCCGTCTTCTCCGTCAATCTTCTTTGGACACGATCTCACCGGAGAACTTCATATATGCAACAGAAAATCCTCAAAATGGAGCTTTGGAGGTGCACGAACAATGGAGGGGCCTAGAGGATGCTCCAGCTTGAAATTTGCAAGAGAATGGCGGTCCGAGCTCCTCCCGAAGGTGGGCGGTGATGGAGCGGCGAAATGGGCGCTCTGGAGCGGGAAAACGGCGCTGGAAATGACCTAAAACACGGAGTCTCCTCAAATGATTCGTGAAAATGCGTATTTATAGAAAGCAGAATTTTGAACGTGCACAGTCAGTGGCGCACGACCAGTTGTCGTGCGCAAAGAAATGCCTCTGATCGTGCGCGAAGAACCTGTAGCATAGTCCTGAACCGCAAAATAGCGCACATTCAGTGGCGCACGACCAGTGGTCGTGCGCGAAGAAGGTAAGTGATCATGCGAACTTCTCTGTTTGATAAGGGGAATTAACGCACGACCAGTGGTCGTGCGCCTGGTCATGCGCGAAGGAAAACGCATGACCAGTGGTTTTTTCGGCCGAAAATCCCCCAGAACCAATCCCGAGTGTCGCACAACCCATGAACCTGCATGAAAATATCCAGGACCACTGGAATACATGAAATTACACCAAAACGGGCCTAGAAGTGCACTTAGCATGGAATAACAGATAGCAATCAAATATGAACAATAATAAGTCTAATGTGTAGTGCTTTGACTAGATTATCGGCCCAGATGAATCCACAAAAGGGTATATAATTTGGACTCATCAACAAGCTTTATTATGTTTTGTGAAATCAACACACATTCTCCATTTTCCCCCAGATTTTTTAACCATTATAATATTCGACACCCAATACGGATATTGATTTTCCTGGATGAATTTGGCTTTCATGAGCTTCTCCACCTCTTTAAAAAATATTATTTTTTTAATCAACTTTATTGTGAAAATCAAACATGGTTTAATCTATCATTTAGACCTTCTACAATGTTGCAATTCATCTTTTCAAACTACTTTGAACATTGATCTTATCATTCTTTGATATATCAAATCACATGTGCATCATCTGTAGTGTAAATGTTGTATAGAACCAAGCTTAGCATGCCTCTAAGTATGAGTAAATGTTTTATGATTGATAATGATCTTTATTCACTCACTTATTTTGGCAAAGTCTACATGTGTTTTTAATCTAAGAATGCTTGCTTGTGTATTGTAATTGTATAATGAATTAAACTTTACACAAGTATCTTACCTACACTACTTTTATTTGCACTATTAATATTATGAAAAGTGGTTGTGTTTTCAAAATTCAATTGGTTTGCAAAACAAGTGTATTCGGAGAACTTTGTAAAAAACAAAAAATCATGAAATAAATTGACAAAGATAACTCCACCAAGCACTACTTGAACCTCCTAATAAGTCTTAATGAGCATTGTGAGGTTGAGCACCTTGGAAAGAATAGTAAAGTGTCTTGTGCAGACAATAAGCTTTTTTACACCACTTATTCTAAAGTACACCGGATCACAAAAAAAAATCAATTGAAAAATTAAGTGTGTGATCCCACAAGCACTACATTGCACCCTGATAAGCTTAATGAGCATTGTATGTGTTGAGCACCTTGGTAGTTGTACATTTTATGTGTGCATTGAAGTGTGTGAAAGTAAAATTATTTGTGTTTTTTTGTGCACTTTACTCTACATATGTCTTGTATTTTTTATTAACTCATTTGTTTACTCTATTCAAAATACACTTATGTGCACATCATTATCTTCCATAACACTTCTCATAAGAATTGGACCCAAATTGCTAATTCTATACTCTCTTTATCTTTAAATTGCACTAGGTAACCTAGCATGCTCTTTACAATGTTTGGTATGTCTTGAATTTTGATTTGAAATCACATTGTAGTAGTCTCTTTGTGATATTCTTTTCATACTTGGTTACTTTATTGTCAAAATTTTAAATGAATAATGATTTAAAAAAACATCTTTTTTGGAACTAAACTCATATTTTTTCTTATGAATTATCATGATTACAAGAAGATGTTTCTTGTATTTCGATAAGTCTTCCACATCATTACCTTATACTTTTTACCTTGCGCTTTCATGCTTACTTAAAGTCTTTTCTTTTGTGCGCATCATCACTTGAATCTTAAAATTCCTTTCCTTCAACAAGTGGTAGACTTGCTTGTTAAACTTTATAATGGTTATTTTAATCATGAATATTAATTTTTAATGCTAAAAACACTGATTTATTTCAATGAAAAGTCTTATGCTAAAAACTTCATATCATTTCATTTCCTCTAAAACTTCGATCATGCCTTATCTTTTCTTATCAAAACGCCTATTTCTATGTCCCTTACTACCTTGCCGACTTTTGCTAATAACAAAAGGGGAGAACTAACATGATAAATAATAAACGCTATCAAATTGGACAACTAACATGATTAAAGAATAAGAAGATAGCATACATATAAAGGGAGCATTCATATAGGGGGAGCATGTATTTATGGGGAGCATGTATTTAGGGGGAGCAATTATAAATACTAAAAACAACAATTATCCTAAGTTATCACTCACACACACACACAAGTAGGTTTCATCATGCTTATATATTAATGCTCTGATTTATCATTAATGGATTTTTTATTATCAAAAGGGGCTTTGGTTGGAACATGGCCTTCCTAATCTCCAAGTTTTGAGAATAACAAATCCTACGTGTATTTGATCTTGTGTGTTTATGTGTGCAGGAAATAAGTTCATATGACTCAAGGATAGCATAAGAAGGTTTCCCCCAAATTTGAAGCCAAAATTACAACATGTACACTGATGCAGGCGGTAGCACCTAGCACAGGCGCTAGCCCTAATTAGAGCAATTTTGGGAGCTGTTTTATAAGGCGCTAGCGCCAGGCGGTAGCGTATAGCGCAAGCGCTATCTCAGAGCACTTAAGGAATGTCGTGAGGCTTTCCTTAGATTGAAGATACGCACGTGGAGAATGTTTCCTAATCTAGAATAGCACCGGCGGTAGCGCTAGCTCCAAGGCTATAAAATGACCCCTCTCCTATAGTTTTCTACACACAAGTTTGAGAGAGGTTGAGTGCTAAAATTCCAGAGCCTTATTCTGCCAAAAAGTGATCTCCCACCAATTTTTTGTGAATTCTGAAGGAGGATTTCTTCATGCCGAATACGAACGATGATCGCTTCAACAATGCTTATACTACAGCGGTTCTTCGTCTCTAACTTCAGAAGTTCTTCAAGAGGGAGTTTTTAATATTGTTGTTCCTTTCATTCTTGTAATCGCTTAGTAAATTTGCCTCGTGTTGGCGACTAGGTCGGGGTAGGACTTATGGCAGAAATTTGCCTCGTGTTGGCGACTAGGTCTAGAGCAGCTTGAGGACGTATCCAGGGAAGGATAGGCTAAAGTCACCAGTTCATGGTGATACGAGTCGCGATAGAAAATGAAAAAGACTTTTACTATTGGCCTTCGATTTTTAGTATTATAAGAAGTCAAGTTTTGTAATCCTACTTTTCATACTAATAAAATCATGTCTCTATTTTGTTTCTCTTAAGTTGTCTTTGTTTTGCACTATTTTGATCTCCTAATTTTTCAAGTATTTCAAAACAACATAAAAGTTTTAAAACCCTTATTCACCCCCCCCCCCCCTCTAAGGGCGCATACTGATCCAAAACTAAGTAGAATTCCAAGAAGAGTGCTACGAAGAGTCCTACAAAGATTCCTACGATGAGTTCAACGATATGTCTTAAGAAGAGTCCTACGAAGTGGACTATGATGATTTTTATGAAGAGTCCTACGAAGAGTGCTACGAAGAGTCCTACAAAGAGACCTAAGAAGAGTCCTATAAAGAGTTCTATGAAGAGACTTACAAAGAGTTCTAAGTAGGGTCCTAAGAAGAGTACTACGAAGAGACTTACAAAGTGTCCTACGAAGAGTCTAATGAAGAGATTAAAAAAGTGTCAAAGAAAGAGTCCTAAGAATAGAAGTAAGAAGAATCCTATGAAGTATAACACCCTGCCAGTATAAATAATATAACAATAGGTCTGGTCGGGACCCCACGCCATATAAAACACACTAGCTATGAGTTATAAGGTGATACACAAAAAATAACTACACGAGAGTACTCATAATGTAAGCGGAAGCATTTGATTTAAACATTTCTTTTAGAACTGTCCACTATCTCGGGAAGGAAATAATATGTAGAGTTACAGCCTTAAGGCCTTACATTCCAAAATGCACAAAACTCCATACACATACATCGGCACATAGGCCGGCAATACATAAAAAGCAGAAAAGGGGGGCTGGCCTTTGAGGGCCAACTCAGCAACGGGCAACCAACCGCTATTTTCTGCTCGGCTCACCATCACCTACAACCAACATCCAATAAGAGGTAAACGAGGGTCAACTATGAGCTGACAACGAACCGCGTGATGACCCCACCCACCGGCCATCTAGCCGCCTCAGGGGCGAGTCACCGCTAACCTGCAAGCAAGTCGTACATGCAATATGAAATCAAAAGAAAGTGCAACTACACTACACAGGGTGAAGTTTCAAGCACATTCAATCTTCTAGGTGCAGCATCAAATAAAGTTGAACCTAGGCATGCACATGATGTTAGTTGGGTTCACCCGAAGGTTCCCCACAACCGCATAAGCAAAGCATGAGGCTAACATAACATCAATCCATAAATCACAATCGTGGGTACTCACGACCACATGTAACGGGCTAAGCTAAAGAGCTTAGTTATCGCTTGAGCATTTTACCTATCGGAGAAAACTCTCCCAAACAGGTCTATCCCATAATCACACAGCGTCATGGGGTTTCCCCCTCTCGCCGATCTGAATGGTGCGGGTTCAGTACAAGCTTATGCACGTCGCTCAAACCATCGCGTTAACAACACGATGCAGGTGTAGATTTACCTCGGCCCGTTCGCTAACAAACACCAAAGGGTGTTGATGAATAGTAAATTATATGTATTTTAGTATAGTTTTTAACATTGTTTTAAGTAATATTGTGCATATTTCATGTAAATTATTGAATAAATGATTTATTTTAGCAAATTTTTATATTTATATATTTATATGTAAAAAGGAACTAATAAGTATTTAAATATATATATATATAAAGTATTTAAATATATATGTAAATAAGTATTTAAATATATATGAAAATAAGTTTTTAAATGTATATGTATATATAAAGTATTTAAAAATTTATGTAAATATTCATTAAATAAAAATCATATCTATATATGTAAATATAAACCATAAATAAGTTAAATATATAATAATAAAATTAACTATATGAAAATATAAACTATAAAGAGTTAATATATTTGTGAATGTACATATTTTAGAATGAATTTTTAAATGTATTTATATCTATTTTATTTAATATGTATATATATATATTATTATATTAAAGTTAATAATGATGATGTATAATACTATACTAAAATATATATATATTATTAAGTTAATAAATAAAAGAAAAAAATTAATAAAATTTAATGTATATATATTTATTGTATTTTAAAATTAAAGATAATATGTATTAATATAAAAATTCTGTAAATATATATTATATATATAATATAGTTCTTCTGTTTACAGATAAGAGCATTTGGCCTAGTGGAGTTGTTTCTTGGTTTAATCGCTGAGACCTAGCCCAGATCCGCGGAGACCAGCCCAGAACCGCTGAGACCCAGCCTAGATCCACTGAGACGACTCATCCTAAATCGCTGAGACTCAACACGAACCGCTGAGACTCAGCCCCAGACCCACCAGCTCAGCCCGAACCGCTGAGACCAGACCTGCCATCTCACTCCAACCCGCTAGCTCATCCTGCCAACCGTCTATCCGCACCCCATCAACTCGCAAGTCAAACTTGCCAACCTCTCAAGTCAAACCTCCAACTACTCTTCTAGCACCTTCCAACCTCCTTTTTTTGCTATTTGCAGACCCATTTTTGCCTATAAATATGGGAGGCTTATCTTGTTTTTAGGGTTCATATATTTTAGAACCTAAGTAAGTTTTCTTTTTTGAGTGTTCTGTGAGTTTGTTTAAGTGTTTGTGTGTTTTCAAAGCCTTAGTTTGGGCTCTTTTTGTCCTCTAAGTTTAGACTTTCTTGCAAAAAGTTGTTATATATATAATAAATATATTGTTTTGTTCTTGTTCTTCTTGTTCTTTTTGTTCTTCTTTTGTTCATGTTGATCGAGTGTGTGAGTGTATGAGTGTAAATTTTAATGTTTTTGTTTTTATTTTAGTTTTTTTTATTTATGAAAGTGTGTGTGTGTGTATGAGATTAATTTTATTCCTTTCATAATTTAGATTTAATGCTTTATTTTTAATGCTTTCATAACTTAGATTTTAATGCTTTCATAATTAGATTTTAAAGCTTTCATAGCTTAGCTTTATGGCTTTCTTAAATTTCTGTAGAGTGCGTGCGTATATGAGATAACTTTTCTGCTTTATTTCAATTAAGTCATTTAAATTTCCGTAGACTGCGTGAGTTTTTCATTTAGTGTGTTCTTTTCTTTTCTATTGCTTTTCTTGGGTTTTGCTACATGCACAGCAAGCCCGCGATTATCGTCATATTTGCTTTCAAAATTATTACAAATGTAAAAAACAATCGATCTTTGCGATAAAATAATAGCGTATTTCTAAAGTAACAATAATCGACACGACCTTGGAAAAATACGACCTTGATATTTTCTAAAAATTTATCCTATACTATACGCGATAAGGTATACTTGCCTTTTCGAATGATTAGTTTGGATAATAATGATACGAAAACTCCGCAAAAACTCTCCCTTTCTATATAAAATTAATTGAATTCGCCGCCGCCGCCGCGGCGTGGTCGTCGATATTCCGAAAGAAGGAAAGACTATTACTTCTATCATCTCGATAGGTAGGATAATGGTTAGTTACTCGATGTAGGAGTACTCGCAAGACACCTCGAACGCGCCCGCCGAATTCTACTCGCACCCAGGAAAGCTTTTGTGGCGCTCTCAAATAAATTTTAATCATCAAGTTTTTGGCGCCGTTGTCGGGGACAAGTGTCGTTATTTCGAAAAGAAATCGCTATTAATTTTATCATTATTTTTGTTTATTCTTCAAAAAAAATTTCTATAAAATCTAAAAAAAATTCTAAAACTCCTAAAATTACAAAAATATTTCTATCCTATTTTGTATATACCTTTTTCATAACAAAAAAAATTTACAAAATCCAAAAAAAATATAATCACCCCTAAAATGGAAAAAATTTACCTTATTCTGTAAATAACATTTTCATAATTAAAAAAAAAACTTTAAAATCCAAAAAAATTCTACGAATCTTAAAATGAAAGAAAAAATAACATTATTTTTGTACATAATGATATAGTTTATTTAATAAAAAACACAAAAATATAATAAAAACTTACTTTGTAAGTAAATAAATAAAAAAACTTAAAAAAAACAACAATAAGACCTTTTTTTATCTAAAAAAGATTTAGGCAGCGTCGCCCGGGAGCTTCTACCGATAATTCGAAAGAAGGAAAAACTATTACTTCTATCATCTCGATAGGTAGGATAATGGTTAGTTCCTCGAACTAGGATTACTCGCGGGACTCCTCGAAAATGGCCGCTTAAAATCTAATCCATTACCCGGGCTTAAGTAAAAATCTAAAAAACCAAAAACCAAAAAATTATCTTATCTTTCTCCATTTCCCTTTTTTAATTTTCTTTAATCCAAAAAAAATCTAAAAAATTTGATGAGTTGAATACTTAGTTTATTTTGTACATAATAATACAATTTATTTTATAAATGTTAAAAATTTAGAAAGTCGAAAAAATAATCTAAAAACCCAAAATAAAAAAATAATTCTTTCTTTTCTTCCTCTTATTTATACTGTCATTCTAAAATAAACGACACGAGGAAGCTCTTCCGCATTTTGATTTTCACTTCCACATACTTAAAATACAACATTGAAAACAATGTTAGGTTTTAAGTATGGGGGTATTTTCCCCATTTCCCTATTCTCAAAAACATCAAAAATCCAAAAAATTAAAACCCAAAAATCTATTTATTTTGTAGATAATTATTTTCAAAAAACTTAGAAAAATAAAAAACAAAATTTAAAAACCTCAAAACCAAAAATTTATTAATAATATAATTTGTTTCATATCTTAAATAACATAGAAAAATCCAAAAAAAACCAAAAATCCAAAAAAAATCTAAGAAAACCAAAAAGTCCACAAAAAAACATTTCATACTTTGTAAATAAATTAGAAAAATCAAAAAATTCTAAAAATACCCAAAAATCAAAAAAAAACATTTCATACTTTGTAAATAAATTAGAAAAATCCAAAAAATTCTAAAAACCCAAAAATCCAATTTATTATTTCATACTTTGTAAATAAATTAGAAAAATTCAAAAAAAATTTCTAAAAAATACCAAAATCCAAAAAATAAAATTAAACCCCTACTTAGTTTTTTATTTTCTCAAAACTAGTTTGAGTTTATTTATAAGCATTTTCATTATATTTGATTTGCCAAAACACTTATTTGTATCATAGTTTGTAAGATTTAGATCTTTGGAATTCTAGTTGTACAGAACACATTGCAATTTTAATTTAATTAACGTAAAAACTTTTTAGCACTACTTCAAGTTTACCCTAAATAGCTTCTTGTTGTATTATTTTGGCAGACCATCTTTAGACTTTAATTATTCCTACTTCAAACTTGTGAAACTTTAGGAATGTTCTAAATCTACTAAAAATTGCTCTCAAAATTTTTCTTAATTTATAAACTCTAGAAGTTTCTAAACCCCTTACCTCTTATTCCATATCCTTGGTAATTTTGTTCAAAAAGATCTTATGCCAATGAGAATAAGATTTCATTCGGTAAACATAGGCACCCAATTAATTTAAAAAGATCTTATGTCAATGGGAATAAGATTTCGTTCCGTAAACAAAGGCATTGGGTATTTGAAACAAAAAAAAAAGAAAAAAAATGGGAACAAGATTTCATTCCCTTCTCTATCCAAAAGAAAAAAAATTGAGTGGGGTGAGAGGATAAAATTCATCACCCCCAAATCAAAAGCCTCTTCCCTTACCAAGCAACCCCTCTACCCCTTGGCCAATAAAATTGAAAACTAGATATAAATTAAAAAATAATATTGAGAGAGCATAATTAGTAAGTTTTAATTATTCTCAAAAAAAATTCTTTAAAATGTTAAATTTCTTATAATTCTATTCTAATCATGGTGCTAATTATTACAATTATTTAGGTCGCTATTTAGCTAACTTTAGAAGTCTTGTTGGCTAAATCTTTTTGGCTCTTTTTAAATCCTTATCACAATATGGGACTTACCTCTTTAAATCACCTAAATTTATTTCAAGCTTACTTTCGATTAAATAAAATTTTGGTAAATTAGAAATTCAATTAATGTCTTATGGGTATCTCTTACTTTTGCTCTGGAATATCAAAAGCTTAAGTATGAGGGTATTTGATGAATAGTAAATTATACGTATTTTAGTATAGTTTTTAACATTGTTTTAAGTAATATTGTGCATATTTCATGTAAATTATTGAATAAATGATTTGTTTTAGCTAATTTTTATATTTATATATTTATATGTAAAAAGGAACTAATAAGTATTTAAATATATATATATATATAAAGTATTTGAATATATATGTAAATAAGTATTTAAATATATATATATGGAAATAAGTTTTTAAATGTATATGTATATATATAAAGTATTTAAAAATATATGTAAATATTCATTAAATAAGAATCTTATCAATATATGTAAATATAAACCATAAATAAGTTAAATATATAATAATAAAATTAACTATATGAAAATATAAACTATAAAGTGTTAATATATTTGTGAATGTATTTATTTTAGAATGTATTTTTGAATGTATTTATATATATTTTATTTAATATTTATATATATATTATTACATTAAAGTTAATAATAATGATGTATAATACTATACTAAAATATATATATATATATATTAAGTTAATAAATAAAAGAAAAAATTAATAAAATTTAATGTATATATATTTTCTGTATTTTAAAATTAAAGATAATATGTATTAATATAAAAATTCTGTAAAATATATATAATATATATAATATAGTTCTTCTGTTTACAGATAAGAGCATTTGGCCTAGTGGAGTTTGTTTGACCGGAAAATCCGCGACCTCTTCCTTGCAAGGCAAAATTGTGGTCTCTTGCGGTCTCATGCGGTCTCTACTTTGGTGATCGCTCCAGGTCTTAAGCTGCTTACTGCCAGATTCTTCTAAGTTCCAAGCATCCGAAGCAAAGCGAGATCGTCAGAGATGGGCGATCAGAGTGTTTTTCTTTGTTTTTTACTATTTTGCCCTTGTATCCCGGGCAGCCCGTAGTTTTCAGTTCTGCCCGTCTGGGCAGCTCCTTCGTCTATAAATAGAGGGGTAGGGGTACCAGAAAGAGGACTTTTGGCTCCGAGGCTCCGGCTTACAACCTGTGTAAGCGGTCTCATTTTTCAGTGATCGCAGCCCTGTGATCGTTTTTCCTTTTGTCCAGCCTCTTTTGTCCTAGTAACCTGTACTTCGCAGTCTTCTCTTTTTTCCCCCTTAGTGTGTGAATTTTGGAGGTACCATTTTTGGTGCCAACAGAACGAACACGCGACCTTCAGATTCGAAGTGTCAGGTGAAGTTCTTGGACTTTCAAGATGGCTGAGCGTCGCAGAGGTCGTCCTGTGCGGTCTCCTAGCGGTCTTCCTTCCGATCATAATTCCTTAGAAGCGCTGGAGCGTCGCTTCGAGCTCCGTGTGGAGCAAGCTCTTCGCGAGGCCGCTCGAGCTCGGCAGGACGCCGCCTCCATCCAGCAGGAGATCGCGCGATCTCAGCAGGAGGCCGCCCGAGACCGCCAAGAAGCTGTCCGGACTCAGCAGGAGTCCGCGAAGCAGATTGAGGCCATGAACCAGGTTCTGGCCGCGATCTCTCAGAGAATTCTTCCTCCGCCTCCGCAGGTCGCCACCCCTGATCACATGGCGAGCGGTCATCCGCGCGATCACCCCAGTCTCCAGCCTGCAGCTCCTCAGCGATCTCAGCATGAGGAGTTCACTGCTCGTCGTCATACCTTCCAAGCTGCAGCCCAGGGACCTCCGACCCAAACTCTGAATTTCGAAGAGGAGTTTGCTTACCCCCAAGCTCCTCCTGCTTCTTGTCTTGCTCCTCCCGGCCCTTCTCAATTCGGGGAGCCTTCTCCTTTTACCGACGAGATTCGTCGAGACCCAATTCCCCATGGGTTTAGGGAGCCTCGTCTTCCCATTTTTTCAGGGGAAAGCGATCCGATGTCTCATCTACAGGCCTTCGAGTCTGTTGTGGCTCTTAGGACCATCTCAGATGGGGTGAGGTGTAAATTGATGGTCACCACCTTTGATGGGGCAGCTAGGGAATGGTTCTACAAGCTCCCCAATCAGTCCATCCCGAATTTTGCTGTTCTTAGGGAAGAGCTTTTACTGAGGTTTGCCATCGCGAAGAAGAGGAAGAGTGGTCCTGCGACCCTCTTCAAGATCCAGCAAGGGGGCAACGAGACTGTTGCCCATTTTGTTGATCGTTTCCAGAAAGAGATTCTAGGGATCCGGGATATGGATCCTGAGCTCTATATGGTGGCTCTGATCAGCGGCCTGCAGGAGGGCCCTCTGAAGTTCGAAGTCACCACCAAGGAGCCTAGCTCCTATCAAGAGCTAATTAGCGTAGCTAATCGTTTCATAGAAGGGGAAATCAACAACCCAAACTATGTAAACAATCTGACCAACAGAGGAGCCCAAAAAGGTTCTGCAGGATTCTATCCGGCTCCGTCTTCTTCGAAGCCTCGACAGGATCTTCCGCCTCCGGCTCCGAGAGGTAAAGGTTATCGCAACCACCACTCAAACCAAGGTAACCCATCTTCTTTCCCTCTTCAAAGTTCATTTTTTTCAAAACCCCGTCGCTTCTGCTCCGCAAGCTACTCCAGTCCACCAGATTCAATACGCCCAACCTCCTCTTCTGCCCATCCCGTCTCTTTACAATGAATCCCAAGAGTCTTTCACAGACTTTGGGGTTCCAATGAGTGAGGTGCTTCAGACTGTTCAGAAGCAACCTTTTTTCAGAAGACCGGCTCCGTTAAACTCAGATCCGAAAACGAGAAATCCGGCCCTCTACTGTGAATATCATAGGGAAAGAGGCCACTTGACAGAGAACTGTAGAGCCCTCCGTTTGTTCCTGGAGAAGCTTCTGAAGGAGGGAAAGATTTCTGACGTTATTCAGAAAAGTGATCCTGCCAAAGCCTCAACTTCTAAAGCTAAGGAAGTGGCAGAGGTTCATTGGGAATGCGAGGAGGTAGATGATGTTGGCCATCTGGGCAACATTGGCTTTCCAAGTGAATGCATTGATGCTGAAGATGAAGGTGCCTTAGGCAAACTTTTTTGCATCCATGGGGGAGCAGGCCCCGAGTCTTCAAGGAAAGCGAGTCTGAAGAGAGTTTATCAATCAGAGGTCGCAGCTACCTCTTCAGCCCCGATCCGAGGGACTGTCACATTTGGATATGAAGATCTTCCTCAGACCGCAAATCCCTTCGATGACGCAGTTGTTATCAAAGCTGTGATAGAGAATTACACAGTGGAGAAGATCCTAATAGACACAGGAAGTTCAGTTAATGTGCTCTTCAAACCGGCCTTCGAAGCATTGAAGACAGGCAAACCCCTCATATCAACTGAAGGACCTCTTTACGGTTTTTCAGGAGAGAAGAAGGAAGTTGAAGGACTCGTTACTCTTTCTGTGATCTTGGGAGGAATAGTGAGGCTGGTGAAGTTCATAGTCGTTGATGCTCCTAGTAGCTACAACGCAATCTTTGGGAGACCCTTCTTGAATGGGTATCAAGCCATCGTCTCCACTTATCATCAAGTGGTGAAGTTTGCTCTGAATGGCAAACAACATCGAATCAGAAGTGACCCGAGGAAATCCAGAGAATGCTATGTAAAGACGGTTAATATGATCGTATCTTCTCCCCCTCAGGAAGTTATGATGGCTGAGTCGCTTGAATTTCCCGAACAAATCCAAGCTGCGGAGGAAGCTTAAGAAGATACAAGAGATGGAGCTCACTTGGAACCTGCCCAAGTGACTCAGGCAATCCCAATCAGCGAGGAAGATGGGAGCAAGTGTCTCTCCATCAACGCTGAATTATCTGAAGCTGACAAGAGTCAGCTCATCTCTTGCCTTCTTCAAAATCTAGATATCTTTGCCTGGTCGGCGGAGGACATGCCAGGAGTGGATCCTGATGTTGCTTGCCATCATCTCAACATCGATCCTATCTTCGCTCCAATTCAGCAGAGAAAGAGATCCGCTGCCACCACTCTAGCTCAGCCTATCCGTGGAGAGGTGGAAAAACTCCTGAAGGCAAAGTTCAACCAACCAATTCAATATCCTGCATGGGTTTCGAATGTTGTAATGGTTAAAAAGCCAGGGGGGAAATGGAGGATGTGTGTGGATTTTACCAAACTTAATAAAGCTTGCCCGAAAGATTGCTACCCTCTGCCTCGAATAGATTCCTTAGTTGACTCGGCGGTTGGATACTCTTTTATGAGTTTTTTAGATGCGTTTTCTGGTTATCATCAAATTAAAATGCATAAGCCCGACATCCCTCATACCTCATTCATCACAGATGACGGTTGTTTCTGTTATGTAGTGATGCCTTTTGGGCTGAAAAACGCTGGAGCAACTTATCAGAAGATGATGGATACGGTTTTTAAAAATCAAAAAGGAAGAAACCTTGAAGTCTACGTTGACGATCTTTTGATAAAAAGCAAATCATTTTCCTCTCATCTCAGCGATTTAACCGAAACGTTTTCAACCCTTAGAAATTTTAACATGAGGTTAAATCCTTTGAAATGTGTGTTTGGAGCTAGTAAAGGAAAATTTCTTGGTCATCTTCTCACCCCAGGAGGGCTAGAACCAAATCCAGACAAAGTAAAAGCCATTCTAGAGATGCCGCCTCCCAAATCTTCTAAAGAAGTTCAGCAGCTAGGAGGGAGAATGGCAGGTTTGAGTCGCTTCATTTCTCGATCGGGAGACAAAAGCGCACCTTTCTTTAAGACTCTTCGGGGAGGAGGAAGATTTGAATGGACAAAGGAGTGTGATGATGCCTTCAATCAACTTAAGAAACAATTGACTTCAACCCCTTTGCTCCAAAGCCCACGAGAGGGAGAACCCCTTTTTCTTTATATGGGAGTTGGATCTGATGCCATAAGCTCTGTTTTAGTCTGTGAAGAGAAAAAGAAGCAGTTTCCGGTTTATTATGTAAGTCGAATTTTGAAAAATGCGGAAACTCGCTATCCCATCCTTGAAAAGCTGGCCTTAATGCTCGTAACCTCAGCAAGAAGGTTAAGACCATATTTTCAAGCTCACTCAATTCAAGTTGTCACTGATCTTCCGTTGAAGGGTGTCTTAGAGAAACCAGAGCATTCAGGAAGGTTAGCCAAATGGGCGATAGAACTCAGTGAGTTTGAAATTTCCTATGTTCCAAGGGTAGCAATCAAAGCCCAAGTCTTAGCAGATTTCATAGCAGACACTAAAGAACTTGAGTCGGAAAAAGGAAGCAAAGCACCCCTTGCATGGACAATTTTTGTGGATGGCGCTTCAGGAAGAAATTCTTCAGGAGCTGGAGTTATCTTGATCAACCCGAATGGAGTGAGGTTGGATCAAGCGTTAAAATTCTTTTTCAAAGTAACAAATAACCAAGCTGAATATGAGGCTTTGTTAGCCGGACTCAGATTTGCCAGAGAGTTAGGAATCGATGATGTCAGGGTGCTAACAGATTCCTTAGTGATGGCTTCTCAAGTAAAGGGAACTTTTGAAACTAGAGATAGCATTTTGAAGCAATATCTAACCTTGGTAAAAGCTGAGGTTGGAAAGTTTAAAAGCTTAACTATTGAGCATATCCCAAGAGGAGAAAATACGGATGCAGACGAATTAGCAAAGTTTGGTCTTCTCTCAGGTGGAACAACCTCGGAATTTTTTCGTCCGGCAATAGAAGAAGGAGAGATCATGGAGATTGATCAGCATCCGTCCTGGATGGATCCTTTTATTCTTTTTCTTTCAACTGGGAAACTCCATTCCACGGTAAAAGATAAGAAAAGATTTAAACAAAAAGCGGCTAACTATTACCTCGTTGCAGGAGTACTTTACAGGAGAACTTTCCTTTCTCCATTGGCACGATGCGTTTCGGAAGAGGAGGTTCCAATAATCCTTCAAGAGGTTCATGCAGGAGAGTGCGGCAGTCACTCAGGAGCAAGAACCTTGGAGAAGAGAATTCTAAGGCAGGGTTATTTTTGGCCTCAAATGAGAAAAGATGCGGAGAAATTTGCCCGGAAATGTGTCAAATGCCAAAAGTTTGCTCCACTCCAAAATCAGCCAGCTCAGCAGCTCAAATCAATAGCAACCCCGTGGCCATTTGCGGTTTGGGGAATGGATTTGATTGGGCCTTTTCCTATGGCAAGTGGTCAGCGTCGATATATTATAGTCATGATCGACTATTTCAGTAAGTGGATAGAAGCAAAGGCATTAGCCAAAATTACTACCCAAGTTGTGAAGAATTTCATTTGGGGAGAAGTAGTATGTCGGCATGGAATTCCAATGGCAATCATTACTGATAATGGCTCTCAATTTAATAATTCAACTCTCATTAGTTTCTGTGATCAAATTGGAATCGAGCTACGCTTCGCCTCTGTACATCATCCTAGAAGCAACGGGCAAGTAGAGGCTGCTAACAAGCTTATTATAAATCTTTTGAAGAAAAAAGTGGAAAATCTTAAAGGTAATTGGGCGGAACAGCTACCTTCAGTCTTATGGGCCTTGAGAACAACTCCAAGTTCTGCTACTGGAGAGACTCCTTTCAAATTATCACATGGATCCGAAGCTCTTATTCCAGTAGAGTTCGAGGTAAAAAGTCTGAGAGTATTACTAGCACAACAAAACCAAATTGATTGGATGGAAGAAAATGATGAGGAGTTAAAATGTAGCCTCGACTTGATTGAGGAATTGAGGGATACGGCAACTATTCGACAAGAAGAGGTAAAAAGAAGAATGGCCAAACTATTTGATAAAAACGTAAGAACCAAGGAATTTGTTGCTGGAGACTTGGTCTTGAAGAAAGTAGATGCTGCGGCAAGAGCTGGTTCAGTTGGGAAGCTTAATCCTAACTGGGCAGGGCCATTCATAATAAAGAGGGTGCTCAAAAACGGTGCCTACCACCTCCAAAATCATGAAGGCGAGGAATTGCCTCACTCCTGGAGTGGAGATGATCTCAAACTCTTCTTTTCTTAAAAAGTTCGTATTCATGTTTTCTCACTCCTCTTCTCACCTTTTCTTTCTTTTTTAAGTCATGAAGACATGGCCAAAACGATCATGGCATGAATGGTTAAGCGGCAAGATAAGATATGAGTTAATCGACGGATCCTACTTCTTTCCCCTCGGCTTGATAACTTGACGTGTAATTCTGCCAGGACCACAGATGTCGGGGAGATTTCGAATCTGTGTAGCAGTGGCTCGCCAAGCTCGAGCGGTGAAAGTTTAGGATGCTGGGTCCTAGCTGACATCTGGCACACCTTAGCAAGAAGGGCTGGGTGGCTGGCTCAGCTCTGTCATGCATTAGAAAGGACATTGTTACGGTCTCAATGATCTTCGGGGAAAGCAATGTCGGTATAAGCCTCATCGGCATGACCACACCTGCCCCACTGATCATTTTGTTCTGTAACTCTCGATTATTCATTAAAAGCATGATTGGGGAAGTAAAACCCAACAATCCATCGGGGAAAGCAATGTCGGTATAAGCCTCATCGGCATGACCACACCTGCCCCACTGATCATTTTGTTCTGTAACTCTCGATTATTCATTAAAAGCATGATTGGGGAAGTAAAACCCAACAATCCATCGGGGAAAGCAATGTCGGTATAAGCCTCATCGGCATGACCACACCTGCCCTGGTTATTATTCTCTAGATCGGGCGGTCAAAAGTTTTTAGACCGCCTGTTTCTTTTTCTTTTTCTCACAAGGCTTCGTCTCTTAAACATCAAGATCGAGCGATCAGAAGTTTTTTGAGACCGCATGTTCTATCTTTCTTCAGAAGGTCTTCTATACTTTTTATAAACGGTGGCCTAATCTTCTTCAGGAACTGAATAAAGGTGGTCGCAGACCTGGAAATTCCGAAGGAAGTCTGAATTAATTCAGGTTTTAAGAGATCGCGGACAACTATTGAATAATAGCCTGGGAATTCATCAAGATATTTTCCATCCAAATCAGCCTTCAAAACTGTCAGGAAGTTCATTAAACCTGGACTATTTACAGTTCACGGCGGACTGAGTAAATTGAGATCGTAATAAAAGTATTGAGTTCGAATTGTATTTTAACTAACTCTTGAAGATGCGGTCTGTATGATTTGTGACCGAATGTGTTGATATACAAATCTGGTTTGGTTCATTAAAATTCTTCATTGACGATCTGACTATACTGAGATCGCAGCACTATCCAATACAGGGCTCAGATTCTTTTTTCAAGGGTTTAGGGTTTTCAATAAGGAATTATTATTTTAAAATCTTTTTCAACTATTGATTAGAGATCGAATGTTGAGTTTGTTTTCATAAAAGCGTGACCGCATGCAATATATATTGTGATCGATTCATCCCAATAACACAGCATAAATAATACAGATAGAGATTCTTGAACAAAGCAACATTTCTATTCATCTCAGAAATTATTACAGTATTAAAGTGCGGTCTGTGACCGATAATTACATCATGTTTCCTGGAAATAAGAACTATTCCTTTTGTTTTTTCTTGTGGGGAGACCGCTCCTCTGATGAAGAAGTTGACTCTTCTGAAGATTCACTGCCGCTTTCGGGCTCTTTTGATCCGGAATCCGAGGCCGCTGCCGAACTCGTCTCCTCAGCTTCAAAGATACTTCCACTAGGGGAAGCATGATCCCGTGTATCCGGACTCCCGCCGATCTCAACAGATTCATCCTCAGAACTCTCTGCGGTCTTCGATCCTTTGGCTTTCCTCTTCTCCTCTGCTTCCTCGATCATTTCTGCGACCTCAGGAAAGAGATCAGCAAAGGTTGCATCCCGGAATTCATCAGTTAGACCGCCTTTTTCTCGAAGAGTAGCAAGGGTCTTGTTTGACGCGTCTCTAACATGAGTATACAAAGACTTGAGGTAGTCAGGGTTGTGGATGTCATATGCGGTCTTCTTAAAATTCTGAAGGAAAAAGATGAGTCAGATCAAAAACGGTCAAGGTAAAACAAATACGTTTTAGATCGCGTCTTTTGATACTTACGTCAAAACGATCTTGCAGGCGTTCTGCATGTGCGAGAGATGCGCGAAGAGATCGCCCCATGTGGTGATTTAAAACTGTGCTTCGGGCGGTCACCTGAGCGCATACATCAGGAAGATCATCGATCCCGATCCTCAAAGCTTCATTTGCGTTTTTTCTCCCATAAAGGGCAGAGGTGACCGCAAAAGCCTGGTTCGTAAATCTACCACCCCAGAAAGGGAGATCGGTTGACACCTTCAAAGACTTGCCGGTCTCACTCCACCTTAATAAAGCTTTTCCCTTGGTATCTTTCACTTTCTTTGCAAAACCCAGTAAGGGAAAGGGTCCCTCCTCAAGATCGCCCTCCACCGCGATCTCCTTCTCTTTCCTCTGGCGATCTTGGCGTAATCGTTTTTCTCTCTGAGTCAGAACTTCTCCCTTAGGAGTCACAGGGTCGACATCCGGGATTGCAAAAGAAGCTGTATATATTTAAAGAAGAGCAGTTAGAATAAGGATGAAGTTATTTTTAAAAAACTACAGGAGATCGCAAGATTTTCTATTTACTATCTTCAGGCGAGACCGCAGAAACCTCTGGCCAGATCGCCAGGTAGTGAACCAGATCGAAGCGTTTGCCCGCAAGCCACTTCAAAATCGCCAGCTCTTCTTTTGAAATAAACTTCTCCTTCCTAAAAATCCGCTCTGCTCGCGGGGAAGGTCGGCTGGGGAGACCGTTGAGATCGCCCTCGAAAATCAGATACCTCTCGGTCCAAAGGGGAATCTTGTTAGGAAGATTAAGAATTTTTATTCCAGTGCAGCTAAAATACATTAGACCTTTGAATTCTTCCTTTTTCTGACCTTCCTTTAGTATTTTGACAGAGAAGGTCCCTCGGAAGATCGGCATGGTGAATTTAATTCTTGCCGATCTCAGGTAATTAATGAAGACATTCATCAGACCGATTGCGTTCGGTGGGAGTTGAGCGAGCACAAGACCATAATATTCCATCACTTCCAGAATTTCCCAAGGAATGGGAATCTGGAGACCGTAAACAAAATGGTCGATTGGGATGATATATCTGCCTTCATCCCCAGAATTCAAGTCCTCTCCCTCAAATGGAATTCTGATCGTAATACTGTCATCAATCTTGTACGTCTCAATAAAAGAAGAAAATTCCTTCTCCGAGATGTGACCATATTTGTGATCGGAATCCAAGAAAACCTCAGCAGCTTTTGAACGTGCGGACACCATTTTATGAGATCGCTGGAGTTAATAGTTTAAAGAGAAAGCAAGAAGAATAGAACAGTGATCCGAAAAGCAACTATTTATAGAAAGTAAAAGTTGATTGAGTAATGATTGCATTTCTCAAGATCGCCCTGCAAATAACTCAGACCGCCAAAAGCTAACCAAATTCATTCACAGATCGCAGAGCATAAATTCAAACAAATTTAAGAGATCGCAGAGTAAGTATATATTACAGCATCATAGTACAGCACCAAAAATATATTACAAAACCAGGAGGAAATAATATTGTTTGAGAGATCGCTAAAGACGAAAATAATAAAATGCGGTCTCATTTTTGCTGCTCCCTTTTTCTTCCAACGAAAGCTGCCACATCCTGCATTTCGTTGACCGCAGTCCAAGCAGATGCCAAGCTGTGATTGGCCACCATGGCAGCCCTATGGATTCTAGACATCTCGCGGTCTACCTGTTCCTTAGGAATCACCACGATGTCTGCCGATCTCCTGTCTTGGTGACCGCTGGATGATCCCGCCTTCATAGACATATGAGGACCACCCCGAAGGGCTGCGTTCTCAGTTGAAAGTGCAGCGGCCTTTCCCCTGTAGTATTCTGCGTCTTTTTCTACTTTTCGAAGTTTTTCTTCGTATTCACCTCGAATCTGCTTTTCTTTAACTCCAAAGTCTGCAAGAAGTTGTTTTTCCCTTGTTTCAAAGTTTGCGGTCTGGATCCGAAGGCGATCCTCCATCAAGCGCTCGCGATCTCGCATAACCCTCATGTCTTCAATCATTGGCCTGAAAAGATCAGCGAACTCTGCAGGGATCAAGATTTTTCTTGGTATTTCGCCTTCTTCAGAAACTGAGTTCGCATGATCATCTGCGATAGAAGGGAAAAGGTCAAAAATCAGAAGATAATTTTCAGAAGGAAAGAGTTTTACAAGGAAAATACTTGACGGAGTTGCAAGACCGCAGTCAAGTAAATTCTTCTCGACATCTTTTGAGACCGCAATATTGGCGGTCAACAAAAGGCGGTCAGAACCCCTTAAGCGCTCTAGGTCGATTCTTTCTAATTGTTTTTTCTGTGACCGCTCTCCTTCTTTTCTCCTCCTTTTTAATTCGGCATTGCTAACAAGGATATCATCAGTCTCAATGATGACGACCTCAGGTCGTTTCTTAGGGGATGTAGGTCGAAAAGCGAGTTTGGGAAGTGAGTCAATCGATCTCGCGATCATTTTCGCCTTACCAGTCTTGATCGCCTCCAGCGCAGCTGCACGATCTGCTACCCCAGAATCTGTTTCCTCACCCATTTCATGAAAGAAGTTGCCGCGATCGCTCGACACCTCGATCTCATCTTTCTTCTCTTCTCTGATGGTTTCCTTCTTAGCGATCTTCTTTTTCTTCTTCTCCTTTTTCTCTTTTTTCTTCCCTGCGGCTAAAGCCCGCTCCTTTTTCTTTTCTTTCTTATCTTTTTCGATCGCTAAGGAGATCGCCTCCTTTGCGTTCCTCTCTTTTTTTCTTCCCTGGCGATCTCTTCCCGCCTCTTCCTCTCCTCTTCTGCTTTTTCCTCTTCTATTCTCTTATCCTCAGCGATCGCCGCGAGCCTGGCGATCTCCTCGGCCTTTTTCTTTTTCTCCCTCTCTTCTTCTTCCTTCTCTTCCATCCTTTTTCTCTCAGCGATCGCTGTGAGCCGGGCGATCTCCTCCTTCTCCTCTTTCTCTTTCTTTTTCTTTTCTTCTTCTTTTCTTTTTTCTTCCTTCTTCTCCTCTTCCTTTTTCTTCTCTTCTTCAGCAGCTTTTTCTTCAGCAAGAATCCGAACTCGTTCGACTTCGAAAGGATCCATTGACTGTAATTTTAAATTTTTACATGGTAACTTGCAATTATCACTAAGTAAAAGTAAAGTTAAGAGTAGTAATTTGGTTACTTACATTCACAGCAGGATTGTTGTCTGAAAGATAATCTTGAAGAGAAATATCTTCGGCGGTCACTTCCTGACCGACAGTTGCTTTCGATCTCTTGACGATCTCCTCCTTCTCCGCGGTTCTCTCCAGATCGGCGATCCGGTTTCTAAGTTTTTCAGCTGAAAGACTTTGCTGTTGCAAAGCAGCCTTGATCGACTCTGTAGAGGCGGTCTTACCAGAAGGTCCTACTGGTTGGCTCGTCACTACCGGGGGTATCTCAGTGGAAGCCTTTGTGATCGTCAGATCGACAATGTCATCCGGAGCGGAATTTCTTTTTCTCTTTGAACCCTTAGCAGGTTTTTCCTTGCCAGAATCCGCGGTCTTCTTCGAAATAATTTTCTTTGTTTTTGATGCAGACCTCGGAGATTGTCGAGATTGCGCTGATAGCTTCATCATGTCCAAAGCATCCATTCTGGAAAAGTTTTCTTTGTGCGATCTCAATAAATGATGATCGGTCAAGGCTCTGATTTTCTCTATATCTTGGAAACTGGAGATCTGAGGTGCTATTTATAGCCCAAGCCGCATTTATGACAGTCGCGGTCTCAGCGGTCAAAGTTTACATTTTCGAAGTTTCAGAGCAACTTAAAAATGTGCGGGGATTATGTTTGACCGGAAAATCCGCGACCTCTTCCTTGCAAGGCAAAATTGTGGTCTCTTGCGGTCTCATGCGGTCTCTACTTTGGTGATCGCTCCAGGTCTTAAGCTGCTTACTGCCAGATTCTTCTAAGTTCCAAGCATCCGAAGCAAAGCGAGATCGTCAGAGATGGGCGATCAGAGTGTTTTTCTTTGTTTTTTACTATTTTGCCCTTGTATCCCGGACAGCCCGTAGTTTTCAGTTCTGCCCGTCTGGGCAGCTCCTTCGTCTATAAATAGAGGGGTAGGGGTACCAGAAAGAGGACTTTTGGCTCCGAGGCTCCGGCTTACAACCTGTGTAAGCGGTCTCATTTTTCAGTGATCGCAGCCCTGTGATCGTTTTTCCTTTTGTCCAGCCTCTTTTGTCCTAGTAACCTGTACTTCGCAGTCTTCTCTTTTTTCCCCCTTAGTGTGTGAATTTTGGAGGTACCATTTTTGGTGCCAACAGAGTTGTTTCTTGGTTTGCTTTCTAAAGGTGGCGGGATCGAAACTAGCCCCTGTATTTTTTGCTGGATTAAATCCAGAATCGCTGAGACCCAGCCCAGATCCGCCGAGACCAGCCCAGAACCGCTGAGACCCAGCCTAGATCCGGTGAGATGACTCAGCCCAAACCGCTGAGACTCAACCCGAACCCCTGAAACTCAGCCCCAGACACGCCAGCTCAGCCCGAACCGCTGAGACCAGACCTGCCAGCTCACTCCAACCCGCCAGCTCATCCTGCCAACCTTTTATCCGCACCCCACCAGCTCTTAAGTCAAACTTGCCAACCTCTCAAGTAAAACCTCCAGCTGCACTTCTAGCACCTACCAACCTCCTTTTTTTGGCTATTTGTAGCCCCATTTTAGCCTATAAATATGGGAGGCTTGTCTTGTTTTTAGGGGTTCATATATTTTAGAACCCAAGTAAGTTTTCTTTTTTGTGTGTTCTGTGAGTTTTGTTTGAGTGTTTGTTTGTTTTCTAAGCCCAAATTTGGGCTCTTTTTGTCCTCTAAGTTTAGACTTTCTTGCAAAAAGTTGATATATATATAATAAATATATTGTTGTGTTGTTGTTCTTCTTGTTCTTCTTGTTCTTCTTGTTCTTCTTGTTCTTCCTGTTCTTCCTGTTCTTCTTGTTTTTCTTGCTCTTCTTTTGTTCATGTTGAGTGTGTGAGTGTATGAGTGTAAATTTTAATGTTTATATTTTTATTATAGTTTTTTTATTTATGAAAGTGTGTGTGTGTGTCTGTGTGTGTATGAGATCAATTTTATTGCTTTCATAATTTAGATTTAATGCTTTAATTTTAATGCTTTCATAACTTAGATTTTAATGCTTTCATAATTAAATTTTAAAGCTTTCATAGCTTAGCTTTATGACTTTCTTTAATTTCTGTAGAGTGCGTGCGTATATGAGATAGCATTTCTGTTTTATTTCAATTAAGTCATTTAAATTTTCGTAGAGTGCGTGAGTTTTTCATTTAGTGTGTTCTTTTCTTTTCTATCGCTTTTCTTGGTTTTTGCTACATGCACACCAAGCCCGCGATTATCGTCATTTTTGCTTTCTAAATTATTGCAAACGTAAAAAACAATCGATCTTTTCGATAAAATAATAGTGTATTTCTAAAGTAACAATAATCGACACGACCTTGGAAAAATACGACCTTGATATTTTCTAAAAATTTATCCTATACTATACGCGATAAGGTATACTTGCCTTTTCGAATGATTAGTTTGGATAATAACGATACGAAAACTCCACAAAAACTCTCCCTTTCTATATAAAATTAATTGAATTCGGCGCCGCCGCCGCGGCGTGGTGGTCGATATTCCGAAAGAAGGAAAGACTATTACTTCTATCATCTCGATAGGTAGGATAATGGTTAGTTCCTCGAAGTAGGAGTACTAGCGAGATGCCTCGAACGCGCCTGCCGAATTCTACCCGCACCCCGAAAAGCTTTTGTGGCGCTCTCAAATAAATTTTAATCATCAAGTTTTTGGCGCCGTTGCCGGGGACAAGTATCATTATTTTGAAAAGAAATCGCTATTAATTTTAACATTATTTTTGTTTATTCTTCAAAAAAAATTTCTATAAAATCTCAAAAATATTCAAAAACTCCTAAAATTATAAAATATTTCTATCCTATTTTGTATATACCTTTTTCATAACAAAAAAAATTTACAAAATCCAAAAAAATATAATAACCCCTAAAATGGAAAAAATTTACCTTATTTTGTAAATAACATTTTCATAATTAAAAAAAAATTTAAAATCCAAAAAAAATTCTAAAAATCTTTAAATGAAAGAAAAAATTACCTTATTTTTGTACATAATGATATAGTTTATTTAATGAAAAAACACAAAAATATAATAAAAACTTACTTTGTAAATAAATAAATAAATAAAAAACTTAAGAAAAACCACAATAAGTCCTTTTTTTATCTAAAAAAGATGTCGGCAGCGTCGCCCTGGAGTTTCTCCCGATAATTCGAAAGAAGGAAAAACTTTTACTTCTATCATCTCGATAGGTAGAATAATGGTTAGTTCATCGAACTAGGATTACTCGCGGGACTCCTCGAAAACGGCCGCTTAAAATCTAATCCATTACCCGGGCTTAAGTAAAAATCTAAAAAACCAAAAAACAAAAAAAAACAAAAAAGTTATCTTATCTTTCTCCATTTCCCTTTTTTATTTTTCTTTAATCCAAAAAAAAATCTAAAAAATTTGATGAGTTGAATACTTAGTTTAATTTGTACATAATAATACAATTTATTTTATAAACTTTAAAAACTTAGAAAGTCCAAAAAAAAAATCTAAAAACCCAAAATCAAAAAAACAAATTCTTTCTTTTTCTTCCTCTTATTTATACTTTCATTATAAAATAAACGACCCGAGGAAGCTCTTCCGCATTTTGATTTTCGCTTCCACATACTTAAAATACAAAATTGAGGACAATGTTAGGTTTTAAGTAAGGGGGTATTTTCCCCATTTGCCTCTTCTCAAAAACATCAAAAATCCAAAAAATTAAAACCCAAAACCCCAAAAATCTATTTATTTTATAGATAATTATTTTCAAAAAACTTAGAAAAATAAAAAACAAAATTTAAAAACCCCAAAACCAAAAATTTATTAATAATATAATTTGTTTCATATCTTAAATAACATAGAAAAATAAAAAGAAATAAAAAATCCAAAAAATTCTAAAACAAACCAAAAAATCAACAAAAAACACATTTCATACTTTGTAAATAAATTAGAAAAATCCAAAAAATTCTAAAAATACCCAAAAATTCACAAAAACATTTCATACTTTGTAAATTAATTAGAAAAATCCAAAAATTCTATAAACCCAAAAATCCAATTTATTATTTCATACTTTGTAAATAAATTAGAAAAATTCAAAAAAAATTCTAAGAAACCCCAAAATCCAAAAAATAAAATTAAACCCATACTTAGTTTTTTATTTTCTCAAAACTAGTTTGAGTTTATTTATAAGCATTTTCATTATATTTGATTTGCCAAAACTCTTATTTGTATCATAGTTTGTAAGATTTAGATCTTTGGAATTCTAGTTGTAAAGAACACATTGCAATTTAAATTTAATTAGAGTAAAAACTTTTTAGCACTACTTCAAGTTTACCCTAAATAGCTTCTTGTTGTATTATTTTGGCAGACCATCTTTAGACTTTAATTATTCCTACTTCAAACTTGTGAAACTTTAGGAATGTTCTAAATCTACTAAAAATTGCTCTCAAAATTTTTCTTAATTTATAAACTCTAGAAGTTTCTAAACCCCTTACCTATTATTCCATATCCTTGGTAATTTTGTTCAAAAAGATCTTATGTCAATGGGAATAAGATTTCATTTCGTAAACATAGGCACCCAATTAATTTAAAAAGATCTTATGTCAATGCGAATAAGATTTCGTTCCATAAACATATGCATTGGGTATTTAAAACAAAAAAAAGAAGAAGAAGAAAAATGGGAACAAGATTTCATTCCCTTCTCTATCCAAAAGAAAAAAATTGACTGGGGTGAGAGGATAAAATTCATCACCCCCAAATCAAAAGCCTCTTCCCTTACCAAGCAACCCCTCCACCCCTTAGCCAATAAAATTAAAAACTAGATATAAATTAAAAAAAGTATTGAGAGAGCATAATTAGTAAGTTTTAATTACTCTCAAAAAAAATTCTTTAAAAAGTTAAAGATCTTATAATTCTATTCTAATCATGGTGCTAATTATTACAATTATTTAGGTCGCTACTGAGCTAATTTTAGAAGTCTTGTTGGCTAAATCTTTTTCGCTCTTTTTAAATCCTTATCACAATATAAAACTTACCTCTTTAAATCTCCTAAATTTATTTCAAGCTTACTTTCGATTAAATAAAATTTTGGTAAATTAGAAATTCTATTAATGTCTTTTGGGTATCTCTTACTTTTGTTCTGGAATAGCAAAAGCTTAAGTATGGGGGTATTTGATGAATAGTAAATTATACGTATTTTAGTATAGTTTTTAACATTGTTTTAAGTAATATTGTGCCTATTTCATGTAAATTATTGAATAAATGATTTGTTTTAGATAATTTTTATATTTATATATTTATATGTAAAAAGGAACTAATAAGTATTTAAATATATATATATATATATATATATAAAGTATTTAAATATATATGTAAATAAGTATTTAAATATATATATATATGAATGAACATAAGTTTTTAAATGTATATGTATATGTATTTATAAAGTATTTAAAAATATATGTAAATATTCATTAAATAAAAATCTTATCTATATATGTAAATATAAACCATAAATAAGTTAAATATATAATAATAAAATTAACTATATGAAAATATAAACTATAAAGAGTTAATATATTTGTGAATGTATTTATTTTAGAATGAATTTTTGAATGTATTTATATCTATTTTATTTAATATGTATATATATATTATTATATTAAAGTTAATAATAATGGTGTATAATACTATACTAATATATATATATATATTAAGTTAATAAATAAAAGAAAAAATTAATAAATTTAAATGTATATATATTTTCTGTATTTTAAAATTAAAGATAATATGTATTAATATAAAATTTTTGTAAAATATATATAATATATATAATATAGTTCTTCTGTTTACAAATAAGAGCATTTGGCCTAGTGGAGTTGTTTCTTGGTTTGCTTTCTAAAGGTGGCGGGATCGAAACCAGCCCCTGTATTTTTTGCTGGATTAAATCCAGAATTGCTGAGACCCAGCCCAGATCCGCCGAGACCAGCCCAGAACTGCTGAGACCCAGCCTAGATACGCTGAGATGACTCAGCCCAAACCGCTGAGACTCAACCCGAACCCCTGAGACTCAGCCCCATACCCGCCAGCTCAGCCCGAACCGCTGAGACCAGACCTACCAGCTCACTCCAACCCGCCAGCTCATCCTGCCAACCTTCTATCCGCACCCCACCAGCTCTCAAGTCAAACTTGCCAACCTCTCAAGTCAAACCTCCAGCTGCTCTTCTAGCACCTTCCAACCTCCTTTTTTGGCTATTTGTAGCCCCATTTTTTCCTATAAATATGGGAGGCTGTTCTTGTTTTTAGGGGTTCATATATTTTAGAACCTAAGTAAGTTTTCTTTTTTGAGTGTTCTGTGAGTTTTGTTTGAGTGTTTGTTTGTTTTCTAAGCCCTAGTTTGGGCTCTTTTTGTCCTCTAAGTTTAGACTTTCTTGCAAAAAGTTGATATATATATATATAATAAATATATTGTTTTGTTCTTGTTCTTCTTGTTCTTCTTATTCTTCTTATTCTTCTTGTTCTTCTTGTTATTCTTGTTCTTCTTTTGTTCATGTTGAGTGTGTGAGTGTATGAGTGTAAATTTTAATGTTTTTGTTTTTATTTTAGTTTTTTTTTATGAAAGTGTGTGTGTGTGTGTGGGTATATGAGATTAATTTTATTGCTTTCATAATTTTGATTTAATGCTTTAATTTTAATTCTTTCATAACTTAGATTTTAATGTTTTCATAATTAGATTTTAAAGCTTTCATAGCTTAGCTTTATGACTTTCTTTAATTTCCATAGAGTGCGTGCGTATATGAGATACCTTTTCTGCTTTATTTCAATTAAGTCATTTAAATTTCCGTAGAGTGCGTGAGTTTTTCATTTAGTGTGTTCTTTTCTTTTCTATCGCTTTTCTTGGTTTTTGCTACATGCACACCAAGCCCGCAATTATCATCATTTTTGCTTTCTAAATTATTGCAAACGTAAAAAACAATCGATCTTTTCGATAAAATAATAGCGTATTTCTAAAGTAACAATAATCGACACGACCTTGGAAAAATACGACCTTGATATTTTCTAAAAATTTATCATATACTATACGCGATAAGGTATACTTGCCTTTTCGAATGATTAGTTTGGATAATAACGATACGAAAACTCCGCAAAACTCTCCCTTTCTATATAAAATTAATTGAATTCGGCGCCGCCGCCCCGGCGTGGTCGTCGATATTCCAAAAGAAGGAAAGACTATTACTTCTATCATCTCGATAGGTAGGATAATGGTTAGTTCCTCGAAGTAGGAGTACTCGCGAGACGCCTCGAACGCACCCGCCGAATTCTACCCGCATCCCGGAAAACTTTTGTGGCGCACTCAAATAAATTTTAATCATCAAGTTTTTGGCGCCGTTGCCGGGGACAAGTTTCGTTATTTCGATAAGAAATCGCTATTAATTTTATCATTATAATATTATTCAAAAAATATTTCTATAAATTCTAAAAAAAAATCAAAAACTCCTAAAATTACAAAAATATTTTTATCCTATTTTGTATATACCTTTTTCATAACAAAAAAATTACAAAATCCAAAAAAAATATAATAACCCCTAAAATGGAAAAAATTTACCTTATTTTGTAAATAACATTTTCATAATTAAAAAAAAACTTTAAAATCCAAAAAATTTCTAAACATCTTTAAATGAAAGAAAAAATTACCTTATTTTTGTACATAATGATATAGTTTATTTAATAAAAAAACACAAAAATATAATAAAAACTTACTTTGTAAATAAATAAATAAAAAAACTTAAAAAATATCAATAAGTCCTTTTTTTATCTAAAAAAGATTTAGGCAGCGTCGCCCTGGAGCATCTCCCGATAATTCGAAAGAAGGAAAAAATATTACTTCTATCATCTCGATAGGTAGGATAATGGTTAGTTCCTCAAACTAGGATTACTCGCGGGACTCCTCGAAAATGGCCTCTTAAAATCTAATCCATTACCCGGGCTTAAGTAAAAATCTAAAAAAAAAAAAAAAGTTATCTTATCTTTCTCCATTTCCCTTTTTTAATTTTCTTTAATCCAAAAAAAAATCTAAAAAATTTGATGAGTTGAATACTTAGTTTATTTTGTACATAATAATACAATTTATTTTATAAACTTTAATAACTTAGAAAGTCCAAAAAAAATCTAAAAACCCAAAATAAAAAATAATTCTTTCTTTTTCTTCCTCTTATTTATACTTTCATTCTAAAATAAATGACCCAAGGAAGCTCTTTCGCATTTTGATTTTTTGCTTCCACATACTTAAAATACAACATTGAGGACAATGTTAGGTTTTAAGTATGGGGGTATTTTCCCCATTTCCCTATTCTCAAAACATAAAAAATCAAAAAAATTAAAACCCAAAACCCCAAAAATCTATTTATTTTGTAGATAATTATTTTCAAAAAACATAAAAAAATAAAAAACAAAATTTAAAACCCCAAAACAAAAAATTTATTAATAATATAATTTGTTACATATCTTAAATAACATAGAAAAATCCAAAAAATAACCAAAAATCCAAAAACATTCTAAAAAAAAACCAAAAAATCCGAAAAAAACACATTTCATACTTTGTAAATAAATTAGAAAAATCCAAAAAATTCTAAAAATACCCAAAAATCCAAAAAACATTTCATACTTTGCAAATAAATTAGAAAAATTAAAAAAAATTCTAAGAAACCCCAAAATCCAAAAAATAAAATTAAACCCCTACTTAGTTTTTTATTTTCTCAAAACTAGTTTGAGTTTATTTATAAGCATTTTCATTATATTTGATTTGCCAAAACTCTTATTTGTATCATAGTTTGTAAGATTTAGATCTTTGGAATTCTAGTTGTAAAGAACACATTGCAATTTTAATTTAATTAGAGTAAAAACTTTTTAGCACTACTTCAAGTTTACCCTAAATAGCTTCTTGTTGTATTATTTTGGCAGACCATCTTTAGACTTTAATTATTCCTACTTCAAACTTGTGAAACTTTAGGAATGTTCTAAATCTACTAAAAATTGCTCTAAAATTTTTTCTTAATTTATAAACTCTAGAAGTTTCTAAACCCCTTACCTCTTATTCCATATCCTTGGTAATTTTGTTCAAAAAGATCTTATGTCAATGAGAATAAGATTTCATTCCGTAAACATAGGCACCCAATTAATTTAAAAAGATCTTATGTCAATGGGAATAAGATTTGTTTCCGTAAACATAGGCATTGGGTATTTGAAACAAAAAAAAGAAGAAGAAAAAAAAAATGGGAACAAGATTCCATTCCCTTCTCTATCCAAAAGAAAAAAATTGACTGGGGCGAGAGGATAAAATTCATCACCCCCAAATCAAAAGCCTCTTCCCTTACCAAGCAACCCCTCTACCCCTTAGACAATAAAATTGAAAACTATATATAAATTAAAAAAATATTGAGAGAGCATAATTAGTAAGTTATAATTATTCTCAAAAAAATTTCTTTAAAAAGTTAAAGTTCTTATAATTCTATTCTAATCATGGTGCTAATTATTACAATTATTTAGGTCGCTACTTAGCTAACTTTAGAAGTCTTGTTGGCTAAATCTTTTTCGCTCTTTTTAAATCCTTATCACAATATAGGACTTACCTCTTTAAATCTCCTAAATTTATTTCAAGCTTACTTTCGATTAAATACAATTTTGGTAAATTAGAAATTATATTAATGTCTTATGGGTATCTCTTACTTTTTCTCTGGAATAACAAAAGCTTAAGTATGGGGGTATTTGATGAATAGTAAATTATACGTATTTTAGTATAGTTTTTAACATTATTTTAAGTAATATTGTGCATATTTCATGTAAATTATTGAATAAATGATTTGTTTTATCTAATTTTTATATTTATAAATTTATATGTAAAAAGGAACTAATAAGTATTTAAATATATATATATATATATAAAGTATTTAAATATATATGTAAATAAGTATTTAAATATATATGAAAATAAGTTTTTAAATGTATATGTATATATTTAAAGTATTTAAAAATATATGTAAATATTCATTAAATAAAAATCTTATCTATATATGTAAATATAAACCATAAATAAGTTAAATATATAATAATAAAATTAACTATATGAAAATACAAACTATAAATAGTTAATATATTTGTGAATGTATTTATTTTAGAATGCATTTTTGAATGTATTTATATATATTTTATTTAATATGAATATATATATATATAATTATATTAAAGTTAATAATAAGGATTTATAATACTATACTAAAATATATATATTATTAAGTTAATAAATAAAAGAAAAAATTAATAAAATTTAATGTATATATATTTTATGTATTTTAAAATTAAAGATAATATGTATTAATATAAAAATTCTGTAAATATATATAATATATATAATATAGTTCTTCTGTTTACAGATAAGAGCATTTGGCCTAGTGGAGTTGTTTCTTGGTTTGCTTTCTAAAGGTGGCGGGATCAAAACCAGCCCCTCTATTTTTTGCTGGATAAAATCCAGAATCGCTGAGACCCATCCCAAATCCGCCGAGACCAGCCCAAAACCGCTGAGACCCCGCCTAGATCCGCTGAGACGACTCAGCCCAAACCGCTGAGACTCAACTCGAACCGCTGAGACTCAGCCCCATACCGGCCAGCTTAGCCCGAACTACCGAGACCAGACCTGCCAGCTCACTCCAACCCGCCAGCTCATCCTGCCAATCTTCTATCCGCACCCCACCAGCTCTCAAGTCAAACTTGCCAACCTCTCAAGTCAAACCTCCAGCTGCTCTTCTAGCACCTTCCAACCTCCTTTTTTTGCTATTTGCAGCCCCATTTTTGCCTATAAATATGGGAGGCTTTTCTTGTGTTTAGGGGTTCATATATTTTAGAACCTAAGTAAGTTTTCTTTTTTGAGTGTTCTATGAGTTTTGTTTGAGTGTGTGTGTTTTCTAAGCCCTAGTCTGGGCTCTTTTTGTCCTCTAAGTTTAGACTTTCTTGCAAAAAGTTGTTATATATATAATAAATATATTGTTTTGTTCTTGTTCTTCTTGTTCTTCTTGTTCCTCTTGTTCTTCTTGTTCTTCTTGTTCTTCTTTTGTTCATGTTGAGTGTGTGAGTGTATGAGTGTAAATTTTAATGCTTTTGTTTTTATTTTAGTTTTTTTTATGAAAGTGTGTGTGTGTGTGTGTTTGAGATTAATTTTATTGCTTTCATAATTTAGATTTAATGCTTTAATTTTAATGCTTTCATAACTTAGATTTTAATGCTTTCATAATTAGATTTTAAAGCTTTCATAGCTTAGCTTTATTGCTTTCTTTAATTTCCGTAGAGTGCGTGCGTATATGAGATAGCTTTTCTGCTTTATTTCAATTAAGTCATTTAAATTTTCGTAGAGTGCATGAGTTTTTCATTTAGTGTGTTCTTTTCTTTTCTATCGCTTTTCTTGATTTTTGCTACATGCACACCAAGCCCGCGATTATCGTCATTTTTGCTTTCAAAATTATTGTAAACGTAAAAATTAATCGATCTTTTTGATAAAATAATAGCATATTTCTAAAGTAACAATAATCGACACGACCTTGGAAAAATACGACCTTGATATTTTCTAAAAATTTATCCTATACTATACGCGATAAGGTATACTTGCCTTTTCGAATGATTAGTTTGGATAATAACGATACAAAAACTCTGCAAAAACTCTCCCTTTCTATATAAAATTAATTGAATTCGGCGCCGCCGCCGCGGCGTGGTCATCGATATTCCGAAAGAAGGAAAGACTATTACTTCTATCATCTCGATAGGTAGGATAATGGTTAGTTCCTCGAAGTAGGAGTACTCGCGAGACGCCTCGAACGCGCCCGCCGAATTCTACCCGCACCCCAGAAAGCTTTTGTGGCACTCTCAAATAAATTTTAATCATCAGGTGTCTTCAATCAACAAGCTACACACCTAATCCATACAAGGGCTTAGGCTTCACTAGCACAACAGCGAAGGAGGTACAAGATGACTCACTTCAAATTTTGTGGTGAAGGGTTGTATTCAACCACTACCAAAGCATGAGGATTCCGTTAGGGTCTCAAAAGATGCCTAATCTTAAGTCCCGCAATATGATAGTCGATCTCACGGAGTCATTCTCCGGCACACATTCTAGGCTTAACCTAAATGCAACGTCACAATTCATGCATCACCAATTTGGGCTCACGGCCGCGAATAGGCTTCACACAAAATGCCTAAAGTCGTACGTCTACCGGATTTCTACATCCAAATATGTCGGGGACGGACACAATCGACCTAGAGTTCCGAAGAACTTAAGGAAATCCTACACTTCACCCATTTGGTGAAAGGGATGCCTTATGCAAGCGTAGAAAAGTCATGAGAGGACCAAAAACATGTTCTAAGACCGGGAGGAAGGATCGTTACCCTTGGAGCTTTCTTCGGCGCCATAGATCTGAGATTTCACTCGGATAGAAAGAACGGCAACGGGCTGCTCTTTCCAGATCTGAAAATGGTTCACGATTCGGAGCTCCAAAGCTCCGGCAATGGCGGAAGATGCCTTCTTCTTCTTCCTCGCTGCTCGCAGCTTTTCTCGGCTTGGAGAGAGAATGTATAGGTTAGAATGATCTAAAACTTATCTCCCAAGCCTCTTTAAAGGGTTTCGAATTAGTCCTAGCTGTCCGATTTGGTTTTCATCAAGATCGTAATCACACGGACAGAAATTTCCGTCAAAAACACGTAAAAATTGAAACAGGTGAAAATACAACTTTCTGTCCGTATTCGACGAATTTGGTTATATCCATTAGACGAATTCAGCTATAACCACTAGACTAATTCAGCTATACATTAGACTAATTCGGCTATATGCATTAGACTAATTTAGCTATATGCATTAGACTAATTCGGCTATACGTTAGACTAATTCGGCTATATGCATTAGACTAATTTGGCTATATGCATTAGACTAATTCGGCTATATGCATTAGACTAATTCGGCTATACATTAGAGTAATTTGGCTATATGCATTAGAGTAATTCAGCTATATGCATTAGACTAATTCGGCTATACATTAGACTAATTCGGCTATATGCATTAGACTAATTTGGCTATATGCATTTTACTAATTCTGCTATATCCATTAGACTAATTCTGCTATATACATTAGACTAATTCTTCTATATCCATTAGACTAATTTTGCTATATCCTTTAGACTAATTCTGATATATCCATTAGACCAATTCTGCTATATCCATTAGACTAATTCTGGTATATCCATTAGACTAAGGACGCTGAAGCCTTTAGACTAATTTTCATAGAAATTGATGAATTTCGGCTAGCTCGCAGCACAAGATGTTTTGGGGTGTTACAACTCCACCTCCCTTTAAAGAATTTCCTCCCAAAATTACAAAAACAATAGTAGCCAATTTAAAGGTTAAATTACCTGAGAGAAATAGCTCGGGGTACTCTGCAAGCATCGCTTGCTCCATTTCCCATGAGAGTTCCTCTCTCCCGCAATTATTCCAACGAACCTTTACCATCCGAATGGATTTGTTCTGCAACTGCTTCACTTCAGTGTCTTCAATGCAAATGGGCTTGAATTTCGTCGCTAGCCCACCATCTACCGACACTTCGTTGACCGCAACAACAAGACTAGGCTCCTTGACACCTTTCCGCAACACAAAGATATGAAATGCATCATGCAGCCCACTCAGCTCCGAAGATAGAGCAAGCCGGTAGGCAGCTTCACCAATGCGCTCCAAGATCTTGAACGGTCCTAAGTACCTCGGACTTAGCTTTTTCAAGCGTCGGATCCTCGATACTTCTTTGAATAGTTTGATCTTTAGGTAAACCCAATCACCAACGGTGAACTCGACGTTCCGATGATTTGCATTGTAATACTTTGTCTACCTATCCTGGGCAATGGGCAATCGCTCTCTTATTGCTCGAATTGATGTATTTTCTTCATCCACATCCTTGCATTTCAACAACTTTGTGTCTCCTGTTACAGCCCAAGCCAACGGTGTACGACATTTTCTACCATAAAGAGCCTCAAAAGGTGCCATCCTTATACTTGCTTGGTAGCTGTTGTTGTAGGAAAACTCAATCATATAGAGATGATCTTCCCATATCTTTCTGAATTCCAGGGAGCACATCCTTAGCATGTCTTCCATCGTCCTATTGGTCCATTCGGTCTGTCCATCCGTTTGCGGGTGGAAGGTCGTGCTAAATTTTAGCTTGGTACCCAATAATTGATGAATCAACCTCCAATCTTTTGATGTGAACCGCCCATCACGATCACTAACGATGCTACGGGGAATCCCGTGCAACCATATGATGTTATCAACGTATAACTATGCTAGCTTTTCCACAGAATCGTCCTTCCGGTTCGGAATGAAGTGTGATACTTTCGTCAATCGATCTACGATTACCTAGATGGCGTCGTATCCATTTTGTGATCTCGGCAATCCGTGCACAAAATCTATTGAAATATCATCAAACTTCCATTCCGGAATCGGCAAAGACATTAGAAACCCACCAGGTCTTTGACATTCAGCCTTCACCAGCGCGCAAATATGGCACTTGGCCACATAGAGGGCAATGTCTTTCTTCATACCCGGCCACCAGAAGAGTTTCTTCAAATCCATGTACATTTTTGTGCTCCCCGGATGGATCGAGTACTTGGTATGATGATCCACGTACACCAATTCCACCTGTAATGTACCAACATTTGGGACGCACAATCTGTCATCTTTCCACATAAGACCATCTTCAAAGGAGAAATCAGTGTTTGACCCATCCACGGTCTCCGCTTTATATCGCTTCATGCTCGTATCCAGCTCCAATGCTTGACAAACTCAGTCGGCCAGGTCATATTGAACCTTCGTCCAGTTCAAGCACGCTGAAGAAGACGCACTCCTTTCGACATAAATGATCTGCATGGCTTCTAGCTCGTGAATTAGACACACATCGTGCATCATAATCCAATTAGCTTGTGCAGGAGCCCGACGACTCAACGCGTCTGCGACTATATTTCCTTTCCCAGGAGTGTATCGAATGTCAAAGGTGTAGTCCCCAAGGAACTCCATCCACCTCCTTTGTCGCATATTCAACTCCTTCTGATCGAGCAGGTACTTGAGGCTTTTGTGGTCTGTAAAGATGTCGATCTTCACGCAATACAAGTAGTGCCTCCAAAGTTTAAGAGCAAATACCATGACTGCTAGCTCCAAATCATGGACCGGGTAGTTCCTCTCATGTACCTTTAACTGGCGGGATCCATAGGCAATTACCTTACCGAATTGCACTAAGACGCAACCCAAGCCACTCCCCGAGGTGTCGCTATATATTTCGTAGCCTTCCGTTCCATATGGCGAGCATAGAATTGGCGTCGTAGTCAGACGACTCTTTTGCACCTCAAAAGCAAGTGCACACTCAGGCGACCAAACGAACTTGTGATCTTTCCTAGTCAGTTTAGTGAGAGGAAGTGCAATCCTCGAGAAGTTATCCACAAAGCGCCTATAATAGCCTGCAAGTCCTAAGAAACTTCGGACTTCCGCTATGTTTTTCAACACAGGCCAAGCTCGGATCGCTTCTATCTTCGACGGATCAACCGCGATTCCATCCCCACTAATAACATGACCCAGGAACGCTACTGACGATAGCCAAAATTCGCACTTGGAGAACTTGGCATATAGTTGACTCCTCCTCAAGGTGTTCAAAACTGTGTGCAGATGCTCTGCATGCTGCTCCTCCGGCTGAGAGTATACCAAAATGTCGTCGATGAAGATGATCACAAATTGATCCAAATACTCTCGGAACGTTCTATTCATTAAGTCCATGAATACCGATGGTGCATTAGACAGACCGAATGGCATAACCGTGAACTCATAGTGCCCAAAGCTGGTACTGAACGCTGTCTTTGGAATGTCACAATCCCTTATACGAAGTTGATAATAGCCGGACCTTAAGTCTAGCTTAGAGTATATTGTCGACCCAACTAGTTGGTCGAATAAGTCATCGATTCTCAGAATCGGATAACGGTTCTTCTCGGTCAACTTATTCAACTCTCTATAATCAATACATAGACGCAATCTCCCGTCCTTCTTTTTCACAAAGAGGACTGGTGCACTCCAAGGTGATGAACTTGGACGTACGTAGCCTTGCTCTAGTAGCTCTTGCAACTGAACCTTAAGCTCTTCCAATTCCTTTGGCGCTATCCGGTACGGTGAGCTTGCTACAGGCTTGGCACCTGGCACCAGCTCAATACAGAAATCAATCTCTCGCTGAGGTGGAGCCCCTTAGAGATCTTTAGGAAACACATCAGCATACTCCGCTACAACTGGGACATCACATAATCTGCGCTTTGGCTCTGAAGCCTCCAACAAAGTGAAGAACAACTCCGCGCCCTTTCTCACCGGCCTAACCACCTGGAGAGCAGACATCAATGTCTTGATTGCTCCTCGCATGACCACAAATGTGGTTTCGTCTCTCGTGTTCTTTCCTAGAGTGATGTCCTTTGAATTGCAATCTATGCATGCTCGCTGCTCTGAGAGCTAGTCCATGTCGAAGATTACATCAAATTCAGCTAACGGTAATAACGATGCTTCTAAGTCGAAGTCTTGATTTCCAATCCGCACCTTCACATGACTCTTCCTATCCGCACTCATGCGAGATCCATTGGGTAGCACTACTTCCAATCTATCCTCTACTACGGTAGACGACACTCCGATTTGCACCACTAAGTCCTCAGACAGAAAAGTGTGCGATGCCCCCGTATCGAATAGAGCTCTCGCCGGATAGTTGAAAATTAGGATGAAGCCTAATTGTACATAAGTAAATTATATAGTCGCACAACAGTATGAATTAAATATAGCTGTAAAAGCTAACTTCTAATTCGTACATGTGACGACATCAGATTGTCGTATGGCTTCTTGTTGGCTAAGTGAATAAACTCTCGGCTGGGTCAGAATGTGCTGGGAAGCAGAAGACTCCGCGACTTTGCCTTTTTCCGCATGACCTACATCACGAGCATTGTCCATCGCTTGGTTCTCCGGCCTCGGAAGACCACTTCGACACGCACGTGCCTTATTCCCCACCTTCCCGCAAGTGAAACATGTTATAGGACCATGTGCTATCATAGCTCCTGACATATTAGAGCGAGTTGGCTTCGCAGACTTGAACATCCTTTTGTTCCTCCTGAACTCAGATTTGGATTGAGAGGCCGGCGCATGAAATTTAGGTTTCTTTTCCATGCCCTTTGCTTGCACTCTCTTCATGTCCAATTCCAGAGATCTGGTAGTTTGCACCATCACATGGAAGCCAAACGTCATTGGGCCTGCAAGGAGCAGCCTCAACTCATCTCGAAGACCTTCATAAAACTTGTTCGTCTTTGTTTCCTCATCTTCCACCAAAGACCGCGCATAGCGGCCCAGTCTAGTGAACTCGTGCAAGTACTCTTACACCGAGTTATCTCCTTGAGTTAACTTCAAGAATTGGTTCTGCAATGCAATGCGTTGGGCAGAGGGAATATATCTCTGAAGAAATGACTTTGAGAACTCCACCAAAGTGATCTCGGTAATATCCTTACCTCCAAACTTATGCGCTTCCTGTTCGGCCCACCAAAGCTCTACTTCTCCGTTAAGGAGGAAGGTGGCTATAGTGACCATCATAGCTTCTTCCGTTGTTGTCTCCTTTAGAGTTTTTCTAACTATTGATAGCCAGTCCTCCGCCTCCGTTGGTGATCCAGTCCCCGAAAAGGTTGGAGGATGGAAACTTAGAATGTGCTGAAGTTGTTGATCATGCGCTCGCGCAACAGCTACTCGCTCTACTCAACGTTCCACCCTTGGCTCCACTACAAGTTCCACTACAGCCACTGGCACAGGGGTCTCCACCCTCGGATCCATCGCAGGTTCCACTGCAGCAGCTGCCTCCGGGGCCACATCCGGAGTAGGCGTAGCAGGCTGTGCAAGCCATTGAGGTTGAGTGTTGATCATCGCGAAGACAGCTTCTGCGACTAATCTGATCATCTCAGCCGGACCTGCTGTTATACTCTTCGTACTGGCAGGGTGTTACAATTTGGTATCGGACTTAAGGCGTCGATCCGTAGTTTAGCGAATTTGGGACGAATTCCTTTTAAGGGGTGGTGTGCACGGGATGTGCATTCACCTAAAACGACAAAAACTAATAAGAATGTCCACTTAGGAATGGAAAAACATACTTGTTTGCGGAACCTGAGCGTTCCATGATTGTTGTTTTGCTATGCTTTCAGTCACTAAATTGTCTCTTACACGATTATAGGTGACTAGGAGTGGTGCGGGGCCGTCTCAACCCCGTAACACTGCTGAAAGTAGTGGGTCGTCTGAGGTGACAGCGACCACTCCTTCGGCTGAGATGATCAAGTTAGTCGCTGAAGCGGTCTTCGCGATGATCAACACTCAGTCTGGGCAGCTTGCACAGCCTACTACTCCGACTCTGGATGTGGCCCCTGTAACTGTTGTTGTAGTGGAACCTGCGGTAGAACTGAGGGTGGAACGTTGAGTTGCGCAGGTAGTAGTGGGGCGAGCGCGTGACCAGCAATTAAAGTACTTTCTGAGCCTCAACCCTCCATCCTTCGAGGGGACGGAATCCCCTGGGAGAGCTGCTGAGTTGTTGTCAGAAATAAAGAGGACTTTAATGTCAATGCTTATAAGCAAAGATATGTTTGTAACCTTAACCACCTTCCTACTTATAAGAGAAGCAAGACTTTGGTGGGAAGGAGAGTTGTTGCACAAGTTTGGTGGGAGACAACTTTCCGAAATCTCTTGGGAAAGCTTCCATGAGTCATTCCTTCTAAAGTTTCTACCCCTAACTGAGATTCCTGAACTACAAGATCAGTGTTCACACCTAGAGCAGGGAGAACACTCAGTGGATGAGTACCTGATTGAGTTCATCAGTCGGAATCGTTATGAGAGGTCTATGTGGGAAGATGAGGAAACCAAGGTCAACAAGTTCTACAATGGTCTGCGAGATGACCTAAGACTAATGCTTGTGGGTCCAAAGTTACTCGGCTTCAACGTCTTAGTGAAATCAGCTAAATCTCTGGAAACGGATATGAAGAGTATGCAGCGCGCGAAAGACTTCAATGTAAAGAAGTCAGAGTTTCATGCGCCAGTCTCTCAGTCCAAGTCTGAGTTCAGAAGAAACAAGAGAAAGTTCAACTCTGTGGAAGTTAAGACTGCACGGTGTTCCTTAATTTGTTTCACTTGCGGAAAGGTGGGACACAAAGCCCGAGTGTGTCGAAGTAGTCCCCCAAAAGCAAAAATCGGAGAAGTGGACTATGCTCGTGTGATGGGTTCGGCTTCTATGGAGAAAGGCAAGGCGGTGGAGTCTTCGATTCCCCAATATTCTCTTACCCAACCGAGAGTCTACTCTTATGGCCAGCAAGAGGTCATTCAGAAATGCGATGTTGCCACAGGTATGGATGATCATCTCCAAATATGATTTATACCCCGTGTGCGGTTAAAGATAGAAATATGTCCACTGTATCTGTTGACAACAAAATTTTATGTCTTGTATTTGTGTGCAATTAGGCCTTGTCCTAATTATCGACTATTCGATGAGAGCTCTGTTGGTGTGGGAGCATCGCTCTCCTATTTGTCTAAGGACTTCGTGTTATGAATCGAATTGTCATTTACCTTAGTCAAGGAAAGATTGGAGGTAATGCTGCCTAATAGATCTCGAGTGAGTGCGAATAGGAGAAGCCGTGAAAAGGCGCGAAGATGTTCTTCACCTTGTTGAAGGATTCGGGGCCTAAGACCAGTTTTGTGTTGTCCTAGTAGTAGCGGACCAAGCTGACCGAGAGGAACCGTTATCCGATTCCGAGAATCGACGATTTACTTGACCAACAGGTTGGGCCGACGGTATACTCTATGCTTGACTTAAGGTCCGGCTACTATCAGCTTAGTAGTAGGGAATGTGATATTCCAAAGTCAGCGTTTAGTACCCGCTTTGGGCACTATGAGTTCACGGTGATGCCGTTCGGTCTGTCTAATGCACCGTCGGTATTCATGGACTTTTTGTTTAGGACATTCTGTGAGTATTTGGATCAATTTGTGATCGTCTTCATCGACGACAGTTTGGTATACTCTCAATCGGAAGAGGAGCATGTAGGGCATCTGCACGCAGTTCTGGGCACCTTGAGGAAGAGTCAGCTATATGCCAAGTTCTCCAAGTGCGAGTTTTGGCTACCGTCAGTAGCATTCCTTGGTCACGTCGTTAGTGGAGATGGAATTGCGGTTGATCCGTCGAAGATAGAAGCGATCCGAGCCTGGCCCTTGTTGAAAAACGTAGCGGAAGTCCGAAGTTTCTTAGGACTTGCCGGTTATTATAGGCGCTTTGTGGAAAACTTCTCGAGGATTGCACTTCCTCTCACTAAATTGACTAGGAAAGATCATAAGTTAGTTTGGTCGCCCGAGTGCGCACGAGCTTTTGAAGAATTGAAGAGCCGTCTGACCACGGCGCCCATTCTATGCTCGCCATGTGGTACGGAAGGCTACGAAATTTATAGCGACGCCTCAGGGAGTGGTTTTGGTTGTGTCCTAGTGCAGTTCGGTAAGGTAATTGCCTACGGCTCCCGGCAGTTGAAGGTTCACGAGAGGAATTACCCGATCCATGATTTGGAACTAGCGGCCGTGGTATTCGCTCTTAAACTTTGGAGGCATTATTTGTATGGCGTGAAGATCGACATCTTTACCGACCATAAGAGCCTCAAGTACTTGCTAGATCAAAGGGAGTTGAATATGCGACAGAGGAGGTGGTTGGAGTTCCTTGGGGACTACACCTTCGAAATCAAATATACTCCTGGAAAGGGAAATGTAGTTGCGGACGCGTTGAGTCGTCGGGCTCCCGCTCAAGCAAATTGGAATTTGATGCACGATGAGCGTCCAATCCGTGAGCTGGAAGAAATGGAGATCATTTGCGTTGATCGAAGAGCGTCTACTTCAGCATGCTTGAACTGGACGGAGGTTCAATACCACCTTGCCGACCGAGTTCGACAGGCAGTGGAGCTGGATGAGAGCATGAAACGCTACAAAGCGGAAACCGTTGACGGGTTAAACGCTGATTTCTCTTTCGAAGATGGCCTTATGTGGAAGAATGGCAGATTGTGCGTCCCAAACGTTGGTACTTTACAGGAGGAATTGATGTACGAGGCTCATCATACCAAGTACTCTATCCACCCGGGGAGCACGAAATTGTACATGGACTTGAAGAAACTTTTCTGGTGGCCGGGTATGAAGAAGGACATTGCCCTCTACGTGGCCAAGTGCAACACCTGCGCGTTGGTGAAGGTGGGATGTCAACGTCCCGGTGGATTTTTGAAGTCCTTGCCGATTCCGGAATGGAAGTTGACGATATTTCGATGGATTTCGTGCACGGATTGCCGAGATCGCAGCATGGAAACGACGCCATCTGGGTGATCGTGGACAGACTGACAAAAGTATCGCATTTCATTCCGAACCGGAAGGATGATTCTGTAGAAAAGCTAGCGAAGCTCTGTGTCGATAGTATTGTGCGGCTGCACGGTGTCCCTCGTAGCATCGTCAGCGATCGTGACGGGCGTTTCACATCGAAAGATTGGAGGCTTATCCATGAACTGTTGGGCACTAAATTGAAATTCAGCACGGCCTTCCACCCGCAAACGGATGGACTGACCGAGAGGACCAACATGACTATGGAGGATATGCTCCGAATGTGCGCTCTAGATTTTGGAAAGAAGTGGGAAGATCATCTCTATATGATCGAATTCGCCTACAATAATAGCTACCAAGCCAGTATAAAGATGGCTCCTTTCGAGGCCCTCTATGGTAAGAAGTGTCGTACGCCGTTGTCTTGGGCAGAAACGGGCGATACTAAGCTATTAAAGCGAAAGGATGTTGAGGAAGCAACTTCGACGATCCGAACTATTCGAGAAAGGCTATTGATTGCCCAGGATAGGCAAGCAAAATATTACAATGCCAAGCTTAGGAACCTAGAGTTCGCCGTCGGTGACCGGGTTTACTTGAAGATCAAACCGTTCAAAGGGGTATCAAGGATCCGACGCTTGAAAAAGCTCAGTCCAAGGTACTTAGGACCGTTTGAGTTTGTCGAACGTATTGGTGATGCGGCTTATCGGCTTGCACTATCTGCAGAGCTGAGCGGTCTGCACGACGTGTTTCACATTTCAGTTCTGAGGAAGGCAGTGCAAGAGCCTACTCATATCGTTGCGGTTGGCAAAGTGTCGGTTGATAGTGGGTTGTTGACGAAAGTCAAACCCTTACGCATCGAGGATACCGAGGTAAAGCAGATGAGGAACAAGTCCATTCGGATGGTAAAGGTCCGGTGGGATAATTGCGACCGAGAGGAGCTAACTTGGGAGAGAGAGCAAGTGATGCTTGCGGAGTACCCCGAGCTATTTCTCTCAGGTAAATTTTCTTTAAAAACTGTAAATTCCTGCTGTTACTGTTTTCAAAATTTCGGGACGAAATTCTTTTAGGGGGGGTGGAGTTGTAACACCCCAAAGATCGTGGTTCAGCGAGGTAGGCGGAATGGTAGTGTTGCGCTCGGGATAGGCTCAAGATTCCAGATCAGGTCAATGCGCACGACCATTGTCCTCTTCGCGCACGACCAGTGATCGTGCGCCAGCGATCGTGCGTTAATTCAGAAGAAAATCGAGTTCTGTCTCGGACAGTGCGCACGACCATTTCCCTCTTCGCGCACGACCACTGATCGTGCGCCTGTGATCGTGCGCCGTGTTTATTCTGTTCCGCGATTTTGAGCGGAGAAGAAGATCGGACCGTCCAAATCTTTTGGAAATTGATCCAACAGCTAGGTTTAGTTGCGGGAGACTATTAGGGCTGATGAGAGGGGGTTAAACCTCATATTCTCTAAGCCATTCTCTCTCCAAACCCTAGAGAAAGAAGGAGGAGCCAAGGAAGAAGAAGGGAGATTCCGCCATTGACGGAGCTCCGGAGCTCCGTTTCGCGATCCGTTTCCAGATTTGGAGAGTGCAGCCCGGTGCGGTCATTTCTCTCCGTGTAGAATCTCGGATCTATGGCGAAAAAGAACGCTCCTAGTGTAACGATTTCTTCTCCCGTTGTTTGGACTTGTCTTTTGTCCTCTCCTTCATTTCTCTATGCTTGCATGAGGAATCCCTTTCACCAAATGGGTAAAGTGTAGGATTTCCTCAAGTTCTTCGGAACTCCGGGTCGATTGTGTCCGTCCCCGGCATATTGCATGTAGAAAATCCGGTAGTCGTGCGGATTTAGGCATTGTGTGTGAAGCCTATTCGTGTCCGTGAGCCCGAATCGGTGATGCTTGATTTGCGACGTTGCATTTAGGTTAAGCCTAGAATGCGTGCCGGAGAATGACTCTGTGATATATGCGATAGTATTGCGAGATTTAAGCGTAGGCATCTTGTGAAGATCCTAACGAAAGCCCCATGCTTTGCGAGTGGTTGAATGCAAACCTTCACCACTAGAATTGTTGAGGAGTGGTCTTGTACCTCCTTTTTGGTTACGTATAAAGCCCTAACGATCCCTCATGCCCTCCGGCCGAAAGGCGGAGTCGGGTCTTGAGTCGTTACAAAGTAAACTTTTAAGGCTTGGGTGTTGTAACTTATGTTTTGTGTAGCACTAGCGAGTGCTAAACCCTTACGGGCCGAGGTGATGTCATACCCGCATCGTGTGTTCAATAGATGACAAGAGCACGGGAATTGGCTGAACTGAACCGGTTTCCAGGCGTGGCGGTAGGGGGATTTATCTCTTGTAAACCCGAACGACCTTGGGAGAGGTTGGGAAGGGCGTCTTGCCTAGACCGACCAAAAGCTCTTTTCTATCTAGAGTTTCCGGACTCATGATGGTTTTGGTGCTCGGGAAGAAGTACCTTTGGTGCATGCCTTGTGAGCATGGAGCGTGCGGTTGTGTGTACCCACGTTTGTGATGAATTGATGTTGTTAACCTAATGCGGTTGTTTAGGCGGTTGTGGGAACCTTCGGGTGAACCCAACCAACATCATGTGCATACCTAGGTTCCTTTCTTTTGATGCTCAACCTAGAAGATTGATTGTGCTTGAAACCTCACCTTGTGTAGTTGCACTTTCTTTATATTAGTACTTGTGCTAGTATGGCTTGCTTGCAGGGTAGAATCTCCGCCACCCCGGGAAAGGGGTGGGGTCGTTATAATTTGGTCAGCTGTGCTGACCGTTACTTTGTTTGCCACCGCTTGGTGGAATGTCTTATGCAGGTGCAGGTGAGCCTAGCGGGAAATAGCGGGCGGTGGCCCCTTTTGCTGAGTTGGCCCTTGAAGGCCAGCCTCCTTTTCTTGCTTTTTCATGTATGGCCGGCCTGCGTGCCGATGTATGCTTATGGAGTTTTGTGCATTGGATGAATGTAAGGCCTTAAGGCCGTAACTCTTATTCTGGATACATTCCTATGATAGTGGACAGTTCTCTTTGAATGGTTTATTTAATGCTTCCGCTTACGTTTTGTACTCTCGTTTAGTTGTTACTTTTCTGGTTATCACCTTTTAACTCCTAGCTAGTGTGGTTTGTATGGCGTGGGGTCCCGGCCGGACCTGCTGTTATACTCTTCGTACTGGCAGGGTGTTACAGCTGATCTGCATCTAACAAGGGTCAAATCACGGCTAGACCGATCAACCCGCGCGGGCACATCGCCACAAAAGAATTACCAAGACAAGTATAATTCAAGCAGACGAATTAGAAAAGCACGGAAAGAAGCCGATCGGCTTATGAAGTAGTCCACAGGCATCAATCAACATTCAACATGAACATAAAGTAAATTCAAAAACTCAGACAGCGCGGCCTGGAAAACAGACCAAATATCATGAAATCAAATTCAAACAGTCGTCCAAAGGACCGAATAGAAATATTATTATAGATAAAGATCTTAAAATCACTCATCATTTGCGGGCATCACTCGGCCCATCTTCCCTATGAAGCCGCGCGACTTGGTTGCCTATCTGGAGAATTGTCCCTTGCATTTGGTTCATGTCGTGATTAAGGTGATTGATCATGCTATGAAGCCGCGCGGCATCCCTCTCTACCCGCGCCGCTGGAATCACACGGGTAGGAAGGGCCGTTGCGGGCTCATTCGCACTAGCAATATGTTGGATCGTCCCGGCCGCTGGAAGAGACGAGCTCGTCCCAGCATCCGGGCGGCGTGATCCACCCTGACCTCCATCAGCAGCATTAAGGGGACGTCGGCTTCCGCCGATCTCCCTCGACAAATGAAGATATTTATCCCGATAATAGACGCAGTCCGCTTCAAGCTTCTGAATCTCTTTCTTTCCGCGATCAACCCGGGTGGTCAGTGCGGTCACCTGATCTTGCTGCGCTTTCTCCTTTTCTCGGCGCTCTCTCCGCTCGGTCTCCAGCACAGCCCGGCTCTCTTTCCTTTCAGCCTCCAGTTCTGCCCGCAATGCAATCTTTTCTTCTTGAGCGGTCTTCTCCCGCTCCTCAAGGGTCCTCAACTGCTTTGCAAGAGCTTCAAGATTCCTTTGAAGACGGCCCATCTCATCCTCCATCCGAGTATCTGGTACAACCCGGGATCCCGGCGAAGGCGGATCAAGCGGAGGGAGATAGGACACCAGTTCGCCCAGCTTCGGAATAGAGTCACGATCATCTACAATAAGAAAAAGCAGTCAGAAAGTGTTCAAAAGGAGATCGCTCTCTTCGAAACTTCCTCGCTTACAAGCCGCAGCGGTTTGGGTTGAATTCGGGCGGACAGGTCGCCTTGCTTGCTCGGTATCAAACTTTCGGCGTTGTTCTCTCCACGATCTCTCGCTCTGCCTCCGCTTAGCAGCAGAAAATTGAGCAGCGGAGGGAAAGAAGCTGGGCGACGGGTTCAACAACGAAGTGCGCGACTTATTTTGAGGCCGCGGCCTGAAAAAACGAACAGGGTGGTAACCCGCTTCCTTTTACCTTGCAGCAAAAGATTGGGTGGCGGCGGTGGCGGCCTGGAAAGTTGATCTCTTACTCGTTCCGCCTTCACCTGCATAAATCGGAGACCGGTCATCACAGTATCTTCATGGGCCGGTACGGTCCTTTCGGTTCTGGTCGCAACCTCAGGAAGGACGGCCGCCTGAGTGCTAGCTGCAACCTCAGGTAGGGCGGCCTCCTTAATGCTAGTCGCATCCTCAGATAGGGCGGCTCCTTTCTCTCCTGGCGGGTTGGCAGCCTGCAGTTCGGAAGAAGTTCTCAGCTGATCATCTTGCTTCTGAAGAGAATCAAAATCCTTGAGGAGGTCACTTATGGAAATGCTATGGGCGTCAACAAGAGCCTGGTCGTTCGACTGGGGGGAGGGAGTAATCACGCCCTCCGAGACTTCATTCTCGCGCGATTTGCCTTGCAGGCTGTCCGCTTTCGGTCTCCCGGACGCTGCTTTGTTCTTGGCTTTTAGCCTCTTCATCTTCTTCAGAAGCCTGTCCGCCGCGGACTCCTCCTTCCTCTTTTTTGACTTCAGGACGGCTGACTTTTCCGGGCTATCCTCAATGTTGACTACTGAAGCTTGCTGGTCGCTCGGCTTGGGGGAGTCAACTGCCTCTCCCCCTTCATCTCTAATTTTTAGATGAAAAACCCCGGACGGGGTGACCTCCATCTTGAAAGACTCATCACCATCGCTCTTCGGGACGACGGTCTCCAAGTCTGTCTTATCCGGCGGAGGAGGCGGGTTGTCTCCCTTGTCAGAGAAGGCTGGGGGATCAGTTGGGGATGGATTCGGGCGAATCTCCTCCTTTCTAATCGATAAGTCGACTGTCAATTCGGGATGCAGGTCGGTCGGCTTACTCGCTTCCTTTTTGGTCGATAAGTCGACTGTCAGCTCGGGAGGCAGGTCGGTCGGCCTACTCGTGGAAGCGACCGTTACTATATTGTCAGGCCGCGTCGTTTTCTTCTTCTTCCTCTTATCCTTCGAGCGGTCTCTCTCGCGGTTTTTTCCGGGCTTCTCAAGAACTTCGAGCTGGGCCATTAAATCCACCATCTTTTTCGGGCTGTTCAGCCTAAAAGTCCTAACCGCAATAGGCGAGTAGTGACTCGTGATAGCAATGGAGTTATGCCAGAATAGAAGCTCCTGGAACATTTTATAACCAACAGGGTGAAATCGGCGCGGTCTCCGGCTAGAACTGATATTTTCGAAATCTTCTCGGAAATTTAAAAATATGCGGGGATTATGTTTACCCAGAAGACCGCTTTCAAGAGGATTACTCGCAGACCGTGTAGTTTGCAGATCCAAGTCGCCCGACTCAGGTTATACAAGGTCCATCAACACCAACTAGCACAAGCCGGGCGGTCTGACATAATTCAGATCGCCCTCAAGTACTAAAGATAATCCAGGCCCAAGTCCAACAGGACAAGTCGCGGTCTCAAGTCGGAGACCGGGCGGATTGTGCCATAGAGACGAGCCAAGGTTCGGGATTAAAGAACAAGCTGCGGTCTCAAGTCGAAGACTGCCCGGATTGCATCGTCGCCTTGGTCGCGTCATCCTCAGCCTCTGGTCAGACAGGTCGGAAGGGCAAGCCGCCAAGTCGCGCGGCTTCTTTCTTTTCCATTTTTGTGTATCCCGTCACCGCCTGCCCGTTTCTCCTGTACCCGGGCAGACGGTTATTTTATCCCTGCCCGAACGGGCAGCCCCCCGAGCCTATAAATAGGGGGCGGCACTATTCCCAAGACACACAGACTGGAATCCAGGAGCTCGCTTGTTTGAGCTGCGGACTCGAGTTTTCCGTCTTGCGGACTGTCTGGCCGGCCGGTTTCTCTTTTCTGCATTTGTAACCACCCCATTTTAATCAAAGGAAAGCCCGTCACAGGAGTGGCATTCGCCGTGACGGGCGACGTCTGGCCTCGACCTCTACTAGCGGTTTGAATTCTCTAACCAAAAAGTAACCGGCAACCGGCAGCCTCCGATTTCCTTTGGAGGTGCGATTTCAATCCCAACAAAATTCATCTACATATATTTATACTATCAATAGCTGACTCTTATGTGCTCTGGTGAAGATTGTTTTATCCACTTTCCCTCTTTCAAAGGAGTGTTCCAGAAGGAAAGTGGATAGTGTCTCATACCAGGCTCTTGGAGCTTGCTTGAGACCATACAGTGCTTTATTTATCCTATACACAAAAGAGGGAAAAGTTGGATTGACAGAACCTGGTGGCTGCTCCACATACACTTCTTCTTGAAGAGTTCCATTTAGGAATGCACTCTTCACATCCATCTGATAGACTTTTATCTTCATGTGAGCTGCATATGCCAGAAACATTCTGATGGCCTCCATCCTTGCTACTGGAGAAAATGTTTGGTTAAAGTCAATCCCTTCCTCTTGCATGTATCCTTGGGCCACAAGTCTGGCCTTATTCCTGATTATGGCTCCTGTTGAATCCATTTTGTTTTTGAATACCCATTTGGTGCCAATGACTGGGTAATTCTTTGGTCTTTCAATCAATGTCCAAACCATATTCCTCTCAAGCTGTGTTAGCTCTTCTTCCATAGCAGATATCCAGTGAGGATTACTGTCTGCTTCTTCAAACTTCTTGGGTTCATACTGAGAGAGGAAGCATAATAGCATTGTTTCACTTGTGAGTTGTTTCCTTCTCTTGACTCCAACTGACAAATATCCTATAACTTGTGTTGAAGGATGATCCTTTAGAGTCATCCTGGATCTTCTTGTGTTATCTAGGGGATTCTCTTCTTCCTGAGGAACACTTGCTTAGTGATAGTGGGAGCACCATCCTCATTCATTGGAATGATCTCAGTGGCTGGCAACTCAGGTGCTGTAATTTCCTCTTCATCTGATGCAGAATCTTCATCTGAATCAGTGCTAATTTTATATTTTCCTTTGTCTTGACAAACTGATGGATGGCCCATTGTGCTTAGCCTTTCAACTTGTTCTGGCAGCTGATCTTCTAACTGCAAAATAGTGCTGGTGGAAGTTTCCTTCCTCCTATAAAACATGTTAGCTTAATCAAAAACTACATGCACAGACTCCTCAATTTTGAGAGAGCGATTATTATAGCACCTATAGGCCTTGCTTGATGAGGAATATCCCAAGAATATCCCATCATCATCCTTCTTGTTAAATTTGGCAAGATGACTTTTCCCATTATTGGTTACATTGAATATAATTTGATGCACCCTCATACTTGCTACGAATTGATGTCGGCGTATATGTTGAAATCCATCGAGTTGCATTCGACGCATCTTTAAAATTGCGTCGAGTTCTATTCGGCGTATGATTCTTTTTATTAAGATTTTTATTATTTTTATTTGACTTTTCTAAGGGGTGTTTACATAATATTCCAGTTGATTACCAATGTTTGCCCTATTAAATATGGTGACTTTATTAGGGGTATTATTATTATGATCTTCACATAATTCTAAAATGTTACTTGGTTTAGACCTAAATAATGCTACAGGATTTTCCCAAGCATGTTTGCTAGGGATTGGTGTGCTAGTGGATGGTAGTGATTCTAGATCAAGATGATCAAATCTCTTGGAGAGATTTTGTGAGATATCCTTAAGCTTTTGACTCCTTCCATTGAGGGAGTCCACAAAGGCTTTTGACTCTATGAGTTCTTTCATTAAGTCAGAATTTTCATTATCTAATATATATAATTCTTTTATTTTCTTATATAATTTATCTCTCAGATCATAGTAAACTAAGTACATGTTATTTTTCCTAAGGTTTTCTAGTTTTGTTCTGACAATTTTAAGTTCCTTTTGGTTGTTAATATAGTCTTGACAGAATTCTTTAAAGCACTCTTTAAAATCTCTTGAGGAAAAGTCAAAATCATCAAAGATTGTTACCTCATTCTCAGCTGTGGAGTCTTATAGAGCCATTAAGCAGGCTTCTTCTGGTCCACACTCTTCATCATCATCAGATGAGGAGGAGCTTAATCCAGAGTTTGAATCACTCCAGGTTTCAGCAATGAAACCTTTCCCTCCTTTCTTATCCTTCCTCCTAAAGGATTTGTTATTGTGTTCATTCCTCTGCTAGTTTCTCTTGTTCTTTTCTTCCTCAGGACATTCAGTTGCAACGTGTCCTGTTTTTCTGCAAGAGAAGCAAATAATCTCCTGTTTAGGAGTTTTGTCATACCTTGGCTTGCTTGAAGTCCTCTATTTCCTTCTGGAGTCCTCTGTCCTGACCCATCTCTTGAATCTTTTAGCCAAGAGATTGAACATCTCTTCTTCAGTGGTGGAGAACTCTGCTTCAGCAGTCTTTAATGCAAGAGCCCTTTCTTTAGGAGTTGATATTCTTTCCTGGGCTTCTGACTCAGCCCTATTTTTAGTAGAAGCTCATATGTCTTGAGCTTCCCCAGCAGAGCATCAGTTGATATCTCTCTGAAGCATCTAGAATCTCTAATGACCCAGATTCTGGAGTTCCATGTGCTTGGGAAGCACATGAGGAGCTTTTCATTAATTTCTTTCAGAGAAATTTCTTTGTCAAGCCCTCTCAGCTCATTTATGATGAAGTTGAATATTTCATACATTTTTGTTATGCTTTCATCAGCCTTTTTCTTGAAGTTCTCATATTAGGATATGAGAAGTGACTTCTTTTCTTTTCTTTCATCAGAATTGCCTTCAACTAATCTAGAGAGAGATTCCCAGATTTCTTTGGCAGAGTTGCATTCAGCAACTTCTTGAAATATGTCATCTGGCATTGTTGAGACCAGGATGTTCATGGCCTTCGCATCACATGCCTTGACCTTCTTCTCAAAATCAATCAATCATGCTCTGGGGACTGTAGTTTGTGTATCTTTTCCCCTAGCATCTTTCCTTATTGGGACTGGGGGACCTATAAGGATGACATTAAAAAGTTCTTCATCAATAGAGTTCATATAAAGTTTTATTCCGGCCTTCTAGAGTCTAAACTTATTCAAATTACACACTGAAGGTCTTGTTGATTCATAATCCTTAGAACTCATTTTATTTAAAAAAAGTTTTAATTAATTTTAAAATTAACAAATGAGAGTAGGAGATCTTTTGATCAAGGTGTTAACCTTTTAATGATCAACCTCCCTTGATACCAATTGAAAGTGCACAGTGTGCCTCTGAGAATTCTCTAGAGTTTGGGTGAATAGAGATTTAAATATTTTTACCCTAACTAGGCAAACAATAAAAATAATAAGGTATTATGCACACAGCAAAACCAAAGGCAGAATAAATAAAATAAGGTTTGCTGAAAATAAACACATAAAAGTTAAATGGGACAGCACAGGTAATCACAACAAAGACACAAGGATTTTTTATAGAGGTTCCCCAACTTGTGGGTAGTGCTCTCTTCTACCTCCCTGGAAGGATTGCATAACCTGTGCATGAGTCTTTTGATAAGGAGACTCTAAAAACCAAAGATCTTTTGATAAGGAGATCATGAACCACTCAGATCTTTTGATAAGGAGATCTTGAACCACTCTAATATTTTGATAAGGAGATCCTGAACAACTGAATCCTTTGGAAGAGGGATTCTTAAAACTCTGTACATGTGATGGAAATAAGAAAAAGAAAGTGAGAGTGGGAAGGAGAGAATTCTGTTCTCATAAATCTTACGATGCCTTGATGTTGCTCCTGTCTTGCTTTCACTAGATCAGAAAAAATAAACCTTTGCTTATGATAGTGATGATTTGCAAGGGTTGTTTTGCTTGCTTGATACTTTTTTCTCTCAACACTTGTTATAGTTCTGCCGTTGTGTAATGTTGAAGAAGAAGAAGCAGTCTTTTTCTTCCTATGTTGAGAGTGTATATATGTATATCTGAAAAATCTGTCTTTTAGGGTTTCTGAAGGAAGAAGTTGAAGACCCTATTCGACAGATGGAATGATTTATTAACTGTGTTTATTCTTCTCCTCTTTTTGCATACTTATTGTGCATGATTGAGTTTTCAAAAACTTTCTTCTTTTGGCTTGTCCTAAGAAAGTAATATTTCTGAACCACCTAATTTCCTTTCTCCATTTGTTCTCGACCCGTCCATTCATTTTGAATACCTTCCAAAAGTGATTTTCTGTGTCCTTGAAGGCTACATTCTATTCTTGACATCAAACGAGCCGTTGGAGAAATATTTCTAGCTAGATGGCCTTTTGAAAAGGTCTCAAAAGGATAGCTGAAAAAGCTTCCTTTTTCAGACCATTTTTAATGCTGCGCCGACTTCATCAATCTTCATGTCGACGCACCTCTGAGTTCTAATCGACGTAGCTTTGAATTTCTTCTTAGCTTTCTGATGAGTCCCAATTATATACACATATATGGACTCATCGGGGCCGATTTTCTAGTCTATGCACTACACTTTAGGCATGTTTTCGCTCATATTTGTTATTCCATGCTATGTGCACTTCTAGGCCCGTTTTGGTGTTATTTCTTGTTTATCTTCATTTTTAGTTTTCATGCATGGTTAAGTGTCACTTACAGTGGTTTGATTAGTGTTGTATGCTGGAGCAGGTGTCGTGCAGGTGTTTCCGGTACAATTCTATACAGGAACACAGCGCACGATCACTGGCTCTGTTGCGCACGACCACTAGTCGTGGGCCACTGATCGTGTGCACTTAACCCCTGAAAACTGAGTTCTGTTTTCTTTATCGCACGACCACTTACGATAGCGCGCACGATCACTGGTCGTGCGCCACTGGTCGTGCGAACATTGTATTTTATAATCTTTTCTCCTTGCAGGCTCCGTCCAGGCAAGCGCACGATCACAGGATGATAGTGCGCACGACCACTGGTCGTGCGCCAACGATCGTGCGCACTGTTTATTCCAGCACCTATAAATTGCCCTGCTCGCAATTTAGGTCAGGATCCTCGCCGTTTTTTCCGCCCAGCTCCGCCGTTCCGCCCATTTCCGCAGGTTTTCGCCCCCTAGGCCTCCTCCATCATCCAAGGGCTTCAAGGAAGAGATTCTACACTCATCCTCATCGCCAAGGAAGGAGTTCCTCGCATCGGACGTGGCCGGATTGTAAAACGCTGGAGAAGACGGGTCCATTGGGAGGTGTGACAGCCCTCCTCTACCCCGGACGCAGTTGGGACCGAGCTAGGACGTGGATTGACAACCCGACGATTCCTACCGTGAATCTACAACGAGACTCCGGATTCGGTCGTATCTCTTGCCTCTTTCTTCTACTTGTGTGGTTGTATTTGTTTGTAATCTCTATATTTAGATGATGACACTATGAATCTTGTTTATTAATGTTTATGGAATCATATTATTCATATGTGTGAATGAGGTGCGCCGCCATCCATTTTACACTCCACCACCGTGTCCGGTGCAGCACTAGCAATTGCTAGTGGCATGCTTGTCGAAGAGGTGCCGGCGACCCTCATTTCGTTAGCCTACTCTCCCATCCGCCTACCGAAGCGTGGCATAGCGGCCCGTTTATTCCATCCCTCCTAATGAAGCAGCGCGCTCAAGGCCTGCATAGTTCGATCCGTTAGCCTACTCGCCCATCCGCCCTTGCGACGCAGCGCATTCAAGGCCTGCCTAGTCTCCATTCCGCCAAGCGAAGCATTGCATAGCGGCATTGCATAGGAGTAGTTGTAATATTTTATTTTATTATTCGCAAACCAAATCCCCCGTTTCCGCATCCATCCGCTCGAAAGGACTTCAATCTCAAGTCCATCCTCGATAATAAACTCCACCTTACTGTGTTCCTTTGAGATTCGATACTCGGGGATTACTCCTCGTTTTATATTACTTGAACGATCGGTACACTGCCATTTCGTGTCGCAGTCGAGCTACCGCCTATTGCGGTGTGTGAGATTCGCGCCATCAAGTTTTTGGCGCCGTTGACGGGGAACACAGTCGTGTGAGTTTTCTGGAGAGGAAGAATCTGAGAGAGAAGCCCTTCCATTTGTTTATCACATCTTTTATTTTATTCCTGTTCTCTTTATTCCATTTTCCTGTTTTAATTAGGTTGTTTTAGTAATTTTTGTTAGGTGTAGTATTCTGCACAATAACATTTTTATTTTGAATCGTATTATCTTCACACTATGTGGGCACATCTTAATTTCCGTTGCCGTTGGTGTGGAGCTACTTCCCACTCTAGTGATGAATGCCCTACGGAGAATAGTAGGCATAAGTCTTATAGCACAACATATGGAGCACCGACTTCGTCTGATACTCCATATGGTGCGTGTAAGTCTTATGGCTACTCTGCTGAGCCTTTACCGTCATACTTCTTTTCGGCTTCAGCACCCGCTGTGCCAAAGAAGCCCGCTAGGCAGTGCAGGTTTTGTCGGAGCACTGATCATGTCTTGAAGGACTGTGCTGAGTATCTTCGCCAATTGGACGAGGATGACGAGCCGGATATCCGGATCGTCCCAACTCCTAACTCTGGCGGCACACCTTCAACATCCGGTTTTGTGTCTTTGCCACCTTCACATCTTGAAGGGTATGGCGTTGACACAGTCACCAGATGTGTGGCCGATCTGGGCACCGACATTGCTGAGCCTATTCTCCCAGTGCATCCACCACCTCTAGTGGATTCGATTCTTTGTGAGGAATCGGTGCTCGACTTTTATCTGAGCACTACTCCTCCCCCTGTTGTGCTTACTATACTCGTCTCCGACGACATTGTTGAGGATGTGTCGCAGGATGAGGCTGGCGATCTATGTGTTGTGCCTATTCCTATGAAGGAGGACAACCTTCTAGGTGAAGAGGAGTTGTCCTCAACACCGGTGGAGGAAGTCCAAATCTTGGGCATGGACACTGTCGATCCCGCTGAGCCTTGCGGCATTGATGACAATGCCAACATTATTTTACTTCCCCAACCTGATGGGAGTGAGACCGGGATCACTCCCCTGATTGATGTTTATTTATGTTCTTCGTCTTCTTTATTTCTTGATCCCCTTTCTTCACCCGAGCCTGTGCAGGTTTTATCTTCACAGGTACTTCAGGAGGACTTGGAGCTTTGTGCTCAAGTCAATGATGAGTGTGTCCTCTTATGCGAGGAGGTTGATTCCTCCTCCATTAAGGAAGCCTCATTCGTTGCCTTCTCCTTCTGCGGACCTGCTGTGGACGATACCTTGCTGGGCAAGGATAGTTTTGGTGAGATGAGTGAGGACCAGGCCTCCTCCTCTTCTTACTTTCTTTTCCCTCTACCTGTGAGGAGCAGGTATTATTATTATTTAGGTAGAGGGGTGACTGCCTTATCTCCGTATCGGTACCAGCTACCGAAACGCATATTGGAGCAGTTACCTGTGCATTTTCTTTTTCATAGGCCCATTAGCTAGATTTTATAAAGTTTTGAATAAGTCGTGCTGGGATGACAATAACCCCAGTATTTATCTTATTTTCCATGCATTTTATTTTATTCAATCTAGTTTAGTTAGCTGTAGTTTATTGTAGTTTATCTTTTTCTTTTTCTTTTGTTTTGCGGAGCTGACCCCTGCAGGTATCTTTTCTGGATGGCGGATGCCGCGGTTCATTTTAGCTTACACGCCAATCTTCTGGTATGCTCATTTCTGAGCATTGGGTACTCTCTTTCCCTAGCCCTATTTTGATTTTCATGTCATGTATTATGTGGGTTGTTTAGTTTAAGTTTGGGGGAGAGTAGTTCTGTGTGCCCACGCACGTGCACTATTGCATTGCATGCTAGAAGTATTTCTATTTCATTTATTTAGTATTTTTCATCTTTATTGCACACCACAGCACCCACTTGAGCGCGTACTCATCTGTTTGCCTCCTCTGTTGTGAATTTAATTCTTCTGCTTATTTGGGAAATTCTAGGTGTTGGCTTAGGATTATGAGGCAGAGTAAAATGTTGACTCCAGTAGTGCTCCTAGTCGAGTGCTCGGTTGCAAAGAAATTTGTGTAGATTAGATTTCTCTTTATACTTATGGATTTATATTTTTTATCTATTAGTGTAAATGTTGTTTACTCTACTCAAATGGTGAATCCGGTGGAATCAAACGGTAGCGTAGGGATGTGTGTAAACGATCACTAGACTCGTATTGCTTGAGTCGGGAGAAAGGAGAATCTTTCTCGGTGGCTAGAACTTGCCCCAAGCGATTCTTGAAGCATTGACATAGGATAGTTCTAGTGCGTGAGAATGACGTAGGCCATTATTTTGGCCCGGTTGAGCTTTTATTTCATGCCTATCATCTACCCTTGCTAGCCCCTTTGTGCCTACCCCTTCCTCTTGATTCAGCCCCACTTTTATCGCACCAAAAGCTTAAAAGCCTAACCTAGTCGTGCACCCAAATCTGAGCTTTAAATTATAGTTATGTTTACATTTTGGGGGGTGTTGATGTGGTAATTTTTATAGTGGAAATCGTGGGTGTATTCATTGATATTTTTGCTGAAAAAAGAAAAGAAAGAAAAAGAAGAATGAAGTAGAGAAAGAAAAGAAAAAAAAAGGGGATTGTTATGAAAAAAAAGTTGAATTGAAAATTTTGAAATTTTGATATTGGGAGCGGGTGGTGCACACACCTATGTTGCAAAAGTCCAAGTCTGGGGGTGTGGTGCATTTGTTTATTATTGTCGTGCGGGGAGCTCTATCTTATGCTCATGTTGGGTTAGGTGTGCTTAGCCTCCATGTTTATCTTTGTTTACCTCACCGTAACCCAAGCCCCATCTCTAACCTAAAGTGCTACCGACTCACGCTATGAACCAATCTAATGTCGTGGAGAGAATGTGACCGGGTGAGCTTATGGTCACCGACACTAATGGATTTCAGTGGAGTTTGTCCCGCATCCCGATCTTGAGCAATGCTCATCTCAGCGCTTAGTTTACTTTCTCTGTATGCATGACCGGACGATTCACCGTAGTTCACCATTTTGAGTAGTTGTAATATGCTTTTACTCTTTTAGAAATATATAAATTGTTTATATAATCAGAAATCTTCTCTACTATTTTTTTTATGCACGTGAGCATGCGACTTCGCATGGTTCTCTGTATTGTAATTTTAAGCCATCTACTTTTCTTTCCTCGTTCGCGTAGAATTTGTTTGCTCGGGACGCGCAAACAGGTAAGTCTGGGGGTGTGATGAGTCCCAATTATATACACATATATGGACTCATCGGGGCCGATTTTCTAGTCTATGTACTACACTTTAGGCATGTTTTTGCTCATATTTGTTATTCCATGCTATGTGCACTTCTTGGCCCGTTTTGGTGTTATTTCTTGTTTATCTTCATTTTTAGTTTTCATGCATGGTTAAGTGTCACTTTCAGTGGTTTGATTAGTGTTGTATGATGGAGCAGGTGTCGTGCAGGTGTTTCCGGTACAATTCTGTACAGGAACACAGCGCACGATCACTGGCTCTGTTGCGCACGACCACTGGTCGTGCGCCACTGATCGTGTGCACTTAACCCCTGAAAACTGAGTTCTGTTTTCTTTATCGCACGACCACTTACGATAGCGCGAACGATCACTGGTCGTGCGCCACTGGTCGTGCGAACATTGTATTTTATAATCTTTTCTCCTTGCAGGCTCCGTCCAGGCAGGCGCACGATCACAGGATGATAGTGCGCACGACCACTGGTCGTGCGCCAACGATCGTGCGCACTGTTTATTCCAGCGCCTATAAATTGCCCTGCTCGCGATTTAGGTCAGGATCCTCGCCGTTTTTCCGCCCAGCTCCGCCGTTCCACCCATTTCCGCAGGTTTTCACCCCCTAGGCCTCCTCCATCATCCAAGGGCTTCAAGGAAGAGATTCTACACTCATCTTCATCGCCAAGGAAGGAGTTCCTCGCATCGGACGTGGCCGGATTGTAAAACGCTGGAGAAGACGGGTCCATTGGGAGGTGTGACAGCCCTCCTCTACCCCGGACGCAGTTGGGACCGAGCTAGGACGTGGATTGACAACCCGACGATTCCTACCGTGAATCTACAACGAGACTCCGGATTCGGTCGTATCTCTTGCCTCTTTCTTCTACTTGTGTGGTTGTATTTGTTTGTAATCTCTATATTTAGATGATGACACTATGAATCTTGTTTATTAATGTTTATGGAATCATATTATTCATATGTGTGAATGAGGTGCGCCGCCATCCATTTTCCACTCCACCACCGTGTCCGGTGCCGCACTAGCAATTGCTAGTGGCGTGCTTATCGAAGAGGTGCCGGCGACCCTCATTCTGTTAGCCTACTCTCCCATCCGCCTACCGAAGCGTGGCATAGCGGCCCGTGTATTCCATCCCGCCTAATGAAGCAGCGCGCTCAAGACCTGCATAGTTCGATCCGTTAGCCTACTCGCCCATCCGCCCTTGCGACGCAGCGCGTGCAAGGCCTGCCTAGTCTCCATTCCGCCAAGCGAAGCATTGCATAGCGGCATTGCATAGGAGTAGTTGTAATATTTTATTTCATTATTCGCAAACCAAATCCCCCGTTTCCGCATCCATCCGCTCGAAAGGACTTCAATCTCAAGTCCATCCTCGATAATAAACTCCACCTTACTGTGTTCCTTTGAGATTCGATACTCGGGGATTACTCCTCGTTTTATATTACTTGAACGATCGGTACACTGCCGTTTCATGTCGCAGTCGAGCTACCGCCTATTGCGGTGTGTGAGATTCGCGCCATCACTTTCGCTGAACTCATACATCGACATTACGTCGATTCCTTATCGACGAAACTGTCGAGTTGAAGCCTTGGTATTGATCTCTTAACTTCTGCATCAAATTATAGTCGATGTTTCGTCGACTTATTAGATTGCATCGACAAGATCTTCCTTCTGCATCGAGTCCCTATTGACATTCCATTGACTTGACTTATACTTCGACAGGCTAATAATATCATTCGACTTCATCTCAGAGTTGCATCGATATCCAGTCGGAGTTGCGTCGATTTGTATTCGACGCAAGTCTTATCATAACTTGTTTTGTGATTGCTTTGATTGGTCCTTGACACTCTAAGGTGAGTGTGACATCATAATACATCTATTGACCAGATTACCCTTTATATACAATATGGGTAATAAATCCTAAGAGGTAAAATCACTTATAGTTAATTTGTTAAGTTAAATCAAAAGGGGGTTTTCCCAACAGAGTCCGATAAGGAGCTTTTCAATGACTCTAAACTAGAGTCCCAAGAAGAGTGCTACGAAGAAAACTAACAAGTGTCCTAAGAAGAGGCCTACGAAGAGTCCTACAATGATTCCTACAAAGAGTCATGCGAGGAGTTCAAAGTAGAGTCCTACTAAAAGTCCTACGAAGAGTCTTACAAGGAGTCCTACGAAAAGTCCAATGAAGAGTCTTAAAAAGTGTCCTAAGAAGAGTCCTAAGAAGTGTCTTAAGAAGAATCCTAAAAAGAGTCATACAAAGAGCCCTAAGAAGAGTTTAATGAATCGAATGAATAAGTCATAAGAAGAGACCTACTAAGAGCCCTACTATGAGTCTTATGAAGAGTACAATAAATAACACTACGACGAGTTCTATGTAGAGTCCTACGAATACTCCCACAAAGAGTCCTACGAAGATTCCTACAAAGATCCATATGAAGAGTCATACAAAGAGTCCTATGAAGAGTCCTATATGGAGTCCTACAGAGAGTCCCATCAAGAATCCTATGAAGATTTCTACAAATATTCCTACGAAGATACCTAAGAAGAGTCCTACAAAGTATATTACGAAGAGTTCTTCCAAGAGTCATACGAAGAGTCCTAAGTAGATCCCTACTAAGAGTCCTACGAATAGTCTTACAAGGAATCTTAAGAAGAGTCCAATGAAGAGTCTTAAAAAGTTTCCTACGAAGAATCTAAAAAAGAGTCCTACGAAGAATTCTAAGAAGAGTCCTAATAAGAGTCCATTAAAAAGTCCTAAGAATTAACTAAGAAGAGTCCTAAGAAGAGACCTACAAAGAGTCCTACTAGGAGTCTTATGAAGAGTCCTACAAATAGTACTACAACGATTCCTAAGTAGAGTTCTACGAATAGTCCAACTAAGAGTCCTACAAAGAATCCAACAAAAAGTCGTACGAATAGTGCTATAAAGTGTCCTATGAAGAGTCTTACGTGGAGTCCTACAAACAGGCCTAAATATCTTTTCCTAACAAGAGTCCTATGAATAGTCCGACGAAGAGTCCTATAATGATTCCAATGATGAATCCTATGAAATGTCCTAAGAAGAGTCCTACAAAGAGTCCTACAAAGAGTTCTAAGTAGAGTCCAATGAAAAATCCTACGAAGAGTGCTAAGAAGCGTCATATCAAGACTCCTAACATGAGTCCTAAGAAAAGAATTAAGAAGAGACCTACGAAGCATCCAACTAGGAGTCCTACGAAAAGTCCTACAACGACTCCTACAAAGCATTCTACAAAGAGTCCTACGATGAGTCGTATAAGGATTTCAAAAAGTATCTTAAGTAGAGTCCTACGAAGATTCTTATGAAAAGTCCTATGAAGAGTCCTAAATAGAGTCCTATGAAGTGTTCTACGAAGAGCCCTACGAAGTGTCCTAAGAAGAGTCCTACATCGACTCCTATGAAGAGTCCTAAGTTGAGTCCTATGAAGAGTGCTAGTAAGAGTTCTACGAAGTGTGCTATAAGGTTTCCAATAAAGATTCTGACGAATAGTCCTGCAAAGATTCCTATTAGAGTCCCAAGAAGAGTCCTACGAAGAGTCCTATGAAGAGTCCTTTGAAGAGTCCTTCGAAGAGTGCTACCAAAAGTCCTACGAAGAGTCCTACGAAGAGTCCTAAGAAGATTCCTATGAAGAGTCCAATGAAGAGTCCAAATTAGGGTCATACGAAGAGTACTACGAAGAGTCTTACAAAGAGTCATATGAAAAGTCCAATGAAGAGTTTTAAAATGTGTCATAAGAAGAGTCCTACAAAGAGTCCTAATAATATTCCTAATAAGAGTCGAATGAAGAGTCCTAAGAATAGAACTAAGAAGAGTCCTAAGAAGGGACCTATAAAGATTCATAAGACGAGACTTACGAAGAGTCCTGCAAATATTCCTCCAAAGAGTCCTAATTAGTGTCCTAACAAGAGTCCCACAAAGAGTCCTACAAAGAGTCATATGAAGAGTCCTACAAAGAGTTCGATGACGATTCCTACGAGGAGCCTTACAATGAGTCCTAAGTATAGTGCTAACAAGAGTCCTATGAATAGACCTAAGAATAGTCCTATGAAGAGTCCTAGGAAGAGTCCTTCAAAGAGTCCAACAAAGAGTCCAACAAATAATCCTAGAGAGAGTTCACCAGAGAGTCCTATGAAATGTCCTACAAAAAGTCAAATGAGAAGCCCGACATAGAGTTCGACAAAGAGTCCTATAAAGTGTCCTATGTAGAGTCTTACAAAGAGTACAACAATGAGTCTTAATTAGAGTCCTACAAAAAATCCTAAGAAGAGTCCTACGAAGAATCCTAAAAAGAGTCCTAGAAAGAGTGCCAACTAGAGTCCTAAGTAGATCCCTACAAAGAGTCCTACAAAGAGTCCTATGAAGAGTCCTAACTAGAGTCTAGCAAAGAGTTCTAACAAGAGTCCTAAAAAGAGTCTACAAAGAGTAATAAGTAGAGTCCAAAGTTGATTCCTACGAAGAGTCCTACAATGAGTCCTAAGAAGAGTCCGACGAAGAGTCTTAAGAAGAGTCATAATAAGAGTTCAATGTAGAGACCTACAAAAAGCCCATTGAAGGGTCCTAAGAAGAGTCCTACAAAGAGTCCAGAGAAGAGTCCCATGAAGAGTCCAACGATGAGTCCCAAATTGAGTCCTATAAAGAGGCCTACAAAGAGTCTTACGAAGATTCCAACTAAGAGTCCTTTGATTAATCCTACAAAGTGTCTTATGTAGAATCCAAAGAAAAGTCCTACAAAGAGTCCGACCAAGAGTCCTACGAAGTGTTCTACAAAGAGTCCTATGTAGAGTCCTATGAAGCATCCTATGAAGAGACCTATAGAGAGTCCTATGAAGAGTATTGGAAATGTCCTATGAAGAGTCCTAACTATAGTCCTAAGAATACAACAATGGAGAGTCCTAATAAGAGACCTACGAAGCGTCAAATTAGCAGTCCTACGAAAAGAGTCCAATGAAGAGTTCTTCAAAGAGTCCTATGACAAGTCCTACAAGAGTCCTACAAGGAGTTACAATGTGTCCTAAGTAAAGTACTAACAAGAGTACTATGAAGAGTCTTACAAAGAGTCCTAAAACTACTCCTGCAAAGAGTTCAATGAACAGTCCTACACAGAGTCCTACAAAGAAACCTATAAAGTGTACTAGGAAGTGTCCTAAGAAGTTGCCTAAAAAGAGTCCTACGAAAAGTCCAAAACAGAGTCTTATAAAGAGAGCTACGAAGAGTCCAATGATGATTCCTATGATGAGTCCTATGTTGAATCCCAAGAAGTGTCCAACAAAGAGCCCAATGACAACTCCTACGTAGAACTCTACGAAGATTCCTATGAAGAGCCCTACGAAGAGTCGTAAAAAGAGTTCTACGAAGAGTACTACAAAGAGTCCTACTAAGATCCATTTGAAGACTCCTATATAGAGTCCTATGAAGAGTCCTACAAAGAGTCCAACAAAGAGTCTGAAGTAAAGTCCCAAGTAGAGTCCTACGAAGATTCCAACGAAGGGACATATGAAGTTTCCTAAGTAGCATCCAACAAAGAGCCTTACAAAAAGTCCCACAAAGAGTCCTATGAAGAGACCTATAAAAGGTCTTTGAAAAGTCCTACGAAGAGTCCTACAAAGAGTATTACGAAGAGTCATACAAAGAGTCCTACGAAGAGTACTATGAAGCATACTAGGAAGAGTCCTAATAAAATTCCTAAAAAGAGTACTACGAAGAGTTTAATGAAGAGTGCTGCAAAGAGTCTAAGTATAGTCCTTACAAGAGTCCCAACAAGACACCTACAAAGAGTCCTATGAAGAGTTCTAGGAGAGTCCTACGAAGAGTCCTATGATGAGTCCTACAAAGATTCCTCTGTAGATTCTACAAAGTGTCCTACGAAGAGTCCAATAAATTTTCCTAAAATATGACCTAAGAAGATTACTTAGAAGAGTCCTAAAAATAGAACTAAGAAGAGTACTAAGAAGTAACCTACGAAGCATCCAACAAAGATTCCGACGAATAGTACTATGAAAAGTCCTACGAATAGTTCTATGAAGAGTACTATGAAGAGTCCTATAAGGAGTCTTACAAATACTCCATAGTAGAGTCCCAACAAGAGTCCTACAAAGAGTTCGATGAATATTCCTACGAAGATTCCTATAAAGAGTCCTACAATGAGTCCTACAAAGAATGCTAATAAGAGTCCTAGCAAGAGTCCTAGCAAGAGTCCTAATAAGTTTACGAAGAGTCCTATACAGTGTCCTACAAATAGTCCTACAAAGAGTGCTACGAAGAGTCCTATGAAGTGTCATAAGAAGAGTACTAAGAAGAGACCTATGAAGAGTCCTACAATGAGTATTAAGTTGAGTTGTATGAAGATTCCTAACATGAGCCCTATGAAGAGTCCTACAAAGAGCCCTATGAAGAGTTCTATGATGTGTCCTACGACGAGTCCTACAAAGGGTCCTATGTAGAGTCCCAAGAAGAGTCCTAAGAAGAGTTCTACAAAGAGTCCAATGAAGATTCCTATGAAGAGTCCTATGAAGAGTCTTTTGAAGAATGCTATAAAGATTCCTCTGAATAGTCCTACGAAGAATCCTAAGAAGATTCCTACAAAGAGTCCTACAAAGAGTCCTATATTGAGTCTTATGAATAGTCCTATTAAGAGTCGTACAAAGAGGACTATAAAGTGTCATACAAAGAGACCTACGATTAGTCCTACAAAGGGTCCTATGTAGAGTCCCAAGAATATTCCTTCAAAGAGTTCTAAGAAAAGTCATATGTAGAGTTCCACGAAGAGTCCTATGGAGAGTCCTATGAAGAGACCTATGAAGATTCCTAATAGGAGTCCGACAAATAGTCATAAAAAGAGTTCTACGAAGAGTCCTACGAATTGTCCAAAGTAGAGTCCTACGAAGAATCTGACGAAGTGCCTTACAAAGATTGCTAAGAATAGTCAAATGAAGAGTTATAAAAAGTTTCTTAAGAAGAATCCAATAAAGACTCCTACGAAGAGTCCTATAAAGAGACCTACGAAGAGTGCTACAAATAGTCCTAACAAGAGTTATATCAATTTTTCTTCGAAGAGTCCTACAAAGAGTCTTATGTTGAGTGCATCGAAGAGTCCTACGAAGAGTCAAAAAAATATCCCATTGAGAGTCATATGAAGTGTCCTACAAAGAATCCTACAATGAGTCTTACGAGGATTTCAACAAAGAATTCTACAAATATTCGTATGAAGTTACCAATGAATAGTCCAACGAAGATTCCAATGAATATTTTACAAAGTGTCAAAAAATTTGTGAAATTTTCCGAATCTTTATGAAGTGAGCAGGAATCATACAACTTAGAGTTCACAAGCCAAACAACCAGAAGCACATGAAGGAAATAGTGTCTTTATTGATAACAACAATCTTCATTACAGGGAGAGGTATACATGGCGAGACATGATTTTGCCAGTACACAAAACCAAAGGGAAAAATACAATGCTGAAGAGAAAGATAACTAAGACCGCAAACCGCGCGGTCTGCTTGCCGATCTCTGAAAGCTGCCTGACAGCAAACTCTGCCGGTCACCGATCAACACTACTGACCGTTGAGCTTCCGTGACCTAATTTCGAACTCCACTGATTCTCCCGAACTCCAGCAACTCACACTGCAAGCCACGAGACCGCCCGAATACTTTCAGAAGAAGAGGTGATCGCTGCTGCCCGCACAATCCGCAGAAGCTGCACAAGGAAAATTCAATCAGCAAGACCGACCGGTCACAAGAATTGAGACCGCAAGAATTAGGCGCGAGCTCAGCTTACACTTGGTGCGATATTAATGCTGCTATAGTGGCTCCTATTTATAGGCGTGAGACCTGATCCAGTCACCACCCTATGAGATAGGATCACCACCCTCCAGATCGCTCGACCAGAACTGGTCAACCCAAACGATCAGCAACAGATCATTCTGCTTAGGTGAGATCGCGGGGTTCAACAACAGACCGCGGGAGATTGCCACTCCCACAATGAAACGCCCACCACTAATGTTCATCAACGAGACCGCAAACACAACTTGTTCGCCAACGCCACATCGAACACAACCTGTTCACCTGCCAGCCTCCTCCTGAGACCGCGAACAGAGTCCGCTCGACTAAGATGCCTTAGCCAGCGAAAACAACCAGGAACCTGGATAGCCATAAGACCGGCTTCTGGAAACCTGAATCAACCTGTGCGGTCACACCAGACCGGCATAGCCCTGAGATAGACAGCCCACCTCGCGGTCATAGACCAGACCGCGTGGCCTTACCCCAGCACCTTGGAAACAGAACGACGGTCACGCCAGGAGACCGCGGCTAGACTTAAAGACAAGTCAGACCGCAGAGCAGATCGCCAGACGTGCGGTCTCACCAGACCGTGCGATCACCCTCCCAGACCGCCAACTCCCAAAACTTCCACTTCAACATTTTCAACACTCCCCCTTGAAGTGGGAAGTTGAAAACAGCCCAAGTAGACTCCTCAGCTGAGTGAACGGCCCGTTTGTCAGCGCCTTTGTGAAGATGTCAGCAATGTTGTCCTGACTCCGAACATGCTCGACCGAAAGAGACCCCTCCAGCACCTTCTCACGAATGAAATGATGCTCGATCTCGATATGCTTGGTCCTCGCGTCACAAACTGGATTAGAAACCAGTTTGAGAGCACTCTCGTTGTCTCCGTGGAGCAGAGTCGGACCCCGAACCTCCTTATGGACGTCTCCAACCAACCTCCTAAGCCAAATGGATTCCTAAGCTGCCAAGGCCGAAGCCTTGTATTCCGCTTCCGTGGTTAAGACCGACACGAAATCCTGCTTCTTGCTGACCATGATATAGCTGTGGGGCCCGCCATGAAGACGTATCCAGACGTCGACTTCCGATCATCCGAATCTCCCCCGTAATCAGCATCCATGTACCCATGCACCTCGAAGCCCGCATCCCTCCTGTAAAAGAGACCCATATCCGAGGTCGCCTTGACATACTTCAATATACTCTTGGCCGCTAGAAGATGAGGCATCCGTGGTTCCGCCATATAATGATTCACCCTGCCAACTGCATATGCAATATCCGGCCTAGTGATCGTCAGATAAATCAAGCTCCCAACCATAGCTCGGAACACCAACGGATCTCCCAAAATCCTTCCCTCATCCTTGCGAAGTTTCATGGCCTTATCCAGAGGTGTAGAGAAGCACTTCCCTTCATGCTGAACCGCTCCACAATTCGCTCCGCATATCCAGCCTGGGACAACAGCACTCCACTCTCCTTCCTCTGCACCTCGAGTCCAAGGAAATGGTGAAGCTCACCCAGATCCTTCATCATGAACCTGATGGATAGCTCTTCCCGAAGCTGCGCTACCTCCTCCTTCGAATTCCCCGTCACGATCATATCGTCGACGTATAGCAGCACGATGACTTGAAGCTCCCCGCTCTTCTTGACGAACAAGCTTGAGTCTGAGTCTGAAGCACCAAACCGGTAGAATGGGAGATATTCTGCAATCTTTCCATACCACGCCCTCGACCCTTGCTTCAACCCATACATGGCCTTCTTCAACTTGCAGACATGCTCCGGAAAATCTTCAAATACGAAGCCTGGCGGCTGGACCATGAAGATGTCCTTGTCAATATCGCCGTACAAGAACGCATTCTTTACATTGAGCTGCCAAATCTTCCACCCCCAACACGCCGCCAAGGCAATCACAACCCGAACTGAAGTCATTTTTGCCATCGGACTGAATGTCTCTTCATAGTCTTCACCATATTGCTGCGAGAACCCCCGAGCCACAAGGCGAGCCTTGTATCGCTCGATACTGCCGTCAGCCTTTTTCTTAAGCTTGTAGACACACTTGCATGTCACAGGGGTGATGCCCTTGGGCTTGGGCACCAGAGACCAAGTCTCATTCTTCTCAAGAGCACTCATCTCTTCCTGCATAGCTGAATCTCACTGTTCCACGCCTTTGGCCTTTTCAAAGCTCGACGGTTCCCTCTCATCCAAGGGACCAGCAAAGAAACATGAGACAAAGCTCACCATGTTTCCTCCTGTATAGCGATCAGGGGCAATGATAGTTCGCTTCGATCTTCGTAATGCCTTCCCCTGACTCGCAGTATCCTCAGCTACTTTTTCCCTAGCTCCACTTCCAGACGTACTCGGAGCATCGCTCCCCCTGCTTCCTGATCCAGAAGCCTCCGCCTCAGAACTAGATATTGATGGACCACTTGGTGACACAGGTAGCTCCACCTGAAGATTTTCCACAGCTTTCTCTGGCTCCTCCACCCTGCTTTCTGGTAGCTCAACACCAGAACATCCCTTGTAAGATGTCACCTCGTCGAACACGACATCGCGAGGTACAACAAATCTCCGCGTCTCGGGGTCCATGCACTTCCATCCCTTCTTCCGATCATCATAACCCACGAAGACTAGCTTCCTTGCCTTCGCATCAAGCTTCGTCCGAAGCGCATCTGGAACGTGCACATAGCAGGTGGAACCAAACACCCGAAGGTGTGCCACACTTGGCTTTTCCTTGAACATTAGTTCATGCGGGGTCTTCATATTGATGGGACTAAGAGGCATCCGATTGATGACGTAGGCAACACATGACATTCCCTCCGCCCAGAAGGACTTTGGGATACTCTTGGCATGCATCCAACACTTGCAGGTCTCCGTCAGATGACGAATCTTCTATTCTGCAACTCCATTTTGTTGTGGAGTATGCGCACAAGTAAGCTCCCTCCGGATGCCCGCCTTCCTGCAAAAAGTAGAGAACTCACCAGAGGTGAACTCCCCTCCGTTGTCAGTCCTCAACTTCTTAACCCGCAGTCCAAGCTGACCCTCCACGTGTAACATCCCCAATCCTACTAGACCCATTGGAAATGTTAGGGCATAGTGGTGAGATGAGTGGCCACAAGGGCCTTAGGCTAGGGTAGAAATTGCTAAGTGCACACCAAAGCTCAAAAACCAATATAACCCTAAGCCCCTCAACAAGGTCAATTGACCCTCAATTGCCCAAATTGACCTCACATATGATGCCCTAACCACTAGGGGAGACCTATAGGATGGAAATTGCACTTGGGTGGGACCCAATTTCATGAAATTGACCAAAGTCAAACTTTACCCAATTTTGGTCAAATCTACACCCCTTGATTAAATTGAACCAATTGGGGCCCCACCATGGACCAACCAATGTTGGGTGATGTTAAGGGACCCATGACCCCCAAGTGGGGTCAACCCACTCACCTTGTTGACCAAAGTCAACCATGGTCAACCTAGCCCTTTAAGGTGAATTCCAAGCCTAAATTGAGTGGAACCCAACACCCATCAATTAACCAATCATTCATGGACTTAGAACATGCCCATTATCAGCCTTGGACTGAACCCAAACCATGGTTTGATTAATCAAATGAGAGGGGGACCAAAAGGTGATTAAAAAGGCAAAAGCAAAAAGGCAAAAGCAAAAGCTAACCCCCTCCTCTACACTCAACCTCCAATCAGCCTAGGGGCCAACCCTGATTGCTGTGGGTCTGGGCTTGACCCAGAGGGAAGTAGGAGGCCAGCTGGTGCAGGAGGGTGGCAGCAAGGGGCATGCCCGAGGAAGCTTGATTTCAAACCAAGCTATACAGGCTTCCCCACCCCATTCCAGCCACACCATTAGCTTCAGAAGGGAGAGAGCAGTCGGGAACGACACCTGGAGCAGAGATATTGCCAGAGAAACGAGTTTGGGAGTAGTGTCGCCGGAGCAAGGCATATCCATGGCGAACCGTTGCCGGAGCCGCCTCCACGCCCCAATCACGTTTCGTTTCTCCTCTCCTCCCCCCACGCTAGCTTCCTATCACAAAACGAAGAAGGATCGGGCTCAATTGAGCCCGAATCCACTCTTCAATTCCATGGATTTCGGCTCGAATCGGGGAGGTTGGGATCGCCGGAAACCGCCTCCTCCGGCCACCAGTCGCCGGTTGACGGTAGCCCCGACCACCACGAAGGTGTCGATGGTGTTGGCCGGCGGTGGTGGTGGCTGGATTGTCGGCAATCTCCCTCGCAAAGTATCCCAGCGCGGTAGAATCTCAGTCGTTGGCTGGAAGAGGAATATGAGCCGCTGCAGCCAGATCTGCTTTAAGATCCGCGCAAAGCCTAATTTCTTTATATAAATTAATTCAAACTATTAGAATTTCTGCCTCTATTATTCAGTCCACTTCAGAAATTAATTAGGGCCTCTTAATGGCTGAATTAGAAAAAGTGCCCAACATGAAAGTTGTAGGCCTTGGTCTTGAATATCATTAGGGCTTGAGTTCAAGTCATTTGGTCACCCACAGCTCCATGGGGAGTTGTTTTACTAGGACTGGTCCTACAATAGGTCAGTCCACTAAAATAATTACCTAGCCTAAACCCCTCAAGCTTTGAAGCTGACATTTTAACCATGGGTAGGTATACCCTAGGGGCACCCCATGCCCAAAGATCAGCCCTTTATGGGCACTTTTACCTATATTTTTTGTGGTAGTTAACTTATTTAAATAAAGTTGATTTTTGGAGCATATGAAGTCCAAATGACACCAAATTTTGGTGGCATGCTCTTTAGTACTTGAGTAGTGCCTGCCTAAATATTCACTCCATTTGGAGTTGATTTGATATGGAAAATGGCAAACCCTAATGAGGGCCCTTAAGGGGCAAATTAGGGTTTAGGCCATTTTGAGGAGTTGAGTGAGTTGGCCTCCTCCCTTCATGATTATTATGTAGGTATTGATATGGAATTTCATGTGACACCCCCTAATGGAGCATTTGGAGCCATTAGGGTGGTGTGTCCTAAAACCCTAAGGGTAAACCCTTAAGGTTGCAATTTAGGGTTTGTGAAGGACATAGGACCAAATGTCCTTGCCTTAGCTCAAAACTTTGTAGTCATGTCCTTAAGAGAATAAAATGGCTTAGATAATTTATTGGGAATATTGTGAGTCATTTATGTATTTTTCCCTTATTAAATGAAATTGCCACTATTTCCTCAAATAAATAAAATGCAAGGTCAGATGTCCTTGTATGGTTATGATATTTTATCAGTGGCTGAATTGGGATGAAAATACGCTATGGTAATTAGAGTAGAATTTATTGAAGTGTCATTTCTTGTGGAGGAATTTTTAAGTGCTTACTAGCTTAGAGGAATTTAATTATGAAAAATGTCAAATCATTGGGCAAAATTATGAAATTGGTTATCTGTCATATTTTGTTTATATATACCCATGATAATTATTTGGAAGCCTGTAGATTTGTATTTGATGTACATCATGTGGAAAATGGTATTTACTACACTTGGTTGTTAAATCATTTTAATTAGTCAAATCATATGATAATGATACAATCATTTGGCAGAGGACTCTAGACCACCATTTGGAAACTTGGTAATTTTTGTAGAATTTTCAGATTTGAAATACTATTTTTCCTAATTATAGTGACATTTTGGTAATAATACAACTATGATGATTTAGTAGGCCACATGACATCCTAGGGTGTTGGAACTTAGTAAACCACCTTGATATGGAATATTACCTTACTGATAATTTTCATGTAGCATGTAGAAGTATTTTGAGGATAGATCATGTGTAATTTGACCTAAGACCTTAACTACTTTAAATAATAATAAATAACAAATTAATATGGAAAATTATGGAAATTGGAACATACCTTATTAAGGTCTGTGGGAGGCTAGGATAATTATACCAGACCTTGGGAATGAGTTCTTGGATGGATTCCCTTATGAGGTTTGAGGTTAGTTCAACTTAGTGGTCTGCGATTAGTAAAAACAAAATTTTGAATTTTAGACAATTCAGACCCCTAAGTAGTGTTTAGAAGTTATATCCATTCAGTATTTGAGTTATATCTCTCAATGATTCAAGGAGGGTCAAACCTAGGGTTAGCAGTGAGATTGTGCTAGGGTTAGTGCATGAGGGTGGAGGTACGTCCAACCCAATTGGATGGGACGGGTGTGAAGCTAAGTTACTTTAATTATATGAAATAATGAGGGGTGAACTAAAGGTTAATCACCAACTAAAGTAATTGTCTTGAGAAAGAGGACGGTGGGGTTGAGCCCACTAAATCCTTAGTACCGTTGGGGGCCCCTTTACGGGGTATACTGCGGGAAGTCCAAGATTCACCCTAAATATAATACTAACTATATTGTAGGCAAGAGTAGCCTAATTAGGTCAGCAAACTAGTATGGATCTCCTTCGAGGAGGAGATGGGTTGGATCAGCTTGTGTGTTAGTCCCTAAGTAGGAGGCTCGGGTGGACTTAATAACACCTGTTTCTTATGCAAATAGTGGCGCGTCTTCGGTACTAGGCTAGTCGTGTCACCGACGGTAGTACGTTGACTCAGGTTTGGGTGAGGTTTAGAGGGCCGGTATGTTTGAGTACCGCGGTCTGGAGGACAATCCCTAATAACCCACCCCGACCTTAAAGTCTGGTGGATTCCAGCAAGAGTACGCAGGAGCTCCGCTGTTGTGTTCTTAGCGTTGAGGCGTACGTGAGGTCTAGGCTTGGTAGTGAGCATACCCGCCTAGGATGTGGTGTAACACCTCCCCTGTAATGACCATATAATATGGGTCCGGCCGGGACCCCACAACATATAACCGCCACAGCTTTAGTATTAAAAGATGATATTAACTACCCAACTCAAAACTCAGATAGCACGCAGCGGAAACAAACAAAAACACAGAGATTGTCCACACTACATAGGAGTCCAAATGGCATTAAGGCCTTACAAAAACACAGTCCAAAACCAAACATTCAACACGACAGGACATCCCAACAAAAGGGGAAAAAATAGTAGTTTTACCTAAATTACCTCGGCATGCAAGCCGGTCAAAACAAAATGCAATAATAAAAGTGCATGGAAATAAAGATAAGCACTTCATGAGGCTTTAGGACCTTTTGGCAGGCGCGCTGTGTCCAGCCTGCGATTCTTGCCCTGCATCCAAATCACAAAGAGCGGTAAACGAGGGTCAGCAATGGCTGACCACAAACCGTGTAACAACATCCCTCCTCCCGGTCGTCCTAGCGGACCCCGGGGAACTACTTCACCCTGCAAGTCAGCACTTCGTATGCAAATGTACATAAAGAAAAGCAACATAAATACAGGCATGAGTGTCACAAACATCATCCACGTTTCTATGTTGAGCAGATAATAAAAGGGGCCTACCAATGCAAAATGAATGCAAACCCGAATTTCACCCAAGGCACCCTAAAGCGTATGAATCTAGCACATCATCATACATCATCCACACCATCCAAACCAATGGGTATTCATCACTACCCCAACGGGCATCACCAGGCCCATGACCATGAACCTCACCTGTTCTTGCCACAACAAACATCAACCACAGGGTATTCATCACTACCCAACGGGCACCACCGGGCCCATGGACAAGAACTCCACATGTTCTTGCCACCACAAACATCAACCACAGGGTATTCATCACTACCCCAACGGGCACCACCGGGCCCATGGCCAAGAACTCCACATGTTCTTGCCACCATCATAGGGTACTCATCAGTTCCCCCAAAGGGCATCGTAGCCCATGGCCAAGAACTCCACCTTTTCTTGCCACCATCAATCACAACCATTCTCATAAATGTCACTATAATCAATACAGAAGGGGGGGATTTGTCTCGCCGGGACACCCTCCACACATGTCTTGCAATATCACGGGCTGGCCAGCCGACATCGAGACAAATCCGCGCCTTCGCAATACAAATGGGCATCACGGCCATAACTCACGCACAATATTTCCCCGCCCACAAACCAACATTCGTTCTCATACGAAAATACAAGGACATCAGAACGACATTTTTGTCGTAATCGGATTTCTAGCAAATTCCCTAAAATGCGCGTCAAACAACATCACCGAATCGGACCTACGGTCGCAAATCCGACTTCACCCACAATGCCTAATCCGCTAATGGAGCGGATCTCTAGTGCAAATCATGTCGGGGACGGACTCAATCAACCCAATGGTTCCTTTTGAACCAAGGCGACCCGGATCCCTCTCACTCGACGGATCCGGTGCCAAAATGCAGAAATTAAAGGGATGCCATGCACACATCCTAAAGACCGGGAGGAGAAATGTCGTTACCTTTCGAGATCTCCTCCTAGCCATGAGAAGCTTGCAAACAAATGGTGGAAAAGAAGCGCCTCGACGCCCTCTACGCGTTGCCGGTCTCGGATCGGCGAACGGAACTCCGGCAATGGCGGATTCCCCTTCTCCTTCCTCCTTTCCTCCTCCTTCTTTCTCTAACCTAAGAGAGAGAAATGACTTGGAAAATATGAGGGTTTAACTCCTCTACCAAGATCTAAAACCCCCCAGCCATCCATCGCAGCCGTTGGATCAAATCCCAACATTTTTCGATGGCCGGATCAACTCCCCTGTCACTTTTCGCAGAGCAGAATAAACACTGCGCACGAGCAGCGGCGCATGGTAAGTGATCGTGCGCGGCCAACATCCCCTGATCGTGCGCTACACGATCAGCCGACCTTCAACCCTTGTGAATTAACGCACGATCAGGCGCACGACCACTGGTCGTGCGTGAAGGAGGCCAGTGAGCGTGCGCGAAGAACCTGCTATGGAATTTTCAGCCTATTCCGAGCGCGACGCTACCACTCCGCCTACCTCGCTGGACTACGATTTTTGGGGTGTTACAACTCCACCCCCCTTAAAAGAATTTCGTCCTCGAAATTTCAGAATTTAAACAGGAAAATCATAAAGCATACCTGGAGCAAAAAGTTCCCGGAAATCCTCCCGCATCGCTTGCTCACGCTCCCAAGAGAATTCGTCTCGCCCGCAGTTGTCCCATCGCACATTTATAAGTTTGACTTCCTTGTTGCGCAACTGCCGGACTTCCGAATCCTCCACGCAAACCGGACGAACCCTCGTCCCCAAATCCTCCATCACCGGCACCGTCGCCGCTTCGACTATGACGCTCGGCTCCAATAGAGCTTTCCTCAACACAGAGACGTGGAATACATCATGTAATCCACTCAGCTCTGCGGATTACGCCAAATGATAGGCTGCTTCACCTATACGTTCCGTAACCTCGAACGGACCCAGATACCGCGGACTCATCTTCTTGAGTCGCCGCACCCGCGAAACACCCTTGAACGGCTTGATCTTCAGGTAGACCATGTCGCCCACTGCAAACTCCACATTGCTGTGGCGCGCGTTGACATACTTCGCTTGACGATCCTGAGCAACCTTTATGCGCTCCTGAATCGTCCGCACAAACTCACAAGCATCTTCCACCACTTGCTTTCCCAACAGCTTAGTGTCTCCCACCTCTGCCCAAGACATCGGCGTTCGACACATCCTACCATACAAAGCTTCATAGGGCGCCATTTTGATACTCGCCTGGAAGCTATTGTTATAGGCAAACTCCACCATGAAGAGGTGGTCTTCCCAACCTTTACTAAAGTCGAGAGCACACAATCTCAACATGTCCTTCGTCGTACGGTTCGTTCGCTCCGTCTGACCATCGGTCTGCGGATGGAACGCGGTACTAAACTTGAGCTTTATGCCTAAGCTCTTCTGAACTAGCCTCCAGTCCTTCGAAGTGAAACGCCCATCGCGATCACTAACGATGCTCTTCGGAATCCCGTGCAACCGCACAATGTTTCGAACATAAAGCTCCACGAGCTCCTCCACGCCATCACCCTTCCGATTCGGAAATGAAGTGAGCCACCTTCGTCAGGCGATCCACTATCACCCAAATCGCATCGTTACCCAGCTGCGATCGAGGAAAACCATGTACAAAATCCATGGAGATGTCATCGAACTTCCATTCGGGAATAGGGAGAGGCTTCAAGAACCCACCGGGCCTTTGGCACTCAGCCTTCACCAAGGCACAAGTCTTACACCGACTTACATACTCAGCTACATCCCGCTTCCTCCCAGGCCACCAAAAGGATTTCTTCAAACCTGCGTACATCTTTGTACTTCCTGGATGAACGGAGTGTTTGGTTTTTCTACAACCATACATCATATGTAGGCGCAGCGGAAATAAAGAGAAACAACCCAAAAAGATTTGGATCGGCCATGAACATTGAATGAAGAAGTAATGAAAACTACTAGGCATAAATTACCTTAGTGGAGTTGGATCGAATCCAACCTAGGTGCTCCAAGAAGAAGAATCCTGTCAGCGGCTATGCGAGAGTCCTCACGTAGAATGATGTCTACGTCTCTAAAGTGATCCACACGAGCCGGGAGAAGAACGACTGCACCTTGCACTTCCACGAACTGCTAGGTTCGCTCCAGAAAGAACAATCATGGTGACGATCGCCAGAGAGGAGGTCCGCGGAGGCGAACGGGGAGGCGGAACTCTTTCCGTCTAGGGTTTGGGCGAAGGGCGGAACTCCTTCCGTCGGCTGAACTTTTCGTCACACACAAGAACCCTAAAAGAAGATCTATTTATACCCAAAGCATAAATAGGCTTCTAGAAGAATCGCTATACGCAGACCACACAGCAGAATTGGGGTTTCTGTAACAATTCGTCAGGATTCCATGGAACAGCATTCGTCGAGTTTTCACGGAACAATCCGACGAATCCGACGAATCATATCAGACGGCAACATTTGCCAAGTTAATGATCTCTGTAACAATTCGTCGAGTTTCCACGGAACAATCCGACGAATCCGACGAATCATATCAGACGGCAACATTTGACGAGTTAAGGGTCTCTGTGATAATTCGTCGAGTTTCCACGAAACGATCCGACGAATTCTGACGAATCCGACGAATCATATCCGACGAATTCCGACAGCAACATTTGCTTTACCTCCCCGATTCTATATGGTGATTGGTAACCTTTACCAACACAGTCAATCTTCCAACTTCTCCACATGCTCTTATGTGCGACCCTGCAGGCTCATATCGCGTTGGCAGTGAGATTACATGTTTGACCACTTCTAGATCACAATGGTAACTCCAACACGGAGTACTTCGTAAAGTGAGCCCCAACATCAACTCCTCACGGAGCTTGCCAAAACGCGGAACACGAACCCTTCTGTCTCTTTTCACGATCTCACCAACCATCTTCAAAGCAGTGCTCTCGCTTTGCTGAGCCTAGAACACCAACTGTTGGCACTCCTCGTCTGCACTGGTCGCCTCTCGGATTCGATCCGTTGTATCACACTGCATTTCAACCCAGTTAAAACGAGCCGCGCCAGACTCACCTCTAGCCGCACAAGAAATGTCAAGAGACTCCAAGTCTCGAATCAAACGCTTGACATGCGCCTCCATCCAATTACCTTGCCCAGAGTACTTCCTACTCAAGGCATCCGCCACCACGTTGGCTTTACCTGGCGTATACTGAATCTCCACGTCGTAATCCCCAAGGAACTCGACCCACCTACGCTGGCGCATATTCAAATCCTTCTGGTCCAGGAGATACCTCAGGCTTTTGTGATCCGTGAAGATCTCCATCTTCGCACCATAAACGTAGTGCCGCCACAATTTTAGCGCAAAAATTACCGCCTCCAACTCCAGATCGTGGACGGGATAATTCCTCTCATGAGTCTTTAACTGCCTTGACCCCTACGTTATCACCTTGCCGTGCTACACCAGCATGCAACCCAACCCGCAACCTGACGCGTTGCTAAAGATCTGAAAACCTTCCGTCCCACTAGGAAGACTAAGAATTGGAGCAGACATCAACCTTTCCTTCAAATTCTCAAATGCACGGGCACACTCCGGTGTCCATACGAACCTTTGGTCCTTGCGAGTGAGAGTGGTGAGGGGCAACGCCATCCGCGAAAGGTTCTCCACGAACCTTCTATAATAACCGGCTAGTCCAAGGAAACTCCGGACTTCCGCCACGGTTCTCAATACAGGCCAATCCCTAATGGCTTCAATCTTCGCTGGATCTACCGCCACCCCATCTCCACTAATTACGTGACCCAAGAAAGCCACCTTCTCGATCCAAAAATCGCATTTTGAGAACTTAGCATAAAGTTGATTCTCCCTTAGAGTCTGCAATACCAGCCTCAAGTGAGACTCATGCTCTGCCCCTGTTTTTGAGTACACCAAAATGTCATCAATAAACACCACCATGAACGAATCTAAGAACTGGTGGAAAACCCTGTTCATCAAATTCATGAACACAGATGGCGCGTTCGTCAGTCCGAACGGCATCACCGAAAACTCATAATGGCCATACCGAGTCCCAAAACGCTGTCTTAGCGATGTACTCTTCTCGAATCTTCAACTGGTAGTACCCCGACTTCAAGTCTAACTTGGATTACACCACCGACCCTACTCACTGGTTGAATAAATCATCGATTCGCGGAATCGGATATTTATTCTTGACGGTCAACTTATTGAACTCAAGGTAGTCAATGCACAGCCGTTTACTTCCGTCTTTTTTTTTTCTTCACAAACAATACCGGCATGCTCCACGGCGAAGAGCTGGGCCTAATATACCCTTGCTCCAACAACTCTTGCAACTGAACCTTTAGTTCGGCCAGTTCCTTCGGTGCCATCCTAAACGGAGGACGCGACACCGGCCTCGCACCTGGTACCAACTCGATCGAAAAATTGATCTCACGCTGAGGGGGGGGGGGGGGGGGGGGCTCCCGGAAGCTCCTCGGGGAATACGTCCTCAAATTCTTCCACCACCGGAACTTCTCCAATAGCCAACTTTGTGGAGTGAGTCTCCAACAAAGCTAAAAACGCCTTGCCTCCTTGGTTTACCGCATGCCTCATCTGCATAGCGGAAATCAGGGAGCAAGCCACTCCGCTTAGGCCTTCGAACTTGACCTCTGCTCTACCCTCACCTCTCAGGGTTACCACCCTCAACTGGCAGTCGATACTAGCTCGCTGTGCAGCAAGCCAGTCCATCCCCAAGATAACGTCAAATTCGGCTAGTGGCAGAATCGCTGCTACCAACACGAAATCAAAATCGCCAATTTGCATCATAATGCGTCCCTTTCTCATGGTAGTCATGAAAGACCCATTCGGCATACGCACACTCAGCTCCACTTCTGCCTCTACGGACTCAGCACCAATCTTCCGGATAAAACTTTCCGCAAGAAATGAGTGTGACGCTCCCAGGTCGAACATCACTCGAGAGGGGTAACCAAAACCAGCACGAAACCTTGATACGCGCATAACAAATACGAAAGGTCGCAACAAGCTTTAAAATAACAAACGAAGATCTAAACTTTTCGTACCTGCCGTCACATCGGGTTGACGAGACGCCTCTTGCTACCCAAGGGCAGATTCACCAGGCTGCACTGGAGGAAAGAGTGAAGCGCTCGACTCCACCAATTTTCCCTTTTCTGCATAACTAAGACTGGAACGCACCGACTGTTCCAGCCCCTGCTCCGACTCAGCTCTACCCTCGGAACAGAACCGAGTGATGTGGCCCAACTTGCCTGTTGAATTTTTTGAAGTGGTGTGGACGAGACCGGGCGGTCTGGTTTGGGAGACCGCGGTGATCGCGTGGCTTGTATAGGTTATCTGCCGGTCTGGCTCTGCCGGGTTGTTCTGGCGGTCTGCTGGTTGTTCCGGTATGTTCTTGGTAGCTGCGGTTTGTTCCCGAGTAGGTATGCTAGTTTGCCTGGCTTCCTTGTTGGAAGACCAGGCGGGTTGTTCCTATATGACTGTCTACCCGGGCGGTCTATATTGGTGATCTAGCGACTTGGTTGAAGTCCGCCAGATGGTTCTAGCTTGCTCCTGGTGATCTAAGGAAGGAGCGTTGTTGAGACCGCACGGCTTGTGCGCGGTCTCGTGTTCGCGCAGCCTGTGCGCGATCTTGTCTGCTGATCTGCGTCTTGGTCGGGTGATCGACCAAGAGGTCTGTTCGCGCGGTCTGTCTTTTGAGACCGTTCGCGATCTGATGGGTGGTGACTGTATCCCAGTTTGTGAGGTGACGACATCCGTCCACCTGCCTATAAATAGGGGTGCATGGCCCGTCATTCCTAACTAGAACTTTAAGAACCAGAGACCGGATTGTTTCTTGCGGTCTCAAGTTTGAGTTCGCGCGACTTGGATGCGAGTTAACCTTTGTTGTGTTCGCAGGTTTGCGGTCAGCAGGGTGCGGTCTCCTTCCTTGGTGATTTCCGGTGGCTTGAATAAACAGTTCATCTGCGGTCTGTCAGCGAACTGGGTTATTGTGTTCTTATGCTGTTCGCAGCGAGCTCAGTGATCAGGCGACCTTCAGCGGTTAGGCGGTCTGAGTTGCGGTCTGGCGACAACTTCAGTTCTTTGTTCCAATAAAGCTCCAGTTCGTGCGGTCTGAGGTGTGGTCTTGCCGTGCTGGCAGTCTGTCCGGTTTCTGTTCGTGCGATCTCAGGGCAAGCCGGGCGAGTTCTGGAGTGGTGCGGCTTGTGCGGTCTGAGCTTGTCTAGCCGCCAGCTTTGCTTTTTGGTGTGTTTTGTTCTTCTCATCTCCGTGATTCTGATGAATCATGTCTCGCCATGTATACCTCGCATTGTAAAGCAGTTCTGTTTCAATAAAGATTTCTTGTGTTGCTGTTTTGGCATTGTGGTTGTTTGGCTATAACTCTTGTTGATACAACTCCTGCTTACTCCTAAACGGTCCAATCAAAAATTTTAACATGGTATCAGAGGTAGGTTTCTGGAGTGGATAAGCAGTGATCAACTAGAGTTGCCATCGTCTTTGTGAAGAAGAGACCACATAGATTGCCATGGAAGGTGGATACGCAAGAGGTCTTGGTATTGAACTCCTCACATCGACTAACTTTAAACAGTGGAAGTCGTGTATGGAGAGTTACTTGCTTGGCGAGGATATTTGGGAGGTAGTTGGCGGAGAAGACACACAAGAGGTGTTTCCAGCAGGAGATAATATGGCAGAGGTGAGACTTTGGAGGAGGACGAATGCTAAGGCAGAGATCACTCTCAAGAGGGCTATCTCACCGGAGCTGTTTGATCACATCATTGGATGTAAATCTGCTGCTGAGATTTGGACATCCTTGGATGGGTTGTTCAATAAGAAGAATGTAGCGAGGCTACAGTATCTTGAAAATGAGTTGGCGAAAGCCTCTCAAGGTGATCTTTCTGTTTCTACCTTCTTCCTCAAGATGAAGAACCTCACGGCAAAGATTTCTGCATTGGACCCTGATGAGCCTATCTCTGAGGCAAAACTGAAGAGGCATATCATCCGCGGGTTGCGGAAGGAGTATCTTGCTTTTGTGACTTCAGTTCAGGGTTGGGCAAATCAACCGTCGTTGTTGGAGCTGGAGAACCTTCTTGCTTCGCAAGAAAGTTTAGCAAGACAGATGGCCGGGGTTTCAATCTCCGGGGGAGAAAGTGATGTGATGTTCTCTGGGAAGAAGAAGAAGAAATGGGAGAAGAAGAAGCCGGGTCATGATGGACCCTCCACTTCAGGTCAGCAAGATAGGGGCTATGCTCCAAAGTCTGATGGAAAGAAGAAAGGAGAGGGACCGAGGTGCTTTAGATGCAACAAGACTGGGCACTTCAAGAAAGATTGCCGGGTGAATCTTCAGCCGGGACATGCAGTGGAGAAGGAGATGCCAAAGTCTGGTGAAGTTGGATGGGGAGGAGCCTTTGTGTCTAATATAACGGCGATGCCCGTTAAGGCCTTGGCTTCCATCAACTATGATGAGGACTGGATTGTTGATTCAGGGTGTGGGCATCATCTCACCGGGGATGGATCAAAGTTCTCTTCTTTGGCGCCTTACTCAGGTAACAATGCTATCATTACGGCTGATAATTCTATTCATCCAGTAGAGCACGAAGGAGTCGTCTCTCTGAGCAATGATAAGGGTCCACTCACGTTGAGGAGTGTTTATCACGTGCCTGGTATGAAGAAAAATCTCTTCTCTGTGACCAATGCGGTCGATGCCGGTTATCAAGTTCTGTTTGGCCCAACAGAAGTGAAGTTTCTCAAAACTCAACCGGAGATAAAGGGAGAAGTTATTCATGTCGGCAAGCGGGTGAAGGACTTGTTCGTTTTATCGACAAGTACCTATGTTGATAAGATGAGGACCAATGATGGCGCGACCATCTGGCATGAAAGGTTGGGGCATGTAGGCATGGACAAATTGAAGGCTATGGCGGTAAGGGGCCTTGTCAATGGTTTGCCTAGCTTGTCCTCCTATGGAGACGGTCATGTCTGCGAAGGATGTCAGTTTGGTAAGTCTCATTGACTTCCATTTGACAAATCGCAAACATGGTGCAAAGTGCCGTTGGAGTGCATCCACGGTGATTTGATGGGACCGACTGCCACCCCAAGCCTTGGAGGCAATAGATATATGTTGGTGTTGATTGACGATTACACCAGATATGTTTGGGTGTATTTCTTGAAAGAGAAGTCAGAATCCTTTGCAAAGTTTGTGGAGTTCAAGGAGCTGGTGGAAGGTCGTCTAGGCCTGCGGGTGAAGAAATTGAGAACTGACAATTGTGGGGAGTTCACCTCTGGTGAGTTCTCAAGTTTTTGCAGGAAACACGGCGTTCGGAGAGAGCTCACGTGTGCCCATACTCCACAGCCGAATGGCGTTGCCGAAAGGAAGATCCGTCATCTGACGGAAACTTGCAAATGCTGGCTTCATGCCAAGAGTATCCCAAAGTCCTTCTGGGCGGAGGGAATGTCTTGTGCAGCTTATGTCATCAATAGATTGCCTCTGAGTCCTATCAACATGAAGACCCCTCACGAATTGATGTTCAAGGAGAAGCCGAGTGTTGCACACCTTCGGGTGTTCGGGTCAACCTACAATGTGCATATTCCTGATGATCTTCGGACAAAGCTAGATGCGAAAGCAAGGAAGCTAGTCTTTGTTGGGTATGATGAGCGGAAGAAGGAATGGAGATGCATGGATCCTGAGACACGGAGGTCAATTGTTTCTCGGGATGTGGTGTTCGATGAAGTGACTTCTTACAAGGGGAGTTCAGGAGTTGAGCTACCAGAGAGCAGGGTTGATGAAGGAGGAAAAGTTGCGGGAAGTCTTCAAGTGGAGTTGCTTGTTTCACCAGGAGCACCAGTTGTGTCAAGCTCTGAGATGGAGGCTTCAGGTTCTGGAAGCAGGGGGAGCGATGCTCCAAGTTCATCTGGAAGAGGAGCTTGCACAGAAGAAGCAGCTGAGGAGGTGGTTAGTCAGGAGCAACCTCTTAGGAGGTCGAAGAGGACTATTCAACCACCAGATCGATACACAGGAGGAAACATGGTGAACTTTGTTTCATGTTTCTTTGCTGGTCCCTTGGATGAAAGGGAGCCGTCGAGATTTGAGAAGGCCAGAGGCGTGAAGGAGTGGGACATTGCTATGCAAGAAGAGATGGCAGCTCTCGAGAAGAATGAGACCTGGTCTCTTATGCCCAAGCCCAAGGGCACCACTCCTGTGACATGTAAATGGGTCTTCAAGCTGAAGAAGAAAGCTGACGGCAGTATCGAGCGGTACAAGGCTCGCCTTGTAGCTCGCGGGTTCTCACAGCAGTACGGAGAAGATTATGATGAGATGTTTATTCCAGTGGCAAACATGACTTCGGTTCGATTTGTTATTGCCTTGGCAGCTTCGAGTGGTTGGGAGATTTTGCAACTCGACGTGAAGAATGCCTTCTTATACGGCGAGATTGACAAGGATATCTTCATGATCCAACCGCAAGGCTTCATCTCGAAGGAGTATCCGGACTACGTTTGTAAGCTGAAGAAGGCCCTGTATGGGTTGAAGCAAGCGCCTCGGGCGTGGTACGGGAAGATTGCAGAGTATCTCTTATTCTGCGGATTCGTTGCTTCAGACTCTGATTCTAGCTTGTTCATCAAGAAGGAGGGGGTGCTTCGGGTGATTGTGCTGTTGTACGTGGATGACATGATTGTCACCGGGAATTCGAAGGAAGCTGTTGCAAGACTCGGGGCTGAGCTTGCTATCAGATTCGAGATGAAGGATCTGGGGGAGCTCCACCATTTCCTTGGACTCGAGGTCCAGAGGCGGGAGAGCGGAGTGCTCATTTCTCAGGCTGGCTATGCGGAGTGGATTGTTCAGCGATTCGGCATGGAGGAAGGGAATAGCAGCTCTATACCTCTGGAGCAACATCATAAACTTCGGAAGGATGAGGGGAGAGTCTTATCTGAACCGTTGGTTTTCCGAGCTCTGGTTGGGAGCTTGATCTACTTGACGATCACAAGGCCATATATTGCTTATGCAGTAGGCAAGGTGAGTCGGTACATGGCGGAACCACGGAAGCCTCATCTTCTGGCGGCAAAAGGCATCTTGAAGTATGTGAAGTTGGCCTCTGATTTGGGTCTCCTATATAGGAGATGGTCAAGCTTGGAGTTGCATGGTTTCATGGATGCTGATTATGGGGGAGGCGTGGATGATCGGAGATCAACGTCTGGTTATGTATTTATGACGGGCCCCACAGCTATTTCTTGGTGCAGCAAGAAGCAAGACTCGGTGTCTGTATCTACCACGGAAGCGGAGTACAATGCTTCGGCCTTGGCTGCTCAGGAAGCCATTTGGCTCGGGAGGTTGGTAGAGCACGTTCATCAGGAGGTTCGAGGTCCCACTATGCTACGCGGGGACAATGAGAGTGCTCTCAAGCTGGTCAACAATCCAGTCTGTCACGCGAGGACCAAACATATAGAGATTGAGCACCATTTCATTCGTGAAAAGGTGTTTGGAGGATCTCTTATGGTCGAGCATGTTCGGAGTGTGGACAATGTCGCAGATATCTTCACCAAGCCGCTGGCGAAGGGACCGTTTACACGGTTGCGGAATTTACTCGGGCTAGTCTCCACTTCCCACTTCAAGGGGGAGTGTTGAATTTTTTGAAGTGGTGTGGAGGAGACCGGGCGGTCTGGTTTGGGAGACCGCGGTGATCGCGCGGCTTGTATAGGTTATCTGCCGGTCTAGCTCTGCCGGGTTGTTCTGGCGGTCTGCTGGTTGTTCCGGTCTGTTCTTGGTAGCTGCGGTTTGTTCCTGAGTAGGTCTGCTAGTTTGCCTGGCTTCCTTGTTGGAAGACCGGGCGGGTTGTTCCTATATGACTGTCTACCTGGGCGGTCTATATTGGTGATCTGGCGACTTGGTTGAAGTCGGCCAGATGGTTCTAGCTTGCTCCTGGTGATCTAAGGAAGGAGCGTTGTTGAAACCGCACGGCTTGTGCGCGGTCTCGTGTTCGCGCGGCCTGTGCACGATCTTGTCTGCTGATCTGCGTCTTTGTCGGGTGATCGACCAAGAGGTCTGTTCGCGCGGTCTGTCTTTTGAGACCATTCGCGATCTGATGGGTGGTGACTATATCCCGGTTTGTGCGGTGACGACATCCGTCCACCCGCCTATAAATAGGGGTGCATGGCCCGTCATTCCTAACTAGAACTGTAAGAACCAGAGCCCGGATTTTTTCTTGCGGTTTCAAGTTTGAGTTCGCGCGACTTGGATGCGAGTTAACCTTTGTTGTGTTCGCAGGTTTGCGGTCAGTAGGGTGCGGTCTCCTTCCTTGGTGATTTCCGGTGGCTTGAATAAATAGTTCGTCTGCGGTCTGTCAGCGAACTGGGTTATTGTGTTCTTATGCTATTCGCAGCGAGCTCAGTGATCAGGCGACCTTCAGCGGTTAGGCAGTCTGAGTTGCGGTCTGGCGACAACTTCAGTTCTTTGTTCCAATAATGCTCCAGTTCGTGCGGTCTGAGGTGTGGTCTTGCAGTGCTGGCAGTCTGTCCGGTTTCTGTTCGTGCGATCTCAGGGCAAGCCGGGCGAGTTCTGGAGTGGTGCGGCTTGTGCGGTCTGAGCTTGTCTAGCCGCCAGCTTTGCTTTTTGGTGTGTTTTGTTCTTCTCGTCTCCGTGATTCTGATGAATCATGTCTCGCCATGTATACCTCGCATTGTAAAGCAGTTCTGTTTCAATAAAGATTTCTTGTGTTGCTGTTTTGGCATTGTGGTTGTTTGGCTATAACTCTTGTTGATACAACTCCTGCTTACTCCTAAACGGTCCAATCAAAAATTTTAACATTTCCACACCTAAAGCACGACATGGGTCCCTTGGAGCGGATCTCCCCAGAAGCTGCACCGCTTCTCTCACTAAGCTTACCATAACGAGATCTTTTCCTTCCTAGGCTCCCCTCCGAGTTCCACTGTGAAATGGGAGGTTTCCCTTTACCTCGCCCTTCTCCAACATCCTTTTGACTCTGGACTTGGTCAGAATATCTCTCCAATGCTCTAGGAACTGTCAACTCTTGAGCTCCATCTAGTGTGACAGGCGTCGCACCCTACGGCACTCTCACCGCAAGAGCTGACACCAAAGCTTCTGCTAGCATACGACAGAAATCAGCCGGGGATATACCCACAATCATGATTCCCGGAGCAGTAGCACTGCTCCCCGAAGGATCCTCCTGCCTCCTCGACGTCCCCGCATTATCGCCAACATCCTAGCATAAGCAAGGAAACACACTAATCAAGTTCTATTCGCAAAACTCGAACACACGGATACTCATAATCCCACATAATACTCCTATGTGGACAATCTCTTACGCGATCCAAATACACTAGACCTTGCAAGAATACTCTAACCTCCCTCTGATACCAAATTGTAACACCTCCCCTGTAATGACCATATAATATGGGTCCGGCCGGGACCCCACAACATATAACCGCCACAGCTTTAGTATTAAAAGATGATATTAACTACCCAACTCAAAACTCAGATAACACGCAGCGGAAACAAACAAAAACACAGAGATTGTCCACACTACATAGGAGTCCAAATGGCCTTAAGGCCTTACAAATACACAGTCCAAAACCAAACATTCAACACGACAAGACATCCCAACAAAAGGGAAACAAATAGTAGTTTTACCTAAACTACCTCGGCATTCAAGCCGGTCAAAACAAAATGCAATAATAAAAGTGCATGGAAATAAAGATATGCACTTCATGAGGCTTTAGGCCTTTTTGGCTGGCGCGCTGTGTCCAGCCTGCGATTCTTGCCCTGCATCCAAATCACAAAGAGCGGTAAACGAGGTTCAGCTATGGCTGACCACAAACGGTGTAACAACATCCCTCCTCCCGGCCGTCCTAGCGGACCCCGGGGAACTACTTCACCCTGCAAGTCAGCACTTCGTATGCAAATGTACATAAAGAAAAGCAACATAAATACAGGCATGAGTGTCACAAACATCATCCACGTTTCTATGTTGAGCAGATAATAAAAGGGGCATACCAATGCAAAATGAATGCAAACCCGGGTTTCACCCAAGGCACCCTAAAGCGTATGAATCTAGCACATCATCATACATCATCCATACCATCCAAACCAAAGGGTATTCATCACTACCCCAACGGGCACCACCGGGCCCATGGCCAAGAACCTCACCTGTTCTTGCCACAACAAACATCAACCACAGGGTATTCATCACTACCCCAACGGGCACCACCGGGCCCATGGCCAAGAACTCCACATGTTCTTGCCACCACAAACATCAACCACAGGGTATTCATCACTACCCCAACGGGCCCATGGCCAAGAACTCCACATATTCTTGCCACCATCATAGGGTACTCATCAGTTCCCCCAAAGGGCATCGTAGCCCATGGCCAAGAACTCCACCTGTTCTTGCCACCATCAATCACAACCATTCTCATAAATGTCACTATAATCAATACAGAAGGGGGGGATTTGTCTCACCGGGACACCCTCCACACATGACTTGCAATATCACGGGCTGGCCAGCCGACATCGAGACAATTCCGCGCCTTCACAATACAAACGGGCCTCACAGCCATAACTCGCGCACAATATTTCCCCGCCCACAAACCAACATTCGTTCTCATATGAAAATACAAGGACATCAGAACGACGTTTTCGTCGTAATCGGATTTCTAGCAAAATCCCTTAAATGCGCGTCAAACAACATCACCGAATCGGACCAACGGTCGCAAATCCGGCTTCACCCACAATTCCTAATCCGCTAACGGAGCGGATCTCTAGTGCAAATCATGTCGGGGACGGACTCAATCAACCCGATGGTTCCTTTTGAACCAAGGCGACCCGGTTCCCTCACTCGACCGATCCGGTGCCAAAATGCAGAAATTAAAGGGATGCCATGCACGCATCCTAAAGACCGGGAGGAGAAAAATGTCATTACCTTTCGAGATCTCCTCCTAGCCATGAGAAGCTTGCAAACAAACGGTGGAGAAGAAGCGCCTCGACGCCCTCTATGCGTTGCCGGTCTCGGATCGGCGAACGGAGCTCCGAAGCTCCGGCAATGGCGGATTGCCCTTCTCCTTCCTCCTTGCCTCCTCCTCCTTTCTCCAACCTAAGAGAGAGAAATGACTTGGAAAATATGAGGGTTTAACTCCTCTACCAAGACCTAAAACCCCCCAGCCATCCATCGCAGCCGTTGGATCAAATCCCAACATTTTTGGACGGCCGGATCAACTCCCCCGTCACTTTTCGCGGAGCAGAATAAACAGTGCGCACGAGCAGCGGCGCACGGTCAGTGATCGTGCACGGCCAACATCCCCTGATCGTGCGCTACACGATCAGTTGACCTTCAACCCTTGTGAATTAACCCACGATCAGGCGCATGACCACTGGTCGTGCGCGAAGGAGGCCAGTGAGCGTGCGCGAAGAACCTGCTATGGAATTTTCAGCCTATTCCGAGGGCGACGCTACCACTCTGCCTACCTCGCTGGACTACGATTTTTGTGTGTTACATGTGGAGTGCCCGATCCACTGCCATCGTGAGCCACGACGGTCGGTACCCGAAAGGTTGGCTTCCTTTCTAACAAATTGGGAACTATGAAGGTCTGTGCGCGTAGAGTCGTGTGGGTGAGTCACATTGCATAAACACATTAAGTCATCATAAGCATAACATAGCATAACATACACATTAGCATACCCCCATCATATAAATTAGTATGGGCTCTTTTATATGTTAGGTTACCTGGACATCTTAACTTATATGTCGTATGGGCGTTCATATAAGTTAAGGTACGAATCTGTGATGGTAGATTAGTTTTACTTACTGCACCGCATTTTATTACTTGTTTATTTCATGCTCTACTTTACTGTCATTTATTTGCACTATACTGCTAGCTAGTTTTACCGTTTTTCCTATACTTGCTAGATTAGTGTCATGTCACCTCTTTCCTTGTTTACCCCTTGTTGTCCTCCGCTTCTTCCTCCCGCTTGGTTCCTAGGAGTCGTGGAGGGAGGCGAGGACAAAACGACTTAGTCTTTATGACTAACAGTAGGTTATGACCGCAGGAGTCCGAGGAGATGGAGTTGTCCCGCGCGCAGCTGGACGAGATGGCAGGACCTGAGCAGCGGATGCAGCGTACTACTACGATGCCACAGGTTGATGATTAGATAGTTAGATTTTAGTATTTGAGAGTTTTGTTGTTTCCGCATGTTGTAGATAGAGAGAGTACTCATTTTGGTTATGTATCGGGCTTAAGCCCCTTTTGCTTGTACTGCCTCTTTTTGGACATTTCTGTTTCATTATATATCTATATGATGTTGTGACATGTGGACATGCCTTTAATTCTGTACCTACTTTTGGCATATATTTACTTATGATCGTATAGCCGGCAGAGTCAGTGCTGAGCGGGGTTAGCCAACCCGAGTGTTGGTGACACCGCAAGGCAGTGATTCTGGGCAAAGATCCACCTCAACCGTGCGATGCGGGAGAGGTTTGAGTTTTCATGTACCCGAATGGGTTTTGAGAAAAGAGATCTTACAAATGGTATCAGAGCACGAACGATCATAAGAGAACAGTCCACAACATACTGGGTCACCCCGCTCGAGCTTAGTTTGCGGACAAACTAGGCACCGGAAGCTATGGTGTGCCCATGTATGGAATCACATAAAACAGTCCAATAATCAATAAGTAAGACCATAAATTTTAACTAAATCCCTATCTTTTGTAGGCCCCAGTGAGCAGGGAGCCTCAGGTCAGTATCCCTCCCCCTCCGACTACCACTACTCTTTAGCAGTCGGAGTTGGGACAGACGTTAGCAGCCATTTTAGAGACCTTCAGGGCCCAGTCCATCCTGGCACTACTGCCAAACCCGGGAGCGAACTTGTTGAGCACCTTTAAAGGTCTTTCCCCACCGACCTACCGAGGGACAGAGGATGCAGTGAAGACTGAGGAGTGGTTGGACACCATTCAGGAGATGCTGGCCGACATCGGTTGCCCGGTCGGCAAGGCAGTATTTTTGGCAGGATCAGCTCTTGATGCACATGCCAAGAGGTGGTGGAAGTCGCTGCTGGAGACCACTTTCAGAGATAGGGAATACTAAGATATTTTTTGGGACGAGTTTAGTGCCACTTTCCTGGAGCACTTCATATCCAGCACAGACAGAGATGAGCTGGAAGAGAGGTTTCTACACCTCACTCAGGGGACACGCTTAGTGATTGAGTACCAGAGGGAGTTCTCCCATTTAGCCAGATTTGCGATGTCTCATGCCACAGATGATCGCACTCTTGCGAAGAGATTCTACAAGGGGCTTCGAGACCCATTGAGGCAGGCACTCTTGTTTGTTTCTGAGGGCAGCCTAACTCAGATTATCGAGAGAGCGAAGAAGTTGGAGGCAGATCAGATCAGAGTGCAGGGCAGAAGGAAGAGGCCAGCTGAGGCCATGTACCAGGGGAGAGATGCAGAGGCTCGCAGCGGGGCAGACTTGTGAGGCATCGGAGGGGTGGGGGACGTCCTCGTCCTCAGATTGCACCAGTACAGCAGCTCCAGCCCTTACCAGCCCCACAGCCCCTACGTACCTGGGGCCCCCAGAGATTTGACGTCCGAGGATGCGCTATAGTAGTGTGCTTCGAGTGCAACCAACCAGGTCACGTCAGGGCCCATTTCCCTCGTTGATTCCCTCCACCACCTCCTCCACCACTAGCTGCACCTCCGGCAGCCCCTCCAGCATAGCGGGGCTGAGGCCGAGGACGGGGTCGAGGCAGGGGGTATCACGGCAGAGGTAGGCAGCAGGAGCAGGTTTACGCCTTGGATCTTGCACAGCCGAGGAACCCGGAGGAAGTTATAGCAGGTAATTTAATGCTTTCAGTACTTTAATTTAATACTGCTTAAATTTACCTGCATTTTCAACCTGCTAGATTAGAAATTAAGCAAATAATCCACTTTCCCCAGGCATTATAGTGGTGTGTGGCAAGCCCGCCCACACCCTATTCGATATTGGTGCCTTGCATAACTTTGTTTCCGAAGACTTTGTTAAGGGCTTGGAGCAAATCCACTATTACACGGGACCCACCAGGAGGGTGCGCCTCCCCAATGGATCAGAGATCGAGACGACGGCTAAGTGCACCTTGAAGGTGACCATCGACGGCCTAATGCTCGATACTCCAGCTTCGGTGCTGAAGCTCGCCGACTTCGACCTTATCTTGGGCATGACGTGGCTTGCTTGGAACCACGCCCAGATAGACTGCCAAGCAAAGAGAGTGGTGTTGCGGTACGATACCACCTTCGCGACGTTCGAAGGTATTGGACCAATCTCCCGCTCTTCTTTGTCATCTGTTCAGGTAGTCAAGGCCCACGAGCAGGGCGATGAGGTATATCTTGTATGCTTCGAGATGGCGGAGGTGGAGGCCTCCTTATCAGACATTCCCATAGTACAGGACTTCTCCGACGTATTCCCGGAGAAGTTACCCGGACTGCCACCGCACCGGGAGGTAGATTTTTAGATACAGCTGGTGCCAGGAGCGAGGCCCATGTCTCGGGCACCGTACCGCATGGCACCCAAGGAACTGGCAGAGTTTAGGGTGCAGTTGAAGGAGCTGGTAGATGTGGGTTTTGTTAGGCCGAGCTCTTCGCCTTGGGGAGCGCCGGTATTAAATGTGAAGAAGAAGGATGGAATGCTCAGATTATGTATAGATCACCGGGAGCAGAGAGCCGTGTGATGGCTATGGAGCTAATTCGGGCATTGGAGGACATGCACATTACAGTTGTATCCAGGGCCGACCCCGAGACGTATACGGAGTATCTAGCGTCCTTGAATATTGTCTGCAATATACGGGACCGCATTCGGGAGGCACAGTTGCAGGACCCTGCCTTGGAGCCTGTATTCAGATCGTTGGTGGACGGCATGGCAGGGGACTATTCTTTGAGGGAGGATCTTATTCACCATCGAGAACGAGTCTACATCCCAGCTGGAGGAGGTATTAGAGAGGAGGTGCTTAGGGAGGCTCATTGCTCCCAGTATTCAGTGCATCCAGGGATCATGAAGATGGCAGCAGACCTTCGGAAGGTTGTGTTTTGGCCGGGGATGAAGAGGGATATTATCCAGTATGTGACGCACTGCGAGGGCTGCCAGCGCGTGAAGGCGGAGTGCAGGAGCCCGGGAGGAATGTTACAGCCATTACCAGTATCTGAGTGGAAGATTGAAGACATATCGATGGACTTCGTGCATGGTCTACCTCGCTCCCGCTCTGGGAATGACTCGATATGGGTGATAGTGGACAGGCTGACGAAGGTAGCTCGGTTTATTCCAGTACGGAAGGAGGGGCCTGTCGGTGACCTTGTAAGGGTGTTTGTGGAGCAGGTGGTCAGATATCACGGGGTGCCCAAGACGATAGTTTCAGATAGAGACGGACGCTTCACTTCGAGGGAGTGGAAGGCAGTTCAGGCCTACTTGGGATCCCGGTTGACATTCAGCACGGCTTTTCATCCGCAGACCGACGGTCAGACTGAGCGCACCAACCAGACTATGGAGGACCTACTGCGTTTGTGCATTTTAGATACAGGCAAGCCCTGGGAGAGACTGTTGCCCTTGATAGAGTTTTCCTATAACAACAGTCACCAGGCTAGCATTGGGATGGCACCTTATGCCGCTTTGTATGGAAGGAAGTGCCGCACACCACTTTCCTGGATCCAGAACGAGGACCCGAGGTCGTTAGGTTCAGATTATATTGAGGAGACGGATGCGCAGGTGAGGCTGATCAGGGAGCGGATGCTGGAGGCCCAGAGCAGACAGGCGAAGTACTATGATGCGAGGCATCGTATGGTGGAGTTCCAGGTGGGAGAGCGAGTGTTCTTGAAGATTCGTCCTATGCACGGGGTTTCTCGAGTGCGGGGGCACAAGAAGCTCAGTCCTCGGTACGTGGGGACTTATTTGATCCTGGAACAGATCGGTCCTTTGGCGTACAGGCTGGAGCTACCGCCAGAATTGGAGAACCTGCATGACGTCTTCCACGTCTCTTCGCTTCAGAGAGCCCTGTTTCATCCTGAGCAGCATGTTACATCTACATCAGGCCCGGTGGCGCCCGATCGGCCAGTCCTACTAGAGCCCATCCGTATCGACGATACGGAGGTCCGAGTCCTGCGGCGGAAGAGTGTACCGTTGGTGAAGGTGTTGTGGTCCAACCACGGGCGAGAGGAGCACACATGGGAGCCCATGGACCTCATGCAACAATGCTACCCGGAACTCTTCACTTCAGGTACAACCTAAACCTCCTCGCAAATTTCGTTTTACCTTATATTGCGTAGAACCCGTAGACCCGATCTTAAATTTCGGGGATGAAATTTTTTTTTGTTTATTAGGATTTGTAACATCCCCAATCCTACTAGACCCATTGGAAATGTTAGGGCATAGTGGTGAGATGAGTGGCCACAAGGGCCTTAGGCTAGGGTAGAAATTGCTAAGTGCACACCAAAGCTCAAAAACCAATCTAACCCTAAGGCCCTCAACTAGGTCAATTGACCCTCAATTGCCCAAATTGACCTCACATATGATGCTCTAACCACTAGGGGAGACCTATAGGATGGAAATTGCACTTGGGTGGGACCCAATTTCATGAAATTGACCAAAGTCAAACTTTACCCAATTTTGGTCAAATCTACACCCCTTGATTAAATTGAACCAATTGGGGCCCCACCATGGACCAACCAATGTTGGGTGATGTTAAGGGACCCATGACCCCCAAGTGGGGTCAACCCACTCACCTTGTTGACCAAAGTCAACCATGGTCAACCTAGCCCTTTAAGGTGAATTCCAAGCCTAAATTGAGTGGAACCCAACACCCATCAATTATCCAATCATTCATGGACTTAGGACATGCTGATGCGTATCGGCAAGTGCACCGGTCGCGCAAGTAATAAAAATGGGGAAAATCCCCGAGTGTCGGTCTCTAGAGGTACACAGTAAGGTGGAGTTTATTATCGAGGAAGGACTTGAGATCGAAGTCCGGCGGTAGGTGGAATGCGAACGAAAGGGGCTTTGAGGTTTGCAAACAAAAGTAAAAACTACGCCTACTCCTATGCAATGCCGCTATGCAATGCTTCGGTCGGCGGGATGGAAACTAGGCAGGCCTTGAGCGCGCTGCGTCGAAAGGGCGGATGGACGAGAAGGCTTACGGATTGAGGGTCGCAAGCACCTCTTCGACAAGCACACCACTAGCAATTGCTAGTGCGGCGCCGGACATGGTGGTGGAGCGGAAAATCGATGGGGGCGCACCTCATTAACACAAATGAACAAAATGATTTCATAGACATGAAATTAACAATACTAACATAGTTCATAGCGTTCATCATCAAGATAAAGAGAGTACAAACAAATACAAGCACATAAGTAGAAGAAAAAGGCAAGAGATACGACCGAATCCGGAGTCTCGTTGTAGATTCACAGTAGGAAGCACCGGGTTGTCAATCCGCGTCCTAGCTCGGTCCCAACTGCGTCCGGGGTAGAGGAGGGCTGTCACAACTCCCAATGGACCCATCTTCTCCAGCGATTTACCATCCGGTCACGTCAAGTGCGAAGAACTTCTTCCTTAGCGATCAAAATGAGTGTAGAATCTCTTCTTTCAAGCCCTTGGATGATGGAGGAGGCCTAGGGGGTGAAAAACCTCTGGAAATGGCGAAAACGGCGGACTGAACGGAGTCCAAATGCGTAATCCCGACCTAATTCGCGATCAGGTCATTATATAGGCGCTGAATTAAACAGCGCGCACGGTCATTGGTGCACGACCAGTGGTCGTGCGCACTAGAATCCTGTGATCGTGCGCCTGTCTGGGTAGAACCTGCAAGAAACGGAATTTATAGAAGATAATGTTCGCACGACCAGTCGCGCACGACCGGTGGTCGTGCGCACTGGAGTTGATGGTCGTGTGCACTACAGCAAACAGAACTCGGAAATTAAATGATAAGTGCGCACGAGCAGTGGCGCACGACCGGTGGTCGTGCGCACTGGCGTTGGTGGTCGTGCGCACTGCACCAAACAGAACTCGTGAAAAAGGGTTAAGTGCACACGATCAGTGGCGCACGACCAGTGGTCGTGCGCAATAGAACCGGTGATCGTGCGCAGTGTTCCTGTGCAGAATTGCACCGGGAATACTTGCACGACTCCTATTCCCGCACAACCACAGATCTAGCCACTGAAAGTGGCACTTAACAGCACATGAACACTACTAATGACAATAAGCACGAAAATCACACCAAAGTGGGCCTAGATGTGCACCTAGCATGGATATCAAATATAAGCTATAACAAGGCTAAAGTGCGGAGAAATGACTAAATAAACGGCCCGGATGAGTCCATAAATGTGTATATGATCAGGACTCAACACACCCCCAGACTTAACTGTTTGCGCGTCCCGAGCAAACGAATCCGGCGGAGCGTGAAAACGATAATTAACATAGAGAATTACACAAAGGAGTACGGTGCGAAGCAACATACGCATGCAAGTAGAGAATTTAGTAGAAGGAGATTCTAACTATGCTAACTGATTTACAAGAGTATTAAAGTGTAAGTAAAGATTTAGTTATACTCAGTTGGAGAATTATGAAGACTTTGACGATCATGCCCGGTGTGAAAGTGACAAGATACTGAGGCGGGTGTTGCAAAAGATCGGGGCCTAGGAATAACTCCGCTGAAATCCATCAACGTCGTGAACCATACGCTTGCCCGGTCACACTCTCTCCACGGCGCTAGCAAACTCGCAAATCAAATCAGTAGGACTTATAGGATTAAAACGGGGCTTAGGTTACGGTATGATATTCAAAGTTAAACACGGCGGCTACGCAACCCAAGTGAGCTAACGGAACGCTGCACCACGCAAGACCAACAACTAAGCTCGTGTGACACACCCCCAGACTTATCATGAAAACCAGGTGTGCACACGGCCTACTTCACAAATACCAACAGATTGTCTTTTTTTTTTAGCTCGGAAGGATTTTTTTTTCAAAATGCTCTTTTTTTCTTCTTTTAACATATTTTACTTCTTTTATGTATCCTCCGGTTGGTTCAAAATCAGCAGATAGACTTTATTTTCTCTTCATAACACAAGGATTCCACACACCACACAAGTTGAGAATTATGAGCGTAGTTTAAAACAATTTGGTCGCGGGGGTAGGATAGGCTTCAGGCTTTGGTTGATGAAGAGGAGCTGAACAAAGGATTGGTAGGCACAAATTTGGCTTGCAACGGTGAACGAAATGGACATGGAATAATAAAGCTCAAACTAGCCAAAGGGTGGCCTACATCATGTTTAACTCAACGAGTCGCTCTCACCCATGCTTCGAGAGTCGCTTGGGGCAAGTTCTTAGCCCACGAGAAAGGTAAACCTTCCTCCCGACTCGAGCAACACACGACTAGCACTCGTACACACACAACACCGGGTTATCGTCAATTTCATACAAATTCACCACTTGAGTATATTAAATCTAAATTTACGCAGAAATACTAAACATAAATTAGATGCATAAAGAAAATCTAGTTCTACTCAAATTCTACCATAACATGCGAAGTGACTAGAACACTACATGAGTCAACATCGCACTCCAAATAATAATTCCTACGTTAACAACCTATTTCATACTCCAACCAAGATAGTTTACAACGGAACAACAACAAAAAGATAAGCGCGCACTCAAGTGGGTGAAATGGTGTGTGAAACATGGAAAACAACGATAATGATAAGATAAATAAGAATAAACCTTCTAGTATGCGGTGCAACTCGTGCACAGTGGATAACAACAACCGCTCCCCCAGACTTAAGCTAAATAATATATCTAGAAATTTGAAGCTAAAAGAGGGGAGGAAGTATTACCTAATGCTCAGAAATGAGCATACCAGGCGATTGGCGTTTACGATCAAAAGCAGTCTGCAGCATCCGCCATCACAAGGAACAAAGGCCACCTGAAAGGGACACACTAGAACAACAAAAATAGTAAAAACTGAACTAAACATGTGAGAGCACTAAAAATCAAGAAATCTGGGTTATCACCCATGGGAGGGAACCTGTTCCTGCAATTAATATTAAGCACTCGCACACAGAATAAGGGAACAGAATAAGCTGGATACATAAAACTATGCCCAGAAGAGCATCCACAAGCAAAATGTCATTATTACAGTTAACAAAAAAGGAGTAGTTCGAACGACTCAACAAAAGACCTAAAAAAGCAACAAGAGAAAACAGACAACAAGGCTTAGAATAGCTCGCATGCAGGGAGAAAGATCACTCGTCGTCACTGTCGCTATCTAGAACAACAACGGACGGCGGTGGTCTGGAAGATGATGCGGGCCGACCCGGAGGTGGGGGAATATTTAACCCTCCCCGCAATGCTTGCTGATAAACGAAATCCGTCATCCAATACTGGTTCGCTTCCAGATCGGAGAGGCGCCGATCGAAACTTGGCACCTCCGGTGCTCTTGACGAACTGCCCTCCTCCTTGGCTCTCCGCTCCTGCTGAAATGAATGCCTTCGCGGCTGCAGAAGGGCTACCTCGCGGTGAGTGTTTGGCGGCTCAGCCGGCTCTCCGTGCTCCTCGTCGCCTTGCCTCTCCCTGGGCGCATCTCCCGGCATCACGACCACAAACCGTCTACTACTCTTCTTCCCCACGACCCGTAATAGATGGAAGCTCACCATGGTGGCCCGAGTGATGAAGGAGGGCGCAGTCACCTGCACCATCGAAGGCAGATGACTCCAAACCCCCAGGCTTTTGGCAATGCGGGTAATATAGTAGGCACCACCAATGGCACCTGTGAGACCGTAAGTGGCCTCGTGGTGGAAGAAGAAAGCTAGCATGTAGCCAAGATGCAAAGGCTGCCGAAATTCCATACTATAAAGGGAGATCAGATCTTGCCACCCCACCACGTTCTGACTAAGGGCACGGGCGACAAGAGAGTGGCTAAGGACGTGCTGCAGGAAATGGAGAGCAGGCGCGACAATCCAGGTAGATTTGCTTTTCCTGGCAACATATTCTTCATCACGACCCGTGAGAGCACACCACGCAGCACGCGGGGTGACGCCATCAGGGAAGGAGACATCCAGATCCAGAAAAGGGATCGCCGCAGCCTCGGCTTCAGTGTAAAATCCAGCATGCACCGCCAGCTCAGACAAGGATAGAGTGAAGACCTTGCCCAAAATTCGGAAAGAGCACTTTCCCGGACGTTGACCGGAGGGCAACACATCCCACTCAAACGTTGCGAGAAACTCCAAGGTAAGCTCCCGGTAGCCGAGGTCATTGCACTCGAACACCCCACTCCAATGATCGAAATAATAGCGTTGGCTGACGGCCTCCCCCAACTCCCCATTGTCGCCGATAGAGTTCAGCTCGTTCCAATCCACGAGACGCTGTGATAGGAATGGCTTCTCCTTAAGAGAATTGAATCGCCGCGTGTGCGAATCCTTGGAGAAAGTAGCCATCCTAGCGAGGATCTGAGCAGGAGAGGCGGAAGAGCGGCCGGAGCGTTGGTAGACCTTTTGGCGATCTTTGGAGCTCATGGTGGTAGGAGGGCAAGGGGAAAGAGGAGAATAGGATATGGGCTCACCGGAAGGAAGGAGGGCGCACGATCGGAGGCAACCCAGCGGAGACGGCGCACGGACGACGAAAAACGAAAGCCCTAGATCGTGCGTGAAAGGCTCGGGCGGACGGGCTTTTTATAAAAATCTGGGCCGATCGCACGACCAGTGGTCGTGCGCGATAAGTAGTGCGCACGACCAGTGATCGTGCGCCTTAGGAATTTTCCAGCGGCCAAAATTTTAGTAGAATGTCCATCCACCGTGCAGTTTACGCACAAACAGGAATCAGCACAAGCAGCGAGGTATTCACAACCTTAACAAAACTTAACTAAACTAGACAAAATAAAATTTCAGGAAAAAGAAAGATAACTACTGGGGTTACTGTCATCCCAGCACGACTTATTTGAAAACATAAAGGTCCTATCTAATGGGCCTATGGAAGAGAAAATGCACAGGTAACTGTTCCAATATCCGTTTCGGTTGCGGGTACCGATACGGTGATAGAACAGTCACCCCTCTACCTAGATAAAGATACCTGCTCCTCACAGGTAGAGGGTAGAGAATGTAAGAAAAGGAGGAGGCCTGGTCCTCACTCATCACACAAAACACATCCTTGCTTTGCAAGGTATCGTCAACAGCAAGGTGGCAGGACGAAAAGGCAATGAGTGGAGCTTCCTCAAAGGACGGGGAATAAACCTCCTCACATGAGAGGATACTCTCATCATTGACTTGAGCAAAAAGCTCCAAGTCCTCCTAATGTACCTGTGAAGACTCAACCTGCACAGGCTCAGATGAAGAAAGGGGGTCAGGAAATAAAAGAGAAGAATGACATAAATAATCAATCATCAGGGGAGTGATCCCGGTCTCACTCCCAGCAGGATCCAAGGATAGATCACTATCATCATCGTAAATATCATGGCGAGGGGAACCCAAGAACTCAAGGGCCTCGGTGATGAGTTGGACCTCCTCGTCCCATGAGGAAGTGCAAACCTCCTCATCAGAAGGAGTATCCTCCTCAACCCACCTCGGAGCATCCTCCGAGTCCGAAGCATCACCCCGCTCCTTTACTTTGATAGGATCATAAAGAATGTGTGTAGAAAAATCGTGCAAAGAAACTGGAAAAACACAAAGATTTGGTTCCTCCGTAAAACGATCTGCTAAAGCCTCCCCGATGAAAAGAATACTTTCCTCATCATGCTCAGGTGCATCGAGGAGCTCCCATTCCTCTCCTTGTTGGCTAATAGATGAGTGATCATCATCACTAGGAGTGAAGCCATACACAGGGAGTGAGGAATCCATGCACAAAACAGGCTCAGGGATAGAGGGCACAATTGCCTCCATGGGTGAAGAAGGAGTGATAGGGACAATGTCGCCCTGAGTGGAGGAGCGGCGGTCAGGCTTGAAAAGACTAGGACAGTCCTTCAATTCATGACCCTCTCCTCGACACAATAAGCAAACAATGTTCCTACACTGCCCAGCATTCAACTCATTCATTTGGTCTAAATAATAAACCATCTTATCATTAAAGCTAGGCGAAATACCCCATGACGACATTTTCAATAATTAAAGCAGATAAAATGAAGCAGGAATTCTTTGCAAGGAGAATCCACACAACTAATAAAGCTCCTTAGATTTACACTTGCCTCAAACTTTAAAATAGGGAAAGACGAAATAAAGGCAAAACAAAAGAAAATAGAAATACGGCTAAACACAAAGAAAGAACAACTATCTCTCGTCTCCCTCTCAAGAAAACTCACACGACTGTGTTCCCCGGCAACGGCGCCAAAAACTTGATGCGTGTCGGCAAGTGCACCGGTCGCGCAAGTAATAAAAATGGGGAAAATCCCCGAGTGTCGGTCTCTTGAGGAACACAGTAAGGTGGAGTTTATTATCGAGGAAGGACTTGAGATCGAAGTCCGACGGTAGGTGGAATGCGAACGAAAGGGGCTTTGAGGTTTGCAAACAAAAGTAAAAACTACGCCTACTCCTATGCAATGCCGCTATGCAATGCTTCGGTCGGCGGGATGGAAACTAGGCAGGCCTTGAGCGCGCTGCGTCGAAAGGGCGGATGGACGAGAAGGCTTACGGATTGAGGGTCGCAAGCACCTCTTCGACAAGCACACCACTAGCAATTGCTAGTGCGGCGCCGGACATGGTGGTGGAGCGGAAAATCGATGGGGGCGCACCTCATTAACACAAATGAACAAAATGATTTCATAGACATGAAATTAACAATACTAACATAGTTCATAGCGTTCATCATCAAGATAAAGAGAGTACAAACAAATGCAACCACATAAGTAGAAGAAAAAGGCAAGAGATACGACCGAATCCGGAGTCTCGTTGTAGATTCACGGTAGGAAGCACGGGGTTGTCAATCCGCGTCCTAGCTCGGTCCCAACTGCGTCCGGGGTAGAGGAGGGCTGTCACAACTCCCAATGGACCCGTCTTCTCCAGCGATTTACCTTCCGGTCACGTCTAGTGCGAAGAACTTCTTCCTTAGCGATCAAAATGAGTGTAGAATCTCTTCTTTCAAGCCCTTGGATGATGGAGGAGGCCTAGGGGTGAAATACCTCTGGAAATGGCGAAAACGGCGGACTGAACGGAGTCCAAATGCGTAATCCCGACCTAATTCGCGATCAGGTCATTATATAGGCGCTGAATTAAACAGCGTGCACGGTCATTGGCGCACGACCAGTGGTCGTGCGCACTAGAATCCTGTGATCGTGCGCCTGTCTGGGTAGAACCTGCAAGAAACGGAATTTATAGAAGATAATGTTCGCACGACCAGTCGCGCACGACCGGTGGTCGTGCGCACTGGAGTTGATGGTCGTGCGCACTACAGCAAACAGAACTCGGAAATTAAATGATAAGTGCGCACGAGCAGTGGCGCACGACCGGTGGTCGTGGGCACTGGCGTTGGTGGTCGTGCGCACTGCACCAAACAGAACTCGTGAAAAAGGGTTAAGTGCACACGATCAGTGGCGCACGACCAGTGGTCGTGCGCAATAGAACCGGTGATCGTGCGCAGTGTTCCTGTGCAGAATTGCACCGGGAATACTTGCACAACTCCTATTCCCGCACAACCACAGATCTAGCCACTGAAAGTGGCACTTAACAGCACATGAACACTACTAATGACAATAAGCACGAAAATCACACCAAAGTGGGCCTAGATGTGCACCTAGCATGGATTATCAAATATAAGCTATAACAAGGCTAAAGTGCGGAGAAATGACTAAATAAACGGCCCGGATGAGTCCATAAATGTGTATATGATCAGGACTCATCACATGCCCATTATCAGCCTTGGACTGAATCCAAACCATGGTTTGATTAATCAAATGAGAGGGGGACCAAAAGGTGATTAAAAAGGCAAAAGCAAAAAGGCAAAAGCAAAAGCTAACCCCCCTCCTCTACACTCATCCTCCAATCAGCCTAGGGGCCAACCCTGATTGTTGTGGGTCCGGGCTTGACCCAGAGGGATGCAGGAGGCCAGCTGGTGCAGGAGGGTGGCAGCACGGGGCATGCCCGAGGAATCTTGATTTCAAACCAAGCTATTGAGGCTTCCCCACCCCATTCCAGCCACACCATTAGCTTGAGAAGGGATAGAGCAGTCGGGAACGGCACCTGGAGCAGAGCTATTGCCGGAGAAATGAGTTTGGGAGCAGGGTCGCCGGATCAAAGCATATCCATGGAGAACCGTCGCCGGAGCCGCCGCCACGCCCCAATCACGGTTCGTTTCTCCTCCCCTCCCCCCACGCTAGCTTCCTATCACAAAACGAAGAAGGATCAGGCTCAATTGAGCCCGAATCCACTCTTCAATTCCATGGATTTCGGCTCGAATCGGGGAGGTTGGGATCGCCGGAAACCGCCTCCTCCGGCCACCAGTCGCCGGTTGACGGTAGCCCCGACCACCACGAAGGTGTCGATGGTGTTGGTCGGCGGTGGTGGTGGCTGGATTGTCGGCAATCTCCCTCGCAAAGTATCCCAGCGCGGTAGAATCTCAGTCGTTGGCTGGAAGAGGAATATGAGCCGCTGCAGCCAGATCTGCTTTAAGATCCGCGCAAAGCCTAATTTCTTTATATAAATTAATTCAAACTATTAGAATTTCTGCCTCTGTTATTCAGTCCACTTCAGAAATTAATTAGGGCCTCTTAATGGCTGAATAAGAAAAAGTGCCCAACATGAAAGTTGTAGGCCTTGGTCTTGAATATCATTAGGGCTTGAGTTCAAGTCATTTGGTCACCCACAGCTCCATGAGGAGCTGTTTTACTAGGACTGGTCCTACACTAGGTCAGTCCACTAAAATAATTACCTAGCCTAAACCCCTCAAGCTTTGAAACTGAGATTTTAACCATGGGTAGGTATACCATAGGTGCACCCCATGCCCAAAATCAGCCCGTTATGGGAAATTTTACCTATAGTTTTTGTGGTAGTTATGTTATTTAAATAAAGTTAATTTTTGGAGCATATGAAGTCCAAATGACACCAAATTTTGGTGGCATGCTCTTTAGTACTTTAGTAGTGCCTGCCTAAATTTTCACTCCATTTGGAGTTGATTCGATGTGGAAAATGGGAAACCCTAATGAGGGCCCTTCAGGGGCAAATTAGGGTTTAGGCCATTTTGAGGAGTTGAGTGAGTTGGCCTCCTCCCATCATGATGATTATCTAGGTAATGATATGGAATTGCATGTGACACCCCCTAATGGAGCATTTGGAGCCATTAGGGTGGTGTGTCCTAAAACCCTAAGGGTAAACCCTTAAGGTTGCAATTTAGGGTTTGTGAAGGACATAGGACCAAATGTCCTTGACTAAGCTCAGAACTTTGTATTCATGTCCTGAAGAGAATAAAATGGCTTAGATAATTTATTGGGAATATTTTGAGTCATTTATGTATTTTTCCCTTATTAAATGAAATTGCCACTATTTCCTCAAATAAATAAAATGCATGGTCAGATGTCCTTGTATGTTTATGATATTTTATCAGTGGCTGAATTGGGATGAAAATTGGCTATGGTAATTTTAGTTGAATTTATTGAACTGTCATTTCTTGTGGAGGAATCTTTAAGTGCTTACTAGCTTAGAGGAATTTAATTATGAAAAATGTCAAATCATTGGGAAAAATTATGAAACTTGGTTATCTGTCATATTTTGTTTATATATACCCATGATAATTATTTGGAAGCCTGTGGATTTGTATTTCATGTACATCATGTGGAAATTGGCATTTACAACACTTGGTTGTTAAATCATTTTAATTAGTCAAATCATATGATAATGATACAATGATTTGGCAGAGGACTCTAGACCACCATTTGGACACTTGGTAATTTTTGTAGAATTTTCATATGTGAAATACTATTTTTCCTAATTATAGTGGCATTTTGGTAATTATACAACTATGATGATTTATTAGGCCACATGACATCCTTGGGTGTTGAAACTCAGTAAACCACCTTGATATGGAATATTACCTTACTGATAATTTTCATGTATCATGTAGAAGTATTTTGAGGATAGATCATGTGTAATTTGACCTAAGACCTTAACTACTTTAAATAATAATAAATACCAAATTAAAATGGAAAATTATGGAAATTGGAACATACCTTACTAAGGTCAGTGGGAGCTTGGGATAATTATACCAGACCTTGGTGATAAGTTTTTGGAAGGATTCCCTTATGAGGTTTGAGGTTAGTTCAATTTAGTGGTCTGCGATTAATAAAAACAGAATTTTGAATTTTAGACAATTCAGACCCCTAAGTAGTGTTTAGAAGTTATATCCATTCAGTATTTGAGTTATAGATCGCAATGATTCAAGGAGGGTCAAACCTAGGGTTAGCAGTGAGATAGTGCTAGGGTTAGTGCATGAGGGTGGAGGTACGTCCAACCCAATTAGATGGGACGGGTGTTGAGCTAAGTTACTTTAATTTTATGAAATAATGAGAGATGAACTAAAGGTTAATCACCAACTAAAGTAATTGTCTTGAGAAAGTGGACGGTGGGGTTGAGCCCATTAAATCCGTAGTACCATTGGGGGCCCCTTTGCGGGGTATATCGCGGGAAGTCCAAGATTCACCCTAAATATAATACTAACTAAATTATAGGCAAGAGTAGCCTAGTTAGGTCAGCAAACTAGTATGGATCTCCTTCGAGGAGGATATGGGTTGGATCAGCTTGTGTGTTAGTCCCTGAGCCGGAGGCTCGGGTTGACTTAATAACACTTATTTCTTATGCAAACAGTGGCGAGTCTTTGGTACTAGGCTAGTCGTGTCATCGACGGTAGAACGTTGACTCAGGTGAGGGTGAGGTTTAGAGGGCCAGTAAGTTTGAGTGCCGCGGTCTGGAGGACAATCCCTAATAACCCACCCCGACCTTAAAGTCTGGTGGATTCCAGCAAGAGTATGCAGGAGCTCCGCTGTTGTGTTCTTAGCGTTGAGGCATACGTGAGGTCTAGGCTTGGTAGTGAGCATACCCGCCTAGGATGTGGAGTGTCCGATCCACTGCCACCGTGAGCCACGACGGTCGGTACCCGAAAGGTTGGCTTCCTTTCTAACAAATTGGGAACTATGAAGGTCTGTGCGCATAGAGTCGTGTGGGTGAGTCACATTGCATAAACACATTAAGTCATCATAAGCATAGCATAACATACACATTAGCATACCCCCATCATATAAATTAGTATGGGCTCTTTTATATGATGGGTTACCTGGACATCTTAACTTATATGTCGTATGGGCGTTCATATAAGTTAAGGTACGATCTGTGACGGTAGATTAGTTTTACTTACTGCACCGCATTTTATTACTGGTTTACTTCATGCTCTACTTTACTGTCATTTATTTGCACTATACTGCTAGCTAGTTTTACCGCTTTTCCTATACTTGCTAGATTAGTTCCATGTCACCTCTTTCCTTGTTTACCCCTTGTTGTCCTCCGCTTATTCCTCCCGTTCGGTTCCTAGGAGTCGTGGAGGGAGGCGAGGACAAAACGACTTAGTCTTTAAGACTAACAGTCAGTTGTGACCGCAGGAGTCCGAGGAGACGGAGTTGTCCCGCGCGCAGCTGGACGAGATGGCAGGACCGGAGCAGCGGATGCAGCGTACTACCACGATGCCACAGGTTGATGATTAGATAGTTAGATTTTAGTATTTGAGAGTTTTGTAGTTTCCGCATGTTGGAGAGAGAGAGAGTACACATTTTGGTTATGTATCGGGCTTAAGCCCCTTTTGCTTGTACTGTCTCTTTTTGGACATTTCTGTTTCATTATATATCTATATGATGTTGTGACATTGATAATGCTAAATCTAGTTAGTTTAATTAGGTTATTTTTAGGTTATTTACTCTTACATTTTGCTTATTGTTGTTTACCTAAATGCATTTTTGGTTCATTTTCCTATTTTTAGTGCTAACTTAAGTTTTCTGAATTTTCAGGTCAAAAATGCAAAATTTCCTAAGTCACACCCTAGGTCACGCCCGTGACCTAGGGCGTGTAAGTTGTTGTTTCCAGTTAAGCTGCTGCCACCATAATTCAGAAGATCTGGTCAGACACGCCCAAAGTACACGGCCGTGACACACAAGTCACGCCCGTGACACACAAGTCACGCCCGTGACCAGCCCGTGAACAGCTCAGATTCGACCAGCTGACCACCGAATTGGTCACGCCACTGTTACACGGGCGTGCTTCCAATCATGCCTGTGACTGCCACGTCAGCCAGCCGCCAGCGCCCATGATCGCCGCCAGCGCCCATGACCGGACTAACCACCGAAATGGTCACGCCCTCAGTCACGGGCGTGACCTAGGGCGTGACCCATCAAATCACGTCAGAATCGTGCGTCGAACCTGATCCAAGCCGCAGAATTGATTAAACAATGTCACGCCCCTAGTCACGGGCGTGACTGAGGGCGTGACCGAGGCAGAAAAATTTCTATAAATTGAAATGACCTCCAAGCTTTCCCCATTCAGTTTTTGGAGAGAGAACTGGTGCTACTACTCTATTTTCAGTGATTTTTATGTTATTTTATTCTCTTTCTCTCTCTCTCTCTCTCTTATTTCAATGCATTTCCTTTTCTAGTTTTCATATGAATGTTGTAATGCCTTTGTAATTTACTTTCATAGTGTATTACTAATGCTTAGTAGGCTTTCCATGCAATTGTAATCTCAGTTGAACTTTTGTTTAATAAAAATTGTATGTTTTTGTTCTCTTAAAATCTTCATCATTTCTCTCTCCTACCCCTCCACCATGAGTAACTAAATCCTCATAGTACTCGATCTTGATGATCTGAGGATGAGTTGATCAAGTTATGATCCTTTAGTCTTCTTTCACTTTCTAAAGTGTTGGGCCTTAGATTCACTCTTAATTAAAATTTAGTGGAGCTATATTATCGATATATAATCCCCACCTTTGCTTTCATTCTTGGCTAGCCGAGAGGCCGATAGTCTGAAGTGAGCACTTAAGAGTAAAGAGAGTTACACATGTTTCTCGAGAGAGAATGACGTAAATCTCCTGGATTGGAGTCAAACCCAATAGCGGGGTTCACCACTTAAAGCGAGTTTTAGGTATTCGAATACGGGACGAGAGTTCGGTCGGATTTTCCTAAACTCAGTTGGGCATATCTTCGAGAGAAGCATGCTCAAACTATAGGAACCCCCACGGTCAAGCTACCCTTACTTTATTAAGTTTTAAGTTTGCTTTTGAATTTTGATTAACTTAAGGCGAAGTAAGTCAAGATCGAGTGCTATTTCTTAATCATCGTTTAGCCGTACTTTTATCCAGCTTTTATTTCAACTTAGCAGACAAAACCTTCCAAAAATTTATTAAGATAAAATAATAGTAATTCGTTTGAGTATAAGTAATCAACGGTTCTCGGATTTTAATACGACACTTGTGTTCCTATACTACAGTTCGATAGGTATACTTGCCTTCTCGGATTGCTAGTTCGGATTTTATTTCATGCAAGCGGAATCTTTATCACCAAGTTTTTGGCGCCGTTGTCGGGGACTCGCATTTTGTTGATATTTTGAAAGAACGAATCTATTACTTTTATCACCTCTTTTTCTCTCCTCTTTCTTGAAAAACAAAATTAATTCAAAAAAAAAGAGAGACCTTTTCTTTTTCAAATTTCTCAATCTTATTTTCCCTTCTCTCTTTCTAGTTTATGACCCGAGCGAATCCGTCAGAACTTGTAGACTTGGACCAAGAACTTGAGCGTACTCTTCGGAGAAAATCGCAAGTTCAAGATCCTACATTCCAAGAACTGGTTGAGGATTCAGAGTCGGTTGTTAATATGGGCGAACCTAACCAAAATGAAGTCCCCAACATGGTTGCGGCCCCTGAATGGACTATGTCCCATTATGCAAGGCCTAACCTGGAAGGGACGGAAACTAGTATAGTCCGCCCAGCCATAAATAATAATAATTTCGAACTAAAGCCAAGCATAATTCACATGGTGCAGCAATACGTGCAGTTCGACGGATTACAAGATGAAGATCTGAATGCACATATTGCTAGCTTCCTTGAAATCTGTGACACCTTCAAAATAAATGGTGTTACGGATGATGCAATTAGGATAAGACTCTTCCCATTTTCTTTAAGAACAAAGGCTAAGCAGTGGTTGTCAACTCTACCTAGAGGTTCTATCACCACTTGGGCCCAGTTAACTGAAAAATTTCTAACTAAGTATTTTCCACCTGCGAAAACTGCTAAGCTTAGAAATGATATTTCTTCTTTTTGCCAAATAGATTCTGAAATGCTATATGATACCTGGGAAAGGTATAAAGAATTCTTAAGACGTTGCCCTCATCACGCTCTGCTTGTATGGTTACAAGTGCAGACGTTTTATAACGGGCTAAATCAATATACTAAGAAAATGATAGACGCCGCTTCCGGTGATACCTTAAATAACAAAACCCCGGAAGTCGCTCTTGAACTATTTGAGGATATGGCCATGAACACCTATCAGTGGAATGTGCCAAGATCCCGCCCAAACAAACCTGCAGGTATGTACGAAGTGGATAACGTCTCCCAGCTGGCACTACAAGTGGAAATGCTTAGCAAAAAGATATCTAAAATGAATGCTCCTTCCGCACCTCAGGTTTGGGAATTCGCAAAAGCCACCTCCGGACAAGCTGATTACGTAGGCAATAGAAATGCTTATAATAATTATTCTGCTTCTAATTTTCATGCACCTGGTTTTCAATTACCGAATAATTATAATCCTGCGCTGCGTAATCACCCGAACTTTTCTTGGAGTAATCCTGCAAACACAACTCGCCCGCCTCTACAAAATGAATTTACACCACCTCCACCCCCTGTTAACTTTCAAAAACCTCCATCTTTGGAGGAGATGTTTTCAAAATATATAAGTACGAACGAAGCAACCGTCCGGAACTTAGCCGGATCCGTTAAAAATCTAGAAAACCAAATCGGGCAGCTCGCTAAAATAATATCCGAGCGACCGCCCGGGACTCTTCCCGCTAACACCGAGCCCAACCCGAGAGAGCAAGCGAAAGCTGTAACTCTTCGGAGTGGGAAGCAAGTATCTGGTCCGGTTAGCGAAGAGCCCGAGGCAAGATCCGCCCCTATTTTAAAAACACCACTCACTCAAACAGATTTTATCACTCCACCTCATATTTTCAAAAACAACCCCGCCCCGCCTTATCCTTCTCAACTCAACAAGGAAAAATTAGATGATCAATATCATCGCTTCCTGGAAATGTTTAAGCAAATACACATCAATTTGCCCTTCCATGAAGCGATATCACAAATGCCCAAGTACGCTAAGTACCTAAAGGATCTTCTAACTAATAAGAAAAAGCTAGAAAATCTATCGCACTAACTTTAAATGCTGAGTGTTCCGCCGTCCTAACAAATAAATTACCGAAAAAGGCTAACGATCCAGGTAGTTTTTCTATCTCGTGCCTCTTTGGTGATCTATTTGTAAAGAACGCGTTGGCCGACTTAGGAGCAAGCATCAACTTAATGCCATTCTCCTTGTTTAAGAAGTTAGGAGTGGGCACCCTTAGCCCCACACGTATGAGTATACAACTAGCAGATAGGACGATAAAATATCCGCTGGGAATTGTGGAGGACGTGCTCGTAAAGGTAGACAAATTCATCTTCCCGGTGGATTTTGTCATTTTGGACATTGAAGAGGATGTCGAGGTTCCCCTAATCCTTGGCCGCCCCTTCCTTTCCACCTCCTGTGCTATCATTGATGTGAGTAATGGTAAGCTATTCCTCCGAGTTGGAGATGATGAAGTAACCTTATCCATAACACCCTCTATGAAAAATACCCTAGAAAATGACGATTCGTGTTTTTTCATAGATGTGTTAAGTGACGACCCTTCTTTTTGTATTTATGAAAATGGTTCTTCTTCTTTTTGTTCATCTTCAAACACCTCCACTAAAATATTACAAGAAATGAAAGTGGCCATTGCTCCCGCCCCCTCAAATTTTCAAATTAAATCAAAAATTTTTGAAGAAATTACTTTTGAAAAAGAAAAGTCTTTCAAATCTTCATACGAGGAACCTCCCACATTAGAACTTAAAGAACTACCCAATCATTTAAAATATGAATTTTTAGAAAAAGACTCTAAGTTACCAGTAATAGTGTCGGCCCATTTAAGTGGATCTGAAAATGCCAAATTGCTAAAAGTTTTACAAAAACACCGCCAAGCAATTGCTTGGCAGATTTTTGATATTAAGGGCATAAGTCCATCTTTCTGCATGCACAAAATTCTAATGGAAGATAATTCACATAATTCTATTCAACCTCAACGCCGATTAAACCCAAACATGAAGGAAGTAGTAAAGGGTGAGGTCGTGAAATTATTAGACGCAGGAATTATCTATCTAATTTCAGATAGCAAATGGGTAAGCCCCGTTCAAGTAGTTCCTAAAAAGGGAGGAATCACGGTAGTGTTAAATGACAATAATGACTTAATCCCAACACGGACGGTGACTGGGTGGCGTATGTGTATTGATTATCGCAAATTGAACGACGCCACCCGCAAGGACCATTTCCCCTTGCCATTCATCGATCAAATCTTAGAACGATTATCTGGCCATAGCTTTTATTGTTTTCTCGATGGTCTCTCGGGCTACTTCCAAATTCCCATCTCGCCCGAGGACCAGGAGAAAACGACGTTTACTTGTCCTTTCGGCACCTTTGCCTATCGAAGAATGTCGTTTGGCTTATGTAATGCGCCGTCAACATTTCAACGGTGTATGTTGGCCATTTTTGACAAGTACGTAGAAAGTATTATGGAGGTATTTATGGACGACTTTTCCGCGTTTGGTGATTCCTTCGATTTTTGTTTAGAAAATTTAGAAAAAGTGTTAGAACGGTGTGAGGAGACCAATCTCGCCCTGAACTGGGAAAAATTCCATTTCATGGTACGGGAGGGATTGGTTTTAGGTCATAAGATATCAGCAAGAGGAATTGAGGTCGATGAAGCAAAAATAGAAGTGATCGAAAAACTGCCACCGCCAACCAACGTTAAGGCCATAAGAAGCTTTCTAGGACATGCCGGTTTTTATCGGCGATTTATAAAAGATTTTTCGAAAATTACCAAACCCCTCACTCATCTTTTAGAAAAATCCACTCCATTTATTTTTGATGATACCTGCTTATCTGCTTTTCAATTAATCAAAAATAAGCTAATAAATGCGCCAATTATGATAGATCGAATCTGGGACCTTCCATTCGAAATCATGTGCGATGCAAGTAGCTTTGCGGTGGGAGCCATTTTAGGACAACGTATATCTAAAAACTTCCACCCTATTTTCTACGCAAGTAAAACACTTACATCCGCGCAAGAGAACTATACCACAACGGAGAAAGAATTATTAGCAGTTATTTTTGCATTCGACAAATTTCGACCTTATATTACGCTTTCAAAAATTATTGTTTTTACGGACCACTCGGCCCTCAAATATTTACTTTCTAAACCGGTTGCCAAACCACGCTTACTTCGCTGGGTCTTACTCCTCCAGGAGTTCGACTTGGAAATCCGAGATAAAAAGGGGGCTGAGAATTTGGCCGCGGACCATCTTTCACGATTAGATAACCCGTTTATTGATGATTTAAATGAACAAACTTTTAATGATTATTTTCCCGACGAGAAGTTATTATCAATCAACACTACTCCTTCTCCTTGGTTTGCAAACTTCGCCAACTACTTAGTAGCTCGAGTCCTCCCAAAAGAATTTTCCTATCAACAAAAAAAGAAATTCTTCTCTGACCTGAAGAATTATTTTTGGGAAGACCCGTATCTGTTTCGAGTTTGTGCAGACCAAGTAGTAAGGAGATGTGTTTCTTTCGAAGAAGGACAAAATATTTTCAAACACTTACACGAAGGACCGACTGGTGGGCACTATCAAGCCAATCGGACCGCTCACAAAGTGCTAAGTGCAGGCTTTTATTGGCCTAGCCTCTTTAAAGATGCCCAATCTTTTGTGAGACGGTGCGATAGCTGCCAACAGGACGGAAATATCTCAAATAAAAATGAAATGTTGCAAAATTATTTCCTCGAGTGAGAAGTTTTCGACCTTTGGGGAATTAATTTTGTAGGTCCTCTTCCTTTTAGCCATGGTAATAAATACATTTTAGTTGCGGTAGACTACGTGTCTCGATGGGCAGAGGCCCAAGCTCTTCCTACCAATGACTCCCGAGTCGTTATTATTTTCTTAAAAAAATTATTTTCTCGATTCGGTACTCCTAGGGCCATCGTTAGCGATAGGGGTTCGCACTTTTGTAACGCACAATTTGCAAAAACACTTTTAAAATATGGCATTACACATAAGCTTTCAACTGCTTACCACCCCCAAACTAACGGCCAGGTCGAGGTAGTGAATAGAGAAATCAAACGTATTTTAGAAAAAACTGTTTCCACCTCACGTAAGGACTGGTCACATAAATTAGACGATGCTCTATGGGCTTACCGAACAGCGTACAAGACCGCCATCGGTTGTACACCGTATCGGTTAGTATATGGGAAATCGTGCCATTTACCGGTCGAATTAGAACATCGTGCTTTCTGGGCCCTTAAATTTTTAAATTTTGATCCCCACTCCACCGCCGATCTTCGAAAATTCCAACTCAACGAACTCGATGAGTGGCGCTCCAATGCGTATGAAAATAATTAATTATATAAGGAATGAACGAAATGCTTTCACGATAAAAATTTAAGGCACCCGAAAACATTTAAACTAGGCGACCAAGTATTACTTTATAATTCTCGTCTACGTTTATTTCCTGGAAAGTTAAAATCTAGATGGTCAGGTCCTTTTAATGTAAAGGAAACTTATCAGTATGGAACTGTTTTGATATCACACCCAGATAAGGGTGATTTCAAGGTTAAACGGGCAGTGTCTAAAACTTTATTTTTCTGGTGACAATGTTGACATGGACAGTGAAAAACTTCTTTTGTCTGGACTGTAATAATTTGGATTAACTTTTGAACTATATTCTTTTAGTCGAGCTCAAACGACATTAAATAGAGGGCGCTCTTGGGAGGCAACCCAAGGTTTTTAAAATTTGTTGTTTTAATTTTTCTTTGGCCCTGGGCGGCTCCGATACTCTCAACTTTGGCGATCGCCTGCTTCAACATTGCTGGTTTCAAGAAAAATTCAAGATGATATTTCATGAAGATTCAAAGCGCCAACAAGGGGGAGCGGCATCACACATCCTTTCAAGCCCATAAATCCAGGGAAGTGCCTGTTTCAGTTTTTCAATTTTATTTTCTTTTCTTAGTTACCCCTTCTTTCACTCTCCTTTTCCATTGAGGACAATGTCTATCATAAGCTTGGGGGAGAATGTCTTCTTTTCTTTTGTTTTAGTAGTCTAAATTAGATTTTGGTAAAATCAATAGTACCCCTTGCTTTATGTTTTGTTTTTCCCAAAATATTTTATATAGCCTTAGTTAATTTCAAAATTTCTAATCCTACTTTTAATTATGTTTCACAAGTAAATTGTTGACTCATGTAGTGTTCTAATTCTAGGTAGCATGTTAATCTGAAAAGTTTTTTCTAAAATCTTGTACTTTCCTTATCGTTTTCTCTTTTATCTTCTTTACTTTCGTAAAAATTCTTCATCCACTATTTTCCTCTTCATTTTTAGATATATTTTGCAGGGTTAACTTTTGATTTGTGTAGTAAATGTGAATAATCCTAGACGCTTATTATTCTTATTTTCACGATAAGTTCATTAGTCTTTATTTAATATCTAGGGCTTACTTTTTGAAATCCTTCAAAACTCATGCTTTAAATAAATTTAGAGAGCAATGAAAATGATTTAGGCCATTTTTTTTAAGTTTGAGCCTTCATGCCAACCCTTAAAAAGAAACCCTTTGTTAGCCTCTTTTGAGCCTTTTCCCATGTTTTATTGTCACCTCCACTTATCAAATTTTTCACCAAAGCCAAAATTTCCAAACCTATTTGAATCACACTAACACTTTGAGTTTTATTTAAATTTCTAAAAGAGTGTGATTGGTTTATTGCATGGAGAGCTTCAAAGAAAAGAATTTGCTCAAAAAGGAGATATTTTAAGCATATTTGTATTAGTTATCTTTGCCAAAATTTCAAAATAAATAAATAAAAAAAAAGGCTATGAAAGAGAAAGAAAGAAAATATGCTATATGCTTATAATGAAGGATTGCCTCTTATCATTCATATCGAAAATTTTATAAAACTCATGTTTATGGTTTAGTGTGATTATAGCAATCACTTTTATCTTCGATTTCCATTCCAAATCATATGCCTAAACCAAACATTTCGGTCCTAATAAAGTCCTCTTGATTCATGCTCCTAAATTTGCTTTAGCTAAGTAAAGAAGAAAAGTAGAATAGTTAAGTCTTGGGTATGAATTTAGATCCTTGTTCTTAGAATGATATAATTATAATTTGTCTCTTAGGGTTTAGTAACAATTCAATGCACTATCTCACTTGTTACTTTGCTCAATTTTATTTTAAAACTTTTTAGTAAAAATTTTGGATGATTAATTTTTGTTAGTAAAGGGTATAAAAATTAAGCTTAAATAAAGTACTTATTTTAGGTTTCCTTTTCACTATTCTCCCTACTTGGAATTTCGCAAGGTACTCATGTTTAGCATAATTAAATCTTTTTTATTAGTCATTTTGTTTTATTAGCTAAAGCATATTTCTTTGCTTGGGGACAAGCAAAGTGTAAGCTTGGGGGAATTTGATAATGCTAAATCTAGTTAGTTTAATTAGGTTATTTATAGGTTATTTACTCTTACTTTTTGCTATTTGTTGTTTACCTTAATGCATTTTTGGTTCATTTTCCTATTTTTAGTGCTAACTTAAGTTTTCTGAATTTTCAGGTCAAAAATGCAAAATTTCCTAAGTCACGCCCTAGGTCACGCCCGTGACCTAGGGCGTGTAAGTTGCTGTTTCCAGTTAAGCTGCTGCCACCATAATTCAGAAGATCTGGTCAGACACGCCCAAAGTACACGGCCGTGACACACAAGTCACGCCCGTGACACGCAAGTCACGCCCGTGACCAGCCCGTGAACAGCTCAGATTCGACCAGCTGACCACCGAATTGGTCACGCCACTGTTACACGGGCGTGCTTCCAATCACGCCCGTGACTGCCACGTCAGCCAGCCGCCAGCGCCCATGATCGCCGCCAGCGCGCATGACCGGACTAACCACCGAAATGGTCACGCCCTCAGTCACGGGCGTGACCTAGGGCGTGGCCCATCAAATCGCGTCAGAATCGTGCGCCAAACCTGATCCAAGGCCGCAGAATTGATTAAACAATGTCACGCCCCTAGTCACGGGCGTGACTGACGGCGTGACCGTGGCAGAAAAATTTCTATAAATTGAAATGACCTCCAAGCTTTCCCCATTCAGTTTTTGGAGAGAGAACTGGTGCTACTACTCTATTTTCAGTGATTTTCATGTTATTTTATTCTCTTTCTCTCTCTCTCTGTCTCTTATTTCAATGCATTTCCTTTTCTAGTTTTTATATGAATGTTGTAATGCCTTTGTAATTTCCTTTCATAGTGTATTACTAATGCTTAGTAGGCTTTCCATGCAATTGTAATCTCAGTTGAACTTTTGTTTAATAAAAATTGTATGTTTTTGTTCTCTTAAAATCTTCATCATTTCTCTCTCCTACCCCTCCACCATGAGTAACTAAATCCTCATAGTACTCGATCTTGATGATCTGAGGATGAGTTGATCAAGTTATGATCCTTTAGTCTTCTTTCACTTTCTAAAGTGTTGGGCCTTAGATTCACTCTTAATTAAAATTTAGTGGAGCTATATTATCGATATTTAATCCCCACCTTTGCTTTCATTCTTGGCTAGCCGAGAGGCCGATAGTCTGATGTGAGCACTTAAGAGTAAAGAGAGTTACACACGTTTCTCGAGAGAGAATGACGTAAATCTCCTGTATTGGAGTCAAACCCAATTGCGGGTTTCACCACTTAAAGCGAGTTTTAGGTATTCGAATACGGGACGAGAGTTCGGTCGGATTTTCCTAAACTCAGTTGGGCATATCTTCGGGAGAAGCATGTTCAAACTATAGGAACCCCCACGGTCAAGCTACCCTTACTTTATTAAGTTTTAAGTTTGCTTTTGAATTTTGATCAACTTAAGCCGAAGTAAGTCAAGATCGAGTGCTATTTCTTAATCATCGTTTAGCCGTACTTTTATCCAGCTTTTATTTCAACTTAGCAGACAAAACCTTCCAAAAAATTATTAAGATAAAATAATAGTAATTCGTTTGAGTATAAGTAATCAACGGTTCTCGGATTTTAATACGACACTTGTGTTCCTATACTACAGTTCGATAGGTATACTTGCCTTCTCGGATTGCTAGTTTGGATTTTATTTCGTGCAAGCGGAATCTTTATCACCAGACATGTGGACATGCCTTTAATTCTGTACCTACTTTTGGAATATATTTACTTATGATCGTATAGCCGGAAGAGTCGGTGCTGTGCGGGGTTAGCCAACCCAAGTGTTGGTGACACCGCAAGGCAGCGATTCTGGGCGAAGATCCACCTCAACCGTGCGATGCGGGAGAGGTTCGAGTTTTCATGTACCCTAACGGGTTTTGAGAAAAGAGATCTTACACCACGAGCTCCTTGAACTCCACAAACTTGGCAAAAGCCTCCGACTTCTCCTTCAAGAAATATACCCAGACATATCTGGTGTAATCATCGATCAACACCAGCATATATCTGCTTCCTCCGAGGCTTGGGGTGGAAGTCGGTCCCATCAAGTCACCGTGGATGCACTCCAACGGCATACAACTCCTTGTCTGCGACTTATCAAACGGAAGTCGATGAGACTTGCCGAACTGACATCCAGCGCAAACATGACCGTTACCATAGGAGGATAGACAAGGAAGGCCCTTGACCAGACCTTTCACCGCCATAGCTTTCAGCTTATCCATTCCTACGTGCCCCAACCTCTCGTGCCATATGACAACACTATCATTCATCCTCATCTTGTCGACAAAAGAACTTGTCGAAAGCACGAACAAGTCTTTAGCTCTCCTCCCCACATGAACTACCTCAGCCTTCACCGCCTCCACATTCCGCAGAAACCTCACTTTTGTTGGGCCAAACAGAACGTGATACCCAGCGTCTACAGCGTTGGTCACGGAGAAGAGGTTTTTCCTCATTCCGGGCACATGATAGACACTCTTCAAAGTTAGTGGCCCTCTATCACTGCCCAAGGAAACAACCCCCACCTTCTCTACAGCATGCATGGTATTATCAGCAGTAATAATGGCATCATTACCTGAGTAGGGCTGCGCAGAAGTAAGCTTTGACTCGTCCCCGGTGAGGTGATGACCACACCCCAAGTCCACGATCCAGTCCTCTTGATAGTTGATAGGAGGCGCAGCTCCAATAGAAGCCGAGAAGGCTCCTCCGCATCCTCCATCAACCTGCCTGGCTTCAGCTTCCCCCTTTCCTGCGGCAGCATGCCCCGGCTGAAGATTCACTTGGCACTCCTTCCTGATGTGACCAACCTTTCCGCACTTGGGACATTCCCCCTTCTTCTTCCCTTCAGCCTTAGGAGCATAGCCCCTCTCCTGCTGTCCAGAAGTTGAAGGCCCATTGCCTCCTCCAGCGGTCTTCGTCTTATCCCACTTCTTCTTCTTTCCCGTGAAGAGAACTTCATCATCTCCCCCAGACACGGACACCCCCGCCATCTGCCTTGCCAGACTCTCCTGCGAAGAAAGCAAATTTTCCAGTTCCAGCAGAGACGGCTGATTTGCCCAATCCTGCACCGACGTCACAAAGGCAACATATTCCTTCCGCAAGCCACGGATGATGTGCCTCTTCAGCTTCGCCTAAAAAATTGGCTCATCAGGATCCAGCGCTGAAATCTCGGCGCACAAGTTCTTCATCTTCAAGAAGAACGTAGAGATAGAAAGGTCACCTTGAGCTGATCTGGCCAGCTCATTCTCCAGGAATTGAAGTCTTGCCACATTCTTTTTGTTAAACAGCCCATCCAGGGCTCTCCAGATCTCTGCATCTGATGCACACCCCAAGATGTGATCAAACAAATCAGGTGATATTGCCCTCTTCAGGGCGAACTCTGCTTTGGCATTAAGCCGCCTCCAGTTCCTCACCTCATGATGGTTATCTCCAACCAGAAAAACTTCCTCCATGCTCTCTCCTCCAACCACCTCTGTCACAACCCGCATTTTCTCCGAATTTAAGAATATCAGAGTAAGAGAAAATACACGTCATGATGCCACGTCATACAGGAGACAACTGTAGACGCTCAGGCGGGAACCTATTACTTAACTAAACAAACTTGATTATATGATAAGTCATCATTTGAAATCATTTATCAGGGGTTTTGAGATAAGAACTGTGTCTCTCAGTTCGTGGATCAACTAGTCCATCGAGAAAGTATATATAATTGCAGCGGAAAGTACTTAATTTAGTTTACTTAAAGTCCTACATGTATGCAAACGACGGAGCATGAAATAAATGATATGCACATAACTAGGCGTACTGTAAGGGTAGAAAATACCTTTAGGCGACTTTTAAAGTTAAGGGTTTCAGTTAGAAAGAATGCGATGAGAATGAGGAAAAATCATTTTATAACTATAGTGCACCTAGCATAAATCCTTCCCAGAGGGTAAGGTACACAAGATCTAAAAGTAGTGGCATAATCTGGCAAATAATCTATAAAGTATAAAAAAGGGCACAATGGGCGTCAACAACATGACACTAACCCATTGGCACTAACTAGTATGTCTGAGCACAAGAAGCAACTAAAAACAACTACCTCGCAACAGCGGGGTGAGCAGCTACCAACTCAGAACTCCAGGCAACACCACTAGCCGCTACGGCTCTGAACCTGAGGCATTCAATAAAACAAAGAACGCCTCAGCAAGGAGTTGCAAGTGGCAGAAGATTAGCAGAAAAACGAACAAGGCATAAGGGGTACCAACCCAAGCCAGAATTTACCGAAAGAGAGCTCCAACAAAGAACCAACAAGCATCAAGTGCACTATATACCAAAAGAGGAACAAACATGTTCATTTATTTAGTTTCATCAATTAAAGAGACTGATCAGCTCAAATTATACGGGAGCGGTTAACTACCTCCGCTACCCAAAGCCCAAAACCAGGTGGGGGTACCACTAGACCCTACCACCCAAACATGACTACCGTGCAAGGCTATAACATTTTCCCCCACTGTCTCCCAAACACAACTACTGTGTAAGGCTAAAGGCAGTAGTTCTTATTACTTAAATTTTACTTAAACACGGGACGCTGCCCGAAAAAAAATCACTGGAAGGACCTAAGAATTAGGGTCAAGGCAAAGTACACCTCGATCAATATGAATCATAAGAGTAACTCAAATGTCAACAGACCACAACGAGTAGAAAGAAGTTCAAATGGGAGGAATTCGAGATCTTGTTGCTGTTTGAATTCGTCGGAATTCGTCGGGATTACACGGAATGTCCCGTGACATCTCGACGAATGGACACAGAAAAATCTTTAACCTGATTCGTCGGAATTCCACGGAATTCGTCGGAATTCGTCGGGATTACACGGAATGTCCCGTGAAATCTCGACGAATGGACACAGAAAAAAAATCTCTAACTTGATTCGTCGGAATTCCACGGAATTCGTCGGAATTCGTCGGGATTACACGGAATGTCCCGTGAAATCTCGACGAATGGACACAGAAAAATCTCTAACTTGATTCGTCGGAATTCCACGGAATTCGTCGGAATTCGTCGGGATTACACGGAATGTCCCGTGAAATCTCGACGAATGGACACAGAAAAATCTTTAACTTGATTCATCGGAATTCGTCGGAATTCGTCGGAATTCGTCGGGATTACACGGAATGTCCCGTGACATCTCGACGAATGGACACAGAAAAAATCTCTAACTTGATTCATCGGAATTCGTCGGGATTACACGGAATGTCCCGTGAAATCTCGACGAATTGACACAGAATCCCCTATTCTGCTGTGTGGCCAGCGGATAGCGATTCTCCTAGAAGCTATTTATCCTTTGGGTATAGATAGGACGGTTTTCTCCAGGGAACAACTACCCGATTCATAGCAAAGGAAGAATAATCAAGGAAGCTTACATTAACACTCCAAAACTTAAGTTAAACCGAGCGACATGAAATCGACACGAGCGAAACAATACCTCAAGAACAGAAAGAGAAGGAGGAGGAAGCCACTTGCCTTAACCTTGCAAACTCGAAGATCTTTGCTCCGGAAGCTATGGTTCGGCTAGGAAAACACACGAGCACCGATTCCTGAAACTTTTCGGGTCGAAATAAGGGGTTAGGTCACTACCCTAACTCCAAAAATTCCACAGAACGGGAAAAGCTTTCCGCTAGAACGAAGATCTCGCCGAGAGCTTTCCAAATCTTCTCTCCAAACGCGATTCCGACTACTACAGCCCTAGAAATCGCCGATCGAACGCTCCTCGAAGCTCCGCACTCGCCCTTTCGCTCGGCGGCTGATTTGATCGAGGGAGGAAGAAGATGAATAGGAGGAGGAGATTTTAGGCTTATATATATAACCCTAAATTATTATTTAATTAATAAATAAATTCCCCAATTTACTTAACTGCGAGGGCGACCGAAACACCTCAGATTTCTACGAAATTCGCACCTTAACTAAAACACGGTGTTACGAATCCAACGGCGAAGTCAGAATTTAATTCCGACGGGCCAAACTCGGGCTAAAGCCTCCCGAAGCTAAAAATCTTGAAATCCACTCAAAATCTTCACTTTAACTTGAAACGACGCGAAATCTCGCATGCTTGACCTAAATCACAAGATTTAACTAAGCTAAAACTCGAAACACTACCAGACGAGCTGACATAACGCCCTTACGCCAAAATTACGTCACAGAGGGTACGTAAAATAATTAACGAAAATCAGGGGCGTTACAGTCACTCCCCCTAAAAGGAAGTTTCGTCCCGAAACTTGAAATCCAAGGATCAAGAAAGATACAGAAACAATTCTAAGGATACATAAAAGAAGACTTACCCGAAGTCTAAGAGAAGAGGCTAGGATGAGTCTCTCTCATAGCAGACTCCAATTCCCAAGTTGCGCTTTCGACACCCTGATTCTTCCAAAGAACCTTAACCATTGGGATCGTCTTCCTTCGCAACACACGCTCCTGAGTCTCCAAGATTCGGACAGGCTCTTCGACATACGAAAGATTGGGTTGCAAAACTGGCACCGAATCAAGAACGAGCCGATCGCTACGCAAACACTTCCTCAGCTGGCTCACGTGGAACACATCGTGAACATTAGGAAGTGAAGCAGCCAAATTCAATCTATACGCTGACACTCCGATGCGCTCAACAATCTGAAAAGGTCCCACATACCGGGGATCCAACTTGTGGTTCCTTCCAAACCTCTTAACACCAGGCATCGGAGAAACTTTCAAAAACACACTGTCTCCAACGGCAAACTCTAAATCCACCCTTCTTCGATTCGCATACTTCTCATACCGCTCCTGAGCAATACGGAGCTTCTCGCGGATATGAGTCACAACGACACTCATCTCTTCCAAAGCCTCTGGGCCTAGCAAGGGACTCTCACCAACCTCGGCCCAAAACAACGGAGTACGACAACGCCTCCCATACAGAGCCTCAAACGGGGCCATTTGTAGGCTTTCCTGATAACTGTTGTTATACGCAAACTCCATCAATCCAAGCCGCTTATCCCAAGCTCCACCATGATCTAAGATATAGCACCTTATCATATCTTCCAAGATCTGATTAACTCTTTCTGTCTGACCATTGGTCTGGGGATGATAAGCGGTAGAGTACCTAAGGTCCGTACCCAAGGCTCCCTGCAAACTCTGCCAGAAACGAGACGTGTACCTCGAGTCTCGGTCTGACACAATGCTCACAGGCACACCATGCAATCTGATAACTTCATCCAAATACAGTTCTGCTATTTTCTCCATCGAGTATCCAATCTTAAAGGGCACAAAGTGAGCACACTTTGTCAAGCGATCTACTATAACCCACACCGAGTCATGACCACTGGGAGATCTCGGCAAACCGGTAATGAAGTCCATCGAAATACTCTCCCACTTCCAGCTTGGAATATCTAACGGGTTCAACTTACCTCCAGGCCTCTTATGATCTGCTTTCACGCGTTGACAAGTTAAACATTCAGTCACATACTTCGCTATATCATTCTTCATACCCGACCACCAAACGATCTGCTTCAGATCTTTATACATTTTCGTGGAACCAGGATGATAGGAAACACTAGAATCATGCGCCTCGCTACAGATCTTTGTCCGAATTTCTTCCAACGCGGGGACGCAATATCTACCTCGGTATCTCAAAGTATCCTTATCATCGATTGAAAAATCTGGCAATTCTCCTCTTTCAGTTCTACTTCGAAGATGCTGCAAGTCAGGATCTTCCTTCTGATGCAGCCTAGTAAGGGCAATCCAAGAAGGCTCTTCAACCTCTAAGCTCGAAGGTGCGGAACAACTACCGACTGAGATATCCATCAACATAAACTCCTCCACTAAGGACTGCACTGAGAGATTGAAGATATGCGCGGTCTTCCGGCTCAGGGCATCGGCCACCACATTAGCCTTACCCGGATGGTACAGAATATCTACTTCATAATCCGCCACATACTCCAACCACCTCCGCTGGCGCAGATTCAGCTCCTTCTGGGTGAAGACATACTTCAGACTTTTATGATCCGTGAAAATCTTGCATGACACTCCATATAACAGGTGTCTCCAAAGCTTCAAAGCATAGATCACTGCGGCGAATTCTAAGTCATGCGTAGGGTAATTCTTTTCATGAACTTTCAATTATCTAGACCCATACGCAATCACCTTCCCTTCCTGCATCAACACACATCCCAGTCCAATGTGAGATGCGTCTACATAAACTGCATACTCGACTCCTTCGATCGGCAAGGCCAACACTGGAGCACTACACAAACGCCTCTTCAATTCCTGGAAGGCCTCTTCGCACTTATCGCTCCACACAAAAGCAGTATTCTTCTGGGTAAGCTTAGTCAAGGGTGCGGACAGCACTGAAAATCCTTGGACAAATCTCCTGTAGTACCCGGCCAACCCTAAGAAACTCCTTATCTCCTTAGGCGTCGAAGGCGTCTTCCAATCCAATACGGCAGAAATTTTAGCGGGGTCTACCGTAATTCCATCTTTGTTCACCACATGACCCAGGAAGGATACCTGAGAAAGCCAGAATTCGCACTTGCTCAGCTTCGCATACAACTTGTGCTCTCTAAGAGTAGACAACACTAAGCGCAAATGCATAGCATGCTCCTCAGCACTTCTAGAATAAACCAGCACATCATCTATGAATACCACCACAAAATGGTCCAGAAAATCCTTGAACACGCGGTTCATCATGTCCATAAATGCAGAGGGTGCATTTGTCAAACCAAATGACATGACTAGAAATTCAAAATGGCCATAACGAGAACGAAAGGCAGTCCGGGGAACGTCCGACTCACGGATCCTCAACTGATGGTAGCCTGATCGAAGATCAATCTTCGAAAACACCGTGCTACCACGCAACTGATCAAACAGATCATCTATCCTTGGCAACGGATACCTGTTCTTGATGGTCACTTTGTTTAATTATCTATAGTCTATGCACAATCTCATGGAACCGTCCTTCTTTTTCACGAATAAAACTGGAGCACCCCAGGGAGAAGAACTTGGCCTAATGAAACCACACTGCAACAGCTCATCTAACTGAGTTCGCAACTCTTCTAACTCGCGCGGGGCCATACGGTACGGTGCCTTAGCAATAGGACGAGTACCAGGCTCAAGATCAATAACAAACTCCACATCTCTAACGGGCGGGAGACCAGGGAGATTAGCAGGGAAGACATCGGGGAACTCTCGCACCACCAGAATATCCTCGATACACGGCGAACCACCAACAGCTTCTACTACAGAAACAAGGTAAGCCAAACAACCGGAAATTAACAGTTTCCGAGCACATACCGCAGAAATTATCGAAGAACTCTGGTACGGAGAACCAAAATCACTCATGGGTTGACCGTTGTCCATCACGAAGTCCAGACGCTTTTCCTTGCATCGGATGACCGCATCATAACTGGACAACCAGTCCATACCCAATATTACGTCAAAGTCTTCTAAGTCCAACACTTTGAGATCAGCAACAGCCAAGAAATCTCCTAAGAGAACGGGGCAACTGCGGACGCACTGGTTCGAGGACACCAGATCACCAGAAGGGAACTTAACGAGGAACGAATCGTTGCCCAGCTCAGGGATCAAACGGTGACGCTCAACGAAATCCCTTGCTACGAACGAATGGGTAGCACCCGAATCGAACAGAACACGCGCCCAACGATTCTTTACCTTAAATCTTCCTATAAGCGCGAAGAGAAACTAGTCTAATACAGCGAACTAAAATGAAAACAAGACTAAACAGTTGTCTTAAGGTCTAACCTGCGATCACTTGGGTCGAAGACTGCGCTTGCTCCTGGGTTAACACGTTCAGCTTTCCTCTTCCTTTATCCTGATGCTGCGGCGGCGGCAAGGTTTGAAGCGGTACAGGCTGCAACGGGGGTTGAATCAGCGGGCATTGGAACTTCATGTGCCCTTTCTGCTTGCACTGGAAGCAGACTTTATCTTTGGTCCAACACTGGGCCACATCATGCCCTTTCTGCTTGCACAACTGGCAGAGCACCTCGCCCTTCGGAGCACCCTGGATTGCTAGCACTCGCTGCTGCTTCTGAGCTCCCTTCCTCTTGAAACATTTCTCAACTGGATGGCCGGGGCGGCCACAGAAGCTACACACCTCTCCACTCCTTTTCTTTGGAGTCAAGCTAGATACCTTGGGGGTCTCCCCCTCTTCGACTTTCCTCTTGTCCTTTTTCATTAGAGCACCCCGATTCTTGGCATTGTCGATAGCCTCGACTTTCAGTGCTGCTTCTACCACTTCAGCATAACTTTCAGATTTATAAGCACTCGCCAACTGCTGTATATCGCTACGAAGACCTCCAAGAAATCGCTTCATTCTTCCTGCCTCAGAAGTCACTAAATCTGGAGCAAATCTGCTCAACTTACTGAACTCGATCTCATACTCACTAACCGTGAGTTATCTTTGCTTCAGGTGCAGAAAATTATTCATTAAACGGTCTTGCTCGACCGACGGCAGGAATTTCTTTAACACCATCGCCTTGAACGACTCCCACGAACATCCACCCACGAGATTTTCCCTCTCCCTGATCCACTAGCTCTTAGCAAGTCCTTTCAGTTGGTAAGCGGCGACCATCACCTTTTGGTCTGCAGAGATTCCTGAGTACGAAAACATCTCCTCAATGGCAACAAACCAGTCGTCTAATGCCATGAAGTCTGCTCTTCCGTCAAACGTAGGAGGTCCCAACCTTTGAAAATGCGAAATGAAATTCATTTCCGGTGGTATCGCTACCGGGGGTACCAAGGGGGCAGGAGGAGTAGGTACAGTCTGTCCTACTACTGGGGCCTGCACTACGGGTTGCTGCCTAGCACCGGCAGCCAACAACGCCTCGACCTGCGACTGCATCGCAACCATCTGCCTAGTCAGAGTCTCATTGCTCTGGCGCAGACTCTCGATCAAGGCTTCACTCTGCGCACCCGAAGACTCGCCCTCAGACTGGGGAGTCGACCTAGTCGCGACTCGCTTGCGCGCCATTTCTGCTAATACGCATAAACCTCTAATTAAAACTTAACCTTACACTAGAACTACACTGCTTGTTTCAGAACATACATGTACAGTTACTTGCCATTTCCACTACCTTTCTCTGGGATATTTTCATGATGATATGCTAAATTCAGGAACGATACTACATCGTCCCACTTGACTCATGTGCAAGGGGCATGTATGCATGAATTTTTCTATTCGTTTTGAAGTCATGTGTGTACGAATGTCATCATGTAAATCTTTAGCTTGGCACGTGTGCTTTATGCGATGTTATGATATGTATGTTGTGCTATGCATTTTAAGAAAAGCCTTAATGCATGTTATGAGCGGCGTACACATGAAATATTATGCATCCCATACTACATAATATCGCATGTAACGAAAAAGAAAACGTGCTAATGGGCATCCATGTGATGATGGTTATGCATCCCATACTACATAACCGTCACATGTTGCCACCTATGGTGGATCCATATACAAACACATATTATGCATCCCATACTACATAATATGCCCCGTATACTTCTTATCATGCTATGAGTGTAGTGTTCATGCTTCAGCCAAGACGTACTGATGACACATCGGTGTGTGTATGCAATGAAACTAAATAACTAAACTATATCAGAATTAGTCGCTCGACCAACTTGTCGAATTAACCTCCCTCTGATACCAACTGTCACAACCCGCATTTTCTCCGAATTTAAGAATATCAGAGTAAGAGAAAATACACGTCATGATGCCACGTCATACAGGAGACAACTGTAGACGCTCAGGCGAGAACCTATTACTTAACTAAACAAACTTGATTATATGATAAGTCATCATTTGAAATCATTTATCAGGGGTTTTGAGATAAGAACTGTGTCTCTCAGTTCGTGGATCAACTAGTCCACCGAGAAAGTATATATAATTGCAGCGGAAAGTACTTAATTTAGTTTACTTAAAGTCCTACATGTATGCAAACGACGGAGCATGAAATAAATGATATGCACATAACTAGGCGTACTGTAAGGGTAGAAACTACCTTTAGGCGACTTTTAAAGTTAAGGGTTTCAGTTAGAAAGAATGCGATGAGAATGAGGAAAAATCATTTTATAACTATAGTGCACCTAGCATAAATCCTTCCCAGAGGGTAAGGTACACAAGATCTAAAAGTAGTGGCATAATCTGGCAAATAATCTATAAAGTATAAAAAAGGGCACAATGGGCGTCAACAACATGACACTAACCCATTGGCACTAACTAGTATGTCTGAGCACAAGAAGCAACTAAAAACAACTACCTCGCAACAGCGGGGTGAGCAGCTACCAACTCAGAACTCCAGGCAACACCACTAGCCGCTACGGCTCTGAACCTGAGGCATTCAATAAAACAAAGAACGCCTCAGCAAGGAGTTGCATGTGGCAGAAGATTAGCAGAAAAACGAACAAGGCATAAGGGGTACCAACCCAAGCCAGAATTTACCGAAAGAGAGCTCCAACAAAGAACCAACAAGCATCAAGTGCACTATATACCAAAAGAGGAACAAACATGTTCATTTATTTAGTTTCATCAATTAAAGAGACTGATCAGCTCAAATTATACGGGAGCGGTTAACTACCTCCGCTACCCAAAGCCCAAAACCAGGTGGGGGTACCACTAGACCCTACCACCCAAACACGACTACCGTGCAAGGCTATAACATTTTCCCCCACTGTCTCCCAAACACAACTACTGTGTAAGGCTAAAGGCAGTAGTTCTTATTACTTAAATTTTACTTAAACACGGGACGCTGCCCGAAAGAAAATCACTGGAAGGACCTAAGAATTAGGGTCAAGGCAAAGTACACCTCGATCAATATGAATCATAAGAGTAACTCAAATGTCAACAGACCACAACGAGTAGAAAGAAGTTCAAACGGGAGGAATTCGAGATCTTGTTGCTGTTTGAATTCGTCGGAATTCGTCGGGATTACACGGAATGTCCCGTGACATCTCGACGAATGGACACAGAAAAATCTTTAACCTGATTCGTCGGAATTCCACGGAATTCGTCGGATTCGTCGGGATTACACGGAATGTCCCGTGAAATCTCGACGAATGGACACAGAAAAAAAATCTCTAACTTGATTCGTCGGAATTCCACGGAATTCGTCGGAATTCGTCGGGATTACACGGAATGTCCCGTGAAATCTCGACGAATGGACACAGAAAAATCTCTAACTTGATTCGTCGGAATTCCACGGAATTCATCGGAATTCGTCGGGATTACACGGAATGTCCCGTGAAATCTCGACGAATGGACACAGAAAAATCTTTAACTTGATTCATCGGAATTCGTCGGGATTACACGGAATGTCCCGTGACATCTCGACGAATGGACACAGAAAAAATCTCTAACTTGATTCATCGGAATTCGTCGGAATTCGTCGGGATTACACGGAATGTCCCGTGAAATCTCGACGAATTGACACAGAATCCCCTATTCTGCTGTGTGGCCAGCGGATAGCGATTCTCCTAGAAGCTATTTATCCTTTGGGTATAGATAGGACGGTTTTCTCCAGGGAACAACTACCCGATTCTTAGCAAAGGAAGAATAATCAAGGAAGCTTACATTAACACTCCAAAACTTAAGTTAAACCGAGCGACATGAAATCGACACGAGCGAAACAATACCTCAAGAACAGAAAGAGAAGGAGGAGGAAGCCACTTGCCTTAACCTTGCAAACTCGAAGATCTTTGCTCCGGAAGCTATGGTTCGGCTAGGAAAACACACGAGCACCGATTCCTGAAACTTTTCGGGTCGAAAGAAGGGGTTAGGTCACTACCCTAACTCCAAAAATTCCACAGAACGGGAAAAGCTTACCGCTAGAACGAAGATCTCGCCGAGAGCTTTCCAAATCTTCTCTCCAAACGCGATTCCGACTACTACAGCCCTAGAAATCGCCGATCGAACGCTCCTCGAAGCTCCGCACTCGCCCTTTCGCTCGGCGGCTGATTTGATCGAGGGAGGAAGAAGATGAATAGGAGGAGGAGATTTTAGGCTTATATATATAACCCTAAATTATTATTTAATTAATAAATAAATTCCCCAATTTACTTAACTGCGAGGGCGACCGAAACACCTCAGATTTCTACGAAATTCGCACCTTAACTAAAACACGGTGTTACGAATCCAACGGCGAAGTCAGAATTTAATTCCGACGGGCCAAACTCGGGCTAAAGCCTCCCGAAGCTAAAAATCTTGAAATCCACTCAAAATCTTCACTTTAACTTGAAACGACGCGAAATCTCGCATGCTTGACCTAAATCACAAGATTTAACTAAGCTAAAACTCGAAACACTACCAGACGAGCTGACATAACGCCCTTACGCCAAAATTACATCACAGAGGGTACGTAAAATAATTAACGAAAATCAGGGGCGTTACAACCTCCTAGAGGTCCTCACCCAAAAGATAACTCTGCATACAAGACCTCCACTTCTTAAAGTTGGTCGAGTTCTACATCTCAATTCTAAGACCCCTCTCTTCCATGGCTCTACCACTGGTTCCTTCTTCAAAAAGGCGATGGCTACTCAAAGTTGTTCACTGCTCTATCCACTCCAACCTAGCTCTGATACCATGTGAAATTTTTTGAATCTTTATGGAGTGAGCAGGAATCATACAACTTAGAGTTCACAAGCCAAACAACCAGAAGCACATGAAGGAAATAGAGTCTTTATTGATAACAACAATCTTCATTACAGGGAGAGGTATACATAGCGAGACATGATTTCGCCAGTACACAAAACCAAAGGGAAAAATACAATGCTGAAGAGAAAGATAACTGAGACCGCAGACCGCGCGGTCTGCTTGCTGATCTCTGAAAGTTGCCTGACTGCAAACTCTGCCGGTCACCGATCAACACTCCTGACCGCTGAGCTTTCGCGACCTGCTTCCGAACTCCACTGATTCTCCCGAACACCAGCAACCCACACTGCAAGCCGTGAGACCGCCCGAACACTTTCAGAAGAAGAGGTGATCGCTGCTGCCCGCAGAATCCGCAGAAGCTGCACAAGGAAAATTCAATCAGCAAGACCGACCAGTCATAAGAATTGAGACTGCAAGAATTAGGCGTGAGCTCAGCTTACACTTGGTGCGATATTAATGCTGCTACAGTGGCTCCTATTTATAGGCGTGAGACCTGATCCAGTCACCACCCTATGATATATGATCACCACCCTCCAGATCGTGCGACCAGAACCGGTCAACCCACGCAATCAGCAACAGATCATTCTGCTTAGGTGAGATCGTCGGCTTCAACAACAGACCGCAGGAGATCGCCACTCCCACAATGAAGCCGCCCACCACCAATGTTCGTCAACGAGACCGCGAACACAACTTTGTTCGCCAATGCCACATCGAACACAACCTGTTCACCTGCCAGCCTCCTCCTGAGATGCCTTAGCCAGCAAAAACTACCAGGAACCTGGATAGCCATAAGTCCGACTAATGGAAACCTGAATCAACCTGTGCGGTCACACCAGACCAGCACAGCCCTGAGATAGATAGCCCGCCATACGGTCATAGACCAGACCGCGCGGCTTTACCCTAGCACCTTGGACACAGAACGGCGGTCACGCTAGGAGACTGCGGCTAGACTTAAAGACAAGTCAGACTGCAGAGCAGATCGCTAGACGTGCGGTCTCACCAGACCGCGCGATCACCCTCCCAGACCGCCAACTCCCAAAACTTCCACTTCAACATTTTCATCACAAATTGTCCAATGAATTGTCCTAAGATGATTCCTAACAAGTGTCCTAAGAATATAACTAAGAAGATTCCTAAGAAGAGACCTACGATGCATCCAACAAATTGTCCTACGAAGAGTCCTATGAAGAGTCCTATGAAATGTTCTACGTAGAGTCCTACGAAGAGTCCTATAAGGATTACTACAAAGAGTCCTATGTAGAGTCCCAAGAAGAGTCCAAAGAAGTGTTCTACGAAGAGTCCTACGAAGATTCTTACGAAGAGTCCTACGAAGAGTCCTATGAAGAGTCCTACGAAGAGTCCTACGAAGAGTCTTATGATGAGTCCCATTTATATACACTTTGATGGACTCATCCGGGCTAGTTTTCACTATCGCAACCTTCCGACAACATGATCAGGAGACTCTCGCAGAAGCATGGAAGAGGTTCATGGACCTTCTCTGGAAATGCCCCCAGCATGAGCTGCAACCATAGAGCCTAGTGGAGAATTTTTACTTTGCAATTGAGCCCAAATATAGGGCCATGATTGATGCAGCTGCAGGTGGAACTCTGATGAACCACACCCCCGAAGACGCATTGCGGATTCTCCAGGACACTGCCATTCATAGTTCATTCTGGACTGCTAGAAGGAACGCTCCAAGGAATGCTCGGGGACTCTTTGAGGTGAACACACCTGGTGCATCTGCTGAGATGGGATCAACACCTTATGAAAATGTCATGCTGCTTAAGAGGCCTGCCCTTCCTCCTGCCCTAGTAATGGCCATCTCATGTCAAGGTTGTGGAAGCCCGGGGCATCATGCATATGAGTGTCCCACGGGTGAGCAACCTACCGAATTATCTTGTGATGAAAGTATAAATTATATGAATGATCAAAATCGTGGAGCACCATTTAATAATGCTTATAACCCGGGTGTGAGGAATCACCCAAACTTCTCGTAGAAACAATACTTTCCTGGCCAACGATGGCAAGGAGGCTCGCATCAATTCGATGCTCAAGCCTCCGGTAGCCAACCGCGGCCACCGCAACCGGGTTATACGTAAAATGCCCCAGCCCCCAAGAAGAGCAATTTAGAAGAAATGATGGAGAGATTTATGCAGACCGCCAACTCTAATATGGTTAGCCAAACCACGTCCTATGATGAGTCCCATTTATATACACTTTGATGGACTCATCCGGGCTAGTTTTCACTCTCATGTGCGTCATTTTCGAGCTATTATTGCATCTATTTCTCTTATGCTCATTCATGCGCACTTGCGTGCTTTGTGCTCCTTTTAAGCCCGTTTTGGTGTGCATTTGCGCTCCATGTTATTGGGGGTAAGCACATGGTGCTCCCAATCCTTTCGCTCTGTCTGATTGGTGCTGGAGGTGTATTCCCATTGGGATTGTTGTTCTTACAGGTGGTTGAATCACCCCCTCTGCCAAGAAATCATGATTGTGTATAATGCACGGTCGTGCATTTTCTTGAAGCACGGATGGCTGCGGTCGTGCGCCTTCATCTGGGGAGAAAACCAGTGATCTGACTTTGTTCGTGCGTTTTTACGCACGGGCAGTTGCCCGTGTGCGAAGGAAACACACGATCGCCTGTTTTGAATGATTTTTAGCCAATCTGAATTTGTTCGTGCGTTTTGACGCACTGGCGGATTCGCCCGTGCGTGAGTAAAACGCACGGGCGCTGCTGCTTCTTCCTCAAGCCAGATTATTCGTTAAATAACGCACGGGCAATGCACGGTCATGCGTTCACCCGTGCGTGACTAAATTTCTGACCTTTTAGTATTTATGGCAGGAAATCTGCTGCAATCAGAATGATCCCCCGCGGGAAAAGCTTTAGAAGCTCGCCATTTCCACTCAGTTCGCCGCTCCAACGCCGTTTGACCTAGGAGGAGCTCCGGTGACCTTTGGCTCGCAAATCTTCCGCCAAAGCTCCCTCCTTGGCCTAATCCATCATCTTTGAGCTCAAGAACGCCATAGACGGAGAGCTTCCGCAGCATTCAAGGTGTCAAACAAGAGTTACCTCGAGATGGACCACGAAGAAAACGGGTAAAAGTAGAGGAAGGTGACAGCTCCTCCGGACCCCGGACGCAACTGAATACCGAGCACGGACGAGGCATGACAACCCTACGATTCCGACTGAGAATCTTCAGCATAGTCTTCGAGCTTCGGTTTCCTCTTTTCCCCTTCACTTTGCTTCAGAGTTTTCCTTGTATGTGCTTGCTATAGTGGATGATGTTCATAAACTCTGTGTTTTTGTTAATATGATTTCATGTTTGTGAGATCTTGTGTGGTTTATGAGATTTGAGGAGCGTCGTAGTCCCCCATCCACTCCACCGCTTTGTAGTGCTCCGCACTAGCAATTGCTAGCTGCATGTTCCGCGACTAGGTGCCTACGACCCTCATCCACTATCCTTCTCGTTCACCTGCTCACCGAAGCACGACATTGCGGCCGTTGCATCCATCTCACCTTGCGAAGCAGAGTTTTGACCCGCATTTCATTTCTGTGTAGTAATTTAGGAAACCAAAATCAAAGCCCCGATTTTTCCTTTAATCTACTCTCGTAATTATTTTCTCAATCCGAAGAGTCAAACTAACCACGCGCATTCCTTGAGAGACGATATTCGGGGACGTACACCCAACTTTATTACTTGTGCGACCGGTGCACTTGCTGTTACCGCATCATTCTACGAAGAGTACTACAAAGAGTCCTATGCAGAGTCCTATGAAGAGTCCTATGAAGAGTCCTACAAAGAATCCTATGTTGAGTCATATGAAGAGTCCTAACAAGAGTCCACAAAGAGTCCACAAAGAGTCCTATGAAGTTTCCTACGAAGAGACTTAAGAAGAGTCCAATAAAAATATCTACTAAGAGTCCTACGATGAGTCCAATTTGGTCTCCTACAAAAAGTCTTAAGTAGAGTCTCAAGAATTCTCCTAAGAAGAGTACAATGTAGAGTCCTACGAAGTGTGCTACAAAGAATCCTATGAAGTGTCTTACAAAGAATTCTAAGAAGAATCTTACGAAGAGTCCTACAATGATTCCTAAGTTGAGTTGTATGAAGAGTCCTAACAAGAGTCTTACAAATAGTTCTATGAAGTGGCCTACAAAGAGTTTTATAAAGCGTCCTAAGTAGAGTACCAAAAAGATTCTAAAAAGAGTTCTACAAAATGTGCTATGAAGAGTCCTACCAAGAGTTCTACGAAGAGTCCTATGAAGAGTCCCACGAAGTGGCCTAAGAAGAGTCCTATGAAGCGTCCCAAAAGAGTTCTACGGAGAGTACTACGAATTTCCTATGTACAGGCCTAAAATGACTCATATGAAGAGTCATACAAAGAGTCCTATGAAGAGTCCAATGATGAGTCATTAAAAGAAGACTCCTAAGAAGAGTCCAAAAAAGAGTAATGCGAAGAGTCCTACAAAGAGACCTTCAAAGAGTCCTTCAAATATTCATACGAAGAGTCCTAACAAGAGTCTTACTAATAGTCCTTATAAGAGTCCTATGAAGAGTCATATGTAGAGTCCAACGAAGAGTCCTACTATGACTCCTATGATGAGTTAAACAAAGAGTCAACAAAAAATCCTAAGGAGAGTCATATGAAGGGTCCTACAAAGAATCTTACAATGAGTCCTACGAGGAGTATAATAAAGTGTTTTATAAATAGTGCTATGCATTTTCCTATGAAGAGTCATATAATGAGTTCTATAAAGAGTCCAAAGTAGAGTACTAGGAAAAATCCTACGAATAGTCCTATTATGAGTCTTAAGATGAGTTCTACGAAGAGCCCTACAATGAGTTCTATAAGGAGCCCTACAGAGAGTCCTAACTAGAGTCCCATGTTGATTCCTACAAAGAGTCCTAAGAAGAGTTTTAAGAAGAGACTACAAAGAGTCCTACAAAGAGTTCTTTGAAGAGTCATATGAAGAGTCCTAAGTAGAGTCCTACTAAGAGTCCTACGAAGAGTCATACAAGGAGTCCTATGAAGATTCCAACAATGAATCCTATGACGAGTCCTACATAGATTCTGACGATGAGTCCTAAAATAAGTCTTTCAAATAGTCCTATGAAGAGTCCTAAGTAGAATCTAACCAGGAGTCATACAAAGATTCCTACGAAATGTTCTATGGAGTGTTCTATGGAGTGTCCTATAAATATTCCTCCAATGAGTCCAATAAGGAGTCCAACAAAGATTTCTACAAATAGACCTAATAAGTGACTTACGAAGAGTCCTACAAATAATTCTATGTAGAGTCCAATGAAAAATCCTACGAAGTGTCATAAGAAGAGTCCAAACAAGATTCCTAAGAATAGAACTAAGAAGAGTCCTAAGAAGAGACCTACGAATCATCCAACTAGGTGTCCTACAAAAAGTTCTATGACGATTCATACAAAGAGTCCTACGATGAGTCCAATAAGGAGTCGAACAAAGAGTCCTAAATAAATTCCCAAGAAGAGTCCTATGAAGAGTCCTACAAAGATTCCTACGAATAGTCCTATGAAGAGTGCTATGTAGATTCCTACGAAGAGTCATACAAAGATTCCTTCAAAGATACCTACAGAGTATCCCACGATGAGTCCAATATTGAGTCCTATGAAGAGTCTTAAGTTGAGTCCAATGAAGAGACCAAACAAGAGTCCTTTAAAGAGTTCTATGAAGTGTCCTACAATGAGCCCTATGAATAGTCCTACAAAGAGTCCTAAGTAGAGTTTCAAAAATAGTGTATGAAGAGTCCTATGAAGAGTCCAACAATGTGTCTTAAGAAGTGTCCAACAAAGATTCCTATGAATAGTGCTACGAAGAGTCCTACGAAGAGTGCTGCAAAGAGTGATACGAAGAGTCCTACGAAGAGACCTAAGAAGAGTCCTACGAAGAGTTCTATGAAGAGTCCTATGAAGAGTCCTAAGTAGGGTCCTACGAAGAGTACTACGAAGAGTCTTACAAAGAGTCCTACAAAGAGTCCAATGAAGAGACTATAAGAGTGTCATAAGAAGAGTCCTAAGAAGAATCCTACGAAGATTCCTACGAAGAGTCCTACAAAGAGTCCTAAGAATCGTCCTAACAAGAGTCCAGTGAAGAGTACTAATAAGGGACCTACAAGGATTCCTACTAGGAGTCTTACAAAGAGTGCTACAAACAGTCCTCCGACGAGTCCTAAGTAGTGTCCTAACATGAGTTCTATGAACGGTCCCACAAAGAGTCCTATGAAGAGTCCAACAAGGAGTCCTACAAAAAGTCCTATGTACAGTTCTAACAAGAGTCCTATGAATAGTCCTACAAAGAGTCTAACAAAGATTCCTACGAAGATTCCTACGAATATTCCTACAGTGAGTCCTATGAAGTAACCTACAAAGAGTCATACAATGAGTCCGACAAATATTTCTATAAAGAGTCCTATAAAGTGTCCTATGATGAGTCTTACAAATAGTTCTACAATGAGTCCTAAGTAGAGTCCTACAAAAAATCCTAAGAAGAGTCCTACGAAAAATCATTTAAGCCCTACAAAGAATCCTAACTAGATTCCTAAGTAGAAACCTACGAAGCGTCCTACAAAGAGTCCTCACTAGAGTCTGACAAAGTGTCCCAACAAGAGTCCTACATAGAGTCCTACAAATAGTCCTACAAAGTGTCATAAGTAGAGTCCCAAGATAAGTCCTACAAAGAGTCCTAAGAAGAGTCCGACGAAGAGTCTTAAGAAGAGTCCTAAGAAGTGTTCAACGTCGAGACCTACGAAGAGTCCTAAGAAGAGTCCTACAAATAGTCCAATGAAGTGTCCCAATAAGAACCTACGATGTGTTCTACAAAGAGTCCTATAAAGAGCCCTAAGTAGAGTGCTATAAAAATCCTACAAAGAGTCCTATGAAGAGTCTTCTGATGAGTTTGACAATGAGTCCTACGACGAGTCCTATATGGAGTCATACAAGAGTCCTAACTAGAGTCACAATTTGATTCCTACTAAGAGTCGTACGAAGAGTCCTAAGAATAGCCTACGAAGATTCCTATGGAGAGTCCTATGAAAAGTTCTATGAAGAGTCATATGAAGAGTCCTAAGTAGAGTCCTACTAAGAGTCGTACAAAGAGTATTACAAGGAGTCCTACGAAGAGTCCAATGAAGAGTCTTAAAAAGTGTCCTAAGAAGAGTCCTAAGAAGAATCCTAAAAGAATCTTACGATGAGTCCTACGAAGATTTCGAAGAAGAGTCCAATGAAGAGTCCTAAGAATACAATTAAGTAGAGTCCTAAGAAGAGACCTACAAATGGTAATACTATGAGTCTTAAGAAGATTCCTACAAATAGTACTACGATGAGATCTAAGTAGATTCCTACGAATATTTCCACAAAGATTCCTACAAAGATTCATACAAAGAGTCCTACAAGAGTCATATGAAGAGTCTTACGTGGAGCCCTACAAAGAGTCATACGTATCTATTACTTACAAGAGTCCTACAAAGAGTTGTACAAAGATTCCAACGAAAAGTCCTACGAAGAGTCCTAAGAAGAGTCCTACAAAGAGTCCTACAAAGAGTACAACGAAGAGTCCAATGAAGATTACTAGGAAGAGTCCAAAAAAGAGTCCAAAAAGGTGTACTATGAAGAGTCCTACAAGGAGTCCTAAGTAGAGTCCTAATAAGAGTTCTAACAAGACTCCTATAATGAGTCCTATGAATAGTTCTAGGAAGCGTCCTATGAAGAGTCCTAAGTAAAGTCCTACGATGATTCCTATGAAGATTATTACAAAATGTCCTATGAAGAGTCCAATGAAGTGTGCTAAAACATTTCCTAAGAAGAGTCCTAAGAAGATTCCTAAGAAGAGTCCTAACAAGAGTACAATGAAGAGGCCTAAGAATAGAACTAAAAAGCGTCCTAAGAAGAGACCTATGTTGAGTCAAACTAGGAGTCCTATGAAGAGTCCAATGATGCATCCTATGACGAGTTCTACAAAGATTCCTACGAAGAGTACTAAAAAGTGTCTTTCGAATAGTCCTTTGAAGAGTCTTAAGTAGAGTCCAACCAAGAGTTCTACAAAGAGTCCTATGAAATGTCCTATGGTGAGTCCTATGAAGTGTCCTATAAAGAGTCCTACAATGAGTCCAATGAGGAGTCCAACAAATATTTCTACAAATAGTCCTAATAAGTGACGTATGAAGAGTCCTTCAAAGAATTCGGAGTAGACTCCAATGAAAAATCTGAAGAAGTGTCCTTAGAAGAGTCCTAACAAGAGTCCTATGAATTTTTCTAAGAGTCCTAAGAAGATACCTATGAAGCATCCAACAAGGAGTCTTACAAAAAGTCATATGAAGATTCCTACGAAGATTTCTACAAAGAGTCCTACGATGAGTACTATAAGGATTCTGACAAAGAGTCCTAAGTAGAGTTCGAATAGGAGTTCTACAATGAGTCCTATGAAGAGTCTTACGAAGAGTCCTATGAAGATTCCTATGTAGATTCCTACGAATCTTCCTCGAAGAGTCCTATGAAGTGCCCTACGAAGAGTCCCACGAAGAGACCTACATAGAGTCCTATGAAAAGTCCAAAGTTAAGTCCTATGAAGAGTCCTAACAAGAGTCCTATGAAGAGTGTTAGGAAGTGTTCAATAAAGAGTCCCACAAATAGTCCTACAATGAGTCCTAACTATAGTCCCAAGATGAGTGCTATGAAGAGTCCTATGAAGAGTCCAACGATGAGTCCAAAAAAGAGTCCTACGAAGTGTCCTATGAAGAGTCCTATAAATGGTCCTAAGAAGAGTCCTATAAGGAGTCCAAAGAAGTGTCCCATGAAAAGACCTACGATGAGTTCGTCAAAGAGTCCAATGTTGAGTGCTACGAAGAGTCCTATGAAGAGAATTATGATGAGTTCTACGAAGAGTCCTACGACGAGTCCTTTATGGAGTCCTACAAAGAGTCCTAACTAGAGTCCCAAGTTAAGTACTATAGAGAGTCAAATGAAGAGTACTTTGAAGTGTCCTAAAAAGAGTCTACAAAGAGTCCTGCGAAGGCTTCTACGATGTTTCATAGGAAGAGTCCTAAGTAGAGTCCTGCGAAAAGACCTACGAAGAGTCCAATGAAGAGTCTTAAAATGTGTCCTAAGAAGAGTCCTAAGAATAATCCTAAAAAGAGTCCAACAAAGAGTCCTACGAAGAGTTCTAAGAAGAGTCCTAATAAGAGTCTAATGAAGATTTGTAAGAATAGAACTAAGAAAATTCCAAAGAAGAGACCTACAAAGGGTCCTACTAGGACTCTTACAAAGAGTCCTACAATTAGTACTATGATGAGTCCTAAGTAGAGTCCATGTATAGTCCTACAAAGAGTCGTACAAAGTGTCATACAAAGAGTCCTACAAAGAGTCCTATGAGGAGTCTTACGTGGAATCCTACAAGGAGTCCAAAGTATCTATTTCTAACAAGTGTCCAACGAATAGTCCTATGAGGAGTCGTACAAAGATTCCCACGATGAATCATACAAAGTGTCTTAATAAGAGTCCTACGAAGAGTCCGATGAAGATTCCTACAAATATTCCTACGAAGAGGCTTAAGAAGTGTCCTTTGAATATTACCAGGAAGAATCCTAAGAAGAGTCTTAAAAAGAGTCCTACGAAGAGTCCTACATAGAGTCCTAAGTAGAGTCTTAACATGATTTCTAACAAGACTCCTAGAAAGAGCCCTACGAATAGTTCTAGGAAGCTTCCTACAAAGAGTCCTATGTAAAGTCCTACGATGATTCCTGTTTGCCCGGAAGTCTGACCTCAGCCTTTCGATCAGAATTATCGGCCCCGTCGTTCTCGATTTTCTGAGACCGCTCAGACCGCATGTCCCATGTTTGGCAAAATCCTCTAAGGAATAGGCGGTCATCTTCCAGCGAGACCGCGTGCAAGCATGGTCTGAAGATTTTTTTTCTCTTTTTGCTATTTGCAACCCATGTATCTTTTCTTTTCTGCCCCAGTTCTCCAGTGCCCCGGGCAACCCGATATTTTTGGACCTGCCTATTTGGGATGGTCCCAACATCTATAAATAGAGGGGTATGGGTACCAGAAAGGGGATTTTTAATTCGAGCCTCCAACTTATGACTTGTATAAGTGGTCTCAAATTTTGTCACTTTTCTACCTCTCACCCTGACCTCTTTTAGACCTTCCTGTAACCCTTTTTTGATCAATCAAAGCAGGTTTTTCCTCAGTAACCTCTCTTCTGACATCCTTTAGCCCAAGTAATAGGAACTCTATAGTTTCCCCACATCCTTTGAAGTGTGAGTTTTGGATGTACAAATTTCGTGCCAACAGAACAAACACGTGACCTTCTGATCGGTGTGCTTATGCTAATATAGCAGACAGACAAGATGTTAGACCTCAAAATCCAGCATGTCAGCGGTCACCCTTCGAGCAGCGTGACATCCTTAGAATCCTTTGAGCATTGCGTCGAGGTCTGCCTTCAGTGAGCTCATCGAGAGGCTGACCAGGCTCGGAAGGAGACCGCCCGTCAGCTTGAAACCATGAATCAAATTCTGGTTGCGATCTCCCAGAGGATCATTGCTCTGACTAATCAGGTCACCACCCCTAATCCCCTAGTTGGCGGTCACGCTCCTGACCGCGCGATCCCTCATCCTTTAGCTCCTCTACGGTCTCAGGGTGAGGAGTTTGCAGCTCGCCGAGTTTTATTTAGAGCAGCATCTCAGAGAACCACATCCCAAGGGCAAAATTTCCAGGAGGACTATGCCTATCCTCCAACTTCTACTACTGCCACTCCTTTTTCTTCATCCGATGTTGTTGAAGTGGAGGAACCTTCTCCTTTCATTAACACAGTTCATTGGGAGCCTATTCCCAACCGCTTCAGGGAGTCCTGTTTGCCTATTTTAACGGAGAGAGTGACCCCGTCTCTCATCTTCAGGATTTTGAGTCAGCTATCCCTCTGAGATCTCTCTCAGATGAGATGAGGTAGATGCTTTTGATCACCTCCTTAAATGGGCAAGCATGGGAGTGGTTTTACAAACTACCTCTCCAGTCCATCATCTGCTTTTCCGGTCTGAGGCAAGAGCTCCTTCTGAGGTTAGCAACCTCAAGGAAAAGGAAGAGTGGCCCCGCAACGCTCTTCAGAATTAAGCAAGGAGAAAGCGAGACCCTAGCTCGCTTTGTGGATTGCTTCCAGAAAGAGATCCTTAGAATAAGGGACGTTGATCCCTCCCTCTATATGGTGCCTTTGGGAATGGCCTCTAGGAAGACCCTCTAAAGTTTGAAGTCACCACCCGGGAGCCTAGCTCTTTTTAAGAGCTAATCAGATTTGCAAACCGATTCATAGAAAGGGATATCAGCAACCCAAACTATGTTTCCAATTTGAAATCCAGAGCCAGTAAGAAGGGCTCCACTGGATTCTATCCTACGCAGCATTCGACGAAACCTCCTAGTCATGAAATCCAGCCTCTTGCTCAAAGGGGGAGGAACTTTTACCATCACCGTCTGTATCAGGGTCATCAGCAATTCCAGCCAAAGGTACATATGCTGCCAACTCCGGCTACTCCAGCCCCTCAACCAACACCTGTTTGTCAGGTCCAGCTCTGCAAGCCGCCTATCCAAACCTCATCACAACCTTCATTCAACGAATCTCAATAGACTTTTGCCGAGCTCAATCTTTCTATGAGCGAAGTAGTGCAAATCCTCCAAAAGTAGCCTTTTTAAAAAAGCATGCTCCTCTACAGTCAGATCCCAAGTCCATATACCTCTCTCTCTATTGTGAACATCACAGGGAGAGAGGAAATTTGACAGAGAATTGCCAAGCTCTCTGCATGCTGGTGGAGAACCTCCTGAAAGAAGTAAAGCTACAGGACTTGGTCCTGAAAGGAGATTCTGCAAAAGCTATAACATCTAAGAGGAAAGAGGTAGTGGAAGCTCATTGGTAGTGTGAGGAAGTAGATAAAATTGGCCACATTGGCAACGTTGGCTATCTGAATGAATGTGTGGAAGCTAACGATGAGGGCGCCTTAGGCTACCTCTTCTGCATTCATGGAGGTGCAGGGCGTGAATCCTCCAGGAAAGCTAATCTCGCAAGATTTTATCGTTCAGAAGTCGTTGATACCTCGTCCTGTGCTCCTGTTCGGGGGATGGTCACTTTTATGCAAGATGACCTTCCTCCCACCGTCAATCCCTACAATGATGTTGTAGTCATTAAGACGGTAATTGGAATTTATACAGTGGAGAATATTCTGATCGATACTAGAATCTTGGTGAATCTTTTGTTCAAAGTAGAATTTGAGGCCCTGAAGACTGGAAAGACTCTTCTTTTCACCGAAGGGCCACTCTACGACTTCTTTGGGGGAGAAAAAAGATGTGGAAGGAAATATCACGCTCTCGATGACACTTGGAGGAGTCACGAAGTTTGTCAAATTTATAGTCGTTGAAGCTCCGTACAGCTACAATGCAATATTTGGAAGGCCAATTTTGAAGAGGTACAAAGCGGTGGTTTCTAAATTTCACCTAGCTGTGAAGTTTTCTTTCAATGGAAAACAGTATCAAATTAGACGCGATCAAAAGTAAGCTTGGGAGTGTGATGTGAAGATGGTCAACGTGAACGAATCATCTCCTCCCAAGATAGTTGAAGCTTCCCCAACACATTAAGTCTCAGATCATGCCAAAACTGCGGAAGAAATAGTAGAAGAAGATGCTAGAGATGGAGCTCTCTTGGAATCTGCCCAAGAGACTCAAGCCTTTCCCATCAACAAAGAAGATGAGAGCAAGAAATCTCTATCAATGTAGAGTTATATGAAGAAGATAAAAGTCGTCTCATCTCTTGGCTTCTGTAGAACCTGGATGTCTTCACTTGGTCAGCAGAAGAAAAGTTACGAGTCAATCCTGATGTTGCCTGCCATCATCTCAACATAGACCCAAAATTCACTCTTATCAAACAAAAGAAGAGAGCAGTGGTGGTAACCTTCGCTAAACCCATTCAAAAAGAGGTGGAAAAGCTCCTGAAAGCCAAATTCATCCAGGAAATTCAATATCCGTATTGGGTGTCGAATGTTGTAATAGTTAAAAAATATGGGGGGGGGGGGAGGAATGGTGAATATGTGTTGATTTCACAAAACTTTAAAATGCTTGCCTGGATCATTGCTTCCCCTTGCCTCAGATAGATTCATTATTTGATTCTACGGTAGGGTATTTTTGCATGAGCTTTTTAGATGCATTCTCTGGTTATCACCAAATAAGAATGCACGAGCCTTATATCCGTCTTACCACATTCATCACCAATGATGGATGTTTTTGCTATCTTGTAATGCCTTTCGGGCTGCAAAACACCGGAGCCACTAATCAAAAAATGATGGACACGACCTTTAAAAATCAAAAACAAAAATTTGGAGGCCTATGTGGATAACCTCCTAATAAAAAATAAACCTTCTCTGCTCACCTCGATGATCTCACTGATAGATTTACAACTCTCCGAGCCTTCAATATGAGGTTTAACCCGTTGAAATGTGTTTTGGGGGAAAGTAAGGGAAAATTCCTTGGTCATCTCCTCACTCCGGAGTGGTTGGAAACAAATCCGGACAAGGTGAAAGCAATTCTTGATATAACACCTCTGAGGTCATCTAAAGAAGTTCAACTGTAGGCAAAAGATTGGCAGGCCTAAGCCATTTTATATCTCGCTCGGGAGATAAGAGTGCTCGTATCTTTAAGACTCTCAACAGAGGAGCAAAGTTTGAATTGATAAAGGAATGTGATGATGCCTTCAATCATCTCAAAAAACAGTTAACATCAACTCTTTTTCTTCAAAGCCCACGAGAAGGGGAGGACCTTTTTCTTTATCTTGGAGTCCGATCGGATGTAATCAGTTCAGTGTTGGCCATAGAAGAGAAAAAGAGAAAATTTCCAGTAGATTATGTGAGTAACGTATTAAAGGATGCGGAAACTCGATATCCGATCCTTGAGAAGTTGGCATTAATGTTTGTCACATCAGCTTGAAGGTTGCGGCCTTAATTCCAAGCTCACTCCATTCAGGTTGTGGCAGATCTCCCATTAATAAATGTGCTATAAAAGCCAGAACATTCTGGCAGATTGGCAAAATTGGCAATGGAGCTCAACGAGTTTGATATTTCATATGTGCCTAGAGTAGTAATCAAAGATCAAGTGTTAGAAGATCTTATGATCGATGAGGCAGAAGCTAATTCAGAAAAGGAGGTTGGAACACCTCTTTCTTGGACAATTTTTGTCGGTGGAGCTTCAGGAAGGAATTCGTCAATGGCAGGACTGGTATTGATTAAACCAAATGAGGTTAGGCTGGATCAAGCTCTAAAGTTCTATTTCCCAACAACAAACAATCATGCAGAATATTAAGTGTTGCTCACAGGTCTCAGGTTTGCAAGAGAGTTGGGTATTGATGACATCTCAATTGAATGGAACCTTTGAGACTAGAGATTATATTTTGAAACAATATCTAACTCTGGTAAAATTTGAGATAGGCAAGTTCAAAAGCTTCACAATTCAACACATTCCACGTTCAAAGAACGCAGTAGCGGATGAGCTAGCAAAGTTTTGTTTTCTTTCAGGAGGAACAACTTCAGAGTTATTCCATCCAACTATTGAAGGAGAGGTTATGCAAATTGATAAACGTCCATCTTGGGTGGATCCATTCATCCTCTACCTCTCAACTGTGGAGTTCCACCAACCAGTGAAGGATATGAAAAGATTCAAATTATAATAGCATATTATTATGTTATCGCAGGAATGCTGTACAGGAAGAATTTTCTTTCACCACTAGCAAGATGCGTCTCTAAAGAAGAAATTCTAGTTGTACTTCAGGAGGTTCATTCTGGAGAGTGTGGCAGCCACTTGGGATCTAGGACTTTGGAAAAAAGGATTCTAAGGCAAGGTTATTTCTGGCCTCAAATGATAAAAGATGCCAAGAAATTCGAAGAGAAATGTGTTAAATGCCAAAAGATTGCTCCTCTTCAACACCAACCAGCTCAAATTAATATCAACTATGTGGCCATTTGCGGTTTGGGTAATGTATTTGATTGGGCCTTTCCCTTTAGATAGTGGATAACGCCAATTTATTCTTGAAATGACCAACTACTTCAACAAATGGACGAGGAAACGACGTTTGCCAGAACCACTACTCAAATCGTGAAAAAATTTATATGGGGAGAGATCATATGCATGCATGGAATACCTATGACAATTATTTCTTGTAACGGTCCTTAGTTCAACAACTCTGATTTAATAAATTTATGTGATCAAATTGGCACCGAGCTGCGATTTTCTTTGGTACATTATCCAAGGAGTAATGTGCAAGTGGAGGATGCTATCAAGTTGATCACAAATCTCTTGAAGAAGAAACTGGAAAATCTTCGAGACAATGGGTAGAACAACTATCTTCGTTGCTCTGGGCTTTGAGGACAACTCCAACCTCAGCTACTAGAGAAAATCCTTTCAAGCTATCCCATGGCTCTAAAGCTCTTATCCCAGATGAGTTCGAGGTGAAGAGTCTCAGAGTACTAATATCTAAACATAATGAAGATCGTTGGATGGAAGGAATTGATGAAGGGTTAAAGTGTAGTCTTGATCTTATTGAAGAGCTAAGAGATACAACAACAATTAGACAAGAAGAAGTATAAACAAGGATGACCTTATACTTCGATAAGAATGTCAGAGTAAAAGAATTTGTTGTTGGGAATCTAGTCCTCATGAATCTAGATGCGGCAGCAAGATATGGCTCAGTTGGAAAGCTCAATCCAAATTGGCCAGGACCATTCATCGTTAAAGAGGCGCATAAGAACAGTGCTTATCATCTCCAGACTTATGGAGGGGAAGAGTTGTCGCACACCTGGAGCGAAGATAATTTGAAATGTTTATTTTCTTGATAATCTTGTCTTTTCATTTCTTTTCATTATTCATACAAGTGTTATGATGTCGACATCCAATCGACGCAACTTCTTCCATGCGTCGATACCAGATCAACGCAATCTGAAGAAAGCGCCGAATATAAATCCACGCAACTATCAACATACGTCGAATGGATATCGACGCATACAAACTCAGAGCAACTTGAATGCATATCCTCCAAAAACCTTCCATCTTAACCCCAATTCAGGACCCTTTCATCCTGATCGAAATTTTCATCCTGATCGAAATTTTTATCCTGATCAAAACTTCTATTCTAATCAAAAATCTTTTCATAATCAAAATTACTATCCTAATCAAAACTTTTATCCTAATCACCATCTCTATTCCTCCCTAAACTCAAATTTCCTTAGTCAAAAGAAAAACAGATGTTATATTTGCAATAAAATTGGACATACTGCCAAACAGTGTTGGCATAATCAATCAAATTGTTCTTAAAATTAGTCCTAGAGTAACTTAGAAAACTTTAGGAATAGGAAGAAATATTTTCTCAAGGAAAATCCAGAATCTGTCAAATAAAGTCACATCGACTTCGAATCGATGCACCGTCGATAACTCAGTTCAATAAATGAAATCGACGCATGTATCGACTCCAATCGATGCATACGTTGATAGGAAACCCTATCATCCCAAACCAGACTATATTGACACTCACGTCGAATTCCATTCGACGTAATGTCGACTTCATGAAAACGAGCGGCAATACTAAAATATTTTTGGTCACATCCATTGTTGTACCGAATAAGCCTCGAATTGTGCCTCGTTTCGACGTTTCACCTAACTTAAATAGACTCTTCAGTTAGAAACCTTCACACCCTCTGCATTTTTCATCCGTCTTGCTCCTCAGTCCAACCATTTCTTCCTCTCTATCACTGACCTAAAATGGCTCCTAAGACCAACTCAGGCTTTGACATTGACCTCGAATCTTTCCAAACCGCCACAGAAAATTACAAGAGCATCATAGCTCTGTTTACTGAAGCTGGATTAGACAAGCTCATCTCCACAATATGCAAGCTCCTGGAGATAGAACTCACAAAGCTCATGACTCATGTGCAGATATCTGAACAAGGAGAAATCCAAGGAACAATCCATGAGACACCTGTCTCAATTTCTGCAGAACACATTAGGACCACCTTTGATCTACCAACAGGTACAATCAAATAATATCCTTGTTCAAATAGGGAAAGCAAATCATTTTCTAAAGAATAACTAAAATAATTCCCCTATCAGGTGATGAACCTATGGAACTTACCCTTGATGAAATAAAGAATTTGTTAATCACCATGAAGTTCTCCAAAGATAGACCAATCCACCTGAAGAAAATAGACTTCTTTGAGGAGTATAGACTGTTGGCAGACATAGTAGGGAAAATATTACTATGTAAGATCTCTGCTCATGATGCAGTGCCCAAGCAGCAACTGAACATCATGGGGGCCCTTGTGCTGAAGAAGATGGTAGACTGGGCAAGCTGCCTGCTGAAAATGATCGGCTTTAAATATTCTCACAAAGAGAATGCCTACATGAGAATTATGAGCCAAGTACTCTTCCACTCCTTCCCTGACCTATGTAGGTCAAAAGGAATCCCCATTCCACCTGGAAGAGGATGTCCATAGCTCTCTTCTCAAAATGGACCAGGCAATTCCCAAGCCTTGTGCCATTCCTGAAAGGACTCCATCTCCTCCCAACTCTCCTGCTCATCCATCATCACCTCTTCCTCCTCCTCATACAGACATCTCCTCTGTACCACCATTATCCACACCTTCACAAATACCAACTCAGTCACCTTCTCAAACCTCTTCTATTCCTCCACCTCCTCCATCAAATACACCTCCTCAACACACTACAGTCCCCTCTCCACCTTCTACACATTCACCTCCACCATTATATCCTCCTCCATCACCACATTCTGAACCATCTCCATCCACTAAAAACCTCATCACTCAATGCATCCAATCCACAGCCCAAAGATTCCAAGCAATGTTGGATGGGCACTGCTCCAAGATTCATTCCTCCATCTTACACATGCAGACCCAAATAGATGGGGTCAGTGCCTCTGTGCAAAGCCTGAAGACCTCTATCTCTTCTTCAAAAGTCACCAGATCTTTCTTAACCTCCTTGGCCAAGAAGGTCAAGAAGGGGGAGAAGTTAGATGAAGAACAACTCTCCATTCATAAATCTCTCTCTCACAAGTCTCTTCCTACCTCAAAACCTGATAGTCTTGCACTGCTCAAGACCATTGGGAATGAAGTAGTACCAGAGCTACATACTGAAGAGAAGACATCAGATGTACTGATTATAGCAAGAAAAGATGCACAACAAGTGGATCTATTACAAGGGGAGGCAAGTAGAGCAGAGAATGAAGCTGAAGAGGAAGCTGAAGCTCAGGGGGAGCCAGATGCTGTTATACCTGAAAATGGAGATATGAAAGAAACTGAAAAAGAAGTAGAAGGCTCAAAAGAAGTTCCATCCCAGGGGGAGCAACCTGCTGTAACTCAGGGGGAGTTGAGTGAACTACCTGCTACTGAGAAGGGGCAACCCACTGATGGCGCAAATCTCACACACCGCTATAGGCGGTAGCTCGACTGCGACACGAAACGGCAGTGTACCGATCGTTCAAGTAATATAAAACGAGGAGTAATCCCCGAGTATCGAATCTCTTGAGGAACACTGTAAGGTGGAGTTAGGTTTCGAGGAAGGACTTGAGAATGAAGTGCTTAAGAGCGGATGGATGCGGAAACGGGGGTTTTGGTTTTGTGGAAAACAAAGAGAAAATGCTATAACTACTCCTATGCAATGCCACTATGCAAAGCTTCGCTCGGCGGGATGGAAGACTACGTAGGCCTTGAACGCCCTACTTCGTAAGGGCGGATGGACGAGTAGGCTAGCGGAGTGAGGGTCGCAAGCACCTCTTCGACAAGCACGCCACTAGCAATTGCTAGTGCGGCACACGACAACCAACAATCCAGACCACAAGGCACACCTCAAAATAATAAGCAAGAATACTCAAATCACATAGACATAATCAAGTATAAATGCTAATAATCAAGCACGCTTCATCATAATGTTAGATCTAACTACATAGACATCAATAAGAGAAGAACAGAGCAAGAAATCGACCGAATCCGAAGGCTCGTTGTAGATTCACGGTTGGAATCGCCGGGTTGTCAATCCGCGTCCAAGCTTGGTCCGCAACTACGTCCGGGGTAGAGAGAGCTGTCACGACTCTCCAATGGACCCGTCTTCTTCGTGTCACGATCCGGTAGAGGTTGCAAACTTCCTCTTGCTTGATGGTAATGGCGGCTAGGTCTACCTTTGAAGCTCTTGGATGAAGGAGGCGGCCGAGAGGAAACTCCGGCTCAAGATTGGCGTGAAGAGCAAGCCCGGAGCACCTCCATATGGTGGGCGACGGTGGAGGGGCGAATCTGGACGAACTGGAGCAGAAAACGGCGGAATACGGCGGGCTATATGACCTAAATCGCGAGCAGCGATATTTATAGGCGCTGGAATAAATAGTGCGCACGGTCATTGGCGCACGACCAGTGGTCGTGCGCACTAGAATCCTGTGATCGTGCGCTCTGCCTGGACGGAGCCTGCAAAGACAGAAATTGTAAAATAAAATGTTCGCACGACCGGTGGCGCACGACCGGTGGCGCACGACCGGTGGTCGTGCGCACTATCGTAGGTGGTCGTGCGCAATAGATGAAACAGAACTCATAAAATTACTGTTAAGTGCGCACGAATAGTGGCGCACGACCGGTGGTCGTGCGCACTGGAGTTGATGGTCGTGCGCACTACAGCAAACAGAACTCATGAAAAAGGTGTTAAGTGCGCACGATCAGTGGCGCACGACCAGTGGTCGTGCGCAATAGAACCGGTGATCGTGCGCAGTGTTCCTGTGCAGAATTGCACCGGGAACACTCGCCCGACTCCTATTCCCAGCACAACCACAAATCTAGCCACTGAAAGGGGCACTTAACAGCGCATGAAAACAACTAAAGACATTAAGCATAAAATCACACCAAAGTGGGCCTATAAGTGCACCTAGCATAGAATGACCAATATGAGCTAAAACAGGGCTAAAGTGCAGTGAAAAGACTAAATAGATGGCCCAGATGAGTCCATAAAAGTGTATATGATCAGGACTCATCACACCCCCAGACTTAACTGTTTGCGCGTCCCGAGCAAACAAATTCTAAGCGAACTAGGAAAGAACAGTAGATGGCTTAAGACTACAATACAGAGTACCATGCGAAGTCACATGCTCACGTGCATTAGAAAAATAGTAGAAAAGATATCTGATTATAAAAACAGTTTATATATTTCTAAAAGAGTAAAAGCATATTACAACTACTCAAAATGGTGAACAACGGTGAATCATTCGGTCATGCATACGGAGAAAGTAAACTAAGCGCTGAGATGAGCATTGCTCAAGATTGGGATGCCGGACAAACTCCACTGAAATCCATCAGTGTCGGTGTCCATAAGCTTGCCCGGTCACATTCTCTCCACGGCACTAGTTTGACTCAAATGCGTGAATCAATAGGACTTTAGGTTTTAAATGAGGCTTGGGTTTAGGTGAGGATAAACAAAGATAAAAACGACGGCTCAAACACTAAACCCAAATGAGCTAATGCAGGAAACTATCCTCATTCACCACACAAACACGCGGGTACACAACACCCCCAGACTTGGACTTAACAGCATGGGTGCGTGCACCGCCTACTCCCAAACATAAATCTATACATAAAGATTTTCAATTAAACACTCCTTCTCTTTCCTTTCTTTTTAACTTCTTTTCTTTTCTTTTTTCATTTTTTTTTCTTTTCTTATCATTTTCAGCAAATAAACAAAAGGACACATCCACATCTTCACAAACATATTACCACATCAACAACCCAACTCATGAAAATAATAAACAGCTAAAGCTCAAATTTTGGGTGTGCGACTAGGATTGGCTTTTGGGCTTTGGTGAAATAAAAGTGGGGCTGAATCAAAGAACGGGTAGGCACAACTGGGCTAGCGAGGATATAGCGGTAGGGATAGGCACAAAGGCTCAACCGGGCCAAAATGATGGCCTATATCACATTCACACAATTGACTAACCGTATACCCATGCTTCAAGAATCGCTTGGGGCAAGTTCTAGCCACCGAGAAAGATTCTCCTTTCTCCCGACTCAAGCAATACGAGTCTAGCGATCGTTTACACATATCCCTATGCTACCATTTGATTCACACCGGATTCACCATTTGAGTAGAGTAAACAACATTTACACTAATAGAGAAAAATATAAAACCATAGTATAAAAAGAAATCTAATCTACACAAATCTCTATGCAACCGAGCACTCGACTAGGAGCACTACTAGAGTCAACATTTTACTCTGCTACATAGTCCTAAGCCATCACCTAGACTTTCCCAAATAAGCAGAAGAATTAAATTCACAACAGAGCAGGCAAACAGATGAGTACACGCTCAAGTGGGTGATGTGGTGTGCAATGAAAATAAACAAAACATTTTAAATGAAATCTTCTAGCATGCAGTGCAATAGTGCACGTGAGCGGGTAAACAAAACTACTCTCCCCCAGACTTAAACTAAACAATCTGCATAATATATGACATGAAAATCAGCAAAGGCTAGGGGAAGAGAGTACCCAATGCTCAGCAAGTGAGCATACCAGAAGATTGGCGTGTAAGCTAAAATGAGCTGCAACATCCGCCATCCAGAGAAGATACCTGCAGGGGTCAGCTCCGCAAAAACAAAAGACAAAAGAAAACTGAAAAGAAAGTACTCCTAACTAAACATGATTAGAAGAACTAAGAATGCAGGAAAAGAAAGATAACTACTGGGGTTATTGTCCTCCCAGCACGACTTATTCAAACTTTAAGAGTTCTAGCTAATGGGCCTATGGAAGGAGAAGTGGACAGGTAACTGGCCTAATATCCGTGTCGGTAGCGGGTACCTATACGGAGAAAGAACAGTCACGCCTCTACCCGAATATAAATACCTGCTCCTCACAGGTAGAGGGAAAAGAAAGTAAGAAGAGGAGGAGGCCTGGTCCTCACTCATCTCACCAAAACTATCCTTGCCCAGCAAGGTATCGTCCACAGCAGGTCCGCAGGAGGAGAAGGCAACGAATGAGGCTTCCTTAATGGAGGAGGGATCAACCTCCTCGCATAAAAGGACACACTCATCATTGACTTGAGCACAAAGCTCCAAGTCCTCCTGAAGTACCTGTGAAGATTCAACCTGCACAGGCTCGGGTGAAGAAGGGGGATCGAGAAATAAACAAGATGAAGAACATAAATAAACATCAATCGGGGGGGTGATCCCGGTCTCACTCCCGGCAGGATCCAAGGGTAGATCACTATCATCATCGTAAATATCATAGCAAGGGGGACTTGAGAACTCAGGAGCCTCAGTGGTGATTTGGACCTCCTCGTCCCATGAAGAAGTGCAAACCTCCTCATCAGAGAGAGTATCCTCCTCATCCCACCAAGGTGCATCATCGTGTTCAAAGTATTCATTCTCCCCCTCAGGGAAAATGACATCCTCATCCCACTTTGGAGCACCCTCCGAGTCAGAAGCATCACCCAGCTCCTTTACTTCGATAGGATCATAAAGAATATGTGTAGAAAAATCTTGCAAAGAAACTGGAGGGACAAAAATATTCGGTTCCTCCACAAAAAGATCTGCTAAAGCCTCCCCGATGGAAAGAATACTTTCCTCATCATACTCAGGTGCATCTAGGAGCTCCCATTCCTCTCCTTGTTGGCTAACAGATGAGTGATCATCATCACTGGGAGTGAAGCCATAAACAGGGAGTGAGGAGTCCGTGCACGAGACAAGCTCAGGGGTAGAGGGCACAATTGCCTCCATGGGTAAAGAATGAGCGATAGGGACAATGTTGTCCTGAGTGGAGGGGTGGCGGTCAGGCTTGAAAAGACTAGGACAGTCCTTCAATTCATGACCCTCTCCTCGACACAACAAGCAAACAATGTTCCTACACTGCCTAGCATTCAACTCATTCATTTGGTCTATATAATAAACCATCTTATCATTAAAGCTAGGTGAAATATCCCATGACGACATTTTCAAAATTCAAAGCAGATAAAAAGAAACTGAAATTCTTTGCAAGGAAATCTACACAACTAGAAAAACTCCTTGAATAAAACTTGCCTAAAACTTTAAAATAGGGGAGAAAAAATAAAAACAAACAAAAGATAATTAAAAGGCAAACAAAAATAATAAAGCGGCTATACACACTGGAAGAACTACTATCTCTCGGCTTTCCCTCTCAAGAAAACTCACACGACTGTGTTCCCCGGCAACGGCGCCAAAAACTTGATGGCGCAAATCTCACACACCGCTATAGGCGGTAGCTCGACTGCGACACGAAACGGCAGTGTACCGATCGTTCAAGTAATATAAAACGAGGAGTAATCCCCGAGTATCGAATCTCTTGAGGAACACAGTAAGGTGGAGTTAGGTTTTGAGGAAGGACTTGAGATTGAAGTCCTTAAGAGCGGATGGATGCGGAAACGGGGGTTTTGGTTTTGTGGAAAACAAAGAGAAAATGCTATAACTACTCCTATGCAATGCCACTATGCAAAGCTTCGCTCGGCGGGATGGAAGACTACGTAGGCCTTGAACGCGCTACTTCGTAAGGGCGGATGGACGAGTAGGCTAGCGGAGTGAGGGTCGCAAGCACCTCTTCGACAAGCACGCCACTAGCAATTGCTAGTGCAGCACACGACAACCCAATCCAGACCACAAGGCACACCTCAAAATAATAAGCAAGAATACTCAAATCACATAGACATAATCAAGTATAAATGCTAATAATCAAGCACGCTTCATCATAATGTTAGATCTAACTACATAGACATCAATAAGAGAAGAACAGAGCAAGAAATCGACCGAATCCGAAGGCTCGTTGTAGATTCACGGTTGGAATCGCCGGGTTGTCAATCCGCGTCCAAGCTCGGTCCGCAACTACGTCCGGGGTAGAGAGAGCTGTCACGACTCTCCAATGGACCCGTCTTCTTCGTGTCACGATCCGGTAGAGGTTGCAAACTTCCTCTTGCTTGATGGTAATGGCGGCTAGGTCTACCTTTGAAGCTCTTGGATGAAGGAGGCGGCCGAGAGGAAACTCCGGCTCAAGATTGGCGTGAAGAGCAAGCCCGGAGCACCTCCATATGGTGGGCGACGGTGGAGGGGCGAATCTGGACGAACTGGAGCAGAAAACGGCGGAATACGGCGGGCTATATGACCTAAATCGCGAGCAGCGATATTTATAGGCGCTGGAATAAATAGTGCGCACGGTCATTGGCGCACGACCAGTGGTCGTGCGCACTAGAATCCTGTGATCGTGCGCTCTGCCTGGACGGAGCCTGCAAAGACAGAAATTGTAAAATAAAATGTTCGCACGACCGGTGGCGCACGACCGGTGGTCGTGCGCACTATCGTAGGTGGTCGTGCGCAATAGATGAAACAGAACTCATAAAATTACTGTTAAGTGCGCACGAATAGTGGCGCACGACCGGTGGTCGTGCGCACTGGAGTTGATGGTCGTGCGCACTACAGCAAACAGAACTCATGAAAAAGGTGTTAAGTGCGCACGATCAGTGGCGCACGACCAGTGGTCGTGCGCAATAGAACCGGTGATCGTGCGCAGTGTTCCTGTGCAGAATTGCACCGGGAACACTCGCCCGACTCCTATTCCCAGCACAACCACAAATCTAGCCACTGAAAGGGGCACTTAACAGCGCATGAAAACAACTAAAGACATTAAGCATAAAATCACACCAAAGTGGGCCTATAAGTGCACCTAGCATAGAATGACCAATATGAGCTAAAACAGGGCTAAAGTGCAGTGAAAAGACTAAATAGATGGCCCAGATGAGTCCATAAAAGTGTATATGATCAGGACTCATCACCCACCTCTCCAAAAATAGTAGTATTCATTAGGAAAAGAAAAACTCCTCCTACCCCTCCTGAATGATGTGTTGAACAATATTGATACAATCTATATTTCTCTTCTCCATGCTTAAATTATGAAGTCTGTTTATATGATTCTGATTGCTTAGCATATTTCCTCTCTATATAAATGTTTTGCTTTGTTGATTAAAAGCTGATACAATTTCTCTCTATATAAGGTTAAGACAAATAGGGGGAGATTGTTGGGGAAATGATTTATCTTAACCCCTAGAATTAAGAAGAATATAAATTCTATGCATGAAAAATTAGTCTAAGTAAATATGCGTCGAATAGTATTCGACGCAACGTCGAAATATAGTCGACGTTTCTCTCAGAATGAGTCGAAGCAACTCTTAGAAGAATTCGACGTAATCTTAGTCGAGGTACCTCTGACTTCTAGTCGACGCATCTAGTGAAGTCGACGCACCTTAGTCGACGCTCCTTCCTTATTCTCCTCTCGACGTTCAGTCAGGATGAATTCGACGCTTATGTCGAATAGTAATCGACGCACATCGATATCTATAAGAAATTCAAAATCACGCCAGATCTCTTTCCTTCTTTCTGAAGATCTGATTTTTATGGAATGACATTATTCTTTTATAGCCGTTCTGAATCAGCCTTTCCTTCTATTTGATTATTGGCTAATTTGATTAAAATTATTATGGATATTATTTGAAAAAAGAATGAATGTAACACCCTGCCAGTACGAATAGTATAATAGTAGGTCCGGCCGGGACCCCACGCCATACAAACCACACTAGCTAGGAGTTAAAAGGTGATAAACAGAAAGAAACTACAACATAGTATACTAAACACTAGCGGAAGCATAAAGATTTAACATTTCCATTAGAATTGTCCACTATCATAGGAATGAAACCATGAAATAGAGTTATGGCCTTAAGGCCTTACATTTATTAAATGTACTAAAACTCCAAAACATACATCGGCACGCAGGCCCGCAATACATGAGAAAGCTAAAAAAAGGAGGTTGGCCTTCAAAGGCTAACTCAGCAAAGGGGCCACCGCCCGCTATTTCCCACTAGGCTCACCTGCACCTGCATAAGAACATTCCACCAAGCGGTGGCAAACAAAGTAACGGTCAGCACAGCTGACCAAATTATAACGACCCCACCCCTTTACCGGGGTGGCGGAGCTTCTACCCTGCAAGCAAGCCATACTAGCACAAGTACTGATATAAGAAGGTGCAACTACACAAGGTGAGGTTTCAAGAACATTCAATCTTCTAGGTTGAGCATCAAAAAGGAGGGAACCTAGGTATGCACATGATGTTGGTTGGGTTCACCCGAAGGTTCCCCACAACCGCCTAAACAACCGCATGAGGCTAACAACATCAATTCCACAAAACACTCCACCGTAAGGGCCATCGCCTTAGGTGGGAAATAGAGCTTTTGGTCGGTCTAGGTAAATCACCTTCCACGACCTCTCCCATGATCACACGGCTTACTTGAGGTAGGGACCTCTTACCGATCTGCATGGAAACGGGTTCGGTCTAGCTTTGCCCGTGCTCTAATCGTCGCGATCTATCGCACGACGTGGATACGGCTTCACCTCGGCCCGTAAGAGTTTAGCACTTTCACGTGCTACACAAAATATAAGCTACGCACCTAACCCCTTCGCAGGGATCTAGGCTCCACAAATATTCAACAAAGGAGGTACAATACACTCCGCAATCAATTTCGCGGTGAAGGTTTGCCTTCATCCAATCTCAAAGCATGGGGCTTTCGTTAGGATCTTCACAAGACGCCTACAATTTAAATCCCGCAATACTAAAGATGATTTCACGGAGTCATTCTCCGGCACGCATTCTAGGCTTAACCTAAATGCAACGTCGCAAACCAAGCATCACCGATTCGGGCTCACGACCACGAATAGGCTTCATACAAAATGCCTAAATCCGCACGACTACCTGATTTTCTACATGCAATATGCCGGGGACGGACACAATCGACCCCAAGTTCCGAAGAACTTGAGGAAAATCCTACACTTCACCCATTTGGTGAAAGGGATTCCTCATGCAAGCATAGAGAAATGAAGGAGAGGACAAATGACAAGTTGAAAGAATTGAGAGGAAGAATCGTTACCCTAGGAGAGTTCTTCTTCATCATGGATCCGAGATTGTAGACGGAGGGAAACGACCACACCGGTCTGCACTCTCCAGATCTGGAAACGGCTCGCGAAATGGAGCTCCGGAGCTCCGTCAATGGCGGGGTCTCTCCTTCTTCTTCCTTACCTCCTTCTTCTTCCTCTAGCCTAGGAGAGAGAAACACCTCAAAAGAATGAGGATTAATCTCCTCTCACAAGCCCTAAGACCCTCCAGCATTTAATCCTAGCCATTGGATCGGAATCCAAAAGATTTGGACGGCCGGATCGTCTTCTCCGCTCAAAATCGCGGAGCAGAATAAACAGGGCGCATGATCACAGGCGCACGATCACTGGTCGTGCGCGAAGAGGAGAATGGTCGTGCGATAAGCCGAGACAGAACTCTGATTCCTTGTGAATGAACGCACGATCATTGGCGCACGATCACTGGTCGTGCGCGAAGAGGACAATGGTCGTGCGCAGAGAACTGTTGTGGAATTTTTAGCCTATCCCGAGCGCAACACTACCACTCCGCCTACTTCGCTAAACTAAGAATTTTGGGTGTTACAACTCCACCTCCCTTAAAAGAATTTCGTCCCAAAATTTCGAAAACAGTAATAGCAGGAATTACAGTTATAAATTACCTGAGAGGAATAGCTCGGGGGTACTCCGCAAGCATCGCTTGCTCTCTCTCCCAAGATAGCTCCTCTCGGCCGCAATTATCCCACCGGACTTTCACCATCCGAATGGACTTGTTCCGCAACCGCTTTACTTCGGTATCTTCGATGCGTAAGGGCTTGACTTTCGTCGACAACCCACTATCAACCGGCACTTTGCCAACTGCAACGATGTGAGTAGGCTCTTGCACCGCCTTTCTCAAAACTGAAATGTGAAACACGTCGTGTAGACCGCTCAGCTCTGCAGATAGTGCAAGCCGATAAGCCGCATCACCAACATGCTCCACGATCTCAAACAGTCCTAAGTACCTTGGAATGAGCTTTTTCAAGCGTCGGATCCTTGATACCCCTTTGAACGGTTTGATCTTCAAGTAAACCCGGTCACCGACGGCGAACTCTAGGTTCCTATGCTTGGCGTTGAAGTATTTTGCTTGCCTATCCTGGGCAATCAATAGCCTTTCGCATATAGTTCGGATCGTCGAAGTTGCTTCCTCAACATCCTTTCGCTTTAATAGCTTAGTATCGCCCATTTCTTCCCAAGACAACGGCGTGCGACACTTCTTACCATAGAGGGCCTCGAAAGGTGCCATCTTTATACTGGCTTGGCAGCTATTATTGTAGGCGAACTCGATCATATAAAGATGATTTTCCCACTTCTTTCCAAAATCTAGAGCGCACATTCGGAGCATATCCTCCATAGTCCTGTTGGTCCTCTCGGTCTGTCCATCCGTTTGCGGGTGGAAGGCCGTGCTGAACTTCAATTTAGTGCCCAACAGTTCATGGATAAGCCTCCAATCTTTCGATGTGAAACGCCTGTCACGATCGCTGACGATGCTACGAGGGACACCGTGCAGCCTCACAATAATATCGACATAGAGCTTCGCTAGCTTTTCTACAGAATCATCCTTCTGGTTCGGAATAAAATGCGATACCTTCGTCAATCGGTCCACGATCACCCAGATGGCGTCGTTTCCCTGTTGCGATCTCGGTAATCCGTGCACGAAATCCATCGAAATATCGTCAAACTTCCATTCCAGAATCGGCAAGGACTTCAAAAATCCACCGGGACGTTGACATTCCACCTTCACCAACGCGCAAGTGTTACACTTGGCCACGTAGAGGGCAATGTCTTTCTTCCTACCCGGCCACCAGAAAAGTTTCTTCATGTCCATGTACATTTTCGTGCTCCCAGGGTGGATCGAGTACTTGGTATGATGAGCCTCGTACATCAACTCCGCCTGTAGAGTACCAACGCTTGGGACGCACAATCTACCATTCTTCCACATAAGGCCATCTTCGAAAGAGAAATCAGCGTTTAAACCCGTCAACGGTTCCCGCTTTATAGCGTTTCATGCTCTCGTCCAGCTCCAATGCCTGTCGAACTCGGTTGGCAAGGTGGTATTGAACCTCCGTCCAGTTCAAGCATGCTGAAGTAGACGCTCTTCGATCAACGCAAATGATCTCCATTTCTTCCAGCTCGCGGATTAGACGCTCATCGTGCATCAAAATCCAATTTGCCTGAGCGGGAGCCCGACGACTCAACGCGTCCGCAACTACATTTCCCATTCCAGGAGTATACTTGATGTCGAAGGTGTAGTCCCCAAGGAACTCCATCCGCCTCCTTTGACGCATATTCAGCTCCCTTTGATCCAGCAGGTACTTGAGGCTCTTGTGGTCGGTAAAGATGTCGATCTTCACACCATACAAATAATGCCTCCACAGCTTAAGAGCAAATACCACGACCGCTAGCTCCAAATCATGGACCGGGTAATTCCTCTCATGAACCTTCAGTTGCCGGGAGCCGTAGGCAATTATCTTTCCGAACTGCACTAGGACACAACCCAAACCACTCCCCGAGGCGTCGCTATAAATTTCGTAGCCTTCCGTACCACATGGCGAGCATTGAATGGGCGCCATGGTCAGACGGCTCTTCAGCTCTTCAAAAGCTCGTGCGCACTCGGGCGACCAAATGAACTTATGATCTTTCCTAGTCAGTTTAGTGAGAGGGAGTGCAATCCTCGAGAAGTTTTCCACAAAGCGCCTATAATAGCCGGCAAGTCCTAAGAAACTTCGGACTTCCGCTACGTTTTTCAACAAAGGCCACGCTCGGACCGCTTCTATCTTCGACGGATCAACTGCAATTCCTTCTCCACTAACAACATGACCAAGGAATGCTACTGACGATAGCCAAAACTCGCACTTGGAGAACTTGGCATATAGCTGACTCCTCCTCAAGGTGCTCAGAACTGCGTGCAGATGCCCTACATGCTCCTCTTTCGACTGAGAGTATACCAAAATGTCGTCGATGAAGACGATCACAAATTGATCCAAATACTCTCGAAACGTCCTGTTCATTAAGTCCATGAATACTGACGGTGCATTAGACAGACCGAACGGCATCACCGTGAACTCATAGTGCCCAAAATGGGTACTGAACGCTGTTTTTGGAATGTCACATTCCCTTATTCGCAGTTGATAATAGCCGGACCTTAGGTCCAGCTTGGAGTAAACCGTCGACCCAACCAGTTGGTCGAATAAATCATCGATTCTTGGAATCGGATATCGGTTCTTCTCGGTCAACTTGTTTAGCTCTCGATAATCAATACATAGATGCAAACTCCCATCCTTCTTTTTCACAAAGAGGACCGGTGCACTCCAAGGCGATGAACTTGGACGTACGTTGCCTTGCTCTAGCAGCTCTTGTAATTGGCCCTTCAGCTCTGCCAGTTCCATTGGCGCTATTCGGTACGGTGAGCGGGCCACAGGTTTGGCACCTGGCACCAACTCGATACAGAAATCAATCTCCCGATGAGGCGGAGCCCCAGAGAGTTCATTAGGAAACACGTCGGCGTACTCCGCTACAACTGGGACATCACATAACCTAGGCTTTGGCTCCGAAGCCTCCAACAAGGTGAAGAACAACTCGACGCCTTTTCTCACCGCTTTAACCACTTGGAGAGCAGACATCAGCGTCTTGCTCGCTCCTCGCATACCGACGAATGTGGTTTCTCCTTCGGTGTTCTTTCCCAGAGTGATCTCCTTTGAATTGCAATCTATGCATGCTCGCTGCTCCGAGAGCCAGTCCATGCCGAAGATCACATCGAATTCAGCTAACGGTAATAACGATGCTTCCAAATCGAAATCCTGATTTCCGATCCGCACCTTCACACGGCTCTTCCTATCCGCACTCATTCGAGATCCATTGGGTAGCACTACTTCCAATCTATCCTCTACAAAGGTAGACGGCACACCGATTCGCACCACGAAGTCCTCAGACAGAAAAGAGTGCGATGCACCCGTATCAAATAGAGCTCTCGCCGGATAGTTGAAAATTAGGACGAAACCTAATTGTACACAAATAAAGCATATAGTCGTACAATAGTATGAATTATATATATATAGCTGTAAAAGCTAACTTCTAATTCGTACCCGTGACGACATCAATTTGTCGTATAGCTTCTTGCTGGCCAAGCGAATAGACTCTCGGCCGAGTCGGAATAATGTGCTGGGAAGCCGAAGATTCCACAGCTTTACCCTTTTCCGCAGCACGAGCATGGTCCAATGCTCGGTTCTCTACCTTCGGGGGACCACTTCGACACACTGCGGCCTTGTGTCCCACCTTCCCGCAGGTGAAACACGTGATAGGACCCTGCACAGTCGTTGCTCCCGAAACATTTGAGCGGGTTTGCTCCGCCGGTTTGAACTTCCTTTTGTTCTTTCTGAACTCTGACTTGGACTGAGAGGCCGGCGCATGAAACTCAGGTTTCTTTGCCACGGTATTTGCTTGTACCCTCATCATGTCCAACTCTAGGGATCTGGCAGTTTGGACCATCACCTGGAAGCCAAACGTCATGGGGCCTGCGAGGAGCAGCCTCAACTCGTCCCGAAGCCCATCATAGAACTTATTTGGTCTTTGTCTCCTCATCCTCCACCAAGGACCCCGCATAGCGACTTAGTCTGGTAAACTCATGCAAGTAATCGTCAACGGAGCGATCACCTTGTGTCAACCTCAAGAACTGGTTTTGTAACGCAATGCGCTGGGCAGAGGGGATAAACCTCTGGAGGAACGACTTTGAAAACTCAGCCATTGTGATTTTAGTAATATCTCTACCACAGAACTTATGCAGCTCCTGCTCTTCCCACCACAGCACATCCTCTCCATCAAGAAGAAAGTGGCTAAGGTGACCATCATGGCTTCGTCCGTCGCTGTCGCCCTCAGAGTTCTTCTAACTCTTGACAACCAGTCTTCTGCCTCCGTTGGGGACTCAGATCCCGAGAAGGTAGGAGGATTAAAGCTCAGGAAGTGCTTTAATTGCTGGTCACGCACTCGCCCCACAGCTACTTGCGCAACTTGACGTTCCACCCTTGGCGCTACCGCAGGTTCCACTGCAGCTACTGGCACAGGGGCCTCAACCCTCGGTTCCACCGCAGGTTCCACTGCAGGTTCGATCACCGGGGCCGCAGCTGTAGTAGGCGTAGCAAGCTGCGCAAGCCTTTGTGGTTGAGCATTGATCATCGCGAAGACCGCTTCTGCGACCATTCTGATCATCTCAGCCGAAGGAGTGGTCGCTGGCACTTCAGCCGACCCACTACTTTCAGCGGTGTTACGGGGTCGAGACTGCCCCACAGCACTTCTAGTCACCTAAAATCATGCAAGGCACAATTTAGTGACCCACAACATATCAAACATCAATCATGGAACGCTCAGGTTCCGCAAACAAGTATGTTTTTTCATTCCTAAGTGGACATTCTTATTAGTTTTTTTTTCATTTTAGGTGAATGCACAACCCGTGCGCAACACCCCTTAAAAGGAATTCGTCCCAAATTCGCTAAACTACGAATCGACGCCTTAAGTCTGATACCAAATTGTAACACCCTGCCAGTACGAATAGTATAATAGTAGGTCCGGCCGGGACCCCACGCCATACAAACCACACTAGCTAGGAGTTAAAAGGTGATAAACAGAAAGAAACTACAACAGAGTATACTAAACACTAGCGGAAGCATAAAGATTTAACATTTCCATTAGAATTGTCCACTATCATAGGAATGAAACCATGAAATAGAGTTATGGCCTTAAGGCCTTACATTTATTAAATGTACTAAAACTCCAAAACATACATCGGCACGCAGGCCGGCAATACATGAGAAAGCTAAAAAAAGGAGGTTAGCCTTCAAGGGCCAACTCAGCAAAGGGGCCACCGCCCGCTATTTCCCACTAGGCTCACCTGCACCTGCATAAGAACATTCCACCAAGCGGTGGCAAACAAAGTAACGGTCAGCACAGCTGACCAAATTATAACGACCCCACCCCTTTACCGGGGTGGCGGAGCTTCTACCCTGCAAGCAAGCCATACTCGCACAAGTACTAATATAAGAAGGTGCAACTACACAAGGTGAGGTTTCAAGCACATTCAATCTTCTAGGTTGAGCATCAAAAAGGAGGGAACCTAGGTATGCACATGATGTTGGTTGGGTTCACCCGAAGGTTCCCCACAACCGCCTAAACAATCGCATGAGGCTAACAACATCAATTCCACAAAACACTCCACCGTAAGGGCCATCGCCTTAGGTGGGAAATAGAGCTTTTGGTCGGTCTAGGTAAATCACCTTCCACGACCTCTCCCATGATCACACGGCTTACTTGAGGTAGGGACCTCTTACCGATCTGCATGGAAACGGGTTCGGTTTAGCTTTGCCCGTGCTCTAATCGTCGCGATCTATCGCACGATGCGGGTACGACTTCACCTCGGCCCGTAAGAGTTTAGCACTTTCACGTGCTACACAAAATATAAGCTACGCACCTAACCCCTTCGCAGGGATCTAGGCTCCACAAATATTCAACAAAGGAGGTACAATACACTCCGCAATCAATTTCGTGGTGAAGGTTTGCCTTCATCCAATCTCAAAACATGGGGCTTTCGTTAGGATCTTCACAAGACGCCTACAATTTAAATCCTGCAATACTAAAGATGATTTCACGGAGTCATTCTCCGGCACGCATTCTAGGCTTAACCTAAATACAACGTCGCAAACCAAGCATCACCGATTCGGGCTCACGACCACGAATAGTCTTCACACAAAATGCCTAAATCCGCACGACTACCGGATTTTCTACATGCAATATGCCGGGGATGGACACAATCGACCCGGAGTTCCGAAGAACTTGAGGAAAATCCTACAGTTCACCCATTTGGTGAAAGGGATTCCTCATGCAAGCATAGAGAAATGAAGGAGAGAACAAATGACAAGTCCAAAGAATCGAGAGGAAGAATCATTACCCTAGGAGCGTTCTTCTTCGCCATGGATCCGAGATTCTAGACGGAGGGAAACGACCGCACCGGGCTGCACTCTCGAGATCTGGAAATGGCTCGCAAAATGGAGCTCCGGAGCTCCGTCAATGGCGGGATCTCTCCTTCTTCTTCCTTACCTCCTTCTTCTTCCTCTAGCCTAGGAGAGAGAAACACCTCAAAAGAATGAGGATTAATCTCCTCTCACAAGCCCTAAGACCCTCCAGCATTTAATCCTAGCCATTGGATCGGATTCCAAAAGATTTGGACGGCCGGATCGTCTTCTCCGCTCAAAATTGCGGAGCAGAATAAACAGGGCACACGATCACAGGCGCACGATCACTGGTCATGCGCGAAGAGGAGAATGGTCGTGCGATAAGACGAGACAGAACTCTGATTCCTTGTGAATGAACGCACGATCATTGGCGCACGATCACTGGTAGTGTGCGAAGAGGACAATGGTCGTGCGCAGAGAACTATTGTGGAATTTTTAGCCTATCCCGAGCGCAACACTACCACTCCGCCTACTTCGCTGAACTAAGAATTTTGGGGTGTTACAATGAATTCCTTTCCTTTAACAGAAATATTCATTATGGAAACTCTTATCTCTGTATAATTCTCTGTTTGCTAATTAATTATTCTCTTTTAAGCAATATATTTTATAAAGAGCTATAAATAAGAATGAGGTCGGCAGAGAAAGACAAGAAGTGATCCACCATATACATTTGAAAAAGAAGAAGAGCTCCCAAGTGAAAAGTGAGAAAGTTGAGAAAAGAGATAGTGTGCTGCAGCAAAAGAAAAAGCCTTCATCTTCTCCTTCTTCTTTTGAAGCCATTCTGCTGCAAATTCTGAAAGCTCTCACAAAAGAGAGAAAAGCTTACAAATCTCCTTCTCACTATAGAAGAGAGATCATATTCTCTATACTTGTGCTTCTAATCTTCTTGCTAGGAAGAAAATTCCTTCTTATATATATTGTCTTCTATTTTTCTACTTGTTCTACTTCTTCTTCTCTTTCTAATTTCATTCTCAAATATTGTAAAAGAGTTTTTAGAATCTCTCTTCAAAAAATTCAGTTGTACTGGTTCTAAGAGTCTCCTTTTCAAAATACTCAGGCTGGTTCTAAGAGTCTCCTTATCAAAAGACTCAGTCTGGTTCTAAGAGTCTCCTTATAAAAAGACTCAGTGCAAGTTAGTGAATTCCTACCAAGGGGGTAGAAGAGTGGACTACCCAAAGTTTGGGGAACCACTATATTTCCTTGTGTTGTGCTGTGATTTTCTTCTAGTTATCTTTCTTCTTTACTTGCTTAATTCATGTTGGTGTGTGGGAAGCTTAAATCTGTGATCATTAAACATATATATATATAATAATTAACTTCGCACAAAAATATTTTTTAATCTCTATTCACCCCCCTCTAGAGAATTCTAGTGAGGTTAACTGTGCACTTTCAGGAACCTCCGCGGCCAAGCCATTTTAATGTTTTAAAAAGTCATCTCTTTTACTTCTAAAAAAGACTATTTTCGTCTCAAGGTAATTCGACATCGGGTGCTAATTATTATCATCATTTAGAACTCTAGTTATACGCTTTTTATCGTTTTCTTTTAAAAACCCACAGTAAAAACTTATTCCGATAAAATAATAGTTAATTTCTCAAAGTAGCTTAATCAACACGATCCGCGGAAATATACGACCTCGATATTTTCTAAAACAAAATATCCTGTATTACTCACGATAAGGTATACTTGCCTTTATTATATGGTTAATTTGGATTAAAATTTAAACAAACACTTTTCAAATCCGAAACTTGCAAAACTCTCCTTTGCAATTTTAAAAATCAATAGAATTCGGCGTTGTAGTCGGGGTGTAATCGTCAATATTCTGAAAGAAGAAAAAGATCGTTACTTCTATCCTTCGATAGGATAACGGTTAATTTCTCAAAGTAGGAGTACTTGCAAGACTCTTTGGAAACACCTGCCTAACTCTAATCTCGTCATATAAAGGTTGCGCAAACCAAATTAATGAAAAAGAGGAAACAATCCGAAATAAGCCATCAAGTTTTTGGCGCCGTTGCCGGGGACTCTTAGTGCTGTTATTTGAAACAAGGAATTACTATTACTTTTATCATATAAATTAAAAATATATAAAAAAAATATATCTACAAAAAAATATATATATATATATACAAAGTATTACAAAAAGCAAAAAAATATATCATTTTAATTATTAGTATATGACCCGAGGAAACTCCTTGGACGATTCGAATATCCCTTTTGACCCCGAAATCGAGCGCATTCTTCACGAGCGCCTCCGACTTCGTGATCAAAACTTACTTGAATTTCCTGAAGAGTCTGTCGGAGATACTTACACTGAACCTATGGCCGATCAAATTCTATATGTGGCCTCGCCAAGGACCATGGCATATTATGCCAGGCCAAATCTGGAAGATACAGGATCGAGTATAACGCGCCCAACAGTGGCTAATAATATTTTTGAAATAAAATCTAGCATCATTCAAGTGGTCCAACAGTCAGTCCAATTTGACGGTTTGCCAGATGAGGATCCGAATTTACATCTTTCTAACCTTTTAGAAATATGCGATACATTTAAAATTAATAGTGTTACTGACGACGCCATTCGTTTACGCTTATTTCCATTTTCGCTGCGGACGAAGGCAAAAGCGTGGTTAACTTCGCTTCCCAAAGGATCCATAACAACGTGGGCCCAATTGACGGAACACTTTTTAACTAAATATTTCCCCCCGTCAAAAACCTCTAAGCTACGTAGGATATCGCCTCTTTCATTCAATACAATTCTAAGTATCTCTATGAGACTTGAGAGCGTTTTAAAGAGTTCCTGCATAGATGTCCTCATCATGCGCTGCCATCCTGGCTACAGGTCTAGATGTTTAATAATGGCCTAAATTTTCCCACACTATATATGATCGATGCAGCCGCCGGGGGAATGTTAAACAACAAAACCCCGGCGGCCGCTCAAGCTCTGTTCGAGGAAATGGCCATGAACGGCTATCAATGGAATGCGCCTAGATCTCGCCCTGCCAAACCGGTCGGGATTTATGAAGTGGATGCCACTGCTCACCTAGCCTCGCAAGTGGAGCGGCTAAGTAAGCAAGTGGCGGAGATGACTGCTTCCTTCTCCACTCCCGCTTGGGCTCCTAATAATAATAATAATAATTTTGTCGAAGAAACTGTAGATTACCAATGCAACCCAGTTAGTCCCCCCTTCAACCCTAATAATAATCCGTATAGTAATAATTATAATCCGGGTTGGAGGAACCACCCCAATTTTTCCTGGAGCAATCCTAACAATGCTCAGAGGCCCCCAATTGTAAATCCACAAGGATTTCCGAATGGATTTCAGCCTCCGCCTCCAAAACCTTCTCCGCTCGAAGATATTTTTGCTCAATACGTTGCGTCCACCGAGTCAAATATCCGGAATATTACTGGATCGAATAAAAACTTGAAAAATCAGGTGGGACAGTTGGCAAAGATGGTCTCCGAGCGGCCATATGGAGCTCTACCAGGGAACACGGAGCCAAACCCCCGAGAAACTGCCAACGCCATAAATCTTCGCAGTGGCAATGAGGTAACATCCCCAAAATGGGTCGAGCCTAAGGTATATGTTTCGACACCGACCCCTACACCCTCTCCTTCGATAGATAAATCACCGAGTCTTCCGATCGTGCCGAACGTTTCTTGCTCGCCTCTTCCTTATCCCTCAAAAATAAACAACGAGCGGAAGGACGAGAAATATCGAAAATTCCTACAAATTTTTAAACAAATTATAATAAACGTTCCCTTCTACGAGGCACTCTCTCAAATGCCAAAATACGTGAAATATCTTAAAGGGTTGCTTTCTGACAAAAAGAAACACGACGATGTTTCGCGTGTTTCCCTTAACGCAGACTGATCAACTGTTTTCCTTAACCCATTGCCGCCAAAATTAAATGACCCGGGACAGTTCTCCATCCCTTGCCTCTTCAACAATATGTTATTGAAGTATGCTCTAGCAGACTTGGGCGCCAGCATCAATTTGATGTCTTTTTCTCTTTTTAAACAACTCAACTTGGGCATCCCAAGCCCGACAAGGATGAGTATCCAGCTTATGGATAACTCGATAAAGTACCCTATAGGGGTAGTGGAGGATGTTCTGGTCCAGGTAGATAAGTTTATCTTCCCGGTAGATTTTGTCATCCTGGACATCGAGGAAGACGCTGAGGTGCCTATCATCCTCGGTCGCCCCTTCCTCGCCACCTCCCGTGCTCTAATTGATGTCAGTAATGGTCTCCTCCTCCTTCAGGTGGGAGACGACGAAGTTACTCTGCACGGTAATACCTCACTACAGCACTCCCTATCAAACGATAATCCCGGTACTTTAGTTTAGTCAAGCTATGCGACGGTAAACAAAGCGCTCGTGGGAGGCACCCCATATTTATCTAATATTTTATTCTGTTTTGTTCCTTTATATGTTTATGCAGGGTTTCGTTCGGCCCCGCCAGCTTTATTTCAGGGAAGCCTTTTTTCTCCCTCTTTCCTTTTGTATATATTGCAATGTTATTTTCTCTTCTTCATACTTACATTACAATATTGGGGATAATGTTGGGTTTTAAGTATGGGGGTGTTTTACTGTCTTTTTTTAAACAAAAAAAAATATTAAAAAAAAAATCCCGGTTTTATTTTGCATTCTGCTTACTTTTGTAAATATAAGTTAAAAAATATATATTCAAAAAAATTCAAAAAAAACAAAATCTTGTTTTTCCCTTTTTACTTTATCATAGTAAAAAAAAAACAAAATCCAAAAAAATTGCAAAACCCAAAAACATTTAACAAAAAAAAATATAACTATATAGTAGTTGAAAAACAAACAAAACAGGAAAAAAAAATAAACCCTACTTTACTTTTATTCTTAAAAGCATTTAGTTTCGAGAGTATATGTTTGTGGATTTTTATAATAGCTAGTTTTTACTATTCGTTCGTTTATCTAAGATCGATAGATTTAAACGTTCGGGGTTAAGTTTTAAAGAATATCTTGTATTTTTAATTTAAATAGAGGCTTTGTTTTCAAGCACTACTTCTACTAGCTAAAATAGAGACATGTGTATTATGTTGGCAAAACAACTTTAGACTGCAATTATCCCTACTTTATGTCTCTAGGAATTTTCAAATTACCAAGGTTGCTCTCAAACCTTTTTTTATTATTTCTAAGAATTTTTTCTCGCAAACCCCTTTGTATGCATGACAAGAAAAAAAAAAGAAGAAAAAGATCTTATGTCAATGGGAATAAGACTTCGTTCCGTAAACATAGGCACCCGATAAAATTTTAAATGATCTTATATCAATGGGAATAAGATTTCGTTCCGTAAACATAAGCATTAGGTTATTAAAGTAAAAGAAAAAAAAATAGTTTTCCCCCGTATATCACGGTGAGCACCAAAGAAAACTAAAAAGAAAAGGTGGAAAGATACAAACCACCACTCCTAATTCAAGTACTCTTCTTTTTGCCACAGCTTTTTACCCCCCCCCCCCCCCCCCCCCCCTTTTCCCTTAGCCGATATATTGTTTCTGGACTTAATTCAAAAAATCCTTTGAGAGCATAATTAGTAAATTCCACATTTCCTTCACATTTCTTTAAACAAAGGTTATTAAAATTTTGATCTAATCTCGTTTACTAAGGATTGCAATTTTGTTTGATATTTGGTTAATTAAGAAGTCTTTTGGCTAGGACATTTCTTTCTACTTAAATCATTTGCATAATTTAGGACTTAACTCTTATTACTCCGAATCTTTATTTTTCAGTCTCTTATGATTAAAATAAAGCGATAGCTAAAAATTAGAACTTATGTTAATCCCGTATAGATCTCTCTTACTTTTGCTCTAGAATAGCAAAAGCTTAAGTATGGGGGTATTTTATGAGTAGTAAAATATATGTATTTTTTGTATAATTATTAGTATAGTTATAATTAATATTGTGAATTTTCTATGTAAATTAATTAATAAATTACTTCTTTTCATTATTTCCTTACTAACTTAGTTTTATTTTTGTTTTTGCAGATTTTGGCACTTTTTTTTAGGTCACGCCCTCGGTCACGCCCGTGACCAAGGGCGTGTAAATTTGAAGGACCAGAACCGCTGAGACCAGTCCCAGAACCGCTGAGACCAGCCCGAACCGCTGAGATGACCAGCCAGAACCACTGAGACCAGCCCGAACCGCTGAGACGACCAGCCAGAACCGCTGAGACACAGCCGAGAGCCGCTGAGACCGTCCCAGCGTCTCGACGGATAGGTCCGCCATCCTAGCATCTCGACGGATTTTCACCAAGTCACGCCCGTGACTCTACAAGTCACACCCGTGATCCAGGAGAGTCACGCCCGTGAGCCGCCAGCGCATCACGACCCAAGTTGCGCCCATGCTGCCGACGTCTGCCGCCCATGGTGATGCGTGTCGGCAAGTGCACCGGTCGCTGTCAAGTAATAATTGTGGAGAATGGAATCCCTGGATGTCGGTCTCTTGAGGAATGCAGGTTGGGTGAACGTATCGCGCAGTGACTATTGCTACACAAGCGTTTAATAAACACGAAGAGGGGGTTTTTGGTTGGTTTTCCTAGTCTTAACAACAGCAAAAGAAATGCGGGTCGAAAGCACCGCGTCGCAAGGTGAGATGGATGCAACGGCCGCGATGCCGTGCTTCGAGAGGTGAATGGAGCGTGCTCAAGTGCGAGAAGGTGAGGGTCGCAAACACCTCTTCACAACCGCCGCTAGCTCTTGCTAACGCGGAACAAACACCTTGCATGCGTGCGTGAGTGAGTGAGTGGAAAACGGAGTGAATCACAAGCAAACCATGAAGAACAACAAGGAAACATTCATTTCAACAAACAACATCACAATATTCAAGTTTTCACGGCTCAACGAATACAATGAAGGAAAGAGGAAAGAAATAACCGATGGTGAAGACTAGCGGCCGTTCACGGCCGAAATGGTAGGTTGTCAGGCTACCTCCGGACTCGGGCGGACTATGCTTCCGGCGTAAAGAGTTGTCACAATCTCCCTACGTAGCTCCGTCGTCTTCGACTTCAGGTTTCTTCTTCTTCTCACCGGGCGAAATGAGAGAATGGCTGCTTGGAGGCTTGCGGATGGTGAAGAACACTCACGGACAATGGAGGAAGTCTTGGAATGGATGGAGGAGGCTTCCCCTTGCGCGGGAGATGAAGTAGAGGCGTCCCAAGGTGGTGGTCGGCGGCGTACGGAACAGGAACTCCGCTCCCCGGAAGTGGATCGTACCCTAAAATCGGAACAGGCGCTTAAATAGGTGCTGGAATAAATACTGCGCACGATCATTGGCGCACGACCAGTGGTTATGCGCACTGGAATTCTGCGATCGTGCGCACTGCCTGGGTGGAACCTGCAAGATACGAAATTTATAAAATAAAATGTTCGCACGACCGGTGGCGCACGACCGGTGGTCGTGCGCACTATCGTCGGTGGTCGTGCGCATTGGACGAAACAGAACTCATAAAATTACTGTTAAGTGCGCACGACCGGTGGTCGTGCGCACTGGCATTGATGGTCGTGCGCACTACACCAAACAGAACTCATGAAAAAAGGGTTAAGTGCACACGATAAGTGGCGCACGACCAGTGGTCGTGCGCAATAGAACCGGCGATCGTGCGCAGTGTTCCTGTGCAGAATTGCACCGGGAACACTCGCACGACTCCTATTCCAGCATAACCACAAATCTAGCCACTGAAAGTGGCACTTAACAGCGCATGAAAGCTACTAATGAAAATAAGCACGAATTCACACCAAAGTGGGCGTAGAAGTGCACCTAGCATGGATTATCAAATATAAACTATAACAAGGCTGAAGTGCGGTGAAATGACTGAATAACGGCCCGGATGAGTCCATAAATGTGTATATGATCAGGACTCATCACACCCCCAGACTTAACTGTTTGCGCGTCCCGAGCAAACGAATCCGGCGGAGTGTGAAAACGATAATTAACATAGAGAATTACACAAAGGAGTACGGTGCGAAGTAACATACGCATGCGAGTAGAGATTCTAGTAGAAAGAGATTCTAACTATGCTAACTAATTTACGTAAGTATTAAAGCGTAAGTAAAGATTTAGTTGTACTCAGTTGGCGAATTATGAAGAATTTGACGATCATGCCTGGTATGAAAGTGACGAGACACTGAGGCGGGTGTTGCAAAAGATCGGGGCTTAGGAATAACTCCGCTGAAATCCATCAATGTCGTGAACCATACGCTTGCCCGGTCACACTCTCTCCACGGCGCTAGCAAACTCGCAAGTCAAATCAGTAGGGCTTTTAGGATTAAGACGGGGCTTAGGTTACGGTATGATATTCAAAGTTAAACACGATGGCTGCGCAACCCAAGTGAGCTAACGGAACGCTGCACCACACAAGATCAGCAAACTATGCTCGTGTGACACACCCCCAGACTTATCATGTTAACCAGGTGTGCACACGGCCTACTTCACAAAAACCAACAGATTTTCTATTTAGCTCGGAAGGATTTTTTTCAATATACTCTTTTTTTAGATTTTTTTTTCTTTAAACAAACTTGCTTTCATTACACATCCTTCGGTTGGTTCAAAATCAGCAACTAGGCTTTATTTTCCCTTCATAACACAATGATTCCACACACCACACAAGTTGAGAATTATGAGCGCAGTTAAGAACAATTTGGTTGCGGGTGTAGGATAGGCTTCAGGCTTTGGTGGATGAAGAGGAGCTGAACAAAGGAATGGTAGGCACAAAATAGGCTTGCAACGGTGAACGAAATGGACATGGAATGACAAAGCTCAAACTAGCCAAAGGGTGGCCTACATCATGCTTGACTCAACGAGTAGCTCACACCCATGCTTCGAGAGTCGCTTGGGGCAAGTTCTTAGCCCACGAGAAAGGTAAACCTTCCTCCCGACTCGAGCAACATACGACTAGCACTCGTACACACACAACGCCGGGTTATCGTCAATTTCAATCAAATTCACCACTTGAGTATATTAAATCTAACTTTACGCAGAAATACTAAACATAAATTAGATGCATAAAGAAAATCTAGTTCTACTCAAATTCTACCATAACATGCGAAGTGACTAGAACACTACATGAGTCAACATCGCACTCCAAATAATAATTCCTACGTTAACAACCTATTTCACATTCCGACCAAAATAGTTTAACCGGAACAACGACAAAAAGATAAGTGCGCACTCAAGTGGGTGAAGTGGTGTGTGAAGCATGAAAAATAATGATAAGGATAAGGATAAATAAGAAACAACCGTCTAGTATGCAGTGCAACTCGTGCCCAGTGGATGACAACATACGCTCCCCCAGACTTAAGCTAAACAATACATCTAGAAATTTGAAGCTAAAAGAGGGGAGGAAGTGTACCCAATGCTCAGAATTGAGCATACCAGACGATCGGCATTTATGATCAAGAATAGTCCGCAGCATCCGCACCATCGAACACATAACCTGCAAGCAAAAACTCAAAACAACAAAAGCATAACAAAAGCTGAACTAAAAGAAGTTAGATAAAAACTACAAAATCAGGAAATCTGGGCTGTCTCCCAGTAGCGCTTTTATTTAACGTCCTTAAGCTGGACCAAATACCTGTATTAGCATTGTTTATAAAGTGCAGGGATTAAAGAAGAAATACTCAGAAACAGTTCACCACATCAAACAAACACAAATCAGCTAAAAGCGCTCTTATGGTGCGCTTCTCCCGTAGCACGTAGGCGGGAGGTGAAGGCTTTAGGGCCAGCACTGGTATCACCCAATGCTCCCCTAACCTCCGCCCTCTTGCCACGGAGAGCGGCAGCATGAGCGTCGCGCAGAAGTTTTTCCTGATTAAGTTTGGTGACAGTCGGAGACTGCCACCGTTGAGAGTTCTCAGATTTCTCCACTTTAGCGGTGGGTGGCGTCACTTCCGGTATCGCGGTGACCACCGGATCGGCCCAGGAGATGGAGCGCTTAGATTGTTTATTACAGGATTCACCACAAGAAGATAAATAATCTGCATCCCGAACTAAATCCAAGTCAACGTTTCCCGAATTGCAGTCTTCCTCCTTCTCGGAGTCGAACTCTTTCTGGAAGTCAACCTCTTCTTCCTCATCCGATTGGTGCTCCTCCTTTCCTCCTTCACTCGTTTCTTGATCTTGTTCCTTTCCTGCACAGCTTAGAAATTCATCAGAAAAAACGAGAGGGGGAGGAGTAGATGTGTCAGCTGTAGCTTCGAGGCGAGTGGGTCGCGGCGCCTTGTTAGGTAGAAGGACACACCCCGTAGCGAAGTCAAGGGTGGCGCCGCTCTCTTTCAAGAACGGCACGCCCAAGATAGGGATGGAATGATTTTCCTGGGGGCCCAACACCTGAAAGTCCGCGACCACAATCGTTCCCTCAACTATTACTTCCACATTTCTCACTTCCCCTCAGATTGGATAATAGTCCCGTTAGCAAGCATAAGCGATTTTTTTTCCTCCGTGTTCATCTCAAGTTGTAATTTAGCAACATCTTGCAATGCAATGACGTTGCGGGAGGAACCGGAATCGCATAAAGCTTTTGTTTCAAACTTATTGATGGAATAAGAAATCAACAACTCACTTGGATCAGTCTCTACCACATTGCCAAGACTATTCCCTTGATCTATTGGGTTCTTTTCAGTGTTGCTAGGAAGGGTCCCCTGCGACCGCTCGGTTAGCACTTGGGCCAATTGGCCCAACTGTGTCTCCAAGTTGCGCAAGGATGCGGTTTGATTCACCATATTAGAGTTGGCCGCTTGCAAGAATTTCTCCATCATTTCCTCCAGATTACTCTTTTTTTGGGTTGGGGGGCCGTGGTTATAATCCGGGTGTGGTGGCCTCGGTTGGCTCCCGGAGGCGTAAACATCATTTTGATGCTGCCCTGGTGCCCATCGTTGGCCAGGCGTGTTTGGGTTCCACGAGAAGTTCGGGTGACTTCTCGCTCCCGGATTGTAAGCGTTATTAAAAGACGCCCCCTTAGGCTGATTTCCTACATAATTAACAGATTCATTCAAAGTTAGGTGCGCGAAGTCACCTGCCACGTTGTTCCCTGAACATTCATACGCGTGGTGGCCTCCGCCTCCACATCCCTCGCAGGTAATGACAGCAGCAGGCGCGGATGGAGGGGGGAGTGAGTCGACCATGAAGAGACCTCGACCGCTTCTTGGAGCATTTCTCCCTGCAGTCCAGAATGTACTGTGGGAGGCAGTGTCGCGCAGAATTCGAAGGGCCTCCTCTGGAGTGTGATTCATCAGAGTACCACCTGCAGCAGCATCGATCATTGCCCTGTAGTTGGGCTCGATCGCAAAATAGAATGTTTCGACCACATTCCATGGTTGGAGCTCGTGGCCAGGACAACGGCGAAGGAGATCGTTGAGGCGCTCCCATGCCTCAGCAAGGGTCTCTTGGTCAAGTTGGCAAAATGTGGCGATCTCCCGCCGCAAGCTCACGATCTTATCCACATGATGGAATTTAGCAAGGAACTTGGATGCGAGGGCATCCCAATTTGCAGCAGTCCCGGGCGGAATGGAGTGGAGCCACACCTTTGCTTTGTCGCGGAGTGAAAAGGGAAACAGTCTAAGCTTGACCGTGTCGTCAGCAATCCCTGCGTAGCGGAAGGTTCCGCAAATGTCAGAAAACTCCGCCAGATGCAGATGCGGATCTTCGCTGGCCAACCCCGAGAACTGAGCGTTGTTCCGGATGATGTTTAAGATCGCTGTCTTGATCTCAAACTGATTATTCATAATATTGGGTCCGAACCCCGGATACACACTCCCAGCAGTTGGAGTGGTGTAGTCCCTCATCATGCGGGGCCGAGGCCTAGCCGCCTCCTGCTCATCTCCAGGCTGATGTTGCCCCACGTCGGGCATTCTCGGATCAACATCATTCGGGTCTACCTGATCACCCATCACCGCCTGTGCAGCTGCAGCGCGCCTTCGTGTGCGAGCGGTCCGTTCGATCTCAGGATCAAAGGGTACAAGTTCTCCTGCGACCTGTCTCTGCATGCACTATCACAAACAAAAAGAATCAAAAACATCTGCTCGTATAATGACAGTCACAACACGGGACGTTACACGCCTGCATTCCCCGGCAACGGCGCCAAAAACTTGATGCGTGTCGGCAAGTGCACCGGTCGCTGTCAAGTAATAATTGTGGAGAATGGAATCCCCGGATGTCGGTCTCTTGAGGAATGCAGATTGGGTGAACGTATCGCGCAGTGACTATTGTTACACAAGCGTTTAATAAACACGAAGAGGGGGTTTTTGGTTGGTTTTCCTAGTCATAACAACAGCAAAAGAAATGCGGGTCGAAAGCACCGCGTCGCAAGGTGAGATGGATGCAACGGCCGCGATGCCGTGCTTCGAGAGGTGGATGGAGCGTGCTCAAGTGCGAGAAGGTGAGGGTCGCAAACACCTCTTCACAACCGCCGTTAGCTCTTGCTAACGCGGAACAAACACCTTGCGTGCGTGCGTGAGTGAGTGAGTGGAAAACGGAGTGAATCACAAGCAAACCATGAAGAACAACAAGGAAACATTCATTTCAACAAACAACATCACAATATTCAAGTTTTCACGGCTCAACGAATACAATGAAGGAAAGAGGAAAGAAATAACCGATGGTGAAGACTAGCGGCCGTTCACGGCCGGAATGGTAGGTTGTCAGGCTACCTCCGGACTCAGGCGGACTATGCTTCCGGCGTAAAGAGTTGTCACAATCTCCCTACGTAGCTCCGTCGTCTTTGACTTCAGGTTTCTTCTTCTTCTTCTCACCGTGCGAAATGAGAGAATGGCTGCTTGGAGGCTTGCGGATGGTGAAGAACACTCACGGACAATGGAGGAAGTCTTGGAATGGATGGAGGAGGCTTCCCCTTGCGCAGGAGATGAAGTAGAGGCATCCTAAGGTGGTGGTCGGCGGCGTACGGAACAGGAACTCCGCTCCCCGGAAGTGGATCGTACCCTAAAATCGGAACAGGCGCTTAAATAGGTGCTGGAATAAATACTGCGCATGATCATTGGCGCACGACCAGTGGTCGTGCGCACTGGAATTCTGCGATCGTGCGCACTGCCTGGGTGGAACCTGCAAGATACGAAATTTGTAAAATAAAATGTTCGCACGACCGGTGGCGCACGACCGATGGTCGTGCGCACTATCGTCGGTGGTCGTGCACATTGGACGAAACAGAACTCATAAAATTACTGTTAAGTGCGCACGAATAGTGGCGCACGACCGGTGGTCGTGCGCACTGGCATTGATGGTCGTGCGCACTACACCAAACAGAACTCATGAAAAAAGGGTTAAGTGCACACGATCAGTGGCGCACGACCAGTGGTCGTGCGCAATAGAACCGGCGATCGTGCGCAGTGTTCCTGTGCAGAATTGCACCGGGAACACTCGCACGACTCCTATTCCAGCACAACCACAAATCTAGCCACTGAAAGTGGCACTTAACAGCGCATGAAAGCTACTAATGACAATAAGCACGAATTCACACCAAAGTAGGCGTAGAAGTGCACCTAGCATGGATTATCAAATATAAACTATAACAAGGCTGAAGTGCGGTGAAATGACTGAATAACGGCCCGGATGAGTCCATAAATGTGTATATGATCAGGACTCATCACATGGTCACGCCCGTGACACTGGAGGTCACGCTCGTGTGCAACCATGTTTGATGGCAGGACCTTCCAGAAGACGGCGGATGCGACCCCTAAAGCACGCGCAAATGTCACGCCCTAAGTCACGGACGTGACATCCAAGTCACGCCCGTGACCTAGGGCGTGTAAAAATATAATTTTGCTTATAAATAGAGGGGCTCGACTGAAGCATTTCCCATCCAAATTGTGAGTTCTTGTTAGTGTATTTGAGTTCTTTTGAGTGATGTGAGTTTTTCTTTATGCAATTAAGTTTATGTTCGTTTGTAATTTTCGCCTTTTTAGTCTAGTTGTAATGTTTATTTTAGAAATAAAATGTTGTTTTCTCATTTGGATCATCTTCCTTTTTTATTTATGTTACTGTGTGTGTGTGTGTGTATGAGAATAGTTTTATTGCTTTCATAATTTAGTTTATTATTTTCATAATTTAGGTTTATTGCTTTCATAAAAATAGTTTATCGCTTTCTTTAAACGCTTTATTTATCGCTTTCATTTAAACGCTTTCTCCCGATTCAGTCATTTTTTTACAAGTAGAGTGCGTGCGTATATGAGATAATGTTTTTCTTTTTTTATAACTTAGCTTTATTTCAGTCCTCATATAACTGTTTATACCACCCCCGTCCCGGATGAGTGGCTAAGTTTCTTTAGCGCTTGATTAAGATGGTTGGGATGGATATTATTACTGCTTTTATATAAGTCTTTTTATTTCCCTTTTTATCCGCTTATATTCGCTTAAGTTATTAAACATGTATTTTCTTAATTATGCCGTCTCCATTCCGATGAGTGGCTAATTTCCTTTAGCGCATGATGTCGAAGAGCATTGGGACACAAAAATAGTTTTTCTAAAAATAAAACATCCCTTTCAAAAATAATTAACGCTTAAGGTTTACCCGAGAATAACGTTGAGTGGAGCCACATAATCGATGTGTGGTTTTCATTTCTGTCTCCGTACACTAGTTAGCCGAGAGGCTTGTGCGTACGGACTGATCGCTCACGGGTAAAGAGAAGTGCGTTGTACCCTCGAGAGAGGATTAGGTAAGTCTCCCGAATTGGAAGTAAAAAACCAATAGCGGGGTTCACAACATAAAGTGAGTATTAAGAAGATTCGATGGTCGAATATTCATAATCTCAGGTGGGCGTACCCTCGAGAGAGGAGCGTTCATAATTATGGAACATCCACGGCCAAGCCGTTTTAGTGTTTTAAAAATTCTTCTCTTTTACTTCTAAAAAAGACTATTTTTGTCTCAAGGTAATTCGACTTCGGGTGCTAATTATTATCATCGTTTAGAACTCTAGTTATACGCTTATTATCATTTTCTTCTAAAAACCCACACTAAAAACTTATTCCGATAAAATAATAGTTTGTTCCTCAAAGTAGCTTAATCAACACGATCCGCGGAAATATACGACCTCGATATTTTCTAAAACAAAATATCCTGTATTACTCACGATAAGGTATACTTGCCATTATTATATGGTTAATTTGGATTAAAATTTAAACAAACACTTTTCAAATCCGAAACTTGCAAAACTCTCCTTTGCTATTTTAAAAATCAATATAATTCGGCATTGTAGTCGGGGTGTAATCGTCAATATTTCGAAAGAAGAAAAAGATACTTCTATCCTTCGATAGGATAACGGTTAATTTCTCAAAGTAGGTGTACTTGCGAGACTCTTTGGAAACACGTGCCTAACTCTAATCTCGTCATATAAAGGTTGCGCAAACCAAATTAATTAAAAAGAAGAAACAATCCGAAATAACCATCAAAAGTCTTGTAGACGGATGTTCGTGGGAGTCTTTTAAAGCAATGTTGTTGAAGAAGTTCCTGCCGTCGGTCGAGCAAGACCGTCTGATGAATAATTTCCTGCACCTGAAGCAAAGACAACTCACGGTTAGTGAGTATGAGGTTGGATTCAGTAAGTTGAGCAGATTTGCTCCAGATTTAGTCGCTTCAGAGTCAAGAAGAGTGAAGCATTTTCTCGGAGGACTTCGTAGCGATGTTCAGCAATTAGCTAGCGCATACAGATCTGAAAGCTATGCTGAGGTAGTAGAAGCTGCACTGAACGTTGAGGCCATCGATAACTCCAAGAATAGAGGTGCATTACTGAGAAAGGATAAGAGAAAGGTCAAAGAAGGGGAAAGCCCCAAGGTATCTGGCCCTGCTCCAAAGAAAAGGAGTGGCGAAGTTTGCAGTTTCTGTGGTTGCCCTGGCCATCCGTTCGAGAAATGTTTCAAAAGGTTGGGAGCTAAGAAGCAGCAGCAAGTGTCGGCAATACAGAGCGCTCCCAGGGGAGATCTGACTTGTACCTTCTGTAAGCGAAATGGGTATGATGTTTCCCATTACTAGTCTAAAGATAAGGTGTGTTTATAGTGCATACAGAAGGGGCACGTTAAGACTAAATGCCCACGTTTCCAGCCGCCACTGTAGCCAGTTCCACTTCAGGCTTTGCCGCAGCCGAAGCGTCGGGATAGAGTAAACGACAAGTTGAATGTGATGACTAGGGAGGAGGCGCAGAATTCCACCCACGTTATTTAAAGTTAGGCCTTAATTTCACTCTTAGCATTCATCTTTAGCCTCGTTTTCCATTCGTCTAGTTATTTATTCAATTTATAGGAGAATTTATGGTAAAGAATCGTTGGGCGTGCGTTCTCTTTGATTCTGTTGCTACCCACTCATTCATGGCTAGGACTTTTGTAGAGGGTCATCGTTTGATCCTCGATCATATTGGCGATGCATTTCGCATTAAGTTTCCTTCTGCGGACTCTGTGGTGTCGGACCAGGGTATCCATAATTGTCCGATCCTCTTAGGTGATTTCTTAGCTTTTGCGGATTTAGTGCTAGACCTGGAAGATTTCGATGTGATTTTGGGCATGGACTGGTTGTCCAGGTACGATGCGGTTATCCAATGAAAGGTTAAGCGTTTGGACTTCAAGATGTAAAACGGTCAACCCATGAGTGTGTATGGCTTTCCACGCTAGGATTCCCCGATTATTTCTGCGGTATGTTCTCAGAAACTTTTAGATTCCAGTTGTTTTTCTTACCTTGTTTCTATGTTAGAAACTGTTAGTGGTTTGCCGCGTATCGAGGATGTTCCTGTGGTGCAAGAGTTTCCTGATGTTTTTCTGGTTAGTCTTCCTGGTCTTCCGCCTGGGAGAGATGTGGAGTCCGTTATTGATCTTGAGCCTGGTACTCATCTGATTGCTAAGGCACCGTACCGCATGGCCCCGCGTGAGCTGGAAGAGTTGCGTACCCAGTTAGATGAATTATTGCAGTGTGGATTCATTAGTCCAAGTTCTTCGCCCTGGGGTGCTCCAGTGTTGTTCGTGAAAAAGAAGGATGGTTCTCTGAGGTTGTGCATAGACTATAGGGAGTTGAATAAGGTAACCATCAAGAATAGATATCCGTTGCCGCGAATCGATGATTTGGTTGATCAGTTGCGTGGTAGTTCGGTGTTTTCAAAGATTGATCTTCATTCAGGATACCATCAGTTGAGGATCTGTGAGTCGGACATCCCTCGGACCGCTTCCCGTTCCCGTTATGGACATTATGAGTTCTTAGTAATGTCTTTTGGTTTGATGAATGCACCCTCTGCGTTTATGGATATGATGAATCGGGTGTTCAAAGACTTTTTAGACCATTTCATAGTAGTTTTCATCGATGATGTGTTGGTGTATTCAAGAAGTGCTGAGGAGCATGCTACGCACTTGCGCTTAGTATTGTCTACTCTAAGAGAGCACAAGTTCTATGCGAAATTGAGTAATTGCTAATTCTAGCTTTCACAAGTGTCTTTCCTAGGTCATGTGGTGAACAAGGATGGAATTTCTGTAGACCCAGCAAAGATCTCTGCTGTCTTGGATTGAAAGATGCCTACAACGCCTAAGGAGATTAAGAGTTTCTTAGGGTTGGCAGGTTATTATAGAAGATTTGTACAAGGATTTTCGGTGTTATAGGCACCTCTAACTAAGCTTACCCAGATGAAAGCAGCGTTTGTTTGGAGCGATAAGTATGAGGAAGCCTTTCTATAATTGAAAAGGAAGTTGTGCACCGCTCCTGTTTTGGCTTTACCGACCGAGAGAGTTGAGTATGCCGTTTATGTAGACGCATCTCACGTTGGCCTTGGTTGTGTTTTGATGCAAGAAGGAAAGGTGTTCGTGTATGGATCAAGACAACTGATAGTTCATGAAAGGAATTACCCTACGCATGACATAGAGTTTGCGGCAGTGATTTATGCTTTAAAGCTTTGGAGACATCTGTTATATGGAGTGTCATGCAAGATTTTTAAGGACCATAAGAGTTTGAAGTATGTCTTTACCCAGAAAGAACTGAATTTGCGCCAGTGCAGATGGTTGGAGTATGTTGCGGATTATGAAGTTGACATCCTGTATCATCCGGGTAAGGCTAATGTGGTGGTTGATGCCATGAGTAGAAAGACAATGCATATCTTTAACCTTTCTGTTCAGTCCTTAGTAGAGGAGTTTATGCTGATGGATATCTCAGTCGGTAGTAGTACCACGCCTTCGAGTTTAGAAGCTGAAGAGCCTTCATGGATTACCCTTACAAGACAGCATGGGCATTCTTATAAGATTTTATGGGCATTCTTATAAGTTAAGTTCAATTCAGTTCTTTATATACTCTGTTACTTACTATACTGCTAGAATAGATGTACTCTTATACTCATGATATATCAGATGTGATTACTATGTCCTTCCACTTGTTATATTGTATATTACTGATTATATTGGAGCATTCTCTTTCTTTCATTCCGCCCGGTACCTGAGAGTCGTCGGGGGAGAGGATGAGAAGCCACTTAGGCTGTATGACTAATGGTTGCTACATCACCATTTTAGGAGGACACCCCGCAACAAATGGAACAGCAGCGCGCGACGCAAGAAGATAACCAAGCCAGGATGACAGGGCATGAGACTACAGTACCATTGTTACCGTCAGTGACAGATGTGAGTGAAAGTTTTTGAGATGTAGCCCTTGGGGTAGTTTTTGTACTCTGATGTTTTGCAGGAGCTCTCGTAGCTACCGGTCCTTTTGTACTTGTTGGGATATTTTTACTTAATTGTCAATCTATGGCTTCGGTAGTTTTCTATTATTGACGGGTTGGCATAATGATAATGATTTAGCCGACAGGATAGACGTCTTGTGGTACAGGGTAGCCCGCGTGCTGACGCTACCACAAGGCAGTTGTTATGGGCATAAGAATCCCCTCGGCCGTGTCTTGTATTCCGGGAGGTTTTTTTTACATTTTATAGTGATCTTCGTACGACTCTTTGTAGGACTTTTCATAGTGCTCTTCTTAGAAAGCTACTTAGGAGATTTCTTATGACTCTTCGTTGGAATCTTTGTTGGACTCTTCTTTAGACATTACTTCAGACTCTTTGTTGGACTCTTTGTAGGACTCTTTGTAAGACTCTTTATAGGACTCTTTACAGGACTCTTCATAGGACTATTCGTATGACTATTTGTAGGAATCTTCATAGAACTCTTTGGAAGAATCTTCGTTGGACTCTTCATAGGACTATTCGTAGGGCTCTATGTAGGAGTCTTCATTGGTATCTTTGTTAGACACTTCTTGGGACTCTACTTAGGACTCATCGTAGGACTCATTGTAGGTCTCTTTCTTGGACTCTGGTTAGGAATCTCGTTAGTTATCTACTTAGGACTGCTCATAAGACACTTTGTAGGACTCTTGTTAGGACACTTCTTAGGACTCTTCCTAGTATAATTCATAGGACTCTTCGTAGGACTGTTTATAAGACTATTCATTGGACTCTTTGTAGGACTCTTTTTAGGACTCTTTTTAGGACTCTTTGTAATACTCTTGTTAGCACTTTACTTGGGACTCTTTGTAGGACTCATTATAGGACTCGCCATAGGACTCTTCTTAGTACTCTTTATTGAAATCTTTTCGTACGACTCCTAATTGGACGCTTCGTAGGTCTCTTATTAGGACTCTTCTTAGTTCTATTGTTAGGACTCTTATTAGGACCCTTCTTCGGACTATTCATAGTGTACAACCCTCATTCTCCGAGGGTGGTCCCGTCTAAAGGCCACATAGGCAGGAGTCAAGGTCAACACAGAAGTTCTTCAGAGTTTGTCGAACGCAGGATTTTGGAGTTCGTCGAACGCAGTTCTTCAGAGTTCGTCGAACGCAGGCTTTCGGAGTTCGTCGAACGCAGTTCTTCAGAGTTCATCGAACGCAGTTCTTCAGAGTTCGTCGAACGCAGATCTTCAGAGTTCGTCGAACGCAGGATTCCAGAGTTCGCGAACGAATAGATATCAAGAGATTTGGTTGTGCGAGTAGGCACTTACTCGTCCCATGATGAGGAGGAAAGCCCTGCCCGGAGTTCATTACCCGGCCGAGCGAGAAGGGCGCAGGTTCGGACATGCTCGCCTATAAGCGACTTATTCAACTAACTCGCCAGTTTAGGTCGAGGTCCTTACCTACTCACCAACCTATTGCCTTGTCTGAAAACCAACTCTAGGGGGTCAGGGATAACTACCTGCTCCCCCCTAGGATTTGTCTATAAATAGACCCCAAGGAGTACCAGGAATGGGACTTGTCAAAAAATCAGAGCTGCACCCCCCTTACAGAGGAGAATCTTCCCTAACAAGTGCCTTCCTAGTACCAAGCTCGGCCATTCGTGGTTTTGGAGGAGAAGACTCTTTCGAGCTTCTGGGTACGTGGTGGGACCTCCCTGCCGCAGCACCTGGGTTTGTGTCCTTTATCTCTCCGATTCGCTCATCGTGGCTAACCGACCTTCTAGTTGAACCGCTGGACAAGTAGCCTCTGGCTGCATTGATCCAAATTTTGGAGTCATGATTTTCCAGGCTTCAACACTTTGGTGCGGTGTGCATGGATCTTGGCCAGAGGAAGAAAGTCTTGTTGAAAAGCGAGATGGTTACAGTTAGCGACTGCGAGGATGTGGTAGGAAACCCGGCCCGAGGTGACGAGTTCGTATCCTTGGCTATTTTCGAGGAATTCGCGTGGAGGATAGAAGGCTCCATGCGAGCAGCTCTTTTACCTCGCATGGAAGGAACGACGACCTCGCCTCATCGCCCGGGTCCGTCCGAGGATGATGCTCGCCCTAAGCGAGCAGGAAAGGAGCATGTCGAGGAGTTCGAGCGACCAAGGAGGTCGCAGTTTGGTCTGCAGGCATCGCAAGGAGCTGGCGGAACTCGGTTCCGCGAGGAGGAAGAGCATGCGAGATACTACAATACTCACCAGGCTAGCGAGTATGGGGGAGATACTCGGCAAGATGAAGGTCGTCGCCAGATTGGGGGGAGGAGCCCATTCTGCAAGGAGATCATCGCCGCGCCAGTGCCAGAGGGGTTCAGGGATCCCTCGATGAATTACTACTCGGGGAGGGAGGACCCTATCCGTCACATCTAGTGGTTTGAGGATGTCGCCTCCCTCCGGACCATGTCGGACGCCTTCAAATGTAGGCTGTTCGCGATTTCCCTCTGAGGGAAGGCAAGGGACTGGTTCCACCAGTTGCCGGAAGGTTCCATCTACTGCTTCGAGGACTTATGCCGGGGGCTGAACATGCGGTTCGCCACGGCAAAGAAGTTGAAGAAGGAGGCTACGACCCTTTTCCATCTGACGCAGGGAGCAAAAGAAATGTTGGGGGACTACATAGACAGCTTCCAGGAGGAGGTGCTACTCATCCAGGAGGTGGATGGTCGCACCCTGCGGATGGCCCTAACCTTCGGCCTTCGCGAAGGCCTCATTAAGTTGGAGATCTGTAGGAACCCTCCCTACTCCTACGCCAATCTCATCGAAAGGGCCAACCAGTTCGTCCAGGGTGAGGCTTCCAACCGCGGCTTCCTAGCCAGGCTCACCCGAGTGACTAAGGAAGATGAGGAGGAGGAAGAGGAAAGTACCCCCGAGAAGAGGAAGAAGGAAGAGCCCAAGAGGGCAGAAAAGTAGAAGCCGGAGGGAGGAGGTAGGGAAGAGATTAGAGAAAGAGAGCCCAGGAGGGAGGAGCCAAGAAAGAACGATGAGTGGAGGCTCATCGTGGCTCCAGGGCATCGGGAGGAAGAGAGACGCTACCAAGTCCCCACTAACCGTCCACCATGGAAGCCGGCCAGGGGACCTCAGCGTCAGGAATGGGGGAGGAGATCCCCAGAGAGAAGGCATTTCGACAGGCCGGAGGGGCATCAGGAGAGAAGAAGGGAAGAAGCGATGGCGGTTACCAGGCGCGGCAATCGGCAAGGCTAGAAGAACCGGAAGCAGAGGAGGCCGCAGGTAGAGGAGGTTCCCCTCTACTGTGACCTCAACAAGGTGGAAGGGCATGTCTCGATGGCCTGCCTGGACTTTTGGGAAGCCAGGAGAAGGTTGGCAGCAGGAAAGGTGGAAGGGGAGCAGCGCGGGATAGAAGCCCCGGTCGAGCCGCCGGCAGTTCAAGACGTCGGCCGAAGGAGGAACGGAGATCGCGTCGACCACAGAGGTCGAGGAGACCTCGTCCAGGGAGGTAGAGTCGGTGTGATCCATGAGGGAGCGGGGATAAGAGCTTCCTGCAAGGGAAGTCTCCATCAGATCTATCGAAGGAGCATCGCTTCGACCTCGCAGGCACCACCCCCGTTGGAGGAGATCACCTTCTCTGAAGAAGACATGCTGGGGAATGAGAACCCCTTTCATGATGCCCTTGTGATCCAGGCCGCCGTGGAGGATTTTACCGTTGATCGAATCCTGATTTATAACGGTAGTTCCGTAAACGTCATCTTCAAGGAGACGTTTGACGGGCTGGGCGTCGGCGCAGGAAGAGTCCGGGCACCGGATGGTCCCCTCTTTGGCTTCTCCAGAGAGAAGGATGTGGAAGGAGGCGTAGATCTCCTTGTAACACTCGGTGGCACCCCTCTCTAGTGCCGTTTCGTCATCGTTGATGCCCCGAGTTGCTACAAGGACATCTTCAGGAGGCCACTTCTCAACACCTTCAGGGCCGTCCCATCCTCCTACCATCAGTGCCTTAAGTATTGCCAAGGGGACGTCCAGGTGAGGATTAGGATCGATCCAAGAGCCGCCCGCGAGTGCTACCTTAGCTCAGTTAGCACCATCAGCTGGATGACTGACGCGGAGGAGTTCGAGAGGGTAACAGGAGGCACGGTCCGGCTGGAAACGTCTGAGGAGGTAGAAGAAATTGAGGTACTCTCCGCAGCGGGAGTATCTGTGTTGCTGAAGATCGGTGGATCGCTGCAGGTCACCGAAAAGATGGAGATGGAGACGTGCCTGCAGGAGAACGTCGACATCTTCGCCTGGAGTGCTGCTGAGATGCCCGGGATCGACCCAGAGGTTGCCTGCCACCACCTCAATCTCGACCCCGCGGTGAAGCCCGTCCGCCAGAAGAAGAGGTCAAGTGCCACCGTGTTGGCCGGACCTATCCGAGAAGAGGTGAAGAAACTGCTGGATGCAGGTTTTGTATCTGAGATCCAGTATCCAGGCTGGGTCTCAAATGTTGTAATGGTAAAGAAAGCTGTAGGCAGCTGGAGGATGTGTGTGGATTTCTCTTTGTTAAATAAAAGCTGCCCCAAGGATTTTTATCCCTTTCCTAGAATCGACGCGCTGGTTGATTCAGCCGTCGGTTTCCCTGTAAAAAGCTTCCTTGATGCGTTTTTGGGATACCACCAGATCCGGATGTATCCCCCCTATTGCCGCGATGTTTCCTTCATCACTGGATATGGCTGCTATAGCTATAAAATGATGCCTTTCGGGATAAAATATGCAGGAGCAACCTACCAGCGGATGATGGACCTTGTCTTCAAAGAGCAGAAGGGGAGGAACCTGGAGGTGTATGTAAACGACCTCTTGATCAAGAGCAAGAGCATCCGAGAGCATATAGCGGATCTGGTAGAGACCTTTGCAACACTGAGAAAGTTCAAAATGAGGCTCAATCCGGCAAAATGCGTGTTCGGAGCCGGAAGGAGAAAGTTTCTGGGGGCATCTCATCACCCCGGGAGGAGTAGAGCCGAACCCTGACAAGGTTAAGGCAATCCTAGAGATGACCTTACCGAAAACCATGAAAGAAGTCCAAAAGCTGGCAGGAAGGTTGGCGGGCCTCAGCCGCTTTCTATCCAAGGAAGGAGAAAAGTGCTCTCCCTTTTTCAAGATGCTCCGCAAGAGCGAGAACTTCGCATGGTCCGACGAGTGCGAAAAGGTGATCGTTAGGCTGAAGGAGCAGTTGACTCAGGCACCTCTCCTTCAGAGCCCGAAAGAAGGCGAAGACCTACTCATATACTTGGGAGTAGGGGTGGAAGCAGTAAGTTCTGTACTAGTCCGAGAAGAAGGAAAGAAGAAGCTCCCCATTTATTATGTCAGCTAGGTGCTCAAGAAGGCGAAGTTGAAATATCCAATCTTGGAGAAGCTCGCCTTCGCCTTGGTGGTATCGGCGCAGAAGCTCCGGCCTTATTTTCAAGCTCACTCCATCCGGGTCATAACCGACCATCCTCTCCGAAATATCTTGGAAGGGGTGGAGCATTCAGGGAGGCTGGCGAAATGGTCGGTAGAACTCAGTGAGTTCGACATTTCCATCTCGCCTTGGGTGGCGATCAAAGCACAGGCGGTAGCAGATTTCTTAGCTGATTTCTTGGTAGAGGCAGAGCCGGGAGAGAAGGCTTCTACTCCCATCCCTTGGAAGATGTTCGTGGATGGAGCCTCAGGCAAGAGCTCTGTGGGGGTGGGAATCGTTCTTGTCAGCCCACAGGGAACTAAGACCTAGCAAGCAGTCGAGATCCTCTTCCTCGTCATGAACAATCAAGCCGAGTACGAAGCCATCATAGCAGGCTTGCGCCTCGCAAAGGAGCTGGGCATCCAAGACGTCATGGCTTTCACCGATTCGATGGTTTTCGCGACTCAGATTCGGGGAGACTTCGAAGTTCACGACACCATTCTACAAAAGTACCTCATAAAGGTGAAAGGATTGATTGGGGGCTTCCAATCCTTCTTCGTCGAACACGTACCGAGAGAGGAGAACTCGGCAGCGGATCGTCTGGCCACGTACGGGCCAAGAGTAGGAGGGACCATCATGGAGTTATTTCGACCATCCATTGAGGAAGGAGAGATGATGGAGATCGATCGTCATCCTTCGTGGATGGATCCGTTCATTTCCTTCCTGAGTTCTGGGCAACTTCCTGCGGAGGAGGGGGATCAAAGGAAGTTCTGGTACAAGGCGGCATACTACTTATTGCAAGATGGGGAGTTGTATCGCAGGACCATCTCGGGCCCTCTGGCTAGATGTGTCTCTGAAGATGAAGTACCTCGAGTGTTGGAGGAAATCCACTCGGGAGAGTGCGAAAGCCATTCTGGGACACGCACTTTGGAGCAAAGGATCTTGAGGCATGGCTACTTCTGGCCCACTATCCGTAAAGATGCGGAGGCCTTCTCAAAAAAGTGCCAGAAGTGTCAGCTGTTCACCCCCCCTCATTTGCAGCCGGCCCAACTTCTTCGTTCGATCACCGCCCCGTGGCCGTTCACTATCTAGGGAATGGATTTGAAAGTCCCCTTTCCTTCAGCTAGCGGTGATGGGGCAAAACTATGCTTGCAAATGATAACGACAAGTGTACCGAATCGAATGCAGTATAGGTTGTAAGAAACCAAGGTCGTATTAGACACGGGGCGGTTGAGTACTCTTACTTCAAGAAAGTCTCTATTATTTTATCAATTAAAACTTGAGGTTAGTGCAAAAAGGAAAATTAACATAAGATTAAAAAGAAGAGTAAAAAGGCTAGAGCTCGACTTTGAATCACTTTGGAAAATAAATATAATAAATCAAACTTCTAATTCCCTTAAGAAATTACTTGACTGTGGAGGTTCCCGAATTATGAACGTACCTCTCTCGAGGATACGCTCAACTGAGTTTAGGTTGATCAATCGAACTTTCGCTCTAGAATCAAAATACCTAAAACTCGCTTTATCGTAGTGAACCCCTCTATTGGATTTGACTCCAATCCGGGAGAATTATGTCGTCCTCGCTTGAGGAGTGCATTCAACTCTCTTTATCGTTGAAATGATCGATTCGAATTCAAAACCTCTCGGCTATTAAAATATGAAAACACGAATGAGAATTATATATCGAAAATACAATCTCAATCAATTAAAAGTCAAGGATAAATCTTGAGCGATCTGAGGAAGAGAAAAAGAAGCTAAACCATAGATTATATTCTCCTAAGATCATCTCGGTCGAGTACTAATTGAAATTTAGTTACTCATAGAGATAGAAGAATTAAAGAAAATAGAAGAGTTCATGAAAAAAAAAGAGTAGATTGGGAAAACAAAACTATTTTATTGATAAAAGAAATTACAAACTATGAAAAGGAAATTACAATTTGCCTAAATAAAAAGGATTACAAGACTACTAAAACATGAAAAATAAACATGAAACGAAGTGGTTAATCCTAAAAACTGCCTCCCAAATATCTGCTGGAGCTGGCTTTATATAGCTGAAAAAATGAGGTTACACGCCCGTGACCAAGGGCGTGTAAGGGGCGTGATCGAAGAAGCTGCGGATAGGGCGCCTTCTGGAGTAATTGCGAGCGTTTCGGCCGTGTCACGCCCTAGGTCACACCCGTGACCTGGGCCGTGTAATCTTGAAATAGTGCTGCTGGCAGGAAACTCTAGCGTGAAGAAGTGCGGGGCGCATCACGCCCGTGACTGGAAGTCACGCTCTCGGTCACGCCCGTGACCGAGAGCGTGTAATTTTAATTGACGTGGAGGCGTGCTCTAGATGCTGATGGCGGGTCCCGGCCGTGACTTGGATGTCACGCCCTTGGTCACGCCCGTGACCTTGGGCGTGTTCTTGGCGAAACTTCACGGAATGCTCCCGGGATGGCGGAATCGGGTCTGGAACACGTCTAGGCTGTCAGGCCCCATGGTCACGCCCGTGACCATGGGCGTGTACTTGACAATTTTGCTCAAAGTGCCCAGAAAACCTGCAAAACATAAACTATGCTTAAATTAGTGGCAGAAAAAAAAATGATTATTATAAGATAAAACAAATAATTGATATAAATTCAAATTAAAATTACAACAAAATTATACTAAAAGATGACTACAAAAAGTACTCATCAAACACCCCCATACTTGAGATTTTGCTATTCCAGAGCAAAAGAGTGAGGGAAGAATTACAAGACATCGATATTATTTTTAATTAACTAAAATTTTATTAAACCAAGAATAAGTCAAAAGTAAATTTTTAGGAATTCAAGAATTAAGTCTTAAGTTATGTTGATAATTTAAAAAGAGAAATTTGTTTAGCTAACTACTTCTCAAGATAACTATTTAGCAATCGAAATTATAGAAATTTTCAAACAAAATTAGATTGAAATTATAGACACTCTAACATAGAAGAAACTTAAGGAAAAGACACCTACCAAAATATTGCTATCTTAATAATTTAGTTTAGGACTAGAAACAATGAAATTGGCTAGGGATGGGTTTAAACGGAATGGCAAAATGAAGTCAAAGGATATGAAGAGGTTTTTGATTGGGGTGATGAATTTTATTCTCTCAACCCCCTTTTTTAGTATATGTCATACCAGAGAATGATAGGTTATTATCCTATCATTTCCACGACATATACACATTTTTTCTCTCTTCATTTTTATTTTTGGGTTGCATATGTTTACCAGAGAATAAAGAACTAACATCTCCTTATTCCCATGACATATGATCTAACAATAGGGGAAAAGAAAAAATACATATGTTTAACAAGGGTAAAGAAATACTTCTAGTTTATAAATTAAACTATTTTGAGAACAACACTTTTAGTGGAATGAAATTTCCTAAGATCTTAATGTTAAAAGAGAATATAATAGAAATCTAGAGATGTTTAGCCAATTTACCACAAAGTGAAGCTATTTAAAATTAAACGGAGAAGTAGTGCTAAATTAATTCTCTAATCGAATTAAAAACATAAAATGTTTCTTAAAACCAAATTACTTCAAATTTAGATTTAACAAATTCTGATAAAATAAAATATTAGCTAAATTAAAAATGTAGGAATACTTATAATCAGACCTCAAACTAAATTTCTAGAACATTAAAAACAGCAAGGCTAGGCGTATTTATTATTATTACTAATTTTTTTTATAATATTTCTTGGACTTCCCGAGGGCTACCCGATGAAGGGTTCGCAAGGTACTAGGAGTTGTGATGGGAGTTCAAGCCCAAAGCGCCCTTTCCAAGAAATTAGAAAAAAAAATTCAAATAGAAATACGATGAAAGCTAAGCTACACCCTCATACTTAAGATTAAACATTGTCCCCAATGTTTAAAACTAAGTATGAAGAACACTTGAAAAATAAACTTTTTTTAAAAAAAATGCATAAAAATTAAAGATAAGCAAGGGGTGCCTCCCAAGAGCGCTTTCTTTTTCCCTTCTTTAAGCTAGACGGTTAATGTTAGCTAAACAGATATATAAATTTAAAATGTACTGGCAACTCCCTTAATTCATGCTGAGGTGAGTATGTCGTCTTCCGTTGCCCGGCGACTCCTCCGTTTATCTTGTGATTCTCCTCTTGTCCTTGAATTTGAATATATAAATCCAAATCACCTATACATACGTGAGGTGATTTGGAAAAATAAAGATGAGCGACATATGAATCATCAATTGATTAGGGTAGCAACGGCTCATCTTCAACCTGAAAATTATTAGTATAAAGAGAATCACAATTAAACGTGTCAGATAATTTTTCGCAAGAAGGAGGCGCTTGCGAAAATAAATGATTAAGATCCGGTTGTTTCTTTTTTAAAATTAAATTTTCATTAGGAAAATCTAGCGTATTACCAAGCGGAATAAAATTTTCAGACACAAAAATTTCATGAATTTCTGGTTGAATTAAAATAGAACATATTTGCGAAAATTCATGATAAAGAAAAGAAGATCCGGGTGAAGTAGGGGAAGAAACTTGTTCTTCTTCTAGTTCATCCGGGGTGCCCAAAACATTAAGAATTTCTTGGTAAGAGAATTTTTCTTCATAAATTGGGAAAAGAAACTATGGGAGTACATGGGCAATCATGTTCCTCCATAACTAAATTTTCCAAAGACGAGGAAAAACCACTAGAAGAAAGAAAATTCTCATCTAAATTCTGGGGTGGAGTATCAAACTGAAAAAGCGGACATTCCCCAAAATTAGAGTACAAAAATTTCGGCGCAAAAGAAGAACAAGAATTCGGATTTATAGATTTATCTTCATCGCCCCGAAAACTATCCGGGTGACCGTGCCACCAAGAATAATCTACTTCGGGGCTAGAAGACAAATTATTAGAGGCCAAAAAATTATTCTCGTGAAAATTAGAAAAATTATTTTCCTCTAAATTTTGGGGGGAAGTATCTATTTGGATCTGCGAAATTTCCCCCAAATTAGAGAACGAAGACTGCGGAGTTTAAGAAGAAAAACAAAAAATTGTGTCTAAAGATTTATCTTCGTCTCTCCGAGAATTTTTCGGGTGAGCTTGCCACCAAGAGTAATCAACTTCGGAGCTAGAAGAAAAATTATTAAATGCCAAAAATTTGTTTTCATAATAATTAGAAAAATTATTTTCATCAAAGTTTGAAAAATTATTTTCATTAAAAGGGGAAAAATTATGTTCGTAATTATTATCACAATTATTTGCATAATATTGAGAAAAATTATTTTCATAATAATTATTTTGAGCATATGAATGTAAATAACACTCCACACTTTGATGAGGCGCATTACAATAATAACAACAATTTTGGCATTTTTGTGCCGCTTCCAAAAGATATACTTAGCTTTGAAGCTCGGTAACTTTTACGGCCAATTCAAGTGATTGCATAATTAAAAAAATTAAAAGGAAACAACCTTTACTCAAATGAATGGAATTTTAAAACTATTTTTATTATAATTTTTTTTTTTCAAAAAGCGGGTTAAATTAGTCCCGGACTTTCCAAGATCTACCCGGTGAAGGGTTTGCAAGGTACTAGAGGCTATGATGGGAATTCAAGCCCAAAGCGTCCTTTCCGAGAATTTAGATTACGCTTTTTAATTTATTTATTTTTAAAAAAAAAATTATAGAGAAGGGGGGGAGAAGAAAGAGAATGATAAAATTAATAAGTATTTCTTTTTTTCGAAATATCAACCGTGTCCCGGGCAACGGCGCCAAAAACTTGATGGGGCAAAACTATGCTTGCAAACGATAACGGTAAGTGTACCGTATCGAATGTAGTATAGGTTGTAATAAACCAAGGTCGTATTAGACTCGGGGCAGTTGAGTACTCTTACTTTAAGAAAGTCTCTATTATTTTATCAATTAAAACTTAAGGTTGGTGCAAAAAGGAAAATTAACATAAGATTAAAAAGAAGAGTAAAAAGGCTAGCGCTCGACTTTGAATCACTTTGGAAAATAAATATAATAAATCAAACTTCTAATTCCCTTAAGAAATTACTTGACCGTGGAGGTTCCCGAATTATGAACGTACCTCTCTCGAGGATACGCTCAACTGAGTTTAGGTTGATCAATCGAACTTTCGCTCTAAAATCAAAATACCTAAAACTCGCTTTATCGTAGTGAACCCCTCTATTGGATTTGACTCCAATCCGAGAGAATTATGTCGTCCTCGCTTAAGGAGTGCATTCAACTCTCTTTATCCTTGAAATGACGATTCGAATTCAAAACCTCTCGGCTATTAAAATACGAAAACACGAATGAGAATTATATATCGAAAATACAATCTCAATCAATTAAAAGTCAAGGATAAATCTTGATCGATCTAAGGAAGAGAAAAAGAAGCTAAACCATAGATTATATTCTCCTCAGATCATCTCAGTCGAGTACTACTTGGAATTTAGTTACTCAAAGAGATAGAAGAATTAAAGAAAATAGAAGAGTTCATGAAAAAAAAAGAGTAGATTGGGAAAACAAAACTATTTTATTGATAAAAGAAATTACAAACTATGAAAAGGAAATTACAATTTGAATAAATAAAAAGGATTACAAGACTACTAAAACATGAAAAATAAACATGAAACGAAGTGGTTAATCCTAAAAACTGCCTCCCAAACATCTGCTGGAGCTGGCTTTATATAGTTGAAAAAACGAGGTTACACGCCCTTGGTCATGCCCGTGACCAAGGGCGTGTAAGGGGCGTGACCAAAGCAGCAGCGGAGAGGGCGCCTTCTGGAGTAATTGCGAGCATTTCGGCCGTGTCACGCCCTAGGTCACGCTCGTGACCTGGGGCGTGTAATCTTGAAATAGTACTGCTGGCGGGAAACTCTGGCGGGAAGAAGTGCGGGGCGCGTCACGCCCGTGACTGGAAGTCATGCCCTCGGTCACGCCCGTGACCGAGAGCATAAAATTTTAATTGACGTGGAGGCATGCTTTGGATGCTGATGGCGGTTCCCGGCCGTGAATTGGATGACATGCCCTTGGTCACGCCCGTGACCTTGGGCGTGTTCTTGGCGAAACATCACGGAATGCTCCAGGGATGGTAGAATCGGGTCTGGAACACGTCTAGGCAATCACGCCCCATGGTCACGCCCGTGACCATGGGCGTGTACTTGACAATTTTGCTCAAAGTGCCCAGAAAACCTGCAAAACATAAACTAAGCTTAAATTAATGGCAGAAATAAAAAGGAATGATTATTATAAGATAAAACAAATAATTGATATAAATTCATATTAAAATTACAACAAAATTATACTAAAAGATGAGTACAAAAAGTATTCATCAAGCGGCCAGAGAAAGTTCATTCTCGTCATGATCGACTATTTCTCCAAGTGGATCGAGGCCAAAGCTCTGGCCAAGACCACCTCTCAAGTCGTGAAGAACTTCATCTGGGGAGAAATCATCTGCAGATTCGGGATTCCCCTCGCCATCATCACCGACAACGGTCCTCTGATGAGTCCCAATTATATACACATTTATGGACTCATCTGGGCCGATTATCTAGTCTTTGCACTACATTTTAGGCATGTTTTCATTCATATTTGATCACGTTGCCCATTTCATTGCTTAGTGCACATTTATGCCCCATCTTGGTGTGATTTCATGTAATTCTGAGGTCTAGTATATTTTCATGCAGGTCCAAGGGTTGTGCGACACTCGGGATTGGTTCTGGGGAATTTTCAGTCAAAAAGGCCACTGATCGTGCGCATTCCTTAGCGCACAATCAGGCGCACGACCAGTGGTCGTGCGTTAATTCCCCTCCCAGACTGAGCGACGGCGCACGATCATTGGCCTTCTTCGCGCATGACCACTGGTCGTGCACCGCAGACCGTGCGCTTTTGTGCAGATCTGGATTGAGCTACAGGTTCTTCGCGCACGATCAGAGGCATTCCTTCACACACGACCATTGGTCGTGCGCCTGATCGTGCGCGTTGTTTATTTCTGCTCCGCATATAAATAGGCAAGCGCGATTTTAGGTCGAGAGCCATCTCCCGACTCCGCCCAGCTGCGCCGTTTCCTGCTCGAGAGATCCCATTTCGCCCCTCCATCGCCGCCCACCATCTGGAGGTGCTCCGGACATACTCTCCACGCCAATCTCGAGCCAGAGTATCCTCTCGGCCTCCTCCATCATTCAGAAGCTTCCAAGCTCCATTTCAATGGATTGTGCACTATATCCTTGGAGTTCTCCGGCAAGATCGTGGCTGAAGGCTATTGACGAAGAAGACGGGTCAATTGGGAGGTAGTGACAGCCCTCTTCTACCCCAGATGGCAGTTGAAGACCGAGCCCGAACGAGGATTGACAACCCTAGATTCCGGCCGTGAATCTCCAATGAGTCTTCGTGCTTCGGTTGTAATCTTACCTCCTCCTTGTTATTTTTGCTGATTCTATCTGATATGTGTGGTTGTATGTTTCTATACGAATGATGTCCATAAACCCTAAATGTTATTAGTGTATTTTTCCATAGTTTTGTGGTTATCTTTGGGGTTTATGTGATTTGAGGAGCGCCCCATTCCATCCTCCATCCCGCAGTCACGTTCGTGTGCCGCACTAGCAATTGCTAGTGGCGTGCTTGTCGACGAGGTGCTTGCGACCCTCATCCGTATGCCTACTCTTCCATCCACCTAGCGAAGCGTGGCATAGCGGCCCGTGTAATCCATCCGCCTAACGAAGCAGTGCGCTCAAGGCCTGCACAGTTTGATTCCGCCATTCTCTCCACTCCATCCGCGAGCCTACTCGTCCATCCGCCTAGCGATTCGGTGTATTGCGGCCCGTGTAGTTTCCATCCGCCCGGAGAAGCAGTGCGTTCAAGGCCTGCATAAGAGTAATTTAGTTGTTTTCATTGATTTTTCATAAGCCAATTCACCCCCTTCCGCATCCATTCGACTTTAGGACTTCGATCTCAAGTCCTTCCTCGAACGTAAACTCCACCTTACTGTGTTCCTTCCGAGATTCGATACTCGGGGATTTACTCCTCGTTTTATATTACTTGAACGATCGGTACACTGCCGTTTCGTGCCGCAGTCGAGCTACCGCCTATAGCGGTGTGCGAGATTTGCGCATCAAGTTTTTGGCGCCGTTGTCGGGGAACACGGTCGTGTGAGTTTTCTTGAGAGGGAGAGCTGAGAGAGAGAAGTTTCTTCCAGTGTGTATAGCCGCTTTATTATTTTTGTTTGCTTTCTGATCATTTTCTGTTTGTTTGTTTATTTCTCTTCTATTTTAAAGTTTTAGACAAGTCTAATCCAATAAGTTTTATTAGTTTGTGTAAATTTTCTTGCAAAGAATTTCAGTCTCATTATATCTGCTTGAATTGTCAAATATGTCATCATGGGACATTTGTCCTAGCACTTAGGACAAGATGGTCTATTATATAGATCAAATGAATGAGTTAAATACTAGGTAGTGTAGGAACTTTGTTTGCTTGTTGTGTCGAGGAGAGGGTCATGAATTGAAGGACTGTCCTAGTCTTTTCAAGCCTGACCGCTGCTCCTCCACTCATGACAACATTGTCCCTATCGCTCATTCTTTACCCATGGATGCAATTGTGCCCTTTACCCCCGAGCTTGTCTCGTGCATGGACTCCTCACTCCCTGTGTATGGATTCACTCCCAATGATGATGATCACTCATCTGTTAGCCAACAAGGAGAGGAATGGGAGCTCCTAGATGCACCTGAGTATGATGAGGAAAGTATTCTTTCCATTGGGGAGGCGTTAGCGGATCTTTTTACTGAGGAACCAAATATTTTTGTTCCTCCAGTCTCTTTGCATGATTTTTCTACACACATTTTTTATGATCCTATCGAAGTGAAGGAGTGGGGTGATGCTTCTGACTCGAAGGGTGCCCCAAAGTGGGATGAGGATGTCATTTTCCCTGAAGGGGAGAATGAATACTTCGATCACGATGATGCACCTTGGTGGGATGAGGAGGATACTCTCTTTGATGAGGAGGTTTGCACTTCCTCATGGGACGAGGAGGTCCAACTCACCACCGAGGCCCTTGTGTTCTTGGGTTCCCCTCGCTATGATACTTACGATGATGATAGTGATCTATCCTTGGATCCTGCCAGGAGTGAAACTGGGATCACTCCTCCTTTGTTTAATTCTTTTAGTTCTTCGTCCATTTTATTTCCTAATCAACCTTCTTTTAATGCTGATATTGATAAGTTCATCCTTCCTGCTTCACCGCCTGCTTTAATGTCTGATATTTCATTTATCCCTCTGCAGATGCTTGAATTTATAGACCCATTCTTGGGTAATTTTGAGAGGCAGTCTTGGCAGGGAAAGCAGTTGGCAATGATGAATTCAATCGTCTATTCCACTTCATCATCATTGCCTGCTTTTTCCTGGAAAGACTGGGTGCAGGGTGGAAAGCGTTATTTCATCCATGACCGCAGAATGGAGGAGAGGAAGAGGATGAAGAAAGATGAAATATGGAGATGGAAAGCTCCTGATCTTCTGATGTGCTGCTGATGAGTCCTCATCATATACACATATTTGGACTCATCCGGGCCATTTTTCCAATCATTCCATTGCACATTAGCCCCATTTTAGCTCATAATTATCACTCTCCGCTAGGTGCACGTCTTGGCCCGTTTCGGTGTTATTTTCTTGTTCATCTTTGTTACAAGTTGTTATGCTGTGTTAAGTGCCACCTTCAGTGTCCAGACTGGTGTCATATGCTGGAACAGGAGTCGTGCAGATGTTCCCGGTACAATTCTGTACAGGAACACTGCGCACGACCACTGGCTCCTTAGCGCACGACCACTGGTCGTGCGCCTTTGCTCGTGCGCACTTAACGCCCATTTCATGAGTTCTGTTTGGCTTATCGCACGACCACTGATGCTAGTGCGCACGACCGCTGGTCGTGCGCCATTGGTCGTGCGAACATGTATTTTATAAATTTATTTCATTGCAGGCTCCTCCCAGGCAGCGCGCACGATCGCAGAATTCCAGTGCGCACGACCAGTGGTTGTGCGCCAATGACCGTGCGCGGTATTCATTCCAGCGCCTATATATACGCCTGTTCCGTTTTTAGGGCGAGGATTGAGCCGCGGGAGCGCGATTGGTCGTCCGTACGCCGACGATTTCCCTTCCACGACACCTCCACTTCATCTCCTACGCAAGGGGAAGTCTTCTCGAACCATTCCGACCATTCCTCCATCGTCCGGGAGCATTCTCCACCACCCGCAAGCCCTCAAGCTGCTGTTTTCCCGTTCCAGTCCAGTGAGAAGAAGAAGAATCCTGAGGTAGAAGATGACGGGACTACGTAGAGAGATCATGACAGTTTCTCTACACCGGAAGCATAGTCCGCCCGAGTCCGGAGGTGGCTTGACAACCTACCATTCCGGCCGTGAATGGCCGCTAGTCTTCATCCTTTGGTTATTTCTTTCCTCTTGCTTTCGTTGTAATCTTTGAATCGTTGAGATGTTGAACAGTATTATGCTTGGTTTGATTGCAATGAATGTTTCTCCCTCTTTCTTCATTGTTTGTTTGTGAATCGTTTTGCCTCCACTCATCCACTCGCTCACTCACGCACTTAAGGTGTTCGATCTGCGTTAGCAAGAGCTAACGGCGTTTGTGAAGAGGTGTTTGCGACCCTCATTTCTTCTCGCACTAGAGCACGCTCCATCCGCCTCACGAAGCACGACATCGCGGCCGTTGCATCCATCTCGCCTGGCGAAGCGGTGTTTTTGACCCGCATTTCTTTTACTGTTGTTAAGAGTAGGAAAACCAAACCAAAACCCCTTTTGTGTGTTTGTTTACGCTCGTGTAACACTAGTCACACAACCTGATTCGTACACCCAACCTGCATTCCTCAAGAGACCGACACTCGGGGATTTATTCCCAACTTTATTACTTGAACGATCGGTGCACTTGCCGAAATAATCGCATCAAGTTTTTGGCGCCGTTGCCGGGGAATTGCAGTCGTTATGAATTCATCTGCGTGAAGAATTGTTGCACGAGGAACTTTTCTCTTCCTTTTACTTCTTCTGTTCACCTTCGTCCTTTCCGTCGTGCGCTAATCTTTTGGATTTCAAGTATTTCTAGCATGACCTCCATTCAGGAACATATCTATCAAGGAAGCTTAAATGATTTAAGGGATCAAGCACAAAGGAATGATCATGACCTCGGGATCTCGTCCGACATCATTGAGTTTATGACTGAAAACTGCAAGTTCAGTGGGGATGAGCAGGAAGATGCAGTACAACATATGCAGGACTTCTTAGAAATCTATTACACATGTATATTCAGTGGAGTTGAGAACGACCTGCAAAAGATTCTAGCATTTTCATTTTCTTTACATAAAAAAGCCAAAAGTTGGTACTGGGATATCCGGAAAAGAGAGGTAATCACATGGAAGCAGCTTGAAGGGAGATTTCTGCATGAGTTTCAACACCGTACCCAAGCTCTGGACAAGTACAGGGAACTCATAACCTTCGGACAGGGAAAGGAGGAGGCATTAGTTGATGCTTGGGAGCGCTTCCAATCCCTGCATAGGGGATGCTACCGCGAAGACCTATCAGAAGTTTTTTTGATTCAGATTTTTTATTTCGGCGTGCTGGACAAATTCCGTCTATTATTTGATATAGCAGCTGGAGGGGCCCTGTTTAACAAATCGGGGAAGGACGCGTGGGAAGTGGTTGCGAATATTGTTCACACTAGTCATCACTGGAGTCATGTCATTCTTTCCCCCAATACTGCTGAAATTAATGCAGTAACATCCAACGGAGCAGCGGATCGTATGCCGTCAGGGCAACCGGAACAGTTAGCGACTTTGGTGGTCGGGGTGCTGAATAAAATGAATGACCAATCAGCCGCGATCCAACAGCTTCACTCTACTATAGGGACTCTTACTGATGTCATTTCTGGGCTTGCAAGTCAACATCCGGAGTCTGTGAATACCATGCGATTAAGAAGCGGTAGAAGTATTGACAATCCTCCTCGACAGGAACCACTTGTGAGCTCTACGGACCAATGCAATGATGACACGGCCGAGAGGCAGACTCAGATTCATATTGAACTGGACCCCGTGAGCGAGGCACAACCCTCGAGAAGTGTTGTCCATCCCCCATTCCCCCACAGGTTGCGAAACGAGAAATCCGAGAGGCAATTCCGCAAATTCTTGGAAATAATGAAAGGAGTACAGGTGAGCATACCATTGATTGAAGCCATTTATCAAATGCCGGGCTACTCCAAGTTCTTGAAGGACTTGATTTCGAAGCGGACGCTGTTGGAGAATCTCAAAACTATCGATCTCACCGAGGAGTGCTCCGCCATCATCTCCAATATGCCTACAAAGTGCAAAGATCCGGGCAGCTTTACGATTCCTTGCAGGATCGGCCATCATCGTTTCAGCCAGGCACTCTGTGATTTGGGAGCATCAATCAACTTGATGCCGCTCTCTATCTTTCGCGAACTTGGTGCTGGGACCTTAAAGCCAACGCAGGTAATGCTACAGCTAGCTGATCGGTCAATCAAGAAACCGTCAGGAATTGTCGAGGACCTCACAATTGTAGTAAATGGTCTCGCTTTTCCAGCCGACTTTGTCATCCTCGACATGAAGGTTGATACGAAGGTACCCATTATCTTGGGACGGCCCTTTCTCGCTACAGCTCGTGCTATCATTAATGTGGAGCAGGGGGAGCTCACCCTCAGATTGGGGGAGGATGCTATATCTTTCAACGTCCACAACCCGTCGCAACTCTTTAAAATCACGGAGTGCGAACCGGCTGAACCGCATGAAGAATTCGATGGTCAGATTGATGTGGGTTTGGATGACAGCGAGATGTGTTGGCGGCGCGAGGCCGTGGGTGATAACGGTGCATACTCAAACCAGCCCGTCATTTCGCAGTCAATCGGAGGGCCACCCAGCGATTCTGCTGATCCAAACCATTGTCCTGCTCTCAAGCAACTACCGGAATCTCTAAAGTACGTTTTTCTTGGAGAAAACACCATGCAACCTGTGATTATTTCTGCAGCTCTTTCCGCTGCCAATGAAACCGCCTTAGTGGGCGTGCTGAGAAGGTACCATAAGGTCTTCGGACGCTCTCTTGCAGACATTAAGGGGATCAGCCCCACGGTCTGCATGCACAAGATCCTCCTAGAAGATCAGTACAAACCCACAGCACAGCCCCAACGGCGGTTGAACCCGAAAATGCAAGAGGTAGTGAAGGCTGAAGTGATAAAGCTCTTAGACGCTGACATCATTTACCCGATCAGTGATAGCAAATGGGTCAGCCCAGTTCAGGTGGTACCAAAAAAAGGAGGGATCACTGTTGTGGCCAATGAAAAAAACGAGCTGCTGCCTACCCGAATGATCACCGAGTGGAGAGTCTGCATCGATTACCGCAAGCTGAATGATGCTACACGCAAGGATCATTTCCCGCTTCCCTTCATTGATCAGATGCTAGAGAAGTTAGCAGGGCAGGACTGCTACTGCTTTTTGGATGGGTACTCAGGTTATAATCAAATCTTAATAGACCCATCTGATCAAGACAAAACAACATTTACATGTCCTTCCGGTACCTTTGCGTTCAAGAGAATTCCATTCGGACTGTGTAATGCCCCCGCAACTTTCCAACGCTGTATGCTCGCTATTTTCGCTGACATGGTGGGGGACTTCCTCGAAGTTTTCATGGATGACATCACTCTATTTGGGAGCAGCTTTGATACTTGCCTCGCGAATTTAACCAAGACCTTGAAGCGGTGTGAAGACACCAACCTTGTCTTGAACTCGGAGAAATGCCACTTTATGGTGCGCGAAGGAATTGTGTTGGTGCATAAAGTTTCCTGCAAAGGGCTCGAGGTGGATCAGGTGAAGGTAAGTGTTATCAGGAACCTCCCTCCACCTACATCAGTGAAGGGTATCCGAAGTTTTCTTGGTCATGTGGGATTTTATCGAAGGTTTATCAAGGATTTTTCATCCATTTCTAAGCCTTTATCTCGGTTGCTTGTTAAGGACGTCCCCTTCCACTTCGATGGAGCATGCATGCAGGCCTTTGAAACTCTACGGGGACAACTCATCTCGGCTCCAATTTTGGTGGCACCCGACTGGACTTTACCCTTTATTGTCATGTCTGACGCAAGTGATGTGGTCGTAGGTGCTGTACTCGGTCAAAAGAAAGACAAGATTTTTCACACCATTGCATATGCCAGTTGAACCCTCAACAGCGCGCAGGAAAACTATACCACCACGGAGAAAGAAATGCTAGCCGTGGTCTTCGCTTGTGAAAAATTTCATTCATACTTGGTACTCTCGGAAGTAATCGTCTACACAGATCACGCCGCCCTCAGGTACCTTTTCAGCAAAAAAGAATCCAAATCGCGTCTGATTCGTTGGATTTTACTTTTGCAGGAATACAATCTGGAAATCAAATACAAGAAAGGGGTGGAGAACGTGATAGTTGATCATCTTTCATGTTTGGAGTACGACATGACGGTTGATGCCCCCAACAGTTTTTTGCAGGAAATGAACGATTATTTCCCGGATGAAAAATTATTCGCAATCACTACGCCCCCTCCAACATCCCCATGGTATGCTGATATCGCTAACTACTTGGCTTGTAAAACTCTCTCTCCGAACCTATCTCCTCAGCAAAGACGGAAGCTCGCCTCGGATTCAAAATACTATTTTTGGGAAGACCCGCTCTTATTCCACACGTGCAGTGACGGGATTATCAGGCGTTGCGTTCCCAAAGCCGAGTTTCAGTCTATACTGCAACATTGCCATGACAGAGAAGCGGGCGGGCATTTCGGAGTCGTTCGAACAGCACGAAAAATCTTGCAATGCGGATTATTTTGGTCAACCCTCTTCAGGGACGCGCATGCCTATGTCACCAAGTGTGACGAATGCAAAAGAACCAGAAATATCTCCCGGCGTGACGAGATGCCCCTTAATAACATGCTGGTCTGCGAACTATTTGATGTCTGGGGGATAGACTTTATGGGTCCTTTCCCAATGTCTCATGGTAAACATTACATCATTGTGGCAGTTGATTATGTCTCAAAATGGGTGGAAGCCGAGGCGGTTGCCACGAATGATGCCAACACAGTGCTACACTTTATCCACAAGAATATCTTCTCCAGGTTTGGGACGCCGAGAACTATTATCAGCGACGGCGGTAGTCATTTTTGTAATAAGCAGTTTGTGCAGCTCATGAAAAAGTTTGGGGTCCATCATAAGATTTCTTTGGCATATCACCCCCAAACATGTGGACAGGTCGAAGTATCTAACCGCGAGCTCAAGCGAATAATCGAGAAATTAATACATTCAAATAGGAAGGAGTGGTCTAAAAAGGTCGACGACGCATTATGGGCTTACCAGACCGCTTTCAAAACACCCATCGGCATGACTCCGTTTCAATTAGTTTATGGCAAGGCATGCCACCTCCCTGTGGAGCTGGAGCATAAAGCATTATGGGCAACTAAACTGTTGAACATGGACATTGGATCGGCGGCCGAGGTGCGTCGTTCCCAACTCAACGAATTGGAAGAGCTCCGGCATTTCGCTTATGAAAACGCTCGCATCTACAAGGAGAAAACAAAGAAATGGCATGATCGACACATCATCCCCAAGGAGTTCAAAATAGGGGACCAAGTGCTGCTCTACAACTCCCATCTCCGCCTCTTCCCAGGGAAGTTGAAATCGAGGTGGAGCGGTCCTTTCTCTGTGACCGATGTCTCTCCCTTTGGGGCCATCGAAATATCGGGGAGTAAGGGGGACAAATTTAAGGTCAATGGGCATCGACTGAAGTTATATGATGGCGCCATTATAAATAAGGAGTGTCAGTTGTTGACATTGGAAGACGGGGCCAATAAAAGCGCCGGCAGCTGATGGTTTCCTTCTTATTTCTTAGTTAGTGAACCTCTTTTTTAATTACTGCACTTGTTGAACAATGTTAATATAGGTATTTGGTCCAGCTTAAGGACATTAAATAAAAGCGCTGCTGGGAGACAACCCAGATTTCCTGATTTTATTTTTGTCTAACATGTTTAGTTCAGTTTCTGTATTTGTTTTTGCTGTTTTAGTTTTGTGCTTGCAGGTGTGTTGTGTTCTTTGTTGCGGATGCTGTGTACCGCTCTTGATCTTAATCGCCAATCGTCTGGTATGCTCAATTCTGAGCATTGGGTAACACTTCTCCTCCCTAGCTCTTCAGTTTTTGAGATATATTGTTTAGATTAAGTCTGGGGGAGAGCACGTGTTATTCACAATGCGCACGGGTTGCACCGCATGCTAGACGCTTGTTTTTAATTTTTCATCATTATTCCATGCTACACACCACTGCACCCACTTGAGCGCGTGCTTATCTATTTGTTTTGTGCTGAAAAAACTATCTTGGTTTGGAATGTGAATTTGGATGTTAGCTGAGGAATTACTATTGGGAGCGCAATGTTGACTCGAGCAGTGTTCTAGTCGCATCCGCATGCTACAATAGAATTTGAGTAAAATTAGATTATTTTTGTGCATTTAATTTATGAGTAGTATTTATGCGTAGTTTTAGATTTATTCTACTCAAGTGGTGAATGTGATTGAAATTGGTGATAGCCCGGTGTTGTGTGTATACGAGTGCTAGTTGTGTGTTGCTCGAGTCGGGAGGAAGGTTTACCTTTCTCGTGGGCTAAGAACTTGCCCCAAGCGACTCTTGAGGCATGGGTGCGGGCAATTCGTGGAGATAAATATAATATAGGCCACCTCTTGGCTAGATTGAGCCTTTGCTTTCCATATCCTATCCGCTCACCTTTGCTACCCAACATTTGTGCCTACCACTCCCTTTGTTCATCTCCTCCTCCATTCACCAAGGCCTAAAGCTTATCCCACAGTCGCAACCAAGTATATGTTAAATGCACTCATGTTCTAGATTTGGTGTGTTGTTTGGAATCGTTGTGTTGTGAAGGAGAAATAATCTCTATCTGCTGAATTTGAACCAACCGGAGGATAAGATTAAGAAAAAGAAAAATATGACATTGAAATGAAGATCTGAAAAAAAGTGTATTGAAAAGTTATCCTCCCGAGCGTTTTAAAAAAAAATCTGTTGGTATTTGTGGAGTAGGCTGTGTGCACACCTAGTTTTCATAATAAGTCTGGGGGTGTGTCACACGAGCTTTGTTTGTGGTTTTGCTTGGTGCAGCGTCCCGTTGACTCATGTTGGTTGCGTAGCCTTCATTTTTACCCTTGATTATCATACCGCAACCTAAGCCTCATCTTAATCCTAAAAGTCCTATTGATTTATCTCGCGAGTTTGCTAGCGCCGTGGAGAGAGTGTGACCGGGCAAGCATATGGTTCCCGACGTTGATGGATTTCAGCGAAGTTATTCCTGAACCCCGATCTTGTGCAACACCCTCCTTAGTGGCTTGTTACTTTCACACCGGGCATGATCGTTCAAATTCTTCACAATTCACCAACTGAGTATTGATGAATCTTTATTTACGCTCTAGTACTTTCGTAAATTATTTAGCATAGTTAGAATCTCTTTTTACTAAATTTTTATTTGCTTACCTTTGTTACTTCGCACTGTACTCCTTCGTGTAATTTTCTTTGTTAACTACCATTTTTACATTCCGCCGGATTTGTTTGCTCGGGACGCGCAAATAGGTAAGTCTGGGTGTGTGATGAGTCCTCATCATATACACATATTTGGACTCATCCGGGCCATTTTTCCAATCATTCCATTGCACTTTAGCCCCATTTTAGCTCATAATTATCACTCTCCTCTAGGTGCACGTCTTGGCCCGTTTCGATGTTATTTTCTTGTTCATCTTTGTTACAAGTTGTTATGCTGTGTTAAGTGCCACCTTCAGTGTCCAGAATGGTGTCATATGCTGGAACAGGAGTCGTGCAGGTGTTCCCGGTACAATTCTGTACACGAACACTGCGCACGATCACTGGCTCCTTAGCGCACGACCACTGGTCGTGCTCCTTTGCTCGTGCGCACTTAACGCCCATTTCATGAGTTCTGTTTGGCTTATCGCACGACCACTGACGCTAGTGCACACGACCGCTGGTCGTGCGCCATTGGTCGTGCGAACATGTATTTTATAAATTTATTTCATTAAAAGGGGAAAAATTATGTTCGTAATTATTATCAAAATTATTTGCATAATATTGAGAAAAATTATTTTCATAATAATTATTTTGAGCATATGAATGTAAATAACACTCCACACTTTGATGAGGCGCATTAACATAATAACAATAATTTTGGCATTTTTGTGCCGCTTCCAAAAGATATACTTAGCTTTGAAGCTCGGTAACTTTTACGGCCAATTCAAGTGATTGCATAATTAAAAAAATTAACAGGAAACAACCTTTACTCAAATGAATGGAATTTTAAAACTATTTTTATTATAATTTTTTTTTCAAAAAGCGGGTTAAATTAGTCCCGGACTTTCCAAGATCTACCCGGTGAAGGGTTTGCAAGGTACTAGAGGCTATGATGGGAATTCAAGCCCAAAGCGTCCTTTCCGAGAATTTAGATTACGCTTTTTAATTTATTTATTTTTTAAAAAAAATTTATAGAGAAGGGGGAGAAGAAAGAGAATGATAAAATTAATAAATATTTCTTTTTTTCGAAATATCAACCGTGTCCCGGGCAACGGCGCCAAAAACTTGATGGGGCAAAACTATGCTTGCAAACGATAACGGTAAGTGTACCGTATCGAATGTAGTATAGGTTGTAAGAAACCAAGGTCGTATTAGACTCGGGGCGGTTGAGTACTCTTACTTTAAGAAAGTCTCTATTATTTTATCAATTAAAACTAAAGGTTGGTGCAAAAAGGAAAATTAACATAAGATTAAAAAGAAGAGTAAAAAGGCTAGCGCTCGACTTTGAATCACTTTGGAAAATAAATATAATAAATCAAACTTCTAATTCCCTTAAGAAATTACTTGACCGTGGAGGTTCCCGAATTATGAACGTACCTCTCTCGAGGATACGCTCAACTGAGTTTAGGTTGATCAATCGAACTTTCGCTCTAAAATCAAAATACCTAAAACTCGCTTTATCGTAGTGAACCCCTCTATTGGATTTGACTCCAATCCGAGAGAATTATGTCGTCCTCGCTTAAGGAGTGCATTCAACTCTCTTTATCCTTGAAATGACGATTCGAATTCAAAACCTCTCGGCTATTAAAATACGAAAACACGAATGAGAATTATATATCGAAAATACAATCTCAATCAATTAAAAGTCAAGGATAAATCTTGATCGATCTAAGGAAGAGAAAAAGAAGCTAAACCATAGATTATATTCTCCTCAGATCATCTCGGTCGAGTACTACTTGGAATTTAGTTACTCAAAGAGATAAAAGAATTAAAGAAAATAGAAGAGTTCATGAAAAAAAAAGAGTAGATTGGGAAAACAAAACTATTTTATTGATAAAAGAAATTACAAACTATGAAAAGGAAATTACAATTTGAATAAATAAAAAGGATTACAAGACTACTAAAACATGAAAAATAAACATGAAACGAAGTGGTTAATCCTAAAAACATCCTCCCAAACATCTGCTGGAGCTGGCTTTATATAGTTGAAAAAACGAGGTTACACGCCCTTGGTCACGCCCGTGACCAAGGGCGTGTAAGGGGCGTGACCAAAGCAGCAGCGGAGAGGGCGCCTTCTGGAGTAATTGCGAGCATTTTGGTCGTGTCACGCCCTAGGTCATGCTCGTGACCTGGGGCGTGTAATCTTGAAATAGTACTACTGGCGGGAAACTCTAGCGGGAAGAAGTGCGGGGCGCGTCACGCCCGTGACTGGAAGTCATGCCCTCGGTCACGCCCGTGACCGAGAGCATAAAATTTTAATTGACGTGGAGGCATGCTTTGGATGCCGATGGCGGTTCTCGGCCGTGAATTGGATGTCATGCCCTTGGTCACGCCCGTGACCTTGGGCGTGTTCTTGGCGAAACATCACGGAATGCTCCAAGGATGGTAGAATCGGGTCTGGAACACGTCTAGTCTGTCACGCCCCATGGTCACGCCCGTGACCATGGGCGTGTACTTGACAATTTTGCTCAAAGTGCCCAGAAAACCTGCAAAACATAAACTAAGCTTAAATTAGTGGCAGAAATAAAAAGGAATGATTATTATAAGATAAAACAAATAATTGATATAAATTCATATTAAAATTACAGCAAAATTATACTAAAAGATGAGTACAAAAAGTACTCATCAAGCAGCCAGAGAAAGTTCATTCTCGTCATGATCGACTATTTCTCCAAGTGGATCGAGGCCAAAGCTCTGGCCAAGACCACCTCTCAAGTCGTGAAGAACTTCATCTGGGGAGAAATCGTCTGCAGATTCAGGATTCCCCTCGCCATCATCACCGACAACGGTCCTCTGATGAGTCCCAATTATATACACATTTATGGACTCATCTGGGCCGATTATCTAGTCTTTGCACTACATTTTAGGCATGTTTTCATTCATATTTGATCACGTTGCCCATTTCATTGCTTAGTGCACATTTATGCCCCATCTTGGTGTGATTTCATGTAATTCTGAGGTCTAGTATATTTTCATGCAGGTCCAAGGGTTGTGCGACACTCGGGATTGGTTCTGGGGAATTTTCAGTCAAAAAGGCCACTGATCGTGCGCATTCCTTAGCGCACAATCAGGCGCATGACCAGTGGTCGTGCGTTAATTCCCCTCCCAGACTGAGCGACGGCGCACGATCATTGGCCTTCTTCGCGCACGACCACTGGTCGTGCACCGCAGACCGTGCGCTTTTGTGCAGATCTGGATTGAGCTACAGGTTCTTCGCGCACGATCAGAGGCATTCCTTCACACACGACCATTGGTCGTGCGCCTGATCGTGCGCGTTGTTTATTTCTGCTCCGCCTATAAATAGGCAAGCGCGATTTTAGGTTGAGAGCCATCTCCCGACTCCGCCCAGCTGCGTCGTTTCCTGCTCCAGAGATCCCATTTCGCCCCTCCATCGCCGCCCACCATCTGGAGGTGCTCCGGACATACTCTCCACGCCAATCTCGAGCCGGAGTATCCTCTCGACCTCCTCCATCATTCAGAAACGTCCAAGCTCCATTTCAACGGATTGTGCACTATATCCTTGGAGTTCTCCGGCAAGATTGTGGCTGAAGGCTATTGACGAAGAAGACGGGTCAATTGGGAGGTAGTGACAGCCCTCTTCTACCCCAGATGGTAGTTGAAGACCGAGCCCGGACGAGGATTGACAACCCTAGATTCCGGCCGTGAATCTCCAACGAGTCTTCGTGCTTCGGTTGTAATCTTACCTCCTCCTTGTTATTTTTGCTGATTCTATCTGATATGTGTGGTTGTATGTTTCTATACGAATGATGTCCATAAACCCTAAATGTTATTAGTGTATTTTTCCATAGTTTTGTGGTTATCTTTGGGGTTTATGTGATTTGAGGAGCGCCCCATTCCATCCTCCATCCCGCAGTCACGTTCGTGTGCCGCACTAGCAATTGCTAGTGGCGTGCTTGTCGACGAGGTGCTTGCGACCCTCATCCGTATGCCTACTCTTCCATCCGCCTAGCGAAGCGTGGCATAGCGGCCCGTGTAATCCATCTGCCTAACGAAGCAGTGCGCTCAAGGCCTGCACAGTTTGATTCCGCCATTCTCTCCACTCCATCCGCGAGCCTACTCGTCCATCCGCCTAGCGATTCGGTGTATTGCGGCCCGTGTAGTTTCCATCCGCCCGGAGAAGCAGTGCGTTCAAGGCCTGCACAAGAGTAATTTAGTTATTTTCATTGATTTTTCATAAGCCAATTCACCCCCTTCCGCATCCATTCGACTTTAGGACTTCGATCTCAAGTCCTTCCTCGAACGTAAACTCCACCTTACTGTGTTCCTTCCGAGATTCGATACTCGGGGATTTACTCCTCGTGTTATATTACTTGAACGATAGGTACACTGCCGTTTCGTGCCGCAGTCGAGCTACCGCCTATAGCGGTGTGCGAGATTTGCGCATCAAGTTTTTGGCGCCGTTGCCGGGGAACACGGTCGTGTGAGTTTTCTTGAGAGGGAGAGCTGAGAGAGAGAAGTTTCTTCTAGTGTGTATAGCCGCTTTATTATTTTTGTTTGCTTTCTGATCATTTTCTGTTTGTTTGTTTATTTCTCTTCTATTTTAAAGTTTTAGACAAGTCTAATCCAAGAAGTTTTATTAGTTTGTGTAAATTTTCTTGCAAAGAATTTCAGTCTCATTATATCTGCTTGAATTGTCAAATATGTCATCATGGGACATTTGTCCTAGCACTTAGGACAAGATGGTCTATTATATAGATCAAATGAATGAGTTAAATGCTAGGTAGTGTAGGAACTTTGTTTGCTTGTTGTGTCGAGGAGAGGGTCATGAATTGAAGGACTGTCCTAGTCTTTTCAAGCCTGACCGCTGCTCCTCCACTCATGACAACATTGTCCCTATCGCTCATTCTTTACCCATGGATGCAATTGTGCCCTTTACCCCCGAGCTTGTCTCGTGCATGGACTCCTCACTCCCTGTGTATGGCTTCACTCCCAATGATGATGATCACTCATCTGTTAGCCAACAAGGAGAGGAATGGGAGCTCCTAGATGCACCTGAGTATGATGAGGAAAGTATTCTTTCCATTGGGGAGGCGTTAGCGGATCTTTTTACTAAGGAACCAAATATTTTTGTTCCTCCAGTCTCTTTGCATGATTTTTTTACACACATTTTTTATGATCCTATCGAAGTGAAGGAGTGGGGTGATGCTTCTGACTCGGAGGGTGCCCCAAAGTGGGATGAGGATGTCATTTTCCCTGAAGGGGAGAATGAATACTTTGATCACGATGATGCACCTTGGTGGGATGAGGAGGATACTCTCTTTGATGAGGAGGTTTGCACTTCCTCATGGGACGAGGAGGTCCAACTCACCACCGAGGCCCTTGTGTTCTTGGGTTCCCCTCGCTATGATACTTACGATGATGATAGTGATCTATCCTTGGATCCTGCCAGGAGTGAAACTGGGATCACTCCTCCTTTGTTTAATTCTTTTAGTTCTTCGTCCATTTTATTTCCTAATCAACCTTCTTTTAATGCTGATATTGATAAGTTCATCCTTCCTGCTTCACCGCCTGCTTTAATGTCTGATATTTCATTTATCCCTCTGCAGATGCTTGAATTTATAGACCCATTCTTGGGTAATTTTGAGAGGCAGTCTTGGCAGGGAAAGCAGTTGGCAATGATGAATTCAATCGTCTATTCCACTTCATCATCATTGCCTGCTTTTTCATGGAAAGACTGGGTGCAGGGTGGAAAGCGTTATTTCATCCATGACCGTAGATTGGAGGAGAGGAAGAGGATGAAGAAAGATGAAATATGGAGATGGAAAGCTCCTGATCTTCTGATGTGCTGCTGATGAGTCCTCATCATATACACATATTTGGACTCATCCGGGCCATTTTTCCAATCATTCCATTGCACTTTAGCCCCATTTTAGCTCATAATTATCACTCTCCGCTAGGTGCACGTCTTGGCCCGTTTCGGTGTTATTTTCTTGTTCATCTTTGTTACAAGTTGTTATGCTGTGTTAAGTGCCACCTTCAGTGTCCAGACTGGTGTCGTATGCTGGAACAGGAGTCGTGCAGGTGTTCCCGGTACAATTCTGTACAGGAACACTGCGCACGATCACTGGCTCCTTAGCGCACGACCACTGGTCGTGCGCCTTTGCTCGTGCGCACTTAACGCCCATTTCATGAGTTCTGTTTGGCTTATCGCACGACCACTGACGCTAGTGTGCACGACCGCTGGTCGTGCGCCATTGGTCGTGCGAACATGTATTTTATAAATTTATTTCATTGCAGGCTCCTCCCAGGCAGCGCGCACGATCGCAGAATTCCAGTGCGCACGACCAGTGGTTGTGCGCCAATGACCGTGCGCGGTATTCATTCCAGCGCCTATATATACGCCTATTCCATTTTTAGGGAGAGGATTGAGCCGCGGGAGCGCGATTGGTCGTCCGTACGCCAGCGATTTCCCTTCCACGACACCTCCACTTCATCTCCTACGCAAGGGGAAGTCTTCTCGAACCATTCCGACCATTCCTCCATCGTCCGGGAGCATTCTCCACCACCCGCAAGCCCTCAAGCTGCTGTTTTCCCGTTCCAGTCCGGTGAGAAGAAGAAGAATCCTGAGGTAGAAGACGACGGGACTACGTAGAGAGATCATGACAGTTTCTCTACACCGGAAGCATAGTCCGCCCGAGTCCGGAGGTGGCTTGACAACCTACCATTCCGGCCGTGAACGGCCGCTAGTCTTCATCCTTTGGTTATTTCTTTCCTCTTGCTTTCATTGTAATCTTTGAATCGTTGAGATGTTGAACAGTATTATGCTTGGTTTGATTGCAATGAATGTTTCTCCCTCTTTCTTCATTGTTTGTTTGTGAATCGTTTCGCCTCCACTCATCCACTCTTTCACTCACGCACTTAAGGTGTTCGATCCGCGTTAGCAAGAGCTAACGGCGTTTGTGAAGAGGTGTTTGTGACCCTCATTTCTTCTCGCACTAGAGCACGCTCCATCCGCCTCACGAAGCACGACATCGCGGCCGTTGCATCCATCTCGCCTGGCGAAGCGGTGTTTTCGACCCGCATTTCTTTTACTGTTGTTAAGAGTAGGAAAACCCAACCAAAACCCCTTTTGTGTGTTTGTTTACGCTCGTGTAACACTAGTCACACAACCTGATTCGTACACCCAACCTGCATTCCTCAAGAGACCGACACTCGGGGATTTATTCCCAACTTTATTACTTGAACGATTGGTGCACTTGCCGAAATAATCGCATCAAGTTTTTGGCGCCGTTGCCGGGGAATTGCAGTCGTTCACCTTCGTTCAGGAACATATCTATCAAGGATTCATCTGCGTGAAGAATTGTTGCACGAGGAACTTTTCTCTTCCTTTTACTTCTTCTGTTCACCTTCGTCCTTTCCGTCGTGCGCTAATCTTTTGGATTTCAAGTATTTCTAGCATGACCTCCATTCAGGAACATATCTATCAAGGAAGCTTAAATGATTTAAGGGATCAAGCACAAAGGAATGATCATGACCTCGGGATCTCGTCCGACATCATTGAGTTTATGACTGAAAACTGCAAGTTCAGTGGGGATGAGCAGGAAGATGCAGTACAACACGTGCAGGACTTCTTAGAAATCTATTACACATGTATATTCAGTGGAGTTGAGAACGACCTGCAAAAGATTCTAGCATTTTCATTTTCTTTACATAAAAAAGCCAAAAGTTGGTACTGGGATATCCAAAAAAGAGAGGTGATCACATGGAAGCAGCTTGAAGGGAGATTTCTGCATGAGTTTCAACACCGTACCCAAGCTCTGGACAAGTACAGGGAACTCATAACCTTCGGACAGGGAAAGGAGGAGGCATTAGTTGATGCTTGGGAGCGCTTCCAATCCCTGCATAGGGGATGCTACCGCGAAGACCTATCAGAAGTTTTTTTGATTCAGATTTTTTATTTCGGCGTGCTGGACAAATTCCGTCTATTATTTGATATAGCAGCTGGAGGGGCCCTGTTTAACAAATCGGGGAAGGACGCGTGGGAAGTGGTTGCGAATATTGTTCACACTAGTCATCACTGGACTCATGTCATTCTTTCCCCCAATACTGCTGAAATTAATGCAGTAACATCCAACGGAGCAGCGGATCGTATGCCGTCAGGGCAACCGGAACAGTTAGCGACTTTGGTGGTCGGGGTGCTGAATAAAATGAATGACCAATCAGCCGCGATCCAACAGCTTCACTCTACTATAGGGACTCTTACTGATGTCATTTCTGGGCTTGCAAGTCAGCATCCGGAGTCTGTGAATACCATGCGATTGAGAAGCGGTAGAAGTATTGACAATCCTCCTCGACAGGAACCACTTGTGAGCTCTACGGACCAATGCAATGATGACACGGCCGAGAGGCAGACTCAGATTCATATTGAGCCGGACCCTGTGAGCGAGGCACAACCCTCGAGAAGTGTTGTCCATCCCCCATTCCCCCACAGGTTGCGAAACGAGAAATCCGAGAGGCAATTCCGCAAATTCTTGGAAATAATGAAAGGAGTACAGGTGAGCATACCATTGATTGAAGCCATTTCTCAAATGCCGGGCTACTCCAAGTTCTTGAAGGACTTGATTTCGAAGCGGACGCTGTTGGAGGATCTCAAAACTATCGATCTCACCGAGGAGTGCTCCGCCATCATCTCCAATATGCCTACAAAGTGCAAAGATCCGGGCAGCTTTATGATTCCTTGCAGGATCGGCCATCATCGTTTCATCCAGGCACTCTGTGATTTGGGAGCATCAATCAACTTGATGCCGCTCTCTATCTTTCGCGAACTTGGTGCTGGGACCTTAAAGCCAACGCAGGTAATGCTACAGCTAGCTGATCGGTCAATCAAGAAACCGTCAGGAATTGTCGAGGACCTCACAATTGTAGTAAATGGTCTCGCTTTTCCAGCCGACTTTGTCATCCTCGACATGAAGGTTGATACGAAGGTACCCATTATCTTGGGACGGCCCTTTCTCGCTACAGCTCGTGCTATCATTAATGTGGAGCAGGGGGAGCTCACCCTCAGATTGGGGGAGGATGCTATATCTTTCAACGTCCACAACCCGTCGCAACTCTTTAAAATCATGGAGTGCGAACCGGCTGAACCGCATGAAGAATTCGATGGTCAGATTGATGTGGGTTTGGATGACAGCGAGACGTGTTGGCGGTGCGAGGCCGTGGGTGATAACGGTGCATACTCAAACCAGCCCGTCATTTCGCAGTCAATTGGAGGGCCACCCAGCGATTCTGCTGATCCAAAACATTGTCCTGCTCTCAAGCAACTACCGGAATCTCTAAAGTACGTTTTTCTTGGAGAAAACACCACACAACCTGTGATTATTTCTGCAGCTCTTTCCGCCGCCAATGATACCGCCTTAGTGGGCGTGCTGAGAAGGTACCATAAGGTCTTCAGACGCTCTCTTGCAGACATTAAGGGGATCAGCCCCACGGTCTGCATGCTCAAGATCCTCCTTGAAGATCAGTACAAACCCACAGCACAACCCCAACGGCGGCTGAACCCGAAAATGCAAGAGGTAGTGAAGGCTGAAGTGATAAAGCTCTTAGACGCTGGCATCATTTACCCGATCAGCGATAGCAAATGGGTCAGCCCAGTTCAGGTGGTACCAAAAAAAGGAGGGATCACTGTTGTGGCCAATGAAAAAAACGAGCTGCTGCCTACCCGAATGATCACCGAGTGGAGAGTCTGCATCGATTACCGCAAGCTGAATGATGCTACACGCAAGGATCATTTCCCACTTCCCTTCATTGATCAGATGCTAGAGAAGTTAGCAGGGCAGGACTACTACTGCTTTTTGGATGGGTACTCAGGTTATAATCAAATCTTAATAGACCCATCTGATCAAGACAAAACAACATTTACATGTCCTTCCGCTACCTTTGCGTTCAAGAGAATGCCATTCGGACTGTGTAATGCCCCCGCAACTTTCCAACGCTGTATGCTCGCTATTTTCGCTGACATGGTGGGGGACTTCCTCGAAGTTTTCATGGATGACTTCACTCTATTTGGGAGCAGCTTTGATACTTGCCTCGCGAATTTAACCAAGACCTTGAAGCGGTGTGAAGACACCAACCTTGTCTTGAACTGGGAGAAATGCCACTTTATGGTGCGCGAAGGAATTGTGTTGGTGCATAAAGTTTCCTGCAAAGGGCTCGAGGTGGATCAGGCGAAGGTAAGTGTTATCAGGAACCTCCCTCCACCTACATCAGTGAAGGGTATCCGAAGTTTTCTTGGTCATGTGGGATTTTATCGAAGGTTTATCAAGGATTTTTCATCCATTTCTAAGCCTTTATCTCGGTTGCTTGTTAAGGACGTCCCCTTCCACTTCGATGGAGCATGCATGCAGGCCTTTGAAACTCTACGGGGACAACTCATCTCGGCTCCAATTTTGGTGGCACCCGACTGGACTTTACCCTTTATTGTCATGTGTGACGCAAGTGATGTGGTCGTAGGTGCTGTACTCGGTCAAAAAAAAGACAAGATTTTTCACACCATTGCATATGCCAGTTGAACCCTCAACAGCGCGCAGGCAAACTTTACCACCACGGAGAAAGAAATGCTAGCCGTGGTCTTCGCTTGTGAAAAATTTCATTCATACTTGGTACTCTCGGAAGTAATCGTCTACACAGATCACGCCGCCCTCAGGTACCTTTACAGCAAAAAAGAATCCAAATCGCGTCTGATTCATTGGATTTTACTTTTGCAGGAATACAATCTGGAAATCAAAGACAAGAAAGGGGTGGAGAACGTGATAGCTGATCATCTTTCATGTTTGGAGTACGACATGACGGTTGATGCCCCCAACAGTTTTTTGCAGGAAATGAACGATTATTTCCTGGATGAAAAATTATTCGCAATCACTACGCCCCCTCCAACAGCCCCATGGTATGCTGATATCGCTAACTACTTGGCTTGTAAAACTCTCTCTCCGAACCTATCTCCTCAGCAAAGACGGAAGCTCGCCTCGGATTCAAAATACTATTTTTGGGAAGACCCGCTCTTATTCCACACGTGCAGTGACGGGATTATCAGGCGTTGCGTTCCCAAAGCCGAGTTTCAGTCTATACTGCAGCATTGCCATGACAGAGAAGCGGACGGGCATTTCGGAGTCGTTCGAATAGCACGAAAAATCTTGCAATGCGGATTATTTTGGCCAACCCTCTTCAGGGACGCGCATGCCTATGTCACCAAGTGCGACGAATGCAAAAGAACCAGAAATATCTCCCGGCGTGACGAGATGCCCCTTAATAACATGCTGGTCTGCGAACTATTTGATGTCTGGGGGATAGACTTTATGGGTCCTTTCCCAATGTCTCATGGTAAACATTACATCATTGTGGCAGTTGATTATGTCTCAAAATGGGTGGAAGCCGAGGCGGTTGCCACGAATGATGCCAACACAGTGCTACACTTTATCCACAAGAATATCTTCTCCAGGTTTGGGACGCCGAGAACTATTATCAGCGACGGCGGTAGTCATTTTTGTAATAAGCAGTTTGTGCAGCTCATGAAAAAGTTTGGGGTCCATCATAAGATTTCTTTGGCATATCACCCCCAAACATGTGGACAGGTCGAAGTATCTAACCGCGAGCTCAAGCGAATAATCGAGAAATTAATACATTCAAATAGGAAGGAGTGGTCTAAAAAGGTCGACGACGCATTATGGGCTTACCGGACCGCTTTCAAAACACCCATCGGCATGACTCCGTTTCAATTAGTTTATGGAAAGGCATGCCACCTCTTTGTGGAGCTGGAGCATAAAGCATTATGGGCAACTAAACTATTGAACATGGACATTGGAGCGGCGGCCGAGGTGCGTCGTTCCCAACTCAACGAATTGGAAGAGCTCCGGCATTTCGCTTATGAAAATGCTCGCATCTACAAGGAGAAAACAAAGAAATGGCATGATCGACACATCATCCCCAAGGAGTTCAAAATAGGGGACCAAGTGCTGCTCTACAACTCCCGTCTCCGCCTCTTCCCAGGGAAGTTGAAATCGAGGTGGAGCGGTCCTTTCTCTGTGACCGATGTCTCTCCCTTTGGGGCCATCGAAATATCGGGGAGTAAGGGGGACAAATTTAAGGTCAATGGGCATCGACTGAAGTTATATGATGGCGCCATTATAAATAAGGAGTGTCAGTTGTTGACATTGGAAGACGGGGCCAATAAAAGCGCCGGCAGCTGATGGTTTCCTTCTTATTTCTTAGTTAGTGAACCTCTTTTTTAATTACTGCACTTGTTGAACAATGTTAATATAGGTATTTGGTCCAGCTTAAGGACATTAAATAAAAGCGCTGCTGGGAGACAACCCAGATTTCCTGATTTTATTTTTGTCTAACATGTTTAGTTCAGTTTCTGTATTTGTTTTTGTTGTTTTAGTTTTGTGCTTGCAGGTGTGTTGTGTTCTTTGTTGCGGATGCTGTGTACCGCTCTTGATCTTAATCGCCAATCGTCTGGTATGCTCAATTCTGAGCATTGGGTAACACTTCTCCTCCCTAGCTCTTCAGTTTTTGAGATATATTGTTTAGATTAAGTCTGGGGGAGAGCACGTGTTATTCACAATGCGCACGGGTTGCACCGCATGCTAGACGCTTGTTTTTAATTTTTCATCATTATTCCATGCTACACACCACTGCACCCACTTGAGCGCGTGCTTATCTATTTGTTTTGTGCTGAACAAACTATCTTGGTTTGGAATGTGAATTTGGATGTTAGCTTAGGAATTACTATTGGGAGCGCAATGTTGACTCGAGCAGTGTTCTAGTCGCATCCGCATGCTACAATAGAATTTGAGTAAAATTAGATTATTTTTGTGCATTTAATTTATGATTAGTATTTATGCGTAGTTTTAGATTTATTCTACTCAAGTGGTGAATGTGATTGAAATTGGTGATAGCCCGGTGTTGTGTGTATACGAGTGCTAGTTGTGTGTTGCTCGAGTCGGGAGGAAGGTTTACCTTTCTCGTGGGCTAAGAACTTGCCCCAAGCGACTCTTGAGGCATGGGTGCGGGCAATTCGTGGAGATAAATATAATATAGGCCACCTCTTGGCTAGATTGAGCCTTTGCTTTCCATATCCTATTCGCTCACCTTTGCTACCCAACATTTGTGCCTACCACTCCCTTTGTTCAGCTCCTCCTCCATTCACCAAGGCCTAAAGCTTATCCCACTGTCGCAACCAAGTATATGTTAAATGCACTCATGTTCTAGATTTGGTGTGTTGTTTGGAATCGTTGTGTTGTGAAGGAGAAATAATCTCTATCTGCTGAATTTGAACCAACCGGAGGATAAGATTAAGAAAAAGAAAAATATGACATTGAAATGAAGATCTGAAAAAAAGTGTATTGAAAAGTTATCCTCCCGAGCGTTTTAAAAAAAAAATCTGTTGGTATTTGTGGAGTAGGCTGTGTGCACACCTAGTTTTCATAATAAGTCTGGGGGTGTGTCACACGAGCTTTGTTTGTGGTTTTGCTTGGTGCAGCGTCCCGTTGACTCATGTTGGTTGCGTAGCCTTCATTTTTACCCTTGATTATCATACCGCAACCTAAGCCTCATCTTAATCCTAAAAGTCCTATTGATTTATCTCGCGAGTTTGCTAGCGCCGTGGAGAGAGTGTGACCGGGCAAGCATATGGTTCCCGACGTTGATGGATTTCAGCGGAGTTATTCCTGAACCCCGATCTTGTGCAACACCCTCCTTAGTGGCTTGTTACTTTCACACCGGGCATGATCGTTCAAATTCTTCACAATTCACCAACTGAGTATTGATGAATCTTTATTTACGCTCTAGTACTTTCGTAAATTATTTAGCATAGTTAGAATCTCTTTTTACTAAATTTCTATTTGCTTACCTTTGTTACTTCGCACTGTACTCCTTCGTGTAATTTTCTTTGTTAACTACCATTTTTACATTCCGCCGGATTTGTTTGCTCGGGACGCGCAAACAGGTAAGTCTGGGTGTGTGATGAGTCCTCATCATATACACATATTTGGACTCATCCGGGCCATTTTTCCAATCATTCCATTGCACTTTAGCCCCATTTTAGCTCATAATTATCACTCTCCTCTAGGTGCACGTCTTGGCCCGTTTCGATGTTATTTTCTTGTTCATCTTTGTTACAAGTTGTTATGTTGTGTTAAGTGCCACCTTCAGTGTCCAGAATGGTGTCGTATGCTGGAACAGGAGTCGTGCAGGTGTTCCCGGTACAATTCTGTACAGGAACACTGCGCACGATCACTGGCTCCTTAGCGCACGACCACTGGTCGTGCGCCTTTGCTCGTGCGCACTTTACGCCCATTTCATGAGTTCTGTTTGGCTTATCGCACGACCACTGACGCTAGTGCGCACGACCGCTGGTCGTGCGCCATTAGTCGTGCGAACATGTATTTTATAAATTTATTTCATTGCAGGCTCCTCCCAGGCAGCGCGCACGATCACAGAATTCTAGTGCGCACGACCAGTGGTCGTGCGCCAATGACCGTGCGCGGTATTCATTCCACCGCCTATATATACGCCTGTTCCGTTTTTAGGGCGAGGATTGAGCCTTGGGAGCGCGATTGGTCGTCCGTACGCCGGCGATTTCCCTTCCACGACACCTCCACTTCATCTCCTACGCAAGGGGAAGTCTTCTCGAACCATTCCGACCATTCCTCCATCGTCCGGGAGCATTCTCCACCACCCGCAAGCCCTCAAGCCGCTATTTTCCCGTTCCAGTCCGGTGAGAAGAAGAAGAATCCTGAGGTAGAAGACGACGGGACTACGTAGAGAGATCGTGACAGTTTCTCTACACCGGAAGCATAGTCCGCCCGAGTCCGGAGGTGGCTTGACAACCTACCATTCCGGCCGTGAACGGCCGCTAGTCTTCATCCTTTGGTTATTTCTTTCCTCTTGCTTTCGTTGTAATCTTTGAATCGTTGAAATGTTGAACAGTATTATGCATGGTTTGATTGCAATGAATGTTTCTCCCTCTTTCTTCATTGTTTGTTTGTGAATCGTTTCGCCTCCACTCATCCACTCTTTCACTCACGCACTTAAGGTGTTCGATCCGCGTTAGCAAGAGCTAACGGCGTTTGTGAAGAGGTGTTTGTGACCCTCATTTCTTCTCGCACTAGAGCACGCTCCATCCGCCTCACGAAGCACGACATCGCGGCCGTTGCATCCATCTCGCCTGGCGAAGCGGTGTTTTCGACCCGCATTTCTTTTACTGTTGTTAAGAGTAGGAAAACCCAACCAAAACCCCTTTTGTGTGTTTGTTTACGCTCGTGTAACACTAGTCACACAACCTGATTCGTACACCCAACCTGCATTCCTCAAGAGACCGACACTCGGGGATTTATTCCCAACTTTATTACTTGAATGATCGGGACACTGCCATTTCGTGCCGCAGTCGAGCTACCGCCTATAGCGGTGTGCGAGATTTGCGCATCAAGTTTTTGGCGCCGTTGCCGGGGAACACGGTCGTGTGAGTTTTCTTGAGAGGGAGAGCTGAGAGAGAGAAGTTTCTTCCAGTGTGTATAGCCGCTTTATTATTTTTGTTTGCTTTCTGATCATTTTCTGTTTGTTTATTTCTCTTCTGTTTTAAAGTTTTAGACAAGTCTAATCCAAGAAGTTTTATTAGTTTGTGTAAATTTTCTTGCAAAGAATTTCAGTCTCGTTATATCTGCTTGAATTGTCAAATATGTCATCATGGGACATTTCTCCTAGCACTTACGACAAGATGGTCTATTATATAGATCAAATGAATGAGTTAAATGCTAGGCAGTGTAGGAACTTTGTTTGCTTGTTGTGTCGAGGAGAGGGTCATGAATTGAAGGACTGTCCTAGTCTTTTCAAGCCTGACCGCTGCTCCTCCACTCATGACAACATTGTCCCTATCGCTCATTCTTTACCCATGGATGCAATTGTGCCCTTTACCCCCGAGCTTGTCTCGTGCATGGACTCCTCACTCCCTGTGTATGGCTTCACTCCCAGTGATGATGATCACTCATCTGTTAGCCAACAAGGAGAGGAATGGGAGCTCCTAGATGCACCTGAGTATGATGAGGAAAGTATTCTTTCCATTGGGGAGGCGTTAGCGGATCTTTTTGCTGAGGAACCAAATATTTTTGTTCCTCCAGTCTCTTTGCATGATTTTTCTACACATATTTTTTATGATCCTATCGAAGTGAAGGAGTGGGGTGATGCTTCTGACTCGGAGGGTGCCCCAAAGTGGGATGAGGATGTCATTTTCCCTGAAGGGGAGAATGAATACTTTGATCACGATGATGCACCTTGGTGGGATGAGGAGGATACTCTCTTTGATGAGGAGGTTTGCACTTCCTCATGGGACGAGGAGGTCCAACTCACCACCGAGGCCCTTGAGTTCTTGGGTTCCCCTCGCTATGATACTTACGATGATGATAGTGATCTATCCTTGGATCCTGCCAGGAGTGAAACCGGGATCACTCCTCCTTTGTTTAATTCTTTTAGTTCTTCGTCCATTTTATTTCCTAATCAACCTTCTTTTAATGCTGATATTGATAAGTTCATCCTTCCTGCTTCACCGCCTGCTTTAATGTCTGATATTTCATTTATCCCTCTGCAGATGCTTGAATTTATAGACCCATTCTTGGGTAATTTTGAGAGGCAGTCTTGGCAGGGAAAGTAGTTGGCAATGATGAATTCAATCGTCTATTCCACTTCATCATCATTGCCTGCTTTTTCCTTGAAAGACTGGGTGCAGGGTGGAAAGCGTTATTTCATCCATGACCGCAGATTGGAGGAGAGGAAGAGGATGAAGAAAGATGAAATATGGAGATGGAAAGCTCCTGATCTTCTGATGTGCTGCTATCGGGTCTTCGGACCCATTTCGTTCATTTTCAGTTACTATTTTAAATCAACTTATAGTTGATCCTTTTGGCATGTAATAATTAGGATTTATTAGTTTTCGCTTTATGCTTAGACAATGTTATTAAAACTGCTTAATACAGGTATTAAGTCCAGCTTAAGGACGGTAAACAAAAGAGCTGCTGGGAGACAACCCAAGTTTTTGTTGCTTTTTTTTTTCTAACCCGCTAATAGTAGTTTTATATATTTTTGCTTGGAGCCTTTTTGCCTGCAGGTGTGCGACAATTTCTTTTGGTGGCGGACTTGGATTCCCTTCGCAGTATTAACGCCAATCTTCTGGTATGCTCATATCTGAGCATAGGTACCCTCTTCCTCAACATTTCTTTATTCTCATTGTCATTATTCATCTGATTGTCCAATTCAAGTCTGGGGGGAGTGTACCGAGTGTTCACTGCACGTGCACTAGTGCTTAGCATGCTAGAAGTATTTTATTTTCAGTTTTATGATTTATTTACTTTCTCCACACACCACTACACCCACTTGAGTGCACACTCACTTGTTTGTGTGCTTCCGTTCACACTTATCTTGGTTTGGAATGTGAAATAGGATGTTAGCTTAGGAATTGCAAATTGGAGTGCGATGTTGACTCTTTTAGTGCTCTAGTCGCATATTCCTTGCTTGCATAGAAATTTGAGTAGAATTAGATTGTCTCTATACTTTTAATTTACAATTAGTATTCTTGTGTAGTTTTTGATTTATTGTACTCATTTGGTGAATGTAACCAAAATTTGTGGTAGCACGGTGTTGTGTGTAAGCAAGCGCTAGTTGTGTGTTGCTCGAGTCGGAAGGAAGGTTTACCTTTCTCGTGGGCTAAGAACTTACCCCAAGCGACTCTTGAAGCATGGGTGAGAGCAACTCACTATTGTTAAACGTGATGTAGGCCAATTTTTGGCTAGATTGAGCTTTGGTTTCCATGACCTATGCGTTTACCGTTGCAAGCCAAGTTTGTGCCTACCCTTCCTTTGTTTCAGCTCTTCTTTAAATCACCAAAGCCTGAAGCTTATCCTATTATTGCAACCAAGTAGTGAGTTAACTGAAATTATGTTTCTTATTTGGGTGTGTTGTATGGAATTTTTGTGATGTGAAAAAAATTTATTATATTGTGTGCTGAACACACCTTTGTAAACCAATTGGGGGATAAAATAATTGAAAAAAATGAAGTTAGAAGTAAAAATCTGGAAAAAATTCTGAAATGAAAAGAAATCCCCTCGGGCGTAATAGAAAAAATTCGGTCGGTGTTTGTTCGGAGTAGGCTGTGTGCACACCCAGTTTTCAAGCTAAGTCTGGGGGTGTGTCACACTAGCATTTGTCTTGGACTTGTTCAGGTGCAGCTTGGTCTTTTAATTCATTCGGGTTTCGTAGCCATCATGTTTATCATTGAATATCATACCGTAACCCAAGCCCCATTATAACCTGAAAGCCCTATTGATTTAACTTTTGAGTTTGCTAGTGCCGTGGAGAGAGTGTAACCGGGAAAGCCTATGGTTCTCGTCGTTGATGGATTTCAGCGGAGTTATCCCTGAATTCCGGTCTTTAGCAACACCCTCCTGAGTGGCTTGTTTACTTTCACATCGGGCACGACTGCACAAATTCTTCATGATTCACCATCTGAGTACAAATAAATCTCTATTTACGCATGTATACTTTTGTAAATTATTTAGTACAGTTAGAATCTTCTTTTACAGAATTTCTATTTGCATGGGTATGATACTTCACATCTTACTCTTTCTTTGCAATTCTCTACGCTAACTACCATTTTCATATTCCGCCAGATTTGTTTGCTCGGGACACGCAAACAGGTAAGTCTGGGGGTGTGATGAGTCCCAATTATATACACATTTATGGACTCATCTGGGCTGATTATCTAGTCTTTGCACTACATTTTAGGCATGTTTTCATTCATATTTGATCACGTTGCCCATTTCATTGCTTAGTGCTCATTTATGCCCCATCTTGGTGTGATTTCATGTAATTCTGAGGTCTGGTATATTTTCATGCAGGTCCAAGGGTTGTGCGACACTCGGGATTGGTTCTGGGGAATTTTCAGTCAAAAAGGCCACTGATCGTGCACATTCCTTAGCGCACGATCAGGCGCACGACCAGTGGTCGTGCGTTAATTCCCCTCCCAGACTGAGCGACGGTGCACGATCATTGGCCTTCTTCGCGCACGACCACTGGTCGTGCGCCGCTGACCGTGCGCTTTTGTGCAGATCTGGATTGAGCTACAGGTTCTTCGCACACGATCAGAGGCATTCCTTCGCGCACGACCATTGGTCGTGCGCCTGATCGTGCGCGTTGTTTATTTCTGCTCCGCCTATAAATAGGCAAGCGCGATTTTAGGTCGAGAGCCATCTCCCGACTCCGCCCAGCTGCGCCGTTTCCTGCTCCAGAGATCCCATTTCGCCCCTCCATCGCCGCGCACCATCTGGAGGTGCTCCGGACATACTCTCCACGCCAATCTCGAGCCGGAGTATCCTCTCGGCCTCCTCCATCATTCAGAAGCTTCCAAGCTCCATTTCAACGGATTGTGCACTATATCCTTGGAGTTCTCCGGCAAGATCGTGGCTGAAGGCTATTGACGAAGAAAATGGGTCAATTGGGAGGTAGTGACACCCCTCTTCTACCCCGGATGGCAGTTGAAGACCGAGCCCGGACGAGGATTGACAACCCTTTCCGTCCGTGAATCTCCAACGAGTCTTCGTGCTTCGGTTGTAATCTTACCTCCTCCTTGTTATTTTTGCTGATTCTATCTGATATGTGTGGTTGTATGTTTCTATACGAATGATGTCCATAATCCCTAAATGTTATGTGTATTTTTCCATAATTTTGTGGTTATCTTTGGGGTTTATGTGATTTGTGGAGCGCCCCATTCCATCCTCCATCCCACCATCACGTTCGTGTGCCGCACTAGCAATTGCTAGTGGCGTGCTTGTCGACGAGGTGCTTGCGACCCTCATCCGTATGCCTACTCTTCCATCCGCCTAGCGAAGCGTGGCATAGCGGCCCGTGTAATCCATCCGCCTAACAAAGCAGTGCGCTCAAGGCCTGCACAGTTTGATTCCGCCATTCTCTCCACTCCATCCGCAAGCCTACTCGTCCATCAGCCTAGCGATTCGGTGCATTGCGGCCCGTGTAGTTTCCATCCGTCCGGCGAAGCAGTGCGCTCAAGGCCTGCATAGGAGTAGTTTAGTTGTTTTCATTGATTTTCCATAAGCCAATTCACCCCCTTCCGCATCCATTCGACTTTAGGACTTCGATCTCAAGTCCTTCCTCTAACGTAAACTCCACCTTACTGTTTTCCTTCCGAGATTCGATACTCGGGGATTTACTCCTCGTTTTATATTACTTGAACGATCGATACACTGCCGTTTCGTGCCGCAGTCGAGCTACCGCCTATAGCGGTGTGCGAGATTTGCGCATCAAGTTTTTGGCGCCGTTGCCGGGGAACACGGTCGTGTGAGTTTTCTTGAGAGGGAGAGCTGAGAGAGAGAAGTTTCTTCCAGTGTGTATAGCCGCTTTATTATTTTTTTTGCTTTCTGATCATTTTCTGTTTGTTTGTTTATTTCTCTTCTGTTTTAAAGTTTTAGACAAGTCTAATCCAAGAAGTTTTATTAGTTTGTGTAAATTTTCTTGCAAAGAATTTCAGTCTCGTTATATCTGCTTGAATTGTCAAATATGTCATCATGGGACATTTCTCCTAGCACTTACGACAAGATGGTCTATTATATAGATCAAATGAATGAGTTAAATGCTAGGCAGTGTAGGAACTTTGTTTGCTTGTTGTGTCGAGGAGAGGTTCATGAATTGAAGGACTGTCCTAGTCTTTTCAAGCCTGACCGCTGCTCCTCCACTCATGACAACATTGTCCCTATAGCTCATTCTTTACCCATGGATGCAATTGTTCCCTTTACCCCCGAGCTTGTCTCGTGCATGGACTCCTCACTCCATGTGTATGGCTTCACTCCCAGTGATGATGATCACTCATCTGTTAGCCAACAAGGAGAGGAATGGGAGCTCCTAGATGCACCTGAGTATGATGAGGAAAGTATTCTTTCCATTGGGGAGGCGTTAGCGGATCTTTTTGCTGAGGAACCAAATATTTTTGTTCCTCCAGTCTCTTTGCATGATTTTTCTACACACATTTTTTATGATCCTATCGAAGTGAAGGAGTGGGGTGATGCTTCTGACTCGGAGGGTGCCCCAAAGTGGGATGAGGATGTCATTTTCCCTGAAGGGGAGAATGAATACTTTGATCACGATGATGCACCTTGGTGGGATGAGGAGGATACTCTCTTTGATGAGGAGGTTTGCACTTCCTCGTGGGACGAGGAGGTCCAACTCACCACCGAGGCCCTTGAGTTCTTGGGTTCCCCTCGCTATGATACTTACGATGATGATAGTGATCTATCCTTGGATCCTGCCAGGAGTGAAACCGGGATCACTCCTCCTTTGTTTAATTCTTTTAGTTCTTCGTCCATTTTATTTCCTAATCAACCTTCTTTTAATGCTGATATTGATAAGTTCATCCTTCCTGCTTCACCGCCTGCTTTAATGTCTGATATTTCATTTATCCCTCTGCAGATGCTTGAATTTATAGACCCATTCTTGGGTAATTTTGAGAGGCAGTCTTGGCAGGGAAAGCAGTTGGAAATGATGAATTCAATCGTCTATTCCACTTCATCATCGTTGCCTGCTTTTTCCTTGAAAGACTGTGTGCAGGGTGGAAAGCGTTATTTCATCCATGACCGCAGATTGGAGGAGAGGAAGAGGATGAAGAAAGATTAAATATGGAGATGGAAAGCTCCTGATCTTCTGATGTGCTGCTATCGGGAGTTCGGACCCATTTCGTTCATTTTCAGTTACTATTTTAAATCAACTTATAGTTGATCCTTTTGGCATGTAATAATTAGGATTTATTAGCTTTCGCTTTATGCTTAGACAATGTTATTAAAACTGCTTAATACAGGTATTAAGTCCAGCTTAAGGACGGTAAACAAAAGCGCTGCTGGGAGACAACCCAAGTTTTTGTTGCTTTTTTTTTCTAACCCGCTAATAGTAGTTTTATATATTTTTGCTTGGAGCCTTTTTGCCTGCAGGTGTGCGACAATTTCTTTTGGTGGCGGACTTGGATTCCCTTCGCAGTATTAACGCCAATCTTCTTGTATGCTCATATCTGAGCATAGGTACCCTCTTCCTCAACATTTCTTTATTCTCATTGTCATTATTCATGTGATTGTCCAATTCAAGTCTAGGGGGAGTGTACCGAGTGTTCACTGCACGTGCACTAGTGCTTAGCATGCTAGAAGTATTTTATTTTCAGTTTTATGATTTATTTACTTTCTCCACACACCACTACACCCACTTGAGTGCACACTCAATTGTTTGTGTGCTTCCGTTCACGCTTATCTTGGTTTGGAATGTGAAATAGGATGTTAGCTTAGGAATTGCAAATTGGAGTGCGATGTTGACTCTTGTAGTGCTCTAGTCGCAAATTCCTTGCTTGCATAGAAATTTGAGTAGAATTAGATTGTCTCTATACTTTTAATTTACAATTAGTATTCTTGTGTAGTTTTTGATTTATTGTACTCATTTGGTGAATGTAACCGAAATTTGCGGTAGCACAGTGTTGTGTGTAAGAAAGCGCTAGTTGTGTGTTGCTCGAGTCGGAAGGAAGGTTTACCTTTCTCGTGGGCTAAGAACTTACCCCAAGCGACTCTTGAAGCATGGGTGAGAGCAACTCACTATTGTTAAACGTGATGTAGGCCAATTTTTGGCTAGATTGAGCTTTGGTTTCCATGACCTATGCGTTTACCGTTGCAAGCCAAGTTTGTGCCTACCCTTCCTTTGTTTCAGCTCTTCTTTAAATCACCAAAGCCTGAAGCTTATCCTATTATCGCAGCCAAGTAGTGAGTTAACTGAAATTATGTTTCTTATTTGGGTGTGATGTATGGAATTTTTGTGATGTGAAAAAAATTTATTATATTGTGTGCTGAACACACCTTTGTAAACCAATTGGGGGATAAAATAATTGAAAAAAATGAAGTTAGAAGTAAAAATCTGGAAAAAATTCTGAAATGAAAAGAAATCCCCTCGGGCGTAATAGAAAAAATTCGGTTGGTGTTTGTTCGGAGTAGGCTGTGTGCACACCCAGTTTTCAAGCTAAGTCTGGGGGTGTGTCACAGTAGCATTTGTCTTGGACTTGTTCAGGTGCAGCTTGGTCTTTTAATTCATTCGGGTTTCGTAGCCATCATGTTTATCATTGAATATCATACCGTAACGCAAGCCCCATTATAACCTGAAAGTCCTATTGATTTAACTTTTGAGTTTGCTAGCGCCGTGGAGAGAGTGTAACCGGGCAAGCTTATGGTTCTCGTCGTTGATGGATTTCAGCGGAGTTATCCCTGAATTCCGGTCTTTAGCAACACCCTCCTGAGTGGCTTGTTTACTTTCACATCGGGCACGACTGCACAAATTCTTCATGATTCACCATCTGAGTACAAATAAATCTCTATTTACGCATGTATACTTTTGTAAATTAATTAGTACAGTTAGAATCTTCTTTTACAGAATTTCTATTTGCATATGGGTATGATACTTCACATCTTACTCTTTCTTTGCAATTCTCTACGCTAACTACCATTTTCATATTCCGCCAGATTTGTTTGCTCGGGACACGCAAACAGGTAAGTCTGGGGGTGTGATGAGTCCCAATTATATACACATTTATGGACTCATCTGGGCCGATTATCTAGTCTTTGCACTACATTTTAGGCATGTTTTCATTCATATTTGATCACGTTGCCCATTTCATTGCTTAGTGCACATTTATGCCCCATCTTGGTGTGATTTCATGTAATTCTGAGGTCTGGTATATTTTCATGCAGGTACAAGGGTTGTGCGACACTCGGGATTGGTTCTGGGGAATTTTCAGTCAAAAAGGCCACTGATCGTGCGCATTCCTTAGCGCACGATCAGGCGCACGACCAGTGGTCGTGCGTTAATTCCCCTCCCAGACTGAGCGACGGCGCACGATCATTGGCCTTCTTCGCGCACGACCACTGGTCGTGCACCGCTGACCGTGCGCTTTTGTGCAGATCTGGATTGAGCTACAGGTTCTTCGCGCACGATCAGAGGCATTCCTTCGCGCACGACCATTGGTCGTGCGCCTGATCGTGCGCGTTGTTTATTTCTGCTCCACCTATAAATAGGCAAGCGCGATTTTAGGTCGAGAGCCATCTCCCGACTCCGCCCAGCTGCGCCGTTTCCTACTCCAGAGCTCCCATTTCGCCCCTCCATCGCCGCCCACCATCTGGAGGTGCTCCGTACATACTCTCCACGCCAATCTCGAGCCGGAGTATCCTCTCGGCCTCCTCCATCATTCAGAAGCTTCCAAGCTCCATTTCAACGGATTGTGCACTATATCCTTGGAGTTCTCCGGCAAGATCGTGGCTGAAGGCTATTGACGAAGAAGACGGGTCAATTGGGAGGTAGTGACAGCCCTCTTCTACCCCGGATGGCAGTTGAAGACCGAGCCCGGACGAGGATTGACAACCCTAGATTCCGGCCGTGAATCTCCAACGAGTCTTCGTGCTTCGGTTGTAATCTTACCTCCTCCTTGTTATTTTTGCTGATTCTATCTGATATGTGTGGTTGTATGTTTCTATACAAATGATGTCCATAAACCCTAAATGTTATTAGTGTATTTTTCCATAGTTTTGTGGTTATCTTTGTGGTTTATGTGATTTGAGGAGCGCCCCATTCCATCCTCCATCCCGCCGTCACGTTCGTGTGCCGCACTAGCAATTGCTAGTGGCGTGCTTGTCGACGAGGTGCTTGCGACCCTCATCCATATGCCTACTCTTCCATCCGCATAGCGAAGCATGGCATAGCGGCCCGTGTAATCCATCCTCCTAACAAAGCAGTGCGCTCAAGGCCTGCATAGTTCGATTCCTCCATTCTCTCCACTCCATCCGCGAGCCTACTCGTCCATCCGCCTAGCGATTCGGTGCATTGCGGCCCGTGTAGTTTCCATCCGCTCGGCGAAGCAGTGCGTTCAAGGCCTGCATAGGATTAGTTTAGTTGTTTTTATTGATTTTCCATAAGCCAATTCACCCCCTTCCGCATCCATTCGACTTTAGGACTTCGATCTCAAGTCCTTCCTCGAACGTAAACTCCACCTTACTGTGTTCCTTCCGAGATTCGATACTCGTGGATTTACTCCTCATTTTATATTACTTGAACGATCGGTACACTGCCGTTTCGTGCCGCAGTCGAGCTACCGCCTATAGCGGTGTGCGAGATTTGCGCATCATCCTCAGTTTGCCATTTTTGAACTGGAGGATTTTTGCAGACAGCTCGGAACTGATCTCCAGTTCACGTCAGTACATCATCCCAGGAGCAATGGACAAGTGGAGGCCGCCAATAAGTTAATCATCAACCTACTAAAGAAGAAAGTCGAGAACTTAAGAGGTAATTGGGCGGAGAAGCTCCCCTCGGTGTTGTGGGCTTTGAGAACCACTCCTAGCTCAGCCACGGGGGAAACCCCGTTCAAACGCTCTCACGGTTCCGAAGCTCTCATTCTAGTAGAGTTCGAGGTCAGAAGCCCTAGGGTGATTGCAGCAGAAGACGAAGAGGAAGAATGGCGACTAGAGAATGAGGAAGCCCAGAAGCTGTCCCTCGACTACATCGAAGAGCTCCGAGATCTAGCCTCGGCTCGGCAAGAGGAGATCAAGCATCGCATGGCGAGACACTTCGACAAGCACGTTCGTCTCAAACACTTCCAAGCAGGTGATCTAGTCCTGAAGAAAGTAGACGCAGCTAGGAGATCGGCAGCCGTTGGAAAGCTTAACCCTAATTGGGAGGGACCTTTCATCATCCATGAATCACTTACAACAGGAGGATATCGCTTACAGAATCATGAAGGGGAGCTATTAGGGAATACATGGAGCGGCGATGACCTAAAAAGGTTTTATCCCTAAGCAGGGACGTATACCCTTCCCTCCTGTATATTGGTTGCTTATAAATAAAGCCCCCTGAAACATGGAACGTAAGGAATTTCTCATGATAGCAAGTCTTTAGAAAGGAGAACAGAAAAAAGCCGACCTCCTAGTCAGGTTGGGAAATGGGCCTCCGACTTGATTCTCGTAAAACCTAGAATGGATGATGGGACAGTGCCTCGGTTGTGCGTTCCCTTAAGTCCAAAACTCTACAATGACGACCGAGATCAGCTCCCCCCTTGCACGTTGGTCGCGGTTCCCACCGACTGCATTTCTCATCCGACTGGAGAGATTATCAGGAAAAAGTCTAGACGCCGACCTCCCAATCCCACGAAGAGATGATCGACTTAAACGGATCAGGGGACCCTTGAATAAAGGTGGTCTGTACCCGTGAGGGCTAAAAGCCCATAATAAAGCGATTCATTTCTGATTGTTTCCTCCAACCGTGTGAGTTAATGTGCTTAAGTGTGCTTAAATCCCCGTGAAATTGTTGAGCATCAGGAAACAGGTTGGGTCGGCATTCAGCATCCGAGTAGGATGGAGACCTTGGGATGTTGTGTTCCCTTGGAAGACGCTCCTTTGTAACCTCCCCGACAGTCATTCCCTACAGCGTCGACCTCTTCAACAGCATCAACAAGAGCAGCAGGATGGAGACCTTGGGATGTTGTGTTCCCTTGGGAGGTGCTCTTTTGGAACCTCCCCGACAGTCATTCCCTACTGAGTCATTCTCTTCAATAGCATCAACGTCGCACAAAAATGGAGACTATTGGGACTGTATGTCCCCTTAGAACCCACAACTGTCCTTCCCTATATGGCTTTGTTTCACCATCAGGGTGCGAGCAGGAAGCCAACTCGCAGGGTTAAGTGCGAGTAACCCAATGGGCGAGGATCCCGGATATGGAAAAACACGTTGAAGAAGCGAGTAGGGAGAGATAGTCGGCAGACCCCGATCTCATCCTAAGTCGCCCGTATGTAAAAGACAAGCAAGCATACACGAGCGAGCTTAAGAGCCTAGCGACATCACAACAGCACAAGAAAGATTTACAAAGGAAGTAAATATTACTATAAAAAAGAATGTTATCTACCAAAAAATATATATGCTCGCAGAGCGGCGAGAAGCATCAAAATTGTTAAATACAAAATTTCACTTAGACAATGGAGCATAATTGGCTGAATCCGAATCATTCTCTTCCTCGTAGTCCTCCTTCTCGCTCGCATTCAGGACGTCAGATAACAGCCCCTCCGTGGTCAAGCTCTCCGCTCCCGGAACCAGCAAGCCAACCACCGAGAGCTTTGCGAAGACAAAGTCCCCGGCGGCTAGGGCTATCTCCCGCCGAAGGGATGAGAGCTCCTGCGAGGTCATGAAAGATCCTGCAGGTCGGCGGGAAGGTCCGGCTTCCGAGAAGGTATGGGCGGCCATCCTCAATTCAAACTCGGCATTACGAACCTGCGTCGCCTCCAGCAAGACCTGGCTCGCCCGCAGATCGCACTCGAGCTTGGAGATCGAAACCGCCGCCAACAACTGCTCTTCCTGCAGACGCGAGAAGGACATGTTAGAAGACATGGAGGAAAGAGATTGGGTCTTAATCCTAGCTCGCGTAAAGTACCAAGATCACCTCGAAACCTCTGCTAGATTCGGCCTTGTCCTCAGCAGCCTTGGCGCGCTTCAAGGCCTCATCCTCACGCTTCTCGGCCTCCATCGTGAGCTTCCGATGGAGTGCGAGCTCCACTTTGGAGCAAAGAAGGTTCCGTGCGGTCAGATGGAACAGCTCTGAGGCCCGCAACATTGCTCGCGATCCCTGGTCGGCAAGAAAGCGAGGAGAAGCCTCCAGCAACACCTTCGCATCATCGCGACCATAGAGTCCGAACAAGACGCTGAAAACATCGTCATTCGGGACCTCATCTTCGCTCCACGAAGGCAGGCGAGTGCTCAGGGACACCTCGCTGCGCTCCCTACTCCAGGTGATCAGCGGCTCGCCATCCAAGCCCTTATTCAGCGAGCCCTGCCTGAAGTTTGGATGGTTCTCAGGGACGCTGTCCTCCTCCTCGCGTGCCCGCTCCTCCACCACACGTCGGGCAACCTCCATTCTCTTCCTCTTCTTGGTCGCCGGTGGTTTGCCTTCGGCAGGCCATCCCGCAGCACGAAGAATCTCGGTCGTGTCGCCGATCCCAGGAGGAATTCCCGACAGGGAGAATCCTACTCGCCTTCTTCCTCCTCGCTGTGGATGAAAGATGCCGGCAGCCTAGAAGAAAGGCGTTAGACAAAGAAGCAAAGGTAGAATCACTTTCAGCAGCGACTAAGCAATGATACCCTCGCCTGGATGGACGAAGGCGAGATGGTCGACGTTCTTGCACCAGAACTCGATGTCTAGTTTTTTGTTCTTCAAGGCGAGGAAGAGTTCCTCGCGCTAACCTCTGACCGATGGAGTGGAAAGCGCCGCAGGTGGTCTTTGTTGAGGGCAATTTGGTATGTCCGAGAAGTCACCGGTGACGGAGATAAACTTCTCACTCCACCGGTGGACCTTGTTCGACGTCCCTGCCACCTTGCAGTGATGGCTGCCGAAGAAGATCACCCCGTCCTTGGTCGCTCCCATGTAGAAGGTCTTTCGGAAGACGTTCAGGTCAAAGGCGATCTTCTTGCTGCGTAGGATGCATAGGTAGCCCATGATGATCGCTACCCCATTTGTGTTAATCTGGGCGGGGACCCAGCCGTAGTACCTGAGGATCTGGCAGAACTCGGGCCAGAGAGGAAGGCGCATGCCGACCTCGAAGTGCGAGAGGGAAAAGGCGAGCTTTCCCTCCGAGAAGGTGTTGATCCGCTCGCAGGAAGCAGGAAGGCCAACACGGAAGCCTGGCGCGAGGTATTGATGGACGAATCTCTCCAGATCGTCCGCACGGGTAACAGGTTTGTTGAAATTATGCGCGACAAAATTTTCGACATAAGCCAAGCGGCGAGCTTCAGCATCTAACGAAGGCGTCATCGTTACGAGTAGGAAGAAGGAAGCGAGCTAGTAAAGCAACTGAAGAATTTCGAGAAAGCGCGCCGATTTTGGACTCCCCCCCCCCCCATATTTATAGAAATCGGGTGGGGGGGGGGGTGTCGCGACGTGAGCACGTGCGAGGTACCTACCTACTCGCCTATACAAAAGTCACACAAACCACAATATATGCGAGGTGTTAACCACCCATTTCGCGTCTAAGCGACGATCTACAAAAAACACAAGAAAACCCTGCAGAAGATAAAGCCAGCACGAATGCGATCAAGCAATACAGTTCGAAATTACAGCCAACAAGCAAGCAATTCGAGATTATTACAAATACTCGCAGAATAATGTTCTTAAGAATACAAGTTAGCAGGTGATGCTAATTAACAGGAGGATCGTCGCGCCTATCCGAGGTCGCACTAGATCGCCCATTGTACCCTAGTTGACGCACGAAGGCCATCTGCTCACTCGCTCTCGCCAGGTATTCCTCGCTGAGGCGAATGTGCTCCTCCATCTGATTCAATGTCCCAAGGTACCCGATACTCGCCTGTAGGCCGCGCACGTCCGCCCTCAGTGATTCGTAGCGCTGTTCCACGCCCGCCATCTGGAACTCCAGATCGGTGATGAGATAATGCTTTCCTTCTGCCACCTCAAGCCGATGCTCGAATCCTTCAACGTTCGAGACGCGCCCTTCAAGCGAGGTTATTCTCCGATGAACCTCGTAATCCATCAACCTCTCTACCTTTATCTCCAGATCGAGATAGGCAACGACCATCTTCGTCCTATACTCGTGAGTACGAAGCCCGAGTGCCTCAATAAAAGCTGACCCCGGAGACGTGGCACGGGCTGGAAGGTGGCGAGTTAGTAAATGACCCACATAAAGATAGTACGATGCGATGATTATACCTGCCCGCATAGGTGCTGCCCTCAGTTGATGACGAGGAGGAGAGGGTGACCGCCGAGGAGCATCCCAGCGAGGAGGAGATACAACCCGACGAGGAGACGGGGTCCGCCGAGGACTGAACCTCCGCCGAGGAGATCTGCAAGGGGAAGGTGAGCGCCGAGGAGTATGTTGGCCCCCTGAGCGACCACCTCGTCCATTATGAGACGACGACGGAGCATCAGGGCGCCGAGGAAGCTGAGCCATAGGCACCACCGAGGAAGACCCTCCCTCTCCCCTTCCTCTAGCAATGGTGACCCTGGAGTTCCTTAGCAGTATCCGGTTTCCACCCATCATGCGCTCAGGAATAGGGGACGACCGGCGAAGAGGTTCCCGCTCGGGGATGATCCCTGCGGGAAGGACCGGTGGAGGCGGAAGGTGCTTGGTACCTGCGCGCTCCTCCAGCAGGGACGTCTGCATATTAACCTCCGCGGGGGGCCCATCTACAAAAAGAACGTCGGCATCAACGAAATATTCATACAAGAATTGCGGTATCCGGAGAAGACGATTACCTTCTCAGAGGGGGTCCAGGTGGACGTTCACCGGTTCGTCCTCAGCGGTAGACCGAGGAACTTCGTCCCCCAATCTCTCATCAGACGGCGGCGCGAGGGAGGGCTTGGGCGCAGAGGCCGACGGGTTAACCAGAGGCACCTCCTCTCCTAACGGGCTATGACGACGATCGGAGGACCCCTATTCCTCTTGCGAGCGTCATAGGCTTTGGTTTTCTTCATCAACTTCATCAGCAGCTCGGCCTTCGCAATTACCTCCTCGCTAGACAACATCTCGTTGATTCTAAGAAAGTGGTGTGCCAAGGAAGGGCCACCCCCCTCTATTTATAATTTTCTGGGGATCCCATGACTGCCGAGTAGGCTAGTTTCCCGCTAGGAGCAACTCGTCGAATACAGGTTGGATGATTCTTTCCAACCAACTACGTTGCTCGCAAAGAGCGGGGATTGTGTACAACCCTCATTCTCTGAGGGTGGCCCGTCTAAAGGCCACGTAGGCAGGAGTCAAGGTCAACACAGAAGATCTTCAAAGTTCATCGAACGCAGGCTTTCGGAGTTCGTCAAACACAGTTCTTCAGAGTTCGTCGAACGCAGGCTTTCAGAGTTCGTCGAACGCAGTTCTTCAGAGTTCGTCGAACGCAGTTCTTTAGAGTTCGCCGAACGCAGTTCTTCAGAGTTCATCGAATGCAGGCTTTCGGAGTTCGTCGAACGAAGATAGATCAAGAGATTTGGTTGTGCGAGTAGGCACTTACTCGCCCAATGACGAGGAGGAAAGCCCTGCCTGGAGTTCATTACCCGGCCGAGCGAGAAGGTCGCAGGTTCGGACATGTTCGCCTATAGGCGACTTAGTCAACCAACTCGCCAATTTAGGCCGAAGTCCTTACCTACTAGCCAACCTATTGCCGTGTCTGAAAACCAACTCTAGGGGGTTAGGGATAACTGCCTGCTCCCCCCACTAGGATTTGTCTATAAATGGACCCCCAGGGGTACCAGGAATGGGACTTATCAAAAAATCAGAGCTGCACCCCCCTTACAGAGGAGAATCTTCCCTAACAAGTGCCTTCCTAGTACCAAGCTCGGCCATTTGTGGTTTTGGAGGAGAAGACTCTTTCGAGCTTCTGGGTACGTGGTAGGACATGCATCCCTGCCGCTGCACTTGGGGTTGTGTACTTTATCTCTCCGATTCGCTCGTCGTGGCTAACCGAACCTTCTAGTTGAACCGCTGGACAAGTAGCCTCCGGCTGCATTGATCCGAATTTTGGAGCCGGGATTTTCTAGGCTTCAACACATAGGACTTTTCCAAAACTCTTGATAGGACTCTTGATAGGACTCTTCATAGGACTCTTTATATGTATCTTCATAGGACTATTCATATATAGGACTCTTCATAGGACTCTTTGTAGGACACTTCGTTGGACTCTTGGTCATACTCTTTGTAGGATTTTTCTTGGGACTCTTCATAGGATTCTTTGTAGGACTCATCATTGGGATCTTTATAGGAATCATCGTAAGACTCATTGTAGGCCTCATTAATAGAATCTTTTATGGACTCATCATAGGAAACTTCTTGGGACTCTTCTTTGGACTCTTTGTAGGACTCTTCTAAGGTCCCTTCGTAGGACTCTACACAGGTCTCTACTTTGAACTCTTCTTAGGACTCTTCTTCATAATCTTCGCCGGACTATTCTTAGGACACTACGTAGGACTCTCTGTAAGAATCTTCGTAGGGCTCATCTTGAGACTCTACTTAGAACACTTTGTAGGACTCCTTGTAGACTCTTTGTTGGACTCATGTTAGGACTCTTTGTTAGACTCTAGTTAGGACTCTTCTCATGAATCTACCTAGGACTCTTTTTAGGACACTTTATTGGATTCATCGTAGGAATTTTCTTAGGATTTTTCTTAGGACTCATTGTTGACCTCTTTGTAAGTTTCTTCAAAGGACACTTTATAGGACTCTTTATTGAACTCATTGTCGGACTTCTCGTATGACTTGTTGTAGGACTCTTTGTAATACATTTCATAGGACTCTCCATAGGACTCTTCGTAGGACTCTTCTTAGGGCTCTTTGTTGGACTCTTTGTAGGACTATTCGTAGGACTCTTGTTAGGACTATTTGTAGGACTCCTCGTAGGACTCTTTATAGGGCTCTTTGTAGGACTCATTGTACGAATCATGGTAGGACTCTTTATAGGACTCTTGTTAGGACACTACTTAGGACTCGTCGAAGCACTATTAGTTGGACTCTTCGTAAGACTCCTAGTATGACTCTTTATAGGACCCTTCTAGGACTATTCTTAGTTCTATTCTTAGGACTCTTCATTGGACTATAATTAGAACTATTCTTAGTTTTATTCTTAAGTCATTTTGTAGGACTCCTCGTATGACTCTTTATATGACTATTTGAAGGAATCTTTGTAGGACACTTCACAGGACTCTTTGTGGGACATTTTGTAGGATTCATGTTAGGACTCTACTTAGGACTCTTCGTAGGACTCTTCTTAGAACTCTATGTAGGACTCTTCTTGAGACTTTACATAAGTGTACAACCTCGGTGTCCGCCATGTTGAGAGCAGAGACAACAGAACCAACAAGAGAAAAGAGTAAGAGGGCGAGCGAGCCAGTGGCCGGGCGAGCCGGGCTCTCTCTGGCCGCTCGCGGGAGGGTTAGCGGGCCAAGTCTTCGCCGGTCGCTCGCGGGAGGGCGTGCAAGCCGAGCCTCTCGGTTCGCAAGAGAGATCCTTTTAGATGGCTTGCCCAGGAATGGTTCAAGATCATTTTTACCTAAAAACCCCTGGTGCTCTGCAGTTAGCCCCTCCAAACAGCGGAGCTTGGATGTTGGTAGACCATTTCGGGCTGCATATAGCGGAAGTGTAAGGCGGAATCTCACTATTGGCAGACCAGACTTAAAAAACTATAAATAGACCTTGAAGGGAACCTTGGGAGAAGACACTCCAATCTCAGTACTCTGAGCTTCCTCCTCCCTTGGTTATCTTGGTTTAGCTCTCAGGCTTTCCAAGGCGCCCAGTCCCATCTTTCGCTTTGGAGGGGAAGCGCTCAAAGATCTTCCGGGTGTGTGGTGGGACCTCATCACTGCGACCGAGGGTCTGTTTTTAGTTCCGAGTCTCCGGTCGGTTCCTTCCGAGGAATTAGTAAGTGCTAGCTGCCCCTCTTCATTGTGGGCCTGAGCTCCACAAAAAAGCCAAGTCCTGGTTTCAACATTTTTGGTGCGGTGAGCGTGGAGTGCAGTTAGCTCAAGAAATAGCTAAGGAAGAGATGACAGGAGACAACATGCGAGGGGAGGACTTCGGTGGCTCGCCGCCTCCCGGTGCGCCAGCCACAGTGAAGATGCTGGCCGACCTAAATACAGATTTGCTAGGGGCCTTTTAGTGCGCCCTCGCCTCGGCACTTGGAGGGCTCGCAACTCCTGCACCCTAGGTGGTCCCTCTAGCAGGAGTGGGCGAGAATGCCCCAGGAAAGAGGCTAGGGAAGGAGGCGATGTACCAGGAGCCGGACCGAGACCTCGCGGGATGGGAGCTTTTCCCCAGCCTGGAGTGAGCGAGGGGGGTCCAGGTGAGTGCCCCCTAGGCGGGCGGGATCCCAGCCAGTGGGATCCCGGCGAGCTGCCCTTCGGCGAGCGCAAGGCCGGCAGGAGCCGGGTCGCCTGGGGAGCTCGTGGGGAGAGTGGAGCGAGCCAGATGTATGAGTGGGGGGGGGGAGCCCATTCGGCGAGTTTGTGCTCTTGGCACCACTTCTCGAGGGGTTCAGCGAGTTGTCCATGACGTTGTACACCAGCAAGGATGACCCCATCCAGCACCTGCAGTGGTTCGAAGATATGGTCTCGATCAGACCTAGCTCGGACGCTTTCAAGTGCCGACTCTTCGCCACCACCCTAAAGGAGAAAGCAAGGGACTGGTTCCACCAGTTGCCTTATGGATCGATCTATGCCTTCGAGGACCTGCGGCGTGGCTTCCTACTGCTCTTCTCGACCTCAAAGAAGAGGAAGAAGGACCCTGAGGCGCTCTTCAAAATCAATAAGAGACAAGGGGAGACGTTGGATCAGTATGTGGATCGGTTCCAGGAGGAGGTCCTCCTCATCCAGGTGGTGCCAGGCTACACCCTCCAACTCGCTTACATCGTGGGGCTGCGAGGGGGGGGGGGGGGTTCTTCAAGATGGACCTCAAGAGGAGGGCTCCTTTGTCTTTTGATGAGTTGATGGAGAGAGTGGCGGAAGAGATATAGGAGGGGAAGCAAACCCTGAGTTCATGAAGAGGTTGGAACGGCTATGCGAGCCGGAGGTCAGGAATATGAAAGAGAGGAGAAGGAAAGAAGCGAGGGCCCGGGAGGTGGGGTGGAGGCAGCAGGAAGGGGGGAGGCAAGGCCCGGGAAGGGGTTTCAACAAGGGAGGGGGCAACTTCCAAGGAGGCCTGGGAAGACCCCATCAGTTGGGATGGAGGCAAGGCCCGAGGCCACCTCATCCTCACCCGCCTCAGCAGGCAATGGAGGTTGGTCGAGGGAGACCAGGTAGGGGAAGAGGACTAGGAGCCAGAGGATCCAGCCTTAGGAGGAGGAATAGGGGGGCAGAGGCCGAGAGGAGGGAGGCGGCGTTGCCTTATTGTGACTTCCACGAGGAGGAAGGCCAAGCGATGGACACCTGCCCAGAATTTTTAGAGATGAAGGGAGCAAGGGCACCGGCACCGCTGGAGCAGCGGGCGGTGAGGATCGAGGAGGTCCTGCCTCAGGATGAGGAGGATGAGAGGTGCGAAGACCGGGCCGATGTGGGGGCCCATGGGGGGATCAGGGTGATCCATGGGAGGGTAGGGATTGAGGCGACCTGGAAGGCGAGCCTCCAAACTATCTACCATCGTAGCATGGCTTAGACATTCCAGGCCCCGCCCCCGACAGAGAAGATTTCATTCACCCAGAAGGATATGCCGGGTCATGAAGACCCATTCTGCGATGCGCTGGTCATTCAGACTGCGATCGAGAACTTCACCGTTTCCCGGATCCTTGTGGATAACGAGAGCTCGGTCAACGTCATCTTCAAGAAGGCGTTTGACGAGATGGAGGTGTAGGCGCGAAGGGTGTTGGACTCGGACGACCTGTTATTTGGGTTCTACGGGGAAAGAAAGGAGGTAGAAGGGGAAGTGGAACTCCATGTAGTCCTGGGGGGGGGGGGCAGTCCAAAAATTGTCATTTTGTCATAGTAGATGCCCCCAGCAGCAACAGCGCCATCTTTGGATGGCCGCTCATTAGCGCGTTCCGCTGTGTCCCCTACACTTTCCACCAATGGCTTATGCTCCATGATGGAGGAGTTCAGGTTCGGATAGGTGGAGATCCGAAGGAGGCTCGGCGGTGCTATGTGACTGTCGTGACACCATCTCCTGGATTGCCGAGGCGGAAGAGTGGGATCGAGAGATGAGGGAGTTGGCGAGGCTTAAAGAAGAAGGAGATGAGGGGAGAGTAAATGAAGAGTCGGAGGGGCCAATGGAGGAGGAAAAAGAGAGAAGAGAAGAGAGAGGGGAGGCCCTGGAGGAGGGGGCGGAAGAAGTGATGGAGGTTCAGAAAGGGAGAGAGGAGGTGGAGGTCGGAGCGCTGGCTCGCGGCGAGGAAAGGGATGAAGATTGGCGGGAGCAGGAATGGCTTGAGGCCGTGGATGAGGTCGTGGAGCTCGAGGTCACTACCCGAGCAGGAATGGTGGAAAAAGTAAAGATCAGCGGCGAGCTCAGCCTAGAGGAGCAGAAATAGATCCTGGCCTGCGTGTAGGAGAATGTGGATGTCTTCGCCTAGAGCGCGACAGAGATGCCCGTGATCGATGAGAACCTGGCTTTCCATCATCTCAACCTTGACCCCGGCAACCGACCCATCCGACAAAAGAAGAGGGCCATAGCAGACAAGCTGGAAGGACCCATCCGAGAGGAGGTGGGCAAGCTCCTCCAGGAAGGTTTTGTATCGGATATCCAGTACCCAGTCTGGGTCTCCAATGTTGTCATGGTGAAGAAGGAAGAAGTAAAGTGGAGGATGTGTATAGACTTTTCATTGATTAATAAATCATACCCCAAGGATTACTACAGCTTGCCCCGAATCGACGCGCTAGTTGACTCAGCCATTGGTTTCTTTGTAATGTCTTTTTTAGATGCTTTTTCAGGTTATCACCAAATCCGCATGCGCCCCCCCCTGACATCAAGGATATCTCTTTTATCATGGGGGATGGGTGCTATTGCTATAAAATGATGCTCTTTGGGCTCATGAATGCAGTGGCGACTTACCAGCGGATGATGGACCGGGACTTCCGGGAACAAAACGGTAGAAACCTAGAAGTCAACGTGGATGATATCATGGTGAAGAGTTGAGACTTTGAGTCCCACCTCCGCGACCTCAGCGAGACCTTCGGGACATTTAGAAAGTTCAAGATAAAGCTAAATCCCCTGATGTGTGTCTTCGGGGCTAGCTGAGGAAAGTTTCTAGGTCACTTGCTCACCCCAGCAGGAGTGGAGCCTAATCTGGACAAGGTCAAGGCTACTGTCGAATTGGGGTCGCCAAGGAATGCGAAGGAGGTTCAGCACCTCACAGGGAAGCTGGCCGGGCTTAGCAGGTTCCTCTCCAGGGTGGGAGAGAAGTGTGCACCTTTCTTCAAAGTACTATGGGGAAACCAAAAGTTTGAGTGGACCCCCAAATGCGAAAGGGCCTTTCAAGCACTGAAAGAATAGTTGACTCAAGCTCCTTTGCTGCAAGGGTCGAGACAGGGAGAGGACTTGTCCCTATACCTGGGAGTAGGGCCTGAGGCGGTGAGTTCAGTACTGGTCCGGTAAGAAACCAGAAGGCAACTCCCAATTTACTATGTTAGCCGAGTGCTGAGGAAGGCAGAGCTACAATATCCTATCCTAGAGAAGTTGGCCTTCGCCTTGGTGGTGTCGGCCCAGAAGCTCCTACCCAATTTCCAAGCACACCTAATCAAGTTGGTGACCGACCACCCCCTTCACAAAGTCATGGAAGGGGTGGAGCACTCAGGGATGTTAGCTAAGTGGTCGGTGGAACTAAGTCGATTTGATATATCATACGTGCCCAGGTTGTCCATAAAGGCCCAAACGGTGGCAGACTTTTTGGCAGACTACGTAATTGAGGTGGAAGAGTCTGAGCTGCCCATCTCGGTGGCCTAGAGGATGTTGGTGGATGAGGCCTCGGGAAAGCATTCCTTCGGGGGAGGGGTGATTTTGGTGAGCCCCCAAGGGACGAGGATCGAGCAGGCAATCAATATTCACTTTCCTCTCACCAACAACCAGGCCGAGTATGAGGCAGTGATAGCAGGCCTCCGCCTGGCCATAGAGTTGGGAGTACAAGATGTGCAGGACTCGACGGACTCCATGGTCGTGGCTTGCTAGGTTAGGTGAGAGTTCGAGGTAAAGGAATCGACTCTTCAGCGATATTTGGAAAAGGTCAAGGGGATCGTAGGTCAGTTCCGGACCTTCTCAATCTGTTACGTGCCAAGGGAAGAGAGTTCCACAGTGGACCTCTTGGCCAAGTTTGGTCCCAGGGCAGGGGGATGGTGTCGGACCTCTTACGGCCTTCCATCGAAGAGGGGGAGCTGATGGAGGTGGACCAGCGGGCAATATGGATGGAACCCTTCATTACCTTCCTGACATCTGGAAAATTCCTTGAAGGGGACGTGGATAAGAGGCGCTTCATGTATAAATCTGAATATTTTCCTTACTTGCAGGGAGCTATACACTAAAACACTCTCGGGGCTCCTAGCCCGGTGTATGGCAGAAGAGGAGGTCCCAAGGGTTTTGGAGGAGATCCACTCGGGAGAGTGTAGCAGCCACTCGGGAAGCCAGACCTTGGAGTGGAGAGTGTTAAGGCAAGGCTACTTTTGTCCTACCCTCAACAAGGATGCAACAGAGTTCGCAAAGAAGTGTTCAAAGTGCCAATTGTTCGCTCCTCTCCAGCTCCTACCATCCCAAAGGCTTCGGTCTATCACAGTGCCCTGAAGCTTTGCAATATGGGGATTGTACTTGGTGGGTCCTTTCCCGCAGGCGAGTGGCCAGAGAAGGTTCCTGTTGGTAATGATCGATTATTTCTCCACATACCTGGAGGTGAAGGCGCTATCCAAGATAACCTCTCAAGTAGTTAGAAATTTTATATGGGGGGAGATAATTTGTAGGCATGGAATCCCGTTAGCCATAGTCACGGATAATGGGCCGCAGTTCGCCAGTGATGAGTTCGTCAGCTTCTGCACCTAGCTGAGCATAGGCCTTCGGTTTGCGTCAGTCCACCACCCGAGGAGCAATGGGCAAGTGGATGCGGCGAACAAGATTATCATGAACTTGCTGAAGAAGAAGGTCGAGAACCTCCGGGGGAACTAGGTCGAGCAGTTACCCTCGGTCCTCTGGGCCCTGAGAACCACTTTGAACACGGCCACAGGGGAGACCCCATTCAAGCTCTCCCACGGGTCCGAGGCCATCCTCCCAGTAGAGTTCAAAGTGAAATCCCATAGGGTGGTTGCCGCGGGTGGGGGGGATGAAGAATGGGTAGTGGAGAACGGAGAAGAGCAAAGGATGTCTCTAGACCTGGTAGAGGAGCTCCGGGACATACCCACCGTCCGACAAGAGGAGGTCAAGCGGCGGATGGATCGGTATTTTGACAAGCATATCTGGATAAAACAATTCGAGAAAGGGGGCCTAATACTGAAGATGGTTGACACGTCCGGGAGAGGAGCCGCGGTGGGAAAGCTTAATCCCAACTGGGAGGGCCCATATATTTTAGATGAGGTGCTTAGGTTGGGGGAGAGGGGGGGGGGGGGGGGGGGGGGGGGGGGGGGTACCACCTTCGAGATGTGGACGGGGTACTCTTCGGCTTATCAAGGAGTGGGGATGACTTAAAACGATTTTATCCATAAAGTTTTCATAATTGACCTGTTGTATGTTTTATTCCACATATATGGGTTTCGAGGTTTTTTCTGAGCAGGAGTTCTCAAATGTTCTATGCTATAGTGCCCCAGATCAATCCCACTGCTGGGCTCTCATAGACGGTGGGTCGGGTTGTTCTCTGGAGAGGATGGCAAGGTAGAAAGTTTTTGGTGCTGGAGTGCCCCAGATCGATTCCGCTGTCGGGCTCTCAATGGTGGTGGGTCATGTTGATCTCTGGAGAGGCTGGCAAAGTGGAAAGTTTTTGGTGCTGGAGTGCCCCAGATCGATTCCTCAGCTAGGCTCTCGTAGACGGCAGGTCAGGTTGATCTCTGGAGAGGTTGGCAAGGTAGAAAGTTTTTTATGCTTGAGTGCCGCAGATTGATTCCGCTGTCGGGCTCTCATAGTCGGTGGGTCAGGTTGATCTCTGGAGAGGCCGGCAAAGTGGAAAGTTTTTGGTGCTAGAGTGCCCCAGATCAATTCTGCTGCCGGGCTCTCATAGATAGTGGGTCAGGTTGATCTCTGGAGAGGCTGGCAAGGTAGAAAGTTTTGGGTGCTGGAGTGCCCCAGATCGATTCCGCTGTCTGGCTCTCATAGACAGTGGGTCAGGTTGATCTCAGGAGAGGCTGGCAAGGTAGAAAGTCTTTGATGCTGGAGTGCCCCAGATCGATTCTGCTGTCGGTCTCTCATAGACGGTGGGTCAAGTTGATCTCTGGAGATGCTGGAGAATAAGTCATTCATGTTAAGGGGTTTGGTTCGCCAAACCTCTCAAGACCTTGATAGGGTGAACCCTAGGGCTCGCTCGCAAGAAGAATGAAACTACCATTGATATAAGACACCAAGTCCAAGGGTAACAGCGAGACAGTTAGATACGGGTGCAACACGGCTCGTTGGGCCGAGGCCTAGCTCGCAAAAAATGCCTGGAGAATTCATATTCAATTCCTACAACTGGCGAGCTAGGGGATCCACCGGCGCGGAGGATAACGAGCAATGCTGGTCGCTTGTAGTGGGCATGCGAGCGATGCAGGGTAACGTCGATCCTGCTAGCAAGAGTCCTACTGGGTGAGTTAGAGGTGCGAAACAGACCACACTTAACGCAAGAAAAAATAGGTGGTCCATCTAACGAAGCTCCTAAGCGGGAGAAGCTATAAGACCCCCCTCCCGGAACACAAGACACGGCCGAGGGGAGTCTTATGCCCAAGGCAGCCGCCTTGCGGATGCGCCAGCACATGAGCTAGCCTCCCCACAAGACGCCTATCCTGCCGGCCAAACCAACTAAACAGCGCCAACCCATCAATAAAATAAAGCATTAAAAGCCATAAATTCACAATAAGTACAAGAAGGACAGAAAGCTACACAAGCTCATGCAAATCATCAGAGTATCAAACTAAATGCCCCAAGGGCTACATCTTAAAACACTCACCGCCTCTGCCACTGACGGTAGCGAAGGTATCATGGTCTCCGGCCCTGTCATCCTGACCTGACTATCCTCCTCGAGCATCGTGCACTGCTGCTCTAAGGAACACTCCTAAAAAAGAGGGGCGTAGCAACCGTTAGTCATAAAGACTAAGTGGCTTCACATCCTCTCCCCCGGTGACTCCAAGGCACCGGGCGGAAGGAATGGAAGAAAAGCTGCAATATAAGCAATAGTATATACAAGCAGGTGACAGGAATGGTTGATCATATATGTCGGTTGTATAAGTACTCAAGTACTTGCAATGGCACTAACTAAGCTGTTCATAAGTATATAAGTAGCAATGGTTATAAATGCAAGTACTGGTAACAGGTATAATAAGCACAACTAACACTTATATGACAATGGCAGAGTATAAGTAAGTAGTGAAATAACACAGAAGTAAGTAGTTCATATCGTACCTTAACTTATATGAATGCCCATATAAACTTATAAGTTAAGGTTTCCAAACTGGGACTCATCATATAAAAGAGCCCATACTAATTTATATGATGGACCCGATGCGGTGCAATGCTATGATTATGAATGATGAATGCAATGCAATGATTATGATATGATGAACTCACCCATGTATTTTGCTATGTCGACATAGACCTTTAGTTCTCGCTTTTTGAGGTGTAGCTAACCGCTCAGGCATCTCCCGTCGTGGCCAAACGAAGACAGTGGAATGAGCTCCTCCACTACTAGGAGGGTATGAACACTACCAGTCCTAGGCCTCTGTACGCCTCGACGCTAAGAACAAACAGCGGAGACCCTGCGTACTGCTCGACGCTAAGAGCACACAGCAGAGCCTCCAAGGACACAGAAGGGGACTTGGGTAGGTGAGCACCAAGAGTCCAACCCAACCGGTCTAGAGTCTAACTGTCGGCTTCTGTCGGTGTCACGACTAGCAAGCCCGTAGACCCGCCACAAGTATCCTCCAACCAGGATCACTACACCACCATGTGTGAACCAAGCACACTCATGTAATTCCCATGAATAAACCGTGCTATCAAGCACCTAAGGACTCAACCAGTCCTAGGCCTCTGTACGCCTCGACGCTAAGAACACACAGCGGAGACCCTGCGTACTGCTCGACGCTAAGAACAAACAGCGGAGCCTTCTTACCTTTCACATCATACCAGTCAGCTGATGCTAACTAGCATCCAAGGCCCCCAACAACAGGGTCCTTAACATATCACCGCAAGATATATCCATACCTTATAATCCACCCCAAGCCATCAATGCTAACCATACCGAGTTATCATAAATCTTTTGCGGTGGCAAGTGTATATCATGGAAATTACTCTACGAAAATCTGTAGGACTACTTGTGTACGATGTCATATTCATATTTTACTAAATATGTAATCCCCAACATATCACCAATATTCAATCGTCTTAAGTACAAATCACAACGTGATTCAACACGATTAAAGCTATCAAGCTTATGGGGAGGTCATCACCAATCTTCATCATCCAATAGATTATCGAGCAATGTGAATATTAATTCATTCATGTCCTTTTTACGATTCCACATAAATCTACAATTGAAGGTTCATTCAAGGGGTCATCTTAACAGAAATAAATCTTAAATCATTATCACAAGCCAATGCTAGCATATTCATGATTCATACAAAATTCCGGCCCAAATCGGCTTCACATTCAGCATTTATATCCCCTTCAAGTTGTGAAATAACACGACAATAACTTTTATACTACTTAATCATAAATTATGAATTTCAACAGGGATGTACATATTGTTGTCACCTATGTCTCCACCAATTTTCATGAGCATCCCACATATATAATAAGAGAAATCCACAAAATACTGAGATCGGAAGTGTTATGACACAGTTTACTAAAACTGGATTTCTGGGAGTTCTACTCCACTCCAAATTATGTGCCACCCCATTTTGGAAAGCTCTCATCAAGGACTACAACATTCATATTGAGTCCTAAACCCATATCCAAGTGTATCCTACCTAACATCTGCTATGAAGTCAACTGCAGAAATCTGGACAGCAAAAACAGCAACACTAAACCCAATCCAGCTTTCTGGACAGTCCACTCGACTGGACCTTTAGGGAGCTACAGGTCACTTCAGAAAATGGGTAACCTATCGTTGGAAATCTCTTTCCGAGGTCTACAACTTCCATGATGAGTCCGAGGTCTAATTCCAGTGGGATCAAGCCTAAAAATTGGCTCGAACCCAGCTGCGCACAATTTTCCCTTAACAACCAAGTGCAATGATATAATTTGACTTTCTTTAGCAAGGGGCTATCATTACTTTTACCACACAATTATATAATTAACAACCCTAATTAACAGGGGGTTTTTAACAAAGAATCAATCATCATCTTTTCACCTAATTAAATAAATTAACGTCCTACTGAACAGGAAACTATTCATCATCTTCCCCCAAAACAAGGGTTAGGTCAATACAACTTCTCCCACCCAATACTCCCTCCATTGACCATGGATTTCAACAAAATCAAATCCTATCTCTTCCTTTTGAAGAGAAGAAGTGATTGAAGGAACTTTCGCGACAATCGGTGCCCTAACAAGAAAGATCTGGTTTGGTCTTTTCCCAGGAAACTCCATTAACTCACAAGCCAAGCTCTTTTGAGCTCAACACCTCTCCTAATTTTCTATACGATCTAGCACCAAGGGAGAGGGGAGGAAGTCACCTGATTTTTCGGCCAAGCTCCAAATGCCTCCAAGCTTTGCTCCTTCAAAAGTTCCCCCATCAAATTCCTGAAGGGAGAGGAAGAACATGAAGAAGAAGAAGATTTTTCTCTCAGGAGAAATGCTCAGCCCTTGTGTTAAGAGAGAATAGGGTTTGCATTAATAAGCCTTGGAACTCCAAAGTTAGGTGTCGGCTTCTTATTGGACAAGGTATACACTTCTGGTCTAAAAATAAGCATAAAATAAGCATATAAGCTTTATCGGGCGACGGGAAGAAAAATGCCCAGAATCGTCGAACGGGAACAGTCATTTCGTCGAGCGCTGGGGTTTTCGTCAAACGGCGCTGCTACACTTTCAATCCCATCGAACGCTGAAATAAAATATTTCGTCGAACGCTGGGATTTTAAATATCGTCAAACGGCGCTTCAACATATTTCGTCGACCGCGCTTACAAGATATTTCGCCGAGCGCTGCCTATTTCAAATTCGTCGAACGCAGGACTGCAATACTTTCATCCTAACGGAGGCAAACTCTGTGATTGACGAAATCTGAGAATTTTGTCGAACGGCTTCCCTTCGACTTTCGTCGAACGCAGCTCCCCTTCGACTTTCGTCGAACGGGAACCTAAAAAGTAACAAAAGTAAAAATATTCCAACTTCTGAGCTTTATTCAGTCTTATAATTTTATTATATTTTCCTGTTATATTTTCCTATCAGTATTTTCCTGATTTTATAATATTTCCTACAGCAATATTGTAATTCTATTCCTCCAATTAATCCAAATCCGAGCACGCACTGGAAAGCCCAAAACCGGGTGGTCAAAACATCTCCGAGGGGTCTAGCGCGAAATGGGATGTTACAAATCCAATAAACGAAGAAACAATTTCGTCCCCGAAATATAAGTTGAGGCTAGGGGGGTTTAAGTTTAGATCACAAAAGCCATTGGTGTACACTTTAGCACATACTCCAGAAATTCATAAATCAGGAGATTTATTTTAGCATGGAACTAGGGAAATTCTCTAACACTAAAACCTGACAGTCACCAACATATTTCCCAAAAAGTTTCTAGCATAAAAGATAAAACAAAGAAAACCTGGAAGAAACCTGTAGGCAATGTAGATCATGTATCTAGAAGGACTTTCTAGCACAAATATCGGGTAGTGCCTTGACAACACCAACATGATGAGATTTTTAATGAATGAAATTTCCTGGAGCTAACCCATACAACCACTATAAGGAGATTGCCATGAATAAATTTCCTGAATTTCCAAACAAAATCCAAATTTCAAAAACCTGGAAGGAGAAAACAAACAGCCACTAGCCATGAATTTCCAAATAAATTCCAAATACTTAAGCATACCCCAACAGAATTTATAAATATAACAGCCCCCAAACCTCCAGCTGTAATTATATATATAGGAAGCAGCCCCAAGATAAATCCAAACAGGAATGTTATATAGCAGCCCCTAACTGGGATTATACAAACCAACCCCAAATAAATTTTCATATAGCAGCCCCCAAACAAAATTTCATAAGACTACATGCAACAACCCAATGTGAATCCAGCCTAGAATAACAAATCATAACCATCTCAAACAAGGAACGAAGGGGAAGAAGGATAGGCGGTTGTCTTGCTTTAATAAGCCAACTCTCATTGCACCTTTGATCTAAACCCCTTAAGATCGGTGACCTCGATACACATGAGGTTACTACTCGTGCCTCCAGATAAAATTTAGAATCCTCCACCAAAGGAGTCATGCGCTTTAGATTTGCAAAAATGAATTGAATCCTCCAATCCCAAGCATCGTTATACAAATAACGTGTAGCACTTTCAATATCACCACTTCCGTGCATCCAAAAATTTGCGTTAAATGAGGATTGCCCCAAAGTCAAACGAGTGATCAACCATAAAATTCACGATGTCATATCCTTGGGTAAACCTCAAATACCCAAACAGTTATTGTACCCGCAAGATCGTCTCTCTTATGTATAAAAAAAAAGTAGAAGCAAGCATTTATCTCATCTTCTAGTACAACCATCATTATCCATATCATTATCAATCGCTTCCATCAATGTTATCTCGTCCGAGGCAATTGCCCCACCGTACTTGCCATGACATTATGCCCTTTCAACCCATCAACTACCAAAAATTACGTTACCAACTCAAGGGTTTAAGCTCGGAAAGCTTTTATGTTTGAAAATAGTTTCCAAATTCCGCATGCGATCATCCGATAATGCTTATCAATTGGTTCTGGTGATATTATGAATCGCTAACGAGGCTCAAAGTAAGGTGAATCCATGACTCTACACCTCGCATGGGTTATAATCACATCATTCCATTCTAATAGCGCATGACCTCGAGTCAATTGTTACTTTTTCTACTCCCAGTTCTACTTAGATTTGCACCGGATTCAAAAATTTGTGCTACTTTTATCTCGTGATTTAATTCATTTCATTTAAGGGCTCCTAAACCGTGAACATAAATCTTAACCAATGGTTGGGTTTCGGCACAGAGCCTTTAGAGGACTGCCTTGTCGAGGCATGAAATACAATTACACGTACACCTACCTGTACGTATAGAGACTTTCATCTCTTCTTAAATAAGTAAATGCAACTTATCCTCAATATTCAATTCACGTGTTCACTTCACGGTGTGTCTCAACACCCTTGACGCGCTCACTCGTATTGAGAGGTTATCACGAATTCAATCATCATCGTTCACGTACTATTCGAATAAATAGGATCTACGGGAAAACGTAGTCGGCACATAAATAGGCCAATAAACGAAGGGACAAGCCCCCGTGCATTTTTGGACTAAAATTTCTTCCTCGACTTAGAGATCTTACCCTATATATCCCCGTATCAACGCACTCATATACAGCCGTGATGTAGAAATTTAAATTTTATGGAGACGACCAAGCTGTATCTCGTTGTAATGAGAGCATGTGCAAATAATATCCAATCACCTGGTACATTTATATATGTTTGAACTTAACAAGAGCCAAGGTGCAAGGCTCGGGATGATTTCCCTTCGACACGAGTTATGCAGACTATCAAAAGTAGGGCATACTTCATAATATGATAAACTAAATCAAATCCATTCCAAGCGCCCTACCATCCCTGCCAACGATCATCCATGACATGCATGTTTATTTTATAAAACTTTTAGGATTTTAGATCATCAATCAAGTCATATTAATCTTGTTGACTCCATCGCTTAACATTTATTAATTTCTCAATGTCAAGTAATTACAACACTAAGGAAATGTTCACCAAGAGGGGTAGTGTATCATCATACCCGTAATGCATGCACAAAATTTCATTAACTCCCCAATTATAATGTTATCACAACATCGCTGCATATCCCCAAAGGGTAAATTTTCTACTCCCCTCGTAACTTATCTACATAATTTTGGGACAATATAGAGAAAATGATCATCTTCAAAAATGCTTTTTCTCTCTTATTCCGCTAATAAAATTTCTATCAACCCAAACACGGCCTTAGCAGTCTGCCTTGCTTAAGGTGAATTAACTCTCAAGGATCAAAACTTCTAATATCAAAAATTACAAAGATTCTAACTCCTCAAGGGATCCAAGACGGTACATAACTAGCACAATAAACGAAGAGATAAGCCTCCATATCTCTTCGACTGAGTTTCTTCTACCATCAAAATAACACATTCGTTCCAAAATGAGCCTTCTCTGGATCTGAATTCTTATCGTAACTTCTCCATATGAAACCTTCTACATAAATAGAAGTGAGAGGTATCCACATACAGTATAAAAGATATGCTTGGTGGCCTCTTACTAAGATGATGATAGATTTCAGGCACCAATCTCATTGAGATTGCCCTAATATTTTGGGTAAGGTGATAATATTACTCCATATCTGGGATAGAAATCTCAAGGTGTGAGTCTCTAGCATCTACTCTCACATTAAACTCTTCCCTTAGTCATTCAAGGTCACTTATTGCTTGGTCCAATCATCCCCAAGATCAGTATAAGGTTAGGGTATGTCAAGACATATCCTGCTAAGTCGGCCAAAAATGGTATCCTAGTTAGGTTGGCATCAATCTTATGCCAAACCAACTCTAATGGTTGGAATGGGAATACCAATTACTGTCTCAGAGTGAGCCAGCATTTGTATGTAAGGGTACGAGTTCGTCTTAGGTTGGCACTTTCTGTAGGAAAAAGAGGACATACTTAATGTGAATCACACATGGGCACACCACCGCTTCCGCTGCATCAGTTTGTCCTCAAACTGATTTAGCTAGCAGGGGTGGCCTATTGGGTTAATGGACTTCTTTATCTCAGGATCGTTGCAAGCTGATACCATTTGTAAGACCCCCCTCGCGGAACACAAGACATGGCCGAGGGGAGTCTTATGCCCAGGACAGCCGCCTTGCGGAAGCGCCAGCACACGAGCTAGCCTCCCCCACAAGACGCATATCTTGCCAGCCGAACCAACTAAACAGCGCCAACCCATCAATAAAAGAAAGCATTAAAATCCATAGATTCATAATAAGTACAAGAAGGACAGAAAGCTACACAAGCTCCTGCAAATCATCAGAGTATCAAACTAAATGCCTCAAGTGCTACATCTCAAAACACTCACTCGCCTCTGCCACTGACGGTAGACAAGGTATCATGGTCTCCGGCCCTGTCATCCTGACCTGACTATCCTCTTCCAGCACCGTGCACTGCTGCTCTAAGGAACACTCCTAAAAAAGAGGGACGTAGCAACCATTAGTCATAAAGACTAAGTGGCTTCACATCCGCTCCCCTGGCGACTCCAAGGCACCGGGCGGAAGGAAAGGAAGAAAAGATGCAATATAAGCAATAGTATATACAAGCAGGTGACAGGAATGGTTGATCATATATGTCGGTTGTATAAGTACCCAAGTACTTGCAATGGCACTAACTAAGCTGTTCATAAGTATATAAGTAGCAATGGTTATAAATGCAAGTAGTGGTAACAGGTATAATAATCACAACTAACAAGTATATGACAATGGCAGAGTATAAGTAAGTAGTGAAATAACATAGAAGTAAGCAGTTCATATCGTACATTAACTTATATGAATGCCCATACAAACTTATAAGTTAAGGTTTCCAAACTGGGACCCATCATATAAAAGAGCCCATACTAATTTATATGATGGACCCGATGCGGTGCAATGCTATGATTATGAATGATGAATGCAATGCAATGGTTATGATATGATGAACTCACACATGCATTTTGCTATGTCGGCATACCCCTTTAGTTCTCGCTTTTTGAGGGGTAGCTAACCGCTCAGGCATCTCCCGTTGTGGCCATACGGAGACAGTGGAACGAGCTCCTCCACTACTAGGAGGGTACGAACACTACCATCCCTAGGCCTATGTATTCCTCGACGCTAAGAACACACAGTGGATACCCTACGTACTGCTCGACGCTAAGAGCACACAGCGGAGCCTCCAAGGACACAGAAGGGGACTTGGGTAGGTGAGCACCAAGAGTCCAACCCAACCGGTCTAGAGTCTAACTGCCGGCTTTTGTCGGTGTCACAACTAGCAAGCCCGTAGACCCGCCACAAGTATCCTCCAACCAGGATCACTACACCACCATGTGTGAACCATGAACATTCATGTAATTCCCATGCATAAACCGTGCTATCAAGCACCCAAGGACTCAACCAGTCCTAGGCCTCTGTACGCCTCGACGCTAAGAACACACAGCGGAGACCCTGCGTACTGCTCGACGCTAAGAACACACAGCGGAGCCTTCTTACCTTTCACATCATACCAGTCAGCTGATGCTAACTAGCATCCAAGGCCCCCAACAACAGGGTCCTTAACATATCACCGCAAGATATAACCATACCTTATAATCCACCCCAAGCCATCAATGCTAACCATACCGAGTTATCATATCTCTTTTGCGGTGGCGAGTGTATATCATGGAAATTACTCTACGAAAATCTGTAGGACTACTTGTGTACGGTGTCATATTCATATTTTACTAAATATGTAATCCCCAACATATCACCAATATTCAATCGTCTTAAGTACAAATCACAACGTGATTCAACACGATTAAAGCTATCAAGCTTATGGGGAGGTCATCACCAATCTACATCATCCAATAGATTATCTAGCAATGTGAATATTAATTCATTCATGTCCTTTTTACGATTCCACATAAATCTACAATTGAAGGTTCATTCAAGGGGTCATCTTAACAGAAATAAATCTGAAATCATTATCACAAGCCAATGCTAGCATATTCATGATTCATACAAAATTCCGGCCCAAACAGGCTTCACATTCAGCATTTATATCCCCTTCAAGTTGTGAAATAACACGGCAATAACTTTAATACTACTTAATCATAAATTATGAATTTCAACATGGATGTACATATTGTTATCACCTATGTCTCCACCAATTTTCATGAGCATCCCAAGAATATAATAAGAGAAATCCACAAAATACTGAGATCGGAAGTGTTATGACACAGTTTACTAAAATTGGATTTCTGGGAGTTCTACTCCACCACAAATTATGTGCCACCCCATTTTGGAAAGCTCTCATCAAGGACTACAACATTCATGTTGAGTCCTAAACACAGATCCAAGTGGATCCAACCTAAAATCTGCTATGAAGTCAACTGCAGAAATCTAGGCAGCAAAAACAGCAGCACTAAACCCAATCCAGCTTTCTGGACAGTCCACTCGACTGGACCTTTAGGGAGCTACAGGTCACTTCAGAAAACGGGTGACCTATCGTTTGAAAGCTCTTTCCGAGGGATACAACTTCCATGTTGAGTCCGAGGTCTAATTCCAGTGGGATCAAGCCTAAAAATTGGCTCGAACCCAGCTGCGCACAATTTTCCCTTAACAACCAAGTGCAATTATATAATTTGACTTTCTTTAGCAAGGGGCTATCATTACTTTTACCACACAATTATATAATTAACAACCCTAATTAACAGGGGGTTTTTAACAGAGAATCACTCATCATCTTTTCACCTAATTAAATAAATTAACATCCTACTGAACAGGAAACTATTCATCTTCTTCCCCAAAAACAAGGGTTAGGTCATTACAACTTCTCCCACCCAATACTCCTTCCATTGACCATGGATTTCAACAAAATCAAATCCTATCTCTTCCTTTTGAAGAGAAGAAATGATTGAAGGAACTTTCGCGGCAATCGGTGCCCTAACAAGAAAGATCGGGTTTGGTCTTTTCCCAGGAAACTCCATTAACTCACAAGCCAAGCTCTTTTGAGCTCAACACCTCTCCTAATTTTCTCTACGATCCAGCACCAAGGGAGAGTGGAGGAAGTCACCTGATTTTTCGGCCAAGATCCAAATGCCTCCAAGCTTTGCTCCTTCAAAAGTTCCCCCATCAAATTCCTGAAGGGAGAGGAAGAAGATGAAGAAGAAGAAGATTTTTCTCTCGGGAGAAATGCTCAGCCCTTATGTTAAGAGAGAATAGGGTTTGCATTAATAAGCCTTGGAACTCAAAAGTTAGGTGTCGGCATCTTATTGGACAAGGTATCCACTTCTGGTCTAAAAATAAGCATAAAATAAGCATATAAGCTTTATCGGGCTACGGGAAGAAAAATGCCCAGAATCGTCGAACGGGAACAGTATTTTCGTCGAGCGCTGGGATTTTCGTCGAACGGCGCTGCTACACTTTCAATCCCGTCGATCGCTGAAATAAAATATTTCGTCGAACGCTGGGATTTTCAATATCGTTGAACTGCGCTTCAACATATTTCGTCGACCGCGCTTACAAGATATTTCGCCGAGTGCTGCCTATTTCAGATTCGTCGATCGCAGGACAGCAATACTTTCATCCTAACGGCGGCAAACTCTGAGATCGACGAAATCTAAGAATTTCGTCGAACGGCTTCCCGTCGACTTTCGTCGAACGCAGCTCCCCTTCGACTTTCGTCGAACGGGAACCTAAAAAGTAACAAAAGTCAAAATATTCCAACTTCTGAGCTTTATTCAGTCCTATAATTTTATTATATTTTCCTGTTATATTTTCCTGTCAGTATTTTCCTGATTTTATAATATTTCCTACAGCAATATTGTCATTCTATTCCCCCAATTAATCCAAATCCGAGCACGCACTGGAAAGCCCAAAACCGGGTAGTCAAAACGTCTCCGAGGGGTATAGCGCGAAATGGCATGTTACAGAAGCTAAGCGAGCGCCTCCTTAGGTAGGCGCGAGATAGGATAGAGAGACTAAAGGAAAACACTATGGCATTGTAAACCTTGCTATAATCACCTGATAGGAGGGATGCGAACACGAGCATAAATAATAGCGTTGAAGGCGCGAGCACGGGAAAAAGTAGGAGCACAAGCATATCACAAACGTATTCATGCGACCTTAAGCATATTTGTGCGAGCAAGATAGAAAGACAATTACAAGATAGAAAATTGCTTCATGTTTACTTTTCTAAAAAATGTTACAAAATCACGGCAAACTCGCAGAGCAAAAATTTTACATTGAATTGTAGAAAGCTAATGCTGGTCGCTGGATGGCTCTTCCTCGCTCCCGCGGTCGTCGGGCTCCGGCATTAGGGCGAACAGATCCGGGACGATGTCCTCGATGCTGAACTCCAAGGAATCTGGAGAGAGCAAGCCAGCCCATTTGAGGGTCTCGAAGACAAGGTCGGTGATGCCCATGGAATTCTGGCGGATTGCCTCCTTCTCATCTCGCGAGGGTTGGCGAGCCCCGGCCCGCGGAGGGGGAGGCGGGAGCACTGTCCAGGTCAGCTTGCAGGCGTGCGCTTTAAGGAACGCGACCTCTGCTTCCAGATCTGCGTTCCGCGAGAGTAACCGGCTCGCGGCCTCGGCATCCTGAGAAAGAAAAAAGCGCAAGTCAAGCAAAAGGTAAGACGAGCGAGGTAGAGGCTGTATGAAGGGCTTACCATTCCCCCTGGAGGCTGGCGATGAGACCTTCATTGATGGCCTCTTTCCCCTTGAGGCTCGCAATCGCCTCAGAGGCCTTCTTGAGCTCGCGCTGGATCTCCTCAGCATCCCTATACGCGGTGAGCTACCGTCGGGCCACCATGTGGCTAAGCTCCATGGAACGGAAATGGGATTACATGGCCTCATTGACCAGCAGCCGGGATCGCAGGGCGTTGAAGTTGGAGGTGTCCTCACGATCCTATAGCCCAAAGGAGAGGGCGAACACCTCACACCCCACCTTTTCTCTATCAACCCAGGAGGGGACGAGCGACGAGCAAGAGATCTTGTTGAGGTCAGGATCCCATGCGAGCACCGGCTCGCCCAGGGCATCTGGGAGTTTGCCCCCAGGACAAAGTTTTTATGGTTGGAGGCGTTAGGCACACCGGGGGCTTCCCTCGGCTCGCTGCCCCCCTCAATGGGGTTCTGGCTCGCAAGCGGGGGTGGGGGGGGGGGGGTGGGGGGGGAGGGGGAGGGGAGTGCTAGCCTCACTAAGCGCCACGACCTATTTCCCCTTGATGGTGGAAGGAGCCTCCTTGTTTCTTTTATTTACCGGGGGCTTCGCAGCTTGTTGGCTCGCAGACGATGGCCGCTTCTTGCCCGAAGTCCAACCAAGGGGTTCTCGGCAAGCATCAGTGGCCGCGACTGCGAGGGTGCCATAGGAGAGGGTCGCACTCCTCGCATGCGGGGGATGGATGGGAAGATCACGCTCCCCTGCGAACGCAAGAAAAGATTTAGCGGATAGAATGAGAAAAAATATGTAGGTTCTTGCAAGTGCGAGTGATGAGTCCAGATCATATACACTTTTATGGACTCATCTGGGCCATTTAGTTAGTCATTTCACTGCACTTTAGCCCTGTTATTGTTTATATTTGATATTCCATGCTAGGTGCACCTTTAGGCCCATTTTGGTGTGTTTTCATGTTTATCTTCATTAGTAGTTTTCATGCACTGTTAGGTGCCACTTTCAGTAGCTGGATTCGTGGTTGTACGCTGGAATAGGAGTCGTGCAAGTGTTCCCGGTGCAATTCTGCACAGGAACACTGCGCACGATCACTGGTTCTATTGCGCACGACCACTGGTCGTGCGCCACTGATCGTGTGCACTTAGCCCTTTTTATGAGTTCTGTTTGGTGTAGTGCGCACGACCACCAACGCTAGTGCGCACGACCACTGGTCGTGCGCCACTGTTCGTGCGCACTCATCATTAAATTTCTGAGTTCTGTTTGGTCTAATGCGCACGACCACCGACGATAGTGCGCACGACCACCGGTCGTGCGCCACTGGTCGTGCGAACATGTTATTTTATAATTTCTGTCTTTGCAGGTTCCGTCCAGGCAGAGCGCACGATCACCGAATGCTAGTGCGCACGACCACTGGTCGTGCGCCAATGACCGTGCGCACTGTTTAATTCCAGCGCCTATAAATTCCCTGCTCGCGATTTTAGGTCGGACGCTCGCCCGACTCCGCCGTTTTCTGCTCCCGTTCGCCCAGTTTCGCCACTCCATCGCCGCCCACCTTAGGGAGGATCTCCGGGCAAGCTTTCAACGTCAAATCTTTGCCGGAGTTTCCTCTCGGCCTCCTCCTTCATCCACGAGCTCCAAAGGAAGACCTAGCCGCCATTACCGTCAAGCAAGAGGAAGTTTGCAACCTCCACCGGATCGTGACACGAAGAATACGGGTCCATTGGAGAGTCGTGACAGCTCTCTCTACCCCGGACGTAGTTGTGGACCGAGCTTGGACGCGAATTGACAACCCGGCGATTCCAACCGTGAATCTTCAACGAGCCTTCGGATTCGGTCGATTTCTTGCCTTGTTCTCCTTTTATTGATTGTTGTAATAGCTAGATCTTGTGTATTTTGATGAAGAGCACTTAAACTTGTCTCTATATTTATATATTTCATTTTTGTGGAATACTTTTGTGGTTTATGTGTGTATGAGGAGCGCCACCATCCATTTTCCATCCCACCACCGTGTCCGGTGCCGCACTAGCAATTGCTAGTGGCGTGCTAGTCGAAGAGGTGCTTACGACCCTCATTCCGTTAGCCTACTCGCCCATCCGCCTACCGAAGCGTGGCATCGCGGCCCGTGTACTCCATCCCGCCTAACGAAGCAGCGCGCTCAAGGCCTGCATAGTTCGATCCGCTTGCCTACTCGTCCATCCGCCCTTACGAAGTAGCGCGTTCAAGGCCTACGTAGTCTTCCATCCCGCCGAGCGAAGCTTTGCATAGCGGCATTGCATAGGAGTAGTTGATAGCTTTTATTTTATTTTCCAAAAGTCAACCCAACTCTCCCGCATCCCATCCGATTTTAGGACTTCAATCTCAAGTCCTTCCTCGAAACCTAACTCCACCTTACTGTGTTCCTTGAGAGATTCGATACTCGGGGATTACTCCTCGTTTTATATTACTTGAACGATCGGTACACTGCCGTTTCGTGTCGCAGTCGAGCTACCGCCTATAGCGGTGTGTGAGATTTGCGCCATCAAGTTTTTGGCGCCGTTGCCGGGGACCACAGACGTGTGAGTTTTCTGGAGAGGGAGAGTCTGAGAGAGAAGCTCTTCCATTTGTAAATTGCATCTCTTATTTTATTTCTGTTCTTTTTATTCCTTTTTCTTGTTTTATATCAGGTTGCTTTAGTAATTTCTATTTGGTTTAGTATTTGCACAATAGCATTTTTATTTTGAATCGTTTTATCTTCGCACTATGTGGGCACATCTCAATTTCCGTTGCCGTTGGTGTGGAGCTACCTCCCACTCTAGTGATGAATGCCCTACGGAGAATAGTAGGCATAATTCTTATAGCCCAGCATATGGAGCACCGACATCGTCTGGTACTCCATATGGTGCGCGTAAGTCTTATGGCTACTCTGCTGAGCCTTTACCGTCATACTTCTTTTCGGCTCCAGCCCCCGCTGTGCCAAAGAAGCCCGCTAGGCAGTGCCAGTTTTGTCGGAGCACAGATCATGCCCTGAAGGATTGTGCTGCTTTTCGTTGCCAATTGGATGAGGATGACGAGCCGGATATCCGGATCGTCCCGAATCCTAACTCTGGCGGCACACCTTCAACATCCGGTTTTGTGTCTTTGCCACCTTCACATCTTGAAGGGTATGGCATGGATACGATCACCGGATGTGCGGCTGATCTACGCACCGACATTGCTGAGCCTGCTCTCCCTGTGCATCCACCACTTCTAGTGGATTCGATTCTTTCCCCTATTGTGCATTCTACTTTCGTTTCCGACAACATTGTTGAGGATGTGTCGCATGAGGAGGTTGTTGATCTTTGTGTTGTGCCTATTCCTATGGAGGAGGACAACCTTCTAGGTGAAGAGGAGTTTTCCTCAACACCGGTGGAGGAAGTCCAAATCCTAAGCCTGGCCACCGTTGATCCCGCCAACTCTTGTGGCATTGATGACAATGCTAACATTATTTTACTTCCCCAACCTGATGGGAGTGAGACCGGGACCACTCCCCCGATTGATGTTTATTTATGTCCTTCGTCTTCTTTATTTCTTGACCCCCCTTCTTCATCCGAGCTTGTGCAGGTTGAGTCCTCACAGGTTCCCCAGGAGGACTTGGAGCTTCTTGCCCGAGTCAACGATGATTGCATCCTTATATGCGAGGAGGTTGACCCCTCCTCCATTAAGGAAGCCTCATTCGTTGCCTTCTCCTCCTGCGGACCTGCTGTGGACGATACCTTGCTAGGCAAGGATATTTTTGGTGAGTTGAGTGAGGACCAGGCCTCCTCCTCTTCTTACTTTCTTTTCCCTCTACCTGTGATGGGCAGGTTTTATCTTTATGCAGGTAGAGGGGTGACTGTTCTATCACCGTATCGGTACCCGCAACCGACACGGATATTAGGCCAGTTACCTGTCCACTTCTCCTTCCATAGGCCCATTAGCTAGAACCTTTAAGATTTTGAATAAGTCGTGCTGGGATGACAATAACCCCAGTAGTTATCTTCCTTTTCTGCATTTCTATTTTTATCTAATCATGTTTAGTTAGTAGTATTTTCTTTTCAATTTTCTTTTGTCTTTTGTTTTTGCGGAGCTGACCCTTGCAGGTATCTTATTCTGGATGGCGGACGCTGCAGCTTAGTCCAGGTTTACACGCCAATCTTCTGGTGTGCTCATTTCTGAGCACTGGGTACCCTCTTTCCCTAGCATTATTCTGAATTTCATAGCTACATTTTGCGCATATTGTTTAGTTTAAGTCTGGGGAGGAGTGTACCGAGTGTTCACTACACGTGTACACGTTTTTGCATATCAGAAGTGTTTTTTTTATTATTGCATGCACCACATCACCCACTCGAGCGCGCACTCATCTGTTTGTTCGCCCTGTTGTGAATTTAATTCTTTTGCTTATTTGGAAAAGTCTAGATGATGGCTTAGGATTATGTAGCAGAGTAAAATGTTGACTCTAGTAGTGCTCCGGGTCGAGTGCTCAGTTGCATAGAAATTTGTGTAGATTAGACTTCTTTTTATACTTATGGTTTTATATTTTTTTCTATTAGTGTAAATGTTGTTTACTCTACTCAAATGGTGAATCCAGTGTGAATCAAACGGTAGCATAGGGATGTGTGTAAACGATCGCTAGATTCGTATTGCTTGAGTCGGGAGAAAGGAGAATCTTTCTCGGTGGCTAGAACTTGCCCCAAGCGATTCTTGAAGCATGGGTATACGGTTAGTCAATTGTGTGAATGTGATATAGGCCATCATTTTGGCCCGGTTGAGCCTTTGCACCTATCCCTACCGATATATCCTCGCTAGCCCAGTTGTGCCTACCCGTTCTTTGATTCAGCCCCACTTTCATTTCACCAAAGCCTAAATGCCAATCCTAGTCGCACACCCAAATATGAGCTGTAGCTATTTATTACTTTCATGAGTTGGGTTGTTGATGTGATATTATATTTGTGAAGATGTGGATGTGTCCTATTGTTTATTTGCTGAATATGATAAGAAAAGAAAAAAAAAATGAAATGTGAAAAAGAAGTTAAAAAGAAAGGAAAGAGAAGGAGTGTTTAATTGAAAATCTTTATGTATAGATTTCTGTTTGGGAGTAGGCGGTGCACGCACCCATGTTGTTAAGTTCAAGTCTGGGGGTGTTTTGTACCCGCGTGTTTGTGTGGCGAATGAGGAGAGTTTCCTGCATTAGCTCATTTGGGTTTAGTGCTTGAGCCGTCGTTTTTATCTTTGTTTATCCTCACCTAAACCCAAGCCCCATTTAAAACCTAAAGTCCTATTGATTCACGCATTTGAGTCAACCCAGTGCCGTGGAGAGAATGTGACCGGGCAAGCTTATGGTCACCGACACTGATGGATTTCAGTGAAGTTTGTCCCGTATCCCGATCTTGGTCAATGCTCATCTCAGCGTTTAGTTTACTTTCTCCGTATGCATGACCGGATGATTCACCGTTGTTCACCATTTTGAGTAGTTGTAATATGCTTTTACTCTTTTAGAAATTTATAAACTGTTTGAATAATCAGTAGTCTTTTCTACTAATTCTCTTATGCACGTGAGCATGCGACTTCGCATGGTACTTTGTAGTGTAATCTTAAGCCATCTACTTTTCTTTCCCCGTTCGCGCAGAATTTGTTTGCTCGGGACGCGCAAACAGTTAAGTCTGGGGGTGTGATGAGTCCAGATCATATACACTTTTATGGACTCATCTGGGCCATTTAGTTAGTCATTTCACTGCACTTTAGCCCTGTTATTGTTTATATTTGATATTCCATGCTAGGTGCACCTTTAGGCCCATTTTGGTGTGTTTTCATGTTTATCTTCATTAGTAGTTTTCATGCACTGTTAGGTGCCACTTTCAGTAGCTGGATTCGTGGTTGTACGCTGGAATAGGAGTCGTGCAAGTGTTCCCGGTGCAATTCTGCACAGGAACACTGCGCACGATCACTGGTTCTATTGCGCACGACCACTGGTCGTGCGCCACTGATCGTGTGCACTTAGCCCTTTTTATGAGTTCTGTTTGGTGTAGTGCGCACGACCACCAACGCTAGTGCGCACGACCACCGGTCGTGCGCCACTGTTCGTGCGCACTCATCATTAAATTTCTGAGTTCTGTTTGGTCTAATGCGCACGACCACCGACGATAGTGCGCACGACCACCGGTCGTGCGCCACTGGTCGTGCGAACATGTTATTTTATAATTTCTGTCTTTGCAGGTTCCGTCCAGGCAGAGCGCACGATCACCGAATGCTAGTGCGCACGACCACTGGTCGTGCGCCAATGACCGTGCGCACTGTTTAATTCCAGCGCCTATAAATTCCCTGCTCGCGATTTTAGGTCGGACGCTCGCCCGACTCCGCCGTTTTCTGCTCCCGTTCGCCCAGTTTCGCCACTCCATCGCCGCCCACCTTAGGGAGGATCTCCGGGCAAGCTTTCTACGTCAAATCTTTGCCGGAGTTTCCTCTCGGCCTCCTCCTTCATCCACGAGCTCCAAAGGAAGACCTAGCCTCCATTACCGTCAAGCAAGAGGAAGTTTGCAACCTCCACCGGATCGTGACACGAAGAAGACGGGTCCATTGGAGAGTCGTGACAGCTCTCTCTACCCCGGACGTAGTTGTGGACCGAGCTTGGACGCGGATTGACAACCCGGCGATTCCAACCGTGAATCTTCAACGAGCCTTCGGATTCGGTCGATTTCTTGCCTTGTTCTCCTTTTATTGATTGTTGTAATAGCTAGATCTTGTGTATTTTGATGAAGAGCACTTAAACTTGTCTCTATATTTATATATTTCATTTTTGTGGAATACTTTTGTGGTTTATGTGTGTATGAGGAGCGCCACCATCCATTTTCCATCCCACCACCGTGTCCGGTGCCGCACTAGCAATTGCTAGTGGCGTGCTAGTCGAAGAGGTGCTTACGACCCTCATTCCGTTAGCCTACTCGCCCATCCGCCTACCGAAGCGTGGCATCGCGGCCCGTGTACTCCATCCCGCCTAACGAAGCAGCGCGCTCAAGGCCTGCATAGTTCGATCCGCTTGCCTACTCGTCCATCCGCCCTTACGAAGTAGCGCGTTCAAGGCCTACGTAGTCTTCCATCCCGCCGAGCGAAGCTTTGCATAGCGGCATTGCATAGGAGTAGTTGATAGCTTTTATTTTATTTTCCAAAAGCCAACCCAACTCCCCCGCATCCCATCCGATTTTAGGACTTCAATCTCAAGTCCTTCCTCGAAACCTAACTCCACCTTACTGTGTTCCTTGAGAGATTCGATACTCGGGGATTACTCCTCGTTTTATATTACTTGAACGATCGGTACACTGCCGTTTCGTGTCGCAGTCGAGCTACCGCCTATAGCGGTGTGTGAGATTTGCGCCATCAGCGAGCTGAACCTTCCCCTTGCAGGACAGGCAGCAGCAAGTCCACCCTCCGCCGGAGGTGGGCTTCCTCGAAATCCTTGCCTCTCAGGTATTGGTAGATCCTCGCATCATCACCGCCGAGCAGGGAGGGAGGGCGGTAGGTCGCTTCATCCCGTTGGAAGGGGGTGAAAGGGATGTTGCCGAAAGGTCCCTTCACCAGGACGAACTTTTGGTGCCAGTAATGGGTTTTGTTCACCGTCTCGCAGACGGTGACATGCTGGCTCACAAAGTGGGTCGTTCCATCCTTGTACGCACGGAAGGAGAAGACTTTGCGGAAGACGATAAGGCTGAACTCGATCTTCTCCTCCCATAGGTAGCAGGAGAACGCGACCATCAGAGCAACCGCGTTCGGCGTCTGCTGGCTCAGTAGAATTCCGTAGTACTTGAGTACCTAAAAAATCCACCAAGGTATAATTAACATGCTCCCAGCGAGGCGAGTGAGAGTGGTGAGGATCGAATATATTACCTGGAGAACCTCTGGACAGAGGGGGAGTCGCAACCCATTCTCAAAATGAGAAATGTGGATGGCAAGCTCGTCGGCGGACGGATCGTTGAGGGTGGCAGAGCTCGGCGGGAGGCGAGCAGTATACCCCGAAGGGATGTACTTGTCCACGATGGGGAGGAACTCGTCACTAGTTAGCGAGGCGCCAAGAAGGTGTGCTCGCGGAAAGCCCCGGCGCACCTGGCTCTCCCTTCGGCTTCGCCCTTGACAACCATGATGACAATATTCGCGATCTGGGGAAAGAGAAGCGAGCGCGAGCCAAAACTTGCAAGAGGACCTGGATGGGAAAAGAGAGGATAAAGGGCAGTTAAGGTGGTAGTTGAGAAAATAAAAGCAGGCAGCTATTTATAGAAATAAAAAAGACGGGGATAATTTGAAGCACCACGGGTGCGGATAGCGGAATCACGCAGTAATTTTCTGACCTTTCGGGGCCTTATAAGCTCCAAGTGGGTTGGCTTTCTGGCCTAGTCCCTTGATTCGCTAACGGCGAGCCAAACCTGCAGAAAAAAAGCAAAAAACAGCAAGAGCGAGGAGATATCTCGCGAGTAAAACATATCTGAACGAAGAAGCAAGAAGCGAACACTCTTAGCATAAGGATAAAAAATCATACGAAGAGAAAAAGAAAGCCCGCGAGCAGGCAGAAATATCCTTATTACAACGTCCATGATCGTTCAAAACCCGCAGAGGCAGGGGAAAATAGTTGCGAGAGCGAGAGACAAGTAACAACAAAGTACATCTGTTTAATATTTATGCCATTTCCAGCGGCCTCGATCTCGCACACCAGAGCGCAATGGAACCCTGGGATAGTGATATTCGCAAACCGACTGGACCTCGCGTAGCATGAGCCGCATGTAGTCTTCGATTCGCGCAAGGTGCACACCCAGGTGAAGTGACCTCATTGTAAGTGACCTGCTGCACCTCGGCGAGGACGCGGGCGTTCACATCCTCCATGGCGGCAAACCTCTAATCATACGCGATCCGGTCCATTCAATTTTGACCATAGAGCTCTCACAGCATGGAGGTGTGTTTTTGAAATATCTCTATGACTCGCCTCTTCATCTGCTCTAGGTCACTGGGATCCCCCAAGAAGTCTGCGACCTTGTCCGATGATGGAGGGGGGACATCTCCACCTCCCCGTACTCTAACTCGAAAGACGGGGTCAGAGGAACACCTGCTAGCGAAGAACCATCATAAGAGGAGATGAGTGAGGCAGCATGCAGAGGTTGTTTAACCTGGTGAGATAAGAATGGTACGGGGTCGCTGACGAGAGGAACTTGGCTGGCCTTTGAAAGCTTCAGCGAAGTTTGGGGTAAGAGATTTCCCTAAGCCGGGGCGGTGTACCATCTCGTTTGCGACCTGGGGCTTGGCAAGCAGCGAGCCGCCTGGGCTCCATTGGCCCAGGGTGCTGAACCCCAGAGTGATGATGTTCGGTTTTGGCGGGCGGGGCAAGCTCACTGGAGTAGGGACTCGCCTCTCCGGGGTCGGAGGATTGGACCCTGCGAAGAGGAATAATGCGAATCAGCGTCCAATGAAAAGTAATAGAGAGCATGACCGTGGAGAGCAGTGAGACAGAAAAGAAGGAGAAAAAGGCTCATGTATCGATCTGGGAGGATGATACTTATAGCTGTGGGCAGCCCACCAAAAGATTCTTACCATGTCACTAACGGGTTGGCGAACACCAGGGGTTGGACGTTTCTTCGCGAGCCTAAGATAGCCCCGTGAAGAGCGGGGATTGTGTACAACCCCGGTTTCCGCCATGGGGAGAGCAGAGACAACATAACCAATAAGAGAAAGAGTAAGAGGGCGAGCGAGCCAGGCGGCAGGGCAAGCCGGGCTCTCTCTGGCCGCTCGCAGGAGGGCGAGTGGGCCAAGTCCTCGCCGGTCGCTCGAGGGAGGGCGAGCGAGCCGAGCCTCTCGGTTCACAAGAGAGATCCTTGTAGATGGCTCGCCCAGGAAGGGTTTAGGATCATTTTTACCTAAAAATCCCTGGTGGTCTGCAGTTAGCCCCTCGAAACAGTGGAGCTTGGCTATTGGCAGACCATTTTGGGCTGCATATAGCGGAAGTGTAAGGCGGAATCTTGTTATTGGCAGACCAAACTTAAAAACTATAACTAGACCTTGAAGGGCACCTTGGGAGAAGACACTCCAATCTCAGTACTCTGAGCTTCTTCCTCCCTTGGTTATCTTGGTTTAGCTCCCAGGCTCTCCAAGGTGACCAGTCTCAGCTTTGGCTTGGGAGGGGAAGCGCTCAAAGATCTTCCGGGTGTGTGGTGGGACCTCCTCGCTGCTATAGAGGGTCTATTTTTTAGTTCTGAGTCTCCGGTCGGTTCCTTCCGAGGAATTAGTAAGTGCTAGCTGCCCCTCTTCATTGAGGGCCCGAGCTCCACAAAGAAGCCAAGTCCTGGTTTCAACAATAAGACTCTTTGTAGGACTCTTTGTTGGACTACACTTAAGAATCTTTACTGGACTCTACTTAGCATTCTTCGGTGGACTCTTCATAGGACTCTTCTTGGACTCGACATAGGACTCTTTGTTGGACTATTCATCAAACTCTTTGTAGAACACTTTGTAGGACTCTTGCTAGGACTCTTCATTGGACTCTATGTAGGACTGTTTTTAGGACTCTTCATAGGACTCTTCGTAGTACTCTTCTTGGGACTCGGCTAAGGACTCTTTATAGGAGTCCTTATAGGACTGATCATAGGACTCTTTGTAGGACTATTCGTATGTCTCTTTGTAGGACTCCTAGTTGGACGCTTTGTAGGTTTATTCTTAGGACAATTCTTAGTTCTATTGTTAGGGGTTTTTTTAGGAATCTTGTTAGGAGTCTTGTTATGACTCTTCTTAGGACTCATTGTAGAACTTTTGATAGAACTCTACTTAGGATACTTCTTAGGACACTTTGTAGGACTTTTCATAGGACTATTTGGAGAACTCTTCATTGGACTCCTCGTATGACTCATTGCAGGACAATCAATAGTACATTTCGTAGGACTCTTGATTGGGCTCTACTTAGGAATCTTTGTAGGACACTTCGTATGACTATATGTAAAACTTGTGTTAGGACTCTTCGTATGTCTCTTTGTAGGACTCTTTGTAGGACTCATCGTAAGAAAATTTGTTCGACTCTTCATAGGACTCCTGGTAGGACACTTCATAGGTAGCTTCTTAGGACTCTTCTTAGTTCTATTCATAGGCCTCTTCATTGGACTCTTGTTAGGAATCTTCGTATGACTCTTCGTTGGAATCATTTTAAGACTCTTCTTAGAACTCTTCTTATGACACTTTTTATGACTCTTCATTGGACTCTTCATAGGGCTCTTTATAAGAATCTCGGTAGGACTCATCGTAGGACTCTACTAGGGAATCTTCACAAGACTCTTTATAGAACTCTTAGTAGGACCCTTTGTAGGACTCGTGTCTAGACTCTACTTAGGACTCATTATTGGACTCTTTGTAGGACATTTCAAAGGACTCTCCATAGGACATTTCATTGGACTCTTCATTGGGCTCTACTTAGGACTCTTCGTAGGACTCTTCTTGTAAACTATGCGGTTGTTATCCCTTATTGGTCGATGGCTCTTCTTCGCCAGATAAGCACCACAATTCGACCTCTTGATTTGCAGCAATGTTGTCTTCTCGTACAACCTCAAGTCTGTTCAGGTGTCCAGTGAACTATCTGTTTGAAGTGATGCAACAATGCTTTGACCGATGACTCTGCTCCTACCATTCAATTTGCATTGGTCTTTTGTGTCTTGATGTTTTTCTTCAAGGTCTCAAGTCTTGATTCATTGGGCACCTTGTATCCGTGATCGGAAGTTATGTAACTCAAATTTAGATTCCTTAATGCACATAAGGAAGGCACTTTGTAGGACCCTTTTTTGGACTTTTCTTAGTACTCTTCGTAGTTCTCTTCATAGAACTCTTCGTAGGACTCTTTTTAGGACTCTTCGTAGGAATCTTTGTAGGTCTCTTCATAGGACTCTTTGTAGGACTCATCGTAGGATGTTTCATAAGGCTCTTCGTTAGACTCATCATTGGACTCGACGTAGGAAAATTTGTACGACTCTTTGTAGGCCTCTTTGTAGGACTCTTGTTAGGACTCCTCTTAGGAATCATCCTAGTACATTTCATAGGACTCTTCGTACAAATCTTTGTAAGACTCTTCATACAACTCTTTGTAAGACTAATCGAAGGATTCTTTGTAGAACTCTTCATAGTACTCTTGTTATGAATCTACTTAGGACTCTTTGTAGGACTTCTTGTAGGACTCGCCATAGGACTCTTCGTAAAACTCTTTGTAGGACTCTTCATTAGACTATTTGTAGGACTCCTAAATTGATGCTTCGTAGGGCTCTTATTAGGAGTCTTCTTAGTTCTTTTCTTTGAACTCTTGTTAGGACCCATCTTAGGAATCTTCAAAGGACCTTTCCAATACTCTTCATTAGACTATTCGTAGGACTCTACTTAAGACTCTTCATATGACCATTGGACGGACACTTTGTAGGAACATTCTTAGGACTCTACTAAGGACTCTCTATATGACTCTTCACCGGGCTCTTCATAGGAATCATCGTAGGACTCCGTGCAGGCCTCTTTGTAGGATTATTTGTAGGACTCTTCATAGGAATCTTCAAAGGAATATTCTTGGGACTCTTCAAAGGACTCTTATTGTGACTCTACATCGGACTCTTCATAGCACTCTTCTTGGCACTCTACTTAGGACACTTTGTAGGAATTTTGGTAGGACTCGTTCTAGGTTTCTTGTTAAAACTCTTTGTCGACTATACATAGGACTCTTCGTAGGAATCTTCGCAGGACTCTTTGTATGACTTTTCTTTGGACTCTACTTAGGACTCTTTGTAGGATTCTTCGTTGGACAATTCTTTGTATTTTTCGTAGGACTCAACATAGGTCTATTTGTAGGACTCTTCGTAGAACACTACATCAGACTCTCTGTAGAACTCTTTGTTGAACTCCTCGTAGGACCCATTGTAGGCTCTTTGTTGGACACTTCATAGGACTCTCCATAGGATTATTTGTAGGACTCTTCGTAGGACTTTTTGTTGGACTCTTCGTAGTATTCTTTGTTGGACACCTCATAAGACTCTTCATAGGACTCTTTGTAGGACTCTTCGTAGAACTCTTGGGACTCTTCATAGGACTCTTGTTTGGACTCTACTTAAGACTCAATGTTGGACTCTTTGTTGGACTCTTCGTAAGACTTATGGTAGGACTCTTTATAGGTCGCTTCTTAGTACTATTCTTAGTTCTATTCTTAGGACTCTTCGTTGGACTCTTATTAAGACTCTTTGTAGGGATATTCTTAGGACTGTTTGTAGGACTCTTTGTAGGGCTCTTCGTGGAACTCTTCGTAGGATCCTTTGTAGGACACTTCGAAGGACTCTTGGAATGCCTCTTCGTAGGATTCTTCTTGGGACTCTACTTAGGACACTTTATTGGACTATTAGTACGACACTTTTTAGAAAAATTTGTAGCACTCATCGAAGTAGTCTTGTTAGTACTCTTCGTAGGACTCAACGTAGGACTCTTCGTAGGACTCTTGGTAGGGGTCATTTTTAGGACTCTTCATACGACTCTTCATAGGGGTCATTTTTAGGACTCTTCGTAGGACACTACTCAGGTCTCTTCGTAGGAATCTTCAAAGGACTCTTCATAGAACTCATTGTAGGACTCTAGTTGGGACTCTACTTAGGACTATTTGTAGGACTCCTTATAGTACTAATCGCAGGACTCTTTGTAAGACTTCTTATAGGACTAATAATAGGATTCTTCATAGACCTCTTCGTACTACTCTGCGTAGGACTATTCATTGGACTCTTCGTAGGTCTCCTAGTTGACTCTTCGTAGTTCTATTCTTAGTATTCTTCTTAGTTCTACTCTAAGGATTATTATTAGGAGTCTTCTTAGAACTCTTCTTAGGACTCTTAGTAGGATTTTTCATATGACTCTACATAAGACTCTTTGTAGGACTCTTCATAGGACACTTCATAGGACTATTTGTAGAACTCTTTGTTGAACTCCTCATAAGACTCATTGGACTCTTTGTATGACACTTCATAGGACTCTCCGTAGGATATTTTGTAGGACTCTTTAGAGGGCTCTTCGTTGGACTCTACATAGGAATATTCATAGGATTGATTGTAGGACTCATTGTAGGACTATTCAAAAGACTATTGTTAGGACTCTTCGTAGAACTCTTTGTAGGACTCTTTGTAGGAATCTTCAGAGGAATCATTGTTGGACTCTTCTTGGTACTCTACTTAGGGAACTTTATAGGATGATACGTTGGACTTTTTGTTGGTCTCTTCATAGGACTCTTTGTCGGACACTTATTAGGAATCTTTGTAGGACTCTAGTTAAGACTCTTCGTAGGACACTTCATATGACTCTTTATTGGAATCTTCCTATGACTTTTCGTAGGAATCCTCATAGGAATCTTCGTAGGATGTTTCATAGTACTCTTTATATGACTCTTTGTTATGTTCTTCATAGGATTATTTGTCGGACTCTTCTTGGGACTCTACTTTGGACTATTCGTAGGACTCCTCATAGAACTCTTTGCAGGACTCTTTGTATGACTCTTGATAGGGATATACTTAGGACTCTTTGTTGGACTCTTCATAGGACTCCTTTTAGGACTCTTCTTAGGACTCTTCCTAGTACTCTTCTTAGGACTCTTCGTAGGATACATTGTTGGACTCTTTGGAGGACTCTTCATTGGAATCTTTGTTGGACTCTTTGTAGGACTCTTGTTTGGACTTTAATTAGGACACTTTGTAGGACTCCTTGTAGAACTAGTTGTAAGACTCTTTGTAGAACTCTTCATCAGAATCTTTATATGAATTTCCATAGGACTCCTAGTTGGACACTTCCTAGGTCTCTTCATAGGACTTCTTAGTACTCTTGTTAGGACTCTTCTTAGGACTCTTCATAGGATTTTTGGTAGGGCTATGCATAGAACTCTTTGTATAACTCTTTATAGTGCTCTTCTTAGGACACTTCGTAGCACTCTTTGTAAGACTCCTTGATGGAGTCCATGTATGACACGTTGTAGGACTCTTTGTAGGAAACCTCATTTGACTCTCCGTAGGACTCTTAAGTGGACTCATTTTTGGACCCTTCTTAGGACTCTTTATTGGAGTCATCTTAGAACTCTTCATAGGATCCACGTAGGACTCTTCGTTGGACTCTTTGTAGGACTTTGCATAGTACGCTTTATAGGATGCTCCGTAGGAATCTTATTAGGATTATACTAAGGACTCTCTGTAGGACTCCTTGTAGGACTCTTTATAGGAATCTTCACATGACTTTTTGTATGACACTTCATGGGATTCACCATAGGACTCTTCGTAAGACTTATCGAAGGACACTTTGTTGGACTATTCTTAGGACTCTTCGTAGGAATCTTCATTAGAATATTCGAACGAATCATTGTTTGACTCATCGTAGGACTCTTTGTAGGAGTCTTCGTAGGTCTCATGTTAGGACTATACATAGGACACTTTGTAGGACTCATGATGCAGGATGCCGGGGCCCCGACTGCACCCCGTGGCATCACACCAGCTAGAGGATTACGGCCAAGCACACCTGCCAGAAGGACTGCAGTCCAGGCACCCCAACCTGTCTCCGCACCTATTCTCAGCGCGGCGAGTTGTTGAGGCTGGAGCTCGATCCCCAGACCTCCTTGATAAGAACCTCTCCTAACAGGCCTTATCATTAACTGACCTGCAGTTCAATTGGTGATAAGGCCTGTTAGGAGAGGTTCTTATCAAGGAGGTCTGGGGATCGAGCCCCAGCCTCAACAACTCGCCGCGCTGAGAATAGGTGCAGAGACAGGTTGGGGTTCCTGGACTGCAGTCCTTCTAGTAGGCGTGCTTTGCCGTGGTCCGCTAGCTGGTGTGATTCCACGGGGTGCGGTTGGGGCCCCAGCGTCCTGCATCAAAAAGGTTCTTATCAAGGAGGTCTGGGGATCGATCCCCAGCCTCAACAACTCGCCGCGCTGAGGATAGGTGCGGAGACAGGCTGGTTGCCTGGACTACCATCCTTCTGGCAGGCGTGCTTGGTCGTGGTACGCTAGCTGGTGTGATGCCGCAGGGTGCGGTCGGGGCCCCGCCGTTCTGCATCAACTTATCATAAGACTCTTCATAGGCCTCTTTGTAAAAATCTTCATTGGACTCTTTCTAGTTGTACAACCCCGAGTTTGCCTGAGGAGGTAAGGCCTGAAGATTAGTAATTTGGGCTGGAAGAGGCCATCTCGCCACTAAGGGGTCGCAAGAATTGGGGTGTACGGGCCGAGGGGAGCTCGCAGGAGGGAATGCGAGACCCGGCCTCGGCGGATGGGGTTTCACGAGCCATACTCGCAAGGAAACTCGCGGGAGCTCTCGTGAGTGGCCTTCTCGTTGACCACTTTCCCATAGGATAAGGAGGCGAAATTACCCCTTTGCCCCTGGCGGTCTGCCGTTAGCCCCTCCAAACAACGGAGTTTGGCTGTTAGCAGGCCAAATTGGGGTGCATTTAGCAAAACCAAAAGGCGGAATTCCGCTATTAACAGACCACGAAAAAAAAACTATAAATAGACCTTGAAGGGAACCTTGGTAGAGGATTCCTGTCTCAGATTCTGAGCTTCTTCCTTCCTAGGTTACTTTGGTTTAGCTATCTAGCTCTCCAAGGTGCCTAGTCTCAGCTTTGGCTTGGGAGGGGAAGCGCTCAACGATCTTCCGGGTTTGTGGTGGGACCTCCTCGCTGCGACTAAGGTCTAAGTCTAGTTCTGAATCTCCGGTCTACTCTTTCCGAGGGATCAGTAAGGGCTAGCTGCCCCTCAACTTGTTGAGGGCCCGAGCTTCATAAGAGACCGAGTAAATAGTTTCAACATTTTGGTGCGGTGAGCATGGGGTGTAGCTAGTCCAGGAAAGTTCCAAGGAAGGGACATGGTAGGACATGAAGAGTAGGGTGACGAGTTTTGTGGATCACCAAGGGTGGTGACACCAAGGATGTTCTCGGACTTTAGGAGGGAAGTCCTCAACACCCTCGGGTTTGCAGTCGCAGCATTGCAAAGAGATTTCGCGACCCCGGTGGCTCAGGCGTTCCATCCTCCAGTAGCGGCTGGTGAGAATGCCCCGGGAGGGAGGACTGGAAAGGAGGTGGCCGAGGGGTCAGTGCAAGACCTGGAGGGGGAGTGCTATTCGCCAGCCCGTCGAGCGAGGTTCTGGCGACCGCAGCACCGGTGAGCACGGTGTTAGCGAGTGCGATGCAGGAGTGTGCGGTGCTGGCTAGTGCGGCGCAGGCGAGCGCAGTTCTGGCTGGCACGACATCCGTGAAGGCAGTTCCGGCGAGTATGGCTCTCGCAAGCATGGCCCCAGCGAGCTCAAGCCTAGTGAGGGATCTCGGGGGGGGGGGGGGGGGGGGGTGAGTGGAGCACGAAAGGGTAGCAGGTGGAGGGAGCCCCTTTTGCGAGCTGGTGCTTTCCACACCCGTTCCGGAAGGGTTCAGGGAATGGGACAGGGTATACTACCACGGCAGGGACGACCCTGTCCAACACCTACAGCGATTCGAGGACTCTTTTTCTATCAGGCCGATGTCATATGCCTTTATGTGTCGGCTCTTCGTCGTCACCCTGAAGGAGAAGGCCAAGGACTGGTCTCATCAACTCCTTTTCGGATCAATCTACGCATTTGAGGACTTGCATCGAAGCTTCTTGTTACGATTTTAGACTTCAAAGAAGAAGAAGAAGGACGTTGTGTCCCTCTTCAAGGTGAAGCAGGAGCCCAAGGAGTCGTTGGCTGACTATGCGGATCGGTTCCAGGAGGAGGTACTACTCACCCAGGAGATGCCTAGGTTTGCCATCCAGCTCGCCTTCACGGTTGGGCTGAGGGAGATTTTCTTCAAGATGGGATTGAATAGAAAGGCCCCCGTCTCCTACGAGGAGTTAATGGAGAGGGTGGCGCAGGAAATCGAAAGTGAGGAGGCCAATCTGGAGCTCACCATAAGGCTAGCAAAGCTCAGTGAGCCGGAGGTTAGGCAACAGGAGGTGCGGAGAAGAGAAGTGCCCCGGGCCCCGGAGGGTGGATGGAGGCAGCACGGCGGAGGAATGCAGGGTCAAGGGAGAGGTTATGCCCGGGAGGGGGTAACTTCCATGGGGGTCAGCGAAGACCCAATCAGTTGGGATGGAGGCAAAGCCCAAGGCAGGTGCCTCCTCCGCCTCAGCAGGACATAGCAATCAGGCGAGGGAGGGGAGGAAGAGGAAGGAGAGAAGGGGAAGGAGCAGAAGAGGGAGCAGGAAGGAGAAGGGGGAATAGGGTGGTAGAGGCGGAGATGGGTGAGGTGACGTTGCCATACTGTGACTTCCACGATGAGGAAGGTCACGCAACGGCCACTTGCCCGGAGTTCTTGGAGACGAAGAGGGCCAGCGTGCCTGATGGCGCAAATCTCACACACCGCTATAGGCGGTAGCTCGACTGCGACACGAAACGGCAGTGTACCGATCGTTCAAGTAATATAAAACGAGGAGTAATCCTCGAGTATCGAATCTCTCAAGGAACACAGTAAGGTGGAGTTAGGTTTCGAGGAAGGACTTGATATTGAAGTCCTTAAATAGGATGGAATGCGGGGGAGTTGGGTTGGCTTTTGGAAAATGAAATAAAAGCTATCAACTACTCCTATGCAATGCCGCTATGCAATGCTTCGCTTGGCGGGATGGAGACTAGGCAGGCCTTGAGCGCGCTGCGTCGAAAGGGCGGATGGACGAGTAGGCTAGCGGAATCGAACAATGCAGGCCTTGAGCGCGCTGCTTCGTTAGGCGGGATGGAGTACGGGCCGCGATGCCACGCTTCGGTAGGCGGATGGACGAGTAGGCTAGCGGAGTGAGGGTCGCAAGCACCTCTTCGACAAGCACGCCACTAGCAATTGCTAGTGCGGCACACGACAACCAACAATCCACACCACAAGGCACACCTCAAAATAATAAGCAAGAATACTCAAATCACATAGACATAATCAAGTATAAATGCTAATAATCAAGCACGCTTCATCATAATGTTAGATCTAACTACATAGACATCAATAAGAGAAGAATAGAGCAAGAAATCGACCGAATCCGAAGGCTCGTTGTAGATTCACGGTTGGAATCGCCGGGTTGTCAATCCGCGTCCAAGCTCGGTCCGCAACTACGTCCGGGGTAGAGAGAGCTGTCACGACTCTCCAATGGACCCGTCTTCTTCGTGTCACGATCCGGTAGAGGTTGCAAACTTCCTCTTGCTTGATGGTAATGGCGGCTAGGTCTACCTTTGAAGCTCTTGGATGAAGGAGGCGGCCGAGAGGAAACTCCGGCTCAAGATTGGCGTGAAGAGCAAGCCCGGAGCACCTCCATATGGTGGGCGACGGTGGAGGGGCGAATCTGGACGGAACCGGGCGGAAAACGGCGGAAGAAGACGATTACCCGACCTAAATCGCGAGCAGCGGATTTTATAGGCGCTGGAATAAACAGTGCGCACGGTCATTGGCGCACGACCAGTGGTCGTGCGCACTGGAATCCTGTGATCGTGCGCTCTGCCTGGACGGAGCCTGCAAAGACAGAAATTATAAAATAAAATGTTCGCACGACCAGTGGCGCACGACCGGTGGTCGTGCGCACTGTAGTTGATGGTCGTGCGCACTACAGCAAACAGAACTCGGAATTTTAATGGCAAATGCGCACGAGCAGTGGCGCACGACCGGTGGTCGTGCGCGCTGGCATTGATGGTCGTGCGCACTGCACCAAACAGAACTCATAAAAAGGGTCAAGTGCACACGATCAGTGGCGCACGACCAGTGGTCGTGCGCAATAGAACCGGTGATCGTGCGCAGTGTTCCTGTGCAGAATTGCACCGGGAATACTCGCACGACTCCTATTCCAGGCACAACCACAAATCTAGCCACTGAAAGTGGCACTTGACAGCACATGAATACTACTAATGATAATAAGCACGAAAATCACACCAAAGTGGGCCTAGATGTGCACCTAGCATGGATTGATCAATATGAACTATAACATGGCTAAAGTGCGGTGAAATGACTAGAAAAACGGCCCAGATGAGTCCATAAAAGTGTATATGATCAGGACTCATCACACCCCCAGACTTAACTGTTTGCGCGTCCCGAGCAAACAAATTCTAAGCGAACTAGGAAAGAACAGTAGATGGCTTAAAACTACAATACAGAGTACCATGTGAAGTCGCATGCTCACGTGCATAAGAAGAATAGTAGAGAAGATTTCTGATTATAAAAACAGTTTATATATTTCTAAAAGAGTAAAAGCATATTACAACTACTCAAAATGGTGAACAGCGGTGAATCGTTCGGTCATGCATACGGAGAAAGTAAGCTAAACGCTGAGACGAGCATTGCCCAAGATCGGGATGCGGGAAAAACTCCACTGAAATCCATCAGTGTCGGTGACCATAGGCTTGCCCGGTCACATTCTCTCCACGGCACTGGTTTGGCTCAAATGCGTGAATCAATAGGACTTTAGGTTTTAAATGGGGCTTGGGTTTAGGTGAGGAAAAACAAAGATAAAAACGACGGCTAAAGCACTAAACCCAAATGAGCTAATGCAGGAAACTATCCTCATTCACCACACAAACATGCGGGTACACAACACCCCCAGACTTGGACTTAGACGCATGGGTGTGTGCACCGCCTACTCCCAAATATAAATCTATACATAAAGATTTTCAATTAAACATTCCTTCTCTTTCCTTTCTTTTTAACTTCTTTTCTTTTTCTCATTTTTTTTTATCATTTTCAGCAAATAAACAAAAGGACACATCCACATCTTCACAAACATACTACCACATCAACAACCCAACTCATGAAAATAATAAACAGCTAAAGCTCAAATTTTGGGTGTGCGGCTAGGATTGGCTTTTGGGCTTTGGTGAAATAAAAGTGGGGCTGAATCAAAGAACGGGTAGGCACAACTGGGCTAGCGAGGATATAGCGGTAGGGATAGGCACAAAGGCTCAACCGGGCCAAAATGATGGCCTATATCACATTCACACAATTGACTAACCGTATACCCATGCTTCAAGAATCGCTTGGGGCAAGTTCTAGCCACCGAGAAAGATTCTCCTTTCTCCCGACTCAAGCAATACGAATCTAACGATCGTTTACACACATCCCTATGCTACCGTTTGATTCCACCGAATTCACCATTTGAGTAGAGTAAACAACATTTACACTAATAGAGAAAAATATAAAACCATAGTATAAAGAGGAATCTAATCTACACGAATTTCTATGCAACCGAGCACTCGACTAGGAGCACTACTAGAGTCAACATTTTACTCTGCTACATAGTCCTAAGCCATCACCTAGACTTTCCCAAATAAGCAGAAGAATTAAATTCGCTACAGAGCTTGCATACAGATGAGTACGCGCTCAAGTGGGTGCTGTGGTGTGCAATGAAAATGAACAAATAATAAAACTGAAACTAAAATACTTCTGGCATGCTATGCATGAGTGCACGTGAGTGGGTGCAAAAACTGCTCTCCCCCAGACTTAAACTAAACAATCCACAGAATATATGACATGATAATCAGAAAAAGCTAGGGAAAGAGAGTACCCAGTGCTCAGAAATGAGCACACCAGAAGATTGGCGTTTAAACCATGACTAAGCTGCAGCATCCGCCATCCAGAAGAAGTACCTGCAGGGGTCAGCTCCGCAAATACAAAAGAAACAGAAAAAGATAAACTACAATACTACAGCTAACTAAACAGGATTGCATAAAATAAAATGCATGAAAAGTAAGATAAATACTGGGGTTATTGTCATCCCAGCACGACTTATTCAGATTTTGTACAGTTCTAGCTTATAGGCCTATGAAAAGAAAAGTGCACAGGTAACTGTTCTAATATGCGCATCGGTAGCGGGCACCGATACAGAGACAGAGCAGTCACCCCTCTACCTAAATATAGATACCTGCTCCTCACAGGTAGAGGGAAAAGAAAGTAAGAAGAGGAGGAGGCCTGGTCCTCACTCATCTTACCAAAACTATCCTTGCCCAGCAAGGCATCGTCTGCAGCAGGTCTGCAGGAGGAGAAGGCAATGAGTGGAGCTTCCTCTACGGAGGGAGAATAAACCTCCTCGCATGAGAGGATGCTCTCACCATTGACTTGAGCAAAAAGCTCCAAGTCCTCCTGGGATACCTGTGAAAACTCAACCTGCACAGGCTCGGATGAAGAAAGGGGATCAAGAAATAAAGAAGACGAAGAACATAAATAAACAACAGTCGGGGGAGTGATCCCGGTCTCACTCCCATCAGGTTGGGGAAGTAAAATAATGTTAGCATTGTCATCAATGCTACAAGATTCGGCGGGATCACTGGTGGCCAGGCTTAGGATTTGGACTTCCTCCACCGGTGCTGAGGAAAACTCCTCTTCACCTAGAAGGTTGTCCTCCTCCATAGGAATAGGCACAATACTAAGATCAACTGCCTCCTCCTGCAACACATCATCAACAATGTCGTCAGAGACGAGTGTAGTATGCACAACAGGGAGAGGAATAGTGCTCGGATAAAAGTCGAGCACCGATTCCTCACAAAGAATCGAATCCACTAGAGGTGGTGGATGCACTGGGAGAATGGGCTCAGCAATATCGGTGCCCAGATCAGCCACGCATCTGGTGACTGTGTCAACGCCATACCCTTCAAGATGTGAAGGTGGCAAAGACACAAAACCAGATGTTGAAGGTGTGCCGCCAGAGTTAGGATTCGGGACGATCCGGATATCCGGCTCATCATCCTCATCCAATTGGCGACGAAAAGCAGCACAATCCTTCAGGGCATGATCTGTGCTCCGACAAAACTGGCACTGCCTAGCGGGCTTCTTTGGCACAGCGGGGGCTGGAGCCGAAAAGAAGTATGACGGTAAAGGCTCAGCAGAGTAGCCATAAGACTTACGCGCACCATATGGAGTACCAGACGAAGTCGGTGCTCCATATGCTGGGCTATAAGAATTATGCCTACTATTCTCCGTAGGACATTCATCACTAGAGTGGGAGGTAGCTCCACACCAACGGCAACGGAAATTAAGATGTGCCCACATAGTGTGAAGATAATACGATTCAAAATAAAAGTGCTATTGTGCAAAATACTACACCTAACAAAAATTACTAAAGCAACCTAATATAAAACAAGAAGAAGGAATAAAAAGAACAGAAATAAAACAAAAGATGCAATTTACAAATGGAAGGGCTTCTCTCTCAGATTCTCCCTCTCCAGAAAACTCACACGACTGTGTTCCCCGGCAACGGCGCCAAAAACTTGATGGCGCAAATCTCACACACCGCTATAGGCGGTAGCTCGACTGCGACACGAAACGGCAGTGTACCGATCGTTCAAGTAATATAAAACGAGGAGTAATCCTCGAGTATCGAATCTCTCAAGGAACACAGTAAGGTGGAGTTAGGTTTCGAGGAAGGACTTGATATTGAAGTCCTTAAATAGGATGGAATGCGGGGGAGTTGGGTTGGCTTTTGGAAAATGAAATAAAAGCTATCAACTACTCCTATGCAATGCCGCTATGCAATGCTTCGCTTGGCGGGATGGAGACTAGGCAGGCCTTGAGCGCGCTGCGTCGAAAGGGCGGATGGACGAGTAGGCTAGCGGAATCGAACAATGCAGGCCTTGAGCGCGCTGCTTCGTTAGGCGGGATGGAGTACGGGCCGCGATGCCACGCTTCGGTAGGCGGATGGACGAGTAGGCTAGCGGAGTGAGGGTCGCAAGCACCTCTTCGACAAGCACGCCACTAGCAATTGCTAGTGCGGCACACGACAACCAACAATCCACACCACAAAGCACACCTCAAAATAATAAGCAAGAATACTCAAATCACATAGACATAATCAAGTATAAATGCTAATAATCAAGCACGCTTCATCATAATGTTAGATCTAACTACATAGACATCAATAAGAGAAGAATAGAGCAAGAAATCGACCGAATCCGAAGGCTCGTTGTAGATTCACGGTTGGAATCGCCGGGTTGTCAATCCGCGTCCAAGCTCGGTCCGCAACTACGTCCGGGGTAGAGAGAGCTGTCACGACTCTCCAATGGACCCGTCTTCTTCGTGTCACGATCCGGTAGAGGTTGCAAACTTCCTCTTGCTTGATGGTAATGGCGGCTAGGTCTACCTTTGAAGCTCTTGGATGAAGGAGGCGGCCGAGAGGAAACTCCGGCTCAAGATTGGCGTGAAGAGCAAGCCCGGAGCACCTCCATATGGTGGGCGACGGTGGAGGGGCGAATCTGGACGGAACCGGGCGGAAAATGGCGGAAGAAGACGATTACCCGACCTAAATCGCGAGCAGCGGATTTTATAGGCGCTGGAATAAACAGTGCGCACGGTCATTGGCGCACGACCAGTGGTCGTGCGCACTGGAATCCTGTGATCGTGCGCTCTGCCTGGACGGAGCCTGCAAAGACAGAAATTATAAAATAAAATGTTCGCACGACCAGTGGCGCACGACCGGTGGTCGTGCGCACTGTAGTTGATGGTCGTGCGCACTACAGCAAACAGAACTCGGAATTTTAATGGCAAATGCGCACGAGCAGTGGCGCACGACCGGTGGTCGTGCGCGCTGGCATTGATGGTCGTGCGCACTGCACCAAACAGAACTCATAAAAAGGGTCAAGTGCACACGATCAGTGGCGCACGACCAGTGGTCGTGCGCAATAGAACCGGTGATCGTGCGCAGTGTTCCTGTGCAGAATTGCACCGGGAATACTCGCACGACTCCTATTCCAGGCACAACCACAAATCTAGCCACTGAAAGTGGCACTTGACAGCACATGAATACTACTAATGATAATAAGCACGAAAATCACACCAAAGTGGGCCTAGATGTGCACCTAGCATGGATTGATCAATATGAACTATAACATGGCTAAAGTGCGGTGAAATGACTAGAAAAACGGCCCAGATGAGTCCATAAAAGTGTATATGATCAGGACTCATCAGTGCCGACGCAGCGTCAGCAGTAGCAAGTGAGGATTGAGGAGGTCCTTCCTCTGCAGGATGAGGAGGAATGGTGCGAGGATAGGGTTGATTTGGGGACCCGAGGAGGGATCGGAGTGATCCACGTAGGTGTAGGGATTGAGGCAACCCGCAAGGCGAGCCTCCATACCATCTACCGTCAGAGCGTGGCTTTGACATCCATGACCCTACCCCCGGCAGAATAGATTACTTTCTCTCAGAGGGACTTGCCGGGTCAAGAGGACCCTTTCTGCGATGCGTTGGTCATCCAGACCACCATAAAGAACTTCACGGTGTCTCGGATCCTCGTGGACAACGGATGCTCCGTCAACGTCATCTTCAAGAGGGCGTTTGATGAGATGAAGGTGGAGACCAAGAGGGTGTTATCCTCGGATGTCCCATTGTTCGGATTCATCGGAGAGAGGAAGGAGGTAGAGGGGGGAGTGGGGCCCCATGTGGTCCTGGGCGGGAAATCTCAGAATTGCCGCTTTGTCATAGTGGATTCCCCCAGCAGCAACAGTTCCATCTTTGGAAGATTGCTTATCAGTGCCTTCCACTGCGCCCCTTCCACCTTCAACCATTGTCTCAAGTTCAACTCAGGAGGAGTCCAGGTTCAGGTAAGGGGGGACCGGAAGGTAGCAAGGCAGTGCTATGTGATGACAGTAAACACCATCTCCTGGATAGCTGAAGTCGAGAAATGGGATCAGAAGTTGGCGGAGCCGACGGGTCTCGGAGAGGAAGTAGAGGAGGAGAAGGAAACGGTAGAGGGTCAGGCAAAGAAAAGAAGGACGGAAGAGCTGATGGAGATCAGAGAAGAAGGAAGGGAGGATGAGGCCGAAGCGTTCGCTAGCGGCAAGGGGATGGAAGGAGATTGGGGAGAGCAGTCACGGTTGGAAGCCGTGGAGTAGGTCGTGGAGCTCAAGGTCACCACATGGCTGGGGTTGTGGAGAAGGTCCGAATCAGCGGAGAGCTCGGCCAGGAGGAGCAGGAGAAAATCCATGCCTGCGTGCAAAAGAACGTGGACGTCTTCGCTTGGAGCGCGACGGCTATGCCCTGGATTGATGCGGACGTGGCATGCAACTGTCTCAACCTCGATCTAGGCTCTTGGACTATCAGCCAAAAGAAGAGAGTCATCGCCGACAAGCTGGAAGGCCCATCAGGGAGGAGGTGGGCAAGCTCCTCCGAGAAGGTTTTGTTTTGGAGATCTAGTATCCAGGCTGGGTCTCCAATATAGTTATGGTGAAATATGGGGGAGGTAAGCGACGCATGTGTGTTGATTTCTCACTACTTAATAAATCATGCCCCAAGGATTGCTACCCCTTGCCTAGAATCGACGAGTTAGTTGATTCAGCCGTCGGTATCTCTATAATGTCTTTTTTAGATGCATTTTCAGGTTACCATCAAATCTGCATGCATCCCCCCGACGTCAAGGATGTCACCTTCATCACGGGGGATGGGTGCTACTATTATAAGATGATGCCCTTTGGGCTAAATAATGCAGGGGACACGTACCAACGAATGATGGATAGGGTCTTCCGAGAGCAGAAGGGAAGAAACCTGGAGGTCTATGTTGATGATCTCAAGATAAAGAGCCGGGACCTCGAGTCTCACCTCCAAGACCTTGAAGAGACCTTTGGGACCTTGCGGAAGTATAAGATGAATCTCAACCCCCTAAAGTGTGTCTTCGGGGTTAGTCATGGAAGGGGTGGAGAATTCGGGGAGGCTAGCAAAATGGTCCATGGAGCTGAGTGAATTCGACATCTCATTTGTGATTAGGATGTCGATCAAGGCAAAAGCGGTGGCAGACTTCATGGCGGACTACGCAACCGAAGTGGGGGAGCATGAATCACCTCCCACGGTGGCATGGAAGATGGTGGTGGATGGTGCGTCAGAGAAGCACTCCTATGGAGGAGGAATCATCCTAATAAGCCACCAAGGGACAAAGATTGAGCACGCCTTAAGCATCCATTTTCCAATTACCAACAACCAGGCCGAGTACGAGGCAGTGATAGCGGGCCTGCAGCAGGCCCGGGAGCTGGGAGTACAAGACGTGGAGGCCTCAACGGACTCCATGGTGGTGGCATTCCAAGTCAGGTGAGAATTTGAAGCAAAGGAGCCGACCCTCCAACGCTACCTAGAGAAGGCCAAGGTGGTCATCGGGCAATTTCGCACTTTCTCCATCAAGCATGTGTCAAAGGAGGAGAGCACCCCGGCGGACTTCCTAGCCTAGTTTGGCCCTCGAGCTGGGGGGACAGTATCAGAACTCTTTCGACCTTCCATCGAGGAAGGGGAGCTAATGGATGTGGATCACCGTGCATCATGGTTGGATCCCTTTGTCACCTTCCTGGCATCGGGAAAGTTCCCTGAAGGGGACGTGGATAAACGACGCTTCAGGTATAAGTCAGCTTATTATTCCTTGCATGCATGGGGACTATACAGAAAAACACTCTCGGGACTCCTGGCCCGTTGTGTATCAGAGGAGGAGGTCCCGAGAGTCCTTGAAGAAGTCCACTCGGGAGAATGCGGCAGTCACTCCAGGAGCCAAACCTTGGAAGCTAGGGTGTTGAGGCAAGGCTATTTTTGGCCCACCCTCAGCAAAGATGCGGTGGAGTTCACAAGAAAATGTTCAAAATGTCAGATGTTCGCTCCTCTCCAGCTCTTGCCATCTCAGAGACTCCGATCCATCACATCCCTCTCGCACTTTGCTATATGGGGTTTGGACCTCGTTGGCCCTTTCCCACAAGCTAGTGGCCAAAGGAAGTTTCTATTGGTAATGATCGATTACTTCTCCAAATGGGTAGAAGTAAAGGCGCTGGCCAAGGTAATGTTCCAAGTGGTAAGAAATTTTGTGTGGGCTGAGATAATTTGCAGGCACGGGCTCCCACTGGCCATTGTAACGGACAATGGGCCACAATTTGCCAGTGAAGAGTTCATCAGTTTCTGCACCCAACTCGGCATTGACCTCAGGTTCGCGTCGGTCCACCACCCAAGGAGTAAAGTGGAGAACCTATTCAAGAAGAAAGTGGAGAACCTCAGGGGCAACTGGGTAGAGCAGCTGCCCTCAATCCTTTGGGACTTGAGGACTACTCCGAACACCACCACCAGGGATACTCCATTCATACTCTCTCATGGATTTGAGGTCGTCCTCCCGATAGAGTTCGAGGTAAAATCCCCCAGGGTGGTCGCCGCGGGCAAAGGGGATGAGGAATGGCTAGTGGAAAATGACGCAGAACAAAGGCTTTCATTGGACCTAGTAGAAGAGCTCTGAGCTCTCGCTGCTGTTTGGCGGGACGAAGTCAAGAGGCGGATGGTCAGGTACTTTGATCAACATATCCGAGTAATACAGTTCGAGAAAGGGGACTTGGTCCTGAAGAAGGAAGATGAGGCGGGGAGAGGGGCCGATATAGGTAAGCTTGAGCCCAATTGGGAGGGTCCTAACATTGTAAGCGAAGTGCTCAAGTCTGGAGTGTACCATCTCCAGGATGTGGAAGGGGTACCTCTTGGCCGGGCCAGGAGTGGGGATGATTTGAAATGATTTTACCCTTAAAGTTTTTATAACTAGTTGTATGCTTTTACTCTTCTTATAGCATATGTGATTGTTTCTGGACAAAAATCCACAAGTTCTTTGGTGCTGGAATGCCCCAGATCGATTCCGCTGCCGGGCTCCCAAAGACGGTGGGTCAGGTTGATCTCTGGAGAGGCTGGCAAGTGGCAAGTTCTTTGATGCTGGAATGCCTCAGATCGATTCCGCTGCCGGGATCTCATAGACGGTGGGTCAGGTTGATCTCTGGAGATGCTGACAAGTGGCAAGTTCTTTGGTGCTGGAATGCCCCAGATCGATTCCGCTGTCGGGCTCTCATAGATGGTGGGTCAGGTTCATCTCTAGAGAGGCTAGCAAGTGGCAAGTTCTTTGGTGCTGGAATGCCACAGATCGATTCCGCTGCCGGGCTCTCATAGTCGGTGGGTCAGGTTGATCTCTGGAGTGGCTGGCAAGTGGCATGTTTTTTGGTGCTAGAATGTCCCAAATCGATTCCGATGCCGGGCTCTCATAGACGGTGGGTCAGGTTGATCTATGGATAGGCTAGCAAGTGGCAAGTTCTTTGGTGTTGGAATGCCCCAGATCGATTCCACTGCCGGGCTCTCATAGACGGTGGGTCAGGTTGATCTCTGGAGAGGCTGGCAAGTGGCAAGTTATTTGGTGTTGGAATGCCCCAGATCGATTCCGCTGCCGGGCACTCATAGATGGTGGGTCAAGTTGATCTCTGGAGAGGCTGGCAAGTGGCAAGTTCTTTGGTGCTGGAATGCCCCCGATCGATTCCGCTGCCGGGCTCTCATAGATGGTGGGTCAGGTTGATCTCTGAAGAGGCTGGCAAGTGGCAAGTTCTTTGGTGCTGGAATGCCCCAGATCGATTCCGCTGCTGGGCTCTCATAGACGGTGGGCTAGGTTATCTTTGGAGAGGCTGGCAAGTGGCAAGTTCTTTGGTGCTGGAATGCCCAGATCGTTTCCGCTGCCGGGATTTCATGGACGGTGGGTCAGGTTGATCTCTGGAGAGGCTGGGAAGTGGCAAGTTCTTTGGTGCCGGAATGCCCTAGATCGATTCCGCTGCTGGGCTCTCATAGACTGTAGGTGAGGTTGATCTCTGGAGAGGCTGGAAAGTGGCAAGTTCTTTGGTGCTGGAATGCCCCAGATCGATTCTGCTGCCGGGCTATCATAGACAGTGGGTCAGGTTGATCTCTGGAGAGGCTACAAGTGGTAAGTTCTTTGGTGCTGGAATGCCCCAGATAGATTCCGCTGTCGGGCTCTCATAGACGGTGGGTCAGGTTGATCTCTGGAGAAGCTGGCAAGTGGCAAGTTCTTTGGTGTTGGAATGCCCCAGATCGATTCCGCTGCCGGGCTCTCATAGATGGTGGGTCAGGTTGATCTCTGGAGAGGCTGGCAAGTGGCAAGTTCTTTGGAGCTGCAATGCCATAGATCAATTCCACTGTCGGGCTCTCATTGACAGTGGGTCAGGTTGATCTTTGGAGAGGCTGTCAGGGTCACTAGAAAAGGATTCGTCTCGCTCGGCGAGAAGGGATGACCTCCCACAACAAAGGAAGAGAGAGCTCGTCTCGCGCGGTCGGGGCAAAAGGCCATCCGCGAGATAGAGCCCTCGCTAAATATAGAGAGGGAAGAGCGGTGACCATACCAGACATGCAGGCCAAAGCGTAAGAGTGGCGTACGCACAAATCCCCAAGGACCGTGCGAGAGGCCATATAGGGGTCTTGCTCGCCGAAAGCTAAAGGGTGAAGGCCCACTCCCCGAGAGACAGGGACCCAAAAGTGTGACCCTAGAATTTGCAATCCTAAAGTAGGCAAAAAAGGCGAGGAGGTATTTATGAAAACACGCCCTGTGCCGAAGCCGGGAGGCTACGCAGTAAGAGGGTGCGAGCACAGTGAACGCGATATAAAATATGATAAGCACACAAAAATGTAGAAAGCGAGAATACAATAAAGAGGGGCAAAAATTGCCATTTCCATTTCATTAAGATCAGTTACAGGTGTTGCGGCGATCTCGCCAGCCAAAAATACAAAATAAAATACAATTATTTTTAAGATTCGCCGGCATACCGTTCGTCCTCGCTGTCCGGTAGTAGCGGGGCTGGTGTAAACAGCTCCGGGACCACGTCCTCGATCGTCAGGTCGGCCGCCTCGGCGGATAGCAGGCTGGCTCCCTGCATGGACCAGAAAATATAGCGCGACGCAGTAATAGAAGCCTCGCGACATTCTTCCTCCCTGACTCACTGGTCGTTCCTCAGACGGCGAGGAGACGAGGGGACGATGGCACATATCAGCTCCTGGTTGTAAGTCTTCAACCCGGCGACCTCATTCTCTAGGCTGGAGATGCGAGCGCGGAGATCACGGGCGGTCTCGGCATCCTGTAAAGAAGATAGTAGGTAAGCCGGAGAAGTGTTGTTAGGAAAGGGGGGAAGCGAGAGCTCGAAGACTTACCACTCCATCTCGATGGTCGGGGGGAAGCTCATCAGAGGCGAGCAGCCTCTCCTTTATATTCGTAATCTCGGTGGCAGAGTCTTTGTAGGCGTGGTCGAGCTCACCGTTATGGCGTTCCAGCTAAAGGCAGTGCCGACCCGTCATGTGGGAAAGCTCCAGAGAGTGGAGCTGGGATCGCGCACCCTCATACGCCAGGGTCCTCGCGGTCTCGGCCTTGAAGACCAAGGCGTCCTCGCGACCATAGAGTCCAAAGGAGAGTGAGAATGCCTGCCCGTTGACTGTTGGCTGTTCCACCCAAGAGGGGAGGTGGGTGGAGATGGTGGCTTTGTTGACTTCAGGATTCCAGTAGAGCAGGAACTCACCGGACTTGTCCTTGTGCCATTGGCCGAGACCAAAGTTCCAGTGGTTTAGCGGCACTGGCAGGGATGAGATCCTGGCGATCTTTTCAACGAGCTCGATGGACTCCCTTTCTTCGGGGAGGTCGGCCGGTAGGATCTCGCCTGGCGAAGCCTCGGCGTGCCCCTTTCCCTTCTCGGAGGGGGGGGACTCTTCTTGCTTTTCTTCTGGGAGGGCTGCGAGGAGGAGTCCTTTCGACCAGAAGACTCGCCCCTTTTCTTGGTAGGTGGGGCAGCAGGACGAGAGGTCTCGCGGTAAGGGTCCGCTCCCATTTTTGCGAGGGCGAGGTCTGCTAGAAAGGTTCATTTTCTCACGCAAGGGGGATGGACGGGGAGATCTCGCTCACCTGTAATAGTTCAGCAATTATAAATGTTCGGCGAGAACATTGAGAGAAAAAGGGCAAGTGAGCGCGATATATACCCTCCCCGGGGAGCACTGGTGGTAGTGAGTCGAGGTTTCGGCGGAGATGGACCACCTCGAAGTTCTTCTTGTTAAAGAACTGGAACAGGGCGGAGTCATGGCCGCTGAGAGGCGGGGGGCGGTAGGTGCTCTCAGCATGTTGAAGTTCCCTTTGATGAAGAGGAACTTCTGCGCCAAATAGTGGCTCTGTTGATGGTCTCGACGACCTTGATCCCCGAGCCAACGAGGAGGCGGTGCCATCCTTATAGGCGCTGAAGGAGAACTGCTTCCGGAAGACCGGTAGGATGAACTTGATGCGTTCTTATCGCATATAGCACGCGAACGCAATGATGACCACCACTGCATTAGGGGTCAGCTGACCCAGTATCACGCCGAAGTGTTTGAGCACCTGGCGAGCGAAATGGCGAGATGTCAAAGAAGCGAGCGAGAGTTGAAATTGTGATAAGATTTGAAAGTAAGAGAGACCAGTAAGTACCTGGCGAACCTCCGACCATAGAGGCAAGCGCAGGCCGACCCCAAAGTGAGCGGTAGGGATGGCGAGCTCGTCTTGCATAGGGACATTGATCACATCGTCCTCGCTAGGGCAGTGGGCGGAGAACCCCGACGGCACGAAGTCGGCGACGGCGGCGAGGTATTCTGCCTCGGTCAGATTGCTATTGAAGAAGGTATGGTCGGTGAAGGCCTAGGCGCACTTCAGGCGGCCCTCCGCCTCGCTAGTGTCACCAACCATTTTGAAATCTGCAAGAAAAAAAGAAGAAGGCACGAAAGAGAGAACGCGAGATCTCGCAGGCAGAGGAAGAAGAAGGGCTGGAATTAAATACGGTAGGTGGATTCGGCGCCGGAACCTATTTATAGAAAATAGAAAGCGCGGGAAAGAAGTCAAAGCGACGGGGGGGGGGGGGGGGGGGGGGGCGGTTAGGCAAAGCCCCGTGTTTGATTGCAGGCGAGAGCATCAAGTAACCTCAGATATGTTAGCAAGCGAGACCAGCTTACATAGATAGCATAAGCAAAATTTCCATGCGAGGGCAGCAAGAAAGAATAAAAAATAACAATAGAGCGAGGCACAATAGATAGTTGTCGCATAAACAAATAATGAGTACGTGAAAGCCCCAGCAGTGGGCGAGAAATAATTAACAAAAAAGAAAAATGGCAAAATTGTTCAACGAGATTGAACATGATATTAGGCATCGTGGAGGATCTCACCGGACAGAGGAGTGCGAGCGAGGAATAGTTATGTATCCATTTCCACCTACCTCGACCTCGCACTCCTGACCGCGGCGGGATCCTAGGGTAGTGATATGCATTGCGGCGCGTGATGAGTCCTAATTATATATACATTTATTGACTCATCTAGGCCGATTATCTAGTCTATGCACTACACTTTAGGCATGTTTTCATTCACATTTGATAGCCATTATTTATTCCATGCTAAGTGCACTTCTAGGCCCATTTTGATGTGCAATTGCATGCTTTATTGTTGGGGGTAAGCACATGGTGCTCCCCTTCTCTTCTTCTATGTTTTTCTGATGCTGGACGTATATTCCCAGCCATTGTATCTTGTATACAGGTGGCCTGTTCGTCCCGTTTTCCCCAGAAGTAATGTCTGTGCATATCGCATGGTCGTCTGTTTCCTTGACGCACGGTCGGTTGCGGTCGTGCGTTTGTGTTTGGGCTGAAAATGGAGCGTCGGAGTTTACTCGTGCGTTTTACGCACGGGCGGATTTGCCCGTGCGTGAGTAAAACGCACGGGCGGCGCAGCGTCTTCCCCAAGCCAGCTTTTATCATTTAATAATGCACGGTCTGCGCACGATCGTGCGTTTGACCGTGCGTGACCATTTTCTGACAGTTTTTCTATTTAAGCCGCAGGTCTTGCCCTAGTGTGGATCATTCATTCTTCCCTCTCCCAGAGCTCCAGCTCCGCGCCCTTTTCGCTGTCCTTCGCCGCCCACTTTCAGGAGGTGCTCCGCGCTTGTTCTTCACGCCAATCTTGAGCCCGGAGATCACCTCGGCCTCCTCCTTCATCCTAGAGCTTCGAAGGAAGATTTAGCCGCCATTGCCATCAAGAAAGAGGAAGTTTGCAACCTTTACCGGATCGTGAGACGAAGAAGACGGGCTCATTGGAGAGTCGTGACAGCTCTCTCTACCCCGGACGTAGTTGAGGACCGAGCTTGGACGCGGATTGACAACCTAGCGATTCCAACCGTGACTCCTCGACGAGCCTTTGGATTCGGTCGATTTCTTGCCTTGTTATTCTCTTATTGATGTGTATATGTTGTAGATCTTTATTCTTATGATGAAGTGGCACTTAAACTAGTTTATATTTCTATATATTTCATGCCTATGTGAAATGTTTTGTTTTTTGAGTTGCTTGAGGTGCGCCCCATTCCATCCTCCATCCCGCCGTTATGTTCGTGTGCCGCACTAGCAATTGCTAGTGGCGTGCTTGTTGACGAGGTGCTTGCGACCCTCATCCGTATGCCTACTCTTCCATCCGCCCAGCGAAGCTTGGCATAGCGGCCCGTGTAATCCATTCTCCTAACGAAGCAGCGCGCTCAAGGCCTGCACAGTTTGATTACGCTTACCTACTCGTCCATCCGCCCTTGCAACGCAGCGCGCTCAAGGCCTTCCTAGTTTCCATCCCGCCAAGCGAAGCATTGTATAGCGGCATTGCATAGGAGTAGTTATAGCTCTTTTTCTTTATTTTCCACAACCAAAACCCCCCGTTTCCGCAACCCATCTGACCAAAAGACTTCGATCTCAAGTCCTTCCTCGATTGTAAACTCCACCTTACTGTGTTCCATTGAGATTTGATACTCGGGGATTACTCCTCGTTTTATATTACTTGAACGATCGGTACACTGCCATTTCGTGCCGCAGTCTTACTACCGCCTATAGCGGTGTGCTAAGATTTGCGCCATCAAGTTTTTGGCGCCGTTTCCGGGGAACACAGACGTGTGAGTTTTCTGGAGAGGGAGAATCTGAGTGAGAAGCCCTTCCATTTGTTTATCGCATCCTTTTGTTTTATTTCTTCGTATTCCATTTTCTTGTTTTAAAATTTGGTTGCTTAGTAATTTATTGTTAGGTATAGTATTTTGCACAATAGTTCTCTTTATTTTGAATCATTTAATCTTCACACTATGTGGGCGTCATTTAATATTCGTTGCCGTTGGTGTGGAGATATCTCACATGCTAGTGATAGATGTCCTAAGGGAGATAGTAGCCCTAGCACTCCCAGCCCAGCATATGGAGCACCGACTTCGTCTGGTACTCCATATGGTGCGCGGAAGTCTTATGGCTATTCTGCTACGCCTTTACCGTCAATCTTCTTTTCGGCTTCAGCACCCGCTGTGCCAAAGAAGCCTGTAAGGCAGTGCTTGTTTTGTCAGAGCATGGATCATGCCTTGAAGGACTGTGCAGAGTATCTTCGCCAATTGGACGAGGATGACGAGCCGGATATCCGGATCGTTCCAACTCCTATTTCTGGCAGCACACCCTCAACATCTGGTTATGTGGCCATATTACCTTCATCTTATGAAGGGTATGATGTGGACACAGTCACCAGATGTGTGGCTGATCTGCACACTGACATGACTGAGCCCATCTCCCTTGTACATCCATCTCCTAGCGTAGATTTGATCATTTGTGAGGAACCAGTGCTTGACCTTTATCCAAGCACTATTCCTCCCCCTGTTGTGCATTCTACTACATTTGTCTCTGACGACATTTTTGAGGATGTTTCGCAGGATAAGGCAGGTGATTTATGTGTTGTGCCTATTCCTATGGAGGAGGATATTTTCCAAGGTGAGGAGGATTCTACCTCAGCACCGGTGGAGGAAGTCCAAATCATGGAGGAGGTCACTGTTGATCCTACCGAGCCCTGCAGCATTGTTGATGATGCTGACATTATTTTACTTTCCCAATCTAATGGTAGTGAGACCGGGACCACTCCCCCGCTTGATTTTTATTTATGTCATTCTTCTCTTTTATTTCTTGACCCCCCCTTCTGCTATATCTGAGCCTGTGCAGGTTGAGTCTCCACAGGTACATAAGGAGGACTTGGAGCTTCCAGCTCAGGTCAATGATGATAGCATCCTCATGTGCGAGGAGGTTGATCCCTCCTCCGATGAGGAAGCTCCAGCATTGATCTCCTCCTCCTGCTACCTCCCTGATGACGATACCTTGCTCGACAAGGATTTTTTGTGTGAGATGACTGAGGACCAGGCCTCCTCGTCTTCTTACTTTCTTTTCCCTCTACCTGTGAGGAGCAGGTATTTATATTTGGGTAGAGGCGTGACTGTTCTTTCTCCGTATAGGTACCCGCTACCTACGCGCATATTAGAACAGTTACCTGTCCACTTTTCTTTTCGTAGGCCTATATGCTAGAACTGTATAAAATCCGAATAATTCGTGCTGGGATGATAGTAACCCCAGTAGTTATCTTCCTTTTATTGCATTTTCATGTTCCTAGTTAGAATAGTTAGTTAATTTCTATTCAGTTTTAGCATTTCTGCCTTCTTTTGTTTTTGTGGAGCTCACCCCTGCAGGTACTTATTGCAAATTCTGAATGGCGGGTTTGCTTCAATTTTTCACGCGTCTTCTGGTATGCTCACTTTTGAGCATTGGGTACTCTCTTTCCCTAGACTTCATTTTTAATTTCATTGTTGTATCTTGTGTTGGATTGTCTAGTTTAAGTCTGGGGGAGAGTAATTATGTGTGTCCACTCACGTGCACTTTTGCATAGCATGCTAGAAGTATTTTATTTTCAGTTTTTTTTTATTTTATTCATTTTCACCGCACACCACTACACCCACTCGAGCGTGCACTTAGTTGTTGGCACGTCTTGAGCTGAACTCATTTCTTTTTGTGTGATTTGGAAAATCATTGTGCTGGCTTAGGATTGTGAGTCGGAGTAAAATGTTGACTTCTATAGTGCTCCTAGTCGAGTGCTCATGTCTCACATAGAAATTCGTGTAGATTCAATTTCTTTTTATGCTTTTAGTTTATATTTTTCTATTAGCGTAAATATTGTTTACTACACTCAAAAATTGGTGAATCTGGTGTGAATCAAACAGTAGCATAGGGATGTGTGTAGACGTTCGTTAGCCTCGTATTGCCCGAGTCGGGAGAAAGGATTATCTTTCTCGGTGGCTAAGAACTTGCCCCAAGCGATTCTTGAAGCATGGGTATACGGTTAGTCAATTGCGTGAATGTGATATAGGCCATCATTTTGGCCCGGTTGAGCCTTTGTGCCTATTCCTATCGCTATATCCTTGTTAGCCCAGTTGTGCCTACCCTTTCTTTGATTCAGCCCCACTTTTATTTCACCAAAGCCTAAAAGCCAATCCTAGTTGCACACCCAAATTTGAGCTTTAGTCTGCATATTATTTTCATGATTGGGGTGTTGATGTGGTGATATTTTTTGTGAAAATGTGGATGCGCTTCATTGCTCATTTTGCTGGAAATGTTTTGAAAAGAAAAGAAAAAAGAAAATAAGAAAAAGAAGAGAAGTGGGAAGAAAAGAAAAAGATATGTGCTTAATTGAAAAATATGTGTATAAATATATGTTTGGGAGTAGGCGGTGCACGCACCAATGTTTTCAGGTTCAAGTCTGGAGGTGTGGTGCACCCGCGTGTCTTTTTGTGGTGTTTGAGGATAGTTTTTATGCTAGCTCATTTGGGTTTAGTGCTTGAGCCGTCATTTTTATCATTGTATACCTCACCTAAACCCAAGCCTCATCTTCAACCTAAAGTCCTATTGATTCACGCATTTGAGTCAAACCTGTGCCGTGGAGAGAGTGCGAACGGGCAAGCTTATGGTCACCGACATTGATGGATTTCAATGGAGGTTGTCTCGAGCCCCGATCTTTGGCAATGCTCGCCTTAGCATTCAGTTTACTTTCTTCCTATGTACGACCTTAGGATTCACCGTGATTCACTTTTTGAGTAAATGTAATATATAAATACGCCCCTAGAAAAGTATAAACTAATATGTATAATTAGTAATTTTGTCTACTGTATTTCTACGCGCATGAGCATGCGACTTCGCATTGAACTCTGCTTTACAATTTCTGTGTCAACTTATGTTTTTCTTGTCCGCGTAAGGGATGGTTTGCTCGGGACATGCAAACAGGTAAGTCTGGGGGTGTGATGAGTCCTAATTATATACACATTTATGGACTCATCTAGGCCGATTATCTAGTCTATGCACTACACTTTAGGCATGTTTTCATTCACATTTGATAGCCATTATTTATTCCATGCTAAGTGCACTTCTAGGCCCATTTCGATGTGCAATTGCACGCTTTATTGTTGGGGGTAAGCACATGGTGCTCCCCTTCTCTTCTTCTATGTTTTTCTGATGCTGGACGTATATTCCCAGCCATTGTATCTTGTATATAGGTGGCCGGTTCGTCCCGTTTTCCCTAGAAGTAATGTCTGTGCATATCGCACGGTCGTGTGTTTCCTTGACGCACGGTCGGTTGCGGTCGTGCGTTTGTGTCTGGGCTGAAAATGGAGCGTCGGAGTTTACTCGTGCGTTTTTACGCACGGGCGGATTTGCCCGTGCGTGAGTAAAACGCACGGGCGGCGCAGCGTCTTCCCCAAGCCAGCTTTTATCATTTAATAATGCACGATCGTGCGTTCGACCGTGCGTGACCATTTTCTGACAGTTTTTATATTTAAGCCGCAGGTCTTGCCCTAGTGTGGATCGTTCGTTCTTCCCGCTCCCAGAGCTCCATCTCCGCGCCCTTTTCGCCGTCCTTCGCCGCCCACTTTCAGGAGGTGCTCCGGGCTTGTTCTTCACGCCAATCTTGAGCCCGGAGATCACCTCGGCCTCCTCCTTCATCCTAGAGCTTCGAAGGAAGATTTAGCCGCCATTGCCATCAAGCAAGAGGAAGTTTGCAACCTTTACTGGATCGTGAGACGAAGAAGACGGGCTCATTGGAGAGTCATGACAGCTCTCTCTACCCCGGACGTAGTTGAGGACCGAGCTTGGACGCGGATTGACAACCTAGCGATTCCAACCGTGACTCCTCGATGAGCCTTCGGATTCGGTCGATTTCTTGCCTTGTTCTTCTCTTATTGATGTGTATATGTTGTAGATCTTTATTCTTATGATGAAGTGGCACTTAAACTAGTTTATATTTCTATATATTTCATGTCTATATGAAATGTTTTGTGGTTTGAGTTGCTTGAGGTGCGCCCCATTCCATCAACCATCCCGCCGTTACGTTCGTGTGTCGCACTAGCAATTGCTAGTGGCGTGCTTGTTGACGAGGTGCTTGCGACCCTCATCCGTATGCCTACTCTTCCATCCGCCCAGCGAAGCGTGGCATAGCGGCCATGTAATCCATTCGCCTAACGAAGCAGTGCGCTCAAGGCCTGCACAGTTCGATTACGCTAGCCTACTCGTCCATCCGCCCTTGCGATGCAGCGCGCTCAAGGCCTGCCTAGTTTCCATCCCGCCAAGCGAAGCATTGCATAGCGGCATTGCATAGGAATAGTTGTAGCTCTTTTTCTTTATTTTCCACAACCAAAACCCCCCGTTTCCGCAACCCATCCGACCAAAGGACTTTGATCTCAAGTCCTTCCTCGATTGTAAACTCCACCTTACTGTGTTCCTTTGAGATTCGATACTCGGGGATTACTCCTCGTTTTATATTACTTGAACGATCGGTACACTGCCGTTTCGTGTCGCAGTCTTACTACCGCCTATAGCGATGTGCTAAGATTTGCGCCATCAGCGCGCGCCTCGCATTGAATTAAGCGAGCATTGATGAGTCCCATTTCTATACACTTTTATGGACTCATCCGGGCTAGTTTTCACTCATTAGCACATCGTTTTCGAGCTATTATTGCTTATATTACTCTTATGCTCATTTACGCTCACTTACGTGCTCTGTGCTCTTTTAGGCCCGTTTTGGTGTGCATTTGCGCTCTTAGTTGTTGGGGGTAAGCACATGGTGCTCCCCGACCCTTTCTCTGTTTTGGATTGTTGCTGGAGGAGTATTCCCGGCTTTATTGATGTTCTTGCAGGTGGTTGGATCACCCTATTTTACCACAGAAATCATGTTTATTTGTATCACACGGTCATGCATTTTCCTTGACGCACGGGCGGCTGTGGTCGTGCGCCTTCTTCTGGGTAGAAAATGGTGATTTGACTTTGGTCGTGCGTTTTTACGCACGGGATGCTGCCCGTGCGCGAAGGAAACGCACGATCGCCTATTTTGCCTGGTTTTTAGCAGATCTGAATTTGGTCGTGCGTTTTTACGCACGGGAGGCTTTGCCCGTGAGTGAGTAAAACGCACGGGCGCTTTTGCTTCTTCCGCAAGGCGCTGCTCTTTCTTTAATAACGCACGGCCAATGCACGACCATGCGTTCGACCGTGCGTGACTTAAATTCGGCCGTTTTAGTATTTAAAGCAGGAAATCTGCTGCTATGGAGGAGAACGCGGGAAAAGAAAGGAGGAACCCGCCATTTTCCACACAAGTTCGTCCCCTGCATCGTCTTCCACCACCGGGTGGTGCTCCGGGGCTAATCTTCATGCCCATCTAGAGCCCGTAGAACACCTTGACCATCTCCATCATCCACAAGCGTCAAAAGGAAGAATCTCCGCCTAGATCTCTGGATCATGCTTGGGAGTCATGTATTGAAGCCAAGCGAATTGTGTCACGAAAAAGACGGGTCCATTGGGAGGTAGTGATAGCTCTCCTCTACCCCGGATGTAGTTGCAGACCGAGCTTGGACGCGTATTGACAACCCACTGATTCCAACCGTGAATCTCAACGAGCCTTCGGATTCGGTCGAACTCTTACTCTCTTTCAAACTTGTAATGATATAATTGGCTAGATTCTTGTATTTTTGGATGATATGCACAGTAATCTTTAATAGAAATGTTTAATTCATATTTCTATGAAACCATTTGGTTATTGTGTATTTGAGGTGCGCCACCAAATCCACTCCACCCTCCACTTCATTCCGCTAGCCTACTCGCACATTCCGCAAGCCTACTCTTCCACTCGCAAAGCCAAGAGGTGCTAACGTCCCTCAAACCTTTCCACAGTTACACCCACCTCATTCGCTTGCCTACTCGTCCATCCGCCAAGCGAAGCAGTGCATAGCGGCCTGCATAGTTTCCATCCGCCCGGCGAAGCAGCGCATATCAGCCTGCATAGGAGTAGTTTAGTTCGTTTCTTTTATTTTCCACAATTCAATCCAAGCCTTCCGCAATCCATCCGACCTAAAGGACTTCGATCTCAAGTCCTTCCTCAAAAGTAAACTCCACCATACTCTGTTCCTTCGAGATTCGATACTCGGGGATTCACTCCTCATTTTATATTACTTGAACGACCGGTGCACTTGCCGTTACCGCATCAAGTTTTTGGCGCCGTTGCCGGGGAGCCCTGTTGTGTGAGTTTCTGGAGATGGAGTCGAGAGATAGCCCTTTTCCATTTGTTTATACCATTTTCTTCATTGTTTTAGTTTTTCGAATTTATCGTTTTAAATTTCTTTAGCTCTTTACTTTTTTACTTTTCGAAAAGTAGGCATTCATTTTTATTTTATGCGTATAGTGATTCTTTGCAAAGAAATTTTATTTGTTGGTGAATTTTTCCCCTCTACACCATGTATTCTGCTTTCAATATCAGTTGTAGATGGTGTGGAAATCATAATCATTATAGTGATAAATGCCCCACTAGAGATAGTGAGCATAATTCTCGAGGCCCAGTATATGGAGCACCGTTCTCTTCCGGTACTCCATACACCGCACCCGAGCCGTATGGTCACTCTCCTTCACCCCATTTATCATTTTTATATTCCTCTCTGGCCCCGTCTGGACCGAGGAGTAATGGTAAATCGTGTCTGTGTTGTCATAGCACCGAGCATGTGTTGAAAGATTGCGCAGAATTTCAGTGCCAGATGGAGGAGGATGATGAAACTGATGTTTGTATAATTTCATCCATCTCTCATCTGGGTGCTCACTCTGATTCTGATGATATTTACGCAGTACCACCTTGTCTATGGGGACTACTGTTGATATCTCCATCAGACATTCAATTGATCGGTGCGACGATATGGTGGAGACTCCTCTCCCTGTGCACATTTTCTCTGATAATGTTATTACCTCTGCTCCCCCGCTTTCTTTGCAAGAACTCTCTGTGCCTATTTTCAGTTAGTTGGTGGATGATGTTAGGTAGGAAGTACATTCGGCGCCTGAGGATGCGCCAAAGTGGGACGAGGATGTTATTCTCTCCATTGGGTAGTGTGACTCCTTGGAACACGATGACGCACCAAGGTGCGATGAGGAGGAAACCCTTTCTGATAAGGAGGTTTACACTTCCTTATCGGATGAGGAGGTCCAACTCAACACTAATGAGCTCGAGCCTTTGTACTCTCCTCGCTGCGACGCATATGATGCTGATAGTGAGTTATGCTTGGAGCCTGCTGGGAGTGAGACCGGGACCACTCCCCCAAAATTTGATTATTTATGTCATTCTTCTCTTTTATTTCCTAACCCCGCTTCTTCCGTATCTGAGCGTGTACAGGTTAATTCTTCACAGGGACTCCAGTAGAATTCGGAGCATGTTGCTCATGCCAATGAGGCGAGCATCCACTTATGTGAGGAGGTTGATTCCCCCTCCATAGTGGAGGCTCCACTCATTGCCTTCTCCTCCTGCACCCGTCCTAAAGAAGACGATACCGTGCTAAGCCAGGACATATATTTTGGTGAGAAAAGTGAGGAGTATTCCTCCTCCACTTCTTACTTTCCGCTTCCTCTACCTGTGATGAGCAGGTATTATTATTTAGGTAGAGGAGTAACCGTTTTATTATTGTATCGGTACCCGCTACCGACACGCATATTAGGACAGTTACCTGTGCACTTCCTATTTCATACTCCCATCAGCTAGAACTCCTAAAGTGCTGAATAAGTTGTGTTGGGAAGACAGAAAACCCAGCAGTTATCTAGGTGTAGAGTAGTTGATTTAAAATTTTATCTTCGTAATTAGCGTCTTTATTTTTTTACAAATTGCGATATTTATCTCTTGTATTTCTCTGTTTTTCTCGTCCTTTCTAGAGCGCGCACTTTGCATTTCCCATTTCGATCAAATCATGAAAATTGGGAAATTTGTGGATGATTTTTGCAATCGCACGATCGGATCGTTTGTGTGTGATCAAATCCCACGACCGTGCGATTTTTATTTTAATAAAATGTCTTCTTCTTCGATGGAATCGAACGCTGGCCCTAAACCCTCCCGTCGTGCGAATCGCAAAAGTCCCCCTCCCGTGCGCGATTTCTCCTTCCCTTTCCATCTTCTCTTTCGTTCTCTCTCCCACCCCTCTTCACCCTCCTTCCGTAGCTCCCGAGTGAACCTCCATGGGTCTCAAGAAGGTAGTGAGCATGCTTCGCCGTGGTGGAGGAGCTTCATCTTCAAGATCTGATGATTCTGGTGGAGAGACAATGCTGCAGTCCGGGAGGCTGGAAATTTTGGAAAGGTACACTTTGTTGCGACAGAAAACATTTTTAGACCATCGTTTCGTTTCTGTCCCGGATCTTCAACGCGTGCACTAGGATGCGGCGATGGCAAGGTTGCTCAACGTAGGATCATGGAGTAACCTATTCTCTATTACAGAGTTGGGCTACTGTGAGCTCAAGCTTGAGTTTCTCTCCACCTTCCGCATCCTTGATCACGTCAGTGAAGAAACCGGAGAGCCCACGTCAGTCTCATTCCGTATGAAGGGTCGTACACAAACTATGGGTGTCGGCCAACTGGCAGTTTGCGCAGGAATTTACACCCACGACGAACTCATGCAGACGGACATTATCAACCGTCTGGATGAGTTCCCTATTGTTGTATCCCCTTGCGAGTTCTGGCAGTCCATTACAAGCCGGGATTAGCAGTACGAGGCTCGAGCAGCAAAGTCTACCCACATTATTTCCCCCGCACTCTGCTATATCCAGCATTTGATAGTGCATAGCATCAATGCCCATGCCATGAGCCATAATGTAGCGGGCTGGCAGGATCTCCTCTACCTTTACAGCATGAACGAAGGTGTACCTCTCCATCTCGGGCGAGTACTCGCTCAAGATCTTTTTCATCAAGCCACCTACCTCCCTCTGAAGTCGAACGGAGGCTCGCAGTACATCACTCAGATTGCTAAAGGACTTGGCATCTGGGATTCGCTTCCGCCCATGACAGTCGTCTCCAGGGTTTACCACATTTCTATTTCCATGATGATTGCATTGAAGCTCATTCAGAAGGTGCGGCTTGGGGACAACTGGGGCTACCAAGTCTGCGAAGTTGGGCCAGGACGTGTTGAGCTCGCTGTTCGTGCTGATGCTGCCGAGGTGAGGACCTCAGCTGGGACGAGTAGGCAGCCTCCTGATGTGCCCCACTCCGCTTCTCCTGCTGCTCAATGGCATGCCCCGCGGCAAAGCATCAAGTAGCAGTTTCCGGAGTTCTATGATAGGTTTGTGCGCATGGAGGATGCCATGGCCATGCAGTATGAACTCTCCTCGCGGATAGGTGCACATTTGGGAGTCGTGCCTCCTGCTGCTCCAGCTCGGGCTTCCACCTCGCGATCTCGGCGGATGCATACTCCGCCTCCTCCGTCGCAGTCTTTTCCGCCATCTCCATAGTTTTTGCTCAGTCTCTCTTTCAGGATCTCTTCTTTATTTTCTGTTTTCTTATTATTCCTTTTTTTTTGCTCTGTACTTGATATTATTCTGCTGGGGCATAGTCCCCAAGGTGTGGTTGTGGACATCTTTTACTTGATTTTTATGATTATTGTATTGTTTGTCTATGTTGCATATTATTCTCTCAATTAATATCTGTGCCGCCAGTTTCGTTTTGGAGATGTTGTTATGCACATAAGGCGACCTATTTGGCAGACGTTTTCTTAGCGCGGATTCAAGATTAGCACAAATCTTCCGGTATGCTCATTTCTGAGCATGGGGTAACCTCTCCTCCTAATTCTTTCTTTTGAATCTAGCATTATAATATGTGATAATTAGATTTAAGACTGGGGGAGAGTAGTCTTCGTTACCCACTTGCACGTGCATACCAGCACTGCATGCTAGAAGTTACAAAATTATTGTCTTATCTTTCATTCTCATAGCACACCGCGTCACCCACTTGAGATCGCACTTAACCATAGGCGCATAACGATTCTAAATCGTTTCTTTTGTGTGTTGGGAAAATCATTATGCTGGCATAAGAATGTGAGTCGGAGTAAAATGTTGACTTCTTTAGTGCTCCTAGTCGAGTGCTCTTGTTTCGCATAGAAATTTGTGTAGATTCAAATTTCTTTATGCTTTTAGTTTATATCTTTCAATTAGCATAGATATTGTTTACTATACTCAAAAATTTGTGAACCTAGTGTGAATCAAACGGTGGCATAGGGATGTTTATAAACGATCATTAGACTCGTATTGCTTGAGTCGGGAGAAAGGAGAATCTTTCTCGGCGGCTAGAACTTTCCCCAAGCGATTCTTGAAACATTGGCATAGGATAGTTCTAGTGCGTGAGAATGACGTAGGCCGTATTTTGGCCCGGTTGAGCCTTTGTTCCATTCCTGATATCGTCTACCCTTGCTAGCCCCATTGTGACTACCTCATTCTTTTGGTTCAGCTCCACTATTGTTCACCAAAGCCTAAACTCCAATCCTAGTCGCGCACTCAGATGCAAGCACTTTGTTTAAATTTTAAATTGGTGGTGTTGATTGTGGAAATACAATGTGAAAGTATGGATGTGCATCTTTAAAAATTTGCTAAAATAACTAAAGAAAGAAAAAGAAAAAAAAATAATACGAAAAAGATTTGAGAAAAAAAATGAAAGAGCTTATTTGAAAAATCTGTGTGAGATTTGTACTTGGGAGTTAGCGGCGCACACACCCATGCATCCAAGTATAAGTCTGGGGGTGTGGTGCATCCGCGTGTTTTGTGGCTGCTTGGATAGTGCTTTGCACTTGCTCAATTGGGTTTAGGTGTGCTCAGCCTTGGTGTTTATCTTTTTTTATGATGGATTTAATTAATTCCTACGGAGCCTGGGTTCGGATAGATTTCGGCCGACGTTTTCGAGGAGTCCGGCGAGTACTCCGACTTCGAGGAGCTAAACCATTATCCCACCTGTCGAAGTGATGGAAGTAACGGTCGCTCCTGCTTTCGAAATATCGGGTGTAGCACCGCGGCGACGGGGCCGAAATTCTTTTTTGGTTACTTAATTTTTATAAAAAAAGTTCTCTCGCAGAGTTTTTGAAAATAATTTATCCAACTTATCTTGCGATTAAGGCAAGTGCACCTTATCGTTTATAGTACAGGAAATAATTTTTTTAGAAAATGATATCGCGGTCGTATTTTTTCGAGGCCGTGTTGATTATCTCTACTTTGAGGACGCGCTATTATCTTATCGATGAAAATAAGTGTGATTGCAGTAATTCTAAAAAGCAGAAAAGACAAAAATCGCGGGCTTGGTGTGCGTTTAGCAAAAACAAAGAAAAGCGATGATAATGCAGAAAATCTAAGCTATGAAAGCGATAAATAATGCAGAAATCGCGGGCTTGGTGTGCGTTTAGCAAAAACCAAGAAAAGCGATGATAATGCACAAAATCTAGCTATGGAAGCGGTAAATAATGCAGAAAATCTAGATTTGTGCATTATTTACCGCTTTCATAGCTAGATTTTATGCATTATCATCGCTTTTCTTGGTGTTTGCTAAACGCACACCAAGCCCGCGATTTTCTGCATTATTTATCGCTTTCCTAGCTTAGATTTTCTGCATTATCATCGTTTTTCTTGGTTTTTGCTAAACGCACACCAAGCCCGCGATTTTCGTCTTTTTTGCTTTTTAGAATTACTACAATCACACTTATTTTCATCGATAAGATAATAGCGCGTCCTCAGAGTAGAGATAATCAACACGGCCTCAGAAAAATACTACCGCGATATCATTTTCTAAAAAAATTATATCCTGTACTATAAACGATAAGGTGCACTTGCCTTTATCGCAAGATAATTAAGTTGGATAAATTATTTTCAAAAACTCTGCGAGAGACGTTTTTTTATAATAATTAAGTAACCAAAAAAGAATTTCGGCCCCGTCGCCGCGGTGCTTCCCCCGATATTCCGAAAGCTGGAGTGACTGTTACTTCCATCACCTCGACAGGTGGGATAAAGGTTTAGCTCCTCGAAGTAGGAGTACTTGTTGGACTCCTCGAAAATGCCGGCCGAAATCTATCCGAACCCAGGCTCCGCAGGAATTTAATTTTAAATCCATCAAGTTTTTGGCGCCGTTGCCGGGGACTTTTCGTGTCGTTATTTTGAAACAGGGAATTGCTATTAATTTTATCTTTTACTTCTTCCTCCCCCTTTTTCTCTCGTACATATATTTCTAAACAAAAAACCAAAAAAATAGAAAAAGCTCGAAAAAATAAAAAAAAATTCAAAACACGAATCATCTATATATATTTTCATCCAAAAAAAAGATCTTTCTTTCTTTTACCTAAATTATCTTCAAAAAAATCCAAAAATTAAATCAAAAAAAAAAAATTGCTTATAAAAAAGAAAAACTTTTTTAATATAAAAGTATATGACCCGGGGAAGCTCTTCGGATTATCCGGAATTTGTTTTTGATCCAAAAATCGAGCGCACTCTTCACGAGCGTCTTCGATCTCGTGACCAACAACAACCCTTAAATCTCGAAGAATTAACCGGCGATACTATAGCGGATAATATGGCAGATCCCAATCCAAATGCTGCCCCACAACGGACCATGGCCTACTATTCCAGACCGAATTTGGAAGATACTGGGTCAAGTGTCACTCGCCCCGCGATAGCTAATAATAATTTCGAAATAAAATCTAGCATAATCCAAATGGTACAACAGTCGACTAAGTTCGACGGTTTACCAGATGAGGACCCAAACCAACACCTTTCAAACTCTTTAGAAATTTGCGACACCTTCAAAATTAATGGCGTCAGCGATGACGCCATTCGCTTGCGCTTATTCCCCTTTTCCCTGCGGACAAAGGCTAAATCGTGGTTGACTTCTCTTCCGAGAGGGTCCATAACCACGTGGGCTGAATTGACGGAAAATTTTCTAACTAAGTATTTTCCTCCGTCAAAAACCGCTAAATTACGCACGGATATCACATCTTTTATACAATTCGATTCTGAGTCTCTTTACGAGACTTGGGAGCATTTTAAAGAATATTTGTGTCAGTGTCCTCATCACGCGCTACCAACTTGGCCACAAATCCAAACGTTCTACAATGGCTTGAATTTCTCAACGCGACAGATGATCGACGCAGCTGTCCGGGGAACGTTAAACAACAAATCCTCGGAGGCTGCTCAAGCTCTGATCGAAGAAATGGCCATGAACGCGTACCACTGGAACGTGCCAAGGTCGCGTTCTAATAAATCGGCTGGTCTTTTTGAAGTGGATGCCACTACTTACTTAGCCTCGCAGGTAGAGCGGCTAAACAAGCAAGTGGCGGAGATGACTGCTTCCTCCTCCACTCCCGCATGGGCGAATACTAATTATACAAATTATAATAATAATAATTTAAATACTACTACTAATAATAATAATTTAAATGAAGAATCGGTAGATTACCTCGACAATCAAGTTCGGCCTCCCTTCAACCGTAATAATAACCCATATAGTAATAACTAGAATTCGGGTTGGAGGAATCACCCGAACTTCTCCTGGAGTAATCAAAATAACGCGCAACGACCCCCAAATGTAAATCAGCAAGGATTTTCGCACGGATTTCATCAGGGATATCCGCCGCCTCCTCCAAAACTTTCTCCGCTCGAAAAAGCTTTCGTTAAACACGTCGAATCTAACGGCTCAAATATCCGGAACATCACCGGATCACAAAAAACTTAGAAAATCAAGTTGGACAACTTGCGAAGATGGTCTCCGAGCGGCAACTTGGAGCTTTTTCGGGTAATATGGAGCCGAACCCCCGAGTCTAACCGTCAAATCAGTCAAGCTACATGATGGTAAACAAAGCGCTCGTGGTAGGCACCCTATATTTATCTAATATTTTCTTACTTCTCCATATTTTGCAGGCATTCATCCGGTCATCCCGTCTCCAAATCAGGGACGTGCCTTTTTCCCCTGCTATTTCCTTTCTTGTATTTCTCATGCTTTTGTACATATAGAATTGTTCCTTATACTTAATTTCAACATTGAGGACAATGTTGACTTTTAAGTATGGGGGTGTTTTTTCACCTCCTTTTGTAATTATTTTTGTCCCTCCCATATTAGAAAAACCTCAAAAAAAATTGAAAAAAAAAAATCGTCGAACGCAGGGCACTGCGCGTTCGTGAACGCAGGGTGCTGCGCGTTCGTCGAACACATGGCGCTGAGCATTCGTCAAACGCAGGGCGCTGAGCGTTTGTCGAACGCAGGGCGCTGAGCGTTCGTCGAACGCAGGGCGCTGCGTATTCGTCGAACGCAGAGCAGCGTTCGCCGAATCTCCAGCAGCCATATATATATTTATTTTATATGTATTATTAATATTATATATATACTATTATTATTTATATTTCATATATTATACATATATATATATATATATATGCAAATACATATATTATACACATATATTTATAATAAATTAATTATACAATAATATTTCAAAATTTTATTCTTATATAAGTATATTTACTTATTTTTACTAATATTCCGATTTGTTTCAAACTTAAATAACTCAAGTTTTTTCAAAAAGATGTATAGCTATATACATATATAAAACAAGAGATTATTTCAAGAATTTATATGCAATACGTACAAAACTACCAGAAATTATGCTAAAAATTATACAAAAATTATGTATAATTTGTTATTCATCAGTTTACCTCACCATAACCCAAGCCCCATTTAAAACCTAAAGTCCTACTGACCCACTCTGTGAAACAATCTAGTGTCGTGGAGACAATGTGACCGGGCGAGCCTATGGTCACCGACACCGATGGATTTTGGTGGAGTTTGTCATGCACCCCAATCTTGAGCAATGCTCATCTCAGCGCTTAGTTTACCTTCTTCATATGCATGACCGGATGATTCACCGTGATTCAATTTTTGAGTAAATGTAATATATAAATACGCTCCTAAGAAAATTATAGACTAGTTTGTATAAATTAGAAAGTTCTTCTACTATGTTTCTATGTGCGTGAGCATGCGACTTCGCATGGTTCTCCGCCCCTACAATTTCTAAGCCAGCATCATCCTTTTTCTCGTCCGCATAAGGGATGATTTGCTCGGGACGAGCAAATGGTTAAGTCTGGTGGTGTGTTGAGTCCCATTTCTATACACTTTTATGGACTCATCCGGGTTAGTTTTCACTCTTTAGCACATCGTTTTAGATCTATTATTGCTTATATTTCTCTTATGCTCATTTACACGCACTTACATGCTCTGTGCTCATTTTAGGCCCGTTTTGGTGTGCATTTGCGCTCTTTGTTGTTGGGGGTAAGCACATGGTGCTCCCCGACCCTTTCTCTGTGTTGGATTGTTGTTGGAGGAGTATTCCCGGCTTTATTGATGTTCTTGCAGGTGGTTGGATCACCCTATTTTACCCCAGAAATCATATTTATTTGTATCGCACGGTCGTGCGTTTTCCTTGACGCATGGACAGCTGTGGTCGTGCGCCTTCTTCTGGGTAGAAAATGGTGATCTGACGTTGGTCGTGCGTTTTTACGCACGGCCGGCTGCCCGTGCGTGAAGGAAACGCACGATCGCCTATTTTGCCTGGTTTTCAGCCGATCTAAATTTTTGTCGTGCGTTTTTACGCACGGGCGGCTATGCCCGTGCGCGAGTAAAATGCACGGGCGATTTTGCTTCTTCCGCAAGGCGTTGCTCTTTCATTATAATGCACGGCCAACACACGACCGTGCGTTCGACCGTGTGTGACTTAAATTCTGCCGTTTTAGTATTTAAAGCAGGAAATCTGCTGCTATGGAGGAGATCGCGGGAAAAGAAAGGAGGAACCCGCCATTTTCCACACAAGTTCATCCACTGCATCATCTTCCATCACCAGGAGGTTGTCCGAGGCTAATATTCATGCCCATCTAGAGCCCGGAGATCACCTCGGCCATCTCCATCGTCCACCAGCTTCAAAAGGAAGGATCTCCGCCTAGATCTCTGGGTCATGCTTGGGAGTCATGTATTGAAGTCGAGCAAATTGTGACTCGAAGAAGACGGGTCCATTGGGAGGTAGTGACAGCTCTCCTCCACCACGGATGTAGTTGTAGAACGAGCTTGGACGCGGATTGACAACCCATTGATTCCAACCGTGAATCTCAAAGAGCCTTCGGATTCGGTCGAACTCTTACTCTCTTTCAAACTTGTAATGATATTATAGGCTAGATTCTTGTATTTTTGGATGATATGCACAGTAATCTTTAATAGCAATGTTTATTTCATATTTCTATGAAAGCATTTGGTTATTGTGTATTTGAGGTGCGCCACCAAATCCACTCCACCCTCCACTTCATTCCGCTAGCCTACTCGCACAGTACGCAATCCTACTCTTCCACCCGCCAAGCCAAGAGGTGCTAACGGACCTCAAACCTTTCCATAGTTACACCCACCTTATCCGCTTGCCTACTCGCCCATCCTCCAAGCAAAGCAGTGCATAGCGGCCTACATAGTTTCCATCCGCCCGGCGAACCAGCGCATAGTGGCCTGCATAGGAGTAGTTTAGTTCGTTTCTTTTATTTTCCACAATCCAATCCTTCTGCAATCCATCCGACCTAAAGGACTTCGATCTCATGTCCTTCCTCAAAAGGAAACCCCACCTTACTGTGTTCCTTCGAGATTCGATACTCGAGGATTCACTCCTCGTTTTATATTACTTGAACGACCTGTGCACTTGCTGTTACCGCATCAAGCATAAGCATCCACTCGCGCGAGATGTGTCCCTGGGGAGGTTGCCATCTCGCCAATGTCCTGCGGTATCTCAGCGCGGAGTCGCGCGCACTCATCCAGTAAAGAGGCATGCCGCTCCTCGGCAATTTCCCTGTCCCTCCTCGCTTGGAGATGAAGATCCTGCACCATTCGTCCTTGTTTCTAAAACAATTCCGAGGTTCGCTTCTTCAAGGCCTCGGGATCCCACGGGTCACCCAGGAAATCATCCATCTCCTCCGGTAGGGGGAGGGGCGATATCTCTTCCTCCCCAAAGTCAGAGTAGGAGGGGAGAGTCTCTGAATCCCATGCGAACAAATCTAAGCATCGTTAGCCATTAGCGAGACTATCATGAAGAGCAATGTCTCGACAGATGCAGCAAAACCATTACCAGCAGGCAGGAGAGAAGTAGTAGGCCGGCCGTGAAAGAGAGTAGCGAAGGGGAGCGAGACAGACATCCCATGACCACCGCGTCGCGTCACGTCGTCGGCAATGACAGTCGGGGCAGGTCGCGAGCCACCGCAACCCTCCCCCCTCAGGAGATTGAACCCAGGGATCTTAATGGTTGTGTCGGGGGGAACCGACATCTGAGGTCGCGAGCTTGGACGAGCTGGAGTCGCGCGGGGGGAGGCTGTAAGAAGGAAAAATGAGAACCATCTGGAAGGAAGTTAATCTAGGTGTGTAGGAGCGAGGCACTTACCAGCAGCTCCTCTGTTAACAAGATCAGTCCTCGCCGGAGGATCGAGACGGGTCTCGGTTAAGCCTCCGCCCGCATCCTAATCAGTATGGGGCGTTCGGAGAGTGCTCGCCTAAGAGGGGTTTCACGAGCCATACTCGCAAAGAGACTCGCGGGAGCTCTCGTGAGTGGCCTTCTCGTAGGCCACTTGACTATAGGCTAAGGAGGAGAAATTACCCCTTTGCCCCTGGTGGTCTGCCGTTAGCCCCTCCAAACAGCAGAGTTTGGCTGTTAGCAGGCCAAATTGGGGTGCATTTAGCAAAACCAAAAGGCGGAATTCCGCTATTAACAGACTACGAACAAAGAACTATAAATAGACCTTGAAGGGCACCTTGGGAGAGGATTCCAGTCTCAGATTCTGAGCTTCTTCCTTCCTAGGTTACTTTGGTTTAGCTCTCTAGCTCCCCAAGGTGCCCAGTCTCAGCTTTGGTTTGGGAGGGGAAGCGCTCAACGATCTTCCGGGTTTGTGGTGGGACCTCCTCGCTGCGACTAAGGTCTAAGTCTAGTTCTGAATCTCCAGTCTGCTCTTTCCGAGGGATCAGTAAGGGCTAGCTGCCCCTCAATTCGTTGAGGTCCCGAGCTTCACAAGAGACTGAGAAATCGGTTTCAATAGTAGGACTTTACATAGGACTCTTCGTAGGACAATTTCTAGAACTCTTAGTAGGACTCTTCATAGGACTCTTTGTAGGGATCTTGTTATTACTCTTGTTAGGACTCTACTTAGGACTCTTCGTAGTACTCTTTTTAGGACTTCTTCTTAAGACACTTCCTAGAACTCTTCGTAGGACTCTTTGTAGGACACTTTGTAGGACACTTTGTAGGACTCCACTTAGGACTCTTCGAAGGAATCCTTGTAGGACTCTTCTTGGGACATTACTTAGCACACTTTATTGACATATTGGTAGGGCTCCTTGTAGGACTCTTCATAGGACTCTTCATATGACTCTTTATAGGACTCTGTGTAGGACTCTTCATAGGACTCTTTGTAGGACTCTTTGTAGGACTCATTGTTGGGCTCTTCGTAGGACTCTCTATAGGAATCTTCATTGGAATCATTGTAGGAATTTCTGTAGGGATTTTCGTAGGACTCTTCGATGGGCTCTTCGTTGGACTCTTCTTGGGACTCTACTTTCGACTCTTCATTGGATTCTTTGGAGGACTATATGTAGGACTCTGGTTCTGGCTCTACCTAGGGCTCTTCATAAGACTCTATTTAGGACTATTCTTAGGAGCCTTCCTAATAATCTTCATTGGACTCTTTGTAAGAGTCTTCGTAGGACTCTTCGTATTACTCTTCTTAGGACTTTACTTATGTTCTTTATAGGACTCGTTGTAGGAATCTTTATAGGACTCTTTGTAAAATTCTTCGTAGGACTTTTCATCAGACTCTTTGTAGGACTCCTAATTGGATGCTTTGTAGGTCTCATATTAGGGTTATTATTAGATCTATTCTTAGGACACAGGCTAGGAGCATTCTTAGGACTCTTCATAGGACTTTTCCTATTCTCTTCATATGAAACTATGTAGGACTCTTCGTAGGACTGTTCATATGATTCTACATAGGACTCTTCGTAGGTGTCCTTGTCGGACTTTTCGTAGAACTCTTTTGGGGACTCTACTTAGGACTCTTTGTAGGATGCTTCATACGACACTTATTAATGTTAAAAATTTTAGAGGTTCGGAGTGAAGTAAAAATGCGGAACACTTCACACAATCCACAAGTGTGAAATCAATGACAATGGCAAAGCAGAATAGTGCTCTTGTTATTTACTATCTCTTTACAACTCGAGACATACCTGCGGAGACATGATTCATAAGAATCATGAAGGAGAGAAGCACAAGACACAAAAACAAGCCGCCAACGACTTGTCAAAACACAGACCACCATACCGCTCGAATTGGCAAGCCACACGGTTAACCCTAAGACCGCGCGAACAGAGTACAAGATGCACCTGTCAGACCGCAACCACAGACCGCACAATTGCTGCGTTATTTAGCTGCTGAAAAACACCTGTCCGCACTTCTTGATCGCCCAGACCGCACAGTTTCAAGATCACAGAAGAACCTGCGAACACTTGACGAAGAACTGCTTTCTGTTGCAGACCGCAACTCAAGACCGCCTGATCACTAAAGACCGCCTGATCAACTGAGTCCACTGCACAGTTCAAGAACACCTAAACACAGACCGCGCAGACAGACCGCTGCCGAACGGTTTACTCAAACCTGGAAGAAAGGAGAATGTCGGAGACTGCAAGTCGCTAACCTGCGAACAAACAAAACGGTTAAGAAAAACCTCAAACCGCGCGACCTCAGAAAGTGACCGGCACAATCAAGCCAACTTTGGTTCTTATAGTTCTTTCATTATAATGGTAACCCCGACACCCCTATTTATAGGCAAGCGAACTGATGTCATCACCACCCCAAGGGATACAGTCACCTCCCTTATTGAAGCACGCGGTCTCCAGAATTAGACCGCGCGGTCTCTTCAAGACTATATTACAGCTAAGGCAGAACTGTCCAGGAAAGACAGCTCGCCAAGACAACCCAGCAGTATGAGACCGCAGTAGTGACCTCAGTACAGACCGCCCGGTCTAAACCGGAACAAGGATACTTGGGCAGAACAGGCAGACCAAACACATGCCGCCAACACCAGAGACACGTGACCACACCATCCAGGTTGCCACACTGAGCTCGCGGATTCCAGAGGTAAACAACAATACAAGTCGCACAGTCTCTGCGGTATCCAAAATCAGACCAATCGGACAGATCCACTTCCACTTCAAAAATTTAACACTCCCCCTTGAAGTGGGAAGTGGAAGTTAGCCCAAGTGATGCGCAAATCTAACACACCTCTATAGGCGGTAGCGAGACTGCGGCACGAAACGATAGTGTACCGATCGTTCAAGTAATATAAAATGTGGGAATGATCCCCAAGTATCTAATCTCAAAGGAACACAGTAAGGTGGAATCAACTATTGAGGTCGGACTTGAGATCGAAGTCCTTTAGGTCGGATGGATGCGAAAGGATGTGATTTGGTTTGTGGAAAATAGAGATAAACAACTACAACTACTCCTATGCAGGCCTTGAGCGCACTGCTTCGCTAGGCGGGATGGAAACTACGTAGGCCTTGGACGCACTACTTCGCAAGGGAAGATGGACGAGTAGGCAAGCGAATGGAATGGTTGGCACCGGTGGAATGAGGGTCGCAAGCACCTCGTCACAAAGCTCACACCTAGCAATTGCTAGTGCAGCCAAACCACACACTCACACCAAAAACACCACAAGAGCTCACCTCAAGTACTCATACACAAATAATATCACTGCATAACAATGAAATTAAGATCAAATCATGTACAGAATTCAAACATCATCATAAAATAGAAGAGATCTAACATTTACAACTACTAATACAAAGATAGAGAGAGTAAGGAATCGACCCAATCCAAATCCTTGTTGAAGATTCACGGTTGGAATCGCTGGGTTGTCAATCCGCGTCCAAGCTCGGTCCTCAACTGCTGATGCGTGTCGGCAAGTGCACCGGTCGCTGTCAAGTAATAAATGTGGAGAATGGAATCCCCGGATGTCGGTCTCTTGAGGAATGCAGGTTGGGTGATCGAATCGCGTAGTGTGACTATTGTTACACAAGTGTTAACAAACACAAAAAGGGCGCTTTGGTTGGTTTTTCCTACTCTTAACAACAGTAAAAGAATTGCGGGTCGAAAACACCGCTTCGCAAGGTGAGATGGATGCGACGGCCGCGATGCCGTGCTTCGAGAGGCGGATGGAGCGTGCTCAAGTGCGAGAAGGTGAGGGTCGCAAACACCTCTTCACAAACGCCGTTAGCTCTTGCTAACGCGGATCGAACACCTTGTGTGCGTGAGTGAGTGAGTGGAAACGAAGTGATTCACAAGCAAGCAATGATGAAGTGCAAAGAAACATTCATTTCAAATAAACCAAACATCATACTATTCAGGTTTACAAGATTCAACGATTACAATGAAGGAAAGAAGGAAGAGATAACCGATGGGTGAAGACTAGCGGCCGTTCACGGCCGGAATGGTAGGTTGTCGGGCTACCTCCGGACTCGGGCGGACAATGCTTCCGGGGTAGAGAAACTGTCACGATTTCTCCACGTAGTTCCGTCGTCTTCTTCCTCAGATTTACTCTTCTTCTCGCCGGACTGGAATGGAAAACAGTTGCTTGAGGGCTTGCGGATGGTGGAGAACGCTCCCGGACAATGGAGAAAAGCTTGGAATGGTTGGAGAAGACTTCCCCTTGCGTAGGAGATGAAGTGGAGGTGTCCAAGAAGGGTAGTCGGCGGCGTACGGACTGGGAAATCCGCTCCCGGCGGCTCGATGCTGGCCTAAAAGCGAACAGGCTTATATATAGGCGCTGAAATGAATACTGCGCACGGTCATTGGCGCACGACCAGTGGTCGTGCGCACTGGAATTCTGCGATCGTGCGCGCTGCCTGGGCGGAGCCCTGCGAGGAAAGAAATTATAAAATACATGTTCGCACGACCAATGGCGCACGACCAGTGGTCGTGCGCACTATCGTAAGTGGTCGTGCGATAAGCTAGACAGAACTCATAAAAAGGGCGTTAAGTGCGCACGATCAGTGGCGCACGACCAGTGGTCGTGCGCAATAGAACCAGTGATCGTGCGCAGTGTTCCTGTACAGAATTGTACCGGGAACACCTGCACGACACCTGTTCCAGCATACAACACCGGTCTAGCCACTGAAAGTGGAATTTAACAGCACATGAAAACTAATAACGAAGTTAAGCACGAAATCACACCAAAACGGGCCAAAAGTGCACCTAGCATAGAATGATCAATATGAACTATAACAGGGCTAAAGTGCGGTGAAATGACTAAATAAACGGCCCAGGTGAGTCCATAAAAGTGTATATGATCAGGACTCATCACACCCCCAGACTTACCTGTTTGCGCGTCCCGAGCAAACGAATCCAGTGGAGTGTGAAAACGGTAGTTAACATAGAAAATTACACAGAGGAGTACGGTGCGAAGTAACATACACATGTGAGTAGAAATTCTAGTAACAAGAGATTCTAACTATGCTAACTAGTTTACGAAATTATTAAAGCATAACTAGAGATTTATCAAAACTCAGTTGGTGAATGATGAAGAATTCGAACGATCATGCCCGGTGTGAAAGTAACAAGACGCTAAGGCGGGTGTTGCACAAGGTCGGGGTTTAGGAATAACTCCGCTGAAGTCCATCAACGTCGTGAACCATACGCTCGCCCGGTCACACTCTCTCCACGGCGTTAGCAAACTCACAAGTCAAATCAATAGGGCTTTTAGGAGTATAATGGGGCTTAGGCTGCAGTATGATATTCAAATTTAAACACGATGGCTACGCAACCCAAGTGAGCTAACGGAACGCTGCACCACACAGAACCAAAAACAACGCTCGTGTGACACACCCCCAGACTTATCATGAAAACTAGGTGTGCACACGGCCTGCTTCACAATCACCAACAAATTTTCTATTTAGCTCGGGAGGATTTCTTTTCAATACACTTTTTCCAGATTTTGTTTTTCTTCTTTTTTACAATATACTTTTCTTCTTTTACTTATCCCCCAGTTGGTACAATTTCAGTGAAATGGCGTTAATTTACCCTTCTCATCACAACGATTCCATACATCACAACAAATGTAGAAAATGAGTGCAGATAACATCTATTTGGTTGCGACAGTGGGATAAGCTTCGGGCTTTGGTGGATGAGGAGGAGCTGATCAAAGGAGTGGTAGGCACAAATTTGGCATGCAAAGGTGAGCGAAAAGGACAGGGAATGACAAGGCTCAAACTAGCCAAAAGGTGGCCTACATCACGTTTAACTCGACGAATCGCTCTCGCCCATGCTTCGAGAGTCGCTTGGGGCAAGTTCTTAGCCCACGAGAAAGATAAACCTTCCTCCCGACTCGAGCAACACACGACTAGTGCTCGTACACACACAACACCGGGTTATCATCAATTTCATTCACATTCACCACTTGAGTATCATAAATCTAAATCTACGCAAAAATACTAAACATAAATTAGATGCATAAAGATAATCTAGTTTTACTCGAATTCTATTGTAGCATGCGGATGCGACTAGAACACTGCTCGAGTCAACATCGCACTGTAAATAGTAATTCCTAAGCTAACATCCTATTTCACATTCCTAACCAAAATAGTTCATTCGGAAACAAAACAAATAGGTAAGCGTGCACTCATGTGGGTGAAGTGGTGCATGAAGCGTGGAATAATGATAATGACAATGAAAGATTTAAAACACGTCTAGCATGCGGTGCAACTCGTGCGCAAAGTGGATAACACATGCTCTCCCCCAGACTCAATCTACATATTACCGGAAGATTGGTGTTAATTTCATGCACGATCCGCAACATCCGCCAACACGAGGTACAAAGCACACCTGCAAACGGTACAACTAAAAGCAGCAAAAAATAGATAAAAACTGAATTGAAACAGGTTAGAAAAACAAAAACAGCAATTTTGGGTTCTCCCAGCAGCACTTTTGTTTTATGTCCTTAAGCTGGACCAAATACCTGTATTATAAATGTTTAAAGAGCACAGAAATTAAATAAAAGTGCAAGAGAAAGTTTCACAAAATAAGAGAAATACAGAACATCAACTGTGAGCACTTTTATGGTGCTCGTCTCCCAATGTCACCAACTGACACTCCTTATTTATAATTGTGCCATCGTATAACTTCAGTCGATGTCCATTGACCTTAAATTTGTCTCCCTTATCCCCTGATATTTCGATGGCACCAAAGGGAGTGACGTCGGTCACCGAGAAAGGACCGCTCCACCTCGATTTTATCTTTCCTGGAAAGAGGCGGAGACGGGAGTTGTAAAGCAGCACTTGGTCCCCAATTTTGAACTCCTTAGGGATGATGTGTCGATCATGCCATTTTTTTGTTTTCTCTTTGTAGATGCGAGCGTTTTCATAAGCGAAATGCCGGAGCTCTTCCAATTCGTTGAGTTGTGAACGACGCGCCTTGGCCGCGGCTCCAATGTCCATGTTCAACAGTTTGGTTGCCCATAATGCTTTATGCTCCAGCTCCACAGGAAGATGGCATGCCTTGCCATAAACTAATTGAAACGGAGTCATGCCGATAGGTGTTTTGAAAGCGGTCTGGTAAGCCCATAATGCGTCGTCGACCTTTTTAGACCACTCCTTCCTATTTGAATGTATTGATTTCTCGATTATTCGCTTGAGCTCGCGGTTGGATACTTCTACTTGTCCACATGTTTGGGGGTGGAATGCTAAGGAAATTTTATGATGGACCCCAAACTTTTTCATGAGCTGCACAAACTGCTTATTACAAAAATGACTACCGCCGTCGCTGATAATAGTTCTCGGCGTCCCAAACCTGGAGAAGATATTCTTGTGGATAAAATGTAGCACCGTGCTGGCATCATTCGTGGCAACCGCCTCGGCCTCCACCCATTTTGAGACATAATCAACTGCCACAATGATATATTGCTTACCATGAGACATTGGGAAAGGACCCATAAAGTCTATCCCCCAGACATCAAATGGTTCGCAGACCAGCATGTTATTGAGGGGCATCTCGTTATGCCGGGAGATATTTCTGGTCCTTTGGAATTCGTCACACTTGGTGACATAAGCATGGGCGTCCCTGAAGAGGGTTGGCCAAAATAATTTGCATTGCAAGATTTTTTGCGCTGTTCGAACGGCCCCGAAGTGCCCGCCAGCTTCTCTGTCATGGCAGTGCTGCAGTATAGACTGAAAGTCGGCTTCAGGAACGTAGCATCTAATAATTCCATCACTGCACGTATGGAATAAGAGTGGGTCTTCCCAAAAATAGTATTTTGAATCAGAGGCAAGCTTCCGTCTTTGCTGAGGGGACAGATTCGGAGAAAGGGTTTTACAAGCCAAGTAGTTAGCAATAAGCGTACCATGGGGCTGTTGGATGAGGCGTAGTGATTGCGAATAACTTCTCATCCGGGAAATAATCGTTCATTTCCTCCATAAAGCTGTTGGGGATGTCGGCCGTCATGTCGTACTCCAACCGCGAAAGATGATCAGCTATCACGTTCTCCACCCCTTTCTTGTCTTTGATTACAAAATTGTATTCCTGCAAAAGTAAAATCCAGCGAATCAGACGCGATTTGGATTCTTTTTTTGCTGAAAAGATACCTGAGTGCAGCGTGGTCCGTGTACACGATTACTTCGAAAAGTACCAAGTATGAGTGACATTTTTCAAAGGCGAAGACCACGGCTAGCATTTCTTTCTCCGTGGTGGTATAGTTTGCTTGCGCGCTGTTGAGAGTTCGACTAGCGTACGCAATGGTGTGAAAAGTCTTATCTTTCTTTTGACCGAGTACAGCACCTACGGCCACATCACTTGCGTCACACATGATAATAAAGGGTAAATTCCAGTCGGGTGCCGCCAAAATTAGAGCCGAGATGAGTTGTCCCCGTAAAGTTTCAAAGGCCTGCATACATGCATCGTCGAAGTGGAAGGGGACATCCTTAACGAGTAAGCGAGATAAAAGCTTCGAAATGGATGAAAAGTCCTTAATAAACCTTCGATAAAATCCCACATGACCAAGAAAACTTCGTATACCTTTCACTGACGTAGGCGGAGGGAGGTTTCTAATAACACTTACCTTCGCTTGATCCACCTCGAGCCCTTGGCAGGAAACCTTATGCCCCAACACAATTCCTTCGCGCACCATAAAATGGCATTTCTCCCAGTTCAAGACAAGATTGGTGTCCTCACACCGCTTCAAAGTCTTGGCCAAATTCGCGAGGCAAGAATCGAAGCTGCTGCCAAAGAGAGTAAAGTCATCCATGAAAACTTCGAGGAAGTCTCCCACCATGTCAGCATACATCGTTGGAAGGTTGCTAGGGCATTACACAGTCCGAATGGCATTCTTTTAAATGCAAAGGTACCTGAGGGACATGTAAATGTTGTTTTGTCTTGATCAGACGAGTCTATTAAAATTTGATTGTAACCTGAGTACCCGTCCAAGAAACAGTAGTAGTCCTGCCCCACTAACTTTTCTAACATCTGATCAATGAAGGGGAGTGGGAAATGATCCTTTCGTTTAGCATCATTTAGCTTGCGGTAATCGATGCAGACTCTCCACCCGGTGATCATTCGGGTAGGTAGCAGCTCATTCTTTTCATTGGCAACAACGGTAATCCCTCCCTTTTTCGGTACCACCTGAACTGGGCTGACCCATTTGCTGTCGCTGATTGGGTAAATGATGCCAGCGTCTAAGAGCTTTATCACTTCTGCCTTCACTACCTCTTGCATTTTTGGGTTCAAACGCCTTTGGGGCTGTGCTGAGGGTTTGTACTGATCTTCAAGAAGGATCTTATGCATGCAGACAGTGGGGCTGATTCCCTTAATGTCTGCAAGAGAGCATCCGAAGACTTTATGGTACTTTCTCAGCACACCCACTAATGCGGTTTCGTTAGCTGCGGAAAGAGCTGCGGAAATAATCACTGGATGCGTGGCATTTTCTCCAAGAAAAACGTACTTTAGAGAATTCGGTAGTTGTTTGAGAGCCGGAAGAATGTTTGGATCAGCAGAATCACTGGATGGCCCTCCGATTGAATGTGGAATATCGGGCTGGTTCGAATGAGCCCCGTCATTGCCCAAGTCCTCGCGCCGCCAACACATCTCGCAGTCATCCAAATCCACATCGATCTGGTCATCGAATTCTTCAAGCAGCTCAGTCGGTTCGCATTCCATGATTTGGAAGAGTTGCGACGGGTTGTGGATGTTAAAGGATATAGCGTCCTCCCCCAATCTGAGCGTGAGCTCCCCCTGCTCCACATTAATGATAGCACGAGCTATAGCGAGAAAGGGCCGCCCCAAGATAATGGGCACCAAAGTATCAACCTTCATGTCGAGGATGACAAAATCGGCTGGAAATGCGAGGCCGTTTACTACTATTGTGAGGTCCTCGACAATTCCAGACGGTTTTTTGATCGACCGATCAGCTAGCTGTAGCATTACCCGTGTCGGCTTCAAGGTCCCTGCACCTAGTTCACGAAAGATAGAGAGCGGCATCAAGTTGATTGATGCCCCCAAATCACAGAGCGCTTGGCTGAAACGGTGATGACCGATCCTGCACGGAATAGTGAAGCTGCCCGGATCTTTGCACTTTGTGGGCATATTGGAGATGATGGCGGAGCACTCCTCAGTGAGGCCGATAGTCTTGAGATCCTCCAACAGTCTCCACTTCGAAATCAAGTCTTTCAAGAACTTGGAGTAGCCCGGCATTTGAGAAATGGCTTCAATCAGAGGGATGCTCACTTGCACTCCTTTCATTATTTCCAGGAATTTGCGGAACTGCTTCTCGGATTTCTCGTTTCGCAACCTGTGGGGGAATGGGGGATGAACAACACTTCTCGAGGGTTGTGCCTCGCTCACGAGGTCTGGCTCAACATGAATCTGAGTCTGCTTCTCGGCCATGTCTGAATTACACTTGTCAGTGGGCCTCACAAGTGATTCCTGTCGAGGAGGATAGTCAACACCTCTACCGCTTCTCAATCGCATGGTATTCACAGACTCCGGATGCTGACTTGCAAGCCCAGAAACAACATTGGTAAGAATCCCTATAGTGGAGTGAAGCTGTTGAATTGCGGAAGATTGGTCATTCATTTTATCCAGCATCCCGACCACCAAAGCTGCTAACGGCTCTGTTTGCCCTGATGGCACGTGACCCGCAGCTCCGTGGAATGTTATTGCGTTCACTTCAGCAGTACTGGGGGAAAGAATGACATGACTCCAGTGCTGGCTGGTGTGAACAATATTCACGACCACTTCCCATGCGTCCTTCCCCGATTTATTAAACAGGGCCCCTCCGGCTGCCACATCGAATAACAGACGGAATTTGTCCAACACGACGAAATAGAAAATCTGAATTAGAAAGACCTCTGATAGATCTTCACGGTAGCATCCCCGATGCAGGGATTGAAAACGCTCCCAAGCATCAACTAGAGTCTCCTCCTTTCCCTGACCGAAGGTTATGAGTTCCCTGTACTTGTCCAACACTCGGGTACGGTGTTGAAACTCATGCAAAAATCTCCCCTCGAGCTGCTTCCATGAGGTCGCCTCTTTTTTCCGGAAATCCCAGTACCAGCTTTTGGCTTTATTATGTAGGGAAAATGAAAATGCTAGGATCTTTTGCGGGTCGTTTTCAACTCCACTGAATATACATGTGTAGTAAATTTCTAAGAAGTTCTGCATGTGTTGCACCGCATCTTCATGTTTATCCCCACTGAACTTGCAGTTCCCAGTCATATACTCAATGATGTCGGAGGAAATCCCGAAGTCATGATCGTTCCTTTGTGCTTGAACCTTTAGATCATTTAAACTTCCTTGATAGATGTATTCCTGAATGGAGGTCATGCTAGGAATACTTGAAACCCAAAAGATTAGCGCACGATGGAAAGGACTAAGGTAAAGAAATGTGCGTATCAAAAATAAGCAAAGACAACAGAGGTAAACAAAGAGAATTAATAAAAGAGAAAAGTTCCTCGTGCAACAATTTTTCATGCAGACGAATTCGTCACGTCTGCATTCCCCGGCAACGGCGCCAAAAACTTGATGCGTGTCGGCAAGTGCACCGGTCGCTGTCAAGTAATAAATGTGGAGAATGGAATCCCCGGATGTCGGTCTCTTGAGGAATGCAGGTTGGGTGATCGAATCGCGTAGTGTGACTATTGTTACACAAGCGTTAACAAACACAAAAAGGGGGCTTTGGTTGGTTTTTCCTACTCTTAACAACAGTAAAAGAATTGCGGGTCGAAAACACCGCTTCGCAAGGTGAGATGGATGCGATGGCCGCGATGCCGTGCTTCGAGAGGCGGATGGAGCGTGCTCAAGTGCGAGAAGGTGAGGGTCGCAAACACCTCTTCACAAACATCGTTAGCTCTTGCTAACGCGGATCGAACACCTTGTGTGCGTGAGTGAGTGAGTGGAAACGAAGTGATTCACAAGCAAGTAATGATGAAGTGCAAAGAAACATTCATTTCAAATAATTCAAACATCATACTATTCAGGTTTACAAGATTCAACGATTACAACGAAGGAAAGAAGGAAGAGATAACCGATGGGTGAAGACTAGCGGCCGTTCACGGGCGGAATGGTAGGTTGTCGGGCTACCTTCGGACTCGGACGGACAATACTTCCGGCGTAGAGAAACTGTCATGATTTCTCCACGTAGTTCCATCGTCTTCTTCCTCAGATTTACTCTTCTTCTCGCCGGACTGGAATGGAAAACAGTTGCTTGAAGGCTTGCGGATGGTGGAGAACGCTCCCGGACAATGGAGAAAAGCTTGGAATGGTTGGAGAAGACTTCCCCTTGCGTATGAGATGAAGTGGAGGTGTCCAAGAAGGGTAGTCGGCGATGTACGGACTGGGAAATCCGCTCCCGGCGGCTCGATGCTGACCTAAAAGCGGAACAGGCTTATATATAGGCGCTGAAATGAATACTGCGCACGGTCATTGGCGCACGACCAGTGGTCTTGCGCACTGGAATTCTGCGATCGTGCGCGCTGCCTGGGCGGAGCCCTGCGAGGAAAGAAATTATAAAATACATGTTCGCACAACCAATGGCGCACGACCAGTGGTCGTGCGCACTATCGTAAGTGGTCGTGCGATAAGCCAGACAGAACTCATACAAAAGGGCGTTAAGTGCGCACGATCAGTGGCGCACGACCAGTGGTCGTGCGCAATAGAACCAGTGATCGTGCGCAGTGTTCCTGTACAGAATTGTACCAGGAACACCTGCATGACACCTGTTCCAGCATACAACACCGGTCTAGCCACTGAAAGTGGAACTTAACAGCACATGAAAACTAATAACGAAGTTAAGCACGAAATCACACCAAAACGGGCCAAAAGTGCACCTAGCATAGAATGATCAATATGAACTATAATAGGGCTAAAGTGCGGTGAAATGACTAAATAAACGGCCCAGATGAGTCCATAAAAGTGTATATGATCAGGACTCATCATCTGCGTCCGCGGTAAAGAAGGCTGTCACGACCTTCCAATGGCCTGTCTTCTTTGTGTCACGATCCGGCCGCACAACCTAGCTTTCTTCTCCTTGGATGTTGGTGGAAGTAGGGCTAGATCTCTCTCCTTGAAGTGCTTGGATGTTGTGAGGTGGCCTTGGGCAAAAGGTGGAGGATGAAGGGGAAAGAACAGAGCTGGAACACCCTTTGCGGCGGAAAAACACAGAACTTTACTGGGGGTCTGAAAACCTAAAAATCGTAGCTTAAATAGAAAGAATGCAGAATTTTGTTCATGCATGACCGTGCATTTTAGAAACGCACGACCGTGCGTGAACAAAATAAAACATTATTTTTTTAGACAAAAAAGGACATCGTGCAATTTTACTCACGCACGGTCAAAATAGACCTTGCGTAAAAACGCACGACCAAATTCAGAATGCTACTTTGGGCCATAGATGAGAGCGCACGATCGCAGCCGACCGTGCGTCAAGAAAACGCACGACCGTGTAATTCATGCAGACATGAAATCTGGGCAAAATGGATGTTCTACCCACCTGCACAACACCAAACAGCAATCACACAGCTGGGAATACCCTTCCAACTCAATCCAAATACAGAAAAAGGGTTGGGGAGCACCATGTGCTTACCCAAAACAAACATAGCGCGCAATTGCACACTAAAATGGGTCTAAATGAGCACTTAAAATGAAAGCGCGAATAAGTATAATATAAGCATTTAAGAACTAAAATTGAAGTGCAAAAGCAGGAAAACTAGCCCAGATGAGTCCATAAAAGTGTATATAACTGGGACTCATCGCACCCCCAGACTTACCTATTTGCACGTCCCGAGCAAACAAATCCTAAGCAGGCGGGAAAATGGAATAACTAGCTTAAAAATTACAAACTGTAGTACCATGTGAAGTCGCATGCTCATGTGCATAGAAAAATAATAGAGAAGATTTCTAATTATACACATTGTTTATAAATTTCTAATAGAGTAAATAACTATTACTTCTACTCAAAATGGGAGTCACGGTGAATCATCCGGTCACACATACGGAGAAAGTTAAATAAACGCTGAGACGAGTTTTGCCCAAGTTGGGGTTCCGGACAAACTCCACCAAAATCCATCGGTGTCGGAGACCATAAGCTCGCCCGGTCACATTCTCTCCACGACATTAGATTGGTTCAAAACGTGAGTCGGTACGGCTTTAGGTTTTAAATGGGGCTTAGGTTATGGTGAGGTAAACAAATATAAACATGAATGCTTGAAACGCCTAAACCCAAATGAGCTTTATTACAACTCCTCGCACAACAACATCGAAAGCAAGTGCACCACACCCCCAGACTTAGACTTTTGCAACATGGGTGTGTACACCACCCATTCCCAATATTTCAAAAAATATTCAATTTAGCATTTTTTTCTTTTTCATTTCAACAATTTTTTCAATCAATATATATATATATTTTTTCATTTTCTTTCTTTTCTTTTTAGCACATATTCAATGAACATAACCACATCTTCACATTATAATTCCACAATCAACACCACCACATTAAAATCTAAACAAAATGCTTGCATTTGGGTGTGCGACTAGGATTGGCTTTGAGGCTTTGGTGAGGTATAGGTGGAGCTAAACCAAAAGGATTGGCTAGGCAAAAAGGGGCTAGGAGGGAAGATATCAGGAATGACACAAAGGCTCAACCGGGCCAAAATGATGGCCTACGTCATTCTCATGCAAAAGAACTATCCTATGTCTATGCTTCAAGAATCGCTTGGGGCAAGTTCTTAGCCACCGAGAAAGATTATCCTTTCTCCCGGCTCGAGCAATACGCATCTAACGATACTTTACACACATCCCTATGCTACCTTTTGATTCACACCGGATTCATCATTTGAGTAGAGTAAACAATATTTACACTAAAAGAAATGCATAAAACTAAAAGTATAAAAGGAAATCTAATCTACACAAATCCATATACTCACATGAGTAATTGACTAGAAACACCGGAGTCAACATTTTACTCCACTACATAATTTAAAAGCCAGCACAATCATTTTCCCAAACACACAAAGGAAATGAGTTACTCGAAACGCGCCTACAACTAAGTGCATGCTCAAGTGGGTGTTGTGGTGTGCGGTAATGATGAACAATACTAAATAAATGAAATAAAGTTACTTCTAGTATGCAATGCAACATGTGCATGCCCAATGGGTAACGAGAAACAGCTCTCCCCCAGACATAATCTAAACAATCCAACACAAGATATAACCATGAATTTCAAAATGAAGCTAGGTGAAGAGAGTACCCAATGCTCAGAAGTGAGCATACCAGAAAATTGGCGTGTAAACCAAGAAAAAGCTGCAGCATCCTCCATCAAGAAAAAGGACCTGCAGGGGTGAGCTCCGCCAAAAACAAAAGGAAATATACAAAATAAAATGAAAAACACCAACTAAACTAAACTAGATGGAATAAAAATGCAAGAAAAGGTAAGATAACTACTGAGTTTATTGTCCTCCCAGCATGACTTATTCAAATTTAAAACAGTTCTAGCTAATGGGTCTATGAAAAGAAAAGTGCACAGGTAACTGTTCTAATATGCGTGTCGGTAGCGGGTACCGAGACGGTGATAGAACAGTCACGCCTCTACCCGAATATAGATAAAACCTGCCCATCAAAGGTAGAGGGAAAAGAAAGTAAGAAGAGGAGGAGGAGTCCTCCTCACTATTCTCACCAAAAACATCCTTGCCCAGCAAAGTGTCATTTTCAGGGAGGTGGCAGTAAGAGAAGGCAATGAATGAGGATTCCTCTATGGAGGAGGGATCAACCTCCTCACATGAGAGGATACACTCATCATTGACTTGAGCAAAGTGCTCCAAGTCCTCCTGGAGTACCTGTGAAGACTCAACCTGCACATGCTCAGATGAAGAAGGGGGGTTAGTAAATAAAAGAGAAGAATGACTTAAAGAATCAAAAATTGGGGAGTAGTCCCGGTCTCACTCCCGATAGGTTGGGGAACTAAGGTACTGCTGGAATTGTCATCAATGCTGCAGGATTCAGCGGGATCAACAGTGGCCAATCTAAGATTTGGACTTCCTCCACCGGTGCTGAGGTAAAATCCTCATCACCTAGAAGGTTATCCTCCTCCATCCGCGCATGCACAATACTTAGATCGCCAGACTCATCCTGCGACACATCATCAATGATGTCATCACAGACGAGCGTAGTAGTATGCACAAGAGGGGGAGGAATAGTGCTTAGATAAATGTCAACCAATGATTCCTCACAAAGAATCGACTCCACGCATGGTGATATATGCACATGGAGGATGGGCTCAACCATGTCAGAGCCTAGATCAGCCAGACATCTGGTGGCTGTGTCCACATCATCCCCTTTAAAGCATGAAAGTGATACAGGCACATAACCAGATGTTGAAGGTTTGTTGCCAGAAGTAGGAGTCGGGACGATCCAGATATCTGGCTTATCATCCTTGTCCAATTGGCGAAGATACTCGGCACAATCCTTTAGGGTGTGATCTATGCTTTGGCAAAATAAGCCCCGCTTTATATTACTCCTTGGTCCTTGAGGGGCCGAAGAGGAATATAAAAATGGTGTGTGCGGCGAGGACGAGTGGCCATAAGACTTGGGCACGGGGTATGAAGGACCGTAGGAAAACGATGCTCCATACTCTGGGCCACAAAAATTATGCCCACCATCTCTAGTAGGGCATCTATCACTAGTGTGGGAGATTTCTCCACACCAACGACAACGAATATTAAATGAAGCCCACATTGCGTGAAGATAACTCGATTCAAAAGAAAAACACTATTGTGCAAAATACTACACCCAACAATAATTACTAAAGCAACCTAATATAAAACAGTAAAACAGAATACGAACAAGTAAAACAAAAGGATGCAATTTACAAATGGAAGAACTTCTATCGCAGGTTCTCCCTCTCCAGAAACTCACACGACTGTGTTCCCCGGGAACATCGCCAAGAACTTGATGCGCAAATCTAACACACCGCTATAGGAGGTAGCGAGACTGCGACACAAAACGGAAGTGTACCGATCGTTAACTATTGAGGATGGACTTGAGATCGAAGTCCTTTAGGTTGGATGGATGCGAAAGGATGTGATTTGGTTTGTGGAAAATAAAGATAAACAACTACAACTATTCCTATGCAGGCCTTGAGCGCACTACTTCGCTAGGCGGGATGGAAACTACGTAGGCCTTGGACGCACTACTTCGCAAGGGCGGATGGACGAGTAGGCAAGCTGATGGAATGGTTCGCACCGGCGGAATGAGGGTCGCAAGCAGGTCGTCACAAAGCTCACACCTAGCAATTGCTAGTGCATCCAAACCACACACTCACACCAAAAACACCACAAGAGCTCACCTCAAGTACTCATACACAAATAATATCATTGCATAATAATGAAATAAAGATCAAATCAAGTGCAGAATACAAACATCATCATAAAATAGAAGAGATATAACATTTATAACTACCAATACAAAGATAGAGAGAGCAAGGAATCGACCCAATATGAAGCCTTGTTGAAGATTCACGGTTGGAATCGCTGGGTTGTCAATCCGCATCCAAGCTCGGTCCTCAACTGCGTCCTGGGTAAAGAAGGCTATCACGACCTTCCAATGGCCTGTCTTCTTCGCGTCACGATCCGGCCGCACGACCTAACTTTCTTCTCCTTGGATGTTGGTTGTAGTAGGGCTAGATCTCTCTCCTTGAAGTGCTTGGATGATGTGAGGTGGCCTTGGGCAAATGGTGGAGGAAGAAGGAGAAAGAACGGAGCTGGAACTCCCTTTGCGGCGGAAAAACGCGGAACTGTACCGGGGGTCTGAAAACCTAAAAATCGCAGCTTAAATAGAAAGAGTGCAAAATTTTGTTCATGCGCGACCGTGCGTTTTAGAAACGCACGACCGTGCCTTTTAGAAACGCACGACTGTGCCTTTTAGAAACGCACGACCGTGTGTTTTAGAAACGCACGACCGTGCGTGGACAAAATAAAACATAATTTTTTTAGACAAAAAAGGAGATCGTGCGATTTTACTCACGCACGGTCAAAACAGACCGTGCGTAAAAACGCACGACCAAATTCAGAATGCTACTTTGGGCCATATATGAGAGCGCACGATCGCAGCCGACCGTGCATCAAGAAAATGCACGACCGTGCGATTCATGCAGACATGAAATTTGGGCAAAATGGATGTTCTACCCACCTCCACAGCACCAAACAGCAATCACACAGCTGGGAATACCCTTCCAGCTCAATCCAAATACAGAAAAAGGGTTGGGGAGCACCATGCGCTTACCCCCAACAAACATAGCGCGCAATTGCACACCAAAATGTGTCTAAATAAGCACTTAAAGTGAAAGCGCGAACAAGTAAAATATAAGCAATTAAGAACTGAAATTGAAGTGCAAAAGCAGGAAAACTAGCCCAGATGAGTCCATAAAAGTGTATATAAGTAGGACTCATCACCAAGTAACCTCCTCAACCGTGTGAACGATTCCTTCAACAACAGCTTTGTGAATATGTCAGCGACATTCTCCTTGCTCTGCAGATGCTCAACAATAAGAGATCCCTCCAGAATGAAATGGTGTTGAATCTCTATATGCTTGGTTCGCGCATGACAAATTGGATTGTTCACCAGTTTTAGGGCACTCTCATTGTCACCCCGATGCTGAGTAGGACCATGCACCTCCCTATGAATGTCCTCCACAAGCCTCCTAAGCCAGATGGCTTCCTGAGCTGCCAAAGCCAAAGCTTTATATTCCGCTTCTGTGGTAGAGACAGACACAGAATCCTGCTTCTTGTTGCACCATGATATAGCTGTAGAGTCTGTCACAAAGACGTATCCAGAAGTCAATATCCGATCATCTGAATCTCCTCCATAATCAGCATCCATGTATCCATGCAAGAAAAATCTCGAGTCCTTCTCGTAGAAGAGACACAAATCAGAGGTAGTCTTGACATACTTCAAAATGCTCCTCGCCGCCACCAGATGTGGCTTCCGTGGCTCTACCATTGGTGATTAAAATTCCGCTTGCACGAAATAAAATCCGAACTAGCAATCCGAGAAGGCAAGTATACCTATCGAACTGTAGTGTAGGAACACAAGTGTCGTATTGAAATCTGGGAACCGTTGATTACTTATACTCAACCGAATTACTATTATTTTATCTTAATAATTTTTTGGAAGGTTTTGTTTGCTAAGTTGAAATAAAAGCTGGATAAAAGTACGGCTCAACGATGATTAAGAAATAGCACTCGATCTTGACTTACTTCAGCTTAAGTTGATCAAAATTCAAAAGCAAACTTAAATCTTAATAAAGTAAGGGTAGCTTGACTGTGGGGGTTCCTATAGTTTGAACATGCTTCTCTCGAAGATAAGCCCAACTGAGTTTAGGAAAATCCGACCGAACTCTCGTCCCGTATTCGAATACCTAAAACTCGCTTTAAGTGGTGAACCCCGATATTGGATTTGACTCCAATCCAGGAGATTTACGTCATTCTCTCTCGAGAAATGCATGCAACTCTCTTTACTCTTAAGCGCTCACTTCAGACTATCGGCCTCTCGGCTATCCTAGAATGAAAGCAAAGGTGGGGACTATATATCGATATTATAGCTCCACTAAATTTTAATTAAGAGTAAATCTAAGGCCCAAGACTTTAGAAAGTGAAAGAGGGTTAAAGGATCATAACTTGATCAACTCATCCTCAGATCATCAAGATTGAGTACTCTAAGGATTTAGTTACTCATGGTGAAGGGGTAGGGGAGAGAAATGAGGAAGATATTAAGAGAACAAAAACATACGATTTTTATTAAAATAGAGTTCAACTGAAGATATATTTGCATGGAAAGCCTACAAAGCATTAGCAATACATTATGAAAGGAAGTTACAAGGGCATTACAACATTCATAAGAAAACTAGAAAAAGAAGTGCATTGAAATAAGAGAGAGAGATAGAAAGAGAATACAAAAATAACATGAAAATCACTGAAAATAAAGCAGTAGCACCCTTTCTCTCTACAAAAACTAATTGGTGAAAGCTTGGAGGTCATCCCAATTTATAAAAAAATTTCTACCTCGGTCACGCCCTAGGTCACGCCCGTGACCTGGGGGCGTGACTTGTTTAATCAATTCTGCGGCTTGGATCAGGTTCGGCGCATGATTCTGACATGATTTGATGGGTCACGCCCCCAGGTCACGCCCGTGACTTGGGGGCGTGGCTAATTCGGTGGTCAGCTAGTCATGGGCGCTGGCACGCGATCATGGGAGCTGGCGGCTGGCTGACATGGCAGTCACGGGCGTGACTTGAAGCACGCCCGTGTAACTTTGGGCGTGACCAATTCGGTGGTCAAGCTAGGAATGGGCGCTGGCACGCGATCATGGGCGCTGGAGGATGGCTGACGTAGTAGTCAAGGGCGTGACTGGAAACACGCCCGTGTAACAGAGGCGTGTCCTCCATTTTTTACGGCTGGGCGAAACTGATTGCGCGGTGAGCTAGTCACGGGCTGGTCACGGGCGTGACTTGTGTGTCACGCGTGTGTACTTTGGGCGTGTCTGACCAAAACTTCTTAATTATGATGGCAGCAACTTAACTGCTAACAGCAACTTATACTCCCTAGGTCACGGGCGTGACCTAGGAAAATTTGCATTTTTGACCTAAAAATTCAAAAAACTTAAGTTAGCAATAAAATTAGGAAAATGACCAAAAATTGCATTTAGAGAGACAATAATAAGCAAAAATTAAGAGTAGATAACCTAAAAATAACCTAATTAAACTAATTAGATTTACCACTATCAAATTCCCCCAAGCTTACACTTTGCTTGTCCCCAAGCAAAGAAATATGCATTAGCTAATAAAAAGGTGACTAATCAAAAAGATTTAATTATGCTAAACACGAGTACCTTGCGAAATTCTAAGTAGGGAGAATAGTGAAAAGGAAACCTAAAATAAGTACTTTATTTAAGCTTAATTTTTATACCCTTTACTAACAAAAATTAATCATCCAAAATTTTAACTAAAAAGTTTTTAAATAAAATTAAGCAAAGTAACAAGTGAGAGAGTGCATTGAATTGTTACTAAACCCTAAGAGACAAATTATAATTATATCATTCTAAGAACAAGGATCTAAATTCATACCCAAAACTTAACTATTCTACTCTTCTTCTTTACTTAGCCAGAGCAAATTTAGGAGCATGAATCAAGAGGACTTTATTAGGACCGAAATGTTTGGTTTAGGCATATGATTTGGAATGGAAATCGAAGATAAAAGTGGTGGCTATAGTCACACTAAACCATAAACATGAGTTTTATAAACATTTCGATATGAATGATAAGAGGTAATCCTTCATTATAAGCATATAGCATATTTTCTTTCTTTCTCTTTCATAGCCATTCTTTTTTTTTTGAAATTTTGGCAAAGATAACTAATACAAATATGCTTAAAATATCTTCTTTTTGAGAAAATTCTTTTCTTTGAAGCTTTCCATGCAATAAACCAATCACACTATTTAAAAATTTAAATAAAACTCAAAGTGTTAGTGTGATTTAAATAGGTTTGGAAATTTTGGCTTTGGTGAAAATTTTGATAAGTGGAGGTGACAATAAAACATGGAAAAAGGCTCAGAGGAGGCTAACAAAGGGTTTCTTTTCAAGGGTTGGCATGAATGCTCAAACTTAAACAAAAAAAATGGCCTAAATCATTTTCATTGCTCCTAAATTTATTTAAAGCATAAGTTTTGAAGGATTTCAAAAAGTAAGCCCTAGATATTAAATAAAGACTAATGAACTTATCCTGAAAATAAGAATAATAAGCGTCTAGGATTATTCACATTTACTACACTAATCAAAAGTTAACCTTGCAAAATATATCTAAAAATGAAGAGGAAAATAGTGGATGAAGAATTTTTAAGAAAGTAAAGAAGATAAAAGAGAAAACGATAAGGAAAGTACAAGATTTTAGAAAAACTTTTCACATTAACATGCTAGCTGGAATTAGAACACTACATGAGTCAACAATTTACTTGTGAAACATAATTAAAAAGTTGGATTAGAAATTTTGAAATTAACTAAGGCTATATAAAATATTTTGGGAAAAACAAAACATAAAGCAAGGGGTACTATTGATTTTACCAAAATCTAATTTAAACTACTAAAACAAAAGAAAAGAAAAGAAAAGAAGACATTCTCCCCCAAGCTTATGATAAACATTGTCCTCAATGGAAAAGGAGAGTGAAGGAAGGGGCAACTAAGAAAAGAAACTAAAACTGAAAAACTGAAACAGGCACTTCCCTGGATTTATGGGCTTGAAAGGATGTGTGATGCCGCTCCCCCTTGTTGGCTCTTTAGATCTTCATGAAATATCATCTTGAATTTTTCTTGAAATCAGCAACATTGGAGTAGGCGATCACCGAAGTTGAGAGTATCGGAGCCGCCCAGTGCCAAAGAAAAATTAAAACAACAAATTTTAAAAACCTTGGGTTGCCTCCCAAGAGCGCCCTCTGTTTAATGTCGTTTGAGCTCGACTAAAAGAATATAGTTCAAAAGTAAGTCCAAATTATTACGGTCCAGACAAAAGAAGTTTTTCACTGTCCATGTCAACATTGTCACCAGAAAAATAAAGTTTTAGACGCTGCCCATTAACCTTGAAATCACCCTTATCTGAGTGTGATATCAAAATAGTACCATACGGATAAGCTTCCTTTATATTAAAAGGACCTGACCATCTAGATTTTAACTTTCCAGGAATTAAACGTAGACGAGAATTATAATGCAATACTTGGTCGCCTGGTTTAAATTTTTTCGGGTGCCTTAAATTTTTATCGTGAAAGTAATTCATTCGTGCTTTATATAATTTATTATTTTCATACGCATTGGAGCGCCACTCGTCGAGTTCGTTGAGTTGGAATTTTTGAAGATCGGTGGTGGAGTGGGGATCAAAATTTAAAAATTTAAGGGCCCAGAAAGCACGATGTTCTAATTCGACCGGTAAATGGCATGATTTCCCATATACTAAACGATATGGTGTACAACTGATGACGGTCTTGTACGCTGTTCGGTAAGCCCATAAAGCATCGTCTAATTTATATGACCAGTCCTTACGTGAGGTGGAAACAGTCTTTTCGAAAATACATTTGATTTCTCTATTCACTACCTCGACCTGGCCATTAGTTTGGGGGTGGTATGCAGTTGAAAGCTTATGTGTAACGCCATACTTAAAAAGTGTTTTTGCAAGTTGTGCGTTACAAAAGTGCAAACCCCTATCGCTAACGATGGCCATAGGAGTACCGAATCGAGAAAATAATTTTTTTAAGAAAATAATAACCACTCGGGAGTCATTGGTAGGAAGAGCTTGGGCCTCTTCCCATCGAAATACGTAATCTACCGCAACTAAGATGTATTTATGTAACGCCCCCGATTTTTCGATATTTGTTTGATTCAGTGATGGCGTGTTAATGACGTCGGGGCGTTACTTTTAACGTCGAGTTAGCGGCGCGTTGCCGTTTGCGCGTTTTTGCGTCCGTTTGGGTCAAGTCGACCAAATTTTGCGACGACCCGGAATTGGAAAATTTTACGTTAGGAAATTTGATTATTTAATTTTAGACTTGCCTATCTAGTTTCGTCGCGATCCGAGCCATTTTGGAGCCTCGGCATATTGTAGGAGTTTTGTATATATTTAAAGCTCGTCGTAACTTCCGCCATTCATATCTCGAAAACGGCACGTCGGATTTTGATTCCAACTTCGCCGTTGGATTCGTAACGCCGCCGTTCACTTTAGGCGAAATTTTCGTCGGATTCGGCGTTCGTTTATTTTTAGTGATAAAATAATAATAATAATAATAATATTATAAAAAAAATCAGAATGTGTATGTATATACGTTCATTATTAGAAGCATGCGTCGACTCACCCTCCCTCTTACGTCGACTCCTTGCATGCTGGCGTCGATTTCTCCAGCTCCACATGCGTCGACTTCCCTCCTCCCCCTTGCGTCGACAACTTCAGCTCCTGCTATTATTAATAGTAATAATAATAATGATATTATTATTATTAAAATTATATGTTGTTGCCTAAAAGAAAACGAGCCTGCTTCTTCCTCATTCTGTCTGAACCAGAGAGAAAAGCGAGCAGCGGGAGTGGCAATTTCGTGAATCTTCCGGACGCCGCCGACGGAGCTCCGGTGGTCGAAATCGCGAGCCGAGCATAGATTCGGAAAGCTCTCAACGAGAGCTTCGTCCTCGTGGTAATTTCCTCCCGTTTCGTGAAACTTTTTGTTAGGTCTTTTGTACCCTAACCTATTCTAGCCCGATCTCTTGTAGATGTTGACTCCTCTCGCCTTCTCGTAATCCGATCTACAACGGGGAGCGATTCGGAGAGTTTTTCCAGTAAAACCTAAGGCAAGTGGTGTTCTTGCCCTTGCTCTTTCTCTTTGCCATATAACCGCTCCAAGCCGGTGCTCTCGATCTAACTGCGCCTTATCTCCTTTTTATTCTCTATTATTGCTGCTAATAATTTGACATTATGCCAGTTAATGAAAGATCAAAAAGATTTTTGTTAGCTTCATATTTCCTTGATTTTCCTCATTTGATACTTGCCTTATGGTATGATATGTTCTGTTGGGCCTCGCCCTTTCCCTTTGAAATTGCATGAAAATATAAATTCTGTTGGAGGCCATACGCGGTGTGGTTTTTGCCCCCGGTGCGGTGCTCTTTTAAGCTTTTGATTAGGAGGCTGTACGCGGTGTGGTTTTTGCCCCCGGTGCGGTGTCCTCTTAAGCATTTTGATTGGGAGTCCGTACGCGGTGTGGTTTTTGCCCCCGGTGCGGTGCTCTTCTTTTGGATGAGCTGATCCGTCTCTTTAATTCTGAACAAGAGTAACATGATTAATAAGTTGAAAACAGATTGATTTTCTTTTGCTTATGGCGAGTTTTGTCATCGCCTGTGTTCTCACCTCTGTTTGGTGAGCATATTCTGCTGATTTTTAGTTGCTCTGCTGTTTCCTTTTCTGCTGGTGATTAGATATTTCTGCTGTTTCTTTTCCTGTCGATTACTTGCTGCTAGCTTTGTCATGACTGACCCTTGCATCTTCTGTTTCCCTCCGGTCTCGCGGAGGTTTGCTTACTTTCTTATTTTCTGCACCACTTGTACTTGTTTCTGAGGTGTTCTTTCTTTGAATGCCTCAGGTTCCGGACAGTAGCAGGTGTTAGTGCGGAGCTTCTTTAGTTGCCGTCTTCTGACTCTCTTGAGGTAGAGCTTTCTGTGGACTTGTCGGCCCATGGGTTTGTGTCAGGTGTTGACGCCCGTGGTGCCGTTTAGTTAGATTTTTGTTTCACTGCTGCTGTTACTTGTGGACCACTTTTGAACACTTGTTCTGGAATGGTTAGATATTGGTGGGCTTTATGGCTCCTTGTTAGATATGTTAAGGTAATTGTTGCTTTGCATATCATGTTTTGAGATGCTAATCTCACTACTTTCTGCGCGTGATAAATCTACTTTTATATATAGTAAATCCACACATTCGATCTTGCATGGTGCACCTCATTAGGTCTTCATGTTCACTTAGGCCACTAAGTAATTAAATCAAGTATTTTTCCGCTGCGTAAAACTATATTTTTAAAAGCGTGGACTAGTTGATCCACCTAGCTGAGGGACGCGGCTTGTTAATCTTTTTGCATAAATTATATTTAAATCTCTTTGAGTTAATAATAATATTTGCTTGACTGCGAAGAAGGATGAATTGCCTTAACATCAGTAGGCGTCCCCTACGTGACGTGGCATCACAATGCGTAGCTTTCCCTACTCTGATAGCATTTTAAATGTTGGGAAAATGCGGGTTGTGATAGTTGGTATCAGAGCTAGGTTCTGTGAAAAAGGTAGTTGGGTGGTTTGGCATGTGAGCCAAACAACCGCTATCCTAAGCAGAACCTCATTAGACCATTTCATTATATACAGACACCGATATGTCATCAATATGTTTTGACTGAAGCATGGACACAACACTCATAGCATGATAAGAAGTATACGGGGCATATTATGTAGTATGGGATGCATAATATGTGTTTGTATATGGATCCACCATAGGTGGCAACATGTGACGGTTATGTAGTATGGGATGCATAACCACCATTACATGGATGCCCATTAGCACGTTTTCCTTTTTTTCGTTACATGTAATGTTATGTAGTATGGGATGCATAACATTACATGTGTACGCCGCTCATAACATGCATTAAGGCCTCTTTCTAGAATGCATAGCACTGCATACATTCATATCATCGCATAAGCACGCGTGCTAAGTTAAAGACATACCAGATGACATATGTACACACATGATTTGAAAAGAAATTTAAATATTCATGCACTCATGTCATAGCACAAGAGTCAATAGGATGATGATGCATCATCCTAAGTTAATCATGGCATCATTTCATGAAATTCCCGAACAAGGTAACAGCAATAGCAGGTTGTTTTCTTTCCTGTTCCGAATCGATCCGTGAATTTTTTCTGAGTCTGTTTGACTTAAGCTCTGTAAGTCTGTTTCTGATTGAATGTTTATCATTCTTGTAGACATGTCTCGTAGGAGAGTGACACAATCGACTCCCCTTCCTTAGGGAGAGTCTTCTGGTGGTCGGATTGAGTCCATGATCGAAAGCCTGTGACAGAGCAATGAGGCTTTGTCGAGGCAGTTGGTTGCGATGCAGACTCAGATTCAGTCCTTGGTGTCTGCTGCCTCGGCATAGCAGCCTGTTGTGCAAGAACCGATGGTGAGCCCAGTCATTCCTGCTCCCCTTGTGCCTCCAGTGGCATTGCCACCGGAGATGAACTTCATTTCACACTTTCAGCGTTTGGGACCTCCTACCTATGATGGTAAGGCAGACTTCATGGCCCTGGATGATTGGGTGATCAGCATGGAGGAGAAGTTCTCCTATTCAGGTGTCTCGGAGGCTTCGAAGGTGATGGTGGCTGCTTATCAACTGAAGGGTTTGGCTAAAGGTTGGTGGATTAGGGAAAAGGAAGGTCTCGCCGAGGGATGCTCTTGGGAGACTTTTAAGAAGTTGTTGCTTAAGAAGTTCCTCCCTTCGGTTGAGCACGACCGATTGATGAACAACTTTCTGCATCTGAAGCAGAGGCAGCTCACCATCAGTGAGTACGAGATCGAGTTCAGCAAGTTGAGTAGATTCGCCCCCGAGTTGGTGGCCTGAGAGGAAGGTAGAGTGAAGCGATTTTTGGGTGGTCTCACTGGCGACGTCCAGCAGTGGGCTAGCGCCTATGGGTCAAAGACTTATGCTGAAGCGGTGGAGGCCGCATTGAAGGCCGAATCTATTGAGAAGACGAAGATTCGTGGGCAGCAGATAAAGAGTGATAAGAGGAAATCTGATGATCGGGAGAGTTCTAAGGCGTCTCACTCAAACTTGAAGAAGAGGGGTGTGGGGCACTGTAGCTTCTGTGGCAAGCGAGGCCATCAGTTCTAAAGGTGTTTCAAGAGGCTCGAGGCGCTGGAGCCGTTAAAGGTTAGTGCAATTCAGGACGCACCTAAGGCGGTCCTAGTGTGTTCATTCTGTTCTAAGCCCGGGCATGAGGCGGCCCGATGTTACAAGAAGGCTGGTTGTTGTTTCCTGTGTGGGAAAAAAGGGCATCGTAGGGCCGACTGCCCGAATTCGCAGACCGTGACTTTAGCGGTTCCTTTGCAGTCCTTGGCGCCGCCCCCGCAGTTCGTGGGCAAGACTAAAGGCAAGCTTAATGTGCTGACTAGAGAGGAAGCTCAAACCTCAGCGCACGTGATATCTGGTTAGTTCCTTTCCTCCAAACTTGTTCTCCTTTTTCTAAAATTTAGCTCACTAGTTGTCTAGTGACGCACGCTTATTTAGGTGAATTCAAGGTGAAGAATAAGTGGGCGCGTGTCCTATTTGATTCGGGAGCGTCTCACTTTTTCGTTGCTAGGAGTTTAGTTGATAGGCACTGATGGTCTATTGACCGGTTGGATGATGCCTTGTCCGTGAAGTTTCCATCTGGTGATCAGGTTACGTCAGATCGGGGTATCCGGGAGTGCCCCATTTCTTTGGGTGGTGTCCAGGTTCTAGCGGATTTGAAGATGCTAGATTTGGCAGATTTCGAAGTGATTCTCGGGATGGACTGGTTGTCCAAATATGATGCCGTGATCAAGTGCAAGGAGAAGCGGCTAGATTTCAAGTTGGGAGACGGACGTCCTTTTAGCGTTTATGGTTTACCTCGGGTGAGTTCTCCGATTATTTCTGCGGTATGCGCCCGCCGAGCTTTAGCCTCTGGTTGTTTGGGTTTTCTGGTTTCTATCTGCGCTGTGGATGCTTCTCGTGTGGAGCCAACCGTGGAGGGTATCCCGGTGGTGCGAGAGTTTCCCGATGTTTTTTCGGACAAGCTTTCCGCTCTTACTCCCGAAAGAGAGGTGGAGTTCTCCATAGACCTCAAACCAGGCACCCGGCCCATTGCCAAGGCACCGTACCGCATGGCGCCTCGTGAGTTAGAAGAACTGCGTGTTCAGCTGGATGAACTTCTGGAGTGTGGTTTCATCAGACCGAGTACTTCTCCATGGGCTGCTCCTGTTCTCTTCGTAAAGAAGAAGGACGGTTCCATGAGGCTGTGTATCGATTATCGGGAGTTGAAAAAAGGTGACGATCAAGAATAGATATCTGTTACCGCGGATTGATGATTTGTTCGACCAGCTGCGTGGGTGCACCAGATTCTCGAAGATTGATCTTCGTTCAGGCTAACACCAGTTGAGGGTTCGTGAGTCAGACATTCCTCTGACGGCTTTTAGATCCCGGTACGGGCACTTCGAGTTCCTCGTGTTGTCCTTTGGTTTGACCAACGCGCCTTCTGCGTTCATGGATCTGATGAATCGGGTATTCAAGCACTTTCTTGATCGTTTTGTGGTCGTCTTTGTCGATGACGTTCTCATCTATTCTCACAGTGATGAGGAGCATGCCTATCACTTGCGTCAGGTCCTGTCTGTCTTGAGAGAGCATAAGTTGTATGCTAAGCTGAGCAAGTGCGAGTTTTGGCTGCCTCAGGTGTCCTTTTTAGGACATGTGGTGAGCAAGGATGGAATCTCGGTTGATCCCGCCAAGATTTCAGCGGTGATGGATTGGAAGAGACCTTCTACTCCAAAGGAGATCAGGAGTTTCTTGGGTTTGGCCGGTTATTATAGGAGATTTGTGGAGGGTTTCTCCACATTGTCCGCTCCGATGACTCGGCTTACGTAGAAGAATGACGCCTTCATTTGGAGTGATAAGTGTGAGGAGGCTTTCCAAGAGCTGAAGAGAAGGTTGTGTTCTGCCCCAATTCTCATTCTGCCTATTGAGGGAGTGGAGTTTGCGGTGTATGTTGATGCTTCCCACATCGGACGTGGATGCATTGTGATGCAAGAGGGAAAGGTGATCGCTTATGGATCTAGGTAATTGAAGGTTCATGAGAAGAATTACCCCACCCATGATTTGGAGTTTGCGGCGGTGATCTATGCCCTGAAGCTATGGAGACACTTACTATTTGGCGCTGTGTGCAAGATTTATACTGACCATAAAAGCTTGAAGTATGTATTCACACAAAAGGAGCTGAATTTACGCCAGCGCCGGTGGTTGGAAAATTTTGCTGATTATGAAGTGGATATCCTTTATCATCCCGGTAAGGCCAATGTGGTGGCCGATGCGTTGAGTAGGAAGACGGCTCAGATCTTCAATTTATCTGTTCAAGCCTTAGTTGAGGAGTTTCTTTTGATGGATATTTCGGCGGTAAGCCGTGGCGAGCGCACTCGTTTGGAGGCAGAAGAGCCTTCGTGGATCACCCTCATAAGGTTACGTCAGAAAGAAGACCCAGATCTTCAGCATCTCCGAGGAAGGACCGAGAAAGGAGAACTACCTGATTTCTCCATTGATGAGCTTGGCACCCTCTTGTTTAGAGGTAGATTCTGTATCCCGGCGGTGGAAGATATTCGAGTTATGATTTGCAGGGAGGCTCACGGATCTAGTGTGACCTACCACCCGGGTTCCACCAAGATGTATAGAGATTGGAAGCAAATCGTGTGGTGGTTGGGCATGAAGAACGACATTGCCAAATTTGTATCGAAGTGCTTCACATGCAAGCGGGTGAAGGCCGATCATGGTAGGCCTGGAGGAAAACTGACCCCTTTGGAGATCCCCATGTGGAAATGGGAAAGCATATCGAAGGACCTTATTACGGGTTTACCGAGGTCCCCTCGTGGACATGATTCAGTCTGGGTTATAGTTGATCGATTGACGAAGTGTGCGCATTTCGTCCCCTTCAAAGTTGGTTATTCTATGAAGAAGATAGCAGAGTTATATTTGGATGAGGTCATTCATTTGCATGGATTGCCAGTGAGTATCGTGTCAGATAGAGACTCTAGGTTTACGTCGCGATTCTGGCAGAGCTTACAGGGAGCCTTGGGCACCGACCTCAGGTTTTCGACCGCATACCATCCGCAGACCAATGGTCAAACAGAGCGAGTTAATCAGATCGTGGAAGACATGATCAGGTGCTACATTTTGGAGCATGGTGGAGCTTGGGACGAGCGCCTCAGACTCATGGAGTTTGCATATAATAATAGCTTCCAAGAAAATCTGCAGATGGCCCCTTTTGAAGCGTTGTATGGGAGGCGCTGCAGGACTCCCTTGTTTTGGGCCGAAGTCGGTGAGAGACCGTTGCTAGGTCCGGAAGCTTTACTGGAAATGGAGGAGGCGGTGACTAATATTCAGGAGAAGCTTCGCGTTGCTCAGGAGCGGTACGAAAAGTGTGCCAATCAAAGAAGGGCAGATATGGAGTTTGCGGTTGGGGACAGTGTTTTTCTGAAGGTCTCTCCGATGCCAGGCGTTAAAAGATTTGGGAAGAACCACAAGTTGGATCCCAGATATGTTGGGCCATTTCAGGTCATTGAGCGCATCGGAGTGTCCGCTTATAGATTGGAGTTACCTGCTACCTTCCCTGGCGTCCATGATGTGTTCCATGTGAGTCAGTTAAGGAAGTGTGTCCGCAGTAATCGTCAAGTCCTCGATTCGGTGCCTCAGATTCAGCCCAATTTATCTTATGTTGAGGAGCCTGTTCGGATTTTGGAAACCCAAGAGCGGGTGTTGCGTAGGAAAACCATCCCCATGGTAAAAGTCCTTTGGCGGAATCATGACGTCGAGAGCGCAACATGGGAGCTGGAATCGGCTATGCGGGAATCTCATCCGCACCTTTTCAATTAATTGGCTCAGGTAAAAATCTCCTTTTCTTTTTCCTGCACCATTTGATTATCTATCCTAGATTTCCTTTCCTGCATCATGTATGATACATTTTAATGTGATGGTAAATCTCTTTTTCTGCCCTACGTCAAGTTTCGGGATGAAACTTTCTTTTAGGTGGAGTGGCTGTAACGCCCCCGATTTTTCGGTATTTGTTTGATTCAGTGATGGCGTGTTAATGACGTCGGGGCGTTACTTTTAACGTCGAGTTAGCGGTGCGTTGCCGTTTGCGCGTTTTCGCGTCCGTTTGGGTCAAGTCGACCAAATTTTGCGACGACCCGGAATTGGAAAATTTTACGTTAGGAAATTTGATTATTTAATTTTAGACTTGCCTATCAAGTTTCGTCGCGATCCGAGCCATTTTGGAGCCTCGGCGTATTTTAGGAGTTTTGTATATATTTAAAGCTCGCCGTAACTTCCGCCATTCATATCTCGAAAATGGCACGTCGGATTTTGATTCCAACTTCGCCGTTGGATTCGTAACGCCGCCGTTCACTTTAGGCGAAATTTTCGTCGGATTCGGCGTTCGTTTATTTTTAGTGATAAAATAATAATAATAATAATAATAATAATAATAATAATAATATTATTATTATTATTATTATTATAAAAAAAATCAGAATGTATATGTATATACGTTCATTATTAGAAGCATGCGTCGACTCACCCTCCCTCTTACGTCGACTACTTGCATGCTGGCGTCGATTTCTCCAGCTCCACATGCGTCGACTTCCCTCCTCCCCCTTGCGTCGACAACTTCAGCTCCTGCTATTATTAATAGTAATAATAATAATGATATTATTATTATTAAAATTATATGTTGTTGCCTAAAAGAAAACGAGCCTGCTTCTTCCTCATTCTGTCTGAACCAGAGAGAAAAGCGAGCGGCGGGAGTGGCGATTTCGTGAATCTTCCGGACGCCGCCGACGGAGCTCCGGTGGTCAAAATCTCGAGCCGAGCATAGATTCGGAAAGCTCTCAACGAGAGCTTCATCCTCGTGGTAATTTCCTCCCGCTTCGTGAAACTTTTTCGTTAGGTCTTTTGTACCCTAACCTTTTCTAGCCCGATCTCTTGTAGATCTTGACTCCTCTCGCCTTCTCGTAACCCGATCTACAACGGGGAGCGATTCAGAGAGTTTTTCCAGCAAAACCTAAGGCAAGTGGTGTTCTTGCCCTTGCTCTTTCTCTTTGCCATATAACCGCTCCAAGCCTGTGCTCTCGATCTAACTGCGCCTTATCTCCTTTTTATTCTCTATTATTGCTGGTAATAATTTGACATTATGCCAGTTAATGAAAGATCAAAAAGATTTTTGTTAGCTTAATATTTCCTTGATTTTCCTCATTTGATACTTGCCTTATGGTATGATATGTTCTGTTGGGCCTCGCCCTTTCCCTTTGAAATTGCATGAAAATATAAATTCTGTTGGAGGCCGCACGCGGTGTGGTTTTTGCCCCCGGTGCGGTGCTCTTTTAAGCTTTTGATTAGGAGGCTGTACGCGGTGTGGTTTTTGCCCCCGGTGCGATGTCCTCTTAAGCATTTTGATTGGGAGTCCGTACGTGGTGTGGTTTTTGCCCCTGGTGCGGTGCTCTTCTTTTGGATGAGCTAATCAGTCTCTTTAATTCTGAACAAGAGTAACATGATTAATAAGTTGAAAACGGATGGCTTTTCTTTTGCTTATGGCGAGTTTTGTCATCGCCTGTGTTCTTACCTTTGTTTGGTGAGCATATTCTGCTGATTTTTAGTTGCTCTACTGTTTCCTTTTCTACTGGTGATTAGATATTTCTACTGTTTCTTGTCCTGTCGATTACTTGCTGCTAGCTTTGTCATGACTGACCCTTGCAGCTTCTGTTTCCCTCCGGTCTCGCGGAGGTTTGCTTACTTTCTTATTTTCTGCACCACTTGTACTTGTTTCTGAGGTGTTCTTTCTTTGAATGCCTCAGGTTCCGGACAGTAGCAGGTGTTAGTGTGGAGCTTCTTTAGTTTCCGTCTTCTGACTCTGTTGAGGTAGAGCTTTCTGTGGACTTGTCAGCCTATGGGTTCGTGTCAGGTGTTGACGCCCGTGGTGCCGTTTAGTTAGATTTTTGTTTCACTGCTGCTGTTACTTGTGGACCACTTTTGAACACTTGTTCTGGAATGGTTAAATATTGGTGGACTTTATGGCTCCTTGTTAGATATGTTAAGGTAATTGTTGCATTGCATATCATGTTTTGAAATGCTAATCTCACTACTTTCTGCGCGTGATAAATCTACTTTTATATATAGTAAATCCACACATTCGATCTTGCATGGTGCACCTCACTAGGTCTTCTTGTTCACTTAGGCCACTAAGTAATTAAATCAAGTATTTTTCCGCTGCGTAAAACTATATTTTTAAAAGCGTGGAATAGTTGATCCACCTAGCCGAGGGACGCGGCTTGTTAATCTTTTTGCATAAATTATATTTAAATCTCTTTGAGGTAATAATAATATTTGCTTGACTGCGAAGAAGGATGAATTGCCTTAACGTCAGTAGGCGTCCCCTACGTGACGTGGCATCACAATGCGTAGCTTTCCCTACTCTGATAGCATTTTAAATGTTGGGAAAATGCGGGTTGTGACAATTTATTCCCATGGCTAAAAGGAAGAGGACCTACAAAATCAATTTCCCAAAGGTCGAAAAATTGACACTCGAGGAAATAATTTTGCAACATTTCATTTTTATTAGAGATATTGCCGGACCGTTGGCAGCTATCGCACCGACTCACAAAAGATTGGGCATCTTTAAAAAGGCTAGGCCAATAAAAGCCAGCACTTAGTACTTTGTGAGTGGTCTGATTGGCTTGATAGTGCCCACCGGTCGGTCCTTCATGTAAGTGTTTTAAAATATTTTATCCTTCTTCGAAAGAAACACATCTCCTTACTACTTGGTCTGCACAAACTCGAAACAGATATGGGTCCGCCCAAAAATAATTCTTCAGGTCAGAAAAGAATTTCTTCTTTTGCTGATAGGAGAATTCTTTTGGGAGGACTCGAGCTACTAAGTAGTTGGCAAAGTTTGCAAACCAAGGAGAAGGAGTAGTGTTGATTGAAAATAACTTCTCGTCGGGAAAATAATCATTAAAAGTTTGTTCATTTAAATTTTCAATAAACGGGTTATCTAATCGTGAAAGATGGTCCACGGCCAAATTTTCAGCTCCCTTTTTATCTCGGATTTCCAAGTCGAACTCCTGGAGGAGTAAGATCCAGCGAAGTAAGCGTGGTTTGGCATCCGGTTTAGAAAGTAAATATTTGAGGGCCGAGTGGTCCGTAAAAACGATAATTTTTGAAAGCGTAATATAAGATCGAAATTTGTCGAACGCAAAAATAACTGCTAATAATTCTTTCTCTGTTGTGGTATAGTTCTCTTGTGCAGATGTAAGCGTTTTACTTGCGTAGAAAATAGGGTGGAAGTTTTTAGATATAAGTTGTCCTAAAATGGCTCCCACCGCAAAGCTACTTGCATCGCACATGATTTCGAATGGAAGGCCCCAGACTGGAGCTATCATAATTGGCGCATTTATTAGCTTATTTTTGATTAATTGAAAAGCAGATAAGCAGGTATCATCAAAAATAAATGGAGTGTCTTTTCCTAAAAGATGAGTGAGGGGTTTGGTAATTTTCGAAAAATCTTTTATAAATCGCCGGTAAAAACCGGCATGTCCTAGAAAGCTTATTATGGCCTTAACGTTGGTTGGCGGTGGCAGTTTTTTGATCACTTCTATTTTTGCTTCATCGACCTCAATTCCTCTTGCTGATATCTTATGACCTAAAACCAATCCCTCCTGCACCATGAAATGTCATTTTCCCAGTTCAGGGAGAGATTGGTCTCCTCACATCGTTCTAACACTTTTTCTAAATTCTGTAAACAAAAGTCGAAGGAATCACCAAACACGGAGAAGTCGTCCATAAAGACCTCCATAATACTTTCTACGTACTTGTCAAAAATGGCCAACATACACCGTTGAAATGTTGTTGGTGCATTACATAAGCCACACGACATTCTTCGGTAGGCAAAGGTGTCGAAAGGACAAATAAACGTCGTTTTCTCCTGGTCCTCGGGCGAGATGGGAATTTGGAAGTAGCCCGAGAGACCATCGAGGAATCAATAAAAGCTATGGACGGATAATCGTTCTAAGATTTGATCGATGAATGGCAAGGGGAAATGATCCTTGCGGGTGGCGTCGTTCAATTTGCGATAATCAATACACATACGCCACCCAGTCACCGTCCGTGTTGGGATTAAGTCATTATTATCATTTAACACTACCGTGATCCCTCTCTTTTTAGGAACTACTTGGACGGGGCTCACCCATTTGCTATCTGAAATTGGATAGATAATTCCTGCGTCTAATAATTTCACGACCTCACCCTTTACTACTTCTTTCATGTTTGGGTTTAATCGGCGTTGATGTTGAATAGAATTATGTTAATTATCTTCCATTAGAATTTTGTGCGTGCAGAAAGATGGACTTATGCCCTTAATATCAAAAATCTGCCACGCAATTGCTTGGCGGTGCTTTTGTAAAACTTTTAGCAATTTGGCATTTTCAGATTCACTTAGATGGGCCGACACTATTACTGGTAACTTAGAGTCTTTTTCTAAAAACTCATATCTTAAATGATTGGGTAGTTCTTTAAGTTCTAATGTGGGAGGTTCCTCGTACGAAGATTTGAAAGATTTTTCTTTTTCAAAAGTGAACTCTTCAAAATTTTTTGATTTATTTTGAAAATTTGAGGGGGTGGGAGCAATGGCCATTTGCATTTCATGTAATATTTCAGTTGAGGTGCTTGAAGATGAACAAAAAGAAGAAGAATTTTCAGAAATACAAAAAGAAGGGTCTTCTCTTAACACATCTAAGAAAAAACACGAATCGTCATTTTCTAGGGTATTTTTCATAGAGGGTGTTATGGAGAAGGTCACTTCATCATCTCCAACTCGGAGGAAGAGCTTACCATTACTCACATCGATGATTGCACGGGAGGTGGCAAGGAAGCGGCGGCCAAGGATTAGGGGAACCTCGATATCCTTTTCAATGTCCAAAATGACAAAATCCACCGGGAAGATGAATTTGTCTACCTTTACGAGCAAGTCCTCCACAATTCCCAGCAGATATTTTATCATCCTATCTGCTAGTTGTATACTCATACGTGTGGGGCTAAGGGTGCCCACTCATAACTTCTTGAACAAGGAGAATGGCATCAAGTTGATGCTCGCACCTAAAACGGCCAACGCGTTCTTTACAAATAAATCACCAAAGAGGCACGGGATAGAAAAACTACCCGGATCGTTAGCCTTTTTCGGTAATTTATTTGTTAGGACGGCGGAACACTCAGCGTTTAAAGTTACGTGCGATAGATTTTCTATCTTTTTCTTATTAGTTAGAAGATCCTTCAAGTACTTAGCGTACTTGGGCATTTGTGATATCGCTTCATGGAAGGGCAGATTGATGTGTATTTGCTTAAACATTTCCAGGAAGCGATGATATTGATCATCTAATTTTTCTTTGTTGAGTTGAGAAGGATAAGGCGGGGCGGGGTTGTTTTTGAAAACAGGAGGTGGAGTGATAAAATCTGTTTGAGTGAGTGGTGTTTTTAAAATAGGTGCGGATCTTGCCTCAGGCTCTTCGCTAACTGGACCGGATATTTGCTTCCCACTCCGAAGAGTTACAGCTTTCACTTGCTCTCTCAGGTTGGGCTCGGTGTTAGCGGGAAGAGTCCCGGGCGGTCGCTCGGATATTATTTTGGCGAGCTGCCCGATTTGGTTTTCTAGATTTTTAACGGATCCGGCGAAGTTTCGGACAGTTGCTTCGTTCGTACTTATATATTTTGAAAATATCTCCTCCAAAGATGGAGGTTTTTGAAAGTTAACAGGGGTGGATGTGGTGTAAATTCATTTTGTAGAAGCGGGCGAGTTGTGTTTGCAGGAATACTTGATGAGTCCTGATCATATACACTTTTATGGACTCATCTGGGCCGTTTATTTAGTCATTTCACCGCACTTTAGCCCTTTTATAGTTCATATTGATCATTCTATGCTAGGTGCACGTTTGGCCAGTTTTGGTGTGATTTCGTGCATAACTTCGTTATTAGTTTTCATGTGCTGTTAAGTTCCACTTTCAGTGGCTAGACCGGTGTTGTATGCTGGAACAGGTGTCATGTAGGTGTTCCCGGTACAATTCTGTACAGGAACACTGCGCACGATCACTGGTTCTATTGCGCACGACCACTGGTCGTGCGCCACTGATCGTGCGCAGTTGATGATTACTTGGGCTTCTTCTTTTTGTTTTATAAATAAAAGATAACCTTTATATTAAGAGTTTAGAATTGGCGGATATTTTCGAAGAGTCTCGCAAGTACTCCTACTTTGAGAAATTAACCGTTATCCTATCGAAGGATAGAAGTAACGATCTTTTTCTTCTTTCGGAATATTGACAATTACGCTTCGGCTACAATGCCGAATTCTATTGAATTGAATAGTAGAAAAGGAGAGTTTTGCACTAAATGAGTTTGAAAAGCTGTGTTTGAATTTTTAGTCCAAATTAATCATTTGATAAAGGCAAGTATACCTTATCGCAAGTAATACAGGATATTTTTAGAAAATATCGGGATCGTATATTTCCGCGGGTCGTGTTGATTATGCTACTTCGAGGGACGAACTATTATTTTATCGGAATAATATTTTTAGTTGATTTAACTAGAGTTCTAAATGATAAAATGCGAAAGATGATTTAAGCGATTTACTAGAGTTCTAAGTGATGAGAAATATAGCGCGCGACGTCGAATTACCTTGAGACGAAAATAGATTTTTCGTAGAATTAAAAGTGATGACTTTTCAAAATATTAAGATGACTTGGCCGTGGAGGTTCCATAATTATGAACGCTCCTCTCTCGAGGGTACGCCCACCTGAGATTATGAATATTCGACCGAACTCTCGTTCTACAATCGAATGTTCTTAATACTCGCTTTATGTTGCGAACCCCGCTATTGGGTTTTTATTTCCAATTCGGGAGAGTTACCTCGTCCTCTCTCGAGGGTAGAGCGCACTTCTCTTTACCCGTGAGTGATCAGTCCGTACACACGAGCCTCTCGGCTAACTAGGTACGAAAACGGAAATGAAAACCACACATCGATTATGTGGCTCCACTCAACGTGATTCTCGGGTAAACCTTAAGCGTTAATTATTTTAGAAAGAGATGTTTTAATTTTTATAGAAAAACTATTTTTGTGTCCCAATGCTCTTCGACGTCGTGCGCTAAAGGAAATTAGCCACTCATCGGAATGGAGACGGCATTATCGGTTGAAAAATACATGTTTGATAATTAAAGCGGATATAAGCGGATAAAAAGGAAATAAAAAGACTTATATAAAAACAGTAATAATATCCGTCCCAACCACCTTAAACAAGTGCTAAAAAGTTCTTAGCCTCTTATTTAAGAAGGGGGTGGTATAGAAATGAAAAGACTTATAAAGGTGCAGAAATAATATCCGTCCCAACCGACTTAAATAAGTGCTAAAGTAAATTAGCCTCTTATTTGAGAAGGGGGTGGTATATAGCAGTTATATAAAGACTGAAATAAAAACTAAGCTACAAAAAAGGAAAATACTATCTCATACACGCACACACTCTAAAAGAAACTGAAAAAGAAAGCGTTTAAAATGAAAGCGATAAAATAAGGCGAAAAAGAAAACGATAAAACTATTTTATGAAAGCTTGTAAATCTAAGCTATGAAAACAGTAAACCTAGATTATGAAAGCAATAAAACTAACTATAAAAGCAATAAAACTAAATTATGAAAGCAATAAAGCTAAACTCATACACGCACACACACTAACATTAATAAAAAGAAGATGATCCAAATGAGAAAAACATCATTTTATTTCTGAAATCAGCATTACAACTAGACTAGGAAGACGAAAAAAAACTACAAACGAACTTAAACTGAAATGCAGAAGAGAAGCTCACAATCACTCAAAAGAACTCACAATACAACAAAAACCACTCAAAATTTGGATGAAAATTACTTCAGCCGAGCCCCTCTATTTATAGGGAAAATTTGAGTTTTACACGCCCTAGGTCACGGGCGTGACTTGAATGTCACGGCCGTGACTTAGGGCGTGACATTTGCTCGGCTGTATTCGCCGCCTTCTGGAAGGTCTGGCCGTCAAACATGGCTGCACACGGGCGTGACTTGGTATGTCACGGGCGTGACTTGGTGAGTCACGGGCGTGACTATGGGTGGCTGATGTCGGCAGCATGGGTGCGGCTTCGAGACGTGACGCGCTGGCGGCTCACGTGCGTAACTCTGCTGGAACACGGGCGTGACTTGTAGAGTCACGGGCGTGACTTGATCAACTCTTCGAGATTTCACCTGAAAACGGCCCCCAGCTGGAAATTTGGCTTTTAAAATTACACGCCCTTGGTCACGGGCGTGACCTCGGGCGTGACTTGAGCGATTTGTCGGGATTTGATCTGAATTGAGCCGTCCCGTTGATATTTGATCTTTAAAATTACACGCCCTTGGTCACGGGCGTGTCTGAGGGCGTGACCTGTGAAAATTTTGCAAAAAATTGCAAAATCAAAAATAAAACTAAGTTAGAAACCAGAAATAATAAAGAAGCAATTTATTCATTAATTTACATAGAAAATTCACAATATTAATTAAAACTATACTAATACTTATACCAAAAATACATATATTTTATTACTTATCAAATACCCCCATACTTAAGCTTTTGCTATTCTAGGGCAAAAGTAAGAGAGATCTATACGGGATTAACATAAGTTCTAATTTTTGGCTATCGTTTTATTTTAATCATAAGAGACTGAAAAATAAAAATTCGGAGTAATAAGAGTTAAGTCCTAAATTATGCAAATGATTTAAGTAGAAGAAATGTCCTGGCCAAAAGACTTCTTAATTAACCAAATAGCAAACAAAATTGCAATCATTAGTAAACGAGATTAGATCGAAATTATAATAACCTTTGTTTAAAGAAACATAAAGGAAAAATATAAGTTACTAATTATGCTCTCAAATGATTTTTTGAATTAAAACTAGAAACAATAATTTGGTTAAGGGAAAAGGGGGTAAAAAGCCTTGGCAAATAGAAGAGTACTTGGATTAGGGGTGATGAATTGTATCATCTCACCCCTCTTATAAAGTTTCCTTTGACTCCCATCGTTGGTGTACGAGGGACGAGGGAAAATTGACCTTTTTAATTAACCCAATGCCTGTGTTTACGGAATTTGCAATTCCCATTGACATAGGATTTCTTTTAACAAATATTGGGTGCCTATGTTTACGGAATTTTTGTATTCCCATTGACATAAGATCTTTTTTTTTTCTTCTTTTTGTGTTTTTGCCATGCTAAATTGGTGTATACAAGGGGTTTTCAAGAGAAATTCTAGAATAATAAAAAAAAGTTTATAGAGCAACCTTAGTAAGTTGAATATTCCTAGATTCCTGAAGACATAAAGTAGGGATAATTGCAGTCTAAAGTTGTTTTGCTAACATAATACACATGTCTCTATTTTAGCTAGTAGAAGTAGTGCTTGATAACAAAGCCTCTATTTAAATTAAAAACACAAGATATTCTTTAAAACTTAACCCCGAACGTTTAAATCTATCGATCTTAGATAAACAAACAAATAGTAAAACTAGCGATTATGAAAATCCACAAACATATACTCTCGAAACTAAATGCTTTAAAAATAAAAGTAAAGTAGGGTTTATTATTTTTGGAGTTTTTTCTTTTATTTTTTTTTTTTTTGTTTATTTTTTTTTTTTTGTTGTTTTTTTTTTTTCAACTACAAAAAATACATATTATTTTTTTTTTTTTTTTTTTTGAAAACGGGAAATACACCCCCATACGTAAAACCCAACATTGTCCCCAATGTTGTAATGTAAGTATGAAGAAGAGAAAATAACAATGCAATATATACAAAAGGAAAAAGGAAGCAAAAAGGCTTCCCTGAAGTAAAGCTGGCGGGGTCGGAAGAAACCCTGCAAAAATAGAGAAAAAGCATAATAAAAATATTAGATAAATATGGGGTGCCTCCCACGAGCGCTTTGTTTACCGTCGCGTAGCTTGACGCATTTGGCGTGGTGAGATTATAAATTGGGGAGGGTTAAAGATTCTGTGTGTCCGTCCACCGGATCGCCCGCAAGATATAGTTTTAAACGGTGGCCGTTGACTTTAAAATTGCCTTTTTCGGGGTGAGAGATAAGAACGGTCCCATACGGCCAAACCTCTTTGACTGCAAAGGGGCCGGACCAGCGGGATTTGAGCTTACCCGGAAAAAGACGAAGACATGAATTATAAAGAAGGACAAGATCGCCCGGCGCGAAAGTTTTTGGAAATTTAATTTTTCGATCGTGGTAGAACTTAGAACGCTCCTTATAAAATTTATTACTCTCATAAGCGTTCGCACGCCATTCATCGAGTTCATTGAGTTGGAATTTCCTATTCTCGGAGGCTAAGTTCGAATCGAGATTTAAAAATTTTAAGGCCCAAAAAGCGCGGTGTTCTAATTCTACCGGTAAATGGCACGCTTTGCCGTAGACTAATCGATAGGGCGTACAACCGATAGCGGTCTTGTATGCCGTACGATACGCCCATAACGCGTCGTCGAGTTTTGAGGACCAATCCTTCCTATTTAAAGAGACGGTTTTTTCCAGAATGCGTTTTATCTCGCGATTTACTACCTCTACTTGGCCGCTCGTTTGGGGGTGATAGGCGGTGGCGAGCTTATGCGTGACGCCGTATTTAGATAAAATTTTTGAAAACTGGGCATTGCAGAAGTGCGTGCCCCTATCACTTACTATTGCACGGGGCGTGCCAAAGCGAGAAAATAATTTTTTTAGAAAATGGACGACGACTCGCGCATCATTGGTGGGCAGAGCTTGCGCTTCCGCCCACCTAGATACATAGTCGACCGCCACTAAGATATAGCGATTATTAAAAGAAGGAGGTAGGGGGCCTACAAAGTCTATGCCCCACAAATCGAAAATTTCGCATTCTAAATAAAAATTTTGGGGCATCTCGTCACGACGGGAGATGTTACCCGACCGCTGGCAGCTATCGCATATACTCACAAAAGTGTGAGCATCCTTAAAGAGAGTGGGCCAATAAAAGCTTGACTCTAACGCTTTCCGCGCGGTCCGGTTGGCTTGATAATGCCCTCCAGCCGGCCCCTCATGGCAGTGTCGCAATATTTGCGCACCCTCCTCGCTGGAAACACATCTTCGTATCACTTGGTCTGCGCAGACTCGAAAGAGAAAGGGGTCCTCCCAAAAGTAGTTTTTTAAGTCAGAGAAGAATTTCTTCTTCTGCTGAGTCGAAAAATCTTTTGGAAGGACCCGCGCGACTAAATAGTTCGCGTAATCTGCGAACCAAGGGGTAGAAGAAGTTTCGGTATTATTTATGATTAAAAGGCGCTCCTCAGGAAATCGATCGTCTATTTCGGGTTCGACGAGCGCTTCTGCGACGGGGTGTTCTAAACGTGAGAGGTGGTCGGCTGCTAAATTTTCAGCCCCCTTCTTATCCCGGATCTCTAAGTCAAATTCCTGTAAAAGGAGGATCCATCGAAGTAAGCGAGGCTTAGCATCAACTTTGGCCAAAAGATATTTCAAGGCGGAGTGATCAGTGAAAACGATTACATGTGAAAGGGTTACGTAGGGTCGGAATTTATCAAAAGCAAAGATGACGGCGAGAAGTTCCTTTTCCGTTGTGGTGTAGTTAGCCTGTGCGGCATTGAGTGTGCGAGAAGCGTAATATATTGGATGAAAATATTTATTTACGCGTTGGCCTAAGACAGCTCCTACTGCGATATCGCTCGCGTCGCACATAATCTCAAACGGAAGAGACCAATCTGGCGCCACCAGAATTGGGGAATTGATAAGTTGCTTTTTAATAAAATTAAACGCCTCTACGCAGGCCGTGTCAAAAATGAATGAGGAATCTTTTTCCAGGAGGTGAGTTAGCGGTTTGGTTATTTTTGAAAAATCTTGAATGAACCGCCGATAAAAACCTGCGTGGCCAAGAAAACTTCTAATTGATTTGACGTTCGAAGGAACAGGAAGTTGTTCAATTATAGCGACTTTGGCCTTATCGTCCTCCATCCCCTTGGAAGAAATTTTATGGCCGAGGACTAAACCCTCTCGGACCATGAAGTTGCATTTCTCCCAGTTCAAGACTAAGTTCGTCTCCTCGCACCGTTGGAGGACTCTATCTAAATTTTTTAAAAAATTTTTAAAAGAGTTTCCAAAGACGGAGAAGTCATCCATGAAGACTTCCATTATGTCTTCTACTAGCTCGCCAAATATTGCCAGCATACATCTTTGGAATGTAGCTGGCGCGTTACAGAGGCCAAACGGCATCCTCCGATATGCGAAGGTGCCGAAAGGGCAAGTAAAAGTCGTTTTTTCTTGGTCCTCGGGTGAAATAGGGATTTGGAAAAATCCCGAGAGACCATCAAGGAAGCAATAAAAAGGGTGACCGGAGAGACGCTCTAAGATTTGATCAATAAACGGTAACGGAAAGTGGTCTTTTCTGGTGGCATCGTTTAGTTTTCTGTAGTCGATGCACACCCTCCAACCCGTAACAGTACGAGTTGGGATTAATTCGTTATTCGTGTTTGCCACGACCGTTATACCGCCCTTTTTCGGGACGACTTGTACGGGGCTTACCCACGTACTGTCGGAAATAGGATAGATAATCCCCGCATCAAGGAGTTTAATAATTTCAGTCTTAACGACTTCCCGCATGTTCGGGTTAAGTCGTCGTTGAGGCTGAATTGTTTTGCGGGGGTTTTCTTCGAGAAAAATTTTGTGGGAGCAGAATGAGGGGTTAATTCCCCTGATATCGGAAATTTGCCATGCAATTGCACGGCGATGTTTAGATAAAACTTCAACCAATTCGGATGTTTCTGAATCAGTTAAAGTAGAAGATATTATAACCGGAAGCTTTAAGTTCGCGGCTAGAAAAGCATATTTTAGATGGTCGGGGAGTTGCTTAAGCTCCAAGACCGGAGGTTCTTCGTAGGAAGTGGAGATTTTTAAATCTTTCGAGTCGAAAGGCTCGAAAGGCGAATCTGGCGGTAATTCTTCTAAAGGAGGTTGATTCGCCAGATCCGAATCGTCTATCATTAAGGATAGCAATTCTGAAAGAGAAGAACACTCGTCCACAAACGCGGATTCCAAATTGAAACAGGAATCATCATTCGATAGTGAGTTCCGCATGGAGGGGTTGATATGTAAAGTAACTTCGTCGTCTCCAACTCGAAGGAGGAGGCGACCGTTACTGACATCGATTAACGCACGGGAGGTTGCGAGAAAGGGGCGACCGAGGATGATGGGTACCTCGACGTCCTCCTCTATGTCCAGGATGACAAAGTCTACCGGGAAGATAAACTTGTCAACCATGACCAGAACATCTTCCGCTACCCCGATTGGGTACTTTACCGAGCGATCCGCGAGTTGGATGCTCATTTTTGTCGGACTCGGGACGCCTAAATTGAGTTTTTTGAAAAGAGAAAAAGGCATCAAATTGATGCTGGCGCCTAAGTCTGCAAGAGCGTACTTTATTAACATATTGCCAAAGAGACACGGGATGGAGAACCGTCCCGGGTCGTTTAGTTTTGGCGGCAATTTGTTAAGGAGAACAGCCGAACATTCCGCATTAAGGGAAACACGCGAAACATCCTCGAGTCGCTTTTTATTAGAAAGCAACTCTTTAAGATATTTCGCATATTTCGGCATTTGGGAGAGTGCCTCGCAGAAGGGGACGTTTATTTGAATTTGTTTTAAAATACGCAAAATTTTTTGATAATTTTCGTCCTCCTTCTCTTTATTAATTTTAGACGGGTAAGGAATTCGAGGACTCGAAACATTTGGCACAACCGGAGAAGCTGGAGCAATTAGAATCGAAGAAGAGGGTGGAGGGGTCGGAGGCAAAATGCATACCTTAGGCTCAACCCGCAATGGGGAGACGACCTCCTTGCCGCTTCGAAGGGTTATAGCGTTGGCATTTTCCCTTGGGTTTGGCTCTGTATTCCCTGGTAAAGCTCCGTATGGCCGCTCGGAGACCATCTTTGCAAGTTGTCCAACCTGGTTTTCCAAGCTTTTAATCGATCCGGTAAGATTCCGGATATTTGAATCGTTGGACGCGATGTATTTAGACAAAATATCTTCGAGCGGCGAAGGTTTTGGAGGAGGAGGCTGAATCCCTGCGGAAATCCTTGCAGAAATCCCTGAGGATTCATATTTGGGGGCCTCTGAGCATTGTTAGGATTGCTCCAGGAGAAATTAGGGTGGCTCCTCCAACCTGGATTATAAGTATTACTATACGGGTTGTTATTAGGGTTGAAGGGGGGCCTAACCGGATTATCGAGGTAATCCACCGATTCTTCGATTACGTTATTATTATTATTATTATTATTATTCCAAGCGGGAGTGGAGGAGGAAACAGTCATCTCCGCCACCTGCTTACTTAGCCGCTCTACCTGTGAGGCTAAGAAAGTAGTGGCGTCCACTTCAAAAAGACCAGCCGGTTTAGTAGGACGCGACCTTGGCACGTTCCATTGGTACGCATTCATGGCCATTTCGTCGATCAGAGCTTGAGCGGTCTCTGGGGTTTTGTTGTTTAACGTTCCCCCGGAAGCCGCATCAATCATCGGCCGTGTAGAAAAATTTAAACCATTATAAAACGTTTGGACCTGTAGCCAAGTTGGTAGCGCGTGATGAGGACACCTACGCAAATATTCCTTAAAACGCTCCCAAGTCTCATAAAGAGACTCGGAATCGAATTGCACAAAGGATGTGATATCCGTGCGTAGTTTTGCGGTTTTTGACGGAGGAAAATACTTAGTTAAGAAAAATTCCGTCAATTGGGCCCACGTGGTTATGGACCCTCTCGGAAGAGAAGTCAACCATGATTTGGCCTTTGACCGTAGCGAAAATGGAAATAAGCGTAAACGAATGGCGTCATCAGTGACGCCATTAATTTTAAAGGTGTCGCATATTTCTAAAAAGTTTGAAAGGTGCTGATTTGAGTCCTCATCTGGCAAACCGTCGAACTGAATCGACTGTTGTACCATTTGAATTATGCTGGATTTTATTTCAAAATTATTATTATTAACTGTCGGGCGAGTAATACTGGATCCTGTATCTTCCAAATTCGGCCGGGCATAATATGCCATGGTCCGGGCCGGGGCCGCATTTGGAATTGGATCGCCCATATTTACAGTATCTCTGATTGACTCTTCGGGGGTTTCGAGTAAGTTTTGATCACGAGATCGGATGCGCTCACAAAGAGTGCGCTCGATTTCGGGGTCAAAAGGAATAGTCGAATCGTCCGAGGAGTTTCCTCGGGTCATAAACTAAAAAACAATATTTTTGGATTTTCTGTTTTATTATTATTATATTTTTTTTTTTAATATAAGTTTTTATATTTATATAATTTTTTTTTATTAGTTTTGTAACCTCTTTTTTTTGTGCCTTTTTTTTTGTAATATATAGATAAGGAATAAAATTAATAGCAGTTCCTACTTTCAAATAACAACACAAAGGTCCCCGGCAACGGCGCCAAAAACTTGATGATTACTTGGGCTTCTTCTTTTTGTTTTATAAATAAAAGATAACCTTTATATTAAGAGTTTAGAATTGGCGGATATTTTCGAAGAGTCTCGCAAGTACTCCTACTTTGAGAAATTAACCGTTATCCTATCGAAGGATAGAAGTAACGATCTTTTTCTTCTTTCGGAATATTGACAATTACGCTTCGGCTACAATGCCGAATTCTATTGAATTGAATAGTAGAAAAGGAGAGTTTTGCACTAAATGAGTTTGAAAAGCTGTGTTTGAATTTTTAGTCCAAATTAATCATTTGATAAAGGCAAGTATACCTTATCGCAAGTAATACAGGATATTTTTAGAAAATATCGGGATCGTATATTTCCGCGGGTCGTGTTGATTATGCTACTTCGAGGGACGAACTATTATTTTATCGGAATAATATTTTTAGTTGATTTAACTAGAGTTCTAAATGATAAAATGCGAAAGATGATTTAAGCGATTTACTAGAGTTCTAAGTGATGAGAAATATAGCGCGCGACGTCGAATTACCTTGAGACGAAAATAGATTTTTCGTAGAATTAAAAGTGATGACTTTTCAAAATATTAAGATGACTTGGCCGTGGAGGTTCCATAATTATGAACGCTCCTCTCTCGAGGGTACGCCCACCTGAGATTATGAATATTCGACCGAACTCTCGTTCTACAATCGAATGTTCTTAATACTCGCTTTATGTTGCGAACCCCGCTATTGGGTTTTTATTTCCAATTCGGGAGAGTTACCTCGTCCTCTCTCGAGGGTAGAGCGCACTTCTCTTTACCCGTGAGTGATCAGTCCGTACACACGAGCCTCTCGGCTAACTAGGTACGAAAACGGAAATGAAAACCACACATCGATTATGTGGCTCCACTCAACGTGATTCTCGGGTAAACCTTAAGCGTTAATTATTTTAGAAAGAGATGTTTTAATTTTTATAGAAAAACTATTTTTGTGTCCCAATGCTCTTCGACGTCGTGCGCTAAAGGAAATTAGCCACTCATCGGAATGGAGATGGCATTATCGGTTGAAAAATACATGTTTGATAATTAAAGCGGATATAAGCGGATAAAAAGGAAATAAAAAGACTTATATAAAAACAGTAATAATATCCGTCCCAACCACCTTAAACAAGTGCTAAAAAGTTCTTAGCCTCTTATTTAAGAAGGGGGTGGTATAGAAATGAAAAGACTTATAAAGGTGCAGAAATAATATCCGTCCCAACCGACTTAAATAAGTGCTAAAGTAAATTAGCCTCTTATTTGAGAAGGGGGTGGTATATAGCAGTTATATAAAGACTGAAATAAAAACTAAGCTACAAAAAAGGAAAATACTATCTCATACACGCACACACTCTAAAAGAAACTGAAAAAGAAAGCGTTTAAAATGAAAGCGATAAAATAAGGCGAAAAAGAAAACGATAAAACTATTTTATGAAAGCTTGTAAATCTAAGCTATGAAAACAGTAAACCTAGATTATGAAAGCAATAAAACTAACTATAAAAGCAATAAAACTAAATTATGAAAGCAATAAAGCTAAACTCATACACGCACACACACTAACATTAATAAAAAGAAGATGATCCAAATGAGAAAAACATCATTTTATTTCTGAAATCAGCATTACAACTAGACTAGGAAGACGAAAAAAAACTACAAACGAACTTAAACTGAAATGCAGAAGAGAAGCTCACAATCACTCAAAAGAACTCACAATACAACAAAAACCACTCAAAATTTGGATGAAAATTACTTCAGCCGAGCCCCTCTATTTATAGGGAAAATTTGAGTTTTACACGCCCTAGGTCACGGGCGTGACTTGAATGTCACGGCCGTGACTTAGGGCGTGACATTTGCTCGGCTGTATTCGCCGCCTTCTGGAAGGTCTGGCCGTCAAACATGGCTGCACACGGGCGTGACTTGGTATGTCACCGGCGTGACTTGGTGAGTCACGGGCGTGACTATGGGTGGCTGATGTCGGCAGCATGGGTGCGGCTTCGAGACGTGACGCGCTGGCGGCTCACGGGCGTAACTCTGCTGGAACACGGGCGTGACTTGTAGAGTCACGGGCGTGACTTGATCAACTCTTCGAGATTTCACCTGAAAACCGCTGCCAGCTGGAAATTTGGCTTTTAAAATTACACGCCCTTGGTCACGGGCGTGACCTCGGGCGTGACTTGAGCGATTTGTCGGGATTTGATCTGAATTGAGCCGTCCCGTTGATATTTGATCTTTAAAATTACACGCCCTTGGTCACGGGCGTGTCTGAGGGCGTGACCTGTGAAAATTTTGCAAAAAATTGCAAAATAAAAAAAAAACTAAGTTAGAAACCAGAAATAATAAAGAAGCAATTTATTCATTAATTTACATAGAAAATTCACAATATTAATTAAAACTATACTAATACTTATACCAAAAATACATATATTTTATTACTTATCAGCAGTTAACGCCCTTTTTATGAGTTCTTTGGCTTATCGCACGACCACTTACGATAGTGTGCACGACCACTGGTCGTGCGCCACTGGTCGTGCGAACATGTATTTTATAATTTTCTTTCCTCGCAGGTCTCCGCCCAGGCAGCGCGCACGATCACAGAATTCCTGTGCGCACGACCACTGGTCTTGCGCCAATGACCGTGCGCAGTATTCATTTCAGCGCCTATATATAAGCCTGTTCCGCTTTTAGGTTGGGATCGAGCCGCCGGGAGCGGATTTCCCAGTCCGTACGTCGCCGACTACCCTTCTTGGACACCTCCACTTCATCTCCTACGCAAGGGGAAGTCTTCTCCAACCATTCCAAGCTTTTCTCCATTGTCCGGGAGCGTTCTCCACCATCCGCAAGCCCTCAAGCAACTATTTTCCATTCCAGTCCGGCGAGAAGAAGAGTAAATCTGAGGAAGAAGACGACGGATCTACGTGGAGAAATCGTGACAGTTTCTCTACGCCGGAAGCATTGTCCGCCCGAGTCCGGAGGTAGCCCGACAACCTACCATTCCGGCCGTGAACGGCCGCTAGTCTTCACCCATCGGTTATCTCTTCCTTCTTTTCTTCGTTGTAATCGTTGAATCTTGTAAACCTGAATAGAATGATGTTTGGTTTATTTGAAATGGATTTTTCTTTGCATTTCATCATTGCTTGCTTGTGAATCACTTCGTTTCCACTCACTCACTCACGCACACAAGGTGTTCGATTCGCGTTAGCAAGAGCTAACGGCGTTTGTGAAGAGGTGTTTGCGGCCCTCACTTTCTCGCACTTGAGCATGCTCCATCCGCCTCTCGAAGCACGGCATCGTGGCCGTCGCATCCATCTCACCTTGCGAAGCGGTGTTTTCGACCCGCAATTCTTTTATTGTTGTTAGGAATAGGAAAAACCAACCAAAGCCCTCTTTTTGTGTTTGTTAACGCTTGTGTAACAATAGTCACACTACGCGATTCGATCACCCAACCTGCATTCCTCAAGAGACCGACATCCGGGGATTCCATTCTCCATATTTATTACTTGACAACGACTGGTGCACTTGCCGACACGCATCAAGTTTTTGGCGCCGTTGCCGGGGAATGCAGGCGTGTATCATCTTGTGTTGTGACTCTCGTTATATGAGCAGTTGTTTTTGATTTTCTTTGTTTTTCTTTTTGTTTGTGATCGTGCATGCAGAGACAAGCCGCAGGGGAACTCGTACCATTTGATCTGGAAATCGAACGGACCGTTCGCGCGCGAAGGCGCGCTGCTGCTGTACAAGCGGCAATGGGTGATCAGGTAGACCCAAATGATGTTGATGCGAGAGTGCCCAACGAGGGGCAACACCAGCCTGGAGATGAGTAGGAGGCGGTTAGGCCTCGACCCCGCACGATGATAGACTACACCACTCCAACTGCTGGGAGTGTGTATCCTGGGTTTGGGCCCAATATTATGAACAATCAGTTCGAGATCAAACCTGCGATCTTGAACATCATCCGGAACAACGCTCAGTTCTCTGGGTTGGCCAGCGAAGATCCGCATCTGCATCTGGCGGAGTTTTCTGATATTTGCAGAACCTTCCGCTACGCAGGGATTACTGATGACACGGTCAAGCTTAGACTGTTTCCCTTCTCACTCCGCGACAAAGCCAAGGTGTGGCTCCACTCCATTCCACCCGGGACTGCTGCGACTTGGGATGCCCTCGCATCCAAGTTCCTTGCTAAATTCCACCCTGTGGATAAGATCGTGAGCTTGCGGCGGGAGATCGCCACCTTTCGCCAACTTGACCAGGAGACCCTTGCTGAGGCGTGGGAGTGCCTTAGCGATCTTCTCCGCCGTTGTCCGAACCACGAGCTTCAACCGTGGAATGTGGTCGAAACATTTTACTTTGCGATCGAGCCCAACTACAGGGCAATGATCGATGCTACGGCAGGTGGTACTTTAATGAACCACACTCCAGAGGAGGCCCTTTGGATTCTGCGCGACACCGCCTCCCACAGTACATTCTGGACTGCAGGGAGAAATGCTCCAAGAAGCGGCCGTGGTCTCTTTATGTTTGACTCACTTCCTCCTACTCCCGCGCCTGCTGCTGTCATTACTTGCGAAGGATGCGGAGGCGGAGGCCACCACGCATATGAATGTTCAGGGAACAACGTAGCAGGTGACTTGGCGCACTTAACCTTGAATGAATCTGTTAATTATGTAGGAAATCAGCCTAAGGGGCGCCTTTTAATAATGTTTATAATCCGGGAGCGAGAAGTCACCCGAACTTCTCGTGGAACCCAAGCACGCCTGGCCAACGATGGGCACCGGGGCAGCATCAAAACGATGCTTACGCCTCCGGGAGCCAACCGAGGCCACCACACCCGGATTATAACCAAGCCCCCCCTGCCCAAAAAAGGAGTAATCTGGAGGAGATAATGGAGAAATTCATGCAAGCGGCTACCTCGAATATGGTGAACCAAACCGCATCCATGCGAAACTTGGAAACGCAGCTGGGCCAATTGGCCCAAGTGCTAACCGAGCGGTCACAGGGGACCCTTCCTAGCAACACGGAAAAGAACCCAATAGATCAGGGGATGAGTCTTGGTTATGTGGTAGAGGTTGATCCAAGTGAGTTGGTGATTTCCTGTTCCATCAACAATATCGAAACGAAAGCTCTATGCGATTCCAGTTCCTCCCGCAACGTCATTGCGTTGCAAGATGTTGCTAAACTACAACTTGAGATGAACACAGAGGAAAGGAAATCCCTTATGCTTGCTAATGGGACTGTTATACAATCTGAGGGGGAAGTGAAAAATGTAGAGGTGATAGTTGAGGGGACGATTGTGGTTGCTGATTTTCAGGTGTTGGGCCCTCAGGAAAATCACTCTATCCCTATCTTGGGTGTGCCGTTCTTGAAAGAGAGCGGTGCCACCCTTGATTTTGTTACGGGGTGTGTCTTCCTACCCAATAAGGTGTCGCAGCCCACTTGCCCCGAAGCTACAACTGAAACATCCACTCCTCCCCCTCTTTTTATTTTTGATGAATCTTTGAGCTGTGCAGGACATGAAGAAGTTAAAGAATCAATTGAAGGAGAAAAGGAGGAGCACCTGTCTAGTGAGGAAGAAGTTGATCTTCGGAGAGAATTTGGTTCCGAGACGGAAGAAGACTGCATTTCAAAAAACGTTGACTTGAATTTAGTTCGGGACAATGTCCCATTATCTTCTTGTTTTGATTCATGTAATAAACAATTTAAGCGCTCCATCTCCTGGGCCGATCCGGTAGTCACCGCGATGCCGAAAGTGACGCCACCCGCCACCAAGGCGGAAAAATCTAAAAACTTTCAACGGTGGCAGTCCCCGACTGTCACGAAACTTAAACAGGAGAAACTTCTGCACGAAGCTTGCGCTGCCGCTCTCCGTGGCAAGAGGGTGGAGGTTAGGGGAACACTGGGTGACACCATTGTTGGCCCTAAAGCCTTCACCTCCAGCTTACGCGCTACGGGAGACGCGCACCATAAGAGCGCTTATAGCTGATTTGTGTGATCTGAGTTTGTGAAATTACTTGTGAACTTCTTTTATTTAATTCCTGCACTATATAAACAATGTTAATACAGGTATTTGGTCCAGCTTAAGGACATTAAATAAAAGCGCTACTGGGAGACAACCCAGATTTCCTGATTTTATTTCTTTTCTAACTTGCTTAGTTCAGTTTTTATATCTGCTTTTCGCTGTTTTTAGTTTTGTGCTTGCAGGTGTCTTGTGTTCTTTAGTGCGGACGCTGCGAACTGCGCTTGATCTTGAACGCCAATCGTCTGGTATGCTCAATTCTGAGCATTGGGTAACACTTCTTCCCCTCCTTAGCTTCCAATTTCTGTGATGTATTGTTTAGACTAAGTCTGAGGGAGAGCATATGTTATCCACTTTGCGCACGAGTTGCACCGCATGCTAGACGTGTTTTAAATCTTTCATTGTCATTATCATTATTCCACGCTTCATGCACCACTTCACCCACATGAGTGCATGCTTACCTATTTGTTTTGTTTCCGAATGAACTATTTTGGTTAGGAATGTGAAATAGGATGTTAGCTTAGGAATTACTATTTAGAGTGCGATGTTGACTCGAGCAGTGTTCTAGTCGCATCCGCATGCTATGGTAGAATTCGAGTAAAACTAGATTATCTTTATGCATCTAATTTATGTTTAGTATTTTTGTGTAGATTTAGATTTATGATACTCAAGTGATGAATGTGAATGAAATTGACGATAACCCGGTGTTGTGTGTGTACGAGCACTAGTCGTGTGTTGCTCGAGTCGGGAGGAAGGTTTATCTTTCTCGTGGGCTAAGAACTTGCCCCAAGCGACTCTCGAAGCATGGGCGAGAGCGATTCGTCGAGTTAAACGTGATGTAGGCCACCTTTTGGCTAGTTTGAGCCTTGTTATTCCCTGTCCTTTTTGCTCACCTTTGCATGCCAAATTTGTGCCTACCACTCCTTTGATCAGCTCCTCTTCATCCACCAAAGCCCGAAGCTTATCCCACTATCGCAACCAAATAGATGTTATCTGCACTCATTTTCTACATTTGGTGTGATGTATGGAATCGTTGTGATGAGAAGGGGAAATTAACGCCATTTCGCTGAAATTGTTCCAACTGGGGGATAAGTAAAAGAAGAAAAGTATATTGTAAAAAAGAAGAAAAAAAATCTGGAAAAAGTATATTGAAAAGAAATCCTCCCGAGCTAAATAGAAAATTTGTTGGTGATTGTGAAGTAGGCCGTGTGCACACCTAGTTTTCATGATAAGTCTGGGGGTGTGTCACACGAGCGTTGTTTTTGGTTCTGTGTGGTGCAGCGTTCTGTTAGCTCACTTGGGTTGCGTAGCCATCGTGTTTAAATTTGAATATCATACCGCAGCCTAAGCCCCATTATACTCCTAAAAGCCCTATTGATTTGACTTGTGAGTTTGCTAACGCCGTGGAGAGAGTGTGACCGGGCGAGCGTATGGTTCACGACGTTGATGGATTTCAGCGGAGTTATTCCTAAACCCCGACATTGTGCAACACCCGCCTTAGCGTCTTGTTACTTTCACACCGGGCATGATCGTTCGAATTCTTCATCATTCACCAACTGAGTTTTGATAAATCTCTAGTTACGCTTTAATACTTTCGTAAACTAGTTAGCATAGTTAGAATCTCTTCTTACTAGAATTTCTACTCGCATGCGTATGTTACTTCGCACCGTACTCCTCCATGTAATTTTCTATGTTAACTACTGTTTTCACACTCCACTGGATTCGTTTGCTCGGGACGCGCAAACAGGTAAGTCTGGGGGTGTGATGAGTCCTGATCATATACACTTTTATGGACTCATCTGGGCCGTTTATTTAGTCATTTCACCGCACTTTAGCCATGTTATAGTTCATATTGATCATTCTATGCTAGGTGCACGTTTGGCCCGTTTTGGTGTGATTTCGTGCTTAACTTCGTTATTAGTTTTCATGTGCTGTTAAGTTCCACTTTCAGTGGCTAGACCGGTGTTGTATGCTGGAACAGATGTCGTGCAGGTGTTCCCGGTACAATTCTGTACAGGAACACTGCGCACAATCACTGGTTCTATTGCGCACGACCACTGGTCGTGCGCCACTGATCGTGCGCAGTTAACGCCCTTTTTATGAGTTCTGTTTGGCTTATCACACGACCACTTACGATAGTGCGCACGACGACTGGTCGTGCGCCACTGGTCGTGCGAAAATGTATTTTATAATTTTCTTTCCTCGCAGGTCTCCGCCCAGGCAGCGCGCACGATCGCAGAATTCCAGTGCGCACGACCACTGGTCGTGCGCCAATGACCATGCGCAGTATTCATTTCAGCGCCTATATATAAGCCTGTTCCGCTTTTAGGTCGGGATCGAGCCGCCGGGAGCGGATTTCCCAGTCCGTACGTCGCCGACTACCCTTCTTGGACACCTCCACTTCATCTCCTACGCAAGGGGAAGTCTTCTCCAACCATTCCAAGCTTTTCTCCATTGTCCGGGAGCGTTCTCCACCATCCGCAAGCCCTCAAGCAACTGTTTTCCATTCCAGTCCGGCGAGAAGAAGAGTAAATCTGAGGAAGAAGATGACGGAACTACGTGGAGAAATCATGACAGTTTCTCTACGCCGGAAGCATTGTCCGCCCGAGTCCGGAGGTAGCCCGACAACCTACCATTCCGGCCGTGAACGGCCGCTAGTCTTCACCCATCGGTTATCTCTTCCTTCTTTTCTTCGTTGTAATCATTGAATCTTGTAAACCTGAATAGTATGATGTTTGGTTTATTTGAAATGGATTTTTCTTTGCACTTCATCATTGCTTGCTTGTGAATCACTTCGTTTCCACTCACTCACTCACGCACACAAGGTGTTCGATCCGCGTTAGCAAGAGCTAACGGCGTTTGTGAAGAGGTGTTTGCGACCCTCACTTTCTCGCACTTGAGCACGCTCCATCCGCCTCTCGAAGCACGGCATCGCGGCCGTCAGATCCATCTCACCTTGCAAAGCGGTGTTTTCGACCCGCAATTCTTTTACTGTTGTTAGGAATAGGAAAAACCAACCAAAGCCCTCTTTTTGTGTTTGTTAACGCTTATGTAACAATAGTCACACTACGCGATTCGATCACCCAACCTGCATTCCTCAAGAGACCGACATCCGGGGATTCCATTCTCCACATTTATTACTTGACAGCGACCGGTGCACTTACCGACACTCATCAATACTCCAAGAAAAGTTCGGGTGATTACGCAGCGCAGGATTATAATTATTCGGTAATTGAAAACCAGGTGCATGAAAATTAGAAGCAGTAGAATAATAATTATAAGCATTTCTATTGCCTACGTAATCAGCTTGTTCGGAGGTGGCTTTTGCAAATTCCCAAACCTGAGGTGCGGATGGAGCATTCATTTCCGATATCTTTTTGCTAAGCATTTCCACTTGTAGTGCCAGCTGGGAGACGTTATCCACCTCGTACATACCTGCAGGTTTGTTTGGGCGGGATCTTGGCACATTCCACTGATAGGTGTTCATGGCCATATCCTCAAATAGCTCAAGAGCGGCTTCCAGGGTTTTGTTATTTAAGGTACCACCGGAAGCGCCGTCTATCATTTGCTTAGTATGTTGATTTAGCCCATTATAAAACGTCTGCACTTGTAACCATACAGGCAGAGCGTGATGAGGGCAACGTCTTAAGAATTCTTTATACCTTTCCCAGGTATCATATAGCGTTTCAGAATCTATTTGGCGAAAAGAAGAAATATCATTTCTAAGCTTAGCAGTTTTCGCAGGTGGAAAATACTTAGTTAGAAATTTTTCAGTTAACTGGGCCCAAGTGGTGATAGAACCTCTAGGTAGAGTCGTCAACAACTGCTTAGCCTTTGTTCTTAAAGAAAATGGGAAGAGTCTTAGCCTAATTGCATCATCCGTAACACCATTTATTTTGAAGGTGTCACAGATTTCAAGGAAGCTAGCAATATGTGCGTTCGGATCTTCATCTTGTAATCTGTCGAACTGCACGTATTGCTGCACCATGTGAATTATGCTTGGCTTTAGTTTGAAATTATTATTATCTACGGCAGGGCGGACTATACTGGTTTCTGTCCCTTCCAGGTTAGGCCTTGCATAATGGGACATAGTCCATTCAGGGGCCGCTACCATGTTGGGGACTTCATTTTGGTTAGGTTCGCCCATATTAACAACCGACTCCGAATCCTTAGCCAGTTCTTGGAATGTAGGATCTTGAACTTGCAATTTTCTCCGAAGAGTACGCTCAAGTTCTTGGTCCAAGTCTACAATTTCTGACGGATTTGCTCGGGTCATAAACTAGAAAGAGAGAAGGGAAAATAAGATTGAGAAATTCGAAAAAGAAAAGGTCTCTCTTTTTTTTTGAATTATTTTTTTTAAGAAAGAGGAGAGAAAAAGAGGTGATAAAAGTAATAGATTCGTTCTTTCAAAATATCAACAAAAAGCGAGTCCCCGGCAACGGCGCCAAAAACTTGGTGATTAAAATTCCGCTTGCACGAAATAAAATCCGAACTAGCAATCCGAGAAGGCAAGTATACCTAGCGAACTATAGTATAGGAACACAAGTGTCGTATTGAAATCCAGGAACCGTTGATTACTTATACTCAAACGAATTACTATTATTTTATCTTAATAATTTTTTGGAAGGTTTTGTTTGCTAAGTTGAAATTAAAGCTAGATAAAAGTACGGCTAAACGATGATTAAGAAATAGCACTCGATTATGACTTACTTCAGCTTAAGTTGATCAAAATTCAAAAGCAAACTTAAATCTTAATAAAGTAAGGGTAGCTTGACCGTTGGGGTTCCTATAGTTTGAACATGCTTCTCTCGAAGATATGCCCAACTGAGTTTAGGAAAATCCGACCGAACTCTCGTCCCGTATTCGAATACCTAAAACTCGCTTTAAGTGGTGAACCCCGCTATTGGATTTGACTCCAATCCAGGAGATTTACGTCATTCTCTCTCGAGAAATGCATGCATCTCTCTTTACTCTTAAGCGCTCACTTCAGACTATCGGCCTCTCGGCTAGCCAAGAATGAAAGCAAAGGTGGGGACTATATATCGATATTATAGCTCCACTAAATTTTAATTAAGAGTAAATCTAAGGCCCAAGACTTTAGAAAGTGAAAGAGGGATAAAGGATCATAACTTGATCAACTCATCCTCAGATCATCAAGATCGAGTACTATGAGGATTTAGTTACTCATGGTGGAGGGGTAGGGGAGAGAAATGAGGAAGATATTAAGAGAACAAAAACATACGATTTTTATTAAAATAGACTTCAACTGAAGATACATTTGCATGGAAAGCCTACTAAGCATTAGCAATACATTATGAAAGGAAGTTACAAGGGCATTACAACATTCATAAGAAAACTAGAAAAAGAAGTGCATTGAAATAAGAGAGAGAGAAAGAGAGAAAGAGAATACAAAAATAACATGAAAATCACTGAAAATAAAGCAGTAACACCCTTTCTCTCTGCAAAAACTGATTGGCGAAAGCTTGGAGGTCATCCCAATTTATAGAAATTTTTCTGCCTCGGTTACGCCCTAGGTCACGCCCGTGACCTAGGGGCGTGACATGTTTAATCAATTTTGTGGCTTATATCAGGTTCGGCGCACGATTCTGGAATGATTTGATGGGTCACGCCCCCAGGTCACGCACGTGACTTGGGGGCGTGGCTAATTCGGTGGTCAGCTAGTCATGGGCGCTGGCACGCGATCATGGGCGCTGGCGGCTGGCTGACGTGGCAGTCACGGGCGTGACTTGAAGCACGCCCGTGTAACTTTGGGCGTGACCAATTCGCTGGTCAAGCTAGGCATGGGCGCTGGCACGCTATCATGGGTGCTGGCGGCTGGCTGACGTGGCAGTCATGGGCGTGAATAGAAGCACGCCCGTGTAACAGAGGTGTTTCCTCCATTTTAGCGGCTAGGCGAATATGATTGCGCAGTGAGCTGGTCACGGGCTAGTCACGGGTTGGTCACGGGCGTGACTTGTGTGTCACGCCCGTGTACTTTGGGCGTGTCTGACCAAAACTTCTGAATTATGACGGCAGCAACTTAACTACTAACAGCAACTTACACGCCCTAGGTCACGGGCGTGATCCCCAGGTCACGGGCGTGACCTAGGGCGTGACCTAGGAAAATTTGCATTTTTGACCTAAAAATTCAGAAAACTTAAGTTAGCACTAAAAATAGGAAAATGACCAAAAAATGCATTTAGAGAGACAATAATAAGCAAAAATTAAGAGTAGATAACGTAAAAATAACCTAATTAAACTAACTAGATTTAGTACTATCAGCCATATACCGACTCACCCGGCCAACCGCATAAGCAATATCCGGCCTCGTGATCGTCAAGTATATCAAACTTCCAACCAAAGCCCGGAAAACTAAAGGATCAGAAAGAACCTTCCCCTCATCACGTCGAAGATGAATACCAACCTCAAGTGGAGTAGAGCTGCTCTTCCCCCTTCCATGTCGAATCGCTTCACAATTCGTTCTGCATACCCCTTTTAGGAAACAAGCATTCCGCCTTCTTTCCTCTCCACTTCGAGTCCAAGGAAATGGTGGAGCTCACACAAATCCTTTATCTCAAATCTGATAGCTAGCTCAGCTTGAAGCCTAGCTACCTCCACTTCAGAGCTCCCCGTCTTATTTATGAATAAGCTCGAATCAGAATCAGAAGAAAAGTATCCACAGAACTTGAGGTATTCTGCAATCTTCCCATACCACGCCCGAGGTGCTTACTTCAAGCCATAAAGAGTCTTCTTGAGCTTGCAAACATGTCTTGGGTGTTCTTCAGAAACATAACTAGGTGGCTGATCCATGAAGATATCCTTGTCAATCTCGCCGTATAAGAAAGCATTCTTCACATCGAGTTGCCAAATCTTCCACCCTTGGCAAGCTGCCAACACGATCACCACCCGGACCGAAGTCATCTTGGCAACGTGGCTGAACGTTTCTTCATAATCCTCCCCATACTTCTGAGAGAAACCTCGATCTACAAGGCGAGCCTTGTACCGCTCAATACTTCCATCAGCCTTCTTCTTTAGATTGAAAACCCACTTGCAAGTTACAGGAATAACACCCTCAACCTTAGGCACCAAGTCCCAAGTCTCATTCTTCCTGAGGGCAGCCATCTCTTAATCCATGGCTCCTTCCCATTTCTCGACGAAGCTCACCAAGTCTCCCCCCGTATACCAATCTAGTGGACTAATGGTCCTCTTGGACCTCCTCAGAGCTTTACTCTGATCCACCTCCTCAACTGCAGCTTTTGGACTAGCTCTCCTTTTAGGCATACTTGGAGCATTGCCCCTCCTGCTTCCAGAACATGAAGTACCTAACCCATAGCTTCAAGCACATGGAGAAACATGTAACTCCACCATAACTTCCCTTGCAGCTTCACCTGGTCCACCATATACACTGCTTCCTTGTAGCTCACAGAATAGCTACCCTGATATGACGTCAACTCGTCAAATACCACACCCCTTGAGACCTGATAGGAAAATTATTTTCCAAAGACTTGATAAGAAAATAATTTTACGAAATTGCTAGAGGCAAGCGCACCTATCGCGTGTAGTATATATATGATAAAAATATCATAACATAGTCGTATTAGTCCTGGGTCCCGTCGAGTATTGTTACTTCGAGCTACGGCTATTGTTTTATCGAATATTGAAAATGATGAGTTTGTATTCATTTTAAAAAAAAACAAAAAGAAAAGGATAACAATCGCGGGCTTGGTGTTCGTTTAGCAAAAACCAAGAAAAACGATAATACGATAATAAGTGCATTAATTTGAAAACAAAAATGATAACAATCGCGGGCTTGGTGTGCGTTTAGCAAAAACCAAGAAAAGCGATAGAAAAGACAAAAAACCTAAGTTATGAAAGCTGAAATAAAGCTGTAAATCTAGTTATGAAAGCATGAAAAGCTAATTATGAAAGCATTAAAACTAATTATGAAAGCTTTTAAAACTAATTATGAAAGCATAAAAACTAAATTATGAAAGCTTAAAACTAATTATGAACGCATAAAAACTAAATTATGAAAGCATTTAAAATTTAATCTCATACACTCACACACCCAACATAAATGAAACTAAAATAAAAACAATTTACTCTCATACACTCACACACTCTACATGAAATAAACCAAAATTAAAAGAAAGAAAAAAAATACAAATAAGTAAAACTAACCTCATACAAAAATTAAAAACATGAAAACACGGCATGAAAAAGATTACAAAAAAGGAAAAACAAAACAAAAGAAAAAAAGAGAATAACATGAAGAACAAAATAAAGATAGAACTTGAAAAAGGAAAACAAGATGAACAATATCAAGAACATGCTTTTTCATTAAACAAAAATCTATTACATAACAAAGAGAGACAAAGGGACACAAGGAGAGAGAAAAAAAACATAAAAGTAAAACACAAAATGTGGAACACAAACCCCCTAAACTATTTAGGATTTGTGAACCCTAAATACAATGGCAACCCCTCTTATTTATAGGCAAAAGAGTGGGGTGCCAATAGCAAAAAAAGACAAGTTTGGGCATTTGACTAGAGGTAGCAAATATTGACTTGAGGGCTTGCTGGAATTGGAGGAGCAGCTGGACTGGTTCTAGAAGGTGGGCTGCGGATAGCTGGTGGGCTGGATGCTAGCTGGTGGGCTTCTAGAAGGTGCAGGGCTGGCGGGTTGAGCTGGCGGGCGCGGGCAGCTGGGCAGCAGGGCACGGGCGGGAGCAGCGGGACAGCTGGCGGGCGCGGGCGCGGGCGGGAAATTTAATTCCAGCAAAATGAGGTCGGCTGGATTCGAACCCGGGTTGCTTTGAGCAAGTTTAACATGACCACACCACTCGGCCAAGCGCGCAGCTCTGTTGGACAAAGAAACATTTTATTTATATTATATAGCTTCATATTTATATTATATTAATACATATATAAAAAAAACAAACTTAATTATTCATTTATTATTATTATTGTTTATTATTACATATTATTTATATATACTTATTATTATTAAATATTACTATATGTACACTTATTATTATTAAATATTACTATATATACTTATATATTATTATAATATATATTTTATTATATATCTTATTTATTTATTATATATACATTATGATTATTACCATGTTTATTTATTATATGATACTACTATATTTATTATATATATTTCTATATATTTATATTATATACATAATACTATCTTATTCTCAATTTTATTCTTATATAAGTATAATTACTTATTTTTACAAAATTTATATGAATATTTATATACATATAAAAAGAAGTGATTATTTCAATAATTTGCATATTATATGTACAAAAATACCCAAAATTAGGCTAGAAATTATACTAAAAATATGCAATATTTTCTATTTATCAAACACCCCCATACTTAAGCTTTTGCTATTCCAGAGTAAAAGTAAGGGATACCTATAAGACGTTTAATAAAATTTCTAATTTACTAAAGTTTTTATTAGATCAAAAGTAAGATCGAAATAAATTTAGGGTATTTAAAGAGGTAAGTCCAAAACTATGAAAGTAATTTAAAAAGAGCGAAAAAAATTTAGCGAGACTTCTAAAGTTAGCTAAATAGCGTCGATTATTGCATTCTTTGGTACCTTTTAATTAGAATAGAATTATATAAAACCTTAACTTTTTTAAGAAAGTTTTTAAAAATAAATAAAGCCTACTAATTATGCTCTCTCAAACTTTTTTAAATTAAAATCTAGGTACAATTTTATTGGCTAAGGGGTAGGGGAAAAAAGGTAGCCTTGGCAAAAAGAAGAGTGCTTGGATTTAGGGGTGATGGATTTTATCTTCTCACCCCACCTTTTTGGTGGTTGTACTTTGGTTCCCAGCGTTAGTTTACGCGGGATAACTGAAATCTTTTCTCAACTTAACCCAATGCCCGTGTTTACGGAATTATTAATTTTTTTATTCCCATTGACACGGGATTTCTTTTAACAATATTGGGTGCCTGTGTTTACGGAATCTCTTTATTCCCATTGACACAGGATTTCTTTTAAAACTCCTACTTTTATTATTTTTATGCCAAGCTAAGGGGTGTTTATAAGGGGGGTTTCAGGAGAAATTCTAGATTAATAAAAAAAGATTTTTGAGAGCAAGTTTAGTAGATTAAAAACATTCCTAAAGTTTCACAAATTTAGAGTTAGAATAATTGAATCTAAAGATGGTTTGCCAATATAATACAAAAATGAATCTATTTAGGGTAAACCCGAGGTAATGCTAAAAGTTCTGTTCTCAAATTAAATTAAGATCGCAAGATTTTCTTTACTACTGAAAATTCCTCGATTTAAATTTTTCAAACTATGAAATAAATAAAATCGATTTAGTAAATCAAAAATAATGAAAAGCGCTTAGAGATAAAACTAACCTCGCCTTGGGAATAACAAAAATCTAAGTAGGGGTTTTATTTTATTTTTGGGTTTTTTGATAAGTTTTTCAAATTTTTTTGTTTTTTGTTTTTAAGATATGATATTTTTTGGATTTTTGATTTTCTTTATAACAAAATGCATATATAAATACAAAATATTTTTGATTTTTCTAAGATATTTTTTTTTCATCATATTTTTTTTTTGATTGTTTTAATTTTGTTAAAAATATGTACATATATAAAAAAAAGGAAAAAAAGAAAGAAAGAAAAGAAAGAAAAGAACATAAATATTTTGGTGTTATGACAGAATTAATTTTGTTATAACAAATTTTTAAGTACTTTTTTTTTTCATCATTTTTTTTTATTTTGATTTATAACAAAAAAAAACATAAGTAAATACATATATATTTACATTAATACTAAAAAAGGAAAAAGAAAGAAAAAGAAAGACAAATATTTTTTTGTTTGAATGTTATGACAAAATTTTTGTGAATTTTGTTGTAACAAATTTTTTAGTAAAACTTTTCATCTTTTTTTTTTGTTTTGGATTTTGATTTTATAAATAAGGTTTATTTATATACAAATAAAGACATAAATATAAAACATGTAAAATTTTTTTTGGATTTTTCATTTGATAAGGGAGGGGCAAAAATAATTACAAAAAAGAGGGAAAACACGCCCCCATACTTAAAACCAACATTGTCCTCAATGTTGAAGGTAAGTGTGAGGAACGAAAATATTTACAAAAAAGACGAAGATTTTAATTACAAGAAAGAAAAAAATATACAAGAATAGTTACAAAATAAAAAAGGGACTCCACGAATATATACAAAATTGTTTTTTGGTTTGTTTTAGTTTTTCGAAATGTACAAAACACGAATAAAATACGTATAAAAGAAGTTAAAAAAAACATATATTTTTTGGTATGATAAAAATAATTTTTTATCATCTTTTTATGTTATTATTTATATTATATGTATTTTTTGTTGTTTTGGTTTTAATTTGAAAATATGCATGTTTTAAAATATATCTAAATTTTAAGAAAGATAAAATAAGGTAAAATAAAGAAAACGCTTTAAGATAAAAACCAAGGAAGAAAGAAGAGAAATAAAAAGGTAAAAGCAACGGGGTTTTCTCGTTTCGAAATATCGACAAAAATCCCCTCTCGGGTCTGTCGAGTAATCCTACTTTGAGAAACTTCCTATTGTCTTATCTTAAAATTCCCAGAATTCTTTATGATTTTTGTTTTAAAGTTTTTGCATTATTTTGTTTTGTTTTATGTTTCTTTTTTGAAAAAGAATGATAATTTAAAATATGCATAATTATTAATATTATTATTATTATTATATTTTTTTTTTTCATTTTGTTTGTTTGTTTTTTATTTATTTATTATTATTATTTATTTATTTATTATTATTATTTATTATTATTATTATTTATTATTATTATTTTTGTTTAAGTTTTTATTTTTTTGAAATGAAAATTTATTTCATCATTTTTTTTTTGGTTTTATAAAAAAGAGCGTAATTGGATAAATATGGGGGTGCCTCCCACGAGCGCTTTGTTTACCGTCTCGTAGCTCGACGCGTTGGCGGGGTACGATCTTTTTAGAGGTGGGGGAGGGGTATGGAATTTAACTTCCCTCCCAGATGATCCCCCGCGTGGTAGAGTTTTAGTCGGTGACCGTTAACTTTTAAGTCGCCTTTTTCCGGGTGGGTGATAAGGACGGTCCCGTATGGACAAACCTCTTTCACTTGAAAGGGGCCGGACCAACGGGATTTTAGTTTCCCCGAAAAAGACGAAGACGTGAGTTATATAGGAGGACGAGATCGCCCGGCGCAAATGATTTTGGAAATTTTATTTTCCGGTCGTGGTAAAATTTCGAGCGTTCCTTATAAAATTTATTACTCTCGTAAGCGTTCGCACGCCATTCATCGAGTTCGTTTAATTGGAATTTCCAATTTTCGGCGGTTAAATTATGATCGAGATTTAAAAGTTTTAACGCCCAAAAAGCGTGGTGCTCTAATTCTCCGGGCAAATGACACGCCTTGCCGTAGACTAATCGATAAGGCGTACAACCGATTGCGGTCTTGTACGCCGTACGATATGCCCACAGCGCGTCGTCTAATTTAATCGCCCAATCCTTCCTATTAGTTGAAACGGTTTTTTCTAATATGCGTTTGATTTCCCGATTTACTACCTCCACTTGGCCGCTTGTTTGGGGGTGATAGGCGGTGGCGAGCTTATGCGTGACGCCATATTTAGATAATATTTTTGCAAACTGGGCGTTGCAAAAGTGCGTTCCCCTATCACTAACTATTGCGCGGGGCGTGCCGAAGCGAGAAAATAATTTTTTAAGAAAGTTGACGACGACTCTCGCATCGTTGGTGGGGAGAGCTTGCGCTTCCGCCCACCTAGATACGTAGTCGACCGCCACTAAAATGTAGCGATTTGTATGTGAAGGAGGTAGGGGGCCTATGAAATCTATGCCCCATAAATCGAAAATCTCGCATTCTAAATAAAAATTTTGGGGCATCTCGTCGCGACGAGAGATGTTACCCGACCGTTGACAGCTATCGCATGCGCTCACAAAAGTGTGAGCATCTTTGAAGAGAGCGGGCCAATAAAAGCCCGCCTCCAGCGCCTTCTGCGCGGTCCGGTTGGCTTGATAATGCCCCCCGGCCGGCCCTTCGTGGCAGTGCCGCAAAATTTGCGCACCCTCCTCGCTCGAAACGCATCTCCGCACGACTTGGTCCGCGCAGACGCGAAATAAGAAAGGGTCCTCCCAAAAGTAATTTTTCAAATCAGAAAAGAATTTCTTCTTTTGCTGTTTTGAAAAGTCTTTCGGGAGCACCCGCGCAACTAAATAGTTGGCGTAGTCTGCGAACCAAGGCGAGGGAGAAGTTTTTAAATTATTTAAAGCTAAAAGACGCTCCTCGGGAAATCGATCATCGATTTCCGGTTCGAAGAGCGCTTCCGCGATTGGGTGCTCTAAACGAGAAAGGTGGTCGGCCGCTAAATTTTCGGCCCCCTTCTTATCGCGGATCTCTAAATCAAATTATTGTAATAGGAGGATCCATCGAAGAAGGCGGGGCTTAGCGTCCATTTTTTCTAATAAATATTTTAGGGCGGAGTGGTCGGTAAATATAATAATTTTTGAAAGCGTGACGTAGGGCCTAAACTTATCTATGGCGAAGACGACGGCAAGGAGTTCCTTTTCCGTTGTCGTATAATTAGCCTGTGCGGCCGTGAGCGTGCGGGACGCGTAGTAGATAGGATGAAAATATTTATTAACGCGTTGACCTAATACGGCCCCTACTGCTATATCACTCGCGTCGCACATAATCTCAAACGGAAGGGTCCAATCGGGCGCCACCAGAATGGGAGAATGGATAAGTTTATTTTTTATGGCATTGAATGCCTCTACGCACGCGTTATCAAAAATAAATGGAGATTCCTTCTCCAGGAGGTGGGTTAGCGGTTTTGTTATTTTGGAAAAGTTTTGAATAAACCGCCTATAGAAACCCGCGTGGCCAAGAAAACTACGGATTGATTTTATATTTGAGGGCGCGGGGAGTTTTTCAATTATTTCGACCTTGGCCTTGTCGACCTCCATCCCTCTTTCAGAAATTTTGTGGCCGAGAACTAAGCCTTCTCGAACCATGAAATGACACTTTTCCCAGTTTAAAACCAGGTTCGTGTCTTCGCATCGTTGGAGGACTCGATCTAAATTTTGGAGGCAGTTTTGGAAGGAGCTACCAAAAACCGAGAAGTCATCCATAAAGACTTCCATAATATCCTCTACGAGCTCTCCAAATATTGCTAGCATACATCGTTGAAATGTAGCTGGCGCGTTGCAGAGGCCGAATGGCATCCTTCGGTACGCGAAGGTACCGAAGGGGCACATAAAGGTTGTTTTCTCCTGGTCTTCGGGGGAGATAGGAATTTGTAAAAATCCCGATAGACCATCGAGAAAACAATAATAAGGATGACCCGATAGTCGCTCCAAAATTTGATCGATAAACGGTAACGGAAAGTGGTCTTTGCGGGTGGCATCATTTAATTTTCGGTAATCGATGCACACCCTCCAACCCGTAACAGTACGAGTTGGAATTAATTCGTTATGTTCATTTGCCACTACCGTTATACCGCCCTTTTTAGGCACGACATGAATGGGACTAACCCACGTGCTGTCGGATATAGGGTAGATAATCCCCGCATCCATTAATTTTATTACTTCAGCCTTAACGACCTCCCGCATATTTGGGTTTAATCGTCGCTGAGGCTGGATGGTTTTGCGGGAATTATCTTCTAAGAAGATTTTGTGCATGCAAAAAGAGGGATTTATCCCCCTAATATCGGAAATCTGCCATGCAATTGCATGGCGATGCGTGGACAAAACTTTAACTAATTCGGAGGTTTCCGAATCGGTTAAAGAAGACGAAATAATAACCGGGAGTTTTAAGTCTGCGGCGAGAAAAGCATATTTTAAATGGTCGGGGAGTGGCTTAAGCTCCAAGACCGGGGGTTCTTTGTAAGAAGTTGTTATTTTTAAACTTTTAGAATTAAAAGATTCGAAAGGCGAATCTGGCGGTAGCTCGTCCAAAGGGGCGAGGTCTGCCAAATCCGGTTCGTCTAAAGTTAAAGCGAGTAATTCTACAAGCGAAGAACACTCATCCTCGAACGCGGATTCTAAGTGAAAGCAAGAATCATCGTTCGATAAGGAATTTCGCATCGAGGGATTAATGAGAAGGGTAACTTTGTCGTCCCCTACCCGAAGGAGGAGGCGACCGTTACTCACATCAATTAATGCGCGGGAGGTCGCGAGGAAAGGGCGACCGAGGATAATTGGTACCTCGGCGTCCTCCTCGATGTCGAGGATGACGAAGTCTACCGGAAAGATAAACTTGTCAACCTTGACCAGAACGTCCTCCACTACCCCGATAGGATATTTTATCGAGCGATCCGCGAGTTGGATGCTCATTTTCGTTGGGGTGGGAACTCCTAGATCGAGTTTTTTAAAGAGGGAGAAGGGCATCAAATTGATGCTCGCTCCCAGGTCCGCTAGGGCGTACTTTATTAATAAATTGCCAAAAAGGCACGGGATGGAAAACCTTCCCGGGTCGTTTAGTTTCGGCGGCAATTTATTATGTAGGACCGCCGAGCATTCCGCATTTAAGGAAACACGCGAAATTCCCTCGAGCTTCTTTTTATTAGAAAGGAGCTCCTTAAGGTATTTCGCGTATTTCGGCATTTGTGAGAGTGCCTCGCAGAAGGGGACGTTAATTTGAATTTGTTTAAAAATTTGTAAAAACTTTTTATAATGTTCGTCCTCCTTCTCTTTATTAAGTTTTGCGGGGTACGGAATTTGCGGGCTCGAGACGCCCGGCGCTAATTTTTTTTCCGTATCTAATAAAATAAAAGACGAGGGTGCAGGGGTCGGAGGCGAAACAGTTACCTGATGCTCAACCCGCAATGGGGAGTCGACCTCTTTGCCGCTGCGAAGGGTAATGGCGTGGGCATTTTCACGCGGGTTCTGCTCCGAGTTCCCCGGCAGTGCTCCAAGTGGCCGCTCGGAGACCATTTTTGCAAGCTGTCCAACCTGCATTTCTAAATTTTTTAGCGATCCGGTTATATTCCGGATATTTGCGTCGTTGGAAGCCATGTATTTTGAAAAAATCTCCTCGAGCGGAGAAGGTTTTGGAGGAGGAGGCGCAAAACCCTGCTGAAATCCTTGGGGATATCCATGCGGAAATCCTTGCGGGATCGCGGGTGGAGGGCGTTGTGCATTGTTAGGGTTACTCCAGGAGAAGTTCGGGTGGCTCCTCCAACCCGGGTTATTGTTATTACTATATGGGTTGAAGGGCGCCCGCACTTGATTGCCCACGTAATCCACCGATTCCTCGCTTAAATTATTGTTATTATTAATATTATTATTAAGATTATTATTGTTAAGATTATTAAAATTATTATTAATATTATTAGGATTATTAAAATTATTATTATTATTATTAGGATTATTAGCCCAAGCGGGAGTGGAGGACGATGATGAGTTTGTATTCATTTAAAAAAAAACAAAAAGAAAAGGATAACAATCGCGGGCTTGGTGTTCGTTTAGCAAAAACCAAGAAAAACGATAATACGATAATAAGTGCATTAATTTGAAAACAAAAATGATAACAATCGCGGGCTTGGTGTGCGTTTAGCAAAAACCAAGAAAAGCGATAGAAAAGACAAAAAACCTAAGTTATGAAAGCTGAAATAAAGCTGTAAATCTAGTTATGAAATCATGAAAAGCTAATTATGAAAGCATTAAAACTAATTATGAAAGCTTTTAAAACTAATTATGAAAGCATAAAAACTAAATTATGAAAGCTTAAAACTAATTATGAACGCATAAAAACTAAATTATGAAAGCATTTAAAATTTAATCTCATACACTCACACACCCAACATAAATGAAACTAAAATAAAAACAATTTACTCTCATACACTCACACACTTTACATGAAATAAACCAAAATTAAAAGAAAGAAAAATAAATACAAATAAGTAAAACTAACCTCATACAAAAATTAAAAACAAGAAAACACGGCATGAAAAAGATTACAAAAAAGGAAAAACAAAACAAAAGAAAAAAAGAGAATAACATGAAGAACAAAATAAAGATAGAACTTGAAAAAGGAAAACAAGATGAACAATATCAAGAACATGCTTTTTCATTAAACAAAAATCTATTACATAACAAAGAGAGACAAAGGGACACAAGGAGAGAGAAAAAAAACATAAAAGTAAAGCACAAAATGTGGAACACAAACCCCCTAAACTATTTAGGATTTGTGAACCCTAAATACAATGGCAACCCCTCTTATTTATAGGCAAAAAAGTGGGGTGCCAATAGCAAAAAAAGACAAGTTTGGGCATTTGACTAGAGGTAGCAAATATTGACTTGAGGGCTTGCTGGAATTGGAGGAGCAGCTAGACTGGTTCTAGAAGGTGGGCTGCGGATAGCTGGTGGGCTGGATGCTAGCTGGTGGGCTGGATGCTAGCTGGTGGGCTTCTAGAAGGTGCAGGGCTGGCGGGTTGAGCTGGCGGGCGCGGGCAGCTGGGCAGCAGGGCACGGGCGGGAGCAGCGGGACAGTTGGCGTGCGCGAGCGCGGGCGGGAAATTTAATTCCAGCAAAATGAGCCCGGCTGGATTCGAACCCGGGTTACTTTGAGCAAGTTTAACATGACCACACCACTCGGCCAAGCGCGCAGCTCTGTTGGACAAAGAAACATTTTATTTATATTATATAGCTTCATATTTATATTATATTAATACATATATAAAAAAAACAAACTTAATTATTCATTTATTATTATTATTATTGTTTATTATTACATATTATTTATATATACTTATTATTATTAAATATTACTATATGTACACTTATTATTATTAAATATTACTATATATATACTTATATATTATTATAATATATATTTTATTATATATCTTATTTATTTATTATATATACATTATGATTATTACTATGTTTATTTATTATATGATACTACTATATTTATTATATATATTTCTATATATTTATATTATATACATAATACTATCTTATTCTCAATTTTATTCTTATATAAGTATAATTACTTATTTTTACAAAATTTATATGAATATTTATATACATATAAAAAGAAGTGATTATTTCAATAATTTGCATATTATATGTACAAAAATACCCAAAATTAGGCTAGAAATTATACTAAAAATATGCAATATTTTCTATTTATCAAGACCACAACTCTCCGTGTCTCTTGATCCATGCATCTCCAACCCTTCTTCCGGTCATCATAACTGACGAAGACTAGCTTCCTTGCTTTCGCATCTAGATTCATTCTGAGGGCATCAGGAACATGCACATACCAGGTAGAACCGATCACTCGAAGGTGTTCCACTGAAGGCTTTATCCTGAACATCAACTCATGAGGGGTCTTCATGTTGATGGGACTGAGAGGCATCTGATTGATGACATAGGATGCACAAGACATTCCCTCTGCCCAGAAGGACTTTGGGATACTCTTAGCATGAAGCCAACATTTGCAGGTCTCCATCAGATGATGGATCTTCCGCTCTGCAATTGCATTCTATTGTGCAGTGTGAGAACAAGAAAGCTCTCTCTGGATGCCATGCTTCCTACAGAAGTTAAAGAATGCTTTGGAGGTAAACTCCCCTCCATTGTTAGTTCAGAACCTTTTGACCCGCAGGTTGAGCTGACCCTCCACTACCTCCTTGAACTCCACAAATCTCGCGAGCGCTTCTGACTTATCCTTTAGAAAATATACCCAAGTATATCTAGTGAAGTCATCAATCAGAACTAGCATATACCTGCTGCCTCCAAGACTGACAGTTGTGGTAGGTCCAAACAGATCACCATGAATACACTCCAATGGTGCTTTACATCTGCTTTGTGATTTGTCAAATGGAAAACGTAGAGCCTTACCATATTGACATCATGCACAAACGTGACCTTCGCCGAAGGATGACAAACTAGGCAGATGATGAGTAAATTATTTACTCATCTTTTAGTTTAGGTTTATTATGTTTTTTATATAAAATTATGTTATTTTTAGGAATTTTATCATATAAATCCTTCCATTGTTATTTCATAAGCTAACTTAAGTTTATTTTGTGTTTTCAGGTTTTTCTAGGCTGTTTCGAGCAAAAAGTTAAAATTACACGCCCCAGGTCACGGGCGTGACCATGGGCGTGTAACCTGCGCGGTGTTCCAGACCTGTTTCCGCCACAACGGGTGCGTTCCGTGAAGAATTCGCCAAGTACACGCCCCAGGTCACGGGCGTGACCAAGGGCGTGACCCAATGTCACGGCCGCGACTCGGCGCAAGCATACAGAATCAGCCTGCCACATGAATTAAATTTACACGCCCAGGTCACGGGCGTGACCAGGGGCGTGACTCAATGTCACGGGCGTGACTCATTCCGCTCCACTCCCCGCTTCTTCCCGCCGAAGATTCCCGCCAGCAGCACGTTTTGAAGGTTACACGCCCTAGGTCACGGGCGTGACCTAGGGCGTGACACGCAAAGATCGCCAGCATTAAAGCTAGATTGCGCCCTTTCCGCTGCTGCTTCGATCACGCCCCTTACACGCCCTTGGTCACGGGCGTGACCAAGGGTGTGTAACCTCATTTTTTTAGCTATATAAAGCCAGCTCCAGCAGATGTTTAAGAACGAATTTTGGGAGTTCTAAGTTTATTTTCTTGTACTGTTTTTGTCATTCTTAAGCTTGTAATCTTCCTTCTTAGCTTGCACTTTCATTTCAGGTTTGTAACTTCTTGTTTCCTAGTTGTAATTTCTTTTCAATTAATAAAATAGTACTTTTTCTCTTATTCTACTCTCAATCTTCATTATGCACTTCTTGTATTGCATCAATTCCTCCATCTCCATGAGTAGCTAAATTTCATTAGTACTCGGCCGAGATGATCCAAGGAAAATATAATTCATAATTTAGTTTAGAACTTCTTTTTCTCTTATTTAGATCGCTTAAGATTTATCCTTAAATTTATATTGATTTCGATTATATTATCGATATATAATCTCATTCTTGTTTTCGTAGTCTAATAATCGAGAGGTTTTGAGTTCGAATTGATCATTTCGAGGATAAAGAGATTTGAATGCACTCTTCGAGAGAGGACGACATAAATCTCCCGGATTGGAGTTATATCAAATAGAGGGGTTCACTTCGATAAAGCGAGTTTAGGGGTTTCGATTCTAGAACGAGAGTTCGATTGATCAACCTAAACTCAGTTAGGCATATCCTTGAGAGAGGTACGTTTATAAATCGGGAACCTCCACGGTCAAGCATTTCTTTTAAGGAGAATTAGAAGTTTTATTTCTTTATTTATTTATTTTTTCAGAGGTGATTCAAGGTTGAGTGCTAATCCTTCTTATCATAGTTTTAACAATTTATTTCTCTTTCTTGCAACCAACCAACCCAAGTTTCTTTCGATAAAATAATAGATATTTTCCGAAGTAAGAGTACTCAACCGCCCCGAGTCTAATACGACCTTGTTTTAACAACCTATACTACATTCGATACGGTACACTTGCTGTTATTGTTTGCAAGCATAGTTTTGCGCATCAAGTTTTTGGCGCCGCTGCCGGGGAACTCGGTTGATATTTCGAAAACCGAAATATCTATTAATTTTATTTTATTTTTCTTTTTCTTAATTTTAAGGTGCAACTAAATTCCTGGAAAGGACGCTTTGGGTTTGAATTCCCATCATAGCCTCTAGTACCTTGCAAACCCTTCACCGGGTAGATCTTGGGAAGTCCAGGACTAATTTTAATTCACCTAATAATAATAAAAAAAATAAAAATCTAAAAAATATAATAAAATAAAAATAAATTTATTTATCTAAAATCTTATTTTCCCTTTTTCTTTTTCCGCTTCTTCAATTCATTTTGAATTTGGTTTTGATCCGGAAATCGAGCGCACCTTGCGGCGACGTCTCCGATTTAGTGATCTACCAATAATTCGTGAAGAGTCAGTCGGAGAGACTAACGAAGATATAATGGGTGACCCCGACCATAATGAGGCGCCGCTACGGACTATGTCCTATTATGCGAGGCCAAATTGGGAGGGAACACAATCAAGTATTATTCGCTCGGCGGTGGCAAATAATAATTTTGAAATCAAAACGAGTATCATTCAAATGGTATAGCAAACCGTCATCTTTGACGGGTTACCAGATGAAGATCCAAATTTACATTTATTGAATTTTTTGGAAATTTGCGATACGTTTAAAATTAATGGCGTCACCAATGACGCCATTCGCTTGCGTTTATTTCCATTTTCTTTGCGGACTAAGGCCAAGCAATTGTTGGGATCTCTTCCTAGAGGTTCCATCACTACATGGGCTGAGATGACGGAGAAATTTTTAACTAAATATTTTCCTCCGGCGAAGTCCGCTAAATTACGTACGGACATTCTCTCGTTTACGCAAATAGAATCAGAGTTTCTCTATGACACATGGGAGCGCTTCAAGGAATTATTGCGGAGATGTCCTCACCACGCCCTTCCTTTATGGCAACAAGTTCAAACATTCTACAATGATTTGAATCTCCAAATGAGGTAGATGATTGATGCAGCAGCTGGGGGAACTCTAAATAACAAAACCCCAGATGCCGCTCAAGAGCTTTTTGAGGAGATGGCCATGAATGCTTATCAGTGGAATGCGCCACGGTCGCGTCCTAACAAACCGACCGGACTCTTTGAAGTCGAGGCCACCCCGAATTTAGCATATCAAGTAGAAGGGCTTACTAAGCAAATGGCGGAGATGTCTGCTTCCTCCGCCATTAACGGGGCTAATAATTATAATAATAATAATAATTATTATTATTATAATAATTATAATCAAGAGCAAGTTGATTATATGGGGAACTCCTATCGTCCTCCTTATAAACCAAATAATAACCTTCCTAATAGTTATAATCCGGCTTTAAGGAACCACCCAAATTTTTCATGGAGCAACCCCAATAATGCTCAACGCCCCCCCACAAGTGAATCCTCCCAGATTCGCTCCACCACAACCACCAAAGGCCCCTTCACTTGAAGAGGTCTTCACAAAATACGTCGCTTCTACTGATGCCAATATCCGGAACCTTTCCGGATCTATTAAAATCCTAGAAAATCAGATTGGACAACTCGCCAAGATGTTCTCCGAATGCCAGCAGGGAGCTCTACCAGGCAATACTGAGCCCAATCCACGGGAGAGCGCCAACGCTATAACCCTCCGCAGCGGAAAGGAGGTAAAAAGTTCAAATTTGGCCGAGCCTAAGGTAAACGTTTCAACTCTAACTCCGCATTTAAACTCTTCTGATTTAGCTCCGTGCATTATTCAAACGCCTTCTATTCCGTATCCTTCTAAATTACAAAATGAGCGCAACGAGGAGCAGTATAAAAAATTTATAAATATTTTAAAACAAATACAAATTAATGTACCATTTTGCGAGGCACTCTCTCAAATGCCTAAATACGCGAAATATCTTAAGGATTTATTATCAAATAAAAAAAACTTGAAGATATTTCGCGTATTTCTCTTAATGCAGAATGTTCGGCGATAGTTCTTAATAAATTACCGGAAAAATTAAATGATCCGGGACGGTTTTCCATCCTGTGTTTGTTCAGAAATTTACTAATTAAAAACGCCTTGGCCGATCTAGGGGCGAGCATAAATCTTATGCCATTCTCCTTATTTAAGAAGCTTGGTTTGGGCACCCCAAGCCCAACCAATATAAGCATCCAACTAGCGGATCGGTCCGTAAAGTATCCAATCGGGATCATTGAGGATGTGCTAGTGAAGGTTGACAAGCTTATCTTTCCGGTAGACTTTGTCATCCTCGATATCGAAGAGGACACTGAAGTACCACTCATACTTGGCCGGCCCTTCCTAGCCACCGCTCGGGCTATAATTGACGTAAGTAACGGAAACCTTCTCCTACGAGTTGGGGAGGAAGAAGTTATTTTTAATATAAATCAATCGATGAGAAATGCGTTTCCAAACGACGACTCTTGTTTTACCCTAGAAACAAATTTTGAAGAGGAAATAACGTTGTTTTATGAAATAATTTCGCCTTTATTTGAAAATCCGGAAATTGCAAATTTATTTTGTTTAAAAGAAAAAACTCGGCCAACCAAATTTGAAGAAGTAAACATAAATATTTCTAAAATAAAAACATCTTACGAGGAGCCACCGAGTTTAGAACTAAAACAATTGCCGAAACATTTAAAATACATATTTTTAGAAAAAAATTCAAAACTGCCCGTAATAATATCTTCCGCACTTAACGATTCGGAAACTTCCGAATTAATTAAAATTTTAAATAATCACCGCCATGCAATTGCATGACAATTTTCGGATATAAAGGGGATTAGCCCCTCGTTTTGCACGCACAAAATAAGTTTAGAAAATAATTCTCGCGGCGCTATTCAGCCCCAACGACGCCTTAACCCAAACATAAAGGATGTCGTTAAGGCCGAAATTATAAAATTATTAGACGCGGGAATTATTTACCCAATTTCTGATAGCACTTGGGTTAGCCCGGTGCAAGTCGTGCCTAAGAAGGGAGGAATCACAGTAGTTGAAAACGAAAAAAATGAGTTAATCCCAACCCGTACTGTTACGGGTTGGCAGGTATGCATTGATTATAGGAAATTAAATGATGCTACCCGCAAGTTTTATTTTCCGTTGCCCTTTATTGACCAAATTCTAGAACGTTTATCCGGTCACTCGCACTATTATTTTCTTGATGGTCTTTCAGGATATTTCCAAATCCCCATTGCGCCCGAAGACCAAGAGAAAACCACCTTCACTTGTCCGTTCGGCACGTTCGCATATCGAAGAATGCCGTTTGGGCTTTGCAACGCGCCAGCTACATTTCAAAGATGTATGCTGGCAATTTTTAATGAATTAGTTGAGGACGTCATGGAAGTTTTTATGGACGATTTTTCAGTTTATGGCGATTCCTTTAAAAATTTCCTAAAAAATCTTGATTGTGTTCTTCAACGCTGCAAAGACACGAATCTGGCACTCAACTGGGAGAAGTGCCATTTTATGGTCCGTGAGGGATTAGTCCTCGGACATAAGGTTTCTAGTAAAGGGATCGAGGTCGATAGGGCCAAGATCGAAGTTATAGAAAAACTCCCTCCGCCTACTAATATTAAATCTATTAGGAGTTTTTTAGGACATGCGGGTTTCTATAGACGGTTTATTAAAGATTTTTCAAAAATTACAAAACCGTTAACGCATCTTTTAGAAAAAGAAACCACGTTTATCTTTGATGAAGAATGTTCTAAGGCGTTCATAAAAATTAAAAACGAACTTATCAAATCGCCTATTTTAATTTCACCAGATTGGTCTCTTCCGTTCGAAATCATGTGCGATGCAAGCGATTTTGCCGTAGGTGCAGTCTTGGGCCAAAGGGTGAATAAATACTTTCACCCAATTTATTACGCAAGCAAAATGCTTACATCCGCCCAAGCTAATTATACAACGACGGAAAAAGAACTTCTAGCGATCGTTTTTGCTTTTGATAAATTTCGTTCGTACATAACGCTATCAGAAATTATTGTTTTAACAGATCACTCCGCACTTCGGTACTTGCTAGATAAAGGGGATGCCAAGCCCCGACTATTGAGATGGATCCTACTCTTGCAAGAATTCGATTTGGAGATCCGAGACAAAAAAAGAGCCGAGAATTTGGCGGCCGACCACCTCTCAAGACTGGAGAACCCGGCAGCAGGAGCACTAGTGGAGGACGAGATAGATGATAAATTCCCTGAAGAGCGCCTCCTCGCCATCGAAAAGGTAACGACTTCTTCCACCCCTTGGTATGCGGATTTGGCCAACTATTTAGTGTCCCGGGTCCTACCAAAAATTTTTCAAGTCAGCAAAAGAATAAATTCTTTTCAGATTTGAAAAATTATTTTTGGGAGGATCCCTTTTTATTTCGTGTCTGCGCAGACTAAGTGGTAAGAAGGTGCATTTCGGGCGAGGAAAGCAGCCAAATATTGCGGCACTGCCACGAAGGACCAGCCGGCGGACACTACCAAGCAAACCGAACCGCAAGAAAGGCGCTAGAGGCGGGCTTCTATTGGCCTACCGTATTCAAAGATGCTCATAATTTTGTGAGTAATTGTGATCGGTGCCAACGGTCAGGTAACATTTCTAACCGAGACGAAATTCCCCAAAATATTTTTATAGAATGCGAGATTTTTGATCTTTGGGGAATAGATTTCGTAGGTCCTTTACCCTCTTCTTTAAATAATAAATATATTCTTATTGCGGTTGATTACGTGTCAAGGTGGGCGGAAGCACAATCTTTCCCCACTAACGATGCGAGAGTCGTCGTAAATTTTAAAAAAAAATTATTTTCGCGATTTGGCACATCCCGAGCACTAATTAATGATCGGGGCACACATTTCTGTAACAACCAACTTGCTAACATTTTAGCAAAGTATGGAGTTACCCACAAGCTATCTACCGCCTACCACCCACAAGCAAATGGCCAAGTGGAGGTGGTGAACCGTGAACTTAAAAGAATTTTAGAAAAAACTGTGTCCGTTAATAGGAAGGATTGGTCGCTAAAATTAGACGACGCTCTATGGGCATATCGGACAGCGTACAGAACCGCCATCGGATGTACACCGTACCGATTAGTCTATGGAAAATCTTGTCATCTACCGGTGGAATTAGAACATCGCGCCTTTTGGGCGCTAAAATTTTTAATTTTGGATTTAAACTTAGCCTCCGAGCACAGAAAACTACAATTAAATGAATTAGACGAGTGGCGCGCAAACGCTTACAAAAATAATAAGGTTTATAAGGAGCGCACAAAATTTTATCATGATAAAAAAATGAAAAATCCAAAAACTTTTTTACCGGGAGACTTAGTCCTATTATTTAATTCAAGACTTAGGCTTTTTCCGGGTAAATTAAAATCACGATGGTCCGGTCCCTTCATAGTTAAAGAAGTTTGGCCATACAGAACGGTGCTAATAGAGCACCCAGAAAAAGGCTCTTTCAAAGTCAACGGACAATGCTTAAAATTATATCACCTGGGCGACCCAGTGCCCGGACACATCGAAACCATTCACTTCCAAAATCTTTAAAATTACCACTTAGTCAAGCTACGCGACGGTAAACAAAGTGCTCTTGGGAGGCGACCCAATGTTAGCCTCTTTATTTTTGTCTTTCTTTTCTTGTTTGTTTTCCTAATTTAACTCTGCAGGTGTTTGATCGGCAACCCCGACTACCATTCAGGGAAGCCCTCTTTACACTTTAGTAATTTATCTTGATTTTTCTTTATTGTCATTTTTTTTAGTTTTATCTTTCATACTCAGTTTTAAACATTGGGGACAATGTTTAATTTTAAGTATGGGGGTGTAGCATAGCTTTCTTTGTAGTTTTACTTGAAAAATAAAAACCAAAAAAATTATAAAAAAAAAACTGAAATTAAATTTCTTGGAAAGGACGCTTTGGGCTTGAATTCCCATCATAGCCTCTAGTACCTTGCAAACCCTTCACCGGGCAGATCTTGGGAAGTCCAAGAACAAAAAAAAATCTATTAGAAAATATACTTTTTATTCATCAAAACTCCCACTTGCTAAATTGTAAGTTCTAAGTAGACTGTTTTTCATATGGACTAAAAATAATTTTGTGCTAGAATAGTTTTTGAAACTTTTGAGTAAAATTATTGACTCATGTAGTGCTCCTAGTCATATGCTTGTCTTTGAGTAGTTTTGGTGTAAAATTAAATTCTTGGCATAGATCTAAAATTATGTTTTATTAATTTGCGTAGTAATAATTTATTTTACTTTTTAAATTCGAATCCGGTCTTATCCAAAAGTAGTTTAGGTGAGTGTGTAGAAGATTATTAGAAAGTTATTATTCGAATTGAATAAAAGGGTGTCCTTTCTCGATGTCTAGAACTTGCCCCAAGCTATTTTCGAAACATGTGCGCTTTAGACAAATTAACTTTACGGAAATGATTTAGGCCTTTCTTTGGATAGTTTGAGCATTTGCACCCAACCTAGATTTACCACCATTGTTCACACAAATTTGAGCTTTACACCTTTATTTGATCCACCCTCATCAATTCGGCACCAAAGCTAAAAAGCCCAAAACCCAAATGAACACTTTGAAATTTTGAGCTAAATTGAAACAAAAATATTTGGGTACGATTCTATGAAAAAATTATGGGTATCAATTCAAAAAAAAATATTTAAATCTCAAAAAGCAATAATCTCATAATGATATGCGGCCTAGGTATGTACTTGCATACTTGGAATGATCCCAATTATGAAGATTCATGATTTAAATAAAAGAGTATGAGAGTGTTTCCCCTTTGAAAAAATGCGAGTATGGGGGTAAAGCTTCATTATTTTGTGGTGGCAATCATTTTCTTTTAGCTCAAAAATTTTGTTTAAGTGGAATGCGCCTTCATGTTTATCATTGTTACCTCACCTTTAAACCCAAGCCTTAAAATGTACCCTATTTAAGTCCTAAAGATCCATAGAGTCGATTTAGTTCGAAGTGTAGTGGAGAAAGTGCAAACGGGCAAGCCTATGGCCGTCTACATTGATGGATTTCTTTGGAGGCCACCCCGAACGTCTACATCTAGTAATTTAAATCTCAACAATCGCGCTATTTTCTCCCTTCACATAACTTTTTGATTGACCGTCGACTCATTTTTAAAGTAATGATAAATAATTATAACGCATTTCTGAAAAATTTCATAAATTAGCATTTATGCCAAGAACATCTTTTTACTAAAATATCTACACATGCCAGCATAATAGTTCGCATTTTACTCTCTAGTCTTCATAATTCTATCTTGCATTAATTTTTCTTACCCTTGTGAAAAATGGATTGCTCGGGACGAGCAATGAGCAAGTATGGGGGTATTTGATGAGTAAATTATTTACTCATCTTTTAGTTTAGGTTTATAATGTTTTTTATATAAAATTATGTTATTTTTAGGAATTTTATCATATAAATCCTTCCATTGTTATTTCATAAGCTAACTTAAGTTTTGTGTTTTCAGGTTTTTCTGGGCTGTTTCGAGCAAAAAGTTAAAATTACACGCCCCAGGTCACGGGCGTGACCATGGGCGTGTAACCTGCGCGGTGTTCCAGACCTGTTTCCGCCACAACGGGTGCGTTCCGTGAAGAATTCGCCAAGTACACGCCCCAGGTCACGGGCGTGACCAAGGGCGTGACCCAATGTCACGGCCGCGACTCGCCACAAGCATCCAGAATCAGCCTGCCACGTCAATTAAATTTACACGCCCCAGGTCATGGGCGTGACTAGGGGCGTGACTCAATGTCAGGGGCGTGACTCATTCCGCGCCACTCCCCGCTTCTTCCCGCCGAAGATTCCCTCCAGTAGCACGTTTTGAAGGTTACACGCCCTAGGTCACGGGCGTGACCTAGGGCATGACACGCAAAGATCGCCAGCATTAAAGCCAGATTTCGCCCTTTCCGCTGCTGCTTCGATCACGCCCCTTACACGCCCTTGGTCACGGGCGTGACCAAGGGCGTGTAACCTCATTTTTTCAGCTATATAAAGCCAGCTCCAGCATATGTTTAAGAACGAATTTTGGGAGTTCTAAGTTTATTTTCTTGTACTATTTTTGTCATTCTTAAGCTTGTAATATTCCTTCTTAGCTTGCACTTTCATTTCAGGTTTGTAACTTCTTGTTTCCTAGTTGTAATTTCTTTTCAATTAATAAAATAGTACTTTTTCTCTTATTCTATTCTCAATCTTCATTATGCACTTCTTGTATTTCATCAATTCCTCCATCTCCATGAGTAGCTAAATTTCATTAGTACTCGACCGAGATGATCCAAGGAAAATATAATTCATAATTTAGTTTAGAACTTCTTTTTCTCTTATTTAGATCGCTTAAGATTTATCCTTAAATTTATATTGATTGAGATTATATTATCGATATATAATCTCATTCTTGTTTTCGTAGTCTAATAATCGAGAGGTTTTGAGTTCGAATCGATCATTTCGAGGATAAAGAGATTTGAATGCACTCTTCGAGAGAGGACGACATAAATCTCCCGGATTGGAGTTATATCCAATAGAGGGGTTCACTTCGATAAAGCGAGTTTAGGGGTTTCGATTCTAGAACGAGAGTTCGACTGATCAACCTAAACTCAGTTAGGCGTATCCTTGAGAGAGGTACGTTTATAAATCGGGAACCTCCACGGTCAAGCATTTCTTTTAAGGAGAATTAGAAGTTTTATTTCATTATTTATTTATTTTTTCCAAGGTGATTCAAGGTTGAGTGCTAATCCTTCTTATCATAGTTTTAACAATTTATTTCTCTTTCTTGCAACCAACCAACCCAAGTTTCTTTCGATAAAATAATAGAGATTTTCCGAAGTAAGAGTACTCAACCGCCCCGAGTCTATTACGACCTTGTTTTAACAACCTATACTACATTCGATACGGTACACTTGCCGTTATTGTTTGTAAGCATAGTTTTGCGCATCAGCAGACCTCTCACAAGGCCTCTCCCTGCCACAGCTTTCAAATTGTCCATCCCAACATGTTCGAGTCTTTCATGCCAGATAAAGCGCTATCATTAGTCCTCATCCTATCAACATAGGAACTTGTTGATAACACAAACAAGTCCTTCACCCTTCTGTCGACATGAGTGACTTCAGCCTCCACTGCTGACACATTTTGAAGAAACTTCACTTCTGTTGGACCAAACAGAACGTGATAGCAAGCATCCACAACATTGGTCACCGAGAAGAGGTTTTTCTTCATCCCCGGAACATGATAGACACTGTTCAACATAAGAGTACCTCTATCATCATTCAAAGAAACTACACCCACCTTCTCTACTGCATGTGTAGTATTATCTGCCATAATGATATCATCATTACCTGTATATGCCTGCAAAGAAGAAAACTTTGACTCGTCTCCGGTTAGGTGATGACCACAACCTGAGTCCAATATCCAATCATCCTGATAGTTGATGGAAGTCAATGCCCGAACACAAGTGCCCATCATGAAAGCACCTCCACCACCCCAACTACATTCAACATTGGAACTTGCCTCCTCCTTTCCTGCAGCATGCCCTGGCTGAAGATTGACCTTGCAGTCCCTTTTGAAATGACCAAGCTTGTTGCACCTGAAACATCTCAGTCCTTCCTTCTTCTTCCCTTCAGACTTAGGAGCATAACTCCTCTCTTGATGATATGAAGTAGACGGACCATCGTTACCAGGTGACTACTTCTTCTTGTCCCAACGCTTCTTCTTTCCAGAAAAGAGAACCTCTTCTTCTCCCTCAGAGACTGACATCCCCACCATTTGCTTAGCAAAACTCTCTTACGATGCAAGCAAGTTCTCCAGCTCCAGCAACGATGGCTTATTGGCCCAGCCTTGAACAGAAGAAACAAAGGCCACATACTCACTCCGCAGGCCACAGAATATGTGCCTCTTCAGCTTCGCTTCTGAGATAGGCTCATCCGGGTCTAATGATGATATCTATGCGCAATGGTTCTTCATTTTCAAGAAGAATGTCGAAATGGACAAGTTTCCCTGAGTTGCTTTTGCCAACTCATTTTCTAAGAACTGTAGCTGAGCTACATTCTTCTTATTGAACAAGACATCCAAGGCTTTCCAAATTTTAGCAGCTGACCTACATCCGATGATGTGGCCAAACAATTCTGGAATGATAGCTAACTTGAGAGTGAACTCAACTTTCACATTTGTTCTCTTCCAAGCCTTCACGAGCTCAGCATTCCCTTCAGCAGGAACAACATGTTGTCTTGCTTCTCCTCCTACTACCTCCCATAAGACCTCGCCAAGCAGATAACTCTCCATGCAAGACATCCACTTCTTAAAGTTAGTCTGCGTAAGGAGCTCAATACCAAGACCTCTAGCATATCCTCCTTCCATTGCTTATCCCACTGATTGACAACCGACTTGTAGAAATCCAAGCAGAAGACAACGCTGATTACTGTTCAGGAAGCTTCCTCTGATACCATGTTAAAATATTTAGAGGTCCGGAGTGAAGAAAAATGCGGAACACTTCACACAATCCACAAGCGTTCCACAAGCGTGACAATCAATGACAATGGCAAAGCAGAATAGTGCTCTTGTTATTTACTATCTATTTAGAACTCGAAACATACATAGTGAGACATGATTCATAAGAATCACGAAGAGGAGAAGCACAAGACACAAAAACAAGCCGCCATCGACTTGTCAAAACACAGACCGCCATACCGCTCGAACAGGAAAGCCACACGGTTAACCCTGAGATCACGTGAACAGTTGCAAGTCGCACCTGTCAGACCGCAACCACAGACCGCACAATTGCTGCGTTATTCAACTGCTGAAAAACACCTGTCCACACTTCTTGATCGCCAAGACCGCACGGTCTCAAGATCACAGAAGAACCCACGAACACTTGACGAAGAACTTCTTCCTAATGCAGATAGCAACTCAAGACCGTCTGATCACTTAAGACCGCCTTATCAACTGAGTCCGCTGTACAGTCCAAGAACACCTAACCACAGTCCGCGCAGACAGACCGCTGCCGAACTAGTTTATTCAAAGCTGGAAGAAAGGAGAATGCTGACGGTTACTGCAAGCCGCTAACCTGCAAACAAACAAACTGGTCAAGCAAAACCTCAAACCGCGCAACCTCAGAAAGAGACCGGCACAATAAAGCCAACTTTCGTTCTTATAGTTATTTCATTATAATGGCAACCCCGACAACCCTTTTTATAGGCAAGTGAATGGATGTCGTCACCACCACAAGGCATATGGTCACCTCCCTTATTGAAGCACGCGGTCTACAGAATCAGACCGCGCAGTCTCTTCAAGACCTTATTACATCTAAGGGAGAACTGTCCAGGAAAGACAGCTCACCAAGACAACCCGGTAGTACAAGACTGCAGTAGCAACCTCAATACAGACCGCCCGGTCAAAACCAGAACAAGGATACTTGGGCAGAACAGGCAGACAAAACACAGGCCGCCAACACCAGAGACACGTGACCACACCAGCCAGGTCGCCACACCGAGCTCGCGAATTCCAGAGGTAAGCCGCAATACAAGCCGCGCGGTCTCTTCGATCTCCAAAATCAGATCTCCTGTACAGATCCACTTTCACTTCAAAAATTTAACAATTAGGACTCTTCGTTGGACTCTTTGTAGGACTCTTGTTAGTACTCTTCGTTGGTCTCTTTGTTGGACTCTTCTTGGGACTCTACTTATGACACTTTGTTAGGACTCTACTTAAAACTCATTGTAGGAATCTTTTAAGAATCTATTTAGGACACTTCATAGTACACTTCTTAAGACCCTTTGTAGGAGTCATCGTAGGACTCTTTGTAGGTCTTTTTGTAGGAATCTTCATAGAACTCTTTTTAGGACTCAACTTGTGACTCTTTGTAGGAATCCTCTTAGGGCTCGACATAGGACTCTTCATATAAATCTTCGTAGGACTCTTAATCAGACTCTTTGTAGGACTCCAAATTGGACGCTACATAGGCCTTTTATTAGGACTCTTTTTTGTTCTATTCTTAGGACTCTTGTTAATGCCATTCTTAGACTCTACATAGGACTTTTACTATACTCTTAAAAATACTCTTCATTAGACACTTTGTAGGACTCTTCATAGGACTCTTCATAGGACTCTTCATAGGACTCTTCATAGGACTCTTTGTAGGACTCTTGGTCAGGATCATCGTAGGACTCTTCTTTGGAATCTACTAAGGACTCTTTGTACAACTCTTCATACGATTCTTCTTAGGAATCTTCGTAGGTCTCTTCGCAGCCTCTTTGTAGATCTCTTTGTCTTCATATGACTCTTTGTATGTCTCTTCTTGGTACTATTTTTGGGACTCTTTATAGGACTCTTCTTAGGACCCTTCGTAGTACTCTTCGTAGGTGTCTTTCATGAACTCTTTTTGGACTCTTCTTAATAATCTTTGTAGGACTCTTCCTTGGACTCTATGCAGTACTCTATGTAGGACTCTATGTAAGACTCTACGTAGGACTCTTCGTGGACTCTTCTTAGGACTCTACGTAGGACTCTTTGCAGAACTTTTCGTAGGACTCTTTGCATGACTCTTTTTCATATTTAACCTAGGACTCTTCATAGGACTCTTCGTCGGACTCTTCATAGGACTCTTTGTTGAACTCTTCGTAGGACTCTTGTGAGGACCGTACTTAGAACTCGTCGTACGACACTACGTAGGACTCATAGTAGCACTCTTTGTAGGTCTCTTCTTAGGACTCTTCATAGTTCTATTATAAGGCCTGTTCGTTGGACTCTTGTTAGACACTTGTTTAGACTCTTCTTAGCACTCTTCGTAGGACTATTTGTAAGGATATTTCTAGAACTCTTCATAGGACTCTTCCTAAAACTCTTCATAGGACCCTTTTGTAGGACTATATTTATTACTCTTGTGAGGAATATACATAGGACTCTTTGTAGGACTCTTCGTAGTACTCTTTTTAGGAATCTTCTTAGGACTCTTCCTAGTACTCTTCATAAGAATCTTTGTAGGAGTCTTTGCAGGGCTATTTGTAGGACTCTTCATAGAACTCTTAGTTGGACTCTTTGTAGGGCTCTTCATAGAAATTTTTGTACGGCTCTTCATAGGACACTTTATAGGAGTCTTCGTAGTACTCTACTTAGGACTCTTCGTGGGAATCATTCTAGGACTCTTCTTGGGACTTTACTTAAGACTCTTTGTTAGACTCTTTGTTGGAGTCTTCATAAGACTCTTCGTAGGACTCTGTGTCGGACTCATCATAGGACTCTTAGTAGGACTCTTCGTAGTAATTTTCAATGGGATTTTTGTAGGACACTTCGATGGCCTCTTCGTTGGACTTTTCTTGGGACTCTACTTAGCACTCTTCGTAGGACACTTGTTAGGACTCTACTTAGGACTCTTCGTAGGACTCTTTGTCGGACTCTTGTTAGGACTCTACTTAGGACACTTTGAAGTACTCTTCATTGGTCTTTTCATAGGACACTTCTTGGGAATATTTATTGGACTCTTTGCAGGACTCAGACTCTTCTTAGTACCCATCGTAGGACTATTTGTAGGACACTTTGTAAGACTCTTTATAGGACTCTTGTTAGGACTCTTTGTCAGACTCTACTTAAGACTCTTTATATGACTCTTTGTAGAACTCTTTGTAAGACATTTTTTAGGAATCTACTTAGTAGTCTTTGTAGGACTCTTTGTAGTACAATTCGTAAGACTTTTTGTAGGACTCTTTGTAGGACTATTCATAGGACTCTTAGTTGTACACTTCATAGGACTCTTTGTAGAACTCTTCGTTGGATTCCTCGTAAGACTCGTTGTAGTAATCTTTGTAGTACACTTCGTAGGACTCTCCGTAGGACTATTCGTAGAACTCTTCATAGGAATTTTTGTTATACTGTTCTTAGGACTCTGCGTTGGACTCCTCATAGGACTCTTCATAGGATTCTTCATTGGTCTCGTTGTACGACTCTCCATAGAACTCTTTGTAAGACACTTTGTAGGACCATTCATTGGACTCTTGTTAGGATTATACTTAGGACTCTTTGTATGACTCCTCGTAGGACTTTTCAAAGGATTCTTTGTAGGTCTCATTGTAGGACTCTTTTAAGGACTCTTTCTAGAACACTTTGTAGGAATCTTTGAGGGACTCTTGTTAGCAACCTTCGTAGGACTAGGACTCTTCGTAGGTCTCTACTAAGGACACTTTGTAGGACTATACTTAGGACTCTTCGCAGAACTCTTCTTTGGACTCTTCTTTGGACTCTTCTTTGGAGTCTACTTAAGACACTTTGTAGGACTCTTCATTGGACACTTCGTAGGAATTTTTGTAGACCTCTTTGTAGGAATCTTCGTAGGAATCTTCATAGAACTATTAGAAGGACACTTCTTGGTGCTCTAATTTGGACTCTTTGTAGGGCTCTTCTTAGGACCCTTCATAGGACTCATTATAGGTCTCTTCGTTGAAATCTTCTTAGGGCTCTTCTTAAGAATCTTTGTATTACACATCGTAAGACTCCTCGATGGACACTTCGTGGGACTCCTAGTAGGACTCTTTATAGTTCTCTTCTTAGGACTCATTGAAGGACTCTTCGTAGGACTCTACTTAAGAGTCTTCATAGGACTCTTTATAGAACAATTTGTTGGAGTATTTGTTGGACTCTTGTTAGGAATCAACTTAGAACTCTTTGTAGGACTTTTCACAGTACACTTTTTACGACTCTTCTTAGGACTCTTCCTAGTACTCTTCATAAGACACTTTGTAGGACTCTTTTTAGGACACTTTGTAGGACTCTTTCTAGGACTCTTTGTAGGACTCTTTGTAGGACTCTTTGTAGGACTCTTTGTAGGGGTCAACTTAGGACTTTTTATAGGACTCATCGTAAGACTCTACTTTATACTCTTCGAAGGATAATTTCTAGGAGTATTCCTAGAACTCTTCGTAGGACTCTTTGTAGGAGTCTTGTTAGGAGTCCTCTACATTGCACTCTTTTTTGGAGTCTTCTTAGGACACCTCGTAAGAATCTTTATGGACTCTTCAGAGGACTCATCGTAGGACTCTTTGTAGGACTCTTCTTAGGAATCTTCGTTGGCCTCTTTGTAGGAATCTTCGTAGGTCTCTTCGTAGGACTCTTTGTTGGTCTCTTCGTAGGACTCTTCTTTGGACTATTTTTTGTACTCTTTGTAGTACTCTTCGTAGGACACTTCTTAGGATCCTTCATAGGACTCTTTGTAGGCTCATTGTATGACTCTTTATAGGACTCTTTGTCAAACTCTACTTAGGACTCTTGATAGGACTCTTTGTAGGGCTCTTCATAGGACTCTTTGTAGGCTCATTGTATGACTCTTTATAGGACTCTTTGTCAAACTCTACTTAGGACTCTTGATAGGACTCTTTGTAGGGCTCTTCATAGGACTCTTTGTAGGGCATTTTTAGGACTCTACTTCATACTCATCGTAGGACTCCTTCTAGGACTCTTTGTAGGAATCTGTCTAGGACTCTTCGTAGGACACTTCATAGGACTCTTTCAAAAACTCTTTGGTTTACTCTCCATAGGACTCATTGTAGGATACTTTGTAGTATACTTCCTAGGACTCTGCGTAGGACTATCCGTGGGACTCTTCGTAGGAATTTTTGTTAGACTCTTATTAGGACTCCTCGTAGGAATCTCCATTGGACTCCTCGTAGGGCTCTTCGTAGGACTCTTCATTGGGCTCTTTCTAGGACACTTCATATAACTTTTCGTAGGACTCTTTGTAGGACTATGCGTTGGACTCTGTTTAGGGCTTACTTATGAATCTTGGTAGGACTCCTTGTATGACTCTTCATAAGAATCTTTGTAGGTCTCGTGGTAGGACTCTTTGTAGGACTCTTTGTGGGAATCTTGTAAGACTTAGGACTAGAACTCCTCATAGGACTCTACTTAGGACACTTCGTAGGACTATACTTTGGACTCCTTCTTAGTCAGAATCTTCATATTACTCTTGGTCGGACATTTGTAGGACTCTTCTTGGGACTCTACTTAGGACTCTTTGTAGGACTCTTCATAGGACACTTCGTAGGAATCATCATAAGACTCTTCGTAGGCCTCTTTGTAGTAATCTTCGTAGGACACTTTGTAGGACTCTTCATGGGACTCATTTTTGAACTCTTTGTAGGACTCTTCGTAGGGCTCTTCTTAGGACCCTTCGTAGGACTCTTTGTAGGTCTCGTCGTTGCACTCTTCTTAAGACTCTTCTTAAAACTCATTGTAGGACTCTTCTAAGGACTCTATGTTGGACTCTTCATAGGACTCTTCGTTGGAATCTTCTTGGAACTCTACTTATAACTCTTTGTTGGACTATTTGTAGGAGGAGACTTTGTAAGACACTAAACCCTAAACCTAGGACTATTCTTAGAATTCTCCTTGCACACTTCATAGGACTCTTTGTAGGAGCCTTCATAGGACACTTCATAGGAATCTTCGTAGTAATCTTGTTAGGACTCTACTTTGGACTCTTTAGAGGACTCCTTATATGACTCATTATAGGACTCTTCGTAGGACTCTTCATCAGACTCCTCATATGACTACTAATTGGACGCTTCGTAGGTCTCTTATTAGCACTCTTCTTAGTTCTAGTCTTAGGAATCTTGTCAATACCATTCTTAGGAATCTTCATAGGACTTTTCCTATACTCTTCATAGAACTTTTCCTATACTCTTCATAAGAAATTTCATAGGATGCTTTGTAGGAATCTTCGTAGGACACTTTGTATGACTCTTTATAGGACTCTACTTAGGACCCTTCATATGACTCTTTGTAGGACACCTGGTCGGACTCTTCGTAGGACTCTTCTTGGGACTCTAAATAGGACTTATTGTAGGACTCTTCATAGGACTCTTCGTAGGAATCTTCGTATGACTCTTGGCGGGCCTTTTTGTAGGACTCTTTGTAGGACACTTTGTAGGAATCTTTAGAGGACTCTTTGTATGACTCTTCTCGGGACTCTTCTTTGGACTCATTGTAGGACTCATCTTAGGACCATTTGTAGAACTCTTCGTTGAACTCTTCTTAGCACTCTCCATAAGACAAATTGTAGGACTCTTCTTAGAACTCTACGTTGGACTATTCGTTTTACACTTCTTGGGACTATACTTAGGACTCTTTGTCGAACTCTTCGTAGGACTCTTTGTGGGACTCTTGTTAGGACTCATTGTTGGACTCTACTTAGGACTCTTCATAGGACTTTTCATCGGACTCTTCGTATGACTCTTTGTAGGACTCTTCTTAGGACTCTACTTAAAACACTTTCTAGGACTCTTTGTAGGACTTATTGTTTGATTCTGTGTAGGATTCTTCTTAGGATTTTGTTGGACTCTACTTAGAACTCTTTGTATGAATCTGTATAATATTTTGCAGGACACTTCATAGGACTCTCTATAGAACTTCTTGATACACATCTCTTAGGACTCTCCGTAGGACATTTTGTAGGACTCTTCGTTGGACTCTTCATTAGGATCTACTAAGGAATCTTCATAAGACTCTTTGTAGGACTATTTGTAACACCCTTATTAGGACTCTTCATAAGACTCTTTGTGGGACACATTGTAAGACTCTTTGATTGACTCTTCATAGGACTACTAGTAGGACTCATTGTATGTTTCTTCTTAGGACTCATTGAAGGACTCTTTCTAGGACTCATCGTAGGGCTCTACTTAGGAATCTTTGTTGGACTCTTCCTAGAACTCTTCATAGAACTCATTGTTGGACTCTTTGTAGGACTCTTGTTAGGACTCTACTTAGAACTCTTTGTAGGACTCTTCATAGTAGACTTTTTAGGTCTGTTCTTAGGACTCTTCCTAGTACTCTTCATAGGACTCTTGGTAGGATTCTTTTTAGGACACTTCAAGGACTCTTTGTAAGACTTTTCATAGGGCTCAACTTAGGGCTCTTTGTAGGTTTCATCATAGTAAACTTCCTAGAACTCTTCGTAGGACTCTTTGTCGGAATCTTGTTAAGAGTCATGTTAGGAATATACTAAGGACTATTAATAGGACTCTTCATGGGACTCTATGTAGTTCTCCTTTTAGGACTTTTCTTAGGACTCTTTGAAGTACTCTTCATAGGACTCTTTGTAGGACTCTTCAGAGGACTCTTCTTAGGAATCTTTGTTGGCCTCTTTGTAGGAATCTTCGTAGGCCTCTTCCGTTGGCACAAAAATTGTACCTCCGAAACTCACACTTTAAAGGATGAAGGGAAACTGTGGAGTGCCGGTTACTTGGGCTAAAGGATGTTAGAAGAGAAGTTGCTGAGGACAAAACTGCTTTGATTGATCAGAAAAGGGTTACAGAAAGGTCTAAAACTAGTCCGAGTGAGAGGTAGAAAAGTGACAAAATTTGAGACTGCTTATACAGGTCATAAGCTGGAGGCTCGAATCAAAAGACTCTTCATGGTACCCCTACCCCTCTATTTATAGACCCGGGGGCCTACCCCAATGGGCGCGTCCACAAACAACAGCCTGTCTAGGGTATTGGAGAACCGAGGCAGAGAAGAGAAGATACATGTGGTGCAAATAGCAAAAAGAAAAAAAACCCTTCAAACTACGAGGTCAAAAAAGAGAGTTGACCGAAACGAATCAGCGAGCTCCAAGAAAACTATGGCTGTCAAAGCTTCCTAGGTGATTGTTATAGGAGAGGCTCTAAAAGAGATCGTTGATTTTTCTACAAAGGAGGATCAACAAGAACTTGCAAAGGATGGAGAGGTCTTGGGGGTCTCAAACGTCATTGACATGATGAACACTTCAGGGCCACATGTGCTGAAGCTTCCTGAAGTTATGAACACCTTTGACAGTCAGAAGTCAGTTGACTCCCTTAGCCAGACCACCATCCAGTCTAGTGAGACCACTTCCTTTGTGGCTATAAAAGTTGGGATATAGAAGTAGAATACCTCAGCTGAAAGGCTCAGGCAGCAAATAGTGGAGCATCACGAGGTTGTAAAAGGAAAAAAGAGGAAAGAGAGAGATCCTTCAGTAAACACTATTAAGAGAACAAAGAGTGATGAAAATGAAGAAGTGAACGCCAAGACAGCTTTGGTCAAGCCAACCATCCTGTCTGAAGAAGGCGGTCTTAGAAATTCCCATGACGACATATCTGCTAAGGTAAGTGATTGGGCCGGTGTCTCTTTCCCTCTTGCGGTCTCAATGTCTTCAAGGGATGAAGACTCCGAGATGATAACTTACCTTGATGAAATTTCTTCTAACAATCTTCCATGTTTGATCTCGCAGGTAAATGATCCTTTTGAGTTTGAGCGACTTCGAGAGATCGGCGAGTTGGAGAGGAAGATGGCTGAAAAAGTGATAGCGGGTGAAGAAAGGTAGAGAGTGGAGGAAGAGAAGTGGAAGAAAGAGGAAGAAGAGGATAAGGATAGAAAAGAGGCAGAGAAGAAAAAGGAGGAGGAGGAGAAGGAAAAAGAGCTGATCATGGAGGAAGAAAGGAGGAATGAGAGAGAGAAGAAGCTAGAGGAAGAGAGAAAGGTTGCTGAAGAGATGAAGAAGAAGGAGATCGCTGAGGCGAGAGAGAAGAAAAAGGAGACCACGGGGAAGAAGAAGGAGGAGAGGGAGAAAGAGAAGGAAAAAGTGAAGCAGACTGGGAAGGACACCGGTGGAGAAGAGGGAGAGGAAGGAGAGAAACAACAACTCAAAAAGGATAAGGTCGTATGGCCGCCGTTCTGACAAAGCTTTTTGCTGGCAAAGATGCTAAGTTAACCAAGGTAGCGGTAGACTGTGTGGACGTTGTCTCTGCTCTACAAAATGGCAAGGAAAAAATGATTGCGAGACCGCCAGCTTCTCTTCCTTTGCTCTCATTTTGACATCAATCTCCAAAGGAGCGGCAAGAGATTGTCATCATTGAAACAGATGACATTCTCATTAGTAATGCAGAATTAAAAAGAAGAAGAAAAGAGGGAGAGAGATCGCAGAAAAGGGAGTTGGAAATTAAGAATGGACCTGGAGCGCTTTAGAGGATCAAACCGCCTTTTGCTGACTGCAGATCCTACGGTCACCAAAGAAGTCAAAAATCCTTTGCATGACCGCGATCTCCATTTCTTTCCAAGTATACTTTCTGCTCAAACTCTTTTGTTTTATGAATAATCATAATCGAGATAATAATTCTTTTCTTTTGACCGCAGATATTGAAGAGATCAAATCGGTCCCTGAAGAAGGGGAAATCCCGAATAAGCTCATGATCCATCCACAGTTCGTGGACATTCTTAAACCTATCTTTGATGATGTTCGCACTATGCGGGCATGGGAGCGGATGATGGAAGAAAACTGCTGTCTCGAGAATGGGTAATGGAGGACCAACCGCGGTCTCGAAAGAGGGCGCTGGATGTCAAACTCAAGGCTCCGATCACTAACTTTGTGGAAAAGATGCGCGCTAATTAAAAGCAAGTTCGCGAGGAGTATGAACTGAAATTTTCCATGCTCAACAGAACACTCCCGAAATCTGAGAAGGACGCTGAATATTACAAAGCGAAGGATGTTGCCTTTACAACTGAGTTTGTTATGCTCAAAGTTGTTCCTTCCTACATAACTGTTTGCCCGGGAACCTCTTGCGGCCACTAAGAAGAGAGGCCATCTTCTGAGATCGTTGAGGTCCCCTTGGAGCAAGTGGACTTGGACGTCACCAAAATTCATAGAGCGGTGATGTCAACACATGAGAGTATGGCTGCCAAAATGATTATTGTCAATGAGATGCAAGATGTTGCTGCTTTCATTGGGAGAAAGCACCCAGCGAGAAGATAGATTTTTATCTTTCTTTTAAGTGGTCTCAAGAGACAATAAATTTGAACAATTTGACTCTATTTGTAATAAATATTGATGCTTTGATTCCCTTTCTATGCGGTCTCTGCAATGCTATTGTAACAGCCCAAGTCTCCCCATGACTGAAAGAAAAGAAATCTGATAGCAAGAGCTAGCACCAGGCGGTAATGCTACCGTTGGAATTATTATATCGACATGATGATGTTCACTTGTCGACATGAAGCTCCTGTTGTCGTCGGTAAGTCTCGATGACTATTCAGTTAACGTCATTCGGTAGGTCCTACCGCTAGGCTGTAGCTGTATCGACGGGATATGTCCTGTATTGTTGAGAGGAGGTCAATATCAACTCAATGATAATGCTGCGCATTAGAGATAATGATGGCGGTAGGTTCACGGCATAGCATCGACATCCATAAGCGGTGAACAGATAGCCTCCACCTCCTAATCCACTACCACGACGTGGTAGGGCTACAACCGGGCAGTAACTCCTGCGATCAGATTTGTTAGTTTAAATCATGGCCATCCATTTCCTTTTGTTTGGAGGTCCTATGGCTGAGGTTAAGCCTGAATTCATTATGGGATGTGTGGGTTTTTTGAATTGATTCATTCTCTTTCTCTCTCTCTCTCTCTCTCTCTCTCTCTCTCTCTTCAAGCTAAGGAAATGGTTAAGGAAAGAGAAGGAGAAAGGAAGAAGGAGGAAGGAGAAGGCTGAAATTAGCCATTGAGAAGTCTTGAAGTCTTGTGCTATCGCTAGATCCGCGAAGAAGAAGGTGCTGTGAACGCCTCCAACCGGCTCAGCTGCGATATTATGGCACCAAAATGAACTTTAAAGGTAACGACTCTCCTCCTGAATATTTGAACTTGCTAGTCCTTTGATTGGCATTGTAGTAGGAAGACTGTCACCAATTGGTGGAGAAGATTCATTTGATGGGTCAATATGGAATATCCCTTATAGAAATTGCATATAGAGTCCAGATCAAAGTACGGACATGAGCATGTTGTGTGAAGCCCATCAGGACAGGTTGGTATGGATTGGTGATGTTTATTGCGAACCGGAGAAGGCTCCGAGTATATATGTTGTGTTTTTGGGTTCTGAGTACTGTGACATGTTGCAGGGTTTTCTGGAGCTGCTCTCAAGAATATACCCAAAAGGGGGACATATTCGTTGCTCTATCTGTTATCACCTAGCGGTATCTCCTGGTCAAAACGAGTGAGCAATTTGTGGTGGATATGAAGCCAAGTTCCCGGGGACTGGGTGCATAGTACCAGAGCTACAGTCCAACAATTGCAGAGCATAGCTGACGACAGATGTATGTTCTGTCCTTTACGCCCCAGTGATAGTGCTACCGCAGGCGGTAGCTCCAGCGAGAACAATGTGAAGCGGATGGGTCAGTGTTCCTAGCTTCGTTGGCATTACGTGCTAATTGTAAGATCAAGGGGAAGCCTTACTAGCGTCAAGCAGAGATGATCCCAACGATTTGAGCATGGGCAAAGCTGAACCGAACCCGTCCCTTAGCCGGTTAGTGAAGAGGTCACCCCTCGGTACACTGAATGGATTTTTGGAAAGGAACCATAAGGCATGATGACCTTGATGGTAAAGCTCATATCCATATACGTTATGTGGGGCTTAGGATTGTGGTGTGACTCGAGGAGTACCCTGAAAGAGTGTCATGAGTGCACAAAGCGTGTGGCCATGAGTGCCTAAATTTATGATGCTTGTAGTGCTTAGATGCACTTATGAGATATATGCTGCTGATGCTTGCTTGCAGGGAAGGAGTACCGATGCCCCGAGAATGGGGTGGGGTTGCAAGCTTTGGTCAGTTAAATCTGGCTGATTACTTATTTGCCACATTTTGTGGAAATGTGCTTATAGATGTGCTTACGAGTCGAGCAGAACATAGCGGGTTGGAACCCCAGATGCTGCACTATGCTGGCCTTCAAAGGCGCTACAACAAACTGCACCTGTTGTAAGGACTGAAATATAACTAAAACACAGTTTGTTACTAATAGTTATATTTAGTAACAAATTTTTGTTGTTGTTACAAAAAAAGTACTTTTTTGTAAAGAATATTTTAAATTTTGTTACAATAATAATTAATTCGTTACTATAACTGTAAGTATTTGTAACAACACTAATGTTACGTTACAAATAGAAAACTTTTCTCACAATAAGTATCAATTGTAACCACATCATGAAAGTTTTTTGTGACAAAGACATTGTCCTTACTAATAGTAATATTTTATTATTAAAGTTTTGTTACAAAAAATATATCATATTTTATTTTCAATTTTTGTACTATTTTATTTTCAAAGTTTTGAATTATTATTTTTTTTTTTGAAAAAAAACGCGCGACAGTACCCCGCCTCGATAGTGCTCTAACGCGACGACAGTACTCCTACAGCTCGCAAACATCCGTGCGCGGCTGTCGCAGATATGTGGTACTTTTGCGACATGTATTTTTTAACGTACCAGATTTTTTTATAAATCTTTAACTTTTTATAAAAGTTTTTCTGCCTCTCTCCCATGCGGCTATATCTCTCTCTCACATGAATGAATGAAATATACGGATGAAAATTTCCCTCCATAAAATTTTGAACAAAACAAAACTAAACATTAAAAATATATTAAATGTAAAAATGAATGCAAATTAATATGACATTAATTTTTTAATATAATTTTGGAATTAAAATAAAATCACGCACGAACCCGCGTGCACACAAATGCACTCTCGCGCGCACGCAAATGCACTCTCGCGCACACGCAAATGCACTCTCGCGCGCACGCAAATGCACTCTCGTGCATGTAGTTTTCCTTTTTTTGCTCGAGAGCTAGCGCGTATTGCATGTGTCGGGGCTCAAACACAGACACATGCACACACACAAACACGGACAACCAAACACACAAACATCCATTTGCGAGCTATAGCAATGCCTTTCACGTACGACCGCCGCCGTTGTCTCCCCTCTCTTTGATGGCCGCCGCCGCCGTCGCCTCTCTCTTCCACGGCCGCCTCCATCATCGTTCTCTTTCTCGGCCGTCGCCGCGCGCCGTTCTCTTCCTCTAGTTTATTAAGTTTTGTCTATTTCCTTTCTTCTCACATTAATGAAATATATGGAGGGAAATTTCCCTCCATAAAATTTTGCACAAAACAAATCAAAAAATTTAAAACATATTAATATAATTTTTGAATAAAAATAACGATCGCGCACTGGCCCCGCATGCACGCATATTTTTTCATTGTGCGCAGGGGTGAAATAATTGTACCCTTCGAGAGCCCATTTTTCGCTCGAGCACGTGCTTTTCATTCGGATGCGCGTTTTATTTCCCGAGCACACGTTTTTTCAGTCGCGCGCATTGCACTAGCTCTATCTTTTTTGCTCGAGAGCATAAATAAATTTGTCAGCGCACACGTTTTTTGCTCGTGAGCTAGCGTTTTAATGAACATATATGTCATATATATATTGATTGATGGATGACACGCGCTTTAATGAAAATAAATGTGTAATGAAATTCATAAATACCTGTCAAATCAATTCATAAATACAACGCGTTGTTCAATAAATTTTACTTTTTAAATATGATTTATGTTTTTTTTTAAATAAGAATTACCCCCGCTCAATTTTGTCCACTCTCAGGAGCTCGATCAACTGACAGTGCACATGAGGCCCATGTTCCCCGCTCGACAATACCCACGCCTCGACATTGCCCGACAGTGCACATGAGCTTTAAATAAGATTTATGTATTTTTAAATAAGGTTTATCCGTTTATGTATTTTTTAAAAGTAAGAATTACCCCGCTCAATTTCGTCCGCTCTCAGGCGCTGGATCAACTTAATAAAAAATAATTGAATATTAATTTAATTTTCTCACCGGACACAAACACACACACAGACACATACAAACACAAACACGCAAACACAAACACAGTCACAGACATAGATACAGACTGACATAGACACGGACATAGTCAAACACAAACACAAACACGCATAGACACACAAGCAAAGACACAAACACGCACAAACACACATAGCCACAGTCACACAATTAACACACATAGATACGCAAACACAGACACACAAGCACAGACAAACATGCATAGACAGACAAACACTCACACACAGCCCAAATACACAGTCACAGACAAGCACGTGTACATACAGACATAGATACAAAGACACAAACACATGGAAACAGATACAGACTTGTATAGATACATGGACACATACACAGACACATAGACCGACACACATACGTACGTACACAGACACAGACACATACAGACACAAACACATGGACACAAACATGGACACATGGACCGACATATATACGTACACAAACACTCATAGACACAGACACAGACACAGACAGTCACAGTCACAGACACACACACACACACACAATAACGCCACGACACACACACACACAAACACCAAATACAGACACACACAGAAATTTGTGTACACACACACACACACACAAACACACACAAACACACATAAACACACACAAATAAAGACACACACAGAGACAGACACATGCAAATGAACGTAAACACACAAACACACATACATACAGATGCAGACACACACATGCATAAGCAAATGTAGATTACGCACAGACACAGACACATACTCGAGTTCAATGAGCTCAATCTCGAACTCGAGTTCAACGAGCTCAATCTCGATTTTGAGTCGAGCTCGAGTTCGTTGAGCTGGAGCTCAGATATTTTTGATTATGATGGCGCGCGAGCCATCTCTCGAGCTCGAGCAAAAAATAAAGAATATTTCATGATATTGTGCATGAAATTTTTGGCTGGAAATTTTCCTCCAATAAAACAATTTTCAATAAAATTTATTCCAATAAAATAAATTATTATATCACATTGATATGACCCCATGCATCGGGCATATATCGTATTTTGATCAATCCATCCCGGCGCTGCTCCAGAAACCCTCACAACCCTTGCGACGTGCTTCTTCCTCCGGCGAATCGGCGCCACTCCTCTTGAGAGCGAAGGAGGACTGAAGCGTGAGCGAGAGTGAGAAAGAGAGTAGAGAACAGATTAAATTCTTCTTTCGTCTTGAGGAGAGACTACTTTCGCCTTAGGTATATCCTCTTTCATCTTGATTTTTTGTCTTTTTCATACTGATCTGTAGGGTTTATTATCTTTGATTTTTTGTGCCATTTTTGTGCCATTTTTCTACCTAGCGCGCATTTTCAGTCGGACATGCGATTTCTTTCGGGCGCACGTTTTCGCACCTTGGAGGGCACTAGCGGCCAACCAAAACATGCCTAGGAGGAGAGAGCCTAAAAGATCGGATCTCCTCCAAGGTGCCCTTAAGGGTCTATTTATAGATTCTCTAGACTGATCTGCAAAAAACATGAATCTGCCTTACACTTTTGCTAATCGCACTCCAAATTGGTCTGCTAGCAGCATAACTCCACTGTTCTGAAGGGATATTGGCATCCCACGAAGGGTATCTAGGTAATTTCCCCCTTGAAGCCTTCTGGGAGAGTGGTCCGTGAAGGCACCACTTGCCAGGCTCCTTGCCCACCGGATTCCTCCGAGCGAGTGGCCCATGAGGGCACCATTCACTAGGTACCCGGCTTGTTCGGCAAGTGGATTTCCCCCTCACTTGCCCCGTTACTAATGCATTTTATTTTTAACCACGCGAGTGCCCCGCGAGTGGGGCCTCGCTTTCCCGAAAACTCTCAGACCCAAATCCTGCCACTTGGACCTTGGAGCCCTGGGGACCCACTCGGCTAATACGGGGTTGTACACAATCCCCGCTCATTGCGAGCGAGTCCCATGCTCGGAAAGACAAGTCCAACCCCAATATTCGGCGAGTGCTTTGCTGACCTGGAGGGAATCTTTTCGGTAGGTCTCTCCACTTTGCTATAAATATATTCCCGGTTGCTGCTTTCAGAGCGCCATTCCTCCAATCATTATTCCCATTTTTCTCTTCAAAGCTCTCGCTACTCCAATGACTTTCATGAGGCCGACGCCGAGACCGCTCTCGCAAGGGTTGATGGATCGCCTTGCTGTCACGCACGGGGAGGATCCCTCCAAGTCCACCTGATACGCCGCCTAGCTCTCGTCAACGAGAGACCCTTCCAAGACATACTAGCTAAAGAAAGCTAGGGTGGTCCGGCAAAACCTATCAGCGAGGGAGTCTGCATTAGAGACTCCCCCCTCTCCAACATCCCTCTCGACAACATTGCCGAGGTAATATAATCTTTCTCAAGCTAACTAGGGTGACGCTATGCCTTGTCAATTTCAACCACTCGCAGAACCTGCGGTGACAGGTGGTGGTCCCGAGATTGACCAGGTGGATGCCGCCATTCCCCCACGGATTCTCAGAGGTGTTCCACCGGCCCAATAGACCGTCCTCATAACTACTCCTGGCGGGAGCCGACGCGTGCCTGGTAAGCACTTCATTGTCTTCTCGACTGACCTTCCGCCCCTTTTCTGACTCGGGTCTCCATAACTCTTACCTTTGGGACCACGAGGTTACCCCCTACCTCGCGCAACTCTCCTGCACCCGAGACCATCATCAACTCCCCAGCTCCGGAGCGGGAACGTTTAGTGGATAAAGGCCCTAAGAACAACTCTCCCACCGCGGACTTGGTCACTACCTCTGGTGTCGCCTACCAGGTTCAGCGCTCTAGGAAGGGGAAATCGATCCCCCCCAACCAACCATTCGCAGGGCAGGCCGGGACCTCTCGCCAATCCCCCGTCAAACCTTATGTACATGGTTAGTTGCCTTTCTTATATCAGACTCGAAATTTGTATGACTGGCAAAGGCTAACTTTCGCTCTCTCAGGGTTCCGCATGGTCCTGTCGGTGGATCCTCAAGAGGAGGAGGGGCTGTCTCACCACCTCCCTCTCCCTGCGACATCTCATATTTTTTTGGCGACCACAAAGATGTCAGGACCCTGAAGGAGCGGATGGCGGAGCTTTTCGGCAAGCTGATCTGGATGCAGCGAGATCTGGCCACTCAGACGGAGGTGCACCAGGCGGCCTTTGAGCATCGAATATGCATCCTCGAACGAGACTACATGCATCTAATCGGGGAAATGGAGTTTTGGGAATCTTGCCCTCATGATTCCTGATTTGGAGAAGTCACCAATTCAAAAGAACTTCACTATGTATTTGATTACCTTCTTAGCATTATCATCTCAGTAGAAGACAAATTCAAAGAATGTGGAGCTGACACATATCGTCGAAAAGAACTGGACATATCGTCAAAAAGTGTACGCATGTCATTGAAATGATGAGCAGAGCAAAGCAGAATGACCATATCGGCTATCGCAGAGACAACATGCGTATGATGATATCATTGTGACATCAACACGACAACACCTCACAACGATATCTGAAAGTCAAAATGAAGAACAATGACTTAAGTACAATCAAAAGACAAAATGTCGACGATATCGCTATAAAGAAGCCTTGTCATTGGAAAGGCTAAGTAAGACTCATGTCGATGATATCGTCGTAAAGAAGACTTGACGTCGAGAAGACTAAGGAAGGTCATATGAAGACAGGCAGTTGCTGAAGATTTGTCTGTCAACATGATATAGATTATGTCATCGACAAAATAAGGTGGTTACAACGATATCGAGCAGTCAACAAAGATTATGCCGACATCAGTTAGATGACTTCATGCCGTCTTAAGTGCAAGTGCAGAAGGGATGTCCCGTATCATCGAGATATCACTATCTGAAGAAGAAGGACGGTGAATTGAAGAACTGCCCTAGTCCAAGTCAACGACAAGTCCTGTCATCGATATATTGTCCATATTGTCGTAACAATGGAAATATCATCGAGAAAAATTCAAAAGTTGCCAGACGCGCTGTCAGCATTTAATGCCGCCGCCTGATTGACAATCAACGCGTGCTCTTAAGGTATGTGAATCTGTAAGTGGAGGACATCATAGGAGGCCGTTAAGCGGCTACTCTGTCTTATGAAAAGGATAAGTGTCTGCCCTAAAAAGAGAGCACAGAGAATACAAAAGAATTTATTCATGAACTAATAGAACAGTGAAAGCAACATAAAAGAAGAAATATGAACCGAGAACAAATCGATCTTCATCCATTGTTCTCATAGAATCAGTCTTGCCTCATCGGCTGATAAGGAGAGTTCCATATAAAAGAAAAGCTTAAAGAAGATCTGTGCGACCAAGATTCAAATTAGAAGTATTTTCTTCAAGGAAAGAAGCTGATCTCCACCAGACAGAAGAATCTATATTCTATCTTTCTTTGTAAGGCTTGCGGGCCAAAACTGTAAGATCTGTTTTCAGATCTGAGTGTTGACCTTAAGGGCTTGAGATCTATGAGGCATGAGGGCCACGACAGAGAACTTACAGGTCCAACTGTGTCAAGCTTTTGGGATTGGGTGCAGTAGGGGATTGCAGGCCTAGGTTGCAGGACTTGCGGGTCCAAGGGGAAAGACTTGCAGGTCTGTGCTATGTAGGGCTTGAGGGTCTGAGTGTCGAGCTTGCGGGCTTGAGTGCAGTAGGGGCTTGCAGGCTTAGGCTGTAGGTCTTGCGGGTCCGAGTTGTAAGGCTTGCTGGCCGGAGACATTGGCGGAGTTTGCCGAGCCTAGTACACTGCTAGGTAGGCGCAGAGGGACAGAGGACTACTCAAGACACCCTGTCTTGAGGAACCTCTATACATCTTGTGTTGTGTGCTGTGATTTTCTGTGTGATTTTTTTGTGTTATGCTTACATTATATACGTCTCTTGCAAAAATTTCAAAACAGCCAAAATCACCTAACCCCCCCTTTAGGTGATCGTTCTATAACTAACAAGTGGTATCAGAGCCAGGTTGATCGAAAAGTTACTTAACCGTCAGATCTCTTACAATGACTCAATATGGCTTAAGGTGATCAAAAAAGAGAAATGAGAGCCATGAAACTCCCAATCTGCACAAAAGAGAACTTTCCTATTTGGAAAAAAGAGTATGGTGGTTCATGGAGGCAGCTGATCCTAGAGTCTATATAACAGTTCAAGAGGGTCCTTTCATTCCCACGACAACATCCACTATTGATCCAACTCGGATGGTGGCAAAGAAGTATGCATACATGACCAAGGATGAGCTAACCTTGGCAAGTCTAGATAAGAGGGCACATAACGTAATTGTAAGTGCCATTGACAATTCAACCATCCAGAACCTCGTTCATTGCAAGACAGCCAAGGAGATGTGGGAATCCCTGATTATCTATATGGAGTGTACTGAAGAGGGAAGGGATGACAGGAAATCCCTCCTGAATCAGGAGTATGAAGCCTTCAAGCAAGGCAAGAATGAAACCAACTCTAGTTGTTATAAGAAGTTTTTCAAAATAGTGAATGGACTGAAAAATTATAGCAGAGACTTCACAAACTCTGACTTAAATGATAAGTTCCTTAGATCCCTCTCTAAGGAATGGGATATTAAGATTTGTGTCATCAGAGAGATGGGTCAGCTGGGCATCTTGGAGCCCAAGAATCTGTATGGGAAGCTACTCTCCCATGAACTCTAGCTCAACACCAGGAAAGGTGAAGAGGAAATCTCAAAGGGGAGCTCCAGATAAAGATCTGTGGATCTTAAAGCTGAGAGCACAAGGAGGTCCAATGACAAGACTTTTGCATACCAGAACAGATCACAGAGCAGTGAAGAGTCTGATGCCAGAACATCAGATTCTAATGTTATTGACAGAGAAATGGTCCTTCTCTCTATGCAGTTCAAAAAGCTGATTACCAGAAGAAGAAGATACAACCATAGACCCTCCTCCTCAAGCTCAAGGAGGTCTAATCAATATGATTGGTCTAAACCCTCAAGGGAGGACAGGTACAAATCTAATCCTGGTAAATTTGATTTTGCTAATACTATTTACTACTCCTGTAACTAAACAGGTCATATAGCTGCTGATTGCTCTTCTAAGAGAAGGGAATCAAGGAACTATGAAAATAAGAGAAGATTAAGGGACAAGAATAAACCTGAAAGAGGGTTTATAACAAAGAAAATCAAAACTCTAAGTGATTCTGATTCAAGCTCCTCAGACACTGAAGAAGAGGCTCTGATTGGCCTAATGGCCATAAAGGAAGACAACCAGGATGATATCTCTCCTGGAAAGGTACCCATCAAAGCTCATTTGTCTTCCTCTGATTCTGAATCAATGACGGACTCCTTGCATGATAATGAGAGTGTGTCTGCTGCCAACAACACGACCTCAAGATCTCAATATGATGTTGAATCTGACCTAATAAAGCACTATAAAGCTCTATGGAAAGCTTTCAAGAACTGTAAGAAACTACTCAAAATCCAGACCAAGGAGTTAGATTCCTCAAAGACTGTCCAGTCTGAGCTCAAGGAGATAGCTGAAAAGATGGCTTCCATGAGCAAAGAAGTGGACAGATTCATGGAAGCCACAATGCTTAAGAATGCTGAATTAGGTCAGAAGAACAAAATCATTAAGAATCTTGAGGAGATGCTGCTGGATGAGAAGAAACTTGTTGCAAGATTCTCTATGCCCAAGATAGTGTTGCTCATTATTGATACCTTCTATGGATCATTCAGAGCTGGTATAGGATTCAATCAAGAAATTGTCAAGGACAAAGGTTATGAAGCTCAATATTCTTTTAAGAAGGTGCTAGTATCAGGTCCTTCTGCCCATGGACCTATAGCAACAACACTCAAGAGTAAGGGAAAGGCTGCTTCCACAAAGCCTGTTCCTAGGAAGGTGAACCAACAAGTGGTGAGACTAGCTCCACTCCACTCTCACACCTATAAGGTTCACCCTAGACCTGTTAGATCAGTAGTCTTCCCTCCTGCTCACCAACACTCCCATCCCAATCAAATGGTGAGGCAGAAGAGAAGGTATAACATATATGAATGTTGGACTATTGGATCAACCCAACAAAATTCAATGCAAAGAGAGTGCAGAACCCTTAGTGGTGTGGAATTCCATTTTATACTCCTAACAGGAACCAATGACCCAAACTAAATTGTGTACTTAAGGGAAATTAAATCTTCTTGCAGGTATGTCCAAATGCTAATGAATCTCCAATCTGGTAATTGGACAGTGGCTGCTCCAGGCACATGACTGGAGTCAGAAAGTATCTAAGAAGCTTCATCCCGGTGGAGAATGGACCAACAATGATCCTTGGAGGTTCAGAAAAGGGGATGACTAAAGGTTATGGTAATATTTCTAATGGCCTAGTTACCGTTAAATTTTTGAAGTGGAAGTGGATTTGTGCTGGGCGGTCTGCAGATTGGAGACCGCAAAGACCGCATGGTCTGCGTTGGTTCTTTGGTCGGTATTTTTTCTCAGCGCTTTGGTCTGAGCGGTCTGATCTGGGAGACCGCCTCTTCTGTCCGGGCGGCTTGCGTGGGTTGGTCTGGCGACTTGTCCTAAGTTGGCCAGATGTTCTTGGAAGGAGACCGGGCGGTCTACTTTTTGAGACCGCAGTGACCGGGTGGTTTTGTTGTAACCGCAATGTTAATAAAGGAGCCATGAGATTTGCCGAGCTCGGGCAGTCTGCTTTACGAGACCGCTCGCGATCTGATGGACGGTTATTGTATCCCAGTTGTGCGGTGACAACATCCATCTACCCGCCTATAAATAGGGGTGCAGGGTCCGTCATTAATAACAAGAACTGTAAGAACCAAAGTTGTCTTGATTGTGCAGGTCTCAGTTTGAGGTCGCGCGGTTTGAGATTTAGTCTGACCGGTTTTCTGTGATCGCAGGTTAGCGGCTTGCAGCTCGCGGTTAGCTTGTCTCCTTCTTCTAGCTGTGAATAAACCAGTCTGGGCGGACTGTGTTTAGGTGTTCGTGGTCTGTGTTGTGGACTCAGTTGATCAGGCGACCATAAGTGGTCAGGCGGTCTTGAGTTGTGGTCTGTCGCAGATTGCAGTTCTTCGTTCAGGGTTCGTGGGTTCTTCCTTGATCAAGACCGTGTGGTCTGAACGATCAAGAAGTGCGAACTGTTTATTTTCAGCAGTGGAATAAAGCAGCGAGTTGGCGGTCTATAGTTGCGGTCTGGCAGGTGCAGTCTGTACTCTGTTCGCACGGTCTCAGCGGCTTCTGTCCAGCTTGTCTGTTCACGCGGTCTGGCAGTCTCAAGTGCCAGGTCACTGCAGCTTGTTTTACACTTGTGTTTTGTCCTTCTCTCCTCCGTGATTCTTATGAATCATGTCTTGCCATATATACCTCGCATTGTAAAGAGATAGTTAATGCCATAGTACTATTCGTTCTTCTCATTGTCACTGTTGTGCTACACTTGTGAAAGGATTTGTGAAGTGTGTTCCGTATTGTTTTCACTTCTTCTCTGGACCTCTAATTTTTTAACATGGTATCAGAGGGAGGTTGCTGAGGTTGTGAAGTTGTAAGTGATAATACTTATCTCGGGTTTCTGAAGTGGTAGCAATCAGTGGGATTGAAATGGAAGGAGGATATGCTAGAGGTCTCGGTATTGAGCTCCTTACGCGGACTAACTTCAAGAAGTGGAAGTCTTGCATGGAGAGTTATCTTCTTGGCGAGGACTTGTGGGAGGTTGTAGGAGGAGAAGCTAGACAAGTTGTGGTTCCTGCTGATGGAAATGCTGAGCTCGAGAAAGCTTGGAGAAGAACGAATGCTAAGGAGTTCACTCTCAAGTGGGCTATCATTCCAGAGTTATTTGATCACATCATTGGATGCGGATCAGCTGCTGAGATTTGGACAGCCTTAGATGGCTTGTTCAACAAGAAGAATGTTGCAAGGCTACAGTACTTGGAGAATAAGTTGGCGAAAGCAACTCAGGGAGATTTGCCCATTTCAACGTTCTTCTTGAAGATGAAGAACCTCTGCGCAGAGATATCGGCTTTGGACCAGGATGAGCCTATCTCAGAAGCTAAGCTAAAAAGGCACATAATCCGCAGCTTGCAGAGGGAGTATGTTGCCTTTGTTACTTCTGTTCAAGGCTGGGCCAATCAGCCTTCGTTGCTAGAGCTGGAGAATTTACATGCGTCGCAGGAAAGTTTGGCAAAGCAAATGGTTGGGATATCAGTCTCTGGGGGAGAAGGCAAGGTTCTCTTCTCTGGCAAGAAGAAGAAATGGGATAAGAAGAAGAAGAAGTCGTCTAGAGATGATGGTCCATCTACTTCGTATCAGCAGGAGAGAAGCTATGCTCCTAAGCGTGAAGGGAAGAAGTAGGAAGGACTTAGATGCTTCTGGTGCAATAAGGTTGGTTATTTCAAAAGGGACTGCAAAGTCAATCTTCAGTCGGGGCATGCTGCAGGGAAGGAGGAGGCTGGTTCCAATTCTGAAGGTAGTTGGGGGGGGGGGGGGGGGGGGGGGGGTGGAGGTGCACTCATGACGGGCACATGTGTTCGGGCCATGGCTTCCATCAACTATCAAGATGATTGGATTGTGGACTCTGGGTGTGGTCATCACCTCACTGGGGATGAGTCGAAGTTCTCCTCGTTGCAGACATATACATGTAATGACGCTATCATTACGGCTGAGTACACTATTCATGCAGTTGAGAAGGAGGGTGTGGTTTCATTGAACGATGATAGAGGTACTCTTACGTTAAAGAGTGTCTATCTTGTTTCGGGTATGAAAAAGAACCTCTTCTCTGTGACCAATGCGGTGGACGCTGGCTATCACGTTCTGTTTGGTCCAACATAAGTGAAATTTCTCCGAAACATTTCAGCGGTGAAAGCTGAAGTCACTCATGTTGGGAGACGGGTGAAGTACTTGTTTGTTCTTTCAACAAGTTCTTATGTTGATATGATGAGGGCTAACGACAGCACTGCTATCTGGCACGAAAGGCTTGGGCATGTTGGAATGGACAAGTTGAAAGTTATGGCTGGAAGAGGCCAGGTGAAAGGTCTTCCTAGCTTGTCATCTTTCCGGGATGGTCACGTTTGTGCAGGTTGTCAGTTTGGTAAAGCTCAGTGCTTTCCATTTGACAAATCACAAAGCAGATGTAAAAAACCATTGGAGTGCATCCATGGTGATCTGTTTGGACCTACCAATACTGCCAGTCTTGCAGGTAGCAAGTATATGCTGATCTTGGTTGATGACTTCACCAGATATACTAGGGTGTATTTTCTGAAGGAGATGTGGGAGGCGTTCGAGAGGTTTATGGAGTTCAAGGAGACGGTGGAAGGTCGGCTAAACCTGCGGGTAAAGAAGTTCAGAACAGACAATGGAGGGGAGTTCACCTCCAAGGAGTTCTTTAGCTTCTGCAGGAAGCATGGCATCCAAAGGGAGCTTTCTTATGCTCACAATCCACATAAGAAAGGAGTTGCAGAGCGGAAGATCCGTTACATGATGGAGACTTGCAAATGATGGCTTCATGCCAAGAGTATCCCAAAGTCCTTCTAGGCAGAGGGAATGTCATGTACAGCCTAAGTTATCAACTGGATGCCTCTCATCCCCATCAACATGAAGACCACTCATGAGTTGATGTTCAAGGAGAAGCAAAGCGTGGAACACTTTCGAGTGTTTGGTTCTACCTGCTATGTGCATGTTCCGGATGCCCTTCGAACGAAGCTAGATGCTAAGGCAAGGAAGCTAGTCTTCGTCGGTTATGATGATCAGAAGAAAGGGTGGAGATTCATGGATCCTGAGACACAGAGAAATGTGGTCTCAAGGGATGTGGTATTCAACGAGATGATGTCATACCAAGGTAACTCTTCTGTTGAGTTACAAGGAAGCAGGGAAGTTGCTGGACCAGAAGAAGCAGCACGGGAAGTTCTTGTGGAGTTACCTGTTTCTCCAGGTGCTCCTGGTATTTCTAGCTCTAGGTCAGGTGCTTCAGGTTCTGGAAGCAGGGGGAGAGATGCTCCATGTCTACCTGAGAGGAGAGCTAGTCCAGAAGCTGCAGTGGAAGAGGTGGATCAGAGTCAAGCTCTGAAGAGGTCCAAGAGGACCATTATTCCACCTGATCGGTATACGGGCGGGAATTTGGTGAGCTTTGTTTCATGATTCTTAGCAGGTCCCCTGGATGAGAGAGAGCCATCTTGTTATGAAAATGCCATTGGAGTCAAGGAGTGGGAAGGAGCCATGGAAGAAGAGATGGCTGCCCTCAGGAAGAATGAGACTTGGGACTTGGTGCCTAAGGTTGAGGGGGTTACTTTGGTGACTTGTAAGTGGGTTTTCAAACTGAAGAAGCAGGCTGATGGAAGTATTGAGTGGTACAAGGCTCGCCTTGTAGATCGAGGTTTCTATCAGAAGTATGGGGAGGATTATGAAGAAACGTTTAGCCCCGTTTCCAAGATGACTTCGGTCTGGGTGGTGATCGCATTGGTTGCTTGCCAAGGGTGGAAGATTTGGCAACTCGACGTGAAGAACAATTTCTTATATGGCGAGATTGACAAGGATATCTTCATGGATCAGCCACCTGGTTATGTATCCGAAGAGCACCCAAGATATGTTTGTAAGCTCAAGAAGGCTCTTTACGGCTTGAAGCAAGCGCCTCGGGCGTGGTACGGGAAGATCGCAGAATACCTCCAGTTTTGCGGATATTTTGCTTCTGATTAAGATTCAAGCTTATTTGTAAAGAAGACGGGGGAGCTTCAGGTCTTGGTGCTGCTTTATGTTGACGATATGATCGTCACCCGGAATTCTGAGATGAAGGTAGCTAGGCTTCGTGTTGAGCTAGCTATCAGATTTGAGATGAAGGATTTGGGTGAGCTCCACCATTTCCTTGGGCTCGGAGTGGAGAGGAAAGAGAACGGTATGCTTGTTTCCCAGAAGGGCTATGCAGATCGAATCGTGAAGAGATTCAGCATGGAAGGGGGGAAGAGCAGTTCTACTCCACTGGAGGTTGGAATTCATCTTCTGCGAGATGAAGGGAAGGTTTTTGCAGATCCTTTGGTGTTCCAGGATTTGGTCGGAAGCTTGATATACTTGACGATCACGAGGCCAGATATTGCTTATGCAGTTGGTAAGGTGAGTCAGTTTATGGCAGAGCCTCGAAAGCCTCATCTTGTGGCGGCTAGGAGTATATTTAAATATGTCAAATCCACCTCGGATTTGGGTCTCTTTTATGGGAGAGATTTGGGCTTTTGCTTGCACGGGTACATGGACGCTGATTATGGAGGTGATTCGGATGATCGGAGATCGACGTCTGGATATGTCTTTATGAAGGGCTCTACAACTATATCATGGTGCAGCAAGAAGCAGGATTCTATGTCTGTCTCTACAACGGAAGCGGAGTACAAAGCTTTAGCATTGGCGGCTCAGGAAGCCATCTGGCTTAGAAGACTTGTGGAGGACATTCATCGGGAGGTGGGAGGTCCTACTCTGCTACGTGGTGACAACGAGAGTGCTCTCAAACTGGTGAACAATCCAGTTTGTCACGTGCATACAAAGCACATAGAGATTCATCACCATTTCATTCGTGACAAGGTGTTCGAGGGATCTCTGATTATGGAGCATGTACAGAGCAAGGAGAACGTTGCTGACATATTCACTAATCGACTGGCGAAGGGACCTTTTGGTCGGTTGCCGAGTTTGCTTGGGCTGACTTCCACTTCCCGCTTTAAGGGGGAGTGTTAAATTTTTGAAGTGGAAGTGGATTTGTGTTGGGCGGTCTACAAATTGGAGACCGTAGAGACCGCGCGGTCTGCGTTGGTTCTTTGGTTGGTTTTTTGTCTCAGCGGTTTGGTCTGAGCGATTTGATCTGGGAGACCGCCTCTTCTGTCCGGGCGGCTTGCACGGGTTGGTCTGGCGACTTGTCCTAAGTCGGCCAAGTGTTCTTGGAAGGAGACCAGGCAGTCTACTTTTTGAGTCCGTAGTGATCGGCCGGTTTGGTTGTAACCACAAGGTTAATAAAGGAGCTGTGAGCTTTGCCGATCTGAATGGCGGATATTGTATCCCAGTTGTAAGGTGACGACATCTGTCTACCCGCCTATAAATAAGGGTGTAGGGCCAGTCATTAATAACGAGAAATGTAAAAACCAAAGTTGGCTTGATTGTGCCGGTCTCAGTTTGAGGTCGCGCGGTTTGAGATTTAGTCTGACCGTTTTTCTGTGTTCGCAGGTTAGCGGCTTGCAACTCGCGATTAGCTTGTCTCCTTCTTCCATCTTTGAATAAACTAGTCTGGGCGGACTGTGTTTAGGTGTTCGCGGTCAGTGCAGCGTACTCAGTTCATCAGGCGACCTTAAGTGGTCAGGTGGTCTTGAGCTGCGGTCTGTCGCAGATTGCAGTTCTTCGTTCAGGGTTCACGGGTTCTTCCTTGATCAAGACCGTGCGGTCTGGGCGATCAAGAAGTGCGAACTATTTTTTTCAGTAGTGGAATAAAGCAGCGAGTTGGTGGTCTGTGGTTGTGGTCGGGCAGGTGCAGTCTGTACTCTGTTCACGCGGTGTCAGCGGCGTCCGTCCAGCTTGTCTGTTCGCACGGTCTGGCAGTCTCAAGTGCCAGGTCGCTGCAGCTTGTTTTACACTTGTGTTTTGTGCTTCTCTCCTCCGTGATTCTTATGAATCATGTCACGCCATGTATACATCGCATTGTAAAGAGATAGTTAATGCCATAGTACTATTCGTTCTTCTCATTGTCACTGTTGTGCTACACTTGTGAAAGGATTTGTAAAGTGTGTTTTGTATTGTTTTCACTTCTTCTCCGGACCTGTAATTTTTTAACAGTTACCATCACAAAGGTAGCTTATGTTGAGGGATTGAAACATAATCTCATAAGCATAAGTCAGCGCTATGATCTAGGTTTTGTAATCATCTTCCACAAGGATAAGTGTTTGATTAAGAAGTCCTTAGACTCTGAGGCTATCTTAACTAGCACTAGGAGTGGTAATATTTACTGCTTAAATTTCTTTAATGCAAATTCTTCCGTGCATGTGTGTCTTGTAGCTAATGACAAAGAGGCTCTATGTGTACAATGACACAATAGACTTTCTCACATTATCTATAAGACCATAAGCAAGCTTTTCTCACAAGACCTAGTAAGAAATGGACCTAATATTAAGTGCATCAAGGAAGGTCCTTATCAATCTTGCCAACTTAGGAAGCAGACAAGGACCATCTTTAAAAGCATTTCTGATAAAGCTTCCTCTAGGTGCTTATTTTTATTGCACATGGATTTGTTTGGTCCTATGTTAGTTCTCAGCTTGGGAGGGAAGACTTACACCCTTGTGGTAGTTGATGATTACTCAAGGTTCACTTGGGTATTCTTCCTTAAAAAGAAGTCAGATACCTTAAATATCTTAAAGAACTTTGTCAGGCAGATCCAGAATGAGAAGGACTGTGCTGTGGTCATGTTCAGAAGTGACCATGGCACATAATTTTAGTCGGGATCCATGACAGAATTCTTCCAGGAACTGGGTATCTCCCAAGAATTTTCCTCCCCTAGAACTCCTCAACCGAATGGGGTTGCAGAAAGGAAAAACAGAACCTTGATAGAGGAAAGTAGGACAATGCTTAGTGATTCCTCTCTTCCAGAATACTTCTAGGCAGAGGATGTCAACACTGCTTGTCATGTGATTAACAGGGCCTCCATCATCATAGACCACAAGAAGACTCCCTATGAACTGGTGAAAGGCAGAAATCCAACCGTATCCTACTTTAGTATCTTTGGCAGTAAATTCTATGTACTTAATAATGGGAAGGCCAGGCTAACCAAGTTTGCTGAGAAAAGGAGTAAGGGTATTCTTGTTGGTTACAACTCCTATAACAAGGCTTATAGGGTGTACAACATCAATACCAAAGCAGTGGAAGAATTTGTACATGTTGTATTTGATGAGACTAGCCTTATTTATAAAGGCTGGTCTAGTTCTCTAGTGAATGCAGGTACTACAGAGAAAATGGAGAAGTTATCCATTGATGACAAGGCTGAGACCTCAATTAAAGATAATAACCACTCAGCAATAGTTGAAATTGATGAAGAGGTTATAGAAGGCTCAGAAATAGTAGAGGAAATGCAACCTGAAGAACCTGCCACAACAGAAGTCTTCAGAATACTTACAGTTGCCTTGAGACAAATGAGAGATCATCCTCAAGAGCAAATAATAGGAGATGTCAACCAAGGAGTGCTGACAAGGAGTAGATATTTGAATTAAGCATTGTACTTGAGTTTTCTCTCTCAAATTGAACCCAAGGAATTTGAGGAAGCAAATCAGGATCCATTTTGGATTGCAACAATGCAGGAGGAGCTGAACCAATTTAAGAGATGTAAAGTATGGAAGTTGGTTCCTAGACCCCAAGGACAGAATATCATAGGAACTAAGTGGGTATACAGAAATATATTGGATGAGAATGAAATCATCAATAAGAATAAAGCAAGGCAAGTTGCAAAGGGATACAGACAGGAAGAGGGGATTGACTTTGATCAGACTTTTGCCCCTGTGGCCAGACTGGAAACCATTAGAATGTTCTTGGCATATGCAGCCTACCAAGGATTCAAAGTCTATAAGATGGATATGAAGTCAACCATTCTTAATGGTGACCTCAAAGAAGAAGTCTATGTAGATCAGCCTTCAAGTTTTGTCGATTCTACTTATCCTGACTATGTCGACTTTCTTAGGAAAGCCCTATATGGCTTGAAGCAGGCACCTAGAGCCTGGTATGAGATTATGTCAAGCTTTCTCATTGAGAATAAATTCTCCAGGGGAAAGATTGATAAGACATTGTTCCTAAGGGAAGTTAAGGTGAATATTTTGCTAGTGCAGGACTATGTAGATGACATTATCTTTGGATCTACATATAACAATCTCTACAAAAAGTTTGCCAGCTTGATGATTGGAAAGTTTGAGATGAGCAGCATGGGTGAGCTCAAGTACTTCCTAAGTCTCCAAGTGAAATAATCTGAAGATGGTACATTCATCTCTCAGACCAAGTTCACTAGAGAGCTAGTCAAGAAGTTTGGATTGGAGAGTGCTTCCTCTATGAAGACTCCAATGGGAACCAATGTGTCTCTAGACAAGGATAAGAAGGGAATACCGTTTAATGAAACAAAGTATAGATACATGATTGGATCTTTGCTATACCTAACTGCAAGTAGGCCTGACATAATGTTTGCTACATGTGTCTGTGCTAGATATCAGGTGAACCCTAAGGAATCTCATCATGTCTCTGTAAAGAGAACCTAAGATACCTAAAGGGTACATCAAAAATTGTACTATGGTACCCTAGGAACAATGGGTGTGAACTGACAGGCTACTCAGATGCAGATTATTCATGATGCAAAGAAGACACAAAAAGTACCTCAGGAACATGCCAATTCCTTGGAGGAAGACTGATTTCTTGGAGCAGCAAGAAGCAGACAAGTGTAGCAATCTCCACAGCAGAATCAGAATACATCTCTACTGGTAGCTGCTGTGCTCAATTGTTATGGATTCAGCATCAACTTGAAGACTACAATCTAAGGATTACCAAAACACCCTTGTTTTGTGACTCTTCCATTGCAATCTCAATTGCTAACAACCCTGTCTCACGCAGCAGGACTAAGCACATTGAGATCAGGTATCACTTCATCAGGGAGCATATGTAGACTGAAGATATCACCCTTGAGTTTGTTCCCATAGACAAACAAGTGGCTGATATATTCACAAAGCCCCTAGATGAAGTTATGTTTAACTTCTTCAAATTCCAATTGGGGATGTTAAACTTAGAGTAATTTTCAACTTATTGATCACTAATCGCCCACATATGATTGTAAGAAGAACTTGCAGGACAAGTGCTGAAGCAATCTGGTAATAAAAGCCTACCAAGTGCCAAATTCAGACAAATATCGAACAATGATCACGACGACACAAACAATTGTCTCGACGACATGAACCATACTCACGATGACAACAGAAGTATCGTCGACAAAGGATCAAGCACATGAACACAGAATCTAGAAGGCCTATAATGAAAATGTCAGAAAGGGAGAGAAAAGAATAACCTGGGAAGAGAAGATGCCTGAGTCAAGGGGGAGTAAAGAAAAGAGACATCACATCAAGGGGGAGCTACCAGCTCAAGATGATGCAAAAGCTAATGGAATGGTAGAAAAAGAGACATCACATCAAGGGGGAGCTATGATGCGAGGATTCGGCAAGTGCACCGGTCGCGCAAGTAATAATAATGGGGAAAATCCCCGAGTGTCGGTCTCTTGAGGAACACAGTAAGGTGGAGTTAGGTTTCGAGGAAGGACTTGAGATTGAAGTCCTTAAATCGGATGGAATGCGGGGGAGTTGGGTTGGCTTTTGGAAAATAAAATAAAAGCTATCAACTACTCCTATGCAATGCCGCTATGCAATGCTTCGCTTGGCGGGATGGAGACTAGGCAGGCCTTGAGCGCGCTGCGTCGAAAGGGCGGATGGACGAGTAGGCAAGCGGAATCGAACTATACAGGCCTTGAGCGCACTGCTTCGTTAGGCGGGATGGAATACGGGCCGCGATGCCACGCTTCGGTAGGCGGATGGACGAGTAGGCTAGCGGAGTGAGGGTCGCAAGCACCTCTTCGACAAGCACGCCACTAGCAATTGCTAGTGCGGCACACGAACGTGACGGCGGAATGGAAATGGACGGCGGCGCACCTCAAGCAACTCAAATAGATAAATTACACAAACACATAGACATGAAATATATATGTAAATATAACTAATTCAAGTGCCACTTCATCATAATAATGAGATCTAAAACATATACACATCAATAAGAGAAGAATAAGGCAAGAAATCGACCGAATCCGAAGTCTCGTTGTAGATTCACGGTTGGAATCGCCGGGTTGTCAATCCGCGTCCAAGCTCGGTCCGCAACTACGTCCGGGGTAGAGAGAGCTGTCACGACTCTCCAATGGACCCGTCTTCTTCGTGTCACGATCCGGTAGAGGTTGCAAACTTCCTCTTGCTCGATGGAGATGGCGGCTAGATCTCTCTTTGAAGCTCTTGGATGAAGGAGGAGGCCGAGAGGAAACTCCGGCTCAAGATTGGCGTGAAGAGCAAGCCCGGAGCACCTCCATATGGTGGGCGACGGTGGAGGGGCGAATCTGGACGGAACCAGGAGGAAAACGGCGGAAGAAAATCGGAGCTTGACCTAAAATCGCGAGCAGGTCATTTTATAGGCGCTGGAATAAACAGTGCGCACGGTCATTGGCGCACGACCAGTTGTCTGTGATCGTGCGCTCTGCCTGGACGGAGCCTGCAAAGACAGAAATTATAAAATAGATTGTTCGCACAACCAGTGGCGCACGACCGGTGGTCGTGCGCACTATCGTAGGTGGTCGTGCGCTCTGGTTGAAACAGAACTCATAAAATTACTGTTAAGTGCGCACGAATAGTGGCGCACGACCGGTGGTCGTGCGCACTGGAGTTGATGGTCGTGCGCATTACAGCAAACAGAACTCGGAAATTAAATGGTAAGTGCGCACGAGTAGTGGCGCACGACCGGTGGTCGTGCGCACTGGCATTGATGGTCGTGCGAACTGCACCAAACAGAACTCATGAAAAAGGTGTTAAGTGCACACGATCAGTGGCGCACGACCAGTGGTCGTGCGCAATAGAACCGGTGATCATGCGCAGTGTTCCTGTGCAGAATTGCACCGGAAACACTCGCACGACTCCTATTCCAGGCACAACCACAAATCTAGCCACTGAAAGTGGCACTTAACAGCGCATGAAAACTACTAAAGACAATAAGCATAAAATCACACCAAAGTGAGCCAAGACGTGCACATAGCAAGTGATAACAAATATAAGCTAAAACAAAGCTAAAGTGCAGTGGAATGACTAGATAAACGGCCCAGATGAGTCCATATATGTGTATATAATCGGGACTCATCACACCCCCAGACTTACCTGTTTGCGCGTCCCGAGCAAACAAATTCCATGCGAACGGGGAAAGAAAAGTAGATGGCTTAAAACTACAATACAGAGTACCATGCGAAGTCGCATGCTCGCGTGCATAAGAAGAATAGTAGAGAAGATTTCTGATTATAAAAACAATTTATATATTTCTAAAAGAGTAAAAGCATATTACAACTACTCAAAATGGTGAACAACGGTGAATCATTCGGTCATGCATACGGAGAAAGTAAACTAAGCGCTGAGATGAGCATTGCTCAAGATTGGGGTGCCGGATAAACTCCACCGAAATCCATCGGTGTCGGTGACCATAGGCTTGCCCGGACACATTCTCTCCACGACACTAGATTGGTTCATAGCGCGAGTGGGTAGGACTTTAGGTTAGAGATGGGGCTTGGGTTACGGTGAGGTAAACAATGATAAACAAAATGGCTTAAACACATAACCCAAATGAGCTTTAAAAAATAACTACCCGCGCACCAAAATCGAATGCAAGTGCACCACACCCCCAGACTTGGACTTTTGCAACATAGGTGTGTGCACCGCCTACTCCCAATACATAATATTTCTACATGATTTTTCAATAAAACTCATTTTTCTTTCCTCTCTTTTTTTTTCATTTTTCTTTCTATCTTTCTTTTTCTTGTCTTTTTTTTTCTTTCAGCAAAATTTTCGAATGAGCACATCCACAGATTCACAGAATAGACACCATAATCAACACCCCCCCAAAATGTAAATGAGACTACAACTAAAGCTCAGATTTGGGTGTGCGACTAGGCTAGGCTTTTAGGCTTTGGTGAGATAAATGTGGAGCTGAATCAAGAAAAGGGTAGGCACAAAGGGGCTAGCAAGGGTAGACGATAGGCATGAAATAAAAAGTTCAACCGGGCCAAAATAATGGCCTACGTCATTCTCACGCACTAGAACTATCCTATGCCAATGCTTCAAGAATCGCTTGGGGCAAGTTCTAGCCACCGAGAAAGATTCTCCTTTCTCCCGACTCAAGCAATACGAGTCTAGCGATCGTTTACACACATCCCTACGCTACCGTTTGATTCCACCAGATTCACCATTTGAGTAGAGTAAACAACATTTACACTAATAGAAAAAGATAAAACCATAAATATAAAAAGAAGTCTAATCTACACAAATTTCTATGCAACCGAGCACTCGACTAGGAGCACTACGGGAGTCAACATTTTACTCTGCTACATAGTCCTAAGCCATCACCTAGACTTTCCCAAATAAGCAGAAGAATTAAATTCACAACAGAGCAAGCAAACAGATGAGTACGCGCTCAAGTGGGTGATGTGGTGTGCAATGAAAATAAACAAAACATTTTAAATGAAATCTTCTAGCATGCAGTGCAATAGTGCACGTGAGCGGGTAAACAAAACTACTCTCCCCCAGACTTAAACTAAACAATCCGCATAATATATGACAGGAAAATCAAAATAGGGCTAGGGGAAGAGAGTACCCAATGCTCAGCAAGTGAGCATACCAGAAGATTGGCGTTTAAACCACGACTAAGCTGCAGCATCCGCCATCCAGAGAAGATACCTGCAGGGGTCAGCTCCGCAAAAACAAAAGACAAAAGAAAACTGAAAAGAAAGTGCTACTAACTAAACATAATTAGAAGAAATAAGAATGCAGGAAAAGAAAGATAACTACTGGGGTTATTGTCCTCCCAGCACGACTTATTCTAAATTAAAACGGTTCTAGCTAATGGGCCTATGAAAAAGAAAATGCACAGGTAACTGCTCCATTATCCGTTTCGGTAGCTGGTACCGATACGGAGATAAGGCAGTCACCCCTCTACCTAAATAATAATAATACCTGCTCGTCACAGGTAGAGGGAACAGAAAGTAAGAAGAGGAGGAGGCCTGGTCCTCACTCATCTCACCAAAACTATCCTTGCCCAGCAAGGTATCGCCCACAGCAGGTCCGCAGGAGGAGAAGGCAACGAGTGGAGCTTCCTTTACGGAGGGAGGATCAACCTCCTCACATGAGAGGATGCTCTCATCATTGACTTGAGCAAAGAGCTCCAAGTCCTCCTGGGATACCTGTGAAGACTCAACCTGCACAGGCTCGGATGAAGAAAGGGGATCAAGAAATAAAGAAGACGAAGAACATAAATAAACATCAATCGGGGGAGTGATCCCGGTCTCACTCCCATCAGGTTGGGGAAGTAAAAAAATGTTTGCATTGTCATCAATGCTACAAGATTCGGCGGGATCAACGGTGGCCAAGCTTAGGATTTGGACTTCCTCCACCGGTGCTGAGAAAAGTCCTCTTCACCTAGAAGGTTGTCCTCCTCCATAGGAGTAGGCACAAAACTAAGATCAACCTCCTCATCCTGCGACACATCATCAACAATGTCGTCGGAGATGAGTATAGTATGCACAACAGGGAGAGGAATAGTGCTCGGATAAAAGTAGAGCACCGATTCCTCACAAAGAATCGAATCCACTAGGGGTGGTGGATGCACCGGGAGAATAGGCTCAGCAATGTCGGTGCCCAGATCAGCCACACATCCAGTGACCGTGTCCATGCCATACCCTTCAAGATGTGAAGGTGACAAAGACACATAACCGGATGTTGAAGGTGTGCCGCCAGAGTTAGGATTCGGGACGATCCGGATATCCGGCTCGTCATCCTCATCCAATTGGCGAAGATAAGCAACACAATCCTTCAGGGCATGATCTGTGCTCCGACAAAACTGGCACTGCCTAGCAGGCTTCTTTGGCACAGCGGGTGCTGAAGCCGAAAAGAAGTATGACGGTAAAGGCTCAGCAGAGTAGCCATAAGACTTATGCGCACCATATGGAGTACCAGACGAAGTCGGTGCTCCATATGCTGGGCTATAAGAATTATGCCTACTATTCTCCGTAGGGCATTCATCACTAGAGTGGGAGGTAGCTCCACACCAACGGCAACGAAAATTAAGATGTGCCCACATAGTGCGAAGATAAAACGATTCAAAAAGAAGAACACTATTGTGCGAAATACTACACCTAACAAAAATTTACTCAAGCAACCTACTATAAAACAAGAAAAAAAAAGAATAAAAAGAACAGAAATAAAATAAGAGATGCAATTTACAAATGGAAGGGCTTCTCTCTCAGACTCTCCCTCTCCAGAAAACTCACACGTCTGTGTTCCCCGGCAACGGCGCCAAAAACTTGATGCGAGGATTCGGCAAGTGCACCGGTCGCGCAAGTAATAATAATGGGGAAAATCCCCGAGTGTCGGTCTCTTGAGGAACACAGTAAGGTGGAGTTAGGTTTCGAGGAAGGACTTCAGATTGAAGTCCTTAAATCGGATGGAATGCGGGGGAGTTGGGTTGGCTTTTGGAAAATAAAATAAAAGCTATCAACTACTCCTATGCAATGCCGCTATGCAATGCTTCGCTTGGCGGGATGGAGACTAGGCAGGCCTTGAGCGCGCTGCGTCGAAAGGGCGGATGGACGAGTAGGCAAGCGGAATCGAACTATACAGGCCTTGAGCGCACTGCTTCGTTAGGCGGGATGGAATACGGGCCGCGATGCCACGCTTCGGTAGGCGGATGGACGAGTAGGCTAGCGGAGTGAGGGTCGCAAGCACCTCTTCGACAAGCACGCCACTAGCAATTGCTAGTGCGGCACACGAACGTGACGGCGGAATGGAAATGGACGGCGGCGCACCTCAAGCAACTCAAATAGATAAATTACACAAACACATAGACATGAAATATATATGTAAATATAACTAATTCAAGTGCCACTTCATCATAATAATGAGATCTAAAACATATACACATCAATAAGAGAAGAATAAGGCAAGAAATCGACCGAATCCGAAGTCTCGTTGTAGATTCACGGTTGGAATCGCCGGGTTGTCAATCCGCGTCCAAGCTCGGTCCGCAACTACGTCCAGGGTAGAGAGAGCTGTCACGACTCTCCAATGGACCCGTATTCTTCGTGTCACGATCCGGTAGAGGTTGCAAACTTCCTCTTGCTCGATGGAGATGGCGGCTAGATCTCTTTTTGAAGCTCTTGGATGAAGGAGGAGGCCGAGAGGAAACTCCGGCTCAAGATTGGCGTGAAGAGCAATCCCGGAGCACCTCCATATGGTGGGCGACGGTGGAGGGGCGAATCTGGACGGAACCAGGCGGAAAACGGCGGAAGAAAATCGGAGCTTGACCTAAAATCGCGAGCAGGTCATTTTATAGGCGCTGGAATAAACAGTGCGCACGGTCATTGGCGCACGACCAGTGGTCGTGCGCATTAGAATCCTGTGATCGTGCGCTCTGCCTGGACGGAGCCTGCAAAGACAGAAATTATAAAATAGAATGTTTGCACGACCAGTGGCGCACGACCGGTGGGCGTGCGCACTATCGTAGGTGGTCGTGCGCTCTGGTTGAAACAGAACTCATAAAATTACTGTTAAGTGCGCACGAATAGTGGCGCACGACCGGTGGTCGTGCGCACTGGAGTTGATGGTCGTGCGCATTACAGCAAACAGAACTCGGAAATTAAATGGTAAGTGCGCACGAGTAGTGGCGCACGACCGGAGGTGGTGCGCACTGGCATTGATGGTCGTGCGAACTGCACCAAACAGAACTCATGAAAAAGGTGTTAAGTGCACACGATCAGTGGCGCACGACCAGTGGTCGTGCGCAATAGAACCGGTGATCGTGCGCAGTGTTCCTGTGCAGAATTGCACCGGAAACACTCGCACGACTCCTATTCCAGGCACAACCACAAATCTAGCCACTGAAAGTGGCACTTAACAGCGCATGAAAACTACTAAAGACAATAAGCATAAAATCACACCAAAGTGGGCCAAGACCTGCACATAGCAAGTGATAACAAATATAAGCTAAAACAAAGCTAAAGTGCAGTGAAATGACTAGATAAACGGCCCAGATGAGTCCATTTATGTGTATATAATCGGGACTCATCAAGCTACAAGCTAAAGAAGTTGCAAAAGCTAAGGGAATGGTAACTATGTTAACGTTTACTGCATAAGCTCACATTTATTGGTAAGTGAAAGAAATTTTGAATTGGGGTTCTGGCTTCTTCAAATAGGGGGAAATTGTTGGGAATCTTGCCCTCATGATTCCTGATTTGGAGAAGACACCAATTCAAGAGAACTTCACTATATATTTGATTACCTTCTTAGCTTTATCATCTCCGTAGAAGACAAGTTCAAAGAATGTCGAGCTGACACATATCGTCGAAAAGAATTGGACATATCATCGAAAAGTGTATGCATGTTGTTGAATGATCATATCGCCTATCATCGAGACAACATGCGTATGATGATATCGTTATGACATCAACACTACAACACCTCACAACGATATCATAATGCTGAGAAGAAGAACAAAGACTTAAGTACAAACACAAGATAGAATGTCGATGATATCGTCGTAAAGAAGCCTTGTCGTTGGAAAGGCTAAGTAAGACTGATGTCGATGATATCTTTGTAAAGAAGACTTGACGTCGAGAAGACTAAAGAAGGTCATATGAAGATAGGCAGTTGCTGAAGATTAGTCTGTCGACATGATAACGATTATGTCATCGAAAAGATAAGGTGGTTACAATGATATCGAGCAGTCAAGAAGATTACGCCAACATCAGTTAGATGACTTCATGTCGTCTTAAGTGCAAGTGCAGAAGGGATGTCCCGTATCGTCAAGATATCACTATTTGAAGATGAAGGAAGGTGACTTGAAGAACTGCCCTAGTCACAGTCAATGACAAGTCCTGTCATCGAGATATTGTTCATATCATCATAACAATGGAAATATCGTCGAGACAGATTCAAAAGTTGCCAGACGCGTTGTTAGCATTTAATGTCGCCGCTTGATTGTCCAATCATTGTATGCTCTTAAGGTATGGGAGTCTGTCAGTGGAGGACATCATAGGAGACCGTTATGCGGCTCCTCAGTCTAATAAAAGGGACAAGTGTCTGCCCTTAAAAGAGAGCACAGAGAATACAAAAGAATTTATGCAATAGCTAATAGAACAGTGAAAGCGGCGCAAAAGAAGAAATATGAACCGAGAACATATCGATCTTCATCCATTGTTCTCAGAGAATCAGTCTAGCCTCATCGGCTGATAAGGAGAGTTCCAGATAGAAGAAAAGCTTGAAGAAGATCAGTCCGAACAAGATTCAAATCAGAAGTATCTTCTTCAAGACAAGAAGCCGATCTCCACCATGCAGAAGAAGCTATATTCTATCTTTCTTTGTAAGGCTTGTGGCCAAAACTGTAAGATCTATTTTCAGATATGAGTGTCGAGCTTGAGGGCTTGAGATATTTGAGGCTTGAGGGCCAGGGAAGAGGACTTGCTGGTCCAACCGTGTCGAGCCTGCGGGCTTGGGTGCAATAGGGGCTTGCGAGCCTAGGATGCAGGACTTGAGGGTCAATGGGGCAAGACTTGCGGGTCTGTGATGTGTAGGGCTTGAGGGCCTGAGTGTCGAGCTTGCGGGCTTGAGTGCAGTAAGGGCTTGCGGGCCTAGGCTATAGGACTTGCAAGTCTGAGTTGTAAGGCTTGCGGGCTCGAGACATTGGCGGAGTTTGCCGAGCCTAGCACACTGCTAGGTAGGCGCAGAGGGATAGAGGACTACTCAAGACACCCTCTCTTGAGGAACCTTTATACATCTTGTGTTGTATGCTGGGATTTTCTGTGTGATTTTTCTGTGATGTGCTTACATTATATACGTCTCTTGCAAAAATTTCAAAACAGCCAAAATCACCTAACCCCCCCCCCCCCCCCCCCCTTTAGGTGATCATTCTATAACTAACATGGAGTGCCATGGTGGAGGGTGCGAGGAGACCGCGGACAGGAGGCACATTGTGTGGGCTAGGGACCAAATGCGCTTAGTTAGCCAAGAGTTGACGGCAGTTAGCGCATTCCACTACCCGCGGGTGCCTCCGAGGACAGGGAGGCGAGGCCAGGGTCGATGGCAGTGGGTACAGTATTAATCCTACTGGCTCTCGTCCCCTATATTCTCCCGCACCCTCATTATTTCTCTTTATTTTACGCACTAAACCAAGATGAGACCTGCTGCGTCTCTCGAACTATTTCTGCCTGTGTTATTTACTGTCTTTTATTGCTTTTACGATTGCTTTCTTGCGAGTACATTCATTCACGTCGTGATTTTCACATTCACTGGGAGGGCCTCGTGATGGAGGCCATCGATTCCTCTCAGTCCTTCTCCATCTCCCTATTGATGGAGACCCCCAAATGGACACACACTTTGTGGGGGATGAGGTCGTTGCTGATGAAGACCCCCACATAGACCCACACTTTGTTGGGGAGGAAGATGTTGCTGCAGATGGTCATGACACTCCACCACCACCACCTGCTGAGATTGGTCCACCTCCGCGAGATGAGGAAGATGCTGCAGATATTGATCCACCATCGTTCGTCAAAGCTGCGGTTGAGGACTCTCCACTTGTTGGGGATTTGGACGATGATGCTAACGACCCTCCATGATTCACCACCCATGGGTGGTCATCTCGTCGGCGCGCTTGATTAAGACTTTATTTATATGCTCATTTTTATATCATAGTTTATTTTAAGTTTTGGGACATTTTGATTTTGGTTTGCTTTTAGCAAAAATCTGGTTTGCTTTTAAAATTCTCCATCGTTGTTTGTAAGGCTCTATATAAGGCCACAACTCTATGTTAAATTCAGATATGATGAAATTGAAAACAAACTTTTCCAAACCCTAAAGATTCTCTCTCTCCTCTTCCTCCTAGCCGCCGCCCCTAGGCTCCTCTCTCTCTCTTTGGCCGCCGGCCACTCTTCCTCCTCCTCTCCTTTTCTCGGCTCCTTCTCCCTTCCTCACTCCTTCTCTTAACCTCTCCATCCAAAGCCGACCGTCTCCCTCACACTCTTGAAGAATTTCGGCCAGCCCCCATGGGCTTGTGGAAGGAGATCTCTTGGCTCGTATTTGGCTCAAAGGGCTTGATCGTGGTGGAAGCGGCGAAGGCGAACGTGCTCTACATCAAGTGACTCATCTCCGGTTGTCTCTGCGGACAAACAATCTTTAGGATTCCTACATCTCGGATCTATGATTCCGAGGGGGTAACGAACTCTCAACTCGTGTGAGTCCTTTCTTAGATAGTTCCGTGGTGGCTAGATCTGTGACGTGGTCTTTGAACCGTTGATTTTCTCGCGGATTTTCTATATTTTGGATTTGTATTTCGATCTTGGATTTCATTTTAATTCGACGAGGAGTGGCGATCCTCTTTTGTTCTTGTTGGTGGAGATTTTCCGTTTCCAAAATCTTTACCTTTTTCGGAGGATCTCTCTTTGGTAGACAACAACAACCGCTTGACCGGATCGTGTGGATCCTTTTAGCCGGGAGCGAAGTTGGCCCATAGCCTCCTTCCGCTCCCTCGCGGTGTGGCTGCCCGTGCGTGATAAATAATGTGAATAAAAATCATTCCGCGAATTGGCTGCATTCGTTCACGCTTGTGTGAGATTAGGAAGTGTTGGGAGTAATCAAATCGACCGCGCACGAGTGGGTGAACCCAAACACCCTTTCCTACATCACCTTGCGTGTCTCTTTTGCCTTCTATCAGCGGCTTGGCGTAGATGGGCTGGCCCGATCTCCAATGTGTCAGGATAGCGTGAGCGCTATCCGCACACCGAGCGCAAAGAAATTTCCCATAATTTCCCCTTTTTCTATAAATAGTTTGCCCAACTACCGCCTTTATTACGCTACCATCTCTCTCCCTTCTTGCTCTCACGATACCACTTGCCCTTCTCTCTAGGATCCTTGCGAGACCTCCTCATCCTCCGGTGATGACGAAATATGTCGATGGAGACCTGCAACCTCTCGGAAGATGACTTTACCCAGGCCATCGCTGACTATGTTCTGCTGGGATTTGTCGCGCGTCGCCCAGGGAACCAGGACTGTATTAAGCACTTCTCGCTAGATACACTCGACATCCCCCTCGAACATTTTGAGGTAGGGCTCTGCCTCCCGTTGTGGCCAGAGGTGCTCCAGACCCTGCGCTACTTCGGAGTTGTCCTCGCGCAGCTCAATCCTAACTCCATCACCATGTTGGTAGCATTCGCATGCTACCTATGCGAGGAGGGGATAGAGATCTCGCTCCTGGTGTTCCGCAAGCTCTTCAACTTCAGAGAGACCCGCAGAGTGGCATTCTTCTCTGGGCACTCCACCCTCAGCGTGATCGGCACAGCGAATAAAAACCACGACTAGGTTCGGTGGGTTTGTCTTTGTCACAGGAAATTTCGGCAATGTGCCTCTCGCGCCTGTGCATGAGTACGAGTCGGCCTTTCGACCTCCAGCATTGGGGGGTTACGAGGCCAAGCTCCATGCCTTCATCCAGAAGCATGGAATGGATGTCGTGCATCTGTGGAAGCACGTCGGCTCGCTACCGTCGGATCCGCCGGGAGAAGGTAAGCTGAACTATTTCGACCCTAGCTCCCGCTCCTCTTTCACTCGCTTCCGCCCTTTTAAGTTAATTTCCTTGATACAGGAGTTTGAAGCCTTTCCCTCCACCCGCCGAATGTGGTTGTGGAGATCGCTCCCAACGATGCCCTTTCCCTTGCGCGGTCCGCTGTCGCAGCTTGCCGCAAGGATCCACCTTTCGCAAAATTCAGCATGAAGAAGCGAAAACCCGACACGTCCACCATCTCCCCACCCCCAAGTGGGCGAAACCTTCTACAACCGCTAAGGGGAAGGTGGTCATGGACGAGACCCGTGGCTTAAGTGCTCCTGCTGCTGAGGACTCAGCTGTTCAGATCGTCGTCAAGTCGGCGGAACCCTCCTCGAGGCCGGTGCCGAGAGGGCACCAAAATTTCCCTCTCGGTGAGAGGTATGCAGATGTGGCCGGCGAGCCTCTGCTTCATTGGGACCGGCAGGCCAACCAGGTCTCCATCTCCAGCCTTTCTCCGTCCTGGATGGAGAAGGAAAACACCAGCGGCCACACCTACGGTCTCTCCTACGCGCTTTATAGTCTCAAGGGCGCAGCCGTCTACGATACCGAGTCTACTCAGACTCTCACGCACGAGGCTGCGCGAGTCATGATGTGTGCTCACGAGTGGACTCATATGTCTTCTCAACGCAGCATGAATATCGCACAGAACATTGTTGAGGTTGAGATGACCCACGCCGAGTTCTCCGGCGAACTTCTGGCCTTCAAGAAGCAACTGGGGACAACTGAGGCCCTTCTCGCCAGCCGCCCATACGGAGAGGTGAGCGCGCCTCCTCGCAGTGACTCAAGTTCTCACATTTTCCTTCTTTCTCGCGAAAATCTTCTTCTATTTCTTGCACGACATAACCAACTATGATACCCTACTCGTACGGGCGCGCATTCTTGAGGAGCGGGTCAAGGAGCTGGAGGCCGAGAACCAAAAGCTGTGAGATGCCGCTGCTCGGCCTCCTCCCGGGGAGAGGGAAACTCATATCCTTTACTTTAATGCTGAGTTCGAGGGGATAATGTAGAGGTCCGCCCAAGGAGCAGCGAAGCATAGGCTGGTTGTGCTGTGAAGGGCAGGTCTTTTGAAGGAAGAGGGCGAGAGGATTCTCGCCCACCACGTGCTTCCTGAACTGTTTGTACAGGTTGACCCTGTGGACGAAGCCGTCAATGGGCGGGAACTCGGCGACCTCCCTTCTCTGAGCGTCAGCAGCGGATACTCTGGCGAGGAAGCTGACGACCCCTGAAGACTCTTCTCTCTTTTTCTTTTTTATGTAATGCGAGAACCATTTTGTAACTCCTTTTTATACTGAAATATAATTAAATGATTTTCCTATCGTGATTTGTCATATGTTCTCTTCTTGTGCATCTCGTTATTATCAGCTGATAGCTCGCGCGTTCGTAAGCTATTTTGTTTGCTCTCGCACTTTTGCGTGCATGCTCGTATACAGTTTTTTTCGCCTTTCGCACCGACGACCCCTATTCTAGATTGTGACCGAGATACTCTCGCCAGACAAAGGCGCCACGCGGTTGCGACCCTTTCGCACTCGCCCCAGCCTTTTTCAGACTTAGGCGATTTTGTTGATTTCTGGCATGAACAGAACTGCGCTGAGAACCCACCACATCGTGTTAAATTCTTGCAACCCATGAGTCTGGCCAATGTTCCACTATACACGCGCCGGCTGAGTATCCTTCTCGAGCGATATCATTCGCCGGCGAGTGTCCTTCATGATGGGAACCATTGGCCGACCTCATGCCAGGACTTGCCCTGCGTTGATTCTTCGCATTGGATTTTTCTCTTACCTTGCCTTCCTCACGGGTCACCACCGAGTGAGCCTTCGGCCCTGCCAGCTAGATGAGAGCCTGGTCAGCGGGTCTGCTCAGGGCCAACCTTGGAACCTTTAGAACCTGCCATAGAGTGTGCCTACGACCGTGCCAACAAGATGAGAGCCTGGTTAGCGGGTCTGCTCAGGGCCATCCTTTGAACCTTTAGAACCTGCCACCGAGTGAGCTTACGGCCCTGCCAGCTAGATGAGAACTTGGTCAGCGGGTCTGCTCGGGGAAAACCTTTGAACCTTTAGAACCTGCCACCGAGTGAGCCTACGACCCTGCTAACTAGATGAGAGCCTGGTCAGCGGGTCTGTTCGGGGCCAACCTTTGAACCTTTTAAACCTTCCATAGAGTGAGCCTACGACCCTGCCAGCTAGATGAGAGCCTAGTCAGCTGGTATATTTAGGGCCTACCTTTGAACCTTGTGAACCTGCCACTGAGTGAGCCTACGGACCTGCCAGTTAGATGAGAGCCTGGTCTGTGGGTCTACTCCAAGACAAACTTAGAACCTTTAGAACCTGCCACCGAGTGAGCCTACGACCCTTCCAGCTAGATGAGAGCCTGTTAAGCGGGTCTGCTCGGGGACAACATTTGAACCTTTAGAACCTGCCACCGTGTGAGCCTACGGCCCTGCCAACTAGATAAGAGCCTGGTCAGCGGGTCTGCTCGGGGCAAACCTTTGAACCTGTAGAACCTTCCACCGAGTAAGCCTACATCCCTTCCATCTAGATGAGAGCCTGGTCAGTGGGTCCACTCGGGGCCAACCTTTGAACCTTTCGAACCTGCCACCGAGTGAGCCTACGACCCTGCAAAATAGATGAGAGCCTGGTCAGCTGGTCTACTCGGGGCCATCATTTAAACCTTTAGAACCTACCACCGAGAGAGCCTACGACCCTGCCAGCTAAATGAGAGCCTGTTCAGCGGGTCTGCTCAGGGCCAACATTTGAACCTTTAGAACCTGCCACCGAGTGAGCCTACAACCCTACCGGCTAGATGAGAGCCTGGTCAACGGGTCTGCTCGGGGCCAACCTTTGAACCTTTCAAACCTGCGACCGAGTGAGCCTATGGCCCTGCCAGCTAGATGAGAGCCGGATCAGCGGGTCTGCTCTGGTCCAACCTATGATCCTTTAGAACCTGCCACCGAGTGAGCCTACAACTCTGCTAGCTAGATGAGAGTCTGGTCATCGGGTCTGTTCAGGGCCAACCTTTGAATCTTTAGAACCTGACCTTGAGTGAGCCTACAGCCCTACCAGCTAAATGAGAGCCTAGTCAGCGGGTCTGTGATGCGCAAATCTTAACACACCGCTATAGGCGGTAGTAAGATTGCGGTACGAAACGGCAGTGTACCGATCGTTCAAGTAATATAAAACGAGGAGTAATCCCCGAGGAACACAGTAAGGTGGAGTTAACGTTCGAGGAAGGACTTGAGATTGAAGTCCTTTACGTCGGATGGATTGCGGAAAATGGGGGATTTGATTTGTGGAAAATAAAGAGAAAGTAACTATAACTACTCCTATGCAATGCCACTATGCAATGCTTCGCTTGGCGGGATGGAGACTAGGCAGGCCTTGAGCGCACCGCGTTGCAAGGGCGGTTGGACGAGTAGGCAAGCAGAATCGAACTGTGCAGGCCCTGAGCGCGCAGCTTCATTAGGAGAATGGATTACACGGGCCGCTATGCCACGCTTCGCTAGGCGGATGGAAGAGTAGGCATACAGATGGAATGGTTCGCACCGGCGGAGTTGGAATGGATTACACGGGCCGCTATGCCATGCTTCGCTAGGCGGATGGAAGAGTAGGCATACGGATGAGGGTCGCAAGCACCTCGTCGACAAGCACGCCACTAGCAATTGCTAGTGCGGCACACGAACGTGATGGCGGGATGGAGGATGGAATGGGGCGCACCTCAAGCAACTCAAACAATAAAGCAGTTCAGATTGACATGAAATATATAGAAACACAAACTAGTTTAAGTGCTACTTCATCATAATAATAAAGATCTACAACATATACACATCAATAAGAGAAGAACAAGGCAAGAAATCGACCGAATCTGAAGGCTCGTCGAGGAGTCACGGTTGGAATCGCTAGGTTGTCAATCCGCGTCCAAGCTCAGTCCTCAACTACGTCCGGGGTAGAGAGAGCTGTCACGATTCTCCAATGAGCCCGTCTTCTTCGTCTCACGATCCGGTAAAGGTTGCAAACTTCCTCTTGCTTGATGGCAATGGCGGCTAAATCTTCCTTCGAAGCTCTAGGATGAAGGAGGAGGCCGAGATGATCTCCGGGCTCAAGATAGGCGTGAAGAATAGTCCCGGTGCACCTTCTGGTGGTGGGCGGCTATGGACGGCGAAAAGGGCGCGGAACTGGAGCTCTGGGAGCGGGAAAAATGATCGATCGAATAGGGCAAGACCTGCGGCTTAAATAGAAATTCTCTCAGAAAATGGTCACGCACGGTCGAACGCACGACCATGCGCAGACCGTGCATTATTAAATGATAAAACGTGACTTGGGAAAGACGCTGCGCCGCCCGTGCGTTTTGCTCACGCACGATCAACACCGCCCGTGCGTTCAAACGCATGGGTAAAATTCGACGCTCAGAAATCAAGAATACACAGGTCGACCGTGCGTTCTACTCACGCACGGGCGAATCCGCCCGTGCGTTCAAGCGCACGAGTAAACTCCGACGCTCCATTTTCAGCCCAGACACAAACGCACGACCGCAACTGATCGTGCGTCAAGGAATTGCACGACCGTGCGATATGCACAGACATGAATTCTGGGGAAAATGGGACGATCAGGTCACCTGCAAAAAAGATATACCAGCTGGGAATACACATCCAGCACAAAAAAACATAGAAGAAGGGAAGGGGAGCCCCAACAACAAGCAGCGCAATTGCACACCGGAATGGGCCTAAAGGTGCACCTAGCATGGAATAGTACATATGAATGAAAACGTGCCTAAAATGTGGTGCATAGACAAGAAATACGGCCCAGATGAGTCCATAAAAGTGTATATAATTGGGACTCATCACACCCCCAGACTTACCTGTTTGCGCATCCCGAGCAAACAAATCCGGCGGAGTATGAAAATGGTAGTTAGTGAAGGGAATTGCAAAATAGGAGTACGGTGCGAAGTGTCATACGCATGCAAATAAAAATTCAATAAAAGGAGATTCTAACTATGCTAACTAATTTACAAAAGTATAAATGCGTAAATAGAGATTTATTTGTACTAAGATGGTGAATCATGAAGAATTTGTGCGGTCGTGCCCGGTGTGAAATAAACAAGCCACTCAGGAGGGTGTTTCTAAAGACCGGAATTCGGGGATAACTCTGCTGAAATCCATCAACGTCGAGAACCATAAGCTTGCCCGGTTACACTCTCTCCACGACGCTAGCAAACTGAAAAGTTAAATCAATAGGACTTTCAGGTTATAATGGGGCTTAGGTTACGGTATGATATTCAACGATAAACGAGATGGCTACGCAATCCAATTGAGTCAAAAGATAACGCTGTACCAAAACAAGACCAAAAACGATGCTAGTGTGACACACCCCCAGACTTGGCTTGAAAATTGGGTGTGCACACAGCCTACTCCAACAAATACCAACTGAATTTTCTATTACGCTCAAAGGGATTTCTTTTCATTCCAATTTTCTTTTAACTTCATTTTTTTTCTTTTTCTTTTATCCCCCGGTTGGTTTACAATAATGTTTTCAGCACACAATACACTTTTTCTTTCGCATCACAAAGGTTCCAAACATCACACCAAATCAAGAAATATGATATCAGTTAACTCGCTACTTGGTTGCGATAATAGGATAAGTTTCAGGCTTTGGTGATTGAAAGAAGAGCTGAAACAAAGGAGGGGTAGGCACAAATTGGCTTGCAAGGGTAAGCGAATGGGTCATGGAAATCAAAGCTCAAACTAGCCAACTAGATGGCCTACATCACGTTTAACAAAATGAGATGCTCTCGCCCATGCTTCAAGAGTCGGTTGGGGCAAGTTCTTAGCCCACGAGAAAGGTAAACCTTCCTTCCGACTCGAGCAACACACAACTAGCGCTTGCTTACACACAACACCGTGTTACCGCCAATTTCATTCACATTCACCAATTGAGTATAATAAATTTAAAACTATGCAAAAACACTAATCGTAAATTAAATGCATAGAAATAATCTAATTTTACTCAAATTTTTACTAGAGCATGCAGATGCGACTAGAGCACTGCAAGAGTCAACATCGCACTCCGATTTGCAATTCCTAAGCTAACATCCTATTTCACATTCCAAACCAAGATAAGCGTGAACGGAAACACACACACAAGTGAGTGCGCGCTCATGTGGGTGGAGTGGTGTGCGATGAAGATGAACAAATAAAATGACTGAAATAAAATACTTCTAACATGCACTGAGATGTGCACGTGCAGTGGGTACAATAAATATCTCTCCCCAGACTTAAACTAAACAATCCAACACAAGATAGAACCATGAAATTCCAAATGAAGTCTCGGGAAAGAGAGTACCCAATGCTCAGCAGGTGAGCATACCAGAAGACGCGTGTAAACTAAGACAAAGCTGCAGCATCCGCCAGAAGAATGACCTGCAGGGGTGAGCTCCGCAAAAACAAAAGAAAATGTACAAAAATAAAATAAAATACAGCTAACTAAACTAAACAAGATGAAATAAGAAATGCAGGAAAAAGTAAGATAACTACTGGGGTTATTTTCCTCCCAGCACGACTTATTCAAATTTAAAGCAGTTCTAGCTAATGGGTCTATGAAAATGGAAATGCACAGGTAACTGTTCTAATATGCGTGTCGGTAGCGGGTACCGATACGGCGACAGAACAGTCACGCCTTTACACGAATATAAATAATACCTGCTCGTCACAGGTAGAGGGAATAAAAAGTAAGAAGAGGAGGAATCCTCACTCAACTCACCAAAACAATCCTTGCCCAGCAAGGTATCATCTCCAGGGAGGCAGTAGGAGGAGAAGGCAATGAGTGGGGCTTCCTCTACGGAGGGGGGATCAACCTCCTCACATGATAGGATACACTCATCATTGACTTGAGCAGAATGCTCCAAGTCCTCCTGAAGTACCTGTGAAGACTCAACCTGCACAGGCTTAGATAGAGAAAGGGGATTAAGAAATAAAAAAGAAGAAGAACATGAATAAAAATCAATCGGGGGAGTGATCCCGGTCTCACTCCCTGCAGGATCCAAGCACAGATCACTGTCGGTATCATATGAGTCGTAACGATAGGAACCTAGGAGCTCGGGGTCCTCGGTGGTGAGCTGGATGTCCCAATCCAAGAAGTAAGTAAATACCTCCTCCTCGGAAAGAGAATCCTCCTCATCCCACCGCGGTGCGTCATCGTGTTCAAAGGTATCACACTCCCCATCAGAGAGAATGAAATCCTCATCCCACTTTGGCGCAACCTCAGGCGCCGAATAAACCACCCGCACGACATCATCAGCTGACTCACTAAAGATAGGAGTAGATGAATTTTGCAAGGAATGCTGAGGAACCGGACTGCTCTCATGATCAGAAAATAAATGAGCAGTCACCTCCGCGAAAATATCCACAGACGCCTCCCCGCAGGAAGAACCAGAATCTGCACACCATACTGGTGCATCCATGAGTTCCCAATCCTCTCCCTGTTGACCATCGAATGAGTGCACATCGTCACTCAAGGGAAGCTCATAAAAGGGGATTGAGGGACCCATGAAAGAGCTGTACGCGGAGAGAGATTCCTCGGTAATCTCCAAGGGCAAAGCTCGAGCAAGATGTGCGATGTCAGTGTAGGGGCCCGACAACACTCTGGTGGGCCTGTCCGCAGTAGTCTCCCGTAAACGGGGGGATGCTGCGTACACGTCCTCAGAGGGGGAAGGATCGCACAGACGAGGGCAATCCTTCAACATATGGCCTAAACCTTGACATAGCAAGCACCTAATACAATGCTCAGCGTTTAAAGCAGTCATGGCGTCGATGTATCGACGCAACGTGTCATAGATGCGACACTCGACTTCAGAATACATCACAGAAATATGTGAATAAAACAAAAATCAACAATTCCTTGCAAAATAAAACTACACGCAACCAGAATTAAATGAACTCCTGCTATAGAAAAGCCGAAACTAGATAAAGGAAGAAATGAAATAGAAATATCAAATTTTAACACTAAAATGAACAAAAGAAATGGTATAAACAAATGGAGAAGAGCTACAATCTCTCGACTCCCTCTCCAGCAACTCACACGTCTGTGTTCCCCGGCAACGGCGCCAAAAACTTGATGCGCAAATCTTAGCACACCGCTATAGGCGCAACCCTACCCCCTCTTCCTCCTCTTCCTCTTCCTCCTCTTCCTACTCTTCCTCGGCCTACTGCCATGGCTTGCTTGCGAGGGGGATGAGGGGGTCTGGGACCTTGCCTCCATCCCGGTTGATTGACCCTCCCCTACCACCTTCCCTGGTAACCTCTTTCCTGACCTCGGGCCGGTCCTTCCCGGGGTCTCCAAGCCAGCTGGTTATGGGGCTCCTGATGCACCCAATCCTACTGCTGCCCCTCGAAACCCCTGACCTCTGGGCTCATCCATTCTTCTTCCCTCCTGCTTCCTCACCCCCCGGCTTGCTCAGCCTCGGCAACCTCTTTTCAAACTTCGGGTTGGCGGCCACCCCTTCAATCTTTTCCGCCGCCCACTCCATCAATTCCTCGAAGGATAGATGGGACTTTCTTTTCAGGTTCATTTTTAAAAACCCCTCCGACACCCCCACTATGAAGGCAGGTTGGAGGGTGAACCCTGGAACCTCCTGGACGAGTAGGACTTCTTCATGGAACCTATCCACAAAATGGGCCAGTGACTCCCCTGGCCCTTGCTTGATTTTGAAGAGTGGCTCCGTGTCCTTCTTCCTCTTCTTTGATGTTGAAAAATGCAACCTGAAGCTCTGACGCAGATACTCGAAGGCATAGATAGAGCCCATGCGGAGCTTGTGGAACCAGTCCCTCATCTTCTCCTTCAGAGTGGTGGCAAAGAGCCGGCAGTGGAAGGCATTCGACATTGGGAGAATTGAGACCATGTCCTCGAACCACTGCAGGTACAGGACTGGGTCATCCTTGCTGGTGTTGTAATACATATTTGGCCCTCTGAACCCCTCTGAAATTGGGGCAGAGAGGATCAACTCACAAAAGGGACTACCCTCCCCTGCTCTGCGAGTGGTCCTCTCGCGCAGAGTCAACTCGTAGACTTCCGCACTCGCTGGGCTACCGAATTGCTGCCGCCTAGGGAGATCTCACGCATTCGCCTCTGCCGCCACCTCCTTCTCGGTCCGCTGGTCATGGGAGTTTTTGCCTATCTGCTGGTGCGGGACAACCAGAACTGCGGGTGTCTCGCACTCACTCCTCGTGGTGAAAGCTTGCTGCAAGGCTACAGGATCTCTCGCATGAGGTCTTCAAATATTTCCAGTGTCACCTCTTTTGTGGGTAGCTGCGAGTGGCCCTGGTCGGATCTGTCTCCTCCCTCTCTAGCCATGTAGCTCAGCTTGAGATTTTCTTGCACAGTCTACGGTGCATGCTCACCACACTAAAAATGTTGAAACCGGCGACCGGTCTCTTTAGTTCAGACCCACAGGCGGGTGTAGCCCTCGCCTACCTATCCCTCACTTATGCTTTTGACCGTGGACGAAGAACTAGGAACAGACCCAAGGCTGCAGCAAGGAGGTCCCGCCACACACCCGAAAGATCTTAGAGAGCTTCCCCTCCCAAACAAAAGCTCAGCCCGGCAACTGGGAGGGCACTAGCGCCCAACCAAAACTTGCCTAGTAGGAGAGAGCCTAAAATATCTGATCTCCTCCAAGGTGCCCTTAAGGGTCTATTTATAGATTCTCTAGACTTTTGCTAATCGCACCCCAAATTGGTCTGCTAACATCCTAACTCCGCTGTTCTGAAGGGCTATGATAATTTCCACCTTGAATCCTTCTAGGCGAGTGGTCCGTGAAGGCACCACTCGCCAGGCTCCTTGTTCACCAGATTCCACCGGGCGTGTGGCCAGTGAGGGCACCATTCGCCAGGTACCCGGCTTGTTCGGCAAGTGGAGTTCCACCTCACTCGCCCTGCTACTTATGTCTTTTCTCTGTTACCATATGAGTGCCCCGCGAGTGGGGCCTCACTCGCCCGAAAACTCTCAGACCCTTATCCTTCCACTTTGCCCATGGGCCCTAGGGACCCACTCGGCGAATATGGGGTTGTAAACCAAATGAGATGGCAGATCTAAAAGTTTAGTTGTAGGAGTTCCTCAAGAAAGGCTATATATGCCCAAGTTCATCCCCTTGGGGTGCACCCATCCTTTTTGTGAAGAAGAAGGACATAAGCTTACATCTGTGTATTGATTACCGTGAACTGAACAATCTGACAGAAAAGAACAAGTATCTGATTCCGAGAATCGATGAACTGTTCGATCAGTTGGTTGGATCAATCATCTATTCAAAACTGGATTTGAAGTCCGGGTACTACCAGTAGAGAATTCGGGAATGCGACATTCCCAAGATGGTGTTTAGTACCTGATGGCGCAAATCTTAGCACACCGCTATAGGCGGTAGTAAGACTACGACACGAAACGGCAGTGAACCGGTCGTTGTCAAGTAATAAAATGAGGAAGTAAATCCCCAAGTATCGAATCTCTCAAGGAACACAGTAAGGTGGAGTTAATGTTCGAGGAAGGACTTGAGATCGAAGTCCTTTGGTCAGATGGAATGCGGAGGGGGGTTGATTTGTGGAAAATAAAAGAAAAACAACTATAACTACTCCTATGCAATGCCGTTATGCAATGCGTCGCTTGGCGGGATGGAATCTACGTAGGCCTTGAGCGCGCTACTTCGTAAGGGCGGATGGACGAGTAGGCAAGCGGAATCGAACTATGCAGGCCTTGAGCGCGCTGCTTCGTAGGGCGAGTGGATTACACGGGCCGCTATGCCACTGTGAGAATTTGAAAATAACAGAAATTTTATTTCCAATAAACTAAGTATTACAAGTGTATTGCCTCCTTTATATAGACTAGGAGGGAAACAGTAAAATACAAATATAAGATGTGGGACTAAATACAAATACAAATACACAAGAGAGCTGGGCGGTCTGGGCGATCATGAATATTGAGACCGCAGCGACCTCTGCGATCTGGAGTGAGATCGGGCGGTCACACGATAGGAGGAAGGTCGTGTGACAGAGGAGACCGACTGGTGGTTAGACCGTTGTGGCGAACACTCCCCCATAAGGGAGAGATCGGGAGGATCAGACCGCTTCTCTCCATAAGAAGCGATCTGGTATATCCGAGATGAACCGTCAGTCTTGTACTTGGAGACCGCTGAGACCGCTGGCTCTAGACCGCTTGGAGAGGCGGAATGATGCTGACCTTCACAAGACGCGGCCTCGCATACTTGAGGAGAAGTCGCGGTCTGATTCTGGGAGACCGCACAGACCGCTGACTTGTAACCACGCAGCTTCAACTTATCTTTATCTGGCGCAATCTAGTACATCAGAGGGGAAGCCGCAATCTGATTACTGGAGACCGCACAGACCGCTGGCTTCAGATCGCGGGGCTTCAAACCTTCGAGACCGCTTGGCTCTAACACTCCCCCGCAAGCTGGAGCATATATATCAATCATGCCTAGCTTGTTACACACATCGGAGAAGGACGAAGATATAGGTTTGGTAAAGATATCAGCCAGCTCTTTATCCGAAGTTACGAAGGGAGTGCAGATTTGTTTCTTCAAGATTTCTTCCCTGATGAAATGACAGTCCACTTCAATGTGTTTGGTTCTTTCATGAAAGACTGGGTTCTGAGATATATAGATTGCAGCCTTGTTGTCACAGAACATTGGTAATGGATGATTGTAAACTTCTCCTAAGTCAAGAAGGAGAGTTCGTAACCACTTCAACTCGCATGTAGTTTGGGCCATGCTCCTGTACTCGGCCTCAGCACTTGATATGGAAACTACTGCTTGTTTCTTGCTCTTCCAACTCACCAGATTTCCTCCAACGAAGGTACAGAACCCAGATGTGGATTTCCTGTCCCCTTTATCATCAGCGTAGCTAGCATCTGAGTAGGCTTCTATCTTGAGATGGTTGTTCCTTTGGAACAGAAGTCCCTTCCCTGGAGATCCCTTAACGTATTCTAATATTTTTAAAGCAGCTTGAAGATGACATTCCTTCGGAGCTTGCATGAATTGGCTGACCTTCCCAACCGCATAGCAGATATCAGGTCTTGTTACAGTTAGGTAGATGAGCTTGCCAACAAGACGACGATATCTGGTGCTATCAAGTAGAGGAGGAGAGTTGTCAGTCCAGAGTTTGTCGTCTCCACTTTCCATTGGATACTTAGCGGGTTTAGAACCCAGAAGACCTGTTTCTTTTAGAAGATCAATAGCATACTTCTGTTGTTAGAGAACAATTGAGCTATGCTTCCTTGAGATCTCAATGCCCAGAAAGTACTTGGGAGTCCCCATATCTTTGGTTACAAAGTGTTGGAGAAGATGTTTCTTTGTAAGGGAGACACCTTCAGCGTCATTACCTGTGAGAAGGATGTCATCAACGTATACAGCCAGAACAACCATTCGATGAGATGTCTTGCGAATGAAGAGAGAGTGATCCGCAGAACTTCAGACAAATCCAATGATCTTGATACCTTTGTTAAATTTTTCGAACCAGGCGCGAGGACTTTGCTTAAGACCATAGATAGCCTTCTTAAGCTTACATACACGAGTCTCCCCTGGAACAACATACCCTGGAGGTTGCTCCATGAAAACAACCTCTTGAAGGTCACCAGAGAGAAAAGCATTCTTGACATCCAGCTGAGAGAGTTGCCAACCTTTGTTGACGACCACAGAGAAGAGGACCCTGATGGTTGTAAGACGAGCGACAGGGGAGAAGGTGTCAAAGAAGTCTACTCCATTTGTCTGAGTAAAACCTTTGGCAACTAAGCGAGCTTTGTAGCGGTCAATAGAGCCATCAGCACGATATTTTATCACAATGACCCATCTACACCCAACAACTTCTATCCCAATAGGTGGAGGAACAAGAGTCCAAGTGCCACGGTCCTTAAGGGTGGAGATTTCATCATCCATGGCAGCCTTCCACTGTGGGATGGCAAGAGCCTCCTGATAACTGGTTGGGGTGGCAGTATCTGTAATAGCAATAGCAAATGCCCTAGCAGAGGGGGTAAGTTGAGCATAAGTTACAACATCGTGAATAGAATGTTGTGTACATGAGCGGACTCCCTTGCGAAGAGCAATAGGAAGGTCTTCAGTGGTGACTGTATCTGCAGGAGAGTCATCATCGGAAGAAGATATTGCTGGCCCAAGAGTTGGGAGAGAAGGCCCCGGAGTAGGAGGACAGGTGGAAGGAGATGCTGGAGGCGGTGGAGGGGAAGGAAGAGGTGGTGGAGTTGGGAGAGTAGGTGGTGGTGGTGGAGAGTAAATCAGAGGTGTCGTCGGACTAGGCGCAGGAGGCAGCGAGGTGGAAGAGGTAGAAAAGTATGGAACATTTTCAAAGAATGTGACATCAGCGGAAACATATTGTTTGCGAAGAATGGGGTCATAGCACCTGTACCCTTTCTGAGTTGGTGAATAACCAACAAAGATGCATTTAACTGCATGAGGAGAGAGTTTGTCCCGACCTGGTGAAGGAGTGTGGACAAACGCAGTACAACCGAACACCTTGAGAGGTAAGGAGAAGGGTTGTGAGGTGGGATATAGTATAGAGAAGGGGGTGGAGCCTTGAAGAAGGGTGGAGGGAATGCGGTTAATGAGATAGCAGGAGATGAGGATGGGGTTTTGGGAATATTCATCTGAAAGAGTAAGGTGCGAGCCATGTCGAGGAGGTGACGATTCTTACGTTCTGCTATCCCATTTTGTTGATAGGTATAAGGACAACTAGTCTGATGTATAAGACCATGATTCATGCAAAACTCGTCAAATTGATGAGAAACATATTCCTTAGTATTATCAGTGCAAATAGTCTTGATAGACACTCCAAACTGAGTGAAAATTTCATTATAAAAGGTGTTGAAAACAGAAAAAACTTCTGAGCGTTCTTTTAACAGATACACCCAAGTACATCGAGAGAAGTCATCAATAAAAGTAACAAAATACAAACTGCCCCCACCTACATTCTTGGTAGGAGAGGGACCCCAGATGTCTGAGTGGATGAGATCAAAAAGATGAGTCGAGCTACGTCCAGGTTTGGCAGGGTAGGAAGCCCGATGGTGCTTTCCTATTTGACAAGCTTCACAGTTGAGAGGAAAAGTATCTTTGGCGAGGTGAGGTAGAAGTTGATACAGCAGCCGAGGTGGAGGGTGACTAAGAGGGAGGTTCCATTGATGGAGAGAATTCGAGATGGTAGAGGCAGAGTGAGCAGCAAGAACGTCAAGGAAGTAGAGGCCTCCACTCTCAGTCCCAGTAGCAACTGTCTCCTTCGTATGAAGATCCTGAAAATAACAGTTAGTCGGAGTAAACATAATAGAGCGTTGTAATTGTTGAGAGAGAGCCTTGACTGATAGTAAGTTGCACAGAAAAGTAGGCACATAAAGAGTGTTCTGAAGAGAGATAGTTGGAGTGACTTGAACTATTCCAGTCCCACACACATGTGAGGGAGAACCATCAGCGGTGAGAACCGGAGGTAAATTCTTGTGCTCTAGTAATTGGGAGAAAAGGTGAGGGTTCCCTGTCATATGATTTGTTGCGCCAGAATCAATAAGCCATTTACCTTCAGTAACCACGTGCACGCTACCTGAGGAGGTAGCAACAGAAGCAGATGGTGAGCTAATATTCGGGTGAGAGGCAGCAGCCAGAGGGCGAAGGTGAGGATGCTTGAGATAGCAACGATCAATTGGGTGACCCCTCCGACCACAATGAGAGCAGATGTGTCGCGGAGGTCCACAGCCACCAAGAGATCCACCACGGCCACCAGGGTGACCACGTTCAGCCCGGTGAGCAAAGCTCTCTGGAGGAGGAGGGGAAGACAACAAGGGTCATTGGAGAAGGGAGGTAACAGTAGAGACCCAAGCAGCGGTGGCATCAAGAGTCGGAGACTCAGCTTCTCCAAGGATTTGTTGTCGTATCATATCATAAGACTCCAGAAGACGGAGAAGGTAACATACAACCAGGAGCTCTTGGAAGTGTTTATGTTGTTCGGCAAGATCAGCAGAGAAGGGGCGATGCTGAAGGAGTTCATCCCCAAGGGCCTGAACTGCTTGATATGCTGTGGTGGGATCCATGGTTGGGCGGGCAAAGAGATCAGCATACAAGGTGTAAATGCGGGAGGTTTTGGCGCCTTTGGAGTAAAGGGCCACAAGATGCTTCCACGCTTCCTTGACTGTCTCATCATGACGAATGATAGGAAGACACTCATCCGAGAGACTGTTAGCAAGCCAGGTGCGGACAAGAGCATCGCTAGCATCCCAATCATCAAATGTAGCAGATCCTGTGGGAGGAGGATCATCGGTGAGATGGTGGCGTTTGCGTTGAGAGCGTAAGAGAAAGGTGATGGAGACACTCCAATCAGGATAGTTAGTTCCAGAGAGCTTTGACGTGGTGCCAAGGTTGCCCGAGGAAGAGGTAGAAATAGCCACAGGAGTGGGTGGGGGGGGTGGTGGGGTAGCATTCACAGAAGGGGTACCCATGATCGTGCGGGCTCGCGGATATAAGGGAGACCGCTCGGTCTCGAGAATAAGAGAGATCGCGCGAACAAGAAGAGGAAGAGAGGAGATCGCACAGAAGGTGCGGTCAGAAGAAAACGAGACCGGTCGAATAGATCGATCGCTCTGATACCATGTGAGAATTGGAAAATAACAGAAATTTTATTTCCAAAAAACTAAGTATTACAAGTGTATTGCCTCCTTTATATAGACTAGGAGGGAAACAGTAAAATACAAATATACGATGTGGGACTAAATACAAATACAAATACACAAGAGAGCTGGGCGGTCTGGGCGATCATGAATATTGAGACCTGATGAGTCCCAAATATATACACATTTATGGACTCATCTGGGCCGATTTTCTAGTCTATGCACTTCACTTTAGACATGTTTTCACTCATATTTGACACTCCATACTAAGTGCACCTCTAGGCCCGTTTTTGGTGTTATTTCATGTTCTTCATTTTTAGTAGTTTTCATGGATTGTTAAGTGCCACTTTCAGTGGCTGGATTCGTGGTTGTGCTGGAACAAGAGTCGTGCGGGTGTTCCCGGTACAATTCTGTACAGGAACACTGCGCACGATCACTGTTTCTATTGCGCACGACCACTGGTCGTGCGCCGCTGATCGTGTGCACTTAAACCTATTTTTTGAGTTTTGTCTCGGACAGTGCGCACGACCACCTACGATAGTGCGCACGACCACCGGTCGTGCGCCACTGTGCGTGCGCACTTAACATCAATTTTATGAGTTCTGTTTCGACCAGTGCGCACGACCACCAACGATAGTGCGCACGACCACCGGTCGTGCACCACTGGTCGTGCGAACATGGTATTTTATAAATTTCTTACATTGCAGGCTCCACCCAGGCAGGCGCACGATCACAGGATTCTAGCGCGCACGACCACTGGTCGTGCGCCAATGATCGTGCGCACTATTTATTCCAGCGCCTATAAATATTCCTGCTCGCGAATTAGGTTAGATCCTCCGCATTTTCTTCTGCCAGTCCGCCGTTTCCTGCTCCAGAGCGCCCGATTTCGCCCCTCCATCGCCGCCCACCATCGGGAGGTGATCCGGGCTTGTTCTTCACGCCATTCTTGAGTCGGAGCTTCCTCTCGGCCTCCTCCTTCATCCTAGAGCTTCAAGGAAGGTTTAGCCACCATCGCCATCAAGCAAGAGGAAGTTTGCAACCTCTACCGGATCGTGACACGAAGAAGATGGGCTCATTGGAGAGTAGTGACAGCTCTCTCTACCTCGGACGTAGTTGCGGACCGAGCTTGGACGCGGATTGACAACCCGGCGATTCCAACCGTGAATCTACAATGAGACTTCGGATTCGGTCGATTTCTTGCCTTGTTCTTCTCTTATTGATGTATATGTAGCTAGAGCTAACATTATGATGAAGTAGCACTTAAGTTTATTTGCATTTCTATACATTTCATGTCTATGTGAAATATTTTACTGTTTGAGTTGCTTGAGGTGCGCCACATTCCATCCTCCATCCCACCGTCATGTTCGTGTGCCGCACTAGCAATTGCTAGTGGCGTGCTTGTCGACGAGGTGCTTGCGACCCTCATCCGTATGCCTACTCTTCCATCCGCCTAGCGAAGCGTGGCATAGCGGCCCCTATAATTCATCCCGCTTAACGAAGCAGCACGCTCAAGGCCTGCATAGTTCGATTCCGTTTGCCTACTCGTCCATCCGCCCTTGCAACGCAGCGCGCTCAAGGCCTGCCTAGTCTCCATCCCGCCAAGCGAAGCACTGCATAGCGGCATTGCATAGGAGTAGTTGTAGTTGTTTTCTTTTATTTTCCAAAAGCCAAATCCCCCATTTCCGCATCCATCCGCTCGAAAGGACTTCAATCTCAAGTCCTTCCTCGATAATAAACTCCACCTTACTGTGTTCCTTTGAGATCGATACTTGGGGATTCATTCCCATTTTATATTACTTGAACGATCAGTACACTGTCGTTTCGTGCCGCATTCTTACTACCGCCTATAGCGGTGTGCTAAGATTTGCGCATCAAGTTTTTGGCGCCGTTGCCGGGGAACACAGTCGTGTTAGTTTTCTGGAGAGGGAAAACCTAAGAGAGAAGCCCTTCCATTTGTAATTGCATTTCTTTGTTTTATTTCTTTTTATTCCATTTTCCTGTTTTAATTAGGTCGCTTTAGTAATTTTTGTTAGGTGTGGTATTTCGCACAATAGTGTTTTTCTATTTGAATCGTTTTATCTTCGCACTATGTTGGCACATCTTAATATCCATTGCCGTTGGTGTGGAGCTACCTCCCACTCTAGTGATGAATGCCCTACGGAGAATGGTGGGCATAATTCTTCTCGCCCAGCATATAGAGCATCGACTTCGTCTGATACTCCATATGGTGTGCGTAAGTCTTATGGCTACTCTGCTGAGCCCTTACCGTCTTACTTCTTTTCGGCTTCAGCACCCGCTGTGCCAAAGAAGCCCGCTAGGCAGTGCCAGTTTTGTCGGAGCACAGATCATGCCCTGAAGGATTGTGCTGCTTTTCGTCGCCAATTGGATGATGATGACGAGCCGGATATCCGGATCATCCCGAATCCTAACTCTGGCGGCACACCTTCAACATCCGGTTTTGTGTCTTTGCCACCTTCACATCTTGAAGGGTATGGCATTGACACAGTCACCAGATGTGTGGCTGATCTGGGCACCGACATTGCTGAGCCTATTCTCCCAGTGCATCCACCACCCCTAGTGGATTCGATTCTTTGTGAGGAATCGGTGCTCGACTTTTATCCGAGCACTATTCCTCTCCCTGTTGTGCATACTACACTCGTCTCTGACGACATTGTTGATGATGTGTCGCAAGAGGAGGCTGGTGACTTTAGTGTCATGCCTGTTCCTATGGAGGAGGACAACCTTCCAGGTGAAGAGGAGTTTTCCTCAGCACCGGTGGAGGAAGTCCAAATCTCTAGCTTGGCCACTGTTGATCCCGCCGAATCTTGTAGCATTGATGACAATGCAAACATTATTTTACTTCCCCAACCTGATGAGAGTGAGACCGGGACCACTCCCCCGATTTTTGATTATTTATGTTCTTCGTCTTGTTTATTTCTCGATCCCCCCTCTTCATCCGAGCCTGTGCAGGTTGAGACTTCACAGGTACCCCAGGAGGATTTGGTGCATGTTGCCCAAGTCAATGATGAGAGCATCCTCTTATGTGAGGAGGTTGATTCCCCCTCCGTAGAGGAAGCTCCACTCATTGCCTTTTCCTCCCGCCACCTCCCTGTTGACGACACCTTGCTAGGCAAGAATGTTTTTGAAGTATCTAGTTGCCTACCTAAATCACCTAGAGGGGGGTGAATAGGTTATCTCTACGTCTTTTGCGGAATTAAAAATTAAACGTAAAGCACAACACACAAAATAGATCACAGCCACAGATAACACCAGGAATTTATAGTGGTTCCCCGTACTTGGGTACTCCACTGCCGGCCTCGCCAATCTAGCACCACAGCTAGACTTGACTACTCACTAAAACTCGGATCAGAATGATCCTACAAACTCGGAGTCAAACTCCTACAATATCAGAGAGAACCTCTCTTACAACTCGGAGAAAAACTTCTCCTACAACTCGGAGAACAACCTCTCCTACAGCTCGGAGATAACAATTCCTACAAAGATGATAAAAGGTTTTGAACAAAATGATACCAGATCTGAATAACAGAGGCGTTTTCTTCCTTCTTCTTGAATGGCTTTTGAGAACGATGAGGAAAAACAACGATCCTTAAAATCTGTCTTTGGCAATCCGAAACGATCCAATAGAGGTTGTAGATTCAGAACACGGATCGATCGAATCCTTCTTTGATAGAAATCAGCAACTCAAATGAGTTGATCGATCTCCAATCGTAGGCGACAGCGAGGCGGCGCTTTTCTCGTTCTTTTTGATCGGGAGAGAAAATTAGGGTTTAGAATGACTCGAAAAACTTCTTTTAAACAACCCAAGAGCGATCCTATATATAGAGGGCAAGATTAAGGGTTAAATCGACCTTAAACACACTCAATATAGCCGTTAGGATCGGGAAGGAGCGTTTACGATCCGTCAAGAACAGAGAAAAGAGAATAGAAATAAACGGACAGAATTCTCGAGACAAAAGAGATCTCTCGAGAACTAACGGATCTCTCGAGATATGAAACAAAGAGAGCAGGAAAGAGATGTCTCGAGAACTCGATGATCTCTCGAGACATACAAAGATTTCGGTAAAAAGGACTTTCGAGACATGCTTGATCTCTCGAGTCATCAAGAACAGAAATACCGAGATCCAAAGAACTTGTCTCTCGAGACATGTCAGAACTCTCGAGACATGCATGATCTCTCGAGACATAACCTTAGAAAAAATTGTTTTCAACAATTTTCTTTTCTTCTCTTGAACACTTGCTGCAACCGCACTCCAAAGTCTTCAATAGTCTTGAAAATGAAGTGTACCCCAATAGAGAGATCACACATGAGTCATCACCATGTTTCATATAATGAGGAATTACATTGTATGAAATTGTGTTTGCAGACCCATTGTGACCTGACATTGATTTACACTTAGCAATGATAATCTGCAAGACAATACTAGAAAAGCATATCAAATACAAAAGCAATTCAATCTTAGTTTAAGGGTGACTTCTCACAAATCAAGGTAATTGTGAATACAATTTCCAACAATCTCCCCCTATTTGTAGAAGTCAGAACCCTATATACTAAGTTGAATTACAACAATATAGAATAAATATGCTACACTACACAATGATATGAAAATGAATAAGTAGAGAACATCAAATCAATAATTATATATATGTCTAAATTGAATTGTTAAGAAGACTTGATGTTCAACAAAATCAGAACCAAAACAAAATATGTCTTATCAGCATCAGCATTATCCTTCAAGAACTCCTTTTCCTCTTTTCTTCTTGCCTGGAGAAATAAGCATAAGGCTTGGGATGGTAAAACGGAGGTGGATCCGGAGCATCAGAATTATTATAACCAAAAGCCCTGAAATGAATTCTTCTCTTCCTTTGAGCTGCCTCATGTTTTTCCCATTCAAGTGAGCTGTAGCATTCAGATCAATTCATTTTGCCTTCATGGACTAACTTATAGGATTCAAGAATAATGTCTTTTGAGACTGGGCTCCAGATTTCTGGTAGAACCTTCTCAACCTGAGCTTTGCTATGGCCTGCAGAGCTAGAACTCGGAACAGATCTACTCGCAGAGGGACCTTCACCATGTTTTCTTTTTCTTTTGGTCCCAGCCCTATCTGATTGATCTTCAACTAAAGGAGCCTTCCCAAGTAGTTCTTCTGGCCTTGGAGAAAACTGAGGAACAGGAACATCTGGATCAATTTCTAAGTCAGGAAAAATCTGATTATGAAGCCACGTTGCTGTTTTGAAGGAATAAGCATTAATATCAGCAATTTGCTTCAGCACCCTGGAAGAGAACTGATCAAACTGTGATTTCCATGAGCTTTGAATAGCTGACACAGAGCTTTCCACTAAATCTGTCATTCTTTCCATTATAATGTCCTCCCCCTTTCTGACTTCTATAGATAGGGTTTGGAGAGTATCATCTTTGAAGTTTCCGACTTCATCAACAATCCTGAATGTATTTACTTCAGCCTTGTCTGACATTGAGTCTTGAAGCTTTGTCATTGTAACAGTCTGAGCCAACACTGTGCCTATACCTTCAGTTGCATGTTCAATTTGCTTGCTTCCTAGGCTCATCAATTCAGAGAGAATTTCATAATTGGATTTGATTTTAGCTAACTCCCTACCAAGATCACTTTCAACTGAGGCAATCTTCCTGTGAACAGTTGTCAAAGAGTTCTCAAACTGTTCACTCTGTTTCTTGAGCAAAGCTTCAATCTTTCCCAGAAGAGAATCTGCATCAAAGATTGGAGGGGAAGGATGAGAAGAAGGAAGAGTAACAGCAGGGGCAGCAGCAGGAGCAACATCAGGGTGCTCTTCAATCTCAAGAGAATGAACCACATTTTCTTCTTCACAACCTAGCTCATCTGGAGCATTCTTGGTTGTATCTAACTCTGACTCCCCCTCATCATGTAATAGGGGAGGTGATAATTCATGAACTGAATCAGCATCATCGTCTTCAAAAACAAAATCAGCACCAGACCCTGCCTTTTGGCCACTGGGACTGTGCACTTCAGATATTTCTTGTTGAATATTCTTAAGAACAACTGAAACTATCTCATTTGCTAAAGAAGTTTCTGCTTCAATAACTGATGGAGAAGGAGGTGGTGGTGATGGAACTGAATCTTGAGTGTGAACATGAGAGGGTGATGGAATAGAATCTGAAGGATCTGACTGTGTCACTAATGGAATGAGTTCTGATGGAGCTGATGAGGGCTGACCTTTGGCTTTGGAACGGATTGGTAGCTTGGCTCGACCTGAGGCTTTAGAGCGAATCCGAGGAGGAGGAGGAGAAGAAGTAACTTTGGGTACCTGATCTTCCGAAGATGGAATTGGAATTTCTGCTTCACTTGCAACTGCAGACTGATGAGTCTCCCCCTCAGAAGCAGCACTGGCCATTCCCGGCTTCTTGATTCGAATGTCCCATCTCTGCATGGAGAGGACATTGATCTTCTTGAGATGATGGAGAACTGTACCTTTGGACATGTCAAACATAGCTGGGTTGAACTGATTCAGAAACAATGTGATGATCCAGGCAAATTTTGGAGAATTAATGCAAGCCTTGATATTGGAGAATAAGATTTTGCCCCAATCTCTCTTTTTCCCTGACACAATTCCAACCATCAATAGAAAAGTCTCTTCAGACACATGCCCTTGTGTGCTTGTCTTGCAGAATTGAACTTTTAAGATAATGTCCACCAGGAGCTTCCCCACATCATTCATCTTGTGCCTCTTCACTGCAGAAAAATCTGAATCCAGACCACAATACCTTGCTGTTCTCAACCAGTCATTGTCATCAAGCACCTCTTCAGTATCAAGCTCAGATTGATGCAAGTACTTCACGAGGGTCTTAGGTGAGATTTTTATCTTAATGCCCTTGACGAATGAGACCAACATCCTCCCTTCCTTGATAGGCTTCACATTGATAAAGAATTCTTCCACCTCATCAAATAGCACCCGGCAAGGATGCTCAAGAACGAAAGCAAGACCGGCGGCATCAAGCAAGCAAAACAGATTTTTGAACTCATCGGATAAACCGGCGATACCTGAGCGAACGACTTCATTGCCGACGCCGATCTTTGGATGAGGAGAAGGCGCCATTGAAGCACGAGGTAGAGAACTGTCGAGCGGATCAGATGACGAATCGAGAACCACCGAGAACCACCGAAGCACAGAGACCTGTCGCAGATTGTCGCCGCTTGAGAGAAAGTCGAAAGGTCGGGGAGGTCTCGGAAATGGATTTCGTGAACATCAAGTTTTCGATTTCTTATATATATATGATTTTGATTTGACGTTAAAGTGACATTTTGAAGAAAGATACAAAAGAAAACAGCGCGTACCTGACGTTTGGAGTTCTTAAAAAAAAACTATGTCTCGAGACATCGGGTATGTCTCGAGAACTCAGGAGTTTCAGCAAGTTATTTCCTTCATTGATGTCTCGAGTGATAACCCGTATCTCGAGACATCACCATATCTCGAGATCTTAAACTTGTCTCGAGAGAACCAGCCTGTCTCGAGAGTTCCCTGAAGTCCTTTGGATGATGTCGAGATTTTAAAGTGACTTGAGTTGTCGAGAAAACAGATAGTTCCCGAGACAACATGTAGTTCTCGAGACATATGCCTGAAGTTTTCAGGAAAAGTTCTGAATTTTTGTAATCTTCATGTCTTCATGGTTTTGCTTGATTTGATCATTACTCCATGTTGAGCATTCCAAGTTCCATCTTGAAGAAAGAGAACTTAGTCTCATCCAGTGGCTTCGTGAATATGTCTGCAACTTGCTTGTCCGTGGGAACATAACTCAGATTTATGTCACCCATCTCCACATGCTCCCGGATAAAGTGATATCGTAGCTCGATGTGCTTTGTCCGACTGTGAGAGACTGGATTATTTGCGATAGCAATTGCACTAGAAGAGTCGCAGAACATAGGAATGTCTTTGATCTTCATGTTGTAGTCTTGAAGTTGATTCTTTATCCATAGAAGTTGTGCGCAACAACTGCCAGCAGAAATGTATTCCGACTCAGCGGTTAATATTGCAACACAATTCTGCTTCTTGCTACTCCAGGAAATAAGTCTCCTTACGAGGAATTGGCACGTCCCGGAAGTGCTTTTTCTGTCGTCTTTGCTACCTGCAAAGTCTGCATCTGAAAAACCAATTAGTTCGCTATCATTACTTCTTGGGTACCATAAGCCAAGATTTGGTGTGCCTTTAAGGTATCTCAAAATTCGCTTTGCAGCAGTGTAATGAGATTCCTTAGAGTTCACCTGATATCTAGCACATACACATGTAGAGAACATTATATCAGGTCTACTGGCAGTAAGGTAGAGCAAAGAGCCAATTATGCTTCTGTACTTGGTTTCATCAAAAGGTTTCCCTTTCTCATCCTTGTCCAGAGACGTAGCTGAGCTCATTGGAGTCCTCATAGAGGTTGCATTCTCCATTCCAAATTTCTTAATCAACTCCTTAGTGAACTTTGTCTGAGAAATGAAGATTCCATCTTCAGACTGTTTCACTTGAAGTCCTAAGAAGTATTTCAGCTCACCCATACTGCTCATTTCAAATTTCCCTTGCATAAGTTTAGAAAACTTTTTGCAGAGGTTATTGTCCGTAGAACCAAATATGATGTCAACGACATAGATTTGCACTAGCAAAATCTTGCCTTTTACTTCCCTAAGAAATAATGTTTTATCTATCTTTCCTCTTGTGAACTTGTTCTCAAGAAGAAAGTTAGATAGCGTCTCATACCAAGCTCGAGGAGCTTGTTTCAAACCATATAAAGCTTTTTGTAATAAATAAACATGATTGGGATGATCAGGATTAACAAAACCTGGGGGTTGTTCAACGTATACTTCCTCTTTAATGTCTCCGTTTAGGAACGCGGATTTGACATCCATTTGATATAAGGTGAAACCCTTGAAAGCAGCATAAGCAAGGAAGAGTCTGATCGCTTCGAGCCTTGCTACTGGAGCGTACGTCTGATCGAAGTCGATACCTTCCTCTTGTCTGTATCCTTTAGCTACAAGTCTGGCTTTGTTCTTTATGATTGTTCCTTCTTCATCCAGCTTGTTTCTATATACCCACTTTGTTCCAATGACATTTTTGTCTTTGGGTTTTGGAACAAGTGTCCATACCTTACAGCGTTTGAATTGATTTAATTCTTCTTCCATAGCAATTATCCAAGATGGATCTTCATTTGCCTCTTGGAATTTCTTTGGTTCGACCTGCGAAAGAAAACTCAAATGCATATTCTCGTTAATGGTACCTCGTCTTGTTCTTATTCCTTCATGAGGATCTCCTATGATTTGATCAACTGGATGATCCCTCATGTTTCGTAGCCCGAGGTTCCTTGCATGATTTGTACCAATAGGAGTTTCTTCTACTATTGGAGTATCTTCCTCCACTTGGATTGGCTCTTCATCAGGATGATCTTCTTCATAGGTAGTTATTGGGGGAATCTTGATGAAGTGTTGAGAATTTTCTTCAACTGGCTGATCCAAGCTTAAGTCCTGCAGCTTTGAACCTGTGTCTACAGAAGAAATGCTAGAGGATCTGCCTTGTAACATGCTCGTCTCATCAAATACAACATTAATAGATTCTTCTACCACTAGGGTTTTCTTGTTAAAAACTCTATATGCCCTACTATGGCTACTATAACCTACAAAAGTACCTTCAAAACTCTTTTCACTAAACTTAGTTTTGTAATGCTTTCCATTGTTTAGCACAAAGCATTTACTACCAAAGATTCGAAAATAAGAAATGGTCGGTTTCTTGCCCTTTAGAAGTTCATAAGGAGTCTTTTCATGGTTTTTGTTTATGAGTGCTCTGTTTTGCACATGGCATGCAGTATTGACAGCTTCAGCCCAGAAATATTCAGGTAGTGAAGAGTCACTCAACATGGTTCTGCAAGCCTCAATAAGTGTTCTATTCTTTCTCTCAGCTACTCCATTTTTTTGTGGAGTTCGAGGAGAGGAATACTCATGAGAGATACCAAGGCTTTCACAGAATTCTGTCATGGCTCCAGATTCAAATTCTATACCATGGTCACTTCTGATTTTGACCACCGAACAGTTGAATTCATTCTGGACTTGCCTGACAAAGCTAGTAAAAGTGTCAAAGGTATCTGACTTGTGTTTCAGAAAGAATACCCAGGCAAAACAAGAGTAATCATCTACAATAACCAATGTGAAACACTTTCCTCCTAAACTCCTAATTTGCAAAGGACCAAACAAATCCATATGGAGCAGGTACAAACACCTGGTTGAATCTTTGCCAATAATGCTCTTAAAGGTAGCCCTTGTTTGCTTGCCTTTTACACATGCATGACAAGGTCTATCTTTAACGCACTTAACATCTGGTGCATCGCGCACTAAGTTTTGAGAAAACAATTTATTAATAGTTTTGAGATTTATATGTGCTAATCTCTTATGCCATTGGTCAACAAGAGATGCACTATCTTTAGCTAAAAGACACACAGGAGTAGAAGATGATATACAAAGAAAATTTAAACAAAATATGTTTCTACAGCGAATGCCTGATAAAATCGTTTCATGATTTTCAGCCGACTTTATCAAACACTTATCCTTATGAAAATCAACAATGTATCCTTTATCACAAAGTTGACTTATGCTTATCAGATTATGTTGTAATCCTTCCACATAAGCTACATCGGAAAACGATACATTACCATTAGAAATCATACCATAGCCTTTAGTTATTCCTTTGTCTGAACTGCCAAAAATAACTTTTGGACCGTTCGCAACTGGAATGTAGTTTTGCAAAAGGCTTCTTGTCCCGGTCATATGCCGAGAGCATCCACTGTCCAAGTACCAGATAAGATTTTTATTGGCCTTTGGACATACCTGCAAAAACAGATTATTTTGCCTTAGGAGCCCAAACAGATTTGGGTCCTTGGTCCCTTGTCAGTTGAGCATCACGATGAATGTTAACATTGCGAGTGGTCTGCCTTGCAACGTTCACTTGTGGTCTCCTAGTATACGTTGTGTTGAACCAACAATCAACGGCAAAGTGACCAATTTTGCCGCAGCACCAACAGTCGAATCTGTTGTACCTTCTTTTTACACTCTCCTGCTTAACTTTTTGAACGTTAGCTCTTGCAGGAGCAGTCCTTCTAGATGAGGATGCCTCAAGGGGGCAGCACACACAAGGTGGTACTGTCTTCTTCGACTTTGGTGCAACAGCCTTCACTTTTGGTGCTCTCTTAGCACTCGGGCCATGAAAAAATGGACCGTACCCTTTCCGATTAATCTCTTGATAGGGTGCTTGAAAAGCACTATCACCAAAGTTTCGGGGAGGAGCCCATTCCTTATGATCATTCACAGGCGTAAAAGGAATTGGTCGTGTGAAATGACCATAGGAACTCTCCATATCATAGGCATTCGTAGGGAATATAACTCTCTTGAATGCTACAGGCTCTTGATGAGCTTCCCCTTTTTCTTTGGTGGTAGCTTTCTTAGCAACTAAACCATTCTTCTTAGCAATTGTGTTTTTAGAAGAATTGCTAGTACTAGCTCCATGCCCTATACCGCTTCCTTTTGCCTTCGTGGTAAAAGTACCAATAATTGGCAGAACAGTTTTAGGTTGAGAGAAAGCTTCAACCAACTTCTTCTCAGCCGCAAGCTGTTCCTCCAAGACTTTTATCGAATGATCTCTCAGGGCAAGAGTCTCTTCCGAGCTTTTGATCTTGTCTTTCAAGGCTTGGACTTCCTCTTTGAGAGAAGAAAGTTCTTCAACTTCTTTTCTCAAGTTAGATTCCACCTCCTTGAGAGCCATGATCTCCTTACCCTGAGTTTTGACAACCTTTCGGCACTTGTCAAAGCTTTGGAGCATTTTAGTATATTGAGACATGAGCTCAGATTCATCGTCTGAGGGGTTATCCTTTTGTTCAGCCGAAGCATAATCAGAATCAGATAGAATAGTGTGATCATTTACCTTTCCGGTGTACGGGGGTGCTTCTTCATCATCAGACATGGCCATCAGGCCGAAGTAAGCTTCTTCTTCATCACTCGACTCATCGGAGTCACTGTCGCTCAGAGTTTTGGCTTTCTTAGCGACGAAACTTCTATCTGATTTCTTCTTTCCGTGAGTGGATTTCTTGTCTTCTTTTCTTCCACCTTCTTTCTTCTTGTAGGGACACTCAGCAATTATGTGCCCTGGCTTATTACAACAGTAGCAAATAATGTCAGAAGAAAAATGTTTGTTCTGTTTCGATTTGTACCTGTCATTATTGCTTGAGCCCTTCCTGTGATAGTCGCCATCACGACGAGAATGTTTATGATCCGAGGAAGACGACTTGTTGTTCATGTGCCTTTGTTTGTTCAGCAGTTTCTTAAACTGACGGGAAATCAAAGAGAACTCCCCATCAGACAGTTCGGAACAGGAGGAGCTGGCTTCCGATTCTTCTTCATTATCAGATTCTTTTTCTTTAATCGGTATCATGGCTTTGCTCTTCTTTGAACTCTCTACCTTCAAGGCTAAGGTTCTTTCTTTGCTTGAAGCTCGATTTACATCCTCTTCAGACTTTTGGATGTTCATTTGCAGTTCATGAGACAACAGCTTCCCAAATAGATTTTGAGGTTCTAGACTTGGCAGTTTTCCAAACTCTCTAATAGCAACAATCTTGCTATCCCAGTCTTTCGTTAGGGAACGCAAGAATTTGTCATTTAGTTCACCGTTTGTGAACACCCTGTCGTAGTTCCTCAAACCATTGACTATCTTGAAGAATCTTTCGTACGCATCAGCAATGCACTCCTTCTTATTCTGCTTAAACGCCTCGTACTCTTGATTAAGTAGAGACCTTCTATCTTCTCTTACCTCGTCAGTACCTTCCATTAGAACAATTAAGGATGTCCACATCTCTTTGGCTGATTTTCTGTGGATTAAGTTTTGCAACATGGAGTCGTCCACTGCACTAGCAATTATGTTCTTAGCCTTCTTGTCAAGAGCAACAAGAGCTATCTCATCCTTAGTCAAGTCCATCATTTTCTTAGGTATCTGAACAGTAGGATTTGTTGATGAAGCGGTCATTGGCACATGGGGACCTTCTTCCACGACTTGGAAGATTCTGGGATCTGCAGCTTCCATATAAAAACAGACTCTTTCCTTCCACATAGGAAAGTTGGCCTTAGTGCAGATGGGCAGTTTCAGAGAGGATTCCTTGACTCTATCCATGGCTTGCTAGCAACTAGAAGGATGGATCCTGTTCAAGGTGTTAACCTAGCAATGAACAACGACCCTCTGATACCAATTGAAGTATCTAGTTGCCTACCTAAATCACCTAGAGGGGGTGAATAGGTGATCTCTACATCTTTTGCGGAATTAAAAATTAAACGTAAAGCACAGCACACAAAATAGATCACAGCCACAGATAACACCAGGAATTTATAGTGGTTCCCCGTACTTGGGTACTCCACTGCCGGCGTCGCCAATCTAGCACCACAGCTAGACTTGACTACTCACTAAAACTCGGATCAGAATGATCCTACAAACTCGGAGTCAAACTCCTACAATCTCAGAGAGAACCTCTCTTACAACTCGGAGAAAAACTTCTCCTACAACTCGGAGAACAACCTCTCCTACAGCTCGGAGATAACAATTCCTAAAAAGATGATAAAAGGTTTTGAACAAAATGATACCAGATCTGAATAACAGAGGCGTTTTCTTCCTTCTTCTTGAATGGCTTTTGAGAACGATGAGGAAAAACAACGATCCTTCAAATCTGTCTTTGGCAATCTGAAACGATCCAATAGAGGTTGTAGATTCAGAACACGGATCGATCGAATCCTTCTTTGATAGAAATCAGCAACTCAAATGAGTTGATCGATCTCCAATCGTAGGCGACAGCGAGGCGGCGCTTTTCTCATTCTTTTTGATCGGGAGAGAAAATTAGGGTTTAGAATGACTCGAAAAACTTCTTTTAAACAACCCAAGAGCGATCCTATATATAGAGGGCAAGATTAGGGGTTAAATCGACCTTAAACACACTCAATATAGCCGTTAGGATCGGGAAGGAGCGTTTACGATCCGTCAAGAACAGAGAAAAGAGAATAAAAATAAACGGACAGAATTCTCGAGACAAAAGAGATCTCTCGAGAACTAACGGATCTCTCGAGATATGAAACAAAGAGAGCAGGAAAGAGATGTCTCGAGAACTCGATGATCTCTCGAGACATACAAAGATTTCGGTAAAAAGGACTTTCGAGACATGCTTGATCTCTCGAGTCATCAAGAACAGAAATACCGAGATCCAAAGAACTTGCCTCTCGAGACATGTCAGAACTCTCGAGACATGCATGATCTCTCGAGACATAACCTTAGAAAAAATTGTTTTCAACAATTTTCTTTTCTTCTCTTGAACACTTGCTGCAACCGCACTCCAAAGTCTTCAATAGTCTTGAAAATGAAGTGTACCCCAATAGAGAGATCACACATGAGTCATCACCATGTTTCATATAATGAGGAATTACATTGTATGAAACTGTGTTTGCAGACCCATTGTGACCTGACATTGATTTACACTTAGCAATGATAATCTGCAAGACAATACTAGAAAAGCATATCAAATACAAAAGCAATTCAATCTTAGTTTAAGGGTGACTTCTCACAAATCAAGGTAATTGTGAATACAATTTCCAACAGTTTTTGGTGAGAATAGTGAGGAGGACTCCTCCTCCACTTCTTACTTTCTGCTTCCCCTACCTGTGAAGAGAAGGTATTTTTATTTAGGTAGGGGAGTGACTGTTCTATCACCGTATCGGTACCCGCTACCGACACGGATATTAGGCCAGTTACCTGTCCACTTCTCCTTCCATACGCCCATTAGCTAGAACCTTTAGTTTTTTTATAAGTCGTGCTGGGATGACACTAAACCCCAGTAGTTATCTTACTTTCTCATGCATTTCATTTTATTCAATCCTGCTTAGTTAGCTGTAGTTTATTTTAGTTTATCTTCTTCTTTTGTTTTTGCGGAGCTGACCCCTGCAGGTATCTTTTCTGGATGGCGGACGCTGCGGCTCATTTTAGCTTACACGCCAATCTTCTGGTGTGCTCATTTCTGAGCACTGGGTACTCTCTTTCCCTAGCCTTTTCTGATTTTCATGTCATATATTTTGTGGATTGTTTAGTTTAAGTCTGGGGGAGAGCAGTTTTTGTGCCCACTCACGTGCACTCTCGCATAGCATGCTAGAAGTACTTTTATTTTAGCTTATTGGAAATTGTTGTTCATTTTCATTGCACACCACAGCACCCACTTGAGCGCGCTTAGCCGTTGGCACGTCGCGAGTTGAATTTGTCTTTTTGTGTGATTTGGAAAATCATTGTGCTGGCTTAGGATTATGAGGCGGAGTAAAATGTTGACTCCTGTAGTGCTCCTAGTCGAGTGCTCATGTCTCGTTTAGAAATTCGTGTAGATTCAATTTCTTTTTATGCTTTTAGTTTATATTTTTTTTCTATTAGCGTAAATATTGTTTACTACACTCAAAAATTGGTGAATCCGGTGTGAATCAAACGGTAGCATAGGGATGTGTGTAGACGTTCGTTAGCCTCGTATTGCCCGAGTCGGGAGAAAGGATTATCTTTCTCGGTGGCTAGAACTTGCCCCAAGCGATTCTTGAAGTATGGGTATACGGTTAGTCAATTGCGTGAATGTGATATAGGCCATCATTTTGGCCCGGTTGAGCCTTTGTGCCCACTCCTATCACTTTATCCTTGTAAGCCCAGTTGTGCCTACCCTTTCTTTGATTCAGCCCCACTGTTGTCTCACCAAAGCCTAAATGCCAATCCTAGTTGCACACCCAAATCTGAGCTTTAGATGTTTATTATTTTCATGAGTTGGTTTGTTGATTTGGTGATATGTTTGTGAAGATGTGGATGTGTTTTATTATTTAGCTGCTGAAAATGATAAGAAAAGAAAAGAAGAAAATGAGAGAAAGAAAAGAAGTGAAAAGAAAAGAAAAAGATATGAGCTTTAATGAAAAATCTGTGTAAAAATATATGTTTGGGAGTAGGCGGTGCACACACCCATGTTGTTAAGTCTGGGGGTGTGGTGCATCCGCGTGTTTTTTGGCTACTTGGATAGTGTTATGCATTTGCTCATTTGGGTTTTTGTGTTCTAAGCCTTCATGTTTATATTTGTTTATCTCACCTAAACCCAAGCCTCATCTAAAACCTTAGGTCCTATTGATTCACGCATTTGAGTCAAACCAGTGCCGTGGAGAGAGTGCGAACGGGCAAGCTTATGGTCACCGACATTGATGGATTTCAATGGAGTTGTCCCGAGCCCCGATCTTTGGCAATGCTCGCCTCAGCGTTCAGTTTACTTTCTTCCTATGTACGACCTTATGATTCACCGTGATTCACTTTTTGAGTAAATGTAATATGTAAATACGCCCCTAAGAAAAGTATAAACTAATATGTATAATTAGAAATTTTGTCTACTGTACTTCTACGCACATGAGCATGCGACTTTGCATGGTACTCCGCTTGATAATTTCTTCGCCAGCTTATGTTTTTCCTGTCCGCGAGAGATGGTTTGCTCGTGACGCGCAAACAGTTAAGTCTGGGGGTGTGATGAGTCCCAAATATATACACATTTATGGACTCATCTGGGACGATTTTCTAGTCTATGCACTTCACTTTAAACATGTTTTCACTCATATTTAACACTCCATGCTAAGTGCACCTCTAGGCCCGTTTTTGGTGTTATTTCATGTTCTTCATTTTTAGTAGTTTTCATGGATTGTTAAGTGCCACTTTCAGTGGCTGGATTCGTGGTTGTGCTGGAACAGGAGTCGTGCGGGTGTTCCCAGTACAATTCTGTACAGGAACACTGCGCACGATCACTGTTTCTATTGTGCACGACCACTGGTTGTGCGCCGCTGATCGTGTGCACTTAACCCTATTTTTTGAGTTATGGCTCGTACAGTGCGCACGACAACCTACGATAGTGCGCACGACCACCGGTCGTGCGCCACTGTGCGTGCGCACTTAACATCAATTTTATGAGTTCTGTTTTGACCAGTGCGCACGACCACCTACGATAGTGCACACGACCACCGGTCGTGCACCACTGGTCGTGCGAACATGGTATTTTATAAATTTCTTACATTGCAAGCTCCACCCAGGCAGGCGCACGATCAAAGGATTCTAGCGCGCACGACCACTGGTCGTGCGCCAATGATCGTGCGCACTGTTTATTCCAGCGCCTATAAATATTCCTGCTCGCGAATTAGGTTAGATCCTCCGCATTTTCTTCTGCCAGTCCGGCGTTTCCTGCTCCAGAGCGCCCGATTTCGCCCCTCCATCACCGCCCACCATCGGGAGGTGCTCCGGGCTTGTTCTTCACACCATTCTTGAGCCGGAGCTTCCTCTCGGCCTCCTCCTTCATCCTAGAGCTTCAAGGAAGGTTTAGCCGCCATCGCCATCAAGCAAGAGGAAGTTTGCAACCTCTACCAGATCGTGACACGAAGAAGACGGGCTCATTGGAGAGTAGTGACAGCTCTCTCTACCCCGGACGTAGTTGCGGACCGAGCTTGGACGCGGATTGACAACCCGGCGATTCCAACCGTGAATCTACAACGAGACTTCGGATTCGGTCGATTTCTTGCCTTGTTCTTCTCTTATTGATGTATATGTAGCTAGAGCTAACATTATGATGAAGTAGCACTTAACTTTATTTGCATTTCTATACATTTCATGTCTATGTGAAATATTTTACTGTTTGAGTTGCTTGAGGTGCTCCCCATTCCATCCTCCATCCCGCCGTCACGTTCGTGTGCCTCACTAGCAATTGCTAGTGGCGTGCTTGTCGATGAGGTGCTTGCGACCCTTATCCGTATGCCTACTCTTCCATCCGCCTAGCGAAGCGTGGCATAGCGGCCCGTGTAATCCATCCCGCTTAACGAAGCAGCGCGCTCAAGGCCTGCATAGTACGATTTTGTTTGCCTACTCGTCCATCCGCCCTTGCGACGCAGCGCTCTCAAGGCCTGCCTAGTCTCCATCCCGCCAAGCAAAGCACTGCATAGCGGCATTGCATAGGAGTAGTTGTAGTTGTTTTCTTTTATTTTCCAAAAGCCAAATCCCCCATTTCCGCATCCATCCGCTCGAAAGGACTTCAATCTCAAGTCCTTCCTCGATAATAAACTCCACCTTACTGTGTTCCTTTGAGATCGATACTTGGGAATTCATTCCCATTTTATATTACTTGAACGATCGGTACACTGCCGTTTCGTGCCGCATTCTTACTACCGCCTATAGCGGTGTGCTAAGATTTGCACATCAAGACCGCAGCGACCTCTGCGATCTGGAGTGAGATTAGGCGGTCACACGACAGGAGGAAGGTCGTGTGACAGAGGAGACCGACTGGTGGTTAGACCGTTGTGGCGAACACTCCCCCATAAGGGAGAGATCGGGAGGATAAGACCGCTTCTCTCCATAAGAAGCGATCTGGTATATCCGAGATGAACCGTCAATCTTGTACTTGGAGACCGCTGAGACCGCTGGCTCTAGACCGCTTGGAGAGGCGGAATGATGATGACCTTCACAAGACGCGACCTCGCATACTTGAGGAGAAGTCGCGGTCTGATTCTGGGAGACCGCGCAGACCGCTGACTTGTAACCACGCAGCTTCAACTTATCTTTATCTGGCGCAATCTGGTACATCAGAGGGGAAGCCGCGGTCTGATTACTGGAGACCGCACAGACCGCTGGCTTCAGATCGCGGGGCTTCAAACCTTCGAGACCGCTTGGCTCTAACAGCCACGCTTCGCTAGGCGGATAGATGAGTAGGCAAACGGAGTGAGGGTCGTAAGCACCTCTTCGACAAGCACGCCACTAGCAATTGCTAGTGCGACGATGAACGTGACGGCGGGATGGAGGTTGGAATGGGGCACACCTCAAGCAACTCAAACAACAAGCATTTCACATAGACATGAAATATATAAAAATACAAACTAGTTTAAGTGCTCTACTTCATCATAATACAAAGATCTACACATATACAATTCAATAAGAGAAGAACAAGGCAAGAAATCGACCGAATCCGAAAGCTTGTTGGAGATTCCCGGTCGGAATCGCTGGGTTGTCAATCCGCATCCAAGCTCGGTCAGCAACTGCGTCCGGGGTAGAGAGAGCTATCACGACTCTCCAATGGACCTGTCTTCTTCGTCTCACGATCCGGCGGAGGTTGCAAACTTCCTCTTGCTTGAAGGAAATGGTGGCTAGATCTCCCTTGAAGCTCTAGGATGAAGGAGGAGGCCAAAGGGACGAAACCCTGGTGGAGATGGCGAAATCGGCACTGCTATACGGCGCATACGGAACTCTCCATTTTAGGTCGAAGCTGCAGCTTTTATAGAAAAACATTAGAAAATTGGTCACGCACGGTCGAACGCACGACTGTGCGTGGACCGTGCGATACTTAAGCTCAGCAGGCGTGCAGGGGAAGAAGGAATGCGCCCATGCATTTTGCTCACGCACGACCAACACCGCCCGTGCGTCCAAACGCACGGGTACATTCCGACACTCAGAAATCATCCAGACACAGGTCGGCCGTGCGTTTTACTCACGCACGGGCGAATCCGCCCGTGCATTAAAACACACGAATAAACTCCGACGCTCCGTTTTCTTCCCAGACACAAACGCACGACCGCCACAGACCGTGCGTCAAGGAAACGCACGACCGTGCGATATGCACAGAAATTACATTGGGGAAAACGGGACGATCAGGTCACCTGCATACAAGAGACACAAGCTGGGAATGTACTACCAGCAGCACAGAGATAAAAATGATACAATGGGGAGCACGCAGTGCATACCCCCAACAACAAAGTGCGCAATTGCACACAAAAACAGGCATACTATGCACTACAAATAAAAGCATGAATAAGGGAAATATGAACAAAACTGAAGCACAAAAGCAAGAAAACAAGCCTAAATTAGTCCGAAAATATATATATATAATAGGGACTCATCACACCCCCAGACTTACCTGTTTGCGCGTCCCGAGCAAACAATTCCTACGCAAGCGGGAATATGAAATAACTAACTAAAATTTACAAAATGGAATACCATGCGAAGTCGCATGCTCAAGTTCGTATAGGAAAACTAGAGAAGATTTCTAATTATACACAGAGTTTATGAATTTTAAAAACATAAATAATTGTTACTTCTACTCAAAATGAGAATTACAGTGAATCATCCGGTCACGCATACGGAGAAAGTAAACTGAACGCTGAGGCGAGCATTGCCAAAGATCGGGGTGCCGTAAAAATTCCACCGAAATCCATCGGTGTCAGTGACCATAGACTTGCCCGGTCACATTCTCTCCACGACACTAGATTGGCTCAAGGCGTGAGTCAGTAGGACTTTAGGTTAGAGATGAGGCTTGGGTTACGGTGAGGTAAACAAAGATAAACCTGGAGGCTAAGCACACCTAACCCAACATGAGCATAAGATAGAGCTACCCGCACGACTATAATAAACAAGTGCACCACACCCCCAGACTTGGACTTTTGCAACATAGGTGTGTGCACCGCCCACTCCCAATACCAAAACTTTCAAAATTTTCAATTTAACTTTTTCATAACAATCCTTTTTTTTTCTTCTTCATTCTTCTTTTTCTTTCTTTTCTTTTTCAGCAAAATTTTCACTGAATACACCCACAATTTCCACTATAAAAATTACCACATCAACACTCCCCAAAATGTAAATATAATTATAACTAAAGCTCATATTTGGGTGTGCGACTAGGTTAGGCTTTTATGCTTTTGGTGAGATAAAAGTGGAGCTGAATCAAGAGGAAGGGGTAGGCACAAAGGGGCTAGCAAGGGTAGATGATAGGCATGAAATAAAAAGCTCAACCGGGCCAAAATAATGGCTTACGTCATTCTCACGCACTAGACTATCCTATGCCAATGCTTCAAGAATCGCTTGGGGCAAGTTCTAGCCACCGAGAAAGATTCTCCTTTCTCCCAACTCAATCAATACGAGTCTAGCGATCGTTTACACACATCCCTATGCTACTGTTTGATTCACAATGGGTTCATCATTTGAGTATAGTAAACAATATTTATACTAATAAAAATGCATAAAACTAATAGTATAAAAAGAAATCTAATCTACATGAATTACTATACTTGCATGAGTACTTGACTAGAAACACCGGAGCCGACATTTTATTCCACTACATAATTTAGAAGCTAGCATAAACATTTTCTCATATGCAAAAAGGAATGAGTTATACTCGTAATGCGCTAAAGGTAAAGTACACGCTCAAGCGGGTGCTAAGTGTGCAGACAAAATGAACAAAATTGATTCTTAGATAAAGAAGCTTCTAGCATGCTAAATAACTGTGCACGTGAGTGGGTACACAAACAGGTCTCCCCCAAACTTAAACTATGTATTAAGATATTCTAAAACAAAGTTTTAGGGGACGAGGGTACCCAATGCTCAGCAAGCAAGCATTCCTGAAGCCTGTAGTGAAGCTCTACGAAGAATCACGACCACCACCTTCACAAATAGAAAATACCTGCAAATGGTGGTCTCCACACACGAAAACTAAAATAGCACAAAATAAGCTAGTTTTTGCAGGGGATAAATTAAAAGACAAGAAAAATTAAGATAACTACTGGAGTTATTGTCCTCCTAGCACGACTTATTTGGCTTTTGTGCAGTTCTAGCTTGTAACACCCTGCCAGTACGAAAAGCATAACAGCGGGTCCGGCCGGGACCCCACGCCATACAAACCACACTAGCTAGGAGTTAAAAGGTGATAAACAGAAAAGAATACAACTACACGAGAGTACAAAACGTAAGCGGAAGCATTTGATTAAAACATTTCAATTAGAACTGTCCACTATCATAGGAATGAAACCAAAATATAGAGTTACGGCCTTAAGGCCTTACATTTACCAAATATGATAAAAACTCCAAACATACATCGGCACGCAGGCCGGCAATACAAGGAAAACAGAAAAGAGGCTGGCCTTCGAGGGCCAGCTCAGCATAAGGGCCACCGCCCGCTATTTTCTGCTAGGCTCACCTGCACCTGCATAAGAACATTCCACCAAGCGGTGACAAACAAGATAACGGTCAGCAAAGCTGACCAAATTATAATGACCCCACCCCTTTCCCGGGGTGGCGGAGCTTCTACCCTGCAAGCAAGTCATACTAGCACAAGTACTAATATAAAGAAAGTGCAACTAAACAAGGTGAGGGTTCAAGCACAATCAATCTTCTAGGTTGAGCATCAAAGAGAAGGGAACCTAGGTATGCACATGATGTTGGTTGGGTTCAACCGAAAGTTCCCCACAACCGCCTAAACAACCGCATGAGTCTAACAACATTAATTCATCACAAACGTGGGTACACACAGCCGCACGCTTCATGCTCACAAGGCATGCACCAAAGGTACTTCTTCCCGAGCACCAATACCATCATGAGTCCGGAAACTCTAGATGGAAAAGAGCTTTTGGTCGGTCTAGGCAAGACGCCCTTCCCAACCTCTCCCAAGGTCGTTTGGGTTTACAAGAGATAAATCCCCCTACCGCCGCGCTTGGAAACGGGTTCAGTTCAGCCAATTCCCGTGCTCTTGTCATCGATTGAACACACGATGCGGGTATGACATCACCTCGGCCCGTAAGGGTTTAGCACTCGCTAGCGCTACACAAAACATAAGTTACAACACCCAAGCCTTCACGAGGACTTAGGCTTTATACGTAACCAAAAAGGAGGTACAAGACTACTCCTCAACAATTCTAGTGGTGAAGGTTTACATTCAACCACTCGCAAAGCATGGGGCTTTCGCTAGGATCTTCACAAGACGCCTACGCTTAAATCCCACAATAATATCGCATATATCACGGAGTCATTCTCCGGCACGCATTCTAGGCTTAACCTAAATGCAACATCGCAAATCAAGCATCACCGATTCGGGATCACGACCACGAATAGGCTTCACACACAATGCCTAAATCCGCACGACTACCGGATTTTCTACATGCAATATGCCGGGGACGGACACAATCAACCCGGAGTTCCGAAGAACTTGAGGAAATCCTACACTTCACCCATTTGGTGAAAGGGATTCCTCATGCAAGCATAGAGAAATGAAGGAGAGGACAAATGACAAGTCCAAATATCAGGAGGAAGAATCGTTACCCTAGGAGCGTTCTTCTTCACCATGGATCTGAGATTCAAGACGGAGGGAATCGACCGCACCGGGCTGCACTCTCCAGATCTGGAAACGGCTCGCAAAACGGAGCTCCGGAGCTCCGTCAATGGCGGGATCTCTCCTTCTTCATCCTTGCCTCCTTCTTCTTTCTCTAGGTTTGGAGAGAGAAAGGCTTAGAAATTATGAGGATTAACCTCCTCTCATCAGCCCTAAAGACCTCCAGCATCTAATCCTAGCCATTGGATCGGATTCCAAAAGATTTGGACGGACCGATCTCCTTCTCCGCTCAAATTCGCGGAGCAGAATAAACAGGGCGCACGATCACTGGTCGTGCGCGAAGAGGAGAAATGGTCGTGCGCACTACCCGAGACAGAACTCCGATTCCTTGCGAATTAATGCACGATCATTGGCGCACGATCACTGGTCATGCGCGAAGAGGATAAATGGTCGTGCGCAGAGAACTGTTATGGAATTTTTTAGCCTATCCCGAGCGCAGCACTACCACTCCGCCTACATCGCTGAACTACGATTTTTGGGGTGTTACATAGCTAATGGGCCTATGAAAAGAAAAGTGAACAGACAGCTGGTCTAATATGCGTGTCGGTAGCGGGTACCGATACGGCGATAAAACAGTTATTCCCCTACCTAAATAACGATACCTGCTGAACATGGGTAGCGGGAATAGGAAGTAAGAAGAGGAGGAGGCCTAGTACTCACTCATCTCACCACAAAATAAATCCTTGCCTAGCAAGGTGTCATCTCCAGGGAGGTAGCAGGAGAAAGAGATCAATGGTGGAGCTTCCTCATTGGAGGAGGGATCAACCTCCTCACACATGAGGATGCTATCATCATTGACCTGAGCTGGAAGCTCCAAGTCCTCCTGATGTACCTGTGGAGACTCAACCTGCACAGGATCAAATATAGCAGAAGGGGGGTCAAGAAATAAAAGAGAAGAAGAACATAAATAAAAATCAGGAGGGGGAGTGGTCCCGGACTTACTCCCATCAGGTTGGGAAAGAAAAATAATGTTGGCATTGTCATCAATTCCACAAGATTCGGCGGGATCGACAGTGGCCAAGCTAAGGATTTGGACTTCCTCCACCAGTGCTGAGGAAAGCTCCTCTTCACCTAGAAGGTTGTCCTCCTCCATAGGAGCAGGCACACTTAGATCGCCAGCCCCATCCTGCGACACATCCTCAACAATGTCGTCAGAAACGAATGTAGTAGAATGCACAAAAGGGGGAGGAATAGTGCTTGGAAAAAAATCAAGCACTGGTTCCTCACAAATAATCAAATCTACGCTAGGAGATGGATGTACAAAGGAGATGGGCTCAGTCATGTCAGTGCCCAGATCAGCCACACATCTGGTGACCGTGTCCACATCATACCCTTCATAAGATGAAGGTAATATGGCCACATAACCAGATGTTGAGGGTGTGCTGCCAGAAATAGGAGTCGGAATGATCCAGATATCCGGCTCATCATCCTCGTACAATTGGCGAAGATACTCGGCACAGTCCTTCAAGGCATGATCCATGATCTGACAAAACAAGCACTGCCTTACAGGTTTCTTTGGCACAGCGGGTGCTGAAGCCGAAAAGAAGATTGACGGTAAAGGCGTAGCAGAATAGCCATAGGACTTCCGCACAGCATATGGAGTACCCGACGAAGTCGGTGCTCCATATGATGGGACAGGAGTGGTAGGGCTACTATCTCCCTTAGGACATCTATCACTAGCATGAGAGATATCTCCACACCAACGGCAATGAATATTAAATGACGCCCACATAGTGTGAAGATAAAATTATTCAAAATAAAGAGAACTATTGTGCAAAATACTACACCTAACAATAAATTACTAAGCAACCAAATTTTAAAATAAGAAAATGGAATACGAAGAAATAAAACAAAAGGATGCAATACACAAATGGAAAGGGCTTAAATCTCAGATTCTCCCACTCCAGAAAACTCACACGTCTGTGTTCCCCGGCAACGGCGCCAAAAACTTAATGGCGCAAATCTTAGCACACCGCTATAGGCGGTAGTAAGACTGCGGCACGAAACGGCAGTGAACCGGTCGTTGTTAAGTAAAAAAATGAGGAAGTAAATCCCGAAGTATAGAATCTCTCAAGTAACACTGTAAGGTGGAGTTAACGTTCGAGGAAGGACTTGAGATCTAAGTCCTTTGGTCGGATGGAATGCGGAGGGGGGTTGATTTGTGAAAAATAAAAGAAAAATAACTATAACTACTCATATGCAATGCCGCTATGCAATGCGTCGCTTGGCGGGATGGAATCTACGTAGGCCTTGAGCGCGCTACTTCGTAAGGGCGGATGGACGAGTAGGCAAGCGGAATCGAACTATGCAGGCCTTGAGCGCGCTGCTTCGTAGGGCGAGTGGATTACACGGGCCGCTATGCCACACTTCGCTTGGCGGATGGACGAGTAGGCAAACGGAGTGAGGGTCGTAAGCACCTCTTCGACAAGCACGCCACTAGCAATTGCTAGTGCGCCGACGAACGTGACGGCGGGATGGAGGATGGAATGGGGCGCACCTCAAGCAACTCAAACAACAAGCATTTCACATAGACATGAAATATATAAAAATACAAACTAGTTTAAGTGCTCTACTTCATCATAATACAAAGGTCTACACATATACACTTCAATAAAAGAAGAACAAGGCAATAAATCGACCGAATCCGAAGGCTTGTTGGAGATTCACGGTCGGAATCGCTGGGTTGTCAATCCGCGTCCAAGCTCGGTCAGCAACTGCGTCCGGGGTAGAGAGAGCTGTCACGACTCTCCAATAGACCCGTCTTCTTCGTCTCACAATCCGGCGGAGGTTGCAAACTTCCTATTGCTTGAAGGAAATGGTGTCTAGATCTCCCTTGAAGCTATAGGATGAAGGAGGAGGCCAAAGGGACGAAACCCTGGTGGAGATGGCGAAATTGGCGCTGCTATACGGCGCGTACGGAACTCTCTGTTTTAGGTCGAAGCTGTATCTTTTATAGAAAAACGTTAGAAAATTGGTCACGCATGGTCGAACGCACGACCGTGCGTGGACCGTGCAATACTTAAGCTCAGCAGGCGTGCAGGGGAAGAAGGCATGTGCCCGTGCGTTTTGCTCATGCACGACCAACACCGCCCATGCGTCCAAACTCAAGGGTACATTCCGACGCTCAGAAATCATCCAGACACAGGTCGACCGTGCGTTTTACTCACGCACGGGCGAATCCGCCCGTGCATTAAAACGCACGAGTAAACTCCGACGCTCCGTTTTCTGCCCAGACACAAACACACGACCGCCACCGACCGTGCGTCAAGGAAACGCACGACCGTGCGATATGCACAGAAATTACATTGGGGAAAATGGGACGATCAGGTCACCTGCATACAAGAGACACAAGTTGGGAAAGTACTACCAGCATCACAGAGATAAAGAGGATACAATGGGGAGCACGCAGTGCTTACCCCCAACAACAAAGTGCGCAATTGCACACAAAAATAGACATACTATGTACTACAAATAAAAGCATGAATAAGTGAAATATGAACAAAACTGAAGCACAAAAGCAAGAAAACTAGCCTAAATGAGTCCGAAAATATATATATAATAGGGACTCATCAGTACCCGTTATGGGCACTATGCGTTCACAGTAATGTCTTTGGCTTGATGAATGTGCCATCGGTGTTCATGGATCTGATCAATAGAGTGTTCCGAGAGTGTCTTGACTGGTTTTTGATCATATTTATTGATGATATACTGGTATACTCTCAGTCCAAAGAAGAACACGCTATTCATTTGTGCATAGTTCTAGATACCCTGAGAAAGAATAAGTTGTATGCCAAATTCTCAAAGTGTGAGTTTTGGGTGACCTCGGTGGCATTTCTCTGTCATATTTGTTTGATCTGTAGGCGCCCTTAGAGGGAGGGGGGGGGGGGGGAGGGGGTGAATAAGGGTTTTAACAATTTTTATTATATTTAAAAGACTTGAAAAGTTAAGAGATCAAAATAGAGAAAAGCCAAACAAATTAAGTGAAATAAAATTGAAACATGATTTTATTAATTTGAAATATAATATTACAAAACTTGATTTCTTAAGACGCTAGAAATCAGAGGCGACTAGTAAAATGTCTTTTTGTTTTCTATCCCGACTCATATTCCCACGAACTGGTGGCTTTATCCAATCCTCCCTCGAATACGACCTCAAGCCGCTTTAGCCAATCATCACCCGGATACGGCCTCGAGCACCCCCTAGATCTACACCCTAGACCTAGTCGCCAACACGAGGCAAATTTGTTTCCTAAGTCCTAAGAAGATCTAGTCACCAACCCAAGGCGAATTCACTAAACTATTACAAGAATAAAGATGTGAAATAAAGAACAACAATAAGAAAAACTACCTATGTGGATCTCTTGAAGAAGCACATGAAGTATCGCAGAGTCTGATTGTATTCGATGCGGTCTTTCATCACGATGATGAAGCTTGTTGAAATCTTCTCCATGGATCTCCTTAAGCCTTAATGGATTTGTGGGAGTATTACTCTAAAACTTCCTCTATATGATGTGGCACGAAGCTCTAGATTTTAAGGGTGTGAGAGGATGAAGATATAACATCCCCAAAAAACTAGACCCCTAGAGTGGTTTTGTCATGACTAGGTCATGACAAAACCCTAAGAAGCTTGAAGAGACCACTTGGCCTTAGCCAAGAAGAAGAAAACCACAGTGGTCTGCAAATAGCAATTTCTAGTTAACAGGCATATGGTTGAACTTAAGGGCCTCACCTTGACCCTTTGACCCCACCATATCAGACCTAACCCGTTAGGGGTCCCCTTAGAGCACCAGGGACCCATTGGGGTCAACCAAATAGGTCAAGTTGACCAAAGTCAACCAGAACCTTAATTTGGCCAAAGTAGCCTAATTAGGGTCAATTGGCCTCTACCATTCCAAATTGACCTTTCCCCTACCCTTATAAGTATATTAGGGACTCAATGGACTAAAAACCCTCATCATGGGCCACTAATTTGGCCAATTTGACCTAAGTCAACTTTAGCCCTATTTTGGTCAGACCAACACCTTTTGGATAAATTGGCCCAATTGGGGCACCACCATGACTCAACCAACTTTGGGTGATGTCAAGGGACTCAAGAAACAGCACTTGGACCATTCAACCCATCAGTTGACCAAGTCAACACCTTAAGTCAACACTTGGTCAACCTTGCCCCAAAAGAGGGGAAAATGCTAACTCAAACTCAATCCACTTGGGCTAGGCCCAATTGAAGTGACACTCTAACCTCATGAGGCTGAAATTACATGGAATGCCATCCAATTTATGGAGGGGTTGACTAGGAGAGAGAAATTAGGAGTTTCCCCCAATTTGAATAGAGAGAAAAGGAGGATTAATGGCATTCATGGCCAAGGTAGGCCAATTGATCTCCCAATTGATGGGGATTCATTTCCTCTGGCTGTTACAAGAAGTTTAGGGGTTTTCCTGCTCACATGGGGGATGAATCAAGAGGAATTCAGTTGGCCAAAATTCACCATTAATGGTGATAATGGTGATTGATGGTTTGGCTCTTCCCCTACCCCAATTGGACCTTATAACACCTTCAGTGGATGAAGATCAGAGGAGGAGTTTCCCCACCTTCCCCAAAGGAATCGAGCACCAGAAGCTAGGATCAACATGGCGCTGAAAGCTCCACCTTCGGCCATGGTGACTCGCCGAAATTCGCACCACCAAACCCCCACACCGGTCTGATCCGCCTCCTCTCCCTTAGTGCTAGATCTTATTATAATTTGGGGCTTGATCCGAGCTCAATTGGGCTCGGATCGTTCTTCCGAAAGGGCTCGATTCGAGTTCTCTTTCCCCTCTTCTAAACCCCGATTCCGACCACCTCCGGTCGGCCAACAACCCCCTTTCGCCGGCCACCACCTCAATGGTGGTGGTGGTGGCATTGGCCGGTCGGGAAGATGCACATGTGGCTGGGAAACCGTCCAACACAGAAGCCCAGGATGGTCTGTCGCGAGCCGTCCATCCATCGTGGACGATGACCATGAGCCATCGGATATGGTGTGATCAGTTATTCGCAGATTTAAATGATTATGTTATAATGTAATTTCATTTTGAAAGTGAGGTCGTTGTTGAATAGTCGATCTGAGTTCAATCCTTCAGAGATTATTAAGCTGGAGAAGAAATTCGTCGAGCTGAAAGTTGAGTTCGTCGAACCGAATCTGGAGTTCGTCAAACTAAAATAATTCGTCAAACATAATTGGGATTTCGGCAATCTGAATCTGGAGTTCGTCGAACTTAAATAATTCGTCGAACACAATCGGGAGTTCGGCGAACTGAATCTGGAGTTTGTCGAACTGAATTAGTTCGTCAGACACAATCGGGAGTTCGGCGAACTGAATCTAGAGTTCGTCAAACTGAATTAGATCGTCAAACTGAATTAGATCGTCGAACTGAATTAATTCGTCGAACACAATCTGGAGTTCGTTGAACTGAATCTGGAGTTCGTCGAACTGAGAGATAATCTGTGAACTGGCTGGAGAACTGAATTCGTCGAGCTGGGAAGCAATTTCGTCAAACTGAAGCATGACGTTCATCGAATGCAGAACAAATTTCGTTGAACGCAGGTTGAAGTTCGTCGAACGCAGAGACTTGGAATTTCCTAAGTCCTATCTACTCAGACACACTTTAAACCTTGACCCTTAGACTATACAATGGGGTCAACTTAATCCTAATCAACATATGGTGATCCTAGACCAAATCAGTAATAGGGTCGTTCAAACACATTTTGTCACACTTCCTGCAGTATTTCATTTTAATTATCAAAAATACTATGACCCCTCAAATGAAAAAGTGCCCAACATGAATGTTGTACCCCTTGGTGTCTAGATTAAGTGAAAATTTGTTTTAGGTCAATATGGGCACTATAGCACACTGTGGAGTCATTTTTCTATGATTGGTCCCTAGGGTAGGACAGTCATAACTTCTTGAAAATCTTTCTATTGGTAAATGGTATGGCATTGAAATTTAAAACCTAGGCTATTTACACCTACCCACACATTATACCCAAAGATGGGAATTTTATGAGAACCTTTTCCTAAGGTTTTTGAAATAATTTCATAAATCAAATATTAATTGATTAGTGGGTCAAATGACCTCCAATGCCCTCAAAATTTTGGTGGGTGCTCCTTGGGGTTATTTTATTACCTTGGTAAAAATCTCAGCCCAATTGGGACTGATCTGGTTGGGTAATTTGTCAACCCAAGTTAGGTCAAATTGGGTCAAAGTTAGGGCATGGTGTTTATCTTGGGGTATGGTGGTCAGAACTCATCACCATGAGTTGAAACCTTGGCCACTGGTTTAGGATCACCTAAAACACCTTCATGAGTAAGATGGGGTGGTGTAGAGGTGGATATGCCCTAGGACCCTAGTTTTACCCTTTGGGGTGCATATAGAACCTTGTGAAGGCCATGTGGTCAAAAGCCATAGAATGGCCATGGAATTTAGGAGATATGTTCATGGGGTGTGATTATGCTCTAGGGAATTTTGAGAGAATTTTAGGAGTACTTATTTCCCCTAAATTAGGCCATAACCCCTTTAGGGAAATTTCTTATAAGAGATATTTACATGTTCAAATGGCCTTGGATGGTGATGAAACCTTGGCAGTGCCTTTATAATCATATGATTGACCTCTGGTAATTTCTGTGTAATTAATTTTGTGATTTAACCAGCACTTCATTCACAAGGCACTTATTTTACCTTAATCTTAAGAAATATAATTAAGAGTCCAAAACTCTTTGGAAAAATATGCAACTTGGTGATAGGACATTTCAGAGCATTAGGATGCTCTGTAAATTTTTATATAATTTTTGGAGATTTTTATCAGTAGGCTACTTCACAACATGCTCATATTAGGATTTCTTTGGAATATTTATTTATGTGGTTAATATGCCTTTATAAATTCTAAAATTTGGCCTGAGAACTTTTCTGATCAATATAAATGTCTGGTAATATTCCTATAATTTTTGGATAAGTAGTGTTGGTGGTTGCTCCTTTAATTTCTAATTTTGGTTAAATATTCAATGTTATAATTAGAGGACAATTCATGATTGTAAAATTGTGACACTCTGTATTTACTGTTATTTGGGCATGATAGATTATCATAATTTTATGAGAGTCATGTCATGAGAATACCTTACACTTCGTGTTCATATTTATACATGGCAAATGTTGGAGAAATTATATTAAATGCCAAATTATTAATGAAAAATATGATCCTCTGGATTTAGTCTTAGAATAACATGATAGACTCCCAGTAATAATCTTGAGTCAGTTGGATGAATATTTGGAGTACCTCCTCTTATGAAACTTATTTAACTCATTTGGTCTGCGTATAGTAAAACTGTAAAACCTGAGTACTTTTTGGATCATTAGGTGGGAATGGAAGGTAGAGGTTGCACCTAGACTGGTTGAGAAGATGTGAGGCCACCAGAAGGAGATTAGGGGATGAGAGTGCGCTGGGTGAGTTAAGGGTAAAGTTGTGCTCGGAATTGGCGATTAATCGCCTTTCCCCTGGAGAGTCATAAACCACCTAGGGTTAATACACGTGAAATGGTAAGAGGGCTATGCATATGGGTAGATACCAATAACATTAAGTGTCTTCAGAAAGGGAGCCTTGGGGTGTCATCCCATTATAGTTCCTAGTACCGTAGCGAGCCCCTTACCGGGTAATCCTCGGGAAGTCCAAGATTAACCATAAATTGTAGGGTTAAGTTGTATAAAAGATTAATTTAGTAATATACTCACTCACACTCCATTGTCACGGGTATGTTAGTTGGTTTTGTTTTCGAGCGATAGGCTCGGTGGTTGAAGCAGCGGGCATGTTTGTCCGGTGAGCTTGTGACTCAGTAATGCTTGTTTGTACGGACGGGTTGGTCTGGCGAGCCGTTGGCCCGGAAGGTTATGATGACGGGCAGGTTAGCCTGGGGAGTTTATTGCTCGGGATATAGAAGAACATGTTTGCATGTGCATGAAGGTGGTGGGTCTTCAGCATTGGACGGACGTTCACACTGACGTCAATACGTTGACTCGGCAAGTGTGGAACTTGCACTTAGCCATAAAAGTCTGGTGGTCCAGCCAGTAAGAGTATGCAGATGCTCCGCGGTTTTGCGTTGAGGCGTACGATAGGTCTAGGTTAGGTAGTGTGAATACAAACCTAGAGGTGGGCGAGGCCCAACACACTGCTTCCGTTTGCCACTACGGGAGTATCGTGGGAGTCTTGCTAGCTCCAAAAAGGGGGAACTAAAGGTCTGTACGCATAGAGTCGAAGTGTGTGAGTTGCACTTGTATGAATATAGCATAAACTGCATAACTCTGCATGTCATAGCATAAACATTGCATTTCAACCCCTACCCCTATCGTATAAATTGGTTATGGGACTCTTTATATGATAGGCCTTGCTAAACGACCCCTTGGACTATAGATTTTTATGGACATTCATATAAATCAATGCACTTTTTCTATTATATACACGTCTTTACTTACTGTACCTTACTTATTCTTTACCCTGTTTTACTTACTGCTTCAATTATCTATATACATATGTGTAGCTGTAGAAATATTCCTTGTAGATTATTCCCCTGCCACCTGCTATTTTTTATACCCCTTGATGTCCTCTTCTTCATCCTTCCCGCACGGTGCCTAGGAGTCACCACGGGAGGGGTGGGGGATTGGCTTAGTCTTTTGACTAACGGTCGGTGGACCTTATCATTTTAGGGGACCGAGGAGATAGTGCAACAACAAAGTGGTGCAGACGGAGGCAGGGCAGTCTAGTACAGGAGCACATGTTTCAGGATTAGTGAGTGATTAGTAGTTAGATTCCGCGAGTGATCTTGTAGTGAGGACATGATGTACAGGGCATGTGCCCTTTATTATTGTAACATTGTTATTTCAGTTATACCATGTGGCATTTATTATATATAGCATGTGATTATGGACTTGAACTTCTATTTATTCGTTTATACTTTTCTTCTTCTGTGATCGGTATGTCCGGCAGGATTGGCGTTTTTTAGTGGCGACCTTCCCGAGTGAAGGTGTCACCGCAAAGCGACGGTTCTGGGCATATGACCCCGGTTTTCAAAAAAAAAGGGGTCTTACAAACTGGTATCAGAGGAAACTTTGATCCGAAGAAAAGAAGTCCATAAACCCTGGGCCACCCCGCACGAGTTTAGTTTTAAGAAAAACTAAGCAGCGGAAGCAATGGTGTGCCCATACGGGGAAATCACATGAAAAAGTCCACTTTTAATTGAACTTTTTGGTAAGTTTTCTTTTGTAGCCTGCGACGAACTCTACCCCAGCAGGGAATACCTCCGGCTCCAAAGATCTCTATAGATAGTCCTTTAGTCAATGAGTTAGACTCCATCCCACTAGGACATATGACTTACCATGACAATTTATACCATGCCCTAGTCTGAAATAGACTGTAGGTATAATTTTGGTGAAGGTACGAGGATACCCCAAAAAGGCTAGAGAAAGAAAGATTGACATATAAGAGGAATGGTAGGGGACTCGTAGATCTAACCCTTGTACCGGTGACATGTTTATATAGAGACAACCACCATCAGATAAGAAATTCATGTGCAGAAGAGACCCGTTTGTGATTGGGTCACATGTTGACCCCGATAAGGTTGACGTAGAAGGTACCTTGAAGAGTAGAAAGTATGAAGTATACTAACAAGTCTCAAGAAAGAATCCCAAGTCTAAGGTTGTGTGTCCTATGGATTGTTTGCATACTTGGGACGAATATAACATGGCGATATCAAAGATTTTTAGCCCAAAATAGATAGTGGCTTATCTTTGGTTTATTGAGGCTTATCTTTTGTTTATTGGGAGAATTGGTTACTGACTTGGGTATCCCTTATATCTAATTAGCAAGTGTTGTGTCGTGAGCATGATGATTTTGAAGTCGATCTTATTTAATGTTACTTGGACAAAGATGAGATGGTGTAACAATATGTCCGAAATAATGATCCGTAGTATTACCAGGACAATGAAAAGACATCGTAGATCGAGCAACGACTTGACCTTGGTTGAATCATTGGAAATGTAAAGTCACCAAGATTTATCACTTAGGGATGCCAATGTCCCATGCTGGAACCCTAGTTTTGATTTGAGTTAGGATCCATCTTTATGGTCTAAGAATCTATCATAACACATCTTGTATAAACTAGATCAAATCTCACTAAGACAGAAGGCTGAGAAAATAATATAAGTTAAACTGCGTTCGACGAAATGTTTGCTGCGTTCGACGAAATCCAAGCAGCGCTCGACGAAATATATCTGAAGCTCCATTCGACAAAAATCTAGCAGCGGTCGATGAAATATCAAGGAAGCAGCGATCGACAAAATCCAAGCAGCGTTCGACGAAAAGCTGCGATCGACAAAAATCAAGCCGCGCTCGACGAAAGTTCATTCAACAATGATCGATGAACTAATCAATGATCAGATAGACGAACGTCGAGCTCATCCCAACAAACTTCAAGCTGAGATCGACGAAATATTATCAGCTTTATAAAATCTCATTTCTCAGCTCGACTAAAATTCTATATGTTGTCAGATCTGATAAAGCAATAATTTTGAATAGTTTCTATTTATATATTGCTGCCCTTTCTTTTGTTTGAATTATCACTGCCTCACATTAATGATATTGTCGTTGCAGAACAAATTATTGATATAGCCGTTGCAGAATAATTAATGATATAGCGCCGTTGCAGAACAGCTTAAATGAAAGATAACAGTTTATCTTCTCGAGGAGTCCAGTTAATAAAAAGAGACTTTATCTCTTCCCTTTCTGAACAGAGAAGATAGAAGAGAGAAGAATTGAACATAAGAGAGAGAAGCTCTCCAGATTACATACAGACAGAGAAAGCACAAAAGAAGAGAATGATAGAGAACAACATATTATTATCTATCTTGTTTGCTAACTCTTCTCTGCAGATCCTGAGACACTCAATCTAGATCATTTGCTCAGGATCTCAACTGCAGAAGAAGAAGAAAGGAGTTACAATATTATAGAGAAGAAGCTTACTCACCTGATCATCAAACACTAATCAAATCAGGGGGAGCTCTTCAACATCATCAAGGATCCACTAGAGTCTTCTCAGAAAGAGAAGAACAATATATTTTTGTTTTATTTTAACTGTATAAAGGGTTATAACTCCCTTCAAAAGTTACAACATTTGGTGGCAGGGCACCTGATCAAAAACCTGTAGTTGGGTTAGAGCACCTGATCAAAAGCTCACTTGGTGTGTGGACACCTGATCAAAACTCCCTTGGTGGCAGGGCACCTGATCAACAACCTGTAGTGGAATCCTACCAAGTGTGGTAGAAGAGTAGACGTACCCAGGTTTAGTGGTTATCTACTATAAAATTCTTGTGTCGTCTGTGTTGTGATTTGCTTTGCTGTGTGCTCTCTTTGTGTTTGTTTTTAATACTCAGTCAGTACATATATATATCACCATTTTAATTCCGCTATAAAATTAAGTGAAAAACCTTTTAATACTCTATTCACCCCCCCTCTAGAGTAAATCTAAGATCTAACCTCACTTTCAATTGGTATCAAAGCGTGGTTGATTATATCAACTCACTTTCAACCGATATTCAATTGACTTTCAATTGGTATCAGAGGGTAGTTGATTATATACAGGTTAACACCTGAATAAAAAAGATCAATTAGATCTTAAATTTATTTGAGAGTTTTATCTTTTTCATGGCACAAGAAGAATTTTCAAGTATCAGACCACCTATCTGTAATTTGAATAAATTTTCTTTATGGCAAGCTAGAATCAGATTATATATGAATGCAATAGATGAAGAAATTTATAATTATATCCTGACAAGACCTCCAACTTCATCAACATCAACAGATGCTCAAAAGAAGCTGAAAAGTGCTGATGCAAAGGCTATGGATATATTAGCTCAATCAATGTCAAATGACATTCTTCACATAGTTGCTGATTGCACTTCAGCAAGAGACATCTGGAACTCCCTCACAAGAAAGGTAGCTAAATCTTCTTCCACCTCAAGTGATTCAGATACAGAATCATCATCTAGTTCAAGTGAAGAAGAAGAAGAACAAAAAGCTATAGAATTCTGCATGGTGGCCATAAATGGCTCAAACCACAACTCAGATGCAAAATCTAAATCTGATGAAGATGAGGTAATTTCAAGTTTTGATTTTACTCCTAAACAATGCAAATAAAATTTTAAATTGCTATGTACATATTTAATAAAATCTGAGAAAGAAATCAAATCATTCAGAAAAGAGTTAACAGAGATAAACAATTTAACTTCTGAAAATACTAAACTTAAAGAAGATTTGAAAACATCAAAAGAGCAAATTATTTCTTTGAAAAATAATTCAATTAAGGCTGAAACTTTTGAACAATCCCTTAATGGAAGAAATATCAAAATAATGAATATCACAAGCACTATAAATGCCAAATTAAATGGTAGTAAACTTGGCTTAGGATTTTCATCTAATCTATCTAATATTCAAAAGAAAAATACTCTAACTACATCTACAAAATTTGTCTCTGCTAAAGAAAAGGAAGTAGCATAAGACTTAATAGAAATTGTTAAAATTTTGTGTGTTCAACAAACTCCGTCGAACACCGATCGACGAAAGCGGAACACATAAATCAAGCATAAATTTCTTGCGATCAGAGCTCAATGAATCAGAGTTCAACAAACTCTGAACACAGAGAATAAATATAACTACTCCTTAATCAGAGTTCAACGAAATCACTACACTTTATCAACCAGAGATCGACAAAATCAGAGTAGTTTATCAAACATATATTTTTAATGATTATCAAAGAAAATTTCAATTAGTAAAACACTTAACAGATTCAAAGGCCAATATAACTAACTATAAGGCAATACTTGATCTAGTGTAAATCTTTTAACTCCAACTGTAATCAAACAAAAAGTTATAGGATTCACTTGAATTTTCTATCTTAAAAACAAAGTCAGATAACTTCATGTTCCTACAGACTTTCTCAGGTCCATCAAGATTGAGTACTCTACTCTAGTTGCACTGATCATGACACTGAGTTTGAATCTCTTCTAATGAGAGAATTCTGTAAGAAGGAAGGTATCAGGCAATGTTTTTCTTAAAAATTCCTTAGAATCCACCAACAGCTGTAGCAATTCAAATCTGATAAAAAATTTCTATCTTAAAAATTCCTTAAAATCCATTAACAGCTATAGCAATTCATCATATTAATAGAATCCTATTGAAACAAAATCTAGGAATCAGAAATGTTTATATTCCCTTTTACCCTTCTTCTAGGGGCCTTGATCCAGGGTTCCCTGAATCAAGACAGGGGGAGAAATTAAAAGATGAAAAATAAAAGAAGAAGAAAGTTAAAAAGAAATAAAAAGAGGAGGAATTAAAAGAAGAAGAAATTTTAGTAATTTATGATTAAATGTTTTCAAAAGAACAAATTAATTTTACTATCTGTTTATTCTATATATCTCCTTAAAGCTTTATAATGACTGTTACAAATACCTTATGATTTGAGTTATTCTATTGCTTGGCATCCTAAACCAAATAGGGGGAGATTGTTGGATCACCAGTTTTGATTTGGATTTGGATCCCTATATGTTTTAAAATTCAAATCTGTATCCCAACTCAAATAGGGGGAGATTGTTGGAACCCTAGTTTTGATTTGAGTTAGGATCCATCTTTATTGTCTAAGTTTCTATCATAACACATCTTGTATAAACTAGATCAAATCTCACTAAGACAGAAGACTGAGAAAATAATATAAGTTAAACTGCATTCGACGAAATGCTTGCTGTATTTGACGAAATCCAAGCAGCGATCGACGAAATATATCTAAAGCTGCGTTCGATGAAAAGCTAGCAGAGCTCGATGAAATATCAAGGAAGCTGTGATCGACGAAATCCAAGAAGTGCTCGACGAAAAGCTGCAATCGACGAAAATCATGCAGCGCTCGATGAAAGTTCATTCAGCAATGATCGACGAACTAATCAATAATCAGATCGACGAACGTCGAGCTCAGCCCGATGAACTTCAAGCTGAGATCGACGAAATATTATCAGCTTTATAAAATCTCATTTCTCAGCTCGACTAAAATTCTATATGTTGTCAGATCTGATAAAGCAATAATTTTGAATAGTTTCTATTTATATATTGCTGCCCTTTCTTTTGTTTGAATTATCACTGCCTCACATTAATGATATAGCCGTTGCAGAACAAATTAATGATATAGCCGTTGCAAAAAAATTAATGATATAGCCATTGCAGAACAGCTTAAATGAAAGATAGCAGTTTATCTTCTCGAGGAGTCCAGTTAATAAAAAGAGACTTTATCTCTTCCCTTTCTGAACAGAGAAGATAGAAGAGAGAAGAATTGAACATAAGAGAGAGAAGCTCTCCAGATTACATACAAACAGAGAAAGCACCAAAGAAGAGAAAGACAAAGAACAACATATTATTATCTATCTTGTTTGCTAACTCTTCTCTGCAGATTATCTTCATCCTGAGACACTCAATCTAGATCATTTGCTCAGGATCTCAACTACAGAAGAAGAAGAAAGGAGTTACTACATTCTAGAGAAGAAGCTTCCTCACCTGATCATTAAACACTAATCAAATCAGGGGGAGCTCTTCAACATCATCAAGGATCCACTAGAGTCTTCTCAGAAAGAGAAGAACAATATATATTTATTTTATTTTAACTGTATAAAGGGTTATAACTCCATTCAAATGTTACAGCCATTGGTGGCAGGGCACCTGATCAAAAACCTATAGTTGGGTTAGAGCACCTGATCAAAAGCTCACTTAGTGTGTGAACACCTGATCAAAACTCCCTTGGTGGAAGGGCACCTGATCAGCAACCTGTAGTGGAATCCTACGATGCGTGGTAGAAGAGTAGACGTACCCAGGTTTAGTGGCGAACTACTATAAAATTCTAGTGTTGTCTGTGTTGTGATTTGTTGTGCTGTGTGCTCTCTTTGTGATTGTTTTTATTACTCACTCAGTACACATATATACATCACTATTTTAATTCCGCTATAAAATTATGTGAAAAACCTTTTAATACTCTATTCACCCCCCCCCCCCCCCCCTCTAGAATAAATCTAAGATCTAACCTCACTTTCAATTGGTATCAAAGCGTGGTTGATTATATCAACTCACTTTCAACTGATATTCAATTGACTTTCTTCCCATTCTATAAGTTGAGGACGAAAATTAGATCTTACAAGTTATAGTTATATCTGGAAGTTCTGTTCTTGTGGTTTGGGTCATTCGGAAGTGATCAACTTATGATCTGTTAAAAATCACACCTTATAATGGTAGAAAATGTTAACTACAATAATAGCCCTTATGCCTTGGGAGCTATGATGATGAATAACCAGAAGTATTGAACGATGACTTATTGGATTTAGAATCTAGTGTTTGAGTTTACTATGATAAGAATGATCTAAGTTATTCTTACTTTGGACCATTCGAAAGTGATCAAGACTAGCATTGGTGGAAGTGATAGGAATTTGGTGAAATAAACGTGATGATATTTCTTTGATGAAATTGACTTGTAAAAAATCTTAGGGTTTCAAAAGATTTTTATCCTTATACCTTATGAATCAAACTCCACATAGAAAGTGATTAGGAGTTATATTATAAACATTGATACTAGTGTTGGTTGGTTAATATATGTTCATATGATTCACAAGTGCAACCCCTGAAATTTTGAGGATGATTGGAACGCTTGATTATCTGATCAGTTCCACCAACGGTAAGAACTGGATAAGTTGTAGAGTGGAGTTGATTGATTACTCGGACATACTTGAAGGAGTAAGAATCTTAATGTGTGGAGAAATCTTTTTAGAGGCGTTGTTTACCCATATTAATAAGAGCTTTAGTCACTGGAAAAATGATGTATTCTTGAACACGTATGTCCTCGGAATGAAGAAAGACGTCATAAGTTTTGTGATGCACGGTGAGGTCTGTCGAATGGTGAATGCCAAGTGCAAGATTCTTTGGGTACTACCACAGTCACTGCCCATGTTAGAGTGGAAGCTCGAGGATACAATTATGGATTTCATACACAGGTTACCACATCCCCACTCCAGGCACAAGTTCGTTTGGAACATCGAGGATAAATTGACCAAGGTAGCTAGGGTCACCCCGGGCTGGAAGGACGCTCCCGTTGGTGTTTGGTGGGATTTGTTGAGCAGTTTGTCCGTTATCGTAGTGTGACCAGGACAATCGTGTCGAATCATGATGGAGGGTGTACATCCAAAAAGTGAAGATCAGTCCAGGCTTATCTGGGCTCTTGGTTGTCGTCATCATAGCTTTCCACCCTTAGAGGGACGGAGGCGCAGGACTCCACTATCTTGGATCCAGGATGAGGATCCCAAGGCACTCGGCTCAGAATTTATGGAGGACATAGATACCCAGGTGCGACTAATTTGAGTTAGGATATTGGGGACCAGAGCTGCCAGGTAAGGTATTACGATGCGTGGTATCGTCAAGTAGAGTTCCAGGTTGGACATCGGGTGTTTCAGAAGATACGTACGATGCAGGGAGTCTTGCAGGTTCGCAGGCGGAAGAGGCTGAGTCTGTGATAGATGGGGCTGTACAGGATCCTGGAGTGGATCAGCCCGTTGGATTATAGACTGGATTTGCCACCGGAGTTAGCGGGATTGCATGACATCTTCCATGTCTCCCCTGTTAGGAGAGCTTTACTATGGCCGGAGCAACAAATTTCTACTATATATGGCCCGTTAGCCTTCGTTCAATTGATTCACCTGAAAGCCACTACAACTGGTGTGGCAGAGATAGTTGGTGCTCTTCGAGTCAGAAATAACTTCAATTCTTAGGGGATGAAACATTCAGTCACTCTCGGTGAAAACCCCGCAAGCCTAGCCTGAATTTCGAGGACGAAGTTATTTTTTTGTTTATTGGGATTTGTAATATCCCCCAAACACCTAGACCCCTAGAGTGGCTTTGTCATGACTAGGTCATGACAAAACCCTAGGATGCTTGAAAAGACCACTTGGCCTTAGCCAAGAAGAAGGAAACCACAGTGGTCTGCAAATAGCAATTTCCAGTTAACAGGCATAGGATTGAACTTAAGGGCCTCACCTTGACCCTTTGACCCCACCATAGCATACCTAACACTTTATGGGTCTCCTTAGAACACTAAGGACCCATTGGGTTCAAACAAATAGGTTAAGTTGACCAAAGTCAACCCAAACCTTAATTTGGTCAAAGTAGCCTAATTGTGAAATTTTTCGTAGATCTAGGAGTGAGCAGGAATCGTACAACTTAAAGTTACAGCCAACAACCAGAAGCACATGGAAAAAAATAATCTTTATTGATAACAACAGGAATCTTCATTACAGAGCGAGGTATACATGGCGAGACATGATTTCTCCAGTACACAAAACCAAAAGGAAAAATACAATGCTGAAGAAAGATAACTGGCGGTTTGAACACTGAAGCTACCAAATCGCGTGGTCAGGGTGTTCGCGTGACTAAAAGAGGAGACTGCGCGAACAGACTGTCGGCAACTAGAACAACACCACTGAAGCACCACGACCTCCCGAACTCCACTGATTCTCCTGAACTCCAGCAACCCACACTGCAAGCCGCAAGACCGCCCGGACACTTTAAAAGAAGAAGTGACCGCTGCTGTCAGCACAATCCGCAGAAGCTGCACAAAGGAAGTTCAATCAGCAAACCGGACGGTCACTAAAAAAGAGACCGCAAGTTCTAGGCGCGAGTTTAGCTTACACTTGGTGCGATAATATTTTTGCTACAGCAACACCTATTTATAGGCATGGGACTAGATCCAGTCACCACCCTATGTGATAGAGTCACCGCCCTGATCGCGCGACCAAGATCGGTCAACCCACGCGGTCAGCAGAAGATCGCCCTGCGCTTTGAGCTAGCCGACTTCAATCCTGACCAGGAGATCGCCACTCCACCAAGAAGCCGCGCGATCATGACAACCCGCATGGTCATGACTCCCACCACCAGTATTCGCATACATCAGCAGATCGCCAAGAGACCGGCTTATGCGAACACAAAAGGGAGACCGCACGACTTAGAGAACCTTAGTCGGCGCACACCAACAAGAACCCGGACATTCACCAGACCGCACTATCGGATACCAGAACAACAACCCTGTGCGGTCAACAGCTTAACCCGCATAGTGCAGAATACAGCTAACCATGCGATTACACGAACCAGACCGCGTGGCCTCACCTCGGCAGCCTTGGGCAGAAAGAACAGCGGTCAGGCCGAATAAACTGCGGCTAGACCGAATAGGTCAGACTGCAAGATCGCGCGGTTAGACCAGATCGTGTGATCACCTCCCAGACCGCCAACTTCACACATCAACATTTTCAACATCCCCCTTGAAGTGGGATGTTGAAAATATCCCAAGTAATCTCCTTAGCCGAGTGAACGGCCCCTTCGCCAGCGCCTTTGTGAATATGTCAGCAACGTTGTCCAGACTCCGAACATGCTCGACCGAAAGAGACCCCTCCAGCACCTTCTCACGAATGAAATGATGCTCGATCTCGATATATTTGGTCCTCGCGTGACACACTGGATTAGTAAGCAGTTTGAGTGCACTCTCATTATCGCCGCGGAGCAGAGTCGGACCCCGAACCTCCTTATGGACATCTCCCACCAACCTCCTAAGCCAGATGGTTCTTGAGCTGCCAAGGCCGAAGCCTTGTATTCCGCTTCCATGGTAGAGACAGACACGGAATCCTGCTTCTTACTGCACCATGATATAGCCGTAGGGCCCACCATGAAGACAAATCCAGACGTCGACTTCTGATTATCCGAATCTCCCCCGTAATCAGCATCCATGTACACATGCACCTCGAAGCCCGCATCCCACCTGTATAGGAGACCCATATCCGAGGTCGCCTTGACATACTTCAAAATATTCTTGGCCGCTAGTAGATGAGGCATCCGTGGTTCCCCCATATAACGACTCACCCTGCCAACTGCATACGCAATATCCAGCCTAGTGATCGTCAGATAAATCAAGCTCCGAACCAGAGCTCGGAACACAATCAGATCTTCCAGAATCCTCCCCTCATCCTTCCGAAGTTTCATGGCCTTCTCCAGAGGTGTATAAATGCATTTCCCTTCCTTCATACCGAATCGCTCCATGATTCGCTCCACATATCCATCCTGGGATACCAGCACTCCACTTTCCTTCCTCTGCACTTCGAGTCCAAGGAAATGGTGGAGTTCACCCAAGTCCTTTATCTCAAATTTGATAGATAGCTCACCCTGAAGCTTTGCTACCTCTTCCTTTGAATTCCCCGTCACGATCATATCGTCGACGTAAAGCAACACGATGACTTGAAGCTCACCGTTCTTCTTGACAAACAACCTTGAATCAGAGTCTGAAACACCGAATCCACAGAATAGGAGATATTCTACGATCTTCCCGTACCACGCCCACGACGCTTGCTTCAACACATACATGGCCTTCTTCTGCTTACAGACATAGTCTGGAATATCCTCAGATATTAAACCTGGCATCTGGATCATGAAGATATCCTTGTCAATCTCACGGTACAAGAAGGCATTCTTTACGTCGAGTTGCCAGATCTCCCACCCACAAAATGCCGCCAAGGCAATAATGAACCGTACTGAAGTCATCTTCTCCACCGGACTAAATGTCTCTTCATAATCTTCACCGTATTGCTGCGAGAATCCACGAGCCACAAAGCGAGCCTTGTATCGCTCGATACTGCCGTCTGCCTTCTTCTTGAGCTTATAGATCCATTTGCATGTCACATGGGTGATACCCTTGGGCCTGGGCACCAAAGACCAGGTCTCATTCTTCTCAAGAGCTGTCATCTCTTCTTTCATAGCTATATCCCACTGCTTCACGCCTTTGGCCTTCTCAAAGCTTGACGGCTCCCGCTCATCCAGGGGGCCAGCAAAGAAACATGAGACAAAGCTCACCATGTTTCCTCCTGTATAGCGATCAGGGGCAATGATTGTTCGCTTTGACCTCCTCAACACCTTCCCCTGACTCGTATTATCCTCAGCTGCTTCTTCCCTAGCTTCTCTTCCAGACGTACTAGGAGCATCGCTCCCCCTGCTTCCTGATCCAGAAGCCTCCGTCTCAGAACTAGAAATGGATGGGCCACCTGGTGACAAAGACAGCTCCACCTGAAGATTTTCCCCGACTCTCTCTGGCTCCTCCACCCTACTTTCTAGTAAATCAATACCAGAACTTCCCTTGTATGATGTCACCTAGTCATACACGATGTCACGAGATACAACAAATCTCCGCGTCTCCGGGTCCATGCACTCCAGCCCTTCTTCCGATCATCATATCCCACGAAGACTAGCTTCCTTTCTTTTGCATCTAGCTTCGTCCGAAGTGCATCTGGAACATGCACAGAGCAGGTGGAACCAAACACTCGAAGGTGCACCACGCTTGGCTTTTCCTTGAACATCATCTCATGCGGGGTCAACATGTTGATGGGACAGAGAGGCATCCTGTTGATGACATAAGCGGCACAAGACATTCCCTCCAACCAGAAGGACCTTGGGATAATCTTGGCATGCAACCAACACTTGCAAGTCTCCGTCAGATGATGGATCTTTTGCTCTGCAACTCCATTTTATTGTGGAGTATGCGCATAAGTAAGCTCCCTCTGGATGCCCACCTTCCTCCAAAAACTAGAGAACTCACCAGAGGTGAACTCCCCCCATTATCAGTTCTCAGCTTCTTTATCCGCGGGCGTAGCCGACGCTCCACTAGCTCCTTGAACTCCACAAACATGGCAAACGCCTCCGCCTTCTCCTTCAGAAAATATACCCAGACATATCTGGTGTAATCGTCGATCAACACCAGCATATACCTACTGCCTTTCAGGCTTCGAGTAGTAGTCGGTCCCATCAAGTCACCGTGGATACACTCCAACGGCACACTACACCTTGTCTGTGACTTATCAAACGGCAGTCGATGAGACTTGCCGAACTGACATCCCGCGCAAACATGACCATCACCGTAGGAAGATAGACAATGCGGGCCCTTGACTAGACCTTTTATCGCTATAGCCTTAAGCTTATCCATCCCTACATGCCCCAACCTCTCGTGCCATAAAACGACACTATCATTTGTCCTCATCTTGTCAACATAAGAACTTGTCGATAAAACGGACAAGTCTTTTGCCCTTCTCCCGACATGAATGACATCGGCCTTTACCGCCTCAACATTTCGTAGAAACCTTACTTCTGTTGGACTGAACAGAACGAGATACCCAGCGTCTACAGCATTGGTCACGGAGAAGAGGGTTTTCCTCATTCCGGGCACATGATAGACAATCTTCAACGTTAGTGGCCCCCTATCACTGCCCAAGGAAATAACCCCCACCTTTTCGACAGTATGCACAGTATCATCAGCAGTTATGATAGCATCATTACCTGAGTAGGGCTGCACTGAAGAAAGCTTCGACTCGTCCCCGATGAGGTGATGACCACACCCCGAGTCCACGATCCAGTCCTCCTGATAGTTGATAGGAGCCGCGGCTCCGACAGAAGCCGAGAAGGCTCCTCCCCATCCTCGATCATTTGGCATGGCCTCAGTTTCGTTCTTCCCTGCAGCAGCATGCCCTGGCTGAAGATTCACCCGACAGTCCTTCCTGATGTGAACAAGCTTTCCGCACCTAAAGCATTTAGGTCCTTCTCCCTTCTTCTTCCCTTCAGCCTTGGGAGCATAGCCACTCTCCTGATGTCTAGAAGTTGAAGGCCCATTGCCTCCAGCGGTCTTCATCTTCTTATCCCATCTCTTCTTCTTCCCTGTGAAGAGAACCTCGCCTTCTCCTCCAGACACTGACACCCTCGCCATCTTCCTTGCCAGGCTCTCCTACGATGCAAGCAAATTCTCCAGCTCCAGCAGAGATGGCTGATTTGCCCAACCCTGCACCGTCATCACAATGGTCACATACTCCTTCCGCAAGCCGTGGATGATGTGTCTCTTCAGCTTCTCCTCAGAAATTGGCTCATCAGGATCCAGTGCTGAAATATCAGCACACAAGTTCTTCATCTTCAGGAAGAACATAGAGATTGACAGATCTCCCAGAGCCGACCTAGCCAGCTCATTTTCCAGGAACTGTAGCCTCACTACATTCTTCTTGTTAAACAGCCCGTCCAGGGCTCTCCAGATCTCGGCAGCTGAACTACGCCCTAATATGTGATCGAATAGGTCAGGTGATATTGCCCTTTTCAGAGTGAACTTTGCTTTCGCATTAATCCTCCTCCAATTTCTCACCTCATGACCATTATCCCCAACTAGGACAACTTCCTCCATACTATCTTCTCCAACAACCTCCCAGAGGTCCTCGCCCAAAAGATAACTCTGTATGCACGACTTCCACTTCTTGAAGTTAGTCGACGTGACCATCTCAATTCCAAGACCTCTTACAAAACCTACTTCCATGGATTTACCACTGGTTCCTTCTTCACAAAGGCGATGGCAACTTTAAGTTGTTCACGGCTCTATCCACTCCAACCTGGCTCTGATACCATATGAAATTTTTCGTAGATCTAGGAGTGAGCAGGAATCGTACAACTTAAAGTTACAGCAAACAACCAGAAGCACATGGAACAAAACAATATTTATTGATAACAACAGGAATCTTCATTACAGAGCGAGGTATACATGGCGAGACATGATTTCTACAGTACACAAAACCAAAAGGAAAAATACAATGCTGAAGAAAGATAATTTGCGGTCTGAACACTGAAGCCGCCAAACCGCGCGGTCAGGGTTTTCACGCGAATAGAAGAGGAGACCGCCTGAACAGACTGTCGGCAACTACAACAACAGCACTGAAGCACCGCGACCTCCCGAACTCAATAGATTCTCCCGAACTCCAGCAACCCACACTGCAAGCCGCAAGACCGCCCGGACACTTTAGAAGAAGAAGTGGCCGCTGCTATCAACACAATCTGCAGAAGCTGCACAAAGGAAGTTCAATCAGAAAACAGGGCGGTCACTAAAAAAGAGACCGCAAGTTCTAGGCGCGAGTTCAGCTTACACTTGGTGCGATAATATTGCTGCTACAGTGACACCTATTTATAGGCATGGGACTAGATCCAGTCACCACCCTATGAGATAGAGTTACCGCCCTGATCGCTCGACCAAGATTGATCAACCCACGTAGTCAGTAGAAGATCGCACTGCGCTTTGAGCTCTCCGACTTCAATCCTGACCAGGAGATCGCCACTCCACCAAGAAGCCACGCGACCATGACAACCCGCATGGTCATGATGCCCACCACCAGTATTCACATACATCAGCAGATCGCCAAGAGACCGGCTTATGCGAACACAAAAGGGAGACCGCACGACGAAGAGAACCTTAGTCGGCGCACACCAACAAGAACCCCGACAGTCACCAGACTGAACTTCCGGATACAAGAACAACAACCCTGTGCGGTCAACAGCTTAACCCTCACAGTATAGAATACAGCTCGCCACGCGGTCACACAAACCAGACCGCTCGGCCTCACCTCGGCAGCCCTAGGAAGAAAGAACAGCGGTCATGACGAATAAACTGCGGCTAGACCGAATAGGTCAGACCATAGAGGAGACCGCAGAGGAGACCGCAGAGGAGACCGCAGAGGAGACCGCAGAGGAGACCGCAAGATCGCGCGGTTAGACCAGACCGCACGATCACCTCCCAGACCGCCAACTTCACACATCAACATTTTCAACACTAATTAAGGTCAATTGGCCTACACCATGCCAAATTGACCTTGCCCCTAACCTTATAAGTATATTAGGGACCCAATGGACTAAAAACCCTCATCATGGGGCCACCAATTTGGCCAATTTGACATAAGTCAACTCTAGCCCTACTTTGGTCAAACCAACACCTTTTGGATAAATTGGCCCAATTGGGGCACCACCATGACTCAACCAACTTTGGGTGATGTCAAGGGACTCAAGACACACCACTTGGACAAGTCAACCCATCAGTTGACCAAGTCAACACCTTAAGTCAACACTTGGTCAACCTTGCCTAAAAAGAGGGGAAAAAGCTAACTCAAGCTCAATCCACTTGGGCTAGGACCAATTGAAGTGACACTCTAGCCTCATGAGGCTGAAATTACATGGAATGCCATCCAATTTCTGGAGGGGGTGACTAGGAGGGATAAATTGGGAGTTTCCCCCAATTTGAAGAGAGAGAAAAGGAGGATTAATGGCATTCATGGCCAAGGAGGGCCAATTTGTTGGATCGGTAGGCGCCCTTAGAGGGGAGTGAATACGGGTTTTTAAAACATATGTTATATTTTGGAATACTTGAAATAATGCGTGATTATGAAGATGAGAATTCAAGTAAAATAATTGAAATAAAGTAGAGACATGTTTTATTAATATGAAATAAGGTTTTACAAAAGTTGATTTCTATAACGCTAGAAATCTGTGGCGAACAATAGTAGACTCTTTTTGTTTTCTATCCCGACTCGCATCCCCACAAACCGGTGGCCCTAGCCTATCCTTCCCGGATTCGGCCTCAAGCCGCTCTAGCCAATCCAACCCTGGATATGGCCTTGAGCACCCCCTAGACCTAACATAGATCTAGTCGCCAACACTAGGCGAATTTCTGCCATAAGTCCTACCCAGACCTAGTCGCCAACACGAGGCAATTTTTCTAACCGTACAAGAAATATGAAATGATAATAATAAAAACTCCCTCTTGAAGAACTTTTGAAGTTGGAGACGAAGATCCGCTGTAGAATAAGCGTTGTAGAAGAGGACGTCGTTTGGATCCGCCGTGAAGAGATTCTCCTTCAAAAATTCACAGAGCTTTCGTAGGACATCAACTTTCGGCCAAGGCAGCCTCTGGAATTCTAGCACTCAATCTCTCTCTCAGATGTGTCTAAGAAACGAGAAAAGAGGGGTCCTATTTATAGCCTCAGCGCTAGCGCCTACGCTAGTGCTACCGCCGGCGCTATCCCATATTAGGACATATTCTGCGCGGCAGAATCTTCAATCCGAGGAAACATTTCTCTCTTGCCTTCTGTGCTCCACGCTATCTCATGCGCTATCGGCTATCGCCAGGCGCTATCTCCTTCTATATGTGCTCCCAGAATTTCGCTAATCATCGCTAGCGCCGGGCGCTAGGTGCTACCGCTGGCTCTAGTGGGAATGTTGGATTTGATGGCTCAAATTTGGGGGCAACCTTCTTATGTACTCCTTGAGTCATATGGACTTTGTTTCCTGCACACTTTAAACACACAAGATCAAATACAAATAGGTTTTGTTATTCTCAAACTTAGGAGATGCGGAAGACCTTGTTCCAACAAGCTCCCCCTTTTGATAATAACAAAACCATTAATGATAAATAAAAGCATTAATATATATAAGCATGATGAACTACTTGTGTGTGTGTGAGAGTGATGACTTAGGATAATTATCGATTTTAGTATTTAAAATTGCTCCCCCTAAATACATGCTCCCCCTGAGTGAATGCTCCCCTAATATGTAAGCTATCATATTAAGCTATTATCTTAATTAATCATGTTAGGTATCATTTGGATAGCGGATCTTATTTATCATGTTAGTTCTCCCCCTTTTGTTATTAGCAAAAAGTGGGTAAGGAGGCACCACTGAAAAGTTTTGATAATAGGATAAAGGCATGATCAAGCTTTTAGAGAGAAGGAAATGATAAGGAGTTTTAGAATACTTTTCGTTGAGATAGATTAGAGTTTTGAGCATAAAGATGAATAATATAACATTTTCCAAGTAATCAATATTATCTTGTTCGTTCTCTCCGATATATAAGAGTTTTAAGCATAAAAGAATACAAGGTAAGTGTAAAGTTGCGGAAGACTTATATAAAAAAATACAATCAAACATCTTTTGTAAGACATGATGATTCATAAAATGAAACAAGATGTTTTTATTTTTGTAAAACATTTTTCTTTTTTAAAAATTATCATGAAGTAACCAAGCATGAAAGAGATGTATGAAAGAGAGACTACTACAATGTTATTCTAATTCATAAAGTCAAAACACACCAATCATTGTAGAAAGCATGCTAGGTTATCTAGTGCATTTATATTGAAAGTGTATTATAGAATTTTAGCATTAGGATCCAATACTCATGAGAAGAAGTGTTATGGAAGATAATGATGTGCACAAAAGTGTATTTTGAAGAGAGTAAACAAATGATTTAATAAAAAATACAAGATATGTGTAAAGTAAAGTGCACAATAAAACACAAATAATTTTACTTCCACAACTTTTAAGCACAAAGAAAAAATGTACAACTACCAAGGTGCTTTGCACACACAATGCTCATTAAGACTTATCAAGGTGCAAAGTAGTGCTTGGGGGATCACACAATTTTATTCTTCAATATTGATTTTTTTTATTGTGATCCGGTGTACTTAAGAATAAGTGGTTTTTATTTTAAAAATGAAAAGTTTGCACAAGTGACTTTACTAATCTTTCCAAGGTGCTCAACCTCACAACGCTTATTAAGACTTATCAGGAGGTTCAAGTAGTGCTTGGTGGAGTTATCTTTGTTAATTTATTTCATGATTTTTTTTGTACAAAGTTCTCTGAATACACTTGCTTTGCAAACCAATTGAATTATGAAAGAACAACCACTTCTCTTAATTTTATAAGAATGCAAGTAAATGTAGTGTAGATAAAATACTTGTGCAAATTTTAATTCATTGTATAATTACAATGCACAAGCAAGCATTCTTAGATTAAAAGCATATGTAAACTTTGCCAAAATAAGTGAGTGAATGATTATCATTATCAACCATAAAACATTTACTCATACTTAGAGGCATGCTAAGCTTAGTTCTACACAACTTTTATAAAACAATTTTATGCACAAATGAGTAGATATATCAAAGCATGATGAAAACAATGTTCAAAGTAGTTTACAAGATAAATTGGAACATTGTTGAAGTTCAAAAGATAGTTTAAAAACATGCTTGATTATCACAATATATTCCATACAGTTCAAAAAGAGGATCTTCATTTTTTTTATAATTTTTTATGAAGATTTTAGTTTAGATTATGCGGGTTTCTTGGATCTAGTTATTTGGTATTTCAAAATAATTTATATAGTAGAGAGATCTAGAGATTTTTAGATCAAAGGACTAGCATCGATGCTATAGTAGGTGCTAGTGCTAGCGTTAGGCGCTAGTTCTAGCGCTGGCGCTAGTGATTGTTGCTTAATTTTAATTTCTCTTATAATGTGGCAGATGGCTCCTGGAACAAAAGGAAAGAAAAGTGCAGAGCTGGCCGTGGAGGCTGCAGTAGTAGGTGTTCCATATATCGTGGAGTTTGGCATGCCTTGACACCACCAAATCATGCAGCTATTTGCAACCTCTGAGGTGTTGAATTTATTTATTTCTGATGGGTTTTCTTCAGAGTTAGTACGAGATTTCTATACGCAATTGGAAAACCCATCGCAGACAGAGCTGGATGGAGGAGTGCAGTCCTTGGTGCAAGGACAAGTGGTGACTATTACCCATGACCAACTGAGGGACGTGTTTGGATTGACCCAGCATCCAAATCGGTTGGAGATTGTTATGAAGTTTAGGGTAGATAGAGATTGGTCTCATGTGAACATGGTGCTGCATAATAGGGAATGCAGGAGTCTGGTCTCTACTTTGTCGACACTCACAGTAGACGCTCTAGTCATTAAAGATGTATTACGACATACAATTATGCTGAAGTTGGGTGATACAGCAAAGATCACAGCATAACTTAGTTATGTCACCTATTTCATTTTGGAGGAGGAAAAGTTTGACGTGGCTGACTTATTACTCTCTTTGATTCGTTATTCATACAAGTTGCGGCAGCCTTCCCGCCATAGATATAACAACTTGCACCTGGGTGGCATCATACAACGGGTCATTCAAATGATGTACCCTTCTATTAAGTTAGGTTTTTGCTTGATAGACTGCTTTCCTCCTATCTATAGTACCTCACACTTACGAGCTACATCCCACCCGGATGAGCCATCGACGTCTGCTCGACCACCACTCCGACGAGGAGCGTCATCTCGAGGGGCTTGAGATGATTCATTTGAATCTTTTTGAGAAGAAATGGGAGAGCGGATGACAAGAGTGGAGAAAGATGTTTCTGGTATAAAGAAGATGGTGAAATTCATGATCAAGGCATTAAAGCTAAAACCATCTACAACGGAGCAAAGGGAGTGGGACATCCCAGTATAGGATCCACCGCGTCATTCGATTCGGAGGACTCGCAGAAGACAATCCCCAAGTCAAAGTGTGGAGGAGATAGATGAGACAAAGTAGAGGAGTAGGAATTTCCAGAGGCAGACTAATATTTGAGTTATATAATGATTTAAGATTTGAACACATGCTTTTGGATACTGTCTGCTAGCGCTGGTGCTACCCGCGAGCACTAGCGCTATCTGTAATGTTTAATTTTTTTTTTTTCTGGATGTTTGACTATTTTTATCTGGTCCTTCTTTGGTATTTTTTTGAAGGTTTTGTTTTACGTTTTATTTATAAATTTGAAGTCATTTGAAGTGGAGATGTTTAACCAAATTTGAACTCATATGAAGTAGTATGTGTTTGAAATCATATGACTTGAGATTTTAATATCGCATAGAACATTTTGAACTCAATTTATGATATATATATATACAATGAGTTTTGGAAGAATAGATTGGTCCTTAGAAATAACGGGTATGACTTTAAAATTTGATAATTTGATTTATAAATCTGTAAGTGATAAAGTCTTGTGTCTATATGATGTCCATACAAAAAAAGATAAGAAAAGAAAAGACAATAAAGCTTATCATGAAGTAGAAAATTGGTGTATTTCATTTTTGAAAATATTCTACTTCATGCATTTGGTGATACCTAATGAATGCGAGATTTAGGTATCCAAAGGGGACCAAGTGTGGTGGTTCCTTTGGGTACCCAAATATAATGTTTAGGTTTGTGAGTAGAAATAGATGAAGTTAAAGTTTCAGTTTTAATCTTGGGCCTCCATTCAAAACTTGGTTTCTTATGCACCAAACTTTTATTGTGATAATCTTTATATTGAAGATTATGATTGTGATGATTAGGAAATTTGTGTAATGTTGCTGTTAAGTTGAGAGAAACATGATTTTGTAAATAATGGTGATTTTGACTTTGATTTGCAAATCCGTTGTGTTTATTATTTGGTTTAGTTAAAATATTCATGTTCATATTTATATTCAACATGTTTGTAGATATTTCGTGATATTGTGAATTTTTATTAATAATTTTCATAAGCACATTGATTTTTGATTTTAATTCATCATTCTTAATTTTTAAATTATGCCTAGCTTTATTATAAGCTATTGTGCTATTTTTAACAGTGGAAACAATAGAGTCAATATGATATTGATATTCGTTTTTAAATTCCTCAAATGTTTCGTCCATCTCTTTTATTTCAGTTTTATAATTTTGGCACGTAGCACAATCTCTTTTCAAAGATGAATTTTCTAAAAATAAATTTTCATTATGTTCTCTTACACAAATAATTTCTTTTTCAAGTTCCTTAAATTTTTCTTTAATATCATTACAATCAGAACAAGGTTTTAAGATTTCAATTTTTGGGCAAGATGAAGAACCTATATCACATTTAGATTCTGAAGTAGCTTTTAATCTTTTATTTTCTAAACGTAACATTTTATTAGCAATTTTCAATTTCTTCATTTTACGTTTAGCAATTTTTAGTATATGAAAATAAGAAGACGAATTAGACTTTCTTACAACGCTATCTGACGAGGTAAGATGTGAACATGACGTTCCTTTGTCGTCTTCTAGGCCTTCCTCCTTTATAGATGAATTTTCCTCTTCTTTTTATCTTGGTGTATTATTTTCTTCATCTGAGACACTTTCCATGATTTTGCTATGAGAGAGATCTTCTTGAATAATGGTGGATGCTTGTATGTCCTTCTCCTACTGTGTTTGTTCCATACCTGTGAGAGGAAGATCATACATTTCTTCAAGAAATTTTCATATCTTGTATGCACTAGAAAAATAATAAATTAATTTGAAAACGTCATTTGATAAACCACAAAATAAATAGTGTTTCGATTTTGCATTAATATGACATTCCTTTTTATTTGATTCATCCACTAGTCTAACTATTGCTAAATTCAATGCTTCGATATCTATAGTTTTAATAAATTTTTTAATTACAGTTTTCCATCCTTTATAATGTGTTCCTTCAAATAAAGGTGGTTTAAGAGATTTTTCTTCTTCATAAAAATTTACCCCACTAGTAGAAGCGAGATCATGAGATGCCATTATTCCCGGTTGTTAAGCCGATTGGAATAAAATCGCCCTGATACCACTTGTTGGATCGGTAGGCGCCCTTAGAGGAGGGTGAATAAGGGTTTTTAAAACTTATGTTATATTTTGGAATACTTGAAATAATGCGTGATTAAGAAGATGAGAAATCAAGTAAAATAATTGAAATAAAGTAGAGACATGTTTTATTAATATGAAATAAGGTTTTACAAAAGTTGATTTCTATAAGTGCTAGAAATCTGTGGCGAATAATAGTAGACTCTTTTTATTTTCTATCCCGACTCGCATCCCCACGAACCGGTGGCCCTAGCCTATCCTTCCCGGATTCGGCCTCAAGCCGCTCTAGCCAATCCAACCCCGGATATGACCTTTAGCACCCCTAGACCTAACCTAGATCTAGTCGCCAACACGAGGAGAATTTCTGCCCTAAGTCCTACCCAGACCTAGTCGCCAACACGAGGCGAATTTTCTAACCGTTTACAAGAAATATGAAACGATAATAATAAAAACTCCCTCTTGAAGAACTTCTGAAGTTGGAGATGAAGATCCGCTGTAGAATAAGCGTTGTGGAAACGGACATCGTTTGGATACGGTGTGAAGAAATTCTCCTTCATGAATTCGCAAAGCTTTGGTAGGACAACAACTTTCGCCCAAGGCAGCCTCTGGAATTCTAGCACTCAATCTCTCTCTCTGATGTGTCTAAGAAATGAGAGAAGAGGGGGTCCAATTTATAGCCTCAGCGCTAGCGCCTGCACTAGTGCTACCGCCGGCGCTATCCCATATTAGGACATATTCTGCGCGGCAGAATCTTCAATCCGAGGAAACATTTCTCTCTTGCCTTCTGTGCTCCGCGCTATCGCCTGCGCTATCGGCTACCTCCAGGCGCTAGCTCCTTCTATATGTGCTCCCGGAATTGTGCTAATCATCGCTAGCGCCGGGCGCTAGGTGCTATCGCCGGCGCTAGTGGGAATGTTGGATTTGATGGCTCAAATTTGGGGGTAACCTTCTTATGTACTCCTTGAGTCATATGGACTTTGTTACCTGCACACTTTAAACACACAAGATCAAATACAAATAGGTTTTGTTATTCTCAAACTTAGGAGATGCGGAAGACCTTGTTCCAACACAATTGATCTCCCAATTGATAAGGATTCATCTCCTCTGGCTGTTACAAGAAGTTTGGGGGTTTTTCCTGCTCACATGGGGGATGAATCAAGAGGAATTCAGATGGCCGAAATTCACCATTAATGGTGATAATGGAGATTGATGGTTTGGCTCTCCCCCTCCCCCAATTGGATCTTATAACACCTTCAGTGGATGAAGTGGAGGAGTTTCCTCACCTTCCCCAAAGGAATCAAGCACCAGAAGCTAGGATCGCATGGCGCTGAAAGCTCCACTTCCGGCCATGGCGACTTGCCGGAATTCGCGCCACCAAACCCCCCACACAGGTCTGATTCGCCTCCTCTCCCTTAGTGCTAGATCTTATGATAATTTGGGGCTTGATCCGAGCTCAATTGGGCTCGGATCGTGCTTCCGAAAGGGCTTGATTTGAACTCTCTTTCCCCTCCTCTAAACCCCGATTCCGACCACCTCCGGCCATCCAACGACCCCATATCGCCGTCCACCACCTCAACGGAGGTGGTGGTGGCATTGGCTGGTCGGGAAGAGGCACATGTGACTGGGAAATCGTCGCAAAAAGAAGCCCAGGATGGGCTGTCGCGCGCCGTCCATCCATCAGGGATGATGACCATGAGCCGTAGGAAATGTCGTGATTAGTTATTCGCAGATTTAAATGATTATCTTATAATGTTATTTCATTTTGAAAGTGAGGCCGTTGCTGAATAGTCGATCTGAGTTCAGTGAAAATAGATAACTGATCCTTCGGAGATTGTTATGCTAGAGAAGAAATTCGTCGATCTGAAAGTTGAGTTCGTCGAACTGAATATAGAGTTCGTCAAACTGAAATAATTTGTCGAACACAATCGGGAGTTCGACGAACTGAATCTAGAGTTTGTCGAACTGAAATAATTCGTCAAACACAATCGGGAGTTCGACAAACTGAATCTGGAGTTCGTCAAACTGAAATAATTCGTCGAACACAATCTGGAGATCGGCGAACTAAATCTGGAGTTTGTCAAAGTGAATTAGTTCATCGATCACAATTGGGAGTTCGGCGAACTGAATTTGGAGTTCGTCGAACTGAATTAGTTCGTCGAACTGAATTAATTCGTCAAAAATAATCTGGAGTTCGTCGAACTGAATATGGAGTTCGTCGAACTGAGAGAAAATCTGCTGAACTGGCTGGAGAACTGAATTTGTCGAGCTGGGAAGCAATTTCGTCGAACTGAAGCATGACGCTCGTCGAACGCAGAACGGATTTCGTCGAACGCAGGTTGAAGTTCGTCGAACGCAGAGACATGGAATTTCCTAAGTCATATCTACTCAGACACACTTTAAACCTTGACCCTAAGACTATACAATGGGGTCAACTTAATCCTAATCAATAGATGGTGATCCTAGACCAAATCAGTAATAGGGTTGTTCCAACACATTTTGTCACAATTCCTGCAGTATTTCATTTTAATTATTAAAAAGACTAGGTCCCCTCATATGAAAAAGTGCCCAACATGAATGTTGTAGCCCTTTGTGTCTAGATTAAGCAAAAATTTGTTTCAGGTCAATAGGGGCACTATAGCACACTGTGGAGTCATTTTTCTAGGACTGGTCCCTAGGGAAGGACAGTCATAAATTCTTGAATATCTTTCTATTGGTAAATCGTATGGCCTTGAAATTTAAAACCTAGGCTATTTACACATACCCACACATCGTACCCAAAGATGGGAATTTTAGGAGAACCTTTTCCTAAGGTTTTTATAATAATTTCATAAATCAAATATTAATTAATTAGTGGGTCAAATGACCTCCAATGCCCTCCAAATTTTGGTGGGTGCTCCTTGGGGTTATTGTATGACCTTGGTACAAATCTCAGCCCAATTGGGACTGATTTGGTTGGGTAACTTGTCAACCCAAGTTAGGTCAAATTGGGTCAAAGTTAGGGCATGGTGTTTATCTTAGGGTATGGTGGTTAGAACTCATCACCATGAGTTGAAACCTTGGCCACTGGTTTATGATCACCTAAAACACCTTCATGAGTAAGATGGGGTGGTGTAGAGTTGGATATGCCCTAGGACCCTAGTTTTACCTCTTGGGGTGCAAATAGAACCTTGTGAAGGCCATGTGGTCAAAAGCCCTAGAATGGACATGGAATTTAGGAGATATGTTCGTGGGGGTGTGATTATGCTCTAGGGAATTTTGAGAGAATTTTAGGAGTACTTATTTCCCCTAAATTAGGCCATAACCCCAATAGGGAAATTTCTTATAAGAGATATTTACATGTTCAAATTGCCTTGGATGGTAATGAAACCTTGGTAGTGCCTTTATAATCATAAGATGGACCTCTGGTAATTTCTGTATAATTAAATAGGTGATTTAACCAGCACTTCATTCACAAGGCACTTATTGTACCTTAATCTTAAGAAATATAATTAGGGGTTCACAACTCTCTAGAAAAATGTGCAACTTGGTGATAGGTGATGAGTCCAGTTTATATAGTGATTTCCGGACTCATCTGGGCTAGTTTTCATGCACTTGCACTTCACTTTAGGCCTATTTTCAATTCTATTTGATCACATTGCCCATTTCATTGCTTAGTGCACATTTATGCCCCATCTTGGTGTGATTTCATGTATTTATGTGGTCTAGTATATTTTCATGCAGGTCCAAGGGTTGTGCGACACTCGGGATGGGTACTGGGGGATTTTCGGCCTAAAAAGCCTCTGATCATGCGCATTCCTTCGCGCACGACCAGGCGCACGACCACTGGTGGTGCGTTAATTCCCTTCCCTGATCGAGCGACGGTGCACGATCATTGGCCTTCTTCGCGCACGACCACTGGTCGTGCGCCGCTGACCGTGCGCTTTTGTGCAGATTTGGGTCGAGCTACAGGTTCTTCACGCACGATCAGAGGCATTCCTTCGTGCACGACCATTGGTCGTGCGCCTGATCGTGTGCGTTGTTTAATTCTGCTCCGTCTATAAATAGACAAGCGCGATTTTAGGTCGGGATCGACCATCCGACTCCGCCCAGCTCCACGGTTTTCCACATTTTCTGCAGGGTTTCTCCTCCTTCTTCACCGCCCACCTTAGGGAGGATCTCCGGGCAAGCTTTCAACGCCAAATCTTTGCCGGAGCTTCCTCTCGGCCATCTCCTTCATCCAAGAGCTTCAAGAAAGGAGTCAACCTAACCTTGTTCTTCAAGATCCGAGCAGCTTGTGTGATCATTCCTCCGGTTCCTGACACGAAGAAGACGGGTCATTGGGAGGAAGTGACAGCCCTCCTCTACCCCGGACGCAGTTGAGGACCGAGTTTGGACGCGGATTGACAACCCAGCGATTCCTTCCGTGAATCCTCAACAAGACTTCGGAGTCGGTCGATTTCGCACACTCACCTCCTCTTGTAGTTGATAGTTTAGTTAGATTTCTTATATGTTTCATGAAGTATACTTTTATTTGTTAACATTAGTAAGAAATCATGTCTATGTGATTGAGTAATCTTGTTATATTTTCATTTGAGGTGTGCCTTGTGGTGTGGATTGTTTGTTGTGTTGTGCCGCCCTAACAATTGTTAGTGGTGTGCTTTGCGAAGAGGTGCTTGCGACCCTCATTCCGCCGCTCTCTCCACTCCATCCGCTAGCCTGCTCGTCCATCCGCCTAGCGATTCGGTGCATTGTGGCCCGTGTAGTCTTCCATCCCGCCTGGCGAAGCAGTGCGCTCAAGGACTGCATAGGAGTAGTCGTAGCTATTTTATTTTGTTTTCTGCAATCCAAACCAAGCCTGCCGCAATCCATCCAACCTTAAGGACTTCAATCTCAAGTCCTCCTCAATAGTCAACTCCACCTTACTGTGTTCCTTCTGAGATCGATACTCGGGGATTTACTCCTCATTTTATATTACTTGAACGATCGGTACACTGCCGTTTCATGCCGCAGTCAAGCTACCGCCTATAGCGGTGTGCGAGATTTGCGCCATCAAGTTTTTGGCGCCGTTGCCGGGGAACACAGTCGTGTGAGTTTCTGGAGAGGGAGACGAGAGTTAGAAGTTCTTCCATTGTGTATAGTCCTCTTGTTATTTTGTTTGCTTTTTATTTAATTTTTGCTTTTCTTATTTTTATTAATTCCCACTTTCCTGTTTAATTTTTTTAGGCAAGTTGTTCCGAAGTACTTTTAGTTGATTGTGTAGATTTTCTTGCAAAGAATTTCAATTTTTGTTATATCTGCATCCTTCAAAAAAATTTATTCCTGGACTGAACCTAGCATTTATGACAAGATGAGCGCTTATATCGATCAAATGAGGGAATTAAATGCTACGTATCGTAAGGGCTTTGTTTGTTTAATTTGTAAAAGTGAAAATCATGTTTTGAAGGACTGCCCCAGTATTTTACCTATTCCAATTCCCGACTGTAGTCCTTCACATCCTGATGACAAAGTCCCTATCGCTCAGTCTTTACCCGTGGAGGGAATCGAGCCCTCAACCCCCGAGCTTATTTCTTGCATGGACTCTTCGCTCCCTGTATATGGCTTTACTACTAGTGATGACGATGATTCATTTGATGGCCAACAAGGTGAGATTTGGGAGCTCCATGATGAACCCGAGTGGGATGAGGAGAGTGTTCTCTCTAGTGGGGAGGTGCTTGCAGATATTTTTACGGAGGAACCTGATATTTTACTTTCTGATTCTGATGTTCCTCCAGTTTCTTTGCATGCTTTTTTTACACATTTTTCTTATGATCCTGTCGAAGATTATTTGCAGAGTGATGTTTTGGAACTCCAAGATGAACCGAAGTTGGATGACGAGGATGACCTTTCTGATGAGGAGTTGTGCACCTTTTCATTGGTGATGGAGATCTGCCGCACCACTAATTCCTTCGAGTTCTCAGATGCACCTCATTTTGATTCTTATTACACCGACAGTGATCAGGCTTGGGAACCTGCCAGGAGTGACACCGGGGCCACTCCTCCTTTATTTGAACCTTTTACTTCTTCATCTATTTTATTTCCTAATCATCCCTCTTTTAATGCTAATATTGATAAATTCATCCTTCCTGCTTCCTCGCCTACTTTATTGTCTGATATTTCATTTACCCCTCTGCAGGTGCATGAATATCTAGACCCATTTTTGGGCAATTCTGTGTGGCAGTCTTGGAAGGAAAAGCAAACGGCAATGATGAAATCCATCGCCTATTCCACCTCATCATCATTGCCTGCTTTTTCCTTGAAAGACTGGGTGCAGGGTGGAAAGCGTTACTTCATCCATGACCGCAGATTGGAGGAGAGGAAGAGGATGAAGAAAGATGAAATATGGAGATGGAAAGCTCCTGATCTTCTGATGTGCTGCTATCGGGTCTTCAGACCCATTTCGTTCATTTTCAGTTACTATTTTAAATCAACTTATAGTTGATCATTTTGAGGCATGTAATATTTAGGATTTACTAGCTTTTGCTTTATGCTTAGACTATTATTAAAACTGCTTAATACAGGTATTAAGTCCAGCTTAAGGACGGTAAACAAAAGCGTTGCTGGGAGACAATCCAAGTTTTTGTTGCTAACCCGTTAATTGTTTAGTGTTATATATTTTTGCTTGGAGCCTTTTGCCTGCAGGTGTGCGACAATTTCTTTTGGTGGCAGATTTGGATTTCCTTCGCAGTATTAACGCCAATCTTCTGGTATGCTCATATCTGAGCATAGGTACCCTCTTCCTTAGCATCTCATTATTCTCATTGTCATAATTCATGTGATTGTCCAATTCAAGTCTGGGGGGGAGTGTACCGAGTGTTCACTACACGTGTACATGTTTTTGCATACCAGAAGAATATTTTTATTTACGTCATATTATAGCATACACCACTGCACCCATTATGCACACACTTACTTGCGAGTGCTACCGTGCCAAATTTCCTTTTGGAATGGAGCCGGGAAGTCAATTGTGTTAGCTAGGAATTGTGGTTTGGAGTACGATGTTGACTCCAATATTGTTCTAATTGAATACTCATGTTTTGCATAGAATTTTGCGTAGAAGCTATTTCTATTTTCATGCTTTGTATATTTATTCTTATCTAATCTAGTAATTAGAGTTTTATTTCACTCAAAAGCATGAACCTGTGCCGATCTACCGGTAGTGTAGGTGAGTTGGTATTGAACGCTAGATTCGTATTTCTCGAGTCGGGAGAAAGAGTTATCTTTCTCGGTGGCTAAGAACTTGCCCCTAGCAACTCTCGAAACATAGGCACCGTTAGCATGATGTAGGCCATTCTTTGGACCGTTTGAGCTTTGAGCCAAAACCAGAAATTTACCCTTGCTAACCAATTTTGAGCCTATCCCACCTTTTCTCTTTAGCTCCACCGCTCTCGCTTAAGCCAAGATCATCAAACCTGTATACGCACGTGTTTTGAACTTTATAGTATAACTAATTATTGTGATGTGCTGTTTTTGGCTAAGTTGAAAAAAAAAAAGTAAAATAAAAAGGGTATTTGTGAGCTGAAATTGAAATGATTAGCGCTCCGAAAGAAAAAAAAATCCGAGTTCTTTACATTCTAATTCAGAAGTTTTGAATTGTTTGATAGGAATTACTTTATGTTGGGTGTTGGCGATGAGCACATCAGCTTTATGTGTTGCCGGGGTTTTACAAATTGTATTGCTCAAATGTGTTAGGTGCGTTAGCCTCCGAGTTTATCATTGTATATCCTACCGCAACCTAAGCCACATATTTACCCGAAAGCCCTATTGACTAGTGTGTAGTTTTACCTAATGCTGTGGAGAGAGTGCGAAAGTGCGAGCTTATGGCTCCCGACACCGATGGATTTCGGTGGAGTTAGTTACGTATCCCGTATTTGTCGAAATACTCGTCTGAGCGCGTCTCTACATCCTCCCTACACGTGACTGGCAGATCTCACTTGGTTCAGCTTTTGAGTAAACTAATCTCTTATTTACTATTTTAGATATTTGTAAATTACTTTGCATAGTAGAAATTTCTTCTACGAAAATTTTATGTACGTGATTATTTGATTTCGCATATTACTCCTAGCCACAATCACCTTTCTAACCCTTATTTTTCCCGTCCGCCGAGAGTTGTTTGCTCGGGACGCGCAAACAGGTAAGTCTGGGGGTGTGATGAGTCCAGTTTATATAGTGATTTCCGGACTCATCTGGGCTAGTTTTCATGCACTTGCACTTCACTTTAGGCCTATTTTCAATTCTATTTGATCACATTGCCCATTTCATTGCTTAGTGCACATTTATGCCCCATCTTGGTGTGATTTCATGTATTTCTGTGGTCTAGTATATTTTCATGCAGGTCCAAGCGTTGTGCGACACTCGGGATGGGTCCTGGGGAATTTTCGGCCTAAAAGCCTCTAATCGTGCGCATTCCTTCGAGCTCGACCAGGCGCACGACCACTGGTCGTGCGTTAATTCCCTTCCCTGATCGAGCGACGGCGCACAATCATTGGCCTTCTTCGCGCACGACCACTGGTCGTGCGCCACTGACCGTGCGCTTTTGTGCAGATTTGGATCGAGCTACAGGTTCTTCGCGCACGATCAGAGGCATTCCTTCGCGCACGACCATTGGTCGTGCACCTGATCGTGCGCGTTGTTTAAATCTGCTCCGTCTATAAATAGACATGCGCGATTTTAGGTCGGGATCGACCATCCGACTCTGCCCAGCTCCGCCGTTTTCCACATTTTCTGCAGGGTTTCGCCTCCTTCTTCACCGCCCACCTTAGGGAGGATATCCAGGCAAGCTTTCAACGCCAAATCTTCGCCGGAGCTTCCTCTCGGCCATCTCCTTCATCCAAGAGCTTCAAGAAAGGAGTCAACCTAACCTTCTTCTTCAAGATCGGAGCAGCTTGTGTGATCATTCCTCCGGTTCGTGACACGAAGAAGACGGGTCATTGGGAGGAATGACAGCCTTCCTCTACCCCGGACGCAGTTGAGGACCGAGTTTGGACGCGGATTGACAACCCGACGATTCCTTCCGTGAATCCTCAACAAGACTTCGGAGTCGGTCGATTTCGCACACTCACCTCCTCTTATAGTTGATAGTTTAGTTGGATTTCTTATATGTTTGATGAAGTATACTTTTATTTGTTAAAATTAGTATGAAATCATGTCTATGTGATTGAGTAATCTTGTTATATTTTCATTTGAGGTGTGCCTTGTGGTGTGGATTGTTTGTTGTGTTGTGCCGCCCTAACAATTGTTAGTGGTGTGCTTTGCGAAGAGGTGCTTGCGACCCTCATTCCGCCGCTCTCTCCACTCCATCCGCTAGCCTGCTCGTCCATCCGCCTAGCGATTCGGTGCATTGCGGCCCGTGTAGTCTTCCATCCCGCCTGGCGAAGCAGTGCGCTCAAGGCCTGCATAGGAGTAGTCGTTGCTATTTTATTTTGTTTTCCGCAATCCAAACCAAGCCTCCCGCAATCCATCTGACCTTAAGGACTTCAATCTCAAGTCCTCCCCAATAGTCAACTCCACCTTACTGTGTTCCTTCCGAGATCGATACTCGGGGATTTACTCCTCGTTTTATATTACTTGAACGATCGGTACACTACCGTTTCATGCCGCAGTCAAGCTACCGCCTATAGCGGTGTGCGAGATTTGCGCCATCAATAGGACATTTCTGAGCACTAGGAAGCTCTGTAAATTTTTATATAATTTTTGGAGATTTTTATCAGTAGGCTACTTCACAACATGCTCATATTAGGATTTCTTTGGAATATATATTTATGTGGTTAATATGCCTTTATAAATTCTAAAATTGGGCCTGAGAACTTTTCTAATCAATATAAATGTCTGGTAATATTCCCATAATTTTTAGACAAGAGTGTTGGTGGTTGCTCCTTTAATTTCTAATTTTGGTTAAATATTCAATGTTATAATAAGAGGACAATTCCTGATTGTAAAATTGTGACACTCTGTATTTACTGTTATTTGGGCATGATAGATTTATCATAATTTTATGAGTGTCATGTCATGAGAATACCTTACACTTCGTGTTCATATTCATACTTGGCAAATGTTGGAGAAATTATATTAAATGCCAAATTATTAAGGAAAAATATGATCCTATGGATTTAGTCTTAGAATAACATGATAGACTCCCAGTAATAATCTTGAGTCAGTTGGATGAATATTTGGAGTACCTCCTCTTATGAAACTTATATAACTCATTTGGTCTGCGTATAGTAAAACTGTAAAACCTTAGTACTTTATGGATCATTAGGTGGGAATGGAAGATAGAGGTTGTACCTAGACTTGTTGAGAAGATGTGAGGCCACCAAAAGGAGTTTAGGTGATGAGAGTGTGCTTGGTGAGTTAAGGGTAAAGTTGTGCTCGAAATTGGCGATTAATCGCCTTTCCCTTGGAGAGTCATAAACCACCTAGGGTTAATACAAGTGAAACGGTAAGAGGGCTATGCATATGGGTAGATACCAATAACCTTAAGTGTCTTGAGAAAGGGAGCCTTGGGGTGTCATCCCATTATAGTTCCTAGTACCATAGCGAGCCCCTTATCAGGTAATCGTCGGGAAGTCCAAGATTAACCATAAATTGTAGGGTTAAGTTGTATACAGGATTAATTTAGTAATATACTCACTCACTCTCCATTGTCACGGGTATGTTGGTTGGTTTTTTTTTCGAGCGGTTGGATCGGTGGTTGAAGCAGCGGACTAGTTATTCCGGTGAGCTTGTGTCTCAGTAATTCTTGTTGGTACGGACGGGTTGGTCCGGTGAGCCGTTGGCCCGGAAGGTTATGATGACTGGCAGGTTAGCCGGGGAGTTTATGGCACGGGATATAGTAGAACATGTTTGCATGTGCATGAAGGTGGTGGGTCTTCGGTATTGGACGGTCGTTCTTGATGGAGCATGGTCTTCTGCATCTCCTAGGTTTGAGAATAACAAATCCCATGTGTATTTGATCTTGTGTGTTTAAGTGTGCAGGATAACAAAGTCCACATGACTCAAGGATTACATAAGAAGGTTGCCCCCAAAGTTGAGCCAACAAATCCAATACATCTACTAGCGCTGGCGGTAGTACTACCGCAGGCGCTAGCTGCCGTTCGACGAACTGTTAGCGGCGCTCGACGAAATTCTCATCATGGCGTTCGATGAAACTTCGCTTGACGAACTCTTAGCAATGGTCGACGAATTCCTGTTCGACGAAATATTGGCTCGGAGCGAAATTGCCGGGAGAACTTATAGAAGGAGATAGCGCCAGGCGATATCCGATAGCGCAGGCGATAGCGAGGAACACAGTTGGCAAGGGGGAATTGTTTCCTCGGATTGAAGATCCTGCCGCGCAGAATGTGTCCTAATATGGGATAGCGACGGCGGTAGCGCTAGCACAGGCGCTAGCACTGAGGCTATAAAAAGGACTCCTCTCCTCTCGTTTCACACACACATCAGAGAGATATCAGAGAGAGATAGAGTGCTAGAATTCCAGTGGCTATCATGGTCGAAAGTTGATGTCCTACCAAAGTTCTGCAAACTTCTGAAGGAGAATCCATCACGTCGGATCCAAACGAAGTCCGCTTCTACAACGCTTATTATACAGCGGATCTTCGCCTCCGACTTCAGAAGGGAGTTTTTATTTATTTTCATTTCATATTCTTCTTGTAAACGGTTAGTGAAATCGCCTCGTATTGGCGACTAGGTCTGGGTAGGACTTAGGGGGAAACTCGCCTCGTGTTGGCGACTAGATCTAGGCTAGGTCTAGGGGGTGCTCTAGGCCACATCCGGGGAAGGGTTGGCTAGAGCGGCTTGAGGCCGAATCCCGGGAGGATAGGCTAGGGCCACCGGTTCGTGGGGATGCGAGTCGGGATAGAAAACAAAAAAGAGTTTACTATTCATCGCCACCGATTTCTAGCGTCATAGAAGTCAACTTTTGTAAAACCTTATTTGATATTAATAAAGCATGTCACTACTTTATTTTAATTGTTTTACTTGACTTTCTATTGTCTTAATCTTGCATTATTACAAAGCTTTTAAAATATCACTAAAGTTTTGAAAACCCTTATTCACCCCCCTCTAAGGGCGCCTACCGATCCAACAAGTGGTATCAGAGACAGGTTTTATTCCAATCGGCTTAACAACCGGGAATAATGGCGTCTCATGATCTCGCTTTTCCTGAGGGTCAAGGGGTTAGTCGACCACCTCTCTTTACTGGGTCAGATTTTAACTACTGGAAAAATCGAATGATGTGTTTTCTTATGACCATGGAAGTAGAAGTATGGAACATGGTAGAAGTTCGGTACTCTCCTCCTACAACTGTAGTGGGAGAGGTGACATTAGCAAAACCAAAAGATAAATGGGACGAAAATGATAAACTAAGGTGTAAAATAATGCTAAAGCAATGAACGCTTTATATTGCGCTTTAAATAGGACTGAGTTTAATAGAATTTCTGCATGCACAACTGCTTATGATATTTGGAATCAATTTGAAGTAACTCATAAAGGTACATCGCAGGTGAAAGATGCAAAGCTATTCCAACTGGAATCTGAATATGAAAAATTCAGGATGGATACCGAAGAGGACATTAACTCGATGTACACCCGCTTCACCAAGATCGTCAACGCTTCAAAAGCACTTGGAAAGACCTACTCAGATGGGGACTTGGTGAGTAAAATTATTCATTCCTTACCGCCAAGATTCAATCCAAAGGTGACAGCCATCTCGAAGTCGCATAACTTAAGAACACTCCAGATCGAGAACCTTATTGGGAATCTCAAAACCCATGAGATAGAACTTCAGATTTAACACGATGAATACAAAAAAGAGCCAAAGAAAAAGGCGCTAGCGCTAAAGTCAAAGAAGGAGAGCATCGAAGATGATGATGAAGATGAAGAAGGTCTCCTGGTGAAGAACTTCAGGAAGTTCATCAGGAATCCGGAAAGAAGGAACACATTCCGCAAATACTTCCAAAAGGATACTCGACGAAAGAGATCTTCCTCTTCATCAAGGAAAGAAAAGGAAGCGAAGATGAAGAAGAAAGACCACCACCAGAGTGCTACCACTGCAGAAAGACCGGGCACATTCGGAGCTAGTGCCCAAAATATCAAAAGGAGCAAAAAGAACAACACAAAGCAAAAGAGAAGAAGAAGGTACTGAAAGCCGCAACTTGGGATGATTCTTCCTCTGAAGAGTCAAACGAGGCTGAGTCAAGTAGCAAGGAGGAAGCAAACTTATGCTTAATGACAAAAAGCAACGATGACGACACCAGTGTTCTTAGCGACACTGAGGTAATTCCTCCTACTTTCGAAGAACTCTATGATGAATTTGTTTTAACTTTCAAATCCTATGATCAATGTAAAGATAATATTATATTAAATCGTGAAAATGAAGCATTATCAAAGAAAATCATAAGCTCACAATCAAAAATTGATTTCCCTTGAAAAGAGTGTGAGCACTCTTTATTTAAGACAAAAGAACTTGAAGTTTCTCTTTCTAAGGCCCTTGCACAAAACAAAACTATTGCAAAAGAAAAGGAGGACTTAGAGAGAAAACTAAAAACCACTTTTCTACAAATTGAAAATAATAAAAAGGGATTTGAAAATAAATGTGTTTTGATTGTACAAGAAAATACTTTTCTTAAAAAACAAAATCATGACCTCAATATTGCCATAAAAAAATTCAGGATTGGTAAAAAATCCCTGGATATGATTTTGGGAAACCAATGTTATGGTTCTGCAAAATTTGGGGTCGGATAAAAAAGTGAACCCTACCGCCCAGCGCTAGCTACTAATGCCGGCGGTAGCTCAACTGATAAGAAATCTTCTATTTTTGCTAATGTCCAAACATCATCTTGCAAGACCAACGTAGAAACTCAGAAAAGGGTCTCAACCCCCTTTATTTCGTGTGCTAATTGTCTTAAGTTTGGACACACGTCTAGCTCTTGCAGGAATATAAAACAACGATTATTAAAACAAATCTGGGTACCTAAGAAATCCACTTACTCTTTGGGTGGTACCTCTTGGGTATCTGGATCTTTACTCTCATTTTCTCTCTAGATTTGCACGAAGGCTAAGGAAACTAAAGACGTGTGGTACTTGGACTCAGGCTGCTCCAAGCACATGACGGTCAACAAAGCAAAATTCCTTAGCCTAGAAAATAAGAAAGGAGGGATCATAACGTTTGATGATAATGGTAAAGGAAGGATCATGGGAGTTGGTACAGTGGGTAACGAATCTTTTCTTATCTCAAATGTTCTTTATGTTAAAGGTTTGAAACATAACTTAATATCTATAAGTCAACTATGTGATAAAGGATTAGACGTATTATTTGAATCATCCACTAATCTTTGCAAAATAGTTAATCCTAAAACAAAAGATGTATTACTAACTGCACCTAGAATTCACAATGTTTACATAGTTTCGTTTCATGATCTTTCCAAATCATCTGTAAAACGTTTTATAACCAAAAATGATGAATTTGAACTATGGCATAGACGTTTAGGTCACGCCAGTACAAAGCTCATTTTAAAACTAGCAAAAAGGGAATTGATTAGAGGATTGCCTAAGTTGAATGGAAATTTATCTTCACTATGTTCACCATGCCAAAAAGGAAAATTTACAAAATCATCTTTTAAAAGCAAAAACGAAATTTCTACTTCAAAACCATTACAACTAATTCATATTGATCTCTTTGGTCCCGTTAACACCGCAAGTCTTGGTGGTAAAATATACACCTTCGTTCTAATAGATGATTTCTCAAGATATTGCTGGACTTTATTTCTCTCTTCCAAATCTGATGCATTTTGCGAATTCTCAAAATTATGTACGCGCATTCAAAATGAACTAGATTTAAAAATAAAATGCATTCGCTCAGATCATGGAGGTGAATTTGAAAATGAAAACTGTAAATCTTTTTGTGAAATGTTAGGTATTAAGCATGAGTTCTCTGCTCCACCCACACCTCAACAAAACGGTGTTGTAGAACGGAAAAATAGGATAATCCAAGAACTAGCACGCACCATGTTATCTGAATATAAATTACCTAAGTCTTTTTGGGCCGAAGTCGTAAGCACATCATGCTATGTAATGAATAGAGTTATGCTTCGCCCATCTCAAAATCTCACACCATATGAACTATATTTTCAAAAGAAACCTAACGTATCATATTTTAAAGTATTTGGATGTAAATGTTTTATTCTTAATACAAAATACTCTTTAGGAAAATTTGATGAGAAATGTGATGAAGGAATATTTCTTGGTTATTCTTCAACCAGTAATGCCTATAGAATATTCAATAAATGATCGAGTAAGGTTGAAGAGTCTATTAATGTTAAATTTGATGAGTTTATTCCATGTGCAGAGAAGCCTTCTACAGGTACAAATGATGAACCTTTTCCATCTTTGGAGCACGACGAAGAGGAACCGTCAAAAGTAGAGGAGGAGAAGTCCAATGAAGTTGAATATGCACCTCCAAGCGTGTTGAACTTCTCAAAAAATCATCCAAAAGAGCTAGTCATTGGGGAACCTTCTACTGGGGTAAGAACTCGATCCTCTCTTCATGAAACATTTTCAAATATTTGCTTTGTTTCTGAAATCGAACCTAAAAACATTTCCATCGCTTTAAATGTCGAATTTTGGTTTTTGGCTATGAATGAAGAGTTAGGACAATTTGAAAGATATAAAGTTTGGAATCTAGTAGATAGACCATCTAATCATCCAATTATCGGAGTAAAATGGATCTTTAAAAATAAATTAGATGGTGAATCTAGGATTATAAGAAATAAAGCACGCTTAGTCGCTCAAGGTTATTCTCAAATCGAGGGCGTAGATTTTGAAGAAACTTTTGCACCCGTTTCTCGCTTAGAATCTATACGAATATTTTGGCATTTGCGAGTTTTAAACGAATAAAATTATTTCAAATGGATGTTAAAAGTGCCTTTTTAAACGGGTTTATAAAAGAAGAAGTTTATGTAGAACAACCCCCCGATTTCATAAATGAAAAATGCCCTAATCATGTTTACAAATTAGAAAAAGCGCTTTATGGTTTAAAACAAGCGCCCCGTGCATGGTATGATCGACTTACATCATTTTTGTTAATGCACGGTTATGTTATGGGAAGTGCCGACAACACACTCTTCTTTAAGCATAATAATAACGATCTAATTATTTTACAAATATATGTTGATGATATCATTTTTGGAGCCACTAATGAAGAGTTGTGTAATGAAGTAGTATTAGTAATGAAAAATGAATTTGAAATGAGTCTTGTAGGAGAACTATCATATTTTCTTGGTTTTCAAATCTCACAACAAACTGATGGCATCTTTATTTGTCAAACAAAATATGTTCACGATATGCTTAAACGATTTGGATTTGAAAATCTCAAACAAGCTTCTACTCCCATGAGTGCTTCTTTAAAACGAGGAAAAGATGAATCTGGAATTTCAATTGATCAAATGCTATATAGAGGAATGATAGGATCTCTTCTTTACTTAAGTTCATCTAGACAAGATATAATGTTTGCCGTAAGTTTATGTGCTCGCTTTCAAGCCAATCCAAAAGAATCTCATTTAAAAGCGTTAAACGTATTTTTCGTTATCTATTATGGTCATCTAAATTAGGATTATGGTACCCACACAATGATTCATTCACACTCCACGGCTATTTTGATTCGGACTACGACGGGTGTTTACTAGATCGAAAAAGCACTAGCGGTACTTGTCACTTTCTAGGACCCTCTTTAGTAGCTTGGTCTAGTCGAAAACAATCTTCGGTTGCACTCTCCACCACGGAGGCCGAATATATCGCACTTGGTAGCTGTTGTGCACAAGCTTTATGGATGAGTCAAACAATAGAGGATTTTGGATTTCATCTTAAGAACATTGATCTTAAATGTGACAACAAAAGTGCAATAGACCTCACATATAATCTCGTACACCACTATAGATCCAAACACATCGATGTTCGTCATCATTTCTTTAGGGATCACATTAAGAAAGAGCATATAAAAGTAAGCTTCATTGGCACAGACTCTCAACTCGCTGACATATTTACTAAACCTCTTCCCGATGCAAGATTTCGATTATTACGACTTGAGTTAGGTGTCCTAGATCTTTCGAGTTAAAACACATTCACAAAACAAAATTTTTGCAAGTTTTAACCATCGAAAACATCTCCTAAAAATCTGAGATTTCAGCATGAAACTACTATTGAGACACTTAATCAAGATCAACAATTAAAAATTCCTAAATCATAAAAAATCGTGTACTATTTCCCGCGCTAGCGCTAACGCCGGCGCTAGCGTACTTATGTGTTTTTCTGTAATTTTAAAATTTCGAAATATTCCTTAAAATGTATTAATCTATATGTACTATTTGTTTTTGCACTTCTGATTGTATTTTATTTTTGAAAAATCAAATACAAAAATACAAAAGTTAAAATTACAAAAAATATGTTTTGTTTAAAGTCTATTTTTGAAAAATCAAATACAAAAATATAAAACACTGAAACTATAAAAAAAACTGTATGAATTTTCCTATGAGAATCAAGCATGATTTAATCTATTCCTTAGAACTTCTATAATGTTGCACTTTATTTTTTCAAACTCTTTGAACATTGTTTTCATCATGCTTTGATATATCTATTACCATGTGCATCAATTATATTGAAAGTTGTGTAGAACTATGCGTAGCATGCCTCTAAGTATGAGTAAATGTTTTATGTTTGATAATGATCTTTATTCACTCACTTATTTTGGTATTGTCTACATTTGTGTTTAATCTAAGAATGCTTGTATATGTTTTGTATTAGTACAATAAATTAAAATTGCACAAGTATCTTACCTACACTCCTTTATTTGCACTTTTAAAAATTAAGAAAAGTGGTTATCTTTTTCATAAATTTTATTGGTTTGCAAAAACAAGTGTATTCGGAGAACTTTGTACAAAACAAAAATCATAAAATAAAGTGACAAAGATAACTCCACCAAGCACTACTTGAACCTCTTGATAAGTCTTAATAAGCGTTGTGAGGTTGAGCACCTTGGAAAGAATAGTAAAGTATCTTATGCAAACCATAACTTTCTTTCAAAATAAAAACCACTTATTCTTAAGTACACCGGATCACAATAAAAATCAATCTTGAAGAATAAAACTAGGTGATCCCCCAAGAACTACTTTGCACCCTGATAAGTCTTAATGAGCATTGTGTGTGCAAAGCACCTTGGTAGTTGTACATTTTTTTTCGTGCATTGAAGTTTGTGAAAGTAAAATTATTTGTGTTTTATTGTGCTCTTACTTTACATATTACTTGTATTTTTGATTAAAACATGTGTTTAAGCCACTCAAATATACACTTATGTGCACATCATTATCTTCCATAACACTTCTTCTCATGAGTATTGGATCCTAATGCTAATTCTATACTATTCTTTACTTATGAAATGCACTAGATAACCTAGCATGCTTTCTACAATGTTTAGAATGTTTTGAAACTATGAATTAACATAACATTGTAGTACAATCATTCTGATATCATTATTTCATGCTTGGTTAATTTATTACTGATTTTAAAATGTTTACAAAACATCTTCTTTATAAATTAAACTCCTATATTTTTTTTAATTATCATGTCTTACAAAAGATGTTTGCTTGTATTTTTCTAAGTCTTCCGCAACTTTACATTTACCTTCTATTTGGCTATGCTACAAACTCTGATTTATGACAATATTGTGATGAAAATAATTCTAAAACTCCTTCTCATTTCATTCTCTACAAGCTCGATCATGCTTTTATCTTATTATCAATTCTTTAGTGATGTCTCCTTACCCGCTTTTGCTAATAACAAAAGGGGGAGAACTAACATGATAAATATTAATCTGCTATCAAACTATAATGCTTAATTAAGATGATAGATTACATATTAGGAGAACATTCACTTAGGGGAAGCAATCGACATGCTAAATACTAAAATTATCATAAGTCATCACTCTCACACACACAGAAGTATGGTTCTTCATGCTTATATATTAATGCTCTGATTTATCATTAATGGATTTGTTATTATCAAAAGGGGGAGTTGTCGGAACATGGTCTTCCGCATCTCCTAGGTTTGAGAATAACAAATCCCATGTGTATTTGATCTTGTGTGTTTAAGTGTGCAGGATAACAAAGTCCACATGACTCAAGGATTACATAAGAAGGTTGCCCCCAAAGTTGAGCCAACAAATCCAATACATCTACTAGCACTGGCGGTAGTACTAGCGTAGGCGCTAGCTGCCGTTCGATGAACTGTTAGCGGCGCTCGACGAAATTCTCATCATGGCGTTCGATGAAACATCACTCGACGAACTCTTAGCAACGGTCGATGAATTCCTGTTCAACGAAATATTGGCTCGAAGCGAAATTGCCGGGAGAACTTATAGAAGGAGATAGCGCCAGGCGATATCCGATAGCGCAGGCGATAGCAAGGAACATAGTTGGCAAGGGGGAATTGTTTCCTCGGATTGAAGATTCTGCCCCGCAGAATGTGTCCTAATATGGGATAGCGGCGGCGGTAGAGCCGGCGGTAGCGCTAGCGCAGGTGCTAGCGCTGAGGCTATAAAAAGGACTCCTCTCCTCTCGTTTCACACACACATCAGAGAGATATCAGAGAGAGATAGTGCTAGAATTCCATAGGCTATCTTAGCCGAAAGATGATGTCCTACCAAAGTTCTGCAAACTTCTGAAGGAGAATCTCATCACGCCGGATCCAAACAAAGTCCGCTTCTACAATGCTTATTCTACAGCGGATCTTCACCTCTGACTTCAGAAGGGAGTTTTTATTTATTTTCATTTCATATTCTTCTTGTAAACGGTTAGTGAAATCTCCTCGTGTTGGAGACTAGGTCTGGGTAGGACTTAGGGGGAAACTCGCCTCGTGTTGGCGACTAGATCTAGGCTAGGTCTAGGGGGTGCTCGAGGCCACATCCGGGGAAGGGTTGGCTAGAGCGGCTTGAGGCCGAATCCGGGGAGGATAGGCTAGGGCCACCGGTTCGTTGGGATGCGAGTCGGGATAGAAAACCAAAAGAGTTTACTATTCATCGCAACCAATTTCTAGAGTCATAGAAGTCAACTTTTGTAAAACCTTATTTGATATTAATAAAGCATGTCTCTACTTTATTTCAATTGTTTTACTTGACTTTCTATTGTCTTAATCTTGTATTATTACAAACTTTTTAAAATATCACTAAAGTTTTGAAAACCCTTATTCACCCCCCCCCCCTCTAAGGGCGCCTACCGATCCAACAGTTCACACCGATGTCAATACATTGACTCAGCAAGTGTGGACCTTACACTTAGACATATAAATCTGGTGGTCCATCCAGTAAGAGTACACAGATGCTCCGCAGTTTTGCGTTGAGGCGTACGATAGGTCTAGGTTAGGTAGTGTGAATAACAACCTAGAGGTGGGCGAGGCCCAACCCACCGCTTCCATTTTCCACTACGGGAGTATCCTGGGAGTCTTGCTAGCTTCAAAAAGGGGGAACTAAAGGTCTGTGCGCATAGAGTCGAAGTGTGTGAGTTACACTTGTATGAATATAACATAGACTGCATAACTCTGCATGTCATGGCATAAATATTGCATTTCAACCCCTACCCCTACCCCTATCATATAAATTGGTTATGGGACTCTTTATACAATAGGCCTTGCTAAACAACCCCTTGGTCTATAGGTTTGTATGAGCACTCCTATAAATCAATGGTTACTTTTTCTATTATAAACACGTCTTTACTTACTATACTTTACTTATTCATTACCCTGTTTTACTTACTGCTTCAATTATCTATATACATATGTGTAGTTGTAGAAACATTCCATTTAGATTATGCCCCTGTCACCTGCTATTGTTTATACCCCTTGATGTCCTCTGCTTCATCCTTCCCGCACGGTGCCTAGGAGTCACCAGGGGAGGGGTGGGGGATTGGCTTAGTCTTTTGACTAACGGTCGGTGTACCTTATCATTTTAGGGGACCGAGGAGATGCTGCAGCATCAAAGTGGTGCAGACGGAGGCTGGCCAGTCTAGTACAGGAGCACAAGTTTTAGGATCAGTGAGTGTTTAGTAGTTTTCTTCCGCGAGTGATCTTGTAGTGAGGACATGATGTACAGGGCATGTGCCCTTTATTATTATAACATTGTTATTTCAGTTATACCATGTGGACATTTATTATATAAGATAATATTTTGGGAAAAACACTGCAACAACCAATATTTCTCCAAAAAAATACTGCAGGTTAAATAATAATAAATAGACTCAAGATATCATTGAATAACAAGACCTTGTTTATAAAAATACTTAAATCTCCATGACGCTAGAGATCGGAGGCGATGAATGGGACAACCTTGGGATTTCTATAGCGGCCCTAAACAAAGGACCAGTTGGCTCTCTCCCTTTACTCCCAGGAAATGTCTTCGAGCCGCTCTTCACCTTCCTCTCAGGAAGGGTCTTAGAGCCCCGCTAGGTCTCCCAGATCGAGATGTCCTCCCAGGACGATTTCCTACGGAACCCTCCCTGGATTCCGACGCCCTCTCTAGTTAATTTTTCTTCACACAAAACAAAGAGAAAAATTGAAGTTTGAATTAGAAAGATATAGAAAGTATTTCTCCCTCAAACAACAAGATCCTCCGTAGAGCGGTGAGCGATCGATGCTTCTTAATATCATTTCTCTTTCACTCGATCAACAACGAATGGTCATTATATACTTTGCTTTTTGGAGGTCGTCAAACTAGAGCGGGAGGGAGATAGCTTTCTTTTCCTTGCATGGAGATGGTGGTTCTCTGCACCAGAGGCGGCGGTGGAACCCTATTCTCGTATGTGTTTGTCTCTCTAATTTAGGAAAAGAATCGAGACCTTCTATAGCTGATTCTTTAGAGTTACTGTCGGTGGTAGGCTTACAGCGCGGCAGTAGTATCATTATGCGCTTTTGCCAGCTGTCCAGAACCAGATCAGGAAGGTGCCAGAAAACATTCTCTTGCCATCTTTATATAGCGTTGAGGGGCAGCAAATGCGGCACAGTAGCATTCACGTCAATTTCTTCTCCATGACAACAGAGTCATCCCATCTACATAATCTTCTCATTGATAGAGCTAGCGCGTGGAGGTATGCTAGCACCCGCGGTAGCATTCACGATGAAACCATCGAGACAGTAAGTCTTCTCGATGGCACCATTGAGACGTTATGGCATTCATATCGACGCACAAGCCTTTACATCGAAATTTGCCTTCAGGTCGATAGCAAGTCCCGTTGATATGCTAGCGCTAACGGTAGGACTTGCGCCCGATGGTAGGTCAGAAAGATTGGAAATCTCGACGTCTTCACACCTGTAAACCAACACTCTATTCCCAAGACATGTATGATCAAATACATTATTATGGGATTTGATATTGTCAAACTAAGGAGATGCAGAATGTATGATTCAACAAACTCCCCCTTCTGATAATATCAAATCCCTTTCATGAGATATAATCAATTCTTATCATTAAGAGCATGGTATAGTGTAATCAACAATAATCATGAAACATGAATAGGTTTATAGATTAAGATCCAGCATAAAGTATGAACTTGCTCAAAAGAATTATGTCCCCCCCTACATACGTGCTCCCCCTATCATTTTGCACTCTATAAGAGTATCTCTCTTGATAAGTGATCTTCCCTCGATGACTAGTGTGTGACTAGTTTATGAACGTTCTCTATTCCCCCCTTTGATGTTAGCAAAAGGGATGGTCTTGATCAAACTAACATAGATATATGTGAGATGCAGCGGAGTTGAAGAATAAATGCACACATACAAGTAAATCATGATAGTAATAAGGGTTGACAGAAAGAAAATCAGAGAATTTACAAAGACATGCGTCAAAACGCACGAGAAAGTCAAAATACCACTTAAAATTTGAGCAGTTTTTCATTTTAAAACTTGGTAATACATATATGAATTGGACACATGTCACAAGACTTAATACACATGAAATTTCTCACAATGTCACAAGATTTAGAAAACTAATTCAAAGGAACATTGTATGTATCATGAATAGCAATATTGTATTAGTACAGACGTGCAAGAGATAGATAATGCAGTTCAAGTCCAATTCTTATGCATGGGAGTGATATAGTAAACAATGACACATGTTCGTGTAGCATCAATTGAAATAGCATCAAGTGAAATCAATTTTATTAACAGATATATATCAATAATTCTATATGCTAACATACGAGTAATGAAGTGATAAATCATGTCATGTTTGTTAGTCTTACACAGATACCAAGTATAGAACTAGGGCACTAATTCATGTTCCGGGTTGGTACAAGATCGTAACAATTTTTTTCACCAAGGTGCTCATCCTCACAATGGTCATGAAGACCTATCAGGAGGAGTGAGTAGTGCTTGGGGAAAATCCTTGTCAATAAGATTGATAGTATATGCTTTTCATTATTTATAGCACTATCAAATTTTTCATTTTAATTTTCTTTCTTTTAGACAATGTTCCCGAATCAAACGAAATCTACCCACATAGATAGATACACTTTAACTCGTATACACAACCCATTTACCAATATAATTTTGCCCACGATTTTATGCCAATATTGCTAAGATGAGTATCGCGATATTGATTTATCATGTCATTACTAGATTGTTAGACACAATATCACGAGTTATTTCATGTAAGCATTTGGATTTCTACTCGAGTGCATTTTCAAAGGATGTGTGGATGTGCAAAATCATTGTCTAGACTAAATCCTCACAAATACTTTGAGGCATATTAAACTTACATTACTAATCACTTGGCACTCAGTAGTGGCTACCTTTATATTAGGACATATCATGACGAAGACATACAATCTATACAAGAATTAGAACTTATAAATCAGACATAGTATGTAATCATGGAGCTTCAATTTCATGTCATGTATGCCCCTTTAGCATGAGCATTTTCAGTGTTTTTTTAAGTTTTTCAAAAGATAAACACACAACAACAAACATAAAAAGGAAAACATGTTTTTGTGATTTATGAGTTTTCGGTTTTTATGTGTTTTTGGTTATAACAAAAAACTGGAAAGAAACTAAAACCAGACAGAAGTACAAGAGAAATAAATAAAAAAAATCAGAAGAGAAATTGATGAATACATTAAGAATAGCTACCGCCGCCGTAAGACTGACGCCTGACAGTAAGTAACAAAACACGATTTCTCGGAAAAATAGTCCAGATTTTGACAGTTTTTGCTTCTAATTACATCCCAATATGATTGTAAGCAAAAATATCAGTTATGGTACATGATAATTATGTTGAAAGATCGAAAAACCCCAATTCTAAGTGAAGCAGAGAAAATTGAGCGTCGGGAAGGGCTTTGGTAAATGTATCCACAAGCTGATCGTCAGTCCCAATAAATGTTACTCTCACGTTCTCCTTCTTATTGTGATCTCAAATAAAATGATGACGTACATCAATATGTTTGGAACGAGAGTGGTGAACCGGATAATTCGTCAAGTCTATGGCACTTTTGTTGCCGCACCTGAGTTCAACATTCTTAAAGCTTATACCAAAGTCTTCTAATGTTTGTGACATCAAAAGTGCTTGAGCGCAATAACTTCCTAAGGCTATATACTCGGCCTCGGTAGTAAAGAGGGCAGCATAATTCTTTTTCCTACACGACCATGAAACTAATGTCGGACCAAGGAAGTGACAAGTGCCACTCATGCTCATACGATCAAGGGATCGTACAGCATAATCTGAGTCTGAATACCCATGGAGTGTGATGTCGGTGCTATGTGGATACCAAAGACCAAGATTTGGGGTGCCTATGAGATAACTAAAGAGATGTTTAACAACTTTCATATGAGATTCTTTAGGATTAGCTTGATATCTAGCACAAAGGCACACCGCAAACATAATTGTTGGGTATATTGCCCTCAATAGTACCTTGATTTGAAGAGGCATCACTCTCAATGCTAAGGACATATTGTATTTGATGAGCTATACTTGTGTAAGATATACAGGTGCAGGTGACTCAAAAGGAAGGGCCAAACATGCCCTTTGATGTGGAGAAATCATCTTCCAAAAGATGAAGTTTTGTCTCAGCCGAACCGCTGAGACGAGGGGGGCAAAACCGCTGAGACGAGGAGCCGTCTCAGCATATCTGCTGAGAAGAAGGTGCCTCCGCTGAGAAGTTCATTATACGCTGAGAATCAGCATGGTCGTCGAACTAGGCTCAACATTCGTCGAATGCTGTACGCTATTCGTCGACCGCTGAGATGAGGTCAAAGTAGAAACCACTGAGACGAGATCAAAGCTGAAGCCACTGAGAAGACACACTAGGAAAGATCGTCGAACGCTAAACGTCATTTGACAAACGCTGAGACGAGGAGCCGTCTCAGTGGAGCCGCTGAGAAGACACGCAAGGCAAGTTTATCGAGCGCTGAGCTGGCAAGATCGTCGAACGCATGGGACACCTTGTTTGTCGAACGCAGAGTGTTCCACATTCGTCGAGCGTAGTCCTTCTCTACGGAAAAGTAGGGCGGCGGGTCCTGCGGCTAGGACTAGTTGCATAAAAGTTGTGTGGGGTCCACCAGCTTCTCCCATACCTCTCAGCAGATAAGCTAAGAGCCATTGAAGATCAGAGATGTATAAAAGGAAGAGTTAGGGCATATTTGAAACTCTCGGCAATGTGCGAAAGAGATCAACTGTTATATTGACGGCTGAAGCTCTCATCTTCTTCCTCCTGCTCACTGAACAACAAGAAGAAGAAAACAGAGAAATAAAGTTAGCTCCTCTGCAAGAAGGAGCAAGGTGATCTTCCATCACTCTGTCGAAGAGGAAGATCATGTTAGTTGATGTAATCAACATCTTCAGCAACAGGAAGCACAGTCAGTGCAGGATCTACAGGAGAGTACATCTACTGTAGAATAAATTTCTAAATCATTAATCTGTAGGGCATCTTGCCTGAGCTATAAGACCATTTGGTCTGAGTTTGTAGGAACCTGAGGGTTCTGAGCTGTAGGGCTGAAGGCCTGAGTGTAGGATCTGGAGAAGATCTGAGGTAGGGCTTAACAACCTGAGGTAGGACCAGGAGCTGGTCTGAGCTGTAGGAGGAGGAGTCCTCTGAGTGGTAGGACCTGGGAGAGGTCTAAGTTGTAGGACATTATTGTCTGAGCTGTAGGAGGCTTTATCCTCTGAGTTTGTAGGGCAGCTGTTCCTGAGGTAGGAGCTGTGATAGCTCTGAGTTGTAGGGACTTGTGTCCTGAGGTAGGATCATTCTTGATCTGAGAAGTTCTGAGGAACTTGTGCTGTAAGCTCTTTGAGCCGAGTTTGGAGAAGTTGGCCCTATCTAACACACTGTTAGAAGGGTGGACTGGGAAAGTGGACTACCCATAGACACACTGTCTTTGGGGAACCACTATAAATTATTGTGTGCTTTCTGTGTTTGCTTATTTGCTTGAACCAACTCTGAAAACAGCTAAAGCTAATCAAGTAAAATTTAAAAGACCTATTCACCCCCCTCTAGGTGACTTAGACTTCAAACCTTATATTCTTTCAGTAATATTGGGTCTAGACGCACTTAGATATAAGAGTGATCTGATCATACCTCTAAAGTTATTTGATCCATCGAAATGCTACTCTCATCCTTTCCAAGTTTTAGTGATGCACTCATTGGAGTTTTTGCTTGTATCAGATTTTCAAAACCGAATCGATTAAGCATATATTTTATGTATTTCGATTGGCATATAAAAATTCCATCAGTCTTTTGGAAGATATGAAAGCATAAAAATATGTTAATTCACCTACCAAACTGATTTCAAATTCAGTTTGTATCAGTTGAACAATTTCATTACATAGTGTTTCATTGGTGGCACCAAAAATTAGATCATCTACATTGATTTGCAATATAATTAGATCAGAATCACTATGCTTTAAAAATAGAGTCATATCCGCACTCCCCATCTTAAAACCATGTTTTAAATGGAAGATCGTAAGTCTATCATACCAAGCATGGGGTGCTTGCTTTAGACCGTACAAGTCTTTCACTTGTTTGAAGACATGATTTGGGTGATCAACGCTTGTAAAACTGGGTGGTTGCTCAACATACACTTCCTCCTTAATATTACCATTTAGGAAGGCACTTTTGATGTCCATTTGATATAATTTTATTCGTTTAAAACTTGCAAATGCAAGAAACATCCTAATGGACTCAAGGCGAGCAACCAGTGTGAAGGACTCTTCAAAGTCAACAACTTCGATTTGTGAGTAGCCTTGAGCAACCAACCGTGCCTTATTTCCCATTATCCTAGACACACAATCAAGTTTATTTTTATATATCCACTTTAAGCTAATTATTAGATGGTTACTAGGACGCTCTGCCAACATCCATACTTTATTTTGCTCAAATTGGTTTAATTCCTCGTTCATGGCTAAGAAACAAGATTCATCATTTAGTGCTTCCGAAATATTCCTGGGTTCTATTTCAGATATGAAGCTTAAGCTTGAGAAAGATTCATGCAAAGCTGAGCGAGTCCTAACCCCATGTGAAGGCTCTCCAATTAATAGATCTCGTGGATGTTGTTTTAAAAAGTTTAGAGTGATTGGAGGCTTATATCCTTCAACATGAGTTTGATCATTAAATTATTCCTCTTTCTCCACTTCCTCATCTTCCAGATGTACACCATCTCCATCATTATCTCTAATTAATTCAACTTCAGGATTTGGTGTATTTTCATAAAAATGCACATGAATCGATTCTTCAACTACCGAGGTTCTTCTATTGTAGACCCTATAGGCACGACTCGTGGAAGAGTATCCTAAAAATATGGCTTGGTCAGATTTTTCATCGAATTTTCCTAAGTGATCCTTGGTGTTTAGAATGAAACATGGGCAACCAAAGACCTTAAAATATGAGACATTCGACTTTTTATTAAAATATAGCTCATATGGAGTATGCTTTAAGATAGGGCGAAGCATGGTCCGGTTCATCACATAGCATGCAGTGTTGACCGCTTCAGCCAAAAAATATTGGGGCAAGCAGAACTCAGATAGAATTGTATAAGCCAATTCTTGCAAAGTCCGGTTTTCCTTTCCACTACTCCATTTTGCTGTGGAGTGCGCGGAGCAGAAAACTCGTGTCGAATTCCTAAGGTGTTACAAAAATTTGTAAAGTTTTCATTCTAAAATTTTCCCCCATGATCTAACCTAATGCATTTTACTTTTAAATCCATTTTGTTTTGACCTTTAGTGCATAGGATAGAGAATTCAGAAAAAGCATCAGATTTGGAAGACAAAAAGACAGTCCAAGATAGTCGTGAATAGTCATATATCAATACAAAAGTATACCATTTACCTCCTAGTCTGCACGTACTAATAGGCCCAAAAATATCCATGTGAATTAATTGTAGTGGCCTAGAAGGGGTAATGTCAGGTTTGATTTTAAAAGATGATTCAGAGAACTTCCCTTTTGGCACGGAGTACATAAAGAAGTCAAACTACCATTTAATAGTGGAATACCACGTATTATCTTTTCTTTTGATACTTTAACCATTAATTAGCTCTCGGAATGAACGAGCCTCCGATGCCATTGTCCTAGCTCCTCATTTTTTGCTACTAAGCATCGTAGATTAGAGGATGATAAGTCCTCAAATTTAATAGTGTAAACATTATGATTTATAGGTGTTTTGAGCAACACGGTATTCATTTTAGCGTCTAAAATTTTGCATGAATTTGTCGAGGTTTCAAATAAAACATTTAAGCCCTTATCATATAATTGAGTAATAGAAATTAGATTATACTTTAAACCCTCTCCAAATAAGACATTTGAAATAGAAAATGCTTTATTACCTATGGTGCCAACGCCTAGAATGCATCCTTTGTTGTTGCCTCCAAAGGTCACCAGTCCTCCTTTCTTCTTCTCCAGGCTAAGGAATTTGTCTTCTTCTCCCGTCATGTGCTTAGAACACCCAGAGTCCATGTACCACACGTTCTCCTTATCCTTCTCCTGCCAATATACCTAGAAAGAAGATGAGGGTAAGGATCTGGTTACCCAAGTTGTTCCACCCATAGTGTAGGTAGATGACTTTGGTACCAAGACTTGCGTTGCTTTCTTTTGACCTTTCCTCAAACATGAGCTAGACGTGTGAACAAATTTTTTACGTTTGGAACACAAGGTATAAGCGGTGGATGGTGCCCTTTTTGTGTTAGTTGAACCCGTGCTGGAAGATGGTGAAGAGCTTCCAGAACTTCCAGAAACATTTTTTTCTTTTTCTTAAACATATTTTTATTCTTTGCTGGAGATGAACTACTCAAGGCGCTAGTTCTAGCGCTTGGCGGTAGCGCTTAGCTTACGTAGCCCAGCCCAAATTTTCTAGATCCGAAGCACTGTGCTCCCAGAAGCATATTCAATGATTTCTAGCATATCCAAAATTTCTGGACAACACAGTTCAAGTCTTGAATCCTTGCTTTCAAGGTGGTGTTTTCTGTGACCAGCATCAAATACCAAATAGCGAACTGTTTTCTATTTTCATCCACTTGCGTAAGAGAAATGTGAAGCCTTTTCTCTAGAAACTTCTTCTCGTTTGTAAGACTTTCTACTTTCGAGGAAGCCTTGGAGAGGCTTTATTTTAGTTCATTTATCATTGCCACCGAGTGAAAACACTCTTGGCACTCGACTTTCTCCTTTCCGCATTTGGTGAGTCCATCATTTAAATCCCTCAAATCTTTTTTATTTTCTTGTTTTCAGATTCGAAGGAATTTTTCTCTAACAATAGCTCGTCAAGTTTATTACACAATAATTCATAGGTTTCATATAGCTCATCATATGAAGGAGGGATTACCTCAGTATCGCTTTGAACACTGGATTCACTATCAGATCCATTGTCGTGCTTCCCCATGAGACACAGATTTGCCTCATCCTCACTGCTTGAATCGGAAGTGCTTGGCTCGTCTGATCCGGCATCGTCCCATGTTGATGCTTTTAGCACTTTCTTTCTTCCTTTATCCCGGTTTCGTTTCTCTTTTTCTTCCTTTTGAAGCTTTGTGCATTCCCTTTTCACGTGCCTAGATCTGTGGCAATGGAAGCATTCTGAAACTGACTTTTCATCATCAGACTCTGTCCTTTTTGATGGTTTGTTCCAACTCCTCTTCTCTTGCGCTCCTTTCTTCAAAAATTTCTTTAAATTTCTTTACCTCTTGGGATTTTTCATGAATCTTCTAAATTCCCGTACATATAAACTCTCTTCATCATCAGAGTCTTCTACTTCCTGCTTTCCCTTGTCCGCCTTGAGAGTAAGTGCTCTCTTCTTTGGCTACCTTGGATATTCCTCGCTTTTGTTTTTCAGCTCCAACTCAAGGGTTTTCAGATTCCCAATGAGGCTTTCGATTTCCAAGGTGCTGATTTTGTGAGATTCAGTAATGGCGGTCACCTTTGGGTTTAACCGTGGAGGAAGAGATCGGAAGAATTTTTCGCACCAAGTCCCCATTGGAAAAAGACTTTCCAAGTGATGGAGAGGTATTCACAATCTTCGTGAAGCGAGTGTACATGCTATCCACCTCGTCATCGATCTCCATCCAGAACTGTTCAAATTCAGATTCTAGTCGAAACAACTTCGTCTCTTTCACCTATGACGTACCTTAATGCATTTGTTCAAGCAATCGCTAAATATCATATGCAGTTTCACAATTGCATATTCTATTAAATTCAATTTTATCTAACAGACAAAAGAGAGAGTTCATTGCTTTCGAAATAATGGTGCAAGTTAATTTACCTGCATCATCCCATTTATCGCGAGGTTTGTTAAGCATTTGTTCTCCTATAGTGATAGTGGGTGCAGTGTATTTCATCTTACAATGGCCCATACGTCCATGTCTTGTGTCATCATGAAAATTTTCATTCGAGTTCTCCAGTGACTATAGTCACTCCCCATAAACAGTGGAGGTCTGCTCACACCATGACCTTCATGGAAGGCATGAATTACGTTGGTCATTTTACTTCATGAGTTTAATCCCTTTTTAAAGTAACCTGATCTGATACCACTTGTTGGATCGGGAGGCCAACCAGAGAGGGGGGGGAGGGGTGAATATGGTTTTTAAACAGTTCTTTGAGTGAATAATTCAAGCACTGCAGGAATGCACGCACTGGGGCTAGCACTGGCGGTAATCCTACCGCACGACCTTAGCTCTGGAAATAACATAATTACGGTAGGATAATATTTCGGGAAAAACACTACAGCAACCAATATTTCTCCAGGGAAACACAACAGGTTATATAATAAAATATAGACTCAAGATTTCATTGAATTACAAGACCTTATTTATACAAAAACTTAGATCTCCATGACGTTGGAGATCGGAGGCGATGAATGTGACAACCTTGGTTTTTCTATACCGACCCTAAACCAAGGATTGGTTGGCTTTCTCCCTTTCCTCCCAGGAAAGGTCTTCGATCTGCACTTCACCTTCCTCCCAGGAAGGGTCTTAGAGCCCCACTAGATCTCCTAGATCTAGATGTCCTCCCAGGACGATATCCTATGGAATCCTCCCCAGATTCTGAAGACCTCCCCGGTCGATTTTCCTTCACACAAAACAAAGAGAAAAATGAAAGACTGAATAAGGAAGAGATTGAAACTATTACTCCCTCGAACACCAAGATCCTCCGTAGAGCGGTAAGCGATCGATGCTTCTAAATATCATTTCTCTTGCAATCGATCAACATCAGATGGTAATTGTAGACTTTGCTCTTCATAGAACGTCAAACTTGAGCAGGAGGGAGATAACTTTCTTTTCCTTGCATGGAGATGGTGGTTCTCTGCACAAGAGGCAGTCGAGGAACCCTATTCTCGTAAGTGTATGTCTCTCTAATTCAGGAAAAGAATCGAGACCTTTTATAGATGATTCTTTATAGTTACCGCCGATGGTAGGGTTACCGCGTTGCGGTAGTATCTTTATGCAGTTTTGCTAGCTGTCCAGCACTAGATCATGAAGGTGCCCGAAAACATTCTCTTGCCATCTTTAGATAGAGCTGCGCGGTAGCAAATGCGGTGCAACATCATTCATGTCAATTTCTTCTCGAGAACAGCAGAGTCATCCCATCATCATAATTTTCTCATTGATAGAGCTAGCGCCCGCGGTAGCATTCACGATGAATCTGTTGAGATAGTAAGTCTTCTCGACGGCACTGTTGAGATGATATGACATTCATCTTGATTCAATGGTTAGCGCCCGCGGTAGGTTATCGTGTGGCAATAGTCTTCTCAACGATATCATCTCGACGCACAAGTCTTCACATCAATATTTGCCTTCACGTCGATAGCAAGTCCCGTCGATCTGCTAGCACCGGCGGTAGGACTAGCTCCGAGAGATAGGTTAGAAAGAGTGGAATTCTCGAAGTCTTCACACATATAAACCTGCACACTATACCCAAGACATGTATGATAAAATACAATATGGGATTTGATATTGTCAAATTAAGGAGATGCAGAATGCATGTTTCAACATCTTTGTAGCACTCTTCATACGACTTTTCTTGGGACTCTTCGTAGGATCCTTTGTAGTACTCTTCGTAGGACTCTTCTTTGGACTCATCGTATGACTCTTTATAGGACCCTTCGTAGTACTGTTCATGGGATCCTTTATAGGACTATTTTGGGACTCTTTGTAGGACACTTCGTAGGACTCTTCATAGGACTCTTCTTAGGACTCATTGTAGGACTAATTTAGGACTCTTTGTAGGACTCTTTGTAGGGGTCTTTATTAGAACCCTTTGTAGGACTCTTAGTAGGATTCTACTTAGGGCTCTTCGTAGCACTCTTCATAGAACTCTTTGTTGGACTATTCTTGGGACAATACGTAAGACTCATTGTAGGACTCCTTATAGGAGTAATCATAGGAATCTTTGTAGAACACTTTGTATGACTCTTCATAGGACTCCTCGTAGGTTTCCTAGTTGGAAACTTTGTCAGTCTCTTCTTAGGACTCTTCTTTGTTATATTCTTAGGATTATTGTTAGGAGTCTTCTTAGGACTCTTTGTCTTATTTTTCGTAGGACTCTACTTAGGATTTTTTGCATGACTCTTTGTTGAACTCTTCATAGGAAACTTCATCCCACTAGTTGTAGAACTCTTTGGTCAATTCCTCGTAGGATTCGTTGTAGGACCCTTTGTCAGACACTTTATAGGACTCTTCGGTGGACATTTCGTAGCAAACTTTGTAAGACTCTTCATTGTACTCTACTTAGAACTCTTCTTTGGACTCATTGTAGGACTCTTTGTAGGACAATTCGTAAGACTCTTGTTGGGACTCATTGTGTGACACTTCTTGGGAGTAGACTTTAGAAGCTATATAGAACTATTCATAGGACTTTTTGATGTTCTCTTCATAGGACTCTTCATTGGACTCTTGTTAGGAATATTCATGGGATTCTACATAGGAATCTTCGTAGGAATCTTCATTGGACTCTTTGTAGGACTCTTCTTAGGACACTTCCAAAGACACTTCATAGTATTCTTCGTAGGTCATTTCGTTGGGCTCTTCGTAAGACTCTTCGTAGGACTAATTGTTGGACTCCCCTTGGGACTCTACTTAGGACCCTTGGTAGGAATTTTTGTAGGAATATTGTTAGGACTCTACTTTGGACACTTTGTAGGACTCTTCGTAGGACTCTTTTTAGGACTCATCTTAATTATCTTCCAAGTAATCTTCATAGGACTCTTCATAGGAATCTTTGTTGGACTTCGTAGGAGCTTTTGTAGGACTCTTTTTTTACTATATTTAGGACAATTTTTATTACTCCTTGTAGTACTCATCGTAGAACTCTTCATTGAATTTTTTGTAGGACACATTATAGGACTTTTCGTCGGACTCTTAGTTGGATGCTTCATAGTGCTCTTCTTAAGACACATTGTAGTTCTATTCTTAGAAATCTTGTTAGGACACTTCTTTGGATTTTTTGTAGGGCTCTACATTGAACTCTTTGCAAAACTCTTAATAGGACTTTTTGTGTGTCACTTCGTAGGATTTTTTGTAGAACTCTTTGTTAGGGTCCTTATAGGACTCATTATAGGACACTACATGAGACTCTTTGTATGTCTCTTTGCAGGACATGTTTTTGGACTCTTCTTAGTAATCTTCGTAGGATTCTTCATTTGACTCATCGTAGAACTCTTCGTAGGATCTTTGTTGGACTCTTCGTATGACTCTTCATAGAAGTCATTATAAGACTCTTCATAGGACACTTGTTAGGAATATTCATAGGACACTTTGTAGGACTCCACGTAGGATTCTTCGTGGGACTTTTTGTAGGACTCTTCGTAGGAATCTCTGTATAACTCTCCATAGGACTCTTCGTAAGACTCTTTGTAAGACTCTTCATTGGACTCATCGTAGGACTCTTTGCAGGACTCTTCATTGGACTATTCGAATGAATCTTCATTGGACTCTTCGAATGAATCATCATTGGACTCTTCATAGAACTTATGGTAGGACTATACTTAGGAAACTTTATAGGACTCCTCCTAACACTCTTCGTAGGAATCATCGTAGGAGTGTTTGTAGAACTCTTCGTAGGACTCTTTGTTGGACTCTTCATAGGACTCTTTGTGTGACTCTAGCTAAGAATCTTATGAGGACACTATTTAGGACACGTTGTAGGACACTTTGTATGAATCTTCATAGGACTCTTCGTAGAAATCTACCTAGGACTCTTCTTAGAACTATTTGTAGGACTCATTGTAGGACTCTTTTTAAGATTCTACTTAGAACTCTTTGTAGGACTCGACAGGACTCTTGGTAGTACTCATTTTAGGGCTCTTCTTAGTTCTCTTCCTAGTACTCTTCATAGGACTCTTCGTAGGACTATTTGTAGGACTATTTTTAGGAATTTTCATAGGACTCTTCATTGGACTCTTTGTAGGACTCTTCATAGGACTCTTCTTAGGAATATTCGTAGGCCTCATTATAGGACACTTCGTAGGACTCTTTGTAGGAGTTTTTGTTGGGATCTTCGTAGGATTCTTCGTGGGACTAAACATAGGACTCTTCGTAGGAATCTTTGTAGGACACTTCTTAGGACTTTTTGTAGGTCTCTTTGTTGGACACTTCATAGGACTCTATGTAGGGCTCTTTGTAGGACTCTTCATAAGACTCTACATAGGAGACTTCATAGGACTCTTTGTTGGAATCTTTATTGGACTATTCTTAGGACTTTACTTCGAACTCTTTGTAGGACTTTACTTCGAACTCTTTGTAGGACTCTGCGTAGGAGTCTTTGTAGGACTCTACATTGGACTCTTTGTAGGACTCTTCAAACTACACTTGGTAGGACTCTTTGTAAGACAATTCATTGGACCATTCATAAGTTGTTTTGTAGGACTCTTCGTTTCATTCTTCTTTGGACTCTTCGTTGTCTCTTTGTTGGACTCATCATGGGACTCTACTTAAGACTCTTCCTAGTACTCTTCATAGGACACTTTGTAGTACTCTTTGTAGGAATCATCTTTGGACTCATCATATGACTCTTCGTAGGACTCTTCGTAGGAGACTTTATTGGATTTTTTGTAGGGCTCTTCGGAGGACTCTACTTAGGAGTCTTCGTTGGTCACTTCATTGGAATCTTTGTTGGACTCCTCTTGGGACTGTTCTTAGGACTCTTTGTTGGACTATTTGTAGGACTCTTTATAGTACTTTTCATTAGACTTTTCAAAGGACTCTTTGAAGGACTCATCGTAGGACTCTTTGTATGAATCTTCATTGGACTCTTTGTTGGACTGTTTGTTGGAATATTTAGCTTTAATTATTTCTATTTATCGCTCTCTTCAATAGAGTAATAGTCCGCTTTCTCGAAGTAGAAGTACACGACAGACCTGTGTTTAAATACGGCCTTGATATTTTTCTTAAGTATCCTATACTATAAAGGACAAAGTACACTTGCCTACATCGGATATAGAATTGGAGAACATCAACAACAAGTCTCATAATTCAAAATATATAAATATTAATTTTTATTACCATATTTTTGGCGCCGTTGCCGGGGAAATATTTTGTCGATATTTTGAAAAGAGTGAGCGCTATAACTTTTACCTTTTCTTTATCTTCTTTTTCTTTTCCCCCTTTAATAATTTTTTTTATTGTAATAATTAAATTCGTGGAAAGGGAAATTTGGGGTGTCATCCCATCGCATTTCCTAGTACCAGTGCAAGGCAAACACCGGGTAGACCTTGGGAAGTCCAAGACTAATTAAACCATATAAAAAAATCCCCACTTCTTCTTTTTTTAGTAAGTTTAAAAAAACCAAAAAAATTATAACCCAAAAACATTATAAAACCAATCAAAACTCAAAATGAAAAAAAGTTAATTTTCTATGTTTTATTTCTTTTAATTCTGTGTTTTGTTTTATTATTTTTTCTTTAATATGATTTTGCAGGTGTTCGTGGTGGTCGTCCGTCTCCAAATCAGGGACGTGCACTTTTTCCCCTGTTCTTTTTCTTTTATGATCATGTTATTGTATTTTTACTATTATTTCTTCTTCTTCATACTTAGTTTTCAACATTGGGGACAATGTTGAATTTTAAGTATGGAGGTGTATTTCCCTTTCTTTTATATATTTTATAAATCCCAAAATTCCAAAGATATTTTGTTTGTACATAGTTTATTTTCTTTTTGTTGTCTCTTACAAGACAAATTTTTTTATTTCAAGCACTTACAAAACCCAAAAATTCAAAAAAAAATAATCGAAAATTTAATTTCTTGGAAAGGGATGTTTGGGATATCATCCCATCGCACCTCTTAGTATTGGTGAGAACCCTTCACGGGGTATACCTCGGGATGTCCAGGAGTTTACAAAAATTGGATAAAAACTACATTCTTTTATTATTATTAAAAACTCAACAAAAAAATAATATCAAAAATTCCAAAAAAATATGAAAAACTTTGAATAATTTTTTTTTATTAAACACATACTTGTTGTTTTTGTTATTTTTTGGAAATCTATTTGAGAATGCTTATAAGCATTTTTATGTCTTAATTGGCTTTTTTTTGTTTTATCATAGTTTGTTAAATTTAAATTTTAGGTAATCTTGTTTTAAGAATCATTTTATGATTTTAATTTGTTTAGAGAATCTATTTAGCGTGACAGAGTTTAAATTTTGTTTTAAGAATCTATTTGCTTCGTTTTGTTGTAAATTTGCTAAACCTCCTTAGATTTCTATCATATTTTCTTCTAGTTTTTTACATCTTAGAAAAATTTCAATTTATTAGAATTTGCTCTCAAAATAGTATAATTTATAAGCTAGAAATTTTTCTACACTACCCCTTTGTTGGCATAAAAAAGAGTTTTAAAAGATCATATGTCATGGAAATAAGAGAATAAAATTCATTATTCCCTAAACATATGTACACAAAATCATTTAGAAGATTATATGGTATAGAGTAAGAGGATTAAGTTCATTACTCCTAAACATATACATTTTGGGTTTTTATTAGAAGAGAATTTTTAAAAGATTATATGGCGTGAAAAATGAGAGGATAAAATTCATCATTTTCTAAACAGATACATTTACAAAAATTTTGAGTAAGGTGAGAGGATAAAATCCATCACCTCCATTCTAAGTTCTCTTCTTTTGCCAAATTTTGTGAATCACACTTAACCAATATCATTGATCTAGATTAAATTTAGGTTATGGAGAGCGAAATTTAGTAGGTCAAACTTTCCTTAAATTTCTTTTGAGTTAGAATTCTTATAATTTTAAACTAATTTAGTTTGATAATTTCTACAATTTTGCTAGCTAAATAGTTATCTTGAGAAGTCCTTAGTTAAGCATTTTTCCTCTTTTCAAATTATCATCATAATTTAGGACTTAAATCCTCACAATGTTTAATTTTTAACTTTCTTTTGATTTAAATAGAATTTTAGTCGTAATTAAAAATAATATTAATTTCTTGTAAATATTTCTCATACTTTTGATCTGGAATAACAAAAGCTTAAGTTTGAGGGTTTTTGATGAGTAGGGTTTGTGCATATTTTTATTTTAGTATTAGGTTAATTTTTATATAAATTTGTAAATATTATTTCTATTTTGTTTAAAAATCCTTTCTCTTATAATATCTGTTCTAAATATAGTTGTATTTCTATTTTGCAGATTTTCTGGTGTTTTGCTAAAAAATGACAGTACATGCCCTCGGTCACGGCCGTGACCAAGGCATGTCTTTTTAAATAAGGACCAAAGCTGCTGCCGTGCGATTTGAGCTCATCTTTAGAAGTAAAACCCATGTTCTAGAAGTCACACCCTCGGTCACGCCCGTGACCTAGGGCGTGAAACTAGAAAGGTCATTTCCTAGCATCCACGTGGACATGCCAGCTGCCGAATCTAATGTTACCACCTAAGTCACGCACGTGTTCCTACTAGTCACATCCATGACTCCCCCGTGTGATCTCTGACTTCCGCCACACCGCCTGTGATGCTCATGCTGCATTTAATGAAGCATCCCAAGTACACGGTCGTGACCCACTTATCATGGGTGTGTAATCTCTGAATTCTGCGGTGCCATCACGCAAGCCCCACGCCTCTGTCCTAGCTAAGCAGAAAAGTAACTACACGCCGTTGGTCATGTCGATGACCTAGGGCGTGTAACCTCAAAATTTCTCCTATAAATTTAGAATATCCATTCCAGCAATTTCTCCACCTTCCCCTTGCACATTTGGGCTATTCTTGAACACTTTTTATGTATTTTTAGGTTTAGATTTCATATTTTATATATTCCTTATTTTCTTTTTAATGTCGTATTTTTTCTTATTTCTTGCAAGGTAATTTAGTTTCATTTGCATGCAATGTAATTTAGTTTTTAGATTATGTAATCTCATTTTATTAATGCAATGAAATTTTTATTCTTTTCATTTATGCAAAATCTCTTCCTTCCTTTTTATTTCTTTATTTCTTTATTTTTATTTAGCAAGTATTTAGTAGTTCTTGGTTTTTACAAGCTTTGTTATGAATCCATCATTCGCCTTATTTCATTCCTTTTCTCCTTCGATTTATTCTCAAAAAATGACGATACCGAGTTCATATGCCGGTTATGAATTTCGATATTAGTTTTCGTATTCTAGATAGCCGACAGGCTCGTGTGTACGAATCGATCACTCAAAAATAACAGAGTTTCATGCAACCCTCAAGAGAGGATGACGAAAATCTTCTTGATAGGAGTCCAATCCTATAGTGGGATTCACCTCGCTAAAGCGAGTATTAGGAGTTTCAATTATTAAACAAGAGTTCGGTCTATCAACGTCTCAGGTGGGCGTATTCCTCAAGAGATGTGCGTTCATAAGTTAGGAATCTCCACGGTAAAGACAGATTAGTATGATAATAATTTATCTTTTTATTTTTCATTTCAATGCGAGTTTTAATGAAGTTTTGTTTTCTTTGTTTATTTTGTGTTCTCTTTTATTTAGCTTTAATTATTTCTCTTTTTTGCTCTCTCCGATAGAATAATAGTCCGCTTTCTTGATGTAGAAGTACGCTACACACCCGTGTATAAATACAAGCTTGATATTTTTCTTAAGTATCCTATAAAATAAATGAAAAGATACACTTGCATAAATCGGATATAGATTTGGAGAACATCAACAAGTCTCATAATTCAAATTCTCTAAATACCTATTTTTAAATCAGACTCTTTTTAGGACTCTTCTTAGGACTCTACCTAGTACACTTCATATCACACTTTGTAGGACTCTTCGTAGGACTCTGATTTGGAATCTTCGTAGGACTTTTCATTGTACCCCATGTTAGGACTCTTTATCGGAATACATGTTGGACTCATCGTAGGAATGTTTGTAGAACTCTTCATACGACCCTTCATCGGACTCTTCTTGGGTCTCTATATAGGACTCTTTGTAGGTGTAACATCCTGCCAGTACAAAAAATATAATAGTAGGTCCGGCCGGGACTCCATGTTATATTGATCACACTAACTAGTCGTTAATAAGATGATAACAAAAAGAAATACACGCGAGAAACATAAGCGTAAGCAGAAGCATTAAATACATGACTTTCAGAATTGTCCACTATCCCAGGAAAGAAATAATAAAGAGTTACGACCTTAAGGAATTAAATTTACATAAGTCTATAACTCAAAACATGCATCGGCATACAGGATGGCAATATATGGAAAGCAGTAAAAGAGAGGTTGGCCTTCAAGTGCCAACATAGCATATGGATTCAGCAAGCTACTTTCCACTTGTCTCACCAGCACCTGCACCAACATTCAATAAGAGGTAAATGAGGGTCAGCTAAGAGCTAACCACAAACTGCATAACAAAGCCACCCCCAGTCCATCTAGCCGGCTCAAGGGCATGTCACTGCTAATCCTGCAAGAAAGACATACATGCAATATGTAATCATAAAAGAAAGTGCAACAACAATACACAGGTGAGGTTTCAAGCACAATCAATCTTCTAGGTTGAGCATCAAAGCAAGGGCAACCTAGGTATACAAATGATGTCGGTTGGGTTCACCCAGAGGATTCCCACAACTGCCAAAGCATCCGCATGAGGCTAACATAACATTAATCCACAAACACTCCAACCTAAGCAACCCAATATTAGGTGGAAAAAAGAGCATTTGGCCAGTCTAGGTAAGCACCTTCCACGGCCTCTCCCATGAACACACTGTGTGACCTAGAGGTCAGCACCTCTCACCGATTTGCATTGAAACGGGTTCAGTTCAGCTTTGCCCGTGCTCTAATAATCGTGGTCTTACTGCACAATGCAGGTACGGCTTCGCCTTGGCCCGTAAGGGTTTTACACATTCAAGTGCAACAAAAAATGATGGCTATGCACCTAATCCTTCCAAGAGAACTTAGGCTTCGCACAAAATATCCAATGAAGGAGGTACATGACTGCTCCACTTCAAACCTCGTGGTGAAGGTTCACATTCAACCACATTCCAAGCATGGGGCTTCCGTTAGGCTCTCCGAAAGACACCTAAATCTCAACTCCCGTAATACGATGCCATTTCTCGCTGAGTCATTCTCTGGAACGCATTATAGACATAACCCAAATGCACGTCACAATCAAGCATCCCTGATCCAGGCTAACGGCCATGGGTAGGCCTCACACAAAATGCCTAAATCTGTTCGTCTACCGGATTTCTACATGCATTATATGTAGGGGACGGGCACAATCTACCCGGAGTTCCAAAGAACTATAGGAAGTCCTGCACTTCACTAATTTGTGAATGAGACAACCTTAATATGCATAGAAAAAGAATGAAAGGACCAAACACATCCTAAGACTAGGAGGAAGGATTGTTACCCTTCCCGCTCTCTTCGGCGCCATGGATCCGAGATTTCAATCGGATGAAAAGATTCTTACAGGGCTGCTCACCTTGGATCTGGAAACATCTCGCGATTCAGAGCTTCAAAGCCCCGTCAATGGCTGAGAAGGTCTTCCTCATCTTCCTTGGGCTCTCAGGCTTCTCACGTTGGAGAGAGAAAATGAAAACAATAATAACCCAAAAAATTTCTCCCAAACATACTTTAAGGTATTTCGAAATGATCCTAGCCGTCAAATTTAGTTTTCAAGTGGATCTGTGATGAGTAGTTTTTATATTGATCCTTTAGTATAGTTTTAATATAGTTTTAATATGAAATTATATAAATTAAATGAATTATTTCATATAAATCTTCCCCTTTTTGATTTCATGAACTAACTTAAGTTTATCTTATATTTTCAGGTTTTCTGGGCACTTTTGAGAAAAATTCCAAGGTACAAGCCATAGGTCACGGGCATGACCGAGGGGCGTGACAGCCCAGATGTGTTCCAGAACCGATTCCGCCACCCCAGGCGCATTCCGTGAAGATTCGCCAAGTACACGCCCCAGGTCATGGGCGTGACCTAGGGGCGTGACCTAGTGTCACAGTCGCGACCCGCTACCAGCATCCAGATCAGCCTGACACGTCAATTACAATTACACGCCCCAGGTCATGGACGTGACTAGGGGGCGTGTCATCCAGTACACGGGCGTGACTCATCCCGCGCCACTTCCCGCCGAAGCTTCCCGCTAGCAGCCAGTTTTGAATACTACACGCCCCAGGGTCACGGGCGTGACCTAGGGTCGTGACATGCATGAAATGCCCGCAATTACTCCAAAAGGCGCCCTCTCTGCTGCAGCTTTGATCACGCCCCTTGGTCACGGGCGTGTAACACCAAGTTTTCAGCTATTTAAAGGGAGCTTCTCCTGATGATCAAGGACGAATTTTTTGGGAGTTATAGCTTTAGTTTTTGTACTATTTTCTTATTCTCAAGCTCTTGTTCTCCTCTTTCTTCTTAACTTGTAATTTCATTTCAAAGCTTGTAATTTTCAATTCCGTAGTTGTAACTTCTTTGTAATTCAATAAAATAGTTCTTTTTTCTCTTATTTTATTCTCTTTTTCATCATGCACTCTTCTATTTTCGTTAATTCCACCATCTCTATGAGTAGCTAAATTTCTATTAGTACTCGGCCGAGATGATCCAAGGAAAATATAATTTAAGCTTTAATTTACAGCTTCTCTTTCTCTTCCTTAGAACGCTTAAGATTTATCCTTGAACTTTATTAGATTGAGATTATATTTTCGATATATAATTCTCATTCTTGTTTTCATAGTCTAATAACCGAAAGGTTCTGAATTCGAATCGAACATTTCAAAGATAAAGAGAGTTGAATGCACTCCTCGAGAGAGGATGACATAATTCCCCCGGATTGGAGTCAAATCCAATAGAAGGGTTCACTACGATAAAGTGAGTTTTAGGGGTTTTGATTCTAGAGCGAAAGTTTGATTGATCAACCTAAACTTAGTTGAGCGTACCCTCGAGATAAGTACGTTTATAATTCGGGAACCTCCACGGTCAAGTAATTTCATTAAGAGAATTAGAAGTTTTATTGCTTATATTTATTTTCCAAGGTGATTCAAGGTTGAGTACTAGTCTTTTAACTCATAGTTTTTAAAATAAGTTATCTCTCTTTCTTGCAACAACCAACCCCAAGTTTTATTTGATAAGACAATAGAGATTTTCCAAAGTAAAAATATTCAACCGCCCCGAGTCTAATATACCTTGGTTTTTACAACCTATACTACATTCGATATGGTACACTTACCGTTATCATATGCGCATATAGTTTTGAGCATCATGTTTTTGGCGCTGTTGCCTGGGAGATTTGGTTGATATTTCGAAAAAAGAAATATCTATTAATTTTATCTTTTCTTTTCTTATTTTCTTATTAAGGTGTAACTAAATTCCTGGAAAGGACGCTTTGGGCTTGAATTCCCATCACACCCTCTAGTACCTTGCGAGCCCTTCACCGGGTTGACCTTCGGAAGTCCAGGATTAATATTAAATCGCCTAATATACAAAAATCTACATAAAAAATATATAATAAAATATAATGAATATATTTATCTAAAATTGTATTTTACTTTTTTTTCTTCTCTTTCTCTTTTCTTTTGGTTTATGACCCGAGGAAACTCTTCAATTAATCTTGAATTTTGTTTTTATCCGGAAATCAAAGCCCCTTGCGGCGACATCTCCGATTTAGTGATCTACCAATAATTCGAGAAGAGTCAATCAGACAGACTAACGAAGGTATAATGGAAGACCTCGACCATAATGAGGCCCCGCTATAAACTATGTCCCATTATGCAAGGCCAAATTGGTAGCAAACACAATCTAGCATTATTTGCCCGGCAGTGGCGAATAATAATTTTGAAATTAAAACGAGTATCATTCAGATTGTACAGCAAACTGTCGTTTTCGATGGCTTACCGGATGAAGATCCTAATTTACATCTTTTAATTTTTTTGGAAATTTGCGATATATTTAAGATAAATGGCGTCACTGATGACGCCATTCAGTTGCGTTTATTTCGCTTCTCTTTGCGTACTAAGGCCAAGCAGTGGTTGGGATCTCTTCCTATAGGTTCCATCACTACATGGGTCGAGATGACAGAGAAATTCTTAATGAAATATTTTCCTCCGGCAAAGTCCGCCAAATTACGTACGGACATTCTCTCTTTTACGCAAATAGACTCGGAGTCTCTCTATGACACATGGGAGAGCTTCAAGGAATTATTGCGGAGATGTCCTCACAATGCCCTTCCTTTATGGCAACAAGTTCAAACTTTCTATAATGGTTTGAATCTCCAAACAAGGCAAATGATTGATGCGGCAGCATGGGGGACTCTTAATAACAAAACCCCTGAGGCCGCTCAAGAGCTTTTTGAAGAGATGGCCATGAACGCATATCTGTGGAATGCACCACGAATGCGCCCTAACAAGCCGGCCGGACTGTATGAAGTCGAGGCAGCCACTAATTTAGCGTTACAAGTAGAAAGATTAACGAAGCAAGTGGTGGAGATGTCTGCTTCCTCCGCCAACAATTGGGCTAATAATAATAATAACGAAAATAACAATAATTTCATTCAAGAGCAAGTAGATTATATGGGGAGATCTTATGGTCCTCCTTAGAACCCGAATAATAACATTCCATTTAATAATTCCTATAATCCGGGTTTAAGGAACCACCCTAATTTTTCATGGACCAACCGCAATAATGCTCACCGTCCACCACAAGTGAATCCTCCTGGATTCGCTCCACCACCACCACACAAGCCCTCTTCACTTGAAGAGGCCTTCACCAAATACATTGCCTCCAATGAGTCCAACGTCCGGAATGTATCTGGATCTATTAAAATCTTAGAAAACCAGATTGAACAACTCGCCAAGATGTTCTCCGAACGCCAGCAAGGAGCTCTGTCGAGCAATACTGAGCCCAATCCACGGGAGAGCGCCAACGCAATTACCCTCCGTAGCGGAAAGGAGGTAAAAACTTCAAAATTGGCCGAGCCTGAGGTAAATGTTTCAACTCCGCCTCCGCATTTAAATTCTTCTGATTTAGCTCCGCACATTAATCAAATGCCTTTTATTCCGTATCCTTCTAAATTACAAAATGAGCGCAACGAGGTGCACTACAAAAAATTCTTAAATATTTTAAAACAAATTCAAGTCAACGTACCATTCTACGAGGCACTCTCTCAAATGCCTAAATACGAGAAATATCTTAAGGATTTATTATCAAATAAAAAGAGACTTGAAGATATTTCGCGCATTTCTCTTAACGCAGAATGTTCGGCGATTGCTTTAATTAAATTGCCGGAAAAATTAAATGATCCGGGACAGTTTTCCATCCCGTGTTTGTTCGGTAATTTATTAATTAAACACGCATTGGCCGATCTAGGAGCTAGCATAAATCTTATGCCTTTCTCTTTATTTAAGAAGCTTAGTTTGGGCACCCCAAGCCCAACTAATATGAGCATCCAACTAGCGGATCGGTCCGTTAAATACCCGATCGGGGTCATAGAAGATGTGCTAGTGAAGGTTGACAAGTTTATCATTCCGGTAGACTTTGTCAACCTCGATATCGAAGAGGACACCGAAGTACCCCTCAAACTCGGCCAGCCTTCCTAGCCACCGCTCGGGCTATAATTGACGTAAGTAACAGAAATATTCTCCTACGAGTTGGGGAAGAAGAAGTTACTTTTAATATAAATCATTCAATGAGAAATGCGTTTTCAAATGACGACTCTTGTTTTACCTTAGAAACAAATTTTGAAGAGGAAATAACGTCATTTTCTGAAATAATTTCTACTTTATTTGAAAATCTGGAAATTGCAAATTTATTTTGTCTAAAAGAAATAACTCAGCCGCTCAAATTTGAAGAAGTAAAATTGACTAATTCTAAAATAAAAACATCTTACGAGGAGACACCGAGTTTAGAATTAAAACAATTACCGGAATATTTAAAATATTTATTTTTAGAAAAAGATTCAAAATTGCCCGTAATAATATCTTCCGCACGTAACGATTCGAAAATTTCCGAATTAATTAAAATTTTAAATAATCACCACCATGCAATTGCATGGCAAATTTTGGATATCAAGGGGATTAACCCCTCATTTTGCACGCATAAAATAAATTTAGAAAATAATTCTCGCAGCACTATTCAGCCTCAACGATGCCTTAATCCCAAAACGAAGGACGCCGTTTAGGCCGAAATTATAAAATTATTAGACGCGGGAATTATTTATCCGATTTCTGATAGCACTTGGATTAGCCCAGTGCAAGTAGTGCCTAAAATGGGCGAAATAACGGTAGTTACAAATGAAAATAATGAGTTGATTCCGACCCGTACTGTTACGGGTTAGCGGGTGTGCATCGATTACAAAAATTAAATGATGTTACCCGCAAGGATCACTTTTCGTTGCCCTTTATTGACCAAATTTTAGAACACTTATCCGGTCATTCACACTATTGTTTTCTCGATGGTCTTCCGGGATATTTCCAAATCCCAATTGCGCCTGAAGACCAAGAGAAACCCACCTTCACCTGTACTTTCGGCACCTTCGCTTATCGAAGAATGTCATTTGGTCTTTGCAACGCGCCAGCTACATTTCAAAGATGTATGCTGATAATTTTTAATGAATTAGTAGAAGACGTCATGGAAGCTTTTATGGATGATTTTTCCGTCTTTGGCGATTCTTGTACAAATTATTTAAATAATCTTGATCGTGTTCTTCAATGCTGCGAAGACACAAATTTGGCACTCAATTGGGAGAAGTGCCACTTTATGGTCCGAGAGGGGTTAGTCCTTGGACATAAAGTTTCTAGTAAGGGGATCGAGGTCGATCGGGCCAAGATCGAGGTCATAGAAAAACTTCCCCCTCCTATAAATATTAAATCCATTATGAGTTTTCTAAAACACGAGGGATTCTATAGGCGATTCATTTGAGATTTTTCTAAAATTACTAAACCTTTAACTCATCTTTTAGAAAAATAATCCGCGTTTATTTTTGACGATGAATGCTTGAAAGCTTTTGAAAAAATTAAGAAAGAACTAATAAACTCGCCAATTTTAATTGCGCCAAATTGGTCTTTACCGTTCAAAATAATATGCGATGCGAGTGATTTTGCTGTAGGGGCTGTTTTAGGCCAACGGGTGAACAAATATTTTCACCTGATTTATTATGCAAGCAAAACACTCACTTCCGCCCAAGCTAATTATACAACAATGGAAAAAGAACTTTTAGCAATAGTTTTTGCATTCGATAAATTTCATTCTTATCTAACGCTTTCAAACAATTGTTTTTTTAGACCACTCCGCCCTCCGATATTTACTAGATAAAGGAGACGCTAAGCCCCGACTCTTGAGATGGAATCTCCTTCTTCAAGAATTTGATTTGGAGATCCAGGACAAAAGGGGAGCGAAGAATGTTGTGGCCGACCACCTCTCACGGTTGGAGAACCCGGCTGCTGGAGCGCTAGCGGAGGCCGAAATTGACGACAAATTCCCTGAAGAGCGCCTCCTCGCCATCGAAAAGGTAACGACCTCTTCCACCCCTTGGTACGCGGATTTGGCCAACTATTTCGTGGCCCGGGTCCTACCAAAAAAATTTTCAAGTCAACAAAAGAAGAAATTCTTTTCGGACTTGAAAATTTATTTTTGGGAGGACCCCTTTTTATTTCGTGTCTGCGCGGACCAAGTGGTAAGAAGGTGTATTTCGGGCCAGGAGGCTAGGCGTCCAAATTTTGCGGCACTGCCACGAAAGACCAGCCGGTGGACACTACCAAGCAAACTGGACCGCAATAAAGGCATTAGAGTCAGGCTTCTATTGGCCCACCTTATTCAAAGACGCTCACACTTTTTTGAGTAATTGTGATCGGTGCCAACGGTCATGTAACATTTCTAACCGTGACGAAATGCCCCAAAATATATTTCTAGAATGCGAAATTTTTGATCTTTGGGGAACTTATTTCGTAGGTTCTTTACCTTCCTCTTTTAATAATAAATATATCATTGTTGCGGTCGATTACGTGTCGAGGTGGGCGGAAGCACAAGCTTTTCCCACCAATGAAGCGAGAGTCATCGTAAATTTTTTAAAAAAATTATTCTCACGATTTGGCACACACCGATCACTAATTAGTGATCGGGGCACACATTTCTGTAACAACCAGCTTGCTAAAATCTTAGCAAAATATGGTATTAAACACATGCTGTCGACCGCCTACAACCCGCAAGCAAATGGCCAAGTGTGGAGGTGGTGAATCGTGAACTAAAAAGAATTTTATAAATAACTATGTCCGTTAATAGGAAGGATTGGTTGCTAAAATTAGACGACGCTCTATGGGCCTATTGGATAGCATACAAAACCGCCATCGGATGTACGCCGTATCGATTAGTCTATAGAAAAGCTTGCCATTTACAGGTGGAATTAGAACATCGCGCCTTTTAGGCGCTAAAATTTTAAAATTTGGATTTACACTTAGCCTCCGAGCATAGAAAACTGCAATTAAATGAATTAGACGAATGACGCGCAAATGCCTATGTAAATAATAAGTTTTATAAGGAGCGCACAAAGTTTTATCATGATAAAAAAATAAAAAATCCAAAAACTTTTTCACTGGGAGACTTCGTCCTTTTATTTAATTCTAGACTTAGGCTTTTACTTGGCAAATTAAAATCATGATGGTCCGGTCCCTTCATAGTTAAAGAAGTTTGGCCATACGGGACCGTGCTTATAGAGTACCCAGAAAAAGGCTATTTCAAGGTCAACAGACAACGTTTAAAATTGTATCACCCCGGCGACCCAGCATCCGGAAACATCGAAACCATTCACTTCCAAAATTTAAAAAAAACAAAAAAAAAACAAAAAAATTGCAACTTAGTCAAGCTACGAGACAGTAAACAAAGCGCTTCTGGGAGGCACCCCAACGTTATCCTTGCTGTTTTCTTTGTTTCATTTATTTTTGCATAGTTAAAGAAGTTTGGCCATACGGGACCGTGCTTATAGACACCCAGAAAAAGGCTCTTTCAAGGTCAACAGACAACGTTTAAAATTGTATCACCCCGGCGACCCAGCGTCTGGAAACATCGAAACCATTCACTTCCAACATATAAGAAAAACAAATAAAACAAAAAAAATTGCCACTTAGTCAAGCCACGAGATAGTAAACAAAGCGCTTCTAGGAGGCACCCCAACATTATCCTTGTTATTTTCTTTGTTGTTTCATTTATTTTTGCAGGTTTTGGTCCGGCAACCCCATCTACCAACCAGGGAAGCCCTCTTCCACCCTTTAATCACTTCATTTTTTTCTCCTAGTATGTATTTAATTTCAAACAACTTCATTTTTTTTCAAAAAAATAAAGAATTTTAAAAGGGTAAATCTTGTTTTTACCTACATACTTAGCTTTAAACATTGAGGACAATGTTTAATTCTAAGTATGGGGGTGTAGCATAACGTTCATTGTTCTCCTTTTGAAATAAAAAATAAAAAATTTTATAATAAAAATCTTATTTCTTGGAAAGGACGCTTTGGGCTTGAATTCCCATCACAGCCTCTAGTACCTTGCGAGCCCTTCACAGGGTTGACCTCGGGAAGTCCAGGAACTAAAAAAATAAATAAATAATATATCATAATAACAATAATAATATATTCGCCTAGCCTTGTGTTTTATCTTTCTAGAAATCTAGATTGAGGTTTGAGCATAAGTAATCCTACATATTTAACTTAACTAGTATTTTGTTTCATCAGAATTTCTTAGACTTAAATTTGAAGTAATTTAGCTTTAAGAAATATTTTTTGTTTTTAATTCAATTAGAGAATTCCTTTTGCTTCACTTCTCTTTTTAATTTTAAATGGCTTCAAATTGATGTAAATTGGCTAAACATCTCTATATTTTTATTATAGTCCCTTTTATCTTTAAGATCTTAGGAAAGTTCATTTCACTAAAAAAGTTGCTCTCAAAATAGTTTAATTTATAAACTAGAAGTATTTCTCTACCATTACCCTTTGTTGGCAAATAAAAATAATGTAGAAAAAAAAAGATAACATGTCATGGGAATAAGAGGATAAAATTCATTATCCCCTAAACATATGCACCCAAAATCATTTTAAAAAGATTATATGTCATGATGTAAAACGATAAAATTCATTACATCTAAACATAGACATTTTGGGTTTTTGATTGAAGAGAATTTTTTTTTAAAAAAAGATTATATGGCATGGAAAATAAGAGGATAAAATTCATTATTTCCCTAAACATATACAAATTCATATTCAATTAAGGTGAGAGGATAAAATTCATCACCTTTATTTAGTTATCTCTTCATTTTGCCATTTCGTTAAAACCCATCCCTAGCCAATTTCATTATTTCTAGTCCTAAATTAAATTATTAAGAGAGCAATATTTTGGCAGGTGTCTTTTCCTTAAGTTTCTTTTAGGTTAAAGTGTTTATAATTTCAATCTATTCTTGTTTGAAAATTTCTATAATTTCGTTTGCTAAATAGTTATCTTGAGAAGTACTTAGCTAAATATCTTTCTCTTTCTAAATTATCACCATAACTTATGACTTAATCCTTGAATTTCTAGAATTTGCTTTTAACTTACATTTGGTCTAATGAAATTTTGGTTAATTAGAAATAATATAGATTTCTTTTAATTCTTTCCCCATTCATCTGCTCTGGAATAGCAAAAGCTCAAGTATGGGGGTGTTTGATGAGTAGTTGTTATACTCCTCCTTTAGTATAGTTTTAATATGAAATTATATAAATTATTTCATATAAATCTTCCCCTTTTCGATTTCATGAACAAACTTAAGTTTATCTTGTATTTTCAGCTTTTCTGGGCACTTTTGAGAAAATTTCAAAGTACACGCCCTAGGTCACGGGCATGACCGAGGGGCGTGACAGGATAGATGTGTTCCAGACCCGATTCCGCCACCCCGGGAGCATTCTGTGAAGATTCGCCAAGTACACGCCCAAGGTCACGGGCGTCACCTAGGGGCGTGACCCAGTATCACGACCACAACCCGCTACCAGCATCCAGATCAGCCTACCACGTCAATTAAAATTACACACCCAGGTCACGTGCATGACAAGGGGGCATGTCATCCAGTACACAGACGTGACTCATCCCGCCGAAGCTTCCCACCGAAGCTTCCCGCCAGTAGCCTATTTTGAAGACTACACGCCCCAGGGTCACGGGCGTGACCTAGAGGCATGAAACGCACGAAACGCCCGCAATTACTCCAGAAGGCGCAAGTACTCGGGCGAGATGATGCAAGGAAAATATAATTTAAGCTTCAATATACAGCTTCTCTTTCTCTTCCTTAGAACGCTTAAGATTTATCCTTGAACTTTATTGGATTGAGATTATATTTTCAAAATATAATTATCATTCTTATTTTTGTAGTCTAATAACCGAGAGGTTCTGAATTCGAATCGAACATATCAAGGATAAAGAGAGTTGAATGCACTCCTCGAGAGAGGATGACATAATTCTCCCAGATTGGAGTCAAATCCAATAGAGGGGTTCGCTACGATAAAGCGAGTTTTAGGGGTTTTGATTCTAGATCGAAAGTTCGATTGATCAACCTAAACTCAGTTGAGCGTACCCTCGAGAGAGGTATGTTTATACTTTGGGAACCTCAATGGTCAAGTAATTTCTTTAAGAGAATTAGAAGTTTTATTGCTTATATTTATTTTCCAAGCTAAGGTGTTTTCAAGGTTGAGTACTAGTCTTTTAACTCATAGTTTTTTAAATAAGTTATCTCTCTTTCTTGCAACAACCAACCCCATGTTTTATTTGATAAGATAATAGAGATTTTCCAAAGTAAAAATATTCAACTGTCCTGAGTCTAATACGACCTTAGTTTTTACAACATATACTACATTCGATAAGGTACACTTGCCGTTATCATTGGCGGATATAGTTGTGGGCATCAATCTGGACAACTATGATGTTAAGATGACACTTACATTTCCGTCAAAATCGAAACAGGCGTAAACAGCGTTCTGTCTGGATTCGTCGAGTGAGGATGTAAAATTAGTTGAGTGATGATGTAAATTCAACATGACATTCATACTCGTCGAGTCCTTTTGACAATTCATCGAGACCCTTTCGACGATTCATCGAGACCACTCGAGACACTTCAATAATTTGTTGAAACACAGTATTCATCGAGACTCGCCGAGACCATTCGACAATTCGATGAGATAATTCGATGATCGTCGAGACATCAGAATTTGTCGACTAAGTCCAATTCGTCGAGATCATTCGACGATTCTTTGATTCCTTTCGACAAATTCTAGCAGTACATCTATACTCAACTCAATTTGTCAAAAATAGTGTGTTACAACTCCACCTCCCTTAAAAGAATTTCGGACCAAAATTATAAATACAGTAAGGTACAAAAACTTGAATCATACCTGAGAGGAAAAGGTCAGGGTACTCCGCAAGCATGGTTTGCTCTCTTTCCCAAGAGAGTTCCTCTCTCCCGCAATTGTTCCAACGGACCTTTACCATTCAGATGTCTTGTTCCGCAATTGCTTCACCTTGGTGTCTTCGATGCATAAGGGCTTGACTTTCTTCTCTAGCCAGCCATCAATTGACACTTCGTAAACCACAATAATAAGTGAAGGATCTTTCATGGCCTTTCTCAACACATAAATGTGGAATACGTCGTGAAGATCACTTAGCTCCGCAGATAGAGCAAGTCGGTAGGTAACTTTGCCAATGCATTCCAAGATCTCAAACGGTCCTACGTACCTTGGATTCAGTTTTATCAAGCGTTGGATCCTTGATACTCCCTTGAAAAGTTTGATCTTCAAATAAATCCAATCAACAACGCCAAACTTGACGTTTCAGTGATTTGCATTGTAGTACTTTGCCTGGCTATCCTGGGCAATGAGCAACCGCTCTCGAATTGCTCGAATTGATGTATTCGCTTCATCCGCATCTTTTTGCTTTAACAAGTTTGTGTCACCCATTTTAGCCCCAGCCAACAGCGTACGACACTTCCTACCATAAAGGGCTTCGAAAGGAGCCATTCAAATACTTGACTAGTAGTTGTTGTTGTAGGAGAATTGAATCATATAGAGGTGGTCCTCCCATCTCTTCCCGAAATATTGGATACACATCCTGAGCATGTCTTCCATCGTCTTATTGGTCCTTTCGGTCTGCCCATTCGTTTGTGGGTGGAAGGTAGCGCTAAATTTTATCTTGGTTCTCAATAGTTGATGGATCAGCTTCCAGTCTTTTGATGTGAAACATCCATCACGATCACTCACGATGCTACGAGGAACACCGTGTAGTCGTATAATACTTTCCATGTACAGCTTTGCGAGCTTTTCTACGGAATCATCTTTCCGGTTCGAAATAAAGTGTGATACCCAAATGACGTCGTTCCCACGCTGCGATCTCGTTAAAGACTTGAGAAACCCACCAGGCCTTTGACATTCAACCTTCACTAACGCGCAAATATGACACTTTGCCACGTATAGAGAAATGTCTATCTTCATTCCTGGCCACCAGAAGAGTTTCTTCATATCCATATACATCTTTGTGCTCCCAGGGTGAATCGAGTACTTTGTAAAGTGAGCCTCGTACATTAATTCTTCCCATAGGTTGGCCACTTTTGGGACGCACAATCTAGCATCTTTCCATATAAGACCATCGTCGAAAGAGAATTCAGCGTTAGACCCATTCACAGTCTCCGCCTTGTAACATTTCATGCTTTCATCCAGCTCCAAAGCTTGTCTTACTCGGTAAACAAGGTCGCATTGAACCTTCATCCATTTCAAGTATGATGAAGTAGATGCTCACTTATCGACACAAGTGATCCCCATGGATTCTAGATCACGGATTAGAAGCTCATCATGCATAAAAATCCAATTTGCTTGTGTGGGAGCCTGACGACTCAACGCACAAGCAACAATGTTTCCCTTTCCAGGAGTGTAACGTATGTCAAAGTTGTAGTCCCCAAGGAACTCCATCCACCTCCTTTGTCGCATATTCAACTCCTTTTGATTCAACGGGTACTTGAGGCTTTTGTGGTCTGTAAAGATGTCGATCTTCACGCCGTATAAGTATTGCCTCCATAACTTAAGAGAGAATACCACGCTCGCTAACTCCAAGTCATGGACCGGGTAGTTCCTCTCATGTACCTTCAACTATTGGGAACCATAGGTAATTATCTACTCGAATTGCACTAAGACACAATGTAACATCCCAAGGCCCCGACCTTACAATCGGGACAACGTCCACCGACTGCCTCGCCTGGCGACCGTTACCGGGCTGCAGCCCAAGCACCCCAAAGCCTCTCCGCACCACTATTTCTCAGCAACGGCGCATTGTTGAGGCTGGGTCTCGAACCCGCAACCTCCTTGATAAGGAGTTTTCAAACCACTCCTCATCACCAATTGAGCTGCAGCTCAATTGGTGATGAGGAGTGGTTTGAAAACTCCTTATCAAGGAGGTTGCGGGTTCGAGACCCAGCCTCAACAATGCGCCGTTGCTGAGAAATAGTGGCGCGGAGAGGCTTTGGGGTGCCTGGGCTGCAGCCCGGTAACGGTCGCCAGGCGAGGCAGTCGGTGGACGTTGTCCCGATTGTAAGGCCGGGGCCTTGGGACGTTACAAAAAAAAGTGCAGCTCAATTGGTGATGAGGAGTGGTTTGAAAACTCCTTATCAAGGAGGTTGCGGGTTCGAGACCCAGCCTCAACAATGCGTCATTGCTGAGAAATAGTGGCGCGGAGAGGCTTTGGGGTGCTTGGGCTGCAGCCCGGTAACGGTCGCCAGGCGAGGCAGTCGGTGGACGTTGTCCCGATTGTAAGGCCGGGGCCTTGGGACGTTACAAAAAAAAGTGCAACAATGCGCCGTTGCTGAGAAATAGTGGCGCGGAGAGGCTTTGGGGTGCTTGGGCTGCAGCCCGGTAACGGTCGCCAGGTGAGGCAGTCGGTGGACGTTGTCCCGATTGTAAGGCTGGGGCCTTGGGACGTTACAAAAAAAAAAGTGCACTTTTTTTTGTAACGTCCCAAGGCCCCGGCCTTACAATCGGGACAACGTCCACCGACTGCCTCGCCTGGCGACCGTTAGTGGGCTGCAGCCCAAGCACCCCAAAGCCTCTCCGCGCCACTATTTCTCAGCAACGGCGCATTATTGAGGCTGGGTCTCGAACCCGCAACCTCCTTGATAAGGAGTTTTCAAACCACTCCTCATCACCAATTGGACTGAGAGTATACAAAGATGTCATCGATGAAGACGATCACAAATCGGTCCAACTACTCTCAGAGCGTTCTATTCATCAAGTCCATAAATACTGACGGTGCGTTGAAAAGACAGAATGGCATGACTGTGAAATCATAGTTCCGAAAGGGGGTACTGAATGTTGTCTTAAGAATATCACATTCCCTTATTCTCAGCTGATAGTAGCCGGACCTTAAGTATAGCTTAGAATACACCATCGATCCAACCAGCTTGTCGAATAAGTCATCGATTCTCGAAAACGGATAATGGTTCTTTTCTGTCAGCTTATTCAGTTCTCTATAATCGATATATAGATGCAAGCTCCCACCCTTCTTTTTCACAAAGTGGATTGGTGCACTCCAAGGGGATGAACTTGGACGTACATTGCCTTGCTCTAGCAATTCTTGTAACTGAACCTTTAACTATGCAAATTCTTTTGGAGCTATCCGGTATGGTGAGCGTGACACAAGCTTGGCACCTGGCACCAACTCAATACAAAAATCAATCTCTCGCTGAGGGGGAGCCCCAAGGAGTTCTTTAGGAAACATGTCAATATACTCCGCTACTACCGGGACATCACTTATACTGGGCTTAGGCTTTGAAGCCTCCAATAACATGACGAACATCTCTGCGCCTTTTCTCACCGCCTTAACCACCTGGATAGCAGACATCAGCTTTTTGCTCGGTCCCCGGATTCCATCAAACGTGGTGTTGTCACCGATGTTCTTTCCCAGAGTAATCTCCTTCCAATTGCAATCTATGCATGCTCGCTGCTTCGAGAGCTAGTCCGTGCCAAATGTTACGTCAAACTTCGCTAGTGGTAGTAATGTCACTTACAAGTCGAACTCTTGATTCCCTATATGCACCTTTACACAACTCATCCTATCCGCGCTCATGTGAGTTCCATTGGGCAACACAACCTCCAATCTATCCTTCACCAGGGTAGACGGTACTCATATTCGCACCACAAAGTCCGTAGACAATAAGGAGTGCGATGCTCCAGTATCAAAAAGAGCTCTCACCGGATAGTTGAAAATTAGGACGAAGCCTAATTGCATAACAACAACAAACGTATAGTTTCACACAAAGTATAAATCACGTTAAGATGTACAAGATATACTATAATTCATACATGTTATGATGTCATTCTTCTTGATGGCTACTTGTTGGCCAAGTGAGTAGACTCTCGGCTGGGTCAGTGGTTGCTGGGAGGCCGAAGACTTCGTAGCTTTGCCTTTCTCCACATAATATGGACCCACGGCACGAGCATAGTCCACTGCTCAGTTTCTGCCTTCGGGGGACCACTTCAACACACTCGGGCTTTGTGTCCCACCTTTCCACAAGTGAAACACATTATGGGTCCTGCAAAGTAGTTGCTCCCGATACATTAGAGGGAGTTGGTTCCGCAAACCTAGACTTCCTCTTATTTCTTCAAAACTCAGGATTTGATTTAGAGGTCGGCACGTTAAACTCTAGCTTCTTTGCATTGAGGCCTTTCGCGCGCTGTACCAGAACATGTAAGCCAAGCGTCATTGGGCCTGCTAGAGGCATCCTTAACTCATCTCGAAGTCCTTCATAGAACTTATTCATCATTGCCTCCTCGTCCTCCACCAAAGCTACCGCATAGTAACTCGGTCTAGTAAACTCATGCATGTAGTCGTCTACTAAATGGACATCTTGAGTTAACCATAAGAACTGATTTTGCAACACAATGCGCTGGGCAGAGGGGATAAACATCTGGAGGACCAGTTTAGAAAACTCTTCAATCGAGACGTCAGTGATATCTCTTCTGGCCAATTTGCGCACTTGGAGTTCTTCCCACCAAAGCGCCCCTCTCCATTCAGAAGAAAAGTGGCTAAGGTGACCATCATCGCCTCATCAGTTCTATCTCCCTCAGAGTTTTCTTTACTCTTGACAGCCAATCCTCAGCTTTTGTTGGGGGTTCGGTCCCCGAAAAGGTTGGAGGATTGAAGCTTAGAAAGTGCTTCAACTGCTGGTCATGTGCTCATCCGACAGCAACATGTTCGACTCTATGTTCCACCCTAGGCTCTACCGCGGGTTCCGCTCTCGGTTCCACAACAGCAATAGGCACTGGGGACACATCAGGAGTAGGAGTCGTAGGTTGTGTACCACGTCCCGACTGATTACTGATCATCACGAAGACCACTTCGGCGACTAATCTAATCATCACAGCAGAAGAAGTGGTCGCTGGTACCTCAGCACATGCACTACTTTCAGCAGTGTTATGGAGTCGAGACTGCCCCTCGCCACTTCTAGTCACCTATAATCATACAATACACAATTTAGTGACTAAAATCATAGCAACAAACAAGCAAGGAACGCTCAGGTTCTGCAAACAAGCATGTTTTTCATTCCTAAGTGGACATTCTTATTAGTTTTTATCATTTTGGGTGAACGCACATCACGTGCACACCACCCCTTGAAAGGAATTTGGCCTCGAATTCACTAAACTACAGATCGACTCCTAAAGCCTGATACCAAATTGTAACATCCTGCCAGTAGAAACTATAAAACAGTAGGTCCGTCCTGGACTCCACACCATATTGATCACACTATCTAGACGTTAATAAGATGATAACAGAAAAGAACTACCTGGGAGTAACATAATCGTAAGAGGAAGCATTAAATAGATCACTTTCAGAATTATCCACTATCCTATGAATGAAAGGATAAAGAGTTACGACCATAAGGCCTTTCATTCACATAATGTCTATAACTCAAAACATGCATCAGCACGCAGACCGGCAATATAAGGAAAGAAGTAAAAAAGAGGTTGGCCATCAAGGGCCAACACAGCATATGGCTTCAGCCCACTACATTCCACTTGGCTCAACAGCACCTGCAAAAACATCCAATAAGGGGTTAATGAGGGTCAGCTATGAGCTGACCATAAACTGCATAACGATCCCACTCCCCCTCCCCACCCTCGGCCATCTAGACGGCTCAGGGGCGTGTCACTGCTAATCCTGCAAGCAAGCCGTACATGCAATATGTAATCATAAAAGAAAGTTCAACTACACTACACAGGGTGAGGTTTCAAGCACAATCAATCTTCTAGGTTGAGCATCAAAGTAAGGGGAACCTAGGTATGCACATGATGTTGGTTGGGTTCACGCAAAGGATTCCCACAACTGCCTAAGCAACTGCATGAGGCTAACACAGCATCAATCCACAAACACTCCACCCTAATCAATCTGATCTTAGGTGGGAAAAAAGGTTATGGACAATCTAGGTAAGCACCTTCCACGACCTCTCCCAGGATCACACGGTGACATAGAGGTTGGCACCTCTCACCGATCTACATGGAAACGGGTTAGGTTCAGCTTTTCCCCTGCTCTAATCATCGTGGTCTTAGTACATGATATAGGTACGGCTTCGCCTCGGCACGTAAGGGTTTAACATATTCAAGTGCTACACAAAATGATGGCTACACATCTAATCCTTCCGAGAGGACTCAGGCTTCATACACAGTATCAAATGAAGGACGTAAAAGACCGCTCCACTTCAAACCTCGTGGTGAAGGTTCACATTCAACCACATTCCAAGCATGGGGCTTCCGTTAGGCTCTCCGAAAGACACCTAAATCACAAGTCCCCCAATACTTTGTCATTTCTCACGGAGTCATTCTCCAGAACACATTCTAGGCTTAACAAAAATGCACGTCACAATCAAGCATCACCGATCTAGGCTAACGACCACGGGTAGGCTTCACACAAAATGCCTAAATCTGTTTGTCTACCGGATTTCTATATGGAATATATGTCGGGGACCGACACAATCTACCCGGAGCTCCGAAGAACTATAGGAAGTCCTACACTTCACTAATTAGTGAAAGAGACAACCTTAATATGCATAAAAAGAATGAAAGGACCAAACACGTCCTAAGACCATGAGGAAGGATCGTTACCCTTCCCACTCTCTTTGGCGCCAAGGCTCCGAGATTTCAATCAGATGGAAAGAACTGCACCGGCCTGCTCTCTGTGGATCTGGAAACGTCTCGCAATTAGGAGCTCCGTCAATGGCGGAAAAGGTCTTCTTCTTCTTCCTTGGGCTCTCAGACATCTCACGTTGGAGAGAAATAATGACATCAAAAATAACCCTAAAGTTGTCTCCCTAACATACTTTATGGTATTTCGAAAAGATCCTAGCCGTCGGATTTAAGTTTCAAGTGGATCTGGACAACTTTGATATTAAGTCGGCACTTACGTATCCGTCAAAATCGAAACAGGCATAAACAACGTTCTGTCTGGATTCGATAAGTGAGGATGTAAATTCGTTGAGTGATGATGTAAATTCATCGAGACAGTCATACTCGTCGAGTCCTTTCGACGATTCGTCGAGACTCTTTCGACGATTTGTCGACACCACTCGAGACACTTCAATAATTCATTGAAACCTAGTATTCATTGAGACTCGCCGAGACCATTCGACGATTCGTAGAGATCATTTGACGATCGTCGAGACATCAAAATTTGCCGAGTAAGTCCAATTCATCGAGATCATTCCACAATTCGTTGAGTCCTTTCGACAAATGCTGGTAGTACTTCTATACTTAACTCAATTTCTCAAAAGTGGGGTTTTAGAGTAGTAGTCTTTCATTGGACACTTCGTAGGAATCTTCATAGGATTCTTCGTAGGCCTCTATGTAGGAATCTTCATAGGACTCTTCTTGGGACTCTTCATTGGACTCATTGTAGGACTCTTTGTAGGACACTTCTTAGGACCATTCATAGGACTCTTTGTAGGTCTCTTTGTTGAACTCTTCTTAGGAATCTTCTTAAGACTCTTTGTAGGACACTTCTTAGGACTCTATTTAGGACTCTTCGTAGGACCCTTCTTGGGAATCTACTTAGGACTCTTTGTAGGTCTCTTCATAAGACTCTTTGTTGGACTCTTGTCAGGACTTATTGTCGGACTCTTCTTAGAACTCTTCGTACGAATCTCCGTAGGACTCTTCTTAGGACTCTACTTAGTACTCAACATAAGACTATTTGTTGTATTCTTCTTAGGATTTATTGTTGACCTCTATATAGCACTCTTCGTAGGACTCTTCATAGGACACTTCATAGAACTCTTTGTAGAACTCTTTATTTGACCCCTTGTAGAACTCATTGTAGGTCTCTTTGTAGGACACTTCATGGGACTCTCCATAGGACTTTTTGTAGGACTCTTCAAACTCTTCATAGGACTCATCGTAGGACTCTGCGTAGGATTCTTCTTAGGACACTTTGTAGAACTCTTCATTCGACTCTTCATAGGTCTCTTCGTAAGACTATTCATAGGATCTTGTTAGGGCTATACTTAGGACTTTTTGTAGGCCTTCTCCTATGACTCTTTGTAGGCCTCCTCGTAGGACTCTTCATAGGAATTTTGGTATGACTCTGTGTAAGCCTCTTTGTAGCACTCATCGTAGGACTCTTTGTGGGACTTTTCGTAGGAATCTTTTTTGGATTCTACTTAGGACTCAACGTAGGACTCTTTATAGGAGTCTTAGTATGACTCCTGGTAGGACTCTTTATATATCTCTTCTTACGACTCTTCTTAGTTCTATTCTTAAGGCACTTAGATAGACTGTTATTAGGACTCTTCGTTGGACAACTTTTAGGATTCTTCTTAGGACTCTTCTTAGGAAACTTTTAAAGACTCTTCAGTAGACTCTTTGAAGGACTGTTTGTAAGAATCTTCATAGGACTCTTCATAGTTCTCTACTTAGGACACTTCGTATAACTCTTTATTTATTTTTTGAAAGAATCTTCAAAGAACACTTCATAGGACTCTTCGTAAAACTCTTCGCAGGACTCTTCGTAAGACTCTTCTTAGGACTCTTTGTTGGACTCTTCGTTGGACTCTTTGTAGAACTCTTCATATGACTCTTCTTGGGACCTTACTTATGACTCTTTGTAGGACTTCTTATTATAATATTCATTAAATTCTTCGTAGAACTCTTAGTATGATTTCTTCGTAGGACTCTTCGTAGGACACCTAGTTGGATGCCTAATAATTCTATTCTTAGGACTCTTCATAATTCTATTCATTGGACTCTTGTTAAGGGTCTATTTAGGACTCTTCTTCGAATTCTTCGTATTAATGTTCGTAGGACTATTTATAGGACTCTTCGTAGGACATTACATAAGACTATTTGTAGAACTCCTCGTCAGACTTGTTGCAGGACTCTTTATAGGACACATCATATGACTCTCCATAGTACAATTCATTGGACTCTTCGTAGGACTCTTCGTTGGACTCTACTTAACTTTCTTGGTAGGATCTTTGTAGAAATCTTCATAGGTCTCGTCATAGAACTCTTTGTATGATTTTGATTGGGACTCTACATAGGATTCTTTGTAGGAATCCTTATTGGACTCATCGTAGGACTCTTCGTAGAACTCTTAGTATGACTCTTCATTGGACTCTTCGTAGGACACCTTGTAAGATGCTTTTTATGGCTCTTCTTAGGATCTTATTAGTTCTATTCTAGGAGTCTTATTAGGAGTCTTGTTAGGACTCTTCTTAGGGATCTTTGTAGGATTTATCGTAGCACTCTACTTAGGATTCTTTGTAGGACTCATTGTAGGACTCTACGTAGGATACTTCATAGGGATATTTGTAGAACTTTTGTAGAACTCCTCATAGGACTTGTTGTAGGACTCATTATAGGACACTTTGTTGAACTCTCTGTTGGAAATTTTGTAGGACTCTACATTCAACTCTACCTAGGACTCTTCCTAGGACATTTTGTTATACTCTTGTTAGGAATCTTTGTAGGACTCATGATTGGTCTCTTTGTAGGACTCTTCATAGAACTCTTCTTAGGATTCTTCTTAGGACTCTTCTTAGGACACTTTTTAAGACTCTACAATTGACTCATTGTAAAACTCTTCGTAGGAATCTTCATAGGACTTTACTTAGGTCTCTTCGTAGAACTCTTTGTAGTACTCTTCGTAGGTATCTTTGTAGGACTCTTCGTAGAACTCTTCTTTATACTCTACTTAGGACTATTCATATGAATCTTCATCTGACTCTTTGTAGGACTAATGATTGGACATTTTGTAGGTATCTTATTAGGACTCTTCTTAGTACTATTTTTAGGACACTTGTTAAGACCCTTCTTAGGACTCTTTATAGGACTTTTCCTATACTCTTCATGGGCCTCTTCGTAGGAATCTTTGTAAGACTCTTCTTAGGACTCCTTAAAGGACTCTAAATTGGACACTTCATAGGACTCTTCGTAGGACTCTTCTTGGGACTCTACTTGGGACTCTTTGTCAGACTCCTCATAGGATTCTTCATAGGACTCTTTGTAAGCCTCTTTGTAGGAACACTTTGTAGGAATCTTCGTAGCTCTCTCTTGGTACTCTTCTTTGGACTCTTTGTTGGACTCATCATAGGACTCTTCTTAGGACCCTTCATAAGATTCTTTATTGAACTCTTCTTAGGACTCTTCTTATAACTCTTTGTAGCATTCTTCTTAGGGCTCTACATAAGACTCTTTGTAGGGATCTTGATGGGGACTCTACTTAGGACTCTTTGTACCACTCTTCGTAGGACTCTTCATAGGACTCTAGTTAGGACTCTTTATCGGACTCTACTTAGGACTATTCATATGAATCATTGTAGGACTCTTCGTTCGACTCTTCGTTCGACTCTTCGTATGACTCTTCATAGGACTCTTCTTAGGACTCCACTTAGGACTTTTTGTAGGATGCTTCGTAGGACTCTTTGTAGTGAACTTTGTAGGAATGTTCGTTGGACTCTTGTTATGAATCTACCTTGTACTATACTTATGACTCTACGTTGGGATCTTCGTAGGGATCTTCGTAGGGCTCTTTGTACGACTCTACTTAGGATTCTTTGTAGGAATTTGTGTAGGATTCTTCATAGGAGACTCCTTGGGACTATACTTAAGGTTCCTTGTAGGAGTCTTGGTAGTATTCATGTTAGGACTCAACCAAAGACTCTTTGTAGGACTCTTTCTAGTACTCCTGGTAGGACTCATCATAGGACTCTTCGTAGACCTCTTCATAGGTCTCTTCATAGGACTATTCAAAGGACTCCTATTTGGAGGTCTCTTATTAGGACTCTTCTTATTTCTATTCTTAGGACTTTTGTTAGGAATCTAGTTAGAACTCTTCTTAGTAGTATTCATAGGACTCTACTTAGGACACTTTGAAGGATTCTTCGTAGGACAATTTTTATGACTATACTTAGGAATATTTGTTAGACTCCTCGTAGGACTCATCGTGGAACTATTCATAGGACATTTTTGGACACTCTAAAAGACACTTCTTAAGTCTCATCATAGAGCTCTTCTTAGGACTCTTGGTTGGACTCTTCATAAGACTCTAGTTAGGACTATTCGTAGGACACTTGTTAGGAAACTTTTGGGACACTTCGTGGGACTCTTCTTAGAATTCTTTGTAGGACTCTTCGTAGGACTCCTCATAGAAATCTTTGTAAGACTCTTAGTAGGACTCTTCATAGGACTCTTTTTAAGACTATACATAACAATCATTGTAGGACTCCTCGTAGGACTTTTCATAGGACAATTCATAGGACTTTTCTTTGGACTCTTCAAAGAACTCATAAAACTCTTCTTAGGACTCTACTTACGACTCTTCGTAGGATTACTTGTAAGATTCTTGTTAGGATTATTCGTTGGACACTTCGTTGGACTATTTGTAGGACTCTTGTTAGGACTCTTTGTTAGAATATTTGTAAGACTCTTGTTAGGACTCTTCGTAGGACTCTTCTTCGGACTCTACTCAGGACTCTTTGTAACACTATTTGTATGACTTATAGCAATACTCTTTGAAGGGCTCTTGTTAGGACTCTTCGTAGGACTCTACTTAGGACTCTTTGTAGGACTCTTTATATGAATCTTTGTAGGAGTCTTAGTTGGACTTTTTGTTTGGCTATTTATAGGACTCTTCATTGGATCTTTGTAGGACTCTTCATTGGACTCTTCATTGGACTCTTTGCTTGACTATTCTTAGGACTCTACTTAGGACTCATTGTAGGACAATTCATAGGACTCTTTGTAGGACAATTCATAGGGCTCTTGTTAGGACTCTTGTTAGAACTCTACTTAGGAATCTTTGTAGGACTATTCATAGGACGCTTCAAAGGACTCTTTGTAGGACTCATCGTAGGACTCTTCGTAGGACTCCTAGTTGGACACTTCATAGGTCTCTTCTTAGGACTCTTCTTTGTTCTATTCCTAGGACTCTTAGATGGACTCTTATTGGGACTCTTCTTAGGACTCTTCGTAGAACTCTTTTTAGGACTCTTCTTATAACACTTTTTAGGACTCTTCGTTGGACTCTTCATAGGGCACTTCATAAGACTCATTGTAGGAATCATTGTAAGACACTACTCAGGAATCTTTGTTGGACACTTCCAAGAACTCTTCCTAGGACTCTTTGTTGGACACTTCATATAAGTCTTCGAATTCCTCTTCGTAGGACACTTCTTTGGACTCTACTTAGGACTGTTTGTAGAACTATACCTAGGACTCTTTATAGGACACTTTGTAAGACTCTTCGTAGGACTCTACTTTGGACACTTCGTATGACTCTTTGTAGGACTATTCATTAGACTCTTCTTGGGACTCTTCATCAGACTCTTCTAGGACTATTCATTAGACTCTTCTTGGGACTCTTCATCAGACTCTTCTTCGGACAATACTTTGGACTCTTTGTTGGACCCTTTATAGAACTCTTCGTAGGGCAATTCAAAAGAATCTTCATAGGACTCTTCGTAGTATCGCCATCGGACTCTTCATAGGACTCTTCGTAGGAATCTTCATAGGGTTATTTGTAGGACTACTATTTGGACTCTTCATAGGTCTCTTCTTAGGATTATTTGTAGGACTTCTATTTGGACTCTTCATAGGTCTCTTCTTAGGACACTTCTTTGTTCTATTCCTAGGACTTAGTACGACTCTTCGTAAGACTCTTTGTGAGACTCTTCATAGGGCACTTGTTAGGACTCTACTAAGGACTCATCATAAGACTCATTTTAGGACTCCTAGTAGGACTTTTCAGAGGTCTCTTTCTCCTACTATTCATATTCTTAGGACTCTTAGTTGGACTCTTCTTAGGACTCTTTGTAGGAATCTTAGTAGGACTCTTTTTAGTACTCTTCTTAGGGCGCTCCTTATGACACCTTTAAGGACTTTTCATTGGACTCATCATTGGACTCTTTGTAAGACTTTTCGTAGGATTAATTGTAGGACTCAACATAGGAATCTTTGTAGGACTCCTCCTTGAACTCTTCGTAGGGGTCTTTGTAGGACCATTTGTTGGAGTCTTCGTATTCCTCTTTGTATGCCTCTTTTTATGCCTCTTCGTATGCCTCTTCGTAGGACTCTTCTTAGGACTCTACTTAGGACTCTTGTAGGACTATTTGTAGGACAATTTGTAGGACTCTTCGTTAGACTCTTGTTAGAACTAGTCTTAGGACTCTACTTTGGACTCTTCATAGAACTCTTTGAAGGACTCTTCATTTGACTCTTCGTGAGACTTTTCATAGGTGTCTTCATAGAGCTCTTTAAATGACTCTTCGTAAGGATCCTAGTAGCATTTTTTGTAGCATTATACAGGATTCATTGTAGGACTCTTTGTAGGTATCCTTGTAGGACTCTACTTAGGACTTTTTGTTGGACACTTTGTAAGACTCTTCGTAGGACTCTTTGTTGGACACTTCGTACAGATCTTTGTATAACTGTTGGTAGGATGATGAGTCCCAATTATATACATATTTTCGGACTCATCCGGGCCGATTTTCTAGTCTTTGCACGTCACTTTAGACATGTTTTTATTCTTATCTAACACTCCATGCTAAGTGCACTTCTAGGCCCGTTTCGGTGTTATTTCTTGTTCATCTTTGTTACTAGTTGTCATGCTGTGTTAAGTGCCACTATCAGTGGCCAGACTGGTGTCGTATGCTGGAACAGGAGTCGTGCAGGTGTTCCCGGTACAATTCTGTACAGGAACACTGCGCACGATCACTAGTTCCTTCGCGCACGACCACTGGTCGTGCGCCTTTGCTCGTGCGCACTTAACGCCCATTTCATGAGTTCTGTTTGGCTTATCGCACGACCACTGACGCTAGTGCGCACGACCGCTGGTCGTGCGCCACTGGTCGTGCGAACTTTGTATTTTATAATTTTCTTCCCTTGCAGGCTCCGTCCAGTCAGGCGCACGATCACAAGATTCTAGTGCGCACGACCATTGGTCGTGCGCCAACGATCGTGCGCACTGTTTATTCCAGCGCCTATAAAATGCCCTGTTCACGAATTAGGGCGGGATCACGCTTTGCAACTCCGTCCAGTCCGCCGTTTTCGCCCTTTCTGCTGGTTTTTCACTCCCCTAGGCCTCCTCCATCATCCTTGAGCCCCAAGGAGAGATTTCTAGCCCAAAGATCGCCCACATCGAGTAAGGAGATTGCGTATCAGAGTAGATCGGATCGTGACACGAAGAAGACGAGCCATTGGGAGGAAGTGGCAGCCCTCCTCTACCTCGGACGCAGTTGAAGACCGAGTTTGGACGCGGATTGTCAACCCTGCGACTCCAACCGTGAATCTTCGGCAAGGCTTCGGATTTGGTCGACTCCTTTACTCTCTTTTTCTTTCTCTATGTTGATGTTTGTTTAGGTTAGTCTCCTCTACATTATTGATGATGTGCACAATGATTCTAGTTATGTAATGCTTATTTCATTTATTTGAGATTGTATTGTTCATTTGTGCTTAATGAGGTGCGCCCCCATTTAACTTCTATTTCGTCATTGTGTTTGGTGCCGCACTAGCAATTGCTAGTGGCGTGCTTTTTCACGAGGTACTTGCGACCCTCATTCCGCCGTTCTCTCCATTCCATTCCATTAGCCTACTCGCCCATCCGCCTACCGAAGCGTGGCACATCGGCCCGTGTATTCCATCCCGCCTAACGAAGCAGCGCGCTCAAGGCCTGCACAGTTCGACTCCTCTTGCCTAATCGTCCATCCGCCCTTGCGACGCAGCGCGCTCAAGGCCTGCCTAGTCTCCATTCCACCAAGTGAAGCATTGCATAGCGGCATTGCATAGGAGTAGTCGTAATATTTTATTTTACTATTCGCAAACCAAACCAATCATAAATTGTAACCCCGACCAAGGACTTCGATCTCAAGTCCTTCCTCGAAACCTAACTCCACCTTACTGTGTTCCTTGAGAGATTCGATACTTGGGGATTTACTTCCTCATATTATTACTTGACAGCGACCGGTTCACTGCCGTTCGGATCGCAGTCTCGCTACCGCCTATAGCGGTGTGCAGGATTTGCGCATCAAGTTTTTGGCGCCGTTGTCGGGGAACACAGTCGTGTGAGTTTTCTGGAGAGGGAGAATCTGAGAGAGAAGCCCTTACATTTGTTTATCGCATCTTTTATTTTATTTCTGTTCTCTTTATTCCATTTTCTTGTTTTATAGTAGGTTGCTTTAGTAAATTTTTGTTAGGTGTAGTATTTCGCACAATAGTGTTCTTCTTTTTGAATCGTTTTATCTTCACACTATGTGGGCACATCTCAATTTCTGTTGCCGTTGGTGTGGAGCTACCTCCCACTCTAGTGATGAATGCCCTACGGAGAATAGAAGGCATAATTCTTATTGCCCAGCATATGGAGCACCGACTTCGTCTGGTACTCCATATGGTGCGCGTAAGTCTTATGGCTACTCTGCTGAGCCTTTACCGTCGTACTTCTTTTCGGCTCCAGCTCCCGCTGTGCCAAAGAAGCCCGCAAGGCAGTGCCAGTTTTGTCAGAGCACTGATCATGTCCTGAAGGACTGTGCCGAGTATCTTCGCCAATTGGACGAAGACGACGAGCCGGATATCCTGATCGTCCCAACTCCTAACTCTGGCGGCACACCTTCAACATCCGGTTATGTGTCTTTGTCACCTTCGCATCTTGAAGGGTATGGCATGGACACGGTCACCGGGTGTGCGGTTGATCTATGCACCGACATTGCTGAGCCTATTCTCCATGTGCATCCACCACTTCCAGTGGATTCGATTCTTTGTGAGGAATCAGTGCTCGACCTTTATCCGAGCACTATTTTTCCCCCTGTTGTGCATACTACATTCGTCCCTGACGACATTGTCGATGATATGTCACAAGAGAAGGCCGTTGATCTTAGTGTTGTGCCTACACCTATGGAGGAGGACAACCTTCTAGGTGAAGAGGAATTTTCCTCAGCACCGGTGGAGGAAGTCCAAATCCTAAGCTTTGCCACCGTTGATCCTGCCGAATCTTGTAGCATTGATGACAATGCAAACATTATTTTACTTCCCCAGCCTGATGGGAGTGAGACCGGGATCACTCCCCCGATTGATCTTTATTCTTGTTCTTCTTCTTTTTTATTTCTTGATCCCCTTTCTCTATCTGAGCCTGTGCAGGTTGAGTCTTCACAGGTACCTCAGGAGGACTTGGAGCATGATGCTCAAGTCAATGATGAGAGCATCCTCTTATGTGAGGAGGTTGATTCCCCCTCCGTAGAGGAAGCTCCACTCATTTCCTTCTCCTCCTGCTGCCTCCCTGGAGATGATACCTTGCTGGGCAAGGATAGTTTTGGTGAGTTGAGTGAGGATTCCTCCTCTTCTTATTTTTTATTCCCTCTACCTGTGACGAGCAGGTATTATTTATATTCGGGTAGAGGCGTGACTGTTCTGTTGCCGTATCGGTACCCGCTACCAACACGCATATTAGAACAGTTACCTGTGCACTTCTCTTTTCATAGACCCATTAGCTAGAACTGTTTTCAATTTGAATAAGTCGTGCTGGGAGGACAATAACCCCAGTAGTTATCTTATTTTTCCTGCATTTTTATTTCTTCTAATCATGTTTAGTTAGCTGTAGTTTATTTTAGTTTGTCTTTTTCTTTTGTTTTTGTGGAGCTCACCCCTGCAGGTACTCATTGCAAATTCTGAATGGCGGGTTTGCTTCAGATTTCCACGCACCTTCTGGTATGCTCACTTGCTGAGCATTGGGTAACTTCTTCCCTAGCTTTCGATTTTGATTTTCACTGTCGTATCATTGTGTTGTATTGTTTAGATTAAGTCTGGGGGAGAGCCGTTATATGTTACCCACTGCACGTGCACATCTCATTTGCATACTAGAAGTATTTTAATTTCAGTTATTTAGTATTGTTCATCTTCACTGTACACCACTGCACCCACTTTAGCGCGCACTCGCTTGTTTGTATGCTTCCGTATATTCAATTCTTGGATGTGATGTAGGAAGTGCTGTATTAGCCAAAATAATTGCAAGATGGAGTGGAATGTTGACTCTTGTAGTGCTCTAGTTGAATACTCGTGTTTGCATAGGGATTTGAGTAGAATTAGTTTTTGTTTATGCTTCTAATTAATAATTTGTAGATTTGCATAGATTTTAATTTATTTTACTCAAAATGGTGAATGTGGTTGAATCTTGCGGTAGCGTGGTATTGTGTGTAGGCGAATGTGAGGTTCGTGTTGCTCGAGTCGGGAGGAAGGATTACCTTTCTCGGGGGTTAAGAACTTGCCCCAAACGACTCTCGAAGCATGGGTGCGAATGACTTGCAAGTTGAGCGTGACATAGGCCATCTATTTGGCAAGCTTGAGCTTTGTTTTACCACTCCTATACACTAACTGTTGCTAGCCTATTTTGTGCCTACCCGATCTTTTGATTCAGCCCCACCATACTTCACCAAGGCCTAAAAGCTAATCCTATTATCGCAACCAAAAATTAAGCTATGAGCATTTATGAATTGTAATTTTTCAATGCGGTGCGGTGATGCGTAACTTCAGTGTTGATGTGGAAGTTTTGAAAAAAAATGTCTTCGTGCTGAGAATTGTGCTAATTAATTTGGGGATAAAAAGAAAAGAAAAAGAAAAAGAAAAAGAAAAAAAAAATATATATATATTTATCCCTAGCGCTTTAATTGAATCATATTTTGGTATTGATTGTTGTAGGCCGTGTGCACACTCGGTTTCAAAGTCATGTCTGGGGGTGTGTTACACGTGTATTATTGGGGCTGCTATGATTTAGCACTTTTGTGTGCTCATTTGGGTTGCGATTAGCCTTCACGTTTATCTTTGCATTCCAAACCGTAACCCAAGCCTCATGTATACCTAAAGTCCTATCGATTCGTCTTGTGAGTTCACTAGCGCCGTGGAGAGAGTGTGACCGGGCGAGCATATGGTTCTCGACGTTGATGGATTTCAACGGAGATAATTCTGAGTTCCGGTCTTGGGTAACATTCACCTGCGCGTCTAGCTTACTTTCGTACTACGCGAGACCACGAGATTCACCAACATTCCATTTTTGAGTAAAAATAAATTCCTTTTTACGCATTTACACTTTTATAAAGTAGCTAGCATATGTAAAAACTTCTTCTAATGAACTTCTATGCACACTAGTAGGAAACTTCGCATTCTATTCCATGTTTGCAATTTTTTTTGTTAGTTATGCTTTTCCTACTCCGCCGGATATGTTTGCTCGGGACGCGCAAACAGGTAAGTCTGGGGGTGTGATGAGTCCCAATTATATACATATTTTCGGACTCATCCGGGCCAATTTTCTAGTCTTTGCACGTCACTTTAGACATGTTTTCATTCTTATCTAACACTCCATGCTAAGTGCACTTTTAGGCCCGTTTCAGTGTTATTTCTTGTTCATCTTTGTTACTAGTTGTCATGCTGTGTTAAGTGCCACTATCAGTGGCCAGACTGGTGTCGTATGCTGGAACAGGAGTCGTGCAGGTGTTCCCGGTACAATTCTGTACAGGAACACTACGCACGATCACTGGTTCCTTCGCGCACGACCACTGGTCGTGCGCCTTTGCTCGTGCGCACTTAACGCCCATTTCATGAGTTTTGTTTGGCTTACCGCACGACCACTGACGCTAGTGCGCACGACCGCTGGTTGTGCGCCACTGGTCGTGCGAACTTTGTATTTTATAATTTTCTTCCCTTGCAGGCTCCGTCCAGTCAGGCGCACGATCACAGGATTCTAGTGCGCACGACCATTGGTCGTGCGCCAACGATCGTGCACACTGTTTATTCCAGCGCCTATAAAATGCCCTGTTCGCGAATTAGGGCGGGATCACACTTTGCAACTCCATCCAGTCCGCCGTTTTCGCCCTTTCCGCTGGTTTTTCACTCCCCTAGGCCTCCTCCATCATCCTTGAGCCCCAAGGAGAGATTTCTAGCCCAAAGATCGCCCACATCGAGTAAGGAGATTGCGTATCAGAGTAGATCGGATCGTGACTCGAAGAAGACGAGCCATTGGGAGGAAGTGACAGCCCTCCTCTACCTCGGACGCAGTTGAAGACCGAGTTTGGACGCGGATTGACAACCCTGCGACTCCAACCGTGAATCTTCGGCAAGGCTTCGGATTTGGTCGACTCCTTTACTCTCTTTTTCTTTCTCTATGTTGATGTTTGTTTAGGTTAGTCTCCTCTACATTATTGATGATGTGCACAATGATTCTAGTTATGTAATGCTTATTTCATTTATTTGAGATTGTATTGTTCATTTGTGCTTAATGAGGTGCGCACCCATTTAACTTCTATTTTGTCATTGTGTTCGGTGCCGCACTAGCAATTGCTAGTGGCGTGCTTGTTGACGAGGTACTTGCGACCCTCATTCCACCGTTCTCTCCATTCCATTCCATTAGCCTACTCGCCCATCCGCCTACCGAAGCGTGGCACAGCGGCCCGTGTATTCCATCCCGCCTAACGAAGCAGCGCGCTCAAGGCCTGCACAGTTCGACTCCGCTTGCCTACTCGTCCATCCGCCCTTGCGACGCAGCGCGCTCAAGGCCTGCCTAGTCTCCATTCCACCAAGCGAAGCATTGCATAGCGGCATTGCATAGAAGTAGTCGTAATATTTTATTTTACTATTCGCAAACCAAACCAATCATCCATTGTAACCCCGACCAAGGACTTCGATCTCAAGTCCTTCCTAAAAACCTAACTCCACCTTACTGTGTTCCTTGAGAGATTCGATACTTGGGGATTTACTTCCTCATATTATTACTTGACACTGACCGGTTCACTGCCGTTCGGATCGCAGTCTCGCTACCGCCTATAGCAGTGTGCAGGATTTGCGCATCATAGGACTCCTTGTAGGAAACATTGTTGGACTATTTGTAGGACACTTCATATGAAGCTTCGTAGGACGCTATGTACGACTCTTTGTAAGACTCTTCGTAGGACTCTTCTGGGACTCTTCTTAGGACTCCAGTTAGGACTTTTTGTAGGATGCTTCGTAGGACTCTTTGTAGGGAACTTTGTAGGAATGTTCGTTGGACTCTTGTTATGACTCTACCTAGGACTATACTTATGACTCTACATAGGGATCTTTGTAGGGATCTTCTTAGGGCTCTTTGTAGGACTCTACTTAGGATTCTTTGTAGGAATTTGTGTAAGATTATTCATAGGAGACTCCTTGGGACTATACTTAAGGTTCCTTGTAGGACTCTTTGTAGTATTCATGTTAGGACTCAACCAAGGACTCTTTGTAGGACTCTTTCTAGTACTCCTTGTTGGACTCATCATATGATTCTTCGTAGAGCTCTTCATAGGTCTCTTCATAGGACTATTCAAAGGACTCCTATTTGGAGGTCTCTTCTTAGGACTCTTCTTATTTCTATTCTTAGGGCTTTTGTTAGGAATCTAGTTAGAACTCTTCTTAGTAGTATTCATAGGACTCTACTTAGGACACTTTGAAGGATTCTTCGTAGGACAATTTTTATGACTATACTTAGGAATATTTGTTAGACTCCTCGTAGGACTCATCGTGGAACTATTCATAGGACATTTTTGGACATTCTAAAGGACACTTCTTAAGTCTCATCATAGGGCTCTTCTTAGGACTCTTGGTTGGACTCTTCATAAGACTCTTGTTAGGACTATTCGAGGACACTTGTTAGGAAACTTTTGGGACACTTCGTCGGACTCTTCTTAGAATTCTTTGTAGGACTCTTCGTAGGACTCCTCATAGAAATCTTTGTAAGACTCTTAGTAGGACTCTTCATAGGACTCTTTATAAGACTATACATAACAATCATTGTAGGACTCCTCGTAGGACTTTTCATAGGACAATTCATAGGACTTTTCTTTGGACTCTTCAATGAACTCATAAAACTCTTCTTAGGACTCTACTTACGACTCTTCGTAGGATTACTTGTAAGATTCTTGTTAGGATTCTTCGTAGGACACTTCGTTGGACTATTTGTAGGACTCTTGTTAGGACTCTTTGTTAGAATATTTGTAAGACTCTTGTTAGGACTCTTCGTAGGATTCTTCTTCGGACTCTACTCAGGACTCTTTGTAAGACTATTTGTATGACTTATAGCAATACTCTTTGAAGGGCTCATGTTAGGACTCTACTTAGGACTCTTTGTAGGAGTCTTTATAGGAATCTTCGTAGGAGTCTTAGTAGGGCTTTTTGTATGGCTATTTGTAGGACTCTTCATTGGATCTTTGTAGGACTCTTCATTGGACTCTTTGCTTGACTCTTCTTGGGACTCTACTTAGGACTCATTGTAGGACAATTCATAGGACTCTTTGTAGGATAATTCATAGGACTCTTGTTAGGACTCTTGTTAGAACTCTACTTAGGATTCTTTGTAGGACTATTCATAGGACGCTTCAAAGGACTCTTTGTAGGACTCATCGTAGGACTCTTCGTAGGACTCCTAGTTGGACACTTCGTAGGTCTCTTCTTAGGACTCTTCTTTGTTCTATTCCTAGGACTCTTAGATGGACTCTTATTGGGACTCTTCTTAGGACTCTTCGTAGAACTCTTTTTAGGACTCTTCTTATAACACTTTGTAGGACTCTTCGTTGGACTCTTCATAGGGCACTTCATAAGACTCATTGTAGGAATCATTGTAAGACACTACTCAGGAATCTTTGTTGGACACTTCCAAGAACTCTTCCTAGGACTCTTTATTGGACACTTCATATAAGTCTTCGAATGCCTCTTCGTAGGACACTTCTTTGGACTCTACTTAGGACTGTTTGTATAACAATACCTAGGACTCTTTATAGGACACTTCGTAAGACTCTTCGTAGGACTCTACTTTGGACTCTTTGTATGACTCTTTGTAGGACTATTCATTAGACTCTTCTTGGGACTCTTCATCAGACTCTTCTTCGGACACGACTTTGGACTCTTTGTTGGACCCTTTATAGAACTCTTCGTAGGGCAATTCAAAAGAATCTTCATAGGACTCTTCATAGTATCGCCATCGGACTCTTCATAGGACTCTTCGTAGGACTCTTCATAGGGTTATTTGTAGGACTACTATTTGGACTCTTCATAGGTCTCTTCTTAGTATTATTTGTAGGACTCCTATTTGGACTCTTCGTAGGTCTCTTCTTAGGACTCTTTGTAGGGAACTTTGTAGGAATGTTCGTTGGACTCTTGTTATGACTCTACCTAGGACTATACTTATGACTCTACATAGGGATCTTTGTAGGGATCTTCTTAGGGCTCTTTGTAGGACTCTACTTAGGATTCTTTGTAGGAATTTTTGTAGGATTATTCATAGGAGACTCCTTGGGACTATACTTAAGGTTCCTTGTAGGACTCTACTTAGGACACGTTGAAGGATTCTTCGTAGGACTCTTTTTATGACTATACTTAGGAATATAAGTAAGAGTCCTCGTAGGACTCGTCGTGGAACTATTCATAGGACATTTTTGGACACTTCATAGGACACTTCTTAAGTCTCATCATAGGGCTCTTCTTAGGACTCTTGGTTGGACTCTTCATAAGACTCTAGTTAGGACTATTCGAAGGACACTTGTTAGGACTCTTTTGGGACACTTCTTGGGAATCTTCTTGGAATTCTTTGTAGGACTCTTCGTTGGACTCCTCGTAGAAATCATTGTAAGACTCTTTGTAGGACTCTTCATAGGAGTCTTCATAGGACTCTTTTTAAGACTATACATAACAATCATTGTAGGACTCCTCGTTGGACATGTCGTAGGACAATTCATAGGTCTTTTCTTTGGACTCTTCAATGAACTCCTCATAAAACTCTTCTTAGGACTCTACTAGGGACTCTTCGTAGGATTACTTGTAAGATTCTTGTTAGGATTCTTCGTAGGACACTTCGTTGGACTATTCGTAGGACTCTTGTTAGGACTCTTTGTTAGAATATTTGTAAGACTCTTATTAGGACTCTTCGTAGGAGTCTTCTTCGGACTCTACTCAGGACTCTTTGTAAGACTATTTGTATGACTCATAGCAATACTCTTTGAAGGGCTCTTGTTAGGAATCTTCGTAGGACTCTACTTAGGACTCTTTGTAGGACTCTTTATAGGAATCTTCGTAGGAGTCTTAGTAGCACTTTTTGTAGGGCTATTTGTAGGACTCTTCATTGGGATCTTGGTAGGATTCTTCATTGGACTCTTTGTTGTACTCTTCTTGGGACTCTACTTCGGACTCATTGTAGGACAATTCATATGACACTTTGTAGGACAATTCATAGGACTCTTGTTAGGACTCTTGTTAGAAGTCTACTTAGGATTCATTGTAGGACTATTCATTGGATTCTTCAAAGGACTCTTTGTAGGGCTCTTTGTAGGACTCATCGTAGGACTCTTCGTAGGACTCCTAGTTGGACACTTCGCAGGTCTCTTCTTCGGACTCTTCTTTGTTATATTCCTAGGACTCTTATTGGGACTCTTCTTAGGACTCTTCGTAGAACTCTTTTTAGGACTCTTCTTATAACACTTTTTAGCACTCTTCGTTGGACTCTTCATAGGGCACTTCATAAGACTCGTTGTAGGAATCATTGTAAGACACTACTCAGGAATCTTTTTAGGACTCTTCCAAGAACTCTTCGTAGGACTCTTTGTTGGACACTTCATAGGATTCTTCGAACGCCTCTTCGTAGGACACTTCTTTGGACTCTAATTAGGACTCTTTGTAGAACAATACCTAGGACTCTTTATAGGACACTTCGTAAGACTCTTCGTAGGACTCTACTTTGGATTCTTTGTACGACTCTTTGTAGGACTCTTCATTAGACTCTTCTTGGGACTCTTCATCAGACTCTTCTTCGGACACGACTTTGGACTCTTTGTTGGACCCTTTATAGAACTCTTCTTAGGGCAATTCAAAAGAATCTTCATAGGACTCTTCATATGATCGCCATCGGACTCTTCATAGGACTCTTCGTAGGACTCTTCATAGGGTTATTTGTAGGACTACTATTTGGACTCTTCATAGGTCTCTTCTTAGTATTATTTGTAGGACTCCTATTTGGACTCTTCGTAGGTCTCTTCTTAGGAATCTTTGTAGGGAACTTTGTAGGAATGTTCGTTGGACTCTTGTTATGACTCTACCTAGGACTATACTTATGACTCTACATAGGGATCTTTGTAGGGATCTTCTTAGGGATCTTTGTAGGACTCTACTTAGGATTCTTTGTAGGAATTTTTGTAGGATTATTCATAGGAGACTCCTTGGGACTATACTTAAGGTTCCTTGTAGGACTCTACTTAGGACACTTTGAAGGATTCTTCGTAGGACTCTTTTTATGACTATACTTAGGAATATAAGTAAGAGTCCTCGTAGGACTCGTCGTGGAACTATTCATAGGACATTTTTGGACACTTCATAGGACACTTCTTAAGTCTCATCATAGGGCTCTTCTTAGGACTTTTGGTTGGACTCTTCATAAGACTCTAGTTAGGACTATTCGAAGGACACTTGTTAGGACTCTTTTGGGACACTTCTTGGGAATCTTCTTGGAATTCTTTGTAGGACTCTTCGTTGGACTCCTCGTAGAAATCATTGTAAGACTCTTTGTAGGACTCTTCATAGGAGTCTTCATAGGACTCTTTTTAAGACTATACATAACAATCATTGTAGGACTCCTCGTTGGACATGTCGTAGGACAATTCATAGGTCTTTTCTCTGGACTCTTCAATGAACTTCTCATAAAACTCTTCTTAGGACTCTACTAGGGACTCTTCGTAGGATTACTTGTAAGATTCTTGTTAGGATTCTTCGTAGTACACTTCGTTGGACTATTCGTAGGACTCTTGTTAGGACTCTTTGTTAGAATATTTGTAAGACTCTTATTAGGACTCTTCGTAGGAGACTTCTTCGGACTCTACTCAGGACTCTTTGTAAGACTATTTGTATGACTCATAGCAATACTCTTTGAAGGGCTCTTGTTAGGACTCTTCGTAGGACTCTACTTAGGACTCTTTGTAGGACTCTTTATAGGAATCTTCGTAGGAGTCTTAGTAGCACTTTTTGTAGGGCTATTTGTAGGACTCTTCATTGGGATCTTGGTAGGATTCTTCATTGGACTCTTTGTTGTACTCTTCTTGGGACTCTACTTCGGACTCATTGTAGGACAATTCATATGACACTTTGTAGGACAATTCATAGGACTCTTGTTAGGACTCTTGTTAGAAGTCTACTTAGGATTCATTGTAGGACTATTCATTGGATTCTTCAAAGGACTCTTTGTAGGGCTCTTTGTAGGACTCATCGTAGGACTCTTCGTAGGACTCCTAGTTGGACACTTCGCAGGTCTCTTCTTCGGACTCTTCTTTGTTATATTCCTAGGACTCTTATTGGGACTCTTCTTAGGACTCTTCGTAGAACTCTTTTTAGGACTCTTCTTATAACACTTTTTAGGACTCTTCGTTGGACTCTTCATAGGGCACTTCATAAGACTCGTTTTAGGAATCATTGTAAGACACTACTAAGGAATCTTTTTAGGACTCTTCCAAGAACTCTTCGTAGGACTCTTTGTTGGACACTTCGTAGGATTCTTCGAACGCCTCTTCGTAGGACACTTCTTTGGACTCTAATTAGGACTCTTTGTAGAACAATACCTAGGACTCTTTATAGGACACTTCGTAAGACTCTTCGTAGGACTCTACTTTGGATTCTTTGTACGACTCTTTGTAGGACTCTTCATTAGACTCTTCTTGGGACTCTTCATCAGACTCTTCTTGGGGCACTACTTTGGACTCTTTGTTGGACTCTTTATAGAACTCTTCGTATAGCAATTCAGAAGAATCTTCATAGGACTCTTTGTAGTATCGCCATAGGACTCTTCATAGGACTCTTCGTAGGACTCTTCGTAGGACTCTTCGTAGGATTATTTGTAGGACTACTATTTGGACTCTTCATATGTCTCTTCTTAGGATTATTTTTAGGACTCCTATTTGGACTCTTCATAGGTCTCTTCTTAGGACTCTTCTTTGTTCTATTCCTAGGACTTAGTACGACTCTTCGTAAGACTCTTTGTGAGACTCTTCATAGAACACTTGTTAGGACTCTACTAAGGACTCATCATAAGACTCATTTTAGGACTCCTAGTAGAACTTTTCAGAGGTCTCTTTCTCTTTTTATTCATATTCTTAGGACTCTTAGTTGAACTCTTCTTAGGACTCTTTGTAGGAATCTTTGTAGGACTCTTTTTAGGACTCTTCTTAGGGCGCTCCTTATGACACCATTAAAGACTTTTCATTGGACTCATCATTAGACTCTTTGTAAGACTTTTAGTAGGATTAATTGTAGGACTCTACTTCGGAATCTTTGTAGGACTCTTCCTAGAATTCTTCCTAGGAGTCTATGTAGGACAATTTGTTGGAGTCTTCGTATTCCGCTTTGTATGCGTCTTCGTATGCCTCTTCGTAGGACTCTTCTTAGGACTCTACATAGGACTCTTTGTAGGACTATTTGTAGGACACTTTGTAGGACTCTTCGTTAGACTCTTGTTAGAACTAGTCATTGGACTCTACTTTGGACTCTTCATAGGACTCTTCATTTGACTCTTCGTGAGACTTTTCATATGTGTCTTCATAGAAATCTTTAAAAGACTCTTCGTAAGGATCCTCATAGCATTTTTTGTAGGATTATACATGATTCATTGTAGGACTCTTTGTAGGTATCCTCGTAGGACTCTACTTAGGACTCTTTGTTGGACGCTTTGTAATACTCTTAGTGGGACTCTTCGTAGAACTCATTGTATATCTCTTGGTAGGACTCCTTGTAGGAAACATTCTAGGACTATTTGTAGGACACTTCATATGAATCTTCGTAGGACTCTATGTAGGACTCCTTGTATGACTCTTCATAGGACTCTTCTGTTACTCTTCTTAGTGCTATTTGTAGGACTCTTCTTGGAAATATTCTTTGAACTCTACAAAGGAATTTTTGTTGGACGCATCATAGGACTCTTTGTAGAAATCTTGGTAGGACTCCGGTAAGGACTCTACTTAGGACTCTTTCTAGGACTCCTCGTAGGACTTGTAGTAGGACTCTTCATAAGACTTTTTGTTGGACTCTTCGTAGAACTCATCGTAAGACACTTCGTAGGACTCTACTTAGGAACCTTCATAGGACTCATCATTGGACTATTTGTAAGACTCTTGTTAGGACTCTTTGTATGACTCTTTGTAGGACTCTTCTTGGAACTCTACTTTGGACTCCATGTAAAACTATTCATAGGATTCTTTGCAGGACTCTTCATTGGACTCTTCATAGGAATCTTCATAGCAATCTTGTTGGGACTCTTCGTAGGAATCTTCATAGGTCTCTTTGTATGAATCTTTGTTTAAATCTTCATAGTACTTTTTGTATGGCTCTTTATAGGACTCTTCATTGGGATCTTCTTGGGACTCTGCCTAGAAATCTTCCAAGGACTATTTGTAGGACTCTTTGCAGGACTCTTGTTATGACTCTTGTTAGGAATCTACTTAGGACAATTTGTAGGACTCTTTATAGGATGCTTTTAGAACTTTTCTTAGAACTCTTCCTAGAATTCTTCATAGGACTTTTTGTAAGACTCTTTGTAGGACTCTTCGTAGGACTCTTAGTGGGACACTTCATAGGAATCTTCGTTGAGCTCTTCGTTGGACTCTTCTTGGGACTCCACATAGGACTCTTCGTAGGAATCTTTGTAGGACTCTTGTTAGGACTCTTATTAGGATACTACTTATGAGTCTTTGTGGGACTCTTCGTAGGACTCTTTGTAGGACTATTCTTATGACTCTTTATAGTATTCTACATAGGACTCTTTGTATGACTCTTCATATGACTCATTATACGACTCTTCATAGGGCTCTTTCTAATACTCTACTTAGGAATATTTGTAGGACTCATAGTAGAACCTTTTGTAGGACTCTTCATAAGACACTTCATCAGACTCCTGGTTGGATGCATTAAAGGTCTCTTCATAGGACTCTTCTTAGTTATATTTCTTGGACACTTATTAGGACTCTAGTTAGAACTCTTCATAGGATTTTTTGTAGGACTCTAGTTTGGACTCTTTGTAGGACAATTTGAAGGAAACTTCATAAGACCCTTTGTTGAACTCTTCTTAGGACTCTTCATAGAACTCTTCAGAGGAATCTTCATTGGAATATTTGCAGGACTCTTCATAGGACTCTTGTCAGGGCTATACTTAGGACTCTTTGTTGGACACCTCATAGGGCACTTCATACGACTCTTTGTAGGACACTTCGTTGGTCTTTTCGTAGGATTCTTTGTAGGACTCTTCATAAAACTCTTGTTAGGACACTACTTAGTGCTTGTCATGGGACTCGTTGAAGTACTCTTCATAATACTACAAGTAGGACCATTTGTGTGTATCTACTTAGGACCCTTCTATGTTTATTCATAGGTCTCTTCCTTGGAATCCTGTTAGGAGTCTTCATAGGACTATTCGTAGGACTCTTCTTAGGACTCGTAGTAAGACTCTTCATTGGACTCTTTATAGGACTTTGTATGACTCTTCGTAGGAATCGTCATAGGACTCATTGTTGGACTCTACTTAGGACTCTTCGTAGGACACTTTGTAGAACTCTTCGTAGGACTCTTTGTATGACTCTTCGTAGGAATCGTCATAGGACTCATTGTTGGACTCTACTTAGTACTCTTCGTAGGACACTTTGTAGAACTCTTCGTAGGACTCTTCATGGGACTCTTTGTAGGAATCTTCTTAGAACTCTACTTAGGACTCTTGGTAGGACTATTCATTATAATCTTTGTACGATACTTCATAGGACACTTTGTCAGCCTCTTATTAGGACTCAACATAGGACTCTACTTGTTGGCACAACAATTGTACCTCCAAAACTAACACTACAAAGGATGGGGGAAAAACTATGGAACGCCGATTACTCCGGCTAAAGGATTCCAGAAGAGAAATTGCTAAGTAAAGAATCCTGATTTCACGGATCAAAAGGGGTTATAGGAGAGTCTAAAAAAGGTTAGGGTGAGAGGTACAAAAGAGGCAGAATTCAAGACCGCTTATACAGGTCATAAGCTGGAGGCTCGAATCCAAAAGTCCTTTTTCTGGTACTCCTACCACTATATTTATAGATGCAGGGGCCTGCCCAAACTAGCAGGTCCAAAAATAATGTGCTACCCGGGGTACAAGAGAACCGTGGCAGGGAAGGGAGGATACATAGGGTGCAATAGCAAAAAAAGAGTGAAAACTCCAGACTGCGTTGTCATGTGGTCTCATTGGAAGTAGACTGCCTGTGCCTTAGAGAATTTGTCGAGGAGGAGACAGGCAGTTTAGGGAGTCTCCAAAATTCATGATCGATGGGGTTAGTAACTCTGATCGAAATGCTGAGGTTGCGAACTTCTAGGCAAACATGATTCCCGCGCATTTTCAAATTTCACTAGAACTTAGGAAATGTTTTCTTTGACCGCGGAGATCACGACCGTCATAAATGCTAGAAAGTCTATAAATACATCTTGAAGACTTCAAGATTCAGAACTTTCTTGAAGAAGTTGCGAGCTAGTGATGTGGTTTCGGCAAGTGCACCGGTCGCTGTCAAGTAATATTGGGAATAGCTTCCCCGAATGTCGATCTCTTTAGGAATGCAGGTTGTGATGAAGTGATTCGTGTCATGAAACGTTTGTTACACCGAGCGAAATAAGTAAAACAAGGGGGCTTTGGTTGGTTGGTCTAAACTAACAAATAAGAAAATATTGATGTGGGTCAAAGTCACCGCTTTGCTTGGCGAGATGAATGCGTCGGCCGCTATGTTGGGCTTCGTTAGGCGAGTGGACGGAAAGCAAGTGTGGAATGTGAGGGTCGCAATCACCTCTTCGCTAAACACCGTTAGCCTTTGCTAACGTGAGTCTCAAGTGAGTGAATGGAGTGGATGCGGTTAAGTGGTGATGAAGCGCAACACAACACAATATCCAAGGTTAAGAAAAACAAGAAGCACTTTCATTCATAGACAAATGAGAGTACTCATGTACATTACAAACTAATACATCCACAAAAGGCAAAAAGGGAGAATTAACCAATAGAGAAGACTAGCCGTCGATCTCGGCCTGAAAAGTGGTTTGCTAAACCACTTTTGGGCTCGGTCGATGTATGCTTCCGGGACCAAGAGACTGTTATTATCTCCGATCTTGCTCCATCGTCTTCGTTCGTCAGGTTTTCTTCTTCTTCTTCCAAACTAAGGTTGGACTACTCGGCAATGGTGTTGTTGACGGCAGGGAATGCTTCCATAATCTTGGAATACCCTAGGGTTTCACCAGAGAATGGTTCCCGGATGAAGGAGATGAGTGGAGATGGAGGAGGAGCAAAAATGGCGCTGGGCGGAGCTTAAAATTGTGAAATGGAAGTCCGTTCTCCGCATATCCAAGCTGGCAGATTTCTTGGCTTATAAACAAAAATAGCAGAAATTAAGTCACACTCGGTCGAACGCACAACCATGTGTAGACCGTGCAATATTAACGGAGAAGCAGTGCCTCGAGGAAGAAGCAACAGTGCCCGTGCATTTTACTCACGCACGGTTGAAGCCGCCCGTGCGTAAAAATGCACGACCAATTCCAGATGGCCAGAAAACTAGGCTTAACAGGCGATCGTGCATTTTCTTTGCGCATGGGCAACTGCCTGTGCGTAAAAATGCACGATCAACGACAGAACATCATTTTCCACCCCAGATGAGGGCCCACGACCGCAGCTGTCCGTGCGTCAAGGAAAATGCACAACCGTGCGATATATGCAGACATGAAAATGGGTAAAATAGGATGATCCATTGATGAGTCCTGATCATATACACATATTTGGACTCATCCGGGCCATTTTTCCTTTCATTCCATTGCACTTTAGCCCCATTTTAGCTCATAATTATCACTCTCCGCTAGGTGCACGTCTTGGCCCGTTTCGGTGTTGTTTTCTTGTTCATCTTTGTTACAAGTTGTTATGTTGTGTTAAGTGCCACTTTCAGTGGCCAGACTGGTGTCGTATGCTGGAACAGGAGTCGTGCAGGTGTCCCCGGTACAATTCTGTACAGGAACACTGCGCACGATCACTGGTTCCTTCGCGCACGACCACTGGTCGTGCGCCTCTGCTCGTGCGCACTTAACGCCCTTTTCATGAGTTCTGTTTGGCTTATCGCACGACCACTGATGATAGTGCGCAAGACCGCTGGTCGTGCACCATTGGTCGTGCGAACATGTATTTTATAAATTTATTTCATTGCAGGCTCCTCCCAGGCAGCGCGCAAGATCGCAGAATTCCAGTGCGCACGACCAGTGGTCGTGCGCCAATGACCGTGCGCGGTATTCATTCCAGCGCCTATATATACGCCTGTTCCGATTTTTAGGGAATGCAGTCAGCCGCGGGAGCGCGATTTGCCGTCCGTACGCCGGCGATTTCCCTTCCAGGACACCTCCACTTCATCTCCTATGCAAGGGGAAGTCTTCTCCAACCATTCTGACCATTCCTCCATCGTCCGGGAGCATTCTCCACCACCCGCAAGCCCTCAAGCCGCTGTTTTTCCGTTCTAGTCCAGTGAGAAGAAGAAGAATCCTGAGGTAGAAGACGACGGGACTAAGTAGAGAGATCGTGACAGTTTCTCTACACCGGAAGCATAGTCCGCCCGAGTCTGGAGGTGGCTTGACAACCTACCATTCCGGCCGTGAATGGCCGCTAGTCTTCATCCTTTGGTTATTTCTTTCCTCTTGCTTTCGTTGTAGTCTTTGAATCGTTGAGATGTTGAACAGTATTATGCTTGGTTTGATTGCAATGAATGTTTCTCCCTCTTTCTTCATTGTTTGTTTGTGAATCGTTTCGCCTCCACTCACTCACTCACGCACTTAAGGTGTTCGATCCGCGTTAGCAAAGAGCTAACGGCGTTTGTGAAGAGGTGTTTGCGACCCTCATTTCTTCTTGCACTAGAGCACGCTCCATCCGCCTCACGAAGCATGGCATCGCGGCCGTTGCATCCATCTCGCCTGGCGAAGCGGTGTTTTCGACCCGCATTTCTTTTACTGTTGTTAAGAGTAGGAAAACCCAACCAAAACCCCTTTTTGTGTGTTTGTTTACGCTCGTGTAACACTAGTCACACAACCTGATTCGTACACCCAACCTGCATTCCTCAAGAGACCGACACTCGGGGATTTATTCCCAACTTTATTACTTGAACGATCGGTGCACTTGCCGAATTAATCACATCAAGTTTTTGGCGCCGTTGCCGGGGAGTGCAGGCGTGTAACGTTTTGTGTTGTGACTTTCGCTACATGAGCAGTTGTTTCTGATTTTCTTTGTTTTCTTTTTGTTTCTTTGTAGTGCATGCAGAGACAGGCTGCAGGGGAACTCGTGCCCTTTGATCCTGAGATTGAACGGACCGCTCGCGCACGTAGGCGCGCAGCAGCCGCACAGGCAGCAATGGGTGACCACATAGATCAAAATGATGCTGATCAGGGAGTGCCCGGCGTGGGGCAACACCAGCCTGGAGATGAGCAGGAGGCGGCAAGGCCTCGGCCCCGCACGATGAGAGACTACACCACTCCAACTGTTGGAGGTGTGTATCCTGGGTTCGGGCCCAATATAATGAACAATCAGTTCGAGATAAAGCCAGCAATCTTGAACATTATCCAGAACAACGCTCAGTTCTCTGGGATGGCCAGTGAGGATCCGCATCTGCATCTGGCAGAGTTTTCTGATATTTGCGGAACCTTCCGCTACGCTGGGATTGCTGACGACACGGTCAAGCTTAGACTGTTCCCCTTCTCACTCCGTGACAAAGCCAAGGTGTGGCTCCACTCCATTCCACCCGGGACTGCTGCGACCTGGGATGCTCTTGCTTCCAAGTTTTTGGCCAAGTTCCATCCAGTCGATAAAATCGTGAGCTTGCGGCGGGAGATCGCCACCTTTTGCCAACTTGATCAAGAGACTCTTGCTGAGGCGTGGGAGCGTCTTAACGATCTTCTCCGCCGTTGTCCAAACCACGAGCTCCAACCTTGGGGTGTGGTTGAGACGTTTTACTTTGCGATCGAGCCTAACTACAGGGCAATGATCGATGCTGCTGCGGGTGGTACTTTGATGAATCACACTCCAGAGGAGGCCCTTCGGATTCTGCGCGACACCGCCTCCCACAGCACATTCTGGACTGCCGGGAGAAATGCTCCAAAAAGCGGCCGTGGTCTCTTTATGGTCGACTCACTTCATCGTACATCCGCGCCAGCTGCTGTCATTACGTGCAAAGGATGTGGAGGCGGGGGCCACCACGCATTTGAATGCTCAAGCAACAATGTATCAGGTGACTTCGCGCACTTAACCTTGAATGAATCTGTTAATTTTGTAGGAAATCAGCCTAAGGGAGCACCTTTTAATAATGCTTATCATCCGGGAGCGAGAAGTCACCCGAACTTCTCGTGGAACCCAAACGCGCCTGGCCAACGATGGGCACCGGGGCAGCATCAAAATGATGCTTACGCCTCAGGGAGCCAACCGAGGCCATTCCACCCGGATTATAGCCAAGGCCCCCCAACCCAAAAAAAAGAGTAATCTGGTGGAAATAATGGAAAAGTTCATGCAAGCGACTGCCTCAAATATGGCGAACCAAACCGCATCCATGCGAAACTTGGAAACGCAGCTGGGCCAACTGGCCCAAGTGCTAACCGAGCGGTCGCATGGGACCCTTCCTAGCAACACTGAAAAGAACCCAATAGATCAAGGGAAGAGTCTCAGCGATGTGGTAGAGGCTGATTCAAGTGAGTTAGTGATTTCTTGTTCCATCAATAATGTCGAAACTAAAGCTTTATGCGATTCTGGCTCTTCCCGCAACGTCATTGCGTTGCGAGACGTTGCCAAATTGCAACTTGAGATGAACACGGAGGATCGAAAATCCCTTGTGCTTGCTAATGGGACTGTTATACAATCTGAGGGGGAAGTGAAAAATGTAGAAGTGACAGTTGAGGGGACGGTCGTGGTTGCTGATTTTCAGGTGTTGGGACCCCAGGAAAATCGCTCTATTCCTATCTTGGGTGTGCCGTTCTTGAAAGAGAGCGGTGCCACCCTTGATTTCACTGCGGGGTGCGTCATTTTACCCAATGAGGTGCCGCAGCCCACGTTCCCCAAAGCTGTAACTGAAACATCCACTCCTCCCCCTCTCTTTATTCTTGATGAATCTCTGAGTTGTGCAGGAAATGAAGAGGATAAAGGAGCAATGGAAGGAGAAAAAGAGAAGTATATGTCCAGTGAGGAAGAAGAAGTAGATTTTCGGTGAGAATTCGATTCCGAGACGGAGGAAGATTGCACTTCGAAAGATGTTGACTTGAATTTAGCCCGGGACATCGTCCCATTATCTTCCTGTTTTAATTCTTGTAATAAACTATTTAAGCGCTCCGTCTCTTGGGCCGATCCGGTTGTCACCGCAACGCCGGAAGTGACGCCACCCACCACCAAGGTGGAAAATTCTGAAAACTTTCAACGTTGGCAGTCCCCGACTGTCACTAAGCTTAAACAGGAGAAACTTCTGCACGACGCTCGCGCTGCCGCTCTCCGTAGCAAGAGGGCGGAGGTTAGGGGAACACTGGGTGACACCAGTGTTAGCCCTAAAGCCTTCACCTCCCGCCTACGAGCTATTGGAGACGCGCACCATAAGAGCGCCTATAGCTGATTCGTGTTTTTCCTAATTTTGATATTGCTTCTGTGAACCTCTCTTTTAATTACTGCACTTGTTGAACAATGTTAATACAGGTATTTGGTCCAGCTTAAGGACATTAAATTAAAGCGCTGCTGGGAGACAACCCAGATTTCCTGATTTTATTTTTGTCTAACATGTTTAGTTCAGTTTCTGTATTTGTTTTTGCTGTTTTAGTTTTGTTCTTGCAGGTGTGTTGTGTTCCTTGGTGCGGATGCTGCGTACCGCTCTTGATCTTAATCGCCAATCGTCTGTATGCTCAATTCTGAGCATTGGGTAACACTTCTCCTCCCTAGCTCTTCAGTTTTTGAGATATATTATTTAGATTAAGTCTGGGGGAGAGCACGTGTTATTCACAATGCGCACGGGTTGCACCGCATGCTAGATGCTTGTTTCTAATTTTTCATCATTATTCCATGCTACACACCACTGCACCCACTTGAGCGCGTGCTTATCTATTTGTTTTGTGCTGAACAAACTATCTTGGTTTGGAATGTGAATTTGGATGTTAGCTTAGGAATTACTATTGGGAGCGCAATGTTGACTCGAGCAGTGTTCTAGTCGCATCTGCATGCTACAATAAAATTTGAGTAAAATTAGATTATTTCTATGCATTTAATTTATGACTAGTATTTTTGCGTAGTTTTAGATTTATTCTACTCAAGTGGTGAATGTGATTGAAATTGGTGATAGCCCGGTGTTGTGTGTATACGAGCGCTACTGTGTGTTGCTCGAGTCGGGAGGAAGGTTTACCTTTCTCGTGGGCTAAGAACTTGCCCCAAGCGACTCTTGAGGCATGGGTGCGGGCGATTCGTTGAGGTAAATATGATATAGGCCACCTCTTGGCGAGATTGTGCCTTTGCTTTCCATATCCTATTCGCTCGCCTTTGCTACCCAACATTTGTGCCTACCACTCCCTTTGTTCAGCTCCTCCTCCATTCACCAAGGCCTAAAGCTTATCCCACTATCGCAACCAAGTTTATGTTAATTGCACTCATGTTCTAGATTTGGTGTGTTGTTTGGAATCGTTGTGTTGTGAAGGAGAAATAATCTCTATCTGCTGAATTTGAACCAACCGGAGGATAAGATTAAGAAAAAGAAAAAGATGATATTGAAATGAAGATCTAAAAAAAAAAGTGAATTGAAAAGTTATCCTCCCGAGCGTATTAAAAAAATCTTTTGGTATTTGTAGAGTAGGCTGTGTGCACACCTAGTTTTCATAATAAGTCTGGGGGTGTGTCACACGAGCTTTGTTTGTGGTTTTGCTTGGTGCAGCGCTCCGTTAGCTCAATTTGGTTGCGAAGCCTTCGTTTTTACCCTTGATTATCATACCGCAACCTAAGCCCCAATATAATCCTAAAAGTCCTATTAATTTATCTCGCGAGTTTGCTAGCACCGTGGAGAGAGTGTGATCGGGCAAGCGTATGGTTCCCGACATTGATGGATTTCAGCGGAGTTATTCCCGAACCCCGATCTTGTGCAACACCCTCCTCAGTGGCTTATTACTTTCACACCGGGCATGATCGTCAAATTCTTCACAATTCACCAACTGAGTATTGATAAGTCTTTGTTTACGCTCTAGTACTTTCGTAAATTAGTTAGCATAGTTAGAATCTCTTTTTACGAAATTTTTATTTGCATGCTTTTGTTACTTCGCATTGTACTCCCTTGCGTAATTTTACTCACGCATGGTTGAAGCCGCCCGTGCGTAAAAATGCACGACCAATTCCAGATGGCCAGAAAACTAGGCTTAACAGGCGATCGTGCATTTTCTTTGCGCATGGGCAACTGCCCATGCGTAAAAATGCACGATCAACGACAGAACATCATTTTCCACTCCAGATGAGGGCCCACGACCGCAGCCGTCCGTGCGTCAAGGAAAATGCACAACCGTGCGATATATGCAGACATGAAAATGGGTAAAATAGGATGATCCATCCACCTGCATAAACATCAACACAGCTGGGAATACCCTTCCAGCTTAATACATATACAAAATAAAAGATTAGGGAGCACCATGTGCTTACCTCCAACAACAAGAAGCACAAAAGCAAACCAAAATGGGCCTAAATAGTGCACATAGCACAGAAGTGATTATAATAGTAATACAAGCAATAATAGCTCGAATAGGACGTGCACAAGAGTGAAAACTAGCCCGGATGAGTCCATAAAAGTGTATATAAATGGGACTCATCACACCCCCAGACTTACCTGTTTGCGCGTCCCGAGCAAACAAATCCGGTGGGAAATGAAAATGGTAGTTAGCATAGAGAATTGCAAAGAATGAGTAAGATGTGAAGTATCATGCTCATGCAAATAGAATTTCAGTAAAAGAAAAATCTAACTATACTAACTAATTTACAATAGTATAAATGTGCAAGTAGAAATTTAAAATTACTCAGAAGGTGAATCATGGTGAATTTTGAAGTCGTGCGCTAGTGTGAAAGTAAACAAGCCACTATGGAGGGGGTTGCCAAAGACCGGAATTCAGGGGTAACTCCGCTGAAATCCATCAACGTCGTGAGCCATAAGCTTGCCCGGTCACACTCTCTCCACGGTGCTAGCAAACTCAAAGCTGAATCAGTAGGGCTTTCGGGTTTTTACGTGGCTTAGGTTACAAAATGATATACAAAGATAAACTTGAAGGCTACGCAACCCAAATGAGCAACAACAATATGCTTACCCGGAACAAGCCCACAACAGCGCTAGTGTGACACACCCCCAGACTTACCTTGAAAACTGGGTGTGCACACAGCCTACTCCAACTGATTTTCTCAATTACGCACAAGGGGAATTCTTTTCACTCCTATTCCTTCCTCGAATTTTTCTTTTCATTTTCTTTCTGCTTTCTTTTTATTTCAATCCCCCATCTGTATCACCAATATATTCAGCATAATAGTTTCACATCATCACGAAATTTACAAACATCACACCCCACGATAATTATACTCTTGGTTGGCTCAAATACTTGGTTGCGAAAGTGGGATAAGCTTCAGGATTTGGTGAATGAAGGAAGAGCTGACAAAGTATGGGTAGGAACAAATTGTCTTGCAAAGGTAAGCGCGTAGGTCATGGAAATCAAAGCTCAAACTAGCCAACTAGATGCCTACGTCACGCCCAACTTATTGAGTCGCCCTCACCCATGCTTCAAGAGTTGCTTGGGGCAAGTTCTTAGTCCACGAGGAAGATAAATCTGTTGGATCGATTGGCGCCCTTAGAGTGGGGGGGTGAATAAGGGAATAAAATTCTTTATAAATTCTTTGTTTTACAATTGTTTCCTCCTTTAAGTTAAATTGTTAGAAATCAAGTAAACACAAAAAGAGACATGATTATATTATATAAAAAAGTGTTTACATAAATTTGATTTCAATATCGCTAGAAATCGGAGGCGTACAAAGTAAAACAAGTTTTCCTTTTCTATACCGACTTGTATCCCCACAAACCGATTGGCTTTAGCCTATCCTTGCCCAGATATGGCCTCAAGCCGCTCTAGCCAATCCTTCCCCGGATATGGCCTCGAGCACCCCCTAGATCTAATCACCTAGAACTAGTCTCCAACACGAGGTGAATTCCTCCCTAAGTCCTACCCAGACCTAGTAGCCAACAAAAGGCGAATTCTCTAAACGGTTACAAAAATATGTGGAATGAAAATAAAGATAACAATAATAAAACTCCCTATATGAGATCTCTGAAGATGAGGATGAAGGATCGTTGTAGCATAAGCGAGGTTGAAGCGATCATTCTCCGGATGCAGTGTGGTGGCTTCCTTCTCCAGAAATCCTCTTTGGCTTTGAGTGGGAGATGAACTTTCGGCAGAGTAACAACTCTGAAAATTTGGCACAAGTAATCTCTCTGGAAGCACACCCTCAAAATGAGAGAGAGCCCATCAATTTATAGAACTTGAAGATAGCGCCTGTGGTAGCTCCTAGCGCCTGCGGTAGCGTTCGTGTGGAGCGGTTGCGAAACCGTCGGCGGCGTGGCACTGTGCACGAACTTGAGCTATCGCCTGGTGGTAGCGCTAGCGCTGGTGATAGCGCTAAGGAACCGCTGAGACGAAACCACTGAGACGAAATGATCTACCGCATAGCGTTAGAACTAAAGCTGGAGGTAGTGCATTCTTCCAGATGTTTGAATTCAGCTGCTTTCTACCTGTGGAGTATTGCACTTATAGTTCCTGCACACTATAAACACACGACAAGCAAGATCAAATACAATTTGGGGTTTGTTATTCTCAAACAATGGGATGTGACACACATGTCCAATAATCTCCCCCTTTTGATAATAACAAACCCTCTTAGCAAAAAATCAACATTAGTGTTTATAGTATATGATAAGCATGATAAATAGTGCAACTATAGAATATGATAAGAATGATAAATGTGCATACTCCCCCTATCTTAATGCTCCCTCGCTCCCCCTACATGATAGATTACATGAATTATCCTCCCCTTAATCTTCTATATTTCTCCTATATTTATTTCTTCAATCAATCTCCCCCTTTTGGTATTATCAAAAGAAGGTAGGGTGAGGGTAGTAAGGAGGCATTCTTTTGGCTAGTTATAAATCATGATCGAGATTTTGTAATATATGAAATGATAAAGAGTTTAAGCATAATATTAAAGAGATTTCAAATAAATAGATAAGAGTTTTAAGCAAGCAGAAGATTATAAGAAACATCTTTTTGTAATCATGAAAAGCATAAGTAAAAATATGAGTTTTAGTTCAAAATTTGAAAGATGGTTTAACCTTTTTGAAATCTCAAAGTCTTTCATAAAGATACCAAGTATGAAAAGAATATATCAAAGAGAGATTATACGACAATGTTACATAATTTTAAGTTCAAGAGATACCAAAACATTATAGAGATCATGCTAGGTTAACTAGTGCATTTTTTATATAAAGAGTGGTATAGATGAAGCATTAGAATCCAATACTCATGAGAAGAAGTGTTATGAAAGATAATGATGTGCACATAAGTGTATTTTGAGCAATGTTAACAATTGATTTAAATCACAAAATACGAGACAAATGTAGAGTAAAGTGCACAATAAACCACAAGTATATCAACTTTCACACACTTTTAATGCACATAATTTTTAACAAAGTGGTGTAGTAACCAAGGTTTGCACAAGACACTTTACTATTCTTTCCAAGGTGCTCAACCTCACAATGCTTATGAAGACTTATCAGGAGGTTCAAGTAGTGCTTGGTAGAGTTATATTTGTCTACATATATAATTTTTTTTGTTCACAATTGTGAGACAACATTCTCCGAATACACTTGTTTTGCAAACCCAAATTTTTTAACTTAACCACTTTTCTAAATTTCATAAGTGCAATTCAAATGTAGTGTAGGCAATAAACTTATGCAAGTTATAATTCATTGTACAAATACAATACACAAGCAAGCATTTTAGAATTGAACACACCTGTTGATTATCAAAATAAGTGAGTGAAATGTATCATTATCAATCATAAAACATTTACTCATACTTAGAGGCATGCTAAGCTTTGTTCTACACATATTTTTCAATACAATTGTTGCACTTTAAAAAGATATATCAAAGCATGATAAACAAAAACAATGTTCATAGTAATTTGAAGGAATAAATTTTAACATTGTAAATAATTCTAAATAATAGAATTCATTCATGCTTGATATTAGCAATAAAGATCATACAGTTTCTTTTGTTGTTTTGAATATTTAATGAAATAAAAATAGAAAAATCACAAAAACATATTTTTTTTATTTTTGAATTTTGAATTTTTGTACTTGATTTTTCATAATAAAAACAAAAAAAATAGTCAGAAACACAAAAAACAATTAGTACACATAAACTAACTTATTTTTAAGGATTTTTAGAAATTTTGAAAAATCACAAAATTCAAACATTCACACTAGCGTCGGCGCTAACGCTAGCGCTGGAAACAGTACACGATTTCTTAAGAATTTTAAGAATCTGATTTTTGATATTGATTAGGGGTCTTAAGAGTAGTCTTATGCAGAAATTTTGTTATTTTCAGAGATGTCTTGATTGCTCAAATTGCATAAAACATTAGAGTTTTACATGTTATTCATCCTAAGATGTCTAAGACTCTTAATTTCAGCCTTAACATTTGAAACCATGCATCGGGAACAGGTTTAGTGAATATATCAGCAAGTTGAGAGTCCGTCCCAATGAAATTTATTCTAACATTCTCCTTTTTAATGTGATCCCTTATGAAATGATGACATACATCTATATGTTCGGATCTAGAATGGTGTACCGGATTATTTGTGAGATCAATGGCACTTTTGTTGTCAAATTTTAGTTCAATAAGTTTTAGATGAAAACCAAAGTCCTCTAAAGTTTGGCTCATCCATAGTGCTTGTGCACAACAACTCCCTAATGCAATGTATTCGGCCTCCATGGTGGAGAGAGCAACCGAATTTTGTTTCCTACTAGACCATGCAACTAATGAAGGTCCTAGAAAATGACAAGTACCACTAGTGCTTTTTCTATCAAGTGAACAACCGGCGTAGTCCAAATCGGAGTAGCCGTGAAGTGTAAATGAATTATTGTGCGGGTACCATAATCCTAATCTAGATGATCCAATGAGATATCTACAAATTCGTTTTACCGCTTTTAAATGAAATTATTTTGGATTGGCTTGAAATTGAGCACATAAGCATACGACAAACATAATATCGGGTCTACTTGCACTTAGATAAAGTAGAGATCATATCATACCTCTATATAAAGTTTGATCTATAGAAATTCCTGATTCATCTTTTCCTAATTTTAGTGATGCACTCATTGGTGTAGAAGCATGTTTAAGGTTTTCAAATCCAAAATGTTTAAGCATATCTGGACATATTTAGTTTGACTTACAAAGATACCATCAATTCTTTATGATATTTGAAAACCAAAGAAATTAGAAAGTTTTCCTACAAGACTCATTTTAAATTCATTTTTCATCATTAAAATAACTTCTTTACACATCTCTTCATTAGTAGATCCAAAAATAATATCATCAACATATATTTGTAAAATAATTATATCATCATTGTTGTGCTTAATGAAGAGAGTATTATCCGCACTTCCCATAACATAACCGTGCTTTAATAAAAATGATGTAAGTCTTTCATACCATGCACGGGGCACTTATTTTAAACCATAAAGCGCTTTCTCTAGTTTATAAACATGATTTGGAAATTTTTCACTAATAAAACAGGGGGTTGTTCAACATAAACTTCTTCTTTTACAAACCCATTTAGAAAAGCACTTTTCACATCCATTTGAAATAGTTTTATTCTTTTAAAGCTTGCAAATGCTAGAAAAATTCTTATTGACTCTAATCTAGCAACGGGTGCAAAGGATTCATCAAAATCTATCCCCTCGATTTGAGAATATCCTTGTGCTACTAATCGTGCTTTATTTCTAGAGATTCTTGACTCACCATCTAATTTATTTCTAAGAATCCATTTTACACATACAACCGGGTGATTAGATGGTCTTTCAACTAATTTCCAAACATTATGTCGCTCAAATTGTTCTAACTCTTCATTCATAGCCAAAAACCAAAATTCATCATTTAAAGCAGTAGAAACGGTTTTTGGTTCTATTTCGGAAACAAAACAAATATTTGAAAAAGATTCATGAAGAGAAGAGCGAGTTCTTACCCCGATGGATGGTTCACCAATTATCAATTCTTGTGGATGATCCTTTGTGAATTTTAAGGTACTTGGAGGTACATATTCATCTTCCTTGGCCTCCTCTTCTTCTTCTTTGGAAGGTTCTTTGTCACCATGCTCCAAAGGTGGTAATAGATCTTCCTCGTTGCCTGCGGAAAGTTTTTCTACACAAGGAACAAACTCATCAAATTCTACATTTATTGACTCTTCAACTCTACTAGTTCTTTTATTAAAAATTCTATAAGCTTTACTAGTTGAAGAGTACCCAAGAAAAGTTCCTTCATCACATTTTTCATCAAACTTTCCCAAGCTATCTTTTGTATTCAAAATAAAACATTTACAACCAAAAACTTTGAAATAAGATACATTAGGCTTCTTTTGAAAATTGAGTTCATATGGTGTGAGATTAAGAGATGGGCAAAGCATGATTCTATTCATAACATAGCATGATGTATTTACGGCTTTGGCCCAAAAGGACTTAGGTAATTTATATTCACATAACATAGTGCGTGCTAGTTCTTGAAGTGTCCTATTCTTTCTTTCTACAACACCATTTTGCAGTGGTGTGCGTGGTGCAGAGAACTCATGTTTAATGCCTAACATATCACAAATGGATGTAAATTTTTCATTTTCAAATTCTCCTCCATGATCCGAGCGAATGCATTTAATTTTTAAATCTCTTTCATTTTGAATACGAGTACATAATTTTGCAAATTCACAAAACGAATCGGATTTGGAAGAGAGAAATAATGTCCAACAATATCTTGAAAAATCATCTATCAAAACATATGTATATAATCTACCACCAAGACTTGGAGTGCCAACGGGACCAAAAAGATCCATATGAATTATTTGCAAAGGTCTGGTAGTAGAAATGAAATTTTTACTTTTGAAAGAGGATCTAGAAAATTTACCTTTTTGACATGATGAACAAAGTGAAGGTAAAGTTCCATTTAACATAGGCAATCCTCTAATTAAATTACTTTTGGCAAGTTTTACAATGAGCTTTGAGCTAGCATTCCATAGTCTTCTATGCCAAAGTTCTAATTCATCATTTTTAGTGATAAAACATTTTATAGATGATTTAGAAAGATCATGAATAGAAACTATATAAACATTATGTATTCTTGGTGCAGTTAGTAAAATATCTTTTGTAGTAGGATTAGATATTTTGCATAGATTAGTGGAAGATTCAAATAACACATCTAATCCTTTATCACATAATTGGCTAATAGAAATTAAGTTGTGTTTTAATCCTTTCACATAAAGATCATTAGATATAGTAAAGGACTTGTTACCAACTGTACCAATTCCCATGATCCTTCCTTTTCCGTCATCACCAAACGTCACGATCCCTCCCTTCTTCTTTTCTAGGCTAAGGAACTTTGCTTTATTGCCCATCATGTGCTTGGAGCATCCTGAATCCAAGTAACACACGTCTTCATTGTCCTTAGCCATCCTGCACATCTAGAAAGAAGATGAGAGTAAAGATCCAGATACCCATGTGGAACCACCCATAGAATAAATGGAAGCCTTAGGTACCCAGATTTGCTTTAAAGTATTTTGTTTTATTTTCCTGCAAGAACTAGATGTGTGACCTAACCTATAACAGTTTGCATATGAAATAAAAGGGGTTGAAACCCATTTATGGAATATTTTCTTGCTGGAAAAAATTGGATTTACAGAAGAAAAACATTTTGAGAAAGAAAATTCAGGCTTCTTATAAGAGGTGCTAGCGCCGGCGTTACTGGCAAGCGCCGGGCGGTAGCCCTCACCTCGATATCCGAGCCAAAATTTTCCAGAACCATGACACTGGTTCCCTAAAATCATTTTCAGTGATCTTTGGCCTATTCCAAATTATTTAATGGCCATGGTGAGATCATGAACTTGTGCTTTAAGTGAAAAATTTTCTTTCACAAGCATGACACACCTATTTTCAAAACCTTTTTTATTATTTTTGATTTGCAAAAGAGAGGCTTTTAATTTCCTTTCTAATTCCCCCTTCCCTTTTGTAAGAGTTTTTGTATGAGATAGGGCTTTAGAAAGTGACTCTTCAATATCTCTTGCCAATTTAGTGGAGTGATCACACTCTTGGCAAGAAACCTTTCTCTTTTCTAAAACAATTACCTTTTTGGCAAGTTTTTGATTTTGTTTAATAAGAGATTCATTTTCACGATTCAATAAAATACTATCTTTCATATTTTTATCAAAAGCTTTGCAAGTTTCAAGGAATTCATTAAAGAGTTCATCATAAGTGGGAGGAGTTACCTCAGTGTCGCTAAGAACACTGGTGTCGTCGCCGTCGTTTCCATGTCCCATGAGGCACATGTTTGCTTCCTCATCTTCGCTTGATGAAGACCCGCTTGATTCTTCGGAGGAGTAGGAGGAGGAGGAGTCATCCCATGTTCTAGCTTTTAGTACTTTCTTCTTCTCCTTCCCTTTGTGCCGCTTTTCTTTCTCCTCCTTCAAGAACTTTGGGCACTGGCTTCGAATGTTCCCGGTCTTCCTACAATGAAAGCATTCCGGTGGAGGTCTTTCTTCTTCATCGTCACTCTCCTTTTCCTTCTTTGAGGACGACCCTTTCCATCTTGCATCCTTTTGGATAAATTTCTGGAAAGTGTTTCGCCTTTCCGGATTTCGCATAAACTTTCGGAAGTTCTTCACCAAAAGACTTTCTTCATCTTCATCCTCATCCTCTTGGCACTCCTTCTTTGATTTTAATGCCAACGCCTTCTTCTTTGGCTCCTTGTTGTATTCATCATGTTGGATTTTGAGTTCTACCTCATGGGTTTTGAGATTCCCAATGAGGCTCTCAACTTGGAGCGTCCTTAGATTGTGCGATTCTGAAATGGCCGGCACCTTCGGGTTGTGCGATTCATCATGTGGAAGTGAACGAAGGATCCTTCAGACCAAGTCGCCGTTGGAGAAGGTCTTTCCAAGTGCTTTGGAGGCATTGACGATCATGGTGAAGCGCGTGTACATGGCATCAACTTCTACTCTTTCATCCGTCCGAAATTTTTCATATTCCGAATCAATTTGGAAAAGCTTTGAATCTTTAACCTGCGATGTACCTTCATGAGTAACTTCCAAATGATTCCAAATTTCATAAGCAGTAGTACATGCAGAAATTCTATTAAATTCATTTCTATCTAAGGCACAAAATAAAACATTCATGGCCTTGGCGTTGTTTTTGCATTTTAGCTTATCCCTATCATCCCATTTATCTTTTGGTTTCTCTAATGTTATCTCTCCAACTACACATGTAGGAGGAGAGTATTCCTCTTTGACCATATTCCATACCTCTATCTAGGGTCATAAGGAAACATCTCATCCTATTTTTCCAGTAATTATAATCTGACCTGGTAAATAGTGGAGGTCTACTAATTCCCTGACCCTCAGAAAAAGCGAGATCATAAGACGCCATTATTCCTAGTTTTTAAACCGTTTGGAATAACCTGTCCTCTGATACCACTTGTTGGATCGATTGGCGCCCTTAGAGGAGGGGGTGAATAAGGGAATAAAATTTCTTTGTAAATTCTTTGTTTTACAATTGTTTCCTCCTTTAAGTTAAATTGTTAGAAATCAAGTAAACACAAAAAGAGACATGATTATATTATATAAAAAAGTGTTTACATAAATTTGATTTCAATATCGCTAGAAATCGGAGGCATACAAAGTAAAACAAGTTTTCCTTTTCTATACCGACTTGTATCCCCACAAACTGATTGGCTTTAGCATATCCTTCCCCGGATATGGCCTCAAGCCGCTCTTGCCAATCCTTCCCCGGATATGGCCTCGACCACCCCGTAGATCTAATCACCTAGAACTAGTCGCCAACACAAGGCGAATACCTCCCTAAGTCCTACCCAGACCTAGTCGCCAACACAAGGCGAATTCTCTAAATGGTTACAAAAATATATGGAATGAAAATAAAGATAACAATAATAAAACTCTCTATATGAGATCTCTGAAGATGAGGATGACGGATCATTGTAGCATAAGCGAGGTTGAAGCGATCGTTCTTCGGATGCAGCGTGGTGGCTTCCTTCTCCAGAAATCCTCTTTGGCTTTGAGAGGGAGAGGAACTTTCGGCAGAGTAACAACTCTGGAAATTTGGCATAAGTAATCTCTCTGGAAGCACACCCTCAAAACGAGAGAGAGCCCATCAATTTATAGAACTTGAAGATAGCGCCTGCGGTAGCTCCTAGCGCCTGTGGTAGCGTTCATGTGGAGATGTTGCGAAACCGTCGGCGGTGTGGCACTGTGTATGAACTTGAGCTAGCGCCTGGCAGTAGCGCTAGCGCTGGCGGTAGCGCTATGGAACCACTGAGATGAAACTAAACCGCTGAGTGAAACCGCTGAGACGGAACCGCTGAGATGAAACCGCTGAGATGAAATGATCTACCGCAGAGCGTTAGCACTAACGATGGCGGTAGTGCATTCTTCCAGATGTTTGAATTCAGCTGCTTTTTACCTGTAGAGTATTGCACCTATAGTTCCTGCACACTATAAACACACGACAAGCAAGATCAAATACAATTTCGAGTTTGTTATTCTCAAACAAAGGGATGTGACACACATGTACAACCAAATCTTCCTTCCGACTCAAGCAACGCACAACTAGCGCTCACTTACATAAAACACCGTGCTACTGCGAATTTCAATCACATTCACCATACGAGAAAAATAAATCAAAAACTACGCAAAAACACTAATTGTAAATTAAAAGCATAGAGATAATCTAATTTTACTAAAATTTCTATGGGAGCATGCGGATGCGACTAGAGCACTACAAGAGTCATCATCACACTCTGATTTGCAATTCCTAAGCTAACAACCTTTTTCAAAATCCAAACCAAGATAAGCGTGAACGGAAGCACACAAACAAGTGATTGCGCGCTTGTGCGGGTGAACTAGTGTATGCTATAATATGACATAAATAAAAATATACTTCTGGTATGCTAAAATATGTACATGTGTAGTGTATACTCAGTACACTCTCCTCCCCATTCTTGAATTCGACAATCACATGAATTTTTGACAACGAAAATAAGAGAAAGCTAAGGAATATCGTACCTATGCTCAGATATGAGCATACCAGAAGATTGGTGTTAGTCCTTGGAAATAACTAGGTTTGCCGCCCTAAAATGCACTGCTCCTACGAATAAAGCAAACAAAAGACAAAAATAGAAAGAAAACAGGAGCTTAAGCAGATTAGCAAAAAATAGAAACCGAAGGGTCCCCCATTGGGTTGTCCCCCAAGAGCCCTCTTGTTTAATGTTCTTAAGGTGGACCAAATACCTGTATTAAAGCAGTTTATTGAGTTCAAGAAATTAAAAACAAGTTCGCAAACAACGTTCACAGTTCATGAAAAAAAATAATGCTCAGTTATACGCACTCTTGTAGTGCACTTCTCCAGTGGCTTGCAGACCGGAGGTGAAAGCTTTAGGGCAAAAATTAGTGTTACCTATTGGATCGGTATGCGCCCTTAGAGGGGTGGTGAATAAGGGTTTTTAAAATTTATATTATATTTTGAAAAGCTTTGAAATAATGCGAGATTAAGACAACAAGAAATCAAGTAAAACTATTGAAATAAAGTAGAGACATGTTTTATTAATATGAAATAAGATTTTACAAAAGTTGATTTCTATAACGCTAGAAATCAGTGGCGAATAATAGTAGACTCTTTTTGTTTTCTATCCCGACTCGCATCCCCACGAACCGACGACCCTAGCCGATCCTCCCCGGATTCTGCCTCAAGCTGCTCTAGCCAACCCTTCCCCGGAAATGGCCTCGAGCACCCCCTATACCTAACCTAGATCTAGTCGCCAACACGAGGTGAATTTCTGCCCTAAGGCCTACCCAGACCTAGTCGCCAACACGAGGCGATTTCTTTAACCGTTTACATGAAATGAAATGAAAATAATTAAAAACTCCCTCTTGAAGAACTTCTGGAGTTGGAGATGATGATCCGTTGTTGAATAAGTGTTGTAGAAGCGCACTTCGTTTGGATCCGGCGTGAAGAGATTCTCCTTCAGAAATTTGCAGAACTTGTGTAGGACATCAACTTTCGGCCAAGGCAGCCTTTGGAATTTGAGCACTTAATCTCTCTCTCTCTGATGTCTCAGTGAAACGAGAGAAGGTGGGTCCTATTTATAGCCTCAGTATTATCTCCTGCGCTAGTGGTACCGCCGGCGCTATCCCATTTTAGGACATTTTGTGCGGCAGGATCTCACATCTGAGGAAACAATTCTCTCTTGTCTTCTGTGCTCCGCGCTACCTCCTGCGCTATCGGATACCGCCAGGCGCTATCTCCTTCTATATATATTAATGCCAGCTTGCATCTCAGCGGTTTCCCTTCCGAGCGATTTTGTCTCAGCGGTTCCGTCTCAGCAGTTCCATCTCAGCGGTTCCGTCTCAGCGGTTTCGTCTCAGCGGTTTGGTTTCTTCTCAGCGGTTCGGTTTCTTCTCAGCGGTTCCTTAGCGCTAGCGCCAGGCTCTAGTTGATACAGCCAGCGCTAGAAGGAATGTTGGATTTGAAGGCTCAAATTTGGGGGCATCCTTCTTATGTAATCCTTGAGTCATATGGACTTTGTTTTCCTGCACACTTAAACACACAAGATCAAATACACATAGGATTTGTTATTCTCAAACCTAGGAGATGCGAAAGACCATGTTCCAACAAACTCGCCCTTTTGATAAAAACAAATCCATTAATGATAAATCAGAACATTAATATATAAGCATGATGAAACTTACTTGTGTGTGTGTGAGAGTGATGACTTAGGATAATTATCGATTTTAGCATTTATAATTGATCCCCCTAAATACATGCTCCCCCTATGTGAATGCTCCCATAATATATAAGCTATCATCTTAATTAATCATGTTGGTTTTTTATTTTGATAGCGGATTATATTTATCAGTTTAGTTCTCCCCCTTTTGTTATTAGCAAAAGTGGGTAAGGAGGCACCACCCAGAAAAGTTTTGATTAGAAGATAAGGACATGATCGAGCTTTTTAGTGAGAAGGAAATGATAAGTAGTTTTAGAATACTTTTCATTGAAATAGATCAGAGTTTGAGTATTACAACATTTTCATAAATCAGAGTTTGTTGCATATAACAAATACAAGGTAAATGTAAATTTGTGGAAGATTTAGAAAAAATACAATTAAACATCTTTTGTAAGACATGATGATTCATAAAAGATATATGAGTTATGTTTCATAAAGAAGATGTTTTTGTAAATCATTGTTCAAGTAAAAACTGTAAATTCAATAATAAAGTAACCAAGCATGAAATAATGTTACCAAAAAGAGAGTACAATAATGTTATGTTAATTCACAATTTCAAAACATACTAAACATTGTAGAAAGCATGCTAGGTTATCTAGTGCATTTCCTAAATAAAGAGTAGTATAGAATTGGCATTAGGATCCAATACTCATGAGAAGAAGTGTTATGGAAGATAATGATGTGCACATAAGTGTATTTTTTAGTAGAGTAAACAAATGTTTTAATCAAAAATACAAGAAATATGTAAAGAAAGAGCACTATAAAACACAAATAATTTTACTTCCACAAACTTCAATGCACAAAAAATGTACAACTACCAATGTGCTTTGCACACACAATGCTCATTAAGACTTATCAGGGTGCAAAGTAGTGCTTGGGGGATCACATATTTTATTTTAATGTTGAGACTAGTGATCCGGTGTACTTAAGAGTAAGTGGTTTTTATTTTGAAAGAAAGATTTGATTTGCACAAGATACTTTACTATTCTTTCCAAGGTGCTCAACCTCACAACGCTTATTAAGACTTATCAGGAGGTTCAAGTAGTGCTTGCTGGAGTTATCTTTGTCACTTTATTTTATGATTTTTGTTTAGTACAAAGTTCTCTGAATACACTTGTTTTGCAAACCAATATAATTTATGAAAACACAACCACTTTTCTTAACTTTTAAAATTTCAAATAAAGGAGTGTAGGTAAGATACTTGTGAAATTTTAATTCATTGTACTAATACACAACATACACAAGCATTCTTAGAATAAACACATATGTAGACAATGCCAAAATGAGTGAGTGAATAAAGATCATTATCAAACATAAAACATTTACTCATACTTAGAGGCATGCTAAGCTTAGTTCTACATAACTTTTACAAGATAATTGATGCACATATTAATAGATATATCAAAGCATGATGAAAACAATGTTCAAAGTAGTTTGAAAAAGATAAATTACAACATTATAGAAGTTCTAAATAATAGATTAAATCATGCTTGATTTTCACAGGAAAAATCCATACAGTTTTTTTTATAGTTTTAATGTTTTGTATTTTTGTATTTGATTTTTGCATAAAAATAGACTTTAAACAAAAAAGGCAAAACATATTTTTTTGTAATTTGTCTTTTGTATTTTTGTATTTGATTGTTCAAAAATGAAATATAATCAGAAGTGCAAAAATAAATAGTACATATAGATTAATATATTTTTAAGAATTTTTCAAAATTTTAAAATTACAGAAAAATGAATAAGTGTGCTAGCGCCGGCGTTAGCGCTAGCGCGGAAAGTAGTACACGATTTTTTATGATTTTGAAATTTTTAATTGTTGATCTTGATTAAGTGTCCCAATAGTAGTTTCATGCTAAAATTTCAGAATTTTAGGAGATGTTTTAGATGGTTAAACATTACAAAATTGCGTTTATGAATGTGTTTTAACTTGAAAGATCTAGGACACCTATCTCAAGTCGTAATAATCGAAATCTTTCATCGGGAAGAGGTTTAGTAAATATGTCAGCGAGTTGAGAGTCCGTGCCAATGAAGCTTACTTTACATGCACTTTCTTAATGTGATCCCTAATGAAATGATGACGAACATCGATGTGTTTGGATCTAGAGTGGTGTACGGGATTATATGTGAGGTCTATTGCACTTTTGTTGTCACATTTAAGATCAATGTTTTTGAGATGAAATCCAAAATCCTCTAGAGTTTGGCTCATCCATAATGCTTGTTTACAACAACTACCAAGTGTGATATATTCGGCCTCCGTGGTGGAGAGTGCAACCGAAGATTGTTTCCTACTAGACCAAGCAACTAAATAGGGTCCTAAGAAGTGATAAGTACCGCTAGTGCTTTTTCGATCTAGTGAACAACCGGCGTAGTCCGAATCGGAATAGCTCTGAAGTGTGAAAGAATCATTGTGTGGGTACCATAAACCTAAATTAGATGACCCTAATAAATAACGGAAAATACGTTTTACCGCTTTTAAATGAGATTCTTGGACTGGCTTGAAAGCGAGCACATAAACATACGACAAACATTATATCTGGTCTAGATGCACTTAAGTAAAGAAGAGATCCTATCATTTCTCTATATAACGTTTGATCAATGGAAATTCCTGATTCATCTTTTCCTAGTTTTAACGAAGCACTCATAGGAGTAGAGCCTTGTTTAAGATTTTCAAATCCAAATCGTTTAAGCATATCGTGAACATATTTTGTTTGGCAAATAAAGATACCATCAGTTCGTTGTGAGATTTGAAAACCAAGAAAATATAATAGTTCTCCTACAAGACTCATTTCAAATTCATTTTTCATTACTAAGACTACTTCATTACACAACTCTTCATTAGTGGCTCCAAAAATGATATCATCAACATATATTTGTAAAATAATTAGATCGTTATTATTATGCTTAATGATGAGTGTGTTGTCGGCACTTCCCATAAAATAACCGTGCTTTAACAAAAACGATGTAAGTTTATCATACCATGCAAGGAGCGCTTGTTTTAAACCATAAATCGCTTTTTCTAGTTTGTAAACATGATTAGAAAATTTTTCATACATAAAACTGGGGGTTGTTTTATATAAACTTCGTCTTTTATAAACCCGTTTAAAAAGGCACTTTTGACATCCATTTGAAATAATTTTATTCTTGTAAAACTCACAAATGCCAAAAATATTCGTATAGATTCTAAGCAAGCAACGGGTGCAAAAGTTTCTTCAAAATCTACCACCTCGATTTGAGAATAACCTTGAGCAACTAAGCGTGCTTTATTTCTTATAATCCTAGATTCACCATCTAATTTATTTTTAAAGATCCATTTACGCCGATAATTGGATGATTAGATGGTCTATCTGCTGGATTCCAAACTTTATTTCTTTCAAATTGACCTAACTCTTCATTCATAGCCAAAAACCAAAATTCGTCATTTAAAGCGGTGGAAACGTTTTTAGGTTCGATTTCAGAAACAAAGCAAATATTTGAATACGTTTCATGACGAGAGGATCGAGTTCTTACCCCAGTAGAAGGTTCCCCAATGACTAACTCTTTGGGATGATTCTTTGAGAAGTTCAAAACACTTGGAGGTACATATTCATCTTCCTTGGACTTCTCCTCCTCTTCTTTGGAAGGTTCCTCTTCGTCGTGCTCCAAAGATGGCAAAGATTCATCATTTTTACCTGTAGGAAGCTTTTCTGCACACGGAATAAATTCATCAAATTTAACATTAATAGACTCTTCAACCTTACTCGATCTTTTGTTAAATATTCTATAGGATTTACTGGTTGAAGAATATCCAAGAAATATTCCTTCATCACATTTTTCAACAATTTTTCCTAAAGAATCTTTTGTATTAAGAATAAAACATTTACATCCAAATACTTTAAAATATGATACGTTAGGTTTCGTTTAATAATATAGTTCATACGGTGTCAGATTTAGTGATGGGGGAAGCATGACTCTATTCATTACATAGCATGATGTGCTTACGGCTTCGGCCCAAAAAGACTTAGGTAATTTATATTCAGATAACATGGTGCGTGTTAGTTCTTGGATTGTCCTATTTTTCCTTTCTACAACACCGTTTTGTTGAGGTGTGCATGGAGCGGAGAACTCATGCTTAATACTAACATTTCACAAAAAGATTTAAAATTTTCATTTTCAAATTCACCTCCATGATCTGAGCGAATGCATTTTATTTTTAAATCTAGTTCATTTTGAATACGAGTACATAATTTTGAGAATTCGCAAAATGCATCAGATTTGGAAGAGAGAAATAAAGTCCAACAATATCTTGAGAAATAATCTATTAGAACGAAAGTGTATATTCTACCACCAAGACTTGCGGTGTTAACGAGACCAAAGAGATCCATATGAATTAATTGCAATGGTTTTGAAGTAGAAATTTTGTTTTTGCTTTTAAAAGATGATTTTGTAAATTTTCCTTTTTGGCATGGAGAACATAGTGAAGATAAATTTCCATTCAACTTAGGCAATCCTCTAATCAAGTTCCTTTTTGATAGTTTTAAAATGAGCTTTGTACTAGCGTGACCAAAACGTCTATGCCATAGTTCTAATTCATCATTTTTGGTTATGAAACATTTTATAGATGATTTGGAAAGATCATGAAATGAAACTATGTAAACATTGTGAAATCTAGGTGCAGTTAGTAACACATCTTTTGTTTTAGGATTAACTATTTTGCAAAGATTAGTGGATGATTCAAATAATACGTCTAATCCTTTATCACACAGTTGACTTATAGATATTAAGTTATGTTTTGATCCTTTTACATAAAGAACATTTGAGATAAGAAAAGATTCGTTACCCACTATACCTACTCCCATGATCCTTCCTTTACCGTTATCACCAAACATTACGATCCCTCCTTTCTTCTTTTTTAGGCTAAGGAATTTTGCTTTGTTGCCCGTCATGTGCTTGGAGCAGCCTGAGTCCAAGTACCACACGTCCTCCGTTTCCATAGCCTTCCTGCAAATCTAGATAGAAGATGAGAGTAAAGATCCAGATACCCAAGAGTTACCACCCATAGAGTAAGTGGATTTCTTAGGTACCCAGATTTGTTTTAATGATCGTTGTTTTATATTCCTGCAAGAGCTAGACGTGTGTCCAAACTTAAGACAATTTGCACACGAAATAAAGGCGGTTGAGACCCTTTTCTGAATTTCTACATTGCTCTTGCTGGATGATGTTTGAACATTAGAAAAAACAGAAGATTTTTTAACTGTTGAGCTACCGCCAGTGTTAGTGGCTAGCGTCGGGCGGTAGGGTTCACTTTTATATGTGACCCCAAATTTTCCAAAACCATAACATTGGTTTCCCAAAATATTATCCAAGAATTTTTGACTAATGCCAAATTTTTTTATGGCTATATTGAGGTCATGATTTTGTTTTTTAAGAAATGTATTTTCTTGTACAATCATAACACATTTATTTTCAAATCCCTTTTTGTTATTTTCAATTTGTAAAAGAGAGATTTTTAGTTTTCTCTCTAAGTCCCCCTTTTCTTTTGCAATAGTTTTGTTTTGTGAGAGGGCCTTAGAAAGAGAAGCTTCAAGTTCTTTTGTCTTAAATAAAGAGTGCTCACACTCTTGACATGAAACCTTTCTCTTTTCAAGGGAAATCAATTTTTTTGTGAGTTTATGATTTTCTTTGATAATAGATTCATTTTCACGATTTAATATAATATTATCTTTTATACTTTGATCATAGGATTTGCAAGTTAGAACAAATTCATCATAGAGTTCTTCGAAAGTAGGAGGAGTTACCTCAGTGTCGCTTAGAACATTGGTGTCGTCATCGTTGCTTTTTGCCATTAAGCATAAGTTTGCTTCCTTCTCGCTACTTGACTCAGACTCGTTTGACTCTTCAGAGGAAGAATCATCCCAAGATGCGGCTTTCAGTACTTTCTTTTTCTCTTTTGCTTTGTATTGTTCTTTTTGCTCCTTTTGATACTTTGGGCACTGGCTCCGAATGTGCCCGGTCTTTCTGCAGTGGTAGCACTCCGGTGGAGGTCTTTCTTCTTCATCTTCGCTTCCTTTTTCTTTCCTTGATGAAGATGAAGATCCCTTTTGTCGAGTATCCTTTTGGAAGTATTTTCGGAATGTGTTCCTTCTTTCCGGATTCCTGATGAACTTCTTGAAGTTCTTCACCAGGAGACCCACTTCATCTTCATCATCATCTTCGATGCTCTCCTTCTTTGATTTTAGTGCTAGCGCCTTTTTCTTTGGCTCTTTGTTGCATTCATCATGTTGAATCTGGAGTTCTACCTCATGGGTTTTGAGATTCCCAATAAGGTTCTCGATCTGGAGCGTTCTTAAGTTGTGCGACTCGAAGATGGCTGTCACCTTTGGATTGAACATTGGAGGTAAGGAGCGAAGAATTTTCCTCACCAAGTCCCCGTCTGAGTAGATCTTTCCAAGTGCCTTTGAAGCGTTGACGATCTTGGTGAAGCGAGTGTACATCGAGTTGATGTCCTCTTCGGTATCCATCCTGAATTTTTCATATTCAGATTCCTGTTGGAATAGCTTTGCATCTTTCACCTGCGATATACCTTCATGAGTAACTTCCAATTGATTCCAAATATCATAAGCAGTTATGCAGGCAGAAATTCTATTAAACTCAGTCCTATTTAAGGCGCAGTATAAAGCGTTCATTGCTTTAGCATTATTTTTTCACCTTAGTTTATCGTTATCATCCCATTTATCTTTAGGTTATAGTAATATCTCCTCTCCCACTACAGTTGTAGGAGGAGATTACCGAACTTCTACCATGTTCCATACTTCTACATCCATGGTCATAAGAAAACACATCATTCAATTTTTCCAGTAGTTAAAATCTGACCCAATAAAGAGAGTTGGTCGACTAACCCCTTGACCCTCTGGAAAAGCGAGATCATAAGACACCATTATCCCCAGTTGTTAAGACGATTGGAATAAAACCCCTCTGATTCCACTTGTTGGATCGGTATGCGCACTTAGAGGGGGGGGGGAGGTGAATAAGGGTTTTTAAAATTTATATTATATTTTGAAAAGCTTTGAAATAATGTGAGATTAAGACAACAAGAAATCAAGTAAAACTATTGAAATAAAGTAGAGACGTGTTTTATTAATATGAAATAAGGTTTTACAAAAGTTGATTTCTATAACGCTAGAAATCAGTGGCGAATAATAGTAGACTCTTTTTGTTTTCTATCCCGACTCGCATCCCCACGAACCGGTGGCCCTAGCCTATCCTCCCCAGATTTGGCCTCAAGCCGCTCTAGCCAACCCTTCCCCGGATATGGCCACGAGCACCCCCTAGATCTAACCTAGATCTACTCGCCAACACGAGGCGAATTTCCTCCCTAAGCCCTACCCAGACCTAGTCGCCAACACGAGGAAATTTCTCTAACCATTTACAAGAAATGAAATGAAAATAATTAAAACTCCCTGTTGAAGAACATCTGAAGTTGGAGACGAAGATCCGCTGTTGAATAAGCGTTGTAGAAGCGGACTTCATTTGGATCCGGCGTGAAGAGATTCTCCTTCAGAAATTCGGAGAACTTTGGTAGGACATCAACTTTCGGCCAAGGCAACCTCTGGAGTTTTAGCACTCAATCTCTTTCTCTCTCTGATGTCTCAACAAAACGAGAGAAGAGGGGTCCTATTTATAGCCTCAGCGCTAGCACCTGCGCTAGTGGTACCATCGGCGCTATCCCATTTTAGGACATATTCTGCGCGGTAGGATGTTCAATCTGAGGAAACAATTCTCTCTTTCCTTCTGTGCTCCGCGCTACCGCCTGCGCTATCGGATACCGCCAGGCTCTATCTCCTTCTATATATGTTAACGCCATCTTGTAGCTCAGCGGTTTCCCTTCCCAGCGGTTTCGTCTCAGCGGTTCCGTCTCAGCGGTTTCATCTCAGCGGTTTGGTTTCTTCTCAACGGTTTGGTTTCTTCTCAGCGGTTCCTTAGCGCTAGCGCCAGGCGCTAGGTGATACCTCCGACGCTAGAAGGAGTGTTGGATTTGAAGGCTCAAATTTGGGGGCAACCTTCTTATGTAATCCTTGAGTCATATGGACTTTGTTTTCCTGCACACTTAAACACACAAGATCAAATACACATAGGATTTGTTATTCTCAAACCTAGGAGATGCGGAAGACCATGTTCCAACGTTACCCAATTTTCCCCTAGCCTCCACCTTCTCCCCACGGAGAGCCGCAGAGTGTGCACCACGTAAGAGTCGCTCTTGTTTTAGCTTCTAAACCGTTGGAGAGCGCCAGCGTTCATAGTTTTCAGAATTTCTCACCTTTATGGTGAGTGGCTTCATTTCCATCACCGCAGTGGAGACTGGATCAGCCCAAGAAATAGAGCATTTAATAGAGTTATTACATAAATTATTGCAAAATAAGAATGGGACACAGTGTCGGGTTGAGTCCTACTCAACAAGTTCAGAAGTGAAGTTCTTGTCCCTCTCGGAGTCGTTATCTTTTCGGACATCAACCTCTTCCTCTTCTCCAGTCAGTTGATCCTCTTTCTTTTCCTCACCAAATGGTTCTTCGTCATTCATGTATTCTGCATCACTGAATAACTCATCAATAATAAAAGTGGGAGAGCAATTAGATGTTTTGGTCATAACCTCGGGGCAACTAGGAGGTGTCACTTTACTAGGTAAAATAACACAACCAGTAGAAAAATCTAGTGTAGCACCACTCTCCTTCAAGAATGGTACTCCCAAGATAGGAATAGATCAATTTTTGTGGGGTCCCAACACTTGGAAGTCGGTTACCACCACTGTCTCCTCGATTATAACTTCGACATTTTTCACTTCTCCCTCTGCCTGAATAACTGTCCAGTTAGCAAGCACGAGAGACTTCCGATCATTCGAATCTATTTTAAGTTATATTTTAGCAACGTCATGCAATGCAAGAACATTGCGGGATGATCCGGAGTCTCATAAGGTAGTCGTCTCAACATTATTGATGGAGTAGGTGACTACCAACACATTCGGGCTGCTCACTACCACTTTGGCAAGACTCTTCACCTGATCTATGGGATTTTTCTCCGTATTGCTGGGGAGAGTCCCTTGCAAATGCTCGCTAAGCACTTGACACAATTGGCCCAATTGCGTTTCCCAGTTCCACATGGATGCAGTTTGGCTTGCCATGTTGGAGCGGGCATCCTCCAAAAACCTTTCCATCATTTCTTCTAAATTTCTTTTCTTGGGGGTCGGGGCACCTTGATTGTAACCCGGTAGAGGTTGCCTCGGTTAACATCTGGAGGCATAAGCATCATTTTGATGCTTCCCCGGTTGCCATCGTTGGCCAGCCCCATTTTGGTTCCATGAGAAATTGGGATGATTTCTCACTCCCGGATTATAAGTATTTCCATAGGGTGCCCCCTAGGTTGATCGTGTACATAATTAATAGACTCATTCAAGTTAAACTAGGTGAATTCACCTGACAGCCTACCTCGTAGGCATTCATAAGCATGGTGACCACCACCTCCGCATCCTTCGCAAGCGATAGTCGTAGAGGGCGCAACAGCATAAGGTATAGAATCCACTACGAAAAGACCCCGAGCGCCCCTGGGTGCGTTCCTCCCAGTTGTCCAAAAAGTGCTGTGGGAAGCAGTGTCTTGCAATATTCTCAAGGCTTCCTCCGGGGTGTGGTTCATTAAGGTGCCTCCAGCAGCGACATCAACCATTGCCCGATAGTTGGGCTCAATCGCAAAGTAGAAGTTCTCCACTAGCTCCCACGGTTGGTGCCCATGGCTTGGGCACTTGCGAAGATGTTTGTTGAAGCGCTCCCAAGCCTCAGCGAGAGTCTCCTGATTTGCCTGAAGGAAAGTAGCAATATCCCACAGAAAGCTCACAATATTGTCCACCAGATGGAACTTGGACAGGAACATGGACGTGAGGGCATCCCATGTTGCGACTGTACCTGGAGGGATTTTATGGAGCCAGAACTTGGCTTTACCGCGCAGAGAGAATGGATGCAGTCTCAGTTTGACTGTTTCATCTGGGATTCCTGCATAGCGGAACGTTCCTCAAATTTCAGCAAACTCCGCTAGGTGAAGATGTGGGTCTTCACTAGGCATCCCCGAGAACTGTGTGTTGTTACGGATAATATTCAGAATGGCCGACTTGATTTCGAAGTTGTTGTTCATGATATCTGGCCCGAATCACGGATAAACACACCCGGTAGTTGGGGTGGTGTAATCCCTCATTTTTCTTGGCCTTGGTCGAGCCGCCTCTTGCTCATCAACCTTAATATTCTTCCCCTCGTCGGGCACTCTCTGGCCGCCTCCGTCGACCTCTCCCTGGTTAGAATAATCTCCCATTTGCGCTCGTGCGGCTGCAGCACGCCTTAGTGCGCGAGCACTCCGTTCGATTTCTAGATCAAATGGTGCTAGATCCCTTGCGGCTTGCCCCTCATACACAAACAAAAGACAAAAAGGAACAAAAATAAAAAACTCCTGCTCCTATAACTAGGGTTCAAAACATAAAACACTTCACGCCTGCACTCCCCAGCAATGGCGCCAAAAACTTGATGCGGTTTCGGCAAGCGCACCGGTCGCTATCAAGTAATAATGGGAATAGCTTCCCCGAATGTCGATCTCTTGAGGAATGAAGGTGTTGATGAAGTTATTCATGTCATGAAATGATTGTTACAAAGAGCGAAATAAGGAAAACAAGGGGGCTTTGGTTGGTTTGTCTAAACTAACAAACAAGAAAATAAAGATGCGGGTCGAAGTCACCACTTCGCTTGGCGAGATGAATGTGTCGGCCGCTATGCCGGGCTTCGTTAGGCGAGTGGACGGAAAGCAAGTGTGGAATGTGAGGGTCGCAATCACCTCTTCGCTAATAACTGTTAGCCTTTGCTAACGTGAGTCACAAGTGAGTGAATAGAGTGGATGCGGGTGAGTGGTGATCAAGCGCAACACAACACAATATCCAAGGTTAAGAAAAACAAGAAGTACTTTCATTCATAGACAAATGAGAGTAATCATGCTCATTATAAACTAATACATCCACAAAAGGCAAAAGGGGAGAATAAACCAATAGAGAAGACTAGCCGTCGATCTCGGCCGGAATAGTGGGTTGTCAAACCACTTTCGGGATCGGTCGATGTATGCTTTCGGGACCAAGAGACTGACACTATCTCCAATCTTTATCCATCGGCTTCGTTCGTCAGGTTTTCTTCTTCTTCTTCCAAACTGAGGTTGCACAACTCGGCAATGGTGTTGTTGACGGCTGGGAATGCTTCCAAACTCTTGAAATCCGCTAGGGTTTCACCGTAGAATGGTTCCCGTATGAAGGAGATGAGTGGAGATGGAGTAGGAGAGAAAATGTGGCTAGGCGGAGCTTAAAATAGCGGAATGGAAGTCCGTTCTCCGAATATCCAAGGCGACAGATTTCCTGGCTTATAAACAAAAATAGCAGAAATTAAGTCATGCACGGTCGAACGCACGACCGTGTGTAGACCGTGCAATATTAACGAAGAAGTAGTGCCTTGAGGAAGCAGCAGCATCACCTGTGCGTTTTACTCACACACGGTTGAAGCCGTCCGTGCGAAAAAACTCACTACCAATTCCAGATGGTCAAAAAACTAGGCTTAAGAGGCGATCCTGCATTTTCTTCGAGCACGGGCAATTACCCGTGCGTAAAAATGCACAATCACAGCGGTCCGTGCGTCAAGGAAAACGCACGACCGTGCGATATATGTAGACATGAAAAATTGGTAAAATAGGATGATCCTGTTGGAACATGGTCTTCCGCATCTCCTAGGTTTGAGAATAACAAATCCTATGTGTATTTGATCTTGTGTGTTTATGTGTGCAGGTTAACAAAGTCTACATGACTCAAGGATTACATAAGAAGGTTGCCCCCAAAGTTGAGCCATCAAATCCAACACTCCTACTAAAGACGGCGGTAGCACCTAGCGCCTGCTGATAGCTTGCGCTCGACGAAATGCTCATCACTGCATTCGACAAAAATTCGCTCGACGAACTGCTTACTCTACCGCGGCGCGCTAGTACTAGCGCTGGCGCTAGCTTTCGCTCGACGAACTGTAAGCTGCGTTCGACGAAAATTCGATCGACGAAAAGAATGCTTAAGCACAAATTTCGGGAGTACTTATAGAAGGAGATAGCGCCTGGCGGTATCCGATAGCGAAGGCGATAGCGCGGAGCATAGTAGGCAAGAGAGAAATGTTTCCTCAGATTGAATATTCTGCCGCGTAGAATATGTCCTAAAATGGGATAGTGCCGGCAGTACAACTAGCGCAGGCGCTAGCGCTGTGGCTATAAAAAGGACCCCACTTCTCTCATTTCAGAGTGACATCAGAGAGAGAGATTGAGTGCTAGAATTCCAAAGGCTACCTTGGCCGAAAGTTTGATGTCCTACCAAAGTTCTGCAAACTTCTGAAGGAGAATCTCATCACGCCGGATCCAAACGAAGTCCGCATCTACAACGCTTATTCTACAGCAGATCTTCGTCTCCAACTTCAGAAGTTCATCAAGAGGGAGTTTTTAATTATTTTCATTTCATATTTCTTGTAAACGGTTAGTGAAATCGCCTCGTGTTGGTGACTAGGTCTGGGTAGGACTTAGGGCCGAAATTCGCCTCGTGTTGGCGACTAGATCTAGGCTAGGTCTAGGGGGTGGTCGAGGCCATATCTGGGGAAGGGTTGGCTAGAGCGGCTTGAGGCCGAATCCGTGGAGGATAGGATAGGGCCACCGGTTCGTGGGGATGCGAGTCGGGATAGAAAACAAAAAGAGTCTACTATTCATCGCCACCGATTTTTAGCGTTATAGAAATAAACTTTTGTAAAGCCCTATTTGATATTAATAAAGCATGTCTCTACTTTATTTCAATTGTTTTACTTGACTTCTTATTGTCTTAATCTCGCATTATTTCAAAGCTTTTAGAAATATAATATAAGTTTTTAAAAACCCTTATTCACCCCCCCCCCCCTCTAAGGGCGCCTACCGATCCAACAATTGGTATCAAAGCGAGGTTTTATTCCAATCGGCTTAACAACCAGGAATAATGGCGTCTCATGATCTCGCTTCTACTAGTGGGGCAAATTTTTGTGAAGAAGAAATATCTCTTAAACCACCTATATTTGAATGAACAAATTATAAAGGATGGAAAATTTTAATTGAAAAATTTATTAAGACTTTAGATGTCGAAGTATGGAATTTAGCCATTGTAAGACCTGCGGATGAATCAAATAAAAAGGAACGTCAGCTAAATGCAAAAGCCGAACATTATTTATTTTGTGCTCTGTCAAATGAAATTTTCAAATTAATATATTGTTTTTCTAGTGCATACAAAGTATGGAAATTTCTTGAAGAAATGTACGATTTTCCTCTCACAGGTATAGAACAAACACAGGAGGAGAAGGACATACAAGCATCCACTATTATTCTAGAAGATCTCTCTCGTAGCAAAGCCATGGAAATCATGGAAACTAACATGGAAAAAGAGATCAATACATCAAGAGAAAAAGAAGATGAAAATTCATCTATGATGGAGGAAGGCCTAAAAGATAACGAAGGAACTTCATGCTCACATTTTGCCTCTACCAAAAGTGTTGTAAGAAAGTCTAAATTTTCTTCTTGTGTGATAACTTCCATCTCTAGTTTCAACATACTAAAAACAGCTAAACGTAAGATCAAGAAATTGAAAATTACTAATAAAAATTTACGTTTAGAAAATAAGAGGTTAAAAGCTAATGTTAAGTTAGAATCAAATTGTGACGTGGTTTCATCATCTTGTCCTTTACTTGAAAACAAAAAACCTTGTTTTGATTGTAATAATATTAAGGAAAAACTCAAGGAACTTGAAAAAGAAATTATTTGTATAAAAGAACATAATGAAAAATTATCATTAGAAAATTCATCTTTAAAAGGTGATTGTGCTACATGCAAAAGTTATAAAATTGAAATTGAAGAGATGGATGAAACATTTGAGGAATACAGAAATGAATACCAAAACCATATTGATTCAATTGTTTCTACTCTTAAAAATAGCACAATTGCGTATAATAAAGCTAGACAAAATTTGCAACTTAAGAACGATGAATTAGAAACTAAAATTATCTTGCTTAAGGAAATCTTAAAGAAAAATTCTCAATATCAAGCAAACTCCAAAAGCAAGTTAAATATGATATCTCAAAATATGAATAAACCAATCAATGGAAATAAAAAACTTCAAAAGATTGAAAATGAAATTCCAAAATACTATCATCATTATCACTTACAACATCAATCTTCTCCCAACATAAAATTAAATGCTCACAACTTTCCTATGAAAAATACTTTCAATAATCATCAATATAAAGATTATCACAATGGAAATTTCACATATAAGAATAACACTAAACCAAAGTTTGAATGGAGGCCCAAAACTAAAACTGAAACATTAACATCACATGAAAGGACCCATTCATCAATATCTACCCACAAACCTACACGATATATTTGGGTACCCAAAGGAACCACCACTCTTGGTCCCCTTTGGATCCCTAAATCTCTTACTCATTAGGTATCACCAAACGCATGAAGTAGAAATCAACAAAAAAATAAAGTATCAATTATTCTACTTCATGATATGCTTTAACTTCTTGCTTTATTATTTTTTTTAAAGCTAGTCATCTCATATATTATAGGAAATATGATCTTAACTCTTAAAAAAAACTTAATGAGTTTATAAATCAAAACTCAAAATCATATTTTATTTTGGTGACCTATCTATTATTGTTATCTTCATTACACATATATATACATCATTTATCAACAATTGAATTCAAAATTACTATGTGGTATTAAAATCTCTAACCATAAGTTTTAAAAAAAAATTATACTACATATGATATTAAAATTGCCTAAACATCTACACTTCATAAATTCAAAATTCATAAATAAAATATAAAACAAAACCTTTAAAAAACTACCAAAGAGGAATCAGATAAAAATATTCAAGCATCCAAGAACATGTGTCAAAATACCTGTATTATTACAAAACTAAAAACTTGTTCCCCTCGGACATTCCTACTCCACGACTCTTCCTCGTCTATCTCCTCCACACCAGGACTTGGGGATTGTCTTTTGCGAGTCCTCCAAATCGAATGACGGGGTGGATCCTGTTCTGGGCTGTCCCACTCCCTCCGCTCTGGTGTAGATGGTTTTAGCTTTAATGCCTTGATCATGAACTTCACCATCTTCTTTATACCAGAAACATCTTTCTCCACTCTTGTCATCCGCTCACCCATTTCTTCTCGAAAAGACTCAAATGAATCATCTTGAGCGCCTCGAGATGATGCTCCTCGTCGGAGTGGTGGTCGAGCAGATGGCGATGGATCATTCGGGTGGGATGTAGCTCGTAAGTGTGAAGTATTATAGATTGGAGGAAAGCAATCTATCAAGTAAAAACATATTTCTATAGAAGGATACATCACCTGAATAAACCATTGAATGATGCCACCCAGGGGCAAATTGTAATATCTCTGACGGGAAGGATGCTGCAACTTGTATGAATAGCGAATCAAGGAAAGCAACAAATCTGCCACATCAAATTTCTCCTCCTCTAGAATGAAATAGGAGACATAACTTAGTTGTGCTGTGACTTTTGCTGTATCACCCAACTTCAGCAGGATTGTATGTCGTAGTACATCTTGAATGACCAAGGCATCAACTGTGAGTGACGACACTGAGGAGATCAGACTCCTGCATTCCCTATTATGCAGCACCATATTCACTTGAGTCCAACCTCTATCTACTCTAAACTTCTCAACAATTTCCAAACGATTTGGATGCTGAGTCAATCCAAACACGTTCCTCAGTTGGTCATGAGTAATTGTCACCACGTGGTCCTGCACCAAAGACCGCACTCCTCCATCCAGCTCTATCTGCGATGGGTTCTCCAAGTGCGTATAGAAATCTCGAAATAATTCTGACAAAAAACCCATCAGGAGAAAATAAATTCAACACCTCGAAGGCAGCAAATAACTGCATGATATTGTGGTGACGAGGTATGTCAAACTCCACGATATAAGGAACACCCACTACTGCTGCTTCCACAGCAAGCTCTGCACTTTTCTTCTCTTTAGATCCAGGTGCCATCTGCCACATTACAAGAAGAATTAAAACTAAGCAATAATCACTAGCGCCAGCGCTATCAATAGTGCCCAGCGTTATCAATAGCGCCTACTGTAGCGCCGACACTAGTCCTCTGATCTAAAATGGTAAAAATCTCCTTAAAATAATATTTTCAAATCCTAACTTGCTAGATCCAAGAAACCCATATAATCCAAACCAAGATCAAAACCAAAATCCTCATAAAAATCTAAAACAAAAATCTTGAAGAAAAGAATCAACCATTGTAGATCTAGTTTCTAAAACCACCTAAAAACCTCAAATATCTTCATCTCTAACATCAAAATCAAGTTTTAAAACAAAAATCATAAGAAAAGATGAAGTTTTACCTCAGATCTACGCGTGGGTTGGGTCGTCTTCTAGGGTTTTTCGGGAGAGAGTCAATGGAAATGGCCGAAATGTAAAAGTAAAGGGGATTTAACTAAAGGCTCGATAGCGCCAGCGCTATTGCTAGCGCAGGCGATATCGCACCTTTCTGATTTTTTGAGAAAACAAAATTCTATAAGATACCTAAATTTATTCTCCACTGTATGTACTACTTAGTGATGAAAGATTTCGATTATTACGACTTGAGTTAGGTGTCCTAGATCTTTCGATTTAAAACACATTCACAAACGGAATTTTTGTAATTTTTAACCATCGAAAACATCTCCTAAAATTCTGAAATTTCAGCATAAAACTACTATTGGGACACTTAATCAAGATCAATAATTAAAATTTTCAAATTCCTAAAAAATCGTGTACTGTTTCTCGCACTAGCGCTAGCGTACTTATTCACTTTTCTGTTTTTTTTTAATTCTGAAAATTTCTTAAAAATATATTAATATATATGTACTATTTCTTTTTGCACTTCTGATTATATTTCATTTTTGAAAAATCAAATACAAAAATACAAAAGCCAAATTACAAAAAAAATATGTTTTGCTTTTTTGTTTAAAGTCTATTTTTATGCAAAAATCAAATACAAAAATACAAAAGCCTAATTACAAAAAAAAATATCTTTTTCCTTTTTGTCTGTCTTTTGTTTAAAGTCTATTTTTTTTCAAAAATCAAATACAAAAATATAAAACATTAAAACTATAAAAAAACTGTATGGATTTTCCTATGAAAATCAAGCATGATTTAATCTATTATTTAGAACTTCTATAATGATGCAATTTATCTTTTCAAACTACTTTGAACATTGTTTCTATCATGCTTTGATATATCTAGTAATATGTGCATCAATTCTCTTTTAAAAGTTGTGTAGAACTAAGCTTAGTATGCCTCTAAGTATAAGTAAATGTTTTATGTTTGATAATGATCTTTATTCACTCACTTATTTTGGCATTGTCTACATATGTGTTTAATCTAAGAATGCTTGTGTATGTTGTGTATTAGTACAATGAATTAAAATTGCACAAGTATCTTACCTACACTCCTTCATTTGCATTTTTAAAAGTTAAGAAAAGTGGTTCTGTTTTTCATAAATTATATTGGTTTGTAAAACAAGTGTATTCGGAGAACTTTGTACAAAACAAAAATCATAAAATAAAGTGACAAAGATAACTCCACCAAGCACTACTTGAACCTCATGATAAGTCTTAATAAGCGTTGTGAGGTTGAGCACCTTGGAAAGAATAGTAAAGTATCTTGTGAAAATCAAATCTTTTTTTCAAATAAAAACCACTTACTCTTAAGTACACCGGATCACTAGTCTCAACATTAAAAATAAAATATGTTATCCCCCAAGCACTACTTTGCACCCTGATAAGTCTTAATGAGCATTGTGTGTGAAAAGCACCTTGGTAGTTGTACATTTTTGTTTGTGCATTGAAGTGTGTGAAAGTGAAATTATTTGTGTTTTATTGTGCTCTTACTTTACATATTTCTTGTATTTTTTATTCAAACATTTGTTTACTCTACTCAAAAATACACTTATGTGCACATCATTATCTTCCATAACACTTCTTCTCATGAGTATTGGATCCTAGTGTAAATTCTATATTACTTTTATTTATGAAATGCACTAGATAACCCAGCATGCTTTCTACAATGTTTATTATGTTTTGAAATTGTGAATTCACATAACATTGTAGTACTCTCTTTTTGGTAACATTATTTCATGCTTGGTTACTTTATTATTGAATTTAAAGATTTTACTTGAACAATGATTTACAAAACATCTTCTTCATAAAATTGAACTCATATATCTGTTATGAATCATCATGTCTTACAAAAGATGTTTGCTTGTATTTTTCTAAGTCTTCCGCAACTTTACATTTACCTTGTATTTGTTTATGCTACAATCTCTGATTTATGAAAATATTGTGATACTCAAAACTCTGATCTATACAAGCTCGATCATGCCTTTATCTTATTATCAACTTTTAAGTGGTGTCTCCTTACCCACTTTTGCTAATAACAAAAGGGGAGAACTAACATGATAAATATAAATCTACTATCAAAATAGAAAACTAACATGCTTAATTAAGATGATAGCTTACATATTAGAGGAGCATTCACTTAGGGGGAGCATGTTTTTAGGGGGAGCAATTCTAAATGCTAAAATTGATAATTATCCTAAGTCATCACTCTCACACACACACAAGTAAGTTTCATCATGCTTATATATTAATGCTCTGATTTATCATAAATTGAATTGTTATTATCAAAAGGGTAAGTTTGTTGGAACATTTTCTTCCGCATCTCCTAGGTGTGAGAATAACAAATCCTATGTGTATTTGATCTTGTGTGTTTAAGTGTGCAGGATAACAAAGTCCACATGACTCAAGGATTACATAAGAAGGTTGCCCCCAAAGTTGAGCCATTAAATCCAACACTCCTACTAACGTCGGCGGTAGCACCTAGCGCCTGGCGCTAGCTCGCGCTTGACAAAATGCTCATCACTGCATTTGACAAAAATTCGCTCGACGAACTGCTTACTCTACTGCGGCACGCTAGTACTAGCGCTGGCGCTAGCTTTCGCTCGACGAACTATAAGCTGCGTTCGATGAAAATTCGATCGACGAAAAGAATGCTTAAGTGCAAATTCCGGGAGTACTTATAAAAGGAGATAGCGCCTGGCGGTATCCGATAGCGCAGGCGATAGCGCGGAGCACAGTAGGCAAGAGAGAAATGTTTCCTCGGATTGAAGATTGTGCCGCGCAGAATATGTCCTAAAATGGGATAGCGCCGGCAGTACCACTAGCGTAGGCGCTAGCGCTGTGGCTATAAAAAGGACCCCACTTCTCTCATTTCAGAGTGACATCAGAGAGAGAGATTGAGTGCTAGAATTCCAGAGGCTACCTTGGCCGAAAGTTTGATGTCCTACCAAAGTTCTGCAAACTTCTGAAGGAGAATCTCATCACGCCGGATCCAAACGAAGTCCGCTTCTACAATGCTTATTCTACAGCGGATCTTCTTCTCCAACTTCAGAAGTTCATCAAGAGGGAGTTTTTAATTATTTTCATTTCATATTTCTTGTAAACGGTTAGTGAAATTGCCTCGTGTTGGCGACTAGGTCTGGGTAGGACTTAGGGCGGAAATTCACCTCGTGTTGGCGACTAGATCTAGGCTAGGTCTAGGGGGTGCTCGAGGTCATATCTGGGGAAGGGTTGGCTAGAGTGGCTTGAGGCCGAATCCGGGGAGGATAGTCTAGGGCCACCTGTTCGTGGGGATGCGAGTCGGGATAGAAAACAAAAAGAGTCTACTATTCATCGCCACCGATTTCTAGCGTTATAGAAATCAACTTTTGTAAAATCCTATTTGATATTAATAAAGCATGTCTCTACTTTATTTCAATTGTTTTACTTGACTTCTTATTGTCTTGATCTCGCATTATTTCAATGCTTTTCAAAATATAATATAAGTTTTTAAAAACCCGTATTCACCCCCCCTCTAAGGGCGCCTACCGATCCAACAGATCCATCCACCTGCATAAACATCAACACAGCTGGGAATACCCTTCCAGCTCAATACAAAAACAAAATAAAAGATTAGGGAGCAACATGTGCTTACCCCAGACAACAAGAAGCACAAAAGCAAACCAAAATGGGCCTAAATAGTGCACATAGCGCGGAAGTGATTATAAGAGAAATACAAGCAATAGTAGCTCGAATAGGACGTGCACAAGAGTGAAAACTAGATCGGATAAGTACATAAAAGTGTATATAAATGGGACTCATCACACCCCCAGAATTACCTGTTTGCATGTCCCGAGCAAACAAATCCGGTGGGAAATGAAAATGGTAGTTAGAGTAGAGAATTGCAAAGAAAGAGTAAGATGTGAAGTATCATACTCATGCAAATTGAATTTCAGTAATAGAAAATTCTAACTATACTAACTAATTTACAATAGTATAAATGCGCAAGTAGAAATTTAAGTTTACTCAGAAGGTGAATCATGCTGAATTTTGAAGTCGTGCACTAGTGTGAAAGTAAACAAGCCACTAAGGAGGGGGTTGCCAAAGACAGGAATTCAGGGGTAACTCCGCTAAAATCCATCAACGTCGTGAGCCATAAGCTTGCCCAGTCACACTCTCTCCATGGTGCTAGCAAACTCATAAGCTGAATCAGTAGGGCATTCAGGTTTTTACGAGGCTTAGGTTACGGAATGATATACAAAGATAAACTTGAAGGCTACGCAACCCAAATGAGCAACAACAATATGCTTACCCGGAACAAGCCCCCAACAACACTAGTGTGACACACCCCCAGATTTAGCTTGAAAACTGGGTGTGCACACAGCCTACTCCAACTGATTTTCTCAATTACGCACAACGGGAATTCTTTTCACTTCTATTCCTTCCTCGGATTTTTCTTTTCATTTTCTTTCTGCTTTCTTTTTATTTGAATCCCCCATCTGGTTCACCAATATATTCAGCATAATAGTTTCACATCATCACAAAATTTACACACATCACACCCAACGATAATTATACTCTTGGTTAGCTCAAATACTTGGTTGCGAAAGTGGGATAAGCTTCAGGATTTGGTGATTGAAGGAAGAGCTGAAACAAAGTATGGGTAGGAACAAATTGGCTTGCAAAGGTAAGCGCGTAGGTCATGGAAATCAAAGCTCAAACTAGCCAACTAGATGGTCTACGTCACGCCCAACTTATTGAGTCGCTCTCACCCATGCTTCAAGAGTTGCTTGGGGCAAGTTCTTAGTCCACGAGGAAGATAAACCTTCCTTCTGACTCAAACAATGCACAACTAGCGCTCGCTTACACACAACACCGTTCTACTGCAAATTTCAGTCACATTCACCAAATGAGAAAAATAAATCAAAAACAACGCAAAAACACTAATTGTAAATTAAAAGCATAGAGATAATCTAATTTTACTAAAATTTCTATGGGAGCATGCGGATGCGACTAGAGCACTACAAGAGTCAACATCACACTCTAATTTGCAATTCCTAAGCTAACAACCTTTTTCAAAATCCAAACCAAGATAAGCGTGAACAGAAGTACACAAACAAGTGAGTGCGCGCTTGTGCGGGTGAACTAGTGTATGCTATAATATGACATAAATAAAAATATACTTCTGGTATGCTAAAATATGTACATGTGTAGTGTATACTCGGTACACTCCCCCCCCCCCCCCCCCACAGACTTGAATTGGACAATCACATGAATTTTTTACAACAAAAATAAGAGAAAGCTAGGGAAGAGGGTACCTATGCTCAGATATTAGCATACCAGAAGATTGGTGTTAGTCCTTGGAAATAACCAGGTTCGCCGCCCGAAAATGCACTGCTCCTGCGAATAAAGCAAACAAAAGACAAAAATTGAAAGAAAACAGGAGCATAAGCAGTTTAGCAAAAAATGGGAACCGAAGGGTCCCCCATTGGGTTGTCTCCCAAGAGCCCTTTTGTTTAATGTCCTTAAGGTGGACCAAATACCTATATTAAAGCAGTTTATTGAGTTCAAGAAATTAAAAACAAGTTCACAAACAACGTTCACAGTTCATGAAAAAAAATAATGCTCAGCTATACGCACTGTTGTAGTGCACTTCTCCAGTGGCTTGCAGACCAGAGGTGAAAGCTTTAGGGCCAAAATTGGTGTTACCCAATTTTCCCCTAGCCTCCGCCTTCTCGCCATGGAGAGCCGCAGAGCGTGCACCATGTAAGAGCCGCTCTTGTTTTAGCTTCTAAACCATTGGAGAGCGCCAGCGTTCATAGTTTTCTGAATTTCTCACCTTTATGGTGAGTGGCTTCATTTCTGTCAACGCAGTGGCGACTGGATCAGCCCAAGAAATAGAGCATTTAATAAGTTATTACATAAATTTTTGCAAAATATGAATGGGACACTGTCCCGGGTTGAGTCCTGCTCAACAAGTTCAGAAGTGAAGTTCTTCTACCTCTCGGAGTCGTTCTCTTTTCGGACATCAACCTCTTCCTCTTCTCCAGTCAGATGATCCTCTTTCTTTTCCTCACCAAATGGTTCTTCTTCATTCCTGTATTCTGCATCACTGAATAACTCATCAATAATAAAAGTGGGAGAGCAATTAGATGTTTTGGTCATAACCTCGGGGCAACTAGGAGGTGTCACTTTACTAGGTAAAATAACATAACCAGTAGAAAAATATAGTGTAGCACCACTCTCCTTCAAGAATGGTACTCACAAGATAGGAATGGATCGATTTTTGTGGGATCCCAACACTTAGAAGTCGTCTACCACCACTGTCCCCTCGATTATAACTTCGACATTTTTCACTTCTCCCTCTGCCTGAATAACTGTCCAGTTTGCAAGCACGAGAGACTTCCGATCATCCGTATCTATTTTAAGTTATATTTTAGCAATGTCTTGCAATGCAAGAATGTTGCGGGATGATCCAGAGTCTCATAAGGCAGTCGTCTCAACGTTATTGATGGAGTAGGTGACTACCAACCCATTCGGGCTGCTCACTACCGCTTTGGCAAGACTCTTCCCCTGATCTATGGGATTTTTTTCTGTATTGCTGGGGAGAGTCCCTTGCGAATGCTCAGTAAGCACTTGAGCAAATTGGCCCAATTGCATTTCCAAGTTCTGCATTAAAGCAGTTTGGCTTGCCATGTTGGAGCGGGCAGCCTCCATAAACTTTTCCATCATTTCTTCTAAATTGCTTTTCTTGGGGGCCGGGGCACCTTGATTGTAACCCAGTAGAGGTGGCCTCGGTTAACATCCGGAGGCATAAGCATCATTTTGATGCTGCCCCGGTTGCCATCGTTGGCCAGCCGCATTTTGGTTCCATGAGAAATTGGGATGATTTCTCACTCCCGGATTATAAGTATTTCCATAGGGTGCCCCCTAGTTTGATCCCGTACATAATTAACAGACTCATTTAAGTAAAATTGGGCGAATTCACCTGACAGCCTACCTCCTGGGCATTCGTAAGCATGGTGACCACCACCTCCGCATCCTTCGCAAGCGATAGTCGTAGAGGGCGCAATAACAGAAGGTATAGAATCCACCGCGAAAAGATCGCGAGCGCCCCTGGGTGCGTTCCTCCCAGCTGTCCAGAAATTGCCGTGGAAAGCAGTGTCTTGCAATATTCTTAAGGCTTCCTCCGGGGTGTGGTTCATTAAGGTGCCTCCAGCAGCGACATCAACCATTGCCTGATAGTTGGGCTCAATCGCGAAATAGAAGTTCTCCACTAGCTCCGACGGTTGGTGCCCATGGCTTGGGCACTTACGAAGAAGTTCGTTGAAGCGCTCCCAAGCCTCAGCGAAAGTCTCCTGATCCGCCTGAAGGAAAGTAGCAATATCCCGCCGAAGGCTCACAAGCTTGTCCACCGGATGGAACTTGGCCAGGAACATGGACATGAGGGCATCCCATGTTGCGGCTGTACCTGGAGGGATTGAATGGAACCAGAACTTGGCTTTATCGCGCAGAGAGAATGGAAGCAGTCTCAGTTTGACTATTTCATCTGGGATACCCGTGTACCGGAACGTTCCTCAAATTTCAGCAAACTCTGTCAGGTGAAGATGTGGGTCTTCACTAAGCATCCCCGAGAACTGTGTGTTGTTGCAGATAATATTCAGAATGGCCGACTTGATTTCAAACTTGTTGTTCATGATATCTGGCCCGAATCTCGGATAAACACTCCCGATAGTTGTGGTGGTGTAATCCCTCATTTTTTGTGTCCTTGGTCGAGCCGCCTCCTGCTCATCAACCATAATTGTCCCTCGTCGGGCACTCTTTGGCTGCCTCTGTGGCCCTCTCCCTAGTTCAGATTATCTCCCATTTGTGCTCGTGCGGTTGCAGCATGCCTTAGTGCGCGAGCAGTCCGTTCGATTTCTGGATCAAAGGGTGCTAGATCCCTTGCGGCTTGCCCCTGCATACACAAACAAAATACAAAAAGGAACAAAAATAAAAAACTCCCGCTCCTATAACTAGAGTTCAAAACACAAAACACTTCATGCCTGCTCTCCCCGGCAACGACGCCAAAAACTTGTTGCGGTTTCGGCAAGTGCACCGGTCGCTGTCAAGTAATAATGGGAATAGCTTCCCCGAATGTCGATCTCTTGACGAATGAAGGTGGTGATGAAGTTATTCGTGTCGTGAAAGGATTGTTACAATGAGCGAAATAAGTAAAACAAGGGGGCTTTGGTTGGTTTGTCTAAACTAACAAACAAGAAAATAAAGATACGGGTCGAAGTCACCACTTCGCTTGGCGAGATGAATGCGTCGGCCGCTATGCCGGGCTTCGTTAGGCGAGTGGACCGAAAGCAAGTGTGGAATGTGAGGGTCGCAATCACCTCTTCGCTAATAACCGTGAGCCTTTGCTAACCAAAGTCTCAAGTGAGTGAATGGATTTGATGCGGGTGAGTGGTGATGAAGCGCAACACAACACAATATCCAAGGTTAAGAAAACAAGAAGCACTTTCATTCATAGGCAAATGAGAGTAATCATGTTCATTACAAACTAATACATCCACAAAAGGCAAAAGGGGAGAATAAACCAATAGAGAAGACTAGCCGTCGATCTCGGCCGGAATAGTGGGTTGTCAAACCACTTTAGGGATCGGTCGATGTATGCTTTCGGGACAAAGATACTGGCACTATCTCTAATCTTGCTCCATCGTCTTCGTTCGTCAGGTTTTCTTCTTCTTCTTCCAAACCGAGGTTGCACAACTCAGCAATGGTGTTGTTGACGGCCGCGAATGCTTCCAAACTCTTGGAATCCGCTAGGGTTTCACCGGAGAATGGTTCCCGGATGAAGGAGATGAGTGGAGATGGAGGAGGAGCGAAAATGGCGCTGGGCGGACCTTAAAATCGCGGAATGGAAGTCCGTTCTCCGAATATCCAAGCCGGCAGATTTCCTGGCTTATAAACAAAAATAGCAGAAATTAAGTCATGCACGGTCGAATGCACAACCGTGTGTAGATTGTGCATTATTAATGAAGAAGCAGTGACTTGAGGAAGCAGCATCAGCGCCCGTGCATTTTACTCACATACGGTTGAAGCTGTTTGTGCGTAAAAATGCACTACCAATTCCAGATGGCCGAAAAACTAGGCTTAACAGGCGATCCTGCATTTTCTTCGAGCACGGGCAATTGCCCGTGCATAAAAATGCATGATCACAGCGGTCCGTGCGTCAAGGTAAACGCACGACCGTGCGATATATGTAGACATGAAAAATTGGTAAAATAGGATGATCCATCCACCTGCATAAACATCAACACAGTTGGGAATACCCTTCCAGCTCAATACAAAAACAAAATAAAAGATTAGGGAGCACCATGTGCTTACCCCAGACAACAAGAAGCACAAAAGCAAACCAAAATTGGCCTAACTAGTGCACATAGCGCGGAAGTGATTATAAGAGAAATACAAGCAATAATAGCTCGAATAGGACGTGCACAAGAGTGAGAACTAGATCGGATGAGTCCATAAAAGTGTATATAAATGGGACTCATCAGCTAGTCCCTTCTGCGATCACCTTTATTCAGGTCTTTGTGAACTCAAAGGATGGAGTTGATGCATGCTTTTAACAAGGAGGTGAAAACTAGGTTTTTGCCTAGGCACCTTCTTCAAAAATGATGATCGACAACAAAGCTTTAGCGACCTCTAAGAAGACTGTGACGGTTAATCCTTCAAAGTTGATGACTAAAGGAGAGGATCCAAGTATTTAGATCGATGGGTCACCTACAAAGTGAGTCAGGAGGACCATGCGACAGGTGGAGCAGCTCTTGCGGTCTCAAATGTTGTTGACGTGATGACCACTTCTTCAGGGCCACCTGAATTGAAGCTTCCCCAGGTCACAATCACAATTAATTGCCAGAAGTTGGTTGAAGTCCTTGACCAGACTGCCATCCAGTCCGATTAGATTGCTTGAACAGAGGCTATTAAAGCTGGGATACCGAAATAGATGTCCACAACTAAAAATATCAGGCATCTGCCATGGGAGCATCAGGAAGATGCAAAAGCAAAAAAGAGGAAGGAGACGAGCTCCTATGAAAAAAATGTTAAGAGAAGAAAGAAATATGAAGATGAAGAGGTGATTGCCAATACCTATTCGGTCAAGTAAACTATCCCACCTGAAGAAGGTGATCTCAGGCATTCCCTTGAGGACGCATTTGCTAAGGTAAGTACCGGGTTGGTCTCTCTCTTCACTCTTGCTCTCTCAATGCCTTCGAAGGAGGAAGATTCCAATCTAATATCTTATCTTGATGACCTTTCTTCTAATAGTCTTCTTTGTATGATCTCATAGGTAGTTGATCCTTTCAAGTCTGAACGAGTTTGGGAGATTGTTGAGGAGGAAAGGAAGATCGCAGAAAAGATAGCAGCAGATGATGAAGAGAAGCCGAGAGTAGAGGAGGAGAGGAGGAAGAAAGACAAAGAGGAGGAGAAGAGTAGAAAAAAGGCAGAGAGTACGAAAAAAGTGGAGGAGGATAAAGCAGAGGAACTGATCGCAGCAGAAAAAAGAAAGAATAAGATGGAGAAGAATTTGGAGGAGGAGAAGAAGGTTGCTGAAGAGAAGAAGAAGAAAAAGAAGGATACATCAGAGATGGGGGAGAGAAAGAAAGAGATCGCTGAGAAGAAGAAAGAGAAGGAGACAGAAAAGGAGACCGGGGAGGAGAAGGAGAAGGAGACCCCGGGAGAGGAGAAAGAGGAAGAAAAGCAGTGACAACTTGAGAAGGAGAAAGTCGCACTGGTCGTTGACCTTACAAGGCCTTCTACTGATAAGATGCCCAGCTAACAAAGTGTAGCACCCTCCCTGTTACATAACATATAGTAGTAGGTCCGACCGGGATCCCACGCCATATTAAACGAACAGAGGAGCGCGTTACTTCATTAGCTTCAAATAGTTAATAACATAACCATCTAAGCATACAGAGTCGTAAAACGGAAGCATTGAGGCAAGTGTTCCTATCGAAAAATCGTATTAAGGCAACTCGGGGATGTCGAGTACAACCAGATTACAACTTGTCCACTTTACAACTAGGAATGAAAATATGATAAGAAAAATCGTATTCTCTAATCTATACTCGATTAAGGCAAGTGTTCCTATCGAAATATAACATAGGATATTAAAAATATCAAGGTCGTATTAAAACTCGGGGATGTCGAGTACTTATACTCACGCAAATTAATATTATTTTATTGGAAATATATTTAAAAGGTTTTTATAAAAGAAATAATTAAAGAAATGAAACATTTGATCGAGAATACTTCTTAAGTAAAATACTTCGTAAAACTAAAATTCATAAGAAATGGATTTAGACAAACTTGACCGTGGAGGTTCCCAAAATATGATAGAGCCTCTCTCGAGAAAACTACCACCTAACCTTAGGTTGATCGATTAAGACCCCTCGGCCAGTCAAAACCCCTAAGCTTGCTTTATGCGGTGAGCCGCACTATTGGATTTGACTCCAATCCGGAAGATTTGCGTCACCCTCTCTCGAGGAATGCATACAACTCTTTTTACCGATGAGCAATTTACCCGTATTTACGGATCTCTCGATACACTAAAATACAGATCAAACTTGATTATCATACCCTAGAAATATGAAACCAATAATTGCAAATCAACGGTAAATCTTAGTTTCCAAATACAAACTATGAAAAAGAGATTACAAAATAAAACCACTTAAGAATTCATCCGATCAAATGTAATAAATTTAGCTACTCATGATTAAAAAAATGACAATTTTATAACTAAGTAAAGGGAATTACAATTGCAGGAATTGGAAATCTAAACAATGAATTGAAATTTGCAAAACATAAATTAAATCTGCATAAAGAAAATACAATAAGAAAATGCTGAAAAACTAATCTAAAAATGACCCAATCTAAGCTAGGATCGGATTCCCTTCACATTGACAGCAGCTGGCTTTTGTAGGCAGAAAATTGGTGAGTCATGCCCTTGGTCACGCCCGTGACCAAGGGCGTGTAAGCTGCGTAACTACGTCTTGAAAGCCCGGGAATGTTGGGGAAGAAAAACTGCCAAAATTGATCATCTCGACGGGTCACGGCCTAGGTCATGCCCGTGACCTAGGGCATGTCTTGACCGAGTCAGGAAACGGTGGGAAATGGCGCGATCTGGAGTTAATTTGGCAGTTGCGGGAGAGGTCACGCCCCTTGGTCACGCCCGTGACCAAGGGCGTGTAAGCTGGAACGGCTCGGCTGCGGAAATTGCTTGAATTGAATGCTTGTTGGGCGAGTCATGCCCGTGACCTGAAGGTCACTCCCCAGGTCACGCCCGTGACCTGGGTCGTGTAACTTTAATCCGACGTGACAGTGATTTCTGGGAGCTGAAAGCGAAGCACGGCCGTGACCATGGTCACGCCCCTAAGTCACGTCCGTGACCTGGGGAGTGTACTGAGGATTTTTGCAGTTTTGTTCTGGAATTTCCCCTGAACACGGATGTGGGCTTGAATTTGCTATTAGGAGGCCCAGATTACCTGATAACACAAAATAAAGTAAATTAGATATAAAATAAACTAAAAGTATATAAAAATGAATTAATTACTACTAAAATACTATATAAAAATGACTATAAATAATGCACTATCAAATACCCCCATACTTAAGCTTTTGCTATTCCAGAGCAAAAACTAATTTATAAGTATGAGAAGAATTTATAGGACATTTTCAAAAAGATTTACTTCTAATTATGTACTTCAAATCTTTTAAAACTCATATCAAAATAAGTTAAGAAGTTAAAATTCAGATTTAAAAGAAATAATTCATAATTCATAAATTGAATTGAGTAGAATAAATATTAGTTTTGAAATTCTCTAACTAAATCTTCATAAACAAAATTGCATTGAATTAAGTAAAATATTCCAAGATTAAAATTATAGAAACTTTATAATCATAAGAAACTTTTAGAAAACTACAAAATATTAACTATGCCCTCTCAATAATATCTTGGATAAACAAGTGAACTTGGCTAAATGGGGTAAACTTGGCATTGAAGAAGTTACTTTGAATATGGGAAATGATGAATTTTATCCTCTCATTTCCATCTTTTTTAAATTTCTTCTTCTTTTTATATCCCAAATGTATATGTTTAGGAGTGATGAATTTTATCCTCTCAACTCCATGTCATATAATATTTTACTAGTTTGGGTGCATATGTTTAGGAATGATGAATTTTATCCTCTCATTCCATGACAGATTATCTTTTTAAATATTTTTTTATGCCAAACAAAAGGGTTAATAAGAAAGGTAGGGGAAGGGCTAGGGTTTAAAGGCTAGACAAATTCCAATGATACATTTTAAGAGCATAGAAAATAATTTGAGCAATCTAAAAGAGACCATAAGTTCAAGTTAATATAAGTAAAATCTAAAGATATTTAACACAATTACTACAAAATTGAATTATGATATTTTAAAGAGAGAAAGTAAAACTAAGAAATATTCTAAACAAATCAAAATAATGAAAAATTCATTACATCAAATTCATCTAAAAATTAAATCTAACATATTTTGAAGAGAAATATAAAATTTAAAAATTCATAAAAAGAAAACTCTTTAAAAACGCCTAAAAAAACAACTCATAATTAAAATTAATTTTGCATAAATGAAGTTTGGATAAATTTAATAATACAAAATTTATATTATTAGATTTTTTTGATTTTTTTTTATATTAAACAAAATGTTTTTTTTTAATATTCTTGGACTTCCCAAGGGCTACCCAATGACGGGCTCGCAAGGTACTAGGCGGTTTTGTGGGATGAAAATTCACACGGTCCTTTCGCAAGAAATTAAATTTTTATTTTTTAAAATTTTTTTGGTATTTTAATTTAAAAACAATATTGAAAAAGAAGACAAAAGAAGATTTATTTTTTATGCTTTTTAAATATTTTTGAATTTTTTTGTATTAAAAGTGTTTTTCTAATTTTTTTGATTTTTTTTTTGAATAAAAATAAACATTAGAGAACACCCCCCCCCCCCCCCCCCCCCCCTCATACTTAAAAATAAACATTGTCCCCAATGTTTATAAACAAGGATGAAGAGGGAAAAACTTGAAAAGAAAAGGTAGATAAAGAAAAGAAAAATTGCAAAAAGGATAAGCAAGGGGTGCCTCCCAAGAGCGCTTTCTTTTTCCCGTCTTTAAGCTAGACGGTTAAGGGTTAGCTAAAAGGAAATTTCAATTGAAATTGCACAGGCAACTCCCTTAATTCACGCTGAGGTGAATATGCCGAAATCTGGTGCCCGGCGACTCCTCCGCTATACTCTTGATTCTTTGGTTGTCCGTTAGCTTGAAATTGTGAATCCAAAATACCTATACATACCTTAGGTAAGTTGGATTGTTGGAGATGAGAGGAAAATGGATCGGTGAAGACGTTTGGTTGCAACGACTCATCCTCTACATGAAAATTATTAGAATCAAAATTTAGCGAGTCAGAAAATTTTTCACAAGGAGGAGTTTCTTGTGAAAATTCATGATTAAGCTCCGGTCGTTTATTTTCAAAAATAAAATTATTATCTGAAAAATTAATACCAAGGGGAGTAAATTCATGGGCGACCAAATTTTCATGAATTTTGATTCCAAAATATTTATGTGGTTGGTTTAAAAATTCATGAGAAAGCGGAATAGAGTCGGGCGAAGTAGAAGATGAAACATGTTCTTCTTCTATTTCGCTCGGAACACCCATTATGTTAATAAATTCTTGGTATAAAATATTATTTTCTTCTTGGGAAAAACTATTCAAATTTTGAATAGGAAGATCCGGAGAATCACCAAGAGAAGAAAATTGATCAAAAGAATTTTGCGGATAAAAAGTGGAGGAATAGAAATTTTGATCAAAAGAAATTTCTTCATTGCACCGTAAACTATCTGGGTGATCTTGCAACAACGAATAATTATTATCGGAGCAAGAAGAAATTTCATATGAATTATCTTTCATAGAAAAATCATTTTGATAACAAAAAATATTTTGATGATAAAATGAACATTCCTCACTAAAATGATTTGCACCACAAAAATTACAAATTATTTGGCGCTTTCGTGCGGCTTCCAAAAGATGGACTTTGTTTTGAAGCTCAGCAACTTTGGCGGCCAACTGAGATAACATCATTTTTTTTGAAAAAAGAAAATTAAACAACCGTCACCTAATAGAAAGGAATTTAAAAAAAATCAAAAAGAGAAATGGGGGCGGAGAAAGAGAATGATAAAAGTAATAAAATTTACGCTTTCAAAATATCAACAAAAATATTCCCCGGCAACGGCGCCAAAAACTTGATAAGAAAAATCATATTCTCCAATCTATACTCGATTAAGGCAAGTGCACCTATCGAAATATAGCATAGCATATTAAAAATATCAAGGTCGTATTAAAACTCGGGGCTGTCGAGTACTTCGACTCATGCAAATTAATATTATTTTATCGGAAATATATTTAAAAGGTTTTTATAAAAGAAATAATTAAAGAAATGAAACATTTGATCGAGAATCCTTCTTAAGTAAAATACTTCGTAAAACTAAAATTCATAAGAAATGGATTTAGACAAACTTGACCGTGGAGGTTCCCAAAATATGATAGAGCCTCTCTCGAGAGAACTACCACCTAACCTTAGGTTGATCGATTAAGATCCCTCGGCCAGTCGAAACCCCTAAGCTTGCTTTATGCGGTGAGCCCCACTATTGGATTTGACTCCAATCCGGAAGATTTGCGTAACCCTCTCTCGAGGAATGCACACAACTCTTTTTACCGATGAGCGATCTACCCATAATTACGGATCTCTCGATACACTAAAATACGGATCAAACTTGATTATCATACCCTAGAAATATGAAACCAATAATTGCAAATCAACGGTAAATCTTAGTTTCCAAATACAAACTATGAAAAAGAGATTACAAAATAAAACTACTTAAGAATTCATCTGATCAAATGTAATAAAATTAGCTACTCCTGATTAAAAAAATCCCAATTTTATAACTAAGTAAAGGGAATTACAATTGCAGGAATTGGAAATCTAAACTATGAATTGAAATTTGCAAAACATAAAGTAAATCTGCATAAAGAAAATACAATAAGAAAATGCTGAAAAACTAATCTAAAAATGACCCAATCTAAGCTAGGATCGGATTCCCTTCACATTGGCAGCAGCTGGCTTTTATAGGCAGAAAATTGATGAGTCACGCCCTTGGTCACGCCCGTGACCAAGGGCGTGTAAGCTGCGTAACTGCGTCTTGAAAGCCCGGGAACGTTGGGGAAGAAAAACCGCCAAAATTGATCATCTCGACGGGTCACGGCCTAGGTCATGCCCGTGACCTAGGGCGTGTCTTGACCGAGTCAGGAAACGGCGGGAAATGGCGCGATCTGGAGTTAATTTGGCAGTTGTGGGAGAGGTCACGCCCCTTGGTCACACCCGTGACCAAGGGCGTGTAAGTTGGAACGGCTCGGCGGTGGAAACTGCTTGAATTGAATGCTTATTGGGCGAGTCACACCCGTGACGTGAAGGTCACGCCCCAGGTCACGCCCGTGACCTGGGGCGTGTATCTTTAATCCGACGTGGCAGTGATTTTTGGGAGCTGAAAGCAAAGCATGGCCGTGACCATGGTCATGCCCCCAAGTCACGCCCGTGACCTGGAGCGTGTACTGGGGATTTTTGAAGTTTTGTTCTGGAATTTCCCCTGAACACGGCTGTGGGCTTGAATTTGCTATTAGCAGCCCCAGATTACCTGATAACACAAAATAAATTAAATTAGATATAAAATAAACTAAAAGTATATAAAAACTAATTAATTACCACTAAAATACTATATAAATATGACTATAAATAATGCACTATCAAAATACAAACAAGGTTTAATTATTAAAATGTTTACATCAAAAGTGGCATCCAAACATCGGCACGGAGGCCGACCACACATGAAAACAGTAAACATAAGCTTTGGCCTTCGAGGGCAGCAAAACACAGCAACAGGGGCTTCAGCCCACTATTTCCGGCTAGTCTCGCCAGGACCTGTACAAACAAATCCACCAAAAGAGTGGGGGAAAACAAGCAACCAGTAAGCTTTAGCTAACCAAGATATAACGACCCCACCCCTTTCTCAGGGCGGCGGTACTCCATCCCTGCAAGCAAGAGTTGGCATCATATAAACATATATATCCGCAAACAACACCAACGGAGGCATCCATAGCCATCCGCTTTGTGCTCTCAAGGCACACTTTGGCATACTCCCCGAGTTACACCTCCAAGCTAAGTCTTATTTCAACTTAGCAAACAATTTGAGCTAGGTCGTACACACGAAGTTTCGACACTCTTCCATAGCCCGGTGCACCGAGGGACGTCCTCTTCACCACCACTATGGGCGGGTTCGGATCAGCTAGGCCCGTGCTCAATCATCGCGATCAACTCTGCACGATGCGGTTAAGCTTCACCTTGTGCCCATCACTTAAAACTAGGCTTCCGGCCCTTCAACTTCTTTTGCACCCAGTCCCTAAGACTTTAGGTCACACAGGATCACACAATCTGCGCACTGGGAGCTAATGCCGGTGCTAGCACTAGCGCCCGGTGCTAGCAACAGAACCTATTTCTGCCCGGCGCTTGTAACAGAACCCTGTTCTGCTACCTCTAGGAAAACACCTCCAGAAATCAACCTCCTAGCTCACCTGGAGCTATCTCCAGCGCTAGCACAAGCGCCCGACACTAGTAACAGAACTCAGTTCTGCTACCACTTTTCGGGTATTGCCTGGGAAACACCTCCAGAAACCACTTTGTTGTACAACACAGCACAAAGAACCCGAAACACATCATATACAAGGAGTCTTCTCCGGCACGCTGCAAGCAATAAACATCGCCAATCCAGACCAACCTGTCCAGATGGACTTCTCACAGCATGCCTATGCCCGTACATCCATTCCGGACTCTATATGTAATTTATTGGGGAAATAACTTCAACCCACTGGAAGATCCGATCTACTAATTAGTATATGTCTTCCTAAATATACAAATCAAAGGACGCACATATCCAAAGACTAGGGAGGAGAATCGTTACCCTCGGCGCTCGTTTCGGCACCATAGATCTGAGAGGAACTCGGCTAGACTCTTTTAAAATAGCTTCCTCCCCACTAAATTGATGATGGCACAAGCACGCAAGTACCTTCACTAATCTCCCTCCTGGCACGATGAAGGCTCACCTCCAACTCATCTGCTTCCTAGCTCTCAGCCCACAACTCTCAAAAATGTAGAGGGTCTCAGAGAAAATGAGAAGAAAAGTCAAATTTTGCTGCATATGTACTTTCTTAACTAACGTCGGCGTTAGCACCTAACGCCGGGCGTTAGCCACTCGGGCGGTGGCTGAACTTATCCACAGCCGCTTAAGGAATTCGACGGGAAAGATAACGTCGGTGCCAACGCTAACGCCTGGCGCTATCTCCCATAGATCGGCTCCCTATCTCGATGTCTCGATGTCTCGACGACGTTCATCGAACGGCCTGGCGTTCGTCTAATGGCCTGACGTTCATTGAATGGCACGTTCGGCAAACTGCCTGGCGTTCTTTGAACGGCCCGACATTCATCGAATGGTGCATTCAATGAACGGCCCGACATTCATCGAACGGCGCGTTCGACGAACGACCTGGTGTTCTCGAGAAATCAAGGATCCTGCCTTTGATTTCTCGAGTAACTAGTTGTCCTTCCTTGAATTTCTCTAAGTCCTAGGATAACGCCTGGCGTTAGCACAATGCCTGGTGCTAGCTCTCAGACTTAACAACCTGTTGATTTAAGTGCACTGGAAATTGAGGTGTTACAAATCTCCCCTCCTTTAAGAAATATTGTCCCGGAATTTTAACAGTGCAAAGAAACAAAAGACACAAAACATAACTTGTACCTTAACGGAATAGCTCGGGGAACTCCTCACGCATTGTTTGCTCGCGCTCCCATGTAAGCTCCCACGACCGCAGTTGTTCCAGCGGACTTTGACCATCTTGATCAATTTATTCCGCAGCTGTTTGACATTAGTGTCTTCGATGCAAATAGGCGTGACCATCATCTTCAGCCCATCATCGACCGGCACCAAATTAGCTACAAGCACTTGGCTAGGCTCTGGTACTGCTTTCCTCAGCACCGATATGTGGAACACATCATGCAAACCACTCAACTCTGTATAAAGAGCGAGTCGATAGGCAGCTTCGCCAACACGCTCCAGTATTTCAAACGGTCCAAGGTATCTTGGACTCAGCTTTTTCAAGCATCAAACCATGGAAACACCCTTGAAAGGTTTGATCTTGAGATATACCCAGCGCCCACGGCAAACTAAACATTTATGTGCTTGGCGTTGTAGTATTTTACCTGCCTATCTTGTGCAATCAGCAATCTCTCTCAGAGTGTTTGAATAGTCAAATTTGCATCTTCAACATCCTTCCGATTAAACAACTCCTGTCTCCGCCCAAGCTAAGGGAGTGCGGCAAGCTCTACCATAGAGGGCCTCGAAGGGTGCCATCTTTATACTTGCCTGGTAGCTATTATTATAAGTGAACTCAATCATGAAAAGGTGATCTTCCCCCTTCTTACCGAAATCTAGGACGCACATATGGAGCATATCCTCCAGAGTTCTGTTCGTACGTTCAGTCTGTCCATCCATTTGAGGGTGGAAGGCAGTACTAAATGTCAGCTTTGTACCCAACAACTGGTGGATTAGCCTCCAATCTCTCGAAGTAAAGCGCACGTCTCGGTCACTAACGATGCTACGGGGCACAACGTGCAATCATACGATGCTATCAACATACAGCTTTGCCAACTTTTCGACTGAATCGTCCCTCCAGTTTGGAATAAAGTGGGCTACCTTCGTCAAGCGATCCACGATCACCTATACGACATCATTCCCACTCTGCTATCTCAGCAAACCATGCACGAAATCCATCGAAAGGTCATCAAATTTCCATTCTGGCACTGACAACGACTTCAGGAACCCACCAGGTTTCTGACATTCTGCCTTCACTAGCGCGTAAGTTTTGCATTTTGCCACGTAAAGGGCGATGTCCTTCTTGAAACCTGGCCACCAAAACAGGCTCTTCATGTCCTGGTACATTTTTGTGCTCCCTGGGTGAATTGAGTACTTTGAGAAATGGGCTCCGTACATCAATTCCTCCCGCAATTTACCCACATTTGGGATGCACAACCGACCGTCTTTCCACATCAGACTGTCGTCCAACACAAACTCTGCAGTAGACCCAACCACAGACTCTGCCAAGTAGAGTTGCATGCTCGAATCAAGCTCCAGGGCCTGTCGTATTCTATCTGTGAGGTCGTATTGCACCTCCGTCCAGTTCAAGCACGGACTCACACTAGAACTCCTCTCCACACAAGAGATCTCTAAAGCTTCTAAGTCACTAATTAGATGCGAGTCATGCATCTGAACCCAGTTGGCCTGCGCAGAAGCCCTCCGGCTCAAAGCATCTGCAACGACATTTCCCTTCCCGGGAGTATAATGTATCTCGAAAGTGTAGTCTCCAAGGAACTCCATCCATCTTCGCTGTCGCATATAGTGCTCTTTCTGATTTAACAAATACTTTAGGCTCTTATGGTCTGTAAAGATATCCACCTTCACACCATACAAGTAGTGACGCCACAGTTTCAGAGCGATGATCACGGCCTCCAACTCTAGGTCGTGGACTGGGTAATTCCGCTCATGCACTTTCAACTGCTGAGAGCCATAAGCTAACACTTGACCATACTGAAGAAGTATGCAGCTTAAGTCGCACCCTGATGAATCGCTGTAAATTTCATAGCCTTCTACACCGCATGGCAAACTCAAGATTGGTGTCGTGGTCAAACGACTCTATAATTCCTCAAAAGCTCGTGCATATGCTGGTGACCAAACGAACTCCTGATGCTTCCTTATCAAGGTCGTGAGAGTAAGAGCAATCCACGAAAAGTTCTCCATGAAGCGCCGATAGTAGCCGACAAGTCCAAGGAAACTCCTAACTTCCACTACTGTCATTAAAATGGGCCACTCCTGGATAGCAACTATCTTTGTTGGATCCACTGCGATTCCCTCACCACTAACCACATGACCAAGGAACTCTACTGAAGCTAGCCAAAACTCGCACATGGAGAACCTGCCATACGACAGACTCCATCGCAGGGTCTCCAAAACTATGCGTAAATGAATCGCATGCTCTTCTTCAGATTGAGAGTATACCAAAATATCATCAATAAAGACGATCACAAACCGGTCAAGGCACTATCTAAAGGTCCTATTCATCAGATTCATGAAATACTGATGGAGAATTCAACAGTCCAAATGGCATCACTGTGAACTCGTAGTGCCAGTAGCGGGTACTAAATGCTGTCTTAGGAATGTCGCATTCCCGAATCAGCAACTGATAGCAGCCAGAATTAAGATCCAGCTTTGAATACACCGACGAGCCCACTAGCTGATCAAATAAGTCATCGATTCGAGGAATCATATACTTGTTCTTCTCGGTCAGCTTGTTCAATTCAAGGTAGTCGATACAGAGACGTAGGCTTCCGTCCTTCTTCTTCACAAAGAGGACCGGAGAACCCCAAGGTGATGTACTTGGGCTTATATAACCTTGCTCTAGCAACTCTTGTAATAGAACCTTCAACTCTGCCATCTCCTTTGGTGCAATTTTATAAGGAGAGCGTGACACAGGTTTGGCACCTGACACCAACTCTATGGTGAAGTCAATCTCTTGCTGAGGTGGCACCCCAGGAAGATCTTTCAGAAACACATCAGGATACTCCACAATAACAGGAACGTCACTCAAACTGGGCTGAGGTTTTGCAGCTCCCACTAGCACAAAACACAATTCTGCACCTTGCCGAACTGCCTTAACTACTTGGACAGCAAACAACAATGTCTTGCTCGATCCTAGCAAACCAACAAACATAGTAGCACATTCGGTATTCCTCCCTAGTGTGACCTCCTTAGAAGTGCAATCAATGTACGCCTGATGCGCCTACATCTAGTCCATAACAAACGTAGTAGCACGTTCGGTATTCCGCCCTAGTGTGACCTCCTTAGTATCGAGCAACCATTGGGCAGCATCACATCTAATCGTTCCTTTATACATGATGAAGGCACCCCAAGCTGGTGTATGAAGGCCTCTGATAGAAAAGAATGTGAAGCTCCTGTATCAAACAACGCTCTTGACGGAGAGTTAAATATTAGAGAAAGCCTAATACACAAATGGTTAACAAGCAATGAAGATGGTATGAAGTATAAAATGCAACAAAAGATGTATACTAGCGCATACCTGTCACCACATCGCTTTGCTTGATGGCCTCCTGCTGGCCAAGGTTATACACTCTAGGCTGGGTTGGAGCAGCATGGGATGCAGTTGATTCCACCGCCTTTCCTTTCTCTGCTGCATAAGCCGCAGCCGCATTCTTGCCGCCACAACATTCTCGGGCTATACGACCCGGCTTACCACAATTATAACAGATGAGTGGGCCTCGCCCAGTTGTCACACCCGAAGCCGCAGATTAAGCTGACCCAAAAGGTCGCGCTCTACTCCTCCATCTGCCTCGCCCAGACTTCGCAGAGCTCGGTGCTTTGAATTCTGGCTTTATCACTGCTCTCCTTCCTGCTCTGGGATCGTTTCATATCCTTTTCTAAGGAACGAGTCATATTGACCAGGGTCAGAAAACCCTGTGTCATTGGCCCCGATAGAAGGAACCGCAACTCTTCCCGCAGACCTTCATAGAACCGATTGGTCTTCCGAGCTTCATCAGCAAAGTTCGCTCCTGCGTATCGCCCCAACCGGGTAAACTCATGGAGGTAATCATCAATCATATGGCCACCATGAGTTAGACGGTTGAACTAATTCTCCATCTCAATTTGTTGAGCAGGTGGAGATACCGCGCCAAGAACATTCCTGAGAACTCGTCAAACGAGATGTCCGACAGCAGTCTTCCTGCTAGCTGATGCAACTCTATCTCGTCCCACCACAACTGCGCCTCCCCATCGAGTAGGAAGGTTGACAAAGTAACCTTCTGCCCTTCCTCCGTATCAGTTGCCTTCAAGGTCTTGCACACCCTCGATAGCCAATCCTCAGCTTGCGTCGGGGTTCCTGCCCCCGTGAACGTTAGGAGGATGGAAACTCAGAAAGTACTGCAGTTGTATGGTCTGGAGGTTTTCGTGCCCTCAACGGCACTGGCCATTCAATCGCAGGTTCAGCTGCCACGACCGGCACTGGAGCCACTCCAAGGGTAGGAGGATGTCCAGGGACATGCCCTCCAGGTTGTGCAGTGAACATAGCAAACACTGCTTTAGCTACCATCCTTACTATCTCAGCAGAAGGAGGAGTGGGCACCGCAGCTGGTGCGCTGCTCGCAGTCGAACAAGGGGGTGGAGACATCCCCGCTCCACTCCCAGCCTCCTATACATGTGTACAAAACACAATTAGCGACTAAGAGATAACATGGATCAACAAAGGAACGCATAAGTTCCATCACATTGCTATAATCCTACATGTAATTCATTCCTAAAGTGGACATTTACTGGTAATTTACATGTCTTAACGGCGATGCACACACGTGCTCACCACCCCTTACAAGAATTCGACCATGAATTCAGACGGAAAGGGATCGAGACCCGTAGCTGATACCAATTTGTAACACCCTCCCTGTTACATAGCATATAGCAGTAGGTCCAGCCGGGAGCCCATGCCATATTAAACGAATAGAGGAGCACATTACTTCATTAGCTTCAAACAGTTAATAACATAACAATCTCAGCATACAGAGTCGTACAACGGAAGCATTGATTTATTGATTTAGTAAACCAGATTATAACTTGTCCACTTTACAACTAGGAATGAAAATACAAACAAGGTTTGATTATTAAAATGCTTACATCAAAAGTGGCTTCCAAACATCGTCACGCAGGCCGGCCATACATGAAAATAGTAAACATAAGCTTTGGCCTTTGAGGGCCAGCACAACACAGCAGCAGGGGCTTCAGCCCGCTATTTCCCGCTAGTCTCGCCAGGACCTGTACAAACAAATCCACCAAAAGAGTGGGGGAAAACAAGCAACCGGTCAGCTTTAGCTGACCAAGATATAACGACCATATAAACATATATATCCGCAAACAACACCAACGGAGGCATCCATAGCCATCCGCCTCGTGCTCTCAAGGCACACTTTGGCATACTCCCCGAGTTACGCTTCCAAGCTAAGTCTTATTTCAACTTAGACAAACAATTTTAGCTAGGCCGTACACACGAAGTTTCGGCACTCTTCCATAGCCCGGTGCACCAAGTGGCGACCTCTTCACCACCACTATGGGCGGGTTCGGATCAGCTAGGCCCGTGCTCAATCGTCGCGATCAACTCTGCACAATGCGGGTAAGATTCACCATGTGCCCATCACTTAAAGCTAGGCTTCCGGCCCTTCAGCTTCTTCTGCACCCAGTCCCCAGGACTTTAAGTCGCACAGGATCACACAATCTGCGCACTGGGAGCTAACGCCGGCGCTAGCACTAGCTCCCGGTGCTAGCAACAGAACCCAGTTCTGCCCGACGCTGGTAACAGAACCCTGTTCTGCTACATATGGGAAAACACCTCCAGAAATCAACCTCCTAGCTAACCTGGAGCTATCGCCGGCGCTAGAACTAGCACCCGGTGCTAGTAACAGAACTCAGTTCTGCTACCACTTTTTGGTTATTGCTTGGGAAACACCTCCAGAACCCACTTTGCTGTACAACACAGCACAAAGAACCCGAAACACATCATATACATGGAGTCTTCTCTGGCACGCTACAAGCAATAAACATCGCCAATCCAGACCAACCTGTCCAGATGGGCTTCACACAACATGCCTATGCCCGTACTTCCATTCCGGACTCTATATGCAATTTATGGGGGAAATAACTTCAACCCACTGGAATATCCGATCTACTAATTAGTAGAAGTCTTCCTAAATATGCAAATCAAAAGAGGCACATGTCCAAAGACTAGGGAGGAGAATCGTTACCCTCGGCGCTCGTTTCGGTGCCATAGATCTGAGAGGAACTCGGCTGGACTCTTTTGAAACAACTTCCTCCCCACTGAATCGATGATGGAATAAGCACGCAAGTACCTTCACTAATCTCCCTCCTGGCATGATGAAGGCTCACCTCCAACTGATCTCCTTCCCAACTCTCAGCCCACAGCTCTCAGATTTGCTTAGGGTCTCAGAGAAAATGAGTAGAAAAGTCGAATTTTGCTGCATATATACTTTCTTAGCTAACGCCGGCGTTAGCACCTAACACCGGGCGTTAGCCCCTAAGGCGGTGGCTGAACTTATCCACAGCCGCTTAAGGAATTCGACGGGAAAGCTAACGCCGGCGCTATCGGTAACGCCTGGCGCTATCTCCCGTCGATCGGCTCCTTATCTCGATGTCTCGACGTCTCGACTGTGTTCATCGAACGGCCTGGCATTCGTCGAACTATGCGTTCGACGAACGGCCTTGCGTTCGTCGAAAGTCCCAACGTTCGTCGAACGACGCGTTCGACGAACGTCCTGGCATTCGTCGAACGACCCGACATTCGTCGAACAACGCGTTCGACGAACGGCCTGGCGTTCGTCGAACGGCCGGACGTTTGTCGAATGGCGAGTTCGACGAATGTCCTGGCATTCGTCGAACAGCCCGACGTTTGTCGAACGGCCCGACGTTCGTCGAACGACGCGTTCGATGAATGGCCTTGCGTTCTCGAGAAATCAAGGATCCTTCCTTAGATTTCTCGAGAAAGCAGTTGTTCCTGCCTTAGATTTCTCTAAGTCATAGGCTAATGCCTGGCGTTAGCGCCAACGCTTGGCGCTAGCTCTCAGACTTAACAACCTGCTGGTTTCAGTGCACTCGAAATTGAGGTGTTACACAATGGCAGGGGCAGACTGTGCGGAAGCTATTTTTGCTCTGCAAATAAGTAATGCCAATGTGATCGCGAGACCGCCAATTTCACTTCCTCTGCTCTCTTTCAAGCCTCCATCTCCAAAGGAGCAATGCAAGATCATCACCATTGCAATAGATGACATCCTTCTCAGTAACACAGATTTAATAAAGTGAAGGAAAGTGGGAGAGAGATCACAGAAAAGAGAGTTGGAAAGAATGGACATGGAGTGCCTTATAGGATCAGACTGCCTCTTACTGACCGTAGATCATATGGTAACCAAAGAAGTCAAATATCCCTTGTGTGATCAAGACCTCATTTTCTTTCCAAGTATACTTTATGCTTGATGTCTTATTTTCTAAGTAGTTATAGTCGAGCTCACAATTTTTCTTTTGACTGTAGATGCTGTGAGACCGAGTTAGTCCTAGAAGAAGGGAAAATTCCATAGAATCTGACGATCCCACCGCAGTTTGCTGACATCCTCAAACCTATCTTTGAGGATATTCGAACCATGCGGTCTCGGAAGCACATGTTGGAGGACCAACTCAGGGTTCAGAGCACTGATTTCAAAGAAAGACTGCACGCCAACAAAGCGGAGTGTACACAAAGAATTCGCAAAGAGTACGAGGTGATGCTTACCGAGCTCCATAAGAAACTCCGGAAGGCTGAGAAACATCCTGAATATTATAAAGGGAAGACAGCTGCACTGACCAAAAGTTGTCAGCACACTCAAGGATGGTTCTACCCATATGACATTGTGTCCAGGGGCTTCTAGTGGTCATCCTAAAGAAAGGAAACATCTGAGATCGTCGTGGTCCCCTTGGAGCAGGTGGACAGAGACGATGCAAAAATTAATAAAGCGGCGATGTCAGTGCATCAGAGACTGGCGGCCACTCTAATCGTCGTCAATGAAATGCAAGATGTCACAACTTTCATTGGAAGGAGACATCAACCAAGGAGATAGAGACCATTCTTTTCTTTTAGTCGGTCTCAGAAGACATTGATATTTGGACAATTTGATTAATTATGTTATTTATATTGATATTTTTACTTTCATTCTATGCGGTCTCTGAAATGTTGTGATGTCGATCTCTGTGATTGTGTGTTTTTATTATTTTTCCTTTGCATACTTTCTGCTTGAGATGACGCGGTCTGAATTTGTTGTGATCGATTCTATTTGACTTGGTGGTCACAAACTTTGTCATCATGATGAAAATGTCCTTCGAATCCTTAAATACCCTAGTTTAGAATCACATATCCAAAGTTCAATGAATGCGCCCTAAGCACCAGTCTCAGTGATCCGATAAAATGGTATCCGCCCGAGCTGCTGCTTCTGAGACCTTTGTGAATGCCGATCACAATCCTTGATGACTCTGTCATGCTAAATATATGTCTTTTCTGGAAAGACATATGATTCAAACTCAGATCATTGTGTGGCATCCCAATGACGATGAAGGACTAAATTTTGGTGCTAAGAACAAGCTTGTGATCCCAATCGATCACTGTAATTGCGGTCTCATGCTTCCGTTTCCTTAGGAATTTATGGAGGTGATGGAATATTATGGAGTTGTGCTCGGACAGCTTCCGCCGAACTCCATCGGTCTCATGTCAGCTTTCATCTGCTACATGAGATCGGCACTGGTCAAATTCACCATAGATTTGTTCCGCTACACTTTCACAATGAATTCACTTAAAGAGGGGAGGAAGAAGGAAGATTTTAAGAGTTTGTTGTATTTTCCTGCCATGGTATCAAACTCCTTAATCTTCCTAACACGATTATTTTCTGGACTAAGAGGTTATTAGTGTTCGAAGGCGACTTTGGCTGTCTCAAGACTGCCATCTCGCCGAGGAGAGGGAATCTTCTAACAACCAAAAATGATCTCAGAAATGGAGATCAAAATCCTAGCCTCGCTGGCAGGCAAGCGCCTTGACCTCTTCCACTACTTGGCCCGCTGGCTTGACATCGCTGAGGTCATTCCAGAACAAATTAACTAGTTGTATGTAGTCTCAATAGCATTCTATTTCGTTTGATATTCTAAAATATTTGCTTCCCTTTTTAGCGGTCTTGGGGATCCCAAAAACTGAGCCTATAGCACTAGAGTAGGAGGTACTTACCCAGCGGGTGACGCGACTCAAACGAGACTATGAGAGGGTGAAAGATGAGATCACCCAAGAGTCTGAATTTTCTAGCGAGCCCTTTCCTTTGATTGGGTTTTGCGGAAAAAATGAAAGATATCAAGGGCAAACCCCTTTTCAAGGTGAATGAGAAGGGGAAGAGCGTGAAGGTGTCCACCGATCTCTCTCTAGAGTGGGAAGTTGACATGACATGCCAATGCGGTCACCTCCATGCTATATGGTGAACGCAACGCCAAAGAGGTCTACGCCATCAATCCCAAAATGATTCATGATATTTCTGCGCAAGCGGATGCCAGGAGTGTGATCTTGAACCACCACATGGGGTGATCTCTTCTCATGGCCCTGCGTCACATTGATACGTTTCAAGAAAATTACAAATAAAAAACTTTATCTGCGGTCTGATAATTCCCGTTCATCTTGACCGCATGTTCTCATATATATTCGTTTGCAGAAAACAAATGAAGAAGCCTATCACATAGATAAACCAGCATTCCGAGAGGAAATGTTGAAGCATAGGAAAAGCGCGTTTGATACAACAATCTTGCGGTTATGTGAACGTGGCGGTCTATCTACTGAATTTCAGGAGGTAGTGTTCACAGATTAATTTCCAGAAATGGAGAGGATGGTCGATGAGGCATTGATCACTGCTTCTGATATCGCTGAAGATGGAAATAGAGAGAGGGAGCCCACTCCGTTAAGAATGAGTCAATATATTCCTAGTGATGAGCTGAGTTTGGTGGCGGCCTCAAGTTCTGGGTCTCGGATCCCTCACAAAAGCTTAGAAGAGTCTTCAAAGGAGACCACATCCTCATCATCAGAAGAGCGATCTCCGAAATAATCGAAGAGCAACCATGAAGATTGAAGTCATTTCCAGTTGATTTTTTATTATTTACTTAAAATGTAATTGCCGGTTTTGAGACCGTGCGATCTTTGTACATTGTAAGAAATGAAATGAAAGAAAAATTTTGTGTGCCTTTGTCTGTTTTCTGTGAATGAATACACATCTTATAATGACTATGATTCTGTTGATATTATATTTGCTAATTTGTTATCACATAATAACTTCCCATAAGGGATAATCGATCTCAATACATATTTATCGATCACTAGACTTTGAAAAGGAGAACATAAGTCTTCATTATGCGCGATCGCGTATTCCAAAGAAGCAACATATTCATTCTATCACAGGCCTTGATGTTTTTGAGCTAGAATCATCAGCTGCATACGAGATATCGATATTCCTTCAGTCACTCAGAAAATCATTCAAGTTTGAAGAATTAGAGATAATAAAAAATGGTGATCTCTCGAATGTTAGATCGCCTTTTTTCATAACAATTCAAGGAAACTGATTTCAAACACTTGAGACTGCTTCTTCATAAAATATTGATGATCCTGATAATAATTTTGATGACAATTGCTCATTTATATCGATCTCCAGTACTTGAGATTTTATATGAAAAACTCAATCATTATTGTTATAGATGAAGACCCCAAATGTTTCAATCCATTTAATTAAACATATAGATTACAAAAAATAGGTGGAGGTATTAGATGATCTAGACCGCCCCTTAAAAGATTATGTATATCAGAGAAACATAGGCGGCAGTCTTAATTGCCCTAGACCGCCCTTAAATAGAAAGGATAGAAAAAAGATGTTGGGAAAATGATTTCTCTTAACCCCTGAAAATGAGTTGAATATGAATTCTAAGAAAGAAACATCAAGGTTAAGTAAATATGCGTCGAATAGTATTCGACGCAACGTCAAAGTGGTGTCAATGTTCCTTTCTGAATGAGTCGAAGTAGCTTTAAGAAGAATTCGACGTATCCTATGTCGGCGTAGCTTTGACTTCTAGTCGACGCATCTAGTGAAGTCGACGCACCTCAGTCGACGCACCTTCCTTATTCTCCTCTCGACGTCTAGCCAGGACGAACTCGACGCTTACGTCGAATAGTAATCGCCGCACGTCGATTTCTATGTTTAATTCAATAATTGCCAGATCTCTTTCCTTCTTTTATAGATCTAATTTATATGGAATAAATTTATTCTTTATAGCCGTTCTGAATCATTCTTTTCCTCTAATAGATTCTTGGCTAATTTGATTAAATCCATTATGGACATTATTTGAAATCAGAATGAATTGTTTCCTTCTATAGATATAATAGTTATGGAAATATTTCTCTCTTTCTAATACTCTGTCTACTAATTGATATCTCTCCTATAGTGTTATCTTAATACACAGATCTATAAATAAGGAGAAGGTCGACAGAGAACAACAACAAATGATCCACCATATACATATTGAAAAAGAGGAAAAGCTCCCAAGTGAAAAAGAGAGAGAATTGAGAAATAATCCTGCAGCAACCATCAAGCTTCCATCTTCTCCTGCTTCTGAAGCCATTCTGCGACAAACTCTGATAGCTCTCACTAAAAGAGAGAAAAACTACAAATCTCCTTCTCACTATAGAAGAGATTTCATTCACTACTTCTTGTGCTTCCAATCTTCTTGCTAGGAAGAAGATTCCTTCTTGTCTTTATATTATTTCTCTTTCTTCTTTACATTCATTTCACTCTCAAATACTGTAAAAGAGTTTTTAGAATCTCTCTTCAAAAAATTCAGTTGTACTGGTTCTAAGAGTCTCCTTTTCAAAAGACTCAGTTGGTTCTAAGAGTCTCCTTATCAAAAGACTCAGGGTGGTTCTAAGAGTCTCCTTATCAAAAGACTCAGTGCAAGATAGTGAATTCCTACCAAATGGGGTAGAAGAGTGGACTACCCAAAGTTTGGGGAACCACTATATTTCCTTGTGTTGTGCTGTGATTTCTTTTCTTGCATTTACTTTCTTCACTTGCTTAATTCTTGTTGGTGTGTGGGAAGCCTTAATCTGTGATCACTACACATATATATATATATAATTGCATAAAATATTTTTAATCTCTATTCACCCCCCCCCCCTCTAGATAATTCTAGTGAGGTTAAATGTGCACTTTCAATTGGTATCAAAGCGAGGTTGATCTAAAAAGGTTAACTCCTTTATCAAAAGGATCCTACCTCTTATTTATATATATATATATATTTCTAAAAATTATTTTTCACATGGCATAAATCAAAGATTATGCTTCCACCAGACCACCAATGTGCAATCTTGAAAAGTTTGCAGTTTGGAAAACAAGAATTAGGATTTATATGAATTCTATTGATGAAAAATTATTTAATGTTATCTTGACAGGTCCTCCCAAGCCTTATAGTAAGGACTCAAGTGATGAAGTGACTCAAACACTTGTGCCAAAGGCTGAGTGGATAGTTAAAGAGAAGAAGGTAGGAACATGTGATGCAAAAGCTGTAAATATTCTGGTCTCAACCCTCTCTGATGAAATCTTTCAAAGGGTTGTTGATTGTGAATCAGCCAAAGAAATTTGAGAGGCTCTCATAAAGATGGTAGAAGGAAGTGTTGATCAAAGGAAAGATAAGAAGGCTCTATTGATCTCTCAATATGAGAACTTCCAAAAGAAGAATGAAGAAAGCATCTCTGAGATGTATGACAGATTCAGTCTGATCATCAATCAACTAAGGGACATGGATAGAGAAATCTCACTCACAGAGATCAATGACAAATTGTTGATGAGTCTCCCAAGTTCATGGGACTCAAGGATATGGGAAATAAGAGACACAAGAGGACAAAGTGAAATTTCAACAGATGCTCTCTTAGGAAAACTCAGATCCTATGAGCAACAGCTGAAAACCAGAGAAGAGAAGGAGAGAAGAGAAAACACCCCAACTTCTTCAAAAGACAGGACATTGCATTAAAAGCAACAGAAGAAGGAAGCTCTGTCACTGAAGAAGAACTATTCAGTTTCCTGGCTAGAAAATTCAAGAAATGGGTCAGGACAGATGGATCAAGAAGGAGAGAGTCAAAACCAAGGTATGACAAAACTCCTACTAAAGAAATTATTTGTTATTCTTGCAGGAAACCTGGACATATTGCTCCAGAATGTCCAGAAAATGGTGAGACAAAGAAAGATCTGAAAAAGAAAGATCTCAAGAAAAAGGCGAACAAGAAAGAAAGAGGCTTTATTGCAGAAGTCTGGAGTGAAACAGACTCTGAGGACAGCTCCTCTTCTAAGAGTGACAATGAAGAGCCTAAGCAAGAAGACCTATGCTTAATGGCACTTGAAGGCTCAAAGAAAGATGATGGTGCCAAATCATGGAGTGAGACAGGATCAGAAGAAAGCATATCTTCTGAAGATGAAAGAGAAAATAGCCTTATTCTCATAGAGGAATCTGAGGATGAGGATGAGGTAAGCATTTTTGATGAAATAGATTTTCAAAGTGATAATTTCAGAAATGATTTTATGGGAATGTGTCTAGATCAACTAAAAGCTAAACAAGAAATTAAGGATCTAAAAGAACAAATTAATATGGCTAAAAACCAGAGAAATGGAGAAGTTAAATGCTCTAAAAATTATGAATTAAGGGCTAACATCGTAGAAAAGGAGGTAGAAAGGGCTAGAATAGAAAACCAGCTCCTTAAGGATAAGGTATCCCAGGCAAAAGCTTTTGATGAATCAATAAAAATGAGAAGCCTAACTCTCAAGGAAATCACTGAACAACAAATAAGGAGCCATAAAAATCTTGGTCTAGGGGCTGATCCCTCAACCAACCAAATTCCATCCAACAAACCTGCTTGGATGATCCCTGTAAAATTCACCAAACCTATCAAATCAAACCAAGAAAAAGACTCACTAAATAAGGAAGAAGACTCCCTCAAGGAAATAAAACAATTTGATGAAACATCATATTATTTAGCTGATGACTCTCAAACTTCATCTGAAGAAGCAACTTAGCCAAAAGAAACAATACATAAAAGAGCCAAATCAGAAAAAGGGAAAAAGAAAATTTATGAAGATACAGTTGCGTCGACTTCATATCGACATATGAATGATAGTGCGTTGAATTCTACTCGACGCAATCTCTCAGATGCCTCGACCTCAACTCGATGCTTGAATAAAAGTATGTCGACATCAAATCGACGCAACTTTGTTCATGCATCGATACAAGATCAACACTATCTGGAGAAAGCGACGAAAATATATCAACACAACTATCAACATACGTCGAATAGATATCGACGCATAAAAACTCAGAGCAACTTAAATGCCTATCCTCCAAAAACCTTCCATCTTAACCCCTATTCAGGACCCATTCATCCTAATCATGATTTCTATCCTAATCAACACCTCTATCCTAACCAAACTTTCTATCCTAACCAAAATTCCCATCTAAATAAAACTTTCTATCCTAATCAACACTTCTATCCCTCTCTAAACTCAAATTCTCACAATACTAAGATAATCAAGTGCTACATATGTAACAAAACTGGCCACCCTACCAAACAATGTTGGCACAATCAATCAAACTATCTGTGAAAATTAGTCCAAGACTAACTTAGAAACCTTTAGGATTAGGAAGAGATAAAAAGAAATAAACACCTAGAATTTTTTTTGGAAAATTAAAAGTCACGTCGACTTCTAATCGACGCACCGTCGATGACTCAACTCAATAAGTGAAATCGACGCATGCATCGATTAAAATCGACGCATACATCGATACAAAACCCTAGCATCTTAACGCGGGTTGTATCGACGCTTACGTCAAATTCCACTCGACGTAACGTTGATTTCATGAAAACGAGCGGCAATACTAAAATATTTTCGGTCACATCCACTGAAGTACCGAATAAGCCTCGAATAGTGTCGCATTTCGACGTTTCACCTGACTTAAAAAGACTCTTCAGTTAGAAACCTTCACTACTCTGCATCCTTCATCCTTCGTGCTCCTCAGTCCAGCCGATTTCTTCCTCTCTCTCTCACTGACCTAAAATGGCTCCCAAGACCAACTCTGGTTTCGACACTGACCTTGAATCTTTCCAAGCCGCCACAGAAAACTACAAGAGCATCATTGCTCTGTTCACTAAAGCTGGACTAGATAAGCTCATCTCCACAAGATGCAAGCTCCTGTAAACAGAGCTCACAGAGCTGATGACTCATGTTCAGATATCTGAACAAGGAGAAATCCAAGGAACAATCCATGAGACACTTGTCTCAATATCTGCAGAACACATTAGGACAACCTTTGATCTTCCATCAGGTACACCCTAATATTATCTTTTTTCAAAGCAAATAGGGAAAGAAAATCAACTTCTAAAGAATAACTAAATAAGTCTTCATCACTCCCTTATTAGATGATGAATCTATAGACCTCACACCTGATGAAATCTAGCATCTGCTAACCACCATGAAGTTTTCAAAAGATAGACCAATCCATCTAAAGAAAATAGACTTTTTTGAGGAGTACAGACTGCTAGCAGATATAGTAAGAAAAATCCTGCTATGCAAGACCTCAGCTCATGATGTAGTGCCCAAGCAGCAACTGAATATCACGGGGGCCCTGGTGCTGAAGAAGAAGGTGGACTGGGCCACATGCTTGCTCAAGATGATAAGCTCTAAATACTCACACATAGAAAATGCATATATGAGGATTATGAGTCAAGTACTCTTCCACTCCTTCCCTGACCTATGTAGGTCAAAAATAATTCCTATTCCTCCAGGGAAAAGGATGTCAATAGCTCTATTCTCCAAATGGACCAGGAAAATCCCTAAGCCTGGTTCCATTCCTGAAAAGACTGCATCTCCTCCTAACTCTCCTGTTCATCCATCTCCTCCTCCTCCTCCTCCTCAAAGAGACAATCTTTCTCTACCACCTTCATCTACTCCACTAGTCTCTACCACTCTCACAACCCCTCCTCTACCTACATCTTCTCAAACACCTGCTCAAACAGCAGTTTCTCCGTCTCTTCCTCCTCATACTTTCTCATCCTCTCCGCCTCCTTTATCACCCATACCTCATGTATCACCTAACTTATCTCCAGCTTCATCACCACCTCCACAGCTCTCTCCTCATCACCAACCACAACATGAACCATCTGCATCCACTGAAGCTCTACTCACTCAGTACATTACATCAGCGGCTCAAACATTCCAAGCAATGCTGGATGAGCACTGCTCCCAGATTCATTCCTTTATCCTACACATGCACACCCAAATAGATGGGGTCAGTGCCTCTGTGCAAAGTCTAAAGACCTCTCTCTCTTCCTCTAAAGTAACCAGGTCTTTCTTAACCTCCTTGGCCAAGAAGGTCAAGAAGGGGGAGAAGCTAGATGAAGAGAAACCCTCCACTCCTAAATCTCTCTCCCACAAGTCACCTCCTACCTCAAAAACTGATAGTCTTGCACTGCTCAAGATAATTGGAAATGAGATAGTACCTGAGCTACATTCTGAAGAACAAATAATAGAGGTACTCAATATAGCAAGAGAAGCTGCAAATCAAGTGGTATTGTTACAAGGGGAGGTAAGCAGAGCAAAAAATGAAGTTGAAAAGTAAGATGTGGCAGATGGTGAGAAAAATAAAGAAGCTGAAATTCAGGGGGAGCTAGATACTGTGATAGGTGAAATAGGAGCTCAGGGGCCATGTACTGCTATGACTGAAGCTGGAACTGAAAAAGAAACTGAAGAGGCAGAAGTAGAAGCGACCAAGGAAGTTTCATCCCAGGGGGAGCAAACTGATGTAACTCAGGGGGAGCTGAGTGAACTACCTGGTGCTGAGAAGGAGCAACCCCCCTCTCTTAAAACAGTCGTATTCACTAGAAAAAGGAAGACTCCTCCTACCCCTCCTGAAATGCCTTAAAAACAATGACTGATATATTTATGGTTGAATACTGATTGATCTGAACATGAAGTTTGTTTATAAGATTTCCTTTTCTAATTTTTCTTCTACTTGCTTAAATACTTTGCTGTGATTGATCAATATGCTGATACAATTTCTCTCTAAATAGGGTTAAGACAAATAGGGGGAGATTATTGGGAAAATGATTTCTCTTAACCCCTGAAAATGAGTTGAATATGAATTCTAAGAAAGAAACATCAAGGTTAAGTAAATATGCGTCGAATAGTATTCGACGCAACGTCGAAGTGGTGTCAACGTTCCTTTCAGAATGAGTAGAAGTGACTTTAAGAAAAATTCGACGTATCCTATGTCGACGTAGCTCTGACTTCTAGTCGACGCATCTAGTGAAGTTGACGCACCTCAGTCGACGCACCTTCCTTATTCTCCTCTCGACGTCCAGCCAAGACGAACTCGACGCTTACGTCGAATAGTAATCGCCGCACGTCGATTTCTATGTTTAATTCAAAAATCGCCAGATCTCTTTCCTTCTTTTATAGATCTGATTTATATGGAATAAATTTATTCTTTATAGTCGTTCTGAATCATTCTTTTACTCTAATAGATTCTTGGCTAATTTGATTAATTCCATTATGGACATTATTTGAAATCAGAATGAATTCTTTCCTTCTATAGATATAAAAGTTATGGAAATATTTCTCTCTTTCTAATACTCTGTTTACTAATTGATATCTCTCCTATAGTGTTATCTTAATACACAGAGCTATAAATAAGCAGAAGGTCGACAGAGAACAACAACAAGTGATCCACCATATACATATTGAAAAAGAGGAAAAACTCCCAAGTGAAAAAGAGAGAGAATGGAGAAATAATCCTGCAGCAACCATCAAGCTTCCATCTTCTCCTGCTTCTGAAGCCATTCTGCTGCAAACTCTGATAGCTCTCACTAAAAGAGAGAAAAGCTACAAATCTCCTTCTCACTATAGAAGAGATTTCATTCACTACTTCTTGTGCTTCCAATCTTCTTGCTAGGAAGAAGATTCCTTCTTGACTTTATATTATTTCTCTTTATTCTTTACATTCATTTCACTCTCAAATACTGTAAAAGAGTTTTTAGAATCTCTCTTCAAAAAATTCAGTTGTACTGGTTCTAAGAGTCTGCTTTTCAAAAGACTCAGTTGGTTCTAAGAGTCTCCTTATCAAAAGACTCAGGGTGGTTCTAAGAGTCTCCTTATCAAAAGACTCAGTGCAAGATAATGAATTCCTACCAAAGGGGGTAGAAGAGTGGACTACCCAAAGTTTGGGGAACCACTATATTTCCTTATGTTGTGCTGTGATTTCTTTTCTTGCATTTACTTTCTTTACTTGCTTAATTCTTGTTGGTGTGTGGGAAGCCTTAATCTGTGATCACTACACACATATATATATAATTGCACAAAATATTTTTAATCTCTATTCACCCCCCCCCCCCCCCCCCCCTCCTCTAGAGAATTCTAGTGAGGTTAACTGTGCACTTTCAAAAGACATCAGGCGGCAATCTTAAATACTCCAGACTGCCCCATAATAGAAATGATAAGTCGAGAAACCTTAGCCGGGGGGTATAAAATGCTCCAGACTGCCCCTTATAAAAATAGATAATATACAGAACCTTAGGTGATGGTCTTAAGTGGTCCAGACCATCCCTTAATAGAAATTATAGATAGAGAAAGCTCAGGCAGTGATCATAAATGCTTCAGACCGCCACTTAGTAGAATAGATAACAAAGAAGCATAGGTGGTGGTCTTAAATGCTCCGGACTGCCACTTATTATAATAGATAGAATTCCCGAGGTGGCGTTCTTGAATACTCCAGACCACCACTTATTAGAAGAGAGAAGATAGCGCTAGTGACCTTGGCGGTCAAGAAGAGAAGAGGTGTGCAAAAGGGTAGGTGTGGTTGTTGAAGAGCCACTGACATTGCTTTCCTAAAGAGATCATCAAGACTATAACACCCTAAGAAGAAAAGCAACCTCAGCGGTAAGAAGAGAAGAGGTGTACATACCAAGATTATCATTTCGGGCAGGTGTGATTGCTAAGAAGTGACCGACATTGCATTCCTTGAAAGTGATCATCTGGTTTGTAACACACTAAGAAGAGATCGATCTCGACAATAAGAAGACTTAGCCACTCCCGGGCTCAAGCAGCGGTCACAGATGCTCCTAACCACCCCTTTCAAAAAAGTTGGCTATCCTTAAACCAATGAGTGTTTGAGGGTCACAATCAAAGATGATCAATAGGGTAGGCGTGGTTGCAGAAGAGTCGTCGACATTGCTTTCCTTGGAAGAGATCTTCAAGACTATAACGATGTCCTAAAATGTATGATTGAGCAAGACATTCACCTAGACCTCCTTTGACGCAGAGGTGTGTCATATGTCAGCAAGGATCCGACATCCTAAAGATCCGACGGACAAGCTTGGAGAGCTACTACTAAATCGATGTGAAATCTCCCCTCTATCTGTGGTCATGGGAGGTCATGCATCTCAAGCTTCAAGTCGCGGGAGCAACAAGTAGGATCCATCGATATCTCGCTTGGTAGTATTTTAGCCTTGCCAACAATCTATCTCCATACTTCCTTTTCAAAATATTGAGACTGTACAACAGGTTACATCAACAGAACATCTGTAAGAAAAAATTAAAAGACAAATTTATCAAGAGAAGAGGCGCTTCAAGTCATCTTCACTCCAAGTGTGTGATAAATATTCCCCTTCATAAGATTGGAGATGATAAGCACCATTTGTGAGCACTTCCTTGATGATGAACGGTGCTGCCCAATTTGGATTGAGCTTTCCAACTGAGCGAGATCTCGCTTCCGCATGTACTTTCTTTAGAACTAGATCGCCAATAGCAAACTGCTTTACCCTGACGTTCTTATATAAATATTTGGCCATTCTTTTTTTACTTCTTCTTGTTTGATTGTTGTCGTGTCTTTTAATACTTCAATAATGTAGAGACCGCATCTCAGCTCTTCATCATTTCCTTCCATCCAATCATCTCCATTCTATTTTCATAGTAATACTCTTGCACTAATTACCTCGAACTCAACTGGGATGAGAACTTATGAGCCTTAAGATAGATTGAAGGAAGTTTCTCCAGTAGTTGAGGTTGGAGTTGTCCTCAAAGCCCAGAGTACTGAAGACAACTGTTCTACCAATTGCCTCGATGGTTATCCACTTTTTTCTTCAAGAGATTTATTATGGGCCTATTAGCAGCCTCCACCAGCCCATTTCTCCTTAGGTGATGTACTGATGCAAATCAAAACTCAGTGCCAATTTGATCTCAGAAATTTATTAAGTCTGAGTTTTTGAATTGAGGACCATTGTCAGTGATTATTGCCATAGGATTTCCGTGTCTGCATATGATCTCTCCCCGTATAAAATTCTTCACAATTTGCTTGATAGTTTTTGCTAATGCCTTTGACACAATCCACTTGCTGAAGTAGTCAATCATCATAAGAATATAACATCGTTGTCCACTATCTAAAGGTATTGGTCCAAACAGATACATCCACCAAACCACAAATGTCCACGGTGTTGCTATGGATTTGAGATGTTGAGCTGGTTGGTGCTGTAAAGGATCAAACTTTTGGCATTGCACACTTTTCTTTGCAAAAAATTTTCAGCATCTTTCCTCATTTAAGGACAAAAATATCCATGCCTCAATCCTTTTCTCCAAGTTTCTACCTCCTGAGTGGCTGCCACACTCTCCAAAATTAACCTACGGGAGTATAACTGCAATTTCTTCCTCAGAGACACATCTTCGCGATGGTCTATCTACTAAATTTTATGTTGTAGAGTTAGCATATTTATTTCAAGAAATGGAGAGGATGATCGATGAGGCATCAGTCACTGCTTCTGATACCGCTAAAGATAGAAATAGAGGGAGCGAGCCAACTCTGTTAAGCAGGAGTCAATATATTCCAAGTGATGAGCTGAGTTCGGTGATGGCCTCATGTTTTGGGTCTTGGATCCCTCGCAAAAGCTCAGAAGTGTCTTCAGAGGAGATGACAACCTCATCATCAGAGGAGCGATCTCCAAAAAGATCAAAGATCAACCATAAAGATTGAAGATTGATGAGTCCCATTTATATACGCTTTAATGGACTCATCCGAGCTAGTTTTCACTCTTTTGCACATCTATTTCGAGCGTTTATTGCTTGTATTTCTCTTATGCATTTGTTCGCGCACTTATGTGCTTTGTGCTCTGTTTAAGCCCATTTTGGTGTGCGGTTGCATTCCATGTTGTTGGGGGTAAGCACATGGTGCTCCCCAAACCCTTTTTCTATGATTGACTGGTGCTGGAAGTGTATTCCCATCTGGATTGCTATTCCTGCATGTGGTTAATCATCCCATTCTACCCAGAAATAATGAATGCTTATATCGCACGGTCGTGCATTTTCCTTGATGCACGGACGGCTATGGTCGTGCGCCATCTTCTGGGTAGAAAATCGGTGATCTGACTTTGTTCGTGCATTTTACGCACGTGCAGTTGCCCGTGCGCAAAGGAAACGCACGATCGCCTATTTTGTCTGGTTTTCTTCCATTCTGGATTTCATCGTGCGTTCTTACGCACAGGCGGCTTCGAACGTCAGTGAGCAAAATGCACGGGCGCTGCTGCTTCTTCCCCAAGTCATTTTTATTAATTAAATAACCCACGGGCAATGCACGGTCGTGCGTTCGACCGTGCGTGACTAAATTTCTGACTGTTTAGTATTTAAAGCAGGAAATCTGCTGCAATCAGGACAAGCGGGAAAAGCTCCAAAAGCCCGCCATTTTCTGCCCACTTTCGCCTCTCCACCACCATTTGACCTAGGAGGGGCTCCGACAACCATCGGCTTGCAAATCTTCCTCCAAAGCTCCCTCCTTGGCCTCCTCCATCATCTTTGAGCTCAAGAACGCCATAGACGAAAAGTCTCTACTGCATTCAAGGTGTCGAACAAGAGTCACCTCGAGCTAGACCACGAAGAAGACGGGTAAAAGTAGTGGAAGGTGACATTTCCTCCGGACATCGGACGCAACTGAAGACCGAGCACGGACGAGGCTTGACAACCCTACGATTCCGGCCGAGAATCTTCAGCATAGTCTTTGAGCTTCGATTTTCTCTTTGCCCCTGCGCTTTGCTTCAGAGTTTTCCTTGTATGTGTTTGTTATTGTGGATGATGTTCATAAACTCTATGTATTAGTTAATATGATTTCATGTTTTTGAGATATTGTGTGGTTTATAAGATTTGAGGAGAGTCGTAGTCTGCCATCCACTCCACCGATTTGTAGTGCTCCACACTAACAATTGCTAGTTGCGTGTTCCGTGACGAGGTGCCTACGACCCTCATCCGCTAGCCTTCTCGTCCACCCGCTCACCGAAGCACAGCATCGCTGCCTGCATTCCATCCCGACAAGCGAAGCGGAGCTCTAGGCCCGCATTTTCTTTCACTGTTGCTAACTTAGGAAAAACGCCATCAAAACCCCCTCCTTATTAAGTATTTAAGAATCTATATAAGCGTTTCCCTAACAAGGATTCATACAACCCAACTTTCAGTCCTCTGAGAATGATATTCGGGGAGTCTCTCCCAATTTTTATTACTTGTATGACCGGTGCACATGCCGTAATCGCATCAAGTTTTTGGGGACGTTGTCGGGGATTGCGAGCGTTTTATGATTTTTTCTTCCAGGAGGCTATTATAAAGATTCTTAGTTGTTTTTTATTTCTTTCTCTATTTTTCTTTGTGTGTGTAAGTTAGTTTATGTAGGGGCAAGGCCCTGAAGAGTTCTTGGAGTACGACCCTGAAATTGAGAGGACGCTGCACGCACATCGTCGTGCTGCTGCGGTCATGGATCTCAACATCAACAGGAATGAGATTAACTCTGGGGAATGCACCCGCTGCAGGTCATGCTGCTGATGAGAATGAGGTGGCCCGGGAGAGCCCTAGAATGATGCGTGATTATACCACTCCCACCGTGGGGAGTGTGTATCCCAACTTTGGCCGAGCTATCACGAACAATCAGTTCGAGATCAAGCCGGCGATCCTGAACATTATCCGCAACAATGCCAAGTTTTTTGGGATGGAAAGTGAAGACCCCCATCTTCACTTAGCAGAATTCTCGGAAATCTGCAGAACATTCCAGTATGCCGGAATAGCGGATGACACGGTGAAGTTAAGATTATTCCCGTTCTCCCTCCGTGACAAGGTGAAGGCATGGCTCCATACAATTCCGTCGGGCACAGCTACAACCTGGGATGCGCTGCAAGGAAAATTACTCTCCAAGTTCCACCCAGTTGATAAAATAGTGATCATGAGAAGGGAGATCGCAACTTTCCGGCAAAACGATCAGGAAACCCTGGCAGTAGCGTGGGAAAGGTTCATGGACATTCTGTGGAAATGCCCCCATCATGAGTTTCAACAATGGAATTTGGTGGAGAACTTCTATTTTGCAATCGAGCCTAACTATAGGGCTATGATTGGTGCTGCTGCCGGTGGAACCCTTATGAACCACACTCCTGAAGAAGCACTGCAGATTCTACAAGACACCGCGACTCATAGCTCATTCTGGACTGCAGGACGAAACACCCCAAGGAACGCGAGAGGACTTTTTGAAGTATGCACCTCTAAAGCACCAGCTGAGAACATCACATTGCTGAAGAAGCCTGCCTCTTCATCCGCTCCAGTGATGGCCATTTCTTGTCTCGGGTGTGGGAACCCCGGACAACATGCATATGAATGTCCCTCAGGTGAAGTCTCTTCCGATCTCTCTAATTTAAATTTAGAAGAGAGTGTTAATTTTGTCCAAAATCAAAACCGCAATGCACCTTTCTCTAACACGTATAATCCGGGTGTGAGAAATCACCCCAATTTTTCCTGGAATCAAAACACTGCAGGCCAATGATGGAAACCGGCCTAGCATCAATATGATGCTCAAGCGTCTGGAAGCCAACCGAGGCTGCCTCATCCGGGTTATATCCAAGGTGTTGCGATGCAAAGGAAAAGTACCTTGGAAGAGATGATGGAAAAGTTCGTTGATATGGCCCAAACAAATATGGCCAACCAATCGCCCTCGATGAGAAACTTGGAAATGCAAGTGGGACAATTGGCTCAAGTGCTTTCCGAGCATACTCAAGGTGCTCTTCCTAGCACAATGGAGAATAATCCCCGTGATCAAGGAAAGAGCATAACCGAGGCGGATGAAGGGCATGAGGGCGAGTTAATTGTGAAATGTAAAATTAACAGCATTGAAACCACCGCTCTGTATGACACCGGATCATTGCGCAATGTGCTTGCATTGCAAGACATTGGAAATCTGAATTTAAAAATCAATAACGATGATCGGAAGTCACTTACCCTGGCCAATGGAATGGTGGTGGAGACGGAAGGAGAAGTTAGAGATGTAGAGGTAGTCATAGATGGAACTTCGGTTATCGCAAACTTCCATGTCTTGGGCCCCATGGAAAATAATTCCATTCCTATCCTGGGTGCCCCATTCTTGAAGGAGAGTGGTGCCAACATTCATATTCCTAGTGGATGTGTAACCTTGTCACCTAAGGTGACACATCCCACTCACCCATCCATGACAACCAATGACATCATATTTTTACCTGTTATGACTAATAAATCTGCAAATTAGTTGATTTTAGATGTGGAAAAGCAATGGGAAGAAATGAATGCTGATGAAAAGGAGCTGAGAAGTGAATAAGAAACTGAGAACAAGAGCGGCGGGGTCGCAAAGTCTGAAGTCACAAAACCCGGCATGGCTAAAAACATTTCGATTAACTCTACTAAAGCTAATAATAAATGTAAACATTTAAAACAGGTTAGCTGGGCAGATCTATCACCCATAGGGGGTGGGGAAATGACGCCCTTGGCTGCCCCAAAACTGCAGAACAATGAATTGGATCGAGCTCTTATTGCTCGATGGCACTCTCCAATGGTGGAAAGATTAAAGCAGGTCGGATTATTACAACCAGCGCACTTTCCAGCCCTCCGGCACGAGAAGGAAGAGGTTAGGGGTAGGGGAGAGGAATCTCCCTTGACCCCTAAAGCTTTCACCTCCTTCCCATCTCGTGTGGCTGGGGTGAATCGTCACAAATCAGCCTATAGCTGATTCGTGATGAATTCTCTGGGTTTTTGCTTCTGCGATCTCTTCTCTTCCTAATCGTATCTCTTTTTCTATGTTTGTGTGTTCTATTTTATGGTCTTCTGAACAATTGCTAAGAACTATGCTTGAACTATTTGTCTACTATTCTTAATACAGGTATTTGGTCGACCTTAAGGACAGTAAACAAAAGGGCTTATGGGAGACAACCCTATTTTGTTGTATCACTTTTGTTTCTGCGTGTGTGGAGATGTCATTTTGTAGGTATGGCGGCATCGATGGCGGACACATTGAAGCTGTGTTCAAGATCAACACCAATCTTCCGATATGCTCATTTCTGAGCATGGGGTAACCTCTCCTCCCAATTCTTATTATGAACCTAGTATTACAATCTGTGATGATTAGAATTAAGTCTGGTGGAGAGTAGTCTTTGTTACCCACTTGCACGTGCACACATGCACAGCATGCTAGAAGTTATAAAATTATTGTCTTATCTTTCATTCTCATAGCACACCGCATCACCCACTAAAGAGCGCACTTAATCATAGGCGCATAATGAGTCTAGCTCGTTTCTTTTGTAGGATTTGGAAAATTGTTGTGCTGGCTCAGGTTGTAAGACGGAGTAAAATGTTGACTCCCGTAGTGCTCTAGTCACATACTTGCGTCTTGCATAGAAGTGTGTGTAGAAGAAGTTTTTCTTTATGCTTATAGTTTTACAATTTTTCTATTTGCGTAATAATTGTTTATTCTACTCAAAAGTGCAGAATCCGGTGTGAATCAAACGGTAGCATAGGGATGTGTGTAAATGATCGCTAGACTCATTTTGCTTGATCAGGAGAAAGGAGAATCTTGCTGGTGGCTAGAACTTACCCCAAGCAATTCTTGAAGCATTGGCATAGGATAGCTCTAGTGCGTGAGAATGACGTAGGCCATTATTTTGGCCCGGTTGAATTTTTTATTTCATGCCTATTATCTACCCTTGCTAGCCTCTTTTTTCCTACCACTTCCTCTTGATTCAGCTCCAATTTTTCTCACCAAAAGCTTAAAATCCGATCCTAGTCGCACTCCCAAATCCGAGCTTTAGTTTTATTTTACTTTCATTATTGAGGTGTTGATGCGGTAATTTTTATAGTGGAAAGTGTGGGTGTGTTTTTTTGAAAAATTGGCTGAAAAAGACAAGAAAGAAATAGAAGAATGAAAAGAAAAAGAAAAAGAAAAAAAAAAAGAGAAAAGAAAAGATTGTTATAAAAAGTTAAAATAAAAAATTTGTAAGTATTGGTGTGGGGAGTAGGCGGTGCACACACCTATGTTGAAAAAGTCCAAGTCTGGGGGTGTGGTGCACTTGTTTATTTATAGTCGTGTGGGTAGCTCTACCTTAAGCTCAAGTTGGGTTAGGTGTGCTCTGCCTCCATGTTTTTCTTTGTTTACCTCACCGTAACCCAAGCCCCGTCTCTAACCTAATGTAAGACCCCCTCCAGGAACACAAGACGCGGCTAAGTGGAGTTTTATGCCCACGACAGCCGCCTTGCGGAAGCGCCAACACACGAGCTAGCCTCCCCCACAAGACACCTATCCTGCCAGCCAAACCAACTAAACAGCGCCAACCCATCAATAATAGAAAGCATTAAAAGTCATAGATTCACAATAAGTAATAAAGTCCCAACAGTAAGTACAAGAAAGACTGCAAGCTACACAAGCTCTTGCAAAACATCAGAGTATCAAGCTAAATGCACCAAGGGCTACATCTCAAAACACTCACTCGCCTCTGCCACTGACGGTAGCCAAGGTACCATGGTCTCCGGCCCTGTCATCCTGACCTGACTATCCTCCTCCAGCACCATGCACTGCTGCTCTAAGGAACACTCCTAAAAAGAGGGACGTAGCAACCGTTAGTCATAAAGACTAAGTGGCTTCACATTCGCTCCCCCGGCGACTCCAAGGCACCGGGCGGAAGGAAAGTAAGAAAAACTGCAATATAAGCAATAATATATACAAGCAGATGACATGAATGGTTGTTCATATATGTCGGTTGTTTAAGTACCCAAGTACTTGCAATGGCACTGACTAAGCTGTTCATAAATATATATGTAGCAATGGTTGTAAATGCAAGTACTAGTAACAGGTATAATAAGCACAACTATCAAGTAATAAGGCAATGACAGAGTGTAAGTATGTAATGAAATAGTGCAGGAGTAAGCAGTTCATATAGCACCTTAACTTATATGAATGCCCATACAAACTTATAAGTTAAGGTTTCCAATTTGGGACCCATCATATAAAAGAGCCCATACTAATTTATATGATGGACCCAATGCGGTGCAATGCTATGATTATGCAGAATGAATGCAATGCAATGATTATGATATGATGAACTCACCCATGCATATTTTGCTATGTCGACATAGACCTTTAGTTCTTGCTTTTTGAGGCGTAGCTAACCGCTCAGGCATCTCCCGTCGTGGCCAGACGGAGACAGTGGAACGAGCTCCTCCACAACTAGGAGGGTATGAACACTACTAGTCCTAGGCCTCTGTACGCCTCGACGCTAAGAACACACGGCGGAGACCCTGCGTACTGCTCGACCCTAAGAACACACAGCGGAGCCTCCAAGGACACAGAAGGGGACTTGGGTAGGTGAGCACCAAGAGTCCAACCCAACTTGTCTAAAGTCTAACTGCCAGCTTCTGTCGGTGTCACAACTAGAAAGCCCGTAGACCCACCACAAGTAATCCCCCAAACCACAAGTATCCTCCAACCAGTGTCACTGCACCACCATGTGTAAACCATGCACATCCATGTAATTCTCATGCATAATCCGTGCTATCGAGCACCCAAGAACTCGCGAATGGAGCCTTCTTACCTTTCACATCATACCAGCTCATCTGATGCTAATTAGCATCCAAGGCCCCCAACCACCGGGTCCTTCACATTTCACCACAAGATATAACAATATCTAATAATCCCCACCAAGCCATCAATGCTAACCATACCGAGTTATCATAACTCTTTTGCGGTGGCGAGTGTATATCATGGAAATTACTCTACGAAAATCTGTGGGACTACTTGTGTGTACGGTATCATATTCATATTTTACTAAATATGTAATCCCCAACATATCTCCAATATTCATTCGCCTTAAGTACAAATCACAACGTGATTCAGCACGATTAAAGCTATCAAGCTTATGGAGAGATTATCACCAATCTACATCATCCAATAGATTATCAAGCGATGTGAATATTAATTCATACATGTCCTTTTTACGATTCCACATAAATCTACAATTGAAGGTTCATCCAAGGAGTCGTTTTAACAGAAGTAAATCTGACATTATCATCACCAGCCAATACAAGCGTATACATGATTCATGCAAAATTCTGCCCAAACAGGCTTCACATTCAGCATTTATATCTCCTTCAGTCATCAAATAAAACGGCAATAGCTTTAATTCTACTAAATCATAAATTATGAATTTCAACAACGATATACATATTATTATCACAAATGTCTCCACCAATTTTCGACCTCATTGTATTATGCAATACGTATTTACGGCGCTTTGCATTTATATGATAGGACAAGCATCTTCATGGTAAATATCTATCCAAAAATTCTGAAACTAAACAGAAGTGATCACGTAATACATAATTAAAACCCTATTTAACAGAGCATCATCCTTCATCTTCCCCAAACATGAATTAGATCATTTCACCCCCTTTTAAAATCCCTAAATATCATCCCCTCACTCTCCCACAACGACCATGGGTTTGCCCCAAATCAAATCCCATCTCTTCCTTTTGAAGAGAAGAAATGATTCCTAGAACCTCGCGGCGAACAATGCCCTAATTTTGTGGTTCCGGCTTGGGCTTCCTAAGGAAACTCCATTAAAGCTCACACGAGAAGCTCTCATGAGCCTTCATCTCTCCTATTGTGATCTATGATGCTAGCACCGAAGGAGAGGGGAGGAAGTCACCTAATTTCCAGCTGACGTTCGCGGTTGTCTCCTCCGCGGCATGGCGGCAGTTGGCCAAGACTGATTAAATGGTCCTGATCCACAGAAATATCCAACATGTAATCAGTCAACATTACCCAAACTAAAAAGAAAGGAAACAACAGACAACATGAAAAGTTAACAAATTAATAACTTTCCAAAGACTCCCATCCTTTGATTCATAAATAGAAACTGATTGCAGACGGCCAACAGGACTACCATATAAAATTTCTTCCCTGGTATAGGAGTATAAATGGCAGCAAATAGGAATAGGAATAGGAATCCCCCCCTGTAAGATAGCAGTTCATATATAGATCAAGATGATAGCAGCACAATAGGAATACTCCGTCACATATGTAAGCTCCCATGAATTTAAAACCCCAAAAAATATATATCATTACAACAACTTGAACTGGACAGAAGAATAGCAATAGCCGGCCAACCTGAGTACTACCTCACACTCCCCCTTTGAAGACATTATAAAATGATAGCAGCAACATAGGAATCCTCCTCATAAATATACATTTCGATAAAGGCAATACAACTCCATACAAGCTCTCAATAAACCCTACGAGATAAGCTAATACACAACCACTAAAATAGATTTAAACCTTTTCTCATGCAACCAGCCGGTCAATAACAAAATAAACCATAACCAATAGCTGAACGAAATAGGTAGACAGAAAGAGGAGGGCTCACAGTGGGGAGAATTAGCCATAGTTGTGAAGGATTTCTTTTAACATGCCACAAAAATCCAACGTGAACCCCCATAAATCAGAATTTAATAAGGCCATAATCATCTTAGTACTCAGTACTTAAGTAAGAGGGAGAAAGAGAAATGAGTAGCTCACCTAGAGAGGAGAGGATACACCTCCATTTCTGCACAGTCGAGTGCAAGAGAGGACATATTCAGCACTTTAAGGTCTCAAGAGAATAGGAGGTAACCGGAATATTGAAGAGAGGGGGGGGGGGAGATTCTTCAGTTTCCCTTCAAGAGAGGAGAAGATTGGAGGGGGAAGAGGGCAGCTCCAGTAGCTTTCAGCATGCCCTAGGCGAGAACGAGAAGGAGAGGGATAGGCGGTGCTTTCCGTGAATGAGATAAGGAGGGTTGTGTGATTTCCCTTTTCTTTTTAATACTTGGACCGGCCAAAACAATCCACCGCCTAAGCCTAAATATAATTAGTTGAAGTTCAATTTGGGCCATTAATCCTTAGTAAAAATAATCCATACATTTTACTTTTTACTGTCCGCACATCAGTGTCGGCTATTAGCACACCAACAGGTATAAGTCACATTTTATGAGGCCAAATGTAGTGCACATCATAGTTGAAACATATTTGTATACCATTGATCATTTACACATATATTTGTATGCAATATCCTTGTCTAAGCCATCTGTATCAAAATATAAATATAGTGATATATACACATTCCGGCAAGACGAATAAAAGCTCGAACACATTCTTAGCGACATTGAGTTAACATTGATTTGTATTTTCATCATAGGGGCCTAGCGCGCACTGGGATGTTACAAATCCAATAAACGAAGAAACAATTTCGTCCCCGAAATTTAAGTTGAGGTTAGGAGGGTCTTCCGGATGGAATTGAAACATACTCACCGTATGCAGTTACGGATGATTCACCCTTAACAATATCAAACTCACTTATACATTCCCAATCGTTATGATTTATACATATGGCCTAGATTGTATGAGCGCTCTTGTCTTGTACAGTCATACGAATTAATCGTGACTCACACTATTTCAACAATGGCTAATAGAAACTACACATAGCAGTCCCAAATATTAAACCAAACATGATGGGTATAGCAACCTCTAAATCGGGATTATACAAACCAGCCCCAGTATAAATCCAAGCAGAGCAGCAGAAAATTTAGCATAATAATATGAAAATAAGAGGGGGAGAGGAGGAAGGAAGGCTTACAGGGAGTTATAAGGTAAGGACCTAGAGCACCGATTCAACCCTCAAAAACAACCCAACAACACCCAATTCAAAACAAGGCCTTGCCAACACCGATCTTAGCAGTAGAAAAGAAATGACCAATGGATCCAACTACAGCCGCCCCAAACAGAGTTTTATAAGGCTGCCCCTGACCTAGTAAATCAATTAAAACAGCCCCCAATCAGATTATAAAACAGCAGCCCCCCAAACAGATCTCTATAAGGCAGCCCCCCAATTAACAAAGAAAGAAGGTAGAGCAGCCCCAATAGAATAACAAAGCAGTAGCCCCTAATGACAAGGAAAGAAGCAGCCCCCAATAACAAGGAAATTTATACAAACCAGCCCCCAAAGTTAAACCATCAAGAATGATGCTATAAGGCAGCCTAGATCCAAATGAAGCAGCCCCAATGTAATAAAATTCAATAAGCAACCCCCAAAATAGAATGCCATAAGGCAGCCCCCATATAGAATACTATAAGGCAGCCCCCACAATGAATTAGACCAATATAAGGCAGGTTTCATAATAGCAGCCCCCAAATTATAATATAAATAAGAGACAACCCCAAACAGGATGCATATCACAGCCCCAAACCTATTCTACAAGGCAGCCCCAGATTAGATAAGAAGAAATATAAGCAGCCTCCCCCCCACCCCCCCAAATTAACAAGGGTTGAACAAACCAGTCCCGACATAATTCCAACAAGGATGTTGCAAAGCAGACCCAAAATAAATCCAACTCAAGGATAATTATAAAACAGCCTCAAAGGAGAAAGAAATCGGAATTGACACAAGCCAAGGGCCAAGAAGCACACCCAAGCAGTAGCCCCCATTAGACCAAAGGAAATAAGAGCAGCCCCTATTAAATTGCACAAGAATAAGAGCAGCCCCCCATAAGGAATTCATAACAGCAGCCCCTTATAAAGACATTATAACAACAGCCCCTTATATAAAGGATTATAACAGCAGCCCCTTATAAAGGATTATAACAGCAGCCCCTTATAAAGGATTTATAACGGCAGCCCCAACTAAAACAAATAGCAGCAGGTTTCAGTACATCAGCCCCCATAACCAATTAGACAACAAAAAAAGGCAGCCCCTAGTCGAAACAACATAAAAAGAATGGAACCATTCAAAAAAAATGAACTTCATGAAAGAGTATACCACCAGCCACCGAGAAGCCCAAATAAAATCACATAATGCCAACCCCCAAATCAACCAACCTCAGTTAAGCAGAAAATGAAGGGATTGAAGGTGAAGGGGGAAAGATGAAGAGTTTTCTTGCACCAATTTCATTCCTGCTTGCCATGAGTCTTCAGCACACTTCCTCGGTACTCTTACTTGGCTTACTATATCCATAAATTATATACGTCGTCCAGTGCATCGACACAACTACTCTGAATTCCTGAGAATTAGAGGTCAAGTTGAGGGTAATCACATTTGTCTCCCAGACAACATGTCGGACGAGGTGGATAAGCCAACAAGGCTTCTACACGGGTTTAGTGTATATATGTATAATACTGAGTACAATCACTCGTCACTTGTTCACACCTCACAAGGTTCAGCATACATCTCGTGATTTCATATGGTCCGAAAATTACTACACGTATTTACAATGCAATTGTATGAATTTGTCAACATAACAAATCACGTAACAATGCCTTAGCACCACGGGTGCTACAATTTGGAATTCTTTATCTTTAATTGGACGCTTGTAAACACACCTCTTTGATCAGCAATCGATACAATTCCCACTTAACAAACTTTAAGGCATCCCCCAAATTTTGTCATGCGGTCGTCAGATCGACGTTTGATCCTTGAGAGACACTACAACTCTACGTTACAGTTTACTTCTCTGCATAGTCTTCATTTAGAGTGAAGACCTGCTCATCCTTAAGGTACTCACCTCTATTACTCTGGGAGTTAACTCACCGTAAACCAAAACATTGTGTTCAATCATCCCCCTTGCTTAAGATGAACTCATTCATCAAGGAGTGCCAAATTCCAATATCAACGGCTCGTAACGACTTAAATGGGAAAAACCCATTGTAGCAAGTTTAAGTGAAGCAGGCCACAAAGATTTTTGGCTCCTGGTAGAATCCCAATTGGCCCGTCTGCTAGGCCAATAAATGAAGGACAAGCCCCCGTACGTTTTGGACTAAATTTCATCCACCGCCCATATGGTACATTCATCTCACGTATGGGCACAAACCTTAGGGGCATATCTTCCTCGACATAGAGTTCTTACCCTATAGATCCCCGTAACGATGCACTTATATATTAGCCGTGATGTAGAAATTCAAATTTTACGGCGACGACCAAGCTGCATCTTATTGTAATGAGATCATGAACAATTAACATCCAACCACCCGGTACATTTATATATGTTTGAACTTAATCATGAACCAAGGTGCAAGGCTCGGGATGATTTTTCCTTCGACACGAGATATGCAGACTACCAAAAAGTAGGGCATACTTCACAATGTGATAAACTAAATCAATTCCATTACAAACGCCCTACCATTCCTGCCAACGATCATCCATGGCATGCATGTTTATTTTATAAAACCCTTTAGAATTTTAGAACATCAATCAAGTCGTATTAATCTTGTTGACCCCACCGCCTAACTCTTATTAATTACCCAATGTCAAGTAATTACAACACTAAGGGAATGTTCACCAAGAGGGGTAGTGTATCATCATACCCGCAATGCATGCACAAAATTTCATTACTCCCCAGTTATAATGTTATCACAACATCGCTGCATATCCCCAAAGTGTAAATTTACTACACTCCTCGTTACTTATCCACATAATTTTAGAATAATATAGAGAAAATTATCATCTTCAAAATGCTTTCCTCTCTTATTCCGCTAATAAAATTCTTATCAGCCCAAATATGGCATTAGCAGTCTGCTTTGCTTAAGGTAAATTAACTCTCAAGGATAAAAACTTCCAATGTCAAAAATTACAAAGATTCTAACTCCTCAAGGGATCCAAGACGGTACATAACTAGCCCAATAAACGAAGAGATAAGCCCCCATATCTCTTCGACTGAGTTTCTTCTACCACCACTATAACACATTCGTCCCAAAATGAGCCTTCTCTGGATCCGAATTCTTATCATATCTTCTCCATATGAAACCTTCTACATAAATAGAAGTGAAAGGTATCCACATACAGTATAAATGGCATGCTTGGTCGTCTCTTACTAAGCTGATAATATACTACAGGCACCAATCTCATTGAGATTGCCCTAATATTTTGGGTAAGGTGATAATATTACTCCAAATCTGGGATAGAAATCTCAGGGTGTGAGTCTCTAGCATCTACACTCACGTTAAACTCTTCCCTTAGTCAATCAAGGTCACTTATTGCTTGGTCCAATCATCCCCAAGATCAGTATAAGGTTAGGGTATGTCACAACATATCCTGCTAAGTCGACCAAAAATGGTATCCTAGTTAGGTTGGCACCAATCTTTTGTCAGACCAACTCTAATTGTTGGAATGGGAATACCAATTACTGTCTCGGAATGAGCCAGCATTTATACGTAAGGGTACGAGTTTGTCTTAGGTTGGCACTTCCTATAGGAAAAAGTGGACATACTTAATGTGAATCACACATGGGCACCCCACCGCTTCCGCTGCATCAGTTTGTCCTCAAACTGATTTAGCTAGCATGGGTGGCCTAGTGGTTTAATGGACTTCTTTATCTCAGGATCGTTGCAAGCTGATACCATTTGTAAGACCCCCCTCCCGGAACACACGACACGGTCGTGGGGAGTCTTATGCCCAGGATAGCCGCCTTGCGGAAGCGCCAGCACACGAGCTATCCTCCTCCACAAGACGCCTATCCTGCCGGCCAAACCAACTAAACATCTCCAACCCATCAATAAAAGAAAGCATTAAAAGCCATAGATTCACAATAAGTAATAAAGTCCCAACAGTAAGTACAAAAAAGACAGCAAGCTACACAAGCTCCTAGAAATCATCAGAGTATCAAGCTAAATGCCCCAATGGCTACATCTCAAAACACTCACTCGCCTCTGCCACTGACGGTATCCAAGGTATCATGGTCTCCGGCCCTGTCATCCTGACCTGACTATCCTCCTCCAGCACTGTGCACTGCTGCTCTAAGGAACACTCCTAAAAAGAGGGACGTAGCAACTGTTAGTCATAAAGACTAAGCGGCTTCACATCCGCTCCCCCGGCCACTCCAAGGCACCGGGAGGAAAGAAAGGAAGAAAAGCTGCAATATAAGCAATAATATATACAAGCAGATGATAGGAATGGTTGTTCATATATGTCGGTTGTTTAAGTACCCAAGTACTTGCAATGGCACTGACTAAGCTGATCATAAATATATATGTAGCAATGGTTGTAAATACAAGTACTAGTAACAGGTATAATAAGCACAGCTATCAAGTAATAAGGCAATGACAGAGTGTAAGCAAGTAATGAAATAGTACAGGAGTAAGCAGTTCATATCATACCTTAACTTATATGAATGCCCATACAAACTTCTAAGTTAAGGTTTCCAATTTGGGACCCATCATATAAAAGAGCCCATACTAATTTATATGATGGACCCGATGCGGTGCAATACTATGATTATGCAGAATGAATGCAATGCAATGATTATGATATGATGAACTCACCCATGCATATTTTGCTATGTCGACATAGACCTTTAGTTCTCGCTTTTTGAGGGGTAGCTAACCGCTCAGGCATCTCCCATCGTGGCGAGACGAAGACAGTGGAACGAGCTCCTCCACTACTAGGAGGGTATGAACACTACCAGTCCTAGGCCTCTGTATGCCTCGACGCTAAGAACACACAGCGGAGATCCTGCGTACTGCTCGACGCTAAGAACACACAGTGGAGCCTCCAAGGACACATAAGGGGACTTGGGTAGGTGAGCACCAAGAGTCAAACCCAACCGGTCTAAAGTCTAACTGTCGGCTTCTATCGGTTTCACGACTAGCAAGCCCGTAGACCCACCAAAAGTAATCCCCCAAACCACAAGTATCCTCCAACCAGTGTCACTACACCACCATGTGTAAACCATGCACATCCATGTAATTCCCATGCATAATCCATGCTATCGAGCACCCAAGGACTCACGAATGGAGCCTTCTTACCTTTCACATCATACCAGCTCATCTGATGCTAATTAGCATCCAAGGCCCCCAACCACCGGGTCCTTCACATTTCACCACAAGATATAACAATATCTTATAATCCCCACCAAGCCATCAATGCTAACCATACCGAGTTATCATAACTCTTTTGCGGTGGCGAGTGTATATCATGGAAATTTCTCTACCAAAATCTGTGGGACTACTTGTGTGTACGGTGCCATATTCATATTTTACTAAATATGTAATCCCCAACATATCGCCAATATTCAATCGCCTTAAGTACAAATCACAATGTGATTCAACATGATTAAAACTATCAAGCTTATGGAGAGATTATCACCAATCTACATCATCCAATAGATTATCAAGCGATGTGAATATTAATTCATACATGTCCTTTTTACGATTCCACATAAATCTACAATTGAAGGTTCATCCAAGGAGTCGTCTTAACAGAAGTAAATCTGACATTATCATCACCAGCCAATACTAGCGTATACATGATTCATACAAAATTCTGCCCAAACAGGCTTCACATTCAGCATTTATATCTCCTTCAATCATCAAATAAAACGGCAATAGCTTTAATTCTACTTAATCATAAATTATGAATTTCAACAGGGATGTACATATTATTATCACAAATGTCTCCACCAATTTTCGACCTCATTGTATTATGCAATACGTATTTGCGGCGCTTTGCATTTATATGATAGGACAAGCATCTTCATGGTAAATATCTATCCAAAAATTCTGAAACTAAACAGAAGTGATCACGTAGTACATAATTAAAACCCTATTTAACAAAGCATCATCCTTCTTCTTCCCCAAACATGAATTAGATCATTTCACCCCCTTTTAAAATCCCTAAATATCATTCCCCTCACTCTCCCACAATGACCATGGGTTTGCCCCAAATCAAATCCCATCTCTTCATTTTGAAGGGAAGAAATGATTCCTAGAACCTCGCGGCGAACGATGCCCTAATTTTGTGGTTCCGGCTTGGGCTTCCTAAGGAAACTCCATTAAAGCTCACACGAGAAGCTCTCTTGAGCCTTCATCTCTCCTATTGAGATCTAAGACGCTAGCACCGAAGGAGAGGGGAGGAAGTCACCTGATTTCCGGCTGACGTTCGTGGTTGTCTCCTCCGCGGCATGGCGGCAGTTGGCCAAGACTGATTAAATGGTCCTGATCCACGAAAATGTCCAACATGTAATCAGTCAACATTACCCAAACTAAAAAGAAAGGAAACAGCAGACAACATGAAAAGTTAACAAATTAATAACTTCCCAAAGACTCCCATCCTTTGATTCATAAAGAGAAACTGATTGCAGACGGCCAACAGGACTGCCATATAAAATTTCTTCCCTGGTATAGGAGTATAAATGGCAGCAAATAGGAATAGGAATAGGAATCCCCCATGTAAGATAGCAGTTCATATATAGATCAAGATGATAGCATACTCCGTCACATATGTAAGCTCCCATGAATTTAAAACCCCCAAAAATATATATCATTACAGCAACTTGAACTGGACAGAAGAATATCAATAGCCGGCCAACCTGAGTACTACCTCACACTCCCCCTTTGAAAGCCATTATAAAACGATAGCAGCAACATTGGAATCCTTCTCATAAAGATACATTTCGATAAAGGCAATACAACTCGCATACAAGCTCTCAATAAACCCCACGAGATAAGCTTATACACAGCCACTAAAATAGATTTAAACCTTTTCTCATGCAACCAGCCGGTCAATAACAAAATAAACCATAACCAGTAGCTGAACGGAATAGGTAGAAATAAAGAGAAGGGCTCACAGTGGGGAGAATTAGCCATAGTTGTGAAGGATTCCTATTAACATGCCACAAAACTCCAACGTGAACCCCCATAAATCAGAATTTAATAAGGCCATAATCATCTTAGTACTCAGTACTTAAGTAAGAGGGAGAAAGAGAAATGAGTAGCTCACCGAGAGAGGAGAGGAGACGCCTCCATTTCTGCATAGTCGAGCGCAAGAGAGGACATATTCAGCACTTTAAGGTCTCAAGAGAATAGGAGGTAACCGAAATATTGAAGAGAGGGGGGGGGGGAGATTCTTCAGTTTCCCTTCAAGAGAGGAGAAGATTGGAGGGGGAAGAGGGCAGCTCCAGCAGCTTTCAGCATGCCCTAGGCGAGAACGAGAAGGAGAGGGATAGGCGGTCCTTTCTGTGAACGAGATAAGGAGGGTTGTGCGATTTCCCTTTTCTGTTTAATACTTGGACCGGCCAAAACAATCCACCACCTAAGCCTAATTATAATTAGTTGAAGTTCAATTTGGGCCATTAATCCTTAGTCAAAATAATCCATACATTTTACTTTTTACTATCCGCACATCAGTGTCTGCTATTAGCACACCAACAGGCATAAGTCACATTTTATGAGGCCAAATGTAGTGCACATCATAGTTGAAACATATATGTATACCATTGATCATTTACACATATATTTGTATGCAATATCCTTGTCAAAATCCATCTGTATCAAAATATAAATATAGTGATATATACACATTCCCGCAAGACGAATAAAAGCTCGAACACATTCTTAGCGACATTGAGTTAACATTGATTTGTATTTTCATCATAGGGGCCTAGCGCGCACTGGGATGTTACACCTAAAGTCCTACTGACACACACCTTGAACCAATCTAATGTCGTGGAGAGAATGTGACCGGGCGAGCTTATGGTCACCGACATCAATGGAATTCGGTGGAGTATGTCCTGCACCCCAATCTTGAGCAATGCTCATCTCAGCGATCTATTTACTTTCTTCCTACGCGAGACCAGACGATTCACCATGATTCAACTTTTGAGTAGAAATAATATATATATGTACGCTCTTAGATTATTACAAAGTATTTATATAATTAAAAATTTCTTCTACTGCATTTATACGCGAGTGAGCATGTGAATTCGCATGGTACTCCGCTTCTACAATTATTATGCCAGCTAATCAATTTTTCCGTCTGTATATGGAATGATTTCCTCGGGACGAGCAAATGGTTAAGTCTGGGGGTGTAATGAGTCCCATTTATATATGCTTTTATGGACTCATCCGTGCTAGTTTTCACTCTTTTGCACATCTGTTTCGAGCGTTTATTGCTTGTATTTCTCTTATGCATTTGTTCGCGCACTTATGTTTTTTGTGCTCAATTTATGCCCGTTTTGGTGTGCGGTTGCATTCCATGTTGTTGGGGGTAAGCACATGGTGCTCCCCAAACCCTTTTTCTATGATTGACTGGTGCTGGAAGTGTATTCCAAGCTGTTTTGCTATTCTTGCAGGTGGTTAATCATCCCATTCTGCCCAGAAATAATGAATGCTTATATCGCACGGTCGTGCGTTTTCCATGACGCACAGATGACTGCAGTCGTGCGCCATCTTCTGGGTAGAAAACTAGTGATCTGACTTTGTTCGTGCGTTTTTACGCACGAGCAGTTGCCCGTGCGCAAAGGAAATGCACGATCGCATGTTTTGTCTGGTTTTCAGCCATTCTGGATTTGATCGTGCATTCTTACACACAGACGGCTTCGACCATGCATGAGCAAAATGCACGGACGCTGCTGCTTCTTCCACAAGTCATTTTTATTCATTAAATAACGCATGGGCAACGCACGGTCGTGCATTCGACCGTGCGTGACTAAATTTCCGACCGTTTAGTTTTTAAAGCAGGAAATCTGCTGCAATCAGCACAAGTGGGAAAAGCTCCATAAGCCCGCCATTTTCCGCCCACTTTCGCCTCTCCACCACCATTTGACCTAGGAGGAGCTCCGACAACCATTGGCTTGCAAATCTTCTGCCAAAGCTCCCTTCTTGGCCTCCTCCATCATCTTTGAGCTCAAGAATGCCTTCGACGGAAATTCTCCGCTCCATTCAAGGTGTCGAACAATAGTTACCTCAAGCTAGACCATGAAGAAGACAGGTAAAAGTAGAGGAAGGTGACAGCTCCTCCGGACACCGGACGTAACTGAAGACCGAGCACGAATGAGGCTTGACAACCCTACGATTCCGGCTGAGAAACTTTAGCATAGTGTTCGAGCTTCGGTTTTCTCTTTTCCCCTGTGCTTTGCTTCAGAGTTTTCCTTGTATGTGTTTGTTATTGTGGATGATGTTCATAAACTCTGTGTTTTAGTTAATATGATTTCATGTTTTTGACATCTTGTGTGGTTTATGATATTTGAGGAGCGTCGTAGTCCGCCATCCACTCCACCGCTTTGTAGTGCTCTGCACTATCATTTGCTAGTTGCGTGTTCCGCGACGAGGTGCCTACGACCCTCATCCGCTAGCCTTCTCGTCCACCCGCTCACCAAAGCACGACATCGCGGCATGCATTCCATCCCGACAAGCGAAGCGGAGCTCTAGGCCCGCATTTTCTTTCTCTATTGCTAACTTAGGAAAACCGCCATCAAAACCCCCTCCTTATTAAGTATTTAATAATCTATATAAGCGTTTCCCTAACAAGGATTCATACAAACCAACTTGCATTCCTCTGAGAACGATATTCAGGGAGTCTCTGCCAATTTTTTTTACTTGTATGTCCGGTGCACTTTCCGTAATCGCATCAAAGATCATTTCTAGTTGATTTTTCATTATTTACTTAAAATGTAATTGCCGGTTTTGAGACCGCACGATCTCTGTAAATTGTAAGAAATGAAATGAAAGAAAATTTTGTGTACCTTTGTGTGTTTTCTGTGAATGATTGCACTTCTTATAATGACTATGATTCTGTTGATTTTATATTTGCAGATTTGTTATCACATTATAACTTCCATAAGGGAGAATCGATCTCAATACATATAAATTGATCACTCGACATTGAATAGGAAAACTTACGTCTTCATTATGCGGAATCATGTATTCTAAAGAAGAAACTTATTCATTCAATCACAAGCCTTGAATTTGTTGAGCTAGAATCATCAGTTGCATAAGAGAGATCGATAATCCTTCAGTTATACAAAAAATCATTTCGTTTTGAAGAATAAGGGATAATCAAAGATGGCGATCTCTTGAATGCTAGATCAACATTTTTCATAACAATTCAAAGGAACTGATTTCAAACACTTGGGACCGCTTCTTCATAAAATATATATGATCCTGATAATAATTCGAATGACAATTGCTCATATTTAACGATCTCCAGTATTTGAAATTTTTTGTGATAAACTCAATCATTATAGTTATAGATGAAGACCCCAGATGTTTCAATCCAATTTATTAAACATTTAGATTACGAAAAGTAGCGAGCGGTCTCAGATACTCTAGACCGCCCCTTACAAGATTATCTATATCAAAGAAACACAGGTGGCGGTCTTAACTGCCCCAGACTGCACCTGAATAGAAAAAATATAAAAAAACCTCAGGCGGCGGTCTTAAATACTCTAGACTAACCCTTAATAGAAATGATAAGTAGAGAAACATTAGGAGGCGGTCTAAAATGCTCCAGACTGCCCCTTATCAAAATAGATAATAGAAAAGAACCATAGGTGATGGTCTTAAGTCCTTCAGACCACCCCTTAATAGAAATGATATATAAAGAAAGCACAGGAGGCGGTCATAAATGCTCCAGACCGCCACTCAGTAGAATAGATAACAAAGAAGCATAGGCAGTGGTCTTAAATGCTCCAGACCGACCCTTATTATAATAGATAGAATTATCGAGGTGGCGGTCTTGAATACTCATGACCACCCCTTATTAAAAGAGAGAAGATAGAGATAGTGACCTTGTCGGTAAAGAAGAGAAGAGGTGTACAGACCAAGATGTACAAAAGGTTAGGTGTGGTTGCTGAAGAGCCACCGACATTGCTTTCCTCAAGAGATCATCAAGACTGTAACACGCTAAGAAGAAAAGTGACCTCAGCGGTGAGAAGAGAAGAGGTGTACAAATAAAGATTATCAGTAGGGCAGGTTTGATTGCTAAAAAGTGACCGAGATTGCTTTCCCTGGAAGAGATCATCTAGGTTGTAACGCCCTAATAAGAGATCAATCTCGACAATCAGAAGACTTAGCCACTCCCGAGTTCAGGCAGCGGTCACAGATGCTCCTGACCACCCCTTTCAAAAAATTTGGCTATCCTTAGACCAATGAGTACTTGAGGGTCACAGACCAAGATGATCAATTGGGTAGGTGTGGTTGCAGAAGAGTCGCCGGCATTGCTTTCCCTGGAAGAGATCTTCAAGACCTTAATGATGTCCTGAAATGTATGATATAGCTGGATATTCACCTAGACCTCCTTTGATACAGAGGTGTGTCAGATGTCAGCAAGGATCCGACATCCTAAAGATCTAAAGGATGAGCTTGGCAAGCTACTACTAAACAGATGCAAAATCTCCCCGGTATATATGGTCATGGTAGGTTTTACATCCCAAGATTCATGTCGCGGGTGCAACAAGTAGGATCTATCGATATCTCGCTTGGTAGTATTTTAGCCTTGCCAACAATCTATCTCCATACCTCTTATTCAATATATAGAGAGAGTACAAGAGGTTACATTAATAGAACATTTGTAAGAAAAAATGAAAAGACAAAATTATAAAGAGAAGAAGCGCTTCAAGTCATCTTCATTCCAAGTGTGTGATAAATGTTCCCCTTCGTAAGTTTGGATATGATAAGCACCATTTTTGAGTAATTGATGATGAACGGTGCTGCCCAATTTTGATTGAGCTTTCCAACTGAGCAAAATCTTATTTCCGCATCTACTTTCTTTAGAATTAGATCACCAATAACAAACTCCTTTACCTTGGTGTTCTTATAAAAATATTTGGCCATTCTTCTTTTTACTTCTTCTTGTCTGATTGTTGTCATGCCTCTTTGTTCTTCAATAAGGTCGAGACTGCACCTCAGCTCTTCATCATTTCCTTTCATCCAATCATCTCCATTCTGTTTTGATAGTAATACTCTTGGACTCATTACCTCGCACTCAACCTGGGATGAGATATTCTGAGCCATGTGATAGTTTGAAGGGAGTTTCTCCAGTCGCTGAGGTTGGAGTTGTCCTCAAAGCCCAGAGAACTGAAGATAAATGTTCTACCCAATTGCCTCGATGGTTTTCCACTTTTTTCTTCAAGAGATTTATAATCAGCTTATTAGCAGCCTCCACCTGCCCATTTCTCCTTGGGTGATGTACTGAAGCAAATCACAGCTCAGTGTCGATTTCATTATAGAAATATATGAAGTCGGAGATGTTAAATTGAGGACCGTTTTCAGTGAATATTGCCATAGGGATTCCGTGTCTGCATACGATCTCTCCCTGTATAAAATTCTTCACAATTTGTGTGGCAGTTTTTGCTAATGCCTTTGACTCGATCCACCTTTTGAAGTAGTCAATCATCACAAGAATATACCGGCATTGTCCACAAGCCAAAGGTGTAGGACCAATTAGATCCATCCCCCAAACCATAAATGGCCACGAAGTTGCTATTGATTTGAGTTGTTGAGCTAGTTTGTGCTTTAAAGGAGCAAACTTTTGGCATTGCACACATTTCATTGCAAATTTTTTAGCATCTTTACTCATTTGAGGCCAAAAATATCCTTGCCTCTGAATTCTTTTCTCCAAGGTTCTAGCTCCTGAGGGGCTGTCATACTCTCCAGAATGAACCTCTGGGAGTTTATTTGGAATTTTTTTGCTCAGAGACACATATTCGCGGTCTGATACCGCTGAAGATGGAAATAAAGAGAATGAACCCACATCGTTAAGCAGGAGTCAATCTATTCCAAGTGATGAGCTGAGTTTGGTGGCGGCCTCATGTTCTGGGTTTCGTATCCCGCGCAAAATCTCAAAGGAGTTCTTAGAGGAGACCGCATCCTCATCATCAGAAGAGCGATCTCCGAAAAGATCGAAGAGCAACCATGAAGATTGAAGATCATTTCTAGTTGATTTTTCATTATTTACTTAAAATGTAATTGCCAGTTTTGAGACCGCGCGATCTCTGTACATTGTAAGAAATGAAATGAAAGAAAAAATTTGTGTACCTTTGTATGTTTTCTGTGTATGAATGCACTTCTTATAATATCTATGATTTTCTTGATCTTATATTTGTTGATTTGTGATCACATTATAAGTTCCCATAAGGTAGAATCGATCTCAATACATATAAATAAATCACTAGACTTTGAATAGGAGAACATAAGTCTTCATTATGCGTGACCGTGTATTCCAAAAAAGCAACATATTCATTCAATCGCAAGCCTTTAAATTTTTGAGCCAGAATCATCAGCTGCAAAAGAGAGATCGATAATTGATGCGCAAATCTAGCACACCGCTATAGGCGGTAGCGAGACTGCGGCACGAAACGGCATTGTACCGATCATTCAAGTAATATAAAATGTGGGAGTGAATTCCCAAGTATCGAATCTCAAAGGAACAGAGTAAGGTGGAGTTATCTATTGAGGAGGACTTGAGATCGAAGTCCTTGTGACAGATGGAATGTGGACGAAAAGGATTTTGGTTTTGTAAATAAAATAAAATAACTACAACTACTCCTATGCAATGCCGCTATGCAATGCTTCGCCAGGCGGGATAGAAAACTACGTAGGCCTTGAACACACTACTTCGCAAGGGTGGATGGACGAGAAGGCAAGCGGATGAGGTGAGTGTAATTGCGAAAAAGTGTGAGGGCCGCTAGCACCTCTTGGCTAGGAGGATGGATTACACAGGTCGTTAGCGCCGCTTCGCTACGTGGATGGAAGAGTAGGCATGCAGATGGAATGGATCGCACCAACGGAATGAGGGTCGCAAACACCTCGTCAGAAAGTTCAACCAAGATCATAGGCGTATCATTCTAAAGTGATTCCACACACCAAGCATAAACAAAAAGAACTTTCATAAAAGCATAAGGAAAGCTAATAACAATTAAGATAGGTTTAAGCAAGGTTCATCATCAAAGTATAGGTGAATTCACACCATACAACCTTAGAAGAGGAAAATAAGGGTAGAAATACAAACAACGATCAAGACTATGCCGTAGAAATGGGAGGATGCACTAGGTTGTCAATCCATGTCCTACAGTCCATTCATCGGTTGCGTCCGGGATCTCTGAAGCTCTCACCACCTCTAGCCCGTCTTCTCGAGTGTTTACGTTGTCCACATCAATGCCCTTGTTCTTCCTTGCAATCCGGATAATATGGAGTGGAGATCACCTTCTCAAGAGCTTAGGATGATGGGGAAACACTATGGAGTGATACCCTCCCTTGGAAGAAGAAAACCGGAGCAGTCGGCCCCTTCCCGTGGAAGAAGTTGCAGAGCTGTTCGGGTCCCAAATGACCTAAAAATCGGGACTTAAATAGAAAAAATGTCAGAAAATCTTCCACGCACGACCTAACGCACGTTCAGAGTCAACCGTGCGTGAAGGAATCGCCCGGACGGAGCAGAAACGTAATATTTTAGAAAACAGCATTCTGCTCATGCGTTTTACTCACGCACGGGCAAAATGCTCGTGCATGAAGAAAACACACTGGCAAATTCAGAACGACAGATTTTCATGATTTTGGGCGAAATGAAAACGCACGATCAACCAGATCGTGCGTGAAGGATAAACGCACGACCGTGCGATATGGAAAATTGCAAAATAACATAAATTCTTAGATAAAAGAGGGAAACTCGTGCTATTTTGCTCACGCACGATCAAAACTAACCGCGCGAACAAAACGCGCGAGCCAGGGCAGATCACCATTTTTAAGTACTGCAGGAATCGCACAGTCGCAGAAATCGTGTGTCAAGGAAATGCATGACCGTGCGATTTCACCAGGTTACAAGTCCCATAAAATGAAGATCTGCCCACCTGCAATATAAACCAACAAGTTGGGGAACATACCACCAGCACACAGAAATATATAGTAACAATAAAATAAAGACATGGGGAGCACCATGTGCTTACCCCCAGCAGAATAGTGCGCAATTGCACAACACAATGGGCCAAGATGCGCACTTCGTGTGAGAAGAGTGAACAAGTGAAATATAAGCATTAATGAACTAAAAGTGAAGTGCAAGTGAGTGAAAACTAGCCCAGATGAGTCCGAAAAACTATATATAAATTGGACTCATCACACCCCCAGACTTACCTATTTTCACGTCCCGAGCAAACCATCCCTCAAGTGGACAAGAAAAAGGACTAGCTGGCTTAGAAATTACAAGGGCGGAGTACCATGCGAAGTCACATTCTCACACACATAGAAGTACAGTAGAAGAAATTTCTTATTATATATACTAGTCTATAATTTTCTAGGAGCGTATTTATATATTACATTTACTCAAAAATTGAATCACGGTGAATCATTTGGTAATGCATAGGAAGAAGTAGACTGAACGCTAAGGTGAGCATTGCCGAAGATCCGGATTCGGGGCAACCTCCAAAGAAATCCATCAATGTCGGTGACCATAAGCTTTCCCGTTCGCACTCTCTCCGCGGTACTAGATTGACTCAAATGCGTGAATCAATAGGACTTTAGGTTAAAGATGGGGCTTGGGTTTAGGCGAGGTAAGCAAAGATAAATAAGAGGGCTTAAACACCAAACAACTAGCACAGAAAATTATCCTCAAGTGCCACACAAATACACGGGTACCCCACACCCCCAGACTTGGATTTGATAACATGGGTGTGTGCACCGCCTATTCCCAATCATAAATATATACATAAATATTTTCAATTAAGCTTTTTTTTCACTTCTTTTCTATTTTTTAATTTTTTTTTCTCTTCTTTTCAAAACAACTTCAGCAAATTGAGCAATGAAGCGCATCCGCAATTTCACAAAATAAATCACAACATTAACATCCCAAACATGAAAATAAAATACAAACTTGAGCTCAAATTCGGGTGTGCGATTAGGATTGGCTTTAAGGCTTTGGTGAGATAGAAGTGGGGCTGAATAAATGAACGGGTAGGCACGACTGGGCTAGCAAGGATAGAGCGATAGGAATGGGAACAAAGGCTCAACCGGGCCAAAACTGATGGCCTACATCACATTCACACGATTGACTAACCATATACCCATGCTTCAAGAATCGCTTGGGGCAAGTTCTTAGCCACCTAGAAAGATCATCCTTCCTCACGACTCAAGCAATATGAGGTTAACGAACGTCTACACACATTCCTACGCTACCATTTGATTCATACCGGATTCACAAATTTTTGAGTATGGTAAACAATATCTACGCTAATAAAAAGGCATAAACTACAAGCATAAAGAGATATTGAATCTACACAAATTTCTATGCGATAAACGAGCACTCGACTATGATCACTATAGAAGTCAACATTTTACTTCGTCTCACAATCCTAAGCCAGCACAGAGATTTTCCAATCACACAAAAGAAATGAGTTAAACTCGTAACGCTCCTACGGCTAAGTGCGCGCTCAAGTGGGTGTAGTGGTGTGCGGTGCATATGAAACAACAATTATAAAACTGAATAAAAGTACTTCTAACATGCAATAAGAATGTGTGCACAGAAATGGGTAACAAATACAACAGCTCTCCCCCATACTTAATCTAAACAATCTAACACAAGATATAACTATGAAGTTCAAAATGAAGTCTAGGGAAAGAGAGTACCCAATGCTCAGAAGTGAGCATACTAGAAGATTGGCGTGTAAACCAAAAAAAAGCTACAACATCCGCCATCCAGAAAAAGAACCTGCAGGGGTGAGCTCCGCCCAAAAAAAAGGAAATATACAAAATAAAATGAAATACACTAACTAAACTAAACTAGATGAAATAAAAATGCAAGAAAAGGTAAGATAACTACTGGGGTTATTGTCTTCCCAGTACGACTTATTTAAAAAGTAGAAGTTCTAGCTAATGGGAGTATGAAAAGAGAAATGCACATGTAACTATTCTAATATGCGTGTCGGTAACGGGTACCGATACGGCGACAGAATAGTTACTCCTCTACCTAAATAATAATACCTGCTCATCACAGGTAGAGGAAGCAGAAAGTAAGAAGTGGAGGAGGAGTCCTCCTAACTATTCTCACCAAAATGTATGTCCTTTCCCAGCAAGGTATCGTCTTCTTCAGGACGGGTGCAGGAGGAGAAGGCAATGCGTGGAGCTTGCACTTTGGAGGGGGAATCAACCTCCTCACATAAGTGGATGTTCGCCTCATTGGCATGAGCAAGATGCTCCGAATCCTCCTGTGAAGAATCAACCTGCACAGGCTCAGACACTGAAGAAGTGGGTCAAGAAATAAAAGAGAAAAATGACTTAAATAATCAATAATCGGGGGAGTGGTCCCTGTCTCACTCCCGATTGGTTGGGGAAGTAAGATATTGTCGGCATTATCGATAATGCTGCAAGGCTCGACAAGATCAACAATGTCCTCACCCATGATTTGGACTTCCTCCACCGGTGCTGAGGAAAAATCCTCTTCACCTTGAAGGTTGTCCTCCTCCATTGGAATAGGCATAACACATTGATCATCTGCCTTATCCTGCGAAACAACCTCAATAATGTCGTCAGAGACAAATGTAGTAGTATGCACAATAGGGGGAGGAATAGTGCTTGGATAAAAGTCAAGCACTGATTCCTCACAAAGAGTCGAATCCACGCAAGGTAATATATGCACAGGGGAGATGGGCTCAGCTCTGTCAGAGCCTAGATCAGCCACAACTTTGATGAGCGTGTCTGCATCATTCCCTTCAAAACTTGAAGGTGATACATCAACATAATCAGAAGTGGAAGGTGTGATGTCAGAGTTAGGTGTCAGGACGATCCAGATATCCGGCTCGTCATCCTCGTCCAATTAGTTAAGATTAGCAGCACAATCCTTCAAGGCATGATCTGTGCTCCGACAAAACAAGTACTACCTTACTGGCTTCATTGGCACCACAGGTGCTGAAGCCGCAAAGAAGTATGCCAGTTAAGGCTTAGAAGAATAGCCATAGGACTTACGCGCACCATATGGAGTACCAGACGAAGTCGGTGCTCCATATATTGGGCCTTGAGTGTTAGGACCATTATTTCCCTTTGGACATCTATCACTAGCATGAGATATATCTCCACACAAACAACAACGAATATTAAATGAAGCCCACATTGTGTGAAGATAACTAGATTCAAAAGAAAAACACAATTGTGCAAAATACTACATCCAACAATAATTTACTAAGGCAACCTAATATAAACAAGAAAATGGAATAACAAGAACTGAAATAAAATAAAGGATGCAATTTACAAATGGAAGAACTTTTATCGCAGGTTCTCCCTCTCCAGAAAACTCACACGACTGTGTTCCCCGGCAACGGCGCCAAAAACTTGATGCACAAATCTAGCATACCGGTATAGGCGGTAGCGAGACTGCGGCACGAAACAGCAGTGTACCGACCATTCAAGTAATATAAAATGTGGGAGTGAATCCCCAAGTATTGAATCTCAAAGGAATACAGTAAGGTGGAGTTATCTATTGAGGAGGACTTGAGATCGAAGTCCTTGTGACAGATGGAATGCGGACGAAAAGGATTTTGGTTTTGTAAATAAAATAAAATAACTACAACTACTCCTACGCAATGCCGCTATGCAATGCTTCGCCAGGCGAGATGAAAAACTACGTAGGCCTTGAACGCCCTACTTCGCAAGGGTGGATGGACGAGAACGCAAGCCGATGAGGAGAGTGTAACTGCGAAAAAGTGTGAGGGCCACTAGCACCTCTTGGCTAGGCAGATGGATTACACGGGCCGTTAGCACCGCTTCGCTACGCGGATGGAAGAGTAGGCTTGCAGATGGAATGGGTCGCACCGGCGGAAGGAGGGTCACAAACACCTCGTCACAAAGTTCAACCAAGATCATAGGCGTATCATTCTATAGTGATTCCACACACCAAGCATAAACAAAAAGAACTTTCATCAAAGCATAATGAAAGCTAATAACAATTAAGATAGGTTTAAGAAATGTTCATCATCAAAGTATAGGTGATTTCATACCATACAACCTTAAAAGAGGAAAATAAGGGTATAAATACAAACAACGATCGAGACTATGCCGTAGAAATAGGAGGATGCACTGGGTTGTCAATCCATGTCCTACAGTCCATTCATCGGTTGCGTCCGGGATCTCTGAAGATCTCACCACCTCTAGCCCATCTTCTCAAGTGTCTACGTTGTCCACATCAATGCCCTCGTACTTCCTTTTATTCCAGATAATATGGAGTGGAGATCACCTTCTTGAGAGCTTAGGATGATGGGGAAACACTATAGAGTGATACCCTCTCTTGGAAGAAGAAAAATGGAGCAGTCGGCCCCTTTCGGTGGAAGAAATCGCAGAGCTGTTCGGGTCCCAAATGACCGAACAATCGGGACTTAAATAGAAAAATGTCAGAAAGTCCTCCACGGATGACCTACGGCACGTTAAGAGTCAACTGTGTGCGAAGGAATCGCCTGGGCGGAGCAGAAACATAATATTTTAGAAAACAACAATCTGCTCGTGCGTTTTACTCACGCATAGGCAAAATGCTCGTGCATGAAGAAAATGCACTGGCAAATTCAGAACGGCGGATTTTCATGATTTTGGGCGAAATGAAAACGCACGATCAACCAGATCGTGCGTGAAGGATAAACGCATGACCGTGCGATCTAGAAAATTGCAAAATAACATAAATTCTTAGATAAAAGAGGGAAACTCGTGCTATTTTGCTCACGCACGATCAAAACTGACCGCGCGAACAAAACGCACGAGCCAGAGCAGATCACCATTTTTAAGTACAGTAGGAATTGCACAGTCGCAGAAATCGTGTGTCAAGGAAACGCACGACCGTGCGATTTCTCCAGGTTACAATTACCATAGAATGAGGATCTGCCCACCTGCAATATAAACCAACAAGCTGGGGAACATACCACCAGCACACAAAAATATATAATAACAACAAAATAAAGACATGGGGAGCACCATGTGCTTACCCCCAGCAGAATAGTGCGCAATTGTACACCACAATGGGCCATGATGTGCACTTCGTGTGAGAAGAGTGAACAAGTGAAATATAAGCATTAATGAACTAAAAGTGAAGTGCAAGTGAGTGAAAACTAGCCCAGATGAGTCCAAAAAACCATATATAAATTGGACTCATCAATAATCCTCTGGTCATACAGAAAATCATTTCGGTTTGAAGAATAAGGGATAATCAAAGATGGCGATCTCTTGATAGCTAGATCATCTTTTTCATAACAATTCAAAGGAACTGATTTCAAACACTTGAGACGGGTTCTTCATAAAATATAGATGATCCTGATAATATTTCTGATGTCAATTGCACATATATAGAGATCTCCAGTACTTGAAATTTTTTGTGAAAAACTCAATCATTATAGTTATAGATGAAGAACCCAGATGTTTCAATCCATTTAATTAAGCATTTAGATTTTGAAAAGTAGGTGGCGGTCTCAGATACTCCAGACCGCCCCTTAAAAGATTATGTATATCAGAGACAAACATGTGGCGGTCTTAACTTCCCCAGACCGCCCATGAATAGAAAAGATTGAAAAAAGACCTTAGGCGGCGGTATTAAATACTCCAGATTGCCCCTTAATAGAAATGATAAGTAGAGAAACCTTTGGTGGCGGTCTAAAATGCTCCAGGCTGGCCCTTATCAAAATAGATAATCAAAAGAACCTTAGGCCATGGTATTAAGTGCTCCACTCCACACCTTAATAGAAATGATAGATAGAGGAAGCTCCAGCGGCGGTCATAAATGCTCCTGACCACCCCTTTGTAGAATAGATAACAAAGAAGCATTGGCGGTGGTCTTAAATGCTCCACACTGCCCTTTATTATAATAGATAGAATTCCATAGGTGGGGATCTTTAATAAACAAGACCACCCCTTATTAGAAGTGAGAAAATAGAGATAGTGACCTTGGCAGTCAAGAAGAGAAGAGGTGTACAGACCAAGATGATCAAAAGGGTAGGTGTGGTTGCTGAAGAGGCACCGACATTGCTTTCATCATGAGATCATCAAGACTGTAACACCCTTAGAAGAAAAGTGACCTCAGTGGTGAAAAGAGAAGAGGTGTACAAACCAAGATTATCAATTGGGCAAGTGTGATTGCTAAAAATTTACTGACATTGCTTTCCTTGGAAGAGATCATCTAGGTTGTAAAACCCTAAGAAGAGATTGATCTCGGTAATCAGAAGACTTAGCCACTCCCGGGCTCAGGCAACGGTCAAAGATGCTCCTGACCACCCCTTTAAAAAAACTTGGCTATCCTTAGACCAATGAGTGTTCGAGAGTCACAGACCAAGATGATCAATAGGGTAGGTGTGGTTGCTAAAGAGCCGCCGACATTGTTTTCACTAGAAGAGTTTATCAAGACTGTAACGATGTCCTGAAATGTATGATTGAGCTAGATATTCACCTAGACCTCCTTTGATGTAGAGGTGTGTCAGATGCAGCATGGATCCAACATCCTAAGGATCCACCACACGAGCATGGCAAGCTATTACTAAACAGATGCAAAATATCTCCTCTCTCTCTGGTCATGGTAGGTTTTACATCCAAAACTTGAAGTTGTGGGGGCAACAAGTTGGATCCGCCGATATCTCGCTTGGTAGTATTTTAGCCTTGCCAACAATCAATCTCCACACTTCCTTTTCAATACTTTAAAAGAGTACAAGAGGTTACATCAACAGAACATTTGTAAGAAAAATGAAAAGACAAATTTAGCAAGAGAAGAATCGCTTCATATCATATTCACTCAAAGTGTGTGATAAATCTTCCCCTTCATAAGTTTGGAGATAATAAGCACCGTTTTTGAGTACTTCCTTGATGATGAACGGTGCTACCCAATTTGGATTGAGCTTTCCAACTGAGCGAGATCTCGCTTCCTCATCTACTTTCTTTATAACTAAATCGACAACATCAAACTCATTTAGCCTAACATTCTTATCAAAATATTTGACCATTCTTCATTTTACTTCTTCTTGTCTGATTGTTGTCGTGTCTCTTAGCTCTTCAATAAGGTCGAGACTGCACATCAGCTCTTTATCATTTCCTTCCATCCAATCATCTCCATTCTATTTTGATAGTAATACTCTTGGACTAATTACCTTAAACTGAACTGGGATGAGAGCTTCTGATCCATGAGATAGTTTGAAGGGAGTTTCTCTCGTAGCTGAGGTTGGATTTGTCCTCAAAGCCTAGATCACTGAAGATAAATGTTCTGCCCAATTGCCTCGAAGGTTTTTAACTTTTTTCTTTAAGATATTTATAATGAGCTTATTAGCAGCCTCCACCTGCCCATTTCTCCTTGGGTGATGTACTGAAGCAAATCACAGCTCAGTGCAGATTTGCTCACAAAAATTTAATAAGTTGGAGTTGATGAATTGAGTACCGTTGTTAGTGATTATTGTCATAAGGATTCCATGTCTGCATACGATCTCACCCCGTATAAAATTCGTCACAATTTGCGTGGTAGTTTTTGCTAACGCCTTTGACTCAATCCACTTGCTGAAGTAGTCGATCATTACAAGAATAAACTAGCGTTGTCCACTAGCCAAAGGTATAGGTCCAATCGGATCCATCCCCCAAACCACAAATGGCCACGGAGTTGCTATCGATTTGAGCTGTTTAGCTGGTTGGTGCTATAAAGGAGCAAACTTTTGGCATTGCACACATTTGTTTTGCAAATTTTTCACCATCTCTACAAGTTTCTAGCTCCTGAGTGGCTATCACACTCTCCAGAATGAACAACCGGGAGTATAACTAGAATTTCTTCCACAGAGACACATCTTACTAGTGGTGAAAGGAATGTCTTCCTGTACAAAATTCCTGCGATGAGGTAGTAATATGTTGTCTTCAATTTTAATCTATTCTTAACCTTCCCCGATGGGTGGAACTCCACAATTGAGAGGTAGTGGATGAATGGATACATCCAATATGGGCATTGATCTATTTACATAACCTCACCTTCTTCAATACATGGGTGGAATAATTCTTAGGTAGTTCCTGCTGAAAGAAGACTAAACTTTGCTAACTGATCTGCTTTTACGTTCTCGGAACGTGGGATGTGTTGAATGGTGAAGCTTTTGAACTTTCCAATCTCGGTTTTCACCAACATCTGATATTGTTTCAAAACAGAATCTCTAGACTCAAAAGTCTCATTTACTTGAGATGTCATTACTAGAGAATCAGTTTTAACGTTCACATCTTCCATACCCAGCTCCCTTGCAAGCCTGAGACCTGCAAGCAATGCTTCATATTCTACTTGTTTGTTTGTGGTTGGGAAATAAAATTTCAAATCTTGAGCCAACCTAACCCCATTTGGGTTAATTAATACAACTCTCATTCCTGACGAGTTCCTTCCTAAAGCTCCATCAATGAAAATTGTCCAGGCTAGAGGTGTTCCAACCTCTTTCTCTGAGTTAGTTTTTTGTTGCATTGATCATAAAATCTGTAGCACTTGATCCTTAATTGTTATTCTGGGCACATAGGAGATATCAAACACACTATGTTTTATTGCCCATTTTGGCAATCTGCATGAATGCTCAGTTTTTCTACCACATCTTTTAATGGAAGATCTGTCACAACTTGAATAGAGTGAGCTAGGAAATTAGGTCGAAGCCTTCGAGCTGTTGTGACAAGCATCAATGCTAGCTTCCCAAGGACATGATATGGAGTTTTTGCATCTTTTAGTATCTTGCCCACATAGTAAACTGGGAATTGTTTCTTCTTCTCTGACAGACACTAAATTGGTTGCGACAGATCCACTCCAAGATAAAGAAAAAGATCTTCTCCTTCTTATGGGCTTTGAAGCAAAGGAGTTGATGTTAAATATTTTTTGAGCCGGTCAAATGCAACATCACATTCCTTAGTCCATTCAAATTTTGCTCCTCCACGGAGAGTCTTGAAGAAGAGCAATCTTATCTCCCGAACAAGATATAAATTGTCTTAGGCATGCCATTCGTCCACCTAATTATTGGACTTCCTTAGATGATCTCGGAGGTTTCATTGATAGTTTACTTGGTAGTAGTCTAACTCACCTAGAGGGGGGTGAATAGGTTCCTTTGCTTTTTTTACTTATGTAGACTATTTTTAGATGTATTAGCAAGTTAGAATAAAGCACACAAAAAACACTTAGCTATTTATAGTGGTTCCCCAAGATAGTGTGTCTATGGGTAGTACATTTTCCCTCTACACCTTTCTAACAGTGTGTTAGACAAGGAAAATTCCTCCAAAACTAAGCTCAATGAGCATAAAATACAGATCCCTTAGGATCTCTCAGGTTTTCTCCAAAAGCCTACCTCAGGCCAGTAGCCCTACCACTCAGAATTTTCCAACTCCTACATCTCAGAAACCCTTCTGCCTTCCTAACTCAGGCCTATCAAGAATCCTTACCCCAGACTGGGAGAACAACCCTACACACTATGGCTCAAAAGTCCCTACAACTCAAAACTATAAAGTTCTTGCAGATATAATTTGTTAATCTTTTGCAACAGAAGAAGATATGTATAAACCATCAGCTTTAATCTTCTGTTTTAGAGCAGAACAGATGTTGTATTGAGCAGAGCTTGAAAAAGCTTCAATACTACTCCACTTGATCTTCCTCTTTAGTTGAAGGAAAATATCCACTTGTTCTTCTCAACTTGATCCAGCAAGAACAACCTGTCTCCCTTGAATGATTTACTGTCAGCTTGAGAGAGATTACTGAACTTCTTGTGATTTCTCTTACCGCTACAGCTTGCTCTTTGTCACCGTTAAAGTATTTCTATATGAGATGTGCAAGCTTACTGTTATGTTGACCTATCATTCCCTTTTATACCTCCACCAGGCATCAACAGCTTTTACCATTTTCTAGTCATAGCATGGACATGAATAAAATAACTTATCTTGCTTTCTTGCCATTTGCACCAAAAAATTATCCCGCTAGAGAGACATTCATATTTGAAATTGTCTCAGCGGATGGGCTCAGACAGGCTCCAGTCTCAGCGGGGGAGTGGACTTTGTCTTAGCGGATCCACTGTGACAGATAGTCTTCTAAGCTATTTTTCTTTATATGCAGCTCAGCTGAGACAGACTCCTTATTAGTGGCAATATAGCTGCATCTCAACAGTTCAGCTAAGAGCAGACTATTATCTTAGCGGTTTTGACAGTGAAAACCGAAGACCTATTCAAATATCTGGAATGAATTATGCCTGTATAAACATGATATAGAAAGGGCTTATCAAATACAATATGTACTTAGCATTGAGTGTGTTGCATCTTCAAATCTAGGGAACATTGAGGGCCAATATTACCATCAATCTCCCCCTATTTGAAGAAGGCAGAACATACACCAATTCTAAGATACATTAACACAATAAACATATTATGACATATAAAGAGATAGTAAAATGTGAAGTCATGACACCATAACAATATTATTTTTATCAAATATATAGGCAATATACAGCATGTAATGAGTATCAATACACAGAACATGTTAAGCATTAATACACATAATATATTAAGCATTAGTACCCAAAATAACTTAAGCATTAATACACATCATAAATTAAGCTTGACTTTAATTTGCTTATAAACACATGGTTTCAAAAATCAACTGAAGTACCAAATGTATTAGTGATAAAATGTCAATACATAATATTTCAGTTTTCAGTGCACAATTTTATCTAATGAAAATATAAACATTTGTTCATGATTTTCTCTTCTTTGATGCGTTTGAACTTTCATCTTGATAACCAACAACATCCTTTCGAGCAGCAACAACTTTCATCTCAGCAATCCTCTTCTTGTTCTATTGCCTCTTGAAGTATAGGAATGGATTTAGGATTTATTTGCATGACATTCTTTTAGGGTTGCTTTTCTTACCAAATTTTCTTTTAATACCCTTTCCCTTAGGGAATTTCCTTCTAAGGGCTTAATCAATTCCTCTGCTGGGTAAATCCAATCAATATTTTTGCATATCTGACCATGGTTTAGCCAAGCATTCAAGATTATGCCCTTCGAGTCATAACTCCAAGATTCGTAATCAGGATCTTTTGCTTGATCATGTCTATTTTTGGCCAAGAACTCCTCAACAAGCATGACTCCTTCTATCTTCCTCTTGGCTACAAGTTGTGCATCCTGTGCAATATTTGCTTGGGCTTGAAAATCAAAATCTTCTTATCTGAGATTGTCCAGGAGAGGCATATTTAGAGCAATTCTTGTTCCTTGAAGGACTTTGAGGGCAAGATCAGCATTGGTTTCAGCCTTGGTTTCCTCCCCCTTTCTTGCTTCTTCAAATATCTTTTGTTCAAGACCTTGAGTAGCAACTATCACAGATCAAGACAGAGTTTGGAATGCAATTTTTTCAAATCAAATTTTAGATCATCTTTCATTTTCTTAGCTTCACCAATCATAGTGGTAGATGTTCACCGCACATACTCTTCAATGTTATTTGAGGCCTTCTCAATCACCTCATCAGTTTAACTGACATAGTTCTTGATATAGCCCATGACTTACTCTAAATGTTGGAGACTTTTGTCCATGAATCTTAAGATGGTGTTCTGAGCTACAGCTGAATTTTCTGCAAAAACAAACCATTTTGTCATCTGGCTATATATGTAGGCAGTGTCTTCCTTTAAGCCCTTGATCTCAGTCATCACCTCATGCCTAGAAGTTGATACTAACTTATCTATGTATTACTTTATTGAGGACATATGGACATCAAGCATTGATTTGATTGAACTTAGGAGAAGTTGATTTGAATGTTGATGTTCAACAACTAATGCTTGCAGACTTGAAGGTTGTACAGACATCACTAGAGGTTAGTTGTTTTCTTGAGTTGCTTGATTAACAAACTCAATCAGAGTGGGTGGCTCATATGCATGGGTGGATGTGATATCTTGAGCTGGGACCATTGTATGCTCCCCCTCAGCCTGATCATCCATCTTTTCAGCAAACTCAACATCATCATCTTCATCATCAACAACATCATCATCATCAGCATCATCATCATCTTCAAAATCTAGCTTCTCCTACTCCCCCTCAGATGGAGCATCTTCTCAATTATGTTTCAAGAAACCTATTGGTTCATCAGGGATCAGACTGATCCTTCATTCAAGACTAGATATGATGAGATCAATCTTACTTTGGTAGTCTGTAGGACAGTCCATTTTCTCCTTGTCATGTCCTTCTGATGCTGTGAGGTCCTGAGGATTGGGAGCATTATTGTTGTCTCCAACATGATCTCCTTTGTCATGAGTATCACCATTACCTTCTCCATCATTCTCACCTTTATTACATGCATCCGTCTTTTCTTTACCAGAAACCTCTTGCTCATGATGCTTTTGATCTTGACTGCTGTCTGATCCCTTATCATCAATAGCAGGAGCATCCTCTACAGGATTTCTTGAGTCTGAAAAAGAACAGACCATTCTAACCTTCTTAGGTCCCTTAGATAACCTCTTTTTCTTATCCTTTTCCTCCGAGTGTTTACTCATGGGAAACACCCTTGTGAATTTATCAAGAGTTTTGATGTCCATTCTCTTGAGATAATGTATCTTATATGCTTTTGAGCTTTCATACTGGTCAGGATATGAATTGATGAGGTACTGAGAGATCAACCTTCCCAAGTTGGTGGCTTGGATACATTCTTTGATCCTCTGAAAGATAACCTGACCCCAGAAAGTCTTTTTCTTTAATACAATCCTATCCATTAGCTCAAACATATATTTGGATATAGTGTCATGGGAGCCAGGTTTGCAGAGAATGGCTTTGCTTACTATATTAGATAGGAGCATTCCACTTTTATTAAAATATTTTCTTTTCAGTGAGCACGTTTTGGCATCACTGTACTCACACCAATTCAGTGCCTTAACTCTGTCCTTTTTAGATACATCGTCCTATTCATCATGGCTTGTCGATGGAAACTTCAGTGCTTTCTCCAATCTTCTAGGGGAAATTTTAATCTTGTCACTTCCAATCCTAGATTTTAGAGAGCTTTTGGAAGAAGATAATTTCACATTGCTATAAAATTCTAGAACCTCAGTTCTCATAATTACAGATGGTTCAGACAAAAGGTATTCTAACCCTTGCTCTTCCAGCAACTGAATCACTTCCTTGATTTCAGTTGGGGCATGTTGAAATCCATTCCTAACAATCTCATAGCCATCTAGTAGATTTTTTGCATTCTTTGGTGCCATTTCTTGAGAAAGATGAGTCGCTGAGATGGGGAGGGGGGGAAGGTTGTCTCGACGGCTTAGTAGGGCTTAGGGTTTGTACAAAATTTAATCAATATTGCTCTATATATAGAGGTTTGGTTTAAGGGTTTATGTTTCCCATAGGAAGAGGTGTTGATTTGATTTAGTATTTAATTTAGTTAATGTAGCTAGCCCGTCTCAGAGAATCCGCTGAGATGGAGAAATAAACCGCTGGGATAAGGTAATGTCAACCGCTGAGACGTCTTAGGTGTCTCAGCGGTTCAGCTAAAACTCTCTCTGCTGTCTTAGTGGTTCAGCTAAAACTTTCTCAGCTTTTTCAGCTGAGCTCACTGCCTAACAGTGAGTTATTTAAGTAGGATTGTTCTTAGTCCTAATCATTCTAATAGGATTTTTAGATGGCAACATATCCTAGCAGAGATACAAAATCACATATACGGTGAACACTATGAAATGTTAATGACTATTCCACATTCAACATTCCCAACTCAATTTTAATGAAGTTAAATTTTGTCTCATCCATTAGCTTTGTAATGATATCAGCTACTTGATTGTTAGTTGGGACAAATTCAAGGCTAATATCTTCACTTTCTACATGCTCTCTAATAAAATGATATCTAATTTCTATATGCTTAGTCCTGCTATGAGAGACAGGAATCTTAACAATAGAAATTGCACTAGATGAGTCACAATATAATAGAGTGTGCCTTAACTTGAGGTTGTAGTCCTCTAGCTGGTGTTGTATCTACAATATCTATGCACAACAGCTCCCTACAGTAATATATTCTGACTCAGCAGTGGATGTGGCCACATTATTCTGTTTCTTAATGCTCTATGAAATTAGTTTCCTGCCTAGGAATTGACAAGTCCCACTTGTACTGTTCATGTCTTCCTTGCAACCTACAAAGTTTGCATCTGAAAAGCCAATTAGTTCAAAGTCATTATTTCTAGGGTACCAAAGGCCAAAATGTTTGCTTCCCTTAAGGTACATCAATATCCTCTTTGCAGTTGTGTAAGGAGATGCCTTAGGGCATGCTTGATACCTAGCACAAACACATGTGGCATACATAATATCTGTTTTACTAACAATCAGATATAATATGGAACCAATAATACATATTTACATGGATTCATCAAAGGGGTTTACCGTATCATCCTTGTCTAGGGAAATGTTGGACCCCATGGGAGTTTTCATGGTGGAGGCTGACTTCATCCCAAATTTCTTAATAAGGTCCATTGTGTACTTAGTCTCAGAGATAAAAATCCATTCATCAGATTGTTTCACTTAGAGTCCCAAATAGTACTTGAGCTCTCCCATACTGCTCATCTCAAAATTCCCATGCATATGGTTGGCAAACCTTTTGCAAAGGTTGTCATTAGTAGACCCAAAAATTTTTTGATCTACATAAATTTGGACTAGGACACACTTGCCCTTTGTTTCCCTAAGAAACAATGTACTATCTATCTTTCCCCTAAATGAATTTGTTCATGATGAGAAAGCTAGACAACATCTCAGACCAGGCCCTAGGGGCTTGCTTTAGACCATATAAAGCTTTCTTAAGTAAATAAACATGAGAGGTTAGAGTTGGATGAACAAAACCTGAGGGCTGCTCCACATATTGCTCTTCCTTCAGATTTCAATTTAGGAATGTAGACTTTACATCCATTTGTTAGACCTTGAACCCCTTGTGGGCAGCATAGGCAAGGAAGAGCCTTATAGCCTCTAGCCTTGCAACTGGGGCACATGTTTGGTCAAAGTCTATGCCTTCTTCTTGCTTGTACCCTTTGGCTGCCAATCTAGCTTTGTTCTTGATTATGACACCATTCTCATCTAACATGTTCCTGTAAATCCACTTGGTGTTAATTATGTTGTGACCTTGAGGTTTTGGCACCAACTTCTATACCTTGCACCTTTTGAATTATTGTAGCTCCTCTTACATAGATTGAATACACAAGGTGCCTTGATTGGCTTCCTTAAACTTGTTGGGCTCAACCTGAGATAGGAATCTCAGGAATAGAGCTTCATTGTGAGCCCTACTTTTGGTGATCACACCTTGGTTCTCATCTGCAATAATTACGTACCTTGGATGATCCCTCAGATGCCTAGTTGCTGCAGGCAATGTGTCAGCATCCTGTTGTACTTCTTCTGCATCAGATACTTCTTCAACAACCTGATCATCATTATCTTAAAGTACTTCAATCTCTAAATTGATTCTACTTGAGCTGGGTTTGTCTTTAATAAACAACTCTTGCATTTTCTAAACATTTCTTGTCAAAACAAGAGAACTGAACCAACCCTTTTAAAGTAGGCTAGTCTCATCAAACACAATATGCATAGATTCTTAGTCTATACGAGTCTTCTTGTTGAATACTCTATAGGTTTTATTATGAGAGCTATATCCAACAAGAATACCAACATTGCATTTTTCAGCAAACTTTATAAGTTGGGATTTTCCATTGTTTACAATGTAGCATTTGCAAGCAAAGATTCTAAATTATGAAATTGTTGGTTGTTTGCCTTTCAGAATTTCATAAGGGTTTTTCCCATTGGCCTTATTGATTGATTCTCTATTCAGAACATAACAAGTTGTATTGACTGCCTCCGCCTAGAAGTATTCTCGGAGTAAGGAGTCACTAAGCAATGTTCTCCCAGGCTCTATCAAGGTCTTATTCCTTCTCTCAGCCACTCCTTTTTGTTTTGGACTTCTGGGAGAGGAGAACTCTTGGGTGAGACCAAATTCTTCACAAAAGTTTGTCAATGAATAAGATTGAAACTCTGTACCATGGTCAGATCTAGTTTTGACCACAAAACATTGTAGTTTATTCTGAATTGCCTTAACATAGTTTATAAAGATTCTAAAGTATTAGATTTCTTCTTAAGGAAGAATACCCAAGTATACTTTGATTGATTATCCACAATCACAAGAGTATATTGCTTTCCACCTAGGCTCTGAATGGACAAAGGATCAAACAATTCTATATGCAACAGATATAGACATCTTTCAGTGTTTTTGGATCCAATACTTTTAAAGGTGGCCCTAGTTTGCTTACCCATTTGGCAAGCATGACATGGACCACTTTTAACACATTTAAAATTTGGACTACTCCTAACAAAATTTTAGAAAATAATCAATACATTGGCTTGTAGTTAATGTGGGCAAGTCTCTTGTTCCATTGGACACATAGAGTCTCACTCTCATTAGCTAAAAGACACACAGGAGATACAGAACTATTGCAAATTAAAGCTAAGCAATAAATATTCCAACTCCTAAGGCATGAGAGAATGACCTCTAAGTCAATTGAGTTTTTGATCCAGCACTTGTCATTGTGGAATTCAATGACATAGCCCAAGTCATATAGTTGACTTATGCTTACAAGGTTGCGCTGCAACCCTTCAATAAAAGCTACCCTTCTAATTGAAACGAGGTCATTGGTATTCATACCATATCCCATGGTGACTCCTCTATCAGAACCTCCAAAGCTGACTTTTGGTCCATTCATCACAGGTGTGTAATCTTGCAGAAGACTCCTTGTTCCTGTCATGTGCCTTGAGCACCCACATCCAAGTACCATATCTGATTTAGATGGGTACTTGAGTTAACATGCAAGATAGAATTTACTTAGCCTTAGGTGCCCAATTAACTTTGAGCCCTAGGTACCTATTAGCATAATAAGGAACACATCTACCTACAACATCCTTTGAAGGAAAGCTCTTCTTAGCAATAGGCACATTAGGGTTGTGCCAACAGTCAATGGCAAAGTGTCCCACTTTACCACAACACCAACATTCATGGATGTTGTACCTTCTTTTCTTGAAGTGGAAGGAGCATCAGAATGTTTATGTTCAGTGAAGAAGGTAGCAACATTCTTCATATTCCTGTTAGCAATCACTTGGCTTGTTGACTGCCAATAATTGGTCTTTGTAGCCATTATCTGACTGACATCAGTTGTTCTTAGTTTGGAAGCTAAGCATGAGTTGATGACATCAGATACTATACTGTTAGACTTCATTATAGGCCTGACAGCAGCCATGGGTATTGCTGGATGAGATTTAGAAGAAGTAGCTTCCTCACCCTTGAATGTGGGAACTGAAGTACCAAATACAAATGGTCCATGATGGGCCATTTGAATTTCCTCATGTGGAGCTTTCAAAGCACTCATCCCTATACCCTTTCTCTTACCATAGTTAGGAGTATTCTCCTTACTATACGAGCTTCCATTCTTCCAGTGACCATACATATTGTACTGGTCATACCTGTTAGAGGGAAGCAACACCTTTTGACTGGTTGTATGAGGCTTGGTTTCAGCCTTGCTCTTTCCTTTATTCCTTGCATCTACTTCTCCTTCATTGAAACCCAATCCCATCCTTTTTGTTTGGGAATAGAAGGTGTCAATGATGGGCAGTACAGATTTGGGCTTAAGGAATTGAGCCACTAAGTTTTTCTCCTTGAGAAGCTTCTCTTCAAGATCCTTGATGATCTGGTTCTTCTGCCTTATGGTGCTCAGTTGGATGATTGTTATTCCCTTCAACTGACTAATTTCTCTACTCATCTGAGCATGCTATGTAGCAGACTCAGTGCTTTCAGGCTTTACCTGCTGAAGGGAAGCAATTTCTAAAGCTTGCCTCCTGACAAGCTTCTTGCTCTTTTTTAGAGCTTCCAAAAGGGCACCATACTTATCAATCAATTGATTGACTTCCACCTCAGTTTTTGAAATACATTCATTACTAGATGAAGTTGTTTCAGATTCTGGAATTGACTCATAATAAGAAGAAGAAATGGAATGAATTAGTAACTGTTTAGGATCAAAATTGTCATAACTGTTTTCTCCTTTAGATATGCCCATCAAGCACGACATTCCTTGACATGTTCATCCACCTCAATGTCACAGTCTGAATGTGATAGAGGGTCCCTGATGCCTATCTTTGTAGATGGATAGTCCTCATCGTCAGTAGCTACAAACAACCTTATGTAGGCTTCTTCATCTTCATCAGAATCTGAGGATGAAGATTCAGATTCATTCCAGCTTCTTTCCTTCTTGGCTAGGAACGAATTTTCACCTTTCCTGTCATTTTGGTGATACTTCTTATTACCTTTTTCCTTTCTTTTGATTGGACAATCAGCTATGACATGTCCAGGTTTTCTGCAACAATAGCAAATAATATTACTTAAAATATGTTTAACAGGTTTGGATTCATACCTGTCACCATTGGGGTGCAACCTCCTAGGTTTTTTATGTTCCTTCTTGGTATGTGAAGAGGAGGAAGGTCTGTTCTTCCATTGTTTCCTCTTCATCAACTTCTTGAAGTGCCTGGAGAAGGCAACAAACTCTCCATCTGACAGGGATCTGTCAGATGTGCTGGGCTCAGAATTTTCTGAGTCAGCTTGCCTTCTTGGAGGAGAGGGAACTCTCTCCTTGCTCTTCATGGATCCCTCAGCTTTGAGAACCACAGATCTCTCCTTTGCCTGAGTCCTGGAAGTGGTTTCCTACTCCTTTCTTGCAGATAGCTACATCTTATATGAGAGCTGCTTTCCAAATATTGTGTTGGGAGGAGTATCAGTAAGCTTGGCCCCTTTCCAGATGACACATATTTTTGTGTCCCAATCACTAGTTAGAGACCTTAGGAACTTATCACTCAGCTATTGTTGTTGAAGACCCTTTCATAAGTCTTCAGCTCATTAACCTTCCTAAAGAATCATTCATAGCACACAACTATGGTTTCCAGGTTGTGCTGCCTGAACGCTTCATACTCCTGATTGAGGAGGCAATTCTTATCATCACTTACCTCTGCAGTACCTTCCATATACACAATGAGTGTATCACACATCTCCTTGGTTGTTTCATAGTGCACTATGTTTTGGAATGTGGAATCATCAATTGCACTTACTATGATATTTTGAGCTCTCTTATCCATAGTAGTAATGGCAATTTCATCCTTGGTCATTTCAGCATATGTCTTAGGCACTTGCCTAGTTGGGTCTATAGTGGAGGCCTTTAGGAACACAAAAGGGCCTTCCTTCACTGTGAGGTACATCTTAGGGTCTGAAGCATCAATAAATAGCTCCACCCTTTGCTTCGATATGCCAAAGGATTCTTTCCTGCATATTGGCAGCTTCATGGAGCCCATCTCCTTCTGAATTTTAGGAGCAGCCATGAAGTAGAAGTAGACTATACCTTTTAGGTTCTTGTCAGACTGTTTAGTCCTTTTTGACCAACCTCCCTCTGATACAACTTTGTAGTTTACTTGGTGTAGTCTAACTCACCCAGAGCAGGAGGGGGGATAGATTCTTTTGCATTTTCTACTTATGTAGACTGTTTTTAGATGTTTTAGCATGTTTGAATAAAGCACATAGAAAAGACTAAGCTATTTGTAGTGGTTCCCCAAGATAGTGTGTCTATGGGTAGTCCACTTTCCCTCTACACCTTTCAAATAGTGTGTTAGACAAGGTAAACTCCTCTCAAACATAGCTCAATGAGCTTACAACACAGATCCCTCAGGATCTCTCAGGTTTTCTCCAAAACCCTACCACAGGCCAGCAACCCTACTAATTAGAGTTTTCCAACTCCTACAGCCCAGAAACCTTTATGGTTTCCTACCTCAAGCCTATCAAGAAGCCCTACCTCAGACAAGGAGGACAACGCTACACACTCAAGCTCAAAAGGCCCTACAGCTCAGGACTATAAAGTTCTTACAGATATGATTTGATAAACATTTCCAACAAAAGAAGATATGTATAAACCATAGCTTTATTATTCTATTGTAGAGCACAGCAGATGCTGTATTGAGCAGAGCTTGAAAAAGCTTCAATACTGTTCCACTTGATCTTCCTCTTCAGCTGAAGAAAAAGATCCACTTGTTCTTCTGAACCTTATCCAACAAGAACAACCTGTCTCCCTTGAATTATTTGCTATCAGCTTGTGGAGATTATTGAACTTCTTTTGATTTCTCGTACCGCTAGAGCTTTCTCTTTGTCGTCGTCAATGTTTTTTATATGAGATGCGCAAGTTTACTAATTCATTGACCGATTATTCCCTTTTATACCTATACCAGGCATCAATGGCCCTTTCCATTTCCTAGTCATAGCATGGATAGAAATAGAATACCTTATCTTGCTTTCTGGTCACTTGCGCCAAAAATAGATCCCGCCAGAGAGACATTCATATTTGAAATTGTCTCAGCGGATGGGCTGAAACAGGCTCCAATCTCACTGGATGAGTGGACTTCGTCTAAGCGGATCCGCAGAGACAGATAGTCATCTCGGCAGTTTTTCACTATATGCAGCACAGCTGAGACAGACTCCTCTCAATGACAATATAGTTGCATCTCAGCAGTTCAGCTGAGACCAGACTGTTGTCTCTACGGTTTTGACAGTGAAAACCAAAGACCTATTCTAATATCTGGAATGACTTAAGCATGCATAAACATGTTATTAAAAGGGCTTATCAAATATAAGATGTACTTTGCATTGAGTGTGATGCATCCTAAAATCTAGGGAACATTGAGGGGTAATATTCCCAACAGTCATGTCTAAGTTCTCTTTCACCTTTTCAGGATTTGGTTCCAACCCCTCCAAAGTAAGGAGAAACCAAGAAATTTTTGTATACTTGCTCCAAAAAAACATTTCAAAGGATTCAACCTCTTGTAGAAGGTTCGAAGAGTTGTGAATGTCTCAATGTGATCATTGAGGTGAGTAGAGAAGGTTTTAATTTTTATTAAGAGGTTGTTGACATAGACCTCAATATTTCTACATTTTTTATTTTTGGAAACTGTTTCCACCATTTTTTATACGTTTCTCCAGCGTTCTTCAGCTCGAAAGGCATTATTAGATAACAAAACATTCGTCATTTGTGAAACAAGGGGTGTGAGGGATGTTAGGCTTATGTATTCTTATTTGGTGATAGTCAAAGAATGCATCTAAGAAGCTCATGCATGAATACCCTATCGCAGAATCAACTAAAGAATCTGTCCTAGGCAAGGGGTAACAATCTTTAGGATATATTTTATTGAGCTTGTTAAAGTCTACACACATACGCCATTTTAACCAGCTTTTTTCACCATTACAACGTTTGACACCCAATCTGGGTATTGAATCTCTCAGATGAATTTAGCTTTAAGGAGCTTTTCCACCTCCTCCCAGATTGGCTGAGCTAGAGTCACTGCCACCGCTCTCATAGTTTTCTTGATTGGAATGAATTTTGGGTTGATGCTGGGATGGTGGAAAGCAACGTTAGGATTGACTCCTAGCATGTCATCTACTGACCAGGCAAAGACATCCAGGTTCTTTAGAAGGCATGAGATAAGAAGGATTTTACCCTCTTCAGGCAACTCCACATTGATAGAGAGCTTCTTGATCCTATCTTCTTCATCAATTGGAAAGGCTTGAGTCGCCTGGGCAAGTTCCAGGCGAGCTCCATCCTTAGCATCTTTCTCTATTGTCTCTTCCGCAACTTCATCATGATCAGGATGTAGATGTGCTGGAGAAGTCTCATACATCTTTGGAGCAGGTGATTTGGTCACGTTGACCGTCTTTACATAGCGTTCCCAAGATTTCCACGTTTACCATCTTTACATAGCATTCCCGAGATTTCTTAGGATCACTCCTGATTCGGTATTGTTTCCCATTCAGAGCAAACATACATCTAGGTGGAAAATGGAAACCACCGCTTGATATTTGTTCAGGATTGGACTTTCGAAGATAATGTTGTTGCTACTTGGAGCATCAACGACTATGAACTAAATCAGCTTCTTGATTCCACCAAGTGTCGCTAAGAGCGTGACACTTCCTTCAACCTCTTTTTTCTCTCCAAAAAATACATAGAGTGGCCCTTCGATGGAGAGTAGAGTCTTTCCAGTCTTTAGGGTCTCATATGCCGATTTGAACTAAAGGTTCACTGAGATTATGATATCATCCAAAATTATTTCCACTGTACAATTCTCGATTACCGCCTTATTGACAACAACATCATTAAAGGGATTGTCGGTTGGTGGAATATTATCCTGCACAAAGGTGATCTACCCACTAATAGGAGAATGGGAGGAGGTAGCAGTGCCCTCTGATCGGTAGACTCTTGCGAGACTAGCTTTTCGGGAAGATTTGAGTCTTGCTCCTCCATTAATGCAGAAGAGGTAACCCAAGGCACCCTCATCATTAGTTTCTATGCATTCATTTAGATAACCAGCATTGCCAAGATGGTCAACGTCATCTACTTCTTTACATTCCTAGTGATTTTTTGCTACTCCTTTGTTCTTAGAAGTTAAAGCCTTTGTAGAATCTCCTCTCAGGACTAAGTCATGTAACTTCCCTTCTTTCAGGAGCTTCTCCACCAGCATGAAAAGAGCTCAACATTTTTCTGTCAAATGCCCTTTCTCCATGTGATGTTCACAGTAAAGTGAGAGATTTCACAATTTCGGATCTGGTTGCATAGGAGTAGGCATTTTGTAAAAAGGTTGCTTTTGAAGCACTTGAACACCCTCGCTCATGGGCCGGTTGAGTGTGGTAAAAGATTCTTGAGACTCATCGAAAGAAGGCTATGAGAAGGTTGGGAGAGGCGATTGGCAGAATTGGACTTAATGGACAGGCGTTGATTGAAGAGATGGAGCAACCAGGGTTGGCATCAAAGGTCCTTTTGGTTGGAATTGCTGATGACCCTAGTATGGACTGTGATGGTGGAAGTTCCTTCACCTTTGAGTGGGAGGTTGGAACTCTTGGCGAGGAGGTTTTGTCGACTACTGAGCAAGAAAGAAACCAGCAAATTCCTTCTGGCTGGCACTGGATGTCCGGTTGGAGACATAGTTGGGGTTGCTGATTTTACACACTATGAATCGGTTGACAATCAAAATTAGCTCTTGATAAGAGCTGGGATCTCAAGTGGCGACCTTCGAACTTGAGAGGGCCTTCCTGGAGACCTTTACTTAGGCCACCATATAAAGAGAGTGATCAAGATCTCTTATCCCGAGGATCCCTTTTTGGATGCGATCCTCTAAGCAAGCTAGATTCTCTCTTTCTCCCTGCTTGATTCTATAGAAGGGTCAGGGCAGCTCATCCTTTTATTAAAGGTTACAAACCTCAGGATGAGCTCTTTCCTAAGAATAGCAAAGCGAGTGATAGATTGGGGAGGGAGCTTGTAGAACCACTACCGTTCTTGCCCATTAAGGGAGGTGATCAGGAGTTTGCACCTCATCGCATCTGAGAGATACCTCCGAGCGACAGCGGTCTCAAAATCCTGCAGGTGATAGACTGGGTCACTCTTTTCGGTGAACATATGCAGTCGAGGCTCCCTGAAGCCATTGGGAATAAGCTCCCAATAAACTCTAACATTAAAGGAGAAGCTTCTTCCGCTTCAACAATATTAGAAGGAGCATAAGGAAAGGAAACAACAAAAGATGGAGGATAGGCATAATCCTCCGGGAAATTCAGCACTCGGGTTGGGGTTCCCGGGGCTGCTACTCTGAAAAAATCATGGCGAGCAAACTCCTCATCTTCAGACCGTAGACGGGCTGCGGTGTTGGAACCTTAGTTTTGATTTGAGTTAGGATCCATCCTTATGATCATAACACAACTTATAACTTAGATCAAACTCCCTCAAGTCAGAAGACTAAGAAAATAATATAAATATGATGTGATCGAATCAGAAGAAAATAACATAAGAAAAATATAAGTTCTCTGGGTTCGATGAACGGCTACCTGCGATCGATGAAAGGCAAGCAGCGATCGACGAATTATATGTATTCTGCGTTCGACGAACTCCAGCCGTCTCAGCGGTCGACGATCTGGTCTCAGCGGTCGGCGATCCGGTCTCAGCGGTTCAGCGGTCGACGAACAGACCTCGTCTCAGCGGTCGACAAAAAGCTGCGTTCGACGAACTCAAGTCTGCATTCAACGAATCTTCAACAGAAGCTCAGAACGAAGAATCAATTGTTCAGATCGATGAACTTGAAGCTGAGCTCGACGATTTTATTATCAGAAATTATAATTCTTCTTTCTTAGCTCGACTAAAATTATATATATGCTATCAGATTAAATAAAGCAATATTTTATTTCTATTTATATATATTGCTATATATATTGCTGCCATAAACATTATAGCCGTTACAGCACTTAATGTTATAGCCGTTGCAGACAACAGTTTATCTTCTTGAGGAGTCAAGATAATTAAAGAGACTTTATCTCTTTCCCTTTCCCAAAAAGAGGAATTTAAAATAAAGAGAGAAGCTCTTCTGATTATATAAAGACAAAGAAAAAGAAAAGAGTAGCGAGAGAGAGAGACAGAGCACACAGAAGACACGACACAAGCAAAACAGAGAACAACATATTATTCTATCTTGTTTTGTTTTGCTAACTCTTCTCTGCAGATCTTCTTCATCCTGAGACACCTATCAAGATCATTTGTTCAGGATCTTAACTGCAGAATAAGAAGAAAGGAATACTACATCCAAAAGAAGAAGCTTCACCACCTGAACATCAACTCTAAACAAATCAGGGGGTGCTCTTCAACATCTTCATCAAAGATCCATACTCAACAACCTATCAGGATCTCTAGAGTCTTCTCAGAAAAAAGAAGAACACCTTAACCTTTTTTGTTTTCTTTATTCCTTCCTTCCTGTACAAAGGGTTATAACTCCCTTCAAAAGTTAACTCCTGGTGACAGGGCACCTTAGCAAAAACCTACAATTTGGTTAGAGCACCTGATCAAAAGCTCACTTGGTGTGTGGACACATGATCAAAAACCCCTTGGTGGCATGACAACTGATCAAAAAACCTATAGTGGATTCCTACCAGTGGGTAGAAGAGTTGATGTACCTAGGTTGATTGGGGAACTACCATATTTCTTGTGTCTTCTGGTTTGCCTTTCTTGTTTTTTTTATTGCTGTGCTGTGATCTGTTTGTGTTTATTCTTCACTCAGCATTACACTTATATATATATGACTATTTTGAAATAAGATTAAAAAGGCTTTAATAAAGAAAATGATATTATGAACTAAACTTCCTTTCAATTGGTATCAAAGCAAGGTTGATTATATTAATCACCTTCAACTGATATTCAATTGCACTTTCAATTGGTATCAGAGGGTAGTTGATTTTATATACAGGCTAACACCTGAATCACAAAGATCACTTAGTTTTTAAAGTTTTCCTAAAAATCTAATGGCACAAGAAAATTTAATCACTTCTTCCACTAACTGTATTTATGATGCAGAACCATTTGCAAGTCTAAGTGAAGAAGAAGAAGAGGAAGAACAAAAGGCCAGAAGATTCTGCATGTTGGCCATATATGGCTCAAACCACTACTCAGATGCAGAATTTGAATCAGATAATGTAAATGAGGTAACTTCAAATCCCAACTCTACCTCTGAAAACTACAAATCAGATCTTAAGTTAACACATACAGATTTAATAAAATCTGATAAAGAAATAAAGGAATTAACAAAAATAAATAATTTGACGCCTGAATATAACAATCTTAAAGAAGATTTAAAAATATCAGAAAAACAAAATATGTTCTTGAAAAATAAATTTAGACAATCTTTTAAAGAAAAAGAAATATTTTATGTTCAACAAAATCAGAAAATATTTTCAAATCTATATTTTAATGAGATAAAAAGGCCAATTATAAGGCCTGACTAGTTTTTCACCATTAAACTCCATTCCTAATCAAACAGATTTAAATTCTAAGATTTAATTAATTTTTCTATCTTAAAAGCAAAGTCAGATAACTTCATGTTCTTACAGAGTTTTCTCCAAAAATCCTGTTTGAGCATTCTACTCAAGTTGCATTGATTAAAAATAATCATAGCACTGAGTGTGAGTCTCTTCTGATAAGGAGATTCTGCAGAAGGAAGGTATCAGGCAATGTACAAACCGGGGTTCGCCTGGCTCCACCCCCTAGACCTCGCAGGGTTTAGGGTAAGAACCGATCTCGCCCCGAGATCCACCCCCTAGACCTCGCAGAGCGGCATTACTAGAAAGCATAGGCGAGAGCGCTGGGGCGTGGTCTCGGCAGTTGGTGTAGGGCGAAAGCTAGAAGGGTAAGAACCGATCTCGCCGAAGTGCTCGGCGAGATGTGTCATGCCATGGGCTCTGCGAGACTCCAGAGGTCGCAGAGGCGACAGGAACCCTCGCATACAGTGTGGCGAGACCAAGAGGCATTCCTGGTCTCGCAGACCCCTCTTTTAGCTGAAAGGAAGTTAGAATTACCCTCTTGCCCCTGGAGGCCTGCAAATAGCCACCCCGAACAGCGGAGTTTGGCTGTTAGCAGACCAAATTGGGGTACAAATAGCAAAACTAAAAGGCGGAGTTCCGCTATTCGTAGACCAGTTCAGAAAAACTATAAATAAGACCCAAAGGGCACCTTTGGAGGGATTCCAGTTTTTGGCTTCTCTCTCCTTAGGCTATCCTTGCCGAGACTCCCCTGAGCTCTCCAAGGTGCCCGGGCCTCAGCTTCGGCTCTGGAGGGGAAGCAATCTAAAGATCTTCCGGGTGTGTGGTGGGACCTCCCTGCTGAGTTAAGGGTCTGTGTTAAGTTCTGAGACCCCGACGTACTTTTTCCACGGGATAAGTAAGTGTTGGTCGCCCCCCAACCTGTTGGGGGCCCCGAGCTCCACAAGGAACCAGTTTCTGGTTTCAACATTCTTGGTGCGGTGAGCGTGGAGTGTGGCTAGTACAGGAAAGTCTCTAGGAGAAAGCATGGCGGGCGAGGATGAGCGAGATGCAGGGTTCAGAGGTTCGCCACCCGCAGGGTCGCCAGTGACGATGGATATGCTGGCCGAGCTCAAGAAGGATATGATTGGAGCCTTTCAGAGCGCCATAGCCTCGGCGCTGGGTGGTTTCGCTACCCCGGCCCCTCAGATGGCTCCTCCATCCGGGGGCTGCGAGAACGCCCCAGGCCAGCGAGCGGGCAAGGAAGCAGCGGCCCAGGAGGCAGGCCGAGATCTCGCGGGTCGCGAGCTCTTCCCCAGTCCAGTAGGTGCGAGCGAGATCCGACCAGAGTGGTCTCGGCAGGAGGGGTCTTGGCAACGGTGTTCTCGGCAAACCCAGGGGTGGCAGAGGGAGCCTCGGCAGGAGGTTCTGCAGGAAGAGTAGAGCCAGTTCAGAAGGTGAACGGGGGAAGTCCCTTTTGTGAGTTGGTGCTCTCGGCACCACTCCCCGAGGGGTTCAGGGAACCAGCCATGACCTTGTATGTTGGGAACAGCGATCCCGTTCCCCACCTGCAATGGTTCGAAGATATGGTCTCGATCAGACCCATATCGGACGCCTTCAAGTGCCGACTCTTCGCCACCACCCTGAAAGAGAAGGCGAGGGACTGGTTCTACCAGTTACCCTCAGGTTCGATTTATGCTTTTGAGGATTTGCGTAGGGGGTTCCTGCTGCGTTTCTCCACCTTGAAGAAGAGGAAGAAAGACCCAGAGTCTCTCTTCAGTATCAAGCAAAAACAAGGAGAGTCTCTAGCCCAGTATCTGGAGCGATTCAGGGAAGAGGTCCTCCTCATTCAAGAGGTACCTGGGCACACGCTCCAGCTGGCCTTTATGGTGGGGCTGCGAGAGGGTTTCTTCAAGATGGATCTCAAGAGGAGGGCCCCTCTTTCCTATGAAGAACTAATGGAGCGAGCGGCGGAGGAAGTAGACGGGGAGGCAGCTAACCCCGAGTTCACAAAGAGATTGGCACGGCTGAGCGAGCCGGAGAATAGGCACCCCAAAGGAAGAAGAAGGGAGGAGGTCAGGGCCCCGGAGTTGGGGTGGAGACAGCAAGGTGGTGGAATGCAGGGCCCGGGAAGGGGGTTCCACCACGGAGGAGGTAACTTCCAGGGAGGACAGGGGAGACCCCATCAGCTGGGGTGGAGGCAGGGCCCAAGGCCACCTCCTCCCCCGCCCCATCAAGCAATGGAGATCGGGAGAGGAAGAGCGGGAAGAGGAAGAGGGGCGGGGGCCGGAGGAGCCGGTCCCAGAAGGAGGCACAGAGGAGTAGGAGTCGAGGGGAGGGTGGCGGCGCTGCCCTATTGTGACTTCCACCAGGAGGAAGGCCACGCGACCGCCACCTGCCCGGAGTTTCTAGAAATGAGAGGGGCAAGGGGACCAGCACCACAACCGCAGCAGCGCCCGGTAAGGATCGAAGAAGTCCTCGCCCAGGAAGACGAAGAGGAAAGATGCAAAGATCGGGTGGACGTAGGAGCCCGGGGGGGAATCGGGGTGATCCACGGAGGGGTGGGAGTTGAGGCGACCCGGAAGGCGAGCCTCCATGCTATGTACCGTCGGAGCGTAGCTTCGACATCCCAAGCCCCGCCCCCGGTGGAGAGGATCACCTTCTCCCAAAAGGACATGCCCGGTCATGAAGACCCGTTCTGCGATGCGCTGGTTATCCAAACCGCCATCGAAAACTTCACCGTCTCGCGGATCTTGGTGGACAACGGCAGCTCGGTCAACGTTATCTTCAAGAAAGCATTTGACGAGATGAAGGTAGAGGCCCGAAGGGTGTTGGCCTAGGATGGCCCCTTGTTTGGTTTTTCGGGAGAGAGAAAGGAGGTGGAGGGAGGAGTAGGACTCCACGTAACCCTCGGGGGGCAATCGCGGAACTGCCGTTTCGTGATTGTGGACGCCCCAAGCAGCTATAGCGCCATTTTCGGTCCGCCTCTTATTAGTGCATTTAGATGCGTCCCTTCCACCCTACACCAGTGCCTAAAGTTCAACACAGGTGGAATCCAGGTCCGAGTCAGGGGAGACCCCAAGGTGGCGAGGCAGTGCTACGTGACGGCCGTCAACACCATCTCCTGGATGGGGGGAGCGGAGGAGTGGGATAAGAGGATGGAGAAGATGACCGAGGCAGGGGAAGAGGATGAAGGAGAAGAGGGAGAAAAGGGGGAGAAAGTTCAGGCCCGGGAAGGGGTCGAGGTAGGGCCCTGGGCGGAGAAAGGAGGAAAAGAAGAAGGAGGAAAGGCCGAGAAGAGAAGGGTGGAGGAGGTGATGGAGATGGAAGGGGAGGAAGGAGGAGCCCAGGAGCTCGCCGACGAAGGAGAGAAGGAGAGGCCTTGGGGGGAGCAGTCGCGGCTGGAGGCCGTAGACGAGGTCATCGAGCTGGAAGTCGTCACCCGACTGGGGGTGATAGAGAAGATCCGGGTCAGCGGAGAGCTCAACTCGGAGGAGAGGGCGGAGATCCTCGCCTGCGTCCAGAAGAACGTGGACGTCTTTGCCTGGAGTGCCGCGGAGATGCCCGGAATAGACGCGGATGTGGCCTGTCACCGCCTCAACCTCGAGCCCGGCGCCCGCCCCATCCGCCAAAGGAGGAGGCCCACTGCAGACAAGATGGAAGGGCCCATCCGCGAGGAAGTGGAAAAGCTTCTGAAAGCAGGTTTTGTAAAGGAGATCCAGTACCCAGGCTGGGTCTCCAACGTCGTCATGGTAAAGAAAGGTGGAGGTAAATGGCGAATGTGTATCGATTTCTCTTTGCTTAATAAATCATGCCCGAAGGATTGTTACCCCCTGCCTAGAATCGACGCGCTGGTTGACTCAGCCGTCGGTTTTCATATGATGTCTTTCTTAGATGCTTTTTCAGGTTATCATCAGATCCGCATGCATCCCCCTGACATCAAGGATGTCTCCTTCATCACGAGGGAGGGATGCTACTGTTATAGGATGATGCCCTTCGGGCTCAAGAATGCGGGGGCCACATACCAAAGGATGATGGACCGGGTTTTCCGTGAGCAAAGGGGGAGAAACCTGGAGGTCTATGTCGATGACCTCATGGTCAAGAGCCGAGGTCTTGAATCCCACCTCCGCGACCTCGAGGAAACTTTCGAAACCCTACGGAAGTTCAAGATGAGACTCAACCCGTCGAAGTGTGTCTTCGGAGCCAGTCGAGGAAAATGCTTGGGCCACATGCTCACCCCGGCTGGGGTGGAGCCTAACCCAGATAAGGTCAAGGCAATCCTCGAGTTGGCACCCCCAAGAAATGCTAAGGAGGTCCAACGCTTGACGGGAAAGTTGGCTGGGTTAAGTAGATTTCTCTCCAAGGCAGGGGAGAGATGCTCCTCTTTCTTCAAGGTGTTACGGGGTAATCAAAAGTTCGAATGGACCTCCGAGTGCGAAAAGGCCTTTCAAGCGTTGAAAGAACAACTGGCCAAGGCTCCGCTACTGCAAGGGCCGAGGTCGGGGGAAGACTTATCCCTATACCTGGGGGTAGGGTTGGAAGCCGTGAGTTCGGTGCTTGTCCGGGAAGAAGGGAGGAAACAGCTGCCAATCTATTACGTAAGTAGAGTGCTGAGGAAGGCCGAGATTAGATATCCTATCTTGGAGAAGCTGGCCTTCGCTCTGGTAGTGTCGGCTCGGAAGCTCCGACCCTATTTCCAGGCACATTCCATAAAGGTAGTAACCGACCACCCCCTCCGCAGTATCATGGAGGGAGTAGAACACTCCGGGAGGTTGGCTAAGTGGTCGGTAGAGTTGAGCGAGTTCAATATCTCTTATGTACCGAGGGTGTCCATGAAAGCACAGGCGGTGGCAGATTTCCTGGCGGACTACGTTACTGAGGTGGACGAGTCAGAACTACCCCATCCGGTGCCTTGGAAGATGTTGGTAGATGGAGCATCCGGACGGCATTCCTTTGGTGGAGGGGTGATCCTGGTCAGTCCCCAAGGGACCAGGATAGAGCAAGCAATCCATTTCCACTTTCCCCTCACCAATAACCAGGCAGAGTACGAGGCGGTGATAGCAGGTCTCCGCTTGGCCCAGGAGCTAGGAGTACAGGATGTGGAGGTCTCGACGGACTCCATGGTCGTTGCTTGTCAAGTCAAGGGAGAGTTCGAGGTCAAGGAGCCGACCCTCCAGAGGTACTTGTAAAAGGTCAAGGGGGTGGTGGGGCAGTTCCGAACTTTTTCCATCAAGCATGTCCCCAGAGAGGAAAGCACTCAGGCAGACTTCTTGGCTAAGTTTGGCCCTCAGGGTGGGGAAGCCCTGTCAGAACTCTTCCGGCCCTCCATTGAGGAAGGAGAGCTCATGGAAGTAGATCAGCGGGCGTCGTGGATGGACCCTTTTATTGTTTTTCTAGCCTCGGGGAGGTTCCCCGAGGGGGAAATTGACAAGCGGCGACTCAGGTATAAATTGGCCTACTATTCCTTGCATGCAGGGACACTTTATAGAAAGACACTCTCAGGTCTCCTAGCCCGTTGTGTCTCGGAGGAAGAAGTCCCAAGAGTCCTGGAAGAGATCCACTCGGGGGAGTGTGGCAGCCACTCGGGAAGCCGGACCCTGGAAGGGAGGGTTCTGAGGCAAGGTTACTTCTGGCCCACCCTCAGCAAGGATGCGGCCGAGTTCTCCAGAAGGTGCCCCAAGTGTCAGCTCTACGCTCCTCTTCAACTCCTCCCAGCTCAGAGGTTGAGAACGATCACGGCCCCTTGGCCGTTCGCCATTTGGGGATTGGACCTGGTAGGACCTTTCCCCTTGGCAAGCGGTCAAAGGAGGTTCTTGCTGGTGATGATCGATTATTTTTCCAAGTGGATCGAAGCAAAGGCGCTAGCCAAGGTAACCACTCAGGTAGTAAAGAATTTTGTTTGGGGGGAGATCATTTGCAGGCACGGGCTCCCTCTCGCCATTGTCACGGATAATGGGCCACAGTTCGCCAGCGATGAATTCGTCAGCTTCTGTACCCAACTTGGCATAGATCTCAGGTTCGCGTTGGTCCACCATCCAAGGAGCAACGGGCAGGTGGAGGCGGCAAACAAAATTATAGTGAACCTTCTCAAAAAGAAGATCGAGAATCTTAGAGGAAGTTGGGTAGAGCAACTACCCTCGGTCCTCTGGGCTCTGAGGACCACTCCAAACACAGCCACTGGGGAAACCCCGTTCAAGCTATCTCACGGATCCGAGGCCGTCCTCCCGGTCGAATTTGAAGTCAAGACGCCTAGGGTGGCCGCCGCAGAAGAAGGAGATGAAGAATGGAGGGTAAGCAACGAAGAAGGCCAACGGTTGTCTTTGGACCTGATAGAGGAACTCCGAGACTTGGCTACCATTAGGCAAGAAGAGGTAAAGAGGCGGATGGACAAGTATTTCGACAAGTACATACGAGTAAAGCATTTCCTGAAGGGGGACTTGGTACTGAAGAAGGTTGACGCGGCGGGAAGGGGAGCCACAGTGGGTAAGCTCAATCCCAATTGGGAGGGCCCATATATTGTAAGTGAGGTGCTGAAGTCGGGGGGGTACCACCTCCAGGATGTGGAAGGGGTACCTCTCGGCCGAGCTAGGAACGGGGACGACTTGAAGCGTTTCTATCCATGAAGTTCTCATGTAACCTGATCTCTATGAACTATTTTCACAGGCAGTGTCTTATATTAATCCTGAGTTCCAAGTAACAAATGAGGATGCTGGATTGCCCCGGATGATCCCGCTACCAGGCTCTCGCTAGCTGGTAGGGCCGGTTGAACTCGCGGAGAGGCTGGCAAGGTGATAAGCTCTTTATGCTGGATTGCCCCGGACGATCCCGCTACCAGGCTCTCGCTAGCTGGTAGGGCCGGTTGAACTCGCGGAGAGGCTGGCAGGGTGATAAGCTCTTTGTGCTGGATTGCCCCGGACGATCCCGCTACCAGGCTCTCGCTAGCTGGTAGGGCCGGTTGAACTCGCGGAGAGGCTGGCAAAGTGATAAGCTCTTTATGCTGGATTGCCCCGGACGATCCCGCTACCAGGCTCTCGCTAGCTGGTAGGGCCGGTTGAACTCGCGGAGAGGCTGGCAAGGTGATAAGCTCTTTATGCTGGATTTCCCCGGACGATCCCGCTACCAGGCTCTCGCTAGCTGGTAGGGCCGGTTGAACTCGCGGAGAGGCTGGCAGGGTGATAAGCTCTTTGTGCTGGATTGCCCCGGACGATCCCGCTACCAGGCTCTCGCTAGCTGGTAGGGCCGGTTGAACTCACGGAGAGGCTGGCAAGGTGATAAGCTCTTTGTGCTGGATTGCCCCGGACGATCCCGCTACCAGGCTCTCGCTAGCTGGTAGGGCCGGTTGAACTCGCGGAGAGGCTGGCAAGGTGATAAGCTCTTTATGCTGGATTGCCCCGGACGATCCCGCTACCAGGCTCTCGCTAGCTGGTAGGGCCGGTTGAACTCGCGGAGAGGCTGGCAGGGTGATAAGCTCTTTGTGCTGGATTGCACCGGACGATCCCGCTACCAGGCTCTCGCTAGCTGGTAGGGCCGGTTGAACTCGCGGAGAGGCTGGCAAGGTGATAAGCTCTTTATGCTGGATTGCCCCGGACGATCCCGCTACCAGGCTCTCGCTAGCTGGTAGGGCCGGTTGAACTCGCGGAGAGGCTGGCGAGAAGGAGGGTCCTCGGCAGTAATTAACAAAGAGAAAGTGTTGGGGTCCCTGAATGTTTTGAAAATAAGAGGACGACCTCTCGCTGGGCGAGAAGGAGGGTCCTCGGCAGTAATTAACAAAAAGAAAGTGTTTGGGTCCCTGAATGTTTTGAAAATGAGAGGACGACCTCTCGCTGGGTGAGAAGGAGGGTCCTCGGCAGTAATTAACAAAGAGAAAGTGTTGGGGTCCCTGAATGTTTTGAAAATAAGAGGACGACCTCTCGCTGGGCGAGAAGGAGGGTCCTCGGCGGTAATTGACAAAAAAAAAAGTGTTTGGGTCCCTGAATGTTTTGAAAATGAGAGGACGACCTCTCGCTGGGCGAGAAGGAGGGTCCTCGGCAGTAATTAACAAAAAGAAAGTGTTTCGGTCTCCGAAATGTTTTGAAAATAAGGGGACGACCTCTCGCTGGGCGAGAAGGAAGGTCCTCGGCACATGTTAACAAAGAGAAAATGTTTGGTCTCCGAAATTTTAGAAAACGAGGGGACGACCTTTCGCGTGGTGAGAGAAAAGGTTCTCGACAGATATAAGATAAACTAGAATGAAAATAAAATCTAAGGAAGGCTAAGTGAAAAAAGGAAGCGATGCACAAAATTTCCATTCAAGAGAAGAGTTTAGTTACAAATGGGCGGCGATCTCGCCAACCCCAAAATTTACGACAAATAAAAACAGAAGGAGTTGCGCTCTCTAGTCCTCGCCAAAAAGCTCCTCGTCGTCATCGTCATTCTTTACTGGCGGAAGCGGCCGGAAGAGCTCCGACACGATATCCTCGACCGTCACGCTCTCGGCCTCGGCAACCAGCAACCCAGCACCTTTCATGGCCTGAAAGACGAAGCGTGCCGCATTCGTCGACTCCACGCGAAGTGTTTCGTCGCGATCGCGCCTCTCTTCCTTTAACCGGCGAGGAGTAGGGGGAAGGGCAGCCCGAGCGAGATCACGATTGAGAGCTTTCAACGTGGCAACCTCACCCTCCAAGCTCAGGACCCGAGCATCCGACAACCTAGCCATCTCGGCATCCTGGAAGCAAAAAAAAAAAAATGCGTAAGGAAAAAAGTAGGAAAAAAGGGAGAAGCAGGGTTGATGAATGACTCACCACTCCGGTCTCGGCGGAGGCTAACTTGTCCGTGAGATCACCCACTTTCGCCTGCGAGACCTTGAGGGCCTCGGCGAGCTCGGCGCACTCGTTCTCCAGCTCCAGGCACCTGCGGCCCGTCATGTGGGCGAGTTCCACTGACCGCAACTGGGATCTCGCGCTTTCATAAGCGAGACCCCGTGCGGTCGCTTCTGTATAGGCCGCGGCGTCCTCGCGGCCATATAAGACATAGGATAGATTGAAGGCATGGGAGGTCACCTCGTCCATCTCCATCCAAGTGGGAAGAATAGAGGAGACGTCGACCCGGTTGGCCTCCTCCCTCCAGCGCACTAAGCGCTCGCCGGTTTCATCCTTGGCTCGCACCCCAAGGCCGAAGTGTGGGTGCTTCGTGGGAATAGGCAATGCCAAGGTCCTGGTAGCAACCTCGGTTGGTTCGACTTCCCGAACCTCGAGGTGCGAGGAAGCATCGACCCCAGGAGTCGAGGACTCGGCAGGGCGCTTTCCCTTCACAGAGGCGCGCGGGCTCGCGCCTATCTTCGGCTTCTTTGAAGTGGGTTGGCGGGAAGGCTTGCTTCCCGAGGCCTCCGTCCTTTTCTTGGAGGCAGCCGCAGGGGGGGAATGACCTTCTCGGCAGGCCGCCGCCCCCATCGTGGCGAGAGCGAAGTCAGCGGAGGGTTTGATGTTGCTCGCGTAAGGTGGGTGGAGGGGAATGTCTCGCTCACCTGTTTAAGAATTGTGTTAGGGAGAATAGCGAGAACAAATATAAAGCGGGTAGTGGAGGCGAGATCTTTACCTTCCCCAGGGAGCACCGGTAGAAGAATGTCGACGTTCCGGCGGAGGTGGCCTATCTCGAAGTTCTTCTTCTGAAAAAACTGGCAGAGGTCGGCATCGTGACCTCCGAGAGGGGGAGGACGGTAGACGGTGTCGTTGTACTGGATTGGCGAGATCGGGATGTTGCCGAAGTTCCCCTTTACCAGGAGGAACTTCTGGGCCCAGAAATGAGCTTTGTTTACGGTCTCGACGACCTTGAAGCCTGACCCTACGAAGTAGACCGTGCCCTCAGAATAGGCACGGAAAGAGAACAGCTTCCAGAAAACCGGAAGGCTGAACTCTATTCGCTCCTCGCGGAGGAAGCAAGCGAACCCCACGATTATCGCCATCGCGTTGGGGGTGAGCTGGCCGAGAACAACTCCATAGTGCCGGAGAACCTGAAAAACCGCAAGTAAAGAAAAGTGAAGCGAGCGAGATCAATCTCGCGAGAATGATGAAGGTGGGAAGGAAGTATACCTGGCGAACCTCGGGCCAGAGGGGAAGTCGCAGGCCCACCGCGAAGTGCGCGATGGGGATGGCAATCTCGTCGGCCCGTAAGGAGTTAATCACCTCGCCCTTCGCAGGCCGGCGGGCGGTGAAATCGGAGGGGACGTAATCGGCGATGGAGGAAAGGTATTCTTCCTCGCTCATATTACAGTGGAAGAAGTCGTGCTCGCAATAGGCCCAGGCACACTTCAGCCGGCCCTCGGCCTCGGGAAGCTCTTTCGCGGGTTTCACCATCCCGAGTACCTGCGAGAACAAGTGTAGAAGGAGGCGAGAACAAAGCTGGCGAGAGCTCTGCAACTGGGAGAAGAGGAAGGCGGTAGGTAAATGATATTAATGGGGAGGCTATTTATAGAAAAGTAAAAACGGCGGGAAGAAGCCGAAGCGCCGGGGTGCAGTCAGACAAAACGTCACATCATTGGGACACACCAAACTAAATTATTTCGCCAATCATTGGCGAGCGAGATCAATCTGCAGGATAGGTTAGAATAAAATAATTTGCAAGCGAAAATGTCACAGGCATGCGAGAACAAGGTAAAGGAAAAGCGGCGTTATAAATCCGCGGGCGATAACCGTAGTTAATAAATTGTCCAATATTCGTGGCGAGCGAGAATCACTAAGGGTCATGGTCTGGCGAGATTGTTGCAATAAAAGAAACAAAAGCGAATTGTTCATAAAATAGAGAACACAAGGTCGCGAGATCAGTAAGGCAGCCACTGCCATCTACCGCCACCTCGCGGCCCCCTCCTCGGCGGCCTCCGGGGGTTGTGGAATTCGGCAGCAGCACGACCGTCGCGTTCGATCAGTTGGGCGTGGTCTCTCATCCTCGCTATGAGTGTCTCTTGGGAGGTCTCACATTCGCTAGGATCCAGGGGTATCGCCGCACGAAGTTTGTCGCACTCATCCATCAGGGATTCGTATCTCTTCTCGGCGGCCTGTCTGTCCACTCTCGCCTGGATGTTAAGGTCTTGTAACATCTGGTTTTGCTTTTGGAACAACTCCGCGGTTCTCTTTTTCATCACTTCAGGGTCTCGCGTATCACCCAGGAAATCTTCCACCCGCTCTGGAAATGGGGACACTTCGTCATCCCCGAATTCGGAGTCGGTGAGCTGGGTCTCGCCATCTGACGAAGAAGGGTCGCACGCGTGGTTAGGAAAGATGGTTCAGAGTAAATATTAGAGGCGAGAAGACTTACCCGTGTGATGGCCAAAAGTGTTAGGCGGAGGATCGAAGGTGGTGCCATAGTAAGGGGGCTGAGTTTTCCCCTTGCCAGGTGGGTATTTCGCAGTACCGGTAAGGGGGGCGTCCGGCGGACGTGAGCCACCTGAATCCTCATTGGCAAGAAGCCTAAAGTTTGGCGCCGAGAGGTTCGCGTCCTGGTATTTGGGTGAGGGAGTTCGCTGACCCCGTTCCCCCAGCGTCGCATGGCGCAAAACTACAAAAAGGAAGTGAAGGAACAATGAGCATCATCAAGGAGAGATTTAAAACGAGACGCAGCGAGATCAGGCAGCGTACCAGGAGGATTCTCACAGGCAGTATTCGCATTTTCCCGAGGTGTAGCGAGAAGTTTGTTCGAGGGCCCGCCGACATCCTTGTCAGCTTTAGTGACCTACGAGAGCGAAATTTAGAAAATGACAGTTAGGTATTCTCGCCCGAAGGAAATAATCCATACCTCCTCAACGGGTTTCTCGCTGAGGGAGGAGTCGAGGTCAACAGTGTCGTCCCCCAGTCGGCGAACGGCCTTCGCCTTCTTCAGTTGTGGCGCAGGGGAGGCGGACGTACGGTCCATCCAGGCCGGGGGCTTCAACATCATCGCTGTCTCGCGAGCCTTCGAGGCTTTCAGGCGAGCTTCCATCTCTTTGGAGAGAGGCATCAGAGGATAGCTACAGTAAAGAGAAGAGTGAGGAGAAAAAGAAAATGAGGGCACCCTTCAGCCCGGATGGTATTTATAGCCAGACGGTGGGACCCACAGAAAGATTCCTGACAAGACAGCTGTCGCCAAGCGAACACCCTAGTGTTGGAAGATTCTTTGCGAGCTCAGGATAAACTCGCAAAGAGCGGGGATTGTGTACAAACCGGGGTTCGCCTGGCTCCACCCCCTAGACCTCGCAGGGTTTAGGGTAAGAACCGATCTCGCCCCGAGATCCACCCCCGAGACCTCGCAGAGCGGCATTACCAGAAAGCATAGGCGAGAGCGCTGGGGCGTGGTCTCGGCAGTTGGTGTAGGGCGAAAGCTAGAAGGGTAAGAACCGATCTCGCCGAAGTGCTCGGCGAGATGTGTCATGCCATGGGCTCTGCGAGACTCCAGAGGTCGCAGAGGCGACAGGAACCCTCGCATACAGTGTGGCGAGACCAAGAGGCATTCCTGGTCTCGCAGACCCCTCTTTCAGGGGAAAGGAAGTTAGAATTACCCTCTTGCCCCTGGAGGCCTGCAAATAGCCACCCCGAACAGCGGAGTTTGGCTGTTAGCAGACCAAATTGGGGTACAAATAGCAAAACCAAAAGGCGGAGTTCCGCTATTCGTAGACCAGTTCAGAAAAACTATAAATAAGACCCAAAGGGCACCTTTGGAGGGATTCCAGTTTTTGGCTTCTCTCTCCTTAGGCTATCCTTGCCGAGACTCCCCTGAGCTCTCCAAGGTGCCCGGGCCTCAGCTTCGGCTCTGGAGGGGAAGCAATCTAAAGATCTTCCGGGTGTGTGGTGGGACCTCCCTGCTGAGTTAAGGGTCTGTGTTAAGTTCTGAGACCCCGACGTACTTTTTCCACGGGATAAGTAAGTGCTGGTCGCCCCCCAACCTGTTGGGAGCCCCGAGCTCCACAAGGAACCAGTTTCTGGTTTCAACAGGCAATGTTCCTAAAAATTATTCCTTAGAATCCATTAACAGCTGTAGCAATTGAAGATTTTAATGGAATCAAAATCTAAGAAATCAGAATCCATCAAAAGTTATAGAAATTAAAGGAAATGGAATTAAAAGAAGAAGAATTAAAAGAAGCGAAATTTAAAAATGAAATTTAGCATCCTAAATCCAAATAGGGGAATATTACCAGGCCACTAGTTTTGATTTGGCTTAGGATCCCTGTTTATTTTAGGGGGAGACCATAAATCTGTATCCTAACCAAATAGGGGGAGATTGTTGAAACCTTAGTTTTTATTTGAGTTAGGATCCATCCTTATGATTATAACACATCTTATAACTTAGATCAAACTCCCTCAAGTCAGAAGTCTAAGAAAATAATATAAATATGATGTGATCCAGAAGAAAATAATAAAAGAAAATAATATAAGTTCTCTGGGTTCGACGAACGGCTACCTGCGATCGACGAAAGGCAAGCAGCGATCGACGAATTATATGTAGTCTGCGTTCGACGAACTTCAGCCATCTCAGCGGTCGACGATCCCATCTCAGCGGTCGACGATCCCATCTCAGCGGTTCAGCTGTCGACGAACAGACCTCGTCTCAGCGGTCGACCAAAAGCTGCGTTCGACGAACTCAAGACTGCGTTCGATGAATCTTCAACAGAAGCTCAGAACGACGAATCAAATGTTCAGATCGACGAACTTGAAGCTGAGCTCGACGATTTTATTATCGGAAATTATAATTCTTCTTTCTCAGCTCGACTAAAATTATATATATGCTATCAGATTTAATAAAGCAATATTTTATTTCTATTTATATATATTGCTATATATATTGCTGCCATAAACATTATAGCCGTTGCAGCACTTAATGTTATAGCTGTTGCAGACATCAGTTTATCTTCTCGAGGAGTAAAGATAATTAAAGAGACTTTATCTCTTTCCCTTTCCCAAAAAGAGGAATTCAAAATAAAGAGAGAAGCTCTTCTGATTATATAAAGACAGAGAAAAAGAAAAGAGTAGCGAGAGAGAGACAGAGCACACAGAAGACACGACACAAGCAAAACAGAGAACAACATATTATTCTATCTTATTTTGTTTTGCTAACTCTTCTCTGCAGATCTTCTTCATCCTGAGACACCTATCAAGATCATTTGCTCAGGATCTTAACTGCAGAAGAAGAAGAAAGGAATACTACATCCAAAAGAAGAAGCTTCACCACCTGAACATCAACTCTAAACAAATCAGGGGGAGCTCTTCAACATCTTCATCAAAGATACATACTCAATAACCTATCAGGATCTCTAGAGTCTTCTCAGAAAAAAGAAGAACACCTTAACCTTTTTTGTTTTCTTAATTCCTTCCTTCGTGTACAAAGGGTTATAACTCCCTTTAAAAGTTAACTCCTGGTGACAGGGCACCTTAGCAAAAACCTGCAATTTGGTTAGAGCACCTGATCAAAAGCTCACTTGGTGTGTGGACACCTGATAAAAAACCCCTTGGTGGCAAGACACCTGATCAAAAAATCTGCAGTGGATTCCTACCAATGGGTAGAATAGTACATGTACCCAGGTTGATTGGAGAACTACAATATTTCTCGTGTCTTCTGGTTTGCCTTTCTTATTTCTTTTTATTGTTGTGCTGTGATCTGTTTGTGTTTATCCTTCACTCAGCATTACACATATATATATTACTATTTTGAAATAAGATTAAAAAGGCTTTAATAAAGAAAAGGATATTAAGAACTAAACTCCCTTTCATGCGTGCTGAGGTATTATGCAGTCAGGTGCGCGACCGCTAGTTAGAGGATCTGGAATAGCGATATGATCGGCTGAGGAATTTTCTTCTGAGAAATCGTCGCCAGGACTTGATTTATGGATTTGAGCTGCCGGGCAATCTCTTGTCGAGCCTGGGCGGCCTCTCTACGATCCTATTCGAGGCATAGATTGACGTGAAGCTCAAGAGCTTCTAAAGAGGTTGCACTGTTTGAGCAGGGGTGACAGCTAGCGGGCTGACTGGGCTAGGTTTTGCAATATGACGTCTTGTCTAGCCTCTGCATTCTCCTAAGCACTCTGATCTGAAGTTCATGTGTTTGTTCTGTTTGCACGAAAATTGTACCTCCAAAACTCACACTACAAAGGATGGGGTGGGGGAATTGTGAAGTGTCGGTTACTCGGGCTAAAGGATGCTAGAAGAGAGATTGCTAAGTAAAGAAGCCTAATTTCACTAATCAAAATGGGTTACAAGAGAGTCTAAAGCAGGTCAGAATGAGTGGTAGAAAAGAGGAAAAAATCGAGACCGCTTATACCGGTCATAAGCTGGAGGATCAAATCCAAACGTCCTTTTTCTTGTGCCCCTACCCCTCTATTTATAGACACGAAGGCCTGCCCAAATGGGCAGGTCCAAAAATAATAGGCTGCCCAAGGTACAGGAGAACCGGGTAGGGAAGAGAGTATACATGGGGTGCAAATTGAAAAAAAGAGAGAAAACTCCAGAATGCGTGGTCATGCGATCTTACTGGATGTAGACCGTCTATGCCTTAGAGAATATACCGAGGAAGATATGGGTAGTCTGGGCGGTCACCAAAATTTGTGACTGCCTGGGCCAGTAACTCTGATCGAAAAGCTGAGGTCGCAGACTTTTAGGCAAACACCATTAGGACTCTTCGTAGGAATCTTCGTAGGGGTCTTCGTAGGGCTCTATATATGACACTTAGAAGGAATCTACTTAGGACTCATTGTAGGAATCATCGTAAGACTCTTCATAGGACTATTCTTTGGACTCTACTAAGGACTCTGCATAGGACTCTACATTGGCCTCTTCATAGGACTCTTTGTCTAACTCTTCGTAGGACTCACAATTGGACTCTTCGTAGGTTTCTTCTTAGGACTCTACTTAGTTCTATTTTAAGTACTTTTATTAAAACTTTTGTTAGTACTTTTGTTAGGAATCTTCTTTGGACTTTTTGTAGCACTCTACTTAGGACTCTTTGTTGGAGTCTTCATAGGACTCTTCATAGGATTCTTTGTACTACTCTTTGTTGGACTCATCGTAAGTCTCTTTGTAGGACTTATTGTAGAACTCTTCATAGGACTCTTCTTAGGACTCTTCTTAGGACTCTACGTAGGACTCTTCTTGGGAATCTATTTAGGACTCTTTGTTGGACTCTTCTAGCGACTTATTGTAGGACTCTTCGTAAGACTCTTGCTTCGACTCTACTTAGGACACTTTGTAGGACTCCACATAGGACTGTTTGTTGGACTCGTCGTAGAACTATTTGTAGGACATTTTTGGACTCTTCGTAAGACTCATCGTAGGACGATACTTAGGACACTTCGAAGGTGTCCACGACTCTTTGTAAGACACTTGTTAGGGATCTTAATTGGACTTGTGTTAGGACTTTTCATAGGACTTTTGTTAGGTCTATTCTTGGGATGCCTCTTAGGACTCTTCTTGGGATTCTACTTAGGATTCTTTGTAGGAAACTTCGTAGGACTCTTAGTAAGAATATTTATGACGCTCTTCATAGGACTCTTGTTATGAATCTACATAGGACTCTTGGTAGGACTCCTCGTAGGACTTGTCATAGGACTCTTCGTAGGACTTCTCATTGGACTCTTCAAAGAACTCTTCGTAATACTCTTTGTAGTACTATACTAAGGACTCTTTGTAGGATTATTCATAGGACTATTGTAAAGACTCATCGTAGGACCCTTTATAGGATTCTTTGTAGAATAGTTCTTGGGACTCTACTTAGGACACTTCTTGGTACTATACATAGGACTCTTCTTAGGACTCTTCATAAGACTCTTTGTGGACTCTTCATAAGACTCTTTGTAGGACTCATTGTAGAACTCTTGTGAGGACTCTACTTTGGACTCTTTATAGGACTTATTTTGGAACTCGTCGTAGGACTCTTCGTAGAACTCTTGGTATTCCTCTTCAAGGGAAGATTCGTTGGACTCCTAGTTGGATGCTTCGTTGGTTTCTTCATAGGACTCTTGCTATGGCTCTTTTTTGGTAACTGATTAGGACTCTTCTTAGGAATCATCGTAAGACTTTTCATTGGACTCTATAGAGGACTCTTCATAGGAATCTTCATAGGCCTCTTCGTAGGAATCTTTGCAGAATCTTTTGTTGTACTCCTCGCAGGACTCATTATAGGACTTATTGTAAGACATTTCATAGAACACTCTGTAGGACTCTTCGTAGCACTCTTTGTAGGATTATTCGTTGGACTATTCTTGGGACTCTTCGTAGGACTCTTCATTTGTTTCTTCGTTGGAATCTCGTTAGATCCTTCATAGGACTCTTCGAGGGACTCTTCGTAGGAGTCATGTTAGGACTATACTTAGGACCCTTTATAGGACTCCTCGTAGGAAATGTATTTTCACTCTTCGAAGGACTATTTATAAGTCTATTTGTAGGACTTTGTAGGACTCTTCGTAGGACTCTTTGTGGGACTCTTCATAGGACTCTTGTTGGGATGCTACATAGGACTAGTTGTAGGAGACTTAGTTGGACACTCCATAGGAATCCTAATAGGACACTTCATAGGTCTCTTCTTAGGAATCTTCTTAGTTCTATTCTTAGGACTTTTCATTGGACACTTGTTAGGACTCTTGTTAGGAGTCTTTGTAGGACTCTTGGTACGACTCTTGAAAGTACTCTTTCTACGACACACATAGGACTTGTAGTAGGACTCTTCATAAGACTTTTCATTGGACTCATCGTAGAACTTGTCGTAGGATTAGTAGTAGGACTCTTCATAGGACTTTTTGTTGGACTCTTCGTAGAAATCATCGTAAAACTCTTCGTAGGTCTCTGCATAGGACCCTTCATTGGACTCTTCATTTCACTATTCATAAGAATCTTGTTAGGACTCTTCGTATGACTCTTCGTAGGACACTTTTTGGGACTCTACTTAGGACTCTTTGTAGAACTATTCATAGGATTCTTTATAGGATTTTTCATAGGAATCATCGTAGGAATATTTGTAGGACTCTTGTTATAAGACCCCCCCCCCCCCCCTCCCATACACAAATCACGGCTGAGGGGAGTCCTATGCCCAGAACAGCCGCCTTACAGTAGCGTCAGCACACGGGCTAACATGTACACCAAGACGTCTATCCTGCTGTCTAAACCAATATCATCATGTCAACCCATCAATAATAGAATACAATAGAAGCCATAGATTCACAATAAGTCAAAGTGTCCCAATAATATATATAAAATGACAGGTAGCTACAAAAGCTCCTTCAAAATATCAGAGTATGGAATTGCTTCAAGGGATACATTTCACTCACATCGATCACTGACGGAAGGGTAGGAATCATAGTCTCAGGCGCTGTCTCCCTGGCCTTGCTGTCCTCCTACGTCGTACGTTACTACTCCACTTGCTGCTGGGTGTCCTCCTGAAAATAGTGACATAGCAACCGTTAGTCATAAAGACTAAGTGGCTTCACATCCTCTCCCCTGACGACTCTTAGGCACCGGGCGGAAAGAAAGAGGGAGAACGCTGCAATATAATCATTAATAAACAATATAGCAAGTGGCAGGAAATAATTATCACAGTAGATATAACAAGAGTATAAGAGTACATATACTTTAACAGTATAGTCAACAACATATTATAAGCTGAGCAGAGTATATAAAGAGCCAAATTGAACCTAACTTATAAGAATGCCCAAACAAGCTTATAAGTTAAGGGTCTTTTGCAATAGTAAGTAACTCATCATATAAAGGTGCCCGCACAAGTTTATATGATGAGGATCTTTATTCGGTGCAAAGCAATGAATATATGTATGCAGACTCAACCATGATTTACGCAAACACTATAATTTGCTATGTCGGCATATACTTGTACTTCCCACTTTTTGAGGGTAACTAACCTCTCAGGCATCACCCATCGTGGCGAGATGGTGACAGTGAATCGTGCTCTCCACTAATAGGTGTGTATACACACTACCAGACCTAGGCCTTATGTACGCCTCAACGCTAAGAACACAACATCAGAGCACCAACGTACTAGACACTGAAGGGGTTTTGGGAAGAAGACACCAAGAGCCCAGCCCAAACGGTCAATGGCACGGAAGGGGTCCTTGGAAGTAAACACAAAGAGCCCAGCCCAATAGGACAAGATCTGTCTTCCATCTCCCGTTGGTGTGACGACTAGTGAGCCCATTGATCTGCCCCAAGCAATCCTCCAACAAGGATCATTATGCAATCATGTGAGAACTATAAACACCTAAGTAATTCTCATGTTCAATCGATGCAACTTAGCATACAAAGACCTACCAACCGGGTCCTTAGTGAACACCATAGGATATAATATATCCTATAATCCACACCAATCATCACTGCTCCTCATACCGAGGTGTCATAATTCTCGTGCAGAGCATGTGTATATAAGGGAAAAACTCTCTTGATCCTATAGAACTACTTGTGTGTTTAATGTCACATTTCCAAAATCCTTGTCTATATGAGCACCTTAACATTTCTATTCAGCTTAATAAATTATAACAACACAATTAATTAAGGACTCAATCCAAAGAAAAAACTGCTAAGACTTCTACCATAGGTTATTTTTAATTCGTGAATCATTCCCACCAAATTTCAACCTCATTGTATTACACAATATTATTTATGGTGCTCTACTTTATATGATACGACAAGCAATTTCAGGGTAAATATGTATCTAAAAATTCTGAAACTAAACAGGGGTGATCCCAACATCATGAGGCACATACCTACCAAATTTTATAAGCATCCAATAAACATTTTGGCATAATTCGGTAAAACTTGAAATCTCTGCACATATTCATTAATGTTTACTACAAAGGAAATTCTGGGAGCTACAGACCACCAAAAATAATGTGCCACCCCATTCTGAAAAGGTATCGCCAAGGTCTACAACTTTTGGGTTTAGCCCAAGGTCCAGATATAAGCCTAACGAATCTAAAATTAGGTTTGAACCCAACATAGTAAATCTGGATAGCAAGATGTCCTATACACAAACCGGATCATTTTCGGCACATCCATTTTCTATTTTACTTTACCGGAGCTACATAGCTCCCCTGAAAACACACAACCACTCGTTGGAAAGGTCTTTCTGAGGGCTACCACTTTCGTGTTGAGTGCAAGACCTGAATGTGGCAGTATGATCCCTAAAACTAGGCTTGAAGTCCGTCGCGTGCAGAAAACAGATTTCTGTCGAAATATTATAAAATCTGCATGGATCTAAAGACAGATGAACAACATCTGTTCATCTTTTTCCTCCTGCACACAAATATATTATTTCGCCTTCTCTCCTTTAATACTCACTCAATAGACAACCATTCTTCACGAAATCAGTTCCTACAACTTCGTATTGAAGAGAGGACTTGATTGAAGATATTTTCTCGGCGAACGATGCCCTAGAACAGAAGTTCTAGCCTGGTCTCTTCCTAGAAAACTCCATTGAACTCACCAAGGTTATGCTCTTTTGAGCCCACATCTCTCCTAAATCAGATCTAAAGATCTAGAACCAAGGGAGAGGGGGCGTAAGTCACCTGATTTTTGGCTATGGATTGAGTTTGTCTTCTTGGCGGCATGGTGGTGGTGATCTCCGGTGATCTTGTACTTAGCTATATTCTTCTTAGCTTTGTTCTTCTAAGGAAATAGGATGGATGGTTTGGTCAATGGAGCAAGAAGAAGTTCTGAATATTTTCTCCTATTTCTTACGGATGGCTTCTTGTCCAAGATTAAAAAATAATCTGATTAATTTAATTTTCTTCCCATGCTCTGGATTGGACAACACGGCCACGTGTCGATATCCTATAAGACCACCTTCTTTACAAGACATAAAATAGACTTTTAACAAGTCAAGAATCTCATATCCGGTCAGCACACATCCAGAAACATCAAAAGAATTGGAAAAATCTTTACAGGGCCGATACTCTACAGATTCGTTGAGTGGTCTCGATGAATTGTCGAGTCCTACTCGATGGATCATCGAGACAAATTCGACGTGCCGTCAAAACCTATTCGAAGGATTCATTGAGTCCTCTTGATGAATCGTCGAGACTGTCTAGACCGTTGATGAGTCCCATTTATATACACTTTGATAGACTCATCCGGGCTAGTTTTCACTCTCATGTGCATCATTTTTGAGCTATTATTGCATCTATTTCTCTTATGCTCATTCATGCACACTTGCGTGCTTTGTGCTCCTTTTAAGCTCATTTTGATATGCATTTGCACTCCATATTATTGGGGGTAAGCACATGGTGCTCCCCAATCCTTTTTCTCTGTCTGATTGGTGCTGGAGGTGTATTCCCAGCTGGATTGTTGTTCTTACAGGTGGTTGAATCATCCCCTTTTTCCCAGAAATCATGATTGTGTATAGTGCACGGTCGTGCATTTTCTTGACGCACGGACGGCTGCGGTCGTTCGCTTTCATCTGGGGAGAAAACCGGTGATCTGACTTTGTTAGTGCATTTTTACGCCCGGACAGTTGCCCGTGCGCGAAGGAAACACACGATCGCCTGTTTCGACTGATTTTTAGTCATTCTGAATTTGTTCATGCGTTTTTACGCACGAGAGGATTCGCCCGTGCCTGAGTAAAATGCACGGGCGTTGCTGCTTCTTCCTCATGCCAGTTTATTCGTTAAATAATGCACGGGCAACGCACAGTCGTGCGTTCGCCCGTGCGTGACTAATTTTCTGACCTTTTAGTATTTAAGGCAGGTAATCTGCTACAATCAGGGATCCCTCGCGGGAAAGCTTTAGAAGCCCGCCATTTTCGCCCAGTTTGCCACTCCACCACTGTTTGACCTAGGAGGAGCTCCGGTGACATTTGGCTTGCAAATCTTCCGCCAAAGCTCCCTCCTTGGCCTCCTCTATCATCTTTGAGCTCAAGAACGCCATAGATGGAGAGCTTCAGCTGCATTCAAGGTGTCGAACAAGAGTTACCTCGAGCTAGACCACGAAGAAGATGAGTAAAAGTAGAGGAAGGTGACAGCTCCTCCGGACCCTGGACGCAACTGAAGACCGAGCACGGACAAGGCTTGACAGCCCTACGATTCCGGCCGAGAATCTTCAGCATAGTCTTCGATCTTCGGTTTCCTCTTTTCCCCTTCGCTTTGCTTCAGAGTTTTCCTTGCATGTGTTTTTTATTGTGGATGATGTTCATAAGCTTTGTGTTTTAGTTAATATGATTTCATGTTTGTGAGATCTTGTGTGGTTTATGAGATTTGAGGAGCGTCGTAGTCCCCCATCCACTCCACCGCTTTGTAGTGCTCCGCACTAGCAATTGCTAGTTGCGTGTTCTGCGATGAGGTGCCTACGACCCTCGTCCGCTAGCCTTTTCGTTCACCTGCTCACCAAAGCACGACATTGCGGCCGTTGCATCCATCCCACCTTGCGAAGTGGAGTGTTGACCCGCATTTCATTTCTGTGTAGTAATTTAGGAAACCAAAATCAAAGCCCCGATTTTTCCTTTAATCTACTCTCGTAATTATTTTCTCAATCAGAAGAGTCAAACTAACCACGCGCATTCCTTGAGAGACGATATTCGGGGACATACTCCCAACTTTATTACTTGTGCGACCGGTGCACTTGCCGTTAGCGCATCAACCGTCGAGTCTTCTCTACGGATTCGTCGAGTCCTCTCGACGAACCGTCGAGACCGTTGAGTCTTCTTGACGGATTCGTCGAGTTCTCTCGACGAATCGTCAAGACCGTCGAGTCTTCTCAATGAATTTGTCGAGTCCTCTCGATGAATCCGTCGAGGCCATCAAGCTCACTCGACAAATTTGTTGAGTCCACTCGACGAATTCATCGAGACCGTTGAGTTTGCTCTACAATTTCGTTAAGACTTTTTGCGCAGGCATCTTTTCCTCGCTCAAGTGCACTACGAGCCTGAGTCAACTTATGAACATGCGTTCAATGGGCCTGGCGCGAATCGTGACATTACAAATCCAATAATAATAATAATAAAATCTTCCCCAAAATTTGAGTTTGGTGCTACGGGTGTGAAATATTAGGTATGATAAACTAGTTTAGGACACACCTTGGGGAAATAACCCTGGGTAGCGGTGTTGCATGAGGTCCATAGGCTCTCAAGTGTATTCCTCCTTCTCATGGTTGGAGCATATGACCTTTACCAACGGAAGAATCTTTTGTCGCAACTTCCAGATTTTAGTGTCTACTATCCGCACAGGCTCTAACTGGACGGATCTATTAGTTGCCACAGAGCCAAATGTAGTTACGACGTTCTGATCAGGGCAAAGCAATGCTCTTCATAGGGAGGATACATTTAAAACATTTTGCAAATTCTCCAATTCCGGTGGTAGCTCCAACAGATAAGCTAAGGGGCCGATCCGCTCCTGGATAGTATAATGCCCCATATAACGAGGGCTGAGCTTCTTTCTTCCCTGGACATGAGACACTCCATGGATTGGACTAATCTTTAAGAAAACATGGTGTCCTACCTGGAAGTCCACCATCCGGTGTATCACATCATAATACTTTGCTTGTGGGAACTGAGCCTCAAGCATACGATCCCAAATCAGTCTAACCATCACATCGGTATCGTCAATATATTCCACCCCCAGTGCCTTTGGATCCTCATCCTTGATCCAATATAGAGGCGTCCTACACTTCAATCTGTATAGTGCCTCATAAGGAGCCATGTCGATGCTTGCCTAATGACTAATAATGTAAGAAAACTCCACCAAAGGAAGAAGTCTCTCCCACGGCTCTCCCCGATCCAAGACATATAGTCGCAACAGGTCCTCTCGAACTGGCCGTCGGTCTGAGGATGGAAGGATGTGCTAAAAGTAAACAGAGAGCCAAAATATGCACGTACTGCCCTCCATACCTTGGAGGTAAAACAACCATCTCGATCTGATATAATAGTTTTGGGCACCCCATGGTATCGGACAAACTGCACCACAAAGAGGCGCACCAAAACATCGACATGAGTATCTTTTCGGATCAAAATGAACATGGCGACCTTCATCAACCGATCTACAATCACCCATATAGAGTCACTACCAGAGCAGGAATGAGGTAGACCGTGTACAAAATCCATGGAGATATCTTCAAACTTCCACTCAGGAATAGGCAAGACTGTAACAAACCACCGGGGCACTTAAACTCTGCCTTCACTTTCTGGCATGCCTCGTAATGTGTGACAAAATGAGTGACATCCCTCTTCATTCCCGACCAAAACATCGCCCTCCGCAGATCAGTATACATCTTAACAATCCCGGGATGCACCGAATACTTGGTGCAGTGAGCCTCTCTCAATATATCTTCTCAGATTCCTTCTCCTGCAGGTATATATACTATGCCATGGAAATGAACAAGGTCCTCCTACAGTGTATAAACCTCTGTAGAACCAGTCTCCACCGCTCGAAATCTAGGTTCCAAAGCAGCATCCTTCCTTTGTTCAGCTCGGATGCGATCACTTGTAAGACCCCCCTCCCGGAACACAAAACATGGCCGAGGGGAGTCCTATGCCCAAAATAGTCGTCTTGCGGTAGCGTCAGCACATGGGCTAACCTATGCCCCAAGATGTCTATCCTACTAGTTAACCCAATATCATCATGCCAACACATCAATAATAGAAAACAACAGAAGCCATAGATTCACAATAAGTAAAAATGTTCCAATAATATATACAAAAGGACAGGAAGCGACAAAAAGCTCCTGCAAAATATTAGAGTATTGAATTTCCTCAAGGGCTACATCTCAAGCTCTCACTCAAGGTCACTGACGGAACGGAAGGTATCGTTGTATCAGGCCACGTCGCCCTGGCCTTGCTGTCCTCCTACGTCGTGTGCTTCTGCTCCACCTACCGCTGGGTGTCCTCCTAAAAATAGCGACGTAGCAATCGTTAGTAATAAAGACTAAGTGGCTTCACATCCTCTCCCCCGACGACTCTTAGGCACCGGGCAGAAGGAAAGAAGGAGAACGCTACAAATAATCAGTAATATACAATATAACAGGTGACAGAAAATAGCAATCACAACAGAGAGTCAAGAGCAAAAGAGTTCATCTACCCTAACAGTATAGTCAGCAACAAAGTATAAGAAGAGCAGAGTATGTAAGAACTGAATTGAACTTAAGTTATAGGGATGCCCATTCAAGCATATAAGTTAATGGTCTTCTACAATAATAAGTAACTCATCATATAAAGGTACCCATACAAGTTTATATGATGAGGTTTTTTATGTGGTGCAATGCAATGAATGTTTGTATGATGACTCACCCATGATTTACTTAGACACTCTGATTTGCTATGTCAATATAGACTTGTTCTTCCCACCTTTTGAGGGTAGCTAACCACTCAAGCATCACACATCATGGACAGACGGTGACAGTTAATCGGGCTCTCCACAACTAGGTGGATATGCACTCTACCAGACCTAGGCCTTACGTACACCTCAACGCTAAGAATACAACAGCAGAGCACCTGTGTACTTGACAAGATAAGGGTCTTGGGAAGTAGACTCCAAGAGCCCATCCCAATCGGTCAATGGCACAAAAGGGGTCTTTCGAAGTAAACACAATGAGCCCATCTAAACTGGCCAAGATCTATCTGCCAGCTCCCATCGGTGTGATGACTAGCAAGCCGGTAGATCTTCCACATGAAATCATCAACACGGGATCATAACTATCATGTGTCAGCACCCGCACTAGCCGTATAAGCCAAGTACCTAAGGTCTCCAACGGAGTCCCTTTCTTTTCCAACATACCCGTGCTTTTAAGCACGCAAGGGCTTCCACCTAGTCCCTTTCCATCATACCCTAAGATGTAAACGCATCCTAATTATTAGGCTGAGGCCTTATTATTATCTGGAAGGTGTTATCGTAACTCTAAGCAGTGGTTATACGCATCATGGGTTTTTCACACCTATGATCCTATGGATTACATGTGTATACAATATTCATGAAGAGATCATCAACATCATAAAATTATTCAAGTGTATTAACTGGACCATCCAAATGATATTTCCATCATAGCCCATGCTGGTTTACAATTTGGAACTATTCCGCCTATTTCAACCTCAACTGATTTCGATTTACAATTTAACCGACAAGATAATTCTCCACAAATATATATCCAAATCTCATAAAAAATAACAGGGCCTATATGACAATATTAAGATCAAGTCTACCAATTTTCATAGGTGTCCGATGATTACTCTGAGAGAAATCCATGAACAAGAAAATCTGTACATTTTGGACACAACTTACGGAAACTGAATTTCCCATAGCGACAGACAACCAAAAATTAAGTGCCACTACATTCTGAAAAGGTATTTCCAAGGGCTACAACTTTTGTGTTGAGCCCAAGGTCCAGATCTGAGCCTAACCTCTCTAAAATAAGGTTCGAACCCAATTGAGTAAATCTGGAGAGTAAGCTGTCCTGTACATAAACCGAATCATATTCTACCCAGCCATTTTCGTTTTCACTTTGCCGAAGCTACAGGGCTCCCTGAAAACCCACAACTACTCGTTGGAAAGGTATTTCCGAGGGCTACAATATTCACGTTGAGCGCAAGACCTGAGCATAGCCGGATCATGCCTAAAAATAGGTCTGAAGTCCGTTGCGTGCAGAAAACAGATTTCTGTCCATGTTATAAAATTTACACTGATCTCAAGACAGATGAACGACATCTATTTATCTTCTTCCTCCAACACACACTTATAAAATCTCACCTTCTCTCCTCCAATTCTTCCTCAATAGACCACCATTCTTCACGAAATCAGTTCCTACAAATTCGTGTTAAAGAGAGGACTTGATTAAAGATATTTTCTCGGAGAACGACACCCTAGAACAGAAGTTCTAGCGTGGTCTCTTCCTAGAAAACTCCATTAAACCCACCAAGGTCAAATTATTTTGAGCCGACATCTCTCCTAAATCAGATCTAATGATCTAGCAATAAGGGAAATGGGCGAAAGTCACTGGATTTTTGGCCACGGATCGCGTCCTCCTCATTGGCAGCATGGTGATGGTCGGTGAAACTCCAAATCCTCTGCTTATTTATTCCAAGGAGAAAAGGGGATGGCCGGTTAGTCTCTTGAGGTGTGAGGAAGAGGAAGAAGAAGAAGTTCTGAAAAAATTTAAAGTATTTCTCATAGATGATTTCTTATCCAAGGTCAATAAAGGAGATTTGATTAAATTAATGCTCTTTCCATGCTCTGGATTAGACAACACTGCCACATGTTGCTATCCTATAGGAACACCTTTCTTATAAGAAATAAAATAACCTTTAAACAACCCAAAAGCTTCTTATCTGAACGGCACAAATCCAAACACAGCAAAAACTTAGGAAAACTTATGTACAGGACCGATACTCGACGAATTCATCGAGTGGTCGAGTCCCACTCGATGAATCATCGAGTCCCACTCGATGGTGCGTTGAGTTCTACCCGTAGAGACCGTCAGCTTACTAGATAGAATCATCGAGTCCCACTCGATAAATCATCGAGTCCACTCGACAAATCGTCGAGTCCACTCGACGAATCGTCGAGTTGGAGTTTTCTTGATGACTTCGTTAAGCCTTTTGTCACGTTGGCATTTTCTGCTCCTGTGCATCCTGGCCATTAGTGCACTCCGACCCTAAGCTAACTCACCAAACACGCGTTCAAGGGGCCTAGAGCGAATCGGGACGTTACAAATCCTATAAATAATTAAATAATTTCATCCCCAAAATTGAGTTTGGTCCTACGGTGTTTAGAGTACAAAGTTTGACACAAATTTATTCGTAACTTGTAGGAACATGTCCAGATATGCCATTGCATAAGGTCCATAGGTTGCCAAGTGTACTCATCCTTCCCATGGTTGGACCACAGGACCATTACCAATGGAACACTCTTTTGTCGCAGCTTCCTAATCTCGGTATCTACTACCCATACGGGCTCCAGCTGAACAGATCTATAAGTTGATACAGGGCCAGATGTAGATACCACATACTGATCAGGGCAAAGTAATGCTCTTCGCAGGTAGGATACATGGAAAACGTCGTGCAAATTTTCCAATTCCGGAGGTACATCCAACTGATAAGCTAAAGGTACGATCCGCTCTAGGATAGTATAAGCAACCATATAACGAGGGTTGAGCTTCTTCCTTCCCCGGACACGAGATACTGATGGCGCAAATCTCACACACCGCTATAGGCGGTAGCTCGACTGCGGCACGAAACGGCAGTGTACCGATCGTTCAAGTAATATAGAACGAGGAGTAATCCCCGAGTATCGAATCTCAAAGGAACACAGTAAGGTGGAGTTTATTATCGAGGAAGGACTTGAGGTTGAAGTCCTTAGGTCGATGTTCACGAAGGTGGGTGATTGGTTTTGCAAAATAAAATAAAAGCTATCGACTACTATGCAATGCCGCTATGCAATGCTTCGCTTGGCGGAATGGAAAACTACGTAGGCCTTGAACGCACTACTTCGTTGGGCGGATGGGCGAGTAGGCTAGCGGAATCAAACTATGCAGGACTTGAGCGCGCTGCTTCGTTAGGCGGGATGGAGTACGGGCCGCGATGCCACGCTTCGGTAGGCGGATGGACGATTAGGCTAACGGAATGAGGGTCGCAAGGACCTCGTCGACAAGCACGCCACTAGCAATTGCTAGTGCGGCACCGAACACAATGGTGGAATGGAAATTAGATGGGGGCGCACCTCAATAAGCACATATGAACTAAATGATTCCAAATAAATGAAATAAACATTAAGCAATATTGTTCATAGCACACATCATCAATATATAGAGGAAACTAGTTTATACAATCAACAAAATAAGGAAGGAAAAAGAGAGTAAAGGAGTCGACCACATCCGAAGCCTTGCCGAAGATTCACGGTTGGAATCGCTGGGTTGTCAATCCGCGTCCAAGCTCGGTCCTCAACTTCGTCCGAGGTAGAGGAGGGCTGTCACTTCCTCCCAATGGCTCGTCTTCTTCGTGTCACGATCCAATCTCCTCCAATACGCGATCTCCTTGCTCGATGTTGGCGATCTTTGGGTTAGAAACCTCTCCTTGGAGCTCAAGGATGATGGAGGAGGCCTAGGGGGGCGGAGAACCTGCGGAAGGGGCAAAAACGGCGGAGCTGGGCGGAAGGAATGCGTCGATCCCGACCTAATTCGCGAGCAGGTCAATATATAGGCGCTGGAATAAACAGTGCGCATGGTCATTGGCGCACGACCAGTGGTCGTGCGCACTAGCATCCTGTGATCGTGCGCCTGCCTGGACGGAACCTGCAAGGTAAGAAAATTATAAAAATACAATGTTCGCACTACCAGTGGCGCACGACCAGTCGTCGTGCGCGCTATCGTAAGTGGTCGTCCGATAAGGAAGACAGAACTCAGTTTTCAGGGGTTAAGTGCACACGATCAGTGGTCGTGCGCAAAAGAACCAGTGATTGTGTGCAGTGTTCCTGTACAGAATTGTACCGGGAACACCTGCACGACTCCTGTTCCATCATACAACACCAATCTAGCCACTGAAGGTGGCGCTTAACAATGCATGAAAACTAATAGCTAAGATAAATAAGAAATAACACCAAAACGGGCCTAGAAGTGCACATAGCATGGAATAACAAATATGAGCTAAAACAGGGCTAAAGTGCAGTGCATAGACTAGAAAATCGGCCCAGATGAGTCCATATATGTGTATATAATTGGGACTCATCACACCCCCAGACTTACCTGTTTGCGCGTCCCGAGCAAACAAATTCTACGCGAACGAGGAAAGAAAAGTAGATGGCTTAAAATTACAATACAGAGTACCATGCGAAGTCGCATGCTCACGTGCATAAGAAAAATAGTAGAGAAGATTTCTCATTATACACAAACAGTTTATATATTTCTAAAAGAGTAAAAGCATATTACAACCACTCAAAATGGTGAACTACGGTGAATCATCCGGTCATGCATACGGAGAAAGTAAACTAAGCGCTGAGATGAGCATTGCTCAAGATTGGGGTGCCAGACAAACTCCACCGAAATCCATCGGTGTCGGCGACCATAGGCTCACCCGGTCACATTCTCTCCACGACACTATATTGGTCCATTGCGTGAGTCGGTAGGACTTTTAGGTTTTAATTGAGGCTTGGGTTAACGTGCGGTAAACAATGATAAACAAGAGGGCTTATAACACGCAACCCAAATGAGCTTTAATATAACTACCCGCGCACCAAAATTGAATGCAAGTGCTCCACACCCCCAGACTTGGACTTTTGCAACATAGGTGTGTGCACCGCCTACTCCCAATACATAATTTTTCTACATGATTTTTCAATAAAACTTATTTTTCTTTTTTCTTTTTTTTTTCTCTTTTCCTTTTCATTTTTTTCTTTCTATCTTCTTTTTCTTGTCTTTTTTCTTTCAGCAAAATTTTCAAATGAGCATATCCACAGATTCACATAATAAACACCACAATCAACGCCCCCCACAATGTAAATAAAACTACAACTAAAGCTCAGATTTGGGTGTGCGACTAGGTTAGGCTTTTAGGCTTTGGTGAGATATATATGGAGCTGAATCAAGAAAAGGGTAGGCACAAAGGGGCTAGCAAAGGTAGACGATAAGCATGAAATAAAAAGTTCAACCGGGCCAAAATAATGGCCTACGTCAATCTCACGCACTAGAACTATCCTATGCCAATGCTTCAAGAATCGCTTGGGGCAAGTTCTAGCCACCGAGAAAGATTCTCCTTTCTCCCGACTCAAGCAATACGAGTCTAGCGCTCATTTACACACATCCCTACGCTACTGTTTGATTCCACCGGATTCACCATTTGAGTAGAGTAAACAACATTTACACTAATAGAGAAAAATATAAAACCATAAGTATAAAGAGAAATCTAATCTACACAAATTTCTATGCAACCGAGCACTCGACTAGGAGCACTACTGGAGTCAACATTTTACTCTGCTACATAGTCCTAAGCCATCACCTAGACTTTCCCACATAAGCAGAAGAATTAAATTCACTACAGAGCACGCATACAGATGAGTACGCGCTCAAGTGGGTGCTGTGGTGTGCAATGAAAATGAACAACAACTTCCAATAAGCTACAATAAAAGTACTTCTAGCATGCTATGCAAGAGTGCACGTGAGTGGGCACAAACACTGCTCTCCCCCAGACTTAAACTAAACAATCCACAAAATATATGACATGAAAATCAGAAAAGGCTAGGGAAAGAGAGTACCCAGTGCTCAGAAATGAGCACACCAGAAGATTGGCGTGTAAGCTAAAATGAGCCGCAACATCCGCCATCCAGAAAAGATACCTGCAGGGGTCAGCTCCACAGAAACAAAAGAAAATAAAAACGCTGAAATAAAGTGCAATTAAATAAATAAAATTAGAAAAGACATGAAAATGCAGGAAAAATTATGATAACTACTGGGGTTATTGTCATCCCAGCAAGACTTATTCAAAACTTTATAATATCTAGCTAATGGGAGTATGGAAGGAGAAGTGGACAGGTAACTGGCCCAATATCCGTGTCGGTAGTGGGTACCTATACGGAGAAAGAACAGTCACGCCTCTACCCTAATATAAATAAAACCTGCCCATCACAGGTAGAGGGAAAAGAAAGTAAGAAGAGGAGGAGGCCTGGTCCTCACTCATCTCACCAAAACTATCCTTGCCCAGCAAGGTATCGTCCACAGGGAGGCAGCAGGAGGCGAAGGCAATGAGTGGAGCTTCCTCTACGGAGGGGGAATAAACCTCCTCACATGAGAGGATGCTCTCATCATTGACTTGAGCAAAAAGCTCCAAGTCCTCCTGAAGTACCTGTGAAGATTCAACCTGCACAGACTCAGATGAAGGAAGGGGATCAAGAAATAAAGAAGACGAAGAACATAAATAAACATCAATCGGGGGAGTGATCCCGGTCTCACTCCCATCAGGTTGGGGAAGTAAAATAATGTTGGCATTGTCATCAATGCCGCAAGGTTCAGCGGGATCGACAGTGGCCATGCCCAATATTTGGACTTCCTCCACCGGTGTTGAGGAAAGCTCCTCTTCACCTAGAAGGTTGTCCTCCTCCATAGGAGCAGGCATAACACATAAATCGCCAGCCTCATCCCGCGACACATCCTCAACAATGTCTTCAGAGACGAAAGTAGAATGCACAACAGGGGGAGGAATAGTGCTTGGATAAATGTCAAGCACTGATTCCTCACAAAGAATCGAATCCACTAGGGGTGGTGGATGCACATGGAGAATAGGCTCAGCAATGTTGGTGCATAGATCAGCCGCACATCCGGTGACCGTATCCATGCCATTCCCTTCAAGATGTGAAGGTGACGAAGACACATAACCGGATGTTGAAGGTGTGCCGCCAGAGTTAGGAGTTGGGACGATCCGGATATCCGGCTCGTCATCCTCATCCAATTGGCGAAGATACTCGGCACAGTCCTTCAAGACATGATCAGTGCTGCGACAAAACCGGCACTGCCTTGCGGGCTTCTTTGGCACAGTGGGGGCTGAAGCCGAAAAGAAGTATGACGGTAAAGGCTCAGCAGAGTAGCCGTAAGACTTACGCGCACCATATGGAGTATTAGACGAAGTCGGTGCTCCATATGCTGGGCTATAAGAATTATGCCTACTATTCGCCATAGGGCATTCATCACTAGAGTGGGAGGTAGCTCCACACCAACGGCAATGGAAATTAAGATGTGCCCACATAGTGTGAAGATAATACGATTCAAAATAAAAATGCTATTGTGCAAAATACTACACCTAACAAAAATTACTAAAGCAACCTAATTAAAACAGGAAAATGGAATAAAAAGAAATAAAACAAAGAAATGCAATTTACAAATGGAAGGGCTTCTCTCTCAGGTTCTCCCTCTCCAGAAAACTCACACGACTGTGCTCCCCGGCAACGGGGCCAAAAACTTGATGGCGCAAATCTCGCACACCGCTATAGGCGGTAGCTCGACTGCGGCACGAAACGGCAGTGTACCGATCGTTCAACAATATAAAATGGGAATGAATCCCCAAGTATCGAATCTCAAAGGAACACAGTAAGGTGGAGTTTATTATCGAGGAAGGATTTGAGATTTAGGTCCTTAGGTCGATGTTCACGAAGGTGGGTGGATTGGTTTTGCAAAATAAAATAAAAGCTATCGACTACTCCTATGCAATGCCGCTATGCAATGCTTCGCTTGGCGGAATGGAAAACTACGTAGGCCTTGAACGCACTACTTCGTTGGGCGGATGGGCGAGTAGGCTAGCGGAATCGAACTATTCAGGCCTTGAGCGCGCTGCTTCGTTAAGCGGGATGGAGTACGGGCCGCGATGCCACGCTTCGGTAGGCGGATGGACGAGTAGGCTAACAGAGTGAGGGTCGCAAGCACCTCATCGACAAGCACGCCACTAGCAATTGCTAGTGCGGGACCGAACACAATGGTGGAATGGAAATTAGATGGGGGCGCACCTCAATAATCACAAATGAACTAAATGATTCCAAATAAATGAAATAAACATTAAGCAATATTGTTCATAGCACACATCATCAATATATAGAGGAAACTAGTTTATACAATCAACAACATAAGGAAGGAAAAAGAGAGTAAAGGAGTCGACCACATCTGAAGCCTTGCCGAAGATTCACGGTTGGAATCGCTGCGTTGTCAATCCGCGTCCAAGCTCGGTCTTCAACTGCGTCCGAGGTAGAGGAGGGTTGTCACTTCCTCCCAATGGCTCGTCTTCTTCGTGTCACGATCCAATCTCCTCCGATACGCAATCTCCTTGCTCGATGTTGGCGATCTTTGGGCTAGAAACCTCTCCTTGGAGCTCAAGGATGATGGAGGAGGCCTAGGGGGGCGGAGAACCTGCGGAAGGGGCGAAAACGGCGGAGCTGGGCGGAAGGAATGCGTCGATCCCGACCTAATTCGCGAGCAGGTCAATATATAGGCACTGGAATAAACAGTGTGCACGGTCATTGGCGCACGACCAGTGGTCGTGCGCACTAGCATCATGTGATCGTGCGCTTGCCTGGACGGAGCCTGCAAGGTAAGAAAATTATAAAAATACAATGTTCGCACTACCAGTGGTGCACGACCAGTCGTCGTGCGCGCTATCGTAAGTGGTCGTGCGATAAGGAAGACAGAACTCAGTTTTCAGGGGTTAAGTGCACACGATCAGTGGCGCACGACCAGTGGTCGTGCGCAAAAGAACCAGTGATCGTGCGCAGTGTTCCTGTACAGAATTTTACCGGGAACACCTGCACGACTCCTGTTCCAGCATACAACACCAATCTAGCCACTGAAGGTGGCGCTTAACAATGCATGAAAACTAATAGCTAAGATAAACAAGAAATAACACCAAAACGGGCCTAGAAGAGCACATAGCATGGAATAACAAATATGAGCTAAAACAGGGCTAAAGTGCAGTGCATAGACTAGAAAATCGGCCCAGGTGAGTCCATATATGTGTATATAATTGGGACTCATCAGATACTCCATGCATCAGTTTGATCTTCAAGAAAACTTGGTCTCCTACCTGGAACTCCACCATCCGATGTCTCGTATCATAGTACTTTGCTTGCCGGCTCTGTGCCTCGAGCATACGATCCCAAATCAGTCAAATCATCGCATCCATATCATAAATATTATCCACCACCAGTGCCTTTGGATCCTCGTCCTGGATCCAAGATAGAGGCATCCTGCACCTCCTTCCGTACAATACCTTATTAGGAGCCATGTCGATGCTTGCTTGATGACTATTATTGTAGGAAAACTCCACCAAATGTAGAAGTCTGTCCCACAATTTTCCCCGATGCAAGAGACGTAGCCGCAACAGGTCCTCCATAGTCCTGATAGTCCTCTCACAATGGCCTTCGGTCTGAGGATGGAAGGTTGTGCTGAAAGTCAACCGAGAGCCCAAATATGCATGTACTGCCCTCCACTCCCTGGAGGTAAAATGACCATCTCGATCAGAAACAATAATTTTGGGCACCCCGTGATATCAGACAAATTGCTCCACAAAGAGATGCACCAAAACATCGACATGTGTATCTTTGCTGATCGGAATGAACCTGGCGACCTTCGTCAATCGATCTACATTCACCCATACAGAGTCACTCCAAGAGCGGGAGCGAGGTAGACCGTGTACAAAATCCATGGAGATATCTTCAAACTTCCACTTAGGAATAGGCAATGACTGTAATAAACCACCGAGACTCTAACACTCTGCCTTCACTTTCTGGCATGCCTCGCAATGCATGATGAAATGAGTGACATCCCTCTTCATTCCAAGCAAAAAAATCATCTTCCTCAGATCAGAATACATCTTGACGATCGCGGGATGCACCGAATACTTGGTGCACTGAGCGTACCTCAGAATATCTTCCTGGATTCCTCCTCCTGCGGGTATATATACTCTTTCGTGGAAGAGAACGAGGTCCTCTCGCAGTGTGTACTTCTTTGTAGAACCAGTCTCCACTGATTGAAATAAAGGGTCCATGGAAGCATCCTTCCTTTGCTCGGCTCGGATGCGATCACGTGTATCACAAACTATGCTCATAGTGGCCAGGTACTCAGCATATGCCTTTGGATCGACCCTAGATACAAGCAAAATCTGCATCTCTTCGAGCATCTTAGTCAACTCCACGGCCACCAATCGGGACTCCGAGCTGGAGGTGGGTGCCCTTCGGCTTAACGCATCGGCCACCGAGTTTGCCTTCCCTGGGTGATAGTTTAGTGTATACTCATAATCGCACAAAAACTCATTCCACCGCCGGTTCCTCAGATTCAAATCCTTCTGTGTGTGTATATATTTGAGGTTCTTGTGATCTAAAAATATCTCACAGTGGATGCCATATAGATAATGCTTCCAGATCTTCAAGGCGAATACCACTGCTCCCAGCTCCAGGTCATGCACCAGATAGTTTGCTTCATGCTTCTTTAGATGCCTAGAAGCATAAGAAATTACATGCCCATGCTGCATCAATACAATACCCATCCCCTGATATGAGGCATCTGTATAAATGTGGAATCCTTCCTTCCTAGATGGAAGGGCCAGGATCCGGGTTGAGGTGAGGCAATCCTTCAGCTTCTAGAACGCGGCCTCACACTTGGGTGCCCATACAAAAGGAACATCATTCCTAGTCAGGGTGGTGATGGGAAGAGCGATCTTCGAGAATCCCTCGACAAACTTGGGGTACTAACCAGCAAGTCCTAAGAAACTGCGCACATCCCCTACCGACTTCAAAGGTGGCCATTCCCTTACTGCTCATACCTTAGTAGGGCCCACTGTTAAACCAGCTCAATTGATGACATGGCCCAGGAAAGTGACCTCCCGGGGACAAAACTCATACTTACTAAACTTTGTAAATAACTGGTTTTCCCTCTGCTTTGCTAATAACAAAGCCAAATGCTCTATATGTTCCTCCTCCGACTTCGAATAAACCAAGATGTCATCGATGAACACAATCGCAAAGACTCAAGATAAGGCTCGAACACCCTGTTCATCAGTCTCATGAACGCAGAGGGGTCATTTGTGAGTCCAAACGACATGACCGTTAACTCATATAGACCATACCTCGAACTAAAAGCAGTCTTCGAGATATCCTCCTCCTGGATCCGCAGCTGATAGTAACCCGAGCACAAATCTAGTTTTTAGAACTAGTGCGCTCCTTTAAGCTGATCAAAGATCTCTTCAATCTTGGTCAGTGGATAAGTGTTTCGGACCGTCCACCGATTGAGCTCTCCGTAATCTATACACAGCCGGAGCGAACCGTACTTCTTCTTCACGAATTGAACTAGGCCTCCCCAAGGTGATGAACTGGGGCGGATGAACCCCGAATTTACTATCTCTTGAAGCTGCACCTGAAACTCTGCAAGCTCCTTCAGTGCCATCCTATTGGGGGCCCTTGAGACGGGCCTAGCTCCTGGTATCAGTTGGATATTGAAATCCACCTCTCGATGTGGGGGAGTCTGGTAAGCTTGTCCGGAACGACATCGGAAAAGTCCCGAACCACCGGTACTTCAGGAATGCTGATCTCTCTATCTTTCAACTCAAAGAAGGCTATTTAAACCTCGTCTCCTTCATCATGGGCTTTGACAGTCTGAATTGATGATAATAAAAGATGAGAGGCGGGGATAATACCTTCGATCACTACTTCACAATCTTCATGCCTCAGTATAATTTTCTTTGTCAGGCAGTCGATCAAAGCATGGTTCCAATGCATCCAATTCATGCCAAGGATCCGGTCAAAATCTGTTATCATAAAAAGCGTTGCCGGTGTTTTGAATAACTTTCCTCCAATCTCTACATTCATGTTGCACTTGGCGAGCGATACTATCTATGACCCGTTTACAAGTCGCACCTTCCTATGGATGCCTTTGAAATGCTGCACTTGGTCTAAATCGTCTACGAATTTCTCTGAGATGAACGAGTGCGAGGCACCCATATCGAACAAGGTGTATGCGGGTTTGCCGCAAAAAAGTACTATACCTGGGTGATTTTTTTTGTTTGGGTCATAAGTTAAACTAAAGCTAGGGTTTTGAAAAGTACTAAGTAATCATAAGGAAAATACTGAAGTACCTGTGATGACCTCCTCATGGTTCCGGGGCTCTGCGAGATCTTGTGCATACATCGGTTCCGGCCGTCGGCCTCTAACATTTGGTCCTCGGCCCTGACCTCGCTATCCGACACGACGCTGCTATGCTGGAGGGGCTGCTGGGGGAACCATGGGGTGATTAGGAGCATTCTCTTGCAAATGGTGGCAAAAGCGCCGAATGTGACCCGACTGATGGTAATGGAGACAACCCTCAATGAAAGGCCCTCTGGGTTGCTGACACGGCTGGGCCTACTGAGGTTGGGGGGGCATGGTAATGCTAACTATTGGGTCGGTTGCTCCGTACAGATGTTCTGATGGACATGCCCACCACCTTCTCTCTAATTTCCTCCTCTGCCTCTAGCACTCTTCCTCCTCCTAAAACTGGGTCCTGCTTCCATCACTCTCTCTATGGGTCTCCTAGTACTAGCCTGGACCCCCCAAGTGGTCCCCCTCCAATTTCATTTCCATCTCTATAATTTGTGCAAGGCTCGAATCAGAGATGAATAGAAGATCCTGCCTAAGAGGGTCTCGCAGACCTTTGTAGAACCTCTTTGTGTAACCGCGATCATCTACGTCGTACAAGTCTGCGAACTTAGCAAGGTGTTGACACTCCCGCTTATTTTCCACTACTGATATAGTTCCCTGCTTTAGCTGCAGGAACCTCTCCTCGAGCTCATCATGGGCCGTAGTGGGGATAAAGTGCTCTAGGAACACACTAGAAAATTCACTCCAGCTTATGTCAGTGTAGTTACGTCCCTCAATGGTGGATGCCATAAGGGACTTCCACCACCTCATGGCATGCAAATCCAAGGACGAGACTGCCAATGTAACTACCATACTGGCAGGGCATCGAATCCATGCCAATAACTCCTATACAGAGTCTAACCACTCCTTTGTGTGGACAACCGACTCTGTCCCATGATAGGTGGGAGGAGAGAGAGCTTTTAAGGTGCTTAACCAGTTCGAGATGGGGGCCTATTGCTGCACCGGGGTCTACTGAGACCTGAAGGCATCCAAGATAGCCGTCAAGGTCTGGCCCAGCTCAGACTGTTGGAAAGAAGTAGGCTCTAGAGGTACAAGGGTGCCATCTGCTGGCTCTGAACGTACCAGAATCTACATATAAGGTAGAATTTTACTTTAGATTGGCTACTTAAAGGAAGGTTATGAACACACTTAATGTGAATCACACATGGGCACACCACTGCTTCTGCTCATTCAGTTTGTCCTCAAACTGAAGAGTGGCACGTGGTGGCACCATGAGGTAATGGACTTCATTATCTCAGGATCATTGCAATCGGATACCATTTGTAAGACCCACCGACCCCTCCCGGAACACAAAATACGGCTGAGGGGAGTCCTATGCCCAGAACAACAGCCTTGCAGTAGTGTCAGCACATGGGCTAACCTGTACCCCAAGACGTCTATCTTGCCGCCTAACTCAATATCATCATGCCAACCCATCAATAATAGAAAACCAAAGAAGCCATCGATTCAAAATAAGTTTAGGTGTTCCAACAATATATACAAAAGGGCAGGTAGCTACAAAAGCTCCTGCAAAATATTAGAGTATGGAATTGCCTCATGGGCTACATCTCAAGCTCTCAATCACATCGGTCACTAACGGATGGGAAGGTATCATAGTCTCAGGCCCTGTCGCCCTGGCCAGGTTGTCCTCCTGCGTTGTGTGCTGCTGCTCCACCTGTCGTTGGGTGTCCTCCTAAAAATAGTGACATAGCATTCATTAGTCATAAAGACTAAGTGGCTTCACATTCTCTCCCCCGATGATTCTTGGGCACCGGGCGGAAGGAATGAAGGAGAACACTGCAATATAATCAGTAATATACAATATAAAAGGTGACAAAGGAAATAGCAATCACAACAGAGAGTCAAGAGCATAAGAGTACATCTACCATAATATTATTGTCAACAACAGAGTATAAGCAGAGCAGAGTATGTAAAGAACTGAATTTAACTTAAGTTATAGGGATGCCCATACAAGCTTATAAGTTAAGGGTCTTCTACAATAATACGTAACTCATGATATAAAGGTGCCCATACAAGTTTATATGGTGAGGATCTTCATGCGGTGCAATGCAATGAATGTATGTATGATGACTCACCCATGATTTACTCATGCACTCTAATTTGCTCTGTCTACATAGACTTGTACTTCCCACTTTTCGAGGGTAGATAACCACTCAGGCATCACCCATCATGGCCGGATGGTGATAGTGGTTCGGGCTCTCCACAACTAGGTGGGTATGCATACTACTAGACCTAGGCCTTATGTACGACTCAATGCTAAGGACACAATAGCGGAGCACCTACGTACTGGACACGGTAGGGGTCTTTGGATGTAGACACTAAGAGCTCAGCCCAACAAGTCAATGGCACGAAAGGGGTCTTTGGAAGTAAACACAAAGAACCCAGCCCAACCGGCCAAGATCTATCTGCCAGCTCCCGTTGGGGTGACGACTAGCGAGCCCATAGATCTTCTACATGAAATACTCAACATATGATCATAGCTATCATGTGACAGTACCCACACTAGCCGTATAATACAAGTACCCAAGGGATCCAACAAAGTCCCTTTCTTTTCCAACATACCCGTGCTTTTAAGCACATAAGGGTTTCCACCGAGTCCCTTTCCATCGAACCCTAGGATGTCAATGCATCCTAATTATTAGGCCGAGTCCTTATAATTATCTGGAAGTGGTTATCGTTACTCTAAGCAGTGGTTATACGCATCATGGGTGTTTCACCCCTACGATCATATGGATTACATTCGTATCCAATATTCACGAAGTGATCATCAACATCATACAAATATTCAAGTGTATTACCTGGACCATCCAAGTGATATTTACATCATAGCCCATGTTGGTTTACAATTTGGAACTTTTCCGCCAATTTCAACCTCAACTGATTTCAATTTATAATTTAACCCACAAGATATTTCTACATAAATATATATCCAAATCTCATAAAATATAACAGGGCGTATATGACAACATTAAGATCAAGTCTACCAATTTTCATAGGTGTCTAATGATTACTCTAAGAGAAATCCAAGAACAATAAAATCTGTACAGACCACCAAAAATTAAGTGCCACCCCATTCTGAAAAGGTAATTCCATGGGCTACAACTTTCGTGTTGAGCCCAAGGTCCAGATCTGAGCTTAACCTCTCTAAAATCAGGTTTGAAACCAACTGAGTAAATCTGGACAGCAAGATGTCATGTACATAAACCGAATCATATTCTTCCCAGCCATTTTCGATTCCACTTTGCCGGAGCTACAGGGCTCCCTTGAAAACTCACAACTACTAATTGGAAAGGTCTTTCCGAGGGCTACAACTTTCTTGTTGAGCGCAAGACCTGAGCATGGCCGGATAATGCCTAAAAATTGGTCCGAAGTCCGTTGGGTGCAGAAAATAGATTTCTATCCATGCTATAAAATTTGCACGGATCTCAAGACAGATGAATGACATCTGTTCATCTTCTTTCTCCATCACTTACATATAAAATCTCACCTTCTCTCCTCGAATACTCCCTCAATAGACCGTCGTTCTTCACGAAATCAGTTCCTACAACTTTGTGTTGAAGAGATGACTTGATTGAAGATATTTTCTCAACGCACGATGCCCTAGAACAAAAGTTCTAGCGTGATATCTTCCTAGAAAACTCCATTAAACTCACCAATGTCAAATTATTTTGAGCCGACATCTCTCCTAAATCAGTTCTAAGGATCTAGCACCAAGGGAGAGGGGGAGGAAGTCACCTGATTTTTGGCCAAGGATCACGTCCTACTTCTTGGCGGCATGGTGATGGTCGGTCAAGCTCCAAATACCAAGCTTATTTCTTCCAAGGAGAAACGGGGATGGCTGGTTAGTCTCTTGAGGTGTGAGGAAGAAGAAGAAGTTCTGAAAAAATGTAAAGTATTTCTCACAATTGATTTCTTATCCAAGGCCAATAAAGGAGATGTGATTAAATTAATGCTCTTCCCAAGCTCTGGATTGGACAACACCGCCATGTGTCACTATCATATAGGACCACCTTTATTATAAGACATAAAATAACCATTAAACAACCCAAAAGTCTCTTATCTAAATGGCACAAATCCCGACAAAGCAAAACTATTAGATAAATTCTGTACAGAACCGATACTCGAAGAATTCATCGAGTGGACGAGTCCCACTCGACGAATCATCGAGTCTGACTCAACAGGGCGTCGAGTTATACCCGTTGAGACCATCAGTTTACTCGACAGATTCATCGAGTCCCACTCGACGAATTGTCGAGTCCACTCGACGAATCAATGAGTTGGACTCTGCTTGATGACTTTGTTAAGCCTTTTGTCGCGTCGGCATTTCCCGCTCCTATGCATCCTGGTCATCAGTGCACCCCAGGCCTGAGCCAGCTCACCAAACACACGTTTAAGGGGCATAACGTAAATCGGGATGTTACAGCATGTATATCACAAACTATGCTCATAGTGGCGAGGTACATAGTGTATGCCTCTGGATCGGCCCTAGATACGACTACAACAAACTGCACTTATAGTAAGGACCTAAATCGTTTCAGTAAGTGCCAAAAATCGTTACAAAAACTCTTTGGTAATGAAAAAAACTTTAAGTAACGGTCCTCATCTAAAGCTCGACGCTAAAAGTTCTTGTAACGAATGTATGCATGTCGTTACAAATAAATTAATTGTAACAAATGATACTTTCTCACCAAAAAGAGATTCTTCCTCACAATAAATTGGTCATATTAAATATTATTTCGTTACGAATGTTTTTTTCCTCACAAAAAAACAGTTACGATTAAAACTATTTCGTTACAAATGTTTTATTTTTTCCTCACTAAAAATAAACTAACTTCGTTACAATAAAATATAATAAACATTATTTCGTTACAATAGATTAAACAATAGTAACGAAAAAATCGTTACATTTATTTTCCATTCTTCTTACTACAGCCAATTCTTTTATATATCAAAAATATTACATTTCTATTTTTTGTGTACCTGAGATTTTATTACAAATAATAATCTTGAAAACACACATATATATAATTTCGTAACAAGATCAGCATGTATTTATTCACACCTTCTAAAATAATACAATATTACATTACAAGATCAACATGTTTCTAATAAATCTTCCATCATTTTTCGAAAAATGAATTGTCCATCACTTTCTGACTAATGAATCTTTCGTCACTTGTTGGTCAATGCTCGAGCACCCTACAAATAAAAGAGAGCAATTAAGATCACCCTATAAATAAATGAGAGAAGAAACATCCATACAAACTCACATCCATACATATATAATCCATACACACCTTATTAAACAAGCGTACAATAAAACACACACTTGCCGCCAGTTGTTTAGTTCACACTCAAATTAAGGTCATGAGGGAGTTCACTGTTTAGTTGTAATGTTCTGAAATTAAGATCACCTGTTAATGACACTTCACTGCACCTAAAATCACCCACTTCACTACACAACTCTTTAAAACATACAACACGCACACAATTTACTGCACTTAACATTGATCGCACTCACTTCACTGCACAACTCTTAAAACAACACACACATGCACACATTTCACTGCACTTAACATCACACATGCACATACAAAACTCATAAAAAACAGCACACCCACATTTCTCTAAACATCACACACACATACACAACTCTTATAAATAGCACACACATACACACAGACATTTCAATTCACTTAACATCACACACACTTCACTACACAACTCTTAAAAACACCACACACACACACTTCACTGCACTTAACATTTCACTCCCTTTACTACACAGCTCTTAAAAACAACACACACTCACACCTTGACACATACACTTAGCTGCAATTTTCCCAAACTGCACATGCAGTTTGCCCAAACTGCACATGCAGCTTTCCCAAACTGCACATACAGTTTGCCCATACCTGCACATGCAGTTTTCCCATACCTATAATTTGGGCAAACTACACATTACGGTTTGCCCAAACTGCACATATTCATCAACTACAGTATTATCTTGGGAAAACTGCAATATAATCTTTACAAAATAATCTCAAAAAAACCAAAAGGGTCATCAAGTTCTTCTGGTGTATGAATTGATGAAGCCGCCCTGCATATGTATATAATTGTTTAATTAAATAAGTACGTGTCTTCTACTAGAACACATATAAGTGCAGAAGAAAATATACAAGAAAAATCAAATCCTATAAAATGTATGAATAGATAAAGAAAGAAACCTGGAATGGACATAGAACTGTGCAAATCTGATCCATCTATTTCATAGCCTTCTTCATCACTCTGAGAAAAATAAAAGAACGAAGAAAACATGAAAAGTTCTGCACAAATTTGACATACAAAATAATTTAGCATAATCAAAAAATGTTTAACTGTGTATTTTTAGGCAATTGACCAGCATGTGAATATCAAAAACTGTTTAACTTCTGAATTTGGTATTTTTAGCATAATCATAAGAGAATATACCTGGAGTGAATGAAAAATTGGTTGTGTATAGTCCATTGCGATAATAAGCATCAATAAAGTTGACTCCAATAGCCTCGTTCTTAACTCTTATTTTGCAACTCAAAAAATGATTAATAGAGTCAAGCACAAAAATATTGATTCAGTTGAATATATAAATATGCTCTAAAATGGTTAGAGAATTTGTAGATGTAAATTAAGAAAAAATATATGTAGCAGAATTTCAAAAAAAAAATGATATGCAATAGTAATCCTTTCTAGAAAATCAGCAAGAGATTTGGATTTGCAAGATCATAAATCATCATTCTTATTCAAAGGAAGTTGTATATCAAAATACTTAATATAAAAAACTGCAATATAACTATAGGTGAAGAAGTGAGTTTAGGTTGCTAGAGAATGAAGAGAACATCCTGCAGTTTGTGCTAACCAATAGGTGAAGAACTGTTGAGGCTTTAAATTAGAATCAAAGCACCATTACAGGAAGCAGCCGGAAATGTTTATGCTACATTCACAAAATATCTCATTCATTTCTATGTAAAAATAAAATTAATTTAGAACATTTTTAATACATAAGCTCAAACATATTTACATAAAGGTTTAAGGAAGGACTATAACGATCATGTATAGAACCTTACTTGAAAAAATAAATTAGTACAACATAATTGCCAGAGGAATACACAAACTGCAGGAAGTTCTCTTCTTCCTCCGGCTAGAATATGGAATAAATGGTACCTCCACAAATTTGGTTTGCAACTTTAGAACTAACGATGAGTTTCTCATCCATCTCCACCATTACAGAATAGTAAAGGTTTGGTCGTGCTTGTAAGTCTATCAACAATATGCCCATGTAGAGCCATCGAACAAATTTTATTAAGAAAGAGATGTGGATAGCGAGAGTGGAGAACATGGAGGTTACCGTTTGGAGATCTTCGGTGGTGTCGTGGATCCGGTGAGGCCAAGCAGAAATGGGGACAACTTTGGCATCGTTGTGGGGTTATTGTTCCGGCAAGGCCAAGCACAAATGGGGTGATCTTCATCGTTGTGGAGATGATGCCCGAGACGCGATCCTGAATGGCTTCGGCTTAGGCGAGATCGAGAGCAGGTTAGGAAAATGTAATCTATAGGGCATTTTGGGGCTTACCCGATAGAAGAGGAGGGAGTTGTAGAGTCAAACGTGAAGCAAGTGTAGAAGATGAAAGAAGCATTTTGGGGCTTACCCGGTAGAAAAGCAGGGGCGTCGTGGTTGTTGCGAGATGTCACTAGAAGTTGGAGATCGGTGGTTGCAAGATATTAACTGGAGAGGAGGCATGTAGCTGCGGCGTGGAGAGAAGGTTAGGGAATCGGGGAGGCAGGGTGAGCGAGGGCTTGTAGAAAAACGAAAAAAGCAGCAAGAGATCGAGAAGGACAGCCACCAGAGAGAAATAATTACTATTACCAGCGGTGGCGAGCGGATTGACGGGGGATTTGCCATGGTAATGATGGCGGTGGCAAGCGCCTTGAGCGGAATGTGAATGTGGGAATTGGTACCCTAATTGGAAGATAATGAGGATAAGTGGAGGGAAACAAGAAAAATGGAGGGAAAATGAAATATTAGTTAGGGTGGGAGAAATGTAGGCAATATTATATTTGTAAGTATAAATAATTAAATATAATTAAAATGAAAGACCATTTTTTTTTTATTTTTGGTAACTAAAGTTGGAGTGATGCACCTAGAACGTCATTGCATTCTTCGTTGGCTCATCGCTGGAGTGGATCAGCTGTGAACTAAATCGCGACGTCAAAGATTTTCGCTTGCGTAAATGAAAGTCAATTTTTTTGCTGGAGCGCACGAACGTACTCAAATATTTTTAATTATAGACATGTTATCGCCGTGCTAAACAGAGCCTTCATCTCACCATTATTTTTTAATTAATAATAAATATTCATTTATAAAGAATTAGTTAAAGTATACATTAACGCGCGAAGCTTGCTTGGATGTCGTCAAAGCCCGCTTAGATACGGACAAAGCCCGCCGAATGATGTCTTTAACTTGGATGTAAGCGAAGCCCACCGAAGAAGGCAAAGCTCGCTTGGATGAGGGTGAAGCCCACTGATAGATTGATGTCGTCCGTCGAATAATACCGCCCGCCGATTGATTGATGCCACCCGTCGAATGAGTCCAACTGCCAAATAATGTCGCACGCCGAACATTTTCACACGCAAAATATTGTTGTCATCTAAATGTTGCCGTCCGTCGAATGTTTTTGTGCGCCAAATGTTCGTTGTACAGGGAGCCCCACGCACTATCAATTGTGTGTGTGTGTTTATGTGTGTGTGCGTGTGTTTATGTGTGTATGTGAATGTGTATGTGTATGTGTGTGTTCGTGTGTGTGTGTGTGTGTGTGTGTGTGTGTGTGTGTGTGTTTATGTGTGTGTATTCGTGTGTCTGTGCATGTTTATGCGTGTTCATGTGTGTGTGTTTATGCGTGTGTGTGTGTGTATTCGTGTGTCTATGTGTGTGTGAGAGTGTATGTTAGTGTGTGTTTGTGTGTGCCTCTGTCTATGTTTGTATTTGTATATGTCTGTGTTTGTGTCTGTGTGTCTGTGTCAGTGTATTTATGTTTGCCTGTGTCTTTGTCTGTCTCTGTGTGAGCGTGTGTCTTTGTCTAAGTGATCTATAGCAATGTGTGTGTGTGTGTGTGCGTTTGTGTTTGTGTCTATGTTTGTGTATATGTCTGTGTGTCTGTGTCTGTGTTTGTGTCTGTGTTTGTGTGATCTCTAGTTATGTGTGTGTATGTCTGTGTTTGTGTTTGTGCCTATGTTTGTGTCTATGTCTGTGTTTCTATGTCTATGTTTGTGTGCATGTGCCTGTCTGTATCTATTTCTGCATTTGTGTGTGCGTGTGTGATTGTGTGTGTATATGTGCGACATTACCCCCATCTCGATAGTGCCCCAGCGCGACCACACACATGCAGCTTGCAAACACCAGTGCGCAAAAATACTCATGCCGTTGTAGTACCACAAGTCTTCAACTGTTGCGCGCGCGGGGTTTGTGAGTTGTAGGAGCGTCGTTGCTTCGTGGCACTGTCGAGGAAGGGATACTATCGTACGGGGAATAGGGGCTTCCTGTGCACTGTGAGTTGATCGAGCATTTGAGAGCAAGCGAAAATGGGCGGAGGTAATTCTTATTTAAAAAGTAAATAATCTTATTTAAAAAGTAATACTTATTAAACGTGTTTTATTTATCAATCGATATGACATGCATTTATGGTTTCATTACATTTATTTTCATTAAAATACGTATCTTCTAGCAATTGATATGACATGTGTTTACATACATTAAATTTAGGTAATTGTTATTAGCACACAAGTTTTGGCTATTCGCACACCAATTTCTATGAGTTATTACGCGGCTTTTGAAAATATGCCTTGTACATGCATTTTTAGGAAAAGTGTTCAACATAAAAATTGTAGATCTCGTCGAGATCAACAACTTTCGTGTTGAACACTTTTTCTGAAAATGCACGCACAAGGTGTAATGCCGCCCTGATCGTAATAATAGCGAATATTTGACGAATATATGAAAATACGCCTTGTACATGCATTTTTAAGAAAAGTGTTCAACACGAAAGTTGTAGATCTCGATGAGATATACAATTTTTGTGTTGAACACTTTTCCTAAAAATGCATGTCCAAGACGTATTTTCAAATGGCGTGTAATAACTCATAGAAATTGGTGTGCGAATAGCCAAAACTAGTGTGCTAATAACAATTGCCTTAATTTATATGTTTTTAAATTTAATTTTTTTGCGATAGTTCACAGGGGTCATCTCTCGCGTGCTCGTAAGAAAAATGTGTGTTTCTCCCAAAAAAGCTATAAAAGTTAAAATCTTTAGCCTTATTTTCTTAAACGACGCTACAAAAAAAACGCCGTCGTAGACGCCTCTTTTGTAGTGATAATAAATAAAAAAATATGTTTTTTATTGATAATATATTTCTATTTATACAAAAAATTAAAAGGTACATTAGATATTTTCATGTTACGATATTTAATAGTCATCTCGCGCGCATCGGTCAAAAATGCATGCTAGTGCAAAACGCGCGACTGGGCATAAAATATGTGCTCGGGCAAACAACGTGCGCCCGAGTGAAAAACACATGCCTGAGCGAGAAATGCTCTCCCGGGCCAAAATGATCTCTCGAGCTCGTGACGTGCGTGCGCTTGTGCTCGATGGTGGTCGCGGGAGTTCGGGGGAGTGCCTTTGCGTGTGTGCGGGGCCCGTGCACGATTATTATATTTATTCTAAAATTACGTTAATAAATTAATGTCATATTTGCATTCTTTTTAAAATTTAATATGTTTTTAATTTTTAGAATCGTTTTTTGCATAAGTTTATGGAGGGAAATTTCCCTCCATATATTTCATTCATGTGAGAGAGAGAGAGATGAAGATAAACTTTTATAAAAATGTTTTTAAAGTTTTATAAAAACTTTATATAACTTTATATATCTTAAACTAATATATATAAAGAAACTTTAAAAGGATTTTTTGTTAAAATATAAATGTTTGTGAAAAAAATAATTATAAAATTTTGATGTATATCTTTTACGGTCATCTTGAGTACTATTATGTATATGTTGTGGGCGAAGACCGTTGGGGGTGGGCCGTCGCCGGCCGAGTATTGTAAAATGTGGGCGCAGCCCGCTAAGAGCCAGCGAGCACAGGCGAAACCCGTGCGGAGCTGTTTGTAAAGTTGTATATAAAAACTTTATATGAAATTTTTATAAATACTTTTTGTAAACTTTTATATAAAATTTTATGCACGTTTATATATAATTAAATTTAAAATTATAATTTATTATATATATAATCGGTTATATAGATATATATATATATATATATATATAAATTAAAGAGGTATGCCCGTGCTCGATACTCTCCGCTGTGGTAGTACCCCGACAGCGACGGTACCTCCGCCAAAACTGTACTCTCCCACTCTCAGACGCTCGATCGATCAACTAACAGTGCATAGGAAAAGCGCACGTGCCCCACACGACATTAATTACCCCCGCCTCGATAGTGTCCTAGTGCGACGACGCTCATGCAGCTCGCAAACCCTGTGCGCGAAAATACCCAAAATTTATAATCTTTAGTCTTGTTTTTTTAAACGCTACAAAAAAACGTCGTCGTAGACGTCTCTTTATAAGTGGTGATAATAAATAAATAAAATTATTTTTTAGTAATAATATATTTCTATTTATTCAAAAATTTAAAAAATACATTAGATATTTTTCATGTTACGATATTTAATTAATAGTCATCTCTCGTGCACCCATAAGAAAAATGCATGCTTGGGCTAACAGCTTGCACCCAGTTGAAAAAAGCGTGCCCGCAAAAAAAGCGTAACTAGCTAGGCTAAAATGTGCCCGGGTGAGAAAAAGCATCAGGACGAAAAAAGCGAGACCGAAAAAATGTGTTTTTGAAAAAAACGCTCATGAGCGAATAACTTGTGCGCAAACAAAATTGTGCTCCCGAGCCAAAAAGTGTGCGCAGTCAAAAACACGTGCCCTGACAAAAATGAACTCGGGAGAGAATGAGTGATGATTCGAAAATGCGTTCTCGGGCAAAAACATGATCCCGGGCAAAAATGCGCGCCTGGGAGACAATGCGCCCGGGCAAAAATGCATGGTTGTGCAAAAATGCGCCACCGGACAAAAAACGCATGCATAAGTGAAAAACACATGCTCGGGCGAAAAAATAGGCTCTAGGGCCTAAAATGCGCGGTCATGTTTTAAAATTTAATATATTTATTATAACAAAACTTTGGTTACAAAACAATACTGATTGTAAGGAAATTCTAGTTGTTACAAATACTTTCAAAGTGTTGTTACAATTGCTATTTATTGTGAGGATATTTTACTATTTGTAACATGAAACTGGTTTTGTTACAAATACCTGCACTTATTGTAACAAACATTTAGTTATTGTAACAAAATATAAAATATTGTTACAAAAAACTAATCTTTTGTAACGATAGAAAAAGTACGTTACCAAATGTAGTTATTAGTAACAAATTTCTTCTTCGTTATAATTTAGTCTTTACTAAAGGTGTAGTTTGTTGTAGTTATACAAGCGTGATCTCCATCTCCTCGAGCATCTTGGCCAACTCCATGGCCATCAATCGGGACTCCGAGCTGGAGGTGGGTGCCCTTCGGCTTAACACATCGGCCACCGAGTTTGCTTTCCCTGGGTGATAGTTCAACGTATACTCATAATCGCACAAGAACTCAATCCACCGTCGCTGCATCAGATTCAGATCCTTATGTATGTGTATATATTTGAGGTTCTTATGATCTGAAAATATATCACAGTGGATGCCATATAGGTAATGCCTCCAAATCTTCAAGGCGAAGACCACTGCTCCCAGCTCCAGGTCATGCACCGGATAGTTTGCTTTGTGCTTCTTTAGCTGCCTAGAAGCATAAGAAATTACATGCCCGTGCTGCATCAGTATATCATCCATCCCCTGATATGAGGCATCTGTATAAACCTGTAATCCTTCCTTCCCAGATGGAAGGGAATGGATCGGATCTTAGGTGAGGCGATCCTTTAGCAGCTGGAATGCAGCCTCGCACTTGGGTTCCCATACAAATAGAACATCCTTCTTAGTTAGAGTGGTGAGGGGAAGAGCGATCTTCGAGAATCCCTTGACAAACTTGCGGTAGTAACAAGCAAGTCCTAAGAAATTATGCGCATCCACTGCCAACTTCAAAGGCAGTCATTCCCTTACTGCTCGTACCTTGCCAGGCTCCACTGATTTCATGGCCTAGGAAAGCGACCTCCGGGAGCCAGAACTTGCACATACTAAACTTAGAGAACAGCTAGTTTTCCGTCAGCTTCGCTAATACCAAAGACAAATACTTCCTATGCTCCTCCTCCGACTTCAAATAAACCAAGATGTCATCAATTAACACAATCACAAAGGCATCAACGAACACCCTGTCAATTATGCCCATGAATGCAAAGGGGGCATTTTTGAGCCCAAATGACATGACTGTAAACTCATATAGACCATACCTTGAAGTAAAAGCGGTCTTTGGGATACCCTCCTCCTGGATCCGCAGATGATAATAACCCGAGTACAAATCTAGTTTTGAGAACCAGTGCGCTCCTTCAAGCTGATCAAAGAGCTCGTCAATCCTTGGCAGTGGATAAGTGTTCCGGACCACCAACCGATTGAGATCTTGGTAATCTATACATAGCCAGAGCAAACTGTCCTTCTTCTTCATGAATAGAACTGGTGCTCCTCAAGGTGATGAACTGGGGCGGACAAACCCCCAATTTACTAGCTCTTGAAGCTACGTCCGAAGCTCCGCAAGCTACTTTGGTGCCATCCTATATGGAGCCCTAGAGACAGGCCTAGCTCCCGGTATTAGTTGGATACGGAAATCCACCTCTCAATGTGGGGGTAGTCTGGGGAACTTGTCTGGAAAGACATCTGAAAAGTCCCGAACCACCGGTACTTAAACAATTCAGATCTCTATCTCTTCCATCTCAAAGAAGACTATATAAACATCATCTCCCTGTTCATTGGCTTTGACATCCTGAATAGATAATAATAAAATATGGGAGGTTGGTCTAATACCTTTGATCACTACTTCAGAATGTTCATGCCTCAATACAATTTTCTTCGCCGTGCAGTCGACCTTAGTGTGGTTCCAATGCAGCCAATTCATGCCCAGGATTAGATCAAAATCTGTCATCTTAAGAAGCGTCGTCGGTTCTTCGAATAGTTTCCTCCAATCTCTACATTCATGTTGCACCTGGTGCACGATAATATCTCTGACCCGTCCGCAATTGCACCTTCCTATGGATGCCTTCAAAAGTGCCGCACTTGATCCAGATCGTCTACGAATCTCTCTAAGATGAACGTGTGTGAAGCACCCATATCAAACAAGGTGAATGCGGGTTTGCCGCAGACATGTACTATACCTGGGTGATTTTTTGTTGTTTGGGTCATACGTAAACCTAAAGCTAGGGTTTTGCAAGGTACAAGTAATCATAAGGAAAATACTGAAGTACCTGTGATAACCTCCTCAGGGTTCCCGGGCTCTAGAGATCTAGTGCATACATCTGCTCTAACCGTCGGCCTCTACTGTGAGGTCCTCGACATGACCTCAGCCACAACCCTACTATGCTGGAAGGGCTGCTAGAGTAACACCCCAAAACTTTGAAGCAAAATTGTGCTGCTGGGAGCAAGCGCAGGTGGTAGTGCTACTGCCTGGCGCTAGCCATCTCGACGGTTGCTAGCCGTCGAGATGGAAGCTTTAAGTGTCGACAGACGCTAACCGTCTAGACGAAAGCTAGCGCAGGCGCTAGCGCGCGATACAGATCCGTGATTTGAAATCGTGGCCATCAAATCCTTATGTTCTTAGATCCGATGGCTGGGATTTAATCCGGGATTTCTTAAGCCTTGACCAGAGGAGGTATTCTCTTTATTCGAAAGTCTTATCTCTCTTCACGCTTGAGAAAGAGGAAAGCCAAGGAAGAAGAAGGTGTCTTCCACCATTAACGGAGCTCCGAAGCTCCGAATAGCGAGCTGTTTACAGATCCACGGAGAGCAGCCCGGTGCGGTCCTTTCCATCTGATTAGAATCTTGGATTCTCATGGTGAACAAGAAAATGACAAGGGTAACGATCTTCTACTTGGACAAGTGAAGTCCTCCTTTTTATGGCATGTTTGCAAGGAAAATCCGCCACCGATTGGTGGAGAAAAGGGAGTTTTCCAGCGGGTTGATCATTTCAATCCCCTTTGGTTACTTGCATTAGCATCCGGAATCGTAGTACGGATATAGGCATTTTGTGTGAAACCCATCCGGACAGGTTGGTTTGGATTGATGTTGGCTATAGTGATTAATTATGCCAGAGAAGACTCTGTGGTTTATTTGCGCTATTTTTGGGTTCTGTGTGCAGTAGAGTACTGCAGGGAGTCCTGGAGGTAACCTCCATGAAATACCCAAAGTTGTGGGTGGATTCGGAGATCTGCCACTATCGCCCGGCGCTAGGGATAGCATCGGCGGTAGCTCCCAGGGAACTGGTTGTGGAGGTGTGAAACCTCCTTTCGTTATTCGGGCCGAGGTGAAGCTGTACCCGTGTCGCGATGATTGATTCCGACGATTTGAGCACGAGCAAAGCTGAACCGAACCCGCTCCCATACCGAATCGGTGAAGAGGTAGCTCATCGGTGCATCGTGTAATATTGGGATTGGACCGTAAGGCAAGTTAGTCTTGACGGTCAAAGGACATGCGAACTCTTTGTTTAAGGAGTTGTTAGGTGTAGCTCGGAGAGTACACCGTGAGAGTGCCTTGAGAGCATGAAATGTGTGGCCGTGCGTGCCCACGTTGGTGTTGATTGCTTGTACATGTGGTGTTTGAAAGTACCTTGACAATCTATGCCTATACTGTATGCCTGCAGTGAAGGAGTACCACCACCCCGGCTTTAGGGGTGGGGTATTTATAATTTTGGTCAGCTTTAGCTGACCGATTACCTGTTTGCCACATTTTGGTGGATCGTTGTTGCAGGTGCAGGTGAGCCAAGCGGGAAATAGCCGGCAGTGGCCCTTTTGCTGTGTTGGCCCTCGAAGGCCAGCCTCTTTTCTGCTTTTCATGTATTGCCGGCCTGCGTGCTGAAGTATGTTTATGGAGTTTTGTACTTATTGGAATGTAAGGCCTTAAGGCCGTAACTCTACACTTTATTGTTTCATTGCTGTGATAGTGGACTATTCTAAAAGAAATGTTAAATCTTTATGCTTCTGCTTATGTTTAGTATACTCTGGTGTAGTTCTTTTCTGTATATCTCCTTTTAACGCCTAGCTAGTGTGGTTAGTATAGCGTGGGGTCCCGACCGGACCTACTATTATATTATTCATACTGGAAGGGTGTTACAATTTGGTATCGGTCTTAGGGCGTCGATCCATAGTTTAGCGAATTCGGGACGAATTCCTTTTAAGGGGTGGTGTGCACGGGCTGTGCACTCACCTAAAACCACAAAACTAATTAGAATGTCCACTTAGGAATTGAAAAAACATACTTGTTTGCGGAACCTGAGCGTTCCATGATTGTTGTTTGCCTTATTTTCAGTCACTAAATTGTGTCTTCCACAATTATAGGTGACTAGGAGTGGTGCGGGGCAGTCTAGACCCCGTAACACCGCTGAAAGTAGTGCGTTCGCTGAGGTGCCAGTGACCACTCCTTCGGCTGAGATGATCAGATTGGTCGCAGAAGCTGTCTTCACGATGATCAATGCTCAACTGCAAAGGCTTGCACAACCTGCTACGCCTATTACAGATGCGGCCCGGGTGATCGAACCTGCGGTGGAACCGAGGGTGGAGACCCCTGTGCCAGTGGCTGCAGTGGAAGTTGCGGTGGTGCCAAGGGTGCAGCATCGTGTAGATCGTGTAGCTGTTGCGCGAGAGCGTGATCAACAACTGCAGCACTTTCTAAGCTTCCACCCTCCAACTTTCTCAGGGACCGGACACCCAACGGAGGGGGAGGACTGGCTGTCAACGGTTAGAAAAACTCTAAAGGCGACAGCAACAGAAGAAGCTATGATGGTCACTCTAGCCACCTTCCTCCTTAACGGAGAGGCAGAGCTTTGGTGGGCCGAGCAGGAAGTGCATAGGTTTGGAGGCAAGGAGATTACCGAGATCACATTAGCTGATTTCTCAAAGTCGTTTCTTGAGAGGTATATTCCTTCTGCCCAACGCATTGCGTTGCAGAACCAATTTTTGAAGTTAACTCAAAGCGATAGCTCGGTGGACGAGTACTTGTATGAGTTTACTAAACTGGGCCGCTATGCGAGGCCTATGATAGAAGATGAGGAGACAAAGACGAACAAGTTTTATGAAGGTCTTCGAGATGAGTTGAGGCTGCTCCTTGCAGGCCCAATGACGTTTGGTTTCCACGTGATGGTGCAAACTGCTAGACCGCTGGAGTTGGACATGAAGAGAGTGCAAGCACAGGGCGTGGCAAAGAAAACTGAGTTTCATGCGCCGGCCTCTCAGTCCAAGTCAGAGTTCAGGAGGAACAAAAGGAAGTTCAAACCAGCGGAGCCAACTCGCTCAAATGTGTCAGGAGCTACGACAGCATATAGCTATATTACATGTTTCACCTGCGTGAAGGTGGGACACAAGGCGCGTGTGTGTAGAAGTAGTCCCCCGAAGACGGAGAACCGAGCATTGGACTATGCTCGTGCTGCGGGTCATACGGGAAGGGGTAAAGCTGCGGAGTCTTCTGCTTCCCAGCAAATTCCGACCCAGCGTAGAGTTTATTCGCTTGGCCAGCAAGAAGCCATATGACAAATGATGTCGTCACATGTATGAATTAAATGTTAGCTTTTACATAGCTATGTGTGATTGATACCGTTGTGCGACCTTATGTTTTATTTGTGTGCAATTAGGCTTCGTCCTAATTTTCAACTATCCGACGAGAGCTATATTTGATACGGGAGCATCGCACTCTTTTCTGTCTACAGGCTTCATGGTGCGAATCGGAGTGCCGTCAACATTAGCAAAAGATAGATTGGAGGTCGTGCTACCTAACGGGTCTCGCATGAGTGCGTATAGGAAGAGTCGTGTGAAGGTGCAGATCGGAAATCAGGATTTTGACTTGGAAGCGTCGTTATTAATGTTAGCTGAATTTGATGTGATCTTCAGCATGGACTGGCTCTCGGAGCTGCGAGCATGCATAGATTGCAATTCAAAGGAGATCACTCTGGGAAAAAACACCGAAGACGAAACCACGTTTGTAGATATGCGAGGAGCGAGCAAGACACTGATGTCTACTCTCCAAGTGGTTAAGGCGCTGAGAAAAGGGGCGGAGTTGTTCTTCACCCTATTGGAGGCTTCAGAGCCAAAGCCCAGGTTATGCGATATCCCAGTTGTAGCGGAGTACGCCGATGTGTTTCCTAACGAACTCCCTGGGGCTCCGCCTCAGCGGGAGATTGATTTCTGTATTGAACTTGTGTCAGGTGCCAAATCTGTGGCCCACTCACCGTACCGGATAGCGCCAAAGGAATTGGCAGAGGTAAAGGTCCAATTGCAAGAGCTGCTAGAGCAAGGCTACGTACTACCGAGTTCATCGCCTTGGAGTGCACCGGTCCTCTTTGTGAAAAAGAAGGATGGGAGCTTGCGTCTACGTATCGACTATCGAGAGCTGAATAAGTTGACCAAGAAGAACCGTTATCCGATTCCAAGAATCGACGACTTATTCGACCAACTGGTTGGGTCAACGGTATACTCTAAGCTTGACTTAAGGTCCAGCTATTATCAGCTTCGTATTCGGGATTGTGACATTCCAAAGACAGCGTTCAGTACCCGCTTTGGGCACTATGAGTTCACTGTTATGTCGTTCAGTCTATCTAATGCACCGTCGGTATTCATGGACTTAATGAATAGAACGTTCCGAGAGTATTTGGATCAGCTTGTGATCGTCTTCATCGACGACATTTTGGTATACTCTCAGTCGGAGGAGGACCATGCAGAGCATCTGCACGCAGTTTTGAGCACCCTGAGGAGGAGTCAACTATATGCCAAGTTCTCCAAATGCGAGTTTTGGCTATCGTCAGTAGCATTCCTGGGTCATGTTGTTAGTGGGGATGGAATTGCGGTGGATCCGTCAAAAATAGAAGCAATCCGAGCGTGGCCTGTGTTGAAAAACTTAGCGGAAATTGATGCGCAAATCTCACACACCGCTATAGGCGGTAGCTCGACTGCGGCATGAAACGGCAGTGTACCGATCGTTCAAGTAATATAAAACGAGGAGTAATCCCCGAGTATCGATCTCGGAAGGAACACGGTAAGGTGGAGTTGACTATTGAGGAGGACTTGAGATTGAAGTCCTTAAGTCGATGGATGCGAAAGGCTAGGGTTGGTTTTTGGGCTTTGGTGAAATAAAAAGTGGGGCTGAATCAAAGAAAGGGTAGGCACAACTGGGCTAACGAGGATAAAGTGATAGGAGTGGGCACAAAGGCTCAATCGGGCCAAAATGATGGCCTATATCACATTCACGCAATTGACTAACCGTATACCCATGCTTCAAGAATCGCTTGGGGCAAGTTCTAGCCACCGAGAAAGATAATCCATCCTCCCGACTCGGGCAATACGAGACTAACGAACGTCTACACACATTCCTATGCTACCGTTTGATTCACACCGGATTCACCAAATTTTGAGTAAAGTAAACAATATTTACGCTAATAGAAAAATATAAGCTAAAAGCATAAAAAGAAATTGAATCTACACGAATTTCTAAACGAGACATGAGCACTCGACTAGGAGCACTACAGGAGTCAACATTTTACTCTGCCTCATAATCCTAAGCCAGCACAATGATTTTCCAAATCACACAAAAAGACAAATTCAACTCACGACGTGCCAACGGCTAAGCGCGCGCTAAAGTGGGTGCTGTGGTGTGCAATAAAAATAAACAAAATATTTTAAATGAAATCTTCTAGTATGCAGTGCAATAGTGCACGTGAGCGGGTAAACAAAACTACTCTCCCCCAGACTTAAGCTAAACAATCTGCATAACATATGACAAGAAAATCAAAATAGGGCTAAGGGAAGAGAGTACCCAATGCTCAGCAAGTGAGCATGCCAGAAGATTGGCGTTTAAACCTAGACTAAGATGCAGCATCCGCCATCCAGAAGAAGATACCTGCAGGGGTCAGCTCCGCAAAAACAAAAGAAACAGAAAAAGATAAACTACAATAAACTACAGCTAACTAAACAGGATGGATTAAAATAAAATGCATGAAAAGTAAGATAACTACTGGGGTTATTGTCATCCCAGCACGACTTATTTAAAAACATGAAGGTTCTAACTAATGGGCCTATGGAAGGAGAAGTGGACAGGTAACTGGCCTAATATCCGTGTCGGTAGCGGGTACCGATACGGTGATAGAACAACCACCCCTCTACCTAAATATAGATACCTGCTCCTCACAGGTAGAGGGTAGAGAATGTAAGAAAAGGAGGAGGCCTGGTCCTCACTCATCTCACAAAACACATCCTTGCCTAGCAAGGTGTCGTCAACAGGGAGGCAGCAGGGGGAAAAGGCAATGAGTGGAGCTTCCTCTACGGAGGGGGAATAAACCTCCTCACATGAGAGGATGCTCTCATCATTGACTTGAGCAAAAAGCTCCAAGTCCTCCTGGGATACCTGTGAAGACTCAACCTGCACAGGCTCGGATGAAGAAGGGGGATCAAGAAATAAACAAGGCGAAGAACATAAATAATCAGAAATCGAGGGAGTGGTCCCGGTCTCACTCCCATCAGGTTGGGGAAGTAAAATAATGTTAGCATTGTCATCAATGCTACAAGAGTCGGCGGGATCAACGGTGGCCAGGCTTAGGATTTGGACTTCCTCCACCGGTGCTGAGGAAAACTCCTCTTCACCTAGAAGGTTGTCCTCCTCCATAGGAATAGGCACAACACTAAGATCAACAACCTCCTCATGCGACACATCATCAACAATGTCGTCAGAAACAAATGTAGTATGCACAACAGGGGAAAGAATCGAATCCACTAGAAGTGGTGGAGGCACATGGAGAATCTGCTCAGCGGTGTCGGTGCATAGATCAGCCGCACATCCGGTGGCCGTATCCATGCCATACCCTTCAAAATGTGAAGGTGACAAAGACACATAGCCGGATGTTGAAGGTGTGCCGCCAGAGTTAGGAGTTGGGACGATCCGGATATCCGGCTCGTCATCCTCGTCCAATTGGCGAAGATACTCGGCACAGTCCTTCAAGACATGATCAGTGCTCCGACAAAACCGGCACTGCCTAGCAGGCTTCTTTGGCACATCGAGTGCTGAAGCCGAAAAGAAGTACGACGGTAAAGGCTCAGCAGAGTAGCCATAAGACTTACGCGCACCATATGGAGTACCAGACGAAGTCGGTGCTCCATATGCGGGGCTATAAGAATTATGCCTACTATTCTCCGTAGGGCATTCATCACTAGAGTGGGAGGTATCTCTACACCAACGGCAACGGATATTGAGATGTGCCCACATAGTGCGAAGATAAAACGATTCTCAAAACTAAGAACACTATTGTGCGAAATACTATACCTAACAAAATTTTACTAAAGCAACCTACTATAAAACAAGAAAATGGACTAAAAAGAACAGAAATAAAAATAAAAGAAAATGCAATTTACAAAAGGAAGGGCTTTTCTCTCAGATTCTCCCTCTCCAGAAAACTCACACGACTGTGTTCCCCGGCAACGGCGCCAAAAACTTGATGCGCAAATCTCACACACCGCTATAGGCGGTAGCTCGACTGCGGCACGAAACGGCAGTGTACCGATCGTTCAAGTAATATAAAACGAGGAGTAATCCCCGAGTATCGATCTCGGAAGGAACACGGTAAGGTGGAGTTGACTATTGAGGAGGACTTGAGATTGAAGTCCTTAAGTCGATGGATGCGAAAGGCTAGGGTTGGTTTGATTTGCGGAAAACAAAATAAAACAACTAAATCACTACTCCTATGCAGGCCGCTATGCGCTGCTTCGCCGGGCGGATGGAAACTATGCAGGCCACGATGCACTGCTTTGGTAGGCGGATGGGCGGATGGGCGAGTAGGCAAGCGGATGAGGTGGTTCGCACTAGCGGAAATGAAATGGATTACACGGGCCGTTAGCACCGCTTAGCTTGGCGAATGGAAGAGTAGGCTCATGTAGTGGAAGAGAAGTTAAGCGGAATGGAATGGAGGGTAATGGAGGTTGGAAGATGAATGACAATAGCGCACCTCATATACTTGAATAAATCAAAAGTAATTTCATAAACATGAAATAAAAGTTACATATATGGATTTATCAAGTTCTTCATCCACAAAATAGAGAGTTTAACATACAAACATCATTTCAAAGGAATAAAGAGTAAGAGAATCGACCGACTCCGAAGCCTTGTAGGGATTCACGGTTGGAATCGCTGGGTTGTCAATCCGCGTCCAAGCTCGGTCCTCAACTGCGTCCGGGGTAAAGGAGGGCTGTCACTTCCTCCCAATGGCCCGTCTTCTTCGTGTCACGACCCGGCGATGTCCAAATGCTCTTTAAACCTTCCTTGATGATGAAAGTAAGATCCAATCTCTTCCTTGAAGTCCCTAGATGAATAGAGGAGGCTTAGAACGAAAAAACGCAAAAAACGGCGCTCAAAAAGACCTAAAAACGAAGGAGTTCCGGCTGTTTTCGCGGAGCAGCTATTTATAGACAGGTGCAGGTTTTCAATGCGCACGATCAGTGGCGCACGACCAGTGGTCGTGCGCACTATGTCCAGTGGTCGTGCGTTATGCCAGTCAGACCACTTTTTAGGTGGGAATTAAGGCACGATCACTAGCGCACGACCAGTGGTCGTGCGCACTATGTCCAGTGGTCGTGCGTAGTGTTCCTGTGCAGTTTTTGCGCCCCGGAATACTCGCACAAACCCCGTATCAACCTGAAAGATCGTCAGGCCACATAAATGGGGATTCCACACATTCTTAAATATAGAAATTGAATTGCAACATAATGCATGAGTAAGATAAATAAGAAAATACATCGAAACGGGCCTGAAAGTGCACTTAGCATGGAATAACAGATAGAGAACAAATATGAGTGATTATGGAACTAAAATGTAGTGCATTTACTCAAATACCGGCCCAGATGAGTCCATAAATGTGTATATAAATGGGACTCATCAGAAATCCGAAGTTTCTTACGACTTGCCGGCTATTATAGGCGCTTTGTGGAGAACTTCTCGAGGGTCGCACTCCCTCTCACTAAACTGACTAGGAAAGATCACAAGTTTGATTGGTCGCCTGAGTGCGCTTGAGCTTTTGAAGAATTGAAGAGTCGTCTGACCACGACGCCCATTCTATGCTCGCCATGTGGTACGGAAGGCTACGAAATTTATAGTGACGCCTCGGGGAGTGGTTTGGGTTGCGTCGTAGTGCAGTTTCGAAAGGTAATTGCCTACGGCTCCTGACAACTGAAGGTTCATGAAAGGAACTACCCGGTCCAAGATTTGGAGCTAGCGGCCATGGTTTTCGCCCTCAAGCTTTGGAGGCATTACTTGTATGACATGAAGATCGATATCTTTACTGACCACAAGAGCCTCAAGTACCTGCTGGATCAAAGGGAGTTGAATATGCGTCAGAGGAGGTGGAAGGAGTTCCTTGGGGACTACACCTTCGACATCAAATATACTTCTGGTAAGGGAAATGTAGTTGTGGACGCGTTGAGTCATCGGGCTCCTGCTCAAGCAAATTGGATTTTGATGTACGATGAGCGTCTAATCCGCGAGCTAGAAGATATGGAGATCATTTGCGTCGATAGAAGAGCGTCTCCTTCAGCATGCTTGAACTGGATGGAAGTTCAATACTGTTGAAATTTTGAAGTGAAGTGGAGGTGACCAGGCTGTCTGATTTTGTGTGACCGCCAAGACCGCGCGGTTTGTGATTATATTCTTCAGGTCTGGCTCTGCCGGTCTGATCTGGCAAACTGCTGGTTCTGCCGGTCTGTTCTTAGTAGCTGCGGTCTGTTCCCGAGTTGGTCTGCGGGTTGGCCTGTCTTCTTTTTTGGAAGACCAGGCGGTCTGTTCTTATGTGTGACCGCCTGTCCGGGCTATTTGTGCTTGGCGATCTGGAGACTTGCTCTAAATCGGCCAGATGGTTCTTGTTTGCTCCTAGTGATCTAAGGGAGGAGCGATCTTGTGCCCGCGCGGCTTGTGCGCGGTCTCGTGTTCGCGCGACTTGTGCGCGAGCTGCCTGCTGTTCTGCGGTCTTGGTCGGATGTCATCCAAGTGGTCTGATCGCGTGGTCTGCCTTATGAGACCGCTGGCGATTTGACGGGTGGTGACTGTATCCCGTTTTGTGCGGTGACGACATTCGTCTACCCACCTATAAATAGGGGTGCATGGCCCATCATTTATAACGAGAACTGTAAGAACTGAGCCTCGGTTAATTCGTGCGGTACTTTGAGGTCGGGCGGTCTCGGAAGCGAGTTGACTGTTTGTTATGTTCGCAGTTTTGCGATCAGCAGGTTGCGATCTCCTTCCTTGGTGATTCCCAGCGGCTTGAATAAACAGTTCGGCAGCGGTCAGTCTGCGAACTGGTTTATGTTCGTTCTTGTGCTATTCGCAGCGAGCTCAACGATCAGGCGACCTTCAGCGGTTAGGCGATCTGAGTTGCGGTCTGGCGACAGCTTCAGTTCTTCGTTCTAATAAAGCTCCAGTTCGTGCGGTCTGAGGTGGCGGTCTTGCAGTGCAGGCGGCTTGTCTGTTTTCTGTTTGCGCGGTCTCAGGACAAGCCGGGCAACTTCTGGAGTCGAGCGGTTTGTGCGGTCTCAGCTTGTCTAGCCGCCAGATTTGTTTTGATGTGTTTTGTTCTTCTCGTCTCCGTGATTCTGATGAATCATGTCTCGCCATGTATACCTCGCATTGTAAATGAAGTTTGTGATTCAATAAAGTTTCTTGTGTTGCTGTGTGGCATTGTGGTTGTTTGGCTTTAACTCAGTTGATGCAACTCCTGCTTACTCCTAAACAATTCAAATCAAAAATTTTAACATGGTATCAGAGGGAGGTTGTTGGAGTGGATGAGCAGTGTTCAACTTGAGTTGCCATCGTCTTTGTGAAGAAGAGACCACCTAGATTGCCATGGAAGGTGGATACGCAAGAGGGCTTGGTATTGAACTCCTTACATCGACTAACTATAGGAAATGGAGGTCGTGTATGGAGAGCTATTTACTTGGCGAGGATCTGTGGGAGATAGTTGGAGGAGAAGACACACAAGAGGTGTTTCTAGCAGGAGATAATATGGCAGAGGTGAGACTTTGGAGGAGGACTAATGCTAAGGCAGAGTTCACACTCAAGAGGGCTATCTCACCGGAGATGTTTGACCACATCATTGGTTGTAAATCTGCTACTGAGATTTGGACGTCTTTGGACGGACTATTTAATAAGAAGAATGTAGCTCGGCTACAGTTTCTTGAAAACGAGTTGGCGAAGGGCTCTCAAGGCGATCTTTCTATTTTTACCTTCTTTCTCAAGATGAAGAACCTCACAGAAGAAATTTCTGCTTTGCACCCTGATGAGCCCATCTCGGAGGCAAAACTGAAGAGGCATATTATCCGCGGGTTGCGGAAGGCGTATCTTGCCTTTGTGACTTCAGTTCAAGGTTGGGCAAATCAACCATCTCTGTTTGAGCTGGAGAACTTACTTGCTTCGCAAGAAAGTTTGGCAAGACAGATGGCGAGGACTTCTATCTCTGGGGGAGTTAGTGATGTGTTGTTCCTGGGAAGAAGAAGAAGAAGTGGGAGAAGAAGAAGCCGGGTTATGATGGACCCTCTACTTCAGGTCAGCAGGATAGGGGTTATGCTCCTAAGTCTGATGGGAAGAAGAAGGGAGATGGACCAAGGTGCTTCAGGTGCAATAAGACCGGTGATAAGTAGTATTTTTATAACTTTTTAATAGAAAATTTTGTAAATATTTAATGTGAATTTTCCTTTTTATGTCAATTTTAGGTTATAAGTAGTTCTTTTTGTAATTTTGATTCTAACTTAGCTTAATTTCAATATTTGCAGAATTTTGGGACAAATCGGGAAAAATGGCATATCACGCCCTCGGTCACGCCCGTGACCAAGGGCGTGTAACCTAAACATCAGTCTAGAAGGATGCCGCGCTGTCTGAGCTAGCCCACACCAAGTCACGCCCCAGGTCACGCCCGTGACCCAAAGTCACGCCCGTGACCAAGGGCGTGTAAACTTAGAATCTTCCACGTGGAGCTGCCGTCGAGACGTGGAGATGCTGTCGAGAAGTCAACCTAAGTCACGCCCGTGACCCACATGTCATGGACGTGACTTTTCAGCATTATCCCTGCTCTTCCGCCTCGCCGAATTCCATCCCACGCCGCATTTAATGCAGCTGTCCAAAGTCACGGGCGTGACCCGACATGTCACGCCCGTGACATGTCACTTTTCGCCGCGCCGTCCAGAAAGCCCACGCCGCTGTCGGATCCGATGTGAATAGTGCAGTCACGCCTTTGGTCACACCCGTGACCGAGGGCGTGTAATCTGAAATTTTTTCCTATAAATTCAGAGGCTCTCCTTGAGTCCAGAGTTCAGAATTTTGGAGCGGGGGAGGTGCTACTAGAGCTGTTAGTGAAGTTTTTCAATGCTTTCTCATGCTTTTCAATTTCATGCTCTTCCTTTTTAATTCATGTAATGTGCTAGTTCTCAGTTCTATGCAATAGTTAATTAAAGCTTGTAATCTTTTCCTTCCTAGCTTGTAATCTCTTTAATTAAAGCTTGTAATCGTTTTGGTTTTCAATAAAATTAAGTTCTCTTTCCTTCATGTTCTCTTTTTCCTTAAGCACTCTTTCTTTCATGCAATGATTTTTCTTTCCTTTTCCCCCTCCACTATGGTTGAGCATTAAGTATTTTTGTCTTCGTTTAATCCTTTCATTTAGCTTGCAATTAGTTTTAATTTTAGTTAAGCAAAATCAAACCAATCAAATTTTCGTCGATAAGATAATGGCGATTTTCCTCGAAGTAGAAGTAATCAACGCGCCCCGTGGAATACGACCTTGATATTCCTAAATATCCTATACCATAGACGATAAGGTACACTTTCCTTCATCGGATATAGTTTTGGAGAAAATCTCAAATCTTCACTAAATTTCAAAACCGAAAAATCAATATCAAGTTTTTGGCGCCATTGCCGGGGACTTTGCGTAGATATTTTGAAAAGAGGATAGCTATTAATTTTATCATGCTTCTTTTTATTTTATTTTGCTTTTCTAAATTTCAAAAAGAAAAATTTTTTGTTTAGTTTTTCTTCTTCCTTTCTTCTCTTTTTAGTGTATGACCCGAGGTAGCACTTCGATTCTTCCTTTTGATCCAGAGATCGAGCGAACCCTCTTGAGGCACCGCCGTTCTCGTGATCAGGGAAATCAAGTAGAATCCAAAGAGTCGATCGGGGACACTAACGCAGCAAATATGGATCATAATCTTAATCCTCCTAATCTTAACGAGCCAAATCCTAATGAGGACGCGCAACGGACCATGTCCTATTATGCGCGGCCGAATTTGGAAGGCACACAATCGAGTATTGTTCGCCCCACGGTGGCGAACAATAATTTTGAGATCAAGTCCAGCATCATTCATATGGTGCAACAATCGGTGACCTTTGATGGTCAACCGGACGAGGATCCAAATTCACATATCTCTTACTTTCTTGAAATTTGCGACACTTTTAAGATCAATGGCGTCACCGATGACGCCATTCGACTACGTCTTTTTCCTTTTTCTTTGCGGTCTAAGGCCAAGCAGTGGCTGGGCTCCCTACCAAGGGGATCCATCACTACATGGGCCGAAATGGCGGAAAAATTTCTTAATAAATATTTCCCGCCTTCAAAGACCGCTAAATTGCGCACGGATATTGCGTCATTCATGCAAATCGACTCGGAGACTTTCTATGACACATGGGAGCGCTTCAAGGAGCTTTTGCGTCGATGCCCTCACCACGCACTTGCCACTTGGCAACAAGTGCAAATATTTTATAATGGCTTAAATCTACAAACGCGGCAAATGATTGATGCGGCCGCCGGGGGGACATTAAATAACAAAACCCCGATCGCCGCTCAAGAGCTTTTCGAAGAGATGGCCATAAATGCGTATCAATCGAACATGCCCCGAGTGCGGCCTAATAAGCCGGCCGATATTTTTGAAATAGACGCAAACGCAAATTTGGCTTTACAAGTTGAGCGCTTAACAAAGCAAGTGACGGAGATGTCTGCTTCCTCCGCCACTCCTCCTTGGGCTAATAATGTTTTAATTGAAGAACATGTTGACTACATGGGAAATCCACCTCGGCCTTCCTATAACCCGAACACCGCTCCGTATAATAACACCTATAATGCGGGTTATAGGAATCATCCGAATTTCTCATGGAGCAACCAAGGAAATGCTCAGCGTCCTATGAATTTAAATCAACCTCCCCCTAATCAACTTCTTAACTTAACTCCGCCTCTAAATTTGATTTCTCAAAATTATAATCCACCAGGTTTTCCACCGCAACAGCAAAAACTCTCTCCGATTGAAGAGGGTTTTGCAAAATATGTTGCTACAAATGAAACGAACATCCGGAACCTTACCGGATCGATCAAAAATTTAGAGAATCAAGTGGGCCAACTCGCAAAGATGATTTCTGAGCATCAACAAGGAGCACTACCGGGGAACACCGAGCAAAATCCAAAGGAGAGCGCGCACGCGATTACACTCCGAAGCGGGAAGGAGGTGGTTCAAAAACAGGACGAACCCAAGGTAATTTCCTTTCCTCCTCCTCCTACTTTTAATTCATCTTCGAATTTGCCCGCTACGATAGCTCCATACACTTCTATTTTAAATCCGCGCGCTCCTACTTCTAATATTCCGTATCCATCGAAATTTAAAAATGAAAGCGCCGAAAAAAATATAAAAAGTTTTTAGATGTTTTAAAACAAATCCATATTAATGTACCTTTCTGCGAGGCTATCTCATAAATGCCTAAATATGCGAAATATCTTAAGGAGTTGCTCTCCAAAAAGAAAAAGTTAGAAGATATTTCGCATATTTCTTTAAACGCAGAATGCTCCGCGGTTGTACTCAACAAATTGCCGAAAAAAGCAAATGACCCGGGACGGTTTTCAATCCCATGTCAATTTGGCAATTCGTTAGTAAAACTCGCCTTAGCGGATCTTGGAGCAAGCATCAACCTTATGCCGTTTTCTTTGTTCAAAAAGCTAGGTTTAGGAAATCCAAGGCCCACTCGAATGAGTATCCAATTAGCGGATCGTTCTTTAAAATATCCGATAGGAATAGTGGAGGACGTGCTCGGCAAGGTTGACAAATTCATCTTCCCAGTGGATTTGTCATTCTTGACATCGAAGAGGATGCCGAAGTACCCTTCATACTAGGCCGCCCCATCCTTGCCACCTCCCGCGCTATTATCGACGTAAGTAACAGAAAGCTCCTCCTACGTGTTGGAGACGATGAAGTTACTTTCGGCAAAAATTCCTCGATGCGGAATACGCTAGAAAATGACGATTCATGTTTTTACTTAGAAGAGTGTTGTGAGTTCGATTCATCCCTCGAGTTAGTTTCATCGGCGAGTAGTGATTCCGAGCCCGTAGAGCTCTTTTGTGATGAAGAAGAAGTTTCTCACCCCACACCACCCGAACCATTATTTTTAGAAAAATTAAAAATCAAGACTTCTTATGAAGAACCACCCGTATTGGAGTTGAAACAACTCCCCCCTCACCTTAAATACTTGTTTTTGGAAAAAGAGTCTAAGCTACCCATCATCATTTCATCCGATCTTAGCAACTCAGAAATTTCTGAGTTGACTATAGTCTTAAGAAAGCACCGCCACGCAATTGCGTGGCAATTATCGGACATTAAGGGTATAAACCCATCTTTCTGCACTCATAAAATATTTCTCAAAGATAATTCCCGAAATTCAGTCCAGCCTCAACGACGGCTAAACCCTAACATGTAAGAAGTCATTAAGACCGAAGTTATAAGACTTCTGTACGCGGGAATCATCTACCCGATATCGGACAGTACTTGGGTTAGCCCAGTACAAGTCGTGCCAAAGAAAGGTGGTGTCACGGTAGTTGCGAACGAAAATAACGAATTGATCCCAACCCGTACTGTTACGGGTTGGCGGATGTACATCGACTATCGGAAATTAAATGATGCCACCCGTAAGGATCACTTCCCTCTACCATTTATCGACCAAATTTTAGAACGCCTTTCGGGTCACTCCTACTACTGTTTTCTCGATGGTTTGTCGGGATACTTCCAAATTTCGATTTCGCCCGACGACCAAGAGAAAACCACTTTCACTTGTCCCTTTGGCACCTTCGTTTATCGAAGGATGCCATTCGGTCTTTGTAACGCGCCAGCTACATTCCAAAGATGTATGCTGGCAATTTTTGACGAGTTAGTGGAGGAGGTGATGGAAGTATTTATGGACAATTTTTCCGTGTACCGGAGTTCATTTGAAAATTGTTTAAAAAATCTTGAGCGCGTGTTGCAGCGATGTGAGGAAACGAATTTAGCGCTTAATTGGGAAAAATGCCATTTTATGGTCAAGGAAGGACTAGTCCTTAGCCATAAAATTTCGGGCAAGGGGATCGAGGTCGATAGGGCCAAGATTGAAGTAATTGAAAAACTACCCCCTCCCACAAACGTAAAAGCTATTAGGAGTTTCCTAGGCCACGCGGGGTTCTATCGGCGCTTTATACAAAATTTTTCAAAAATTACAAAGCCGTTAACCCATCTTCTCGAGAAAGATTCATCTTTTCTTTTTAGCGATGAATGTCATTTAGCTTTTCAACTTATCAAAGAGAAACTTATAAACTCCCCGATTCTAGTCACCCCAGATTGGTCGCTCCCTTTTGAGATCATGTGCGACGCGAGTGATATTGCGGTTGGTGCCATTTTAGGCCAACGGGTGAGTAAATTTTCCACCCGATCTATTATGCGAGCAAAACACTCACGTCGGCACAAGCAAATTACACCACGACCGAGAAGGAACTTCTAGCAATCGTTTTCACCTTCGATAAGTTTAGGTCGTATATCACCCTCTCGAAAGTCATCGTCTTCACGGATCACTCCGCACTTAGATATCTTTTAAGCAAACGGACGCCAAGCCTCGTCTTTTGCGATGGATCCTCCTCTTGCAGGAGTTTGACTTAGAGATCCGAGACAAAAGGGGAGCTGAAAACTTGGTGGTCGATAATCTCTCCCATTTAGAAAACCCCGCCTCGGACGTATTAATAGAATCTGACATTAATGATAAATTTCCCGAAGAGCGCCTCCTTGCTCTCAAAAATATTAATTCATCGTCTACCCCCTGGTTTGCAGATCTGGCTAACTATTTGGTAGCCCGGGTCCTGCCAAAAGAATTCTCGAGTCAGCAAAAGAAGAAATTCTTTTCTGATTTAAAGAATTACTTTTGGGAGGACCCCTTTTTATTTCGTGTATGCGCAGACCAGGTAGTAAGACGATGCGTCTCGAGTGAGGAAGGCTTTAAAATTTTACGTCATTGTCATGAGGGACCCACCGGTGGTCATTATCATTCAAACCGAACCGCAAGGAAGGCGCTGGAGGCGGGCTTTTATTGGCCCATGTTCTTCAAAGAAGCTCACACCCTTGTGAGTACTTGCGACTGCTGCCAGCGGTCAGGGAACATCTCTCGCCGGGATGAGATGCCCCAAAACATTTTCTTAGAATGCAAAATTTTCGACCTTTGGGGTATCGATTTCGTTGGTCCTCTCCCTCCATCTTTTTCAAATAAATATATTCTAGTGGCGGTCGACTACGTATCGAGGTGGGCGGAAGCGCAAGCTCTCCCCACCAATGATGCGCGAGTCGTCGATAATTTCTTTAAAAAAATATTCTCCCGATTTGGCACTCCGCGCGCTATTGTGAGTGATCGGGGCACCCATTTTCGCAATACTCAATTCACAAAAATCTTAGCAAAATATGGTGTCACACACAAATTATCCACTGCATATCACCCACAAACGAGTGGATAAGTCAAAGTTGTTAATCGAGAATTAAAACGGATTTTAGAAAAAACAGTTTCTATCAATCGGAAGGATTGGGCAATAAAGCTCGATGACGCGCTATGGGCCTTTCGAACGACGTACAAGACCGCTATCGGTTGTACACCGTATCGAATGGTTTATGGCAAGGCTTGCCACCTTCCGGTCGAATTAGAACACCGCGCATTTTTGGCGCTTAAATTTTTAAACCTCGATTCCACTCTAGCGGGAGAACAAAGAAAATTCCAAACGAACGAATTAGATGAGTGGCGAGCGAATGCATATGAGAGCAATAAATTATATAAGGAGCGAACAAAGTTTTATCACAATAAGCATATAAAATTTCCAAAAACTTTTTTGCCGGGCAATCTTGTCCTCCTTTATAATTCCCGCCTTCGCCTTTTTCCGGGAAAACTAAAATCCCGATGGTCCGGACCCTTTATTGTTAAAGAGGTTTGGTCCTATGGGACAATTTTAATTTCCCACCCGGAAAAAGGTACCTTCAAAGTAAACGGCCACCGCCTTAAATTATATCTTCCGGGAGAGTTAACTAATGAAAAGAGTGATTCGATTGTATTTCAACCTATAATATGATCGGCAAGTGGGTCAAGCTACGCGACCTTAAACAAAGCGCTTTTGGGAGGTACCCCAAAGTTATCTTTTGTTATTTTCTCTTGTCTTTTCTTTTCTTCTTTAACAACTTTTGCAGGTAATCGCGTCTTCCCCACAAAAGCTTCAAAAACTTCAAAAAAAATCAGGGAAGCCCTTTTTCCTTCTCTTCTTTCGTTTTTGCATTTCTTTTTACCTTTTCTTACTTCATACTTGTATTTAAACATTGGGGACAATGTTTAACTTTAAGTATGGGGGTGTAAATAGCCCTTTGTAAATATTTGTAAATAGTTTTAAAAAAGAAAATTTAAAAAAAAATGAAAAGAAAAAAGAAACAAAAAGAAAATTTTAATTTTGTTTCTATGTTTTCCTTTATTTAAGCACTTGTAAAATCCAAAAAACTCAAAAAAATTTAGAAAATCGAAATTTTAAATCTTGGAAAGGGACGTTTGGGATTTCATCCCATCACACCTCCTAGTACCTTGCGAACCCTTCACCGGGTAGCCCTTCGGAAGTCCAAGACTTAACAAAAATTGTTAAGTTTTAAAGCTAGTTTCCTTTCTTTGTAAATAGTTTTTAATGAGAAAAATTCAAAAAAAAAAGATAATATAAAAAATTCAAAAAAAGATAATATCAAAAATTCCAAAAATTCTTATATCCCTCCTTCTTGTTGTTTTTTTGATTTCTTAGAAATCTAGTTGAGAATGTTTATAAGCATGTTTAAGTTTTTAATTGGCTAAAATTTTGCTTATCATAGTTTGTTAATTTTAAATTTGAGGTAATCTTGATTTAAGAATCATCTTATGATTTTAAATTGATTAGAGAATTTTGTTAGCATGACTTCTCATTTTATTTTTAAATGGCTTCATTTTGTAGTGAATTTCCTAAACCTCTTTAGATTTCAATTATATTTTCTTCTAACTTTTTAGATCTTAGGAAATTTAATGTTACTAGAATTTGCTCTCAATATAATTTAAAGCTAGCTAGATTTATTTCCCTTTCTTACCCCCTTTGTGGCATAAAAAAAATGAACTTTAAAAGATCATATGTCATGTGAATAAGAGGATAAAATTCATTATTCCCTAAAACATATGCACCCAAAATATTTGAAAAGAATATGTGGCATGGAGTAAGAGGATAAAATTCATTACTCCTAAACCATATACATTTTGGGTTTTTATTAGAAGAGAAAAAAAAAAGAAAAAAAAAGGAAATTTCATGATAAATTCCATTTCCTCCATTCAAAAATTTCTCTTCTTATGCCAAATTTTATGAAATCCCCCTTAGCCAATTATCATTGTTCTAGTTTTAGTTGCAAATTATGGAGAGAGCAATATTTAGTAATTTACTTTTCCTTAAGATTCTTTTAAGATAGAGTTCTTATAATTTTAATTTAATTTAGTTTTATAATTTCTACAATTTTGTCAAACTACTTAATTTTCTTGAGAAGTTCTTGCCTAAACATTTTTCCCTCTTTTCAAATCATCATCATAATTTAGGACTTAACTCCCCCTTGAATTTACTCTTAACTTAACTTTTGGTTAAATGAAATTTTAGTTTTGAATTAAAAATTTTTAAGGATGTCTTATAAATTATGTCTCACACTTTTGCTCTGGAATAGCAAAACCTCAAGTATGGGGGTATTTGATAAGTAGTATTTTTATTTCTTTTTAATAGAAAATTTTGTAAATATTTAATGTGAATTTTCCTTTTTATGTCAATTTTAGGTTATAAGTAGTTCTTTTTGTAATTTTGATTCTAACATAGCTTAATTTCAATATTTACAGAATTTTGGGACAAATCCGAAAAAATGGCATGTCACGCCCTCGGTCATGCCCGTGACCAAGGGCGTGTAACCTAAAGAACAGTCCAGAAGGATGCTGCACTGTCTGAGCTAGCCCACACCAAGTCACGCCCCAGGTCACGCCCGTGACCCAAAGTCACGCCCATGACCAAGGGCGTGTAAACTTAGAATCTTCCACGTGGAGCCGCCGTCGAGACGTGGAGATGCTGTCGAGAAGTCAACCTAAGTCATGCCCGTGACCCACATGTCACGGCCGTGACTTTCTAGCATGATCCCTGCTCTGCCGCCGCGCCGAATTCCAGCCCACGCCGCATTTAATGCAGCCGTCCAAAGTCACGGCCGTGACCCGACATGTCACGCCCGTGACATGTCACTTTTCACCGCGCCGTCCAGAAAGCCCACTCCGCTGTCGGATCCGATGTGAATAGTGCAGTCACGCCCTTGGTCACGCCCGTGACCGAGGGCGTGTAATCTGAAATTTTTTCCTATAAATTCAGAGGCTCTCCTTGAGTCCATAGTTCAGAATTTTGGAGCGGGGGAGGTGCTGCTAGAGCTGTTAGTGAAGTTTTTCAATGCTTTCTCATGCTTTTCAATTTCATGTTCTTCCTTTTTAATTCATGTAATGTGCTAGTTCTTAGATCTATGCAATAGTTAGTTAAAGCTTGTAATCTTTTCCTTCCTAGCTTGTAATCTCTTTAATTAAAGCTTGTAATCGTTTTGGTTTTCAATAAAATTAAGTTCTCTTTCCTTCCTGTTCTCTTTTTCCTTAAGCACTCTTTCTTTCATGCAATGATTTTTCTTTCGTTTTCGCCCTCCACTATGGTTGAGCATTAAGTATTTTTGTCTTCGTTTAATCCTTTCATTTAGCTTGCAATTAGTTTTAATTTTAGTTAAGCAAAAACAAACCAATCAAATTTTTGTCGATAAGATAATGGAGATTTTCCTCGAAGTAGAAGTAATCAACGCGCCCCATGGAGTACGACCTTGATATTCCTAAATATCCTATACTATAGACGATAAGGTACACTTGCCTTCATCGGATATAGTTTTGGAGAAAATCTCAAATCTTCACTAAATTTCAAAACTGAAAAATCAATATCAACCGGCCACTTCAAGAAGGATTGTCGGGTTAATCTTCAGTCGGGACATGTAGCGGAGAAGGAGAAGCCAAAGTCTGATGAAGCTGGATGGGGAGGAGCCTTTGCGGCTAATATGACAGCGATGCCCGTTAAGGCCTTGGCTGCCATCAACTTCGAAGAGGATTGGATTGTTGATTCAGGGTGTGGACATCATCTCACCGGGTATGAATCAAAGTTCTCTTCTTTGGCGCCTTACTCAGGTAACGATGCTATCATTACGACTGATAATTCTGTTCATGCTTTCGAACAAGAAGGTGTTGTCTCCCTGGGCAGTGATTAGGGTCCACTCACTTTTAGGAGTGTTTATCACGTGCCTGGTATGAGGAAGAATCTCTTCTCTGTGACCAATGCGGTCGATGCCGGTTATCACGTTCTGTTTGGCCCAATAGAAGTGAAGTTTCTTAAAACTCAACCAGAGATAAAGGGAGATGTTATCCACGTTGGAAAGCGGGTGAAGGACTTGTTCGTGTTATCGACAAGTACCTATGTTGATAAGATGAAGACCAATGATAGCGCGGCTATCTGGCATGAAAGGTTGGGGCATGTTGGCATGGACAAATTGAAGGCTATGGCGGTAAGGGGCCTTGTCAAGGGCTTGCCTAGCTTGTCCTCTTATGGAGACGGTCATGTTTGTGCTGGATGTCAGTTTGGTAAGTCTCATCGACTTCCATTTGATAAATCGCAAACAAGATGCCAAGCGCCGTTCGAGTGCATTCACGGTGATTTGATGGGACCGACTGCCACACCAAGCCTCGGAGGCAACAGTTATATGTTGGTGTTGATTGACAATTACACCAGATATGTCTGGGTGTATTTTTTGAAAGAGAAGTCAGAAGCTTTTGCAAAGTTTGTGGAGTTCAAGGAGCTGGTGGAAGGTCGGTTAGGCCTGCGGGTGAAAAAATTGAGAACTGACAATGGTGGGGAGTTCACCTCTGGTGAGTTCTCTAGTTTTTGGAGGAAACACGGCGTTTGAAGAGAGCTCACTTGTGCCCATACTCTACAACAAAATGACGTTGCGGAGAGGAAGATCCGTCATCTGACGGAAACCTGTAAATGTTGGCTTCATGCCAAGAGTATCCCAAAGTCCTTTTGGGCGGAGGGAATGTCTTGTGCGGCTTACGTCATCAATAGAATGCCTCTAAGTCCTATCAACATGAAGACCCCTCACGAACTAATGTTCAAGGAGAAACCAAGTGTTGCACACCTTTGGGTGTTCGGGTCAACCTGCTATGTGCATATTCCTGATGCTCTTCGAACAAAGCTAGATGCGAAATCTAGGAAGCTAGTCTTTGTTGGGTATGATGAGCGGAAGAAAGGATGGAATGCATGGATCCTGAGATACGGAGATCAGTGGTATCTCGGGATGTGGTGTTCGATGAAGTGACTTCCTACAAGGGGAGTTTAGGAGTTGAAATACGGGAGAGCAGGGTTGATGAAGCAGGAAAGGTGCGGGAAGTCTTAAAGTGGAGTTACCTATTTCACCAGGAGCTCCAGCTGTGTCAAGCTCTGAGATGGAGGCTTCAGGTTCTGGAAGCAGGGGGAGCGATGCTCCAATTTTGTCTAGAAGATGAGCTTGCACAGAAGAAGCAGCTGAGGAGTTGGTTAGTCAGGTGCAACCTCTTAGGAGGTCGAAGAGGACTATTAAGCCACCAGATCGATATACAGGAGGAAACATGGTGAGCTTCGTCTCATATTTCTTCGCTGGTACCTTGGATGAAAGGGAGCCGTCGAGCTTTGGGAAAGACAAAGGCGTGAAGCAGTGGGATATTGCTATGCAAGAGGAGATGGATGCTCTCAAGAAGAATGAGACTTGGTCTCTAGTGCCCAAGCCCAAGGGCATTACCCCTGTGACATGCAAATGGGTTTATAGACTCAAGAAGAAAGCCGATGGTATGATCGAGCGGTTTAGTCCAGTGGCAAAGATGACTTCGGTCTGATTTGTTATTGCTTTGGCGGCATCTTGTGGATGGGAGATTTGGCAGCTCGATGTGAAGAATTCTTTCTTATACGGAGAGATTGACAAGGATATCTTCATGATCTAGCCGCCGGGTTTCATCTATGAGGATTGTCCGGACTACGTCTGCAAACTGAAGAAGGCCTTATATGGGTTGAAGCAAGCGCCTCGGGCGTGGTATGGAAAGATCGCGGAATATCTTCTATTTTGCGGGTTCTTTGCTTCAGACTCTGATTCTAGCTTGTTTGTCAAGAAGGAAGGGGAGCTTCGGGTTTTTGTGCTGCTGTATGTGGATGACATGATTGTCACCGGGAACTCGAAGGAGACGGTAGCAAGGCTAAGAGCTGAGCTTGCTATCAAGTTCGAGATGAAGGATCTGGGGGAGCTTCACCATTTCCTTGGACTCGAGGTTCAGAGGCGGGAGAGCGGAGTGCTTGTTTCTTATGGTGGATATGCGGAGCAGATCGTTCAACGATTTGGCTTGGAAGAAGGAAAGAGCAGCTCTATACCTCTGGAACAGCATCATAAACATTGGAAGGATGAGAGAAGAGTTCTATCTGATCTGTTGGTGTTCCGAGCTCTAGTTGGGAGCTTGATTTACTTGACCATCACGAGGCCTGATATTGCTTATGCAGTTGGCAAAGTGAGTCGGTACATGGCGGAGCCACGGAAGCCTCATCTTTTGGCGGCAAAAGGTATTCTGAAATATGTGAAGTCGACCTCTGATTTGGGTCTCCTATTTAGGAGTGGGTCAAGCTTGGAGTTGCATGGATACATGGATGCTGATTACGGGGGAGACGTGGATGATCAGAGATCAACGTCTGGTTATATCTTTATGACGGGCCCCACAGCTATCTTTTGGTGCAGCCAAAAGCAGGACTCGGTGTCCTTATCTACCACAGAAGCGGAATACAAGGCTTCGGCCTTGGCAGCTCAGGAAGTCGTTTGGCTCAGGAGGTTGGTGGAGGACGTTCATGAGGAGGTTCGAGGTCCCACTATGCTATGCGGGGACAATGAGAGTGCTCTCAAGCTGGTTAATAATCCAGTCTGTCACACGAGGACCAAGCATATTGAGATTGAGCACCATTTCATTCGTGAAAAGGTGTTGGGAGGATCTCTTATGGTCGAGCATGTTCGGAGTGCGGACAATGTCGCAGACATCTTCACAAAGCCGCTGGCGAAGGGACCGTTTACACGGTTGCGGAGTTTACTCGGGCTAGTCTCCACTTCCCACTTCAAGGGGGAGTGTTGAAATTTTGAAGTGAAGTGGAGGTGACCGGGCGGTCTGATTTTGGGTGACCGCCGAGACCACGCGGTTTGTGATTATATTCTGCCGGTCTGGCACTGCCGGTCTGATCTGGCGGACTGCTGGTTCTGCCAGTCTGTTCTTAGTAGTTGCGGTCTGTTCCTGAGTTGGTCTGCTTGTTGGCCTATTTTCTTTGTTGGAAGACTGGGCGGCCTGTTCTTATGTATGACCGCCTGTCCGGGCGGTTTGTGCTTGGCGATCTGGAGACTTGTTCTAAGTCGTCCAGATGGTTCTTGTTTGCTCCTGGTGATCTAAGGGAGGAGCGATCATGTGCCCGCGCGGCTTGTGCGCAGTCTCGTGTTCGCGTGACTTATGCGCGATCTGCCTGCTGTTCTGCGGTCTTGGTCGGATGGTCGTCCAAGTTGTCTGATCGCGCGGTCTGCCTTATGAGACCGCTAGCAATCTGACGGGTGGTGACTGTATCCCGGTTTGTGCGGTGATGACATCCGTCTACCCGCCTATAAATAGGGGTGCATGGACCGTCATTTATAACGAGAACTGTAAGAACTGAGCCTGGGTTAATTCGTGCTGTCTCACTTTGAGGTCGGGCGGTCTCGGAAGCGAGTTAACTATTTGTTGTGTTAGCAGGTTTGCGGTCAGCAGGTTGCGGTCTCCTTCCTTGGTGATTCCCAGCGGCTTGAATAAACAGTTCGGCAGTGGTCAGTCTGCGAACTGGTTTATGTTCGTTCTTGTGCTGTTCGCAGCGAGCTCAGCGATCAGGCGAACTTCAGCGGTTAGGCGATCTGAGTTGCGGTCTGGCGACAGCTTCAGTTCTTCATTCCAATAAAGCTCCAGTTCGTGCGGTCTGAGGTGGCGGTCTTGCAGTGCAGGAGGCTTGTCTGTTTTCTCTTCGTGCGGTCTCAGGACAAGCCGGGCGACTTTTGGAGTCGAGCGGTCTGTGCGGTCTCAGCTTGTCTAGCCGCCAGATTTGTTTTGGTGTGTTTTGTTCTTCTCGTCTCCGTGATTCTGATGAATCATGTCTCGCCATGTATACCTCGCACTGTAAATGAAGTTTGTGATTCAATAAAGTTGCTTGTGTTGTTGTGTGACATTGTGGTTGTTTGGCTTTAACTCAGTTGATGCAACTCCTGCTTACTCCTAAATGATTCAAATCAAAAATTTTAACAAATACGACCTTGCCGACCGAGTTCGACAAGCATTGGAGCTGGATGAGAGCATGAAACGCTATAAAGCGGAGACCGTCGATGGGTCAAACACTGATTTCTCTTTTGAAGATGGCCTTATGTGGAAAAAGGACAGATTGTGCGTCCCAATTGTTGGCACTCTATGGGCGGAGTTGATGTACGAGGCTCATCATACCAAGTACTCGATCCACCCTGGGAGCACGAAAATGTACATGGATATGAAGAAACTCTTCTGGTGGCCGGGTATGAAGAAAGACATTGCCCTCTAGGTGGCTAAGTGTCATACTTGCGTGTTGGTGAAGGTGGAATGTCAACGTCCAGGCGGGTTTCTGAAGTCCTTGCGGATTCCGGAATGGAAGTTCGATAATATTTTGATGGATTTCGTGCACGGATTGCCGAGATCGCAACAATGGAAACGACGCCATCTGGGTGGTCGTGGACCGATTGATGAAGGTATCACTCTTTATTCCAAACCGGAAGGATGATTCTGTGGAAAGGATGGCAAAGTTGTACGTCAATAACATCATACGGTTTCCTGGGATTCCCCGTAGCATCGTCAGTGATCGTGATTGGCGGTTCACATCAAATGATTGGAGGCTGATTCATCAATTATTGGGTACTAAGCTAAAGTTTAGTATGACCTTCCACCCGCAAACGGATGGACAGACCGAAAGGACCAATAGGACGATAGAGGACATGCTGAGGATGTGCGCCCTGGACTTCGGAAAGAGATGGGAGGACCATCTCTATATGATTGAGTTTTCTTACAACAATAGCTACCAAGAAAGTATAAAGATGGCACCTTCCGAGGCTCTCTATGGTAGGAAATGTCGCACACCGTTATCTTGGGCTGAAACGGGTGACACTAAGTTGTTAAAATGCAAGGACGTGGATGAGGCAAATACATCAATTCGGGCTATTCGGGAGCGGTTGCTCATTGCCCAGGATAGGCAAGCAAAATACTACAATGCAAATCACCGGAATGTCGAGTTCGCCGTTTGCGACTGGGTTTATCTCAAGATCAAACCATTCAAAGGAGTATCGAGGATCCGACACTTGAAAAAGCTAAGTCCGAGGTATTTAGGACCGTTCGAGATCTTGGAGCGCATTGGTGAAGCTGCCTACCGGCATGCTCTATCTTCGGAGCTAAGCGTGCTTCATGACGTATTTCACATTTCTGTTTTGCAGAAGGCTGTGAAAGAGCCTACTCATGTTGTTGCGGTCAACGAAGTGTCGGTAGATTGTGGGCTAGCGACGAAAGTCAAACCCATTTGCATTGAAGACACTGAATTGAAGCAGTTGCGGAACAAGTCCATTCGGATGGTGAAGGTCCGTTGGAACAACTCCGGAAAAGAGGAACTCTCTTGGGAAAGAGAGCAAAACATGCTTGCGGAGTACCCCGAGCTTTTCCTTTCAGGTATAATCTTTTTGTACCTTTCTATTTTTGGAATTTCGGGCCGAAATTCTATTAAGGGGGGTGGAGTTGTAACAACCCAAAACTTTGAAGCATAATTGGGCTGCTAGGGTCTAGCGCTATCCATCTTGACGGTTGCTAGCCGTCGATACGGAAGCTTTAAGTGTCGAGAGATGCTAGCCATCGAGATGGAAGCTAGCGCAGGCGCTAGCGCTAGCGCCGGCGCTAGCGCGCGATACAGATTCGTGATTTGAAATCGTGGTCGTCAAATCCTTATGTTCTTAGATCCGATGGCTGGAATTTAATCCGGGATTTCTTAAGCCTTGACCAGAGGAGGTATTCTCGTTAATCTAAAGTCTTATCTCTCTTCAAGCTTGAGAAAGAGGAAAGCCAATGAAGAAGAAGGTGTCCTCCACCATTGACGGAGCTCCGAAGCTCCGAATCGCGAGCCGTTTACAGATCCACGGAGAGCAGCCCGGTGCTGTCCTTTCCATCCGATTAGAATCTTGGATTCTCATGGTGAACAAGAAAATGACAAGGGTAACGATCTTCTAGTTGGACAAGTGAAGTCCTCCTTTTTATGGCATGTTTGCATGGAAAATCCCCCACCGATTGCTGGAGAAAAGGGAGTTTTCCAGCGGGTTGATCGTTTCGATCCCCTTCGGTTACTTGCATTAGCATCCAGAATCGTAGTACGGATATAGGCATTGTGTGTGAAACCCCTCCGGACAGGTTGGTATGGATTGGTGATGGCTATAGTGATTAATTATGCTAGAGAAGACTCCGTGTTTTGTTTGCGCTATTTTCGGGTTCTGTGTACAGTAGAGTACTGCAGGGAGTCCTGGCGGTAACCTCTAGGAAATACCCGAAGTTGTGGGTAGATTCGGAGATCTGCCACTACCACCCGGCACTAGGGCTAGCGCCGGCGGTAGCTCCCAGGGAACTGGTTGTGGAGGTGTGAAACCTCCTTTCATTATTCGGGCCGAGGTGAAGCTGTACCCGCATCGCGGCGATTGATTCCGATGATTTGAGCATGGGCAAAGCTGAACCGAACCCGCTCCCATACCGAATCGGTGAAGAGGTAGCTCCTCGGTGCACCGTGTGATATTGGGATTGGTCCGTAAGGCAAGTTAGTCTTGAAGGTCAAAGCTCATGCGAACTCTTTGTTTAAGGAGTTGTTAGGTGTAGCTCGGAGAGTACACCGTGAGAGTGCCTTGAGAGCACGAAATGTGTGGTCGTGCGTGCCCACGTTGGTGTTGATTGCTTGTACATGTGGTGTTTGAAAGTACCTTGACAATCTATGCCTATACTGTATGCCTGTAGGGAAGGAGTACCACCACCCCGTCTTTAGGGGTGGGGTCGTTATAATTTTGGTCAGTTTTAGCTGACCGGTTACCTATTTGCCACCTTTTGGTGGATCGTTGTTGCAGGTGCAGGTGAGCCTAGCGGGAAATAGAGGGCGGTGGCCCTTTTGCCGTGTTGGCCTTCGAAGGCCAGCCTCTTTTCTGCTTTTCATGTATTGCCGGCCTACGTGCCGAAGTATGTTTATGGAGTTTTGTACTTTTTGGAATGTAAGGCCTTAAGGCCGTAACTCTACACTTTATTGTTTCATTCCTGTGATAGTGGACTATTCTAAAAGAAATGTTAAATCTTTATGATTCCGCTTATGTTTAGTATACTCTGGTGTAGTTCTTTTCTGCATATCTCCTTTTAACACCTAGCTATTGTGGTTAGTATAGCGTGGGGTCCCGGCTAGACCTATTATTATATTATTTGTACTGGAAGGGTGTTATAGCTGGGAGAACCATGGTGCAATTTGGAGCATTGATGATTAAAATTTCGCTTGCACGAAATAAAATCCGAACTAGCAATCCGAGAAGGCAAGTATACCTATCGAACTATAGTATAGGAACACAAGTGTCGTATTAAAATCCGAGAACCGTTGATTACTTATACTCAAACGAATTACTATTATTTTATCTTAATAATTTTTTGGATGGTTTTGTCTGCTAAGTTGAAATAAAAGCTGGATAAAAGTACGGATAAACGATGATTAAGAAATAGCACTCGATCTTGACTTACTTCGGCCTAAGTTGATCAAAATTCAAAAGCAAACTTAAAACTTAATAAAGTAAGGGCAGCTTGACCGTGGGGGTTCCTATAGTTTGAACATGCTTCTCTCGAAGATATGCCCAACTGAGTTTAGGAAAATCCGACCGAACTCTCGTCCCGTATTCGAATACCTAAAACTCGCTTTAAGTGGTGAACCCCGCTATTGGGTTTGACTCCAATCCAGGAGATTTACGTCATTCTCTCTCGAGAAATGTGTGTAACTCTCTTTACTCTTAAGTGCTCACTTCAGACTATCGGCCTCTCGGCTAGCCAAGAATGAAAGCAAAGGTGGGGATTATATATCGATAATATAGCTCCACTAAATTTTAATTAAGAGTAAATCTAAGGCCCAACACTTTAGAAAGTGAAAGAAGACTAAAGGATCATAACTTGATCAACTCATCCTTAGATCATCAAGATCGAGTACTATGAGGATTTAGTTACTCATGGTGGAGGGGTAGGAGAGAGAAATGATGAAGATTTTAAGAGAACAAAAACATACCATTTTTATTAAACAAAAGTTCAACTGAGATTACAATTGCATGGAAAGCCTACTAAGCATTAGTAATACACTATAAAAGGAAATTACAAAGGCATTACAACATTCATATGAAAACTAGAAAAGGAAATGCATTGAAATAAGAGAGAGAGAGAGAGAGAGAGAGAGAGAGAGAGAGAGAGAGAGAAAGAGAATAAAATGACATGAAAAACACTGAAAATAGAGTAGTAGCACTATTTCTCTCTCCAAAAACTGAATGGGGAAAGCTTGGAGGTCATTTCAATTTATAGAATTTTTTCTGCCTCGGTCACGCCCTCAGTCACGCCCGTGACTAGGGGCGTGACATTGTTTAATCAATTCTGCGGCTTGGATCAGGTTCGGCGCACGATTCTGACGCGATTTGATGGGTCACGCCCTAGGTCACGCCCGTGACTGATGGCGTGACCATTTCGGTGGTTAGTCGGGTCATGGGCGCTGGCGGCGATCATGGGCGCTGGCGGCTGGCTGACGTGGCAGTCACGGGCGTGACTAGAAGCACGCCCGTGTAACAGTGGCGTGACCAATTCGGTGGTCAGCTGGTCGAATCTGAGCTGTTCACGGGCTGGTCACGAGCGTGGCTTGCGTGTCACGGGCGTGACTTGTGTGTCATGGCCGTGTACTTTGGGCGTGTCTGACCAAATATTCTGAATTATGTTGGCAGCAGCTTAACTGGAAACAGCAACTTACACGCCCTAGGTCACGGGCGTGACCTAGGGCGTGACTTAGGAAATTTTGCATTTTTGACCTGAAAATTCAGAAAACTTAAGTTAGCACTAAAAATAGGAAAATGAACCAAAATTGCATTTAGGTAAACAACAATAAGCAAAAAGTAAGAGTAAATATCCTAAAAATAACCTAATTAAACTAACTAGATTTAGCATTATCAAATTCCCCCAAGCTTACATTTTGCTTGTCCCCAAGCAAAGAAATATGCTTTAGCTAATAAAATAAAATGACTAATCAAAAAGATTTAATTATGCGAAACACGAGTACCTTGCGAAATTCCAAGTAGGGAGAATAGTGAAAAGGAAACCTAAAATAAGTACTTTATTTAAGCTTAATTTTTATACACTTTACTAACAAAAATTAATCATCCAAAATTTTAACTAAAAAGTTTTTAAAATAAAATTGAGCAAAGTAACAAGTGAGATAGTGCATTGAATTGTTACTAAACCCTAAGAGACAAATTATAATTATATCATTCTAAGAACAAGGATCTAAATTCATACCCAAGACTTAACTATTCTACTTTTCTTCTTTACTTAGCTAAAGCAAATTTAGGAGCATGAATCAAGAGGACTTTATTAGGACCGAAATGTTTGGTTTAGGCATATGATTTGGAATGGGAATCGAAGATAAAAGTGATTGCTATAATCACACTAAACCATAAACATGAGTTTTATAACATTTCTGATATGAATGATAAGAGGCAATCCTTCATTATAAGCATATAGCATATTTTCTTTCTTTCTCTTTCATAGCCATTTTTTTTTCTTTTTTCTTTTGAAATTTTGGCAAAGATAACTAATACAAATATGCTTAAAATATCTCCTTTTTGAGCAAATTCTTTTCTTTGAAGCTCTCCATGCAATAAACTAATCACACTCTTTTAGAAATTTAAATAAAACTCAAAGTGTTAGTGTGATTCAAATAGGTTTGGAAATTTTGGCTTTGGTGAAAAATTTGATAAGTGGAGGTGACAATAAAACATGGGAAAAGGCTCAAAAGAGGCTAACAAAGGGTTTCTTTTTAAGGGTTGGCATGAAGGCTCAAACTTAAAACAAAAATGGCCTAAATCATTTTCATTGCTCTCTAAATTTAGTTAAAGCATGAGTTTTGAAGGATTTCAAAAAGTAAGTCCTAGATATTAAATAAAGACTAATGAACTTATCCTGAAAATAAGAATAATAAGCGTCTAGGATTATTCACATTTACTAGACAAATCAAAAGTTAACCCTGCAAAATATATCTAAAAATGAAGAGTAAAATAGTGGATGAAGAATTTTTTACGAAAGTAAAGAAGATAAAAGAGAAAACGATAAGGAAAGTACAAGATTTTAGAAAAAACTTTTCAGATTGACATGCTACCTAGAATTAGAACACTACAAGAGTCAACAATTTACTTGTGAAACATAATTAAAAGTAGGATTAGAAATTTTGAAATTAACTAAGGCTATATAAAATATTTTGGGAAAAACAAAACATAAAGCAAGGGGTACTATTGATTTTACCAAAATCTAATTTAGACTACTAAAAGAAAAGAAGACATTCTCCCCCAAGCTTACGATAGACATTGTCCTCAATGGAAAAGTAGAGTGAAGGAAGGGGTAACTAAGAAAAGAAATTAAAACTGAAAAACTGAAACAGGCAGTTCCCTGGATTTATGGGCTTGAAAGGATGTGTGATGCCGCTCCCCCTTGCTGGCGCTGTGAATCTTCATGAAATATCATCTTGAATTTTTCTTGAAACCAGCAATGTTGAAGCAGATGATCGCCGAAGTTGAGAGTATCAGAGCCATCCAGGGCCAAAGAAAAATTAAAACAACAAATTTTAAAAACCTTGGGTTGCCTCCCAAGAGCGCCCTCTGTTTAATGTCGTTTGAGCTCGACTAAAAGAATATAGTTCAAAAGTTAATCCAAATTATTACAGTCCAGACAAAAGAAGTTTTTCACTGTCCATGTCAACATTGTCACCAGAAAAATAAAGTTTTAGACGATGCCCATTAACCTTGAAATCACCCTTATCTGGGTGTGATATCAAAACAGTTCCATACGGATAAGCTTCCTTTACATTAAAAGGACCTGACCATCTAGATTTTAATTTTCCAGGAAATAAACGTAGACGAGAATTATAAAGTAATACTTGGTCGCCTGGTTTAAATGTTTTCGGGTGCCTTAAATTTTTATCGTGAAAGCATTTCGTTCGTTCCTTATATAATTTATTATTTTCATACGCATTGGAGCGCCACTCATCGAGTTCGTTGAGTTGGAATTTTCGAAGATCGGCGGTGGAGTGGGGATCAAAATTTAAAAATTTAAGGGCCCAGAAAGCACGATGTTCTAATTCGACCGGTAAATGGCACGATTTCCCATATACTAACCGATACGGTGTACAACCGATGGCGGTCTTGTACGCTGTTCGGTAAGCCCATAGAGCATCGTCTAATTTATGTGACCAGTCCTTACGTGAGGTGGAAACAGTTTTTTCTAAAATACGTTTGATTTCTCTATTCACTACCTCGACCTGGCCGTTAGTTTGGGGGTGGTAAGCAGTTGAAAGCTTATGTGTAACGCCATATTTTAAAAGTGTTTTTGCAAATTGTGCGTTACAAAAGTGCGAACCCCTGTCGCTAACGATGGCCCTAGGAGTACCGAATCGAGAAAATAATTTTTTTAAGAAAATAATAACGACTCGGGAGTCATTAGTAGGAAGAGCTTGGGCCTCTGCCCATCGAGACACGTAGTCTACCGCAACTAAAATGTATTTATTACCATGGCTAGAAGGAAGAGGACCTACAAAATCAATTCCCCAAAGGTCGAAAACTTCGCACTCGAGGAAATAATTTTGCAACATTTCATTTTTATTTGAGATATTTCCGGTCCGTTGGCAGCTATCGCACCGTCTCACAAATGATTGGGCATCTTTAAAAAGGCTAGGCCAATAAAAGCCTGCACTAAGTACTTTGTGAGCGGTCCAATTGGCTTGATAGTGCCCACCAGTCGGTCCTTCGTGTAAGTGTTTGAAAATATTTTGTCCTTCTTCGAAAGAAACACATCTCCTTACTACTTGGTCTGCACAAACTCGAAACAGATACGGGTCCTCCCAAAAATAATTCTTCAGGTCAGAGAAGAATTTCTTCTTTTGCTGATTGGAAAATTCTTTTGGGAGGACTCGAGCTACTAAGTAGTTGGCGAAGTTTGCAAACCAAGGAGAAGGAGTAGTGTTGATTGATAATAACTTCTCGTCGGGAAAATAATCATTAAAAGTTTGTTCATTTAAATCTTCAATAAATGGGTTATCTAATCGTGAAAGATGGTCCGCGGCCAAATTCTCAGCCCCCTTTTTATCTCGGATTTCCAAGTTGAACTCCTGGAGGAGTAAGACCCAGCGAAGTAAGCGTGGTTTGGCATCCGGTTTAGAAAGTAAATATTTGAGGGCCGAGTGGTCCGTAAAAACAATAATTTTTGAAAGCGTAATATAAGGTCAAAATTTGTCGAATGCAAAAATAACTGCTAATAATTCTTTCTCCGTTGTGGTATAGTTCGCTTGTGCGGATGTAAGTGTTTTACTTGCATAGAAAATAGGGTGGAAGTTTTTAGATATACGTTGTCCTAAAATGGCTCCCACCGCAAAGCTACTTGCATCGCACATGATTTCGAATGGAAGGTCCCAGATTGGAGCTATCATAATTGGCGCATTTATTAGCTTATTTTTGATTAATTGAAAAGCAGATAAGCATGTATCATCAAAAATAAATGGAGTGTCTTTTTATAAAAGATGAGTGAGTGGTTTGGTAATTTTTGAAAAATCTTTTATAAACCGCCGGTAAAAACCGGCATGTCCTAGAAAGCTTCTTATGGCCTTAACGTTGGTTGGCGGTGGCAGTTTTTCGATCACTTCTATTTTTGCTTCATCGACCTCAATTCCTCTTGCTGATATCTTATGACCTAAAACCAATCCCTCCCGTACCATGAAATGACATTTTTCCCAGTTCAGGGCGAGATTGGTCTCCTCACACTGTTCTAACACTTTTTCTAAATTTTCTAAACAAAAATCGAAGGAATCACCAAACACGGAAAAGTCGTCCATAAATACCTCCATAATACTTTCTACGTACTTGTCGAAAATGGCCAACATACACCGTTGAAATGTTGCCGGCGCATTACATAAGCCAAACGGCATTCTTCGATAGGCGAAGGTGCCGAAAGGACAAGTAAACGTCGTTTTCTCCTGGTCCTCGGGCGAGATGGGAATTTGGAAGTAGCCCGAGAGACCATCGAGAAAACAATAAAAGCTATGGCCGGATAATCGTTCTAAGATTTGATCGATGAATGGCAAGGGGAAATGGTCCTTGCGGGTGGCGTCGTTCAATTTGCGATAATCAATACACATACGCCACCCAGTCACCGTCCGTGTTGGGATTAAGTCATTATTATCATTTAACACTACCGTGATACCTCCCTTTTTAGGAACTACTTGAACGGGGCATACCCATTTGCTATCTGAAATTGGATAAATAATTCCTGCGTCTAATAATTTCACGACCTCACCCTTTACTACTTCTTTCATGTTTGGGTTTAATCGGCGTTGAGGTTGAATAGAATTTTGTGAATTATCTTCCATTAGAATTTTGTGCATGAAGAAAGATGGACTTATGCCCTTAATATCAGAAATATGCCAATCAATTGCTTGGCGGTGTTTTTGTAAAACTTTTAGCAATTTGGCATTTTCAGATCCACTTAAATGGGCCGACACTATTACTGGTAACTTAGAGTCTTTTTCTAAAAATTCATATTTTAAATGATTCGGTAGTTCTTTAAGTTCTAAAGTGGGAGGTTCCTCGTATGAAGATTTGAAAGACTTTTCTTTTTCAAAAGTAATTTCTTCAAAAATTTTTGATTTAATTTGAAAATTTGAGGGGGCCGGAGCAATGGCCATTTCCATTTCTTGTAATATTTCAGTGGAGGTGTTTGAAGATGACCAAAAAGAAGAAGAACCATTTTCAGAAATACAAAAAGAAGGGTCTTCACTTAACACATCTAAGAAAAAACACGAATCGTCATTTTCTAGGGTATTTTTCATAGAGGGTGTTATGGAGAAGGTTACTTCATCATCTCCAACTCGGAGGAATAGCTTACCATTACTCACATCAATGATAGCACGGGAGGTGGCAAGGAAGGGGCGGCCAAGGATTAGGGGAACCTCGACATCCTCTTTAATGTCCAAAATGACAAAATCCACCGGGAAGATGAATTTGTCTACTTTTACGAGCACGTCCTCCACAATTCCCAGCGGATATTTTATCGTCCTATCTGCTAGTTGTATACTCATACGTGTGGGGCTAAGGGTGCCCACTCCTAACTTTTTAAACAAGGAGAATGGCATTAAGTTGATGCTTGCTCCTAAGTCGGCCAACGCGTTCTTTACAAATAGATCACCAAAGAGGCACGGGATAGAAAAACTACCCGGATCGTTAGCCTTTTTCGGTAATTTATTTGTTAGGACGGCGGAACACTCAGCATTTAAAGTTACGTGCGATAGATTTTCTAGCTTTTTCTTATTAGTTAGAAGATCCTTCAGGTACTTAGCGTACTTGGGCATTTGTGATATCGCTTCATGGAAGGGCAAATTGATGTGTATTTGCTTAAACATTTCCAGGAAGCGATGATATTGATCATCTAATTTTTCCTTGTTGAGTTGAGATGGATAAGGCGGGGCGGGGTTGTTTTTGAAAATATGAGGTGGAGTGATAAAATCTGTTTGAGTGAGTGGTGTTTTTAAAATAGGGGCGGAACTTGCCTCGGGCTCTTCGCTAACCGGACCGGATACTTGCTTTCCACTCCGAAGAGTTACAGCTTTCGCTTGCTCTTTCGGGTTGGGCTCGGTGTTAGCGGGAAGAGTCCTGGGCGGTCGCTCGGATATTATTTTGGCGAGCTGCCCGATTTGGTTTTCTAGATTTTTAACGGATCCGGCTAAGTTCCGGACGGTTGCTTCATTCGTACTTATATATTTTGAAAACATCTCCTCCAAAGATGGAGGTTTTTGAAAGTTAACAGGGGGTGGAGGTGGTGTAAATTCATTTTGTAGAGGCGGGCGAGTTGTGTTTGCAGGATTACTCCAAGAAAAGTTCGGGTGATTACGCAGCGCGGGATTATAATTATTCGGTAACTGAAAACCAGGTGCATGAAAATTAGAAGCAGAATAATTATTATAAGCATTTCTATTGCCTACGAAATCAGCTTGTTCAGAGGTGGCTTTTGCGAATTCCCAAACCTGAGGTGCGGAAGGAGCATTCATTTCAGATATCTTTTTGCTAAGCATTTCCACTTGTAGTGCCAGCTGGGAGACGTTATCCACTTCGTACATACCTGCAGGTTTGTTTGGGCGGGATCTTGGCACATTCCACTGATAGGTGTTCATGGCCATATCCTCAAATAGTTCAAGAGCGGCTTCCGGGGTTTGTTATTTAAGGTACCACCGGAAGCGGCGTCTATCATTTGCTTAGTATGTTGATTTAGCCCATTATAAAACGTCTGCACTTGTAACCATACAGGCAGAGCATGATGAGGGCAACGTTTTAAGAATTCTTTATACCTTTCCCAGGTATCATATAGCGTTTCAGAATCTATTTGGCAAAAAGAAGAAATATCATTTCTAAGCTTAGCAGTTTTCGCAGGTGGAAAATACTTAGTTAGAAATTTTTCAGTTAACTGGGCCCAAGTGGTGATAGAACCTCTAGGTAGAGTTGACAACCACTGCTTAGCCTTTGTTCTTAAAGAAAATGGGAAGAGTCTTAGCCTAATTGCATCATCCGTAACACCATTTATTTTGAAGGTGTCACAGATTTCAAGGAAGCTAGCAATATGTGCATTCGGATCTTCATCTTGTAATCCGTCGAACTGCACGTATTGCTGCACCATGTGAATTATGCTTGGCTTTAGTTCGAAATTATTATTATTTATGGCAGGGCGGACTATACTAGTTTCCGTCCCTTCCAGGTTAGGCCTTGCATAATGGGACATAGTCCATTCAGGGGCCGCAACCATGTTGGGGACTTCATTTTGGTTAGGTTCGCCCATATTAACAACCGACTCCGAATCCTCAGCCAGTTCTTGGAATGTAGGATCTTGAACTTGCGATTTTCTCCAAAGAGTACGCTCAAGTTCTTGGTCCAAGTCTACAAGTTCTGACGGATTCGCTCAGGTCATAAACTAGAAAGAGAGAAGGGAAAATAAGATTGAGAAATTCGAAAAAGGTCTCTCTTTTATTTTTTTGAATTAATTTTGTTTTTCAAGAAAGAGGAGAGAAAAAAAGAGGTGATAAAAGTAATAGATTCGTTCTTTCAAAATATCAACAAAATGCGAGTCCCCGGCAATGGCGCCAAAAACTTGATGATTAAAATTCCGCTTGCACGAAATAAAATCCGAACTAGCAATCCGAGAAGGCAAGTATACCTATCGAACTGTAGTATAGGAACACAAGTGTCGTATTAAAATCCGAGAACCGTTGATTACTTATACTCAAACGAATTACTATTATTTTATCTTAATAATTTTTTGGATGGTTTTGTCTGCTAAGTTGAAATAAAAGCTGGATAAAAGTACGGCTAAACGATGATTAAGAAATAGCACTCGATCTTGACTTACTTCGGCCTAAGTTGATCAAAATTCAAAAGCAAACTTAAAACTTAATAAAGTAAGGGCAGCTTGACCGTGGGGGTTCCTATAGTTTGAACATGCTTCTCTCGAAGATATGCCCAACTGAGTTTAGGAAAATCCGACTGAACTCTCGTCCCGTATTCGAATACCTAAAACTCGCTTTAAGTGGTGAACCCCGCTATTGGGTTTGACTCCAATCCAGGAGATTTACGTCATTCTCTCTCGAGAAATGTGTGTAACTCTCTTTACTCTTAAGTGCTCACTTCAGACTATCGGCCTCTCGGCTAGCCAAGAATGAAAGCAAAGGTGGGGATTATATATCGATAATATAGCTCCACTAAATTTTAATTAAGAGTAAATCTAAGGCCCAACACTTTAGAAAGTGAAAGAAGACTAAAGGATCATAACTTGATCAACTCATCCTCAGATCATCAAGATCGAGTACTATGAGGATTTAGTTACTCATGGTGGAGGGGTAGGAGAGAGAAATGATGAAGATTTTAAGAGAACAAAAACATACCATTTTTATTAAACAAAAGTTCAACTGAGATTACAATTGCATGGAAAGCCTACAAAGCATTAGTAATACACTATAAAAGGAAATTACAAAGGCATTACAACATTCATATGAAAACTAGAAAAGGAAATGCATTGAAATAAGAGAGAGAGAGAGAGAGAAAGAGAATAAAATGACATGAAAAACACTGAAAATAGAGTAGTAGCACTAGTTCTCTCTCCAAAAACTGAATGGGGAAAGCTTGGAGGTCATTTCAATTTATAGAATTTTTTCTGCCTCGGTCACGCCCTCAGTCACGCCCGTGACTAGGGGCGTGACATTGTTTAATTAATTCTGCGGCTTGGATCAGGTTCGGCGCACGATTCTGACGCGATTTGATGGGTCACGCCCTAGGTCACGCCCGTGACTGAGGGCGTGACCATTTCGGTGGTTAGTCGGGTCATGGGCGCTGGCGGCGATCATGGGTGCTGGCGGCTGGCTGACGTGGAAGTCACGGGCGTGACTGGAAGCACGCCCGTGTAACAGTGGCGTGACCAATTCGGTGGTCAGCTGGTCGAATCTGAGCTGTTCACGGGCTGGTCACGGGCGTGGCTTGCGTGTCACGGGCGTGACTTGTGTGTCACGGCCGTGTACTTTGGGCGTGTCTGACCAGATCTTCTGAATTATGTTGGCAGCATCTTAACTGGAAATAACAACTTACACGCCCTAGGTCATGGGCGTGACCTAGGGCGTGACTTAGGAAATTTTGCATTTTTGACCTGAAAATTCAGAAAACTTAAGTTAGCACTAAAAATAGGAAAATGAACCAAAATTGCATTTAGGTAAACAACAATAAGCAAAAAGTAAGAGTAAATATCCTAAAAATAACCTAATTAAACTAACTAGATTTAGCATTATCAAGCATTCCCATGCAACTGAAGGCAAAAGCGACGAATGTGGCCCAGCTGATGGCAATGGAAACAACCCTCCCTGAAAGGCCCTCTGGGTTGCTGATACGACTGGGTATGAAGATGTGTGTGTGGGGGTGGGGGGGGGGGGGGGGGGAGGGGTGGGGGGGGGGGGGAGGGGGTAATGCTAATTGTTGGGCCGACTGTGTAACGTCCCAATTCGCGCTAGGATCCGTGAATGTGTGTGTGGTGAGTTGGCTCAGGCTCGGGGTTCACTGACAGCCAGGATGCACAGGAGCATGAAATTCTGACATGACAAAAGGCTTAACGAAGTCGTCAAGAAGATTCCAACTTGACGATTCATCGAGTGGGCTCGAGGATTCGTCGAGTGGACTCGAGGATTCGTCGAGTGGACTCGAGGATTCGTCGAGTGGACTCGACGATTAGTCGAGAGGACTCGATGATTAGTCGAGTGGAATCGACGATTCGTCGAGTGGGGCTCGACGAATCTGTCGAGTAAACTGACTATCTCGATGGGTAGAACGTGACGCCCCATCGAGTGGGACTCGATGATTCGTCGAGTAGGACTCAACCACCCAACGAATTCCTTGAGTATCGGTCCTGTACAAAAATTTTCTGATGGTTTCGCTGTGTCGGGATTTGTGCGGTTCAGATAAGATACTTTTGGGTTGTTTAAAGGTTATTTTATGTCTTATAATAAAGGTGATCTTATTGGATAGCGACATGTGGCGGTGTTCTCTAATACAGAGCATGGCAAGAGCATTAATTTAATCAAATCTCCTTTATTGGCCTTGGATATGAAATCAGCTGTGAGAAATACTTCACACTTTTTCAGAACTTCTTCTTCTACCTCTTACTCACACCTCCGGAGACTACCCATCCATCCCCCTTTCTCCTTGGAAGAATAATGCTGAGGATTTGGATCTTGACCAACCATCACCATTCCACTAAGGAGGAGGACGTGATCCATGGCTGAAAATCAGGTGACTTTCGCCCCCTCTCCCTTGGTGCTAGATCCTTAGATCTTATTTAGGAGAGATGTCACATCAAAAGAGTATCTAGGAAGAAACCACGCTAGAACTTATGTTTTAGGTCGTCATTCACTGAGAAAATATATTCAATCAAGTCATCTCTTCAATAAGAAGTTGTAGGAACTGATTTCATGAAGAACAGTGGTCTATTGGGGGAGTATTGGATGAGAGAATGTGAGATTTTATATGCGTGTGCTGGAGGTAGAAGATGAACAGATGTCGTTCATCTGTCTTGAGATCCGTGCAGATTTAATAACAAGGACAGAAATCTATTTTCTGCACGAAACGGACTTCGGACCTATTTTTAGGCATGATGCGGCCATGCTCAGGTCTTGCGCTCAACACGAGAGTTGTATCCCTCTGAAAGACCCTTCCAAGAGTATTTGTGGGTTTTCAGGGGAGCCCTGTAGCTCTGGCAAAGTGAAATAAAAAATGGTTTGGTAGAATATCATTCGGTATATGTACAGGACAGCTTGCTGTCCTGATTTACTCTGCTGGGTTCAAACCTGATTTTAGAGAGGTTGGGCTCAGATCTGGACCTTGGGCTCAACACAAAAGTTGTATTCCTTGAAGATACCTTTTTGGAATGGGGTAGCACTTAATTTTTGGTGGTCTGTAGCTTTGGGAAATTCAGTTTCCATAAGTTGTTTCCAAAATGTAAAGATTTTATTGTTCTTGGATTTCTATTAGAGTAATCATCGGACACCAATGAGAATTGGTAGAATTGACCTTAATGTTGTCATATATGCCCTGTTATATTTTATGAGATTTGGATATATATTTGTGGAGTGTTATCTTGTCCCTTAAATTGTAAATCAAAATCAGTTGAGGTTGAAATAGGCGGAAAAGTTTCAAATTATAAACCAGCAAGGGCAATGATGGAAATATCAATTGGTTGGTCCAGGTAATACACTAGAATAATTTTATGATGTTGACGATCTCTTCGTAAATATTGGATACAAATGTAATCCATAGGATCGTATGGGTGAAAAAACCATGATGCGCATAACGACTGCTTAGAGTTATGATAACCCCTTCGAGATAAGAATAAGGCATCAACCTAATAATTAGGATGCGTTGACATCCTAGGGTATGATTGAAAGGGACTCGGTGGAAGCCCTTGCATGCTTAAAAGCACGAGTATGTTGGAAAAGAAAGGGACTTTGTTGGAGCAGTTGGGTACTTGGGTTATACGGCTAGTGCGAGTGCAGGCACATGATAGTTATGATCTTGTGTTGAGGATTGCATGTGGAAGATCTACTTGCTCGCCAGTCATCACATCAACGGGAGCTGGCAGATATATATTGGCCGGTTTGGCTGGGCTCTTTATGTTTTCTTCCAAAGACCCCTTCCGTGCCATTGACCGATTGGGCTTGGCTCTTGGTGTCTACTTCCCAAGACCCCTTTCGTGTCAAGTATGCAAGTGCTCCGTTGTTGTGTTCTTAGCGTTGAGGCGTACGTAAGTGGCACGCTATTTCCACACCGCTAATTAGCGGGTACGAAATGCGGTATGACGGTAGTGCACCGGCCGTTGTCAAGTAATAAAAGTAGGGAGTAGCTCCCCGAATATCGTTCTCAAAGGACCGCAAGTTAGGGAATACGATTTGCTCGTTAGGAAACTAATTATGGGGGTTCTAAGTTTGACAAAACAAGAAGGGGGTTTGGTTGATTTTATAGAGCGGGAAATGAGAAAACTAAACACTATGCGGGTCGCAATCACCGCGTCACTTGGCGGATGGGTTTAGTGCAGGCCGCGATGCCGTGCTTCGCTTAGCGGATGGCCGGTGAGCATATGGATGAGGTGAGTGCAGATGTGAGGGTTGAGGGTCGAAGGCACCTCTTCGCTATCGCTTCCAGCTTTTGCTAGAGCGGGTGCTGGAACGTGTGGGTGTAAGTGGAGCGGGGGCGGAGCGCATCACAACACAGCATAACGTAAAGACAAGTTCATAAATAAACTTCCATTCATAGACAAATAGATGTTCATTCAGTTCATTACCACCATTAAGAGTACAAATCACAAAAAGAGAAGGGGTAGAAGTAACCACGAGATGAGAAGCCTCGCCGCAGATCGTGGTCGGAATGGGGGGTCGTCACGCCTCCTCCGAGCTCAGTCCTTGGTTGCTTCCGGGATGCAGAGGATATCACTACCTCTAACCGCTGCCCGTCTTCTTCTCAGAGTTGCGTTCACTTCTCCTTCACCCAATGGAGATGTCTTCCTCTTGGAATGCTGGCCGTAGATGGCAGAGAATGCTTCTGGAACCCTAGAATGACCTTAGGATCAATAGATGAAGCTTTCCCAAGGGGAGGAATGGAAGGAGGGACCTTGAAGAGGTGGAACGACGGAGTCGTGCTCAGAAATCGCGCCAAAAACCCGCCGGAATACCTAAAATCGCGGAACAGCGCCTTAAATAGGGAGCAGAATAAGTACAACGCATGGTCAGTGGCGCACGACCTATGGTCGTGCGCGAAGGAATGACTATAATCATGCGCAGTCAACCTGTAGCAAAGGAAAAATAGAAAACATCGCACGGTCAGGGGCGCACGACCAGTGGTCGTGCGCGAAGAAAGGCCTGTGATCGTGCGCATATCTTTGGTCCGATCTCGATCTGGGCTGGGAATTAACGCACGATCAATGATCGTGCGCCTGATCGTGTACGAAGGAATGCGCACGATCAGAGGCTTTTTAGGCCAAAAATCACTCCGCACCATCCCGAACGTGTACACGACCCGAGGACCTGCAGGAAAAGTACAAATAACCCCGATCCGTGCACATCACCGGATCCATAACACAGGCATACAGTAATATATAGGAAAAATATGCCACAAAGGGGAAAGTATTGCACAAAAGGCGCAGAAACGCCATGCTATCACTATAAGCGTATATGAACAACAAATGAAGTGCAATGACACTAAAATAAACCCGAATGAGGCCAGAAATCACTGTATAAACCAGACTCATCACACCCCCAGACTTACCTGTTTGCGCGTCCCGAGCAAACAAATTCGGCGGAGCGAGAAAAGACATAGTTGGGTTAGAAATTGCAAGGGCGGAGTAATATGCGAAGTCTCATACGCATGTGCATAGAAATCTAGTAGACAAAATTTCTAATTATACATATTAGTTTATAATTTTCTAAGAGCGTATTTATATATTACGTTTACTCAACAAGTGAATCACGGTGAATCATAAGGTCGTACATAGGAAGAAAGTAAACTGAACGCTGAGGCGAGCGTTGCCAAAGATCGGGACTCGGGACAACTCCATTGAAATCCATCAATGTCGGTGGCCATAGGCTTGCCCGTTCGCACTCTCTCCACGGCACTGGTATGACTCAAATGCGTGAATCAATAGGACTTTAGGTTTGAGATGAGGCTTGGGTTTAGGTGAGGTAAACAAAGATAAAAGGGATGGCTCAGACACTAAACCCAAATGAGCTAGCACCGAAAACTATCCTCATCACCACACAAACATGCAGGTACACTACACCCCCGGACTTGGAATTAACAACATGGGTGCGTGCACCGCCTACTCCCAACTTATACTTCAACAAATGAATTTTTCATTCAAACTCATATCTTTTTCTCTTTTTCATTTTTTTTTCTTTTCTTTTCTTATCATTTTCAGCGAATAAACAATAAAACATATCCACAACTTCACAAACATGTCACCACATCAACAACCCAACTCACAAAAATAATAAACAGCTAAAGCTCAGATTTGGGTGTGTGACTAGGATTGGCTTTTGGGCTTTGGTGCGATACAAGTGGGGCTGAATCAAAGAACGGGTAGGCACAACTGGGCTAACGAGGATATATCGATAGGAAAGGGTGCAAAGGCTCAACCGGGCCAAAATGAGGGCCTATATCACATTCACGCAGTTGACCAACCGTGTACCCATGTTTCAAGAATCGCTTGGGGCGAGTTCTACCATTGAGAAAGATAATCCTTCCTCCCAACTCGGGCAACACGAGACTAATGAACGTCTACACACATTCCTATGCTACCGTTTGATTCACACCGGATTCACCAAATTGAGTAAAGTAAACAATATTTACGCTAGTAGAAAAATGTAAACTAAAAGCATAAAAAGAAATTGAATCTGCACGGATTCCTACGAGACATGAGCACTCGACTAGGAGCACTACAGGAGTCAACAAAGTACTTCGTCTCGCAATCCTAACCCAGCACCGTGATTTCCCATTCACACAACCGAGACTAGTTAGACTCATCACGCGCCTACAGTTAAGTGCACTCACGTGGGTGTCGTGGTGTGCCATGAGATGAACAATGCTACAATATAACACAGTGTAAATCCTAGTATGCTGTGCACTGTGCTTGTGCACGAGGTAACGATAACTCTCACTCCCCCAGACTTATACTAAGCAAAAAAAACATGTTCGATAGCGGCATAAGCTTAAGAAGGCTAGGAGGAGAGATTACCCCATGCTCAGAAATGAGCATACCAGAAGATATGACGTTTTGTTCAGAAGGCGGTGATCCCGCCGTGCTCCAATAGATGCGGACCTGCGACTAAAAGGATCCCAGCACAACAAAAATATAGCAAAGAAAATAACAAAAAAGAACGGAACCAAATGATCCCAAATGGATTGTCTCCCAAGAGCCCTTTTGTTTAACGTCCTTGAACGTGGACCAAATACCTGTATTATAGTTTGACAGCAAAAGTCTTAACTACTGAATAAAAAATAAAGACACCCAGATGAGTGTCACACACAAACATGTTTCACAAACTAAACATGAAAAGCTGAAGCAGAAAATAGATAAAACGAACTACAATGCGTGAGGCCACTCATCCTCCTTGTCGCTGCCGCTGGCGCTGCTGCTGGCATAAATTAGGATCGGGGACGCAGGACGGGGCGCAGTGGGTGCAACACGAGCAGGAGGCTGAGGCACGTCCAGCCCGCTCCGAACAGCTTGCTGATAGATGAGGTCCTGCATCCAAAACTGCGACGCCTCCAGATCGGAGAGACGCTCACTTAAGTACGGGACGCCCTGCATCGCATAATTGCTGAAGTGCTGCCCTGATGGCTGCTGAGGTTGCTGCTCAGGTTGCCGCGACCCCTGTGACTGCTATGGAGTCTCCGCCGCCCTGCGTCCTCCCCTTGCCGAAGACTCTGGCTGCTCGTCCCTATCCTCCTCCTCATGGCTACCAACACCACCATCACTCGGACCAGTCACCACATAGGATCGGTTGCCCTTTCGGCCCACCACTCGCAGTAGGTGGAATCTCACCATTGTTGCCCGCGTGATCATGGAAGGAGAGGTAACCTTCTCCATCGGGGGTATCCGGTCCCACACTCCCAACCCTTTCGCGATTCGGGTGACGTAATACGCACCCCCAATCGCTCCAGCGAGGCCATATGTGGCCTCATGGTGGAAGAAGTAGGCCAGTATGAACCCCAGATGAAGGGGGTACCGCTGCTGCATGCTGTAAAGGTACAAAAGATCATGCCAACCTACCACATTCTGGCTTAAGCCACGCGCGGCGATAGAATGACTGATCAGGTGCTGCAGGTACCGCAAGGCGGGATATATGATCCTTGTTGATTAGGCCCGGTGAGCCACATACTCCTCATCAGTGCCGATGAACGACCGCCAGACGCTTTGCGAGGAGGCATCATCCGGCAACATCGTCGCCAAGTTCTGGAAATCCAACCTTGCGGCCTCGCCTTCCGTGTAAAATCCAGCGTGGGTGGCAAGCCCGGGAAGTGTCAGGGTAAATACATGCCCCATCATCCGGAAAGAACAAACAAGAGGCCGGAATCCCGCCGGACTGACCTCCCACTCAAATGTGGAGAGGAACTCCAACGTCAGCTCCTTGAATCCTAGCTCGACACATTCGAAGACGTTCCTCCAGTTGTCGAAGGAGTAGAGGAGAAGAATTGCTTCCATCAGAGCGCCTCCATCTCCAATCGACCGGAGTTCCTCCCAGTCAACAAGACGCTGCGAGAGGAAGGGCTTGCCCCTAAGCGCGGTGAAGCAGCGCGTGCGCTCTGCCTTTGAGAACTTGGCCATTCTCCCCAGGATTTGAGCGGGAGCGGCAGAGGAGGAGCGAGATCTTTGAAAAACCTTGGCAACGCGGCGGCTCCCGGATGGCTTCATGGACACGCAAGCTTGAAGGAGGAGAGGAGGAGAGGGAAGCTTACCGGAGAAGATGGAGTGAGGAGGAGAAGAGCTCCCAGACGGCGCACGCTCAGCGACCAAAAAAACGAGAACCCTAGACGCACGCACAGGAGCCGGCCGAAAGGTTTTAAAAGAAACTGGGCCCGCGCACGACCAGTGGTCGTGCGCCGATAAATAGGGCGCACGACCAGTGGTCGTGCGCGAAGGAATAATTCGCGCGCCCAGTTTCAGAATTAACAACTTACCGCTATGCCTCATAAGTGCATCCAAGGTGTCCTCACCCCTAACACAAGACCGTTAGTCACAATTAATAGATATAAAGTTCTATATATATAAAAAAAATTCATTACGCCACAACAAAATGAACACCACAATTTAAAGTAATTCTAACGAAGATAACTATTGGGGTTTTATGTCTCCCAACTAGACTTATTCAGCTGCTTGCGTATGCTAGCTGATCGGTCTATGGAAAATGAAGTGAACATGAAGCTGTTCCAATGTCCGTTTCGGTAACGGGTGACCATAAGGTGACAGGGTCGTCCCCCCTCTTCCTGAATAAAGATACCTGCACTGATCGTCAGGTAGGGGCAGGTAATATGGTGAAGGGATCTCAGTATTTGTTTCCACATGCAGATGATCCAAGGCATCTCCGGCCCGCATAGTAGGCTCGATTACATCCAAGATCAGATCCAATGTACAAACCTGCAGTGAATCAAACACAGGAATGGGGTGAAGAAACAAATTAGACGAATAACATAAAAGACTTTCTTCTTCAGGAGAGATCCCGGAATCACTCCTGATGGGTTGAGGTGGTGAGGAATTGTCGGCATCGCCAAAAATGCTGCAGGATCTAGCGGAATCGTCAGCGGCCACTTCCACGACTTGGACCTCCGCAAATGATGCTGAGGTCTCCATCTCCGCACTTTGAAGTACATCCTCCTCTCTCGGAGTGGGCACAACGCTGCAACTCACTACCTCTTCCTGCAAGACATTCTCATCGATACAGTCAAAAACAATTGTAGTAGCACACATAAGACTAGAAGAATTAGTGTTTGAAGAGAAATCAAGCACCGCATCCTTAGAAAGAATTGAATCAACATGTGGTGATAGACGAACGGGAGAGGCATGCGCAACCATGTCGGGGCATAGATCACCAATAACTTTGATCTGCATATCCGCATCAACCCCTTCAAAACATGAAGGTGATATGGATACGAAACCAGTGGAGGGGAGGGTGCTGCCAGAGATAGGAATTGGGACGATCCGGATACCTGGCTCGTCGTCCTCGTCCATTTCACGCAGATACTCAGCACAATCCCTTAAAGCATGATCTATGCTTTGACAAAACAGGCACTGTTTTGCATTCGTCTTTGGTCCAAGTGGGGCCGGAGATGAATTCAAAAATGGTACATGCGGAGCGGCAGAATAGCCATAAGCCTTAGGCACAGTGTATGTGGTACCATATGATGACAATGCCTGATACCATGGGCCTTGGGGACTGGAGCTACTCTCTCCCGATGGGCATCTATCACTAGCATGGGATGTATCCCCACACCCACGGCAGCGGATATTAATTCCAGCCCACATTGTATGAAGATAACCAGATTCACCAGAAAAACGCCCTTGTGCGCAACACTACGCTTGACAATGAATGAATAAAACAACCCATCGTTTAGACACGAGGAACAAATTAGGAAACTAAAAATCCTCACAATTAATTTTCCTAACAACAATTTCATATAACGCTTGCGATCCCCGGCAACGGCGCCAAAAACTTGGCACGCTATTTTCACACCGCTAATTAGCGGGCACGAAATGCGGTACGACGGCAGTGCACCGGTCGTTGTCAAGTAATAAATGTAGGGAGTAGCTCCCCGAATATCGTTCTCAAAGGACCGCAAGTTAGGGAATACGATTTGCTTGTTAGGAAACTAATTATGGCGGTTCTAAGTTTAACAAAACAAGAAGGGGGTTTGGTTGATTTTATAGAGCGGGAAATGAGAAAACTAAACACTATGCGGGTCGCAATCACCGCGTCGCTTGGCGGATGGGTTTAGTGCAGGCCGCGATGCCGTGCTTCGCTTAGCGGATGGCCGGTGAGCATATGGATGAGGTGAGTGCAGATGTGAGGGTTGAGGGTCGAAGGCACCTCTTCGCTATCGCTTCCAGCTTTTGCTAGAGCGGATGCTGGAACGTGTGGGTGTAAGTGGAGCGGGGGCGGAGCGCATCACAACACAGCATAACGTAAAGACAAGTTCATAAATAAACTTCCATTCATAAACAAATAGATGTTCATTCAGTTCATTACAACCATTAAGAGTACAAATCACAAAAAGAGAAGGGGTAGAATTAACCACGAGATGAGAAGCCTCGCCGCGGATCGTGGTCGGAATGGGGGGTCGTCACGCCTCCTCCGAGCTCAGTCCTTGGTTGCTTCCGGGATGCAGAGGCTGTCACTACCTCTAACCGCTGCCCGTCTTCTTCTCAGAGCTGGGTTCACTTCTCCTTCACCCAATGGAGATGTCTTCCTCTTGGAATGCTGGCCGTAGATGGCAGAGAATGCTTCCGGAACCCTAGAATGACCTTAGGATCAATGGATGAAGCTTTCCCAAGGGGAGGAATGGAAGGAGGGACCTTGAAGAGGTGGAACAGCGGAGTCGTGCTCAGAAATCGCGCCAAAAACCCGCTGGAATACCTAAAATCGCGGAACATCGCCTTAAATAGGGAGCAAAATAAGTATTGCGCACGGTCAGTGGCGCACGACCAATGGTCGTGCGCGAAGGAATGACTGTGATCGTGCGCAATCAACCTGTAGCAAAGGAAAAATAGAAAATATCGCACGGTCAGGGGCGCACGACCAGTGGTCGTGCGCGAAGAAAGGCCTGTGATCGTGCGCATATCTTTGGTCCGATCTCGATCTGGGCTGGGAATTAACGCACGATCAATGATCGTGCGCCTGATCGTGCGCAAAGGAATGCGTACGATCAGAGGCTTTTTAGGCCAAAAATCACCCCGCACCATCCCGAACGTGCACACGACCCCAGGACCTGCAGGAAAAGTACAAATAACCCCGATCTGTGCACATCACCGGATCCATAACACAGGCATACAGTAATATATAGGAAAAATATGCCACAAAGGGGAAAGTATTGCACAAAAGGCGCAGAAACGCCAATGCTATCACTATAAGCGTATATGAACAGCAAATGAAGTGCAATGACACTAAAATAAACCCGAATGAGGCCAGAAATCACTGTATAAACCAGACTCATCAGTAAGTCCTAGATTTGGTAGTGTGCATACCCACCTAGTAGTGGAGAGCTCGATCCACTGTCACCGTCTGGCCACGATGGGTGATGCCTGAGAGGTTAGCTACCCTCAAAAAGTGGGATGTAAAAGTCTATGTCGACATAGAAAATCAGAGTGCATGGGTAAATCATGGGTGTGTCATCATACATATATTCATTTCATTGCACCGCATAAAGATCTTCATCATATAAACTTTTATGGGCACCTTTATATGATGAGTCGCTTAACTTATAAGCTTGTATGGGCATCCCTATAAGTTAAGTTCAATTCAGTTCTGTACATACTCTACTCTGTTGCTGAATATACTGTTAGGGTAGATGTACTCTTATGCTCTTGACTCTATATTGTGATTGTTATTTCCTTTGTCACCTGTTATATTGTATATTACTGATTATATTGGAACGTTCTCCTTCTTTCCTTCCACCTGGTGCCTAAGAGTCATTGGGGGAGAGGATGTGAAGCCACTTAGTATTTATGACTAATGGTTGCTACTTCACAATTTTTAGGAGGACACCTAGAGGCAGGTGGAGCAGTAGCATACGACGTAAGAGGATAGTCAGGTCAGGGCGACAGGGCCTGAGAATACGATACCTTCCCTTACGTCAATGAACGATGTCAGTGAGAGCTTGAGATGTAGCCCTTGAGGCAATTCTATACTCTGATGTTTTGCATGAGCTTCTGTAGCTGCCTGTCCTTTTGTATATATTTTTGGAACTCTTTTACTTATTGTGAACCTATGGCTTCTGTTGTTTTCTATTATTGAGGGGTTGGCATGATGTTATTGGTTTTGCCAGCAGGATAGACGTCTTAGGGTACAGGTTAGCCCGTGTGCTGATGCTACCTCAAGGTGTCTGTTTTGGGCATAGAACTCCCCTCGACCGTATTTTGTGTTCTGGGAGGGGAGGGGGGTCTTGCAAATGGTATCTGCTTGCAACAATCCTGAGATAATGAAGTCCATTACCTCATGGTGACACCCCATGCCACATTTTAGTTTGAGGACAAACTGAATGAACGGAAGAAACTGTGTGCTCATGTATGATTCACATTATATGTGTCCATTACCTTCCTTTAAGTAGACAACCTAACCTAAATTTTAACCTTATGTGTAGATTCTGATATGTTCGGAGCCAGCAGCTGGCCCTCGTACCTCCAGAGCCTACTTCTTTCTTGCAGTCTGAGCTGGGGTAGACCTTGATGTCTATCTTGGATTCCTTTAGATCTCAGCAAACCCCGGTGCAGCAACAGGCCTCGGGCTTGATCTGGTTAAGATCCTTCTGATCTCTCTCTACTCTCACCTATCATGGGATGGTGTCGGATGTCCACACAAAGGAGTGGCTTGACTCTGTTCAGGAGTTATTTGCGAGGATTCGATGCCCTTCCAGTATGGAAGTTACGTTGGCAGTGTCAACCCTGGATTTGCATTCCAAGAGGTGGTGGAACTCACTTATGGGCTCCACCTTTGAGGAATGTAACTGCACTGATATAAGCTAGAGTGAGTTTTCTAGTGCATTCCTAGAGCACTTTATCCCCTCTACGACCCGTGATGAGTTCAAGGAGAGGTTCTTGCAGCTAAAGCAGGGATCTAGATCAGTATTGGAATATCAGCAGGAGTTTCAACACCTTGCTAGGTTTGCAGACTCGTACGACTTTTATGATCACGATTACGCAAAGAGGTTCTACAAACATCCGCGAGACCCTCTGAGGTAGGCTCTTTTATTCATTGTTAATTCGATCCTTTACAAATTATAGAGATGGAAAAGAAATGGGAGGCAGACCACTTGGGGATCCAGGCTAGTACAAAGAGACCCGTAGAGAGAGTGATGGAAGCGGGACCAAGTTTTAGGACGAGGCAGAGTGTCAGACGCATAGAAGGAAATCATAGAGGAGGTGGTGGACATTTCCGTTAGAGCGTCTGGATGGAGCAGCCAACCTAACAGTTAGCATTACCCTCCCCCCACCTCAGCAGGCCCTGCCGTATCTGCAACCCAGAGGGCCTTTCAGGGAGGGTTGATTCCATTTCCATCAGTCGGGCCATATTCGGCTCTCTTTCCCTAAGTTGCAATGGAATGCTCCAAATCGCACCATTGTTCCCCCAGCAGCCCCTCCAGCACAACAGGATCATGGCCGAGAGCGAATTTGGGGCCGAGGACCTCACGGTAGAGGCCGACGGCCAGAGCAAATATATGCACTAGATCTCGCAGATCCCTGGAACCCCGAGGAGGTCATCACAGGAACTTCAGTGTTTTCCTTATGATTACATATTACCTTGCAAAACCCTAGCTTTAGTTTAACTTATGACCCAAACAAAAAAAATCACCAGGTATTGTACTTGTCTACGGCAAACCCAAATACACCTTGTTCGATACAGGTGCCTCGCACTTGTTCATCTCAGAGAAATTCGTAGACGATCTGGACCAAGTTCAGCATTTCAAAAGCATCCATAGGAATGTGCTGTTGGATCTATAGGTGCCCTTAGAGGAGGGGGGGGGGGGGGGTGAATAAGGGTTTTAAAACTTTTATGGTATTTTTAAGTACTTGAAATTTTAGGAGATCAAAATAGTGCAAAAAAAAAGACAAGTTAAGAGAAACAAAATAGAGACACGATTTTATTAGTATGAAAAGTAGGATTACAAAACTTGACTTCTTATAACGCTAGATATCAAAGGTGAATAGTAAAAGTATTTTTCATTTTCTATCCTGACTCGTATCCCCACGAACTGGTGGCTTTAGCCTATCCTCCCCCGGATACGACCTCAAGCCGCTCTAGCCAATCCTCCCCAGATATGTCCTCGAGCACCCCCTAGATCTACACCCTATACCTAGTCGCCAACATGAGGCGAATTTCTACCTTATGCCCTACCCAGATGTAGTCGCCAACACGAGGCGAATTCTCTAAATGATTACAAGAATAAAGATGTGAAATAAGCAACAATAATATTAAAACTCCCTCTTGAAGAACTTCTGTAGTTGGAGATGAAAGACCATTATAGAAAAAGCGTTGTTGAAGCAATCATCGTTTGGATCCGGCGTGAAGAAATCCTCCTTCAGAAATTCATGGAACTTTGGTGGGAGATCACTTTTCGGCAGAATATGGCTCTGGAATTTTGGCACTCAACCTCTCTAAAACTTGTGTTTTCAAAATGAAAGATGAGGGGTCCATTTTATAGCCTTAGAGCTAGCGCCTGCTCTAGTGCTACCGCCGGCGCAATCCCGAATTAGGAAACATCCTCCGCCTGCATATCTTTATTCCAAGGAAACCATTCTAAAAAATCCGTACTACTGCCAGCGCAATCCTCTACCGCCTGGCGCTATCGCCTTCTATACTTGCCGCCTGAACTTGCCTAATCAGAGCTAGCGCACGCGCTACGTGCTACCGCCAGCATTAGTGGACATGTTGGAATTCTGGATTCAAATTTGGGGGCAACCTTCATATGTTATCCTTGAGTCATATGACTTTGTTTCTTGCACACTTAGACACACAAGTTCAAATACACACATGATTTGTTATTCTCAAACCTTCGAGATGCGGAAGACCATGTTCCAATAGGTGCGACTTGCAGAGATAGTATCGTGCGCCAAGTGCAACAAGAATATAGAGATAAGAGGAAAGATATTCGAAGCACCGACGACGCTTTTGAAGAAGACAAATTTTGACCTGATCCTGGACATGAATTGGCTGCATTGGAACCATTCTAAGATCGACTGCTTGACGAAGAAAATTGTGTTGAGGCATGAAGATTCTGAAGTTGTGATCGAAGGTATTATCCCCACCTCTCATCTTTTATTATCATCTATTCAGGCTGTCAAAGCCCATGAGCAGGGAGACGAGGTTTATATAGTCTGCTTTGAGATGAAAGAGAGAGAAATCAGCATTGTTGAAGTATCGATGGTTCGGGACTTTTCCAATGTCTTTCCATACAAGCTTCCTGGACTACCCCCCACATCGAGAGTTGGATTTCTAGATCCAACTAATACCGAGATCTAGGCCGGTCTCTAGGGCCCTATATAGGATGGCATCGAAGGAGCTTGCGAAGTTTGAGGCGCAGCTTTAAAAGCTAGTAAATTTGGGGTTTGTCCGCCCCAGTTCATCACCTTAGGGAGCCCCAGTTCTATTCATGAAGAAGAAGAACGGTTCGCTCCGGCTGTGTATAGATTACCAAGAGCTCAACCGGTTGATGGTCCGAAACACTTATCCAATGCCCAGGATTGAAGAGCCCTTTGATCAGCTTGAAGGAGCGCACTGGTTCTCAATACTAAATTTGCGCTCGGGTTATTATCAGTTGCGGATCCAGGAGGAGGACATCCCGATGACCGCTTTTAGTTCGAGGTATGGTCTATATGAGTTTACAGTCATATCGTTTGGGATCATAAATTCCCCCTCTGCGTTCATGAGCCTGATGAACAGGGTGTTCGAGCTTTATCTTGATGTCTTTGTGATTGCGTTCATCGATGACATCTTGGTTTATTCAAAGTCGGAGGAGAAACATACGAAGCATTTGGCTTTCGTATTAGGAAAGCTGAGGGAAAACCAGTTGTTCGCCAAGTTTAGTAAGTGATGAATAGTAAAATATACGTGTTTTTAGGATAGCTTTATATAGTTTTAAACTAAATTTATGAATAATCAATGTTATTTAATGAATAAAAAGCTTATTTTTATTTCTAAAATAATTTTTCTGACTTTTTGATATTTTCTATTTTTTGTTAGGTCACGCCCTTGGTCATGCCCGTGACCAAAGGCGTGTCAGCTCAAGTACCAATTTTCATCCGTCTCGATGAATCGACTTGTTATCTGTACGAATGGTCAAGCCACGCCCTCGGTCACGCCCGTGACCGAGGCCGTGTACAAAGTCATGCCCGTGTACTCATCGCGACGAAATAATGTGTTTACTCTCGACGATTGGGTTGTTGTCTTGTCAAAATGGCAAATGTCAAGCCTGTGTCCCCTAAGTCACGCCCATGACCCGCCGAACTTCTAGAAGAAAGAACATGTCTGCCATCACGCGCCAGCTGAACCCACCTCCTGCCGACATCAGTCACGCCTGTGAGACTCAGGTCACGCTCGTGTTCGGCCACCTCTTCAGTCAAAGTCTTCCAGAACCTTCCAGAAGATGCAAGTTGTCCCCTCTATTTGCATACCATTGGTCACGCCCTAAGTCATATTTGTGACCGAGGGCGTGTGATTCGAAAATTTTCTCTATAAATACCAGTACTCAGTTGAAGGAGGGGGTTAACAATTTTTGTCTTTTTTGGAGTTGTGGACCATCCTTTGCTGTTTTTTTGCTTTTATGTAATTTTTCATTTTCTTGCATTTTCTCTCTCCTAGGTTGTAATATTTTCTTTTGATAATGAAATAGCTTGTTTCCTAGAATTGTGCCCTCTCTTTCTTAATGTTTGGGTGTATGTGTGTGTAAGAGTGAAATTTTCGTATTTTTCTTTTTATTTTGTTTTTATTTTGTTTCTCTCCTTTTTTATTTCTCTTTTTGTGTAAATGTGTGTGTGTATGAGAGTAGTTTCTTTTGTAGTTTTGTTCTGCTTTTAATTTAGTTTGTTTTTAAGTTTGTGTGTGTGTGTAAGAGTTTAATTTTAGCTTTTCTTTTTGTTTTCATTTAGTTTTTTTTCTTTTTTTTATGTAAGTGTGTGTGTGTGTAGTGAATAATTTTTGTTTTAGTTTTTGATAATTTAGTATTTAATTAAAAGTTGTGTGTATGGGTGTATATATATAATTTTTTCATTCTTTTACTTTAGTTTCCTTTTTGTAAGTGTGTGTGAAAGTGCACAGTTAGCCTCACTAGAATTCTCTAGAGGGTGGTGAATAGAGATTTAAAAAATATTTTGTGCAAAGTTAATAAATATATATATATGTGTGTAATAATCACAGATTTAAGCTTCCCACACACCAACAAGAATTAAGCAAAAGAAGTAGCAAACAGAAAATCACAGCACAACACAAAGAAATATAGTGGTTCCCCAAACTTTGGGTAGTCCACTCTTCTACCCCCTTGGTAGGAATTCACTATCTTGCACTGAGTCTTTTGATAAGGAGACTCTTAGAACTAACCTGAGTCTTTTGATAAGGAGACTCTTAGAACCACTACAACTGAATTTTTTGAAGAGAGATTCTAAAAACTCTTTTACACAATTTGAAAATGAAATAAGAATAAGAAGAAAAAAGTAGAAGAAAAACAATTGAAGCAAGAAAGAATCTTCTTCCTAGCAAGAAGATTAGAAGCACAAGTATAGTGAATTTGAAATCTCTCTTCTATAGTGAGAAGGAGATTGTAGGCCTTTTTCTCTTTCAGTGAGAGCTTTCTGAAATGGCAGCAGTATGGATTTAGAAGGAAGAGAAGAAGAAGAAGAAATCTTTGCTGCAGCACTCTTTCACTTTTCTCAGCTTTCTCACTTTTCACTTGGGAGCTTTTCCTCTTTTTCAAATGGATGGAGTGGATCACTTGTCATTTTTTCTTTGCCGGCCTCCTTGTGTATTTATAGCTCTGTTTATTCAAAATATTGCTATACGAGAATAATCAATTAGCAGTCAGAGAAATAATAAGAGTTAAAAGTTTCCATAATCATTATATCTGAAGAAGGAAAGTAATCATTCTGTGTTCAAATAATGTCCATAATAATCTTAATAAATTTAGCCAAGAATCCTTTAGAAGGAAAGACTGATTCAAAACGCCTAGAAAAGAATAATATCATTCCATAAAATTCAGATCTACAGATAGAAGGAAAGAGATCTTGCGTGTTTTTGAATCTGATATAGAAATCGACGTGCGTCGATTACTATTCGACGTAAACGTCGATTTCAGCATGGCTAGTCGTCGAGAAGAAAATATGGAAAGAGCGTCGACTTTATTGGGTGCGTCGACTAGAAATCAGAGTAACGTCGACTTAGGTTACGTTGAATTCTGTTTAGAATTACTTCGACTCATTTTGGGAAGAACGTCGACTGCACTTCGACGTTGCGTCGATTACTATTCGACGCATGTTTTACTTAAACCATTTTTCTACTCTGATAACTCATTTTCTACTCATTTCTAGGGGTTAAGATAAATCATTTTCTCAACAATCTCCCACTATTTGTCTTAACCCTATTCAGAGAGAAATTTTATCAGCTTTAATCAACACATCAAAGCATAGGAAAGAGATATAAAAGAAATCATAATAACAAGTAAGTATCTTTCACATGATTTAAACTAAGAACTTCCTGTTATACATGAAATTGACAAAAGCAGAGTAAAGTTTCTTAGATAATTGTTCAATAGCTTCAAAAATGTAGGGCCTGGCTTTATCAGGATGCTCCTGAACATTTCTGATAATTGTGTGCAGCTTTGCCAGGATCATTTCAGCATCAGGAAGGGTGTCATTTATGGAATAACCCTTGCTAATGATAATTGCTGCCTTTTCATCAATCATTTCCATTGTAATGCTCTGAGGTTCCTTTTTCTTCTATGTAGGTTTGAACTCATATGGTCCTTTGTTATCAACCTTGGGCCTATATTTCTTTTTCTTTTCTGGTTCCTGTTTCTCAGGGATCTCAGACATCTTTTCTTTCCCTTTCCAGGGTGAATCATGCCATTTGTCTAATCCTTCTGACTTTTTAGGCTTCTTATAGGGAATGTAGATATCTTCTGAACACCCTACACCCCTTTTGTGTTTTTGCCCTTTATCTAGGATTAGCTCTGCTTGATGATTTTTCTTTTGATATGCTTCAACATCAAATTATTTCTTTGGAATTTTGATGGATAGTTCAGCAAGAATCTGTTCTTTGGTCATTCCCTTCTTGATCTTCTCTATCCAAGCATTTCTCTTATCTACTATTTCTTTCATGACTGCTTCAAATTCATACAGTTCTCTTTCTCTTATTTCATTATTCCTCTTTTCCATTTCAGGGTCATTGTACTCCTTTGCAGTACTGTCAGGAGAGATATTAGGAATCTTTCCAAACCTCTTTATCTCCTCACAAGCTTTTCTGTACTTCTTTTCCTTGGCATATTCTTTCCTTTCTTCATTGGAATATTTTTGCCAGTGAGGGATGACATCTTTTCTTTCCATTTGTCTTCTTGGACTTTGCCTAGGTAAGATTTGAGTAGTAAGTTTTGTTGATGGTGGAGGTAGAGGTAGTAGAGGAGGTGGAGTTTTCTCTTTAGGAAGATAGGAAGGAACTTTTGGAGGAGGAGTTTCTTCTGGAGGAACATCCTCAATTAGAGGTGTCCTGAGTTTGATGTGACTGGAAGAGAAGCCAGGAGAGTGATGCTGATATTCTTCCACACACAGGGGTGCCTTAATCCAGACTTGCCCTTTTAGGTCATCAGAAGTAGTTGTTTCTTCCTCCCCGTGGACTTTTGTATTTTGTACTGCAACAATCTCCCCCTGAACATATGGGGCATCTACTCTGAATGCTGAATCCACAGCATGGTCTCCTTCTGTATGGTAGGATGAGGATTCACCAAAGTGTTTGTTGAAGGTATAATCAGAGTGATTGGAGAAGATTTGAGCCTATGGTAAAAAAAATGAAGTTGGTTTAATACTTAGAGATAATATTTAGAGATTGGAGAAGAGTTAGCCCTGAGCTTTAAGAGAATATAGAACCTGAATAGAGGGGTTTCTGGAGCAACTCTCCCCCTGGTTTATATCCTGTAGAAAGGATGTAAACCTTTTTGGCGACAGATGTTGTTCGTGAAGAAGAACATGAAGCTCAGGAAGAGAAGCGGAGAGGACGGCCAGTTTGGCTTCACAAGTGGTTATCATTGCGGCATATTCGTTGGAGAAATTATTCAGTCTTGTTTGAAATTCATTCAGGAGGTTTTCCAGGGCATCTTTTATCACTTTGATGATGGAAGATTGAACAGGAGTTGTCGCCATTGATGCAGAGAGAAAGGGTGACGACAAAATTTTTGGCGGTTTGGGAGAGTGTGAGTTATGAAATAGGAGGTATTATTTAAAGAAGGTGAAACGTCGAAAAGGAAACAGAAATCATGGGATATTAGGTAATCCAATTGTCGAAAGAAGAAGGAAAGATCTGTTTCCAGTTTTATCATGAAGTCAAAGCATGCGTCGATATGGAGTCGACGCTCCGTCGAATTTTTTTCAGCCTAGTGACCTGTCGACGTGTTCGCAGATTTGTGTCGATATCAAGTCAACGGTACGTCGAGAAGGGATCGACGTATCTTTGTCTATAAGAAATCAATGCCAGTGTTGAGTTCTTTTCGATGGTGCGTCGATAGGTGATCGACGTATCTTCAAGTGCTCTCTTAGTTTTTCTGACCTCTTTTAGATTTGCCCAACAATGATGTTTACAAGCTTCCATCAAGCATTCCTAAGGTGTTGATGAAGTAAGTATGCTTAGTTTCATCCAAGGGTTTGGTGAAAATGTCTGCTCTTTGGCCAGCAATAGGAATATATTCTAAGGTTATCTTGCCTTTTTCCACATTGTCTCTGAGAAAGTGATGTCTGATTTCTATATGTTTGGTTCTACTAGGAAGGACTGGGTTTGATGCTATGGATATAGAACTAGAACTATCACAATAGATTTTAGAGTTATTGACTTCCAATTTATAGTCAAGAAGCTGATTTTGCATCCATAGGATTTGTGAACAACAGCGCCCAACAGCTATATATTCAGCTTCAGCTGTTGAGGTTGAGATTGAGGTTTGTTTCTTACTGAACCATGATATTAATCTGTCACCTAGGAATTGGCAAGTACCAGATGTGCTTTTTCTATCAAACCTACAACCAGCATAGTCTGCATCTGAGAAACCTGTTAATTCAAAGTTGGTTTCTGCTGAGTACCATAGACCTAGTTCAGGTGTTCCCTTTAGATATCTAAGAATTCTTTTTACTGAGGAGAGATGGGATTCTTTTGGATCAACCTGAATTCTAGCACATATGCAGGTGGCAAACATAATGTCAGGTCTGCTAGCTGTTAGATAGAGAAGGGATCCTATGATTGCCCTATAAGCCTTTTGATCTACTGATTTTCCCTTATCATCCTTTTCTATGATGGCATTAGTTGCCATAGGTGTTTTCATGGTAGATGCTGATTCCATACCAAACCTTTTGATTAACTCTTTAGTGTATTTAGATTGTGAGATAAAGATCCCCTCACTGCTTTGTTTTACTTGTAGCCCTAAGAAATAAGAGAGTTCTCCTATATTACTCATTTCAAATTTAGATTGCATTAGATTAGCAAATCTTTTACAGAGTTTGGGATGAGTTGAGCCAAAGATGATGTCATCTACATTGATTTGAACAAGTAGGAGTTTATTCTTGTGGGTTCTAGTAAAATGTGTTTTATCTACTTTACCTCTTTCAAAAGAATTTTCTATCAGGAAGTTGGAGAGAGTATCATACCAAGCTTTAGGTGCTTGCTTAAGGCCATAAAGAGCTTTGTTAAGTCTATAAACAAAGTTAGGAGAGGAGGGATTGATAAAACCTGGTGGTTGCTCTACATACACCTCTTCTTGAAGGTCACCATTCAGAAAAGCACTCTTGACATCCATCTGGTAGACTTTCATCTTCATGAAATAGGCAAGAAAGAGTCTGATTGCTTCCAATCTGGCTACTGGAGCAAAGGTTTGGTTGTAGTCTATTCCTTCTTCTTGTTTGTATCCTTGTGCTACAAGTCTTGCCTTGTTCCTGATAATTACTCAAGTGGAATGTAGTTTGTTTCTGTATACCCACTTTGTACCAATAACTGGGTAGTTTCTTGGTCTCTCAACTAAGTTCCATACTTTGTTTCTCTCAAATTGGCTTAGTTCTTCTTGCATGGCTATGATCCAGTGAGGATCATAATTTTCTTCTTCAAACTTCTTTGGTTCAACTTGTGATAAGAAGCATTGGAGCATCATCCCATTGGAGACTTGGTGTCTTGTTCTTACTCCAGTTTTGGGGTCTCCAATTACTTGGGATTGTGGATGATTTTTCATATTAATTCCTGTCCTGCTTGGATTTGTCAAAGGCTCTACTTCCTCATTAATAATGGGATCATTGTCCACCTGTTCTTCTTGAACCATGTTTTCCTGTGGGAGTTGGTTTGGATTGCTCTTTTCTGAATCTTCTTCATGTTCCTGTTCAGACTCCTCACTTGGTTCTTGTAGCTGGTTTTCTTTCCAAGTGATTGTGTTCTCTAGAGTCAATTGTTCAAACTGAGTCTCTATGCAGCTGTTTTCCTGTGGAAAAGGATTGGTGGAAGCTTCCTCCCCCTTAGACAGCATGTTAGTTTCATCAAATGTAATATGCATGAATTCTTCAATTTTGAGAGTTCTCCTGTTATAGCACCTATAAGCTTTACTAGATGATGAGTACCCTAGAAATATCCCATCATCAGACTTCTTGTCAAACTTGGCAAGATGGTCTTTCCCATTGTTTAGTATAAAGCAAGTACATCCAAAAATCTTAAAGTATTTCACCATGGGTGTTTTTCCTTTTAGAAGCTCATATGGAGTTTTCAACTTAGTATTGTGAATGAGGCTTCTATTTAGAACATGGTTTGCAGTGTTGACTGCTTCAGCCCTGAAGGTTTTTGGTAATCCTGATTCTGCAAGCAAGGTCCTTCCTGATTCAATTAAGGTTCTATTCTTTCTTTCAACAACTCCATTTTGTTGAGGAGTTCTAGGTGCTGAGAAGCTTTGTTTGATACCTACATCCTCACAGAAACTACATATTAACTGATTTTCAAATTCAGTCCCATGATCACTTTTGATAAAGGAAACATGAGTATTGAACTCAGATTGAATCTGTTTTATGAATCTTGAGAGAATCTTGTGGGTTTCAGACTTAGCCCTTAGAATGAATACCCAGCTATATCTAGAATAGCCATCCACAATAACTAGGGTATAAGACTTTCCACCTAAGCTCTGAGTGGATATGTGATCAAAGAGGTCCATGTGCAGTAAGTAGAGAATCCTAGGGGAGTCATCCTTACCAATTGGTTTGAAGGATGATTTGGTCTGTTTTCCTAGTTGGCAAGGTCTACATGGAGAATCCTTAGAGTACCTACCCTTTGGTAGGCCTCTGACTAGGTTATTCTTTGTTAATATACTAATGGTTTTCTAGTTTAGATGACCCGACCTCCTATGCCATAATTCACTTTTATCAATAATGTTGTTGAACAAACAAATCTCTGTGTGGGTGGAGCTAAAGTCTACTACATTTACTTTCACTTTTCTTATTCCATTGAGTACAATGGTACCAGCCATGACATCAATAATATGGCAAACTAGTTTTGTAAATTTTACCTCATACTTACCACTGTCACATATCTGACTTATATTTATCAGATTGTGTTTTAGTCCTTTGACTACTGCCACATTCTTAAAGGTTACTTTCCCTTCTTTGAAATCTCCAAAGCCCCTGGTTTGCCCACAGCTAGAGTCTCCAAAAGTCACTGGTGGTCCATGTCTATCCTCAAAGATGGTTAATAGATTTTTGTATCCTGTCATGTGCATGGAGCATCCACTGTCCAGTACCACACCATCCTGAAGATGTGATACACCTGCACATAAAATTCAAACATTAGTTTGGACCCTGCTCAACTGGGGTCCCTTCCTCCCAAAAGTGAAAAGTTCAATGAAAGAGTAAGTGGGTCTTTCAGAGTACCCTTTCTTCTTTAGGGGTGTTGGCTTATCATACCAACAGTTTTTTGTAATATCACAGAAATAGTATTTATAATAGAAGGAAATGGATTGAGGAGACTTTTTGGAGAAGGAAATGAGGAGATTCCTGTCAGATTGGTTGCGTCGATAGGAATTCAATGTATGTTCATAGTTGCGTCGAGTAGAAGTCGACGCTTCCTTCATTCTGCGTTTACTCTTAGTTGAAGCATAGGAGAAGTTGCGTTGATTAGAAATCGATGAATCATTTAAGTTGCGTCGAGTGGAACTCGACGCACGTTGATAATAACTCGACGTAGATTTATTTCTTTTCTGAGGATATTTACCTAGGATCCCTTCATATACAGTGAATTAATTTTTATTAAAAATAGTAGTTGTTTTTGGATTTTCTTTTGAATTTTCACCTACGAGATTATTCTTCCTAGTGAAGTGGATAGGATGTCTCCAGACAAATTTGCAGGATGATTGAGGTCTGGGTTCTAAATCAGTATTAAACAATAGTTGTCTAAATCTATCAGTGAGATTTTCAGAGATATTCTTGAGCTTTTGACTTCTGCCATTTAGAGAATCTTCAAAGGCTTTTGCCTTTGCTAGCTCATTTCTTAGTGTTTGATTTTCAGTATTGATTTTACCCAGTTGCTTCTCTGATCAAGAGAGTTCTTAACTGAGCTCATAGTTTTTATATTGTGTATCCATTTGTTTGAGATTGTTCAATTCATTTCTTAGCCTTTTTATTTCTTTCTCAGATTTGACTTGATCTAAATAGAATTCTTTGAAATTATTTTTGAAATCAGTAGAAGAAAAATCTATATCATCAGATATATTTACCAGAGATTTATCTTCATGTTTCTCAGTAGCCATCAAACAGGTTTCCTCTTGCTTAGCCTCTTCTTGATCATTTTCAGATGAGGTACTTCCTACACATTCTGAATCACTCCATGATTGAGCAATGAATCCTTTTTCTTTCTTCTTTTTCTTTAGATCTGTTCTTTTCAGATCTTTCTTATAGTTGAGTTCTTTATGACATTCAGGTGCAATGTGTCCAGGTTTCCTGCAAGAGTAACATATAATCTCTTTAGTAGGAGTTTTGTTATACCTGGTTTTTGAGTCTCTCCTTCTGGACCCTTCTATTTTGATCCACTTTTTGAACCTTCTGGCCAGTAGACTGATCAGCTCCTCATCACTTGTAGAGGGTTCATCTGCAGTGGCCTTTAAGGCAATACTCTTTTCCTTTGACAGTGAAGGAGTCTTTTCTTTCTCTTCTTTCTCAGCTCTTGTTTTCAACAACTGTTCATAAGATCTTAATTTACCCAACAGAACATCTGTTGAGATTTCATTTTGGCTTCTGGAGTCTCTAATTGGCCAAATTCTTGAGTCCCAAGAGCTAGGGAAGCAAGTTAGCAGTTTGTCATTTATCTCAGTGAGAGATATGTCCTTCTCAAGTGTTCTTAACTCATTTATTATGAGGCTGAATCTGGCATACATGTCAGCAACACTTTCACTGTCTTTCTTCTAGAAGTTTTCATATTGAGAGATGAGTAATGCCTTTTTATCCTTTCTCTCATCAACACTCCCTTCTACCATTTTAGTGAGAGCTTCCCATATTTCCTTAGCTGACTCATATTCAGCAATCTTTTGGAAGATTTCATCTGAGAGGGTTGAGACTAAGATATTCATAGCCTTGGCATCACATGCTTGGGCTTTCTTTTCTTCATCTATCCATTCAGCCTTTGGAGCAAGTGTTTGCGTGACCTTTCCACTTGAGTCCTTCCTGAATGGCTTGGGAGGACCTGTCATAATAACATCAAATAATTCTTCATCAATAGAGTTTAGATAAATTTTAATTCTTGTTTTCCAAAGTGCAAACTTTTCAAGGTTGCAAATTGGTGGTCTGGTGGAAGCATAATCTTTGATTTGTGCCATGTGAAAAATAGTTGTTAGAAATATATATATATATATATATATATATATATATGAGGTAGGATCTTTTTGATAAAGGAGTTATCCCTTTTTGATCAACCTGCCTCTGATACCAATTGAAAGTGCACAGTTAGCCTCACTAGAATTCTTTAGATGGGGGGTGAATAGAGATTTAAAAAATATTTTGTGCAAAGTTAATAAATATATATATGTAATAATCACAGATTTAAGCTTCCCACACACCAACAAGAATTAAGCAAAAGAAATAGCAAAAAGAAAATCACAACACATCACAAAGAAATATAGTGGTTCCCCAATCATTGGGTAGTCCACTCTTCTACCCCCTTGGTAGGAATTCACTATCTTGCACTGAGTCTTTTGATAAGGAGACTCTTAGAACCAGCCTGAGTCTTTTGATAAGGAGACTCTTAGAACCACTACAACTGAATTTTTTGAAGAGAGATTCTAAAAACTCTTTTACACAATTTGAAAATGAAATAAGAATAAGAAGAAAAAAGTAGAGAAAAACAATTGAAGAAAGAAAGAATCTTCTTCCTAGCAAGAAGATTAGAAGCACAAGTATAGTGAATTTGAAATCTCTCTTCTATAGTGAGAAGGAGATTATAGGCCTTTCTCTCTTTCAGTGAGAGCTTTCTGAAATGGCAGCAGTATGGCTTTAGAAGGAGGAGAAGAAGAAGAAGAAATCTTTGCTCCAGCACTCTTTCACTTTTCTCAGCTTTCTCACTTTTCACTTGGGAGCTTTTCCTCTTTTTCAAATGGATGGAGTGGATCACTTGTCATTTTTTCTTTGCCGACCTCATTGTGTATTTATAGCCCTGTTTATTCAAAATATTACTATAGGAGAATAATCAATTAGCAGTCAGAGAAATAGTAAGAGTGAAAAGTTTTCATAATCATTATATCTGAAGAAGGAAAGAAATCATTCTGTGTTCAAATAATCTCCATAAAGATCTTAATCAATTTAGCCAAGAATCATTTAGAAGGAAAGACTGATTCAAAACGTCTAGAAAAGAATAATATCATTCCATAAAATTCAGATCTACAGATAGAAGGAAAGATATCTGGCATGTTTTTGAATCTGATATAGAAATCGACGTGCGTCGATTACTATTCAATGTAAGCGTCGATTTCAGCATGGCTAGTCGTCGAGAAGAAAATATGGAAAGAGCGTCGACAGAGGTGCATCCACTTTACTTGGTGCGTCGACTAGAAATCAGAGTAACGTCGGCTTAGGTTACGTCGAATTCTGTTTAGAATTACTTCGACTCATTTTGGGAAGAACGTCGACTGCACTTCGACGTTGCGTCGATTACTATTCGACGCATGTTTTACTTAAACCAATTTTCTACTCTGATAACTCTTTTTCTACTCATTTCTAGGGGTTAAGATAAATCATTTTCCCAACAGTGTGTGTGTGTGTGTAAGAGATTTAGATTTTCTTTTTGTTTAGTTTAATTTAGCTTTCAATTTTAGGTTGTGTGTGTGAGTGTAAGTGTTTAGATTTTTTTTTCTTTTAATTTAGCTTTCAATTCTCGTAGAGTACGTGCGTATATGAGATAGCTTTTCTGCTTTATTTATTTCAGGTATATAATTTCCGTACAGTGCGTGTGTGTAAGAGATTGTTTTTCTGCTTTATTTATTTCAGTCATTTAAATTTCCGTAGAGTGTGTGCGTGTAAGGGATAGCTTTTCTGCTTTATTTATTTCAGTCATTTAAATTTCCGTAGAGTGCGTGATTTTGTAATTTAGTGTGCTCTTTCTGTTTTTCTCCTCATAATTGTTTTATTTGTTTTTGCTAACTTCACAATCGCTTAAATTATTATCGTCATCGCTCTTTCAAATTTTCAAAATTAATCGCTCGTTTAATCGTTAAAATAATAGCGCGTTCTTAAAAAGTAAAAATAATCAACAGGATCCGAAAAATACAACTTTGATATTTTCTAAAACATACACTACACCATATCATGCATACGGTAACACTTAATCTGTACCAGTTAAGTAAACGCTACCAAAAAGTATTTATGGTAGCGTTTATAACAGCAACGGTAGATAAATAAATGCTACTATAACATATCATACCTATAATAATTATAAACAGTCCTATTTTTATTTCCCAACCCCGGCCCACCCATTCTTAACCTAAGCGTGTGCACACCCCGTAATCCCTCACCCCCGCATTTCCGAAACCCGCATGCCTAGACAATTTTGGTTCCTGGAGTTCCGCCGCCTGCCATTTGGAGTTCCGCCGCCGCCGCTCCACCTGGTGACCGCCGACGTCGTCGCTGCCTAACCGATTACAATCATCGATGCCCTACTCCACCCGTGGATTCCAGTCATCGCTCCATCTACACTACAACATTTATATTCTACGGCGACATTTTTATTGCGGCGTTACATAAAGCGTGGCCAAATATATTTGTGATGGATACCTTTAGCGGCGTTTTTCGGAAAAATGCCGCAATAACATCTTCTTTACCCACATTTTGTCATAAAAGGTCGCGATAGATTTTAGGGCATTGACTTCTCTAATTTAATCCAACGCGCACGCGTTCTTATTTTCTGAGGCGGATCAGGCGTAGTGGCTATGGCTTTTCTCGCACCTCCACTCTCCCCGCGTTCATCCACAATCCCAGCGGTAAGCCCGACGATATCATCGACGATCCCAGCGATCGAGTAGAGACCCGCGATATCATCCTACTCATCATCTTGTCCATCGGTGAACCCTGCGCCATTTTTTCGAGCCTTCCAACCTATATCCCTAGCTTTAGGTCCCGTCAATATCACTCGTGAAAGTGAGGTTAGATCTTAGATTTACTCTAGAGGGGGGGGGGGGTGAATAGAGTATTAAAAAGTTTTTCACTTAATTTTATAGCGGAATTAAAATAGTGATATATATATATGTGTACTGAGTGAGTAATAAAAACAAACACAAAGAGAGCACACAGCACAATACAGAAAATAAACACAACACAGATGACACAAGAATTGTATAGTAGTTCCACACTAAACCTGGGTACATCAACTCTTCTACCACACTTGGTTGGATTCCACTACAGGTTTTCGATCAGGTGCCCTGCCAACAAGGGAGTTTTGATCAGTTGTCCACACACCAAGGATCTTTTGATCAGGTGCTCTAACCAAACTACAGGTTGTTGCTCAGGTGCCCTGCCACCAATGGGTGTAACTTTTGAAGGGAGTTATAACCCTTTATACAGTTGAAAGAAAAGAACAATATATTTTTCTTCTCTTTCAGAGAAGACTCTAGTGGATCCTTGATGATGTTTAAGATCTCCCCCTGATTTGATTAGTGTTTGATGATCAGGTCAGGAAGCTTCTTCTCTATAATGTAGTATCTCCTTTCTTCTTCTTCTTCTGTAGTTGAGATCCTGAGCAAATGATCTAGATTAGGTGTCTCAGGATGAAGATGATCTGTAGACAAGAGTTAGCAAACAAGATAGATTAAAATGTTGTTCTCTGTCTCTCTCTTCTTTGTGCTTTCTCTTTGTCTGTGTAATCTCGAGAGCTTCTCTCTTCTCTTCAATTCTTGATCCTCTCTTTTTTCCAGAAAAAGGAAAGAGATAAAGTCTCTTTTATCAACTGGACTCCTCGAGAAGATAAACTGTCATCTTTCATTTAAGCTGTTCTGCAACGGCTATATCATTAATTATTCTGCAACGGCTATATTATTAATTTGTTCTGCAACAGCTATATCATTAATTTGAGGCAGTGACAGTTCATTCAAAAGAAGGGCAACAATATATAAATAGAAACTATTCAAAATATTGCTTTATCAGATCTGACAACATATAGAATTTTAGTCGAGCTGAGAAATGAGATTTTATAAAGCTGATAATATTTCGTCGATCTCTGCTTAAAGTTCGTCGGGCTGACCTCGACGTTTGTCAATCTGATCATTGAATAACTGCTGAGTGAACTTTTGTCGAGCGCTGCTTGGTTTTTGTCGAACGCAGCTTCAGAGTCATTTGGTCGAGCGCTGCTAGGTTTTCGTCGAACGCAGCTTCAGAGTCATTTCGTCGATCACAGAAAGCATTTTGTCGAACGCGGTTTAACTTATATTATTTTCTCAGTCTTCTATCTTAGTGAGATTTGATCTAGTTTATACAAGATGTGTTATGATAGAAACTTAGACCATAAGGATGTATCCTAACTCAAATCAAAACTAGGTTCCAACAATCTCCCCCTATTTGAGTTGGGATACATATTTGAAATTTAAAACATATAGGGATCCTAATCCAAATCAAAACTGGTGATCCAACAATCTCCCCCTATTTCGTTTAGGATGCCAAGCAAGAGAAAATAGAATAAGTCAAAGCATAAGGTATTTGTAACAGTCATTATAAAGCTTTAAGGAGATATACAGAATAAACAGATAGTAAAATTAATTTGTTCTTTTGAAAACATTTATTCAGAAATTACTAAAATTTCTTCTTCTTTTAATTTCTCCTTCTTTTAATTTCTTCTTCTTTTAATTACTCTTTATTTTTCTTCTTCTTTTAATTTCTTTCTTCTTTTAATTTCACCCCCTGTCTTGATTCAGGGAACCCTGGATCAAGACCTCTAGAAGAAGGGTAAATGGGAATATAAGCAATTTTGATTCTTAGATTTTGTTTCAATAGGATTCAATTAATATGATGAATTGCTACAGTTGTTAATGGATTCTAAGGAATTTTTAAGATAGAAAGTTTTTATCAGATTTGAATTGCTACAGCTGTTAATGGATTCTAAGGAATTTTTAGAAAAACATTGCATGATACCTTCTTTCTTACAGAATTCTCTCATCAAAAGAGATTCAAACTCAGTGCCATGATCACTTCTGAGCAATGCAACTAGAGTAGAGTACTCAATCTTGATGGACCTGAGAAAGTCTGTCGGAACATGAAGTTATCTGACTTTGTTTTTAAGATAGAAAATTCAAGTGAATCCTATAACTTTTTGTTTGATTACAATTGGAGTTAATAGGTCAAGCATTGCCTTATAGTTAGTTATATTGGCCTTTGTATCTGTTAAGTGTTTTACCAATTGAAATTTTCTTTGATAATCATTAAAATATATGTTTGATAAACTACTCTGATTTCGTCGATTTGGGTTGACAAAGTGCAGTGATTTCGTTGATCTCTGATAAAGGAATAGTTATATTTATTCTCTGAACGAACTCTGATTCGTTGAGCTCTGATCACAAGAAAATTATGCTTAATTTCTGTGTTCGGCTTTCGTCGATCTGCGTTCGACGAAGTCATTTGATTTCGTCGATCTCTGTTCAACGAATTTTGTTGAACACAAAAAAATTTAGCTATTTCTACTGAGTCGTCTGCTACTTCTTTTTCCTTAGCAGAGACAAATTTTATAGATGTAGTTAGAGTAAATTTCTTTTGAATATGAGATAGATTAGATGATAATCCTAAACAAAGTTTGCTGTCATTTAATCTGGCATTTATAGTGTTTGTGATATTCATTAGTTTGATATTTCTCCCATTAAGAGATTGTTCAAGCATTTCAGCCTTAATTGACTTAGTTTTCAAATCTTCTTTAAGTTTAGTATTTTCAGAAGTTTAATTGCTTATTTTTGTTAACTCTTTTCAGACAGATTGGATTTCTTTCTCAGATTTTATTAAATTTGTACATAGCAAATTAAAATATGATTTGAATTGTTCAGGAGTAAAATCAAAACTTGAAATTACCTCATCTTCATCAGATTCAAATTCTGCATCTGAGTTGTGGTTTGAGCCATTTATGGCCATCATGCAGAATTTTATAGCTTTTTGTTCTTCTTCTTCTTCACTTGAGCTAGATGATGATTCTATATCTGAATCACTTGAGGTGGAAGAAGATTCATCTACCATTCTTGTGAGGGAGTTCCAGATGTCTCTTGCTGAAGTGCAATCAGCAACTATTTGAAAAATGTCATTTGACATTATTTGAGCTATTATATCCATAGCCTTGACATCAGCACTTTTCAGCTTCTTTTGAGCATCTGTTGATGTTGGTGAAGTTGGAGGTCCTGTCAGGATAGAATTATAAATTTCTTCATCTATTGAATTCATATATAATCTAATTCTAGCTTGCCATAAAGAAAATTTATTCAAATTACAGATTGGTGGTCTGATGCATGAAAATTCTTCTTGTGCCATAAAAAAATTAAAAGAAAACTCTAAATAAATTTAAAATCTAATTGATCTTTATGATTCAGTTGTTAGCCTGTATACAATCAACAGTGCTTTGATACCAATTGAAAGTGAGGTTAGATCTTAGATTTACTCTAGAGGGGGGTGAATAGAGTATTAAAAAGTTTTTCACTAAATTTTATAGCGGAATTAAATTAGTGATATATATATGTGTACTGAGTCAGTAATAAAAACAAACACAAACAGAGCACATAGCACAATAAAAAAAATAAACACAACACAGACGACACAAGAATTTTATATTAGTTCCCAACAAAGCCTGGGTACATCTACTCTTTTACCACACTTGGTAGGATTCCACTACTGGTTTTTGTTCAGGTGCCCTGCCACCAAGGGGTTTTTGATTAGGTGTCCACACACCAAGGAGCTTTTGATCAGGTGCTCTAACCAAACTACAAGTTTTTGCTCAGGTGCCCTGCCACCAATGGGTGTAACTTTTGAAGGGAGTTATAACCCTTTATACAGTTGAAAGAAAAGAACAATATATTTTTCTTCTCTTTCAGAGAAGACTCTAGTGGATCCTTGATGATGTTTAAGATCTCCCCCTGATTTGATTAGTGTTTGATGATCAGGTCAGGAAGCTTCTTCTCTATAATGTAGTATCTCCTTTCTTCTTCTTCTTCTGTAGTTGAGATCCTGAGCAAATGATCTAGATTAGGTGTCTCAGGATGAAGATGATCTGCAGAGAAGAGTTAGCAAACAAGATAGATAAAAATGTTGTTCTCTGTCTCTCTCTTCTTTGTTCTTTCTCTCTGTCTGTGTAATCTCGAGAGCTTCTCTCTTCTCCTCAATTCTTGATCCTCTCTTTTTTCCAGGAAAAAGGAAAGAGATAAAGTCTCTTTTATCAACTGGACTCCTCGAGAAGATAAACTACCATCTTTCATTTAAGTTGTTCTGCAACGGCTATATCATTAATTGTTCTGCAACGGCTATATTATTAATTTGTTCTGCAACGGCAATATCATTAATGTGAGGCAGTGACAGTTCTTACTAATGAAGGGAAGCAATATATAAATAGAAACTATTCAAAATATTGCTTTATCAGATCTGACAACATATAGAATTTTAGTCGAGCTGAGAAATGAAATTTTATAATGCTGATAATATTTAGTCGATCTCAGCTTGAAGTTCATCGGGCTGAGCTCGACGTTTGTCGATCTGATCATTGATTAACTGCTGAGTGAACTTTCGTCGAGCGCTCCTTGGTTTTCGTCGAAAGCAGCTTCAGATTCATTTCGTCGAACGCTGCTAGTTTTTCGTCGAACGCAGATTCAGAGTCATTTCAGCGATCGCAGAATGCAAGAAGTTCGTCGATCGCAGAAAGCATTTCATCGAACACAGTTTAACTTATATTATTTTCTCAGTCTTCTGTCTTAGTGAGATTTTCTCTAGTTTATACAAGATGTGTTATGATAGAAATTTATACCATAAAGATGGATCCTAACTCAAATAGGGTTCCAACAATCTACCCCTATTTGAGTTGGGATACATATTTGAAATTTAAAACATATAGGGATCATAATCCAAATCAAAATTGGTGATCCAACAACTCGTGCCCTAGGATTAGCTTTGTCACTGCCGGTATCTGCCTCTACATCAACGGATTCAGTGACCTGACGATGGATGGCCAATGGTGCAGGCCCGCGGTCACAGGACGTCAGTGGACGAGCTTTCTTCCTCGAGATGTTGACAGTTCACCTGCAGTATCTCTTCTTCTACAATCTACAATCCGGACAAAGTCTACAGAGGCTAAATCTGATGTATTGTGTCTCTGTTATTTCAATATCTCTGCTTCTTCATTCTTGATTTCGTGTTATTTTTCATCTCTCAATTCTGCAGGTCTGTACTCCTGTCGGGAATCAGTAGTGAGCACAAATACACAAATGCACAAATGGATGGTATATATCATTTCCATTTTCCAAGTATGAATCTATCTTTGTGAACTTGTGAATGCTTGTTGCTTGCTTATAACCATACATGTACATATAAAACAGCAACAGGTGGCCTTCTATTTCACTTGGGAATCACTGGAACAGCAACATGTGGCCTTCTACTGCATGCACAAGGAGAAATCCAGCCCCTTGCTCCAGCTCCCTTCCCCGAAAATCCAAACCTGCGGCGAAGTTGCAACTAGTTCCTATCCAAACACGAAATCTGCAGCAAACTCATCATTTAGGGTTTCAATTATTCATGTAAGTTCTAAATTTGGAAGTTTATTTTCCTTTTTGTTGACTGCTTGTTGAAAACCATATAACTAGAAATATTAATTTGTGAAATTTTGCATTGACCTTCCAAAATTACTTGAAGGACTTATTCGCCGAGTATTTGATCTAAGCAATCTTACATTAGTTCTCATTAGAATGTGCTCTTTGATTCTAACACTTAATCTCTATTGTGCATGTTTGCGTTGCCTAGATTAATTTCTCAATTTGTTGCAAATTACATGTCAGATAATTGTCTGTGCATTACATCATTTAGATCCCTCAAGGACATTACACTTATATTCACACATTAGAGTTCTGTTAGGGCACAATTGCATATGCACTTTCACTCTACATTCGTCCTGCGTCAAAATTGAATGTAGTTAGTCGTTTATCTATTAGGTCAGGATCAATTAAAGGGCAATTGAATTTGGATAACTGCATCCATAAAATTCCACAAAATCAAGACTCAGGAGTGCTACGTTGCTACGCATAACTATCCATTCATAAAGTTTTAAGTATTGGTGATGATATAAAATAATCAAAAATGGCTTACTGAGTGTCACTGATGGCCCACCAAATTGATGATTTAACTTCTTAAGCTGTTGCAATCTCTCCCTCCTAATTGTATATTCATTTGGAAACTGCTCTTCCAGGAAACGATCAAGATCCAACAAATTTTTGGGAATTCTCTAGGATGTATGCTTTGACAAGTGTGGCATTTAAGAGCTTTGTTACCCATTCCGGCCAAACAAGACTCACAAAATACTGTATAGAAACAAAAACATCATAAATAGTTCTTAGCTCACTTAGTACACAGTAACAATGATATCATCCAAGCGAGTTATGCTGCTAACCGTGACACAATTTAGCATAGTTGTCTGAAATAGCAATTGCTGGCACATAGCACAATGAACATCGCCCTTAGATATACCCATCAGAATATCATCCTTAGCTTGTTTTGAAATACTACTTCCACTGTTTCCCTGATTGACAAATGAATCCCCAACATTTCTTAAATCACCTGAGCTATTAGAATCTGATATGAAAAGGAAAGAAACCCAAAATCATGGTTCTGAAAAAAATGGAAACTAAGGAAAAAAAATGAGGTCTGAATTCACACCAGAACAGACGCCCTCACATGGTAAAGAATTAAATTGTGGAGAGAAGACATCAAGGCGCCTCTCTTCCTCTAAAAGATTAATTTGACATGAAGTAAGTAATGTATGCATTAAAAAGAAGATACATCATCATCAACCAAGGGAATCACTGGAACATCATGCATATTTATGCAGACAAATATACATATGTGGAGACATTCTTTAATTTATATAAGATTTTCAAGTATGGTTAATGTTCACAAATAACTTGTTTGCCTTGATAAGTAAACAAGCTAAACACAAACATCAAATTTTAGTTTTTATTTTTCCAACCAGCATAGCCGAACAACACTTGTGCCCTAAGTCCTACCCAGACCTAGTCGCCAACACGAGGCGAGTTCAATAAATGATTATAAGAAAAGATGTGAAATAAAAAGGCAATAATATAAAAACTCAATCTATGTGGATCTCTTGGAGAAGTAGACGAAGACTCGCAGAGTATGATCGTAGTCGATGCGGTCTTTCGTCAAAATGATGATGCGTGTTGAAATCTTCTCCACGGATCACCTTAAGCCTTTATGGATTTGTGGGAGTATCTCTCTGAACCTTCCTCTCTATGCTGTGGCACAAAGCTCTAGAATTTTGGATCTCAAGAGGATAAAGAAAACGGAGCCAAGGGGTCCTTTTTATAGCCATAGCGCTAGCGCCTGCGCTAGTGCTACCGCTGGCGCTATCCCATTTTAGGACATATTCTGCACGGTAGAATCTTCAATCTGAGGAAACAATTCTCTCTTGCCTTCTGTGCTTCGTGCTACCGCATGCGCTATCGGATACCGCCAGGTGCTATCTCCTTCTATATGTGCTCCCGGAATTGCGCTTAAGCATTCTTTTTGTTGATCAAATTTTCATCGAACGAAGTTTGTCGAGCGGGCTTCATCATTCATCGATCGGAAATTCGTCGAACGGAGAATCGTCGAATGCAAGATCGTCGAACGCAGATTCAATTTTGTCGAACCCAGCTTCCGTTCTCAGCAGCTTGATTTTGTCGATCGCAGCAGTAAGTTCGTCGAACGGGCTTCATCATTCGTCGAGCGGAAATTCATCGAACGTAAGTTCGTCGAACGCAAGATCTATTTCGTCGAATCCAACTTCCGTTCTCAGCGATTACTTAGCGCTAGCGCCAGGCGCTAGGTGATACCGCCGACACTAGAAGGAGTGATGGATTTGAAGGCTCAAATTTGGGGACAATCTTCTTATGTAATCCTTGAGTCATATGGACTTTGTTTTCCTGCACACTTAAACACACAAGATCAAATACAAATAGGTTTTGTTATTCTCAAACTTAGGAGATGCGGAAGACCTTGTTCCAACAAACTCCCCCTTTTGATAATAACAAAACCATTAATGATAAATCAGAGCATTAATATATATAAGCATGATGAACCTTACTTGTGTGTGTGTGAGATTGATGACTTAGAATAATTATCGGTTTTAGCATTTAGAATCGCTCCCCCTAAATATATGCTCCCCCTAAGTGAATGCTCCCTTAATATGTAAGCTATCATCTTAATTAATCATGCTAGTTTTCATTTGGATAGCGGATCTTATTTATCATGTTAGTTCTCCCCCTTTTGTTATTAGCAAAAGTGGGTAAGGAGACACCACTTAAAAGTTGATAGTATGATAAAGGCATGATCGAGCTTGTAGAGAGAAGGAAATGATAAGGAGTTTTAGAATTCTTTTTATAAAAATAGATCAGAGTTTTTAGCTTAAAGATGAACAATCTAACATTTGTCAAGTACTCAATATTATCATGTTAGTTTTTCCTTTTTATATAAGAGTTTTAAGCATAAAAAAATGTAATGATTTCCAAGTAACTAAACTACCCAGACAATATGTCTACACCCTAGCTCTGTACTAAGTGACGGATGGTCATGAGGAGCTGCAAACATGCCGTAGGTTGGGGTGTTAGTCCCATATGCAAACACTAGACAAAAACTTAACCCAACACTCTTTCCCCCCAGTGCCTCGCAAGGCCCCACTGGAACCCTCCCCGGTTAAGGATAAGACATGACTAGAGGTAAGGTTATATAATGTTTATAACCTGATAGTACATTATTTATTATTATTTTTATATAATATTTTAGTAGTAATTAATTAGTTTTTATATAATTTTAGTTTAATATATGTCTAATTCACTTTGTTTTGTGTTTTCAGGTAATCTGGGGCTGTTAATAGCAATTTCAAGCTCATAAGAGTAATCAGGAGAATATTTGGAGAATTTCAGCCGAAATCGCAAAGTACACGCCCTTGGTCACGGGCGTGACCAAGGGCGTGACTTTATGTCACGGCCGTGAACCAGCCCCGTGTATTCCAGTTGAAGATGTTAGCCGCCACGTCAGATTAAAATTACACGCCCTCTAACACGGGCGTGACAGAGGGCGTGACCTCAATGTCACGGGCGTGACTTTCCCGAAATGCATTCATTTCAGCCAGCAATCAATTCCCGCCGTTTCTAGCTTACACGCCCTCCGTCACGGGCGTGACCGAGGCCGTGACTCTTCTGCAACCGCCAGATTAACTCCAGATCGCAGCGTTTCCCGCCGTTTCCAGACCCGTTCAAGACACGCCCTTAGTCACGGGCGTGACCGAGGCCGTGACCCTCCATGCAATTAATTTTTGGCGGTTTCTCTTCCTCAACGTTCCCGGGCTTTCAATACGCAGTTACGCAGCTTACACGCCCTTGGTCACGGGCGTGACCAAGGGCGTGACTCACCAATTTTCTGCCTATAAAAGCCAGCTGCTGCCAAAGTGATGGGCATCCAGTCCATGCTTCGATTGGATCATTTCTAGTATAGTTTTCCTGCATTTTTAGTGTAACTTTATTTTATGTCTTGTCCTTTTATTTCCTATTTTAGATTTACTTTCCCAGCAATTGTAATTCTTCTTTCTTAGTTATAAAATGTTCTTTTTCTTTAATCATGAGTAGCTAATTTTGTAGCATTTGATCGGATGAATTCCTAAGCTTTTATATTTCATAATCTTTTATTCATTGTTTGGATTTTGAAAACTAAGATTTACCGTTGATTTGCAATTTTTGGTTTCATATTTCTAGGGTATGATAATCAAGTTTGATCCATATTTTAGTGTATCGAGAGATCCTTAAATACGGTAGATCGCTCATCGGTAGAAAGAATTGTTCGCACTCCTCGAGAGAGGGTGTCGCAAATCTTCCGGATTGAAGTCAAATCCAATAGTGGGGCTCACATCATAAAGCAAGCTTAGGGGTTTCGACTAGCCGAGGGGTCTTAATCGATCAACCGAAGGTTAGGTGGTAGTTCTCTCGAGAGAGGTTCTATCATATTTTGGGAACCTCCACGGTCAAGTTTGTCTAAATTGATTTCTTCCGAATTCTAGATTTATGAAATATTTTACTTAAGAAGGATTCCCGATCAAATGTTTTTCTTCTTTTAATTATTTACAAAACTCTATTTTACTTTCGATAAAATAATATTAATTTGCGTGAGTAGAAGTAATCAACAGACCCGTGGAATACGACACTTGATATTTATTTGTTTTAAATATCCTATGCTATGACCGATAGGTGCTCTTGCCTATAGTTCGTAGAATTTGGAGAATATTATTTACATCCTAAATTTTACCTATCAAGTTTTTGGCGCCGTTGCCGGGGAAGTATTTTTGTTGATATTTTGAAAGCGTAGATTTTATTACTTTTATCATTCTCTTTCTCCACCCCCATTTCTATTTTTGCTTTATTTTTAAATTTCATTCTATTATATGACGGTTGTAAATTTTTCTTTCTTCAAACATGATGTTATCGCAATTGGCCGCAAAAGTTGCCGAGCTTCAAAATAAAGTCATTCTTTTGGAAGCCGCACGAATGCGCCAAATTTTTTGTCCTTTTTGTGGGGGTCATCATTCTTGTGAGGAATGCTATTTTTCATTTCAACATTTTTCTAATGACAATCAAATTAATTTTTCTAATGAAAATTATAATTTTTATAATGAAAATAATAATTTTTATGATGAAAATAATTTTTCTTTAAATAATGATTTGAATGAATTTCCTTCTTACTCTGATGTTGATTATTCATGGTGGCAAGGTCACCCGGATAGTTTTCAGTGCGAAAATGGAAATTCCTTCAATTATGATTTGCATTCCTCGCCTTTTCCACAAATTTGTTCTTCTTCTGATCTTGAAATTTTTCCGAATGTTATTTCTCCCACTTTAAATGTTTATTCTCAAGATCAAGAAGAACAATAGTACCAAGAATTTCGCAAAGTCATGGAGACACCGGACGAATTAGAAAATGAAAATTTTTCTTCTTCTCCTTCGCCCGCCCTTTCTTCTCATTCTCATGAAATTATAATTCATGAAGAAATTGTGTCTCATGAATTTTCTCCCCTTTGTATTGATTTTTCTGATAATTCTTTTATTTTTGAAAATAAACAACCGACGCTTAATCATGTATTTTCGCAAGAAACTCCTCCTTGTGAAAAATTTTCTGACTCGCTTAATCTTGATTCTTTTTATACTAATAATTTTCTTGTAGATGATGAGCCGTTGCAACCAAACGTTTTCACCGATCCATTTGCCGCTCATCTCCAGCAATCCAAATTACCTAAGGTATGTATAGGTAATTTGGATTCACAATTTCAAGCTAACGGACAACCAAAGAATCACGACTATAGCGGCGGAGTAGTCGGGCAGGGGATTTCAGCATGCTCACCTGAGCATGAATTAAGGGAGTTGCCTGTGTACCTTTCTTTTTATTTTCCTTTTTCCTATCAATAACCGTCTAGCTTAAAGACGGGAAAAAGAAAGCGCTCTTGGGAGGCACCCCTTGCTTATCATAATTTTTCTTGCACTTTACTTTTTCCGCATTTTATTTTCTTTTCCCTCCTACTTGGCTTATAAACATTGGGGACAATGTTTATTTTTAAGTATGGGGGTGTATTCTCCTATATTCAGTTTTTATTAAAAATCCAAAAAAATTAGAAAATCTTTTTCAAAACTCATAAAAAAATTGATTTTTTTTATTCTTTATTTTCAATTTTGTTATAAAAATTTACAAATTTCAAAAAAATGTTTTCATTTAAAAAACTATTTTTCCAATAAAATAAATTTTGTAATATTAAATTTCTCCAAACTTCATTTATGCAAAATTGATTTTAATTATGAGTTTTCTTTATAGGCTTTTTAAAGAGTTTTCTTTTTATGTAGTTTTAATCTTATATTTCTCTTCAAAATATGTTAGATTTAATTTTTAGATGAATTTGATTTAATGAGTTTTTCATTATCTTGATTTGTTTAGAATATTTCTTAGTTTTACTTTCTCTCTTTAAAAGATCATAATTCAATTTTGTAGTAATTGTGTTAAATATCTTTAGATTTTACTTATATTAACTTGAACTCATAGTTTCTTATAGATTGCTCAATTTGTTTTCTATGCTCTTAAAATGTATCTTTGGAATTTTTGTAGCCTTTAAACCCTATCCCTTCCCCTACCTTCTTATTTGACCCTTTATTTGGCACAAAAAAAAAGGTTTGAAAAGATCATATGTCATGGAATGAGAGGATAAAATTCATCATTCCTAAACATATGCACCCAAATTTTTAAAAGATTATATGGTATGGAGATGAGAGGATAAAATTCATCACTCCTAAACATATACATTTGGGATATTAAAGAAGAAGGAATTTAAAAAAAGATGGAAATGAGAGGATAAAATTCATCATTTCCTATATTCAAAGTAACTTCTTCAATGCCAATTTTACCCCAATTAGCCAAGTTTATTTGCTTATACCAGATATTTTTGAGAGAGCATTGTTAATTTTTTATAGTTTTCTAAAAGTTTCTCATGATTGTAAGGTTTATATAATTTTAATCTTGGATTATTTTACTTAATTCAATGCAATTTTGTTTATGAAGATTTAGTTAGAGAATTTTGAAACTAATATTTATTCTACTCATTTCAATTTATGAATTATAAATTATTTCTAATAAATCTAAATTTTAATTTCTTAACTTAATTTGATATGAGTCTTATAAAATTTGGAATACATAATTGGAAGTAAATCTTTTTGGAATGTCCTATAAATTCTTCTCATGCTTATAAATTAGTTTTGCTCTGGAATAGCAAAAGCTTAAGTATGGGGGTATTTGATAGTACATTATTTATTGTTATTTTTATATAATATTTTAGTAGTAATTAATTAGTTTTTATATAATTTTAGTTTAATATATGTCTAATTCACTTTGTTTTGTGTTTTCAGGTAATCTGGGGCTGTTAATAGCAATTTCAAGCTCATAAGAGTAATCAGGAGAATATTTGGAGAATTTCAGCCGAAATCGCAAAGTACACGCCCTTGGTCACGGGCGTGTCCAAGGGCGTGACTTTATGTCACGGCCGTGAACCAGCCCCATGTATTCCAGTTGAAGATGTTAGCCGCCATGTCAGATTAAAATTACACGCCCTCTAACACGGGCGTGACAGAGGGCGTGACCTCAATGTCACGGGCGTGACTTTCCCGAAATACATTCATTTCAGCCAACAATCAATTCCCGCCGTTTTTAGCTTACACGCCCTCGGTCACGGGCGTGACTGAGGCCGTGACTCTTCTGCAACCGCCAGATTAACTCCAGATCGCAGCGTTTCCCGCCGTTTCCAGACCCGTTCAAGACACGCCCTTAGTCACGGGCGTGACCGAGGCCGTGACCCGCCATGCAATTGATTTTTGGCGGTTTCTCTTCCTCAACGTTCCCGGGCTTTCAATACGCAGTTACGCAGCTTACACGCCTTTGGTCACGGGCGTGACCAAGGGCGTGACTCACCAATTTTCTGCCTATAAAAGCCAGCTGCTGCCAAAGTGATGGGCATCCAGTCCATGCTTCGATTGGATCATTTCTAGTATAGTTTTCCTGCATTTTTAGTGTAACTTTATTTTATGTCTTGTCCTTTTATTTCCTATTTTAGATTTACTTTCCCAGCAATTGTAATTCTTCTTTCTTAGTTATAAAATGTTCTTTTTCTTTAATCATGAGTAGCTAATTTTGTAGCATTTGATCGGATGAATTCCTAAGCTTTTATATTTCATAATCTTTTATTCATTGTTTGGATTTTGAAAACTAAGATTTACCGTTGATTTGCAATTTTTGGTTTCATATTTCTAGGGTATGATAATCAAGTTTGATCCATATTTTAGTGTATCGAGAGATCCTTAAATACGGTAGATCGCTCATCGGTAGAAAGAATTGTTCGCACTCCTCGAGAGAGGGTGTCGCAAATCTTCCGGATTGGAGTCAAATCCAATAGTGGGGCTCACATCATAAAGCAAGCTTAGGGGTTTCGACTGGCCGAGGGGTCTTAATCGATCAACCGAAGGTTAGGTGGTAGTTCTCTCGAGAGAGGTTCTATCATATTTTGGGAACCTCCACGGTCAAGTTTGTCTAAATTGATTTCTTCCGAATTCTAGATTTATGAAATATTTTACTTAAGAAGGATTCCCGATCAAATGTTTTTCTTTTTTTAATTATTTACAAAACTCTATTTTACTTTCGATAAAATAATATTAATTTGCGTGAGTAGAAGTAATCAACAGACCCGTGGAATACGACACTTGATATTTATTTGTTTTAAATATCCTATGCTATGACCGATAGGTGCTCTTGCCTATAGTTCGTAGAATTTGGAGAATATTATTTACATCCTAAATTTTACCTATCAAGTTTTTGGCGCCGTTGCCGGGGAAGTATTTTTGTTGATATTTTGAAAGCGTAGATTTTATTACTTTTATCATTCTCTTTCTCCACCCCCATTTCTATTTTTGCTTTATTTTTAAATTTCATTCTATTATATGACGGTTGTAAATTTTTCTTTCTTCAAACATGATGTTATCGCAATTGGCCGCAAAAGTTGCCGAGCTTCAAAATAAAGTCATTCTTTTGGAAGCCGCACGAATGCGCCAAATTTTTTGTCCTTTTTGTGGGGGTCATCATTCTTGTGAGGAATGCTATTTTTCATTTCAACATTTTTCTAATGACAATCAAATTAATTTTTCTAATGAAAATTATAATTTTTATAATGAAAATAATAATTTTTATGATGAAAATAATTTTTCTTTAAATAATGATTTGAATGAATTTCCTTCTTACTCTGATGTTGATTATTCATGGTGGCAAGGTCACCCGGATAGTTTTCAGTGCGAAAATGGAAATTCCTTCAATTATGATTTGCATTCCTCGCCTTTTCCACAAATTTGTTCTTCTTCTGATCTTGAAATTTTTCCGAATGTTATTTCTCCCACTTTAAATGTTTATTCTCAAGATCAAGAAGAACAATAGTACCAAGAATTTCGCAAAGTCATGGAGACACCGGACGAATTAGAAAATGAAAATTTTTCTTCTTCTCCTTCGCCCGCCCTTTCTTCTCATTCTCATGAAATTATAATTCATGAAGAAATTGTGTCTCATGAATTTTCTCCCCTTTGTATTGATTTTTCTGATAATTCTTTTATTTTTGAAAATAAACAACCGACGCTTAATCATGTATTTTCGCAAGAAACTCCTCCTTGTGAAAAATTTTCTGACTCGCTTAATCTTGATTCTTTTTATACTAATAATTTTCTTGTAGATGATGAGCCGTTGCAACCAAACGTTTTCACCGATCCATTTGCCGCTCATCTCCAGCAATCCAAATTACCTAAGGTATGTATAGGTAATTTGGATTCACAATTTCAAGCTAACGGACAACCAAAGAATCACGACTATAGCGGCGGAGTAGTCGGGCAGGGGATTTCAGCATGCTCACCTGAGCATGAATTAAGGGAGTTGCCTGTGTACCTTTCTTTTTATTTTCCTTTTTCCTATCAATAACCGTCTAGCTTAAAGACGGGAAAAAGAAAGCGCTCTTGGGAGGCACCCCTTGCTTATCATAATTTTTCTTGCACTTTACTTTTTCCGCATTTTATTTTCTTTTCCCTCCTACTTGGCTTATAAACATTGGGGACAATGTTTATTTTTAAGTATGGGGGTGTATTCTCCTATATTCAGTTTTTATTAAAAATCCAAAAAAATTAGAAAATCTTTTTCAAAACTCATAAAAAAATTGATTTTTTTTATTCTTTATTTTCAATTTTGTTATAAAAATTTACAAATTTCAAAAAAATGTTTTCATTTAAAAAACTATTTTTCCAATAAAATAAATTTTGTAATATTAAATTTCTCCAAACTTCATTTATGCAAAATTGATTTTAATTATGAGTTTTCTTTATAGGCTTTTTAAAGAGTTTTCTTTTTATGTAGTTTTAATCTTATATTTCTCTTCAAAATATGTTAGATTTAATTTTTAGATGAATTTGATTTAATGAGTTTTTCATTATCTTGATTTGTTTAGAATATTTCTTAGTTTTACTTTCTCTCTTTAAAAGATCATAATTCAATTTTGTAGTAATTGTGTTAAATATCTTTAGATTTTACTTATATTAACTTGAACTCATAGTTTCTTATAGATTGCTCAATTTGTTTTCTATGCTCTTAAAATGTATCTTTGGAATTTTTGTAGCCTTTAAACCCTATCCCTTCCCCTACCTTCTTATTTGACCCTTTATTTGGCATAAAAAAAAAGGTTTGAAAAGATCATATGTCATGGAATGAGAGGATAAAATTCATCATTCCTAAACATATGCACCCAAATTTTTAAAAGATTATATGGTATGGAGATGAGAGGATAAAATTCATCACTCCTAAACATATACATTTGGGATATTAAAGAAGAAGGAATTTAAAAAAAGATGGAAATGAGAGGATAAAATTCATCATTTCCTATATTCAAAGTAACTTCTTCAATGCCAATTTTACCCCAATTAGCCAAGTTTATTTGCTTATACCAGATATTTTTGAGAGAGCATTGTTAATTTTTTATAGTTTTCTAAAAGTTTCTCATGATTGTAAGGTTTATATAATTTTAATCTTGGATTATTTTACTTAATTCAATGCAATTTTGTTTATGAAGATTTAGTTAGAGAATTTTGAAACTAATATTTATTCTACTCATTTCAATTTATGAATTATAAATTATTTCTAATAAATCTAAATTTTAATTTCTTAACTTAATTTGATATGAGTCTTATAAAATTTGGAATACATAATTGGAAGTAAATCTTTTTGGAATGTCCTATAAATTCTTCTCATGCTTATAAATTAGTTTTGCTCTGGAATAGCAAAAGCTTAAGTATGGGGGTATTTGATAGTACATTATTTATTGTTATTTTTATATAATATTTTAGTAGTAATTAATTAGTTTTTATATAATTTTAGTTTAATATATGTCTAATTCACTTTGTTTTGTGTTTTCAGGTAATCTGGGGCTGTTAATAGCAATTTCAAGCTCATAAGAGTAATCAGGAGAATATTTGGAGAATTTCAGCCGAAATCGCAAAGTACACGCCCTTGGTCACGGGCGTGTCCAAGGGCGTGACTTTATGTCACGGCCGTGAACCAGCCCCATGTATTCCAGTTGAAGATGTTAGCCGCCATGTCAGATTAAAATTACACGCCCTCTAACACGGGCGTGACAGAGGGCGTGACCTCAATGTCACGGGCGTGACTTTCCCGAAATACATTCATTTCAGCCAACAATCAATTCCCGCCGTTTTTAGCTTACACGCCCTCGGTCACGGGCGTGACTGAGGCCGTGACTCTTCTGCAACCGCCAGATTAACTCCAGATCGCAGCGTTTCCCGCCGTTTCCAGACCCGTTCAAGACACGCCCTTAGTCACGGGCGTGACCGAGGCCGTGACCCGCCATGCAATTGATTTTTGGCGGTTTCTCTTCCTCAACGTTCCCGGGCTTTCAATACGCAGTTACGCAGCTTACACGCCTTTGGTCACGGGCGTGACCAAGGGCGTGACTCACCAATTTTCTGCCTATAAAAGCCAGCTGCTGCCAAAGTGATGGGCATCTAGTCCATGCTTCGATTGGATCATTTCTAGTATAGTTTTCCTGCATTTTTAGTGTAACTTTATTTTATGTCTTGTCCTTTTATTTCCTATTTTAGATTTACTTTCCCAGCAATTGTAATTCTTCTTTCTTAGTTATAAAATGTTCTTTTTCTTTAATCATGAGTAGCTAATTTTGTAGCATTTGATCGGATGAATTCCTAAGCTTTTATATTTCATAATCTTTTATTCATTGTTTGGATTTTGAAAACTAAGATTTACCGTTGATTTGCAATTTTTGGTTTCATATTTCTAGGGTATGATAATCAAGTTTGATCCATATTTTAGTGTATCGAGAGATCCTTAAATACGGTAGATCGCTCATCGGTAGAAAGAATTGTTCGCACTCCTCGAGAGAGGGTGTCGCAAATCTTCCGGATTGGAGTCAAATCCAATAGTGGGGCTCACATCATAAAGCAAGCTTAGGGGTTTCGACTGGCCGAGGGTTCTTAATCGATCAACCTAAGGTTAGGTGGTAGTTCTCTCGAGAGAGGTTCTATCATATTTTGGGAACCTCCACGGTCAAGTTTGTCTAAATTGATTTCTTCCGAATTCTAGATTTATGAAATATTTTACTTAAGAAGGATTCCCGATCAAATGTTTTTCTTCTTTTAATTATTTACAGAACTCTATTTTACTTTCGATAAAATAATATTAATTTGCGTGAGTAGAAGTAATCAACAAACCCGTGGAATACGACACTTGATATTTATTTGTTTTAAATATCCTATGCTATGACCGATAGGTGCTCTTGCCTATAGTTCGTAGAATTTGGAGAATATTATTTACATCCTAAATTTTACCTATCATAACCCTATGCCCCCGCTATGGTGAGATATGAAGTCATGGATAATAATTATTGGAAGCGTTTAAGCGTTTTAAATCAAATTATAATTTCATAGCCAATAGGTTTTACTATTCGAATTTTTAAAGAAAAGTTCACATAGCTAATCTATTAATGAATCAGAGTTTTAGTATTACAATGTTTTCATAGAAATAAATCAGAGTTTTTAACAAAAAAAATATTTATGTTTAGAGTAACCAATATAAAGTTTATCATGCAAGTCTACCACTTGTTGAATGAAAGGAATTTTAAGATTCAAGTGATGATGCACACAAAATAAAAGACTTAAAGTAAGCATGAAAGCGCAAGGTAAAACAATTATATGGTTATGATGCGGAAGACTTATCGAAATACAATAAACATCTTATTCTAATCAATGATGATCCATTAAAAAGATATATAAGTTAAGTTTCATAAAGAAGATGTTTTTGTAAATCATTGTTCAATTAAAATCTTTAAGTCTAACAATAAAGTAACCAAGCATGAAATAATGTTATCAACAAGAGATTACTACAAAGTTATTTGAATTCACAAATTCAAAACATACCAAACATTTTAGAAAGCATGCTAGGTTATCTAGTGCATTTCAAAAATAAAGAGTAGTATAGAATTAGCATTAGGATCCAATACTCATGAGAAGAAGTGTTATGGAAGATAATGATGTGCACATAAGTATATTTTTGAGTAGAGTAAACTAATGTTTTAATCAACAATACAAGAGATATGTAAAGTAAGAGCACAATAAAACACAAATAATTTCACTTCCACACACTTCAATGCAAAAAAATGTACAACTACCAAGGTGCTTTGCGCATACAATGCTCATTAAGACTTATCAGGGTGCAAAGTAGTGCTTGGGAGATCACATATTTTATTTTTAATGTTGAGACTAGTGATCCGGTGTACTTAAGAGTAAGTGGTTTTTATTTTGAAAGAAAGATTTGATTTGCACAAGATACTTTACTATTCTTTCCAAGGTGCTCAACCTCACATCGCTTATTAAGACTTATCAGGAGGTTCAAGTAGTGCTTGGTGGAGTTATCTTTGTCACTTTATATTATGATTTTTGTTTTGCACAAAGTTCTCCGAATACACTTGTTTTGCAAACCAATATAATTTATGAAAACATAACTACTTTTCTTAACTTTTAAAAGTGCAAATAAAGGTAGTGTTGGTAAGTTACTTGTGCAATTTTAATTCATTGTACTAATAAAAAACATACACAAGCATTCTTAGATTAAACACATATGTGGACAATACCAAAATAAGTGAGTGAATAAATATCATTATCAAACATAAAACATTTACTCATACTCAGAGGCATGCTAAGCTTGGTTCTACACAACCTTTTTATTATAATTGGTGCACATATGAGTAGATATATCAAAGCATGATAAAAACAATGTTCATAGTAGTTTGAAAATATGAATCACAATATTGTAGAAAGTCTTAAATGATAGAAGAAATCATGCTTGAATTTCACAATAAAGTTCATACAGTATTTTTGATGTTTTTGAGAAATAATATTAATTTAAAGTTTGAACTCTTATAATTTGATCTTGGACTTCCCGAGGTCTACCCTGTGAGAGGTTCGCTCGATACTAGGAGATGTGATGGGATGATAGCCCAAATCACCCTTTCGTAAGATACATGTAAGTAGAAAATGTAAGTTCAAAAAAAAAACTTGTTCATACTTGTTTTTGTTTTGTATTTTTGTATTTGATTTTTGCATATAGAAATCAAACAAATAACCAAAGAAAGGAAGTAAGAAAAATATTTTTTTTTTGTAATTCTGTATTTTAATTTTTCAAAAATCAATTATAGGCATAGATGCAAAAATGAGTAGTACATATAAAATAGTATATTTTTAATGATTTTTCAGAATTTTAAAATTACAGAAAATCGGAAACTTGAGCTAGCGCCGGTGTTAGTTACTAGCGCCTACGTTAGCTCACAGAGAGTGCTTATTTTGATCATATAACTTAGATTTTCTTCGATTTTGCTTCCGATTTTTCTTAATTATGTTTGTGCAATGTAAGGTCTGTCTAATGAAGTGAAGAGACAAGAAGAAATCGCCAAAAGTTGCGGAATTTAAAATTTTAGTACATGGGTTTCATATTCATTAAAGCTCCATATTCATTAGACCATAATTCTTGAGTTTTGCACAACATATGAATGAGTGAAATGATCATAAATAAGTGAAATAATATTCATGCAATTTTTCAATCCCGATTTGACATGATTATGAATGAACAAACTAGGGGTAATTGAAAATGACGCAAATATTATAACTACCTAAGCAAAACTTGCGCATTTTATAAATTTAGCCTAATACCCCTAAAATACCTTTTGAATCCATTTTGACACTTATTTCATTTAGTCTTAATAATATCATATGTCAAATTTAGTTTTTCAAACTTTATAAGACTTTTACGAAATAGATTTAGAAAGATAAAAAGAAAAAGGATAAGTAGATCTCTTGAAAAATGAAATGATTTTTTATTCAACTTTATTCAATTTGATTTATTTATGGATTTTGGTTTAATATGTGAAAGTCATATCACAAGTTATATAAAGTTATCATATCATGATGGCTCAAAGAAATAAAAGCAAAAGGACAAAAAGGAAATTAAGCAAATCATGAAGTAGAGAATTGATATTTTATTTTTAGTTGATTTCTACTTCATGCAAATAATTGGATACTAATGAATGAGAGATTTAGCTATCCAAAGAGGACCGGGTGTGACGGTTCCTTTGGGTACCCAAATACATCGTGTTTGCTTTTGGGGAGATATAATTGAATGGGCTCTCTTGATTTGAGTTTGTGTTTCATCTTTAGCTTTGGGTCTCCATTCAAATCTTGGTTTAACATTATTTTTAGTTTTCAAATTTCCATAATAATTTACTTAAATATTTTGATAAAAAGGGTTTTTGAAATTATAATTTGAAGGAAATTTGTTTGCATTTAATTTTAGGTTGGGAGAAACATGATTTTGTAAATTATGGTGATTTTGATTTTGATTTACAAATCCTTTATGTTCCTTACTCCCATTTTTAAACTTAGGTAATATGTTCATATTCATATTTAACTTGTTTTTAGATATAGTTTGATATTATGAATTTGTATTTACAATTTTCATAAGCAAGTTGATTTTTGATTTTAATTCATCATTCTTAATTTTTAGATTATGACTAGCTTTATTATAAGCTATTGTGCTATTTTTAAGAGTAGAAACAATAGAGTCAATATGATTTTGATAGTTATTTCTAAATTCCTCAAATGTTTCGTCCATCTCTTTGATTTCAATTTTATAACTTTTGCATGTAGCACAATCACTTTTTAAAGATGAATTTTCTAAAGATAATTTTTCATTTTGTTCTTTTACAATTAATAGTTCTTTTTAAAAATCCTTGAATTTTTCTTTAATATTATTACAATCAAAACAAGGTTTTATATTTTCAATTAAAGTGCAAGGTGGAGAATAATCAAGCACATCAATCTTTGTTTTTACATTAATTTTAGCTTTTAAGTTTTTATTTTCTAAACATAATTTTGAATTTAAATTTTTTAATTTCTTAATTTTACGCTTAGAAGTTTGTAGCAATTGAAATGCAGAAACAGAATTGCAAAAAATGGAATTTGATTTCCTTACAGCGCTTTTGGACGCGATGAGATTTGAGCATAGAGTTCCTTTGTTATCTTTATCTTTTTGGCATTCGTCTTCCAAAGACACGATTTCTTCTTTTCCACTTGATGTGCTCTCCATTGATTCATCATGAGAGGAGCTTTCTTGAACATCTTTGTAAGCTTTTATGTTCTCCAATTCTTGCGTTTATTTTATACCTGTAGATGGAGAATCATAAGTTATCTCAAGAAAATTCCACATCTCGTATGCAGTAGGAAAAGTATGAATGAGTTTGGAAATATTTTTATCTAACGCACAAAATAGACTATTCATAGATTTTGCATTTAAAACCCTTTCGTTTTTATTTAATACGCAAGGTGGCTTTTTAATAGTAATATTCCAAACTTTTTCATCTAATGCTTTAAGAAAATTTTCCATTACTATTTTCCATCCTTTATAATTTCTTCCTTCAAATAAAGGTGGTTTAAGAGATTTTTCTTCTTCATAAAAATTTACCCCAATAGTAGAAGCGAGATCATGAGATGCCATTATTCCTGGTTGTTAAGCCGATTGGAATAACCTCTCTCTGATACCACTTGTTGGATCGGTAGGCGCCCTTAGAGGGGGTGAATAAGGGTTTTAAAAACATATATTATATTTTGAAATACTTGCTTATGATTAGAGATGAAAATAGTGATTATAAATAAAGACCTAAATTGTTTTATAATAAAGGAGAGGATAATAAACAATTTAGAGAAATGAAGAACAAATCACTTTTATTACACAAAGAGAGACATGATTATTATTAATAAAACTGATTACAAAATTTTGATTTCAATGACGCTAGAAATCAAAACGAAATTTGAAAGACTCATTTTGTTTTCTATACCGACTCGTATCCCCACGAACCGGTTGGCTTTACCCGATCCTTCCCCGGATACGGCCTCAAGCCGCTCTAGACAACCCTTCCCCGGATATGACCTCGAGCACCCCCTAGACCTACACCCGAGACCTAGTCGCCAACATGAGGCGAATTTCTGCCCTAAGTCCTACCCAGACCTAGTCGCTAACACGAGGCGAGTTCACTAAACGATTACAAAAAAAGATGTGAAATAAAAATACAATAATATAAAAACTCCATCTATGTGGATCCCTTGGAGAAGTAGACAAAGACTCGCAGAGTATGATCATAGTCGATGCGGTCTTTCATCACAATGATGACGCGTGTTGAAATCTTCTCCACGGATCACCTTAAGCCTTCATGGATTTGTAAGAGTATATCTCTGAACCTTTCTCTCTATGTTGTGGCACGAAGCTCTCGAATTTTGGATCTCAAGAGGATAAAGAAGACAGAGCCAAGGGGTCCATTTTATAGCCATAGCGCTAGCGCCTACGCTAGTGCTACCGCCGGCGCTATCCCATTTTAGGACATATTCTGCGCGGTAGAATCTTCAATCTGAGGAAACAATTCTCTCTTGCCTTCTGTGCTCCGCGCTACCGCCTGCAGTATCAGATACCACCAGGCGCTATCTCCTTCTATATGTTCTCCCAGAATTATGCTTAAGTATTCTTTTCGTCGATCGAATTTTCGTCGAACGGAGGTCGTCGAGCGGGCTTCATCATTCGTCGATCGGAAATTCGACGAACGGAGAATCGTCAAACGCAAGATCGTCGAACGCAGATTCAATTTTGTCGAACCCAGCTTCCATTCTCAGCGGCTTGATTTCGTCGATTGCAGCAGCAAGTTCATCAAACGGGCTTCATCATTTGTCGAGCGGAAATTCATCGAATGTAAGTTCGTTGAACGCAAGATCTATTTCGTCAAACCCAGCTTCCGTTCTAAGCGGTTCCTTAGCTCTAGCGTTAGACACTAGGTGATACCGCTGGCGCTAGAAGGAGTGATGGATTTGAAGGCTCAAATTTGGGGGTAACCTTCCAATGTAATCCTTGACTCATATGGACTTTGTTTTCCTGCACACTTAAACACACAAGATCAAATACAAATAGGTTTTGTTATTCTCAAACTTAGGAGATGCGGAAGACCTTGTTCTAACAACTTTGACCGTGGGGATTCCCGAATTATGAATGTACCTTGGGTCGAGGATACGCCCATATAAGATTAGGAATATCAACTGAATTCTCATTCAATAATCGATAACCTAATACTTGCTTTACGAGATGAATCTCGCTAATGGATTTGACTCCAATCCGGGAGATTTATGTCATCTCATTCGAGGGTTGCATGCAACTCTCTTTATCCTTGAAAGATTGATTCGTCTTACGAGCTTGTTCGGCTTACTTAAGAACGAAAACAAGAACGAGAATTATATATCGAAAATATAATCTCATTTCATTTGAATCATAGATAAATCTTAAGCGTTTTTAGAAAAGAGAAAGAGCAAGAGTAAATTACTTCAAAACCAATATTATTCCTTGGATCATCTCGATCGAGTACTAATAATAATTTAGCTACTTATGGAGATTGAGGAATCAAAAGAAATAAAAGAATACATGAATAAGGGAGATGAAAATGAGAGAAATAAAACTAATTTATTAATTAATGCAAAGAGAATTACAAACTAAGAAAAGGAAATTACAACTATTGAATTGAAAGGTACAATTTGCAAGTAGTAAAAGGATTATAAGAACTACTAAAAACATGAAAATAAAGAAATGAAATGAAAGTTCTAATCCTAAAAATTGGTCCCCTTAAGTTCTGGAGAAGCTCCATTTAAATAGGCAGAAATTTGATGTTACACGCCCTTGGTCACGCCCGTGACCAAGGGGCGTGTAGGGGGAATGATCTGTGCTGGCGAAGAGGGCGCGTTCTGGCTTCAATGCAAGAGTTTCGGATGCGTCACGCCCTAGGTCACGCCCGTGACCTGGGGCATGTAATCTTTAATTGTGCTGCTGGATGGAAACCTTTGGCGGGAAGGCGTGCGGGCAAGGCACGCCCGTGACTGGATGTCACGCCCCTTGGTCATGCCCATGACCTGGGGCGTGTAAGGCTTGATCTCAGCAGTTCTGCTTCGTCTCAGCGGGTCGCAGCCGTGGCTTGGATGTCACGCCCTTGGTCACGCATGTGACCTGGGGAGTGTACTTGGAGAAACTTCATGAAATGCTCCCGTGATGGAGGAATCGGGTCTGGAACATGTCTAGACTGTCACGCCCCTTGGTCACGCCCGTAACCTGGGGGGTGCACTTGACAATTTTGCTCAAAATGCCCAGAAATCCTGAAAAACATAGAAAAGGCTTACGTTAGTTTATAAAATTAAAAGGGAACATATTAAATAAGAAAATACATATAAATTATATAAATTCATATTAAACTATATTAAAATTATACTAAAAGATGAGTACAAAACGTATTCATCAAACACCCCCATACTTGAGTTTTTGCTATTCCAGAGCAAAAGAGTGAGAGATAAAATATAAGGCATTAATGTTATTTCTAACTAACTAAAATTTCATTAGATCAAGACTAAGTCAAAAATAAATTCTAGAAATTCAAGAATTAAGTAGCAAATTATGGTGGTAATTTAAAAAGAGAGGCATGCTTAGCTAAAAAGACTTCTCAAGATAACTATTTAGCAAACAAAATTGTAGACAGTAATATACAAAGTTATATTGAAATTATAAAAACTTTAACAAAAAAGAGGCTAAGGAAAGGACACCCACCAAAATATTGCTCTCTTAATAATTTTATTTAGAACTAGAATTAGTGAAATTGGCTAAGGAGTGGGGTTTTGAAAATGGCAAATGAAGAGATACAAAAAATAAAGGTGATGAATTTTATCCTCTCACCTTATTTGAATACGAATTTGTATATGTTTAGGAAAAATAATGAATTTTTTCCAGGCCATATAATCTTTTAAGGATTCTCTTCAAATAAAAACCCAAAATGTATATGTTTAGATGTAATGAATTTTATCCTCTTACATCATAACATATAGTCTTTTAAATGATTTTGGGTGCATATGTTTAGGGAATAATGAATTTTATCCTCTTATTCGCATGACATATGATCTTTTAATAACTTATTTTTATTTGCCAACAAAGGGCGGGGTAAAGAAAATAATTCTTAGTTTTTCAATTAAACTATTTAGATAGCAAATTTTTTTTTGTGGAATGCAATTTCCTAATATCTTTAAAGTTAACAGAGAATATAATAAAAATCTAAGGTTGTTTTGCTAATTTTCTACAAAGTGGAGCTATTTAGAATTAAAAAGAGAAGAAGTACTAAATACGATCTCTAATTGAATTAAAAACATAAAATGTTTTTTAAAACCAAATTACTTTAAATTTAAATCTAACAAATTCTGATAAAAAAAATGTTAGCTAAATTAAAAACATAAAAAAGCTTATATTTATTCCTCAAACTATATTTCTAGAAGAAGAAAATCAACAAGGCTAGGCATATTTATTATTATTATTATTATTATTTTATATTATTTCTCGGACTTCCCAAGGGCTACCTGGTGAAGGGCTAGCAAGATACTAGAGGCTGTGATGGGAGTTCAAGCCCAAAGCGTCCTTTCCAAGAAATTAGGTTTTTTTTTGTATAATTTTATAATTTTTATAAATTCTTTTTTTTTAAATAAAAAAACAGTGAACGCAAAGCTACACCCCCATACTTAAAATTAAACATTGTCCCCAATGTTTAAAACTAAGTATGAAGAATACTTGAAAGAAAATAAACTTTAAAAGAAAAATAACTAAATTAAAAGATAAGCAAGGGGTGCCTCCCAAGAGCGCTTTCTTTTTCCCGTCTTTAAGCTAGACGGTTAATGTTAGGAAACCGGAAATCTAAAAGAGAAGTGGACAGGCAACTCCCTTAATTCACGCGTAGGTGAATGTGCTGGCGTCAGTCGCACGGCTACTCCTCCGCTTAACAAGTTATTCTCCGTTTGTCGTTGGATTTGAATGTGCAAATCCAAATCACCTATACATACTTGAGGTGATTTAAATTTGCTAAGATGAGCGACATATGAATCTTCAAATAATTGGGGTAGCAACGGCTCATCTTCAACCTGAAAATTATTAGTATTTAAAGAATCACAAATAAACGATTTAGATAATTTTTCGCAAGGAGGAAGCGCTTGCAAAATAATAAACTTAAGCTCTGGTTGTTCCTTTTCTAAAATAAAATTTTCATTAGGAAAATGTAGTGCATTACCAAGCGGAATAAAATTTTCGGACAAAAAATTTTCATGAATTTTCGGTTGAATTAAAATAGAAGAGATTTGCGAAAATTCATGAAAAAGAAAAGAAGATCCGGGTGAAGTAGGGGAAGAAACCTGTTCTTCTTCTAGTTCATCCGGGGTCCCAAAACATTAAGAATTTCTTGGTAAGAGAATTTTTCTTTATCTTTGGAAAAAGAAATTATGGGAGTACATAACCAATCATGTTCCTCCATAACTAAATTTTCCAAAGACAAGGAAAAAGCACTAGGAGAAATAAAATTTTCATCTAAATTCTGGGGTGGAGTATCAAATTGAAAAAGAGGACATTCCCCAAAATTAGAGTACAAAAATTTCAGCGCAAAAGAAGATGAACAAGAATTCGGATCGAAAGATTTATCTTCATCGCTCCGAGAGCTATCCGGGTGACCTTGCCACCAAGAATAATCTACTTCGGGGCTAGAAGAAAAATTATTAGAAGCTGAAAAATTATTCTCGTGAAAATTAGAAAAAACATTTTCTTCTAAATTTGGGGGGGGGGGGGGGGGGGGGGGGCAGTATCTATTTGAATTGGCAGAATTTCCCCAAAATTAGAGAACGAAAATTATGGTGTATAAGATGAAGAATAAAAATTCGGATCTAAAGATTTATCTTCATTGTTCCGAGAGCTATCCGGGTGACCTTGCCACCAAGAAGAATCTACTTCGGAGCTAGAAGAACAATTATTAAACGCCGAAAAATTATTCTCATTAAAATTAGAAAAAATATTTTCATCAAAGTTTGAAAAACTTATTTTCATTAAAAGAGGAAAAATTATGATCGTAATTATTATCAAAATTATTTGCATAATATTGAGAAAAATTATTTTCATAATAATTATTTTGAGCATATGAATGTAAATAACATTCCTCACTTTGATGAGGCGCAATACAATAATAACAACAATTTTGGCATTTTTGTGCCGCTTCCAAAATATATACTTGGCTTTGAAGCTCGGCAACTTTTATGGCCAATTCATGTGACTCCATTTAATCAAAAAAAAAACAACCTTTACTCAAATGAATGGAATTTTTTTTAAGAATATTTTCATTATATATATATATATTTTTTCAAAAAGCGGGTTAAATTAGTCTCGGACTTCCCAAGGTCAACTCGGTAAAGGGCTCGCAAGGTACTAGAGGCTGTGATGGGAATTCAAGCCCAAAGAGTCCTTTCTGAGAATTTAAATTACGCCTTTTAATTTTTGTAAAATTTTTAAGAGAAGGGGGGTGGGGGGGGGGGGGGGAGAAAGAGAACGATAAAATTAATAAATATTTCTTTTTTTTCAAAATATCAACCGTTTCCCACGCAACGACACCAAAAGCTTGATGCACAAAACTATATCCGCAAACGATAATGGCAAGTGTACCATATCGAATGTAGTATAGGTTATAAAAAACAAGGTCGTATTAGACTCGGGGCGGTTGAGTACTTTTACTTCAAGAAAGTCTCTATTATTTTATCAATTAAAACTTGAGGGTTGGTTTTGCAAAAAGGATATAAAAATAAGATTAAAAAGAAGAGTAAAAAGGGTAGCACTCGATCTTTGAATCACCGCGGAATAAAGAATAAGAAGAAGAAATAAAATCGCAATCTCTTACTAAAATTACTTTGCCGTGGGGATTCTTGAATTATGAACGTACCTTGGGTCGAAGATACGCCCCACTAAGATTAGGAATATCAACTGAATTCTCATTCAATAATCGATAACCTAATACTTGCTTTGCGAGATGAATCCCATTATTGGATTTGACTCCAATCCGGGAGATTTATGTCATCCTCATTCGAGGGTTGCATGCAACTCTCTATATCCTTGAAGGATCGATTCGTCTTACGAGCTTGTTCAGCATACTTAAGAACGAAAACAACAACGAGAATTATATTTCGAAAATATAATCTCATTTCGTTAGAATCAAGGATAAATCTTAAGAATTTTTAGAAAAGTGATAGAGCAAGACTAAATTACTTCAAAACAAATATTATTCCTTGGATCATCCCGATCGAGTACTAATAATAATTTAGCTACTCATGGAGATTGAGGAATCAAAAGAAATAAAAGAATACATGAATAAGGGAGAAGAAAATGAGAGAAATAAAACTAATTTATTAATTAATGCAAAGAGAATTACAAACTAAGAAAAGGAAATTACAACTATTGAATTGAAAGGTACAATTTGCAAGTAGTAAAAGGATTATAAGAACTACTAAAAACATGAAAATAAAGACCTGAAATGAAAGTTCGAATCCTAAATATTGGTCCCTTTAAGTTCTGGAGAAGATCCCTTTAAATAGGCAGAAATTTGATGTTACACGCCCTTGGTCACGTCCGTGACCAAGGGGAGTGTAGGGGGCGTGATCTGTGCTGGCGGAGAGGGCGCGTTCTGGCTTCAGTGCAGGCATTTCGAACGTGTCACGCCCTAGGTCATGCCTGTGACCTGGGGCGTGTAATCTTTAATTGTGATGCTGGCGGGAAATCTTTGGCGGGAAGGCGCGCGGGGAGAGGCACGCCCGTGACTGGATGTCATGCCCCCTGGTCATGCCCGTGACCTAGGGCGTGTAAGTCTTGATCTCAGTGGTTTTGCTTCATCTCAGCGGTTCTGCTTCGTCTCCGCGGGTCACGGCCGTGACTTGTTGATGCGCAAATCTCGCACACCTCTACAGGCGGTAGCTAGACTGCGGCACGAAACAGCAGTGTACCGATCGTTCAAGTAATATACAACAAGGAGTAATCCCCGAGTATCGAATCTCTCAAGGAACACAGTAAGGTGGAGCTAACTATTGAGGAAGGACTTGAGATCGAAGTCCTTTGGTCGGATGGAATGCAGGAGAGTTGGGTTGGCTTTTGGAAAATAAAAGAAAACAACTACAACTACTCCAATGCAATGCCGCTATGCAATGCTTCTCTTGGCGGGATGGAGACTAGGCAGGCCTTGAGCGCACTGCGTCGCAAGGGCGGATGGACGAGTAGGCAAGCGGAATTGAACTGTGTAGGCCTTGAGCGCGCTGCTTCGTTAGGCGAATGGATTACACGGGCCGCTATGCCACGCTTCGCTAGGCGGATGGAAGAGTAGGCATACGAATGAGGGTCGCAAGCACCTCGTCGACAAGCATGCCACTAGAAATTGCTAGTGCGGCACACGAACGTGACAGCGGGATGGAGGATGGAATGGGGCGCTCCTCAAATCACATAAACCACAAAAGTATTTCACATAGACATGAAATATAGAAATACAAACAAGTTTATGTGCCACTTCATCATAATATTTAGATCTAACTACATACACATCAATAAGAGAAGAACAAAGCAAGAAATCGACCGAATCCGAAGGCTCGTTAAAGATTCACGGTTGGAATCGCAGGGTTGTCAATCCGCGTCCAAGCTCGGTCCGCAACTACGTCCGGGGTAGAGAGAGCTGTCACGACTCTCCAGTGAACCCGTCTTCTTCGTCTCACGATCCAGTAGAGGTTGTAAACTGTAACACCCCAAAGATCGTAGTTCAGCGAGGTAGGCGGAGTGGTAGTGCTGCGCTCGGGATAGGCTAAAAATTCCACATCAGGTCAATGCGCACGACCATTGTCCTCTTCGCGCACGACCAGTGATCGTGCGCCAATGATCGTGCGTAACCCGCAAGGAATTGAAGTTCTGTCTCGGCTTGTCGCACGACCATTCTCCTCTTAGTGCACGACCAGTGATCGTGCGCCTGTGATCGTGCATGCTGTTTATCTGCTCCGCGATTTTGAGCGGAGGAGGCGATCCGGCCATCCAAATCCTTTGGAATTCGATCCAATGGCTAGGATTAGTTGCTGGAGGGTATTAGGGCTTGTGAGAGGAGATTAACCCTCATTCTTTTGAGGCTTTTCTCTCTCCAAACCTAGATGAAGAAGAAGGAGGCAAGGAAGAAGAAGGGAGATTCCGCCATTGACAGAGCTCCGGAGCTCCGTTTCGCGAGCCGTTTCCAGATCTGGAGAGTGCAGCCCGGTGCGGTCATTTCCCTCCGTCTAGAATCTCGGATCCATGGCGAAAAAGAACGCTCCTAGGGTAACGATTCCTTCTCCCATTGTTTGGACTTGTCTTTTGTCCTCTCCTTCATTTCTCTATGCTTGCATGAGGGATCCCTTTCACCAAATGGGTGAAGTGTAGGATTCCCTCGAGTTCTTCGGAACTCCGGGTCGATTGTGTCCGTCCCCGGCATATTGCATGTAGAAAATCTGGTAGTCGTGCGGATTTAGGCATTTTGTGTGAAGCCTATTCGTGGCCGTGAGCCCGAATCGGTGATGCTTGGATTGCGACGTTGCATTTAGGTTAAGCCTAGAATGCATACCGGAGAATGACTCCGTGAAATCGTCTATAGTAGTGCGGGATTTAAGTGTAGGCGTCTTGTGAAGATCCTAACGAAAGCCCCATACTTTGAGATTGGATGAAGGCAAGCCTTCACCACGAAATTGATGCGGAGCATTTTATACCTCCCTTTTTGAGTATTTGTGAAGCCTAGATCCTTGTGAAGGGATTAGGTGCGTAGCTTATTTTTGTGTAGCACTTGAAAGTGCTAAACCCTTACGGGCCGAGGCGAAGCCGTACCCGCGTCGTGCGATAGATCGCGACGATTAGAGCACGGGCAAAGCTAAACCGAACCCGTTTCCATGCAGATCGGCAAGAGGTCCCTACCTCATGTAAGCCGTGCGATCATGGGAGAGGTCGTGGAAGGTGTTTTACCTAGACCGACCAAAAGCTCTTTTTCCCACCTAAGGCGTTGGCCCTTACGGTGGAGTGTTTGTGGAAGTGATGTTGTTAGCCTCATGCGGTTGTTTAGGCGGTTGTGGGGAACCTTCGGGTGAACCCAACCAACATCATGTGCATACCTAGGTTCCCTCCTTTTTGATGCTCAACCTAGAAGATTGAATGTGCTTGATTCCTCACCTTGTGTAGTTGCACTTCTTTATTTTAGTACTTGTGCTAGTATGGCTTGCTTGCAGGGTAGAATCTCCGCCACCCCGGGAAAGGGGTGGGGTCATTATAATTTGGTCAGCTGTGCTGACCGTTACTTTGTTTGCCTCCGCTTGGTGGAATGTTCTTATGCAGGTGCAGGTGAGCCTAGCGGGAAATAGCGGGCGGTGGCCCCTTTTGCTGAGTTGGCCCTTGAAGGCCAGCCTCCCTTTTTAGCTTTCACATGTATTGCCGGCCTGCGTGCCGATGTATGTTTTGGAGTTTTAGTACATTTGTTAAATGTAAGGACTTAAGGCCATAACTCTATTTTATGGTTTCATTCCTACGATAGTGGACAATTCTAATTGAAATGTTAAATCTTTATGCTTCCGCTAGTGTTTAGTATACTCTGTTGTAGTTTCTTTCTGTTTATCACCTTTTAACTCCTAGCTAGTGTGGTTAGTTTGGCGTGGGGTCCCGGACGGACCTACTGTTATATTATTCGTACTGGCATGGTGTTACAATTTGGTATCAGACTTAAGGCGTCGATCCGTAGTTTAGCAAATTCGGGACGAATTCCTTTTAAGGGGTGGTGTGCACGGGATGTGCATTCACCTAAAACGACAAAAAACTAATAAGAATGTCCACTTAGGAATGGGAAAACATACTTGTTTGAGGGAACCTGAGCATTCCATGATTTTTGTTTGCTATGTTTTCAGTCACTAAATTGTGTCTTACACGATTAAAGGCGACTAGAAGTGGTGCGGGGCCGTCTCAACCCCGTAACACTGCTGAAAGTAGTGGGTCGGCTGAAGTGCCAGCGACCAATCCTCCTGCTGAGATGATCAGGTTAATCGCAGAAGCTGTCTTCGCGATGATCAATGCTCAACCGCAAAGGCTTGCACAGCCTGCTACGCCTAATACAGATGCGGCCCCGGTGATCGAACCTGCAGTGGAACCTGCGGTGGAACCGAGGGTTGAGACCCCTGTGCCAGTGGCTGCAGTGGAACCTGCGGTGGTGCAAAGGGTGGAGCGTCCTGTAGAGCGTGTAGTTATTACGCGAGCGCATGATCAACAGCTGCAACACTTTCTAAGCTTCCATCCTCCAACTTTCTCGGGGACCGGATCCCCAACGGAGGCGGAGGACTGGCTGTCAACGGTTAGGAAGATTCTAAGGGCGACAGCAACAGAAGAAGTTATGATGGTCACTTTAGCCACCTTCCTCCTTATCGGAGAGGCAGAGCGTTGGTGGGCTGAACAGGAAGTGCACAAGTTCGGAGGCAGGGAGATTACCGAGATCACGATAGCGGAGTTCTCAAAGTCTTTTCTTCAAAGGTATATTCCTTCTGCCCAACGCATTGCGTTGCAGAACTAGTTTCTGAAGTTAACTCAAGGCGACAGCTCAGTGGATGAGTACTTGCACGAGTTCACTAAACTGGGTCGTTATGCGGGGCCTATGATGGAAGACGAAGAGACAAAGACGAACAAGTTCTATGAAGGTCTTCGGGACGAGTTGAGGCTGCTCCTTGCAGGCCCGATGACGTTAGGTTTCCAGGTGATGGTCCAAACTGCCAGATCCCTAGAGTTGGACATGAAGAGGGTACAAGCAAAAGCTGTGGCAAAGAAACCTGAGTTTCATGTGCCGGTCTCTCAGTCCAAGTCAGAGTTCAGAAAGAACAAAAGGAAGTTCAAACCGGCGGAGCAAACCCGCTCAAATATTTCGGGAGCAACGACTGTGCGGAGTCCTATCACGTGTTTCACCTGCGGGAAGGTGGGACACAAGGCCGCAGTGTGTCGAAGTGGTCCCCCGAAGGCAGAAAATCGAGCATTGGACTATGCTCGAGCTGCGGAAAAGGGTAAAGCTGCGGAGTCTTCGGCTTCCCAGCACATTACTCCGACTCAGCCGAGAGTCTACTCGCTTGGCCAGAAAGAAGCCATACGACAAGCTGATGTTTTCACAGGTATGAATTAAAAATTAGCTTTTGCATAGCTATTTGTGATTATACTGTTGTGCAACTGTATGTTTTATTCGTGTGTAATTAGGCTTTGTCCTAATTTTCAACTATCCGGCGAGAGCTCTATTTGATACGGGTGCATCGCACTCTTTTCTGTCTGAGGACTTCGTGGTGCGAATCGGAGTGCCATCTACCTTCGTAGAGGATAAATTAGAAGTAGTGCGGATCGGAAATCAGGATTTCGATTTGGAAGCATCGTTATTACCGTTAGCTGAATTCGATGTGATCTTCGGCATGGACTGGCTCTCGGAGCAGCGTGCATGCATAGATTGCAATTCTAAGGAGATCACTCTGGGAAGGAAAACCGATGGAGAAACCACATTTGCCGGTATGCGAGGAGCGAGCAAGACGCTGATGTCTGCTCTCCAAGTGGTTAAGGCAGTGAGAAAAGGCGCCGAGTTGTTCTTCACCTTGTTGGAGACTTCGGAGCCAAAGCCCAGGTTATGTGATGTCCCAGTTGTAGCGGAGTACGCCGACGTGTTTCCTAACGAACTCCCTGGGCCCCCGCCTCATCGGGAGATTGATTTCTGTATCGAGTTGGTGCCAGGTGCCAAACCTGTGGCCCGCTCACCGTACCAGATAGCGCCGAAGGAATTGGCAGAGCTGAAGGTCCAATTGCAAGAGCTGCTAGATCAAGGCTACGTACGTCCATGTTCATCGCCTTGGAGTGCACCGGTCCTCTTTGTGAAAAAGAAGGTCGGGAGCTTGCGTCTATGTATCGATTATCGAGAGCTAAACAAGTTGACCGAGAAGAACCGATATCCGATTCCAAGAATCGATGATCTATTCGACCAGCTGGTTGGGTCGACGGTATACTCCAAACTGGACCTAAGGTCCGGCTATTACCAACTGCGGATAAGGGAATGTGACATTCCAAAGACAGCGTTTAGTACCCGCTTTGGGCACTATGAGTTCACGGTGATGCCGTTCGGTCTGTCTAATGCACCGTCGGTATTCATGGACTTAATGAATAGGACGTTCCGTGAGTATTTGGATCAATTTGTGATCGTCTTTATCGACGACATTTTGGTATACTCTCAATCGGAAGAGGAGCATGTAGGGCATCTGCACGCCGTTCTGAGCACCTTGAGGAGGAGTCAGCTATATGCCAAGTTCTCCAAGTGCGAGTTTTGGCTACCGTCAGTAGCATTCCTTGGTCACGTCATTAGTGGAGATGGAATTGCGGTTGATCCGTCGAAGATAGAAGCGATCCGAGCCTGGCCTTTGTTGAAAAACATAGCGGAAGTCCGAAGTTTCTTAGGGCTTGCCGGCTATTATAGGCGCTTTGTGGAAAACTTCTCGAGGATTGCACTTCCTCTCACTAAATTGACTAGGAAAGATCATAAGTTCATTTGGTCGCCCGAGTGCGCACGAGCTTTTGAAGAGCTTAAGAGCCGTCTGACCACGACGCCCATTCTATGCTCGCCATGTGGTACGGAAGGCTACGAAATTTATAGCGACGCCTCAGGGAGTGGTTTGGGTTGTGTCCTAGTGCAGTTCGATAAGGTAATTGCCTACGGCTCCCGGCAGTTGAAGGTTCATGAGAGGAATTACCCGGTCCATGATTTGGAGCTAGCGGCCGTGGTATTTGCCCTTAAGCTTTGGAGGCATTATTTGTATGGCGTGAAGATCGACATCTTTACCGACCACAAGAGCCTCAAGTACTTGCTGGATCAAAGGGAGTTGAATATGCGTCAAAGGAGGTGGTTGGAGTTCCTTGGGGACTACACCTTCGACATCAAATATACTCCTGGAAAGGGAAATGTAGTTGCGGACGCGTTGAGTCGTCGGGCTCCCGCTCAAGCAAATTGGATTTTGATGCCCGATGAGCGTCTAATCCGTGAGCTGGAAGAAATGGAGATCATTTGCGTTGATCGAAGAGCGTCTACTTCAGCATGCTTGAACTGGACGGAAGTTCAATACCACCTTGCCGACCGAGTTCGACAGGCATTGGAGCTGGATGAGAGCATGAAACGCTTTAAAGCGGAAACCGTTGCCGGGTTAACGCTGATTTCTCTTTCGAAGATGGCCTTATGTGGAAGAATGGCAGATTGTGCGTCCCAAACGTTGGTACTCTACGGGCGGAGTTGATGTACGAGGCTCATCATACCAAGTACTCTATCCACCCGGGGAGCACGAAAATGTACATGGACATGAAGAAACTTTTCTGGTGGCCGGGTATGAAGAAAGACATTGCCCTCTACGTGGCCAAGTGTAACACTTGCGCGTTGGTGAAGGTGGAATGTCAGCGTCCCGGTGGATTTTTGAAGTCTATGCCGATTCCGGAATGGAAGTTTGACGATATTTCGATGGATTTCGTGCACGGATTGCCGAGATCGCAGCATGGAAACGACGCCATCTGGGTGATCGTGGACAGACTGACAAAAGTATCGTATTTTATTCCGAACCGGAAGGATGATTCTGTAGAAAATCTAGCGAAGCTCTATGTCGATAGTATTGTGCGGCTGCACGGTGTCCCTCGTAGCATCGTCAGCGATCGTGACGGGCGTTTCACATCAAAAGATTGGAGGCTTATCCATGAACTGTTGGGCACTAAATTGAAATTCAGCACGGCCTTCCACCCGCAAACGGATGGACAGACCGAGAGGACCAACAGGACTATGGAGGATATGCTCCGAATGTGCGCTCTAGACTTTGGAAAGAAGTGGGAAGATCATCTCTATATGATCGAATTCGCCTACAATAATAGCTACCAAGCCAGTATAAAGATGGCTCCCTTCGAGGCCCTCTATGGTAAGAAGTGTCGTACGCCGTTGTCTTGGGCGGAAACGGGCGATACTAAGCTATTAAAGCGAAAGGATGTTGAGGAAGCAACTTCGCCGATCCGAACTATTCGTGAAAGGCTATTGATTGCCCAGGATAGGCAAGCAAAATATTACAACGCCAAGCATAGGAACCTAGAGTTCGCCGTCGGTGACCGGGTTTACTTGAAGATCAAACCGTTCAAAGCGGTATCAAGGATCCGACGCTTGAAAAAGCTCAGTCCAAGGTACTTAGGACCGTTTGAGATTGTGGAACGTATTGGTGATGCGGCTTATCGGCTTGCACTATCTGTAGAGCTGAGCGGTCTGCACGACGTGTTTCACATTTCAGTTCTGAGGAAGGCAGTGCAAGAGCCTACTCATATCGTTGCGGTTGGCAAAGTGCTGGTTGATAGTGGGTTGTCGACGAAAGTCAAGCCCTTACGCATCGAGGATACCGAGGTAAAGCAGTTGCGGAACAAGTCCATTCGGATGGTAAAAGTCCGGTGGGATAATTGCGGCCGAGAGGAGCTATCTTGGGAGAGAGAGCAAGCAATGCTTGCGGAGTACCCCGAGCTATTTCTCTCAGGTAAATTTTCTTTAAAAACTGTAAATTCCTGCTATTACTGTTTTCGAAATTTCGGGATGAAATTCTTTTAAGGAGGGTGGAGTTGTAACACCCCATGATCGTAGTTCAGCGAGGTAGGCGGAGTGGTAGTGCTGCGCTCGGGATAGGCTAAAAATTCCACATCAGGTCAATGCGCATGACCATTGTCCTCTTCGCGCACGACCAGTGATCGTGCGCCAATGATCGTGCATAACCCGCAAGGAATCGGAGTTCTGTCTCGGCTTATCGAACAACCATTCTCCTCTTAGCGCACGACCAGTGATCCTGCGCTTGTGATCGTGCGCGCTGTTTATCTGCTCCGCGATTTTGAGCGGAGGAGGCAATCCGGCCGTCCAAATCCTTTGGAATTCGATCCAATGGCTAGGATTAGTTGCTGGAGGGTATTAGGGCTTGTGAGAGGAGATTAACCCTCATTCTTTTGAGGCTTTTCTCTCTCCAAACCTAGAGGAAGAAGGAGGCAAGGAAGAAGAAGGGAGATTCCGCCATTGACGGAGCTCCGGAGCTCCATTTCGCGAGCCGTTTCCAGATCTGGAGAGTGCAGCCCGGTGCGGTCATTTCCCTCCGTCTAGAATCTCGGATCCATGGCGAAAAAGAACGCTCCTAGGGTAACGATTCCTTCTCCCATTGTTTGGACTTGTCTTTTGTCCTCTCCTTCATTTCTCTATGCTTGCATGAGGGATCCCTTTCACCAAATGGGTGAAGTGCAGGATTCCCTCGAGTTCTTCGGAACTCCGGGTCGATTGTGTCCGTCCCCGGCATATTGCATGTAGAAAATCCGGTAGTCGTGCGGATTTAGGCATTTTGTGTGAAGCCTATTCGTGGCCGTGAGCCCGAATCGGTGATGCTTGGATTGCGACGTTGCATTTAGGTTAAGCCTAGAATGCGTACCGGAGAATGACTCTGTGAAATCGTCTATAGTAGTGCGAGATTTAAGTGTAGGCGTCTTGTGAAGATCCTAACGAAAGCCCCATGCTTTGAGATTGGATGAAGGCAAGCCTTCACCACGAAATTGATGCGGAGCGTTTTATACCTCCCTTTTTGAGTATTTGTGAAGCCTAGATCCTTGTGAAGGGATTAGGTGCGTAGCTTATATTTGTGAAGCACTTGAAAGTGCTAAACCCTTACGGGCCGAGGCGAAGCCGTACCCGCGTAGTGCGATAGATCGCGACGATTAGAGCACGGGCAAAGCTAAACCGAACCCGTTTCCATGCAGATCGGCAAGAGGTCCCTACCTCATGTAAGCCGTGCGATCATGGGAGAGGTCGTGGAAGGTGTTTTACCTAAACCGACCAAAAGCTCTTTTTCCCACCTAAGGCAATGGCCCTTACGGTGGAGTGTTTGTGGAAGTGATGTTGTTAGCCTCATGCGGTTGTTTAGGCGGTTGTGGGGAACCTTCGGGTGAACCCAACCAACATCATGTGCATACCTAGGTTCCCTCCTTTTTTATGCTCAACCTAGAAGATTGAATGTGCTTGAAACCTCACCTTGTGTAGTTGCACTTCTTTATTTTAGTACTTGTGCTAGTATGGCTTGCTTGCAGGGTAGAATCTCCGCCACCCCGGGAAAGGGGTGGGGTCGTTATAATTTGGTCAGCTGTGCTGACCGTTACTTTGTTTGCCACCGCTTGGTGGAATGTTCTTATGCAGGTGCAGGTGAGCCTAGCGGGAAATAGTGGGCGGTGGCCCCTTTTGCTGAGTTGGCCCTTGAAGGCCAGCCTCCCTTTTTAGCTTTCTCATGTATTGCCGGCCTGCGTGCCGATGTATGTTTTGGAGTTTTAGTACATTTGTTAAATGTAAGGCCTTAAGGCCATAACTCTATTTCATGGTTTCATTCCTACGATAGTGGACAATTCTAATTGAAATGTTAAATCTTTATGCTTCCGCTAGTGTTTAGTATACTCTGTTGTAGTTTCTTTCTGTTTATCACCTTTTAACTCCTAGCTAGTGTGGTTAGTATGGCGTGGGGTCCCGGCCGGACCTACTATTATATTATTCGTACTGGCAGGGTGTTACATAAACTTCCTCTTACTTGAAGGTAATGGCGGCTAGATCTCCCTTGAAGCTCTAGGATGAAGGAGGAGGCCGAGAGGAAGCTCCGGCTCAAGATTAGCGTGAAGAACAAGCCCGGAGCACCTCCTGGTGGTGGAAGATGATGCAGGGGCCGGAAGAGGCGAACAGTACTCGAAAATGGTGGAGCAGAATGGTCGTCCAACCTAATTTTGCGGGCTGGATATTTATAGAAAATAGGGTGCACGATCAGTGGCGCACGATCAACTGATCGTGCACACTAAAAGCTGGTGATCGTGCGCTCTGTGCCCGAAACCTGCAAAACAAAACTGCAGAAAAAATATAAAGCGCACGACCATGCGCAGATCGTGCGTAGCAAACGCACGACCAAAATCCGAAGCTGTTTTTGGGCAGCAAATGAACGCGCACGACCAGAGGCGCACGATCAACTGATCATGCGTGAAGGAAACGCACGATCAGTGGCATTTTAGGCAGAAATTGCCCCTAAACAGACTCCGAGCATCGCACGATCCCTTGAACCTGCATGAAAATGTCCAGGACCACTGGACTACAAGGAATCACACCAAGAACGGGCATACATGTGCACTAAGAGTGGAATAATAGATGGCTATTAAATATAAATGAAAATACGCCTAAAGTGTGGTGCAAAGACTAGAAAATCGGCCCAAATGAGTCCGAAAATATGTATATAATTGAGACTCATCACACCCCCAGACTTACCTGTTTGCGCGTCCCGAGCAAACTACTTTCGGCGAATGGGAAAAACAAGGGTTAGAGAGGTGATTGTGGCTAGTAGCAATATGCGAAATCAGATAATCATGTGCATAAAATTCTCATAGAAGAAATTTCTATTATGCAATGTAATTTACAAATATCTAAAATAGTAAATAAGAGATTGGTTTACTCAAAAGCTGAACCAAGTGTGATCTGCCAGTCACGTGTAGGGAGAATGTAGAGACGCGCTCAGACGAGTATTTCGAAAAATACAGGATACGAAACTAACTCCACCGAAATCCATCGGTGTCGGGAGCCATAAGCTCGCACTTTTGCACTCTCTCCACAACATTAGGTAAAACTACGCACAAGTCAATAGGTCTTTCGGGTAAATATGTGGCTTAGGTTGCGGTATGGTATACAATGATAAACTCGGAGGCTAACGCACTTATCACATTTGAGCAATATAATTTGTAAACCCCGGCAACAAATAAAGCTGATGTATTACTCACCAACACCCAATAAAAGTAATTCCTATCAAACAATTCAGAACTTCTGAATTAGAATATAAAGAACTCGGAATTTTTTTCTTTTGGAGCGCTAATCTATTCAATTTTTAGCTCACTAATACTTTTTTTTTATTTTTTTATTTTTTTCTTCAACTTAGCCAATAACACCACGTCACAATAATTAGTTATACTATAAAGCTCAAAACACGTGCGTATACAGGTTTGGTGATCTTGGCTTAAGCGAGAGCGATGGAGCTAAATAGAAAAGGTTGGATAGGCTCAAAATTGGTTAGCAAGGGTGAATTTTCGGTTTTGGCTCAAAGCTCAAACGGTCCAAAGAATGGCCTACATCATGCTAATGCGTTAGAACTACCCGGTGCCTATGTTTCGAGAGTCGCTAAGGGCGAGTTCTTAGCCACCGAGAAAGATAACTCTTTCTCCCGACTCGAGAAATACGAATCTAGCGTTCAATACCAACTCACCTGCACTACCGGTAGATCGGCACAGGTTCATGCTTTGAGTAAAATAAAACTCTAATTACTAGATTAGATAAGAGTAAAGATACAAAGCATGAAAATAGAAATAACTTCTACACAAAATTATATGCAAAACATGAGTATTCGATTAGAACACTACTGGAGTCGACATCGTACTCCAAACCACAATTTCTAGCTAACACAATTGACTTCCCGGCTCCATTCCAAAAGGAAATTTGGCATGGTAGCACTCGCAAGTAAGTGCGTGCATAGTGGGTGCAATGGGTGCGTGCAACAATATGACATAAATAAAAATATACTTCTGGTAAGCTAAAATGTGTACACGTGTAGTGAACACTCGGTACACTCCCCCCAGACTTGAATTGGACAATCACATAAATTATGACAATGAGAATAAAGAAATGCTAGGGAAGAGGGTACCTATGCTCAGATATGAGCATACCAGAAGATTGGCGTTAATACTGCGAAGGTAATCCAAGTCCGTCACCAAAAGAAATTGTCGCACACCTGCAGGTAAAAAGGCTCCAAGCAAAAAATATATAACACTAAACTATTAACGGGTTAGCAACAAAAACTTGGGTTGTCTCCCAGCAGCGCTTTTGTTTACCGTCCTTAAGCTGGACTTAATACCTGTATTAAGCAGTTTTAATAATAGTCTAAGCATAAAGCAAAAGGTAGTAAATCCTAAATATTACATGCCTCAAAATAATCAACTATAAGTTGATTTAAAATAGTAACTAGAAATAAAAGAAATGGGTCCGAAGACCCAACAACAGCAGTCAAGAGGATCAGGAGCTTTCCATCTCCATATTTCGTCCTTCTTCATCCTCTTCCTCTCCTCCAATCGGCGGTCATGGATGAAGTAGCGCTTTCCACCCTGCACCCAGTCTTTCAAGGAAAAAGCAGGCAATGATGATGAAGTGGAATAGATGATTGAATTTATCATTGCCATTTGCTCTTCCTTCAAAGACTGCCACTCAGACTTACCCAAAAATGGGTCTATGATAGCTAAAATTTAGGATGTAAATAATATTCTCCAAATTCTACGAACTATAGGCAAGAACACCTATCGTTCATAGCATAGGATATTCAAAACAAATAAATATCAAGTGTCGTATTCCACGGGTCTGTTGATTACTTCTACTCACGCAAATTATTATTATTTTATCGGCAGTAAAATAGAGTTTTGAAAATAATTAAAAGAAAAGAAACATTTGATCGGGAATCATTCTTAAGTGAAATGTTTTGTAAATCTAGAATTCAAAAGAAATCGATTTAGACAAACTTGACCGTGGAGGTTCCCAAAATATGATAGAACCTCTCTCGAGAGAACTACCACCTAACCTTAGGTTGATCGATTAAGACCCCTCGGCCAGTCGAAACCCCTAAGCTTGCTTTATGCGGTGAGCCCCACTATTGGATTTGACTCCAATCCGGAAGATTTGCGTCACCCTCTCTCGAGGAATGCATACAACTCTTTTTACCGATGAGTGATCTACCCGTATTTACGGATCTCCTGATACACTAAAATACGGATCAAACTTGATTATCATACCCTAGAAATATGAAACCAAAAATTGCAAATCAACGGTAAATCTTAGTTTTCCAAACTAAACTATGAATAAGAGATTTTGAAAAGATAAAAGCTTAAGAATTCATCCGACAAAATACTTTGAAAATTAACAAAACATAATTGAGAAGAAAGATATTTTTATTTCTAAGTAAAGAAAAGTACAATTGCATGTAAAGTAAATCTAAGCTAGGAATTAAAAAAGACAAGACATAAAATAAAGTTACACTAAGAATAATGCAGAAAACCTATACTAGAAACGATCCAAGCTAAGCATGGCCTGGATGCCCATTACTTTGGCAGCAGCTGGCTTTTATAGGCAGAAAATTGGTGAGTCACGCCCTTGGTCACGCCCGTGACCAAGGGCGTGTAAGCTGCGTAACTGCGTATTGAAAGCCCGGGAACGTTGAGGAAGAGAAACCGCCAAAAATCAATTGCATGGCGGGTCACGGCCTCGGTCACGCCCGTGACTAAGGGCGTGTCTTGAACGGGTCTGGAAACGGCGGGAAACGCTGCGATCTGGAGTTAATCTGGCGGTTGCAGAAGAGTCACGGCCTCGGTCACGCCCGTGACCGAGGGCGTGTAAGCTAGAAACGGCGAGAATTGATTGCTGGCTGAAATGAATGCATTTCGGGACAGTCACGCCCGTGACATTGAGGTTACGCCCTCTGTCACGCCCGTGTTAGAGGGCGTGTAATTTTAATCTGACGTGGCGGCTAACATCTTCAACTGGAATACACGGGGCTGGTTCACGGCCGTGACATAAAGTCACGCCCTTGGTCACGCCCGTGACCAAGGGCGTGTACTTTGCGATTTCGGCTGAAATTCTCCAAATATCCTCCTGATTACTCTTATGAGCTTGAAATTGCTATTAACAGCCCCAGATTACCTGAAAGCACAAAACAAAGTGAATTAGACATAAATTAAACTAAAATTATATAAAAAGTAATTAATTACTACTAAAATATTATATAAAAATAACAATAAATAATGTACTATCAAATACCCCCATACTTAAGCTTTTGCTATTCCAGAGCAAAACTAATTTATAAGCATGAGAAGAATTTATAGGACATTCCAAAAAGATTTACTTCCAATTATGTATTTCAAATCTCATAAAACTCATGTCAAAATAAGTTAAGAAATTAAAATTTAGATTTATTAGAAATAATTTATAATTCATAAATTGAAATGAGTAGAATAAATATTAGTTTCAAAATTCTCTAACTAAATCTTCATAAACAAAATTGCATTGAATTAAGTAAAATAACCAAGATTAAAATTATAGAAACTTTAAACATCATTAGAAACTTTTAGAAAACTACAAAATATTAACTATGCTCTCTCAAAAATATCTTAGGATAAGCAAATAAACTTGGCTAATTGGGGTAAAATTGGCATTGAAGAAGTTACTTTGAATATAGGAAATGATGAATTTTATCCTCTCATTTCCATCTTTTTTTAAATTCCTTCTTCTTTAATATCCCAAATGTATATGTTTAGGAGTGATGAATTTTATCCTCTCATCTCCATACCATATAATCTTTTAAAAATTTGGGTGCATATGTTTAGGAATGATGAATTTTATCCTCTCATTCCATGACATATGATCTTTTCAAACCTTTTTTTTATGCCAAATAAAGGGTCAAATAAGAAGGTAGGGGAAGGGATAGGGTTTAAAGGCTACAAAAATTCCAAAGATACATTTTAAGAGCATAGAAAACAAATTGAGTAATCTATAAGAACTATGAGTTCAAGTTAATATAAGTAAAATCTAAAGATATTTAACACAATTACTACAAAATTGAATTATGATATTTTAAAGAGAGAAAGTAAAACTAAGAAATATTCTAAGCAAATCAAGATAATGAAAAACTCATTAAATCAAATTCATCTAAAAATTAAATCTAACATATTTTGAAGAGAAATATAAGATTAAAACTACATAAAAAGAAAACTCTTTAAAAAGCCTATAAAGAAAACTCATAATTAAAATCAATTTTGCATAAATGAAGTTTGGAGAAATTTAATATTACAAAATTTATTTTATTGGAAATTAAAATAGTTTTTTAAATGAAAACATTTTTTTTGAATTTTGTAAATTTTTATAACAAAATTGAAAATAAAAAAAAAATCAATTTTTTTTGTGAGTTTTGAAAAAGATTTTCTAATTTTTTTGGATTTTTAATAAAAACTGAATATAGGAGAATACACCCCCATACTTAAAAATAAACATTGTCCCCAATGTTTATAAGCCAAGTAGGAGGGAAAAGAAAATAAAATGCGGAAAAAGTAAAGGGCAAGAAAAATAAAGATAAGCAAGGGGTGCCTCCCAAGAGCGCTTTCTTTTTCCCGTCTTTAAGCTAGACGGTTATTGTTAGGAAAAAGGAAAATAAAAAGAAAGGTACACAGGCAACTCCCTTAATTCATGCTCAGGTGAGCATGCTGAAATCCGCTGCCCGACTACTCCTCCGCTATAGTCGTGATTCTTTGGTTGTCCGTTAGCTTGAAATTGTGAATCCAAATTACCTATACATACCTTAGGTAATTTGGATTGCTGGAGATGAGCGGCAAATGGATCGGTGAAAACGTTTGGTTGCAACGGCTCATCATCTACAAGAAAATTATTAGTATAAAAAGAATCAAGATTAAGCGAGCCAGAAAATTTTTCACAAGGAGGAGTTTCTTGCGAAAATACATGATTAAGCGTCGGTTGTTTATTTTCAAAAATAAAAGAATTATCAGAAAAATCAATACAAAGGGGAGAAAATTCATGAGACACAATTTCTTCATGAATTATAATTTCATGAGAATGAGAAGAAAGGGCGGGCGAAGGAGAAGAAGAAAGATTTTCATTTTCTAATTCGTCCGGTGTCTCCATGACTTTGCAAAATTCTTGGTACAATTGTTCTTCTTGATCTTGAGAATAAACATTTAAAGTGGGAGAAATAACATTCGGAAAAATTTCAAGATCAGAAGAAGAACAAATTTGTGGAAAAGGCGAGGAATGCAAATCATAATTGAAGGAATTTCCATTTTCGCACTGAAAACTATCCGGGTGACCTTGCCACCATGAATAATCAACATCAGAGTAAGAAGGAAATTCATTCAAATCATTATTTAAAGAAAAATTATTTTCATCATAAAAATTATTATTTTCATTATAAAAACTGTAATTTTCATTAGAAAAATTAATTTGATTTTCATTAGAAAAATGTTGAAATGAAAAATAGCATTCCTCACAAGAATGATGACCCCCACAAAAAGGACAAAAAATTTGACGCATTCGTGCGGCTTCCAAAAGAATGACTTTATTTTGAAGCTCGGCAACTTTTGCGGCCAATTGCGATAACATCATGTTTGAAGAAAGAAAAATCTACAACCGTCACTTAATAGAATGAAATTTAAAAATAAAGCAAAAATAGAAATGGGAGTGGAGAAAGAGAATGATAAAAGTAATAAAATCTACGCTTTCAAAATATCAACAAAAATACTTCCCCGGCAACGGCGCCAAAAACTTGATAGCTAAAATTTAGGATGTAAATAATATTCTCCAAATTCTACGAACTATAGGCAAGAACACCTATCGTTCATAGCATAGGATATTCAAAACAAATAAATATCAAGTGTCGTATTCCACGGGTCTGTTGATTACTTCTACTCACGCAAATTATTATTATTTTATCGGCAGTAAAATAGAGTTTTGAAAATAATTAAAAGAAAAGAAACATTTGATCGGGAATCATTCTTAAGTGAAATGTTTTGTAAATCTAGAATTCAAAAGAAATCGATTTAGACAAACTTGACCGTGGAGGTTCCCAAAATATGATAGAACCTCTCTCGAGAGAACTACCACCTAACCTTAGGTTGATCGATTAAGACCCCTCGGCCAGTCGAAACCCCTAAGCTTGCTTTATGCGGTGAGCCCCACTATTGGATTTGACTCCAATCCGGAAGATTTGCGTCACCCTCTCTCGAGGAATGCATACAACTCTTTTTACCGATGAGTGATCTACCCGTATTTACGGATCTCCCGATACACTAAAATACGGATCAAACTTGATTATCATACCCTAGAAATATGAAACCAAAAATTGCAAATCAACGGTAAATCTTAGTTTTCCAAACTAAACTATGAATAAGAGATTTTGAAAAGATAAAAGCTTAAGAATTCATCCGACAAAATACTTTGAAAATTAACAAAACATAATTGAGAAGAAAGATATTTTTATTTCTAAGTAAAGAAAAGTACAATTGCATGTAAAGTAAATCTAAGCTAGGAATTAAAAAAGACAAGACATAAAATAAAGTTACACTAAGAATAATGCAGAAAACCTATACTAGAAACGATCCAAGCTAAGCATGGCCTGGATGCCCATTACTTTGGCAGCAGCTGGCTTTTATAGGCAGAAAATTGGTGAGTCACGCCCTTGGTCACGCCCGTGACCAAGGGCGTGTAAGCTGCGTAACTGCGTATTGAAAGCCCGGGAACGTTGAGGAAGAGAAACCGCCAAAAATCAATTGCATGGCGGGTCACGGCCTCGGTCACGCCCGTGACTAAGGGCGTGTCTTGAATGGGTCTGGAAACGGCGGGAAACGCTGCGATCTGGAGTTAATCTGGCGGTTGCAGAAGAGTCACGGCCTCGGTCACGCCCGTGACCGAGGGCGTGTAAGCTAGAAACGGCGGGAATTGATTGCTGGCTGAAATGAATGCATTTCGGGACAGTCACGCCCGTGACATTGAGGTCACGCCCTCTGTCACGCCCGTGTTAGAGGGCGTATAATTTTAATCTGACGTGGCGGCTAACATCTTCAACTGGAATACACGGGGCTGGTTCACGGCCGTGACATAAAATCACGCCCTTGGTCACGCCCGTGACCAAGGGCGTGTACTTTGCGATTTCGGCTGAAATTCTCCAAATATCCTCCTGATTACTCTTATGAGCTTGAAATTGCTATTAACAGCCCCAGATTACCTGAAAGCACAAAACAAAGTGAATTAGACATAAATTAAACTAAAATTATATAAAAAGTAATTAATTACTACTAAAATATTATATAAAAATAACAATAAATAATGTACTATCAGTCTAGATATTCAAGCATCTGCACGGGGATAAATGAAATATCAGACATTAAAGCAGGCGGGGAAGCAGGAAGGATGAACTTATCAATATCAGCATTATAGGAAGGTTGATTAGGAAATAAAATGGACGAAGAACTAAAAGAATCAAACAAAGGAGGAGTGATCCCGGTTTCACTCCTGGCAGGATCCAAGCACAGATCACTGTCGGTATCATATGAGTCGTAACGAGGGGAACCCAAGAGCTCGGGGTCCTCGGTGGTGAGCTGGATGTCCCCATCCAATAAGTAAGTAAATACCTCCTCCTCGGAAAGAGAATCCTCCTCATCCCACCGCGGTGTGTCATCGTGTTCAAAGGTATCACACTCCCCATCAGAGAGAATGAAATCCTCGTCCCACTTTGGCGCAACCTCAGGCGCCGAATCAACCACCTGCACGACATCATCAGCCGACTCACTAAAGATAGGAGTAGATGACTTTTGCAAGGAATGCGGAGGAACCGGACTGCTCTCATGATCAGAAAATAAATGAGCAGTCGCCTCCACGAAAATATCCACAGACGCCTCCCCGCAGGAAGAACCAGAATCTGCACACCATACTGGTGCATCCATGAGTTCCCAATCCTCTCCCTGTTGACCATCGAATGAGTGCACATCGTCACTCAAGGGAAGCTCATAAAAGGGGATTGAGGGACCCATGAAAGAGTTGTACGCGGCGAGAGATTCCTCGGTAATCTCCAAGGGCAAAGATCGAGCAAGATGTGCGATGTCAGTGTAGGGGCCAGGCAACACTCTGGTGGGCCTGTCTGCAGTAGTCTCCCATAAACGGGGGGATGCTGCGTACATGTCCTTAGAGGGGGAAGGATCGCACAGACGTGGGCAATCCTTCACCATATGTCCTAAACCTTGACATAGCAAGCACCTAATACAATGCTCAGCATTTAAAGCAGTCATGGCGTCGATGTATCGACGCAGTGTCATAGAGGCGACACTCGGCTTCAGAATACATCACAAAAATATGTGGAATAAACAAAAATCAACAATTCCTTGCAAAATAAAACTACACGCAACCAGAATTAAATGAACACCTGCTACAGAAAAGCCGAAACTAGATAAAGGAAGAAATGAAATAGAAATATCAAATTTTAACACTAAAATAAACAAAAGAAATGGTATAAACAAAGGGAAAAGGGCTTCTATCTTACAGCTCTCCCTCTCCAGAAAACTCACACGTCTGTGTTCCCGGCAACGGCGCCAAAAACTTGATGCGCAAATCTCGCACACCGCTATACGCGGTAGCTAGACTGCGGCACGAAACGGCAGTGTACCGATCGTTCAAGTAATATAAAATGAGGAGTAATCCCCGAGTATCGAATCTCTCAAGGAACACAGTAAGGTGGAGCTAACTATTGAGGAAGGACTTGAGATCGAAGTCCTTTGGTCGGATGGAATGCGGGAGAGTTGGGTTGGCTTTTGGAAAATAAAAGAAAACAACTACAACTACTCCTATGCAATGCCGCTATGCAATGCTTCGCTTGGCGGGATAGAGACTAGGCAGGCCTTGAGCGCACTGCGTCGCAAGGGTGGATGGATGAGTAGGCAAGCAGAATCGAACTGTGCAGGCCTTGAGCGCGCTGCTTCGTTAGGCGAATGGATTACACGGGCCGCTATGCCACGCTTCGCTAGGCGGATGGAAGAGTAGGCATACTAATGAGGGTCGCAAGCACCTCGTCGAAAAGCATGCCACTAGCAATTGCTAGTGCGGCACACGAACGTGACGGCGTGATGGAGGATGGAATGGGGCGCTCCTCAAATCACATAAACCACAAAAGCATTTCACATAGACATGAAATATAGAAATACAAACAAGTTTATGTGCCACTTCATCGTAATATTTAGATCTAACTACATAAACATCAATAAGAGAAGAACAAAGCAAGAAATCGACTGAATCCGAAGGCTCGTTGTAGATTTACGGTTGGAATCGCCGGGTTGTCAATCCGCGTCCAAGCTCGGTCCGCAACTACGTCCGGGGTAGAGAGAGCTGTCATGACTCTCCAATGAACCCGTCTTCTTCATCTCACGATCCGGTAGAGGTTGCAAACTTCCTCTTGCTTGAAGGTAATGGCGGCTAGATCTCCCTTGAAGCTCTAGGATGAAGGAGGAGGCCGAGAGGAAGCTCCGGCTCAAGATTGGCATGAAGAACAAGCCCGGAGCACCTCCTGGTGGTGGAAGATGATGCAGGGGGCGGAAGAGGAGAACAGGACTCGAAAACGGCGGAGCAGAATGGTCGTCCAACCTAATTTTGCGGGCTGGATATTTATAGAAAATAGGGCGCACGATCAGTGGCGCACGATCAACTGATCGTGCGCACTGAAAGCTGGTGATCATGCGCTCTGTGCCCGAAACCTGCAAAACAAAACTGCAGAAAAAATATAAAGTGCATGACCGTGCGCACGATCGTGAGTAGCAAACGCACGACCAAAATCCGAAGCTGTTTTTGGGCAGCAAATGAACTCGCACGACCAGAGGCGCACGATAAACTGATCATGCGTGAAGGAAACGCACGATCAGTGGCATTTTAGGCAGAAATTGCCCCTAAATAGACTCTGAGCATCGCACGATCCCTTGAACCTGCATGAAAATGTCCAGGACCACTGGACTATAAGGAATCACACCAAGAACGGGCATACATGTGCACTAAGAGTGGAATAATAGACAGCTATTTAATATAAATGAAAACACGCCTAAAGTGTGGTGCAAAGACTAGAAAATCGGCCCAAATGAGTCCGAAAATATGTATATAATTGGGACTCATCACTTGTATATCACGCCCTTGGTCACGCCCGTGACCTGGGGCATGTACTTGGCAAAACTTCACGGAATGCTCCCGGGATGCCGGAATCGGGTCTGGAACATGTCTAGACTGTCACGCCCCTTGGTCACGCCCGTGAACTGGGGCGTGTATTTGACAATTTTGCTCAAAATGCCTAGAAATCCTGAAAAACATAGAAAAAGCTTACGTTAGTTTATAAAATTAAAAGGGAACATATTAAATAAGAAAATACATATAAATTATATAAATTCATATTAAAACTATATTAAAATTATACTAAAACATGAGTACAAAAGTACTCATCAAACAACCCCATACTTGAGTTTTTGCTATTCCAGAGCAAAAAGAGTGAGAGATAAAATATAAGGCATTGATGTTATTTCTAACTAACTAAAATTTCATTAGATCAAGACTAATTCAAAAATAAATTCTAGAAATTCAAGAATTAAGTTGCAAATTATGGTGGTAATTTAAAAAGAGAGGCATGCTTAGCTAAAAAGACTTCTCAAGATAACTATTTAGCAAACAAAATTGTAGAAAATAATATACAAAGTTAGATTGAAATTATAGAAACTTTAACAAAAAAGAGGCTAAGGAAAGGACACCCACCAAAATATTGCCCTCTTAATAATTTTATTTAGAACTAGAATTAGTGAAATTGGCTAAGGAGTGGGGTTTTGAAAATGGCAAATGAAGAGATACAAAAATTAAAGGTGATGAATTTTATCCTCTCTCCTTATTTGAATACGAATGTGTATACGTTTAGGAAAAATCATGAATTTTTTCCATGCCATATAATCTTTTAAGGATTCTCTTCAAATAAAAACCCAAAATGTATATGTTTAGATGTATGAATTTTATCCTCTTACATCATGACATGTAGTCTTTTAAATGATTTTGGGTGCATATGTTTAGGGAATAATGAATTTTATCCTCTTATTCGCATGACATATGATCTTTTAATAACTTTTTTTTTTATTTGCCAACAAAGGGTGGGGTAAAGAAAATAAATCTTGGTTTTTCAATCAAACTATTTAGAGAGCAAAAATTTTTTTGTGGAATGTAATTTCCTAAGATTTTTAAAGTTAACAGAGAATATAATAAAAATCTAAGGTTGTTTTGCTAATTTTCTACAAAGTGGAGCTATTTAGAATTAAAAAGAGAAGAAGTGCTAAATACGATCTCTAATTGAATTAAAAACATAAAATGTTTCTTAAAACCAAATTACTTTAAATTTAAATCTAACAAATTCTGATAAAACAAAATGTTAGCTAAATTAAAAACGTAAAAATGCTTACTGATACGTTTTTTTCTCTCTCTTTGAAAGAGAGAAGAAAGAGAAGAAAGAGAAGAAAGCTCTTCCTTTCTTTTCGATTCAACCTTGGGCGGACGTTTTCGAAGAGTCCCGCGAGTAATTCTACTTTGAGGAATTACCCGTTATCCTATCGAAGGATAGAAGTAACGGACTCTTTCTCTTTCGAAATATCGAGGATTACTCCTCGGCCGCGTCCTTTGAAGGCTAAATGAAAAGATTGAAAAAGGGCTTTATGTTGAAATGAAAATTGAAAGCTTTTTGAAAATATTGTTGCAACAATTTTTTGAGTAGTTGTAACAATTCTTTAAGAGCATTTAAAACATCTTTTACCTTGAGCTAGTTGCAACAACCAAAGAGGTGTTGCAACAAATTTTTTAGTGTTTCTTTTAAAAGAGAGTTTTAAAAAGTGCTTTAGAGAGAAAGCTTTTGGGTTTATGTAATTATCCGGACTAAAATCAATAAAGGCAAGTGGACCTTATCGATAGTAGTATAGGATATTTCTTTTGAAATATCAAGGTCGTATTTTTCTAAGGTCGTATCGATTATTTCTACTTCTTAGGAACGCGCTATTATTTTATCGAGAAGAGTTTGAAATTGATTTTTATGATTTTATAGAAAAGCTAGTGACGAAAATGATAACTATCGCGGGCTTGGTGTGCGTTTAGCAAAAACCAAGAAAAGCGATGAAAAGAAAAAGAACGAAAACGTTAATTTAAAAAGTAGTTTTGCTTAGATTTTTTTAGGGTTTTATAAAACGATAATGATAACTACGGCGATAATAAGCGATTGAGCGGGTAGCGGAATTAAGCAAAAAGCAAATATATAAAAAATAAAAGACGCACTAATTGAAAACTCACGCACTCTACGGAATTAAAATAAAGCTGTAAATTGCAGAAATTGAAGAAATGCGATCCCTACCCGAATAGGTAGAGGGGAAATAAATGCGTGAGCAAGTCCTATCCAAACGGATAGGCGGGAAATAAATGCGTGAGCAAGTCCTATCCAAACGGATAGGCGGGAAATAAATGCGTGAGCAAGTCCTATCCAAACGGATAGGCGGGAAATAAATGTGTGACTGAAATGGAAACTATTCGATTACAAAAAAGGCGCAAACTTTATACTCATACACACACCCACTCTACGTTAATGAAATCTAATTAAAATAAAACAAATCTAAACTCATACACTCACACACACAACAATAATGAAACTAAGTTAAAAAGAAAAGAAAATCTATTCTCATACACTCACACACACTAATAACAAAATGAAAATAAAAATAACAACATTTTACTCTCAAACACACACACACACTTACAAAAAAGCAAAAAGAAAGTAAAAAGAACAAATGAAAACAAAACAAAACAAAAAACTAAATAACCTCCTACACTCACACACACTAATATGAAATCATCTAAAAATTACAACAAAACTAAAAACATCAAGATTACTCTCATACACACACACACCCAAATTAAAATGGACAAAACTAATTGAAATAACAAAATCTAAATTAAAAGGAAAAAAACAAAAAGAGAACACACACACACTTTCACAAGAACAAAGAGAGAGTTACAAAAAACAAGCAAATTTTATTTCATTTTCATCATAAAAAGGGTTACAAAACATGAGAGAGAAAGAGTGCAAAAAATTACCTAAACACAAAAACTAGGAAAGCAGCAAGATTGGATCAAAATGTCAAGAACAAGTCTCAAAATTTTGAACCCTTAGACTCAGCTGAATCTGGCTATTTATAGGAAAATTTTTGGAATTACACGCCCTCGGACACGGGCGTGTCTGAGGGCGTGACACGGCTTGGGGTGAGAATAGCCAGAACAGCTAGATACAGGCTGGCATCTGGAAGGCTTGACCGGCGACTTTGGAAGTACACGGGCGTGACCATGGTACACGGCCTAGGTCACGGGCGTGACCAAGGTCGGCTGGCTGGAGCTTGAACTGGGCGTGACACCTGGCGTGTCCTTTGTTCTTTTGGAAGGAATTGAGGGTCACGGGCGTGTCTGAAATGTCACGGCCGTGACTTTGATTTTTTGGATGAAATGCTTCAATTGGCTGGAATCTGGGATGGATATCCAACACGGGTGTGACCAAGTACACAGCCTCGGTCACGGGCGTGACCGAGGGCGTGACTTGATGTTTGAGGTGGAAAAAGAACTGAGAAGAAAATGTTAGGGATTAGTGAACACGCCCTTGGACACGGGCGTGACCTAGGGCGTGACTTAACAAAATTACAGAAACTTTACAAAATGAAAATAAAACTAAGTTAAAAACAAAAATAACAAAAACAAACATTTTATTCATTAATTTACATATATTATTTACAAATCTAATTAAAATTATACTAAAAATTATATAGAAAAATGCGTATATTTACTATTCATCAAACACCCCCATACTTAAGCTTTTGCTATTCCAGAGCAAAAGTAAGGGATACCTATAAGACGTTTAATAAAATTTCTAATTTACTAAAGTTTTTATTAAATCAAAAGTAAGATCGAAATAAATTTAGGGTATTTAAAGAGGTAAGTCCAAAACTATGAAAGTAATTTAAAAAGAGTGAAAAAATTTTAGCGAGACTTCTAAAGTTAGCTAAATAGCGTCGATTATTGCAGTCTTTGGTACCTTTTAATTAGAATAGAATTAAATAAAACTTTAACCTTTTTTAAGAAAGTTTTTAAGAATAAATAAAGCCTACTAATTATGCTCTCTCAAACTTTTTTAAATTAAAATCTAGGTACAATTTTATTGGCTAAGGGGTAGGGGAAAAAAGGTAGCCTTGGCAAAAAGAAGAGTGCTTGGATTTAGGGGTGATGGATTGTATCCTCTAACCCCCACCTTTTTTGGTGGTTTTGCTTTGATACCCAGCGTTGGTTTACGCGGGATAAATGAAATCTTTTCTCAACTTAACCCAATGCCCGTGTTTACGGAATTATTAATTTTTTTATTCCCATTGACACGGGATTTCTTTTAACAATATTGGGTGCCTGTGTTTACGGAATCTCTTTATTCCCATTGACACAAGATTTCTTTTAAAACTCCAACTTTTATTATTTTTATGCCAAGCTAAGGGGTGTTTATAAGGGGGGTTTCAAGAGAAATTCTAGATTAATAAAAAATTTTTTTGAGAGCAAGTTTAGTAGATTAAAAACATTCCTAAAGTTTCACAAGTTTAGAGTTAGAATAATTGAATCTAAAGATGGTTTGCCAATATAATACAAAAATGAATCCATTTAGGGTAAACCTGAGGTAGTGCTAAAAATTCTGTTCTCAAATTAAATTAAGATCGCAAGATTTTCTTTACTACTGAAAATTCCTCGATTTAAATTTTTCAAACTATGAAATAAATAAAATTGATTTAGCAAATCATAAATAATGAAAAACGCTTAAAGATAAAACTAACCTAGCCTTGGAAATAACAAAAAGCTAAGTAGGGGTTTTATTTTATTTTTGGATTTTTGATAAGTTTTTCATCATTTTTTTTTAAGTTTTTTAAGATATGATATATTTTTTTATTTTTGATTTTTCATAACAAAATACATATATAAATACTAAAAAGAGGAAGAAGAAAATTAAGAAAAGTTATATACAAAATATTTTTGATAAGTTTTTCTAAGAAATTTTTTTTTTTCATATATTTTTTGATTTTTTAATTTTGTTAAAAATATGTACATTAATAAAAAGGAAAGAAAAGAAAAGAGAAAATAAAAATTTTTGGTGTTATGACAAAATGAATTTTGTTATAACAAATTTTTAAGTGTTTTTTTTTTTTATTTTGATTTTAAAAATAAGGTTTATTTATATACAAATAAAGACATGAACATAAAACATTGATCGCATTTTTTTGTTTTTGTGTGTTTTTTAATTTTTTTTCTAAGTTAATTAAAGATTTTTTTTGGATTTTTTTTTCTAATATGGGAGGGGCAAAAATAATTACAAAAAGAGGGAAAACACACCCCCATACTTAAAACCAACATTGTCCTCAATGTTGAAGGTAAGTGTGAGGAACGAAAATATTTACAAAAAAAGGATGAAAATTTTAATTACAAAATAGAAAAAATATATACAAGGATAGTTACAAAAAAAAAACTCCACGAATATATACAAAATTGTTTTTTGGGTTGTTTTCGAAGTGTACAAAACACGAATACAATACGTATAAAAGAAGTAAAAAAAACATATATTTTTTTGGTATGATAAAAATAAATTTTTATCATCTTTTTATGTTATTATTTATATTATATGTATTTTTTTGTTGTTTTGGTTTTAATTTTAAAATATGCATGTTTTAAAATATATCTAAATTTTAAGAAAAATAAAATAAGGTAAAATAAAGAAAAGGCTTTAAGATAAAAACCAAGGAAGAAAGAAGAGAAATAAAAAGGTAAAAGCAACGGGGTTTTCTCGTTTCGAAATATCGACAAAAATCCCCTCTCGGGTCTGTCGAGTAATCCTACTTTGAGAAACTTCCTATTGTCTTATCTTAAAATTCCCAAAATTCTTTTTGATTTTTGTTTTAAAGTTTTTGCATTATTTTATTTTGTTTTATGTTTCTTTTTTGAAAAAGAATGATAATTTAAAATATGCATAATTATTAATATTATTATTTTTTTTCATTTTTTTTTTATTTTTTATTTATTATTATTTATTTATTATTATTAGTTTTGTTTAAGTTTTTATTTTTTTGAAATGAAAATTTATTTCATCATTTTTTTTTGGTTTTATAAAAAAAAGGAGCGTAATTGGATAAATATGGGGGTGCCTCCCACGAGCGCTTTGTTTACCGTCTCGTAGCTTGACTCGTTGGCGGGGTACGATCTTTTTAGAGGTGGGGGAGGGGTATGGAATTTAACTTCCCTCCCAGTTGATCCCCCGCGTGGTAGAGTTTTAGTCGGTGACCGTTAACTTTTAAGTCGCCTTTTTCCGGGTGGGTGATAAGGACGGTCCCGTATGACCAAACCTCTTTCACTTGAAAGGGGCCGGACCAACGGGATTTTAGTTTCCCTGGAAAAAGACAAAGACGTGAGTTATATAGGAGGACGAGATCGCCCGGCGCAAATGATTTTGGATATTTTATTTTCCGGTCGTGGTAAAATTTCGAGCGTTCCTTATAAAATTTATTACTCTCGTAAGCGTTCGCACGCCATTCATCGAGTTCGTTTAATTGGAATTTCCGGTTTTCGGCGGTTAAATTATGATCGAGATTTAAGAGTTTTAACGCCCAAAAAGCGCGGTGCTCTAATTCTACGGGCAAATGGCACGCCTTGCCGTAGACTAATCGATAAGGCGTACAACCGATTGCGGTCTTGTACGCCGTACGATATGCCCACAGCGCGTCGTCTAATTTAAGTGCCCAATCCTTCCTATTAGTTGAAACGGTTTTTTCTAATATGCGTTTGATTTCCCGATTTACTACCTCCACTTGGCCGCTCGTTTGGGGGTGATAGGCGGTGGCGATCTTATGCGTGACGCCATATTTGGTTAATATTTTTGCAAACTGGGCGTTGCAAAAGTGCGTACCCCTATCACTAACTATCGCACGGGGCGTACCGAAGCTAGAAAATAATTTTTTAAGAAAGTTGACGACGACTCTCGCATCATTGGTGGGGAGAGCTTGCGCTTCCGCCCACCTAGATACGTAGTCGGCCGCCACTAAAATGTAGCGATTATTATACGAAGGAGGTAGGGGGCCTACGAAATCTATCCCCCATAAATCGAAAATCTCGCATTCTAAATAAAATTTTTGGGGCATCTCGTCTCGACGAGAGATGTTACCCGACCGTTGACAGCTATCGCATGCGCTCACAAAAGTGTGAGCGTCTTTTAAGAGAGCGGGCCAATAAAAACCAGCCTCCAGTGCCTTCTGCGCGGTCCGGTTGGCTTGATAATGCCCCCAGGCCGGCCCTTCGTGGCAGTGCCGCAAAATTTACACACCCTCCTCGCTCGAAATGCATCTCCGCACGACTTGGTCCGCGATGACGCGAAATAAGAAAGGGTCCTCCCAAAAGTAATTTTTCAAATCAGAAAAGAATTTCTTCTTTTGCTGTTTTGAAAAGTCTTTCGGGAGCACCCGCGCAACTAAATAGTTGGCGTAGTCTGCGAACCAAGGCGAGGGAGAAGTTTTTAAATTATTTAAAGCTAAAATACGCTACTCGGGAAATTGATCATCGATTTCCGGTTCGAAGAGCGCTTCCGCGATTGGGTGTTCTAAACGAGAAAGGTGGTCGGCCGCTAAATTTTCGTCCCCCTTCTTATCGCGGATCTCTAAATCGAATTCTTGTAATAGGAGGATCCATCGAAGAAGGCGGGGCTTAGCGTCCATTTTTTCTAATAAATATTTTAGGGCGGAGTGGTCGGTAAATATTATAATTTTAGAAAGCGTGACGTAGGGCCTAAACTTATCTATGGCGAAGACGACGGCAAGGAGTTCTTTTTCCGTTGTCGTGTAATTAGCCTGTGCGGCCGTGAGCGTGCGGGACGCGTAGTAGATAGGATGAAAATATTTATTAACGCGTTGGCCTAATACGTCCCCTACCGCTATATCACTCGCGTCGCACATAATCTCAAACAGAAGGGTCCAATCGGGCGCCACCAGAATGGGAGAATGGATAAGTTTATTTTTTATGGCATTGAATGCCTCTACGCACGCGTTATCAAAAATAAATGGAGATTCCTTCTCCAGGAGGTGGGTTAGCGGTTTTGTTATTTTGGAAAAGTTTTGAATAAACCGCCTATAGAAACCCACGTGGCCAAGAAAACTACGGATTGATTTTATATTTGAGGGCGCGGGGAGTTTTTCAATTATTTCGACCTTGGCCTTGTCGACCTCCATCCCTCTTTCAGAAATTTTGTGCTCGAGAACTAAGCCTTCTCGAACCATAAAATTACACTTTTCCCAGTTTAAAACCAGGTTCGTGTCTTCGCATCGTTGGAGGACTCGATCTAAATTTTGGAGGCAGTTTTGGAAGGAGCTTCCAAAAACCGAGAAGTCATCCATAAATACTTCCATAATATCCTCTACGAGCTCTCCAAAGATCGCCATCATACATCATTGAAATGTAGCTGGCGCGTTGCAGAGGCCGAATGGCATCCTTCGGTACGCGAAGGTACCGAAGGGGCACGTAAAGGTTGTTTTCTCCTGGTCTTCGGGGGAGATAGGAATTTGTAAAAATCCCGATAGACCATCGAGAAAACAATAATAAGGATGACCCGATAGTCGCTCCAAAATTTGATCGATAAATGGTAACGGAAAGTGGTCTTTGCGGGTGGCATCATTTAATTTTCGGTAATCGATGCACATCCTCCAACCCGTAACAGTACGAGTTGGAATTAATTCGTAATGTTCATTTGCCACTACCGTTATACCGCCATTTTTAGGCACGACATGAATGGGACTAACCCACGTGCTGTCGGATATAGGGTAGATAATCCCCGCATCCATTAATTTTATTACTTCAGCCTTAACGACCTCCCGCATATTTGGGTTTAATCGTCGCTGAGGCTGGATGGTTTTGCGGGAATTATCTTCTAAGAAGATTTTGTGCGTGCAAAAAGAGGGATTTATCCCCCTAATATTGGAAATCTGCCATGCAATTGCATGGCGATGCGCGGACAAAACTTTAACTAATTTGGAAGTTTCCGAATCAGATAAAGAAGACGAAATAATAACCGGGAGTTTTAAGTCCGCGGCGAGAAAAGCGTATCTTAAATGGTCGGGGAGTGGCTTAAGCTCCAAGACCGGGGGTTCTTCGTAAGATGTTGTTATTTTTAAACTTTTAGAATTAAAGGATTTGAAAGGCGAATCTGGCGGTAGCTCGTCTAAAGGGGCGAGGTCCGCCAAATCCGGTTCGTCTAAATTTAAAGCGAGTAATTCATAAAGCGAAGAACACTCATCCTCGAACGCGGATTCTAAGTGAAAGCAAGAATCATCATTCGATAAAGAATTTCGCATCGAGGGATTAATAAGAAGGGTAACTTCGTCGTCCCCTACCCGAAGGAGGAGGCGACCGTTACTCACATCAATTAATGCGCGGGAGGTCGCGAGGAAAGGGCGACCGAGGATAATTGGCACCTCGGCGTCCTCCTCGATGTCGAGGATGACGAAGTCTACCGGAAAGATAAACTTGTCAACCTTGACCAGAACGTCCTCCACTACCCCGATAGGATATTTTATCGAGCGATCCGCGAGTTGGATGCTCATTTTCGTTGGGGTGGGAACTCCCAAATCGAGTTTTTTAAAGAGGGAGAAGGGCATCAAATTGATGCTCGCTCCCAGGTCCGCTAGGGCATACTTTATTAATAAATTGCCGAATAGGCACCGGATGGAAAACCTTCCCGGGTCGTTTAGTTTCGGCGGCAATTTATTAAGTAGGACCGCCGAGCATTCCGCATTTAAGGAAACACGCGAAATACCCTCGAGCTTCTTTTTATTAGAAAGGAGCTCCTTAAGGTATTTCGCATATTTCGGCATTTGTGAGAGTGCCTCGCAGAAGGGGACGTTAATTTGAATTTGTTTAAAAATTTGTAAAAACTTTTTGTAATGTTCGTCCTCCTTCTCTTTATTAAGTTTTGCGGGGTACGGAATTTGCGGGCTCGAGACGCCCGGCGCTAATTTTTTTTCCGTATCTAATAAAATAAAAGACGAGGGTGCAGGGGTCGGAGGCGAAACAATTACCTGATGCTCAGCCCGCAATGGGGAGTCGACCTCCTTGCCGCTGCGTAAGGTAATGGCGTGGGCATTTTCACGCGGGTTCTGCTCCGAGTTCCCTGGTAGTGCTCCAAGTGGCCGCTCGGAGACCATTTTTGCAAGCTGTCCAACCTGCATTTCTAAATTTTTTAGCGATTCGGTTATATTCTGGATATTTGCGTCGTTGGAAGCCATCTATTTTGCAAAAATCTCCTCGAGCGGAGAAGGTTTTGGAGGAGGAGGCGCAAAACCCTGCTGAAATCCTTGGGGATATCCATGCGGAAATCCTTGCGGGATCGCAGGTGGAGGGCGTTGCGCATTATTAGGGTTACTCAAGGAGAAGTTCGGGTAGCTCCTCCAACCCGGGTTATAGTTATTACTATATGGGTTGAAGGGCACCCGCACTTGATTGCCCACGTAATCCACCGATTCCTCGCTTAAATTATTGTTATTATTAATATTATTATTAAGATTATTATTATTAAGATTATTAAAATTATTATTATTATTATTTGGATTATTAAAATTATTATTATTATTATTATTATTAGGATTATTAGCCCAAGCGGGAGTGGAGGAGGAAGCAGTCATCTCCGCCACTTGCTTACTTAGCCGCTCTACCTGCGGGGCTAAGTGAGTAGTGGCATCCACTTCGAAAATACCAGCCGGTTTAGGAGGACGCGACCTTGGCACGTTCCATTGGTACGCGTTCATGGCCATTTCTTCGATCAGAGCTTGAGCGGCCTCCGGGGTTTTGTTGTTTAACGTTCCCCCGGCGGCTGCGTCGATCATCTGTCTCGTTGAGAAATTCAAGCCGTTATAGAACGTTTGTACCTGAAGCCAAGTTGGTAGCGCGTGATGAGGAAACCTACGCAAATATTCTTTAAAACGTTCCCAAGTCTCGTAGAGAGACTCAGAATCGAATTGAATGAAGGATGCGATATCGGTGCGTAATTTAGCGGTTTTTGACGGAGGAAAATATTTAGTTAGAAAATTCTCCGTCAATTCGGCCCACGTGGTTATGGACCCTCTCGGAAGAGAAGTCAACCACGATTTCGCCTTTGTCCACAGGGAAAAGGGAAATAAGCGCAAGAGAATGGCGTCATCGCTGACGCCATTAATCTTGAAGGTGTCGCAAATTTCTAAAAAATTATTAAGGTGTTGGTTTGGGTCCTCATCTGGCAAACCATCGAACTGAATCGACTGTTGTACCATTTGAATTATACTGGATTTGATTTCGAAATTATTATTAGCTACCGCGGGGCGGGTGACGCTCGATCCTGTATCCTCTAAATTTGGCCTAGCATAATAGGCCATGGTCTGCTGTGGGGCCGCATTTAGATTAGGATCGCCCATCACGCCTAAATGTATATCGCCGACGGATTCTTCGGGATCTATTTGTAGATTTTGATTACGAGATCGGCGGCGCTCGAGAAGCGTGCGCTCGATTTCGGGATCAAAAGGTAAAATTGGATTATCCGAAGATTCTCCTCGGGTCATACATTATTCTTTAATTAAATTTTTTTTGAAGAGTTTTTTTTTCTTTTATAGTTTTTTTTGATGTTTTTGTTTTAGAAATATTTTTACAAAGATGAAAAAGAAAGGAAAATAAGTAAAAGAGAATAATATATTTTTTGGGTTTTTCTTTACTTAAGTAAAATATATAAATATATATTTTTTGGGTTTGATTTTTGTGGGGCTTTTATATGAAAATATATGTAGCTATATTCGAAAATATATGTAAAAAAGGAAAATTAAAAAATATATGTATATATTTTTTTTTTTTTCTTTACTTAGATAGTATATTTTTTTTTTTGGTTTTTTAGAAAGAAAAAGAGATGAAATATAAGATAAAATTAATAGCGTTTCCTATTTCAAAATAACGACACAAGTCCCCGGCAACGGCGCCAAAAACTTGATACGTTTTTTTCTCTCTCTTTGAAAGAGAGAAGAAAGAGAAGAAAGAGAAGAAAGCTCTTTCTTTCTATTCGATTCAACCTTGGGCGGACGTTTTGGAAGAGTCCCGCGAGTAATTCTACTTTGAGGAATTACCCGTTATCCTATCGAAGGATAGAAGTAACGGACTCTTTCTCTTTCGAAATATCGAGGATTACTCCTCGGCCGCGTCCTTTGAAGGCTAAATGAAAAGATTGAAAAAGGGCTTTATGTTGAAATGAAAATTGAAAGCTTTTTGAAAATATTGTTGCAACAATTTTTTGAGTAGTTGCAACAATTCTTTAAGAGCGTTTTAAAACTTCTTTTACCTTGAGCTAGTTGCAACAACCAAAGAGGTGTTACAACAAATTTTTTAGTGTTTCTTTTAAAAGAGAGTTTTAAAAAGTGCTTTAGAGAGAAAGCTTTTGGGTTTATGTAATTATCCGGACTAAAATCAATAAAGGCAAGTGGACCTTATCGATAGTAGTATAGGATATTTCTTTTGAAATATAAAGGTCGTATTTTTCCAAGGTCGTATCGATTATTTCTACTTCTTAGGAACGCGCTATTATTTTATCGAGAAGAGTCTGAAATTGATTTTTATGATTTTATAGAAAAGCTAGTGATGAAAATGATAACTATCGCGGGCTTGGTGTGCGTTTAGCAAAAACCAAGAAAAGCGATGAAAAGAAAAAGAACGAAAAACGTTAATTTAAAAAGTAGTTTTGCTTAGAATTTTTTTAGGGTTTTATAAAACGATAATGATAACTACGGCGATAATAAGCGATTGAGCGGGTAGCGGAATTAAGCAAAAAGCAAATATATAAAAAATAAAAGACGCACTAATTGAAAACTCACGCACTCTACGGAATTAAAATAAAGTTGTAAATTGCAGAAATTGAAGAAATGCGATCCCTACCCAAATAGGTAGAGGGGAAATAAATGCGTGAGCAAGTCCTATCCAAACGGATAGGCGGGAAATAAATGCGTGAGCAAGTCCTATCCAAACGGATAGGCGGGAAATAAATGCGTGAGCAAGTCCTATCCAAACGGATATGCGGGAAATAAATGCGTGACTGAAATGGAAACTATTCGATTACAAAAAAGGCGCAAACTTTATACTCATACACACACCCACTCTACGTTAATGAAATCTAATTAAAATAAAACAAATCTAAACTCATACACTCACACACACAACAATAATGAAACTAAGTTAAAAAGAAAAGAAAATCTATTCTCATACACTCACACACACTAATAACAAAATGAAAATAAAAATAACAACATTTTACTCTCATACACACACACACACTTACAAAAAAGCAAAAAGAAAGTAAAAAGAACAAATGAAAACAAAACAAAACAAAAAACTAATTAACCTCCTACACTCACACACACTAATATGAAATCATCTAAAAATTACAACAAAACTAAGAACATCAAGATTACTCTCATACACACACACACCCAAATTAAAATGGACAAAACTAATTGAAATAACAAAATCTAAATTAAAAGGAAAAAAACAAAAAGAGAACACAAACACACTTTCACAAGAACAACGAGAGAGTTACAAAAAACAAGCAAATTTTATTTCATTTTCATCATAAAAAGGGTTACAAAACATGAGAGAGAAAGAGTGCAAAAAATTACCTAAACACAAAAACTAGGAAAGCAGCAAGATTGGATCAAAATGTCAAGAACAAGTCTCAAAATTTTGAACCCTTAGACTCAGCTGAATCTGGCTATATATAGGAAAAATTTTGGAATTACACGCCCTCGGACACGGGCGTGTCTGAGGGCGTGACACGGCTTGGGGTGCGAATAGCCAGAACAGCTGGATACAGGCTGGCATCTGGAAGGCTTGACCGGCGACTTTGGAAGTACACGGGCGTGACCATGGTACACGGCCTAGGTCACGGGCGTGACCTAGGTCGGCTGGCTGGAGCTTGAACTGGGCGTGACACCTGGCGTGTCCTTTGTTCTTCTGGAAGGAATTGAGGGTCACGGGCGTGTCTGAAATGTCACGGCCGTGACTTTGATTTTTTGGATGAAATGCTTCAAGTGGCTGGAATCTGGGATGGATATCCAACACGGGCGTGACCAAGTACACGGCCTCGGTCACGGGCGTGACCGAGGGCGTGACTTGATGTTTGAGGTGGAAAAAGAACAGAGAAGAAAATGTTAGGGATTAGTGAACACGCCCTTGGACACGGGCGTGACCTAGGGCGTGACTTAACAAAACTACAGAAACTTTACAAAATGAAAATAAAACTAAGTTAAAAACAAAAATAACAAAAACAAACATTTTATTCATTAATTTACATATATTATTTACAAATCTAATTAAAATTATACTAAAAATTATATAGAAAAATGCGTATATTTACTATTCATCACTTACATTTATTCCTCAAACTATATTTCTAGAAGAATAAAATCAATAAGGCTAGGCATATTTATTTATTATTATTATTATTATATTTTTTATTATTATTTCTGGGACTTCCCAAGGGCTACCCGGTGAAGGGCTCACAAGGTACTAGAGGTTGTGATGGGAGTTCAAGCCCAAAGTGTCCTTTCCAAGAAATTAGGTTTTTTTTTATAATTTTATAATTTTATAATTTTTATAAATTCTTTTTTTTTAAATAAAAAAATAGTGAACGCAAAGCTACACCCCCATACTTAAAATTAAACATTGTTCCCAATGTTTAAAACTAAGTATGAAGAATACTTGAAAGAAAATAAACATTAAAAGAGAAATACATAAATTAAAAGATAAGCAAGGGGTGCCTCCCAAGAGCGCTTTCTTTTTCCCATCTTTAAGCTAAACGGTTAGTGTTAGGAAAACGGAAATCTAACAGAGAAGTGGACAGGCAACTCCTTTAATTCACGTGTAGGTGAATGTGCCTGCGTCAGTCGCACGGCTACTTCTCCGCTTAACAAGTGATTCTCTGTTTGTCGTTTGATTTGAATATGCAAATCCAAATCACCTATACGTACCTAAGGTGATTTAAATTTGCTGAGATGAGCGGCATATAGATCTTCAATTAATTGGGGTAGCAACGACTCATCTTCAACCTGAAAATTATTAGTATTTAAAGAATCACAAATAAATGATTTAGATAATTTTTCGCAAGAAGGAGGTGCTTGCGAAAATATAAACTTAAGCTCCGGTTGTTCCTTTTCTAAAATAAAATTTTCATTAGGAAAATCTAGTGCATTACCAAGCGGAATAAAATTTTCGGAGACAAAATTTTCATAAATTTCCGGTTGAATTAAAATAAAAGAGATTTGCGAAAATTCAGGAAAAAAAACAAGATCCAGGTGAAGTAGGGGAAGAAATCTGTTCTTCTTCTAGTTCATCCGGGGGTCCCAAAACATTAAGAATTTCTTGGTAAGAGAATTTTTCTTTATCTTTGGAAAAAGAAATTATGGGAGTACATAACTAATCATGTTCCTCCATAACTAAATTTTCCAAAGACAAGGAAAAAGCACCAGGAGAAATAAAATTTTCATCTAAATTCTTGGGCGGAGTATCAAATTGAAAAAGCGGTCATTCCCCAAAATTAGAGTACGAAAATTGCGGCGCAAAAGAAGATGGACAAGAATTTGGATTGAAGGATTTATCTTCATCGCTCCGAGAGCTATCCGGGTGACCGTGCCACCAAGAATAATCTACTTCGGGGCTAGAAGAAAAATTATTAGAAGCTGAAAATTTTTTCTGGTGAAATTTGGAAAAAAATTTCTTCTAAATTTTGGGGGGCAGTATCCATTTGAATTGGCGGAATTTCCCCAAAATTAGAGAACGAAAATTGCTATGTATAAGATGAAGAATAAAAATTCGGATCTAAAGATTTATCTTCATTGTTCCGAGAGCTATCCGTGTGACCTTGCCACCAAGAAGAATCTACTCCGGAGCTAGAAGAACAATTATTAAATGCTGAAAAATTATTCTCATTAAAATTAGAAAAATTATTTTCATCAAAGTTTGAAAAATTATTTTCATTAAAATAGGAAAAATTATGATCGTAATTATTATCAAAATTATTTGCATAATATTGAGAAAAATTATTTTCATAATAATTATTTTGAGCATATGAATGTAAATAGCATTCCTCACTTTGATGAGGCGCATTACAATAATAACAGCAATTTTGGCATTTTTGTGCTGCTTCCAAAAGATATACTTGGCTTTGAAGTTCGACAACTTTTACGGCCAATTCAAGTGACTCCATTTAATAAAAAACAACATTTACTCAAATGAATGGAATTTTTTTAAGAATATTTTCATTATATATATATATTTTTTTTTCAAAAAGCGGGTTAAATTAGTCCCGGACTTCCCAAGGTCAACCCGGTGAAGGGCTCGCAAGGTACTAGAGGCTGTGATTGGAATTCAAGCCCAAAGCGTCCTTTCCGAGAATTTAAATTACGCCTTTTAATTTTTTTAAAATTTGTAAAAGAATGGGGGGGGGGGGAAGAGAACGATAAAATTAATAAATATTTCTTTTTTTTCAAAATATCAACCGTTTCCCCTGCAACGGCGCCAAAATCTTGATGCGCAAAACACTACAACAAAGTCACTTTACAATGACATTTTTTTTGCGACGTTTTTGAAAGCGTCGCCGTTTGTTTTCTATTTAGCGACGATTTTTTTTCAAAAACGTTGCCAATTCCAAATTTTAGCATTGCCCACGCTTTTCATAAAAAATGTCAACATACATGGTTATCTTTTGTGATGATTATTTTAAAAATGTCATCTCAACATAAGATCTTCAATCATTGCTTATCATCAAAGAGTTTAGAAGATATTCCGTCGAAGGGGATATGAGTGATATATATAGTGATTATTTATCAAATATTGAACAACTACATTTTTTGATAATCATGTCATGTATTTACTGGACACGAAGTACATGAAGTACATGACGATCCCATAATTTGGTCTTTTAGTGTATGCATGTTCTATATATAGCAACTAGAAGATCCTATAATTTGGTCAAATAATATACCTAATTAACAATAAACTCTTAATGTTCAATATTTTTATAGTGATATTACTTATGGAAGTGAAGCTATTAAAGATACTGACGATATTGAATGTGACGTCCTTGATACGGATAACTATGATGCATGTATTCACTATGGATATGAATCTCCACAAACTAAAATGTTAGCGCTAGTACATGACATACATCATTTAATCATTCTTCGGGTAACATTGCAGCTCAATGATCTCATCAAATTGTTACTATGGAATACCGGTCTTATGATCATATCGAACATTTCTTTCCATAGAGAGAAGAAGCAACATAGATAAGGCACACTAGCAAGGCAAATGTTCCAAGATAAGAGCATGACTACCCGTGATAACGATGAAGTTGTCTACGTATGTCGATGAGCGGATTAAGTGAATATATAGTCTAAGATGAGAGATACCAATATAATATCAGATGCCCCATATATACATAGAGTTTTCGAGGTTTCCACTACCCAACCTCGTATCAAATGCCCATACGCAATGTTTTCGGGGGTTCCACTGCCCGGTCATCTAATGGGGGTCAAGGGCAGCGTCTCCGTCCAATTTCTTTTTGTATACTAACTCATCATTTATGATCATGCCAAAAAAATTACTAATAAAATTTTTATAAATTATGGAGCAAATTAAAAATTTACCCCCACCCCAATGATCTCATCAAATTGTTACTATGGAATACCCTATGATCATATCGAATATTTCATTCTGTAGGGAGAAGAAGCTACGTAGATAAGGCACACTAGGCAAATGTTCCAAGATAAGAGCATGACTCATGATTGCGACGAAGTTGTCTATGTCGATGAGCCAATTAGCAGGTGAATTATCTAAGATGAGAGATCCCAACAACGTATCAGATGCGGCCCATACATAGAGTTTTCGAGGTTTCCATTACCCAACCTCGTATCAAATGCCCAAACACAAAGTTTTGGGGGTTCTGCTGCTCGGTCAGCGGATGGGGGTCAAGGGAGCAGCGTCCTCGACAAAATTATTTTTTGTATATTAACTCATCATTTATGATCATGCCAAAAAAAATTATTAATAAAAAATCTGAAAATTTTGGAGGGAAATTAAAAATTTCCCCCCACCCCAAATTTATTTCATTTATCCCTAATTGAGGCCGACTCTTCATTTCGCGGTTACTCCATAACCTAGCTGCTCATGTTCTTGGCGTCATCGTTGTGCTTCTGCACGGGTATGCAAAGGTCCTCCACCGCTAGCTTGGCATCATCGTTCTGCTTCTTGGCGTCATCGTTCTTGATGTAGGCTTGGGTGTTTGGGTCGCACTCACTTGCGCGATCGATTGGGTCACGAAGATCGTTTCTAAATAAGACCTAATCGGATGAACAAACGCAGCCACCTACGGGTGAGTCCTTCACAACTATCATGCAAAGATAACCACGATGCACAAGGAATGGACGAGGGCGATAGGCCAACGTCTCTCCAAGCAAAGGGATCAATGAGATCCGGATAAGCTATGGTTATTGTCAATCACAAGAAGATCCTCCGAAAGCAAAACTCCGGAAATAGGAGGATCTTCCCCAACAAAGGCAAAAGAGAATCGCCACTCCTCGTCGAGTAAAAAAATAATCCAAGATCGTTCAACTATCACAAATGAGAAGAATAGCGAAAAGATCAATGTCGGAAAATTTGTCACAATTCCTATCCACCGCAAATAACTATCGAAGAATCGCTCAAGAGGTAGAAAGCGTTACCCTCCCGGAATAGTATATCCGGGTTGTAGAAAGTCCTACGTTATTCACGGAGGTGGTCGCCGAAGGGGAGTCCTTGAAGATGTGCATCGTCGCCTTCAAATCCCGCCACCACGAACAAGCCCAAGACCACCTTGATGCGTGAGAGAATGTAGAGGGAGAAACGGTAGAGAAAGGGAGAATGGTGGGCGGATTTCCACGAGGAGGGGGGAGAGGTTCTGACGAACCTTAGAGAAGAAGAAGAGGGAGGGGCGGCACCTTAGTGGGAGGAGAACTTTAGGGTTTTAATTTTCATTCATAATCTGCTTTGAAATCAACAACAAGCTTGGCTATATATAGCCTTACACCACTCAATCTCCTCCATACAAAATTTAGAATAAAATAAAAATAATACCAAAAGTTAACTGCATGAAAATAGAAACAAGTATTATGATGGTTATATGCAGCCATCATAATAAAAATACAATTGTTTTAAATAAAACATGCTTAAATTGAAATTGCTAAAAATAGAAATTATTTGAAATGATAAGTAATAAATTTATAATTATAATTATTTAATTTATGATTATATATTTTATTTAAAATGGTGACGGCGGACGTCGTGCAAAATGTGTAGCGGCGAAGGCGAAGAACGTCGCGGCATTGGCGTAGAACGTTATGGCGAAGGCGAAGAAATGACGTGTCTTCGAACTTGCGGCAACGACCGTCTCAATCCACGAACTCTCTTTGTCGGGGATCAACGGCCGCATCAGCAATGTCGCCATCAATCATCCCCCACACAAAATTACTCATCTCTGATGAGTGGCCCGTGAGGGGAAAACAGTCAGAAGCAGCAGCAGTGGCCTCCATCAAGATCATCAGGCCAGCAGCAGTATCATCAGTATCCCCAACCAAGTGGATGTGGGGGTCTTCATCAGCAACATCCCCTACCAAATGAGGCTCGGTGAAGGGGTCTTCATCATCTGGGGTGGGGGAAAGAGAGGGGCTGAAGGGATGGTCCCCATCAATCCTCCCCCGCTCGAAAAAACTCATCACTGATGAGTCAGTACTGTCGGATCTAGGTCCTGGTAAGAGTACTCCTCCTGATTTCCTGTCAAACAAAAGGTTGGACTCGGGGGCCTTGATCAAAGCATAGGAAAATGAAGAGGAAAGTGCAACAATTTCATAAGACGTCTTACCTCCAGAGACCGCCAAAAGAGTGAATAACATGCTACCCGGCTCACCTCTCAACCCAATAGAAATTTTTGTGGAGGGGAACGAAGGGGGAGCTAGATGCAGTGGAGCTAGAAAGAGTGAAAAATATTTCGAGTCATTGAAAATGTGGTTTGGGCCCCTCTCAGCAAAAACTCTCAAATGTAACTTTCTAGAACGACAACTATTCGACGAAAAGTGGAGACAATACTGACATTGCCGTCTAAGTTTCCCTTTGGCAACTGTCCAGGGGAATGATCTACTAAAATCGAGTCTTCCTTATTGCGGGATTCTCCAATGGGTGCGGTGACTACCAAGTGAATGGACCCAGATGGGTCGGCTAGCACCAATTCATCATGTTTGGGTGGATTAAGACCTCTTGAAACACCTACTAATTCATTATATGAAATTAAATTCAGGTTCATCCTAGGGCGATCCCAACAATTAAGTTCAGCTAGCATGGGAAGGACAACCCAACGAAACCACTCAACCCGCCCCGCGGTGGTAACGGGCTCCATGCCATACTTCTAGATCGGGGCTGAAGTAGGGAAACCCAAGCAACCTTAAATGGGTGAAGGTTCAGTGGGGGCGCTAACACTAGCCTAGGGTCCACTAGTGCAGAGAATGTGCCCACACAACTACTACCCACAGATAATGGATTGGACCATTTGTCCTCCCCACTAAATGACACAAGAAACGCACGAGCCCTAATCCCACCATCAAAAATGTGAGGAGTCGATAAGGCTCGCCCTATCTCCTCAACCGTCTCACCATCAACATCAGATTCACTCAGCCCACTTTCAGAATTTTCTTCAACCTCCTGAATGTCCTCGGGGTGGCCAACAGAAGGCTCCCTAAGGCTAATAGGATCAAGTAGAGGTTGGATAATCAGAGAAGCATCAATTTCAGGAAGTAATTCAGTCGAGGGTGCCTCAACTGGGACAATGTCTATGGGCAGGCTGGGACTAACAGGGCCGGGCTCGGGCCCCATACTCAAACTCGGTGTCTTTGCCTCAGAGTGGCTAACACAAACTAAGGGCTGATTTTGACTGACAGTGTCAAAATCCCCTTGTGTGTCTGCACCGGGTGGTGTCGACTCAACCGTGCCGCGAGCGTCTCCAGATGGGACTTTGGGCTTCCTGGGCGGGCTGGACCTAAGATATATATGTTAGTTGACCCCCCATGTGTAAAGTCTAGGGTGTTATTCTGGGCGTCATAACTAACGTCATGGCTAGTGAGCAACGAGTGTCCCAACGAAATATGGAAGTCCTTAATAGGAAGGACGTCACACCAAATGTGCTCAGAATAGGCTTGGATGGTGAGGGGCACCAAGCATCGCCTGGACACTAAGATAGTGCTCTCATCCGGACATACAAGACGATAAGGGAAAGGATGTGGCGCAGTGGTCACCAACATCCTAGATACTGCATTCTCCGTGATAGTGTTTGTATGACAAACACTATCCACCACAAGCCTGCACCACTTCTCACCGTGTTTAAAATTTGCTCGAAATCAGTGTTTCGGGTCGCCGCTGAGCCTAATCACCTTCACAGCATCATTCCGACCCTTACCTAACTCCTTTAAATTAGCTGGTGGTGCAGTTAATCGTGAGAGTGCCGAGGGATACCCCGGATTCAGCCTAGTAGTCATTACTAGTGAAAGTTGATGTGCTGACACGGACAAAATTATAATGTCTCCAATTTTCAGGCCAACCTAACGTGGTCGAATCGAAAAAATTTTTGTTTTAATGTTGTTGGAAATAAGAGCAAGAAGCTACAGAAAAATTTTCAGATTTTTTTGACAAGTTTTAAAATTCCGAGGTTTTTACTATATGCAGACCAATCCGAAAATTTCAAAATTTGACCTAGCTAACGAACGCACCGTTTAGAGGGCGGATAGCCTACAGATCTGAGAGTAAGGATGGTGTCGAGATAGAACTCAACACAACCTCGCTTTGATACCAAATTGATGTAGGCTTGGGTGTTCGGGTCGCTCTCACTTGCGCGATCGATTGCGTCGCAAAGATCGTTTCTAAATAACACCTAATCGGATGAACAAACGCAGCCACCTACGGGTGAGTCCTTCACAACTATCACGCAAAGACAACCACGATGCATAAGGAACGGACGAGGGCGATAGGCCAACGTCTCTCCAAGCAAAGGGATCAACGAGATCCGGACAAGTTATGGTTGTTGTCAATCACAAGAAGATCCTCCGAAAGCAAAACTCCGGAAATAGGAGGATCTTCCCCAACAAAGGCAAAAGAGAATCGCCACTCCTCGTCGAGTAAAAAAATAATCCAAGATCGTTCAACTATCACAAATGAGAAGAATCGCGAAAAGATCAATGTCGGAAAATTCATCATAATTCCTATCCACCATAAATAACTATGGAAGAATCGCTCAAGAGGTAGAAAGCGTTACCCTCCTGGAATAATAGATCCGGGTTGCAGAAAGTCCTACGTTATTCACGGAGGTGGTCACCAGAGGGGAGTCCATGAAGATGTGCACCGTCGCCTTCAAATCCCACCGCCACGAACAAGCCCAAGACCACCTTGATGCGTGAGAGAATATAGAGGGAGAAACGGTAGAGAGAGGGAGAAGGGTGGCGGATTTCCATGAGGAGGGGGAAGAGGTTTTGGCCGAACCTTAGAGAAAGAAGAAGAGGGAGGGGCGGCACCTAAGGGGGAGGAGAACTTTAGGGTTTTAATTTTCATTCATAATCTGCTTTGAAATCAACAACAAGCATGGCAATTTATAGCCTTACACCACTCAATCTCCTCCATACAAAATTTAGAATAAATAAAAATAATACCAAAAGTTAACTGCATGAAAATAGAAACAAGTTTAATGATGGTTATATGCAGACATCATAATAAAAATACAATTGCTTTAAATAAAACATGCTTAAATTGAAATTGCTAAAAATAGAAATTATTTGAAATGATAAGTAATAAAACATATAATTATAATTATTTAATTTATGATTATATATTTTATTTAAAATGGTGACGGCGGACGTCAAGCAAAATGTGTAGCGGCGAAGGCGAAGAACGTCGCGGCGAAGGCGAAGAACGTCGCGGCGTTGGCGTAGAACGTCGCGGCGAAGGCGAAGAAACGACGTGTCTTTGAACATGCGGCAACGACCGTCCCAATCCACGAACTCTTTATGTCGGGGATCAACGGCCGCATCAGCAATGTCGCCATCAATCCTCCCCCACACGAAGTTACTCATCTCCGATGAGTGGACCGTGAGGGGAAAACAGTCAGAAGCAGCAACAACGACCTCCATCAAGATCATCAGGCCAGCAACAGTATCATCAGTATCCCCAACCATGTGGATGTGGGGTTCTTCATCAGCAACATCCTATTGGGAAATCAGGTGCAAACCGCAGGGCACCGCTATAAAATTGCAAGAAAATAAGAACACAATATAGGCAAAAACAGCGCGCGACAAAACCCGTCGGCGCACAATCACAAATATATATTAAATTTAACAATATATAAATGCAATAACAAGGAAATAACAAAAGAAAATTTAACCGTTCAGTGGAACACCGCAGATGCGCCGGACGCGCACGATCCGCGGGCGAGTAGAAATCTGGACTGCAATCCGCCTAGCGGACGCACAAGGTTCAACGGAACCTTCAACGTCGAAGTCCGACGTTCAACCGCTACCACCACCGGAGACCAACGCCGCCACCGGAGATAAGAATGCCACCACCGAGATCAAAACGCCGTCAAGGCTCACTGCACACACGCACGCCTTCAACATCTACGACGATCTCCACCAAGCCCGACGACGACTCCCTCTCCAACGTCGGCGGCTCACCTCCAAGACCGGCGACACCTCCCTCTCCAATGGCGAAACACCACGAGGCCAGCGGCCTCTCCGTCGCATGAGAGAGAGAGAAAGAAACGGGAGAGAGAAAGAAAGGTTGCAGTCTCCCAAGCGGTTTTTGTTTTTTTCTTGCACGGTTCTGCCAAAAATAATAAGGGCTACAGGCGGCAATCTCCTTACTTTCCTCTTCCCAGCGGTTCCTCACCAAACAGGCGGTTCTCCACGAAAGCTACAGGCCAAATTCTGTGCAGTTGTTTGGCTTCTTCTCACGGTTATGGTTATAACCTAAATTATATTTCTATATATATATCTGTCCTTATATATATAATACTATATATATAATTTATATATATATATATATATAATCTAATAGATCTCATATGATCCCGAACCAAATATAACACGTCCCCTACCAAATGAGGCTCGGTGAAGGGGTCTTCATCATCTGGGGTGGGGGAAAGAGAGGGGCTGAAGGGATGGTCCCCATCAGTACTGCTTTTGCAAGAATTTGTTCTGCTTCTGCACGGGTAGGCAAGACTTGGCAGACGGGCGGCAGTGGTGATTCTGATTGTGACGGCTCGACGGCGCCCGCCTGGATCCTCCGCCGCTATCTTCTGCACGGGTATGCTCCTCTTCCTCCTCATCCTCCTCATCCTATTCTTCTTCTTTTCTTCTTCTTCTTCTTCTTCTTCTTCTTCTTCTTCTTCTTCTTTTCTTCTTTTGTTCTTCCTGTTTTCCCCCTCCTCCTCCTCCTCCTCCTCCTCCTCCTCCTTCTTCTTCTTCTGTTCTTTTGTTTTCCCCTCCTCCTCCCCTCCTCCTCCTCCGGCGAGTAGGAGAAACACGATGGTCCTAATTTTCTACTTATTTACTTGATCATTCTCATTTTCTCTCTATGTTTTAATTTGTGATTAAACAACTTTGTGTCATTTTATCAGGGATAAACTAATTTTGTCAGCAGTGGCATTAATCTGACTTGGTGATCTCTTACAACAATGGAAGATTATTTCATTTATCTTCTCAGATTGGTTTCAAATATGCACATCCGTCTTATTTCCTTTATTGGTGGGTATTTCTTCTTTAGGTAGAAATTTGTGTTAATAATTTTTTACTTCTATTTTAAGGGAACAAATTCGTTCACTAATCAGTAAAGATCAAGATCTATATCAAAATGTTCATGGCATTTGATTCTTGCCCACACTCCCTCTTTAGGTAGGAATATAAGGTATGTTATTTACAGAACACTCAAATTGAACGTTTCATTGTAGAGAACTGAGAACTGCGGTCAAATAGGTGATGAACTTTCATATTGATAAATTGCTGATCAAAAGAACCTCAAGGTTACTTAATGACAAAACTCAGATATTCTAAATATTTGTTGAAAACATAAACCTGTTTAGGAAAATCATAGAAAATGAGTACATCACAGCTAATTTTTATGAAACTAATAGTGAGAGGGGAAAGGGAAAGAGGAATTTATGAAGTGACTTGAATTCCCATGAATCGGTCTCGCGTATATCTGATAGATGCAAAAATGAGAGCCAAACCTTCATTCCATTACAATAATTCCTTCATGAAGGAGGTATAAATGTCATCCAACCACACAACTAGCAAATGTATTCTTAAGATTTGCTTCCATCAACATATCGCACAAACAATTATTGGAGGGGGATTAGAAGCAATCAAGATAAGGGAAGAAACCATATGAAAAAGTAATTCCCAACTCAACCTTGCCATGATATTTATATTTAGAATTAGTTGAAAGCTAAGGCTCTGTTTGGCGGAGCTGTTTAGGTGCAGTGTGCCTCCGATTTTTGAACAGCTCCGCCAAACACAGATGAATACACGGCTCAAAAATGGCATTTCTGAGCCGTGATTTTTTTCACGGCTCCAAAACCGCGCATCAGCCGCATTAGATCTTTTCTCTGAACGACCCCAAGTTTCTTCGATCTCTCGCGATTTTCTTTTGCCGCTCTAGAACTTTTCCTCGGCGCCGACCATCTTCATCGTCGAGGCTCCGTCATTGACCCCCTTTTTCATTCCAGATTTCCTTCTTCCATCTCGTCGCTATTTTCTTCAGCTACTCTAGAGGATTTTCTTCGGCACTTCTTCACCGTCGAGACTCCTCTTCACCGTCCAGGCTCTTGTTCATCTCTCCTTCCAAATCCCCTTCTTCTCAGTGGTGGTATAATAACTCTTTTCCGGATCTCATTTTTTCCTTCGATTGCCAGGAACCTGATAGAGGTCGCATGGTAGAGGCTCTTCTTTGTCATTTCACTTCATTTTGTTTGCATTTCAGTTCACATTACAGTCCTTTTTTTTGCATTTCAGATCTCATTTCAGAAATAAATTTCATTTCTTTTTTATTTTGCATTTCAGATCTCATTCTAGATCTAATTTCATTTTAGTTAATTTTTTTGTATTCTCTAAATCGAGTGTTGTTATTAATGTGTAAATCCAAAGTCTTTATTTGTATGTGCAAGCCAATTGATTCTTAATGTTTTAATTTGTGTCTAAATTTACAAAAATAGGCTGCGCACCACACAATTGTTTTGCAAAACAACTTAAATAGTCATTCGTTTAAAACAATAATGCAAACGTTGTTCTTCCAAACAGTTTCACAGATTCTGCCACCACTCTGCAAAACAGCTGATTATTCCACCACTGCTACTCCAGTCGCTGCAGTTGAGCCAAACAGAACATAAGTAGTAAGATGGCCCTCATGATTTTTGCCTATAATTTATCTCATAATTTTTCTGTTCCCAAGCAGGATTTCAATAGAAAAAAGAATGTGAAGTCCTCAACCAGATCACAACATAGGGTGGTACCAATTTACAGCAAGAAGCAATTTCCATATCCCCACCCTATTTTCCATAATGAGCTCATTATACGACTATACGAGTAAAATTGAGGCACAAAAACCTTATTATATACCAGATTTAGGCTTCGTTTGGCGCAGCTTATTTGCTCCGGTGAGTTGAGTCAAAAACACCATTATCAAAGATTGTATGTTTGGCAAGACAAAGGTTATGACCGCTACCAAGAAAATAAACTAGTTTTGAGCATAAACTGCATGAATTTTTTTAGGTGAGGTCCGACATTCACGAACGACGGTTCATGACCACCACGTTCACGACCGCCACCACCACTCAAAAATGAAGCCTTAGTATTAAGAGATATGAAGAGAAGGTGGTAATAAGAAGGTAACAAGATTTGGTATCTTCTTCGACATCACAATCGGTTAGAAGAAGAAGATGAGTATACAGGAGGGGAACAAGATTTGTGCGGGAAGGAGAGGAAGCAGAGCTTTGATTTGAATTCTCAGTTTGATTCCTCCACACATTCCCATTCATATTCTAACTCCCAAATATATATTGAAATGAACTTTCATAAACAGGTTATAGTGAAATGAACTTTCATATTGATAAATTGCTGGGAGGACTAGCTCCCATGGGATTGACACGTCTTTTGATGATTAAGAACCGACGATCAGGATTAAGAAATTATTTGGATGCTTTATAATATGAATGTTTAAATTCTATTCATTATTTGTCCATTGAATGATTAAATTATATTCATTATAAGTACATTGCAAAGCTGAAGTATATTGATTCAGTAGTTCAAAAATCACACTCCTTTTCTGGGTACAGAAGACTACTGGCAAATAATTTTTAAACAGGATGTGGTTCTGGAAGAAATGGTTAGCAATAAATAGATCTTCAATTAAATTGAATCAAATTGGGTGGCTAATAATTTTTAAACAGGATTTGTTCCGGAAGAAATGGTTTGGAAGAAATAGATCTGAAGACAGAGAAATAAAGGGTGTCGTATTTTGGTTTCTTCTCTAAACTAATGTCTATTACTCTCTGAGAGAACCATCCGAGGTATGTATTATTTCTTGCCCTCCAATATTTTTGCTTCAGTGTTATAACCGCTCATTATTAACAGCCCTCAATAATTTACTATATTGTTAATCTATATATTATTTTATATATATCGTTGCTATTAGTTCTTTGTTTTCACAGTCTATTTCTAGAAAATAATAACGTGCCAACTTTATCTCTAACAAGAGATGTCTAACAACAGAAAAGATTACATAAAATATACATATCTTAAAAGTCACACCACACTTTCAGTTTTAGCAGTCAGATTTAATCAACTCTCAATTCCCACCATTTGATCCTAACTCAAATCATAAAACCTACAAATCCAATTCCATTCCTTTCAAAACCCTCCCGTTCTTCTGACTCTTTCCCATGCTTCCATATCCATCGCTTCCACCACACCCGATGCCTCGCGAAAATACTCTCCACAATCCCTCGTCGTCGCTTTGTTCCTCACCCGAAGTCTCAACAAACCCCACTCCTGAATACCTCGTCGACGTTGTGGTTCTAGATTGAAGCCATCTTCCGCTCTCGAGGTCTCCCCCCAAACCGCCTCCTCGGCCTCCCCTCACCCATGACGACGCCTAGGGCATCATCGCTTCCCTCATGACAATGCTTACCCGGATCCTCACTGTCTCTCTTTAATTCCTGCTGGCATCGACTCTCTCCGTCAGCTTGGAAACTCTCCTCTAAAGATCCTCACCCAGATCCTCTAATTCAAATGTAACTATGAATCCTCCTCCGCATCTTCCGTCTCGCTGGCTCCTCCTCTACCCAAATTTTCGCAAAGAAATGCCAATTCCTTTCTCCAGCTTCTGCACTAGGTTTGAGTGCTTAATTTCTTTGTTAGCTCGATGATAATGACTTCTATTTCACCCCTTTAGAAAATCCGAATGTTGCAGGTTCTTCTCTCAACCTACACGGGTTCTTCCTCCTTTCTGGAATTTTCTTCGATTAACATTGGCCTGTCATTTACATGTGGCATAAATAAAGTGCATTGGTCTGTCATTTTTTCCATGCATTGGATTTGGATTTTAAAGAACTTTCAAAAATTATATTTTGCATTCTGTAGCAACCAAAACATTCATGATGTTTAGGGTGACCATGCATTCTATGGCAACCAAAGCATTCTCTTCAACATTCATGATGCATTTTGTGCTTTCATAGCCCTTGCTTCCATAGCCATTTTGTGCAATTTCCTCCAGCTTCTTCCTTAATTGCATACGGGTTGGTGATCCTTTTTCTTTGTTTTATTCTTCTTGAAATTAAGATCTATTGGATAATGATAGTGATTATCGTAAGGGAATTTGGAATATATATTAATCCACATTTCCTTTTGTTCTGTTTTATTTCGGATTGTTCCATGTCTACGTATTAATGTATGTATAATAATTAGTGTGCAACTTTATGAGAAGAGAAAATTTAAACAGAGACAAATTTCATTCAAGTCTAATAAATCTTGCTTTAATATTGATTTTTAAAATGCCAAGATCCTGTAAGCTTTAATTTGGTTTCGTAATTATTTAGCTTGCATATATTTGTATACTGTTAAAACCCATCTATAGGTATGTCCAATGTGAAAGTACAGACATACATTAAGATAAATATAAGTGTGTACAATGTGTAAAATGAATTCATACTTCAATCTTAATATCTGTAATCAAGCCATAAAATTGAAATTTTCTCATAAATGTTTACCAAATACCATTGTGAATTTTTAACATTCTCAGAGCATCAAGGAGCTTTTATATCTGAAGAGCAAGAGGAGCACGTTATTGAAGATTTGTCGGTAATTGGGTTTTGGATAATCAATATTAAAGGCCTCCATGTCTGTGAATTGGAGGTCTCTGGAGATCTTCTTCCCAAGCATATCAAACACAACAACTTCTCTAGCTTCGTGCGCAAACTAAACACATATGTATGTGCTTCTCATAAATGCATATTCATAGTTTTCTTATTAAATTCCATTCTTATTGAGCTGAATTCTTCATCCAGGAATAATCTGCATATTATAATTATAAGTCCACTATTTATAATCCAACACAGCCTGCTCTTGCATGATTACTTTGTAACAAAATGTTTTCACTGGGTTGTGTTGAGGTCCTTCGAAGCTATACTCTTTTAAATAGTCTGATTTTTTTGGAATCCTTTGGAAACTGTACAGAGCAGAATGCATCTTAATCCATGTTTTTGGAGTGCTCTGTTAGCTTTTATGAGGGACATGATATCCAATACTTGGATAATCAATATATTTATTTATATACCTAAAAGCAGCCATGGATTCATATAAATGTTTGTTATCAGCATCTTTAATTTCTTATTTCAAGCACTCATGCTTCTTCATCAGTGTTACTCTACCCACCTGGATAATGAATTCATCAAAGCAATAGAATCCCTACATTGTGATCTGATAACAAAAAAAAAAAAGATAGACCCAACCAAACAGAGTCTAATACTTGCAATGTATTTTAGTGTAACCAAACAGAGTCTAATTGATTTTGACAACATTGCATCCCAACCAAACTAAGGGCCCGTTTGGAGCGACATTTTTGCTCCAGTGAGTTTGGATAAATATGTCAACGACATAAAATGTGTGTTTGGCATGACAACAGTTATGACTCTCACCAAGAAAAAAAACTGAACATAAATGTGGATGAAGTTTCTTAGGTGAAGTTCGACGTTCATGAAGGACAGTCCATAACCACTGCCACCGCGGTGCCAAACGGAGCCTAAGTATCAAGATCTAGCTCACAAAGACAACGATTATGGCAACAGATTTGCAAACTGCTTGCAGCAGTTTTTGCATAACTGCTGGCAACAGTTATGCAAAAACTGTTGCCAGCAGTTTGGGGCAAACTGCTGCCAGCAGTTTGGGGCAAAACTGTTGCCAGCAGTTTTGCATAGAATGCTGCCAGCAGTTTGTGCAAAACTGCTGCCAGCAGTTATGCAAAACATGTAAAGTTGCTGCTAGCAGTTTGTAATTTAAAGCATCTCATACAGTTTGTAATGTCAAATTTTCATTATATGCACCTGCTCATTACATTATATTATGTGGAAAGTTTAAATTTGTTAGTACCCCACCTGCTCATTTCATTTTGAGTTCGTTGTCAATATTGGATTGCTTGATTTATGTCTTATTTTCATTCGTTCATGTGGGTACATGTGACCTCTTTATTTTATGTTCTCTACATTGTACGTTATGGTACTTTTCCAAGTTATTTATTTTAACCTTAGATGCTTTTTGAATGAATATTCATCCTGTGTTTCAATTTTGTTATGCAGGCAATTGATCAATTATGTTTGAAGTTTGAGAAGATTATGTGGTAGATGGTATATGAACGAAGTTGAATGCTCATCATGCATGTTTCAATACAATGCCAATGAAGTCAACGGTTAAAGAAGAAAATCTTGAAGTTGTATGGTGCTTGTTTTGTTTCATGATTTTTGTATTGAAAACAATGTATATATTGAATGATTATATGTTTGTTTGCAAGGTTACATTACTTGAAACAAGTTTTGTTTATCATTAATGTGATCTTTTGCAAGTATACACTCTTCAATCTTAATGATGATGTATTATGTGGGTATTTTAATTAATATTTCATTCCTTTTGCTATAATTAGAGATATATTATTTGGACAAGTTGAAGAAAATCACTCAACATATCTTAATATCACACTCAAAAATATTTCAAATTATTTTTATAAAAAGTAATATTTATATTTTTAATTAAGATTTTAGATGCACGATTATTTTTTAGAGTTTAGATTATGATCAATTTCTTTCTTAAAATGCAATAGGTTACAACGTTTTTTTAAAAGCGTTATTGTAGAGCTTTAATTACAGTGACATTTTGCAAAAGATATTGTGGTGGGGTTAATATTTTCCCCGACATTTTTTTAAAAAGTGTCATGATATATCAATTATCTATCATGATGTTTTCTGGAAAAGTGTCACGATAGAGCAACTGTCAATCATGACGTTTTTTGGAAAATGTCACGATAGAGCAACTGTCAATTATGACATTTTTTGAAAAAGTGTCGCAGTAGAGCAACTGTCAATCATGACATTTCTGGAAAAGCGTCACGATAGACTAACTATCAACCGTGACGTTTTTTTTGAAAGCGTCGCAAAGAGCTACGACGACGGCTGCAATCATAACGATTTTGTGACGTTTTTATAAACGTCACGAAAACTATCGCGACGCTTAAAAATTGTCACTAAAGGCATAAAAAACGTCACTGTATAACAATTTTGTTGTAGTGAAACTATATCCGCACACGATAACGGCAAGTGTACCGTATCGAATGTAGTATAGGTTATAAAAACCAAGGTCGTGTTAGACTCGGGGATGTTGAGTACTCTTACTTCAAGAAAGTCTCTATTATTTTATCAATTAAAACTTGAGGGTTGGTTTTGCAAAAAGGATATAAAAATAAGATTAAAAAGAAGAGTAAAAAGGGTAGCACTCGATCTTTGAATCACCGCAGAATAAAGAATAAGAATAAGAAATAAAATCGCAATCTCTTACTAAAATAACTTTGACCGTGGGGATTCCCGAATTATGAACGTACCTTGGCTCGAGGATAAGCCCAACTAAGATTAGGAATATCAACTGAATTCTCATTCAATAATCGATAACCTAATACTTGCCTTACGAGATGAATCCCGCTATGGGATTTGACTCCAATCCAGGAGATTTATGTCATCCTCATTCGAGGGTTGCATGCAATTCTTTTTATCCTTGAAGGATTGATTCGTCTTACGAGCTTGTTCGCTTACTTAAGAATGAAAACAAGAACGAGAATTATATATCGAAAATATAATCTCATTTCGTTAGAATCAAGGATAAATCTTAAGCGTTTTTAGAAAAGAGAAAGAGCAAGACTAAATTACTTCAAAACCAATATTATTCCTTGGATCATCTCGATCGAGTACTAATAATAATTTAGCAATTCATGGAGATTGAGGAATCAACAGAAATAAAAGAATACATGAATAAGGGAGAAGAAAATGAGAGAAATAAAACTAATTTATTAATTGATGCAAAGAGAATTACAAACTAAGAAAAGGAAATTACAACTATTGAATTGAAAGGTACAATTTGCAAGTAGTAAAAGGATTATAACAACTACTAAAAACATGAAAATAAAGACCTGAAATGAAAGTTCTAATCCTAAAATTGGTCCCCTTAATTTCTGGAGAAGCTCCCTTTAAATAGCCAGAAATTTGATGTTACACGCCCTTGGTCACGCCCGTGACCAAGGGGCGTGCAGGGGGCGTGATCTGTGCTGGCGGAGAGGGTGCGTTCTGGCTTCAATGCAGGCATTTCGGACGCGTCACGCCCTAGGTTACGCCCGTGACCTGGGGCGTGTAATCTTTAAATGTGCTGCTGGCGGGAAATCTTTGGCGGGAAGGCGCGCGGGGCGAGGCACGCCCGTGACTGGATGTCACGCCCCCTGGTCATGCTCATGACCTGAGGCATGTAAGGCTTGATCTCAGCGGTTCTGCTTCATCTCAGTGGTTCTGCTTCGTCTCAGCGGGTCACGGACGTGAATCGGGTCTGGAGCATGTCTAGACTATCACGCCCCTTGGTCACGCCAGTGACCTGGGGCGTGTACTTGACAATTTTGCTCAAAATGCCCAGAAATCCTGAAAAACATAGAAAATGCTTCCGTTAGTTTATAAAATTAAAAGGGAACATATTAAATAAGAAAACACATATAAATTATATAAATTCATATTAAAACTATATTAAAATTATACTAAAAGATGAGTACAAAAAGTACTCATCAAAAATAAATAAATAACTTTGTAAAAATTTAATACTTTGATAATTTCATCTTTATCTTTATCTTCATCCTAATTTTGTAAATAAATAACTTAGAAAATACCAAAGCATATACAAAACCCCAAAATTGGTTATAACTTAATTTTGGAAAGGTAGATTTGGTAATCATCCCATCACATCTCCTAGTACCCTTTGAACCTTTCACCGGGTATACCTCGGGAACATCAAAACTAATTAAGAAATAAAAAATATTACTCTTTTTCTTGTAACCTTTAAAAAACAAAAAACATAATAAAACAAATTTTTATTCTTACAATTTTTTTTCTTTTGTTTTTTAGTTCTTTTTTTATGTGTTTTGCAGATGTTCATGTAGTCACCCCATCTCCAAATTAGGTACGTGCCCTTTTCCCCTGTTATTTTTTATTTTGCCTTTTATTTCTTATTTCATGCCTTTTTTTTGTAAAGTAGAAAAATCAAAAAAAACCAAAAACATAAATATAAACTTGGAAAAATTCAAAAAAATTTAGAAAACCCAAAAAATTAAAAAAAAAGTTTATTTCGTAGTACCAAACTTAAAAAAATCCAAAAAAGTATTTTAAACCCCCAAAATTTCTCAAATATAAATATATATATATAATATAACTATACTTTGTTTTATTCTTAAAGCTTTTAGTTTTGAGAGTATCTATCTACGCATTTTCATAATTCCTAGTTTGTTATTCTTTTATTTATCTAAGAATGATAGATTTAAACGTTCAGGGTTATGTTTTGAAGAATATCTTGCATTTTTAATTTAAAAAGAGGATTTGTTTTCAAGTACTACTTCTAATTTATCTAAAATAGAGGCATGTGTATTATGTTAGCAAAACGACCTTGGACCTCAATTATCTTTACTTTATGCCTTTAGAAATTCAGGAACGTTCAAACTACTAGGGTTCCTCTCAAAACTTTTTTTATTAAACTCTAGAATCTTTCTTGAAAATCCAGTATCATTCACCCATATAGCTTGGCATAGAAAATAGAAGAAGAAGTATTCATTTCAAAAATTAAAAAGATCTTATGTCAATGGGAATAAGATTTCATTCCGCAAACATGGGCACCCAATAAAAATTAAAAAAGATCTTATGTCAATGGGAATAAGATTTCGTTCTGTAAACATAAGCATTGGGTTAATAAAAAATTATTTGAATTTTTCCCCTCGTAAACTACGGCGGGCGCAAAACAAAAAAAATTCATAAGGAGGGGTGAGAGAATAAAATTCATCACCCCTAATTCAAATAACTTTTTTTCCATGGCTTTGCACCCCCCCCCCCCCCTTTCCCCTAACCAATTTCTTGTTTTTAGACTTAATTTAAAAATCATTTGAGAGCATAATTAGTAACTTGTATTATTTCCTCCAAAATTCTTAAAAGCAAGGGTTTCTATAATTCTAACCTAATCTCGTTCACTAACGATTGCAATTTTCTTGCTATTTGATTAATCAAGAAGTCTTTTGGCTAAGACATTTCTCCCTACTTAAATTATTTGCATAATATAGGACATAACTCTTTATACCCCAGATTTTAATTTTTCGGTCTCTTTTGATTAAATAATACGATAGCCAAAAATTAGAACTTTTGTTAATCCCGTATAGATCTCTCTTACTTTTGCTTTGGAATTGCAAAAGCTTAAGTATGGGGGTATTTGATGAATAGTAAAATATACGTGTTTTTAGTATAGCTTTTATTTTGTTTTAAACTAAAAGTGTGAATAATCTATGTAAATTAACGAACAAAATGCTTATTTTTATTTCTAAATTAATTTTTCTAACTTTTTCAATATTTTCTATTTTTTATTAGGTCACGCCCTTGGTCACGCCCGTGACCAAAGGCGTGTCAGCTCAAGTACCAATTTTTTGCCCTCTCGACGAATCGACTAGTTATCTCAACAAATGGTCATGTCACACCCTCAGTCACGCCCGTGATCAAGGCCGTGTACAAAGTCACGCTCATGTACTTATCTCGACGAAATACGGTGCACTCTCTCGATGATCGGGTTGTTGTCTCGTCAAAATAACAATGGTCACACCCGCGTCCCCAAAGTCATGCCTGTGTCCCCAAAGTCACACTCGTTACCAGCCGAACTTCCAGAAGAAAGAACATGACAGCTGTCACGTGAACCCGCCGCCTGCCAACATCAGTCACGCCCATGACACTCAGGTCACGACTGTGTTCAGCCACCACTTCAGTCAAAGTCTTGTAGAACCTTCGAGATGATGCAAGCTGTCCCCTCTATTCCCACACCATTGGTCATGCCCTAGGTCACGGCCGTGACCGAGGGCATGTAATTCCAAAATTTTCTCTATAAATAACAGGACTCCGCTGAAAGTGGGGGTTCACAATTTTTTATCTTTTTTGGAGTTGTGGACAACTCCTTGCTATTTTTTTGCTTTTATGTAATTTTTCTTTTTCTTGTATTTTCTCTCTCCTAGGTTGTAATATTTTCTTTGGATAATGAAAGAGCTTGTTTCCTTGAATTGTCCCCTCTCTTTCTTAATGTTTGTGTGTGTGTGTGTGTAAGCGTGTAATTTTCTTATTTTTCTTTAAATTTAGTTTTTTTTTCTTTTTTTTGTTTCTCTCCTCTTTTATTTCTCTTTTTATGTAAGTGTGTGTGTGTGTGTATGAGAGTAATTTCTTTTATAGTTTTTTCTCCTTTTAATTTAGTTTGTTTTTAAGTTTGTGTGTGTATGAAGAGGTTAATTTTAGCTTTTGTTTTTGTTTTCATTTAGATTTTTTTATGTAAGTGTGTGTGTGTGTGTGCAGGTGAATAATTTTGGTTTTAGTTTTTAATTCATAGTTGTGTGTGTGGGTGTATGAGTATAATTTTTGCTTTCTTTTAATTTAGTTTCCTTTTTGTATGTGTGTGTGTGTAAGAGATTTATATTTTCTTTTTGTTTAGTATAATTTAGCTTTCAATTTTATGTTGTGTGTGTGAGTGTAAGAGTTTAGATTTTCTTTTCTTTTAATTTAGCATTCAATTCTTGTAGAGTGCGTTCGTATATTATATTGCTTTTCTACTTTCTTTATTTCAATCATTTATTTTCTGTAGAGTGTCTGCATGTAAGAGATAGTTTTTTTGCTTTATTTATTTCAGTCATTTAAATTTCTTTAGAGTGCATGGGTGTAAGAGATAACTTTTCTGCTTTATTTATCTCAGTCATTAAAATTTCCGTAGAGTGCGTGAGTTTTTAATTTAGTGTGCTCTTTTCATTTTTCTCCTTATAATTGTTTTCTTTGTTATTGCTAACGCACACGATCACATAAATTATTATCGTCATTGCTCTTACAAATTTGCAAAATTAATCACATGTTTAATCGATAAATTAATAGCGCGTTCATAAAAAGTAAAAAATAATCAACAGGATCTGGAAAAATAGAACTTTGATATTTTCTAAAAAATGTCCTATACTATACGAGATAAGGTATACTTTCCTTCATAGAAAGATTAGTTTTGATAATAATTACAAAAGCTTGCAAAACTCTCCTTTTCTATTTACACATTTAAAGAATTAGGCATCATCTCCAGGGCGTAATCGTCGATATTTCGAAAGAAAAAAAGAACATTACTTTTATCTCTCGATAAGATAACGGATAGTTTCTTGAAGTAGGAATACTCGTGAGACTCCTCGAAAATGCCAGCCTAAATCTTATCCTCATCAAAAAGAAATTTACAACACTATAAATCCTCGAAAGTGCGAGTTTTGGCTCCGGGAGGTCGCTTTCCTGGGCTATGTTGTTAGTTATTGGGTGTCAACTTAGCACCTATAGGTTGGGGGGGGGGGGGGTGAATAGGTTTTACAAATTATTTTAACCCTTTTAGGTGTTCTTGTTTTCTGGTTAATAGATCTATAGATTAGTAAAGCACAACATAGAAAACACACAAGAACTTATAGAGGTTCCTCAAGACAGGGTGTCTTGAGTAGTCCTCTTTCCCTCCGCGCCTACCTAGCAGTGTGCTAAGCTTGGCAAACTTCGCCAATGCTTCAGGCCCGCAAGCCTTACAACACGGACCCGCAAGTCCTCCAGCCTAAGCCCGCAAGCCTCTACTACACCCGAGCCTTCAATCTCGACACTCGGGCCCTCAAGCCCTACCTAGCTCAGACCCGCAAGTCTAGACTCTGCCCTGGCCCGCAATCCTTCACAGGTCTCAAGCCCTCAAGCTTCAGAATCAGGCCCTCAAGCCCTACCTAGCTCAGACCCGCAAGTCTATCCTCTGCCCTGGCCCACAAGCCTTCACAAGTCTCAAGCCCTCACATTTGACAATATCGGACCAACAAGTCCACTGCCCAAGCCCTCAAGCCTTACTGCTCTCCAGCCCTCAAGCTAGACACTTAGATCTGAAACCAAATCTTACACGTTCTTGGCCCGCAAGCCTTACAAGAGAGATTTAGAATATGCTCTACTGCCTGATGGAGATCAGCAACTTGACTTGAAGAAGATGCTTCTTGATTTGTCTTTTTCAGCACTGGATCTTCTTCAGCCCTTCTTCTTTTGCTTGATGTTGATCGGCTTCTTATCAGTCAATGGAGATGACTGAAACTGTAGAGAACACAGGATAATCTTTGTTCTCTTCTTCTTCTTCTTCACCGCAGCTATTACTGTTTGATTGAAATGCTCTGGGGGATTCTTTTCGTTCCAAGATTTGAGTGAGAAACAGAACGACTGCTTTTCTTATCTTGATGGAAGACTTCTTTCTAGGGCATCCACTATTCCCATTTATATGACTGAGGAACGTCCAATGACCTCCTATGATATCCTTTAATGTCGGACGCCCCCATCCGTTAAGAGCACGCGCTGATTAGACAATTAGGCAGCGACATTAAATGCATGATAGCGCATCCACAACATTTGAATTTATCGATGTCTTAGACCTTGGTAGATCTTCAAGTCTTCTTGCTTCTGCCTCTGACGCTGATATCTCGACGATACGAAATATCCTAGCGTTTCTGCATATATAACGATATGCTATCTTTGACTGTGTTATCTTGATCTTCTTTCTTGCAGACTGTCATCGTACTCACTTTATTCTCTCGACAACATGATCATTACGTCGATAGTCACTTCTTCAGAAAATGATGTCTTCATAGCATCTTCCCTAGCCTCTTTGACATCAGCTCTCCTTTACGCCGATATCTACAATACTTCTGGATATTGCCTTTTCAACGATAAGGCTACTTTGATGTTATCGACAATACTGCATCTTCTCGACGACATTCCTTCCTTTGATATCTTCGATGTTGCTTTTTCATTAGCTCATGTGTTCTCTCCGATATTCTGCCGGCATTGTGATGTCACAACGATAAGTGCATCACGACGATAACTTCTATTGTCCTTCAGTTTTGCTTTGCTCATCATCATGATGACAAGCATACTTTGTCGACGACATCTCCTATTCTTCTCAACGATATTGTACTTAATGAAATAACTAAAGTACTTGGCATATTGTCTGATCTCTGCAAGCATGAACTAGATATGACATTAAATACAACTTGCACTTATCATTGAGCTGAGCACTTCTTCAAATCAGTAACACTGTTGGGCACTGTTGCCAACACATGTCATTAGTGGAGTAGGTTTAGCAGTGGAACCTACTAAGGTACGAGAAGTAAGGAAATAGCTGCCTTTGAAGTCGGTAGGGGATATGCTCAGTTTCTTAGGAGTTGTTGGTTACTACCGTAAGATTGTCGAGGGATTCTCGAAGATTGCTCTTCCCCACACCACCCTGACTAAGAAGGATGTTCCTTTTGTATGGGCACCTGATGCGCAGACGGCAACTGCACCGGTCGCTCAAGTAATAAAAATGGGAGCAAGTCCCCATGTATCGATCTCTCGAGGAGTGCAGGTAGGAGTGTGAGTTCTCTATTCGAGAGAATAACTGTAAGGGTGAAACGAACTAAACGGGGGGTTTTGTGATTGTGTATTTATGCTACAAACAAGAAATAAAATTTCGGTCATCGTCACTGTTGGTAAAAACCCCTTTGATTTAACTTAACAAATTACCTACAAAGTGATTTTATCTCTTAGGATAAATTACCTATGGTATAGTGACGGTAATCTGGTCATTAGATGTCTTAAGATGTCACACTCAACCTAGGGTTTCAAGACCACATCAAGAGAAGCAAAATTGGGCAAATTTAACATTTGCGTCGAATAGAATTCGATGCAACATCGAGTTAATGTCGACGCTACTCTAACTAGAAGTTCAAGTGGTTCACCCTTCTGTCGAAGTAATTCAAGTCGATATTATGTCGAATAGATATTGACATAGAGGCCATAAACCTGTCAAATTACTTTGAGAAGTCGACGTAGCTTCTACTTTAACTCTTCGTAGAAGGATATATCTGTCGAAGCCATTTAAAGACGACGCAACGTTGACTTCATGTCGACGCAGATAATGAAGTTTAGAGCCATGTCATCAACTCGACGTTTACGTCGATAAGGTATCGACGCAACGTTGACTAACAGAGTTCAATCAGAGCAAGGATGAATTCGAAGCTGCTCCTATAAGAACTCAAAGCTGCGTCGATAAGACAGGAAGAGAACTCGACGCTATGTCGAATACAATATGAAATGGGAAACCTTTTCAGCTGTGATTTTGGACCCTCTCTCATGGCCCACCTCACTCAAGACCGTTCTCCAGCGGCTCATTAATTACCTCAAATAGAAAGAAGAACTAAAAGAGGACAAAAAGCTTTCGTGGAAACATGCTTAATGTTGGTGAACGGGTCGGAAATTAAAGAAGGAAAGAAAGAGATTGTCCAGAGCAGAATACCTTTTCAGGTCTTACTAGAAAGGGAAACAAATTCAAACCTGAAGGTGGGCAATAAAAGGCAAGAGAAGAAAGAGAAGGGTAGAGCACTTATCACAATCGACAATATTGTTCTATTGGGTCTCCTCTTCTTCTTCTTTCTTAGGAGCCCTAATAGAGCATACATAGAGAAGAATCAAGTACTGCTCCCCATCAAATTGAACAGAGGATCTGAAAGCTGCTCTTCATCACAATCTTATAGACGCAAAGATCTCAATTAGTGGAAACAGAAAGGATCTGACATCCATAGCTCCTGCAATACAACATTATCATAAGCAGGAGTTAATCATGAGCAGATCCAGTGAAAGATTCAAGAAGCTGTTCTTCATACATCCTTCATAAGAATTCTGAAAATAGAATTCTAACTCTCCGCCCCTTCTTTATTTCTTCTTCTCATTCCCTATAAAAGAGTTTTAAGAATCCCTCTTCTAAAGGATTCAGTGGTTCAAGATCTCCTTATCAAAAGATCTTGTGGTTCAAGATCTCCTTATCAAAATATCTGGTTGTTCATGATCTCCTTGTCAAAAGATCAGTGGTTCAAAGAGTCTCCTTACCAAAAATACTCAGGCACAGTTGGTGCATCCCTATCAGGTGGTATAAGAGTGGAGTACCCACATTTTGGGGAACCTCTATAAAAATCTGTGTGTCTTCTGGATTGTTTATTTTCTGTGCTGTCCCCCATAGCTTTGATTACTTTACTATTTTTCTACTTCATATTTTAGCACTGTTTTATTCTGGATAAGTATTTGTTGAAGCATAACACTTAGGTTTTTATTGTACTTGCACAGCTAAGTTAGAAATAAATTTAAATCTCTATTCACCCCCCCCCCCTCTAGAGGATTCTCAGAGGCACACTGTGCACTTTCAATTGGTATCAGAGGGAGGTTGATCATTAAAAGGTTAACTCCTAGATCAAAAAGACCTCCTACTCTTATTTCTTTATTACAACTATACTTCATAGGAAAAATGAGTTCTAAGGATTAAGCTTCTACAAGACCTCTTGTATGTAATCTGAATAAGTCTACACTCTGGAAGGCCAGAATAAAACTATATATGAATTCTATTTATGAGGAATTTTTCAATGTCAGCCTCACAGGTCCTCCAGTCCTAATAAGGAAAGACTCCACCTGAAAGGTCATAGAAACCTCAGTCCCCAGAGCAGAATGGATTGATGATGAGAAGAAGGTCAAGGCATGTGATGTCAAGGCCATAAACATACTGGTCTCAACTATGTCTGATGACATATTCCGGAAAGTTGCTAATTGCAACTCTGCAAAAGAGATCTGGGAATCTCTCTCCAGACTAGTAGAAGGAAGCTCTGATGAGAGATAAAAGACAAAAATGCTCTTCTCATATCTCAATATGAGAATTTCAAGAAAAAGGCTGATGAAAGCATTATAGAAATGAATGACTGATTCAGCCTCATCATAAATGAGCTGAGAAGGCTTGACAAGGAATTCTTTCTGACAGAAATTAATGACAAGCTCCTCATGTGCTTCCCAAGCACATGTGACTCTAGAATCTGGGCTATCAGAGATTCGAGATGCCTCAGAGAGATATCAACTGATGCTCTCCTTGGAAAGCTCAAGTCCTATAAGATTCAACTGAAAAGCAGGGTTGAGTCAGAAGCCCAAGAAAGGACAACAACTCCTAAAGAGAGGAATCTTGCTTTAAAGACTGCAGAAACAGATTCCTCCACCACTAAAGAAGAAATGTTTAATATCTTGGCTAAGAGATTCAAAAAGTGGGTCAGGACAGAAGATTCCAGGAGGAGAGAGAGGAGCTCAAGCAAGCCAAGGTACGATAAAACTCCTAAATAGAAGATTATTTGTTTTTCTTGTAGAATGCCAGGACATATCTCTACTGAATGTCCTGAGGAAGAAAAGAACAAGAAAAAACAGCAGAGGAAGGAGCACAGGAAGAAATCCTTCTTGTGAAAGGATAAGAAAGGAGAGAGAGGTTTCATAGCTGAGACATGGAGTGATTCAGATTCAGAATTAAGCTCTTCATCATCTGATGATGATGAAGATGGTGGAACAGAAGAAGCTTGCTTAATGGCTTTGGAAGATTCCACTAATGAAACTGAGGTAAGCATCTTTGAAGACTTTGACTTTTCTTTAAAAGATTTTAAAGAATGCTTTAAAGAGTTTTGCCATGATTACATTAACAATCAAAAGGAACTTGAAATATTCAAATCTGAATTAGAAGCTCTTAGTAAAGATCCATTATTCTCAGTTTACTATGATCTAAAATGTGAACTGTTTAAGAAAGAAAAAGAAATAAATTTCTTAGATAATGAAAATTCATACCTAAGGAAAGAACTCTCAAAGGAAAAAGCCTTTGAAGACTCCCTCAATGGAAGGAGCCAAAAGATCAAAGATATCTCACAAAATTTCTCCAAGAGATTTGATCATCTAGATCAGGAATCACAATCACTCACTGGCAAACATGCCTTTGATAAACTAGTAGCATCTTTTAGTTCTAGACATAATATTTTTCAGAATCATGTGAAGAACATGAGAAAAATAACCTTAATAAACTCACCACATTTAATATGGTAGACACTAGTGATGAATCAGGAATCCTAGGCAAATAACCCTTAGAAAATTTAGATTTGAAGAATGAGTGTGCTACATGAAGAAGTTATAAAATTGAAATAGAAGAATTGGATGAAACTTTTGTGGAGTATAGAAATGATTACCAAGATCATACTGTCTCTCTCATTTCCACTCTTAAAAATAGCACAAATGCCTACAATAAAGCTAGACATAATTTAATGATCATGAATGATAAATTAATATCAGAAATCAACTTGCTTAAGAAAATTATAAATTCAAATTCACAAACACTGAATGATATGAATTATACGTCCAGTAGAACTCGACGTAATTTTAGGAATGCGTCGAATGCATCTCGACGGACTCCAGCATAAGCGTCAACATCATATTGAAGAAACTATATGGGTGCGTCGAATTACACTCAATGAAACCAATACCATACTTCGATTGATTATCGACGGGACTATGCAGGTACGTCAAATTTCTCTCAACGCAACTCTAAAACTACGTCGATTTCTTCTCGATGCATATTTTCTGCACAAAAACACCAAACATCAAAACCTTCTTTTGTTTCTATTCCAAGATGTTTTTGCTGCTCCAAACAAGGACATATTGCCAAATATTGCTGGCATAACAATGCAACACTTCTTCATCTAAGGGAGAACAAAGTAAGACCATCTCATTCTTTCATATCTCCATATGATGATAGAAGAATGAGACCCCAAAATGAGAGGAGCTTTACTAATGTTTAAATTCATTGTGCAGAGGGAAGGCTGTTCAACCATAAACCCGTAGTGGTATTTGGACAGTGGATGCTCCACGCATATGACTAGAGAAAAAGATTTGCTGGAAAATTTCAAGGCCAAGGAAGGGCCCAAGGTAATTTTTGGGAACTCCCACTCTAGTCAAACCAAAGGGAATGGTTTGCTTAGGATTGGGGAAATCTCATTTTCTAAAGTAGCTTATGTTGAAGGACTTCAACATAATCTGATCAACAATAGTCAGCTGTGTGATGGTGAATACAGAGTTGTATTCACTATGTCTTTGTGTCATATAGTTAGCTCTAAGACTGATCAAACAGTTTTGACTGGTCTCAGAAAAGGGAAGGTATATGTTGTATACTTTGAGTATACAAAGTCTGAGATCTGCTTGTTTAACTCCCAGTTAGAAAATAGTGAGTTGTGGCATAGGAGACTTAGTCACCTTAACTTTAAGACCATAGCTAAACTCTCCAAACTCAACCTAGTCAGGGGTTTACCAACTAGTAAATTCAATAAAGACCACCCTTGTAGAGCCTGCCAACTAGGTAAGCAGATCAAAGCTTCATTCAAACCAATTGGTAAGAATGATTCTCCTAGAATCCTTTTCCTGTTGCACATGGACCTGTTTTACCCGATCTCCACTCAAAGCTTAGCAGGAAAGTCCTAAACCTTAGTCATTATTGATTATTTCTCTAGGTTCAGCTGGGTGTTCTTTATAAAATCTAAGTCAGACACCTTCAAGATCCTTTCAAGATTCATCAGACAGATTCAATCTGAACTCGACACACATGTTGTTGTGATCAGAAGTGATCATGGCACTGAGTTTGTGAATCAGTTAATGTGTAGATTCTGTGAGGATGAAGGTATAATACAAAGCTTTTCAGCACTAGAACCCCCCCAAAAAATGGGGTGGCTGAAAGGAAAAATAGAACCCTAATTGAATCAGGAAGGACATTATTAGCTGAATCTAACTTGGCAAAGTCCTTCTGGGCTGAGGCAGTAAATACTGCAAATTATGTTCTGAATAGAAGTCTCATCCACAAGACAAAGTTGAAGACTCCCTATGAGTTGTTGGAGGGAAAGACACCTATAGTCACTTATTTTAGAATTTTTAAGTGTACTTGCTTTATCCTCAACAATGGGAAAAGTCATCTTACCAAATGTGACAAGAAGGCCGATGATGGGATATTCTTAGAATTTTCCTCATCAAAAAAGGCCTATAGGTGCTTCAATAAAAGCTCTCTCCAAATTGAGGAGTCTATGCATGTGGTCTTTGATGAAACAAACATGGTTTAAAAGGGGAAGGAAACTTCCACCAGTTCTATTCTGCAGGAAGAAGACCAACTAGCAAAACAAGTTGAAAGGATTAGCATAGTGGACCATCCATCTGTGTGTCAGGAAAAAGGGCAACAGGATATTGACACTGACTCTAGTGAGGATTTTGCAGCAGATGAAGAGGAAACAACAGCACCTGGACTACCAACCACAGACATTATTCCAGTACATGAGGCCGAAGTTCCCACTATCATTGAGCAAGTGATAGCTCAGGAAGAAGTGCAGATCCTAGATCACTCAACAAGATCTGGGATGACTCAAAAAGATCATCCTCCAACTAAAGTAATAGGAAACTTGACAGAATTAGTCAAAATAAGGAACCAACTCACAAGTGAGACAATGCTGCAATGCTTCCTTTCTCAATATGAACCATAGAAGTTTGAAGAAGCAGACGGCGACCATCATTGGATATCTGCTATGCAAGAGGAACTGACCCAGTTTAAAAGGAACAAGGTCTGGACTTTGGTTGAAAGACCAAAGAATTACCCAGTGATTGGCACAAAGTGGGTGTTAAAAAAAATGGACTCAACTGGGGTCATAATCAGAAACAAGGCTAGACTAGTGGCCCAAGGGTACAGGAAGAGAAAGGCATTGACTTCAACCACACATTTTCCCCAGTAACAAGGTTGGAGGAAATCAGAATGTTCCTGGCATATGCTGCCCACAAGAAGATCAAGATATACCAGATGGATGTCAAGAGTGCATTTCTCAATGGGAAACTACAAGAAGAGGTGTATGTGGAGTAGCCACAAGGTTTTGTAAATCCAATTTTTCCCTCTTATGTATGTAGATTAGATAAAGCACTATATGGTCTAAAGCAAGCTCCAAGATCTTGGTATGATACCTTATCTACCTTTCTCCTGGAACACAACTTTGAAAGAGGAAAGGTGGATAAAACTCTTTTCACAAGAGCACATAAGAGCAGCTACTACTTGTGCAAATATATGTAGATGATATTATATTTGGATCCACGGATCAATCTTGATGCAAAAGGTTTGCTTAGCTAATGCAGTCAAGATTTGAGATGAGTAGCATGGGGGAATTATCCTATTTCCTTGGTCTCCAAGTTAAACAAAATCTAGATGGCATTTTCATATCCCAATCCAAATATACCAGAGAACTCATTAAAAGGTTAGGGATGGAGAATACATCTGTTATGAAACCCCCATGGCTAATAATGTTGTTTTAGATAGAGATGAACAAGGAAGTCATTTGATAAGAAGACTTACAACGCAGTCATTGGATCTCTTCTCTACTTAATAGCTAGCAGACCTGATTTAATGTTTGCTACCTGTATTTGTGCAAGATTTCAGGTTGACCCAAAGGAATCCCACATGAGTTCTGTCAAAAGAATTCTCAAATATCTGAAGGGTACCTAAGTTTGGCTTATGGTAACCAGCTAAATCTGGATTTGAATTGATTGGTTATTCAGATGCAGACTATGCTGGATGCAGGCTTGATAGAAAAATCACTTCAGGAACATGTCAGTTTCTGGGTGCTAGAATAATATCATGGTTTAGCAAGAAGAAAACCACAGTCTCCACTTCTACAGCTGAAGCTGAGTATATAGTTGCAGGAAGCTGTTGTTCACAAATTTTATGGATGCAAATCAATTGTTAGAATACAACTTTTCCCTTGCCAATTTCAGAATTTATTGTGACAGCTCTAGTGCAATTTTAAAAGCTTCCAATCCTGTTCTCCACAGCAGAACTAAGCACATAGAGATAAGGCACCACTTTCTCAGAGACAATGTAGAGAAGGGTAAGATCAACCTTCAATACATATCTACTAACACTCAAAGAGCTGACATCTTCCCTATGCCTCTTGATGAAAGTAAGCACGTGTTGTTCATCAATGCACTAGGGATGCTTGATGGAGTTTTGTAGGTCCCCTTGTATTATGTATAAAGATCTATTTTCTATAGAAAATTATTTCTGGGAAAAACAGCAAATATCTTAAAGAAAATCATAACTGTTTAATCAAAGTTGCATCGAATTCAAATTGAAGTACCGACGACTTCTACTCGACGCCAGCTTCAAGAGCTCTCTAGAACAGATCCTTTGAATACCACTCGACGTAACGTCGAATACTTGTCGATGCATATGTCGACAACATCATCGATGACTATATTTGAAGCCACATCGACATCAACTCGACGCTCCGTCGATTTGATAGATCGCTCACATTGACATATTTTGGTGCGCTGAATTTCGCTCTTCTCGACGTTGATTTGAATAAAACCCTAAGTTGCGATGACTCATCTACTCAAAGCAACTTTTGCGTTTCATTCCATTGTGCGATTCAAATTCTCTCCCTCCTGCTCTCTTCCTTCTTCCCTCTCTTCATCTCTTCTCTTTATTTCAGTGTAGGTTCTCGCAGCATCCCAATGGCATCTTCGTCAATTTAGCAAGATATTATTGAGGCTGTCGATCTTGCCCTCGAGCCTGTGTTATCCAAGTTCGGTTCACTTTATCTTGACTTCTCAAAGGATTGTTATTGCAAAATATGCTGCCAACACAAAAGGTTGCAAGACCTTACATCTGAACTCACGGCTTTTGGTAAGGAAGTGTGATCGGAAGTTGTGCCTGATGAAGGCTTGGTATCTTTCTTCAATGATATATAGCAGGGGGAGAATTGTACCAGCAGGCAGCAACCTCTCCAAGATTTTGTCTACACAACAACAATCCCTATCTCCTTCATCACTGAAGGTGTTGAATCCAAAATTGCACCTCCGCGATCGACGCTAGAGAAGCGAAGGAAAAGCGGAGGCCGCGAGTTGTCAGTTACTATTGATTAGGAGGAATTAGATCGCTGGTAGTGGTCGAGACCGAACTTCGCCTGTCATGGCGAATTCCACTCCTGTGACGGGCTTTCCCTTGATTTAAGTAAAGTGATTACAGTGGATTACATGGGAAGGAAATGAGAAGCTGGCCGGTCAGACAAACCACAAGACAGTGAACTCGAGACCGCAGCTCTAACAGGCAAGCTCTAGGATTCGAGTGTGTGTATTGGGAAAGTCGCCACCCCTATTTATAGGCTCGGGGGCCTGCCCAAACGGGCAGGGATAAAATAACCTCCTACCCGGATACAGGAGAATCGGACAGGGAGTGACGAGATGCATAAGAGAAAAAGAAAGAAGTCGCGCAACTTGGCGGCTTGAGCTCCGGATCTGCATTGGCTGGGGATTAAATGTGCTGTGATCAAGGCAAGGAAGCAACTCGGGCGGCATCTGACTTGAGATCGCGGCTTGACTTATGGACTTGGTCTTGATTGTAGCTTTCCTGATGACGACCTGACCTCGATCAGACCGCTCGGCTTGATCTGGTGAACTGAGAGACGTTACTAAGGAAGAGCCAGGCGGTCAATGTTTCAGACCGCCCGGTCTGAATCGTTCATCATACTTGTAGCGGTCTTCTGGGTAAACATAATCCCTGCATATTTTCAAATCTCAAGGAATTTCAAAAATATTAGTTCTAGATGAAGACCGCGCCCAGTATTTTCTGGAGTCTATAAGAATCTCTGAATGCTCTCCACTCTGCATAACATTTTTGAAAGCACGGGGTGCTACTCACCACTTGCAGCCAGGCTTTTTCAAGACTAGGCCCTCAATCAGAATGGATCTAATGTCGATGATTACAGTTGGCGAGGGGAAGGGTGATGACCACAAGAAGGAGGATGACCGAAAAAATAAAAAGAGTCGCCGCCGTGATAAGCCCGGGCGGACTGTCCCAGAGATACTTCCCCCCCCCCCCCCCCCCAAAGTCGCAAAGAAGGAGCAATCTGCCACTTCTGAAGAGAATGCCGCCAAGGAGAAGAATGTGGAGAAGGTCGCTGAGGAGAAGGTCGCAGAAAAGAAGGCGACTGAGCTCGATGTGGATCGTTCTGATCCCCTGATCAACCCGCCTGCTTCTTCGCACACCGCTAGCAACAAACCCTTGAATGTGGAATTTTCCCCGTCTGGGGTTCTCCACTTGCATGTAAACAATGGAGAGGAGGGGGTAGTTGATTCGCCTAAAACGGGCAAAAAGGCTTCCTCTGCGGTGGTAATCATAGAAGACAATTCCAGCTCACCTCAACAAGCCGATTCGACTTCTACTAAAAAGAGGAAAAGGGCCGAATCGGCGGCTGAGAGAATCATGAGAAAAATGGGGCAGCCGAAAGCCAAGAATCGGGCAGATTCTAAGAAAGCGATCGTGGATAGCCTCCAGGTTAAACCGCGCGATAAGGAAGTTTCTGAGGGGGAGGTTACTCCTTCGAACAAGCAGGATGTCTTGGCTCCTAACTCTACGAACAACATCACAGTCAACGATATCCTGAAGGAGATGGATACATTGGAGAAGTAGGACAAGCTCCTCGAAAACTCGACGGTTACTAGCCAAGCCAGCCAGCCTGGTGAAGACGTGATCGTTCCTGATGAGGTCGCGCTGAAGAATACCTCTTTTGAGGAAAGCGGAATGAAGCTGATGAAAATTAAGGTCGAGAAGCTGAGGGAGTCTCTGGACAAACCGCAGCCATCGAACCCCTTCACCCAAGGTAAGCATGATATAGATTACCATCATGTCCGCTACTTCAGGTCGCGACCCCGAAAGAATGACCTGATGCTGAACGCTCTTCCGTGTTACTTTCCATCCGCGATTCAAACTTCTGCCAGTAAGAGAAGGCAGAATGAGCAGTTTTGGAGGGAGCAACGTCGAAGAATTGACCCTGAGCAGTCACGACGGCCTGTGCAATCAGGCATTTAATCTTGCAATACTTTGTGTTGCGTTATTTGCTTTCAACTGTGCTGACCGTGCTTTCATTTGTAGATAACCTGAAGCTAGCTATGAAACCGGGTGACTTGTCGGCCAGCCTCCCTCCGCTTTTCCCTCCAGCGCCAAGCTTAGTACTGAACTTGAACTCCGGTCAGGTGGAGCTGACCAACTTCAAGTGTCTTCTTGACAACCTGAAAGAGACGGTGAAGGAACTTGAAGATGGGGAGGAGGCCACTCAGACTGCACTGGAGGCTGAGAAGAAGGAGCGGATGGAGAAGGAGAAGATGTTGTAGAAGGAGAATGTTGCGCTGACCGCTCGGCTTGAAAGTGGAAGAAAAGAAATTCGGAAACTACAGAGAAAAGTATCTACATCTGAAAAGGGATGTTGGCGGAAGACGGCGACCCGCCAATGTTGGTGAAGAAAGGCCGCGAATGTCAAGCCGCCCGACTGCTGGGGAGACCTCAAATCCCCTTCCGGTCAGGGCGGACGATCCTATGATTGACGAAGCTGTCACGGTACCTCTTGCTCGTACCATTCCCTCAGCGAGGGTAAAGCGAGATGTCGGGCGGCTTCATAGTACCCTTCACAAACTTCATGTTAGTGTCAGTCAGACGTACTCGCTACTTCATGTTAGATGCCTGATGAGTCCTGATCATATACACATTTATGGACTCATCCGGGCCGTTATTTTGTCAATATCACGCACTTTAGCCTTATTATAGTCTATATTTGATAACCCATGCTAGGTGCACATTTAGGCCCACTTTGGTGTGTTTTCGTGTGTATTATCTTTAGTAGTATTCATATGTTGTTAAGTGCCACTTTCAGTGGCTAGATCTGTGTTTGTGCTGGAATAGGAGGCGTGCAAGTGTTTCCGGTGCAATTCTGCACAGGAACACTGCGCACGATCACTTGTTCTAGTGCGCACGACCACCGGTCGTGCGCCACTAATCGTGCGCACTTAACCCTTTTTCACGAGTTCTGTCTGGTGCAGTGCGCACGACCATCGACTCCAGTGCGCACGACCATCGGTCGTGCGCCACTGCTCGTGCGCATTGACCATTAAATTTCTGAGTTCTGTTTGCTGTAGTGCGCACGACCATCAACTCCAGTGCGCACGACCACCGGTCGTGCGCCACTGGTCGTGCGAACATTGTATTTTATAATTTCGTCTCTTGCAGGTTCTGTCCAGGCAGTGCGCACGATCGCAGAATTCCAGTGCGCACGACCACTGGTCGTGCGCCAATGATCGTGCGCAGTATTCAATCCAGCGCCTATTTAATGACCTGATCGCGAATTAGGTCGGGGGGACGCAATTTGGCTCCGTTCCGTCCGCCGTTTTCGCCGTTTTCCGAGGGATTTCATCCCCTAGGCCTCCTCCATCATCCAAGGGCTTGAAAGAAGGGTTCCTACACTCACTTTGATCGCTAATGAAGAGGTTCTTCGCTTGAGACGTGGCCGGATGGTAAATCGCTGGAGAAGACGGGTTCATTGGGAGGTGTGACAGCCCTCCTCTACCCCGGACGCAGTTGGGACCGAGTTAGGACGCGGATTGACAACCTGGTGCTTCCTACCGTGAATCTACAATGAGACTCCGGATTCGGTCGTATCTCTCGCCCTTTTTCCTCTACTTATGTGGTTATAGTGTTGTATTCTCTTTATATCGATGATGAACGCTATGAATGATGTTTAAGATTGCTTATTTCATGATTATGAAATCATTTTGTTCATTTGTGTTAATGAGGTACGCCCCGATCGATTTTCCGCTCCATTACCATGTCCGGTGCCGCACTAGCAATTGCTAGTGGCGTGCTCGTTGAAGAGGTGTTTGCGACCCTCAATTCGTTAGCCTTCTCGCCCATCCGCCCTTTCGACGCAGCGCGCTCAAGGCCTGCCTAGTCTCCATCCCGCCAATCGAAGCATTGCATAGCAGCATTGCATAGGAGTAGGCATAGTATTTTATTTAATTACTTGCAAACCAAACCACCCATTCATTGTAGCATCGACTAAGGACTTCGATCTCAAGTCCTTCCTCGAAACCTAACTCCACCTTACTGTGTTCCTCAAGAGACCGACACTCGGGGATTTTCCCCATTATTATTACTTGCGCGACCGGTGCACTTGCCGAAACTATCGCATCAATGCCGCGCAGCTTCATAGTACCCTTCACCAACTTCATGCCGCGTGCCTTAACCTGGATGATTCTTCCTCTGGGCATCGCTAGTCGTCAGCGGCTTTAATTTGAGAACAATGTTGTAATAATTATTTATTCAGTCCTTTGGACATGCTGGTTGTTGGATATTTGTTAGACAATATTCTATTTTTTGATGTCTTCTTATATTCATATAATCTGTGCGGCTTGTTATTGAATGCTTGCGGACTATGCCTTTGAATTCCTTGAATATTGTCTGTGTTACTTTGCAGGTCGCGCGACTTGTGATGTATGCTTGTGGTTTTTCTGTCATCTATTTATGATGATGTCGGTTGCTGACCACGCGGACTGATCACATGGCCTTAACAATTTTGTTTTCTGCGAATTTGTTTTTTGCTATGTTTATTCTTCTAACAGAAGGTCATGGGGTTAAGTGAGCTCAGTCGTGGCTTGGTTCGGCTATATGCAAACCATTGATTCCTGTTGTGTGATACTTTAGAATATTTTTGATATCTACACGTCATACGACTTGTGTATATAGTTCATGGTATTCCTCTGTAAAACTAACCATGTAGGTTGCTGACCGCGCGGCTAGAGTATATGTCCACAGTAAGGTTTTACTATATGCAGATCATTGGCTCTATAAGTAGTAGCCATTCTGGATATTCATTCATCGATTTCCAAATGGCGCGGGCTAAGAGCAAGTCGAAGCGGACTGACAAAGTCCAAGCCGTCTGGACTGATGCGGCTTCTGCCTTCCATTCTACTGACCATAAAGAATGTCGCTTGACTAAGGATGATTTGGATGACTTCATTAAAAGACACATGGTCGGAAGTCATCTTCTCGCGTGGATTATGCTACGCGATGAGTAGATTAACTCCTCTTCTCCTACTCAAATCGTTGTACCCATCGACCACTTAGAAAATGGCTTCAAGATTCCGCCACCACTTGAAGACATAGCGATTTTCGACCATTATGGGGTTGTGCCCAGTCAGCTCCCACCAAATTCGATCGCCTCCATCTACAGCTTCATCTCCTACTTGTGGTCTGAAGGAGTCTGATTCTCCATCGACCTGTTTAGGAAGTTTTTCTCCGTGCGGCCTATCCCAGATGCCGGAACATCAATCTTCATGGGACACCTTTACTTTGGGTGCAGGGGACTGAAAGTCATCAACTTGGCGAATAAGGTCACAAGCTGGTCGAAGAGGTATATAAATTTTGAGAGCCAGCTCGGGCTGTTACAGGTCAACCCGTTGGTGCGGGATGAGGCGGCCTTCCGGACAGCTGATCTTGGAAAAATTGAGCTGGAGACCTTCAAGTTCCTTGAGAACGAGCGGCTCTATATAAACCATTACATCTCGCTGTTCTCAGAGTTGTAGGATATCTGCTCCGAAGACAGTAAGTTTCTCACAACTCATTATTTTGTGACCCTGCGAACTGTCTAACTAAACTTTTCACTTTGCTTTGCAGTCTCTTTCATAGTCCCAAAGAACAAGCCAATCAGCCCGGCCGTTCCGGTTCTGACTCAAAGGGAGAAGCGGCGAAGGAAGAGCATGTCGTAGTCTTCCGAGGAGGAGGGCTCGGCCTCTTCAAGCGAGTTCGAGCTTCTCCATTCTTGCAGTAATCCAAGAGTCCTGCGGGGCAACCCGAATATACTCTGACACCAGGATGGTGATTGCGTGCAGGTGTCAACCGTGCTCCTGTACTGGGGGAGTGAGAAAGTTAGCCGCCATGCATTAGCCGGGTGCTGCTATGTATGGCCGGAAAATGCTGAAGAAGCTAAAGGAGGTTCCGGAGGAGGAGCTCTTCAGACTGGCCGCACAGGCGGGCGCATGGGGCTTTGCGGCCAATCACTTCATGGCCTTATCGTATAAGCGGCTAATTTCAGCCCATACATACTTGGAGAAGAAAATTGCTGAGCAGACCAAAGAGATCGCGCGGTTAAAGGAAACCGTGGCGGTAAGTTATCCGATGAATATTTGTGGAGTTTGTTTTCCTCAAACCATGCGGTCTAACCCTTTTTCTCTTTTTTCAGACGCAGTATGATATAGAAAATCCATTCTTCCAAGACGAAGTCTTCCCCCATATCGCCAAGGGGATTGATGCCGCCTTGAACACTTTGAGAAGTCGCGACGGTCTGTCAGCGGGCTTCAATGATTTTCGCTTCTCGGATGTGTATCCTTCCTTGAAGAAGATATTGGATGACATTGACCGCAAGGCGAAAGGAAAGGAAAAGGTCAGCAGCTCGGAAGAGGATGATGACGACGAGGATGAGACCGCCGCAGATGATGAAAATGTTGCGGTTAATGAAACCGCTGCAGATCAAGAGGCTGCTGCTGACGATGAGGTCGCTGCTGATGATGGAGAGGGTTCATCTTCTGGAACCGATACCTCTGGAGATGGGGCCGATCGGGTAGGAGACCTGAAAGTTGAGGAGTCAAGCAGCAGTTCGTCAAGCTCCTCGTCGGACAGTGGAGGCTATTCGCCCGATGTCGACATTGAAGGTGGAGGAGATTCAAGCTCTCTCATGGAGAAAAGACTAAGATCGGGCGAATAGTGTTTTGTATCTTGGAATTTTCTTTTGTATAACCGACTGCTTGATTTTGTTATCCGGTCGGTCAGAATGATGTAAATATACATTTTGAAAATGACTGAACACATCCTGGGTGATTAATAACTCATGTTCCACATGGATTTGAGATAGAAGCATCAAGTCGTGCGATTACGTCTTGAGTAGCGCGACTACTTATAAGATAATGAATGTCCACTAGCAATAAGTAAAGAGAATAGTCAAAAAGACGCGCGGTAAGTATACAATCTGGGCGACCAATAATTAATACATGAGTAATATTCATTATTGCAAGAGTAACCCATGGTCAGTTCCCTGTGGACGGCTTGATTCCAATTGAGAGTGGAAACCGATCGGTCAATATTATGATTGATACCCTGTTAGAATCACTGCCTTATGGCATTTTATGATAACCTGTTTTCTAGCTTTTACGGCTAGATTCATGTTAACTGATTGGTTAGTATATTAAGCTGCTGTTTATTCAAGCCGAGCAGCTTAATGAGTTCAATCATCTGGTCTTAAAACTTATATTATGTTGTTGTCATACCTGCTTATCCCAAGCTGGTCGGTTTAATATATCAAACTGCCCGGTCTCTAGGACACCTGTTAAATCCTTCTTTCTCCTAAATGGTCTTACAGGACCATAAGAGAAGGAATAACTTCCTGTAAAGAAGTAAAATGATTACAGGCTCAGATGACCAAGTGGGCAGGTGCTCTTAGGTAGCTGCATTGCTTTCCTCAAGTGGTCATAAGAGTTGTAGAGATTTCGATAACTTAACTACTCTCTATCCTAAGGTTACAAGTCATGTTGATCAATTGGGCAGGTGGGCCTAGGCGGCGAACATTGCTTTCCTCAGAGAGATCAACTCAGTTGTGGGTCCCCTGTAGGCTCCGCTCGAGAGTTCCTTTAGGAGTATTCGATGGTCACAGGCTAAGATGATCAGTTGGGTAGGTGTGGTTATGTCGCGGGGGCTTTACCGACATTGCTTTCCTCAGTAAGATCATCAAAGCTATAACTATATCCTTATCGGGGCACGTTAGAGCTAACAGTCAGCTGGACCTCCCTTGATGCAGAGGTGTGTTAGATACCGTCCGGGATTCAAGATTTTGAAGACCACCGCACGGGAATTGGCAAGCTTCCACTACACGTGTGAGAAAACTCCCTACTACATGTGATCTTCATTGTTTTATGCTAATGACTACAATCTGAGGGGGTTCGAGCAGAACTTGGCGATGTCACCAAGGTCCAATGAGGGATACAAGAAATGTAAAAAGTCACCAGACAAGGAAAAGTGTCAGTATAGGGCTTCTCATTGAATATCCAAAAAATGCAAGTGATGAAAGAACATTTAAGGATAGAAACGTTTGAGATCATCACCGCTCCAGGTGCGTGAGATGTCTTCTCCATCACTTGTCTGTAGGCGGTAAGCGCCATTTTTTTAGTACTTCTTTGATGATGAATGGCCATGCCCAGATAGGATTCAGTTTTCCAACCGTGCCTGTCCTGGCGGCATTATCTACTTTTCTTAGCACGATATCACCAACCGTGAATTGCTTAATTCTGACATCCCTGTCAAAATAGTTTTGCCATTCTTCTTTTCACCTCTTCCTGCCTGATAGTAGCTTCATCTTGAAGCTCTTCAGTTAGATCCATGCTATATTTAATCCCTTCGTCATTGGATTCTATCCATGCTTCACCTCCTTGCTTGGCATACATAACTCTAGAACTAACTACTTCAAATTCTATGGGAACGACTGCCTCCGAGCCATGAGTTAATTTGAATGGCGTATCCCTCGTGGCTGAAGATTGTGTAGTCCGGAGAGTCCACAGGATGGAAGGAAGTTGTTCTGCCCTGTTCCATTTTTTATTCAAAACTCATTTCATCAGAAGATACTGGATTTGTTTATTTGCTGCTTCCACCTGGCCATTACTCCTGGGATGATGTACTGAAGAGAACCGTAGTTCAATGCCGCCTAGTCGAAGAAGTTGATCATTTCTGAGTTGTTGAACTGAGGACCTTTGTCGGTAACAATTGCCATCGGAACTCCATGTCGATAGACGATTTCTCCCCAGATAAAATTTCTAATAACCTATGTTGTAGTTTTTGCCAATGCTTTCGCCTCAATCCACTTGCAAAAATAAATGATCATGACGATTATGAAGCGACGCTGGCCGCTAGCCATCGGAAAGGTCTGATGAGATCCATTACCCAAACTTCAAACGACCATGGCGATGTTATTGATCTAAGTGTCTGAGCAGGTAGATGTTGAAGCGGAGCAAACTTCTGACACTGAACACATCGTTTAGTGAATGCCTCGACAAATTTCCTCATGGTTGGCCAAAAATATCCCTGCCTCAGGATTCTCTTCTCCAAAGTTTTTGCCCCAGAATGGCTACCGCATTCTCCTAGATGTTCCTCCTGGAGTATGATTGGAACTTCTTATTCAGAAATACATCGTGCCAGAGGAGAAATGAGAGTCTTCCTATACAAGACTCCCGGCACCAAGCAATAGTAAGCTTCCTTTCTTCTGAATCTTCTTCTATCCTTGATGGATTAATGGAATTCCCCTTTTGTTTAGTACAGCTCGTAGGGATCCTTCCAAGATGGATGCTGATCAATCTGCATTAGCTCCCCTTCTTCCGTTGCTGGATGGAAAAGTTCAGAGGTTACACCCACTGATGGAAGACCGAACTTCAATAATTCATCCGCTTCTTCATTCTTCATTCTTGGGATATGTTCTATGATGAACGATTTGAACTTCCTAATTTCTTCTTTAGCCAGTAGCAGATATTTTCTTAACATTGGCTCTCTTGTTTCAAAGTTCCCCAAAACTTGTGAAGCCATTACCAAAGAGTCGGTTTTGACATGCACATGCTCTATTCCTAGCTCCCTTGCAAGTCTCAGACCGTCCAAGAGTGCTTCATACTCCGCCTGATTGTTTGTGACCGGGAAGAAAAAATTGATAGCCTGTTCAAGTTTGATGTCGTTTGGACTGATTAGAATGACTCCAGCTCCCACGAAGTTTTTACCGGAGGCTCCATCTACATAGATAATCCATGCCAAAGGGGATCTTTCAACCTGTTCGGGACTAGATTCTGTCGTATCAACCAGGAAATCTGCCCAAACTTGTGCCTTGATTGCTGTTCTGGGAACGTAAGACATTTCAAACTCGCTCAGCTCTATAGCCCATTTAGCCAATTTCCCCGAATGATCTGACTTTTCCAGGATACTTCTTAGCGGATGATCTGAAACTACTTGAATAGGATGGGCTTGAAAGTAAGGGTGAAGCCTTCGTGATGACATGATCAAAGCTAGAGCTAGCTTTTCCAAAATTGAATATCTAGTTTCCGCATCCTTGAGAATGTAGCTGACATAATAAATTGGAAACTATTTCTTCTTCTCCTCCCGAACGAAGATAGAACTCACTGCATCCGGACCAACACCCAAATATAAGAACATTATTTCCCTTTCGCAAGGGCTTTGGAGTAGAGGGGTTGATGTTAAGTGTATCTTTAACTGTTCGAAAGCGTTGGGGAATTCTTCGTTCCATTCAAATTTAGATCCTCCCCGGAGCGTTTTATGAACGGAGTGCTTTTATCTCCTGATTTGGAAATGAATCGGATTAGCCCTGCCAACCTTCCTCCAAGTTGTTGGACCTCTTTCAGATTACGAGGAGGGTTCATATCTAGTATAGCCTTCACCTTATCTGGATTTGGTGCAAGGCCATCAGGAGTGAGGAGATACCCAAGAAACTTCCCTTTATTCGCTCCAAATACATATTTCAATGGATTTAATTTTAACTTGAACCTCTGTAGAGTAGCGAACGTCTCTACGAGGTCTTTCAAATGTATTGAGAAGGTTTTGATTTTTAAATGGAGATCATCGACGTAGACTTCGAGATTTCCCCCTTTCTGTTGCTTAAAGACCGTATCCATCATTCTCTGATACGTTGCACTCGCATTTTTAAGGCCGAAAGGCATTACGAGATAACAATAACACTCATTGTTCTTAATAAAAGATGTATGCGGGATGTCAGGCTTATTCATTTGGATTACCTAGAAAATGCATCTAAAAAGGTCATGAAGTTATACCCAACCGCAGAATCTACGAAAACATCTATCCGAGGCAAAGGGTAGCAATCTTTGGGGCATGCTTTATTGAGCTTTGTAAAGTCTACACACATACGCCACTCCCCGCCACCCCCCCCCCCCCCCCCCCCGATGTTTTCACCATTACAACATTAGACATCGAGGTGGGGTATTGGATTTCGGAAATAAAATTGGCTTTAAGAAGCTTGACAACTTCTTCTCTAATGGGCACCGCCAGCTTAGTCGCCACCTCCCTTTTCTTCTGTTGAATTGGATTGAAATCAGGAGAGACGTTGTGATGATGTAAAGCGACATCCAGATCCACTTCGGGCATATCCTCCGCCGACTAGGCAAAGACGTCCAAGTTCTCCAAAAGGCAGGAGATTAGTTGAACCTTCTCCTCTTCTGATAGATCCGCATTAACGACCAACTTCTTCTCTTCCCCTTCAGCAATGGGGACCTCTTGGGTTACCTGGGCAGGTTTCGGGTGAGGCCCTTCTCGATCCTTACTCTCTTCCACAGCTTCTGGAGGCCTAGCAACTTCAAGGATTTCAACTGGAAGTTCAGGAAGTGGAATGTTAGTGATCATGTTGACAGTTCGCATGTAGCATTCCCGAGCTACTTTTAGATTGCTCCGAATCTGATATTGTCTTCCTTCAGCTGCAAACTTAGGGCTAAATGGAAGGTAGACACCACCGCTCTGTAGGAATTCAGAATAGGCCTTCGAAAGATGGCACAGTAACTGCTCGGGGCATCCACAACCACAAAGTTGATCAACATTGTTATTCCACCTAGAGATACCAGAAGCTTTACACAACCCTACACTTCCTTCCTCTCTCCCGAGAAGACGTAGAGGGGCCCTTTGGTGGAAAGCAGAGGCTTTCAGGTCTTCAGGGCTACAAAAGTTGGGCAAAATAGAAGGTTGACTGAACTGCCCGTGTCAATCAAAATCTTGTGTACTATGTAATTCTCGATGATGGCTTCGATCACCACAGCATCATCAAAAGGATTTGCATTTGGAGTAAGGACCTCTTGGACAAAAGTAAGGATTGAGCTTTTAGGAGCAGATGTTGAGGTGGCCTCCACTTCTTGCTTAAGGACCTACGCAACACTTGATTTGCGGGAGGACTCGGGTCCATGAATACAGTATATGATGCCAAGAGGACCTTCGTCGTTCACCTCGATGCATACTGTTGTAGGATGAATATCCTCATAGCATCCGACGTCTTCCACATCGACACATTCCTAGGTAACCTCAGCTGCTTCGTTTCCCTAATCAGTCGGTAGTTCAACAGGCACTTCTTTCCGGATCAAGCCTCGGAGCTTTCCTTCTCCCAAAAGCCTTTCTATCAGCAAGCGGAGGGCCTGACAATTCTCAGTCAGATGCCCTCCCTCTTTATGGTATTCACAGAATAGGTTCGGATTACAATTTTGAACATCTGACCTTAGGGGACCAGGCCTCTTGAAATTTGGCCTTTTTTGAAGGATTTGGACGACTTCGTCCATAGTGACGTTAAGGGGGTGAATGATTCTTACGAATCATCATGTTTGATGGATGGAGCAGCTGGAGGTGGATGCGCAGTATATTGTGGCAGATATACTGGCATTATTTGCGGAATGGTCATGGATGGAGCGGGTGCGGCGGCCAACGGCGGTTTCTGATCTTGAAACCGTTGATGGCCAAAGGATGGTTGTTTGTGCCTGAAGTTTCTCCCCGTCTGATCACGGGGTTCGAAAACGGGCTGAGGTGGATGGTGGTATTGTGGTTGATGAGTGGAAGAAGAGTTGGGTAGATCCTTGTCGTTAAGCAGCTTCGCGACATACCCGGGGTTACTCTTTTCACCCCTTATGAACATATTCGCCAAACTTATCATCTCTTGATAAGTTTTTGGCTCTCTGATGTTGGCTTCGAATTTCAATGGGTCTTCTCTCAGGCCATGAATCAGAGCAACCCGATATAGTTCAGGATCCTCATTCTGGAACTCCATGATCCCTTTCTGGAAACGGTCAATGAAACAAGCCCAAGTCTCGTCTTCATGTTGCCTTATTTCGAAAAGGGCCGCGAGGCCACTTTTCCTTTTCTTCGAGGTAGAGAATCGAAGCAGAAATTCTCTACGTAACTCTGAAAAGCAGCTGATGGATCGAGGGTGCAACCCATAAAACCACTCCCTTGCTTGTACATCAAAAGACGTTACAAGGAGCTTTCACTTGGTGGCATTGGTGAGAGTTCTCAAGGCGATGGCCGACTCAAAGGCCTGGAGGTGAATAGCTGGATTAGCTTCTCCGTTGAATGTCAGCAGACGTGGCTCCCTGAAGTTATTTGGGGCTGGCACCCCTCGAACTTCATCCACAAATGGAGAAGTCTCTTCGACGTCTTCATAGAGAAGAGGGACAGAATAATAAGCCGCCGGGGCTTCGGCTACTCACAGACAAGCCGCTTGGTAGGAAGAACGGACCGCGAATTCTGGTGGACAGGCCATCGGGTAAGAGAGGTGGGTTGCATGAGAAGACGCCCCCTAAAAATCTAGAACCCGAGCCGGCATGCTTTGAGCGTCCTTTTGATAGAAGGTTTGCCGAGCTACAAAACCTTCTTGAAGTGGTTGGAAGTTGGCGACTTGCGGTAGCGGGTACGGAGGAGGAGGAGGGACTGGAGTCACCACCTGGTTAACTGCGTCTTGCTGAGGAACTAGCCGCCCGGTTAACATTGCCAAGGCCTGACTGATCACCTCTAGCCATTGATCAGTAGCCTTCTGAGCCCGCTCGGCTTCCCGCTTAGACTGCTCCAAGGCCTTCCACAGAGAATCATCACAATGGTCGGAGCGGTCTCTTTTAGGGAACTGGCGGTCTGACATCTTATCAAGGATTTCACTGACAACCCGCAATTTGAAGGTCGCGTGTTTCTGTTTAATTCAAAATTGCGCCTCCACCATCGACTTTAGAGAAGCGAAGGAATAGCGAAGGCTGCGAGCTATCAGTTACTATTGATTAGGAGGAATTAGACCGCTGGCAGCAGTCGAGACCGGATTTCACCTGTCACGGTGAATGCCATTCCTTTGATGCGCTTTCCCTTGATTTAAGTAAAGTGATTACAGCGGGTTACAGGGCAAGGAAACGAGAAGCCGGCCGGTCAGACAAATCGCAAGACAGTGAACTCGAGACCGCAGCCCTAATAGGCGAGCTCCAGGATTAGAGTATGTGTCATGGGAATGTCGCCGCCCCCTAATTATAGGATCGGGGGCCTGCCCAAATGGGCAGGGATAAAATAACCGACTGCTCGGATATAGGAGAATCGGGCAGGGGTGATAGGATGCAGAAGAGAAAAAGAAAGAAGTCGCGCGGCTTGGCGGCTTGGTCTCCCGATCTGCATTGGCTGGGCTTGAAATGTGTTGCGATCAAGGAAAGGAAGCAACTTGGGTGGCCTCTGAACCTAGACCGCAGCTTGCCTTCTAGACTTGGTCTGGATTGTAGCTTTCCTGATGACGACCTGACATCGATCAGACCGCTCGGCTTGATCTGGTGAACCGAGATACGTTACTAAGGAAGAGCTAGGCGGTCAATGTTTCAGACCGCCCGGTCTGAATCATTCATCATACTGGTAGCGGTCTTCTTGGTAAACAAGGAGAGCCAGATGTATCATTTAAACTACAGCTTCCAGATGCAACCATTCAGGGGGATTCATCTTCTCCAAGAATCCTGCCCTTTCCTCAGGGGGAGTCATCAACTAAGGGGGAGATCCCTCTAATTTCAGATGATCGGGCCTACCTCAAGTCTCTACAAGAATTTCATGAAGACATTGTACCATCTATCCCTTATCCTCTTTCTTTCAAAGTGTCCTCTGAAGATTCATCCACAACACTCTCTCTAGTCAAGATGGTTGGTCAAGTTCATGTTTCATCTGATCCAGCACCAGCTCAACCAATACCTCCAGTTTAACTTCCACCTTCTGCTCAGGTTTCACCTGCTCCAATTCACCAACCCATTCTTCCAACACCTATTTTCAGGAGAAGACCTCCATATAGAGGTGGAGGAAGGGGAAGAGGAAGATTGCCCGTTTGGGAGAGGTACACAAAAGAATAGAGGAAGGAGTACAAAAAAGAAAAATCATATTACAAAAAGCATGCAAGGGTTGAAATTCCTGAGAACATAATGAATACTTACACCAATCCAGAACTTGACAAAGCCTTAGAGGAGATTGCTGATAGAGAAAGGTATGAATATGAGACAGCCCAAAAGGAGCTTGAAGGTAATAATAATAGGTTCATTGACATTCTGAAAAAGAGGAAAAGATGTTGTTGAAAAGGATGAGCTGGCCTGAGCAATTCCAATCAAATCTACTCTGTTTGATCATTCAATGTATACTACAAAGAATCCCTAAGCCAAAATGCTAGAGGAAATAGGGCAACTCCATAGAGGAGGTATTGGGTGCTATCCAAAGGATGCAGTACAACTTCCCCTGAAAAGAAAGAAAGGAGGAAAGTCACCTGAGGAGGAGATAGAGAAAAAGAAGATCATGTTTACAAAAGCCTCAACTTCTGGGAAGGAACAAGCAATTGTTGATAAATTACAAGCAATGGCTGATGAATCAAATCCTGACAAAGAACCTGAATCAGATGATGTAAACCTATAAGTCATAAATCTGATGACAGCCATAGTCTTTGGTCTTGGGATCACACTAAAGGATTTTCATCCTAATACTGAAATGGACCTAGAAAAACTGTTCAAAGGTCATGGAAGAATACAGAAGAATCCATAGAAAGCTACCCCAACAAACTTTAGATATGTGGAAAAGAAATACATAAGGGTATATGAGGACTTATTCATCTTTCTCAAAGAAAGGAAGTGATATTTTCTTTGGTAATCTATGATAAACTTCTATTGATCATTAATCAGATACCTTCTCTACTTTTCAGCTCATCTAGCTTGTTAATTTAATGTCTATATGCTGTCTTGTATGTATTTTTGTTTATGAAAAGAAATAAGTAAAATCACTTTACTCAATCTGTAATATTTGTTAAGATAAATAGGGGGAGATTGTTGGGAAAACCTCTTTGATTTAACTTAACAAATTACCTACAAAGTGATTTTATCTCATAGGATAAATTACCCATTTTATAGTGATGGTAATCTGGTCATTAGATGTCTTAGGATGTCACACTCAACCTAGGGTGTCAAGACCACATCTAGAGAAGCAAAATTGGGTAAAGTTAACATTTGTGTCGAATAGAATTCGACGCAACATTGAGTTAATGTCGACGCTACTCTGACTAGAAGTTCAAGTGGTTCACCCTTCGGTCGAAGTAATTCAAGTCAACGTTACATCAAATAGATATCGACGTAGTGGCCATAAGCCAGTCGAAGTACTTTGAGAAGTCGACGCAGCTTCTACTTTAACTCAGCGCAGAAGGAAGTATCTGTCGAATCCATTTAAAGTTGCCGCAACGTCGACTTCATCTCGACGCAGATAATGAAGTTTAGAGCCATCTCATCAACTCGACGTTTACGTCAATAAGGTATCAACGCAACATCGCCAAGCAGAATTGAATCAGAGCAAGGATGAATTCGAAGCTGCTCCTACAAGAACTTGAAGCTGCGTCGATAAGAGAGGAAGAGAACTCGACGCTACGTCGAATACAGTCTGAAAAGGGAATCCTTTTCAGCTATCTTTTTGGACCCACTCTCATGGCCCACCTCACTCAAGACTGTTCTCCAACGGCTTATTTGGACGTGTATAAAAAGTTTTCTTGGAAACATGTTTAAAGTTGGTGAACGGGTCGGGAATTAAAGAAGGAAAGAAAGAGATTGTCCAGAGCAGAATACCTTTTCAGGTCTTACTAGAAAGGGAAACAAATTCAAATTTGAAGGTGGACAATAAAAGGCAAGAGAAGAAAGAAAAGGGTAGAGAACTTATCACAATCGACAATACTGTTCTATTTGGTCTCCTCTTCTTCTTCTTCCTCAGGAACCCTATTAGATCATACATAGAGAAGAAACAACTACTGCTCTCCATCTCATAGAACAGAGGATCTAAAAGCTGCTCTTCATCACAATCATATAGCAGCAATGATCTCAATCAGTGGAAACAGAAAGGACCTGACATCCATAGCTCCTGCAATACAACACTATCATAAGCAAGGAGTTAATCAAGAGCAGATCCAGTGAAAGATTCAAGAAGCTGTTCTTCATACTGCCTTCATATGAATTCTGAAAACAGAATTCTTACTCTCCTCCCCTTCTTTCTTTCTTCTTCTCATTCCCTGTACAAGAGTTTTGAGAATCCCTCTTCCAAAGGATTCAATGGTTCAAGATCTCCTTATCAAAAGATCAGGTGGTTCAAGATCTCTTTATCAAGAGATCTGGTGGTTCATGATCTCCTTTTAAAAAGATCAGTGGTTCTAAGAGTCTCCTTACCAAATGACTCAGGCATAATTGGTAGATCCCGACCAGGTGGTAGAAGAGGGGAGTACCCATATTTTGGGGAACCTCTACAAAAATCGGTGTGTCTTCTGGATTGTTTATTTTTTGTGCTATCCCTCATAGCTTAGATTACTTTACTATTTTTCTGCTTCATATTTCAGCACTGTTTTATTCTAGATAAGTATTTGTTGAAATATAACACTTAGGTTTTTATTGTACTTGCATAGCTAAGTTAGAAATAAATTTATATCTCTATTCATCTCCCCCCTCTAGAGGATTCTCAGAGGCAGATTGTGCACTTTCAGTCACCGTGTCGCTTGGAAGGATTGCCCAAATGGGTAATGGAGTGGATGGAAGAACAATGAGGGTCGCAATCACCTCTTCACCAAGCACGCTCCTAGCAATAGCTAGGACGGCATTATTGTAACACCCCAAAACATTGAAGCAGAATTGGGCTGCTGGGAGCTAGCGCAGGCGGTAGTGCTACCGCCTGGCGCTAGCCATCTCGACGGTTGCTAGCCGTCGAGACGGAAGCTTTAAGTGTCGACAGACGCTAGCGGTCAAGATGGAAGCTAGCGCAAGCGCTAGCGCGCGATACAGATCCGTGATTTGAAATTGTGGCCGTCAAATCCTTATGTTCTTAGATCCGATGGCTGGATTTAATCCGGGATTTCTTATGCCTTGACCAGAGGAGATATTCTCTTTATTTCTAAAGTCTTATCTCTCTTCAAGCTTAAGAAAGAGGAAAGCCAAGGAGGAAGAAGAAGGTGTCTTCCACCATTGACGGAGCTCCGAAGCTCCGAATTGCGAGCCGTTTACAGATCCACGGAGTGCAGCCTGGTGCGGTCCTTTTCATCCGTTTAGAATCTTGGATCCTCATGGTGAACAAGAAAACGACAAGGGTAACGATCTTCTACTTGGACAAGTGAAGTCCTCCTTTTTATGGCATGTTTGCATGGAAAATCCCCCACCGATTGGTGGAGAAAAGGGAGTTTTCCAGCGGGTTGATCGTTTCGATCCCCTTTGGTTACTTGCATTAGCATCCGGAATCGTAGTACGGATATAGGCATTGTGTGTGAAACCCATCCGGACAGGTTGGTCTGGATTGGTGATGCCTATAGTGATTAATTATGCCGGAGAAGATTCTGTGATTTGTTTGCGCTATTTTCAGGTTCTGTGTACAGTAGAGTGCTGCAGGGAGTCCTGGAAGTAACCTCCAGGAAATACCCGAAGTTGTGGGTGGATTCGGAGATCTGCCACAACCGCCCGGCTCTAGTGCTAGCGCGCGGCGGTAGCTCCTAGGGAACTGGTTGTGGAGGTGTGAAACCACCTTTCGTTATTTGGGCCGAGGGGAAGCTGCACCCGCGTCGCGACGTTTGATTCCGATGATTTGAGCACGGGCAAAGCTGAACCGAACCCGCTCCCATACCGAATCGGTGAAGAGGTAGCTCCTCGGTGCACCATATGATGTTGGGATTGGTCCGTAAGGCAAGTTAGTCTTGACGGTCAAAGCTCATGCGAACTCTTTGTTTAAGGAGTTGTTAGGTGTAGCTCGGAGAGTACACCGTGAGAGTGCCTTGAGAGCACAAAATGTGTGGCCGTGCGTGCCCACGTTGGTGTTGATTGCTTATACATGTGGTGTTTGAATGTACCTTGACAATCTATGCCTATATTGTATGCCTGCAGGGAAGGAGTACCACCACCACGGCTTTAGGGGTGGGGTCGTTATAATTTTGGTCAGCTTTAGCTGACCGGTTACCTGTTTGCGACGTTTTGGTGGATCGTTGTTGCAGGTGCAGGTGAACCAAGCGGGAAATAGCGGGCGGTGGCCCTTTTGCTGTGTTGGACCTCGAAGGCCAGCCTTTTTTCTGCTTTTCATGTATTACCGGCCTGCGTGCCTAAGTATGTTTTGGAGTTTTGTACTTTTTGGAAAGTAAGGCCTTAAGGCCGTAACTCTACACTTTATTGTTTCATTCCTGTGATAGTGGACTATTCTAAAATAAATGTTAAATCTTTATGCTTCCGCTTATGTTTAGTATACTCTGGTGTAGTTCTTTTCTGTATATCTCCTTTTAACGCCTAGCTAGTTTGGTTAGTATAGCGTGGGGTCTCGGCCGGACCTACTGTTATATTATTCGTACTGGAAGGGTGTTACAATTTGGTACCGGACTTAGGGCGCGATCCGTAGTTTAGCGAATTTGGGACGAATTCCTTTTAAGGGGTGGTGCGCACGGGATGTGCATTCACCTAAAAAGACAAAAATTAATAAGAATGTCAACTTAGGAATGGAAAAACATACTTGTTTGTGGAACCTGAGCGTTCCATGATTGTTGTTTGCTATGTTTTCGGTCACTAAATTGTGTCTTGCATGATTATAGGTGACTAGGAGTGCCACGGGGCAGTCTCGACCCCGTAACACCGCTGAAAGTAGTGGGTCGGCTGAGGTGTCAGCGACCACTCCTCCTGCTGAGATGATCAGGTTAATCACTGAAGCGGTCTTAGCGCTGATCAACACTCAACCTCAAAGGCTTGCACAACCTGCTATGCCTACTCCGGATGTGGCCCCGGTGGCAGCTGCTGTAGTGGAACCTGCAGTGGAATCGAGGGTGGAGATCCCTGTACCATTGGCTGTAGTGGAACCTGCAGTGGAGCCAAGGGTGGAACGTCGAGTTGAGCGAGTAGTTGTTGCGTGAGCGCGTGATCAACAACTTCAGCACTTTCTAAGTTTCCATCCTCCAACCTTTTCGAGGAATGGATCCTTGATGAGTCCCAATTATATACATATTTTCGGACTCATTTGGGCCGATTTTCTAGTCTTTGCACCACACTTTAGGCTTGTTTTCATTTATATGTACTATTCCATGCTAGGTACACTATTAAGCCCATTTCGATGTGCAATTGCATTCCTTGTTGTTGGGGGTAAGCACATTTTGCTCCCCTTCCCTTCTTTTATGTATTTCTGTGATGGACGTGTATTCCCAGCTGGTATATCTTATTTGCAGGTGACCTGATCCTCCCGTTTTCCCCCAAAAGAAATTTCTGTGCATATCGCACGGTCGTGCGTTTCCTTGACGCACGGTCTGTGCGGTCGTGCGTTTGTGTCTGGGAAGAAAATGGGGCGTCAGAGTTTACTCGTGCGTTTTCACGCACGGGCAGTTTGCCCGTGCGTGAGTAAAACGTACGGTCGACCTGTGTATTCTTGATTTCAGAGCGTCAGATTTTGCCCGTGCGTTTGTACGCACGAGCGGTGTTGATCGTGCGTGAGCAATTCGCACGGGCGACGCAGCGTCTTCCCGAAGTCAAGTCTTATCATTTAATAACGCATGGTCTACGCACGGTCGTGCGTTCGACTGTGCATGACCATTTTCTGATAGAATTTCTATTTAAGGCGCAGGTCTTGCCCTATTCTAGAACGACCATTCTGCTCCGCCGTATTCGAGTCATGTTCGCATATTCTGCCCCCTGCATCATCTTCCACCACCAGGAGGTGCTCCGGGCTTGTTCTTCACGCCAATCTTGAGTCGGAGCTTCCTCTCGGCCTCCTCCTTCATCCTAGAGCTTCAAAGGAAGATCTAGCCGCCATTACCATCAAGCAAGGGGAAGTTTGCAACCTTTACCGGATCGTGAGACGAAGAAGACAGGTTCATTGGAGAGTCGTGACAACTCTCTCTACCCCGGACGTAGTTGCGGACCGAGCTTGGATGCAGATTGACAACCCGGCAATTCCAACTGTGAATCTACAACGAGCCTTCGGATTCGGTCGATTTCTTGCTTTGTTCTTCTCTTATTGATGTGTATGTAGTTAGATCTAAATATTATGATGAAGTGGCACATAAACTTGTTTGTATTTCTATATTTCATGTCTATGTGAAATGCTTTTGTGGTTTATGTGATTTGAGGAGCGCCCCATTCCATCCTCCATCCTACCGTCGCGTTCGTTTGTCGCACTAGCAATTGCTAGTGGCGTGCTTGTCGAAGAGGTTCTTGCGACCCTCATTCCGTTTGCCTACTCGTCCATCCGCCCTTACGAAGTAGCGCGCTCAAGGCCTACGTAGTTTTCATCCCGCCTGGCGAAGCATTGCATAGCGGCATTGCATAGGAGTAGTTATAGTATTTTCTCTTTATTTTCCACAATCCAAAACCCTCGCTCCCGCATCCATCCGACTAAAGGACTTCAATCTCATGTCCTTCCTCGATAGATAGCTCCACCTTACTGTGTTCCTTTGAGATCGATACTTGGGGATTCATTCCCATTTTATATTCCTTGAACGATCGGTATACTGTCGTTTTGTGCCGCAGTCTAGATAACGCCTATAGCGGTGTGCGAGATTTGCGCATCAATCCTCAACGGAGGCGGAGGACTGGATGTCAACGGTTAGAAAAACTCTAATGGCGACAACAACGGAAGAAGCTATGATGGTCACCCTAGCCACCTTTCTCCTTAATGGAGAAGCAGAGCTTTGGTGGGTCGAGCAGGAAGTGCATAGGTTTAAAGGCAAGGAGATTACTGAGATCACTTTAGCGGAGTTCTCAAAGTCGTTTCTTCAGAGGTATATTCCTTCTGCCCAATGCATTGCGTTGCAGAACCAGTTCTTGAAGTTAACTCAAGGCGATAGCTCGGTGGACGAGTACTTGCACGAGTTCACTAGATTGGGCCGCTATGCGGGGTTTTTGGTGGAAGATGAGGAAATGAAGACGAACAAGTTTTATGAAGGTCTTCGAGATGAGTTGAGGCTGCTCCTTGCAGGCCCAATGACGTTTGGCTTCCATGTGGTGGTGCAAAGCGCCAGATCTCTGGAGTTGGACATGAAGAGAGTGCAAGCACAGGGCGTGGCAAAGAAACCCGAGTTTCATGCGCCGGCCTCTCAGTCCAAGTCGGAGTTCAGGAGGAACAAAAGGAAGTTCAAACCGGCGGAGCCAACTCGCTCAAATGTGTCGGGAGATACGACAGCATGTAGCCCTATTACATGTTTCACCTACGGGAAGGTGGGACACAAGGCGCGTGTGTGTAGAAGTGGTCCCCCGAAGCCAAAGAACTGAGCATTGGACTATGCTCGTGCTGCGGGTCATACGGAAAGGTGTAAAGCTGCGGAGTCTTCTGCTTCCCAGCACATTCCGACCCAGACTAGAGTTTATTCGCTTGGCCAGCAAGAAGCCATACAAAAGACTGATGTCATCACAGGTATGAATTAAATGTTAGCTTTTACATAGCTATGTGTGATTGATACCGTTGTGCGACCTTATGTTTTATTTGTGTGCAATTAGGCTTCATCCTAATTTTCAACTATCCGACGAGAGCTCTATTTGATACGGGAGCATCGCACTCTTTTTGTCTACGGGCTTCGTGGTGCGAATCGGAGTGCCGTCAACCATAGCAAAAGATAAATTGGAGGTCGTGCTACCTAACGGGTCTCGCATGAGTGCGAATAGGAAGAGCCGTTTGAAGGTGCGGATCAGAAATCAGGATTTCGACTTGGAAGCGTCGTTATTACCGTTAGCTGAATTTGATGTGAACTTTGGTATGGACTGGCTCTTGGAGCAGCGAGCATGCATAGATTGCAATTCAAAGGAGATCACTCTGGGAAAGAACACCGAAGATGAAACCACGTTCGCAGGTATGCGAGGAGCAAGCAAGACACTGATGTCTGCTCTCCAAGTGGTTAAGGCGATGAGAAAAGGGGCGGAGTTGTTCTTTACCCTGCTGGAGGCTTCGGAGCCAAAGCCCATGTTATGCGATGTCCCAGTTGTAGCGGAGTATGCCGACGTGTTTCCTAACGAACTCCCTGGGGCTCCGCCTAAGCGGCAGATTGATTTATGTATTGAAGAGGTGCCAGGTGGCAAACCTGTGGCCCGCTCACCGTACCGGATAGCGCCAAAGGAATTGGTAGAGCTGAAGGTCCAATTGCAAGAGCTGCTAGAGCAAGGCTACGTACGTCCGAGTTCTTCTCCTTGGATTGCACCAGTCCTCTTTGTGAAAAAGAAGGACGGGAGCTTGCGTCTATGTATCGACTATCGAGAGCTGAATAAGTTGACCGAGAAGAACCGTTATCAGATTCCAAGAATCGACGACTTATTCGACCAACTGGTTGGGTCGACGGTATACTCTAAGCTTGACTTAAGGTCTGGCTATTATCAGCTTCGTATTCGGGATTGTGACATTCCAAAAACAGCGTTCAGTACCCGCTTTGGGCACTATGAGTTCACTGTTATGCCGTTCGGTCTATCTAATGCACCGTCGGTATTCATGGACTTAATGAATAGAACGTTCCGAGAATATTTGGATCAGTTTATGATCGTCTTCGTCTACGACATTTTGGTATACTCTCAGTCAGAGGAGGAGCATGCAGAGCATCTGCACGCGGTTTTGAGCACCCTGAGGAGGAGTCAACTATATGCCAAGTTCTCCAAATGCGATTTTTGGCTATCGTCAGTAGCATTCCTGGGTCATGTTGTTAGTGGGGATGGAATTGCGGTTGATCCGTCAAAAATAGAAGCAATCCGAGCGTGGCCTGTGTTGAAAAACGTAGCGGAAGTTCGAAGTTTCTTAGGACTGGCCGGCTATTATAGGCGCTTTGTGGAGAACTTCTCGAGGTTCTCACTCCCTCTCACTAAACTGACTAGGAAAGGTCACAAGTTCGATTGGTCGCCTGAGTGTGCACGAGCTTTTGAAGAATTGAAGAGCCGTCTGACCACGGCGCCCATTCTATGCTCGCCATGTGGTACGGAAGGCTACGAAATTTATGGTGATGCCTCGGGGAGTGGTTTGGGTTGCGTCCTAGTGCAGTTCAGAAAGGTAATTGCCTACGGCTCCCGAAAACTGAAGGTTCATGAAAGGAACAACCCGGTCCATGATTTGGAGCTTGCGGCTGTGGTTTTCGTCCTCAAGCTTTGGAGGCATTACTTGTATGGCGTGAAGATCGATATCTTTACTGACCACAAGAGCCTCAAGTACCTGCTAGATCAAAGGGAGTTGAATATGCGTCAGAGGAGGTGGATGGAGTTCCTTGGGGAATACACCTTCGACATCAAATATACTCCTGGTAAGGGAAATGTAGTTGCGGACGCGTTGAGTCGTCGGGCTCCTGCTCAAGCAAATTGGATTTTGATGCACGATGAGCATCTAATCCGCAAGCTAGAAGATATGGAGATCATTTATGTCGATAGAAGAGCGTCTCCTTCAGCATGCTTGAACTGGATGGAAGTTCAATACGACCTTGCCGACCGAGTTCGACAAGCATTGGAGCTGGATGAGAGCATGAAATGCTATAAAGCGGAGACCGTCGATGGGTAAAATGCTGATTTCTCTTTCAAAGATGGCCTTATGTAGAAAAAGGACAGATTGTGCGTCCAAAATGTTGGCACTCTATGGGCGGAGTTGATGTACGAGGCTCATCATACCAAGTACTCGATCCACCCTGGGAGCACAAAAATGTACATGGATATGAAGAAACTCTTCTGGTGGCCGGGTATGAAGAAAGACATTGCACTCTACGTGGCCAAGTGTCATACTTGCGCGTTGGTGAAGGTTGAATGTCAAAGACCTGGTGGGTTTCTAAAGTCTTTACCGATCCCGGAATGGAAGTTCGATGATATTTTGATGGATTTCGTGCACGGGTTGCCGAAATCGCAACATGGAAACGATGCCATCTGGGTGATCGTAGATCGATTGACGAAGGTATCACACTTTATTCCGAACCGGAAGGATGATTCTGTGGAAAAGCTGGCAAAATTGTACGTCGATAACATCGTATGGTTGCACGGGATTCCCCGTAGCATCGTCAGTGATCATGATGGGCGGTTCACATCAAATGATTGGAGGCTGATTCATCAATTATTGGGTACCAAGCTAAAGTTTAGCACGGCCTTCCACCCGCAAACGGATGGACAGGCTGAAAGGACCAATAGGACGATGGAGGACATGCTGAGGATGTGCGCCCTGGACTTCGGAAAGAGATGGGAGGACCATCTCTATATGATTGAGTTTGCTTACAACAATAGCTACCAAGCAAGTATAAAGATGGCACATTTCGAGGCTCTTTATGGTAGGAAATGTCGCACACCGTTATCTTGGGCTGAAACGGGCGACACTAAGTTGTTAAAACGCAAGGACATGGATGAGGCAAATACATCATTTCGGGCTATTCGGCAGCGGTTTCTCATTGCCCAGGATAGGAAAGCAAAATACTACAATGCAAATCACCGGAATGTCGAGTTCGCCGTTGGCGACAGGGTTTATCTCAAGATCAAACCGTTCAAAGGAGTATCGAGGATCCGACGCTTGAAAAAGCTAAGTCCGAGGTACTTAGGACCGTTCGAGATCTTGGAGCGCATTGGTGAAGCTGCCTACCGGCTTGCTCTATCTTCGGAGCTAAGCGGGCTTCATGATGTTTTTCACATTTCTGTTTTGAGGAAGGCTGTGAAAGAGACTACTCATGTTGTTGCGGTCAGCGAAGATGGTGGGCTAGCGACGAAAGTCAAACCCATTTGCATTGAAGACACTGAAGTGAAGCAGTTGCGGAACAAGTCCATTCGGATGGTGAAGGTCCGTTGGAACAACTGCGGAAAAGATGAACTCTCTTGGGAAAGAGAGAAAAACATGCTTGCGGAGTACCCCGAGCTTTTCCTGTCAGGTATAATCTTTTTGTACCTTTCTGTTTTCGGAATTTCGGGCCGAAATTCTGTTAAGGGGGGTGGAGTTGTAACACCCCAAAACTTTGAAGCAGAATTGGGCTGCTGGGAGCTAGCGCAGGCGGTAGTGCTACCGCCTAGCGCTAGCCATCTCGACGGTTGCTAGTCGTCGAGATGGAAGATTTAAGTGTCGACAGACGCTAGCCGTCGAGACGGAAGCTAGCTCAGGCGCTAGCGCTAGCGCCGGTGCTAGCGCGTGATGAGACCCAATTATATACACATTTATGGACTCATTTGGGCCGATTTTCTAGTCTATGCACTACACTTTAGGCATGTTTTCGTTCATATTTGATATTCTATGCTAGGTGCACTTCTTGGCCTGATTTGGTGTGTTTTTATGTTTATTCTCTTTTGATAGCCTTATCGTATTGTTGAGTGCCACTTTCAGTGGCCTGATTAGCATTTCTGTAGGAACAGGAGTCGTGTAGGTGTTCCCGGTACAATTCTGTACAGGAACACTGCGCACGATCACTGGTTCTATTGGGCACGATCACTGGTCGTGCGCCGCTGATCGTGCGCACTTAACCCCATTTTATGAGTTCTGTCTCGTCCAATGCGCACGACCACCTACGATAGTGCGCACGACCACCGGTCGTGCGCCACTGGTCGTGCGAACATGTATTTTATAAATTTCTTACATTGCAGGCTCCACCCAGGCAGGCGCACGATCACAGACCTCCAGCGCGCACGACCATTGGTCGTGCGCCACTGATCGTGCGCACTGTTTATTCCAGCGCCTATAAATATTCCTGCTCGCGAATTAGGTTGGAGGCTCCGCAATTTCTTCCGCCAGTCCGCCGTTTCCTGCTCCAGAGCGCCCGATTTCGCCCCTCCATCGCCGCCCACCATCGGGAGGTGCTCCGGGCTTGTTCTTCACGCCATTCATGAGCCGGAGCTTCCTCTCGGCCTCCTCCTTCATCCTAGAGCTTCAAGGAAGGTTTAGCCGCCATCGCCATCAAGCAAGAGGAAGTTTGCAACCTCTATCGGATCATGATACGAAGAAGACGGGCTCATTGGAGAGTAGTGACAACTCTCTCTACCCCGGACGTAGTTGCGGACCGAGCTTGGACGCGGATTGACAACCCGACGATTCCAACCGTGAATCTACAACGAGACTTCGGATTCGGTCGATTTCTTGCCTTGTTCTTCTCTTATTGATGTATATATGTAGCTAGAGCTAACATTATGATGAAGTAGCACTTAACTTTATTTGCATTTCTATACATTTCATGTCTATGTGAAATATTTTACTATTTGAGTTGCTTGAGGTGCGCCCCATTCCATCCTCCATCACGCCGTCACGTTCGTGTGCCGCACTAGCAATTGCTAGTGGCGTGCTTGTCGAAGAGGTGCTTGCGACCCTCATCTGTATGCCTACTCATCCATCCGCCTAGCGAAGCGTGGCATAGCGGCCCGTGTAATCCATTCGCCCTATGAAGAAGTGCGCTCAAGGCCTGCACAGTTCGATTCCGCTTGCCTACTCGTCCATCCACCCTTGCGACGCAGCGCGCTCAAGGCCTGCCTAGTCTCCATCCCGCCAAGCGAAGCATTGCATAGCGGCATTGCATAGGAGTAGTTTAAGTTGTTTTCATTTATTTTCCACAAACCAAATCCCCCATTTCCGCATCCATCCGCTCGAAAGGACTTCAATCTCAAGTCCTTCCTCGATAATAAACTCCACCTTACTGTGTTCCTTTGAGATCGATACTTGGGAATTCATTCCCATTTTATATTACTTGAACGATCGGTACACTGCCGTTTCGTGCCGCAGTCTTACTACCGCCTATAGCGGTGTGCTAAGATTTGCGCCATCAAGTTTTTGGCGCAGTTGCCGGGGAACACAGTCGTGTAAGTTTTCTGGAGAGGGAGAACCTGAGAGAGAAGCCCTTCCATTTGTAAATTGCATTCCTTTGTTTTATTTCCTCGTATTTTGTTTCCTGTTTTTAATTAGGTTGCTTTAGTAATTTTTGTTAGGTGTAGTATTTTGCACAATAGCATTTTTATTTTTTGAATCGTATTATCTTCACACTATGTGGGCACATCTCAATATCCGTTGTCATTGGTGTAGAGATACCTCCCACTCTAGTGATGAATGTCCTACGGAGAATAGTAGGCATAATTCGTATAGCCCAGCATATGGAGCACCGACTTCGTCTGGTACTCCATATGATGCGCGTAAGTCTTATGGCTACTCTGCTGAGCCTTTACCGTCATACTTCTTTTCGGCTTCAGCCCCCGCTGTGCCAAAGAAGCCCGCAAGATAGTGCCGGTTTTGTCGGAGTACTGATCATGTCTTGAAGGACTGTGCCGAGTATCTTCGCCAATTGGACGAGGATGACGAGCCGGATATCCGCATCGTCGCAACTCCTAACTCTGGCGGCACACCTTCAACATCCGGTTATGTGTCTTTGTCACCGTCACATCTTGAAGGGTATGGCATGGACACGATCACCGGATGTGCGGCTGATCTATGCACCGACATTGCTGAATTTATTCTCCATGTGCATCCACCACCTCTAGTGGATTCGATTCTTTGTGAGGAATCGGTGCTCGAATTTTATCCGAGCATTATTCTTCCCCCTGTTGTGCATACTACATTCGTCTCTAACGACATTGTCGATGATGTGTCGCAAGAGGAGGCTGTTGATCTTAGTATTGTACCTACTCCTATGGAGAAGGACAACCTTCTAGGTGAAGAGGAGTTTTCCTCAACACCGGTGGAGGAAGTCCAAATCTTAGGCATGGCCACTGTTGATCCCGCCGAACCTTGTAGCATTGAGGACAATGCAAACATTATTTTACTTACCCAGCCTGACGGGAGTGAGTCCAGAACCACTCCCCCGATTTTTGATTATTTATGTTCTTCGTCTTGTTTATTTCTCGATCTCCCCTCTTCATCCGAGCCTGTGCAGGTTGAGTCTTCACAGGTACCCCAGGAGGACTTGGAGCTTAATGCTCAAGTCAATTATGAGGGCATCCTCTCATGTGAGGAGGTTGACTCCCCCTCCGTTGAGGAAGCTCCACTCATTGCTTTTCCTCCTGCCACCTCCCTGTTGACGACACCTTGCTAGGCAAGGATGTGTTTGGTGAGTTGAGTGAGGATATCTCCTCCTCTTCTTGATTTCTGTTTCCTCTACCTGCGTTATGTAGGTATTATTATTATTTGGGTAGAGGAGTAACTGTTCTGTCGCCGTATCGGTACCCGCTACCGACACGCGTATTAGAACAGTTACCTGTTTATTTCCTTTTTCATACGCCCATTAGCTAGAACCTTTAGTTTTTGAATAAGTCGTGCTGGGATGACAATAACCCCAGTAGTTATCTTTCTTTTCTGCATTTTTATTTCATCTAATCATGTTTAGTTAGTAGTATTTTTTTTTTCAGTTTTCTATTTTCTTTTGTTTCTGCGGAGCTGACCCCTGCAGGTATCGTTTCTGGATGGCGGACGCTGCGGCTCATTTTAGCTTACACGCCAATCTTCTGGTGTGCTCATTTCTGAGCACTGGGTACTCTCTTTCCCTAGCCTTTTCTGATTTTCATGTCATATATTTTATAGATTGTTTAGTTTAAGTCTGGGGGAGAGCAGTTTTTGTGCCCACTCACGTGCACTCTCGCATAGCATGCTAGAAGTACTTTTATTTTAGCTTATTGGAAATTGTTGTTCATTTTCATTGCACACCACAGCACCCACTTGAGCGCGCTTAGCCGTTGGCACGTCGCGAGTTGAATTTGTCTTTTTGTGTGATTTGGAAAATCATTGTGCTGGCTTAGGATTATGAGGCGGAGTAAAATGTTGACTCCTGTAGTGCTCCTAGTCGAGTGCTCATGTCTCGTTTAGAAATTCGTGTAGATTCAATTTCTTTTTATGCTTTTAGTTTATATTTTTTTTTCTATTAGCGTAAATATTGTTTACTACACTCAAAAATTGGTGAATCCGGTGTGAATCAAACGGTAGCATAGGGATGTGTGTAGATGTTCGTTAGCCTCGTATTGCCCGAGTCGGGAGAAAGGATTATCTTTCTCGGTGGCTAGAACTTGCCCCAAGCGATTCTTTAAGCATGGGTATATGGTTAGTCAATTGCGTGAATGTGATATAGGCCATCATTTTTGCCCGGTTGAGCCTTTGTGCCCACTCCTATCGCTTTATCCTTGTCAGCCCAGTTGTGCCTACCCTTTCTTTGATTCAGCCCCACTGTTGTCTCACCAAAGCCTAAATGCCAATCCTAGTCGCACACCCAAATCTGAGCTTTAGCTGTTTATTATTTTCATGAGTTGGGTTGTTGATTTGGTGATATGTTTGTGAAGATGTGGATGTGTTCTATTGTTTAGCTGCTGAAAATGATAAGAAAAGAAAAGAAGAAAATGAGAGAAAGAAAAGAAGTGAAAAGAAAAGAAAAAGATATGAGCTTTAATGAAAAATCTGTGTAAAAATATATGTTTGGGAGTAGGCGGTGCACACACCCATGTTGTTAAGTCTAAGTCTGGGGGTGTGGTGCATCCGCGTGTTTTTTGGCTACTTGGATAGTGTTATGCATTTGCTCATTTGGGTTTTTGTGTTCTAAGCCTTCATGTTTATATTTGTTTACCTCACCTAAACCCAAGCCTCAGCTTAAACCTTAAGTCCTACTGACTCACGCCTTGAACCGATCTAGTGTCGTGGGGAGAATGTGACCGGGCAAGCTTATGGTCACCGACACTGATGGATTTCAGTGGAGTTTGTCCCGCATCCCGATCTTGAGCAATGCTCGTCTCAGTGCTTAGTTTACTTTCTCCGTATGCATGACTGAATGATTCACCGTTGTTCACCATTTTGAGTAGTTGTAATATGCTTTTACTCTTGTAGAAATATATAAACTGTTTATATAATCAGAAATCATCTCTACTATTTTTCTCATGCACGTGAGCATGCGACTTCGCATGGTACTCTGTATTGTAATTTTAAGCCATCTACTTTTCTTTCCCCGTTCGCTTAGGATTTGTTTGCTCGGGACGCGCAAACAGGTAAGTCTGGGGGTGTGATGAGACCCAATTTTATACACATTTATGGACTCATCTGGGCCGATTTTCTAGTCTATGCACTACACTTTAGGCATGTTTTCGTTCATATTTGATATTCTATGCTAGGTGCACTTCTTGGCCTGATTTGGTGTGTTTTTATGTTTATTCTCTTTTGATAGCCTTATCGTATTGTTGAGTGCCACTTTCAGTGGCCTGATTAGCATTTTTGTAGGAACAGGAGTCGTGCAGGTGTTCCCGGTACAATTTTGTACAGGAACACTGCGCACGATCACTGGTTCTATTGCGCACGATCACTGGTTCTATTGCGCACGATCACTGGTCGTGCGCCGCTGATCGTGCACACTTAACCCCATTTTATGAGTTCTGTCTCGACCAATGCGCACGACCACCTACGATAGTGCGCACGACCACCTACGATAGTGCGCACGACCATCGGTCGTGCGCCACTAGTCATGCGAACATGGTATTTTATAAATTTCTTACATTGCAGGCTCCACCCAGGAAGGCGCACGATCACAGACCTCCAGCGCGCACGACCATTGGTCATGCGCCACTGATCGTGCACACTGTTTATTCCAGCGCCTATAAATATTCCTACTCGCGAATTAGGTTGAAGGCTCCGCAATTTCTTCCGCCAGTCTGCCGTTTCCTGCTCCAGAACGCCCAATTTCACCCCTCCATCGCCGCCCACCATAGGGAGGTGCTCCGGGCTTGTTCTTCACGCCATTCTTGAGCTGGAGCATCCTCTCGGCCTCCTCCTTCATCCTAGAGCTTCAAGGAAGGTTTAGCCGCCATCGCCATCAAGCAAGAGGAAGTTTGCAACCTCTACCGGATCGTGACACGGAGAAGACGGGCTCATTGGAGAGTAGTGACAGCTCTCTCTACCCCGGACATAGTTGCGGACCGAGCTTGGACGCGAATTGACAACCCGACCATTCCAACCGTGAATCTACAACGAGACTTCGGATTCGGTCGATTTCTTGCCTTGTTCTTCTCTTATTGATGTATATGTAGCTAGAGCTAACATTATGATGAAGTAGCACTTAACTTTATTTGCATTTCTATACATTTCATGTCTATGTGAAATATTTTACTGTTTGAGTTGCTTGAGGTGCGCCCCATTCCATCCTCCATCCCGCCGTAACGTTCGTGTGCCGCACTAGCAATTGCTAGTGGCGTGCTTGTCGACGAGGTGCTTGCGACCCTCATCCGTATGCCTACTCTTCCATCCACCTAGCGAAGCGTGGCATAGCGGCCCGTGCAATCCATTCCCCCTACGAAGCAGTGCGCTCAAGGCCTGCACAGTTCGATTCCGCTTGCCTACTCGTCCATCCGCCCTTGCGACGCAGCGCGCTTAAGGCCTGCCTAGTCTCCATCCCGCCAAGTGAAGCATTGCATAGCGGCATTGCATAGGAGTAGTTTAAGTTGTTTTCATTTATTTTCCACAAACCAAATCCCCCATTTCCGCATCCATCCGCTCGAAAGGACTTCAATCTCAAGTCCTTCCTCGATAATAAACTCCACTTTACTGTGTTCCTTTGAGATCGATACTTGGGGATTCATTCTCATTTTATATTACTTAAACGATCGGTACACTGTCATTTTGTGCCGCAGTCTTACTACCGCCTATAGCGGTGTGCTAAGATTTGCGCCATCAGCGCGCGATACATATACGTGATTTGAAATTCTGGCCGTCAAAATCCTTATGTTCTTAGATCTGATGGCTAGGATTTAATCCGGGATTTCTTAAGCCTTGACCAGAGGAGATATTCTCTTTATTTCTAAAGTCTTATCTCTCTTCAAGCTTGAGAAAGAGGAAAGCCAAGGAGGAAGAAGAAGGTGTCTTCCACCATTGACGAAGCTCCGAAGCTCCAAATCGCGAGCTGTTTACAGATCCACGGAGAGCAGCCCGGTGCGGTCCTTTTTCATCCGTTTAGAATCTTGGATTCTCATGGTGAACAAGAAAACGACAAGGGTAACGATCTTCCACTTGGACAAGTGAAGTCCTTTTTATGGCATGTTTGCATGGAAAATCCCCCACCGATTGGTGGAGGATAGGGATATTTCCAGCGGGTTGATCGTTTCGATCCCCTTTGGTTACTTGCATTAGCATCCGGAATCGTAGTACGGATATAGGCATTGTGTGTGAAACCCATCCGTACAGGTTGGTCTGGATTGGTGATGGCTATAGTGATTAATTGTCACAACCCGCATTTTCCCAAGTATATAATACGTATTATCAGAGCAACGGGAAAATACGCATCGTGATGCCACGCCTGCAGGAGACGACTACAGACGCTCAGGCAAACACTCCTTACGATAATTTTATAAAAGACATATCCGTGTTCGGATTAAAAGAGAAATTTTCATTTTTAGCTTAAGACCGCGTCCCTCGGTCTGGTGGATCATCTAGTCCACAAGTAGAAAACTATACATACGCAGCGGAAAATAGGTTTGTTTCTTTTAGCCTACATGGGCAAGAAAATAAACATTTCCAGAAATGATATGCACATATCTAGGTTTAGTATAGTAAGAAATGATTTTTCTACGAATTTCAAACTATGCGATCTTTATTTAAAAGCATGATATGCAAGAATGACATTTTCTATAATCAATAAAGTAACTACTACATCTTAGCGAAAAGGCTTCCCAGAGAGCAAATAGGTAAAGTACTCAAAGTAACAGCAAAGCGAACAGTAAGTAATCTAAACAAAAAGCCATACGGGCGCCAACAGCTGACACGAACCCGCAGGGAAGAAGGAAAAACAACTCAAGGAGAGACAACAACTAAGCAACTGCCCCATACCCAAGAGGGGAAGGGCCTCGACAGGAGACCCAAACAACGCCGCTCTAACTCCTGCGGCAGCTAAAGACCTGAACCTGATACATTCATAAGAAAAGAATGCCTCAGCCCAAAAGGGTGCAAGAAAACCAAGATTAGCAGCATCAGAAGCAAAAGAGTGCAGGAAGGAAAAACTAAGCAGATAAACATCTATAATCTTACAACAACCCGAGCCAGCTCAAACGAGTGCACTCGGTAAGAAGAAAAGCCTGCACCAGAAGGTAATAGTCAACACAATCAAAGCCCACCACGTGTTCGCCTTTGCGGCTCAGAGGTGATGGTCATACATATACTATCATAATACACATATATAAGCATATATGTTTAAGAACTTGAGACTGATCAGCTCGAGGGAAAAGCGTCCCCCAAAAGAAGGTACTGCGACAGTGGTATCTTCCACTAACGCCCGCAGCCCAAAACCCGGGTCGTGGTCCTCTATCCACTGCCACCCAAAAACCAAATCCGGGTGGTGGTACTATATCCACTGCCACCCAAAACTACCCACCGTGCAAGGCTTTAGACAAAGGTTCTAAATAATTGAATTAAGTTTCAATTAAGACACGGGACATAACCCGAGATATCAGCACCATAACGTCCTAAGAATAGGGTCACAAAGAAATAAACACTACTCAACGATTCATTTGAAAACACTTGGTGAGTCCAAACTTGACTCCCATCGAACTTCTCGAAACAGCACGATGAATAAGGCACGACAGATGAACACTGACCAAATACAAGGCAACTCAAGAATAGAGCATATCTTTATCAAAGGTCCCAGCGAAAGGGATTTAAATGGTTTGATAACAACGTTTAAGATACCCAGGAACACCCGGCAGAAGAACATATAGATATATGAGGAAACAATTCAGAATGAGCGATGAAATTAACAGGAGACTCAACAGGAGCCGACGGGAGAAGACTTATATCAAGTCGATGAGGAGGAATGATTTCAAAGATGACTAGGAGACTTCACTTCAAAGTCGACGGGGAACTTCATAGAAGAAGAAATAGTTGCACGATCATAAGGTGAGCAAACCTTTCTAAACCTAGGGAAATCTTATATTAATGAACATATTTTATCGGGGTTGCATCACCGTTAGAGTGTTGACGATGACCTCTAGGGGTGACTTAAGATTTCAAGACTTGATCATGGAAAGACACTATATAAAGGAATTTGCCCTCCAACTTAAAATAACATAACGACAACACTTAGTGGACTGCATAAGAATGACCACTTAGCCTAATTTAGACTGCAGAAATTTAGCAATGACACTCCACAGATTAGGACTATAGCAGCCGGCCAACAAGGAGGAGTTATAGCAACAACCAAAGCAGTGGTAGAGTAAGGGACAACAGCATAACAGCCCTATGGGCTGCTGAAAATCAGCCCAATATCAACAGTACAAATGCTGTTTTAGGCACAAAACAGTCCAACCCAAGTTCCCTAACATTCCCCTCACATTCTACCAGCAACAACCAATCATAAACAAGGAAATATATGGTAGGTCAATATAGAAGAGAAATGTGTATAAGAGCAATTGTGGAGGTATGAGAATTTGTAGTAAACATCCTGAGACTTCAATACTGCAGCAGCATTTGGTATTGCCAGTTCTAGTAAGATATGGGCATAGGAATACAACATCAAATTATCCATCATACAAAAAGTGATATATATAATCATAATTTATGATATTCAAAAGTAAGAAAATGGGCAAACTTTAAATGCGTGGCATCATCAAAAGCTTTAAAGCCATACATTTTAAAGCAAAAAAAAGAGAATTTATCAAAGCATGCGCAAAAGGAACAGGCACAAGTATTGGCATGAAGAAGAGAATTAGTGTGAAAGAAACATAGGTAGATCTTTAAGGGATTGATTGATTCCAAAAAGGATTCCCTTCGTTCCATTATAACAATATTTTCCCAAAAATTTGACTCTAAATATCGAGTTGCTGAAGGCAGTCAATTATTCATTTTATGAAGCAAGTTTGGCTTTTTGATTTTATATAAGGAAGATTTGGAGTTCTGAAGAAACATGCAAGCCCAGGGAGGCGAAACGAGCAAATAAATGACCTCAACAGCTAGACTACTAGTGTGAGAATATGAATGACCTTGTAACTCAACCAACATTGAAGTATAATTGTTGAACATGACATCCATATTCTCTTATAACCAAAGCTATAAAACCGAAGCAACTGAATGCCACATAACCAGAATAAGCTTGAGCTATGAATCAATTACACAACTTGAATTATCGAGGCTTGCAACCTGAAGTCGACCCACAATTTATATAACAACAATTGAACAAAAACTCGAGAATAGCTTCCTAAAGTGGCTTATATAAACATCATCCTAACACCCATAAGGAAGATCATATATACATAGAAACCCCTAAATAAAATTGAAACCCCCAATTGGTTTAAAGCATAGCAGTCCCCACCTTAAAAACCCAACTGGATAGTGAAAAGAGAATGACAAGTGCAGAGGATGAAGGTGCAGAATTTAGCAAAGAATATACATGATCCGGAACAAAATCAACCAGAATAAACCATCAAGGATTAGCCCGGGATCGGGACAAAGCTAAGCATATAGCAGCTAGCATATAATAAAACCGGACCAATAAAGTGTGCCGAGGAGTTAGCAAATAGAACCACCATAATATTAACCATTTCTAGCTACTCGTAATCGAAGCGCGCATAATTATTTTGCAAGTAATGAAACCCAACAAGAGTGGTGCAAGGCAGCCCAAAAGAAAAGAACATAGCATCAGCCCTTGCTTAGACAAGAATAAGGTGCAGCCACCAATAAAATAACAGCAGCCCCCTCATTTAATATATAACAGCAGCCCCAAATTAGAATAGAAAAGAAGTCAGCCCTCACATTTGGACAAGAAGCAAGGTGCAACCCCCAAATAAAATAACAGCAGCCCCAAATTAGAATAGAAAAGAAGTCAGCCCTCACATTTGGACAAGAAGCAGCCCCCTCTCTAGACAAAAACCAAGAGGCAGAAAAAAGTAATAAACCAATAGCTGCCATACTAACCAAATAGGAGATATCTTCATGAAAGCCCCAAAAAAAATAACAACAAACCATACAACAGCTAGCTGATGCGAGAGGGCCAAACTCATACCATGCAACAGAAGAAGCAGCACACCCACTTTATCAAGACTAAAGGCAGTAAAGAAATTAAGAGAGAGGAGGGGGAAGTGTTTCCTTGCCTCAAATTTACCGGCGACCCGCCGGATCGCGCCGAGCAGAAAGAAAACGTCGCCCGGAACCCTAGCCCTGGCTACGCAAACAACTTTCAGCAACCCCGCCCAAGCCTTAGCGACGGCCTTCGCCTCCGACGACCGGCGCTAACGGCGAGTATCCAAAGCCGGCCGCTCACTCTATCTCAAGAAGCTTGAACCATCGGGGGGGGGGGGGGGGGGGGGGGGGGGGAGGAAGAAGAAAACCACGGCAACCCTTCAGGAAGGAAGGAATGATCGGGTTAAATCAAACCCTTAAAAGACATTTGTATATATATATATACACGATTGATTTATATATATATATATAACTATATGCTAAATAATATTTATTTTATTTTATTTGTTTATATAAATGTAAGTATGTAACTCTAGTTGCTTAAATCCCCCTACATATCACCCTTCCTGTAGGAATACATATTTGCACATATTTACCAATACAAGCATAAGCCTTCATATAAACACACATATATATAGATGTATACTTTTGTATAAAGCCCCCCCTCAATTCTCTCCCCTTTTTTGTATTACATATACAAACATATATATATAATTATACGCATATAGCATAAACGACTCGACGAACGACTACGTTTCTGAAAGATGGTAACGCCCTCACAACAAAACTTCGAATTAATATTTCGTTTTAAATGATTGTTATTACTTCCATTTAAATTAAAAATAAGAAAATCCGGGGCGTTACAGTCACCCTCCCTAACAAAAAGTTTCGTCCCGAAACTTTGCAACATCAATTCAAACCCAAAAGCACAAGGGAGGCAGACTCACCGGGGAACTAAAAGGTTACGAGCACACGCCGCAGAAAGAATCGGAGGAAAAACCCTGCGCGAAAAGCCAACGCTCTCAAGGAAAGACCGATGTCCAGCTAAAGAACCAAACGCTTTACCTTGCGCGCACCCGAAGACTCGCCCTCTAACTGGGGAGTCGACTTCGACGCACGACGCTCTGGAGTCATCGACTGCAATTACGAACGAACACCGCAATACACCTAGCTTAAGACGCAACAGCTAGGAACTAGAATTTCCTAACTCGATACAGACCAGGAAAGAGTAGATACTTGCTCTTGCTGTTACCTTGCTCTGGGAATTTATGAAATGATGTTATACTAAACTTAGGATGATACACCATCATCATATCAACTTATGTGCATATAAAATAATGCATGAATGCCAAATTTTATTCCAAATCATGTGTGTACGAGCGTCATCATGTATGTCTTTAGCTTGACACGTGTGCTAATGCTATGTTATGTGGAATATGCAGTGCTATGCAATCTAAAAAAGGCCTTAATGCATGTTATGAGCGGCGTACACATGCGATCTTATGCATCCCAAACTACATATTTTCGCATGCAACAAAAAAGAAAATCTAATGGACACGCATGCGACCTACGTTATGCATCCCATACTACATAACAGTCGTATGTTGTCACCTATGAGGATCCATATACAAACACATATTATGCATCCCATACTACATAATATGCCTCGTATACTTCTTATCATGCTATGAGTGTAGTGTTCATGCTTCAGCCAAGACATACTGATGACCCTTTGGTGTGTGTATGCAATGAATGACGATTCTCACCAGGCGGTTAACCGGGCCAACCAGACTATCACAGCAACCCGGCTAACCTGGCTCTGATACCAACTGTCACAACCCGCATTTTCCCAAGAATATAATACATATTATCAGAGCAACGGGAAAATACGCATCGTGATGCCACGCCTGCAGGAGACGACTACAGACGCTCAGGCAAACACTCCTTACGATAATTTTATAAAAGACATATCCGTGTTCGGATTAAAAGAGAAAATTTCATTTTTAGCTTAAGACCGCGTCCCTCGGTCTGGTGGATCATCTAGTCCATAAGTAGAAAACTATACATACGCAGCGGAAAATATGTTTGTTTCTTTTAGCCTACATGGGCAAGAAAATAAACATTTCCAGAAATGATATGCACATATCTAGGTTTAGTATAGTAAGAAAGGATTTTTCTACGAATTTCAAAGTATGCAATCTTTATTTAAAAGCATGATATGCAAGAATGACATTTTCTATAATCAATAAAGTAACTACTACATCTTAGCGAAAAGGCTTCCCAGAGAGCAAATAGGTAAAGTACTCAAAGTAACAGCAAAGCGAACAGTAAGTAATCTAAACAAAAAGCCATACGGGCGCAAACAGTTGACACGAACCCGCAGGGAAGAAGGAAAAATAGCTCAAGGAGAGACAACAACTAAGCAACTGCCCCATACCTAAGAGGGGAAGGGCCTCGACAGGAGACCCGAACAACGCCGCTCTAACTCCTGCGGCAGCTAAAGACCTGAACCTGAGACATTCATAAGAAAAGAATGCCTCAGCCCAAAAGGGTGCAAGAAAACCAAGATTAGCAGCATCAGAAGCAAAAGAGTGCAGGAAGGAAAAACTAAGCAGATAAACATCTATAATCTTACAACAACCCGAGCCAGCTCAAACGAGTGCACTCGGTAAGAAGAAAAGCCTGCACCAGAAGGTAATAGTCAACACAATCAAAGCCCACCACGTGTCCGCCTTTGCGGCTCAGAGGTGATGGTCATACATATACTATCATAATACACATATATAAGCATATATGTTTAAGAACTTGAGACTGATCAGCTCGAGGGAAAAGCGTCCCCCAAAAGAAGGTACTGCGACAGTGGTATCTTCCACTAACGCCCGCAGCCCAAAACCCGGGTCTTGGTCCTCTATCCACTGCCACCCAAAAACCAAATCCGGGTGGTGGTACTCTATCCACTGCCACCCAAAACTACCCACCGTGCAAGGCTTAAGACAAAGGTTCTAAATAATTGAATTAAATTTCAATTAAGACACGGGACATAACCCGAGATATCAGCACCATAACGTCCTAAGAATATGGTCACAAAGAAATAAACACTACTCAACGATTCATTTGAAAACACTTGGTGAGTCCAAACTTGACTCCCATCGAACTTCTCGAAACAGCACGATGAATAAGGCACGACAGATGAACACTGACCAAATACAAGGCAACTCAAGAATAGAGCATATCTTTATCAAAGCTCCCAGCCAAAGGAATTTAAATGGTTTGATAACAACGTTTAAGATACCCGGGAACACCCGGCAGAAGAACATATAGATATATGAGGAAACAATTCAGAATGAGCGATGAAATTAACAGGAGACTCAACAGGAGCCGACGGGAGAAGACTTATATCAAGTCGACGAGGAGGAATGATTTCAAAGATAACTAGGAGACTTCACTTCAAAGTCGACGGGGAACATCATAGAAGAAGAAATAGTTGCACGATCATAAGGTGAGCAAACCTTTCTAAACCTAGGGAAATCTTATATTAATGAACATATTTTATCGGGGTTGCATCACCGTTAGAGTGTTGACGATGACCTCTAGGGGTGACTTAAGATTTCAAGACTTGATCATGGAAAGACACTATATAAAGGAATTTGCCCTCCAACTTAAAATAACATAACGACAGCACTTAGTGGACTGCATAAGAATGACAACTTAGCCTAATTTAGACTGCAGAAATTTAGCAATGACACTCCACAGATTAGGACTATAGCAGCCGGCCAACAAGGAGGAGTTATAGCAACAACCAAAGCAGTGGTAGAGTAAGGGACGGCAGCATAACAGCCCTATGGGCTGCTGAAAATCAGCCCAATATCAATAGTACAAATGCTGTTTTAGGCACAAAACAGTCCAACCAAAGTTCCCTAACATTCCCCTCACATTCTACCAGCAACAACCAATCATAAACAAGGAAATATATGGTAGGTCAATATAGAAGAGAAATGTGTATAAGAGCGATTGTGGAGGTATGAGAATTTGTAGTAAACATCCTGAGACTTCAATACTGCAGCAGCATTTGGTATTGCCAGTTCTAGTAAGATATGGGCATAGGAATACAACATCAAATTATCCATCATACAAAAAGTGATATATATAATCATAATTTATGATATTCAAAAGTAAGAAAATGGGAAAACTTTAAATGCGTGGCATCATCAAAAGCTTTAAAGCCATACATTTTAAAGAAAAAAAAAAGAGAATTTATCAAAGCATGCGCAAAAGGAACAGGCACAAGTATTGGCATGAAGAAGAGAATTAGTGTGAAAGAAACATAGGTAGATCTTTAAGGGATTGATTGATTCCAAAAAGGATTCCCTTCGTTCCATTATAACAATATTTTCCCAAAAATTTGACTCTAAATATCGAGTTGCTGAAGGCAGTCAATTATTCATTTTATGAAGCAAGTTTGGCTTTTTGATTTTATATAAGGAAGATTTGGAGTTCTGAAGAAACATGCAAGCCCAGGGAGGCGAAACGAGCAAATAAATGACCTCAACAGCTAGACTACTAGTGTGAGAATATGAATGACCTTGTAACTCAACCAACATTGAAGTATAATTGTTGAACATGACATCCATATTCTCTTATAACCAAAGCTATAAAACCGAAGCAACTGAATGCCACATAACCAGAATAAGCTTGAGCTATGAATCAATTACACAACTTGAATTATCGAGGCTTGCAACCTGAAGTCGACCCACAATTTATATAACAACAATTGAACAAAAACTCGAGAATAGCTTCCTAAAGTGGCTTATATAAACATCATCCTAACACCCATAAGGAAGATCATATATACATAGAAACCCCTAAATAAAATTGAAACCCCCAATTGGTTTAAAGCATAGCAGTCCCCACCTTAAAACCCCAACTGGATAGTGCAGAGAATGACAAGTGCAGAGGATGAAGGTGCAAAATTTAGCAAAGAATATACATGATCCGGAACAAAATCAACCAGAATAAACCATCAAGGATTAGCCCGGGATCGGGACAAAGCTAAGCATATAGCAGCCAGCACATAATAAAACCGGACCAATAAAGTGTGCCGAGGAGTTAGCAAATAGAACCACCATAATATTAACCATTTCTAGCTACTCGTAATCGAAGCGCGCATAATTATTTTGCAAGTAATGAAACCCAACAAGAGTGGTGCAAGGCAGCCCAAAAGAAAAGAACATAGCATCAGCCCTTGCTTAGACAAGAATAAGGTGCAGCCACCAATAAAATAACAGCAGCCCCCTCATTTAATATATAACAGCAGCCCCAAATTAGAATAGAAAAGAAGTCAGCCCTCACATTTGGACAAGAAGCAAGGTGCAACCCCCAAATAAAATAATAGCAGCCCCAAATTAGAATAGAAAAGAAGTCAGCCCTCACATTTGGACAAGAAGCAGCCCCCTCTCTAGACAAAAACCAAGAGGCAGAAAAAAGTAATAAACCAATAGCTGCCATACTAACCAAATAGGAGATATCTTCATGAAAGCCCCAAAAAAAATAACAACAAACCATACAACAGCTAGCTGATGCGAGAGGGCCAAACTCATACCATGCAACAGAAGAAGCAGCACACCCACTTTATCAAGACTAAAGGCAGTAAAGAAATTAAGAGAGGGGAGGGGGAAGTGTTTCCTTGCCTCAAATTTACCGGCGACCCGCCGGATCGCGCCGAGCAGAAAGAAAACGTCGCCCGGAACCCTAGCCCTGGCTACGCAAACAACTTTCAGCAACCCCGCCCAAGCCTTAGCGACGGCCTTCGCCTCCGACGACCGGCGCTACCGGCGAGAATCCAAAGCCGGCCGCTCACTCTATCTCAAGAAGCTTGAACCATCGGGGGGGGGGGGGGGGGGGGGGGGGGGGTGGGGAGGAAGAAGAAAACCACGGCAACCCTTCAGGAAGGAAGGAATGATCGGGTTAAATCAAACCCTTAAAAGACATTTGTATATATATATATATACACGATTGATTTATATATATATATATAACTATATGCTAAATAATATTTATTTTATTTTATTTGTTTATATAAATGTAAGTATGTAACTCTAGTTGCTTAAATCCCCCCTACATATCACCCTTCCTGTAGGAATACATAATTGCACATATTTACCAATACAAGCATAAGCCTTCATATAAACACACATATATATAGATGTATACTTTTGTATAAAGCCCCCCCTCAATTCTCTCCCCTTTTTTGTATTACATATACAAACATATATATATAATTATACGCATATAGCATAAACGACTCGACGAACGACTACGTTTCTGAAAGATGGTAACGCCCTCACAACAAAACTTCGAATTAATATTTCGTTTTAAATGATTGTTATTACTTCCATTTAAATTAAAAATAAGAAAATCCGGGGCGTTACATTAATTATGTCGGAGAAGACTCCGTGATTTGTTTGCGCTATTTTTGGGTTATGTGTACAATAGAGTGTTGCAGGGAGTCCTGGAAATAACCTCCAGGAAATACCCGAAGTTGTGGGTGGATTCGGAGATCTGCCACTACCGCCCGGCGCTAGTGCTAGCGCCGGCGGTAGCTCCCAAGGAACTGGTTGTGGAGGTGTGAAACCACCTTTCGTTATTTTGGCCGAGGGGAAGCTGTACCCGCGTCGCGACGTTTGATTCTGACGATTTGAGCACGGGAAAAGCTGAACTGAACCCGCTCCCATACCGAATCGGTGAAGAGGTAGCTCCTCGGTGCACCGTATGATGTTGGGATTGGTTCGTAAGGCAAGTTAGTCTTGACGGTCAAAGCTCATGCGAACTCTTTGTTTAAGGAGTTGTTAGGTGTAGCTCAGAGAGTACACTATGAGAGTGCCTTGAGAGCACGAAATGTGTGGTCGTGCGTGCCCACGTTGGTGTTGATTGCTTGTACATGTGGTGTTTGAATGTACCTTGACAATCTATGCCTATACTGTATGCCTGCAAGGAAGGAGTACCATCACCCCGGCTTTAGGGGTGGGGTAGTTATAATTTTGGTCAGCTTTAGCTAACCGGTTACCTGTTTTCCACGTTTTGGTGGATCGTTGTTGCAGGTGCAGGTGAGCCAAGCGGGAAATAGCGGGCGGTGGCCCTTTTGCTGTGTTGGCCCTCGAAGGCCAACCTCTTTTCTGCTTTTCATGTATTGCCGGCCTGCGTGCCGAAGTATGATTTGGAGTTTTGTACTTTTTGGAAAGTAAGGCCTTTAGGCCGTAAATCTACACTTTATTGTTTCATTCCTGTGATAGTGGACTATTCTAAAAGAAATGTTAAATCTTTATGCTTCCGCTTATGTCTAGTATACTCTGGTGTAGTTCTTTTTTGTATATCTCCTTTTAACGCCTAGCTAGTGTGGTTAGTATAGCGTGGGGTCCCGGCCGGACCTACTGTTATATTATTCATACTGGAAGGGTGTTACAATTATCACAGCCCACAGCATCACAAGAATGAAGAAAAAGGCACACCACTTAAATAAAACCCACCAACATAATCAATAAAACATGATTATCTTGTAGAGCAAAGTTAGGGTTTGTATACATCATTTCAACATCTCAAAATACATTATCTATACTAAAATAAAGAGAAGGGGGCAGAAATATAATTGAGCATACGAAGACTTGCCGGGATTCGCGGCCTGACACAAGGGTTGTCAGTCTTTGTCAGAGCTCAGTCTGCGGTTGATGTCCAGGGTACGGAGAGGAGTTGTCAATTCCTTTTAATGAGCCTGTCTTCTTCGCTGGTCTTTGCTGGTAGTAATCTTGCCGGAAACTTCCCGAAATGCAGCACGAAATGGCCGAAACTGGAGCTTGAGAGCTGACAACAATGGCGGTGGCCAGAGACGAAGCTCTAGCGAGAGTTTTACAAAGACATGGTGGTCAGAGCTTCTCTCCTATGGTGGAGCTCAGTTAGGGGTGAAAATGGAGCTCTCCCGCTACTCCTGACGGCTTGCCGATGAAAAAAGCCGAAAAAAGAACTGACTAGGTTGGATGATCCTGCGCGCTTAAATAGAGACATTAATTTTAAGAAACGCATGATCAAAATGCACGAACGTGCATTTTGGACCGTGCAATTTACAGTGATAAACATCGCCTGGAGCTACAGGATGGTCGTGCATTTTTGTTCACGCACGAGCGGAATGCTCATGCGCGACCAAAAATGCATGGGGTGAGACAGGCCTCAGATTTTGCCAGCTTTCAGGTAGATCGTGCGATTTCCTTCATGCACGATTGGATTCAATTGCGCGTCAAGGAAAATGCACGATGAACATCATCACCAACATCTATGAGTAAATCGCACGATCGCCTTGATCGTGCGTCAACAATAATTGCCCGGTCGTGCGATTTACCGAGATTGCAATGCTCAGCTCATGGGAATGATCAACCTGTACACAATCAAAACCAAAGCACCAACCACACAAGATGAAATACTAGCATCCAAAATAACAGCAAGAAAGGCATGGGGAGCCCCAAAGGCATACCCCAGTACAGAATGCGCAATTGCACACCCGATAGTCGAAAAGAGTGCACTATGTGTAAAATGATAACTAAAGCAATTATGAGCCTTTTAACGCTGAAAGTGTTGTGCATGAGTGAGAAAATAGGCCCAGATGAGTCCGAAAAACCCTATATAATCGAGATTCATCACACCCCCAGACTTAACTGTTTGCGCGTCCCGAGCGAACCATTCTATGCAGATGAGGAAAGCAGCTAGCTAGCATAGAAATTGTGACAGAATACCATGCGAAGTCGCACGCTCACGTGCACAGAAATACAGTAAAATAGATTTCTAATTATACAAGATTGATTATAAAATTCTACTATAGTAAATCTCTATTACTATTACTCAAAATGTGAATCACAGTGAATCGTTCGGTCACGCATACGAGAAAATAGAATAATTGCTGAGATGACAATTGCCCAAGTTAGGATTCGGGAAAACTCCACTGAAAACTGTCGGTGTCGGATACGATAAGCTCTCCCGGTCACATTCTCTCCACGACACTAGATTGGTTCGTAGTGCGAGTCGTTAGGACTTTAGGTTTTAAATGGGACTTGGGTTACGGTGAGGTAAACATACGAAGGCTTGGTACACCTAAACCAAATGAGCTTTATTTCAACTCCCCGCACACCAACATCGAAAGCAAGTGCACCACACCCCCAGACTTAGACTTTTGCAACATGGTTGTGTGCACCACCTATTCCCAATATTTCAAAAAATTTCAATTTAGAATTTTTCTCATTTCAACATTTTTTCTCAATCAATATATATATATATATATTCTTTTTCTTTCTTTTCTTTTCAGCACAAAATCAATGAACACATCCACAATTTCCACTATAAAAATTACAACATCGATACCCCAAGAATGAAAATAAAACAAGAATAAAGCTCAGATTTGGGTTTGCGACTAGGATCAACTTTTAAGCTTTGGTGAGATAAACAGGGAGCTGAATCAAGAGGAAGGGGTAAGCACAAGGGGCTAAGGAGGGAAGATATCAGGAATGGCACAAAGGCTTAACCGGGCCAAAATGTTGGCCTACGTCATTCTCGCGCAACAGAACTATCCTATGCATATGCTTTAAGAATCGCTTGGGGCAAGTTCTTAGCCCCCGAGAAAGATTATACTTCCTCCCGGCTCGAGCAATACGAGTCTAGCAATCGTCTACACTCATCCTTATACTACCATTTGATTAACATAGAATTCACCAATTTGAGTAAATTAAACAACATTTACACTAATAGAAAAATATAAAACTAAAAGTATAAATAGAAATCTACTTTACATGGATTTCTATGCAAACCCTGAGCACTCGACTAGGAGCACTACATGAGTCGACATTTTATTCCAACTCACTGTCCTAAGCTAGCACAGAGATTTCCTAATCACGCACAAGAAACGAGTTGAACTCGTAATGCGCCAACGGCTAAATGCGCGCTCAAGTGGGTGCTGTGGTTTGCGACAAATATGTTGGGTATGGTATCCACATTAATCTTGATTTGTGAAGTCATCCTTGAACAAAGATTGAATTGCTGGTGTATTTGATATGTCTTTCTTGTATTATTCTTGCATGTTCATATTGCTAAGTGTAGTCCAATGTCAGGTCACAGTGGGTCAATAAGCACAGTTTCATACAATGTAATTCCTCATTGTGTGGAACATGGTTTTGACTCATGTGTGATCTCTCTATTGGGATACACTTCAATTTCAAGACTATTGAAGCCCATGATTTGGAGGTGCAGCTGATGTGCAAGTGTAGAAGAATGATTTTTCTAAGTATTTCTGCGTTCGATGAATTTTGATAAGTTCGTCGAGCTCAGTTCGATGAACTTAAGTGCTTTCGTCGAGCGCCATTCGTTGGACAGTTATTCTGAAAATCTGAGTTCAGCTTTCGTCGATCTCCGTTCGACGAACAGAAGTAATTTCGTCGACCGTTGTTCTTCAGAAGTTCTGTTCGACGAACTTAAGTACTTTCTTCGATCTCAGCTTTGCTGATGCTAAAGTGTTTTCTGATAGCTAAAGTGATTTCATCGATCTCCGTTCGACAAAGTGAAGAAGTTTCGTCGAACTCTTTTCTGCTGAAAGTTTGATGTTGTTCGTTGATCGCCTTTCGTCGATCTTCGTTCGGCGAACTCTTATGATTTTGCCGATCGCTGCTTTTCAGAAGGATGAAGTAAGTTTCGTTGATCTCCGTTCGTCGATCTCAGTTCGACGAAATTGGTGAGTTTGTTGAGCTCAGTTCGAAGATTTTTTCTCAGGCCGAGGAATAGACTGCGCTGTTTTGATTCTCAATTTCTTTCTCGAAAAATCAAATCTATCTCTCGAGAAATATGTCTATCTTCCAGAAAAGGTTTTCTAAGTTGTTTTACCTAAGAGGTCAATAGTTCTCGACAAGTTCATTCTATTTCTCGAGAAATCATCTATCTCTCGAGAAGTTTGATTCTTTCTTCTGAAAGTTCTTTTCTATCATTTCTTGAGAAATCCTTTATCTCTCGAGAAGTTTATGTCAAGCCGCCGTAAATCCTTCTATATTCTTTCTCGAAGCAGAAGATGCTATTTTTCAAGAAATCCTTTGTTCTCGAGAAATTGTGTTTTCATCCTTCAAGTAATTTTTAGTCTATTTGACGGGACGTTAATTTCTTCTGTCTGATTTGACGGCTCTTTTGATTTCGTTTAAGGTTAATCCTACCTTAATTCATGTCATTAAGTCAATGACCATATAAGGCTCTCGTTTAAGGATTAATAATCAATCATTATTTTTGATCAACCCTAATCTTTCTCGATCGAAAGAAACGAGAAAGTGCCGCCTCCTGTCGCCAAAGCTGGAGATCGATCTTGTGTTCTGAATCTATTGTCTCTAGTGGTAGAAAAGGTTCGATTGATCATTGCTCCATCCTCTACTGTATCTATTGGATCACGTCGAATCAAAGAAGGTCAGATCTGAGTTATCTACAATTCTTACTCATCAACAACAAGTCAAATCTATTCAAGCCTCAAGAAGGAAGAAGATCTCTCAGGGTTTTCAGATCTGTTTGTGTATTGATAAGTATTATATCAATCTCAATTTACCTTTGATTGCAGGAGAAGTTTTCTCCGATTTGTAGGAGAAGTTTGTCTCTGAGTTGTAGGATAGGTTTGTCTCCGAGTTGTAAGAGAGAATTTCTCTGAGTTTGTAGGAGATTTGTCTCCGAGATTGTAGGAGTGTTGACTCCGAGATTGTAGGATCATTCTTGAGCCGAGTTATAGTGAAGTAGTCAAGTCTAGCTGTGGTGCTAGATTGGCGAGGCCAGCAAGTGGAGTACCCAAGAATGGGGAACCACTATAAATTCCTTGTGTTATCTGTGTTTGTGATTTGCTTTCTGTGCGTTCAATTTCATCAAGTTATTAATTCTGCAAAAGACGCAGTTATCACATATTCACCCCCCTCTAGGTAATTTAGGTTGGCAACTAGATACTTCAATTGGTATCAGAGGGTCACTGCTCGTTGCTAGGTTAACACCTTGAACAGGATCCATCCATTCTAGTTGCTAGCAAGTCATGGATAGAATCAAGGAATCTTCGTTGAAGTTGCCTATCTGCACTAAGGCTAACTTTCCTATGTGGAAAGAAAGAGTAAGGTTTTGCATGGAAACTGCAGATCCGAGAATCTTCCAAGTTGTGGAAGAAAGTTCCCAAGTGCCTATGATTGCCTCTCGAGCTGACCCAACTGTTCAGGTACCGAAGAAAATGATGGATTTAACTAAGGATGAAATAGCCATTGTTGCTCTTGAGAAAAAGGCGAAGAATATAATTGCAAGTGAGGTGGACGATTCAATGTTACAAAACATAATCCATTGCAAATCTGCCAAAGAAATGTGGACGTCATTAATTGTCCTCATGGAAGGTACTGAAAAGGTGAGGGAAGATAGAAGATCTCTACTCAACCAAGAGTACAAGGCTTTCAAGCAAAATAAAAAGGAGTGCATTGCTGACGCTTATGAAAGATTCTTCAAAATCGTAAATGGTCTAAGAAATTATGATAGAGAGTTTACAAATGCTGAACTGAATGAAAAGTTCCTGCACTCCCTGACGAAAGAATGGGATAGCAAGATTGTTGCAATCAGGGAGTTTGGAAAACTACCAAATCTTGACCCGCAAAATCTGTTCGGGAAGCTGCTATCACATAAACTGCAAATGAACATCCACAAATCTGAAGAGGATGTGAATCGGGCCTCAAGCAAGGAAAGGACCTTGGCACTGAAGGCTGAAAGCACAAGGAAAAGTAAAGATGTGTCCCCGATCAGAGAAAAAGAAACTGACAATGAAGAAGAATCAGAATCTATCTCCTCCTGCTCTGAACTGTCTGATGGGGAGTTCTCCTTAATTTCCCGTCAGTTCAAGAAACTGCTTAGCAAAAGAAGACACATGAAGAACAAGCCGTCTTCCTCAGACTATAGACACTCTTGTCGTGATGGTGATTATCATAGGAAGGGCTCAAGCAAGCATGACAGGTATAAGACTAAGCCGAATAAACATATTTCTTCTGACATTGTTTGCAATTGCTTTAATAAGCCAGGGCACATGATCGCTGAATGCCCTTACAAAAAGAAAGAGGGTGGAAGAAAAGAAATCCACCCACCAGAAAAAGAAAAATGAAAGAAGCTTCGTAGCCAAGAAGTACAAAACTCTCAGTGATAGTGACTCAGAAAATTCCAGTGATGAAGAAGAAGCCTACATCGGGCTGATGGCCATGACTGATGATGAAGAAGAACCTCCATATACCGGGAAGGTAAATTCTCACACCATCTTATCTGATTCTGATTATGACTCAGCTGAGCAAAAGGATTACCCCTCAGATGATGACTCATAACTCATGACCCAATATACTAAAATGCTTAAAAGCTTTGACAAATGCCGAAAGGTAGTCAACACCCAGGCCAAGGAGATCATGTCTCTCAAGGAAGTGGAATCTAATCTGAGAAAGGAAGTTTAACAACATTCTTCTTTCAGAGAGAAAATCGAAGTTTTTCAAGACAAGATCAAAAGCCCGAATGAGCTCCTTGTCCTGAGAGAGGAAAGTATCAAAGAGCTGGAAGAACAGCTAGCCACTGAAAAGAAGCTAGTTGAAAAGTTTTCTCAACCTAAAACTATTCTTCCAATCATTGATAGATTCTCTACTAAAGCAGGTAGCAGTGGATTGGGTCATGTGGCTGGTCCTAGTAATTCTTCTAAGGGCACCCATGCCAAGAAGAAAGATAAGAATGCAAAGAAAGCAACCACCGAAGAGAAGGGGAAAGCCCATCAAGATCAAGTGGCATTCAAGAAAGTTATCTTTCCTACAAATTTCTATGATATGGAGAGCACTTATGGTCACTTGACACGACCAATTAATTTTGCGCCTGTCAATGACTATAAGGGGTGGACTCGTCCTCGAAACCTCGGTGAAAGTGCTTTCAAAGCACCTTATCAAGAGATAAATCTGAAAGATTATGGTCCTTTTGTTCATGGTCCGAGTGCTAAGAGAACACCAATAGTGAAGGCTGTTGTACCTAAGCCTAATGAGAAAGCACTACCATGTGTGTGCTGTACTCATGAGGCATCCTCATCTAGAAGGAATTCTCCTGCCAAAACTAACGTTCAAATAGTTAAGCAGGAGAATACTAAGAGAAGGTACAACAGGTTTGACTGTTGGTGTTGCGGCAAAATAGATCACTTTGTCATAGATTGTTGGTTCAATTCTACTTATGTTAATAGACCACAAGTAAACATTGCAAGAAAGATTACTCGCAATGTTAACATTCAGTGTGGTTCTCAACTAACACGGGAGCAATGACCCAAATTTGTTTGGGCTCCTAAGGCAAGATAATCTGCTTTTGCAGGTATGTCCAAAGGCCAACAAAAATCCAATCTGGTATTTGGACAGTCGCTATTCTCGGCATATGACCGGGACTAGGAGTTTATTGCAGGATTTTATTCCAGTTGCGTACGGTCCAAAAGTTATTTTTGGCGGATCCGACAGAGGAATAACCAAAGGCAATGGTACGATTACAAATGGTAATGTATCCTTTTCTGATGTGGCTTATGTGGAAGGATTAGAACATAATCTGATAATCATAAGTCAACTCTGTGACAAAGATACATAGTTGATTTTCATAAAGATAAGTGTTTGATAAGGTCGGCAGAAAATTTAGAAACGATTTTATGAGGCACTCGCTATAGAAATATATTTTGTTTAAATTTTCTTTGTTTATCATCATCTACACCAGTGTGCTTTTTAGCTAAAGATGGTGCATCCCTTGTCGGCCAATGGCACAAGAGACTAACGCATATAAATTATCAAACTATTAATAAATTGTTTTCTCAAAACTTATTGTGTGATGCGCCAAGTGTTAAGTGCGTTAAAGATAGACCTTGTCATGCATGTGTAAAAGGCAAGCAAACAAGAGCTACCTTTAAGAGCATTATTGGCAAAGACTCTACCAGGTGTTTATACCTGCTTCATATGGACTTGTTTGGTATTTTGCAAATTAGAAGCTTAGGAGGAAAGTCTTATACATTTGTTATTATAGATGATTACTCACGCTTTGCATGGGTATTCTTTCTAAAACCCAAGTCAGATACTTTCGATACTTTTACAAGCTTTGTCAAGCAAATCCAGAATGAATTTGATTGTTCAGTGGTCAAAATCAGAAGTGATCACGGAACTGAATTTGAGTCTGGAGCTATGCCAGACTTCTGTGAAAGCCTTGGTATCTTTCATGACTTTTCCTCTCCTCGAACTCCACAACAAAATGGGATAGCTGAGAGAGGGAACATAACACTCATTGAGGCATGCAGAACAATGTTGAGCGACTCTTCACTTCCGGAATACTTCTGGGCTGAAGCCGTCAACACTGCATGCCACGTGCAAAACAGAGCACTCATAAATAAAAACCATGAAAAGACTCCTTATGAACTACTAAAAGGCAAGAGACCAACCATTTCTTATTTCATAATCTTTGGCAGTAAATGCTTTGTACTTAATAATGGAAAGCATTACAAAACCAAGTTTAGTGAAAAGAGCATTGAAGGTATTTTCGTAGGCTATAGTAGCCATAGTAGAGATTATAGAGTTTTTAATAAGAAAACCCTGGTTGTAGAAGAATCCATTATTGTTGTATTTGAAGAGACGAGTATGGTGCATAGTAGCTCCTCTAGTGTTTCTGTTGAAGATGCAGGTTCAAGGCTGCAAGACTTATGCTTGGAGAAGCCAGTTGAAGAAGTTGCTCAGCACTTCATCAAGATCCCTCCCCCATCCTTAACTGAAGAGGAAGATCACCTTGATGAAGATTTAGTCCAAGTGGAGGAAGACTCTCCAATTGTAGAATAAGTTCCTGGTGCTCCAAATAATGCAAGAAATCTTGAATTCAGGCACATGAGGGACCATTCTATTGATCAGATCATAGGAGATCCTCAAGTCGGCATAAGAACCAGAAGAGGTACTATTAATGAACACATGCATTTGAGTTTTCTCTCGCAGGTTGAACCAAAGAAATTCCAAGAAGCAAATGAAGACCCCTCTTGGTGCTATGGAAGAGGAACTAAATCAGTTCAAGCATTGCAAAGTATGGACACTTGTTCCAAAACCCAAAGATAAGAACATCATTGGAACAAAGTGGGTATACAGAAACCAGTTGGATGAAGAAGGAATGATAATAAAGAACAAAGCCATACTTGTAGCGAAAGGATACAAACAGAAAGAAGGGATCGACTTCGATCAGACTTATGCTCCTATAGCAAGGCTAGAAGCCATCAGACTTTTCCTTGCTTATGCTACATTCAAGGGATTCACAGTATACCAAATGGACGTCAATTCAACATTCCTCAATGGTAATATTAATGAAGAAGTATACGTAGAACAACCTCTAGGTTTTGTTAATCCTGAACATCCTAATTACGTTTATTTATTACAAAAATCTTTATATGGTTTGAAACAAGCTCCTAGAGCTTGGTATGAGACGCTGTCTAACTTTCTTCTTGCGAATAAGTTCACAAGAGGAAAGATAGATAAGACATTATTTCTTAGGGAAGTGAAAGACAAGATTTTGCTAGTGCAAATCTATGTCGATGACATTATTTTTGGCTCTACGGATGATATCCTTTGCAAGATGTTTTCCAAACTTATGAAAGGGAAATATGAAATGAGCATTATGGGTGAGCTGAAATATTTCTTAGGACTTCAAGTGAAACAATCTGAAGATGGGATTTTCATCTCACAGACGAAGTTCACCAAGGAGTTGATTATGAAATTTGGAATGGAGAGTGCAACCTCTATGAGGACTCCAATGAGCTCAGTTATGTCTCTGGACAAGGATGAGAAAGGGAAACCTTTTGATGAAACCAAGTACAGAAGCATAATTGGCTCTTTGCTCTACCTTACTGCTAGTAGGCCTGATATAATGTTTTCTACATGCGTATGTGCTAGATATCAGGTGAACTCTAAGGAATCTCACTATGCTGTTGCAAAGCGAATTTTGAGATATCTTAAAGGTACACCAAATCTTAGCTTATGGTACCCAAGAAGTAATGATAGCGAACTAATTGGTTTTTCAGATGCAGACTTTGCAGGTAGTAAAGATGACAGGAAAAGCACTTCCGGGATGTGCCAATTCCTCGGAAGGAGACTTATCTCTTGGAGTAGCAAGAAGCAGAATTGTGTTGCAATTTCAACCGCCGAGTCAGAATATATTTCTGCAGGCAGTTGTTGTGCACAACTTCTTTGGATAAAGAATCAGCTTGAAGATTATAACTTGAAGTTCAAAGACATCCCAATGTTTTGCGACTCCTCCAGTGCTATAGCAATTGCAAATAATCCAGTCTCACACAGCCAGACAAAGCATATTGAATTGAGATATCATTTCATCCGGGAGCATGTGGAGAATGGGGACATTAATCTAAGTTATGTTCCTACTTCCTACGGAGAAGCAAGTTGCAGATATTTTCACGAAGTCGCTGGATGAGACTAAGTTCTCTATCTTCAAGACAGAACTTGGAATGCTCAACATGGAATCCTAGTCATGTTATAAATGATGCAAGGAAGATCTTCAGCTCTTAAATCTATCAAGAAAGCAAAGACCTGAAAATTTCAAGGAAATGTTCAAGATCAAGAGTTTTAAAGTGATGACACTGCAATTTCTCGGAAAATTCAATACTTCTCGAGAAACAGTTAATGATTTTTCGAGAAATCAATTCGGCCTCTCGAGAAATGAGGATAATTTTTAGAAAACAAAATTTCTATTCCTTGGAAGTCGAAAGGTCAGGTACGCGCGAATTTTATTTACGTCAAATCAAATTATATATATATAAATAAGATATCAAGATGGATTAAAGTTCACGCAAACCCCTTTCACTTTCTTCTCGAAAACCCTTTCGACTGTTCATCTTCTATTCTCGTGACATTCAAAGACTGGTTCATTTTTCTCTCGCAATTTCTCTCTGTCAACACAAGTTTAATTCTCGATTCAATGGCTCCAATTCCAAGACCTAATATCGGCGTCGGCAGCGAGATCGTGCGTGCAGGGCTCATCTCCATGTCAGATGATTTTCTCAATCTCTTTCATCTTCTAGATGCAGCAGGCCTCACATTTGTTATGGAACAACCTTGCAGAGTTTTGTTCAGTGAAGTGGAGTTTTTCATGAATTTCAAGGTTCAAAAGGAAGGAAGACTGATGAAATCCTTTGTTAACAATGTCAAGGTAAAGATTTCCTCCAAATTAATTTCTAAGTATCTGCATCTGCCTATAGTTGAAAAAGAGGATGACCTAAATGATGAGGATTGGGAAAGAACTTTATCTTTCTGTGGAATGAGTAAGACCACTAAGTCTATTAGAAGAAATTCAAATGAATAATGTAGGAAAATTGCTGGTAGACATTGTTTCCAAAGTTTTAATGTGCAGGACAGGATGTTTGGGATATTTTTCAGAAGACATTTTCAGCCTCATGTCAGGAATTGTTTGCAGGAGGCACTGTGATTGGGGTTCAATTCTCTATGTCAAAATAAAAGAAACTCTCCTTGCTCCCAACTATGCAAGAATTCTTTCACTTTATTTGAATCAAGTAAACCCCACAGCTTTTGACATGTCCAAGGGAGCAGTACTTCATCATCTAAAGAAGATAGATTTTTTCACAATTCAAAGGTGGGACATCAGGATAACAAAGCCTGGCACTGCAGATGCAAGTTCCTAGGGGGAGCCTATCCCCTCTGTCCCTCCTAAGGATCAGAATGTGACTCCAGATCCAGTTTAAGATGGGACATCAGCTCCAGCTCCAGCTCCTCTTTCTGATACTCCTCTTCCATATGCTACTACCATTCCAGCTCAGCCTCCAGTTCAACAACAATAACCATTTCCATCTCAGAAATCAGTATCAGATTTTGAAGAGGAAAATCTAGCAGACAAGGAAAGAGATCTTCATGCAGAGCTCAGTCCAAGAGATCATCAGGTAGGTTCAGGGGCTGACCTAGAGTTTGCTGATGATGGTGGATCAGACTCAGTGCAAGGGCACTCTCCTCCCCCAGCAGATATTGAGGGGGAGAAGGAGTCAGTTTTGGTTGAAGGCCAGGCTGCTCTATCTGAGCATGCCAGTCAGGGAGAGGATGTGGTACCATACTCTGCCCAAAGGAAAGAAAAATCTGTTATTCTTGAAGAGATTCCAGACTGGAGAGCCAGTATTCTACCTCCTCCACCTCATTCACCTCCCGGGCATGATCTAGACTCAATTCTTGGACAAATTGAAATAATGCTGAATAAGCAAAGGGAAAAGTTTGAAAGCTCCATTAAAGGTGTGCATGCAAGGATGTCTACTGCTAAAAAGGAAATGAGCAGAGGATTAGCTGAAGTTCAAGCTAACATTGATAGTCTTAAGAAGCTTATCACTCAGGGTGGTAAAGCAATTGATCATTCTGTTCAGAGCATGGGAAAAGTTTTTGATGAAACTTTAAAGCTCAGAAAAACTCAAGAATCAATTGAAAGGCAGGAAGAGAAAAATACATTTTCAATCATTGATGAGATTGGTCAGTTCAAGGAATCTGTCCTCCAAACCCTATCTATAGAAGTCAGAAAGTGGTAGGATAAAATGGCAGAGCTTTTGGATTATCAGGTTCAACAGCTCCAAAGAAATTGGGCTGATCAGTTTGAACAATTGAATTTTGGTGTTCAGAAACAGATTGCAGAGGTTAATGCTCATACTATAAAGTCTGTTATGTGGATTCATAATGATATTTTTCCAGATTTTTCTCTACAACCTCACTTTTCACCTAGACCCATAGAGCAACCTGCATATGTACCTCCTGCTGACTATTCCCAGGCTTGGCCTGCAGAGCAATCAGAAATTCAGTCCAAGGTGCCAAGCTCAAGGAAGAGGAAGTATGGAGAAGGGCCATCTGCTAGTAGGTCTAGTCCTGGGTCAATCTCTGGAAAGGCAGTTGCTACTGAAGAAGTTCTAGAAGTGTGGAGTGTTGGAACATGGTCTTCCGCATCTCCTAAGTTTGAGAATAACAAATCCTATGTGTATTTGATCTCGTGTGTTTAAGTGTGCAGGATAACAAAGTCCACATGACACAAGGATTACATAAGAAGGTTGCCCCCAAAGTTGAGCCATCAAATCCAAATCTCATACTAGCACTGGCGGTAGTAATAGCGCATGCGCTAGCTATCGTTCGACGAACTGTTAGCGGCGCTCGACGAAATGCTCATAACTGCGTTCGATGAAAATTCGATCGACGAACTCTTAGCTGCATTCGATGAAGTTTCGATCGACGAAATGTTTGCTTAAGCGCAATTGCCGGGAGAACTTCATTGAAAATCAAGCATGATTTAATCTATTATTTAGAACTTCTATGATGTTGCAATTTATCTTTTCAAACTACTTTGAACATTGTTTTCATCATGCTTTGATATATCTATTAATATGTGCATCAGTTATATTGAAAAAGTTATGTAGAACTAAGCTTAGCATGCCTCTAAGTATGAATAAATATTTTATGTTTGATAATGATTTTTATTCACTCACTTATTTTGGCATTGTCTACATATGTGTTTAATCCAAGAATGCTTGTGTATGTTGTGTATTAGCATAATGAATTAAAATTGCACAAGTATCTTACCTACACTCCTTTGCTTGCACTTTTAAAAGTTAAGAAAAGTGGTTATGTTTTTCATAAATTATATTGGTTTGCAAAATAAGTGTATTCGGAGAACTTTGTACAAAACAAAAATCATAAAATAAAATGACAAAGATAACTCCACCAAGCACTACTTGAATCTCCTGATAAGTCTTAATAAGCGTTGTGAGGTGGAGCACCGTGGAAAGAATAGTAAAGTATCCTTTGCAAACCATATCTTTCTTTCAAAATAAAAACCACTTACTCTTAAGTACACTGGATCACTAGTTTCAATATTAAAATAAAATAAAATATGTGATCCCCCAAGCACTACTGTGCACCCTGATAAGTCTTAATAAGCATCGTGTGTGCAAAGCACCTTGGTAGTTGTACATTTTTTTGTGCATTGAAGTTTGTGGATGTAAAACTATTTGTATTTTATTGTGCTCTTTACTTTACATATCTCTTGTATTTTTGATTAAAACATTTGTTTACTCTATTCAAAATACACTTATGTGCACATCATTATCTTCCATAACACTTCTTCTCATGAGTATTGGATCCTAATGCAAATTCTATACTACTCTTTATTTATGAAATGCACTAGATAACCTAGCATGCTTTCTACAACGTGTGGTATGTTTTGAAATTGTGAATTAAAGTAACATTGTAGTAATCTCTTTTTGATAACATTATTTCATGCTTGGTTACTTTATTGTCAAACTTAAGATTTTAATTGAAAAATGATTTACAAATACATCTTCTTTTTGAAATTTAACTCATATATCTTTTTATGGATCATCATTGATTACAATAAGATGTTTCTTGTATTTCTATAAGTCTTCCGCATCATAACCATATAATTGTTTTACCTTGCGGTTTCATGCTTATTTAAAGTCTTTTATTTTGTGTGCATCATCACTTGAATCTTCAAATTCGTTTCTTGAAACAAGTGGTAGACTTGCTTGGTAAACTCTATATTGGTTGCTTTTAACATGATTTTTGTTTAAACTCTGATGTATTTCTATGAAAATATTGTAATGCTAAAACTCTGATTTGGTAATGGACTTCAAAATAGCTATGTGAGTGTTTTCATAAATTAAAATAAAAATATAAATCCATAGGCTATGTCATTAGTTTTAAAATGCTTAATGTTTCCAATAATTATTATCCATGACTTCATATCTCACCATAGCGGGGGCGTAGGGTTGTAGACATTAGATAACCTTATCTCTAGTCATGTCTTGTCCTTAACCGGGGAGGGTTCTAGTGGGGCCTTGCGAGGCACTGGGGGGAAAGAGTGCTGGGTTGTGTTTTTTTCTAGTGTTTTCATATGGGACTAACACCCCAACCTACGGCATGTTTGCAGCTCCTCATGCCCATCCGTCACTTAGTACGGGGCTAGGGTGTAGACATATTGTCTGGGTAGTTTAGTTACTTGGTAATCATTACATTTCTTTATGCTTAAAACTCTTATATAAAAAGGGGAATGAACCGACATAATAATACTTAAAAATATTATATTGCTAAAAACTCTGATCTATCTCTATAAAAATTATTCTAAAACTCCTTATCATTTCATTCTCTCTAAAAGCTTGATCACGCCTTTATCTTATTATCAACTTTAAGTGGTGTCTCCTTACCCACTTTTGCTAATAACAAAAGGGGGAGAACTAACATGATAAATATAATCAGCTATCAAAATATAATGCTTATTTAAGATGATTGCTTACATATTAGGGGAGCATTCACTTAGGGGGAGCATGTATTTAGGGGAGCAATTCTAAATGCTAAAATCATTAATTATCCTAAGTCATCACTCTCACACACACACAAGTATGTTTCTTCATGCTTATATATTAATGTTCTGATTTATCATTAATGGATTTGTTATTATCAAAAGGGGGAGTTTGTTGGAACATGGTCTTCCGCATCTCCTAAGTTTGAGAATAATAAATCCTATGTGTATTTGATCTCGTGTGTTTAAGTGTGCAGGATAACAAAGTCCACATGACACAAGGATTACATAAGAAGGTTGCCCCCAAAGTTGAGCCATCAAATCCAAATCTCCTACTAGCACTGGCGGTAGTACTAGCACAGGCGCTATATATCGTTCGACGAACTGTTAGTGGCGCTCAACGAAATGCTCATAATTGCGTTCGACGAAAATTCGATCGATGAACTCTTAGCTGCGTTCGACGAAATTTCGATCGACGAAATGTTTGCTTAAGCGCAATTGTCGGGAGAACTTATAGAAGGATATAGCGCCAGGCGGTATCCGATAGCGCAGGAGATAGCGAGGAGAACAGTAAGCAAGAGAGAAAAGTTTCCTCCAATTGAAGATTCTGCCGCGCAGAATATGTCCTAATATGGGATAGCGCCGGCGGTAGCACTAGCGCAGGCGCTAGCTCCAAGGCTATAAAAAGGACCCCTTGGTTCCATCTTCCTCATCCTATTAAGATCCAAAATTCCAGAGCATCGTGCCACAGCATAGAGAGGAAGGTTCAGAGAGATACTCCCACAAATCCATGAAGGCTTAAGGAGATCCGTGGAGAAGATCTCAACACGCATCATCATCGTGACGAAAGACCGCATCGACTACGATCATACTCTGCGTCTTCATCTACTTCTCCAAGAGATCCACATAGAGGGAGTTTTAATATTATTGTCTTTTTATTTCACATCTTCTCTTTTAAATCGCGTAGTAGATTCGCCTCGTGTTGGCGACTAGGTCTGGGTAGGACTTAGGGATGAAATTCGCCTCATGTTGGAGACTAGGTCTCGGGTGTAGGTCTAGGGGGTGCTCGAGGCCATATCCGGGGAAGGGTTGGCTAGAGCGGCTTGAGGCCGAATCCGGGGAGGATAGGCTAAAGCCAACCGGTTCGTGGGGATACGAGTCGGTATAGAAAACAAAAAGAGTCTTTCATACTTCGCTATGATTTCTAGCGTCATTGAGATCTAATTTTGTGATCAATTTTATTAATAATAATCATGTCTCTCTTTGTGTAATAAAATTGATTTGTTCTTCATTTCTCTAAATTATTTATTATCCTCTCCTTTATTATAAAACAATTTAGATCTTTAAACAAAATCACTATTTTGATCTCTTATCATAAGCAAGTATTTCAAAATATAATATAAGTTTTTAAAATCCTTATTCACCCCCCCTCTAAGGGCGCCTACCGATCCAACATGGAGTCCAGTTTCAAAAATAATTATTCTTGACACACCCAAGCTTGTAGATGAAGGTGGAATGAAAGTCTCAGACTATTACAGTTCAACTGAATGGAAAAAGTATGAGACTAGTCTAACAAAGAGAAGGATTCATTACAAGAATTATGGTTATAACAATCCTGCAACTCCAGCTCCTCCTCCAAGATAATATCCTAAGCCATATGCTTATTTTGAAAGACAAGAACAGAAGAGAAAAGGCCATTACTGAAGAAGGATTTCTGTGACCCATCAAATCATTTGATAATTCTGTTTATGTGAACATTAATTCATGTTGACAATCTTAATTATATATAGCTTTTGATTTTGATGCTCTTTTTGTTTTCATATTCTTTATTCTCTGATATGTAGTATATATGTTTTATTTTGTTGCAATTCATTTTAGTATATAGGGTTCTGACTTCTACAAATAGGGGGAGATTATTGGGTATTGTATCCACAATAACCTTGATTTGTGGGAAGTCATCCTTGAACCAAGATTGAATTGTCGGTGTATTTGATATGTCTTTCTAGTATTATTCTTGCAGGTTCATATTGCTAAGTGTAGACCTATGTCAGGTCACAGTGGGTCAAGGAGCACTGTTTCATACAATGTAATTCCTCATTGTGTGGAACATGGTGTTGACTCATGTGTGATCTCTCTATTGGGATACACTTCTGTTGTTTATTGGGTGTCAACTTATCACCTAGAGGGGGGAGGGGTGAATAGGTTTTTCAATTTATCTTATCCCCTTTTGGTGTTCTTGATTTCAGATTAGTAGATCTAAAGGTTATAAAGCATAACACAGAAAACACACAAAGATGTATAGAGGTTCCTCAAGACCGGGTGTCTTGAGTAGTCCTATGTCCCTCTACGCCTACCCAGCAGTGTGCTAGGCTCGGCAAACGCCGCTAAAAAAAACTTCAGGCCCTCAAGCCTTACACCACGGACCCGCAAGTCCAACAACCTAGGCCCGCAAGCCCCTACTGCCCCCGAGCCCGCAAGCTCGACACTTAGGCCCTCAAGCCCTACACAACATAGACCCGCAAGTCCTGTGACTACAGCCTAGGCCAGCAAGCCCCTACTACGCCTGAGCCCTCAAGCTCGACAAGATCGGACCGCAACTCCACTTCCCTGGCCCTCAAGCCTCGCAGCTCTCCAGCCCTCAAGATAGACGGTGTCGGACCCGCAAGTCCACTGCCCTAGCCCTCAAGCCTCACAGCTCTCCAGCCCCCAAGCTAGACAAATAGGCCCGCAAGCCTTACAAATATTACAGTAATAAAAGAACTGTTACTTCTGTCGGATGAAGATCGACAACTTTAGCCTGTTGAAGATTGGCTTCTTTAGGTTGAAGAAGATGCTTCTTGATCTGGAGTTTCAGCACTGGATCTTCTTCAGCCTCCTCTTCTTTTTCCTGATGTTGATTGGCTACTTTTCAGTCGATGTAGGTGACTGATTCTTCAGAGAACACTTGGTGCTTGTTCTCTTCTTCTCCGCCGAGAAAATACTGTTCTATTCAAGTGTAACAGCGGGATTCTTTTCTTTTTCTTTTTCTCTCAGACGAAGACCTTTTTTCTAGGGCATCACTGTTCCCTTTTATAGGACAGATGAGCCGCTTAACTGTCACATGTTATGTCCTTTAATGTCAGACGTGTTGGGTTTTCTAGAACCATACATCATATGTAGGCGCAACGGAAATAAAGAGAACAACCCAAAAGAGTTTGGATCGGGCCATGAACATTGAATCAAGAAGTAATGGAAACAACTAGGTATGAAAATTACCTTTGCGGGATTGGATCAAATCCAACCTAGATGCTCCACGAGTTGAGTTCTGTCGGCAAGAGAGTCCTCACGTAGAATAATGTCTACGTCTCTACAGCAGTCCACACGAGCCGGGAGAAGAAGACTGCAACTTGCGCTTCCACGAACTGCTAGATTCATTCCAGGAGGAGCAATCGCGGCGACGATCGCCGGAAGGGATGTCTGTGGAGGCGAACGGGGCGGCGAAACTCTTCCGTCTAGGGTTTGGGAGGAACTCTTCCGTCGGCCGAGCCTTTTGTTCGCATCTGAATGTAGAACCCTTAAAACAAGTTCTATTTATACCCGAAGCATAAATAGACCTAGAAGAATCGCTATCCGCAGTCCATACAAAAAATTGGGGTTTCTGTAATAATTCGTCGGGATTTCACGAATCAGCATTCGTCGAGTTTCCACGGAACAATTCGACAAATTCCGACGAATCATATCCGATGAATTCCGACGAATCATTTCCGACGAATTCTGACGAATCATATCCGACGAATTCCGACGAATCATATCCGACGAATTCCGACAGCAACATTTGCTTTACCTCCCCGATTCTATATGGTGATTGGTAACCTTTTACCAACACAGTCAATCTTCCAACTTCTTCACATGCTCTTATGTGCGACCCTGCAGACTCATATCACGTTGGCAGTGAGACTACATGTTTGACCACTTCTAGATCACAATGGTAACTCCAACAGTCTCCCACTTGATCTTGAAAGTATCAAACAAAAACCTCACAAACAATGAGCAGCATCTAGCAATGCATCATTGCTCCCCAAGCAATAAGAGTTCATAACTCATAAGCCTTTATGACCAATGTTCCAGTGTTGTCTTTGTCCCTTTGTCCCTTACATCTGGAAAGAACTAGAGGCATGGACCGTGTCACCCTCATAGTAGCTCAATCCAAGTTTCTTGATCTAGAACGGACTTCCAGAGAATGGTGAGCCCAATATCACATATTGGCTCAATCAAGCATGGCCATGCATTTCTCAGTCCAATTCTATCAAGGGGCGCATGGATGCAACTCCTGTTATATAGGAGGACAAATCCCATATCTACTCACACCCAAACACCCAAATGATTCGTAACGTACCCAACGACCACCCTTATCATCAACATTCTTCAAGGAAGACTTTCGATGACATCAAAGCACGCTCTTCCTCACTCGATGAATGCTGTGACTTCAGATCAAAGGACCACAACACCATAGTCAAATGAGACCTACTTGTGACACATTTAAGTAACAATCCACAAAGTAGTCTCAGATTGGGTCTGTCCAGTACAACTTGTTCACTAACAAGTACCCACGTGATGACTTGATATCACAATATCATGACCTGTGAGAACCGGTCATCAGTCAACACACATGCTAGTCTTAATGTATCATCATCACCCTTAGCTTCTACGATGATACCTTGACAAGGGACCTTTTAAGAATGAAGCTTCGAAATCATAGGCTCTCACATTCAAGTCACGTACTTGATGTCCAATGGAAGCGAACATTCTAAGGGTATTTATCACGAATTTTATTCTATCATATAGAAACAGTATATCATAATAAAAGAACTTGCCATTAATTGTAAAAAGAAATAATTGGTACACAATTCATCATATGAATAAATAATAAAAAGCCAACAGAATATACATTTTACATGCAACCCACAAGACTCCCACTAGAGTTGATCACTCAGGTATCGTCCCATTGATCTAGTATGACCATCATGCTTTCTCTGCGCGAGAGGCTTTGTTAGTGGATCTGCAATATTCTCCTCAGTCGGCACTCTGCAAATGCTCACATCTCCTCGTTTGACAATCTTACGAATAAGATGGCACCGCCGAAGTATGTGCTTGGAGCGCTGATGGGATCTAGGTTCCTTAGATTGTGCAATTGCACCATTGTTATCACAGTAGAGAACTACGGGACCAACAATGCTAGGAACTACATCTAGCTCGCTGATGAATTTCCTAATCCCTACAGCCTCCTTCGCTGCATTTGCCGCAGCGATATACTGGGCCTCAGTTGTAGAATCAGCAACTGTCTCTTGCTTGGAACTCTTCCAGCTCACAGCTCCTCCATTCAGGCAAAACACAAATCCTGACTGAGACTTCGAATCATCCCTGTCAGTTTGGAAGCTGGCATCCATGTAACCACTTACAACGAGCTCTTCCTCTCCACCATACACCAAGAATACATCCTTAGTCCTTCTCAAGTACTTCAGGATATTCTTTACGGCTATCCAGTGACATTCACTGGGATCAGACTGATACCTGCTAGTCATGCTCAAAGCAAAAGAGACATCGGGTCGAGTACATAACATTGCATACATGATTGACCCAATTGCCGAATCATATGGAATCAACTTCATGCGGTCCTTATCTTCACAAGATTTTGGACACTGGTCCTTAGAGAGATTCACAGCATGAGACATGGGCAAAACTCCTTTCTTGGACTCAAGCATGTTGAACCGCTTCAACACCTTCTCAATGTACGTACTCTGGGTCAAACCCAGCAACTTCTTCGATCTATCTCTATAGATCTTAATACCGAGTATGTAAGTAGCTTCACCCAAGTCCTTTATAGAAAAGCAGTTCCCTAGGTTGTTCTTAACAACTTTCAGGGTAGGTATGTCATTCCCGATCAGCAGTATGTCATCTACATACAATATCAGGAAGACAACAATGCTCCCACTGATTCGCTTGTAAACACATGGTTCATCTTCATTCTTGACAAAACCAAACTCTTTGATATTCTCATCAAAACGAAGATTCCAACTTCTAGAGGCCTGTTTCAATCCATAGATGGACCTATTCAGCTTGCATATTTTAGTGGCTTCATATGGGGATACAAAACCCTCGAGTTGTGTCATGTACACTTCCTCAAGGAGGTTTCCATTTAGGAAAGCCATTTTGACATCCATCTGCCAGATCTCGTAGTCATAATATGCAGCAATAGCAAGCAATATCCTAATGGACTTTACCATGGCAACAGGGGAAAAAGTTTCATCATAGTTAACACCATGAATTTTCTTGAAACCCTTAGCCACCAGTCGCCCTTTGAATGTCTGTACATTCCCATCCATGTCGGTCTTCTTCTTGAAGACCCACTTGCACCCTATGGGTCGTACCCCTTCAGGTGGTTCCACCAAGTTCCAAACTTGGTTTGTATACATGGAGTCCATTTCGGATTTCATAGCCTCAAGCAATTTGTCGGAGTCAGGTCCATTCATAGCCTCTTGGTAGGTCGCTGGTTCATCATCATGATCCATAAGCAACACATTACCTATACGAGACACGAGAAATACATATCTCTCAGGCTCAAATCTTGGTCTACCAGATCTACGTAGGACTTGTGTCTCTTGAGCAGGTTCTCTAGCTACAACATCTTGTAGTCCTGGCTTAGAATCCAATTCTGGTTCATTCACTACTTGTGGTTCTTGAACTTCTTCAAGTTCTACCTTTTGCGTCTTTCTTGACAAGAACTCTTTCTCCAAGAAGACACCCATCCTTACGACAAACACTTTGCCCTCAGACGGTAGGTAAAAGTAATATCCTTTCGTTTCCTTAGGATATCCCACCAGATAACACTTATCTGATTTGGGTTCCAGCTTGTTAGGCATTTGACGTCGTACGTATGCCTCACAGCCCCAAATTTTAATGAATGACATACTAGGACGTTTCCCAGTCCATATCTCATATGGTGTCTTTAGAACCGTTTTCGTCGGAGCGCGATTCAGTGTCATTGCAGCAGTCTCTAAAGCAAAACCCCAAAAGGAAACAGACAAGTCTGCATGACTCATCATCGACCGTACCATGTCTAACAGAGTACGATTTCTCCTCTCAGACACACCATTATGCTGCGGTGTCCTAGGCGGAGTGAGTTGTGATACAATTCCACACTCTTTCAGATGATCACGGAACTCATGACTCAGGTATTCGCCACCTCGATCAGATCGGAGTGCCTTAACCTTTTTACCCAATTGGTTCTCCACTTCATTCTTAAACTCTTTGAATTTTTCAAAAGTTTCGGATTTGCACTTCATAAGATACACGTATCCGTATCTACTGAAATCATCAGTAAATGTAACGAAGTAGAAATACCCACCCCTAGCCATAGAACTCATAGGTCCGCATACATCACTATGTACTATACCCAAAAGATCATCAGCACTCTCAGTATAACCAGTGAAAGGGGCTTTAGTCATCTTGCCTAACAAACAAGACTCGCATCGCTCAAATGATTCATAATCAAATGAGTCCAATAGTCCATCTTTATGGAGCTTGGATATGCGCTTCTCGTTTATATAGCCCAAACGACAATGCCAGAGATATGTAGGATTTGAGTCATATGTAGGATTTCGCTTGGATATGCGAACGGGGCGGCATAACTCTTCCGTCTAGGGTTCAGGAGGAACTCTTCCGTCGGCCGAGCCTTTTGTTCGCATCAGAATGTAGAACCCTTAAAACAAGTTCGATTTATACCCGAAGAATAAATAGACCTAGAAGAATCGCTATCCGCAGTCCATACAGAAAATTGGGGTTTCTGTAACAATTCGTCGGGATTTCACGAATCAGCATTCATCGAGTTTCCACGGAACAATTCGACGAATTCCAACGAATCATATCCGACGAATCATTTCTGAAGAATTCCGACGAATCATATCCGACGAATTCCGACAGCAACATTTGCTTTACCTCCCCGATTCTATATGGTGATTGGTAACCTTTTACCAACACAGTCAATCTTCCAACTTCTCCACATGCTCTTATGTGTGACCCTGCAGACTCATATCGCGTTGGCAGTGAGACTACATGTTTGAACACTTCTAGATCACAATAGTAACTCCAACAAGACGCCCATACCATAAGAGCACGTGCTGATTGGACAATCAGTCGGTGGCATTAAATGCTGACAGTGCGTCCGTAACATTTGAATCTGTCTCGATGATATTTCCAATGTTACGACGACATGGATGATATCTCGACGACAGGACTTTGCCGATCCCTTGAACTTAGGTAGACCTACAATTCCTCTAGCTTCTGCCTCTGATGCAGGAATCTCGATGATACGAGACATTCTAGCGCTGCTGCATATACGACGATATGCAATCTCTGACTGTGTCGTCGTAATCACCTTGTTCTCTCAACGACATGCCTTCTTTACGATGATGTTCGATGCAATCAGTCATACTTAGCCTTTTCAGCGACAAGGCTTCTTTGTTGAGGTGGACGACGCTGCATCTTCTTGACGACATATATTTCTTTGACTTCATTCTTCTCTGCATTCGGCGAACAACAATCTTTGTTCGACGAACAACATTCTGTGTTCGACGATCTTCATTCTTCTGTCCCGTCTTTGCGTTCGACGAACTCTATCCAGCGTTTGACGAACACCATCCAGCGTTCGACGAACACGCCAAGTCTGCGCTCGACGAACTTGCTTCTGCGTTCGACGATCTTGCCGAGTCTCAGCGTTCGACTAACTCGCCAAGTCTCAGCGTTCAACGATATTCCTTCTGTGTTCGACGATCGTGCCGAGTCTCAGCGTTCGACGATCTTCCTTCTGCGCTCCACGAACATCATTCTGCATTCGACGATCTTGCCAACTCTCAGTCTTTGCTTTGCCCATCATTATGACGACAAACATACTTTGTCGATGACATCTCCTTCTTCTCGATGATATAGTACTTACTGAGACAACTAAAGTACATGACATATTGTCAATTTCTACAAGCATGAACTAGATGGAACATTAAATACAACTTGCACTTATCATTGAGCTGAGTACTTCTTCAAATCAGGAACATTGTGGGGCACTGTTCCCAATAATCTCTCCCTATTTGAAGAAGCCCTAACTCACCTCAATGATAAATGCCACTCATGAAAGGATATATCATTTCAGATAGTAACATCATACTTAAAGCAGCAACCATATAAATAGATTAAGTGTTCTTCAAGCATATAAATAGATTAAATGTTCAAGAATAAACATTCGCATTCATTTTCCCCAACAAAATAATTTAAGATTGCTGCCCCATCAGTGTCTGCTGCTGCTTGCTCCTTTGGATTTCTGCCTTTGCCTCTTATAGTAGTTGATGGGCAGGGGAATCTTCATAGGAGAAGGAGGAGGACCTTGTGGGAATGCCAGCTTGTGACTCTTCCTCCATTCCAGCTGCTTCACATGCTTCTGCCATTCAACTGATTGGTAGATTCTCTAATAATCATCTTGAGGGTATCCAAATTGAATCCATGATTCAGTTATTATGTCTCTTAAGACAGGACTCCACCTTCCTGACTGTGGATCCTGCTCAACTTCTCTCATTCTCTTTTGCCGATACTGGCTGCTCTGAATTCTTTTTCTTTTTCTAGAGGTTGCTGAATCTCCAAACTTTATTCCATACTCAGCTGAGTCAGTGCTTGCAGAAGGATTGGCAACTTCATATAGTGATGGGGGTTGCTTCATTGTCTGCTTTATTTGATTTGTTATCCACATCGCTTGACGTGAACTGGCATTTATTATTTCGTTCTCCCCCTTTAGGGCTTGTTCAATTACCCTTTCCTCAAGTCCTTCTTCGACTCGATTCAGCATTTCATGCAAGCTTTGTTCAGTCACAACCAAATTGTTGTTTATTTGAAGCAGATGGGTATCTAAGGTATGAGCGTTCTCATTGACCTTATTCAGAATTTGATTTCTATTATTTTCAGCATCTGTCTCTATCTGCTTAAAACTATAGTACACATTATCAGAGAATGTGCTTTGCTTTTTCAGGATTTTGTGGGTCTGATGTCCCATTTTGTTTACTTCCTCACTCATCTTCTCTATGGCCGGAGCTGCCAGTGTGTAGAAGTGAGCACACTGGGTGTTGAGGTTGTGTATGTCGCTCTTTACTTTCTGAATTTCCCTTTCATCTCTTTCCTTAGACTGTCCACAGTCTCTACTATGAATTGTTCTAGATGTTTTCGCTGAGCAGACAATAGACCTGATGTCATGTGGAAGAGAGATCCTTCCTGAGTCAAAGATGGCTCAGCAGTTTGTTCTTCTTGATCTCCTCCTCCCTGTGGAGCTGCTTCATTGACATTTTCAGATGATTCTTCACTGATATGCGTCGTAGCCTTGGCCTTCCCCTTGGAAACTTTTGGCACTGTCTCACTTGGAGCTATGAGCACAATCTTGCTTGCTGCCATTAACTCCCGGCAGTCTGAGAGAGTAATGTCTTTGGTTGGCTCGGGCATAGCGCCTCTGCCTTCTGGGATAGAGGGTTCATTCCCTTGTTCTTCTAGGGCAGAGTACCCAAGATGGGTCTCCCCCTCAACTTGTGCATCCTCCTGATGAGAGCCTCCGGCTGTGAGCTCCTCAAGAAACACTTCATCATCTTGGGCTGAGCCCCCGAATTGGGGTTCCCCCTCAACATGCACACTCCCCAAGTTGGGGTTTCTAGCATCTTCAATAACCTCGGTGGGAGCAGGTTCTGGTATTATTATTGGGAAATCCCTATGGGTGGAAGTATCCCCCCTCAGATGCACCAGGGATTTGTTAGGGTGGTGGTGTGTTATCAGAACTGCTTGATGAATCCGAGTGATTTATTGGGGATGCTTATTTCTTCAGTTTCTTTGGAGCGGGCTGGGCATCAGATGATTGTTTAGGAATCGACCTATACCATCGATCTAGCATCTTCGCATCCAGTCTCTTGGAGTAATGAAGGGGAACTCCCATTTTCTTATGGAATACTTCACACTGGGTGGTTAGAAAGTAAAGGAATAGTATTCTTCCATAGGAAGGGGACTGCAGGGTGTTCTTCAATCTCTCGAAGAGGAACTCACTCCAGTTGGTCTTCTTGGAGTGGATTATCCGGGGCATGACAGCGAACATATCTTTGGAGATTCGGTCATGAGACCCAGGCTTGCATAACAGAACTTTGCCAATAATGTCGGGCAACAACTTTCCCTTTTGATTGAATTCAGCTCTCTTAATAGACCCGTAAGTCTTCCCTGTGTGATCGCACCATGTGTAGCTTGCGGACACATCTTCAGAAGTCAGCTCTTCTTCTTCCTCCCCCCTGGGATTCCTGGCAGATTCAGTGCTTCTCCAACGCTTTTCGTAGATATCTTGATCTTCTTGATTCCCACTGTGGACCTTATCCTTGATTCTGTGTGGTCGAGTTTTGCTTCGGCAAAGAACTCGCCTACTTCTCGGTGGAGAAGAACCGAGGGATCACATAGGACATATTCTAGTCCCGATGCCTCCAGCAATCCTATTACTGATCTTATTTCGTCCGAGCAGGCATTGAAACTTCCTCGCTGAAGTTCACAACTTGAGATCACTTCTTCTTTCATGGGAGCCATTGATTCGGAGTGAAAGAGAAGGCAGCACGACAAAGGAGGCGAGGGTTTCTCAACGGAACGGCTTAGGGCAAATGATAACGTAATTTTTATATTCGAGCATTCACTCTATTTATAGTGTCGGTAGGTGAAGAGGCGCGTACCTTAAAAAATGATCAGGCGGCTCGGATGGACCCGTCTAATCCCGTGATAAATAGCTCGATTATATTTTGCCGATGCATTTATCATTGTCGAAATAATCCTTGGATACGCATCCTCCCAGCTCAAATCTTTGTCGTCGTAACATCTTCTTGTGTCGATGAGTCAACTCCTCCTTACATGTCTGCCTAAGGCATTCTTTCGCCCTGCTTGGGAGTTTTCCTTTGACACCAACCCTATGCAGCTTTTAGCCCTCTTTTAATAAGATACATGCATCAATTTTGTTAGTAAATTGACTTTGCTGTTCTGCCAATGGGTCAGAACAGCCACCTTGTCCAAGGCCCAAATTTGCTTCTGGTGGGCACTTGGACTACCTGCAAAATAAGATTACAAGTCCTTAGGAACCCAAGTGAATTTGGGTCCTAGGAAATTGTTAGCTTTGACTGGCATGCTGGATATAATTGCCCTTGGATATGCATAGTGATTGTGAAATACATTGTTTGCAAGTTAAGCATTTGTTACCCTTGGAGCAGTTGGATTGTACCAACAATCAATTGCAAAGTGGTCTGTCTTTCTACAACACTAACATTCATACCTGTTATATCTTCTTTTCTGGTTAACTGTATGAGCAGGAGTTCTTTGTGTGTGAACAAATGAATGAAGCAATGATGGTGAACTGTGCTGATGGTAGATGTGATGTTTGCTGTCATCATTCATTGTTTTCCATCTGGAGTCAGTCTTCTTTAAGGATTTCTTCTCTCCTTTGGGCTCAGCAAATTTCTGCATCCTCATAAATTCCTGAGGTACCTTTGTGGTTTTTGGCATGTTCTTTCCTCCATTTGTGGAGCTCCCACAGGGTCTGCCTGATCTGTCTTCTTCGAATCATCCCTGCCCCCTTATCTGAGTGGGGCAGCAACCATTTACCAGTAGAGGAGAGGTCTCTGGTTTGGAGGAGCTTGTCACATGCTTTACTACAAAGGGGAGTTTACTCTCCACACTTCTGATGTTGTCATTTTTAGATTTCAGGACTTTGGGCTGAAATTTGTCCTTCTTCAGAAGAACTACTTCTCTGGTTAGTGAGCAGCACAGCTCCTTGCTCTAAATCAATGCCTTCAGAGTTTTCCCAAATTTGTCTATCAAGTTATGGTTGGAGTTTGCCTTGAAGTCCTTTTTGAGTTGACAAAACTCTGCATTCTCTAGAGTTAGCCTTTCTGCTTTCTCTGAGAGATCAAGATTTCATGCTTGAAGAGAGGAGATCTTTGCATCCTGCTCCTTGAACAGCATCTTGAGCATCTTGACATCCTCTAAGACATCATTGTATGACTTGGACAAGTCATCATTGCCAGATGAGCTCATCTCCGATTTTGAGTCTGAGGTAGATAGAGGAGCTCTTATGCATACTTGTTGAGGTGAGACTTCATCCTGGACTTCTTCCTCTGACTCAGATAGGACAGTTAATCCAAACTGAGTTTTCTCTTCTGAGTCTGAACAGCTTGATTCATTGTCACTCAATGTTCTGACTTTCTCCTTAGCTGCTTTGCTTCTTTCTTCTTCTGATCCTTCCATAAGGATTGATAGAGATCTCCACATCTCCTTAGCTGCAGTGCAGTGGATCAGTTTCTGGAGTATGGGAGTATCAACTGCATCAGCTATAATGCCTCTAGCTTTCTTGTCCAGGTTAACTAGGATGATATCATCTTCAGTCATAGTCTTGGACATGGTCTTGGGGGCATACGGCCCTTCTTGAATAACTTGAAAGATCCTGGGATCCATAGCCTCCATGAATATTCTCGTTCTAACTTTCCAAAGAGCAAAGTTCTCCCTAGAATACATAACAATTCTTGACTCCATAGTTATGAAACTTAGACACCCACTGACAGATCTGTTCAAGCTGTTAAGCTTTTCTTTGAACAACCTTGCTTTGATACCACTTGTTGTTTATTGGGTGTCAACTTATCACCTAAAGTGGGGGGGGGGGTGAATAGGTTTTTCAATTTATCTTATCCCCTTTTGGTGTTCTTGATTTCTGATTAGTAGATCTAAAGGTTATAAAGCATAACACAGAAAACACACAAAGATGTTTAGAGGTTCCTCAAGACCGGGTGTCTTGAGTAGTCCTCTGTCCCTGTGCACCTACCCAGCAGTGTGCTAGGCTCGGCAAAATGCCGCCAAAAAAACTTCAAGCCCTCAAGCCTTACACCACGGACCCTCAAGTCCAACAGCCTAGACCCGCAAGCCCCTACTGCCCCCAAGCCAGCAAGCTCGACACTCAGGCCCTCAAGCCCTACACAACGCAGACCTGCAAGTCCCGTGCCTACAGCCTAGTCCCGCAAGACCCTACTGCGCCCGAGCCCTCAAGCTCGACAAGATCGAATCCGCAAATCCACTGCCCTGGCCCTCAAGACTCACAGCTCTCCAGCCCTCAAGCTAGACGGTGTCGGACCCGCAAGTCCACTGCCCTGGCCCGCAAGCCTCACAACTCTGCAGCCCTCAAGCTAGACAAATAGGCCCGCAAGCCTTACAAAGATTACAGTAATAAAAGAACTGTTACTTCTGCCGGATGAAGATCAACAACTTTAGCATGTTGAAGATCGGCTTCTTTAGGTTGAAGAAGATGCTTCTTGATCTGGAGTTTCAGCATTGGATCTTCTTCAGCCTCCTCTTCTTTTTCCTGATGTTGATTGGCTACTTTTCAGTCGATGGAGGTGACTGATTCTTCAGAGAACACTTGGTACTTGTGCTCTTCTTCTCCGCCGAGAAAATACTATTCTATTCAAGTGTAGCGGCGGGATTTTTTTTTTTCTCTCAGACGAAGACCTTTTTTCTAGGGCATCACTGTTCCCTTTTATAGGACAGATGATCCGCTTAACGGTCACATGTTATGTCCTTTAATTTCAGAAGCACATACCATAAGAGCACGCGCTGATTGGACAATCAGGCGGCGACATTAAATGCTGACAGCGCGTCCGCAACATTTGAATCTATCTCGACTATATTTCCAATGTTACGACGACATGGATGATATCTCGATGACAGAACTTTGTCGATCCCTTGAACTTAGGTAGACCTTAAATTCTTCAATCTTCTGCCTCTGATGGAGGAATCTCGACGATACGAGACATTCTAGCGCTCCTGCATATACGATGATATGCTATCTCTGACTGTGTCATCGTAATCACCTTGTTCCCTCGACGACATGCCTTCTTTACGACGATGTTCGATGCAATCAGTCATGCTCAGCCTTTTCAGCGACAAGGCTTCTTTGTTGATGTCGACGATGATGCATCTTCTTGATGACATTTCTTTCTTTGACTTCATTATTCTCTGCGTTCGGCGAACGACAATCTTCGTTTGACAAACAGTATTCTGTGTTCGACGATCTTCATTCTTTTGTCCTGTCTTTGCGTTCGACGAACTCTATCCAGCGTTCGACGAACACCATCCAGCGTTCGACGAACACCATCCAACGTTCGACGAACACGCCAAGTCTGCGCTCGACAAACTTGCTTCTGCGTTCGACGATCTTGTCGAGTCTCAGCATTTGACTAACTCGCCAAGTCTCAGCATTCGATGATCTTCCTTTTGCGTTTGACGATTGTGTCGTGTCTCAGCCCTCGACGATCTTCCTTCTGCGCTCGACAAACATCATTCTGCGTTCGACGATCTTGCCAACTCTCAGTCTTTTCTCTGCCCATCATTATGATGACAAACATACTTTGTCGATGACATCTCCTTCTTCTCGATGATATAATACTTACTGAGACAACTAAAGTACTTGACATATTGTCAATTTCTGCATGAATGAACTAGATGGAACATTAAATACAATTTGCACTTATCATTGAGCTGAGCACTTCTTCAAATCAGGAACATTGCGGGGGACTGTTCCCAACAACTTCAATTTCAAGACTATTGAAGCCCATGATTTGAAAGTGCAGCTGATGTGCAAGTTTAGAAGAAAGATTTTTCTAAGTATTTCTGCGTTCGACGAATTTTGATAAGTTCATCAAGCTCAGTTCGACGAACTTAAGTGCTTTCGTCGAGCGCCATTCGTTGGCGGGTTATTCTGAAAATCTGAGTTCAGCTTTTTTCGATCTCTGTTCAACGAACATAAGTAATTTCATCGACCGATGTTCTTCAGAAGTTCCGTTCGACGAACTTAAGTACTTTCGTCAATCTCAGCTTTGCTGAAGCTAAAGTTTTTTCTGATAACTAAAGTGATTTCGTCGATCTCCGTTCGACGAAGTGAAGAAGTTTCGTCGAACTCTTTTCTGCTGAAAGTTTGAAGTCGTTCGTTGATCTCCTTTCGTCGATCTCCGTTCGACGAACTCTTATGATTTTGCCGATCGCTGCTTTTCAGAAGGATGAAGTAAGTTTCGTTGATCTCCGTTCGTCGATCTCAGTTCGACGAAATTGGTTAGTTCGTCGAGCTCAGTTTGAAGATTGTTTCTCAGGCCTAGGAATAGACTGCGCTGTTTTGTTTCTCAATTTCTTTCTCGAAACATCAAATCTATCTCTCGAGAAATATGTCTATCTTCCAGAAAAGGTTTTCTAAGTTATTTTCCTGAGAGGTCAATAGTTCTTGACAAGTTCATTCTATTTCTCGAGAAATCATCTATCTCTCGAGAAGTTTGATTCTTTCTTCTGAAAGTTCTTTTCTATCATTTCTCGAGAAATCCTTTATCTCTCGAGAAGCTAAGTCAAGCCGCCGTAAATCCTTATATATTATTTCTCGAAGCAGAAGCTGTTATTTTTCGAGAAATCCTTTGTTCTCGAGAAATTGTGTTTACGTCCTTCATGTAATTTTTAGTCTATTTGACGGGATGTTAATTTCTTCTGTCTGATTTGACGGCTCTTCTGATTTCGTTTAAGGTTAATCCTACCTTAATTCATGTCGTTAAGTCTATGACTATATAAGGCTCTCTTTTAAGGATTAATAATCAATCATTATTTTTCATCAACCGTAATCTTTCTTGATCGGAAGAAACGAGAAAGTGCCGCCTCCTGTCGCCAAAGCTGGAGATCGATCTTGTGTTTTGAATCTATTGTCTCCAGTGGTAGAAAAGGTTCGATTGATCATTGCTCCATCCTCTACTGTATCTATTGGATCAAGTCGAATCAAAGAAGGTCAGATCTGAGTTATTTACAATTCTTCCTCATAGACAACAAGTCAAAGCTATTCAAGCATCAAGAAGGAAGAAGATCTCTCAGGGTTTTCAGATCTATTTATGAATTGATAAGTATTATATCAATCTCAATATGTTGCTGGATAGAAAACATGATAGACTTGCTTGCAAGACAATGGATTAGCGCACAACTAAAAGAATGCAAGCAACACAATGTGCGTATCTGAGAAAAAAAACAAAATTTTGAAAATAACAGAGGCAGACGAGGAAAGATAAGATAATGTCTCTTGTAATGATTTTCACAGACACGAATTGATCGTGCCTGCAGTCCCCGACAACGGTGCCAAAAACTTGATGCGTGTTCGGCAAGTACACCGATCGCTGTCAAGTAATAATTATGGGAATAGTTTCCCCGAATGTCAATCTCTTGAGGAATGCAGGATATGGTGAATTAATTGCGTTGGGAGTCAATTGTTACACGAGCGAAGAATGTATGAACAAAGGGCATTGTGATTGGTCTCCTAAGATATTGCAGAAATAAGAGAAATGCGGGTCGAAAGCACTGCTTCGCCGAGTGGGGGTGAGTGCAGCGGCCTCGATGACGCGCTTCGGTAAGCGGGAGAAATGACCACAGAGCGGCATTTTGTGAGGGTCGTATTCACCTCTTCGCCAACATCACCACTAGCAATTGCTAGATGGCTTCACACGCAATCAACTCAGAATATCACAACGAAAAGCAAAGCGATTCTCACAACCATAACATCATTGCACATGAACATTAAACAAAGGATCTATAAGATTAATCTAGCAAGAGTTCATTACAACAACACTAAAAGAAGCACAAGGTCAAGGTTTAGAAAGGACTCAACAGAAGATGTCACTGTATCCTGGGTTCTCGGCCGGAATGAGAGGTTGTCTGGCTCTCTCCGGGATCGGCCCTCAGATGGTGTGTGGACTCGAAGGAGGCTGTCACTTCTCCAGCGATCTACAACACTTCTATGGTATCCAAGATGAATAATGCTTGAACTCGTGGTGGAGGAAGTTTGCAAATGATCCCGGGTGGAAGTATGGTGGAGGAGATCACCGGATGTGGTCTCCTATGGTGGAAAGGGTGAAAATGGTGGGCTTTTCTGGGTTTTCCCGCGAGGGGAATCGTCCTCCCCAACTGCAGTTGATTCCCTGCCTTAAATACTAAACAGTCAGATTTTTCGTCACGCATGGGCGAACGCACGACCGTGCGCTGCCTGTGCGTTATTTACGATAAAAATATACTTGAGAAAGAAGCAGCCGCACCCGTGCGTTTCCTTCGCGCACGGGCGAATCCGCCCGTGCATAAAAATGCACGGACAAATTCAGATTGGCTAAAAACAAGGCTAAACAGGGTAATCATGTGATTCCTTCACGCACGGGCAAATCCGCCCGTGCGTAAAACGCATGATCAAATTCAGATCACCAGTTTTCTCACCAGATGAAAGCGCACGACCGCAGCCATCCATGCATCAAGAAAATGCACGACCGTGCGATATACACATTCATGAATTCTGAGCAAAAAGGAGATGATCCAACCACCTGCAAGCACATCAATCCAGCTGGGAATACACCTCCAGCACCAATCAAACAAAGAAAAAGGATTGCGGAGCACCAAGTGCTTACCCCCAATAACATGCAGCGCAAACGCATACCAAAACGGGCCTAAGAGTGCACTTTGCATGGAATAACGAATATGAATAAAAACATCCCTAAAGTGTAGTGCATAGACTAGATAATCGGCCCGGATGAGCCCAAAAATGTGTATATAAATGGGACTCATCACCTCTTCATAGGACTCTTCTTAGGACTATTAGTCGGACGATTCGTAGGTCTCTTCTTTGGACTCTTCTTTGTTCAATTCTTAGGAATCATATTTGGACTCTATTTTTGAATCATTGTAAGACTGTTCGTAGGACTCTATTGAGGACTCTTTATTGGACTCTTCATATGAATTTTCATAGGACTCTTTGTAGAACTCTTTATTCGACTCCTCATAGAAGTCATTGTAGGACTCTTTGTAGGACACTTCATAGGACTCTCTCTAGGACTATTCACAGGACTCTTTGTAGGAATCCTCATTGGACTCTTCTTAGGACTCTTCCATAGACTCTTCGTTGGGCACTTTGTAGGACTATTCATGGGACTCATCCTAGACTCATGTTAGGACTATACCTAGGACTCTTTGTAGGACTCCTTATAGGACACTTTGTAGGAATCTTCGTAGTGCACTTTATAGTACTTTTTGTACGACTCATTGTAGGACTCTTCTGTTGGATCTTTAGGCACACTTTGTAGACTCATCTTAGAACTTTAGGATTTTAAGACATTCTTTTGATATTTTATATGATGTAAATTTAATCAAAAGTAGAGAACAAGAAATCAATATTATTGAATAATAAAATACATGATTATCATTTATAAAATTGATTACAAAATGGATTTCTATGACTCTAGAAATCAAAGGAGAATATAAATAACTTTTTGGTTTTCTATACCGACTCTTCTCACTAAGAACCGGTTGGTTTTAGCCGATATATCCCAAGATCCGGCCTCAAGCCGCTCTGGCCCTTCTATCCCCAGAAAGGCATTGAGCACCCCCTAGATCTAACTCCTAGACCTAGTCACCAACAACCATGATGAATTCCCCCTAAGCCGCACACGGACCTAGTCGCCAACAACCACGGCGAATTCACTAAACAATCACAAAGGATAAAGGTATAGAAAAATATAAAAGACAAATTAAGAACTCCCTATGAAGAATTTTGGAGATGGCGAATGTTGGAACATGGTCTTCCGCATCTCCTAAGTTTGAGAATAACAAATCCTATGTGTATTTGATCTTGTGTGTTTAAGTGTGCAGGATAACAAAGTCCACATGACTCAAGGATTACATAAGAAGGTTGCCCCCAAAGTTGAGCCATCAAATCCAAAACTCCCACTAGTGTTGGCGGTAGTACTAGCGCAGGCATTCTGTCGTTCGACGAACTGTAAGCGACGCTCGACGAAATGCTCATAACTGCGTTTGACGAAAATTAGCTCGACGAACTCTTAGCTGCGTTCGACGAAATTCCGATCGACGAAATGTTTGCTTAAGCGCAAATGTCGGGAGTACTTATAGAAGGAGATAGCGCCTGGCAGTATCAGATAGCGCAGGCGATAGCGCGGAGCACAGAAGGCAAGGGAGAAATGTTTCCTCGTATTGAAGACTCTGCAGCGCAGAATATGTCCTAAAATGGGATAGCGCCGGCGGTACCACTAGCGCAGGCGCTAGCGTTGTGGCTATAAAAAGGACCCCTCTTCTCTCGTTTCATAGAGATATCAGAGAGAGAGATAGAGTGCTAGAATTCCAGAGGCTACCTTGGCTGAAAGTTGATGTCCTACCAAAATTCTGCAAACTTCTGAAAGAGAATCTCATCACGCCGGATCCAAACAAAGTCCGCTTCTACAATGCTTATTCTACAGCGGATCTTCGTCTCCAACTTCAGAAGTTCATCAAGAGGGATTTTTAATTATTTTCATTTCTTATTTCTTATAAACGGTTAGTGAAATCGCCTCATGTTGGTGACTAGGCCAGGGTAGGACTTAGGGCGGAAACTCGCCTTGTATTGGCGACTAGATCTAGGCTAGGTCTAGGGGGTGCTCGAGGCCATATCCGGGGAAGGGTTGGCTAGAGCGGCTTGAGGCTGAATCCGGGGAGGATAGGCTAGGGCCACCGGTTCGTGGGGATGCGAGTCGGGATAGAAAACCAAAAGAGTTTACTATTCATCGCCACCGATTTCTAGCATTATAGAAGTCAACTTTTGTAAAACCTTATTTGATATTAATAAAGCATATCTCTACTTTATTTCAATTGTTTTACTTGACTTCTTATTGTCTTTATCTTGCATTATTACAAAGCTTTTCAAAATATCACTAAAGTTTTTGAAAACCCTTATTCAACCCCCCCCCCCCCCCCCCCCCCCTCTAAGGTCGCCTACCGATCCAACAAGTGGTATCAGAGCGGTTTTATTCCAATCGGCTTAACAACAGGGAATAATGGCATCTCATGATCTCGCTTCTATTAGTGGGGTAAATTTTTATGAAGAAGAAAAATCTCTTAAACCACCTTTATTCGAAGGGAGAAATTATAAAGGTTGGAAATCTTTAATGGAAAAGTTTATTAAAAATTTAGATATCAATGCATGGGATATAGCAATAGTTAGACCAGCGGATGAATCAAATAAGCAGGAACGTCATCTAAATGCAAAAGCTTTAAATAGTATTTTCTGTGCTTTATCTTACGAAATTTCAAAATTAATATATTGTTTTTCTAGTGCATACAAAGTATGGAAATTTCTTGAAGAAATGTCTGATTATCCATCTACAAGTATGGAACAAATGCAAGAAGTGGAGAACATACAAGATTGCACATCAAATGGAAAAGAAGAAATCCCATCTTTGGAAGAGGAATGCCAAATAGATGAAGACAACAAAGAAAATTCGTGCTCAAATCTCACAACATCCAAAAGCACTGTAAGGAAATCAAATCATCTTATTGTTTGCAATTCTATTTCTACTTTACAATTGTTACAAATTACAAAGCGCAAAATTAAGAAATTAAAAAATGCGAATTGCAAATTGCGCTTAGAAAATAAAAATTTAAAAACAAAAGTTAAAGTAGAATCAAAATCTGATTTATTTAGCTTTACTCATGTCACTTTAATTGAAAATACAAAACCATGTTTTGATTGTAATGATATTAAAGAAAAATTTAAAGAACTTGAAAAAGAAATTATTTGCATAAAAGAACATAATGAAAAATTATCTTCAGAAAATTCATCTTTAAAAAGTGATTGTGCTACATGCAAAAGTTATAAAATTGAACAAAAATAGCACAATCGCTTATAATAAAGCTAGACATAATTTAATGATCAAGAATGATGAATTAAAATCAAAAATCAACTTGCTTATGAAAATTGTAAATACAAATTCACAATATCAAACTATATCTAAAAACAAGTTGAATATGAATATGAACATCTTAACTAAGTTTAATAATGGGAGTAAGGAACATAAAGGATTTGTTAATCAAAATCAAAATCACCATTATTTACAAAATTATGTATCTCATAAAGTAAATTCAAATATGCAAAAATTTCCTATGAAAAATGATTTCAAATGTCATCATTATGATAAGTCTAAATTTAATGCAAAATTGTAATATTAAACATAAGTATGAGTGGAGACCCAAAATTAAAAATGAAACATTAACTCCACTTGAAAGGGTCCAGTCGTACTTGTCTCCCCAAAAGCCATCTCGCTATATTTGGGTACCCAAAGGAACCATCCCACATGTTCCCCTTTGGATACCTAAAACATTTATTCATTAGGTATCATCAAATGCATGAAGTAGAAACTTTTCAAAATAAGATATACAAATTTCTACTTCATGATGTGCTTTAATGTCCTTTTTAATTTTCTCTTGTTGTTTTCCCTTTTGAACTATCATGTCATGGTCATCCTATACAATATTGAAAATATGATCTTATCTCCTAAAAGCTTAATATATTTATAAAATCAAATTGACCAAAATTCAAAAGTCATATCTAATCTTAATGACCTATCTATCTCTCTTATCTTCGTTGTCTATATCCATATAAATGAAATTATAAATTTGCTATAAGATATTTTAAATTAACTCAAGTAATTAGGCTATTAAGTGTTTTAGCCTTCACCAACAAGTGGTTTAGAAAAATAACATGATCTAAAAGAAAGTTTAAGATCTAAATGAAAGCTCAAATTTCAATATGGTTGTCTTTATGCACAACAAAAAAATTATATTGTGTTCACTCCTTGATGTCAAATATGATCTAAACCATCACTATTGTTCACCTATCAAAAATCACATATATATATTCAAAATTCTTAATTAAAAGAAAATCACTAAAATATATCGAAAGAATTTACCTTCATAATGAATATTGATGTCACTCGCACCACCATGATCTATTGATGTCCGTTGATAAAATTCTCTAAAATCATATAATCATAACTCACATCAAATATCTTCTAAAAACAACTATTTCTATCACATCCATATGAATTATATGATGACAATTGATATTATAATTGTTTACCATGGTTGGTGTATTATGTGTGTATTGTGATTTATTTCTAGTTTAGACCTTTGAATCATCTTGATATAAAATCAAATAGAATCGTCACTCCATTCTAGGTCTATAAGTTGAAACACTATCAAACCTTTGTATAACATTAATCTTAAACTTATCATATTAACATTGTCGCCTAAAGAATATTTGTGTGTATGTTAGGCTTTATATGTTTACCAAGATATACTGGTTGGGTATTCTCATCTAGGGCCTATCCATGGTATTCTTGTGCATGAACATTATGGTTAATCACTAAAATCATGCATATTTGATTTGTTCATTCATGTCATCTCATGCAAAGTTTATTTGGTAGTCATATACAAAATCGCTAATGTTTCATGAAATTTGCAATATCTAGACATCTCCTAAAAATCTGAAATTTCAGCATGAAACTACTATTAGGACACTTAATCAAGATCAACAATTAAAAATTTCAAAATCATCAAAAATTGTGTACTATTTCCAGTGCTAGCGCTAACGCCGGCGCTAGTGACCTATTCATTTTTCTGTATTTTTAAAATTTGAAAAATTCTTAAAAATATATCAATCTATGTGTACTATTTATTTTTGCACTTCTGCTTTTATTTCATTTTTGAAAAATCAAATACAAAAATATAAAAGCCAAATTACAAAAAATATGTTTTGCCTTTTTTTGGTTTTTTGTCATTTGCTTAAATTCTATTTCTATGAGCAAAAATCAAATACAAAAATATTAAAAAAAACAAGTATCAAAAATTATTATTTTGAACTTATCTTTTCTATTTACATGTATCTTGCGAAAGGGTGATTTGGGCTATCATCCCATCACATCACCTAGTACCAGGCGAACCTCTCATAGGGTAGACCTCGGGAAGTCCAAGATCAATCTTATGAATTCAAACTTTAAATCAAATTTATTCTTCAAAATATCAAAAATACTATATGGACTTCATTGAAAATCAAGCATGATTTAATCTATTACTTAGAACTTCTATGATGTTGCAATTTATCTTTTTCAAACTACTTTGAACATTGTTTTCCTCATGCTTTGATATATCTATTAATATGTGCATCAATTATATTGTAAAAGTTGTGTAGAACTACGCTTAGCATGCCTCTAAGTATGAGTAAATGTTATATGATTGATAAAGATCTTTATTCACTCACTTATTTTGCATTGTCTACATATGTGTTTAATCTAAGAATGCTTGTGTATGTTGTGTATTAGTACAATGAATTAAAATTGCACAAGTATCTTACCTACACTCCTTTATTTGCACTTTTAAAAGTTAAGAAAAGTGGTTATGTTTTTCATAAATTATATTGGTTTGCAAAACAAGTGTATTCGGAGAACTTTGTACAAAACAAAAATCATAAAATAAAGTGACAAAGAAAACTCCACCAAGCACTACTTGAACCTCCGGATAAGTCTTAATAAGCGTTGTGAGGTTGAGCACCTTGGAAAGAATAGTAAAGTATCTTGTGCAAATCAAATCTTTCTTTCAAAATAAAAACCACTTACTCTTAAGTACACCGGATCACGAGTCTCAACATTAAAAATAAAATATGTGATCCCCCAAGCACTACTTTGCACCCTGATAAGTCTTAATGAGCATTATGTGTGCAAAGCACCTTGGTAGTTGTACATTTTTGTTTGTGCATTAAAGTGTGTGGAAGTGAAATTATTTGTGTTTTATTGTGCTCTTACTTTACATATTTCTTGTATTTTTGATTAAAACATTTGTTTACTCTACTCAAAAATACACTTATGTGCACATCATTATCTTCCATAACACTTCTTCTCATGAGTATTGGATCCTAATGCAAATTCTATACTACTCTTTGTTTATGAAATGTACTAGATAACTTAGCATGCGTTCTACAATGTTTGGTATGTTTTGAAATTGTGAATTAAAGTAACATTGTAGTAATATCTTTTTGATAACATTATTTCATGCTTGGTTACTTTTTTTTCAAACTTAAAGATTTTAATTGAAAACTGATTTACAAAAACATCTTCTTTTTGAAATTTAACTCATATATCTTTTTATGGATCAATATTGATTACAATAAGATGTTTCTTGTATTTCGATAAGTCTTCCGCATCATAACCATATAATTGTTTTACCTTGCGCTTTCATGCTTACTTAAAGTCTTTTATTTTGTGTGCATCATCACTTGAATCTTAAAATTCCTTTCTTTCAACAACTGGTAGACTTGCTTGGTAAACTTTATATTGGTTACTCTAAACATGAATAATTTTTTGCCAAAAACTCTGATTTATTTCTATGAAAATATTGTTATATTAAAAACTCTGATTCATTAATGGATTTCAAAATAGCTATGTGAGTGTTTTCATAAATTCAAATAAAAATATAAACCCATAGGCTTTGAACTTATCACTAAATTTAAAATGCTTAAATGTTTCCAATAATTATTATCCATGACTTCATTTCTCACCATAGCGGGGGCGTAGGGTTGTAGACATTAGATAACCTTATCTCTAGTCATGTCTTGTCCTTAACCGGGGAGGGTTCCAGTGGGGCCTTGCGAGGCACTGGGGGGAAAGAGTGCTAGGTTGATTATTGTCTAGTGTTTGCATATGGGACTAACACCCCAACCTACGACATGTTTGCAGCTCCTCATGCCCATCCGTCACTTAGTACGGGGCTAGGGTGTAGACATATTGTCTGGGTAGTTTAGTTACTTGGAAATCATTACTTTTTTTTTGCTTAAAACTCTTATCTAAAAAGGAAAAACTAACATGATAATATTGAGTACTTGACAAATGTTAGATTGTTCATCTTTAAGCTATAAACTTTGATCAATTTTAATGAAAAGTATTCTAAAAACTCCTTATCATTTTCTTCTCTATACAAGCTCGATCATGCCTTCATCTTTAAGCTAAAAACTCTGATCTATTTCAATGAAAAGTATTCTAAAAACTCCTTATCATTTTCTTCTCTATACAAGCTCGATCATGACTTTATCTTATTATCAACTTTTAAGTGGTGTCTCCTTACCCTCTTTTGCTAATAACAAAAGGGGGAGAACTAACATGATAAATATAATATGCTATCAAAATATAATGCTTAATTAAGATGATAGCTTACATATTAGGGGAGCATTCACTTAGGGGGAGCATGTATTTAGGGGGAGCAATTCTAAATGCTAAAATCGTTAATTATCCTAAGTCATCACTCTCACACACACAAGTATGTTTCTTCATGCTTATATATTAATGCTCTGATTTATCATTAATGTATTTGTTATTATCAAAAGGGGGAGTTTGCTGGAACATGGTCTTCCGCATCTCCTAAGTTTGAGAATAACAAATCCTATGTGTATTTGATCTTGTGTGTTTAAGTGTGCAGGATAACAAAGTCCACATGACTCAAGGATTACATAAGAAAGTTGCCCCCAAAGTTGAACCATCAAATCCAAAACTCCCACTAGTGCTGGCGGTAGTTCTAGCGCAGGAGTTAGTTGTAGTTCGACGAACTGTAATCGGCGCTCGACGAAATGCTCATAACTGCGTTCAATGAAAATTAGCTCGACGAATCTTAGCTGCGTTCGACGAAATTCTGATCGACGAAATGTTTGCTTAAGCGCAAATGTCGGGAGTACTTATAGAAGGAGATAGCGCCTGGCGGTATCCGATAGAGTAGGCGATAGCGCGGAGCACAGAAGGCAAGGGAGAAATGTTTCCTCGGATTGAAGATTCTACCGCGCAGAATATGTCCTAAAATGGCATAGCGCCGACGGTACCACTAGCGCAGGCGGTAGCGCTGTGGCTATAAAAAGAACACCTCTTCTCTCGTTTCATAGAGACATAAGAGAGAGAGAGATAGAGTGCTAGAATTCCAGAGGCTACCTTGGCCGAAAGTTGATGTCCTACCAAAGTTCTGCAAACTTCTGAAGGAGAATCTCATCACGCCGGATCCAAACGAAGTCCGCTTCTACAATGCTTATTCTATAGCGGATCTTCGTCTCCAACTTCAGAAGTTCATCAAGAGGGAGTTTTAATTGTTTTCATTTCTTATTTCTTATAAACGGTTACTGAAATCGCCTCGTGTTGGCGACTAGGTCTGGGTAGGACTTAGTGCGAAAACTTGCCTCGTGTTGGCGACTAGATCTAGGCTAGGTCTAGGGGGTGCTCGAGGCCATATCCGGGGAAGGGTTGGCTAGAGCGGCTTGAGGCCGAGTCCGGGGAGGATAGGCTAGGGCCACCGGTTCGTTGGGATGCAAGTTGGGATAGAAAACAAAAAGAGTTTACTATTCATCGCCACCGATTTATAGCTTTATAGAAGTCAACTTTTGTAAAACCTTATTTAATATTAATAAAGTTTGTCTCTACTTTATTTCAATTATTTTACTTGACTTCTTATTGTCTGTATCTTGCATTATTACAAAGCTTTTCAAAATATCACTTAAGTTTTTGAAAACCCATATTCACCCCCCTCTAAGGGCGCCTACCGATCCAACAGCAAAGTCCCGCTGAATATCGTCGAAGTCGAAGCATGCGTTCTTTGCGTTGGGTTAGCATTGATCTGATCCTCCTTTGAATTCTTTTCTTCAAATTAAATAGGAGATGTAGTCTGGAAATTGGGCCCTCACAAATAATTCAGAGTGCTGGAAAAGGGCTCCTTGGCATAGATGATTGAAGAGAACGAATTCCACCTATTTACAGGTAGGAAGCTAACGCCAGCGTTAGGGATAACGACAGGCATTGACACTATGTTGGATCAACCCTATTATAGATTTGGGCTATGATCACTATCTGATGACTAGGACTAAGTTGACCCCCATTATATAGTCTATGGGTCATGGTTTTAGGCTGTTAAATTAGCTAGAAGCCTAAAACTTAGGAAAAGCTAAGTTTCTGCGTTCGACGAACTAGAATCTGCGTTTGACGAAATGCATTCTGCGTTCGACGAACGTCTTGCTCCAGTTCGTGAACATACCAAGTCTCAGCGTTCGACGAACTTCCCAAGTCTCAGCATTCGATGAACTTCCCAAGTCTCAGCGTTCGACGAACTTCTTCCTGTGTTCGACGAAAGTGCTTCTCAGATCGACGAATTTAATTATTCCAGCCAGATTAAGCAGTTTATCTTTCAGTTCGACTATCTTCAACTTGAGCTCGACGAACTTTAGTCTGCGTTCGACGAATTAGTAACAGAAGTTCATTTCGACGAACTCATCCTTCAGATCGACGAATTCTTATCTCAGCTCGACGAATTTCAGACAGATCAGTTATATTCAATTCTCTGATCTCAGATCAACTAAATCAGCAATGGATCTATATTCCAGATAAGTCAAGGATTTTATCCTTCCTTTTATTTATTCCTTTTCATTGTCTTCTCTCGAGAAAGTAGTCGTTTGACTTATTAGAAAAGGATATCATTTATTAAAAAGGAAAAAGAATTAAAAATTCAGATTGCAGTTCCAAGACATAATCAATTTAGATTATTCTATTCCTTATTCAGAAGATTTGATTTTTCAAATCAGTCAGATTATCACTAAGAAAAAGGAAGAAGACGATGTACAGGATTACTACAGAATTATTGCAGAAAGAAAAGAAAAGAGGAAACAGTCAAGAGAAACACAGAAAGAAATAATGATCTTCATCTTCTACAGTAGCACCTCTCAATCTCTGAGAACATCAACATTCTTATCTCAGTTTTTCTGCTGCAAGTTCAAAATCTTCAAGAGCAACAACAAATCTGAGAAACTTTGTCTCTCAGATTCATCAGCTATCAGGAAGATATTTCATTCAAGTGAAAGCTCCATCCATCAACTGTCAACCATTTCTATCAGACAGGGGGAGCTTTACATCAACACAATCCACTAGTCTTCTCTCAGATTATTGACAGAGAAGAACTTCATAACCCTTTTTATTAAACTTTATCCCATCTTGTACATGGTTCTAACTCCCTTCAAAAGTTAACTGTTTGGTGGCAGGGCACCTGATCAAAACTCCATTGGATTCCTACCAAGGGTGGTAGAAGAGTGGATGTACCCAGGTGTATTGGGGAACTACTATAGATCCTTGTGTCCTCTGTGATTGTGTTTATTTTTCTGTGTTCTATTGAAGAGCGGCGGGATTCTTTTTCTCGTTCTTTTTCTTGCACAGCAAGCCTCTTTTTCTATGGCAACACTGTTCCCTTTTATAGGATAGACAAGCCGTATAATGGTCACATACAAATTCCTTTGCTGTCAGAAGCCCATCCATCATAGCAGGCCCTGATTGGACAATCAGGCGACGACATTAATTGTTGACATCATGTCTGCAAGATTTGAATTCTGCCTTGAAGATATTTGCATCATTACGACGACAAGCTGTCTCTGACTTTGTCGTCGCAATCTTCCTTCTGCCTCTGATGGTGGTATCTCGACGATACAAGATATCCTGGCGATTCTGTATATACGACGATCTTCTTTCTCTGACAGTGTCGTCGTGAGCTTCCTTCTTGCATCATGTCGTCGTAATCATATGTTCTCTTGACGACATGAGTTCCACACGACGATGTCATGTGGCTTCTCTGCGTTCGACGAACAGCATTCTGCGATCGACAAACTTGCCATCCTTAGTTCGACGATCGCCATTCATCGTTCGACGATCTCGCCACATCTCAGCGTTCGACGATCGGCATTCTTCATTCGATGATCTCGCCATGTCTCAGCGGTCGAAGAATACTTTGCTTCTCAGCGGCTGCCGCTTTGCCCGTAATTACGACGACAAGCACGCATTGTTGACGATATTGCCTGTTCTTCTCGATGATATAGTACTTAGTAAAATAACTCAAGTACATGACATATTGTCGATTCCTGCAAGCATGAACTAGATGGAATGTCAAATACAACTTGCATTTATCATTGAGCTGAGCACTTATTCAAATCAGGAACATTGCCGGGCACTGTTCCCAACAATCTCCCCCTACTTGAAGAAGTCATAACCCACTCAATGATAAATGCCATCTATGAAAAGATATAACATTTCAGATAATGAAATCACACATAAAGCAACAATCATATAAATGGGTTAAGTGTTCTTCAAAATAGATTAAATGTTGAAGAATAATCATGCTCATTCATTTTGCCCTAACAAGACAATTTAGGATTTTAGTTTGTTGCCCATCAGCGTCTGCTGCTGCCTCTTGCTCCTTTGGCTTTCTGCCTCCGCCTTTGATGGTAGTTGATGGGTAGAGGAATCTTCTTAGGAGAAGGAGGAGAACCTTGTGGGAATGTTAGCTTGTGGTTATTCCTCCTTTCCAGCTGCTTTAAATGTCTATCCCAGTCAACCGAGTGGTATACTCTCTGATAATCCTCCTATGAGTGTCCAAATTGAATCCACGATTCTGTTATTATTTCTCTTGATGCTGGACTCCAACTTCCAGATTGGGGATCCAGCTCAATTTCCCTCAGTCTCTTTTCCTTATACTGGTTGCTGTGAATTCTCTTTCTTTTTCTTGAGGTGGCTGATTCTCCAAGTTCTATCCCATACTAATCAGAGTCAGTGCTTGCAGAAGGAGCGGAAGTTACATATACTGATGGAGGTTGATTCATTGTCTGCTTTATCTGATTTGTGATCCACATCGCTTGATGTGAACTGGCATTTATTATTGTATTCTCCCCCTTTATGGCTTGTTCAAATATGTGCTCTTCCAGGCTATCTTTGACTAGATTAAGTCGTTCAACCAAGGTCTGCTCAGTGACATCCATATTATTTCTTACTTCAAGCAGATGAGCATCTAGGGTGTGAGCATTCTCATTCACCCTGGTCAGAATTTGATCTCTGTTATTTGCAGCACCTGTCTCCATCTGCTCAAAACATTAATATACATTATTCGAGAAGGTTTCTTGACTGGTCAAGATTTTATGTGTTTTATGTCCCACTTTATTAACCTCCTCATTCATGTTATCTATAGCAGGAGCTGCCATAGAATAGAAGTGAGCGCATAGAGTGTTCAGGTTGTGTATGTCGCTCTTTACCTTCTTAATTTCTCCCTTCACTTCCTCTCTTAAACTATCCACGGTTTTTACTATAAATTGCTCTAGATGTTGTCGCTGAGCATTAAGTAAAGCTGATATCATGTGGAATAGCGAACCTGTCTGAGCTGAAGATGGCTCAGCAGTTTGTCCCTCCTGATCTCCTCGTCCCTGCGAGTCTGCTCTACTGACATCTTCAAATGATTCTTCACTAATATGCACTATAACTTTGGCCTTCCCCTTAGGGACTTCTGGCAGGGGCTCACTTGGAGCTATGAGCACAATTTTGCTCGCAACAGCTAACTCTCGGCAATCGGAGAGAGTGATGTCTGCTGTTGGCTCAGGCATTGTATCTCGATCTTCTGGGCCAGAGTGCTCCTGATCGATCTCTCCCTCAATTCGAGCATCCTTAGGGATCATGTCATCATTTTGTACTGAGCCCCCGAATTGAGGCTCCCCTCAACGGACTCATTTCCTCCATTGGGGTTCCGCATATTTTCACCAATCTCTGTGGAAGCAGGTTCAGGAGTTGAGACAGGGATATGTTCTTTGATACCAGTGGATGGTTCACCTCCGGATTGAGCGGAATGGTGTGGGTGTGGTGGGATGTCATCAGAGCTGCTTGATGACTCTTCTTCGGAGGAGGGGTTTCTTTGGGCTGCTAGTTTCTTCTGCTTATTTGGAGCTGGCTATACATTAGAGGATGGTTTGGGGATGGACCTGTCCCATCGGGCCAGCATCTTTGCATCTAATTTCTTGGAGTAGTGAAGAGGTACTCCCATTCTCTTTTGCAACACATCACCCTGGATGTTTTGAAAGAAAAGGGACAATATTCTCCCATAGGAGGGGGTCTTTAGGGTGTTCTTTACTCTCTAGAAGAGGAACTCACTCCAGTCGGTTTTCTTAGAGTGAATGATTCGGGCCATGACAACAAACATGTCTTTGGATATGCGGTCGTAGGAACCATGCTTGCACAATAATACTTTGCCAACAATGTCGGCCAGCAGCTTCCCCTTCTGATTGAATTCAGCTCTCTTGATTGACCCGTAGGTCTTCCTGGTGTTTCGCACCATGTGTAGCTTGCGGACATTTCTTCACCGGTCAGCTCATCCTCCACCTCTCCCCCATCGATTCTTGGCAGATTCAGTGCTTTACCGAGGCTATCTGCAGATATCTTAATCTTCTTGCCTCCCACCTTGGTCTTTATCTGTGATTCAGTATGGTTGAGTCTTGCTTCGGCATAGAACTCGGCTAGTTCTCAGTGGAGAAGGACCGATGGTTCGCATAGAACATATTCCAGTCCAGACGTCTCTAGCAACCCTATTACGGATCGTATTTCATTGGAGCAGGCATTGAAGCCTCCTCGCTGGAGTTCACAGCTGGAGACTACTTCTTCTTTCTTGGGAGACATGATTCAGAGTGCGTGGGAGAGGCGGAACGTCGTAGAAGCGGGCAAGGGTTTGTCAACGAAATGACTTAGGGCATCTGATAGCGTAATTTTATTTTTCAACATTCGCTCTATTTATAGTGTCAGTAGGTGGATAGGCGCGTACCTTTCAAAAGCGATCAGACGGCTCCGATGGATCCATCTAATCCTGAGATGAATATGTCAAATGTATTTTGCCGATGCGCTCATTGTCGTTGAAATGTTCCTTGGATACGAATTCTTTCATCTCGTATCTTTGTCATGTTTTCGTCTATTGTATCGTCGTAACACTCGATGATTGTAGATTCCGAGAGTTATCCATCCTTTAGGTCCCCCCTTTTTAGCAGAATAATCTGCACTAATTTTATTAGTAAATAACCTTTGCTGTTCTGCATATGGGTCAGAACAGCTACTATGTGCAGGGCCTAGATTTGCTTCTGGTGGCCACTTGGACTTCCTGCAAAATACGATTACAAGCCCTTAGGAACCCAAGTGAAATTGGGTCATGGGAATTTATTAGCTCTGAAGGATATACTGGATTTCACTGCCCTCGTAAACACATAAGGATTGTGAACTAAATTGTTTATAGGTTTAGTATTTGTTACCCTTGGAGCTGCTGGATAGTGCCAACAATCACTTGTAAAGTGCCCTGTCTTACCACAACACCAACAGTCAAATTTGTTGTGACTTATTCTCTTGTTGCCGGTTGGTGTATGATTCTTCTGTGGGCGGGAGGAGTACCTGTAGGAAACAGAATTGTATTGGTCAGGGGCGTGATTCTTCCCATTACCACTTCTTCTGTGAAGGTCAGCCTTTTGTAAAGGTCCCTTCATTTTCTTGGACCTCCTGAGCTCCTGTTCCCTTGTGATTCCTCTTTCGTGATTACTTTGGAGGTGACAGGCAACATCTTTCTCCCTCCTTGACTGAGACTGCTGCCTTTATCCAGTGGAGGAGTTGGCTCTGGCATAGAGGGTCTGGCTCCTGTTCTCCTTTTTGTGGGGGATTTATTCTTCACCCCACTGACTTGATTGACTCTGAGTTTCGGCGGTCCAGCCAAATTCCTGTCCTTCTTTAGAAGCACAATTTCTTTGGTTAGAGAGTAGCATAGTTCTCTGCTGTCAACCAGAGCTTTCATGGTTTTCCCAAACTTGGTTATCAAGTCCATGTTTGAGCTAGCATTTTAATCTCTTTTGAGCTGACAGAAATCTGCGTTCTCCAAAGTCAGCCTATCAGCCTTTTCCAAAAGATCGGAGTTTCTGGTTTGGAGAATTGAGATCTCATCGGCTTGCTTCCTGCAGAGTTCCTTGCTCCTTCTGAGTTCTTCTAGAAGATCCTCATAATTTTTGGAGAGACATATTTCGGAATCTGAATCAGTATTAGATAATGGAGCACTTATTCCTACCTGTTCTTGTGTTGTCTCATCCTGAATTTCTTCCTCCGGTTCAGATAGGACAGTTAGTCCAAACTGAGCTTCCTCCTCTGCATCTGAGTTACTTGATTCACCATCACTCAGGGTTTTATTCTTCCTCTCAGCTACAATACCTCCAATTTCTGAGAATCCTTCCATGAGAACTGTCAGAGAATCCCACATCTCTTTTGCTGTTGTGCAGTGGATCAATTTCTGGAGTACAAAAGTATCAACTGCAGCAGCTATGATGTCTCTAACTCTTTTGTCCAAGTTAACCAGAATCATCTCATCCTCAGTCATTGTCTTGGATGTTGTCTTGGGAGCATATGGCCCTTCTTGAGTGACTTGAAAAATCTTGGGATCCAAAGCTTCCATGAATATTCTGGCTCTAACTTTCCACAGGGGAAAGTTTTCTCTACAACACCTAGCAATTCTTGACTCCATACTAATGATGCTTAGACACTCACTAGTAGATCTGTTCAAGCTGTTAAGCTTTTCTTTGAACAACCTCCCTCTGATACCACTTGTTATTTATGGGGTGTCTACTTTATTACCTAGAGGGGGGGGGGGGGGGGTGAATAGGTTTTTCTGTTTATAACAACCCCCTTTAGGTTTTTCTTACTTTCTGGTTAATAGATCTAAGAAATAAAAAACAATCCACAGAAAGCACACAATGATCTATAGAGGTTCCTCAAGACCGGATGTCTTGAGTAGTCCTCTCTCCCTCTGCGCCTACCCAGCTGTGTGTTAGGCTCGACAAACGCCGCCAAAAGCTTCAGGCCCTCAAGACTTACAACACGGACCCGCAAGTCCCAACATCCTAAGCCCTCAAGCCCCTACTGCCCCCGAGCCCGCAAGCTCGACACTCAGGCCCTCAAGCCCTACAACACAGACGCGCAAGTCCCAAAATCCTAGGCCCTCAAGCCCCTACTTCCCCCGAGCCTGCAAGCTCGACAGATCGCACCCGCAAGTGCACTGCCCTGGCCCTCAAGCCTCACAGCTCTCCAGCCCTCAAGCTAGACCAACTCGGACCCGCAAGTCCACTGCCCTGGCCCTCAAGCCTCAAAGCTCTCCAACCCTCAAGCTGGACAATTTGGCCCGCAAGCCTTACAAGAAAATTACAGTAATACAATAAACAGTTTCTTCAGCCAGATGAAATCTGGCAACTTAGCCTTGATGAAGATCGGCTTATTAAGGATGAAGAAGATTCTTCTTGATTTTGAGTTTCAGCTCTGGATCTTCTTCAGCCTCTTCTTCTTTTGCCTGATGTTGAACGGCGACTTCTCAGTCAATAGAGATGACTGATTCTTATGAGAATTCTTGAATCTTGTTCTCTTTCTTCTCCACTGAAAATATTGTTCTATTGAAGAGCGGCGGGATTCTTTTTCTCATTCTTTTTCTTTCACAGCAAGCCTCTTTTTCTAGGGCAACATTGTTCCCTTTTATAGGACGGACAAGCCATATAACAGTCACATACAAATTCCTTTACTGTCAGAAGCCCATCCATCAGAGCAGGCCCAGATTAGACAATCAGGCGGCGACATTAATTACTGACATCACATCCGCAAGATTTGAATTCTGTCTTGAAGATATTTGCATCATTACGATGACAAGCTGTCTCTGACTTTGTCGTCGCGATCTTCCTTCTACATCTGATGGTGGTATCTCGACGATACAAGATATCCTGGCGATTCTGTATATACGACGATCTTCTTTCTCTGACAGTGTCATCGTGAGCTTCCTTCTTGCATCATGTCGTCGTAATCATATGTTCTCTCGACGACATGAGTTCCACACGACGATGTCTTGTGGCTTCTCTGCGTTCGACGAACAGCATTCTGCGATCGACAAACTTGCCATCCTTCGTTCGACGATCGCCATTCTTCGTTCGACGATCTCGCCACATCTCAGCATTCGACGATCGACATTCTTCGTTCGACGATCTCGCCATGTCTCAGCGGTCGACGAATACTTTGCTTCTCAGCGGCCGCTGCTCTGCCCGTCATTACGACGACAAGCACGCATTGTCGACGATATCGCATGTTCTTCTCGACGATATAGTACTTAGTAAAATAACTCAAGTACATGACATATTGTTGATTCCTGCAAGCATGAACTAGATGGAATGTCAAATACAACTTGCATTTATCATTGAGCTGAGCACTTCTTCAAATCAAGAACATTGCAGGGCACTGTTCCCAACAATAAGACCGTGCGGGCATCATTTGCTGCAACAGCTTCCGCCTCTACCCATTTCGGAACATAATCTACTGCCATTATCATGTAAAGCTTTCCATGGGATATTGGGAATGGGCCCATGAAATCAATCCCCCAAACATCAAATGGTTCGCAAACTAACACATTATTGAGCGGCATTTCCTCTTTTCTCGAGATGTTATCGGTTCTTATACATTCATTACATTCCTTCACGTGCATATAAGAGTCACGGAATAAAGTGGGCCAATAAAAGCCATATTGAAGAACCTTATATGATGTCCGTGCAGACCCCATGTGACCACCCGCTTCACGATCATGACAATGGAGTAATATAGACTTATGCTTCGGTTCAGGAATACACCGGCGGACAATCTCATCAACACACGTGCGGAATAACATATGATCTTCCCAGAAATAATACTTCGCGTCGGAGAGGAATTTCTTTCTTTGCTGAAATGACAGATTCGGAGGAAGTTTACCGCACGCCAAGAAATTAGCCAAATCCGCAAACCACGGGGAGTTTCTCGGGGACGTTCCCACTATGAATAGCATCTCATCCGGGAAAGAGTCAGAGATTGGCGGGGTGTTGGGATGAGAAGGACCTCCCTACTCTAGCCTGGACAGGTGATCCGGAATCACATTCTCGACCCCCTTCTTGTCGCGAATTTCAAGATCATCTCCTGAAGCATCAGGATCCAATGGAGGAGCCTTGGTTTGGCATCCTTCTTCTGTTTAAGATATTTGAGAGCAGCGTGGTCCATGTGCACAACTACTTTGGACAAAACGAGGTATGAGTGAAATTTCTCAAGAGCGAAAATGACTGCCAATAGCTCCTTTTCGGTGGTTGTGTAGTTCTGCTGAGCCCCATTCAGTGTGCGACTAGCATAGTGAATTGTGCAAAAAATCTTGTTTCTTCTTTGCCCCAAGACGGCACTAACAGCGATGTCACTAGCGTCATACATAATCTCAAAAGGAAGCGACCAATCCGGTGATGTCAACATCGGTGCAGTCCTTAAACAACTCTTCAACACGTTGAACGCTTGCATACATTCATTATTGAAGTCATACCTCTCATCCTTTCCTAAGATATTTGATAGCGGCTTGGCTATAGACGAGAAATTTTTAATAAAACGTCCATAAAATCCTGCATGTCCCAGAAAACTGCGAATCCCTCTCACATATGTTGGGGGAGGGAGCTTCTTAACAATGTCCACTTTGGCTTGATCGACTTCTATTCCCTTATTTGAGATTTTGTGTCCCATAACAACTCCCTCCCGGACCATAAAGTGACATTTCTCCCAATTCAGCACTAGGTTGGTGCTTTCGCATCGCGTGAGAACCGCCGAGAGATTCCGTAAGCAGGAATCAAAATCAGCCCCGACGAGAGTAAAATCATCCATAAAGACCTCTAGGAACTCCCCTACCACGTCGTGAAAGATATAGAGCATACATCGCTGAAAGGTGGCAGGGGCGTTGCACAACCCAAATGGCATTCGCTTGAATGCAAAGGTGCCGGACGGGCAGGTGAACGTAGTCTTCTCTTGGTCCTCTGGGTCAATGAGAATCTGATTGTATCCTGAGTAGCCATCCAAAAAACAGTAATTGTCCTTTCCAGCCAACCTCTCAATCATCTGATCAATGAATGGGAGAGGAAAATGATCCTTGCATGTCGCATCGTTGAGTTTCCTATAATCGATGCACACTCTCCATCCTATAACAACCCGAGTTGGCACTAGGTTACAGTGCTCATTTTTGACAACAATGATACCACCCTTTTTTGGGACTAACTGCACTGGACTTACCCACTTGCTGTCACTGATCGGGTATATAATTCCAGCATCAAGCAGTTTGATCACCTCTTTCTTGAAAACTTCCTGCATCCTTGGATTGAGTCGCCGCTGAAGTTGTGCAGTCGGTTTGAAGCTCTCTTCCAACAATATCTTATGCATACACACAGTGGGGATGATTCCTTTTAAGTCCGTGATGTTCCAACCGAATGCGCCCTTATGCGTTCGCAGGACATCGCCTAAGCGTCGCTCATGCTCGGGTGGAAGCAAAGCAGAGATAATAACTGGGTGAGTTTGCTGTTCTCCCAGAAACAGATATTTCAAAGTCGTCGGCAAGGGTTTTAGGGACAAAGCTGGAGGAGTATTGAAATACGCCGCAGAAGTACATTCCCCGTCAAGGTCTCGTGAATGATGTGCCGTATCAGGGTTATCACTGACGACATTCCAAGAAGCATCCGCAGTATCTTGAACCCAAGGAGGTGCAGACAAAGGATTGGGTTCACCATCCAAGAGTTCGAGCGCATCAGCGTCTGCATGATAGTCCTTGCCGATGGCTTTATACATGTCGAAGGTAGTCATGATGTTGCCTAGACGGAGAGTTAACCTCCCCTTCTCGGCATCAATGAGAGCTCGTGTTGTGGCAAGAAATGGTCTTCCCAAGATAAGAGGGACTGCGACATCTAAAGCAATATCCATGATCACAAAGTCTGCAGGAAACACCAAGTCATTGACTGATACCGCCAGGTCTTCGACAACACCAATGGGTTTCTTAATAGACCGATCTGCCAGCTGGAGATTGATGTTAATGGGCCTCAAGTTACCAGATCCGAGTTCCCAGAAAATTGAAAGAGGCATCAAATTAATTGATGCGCCGGAGTCGCATAATGCCTGGTAGCAGCCGGAGTGCCCAATGGTGCACGGAATGGTGAAATTCCCTGGGTCCTTGCGTTTAACCGGCCAATGTGCAACTACAAAAGTGACACCCTCAGTCAGGGTGGACATGGACTTGGAAGTCTCAAGGCGCTTGTTCTGAACAAGCAAGTCCTTTAGATACTTTGAATAGCTCGAAATCTGGATGAGGACGTCCAAGAGAGGAATATTAACCTGCACCCCTTTCATAAGTTCTTGAAATTTCTGGAATTGTTTTTCCTTCCTCGTATTCTTCAGTCTGTGCGGGAATGGGGGAGTAATAGATGGTTGGGCAGGAACTGGGTTACGAAGCAGTTGAGGGGTGTCAGAATCAGCCTTTGGCCTATCGTCGCTTGATGGGTTTCGTGGTCCTTCCTGAGATTCATTCCTTCCGATGGGTTCCGCGGTTGACTTGCCGCTCCTAAGCTGCATGACATTCAATGTCTCATTTGGGTGGACCATACCATTGATATGATGTTCACAACCATGGACTGGAACCTCTGCAGAGCACAGTTCTGGGCCTCCATGCCTCCCAGGATGCATTCAGTGAAAACACCAAACTTATCCACAAAGAGCTCAGGTGGGATACTATCGTACGCCGACGATGCAGTGGAGGTGATGTTCATGGCCTCATTACATCTCGCGGGGGTACACCACATCCCACTGGTTCGCGAAACCTTTTCAACAATTTGCCACGCGTCGGAGCTTGACCTGCTGAACAATGATCCACCTGCGACCACGTCGAAGTAGGGTCTATACCCAGCCGATACCCCAAAATAGAATATCTGAACGGGTGCTAGATCTCTGAGGCTATGCACGAAACAGAACTTCTGAAGGGAAATGAATCTCTCCCATGCATAAACCAACATTTCATCCTCGTCCTGCGTAAACAATAATAATCTATTGTGCATTTCCAGAAGGTAACAACGTGAATAGAATTTGTCGAGGAATTCCTCTTCCACTTTGCTCCAAGATTGGATTTTGTTTAATTGAATCTCCCGATACCACACCCGAGCTTTTCCTGCCAAAGAGAACGCGAACAACTGAATCCTGACTTTCTCCGAATCATCTTCAGCGTGCTGAAAAGTGCTGCAAACTTCAAGAAAGTTCTGCAAATGGGACAATGCATCCTCACTAGGGGTCCCCGAAAATAAGTTAGCCTGAGACACAAAAGTGATTAGCTCCGTAGTTATTTCAAAACAGTTGTTGTCCATGTTAAGTAAATAGATAGAAAGAAGGCTATACGTATCCTAACATTCGCATAAAGGCTAGCAAGAAAAGAGAACACAAACAAAAGTATTAAACTAATTCCTTAGAAGGATGAATCATACACGCTTGCGATCCCCGACAACGGCGCCAAGAACTTGACGCGCTATTTCAGCACCGCTAATTAGCAAGAGCGAAATGCGGTACAACGGCAGTGCATCAGTCGTTGTCAGTAATAAAAGTAGGGAGCAATTCCCCGAATATCGTTCTCAAAGGATCGCAAGTTGGGTAGTATGATTTGCTTATTAGGAAATTAATTATGAGGATTACTAAGTTTACAAAAGGGAGTTTGGTTAGTTTTGTAGAGACAAGAAGAAGTAAAACTATATTAACTATGCGGGTCACAATCACCTCCTCGCTTGGTGGATGAGGTTATTGCAGGCCGCGATGCCGTGCTTTGTTTAGCGGATGGATGGTGAGAAAATGGGGGAAGTGAGTGCTAATGGTGTTTGAGGGTCGAAGGCACCTCTTCACTCTCACCTCTAGCTTTTGATAGAGTGAGCTAGCTAGAACGTGTGTATGGAAGTGGAGTGGGGTCGGAGCGCATCACAACAAAGCATCAAGTGAAGAATAAAACAAGAGTAAGCTTCCATTCATAGACAAATAGAGATTAATCCAGTTCATTACAACAGTTAAGAATACATTTCCAAAACGAGAGAGGGTAGAGGAAACCATGAGATGAGAAGCCTCGCCGTAGATCTTGGCCGGAATGAGGGGTCGTTACGCCTTGTCCGAGCTCAGTCCTTGGTTTCTTCCGGGGTTCAGAGGCTGTCACTACCTCCAAACGTCATCCATCTTCTTCTCAGAGCTGGATCTCTTCCACTTAGCCCAATGGAGATGACACACCTTGAAATACTTGTTGTAGATGGCGGGGAATGCTTCTGGGACCCTTGATGGATCTTAGGATCGATGGGAGAAGCTTTACCAAGGAAGGAGATGGATGGATGGAGCTTGGAGAGGGAAAACGACGGAAGCTTGCGGAAGAACTCGCGCCCAAAACTGTGCTCTATGCCCTAGAATCACAGAGCCGGTCTTTAAATACAGAGCAGAGTAAACACTGCACACGATCAGTGGCGCACGACCAGTGGTCATGCGTGAAGGAATGCTTGTGATCGTGCATGATCAACCTGTAAAAGAGGGGAATATAGGAAAATAATGCACGGTCAGTGGCGCACGACCAGTGGTCGTGCGCGAAGAAGTCCTATGATCGTGCGAACCTCTATGTTTGGTAAGGGGAATTAATGCACGACCAGTGATCATGCGCCTGATCGTGCGCGAAGGAAAATGCACGATCAGTGGCTTTTTAGGCCAAAATTCACCCCAATCCATTCCGAGCGTTCACATGATCCTTGTACCTACATGAAAAACATACTAGACCACTGATCCGTGCACACCACAGGATCCACAGAACAGGCATAAAGTAATATATAATGAAATCACGCCACGAAGAGGGTAGGGATTGCACTATAGTTGTGATAATGAAATGCTATCAATATAAGCATAGATGAGCAGTAAATGAAGTGCAAAGGAAAGATAAACAACCTAGATGAGCCCGGAAATTACTATATAAACCAGTCTCATCAAAGACATATTTTCATTAACAAAAAATATTTTTGTTTACAAAATCTTTTCCCAATGATGATTGGAAAGGAGCGACGAATGAAAAGATCTATTGGGTTTTATATACCGATCCTTCTCCCAAAGATCGGTTGGCTCTAGCCTATCTCTCACCAGATATTACCTCAAGCCGCTCTAGCCCTTCCTTCACTGGAAAGGCCTCGAGCGCTCCCTAGATCTACACCCTAGACCTAGTCGCCAACGCGAGGCAAATTTCCCCCTAGTCCCTGCAAGGCTCTAGTCGCCGTGTGGCAAATTCCTCTAACAAACAAAAGATATAAAGGTTACAATTAGAAACTAAAACAAAACACAAACTAAAAGCTCCCTCAAAAGAAGAACTTGATGTCGATGTAGATGCGATCAGATCGGTCTTCCAGTTCTTTGCGTTCACGAATGTTGACGGAGTTCTTCGAGCTGCTTGGGGAAGGCTCTCACGAGTGCTCTAAATATATGGCTTAAATTCGTTCTGTAACAGCAAGCAACAATGGAGGAAGCGCGCGTCTTTAAATTGAATCAGTCGCTACCGCCCCGCGGTAGCCACATTACGCAATGATCAAGCACACGGATCGTGGCAGCTTAGGCAACTTTTGAGCATCAAACTTTGAGATCCACCTAGCGCGCCGCGGTAACGCTAACACTCCGCGATAGCGAGATAACTTTCCTTCAGCCAATATCTCCTTCCACATTTGCTCCTCAATCACATGCAGACGGGAGGATTCTAAAAGCTACCGCTGGGCGGTAGACATGCCGTGTCGCGATAGAGCACATCTCATTTCGTCGAAAGCATCTCATTTCGTCGAACGCCAGTTCATCGAACGACAACTACTTTCGCCGAACACCATTTCGTCGAACGGCATTTTCGTCGAACGGAATCTATTTTCGTCGAGCGCATCTCATTTTGTCGAACGCCAGTTCGTCAAACGTCATCTATTTTCGTCGAACATCATTTCGTCGAACGACATCTCATTTCGTCGATTCGCTAGCGCCAGCGGTAGTGCTAACGCTCCACGGTAGCAACAACACAACATATTTCTTTGGAGATTTGAATGCACAGGATCCTGCATGTTATAAACACAAAACAAATATGATCAAATACAATAAGATTTGTTATTGTCAAACCAAGAGATGCAGAAAACATGTTTGATGTAGGGCTATCGTGAACACGTGCTCGCTACGCTAATGGAAACGGAAACACATTCAACATAAAATAAGAAGGAGAGGGCTCCGACCAAAAGCGAACGGAAAGAGGTCGTGCTTGCTCTCAAAGATCTCGTTCCAAGAGTACTCCGACCAAGAGCGGCAATAAAGAGGTCGGGTGGGCTCCGAAATCAGAATAACAAAATAAAATAAGAAGATTCACAACCGGACTCGATACCACGTCCTTAGACAAGACCTACCTCTCCAACAAGCACACACCTCACCTCACCTACACAAGCATCTATTCCATCATTCGATTCGTTTAAAAATGCAGCGGCAATATTTTGGAGCAGCGGTGAACATTCGAGCGGCGGTAACACCTTAGTTGAGATTAACTCCCTTGTTAACGCCAAGAGCGCCAATCTTGGAGAGCAAACCAAGGCTAGGCCGAGTTTCGCTCCCGCAACGGATCTTCTCGATCCGGATAACAAGAGATTCAATAACAACACTTATATTTCAGATTTTTGCAAGCGAGAAGATTAAGATCATGGATAAAACGATTCGACAAAACCTCCACAAAATAAACGTAGAAGAATCACTAGAAAGGAGAGGGGTTACCCAACCAAGAACATGCATGCACTCAAGATAGATGTGGGAGAATCTCTCTCTCCACGGTTCCACCGACGTCGCACCGAATGGAGTAGCACCCTTTCTTCCTTGGAGTCGCACCGTGGAAGTCTCGCCGAAGTCACACCGAAGAGGATGGAGGGGGGAGGCCTTGGAGTCACACCAAGAAGGGGGGCGGCGGCAAGGGGGGCTCTTCCTCTTGGCCGAAATTCTCACAAGGGAGATTAGGTTTTTTTTTGTCTTCAATGTCTCCTTTACTCTCATCAAGCCTCCTTTAAATAGGAGTTTACAAAATACATCAAATCATGATGGCTAACTAATCCACCATCAAAACGGCTAAACGCACACCATTGTTCAAAATTAGGAAATGAAAAATAAACAAGAGCAAAATGAATATAAAATTATTTCCAAGACATGAAATAATTTTATATCCGCAAATATGAAATAAACGATATAAAATAAATAGAAGTCTTCAAGCGGGTTTGGTACGCCGCAGGTGGAGGTTGTAACTCCGGTTTCTGTTAGCATCTTCACGGCGCCTCAAGTCCTTGTAGTGTTGCGCTTCGGCAACCGGGTCGTCATCAAAAAGTGGTGGCGGGGTCGTGCCATCAATCCTCCCCCACTCAAAATCAAGAATCTCCGATGCGTGGTCTGAGAGGTAGCGGCGGAGAAGATCGGCATCCAGTCGATGAAGCTCCGTCGCGAGGACCCATGAATCGTCTGAAGGAGGGCGATCATGCCAACGGATGAGGAATCGGTAAGTAGCACCCTCCGAGGTAGTAAGTGGCTCCGCAGCAAGTATCATGTCCGGGGTGAGAAAGGTCTTCGGAAACCTGGGAAACATATCAGCAGTAGGAATAAAAGTATGTGACTTACCATCCGGTGAAATACTTGTGGGGACCGACAGAGAGAGGTCATCCGTACTACCACTACCCAACCCATTAGAAGATTTGGTGGAAGGATAAGACGTCAAAGAATTCAACTCATGTGGAGGCGATACGAACATCGTTAAATCCGAGACGTTAAAAATAGGGGAGATTCCCCATTCGGCAGGCAAATCCAAAACAAAAGCATTGTCACCTATTTTCTTGATGATCCGAAAAGGGCCGGTGCGCTTAGGTGCTAACTTTTTAATGGTGCTAGATGGCAAACGCTCGGGAACTAATCGTACTAAAACCAAATTGCCAACCTTGAAGTGTGACAATCTCCGATGTATATTGGCGTGCGCCTGATAAGAATTGTACGTGCATGAAGGTCGTGAATATGTTGGGCGAAGGATTGTGCAAATTGACTTGCCTTGTATGTTGGGGGCAAGGGAACCAAGTCAAGAGGCACAGGGGCCTTGTATCCGTGGACAATCTCATTTGGTGACAGACCGGTGGACCGATTTTTGGAATTGTTGTAGGTTAACTGAGCGTGGGGAAGAAGAAGATCCCATGTGCCTTTATGATCACTCACGAGGCATCTAAGAAGGTTCCCTAGGCTCCGGTTAACCACCTCAGTTTGCCCATCAGTTTGAGGATGATAGGCGGAGGAAAACAATAGTTTGGTACCCATTAGGATCCAAAGTGTCTTCCAGAAGTAGCTCGTATACTTAACATCCCTATCCGAGACAATTGTCTTCGGCACTCCCCGGTGACTAACAACTTCCTTAAAATATAGCTTTGCAATATGAGAGGCGTCGTTGGTTCTAGTGCATGGTATAAAATATGCCATTTTGGAGAACCTATCCACAACTATGAAGATGGAATCGTGACGACGAAAAGTGGTGGGTAGGCCTAAGACAAAGTCCATGCTCACGTCCTCCCAAGGTACGGATGGTATAGGCAATGAAGTATATAACCCGACGTTGGTTTTGGTGCCCTTGGAAACTTGGCTAGTACGGCAACTACTCACTACCCGTCCTACCATTGCCTTCAAATTTGGCCAATAAAACTTTTCCTCAACCAGGGTGATAGTCTTATCTCTACCGAAATGGCCACTCAACCCGCCACTATGCAGTTCCCAGATGATATGGAGACGTAGAGATGACTGCGGAATACATAATTTCCCATGTCTGAATAGGTAACCATCCTTGATAACGAACGCAGTAATAGTGGTGGGGGAACTATCCTGGGCAGACAGGTAAGAATCCTGAAAATCCGGGCATGTAGCGTACTCCTCTTTGATTCGCTCGAACACGACAACGTTAACCTCCATAGTGGTGACTAAAAGGGCTAGGCGACTAAGAGCGTCCGCCACCCGATTGTCCACTCCCTTGAGGTGTTTGCGATTAAAAGTGTAACCCTGTAGGAAGGATACCCACTTGGCGTGACACGGGCTGATTTTATGTTGGCCATTGATAAATTGTAATGCTTCGTGATCGGAGAGGATCACGAACTACTTAGAGAGGAGATAATGCCGCCAGTGGTGCAAGCATCTAATGACCGCATAAAATTCCCTATCATAGTTGGAATAATTCAATTTAGCGCCCGCCAACTTTTCACTAAAGAAACTCACAGGGTGCCCTTCCTGACTCAAGACACCTCCTATTCCCATGCCCGAAGCGTCACAAGTAAGCTCAAAGACTTTCGAGAAGTCAGGTAGACGTAAGATGGGTGCCTCAGTCATAAGCTCCTTGATGCATTGGAAAGCGAAGGTGGCGGACTTCGTCCAAGTAAACTCACCTTTTTTCATGCAGTCACTAATGGGGGCCATGATGCTGTTAAAGTCTTTGATGAAACGATGGTAGAAAGTTGCCAACCCATGGAAGCTCCTCACCTCACGTATCGTGGTCATCTCGGGCTAGTCCTTAATCACCTTAACCTTTCTAGGGTCAACTCTAATGTCCTCCGTTCCAACGATGTAGCCTAAAAACTCCACTTCCGTAACATGGAAAGTGCATTTCTTGAGATTCAGAAATAAAGTTTCCTTCCGTAGGGTGGAAAGAACCACTCTCATGTGGGAGACGTGCTCGGTGGTAGTAGTGCTGTAAACCAGGATGTCATCGAAGTAGACTACCACGAACTTCCCCATGAATGGCTGAAAGATGTGCGTCATCATCTGGGAGAATGTGCTGGGGGCATTGGATAGCCCAAAGGGCATCACAAGCCACTCGTATAACCCGTCCTTAGACTTAAACCCCGTCTTCCACTCATCTCCCTCGCGGATCCTTATCTGGTGATAGCCGCTTCGTAAATCTAACTTAGAAAATATGGTGGCGCCAGACAAGACATCTAGAAGGTCATCTAAGCGCGGTATAGGAAATCGGTACTTGATGGTGATCTTGTTGATAGCGCGGCTATCAACACACATCCTCCACGTACCATCCTTCTTCGGAGCAAGAAGGGATGGCACCGCACAAACACTCATGCTAGTCCTGATGAATCCTTTTTTCATCAAATCCTCGATCTGAGTCTGTAGCTCTTTGTGGGCCGCGGGATGAAGCCTATAGTGGGGTTGGTTCGGCAAGGACGAACCCGGAATGAGATCTATCGCATGTTGTATGTTCCTCAATGGAGGTAACACAGAGGGCAACTCTTCTGGGTACAAGTCCTTATACTCGTCCAAAAGTGCTCGTAACGCCCTAGGCAACTCATTCGACGCTTCCGACTCAACCTTCGCACCCATAAGAACTAATGCGTACATAACTCCCTCAAGAAAAGGATCTCTCACAAACTCTCTCCTACCAACTAGGCTCAAAGCCTTCCTCTCGGCCGGGACGGTAGTGTCCTTATCCAAAGCTACCGGCTCCTTCGGAACAGCCGGTCTCAATGTGATGGTCTTACCGTTGAATTTGAATTCATAAGTATTGGCTCGACCAAAATGTGTGACATCACGGTCATAAAGCCAAGGGCGGCCTAATAACACGTGGCACACGTCCATGGGGAGGACGTCACACCAGACCTCATCCGTGTAAGATTTAAAGGTAAGAGGGACCAGGCAATGCTTGCTAACCGGGACGGTAACCTTGCTAATCTAAGCTATCTGGTAGGGTGTGGGGTGTGGTTCCGTGGTCAGATTCATACGTTTAACAGCGTTCTCAGAGATAACATTCACACAGCTACCGCTATCTATAATGAGCTTGCACAGCTTTTCACCACTCTTAAAGATCAGAGAGAAGATACTTATCCTCCTCCCGTCATCTAGCGGACGTGGAGTGGTCAGAATACAACTCATCACCATGAGGGGGGGATCGTCTTCCAAATCGCTTGGGACCCCTTCGGGGTCGCTCTCCTCGGCGGCCTCATACACATAGTCAGTAGAATCGGCGGCCATGTCTAAGAGGGAAACGACCTTAGTCTTAGTTGGGCATTCAATGGCATAGTGGCCTTGAACACCGCAAGAATAACATGTGGTATTGGCCTTGCTAACTTTCCAAATGGGAACACGCTCACTCGTGGGGTTCCTTGTGTTCCTAGCGTGATTACGACGGACTTAGACTTGGTGGTTCTATACTTTCCCCAGTCCGGATAGGTGGAAGAAGACGCTCCAACGGTGGTCTTATTCCTCGTGTGGGAATAACGGGAGTGAGCCTTGGCGGTTAAGTGTTTTTCAATGTCTAGGGCGGCATTGAAAGTCGTGTTCAGATCTGTGTGCCCATAGCGCAAGAACTTCCGCTGGATATCGGGTTGAAGCCCCTTACGAAACCTGGATAATGTGACCTTTGGGAGTTCCCTAAGCTCGCAACGCACCATATGGTCTTTCAACTCTCCCATATACTCGGCCACCGACTTTGAACCTTGCCGCAGGGTGGCTAGTTCATCGAACATCTGTGTTCGGTGGTTAGCGGGAATGTATTGGTCGGTGAGCAAATTTTTCATCACCGCCCATCCGATAGGTAGGACTCCTGATGAGTCCTGATTATATACACCTTCATGGACTCATCCGGGCCATTATTTAGTCAATATCACGCACTTTAGCCTTATTATAGTTTATAATTGATAACCCATGCTAGGTGCACATTTTGGCCCACTTTGGTGTGTTTTCGTGTTTATTTCCTTTCATAGTACTCATATGTTGTTAAGTGCCACTTTCGGTGGCTAGATCTGTGTTTGTGCTGGAATAGGAGGCGTGCACAAACACCGGTCGTGCGCCACTGATCGTGCGCACGACCACCGGTCGTGCGCCACTGATCGTGCGCACTTAACCCCTTTTTACGAGTTCTGTCTGGTGCAGTGCGCACGACCATCAACTCCAGTGCGCACGACCACCGGTCGTGCGCCACTGTCCGTGCGCACTTAATAGTAATTTTATGAGTTCTGTCTCACCTATTGCGCACGACCACCGACGCTAGTGCGCACGATCAACGGTCGTGCGCCACTGGTCGTGCGAACATTTTATTTTATAATTTCATCTCTTGCAGGTTCTGTCCAGCAGTGCGCACGATCGCAGGATTCCAGTGCGCACGACCACTGGTCGTGCGCCAATGATCGTGCGCAGTGTTTAATCCAGCGCCTATTTAAGCGCCTGTTGCGATTTTAGGGCGGATTATTCATTCCGGGAGCGGGATTTCTGTTCCGTACGCCGCCGACCGCCCCCTTGGATCGCCCCTACTTCATCTCCTACGCAAGGGGAAGCTTCCTCGGTCCATTCCTAGACATCCTCCATCGTCCGTGAGTGTTCTCCATCATCCGCAAGCCTCCAAGCAATCATTTTCGCTTTCCGCCCGGTGAGAAGAGGAAGAGACCTTGAGTCGAAGACGACGGAGCACGTAGGGAGATTGTGACAGCCCTCTACGCCGGAAGCATCGTCCGCCCGAGTCCGGAGGTAGCCCGACAACCTACCATTCCGGCCGTGAACGGCCGCTAGTCTTCTCCACCGGTTATCTCCTTCCTCTTTCCTTGATTGTACCCCTTTGAATCTTTTACTAAATGAATATTGTGATATTTACTTGATGAGAATGAATGTTTCTGTGTTCTTATTCATGGGTTGGTTGTGATTCACCACGTTCAAGCGCACTCACTCACACACGCACGCAAGGTGTTTGCTCTGTGTTGGCAAGAGCTAACGACGGTTGTGAAGAGGTGTTTGCGACCCTCACTCTCTCGCGCCTGAGTCCACTTCATTCGCCTCACGAAGCACGGCATCGCGGCCGTTGCATCCACCTCACGATGCGAAGCGGTGTTCTCGACCCGCATCTCTTTTATTGTTGTTAAAATTAGGAAAACCAACCAAAAACCCCTCTTTGTGTTTGTGAAACGCTTGTGTAACAATATTCACTGCGCGATTCGATCACCCATCCTGCATTCCTCAAGAGACCGACATCCGGGGAATTTATTCTCCACAATTATCACTTGACAGCGACCGGTGCACTTGCCGACGCGCATCAAGTTTTTGGCGCCGTTGCCGGGGAATGCAGACGTGATGAATTCGTCTGTGTGAAGCTTTGTTGCACAAGAATTTCCCTTTCTTTCACCTCTTTTGTTCACCTCTGTATTCGCAGCATGACCTCCATTCAGGAATGCATCTACCATGGAAGCTTAAACGATTTAAGGGATCAAGCAAAAAGGAACAATCATGACTTTGGGATCTCCGCCGACGTCATTGAGTACATGTATGGGAACTGCAAGTTCAGCGGAGATGAGCATGAAGATGCGGGGCAACACATGCGGGATTTCTTAGACATCTACTACACTTGTATTTTCAGTGGAGTTGAAAATGACCCACAGAAGATTCTGGCATTTTCATTCTCCCTGCACAAAAAAGCCAAAAGCTGGTATTGGGATACCCGGAAACGAGAGGTGATCACATGGAAACAACTCGAAGGGAGATTTTTACAAGAGTTTCAACATCGTACTCAAGCCTTGGAAAAGTACAGGGAACTCATGACCTTTGAACAAGGGAAGGAGGAGACGTTAGACAATGCTTGGGAACGTTTCCAGTCCCTGCATAGGGGTTGTTACTGTGGTGATCTCTCGGAAGCTTTCTTAATTCAGATTTTTTATTTTGGAGTGCGGGAGAAATTCCGTCTTCTATTTGATGTGGCAGCCGGTGGGGCCCTGTTTAATAAATCGGGGAAGGACGCATGGGAAGTGGTCGTGAATATTGTTCACACCAGTCAGCATTGGAGTCATGTCATTTGCTCCACAAGTACTGCTGCAGTTAATGCCGTGACGCTCAAGGGAGCAGCGGATTTGGTGCCGCCTGATCAACCAGAACAGTTAGCAACCTTGGTGGTTGGGGTATTGAACAAAATGAATGACCAATCAGTCGCAATCCAACAGCTTCGCTCTACTATTGGGACTCTTTCTGATGTTGTTTCTGGACTTGCAATTCAGCATCCTGAGTCAGTAAATACCATGCGATTGAGAAGTGGGAGAAGTGTAGACAATCCCCCGCTTTCTTCCGCCGTTTTCCGCCTGGTTTGGTCCGACTTCGCCCCTCCATCGCCGCCCACCTTAGGGAGGATCTCCGGGCAAGCTTTCAACGCCAAATCTTTGCCGGAGTTTCCTCTCGGCCTCCTCCTTCATCCAAGAGCTCCAAAGGAAGACCTAGCCGCTATCTCCATCGAGCAAGAGGAAGTTGGCAACCTCCACCGGATCGTGACACGAAGAAGACGGGTCCATTGGAGAGTCGTGACAGCTCTCTCTACCCCGGACGTAGTTGTGGACCGAGCTTGGACGCGGATTGACAACCCGGCGATTCCAACCGTGAATCTTCAACGAGCCTTCGGATTCGGTCGATTTCTTGCCTTGTTCTCCTTTTATTGATGTATTTGCAACTAGATCTAACATTATGATGAAGTGTATTTTGATTAAATAGCATTTTTACTTGATTATGTCTATGTGATTGAGTATTTTTGTTTATATTATTGAGGTGCGCCTTGTGGTGTGGTTTGTTGGTTGTCCGGTGCCGCACTAGCAATTGCTAGTGGCGTGCTTGTCGAAGAGGTGCTTGCGACCCTCATTTCGCTAGCCTACTCGCCCATCCGCCCTTGCGACGCAGCGCGCTCAAGGCCTGCCTAGTCTCCATCCCGCCAAGCGAAGCTTTGCATAGCGGCATTGCATAGGAGTAGTTGATAGCTTTTATTTTATTTTCCAAAAGCCCAATCACCCCGTTTCCGCATTCCATCCGACGTTAAGGACTTCAATCTCAAGTCCTTCCTCGACATTTAACTCCACCTTACTGTGTTCCTCAAGAGACCGACACTCGGGGATTTATTCCCAATTTTTATTACTTGAACGATCGGTACACTGCCGTTTCGTGTCGCAGTCGAGCTACCGCCTATAGCGGTGTGTGAGATTTGCGCCATCAAGTTTTTGGCGCCATCAAGTTTTTGGCGCCGTGGCACTTAACAACATATGAGTACTATGAAAGGAAATAAACACGAAAACACACCAAAGTGGGCCAAAATGTGCACCTAGCATGGGTTATCAATTATAAACTATAATAAGGCTAAAGTGCGTGATATTGACTAAATAATGGCCCGGATGAGTCCATGAAGGTGTATATAATCAGGACTCATCAACTCCCTGTCCGGCTCCCAACCTCCTTTCCTCATTCAGCCAAAAGGTTTTCCCATGATCGGTCAACTTCATGCGGGCGACTTGGACCTTTTGGAGGTCCGTGAGGTTGTGCCACTGGTAGTAACATTCCATATCAACTACCCAGCTAAGGAAGACCTAGGGGTCTCCCATGCCATCGTAGGTGGGGGCATCAATCTTAATGGCTCTAGTGATATCGAAACCATGCTCGGGACGGTGCTCTCGAGGGGGCACTCGGGGATGGTCCCCATCAGAATCTGAATCAGTGACCGGTTGGTAACGGTTGGGCCCCTCAACATCACCGGGTGGTGGTGGCAGTCCTCCTTGATTCCGTAAAATTTGTTCTAACATCATCCTAAGCTCAGTCATTTCGGTACGTAGACCTGCTATGGCCTCGGTGTTGGGATCATTGTGCTGATTCGCATCCATCCTAGACGTAGACGGTGCCGTGTACTCCGTTCCTAGCCTAGTGCGCATTCAGGTTCAGGAAAAATTTTGGAAGATGATTTTTTCCTAGGGCTGTAGCTAGATTGAACATAGGATGTTTTATAGATTCCTGTCATGAATAATACGTAGATTGTTAAAAAAAAAATTTCAGAATTTCGCTGACAAATGACAAATTTAGCCCGCTATTCGCAGACCAACTAGATAGAATTACGACGTTCCCAATTTTTAAGCCGACCTAACGAGGACTAATCGAAAAATTTTCTGTTTTAATATTGCTGGAAATACGTGCAGGAAGCTACAGAAAAAATTCCAGACCCTTTTGACAAGTTTTAAAATTCTGAGATTTTACTAAATGCAGACCAATCCGAAAATTTTCAGATTTTGACCGTGCTAACGAACGCACCGACTAGAGGACGGATAGCCTACAGATCTGAGAGTAAGGATGGTGTCGAGATAGAACTCAACACAACCTATCTCTGATACCAAATTGATCTAGGGCTATCGTGAACACGTGCTCGCTACGCTAACGGAAACGAAAACACATTCAACATAAAATAAGAAGGAGAGGGCTCCAACCAAAAGCGAACGGAAATAGGTCGTGCTTGCTCTCAAATATCTCATTCCAAGAGTACTCCGACCAAGAGCGGCAATAAAGAGGTCGGGTGGGCTCCCAAATCCGAATAACAAAAGAAAACAAGAAGATTCACAACCAGACTCGATACCACGTCCTTAGACAAGACCTACCTTTCCAACAAGCACACAACTCACCGCACCTACACAAGCATCTATTCCATCATTCGATTCATTTCAAAATGCAGCGGCAATATTTCGGAGCGGCGGTGAACATTCGAGCGGCGGTAACGCCTTAGTTGAGATTAACTCCCTTGTTAACGCCAAGAGCGCCAATCTTGGAGAGCAAACCAAGGCTAGGCCGAGTTTCGCTCCCGCAACGGATCTTACCGATCTGGACAACAAGAGATTCAATAACAACACTTATATTTCAGATTTTTGCAAGCGAGAAGATTAAGATCACGGATAAAACGATTCGACAAAACCTCCACAAAATAAACGTAGAAGAATCATTAGAAAGGAGAGGGGTTACCCAACCAAGAACATGCATGCACTCAAGATAGATGTGGGAGAATCTCTCTCTCCACGGTTCCACCGGCGTCGCACCGAATGGAGTAGCACCCTTTCTTCCTTGGAGTCGCACGGCGGAAGTCTCGCCGGAGTCGCACCGAAGAGGATGGAGGGGGCGGCCTTGGAGTCACACCAAGAAGGGGGGCGGCGACAAGGGGGGCTCTTCCTCTTGGCCGAAATTCTCACAAGGGAGATTAGGTTTTTTTTGTCTTCAATGTCTCCTTTATTCTCATCAAGCCTCCTTTAAATAGGAGTTTACAAAATACATCAAATCATGATGTCTAACTAATCCACCATCAAAATGGCTAAACGCACACCATTGTTCAAAATTAGGAAATGAAAAATAAACAAGAGCAAAATGAATATAAAATTATTTCCAAGACATGAAATAATTTTATATCCGCAAATATGAAAAAAACGATATAAAATAAATAGAAGTCTTCAAGCGGGTTTGGTACGCCGCGGGTGGAGGTTGTAACTCCAGTTTCCGTTAGCATCTTCACGGCGCCTCAAGTCCTTGTAGTGTTGCGCTTCGGCAACCGGGTCGTCATCAGAAAGTGGTGGCGGGGTTGCGCCATCAATGTTCGAACAAACTCCCCCTTTTGATAATAACAAATCCCCTTAGAAAGAAATAATTCAAGTGATAGGAATTTGTGTTTATAATAAGAACTAACACGGATAACATGAAAATTAGGCCTATTCGATTGCTCCCCCTAAATTAAATCTCCCCCTAAATGAGTTCTCCCGCTACCACAGAACTTCCGTTGAATCTACTCCTCATATATGTGATTTTCTTTCAAATTTATTCTTTCCCTTTTGGTATTATCAAAAGAGGGTGGAGAGAAAGCCAAATGAGAAGGCGTGTAATGTTTTTTTTTAGTAGAGAAGACATGAGCATGAGAATGAGATAATACGTAGGGAAGAGAAAAACAAATGTAGGAGTGAAAAAGCAGTGATAATTCAAGATAACACATTTGTTGAAAAAGAAATATTCATGATCGAGCGAATAAGTAGTAGAGAGGTGGAAAGCAGCGTGCACCAGGTGTAGAAGAAACCATCATTATAGGAATCTTAAGCATAGCAAAAAAATGTGGAGTTTCTAGTAGTGAAAAATAGATGGTGTGCAGTTCGAAAACACGAAGGATTTTGCTTCTTAACCTAACCAACAAAGACTTGTTCTGAAAGTAAGCAAGAAAGAGGAGACAAGGCGTAAGCGGAAGACGAACTAAAAGAATGTAAGAATGATACAACATATCAAGACAAGATAGATATTTCAATGTCCAAGAGAAAGAAAAACAAGTACATTTAGGCATTGTAATGATCATGTCAAAACCAAAACTAGTGCATCAACTAAGTATTTTAGAGACAAACTATAGATAAGCAATAGACTCCAATTCTTAGGAGTAGAAGGCTTACAAGTGATAATGAAGTGTACAAAAGTAGTGTTTTTGATAAAAGTATACATATGAGTTAAGCAAAAACACATGACATGTATAATGGAATAAATACAACATTATTAAAAATGCGTTTTTAGAGTTACTTCTACCCATAAAGCTAGATAAATTTTTCAATACACATAGAAATGTAGTACAACTACCAAGGTGCTCTGCACACACAATGCTTATTAATACCTATCAGGGTGCAAAGTAGTGTTTGGGGAATCACAATTATTATTTTGAATTTTAGTTATTTGTGATCCGGTGTACAAAAAGAAGTAGTGTAAAAAAAGTGTTTGCAACAAGGCACTTTACAATTTTCTCCAAGGTGCTCAACCTCACAATGCTCATTAAGATTTATCAGGAGGGTGAGTAGTGCTTGGTGGAGAAATTTTTGTCAATTATTCATATGAATTTTTGTTGAAAGACAAAAATCTCCAAATTCACTTATATTTGCAAACAATATGATTTTTGAAAAAGGTACACACCATCATAAAATAGGTGCATGAAAAGAGATTTTTGAGTATGGTGTAGGTAAAACTAAGCACACATAGCAACCAGTTTGAGTTGTTTACACTACACTGTCATGTAAGAAAAATAAAATTCATATGTAGGTTATCAAAAACCGTGAGTGAATAGATCATTATCAAATATAGGCCATTTACTCATACATAGAGGCAAACTATACAAATCTACACATGAATTCCATAATCAATGTTGAGGCACACGTGATAATGAGCAAGACATGATATAAGACAAAGTTATTAAAGTACTTGAAAGTTGGAAGTGAACGTTGTAATCAAAGCTTGAAAAGATAAGTTATACCATGCTTGAACCATTTTGGACAAAAAAAGTTTTTATATGTTTGTTTTTTTGTGTTTGTCAAAACAATGAAAGCAAAAAAAATGAAAACAAAGTTATGTTGATTTATGTGTTTTTTTTTCAATTTTGTAGTTTATTTTGATATATAAAAAAAAATAAAAACATATTTGTGGTGTTTTGAGAATGTTTTCTAGTTTTTTGATTTGACGTTTTCGTGAAGAAAATAATAGAAAATAAATAAATGCATAAAGGTAAATAAAAAGAAAGCAGCAAAAAAACATGAAAAACAAAAAATAAAGAACGAAACAAATTCACTACCGCCAGCGCTAGACGCTATCGCCGGGCGGTAGTGGTAGAACACCAAAAACTTGGGAATCGTGAGATTTTGCAGAATTTTTTCTTGCAGAAAGTTTGTACAGGTTGGTGACAAGGTGATTCAGTACAGAAATCAGATATGTGTGGTCATGAAAATACCGATTTTGGCCAGTATATTGGAGATGCTAAAATTCATCGGGGTTTGACTGACTTTATATAAGAGTGACGTGCCTCTTGTTTGAGACTAAACATATTAAGTAACATACAGTCATGTGGAGTTTCGATAACAGTAGCCAAGATGATCGAAAAATAACCACCCATAGGAAAAGTATGCCACCGCCTGGCGATAGAGTTACCGCGTCGTGGTAGCTCGCGTGAAATAAGAGGATTTGACCCTGTCAAATTTCATTTGGTCAAGGGGTTTTGGATCTCGTATTTTCCTTCAGCTTCCACCGGCGTTAGCAATAGGTAAGGATTTTCTTTTGTTATTTTACTTTCTTTTATGATTTATGTTAGTGATTCAAGCTAGGATCTAGCGAATTTGAAAGAATTTCATGGCAATGTAGTTATAGAAGGATTTTTGACAAATTTTTCAAGTCATTTTGGTAGATCTATGAGTTATTGTTTGAGAATTCATGTTAGATTAGTTGAGATATCTTTGATCTGGAATTTTCAAGCATTTTCGAAATGATTTGGAGGATTATTTGGGTGAAATCGGAGGAGGAAGACAAATAGTAGTTTCGTCAGCTATCGCGCGGCGGTAGTAGCTACCGCGCCGCGGTAGATCTCGTGTGCAGATTTTTGATGTTTTTCCTTCAATTTTATTTTGGTTCAGATTTGAGAATGGCTGCCTCCAGTAGTCGCACTCGATGATCAAATGCAGATCAGAATCGAGAGGGTGGTAAAATATTTCCCGGTATTGAGGATGCCACCATCAGAGTGGCTTTGATGGTGGGGGTAGAATTACCCATTCATGCGCATATCTACGAATATTTGGCTGATGCGAGTGTTCTCTCTGTGATAATAAATGATAGGTTTTCCTCAATTTTAGTAACGGAGTTTTACATGGGATTGGAGGATCCGGCTCGGACGAATCTCGAAGGAGGATTACGCTCCTACGTCCAAGGTCATGAGGTAGTAATAACACATGAAGATTTACGTGCAGAGTTTGGTCTTGAGTGGAGTAGTAATTTCTTGGATATCGTAGAGATGTTTCGAACACTTCGGAACTAGACTCGAGTCAATGAAATATTGCATGGTCAAGGAGATGAGGAGGATTTGATTTCATTGGCCACAACACTAACTCCTGACGCGTACATGATACAAGAGATCCTACGACGTATGATCATGATAAAGGGGGGAGATACAAAGATGATCACAACACAATTGAGTATGGTCACTTACCATATTTTAGAAAGAATTCAGTGTAATATGGCAGATCTCCTTCTATCAATGATCAGGTATACATATATACTGAAAGATCCAAGGCAACAATGATTGAATACTCTTCTGTTGGGAGGAATTATTCAACGAATTGTATACAAGAAATGTCGGTCTCTTAATCGGGAGGTTTATCATCTTGATTGTCGACCAAACAGATTATCTACACTATCAATTCATCCTCCACGACAAGAAAGGGCTCCATCTCCACAACCTCCAGTTCGACGAGGTGGGTCAATGTGAGAGAGCCAGCGAGAACTACAGGGATAGTGACATGAATGTCGAAGAAGATATCCGGTGTTGAGAAGATGATACGGAAGATAATGGTGGCACTCAAGTTAGCTCCATCACCGGCTAGAGAGGAGAGCCCTGAGGAGGAGCAGCCACGATGATCGGTTCATCGGAGATGACGTGGAGGTGATGAAGGGGAGAGCAGCAGTATGGGAGCTGGAGAATGAACATTTTATTTTATTTTTGTAATAATACAGGTTTTAGAGACAGCAAGACAAACTTCTGTTACTAACGCGCTGCGATAGTTCTAGCGCTGGCGTTAGTACCAGCGTACTATTTGGGTTCATGTTTTTCATTTTGGACTAATTTCTGGCTTATTTTAAGTGTTCTGTTATACTTATCTTGCTAAAGTAGTTTACAGATATCCTGCATGGTTATGAATTTTTCTCACTTCATAGTTTGATAATTATTTTTATTATCTTGGCATTATCATGTGAAATGTTAAATTCTCCGATTTCAATTTTTGAACGTCAATGTGTAAGACAATTTTTTTGAATAAATTTAAACAACAATAGTTGAGAAAAGTATATATATGTTTTTGAAATTTCATTTGTTTTTTTTTATTTTGAAGGAAAATTGGTTTACACCGTGGAAGTAAAAAAAATAAGGATAACGGAATATTAGGCATATCATGAAGTAGCTAATTCATATTTTATTACCAATTGATTTCTACTTCATGCAAATAATAGTCTATTAGTGAAGAAGAGATTTAGGTATCCAAAGAGGACCGGGGGTGGTGGTTCCTTTGGGTACCCAGATATATCGTGTTTGCTTTTAGTGAGACGAAACTGAAAACACCCTTTTAAGTGGAATTGGTATTTCATTTTTAGCTTTGGGCCGCCATTCAAATTTTTGATGCATGCTATTTTTATTTCTCAAATTTCCGTAGTCCCTTGCTTGAATATTTGGATAGCCATGACTGTCGAAGTAATTATTTAACGGGAATTTGTTTTCATATAATTTTATGTTAGGCTAATGATAAGGTTGTGAATGATAATGGTGATATTGTGTTGGAGTTTTATTTACAAATTTTTGTTGTTTTTCATTTTCAAAGTTTTGCTCTTGAAAAGTCACATGTATCTTGCTTTTGGAGTTTACTTGAGATTGTTGATTCATGTGTTGAGAATTTTTCTTTATAATTTCATTAAGCAAGTTAACTTTTGTTTCCAATTCATAATTTTTTGCTTTGAATTCATGTCTAGCTTTATTATAGGCCATTGTGCTATTTTTGAGAGTGGATACGATAGACTCAATATGATTGTTATATTCATTTCTAAAGTCATCAGAAGATTTATCCATCTCTTTGATTTCAATTTTATAGTTTTTGCACATAGCACAATCATTTTTCAAAGTTGAATTTTCTAAAGACAATTTTTCATTGTGTTCTTTTACACATATAAATTCCTTTTGAAGTTTCTTGTATTTTTCTTTAATATCATTACAATCAAAACAAGATATAGAGTTTTCAAATGAAGAGCATGATGGAGATACAAACATTTCATTTTTGGATTCTACATTAACATTTACTTTCAAAGTTTTATTTTCTAAACGTAGTTTTGCATTAGCCATTTTTAGTTTCTTAATCTTACATTTAGTAGTTTGTAGTAATTATAATGTAGAAATAGAAGTACAAAAAATGAAATTTGATTTCCTTACCTTGCTATCGGGAGAGACACGATTTGAACATATAGTTTCTTTGACATCTTTTTGACACTCCTCTTCCGAAGATAGTATTTCTTCTTCTCTTCCATTTGATGTGTGCTCCATTGATCTATCACGAGAGGAGCATTCTTGAACATCTGTGCAAGCTTGTATGTTCTCCAATTCTTGCATTCGTTCCATACCTGTAAGAGGAAAGTCATACATTTCTTCAGGAAATTTCCATTCTTTGTATGCACTGGAAAAATAATAAATCAATTTAAAAAATTCTTGAGATAAGTCACAAAAAATGCTAATTACCGCCTTTGAATTTAGGTTACATTCCTTTTTATTTGTTTCATCTGTTGGTCTTACGATTGCTATATTCCATGCTTCGATATCTAAATTTTTAATAAAAGTTTCCATTAACAATTTCCACCCTTTATAATTTCTTTCATCGAATAAAGGTGGTGCAAGAGATTTTTCTTCTTCAAAATGATTTTCCCCACTAATAGAAGCGAGATCATGAGACGCCATTATTCCCGGTTGTTAGGCCGATTTGGAATAACCTCGCTCTGATACCACTTTTTGGATCTGTAGACGCCCTTAGAGGGGGGGGGGGGGGTGAATAAGGGTTCTAAGATTTTAGAGTATAATTAAATGAAAAACGATTCTCTGTTGCTACCGCGAGCGGTAGTGTTACCGCTCGGCATTAGTGACAAAGAAAATCTGTTTATGTTATAGTAATGAAAATCAGAGATCACGAAACAGAGATGAAGAAAGACATATTTTCATTAACAATAAAAAATTTTGTTTACAAAATCTTTTCCCAATGACGCTTGGAAAGAGGCGACGAATGAAAAGCTCTATTGGGTTTTCTATACCGACCCTTCTCCCAAGGACCGGTTGGCTCTAGCCTATCTCTCACCAGATATGGCCTCAAGCCGCTCTAGCCCTTCCCTCACCGGAAAGGCCTCGAGGACTCTCTAGATCTACACCCTAGACCTAGTCGCCAACGCGAGGCGAATTTCCCCTAGTCCCCGCAAGGCCCTAGTCGCCGTGTGGCGAATTCCTCTACCGAACAAAAGATATAAAGGTTACAATTAGAAACTAATACAAAACACAAACTAAAAACTCCCTCAAAAGAAGAACTTGATGTCGATGTAGATGCGATCGGATCGGTCTTCAAGTTCTTTGCGTTCACGAACGTTGACGGAGTTCTTTGAGCTGCTTGGGGAAGGCTCTCACGAGTGCTCTGAATATATGGCTTCAATTCATTCTATAACAACAAACAACAACGGAGGAAGCGCGCGTCTTTAAATAGAATCAGCCTCTACCGCCTGCGGTAGTGCTACCGCCCCGCGGTGGCCACATTAGGCAATGATCAAGCACACGGATCGTGGTAGGTTAGGCAACTTCTGAGCGCCAAACTTTGAGCTCCGCATTTGCTCCTCAATAAATCACATGCAGACAGGAGGATTCCAAAAGCTACCGTCGGGCGGTAGACATATCGCGCCGCGGTAGATCACATCTCATTTCGTCGAATGCATCACATTTCGTCGAACGCCAATTCGTCAAACGACATCTACTTTCGTCGAACACCATTTCGTCGAACGACATTTTCGTCGAATGACATCTATTTTCGTCGAACACCATTTCGTGGAGCGCATCTCATTTCGTCGCGCCGGTTCGTCGAGCATCATCTATTTTTGTCAAACACCATTTCGTCGAACGACATCTCGTTTCGTCGATTCGCTAGCGCCAGCGATAGTGCTAATGCTCCGCGGTAGCAACAACACAACATATTGTTATGGAGATTTGAATGCACAGGATCCTGCATGTTATAAACACAAAAACAAATATGATCAAATATAATAGGATTTGTTATTGTCAAACCAAGAGATGCGGAAAGCATGTTCCAATAGAAGTATCATTAGAAGTCGATGCAGCTTCGACTTCAACTCAATGCAAAAGGAAGAATCTATCGAATCCATCTGAAGTCGACACAACGTCAACTACAATTCAACGCAGATAACGAAGTTCAAAGTTAAGTCTTCAACTCGACGGTTACATCGATAAGAACTCAAAGTTGCATTGACATCAGGGTTCAATCAGAGCAAGAAGGAATTCGAAGCTGCTCTTACAAGAACTCGAAGGTGCGTCGATAAGAGAGAAAGAGAAATCGACGCAACGTCGAATACAGTCTAAAAAAGGTAACCTTTTCACTTGTCATTTTGGAACTCTCTCTTAAGGCCCACATTACTGAAGACCATTCTACAACGACTTGTTTATTGCCTCAAATTGAAAGAATCATACACGAAGATAGGAAAATCTTTCTTGGAATGAAATACAATAGCTGGTGGACGGGTCATGAACACAAGAGGAAAGGATGAGAAATTGTCCAAGTATATACCTTTTCAAGACAATTTAGAAGAGGAAAGAAATTCAAATTAATCATGGACAATAAATAGGAAGAGAGCAGAGAGAAATACAGAAAATTCATCACAATCTTCGGCATCTTGTTGATTAGGGCTTCCTCCTTCTTCTTACTTTTGGAACCCTAAAAGACAGTGAAAAACAAGAACTGCTCTTACTCTTAGAACATATCAACTGAAGGCTGCTCTTCATCAATATCTCATAGCAGCCAGATTTCAATCAGAAGAAAGCATAAAGGATCTAAATCTTATAACCTTTGCAAATCATCACTATCATAAGCAAGGGTCCATCATTTGCAGATCCAGCAAAAAGAAAATTTGAAGCTGAAGACTTCAACAAAATTCTGAGAGCAGAATTCTTCTCCTTACTTTTTCCTCCTTTTTCTCCCTTTCTCCAATTGTAAAAGAGTTTTAAGAACCCCTCTTTCAATGGATTCAGTGGTTCAAGATCTCCTTATCTAAAGATCAGTGGTTCAAGATCTCCTTATCAAAAGATCTGTGGTTCAAGATCTCCTTATCAAAAGATCTTTGGTTCTAAGAGTCTCCTTATCAAAAGACTCATGCACAGGTTGTGCTTTCCTACCATGTGGTAGAAGAGGGGAGTACCCACATTTTGGGGAACCTCTATAAAAATTTGTGTGTCTTTGCTGTGATTTTCTGTGCTGTCTCACTTCCTTTTTCAGCATTTATTTCCAACAATATTTATCTTATTTATTCTGCCTTTGGTTTTGTCTGTGTGCATAATACCTTAGTAAGTTTTATTGTTTGCATAGTTAGGATATAAAAATCTTTAAATCTCTATTCACCCCCCCTCTATAGGATTCTCAGAGGCACACTGTGCTCTTTCAATTGGTATCAGAGGGAGCTTGATCATTAAAAGGCTAACACCTTGATCAAAAATACCTACTCTTATTTCTTTATTAGAAAAATATTTTATAAAGAAAATGAGTTCTAAGGATTATGCCTCAACAAGACCTCCAGTGTGTAACCTAAATAAGTTTACACTCTGGAAGGCCAGAATAAAGTTGTACATGAACTCCATTGATGAAGACATCTATGCTGTTATTCTTACAGGTCCTCCAGCTCCAGTCAGACAAAAGGCAGGAGAGTCCTCAACAACAAGGCTGTCCCAAGAAGTGAGTGGACAGATGTTGAAAAGAAGCAGAAGGCATGTGATGCCAAGGCTATGAACATTCTGGTTTGAACAATGTCTGATGACATTTTCCAAAAAGTTGCCGACTGCCAATCAGCAAAAGAAATATGGGAATTTCTCACCAGAATGGTGGAAGGAAGCTATGATGAAAGAAATGACAGAAAGTCCCTCCTCATATCCCTGTATGAGAACTTTCAGAAAAAAGCTGAAGAAACAGTTGCTGATATGTATGACAGATTTAGCATTATCATTAATGAGCTCAGAGGCTTGGACAAGGAGATATCCTTGACTGAAATTAATGATAAAATACTCATGTGCTTCCCTAGCTCATGGGATTCAAGGATCTGGGCAATCAGAGAGTCCAGATGCCACGGAGAAATCTCAACTGAGGCTTTGCTAGGAAAGCTTAAGTCATATGAGATGCTTCTGAAGAACAGGGATGAATAGGAGGAAAGGGAGACAACTCCATCTCCTATCCAAAGGACCCTTGCTCTAAAAGCTACTGAAGGAGAGCCCTCCACTCCTGAAGATGAAATGTTCAGTCTCATAGCAAGGTGATTCGAAAAATGGGTCAAGATAGAAGACTCAAAGAAAAGAGAGAGGAGCTCAAAGCCCATATATGATAAGACTCCAAAGAAGGAGATTATCTGCTTCACCTACAACAAACTAGGGCGTGTAGCTCCTGAGTGCCCACAAGAACAAAGGGACAGGAGAAACAACAAGGATGAAAAGAAGAAGAAGCCTTTCAAAGGGAAGGACAAGAAGAAAGCCAAGGGTTTCATTGCTGAAACCTAGAGTGACTCTGAAGCAGAGTTAAGCTCCTGATCATCTGAAAGTGATGATGAAGCAGAAGCAGAAGCAGAAGCAGAAGCAGCTTGCATGATGGCACTGGGGATGTCATTAGACGATGAAGAAGAACAGGTATCTCTGGAGGGTACTGAAGAAGTAAGGGATGACAGGAAGTCCCACCAAAATTAGGAATATGAGGCCTTCATACAAGGCAAAAATGAAAATATCTCCAATTGCTATGAGAGATTTTTTAAGATTGTGAATGGTCTAAAAAATTATGGAAGCGTGTTTACAAACTCAGACCTAAATGACAAATTCCTTAGATTCCTCACTAAGGAATGTGATATTTAAATTTTTGCCATTAGGGAAACAGGTTAATTGGGCAACATGGAGCCCAAGAATCTGCATGAGAAACTGTTGTATCATGAGCTTTAGCTTAACACTAAAAAAGCTGAAGAAGAAAGCTCAAGGGGGAGCACTAGAGAAAGGATCATGACCATTAAGGCTGAAAGCTTGAGGAGAACCAAGGACAAGACTCCTACAATTCCCGATAGCTCTGAGAGCAGTGAAGATTCTAATCCCAACACATCAAAATTTGACAACAATGATAAAGAATTGGCCCTCTTCTCCAAGCAGTTCAAAAAGTTGATGTCAAGAAGGAGAAGAGACAGCCATAGGGCATCCTTTTAAGCTCCAGAAGATCTGGTCAACATGACATACCTAAATCTTCAAGGGAGGAAAAGTATAAATCTAAACACATTAAATTTGATTTAATTAACACAGTTTGTTACTGCTGCAAGAAGACAAGACACACGACATCTGCCTGGCCCTCCAAGAAGAGTTAATCAAAGAATTATGAAGATAAAAGAAATCCAAGGTACAAAAAGAAATCAGAGAAAGGATTCATAACAAAGAAAACTAGAACCCTAAGTGATTATGATTCAATCTCATCAGAAACTAAGGAGGAAGCTTTTATTGTCCTTATGGCCATAAATGAAGAAACCTAGGATGAGAACACCTCTCCTGGAAAGGTACTTATTAGAGCACCTTTGTCAGCCTCTGATTCTGAATCAATTGTAAATTCTTTGCATGATGATGAATGTGAGTCTGCTCACAACAACACATCCTCAAGATCCCCACATGAGGATGAATCTGAGTTAATGCAGCAATATGAATAAGGAGACAGTCAAGGGCAAAGTTTCTGAAGCCCAATCTTCTTGTAAGAAGGTGCTGCTGGCATCAAATCTTTTTGACTAGTAATCTGCATATGGTCATCAGACCAATGCTTGCTCAACAAGTGGCAGTAAGCCCTCAAACACAAACAGAAGAGCAGGCATTGGGAAGAGTGCTTTTAAAGCACCCCATGAAGAGATTTAAATGAAGAATCTAGGTCCTTTTCTCCATGGACCTACAAAAACATCACCCAAAAGAAAGGGAAAGGCAGTTCCTACCAAGCATGTTCCCAAGAAGGTGAACCAAAAGGATGTGAGACCAGATCCTCTACAAACTCACACTTGTGAGGTTCACCAAAGACATGTTAGGCCAGTTGTATTCACTCCTACCCACCAGCATTTCCATCCTACCCAGATGGTGCGGCAAAAGAGAAGATAAAACAAGTATGAGTGCTGGTGTTGTGGAAAAGTTGGTCACTTTGCATTGGACTGTTGGTTCAACCCAACACTGCCAAGAGCAAGAAGAGTGCAGACCACTCAAAAGTTTGATCTTCAAGTTTGTCCCCCTAACAGAAACCAAGGACCCAAATCCAATTGGGTACCTAAGTGAAACATATGGGTTTGATTAAACTACACCTAGAAGTGGGGGGGGGGGGTGATTAGTTGTTTTCAAAGTTAATTGCTACTTTAAATTCTATCTATCACAACACAGAAGCAACACAGAAAACACATAGGATTTATAGTGGTTCCTTACAAGACAATATTTCTAGAGGTAGTCCACGGTCCCTCCCACCTATCTAGCAATGAGCTAGACTAGACAACTTCTTCAACTTCTCAGATCTCTTCTCAATAAGTAGATCTTACAACTCAGGCTCACAAAGAACCCTACCAACAAGTCAGACTTTACAACTCTTACAACAACTCATATCTTCACTAAAATCCTACCAAACTCAGTCTCACAAAGAACCCTACAGAACTCAGGCACACAAAGAATTCTACAAACTCATATTTGTTACATGATACTACAAGCTCTGGCTCACAAAGAACCCTACAAGATAATACATAAGAGTTTGATGTTGTAGAAGAGAAGGATTCAAGATAAAAGCTTTGACTGATCAGACTTCTTCTTCTTCTTGCAACTGTAAGCCCAGAGATCTTGTGAATCTCTGACTTTTCTATAGAATCTTCTCTTGATCTTCACAGCAAAGCAATGCAGTCTTCTTCTTATTAATTTTTCTCACTTTTCTGTTAAAATGTCTGAAAATAATCGTGAAAGAGAATACTAAACAACTGCTGGTTCTGTAATAAAAAATTGTCTCTTTTATACTGCTCTACAATTTTGCATAAAAGCCCTTATTGATTATTCAATAATCAATTTTCCAGTTTGAAAAGTTTGATAGAATAAGCATAATATTTTATCATAAATGTCTTGCCGTTCTGGGAACTTGCATAATATTGAAGTAATAATATTCTTTATTAAATACTGTGCAACTGTTATATTCTGTAGAGAATATATCATTTATTACCCCTTGATTAATGCCCAAGATGAGTGGCGTGAACATTCCATGCATTTCAATTTTTGAGAAAATCGACGCATTAAATGCACCTCATCATCTGCCACGACGATAAATTTCTTCTAGCCGATATCATCTTGATCATCTCAACAATGTGTAATCTTCTCAACGATATTGTCGACATGCTTCTTTGTTCAAGACTTTACTTGATATCTCAATGATATTGCTTCTTCTACACGATATCGTCGAGATGTTTCTTTTTATATGACTTAGACTTATTCTTCAAGTTGATAATCTTTCTTCAAGATGATATCATCTTGATCTTCTAGACGATATAAAGTCTTCAAGCTAATGTTGTCTACATGATCCTTTCTTCAGAACCTAATAAGTTATTTGACGATATGTCTTCAATCTTCAAGACTATATTTCTTCTTCAAGATGATATCGTCGAGACATCTAAACTTAGCTTTCTAAATGATAAGATTTCTTCAAGATGATATTGTCGAGACTGTCTCGACGATATGTTTCCTTTCTCAACGATATATCTCCTGAGTCTTGAGATGATATTTTACTTAGTGAATTTTCATTACTTTTATAGTCTTGATACTAGTGATGTAACTTTGATGCATATGTCACAACATGTACTTAAACATAACATCAAAAATAACTTGGCTTATCTGTATTTGTGTTTCTTCTTCAAATCTAGAAAAATTGAGAGCATAATACCCAACAATCTTCCCCTATTTGAAGAAGCCAAAACTTACAAGTACAGATAAGCCTGACTAATAAATATAATAAGTAACAATAAATCAAGCATTTAATCTCTGCATATAGTGATTAACTATTGTCCCATGCATTAACAATACATTAGATAAAAAGTGTAATACATAGAAATGTGCATGTGATTTCTAGAATCCTTCTTCTTCAATCCTCCTGAACAAGTTTTCCTTTCCCAGATGGTCCAGCTTTCTTGGCCATGCCTTTCAAAATAGTTATAAGGCTTAGGATCATATCTGAGAGGAGCATGAGCAGGAACTGAAGTATCTCCCATTTTAACTTTGTTCCAATAATCCCTACTGTCAGCTTTACTTATCTCATATTTGTGCCATTCTACTTAGCTGTAGAATTTACCCCTGTCATGCTTTCCTTGCTGAGATATATTCCCAGTATTTAAGATGATATCCCTTGAGCAAGGGATCCATTCTTCAACTTTTGGATTTTTCTTTACTTTCTCCATTCTCTTCCTTTTAGCTTCTTGCTTTTCAGAATCAACAGGATGTATTTTGTTTTTCCTACCATGCCCATTCCCACTGACAGGCTCATCAACAAAGTATCCTTGATAGTTGTCAGGCTCATGATATTGCTCACGATGAACTTCTGACATTGTACTATGGGAGGGTCCTTCAGGGAGACTGCCTTTTGGAATGGGATGTTGATTGGCAATACCATAGTCAATAGCTCAAGTTCCATAGAGAATCAAACTACATTGGCTAGCAACATGGCATGATGACTTGACATTATCTCCCCCTTTCTGGCTTCTGAAAATATGTCTTTAGAAAGAGCTGTCTGGGAGGCCTGAAGTTGTCTAGATAGAAGATTATTCAGATTGCCAATAAAATCCAAAAGAGTTCCATGAGATGCTCTAACAGATTGATTGAAAGAATTTAAGAGATGATCTTGGGTGACTTGAAATTGATGAAGTAAGGTTTCACAAACATTGTCCACTAGCTCTTGAGAGACCTCAGCAGAAGATGATATTCTTCGAAGTAAAGTATTGATTGCATCTTCAAAGTCATTAAAGGAAACATATTGGTTTTGTATGATGGCCTACTGATTTTCTCTTAGAGTAGACAGTCTATCAAGCACAATGTTCAGTTGATGTACAATTAGATAAGTAGCTTGATTGATATTGGCTATTTCTATTCCTATATTAGTCACAACTTTGGCAGCAGTGTGATACACATTTGTGTTTTGATGATTGAGATGTTGGATGTCTTCTTGCAATACATCTATCCTAGATGACAACTCATTCTTGCAAACTTGTAACAACTTTATTTATATATGCTTCAAAATGTTCTCTTTGTCTATTTAGTAGAGCTTCCATTTGGGTCTGAAATTCAGTTGATGGGATTGTGGGAACTGTGCTGGTTGGAGGATGTTGCTCATCTTCTATTCTTTGAGGTGAAGGCTGCATTGTGAATTGAGCAGTAGTCTCCCCCTACATTGTTGCAGGGAATTCAGAGGGATGCTCATATTCTTATTCATCTGAAATTAGATGCATGTCATCATTGAGAAATTCATTCAGTGATCTGTCAGACTCATCTAGTTCTCCAATAACTATAAGTCCACCACATGGACTTTTCTCAGATTTTTCAAATTCCACATGCAAAATAGCTTCTTGTTCTGGATTCTCCTCCTCTTTAGGTGCTGGAGCACTGTCCATCACAATTGTATCTTCTCTCAGAGTCTCCCCCTCAATAAGATTCAGGGGTTCCTGAGCAGCTACAGGGACTGGGGCAGTGGTTTTTGAAACTTTAGCACTTTGTAGTGAAGATTCACCTACATCCTTCTTGGTGAACTTCTTCTCTCACCTACTTACTGTCTTTACATCTATCTTTTTGAGATAGTGGAGAGGGGTAGATTCTAAATCATTGAGGTAATGATGGATGCCATTTTGGAGATACAGAGATAAGATTTTGTCAAGGTTTGGAGATCTTATGTGTTCCTTAATCTTTTCAAACACAATGTTCCCCCAGACAGTCCTCTTGTTCAGGATCACTCTGACCATTACTTCAAACATCCATTTGGATACCCTATCACGTGAGCCTATTTTACATAGCATCACTTTCCCAATTATGTCTGTGAGCAATTTTCCTTACCTGTTCATAAGCAATCTCTGTAAGCTTCCATACGGTTTGTTTGCAAAACCACACCATCTCAGTCCTTCAGAGATATATGCCTTAGTGACCTCTTCTTCTTCTTCATCCTTATTAAAGTCTGTGAGTTGTAGGGCTTTGGATATACTTACTAGAGTTACTTTAAGATGTTGTCCAGTCTCAATAGTGTGAATAACCCTTTCAGTTTTACTTAAGTCGGCATTTTCATAAAACACAGAGACGATAGAGTTGTAGAGACGGGTTGGCTCAGTTAAGATGTACTCTAACTCAGAAGCATATAGAAGGGTTATTACCATGTCTAAATCCTTTTCAGTATTTTCAAAACCATCCTTCAAAAGTTCTCCACCAGATGGAATTTTCTCTTTAGTCCTTTTCAGCGTCATTTCTTTAACAGAGAGTCGCCGGAAGGAAGAAGAAGAAATAGGGATTCTAGGGTTTTTTGTGTGTGCGTAATTTTTATGCTTACTCAATGTCTAATATATACAATTATGCATTAGGAAGGCAAAGAGGTGCGTAATGTTTTTTTAAATCCTCTACTATTGTTCTGATAATCCCGGAATAACGGCGCAATAATAGCACTGACGTGTCGTGTGATGTCATTTTGTCGGCCTGATTGAGTTTTATCGTTAAGAGTGTCATCGAGATTTCTTTATCGTTGTTGTCGAATTCATTTCACTTTGTCGTCGAGACTCCATTAATTTCGTCTTGACCAACAAGATCATATTCATTGTATAGGCTATTTTCCTCTAGACGACTTTCAGTTATGCCTTATTCAAGTTTTTTGGTTTTCCTATCTTCAAAACTAAAGTTGTCATACTACTTTAGGGTGGATCTTGTGATAGATCCAACCCATTATAAAAATATTTCACATCTTTTGATAAAGGATATATGGAATTCAACATGCATAATTTAAGAACTTAACATCCCCAATTCAATTTTGAATTGATTGAACTCTGTCTCATCAAGGGGCTTAGTAAAAATATCAGCTATCTGCCTTTCTGTATTGACATACTCAAGGCAGATGTCCTCCTTTTCTACATGCTTCCTAATAAAATGATATCTAATTTCAATATGCTTTGTTCTACTATGTGCCACAGGATTATTAGCAGATGAAATCACACTAGAGGAGTCACAGAAGAGAGGTGTTCTCTTTATCTGCAGATTGTAATCCTCTAATTGATGTTGAATCCCAAGAAGTTGTGCACAAGAACTTCCAGCATAAATATATTCTGACTCAGCTATGGAGATAGGAATGCTATTTTGCTTTTTACTACTCCAGGACAGAAGCCTTCTCCCCAAGAACTGACATGTTCCTGAAGTACTTTTCCTGTCCTCTTTGCACCCAGCAAAGTCTGCAGCAGAATATCCACACAACTTAAAGTCATCTATCTTAGGATACCAGAGCCCTAGATTTGGAGTACCCTTCAGATATCTCAAAATTCTTTTCACAACTGAGTAATGAGATTCTTTGGGGTTAACTTGATACCTTGCACAGACACATGTTGAAATATATGAGTTGTCTATAAACTACACCCAGAGGGGGGGGGGGTGATTAGGTGTTTTCAATATTATTTGCTACTTTAAAGTTTAACTATCACAACACAAAAGCAAACACAGAAAACACACAAGATTTATAGTGGTTCCTTATAAGACAATGTGTCTAGATGTAGTCCACTATCCCTCCCACCTATCTAGTAATGAGCTAGACTAGCAATTTCTCCAACTCAGATCAGTCAGGTTTACACAGAACACTACCAAGCTCATACTTTGCAAGTCTTACAATACTAGGATCTTCAACAAGATCGTACCAAAACTCAGGCTCACTAAGAACCCTACCAACTCAGATCTATCAAAAGATCCTACAAGCTCAGGCTCACAAAATACCCAACAGAGTAATACATAAATGTTTGATGTGGTAGAAGAAAAGTCTTCAAGATGAGAGTTTTGAAATAACATGTCTTCTTCTTCTTATAATAGTAATCCCATAAATCTTGTGAATCACTGAACCTTTCTTTAGAATCTTCTCTAGACCTTCACAGCACAACATCAGTGAAGTCATATTCTTGTTAATTCTTTTCTTTTTCTTCTGGAAGTATGCATGAGAATAAACTTAAGAGAGAATACTTGAGCAAAACGTATCCTGTAGATAAAAAATGGCTCCTTTTATATTGCTCTGCAATTTTACATAAAATCTCTTGTTGATTATTCCATAATCAATTTTCCCATTTGAAACGTTGGTCAAAATTGGTATAATATTTCATCATTAAGGACTTGTCGATTTAGGAACTTCCAGTATATATAAGTAATAATATTCTTTCTTAAATACTGTGCAACAGCTATATTCTGTAGAGAATATATCATTTATTACTCCTTAATTGGTGTGCAAGATAGGCGGCGTGCACATTCCTTGAATATCAATTTCCAAGAATGTTTGCGCATTAAATGCGGCTCTGCAACTATCAATGCGATAATATTCCTTCAAGCCGATATCGTCTTGATCAATCTAAATGATGGATATTCTTCATGAAGATATCGTCAACATACTTCCTTCTTCAAGACTCTACTTGATATCTCAACGATATTACTTCTTCTAGAAGATATCGTAGAGATGTTTCTTTTAATAAGACTTAGACTTATTCATCAGGCTGACAGTCTTTCTTAAAGACAATATCGTCTTGATCTTCTAGGCGATATATGGTCTTCAAACTAATGTTTGTCTTCATGAACCTTTCTTCATGACTTATTGAGTCAAGTCATTAATCATCAAGGCTATACCTCTTCTTCAAGACGATATCGTTGAGACATCTGAACTTAGCCTTATCCATGATAAGCTTTCTTCAACCTTCAGGACTATACATTTCCTTCAAGACGATATTATAGAGATATCTGAACTTAGCCTTATCAACGATAAGCTTTCTTCAAGACGATATCGTCGAAACTGTCTCGACGATATATTTCCTTTCTCAACGATTCATTTGCTGAGTCTTGAGATGATATTTAACTTAGTTAATTTTCATTACTTTTATCGTCTATATACTAGTGATGTAGCTTGGTTGCATCTGTCATAACATGAACTTAAAAATAACATCAAAAATAACTTAGCTTATCTATAATTGTGTTCCTTCTTCAAATCTAGAGACATTGAAGGCATAAAACCCAACAATCTCCCCCTATTTGAAGAATCCAGAACATACAAGTATAGATAGGCCTGACTAAAAAACATTAACATTAACAATTAATTAAGCATTTAATCACTGCATATATTGATTAACAACAGTCCAATACATTAACAATATATTAGATGCAAAAAAGTAGAGCATAGAAATGTACATGTGATTTCTAGAAGCCTTCTTCTTCAATCCTTCTGAACATTGTTGCCTTTCCCAGATGGTCCAGCCTTCTTGGATTGCTCAGCTTCAGCCTATTTATGCTTTTGCCTTTCAAAATTGTTATAAGGCTTAGGGTGATATCTGAGAGGAGCATGGGCAGGCACTGAGGTATCTCCCATCTTGATTTTATTCCAATAATCCCTTCTGCCAGCTTCACACATCTCATATTTCTTCCACTCTTATGAACTGTAGAATGTACCCCTGTCATGCTTTCCCAGCTGGAATAGAGTCTAAGTATTTAGGATGATGTCCCTTGAGCAAGGGATCCATTCTTCAAAAGTTGGGTTTTTATTTATCTCTTCCATTCTCCTCCTCTTTGCATCTTGCTCTTCAGGATCAACTGAATGTCTTTTGCTTTTCCTAGCTTGCCTACTTCCACTGACAAGCTCATCAACAAAGTACCCTTGATAGCTTTCAGGCTCTTGAAATTGTTCTGGAGCGACTTCAGACATTGCACTATAAAAGGGTTCTTCGGCGAGATTTCCTTATGGAATTAGATGTTGATAAGCAATCCCATAGTCAATAGGTTCAAGGTCCATAGAGAATCTTACTTCATTGGCTAGCCACATGGCATGATGGCTTGACATTATCTCCCCCTTTCTGACTTATGAAAATATGTCTTTAGAGAGGGATGCCTGGAAGGCCTTAAGTTGCCTAGCTAGAAGATTATTCAGATTTCCAATGACATCCATACGAGTGCCTTGGGATGCTCTGATAGATTGATTGAAGGAATTTGAAAGCTGATCTTGGGTGACTTGAAACTGATGCTGTAAAGATTCACCAACATTGTCCACTTGCTCTTGAGAGACCTTTGCAGAAGATGATATTCTCTGAAGTACAGTGTTGAAGGCATCTTCAAAATCATTAAAGGTCACATCTTGGTTATGTATGATGGACTGTTGATTGTCTCTTAGAGTAGACAATTTATCAAGCACAATGTTTAGTTGATGTCCAATGAGATAAGTAGCTTGATTGATGTTGGATATTTCTGTCCCTGTATTGGCCACAACATTGGCAGCAGTCTGATAAACATTTGTGTTTTGATGATTTAGATGATGAATGTCTTCTTGCAATACATCTATTCTGGCAGACAGTTCATGTCTCCAACTTGTAACAGACTGATTGACATATGCTTCAAATTTTTCTCTTTGTCTATTTAGTAGACCTTCTATTTGGGACATAAATTCAGTTGATGGGACTGTGGTAACTGTGCTGGTTAGAGGATGGTGCTCATCTTCTATTCTTTGAGGCGAGGGCAACATTGTGAATTGACCAGTATTCTCCCCCTCCATTGGTGCAGGGATTTCAGAGGGGTGCTCATATTCTCCTTCTTCTAAATTTATATGCATTTCATCATTAAGAAATTCATTCAAGGATCTGTCAGACTCATCTTGTTCTTCAACAACTGCATGACCACTGCTTGGATCTTTCTCAGATTCTTCTAATTCCATATGCAAAATAGCTTCTGGATCAGGTAGCTGCTCATGTTCTGGATTCACCTCCTCTTGAGGTGCTGGAGCACTGCCCATTATAGGGGTTTGTTCTCTCAGAGGCTTCCCCTCAATAGGAGTCAGGGGTTCCTGAGCAACTATAGGAACTGGGGCAGGGGTTTTTGAACCTTAAGTACCTTGAATTGAAGATTCGCCTGCTTCCTTCTTGGTGAACATCTTCACCCACCTACTCACAGTCTTTACATCTATCTTTTTGAGATAGTGGAGAGGGGTAGATTCTGAAACTTTGAGATAACGAGGGATGCAATTCTGGAGATACAGGGATATCATTCTGCCAAAGTTTGGAGATCTTTTGTGTTCTGTAATCTTTTCAAACACAAGCTTTCCATAGTCAGTCCTCTTGTTCAGGATTACTCTGACCACTACTTCAAACATCCATTTAGATACTCTATCATGCGAACCTGGTTTACACAGCATCACTTTCCTAATGATATTTGTAAGTAATTTACATTGCCTGTTCATGTGCATTCTCTGTAAGATTCCATAAGGTTTGGTTTCAAAACCACAACATTTCAACCGTTCATAGATATCTGCCTCTGTGACTTCTTCTTCTTTCTCATCCTTTTCGAAGTCAGTTAGTTGTAGGACTTTGGATAAAGTTACTGCAGTCACTTTAATTTGTTGTCCAGCCACAATGGTGTGAATTGCCCTTTCAGATTTATTGAAGTCGTCATTTTCATAAAATGCCGAGACGACAGAGTTGTAAAGACGGGTTGGATCAGTTAGGATGTACTCTAATTCAGATGCGTACAACAGGGTTTTTACCATATCCAGATCTGCTTCAGGCTTCTCAAAACCACCCTTCAAAAGTTCTCCACCAGAGGGGATTTTCTCTTCATTCTATTTCGGCGCCATTGCTTTAGCAGAGATTCATCAGAAGGAAGAAGATGAAAGTGGGATTCTAGGGTTTTGTGTGTGCATGATTTCTATGCTTACACAATGTCTAATATATATAATAATATATTGGGAAGATAAAGATGCGCGTACCTATTTAAGTCTTCCCGTATCATTTTGAGAATCCCATAATTGCGGCGCAATAATGATGGAGTCGTGTCCTATGATGTCATTTTGTCGGTCTGTTTGAGTTTTGTCATCGAGAGTGTCGTCGAGATTTCTTTATTCTTGTCGTCGAAATTGCTTCAGTTTTGTCATTGGAACGCCAAGAATGTCGTCGAGACATAGATTTTGTCATCGAGATTTCATCAATGTTGTCGTTACCAATCAAGACGATATTCTTTGTGTAGGCTATATTCCTTTAGACGACTTTTAAGTTATGCCTTAGTTAAGCTTTCTGGTTTTCCTGTCTTCAAAAACTAAAGTTGTCAGATCACTTTAGGGTGGACCTTGTGTGAGATCTAGCTCAACAAAGTCTGCATCAGAATAGCCACACAACTCAAAATCATTTGTTTTAGGATACCATAGCCCCAGATTTGGAGTACCCTTCAGATATCTCAATATTCTTTTCACAACTGAGTAGTGAGATTCTTTGGAGTTCACATGATATCTTACACAGACACATGTAGCAAACATAATATCTGGCCTACTAGCAGCTAGGTAGAGCTATGAGACAATTATGCTTTTATACATGGACTCATTTTAGGGTTTCTGCTTTTCATCCTTCTCTAGAGATACATTTGAACTCATAAGAGTTCTCAAAGGGGTAGAGTTCTCCATACCAAAATTCTTTATGATATCCAAGTTAAATTTGGTCTGAGAAATGAAAATTCGTTCCTCAGATTGCTTTAATTGGAGACCTAAGAAATACTTCAACTCTCCTATACTGCTCATTTCAAATTAACTCTGCATAAGTTTAGCAAACTTTTTTGCAAAGACTCCCATCTGTTGATCCAAATATAATTTCATCAACATATATTTGGACCAATTGGATCTGGCCCCTCAACTCTCTCAAGAATAGAGTCTTATCTATTTTCCCTCTCGAGAACTTGTTTTCAAGGAGAAAGGTAGACAGTGTCTCATACCAAGCCCTTGGTGCTTGCTTCATCCCATACAAGGCTTTCTTGAGGAAATAAATATGATCAGGAAAGGTTGGAGAGATAAAACTCGGTGGTTGAGCTACATAGACTTCTTCTTTTAGATCTCCATTTAGGAATGTTGATTTTACATCCATTTGATAGACTTTGAATCTCTTGTATTTAGCATAGGCTAGGAAGAGTCCAATGGCCTCCAATCTAGCAATAGGTGCAAATGTCTGATCAAAGTCTATGCCTTCCTCCTTCCCGTATCCTTGAGCTACCAGCCTTGCCTTATTCTTTATATTCACTCCAGCTTTATCCATCTTGTTTCTATAGACCCACTTTGTCCCAATGATATTGCGCCCTTGTGGCCTTGGGACAAGCTTCCATACTTTGCATCTTCTGAATTGATTGAGCTCCTTTTGCATAGATATAACCTAGAATTTGTCTTTGTTGTCTTCCTCAAATTTCTTGGGCTCAAGTTGTGATAGAAAATTGAGGTGCAAGTTTTCATTTAGATCATATCTTCTAGTTCTAACTCAATGAGTGAGCTCACCAATTATCTGATTTGCTGGATGACTTCTAATATGTCTCATAGTTGTATGCATCACTCTGGCTGGTTCTCTTGTTTAAGTAACTTCTTCAGCTCCTGCTTCATGATTCTCATTTTGGAGATTTGGTTCTTCAGTAGATTCTTCTACTGTTTCTGGAATAGATTCTAGTGTGCAAAGCTCATTCTTCTCAACTATTTCTTCTTCTCTTATTTCGAGGGTTTCTAATTTTTCCTCAATTCCTGCACTGGATGAACTAGAAGAAGGATTATGCAGCATGCTGTTCTCATCAAAAATAATATATACAGATTCCTCAATTTTAAGAGCATTCTTATTGAAGACTCTATAGGCTTTGCTATGCTTGCAATATCCTAAAAAGACACCTTCATTTCTCTTTTCATAGAATTTGGTAATGTAGTGCTTATTATTTTTCAGCACATAACATTTACTCCCAAAGATTTTGAAGTAGGGTAATGTTGTCTTCTTACCCTTAATCAGCTCATAAGGAGTCTTATTATGATTTTTATTGATATGTGCTCTATTTTGCACATGACAGGTAGTGTTGACTGCCGCATCCCAAAGGTATTCTGGAAGTGAGTAGTCACTTAGCATGGTCCTACCAGCTTTAATAAGTGTTCTATTTTTCCTCTTCGCAACCCCATTCTGTTGGGGGAGTTCTGGGAGAAGAAAACTCTTGTAAAATACCTTCTTCTTCACAAAATTTGGTCATTGACCTAGACTGAAATTCAGTTCCATGATCACTTCTGATTTTGACCACAAAACTGTTTACTTCATTCAGAATTTGTTTGACAAAATTCTTGAATGTACTTTGGGTATCAAACTTGTGTTTCAAAAAGAACACACAGGAAAATCTAGTGTGATCATAAACAATGACTAATGTATAATCCATTCCTCCTAAGTTGTGCACTGTCATATGACCAAATAAGTCCATGTGCAGTAGGTTTAAGCACCTAGTGGATTTTTTGTCCTGTATGCTTTTGAATGAAGTTCTTGTTTGCTTGCCCATTTGACATGCATGACAAGGACTGATCTCTAAGCAATCCAACTTAGGAGAATCCCTTACCAAGTTCCCTGTCATTAGTTTCTTGAGAGACTTGTAGTTAATGTGGGCTAGTCTCTTATGCCACTTTACACAAGTAGACATTCCATCATTTGCTACCAGACATACAGACTCATCCTTTCTAATGCAAATGAAATTTAATCAATAAATTTTGCCACTCCTAGTGCCTGTTAGGATGGATTCATTCTCAAAATCCTTGGTCAAGCACTTATCCTTGTGGAAAGAAACAACATATCCAAAGTCACATAGCTGACTTATGCTTATAAGGTTATGTTGTAACACTTCCACAAAAGCTACTCTTGTGATAATGATACTACCATTTGTGATCTTACCATAGCCCTTGACTATACCTCTGTCCGATCCTCCAAATTTAACTTTTGGTCCATCTTCTACAGGTGTAAACTCCTTCAATAGGCTTCTTGTTCGAGTCACATGCCTGGAACATCCACTGTCCAAGTATCACAAAGGAGCCTTGGTGGTTTTTGGACATACCTGCAAGAAAACTACACTTCCTTAGGAACCCAACCTCACTTGGGTCCTAGGTGTTTGTTAGAGAATGATTTAGCAGCCTGCATTCTAGTTTCCATGTGTGAATGATTCTGGACAGTTGGGTTGAACCAACAGTCTAAGGCAAAATGCCCTACTTTTACACAACACCAACATTCAAATCAATTTTGTCAATATTTTCTTATGGTGTTTGGTCTGACTGGGTTAGTCTGTTGCTTGATAGCTAACCTTCCCTTCTTTGGAGCTGAAGGGTTTTCCCCAACATGATAATTTCTGAAGGCCATCACTAGTGGATTATTTTGGGGTGCAGATAGTGCACTCTTCCCAAGGAAAGTTTTCTCTTGCTTAGCCAGGTAGAAGGTAGCTTAAGACCACCACTATCTATCTTCTGGATTTCATTGCATCCGTAGATGCTACTGTGATCATATGAATTTGTGGGTATGATCAATTTTCTAAAGATTGTCTTTCCTTGGGTAGATTTCCATAGTTTTACCTTGATTGTAGCCCAAACCTTGCTTATTTGTTTGTGAAAAGCTATCAATCAAGGAAAGAACTGTTTGTTGCTTGGAGTAACTAGCCACAACTTTCTTTTCCTTTAAGAGCATATCCTCCAGCTCTTTTATTCTAAAATTCTTGCGTTTGATAACATCAGTCAAAGTTCTAGTGCTTAGTGGAGAGATTGATAATTTGGTTTTCTCTTGAGCTAGCTCAGTTACTTTCTCAAGTAGTTCATCTCTCTTTTCACTCAAGGAGATGATCTCTGCAGCTTGTGCATTACAGAGAGGTTTTTTCTTAAGGGCATCAAGCAAGACACCAAATTTCTCAATATAATCAGTGTCAACTTCTCTTACAACTAAAGAGGAGTTGGCATCTAAATTTGTGTCAGAGATGGTAGGAGAAGCTTTAGGAATTATCTGTTTGTGATGAATTTCATTACAATATTCTTCATGTGAGAATACCATGGCTGCAATGTGGCTTTCTGATTCTGATGAAGAGCATTCAGGGTCACTATCACCGAGTGTCTTCACTTTCTTTGCCACAAAGCTTTTCTCTAATTTCCTGTTCTTTGAGTGCTTTCTTTCTTCACTCTTCTCTTGTCTTTTGAATGGACATTCAACAATGACATGTCCAGGTTTTTTGCAGCTATAACCAATAATGTTAGAGGAAATATGTTTGCTAGATTTTGAGTCATACCTGTCTGATCTGTGTTTCGTCCCAGACTTGTCTTATCTCCTGGAGCTAGAGGGTGAAGCTTTATATCTTCCGTTCCCTCTTCTTCTATTTCTCAGCAGTTCTTAAACTGCTTGGTGAACAGTGAGAGATCTTCATCAGAAAGTTCTGAGCTGGAGTTGCTTGAGGTCTCTTCCTCTGAGACATAGACATGCTCCACTGTCTTGTGCTTTCTGGAAGCTTCAACTTTAAAGACCACTGCCTTTTCTCTATTGTAACCCTTGAAGTTTTTCTCCTTAGCCTTTCTAGTATTTAGCTGCAGCTCATATGATAGGAGCTTACCATACAGCTGTATAGGCTCCATTGCTCCCAGATTGCCAACTTCCTTTATTGCACACAGCTTCATGTCCCATTCTTTTTTCAGGGATCTCAGGAATTTTTCATTTAGCTCATAGTTGCTGAACTCTCTTCCATAGGTTCTGAGCCAGTTGACAATCCTGAAGAACTTCTCATAGCAGGAAGCTATGCCATCCTTCTTGTCTTATCTGAAGGATTCATATTCCTGATTCAGGGGGGATTTTCTATCATCCTTGAATTCTTCAGTTCCTTCCATGTAAACAACTAATGAGTCCCACATTTCCTTAGCTATTTTGCAATGAATCAGATTCTGAAATGTTTAATCATCAATTGCATTTACAATGATGTTCTTAGACCTTTTGACCATAGTGACCAAGGCAACTTCATCCTTGGTGAACTGGGATAAGGTCTTAGGTGTGGGAGTTGCTGTTGGATCCATAGGGATGTTCATGGGAACATAAAGTCCCTCTTCCACTGCCAAATAAACTCTAGGGTCAGAGGCTTCCATGTAAAACTTAATTATTTTCTTCTAGATGGTGAAATTCTCCTTGGTGCAGATGGGCAGCTTCATTGAGCTCATTTCCTTATGATGCTTACCAGCCATTGATTTTGCACAACCCACTAAGTTTATAGATCTTATTCTAAGCTGTTAAGCCTTTGAACTCAACCTTTCTCTGATACCAATTGAAAGATATGGGTTGTCTATAAACTACACCTAGAGGGGGGTGGTGATTAGGTGTATTCAATATTATTTGCTACTTTAAAGTTTAACTATCACCGCACAAAAATAATCACAAAAAACACATAAGATTTATAGTGGTTCCCTACAAGACAATGTGTCTAGAGGTAGTCCACTGCCCCTCCCACCTACTAGCAAAGAGATAAACTAGGCAACTTCTCCAACTCAAATCTTTTCTCAATAAACAGATTTTACAACTCAGAATCACACAGAACCCTACCAAGCTCAGACTTTGCAAGTCTTACAATAACTCAGATCTTCAACAAGATCCTACCAAAACTCAGGCTCACTAAGAACCCTACCAACTCAGATCAATCACAAGATCCTACAAGCTTAGGCTCACAAAGAACCCTGTAGAGTAATACATAAATGTTTGATGTGGTAGAAGAAAAGACTTCAAGATGATCTTTAAAATAACAGGTCTTCTTCTTCTTCTTGCAACAGTAAGCCCAGAGATCTTGTGAATCACTGAACCTTTCTTTAGAATCTTCTCTAGACCTTCACAGCACAGCAGTAGTAAAGTCTTCTTCTTGTTGATTCTTTTCTTTCTCTTCTAGAAGTATGTATGAGAATAAACTTGAAAGAGAATACTTGAGCAAAACGTATCTTGTAGATAAAAAATGTCTCCTTTTATATTGCTCTGCAATTTTGCATAAAAGCCCTTGTTGATTATTCCATAATCAATTTTCCCATTTCAAACATTTGGCGAAATTGGTATAATATTTTATCATTAATGACTTGCCAATCTTAGAACTTGCAGTATATAGAAGTAATAATGTTCTTTCATAAATACTGTGCAACGAATATATTCTACACTCCTTGATTGGTGTGCAAGATAGGCGGCGTGAACATTCCTTGAATATCAATTTCCAAGAACGTCAGCGCATTAAATGCAGCTCTGCAACTGTCAAAGCGATATTATTCCTTCAAGACGATATCATCTTGATCAATGTAAACGATAGATATTATTCACGATGATATCATCGACATACTTCCTTCTTCAAGAATCTACTAGATATCTCAACAATATTACTTCTTCTAGACGATATCGTCGAGTTGTTTCTTTTAATAAGACTTAGACTTATTCACCAGGCTAACTGTCTTTCTTCAAGATGATATAATCTTGATCTTCTAGATGATATAAGGTCTTCGAACCGATGTTTGTCTTCATGAACCTTTTTTCATGACTTAATGAGTCAAGTTAATAATCTTCAAGGCTATACCTCTTCTTGAAGACGATATCGTCTAGACATATGAACTTAGCTTTATCCACGACAAGCTTTCTTTAACCTTCAAGACTATACATTTACTTCAAGATAATATCATCGAGATATCTGAACTTAGCCTTATCAACGATAAGCTTTCTTCAAGACGATATCGTCGGAACTGTCTTGACGATATGTTTCCTTTCTGAATGATTCATCTGCTGAGTCTTGAGATGATATTTTACTTCGTTAATTTTCATTACTTTCATCGTCAATATACTAGTGATGTAGCTTTGATGCATCTGTCTTAACATGAACTTAAACATAACATCAAAAACAACTTAGCTTATCTATACCAGTGTTCCTTCTTCTAATCTAGAGACCTTGAAGGCATAATACCCAAAAGATGTGGCAAACATGATGTCTGGCCTACTAACAGTAAGGTAGAGCAATGAGCCAATTATGCCTTCATACATGGACTCATTATTGGGTTCCCCCTTTCCATCCTTGTCTAGAAACATATTTGTACCCATAGGAGTTCTCATAGGGGTAGAGTTCTCCATTACAAATTTTTTTATGATGTCCAGGGTAAATTTGGTCTGAGAAATGAAAATCACTTCCTCAGATTGCTTTACTTGGAGACCTAAGTGTTGGGAGTTTGCCTACATGTTTCCTGATTTGAAGAAGTCACCAAGTCAAGAAAACTTCACTTTGTATTTGATCACTTCTCTAGCTCATAATCTCAGGAAAATAAAGTACAATATCGTCGAGAAGAATAGGAGATGTCGTCGACAAAGTATGCTTGTCGTCATGATGAGCAAAGCAAAACTGAAGGACAATGGAAGTTATCGTCGTGATGCACATATCGTTGTGACATCACAATGCTGACAGAATATCGGAGAGAAGACATGAGCCGATGAAAAAGCAACATCGAAGGTATCAAAGGAAGGAATGTCGTCGAGAAGATGCAGTATCGTCGACATCATTAAAGAAGCCTTAGCATTGATAAGACGAAGTCAGAATGAATGTCGTTGAAAAGGCAAAGGGAAGATCAGTGTCGAAGACATCGTCGTAAAGAAGGCGTAACGTCGAGAAGACTGAAGGAGGTCAGTTGAAGACAAGCAGTTGCTAAAGTATAGTCTGTCGACATGATATCGTTTATTTCGTTGACAAGAGAAAGTTGTTACGACGACAATCTGCAAGAAAGAAAATCACAACGACACAGTCATAGATGGCATATCATTGTATATGCAGAAATGCCAGGATATCTCGTATCGTCGAGATATCAATGTCAGAGGTAGAAACTAGAAGACTTGGATATTTACCAAAGTCTAAGACAACGAAGAATTATGTCGTCATGATGCTGTCAGTATCAGCATGAAGTTGGAAATTTTGTCGAGGCAAATTCAAATATTTGATCACGCATAGTCTGCATTTAATGCCGCCGCCTGGCTGTCATTTCTGAGCGTGCTTTTACGGAAAGGGAGCTCTGACAATTAAGAGACTTTTTCAGAAGACCGTTGGGAGGCCTCGCATTCTCATAAAGGAGACAAGTGGTTGCCCTAAAAGTAGAACGAATTGAGAAAGAAATTACGCATACACCGAATAGAACTATAACAGCGGCGTAAAGAAAGAAAGAGAAAAACAAGATTTCTCAAGAAGTGTTCTTGCAAGAATCAATCATTTGATCGACTGATAAGAAGTAATTCCTCATCAGGCTAAGAGAAGAGATTGAAGAAGAACTGTGCTTTCAAGATCTGAATCAGGAGCATCTTCTTCAACCTCAAGTTGCCAATCTTCATCAGGCAGAGTTTTTATTTCAACTTTTTTTGTTGTAAGCCTTGAGGGCCAAACCTGTAAGATCTGTTTTCAGATCTGAGTGTCTAGCTTGAGGGCTGGAGAGGTATGAGGCTTGAGGGCCAGGGCAGTGGACTTGCGGGTTTGATATTGTCAAGCTTGAGGGATTGAAACCAGTGAAGGCTTGTGGACCAGGGCAGAGGCTAGACTTGCGAGTCTGAGCTAGGTAGGGCTTGAGGGCCTGAGTGTCAAGCTTGAGGGCTCGGGTGCAGTAGGGGCTTGCGGGCTTAGGCTGTAGGACTTGCGGGTCCGTGTTGTAAGGCTTAAGGGCCTGAAGATTTTGGCGGAGTTTGTCGAGTCTAGCTCACTGCTAGATAGGCACAGAGGGACAGATGACTACTCAAGACACCCAGTCTTGAGGAACCTCTATAGATCTTGTGTCGTCTGCTGTGATTTCTTGTGCGATACTTTTGTGGTCCGCTTGAATATTCGTAAACCGCGCTAGAAATCTGAAACAAAGCCAGATCACCTAACCCCCCCAGGTGAACGTTCCATTAACAACAAGTGGTATCAGAGCTAGGTTGATCAAAAGAAGACTTAACCGTCTGATCTAGATCGTGGAACAACTCGCCATGGCTTGTGGAGATCAGAATCGGGAAATGAGAGCCATGAAACTACCAATCTGCACAATGGAGAACTTTCCCATCTGGAAGGAAAGGGTAAGGCTTTTCATGGAGGCGGCTGATCCAAGAATTTACTTAACAGTGCAACAGGGTCCCTTTATCCCTACAACTACCTCCACCATTGATCCAACAAGGAATTTGATAAAAAAATATGAGGACATGACCAAGGACGAGCTAATCTTGGCAGGCCTAGATAAGAGGGCCCAAAATGTCATTGTGAGTGCCATAGACGACTCAACCATCCAGAATCTAATTCACAGCAAAACGTCCAAGGAGATGTGAGACTCCCTGATCGTGTACATGGAGGGTACTGAAGAGGTAAGGGATGATAGGAAATCCCTTCTCAACCAGGAGTATGAGGCCTTCAAACAAGGCAAGAGTGAAACAATCTCTAACTATTATGAGTGATTCTTCAAGATAGTGAATGGACTAATAAACTATGAGAGAGAGAGTTCACCAATTCTGATCTTAATGATAAGTTTCTTAGATCCCTCACAAAGGAATGGGATATCAAAATCTGTGTCATCAGAGAGATGGGTCAGCTGGGCATCATGGAGCCCAAGAATCTGTATGGGAAGTTGCTGTCCCATGAACTTCAGCTCAACACCAGGAAGGCTGAAGAAGAAAGCTCAAAAGGGAGCTCAAGAGACAAATCTGTGGCTCTAAAAGCTGAGAGCACGAGAAGATCCAAGAGCAAGACCTCTGCAACTCAAAACAGATCTGAGAGCAGTGAAGAATCGAAAGCCAGCTCTTCAAATTCTGATGATACTGACAGAGAGGTAGCCCTTCTCTCAAAACAATTCAAGAAGCTGATACACAGAAGGAGGAGGGACAATCACAAAAACCCCTCCTCAAGCTCTAGAAGATCTGATTATCATGACAGATCCAGAGCCCCCAGGGAGGAAAGGTACAGATCTAACCCTGGTAAATATGATTTAAATAATACTATTTGTTATTCCTGCAGCAAGATATGTCACATGGTTGCTGACTGCCCTTCTAAGAAGAAGGAGTCGAGGAACCATGAAGAAAGAATAAGCTCAAGGAGAAAGAGGAAATTTGAAAAAGGATTCATGGCCAAGAAGATCAGAACACTGAGTGATTTTGACTCAAGCTCCTCTGGTACTGAGGAAGATGCACTCATTGGCTTGATGGCCATCTGTGAAAACAACCAGGATGACATCTCTCCTGGGATGGTAACTAACAAAACTTCTCTATCTGACTCTGATTCTGAATCAGCAGTAGATTCCTTGCATGATGATGAGGGTGTGTCTGTTGCCAATAGAAAAATCTCAAGATCCCAATAGGAGGTTGAGTCTGAACTGATAAGGCAATATAAAGCCTTGTGGAAAGCTTTCAAAGGTTCTAAGAAACTCCTTAAAGTCCAGACCAAGGAGTTAGATTCTTTGAATCCCATTCAATCTAAGCTCCAGGAGACAGCTGAGAAGCTGGCTGCTATGAGCAAAGAAGTGGACAAATTCAATGAAGCCATAAGGCTTAAGAATGTTGAATTAGGATAGAAGAACAAGGTCATCAAGGACCTTGAGGAAATGTTGTTGGCTGAGAAGAAACTTGCATCCAGCTTCTCTCTGCCCAAAACTATCATGCCCATCATTGACACCTTCTCTGGACAGTTCAGAGCTTGTATCGGTTTCAATCAGGAGATAGTTACGGGCAAAGATTCTGAAGCTAGACCTTCCTATAAGAAGGTGCTGGTGTCAAGCCCTTCAACCCACAGACCTGTAGCAACAGCAGTCAAGGGCAGGGGAAAGGCTGTTTCTACAAATCCTGTTCCCAAGAAGGTGAACCAAAAAGTGGTTAGACCAATTCCTCCCTAGACTCACACATATGAGGTTCACCCAAAATCCGTTAGGCAATAAGCCTTCTCTCCTATTCATCAGCACTGCCATCCCATTCAGATGATGAAGCAGAAGATAATATACAACAGATATGAATGCTGGTGTTGTGGGAAAGTAGGCCACTTTGCTTTGGACTGTTGGTTCAACCCAACAGGGCTCAATGAAAAAAGAGTGCAGAACCCTCAGAGGTTTGTTATTCCATTATATCACCCTAACATAAACCAAGGACCCAATCCAAATTGGGTACCTAAGGGGAAGTGATTTGTTTTGCAGGTATGTCCAAATGCCAACCAATCTCCAATTTGGTATTTGGACAGTGGCTGCTCCAGGAACATGACTGGAGTCAGAAAGTACTTAAGAGGGTTCATCCCTGTGGAGAATGGACCAACGGTGATCTTTGGAGGTTCAGAAAAGAGAGTGACCAGAGGTTATGGAGACATCTCTAATGGGTTAGTTACCATCATAAAATATGCTTATATGGAGGGGTTGAAACACAATCTCATAAGCATAAGTCAACTTTGTGATTTAGGCTTTATTATTATTTTCCACAAGGATAAGTGCCTAATTAAGAAGTCCTTAGATTCTGAGGCTACCTTAACTGGCACTCGGAGTGACAATATTTACTGCTTGAACTTTCTTAATACAAATTCTTCTAAGCCTATATGTCTCGTGGCTGATGATAAAGAGGCTCTATGTGTACAATGGCACAAGAGACTTGCACACATCAACTATAAGACAATAAGCAAGCTTTTCTCACAAGACTTAGTTAGGAATGGACCTAATATTAAGTGCATCAAAGATGGTCCTTTTCAAGCTTGCCAACTTGGAAAGCAGACTAGGACCAGCTTTAAAAGCATATCTAAGAAAGAGTCCTCTAGGTGCTTATTTTTACTACATCTGGATTTGTATGGTCCTATGTCAGTTCTTAGCTTAGGAGGGAAGGCCTACACCATTGTAGTTGTTGATGATTACTCAAGGTTCACTTGGGTATTCTTCCTCAAAAATAAATCTGATACCCAAGATATCTTGGGAAATTTTGTCAGGCAGATCCAGAATGAGATGGATTGTACAATGGTCAAACTCAGAAGTGACCATGGGACAGAATTTCAGTCAGGGGCCATGACAGAATTCTGCCAAGAACTGGGTATCTCCCAAGAATTTTCCTCACCTAGAACTACTCAACAGAATGGGGTTGCAGAAAGGAAGAACAGAACCTTGATAGAGGCAAGTATGACAATATTAAGTGACTCCTCTCTACCAGAATACTTCTGGGCAGAGGCTGTCAACACTGCTTGTCATGTGATAAATAGGGCTTCAATCATCAAAGACCACAAGAAAACTCCATACGAGTTAATGAAGGGCAGAAAACCAACCGTATCCTACTTTAGGACCTTTGGTAGTAAATGTTATGTCCTTAATAATGGGAAATCCAAACTAACCAAGTTTGCTGAGTAAAGCAGTGAGGGTATTTTCGTTGGCTACAGCTCCTGCAGCAAGGCATACAGAGCATACAACCTCAATACCCAAACAATGGAAGAATCTGTACATGTTGTATTTGATGAGACCAGCCTCATTCACAAAGGCTGGTCTAGTTCTCTAGTGAATGCAGGTACTGATGAGAAGATGGAAAAAATGTGCATTTATGACCAAGCCGGAACCTCAACTAAATGTAAAGATCAATCAATAGAAGTTGAGCTTGAAATAGTAGAAGAAGTGCAACCTAAAAGACCTGCAACTGAAGAAATCCCCAGAATACTACCAGCTACCTTGAAACAAGAAAGAAGTCAGAAAGGGGTAGAATGGTATCAATATGCTCAAGACAAGATGCTCAAGAAGACCTCAAAGATAGGGGGAGCAAAAGGAGTAGGGGGAGCCACAAAAGAAGAGACTTCAAATCAAGGGGGAGCTACAAAAGAAGAGACATCAAATCAAGGGGGAGCTATAAGCTTGATGTACTCATAAGTTCAGCAAAAGATAAGTAAATTCTTATATGCTCATGCCTTCAATTTAAGATTATAATATTTATTGTTAAGTGAAAGTAGTCTTGAATTGAGATTCTGACTTCTTCAAATAGGGGGAGATTGTTGGAAATCTTGCCTACATGATTCCTGATTTGAAAAAGTCACCAAGTCAAGAAAACTTCACTTTGTATTTGATCACTTCTCTAGCTCATAATCTCAGGAAAATAAAGTACAATATCGTTGAGCAGAATAGGAGATGTCGTCGACAAAGTATGCTTATCATCATGATGATGAGCAAAGCAAAACTGAAGGACTATGAAAGTTATCGTCGTGATGCACATATCGTTGTGACATCACAATGCTAACAGAATATTGGAGAGAAGACATGAGCCAATGAAAAAGAAACATCAAAGATATCAAAGGAAGGAATGTCGTCGAGAAGATGCAGTATCGTCGACATCATCAAAGAAGCCTTGACATCAAGAAGACTAAGTCAGAATGAATGTGGTTGAAAACGCAAAGGGAAGATCAGTGTTGAAGACATCGTCGTAAAGAAGGCGTGACATCGAGAAGACTGAAGGAGGTCAGTTGAAGACAAGCAGTTGCTAAAGTATAATCTGTCGTCATGATATCGTTTATGTCATCGACAAGAGAAAGTTGTTACGACGACAATCTGCAAGAAAAAAGATCATGACGACATAGTCAGAGATGGCATATTATTGTATATGCAGAAATGCCAGGATATCTCGTATCGTCGAGATATCAATGTCAGAGGCAGAAGCTAGAAGACTTGGAGATTTACCAAAGTCTAAGACAACGACGAAGTCTGTCATCATGATGCTGTTAGTATCGACATGAAGCTGGAAATATCGTTGAGGCAAATTCAAATATTTGATCACGCGCAGTCTACATTTAATGCCGCCGCCTGGCTGTCATATCTGAGCGTGATTTTATGGAAAGGGAGCTCTGATAATTAAGAGACTTTTTCAGATGACCGTTGGGAGGCCTCACAGTCTTATAAAAGAGACAAGTGGTTGCCCTAAAAGTAGAACGAATTGAGAAAGAATTTACGCATACAGCGAATAGAACAGTAACAGCGGCATAAAGAAAGAAAGAGAAAAACTAGAATTCTCAAGAAGTGTTCTCGCAAGAATCAGTCATTTGATCGACTGATAAGAAGTCGTTCCTCATCAGGATAAGAGTAGAGATTGAAGAAGAACTGTGCTTTCAAGATCTGAATCAGGAGCATCTTCTTCAACCTCAAGTTGCCGATCTTCATCAGGCTGAGTTTTAATTTCAACTTTTATTGTTGCAAGGCTTGAGGGACAAACCTGTAGGATCTGTTTTTAGATCTGAGTGTCTAGCTTGAGGGCTAGAGAGCTGTGATTTCTTGTGCGATACTTTTGTGCTCCGCTTGAATATTCATAAATTGCCCTAAAAATCTGAAACAAAGCCAGATCACCTAACACCGCCCCCCCCCCCCCCCCCCCTCTGATGTCTGTCCTACTAGCAGTAAGGAAGAGCAATGAGCCAATTATACCTTCATACATGGACTCATTATTGGGTTTCCCCTTTCCATCCTTATCTAGAGACATATTTGTACCCATAGGAGTTCTCATAGGGGTAGAGTTCTCCATTCCTAATTTTTTTATGATGTCCAGGGTAAATTTGGTCCGAGAAATGAAAATCACTTCCTAAGATTGCTTTACTTGGAGACCTAAGAAATACTTGAGCTATCCCATACTGCTCATCTCAAACTTAGTTTGCATGTGTTTAGCAAATTTCTTGCAAAGCCTCCCATCTGTTGATCCAAATATGTTGTCATCAACATATATTTTAACCAATAAGATCTGGCCCTTCAACTCTCTTAAGAAAAGAGTCTTATCTATTTTCCCCCTTGAGAACTTATTTTCAAGGAGAAAGGTAAACATTGTCTCATACCAAGCCCTTGGAGCTTGCTTCAAGCCATACAAGGCATTCTTTAGAAAATAAACTTGGTCAGGAAAGGTAGGAGAGATAAAACTTGGTGATTGAGCTTCATAGACTTCTTCTTTCATATCTCCATTTAAAAATGCTGATTTTACATCCATCTAATAAACTTTGAATCCCTTATATGCAGCATAAGCTAGGAAGAGTCTGAATGCCTCAAGTCTAGCTATGGGAGCAAATGCCTAATAAAAGTCTATCCCTTCCTCTTGTTTGTAGACTTGGGCAACCAATCTTGCTTTATTCTTGATAATCACTCCAACTTCATCCATTTTATTTCTGCATATCCATTTTGTTCCAATGACATTATGCCCTTGTGGCTTTGGAACAAGCTCCCAAACTTTGCATCTCTTGAATTGATTGAGCTCTTCTTGACTGGCCATAATCTAGAATTTATCTCGTTTGGCCTCATCAAATTTTCTTTGGCTCCAGTTGTGATAGAAAACTGAGGTGCAAGTTTGCATTTAGAGCATTTCTTCTAGTTTTAACTCCATGAATAATCTCACCAATTATTTGATTTGTTGGATAACTTCTAAGATGTCTCATAGTTGTAGGCATCACTCTTGATGGTTCTCCTATTTCAGTAACTTCTTCAGCTCCTACTTCATGATTTTCTTTTTGGAGATTTGGTTCTTCAGTAGTCTCTTCTACTGTTTCTTGAATAGATTCCAGCGTGGAAGACTCATTCTTCTCAATTGTTTCTTCTTCTCTGATTTTGAGGGTACCTAATCTTTCTTCAATTCCTGCACTGGACGAACTAGAAGATGGATTATGCAGCATGCTGCTCTCATCAAAAACAATGTGTACAGATTCCTCATTTGTAAGAGCATTCTTATCGAAGACTCTGTAGGCTTTGCTAGTTTTGCTATATCCTACAAAGATACCTTCATAGCTCTTCGTAGAGAACTTGGTAATGTAATGCTTATTATTTTTCAGCACGCAGCATTTAATTCCAAAGTTTTGAAGTAAGCTAGTGTTGGCTTCTTACACTTAATCAACTCATAAGGAGTCTTATTATGGTTCTTATTGATGAGTGCTCTATTTTGTACATGACATCAATATTGTCTGCTTTAGCCCAAAGATATTCTAGAAGTGAGGAGTCACTTAGCATGGTCCTACTGGCTTCAATAAGTGTTCTATTTTCATCTCAGCCACACCATTCTGTTGGGGAGTTTTGGGAGAAGAAAACTCTTGTAGGATACCTTCTTCTTCACAAAATTTAGTCATTGACCCAGACTAAAATTCAGTTCCATGGTCACTTCTGATTTTGAACACAGAACTGTTTATTTCATTCTGAATTTGTTTGACAAAATTCTTGAATGTACTTAGGGTATCATACTTGTGTTTTAAAAAGAACTCCCAGGCAAACCTAGAGTGATCATCAACAATAACTAGTGTATAAGACATTCCTCCTAAGATGTGCACTACCATAGGACCAAATAAATCCATGTGCAGGAGGTATAAGCACCTAGTTGATTGTTTTTCATGTATGCTTTTGATTGAGGTTCTGGTTTGCTTGCCCATTTGGCATGCATGGAAAGGACTCATCTCTAAACAATTCAACTTAGGAGCATCCCTTACAAAATTTTTTGTCATTAATTTCTTAAGAGACTTGTAATTAATGTGGGCTAATCTATTGTGCCACTTTACACAAGTAGACATTCCATCATTTGCTATAAGAGATACACGTTTATTTTTTCTAACGCAAAAGAAATTTAAGCAATAAATATTTCCACTCCTAGTGCTTATTAAAATAGATTCAGAATTCTGAGAATCCTTGATCAGGAACTCATCCTTGTGGAAAGCAACAGTATATCCCAAGTCACATAGTTGACTTATACTAATAAGGTTATGTTGTAACTATTCGACATAAGATACCCTTGTGATAGTGATACTACCATTAGTTATCTTACCATAACCTTTGACTACACCTCTATCAGATCCTCCAAATTTGACTTTGGGTCCATCTTCTATAGGTGCAAACTCCTTCAAGAGGCTTCTAGTTCCAGTCATGTGCCTAGAACACCCACTGTCCCAATATCACACAAGAGTCTTGGTGCATTTTGCACACACCTGCAAAATAACTACACTTCCTAAAGAACCCATGCTTTCTTGGGTCCTAGGTGCTTCTTAGGAAGGAAACTAAATGGAAGATTCACTACTTTCTTATTAATTTTCATGTGGGGAGAATTCTGGAAAGTTGGATTAAACCAACATTCTAAGGCAAAATGCCCTACTTTACCACAACACCAACATTCAAATCTATTGTATCTAGATTTTCTTGTGGAGCTTGGTCTGATTGGATTAAGCTGTTGCTTGACAGCTAACCTTCCCTTTTTGGAAACTGTGGAACTTTCCCCAACATGAGTGTTTCTGAAATCCTTTATAGGAGGATTCTTTTGGGATGCAGATAGTGCACTCTTCCAAAAGAAAGTTTGTCTTTTGCTGAGCCAAGTGGAAGGAAGATTTAGACCACTTTTTGTCTCCTTGCTCTCTTTGCATCCATAGATGCTACTGTGATCATATGAATTTGTGGGTATGATCACCTTTCTAAAGACTGACTTTCCTTGAGCAGATTTCCCATTATTTTCAATTTGAGAGTAACCCAAACCTTTCTTATTTGTTTGTGAAAAGCTATCTATCATAGTATGAACAGTTGTGGCTTGGAATAATAAGCCGCAATTCTCCTTTTCTCTAAGAGTTTATCCTCTAGCTCTTTGATTCTAATGTTCTTATGCTTAATAACTTCAGTTAGAGTGCTAGTGCTCAGAGGAGAGATTGATAATTTGGTCTTATCTTGAGCTAGCTCAGTTACTTTCTCAAGCAGTTCATCTCTCTTGCCACTCAAGGAGATTATCTCTGCTGCTTGTGCTTTATAGAGGGTTTTTTGCTTTCTTTGGAGCATCAAACAAGGCACCAAATTTCTCTGTATAATCTGTGTCAGATATGGTAGGAAAAGCTTTAGGAATTACTTGTTTGTGATGAATTTCATCACAACATTCTTCATTTGAGAGGGCCATAGCTACTATATGGCTATCTGAGTCTGATGAGGAGCATTCAGTGCCACTGTCACTGAGTGTTCTCACTTTCTTTTCGACAAAGCTTTTCTCTGACTTCCTGCTCTTTGAGTGCTTTCTTTCTTCACTCTTCTCTTGTCTCTTGAATGGACATTCAGCAATGACATGTCCAAGCTTTTTGCAGCTGTAATAAACAATATTAGAAGAAATATGTTTGCTAGATTTGGAGTCATACCTGTCTGATCAGTGTTTCCTCCGAGACTTGTCTTCTCTCCTGGAACTAGAGGGTGAAGCTTCATATCTTATGTTCCCTCTTCTTCTGTTTCTCAGCAGTTTCTTAATCTGCCTGGTGAAACATGAGAGATCTTCATCAGAGATTTCTGAGCAGGAGTTGCTTGAGATCTCTTCCTCTAAGACATAGACAAGCTCTACTGTCTTGTGCTTTCTGGAAGCTTCAGCTTTAAAGGCCACTGCCCTTTCTCTATTGTAAGCCTTGGAGTTTTCATCTTCAACCTTTCTAGTATTCAGCTGTGCTCATATGATAGGAGCTTTCCATATAGCTGTCGAGGCTCCATTGCTCCCAGATTGCCAACTTACCTTATGACACACAACTTCATATCCCATTATTTGTTCAGAGATCTCAGGAATTTGTTATTTAGCTCATAATTGGTGTACTCTCTTTCATAGGTTCTGATCCCATTGACAATCCTGAAAAACTTTTCATAGCAGGCAACTATGTTATCCTTCTTGTCCTGCTTGAAGGATTTATATTCTTGATTTAGAAGGGATTTTCTGTCATCCCTGTCCTCTTCTGTTCCTTCCTTGTATACAACCAAGGAATCCCAAATTCCCATTGCTGTTTTGCAATGAATCAGATTCAGAAATGTTGAATGATCAATTATATTTACAATGATGTTCATAGGCCTTTTGTCCATGGTGACCAATGCTACTTCATCCTTGGTGAATTGGGATAAGGTTTTAGGTGTAGGAGCTGCTGTTGGGTCCACAGGGATATTCATGGGAACATAGGGTCCTTCAACTGCCAAATAGACTCTACGGTCTGAAGATTCCATGTACAATTTGATTCTCTATTTCCAGATAGCAAAGTTCTCTTTGGCACAGATGGGCAGTTTCATTGAGCTCATTTCCTTATGATGCTCACCAGCCATTGATTTATCACAACCCACTAAACTTGTAGATCTTATTCTAAGTTGTTAAGCCTTTGAACTAAACCTACCTCTGATTCCAATTGAAAGATATGGGTTTGATTAAACTACACCTAGAGGGGGGGGGGTGATTAGGTGTTTTCAAAGTTAATTGCTACTATAAATTCTTTCTATCACAAAAGAGAAGCAACAAAAAAATACATAGGATTTATAGTGGTTCCCTACAAGACAATGTGTCTAGAGGTAGCCCATTGTCCCTCCCACCTATCTAGCAATGAGCTAGACTAGGAAACTTCTCCAACTTCTCAGATCTCTTCTCAATAAGTAGATCTTACAACTCAGACTCACAAAGAACCCTACCAATAACTCAGACTTTACAAGTCTTACAACAACTCAGATCTTCACTAAGATCCTGCCAAACTCAGGCTCACAAAGAACCCTACCAACTCACATTTGTTACAAGATACTACAAGCTCGGGCTCACAAAGAACACTACAAGATAATACAGAAGAGTTTGTTGTTGTAGAAGAGAAGGCTTTAAGATACAAGCTTTAACTGAATAGACTTATTCTACTTCTTGCAACTGTAATCCGAGAGATCTTGTGAATCACCGAACCTTTCTATAGAATCTTCTCTTTACCTTCACAGCAAAGCAATGAAATCATCTTCTTGTTAATTCTTTTCTCTCTCTTCTGTTAGTATGTCTAAGAATAATAGTGAAAGAGAATACTAAGCAACCAGTGGTTCTGTAATAAGAAAAATGTCTCTTTTATACTGCTCTGCATTTTTGCAGAAAAGCCCTTATTGATTATTCCATAATAAATTTGCCAGTTTGAAACATTTGACAGAATAGGCATAATATTTTATCATAAATGTCTTGCCGTTCTTGGAACTTGCAGAATATAGAAGTAATAATATTCTTCATTAAATACTGTGCAACAACTATATTCTGTAGAGAATATATCATTTATTACTCCTTGATTAATGCACAAAATGAGCGGCATGCACATTCCCTACATTTCATTTTTCGAGAAAATCGGCGCATTAAATGTACCTCATCATCTATCACGATGATAAATTTCTTCTAGCTGATATCATCTTGATCATCTCAACGATGTGTAATCTTCTCGATGATATCGTCGACATGCTTCTTTCTTCAAGACTTTACTTGATATCTCAACGATATTGGTTCTTCTAGACGATATCGTCAAAATGTTTCTTTTTATATGACTTATACTTATTCTTCATGTTGATAATCTTTCTACAAGACGATATTGTCTTGATCTTCTAGATGATATAAAGTCTTTAAGCCGATGTTGTCTACATGATCCTTTCTTCAGAATTTAATGAGTTATTCCGACGATATGTCTTCAATCTTCAAGACTATATTTCTTCTTCAAGACGATATCGTCGATGAATGATTATGGGTTGCCTATAAACTACACCAAGAGGGGGGGGGGGGTGATTAAGTGTTTTCAATTTCTTTGCTATTTAATAATTTATCTATCACAACACACAAGCATCACATAAAACACACAATGATTTATAGTGTTTCCCAACTAGTTAATGTGTCTAGAGGTAGTCCACTGTCCCTCCCACCTATCTAGCAGTGTGCTAGACTAGGTAACTTTTCCAACTTAGATCTTTTCACTATAATTAGATCTTACAACTCAGGTTCACACAAAACCCTACAAGGCTCAGACTTTACAAGTCTTACAATCTCAGATCTTCAACAAGATCCTACCAAAACTCAGGTTCATCAAGAACCCTACCAACACAGATCTATCACTAGATCCTACAAGCTCAGATTCACAAAGAACCGTACAAAGTAATAAATAAATTTGCTGTTATAGAAGAAAAGTCTTCAAGATGATATGCCTTTTGAATAGCAGACTTCTTCTTCTTCTTCTTATAAATGTAAGCTCCGTGATCTTGTGGATTATAGAGCTTTTCTTCTGAATCTCCTCTCTATGATAAAAGTACTTCTAGTGTAGGAGAAAGATTCTTTCTTGCCTTCTCAGCCAAGTGATGAAGATTTACTTCTAGTTCTTCTTCTTTTCTTTTCTTGATCAGATTTTTGTATCCAATAGTAAGAAGTACTTTGAAATCGAAAATTTCTCCCTTTTATATTCTTCTGTAACTTTTCATAAAAGCCCGTTCAAAAATTTCCATAAATTGCCTGAAAGGATATTTGGAAGAACCGACTGAATTGATTATAATAAATGCCTTGCCATTCATGGAACTTGCAGAATATTGAAGTTATAAAATTATTCCATAAACATTGTGCAACGGCTATATTCTGTACAAAGGATATTATTTATTACTCCTAGATTGGTGCGCAAGATGGGAGGCGTGTATTTTCCCTAGATGTCAAATTCCAAGAGAACCGACGCATTAAATGCTACTCTGCAACAGTCAAGACGATATTGTTCCTTCAAGTCGATATCGTCTTGATCAACAAATATGCTTCACGACGATATCGTTGATATACTTTCTACTTCAGTACTTGGCTTGATATCTCAGCGAGATTTCTTCTTCTAAATGATATCGCCTAGATACTTCCTTCTTTCAAGGCTTTATGTAAGATTTCAACGATATTACTTCTTCTGATATCGTCGAGATATTCCTTTTCATATGATTTGGACTTTTCTTCAAGCTGATGGCCTTTCTCCAAGATGATAATGTCTTGATCTGTGTATATGGCAGAAGTACTTCACGATGATATCATCGACATACTTCATTCTTCACGACTCTACTTAATATCTGAACGATATTACTTCTTCTAAACGACATCGTCGAGATGTTACTTTCATTAAAACTTTGTCTTATTCTTCAGGCTGAATGTCTTTCTTTAAGATGACATCGTCTTGATCTTCTAGACGACATAAGGTCTTCAAGCCGATGTTTGTCCATATGAACCTTTCTTTATGATTCAAGGAGTTATATCTTTTAGCCTTCAAGGTTGAACTTTTTCTTCAAGATGATATCATAGTGACATATATACTTGGTCTTTCTCAGTTATAAATTTTCTTCAATACAATATCGTCGAGATATCTTAGCTTTATCCACGATAAGCTTTCTTCAAGATGATGGCGTCCAGATCTGAGCTTAGCTTTATCCACAACAAGCTTTCTTCAACCTTTAAGACGATGTGTCTTCATCAAGACGATATCGTCGAAACTATTTCGATTATATGAGCTTTTCTCCCCGATTCTTCTGTTGTCTTGAGATGATATTTTACTTAGTTAATTGTCATTACTTTTATAGTCTATACACTGGTCATGTAGCTTTGATGCATTCTCAACTATATGTATATTACATCAACGATATGTTAAGACCTAGATAATTTTAGACTTAGAAAATTGCCTGATATATGATTTATCTTCTGCAGTCATGAATAAACTATATCATCAAATACATACTGCATTTATCATTGATCTGAGCACTTCTTCAAATCAGGAATATTGCTAGGCACAGTTCCCAACAGTCGAGACATCTGAACTTAGCTTTCTTAATGATAAGCTTTCTTCAAGACGATATCGTCGAGACTGTCTCGACGATATGTTTCCTTTCTCAATGATTTATTTGCCGAGTCTTAAGATGATATTCTACTTAGTGAATTTTCATTACTTTTATAGTATTGATACTAGTGATGCAGCTTTGATGCATCTGTCACAACATGAACTTAAACATATCGTCAAAAACAACTTGGCTTATCTGTAGTTGTGTTCCTTCTTCAAATCTAGAAATATTGAGGGCATAATACCCAACACTAAGGTATAGTGATTTTTCATACAGGTATGTCCTAAGGCCAATAAATCGCCCATTTAGTACTTGGACGGTGGTTTCTCCAGGAACACTACTGGAGTAAGGAGTTATTTGAGAAACTTCACCCTATTGGAGAATGGAACAACAGTTATATTTGGAGGTTCAGAAAAAGGAGTAACCAGAGGTTATGGTAACATTTCTAATGGCTTAGTCACCATCACAAAGGTAGCTTATGTGGAGGGATTGAATCACAATCTCATAAGCATAAGGCAGCTTTGTGATCTAGATTTTGTTACTGTTTTCTACAAGGATAAGTGCTTTGTTAAGAAGTCCTTAGATGCTGAGGCTACCTTAACTGGCACTAGGAGTGGAAATATCTATTGTCTCAATTTACTTCATTCAAATTCTTTTATGCCAATGCGCCTTGTGGATAATGAGAAAGAGGCTCTCTATGTTCAATGGCACAAGAGACTTGCTCACATTAATTAAAAAACCATAAGCAAACTTTTCTCTAAAGACCTAGTTAGAAATGGACCCAACATTAAGTGTATTAAAGAAGGTCCCTGTCAGCCATGCCAACATGGGAAGCAAACTAGGACCAGCTTTAAGAGCATCTCAAATAAAGATTCTTCTAGGTGTCTATTTATGTTGCACATGGATTTGTTTGGTACTATGTCCGTTCTCAGTTTAGGAGGGAAGACCTATACCCTTTGTTGTTTATGGGGGTGTCTACCCAGATCACCTAGAGGGGGGGGGGGGGGGTGAATAGGTTTTTCTAATTTATACTATCCCCTTTAGGTATTTCTCGATTGTGATTAACGGATTTGCAGAATGTAAAGAACTAATCACAGAAAGCACACAATCGATCAATAGAAGTTCCTCAAGACCGGGCGTCTTGAGTAGTCCTCTGTCCCTCTGCGCCTACCCAGCGATCCGCTAGGCTCGGCAAACTCCGCCAAAATCTTCTGACCCTCAAGCCTTACACCACGGACCCGCAAGTCCCAACAGCCTAGGCCCTCAAGCCCCTACTGCCCCCGAGCCCGCAAGCTCGACACTCAGGCCCTCAAGCCCTACCTTTAGGAACCTCAAGTCCCAACAGCCTAAACCCGCAAGTCCCTACTGCCCCCGAGCCTGCAAGCTCGACAAATCGCACCCGCGAGTGCACTGCTCTGGCCCTCAAGCCTCACAGCTCTCCAGCCCTCAAGCTAGACAATATGGCCCACAAGCCTTACAAGAGATTACAGATATAAATTGTTTCTTCTGCCTGATGTTGATCGGCAACCTTAGCCTGATGATGATCGGCTTCTTGAGAATGAAGAGAATGCTTCTGAATCAGATCTTGAATGCACGGTTCTTCTTCAATTCTTAATTAGTTGGATATGGATTGGCTTCTTAGCAGTCGATGAGGATGACTGCTTCTTTCTTTCTTGCGGTGCTTGTGTTGCTCGATTTGCTTCGTACGTAAGTTCTTTCTTGAATGATCGATCTTTTAGGGCAACCTCATATGTCCTTTTATAAGACTGAGAGGGGTCACCCAACGGTCTTCTGAAAAGTTCCTTTATGTGTCAGATCTCCAAATCTTTTTAGCACGCGTAAATACCTCGAAACTTTAGGTGCACGCGCTGATTGAATAATCAGGCGGCGGCATTGATTGCTGACAACATGCGTCCACAAGATTTGAATTTGTCTCGACGATATATTCCATCGTTACGACGACATGGAATGTATCTCGACGACATGTACTTGTATTTTCCTGAGATTATGAGCTAGATATCTTGATCAAATACAAAGTGAAGTATTCTTGACATGATGACTTCTTCAAATCAGGAATCATGTGGGCACGATTCCCAACACCCTTGTAGTAGTTCATGACTATTCAAGGTTCACTTGGGTGTTCTTCCTTAAAAAGAAGTCAGATACCTTAAATAACTTGAAGAACTTTGTTAGGTAGCTCAAGAATGAAATGCGTTGTACAGTGGTCAAATTCATAAGTGACCATGGTACATAATTTCAGTTTGGAGCCATGACAGAATTCTGCCAAGAGCTGGGTATCTCCCAAGAATTTTCCTTACCTAGAGCTCCTCAACAAAATGGAGTTATAGAGAGGAAAAAAAGAACCTTATGAAAGTTGAGGTTTAGTTCTTATTTATCTTATTAAAAGTTCTTGTTTAAGTTTTTCTTTAAAGTAATGATATATATATATATATATGTATGCTGGGTGAGGAATAGAATCAAGCACCAACAGTGCATAAGAAAAATCACAGCACAGCAGAAATAAAAGTAAAAACAAACAAAACCAGATGACACAAGATGTATAGTAGTTCCCCTCAACTGGGTACATCTAATCTTCTACCCACTGGAAGGAATCCACTATGAGGTTGTTGATAAGGTGCCCTCACACCAGGTGAGCTGTTAATAAGGTGCTCTAACCAAACTGCAGGTTTTTGCTAAGGTGCCCTGTCACCGGGAGTTAACTTTTAAAGGGAGTTATAACCCTGTACAGGATGGGGTAAAGGAAGTAAGAATAAAAGCAAAAATTATATTGTTCTTCTCTGTATAAGAAGACTCTTGTAGATCCTGGTTTGAAGTTGAATGGATCTTGATGAAGATGTTTGAAGAGCTCCCCCTGTCTTATGAGAGTTGATGACAGTTCTGGAGTCCTCTGCTCTTGATTGTACAAACACTTCTTTCTTCCTAGGCAGAGATGATCCTGAGCAAATGGTTGTGATTGGTGTCTCAGGATATAAGTGATCTGCAAGAAGATGTTAGCAAAAGAAAAATGATATACAAGAATAGATCTTCCTTTCTTTGTATCTGTGTGTGCTACTCTACGTGTGTTGTCCTGCTTTGTACTCTTCTGTAAGTTCCCTTTATAATCTGAGGACCCTTGCTCTTAATTTGAATTCTCTTCTCGGGAAGAAGAGAAGAGCTAAAGTCTCTATCATTGATTTGACTCTTCGGGAAGATATCCTGCCGTTACTCTTCATTAAAGCTGATCTGCAACGGCTATAATATTTATTGATCTGCAACGGCTAAGTTAAATATTATAAAGAAAGAGAGTTTAATAAAATAATATTTGTCGAGCTTCTGGCTAGAATTTGTCGAGCGCTGAACGTCATTTGTCGAGCGTCTTTCTGAAGGTTTTGTCGAGCTCTTCCACTTTTCGTGATTCGTCGAGCGCCTTTCTGAGGCTTTGTCGAGCTCTTCCACTTTTTGTCAAGGGGTGTTCAGAGAATAATTTTTTGACCGCTTAGACTGGCTGTCTGGTGAGTAGTTAATGAGATGACACATTCGTCTAACATCGTTTGACAAATGTCGAGCTCCGTTCGCCGAAGGCCGAGAATAGATATTTTTGTTTATTTAATTTTCTCCGATTCGATCGCATCATATTTAATTTAGATTGATCTAAATTATTAGATGACTTATTAACAAAAGGATGGATCCTAACTCAAATCAGAAGCTATGGTTCCAACACCTTAATAGAGGTCAAAAGGACAATGCTGAGTGACTCCTCTCTACCAGACTACTTCTGGGCAAAGGCTGTTAATACAACATACCATGTGATAAATTGGGCCTCCATCATCAAGGACCACAAGAAAACTCCCTATGAGCCAATGAAAGGCAGAAAACCTACATTATCCTATTTCAGAATCTTTGGTAGCAAATGCTATGTACATAATAATGGGAAATCCAAGCTAACTAAGTTTGCTTAGAAAAGTAGTGAAGGTATTTTTGTTGGCTACATCCCATATAACAAAGATTATAGAGTGTACAACATAAATACTCAAGCAGTAGAAGAATCAGTGCATGTTGTATTTGATGAGACTTGCCTTATTCACAAAGGCTGGTCTAGTTCATTGTTGGATGCAGGTACATTAGAGAAAATGGAAAATCTATCCATTGAATACAATGCTGAAACTTCAGTAAAAGATAAAGGTCATTCAGTGGTAGTTGAATTAGATGAAGATGATGTGGAAGGCTTGGATACAACAAAAAATAAACAACATGAATAACCTGCCACAGAAGAAGTTCCTAGAAGACTGTCAGCTTCCTTAGACATTTTAGGTATCATCCTCAAGAGCAAATTATAGGAGATGCCAATCAAGGAGTGCTGACAAGGAGCAGTGCCTTGAATGAAGCTTTGTATTGAAATTTTCTATCCCAAATTGAACCAAAGATATTTAAGGAAGCAAATCTGGACCCATTCTAGATTGCTGATGAGTCCCATTTATATACTGATTTTTGGACTCATCTGGGCTAGTTTTCTTGCATTAGCACTACGCTTTCAGTCCTGAATTGCTTATATTCTACTCATATACGCTTTCACTTTAAGTGCATTATTTTGGCCCATTGTGGTGTGCAATTCCACGCTTTGTTGTTGGGGGCAAACACAATATGCTCCCCATTCTTTTTATGCTTTTATGCTTGTGCTGGAGGTGTGTTCCCAGCTTGTGTATTTGTTGTGCAGGTGGGTAGATCACCATTCTTGGTAGAATTATTTCCTGTGTGAATCACATGGTCGTGCGTTTCCTTGACGCATGATCGGTGCGACCGCGCGCTTTCAATTGTGCACCAGGATAGTGATCTGCCCTGCTCGTGAGTTTTGTTTTTGCACGGTTGCAGACCGTGTGCAAAAAAAACACACGACCTCCTATTGATAGCTTGATTCTGAGCTTTCGGAATTTGCCCGTGCATTTTTACGCACGGTCAGTTTCTACCGTGCGCGAGTAAAACACACGGGCGTGTCTGCTTCATCTTCCTTGGGTTTCCAAGGCGATTAATATTGCACGGTCCAAGCACGGTCGTGCGTTCGACCGTGCGTAACCAAATTTCTAACAGGTTTCTATTTAAGTCGCAGGATCCGCCCTTATCGATCATCTTTTTCGCGCTCAATAGCTCTGCTTCGCGCCATTTCGGCAGATCCATCGCCGCCCACCATTTGGAGCTGCTCCAGGCATATTCTTCCCTCCAATCTCAAGCCGGAGTATCCTCTCGGTATCCTCCATCATTCGCGTGCTCCCAAGCTACATTTTGAGGGATCTCTTGTTGCACATGTGAAGTTCTCCGGTGAGGTCGTGGACGAAGATAATTGACGAAGAAGATGGGTAATGTAGAAGAAGGTGACAACTCTTTCAGACCCAAGATGGCAGTTGAAGACCGAGCACGGACAAGGCTTGACAACCCTAGATTCCGGCCGCGAATCTCCAACAAGTCTCCACCCTTTAGTTTTAATCTCACCCCCTTCATATTATAGCATTATATTCCTTGATTTCTTGATTGTATGAATGATGATTGCAAAACCCTAATATGCATTTCAGTTTATTTCAAGTCTAGGTGAATTTACTTTGTGGTTTATGCAAGTGAGGAGTGCCCCCATTCCATCTTCCGCTACGCAAACCCTCCATTCCACTACGTGAGCCTACTCTTCCATTCCGCGTGCCTACTCTTCGATCCGCCAAGCTAAGCGGTGCTAACGGCCCGTATAATCCACCTCAGTTCCGCCAGTGAGAACCACTCCAACTTCTTGACTTCTAGCCCATCCGCCTAGCGATGCAGTGCATATCGGCCTACATAGTGTCCATCTGCCCAGCGAAGCAGCGCATAGCGGCCTGCATAGTAGTAGTTTAGTTTCTTTTATTTGTTTTTCACAACCCAATCCAACCCTATCGCAATCCATCCGATTTAATGGACTTCAATCTCAAGTCCCTCCTCGATAGATGACTCCACCTTACTGTGTTCCTTTGAGATCGATACTTGGGAATTTACTCTCCCACTTTATATTACTTGAACGATCGCTACACTGCCGTGTCGTGTCGCAATCTCTCTCCCGCCTATAGCGGTGTGTAAGATTTTCGCATCAAGTTTTTGGCGCCGTTGAAGGGGAACACGGTCGTGTGAATTTCTGGAGAGGGAGAACCTGAGAGAGAAATTCTTTCTTTTGTGTATAGCTTTGTTTTTGTTCATTTCCTTTTATTCCTTCTTTTTAATTGTTTTAATTTAGGTTGCCTTAGTGATTTTTTGTTAGGTGTAGTGTTTTGCACAATTGTGTTTTACTTTTGAATCTTGATACCCTCACATAATATGGGCTGCATTTAATATCCGCTGCCATTGGTGTGGAGATATTTCCCATGCTTGTGATAAATGCCCTACTGGATATGGTGGGCATAATTCTCATGGCCCAGTGTATGAAGCACCGTTCTCCTATGGCCCTTCATACCCCGTGCCCAAGTCTTATGGCCACTCTTCCTCGCCACATATACCGATTTTATATTCCTCACCTGCCCTACAAGGACCAAGGAGTAATAAATAAAATGGTGTTTGTTTTTTCAAAGCATAGATCACTCTCTGAAGGACTGTGCCAAGTATCTTCATCAATTTGACGAGGATGATGAACCGGATATCCGGATCATCCCGACTCCTACCTTTGGTTGCACACCTTCAACATCTGGTTATGTGTCTGTGTTGTTGTTTATTGGGTGTCGACTTATCACCTAGAGGGGGGGGGGGGGGCGGGTAATAGGATTTTCAAATTATTTTAACCCCTTTTTGGTGTTCTTGTTTTCTGATTAGAGATATATAGACTATAAAGCATAACACAGAAAAGCACACAAAGATCTATAGAGGTTCCTAAAGACAGGATGTCTTGAGTAGTCCTATGTCCCTCTGCGCCTACCTAGCAGTGTGTTAGGCTCGGCAAACGCCGCCAAAAACTTCAGGCCCTCAAGCCTTACAATACGGACCCGCAAGTCCCAACAGCCTAGGCCCGCAAGCCCCTACTACCCCCGAGCCCGCAAGCTCGACACACAGGCCCGCAAGCCCTACACAACCTAGACCCGCAAGTCCTATGCCTACAGCCTAGGCCCGCAAGCCCCTACTGTGCGCGAGCCCTCTAGCTCGACAAATTGCACCCGCAAGTGCACTGCCCTGGCCCTCAAGCCTCACAGCTCTCCAGCCCTCAAGCTAGACAAATAGGCCTGCAAGCCGTATAAGAAAATTACAGTAATACAATAAACTGTTTCTTCAGCCAGATGAAATCTGGCAACTTAGCCTTGATGAAGATCGGCTTCTTAAGGATGAAGAAGATGCTTCTTGATTTTGAGTTTCAGCTCTGGATCTTCTTCAGCCTCTTCTTCTTTTGGCTGACGTTGAACGACAACTTCTCAGTCAATGGAGATGACTGATTCTTTTTGAGAGCACTTGATGCTTGCTCTTTACTTTAACTTCTTCTTCTCCACCGAGAATGCTGTTCTATTTTTTTTGTAGCGACGAGATTCCTTTTCGTTCTTTTTCTCTATATTAGAAGATTGCTTTCTAGGGCAACCATTGTTCCCCTTTTATAGTTCCGAGAACAACTTCTCAACGGTCACGAAGAGGTTTCCTTTAATGTCAGACGCCCATTCCATACGAGCATGCGCTGATTGGACAATCAGGCGGCGGCCTTAAATGCTGACACGTGTCCGCAAGATTTGAATTCTGTCTTGAAGATATTTGCATCATTACGACGATAAGCTGTCTCTGACTTTGTCGTCACGATCTTCCTTCTTGCATCATGTCGTCATAATCATATTGTTCTATCGACGACATGAGTTCCACGCGATGATGTCCTGTGTCTTCTCTGTGTTCGACGAACAACATTCTGCGATCGACGAACTTATCCTTCGTTCGACGATCGCCATTCTTCGTTCGACGATCTCGCCACATCTCAGCGGCTGCTGCTCTACTAGTCATTACGACGACAAGCACGCTTTGTCGACGATGTGGTGTGTTCTTCTCGACGATATATTACTTAGTAGAATAACTAAAGTACATGACATTTTCTCAATTCCTTCAAGCATGAACTAGCTGGTATGTCAAATACAACTTGCATTTATCATTGAGCTGAGCACTTCTTCAAATCAGGAACATTGCAGGGAACTGTTCCCAATATGTGTCACCTTCGTGCTTTGAAGGGAATGATGTGGACACAATCACCAGATGTGTGGCTGAGCTGAGTTCTGACTTGGCGGAGCCTATCTCTACTATGCATATATTACCGTGCGTGGAGCCGTTTTTTTGTGAGGATTCAGTGCTTGACTTTTATCTGAACACTATTCCACCCCCTTTTGTGCATACTACTACACTCATCTCTGACGACATTATTGAGGATGTTTCGCACGATAAGGCAGGTTATTTGTGTGTTGTGCATATTCTTGTGGAGGAGGACAACCTTCAAGGTGAAGAGGATTTTTCCTTAACACTGGTGGAGGAACCAAATCTTGGGCAAGGCCACTGTTGATCCTGCCGAGCCCTGCAATATTGTCAACAATGCCGACAATATCTTATTACCTCAACCTAGCGGGAGTGAGACCGGGACTACTCCCCCAATTTTTCATTAATTATGGCATTCTTCTCGTTTATTTCCTAACCCCCCTTCCTTGTCTGAGCCTGTGCAAGATGAATTTTCATGGGAATGTCAGGAGGACTTGGAGCATGTTGCTCAAGTCAAAGATGAGAGTATCCACTTATGTGAGGAGTTTGATCCCTCCTCCACAGTGAAGCCTCGTTCATTGTCTTTTCCCCTTGCCGCCTCCCTGAGGACGACACCTTGCTGGGCAAGGATATTTTTATTGAGATTTTTGAGGAGTACTCCTCCTCCTCTTCTTACTTTTTATTCCCTCTACCTATGACAAGCAGGTATTATTTATATTTAGGTAGGGGAGTAACTGTTCTGTCGCCGTATCGGTACCTGCTACCGACAGGCATATTAGAACAGTTACCTGTTCAGTTTCTTTTTCATACCCCCATTAGCTAGTACTCTTAAAGTTCTGAATAAGTCGTGCTGGGAGGACAATAACCCCAGTAGTTATCTTACTTTTTTCCTGCATTTTTATTTTATCTAGTTTGGTTTAGTTAGTTGTATTTCATTTTAGTTTTTCTATTTTTTTGTTTTGGCGGAGCTTACTCCTGCAGGTACTTTTTCTGGATGGCGTATGCTGCGGCTTTAACCTGGATTTGCATGCCAATCTTCTGGTATGCTCATTTCTGAGCATGGGTAACCTCTCCCCTCTTCAGCTCCTTTTTATTCGTAATGTCCATCATTTACTTTTGTTGCATAGATTAAGTCTGGGGGAGGGAGAAACACAATTGTGTGTTACCCACTGCACGTACACGTGGCATAACATACTAGAAGTACTTTTTGTTTCAGTCACCGCACACCACAACACCCAAATGAGCACGTGCTTAGCCGTTGGTGCGTCATGAGTAGAACTCGTCTCTTTTGTGTGATTTGGAAAAGTATTGTGCTGGCTTAGGATTGTGAGATGCATAAAATGTTGGCACTTGTAGTGTTTCTAGTTGAATGCTCATTTCTCGAATAGAAATTTGTGTAGAATTAATTTTAATTTATGTTTATAGTTTTATACTTTTTCTATTTACGTAAATATTGTTTATTCTACTCAAAAATGGTGAATCCAGTGTAAATCATATGGTATTGTAGTTATGTGTGCAGACGTTTGCTAGATTCTTTTAAATTGTTTTAATTTAGGTTGCCTTAGTGATTTTTTGTTAGGTGTAGTGTTTTGCACAATTGTGTTTTACTTTTGAATCTTGATACCCTCACATAATATGGGCTGCATTTAATATCCGCTGCCATTGGTGTGGAGATATTTCCCATGCTTGTGATAAATGCCCTACTGGAGATGGTGGGCATAATTCTCATGGCCCAGTGTATGAAGCACCGTTCTCCTATGGCCCTTCATACCCCGTGCCCAAGTCTTATGGACACTCTTCCTCGCCACATATACCGATTTTATATTCCTCTCCTGCCCAACAAGGACCAAGGAGTAATAAATAAAATATTGTTTGTTTTTTCAAAGCATAGATCACTCTCTGAAGGACTGTGCCAAGTATCTTCATTAATTGGACGAGGATGATGAACCGGATATCCGGATCATCCCGACTCCTACCTTTGGTTGCACACCTTCAACATCTGGTTATGTGTCTGTGTTGTTGTTTATTGGGTGTCGACTTATCACCTCGAGGGGGGGGGGGGGGGGGGTTAATAGGATTTTCAAATTATTTTAACCCCTTTTTGGTGTTCTTGTTTTCTGATTAGAGATATATAGACTATAAAGTATAACACAGAAAAGCACACGAAGATCTATAGAGGTTCCTAAAGACAGGATGTCTTGAGTAGTCCTATGTCCCTCTGCGCCTACCTAGCAGTGTGCTAGGCTCGGCAAACGCCACCAAAAACTTCAGGCACTCAAGCCTTACAATACGGACCCGCAAGTCCCAACAGCCTAGGCCCGCAAGCCCCTACTACCCCCGAGCCCGCAAGCTCGACACACAGGCCCGCAAGCCCTACACAACCTAAACCTGCAAGTCCTATGCCTACAGCCTAGGCCCGCAAGCCCCTACTGTGCGCGAGCCCTCTAGCTCGACAAATTGCACCCGCAAGTGCACTGCCCTGGCCCTCAAGCCTCACAGCTCTCCAGCCCTCAAGCTAGACAAATAGGCCTGCAAGCCGTATAAGAAAATTACAGTAATACAATAAACTGTTTCTTCAGCCAGATGAAATCTGGCAACTTAGCCTTGATGAAGATCGGCTTTTTAAGGATGAAAAAGATGCTTCTTGATTTTGAGTTTCAGCTCTGGATCTTCTTCAGCCTCTTCTTCTTTTGGCTGACGTTGAACGACAACTTCTCAGTCAATGGAGATGACTGATTCTTTTTGAGAGCACTTGATGCTTGCTCTTTACTTTAACTTCTTCTTCTCCACCGAGAATGCTGTTCTATTTTTTTGTAGCGACGGGATTCCTTTTCGTTCTTTTTCTCTATATTAGAAGATTGCTTTCTAGGGCAACCATTGTTCCCCTTTTATAGTTCCGAGAACAACTTCTCAACGGTCACGAAGAGGTGTCCTTTAATGTCAGACGCCAATTCCATAAGAGCATGCGCTGATTGGACAATCAGGCGGCGGCCTTAAATGCTGACACGTGTCCGCAAGATTTGAATTATGTCTTGAAGATATTTGCATCATTACGATGACAAGCTGTCTCTGACTTTGTCGTCACGATCTTCCTTCTTGCATCATGTCGTCATAATCATATTGTTCTCTCGACGACATGAGTTCCACGCGATGATGTCCTGTGTCTTCTCTGTGTTCGACGAACAGCATTCTGCGATCGACGAACTTATCCTTCGTTCGACGATCGCCATTCTTCGTTCGATGATCTCGCCACGTCTCAGCGGCTGCTGCTCTGCTAGTCATTACGACGACAAGCACGTTTTGTCGATGATGTTGTCTGTTCTTCTCGACGATATATTACTTAGTAGAATAACTAAAGAACATGACATTTTCTCAATTCCTTCAAGCATGAACTAGCTGGTATGTCAAATACAACTTGCATTTATCATTGAGCTGAGCACTTCTTCAAATCAGGAACATTGCAGGGAACTGTTCCCAATATGTGTCACCTTCGTGCTTTGAAGAGAATGATGTGGACACAATCACCAGATGTGTGGCTGAGCTGAGTTCTGACTTGGCGGAGCCTATCTCTACTATGCATATATTACCGTGCATGGAGCCGTTTTTTTGTGAGGATTCAGTGCTTGACTTTTATCTGAACATTATTCCACCCCCTTTTGTGCATACTACTACACTCATCTCTGACGACATTATTGAGGATGTTTCGCACGATAAGGCAGGTTATTTGTGTGTTGTGCCTATTCTTGTGGAGGAGGACAACCTTCAAGGTGAAGAGGATTTTTCCTCAACACTGGTGGAGGAACCAAATCTTGGGCAAGGCCACTATTGATCCTGCCGAGCCCTGCAATATTGTCAACAATGCCGACAATATCTTATTACCTCAACCTAGCGGGAGTGAGACCGGGACTACTCCCCCAATTTTTCATTAATTATGTCATTCTTCTCGTTTATTTCCTAACCCCCCTTCCTTGTCTGAGCCTGTGCAAGATGAATTTTCACGGGAATGTCAGGAGGACTTGGAGCATGTTGCTCAAGTCAAAGATGAGAGTATCCACTTATGTGAGGAGTTTGATCCCTCCTCCACAGTGAAGCCTCGTTCATTGTCTTTTCCCCTTGCCGCTTCCCTGAGGACGACACCTTGCTGGGCAAGGATATTTTTATTGAGATTTTTGAGGAGTACTCCTCCTCCTCTTCTTACTTTTTATTCCCTCTACCTATGACAAGCAGGTATTATTTATATTTAGGTAGGGGAGTAACTGTTCTGTCGCCGTATCGGTACCTGCTACCGACAGGCATATTAGAACAGTCACCTGTTCAGTTTCTTTTTCATACCTCCATTAGCTAGTACTCTTAAAGTTCTGAATAAGTCGTGCTGGGAGGACAATAACCCCAGTAGTTATCTTACTTTTTTCCTGCATTTTTATTTTATCTAGTTTGGTTTAGTTAGTTGTATTTCATTTTAGTTTTTCTATTTTTTTTGTTTTGGCGGAGCTTACTCCTGCAGGTACTTTTTCTGGATGGCGTATGCTGCGGCTTTAACCTGGATTTTCATGCCAATCTTCTGGTATGCTCATTTCTGAGCATGGGTAACCTCTCCCCTCTTCAGCTCCTTTTTATTCGTAATGTCCATCATTTACTTTTGTTGCATAGATTAAGTCTGGGGGAGGGAGAAACACAATTGTGTGTTACCCACTGCACGTACACGTGGCATAACATACTAGAAGTACTTTTTGTTTCAGTCACCGCACACCACAACACCCACATGAGCACGTGCTTAGCCGTTGGTGCGTCATGAGTAGAACTCGTCTCTTTTGTGTGATTTGGAAAAGTATTGTGCTGGCTTAGGATTGTGAGATGCATAAAATGTTGGCACTTGTAGTGTTTCTAGTTGAATGCTCATTTCTCGAATAGAAATTTGTGTAGAATTAATTTTAATTTATGTTTATAGTTTTATACTTTTCTATTTACGTAAATATTGTTTATTCTACTCAAAAATGGTGAATCCAGTGTAAATCATATGGTATTGTAGTTATGTGTGCAGACGTTTGCTAGATTCATATTGTTCGAGTCGAGAGGATGGATTATCTTTCTCGGTGGCTAATAACTTGCCCCAAGCGACTATAGAAGCAGTGGTACGGTTAGTTCAAGCGCGCGAGCGTGATGTAGGCCATCATTTTGGCCCGGTTGAGCTTGTGTACCATTCCTATCGCTCTATCCTCGCTAGCCCTGTTGTACCTACCCGTCCTTTGATTCAGCTCCATCACTATCTCACCAAAGCTTATAATGCTCCAAAATAAATTTTGCTGGAAAATATTGTGACAAGAATTGAGCTGAAAATTAAAAAAATGAGAAAAAGAAAAAAGAATGAAAAGAAAAGAATGAAAAAGAAATGGAAAGGTTATAAATGTAAATTTTTGTGGATATGTGTTGTGTGAGTAGGCGGTGCACACACCCATGAAGTCAAGTCAAAGTCTGGGGGTGTGGTGCACCCGCATGTTTTGTTGCTGCTTGGATAGCTTTTTGCTTTAGCTCATTTGGATTAGGTGTATTGAGCCTTCATGTTTATCATTGTACACCCTACCGTATCCCAAGCCCCTTCTCTAACATATAGTCCTACTGACTCACACAATGAACCAAACGAGTGTCATGGAGAGAGTGTGAACGGGTGAGCTTATTGTAAGACCCCAAATTTCATGTGCACACAAAATCAAAGTGAGTTGAAGTCTTGCAGCTAGCGCCAGGCGCTAGTGCTAGCGCCGGCGTAGCGTCCCTAAGCGGTACCGACTTTGTCGCTAGCGCCAGCGCTAGCCACTAGCGCCGGCGGTAGCGGGAAATTCTTATATACCTCAAAATCTGACTCTTCAGCTCATTTTCTCTGAGATCCTTTGCAGTTCTGAGGGCAGAGAGCTGGGAGCAGGGAAGGAGATCCGTTGGAGTTGAGTTTTCGTCGTGCTAGGAGGGATTTGTGAAGAAGCGTCCGCGTGCGTGTGCCACCGCGGATTCTAGTCATTTCCCTCTCAGTTCTATGGCACCAAAATGGCCAACTAGGGTAACGATTCTCCTCCCTAGTCTTTGGACATGCGCGTCCTTTGATTTCCATGTTTTGGAAGACTTCTACTAATTAGTAGATCGGATCTTCCGGTGGGTTGAAGTGATTCTTCCATAAATTGCATATAGAGTCCGGAATGGAAGTACGGGCATAGGCATCCTGTGTGAAGCCCATCTGGACAGTTCGAGCCGGATTGGTGATGTTTATCGCGTGGAGAAGACTCCATGTATATGCTGTGGTTCGGGTCTTCGGTACTGTTTTGTACAGCAAATTATCCTGGAGGTGTTTCCCAGGCAATAACCGAAGTTTGGTAGCAGAACTGAGTTCTGTTACTAGCGTCGGGCGCTAGCGATAGCGCCGGCGGTAGCTCTAGGTGAGCTAATTGTGTTGTTATCTGGAAGTGTTTTCCCAGAGGTGGCAGAACTGACTTCTGTTACCAGTGCCGGGCAGAACCGGGTTCTGTTGCTAGCGTCGGGCGCTAGCATTGGCGCCGGCGGTAGCGCCCAGCACACAGATTGTGTGTTTCTGTGCTACCAAAAGTCCTGGGGACTGGATATGTTGCAGGAGAAGCTGTGGAATTTGCAAAGCCCAGCTTTAAGTGATGGGTATTAGGTAAAGCTTACCTGTATAGTGCATAGTTGAATCGCGGTATTTGAGCACGGGCCTAGCTTGTTGAAACCGATTTCTCTGTCTCTCGTAGAGCTCGGGGCACTCACCGAAAAGAGGGGCAGCTAGCCCTTACTGATCCCTCGAGGAGGGTGGACGGAAGATTAAGAAATTTACTAAGACCTTAGTCACAGCGAGGAGGTCCCTCCACTAACCCAGAAGATCGTTGAGCGCTTCCCCTCCCAAGCCAAAGCTGTGACTTGGGCACCTTGGAGAGCTCTGGAAATGCTAACCAAAGAAAGCCTAAGTAGAGGGAAGCTGAAGTGACCTCTCTCCAAAGGTGCCCTTAAGGTCCTATTTATAGATTTTCTGGTCTGGTCTGCAAATAACAGGATTCCGCCTTTTGATTTTACTATCCGCACCCCAAATGGGTCTGCTAACAGCCAAGCTCCGCTGTTTGGAGAGGCTAAGGGCAGACCACCAAGGGTAAAAGGGTAAGTTGACCCTAATGATTTATGGATAAAGGATTGCGAGAACCTTACTGTCGGAGCTCTCGCATGTCTTCTCGCGGATCCTGCCCGTGGCGCCTCTTTTAGAGGGTTGCCTTGCGAGAACCATACTGACGGAGCTCTCGTGGGTCTTCTCGCAAATACTGCTCGCGACGCCTCTTTTAGGGGGTCGCCTTGCGAGGACTTCGCTGGCCCATTTTGGTGGTCTGCCGAGGTTTCATCGGCTGGGGGCCGATCTCGGCGAGGTCTGGATCTCGCAACTCCTGTCTCGCTCGGTTTCCTTGCCTGGCGAATATCGGGGTTGTACACAATCCCCGCTCTTCGCGAGGACAAATGCCCTCGCAAAGAATCATCCAACCCCTGATATTCTCCCGCTCCCGGATGACCTGTCAGGAATCTTTGGTGGGACCCACCCTGTGGGCTATAAATATCGTCCCGAACCCCCATTGGCGCGCGCCGTTACTTTTCTTCCTTGTCTTACTTTAGTTGCCTGGAGATGCAGATTTCCGAAGAAGCAGAGGCTCGCCTGAGGGCGATGAGAGCTGGCGGGCTACCTTCCACGACCAAGGTCCCCGCCTGGATGAACCGGCCGTCCCCCGCCCAGTCGCCGAAAGTCAAGAAGGCGAAGGCGTCTCGTCGCACCGGAGACGACTCTGTGATGCTGGACTCCTCCCCGGACGATCACCGCCCCGAGAAGGTATGAGCTACTCGAACTTACGTTAATAAATTGCCCCTCATTCATTTCTACTCGCAGGATACTTTGCCGAGCGAGATCGTTGGAGAACTTGCTGAGGGGTCTCGGAAAATCCCGCAGGTGGATACGAACCTCGCTGGGAAAAACACCACCGGTACAATCTGGATCTCGCATACCGTAATATTTCTGTCAACCATATATGACCTCCGTTACTCTTTTCTTACAGTCTCGCCCCTGAAGTCTCCGGTCCGCCAGTCATCGCGACCTCCGTCTCCGCTTCCGCCTCCTGACAAAATCATAGACAAGCCTGGATTCCAGCTCTTGACGAGCGAGGAGACTGGGGGTTCTGCGCCGTCGAAGATCCCTCCTACCAACAGTGCAGCCTACCCCGCCGGCTTGGGCAGATCTCTCTATCCTCACTACGACAACGTGTTCCAGGGTCGTCCCTCGACCTCTCACCTCCCGCTTGGTAAGTATGCTGACCTCGCCGGAACCCTGCGCGAAGTCACGCGCGCCATCTGACCTCTTCGTAATATCTTGCAGACAATGCCGAAAATCCGCCTACCGATTCCGAGCTGGGCGACGACGAGATGTCCCCCCTTCTGGACCAGGTGGAGGACTTCTTAGGGGATCCGCGAGACCCCGAGAGGTTGAAGCAGCGAACCGCGGAGTTGTTGAGGAAACACGGGAGGATGCTGATGGATCTCAACATGCAGGCGAGGCGGGACCGAGAAGCCGCCGAGGACAGGCACGCGGTTTTAATGGAAGAATGTGCGAGGCTCCGGCAGGCGAGACAGCGTGACCAGGATGAGGGCGCCATGACGCCGGAGGTTCATATAGCTAGGATGAGAGACTACGCCTTCCTCACGGATAGGGAGGGTCGTTTGGCGGAGACTATTATAATTCTAGGGTACCGCCGAGGTCCGGGTCGCGTGGTGGGGGCCGGTGGAAATGGATACCCCATGATTCTCGCTAAGACCCTCTATTCCCGCTAGACGTATACCACAAGAAATGTTTATACTAACCTTGTAGGTCTATCTCGCCCATGGCCATAATGTGATGTTTTTACTGCTACCCGCGCTCGCCGGCGCTTGGACTTCTTCCCGCCCTTTTGCTTGGGCTATAAATAGGCGGTTTTAACTGAGTCAACCACCGCATTTACTCTCAACCTTCTTCTTCCTCTGCTTCAGAGCTCTCGCTTCTTCTCGTTTTCGCATTTCATCCTTTCTCGCAGGTTGCTAAGATGGGCGGTGACGCGGAATTGGAGGGACGGCGAAGGGTCGCGAAGGCCTTTGCCGAGCATAGCTTCTTTACTTGTAACTTGACCGATGAGGAGTACTTCAGCGCGGTCGCTGACTACGTCACCCCCCCCCCCCCCCCCCCCCCCCCCCCGTTTGAGGCACGCCGCCCTAGCGAGGATGACGTGATCAACGACCCGTTGGTCGACGAGTTGGCCATTCCTACTGCCCATTTCGCAGTCGGTCTGCGCCTTCCCTTGTGGCCGGAAGTCCGCCAGGTAATATTCGCTCTCGCTTATTTCCCATTTTTTTTGCCACTCGAGTTTCGCTCGCCGTGCAGACTAATCCTATTCTCGCTGCTCATTAGGTGCTCAAACACTATGGGGTGGTTCCCGGCTAGCTCACTCCTAATGCCATGGCGGTGGTCACCGCCTTCGCCTGCTACCTTCGCGAGGAGCGCATCGAGTTCAGCCTCCCGGTCTTCCGGAAGCTGTTCTCGTTCCGCGCCTACAAAGATGGGACAACCTACTTCGTGGGCACGGGTCCGAAGGTGGTCGAGACCATCAACAAGGCCCATTTCTGGGCCCAGAAGTTCATCGTCGTCAAGGGGAACTTCAGCAACTTTCCCCTCTCGCCAGTTCAACATAGCGAGACCACCTACCGGCCCACCGCCCTCGGCGGCCATGACGCCCTCCTCCATCAGTTCTTCTACAAGAAGAACTTCGAAGTCGTCTACCTCCGCCGCAACCTAGATTCGCTACCTCCGGTTCTCGCCGGAGAAGGTAAAGATCTCGCCCAACACCTTTGTCTTTATTCGTTACCATATCGTACTTATTCGAACTATTGTTTGTTTCTAGGCGAGCGAGATCTGCCCCTTCATCCCCCTTACGCGAGCACACGAAAAACCGACGCTACCATGGCTCTCGCTACCATGGGGGCGGAAGCTTGCCGAGGCGTCATCACTCCGGCCGAGCCCTCTTCTCGCAAGAGATCGGGGGCTTCTGGTAGTCATGTTGCCCCTTTGAAATCTCCGCCCAAGAAGAAGAGCAAGAAGAGCACGGTCTCGCTCGCTCCTTCGAAGGGTAAGGAACCTCGCGAGGCCGCCTTCGACGAGTTTGACCTTACCGGCCTCTCGGGGTGCGAGGACGAAGAGACCTGCCAGGAGGCGGTTAGGACCTCCGTCCTCCCCATCCCGGTGAACCACTACAACTTCGGCCTCGGCCAGAGGCGCGGGGACGAGACTGGTGAGCCCCTCGTCACTTGGAAGTCGGAGACCAACAGGGTGGATATCTCCTCCATCCTCCCCTCTTGGGTGGAGAAGGACACCGTCAGCGGTCATGCAAGGATGCGGGGTCTTATAAGGATGAGACCGCGAGGACCCTTGCTTACGAGAGTGCGAGGTCCCAGCTGCGCTCTGCCGAGCTCGCCCACATGACGGGGAGGCATTTCTTACAGCTGGAGCTTCAGAATGTGGAGCTCGCGAGGGCCTACCAGGGGGTTCTTGCCGAGAACACGCAGCTGAAGGAGAAGCTGCTCGTTGCGGAGGGCAGTGTGGTGAGTCATCTAGACCTCCTCCATCTTCCTTTCCTCTGGCCGTTTCGCCTCTCTAATTGAACTTATTTGCAGGATGTCGAGGCCGCCGGGAAAGCCAACGCTCGCATCGAGGATTTGGAGGGCGAGGTGGCTGGGCTGAAGGCCCTGAACTGCGACCTCACTCGCGCCGTTGTTCCCCTCTCACCTCGCCGTTTAAAAGAAGACCGGCTAGCGCGAGACGAAGAAATCCGCGTGGGATCCATAGAGTCAGCTCGCTACATCTTTTCGGTGGTGAAGGCGTTCGGCCTCCTGGCTGATGATGCGGTCAACATGACTCTGGAAGACGTCGTCCCGGAGCTCTTCCTCCCTCTTCCGCCCGTGAAGGACAGTGATGACGAAGAAGGATCTGCGGGTGGTTCCTGAAGCTCGCCGCTATTCTTTTCTTTTGCGCTGTAATTTTGATCGGCGAGATCGCCGAAGATTGTAACCGAACTATGAAATGTAGAATGCCAATTTGGCTTTGCTCATTGTGCCTTCCTTTCCCTGTCTTGCAATTTTCATGCGTTGAATGTCTCGCCCTCGCTTATCTCCATATCCGCCTTCGCGGAGGCTATTCTCGCGATGATTGTTCTCGTGCCACGCGTTATTGAACAGATAGGTATAGGCTACTTTGGTTGCTCGGACCTTTCGCCGTTTGCCTTGGGATTACTACCCTTTTAGTTATGCGTATTTTCTCTAGGTTTCGCAAGGCATTTTTCCTCTTAGCGAGAGCTCGCCTCTTACCCGGTGCCGGCAACCTTTCTGCCGAGGACCGGTTGTTCGGGATCGCATAAGATTGATTCTCGCCACTCGCATGGTGTGTGAAATTTCTCTTTGCCGAGCGGGCCTGTCCGCCGAGCGAGACGGAACCTTCCAGTATAAATACCTGTCATTCTTGCCAGCCTCTCCAGAGATCAACCAGAACACCCCGTCTAGGTAAGAGCCCGGGAGCGGAATCGATCTGGGGCATTCCAGCACCAACATATCCAACCTCGCCAGCCTCTCCACAGATCAACCTGAACCCCCCGTCTAGGTGAGAGCCCGGGAGCGGAATCGATCTGGGGCATTCCAGCGCCAACATATCCAACCTTGCCAGCCTCTCCAGAGATCAACCTGAACCCCCCGTCTAGGTGAGAGCCCGGGAGCGGAATCGATCTGGGGATTCCAGCGCCAACATATCCAACCTTGCCAGCCTCTCCAGAGATCAACCTGAACCCCCCGTCTAGGTGAGAGCACGGGAGCGGAATCGATCTGGGGCATTCCAGCGCCAACATATCCAACCTTGCCAGCCTCTCCAGAGATAAACCTGAACCCCCCATCTAGGTGAGAGCCCGGGAGCGGAATCGATCTGGGGCATTCCAGCGCCAACATATCCAACCTTGCCAGCCTCTCCAGAGATCAACCTGAACCCCCCGTCTAGGTGAGAGCCCGGGAGCGGAATCGATCTGGGGCATTCCAGCGCCAACATATCCAACCCTGCCAGCCTCTTCAGAGATCAACCTGAACCCCCCGTCTAGTTGAGAGCCCGGGAGCGGAATCGATCTGGGGCATTCCAGCGCCAACATATCCAACCTTTATCACCCCGGCACGACAGTAGTTATAAGCATCATAAAAAAGGAGTAAGACATTAGTTAAACAACATAATAAAACTCTCAAGGGTAAAACCTTTTCAAATCATCCCCACTTCGGGCTCGGTCGAGGGGTACCCCTTCCACATCCTGGAGGTGATACCCCCCTGACTTGAGCACCTCGCTTACAATATATGGTCCCTCCCAGTTGGGGTTGAGCTTACCTACCGCGGCCCCTCTGCCGGCCGCATCGACCTTCTTCAGGACTATGTCTCCTTTCTGAAAATGCTTTATCCGGATATGTTTGTCGAAATATCGAGCCATCCGCCGCTTGACCTCTTCCTGCCTGATGGCGGCCAAGTCCCTGAGTTCTTCCACCAGGTCTAAAGACAGCCTCTGCTCTGCATTGTTATCTTCTAGCCACTCTTCATCCCCCTCTCTCGCAGCGATCACCCGGGGGGTCTTTACCTCAAACTCTATGGGGAGAACGGCCTCGGACCCGTGAGAGAGCTTGAATGGAGTCTCCCCGATGGTGGTATTTGGAGTAGTCCTCATGGCCCAGAGGACGGAGGGTAGCTGTTCCACCCAGTTTCCCCGAAGGTTCTCCACTTTCTTTTTTAATAGGTTAACGATTATTTTGTTCGCCGCCTCCACTTGCCCATTGCTCCTCGGGTGGTGGACCGATGCAAACCTGAGGTCAATGCCGAGCTGAGTGCAGAAGCCAACAAACTCTTCACTGGCAAACTGCATCCCATTGTCCGTCACTATAGCTAGAGGGAGCCCGTGCCTGCAAATTATCTCCCCCCACACAAAATTCCTTACAACCCGAGAGGTTACCTTAGCGAGTGCTTTCACTTCTACCCACTTAGAGAAGTAGTCGATCATGACCAGCAGGAACTTCCTCTGGCCGCTGGCTTGGGGGAAGGGACCGACCAGGTCCAGCCCCCATATGGCGAAGAGCCAGGGAGCCGTGATGGTCCTGAGCCTTTGAGCTGGGAGGAGTTGGAGCGGAGCATAGAGCTGGCACTTCAGACACTTTCTCGCGAACTCTGCCGCATCCTTGCTGAGAGTGGGCCAGAAGTAGCCTTGCCTCAACACCCTCACTTCCAGGGTTCGACTCCCGGAGTGACTGCCGCACTCCCCGGAGTGGATTTATCCCAGGACTCTCGGAACCTCCTCCTCGGAGACACAACGGGCCAGGAGTCCCGAGAGGGTCTTTCTATACAGCCCTCCTGCATGCAAGGAGTAATAGGCAGACTTATACCTGAAGCGTCTCTTGTCCACGTCCTCTCCAGGGAACCTCCCAGAGGACAAGAAGGTGATGAATGGATCCATCCACGAGGCTCGTCGGTCCACCTCCATCAACTCTCCTTCTTCGATGGAGGGCCGGAAGAGTTCCGAAGCCGTCCCTCCCGCTCAGGGACCGAACTTGGCTAAGAGGTCCGCCTGGGTGCTCTCCTCCCTCGGCACGTGCTTGATGGAGAAGGTGCGGAACTGCCCGATGATCCCCTTGACCTTTTCCAGGTATAGTAGGAGGGTCGGGTCCTTCGCTTCAAACTCTCCCTTGATTTGGCATGCTACCACCATGGAGTCCGTTGAGACCTCCACGTCCTGCACTCCTAGTTCTCGGGCCAGCCGAAGGCCCGCTATCACTGCCTCGTACTCAGCCTGGTTGTTGGTAATTGGGAAATGGATGTTTAAGGCTTGCTCAATCCGGGTCCCCTGGGGACTCACCAGGACTATCCCCCCTCCATAGGAGTACTTTCCCGATGCTCCATCCACCAACATCTTCCATGCCTCTGGGGGAGGTGGCCCGTGCTCCCCCACCTCGGCCGCGTAGTCGGCCATGAAGTCTGCCACCGCCTGAGCCCTGATGGACGTCCTGGGCACGAACGTGACATTGAATTCACTTAACTCCACGGACCACTTTGCCAACCTTCCCGAGAGCTCCACCCCTTCCATGATTTTACGGAGCGGGTGGTCTGTCACTACCTTGATTGAATGAGCTTGGAAGTAAGGCCGGAGCCTCCGGGCCGACACCACCAATGCGAAGGCTAACCTTTCCAGGATCGGGTACTGGAGCTCCGCCTTCCTCAGCACTCGGCTGACGTAGTAGATAGGGAACTGTTTCATCCCCTCCTCCCGGATCAACACGGAACTTACTGCTTCGGACCCTTCCCCCAGGTACAGGGACAGGTCTTCTCCTGGCCTCGGCCCCTGGAGTAGAGGGGTCTGGGTGAGTTGTTCTTTCAGAGCCTGGAAGACTTTCTCGCACTCCGGGGTCCATTCAAACTTCTTGTTGCTCCGTAGCACCTTGAAGAAAGGCGCACACTTTTCTCCCACCTTGGAGAGGAACCTGCTGAGCCCAGCCAACTTCCCTGTAAGGCTCTGAACCTCCTTCGGATTCCTCGGCGACCCCAACTCCATCACCGCCCTAACCTTGTCCGGGTTAGGTTCCACTCCTGCGGGGGTGAGCAAGTGGCCTAGGAACTTTCCTCGGCTCGCCCCGAAGACACACTTCAAGGGATTGAGTTTCATCTTGTACCTGATGAGTCTGGTTTATACAGTGATTTTTGGCCTCATTTGGGTTTATTTTAGTGTCATTGCACTTCATTTGCTGTTCATATACGCTTATAGTGATAGCATGGCGTTTCTGCGCCTTTTGTGCAATCCTTTCCCCTTTGTGGCATATTTTTCCTATATATTACTGTATGCCTGTGTTATGGATCCGGTGATGTGCACGGATCGGGGTTATTTGTACTTTTCCTGCAGGTCCTGGGGTCGTGTGCATGTTCGGGATGGTGCGGGGTGATTTTTGGCTTAAAAAGCCTCTGATCGTGCGCATTCCTTCGCGCACGATCAGGCGCACGATCATTGATAGTGCGTTAATTCCCTGCCCAGATCGAGATCGGACCAAAGATATGTGCATGATCACAGGCCTTTCTTCCCGCACGACCACTGGTCGTGCGCCCCAGACCGTGCGATGTTTTCTATTTTTCCTTTGCTACAGGTTTACTGCGCACGATCACAGTCATTCCTTCGCGCACGACCATTGGTCGTGTGCCACTGACCGTGCGCAGTACTTATTCTGCTCCCTATTTAAGGCGCTGTTCCACGATTTTAGGTATTCCAGCGGGTTTTTGGCGCGATTTCTGAGCGCGACTCCGCCGTTCCACCTCTCCAAGGTCCCTCCTTCCATTCCTCCCCTTGGGAAGGCTTCATCCATTGATCCTAAGGTCATTCTAGGGTTCCGGAAGCATTCTCCGCCATCTACGACCAGCATTCCAAGAGGAAGACATCTTCATTGGGTGAAGGAGAAGTGAACCCAGCTCTGAGAAGAAGACGGGCAGCGGTTAGAGGTAGTGACAGCCTCTGCATCCCGGAAGCAACCAAGGACTGAGCTCGGAGGAGGCGTGACGACCCCCCATTCCGACCACGATCCGCGGCGAGGCTTCTCATCTCGTGGTTACTTCTACCCCTTCTCTTTTTGTGATTTGTACTCTTAATGGTTGTAATGAACTGAATGAACATCTATTTGTCTTTGAATGGAAGTTTATTTATGAACTTGTCTTTACGTTATGCTGTGTTGTGATGCGCTCCGCCCCCGCTCCACTTACACCCACACGTTCCAGCACCCGCTCTAGCAAAAGATGGAAGCGATAGCGAAGAGGTTCCTTCGACCCTCAACCCTCACATCTGCACTCACCTCATCCATATGCTCACCGGCCATCCGCTAAGCGAAGCACGGCATCGCGGCCTGCACTAAACCCATCCACCAAGCGACGCGGTGATTGCGACCCGCATAGTGTTTAGTTTTCTCATATCCCGCTCTCTAAATTCAACCAAACCCCCCTCTTGTTTTGTTAAACTTAGAACCCCCATAATTAATTTCCTAACGAGCAAATCGTATTCCCTAACTTGCGGTCCTTTGAGAACGATATTCGGGGAGCTACTCCCTACTTTTATTACTTGACAACGACCGGTGCACTGCCGTCGTACCGCATTTCGTGCCCGCTAATTAGCGGTGTTGAAATAGCGTGTCAAGTTTTTGGCGCCGTTGCCGGGGACTGCAAGCGGTTATAATTTGTTTGTTGGGAAATTAGATTAAGGGTGTTTTTATTTTTGATATTTCTCTTTTTGGTATAGTGTGCGCATGCATAGACATCTCTCTGGTGAATTTGCAGCATTTGATCATGAGATAGAGCATACTTTGCGGGCGCGTCTACGTGCGGCTGCCACCATGGATGTTAATGAAAATCAGGCTAATCCAGGAGTGGGAAATGCACCGGCCGTAGCTCAAGCGGCTGATGAGAACGAAGTGGTTAGGCCACGGCCTAGGACTATGAGGGATTACACCACTCCTACTGTGGGGAGTGTGTACCCCGGATTTGGCCCGGCTATTACTATCAACAATTTTGAGATAAAGCCGGCCATTCTGAATATGATCCGCAATAATGCCCAATTCTCTGGGTTAACCAGTGAAGACCCCCATCTTCACCTAGCTGAATTTGCGGAGATTTGCGGTACATTTCGGTACGCAGGAATTGCTGATGAGACGGTGAAACTCAGATTGTTTCCATTCTCCCTCTGCGACAAGGCGAAGGCTTGGCTCCACACAATACCACCCGGCGCAGCTACCACCTGGGACGCTCTGCAGACGAAGTTTTTGGCAAAATTCCACCCGGTGGACAAGGTTATAAACTTGCGGAGAGAAATCGCAACCTTCCGGCAGCACGATCAGGAGACCCTTGCGGAAGCTTGGGATAGGTTCACGGACCTCCTCCGGAAGTGCCCCCAGCATGAGCTATAGCCTTGGAGCTTGGTGGAAAATTTCTACTTCGCAATTGAGCCCAATTATAGGGCCATGATTGATGCTGCTGCAGGCGGCACCCTGATGAACCATACACCCGAGGACGCACTGAGGATTCTCCAGGGCACCGCCACTCATAGTTCGTTCTGGAATGCTGGGAGAAACGCCCCAAGGAATGCTCGTGGACTCTTTGAGGTGAGCACATCGGGCGCATCTGCCGAGGTGGCATCGGCACCTTATGACAACGTCATGCTACTTAAGAGGCCTGCCCTCCCTCCTGCCCCAGTAATGGCCATTTCGTGTCAAGGATGTGGAAACCTCGGGCATCACGCATATGAGTGCCCCTCAGGTGAGCAACCCGCTGAATTAACTTTTGATGAAAGTGTGAATTATTTGAATGATCAAAATCGAGGAGTACCATTTAACAACGCTTATAACCCGGCCGTGAGGAGTCACCCGAACTTCTCATGGAAACAAAACGTGCCTAATCAACGATGGCAAGGAGGCTCGCATCAATTTGATGCGCAAGCCTCCGGTAGCCAACCGAGGCCACCACAACCGGGGTTTGCTCAAAATGCACCACCGTAGAGGAGGAGCGCATTGGAAGAAATGATGGAAAAATTTGTTGATCTGGCTCAAACAAATATGGCCAATCAAACTGCGTCAATGCGGAACTTGGAGACGCAGCTAGGCCAATTGGCCTAGGTACTCTCCGAGCGTACGCAAGGCGCTCTTCCAAGCAATACTGAAAAGAACCCGCGGGAGCAAGGCAAAAGCATTGCTGACGCAGATGGTGGTCAAGTGAGCCCTTGCGTTGTTGCATGTACTATCAATAACATCGAGGTTGCCGCGCTTTGCGACTCTGGTGCATCTCGCAACATTCTTGTTCTGCAAGACGTTGAGAGGTTGCACCTAACAATGAACTCTGAGGACCAGAAGTCGCTGGTATTGGCTAATGGAGTGACTGTCGAAACTGAAGGTGAGATTTGTGAGGTTGTAGTAAATTTTAATGGAACGGCTGTGGTCACTGACTTTCAGATTCTCGGCCCCATGGAAAATGATTCCATGCCAATCTTGGGGGTTCCTTTTCTGAAGGAGAGCGGCGCAACCCTCCACATCGCCACGGGTTGTGTCACTCTACCTTCCATTACAGCAAACCTTTCTAGATTATCTTATCTTCCGAACTTCCCTGTAAGTAAAAGTAAGTGCAGGTCTAATGAAGAGAAATCAGACTTTGACGTGAAGAATCCGAGAGAGGAGGAAAGTATCACTCTGATGGAAGAAGAAGCAAAGCGGCTCACAAATAATGAGTTGGAGATAGAAGGGAAAAGCAATGAGACCAAGGCGTTGGAAGTCATGGGAGAAGGCGGAGCGAAGAGCCTTCCAAACAATGTCTTTATTGAGAACAAGAAATGTAAACAATCTAATCAGGTTCATTGGGCTGATCTACCCCCTCTTGAGGGTGCAGAAATGAAGCCCCCGGCTGATCCCAATCCGACGAACACTATCGCTCCTCCCGCACTTGGTGCTCGGTGGCGTTCTCCTTCAGTGGAAAAGCTGAAGCGGGAAAGAATCCTGCATGCTGCGCGCTTTGCAGCCCTCCGGAGCGAGAAGGAGGAGGTTAGGGGCAAGGGAGAGACATCTTCCTTGGGCCCAAAATCTTTCACCTCCTGCCCATCTCGCGTGACTGGGGAGAACCACCACAAATCAGCATATAGCTGATGCGTGCCGGGATCTCCGGGCTGTGCTGTGTGCCATCTGTGATGTTTTTTTGTGCTTTGTGTTTCATGTTATTTGCTGCGTAGTACTGTCTCTTTAGCTTTTTATTATAAGACTTTTGCTGTCAAACTATAATACAGGTATTTGGTCCACCTTCAAGGACGTTAAACAAAAGGGCTCTTGGGAGACAACCCATTTGGGATCATTTGGTTACGTTCTTTTTTGTTATTTTCTTTGCTATATTTTTGTTGTGCTGGGATCCTTTTAATCGCAGGTCCGCATCTATTGGAGCATGGCGGGATCACCGCCTTCTGAACAAAACGTCATATCTTCTGGTATGCTCATTTCTGAGCATGGGGTAATCTTTCCTCCTAGCCTTCTTAAGCTTATGCCGCTATCAAACATGTTTTTTTGCTTAGTATAAGTCTGGGGGAGTGAGAGTTATCGTTACTTCGTGCACAAGCACAGTGCACAGCATACTAGGATTTACACTGTGTTATATTGTAGCATTGTTCATCTCATGGCACACCACGACACCCACGTGAGTGCATTTAACTGTAGGCGCACGACGAGTCTAACTAGTCTCGGTTGTGTGAATGGGAATTCACGGTGCTGGGTTAGGAGTGCGAGACGAAGTACTTTGTTGACTCCTGTAGTGCTCCTAGTCGAGTGCTCATGTCTCATAGGAATTAGTGTAGATTCAATTTCTTTTTATGCTTTTAGTTTATATTTTTCTACTAGCGTAAATATTGTTTACTTTACTCAAAATTTGGTGAATCCGGCGTGAATCAAACTGTAGCATAGGAATGTGTGTAGACGTTCATTAGTCTCGTATTGCCCGAGTCGGGAGGAAGGATTATCTTTCTCGGTGGCTAGAACTTGCCCCAAGCGATTCTTGAAGCATGGGTGTACAATTGGTCAATTGCGTGAATGTGATATAGGCCATCATTTTGGCCCGGTTGAGCCTTTGCACCCTTTCCTATCGATATATCCTCATTAGCCCAGTTGTGCCTACCCGTTCTTTGATTCAGCCCCACTTTTATCGCACCAAAGCCCAAAAGTCAATCCTAGTCGCACACCCTAATCTGAGCTTTAGCTGCCTATTATTTTCATGAGTTGGGTTGTTGATGTGGTGATATGTTTGTGAAGTTGTGGATATGTTTTATTGTTTATTTGCTGAAAATGATAAGAAAAGAAAAGAAAAAAATGAAAAAGAGAAAAAGATATGAGTTTGAATGAAAAATTCATTTGTAGAAGTATAAGTTGGGAGTAGGCGGTGCACGCACCCATGTTGTTAATTCCAAGTCTGGGGGTGTAGTGTACCCGCATGTTTGTGTGGTGATGAGGATAGTTTTCGGTGCTAGCTCATTTGGGTTTAGTGTCTGAGCCGTCGCTTTTATCTTTGTTTACCTCACCTAAACCCAAGCCTCATCTCAAACCTAAAGTCCCATTGATTCACGCATTTGAGTCATACCAGTGCAGTGGAGAGAGTGCGAACGGGCAAGCCTATGGCCACCGACATTGATGGATTTCAATGGAGTTGTCCCGAGTCCCGATCTTTGGCAACGCTCGCCTCAGCGTTCAGTTTACTTTCTTCCTATGTACGACCTTATGATTCACCGTGATTCACTTGTTGAGTAAACGTAATATATAACTACGCTCTTAGAAAATTATAAACTAATATGTATAATTAGAAATTTTTTCTACTAGATTTCTATGCACATGCGTATGAGACTTCGCATATTACTCCGCCCTTGCAATTTCTAACCCAACTATGTCTTTTCTCGCTCCGCCGGATTTGTTTGCTCGGGACGCGCAAACAGGTAAGTCTGGGGGTGTGATGAGTCTGGTTTATACAGTGATTTCTGGCCTCATTTGGGTTTTCATTTGCTGTTCATATACGCTTATAGTGATTGCATGGCGTTTCTGCGCCTTTTGTGCAATCCTTTCCCCTTTGTGGCATATTTTTCCTATATATTACTGTATGCCTGTGTTATGGATCCGGTGATGTGCACGGATCGGGGTTATTTGTACTTTTCCTGCAGGTCCTGGGGTCGTGTGCACGTTCGGGATGGTGCGGGGTGATTTTTGGCCTAAAAAGCCTCTGATCGTGCGCATTCCTTCGCGCACGATCAGGCGCACGATCATTGATCGTACGTTAATTCCCTGCTCAGATCGAGATCGGACCAAAGATATGCGCACGATCACAGGCCTTTCTTCGTGCACGACCACTGGTCGTGCGCCCCAGACCGTGCGATGTGTTCTATTTTTCCTTTGCTATAGGTTGACTGCGCACGATCACAGTCATTCCTTCGCGCATGACCATTGGTCGTGCGCCACTGACTGTGCGCAGTACTTATTATGCTCCCTATTTAAGGCGCTGTTCCGCGATTTTAGGTATTCCAGCGGGTTTTTGGCACGATTTCTGAGCGCGACTGTGCCGTTCCACCTCTCCAAGGTCCTTCCTTCCATTCCTCCCCTTGGGAAAGATTCATCCATTGATCCTAAGGTCATTCTAGGGTTCCGGAAGCATTCTCCGCCATCTATGTCACAACCCGCATTTTCCCAACATTTAAAATGCTATCAGAGTAGGGAAAACTACGCGTTGTGATGCCACGTCACGTAGGGGACGCCTACTGACGTTAAGGCAACTTATCCTTCGTCGCAGTTCAAGCAATTATTAATATCAATCAAAGTGATTCAAAATGATTTATGCAGAATATTAACAAGCCGCGTCCCTCGGCTAGGTGGATCAACTAGTCCACGCTTTTAAAATATAGTTTTATGCAGCGGAAAAATACTTGATTTAATTACTTTGTGGTCTCAGTGAACATGAAGACCTAGTGTGGTACACCATGCAAGAGCGAATATGTGGACTTACCACATATAAAAGTAGATTTAGCACGCGCAAAAAGTAGTGAGATTACCATTTCAAAGCATGATATGCAATGCTACAATAACCTTAAAATATCTAAGCAGGGGGGGCTATAAAGCCAACCCACATCTAACTATTCCAGAACATGTGTTCAAAAGTAACCAACAAGTAACAGCAGCAGCGAAACAATAGTTTAACCAAACGGCACCACGGGCGTCAACACCTGACACGAACCCATGGGCCGACAAGTCCACAGAATACCCTATCTCAAGAGGGTCAGAAGACGGCAACTAAAGCAACTCCGCACTAACACCTGCTACTGTCCAGAACCTGAGGCATTCAAAGAAAGAACACCTCAGAAGCAAGTTACAAGTGGTGCGGAAAAACTAGAAAGTAAGCAAACCTCTGCGAGACCGGAGGGAAACAGAAGCTGCAAGGGTTAGTGACGACAACACTAGCCATAAATAATCATCAGAAAAAAAAAGAAATATGATAATCAATAGGAAAAAAAGGAAACAACAGAAGTAACTGATATTCAGCAGAAAAACACCCACCAAACGAGGGTGTGAAAACAGGAAAGGAAAAAACTCGCCATCAACAAAGAATCATCAACATTCACATTATTATTTATGTTGCTCTTGTTCAGAATTATAGAGACTGATCAGCTCATCCAAAAGAAGAGCACCGCACCGGGGGCAAAAACCACACCGCGTACGACCTCCCAATCAAAAGCTTAAAAGAGCACCGCACCGGGGGCAAAAACCACACCGCGTACGACCTCCAACAGAATTCATATCTTCATGCAATTTCAAGAAAAAGGGCGGGGCCCAACAGAACATAAGGCAACAAATTTGGTTAACAATATGAGCAAATTATATTGAGTAAAAAGGAGTAAAGGTGAGACAGATGATAAAATTTAGCATAAAATCAATTACTGGAAGCAAAGGCGAGAACAAAAATAAAGGGGGTTTTGGCAAAGAGAAGGAGCAAGATCAACTCTTGCCTTCAAACCACCGGAATCGTTCTCCGAACAACTCCTCGTCGTAGATCGGCCCAAAAGGAGGCACGACGAGGCGAGATCTACAGAAAAATGGCCAATACGAAGGTTAGGGCCGAAAAACCTAACGAAAAAGTTTCACGAAACGGAAGGAAATTACCACGAGGACGAAGCTCTCGTCGAGAGCTTTCTGAATCTATGCTCGTCTCGCAATTTCGACCACCGGAGCTCCGTCGGCGAGGTCCGGAAGATTCAAGAATTCGCCACTCCCGTCGCTCGTTTTTCTCTCTGGTTCGGACAGAATGAAGAAGAAGAAGAAGCTGGGTTCATTTTCCTTTATATGACATAACGATAATAATAATAATAATATCATTATTATTATTATTATTAATAGAGGGATTAAAAATAATAATAATATCATTATTATTATTATTAATAGAAGGGGGTTCAACAAATGAGATTTGTTGAAGGGGGTTCAACAAATGAGATTTGTTGAACGGCGTTCAACAAATCTTGAGGAGAGTTCATAAAATGAGATTTGTTGAAGGGGGTTCAACAAATGAGATTTGTTGAACGGCGTTCAACAAATCTTGAGGGTTCAACAAATGAGATTTGTTGAAGGGGGTTCAACAAATGAGATTTGTTGAAGGGGGTTCAACAAATGAGATTTGTTGAACGGCGTTCAACAAATCTTGAGGGGAGAGTTCGACGAATTGCATGTGCTGGAAGGGGAGGTCGACGAATTTAATGCTGAATGTATATATATATATATATATATATGAAAGGGATCGACGAATGTAAGGGGAGGAATTCAAATGTCGAACGCAGCTCGTCAAAAATCATGCATATATTTATATATATATATATGATTTTTATAAATAATAATAATATCATTATTATATTATTACTAAAAATTAAACGAACGTCGAACCCAGCGAAACTTTCGCCTAAGGTGAACGGCGGCGCTACGAACCCAACGGCGAAGTCGGAATCGAAATTCGACGTGCCGTTTTCGAGATATAAATGACGGAAGTTACGGCGAGCTTTTAAATATATATAAAACTTCTAAAATGCGTCGAGCCTCCAAAATGGCTCGGATCGCGACGAAACTTGACAGACAAGTATAAAATTAAATAATCTAATTTCCTAACGTAAAATTTTTCAATTCCGGGTCGTCGCAAAATTTGGTCGACTTGACCCAAACGGACGCGAAAACGCGCAAACGGCGACGCGTCGCTAACTCGACGTTAAAAGTAACGCCCCGACGTCATTAACACGCCATCACTGAATTAAACAAATACCGAAAAAATCAGGGGCGTTACAGCCACTCCCCCTAAAAGAAAGTTTCGTCCCGAAACTTGACATAAGGGCAGAAAACAACATTAAGAAAGATAATTGGTGCAGGAAAGAAGGTTTAAGATGGATAATCAAATAGTGCAGGAACAACATTTGGGCAAAATAAATGGTACAGGAACAAAATTTGGACAAAAGACATGGAGCAGGAAAGAACATTTGGTCAAATAATGGTGCAGGAAGAAAAGAAATTTTACCTGAGCTAATTAATTGAAAAGGTGAGGATGAGATGCCCGCATTGCTGACTCCAGCTCCCATGTTGCGCTCTCGACGTCATGATTCCGCCAAAGAACTTTTACCATGGGGATAGATTTCCTTCGCAACACCCGTTCTTGGGTCTCCAAAATGCGGACAGGCTCCTCAACATAAGTCAAATTGGGCTGAATCGGAGGTACCGAATCGAGGACTTGATGATTGCTGCGGACAGACTTCCTTAACTGACTCACATGAAACACATCATGGACGCCAGGGAAGGTAGCCGGTAACTCCAATCTATAAGCAGACACTCCGATGCGCTCAATGATCTGAAATGGCCCAACATATCTGGGATCCAACTTGTGGTTCTTCCCAAATCTTTTAACGCCCGACATCGGAGAGACCCTCAGGAAAATACTGTCCCCAACCGCAAACTCCAGATCTGCCCTTCTTCGATTGGCATACTTCTCATACCACTCCTGAGCAACGCGGAGCTTCTCCTGAATATTAGTCACCGCCTCTTCCATCTCCATCAAAGCTTCCGGACCTAGCAACGGTCTCTCACCGACTTCGGCCCAAAACAAGGGAGTTCTGCAGCGCCTCCCATACAGTGCTTCAAAAGGGGCCATCTGCAGACTTTCTTGAAAGCTATTATTATATGCAAATTCCATAAGTCTGAGGCGCTCGTCCCAAGCTCCACCATGCTCCAAAATATAGCACCTGATCATGTCTTCCACGATCTGATTAACTCGCTCCGTTTGACCATTAGTCTGCGGATGATATGCGGTCGAAAACCTGAGGTCGGTGCCCAAGGCTCCTTGTAAGCTCTGCTAGAATCGCGACGTAAACCTGGAGTCTCGATCTGACACGATACTCACTGGCACTCCATGCAAACGAATGACCTCATCCAAATATAACTCTGCTATCTTCTTCATAGAATAGCCGACTTTGAAGGTGACGAAATGCGCACACTTCGTCAATCGATCAACTATAACCCAGACTGAGTCATGTCCACGAGGGGACCTCGGCAAACCCGTAATAAGGTCCATCGATATACTTTCCCATTTCCACATGGGGATCTCCAAAGGCGTCAGTTTTCCTCCCGGCCTGCCATGATCGGCCTTCACCCGCTTGCACGTGAAGCACTCCGATACAAATTTGGCGATGTCATTCTTCATGCCCGACCACCACACAATTTGCTTCAGATCTCTATACATCTTGGTGGAACCCGGGTGGTAGGCCACACTAGATCCGTGAGCCTCCCTGCAAATCATAACTCGAATATCTCCCACCGCCGGAATACAGAATCTACCTCTATACAAGAGGGTGCCAAGCTCATCGATGGAGAAATCAGATAATTCTCCTTTCTCGGTCCTTCCTCGGAGATGCTGAAGATCTGGGTCTTCATTCTGATGTAACCTTGTGAGGGTGATCCACGAAGGCTTTTCTGCCTCCAAACGAGAGCGCTCGCCACGGCTCACCGCCGAAATATCCATCAAAAGAAATTCCTCGACCAAGGTTTGAATGGATAAATTGAAGATCTGAGCCGTCTTCCTACTCAAAGCATCGGCCACCACATTGGCCTTGCCAGGATGATAAAGGATGTCCACTTCATAATCAGCAACATACTCCAACCACCGACATTGGCGCAAATTCAGCTCCTTTTGTGTGAATACATACTTCAAGCTTTTATGATCGGTATAAATCTTGCCCACAGCGCCATATAGTAAGTGTCTCCACAGCTTCAAGGCATAGATCACCGCCGCAAACTCCAAATCATGAGTAGGGTAATTTTTCTCATGAACCTTCAGTTGCCTAGATCCATAGGCGATCGCCTTCCCCTCTTGCATCAGAACGCATCCAAGTCCGATGTCGGAAGCATCCACATACACCGCAAACTCCACTCCCTCGATAGGCAGAATGAGAATTGGGGCAGAACACAACCTTCTCTTCAGCTCTTGGAAAGCCTCATCACACTTATCACCCCAAATGAAGGCGACATTCTTTTGCGTAAGCTGGGTCATCGGAGCGGACAACGTGGAGAAACTCTCCACAAATCTCCTATAGTATCCGGCCAAACCCAAGAAACTCCTGATCTCCTTTGGAGTAGAAGGTCTCTTCCAATCCATCACCGCTGAAATCTTGGCGGGATCAACAGAGATTCCATCCTTTCTCACCACATGTCCTAAAAAGGACACCTGAGGCAGCCAAAACTCGCACTTGCTCAGCTTAGCATACAACTTATGCTCTCTCAAGACAGATAGAACCTGACGCAAATGATAGGCATGCTCCTCATCACTGTGAGAATAGATGAGAACGTCGTCGACGAAGACGACTACAAAACGGTCAAGAAAGTCCTTGAATACCCGGTTCATCAGATCCATGAACGCAGAAGGCGCGTTAGTCAAACCAAAGGACAACACGAGGAACTCAAAATGCCCGTACCGGGATCTAAAAGCTGTCAGAGGAATGTCTGACTCACGAACCCTCAACAGGTGGTAGCCTGACCGAAGATCAATCTTCGAGAAATTGGTGCACCCACGCAACTGATCGAATAAATCATCAATCCGCGGTAACGGATATCTATTCTTGATCGTCACCTTGTTCAACTCTCGATAATCAATACACAGCCTCATGGAACCGTCCTTCTTCTTCACAAAGAGAACAGGAGCAGCCCATGGAGAAGTACTTGGTCTGATGAAACCACACTCCAGAAGTTCATCCAGCTGAACACGCAATTCTTCTAATTCACGAGGCTCCATGCAGTACGATGCATTGGCAATGGGCCGGGTGCCTGGTTCGAGGTCTATGGCAAACTCCACCTCTCTTTCGGGAGGGAGAGCGGAAAGCTTGTCAGGAAAAACATCAGGAAACTCTCGCACCACCGGGATACCCTCCACGGTTGTCTCCACACGAGAAGCATCCACAGCGCAGATAGAAACCAGAAAACCCAAACAACTAGAGGCTAAAGCTCGGCGGGCACGTACCGCAGAAATAATCGAAGAACTCTCCCGAGGGAGACCATAAACGCTCAATGGACTTCCGTCGCCCAACTTGAAATCTAGCCGCTTCTCCTTGCACTTGATCACGACATCATACTTGGACAACCAGTCCATCCCAAGAATCACATCAAAATCTGCCAAATTTAGCATCTTCAAATCTGCCAGAACCTGGACACCACCCAAAGAAATGGGGCACTCCCGGATACCCCGATCTGATGTAACCTGATCTCCAGATGGAAACTTAACGGACAAGGCATCATCCAACCGGTCAATAGACCATCAGTGCCTACCAACAAAACTCCTAGCAATGAAAGAGTGAGACGCTCCAGAATCAAACAGGACACGCGCCCATTTATTCTTCACCTTGAATTCACCTAAATAACCGTGCGTCACTAGACAACTAGTAAGCTAAATTTAGAAGAAAAAAAAAGAGAATGAGTTTGGAGGGAAGAAACTAACCAGATATCACGTGCGCTGAGGTTTGAGCTTCCTCTCTAGTCAGCACATTAAGCTTGCCTTTAGTCTTGCCCACGAACTGCGGGGGCGGCGGCAAGGTCTGCAGGGGGACCGCTGAAGTCACGGTTTGAGAGTTCGGGCAGTCGGCCCTACGATGTCCTTTTTGCCCACACAGGAAACATCAACCGGCCTTCTTGTAACACCGGGCCGCCTCATGCCCGAGCTTAGAGCAGAAAGAGCACACTGGGACCGCCTTAGGTGCATCCTGAATTGCACTAACCTTTAACGGCTCCAGCGCCTCGAGCCTCTTGAAACACCTCTCGAACGGGTGGCCCCGCTTGCCACAGAAGCTACAGTGCACCACACCCTTCTTCTTTGAGTCCGAATGAGATGCCTTGACATTCTCCCGATCATCCAATTTTCTCTTATCACTCCTTGCCTGCTGCCCATGACTCTTTCTCTTTTCAATCGACTCGGCCTTCAATGCGGCCTCCACCGCTTCAGCACAAGTCTTTGACCCATAGGCGCTAGCCCACTGCAGGACGTCACCAGTGAGACCACCCAAAAACCTCTTCACTCTTCCTTCCTCCGGGGCCACCAACTCGGGGGCGAATCTGCTCAACTTGCTGAACTCGATCTCATATTCACTAACGGTGAGCTGCCTCTGCTTCAGATGCAGGAAGTTGTTCATCAATCGATCGCGCTCAACTGAAGGGAGGAACTTCTTAAGCAACAACTTCTTAAACGTCTCTCAAGAAAATCCCTCGGCGAGACCATCCTTCTCCCTAATCCACCAACCTTTCGCCAAACCCTTCAGCTGATATGCAGCCACCATCACCTTCGAAGCCTCCGAGATGCCCGAATAGGAGAACATCTCCTCCATGTTGATCACCCAATCATCCAGGGCCATGAAGTCTGCCCTACCATCATAGGTAGGAGGTCCTAACCGCTGAAAGTGTGAAATGAAGTTCATGTGAGGTGGCAATGCCACTGGAGGCACCAGGGGAGCAGGAACGGCTGGACTCACCACCAGTTCTTGCACAACAGGCTGCTGCACCGAGGCAGCAGACACCAAGGACTGAATCTGAGCCTGCATCACGACCAACTGTCTTGTCAAAGCCTCATTGCTCTGTCGCAGGCTTTCGATCACGGACTCACTCTAACCACCAGAAGACTCTCCCTCAGGCAGGGGAGTCGATCGCGTCACTCTCCTACGAGACATGTCTATAAGAAGGATGTACATTCAATCAGAAACATGCTTAAAATGCTTAAGCCAAACAGACTCAGAAAAATTCACGAATCGATTCGGAACAGGAAAGAAAACAACCTGCTATTGTTGTTACCTTGTTCTGGAATTTCATGAAATGATGCCATGATTAACTTAGGATGATGCACCATCATCCTATTGACTCTTGTGCTATGACATGAGTGCATGAACATTTAAATTTCTTTTCAAATCATGTGTGTACATATGTCATCTGGTATGTCTTTAACTTGACACGCGTGCTTATGCGATGATATGAATGTATGCAGTGCTATGCATTCTAGAAAGAGGCCTTAATGCATGTTATGAGCGGTGTACACATGTAACGTTATGCATCCCATACTACATAACATTACATGTAACGAAAAAAGAAAACGTGCTAATGGGCATCCATATAATGGTGGTTATGCATCCCATACTACATAACCGTCACATGTTGCCACCTATGGTGGATCCATATACAAACACATATTATGCATCCCATACTACATAATATGCCCCGTATACTTCTTATCATGCTATGAGTGTAGTGACTATGCATCGGTCAAGACATATTGATGACATATCGGTGTGTGTATACAATGAAATGATCTAATGAGGTTCTGCTTAGGATAGCGGTTGTTTGGCTAATACGCTAAACCACCCAACAACCTTTTTCACAGAACCTCCCTCTGATACAAACTGTCACAACTCGCATTTTCCCAACATTTAAAATGCTATCAGAGTAGGGAAAACTACGCGTTGTGATGCCACGTCACATAGGGGACGCCTACTGACGTTAAGGCAACTTATCCTTCATCGCAGTTCAAGCAATTATTAATATCAATCAAAGTGATTCAAAATGATTTATGCAGAATATTAACAAGCCGCGTCCCTCGGCTAGGTGGATCAACTAGTCCACGCTTTTAAAATATAATTTTACGCAGCGGAAAAATACTTGATTTAATTACTTTGTGGTCTCAGTGAACATGAAGACCTAGTGTGGTGCACCATGCAAGAGCGAATATGTGGATTTACTACATATAAAAGTAGATTTAGCACGCGCAAAAAGAAGTGAGATTACCATTTCAAAGCATGATATGCAATGTTACAATAACCTTAAAATATCTAAGCAGGGGGGGCTATAAAGCCAACCCACATCTAACTATTCCAGAACAAGTGTTCAAAAGTAACCAACAAGTAACAGCAGCAGCGAAACAATAGTTTAACCAAACGGCACCACGGGCGTCAACACCTGACACGAACCCATGGGCCGACAAGTCCACAGAATACCCTACCTCAAGAAGGTCAGAAGACGGCAACTAAAGCAACTCCGCACTAACACCTGCTACTGTCCAGAACCTGAGGCATTCAAAGAAAGAACACCTCAGAAGCAAGTTACAAGTGGTGCGGAAAAACCAGAAAGTAAGCAAACCTCCGCGAGACCGGAGGGAAACAGAAGCTGCAAGGGTTAGTGACGACAACACTAGCCATAAATAATCATCAGAAAAAAAAAATGATAATCAATAGGAAAAAAAGGAAACAGCAGAAGTAACTGATATTCAGCAGAAAAACACCCACCAAACGAGGGTGTGAAAACAGGCAAGGACAAATCTCGCCATCAACAAAGAATCATCAACATTCACATTATTATTCATGTTGCTCTTGTTCAGAATTATAGAGACTGATCAGCTCATCCAAAAGAAGAGCACCGCACCGGGGGAAAAAATCACACCGCGTACGACCTCCCAATCAAAAGCTTAAAAGAGCACCGCACCGGGGGCAAAAACCACACCGCGTACGACCTCCAACAGAATTCATATCTTCATGCAATTTCAAGAAAAAGGGCGGGGCCCATAAGAACATAAGGCAACAAATTTGGTTAACAATATGAGCAAATTATATTGAGTAAAAAGGAGTAAAGGTGAGACAGATGATAAAATTTAGCATAAAATCAATTACTGGAAGCAAAGGCGAGAACAAAAATAAAGGGGGTTTTGGCAAAGAGAAGGAGCAAGATCACCACTTGCCTTCAAACCACCGGAATCGTTCTCCGAACAACTCCTCGTCGTAGATCGGCCCAAAAGGAGGCACGACGAGGCGAGATCTACAGAAAAATGGCCAATACGAAGGTTAGGGCCGAAAAACCTAACAAAAAAGTTTCACGAAACGGAATGAAATTACCACGAGGACGAAGCTCTCGTCGAGAGCTTTCCGAATCTATGCTCGGCTCGCGATTTCGACCAACGGAGCTCCGTCGGCGGCGTCCGGAAGATTCAAGAATTCGCCACTCCCGTCGCTCGTTTTTCTCTCTGGTTCGGACAGAATGAAGAAGAAGAAGAAGCTGGGTTCATTTTCCTTTATATGACATAACGATAATAATAATAATAATATTATTATTATTAATAGAGGGATTAAAAATAATAATAATATCATTATTATTATTATTAATAGAAGGGGGTTCAACAAATGAGATTTGTTGAAGGGGGTTCAACAAATGAGATTTGTTGAACGGCGTTCAACAAATCTTGAGGAGAGTTCAACAAATGAGATTTGTTGAACGGGGTTCAACAAATGAGATTTGTTGAACGGCGTTCAACAAATCTTGAGGGTTCAACAAATGAGATTTGTTGAAGGGGGTTCAACAAATGAGATTTGTTGAACGACGTTCAACAAATCTTGAGGGTTCAACAAATGAGATTTGTTGAACGGCGTTTAACAAATCTTGAGGGGAGAGGTCGTCGAATTGCATGTGCTGGAAGGGGAGTGCGACGAATTTAATGCTGAATGTATATATATATATATATAAATGAAAGGGATCGACGAATGTAAGGGGAGGAATTCAAATGTCGAACGCAGCTCGTCAAAAATCATGCATATATTTATATATATATGATTTTTATAAATAATAATAATATCATTATTATATTATTACTAAAAATTAAACGAACGTCGAACCCAGCGAAACTTTCGCCTAAGGTGAACGGCGGCGCAACGAACCCAACGGCGAAGTCGGAATCGAAATCCGACGTGCCGTTTTCGAGATATAAATGGCGGAAGTTACGGCGAGCTTTTAAATATATATAAAACTTCTAAAATGCGCCGAGCCTCCAAAATGGCTCGGATCGCGACGAAACTTGACAGACAAGTATAAAATTAAATAATCTAATTTCCTAACGTAAAATTTTCCAATTCCGGGTCGTCGCAAAATTTTGTCGACTTGACCCAAATGGACGCGAAAACGCGCAAACGGCGATGCGCCGCTAACTCGACGTTAAAAATAACGCCCCGACGTCATTAACACGCCATCACTGAATTAAACAAATACCGAAAAAATCAGGGGCGTTACAATCTACGGCCAGCATTCCAAGAGGAAGACATCTCCATTGGGTGAAGGAGAAGTGAACCCAGCTCTGAGAAGAAGATGGGCAGCGGTTAGAGGTAGTGACAGCCTCTGCATCCCGGAAGAAACCAAGGACTGAGCTCGGAGGAGGCGTGACGACCCCCCATTCTGACCACGATCCGCGGCGAGGCTTCTCATCTCGTGGTCTAGGAGGTGAGACCCAAGGTCTCGGCTCTTCACCATGAGGTCATCAACATAAACCTCCAAGTTTCTTCCCTTCTGCTCGCGGAAGACTCTGTCCATCATCCTTTGGTATGTGGCCCCTGCATTCTTGAGCCCGAACGGCATCATCTTATAACAGTAGCATCCATCCCCCGTGATGAAGGAGACATCATTGATGTCTCGGGGGTGCATGTGGATTTGATGGTAACCTGAAAAAGAATCTAAGAAAGACATCACAGGAAAACCGACGGCTAAGTCAACCAGCGCGTCGATTATAGGCAGGGGGTAACAATCCTTAGGGCATGATTTATTAAGTAAAGAAAATTCGATACACATCCTCCATTTACCTCCTCCCTTTTTCACCATAACGACGTTGGAGACCCAGCCTGGATACTGGATCTCCGATTCAAAGCCTGCCTGTAGGAGCTTGCCCACCTCCTCGCGGATGGGCCCTTCCAGCTTGTCGGCGATGGCCCTCCTCTTCTGGCGGATGGGGAGGGTGCCGGGGTCGAGGTTGAGGCGATGGCAAGCCACATCCGCGTAGATCCCGGGCATTTCCGCAGCGCTCCAAGCGAAGACGTCTACGTTCTTCTGTACGCAAGCCAGAATCTCCGCTTGATCTTCCGGGTTGAGACGTCCGCTGACCCGGACCTTCTCCACCACCCCCAGCCGGGTGGTGACCTCGAGCTCCACGACCTCGTCCACAGCCTCCAACCGGGACTGCTCTCCCCAAGCCCTCTCCTCCTCGGCACATGTGAGAGCCTGGGTTCCTTCCTCGACCTCCTTTTCTACCAACATCAGCTCCTCCGCCCCTCCCTCCTGGGCCTTCTCTTCTTCTTCCTCTCCTTCCGCCCGGGGTCCCTCAGCTACCCCTTCCTGGGCATGGACTTCATCTCCCGCCAACTTCTAGTCGGCTACCTCCTTACCTCCGGCTTCGGCCGCTTCCTCCATCATCTTATCCCATTCCTCCGCTTCTCCCATCCAGGAGATGGTGTTGACAACCATCACGTAGCACTGCCTTGCCACCTTGGGATCCCCCCTGATCCGCAACTGGACCCCTCCGTCGTTGAACTTAAGGCATTGATGAAAGGTGGAGGGGACACAGCGGAACGCGCTGATAAGTGGCCGTCCGAAGATGGCGCTGTAACTGCTTGGAGCGTCCACTATGACAAAACGACAGTTCCTGGACTGCCCGCCCAGGGTCACATGAAGTCTTACTCCCCCTTCCACTTCTTTCCTCTCCCCCGAGAATCCAAACAGAGGGCCATCCGAGGCCAACACCCTTCTAGGCTCCACCTCCATCCTGTCAAACGCCTTCTTGAAGATGACGTTGACCGAACTCCCATTGTCCACTAAGATTCGAGAGATGGTGAAGTTCTCGACCACCATCTGAATGACCAACGCGTCGCAGAATGGGTCCTCATAGCCCGGCATGTCCTTCTGGGTGAAAATGATTTTTTCAGCCGGGGGTGGAGCGGTGGATGTTGAAACTACGCTCCGGCGGTAGATGGTATGGAGGCTAGCCTTGCGGGTCGCCACCACCCCCACCCCCCCCATGGATCACGCCGATCCCTCCCCTATTCCCCACATCGTTTCTATCTTCACACCTTTCCTGATCCTCCTCTCGAGGTTCGACCTCCACGATCCTTACTGGCTGTAGCTGCTGTGGCGCGGGCGCTCTGCCTCTCTTCACTTCCAGGAACTCCGGGCATGTGTCCGTCAAGTGACCTTCCTCATCATGGAAGATACAATATGGCAACGTCACCTCCCCTGCATCGGCCTCCGCCACCCTATTCCTTCTCCTCCTAGCGGCTGCTGTTTCTACCTCGCCTCTCCTTCCTCTTCCTCTTCCCCGTTCAATTGCCATGGCCTGTTGGGGAGGGGGAGGCATCTGCATCGGACCTTGCTTCCACCCTAACTGGGGGGGTCTCCATTGACCTCCGACGTGGTTACCCCTTCCTGGGCCGTAACCCCTTCCCTGCACTTGCACCTCTCCGCCTTGCGGCCTCCATCCTCCTTCCGGGGCCCGGGGCTCTTCCCTTCTCCTGACCTCCTGTTTCCTCACCTCCGGCTCACTGAGCTTTGCTAGCCTCTTGGTGAGCTCTGGGTTGTCTTCTTCACTCGTGACTTCCTCCGACACCCTCTCCATCAGCTCCTCATAGGAGACGGGGGCCTTTCTTTTCAACGCCATCTTGAAGAAACTTTTTTTCAACCCGACCGTGAAGGCGAGTTGGAGTGCGAACCCAGGCATCTCCTGAGTGAGCTACACTTCCTCCTGGAACCGATCGGCATATTGAGCCAACGACTCCCTGGGTTCCTGCTTCACCTTGAAGAGGGAATCAGCGCCCTTCTTCCTCTTTTTTGAGGTCGAGAACCTCAGCAAAAAACTTCAGCGCAAATCCTCGAATGCGTAGATGGATCCTGCAGGGAGCTGATGGAACCAATCCCTGGCCTTCTCCTTGAGGGTAACGGCAAAGAGCCGACACTTGAAGGCATCTGACATCGGCCTGATGGAGACCGAGTCTTCGAAACTCTGCAGGTGCTGGACAGGGTTATCCCTACCGTTGTAGTACACCCGATCCCACTCTCCAAACCCCCCTGGGATGGGTGCGGAAAGAACCAACTCGCAAAAGGGGCTTCCCCCTCCTGTCACCCTTTCTGGCTCCACTCGCCCCCCAAGCTCTCTCGCTAGACTTGAGCTCGCCGGGACTACACTCGCGAGGGCGGCGCTCGACTGAACCACCCCGACCGTCGCCGCATCCTCCTAGCGCGCGCTCGCTTGCGCCGTGCTCGCTGAGACAGAGCTTGTCGGCACTGAGTTCGCCGGCCCGGCGCTCGCCGACCTCGGGCTCGCCGGACTAGCGAACAACACTCGCCCCTCCCTGTCCTGTCCTGATCCAATGGCAACTTCCTTTCCAGCCCTTCCCCCCGGGGCATTCTCACCCACCGTCGTTGGGGGAGGGGTCACCTCAGGTGTTGGGGTCACAAACTCGTTTCGCAGAGCTATGACCGTAAACCCCAAGGTATCGAGCACTTCCTTTCTGAAATCTGCGAGCATCCTGGCCATCGCCACCTGGGGTGTCTCGCCGAACTCCTCGCCTTGTTCTTCATCTCCCGCCATAACCTTTCTCTGGAACTTTCTTGAACCAGCCACGCTCCACGCTCACCGCACGAAAATGTTGAAATCGATTTCTCGGTCTCTCGTAGAGCTCGGGGCCCTCACCGAAATGAGGGGCGGCTAGCCCTTACTGATCCCTCGAGGAGGGTGGACGGAAGATTAAGAAATTGACTAAGACCTTAGTCAAAGCGAGGAGGTCCCTCCACTAACCCGGAAGATCGTTGAGCGCTTCCCCTCCCAAGCCAAAGTTGTGACTTGGGCACCTTGGAGAGCTCTGGAAATGCTAACCAAAGAAAGCCTAAGGAGAGGGAAGCTGAAGTGACCTCTCTCCAAAGGTGCCCTTAAGGTCCTATTTATAGATTTTCTGTTCTGGTCTGCAAATAACAGGATTCCGCCTTTTGATTTTACTATCCGCACCCCAAATGGGTCTGCTAACAGCCAAGCTCCACTGTTTGGAGAGGCTAAGGGCAGACCACCTAGGGTAAAAGGGTAAGTTGACCCTAATGATTTATGGATAAAGGATTGCGAGAACCTTACTGTCGGAGCTCTCGCATGTCTTCTCGCGGATCCTGCCCGTGGCGCCTCTTTTAGAGGGTCGCCTTGCGAGAACCCTGCTGACGGAGCTCTCGTGGGTCTTCTCGCAAATACTGCTCGGGGCGCCTCTTTTTGGGGGTCACCTTGCGAGGACTTCGCTGGCCCATTTTGGAGGTCTGCCGAGGTCTCATCGGCTGGGGGCCAATCTCGGCGAGGTCTGGATCTCGCAACTCCTGTCTCGCTCGATTTCCTTGCCTGCCGAATATCAGGGTTGTACATAGCTGATCCGAACCCTCCCATAGTAGTGGTGAATAGGTCGCCCCTCGGTGCACCGGGCTATGGAAAAGTGTCGTAACTTTGTGTGTACGGACTAGCTCAAATTGCTTGTCTAAGTTGAAATAGGACTTAGCGTGAGGGCGTAACTCAGGGAGTATGCCAAAGTGTGCCTTGAGAGCACAAAGCGGGTGGCTTGGTATGCCTCCGTTGGTGTTGGTTGCGGATATATATATATATTTATATATATATATATATATATGCTGCTGACTCTTACTTGCAGGGAAGGAGCACCGCCGCCCCGAGTTTGGGGTGGGGTCGTTATAAATCTTGGTCAGCTAAAGCTGACCGGTTACTTGTTTTCCCACCACTTGGTGGATTTGCTTATACAGGTCCCGGTGAGACTAGCGGGAGATAGCGGGCTGAAGCCCCTGCTGCTGTGCTGTGCTGGCCCTTGAAGGCCAAAGCTTTTGTTTACTTTTGTTCATTTGTGGCCGGCCTGCGTGCCGATGTCTGGAAGCCACCTATATTATGTAAACAAACATTGTAATTAACCTTTTATGTATTTCATTCCTAGTAACTTATGTGGACAATGCTATACACTGGTTTATAAATAAAATTATATGCTTCTGTTATGCGACTCTGTGCTGAGATAGTTATATCTTTAACTGTTAAATGCTAATTTTAGTACCGCGCTCTTTTGTTCATCTCATATGGCGTGTGGTACCGGCCGGACCTACTGTTATATGCTATGTAATAGGGAGGGTGTTACAAATTGGTATCAGCTATGGGTTTCGTTCCCTTTCCGTCCGATTCGTGGTCGAATTCTTTTAAGGGGTGGTGAGCACGTATGTGCGTCGCCTTTAACTCATGTAAATAACCAGTAATTGTCCATTTTAGGAATGAATTACATGTATCCGTGTAGCATTCTGATGGAACTTCTGTGTTCCTTTATTGCTTCATGCTATCTCTTAGTCGCTAATTATGTTTTGGGTACATATATAGGTGGCTGGGAGTGGAGCGGGGCCTTCTCGACCCCCTCGTTCGACTGCAAGTAGTGCACCAACTCCGGTGTCGACTCCTCCTTTGGCTGAAACTGTAAGGATGAACGCTGAGGCAGTATTTGCGATGTTCACGGCGCAACCAGGAGGGAACGTCCCTGGACAGCCTCCTATTCTGGGAGCGGCTCCAGTGCAGGCTCCAGCAGCCGAACCTGCGGTGGAAAGGCCAGTGCCGTTTAGGTCACGAAGAGCTCCAGATCAACAGCTGCAATACTTTTTGAGTTTCCACCCTCCCACGTTCATGGGGGCAGGAACCCTGACGCAAGCGGAGGATTGGCTATCAAGGGTGCGCAAAACCTTGAAGGCCACAGATACAGAGGAAGAGCAAAAAAGTTACTTTGGCAACCTTCCTATTGGATGGGGAAGCGCAGCTGTGGTGGGACGAGATGGAGTTACATCAGCTACCGGGACGGCAGCTGACAGATATCTCCTTTGATGAGTTTTTCAGACTGTTCTTGGCGCGGTATCTTCCACCGGCCCAACAGATAGAGATGGAAAATCAGTTCAACCGTCTGACTCAGGGTGATAGAATGATCGACGACTATCTACATGAGTTTACACGGTTGGGGCACTATGCAGGCGTGACATTTGCGGATGAAGCTCGTAAGACAAATCGGTTTTACGAAGGCTTGCGAGAAGAGTTGCGGTTCCTTCTGTCGGGGCCAATGACGCAGTGGTTTATGACCCTGGTCAACTCGGCTCGGTCTTTAGAGAAAGATATGAAACGGTCCCAAAGCAGGAAGGAGCTAGTAGTAGTCAAGCCAGAATTCAAAGTAGTGAGCTCGGCAAAGTCGGGATGAGGCAAATGGAAGAAAGTAGCGCGACCGTCTGGGTCAGCTCAATCTTCAGCATTTGGAGTGACTGGGCATCGCCCAATCATCTGTTACAACTACGGCAAGCCGAGACATATTGCTCGTGACTGTCATAGTGGGAAGAAGATAGTTGCGGCCTATGCGGCAGAGAAAGGGAAGGCGGCAGAGTCAAACGCATCCAACGTTGCTCCAGCCAAGACTAGAGTATACAACCTTGGCCAACAGGAGGCCATCAAACAGAGCGATGTGGTGACAGGTATGCGATAGTATAAAGTTTTTATTGCTTTTTATACTTCATACCTTATGCATTGCTTATTAACCATTAATGTACTAGGCTTTGTTCTGATCTTTAATTATCCGGCGAGGGCACTATTTGACACGGGTGATTCACAATCCTTTCTATCGGAGGCCTTCATACAACAACTTGGAGTGCCTTCGTCATTTAGACAGGAACGATTAGATGTGATGCTACCCAATGGGTGTTCGATGCGCGCGGATCGAGGTTTTGTGGTAAAGGTACGAATAGGGAGTCAAGACTTTGATTTGAAAGCACTTATACTCCCGCTTTCGGAGTTCGATGTAATCTTTGGTATGGACTGGCTGTCAGTGCAGTAGGCCTACATTGATTACACGTCTAAGGAGGTCACACTGGGGCGGAATACCGAACGTGCGACTACGTTTGCTGGTTTGCGTGGATCGAGCAAGACACTGATGTCTGCTGTCCACGTGGTCAAGGCGGTTCGGCAAGGCGCAGAGTTATGTGTTGTGCTAGTGGGGGCTGCAAAGCCTCAACCCAGTTTGAGTGATGTTCCTGTGATTTCAGAGTATCCAGATGTGTTTCCGAAAGATCTTCCTGGGGCGCCACCTCAGCGAGAGATTGACTTCACGATAGAGCTGGTGCCAGGTGCCAAACCTATGTCATGCTCTCCGTACCGAATTGCACCAAAGGAGATGGCGGAGTTGAAGGTTCAATTACAGGAGTTGCTAGAGCAGGATTATATACGTCCAAGTACATCTCCTTGGGGTGCTCCGGTCCTTTTTGTGAAGAAGAAGGACGGAAGTCTGCGTCTAAGCATTGACTACCGAGAATTGAACAAGCTGACCGAGAAGAACAAGTATCTGATTCCTCGAATCGATGACTTGTTTGATCAGCTAGTGGGGTCAACTGTGTACTCAAAGTTAGATCTCAAGTCCGACTATTACCAGTTGCGAATTCAGGATTGTGATATCCCCAAGACAGCATTCAGTACTCGCTACGGACACTACGAGTTTACAGTGATGCCATTTGGATTGAAGAATGCACCGTCAGTATTTATGGATTTGATGAATAGGACCTTTCGTGAGTACCTTGATCGGTTTGTCATTGTCTTCATTGACGATATCTTGGTGTACTCTCAGTCTGAAGAAGAGCACGCGATACATTTGCGCGAAGTTTTGGAAACCCTGCGACGTAGTCAACTATTTGCCAAGTTCTCTAAGTGCGAGTTCTGGCTAACCTCAGTGGCGTTCCTTGGTCATGTTGTTAGTGGCGAGGGTATCGCAGTGGATCTGGCAAAGATTGATGCAATCCAGAAGTGGCCTGTTTTTGCGACAGTAGCGGAAGTCAGGAGTTTCCTTGGACTTGCCGGCTACTATCGGCGCTTCGTGGAGAACTTTTCGCGGATCGCTCTACCTCTCACCACCTTGACGAGGAAGGATCAGAAGTTCGTTTGGTCACCGGAGTGTGCACGGGCTTTTGAGGAACTGAGAAGGCGTCTGACCTCAGCACCAATTCTGTGTTTACCATCTGGTGCAGAGGGTTATGAAATTTACAGTGATGCGTCAGGGAGCGGCTTAGGCTGCGTACTTCTTCAGCATGGTCAAGTGATAGCTTATGGATCTGGACAGTTGAAAGTGCATGAGCGGAACTATCCGGTCCACGACTTGGAATTGGCGGCCGTGATCTTCGCTCTAAAGTTGTGGCGGCACTACTTATATGGTGTGAAAGTTGACATCTTTACAGACCATAAGAGCCTTAAATATCTGTTACATCAGAAGGAGCTCAATATGCGACAACGAAGGTGGATGGAGTTCCTGGGGGACTACACTTTTGACATACATTATACTCCAGGAAAGGGGAATGTCATCGCAGATGCTTTGAGCAGGAGGGCTTATGCACAGGCCAACTGGATTCAGATGTATGATCCACGTCTGATCAGGGACTTGGAAGCCTTGGAGATCTCCTGTGTGGAGAGGAGTTCTAGTGCGAGTGCGTGCTTAAACTGGACGGAGGTGCAGTATGACCTCGCAGACAGAATACGACAGGCCTTGGAGCTTGATTCGAGCATGCAACGCTATTTAGCAGAATCTGGGGTTGGGACTACTGCAGAATTTGTATTCGACGACGGTCTGATGTGGAAAGACGGTCGTTTGTGCGTCCCAAATGTTGGTAAGTTGCGGGAGGAATTGATGTACAAAGCGCACTTTACAAAATACTCAATTCACCCAGGGAGCACAAAGATGTACCAAGACATGAAAAAGCTGTTTTGGTGGCCAGGATTGAAGAAAGACGTCGCCTTGTACGTGGCAAAATGCAAAACTTGCGCACTAGTGAAGGCGGAATGTCAGAAACCTGGAGGTTTCCTGAAGTCGTTGCCTATACTAGAATGGAAATTTGATGACATTTCGATGGATTTCGTGCACGGTTTGCCGAGATCACAGAGTGGGAATGATGCCGTATGGGTGATCGTGGATCGCTTGACGAAGGTAGCCCACTTTATTCCAAACCGGAAGGACGATTCAGTTGAAAAGTTGGCAAAACTTTATGTAGATAGCATTGTCCGATTGCACGGTGTGCCCCGTAGCATCGTCAGTGACCGAGATGGGCGCTTTACTTCCAAGGATTGGAGGCTAATCCACCAGTTGTTAGGTACAAAGCTGAAGTTTAGCACTGCCTTCCACCCTCAGACGAATGGACAGACTGAACGTACGAACAGAACTTTGGAGGATATGCTCTGAATGTGCGTCCTGGATTTCGGTAAAAAGTGGGATGATCATCTCTACATGATCGAATTCGCTTATAAAAACAGCTATCAGGCAAGTATAAAGATGGCACCCTTCGAGTCCCTCTATGGTAGAGCTTGTCGCACTCCCTTATCTTGGGCTGAGACAGGTGAAACGAAGCTGTTTAAGCGAAAAGAAGTCGAAGAGGCAACTGCGGCGATTCAAACAATCTGAAATAGATTGTTGATTGCACAAGATAGGCATGCAAAGTACTACAATGGCAAGCACAGAAACGTCGAGTTCGCCATGGGCGACTGGGTTTATCTAAAGATCAAACCTTTCAAGGGTGTGTCCAGGATTCGACGCTTGAAAAAGCTGAGTCCAAGATACCTTGGACCGTTTGAGATACTGGAACGTGTTGGCGAAGCTGCCTATCGACTCGCTCTTTCGACAGAGTTGAGTGGTTTGCACGATGTGTTCCACATATCAGTGTTAAGGAAAGCTGTACCAGAGCCTAGCCAAGTGCTTGTAGCTAGTCAGGTGCCGATCGATGATGGGCTGAAGACGCTGGTCACGCCTATTTGCATCGAAGACACTGATGTCAAACAGCTGCGGAATAAATTGATCAAAATGGTCAAAGTCCGCTGGAACAACTGCGGCCGTGAGGAACTTACATGGGAGCGCGAACAAACTATGCGTGAGGAGTTCCCCGAGTTGTTTCGTTGAGGTACAAGTCGTATTTTGTATCTTTTTGATTATTTGCACTGTTAGGATTTCGGGACGAAATTCTTTTAAGTGGGGAAGAATTGTAAGACCCCAAATTTCATGTGCACACAAAATCAAAGTGAGTTGAAGTCTTGGAGCTAGCGCCAGGTGCTAGTGCTAGCGCTGCCGGTAGCGTCCCTAAGCGGTACCGACTTTGTCGCTAGCGCCAGCTCTAGCCCCTAGCGCCGGCGGTAGCAGGAAATTCTTATATACCTCAAAATCCGACTCTTCAGCTCATTTTCTCTGAGAGCCTTTGCTGTTCTGAGGGCAGAGAGCTAGGAGCAGGGAAGGATATCCGTTGGAGTTGAGTTTTCGTCGTGCTAGGAGGGATTTGTGAAGAAGCGTCTGCTTGAGTGTGCCACCGCAGATTCCGGCCATTTCTCTCTCAGTTCTATGGCGCCAAAACGACCAACTAGGGTAACGATTCTCCTCCCTAGTCTTTGGACATGCGCGTCCTTTGATTTCCATGTTTTAGAAGACTTCTACTAATTAGTAGATCGGATCTTCCGGTGGGTTGAAGTGATTCCCCCATAAATTGCATATAGAGTCCGGAATGGAACTACGGGCATAGGCATGCTGTGTGAAGCCCATCTGGACAGTTCGAGCCGGATTGGTGATGTTTATCGCGTGGAGAAGACTCCATGTATATGCTGTGGTTTGGGTCTTCTGTACTGTTTTGTACAGCAAATTATCCTGGAGGTGTTTCCCAGGCAATACCCAAAGTTTGGTAGCAGAACTGAGTTCTGTTACTAGCGCCGGTGGTAGCTCCAGGTGAGCTAATAGTGTTGTTATCTGGAGGTGTTTTCCCAGAGGTTGCAGAACTGACTTCTGTTACCAGTGTCGGGCAGAACTAGGTTCTGTTGCTAGCGCCGGGCGCTAGCGTTAGCGCTGGCGGTAGCGCCCAGCACACAGATTGTGTGTTTCCGTGCTACCAAAAGTCCTGGGGACTGGATATGTAGTAGGAGAAGCTGTGGAATTTGCAAAGCCCATCTTTAAGGGATGGGTATTAGGTGAAGCTTACCCGTATCGTGCATAGTTGAATCGTGGTATTTGAGCACGGGCCTAGCTGATCCGAACCCTCCCATAGTAGTGGTGAAGAGGTCGCCCCTCGGTGCACCGGGCTATGGAAGAGTGCCGTAACTTCGTGTGTACGGACTAACTCAAATTGCTTGTATAAGTTGAAATAGGACTTAGCGTGAGGGCGTAACTCAGGGAGTATGCCAAAGTGTGCCTTGAGAGCACGAAGCGGGTGGCTTGGTATGCCTCTATTGTTGTTGGTTGCGGATATATATATATATATATATATATATATATATGCTGCTGACTCTTACTTGCAGGGAAGGAGCATCGCCACCCCGAGTTTGGGGTGGGGTCGTTATAAATCTTGGTCAGCTAAAGCTGACCGGTTACTTATTTTCCCACCACTTGGTGGATTTGCTTATACAGGTCCCGGTGAGACTAGCGGGAGATAGCGGGCTGAAGCCCCTGCTGCTGTGCTGTGTGATGCGATAATTTCGGCAAGTGCACCGGTCGCGCAAGTAATAAAAATGGGGAAAATCCCCGAGTGTCGGTCTCTTGAGGAACACAGTAAGGTGGAGTTTAATATCGAGGAAGGACTTGAGATCGAAGTCCTGCGGTAGGCGGAATGCGAACGAAAGGGGCTTTGAGGTTTGCAAATACAAGGAAATACTACGCCTACTCCTATGCAATGTCGCTATGCAGAGCGTCGATTGGAGGGAGGGAGACTAGGCAGGCCTTGAGCGCGCTGCATCGCGAGGGCGGATGGACGAGTAGGCAAGTGAAATGAGGGTCGCAAGCACCTCTTCGACGAGCACACCACTAGCAATTGCTAGTGCGGCACCGGACATGGTGGTGGAGCGGAAAACCGATGGGGGCGCACCTCATTAACACAAATGAACAAATTGATTTCATAAACATGAAATAAACAATACTAAACATGATTCATAGTGTTCGTCATCAAGATAAAGAGAATACAACAAATATAACCACACAAGTAGAAGAAAAAGGCAAGAAATACGACCGAATCCGGAGTCTCGTTGTAGATTCACGGTAGGAAGCACCGGGTTGTCAATCCGCGTCCTAGCTCGGTCCCAACTGCGTCCGGGGTAGAGGAGGGCTGTCACACCTCCCAATGGACCCGTCTTCTCCAGCGATTTACCATCCGGTCACGTCTAGTGCGAAGAACTTCTTTCTTAGCGATCAAAATGAGTGTAGAATCTCTTCTTTCAAGCCCTTGGATGATGGAGGAGGCCTAGGGGGTGAAAAACCTCTGGAAATGGCGAAAACGGCGGACTGAACGGAGTCCAAATGCGTGATCCCCGACCTAATACGCGAACAGGTCATTATATAGGCGCTGAATTAAACAGTGCGCACGATCATTGGCGCACGACCAGTGGTCATGCGCACTAGAATCCTGTGATCGTGCGCCTGTCTGGGTGGAACCTGCAAGACACGAAATTTATAAAATAAAATGTTCGCACGCCCAGTGGCGCACGACCGGTGGTCGTGCGCACTGGAGTTGATGGTCGTGCGCACTACAGCAAACAGAACTCGGAAATTAAATGGTAAGTGCGCACGAGCAGTGGCGCACGACCGGTGGTCGTGCGCACTGGCATTGATGGTCGTGCGCACTGCACCAAACAGAACTCATGAAAAAGGTGTTAAGTGCACACGATCAGTAGCGCACGACCAGTGGTCGTGCGCAATAGAACCGGCGATCGTGCGCAGTGTTCCTGTGCAGAATTGCACCGGGAACACTTGCACGACTCCTATTCCAGGCGCAACCACAAATCTAGCCACTGAAAGTGGCACTTAACAGCGCATGAAAATTACTAAAGACAATAAGCATAAAATCACACCAAAGTGGGCCTAGAAGTGCACCTAGCATGGAGTATCAAATATAAGCTATAACAAGGCTATTGTGCGGTGAATTGACTAAATAACGTCCCGGATGAGTCCATAAATGTGTATATGATCAGGACTCATCACTGTGCTGGCCCTTGAAGGCCAAAGCTTTTGTTTACTTTTGTTCATGTGTGGCCGGCCTGCGTGCCGATGTCTGGAAGCCACCTATATTATGTAAACAAACATTGTAATTAACCTTTTATGTATTTCATTCCTAGTAACTTATGTGGACAATGCTATACACTGGTTTATAAATGAAATTATATGCTTCCGTTATGCGACTCTGTGCTGAGATAGTTATATCTTTAACGGTTAAATGCTAATTTTAATACCGCACTCTTCTGTTCATCTCATATGGCGTGGGTCCCGGCCAGACCTACTGTTATATGCTATATAACAGGGAGGGTGTAACACTTATGGTCACCGACATTGATGGATTTCAATGTAGGTTCTTCCGAGCACCGATCTTGGGCAATGCTCACCTTAGCGATAGTCTACTTTCTTCCTACACATGACCGGATGATTCACAATTATTCAATTTTTGTGTAATTTAATATATAAATATGTTCCTAGAAAATCACAGACTAATATGTATATTTAGAAATTCCTTCTACTGTATTTCTATGTGCGCGAGCATGCGACTTCGCATGGTACTCTGTATGTTCAATTACTAAGTTGGCTAGTCTTTTTCTCATCTGCCTAAAAGATGGTTTGCTCGGGACGAGCAAACAGTTAAGTCTGGGGGTGTGATGAGTCTGATTTATATAGTATTTTTCGGACTCATCTGGGCTAGTTTTCATGCACTTGCACTTCACTTTTAGTTCATTAATATTTATATTTCACTGGTTCACTCTTGTCACGCGTCTTCTGGTATGCTCACTTGCTGAGCATTGGGTACCATCTTCCCTTAGCTCTATTTTGAATTTCATAGCCATATATTGTGTTGGATTGTTTAGTTTATGTCTGGGGGAGAGTTGTTTTATGTACCCACTCACGTGCACTATTGCATAGCATACTAGAAGCTTTTATTAAAGATTTTTTATTCATTTTCTTTGCACACCACAACACCCACTTGAGCGTGTACTTAGTCGTAGGCGCGTATCGAGCATAACTCATTTCCTTTGTGTGATTGGGAAAATCATTGTGCTGGCGTTTAAATTATGTAGTGGAGTAAAATGTTGACTCCGGTGTTCCTAGTCAAGTACTCATGTTAGTATGGGGATTTGTGTAGATTAGATTTCTTTTTATACTTTTAGTTTTATGCAGGTCTTTTTGTGTAAATATTGTTTACTCTACTCAAATGGTGAATCTGGTGTGAATCAAGAGGTAGCATATGGATGTGTGTGAACTCTTGCTAGACGCGTATTGCTCGAGCCGAGAGGATGGATAATCTTTCTCGGTGGCTAAGAACATGTCCCAAGAGATTATTAAAGCATAGGCATAGGATAGTTCTTTTGCGTGAGAATGACGTAGGCCATCATTTTGGCCCGATTGAGCCTTTGTGCCATTCCTAATATCTTCCCTCGCTAGCCCCTTTGTGCCTACCCAATTCTCTTGGTTCAGCTCCACATATACCTCACCAAAGCCTCAAAGACAATCCTAGTAGCACACCCAAATGCGAGCATTTTGTTTAGATTTTAATTCGGTGGTGTTGATTGTGGAAATATAATGTGAAGATGTGGATGTGTTCATTGAATATGTGCTAAAAAGAAAAGAAAGAAAAAGAAAGAAAAAATATATATTGATTGATAAAAAAATGTTGAAATAAGAAAAATTCTAAATTGAATATTATTTGAAATATTGGGAATTGGTGGTGGACACACCCAAGTTGCGAAAGTCTAAGTCTGGGGGTGTGGTGTACTTGCATTCGATGTTGGTGTGCAGGGAGTTGTAATAAAACTCATTTAGGTTTAGGTGTACCAAGCCTTCGTATTTATCTTTTTTTACCTCACCATAACCCAAGCCCCATTTAAAACCTAAAGTCCTACTGACTCGCGCTATGAACCAATCTAGTGTTGTGGAGTGAATGTGACCGGGAGAGCTTATGGTCAATGACATTGATGGATTTCTTGGGAGGTTGTGCCGAGTCCTACTCTTTAGCAATGCGTCTCTTAGCGATTATTTTTTCTTTCTCCCTATGCGTGATTGGATGATTCACCTGTTGAAATTGTTGAAGTGAAGTGGAAGGTGACCGGCGGTCTGACTTGTGGAGACCGCAGAGACCGCGCGGTCTGTGTTGGTGATCTGCCGGTCTGGCATGGCGGTCTGGTTCTGCCGGTCTGCTGTTTGACCGGTTTGTTCCTGGTTGTTGCGGTCTCTTCCCGGGTTGTTCTGCTTGGTTTGTCTATATCCTTTGTAGAAGACCGGGCGGTCTGTTCTGGTGTAACCGCTGTGATCGGGAGGTTTGTGCTGGGCGATCTGGCGACTTGTCTGAAGTCGGCCAGATGTTCCTTGTTTGCTCTTGGCCATCTAAGGAAGGAGTATCTTGTATCCGCGCGGCTTGTGTGCAGTCTGCCTGCTGATTTGCGGTCTTGGACGGAAGGTTGTCCAAGTGGTGTGATCGCGCGGTCTGCTCTGTGAGACCGCTGGCGATCTGGCAGGTGGTGATTGTACCTCTCTTGCAGCGGCAACGACATCTGTCTTGTCGCCTATAAATAGGGGTGCATGGCCCGTCATTCAGAACGAGAACTGTAAGAACTAGAGTCTGGGTTATTTCGTGCGGTCTCATCTTTGAGGTCGAGCGGTCTCAGAAGCGAGTTGACTGTTTGTTGTGTTTGCAGGTTTGCGGTCAGCAGGTTGCGGTCTCCTTCCTTGGTGTTTCCCAGCGGCTTGAATAAACAGTTCGACAGCAGCTTGTCTGCAAACTGGTTTATGATTGTTCTTGTGATGTTCGAAGCGAGCTCAGCGATCAGGCGACCTTCAGCGGTTAGGCGATCCGAGTTGCGGTCTGGAGACAGCTTCTGTTCTTTGTTCAATAAGCTTCAGTTCGTGCGATCTGAGGTGGCGTCTTGCAGTACGGTCTGAGGTGGCGGTCTGAAGTCATCTTGGCTGTTTTCTTTTCGTGCAGTCTCATGTCAAGCCGGGCGATCTCTAAAGTTCGGCGGTCTGTGCGGTCTGTGCGGTCTCTGCTTGTCAAGCCGCCAGTTTTTTTTTGGCTGTGTTTTGTTCTTCTCCCCTCCGTGATTCTTATGAATCATGTCTCGCCATGTATACCTCGCACTGTAATCAAGTATTATGATTCAATAAAGCTTTGTGTTGCTGTGTGGCATATTGTGGTTGTTTGGCTATAACTCCTGCTTACTCCTAAACGATTCAAATCAAAAATTTTAACATGGTATCAGAGCGAGGTTGTTGGAGTGGATAAGCAGTGATCAACTTGAGTTGCCTTCGTCTCTGTGAAGAAGGGACCACATAGATTGCCATGGAAGGTGGATACGCAAGAGGGCTTGGTATTGAACTCCTCACATCGACTAATTACAAGAAATGGAAGTCGTGTATGGAGAGTTACTTGCTTGGCGAGGATCGATGAGAGATAGTTGGAGGAGAAGACACATAAGAAGTGTTTTTGGCAGGAGATAATATGGCAGAGGTGAGACTTTGGAGGAGGACTAATGCAAAGGCAGAGTTCACACTCAAGAGGGCAATCTCAACAGAGCTATTCGATCACATCATTGGATGTAAATCTGTTGCTGAGATTTGGACATCTTTGGATGGGCTGTTCAATAAGAAGAATATAGCTCAGATACAGTATCTTGAAAATGAGTTGGCGAAGGCCTCTCAAGGTGATCTTTCTATTTCTACCTTCTTTCTCAAGATGAAGAACCTCAAAGCAGAGATTTCTGTATTGGATCCTGATGAGCCCATCTCGGAGGCAAAACTGAAGAGGCATATCATCCGCGGGTTGCGGAAGGAGTATCTTGCCTTTGTGACATCAGTTTAGGGTTGGGCAAATCAACCATCTCTGTTGGAGCTGGAGAACTTACTTGCTTCACAAGAAAGTTTGGCAAGACAGATTGTAACAACCCGCCCCGATCACCACACCAGAGGTCTGACCTATAGTCCACCACCTCTGATGGGCCGACTAAACGTGGTTGGACAAGGACTGCAGTCTGGTGCACCCCACCCATGCCTGAGCCAGTTTCTCAGCTACAGTGGGATGTTGATGGCGTGTCTCGATCCCCCGCCACCCTTGATAAGGCACCTTCAACAGTCCTCATCACCAACTGAGCTGCAGCTCAGTTGGTGATGAGGACTGTTGAAGGTGCCTTATCAAGGGTGGCGGGGGATCGAGACACGCCATCAACATCCCACTGTAGCTGAGAAACAGGCTCAGCCATGGGTGGGGTGCACCGGACTGCAGTCCTTGTCCAACTGCGTTTAGTCGGCCCATCAGAGGTGGTGGACTATAGGTCAGACCTCTTGTGTGGTGATCGGGGTGGGTTGTTACAAAAAAGTGCACTTTTTATGTAACGGCCCTGGCCCGACCCCTATCAAGGCTTTAATGGGACCCGACAGGCACCGCTACAGGGCTGTAGCCCAGACACCCCAACGCCTCCCTGGCCTGTTTCACAGCACAGTGCGTTGTTGATGGCGGGATTCGATTAAAGCCTTGATAGGGGTCGGGCCAGGGCCGTTACATAAAAAGTGCACTTTTTTGTAACAACCCGCCCCGATCACCACAGCTCAGTTGGTGATGAGGGCTGTTGAAGGTGCCTTATCAAGGGTGGCGGGGGTTCGAATCCCTCCATCAACAAGGCACTGTGCTGAGAAACAGGTCAGAGATGCGTTGGGGTGTCTGGGATGCAGCCCTGTAGCGGTGCCATGTTGAGTCGGCCCACTGGCGATGGGCTATATGCTAACCAGTGTGGTGGTCGGGGCTGGGCCGTTACATAAAAAGTGCACTTTTTATGTAACGGCCCTGGCCCGACCCCTATCAAGGCTTTAATGAGACCCGACAGGCACCGCTACAGGGCTGCAGCCCAGACACCCCAACGCCTCCCTGACCTGTTTCTCAGCACAGTGCGTTGTTGATGGCGGGATTCGAACCCCCGCCACCCTTGATAAGGCGCCTTCAACAGCCCTCATCACCAACTGAGCTGCAGCTCAGTTGGTGATGAGGGCTGTTGAAGGCGCCTTATTAAGGGTGGCGGGGGTTCGAATCCCGCCATCAACAACGCACTGTGCTGAGAAACAGGCCAGGGAGGCGTTGGGGTGTCTGGGCTGCAGCCCTGTAGCGGTGCTTGTTGGGTCCCATTAAAGCCTTGATAGGGGTCGGGCCAGGGCCATTACATAAAAACTGTCACAACCCGTATTTTCCCGAAATAATTTATATTATCAGAGCGAAGGGGAAAACACGCGTCATGATGCCACGTCCTGTAGGGGACAACTACAGACGTTCAGGCGAGCACTTACACGGCCTTTTTCTTTACAAACAGGTACAAATTAATAAAAGGATTATCTTTTAAGGTTTATTTAATTTGGGTTAGGAGACCGTGTCCCTCGGCCCTGCGGTTTACTAAGTCGCGTTTTATAAAAACATGCGTATACAACGGAAGAAAATAGGTTCATTTTATTCCTAACGGCGCTGGAGACTAGAGAAGTCCCCAGGGCGATCGCCGGTCTAAATTTAGTACATAATAAATAAATATCATTTTATTTTGGTTTACGTTTTGCAAATATGTGATACTTAAAAGTAAGTGCAACAAACAGTTAAAAGATCAACTTCTTATAATTCTAAAAGAAACTGCTATAATATACATCAAAATAAGCTTTTCCCAGAGTGTATAATCACAAACTAACCAAGTAGCAGTAAAGGAAGCTAGCAGCAGCATCAACAAGTAAACTAAGCAAAACCCACACGGGCGTCAACAACTGACACGAACCCGCAGGGAGAAGGGTCCACAGTCCAGAAGGAAACTATAAAAAAAGAAACAGAATCCTTACCCACAAGAGAGGGAAGGCCTCGACGGAGGACAGAACGACCCCGCTCAAACAACGGCGGCAACTACAAACCTGAACCTGAGGCATCCATAAGAAAAGAATGCCTCAGCCCAAAGGGTGCAAGAAAACAGCATAGTTAAAAGTAAGAGCAGGAGAAGTAACAAGTGACATGTCCAAGCTGAAGGGGGTATATAAATACATATATATATACATATACACATATATATAACTATATATATACGCTTATATAAAGACTTCAGTAATAGAAGGTTAGGAAGATCCCGCATAGAACCAGCCCGATAAGCAAGAGCATGACTAAACTTGGCATATAGTGCAAAAATGGACCAGTGGTGGCGGACCCAAAACACTGTCACTATCCACTCACATAAAGGGGACATTCACCCCAACTAAAACAAAGGCACCACGGTGGTGGTCTCATCGCCCCACCAACCACTATTAACAGAACTATGATGGAGGACCCCATTGTTCCTTATACCCATCATTCCAATGCAAACAAGTCCATCAATATTTAGCCAAGTAAATATGCAGAAGTAGCCAAGTAAAACATGATCTAGAACAAAATCAACCAGAATAAACCATCAAGGATTAGCCCAGGATCGGGACAAGCTAGACATATCGCGGCTAGCATATAAAAGAGGGATAGAAGGATTCACCCAACCATTGCAGCTAGCATATAATAAAATAGGACCAATTAAGTGCCGAGGAGTTAGCAAATAGAACCCCGCGTATAACCAAGATAAGCCCGAAATAAATATTAACAGGGACTTGGAGAAACTACTAGCACATCCCAACATAAATGTTAACAGGAATTGGAAAAAAAAAGAAAACAGCTAGCACGAGCCCCTAATTAGTGATGACATAACTAGGAATGAATTGCTAGCATACACCCCAACCAACTGCAATACAATAGGTTTAGCCAAACAAAGCCCCAATAAATTTGCATCAGGCTAGGCAACAAAACACCAATAAACCAAGTAATTTTAGCATACAATAGCCAATTCGATTTGCATTAGGAATCAGCTAAGAGAACCAGGAGGAATCCAAAATAGCTGCAATGTTAAAATCAAGGGGGTGATTTCCTCAGGAAAGCCCAAAAGAACTCACCCAGCCACATCGCAGTTAGCATAATAGAGAGGGCCACAATAATTGATTTCACCTTTAGCAGCTAACATATAAGAGAGGGCCAAAATAAAAGGATTACTCCAACCTTAGCAGCTATCATATGAGAGAGGGCCAAGATAAAAAGGATTACTCCAACCTTAGCAGCTATCATATGAGAGAGGGCCAAGATAAAAAGGATTTCCCCAACCTTAGCAGCCATCAAAGAGAAATTTCGAGCAACAAAAGAAGCAGCCGGAATTAAAGAAGTTAAGAGGAAGGAAGGGGAAGTGTTTTCTTGCCTCGGATCAACCGGCGACCCGCCAAATCGCGGCAATCTCGACGAGGGCCGTCTGATAGCTCAGCCCCGGCGATGAAGACAGGGCCCAGCAACCTCCCAAAACTCCTCCGACGGCCTACGCCACCGACACCCGGCGAGGTCGGCGAAAACCATAGCTCGCCTCTATCTCCCACTCGAAAAAGATTGAAGCCATCGGGGGACGGGGAGAAATGAAGAAGGGAAAAGCTGGAGCCATCGAAAAAAGGACCCGCCTCTATCTCCCAAAACCACCAGCATGCACATCCATATATTCTAAAAAAGAAAAAATCTTACACCTGTACATACCAAATATATGTATATAATGTATATACATATATATATATATTGTTTTGTTTAAATCCATACAATGAAACCCTATGTATGCATATATATCTATATTTGAGTATGATTACTCATATATAAACTTTTATACATGAATATAGCGATATATATACCCACTTGAATCTGCATAATTGACTCCCCCTAGAACCAGCTCGCCGGACGGAGACGACGTTTCCGAAACGGTAACGCCCTTTCGCCTTGACGCCTCGAATTAAATATTTAGTTTTAAAATTAATTATTACAAATTCCGCGCTCGATTAAAGTAATTTATAAGAAAAACCCGGGGCGTTACAGTCACCCCTCCTCACAAAAAGTTTCGACCCGAAACTTTGCAGTGACAATCCAAAACGAGGAAAGCACGAAAAAGAAAAGCACGAAGAGAAAGAAAACTCGAGAGGCGAAAACTCACCGGGGAATCTAGTCGAAAAGGTGAGGATAGGACTCCTTCATAGCTGACTCTAGATCCCAGGTCGCACCCCGAACATCCTGATTGTCCCAGAGGATCTTGAGCATAGGAATGGTCTTCCTCCGCAACACTCGATCCTGCCTTTCCAAAATGCGAACGGGCTGCTCTAAAAACGATAGATTAGGCTGCAGCACTGGCACAGAATCTAGAACATGACGATCGCTGCGGACACACTTGCGCAACTGGCTCACATGGAAAACGTCGTGCACGCCGGGGAAAAAGGCAGGTAACAACAACCTGTACGCAGAAACCCCGATGCGCTCGATGATCTCGAATGGGCCTACATATCTGGGGTCCAGCTTGTGGATCTTTCCAAACCTCTTGACGCCTGCCATCGGGGACACCTTAAGGAACACCATGTCCCCCACTGCAAACTCCAGATCACTCCTACGCCGGTTTGAGTACTTCTCATAACGCTCCTGAGCTATCCGCAGTTTCTCTCTGATCTGCGTCACAGCAAAACTCATCTCCTCCAAAGCCTCAGGACCCAGAACAGGCTTCTCGCTCACTTCAGCCCAAAATAGCAGAGTCCGACATCTCCTCCCATACAGCACCTCAAACGGAGCCATCTGCAAGCTCTCCTGGTGGCTATTATTGTACGCGAACTCCATGAGCCCAAGGCGTTCATCCCAAGCTCCCCCATGCTCTAGAATATAGCACCAGATCATATCCTCCACGATCTGATTAACCCTCTCCGTCTGCCCATTCGTCTGCGGATGATAGGCTGTAGAATACCTGAGATCGGTGCCCAAGGCCCCTTGCAGACTCTGCCAAAAACGAGAGGTATACCTGGAATCATGGTCAGACACTATGCTCGCTGGAACCCCATGCAGCCTGATGACCTCCTGCACATACAGAGATGTAATCTTCTCCATCGAATAACTAGTCTTGTACGACACGAAGTGAGCACACTTGGTCAACCTGTCAATGATGACCCACACTGCATCATGCCCCCGCGGAGATCTCGGCAATCCAGTAATGAAATCCATAGAGATGCTCTCCCACTTCCACAGGCGAATATCCAACGGCGACAACTTGCCCCCAGGCCTCCTCTGATCCGCCTTGACGCGCTGACAAGTGTAGCACTGCGCCACGAATCTCGCAATATCGCCCTTCATGCTAGGCCACCACACAATCTGCTTCAGGTCGCGATACATCTTGGTAGAACCAGGATGATAGGATAGGCTGGAGTCGTGAGCCTCCTCACAAATCTTTGCCCGAATCTGCTCCACCGCTGGTATGCACAGCCTGCCACGGAACCTCAAAGTACCCTCCGCATCAATCGAGAAATCTGGCAACTCATCTCTCTCAGCCCTGCTCCGGAGGTGCTGCAAATCCAGATCATCCTTTTGGTGCAACCTCGCCAAAATAATCCAAGATGGCTCCTCAACCTCCAAACGAGACGGACCACCACTGGGCTTCACCGTGATGCTCATCAGAAAGAACTCCTCCACCAGGGACTGCACAGAGAGTCCGAAAACAGAAGCTGACTTCCTGCTTAGGGCATCCGCCACTACGTTTGCCTTGCCAGGGTGATAGAGAATCTCCACATCATAATCGGCCACGTACTCCATCCACCGACGCTGGCGCAGGTTCAGCTCTCGCTGCGAGAACACGTAAATCAGGCTCTTGTGATCTGAGTAGATCTTGCACTCCACTCCATACAAGAGATGCCTCCACAGCTTCAAGGCATATATCACCGCAGCAAACTCCAAGTCATGCGTCGGGTAATTCCGCTCATGCACCTTTAGCTGTCGCGACCCGTATGCAATGACCTTGCCCTCCTACATGAGGACACAACCAAGGCCTAACAGTGAAGCATCGACATAGACCTGGAACTCCACTCTCTCAACCGGGAGAGGCAAAGTCGGTGCGGAACACAGCCTCCTCTTTAAATCCTGGAAGGCCTCCTCGCACTGCTCGCTCCAATCGAAAGCCGCTTCCTTCCGCGTCAACTTGGTCAGAGGCACGGAAATGCCTGAGAAACCCTCCACAAACCTCTGATAGTAGCTAGCTAAACCCAGGAAACTGCGGATCTCCTTCGGCGATGACGGCCTCTTCCAGTCCAAAACAGCAGCGACCTTCGCTGGGTCCACAGAGATGCCACTCTTGCCCACCACGTGACCCAAAAAGGATACTTCCGAAAGCCAGAACTCGCATTTGCTCAGCTTGGCATACAACTTGTGTGCCCTCAAGGTAGACAGCACCAACCGCAAATGTCGAGCATGCTCCTCCTCGCTCGAAGAATAGATCAGCACATCGTCAATGAAGACCACTACGAACTGGTCCAGAAAATCCCGGAATACCCTGTTCATCAGGTCCATGAAAGCCGAGGGCGCATTCGTCAGCACAAAGGACATCACTAGGAACTCGAAATGTCCATAACGCGACCGGAAAGCAGTCCGCGGAACGTCTGAGTCGCGAATCCTCAGCTGATGGTAACCGTACCGGAGGTCGATCTTCGAGAACACGCAGCTACCCTGCAACTGGTCGAACAAGTCATCAATCCGTGGGAGCGGATACGTATTTTTGATAGTGACCTTGTTCAACTCTCTGTAATCGATGCAAAGCCTCATAGACCCATCCTTCTTCCTCATGAACAGAATCGGCGCGCCCCAAGGCGACGAACTTGGCCTAATAAAACCAAGCTGAAGGAGCTCATCCAACTGAGTGCGCAACTCCTCGAACTCCCGCGGTTCCATACGATAGGGTGCCTTCGCAATAGGGCGGGTCCCGGGCTCCAAATCTATCGCAAACTCAATCTCTCGCTCCGGAGGGAGACCAGGAAGGTCATCGGGAAAGACGTCCGGGAACTCCCGCACTACAGGGATATCCTCCACACAGGGCACCGAAGCACAAGCTACAAGCAACACGAAAACAACACAGACCCGACCATCAAACTCCGCCAAAGCCTGGGCACAGACTACCGACATAACTGAGGAAGTCTAACGCGGGAAGCCGAACACGCTCCTGGGCTGGCCATCATCCATCATGAAATCCAGATGCTTGTCCCTGCACAGGATCACGGCGTCATAACGGGCTAGCCAATCCATGCCCAAGATCACGTCAAAGTCCTCCAAGACGACCACCATTAGATCTGCATGGCTCACAAATCCATCCAACACGATCGGACACTGCCTCACCCACAGATCTGACACCACTGAATCGCCGGACGGGTACTTGACACGAAACGGACCATCAACTCGCTCCAGGGCCCAGCGATGCCGATCGACAAACCTCTTGGCCACAAAGGAGTGGGTGGCACCCGAGTCAAACAGAACGTGCGCCCAATAGTCTCGAACCTTAAACTCGCCTAACAAAGCAGTATGGACACGTAACAATACAGGGATGAGGCATTAACATAGCGATTACTTTAGTATAAAGAGATTAAACTATAATGAGAACAAAGATGAACCTGATATCACCTGGTTCGAGCACTGCGCCTCGTCCTTTGTCACGGCATTTAGCTTTACCTTCCCTCGATCTATCAGCTGCTGCTGAGGCGGTGGTGGTGCCACGGCTGGGAGGGCAAGCTGCTGGCCGACCGACTGAAGCTGCGGGCACTTGGACTTCACATGTCCCTTCTGTCCGCACTGATAACAAACCTTCCCCTTTGACCAGCAACGACTGACGTCGTGCCCCCTCTGTTTGCATGAAGTGCAAAACAAATCATTCTTCGGGGCACCCTGAAGCGCCATCAGCTGCTGCTGCTCCTGCACACCCTGCCTCCTGAAACACTTCTCGAAGGGGTGGCCCGCACGGCCACAGAAACTACACACAACCTTCCCCTTCTTACTCGGGGCAGAGCTGCCCCCATCGCTCACCTTTATCTTCTCCTTCCTAAGCTGCTTTCCTCTATTCTTGGCATTTTCGATCTCCTCTACCTTCAGCGCAGCCTCCACTGCATCCGCAAAGCTCACGGACCTGTAAGCACTGGCCAACTGCTGGATCTCGCCGCGAAGGCCTCCCAAAAATCTCTTCACCCGGTTCTCCTCAGACGCAACCAAATCCGGGGCGAATCTGCTCAGCTTGGAGAACTCAACCTCATATTCCCCTACTGTGAGTTGTCGCTGCTTCAAATGCAAGAAGCTATTCATAAGGCGGTCCTGCTCAACAGAGGGCAAAAATTTCTTCAACAACCTACCCTTGAACTGCTCCCACGAGCAACCTTCTACAAGAGCCTCCTTCTCCCGGATCCACCAGCTCCTTGCAAAACCCTTCAGCTGGAAGGTAGCAATCATTACCTTCTGGTCCGCCGACGCGCCAGAATACGAGAACATCTCCTCCATCGCCAGGATCCAATCATCGAGCACCATGAAGTCCATCCTCCCGTCATAAGTCGGGGGTCCTAGCCTTTGGAAATGCGTGATAAAATTCATTTCTGGCGGCAACGCGGCAGGGGGAACCAGGGGTGCAGGACGGGCAGCCTCCGGCTGACTAGCCACGGGCTGCTGCCGCTGAGTGGTAGTCAACAACGTCTGAATCTGCTCCTGCATCGCGACCAACTTCCGCGTCAAAGTCTCATTATTCAGACGCAGCTCTTCAATCACTGCCTCGCTATGAGCACTCGATGTCTCGCCCTCAGACTGGGGAACAGATTTTGCAGGCCGACGCTTAGAAGCCATACCTAACAGGGACAACAACAACAGCAGGATAAGGTTGGACTCAAACCTCTAGGAAAGGAAGACATACAAATACTTGTTTTTGCTACTGCTTTTTCTCTGGGAAAAGTAAATACATAATATCACGCTATACTCAGGATGGTATACCATCCTTTACCTCTCGTGCACCTCACCCGTAAGCACATAAGTTTAAAATTTTACCTTTTAAATCATGGGTGTACATGTGTCATCGTGTAGATCTCTGGCTTGGCACGTGTGCTTATGCAATGTTATGCTATGCATGCAGTGCTATGCAAACTAAGAAAAGGCCTTAATGCATGCCATGAGCGGCGTACACATGCGATCTTATGCATCCCATACTACATATTATCGCATGCAACGAAAAGAAAAATCTAATGGACACGCATGCGACCTACGTTATGCATCCCATACTACATAACAGTCACATGTTGTCACCTATGAGGATCCATATACAGACACATATTATGCATCCCATAATACATAATATGCCCCGTATACTTCTTTCATGCTTATGAGTGTAGTGTTCGTGCTTCAGCCGAGATCTACCGATAACCCATCAGTGAGTGTATGCAATGATTAACAATCCTCACTAGACGGTTAACCGGGCCAACCAGAACATTTCCAGCAACCCGGCTAACCTCCCTCTGATACCAACTGTCACAACCCGTATTTTCCCGAAATAATTTATATTATCAGAGCGAAGGGGAAAACACGCGTCATGATGCCACGTCCTGTAGGGGAGAACTACAGACGTTCAGGCGAGCACTTACACGACCTTTTTCTTTACAAACAGGTACAAATTAATAAAAGGATTATCTTTTAAGGTTTATTTAATTTGGGTTAGGAGACCGTGTCCCTCGGCCCTGCGGTTTACTAAGCCGCATTTTATAAAAACATGCGTATACAACGGAAGAAAATAGGTTCATTTTATTCCTAACGGCGCTGGAGACTAGAGAAGTCCGCAGGGCAATCGCCGGTCTAAATTTAGTACATAATAAATAAATATCATTTTATTTTGGTTTACGTTTTGCAAATATGTGATACTTAATAGTAAGTGCAACAAACAGTTAAAAGATCAACTTCTTATAATTCTAAAAGAAACTGCTATAATATACATCAAAATAAGCTTTTCCCAGAGTGTATAATCACAAAATAACCAAGTAGCAGTAAAGGAAGCTAGCAGCAGCATCAACAAGTAAACTAAGCAAAACCCACACGGGCGTCAACAACTGACACGAACCCGCAGGGAGAAGGGTCCACAGTCCAGAAGGAAACTATAACAAAAGAAACAGAATCCTTACCGACAAGAGAGGGAAGGCCTCGACGGCGGACAGAACGACCCCGCTCAAACACCGGCGACAGCTACAAACCTGAACCTGAGGCATCCATAAGAAAAGAAAGCCTCAGCCCAAAGGGTGCAAGAAAACAGCATAGTTAAAAGTAAGAGCAGGAGAAGTAACAAGTGACATGTCCAAGCTGAAGGGGGGTATATAAATACATATATATATATACATATACACATATATATAACTATATATATACACTTATATAAAGACTTCAGTAATAGAAGGTTAGGAAGATCCCGCATAGAACTAGCCCGATAAGCAAGAGCATGACTAAACTTGGCATATAGTGCAAAAATGGACCAGTGGTGGCGGACCCAAAACACTGTCACGATCCACTCACATAAAGGGGACATTCACCCCAACTAAAACAAAGGCGCCGCGGTGGTGGTCTCATCGCCCCACCAACCACTATTAACAGAACTATGATGGAGGACCCCATTGTTCCTTATACCCATCATTCCAATGCAAACAAGTCCATCAATATTTAGCCAAGTAAATATGCAGAAGTAGCCAAGTAAAACATGATCTAGAACAAAATCAACCAGAATAAACCATCAAGGATTAGCCCAGGATCGGGACAAGCTAGACATATCACGGCTAGCATATAAAAGAGGGATAGAAGGATTCACCCATCCATAGCAGCTAGCATATAATAAAATAGGACCAATTAAGTGCCGAGGAGTTAGCAAATAGAACCCCGCGTATAACCAAGATAAGCCCGAAATAAATATTAACAGGGACTTGGAGAAACTACTAGCACATCCCAACCTAAATGTTAACAGGAATTGGAAAAAAAAAACAGCTAGCACGAGCCCCTAATTAGTGATGACATAACTAGGAATGAATTGCTAGCATACACCCCAACCAACTGCAATACAATAGGTTTAGCCAAACAAAGCCCCATTAAATTTGCATCAGGCTAGGCAACAAAACCCCAATAAACCAAGTAATTTTAGCATACAATAGCCAATTCGATTTGCATTAGGAACCAGCTAAGAGAACCAGGAGGAATCCAAAATAGCTGCTAACATAACCCATGGAGGGTACCAAAATAGCTGCAATGTTAAAATCAAGGGGGTGATTTCCTCAGGAAAGCCCAAAAGAACTCACCCAGCCACATCGCAGTTAGCATAATAGAGAGGGCCACAATAATTGATTTCACCTTTAGCAGCTAACATATAAGAGAGGGCCAAAATAAAAGGATTACTCCAACCTTAGCAGCTATCATATGAGAGAGGGCCAAGATAAAAAGGATTACTCCAACCTTAGCAGCTATCATATGAGAGAGTTCCAAGATAAAAAGGATTTCCCCAACCTTAGCAGCCATCAAAGAGAAATTTCGAGCAACAGAAGAAGAAGCCGGAATTAAAGAAGTTAAGAGGAAGGAAGTGGAAGTGTTTTCTTGCCTCGGATCAACCGGCGACCCGCCAAATCGCGGCAATCTCGACGAGGGCCGTCTGATAGCTCAGCCCCGGCGATGAAGACAGGGCCCCGGCAACCTCCCAAAACTCCTCCGACGGCCTACGCCACCGACACCCGGCGAGGTCGGCGAAAACCCTAGCTCGCCTCTATCTCCCACTCGAAAAAGATTGAAGCCATCGGGGGAAGGGGAGAAATGAAGAAGGGAAAAGCTGGAGCCATCGAAAAAAGGACCCGCCTCTATCTCCCAAAACCACCAGCATGCACATCCATATATTCTAAAAAAGAAAAAATCTTACACCTGTACATACCAAATATATGTATATAATGTATATACATATATATATTGTTTTGTTTAAATCCATACAATGAAACCCTATGTATGCATATATATCTATATTTGAGTATGATTACTCATATATAAACTTTTATACATGAATATTGCTATATATATACCCACTTGAATCTGCATAATTGACTCCCCCTAGAACCAGCTCGCCGGACGGCGACGACGTTTCCGAAACGGTAACGCCCTTTCGCCTTGACGCCTCGAATTAAATATTTAGTTTTAAAATTAATTATTACAAATTCCACGCTCGATTAAAGTAATTTATAAGAAAAACCCGGGGCGTTACACAGATGGCGGGGACTTCTATCTCTAGGGGAGATAGTGATGTGTTGTTCTCTGGGAAGAAGAAGAAGAAATGGGAGAAGAAGAAGCCAGGTCATGATGGACCCTCTACTTCAGGTCAGCAGGATAGAGGTTATGCTTCTAAGTCTGATGGAAGAAGAAGGGAGAGGGACCAAGGTGCTTCAGGTGCAATAAGACCGGCCACTTCAAGAAGGATTGTCGGGTTAATCTTCAGACGGGACATGCAGCGGAGAAGGAGAAGCCAAAGTCTGATGAAGCTGGATGGGGAGGAGCCTTTGTGGCCAATATGTCGGCCATGCCCATTAAGGACTTGGCTGCCATCAACTTCGAAGAGGATTGGATCGTGGATTCAGGGTGTGGGCATCACCTCACCGGGGATGAATCAAAGTTCTCCTCTTTGGCACCTTACTCAGGTAACAATGCAATCATTACGCTGATAATTCTGTTCATGCAGTAGAACAAGAAGGTATTGTCTCTCTGAGCAGTGATAAGGGTCCACTCACATTGAGGAGTGTTTATCACGTGCCGGGTATGAAGAAAAATCTCTTCTCCGTGACCAATGCGGTTGATGCCGGTTATCATGTTCTGTTTGGCCCAACATAAGTAAAGTTTCTTAAAACTCAACCAGAGAAAAAGGGAGATGTTATCCATGTTGGAAAGTGGGTAAAGGACTTGTTCGTGTTATCGACAAGTACCTATGTTGACAAGATGAAGACCAATGATAGCGCGGCTATCTGGCATGAAAGGTTGGGGCATGTAGGCATGGACAAATTGAAGGCTATGGCGGTAAGGGGCCTTGTCAAGGGCTTGCCTAGCTTGTCCTCTTATGGAGACGGTCATGTTTGTGCGGGATGTCAGTTTGGTAAGTCTCATTGACTTCCATTTGATAAATTGCAAACAAGATGCAAAGCGCCATTGGAGTGCATTAACGGTGATTTGATGGGACCGACTGCCACCCCAAGCCTTGGAGGCAATATATATGTTGGTGTTGATTGACGATTACACCAGATATGTTTGCGTGTATTTTCTGAAAGAGAAGTCAGAAGCTTTTGCGAAGTTCGTGGAGTTCAAGGAGCTGGTGGAAGGTCGGTTAGGCTTGCGGGTGAAAAAATTGAGAACTGACAATGGTGGGGAGTTCACCTCTGGTGAGTTCTCAAGTTTTTGCAGGAAGCACGACGTCCGGAGAGAGCTCACTTGTGCCCATACTGAACATCAAAATGGCATTGTAGAGCAGAAGATCCGTCATCTAACGGAGACCTGCAAGTGTTGGCTACATGCCAAGAGTATTCCGAAGTCCTTCTGGGCGGAGGGAATGTCTTGTGCAGCATACGTCATCAACAGGATGCCTCTAAGTCCTATCAACATGAGGACCCCTCACGAACTGATGTTCAAGGATAAACCAAGTGTTGCACACCTTCGGGTGTTCGGGTAAACCTATTATGTGCATATCCCTGATTCTCTTCGGACAAAGCTAGATGTGAAAGCAAGGGAGCTGGTCTTTGTTGGATATGAGGAGCGGAAGAAGGGATGGAGATGCATGGATCCTGAGGCACGGAGATCAGTGGTATCTCGGGATGTGGTGTTCGATGAGGTGACTTCCTACAAGGGGAGTTCAGGAGTTGAACTATCAGAGAGCAGGGTTGATGAAGATGGGAAAGATGCGAAAAATCATCAAGTGGAGTTGCCTGGTTCACCAGGAGCTCCAGCTGTGTCAAACTCTGAGATGGAGGCTTCAGGTTCTGGAAGCAGGGGGAGCGATGCTCCAAGTTCGTCTGGAAGAGGATCTAGCACAGAAGAAGCAGCTGAGGAGGTGGTTAGTCAGGAGCAACCTCTTAGGAGGTCGAAGAGGACTATCAAGCCACCAGATCGATACACAGGAGGAAACATGGTGAGCTTTGTCTCATGTTTCTTTGCTAGTCCTTTGGATGAGAGGGAGCCGTCAAGCTTTGAGAAGGCCAATGGCGTGAAGTAGTGGGACATTGCTATTCAGGAGGAGATGGGTGCTCTCAAGAAGAATGAGACTTGGTCTCTAGTGCCTAGGCCTAAGGGCATTACCCCTGTGACATGCAAATGGGTTTATAATCTCAAGAAGAAAGCTGACGGCACGATCGATCGATACAAGGCTCGCCTTGTGGCTCGCGGGTTCTCACAGCAGTATGGAGAAGATTATGATGAGACGTTTAGTCCAGTGGAAAAGATGACTTCGGTTCGATTTGTTATTGCTTTGGCGGCATCCAGTGGATTGGAGATTTGGCAGCTCGACGTGAAGATTGCTTTTCTATACGGAGAAATTGACAAGGATATCTTCATGATCCAACCGTCGGGCTTTCATGCACAAATCTTAGCACACCGCTATAGGTGGTAGCAAGACTGTGGCACGAAATGGCAGTGTACCGATCATTCAAGTAATATAAAATGTGGGAGTGAATCCCCAAGTATCGATCTCGAAGGAACACAGTAAGGTGGAGTTAACTATTGAGGAAGGACTTGAGATCGAAGTCCTTTAGGTCGGATGGGTGCGAAAGGGGGTAATTTGGTTTGTGGAAATAAAATAAAATACTATAAATACTCCTATGCAATGTCGCTATGCAATGTTTCGCTTGGCGGGATGGAGACTAGGCAGGCTTTGAGCGCGCTGCTTCGCAAGGGAGGATGGACGAGTAGGCAAGAGGAATCGAACTGTGCAATCCTTGAGCGCACTGCTTCGTTAGGCCAATGGATTACACGGACCGCTATGCCACGCTTCGCTAGGCGAATGGAAGAGTAGGCATGCAGATGGAATGGTTCGCACCGGCGGAGTCGGAGTGGATTACACGGGCCGTTAGCACCGCTTAGCTTGGCGGATGGAAGAGTAGGCACACGGAATAGGCGAGTAGTCAGGCGGAATGGATGGTGGAATGGGGGCGCTCCTCAGATCACATAAACCACAAACATAACCACAAAACCATGGAAAATTACACTAATAATATTTAGGGTTCATGGACATCATTCGTATAGAAACATACAACCACACACATCAAATAGAATCAGCAAAAATAACAATGAGGAGGTAAGATTACAACCGAAGCGCGAAGACTCGTGGAGATTCACGGCCGGAATCTAGGGTTGTCAATCCTCGTCCGGGCTCAGTCTTAACCTGTCGTCCGGGGTAGAAGAGGGCTTTCACTACCTCCCAATGGACCCGTATTCTTCGTCAATAGCCTTCAGCCATGATCTTGCCGGAGAACTCCAAGGATATAGTGCAAAATCCGTTGAAATGGAGCTTGAAAGCTTCTGAATGATGGAGGAGGCCGAGAGGATACTCCGGCTCGAGATTGGCGTGAAGAATATGTCTGGAGCACCTCCAGATGGTGGGCGGCGATGGAGAGGTGAAGGGAGCGGAACTGGAGCTCTTGGGCGTGGGAAAAGAAGATCTCTTCATTAGGGAGGAATCTGCAGCTTATATAAAAAAACAGTCAGAAATTGGTCACGCACGGTCGAACGCACGACTGTGCGTGGACGATGCGATAATTAATGATAAAAACTGGCGTGAAGACGAAGCTGCGTCGCCCGTGCGATTTACTCACGCATGGGCAAATCCGCCCGTGCGTCAAAACGCACGGGTAAATTCAGAAAAGCTAAAAACAAGAAGAAACAGGCGACCGTGCGTTTTAGTCACGCAGGGGCAATTCCGCCCGTGCGTCAAAATGCACGACCAAACTCAGATCTCCCATTTTCTGCCCAGACGAGAACGCACGACCGCAACCGTCCGTGCATCAAGGAAACGCACGACCGTGCGTTGCACACAATCATGAATTTTGGGGGAAAACTGGATGATCCGACCACCTGTATACAAGATAAACAGCTGGGAAAACACCTCCAGCACTAGATAAACATAGAGAAAAGAATGGGGAGCACATTGTGCTTGCCCCCAACAACAAAGCATGCAATTGCACACCAAAACATGCCTAAAAGGTGTACTTAGTGTGAGAAGAGTGAACAAGTGAAATATAAGCATTAATGAACTAAAAATGAAGTGCAAGTGCGTGAAAACTAGCCTAGATGAGTCCAAATATGTGTATATAAATGGGACTCATCACACCCCCAGACTTACCTGTTTGCGCGTCCCGAGCAAACAAATCCGACGTTGTAGGAAAACGGTAGTTAGTGAAGGGAATTGCAAAATAGGAGTATGGTGCGAAGTATCACACGCATGCAAATAGAAATTCAGTAAAAGGAGATTCTAACTATGCTAACTAATTTACAAAAGTGTTAAAGCATAAATGAAGATTTAGTTATACTCAGATGGTGAATCATGAAGAATTTGTGCGGTCGTGCCCGATGTGAAAGTAAACAAGCCACTCAGGAGGGTGTTGCAAAAGACCGGAATTCAGGGATAACTCCGCTGAAATCCATCAATGACGAGAGCCATAAGCTTGCCCGGTTACACTCTCTCCACGACGCTAGGAAACTCACAAGTTAAATCAATAGGGCTTTCAGGTTATAATGGGGCTTAGGTTACGGTATGATATTCAATGATAAACGAGACGACTACGCAACCCAATTGAGTCAAAAGATATCGATGTACCAAAACAAGACCAAGAACGATGCTAGTGTGACACACCCCCAGACTTAGCTTGAAAACTGGGTGTGCACACAACCTACTCCAAACAAATACCAACTAAATTGTTTATTACGCTCAAAGGGATTTCTTTTCATTCCAATTCTTTTCAGATTTTTCTTTTAACTTCATTTTCTTTCTTTTATCCCCCGGTTGGTTTACAATAATGCGTTCAACACACAATACACTTTTTCTTCGCATCACAAAAATTCCATACATCATATCCAAATATGAAATGTAATTTCAGTTAACTCATTTTTTGGTTGCGATAATAGGATAAGCTTCAGGCTTTGGTGATTGAAAGAAGAGCTGAAACAAAGGAGGGGTAGGCACAAACTTGGCTTGCAAAGGTAAACGCATAGGTCATGGAAAATAAAACTCAAACTAGCCGAAAAATGGCCTACCTCACTTTTAACAATATGAGTTGCTCTCGCCCATGCTTCAAGAGTCGCTTGGGGAAAGTTCTTAGCCAACGAGAAAGGTAAACCTTCCTTCCGACTCGAGCAACACACAACTAGCGCTCGCTTACACACAACACCGTGCTACCACAAATTTCAGTCACATTCACCAAATGAGTAAAATAAATCAAAAACTACGCAAGAACACTAATTGTAAATTAAAAGCATAGAGATAATTTAATTTTTCTCAAATTTCTATGGAAGCATGCATTAGCGACTAGAGCACTACAAGAGTCAACATCGCACTCTGATTTGCAATTCTTAAGCTAACATCCTATTTCACCTTCTAAATCAAGATAGCGTGTACGGAAGCACACAAACAAGTGAGTGCGCGCTTGTGCGGGTGAAATGGTATGTGAAGCATATGAACCAATTTATTACAAAGCTAAAATAAAATTACTTCTAGTATGCAATCCAATATGTATGTGCACTGTGGGTAACAAACAGCTCTCCCCCAGACTTAATCTATGCACTAAGATCAGCTGAAATAACAACATGAGTGAAAGATAATGAAAAGAGGGGAGGTTATCCCATGCTCAGAAATGAGCATACAAGAAGATTTGGCGTTAAATTCTGTAAATTTAGCTCCAAGAGTCTGCCACCAAAGAAATTGCCGCACACCTGCAGGCAAAAGACTCCACGCACAAAATATATATGTAAAACTAAACTATTAGCATGTTAGAGAAAAATAAAAGCAACAAAAACTTGGGTTGTCTCCCAGCAGCGCTTTTGTTTACCGTCCTTAAGCTGGACTTAATACCTGTATTATGCAGTTTTAATAACATTGTCTAAACATAACAGAGATAATAATAAAGTCTACTTATTATTATTACACATCCATCAAAGAAATTAACTATACGTTGATTTAAAGTAGTAACTAGAAATGAATGAAATGGGCCCGAAGACCCAGCAGTAGGGGCAGAAAGTAGGATTTATCTTCCATCCCCAAATCTCTTTCTTTTTCGCCTTCTTCTTCTCTTCCGACATTAGCTCAGGATATGCATATCTTTTGCCTCCCTGCAGCCAATCCTTCAAGGGAAACATCATCACTGCACTGTATTTCCCCTGCCTGTATTGGTTTTCATCATTACCCAAAAATGGGTCAACATACTCAAAATCCTGCATGGATGGAAAAGAATAAGCATTAAAAATATCAGGAAGAGGAGATAGAGGTGGATCAGCAGTAGAGGGCATTTCAGATTCGGCTTCCAAAAGATTTACCACTACTGAATCCCCTCGCATGTTTTCAAGACAAGAAGGATGGTCATGAAACAAAATAGAAGAAAGACATAAATAATATGTAATTGTGGGAGTGATCCCGGGTTCACTCCCGGTAGGATCCAAGGATAGATCACTATCATCATCGTAAATATCATAGCAAGGGGAACTTGAGAACTCAGGGGCCTCAGTGGTGGTTTGGACCTCCTCGTCCCATGAAGAAGTGCAAACCTCCTCATCAGAGAGAGTATCCTCCTCATCCCACCGAGGTGCACCTTCGTGTTCAAAGAATTCATTCTCCCCTTCAGGGAAAATGACATCCTCATCCCACTTTGGAGCACCCTCTGAGTCAGAAGCATCATCCCACTCCTTTACTTCGATAGGATCATAAAAAATATCTGTAGAAAGATCTTGCAAAGAAACTGGAGGAACAAAATGATTTGGTTCCTCCACAAAAAGATCCGCTAATGCCTCCCCAATGGAAAAAATACTTTCCTCATCCCACTCAGGTGCATCCATAAGTTCGAAATCCTCTCCTTATTGGCCAACAGATGAGTGATCATCATCACTAGGAGTGAAGCCATAAATAGGGAGAGAAGATCTGATGCGAGAATTAAGCTCAATGGGTGAGTAGACAATTGCCTCCACGGGTAAAGAATGGGTGGTAGGGACAATGTTGTCATGAGTGGAGGATCAGCGGTCAGGATTGAAAAGACTAGGACAGTACTTCAATTCATGACCCTCTCCTCGACACAACAAGCAAACAAAGTTCCTACACTGCCTAGCATTTAACTCCTTCATTTGGTCTATATAATAGACCATCATGTCGTAAGTGCCAGGAGAAATATCCCATGAAGACATTTTCAACAATAAAAGCAGATATAATGAAACTGAAATTCTTTGCAAGGAAATTTACACAAACTAATAAAACTCCTTGGATTAAACTTGCCTAAAACTCTAAAATAGGAGAGAGAAATAATAACAAACAATATATAATTAAAAAGCAAACAAAAATAATAAAGCGGCTATACACACTGGAAGAACTACTATCTCTTGCCTCCCTCTACAGCAACTCGCACGTCTGTGTTCCCCGGCAACAGCGCCAAAAACTTAATGCGCAAATCATAGCACATTGCTATAGGCGGTAGCAAGACTGCAGCACGAAATGGCAGTGTACCGATCGTTCAAGTAATATTAAATGTGGGAGTGAATCCCCAAGTATCGATCTCGAAGGAACACAGTAAGGTGGAGTTAACTATTGAGGAAGGACTTGAGATCGAAGTCCTTTAGGTCGGATGGGTGCGAAAGGGGGTGATTTGGTTTGTGGAAATAAAATAAAATACTACAACTACTCCTATGCAATGCCGCTATGCAATGCTTCGCTTGGCGGGATGGAGACTAGGCAGGCCTTGAGCGCGCTGATGAATAGTAAAATATACGTATTTTCAATATAGTTTCTTATATAGTTTTATACAAAATTTATAATATTTCTTGTTAATTATTAAATAAATGACTTGTTTTTACTTATATTTATACATATATATTTATATGTAAAAATGAATTATTTAAGTATATATATTAAATAAAAGCTATGTAAATGTATATGTAAATATATATATATATGTAAATGTATATTTTAAGTATTTAAAAATATATGTAAATATAAATAAAATCTATAATATATTTATATATATATTAAGTTAATAAAAATAGTTATTATTATTATTATTATTAAGTTATTTTATAATTAAAGTTAATATATATATTAAATCTGTAAATATATATAATATATATAAATATGTTCTTGTGTTTACACATAAGAACAGTTGGCCTAGTGGATAAGTTCTTAATGCTCTCTCTATAGGTGGCATGATCGAAACCAGGCCAGTGCGTTTTGCATGGATTTAACCCGCTGCCCGCTGCCTGCCCGCTGCCCGCCCCTGCTGCCTGCGCCCGCCAGCTATCCGCAGCCCAGCCCAGCCCAGCTCACTCCTCCAGCGCAACCAGCTCTCCGCACTCCAGCTGCTACCCGCCAGCTCGCCTCCATGTGTCACTCTCCCGCCATCCCAACTCACTCCTCCAGCGCAACCAGCTGCTCCTCCGGCTCTCCACTTCCAGCAAGTGCTCAAGTCAACATTTGCTTCCTCCAGTCAAACTCCAGCTGCCTCCCACCAAGCTTTTCCTTTTTTTGTTATTGGCATCCCACCTTTTGCCTATAAATAAGAGGGGATGGCCATTGTATTTAGGGTTCATAAATTCCAAACCTTGTAGGGGGTTTGTGTTCCACCTTTTGTATTTTTATGTTTTTATTTTCTCTCTCCTTGTTATCCTTTGCTTCCTCTCTTTGTTATGTAATTTTTATTTTGGTTTAAATAAAATAAGTTTTTAGTCTTGTTCATCAAGTTCTTCAAGCTTTTCTTTGATTTGTTCTTCATGTTCTTCCTTTTTCATGTTAAGTCCTTGTTTGTCTTTTTAAATTTTTGTTGGGTGTGTGAGTGTATGAGATTAAATTTTAAAAGCTTTCATAATTTAGTTTTTATGCTTTCATAATTAGTTTTAAGCTTTCATAATTAGGTTATTTGCTTTCATAAATAGATTTTCAGCTTTATTTCCGCTTTCATAAATAGATTTTCAGCTTTATTTCCGATTTCATAACTTAGCCTTTTTTGTCTTTTCTATCGCTTTTCTTGGTTTTTGCTAAACGCACACCAAGCCCGCGATTATTATCATTTTTGTTTTCAAATTAATGCACTTATCATCTTTTTAATATCCGATAAAACAATAGTCGTAGCTCGAAGTAACAATACTCGACGGGACCCAGGACTAAATACGACCTTGATATGATTTTTATCATATATACTACACGCGATAGGTGCGCTTGCCTCCTACGTCGTTTATTTTCTAATCAAGTTTTTGGCGCCGTTGCTGGGGAATTTCATCGATATTGTGAAAAAAGTATACACGATTGATTTTATCATCTTTAAAAAAATCAAAAAAATTAAAAAACCCCCAAAAAACCCAAAAATATATGTTTTCTCTTTTTCTTAAGCTTTAATTTGTAAATATAAAAAAAATTAAAAACCAAAAAAATGAGGAAATATTCTTATAAAAAAATCCAAAAAATTATTTTTTTTCCTCTCTCTTTTGTTAAGTATTGATATATAGATATGTTATATCCTTTTTATCATCCATTATAAATAAAGAAAAAAATGATGATGAAAAAGTTAGAAAAAAAATATTTGTTTTTTTTTTCTTGTTTTTTATATTAAGTTACTTTTATTTTTATTAAGCTTTAATTTGTATATAAATGTGCATATAAGAAAACTCAAAAAATCATAGGATTTCTATTTGTTTCATTAAGTTTTTATATGCATATTTGAAAACATATTATTTCAAATTTCAAAGTGAAAAAAATAATGAAAGACTTTAAAACCAAAATCAAAATGAATTCTAGGAATTTTAAGATAGGACAATAGATCGTTTTCTCGAAGTAGGATTACTCGACAGACCCGAAAGGGATTTTTGTCGATATTTTGAAAAGAGGAAACCCCATTGCTTTTACCTTATTATTTCTACATTTTCTTCTTTGCTTTTCATCTTAAAGATTTTCTTTATTAATTTTGTTTTTTTCTAATGTTTTAATATAAATTTGAATATGCGTATTTCAAAAATGATGAAAATACATTTAGAAAACTCCAAAAATATATATGGTTTTACTTTATATATATATATTTCATCCTTTTTGTGATATAGAAAAAACAAAAAATCATAAATGTTCTTTTTACTTTGTTTTTCTCTTTCTTGTTCTTATTATTTTTATTCCTTTTTTTAGTATCATTATGTATATAAATGTACATATAAGAAAAATCCAAAAAAAATTAATATAATTATGTATCTTTCTTTTTGTAAATATCTTTTTCCTTTTTTTTTCTTTCTTTATTATTTTTATTTTTAGGTTTTATATATGTAAATTATATATGTAAATATTTGGCTAAATTTTGAAAAAAAAAAAAATGATGATGAAAATATTGAAAAATCAAGAAAATATATGTTTTGTTTTCTTTCTTTGTTTTTTTTCTCTTTCTTAAGTTTTATTACTTATTAAGTTAAATTTTGTATATAAATATGCATAACAAAAAAAAATGATTTGATTTCTATTTTATTTTCATTAAGATTATATATGCATATTTAAACAAAACAAAATAATACTCTAACTAAAATGACAAAATAATGGAAAACTTTGAAACATAAATCTAAAAGAATTTTTGGAATTTTTGAGATAGAATAATAGTTAGTTTTCTCGAAGTAGGATTATTCGACAGACCCGAAAGGGGATTTTTGTCGATATTTTGAAAAGGGAAAACCCTATTACTTTTATCCTTTCATTTCACTTCTTCTTCTTTGTTTTTTATTTTAAAGTTTCTCTTTATTTTTCTTATTTTTATTAAGTATAAAGGTTTTTATATATATGCATATTTTAATAATGATGAAAATATATTTAGAAAACTCTCCAAAAAATATATATATAGTTTGCTTTATGTATATATGTTTTATTTTTTGTAACTTAGAAAAATAACAAAAACAAATAAAAAACTTATATATATATATTTATATGTATATGATTTTATCATTCTTACCTCCCCCCCCCCCTTCTTTGTAAATAACCTTTATTATTATGTTTTAACATCTTTTGCAGGTAATTATTCCGGTCATCCCGTCTCCAAAATAGGGGCGTGCTTTTTCCCCATGCTTTTTTTCCCTCCTTGTATTTATTATGCTTTTGTATATATACAAGATTGTTCCTCATACTTACTTCAACATTGGGGACAATGTTGATCTTTAAGTATGGGGGTGTTTTCCCTCTTTTTGTAATTATTTTTGCCCCTCCCATATTAGAAAAAACAAAAAAAAAATTATATGAAAAATGTGTTGCAACATCTTTGTAATAATGACATAACAAAAATGTGTTGCAACATCTTTGTTCCTCTTTTTATTTCTCTTTTCTTTTTGTAAAATTTTTTTTAATATGTAAATAGGTTATGGTATGTTTTCCTCTTTGTAATTTTTGTTCCCTTTTTTTTTACTTAGAAAAAACCAAAAAATGACAAAATAAATAAAATAGCAAAATTTGTTACAACATAATAAAATTATGCTGCAACATCTTTGTACCTCCTTTTATTTTTTATTTTTTTTTGTAAAAACAATTTAATATGTAAATAGGAAATCAAATGAAAAATCCAAAAAAATCATTAATTAACTTAGAAAAAACACAAAAAAAAAAATTTTTATACAAATGTTTTATGTTTATGTCTTTTATTTGTATATAAAAATCCTTATTTATAATAATAATTCAAAATCCAAAAAAAAAATGATGAAAAGTTTTACTAAAAAATTTTGTTATAACAAAATTCACAAAAATTTTGTCATAACATACAAAAAATATATATGTCTTTCTCTTTCTTTTTCTTTCTTTTCCCTTTTTTTAGTATTAATGTAAATATATATGTATTTACATATGTATTTTGTTATAAATCAAAATAAAAAAAAAAGATGAAAAATGTACTTAAAAATTTGTTATAACAAAATTCATTTTGTCATAACACCAAAAATGTTTTTCCTTCTTTTTTTTTCTTTTCCTCTTTTATTAATGTACATTTCTCTAAAAAAAATCAAAAAAATTTGATGAAAAAAAAATCATTAGGAAAAAACCAAAAAAATTATTTTGTATGTATTTTTTTCATTTTTATTCTATCTTTGTATCTTTTCTTTTATTAAGTATTTGTATATATGTATTTTGTTATAAAATATCAAAAATAATAATACATATATCTTAAAAACTCCAAAAAAATGATGAAAAAACTTATCAAAAAATCCAAAAAAAGAATAAAACCCCTACTTTGCTTTTTGTTACTTCTAAGGCTAGGTTAGGTTTATCTTTAAGCGTTTTTCATTATTTTTGATTTACTAAAACCATTTTATTTGTATCATAGTTTGTAGGTTTAAATTTTTGGAATTTTAGTAGTAAAAAATATTTTGTGATTTTAATTCAATTTGAGAACAAAATTTTTAGCACTACCTCGAGTTAACACTAAATAGATTCGCTTTTGTATTAAATTGGCAAATCTTTTTTAGATTCAATTACTCTAACTCGAAACTTGTGAAACTTTAGGAATATTCTAATCTACTAAATTTTGCTCTCAAATCCTTTTTTATTATTCTAGTTTTTCTTTTGAAACCCTCACCCCTTTAGCTTGGCATAAAAAAAAGTAAAAGAAGTTTTAAAAGAAATCCTGTATCAATGGGAATAAAAAGATTCCGTAAACACAGGCACCCAATATTGTTAAAAGAAATCCCGTGTCAATGGGAATAAAAAATAAAATTCCGTAAACACGGGCATTGGGTTAAGTTTAAAAAGATTTCAATTATCCCCCGTTAACCAACGCTGGGAATCAAAGCAAAACCACCAAAATGGTGGGGTGAGAGGATTAAATCCATCACCCCTAATCCAAGCATTCTTCTTTTTGCCAAGGCTACCTTTTTTCCCCTACCCCTTAGCCAATAAAATTGTAGGCTAGATTTTAATTTAAAAAGTTTGCGAGAGCATAATTGGTAGGTTTTATTTATTCTTAAAAATTTTCTTTAAAAAGTTAAAGTTTTATATAATTCTACTCTAATTAAAGGCGCCAAAGACTGCAATATTCGACGCTATTTAACTAACTTTAGAAGTCTCGCTAAAACTTTTTCGATCTTTTTAAATCATCTTCATAATTTAGGACTTACCTCTTTAAATCTCCTAAATTTATTTTGCTCTCACTTTTGATTAAATAAAAACTTTAGTAATTAGAAATTTTATTATCGTCTTATAGGTATCCCTTACTTTTGCTCTGGAATAGCAAAAGCTTAAGTATGGGGGTATTTGATGAATAGTAAAATATACGTATTTTCTATATAGTTTCTTATATAGTTTTATACAAAATTTGTAATATTTCTTGTTAATTATTAAATAAATGACTTGTTTTTACTTAAATTTATACATATATATTTATATGTAAAAATGAATTATTTAAGTATATATATTAAATAAAAACTATGTAAATGTATATGTAAATATTTATGTAAATATATATATATGTAAATGTATATTTTAAGTATTTAAAAATATATGTAAATATAAATAAAACTATAATATATTTATATATATATTAAGTTAATAAAAATAGTTATTATTATAATTATTATTATTAAGTTATTTTATAATTAAAGTTAATATATATATATTAAATCTGTAAATATATATAATATATATAAATATGTTCTTGTGTTTACACATAAAAACAGTTGGCCTAGTGGATAAGTTCTTAATGCTCTCTCTATAGGTGGCATGATCGAAACCAGGCCTGCGCGTTTTGCTTGGATTTAACCCATTGCCCGCTGCCTGCCCGCTGCCTGCCCGCTGCCCGCCCCTGCTGCCCGCGCCCGCTAGCTATCCGCAGCCCAGCCCAGCCCAGCTCACTCCTCCAGCGCAACCAGCTATCCACACTCCAGCTGCTACCCGCCAGCTCGCCTCCATGTGTCACTCTCCCGCCAGCCCAGCTCACTCCTCCAGCGCAACCAGCTGCTCCTCCGGCTCTCCACTTCCAGCAAGTGCTCAAGTCAACATTTGCTTCCTCCAGTCAAACTCCAGCTGCCTCCCACCAAGCTTTTCCTTTTTTTGTTATTGGCACCCCACCTTTTGCCTATAAATAAGAGGGGATGTCGATTGTATTTAGGGTTCACAAATTTCAAACCTAGTAGGGGGTTTGTGTTCCACCTTTTATATTTTTATGTTTTTATTTTCTCTCTCCTTGTTATCCTTTGTTTCCTCTCTTTGTTATGTAATTTTTATTTTGGTTTAAATAAAATAAGTTTTTAGTCTTGTTCATCAAGTTCTTCAAGCTTTTCTTTGATTTGTTCTTCATGTTCTTCCTTTTCATGTTAAGTCCTTGTTTGTCTTTTTAAATTTTTGTTGGGTGTGTGAGTGTATGAGATTAAATTTTAAAAGCTTTCATAATTTAGTTTTTATGCTTTCATAATTAGTTTTAAGCTTTCATAATTAGGTTATTTGCTTTCATAAATAGATTTTCAGCTTTATTTTTGCTTTCATAAATAGATTTTCAGCTTTATTTCCGCTTTCATAACTTAGCCTTTTTTGTCTTTTCTATCGCTTTTCTTACTTTTTGCTAAACGCACACCAAGCCCGCGATTGTTATCATTTTTGTTTTCAAATTAATGCACTCATCATCTTTTTAATATCCGATAAAACAATAGCCGTAGCTCGAAGTAACAATACTCGACGGGACCCATAACTAAATACGACCTTGATATGATTTTTATCATATATACTACACGCGATAGGTGCGCTTGCCTCCTACGTCGTTTATTTTCTTATCACGTGCTACTTCGCAAGGGCGGATGGACGAGTAGGCAAGCGGAATCGAATTGTGCAGGCCATGAGTGCACTGATTCGTTAGGCGAATGGATTACACGGGCCGCTATGCCACGCTTCGCTAGGCGGATGGAAGAGTAGGCATGCGGATGGAATGGTTCGCATCGGTGGAGTCGGAGTGGATTACACGGGCCGTTAGCACCGCTTAGCTTGGCGGATGGAAGAGTAGGCACATGGAATGGGCGAGTAGTCAGGCGGAATGGATGGTGGAATGGGGGCGCTCCTCAAATCACATAAACCACAAACATAACCACAAAACCATGGAAAATTACACTAATAATATTTAGGGTTCATGGACATCATTCATACAGAAACATACAACCACACACATCAAATAGAATCAGCAAAAAATAACAAGGGGGAGGTAAGATTACAACCGAAGCACGAAGACTCGTCGGAGATTCACGGCCGGAATCTAGGGTTGTCAATCCTCGTCCGAGCTCGGTCTTCAACTGTCGTCCGGGGTAGAAGAGGGATGTCACTACCTCCCAATGGACCCGTCTTCTTTGTCAATAGCCTTCAGCCATGATCTTGCCGGAGAACTCCAAGGATATAGTGCAAAATCTGTTGAAATGGAGATTGAAAGCTTCTGAATGATGGAGGAGGGCGAGAGGATAATCCGGCTCGAGATTGGCGTGAAGAATATGTCCGGAGCACCTCTAGATGGTGGGAGGCGATGGAGAGGCGAAGGGCGCGGAACTGGAGCTCTTGGGCGCGGGAAAAGAAGATCACTTCATTAGGGCGGAATCTGCAGCTTATATAGAAAAACAATCAGAAATTGGTCACGCACGGTCGAACGCACGACCGTACGTGGACCGTGCGATAATTAATGATAAAAACTGGCGTAAAGACGAAGTTGTGCCGCCCGTGCGATTTACTCACGCACGGGCAAATCCGCCCATTCATCAAAATGCACGGGTAAATTCAGAAAAGCTAAAAACAGGAAGAAACAGGCGACCGTGCATTTTACTCACGCACGGGCAATTCCGCCCGTGCGTCAAAACGCATGACCAAACTCAGATTTCCCGTTTTCTTGCCCAGATGAGAACGCACGACCGCAACCTCCATGCGTCAAGGAAACGCACGACCATGCGTTGCACACAATCATGAATTCTGGGTGAAACTGGATGATCCGACCACCTGTATACAAGATAAACAGCTGGGAAAACACTTCCAGCACTAGATAAGCATAGAGAAAAGAATGGGGAGCACATTGTGCTTGCCCCCAACAACAAAGCATGCAATTGCACACCAAAACAGGCCTAAAAGGTGCACTTAGTGTGAGAAGAGTGAACAAGTGAAATATAAGCATTAATGAACTAAAAATGAAGTGCAAGTGCGTGAAAACTAGCCCAGATGAGTCCAAATATGTGTATATAAATGGGACTCATCAAGATTCATCTCGGAGGATTGTCCAGACTACATCTGCAAACTGAAGAAGGCCATGTATAGGTTGAAGCAAGCGCCTCGGGCGTGGTATGGAAAGATCTCAGAGTATCTTCTATTCTGCGCGTTCTTTGCTTCAGACTCTGATTCTAGCTTGTTCGTCAAGAAGGAGGGGCGCTTCGGGTTATTGTTCTGCTCTATGTGGATGACAGGATTGTCACTGGGAACTCGAAGGAGGCAGTAGCAAGGCTGAGAGCCGAGCTTGCTATTAGATTTGAGATGAAAGATTTGGGTGAGCTCCACCATTTCCTTGGACTCGAGGTTCAGAGGCGGGAGAGTGGAGTGCTTGTTTCTTAGGCTGGATATGCGGAGCGGATCGTTCTACGATTCGGCATGGAGGAAGGAAAGTGCAGTTCTATACCTCTGGAACAGCATCATAAACTTTGGAAGGATAATGGGAGAGTTCTATCTGATCTATTGGTGTTCCGAGCTCTAATTGGGAGCTTGATCTACTTAACCATCACGAGGCCAGATATTGCTTATGCAGTTGGCAAAGTGAGTCGGTACACGGTGGAGCCATGGAAGCCTCATCTTCTGGCGGCAAAAGGAATCTTGAAATATGTGAAGTCGACCTCTGATTTGGGTCTCCTATATAGGAGAGGGTCAAGCTTGGAGTTGCTTGGATACATGGATGTTGATTACGGGGGAGACGTGGATGATCGGATATCAACGTTCGGTTTTGTCTTTATGACTGGACCCACAGCTATTTCTTGGTGCAGCAAAATGCAGGACTCGGTGTCCGTATCTACCACAGAAGCGGAATACAAGGCTTCGGCCTTGGCAGCTCAGGAAGTCGTTTAGCTCAGGAGGTTGGTGGAGGACGTTCATGAGGAGGTTCGAGGTCCCACTATGCTACGTGGGGACAATGAGAGTGCTCTCAAGCTAGTCAATAATCCAGTTTGTCACGCGAGGACCAAGCATATTGAGATTGAGCAACATTTCATTCGTGAAAAGGTGTTGGGAGGATCTCTTATGGTCGAGCATTTTCGAAGTACGGACAATGTTGCAGACATCTTCACAAAGACGTTGGAGAAGGGATCGTTTACTCGGTTGCGGAGTTTACTTTGGCTAGTTTCCACTTCCCACTTCAAGGGGGAGTGTTGAAATTGTTGAAGTGAAGTGGAAGATGACCGACGGTCTGAATTGTTGAGACAGCAGAGACCGCGTGGTCTGTGTTGGTGATCTTCCGGTCTGGCTTTGCGGTCTGGTTCTGCCATTCTGCTGGTTGACCGGTTTGTTCCTGGTTATTGCGGTCTCTTCCCGGGTTGTTCTGCATGGTTTGTCTATCTCCTTTGTAGAAGACCGGGCGATCTGTTCTGGTATAACCGCTGTGATCGGGCGGTTTGTGCTGGGCGATCTGGCGAATTGTCTGAAGTAGGCCAGATGTTCCTTGTTTGCTCTTGGCGATCTAAGGAAGGGGTGTCTTGTGTCCGTGCGGCTTGTGCGTGGTCTGCCTGCTGATTTGCGGTCTTGGACGGAAGGATGTCCAAGTGGTGTGATCGCGCGGTCTGCTCTGTGAGACCGCTGGCGATCTAGCGGGTGGTGATTGTACCTCTCTTGCGGCGGTGACGACATCCATCTTGTCGCCTATAAATAGGGGTGCATGGCCCGTCATTCAGAACGAGAACTGTAAGAACTAGAGCCTGGGTTATTTCATGCGGTCTCAACTTTGAGGTCGGGCAGTCTCGGAATCGAGTTGACTATTTGTTGTGTTCGCAGGTTTGCGGTCAGCAGGTTGCGATCTCCTTCCTTAGTGTTTCCCAGCGGCTTGAATTAATAGTTCGGCAGCGGCTTATCTGCGAACTGGTTTATGATTGTTCTTGTGCTGTTCGCAGCGAGCTCAGCGATTAGGCGACCTTCAGCAGTTAGGCGATCTGAGTTGCGGTCTGGCGACAGCTTCTGTTCTTTGTTCAATAAGCTTCAGTTCATGCGGTCTAAGGTGACGTCTTGCAGTACGGTCTGAGGTGGCGGTCTGAAGTCATCTTGGTTGTTTTCTGTTCATGCGGTCTCAGGTCAAGCCGGGCGATCTCTGAAGTTCAGCGGTCTGTGCGGTCTCTGCTTGTCAAGCCGCCAGTTTTGTTTTTTTTTGGTGTGTTTTGTTCTTCTCCCCTCCGTGATTCTTATGAATCATGTCTCGCCATGTATACCTCGCACTGTAATCAAGTATTGTGATTCAATAAAGCTTTGTGTTGCTGTGTGGCATATTGTGGTTGTTTGGCTATAACTCAGTTGATGCAACTCCTGCTTACTCCTAAACGATTCAAATCAAAAAATTTAACATCACCGTGACACCCAATTTGAGTATAAGTAATATATAAACTATGTGTATAATTAGAAATCTTCTCTACTATTTTTCTATGCACTTGAGCATGGGACTTCACATGGTAATCCATTTTGTAATTTTAAGCTAGCTATTCCATTTTCCTGCCTGCTTTGGATTTGTTTGCTCGGGACGAGCAAATGGTTAACTCTGGGGGTGTGATGATTCCCATTTATATAGTGATTTTTGGACTCATCTAGGCTAGTTTTCTTGCATTTGCACTACTCTTTCAGTCCTTAATTGCTTATATTCTACTCGTACAAACTTTCACTTTAAGTGCATTATTTTGGACTATTGTGGTGTGCAATTGCACACTTTGTTGTTGGGGGCAAGCAAAATGCGCTCCCAATTCTTTTTAAGCTTTTATGCTTGTGTCGGAGGTGTGTTCCCAGCTTGTGTATTTCCTGTGCAGGTGGGCAGATCACCATTCTTGGTAGAATTCTTTCCTGTGTGAATCGCACGGTCGTGCGTTTCCTTGACGCACGATCGGTGCGATCGCGCGCTTTCAATTGTGCACCAGGATAGTGATTTGTCCCCTCTCGTGCGTTTTGTTCTCGCACGGTTGCACACCGTGCGCGAACAAAACACATGACCTCCTGTTGAAAGCTTGATTCTGAGCTTTCGAAATTTGTCAGTTTCGACCGTGCGTGAGTAAAATGTACGGGCGCATCTGCTTCATCTTCCCTGGGTTTCCTAGGCGATTAATATTGCATGGTCCAATCATGGTCATGCGTTCGACCATGCGTGACCAAATTTCTGACAGTTTTCTATATAAGCCGCAGGATCCGCCCTAATCGATCATCTTTTTCGCGCCCAACAACTCTGTTCCGCGCCATTTCCGCAGCTCCATTTCCGCCCACCATTTGGAGGTGCTCCCTGCATATTATCCTCTCGGCCTCCTCCATCATTTGCGTGCTCCCAAGCTCCATTTTGAGGGATCTCTTGCTGCACATATGAAGTTCTCCGGCGAGGTCATGGCCGAAGATAATTGATGGAGAAGACGGGTAATGTCGAAGAAGGTGACAGCTGTTCCGAACCCCGGACGACAGTTGAAGACCGAGCACGAACAAGGCTTGCCAACCCTAGATTCCGGTCGTGAATCTCCAATTAGTCTCCACCCCTTTTGTTTTAATCTCACCCCCTTCATATTGTAGCATTTTATTCCTTGATTTCTTGATTTTATGAATAATGATTGCAAAACACTAATATGCATTTCATTTAATTTCTTTTCTATGTGAATTTACTTTGTGGTTTATTCAATTGAGGAGCGCCCCCATTCCATCTTCCACAACGCAAACCATCCATTCCACTACGTGAGCCTACTCTTCCATTCCGCGTGCCTACTCTTCCATATGCCAAGCTGGTGCTAATGACCCATATAATCCACCTCACTTCCGCCGGTGCGAACCACTCCATCCCTTGCCTTCTCGCCCATCTGCCTAGCGAAGTAGTGCATAGCGGCCTGTATAGTTTCCATCCGCCTAGCGAAGTAGCGCATAGCGGCCTGCGTAGTACTAGTTTAGTTTCTTTTATTTTTTTTTCACAATCCAATCCAACCCTTTCACAATCCATCTGACTTAAAGGACTTCAATCTCAAGTCCCTCCTTGATAGATAACTCCACCTTACTTTGTTCCTTTGATATCGATACTTGGGGATTTACTCTCCCATTTTATATTACTTGAACGATCGGTACACTTCCGTGTCGTTCGGCAATCTCGCTCCCGCCTATTACGGTGAGTAAGATTTGCGCGTCAAGTTTTTTTGCAAAAACTTGATGCGCTAATCTAGCACACCGCTATAGGCGGTAGTAAGACTGCGACACGAAACGGCAGTGTACCGATCGTTCAAGTAATAAAAAATGGGCGAATTTCCCCAAGTATCGATCTCAAAGGAACACAGTAAGGTGGAGTTTACTTTTAAGGAAGGACTTGAGATTGAAGTCCTTTAGGTCGGATTACGGAAGGGTCTAAATTGTTTGTGGAAAATAAAAATAAAATAAGTTACTAAATTACCACGCAGGCCGCTATGCACTGCTTCTCAAGGTGAATGGAGACTACACATGCCGCTTTGCACTGCCTCGCTAGGCGGATGGGTGAGAAGGCAAGCGGATGGAATGGTTCACATCGGCGGAAGTGACGTGGATTATACGGGCCGTTAGCACCGCTTAGCTTGGCGGATGGAAGAGTAGGCTTGCAGAATGGAAGAGTAGGCTCACATAGTGGAAGAGTAGTCTTGCGTAATGGAAGGGTAGGCTCGCATAATGGAATGGAGGGTTTGCGTAGCGGAAGATGGAATGGGGGCGCTCCTCACTTGCATAAACCACAAAGAAATTTAACATAGACATGAAATAAACTTAAATGCAAGAATAAGGTTTAGTAATCATCGTTCATACACACAAATAATCAAGGAAAACAGTACTACTAAATGAAGGGGATGAGATTACAACCAAAGCGGTGGAGACTCATTAGAGATTCACGACCGAAATTTAGGGTTGTCAAGCCTTGTCCGTGCTCGGGCTCCAACTGCCGTTCGGGGTCAGGAAGAGTTGTCACCTTCTTCTAATGTACTCGTCTTCTCCATCAATAATCTTCGATTCTGACCTCACCGGAGAACTTCACTAATATAGCGAGAAATCCCTCAAAATGGAGCTTTGGTGTATACAAACGATGGAGGATGCCAAGAGGATGCTCCGGCTTTAGATTTGCAAGAGAATGGCGGTCGGAGCTTCTCCCAAAGGTGGGTGGCAATGGAGAGGCGAAAAAGGGCAGAGCAGAGCTTGAACAAGCGGAGAAGGTGATCGATCCAGTTTAGGGCGGAATTCTGCGCTTAAATAGGAAAAAGTTAGAAATTTGGTCTCGCTCGGTCGAATGCACGACTGTGCATGGACCGTGCGATATTAATTGTACAAGAAGTCCAAGAAGATAAAGCAGACGTGCCCGTACGATTTTGCTCGCGCACGGTCAAAACCGACTATGTGTAAAAACGCACGGGCAAATCCAGAGCACCTGGAAAATAGGCCAACAAGGAGAGATCGTGTGTTTCCTTCACGCACGGGCGAACTGCCCGTGTGCGAACAAATCGCACGATCAGGGACAGAACACCAATATGTCAGACTACAGAGCACGCATGGTCGCAGGGATCATGCGTCAAGGAAATGCACGACCATGCGATTCATGCAGACATGAGATCTGGGCAAATTTGAGATCTGTCCACCTGCACAGCAAAACAACCAACTGGGGCACAGGCCTCCAGCACACAGAAATCCAACAAATCTGCATAAAAAGATATGGGGAGAACCAGTGCTACCCCTAGCGACAGAGTGTGCAATTGTACACCACAACGGGCCTTAATGTGCACTTCATGTGAGAACTGTGAACAAGTGAAATATACACAATAATAAACTACAAGTGAAGTGCATGTACGTGAAACCTAGCCCAGATGAGTCCGAAAAACCCTATATAAATCAGACTCATCACACCCCCAGACTTACTCATTTACTCGTCACGAGCAAATCAACCCTCAAGCGGATAATAAAAATGCAAGCTGGCATAGAAATTGTAAAGTGGAGTACCTTGCGAAGTCGCATGCTCTCGCGTGTAGAAATACAGTAAATGAAATTTCTAAATATACATACTATTATATAATTTTCTAGGAGTGTATTTATATATTACAGTTACTCAAAAATTGAATCATGGTGAATCATCCGGTCATGCATAGGAAGAAAGTTGACTGGACGCTGAGGTGAGCATTACCAAAGGTCGGGGTTCGTGATAACCTCCATTGAAATCCATCAATGTCGTTGACCATAAGTTTTCCTGTTCGCACTCTCTCCACAGTATTAGATTGACTCAAATGCGTGAATCAATAGGACTTTTAGGTTTAAGACTGGGCTTGGGTTTAGGTGAAGTATACAATGATAAAACGATGGCTCAAGCATTAAACCCAAATGAGCTAGCACAGAAAATTATCCTTATGCACCACACAAATACACTGGTACACCACACCCCTAGACTTGGACTTGATAACAAGGGTGTGTGCACCGCCTATTCCCAATCAAAATATTATACAAAAAGATTCTCAATTCAGCTCTTCGTCTTTTTCTTTTCACTTCTTTTCTATTTCTTATTTTCTTTTTCTTTTCTTTTCAAAACTCCTTCAGCAAATTGAGCAATGAAGCGCTTCCAAAATTTCACAAAAAATATCACAGCATCATCATCCCAAACATGAAAATAAAATACAAACTTGAGCTCAAATTTGGGTGTGTGATTAGGATTGGCTTTAAGGCTTTGGTTAGATAATAGTGGAGCTGAATCAAAGAACGGGTAGGCACAACTGGGCTAGCAAAGATATAGTGATAGGAATGGGCACCAAGGCTCAACCGGGCCCAGATGATGGCCTACATCACAATCACACAATTGACTAACTGAATACCCATGCTTCAAGAGTCGCTTGGGGCAAGTTCTTAGCCGCCGAGAACGATAATCCTTCCTCCCTACTCGGGCAATACGAAGCTAACGAACATCTACATACATTTCTATGCTAACATATGATTTGTTGGAGCCTATGTTCCACATATCTTTGTTTGAGAATAACAAATACCGTGTTGTACTTGATCTTGTATTTTGTGTGTTTATAGTGTGCGGGTTGTATAGGAACTATAGCTACACATCCCTATGAGTAGTATCCTGAATGGAGACGATTCTCTGGAAAGAGAGATAACGCTTCGCATTAGAGTTAATGCCCCGCGTTAACTTATCGTCGATAAGGGATGTCGTTGAGAAGGGAATGGCCTCGAGAAGAAGTACCGTCGAGTAACAAGAGACAATGCCAGCGTTGACTCTTAACGCCCGCGTTAAGTCCACAAACTGCCATGATCTCGACGGTTGCACAATGTCAGCGGTTGCTATACACGATCACTAACGCTGGCATTAACTCTTAATGCCACGCGTTAGATCCTGTGCCTATTTAAAGAGCAGCCCCTCTCATTCTATTAATTATGATTCCAGAATTCTGATTCTCTTGAGAGAGGCTCGTCTACAACAATTAAGAGATCTCCCTTGGGCTAACATGATGATCTAAAGAAGATTTTGAAGGAGAAGGTCTACAATGCATATTCCATACGAAGGATGACGCTTCAAGAATGCCAACGTCTACATCGCCTTCGTCTTCACCTTCGAAATTTCATGGGGAGATTTTATTACTTTATCTTGTAATATTTTATTTTATTCCTTTTTGTAATTGGTGTGGAGAAATCGTTTGGGGAGAACGTCGGATTCCGGGAAGGATTCCGTGGGTAAATTTGCAGCGGTTGTTTGCGACTATGTCCTTGCGCGGCTTAGGGGGTAATTCGCCGCCTTGTGCATGGTGACTAGGTTGAGGTTTGATCTAGGGGGTGGCTAGAGGGCTTATCTGCGGTAAGATAGGCTATAGCCAACCAATCCTTAGGAGAAGGACCGGTTGTACAACCCCGGTATTTTCCAAGAGGTGAGCGGAGTCCAAAGGATCAACAGGCAAGGACAAGAAGGAAGGCGATCCAGGTGCTCAGGGGCCTCTCGCAAAGAGGCAGGCGAGTCGGGCTCTCATCGGCTGCTCGCAGGAAGGTGAGCGGGCCGAGCCCTATTCGGCCGCTCGCAGGAAGGCGGGCGAGTCAGGCCTCTCTGTTCGCGAGAGGAGCCCTTGTGGGCGGCTCGCCTAGTAAGGGTACAGGGGTGATTTTTCGTGGAAACCCTTGGTGGTCTGCAGTTAGCCTCTCCAAACAACAGAGTTTGGGTGTTGGCAGACCATTTTGGGCTGCGAATAGTGAAAGTGTAAGGCGGAACTCCGCTATTAGCAGACCATGAGCAAAAAACTATATATTGACCTTGAAGGGCACCTTTGGAGAGGATTCCAATCTCAGTACTCTTAGCTTCTTCCTCCCTAGGTTATCTTGGCTTAGCTCTCAGGCTCCCCAAAGTGCCCAGTCGTAGCTTTGGCTTGGGAGGGGAAGCGCTCAAAGATCTTCTGGGTGTGTGGTGGGACCTCCTCGCTGCGGCTAAGGGTATGTGTCTAGTTTTGAGCCTTCAGTCTATTTCCCACCGAGGAATTAGTAAGTGCTAGCTATCCCCAAACCTGCTGGGGGCCCGGGATCCACAAGAGACAAAGTTCTAGTTTCAACATTTTTGGTGCGGTGAGCGTGGAGTGCAGGTAGTACAAGAAAGTTCCCACGAAGAGACATGGAGGGAGACGACGAGCGAGAGGCGGGCTTCTGCGGTTCACCACCACCCGGCACCCCAGCGACGGTGGAATTGCTGCCAGACCTTAGGAGGGACCTGCTCAGGGCTTTTCAGTGCGCTCTCGCCACCGCACTTGGGGGGCTCATAACTCCTGCGCCCTAGGTGGCCCCTCTAGCTGGAGTGGGCGAGAACGCCCCAGGGCACAGGGCAAAAAAGGAGGCGGCATCCCAGGCGGCAGAGCGAGATCTCGCAGGGCGAGAGCTCTTCCCAAGCCTGACGAGTGCGTGCAGAGTCCTAGCGAGCGGCTTCCCGGGAGGAGGGATTCCAGCAAGTGGGGTTCTGACGAGTGGCCCCTCGACGAGTGCGAGATCGGTTGGAGGTGGGTCGCCCGGGGAACTGGCGGGGCGAGTGGAGCAGGTCAGGTGTGTGAAGGGGGGAAGCCCATTCTATGAGTTAGTGCTCTCATCTCCACTCCCCGAGGAGTTCAGTGAGCCGGCGATGTTGTTGTATACCGGCAAGGATCGATGACCCCATTCAACACCTGTAGTGGTTCGAAGACATGGTCTCTATCAAACCTATGTCGGATGCCTTCAAGTGCCGACTATGCTTTTGAGGATCTGCGTCGTGGCTTCCTGCTGCGCTTCTCATCCTCGAAGAAGAGGAATAAGGACCCTGAGGCGCTCTTCAACATCAAGCAAAGGCCGGGGGAATCACTAGCCCACTACGTAGATCAGTTCCAAGAGGAGGTCCTTCTCATCCAGGAGGTGCCAGGGTAGACCCTTCAGCTTGCCTTCATAGTAGGGCTGCGGGAGGGGTTTTTCAAGATGGACCTCAAGAGGAGGGCTCCTTTGTCTTTTAAAGAGTTGATGGAGAGAGCGATAGAGGAGATAGAGGAGGAGGAAGCTAACCCCGAGTTCACGAAAAGGTTGGCGAAGCTGAGCAAGCCATAGGTTAAGCAACCAGAGGTGAGTAGAAGAGAAGAAGTGAGGGCCCCATAGTTGGGGTGGAGGCAGCAAGGAGGAGGGGTGAAAGGCCCAGGAAGGGGTTTCCCCCAGGGAGTGGGCACCTTCCAAGGAGGGCAAGGAAGACCTCATCAGCTAGGGCGGACGCAGGGCCCGAGGCCATGTCCTACCCCACCTCAGCAAACGATGGTGGTCGGGAGAGGAAGAGCAGGAAGAGGAAGAGGAGTGGGAGCCGGAGGAGTCGGACACAGGAGGAGGAATAGAGGGGCAGAGGCCGAGAGGAGGAAGTTGGCGTTACCCTATTGTGACTTCCACCAGGAGGATAGTCATGCGACGGCCACCTGCCCAGAGTTCTTGGAGGTGAGAGAGGCCAGAGCTCCAGCGCAGCAGGAGCAGCAGCCGATAAGGATTGAGGAAGTCCCGTCTCAGGAAGAGGAGGATGAAAGATGAGAGGTCCGGGTTGACGTGGGGACCCGAGGTGGTATAGGGGTGATCCATGGGAGAGTGGGGATCGAGGCGACCTGGAAGGCGAGTATCCATACTAAAAGATTATATAGTATATGATCTAGTTCACCTAGAGGGTGGGTGAATAGGTTTCTTTTGTTTTCTATTAATTAGACTATCTGTTCTTGTTTAGAGCAAGCAAATGATCAAACACACAGAAAGCACACAAGCATCTATAGTGGTTCCCCAAGACAGTGTGTCTATGGGTAGTCCACTTTCCCCCTCCATCCTTCTAACAGTGTGTTAGACAGGGCCAACTCCTCCAAACTCGGCTCCAAGAGCTTACAACACAGATCCCTCAAGATCTCTCAGGTTTTCCCAACCTTACATCAGGCACAGCAGCTCTACCTCAGATCAGCCACTAATCCTACAACTCAGACCATAGCAGGTCCTACAAACTTAGGCCAACAAGCCCTACCTCAGAGGAATCCACCTCCTACAACTCAGACCACTTCCTGGTCCTACCTCAGAGGAATCCTCCTCCTACAGCTCAGGCAATAAAGCCCTACAACTCAGGCTAAACAGCCCTACCTCAGATCTTCACAGATCCTACAACTCAGACCCCTTCCAGTTCCTACCTCAGAGGAATCCTCCTACTACAGCTCAGGAAATAATGCCCTACAACTCAGATCACATGGATCCTACAATCTCAGACCAAATGGTCCTACAAACTCAGGCAAGTTGCCCTACAGAAAGGTGAGTTTAAATCTTACTACAGCAGACAACAATTTAAGGAGGTCTCCTGTAGATCCTGCACAGTTTGTGCTTCCTTGTAGCTGGAGATGTTGATGGCAGCTACTATTTGATCTTCCTCTTCAGATGAAGGAAGGAAGATCACCTTGCTTCTTCTAGTATAGGAGCTTTCTTTATCTCTCAGATTCTTCTTGCTTGTTCAATGAGCAGGAGGAGAATGAGAAGATCTTTTTGGCCATCAATGGAACATTAATTGTTAAGCACTTAACTAGCACCTTCAAAGTTGCCCTAACATCTTTTTTTATACTAAGCACATCTTCAATGGCTCTTAGCTGACCTCCTGTCAGGTATGGGAGTGATTGGTGGTCCCCACAATGCATTCCTGTAGCTTACGCCAAAAGCAGAACCCGCCAGATCATGTTTGAACTGTCATAGCGGTTGGGCTGAGATGGTCAGCCGTCTCAGCAGTTTTCTTCTATCCCGCTCCAGCGGATCCGCCGAGACAGACAAATGTCTCAGCGGTTTTCTTCTATCTGCAGCTCAGCTAGCCCAGACACCTTCTCAGCGGCTCCTGGCCTTGTCTCAGCAGTTCAGCTGAGACTGAGAGCTTGTCTCAGTGGTTTTGTCAGTAAACAAACTGAACAACCATTGCACCTTGTTAAGTCCTAACCCTTCATGCTTATGAGATAGAAATTGGGTTTATCAAATACAACTTGTACTTAGTATTGAGTGTGAGGCCTCTTCAAATCAAGGGAACATTGAGGGTCAATTTCCCAAAATTCTCCCCCTATTTGAGGAAGGCAGAACACCCCAATGCTAAGGTACATACCGAAATAAAAACATATCATGAAAATGAACTATGTAGCATTCATGATAACATTGCTTAAGATAACATTGTTTAAGCATGCTTTGATTCCTTATGACAGATTATCTTAAGCTTTGACTAGCTCATAGGATATCTCCCCATTTCTAACTCAGATTATATTAAGCTAATTCGTAATAACTACCTCTGATAACTTTATCAGAGAGCTAACTCTGATTTGGTCATAGCATTGGCCATCTCCCCCTTTCTGGTTTCTTCAATTATTTGTCACTTAGGAATTGGGAGGGAACCACTACAACATTTGCCAACTCCCCCTCAATCTGAAAACTCTTATATTTAATAGCAGATCTAGTTCATTTTGAACAACCCATTCTAGTTCCCCCTCATTAGGAGCAAATCTATTGATCATATGATTGAAGGGTAACCTGAAGCTCAGCTTGTCCAAATTTTTCTGAATCAGCTGATCATACAACATTATACTGTTCTACATTTAACATTTAAGGAAGATTATCTACCTTATCATGTGGACTATGCCTACTGTAAAGTTGATCAATTCAGATTTCAGTTTATCATAACAGTACATATTGTCAGAATTGTACAAATGAGAACATAAGCATGTTAACAGTGGATATTAATTCATAAATGAACTCATTCTAAATTCAACATCCCTAATTCAATTTTGAAAGAATTGAACTTGACCTCATCCGGTGGCTTGGTGAAGATATCAGCTACTTGATTGTCAGTGGGGACATATTCAAGTATGATATATTCACACTCTACATGCTCTCTAATAAAATGATACTTATTTCTATGTGCTTGGTCCTGCTATGGGAGACAGGATTTTTGGTAATAGAAATAGCACTGGATGAGTCACACAACAGTGGAGATTGTCTAACCTTTATGTTGTAATCCTCCAATTGATGTTGGATCCACAGAAGTTGAGCACAACAACTACCTGCAGCAATGTACTCTGACTCAGCTGTGGATATGGCCACACTGGTTTGCTTTTTCCTGCTCCAAGAGATCAGCCTTCTCCCTAGGAATTGAGAAGTGCCACTTGTGCTTTTCCTGTCTTCTTTGCACCCTGCAAAATCTGCATTTGAATAGCCTATTAGTTCAAAGTCATTGTTCCTAGGGTACCAACGGCCAAGATTTATGCTGCCCTTGAGGTATCTCAAAATCCTCTTGACAGAGGTGTAGTGAGATTCCTTAGGACAAGCCTGATACCTGGTACACACACATGTAGAATACAAAATGTCTGGCCTACTAGCAGTCAAGTACAACATGGATCCAATGATACACCTGTACATGGATTCATCAAAGGCCTTCCCCTTTTCATCCTTATCTAATGATACATTAGATCCCATGGGTGTTCTCATAGCGGAGGCAGATTCAATCCCAAATTTCTTGATGAGCTCCTTGGTGTACTTAGTCTGGGAGATGAAAATTCCATCCTCAGACTATTTCACTTGGAGCCCAAGGAAATATTTAAGTTCTCCATACTGCTCATCTCAAACTCACCCTACATTAGATTGGCAAATCTCTTGCAGAGGTTGTGATCAGTAGACCCAAATATTATGTCATCAACATAGATTTGGACTAAGAGACTCTTGCCCCTTGTTTCCTTAAGAAACAATGTGCTATTTATCTTTCCCCTCAAGAACTTGTTCTTGATGAGAAAGCTAGTCAATGTCTCATACCAAGCCCTGGGGGCTTGTTTAAGACCATATAGAGCTTTCCTAAGTAGATAAACATGAGATGAGAGAGTCGGATGGACAAAACCTGATGGCTGCTCTACATAAACTTCCTCTTTCAGATTTCCATTCAGGAATGCTGATTTGACATCCATCTGGTACACCTTGAAGCCACTGTGGGCTGCATATGCAAGGAATAGCCTTATGACCTCCAACCTTGCAACTGGGGCAAAGGTTTGGTCAAAGTCTATTCCTTCCTCTTGCCTATACCCCTTTGCAACCAGCCTTGCCTTGTTCTTGATGATTGTACAATTCTCATCCATCTTGTTTCTGAAGATCCATTTGGTGCCAATTATGTTGTGTCAGTGTGGTCTTGGCACCAACTTCCATACTTTGCATCTATTAAATAGCAACAGTTCTTCCTGCATTGCCTGAATCCAAAAATGATATGTTGGCCTCTTCAAACTTCTTAGGTTCTACATGTGACAGAAAACTGAGGACAAGGCCTCATTGTGAGCCCTGCTCCTAGTTGTCACACCTTGTTGAATATTTCCAATAATCTGCTCCAGGGGATGATCCCTTAGATGTTTTGTAGGTACATGCAGTCTCTCCTCTACATGCTGAACTTCTCCCACTGGGTCAGTAGCTTCTTCAGCATCCTGCTCCTCTACTTCTTCTGGAATTTTTGCATCAGTATGAGCTTTACTGCTGTTTGGTGTGTCTTGTATAGACATCCTTTCTAAATCTTGTTCATTTCCTATCAAGACAGAAGATATAGACCAGCCATTATATATTAGGCTGGTCTCCTCAAATACTACATGCATAGACTCCTCTACAACATTAGTTTTCTTGTTGAATACTCTATAAGCTCTACTATGAGAGATGTAGCCAACAAGAACACCTACATTGAATTTCTCTGCAAACTTTGTTAATTGAGATTTCCCATTGTTTAAGATGTAGCATTTTGAACCAAAGATTCTAAAATATGAAATTGTAGGTTGTTTGCCTTTCAAAATCTCATAGGGAGTTATTCCATGAACCTTATTGATGGAAGCTCTATTGAGAACATGACAAGCAGTGTTGACTGCCTCAGCGCGGAAGTATTCTGGAAGTGAGGAGTCACTTAGCAGAGTTCTCCCAGCTCCTATCAAGGTCCTATTCCTCCTCTCAGCCACACCATTTTGTTGTGGAGTCCTTGGGGAGGAGAATTCTTGGGTGATACCAAATTCTTGGCAAAACCTTATCATTGCATCAGATTGAAATTTTGTGCCATTGTCAGATCTAGTTCTGACCAAAGCACATTGCAAGTGTTGAATTTTTTGAAGTGGTGTGGAGGAGACCGGGCGGTCTGGTTTGGGAGACCGGGTGTTTGCGCGGCTTTTATAGGTTATCTGCCTGTCTGGCTCTGCCGGGTTGCTCTGGCGGTCTGCTGGTTGTTCCGGTCTATTCGTGGTAGCTGCGGTTTGTTCCCGAGTAGGTCTGCTAGTTTGCCTGGCTTCCTTGTTGGAAGACCGGGCGGGTTGTTCCTATATGACTGTCTACCCGGGCGGTCTATATTGGTGATCTGGCGACTTGGTTGATGTCGGCCAGATGGTTCTAGCTTGCTCCTGGTGAACTAAGGAAGGAGCGTTATTGAGACCGCACGGCTTGTGCGCGGTCTCGTGTTCGCGCGGCCGGTGCGCGATCTTGTCTGCTGATCTGCGTCTTGGTCGGGTGATCGACCAAGAGGTCTGTTCGCGCGGTCTGTCTTTTGAGACCGTTCGCGATCTGATGGGTGGTGACTGTATCCCGGTTTGTGCGGTGACGACATCCGTCCACCCGCCTATAAATAGGGGTGCATGGCCCGTCATTCCTAACAAGAACTGTAAGAACCAGAGCCCGGATTGTTTCTTGCGGTCTCAAGTTTGAGTTCGCGCGACTTGGATGCGAGTTAACCTTTGTTGTGTTCGCAGGTTTGCGGTCAGCAGGGTGCGGTCTCCTTCCTTGGTGATTTCCGGTGGCTTGAATAAACAGTTCGTCTGCGGTCTATCAGCGAACTGGGTTATTGTGTTCTTATGCTGTTCGCAGCGAGCTCAGTGATCAAGCGACCTTCAGCGGTTAGGCGATCTGAGTTGCGGTCTGGCGACAACTTCAGTTCTTTGTTCCAATAAAGCTCCAGTTCGTGCGGTCTGAGGTGCGGTCTTGCAGTGCTGGCAGTCTGTCCGGTTTCTATTTGTGCGATCTCAGGGCAAGCCGGGCGAGTTCTGGAGTGGTGCGGCTTGTGCGGTCTGAGCTTGTCTAGCCGCCAAGTTTGCTTTTTGGTGTGTTTTGTTCTTCTCATCTCCGTGATTCTGATGAATCATGTCTCGCCATGTATACCTCGCATTGTAAAGCAGTCCTGTTTCAATAAAGATTTCTTGTGTTGCTGTTTTGGCATTGTGGTTGTTTGGCTATAACTCTTGTTGATACAACTCCTGCTTACTCCTAAACGGTCCAATCAAAAATTTTAACAGCAAGTCATTCTGAATTGCTTTGACACGAGTTATAAAGATATTTAGAGTATCAGACTTCTTCTTTAAGAAGAATACCCATGTATATTTTGAGTGATCATCAACAATCACCAAAGTATACAATTTCCCACCTAAGCTCGGAATTGGCATGGGACCAAACTAGTCCATATGCAAGAGATGAAGACATCTTTCAGTGTCTTTGGTGCCAATACTTTTAAAGGTGGCCCTTGTTTGCTTGCCCATTTGGCAAGCATGACAGGGACCATCTTTAATACATTTTAAATTAGGACTATTCCTAACAAGGTTTTTAGAGAAAAGTCTATGCATTGTCTTGTAATTAATATGAGTAAGTCTCTTGTGCCATTGAACACAGATAGACTCATTCTCATTAGCTACAAGACAAACAGATGTAAGAGAATTACTACAAATAAAATCTAAGCAATAAACATTCCCACTCCTAGTGCCTGAGAGAATAGTCTCTATGTCCTTAGACTTTTTAATCAAGCACTTGTCATTGTGGAATTCAATGATATAGCCTAGGTCACACAGTTGACTTATGCTTACAAGGTTGTGTTGCAACCCTTCAACATAAGCTACCCATGAGATGGAGACTATGCCATTGGATATCATACCATATCCCTTGGTGATTCCTTTTTCAGATCCCCCAATTATAACTTTGGGTCCATTCTTCACAGGCTTGTAGTCCTGTAGAAGACTCCTTATTTCTGTCATCTGCCTTGAGCACCCACTGTCCAAGTACAAATTTGGTTTAGGTTGGTACTTGAACTAACCTGCAAGAAGAAGTTTAGTTATGCTTAGGAGACCCAAAAACTTTGGGTCCTAGGTTCCTGTTAGTGTGATGAGAAAATCTCACACTAGCTGCACTCCTAGCAGGAAGACTCTTCTTTGCATTAGGTGTATTGGGATTGTACCAACAATCTATGGCAAAGTGTCCCACTTTACCACAGCACCAACATTCATGAATATTGCATCTCCTCTTTTGAACATTTCTTGAGGGGAGTGCAGCACTGTGCACATGTTCAGGAGGAGAGACAGCTGCATTCTTCCCATTTCTCTCAGCAATGATTTGACTGAAGGTCAATCTATGTGCTGTCTTGAAGCTCTTTGTCCTGATTTCATCAGCTTGCTTTGGCTTGGCAGCCATATAAGATCTGATGCCATCTGACAATGAGCAACAAGCCTTGTCAACAGATTTGACATCAGTTATGCTCTTTGCTGAAGCAGATTTGAAACAGCTTGCATCCTTATTCTTGAATGGAGGGGCTGAAGTACCAAATACAAAAGGTCCAGGTTGGACCATTTGAATTTCCTCATGGGGAGCCTTCATGGCACTCAATCCCATCCCCTTTATTCCACTATGGGAAGGAGTATATTCCTTCCTATAGGCACTCCCATTCTTCCAGTGACCATAAATTCTTTCATGGTCATACCTGTTGGAAGGAAGTAACACCTTTTGAAAGGTGGTTTGAGGCTTAGCCTTCTCCTTGCTCTTCTCTCCACACCCTTCTCCTAATTCCCTTTTATTGAATACTAGTCCTCTTCTATTGGTTTGAGAGGAGAAGGTGTCAATAATAGGAAGCAAAGATTTGGGCTTGGAGAATTGAGCCACCAGGCTCTTCTCCTTCACAAGCTTCTCCTCAAGGTCCTTGATGACCTTGTTCTTCAGGGAAATATTGCTTAATTGCACAATTGTTAATCCCTGTAAGTGGATAATCTGTCAACTCATCTGAGCCACCAGGGTGGTAGGTTCAGTGTAGTCATTTTTAGTCATCTTAAGGGAATCAATTTCCTGGGCTTGCCTTTTGGCAAGCTTCTTGCTCTTCTTCAGAGCTTCCAAAAGAGCATCATACTTGTCAATCAATTGATTGACATCTTCCTCAGTTTCTGAACCACTTCCACCAATTGATGAAGGTGCTTCAGATTCTGGACCAGTCTCATAATCAGAAGAGGATATGGAATGAATTAATACCTGCTCAAGTTCTGAATTGTTGTGACTGTCCTCCTCATCAGTGATGGCCATTGGGCCTAGCTGAACATTTTCTTCTTCATCCTCCTCTATATCACTATCTGAGTGTGATAGAGGGGCCCTGATTCCAACCTTGGTAGCTGGGTAATCTTCATCTTCTTCTGCAGCAAATTCTTCAACAGCAACCAACCCAATAATGGCTTATTCCTTTTAAGATTCAGATGAGCTGGAGTCTGATTCACTTCAGCTCCTTTCCTTCTTAGCTAGAAAGGATTTTTCTCCTTTCTTGCCTCTTGATTGATGAGCCTTCTTCTCATCCTTCTCTTTTCCCTTGACTGGGCAGTCAGCAATGACATGCCCTGGCTTGCTGCAGGAATAGCAGACAACATTAGAGGAATTAAATTTAGAGTTAGAGCCATACCTGTCATTCCTGGAGTGATGCTTTGACTTTTGCTGTCCTCCTTTTTGTGATATGAGGAAGAGGGCTTGTTCTTCCATTGCTTCCTCTTCATCATTTTCTTGAACTGCCTTGAAAAGGCAGCAAACTCTTCATCAGAGGAAGAGCTTCCTGAGGTGTTGACTTCAGGTTCAACACTTCTCCTTGGAGGAGACACCACCCTGCTATTTCTTCTCTTTGAGCTGTTAACTTTGAGAGCTATAGATCTCTCCCTTGGCTGAGTCATTGTAGAGGTGTCCTCTTCCTTCCTTGCAGACAGCTGCATCATAGGAGAGAAGTTTTCCAAACAATGTGCGAGTTGGGGTCTCACCAAGCTTGGCCACTTCCCTGATGGCATAGATTTTTGTGTCCCAGTCCCTTGTTAGAGATCTAAGAAACTTATCATTCAGCTCATAGTTGGTGAATACTCACTCATACATTCTCAGTTCATTAACTATTCTGAAGAACCTCTCATAGCACATGGAGATGCTTTCCTGGCTCTGCTGCCTGAAGGCTTCATACTCTTGATTAAGGAGTGACTTCCTATCATCTCTCACTTCTGCACTCCCTTCCATATAAACCACTAATGTGTCCCACATTTCCTTGGCAATATCACAGTGCACCAAGTTTTGGAAAGTAGAATCATCAATAGCATTGGCAATGATATTTTGATCCCTTTTATCCATTATAGCTAATGCTATCTCATCCCTTGTCTTTTCAGTGTAAGGCTTGCCTACCATCCTAGTAGGATCAATGGTGGAGGGCTTTATGATAATAAAGGGTCCTCCTGAACAGTGATAAAGATTCTGGGGTCAGATGCTTCCATGAACAATCTAACCCTCTGCTTCCATATGCCAAAGTTGGCTTTGTTGCATATGGGCAATTTCATGGAGCCCATCTCCTTCTGCATTCCATTAGTGGCCATCTGATTCAGAATAATCAATACCTATTTAGGATCTGGTCAAAATGTTAAGTCTTTCTTGACCAACCTCCTCTGATACCACTTGAAAGATTATATAGGTATATGATCTAGTTCACCTAGAGGGGGGGGGGGGGGGGGGGGGGAATAGGTTTCTTTTGTTTCCTTTTAATTAGACTATCTGTATTCTTGTTTAGAGCAAGCAAATGATCAAACACACAGAAAGCACACAAGCATCTATAGTGGTTCCCCAAGACAGTGTGTCTATGGGTAGTCCACTTTCCCCCTCCACCCTACTAACAGTGTGTTAGACAGGGCCAACTCCTCCAAACACGGCTCCAAGAGCTTACAAAACAGATCCCTCGGGATCTCTCAGGTTTTCCCAACCCTACCTCAGGCACAGCAGCCCTACATCCGATCAGCCACTGATCCTACAACTCAGACCATAGCAGGTCCTACAAACTCAGGCCAACAAGCCCTACCTCAGTGGAATCCACCTCCTACAACTCAGACCACTTCCTGGTCCTACCTCAGAGGAATCCTCCTCCTACAGCTTAGGCAATAAAGCCCTACAACTCAGGCTAAACAACCCTACCTCAGATCTTCACAGATCCTACAACTCAGACCCCTTCCAGTCCTACCTCAGAGGAATCCTCCTCCTACAGCTCAGGAAATAATGCCCTACAACTCAGATCACACAGATCCTACAATATCAGACCAAATGGTCCTACAAACTTAGGCAAGTTTCCCTACAGAAAAGTGAGTTTAAATCTTACTACAGCAGACAACAGTTGAAGGAGGTCTCCTGTAGATCCTGCACAGTTTGTGCTTCCATGTAGCTGGAGATGTTGATGGCAGCAACTATCTGATCTTCCTCTTCAGATGAAGGAAGGAAGATCACCTTGCTTCTTCTAGTATAGGATCTTTCTTTATCTCTCAGATTCTTCTTGCTTGTTCAGTGAGCAGGAGGAGAATGAGAAGATCTTTTTGGCCGTCAATGGAACAGTAATTGTTAAGCACTCAACCAGCACCTTCAAAGTTGCCCTAACATCTTCTTTTATACTAAGCACATCTTCAACGGCTCTTAGTTGACCTCTTGTCGGGTATGGGAGTGATTTGTGGTCCCCATAATGCATTCCTACAGCTTGCGCCAAAAGCAGAACCCACCAGATCATGTTTGAACTGTCTCAGCGGTTGGGCTGAGATGGTCAGCCGTCTTAGTGGTTTTCTTCTATCCCGTTCCAGCGGATCGGCTGAGACAGACAGATGTCTTAGCGGTTTTCTTCTATCTGCAGCTCCGCTAGCCCAGACACCTTCTCAGCGGCTCCTGGCCTTGTCTCAGTGGTTCAGCTGAGACTGAGAGCTTGTCTCAGCAGTTTTGTCAGTAAACAAACTGAACAACCCTTGCACCTTGTTAAGTCCTAACCTGCATGCTTATGAGATAGAAATAGGGTTTATCAAATACAACTTGTACTTAGTATTGAGTGTGAGGCCTCTTCAAATCAAAGGAACATTGAGGGTCAATTTCACAACACTTACCATGTACCGTAGGAGCGTAGCCTCGACCTCCCAAGCCCCACCCCCAGCAGAAAAGATCACATTCACCCAGAAGGACATGCCGGGCCATGAGGACCCGTTCTGCCATGCGCTGGTCATCCAGACAGCCATCGAGAACTTCACTGTCTCTAGGATCCTTGTGGATAATGGGAGCTCGGTCAACGTCATCTTCAAGAAGGCGTTTGAGGAGATGAAGTTGGAGGCTAGGCGGGTGTTGGACTCGGAAGGCCCGTTGTTTAGGTTTTCGGGGGAGAGGAAGGAGGTAGAAGGGGGAGTGGGACTCCATGTGGTCCTTAGGGGGGGGGGGGGGGCAGTCCCGAAATTGCCGCTTTGTCATAGTGGATGCACCCAACAGCTACAGTGCCATCTTCGGACGGCCTTCCATCAGTGCGTTCCGCTGCATCCCCTCCACTTTCCATCAATGCCTCAATTTCAATGTAGGGGAGTTAAGGTCCGAGTAAGGGGAGACCTGAAGGTGGCAAGGCAGTGTTATGTAACTACCGCGAACACCATCTCCTGGATGGCAAAAGCGGAGGAATGGGATCGGGAGATGGGGGAGCCGGCATGGCTCGATGAGGTTAGGCCCAGGAAGGAGAGGGCGGAGGAGATGATGGTGATCAGGGAGGAGGAGGAGGAAGAAGGAGGAGCCAAATCGCTTGCTTGCGGTGAGAGGAGGGAGAATGACTGGTTGGAGTAGTCAAGGCTGGAAGCCATGGAGGAGGTGGTGGAGCTGGAGGTCATCACCAAGGGAGGGGTGATCGAGAAGGTCAAGATCAGTGGGTAGCTCAGCCCCGAGGACCAGAGGAAGATCCTGGCTTGCATCCAAGAAAACATGGATGTCTTTGCCTAGAGTGACGCAGAGATGCCTGAGATCGATGTGGATGTGGCATGCCATTGTCTCAACCTCGAACCCGGAACTTGCCCCATCCGCAAGAATAAGAGGTCCACCGCGGGCAAGCTTGAGGCACCCATCCGGGAGGAGGTGGGCAAGCTCCTCAAGGGTGGTTTTGTATCAGAGATGCAGCATCCAGGCTGGGTCTCCAATGTGGTGTTGGTAAAAAAGGGTGATGGTAGGTGGATAATGTGTGTTGATTTTTTCTTTTTGAATAAATCATGCCCTAAGGATTGTTATCCCTTGCCTCGAATCGACGCGCTGGTTTACTCAGCCGTCGGTTTTTCTATAATGAGTTTCTTAGATGCTTTCTCAGGTTACCATCAGATCCGCATGCACCATCCCAACATCAAACATGTCTCCTTCATCACAGTGGATGGGTGCTACTGCTACAAAATGATGCCTTTCGAGCTGAAGAATGCAGGGGCGACTTACCAACGGATGATGGACCGGGTCTTCAGAGAACAAAAGGGAGTGAACCTGGAGGTCTATGCGGATGACCTCGTGGTAAAAAGTCAGGACCTCGAGTCCCACCTCCGTGACCTTGAGGAAACCTTCGAGACTTTGAGAAGATTCAAGATGAAGCTCAACCCCCAGAAGTGTGTCTTTGGGGCCAGCCGAGGGAAGTTCCTAGGTCACCTGCTCACCCCGGCTGGGGTGGAGCCTAACCCAAATATGGTAAGGGCAATCATGGAGCTGGGGTCTCTGAGGAGTGCAAAGGAGATCCAGCGTCTCACAGGGAAGTTGGCCGTACTAATCAAATTCTCTCCAGGGCAGGGAGAAGTGCTCTGCGTTCTTTAAGGTGCTGCGGGGGAACCAAAAGTTCGAGTGGACCCCCGAGTGTGAAAGGGATTTTTAGGCGCTGAAGGAACAGTTGACCCAAGCCCCATTGCTTTAAGGGCTGAGACAGGGAGAGGACTTGTCCCAATACCTGGGGGTAGGACCCGAGGAGGTAAGCTCGGTGCTGGTCCAGGAAGAAGGAAAAAAGCAACTCCCGATTTACTATGTTAGTCGGGTGTTGAGGAAGGCTGAGCTCAGATACCCCATCTTGGTGAATCTCGCCTTCATCTTGGTGGTGTCAGCCAGGAATCTCCGGCCTTACTTTCAGGCACACTCGATCAAGGTGGTGACAGATCGACCCCTTCGCAGCATCATGGAGGGGGTGGAGCACTACAGAAGGCTGGCCAAGTGGTCAGTGGAGTTGAGTGAGTTTGATATCTCGTATGTTCCTAGGTTGTTCATAAAAGCACAAGCGGTGGCAAGCTTTTTGGCAGACTATGTGATCGAGGTAGAAGAGTACGAGCTGCCCGACCTAGTGGCCTGAAGAATGCTGGTTGATGGGGCCTCAGGGAACTATTATTTTGAGGGAGGGGTGGTTTTGTTAAGCCCCCAAGGGATAAGGATCGAGCAGGCGATCAACATCCACATCCCCCTCACCAACAATCAGGCCGAGTACAAGGCCGTGATAGTAGGGCTCTGCCTAGACCGGGAGTTGGGAGTGCAAGATGTGGAGGTCTCGACAGACTCCATGGTGGTAGCTTGCCAAGTCAGGTGGGAGTTCGAGGTGAATGAGTCGACTCTTCAGCAATACTTGGAAAAGGTCAAGGGACTCATAGGGCAGTTCCTCACCTTCTCAATCCATCATATACCAAGGGAGGAGAGTACCGCGACGGATCTCCTGGCCAAGTTCAGTCCCAGGGCCGGAGGCACGGTGTCGGACCTCTTCCTACCATCCATCGAAGAGGGGGAATTGATGGAGGTGGACCAGCGGGCATCGTGGATGGACCCCCTTCATCACCTTCCTGACATCGGGGAAGTTCCCCGATGGGGGGACGGACAAATGGTGGTTCAGGTATAAGTCGACATACTACTCTTTGCATGTAGGAGGAATATACTAGAAGACGCTCTTGGGGCTCCTAGCCCATTTTGTGTCAGAGGAGGAGGTCCCGGGGTCCTGGAGGAGATCCACTCGGGGGAGTGTGGCAGCTACTCCAGGAGCCGAACCTTGGAGGGGAGAGTGCTGAGGCAAGGCTACTTTTGGTTCACCCTCAGCAAGGACGTGGCGGAGTTCACAAGGAAGTGCTCGAAGTGCCAACTGTTGTCTCCTCTCCAATTCCTGCCGGCCAAAAGACTTAGAACCATCACGGACCCCTGGCCCTTTGTAATATAGGGCTTGGACCTGTTCGGTCCTTTCCCCCAAGTAAGTGGTCAAAGAAAGTTCTTACTAGTGATGATTGATTATTTCTCTAAGTGGCTGGAGGTGAAGGCGCTGGCCAAGGTAACGTCCCAAGTGGTGAGAAATTTTGTATGGGGTGAAATAATTTGTAAGAACGGAGTCCCATTAGCCATAGTCAAGGATAATGGGTCGCAGTTTGTCAGCGATGAGCTCGTGAACTTCTGCACCCAGATCGGCATAGATCTCCAGTTTGCGTCGGTCCACCACCCGAGGAGCAATGGGCATGTGGAGGCGGCAAATAAAATAATTGTGAACTTGCTGAAGAAGAAGGTCGAGAACCCCAGGGGAAATTGGGTAGAGCAGTTACCTTCGGTCCTCTGGGCCTTGAGAACCACTCCAAACACAGCCACAAGGGAGACTTCTTTCAAGCTCTCCCACAGGTCTTAGTCCGTCCTTCCAATAGAGTTTGAGGTGAAATCACCCAGGGTGGTCACCGCGGGTGAAGGGGATGAAGAATGGCTAGTGGAGAATGAGGTAGACCAAAGGCTATCTTTGGACCTGGTGGAAGAACTCCGAGACTTAGCCACCGTCCTGCAGGAGGAAGTCATGCGGCGAATGTCTCGGTACTTCGACAATCATATCCGGGTAAAGAAGTTCGAGAAAGGAGATCTAGTCCTGAAAAAGGTTGACGCGGCCGGAAGAGGGGCCGCGGTAGGAAAGCTCGATCCCAATTGGGAAGGGATGTACATTGTAGATGAAGTGCTCAAGACAGGAGGGTACCACCTCCAAGATGTGGATGGGGTACCTCTCGGCCGGGCTCGGAGTGGGGACTACCTAAAGCGTTTCTACCTTTAAACTTTTTGTATTGATTTATTACATATTTGACTCATCATGTGTTGATTTCAATGTTTCTTCTGAGCATGGGTCCTCGAAGTGTTTTATGCTGGAATGCCCCGGATGATCCCGCTGCTGGGCTCTCACTAACTGGTGGGTCAGGTTGTTCTCACGGAAAGGCTGGCAATGTATCAAGTGTGTTATGCTGGAATGCCCCAGATAATCCTGCTGTCGGGATCTCACTAGCCGATGGGTCAGGTTGATCTCGCGGAGAGGCTGGCAAGGTATCAAGTGTGTTATGCTGGAATGCCCCGGATAATCCCGCTGCCGGGCTCTCACTAGCCGGTGGGTCAGGTTGATCTCGCGGAGAGGCTGGCAAGGTATCAAGTGTGTTATAAAGGAATGCGCCAGATGATCCCTCTACGGGGCTCTCACTAGCCGGTGGGTCAGGTTGATCTCACGGAGAGGCTAGCAAGGTATCAAGTGTGTTATGCTGGAATGCCCCGGACGATCCTGCTGCCGGGCTCTCACTAGCCGGTGGGTCAGGTTGATCTCGTGGAGAGGCTAGCAAGGTATCAAGTGTGTTATACTGGAATGCCCCAGACGATCCCGATGCTGGGCTCTCACTAGCCGGTGTGTCAGGTTGATCTCGCGAAGAGGTTGACAAGGTATCAAGTTTGTTATGCTGGAATGCCCCGGATGATCCCGCTGCCAGGCTATCACTAGTCGGTGGGTCAGGTTGATCTCGCGGAGAGGCTGGCAAGGTATCAAGTGTGTTATGCTGGAATGCCCCAGACGATCCCGCTGTCGGGCTCTCACTAGCCAGTGGGTCAGGTTGATCTTGCGGAGAGGCTGGCAAGGAATCAAGTGTTTTATGCTGGAGTGCCCCGGATGATCCCGCTATCAGAATCTCACTCGCCGGTGGGTCAGGTCGATCTCGCGGAGAGGCTGGCAAGGAGACGGCTTATGCTAGCCCTGGCTCGCAGCACCTCTCGATGCGAGGCCTAGGCTGGGCGATCCCTGGGGCTCGCTCGCACAAAAATGAAAAGCAATATCGAATGGAAAATATCTAAGTCAAGGGGTTATAGCGAGACGGCTGAACATGATGGCAACAAAACATTTCGAGTAGATCCCTGGCTTGCGGAACGCTAGGATGGTCTCTCAGCAACACCTAAATATGCAAGTCAAAGGGGGACCACTGTCATGGGAATCAATGAGTAGCATCCCGCCGCGTAAAGATTGCGGCGAGCAAGGTCAGGCAACGACGACCCTGCTCGCGAGGGCTCATATTGGGCGAGCCAGAGGTGCGAATCGGTCCAAGTTTTGCCCAGGTGCGAATGCATGCATAAAACTGTGAACCTAATAAGCAAGAGATGCTACGCGAATGCCTTATTGGGAGTGCGCGGGGTATGCTAGCGAGTCAAAATGAAAGGACAATAAAACTGTGAACCTAATAACCATTGCAAAGGAAAAACGTGCGAACGCGAGCACGACTAAGCGTATGGGTGCGAGCATGACAAGATATATTAGCGCAAGCATAGTAAAAAGTATTAGCGCGAGCAAAGTAAAAAAGCATTGGCTCGAGCAAGAAAAATGACAATTTAATGATAGAAAAATACTTCTTTTTCATTTCATTTCATTTCTTAAAAGATGGTCATTACAAGTAACGGCGAACTCGCTAGTCAAAATAAAAATTTACATGGAAAAAACAAGAAGTCATGGTAGGTCGACGGACAGAATCCTCCTCGCTCCCGCGATCTTCAGGCTCTGGAATCGGCGTGAACATGTCTGGGATGGCGTCCTCAACGCTAAGCTCCATTGCACCCGGAGAAAGCAGACTTGCCCCCTTGAGGGTGTCGAAGACGAGGTTGGAGACGCCCATCGAGTTCTTGTGGGTCGCCTCCTTCTCGTCCCTTGTTCGGTTGCGAGCCCAGTTCACGGAGGGGGCGGGTGGGGGGGGGGGGGGGTGAGCACTGCTCTGGTTAGCTCGCAGACTTGAGCTTTCAGGGGCCCGTTCTCCATCTCCAGGTCGGCGTTCCGCGAAAGGAACTGGCTCGCTGTATCATCGTCCTGTAAAAGAGAAGGTTTATGTCAAACAATTCGGAATATGGCTAGCAAGATATAACGTTTGCAGGGATCACTTACCATTCCGCCTTGGAGGCTAGCGAGGAGACCCTCAGAAATGGCCTCTTTCTCCTTGAGGCTCGCAACCTCATCCGAGGCCTCCTTGAGCTCGCGCTGGAGCTCTTTAGAATCCCTATCTGAAGTCAGGTACCACTGACCCACCATATGGGTGAGCTCCATAGCCCAGAACTGGGCAAGCATGGCCTCTTAGACGAGCAGCCTTGATCTTAGGGCGCCAAAATTGGCGGCATCCTCGCGGCCTTATAGTCTGAAGGCGAGGGCGAACGCCTAACCTCCAACCTTGTCGCTCTCAACCCAGGAAGGGAGGAGCGAAGAGCATGAGATCCTGTTGTGGTCAGGATCAAAGACAAGCAGCGGCTCGCCGGCCGCATTCGAGAGCTTCACGCCAAGGCCAAAATTATTATGGCCCGCTTGTTGAAACCGAATTCTCGGTCTCTTGTGAAGCTCGGGCCCTCAACGAGTTGAGGGGTAGCTTGCCCTTACTGGTCCCTCAGAATGGACAGACTGGAGACTTGGAACTAGGCTAATACCTTAGTCACAGCGAGGAGGTTCCACCGCAAACCCAGAAGATTGTTGAGCGCTTCCCCTCCCAAGCTAAAGCTGAGACTTGGGCACCTTGGAGAGCTAGAGAGCTAAACCAAAGTAACCAAGGGAGGAAGAAGCTCAGAGAACTGAGATTGGAATCTTCTCCCAAGGTGCCCTTCAAGGTCTATTTAATGTTTTTTGTTCGTGGTCTTTTAATAGTGGAATTCCGCCTTTTGGTTTTACTAAACGCACCCCAAATTTGGCCTGCTAACAGCCAAACTTCGCTGTTTGGAGGGGCTAACGGCAGACCAACAGGGGCAGAGGGGTAATTTCACTTCCTTAGTCTATGGGCAAGTGGCCTGCGAGAAAGCTACCCGCGAGAGCTCCCGCGAGTCTCCCCAAGAGAATGGTTTGCGAAACCCCTCTTAGGCGAGCGCTCTGCGAAGGCCCCGCTTGCCCTCCTTCTGGCGACATCCGCCAAGGCCGGGTCTCGCATTCTCTCCTGCGAGATCCCCTCGGCGCATACCCCCCAACTCTCGCGACCCCTTAGTGGCGAGATGACCTCTTCCAACCCAAGTTACTGATCTTTGGGCCTTACCTACTCAGGCAAACTCGGGGTCATCAACAAGAGGCGTTCTATGTAAAAATTTGCTGAACTGGATGGAAGATTGAGTTCGTTGAGCTGAAAAGCAATTTCGTTGAACTGAAGTGTGACCTTCATCGAACGTAGAATGAATTTTGTCGAACGCAGAGCTGAGTTCGTCGATCTCAAATTGGAGTTCGTCAAACTGAAGACAAAATTATTTGAGATGGCTGGAAGACTGAAATTGTCGAGCTGAAAAGCAAGTTCGTCGAACTGAAGCGTGACGTTCATCGAATGTAGAACGGATTTCGTCGAACGCAGATTGAAGTTCATCAAATACGGAAACTTGGAAATAATCCGGCTCGCCCAGAAGACCACTGTAAGAGGGCCGCGAGGATCTGGCTCGCCCGCTTTCTGGCGAGCTGTCGGCGAGTGCCCGGCTCGCCCGCCTTCCTGCGAGAGACCTTTGAGACTCTGGCTCACCTTCCTTGATACTTCTTTCGCTGTTGACTTCTCCATCTATGCCCATCTCCTGGAAAATATCTGGGTTGTACACTGCTGGTTTGGGTTCGCTCGGAGCATCTCCATCCCGAGGAATCCCCTCGAGAGCATTTGGCTCGCTGGCGGGGAGAATGTATTCTCTCCCTCGCTCAGGTCCAGCACATCATTCCCCTTAGTGGTGGTAGGGGCCTTCTTGGCCTTCTTCTACGACGAGGCCAGCGTGGCTGACTGGCTCGCGGGTGGAGGACGCTTCCTCCCAGATGACGAGCCCGAGGGGTCTTGGAAAGCTTCGGCGGACATCGTGGTGAGCGAGCCGGAGGAGAGGGTTGTAGCCCTAGCGTGCAGGGGGTGGAATTGAAGGTCCCGCTCTCTCGCAAATGCGACAACGGTGAGAGTTAGTTACCAAAGTTAAAAAGTACAGAAAGTACAAAGCCTGCGAGTGCGAGTCAAACATTATCCTTGAGGCACCGGTGGTAGCGAGTCCACCTTCTGCCGAAGGTATGCGACCTCAAACTTCTTCCCCTCCAAGTATTGGAAGAGCTTCACGCCGTACCCGCCGAGCAAGGCAGGGGGGCGGTAGGCCGCATCGTCTTGCTGGAGGGGGGGGGGGGAGAAAGGTATATTGTCGATGGGTCCTTTGACTAGGACGTACTTCGGGTGTTAGTAGTGGCTTTTGTTCACCGTCTCGCAGATGGTGACGTGCTGGCTCGCGAAGTGTGTTGTCCCATCTTTGTACGCGCGGAAGGAGAAGATCTTGCGGAAGACAAGCAGGTTGAATTCCATTCTCTCCTCGCGCAGGTAGCTGGAGAACGCGACTATAACATCAATCATGTTTGGGGTCAGCTGGCTCGGCAAGATGCCATAGTACTTTAGTACCTGGGAAATTATCCAAAGAAGGGTTAACGTGATCTTTGCGAAGCGAGCAAGAAGTGTAATAGTTGAGTATGTTACCTGGCGCACCTCCGGCCTTAGGGGGAGTCGCAACCCATTCTCAAAGTGAGCAATGGGGATGGCGAGCTTTTCGGGCGACGGCTCATTGATGGAAGCGGTGTTCGCCGGGCGGTGAGCTACGAACCCCGAGGGGATGTATGATCCACCGTGGTAAGAAACTCCTCGTCGGTGAGCGAGGCGCAAAATAAGGATTTGTCGTGGAAGGATCCAGTACACTTAGCTCGCCCCTCAGTTTCATCATCAGTGACCATGGTTCTAGTATTAGCGAGCTGTAGGAATAGAGAGTGCGAGCTTAGAATTGCGATAGAGCCTGGAAGAGAGAAGAAAGGTTGAAACAATTAATGCAGTGGTTAGAAAGTAAAAAAAGATGTTTATTTATAAAAATGAAAATGGTGGGAAGAATGTGAAGCGCCAGGGGGTGCGGATAGCTGGACCGCACGGTAACTTTTCGACTTCTTAGACCTTATCCGCTCCGGATGGGCTGACGTCCTGGCGACATCTTCTAACTCGCCATTAGCAAGCCAAGCTGCAAAGAAAAAAGTAAAGGTCATGAAGGAGAGGCAGTAGCTCGCGAGTCGTAAGGCGATACATGCATAAGAATCATAAAATAAGCAACTTGCGAGCACAGTTAACATGACGGTAGAAATAATCGAAAGCGAGAGAAAAAGTTCGCGAGCGAGCAAAAATATCCTTATTATAAATTCATAAATTGTTTGAAACCTCCAAAAGGAGGGGGGATAGTAAGGGCGAGCAAAAAATAATAAAAAATGAATGTTCAGTAGTTGATCTATTTCTAACGACCGCGGCCTCGCACCCCAGATCGCGGGGGCACTTTTGGGTAATGATATTCACGAACCGACTAGACTTCCCGCTGCATCAGGCGCATTTGATCCTCAATTCACGCGAGGTTCACCCCGGGCGAGGTGACCTCGCCGCGAGCGACCTGACGCATCTTGGCAAGGACCCGCGCGTTCACATTTTCCATCGTGACGAACCTTTCTTCATAGGCAGCTCGGTCCACCCGGTTCTAATCATATTAGTCTCGCAGCATAAGACCGTACTTCTGGAATAGCTCGGTGACCCGCCTTTTCATCTGCTCCAGGTTGCCTGGGTCCGCCAGGAAGTCCGCGAGCTGGTTTGGTGAGGGAGGGGGCAATAGCTCCTTCTCTCCTTGCCCCGACTCGGTAAGTGGGGTCCGGGGAACACCTGTGAGAAAGAAATCAGCAACAAGGAGAGGAAAGATGCATCTAACATAAATAATTTAACCTGGCGAGATGAGGATAGTACGGGCTCGTGGGCAATAGGAGATTTGCTGGCCCTTGAAAGCTTCAGTGAAGGCAGGGGTAAGAAATTTCCCCAGGCTAGGATGGTGCATCGTTTCGACCGCAAGTTCGGGGTCGGCAAGTAGCAACTCGCCAGGACTACGTTGGCCTAGAGAGCCGAACCCCGTGGTGATGATGTTCACTTTAGGTGGGGCCGGCGAGCCCACCGGGGTGTGGATTTGCCTCTCCGGGGTCGCGGGAGGGGTCTCTGCATAAAAGGGATAATGCGGGTTCAGCGGACACAGATAAAAGAAAATGGCAAGGAAAACAGCTTACTAGGGCGCAAGGATGAGACTCGCAGGCCGGAGGTCCCAACTTCTGGGGGGGGAGGTTAGTCCTCCCAGGGTACGCGAGGCGAGACCTCGGTGGTGACTGCCCGAGGATATTTTCTTCAGGAGAATTCTGCGAGCATGGAAGTAATGTCAGACGACTTAATATTAAGTTGTCGAACATGACAACAAAACATGCGAGACGAGCTCGTGGAGGGGATATGGAGACAGTGGTGATGACTCATCCTCCCCAGACGGCCGTCAGACGGTCTTAGCCCTCTTAACCTGAGGCGGGGGTGGAGTAGGTTGCTGTGAAATCCAGTGAGCGAGCTCGGTATCCTTGGACTTTTGAATCGCCTGCGAGGCCTTGAGGCGAGCCAATATCTCCTCCTTTTTAGACATCTTGATAGATGTACCGTCGAGCCGCGAGGGAGAGAAGAGGGAGAAAAGGTTCATGCACCGGCCCGAAGGAGTGGTATTTATAGCATTGGACATGGGGCCCACCAAAAGATTCTCACCACGTCATCAAAGGGATGGCGAACACCAGGGGTTGGATGTTTCTTCGCGAGCTTAAGGTAGCCTCGCTAAGAGTGGGGATTATGTAAAACCCCGGTATTCTCCAAGAGGTGAGCGGAGGCCAAAGGATAAACAGGCAAGGACAGGAAGGAAGGCGAGCCAAGTGCTCAGGGGCCGCTCGCAAGGTGGCAGGCTAGCTAGGCTCTCACTGGCTGCTCGCAGGAAGGCGAGCGGTCCGAGCCTTAGTCGGTCTCTCACAGGAAGGCGGGCGAGTCATGCCTCTCAGTTCGCGAGAGGAGCCCTTGTGGGCGGCTCGCCCAGTAAGGGTCCAGGGGTGATTTTTCCTGGAAACCCTTGGTTGTCTGCAATTAGCCTCTCCAAACAATGGAGTTTGGCTGTTGGCAGACCATTTTGGGCTGCGCCTTGCGAAAGTGTAAGGTGGAATCCCACTATTAGCAGACCATGAGCAAAAAACTATATATAGACCTTGAAGGGAACCTTTGGAGATGATTCCAATCACAGTACTCTGAGCTTCTTCCTCCCTAGGTTATCTTAGATTAGCTCTCAGGCTCTCCAAGGTGCCCAGTCTCAGCTTTGGCTTGGGAAGGGAAGCGCTCAAAGATCTTCCGGGTGTGTGGTGGGACCTCCTCGCTGCGGCTAAGTGTCTGTCTCTAGTTTTGAGCCTTTAGTCTATTTCACTCCGAGGAATCAGTAAGTGCTAGCTGCCCCCAACATGTTGGTGGCCCGAGCTCGATAAGAGACCAAGTTCTGGTTTCAACACCGGTGAAACAACAAAAAAGTGTTTTTAAAATTCTCGCCTTGATTTCTAGCGTTATAGAAATCATATATTTGTGTAATCAATTTAATATGAAATAAAATCATGTCTTTTAATGTTCTATTCAATTGATTTTATTTCCTCTTCAAGAATGTGTTAAATTATATTTTCATAAAAGCATTAAAACCAATATTTGTTTAATTATCCTTGTAATTCAATATTCGTTTTCATTATCTCTAATTTTCTGGAATTGTATTTAATTAAAGTTTTCATAAGTAAAATCACCTTGACATAATTCTGAGCAGCTTAATTTTCTGAAGAGATAATGCCCAGCGTTAACACTTAACGACAGGCGTTAGCAACAGTAATGAAAAAGTTATGTTAATCTTATTTGAGATATTAATATATATTTTCCTATAAAATATTCCGAAACTTTAGTCGCAAACTCTGGTATTTTTAATTTAGATTTAAATTCCATAAAACCCTAATTCACACCCCCCCCCCTCTAAGGGCGCCGTAAGATCCAACACGTGGTATCAGAGCATAGGTTATTCCAATACAGCTTCAAACCGTGAATAATGGCGCTTCATGATCTCGCATCCCCTAGAAGGGGAAGTTTTTATGAAAATGAAAAATCCTTATGTCCACCATTATTTATGGGTGAAAATTATAATGGGTGGAAAACTCTTATGGAAAAATTTCTTAAATCTTTGGTTATTGAAGTTTGGAATATTACAATTAATATGCCCCCAACTATTCTAAATAAAAATGAAATGTTTTTAAATGCCAAATCTATGAGTAGTCAATATTGTGCACTAGATCAAAATATTTTCAAACTTATTTATACACTTCCTACTGCTTATGAAGTTTGGAAATTTCTTAAGAATTATTATAGTCTTCCTTCCACAGATGATGAACAAGAGCACTTCCTTATTGATCCAAGAGAAGAAACGATGAGGACTCATGCTTGGATGAAGATCTATCTAAGAGAGAAGAATGCAACGTCACAATATTGGACTCAAATGATGGCAAAACATCAAGCAAAAGAGAAGACGAAAACTCAACTATGGAAGACGAATGCAAAGAAGATGTCAAAGGAACCTTTAGTTCAAATCTTACCTCATCCTATAGCAATGTAAGAAAATCAAAAACTTCTCTTTTTGTAACAAATTCTATTTCTACATCTCGTATGCTTAAAATTGTTAGACGTAAAGTCTTAAAGTTGAAAATTGCTAATTCCAAATTACGTTTAGAAAATAAATCTTTACAAGCAAATGATAAAGTAGAATCAAATATTGGCGTGTTAAATTCGCTTTCATGCTCTTTAGTTAAAATTCCTACTCCTTGTTTTGATTGCAATCTATTAAAAGAAAAATTCAAGGATATTGAAAAAGAGCTCTTAGTTTCTAAAGAGCATAATGAAAAATTGATAATTGAAAATGATGCTTTAACTTGTAAGTTAAGACAATTAAAATCTTTTGTTGAAAAAGTTCAAATTTCTAGTAATGACTTTCATCATAAGATTTTGAATAACAAGGATAAATTAACTTACAAAATCATTTATAAAAAGGACCATTTTCACACATCAACTCAAAAGGAGTTTAGTTTCAAAAGGAATTATGATCCTCCCAAAATTCTTAAGGGTCACTATTATAAGTCTCAATATATTTTCAATCATGACTCAAATTAATAAACTCCTTTTCATGAAAATCAAACTATAAAATATCTTCCTTCACATTATAAGAGTATGTATATAAGAAAGAGTGGAAATGAAAATCATCAAAATAAGAACCAATCATTTAACACATATTGTAACCCACTCTATCAACAATCACTTCTAAAGAAAGACAATCACTCTTACAAACTTTCAAAGAATCTATATAATAAAATTCATTATGATTATCAACATCAATCTATTTTGAAAAATAATTTGAATAAACTTAAATCCCCAATGAATTATTTTTCAAACAATTATCATCATTTAAAGATGTCACATAATCATTATATGGATTTGAGTGATAAACAACCAAGGTATGAATGGAGACCCATAAAGAAAAATGTCACAACAACTTTAATTGAAAGGTCCCATTCATCATTGTCTCCCCAAAAGCCAACACGATGTATTTGGGTACCCAAAGGAACCATCCCACATGGTCCCCTTTGGATACCTAAATCTCTTATTCATTAGTATCCAATCATTTGCATGAAGTAGAAATAAATCAAAATGAAATTTTCAATACTCTACTTCATGACATGTTTAATGTCTTTTTCTTTTATTTGTTTTCTTATTTTTGAGCAAACACGCTAAGGTCACTTAGATATTTTATGCAATATGACTTACACTTTTTAAACCTAATGTTTAACAAATCAAACTAAATTAAATTAAACATAAAGTCATAATGTTTTCAAGTGATCTATCTTTTTTTACGTTTTATCCTTTTTTTAATTCATTGCCAATAAATGTCTTATTTTATCATTATAAATTGAATGTTAAACTTGTTAAGTAATTAGCAAGACTGATGAAATTACTTTAAAAAATGGATTAAAATGAGCTTTTAGGGGTCTTAGGCTAAAATTTTAAATGCATAACTTATTACATGTTTATCTAATTTCTTTGTTACATATGATAGCCCCTATAATGGAAAAACATGATCTAGAAAAATTCAAAATAACCGAAATAATTTTTTGTCCCTTTATAGATATGTAATATAATATTCACTTTACAAGCAGTCACTACATATTAAAAGGATGAATATGAACTATACAATCACCACCATGATCTATTGATATCCTATGCTAAAATTCACTATAATCATATAACATAATTCATGATCTATCAAGAATAATCTTAAATCAACAAATTCTATCAACCTTAGGAATTATGAAATATATGATGCCTATTGGTATTATAGTTTCATATCTTGTTTTGTGTGTGTGATATGCATCTCTATTGTTTGCATGTATCTCATTATATTTAGACCTAAGAATTAACTTGATATCAACAAGATGAAATCAAATAGAATTGTCATTTCATTCTAGCTAGGTCTATGAAAATTTAAGACTCTATGATTGAATACATGCAACTCAATATTTGTCCAACTTTACATAGCTTTGCACCTTGTTGTTCTAACTAATCATACTAGCATCATCACTTACCATAGGTAGAAATCAATGTCCATGCTAGTTATAACTTGCTATGCTGAAGTAAAATATATTACTTAAATCTTAAAATCATAATTTACATTGTAGTTGATTGCATGAATATTTTTTTAAAATGGATTTAAAATCAACAATCTTCGATATAATCATAAATCCAAAACTAATCATGCAATTATACCATAGTTCATATATTTAAGGCTTACACGCTTAGTATATCCATAATCATTAAACCTATGACATGTGTCTCACAATAGCGGGGGCGTAGGGTTGTATGCATTAGAGACCTTACCTTTAAGTCATGTCTTGTCCTTAACCGGGGAGGGTTCCAGTGGGGTCTTGTGAGGCACTGGGGGGAAAGAGTGCTAGGTTGAGCATTCTCTAGTGTGTGCATATGTGATTAACACCCCAACCTACGATATGTGTGCAGCTCGTCATGCCCATCCGTCACTTAGTACGAGGCTAGGGTATAGACATTTAGTCCGGGTAGTTTTTTTAATCTTAAGACATACTTATATTACTCACTGCATGAATATTTTATTTGCTTAGCACTTAATTCATGGATATTTTGGGTTGTTCGAAAATGTCCTTTTGTGTTTACGTAATTTATCTGTTTGACCTTTAATGATTTTATAAAACAAAAGTATTTGAAAAATCATCAAAACATGCTTAAAAGATCCTTCACATCATCACTAAGAAAATCTGAAATTTCAACAGTAAGAAGGTCTCTTTATAATACAACTGAATTAAGAAAAAATTTTCAAAAAAACAAAATTTGCAATTCTGTCTCAGCGTTAAGAAGCTAACGCCTAACGTTAGCCCATTTGCTCCAAATTTGTTTTTTTTTTTTGGAAAAATTTCTGTGTTTTTCTCATGCATTATTTTTGGTTTATTTCTCTGGCATAGAATATCATTTACTGATAGGGCTAAAAAGACTTCTATGTTTTTATAAAAATATTTAAATTTGAATATTTAAAAACAAATACAAAATTACAAAACAATTTCAAAGAACAAAAATATGTTTTTCTCTTTATGTGTGATTATTGTTTTGTACCTATATAAAAATTAAAAAATAATTAAAAATTGATTGTTATTCATTGCCATTGTGAAGGATGATTAATTATATCAATTAAAGATTAAATACAACGTTTAATTTAACTTTCAAGTTTCTTATTAAACATTGTTTTGTATTTGTCATGCCTTGAAAATTATCTTATTATATGCAATGAAATTGATTATAGACAAACATGTGTAGAAACGCTTAGCATGCCTCTAAGTATGAGTAATGTATTATGTTTGATAATGATTCATTCACTCACTTATTTTTGATAACTTACATGTGTTTACAATCTTATTCATGCATGATTGTGTAGTGTAATAACATAAATAATTATAAAGCATAAATAGATTACCTACACAACATTGAATTGGTTATTACAATTCTTTGTCTTTCATGCACTTATTCTTTAGAGAAATGTGGTTTAAAATTAAAATGCTAGGTTTGCAAAACAAGTAAATTCGGAGTCCTTAGTCACTAAACTAAAAAGCAAATAATAAATGACAAGGATAACTCCACCAAGTACTACTCACCCTCCTGATAAGTCTTATTGAGCATTGTGATGTTGAGCACCTAGGAAAGAATTGTAAAGTGTCTTATAGCAAACAATTTATATACCACTTCTCTTAGTACACTGGATCACAAATAAAATTTAAAAATAATGCTAAAAAGTATAAATGTGATCCCCCAAGCACTACTTTGCACCCTGATATGTCTTAAGCATTGTGTGTGCAGAGCACCTTGGTAGTTGTACTCTTAATTCATGTGCATTAAAATATTATGGAAGTAATTGTATTTGTGTATTTTAATGTTGTGTTATTTCATTATATATGTCATGTGATTTTGATTGATTCACTTGTATACTTTATCAAAACATTATTTTGCACACATCATTATCTTTCATAAAACTTCTACACATGAGAATTGGATCCTAATGCTCATCTACACTATTCTCTACAAACTTAAGTAAATGCAGTAGATTGCAAAGTATGATCGCTACAATATTTATGTTTTCTTGAAATGCAAATTTTATTACATTATAGTTTTTGTATCTTTTCTTGATATTATGAAATCATGCTTGCAATTCTATCTTAATGGAATAGCATCTCTTCAATCTTTAACTCAAACATCAACTTTTCAAAACCACTTGTGTATTCCATAAGTGGTACACAAGAAGCTTATGTTTAAGAGTGCTTATTATATTCTTCTGCTAAGTTTACCACTTATGCTCATTCATGTCTATTATTTTTTTTAACACCGTGGTATTCTTTTATCAACAAGTTGGTATCATAAAATAAGAATGCTTATTTTATCATTTCAGTTATGTTGCTTACTACTTTATATTCCATCATTCTTATATATTTCTCAACAAGGAGTATTTAACAAGCTTTATATTGCATCCTATTTTCTTCTCAACATAAATCATTTAAATTTTTATTGCATACTATCATCTAACCCGCTTTTGATACTACCAAAAGGGGAGATTAAATTGCATAAATCTAACATTTAGGGGGAGTACATTAAAAATTCATAAGAAGTATTTATGTAGGGGGGGTAATCATATATGAGGTGCCTTTTTTATCTTGTGCTCGATCATGACAATCCTTCAATAAGTGATTCCTAACCACTTAGAAGATATACACTCATCCCTACCCACTTTTGCTAATAACAAAGGGGGAGAAGAAATTGAGAAATCTAGTAAAATAGATATTTATGGGGAGTAAATTATAAGAGAACACTTATGTAGGGGGAGGAATTGATATAGAAAGAGTATGCATTATCTCTTTCAATTGTACCACGCTCTTAATATGTTATTTATGCATATCTTATTACCACACTTATCTATAAACACAAATGGTCTTAATCTCAATAATTTCTCATACAGGTATTTGTTATTATCAAAAGGGGGAGATTATTGGAGCCTATGTTCCGCATCTCTTGGTTTGAGAATAACAAATGATGTGTTGTATTTGATCTTGTATTTTGTGTGTTTATAGTGTGCAGGTTGTACAAGAAATATAGCTACACATAACTATGAGTAGTATACTGAATGGAGATGATTCTTTGGAAAGAGAGCTAACGCCCCACGATATAGTTAATGCCCCGCGTTAACTTATCGTTGATAAGGGATGTCATCGAGAAGGGAATGACGCCGAGAAGAAGTACCATCGAGTACCAAGAGATAATGCCAGTGTTGACTCTTAACGCTCGTGTTAAGTCCACAAACTGCCATGATCTCGATGGTTGCACGATGTCAGCGGTTGCTATACACGATCACTAACGCTGGCGTTAACTCTTAACATCATGGGTTAGCTCCCTTGCCTATTGAAAGAGAAGCCCCTCTCATTCTATTAATTATGATTCCAGAATTCTGATTCTTTTGAGAGAGGCTTGTTTACAGTAATTAAGAGATCTCCCTTGGGCTAACATGAAGATCTAAAGAAGATTTTGAAGGAGAAGGTCTACAACGCATATTTTATACGAAGGTCGAACGCTTCAAGAACGCCGACATCTACATCGCCTTCGTCTTCACCTTCAGAATTTCTTGAAGAGTTTTTCTTACTTTATCTTGTATTCTTTTATTTTATTCCATTTTGTAATTGGTGTGGAGAAATCGTTTGGGAAGAACGTAAGATTTCGGGAAGGATTCCGTGGGTAAATTCACCGCGGTTGTTGTCGACTAGGTCCTTGTGCGGCTTAGGGGTAATTCGCCGCCTTGTGCCTGGCAACTAGGTCGAGGTTAGATCTAGGGGGTGGCTAGAGGCCTTATCTGGGGTATGATAGGCTATAGCCAATCGGTCCTTGGGAGAAGGACAGTTGAAACAACAAAAATGTGTTTTTAATATTCTTGGCTTGATTTCTAGCGTTATAGAAATCAAATATTTGTGTAATCAATTTATTATGAAATAAAATCATGTTTTTTAATGTTCTATTCAGTTGATTTTATTTCCTCTTCAAGAGTGTGTTAAATTATATTTTCATCAAAGCATTAAAACAAACATTTGTGTAATTATCCTTGTAATACAATATTCGTTTTCATTATCTCTGATTTTCTGGAATTGTATTTCATTAAAGTTTTCATAAGTAAAATTACCTTGACATAATTCTGAGCAACATAATTTTCTGAAGAGCTAACGCCCAGCATTAACACTTAATGTCAGGCGTTAGCAACAGTAAGGAAAAAGTTCTGTTAATCTTAGCTGAGATATTAAAATATATTTTCCTATAAAATATTCCGAAACTTCAGTTGCAAACTCTGATATTTTTAATTAAGATTTAAATTCCATAAAACCCTTATTAACCCCCCCTCTAAGGGCGCCGTAAGATCCAATATGATTCACACCGAATTCAGAATTTTTTTAGTATATTAATCAATATTTATGCTAATAGAGAAATATAAACTAAAAGCATAAAAAGAAATTGAGTCTACGCGAATTTCTATGCGAGACATGAGCACTCAACTAGGAGCACTACTGGAGTCAACATTTTACTCCGCCTCATAATCCTAAGCCAGCACAAAGATTTTTCATATCTCACAAAAGAAATGAGTTAAACTCGTGATGAGCTAATGGTTAGGCACGCGCTCAAGTGGGTGCTGTGATGTGTGGTGCAGATGAAACAACAATTATAAAACTGAACTAAAATGTACTTCTAGTTGTCATGTGCACATGCGGTGGGTAACACACAACTTTATTTCTCTCTCCCCCCGACCTAATCTATCCAACGCAAGGAAAAGATAAGCATCAAGAATAAAAAGGAGCTGAAGAGGGAAGATGTTACCCATGCTTGATGTGCAAACCAAGACAAAAGAAAAGACAAAGCCGCAGCATCCGCCATCCAGAAGAAGGACCTGTAGGGGTGAGCTCCGCCAAAACAAAAGAAAATATATAAACTAAAATGAAAGACAACTAACTAAGCTAAATTAGATGAAATAAAAATACAGGAAAAGTAAGATAACTACTGGGGTTATTGTCCTTCCAGCATGACTTATTCAGAAAGTAGAAGGTTTTAGCTAATGGTAGTATGAAAAGAGAAATGCACATGTAACTGGCCTAATATCCGTGTCGGTAGCTGGTACTGATACGGCGATAGAACAGTTACTCCTCTACCTAAATAATAATACCTGCTCATCACAGGTAGAAGGAAGAAAATGTAAGAGTAGGAGGAGGAGTACTCCTTACACATCTCACCAAAAACATCCTTACCAAGCAAGGTGTCATCTTCAGGGAGGTAGCAGGTGGAGAAGATAATGAGTGAGGCTTCCACCATGGAGGAGGGCCCAACCTCCTCACATATGAGGATACGCTCATCATTGACTTGAGGAAAATGCTCCAAGACCTCCTGAAGTACTTGTTAAGACTCAACCTACATAGGCTCAGAGGAAGAAGGGGGTCAAGAATTAAAAGAGAAGAATGACATAAATAATCCAAAATCGGGGGAGTGGTCCCGGTCTCACTCCCAATAGGTTGAAGCAAAAGGATACCGTCGTCATCATCGACAACACTGTAGGGATCAGTAGGATCATCAGTGGCCTCCTCCATGATTTGGACTTCCTCCACCGGTGCTGAGGTAGAATCCTCGTCACCTGGGAAAATATCCTCCTCCATAGGATTAGGCACAACACACAAATCAACTGCCTTATCCTGCGAAACATCCTCAATAATGTCATCAGAGACAAATGTAGTAGTATGCACAATTGTCAGAGGAATAGTGCTTGGATAAAAGTCAAGCACCGATTCCTCACAAAGGTTCAAAATCATGCAAGGTGATGTACGCACAGGGGAGATTGGCTCAGCGATGTTGGAACATACATCCGCAACAACTCTGATAAGCGTGTCTACATCATTCCCTTCAAAACATGAAGGAGACACAGAAAAGTAATCAGAAGTAGAAGCCGTGCTACCAAAGTTAGGAGTTGGGACGATCCAGATATCCGGCTCGTCATCCTCATCCAATTGGCGAAAAAAAACAACACAATCCTTCAAGGCATGATCCATGCTCCGACAAAACAAGCACTATTTTGCACTTTTCTTCAGATCAAATTGGGCCAGAGATGAATGCAAAAATGACAAGTGCGGAGAGGAAGAGTAGCCATAGGACTTAGGCGCAGTGTATGAGGTACCATACGGTGTCGGTGCCCGATACATTGAGCCTTGGGGGCTAGGGCTACTATCTCCCGATGGGCATCTATCACTAGCATGAGAAATGTCTCCACACCAACGACAACGAATATTAAATGCGGCCCACATTGCGTGATGATAATAAGATTCAAAAGAAAAACACTATTGTGCAAAATACTACACCCAACAATAATTTACTAAAGCAACCTAAATTTAAAGCAGGAAAAATAAAATATGAAACAAAACAAAAATATGCAATTTACAAATGGAAGAACTTCTACCTCTCGTCTCCCTCTCCAGAAAACTCACAAGACTGTGTTCCCCGACAATGACGCAAAAAACTTGATGCGCTAATCTAGCACACCGCTATAGGTGGTAGTAAGACTGTGGCATGAAACGATAGTGTACCGATCGTTTAAGTAATATAAAATGGGCAAATTTCCCCAAGTATCGATCTCGAAGGAACAAAATAAGGTGGTGTTTACTTTTGAAGAAGGACTTGAGATTAAAGTCCTTTAGGTCAGATGAATTGCGGAAGGGTCTAAATGCTAAATGGTTTGTGGAAAAGCAAAATAAAACTAAGTTACTAAATTACCATGCAGTCCGCTATGCACTGCTTCGCAAGGTGAAGTGAGACTACGTAGGCCGCTATGCACTGCTTCGCTTGGAGGATGGGCGAGAAGGCAAGCGGATGGAATGGTTCACACCGGTTGAAGTGACATGGATTATACAGGCCGTTAGCACCGCTTAGCTTGGAGGATGGAAGAGTAGGCTTGCGGATTGGAAGAGTTGGCTCACGTATAGGAAGAGTAGGCTTGCGTAATGGAAGAGTAGGCTCGGGTAATGGAATGGAGGGTTTGCGAAGCTGAAGATGGAATGGGGGCGCGCCTCACTTGCATAAACCACAATGTAATTTCACATATACATGAAATAAACCTAAATGCAATATAAGGTTTAGCAATCATCGTTCATAAACAGAAATAATCAAGGAAAACAGTACTCCAAGATTAAGGGGATGAGATTACAACCAAAGAGGCGGAGACTCATCAGAGGTTCACGACCGAAATTTATGGTTGTCAAGCCTTGTCCGAGCTCGGGCTCCAACTGCCGTCCGGGGTCCGGAAGAGTTGTCACCTTCTTCTAATGTACCCGTCTTCTCCATTAATAATATTTGATTCTGACCTTGTCGGAGAACTTCACTTATCTAGCGAGAAATCCCTCAAAATGGAGCTTCGTTGTATACAAACGATGGAGAATGCCAAGAGGATGCTCCAGCTTTATATTTGCAAGAGAATGGCGGCCAGAGCTCCTCCCGAAGGTGGGCGGCGATGGAGCGATGAAAAAGGGCAGAGTAGAGCTTGAATAGGCGGAGAAGATGATCGATCTGGTTTAGGGCGGAATTCTGCGCTTAAATAAGAAAAAGTTAGAAGTTTGGTCACGCACGGTCGAATGCACGACTGTGCAATATTAATTATACAGGAAGTCCAAGAAGATGAAGCAGAAACGCCCGTGCGATTTTGCTCACGCACGGTCGAAACCGACCATGCGTAAAAATGCACGTGAAAATTCAGAGCACCTGGAAAATTGGCCAACAAGGAGAGATCTTGCATTTCCTTCGCGCGCGAGCGAACTTCTCGTGCGCGAACAAATCACATGATCAGTGATAGAAAACCAATATGTCATACTACAGAGTACGCATGGTCGCAGGGATCATGCATCAAGGAAACGCACGACCGTGAGATTCATGCAGACATGAAATCTAGGAAAATTGGAGATCTGTCCACCTGCACAGCAAAACAACCAACTGGGGCACAGGCCTCCAGCACACAGAAATCCAACAAATCTGCTTAAAAAAATATAGGGAGCACCGAGTGCTTACCCCAGCGACTGAGTGTGCAATTGCACACCACAACCGGCCATAATGTGACTTCATGTGAGAACCGTGAACAAGTGAAATTTGCGCAATAATAAACTACAAGTGAAGTGCATGTGCGTGAAAACTAGCCCAGATGAGTCGAAAAAACACTATATAAATCAAATACATCAATTGCAGCAGTACGAGAGGAACTAAATCAATTCAAGAGATGTAGTGTGTGGAAGGACACAATATTATTGGAACCAAATGGGTCTATAGATGTTGATGCAAAAAATGCCCTCTTCATTAGTTGGGTTATGAAGATGAGCGAACTGTGGATTTCCAGTTACTTGGTCCCCTGTGAATATCGGGAGTGATGTTATCGAACGATCAGTGAAGACTATTGTTATGGGATTCCTGCTGATTGTTATCACTTTTGACGCTTGGCTGCAAGAAATATTCGCTTGATATAAAATGGTTAGAATACAAAAAGAGGTTGGAGAACAAACCGGATTAAGAGTGGAAATCCAAGCTGGAATTGAGACCGCTTGATTAATCAATCTGTTTTGAAAAGCCTACCACTGTCCCCTTCTTGAGGACATCACCCCCCTATTTATAGTCGTGAGGGCTGCCCGAACGGGTATCTTCCGGAGAATACGGGCTGCCCGAAGCTTTTAGGTAAAGAAGAGACAAAGTGTTTATTATTTGAAGAAGGGGATTCAGACCGCGCGACCTCACGTACCGGGCAATCTCTAAAGCTGACCGCGCGACCTTGCTAACCCAAAAAAGTTCGGCATCGCGATCTTTTGGATGAACATAATCCACGCACATTTTCAAGCTCTGAGGTGCTTCGAAAATGTTAAACTTTCAGACCGCGAAGATTGTGATGGCTTGGAATATTTAAATCCTTTTTCTTCCAACTATAAATAGACCTGTGGGTTCTTTTAATTTTACAAAAAATTGAAAATTGTGAGGTAGAAACTAACCAGGCAGTCTGAATTCTGAGTTCGCTTTTAATTTTGTTCTGTTGATCATGGGTTTGTTAAAAAGTATTGTTGCTGAGAAAGGAGTCATTCCTCCTGTAATCTTGAAGAAGTCAACTCTTAAAAAAGGACAAGCGGTTATGTCCCCTTTGAAGAATCTTCCAGGGAAAGAACCAAGTAAAGCTTCTGATATGCCGGCCTCAAATGTCTTGACTATTGCAGATTCTCCTATAAAAGCTAAAGAGGCCGATCGGTCTTCGGAAATACCTTCCGCCTCAAAAAAGGAACCAGAAGCTTTGGACCCTTCTGCTAAAAAACGTTTCCAGGATATCTCGGTCAATCTCAAGGAGACGGTATCCTTGGCTAAAAACATGAGACAACAAATTATAGACCAGGAGGTTGAGAATAAAAGGGACAAATCGAAGCTTCTTGGCAAGACCCTTGCGAATAAACCTGCTGATGCTTGTCCTGATAACCCACTTGAGATCGCTCCTCTACAGGTAGCTGTGGTCTTAAGACTATTTTTTGGTATTTTTTATTAACAATTTTTTTTAGCTTCTTCTTTTGCAGTTGCTTGATCCTTTCGAGAACGAGCGGACTCGAGCTTTGTCAAATCCTAGGAGTTATACACCGGATGCCCTTGTTGTTGTAAAAACTGAGGGCCAACTGGATAAAGCTGCTTTGGAGAAAAAGCGAATGGAACTGGTATCGAAACAGCATAGGGCTTTCTTGGATGCGGATATTCAACGTCAAAAGGAGGAAGCAGAAAGAAAAAGAAAAGAAGATGAAGAGATGGATGAGGAGAGAAGAAAAAAGAGAGAAGGAGAGACAGAGAAGAAGGACTTAGAGGAAGACTTGGAGAGGGATTCGGAGAAAGTCCCTGCGGCTTCCATAAATAAATCTATTGCCCCTGAAGGTATGGTTGAGACATCTGATATCGAGACCGCGCGATATCTTGAAAATGAAGATGAGGGTGAAGAAAATGAAAAGAATGATGAAGAAAAGGAAGAGGAAAATGTAGAGAAAAAGAAAAAGAGTAGAAAGAGAGGAAGAGAAGAGAAGATGACAAAAACGAATGGTTCTGAGAAAAAAAGAAAGAAAAGAAGAGATGATCTTGAGGGAGTTGACGCGGTCTCGAAAGAGACTGAAATGATCTTGGATGTCATCCCGAGGAATAATGAGGAGAAAATGTTAATACTGAAGGAGAGCAAGAGGATCGGCTTGCTTCTAAAGCTCAGATACTGGGAGAAAAAGAAATTCCTTCTGCTGAAGAAACCTTACCTCACCAGGATGACGCTATGATGGCGAAACAGGCTGAAGACCGCGCGACCGCTATTTCCTCGATTCGGGCTGGTAAGCCTTTTCAGACCGCTTCACTTGACATCTCTCTGCCAATCTATATTAGGCCGCAATCTCCGGCCCGGCGTCGTGAGCTTGTCCTTATTGAGACCGACGACATTCTTCTTAGTTTCTCAGAATTGAAACGACGAAGGAAAGAAGGAGACCTATCTCAAAAAAGACAGTTAGAAAAGATAGATCTTGAACGCCGAAAGAGCTCACTTCGCCCGACTTTAAACCCTGCTCTTTCGGTCTCTGAGACCGCTCGGGATGATCTTTCTGCCTACCCTGTTTCTATTCCTCCAAGTATGAAATAGTATGCTTAGCAACTTTTCTTCCTGGGTTGTAGATGATTGAACTTCTTTTTTGCTTGGAGGACAAGATAGGGAGGCCCGAAGATTGTTAGACAAGATTTAGCTAACCGCTGATCAGACCAATCTACCTCCGCTTCCAACACTTGCTTCGCCCTTTATGCAAGTGATCCATACCTTTCAATCTCGAGAGAGAGATTTTGAGAAGAAAATGTTGGAGAAGGATGGGATTTTGTTGGCTGAAAGGAATGTTGTAAAATCACTTCGCGCGACCTTGGTAAAAAATGAGCAGAAACTAATTGATCAGCAGAAGTTATTTGAGCAGAGAGAAAGAGATGGTAAAAGAAAATTGGAGGAGGAGGTGGACGATTTACGAAAAAGGCTTTGCGAAGCTAAGGAGGAAACAATTTTCTTTAAGGGGAAAGAGGATGCTTTACACACCGCGCTTGCTCAACTGAGAACGGGTTATCCTATTTCTTCGCTCGCGAGCTCTTCAAATGTCGTCATAGATGATCGCGCGAACCAAGAGGAAAATTTTTCTTGGGAAGAGTTGAAACGAGATGCCGGCGATCTTCAACGATATGCTGTTGATGCTAACACCGGTATTTGCATGACGCTTTCGGCAGTCAATAAACTTCAGAATAGAGCGGCCTTCCTTGGGAAGAAGAAGGATCTTTCAAAATGATTTTTATTTGACTTTTATGCTTCTAGTTATTGAGAGATTTGGCCAGGCTACTTTTGGATATATTTAAGATGGAGTATCTATATTTTGTGTTTTGATTTTGGATTATTTTTTCAACCTTTTTAGCTTTGCTGCATATCTCAGAATATATTTCGATATGCTCCGAGATCGTGTGACTTGAAAATTTATTGTAATATGACTTATTTGTGATGATCATGAAATGTTTATTTTAGTTAATGCGGTCTGGACCAGCGGTCTTCAAGATCCTGGATTTGGTAATGATTATATCTTGATTGCCTGCGTTACTATATATATCCGGTCGGTGGCCCTATTAAATGTACTTTTCTAAAGTTTTTCGTTTATGCGGTCTGGAATTTTCTGAAGGATGGTGTCCGCGCGGGCTGGTGCTTGTAAGATCTTCCTAAAGTCCGAGCAGCGTCCTTGCCGTCTTTCCCAAGCTGAATATTTAGATTTCCTGAGAGATTATCCAATGAGCTCGCAAATAATGATTCGCCTGCCCGCTGTAGGTGAACGTCTTAATTTGTGTGGAGAGAATGAGATCGCGGTGCCCATAGACCATTTCTTGCATGGTTTTTGCCTCCCCTTCCGTGGGAGATGAAACAAATTCTTAGACATTATGGTGTTGTTCCTGGGCAGCTTCCTCCAAACTCGATTGCATTGATTTTTTACTTATATAGTTTATCTACGGTCAGTTAAAGTCGAGTTCACCCTTGATTTATTCAGATCGCTTTTTACCCTAAAAGTTTTAAAAGAGGGTTCGAGAAAAGAAGATTTCAAAGGGCTGTTATATTTCACCTGCAGCGGTCTGAAGGTTATTAACCTTCCTGACAAGGTCCCGAACTGGGCGGAAAGATATTTGATTTTCCAGGGAAGGCTGGGTGGTCTGCGTACTTATCCAAAGTTTCGAGATGAATCATTTTTTCGAAAACCAAAAGGTTTGTCTGAGGTGGAGAAGCAGATAAAGGATTTGCTGAAGGATCGCAGGGCCGATCTAGATCATTATCTAGGACTTTGGCCTCAGGTTTCCTCTATTAGAAGGAAAGATAGTGAGTTCTCGCGACCTTAGTTTTTCTGACCGCCCGACCTAAAGTCTCGATTTCATTTGAAATTCTTTTTTGTCTTGCAGCCGTCTTGCAAGTTCCTTCTTCCTTACCTTACGCTACCGCGGGCAAACTTACTCAGAGAGAAAAAAGACTGAAGAGGGACCAGGATCGATATCGATGTCAAACCGCCGGGCCTTCGGAGTATTCTGACAAATCCTTTGACCTGTATGGTTATAGGAGTTCGATGACCGATCTGCAAGGGAGACCTCTTCTAAAATGGGATGCTAAGGGAAAACGCGTGGGAGTTTCCACATCCCTTCCGAACTAGGGCGGTGGGCTTTCTCGCCATGCTAGCGTGGTCTCAGCTGCCCTCTATGGTGAAGAAAATTTTAAGGAGGTTTACAGCTGGGATGATTATCTTATTCCTGATATGTGTGCCTAGACTTGTCTCAGACATCAGGTTTACTGTCATCATATAGGAAGGCTGCTTCGAAGGTATATGCAGGAGAATAAGGCTATTAAGGCAGAGCTGGAGGTAATTAAGACAGCGCGGTCTAGTTTCTTTGTTCTTGTTGGTCTTACCTTGAGTGATATTGTCCTTTCCGTATTACTATTTTTGTAGAGAACAAAGAAGGAAATGTATGACGGAAATAATCCTGCTTATCGAAAGGTGATGTTGGAGGAGATAAATGAAGTAGTTGAAATGACTCTTTGTAAGTTACGAGATAATGGTGTTCAGATCCCTGAAGACACTGATTTTTCATCTTTGTTCCCTAAGGCCGCTGCTTCTCAAGTGGAGGAAGATAATATGATGGAAGAGGAAGAAAAACTGGTTGAAGAGACGGAGGTGAAGGATAAGGAAGGAGAGGAAGAGGAAAAAGTGGAAATTTTAAGTGAGGAAGATGAAGTGGAAAGAGGTGAGGTAGGGAAGAACAAAAATGAGCTTGGAGTTGACGTTGATGAGATGAATGAGGATGATTTTTTAGGAGGTCGAGAGGTTACACAAGAAAAGTTTGACGAACTCGACTTTGAGAATATAGACGATTTTTTGAACGCTGATTTTAGCATGCCATTGGTCAAGAATGATGATGAGCGAAGCAGAAGTCAGTTCGACCCAAATGATGAGCTGAGCTCGGCAGCGAAATCTGATGTTGGTTCTCTGGAAATGTCTTCCAGCTCGAGCAAACCCAGTGCTGATTCCGCTTCAACTGAAGATGAAGACCTACCGTCTAAGAAGAAGAAAAAGTAGAGAAAGGAATATTTTTTTTTAAAATTTTTGCTTATTCTAATGTATCTGACCGCTGATATGGCGGCCTGAATTATTGCTGATGTAATGAAAACTTTTGAATGAGCAGTAGTTAAAATAGAAGTTAATTTTTTCCATGCATACGTGTATCTGGTTGTGTCATTTTGCCTTTGTGTATTTTTCTCTTTCTGTCTTCTGCTGTGGTATGAGAGGTAGAAAAATATTTTTTGCAAATTATTTCTTCAATGTTTAGTCGATCCTGTATTATGACCGAACTGTCTTGATATTATTTCTAGTTTTATTCCACGCTCAGTTTTATTTGAATATTGAATGAGATGTAGCGATCTTCATAATGCTGATCATTCTCGGAATTAGTATTTTTAGATGGTAATTGTTCTGGATGCCGGGGTCTGGGGAGTTCTGGGACTTGTTCGGGATATTTCAAGATCCTTCTGAAGCGATCTGAGCTCTGAGATCGCCCGACCTGATGTCAAAAAAGTAATCACAGGAAAAAATAGTTATATGCATCATAAGTTATGAAGTTTTTGATAGGTAATGTATAGAGGGAGAAAAAGTGAGATGACCTTATGGTTTCAAAGAAAAAGGAAAAAAGAAAAGTCAAATAGACGAGATGATCTTAGTAAGATCATAGGCAGGATATATATATGTTTATATGTGAGATAACCTTTTAGTCAGGGCTAAATAGAGAAAGCTATCCATGTTTGCCGCACCATTATTTCTTTGCATACATTCTAAATAGTTTTTAAGGAAGAACAACCAAATAGTATTCGAGTGTAGCAGGCTGCGATGGCCTGTTGCCACTATCTGAAGGTATGACATTGGTGGCATTCACCAAGACCTCCCATGATGCAGTGGTGTGCTCACATATCATCCAAGATCCGGGAAATCATATTGAACCCTCTCAAATGAGATTGGTGAGCTAATGCTACACGGAAGCGAAATCTCCCCGCAATCCGTGGTCGATGCAGGTGTTATGCTCAGCTTCAATTCATGGGGGTTCATGTATGATCCGGCGATGTCTGCTTTGGTGTTTTGTTGAGTTTGTCTGTTTAAATTTTCTTAAAAAAGGAGTTTTTGAAATAAGAATATGGAATGTCCATAATTCTATTGGTAACTGTTTTCTGGGTATGAATACATTGCTAGAATAATGATGAGAAGCCTGTTTTTCAAGAGAAGAAACGTTTTAGATCATCTCCATTCCAAGTTTTTTCTATTTCATTCCCGTCATAAGTGTTGAGGCGGTAGGCTCCATTCTTCAGGACTTCTTTTATTATATAGGGACCTGCCCAATTTGGATTCAATTTTCCGACTGAGCTGGATCTTGCTGCTGCATCGACCTTTTTTAGAACCAAGTCTCTGTCAATAAAATCATAAGATACCTAAAGGGTACACAAAATCATGGCCTATGGTACCCTAGGAACAATGGTTGTGAACTAACTAGTTATTCAGATGCAGACTATGCAGGGTGTAAGGAAAATAGAAAGACTACTTCAGAGACTTACCAATTTATTGGAGGAAGTCTGATTTCTTGGAGCAGTAAAAAGAAAACCAGTGTAAATATCACCACAGCAGAATCAGAATACATATCTGTTGGGAGTTGCTGTGCTCAGCTACTATGGATCCAGCATCAGCTTGAAGACTACCATTTGAAGATGACCAAAACACCCCTATTTTTTGGCTCTTTAAGTGTTATCTCAATTGTTAAGAACCCTGTCTCACATAGCAGGACTAAGCATATTGAGATCAGGTATCACTTCAGGAGAAATATTTTCTTACCAAGTACCTGAGCCTCATTGCTCCTTCTCAGGAGTTTTTCTTTTTCTTGAAAATACTTTTGAGAGGACTTTCCTTGAGGAAATCTTCAAAGACTCATCATTTTCTTCAGTAGTGTCTTTGGGAAGCTCCCCCTGACTTTGTGCATTTATTTCAGCTTCCTGGGCAGCTTCCACAGCTATCTGTGCTACTTTATCCAATGGAATTTTATCCTGAAACTCATCCTGAGCTACAACTGTGCTTATAACTGCCATTTCTGCATCTAGGTCCCTTTGAACATCTGGGGTAGACTCCCCCTGATCTGCTGCATCAATTTGCTCAATATTTATCATCTCTGGGGGCTCCCCCACTTCTGCTAGGAACTGAATGACATCTGCCATATCTTTGTCAATTATCCCTCCCTGAACTGTTGTATCTATTCCTTTATTATCCAATATTTCTGGAGCAAGCTCCCCATGAACTATTGCATCTATTCCTTCATCATCCAATTTTTCGTGGAGCTCCCCCAGATCTGAGGTCTTTCCCTGGACATCATCATCCAACCTTTCTGGATGCTTCCCCCGAGCCCCCTGAGACTATGCACCCTGAAAGGTAGTCACTTTGTCAGGAGCAGGCTTATTATTAGCATTACCCTGATCTTGTCCACTCATAACAGGAGGAGGTATTTATTCCTTTAGTATGTTCCCCCCTTCTTGACCTTGCTGGCCAGTGAGGTTAAGAACTCCCTTGAAACCATAGAGGAAGATACAAAATCTTTGAGGCTCTGAAAAGATCTTTGAAAACATAATAGCTCAACCTCCATTTGTGAGTATTTTCTGTAAAACTTTCTAGCCTGAGAGGCCACTTGATCTGCAAATGTGGAGGAGGCAATGGCCATAGCTTTGGAAATGATCTGCTCAAATTCAATTGTGGGTGGATGAGAAGTAAAAGGAGGAGGTGATGGAGGGAGCTCTTCTTGGATAAAGGTGAGAGGATGGTAAACATCAGGGGAGAAGTGAATTGATAGTGGTGGATGTGGAGCAGGCTGATGATCTGGAATGAGGGTGGATGATAGTTAATAGGTTAGCTGAGGAGATGGCTCAGGTGCTGAAGTGGATGGGACCTGTTGTTGTTGTTGTTGTTGTTGGGGAGAATGTTGGGTTGAAGCATCGTCCTGATGGAAATCTGGAATTTTCCTCTCAGTATGTTGAAGAGGAGGAGAAGGAGGAGGTGAAGTTAGAGCTTGACCAGGCTTTAAAATTTGCCTGGTCCACTTAGAGAATATTCTAATATTTTTTCTCTTCCCTGGTGGAATTGACACACCCTTTGACTTACACACACTGGGATAGTGGTGAAGCAGTATCTGACTCATTATTCTCATAAAAGCATTTTCCTTATAGGAATACTTATGCCCAATCATTCTTAGGAGACATTTCCCCCAATTAATGATCTTCTTTAGAACTAGAGCACCCATTATCTGAAGCTGTTTCTTTGGAACAGCATCATGTGCTGATATATTATAGAGCAAAACTTTCCCTACAATGTCTGCAAGGAATCTGTATTCTTCCCCAAGGTTAATCTTCTTTAGATTGATGGGTTTGTCCTTCTTGAACTGCATAATCTCCAGGGCCCTCTTGGTCTCGTCCCCTGATAATTCTTCTGACTCATTTTCTGGAAGAAGATCATAGGTTTGATTCAATATGTCGTCTGTTATCTGAACATCTGTGTCAGATATTTTACCTTTAAGAGATCCATCCTTGCCTATCTGAGCATTATCTTTGAACTCTGTCAGCTCGACATCCAGTATCTTGCATCTGGTTGAGATAAGCTTGATTAGCCCAGCCTCCTGAAACAAGCCAAGGATGGCTTTGAAGCTTTCTGCCGCAGCATTGAAGGAATCAATGTCCACATCAAATCCAATATTAACTTTTGGTGGAGCCATTTGAATTTGGATGTACCTGCAAACACAAAGAAAACGAGAGAGAGAGAGGGACACAAGAGAGCTGGAGAGGAAGAGAGCAAGAGAGCAAGAGAATTCAAAAGCGTAAATGTTTCGACGCAGTAATTTCTTAAAAGCAGATGAATTGCCGCTACTCAGGATTTAGGTCGACGCACCATCGATAACATTTATTATTTGGCGCGCAAAGCTGTGTCGAGATTGCTTGTAGAAGCTATTCTGCGCAGGCTGATATATCGACGTTGCGTCCACTAGTACTCGACGTAGCTTCGAGACTATTCAAATACCCTAAGTTGACGTAGTCCTATCGACGTTACGTTGATTTCCAATCGACGTAACTTCAAATTTAAGCAGCGTTTGATAAGTCGACGTATGCGTCGATATAAACTTGATGCTTCGTCGAATTCTATTCGAATTGTCTACTCTGAGTGCTTCTTGACGCTGGCATCGAGTAAAAGTCGATGGTATGTCGACTTCTATTCCACGCACCTCTTAATAAACAGATCCATTTCTTTAGAAAATTCTTGTTGTTTTTCCCAACAATTTTATTTATTGAAAATAGATCATAATATAATGTAATAAATATTAAGGAGGATTCAAGGTGGAAATTACTCCCTTGAATAAGTCTTGTTCCTTAATCAAAATCTGCATCTTTCTTCCCACTCAATTTTCTCCTGAGTGGGACCTTTCCTCACCCTGCATAGGTAATTCAAACATTAGAGGGAACCCAGGTTACCATGGGCCCTTTGCTTTTACCATTGTAGGGTTCAATGAAAGAATAGAAGGGTCTTTCATAATACCCTTTGGGATGATAAGGAAAGGATTTCCCAAACCCATTGTTTTGATACTTAAGATGAGTATAAAATATATCTAAATGCAGGAGATCAGCAGAGTGTCTTATTATTTTAGTTTTGTTTTTTACTTTTAGGTGGTTGTTATTTGACTTCTCTACATTGTTCTTTCCTAAAGGTTTTTCTTTCTTATTCAGATGTATTTTGTTGGGTTTATCTATCCTATCTGAATAACTAACAGCCTTACCCTTAATTGATGCACTCTTCTCACTGGGTTGATAATCACTAGGTCTTACAAAGGAAACTGGATTTTTCCAGGCAGGTTTCCTAGGTGCTTCTGAGCTAGTGGAGGGCTCTGCTCCTAACCCTGTGATTAAATCTCATAGAGAGATTTCTAGTGATGTTCTTGAGCTTCTGACTGTTGGATCGATTGGCTCCCTTAGAGGGGGGGGGGGGGGGGGGGGGGTGAATAAGGGAATAACTATTCTTTTTAAATTTTTAGACGATTTACTAAATTGTTTTAAAGTAAATTAAAATGAGATAACAATTTAGCTTAAAAGAAGAAACAATTGTAATTTGCAATTTTATAGTTTATGCCAAATGAAAGAAATTAAGTAAACACAAATGGAGACATGATTATATTATATTAAAAGATGTTTACATAAATTTGATTTCAAAATCGCTAGAAATTGGAGGTGTACAAAGTAAAACAAATTTTCCTTTTCTACACCGACTAGTATCCCCACAAACCAGTTGGCTTTAGCCAATCCTTCCCCGGATATGGCCGCAAGCCGCTCTAGCCAATCCTTCGCCGGATAGAGCCTCGAGCACCCCCTAGATCTAATCTCCTAGACCTAGTCGCCAACTCACGCGGCGAATTACCCCCTAAGCCGCGCAAGGACCTAGTCGCCAATACAAGGCGAATTCTACTACAGAGATTACAATAATGAAATAAAGCAAATAACAAGAACTCCCTCTATGAGATTTCTGAAGTTGAGGATGAAGGATCGCTGTAGCATAAGCGAGATTGAAGCGATCGTTCTTCAGATGCATCGTGGTGGCTTCCTTCTCCAGAAATCCTCTTTGGCTTTGAGTGGGAGATGAACTTTCGGCAGAGTAGCAGCTCTGGAAATTTAGCACAATTAATCTCTCTGGAAGCACTAACTGAAACGAGAGAGAGCCCATCAGTTTATAGAACTTGAAGATAGCGCCTGCGGTAGCTTCTAGCGTCTGCGGTAGCTTTCATTTGGAGCGGTTGCGAAACCGTCGGCGGCGTGGCGCTGTGCACGAACTTGAGCTAGCTCCTGGCGGTAGCTCTAGCGCTGGCGGTAGTGTTAGCGCCTACGTTAACCCCTAATGTTGGCGGTAGTGCATTCTTCCAGATGTTTGAATTCAGTTGCTTTCTACCCGTGGAGTATTACACCTATAGTTCCTGCACACTATAAACACACGACAAGTAAGATCAAATATAAGTTGGGATTTGTTATTCTCAAACAAAGGGATGTGACACACATGTCCAACAATCTCCCCCTTTTGATAATAACAAATCCTCTTAGCAAGAAATCAACATTAGTGTTTATAGTATATGATAAGCATGATAAATAGTGCAACTATAGATTGTGATAAGCAAGAGAATTGTGCATAATCCCCTTATCTTAATGCTCCCCCTACATAAATACAATCCCCCTAAATGAAAGATTACATGAATTATTCTTCCCTTAATCTTCTATATTTCTCCTATATAGATTTCTTCAATCAATCTCCTCCTTTTGGTATTATCAAAAGAAGGTAGGGTGACGGTAGTAAGGAGGCATTCTTTAGTCTAGTTATAAATCATGATCGAGCTTTTGTAATATATGAAATGATAAAGAGTTTAAGCATAATATTGAAGAGATTTCAAATAAATAGACAAGAGTTTTAAGCAAGCGGAAAATTATAAGAGACATCTTTTTGTAAGAAAAAAATCATAAGTATAAATTTTGGAGTTTAAGTTCAAAATGTAAAGATGTTGTAACCTTTTGGAAATCTCATAGGTTTACATAAAGATACCAAGCATGAGATGAACATATGAAAAAGGGAATATAATACAATGTTACTTAAATTTAAGTTCAAGAGTTACCAAAATATTGTAGAGATCATGCTAGGTTATCTAGTGCATTTTTTATATAAAGAGTAGTATAGATAAAGCATTACAATCCAACACTCATGAGAAGAAGTGTTATGAAAGATAATGATGTGCACAAAAATATATTTTGGGCAATGTTAACAATAGATTTAAATCACAAAATACAAAACATATGTAGAGTAAAGTGCACAATAAAACACAAGTAAATTAACTTTCACACACTTTGATGCACACTATTTTATAAAAAGTGGTGTATTAATCAAGGGTTGCACAAGACACTTTACTATTCTATCCAAGGTGCTCAACCTCATAATGCTTATGAAGACTTATCAGGAGGTTCAAGTAGTGCTTGGTGGAGTTATATTTGTCCATATATATAATCTTTGTTCATATTTGTGAGACAACATTCTCCGAATACACTTGTTTTGCAAACCCAAAAAAAAATTTTAAACTTAACCACTTTTCTAAATTTCACAAGTGCAATTCAAATGTAGTGTAGGTAATTAACTTATGCAAGTTTTAACTCATTGTACAAATACTATACACAAGCAAGCATTTTTAGATTTAAACACACATGTGGATTACCAAAATAAGTGAGTGAAAGGTATCATTATCAATCATAATACATTTACCCATACTTAGAGGCATGCTAAGCTTGGTTCTACACATATTTTTCAATACAATTGATGCACTTTAAATAGATATATCAAATCATGATAAACAAAACAATGTTCATAGTAATTTGAAGGAATAAATTTTTACATTGTAAATAATTCTAAATAATAGAATTCATTTATGCTTGATATTAGCAATAAAGATCATACAGTTTTGTTGTTGTTTTGAATATATTTAATGAAATAAAAACAGAAAAATCATAAAAATATATTTTTGTATTTTTGAATTTTGAATTTTTGTAGTTGATTTTTCGTAATAAAAACAAAAATAAAATAGTTAGAAACACAAAAACCAATTAGTACATATAAACTAACATATTTTTAAGGTTTTTTAGAAATTTTGAAAATAACAAAATTCAAACATTCACACTAGCGCCGACACTAATGCTAGCGCTGGAAACAGTACACGGTTTTTTTAGAATTTTAAAAATCTGATTTTTTTTATATTGATTAGGGGTCTTAAGAGTAGTCTTATGCAGAAATTTTGTAATTTTCAGAGATGTCTTGATTGCTCAAATTGCATAAAACATTAGCGTTTTACATGCTATTCATCCTAAGATGTCTAAGACTCCTAATTCCAACCTTAACATTTGAAACCTTGCATCGGGAAGAGGTTTAGTGAATATATCAGCAAGTTGAGAGTCCGTGCCAATGAAACTTATTCTAACATTTTCCTTCTTAATGTGATCCCTTATGAAATGATGACGTACATCTATATGTTTGGATTTAGAATGGTGTACCGGATTATTTGTGAGATCAATGGAACTTTTGTTGTCACATTTTAGTTCAATATGTTTTAGATGAAAACCAAAGTCCTCTAAAGTTTGGCTCATCCATAGTGCTTGTGCACGACAACTCCCTAATGCAATGTATTCGGCCTCCGTGGTGGAGAGTGCAACTGAATTTTGTTTCCATCTAGACCATGCAACTAATGAAGGTCCTAGAAAATGACAAGTACCACTAGTGCTTTTTCTATCAAGTGAACAACCGGCGTAGTCCGAATCGGAGTAGCCACGAAGTGTAAATGAATTATTGTGCGGGTACCATAATCCTAATCTAGATGACCCAATGAGATATCTAAAAATTCGTTTTATCGCTTTTAAATGAGATTCTTTGGATTGGCTTGAAATCGAGCACATAAGCATACCACAAACATAATATCGGGTCTAGTTGCACTTAGATAAAGTAAAGATCATATCATACCTCTATATAAAGTTTGATCTATAGAAATTCCTGATTCATCTTTTCCTAATTTTAGTGATGCACTCATTGGTGTAGAAGCATGTTTAAGGTTTTCAAATCCAAAATGTTTAAGCATATCATGGACATATTTAGTTTGACATACAAAGATACCATCAATTCTTTGTGATATTTGAAAACCAAGGAAATAAGAAAGTTCTCCTACAAGACTCATTTCAAATTCATTTTTCATCACTAAAATAACTTCTTTACACATCTCTTCATTAGTAGATCCAAAAATAATATCATCAACATATTTTGTAAAATAATCATATCATCATTGTTGTGCTTAATGAAGAGAGTATTATCCGCACTTACCATAATATAACCGTGCTTTAATAAAAATGATGTAAGTCTTTCATACCATAAACAGGGCGCTTGTTTTAAACCATAAAGCGCTTTCTCTAGTTTATAAACATGATTTAGAAATTTTTCACTAATAAAACTGGGGGTTGTTCAACATAAACTTCTTCTTTTACAAACCCATTTAGAAAAGCACTTTTCACATCCATTTGAAATAGTTTTATTCTTTTAAAGCTTGCAAATGCTAGAAAAAATCTTATAGACTCTAATCTAGCAAAGGGTGCAAAAGATTCATCAAAACCTATCCCCTCGATTTGAGAATATCCTTGTGCTACTAATCGTGCTTTATTTCTAGAGATTCATGACTCACCATCTAATTTATTTTTAAAAATCCATTTTACACCTACAACCGGGTGATTAGATGGTCTTTCAACTAATTTCCAAACATTATGTCGCTCAAATTGTTCTAACTCTTCATTCATAGCCAAAAACCAAAATTTATCATTTAAAGCAGTAGAAATAGTTTTTGGTTCTATTTTGGAAACTAAACAAATATTTGAAAAAGATTCATGAAGAGAAGAGCGAGTTCTTACCCCGATGGATGGTTCACCAATTATCAATTCATGTGGATGATCCTTTGTGAATTTTAAGGTACTTGGAGGTACATATTCATCTTCCTTGGCCTCCTCTTCTTCTTCTTTGGAAGGTTCTTTGTCACCATGCTCCAAAGGTGGTAATAGATCATCCTCGTTGCCTGCGGAATGTTTTTCTACACAAGGAACAAACAAATCAAATTTTACATTTATTGACTCTTCAACTCTACTAGTTCTTTTATTAAAAATTCTATAAGCTTTACTAGTTGAAGAGTACCCAAGAAAAGTTCCTTCATCACATTTTTCATCAAAATTTCCCAAGCTATCTTTTGTATTCAAAATAAAGCATTTACCACCAAAAACTTTGAAATAAGATACATTAGGCTTCTTTTGAAAATAGAGTTCATATGGTGTGAGATTAAGAGATGGGAGAAGCATGATTCTATTCATAACATAACATGATGTATTTACGGCTTCGGCCCAAAAGGACTTAGGTAATTTATATTCACAAAACATAGTGCGTGCCAGTTCTTGAAGTGTCCTGTTCTTTCTTTCTACAACACCATTTTGTTGTGGTGTGCGTGGTGCAGAAAACTCATGTTTAATGCCTAACATATCACAAAAGGATGTAAATTTTTCATTTTCAAATTCTCCTTCATGATCCGAGCGAATGCATTTAATTTTTAAATCACTTTTATTTTGAATACGAGTACATAATTTTGCAAATTCACAAAACACATCGGATTTGGAAGAGAGAAATAATGTCCAATAATATCTTGAAAAATCATCTATTAAAACATATGCATATAATCTACCACCAAGACTTGGAGTGCTAACAGGACCAAAAAGATCCATATGAATTATTTGCAAAGGACTTGTAGTAGAAATGAAATTTTTACTTTTGAAAGAGGATCTAGAAAATTTACCTTTTTGACATGATGAACAAGTGAAGGTAAAGTTCCATTTAACATAGGCAATCCTCTAATTAAAATACTTTTGGCAAGTTTTACAATGAGCTTTGTGCTAGCATTCCCTAGTCTTCTATGCCAAAGTTCCAATTCATCATTTTAGTGATAAAGCATTTTATAGAAGATTTAGAAAGATCATGAAAAGAAACTATATAAACATTATGTATTCTTGGTGCAGTTGGTAAAATATCTTTTGTAGTAAGATTAGATATTTTGCATAGATTAGTTGAAGATTCAAATAACACATCTAAACCTTTATGACATAATTGTCTAATAGAAATTAAGTTGTGTTTTAATCCTTTCACATAAAGAATATTAGATATAGTAAAGGATTTGTTACCAACTGTACCTATTCCCATGATCCTTCCTTTTCCGTTATCTTCAAACGTCACGATCCCTCCCTTCTTCTTTTCTAGGCTAAGGAACTTTGCTTTATTGCCCGTCATGTGCTTGGAGCATCCTGAATCTAAGTACCACACATCTTCATTGTCCTTAGCCTGCCTGCACATCTAGAAAGAAGATGAGAGTAAAGATCCGGATACCCAAGTGGAACCACCCATAGAATAAGTGGAAGCCTTAAGTACCTAGATTTGCTTTAAAGAATTTTGTTTTATTTTCCTGCAAGAACTAGATGTGTGACCTAACCTATAACAGTTTGCACACGAAATAAAGGGGGTTGAGACCCTTTTATGGAATATTTTCTTGCTTGAAGAAATTCGATTTACAGAAGAAAAACATTTTGAGAAAGAAAATTCAGGCTTCTTGTAAGAGGTGCTAGCACCGGCGTTAGTGGCTAGCGCCGGGCGGTAGCCCTTACCTCAATATCCGAGCCCAAATATTCCAGAACCATGGCACTGGTTCCCTAAAATCATTTCCAGTGATTTTTGGCCTGTTCCAAATTTTTTAATGGCCATGGTGAGATCATGAACTTGTGCTTTAAGTGAAAAATTTTCTTTCACAAGCATGACACACCTATTTTCAAAACCTTTTTTATTATTTTTGATTTGCAAAAGAGAGGCTTCTAATTTCCTTTCTAATTCCCCCTTCTCTTTTGTAAGAGTTTTGGCATGCAAGAGGGCTTTAGAAAATGACTCTTCAATATCTTTTGCCAATTTAGTGGAGTGATCACACTCTTGGCAAGAAACCTTTCTCTTTTCTAAAACAATTACCTTTTTGGCAAGCTTTTGATTTTCTTTAATAAGCGGTTCATTTTCACGATTCAATAAAATACTATCTTTCATATTTTTATCAAAAGCTTTGCAAGTTTCAAGGAATTCATTAAAGAGTTCATCATAAGTGGGAGGAGTTACCTCAGTGTCGCTAAGAACACTGGTGTCGTCGCCGTCGTTTCCATGTCCCATGAGGCACATGTTTGATTCCTCATCTTCACTTGATGAAGACCCGCTTGATTCTTCGGAGGAGGAGGAGTCATCCCATGTTTTAGCTTTTAGCACTTTCCTCTTCTCCTTCCCTTTGTGCCGTTTTTCCTTCTTCTCCTTCAAGAACATTGGGCACTGGCTCCGAATGTGCCCGGTCTTCCTACAATGAAAGCATTCCGATGGAGGTCTTTCTTCTTCATCGTCGCTCTCCTTTTCCTTCTTTGAGGATGACCCTTTCCATCTTGCATCCTTTTGGATAAATTTCTGGAAAGTGTTTCTCCTTTCTGGATTTCGCATGAACTTTCGGAAGTTCTTCACCAAAAGGCTTTCTTCATCTTCATCCTCATCCTCTTGGCACTCCTTCTTTGATTTTAATGCCAACTCCTTCTTCTTTGGCTCCTTGTGTTGGATCGGTCGGTGCCCTTAGAGGGGGTTGAATAAGGGTTTTCAAAAACATAAGTAAATATTTAGAAAACTTTGAATTATTGCAAGATTAAAGTAATATTTTTGAATAGCGATCTAAATTGATTTATGATGAAAAAGAGGATAATAAACAATTTAGATGAATGAAGAACAAAATCAATTTTATTACAAAAATAGAGACATGATTAATATTAATAAAATTGATTACAAAAATGGATTTCTATGACGCTAGAAATCGAGGCGAATAATTATAGTTCTTTTTTGTTTTCTATACCAACTCGTATCCCCACGAACCGGTTGGCTTTAGCCGATCTCTCCCCAGATACGGCCTCAAGCCGCTCTAGCCAATCTATCCCCAGAAAGGCCTCGAGCACCCCCTAGATCTACTCCCTAGACCTAGTCGCCAACACAAGGCGAATTACCCCCTAAGTCTACCCCAGACCTAGTCGCCAACACGAGGCGAATTAACGAACCGCTTACAAGGAAAAAAGAACTAAACTGAAATTACAACAATAATAAAAACTCCCTCTAAGAACATCTGAAGTAGGAGACGTTGGACCGCTGTAGTATAAGCGTTGTTGAGGCGGTCGCCTGTCGGATGAAGCGTGAAGAAATCCTCCTTCAGAAATTCCTTCTCTAAGCTTTTGGTGGGAGTATCTCTCTGATCTCTCCTCTCTGCGCTGTGGCACGAAGCTCTAGAGTTTTGGATCTCAAGAGGATGAAGAGTTCCGAGCCAAGGCATCCAATTTATAGCCTTCACGCTACCGCCGGCGCTAGCCCGAATTAAGTAACAAATTGCGCGGCAGAATCTCCCATCCGCGGCAACATCTTGCTCTATTCCTTCTGTGCGTCACGCTACCGCCGACGCTATCCGCTACCGCCAGGCGCTAACATCCTTCTTAAATTGCTTCCGAAATGGCACTAATCAACGCTATCGCCGGGCGCTATTGCTACCGCCGACGATAGTGAGCTTGTTCGAATTTTGGCCTCAATTTTGGGTACAGTCATCATGTGTACTCCTTGAGTCATGTGGACCTAGTACACCTACACACTTGAACACACAAGATCATAGGATTTGTTATTCTTAAGCCTAGGAGATGCGGAAGACCATGTTCCAACAAACTCCCCCTTTTGATAATAACAAATCCATTAATGATAAAATAGAGCATTAATATATAAGCATGTTGAAATCCTACTTGTGTGTGTGTGTGATAGTGATGACTTATGATAATTATTGATTTTAGTATTTAGAATTGCTCCCCCTAAATATATGCTCCCCTTATGTGAATGCTCCCCTAATATGTATGCTATCACCTTAATCAATCATGCATGTTAGTTCATGCTAGTTCTCCCCCTTTTGCATTTTATCATGTTAGTTCTCCCCCTTTGTTATTAGCAAAAGTGGGTAGGGATGCACCACAGAAAAGTTGGATAATAAGATAAAGCATGATCGAGCTTTTGAGTGAGAAGGAAATGATAAGGAGTTTTTAGAGCCATTTGTTAGAAAAATTTTTGTATAAATATATCAGAGTTTTTAGTTTGAGCAAAAGTAAAGATTTCCCCTTTATATAAGAGTTTTAAGCATAAAAAATAGTGATTTCCAAGTAACCCATCTACCCAGACAATACGTCTACACTCTAGCCCCGTACTAAGTGACGGATGGGCATGAGGAGCTGCAAACAAGCCGTAGGTTGGGGTGTTAGTCCCATATGCAAACACTCGACAAAAACTCAACCTAGCACTCTTTCCCCCCAGTGCCTCGCAAGGCCCCACTAGAACCCTCCCCGGTTAAGGACAAGACATGACTAGAGATAAGGTTATCTAATGTCTACAACCCTAAGCCCCCGCTATGGTGAGATATGAAGGCACGGATAATAATTATTGGAAACATTAAGCATTTAAATCTAATGGGAAATTTCATAGCATTTGGATTTTTATTTGAAAATAAAAAACACTTAGCTATATTGAAATTCATGAATGAATCAGAGTTTGAGCATTGCGGAAGATTTCGAAAAAGAACATCATAATACTAAATAAGAGTTTAAGTTCAAAAAAGGAGATGTTTTTGAGCTTAAAAAACTAACTTTATAAAGATAAGAGTTAAAGCATTGAGAAATAACATCCTTTTAGCAATTAGAAACACAGAAGTAAAATTTGATTTGAGATTTAATAATAAGAGGATGTTTAGCATTGAGAAATAACATCCTTTTAGCATTGAGAGTGTTTAGCATAAAAGTTTACCTAGAGATAAATCAGAGTTTTAAGCATAAAAATGATATGCGTGTTAGAACAACCAATATAAATTTTACCAAGCAAGTCTACCATTTGTTTTTAGAAAAAATTGAGATTTAAGACTTGATATGAGCATGAAAGCGCAAGGTAAAAGTGATATGGTGATGATGCGGAAGACTTATAAAAATACAAGAAACATCTTATTATGATGATTCATAAGAAAATATATGAGTTAGTTTCTACAGATGAAGATGTATTTTTAAATCATTTTGCATTTAAAATATTTTATTTTGACAATATAGTAACCAAGCATGAAATAATGTTATCACAAAGAGATTACTACAATGTTATTTCAATTCACAATTTCAAAACAAACCAAACATTGTAGAAAGCATGCTAGGTTATCTAGTGCATTTCATAAATAAAGAGTAGCATAGAATTAGCGTTAGGATCCAATACTCATGAGAAGAAGTGTTATGTAAGATAATGATGTGCACATAAGTGTATTTTTGAGTAGAGTATACAATTGTTTTAATCGAAAATACAAGAGATATGTAAAGTAGAAGCACAACAAAACACAAATAATTTTACTTCCGCACACTTTAATGCACAAAAAAAATGTACAACTACCAAGGTACTTTGCACACACAATGCTCATTAAGACTTATCAGGGTGCAAAGTAGTGCTTGGGGGATCACAGATTTTATTTTTACTGTTTGAGACTAGTGATCCGGTGTACTTAAGAGTAAGTGGTTTTTCTTATTTTGAAGGAAAGATATGGTTTGCACAAGACACTTTACTATTCAATCCAAGGTGCTCAACCTCACAATGCTTATTAAGACTTATCAGGAGGTTCAAGTAGTGCTTGGTGGAGTTATCTTTGTTATTTATTTTATGATTTTTGTTTAGTACAAAGTTCTCCGAATACACTTATTTTGCAAACCAATGGATTTATGAAAAACATGACCACTTTTCTTAACTTTTACAAGCGCAAATAAAGGAGTGTAGGTAAGATACTTGTGCAATTTTAGTTCATTGTACTAATACATAAACATACACAAGCATTCTTAAATTAAACCATATGTAGACAATGCCAAAAAGTGAGTGAATATCTATCATTATCAAACATAAAATATTTCTCATACTTAGAGGCATGCTAAGCTTGATCCTACACAAACTTTAACATATAATTGATGCACATATTAATAGATATATCTAAGCATGATGAAAACAATGTTCAAAGTAGTTTGAGATTTTAAATCGCAACATTATAGAAGTACTAAATAATATATTAAATCATGCTTGATTTTTACAATAAAGTCCATACAATATTTTTTGATATTTTTGAAAATTAATCTTTATTTAAAGTTTGAACTTATAAAATTGATCTTGGACTTCCCGAGGACTACCTTGTGAGAGGTTCTCCCGGTACTAGGTGATATGATGGGATGATAGCCCAAATCACCCTTTCGCAAGATGCAAGTAAAAAGTTAAGTTCAAAAATAACAATTTTTTGATAATTTTTTGTTTTATATTTTTGTATTTGATTTTTAAGAAAAAATAGGCTTTAAGCAAATGACAAAAAAACAGAAAGCAAAACATATTTTTTGTAATTTGGATTTTCTATTTTTGTATTTGATTTTTCAAACATATAATAAAAGCAAAAATGCAGAAATGAATAGTACCCATAGATTAATATATTTTTAGGGATTTTTCAAAATTTTAAAATTACAGAAAAATGAACCTCGAGGCTAGCGCCGGCGCTAGCGCTAGCGTGGGAAACAATAAGTGATTTTTTAGGGTTTTGAAAATTTTGATGATTGAACTTGATTAGGTGTCCCATTAGTAGTTTCATGCTGAATTTGCAGAATTTTTGGAAATGTTTTTGATAGTTAAAAATGAAGAAAATTGCATTTGTAAGCATGTTTTAACATGAAAGATCTAGGACACCTATCTCAAGTCGTAATAAACGAGATCTTGCATGAGCTAAAAGAAAGATTATCATAATGTATGTGAATTCAAATTTTTCTAGACTTTTATCAATCTAATGTAGTTTGAAGAATGATAGGAAATGTAAGCACGAGAAGACATGAAGGAACAAATATGCATAAATTTAGTGATTTAGAAAATAATGTTCATGCAAAAGAATACCATGCACATTCATAAGCATTTTAGTTCAATGGAAACAATTTAAAATCACATAGTTATTTTATCGTTCAATTTTATTTTATTTTACTTCATAATTAATTCATTATGGTAATATGAGATAACTAGCATGAAAAATATCTATTAGTTGATAATGCTAGAATAATGAGTTTGATTGCAATTGTTATACCACAAGATTAATTGAGATAATGTTGCATGTATTTGATGCGCAAATCTCGCACACCGCTTTAGGCAGTAGCTAGACTGCGGCATGAAACGGCAGTGTACTGATCGTTCAAGTAATATAAAATGGGAATGAATCCCCAAGTATCGATCTCGGAGGAACACAGTAAGGTGGAGTTAGCGTTCGAGGAAGGACTTGAGATAGAAGTCCTAAAGGTCGGATGGAATGCGGGAGAGTTGGTTTGGCTTTTGGAAAATAAAAGAAAACAACTACAACTACTCCTATGCAGGCCTTGAGCGCACTACTTCGCTAGGCGGGATGAAATCTACGTAGGCCTTGAGCGCGCTACATCATAAGGGCGGATGGACGAGTAGGCAAGCGGAATCGAACTGTGCAGGCCTTGAGCCCGCTGCTTCGTTAGGCGAATGGATTACACGAGCCGCTATGCCACACTTCGCTAGGCGGATGGAAGAGTAGGCATACGAATGGAATGGTTCGCACCGGCGAAGTCGGAATGGATTACACGGGCTGCTATGCCACGCTTCGCTAGGCGGATGGAAGAGTAGGCATACGGATGAGGGTCGCAAGTACCTCGTCAACAAGCACGCCACTAGCAATTGCTAGTGCGGCACACAAACGTAACTGTGGGATGGAGGATGGAATGGGGCGCACCTCAAGCAACTCAAACAACAAAACATTTCACATTGACATGAAATATATAGAAATATAAACTAGTTTAAGTGCCACTTCAACATAAGAATAAAGATCTACAACATATACACATCAATAAGAGAAGTACAAGGCATGAAATCGACCGAATTCGAAGGCTCGTCGAGGAGTCACGATTGGAATCGCTAGGTTGTCAATCCGCATCCAAGCTCGGTCCTCAACTACGTCCGGGGTAGAGAGAGCTGTCACGACTCTCCAATGAGCCCGTCTTGTTCGTCTCACGATCCGGTAAAGGTTGCAAACTTCCTCTTGCTTGATGGCAATGGCGGCTAAATCTTCCTTCAAAGCTCTAGGATGAAGGAGGAGGCCGAGGTGATCTCCGGGCTCAAGATTGGCGTGAAGAACAAGCCCGGAGCACCTCCTAAAAGTGGGCGGCGAAGGACGGCAAAAAGGGCGCGGAGCTGGAGCTCTGGGAGCGGGAAGAACGAACAATCCACAATAGGGCAAGACCTTCGGCCTAAATAGAAAAACTGTCAGAAAATGGTCACGCACGGTCGAACGCACGATCGTGCGCAGACCGTGCATTATTAAATGATAAAAGCTGGCTTGGGGAAGATGCTGCGCCGCCCGTGCATTTTACTCACGCACGGGCAAATCCGCCCATGCGTAAAATGCACGAGTAAACTCCGATGCTCCATTTTCAGCCCAGACACAAACGCACGACCGCAACCGACCGTGCGTCAAGGAAACGCACGACCGTGCGATATGCACAGACATTACTTCTAGGGAAAACGGGACGAACCGGCCACCTGTATACAAGATACAATGGCTGGAAATATACGTACAGCATCAGAAAAACATAGAAGAAGAGAAGGGGAGCACCAAGTGCTTGCCCCCAACAGCAAGGAGCGCAATTGCACACCGGAATGGGCTAAAAGAGTGCACTTTGTGAAGAAATGTGTTCAAGTAAAGTTTAAGCGATAATGAACTAAAAGTGAAGTGCAAATGCATGAAAACTAGCCCAGATGAGTCCAAAAATGTGTATATAATTTGGACTCATCACACCCCCAGACTTACCTGTTTGCGCGTCCCGAGCAAACTACTTTCGGCGGACGGGAAAAATAAGGGTTAGAGAGGTGATTGTGGCTAGGAGCAATAAGCGAAATCAGATAATCATTTGCATAAAATTCTCGTAGAAGAAATTTCTATTATGCAATGTAATTTACAAATATCTAAAATAGTAAATAAGAGATTAGTTTACTCAAAAGCTGAACCAAGTATAATCTGCTAGTCACGTGTAGGGAGAATGTAGAGACGCGCTCAGACGAGTATTTCACAAAATACGGGATACAGAACTAACTCCACCGAAATCCATCGGTGTCGGGAGCCATAAGCTCACACTTTCGCACTCTCTCCACAGCATTAGGTGAAACTACACACTGGTCAATAGGGCTTTCAGGTAAATATGTGGCTTAGGTTGCGGTATGGTATACAATGATAAATTCGGAGGCTAATGCACCTAACACATTTGAGCAATACACTTTGTAAACCCCGACAACAAATAAAGCTGAAGTTTTCATTGCCAACACCCAATATAAAGTAATTCCTCTCAAACAATTCAGAATTTCTGAATTAGAATATAAAGAATTCAGAATTTTTTTTTCTTCTGGAGCGCTGATCTTTTCAATTCAATTTTTTTTTTAGCTCACTAATACTTTTTTTATTTTACTTTTTTTTCTTCAACATAGCCAAAAACAGCACATCACAATAATTAGTTATACTATAAAGCTCAAAACACGTGCGTATACAGGTTTGATGATCTGGGCTTAAGCGAGAGCGGTGGAGCTAAAGAGAAAAGGTGGGATAGGCTCAAAATTGGTTAGCAAGGGTAAATTTCTGGTTTTGGCTCAAAGCTCAAACGGTCCAAAGAATGGCCTACATCATGCTAATGCATTAGAACTACCCGGCGCCTATGTTTCGAGAGTCGCTAGGGGCAAGTTCTTAGCCACCGAGAAAGATAACTCTTTCTCCCGACTCGAGAAATACGAATCTAGCGTTCACTACCAACTCACCTACACTACCGGTAGATCGGCACAGGTTCATGCTTTGAGTAAAATAAAACTCTAATTACTAGATTAGATAAGAATAAAGATACAAAGCATGAAAATAGAAATAGCTTCTACGCAAAATTCTATGCAAAACATGAGTATTCGATTAGAACACTACTGGAGTCGACATCGTACTCCAAACCACAATTCCTAGCTAACACAATTTACTTCCCGGCTCCATTCCAAAAGGAAATTTGGCACGGTAGTACTCGCAAGTAAGTGCGTGCATAATGGTTGTAGTGGTGTATGCTATAATATGACAAATAAAAATATACTTTTGGTATGTAAAAATGTGTACACGTGTAGTGAACACTCGGTACACTCCCCCCCCCCCAGACTTGAATTGGACAATCACATGAATTATGACAATGAGAATAAAGAGATGCTAAGGAAGAGGGTACCTATGCTCAAATATGAGCATACCAGAAGATTGGCGTTAATACTGCGATGGAAGTTCAAGTCCGCCACCAAAAGAAATTGCCACGCACCTGCAGGCAAAAAGGCTCCACGCAAAATATATAAAACTAAACTATGAGCATATTAGGGAAAAACAAAAGCAGCAAAACTTGGGTTGTCTCCCAGCAGCGCTTTTGTTTACCGTCCTTAAGCTGGACTTGATACCTGTATTAAGAAATTTTAATAATTGTCCAAGCATAGAGCAAAAGCTAGTAAATCCTAAATATTACATGCCTCAAAATGATCAATTATAAGTTGATTTAAAATAGTAACTGAAAATAAAAGAGATGGGCCCGAAGACCCAAAAGCAGCACATCAGAAGATCAGGAGCTTTCCATCTCCATATTTCATCTTTCTTCATCCTCTTCCTCCCCTCCAATCTGCGGTCATGGATGAAGTAGCGCTTTCCACCCTGCACCCAGTCTTTCAAGGAAAACGCAAGCAATGATGATGAGGTGGAATAGGCGATGGATTTCATCATTGCCATTTGATTGTCCTTCCAAGACTGCCACTCATAATCACCCAAGAATGGGTCCACATATTCTTTCACCTGCAGGGGGATATATGAAATATCATAAATAGAAGCAGAAGAAGGAGCAGGACAGATGAATTTATCAATATCAACATTATTAGAAGGAGGATTAGGAAATAAATTGGATGAAGGACTAAAAGGTTCACAAAAAGGAGGAGTGGCCCCGGTGTCACTCCTGGAAGGTTCCACAAAATGCTCATTGTCGACCGCATTAAGAGCACTGCAGGAAGGATATGAGCAGCTAGGAAATTCGATGATGAGTTGGACCTTCTCCTCCGGTGATGAGGTAGAAACCTCATCACTAAGGAAAATGTCCTCCTCAGTGCAACTCAGCATAGCTTCAGGCTGCATAGGCTTATCCTGCACATCTACAAACTCGGCAATAAGAGCAGAAGGTACATGCATACTGTTACAAGAAAATATATGAGTAGAATAGGACTCAAGATAGAGTCCGATAGGAGTGAAGAAATATCCTCAGATACAGAATCCACAGGAAAGGATGGCACCAAAGAGGAAGAAAACTCCAAAATGCCATCGTAGTGATCAACAGCGACGCTGATTGACGCATTCGTTGTGCTCCCAAGATGACCCGGGGGCCCAACGTATGTGTCATCAGCGATTGAAGGAGCGGCGGCATAGGAAGGCAGTGGAATGGTGATAAGTGCTGGCTCATCATCCTCTCCCAATTGCAATTTACATTGCTCACAGTCCTTCAGCACGTGATCAAGATTCTGACAACACAAGCAGCGCTTCCCGGTAGGTTTTGACTGTAGAAAATCCAAACCACCCGGTGAAGGCGATGCTTGCGATGGGGACGCATACTTATAATACGTAGGTCCATAGTATGAACTACACAGATTATAATTATGGCTTCTTAAATGGCACTCATCACTAGAGTGACTAGATGCTCTACACCACCTACATTGTTGATAAGCAGACATATTGGTGCAAAGAAGGATTCACTAATAATACAAGCTAAAAAATAACTCAGTATGCATGAAGGGAAAAATTAAATCAACAGGAACCTGATTTTTGAAATACTTAAAAAGATAATAAGAGAATTTACAAACACTAAATTAAAACAAATGCGATAAACAAATGGAAAAGACTATATCTCTTGTCGCTCTCTCTCAAGTAACTCACACGACTGTGTTCCCCGGCAACGGCGCCAAAAACTTGATGCGCAAATCTCGCACACCGCTTTAGGCCATAGCTAGACTGCGGCACGAAACTGCAGTGTACCGATCGTTCAAGTAATATAAATTGGGAATGAATCCCCAAGTATCGATCTCGGAGGAACACAGTAAGGTGGATTTAGCGTTCGAGGAAGGACTTGAGATAGAAGTCCTAAAGGTCGGATGGAATGCGGGAGAGTTGGTTTGGCTTTTGGAAAATAAAAAAAAACAACTACAACTACTCCTATGCAGGCCTTGAGCGCACTGCTTTGCTAGGCGGGATGAAATCTACGTAGGCCTTGAGCGCGCTACTTCGTAAGGACGGATGGACGAGTAGGCAAGCGGAATCAAACTGTGCAGGCCTTGATCGCGCTGCTTCGTTAGGCGAATGGATTACACGGGCCGCTATGCCACGCTTCGCTAGGCAGATGGAAGAGTAGGCATACGAATGGAATGGTTCGCACCGGTGGAGTCGGAATGGATTACACGGGCAGCTATGCCCCGCTTCGCTAGGCGGATGGAAGAGTAGGCATACGGATGAGGGTCGCAAGCACCTCGTCAACAAGCATGCCACTAGCAATTGCTAGTGCGGCACACGAACGTAACGGCGGGATGGAGGATGGAATGGGGCGCGCCTCAAGCAACTCAAACAACAAAACATTTCACATAGACATGAAATATATAGAAATATAAACTAGTTTAAGTGCCACTTCATCATAAGAATAAAGATCTACAACATATACACATCAATAAGAGAAGTACAAGGCAAGAAATCGACCGAATCCGAAGGCTCGTCGAGGAGTCACGGTTGGAATCGCTAGGTTGTTAATCCGCGTCCAAGCTCGGTCCTCAACTACGTCCGGGGTAGAGAGAGCTGTCACGACTCTCCAATGAGCCCGTCTTCTTCACCTCACAATCCGGTAAAGGTTGCAAACTTCCTCTTGCTTGATGGCAATGGCGGCTAAATCTTCCTTCGAAGCTCTAGGATGAAGGAGGAGGCCTAGGTGATCTCCGGGCTCAAGATTGGCGTGAAGAACAATCCCAGAGCACCTCCTGAAAGTGGGAGTCGAAGGACGGCGAAAAGGGCGCGGAGCTGGAGCTCTGGGAGCGGGAAGAACGAACGATCCACAATAGGGAAAGACCTGCGGATTAAATAGAAAAACTGTCAAAAAATGGTTACGCACGGTCGAACGAACGATCGTGCGCAGACCGTGCGTTATTAAATGATAAAAGCTGGCTTGGGGAAGACGCTGCGCCGCCCGTGCGTTTTACTCACGCACGGGAAAATCCGCCCGTGCGTAAAAATGCACGAGTAAACTCCGACGCTCCATTTTCAGCCCAGACATAAATGCACGACCACAACCGACCGTGCGTCAAGGAAACGCATGACCGTGCGATATGCACAGACATTACTTCTGGGGAAAACGGGACGAACCGGCCACCTGTATACAAGATACAATGGCTGGGAATATACGTCCAGCATCAGAAAAACATAGAAGAAGAGAAGGGGAGCACCAAGTTCTTGCCCCCAACAGCGAGGAGCGCAATTGCACACCGGAATGGGCTAAAAGAGTGCACTTTGTGAAGAAATGTGTTCAAGTAAAGTTTAAGCGATAATAAATTAAAGTGAAGTGCAAATGCATGAAAACTAGCCCTGATGAGTCCAAAAATGTTTATATAATTAGGACTCATCAGTATTCAAGAACGTGATTTAATATTTTTACATGGAATGAATTTATGATTTCATTTGATTTATTAATATAAATTTGATTCTATGGTTTATAATCAAATGAGATACATGCAAGTCATACTTCATTAATTCATTCATGTACTTATTATGATCACCAATCAAATATTAGAACTAAGTGGATCTTTTGTAATGTTTGAATTTCAAGATCTTTTGATATTACATAATTATGATGGTGAAGCATGTAGCACAAGTCATATTCAACATTTTTCAAAATATTTTAAAGAAAGATTGTGAGGTGAATAGTGAATATGAAAGAAGTGAGAAGCTATTTTTGGTTAGTTTGAAGAGTTATTGTAAATTTTCTCAAATATAAGGGCTATCATATTCATCACACAAGATATATAATAATCAACACATTGTGCATTTTAATTTTTTGTTTGCCTAAGCCCTTTATTATTTAAATCCATTTAAAATAATTTCATTAGTCTTGATAATAGTTTCAATATTTAATTAATAATGATAGTTCAAGACATTTATGGGTAATGGATTTAAAAGGTAAAAATAAAATGGATAAGTAGATCACTAAACAAAATGATATGACTTTTCAAGAAAAATAGAGTGATCATAGCATGATAGTTTAAGAAGAAACAAAAGAGAATAAACAAAAAGAATTTTAAGCAAATCATGAAGTAGAATAATGATATTTCATTTTTATTAAGTTTCTACTTCATGCAAATGATGGGATACTAATGAATAAGAGATTTAGGTATCCAAAGAGGACCGGGAGTGACGGTTCCTTTGGGTACCCAAATACATCGTGTTTTCTTTTGGGGAGATATGTTTGAATGGGCCCTTTCATTTGACATTAATGCGTCATTCTTAAGTATGGGTTTCCATTCGTACCATGATCAAAATATAATTTTTGTTTTTCAAATTTCCATAATCATTACTCTTGAATTTATTATATAATGGAAATTTGTTTTCATTTAAGTTGGGAAAAGATTGAGATGAATGGATCCTTGCATTTAAGGTTTCATTTTTGCTTTTTGGTCTCCATTCAAAACTTGGTTTATGATTTCCAAAAGCTTTTTGTTTCTTATTCCCAATATTAGGTTTAAGTATGATATACATATTTGTATTCAACTTGCTTTTGGATATTGTTTGATTTTGTGAATTTGTATTTACAATTTTCTTAAGCAAGTTGATTTTTGATTTTAATTCATCATTTTTGAGTTTAAAATTATGTCTTGCTTTATTATATGCGATTGTGCTATTTTTAAGAGTGGATACAATAGACTCAATATGATTTTGATATTTATTTCTATATTCATCAAATGTTTCATCCATCTCTTGAATTTCAATTTTATATTCTTCACACTTAGCACAATCATTTATCAAAGATGAATTTTCTAAGCATAATTTTTCATTTTGTTCCTTTATAAAAATAATTTCTTTTTCAAGTTCCTTAAATTTTTCTTTAATATCATTACAATTAAGACAAGGTTTTGTATTTTCAATTGATGAGACATTAGAGAAATCAGTTTTTCATACTTCTTTAACTTTTGCTTTTAAATTTTTATTTTCTAAGCGCAATTTGCAATTTGCCCTTTTTAATTTCTTAATTTTGTGCTTTGTGATTTGTAGCAATTGTAAAGTAGAAATAGAATTGCAAACAATATGATGATTTGATTTCCTTACAGTGCTTTCGAGAGAGGCATGACTTGACCATATCGTTTCATTGACATTCTTTTGGCACTCCTCTTCCGAAGATAGTATTTCTTCTTCTCTTTCACTTGGTGTGCACTTCATGGATCCGTCATGAGAGGGGCATTCATGAAGACTTATGCAAGATTGCATATTCTCCGGTTCTTGCGATTGTTCTATACCTGTAGATGGAGAATCATACATTTCTTCAAGAAAATGCCATACTTTATATGCACTTGAAAAGCAATATATTAATTTGAAAATTTCATTAGATAGACCGCAAAATAAATAATGTTTAGCTTTGCATTTAATTGAAGTTCTTTTTTATTTGATTCGTTTGCAGGTCTTGCTATTGCTAAATTCCAAACTTCGATGTCTACAGTTTTGATAAATTTTTCAATTAAGATTTTCCACCCTTTATAATTTGTCCCTTCAAATAAAGGTGGTGCAAGTGATTTTTCCTCTTCACAAAAATTTCCCCCACTAGTTGAAGCGAGATCATGAGACGCCATTATTCCCGGTTGTTAAGCCGATTGGAATAAAAACCTAGCTCTGATACCACTTGTTGGATCGGTCGGCGCCCTTAGAGGGGGGTGAATAAGGGTTTTCAAAAACTTAAGTAAATATTTAAAAAACTTTGAATTATTGCAAGATTAAAGTAATATTTTTGAATAGCGATCTAAATTGATTTATGATGAAAAAGAGGATAATAAACAATTTAAATGAATGAAGAACAAAATCAATTTTATTACGAAAATAGAGACATGATTACTATTAATAAAATTGATTACAAAAATGGATTTCTATGACGCTAGAAATCGAGGCGAATAATTATAGTTCTTTTTCGTTTTCTATACCGACTCGTATCCCCACGAACCGGTTGGCTTTAGCCGATCTCTCCCCAGATACGGCCTCAAGCCGCTCTAGACAATCTATCCCCAGAATGGCCTCGAGCACCCCCTAGATCTACTCCCTTGACCTAGTCGCCAACACAAGGCGAATTACCCCCTAAGTCTACCCCAGACCTAGTCTCCAACACGAGGCGAATTAACGAACCGTTTACAAGGAAAAAAGAACTAAACTGAAATTACAACAATAATAAAAACTCCCTCTAAGAACTTTTGAAGTAGGAGACGTTGGACCGCTGTAGTATAAGCGTTGTTGAGGCGGTCGCCTGTCGGATGAAGCGTGAAGAAATCCTCCTTCAGAAATTCCTTCTCTAAGCTTTTGGTGGGAGTATCTCTCTGATCTCTCCTCTCTCTGCTGTGGCACGAAGCTCTGGAGTTTTGGATCTCAGGAGGATGAAGAGTTCGGAGCCAAGGCATCCAATTTATAGCCTTCACGCTACCGCCGGCGCTAGCGCTACTGCCGGCACTAGCCCGGATTAAGTAATAAATTGCGCGGCCGAATCTCCCATCCGCGGCAACATCTTGCTCTATTCCTTCTGCGTGTCACGCTACCGCCGACGCTATCCGCTACCGCCAGGCACTAACATCCTTCTTAAATTGCTTCCAAAATGGCGCTAATCAACGCTATCGCCGGGCGCTATTGCTACCGCCGGCGATAGTGAGCTTGTTCGAATTTTGGCCTCAATTTTGGGGGCAGTCATCATGTGTACTCCTTGAGTCATGTGGACCTAGTACACCTGCACACTTGAACACACAAGATCATAGGATTTGTTATTCTCAAACCTAGGAGATGCGGAAGACCATGTTCCAACACCTTGTTGTATTCATCATGTTGGATTTTGAATTCTACCTCATGGGTTTTGAGTTTTTCAATGAGGCTCTTAACTTGGAGCGTCCTTAGATTGTGTGATTTTGAAATGGCCTTCACCTTTGGGTTGAATTTTGGTGGAACGGAACGAAGGATCTTTCGGACCAAGTCGCTGTTGGAGAAGGACTTTCCAAGAGCTTAGGAGGCATTAACGATCTTGGTGAAGCGCGTGTACATGGCATCAACATCTTCACTTTCATCCATCCAGAATTTTTCATATTCCGACTCAAGTTGGAAAAGCTTTGAATCTTTAACCTGCGATGTACCTTCATGAGTAACTTCCAAATGATTCCAAATTTCATAAGCAGTAGTACATGCAGAAATTCAATTAAATTCATTTCTATCTAACGCACAAAATAAAGCATTCATGGCCTTGGCGTTGTTTTTGCATTTTAGCTTATCCCTATCATTCCATTTATCTTTTGGTTTCTCTAAAGTTATCTCTCCAACTACACATGTAGGAGGAGAGTATTCCTCTTCGACCATATTGCATACCTCAATATCTAGGGTCATAAGGAAACATCTCATCCTATTTTTCCAGTAATTATAATCTGACCCGATAAATAGTGGAGGTCTACTAATTCACTGACCCTCGGAAAAAGCGAGATCATAAGACGCCATTATTCCTGGTTTTTAAACCGTTTGGAATAACCTACACTCTGATACCACTTGTTGGATCAATTGGCGCCCTTATAGGGGGGGGGGGTGAATAAGGGAATAACTTTCTTTTTTAAATTTTTAGATGATTTACTAAATTGTTTTAAAGTAAATTAGAACGAGATAACAATTTAGCTTAAAAGAAGAATCAATTGTAATTTGAAATTTGCAATTTTATAGTTTATGCCAAATGAAAGAAATCAAGTAAACACAAATGGAGACATGATTATATTATATTAAAAGGTGTTTACATAAATTTGATTTCAATATCGCTAGAAATCAGAGGCGTACAAAGTAAAACAAATTTTCCTTTTCTATACCGACTTGTATCCCCACAAACCAGTTGGCTTTAGCCAATCCTTCCCCGGATATAGCCTCGAGCACCCCCTAGATCTAATCTCCTAGACCTAGTCGCCAACTCACGCGGCGAATTACCCCCTAAGCCATGCAAGGACCTAGTCGCCAATACAAGGTGAATTCTACTACAAAGATTACAATAATGAAATAAATCAAATAACAAGAACTCCCTTTATGAGATTTCTGAAGTTGAGGATGAAGGATCGTTGTAGCATAAGCGAGGTTGAAGCGATCGTTCTTCGGATGCAGCGTGGTGACTTCCTTCTCCAGAAATCCTATTTGGCTTTGAGTGGGAGATGAACTTTCGGCAGAGTAGCAGCTCTGGAAATTTGGCACAATTTATAGAACTTGAAGATAGCGCCTGCGGTAGCTCCTAGCGCCTGCGGTAGCGTTCATGTGGAGCGTTTGTGAAACCGTCGGTGGCGTGGCGCTGTGCACGAACTTGAGCTAGCGCCTGGTGGTAGCGCTAGCGCTGGCGGTAGCGCTAGCGCCTGCATTAACCCCTAACGCTGGCGGTAGTGCATTCTTCCATGTGTTTGAATTTAGCTGCTTTCTACCTGTGGAGTATTGCACCTATAGTTCCTGCACACTATAAACACATGACTGTTTAACCAAAAATCGGCGATCATCTCAAATTAGATGTCCGAGCCCTGGCGGTCCCCCATCGCCCGAGTGGTCTCGCTTTTTCTTTCCTCGTAAAGGTCGAGCTTCGTGCCCCGCACGACTTTTCCCCCGGAGGGTCTCCCCCTTGGGCGACCTCGCCTCGGCGAGGAGGAGATCGCCCCTTGGGCGATCTCCCCCCGTGAGATCGCCCTTTGGGCGATCTCCCCTGTGAGGAGGTCGCCCCCTTGGGCGACCTCGCCTCCGCGAGGAGGAGATCGCCCCTTGGGCGATCTCCCCCAGTGAGATCGCCCTTTGGGCGATCTCCCCTGTGAGGAGGTCGCCCCCTTGGGCGACCTCGCCTCCGCGAGGAGGAGATTGCCCCTTGGGCAATCTCCCCCCGTGAGATCACCCTTTGGGCGATCTCCCCTGTGAGGAGGTCGCCCCCTTGGGCGACCTCGCCTCCGTGAGGAGGAGATCGCCCCTTGGGCGATCTACTCTTTTGAGATCGCCCTTTGGGAGATCTCCCCTGTGAGGAGGTCGCCCCCTTGGGCGACCTCGCCTCTGCGAGGAGGAGACCACCCCTTGGGCGATCTCCCCTGTGAGGAGGTCGCCCCCTTGGGCGATCTCCCCCCATGAGATCGACCCTTAGGCGATCTCCCCTGTGAAGTCTCCCCTCTGAAATCCCTATTTGTGTGATCTGTTCAGGTGCACCAGGTCCATACGATCTCAGCAGGTCCAGACGATCTCAGCAGGTCCAGACGATCTCAGCAGGTCCAGACGATCTCAGCAGGTCCAGACGATCTCAGCGGTCTAAATAGCGGTGTCAGGCGGTCTCAGCAGTTCCGGGCAGCCCGTTACCTTCCAGATCTGCCCGTTCGGGCAGGCCCATGCGTCTATAAATAGAGGGGTGGGGGTACCAGTTAGAGGACCTTTGGAGAGCTTCCAGTCCCAGCCAGTGGTTTGAGCGGTCTCAACTTTGAGTGACCGCTGAGACCTCTCCGATCTCCCTTCAGGCCCCTTTTTCTTCATGTTTTATGCTGTTTCTTTCATTCTTTCCTGTTGTAACCTCAGCTGTAACTCAAGATTTATATCAATAAAATAGTCTTTCCTCCAGCTCAAAGTAACTGGCCACCCAACAGTTTCACCCCCCATCCTTCAGCTCGAGCGTGTGTGGAGTTGGTACCATTTTTGGCACCAACAGATCTAACACGCGACCTTCAGATTATTTCTTGTTTACGTTAATACCTCGTGAAATACGTAGACAAGGATATGAAAGGTAGAAATACCATCCCTATTGTCTGATAGGAAATATGGAAGTAACACCTCCAATTCTCTCTTCTCCGGGTCGTAAAACCCGCAACGACCGCATCACGCTCGAATCACTCACAGATGCGTAGTGGGTAGCCCAACCCCCTTTCTCCCAACTTTTCTCTCCCTCAATCACTTTCTATATGATGATTACCATCAATAGTTGAGATATCTGATTGAGATTAAAAGAAAGGTTATGTTCATTGATTTGTGAGCTCCCGCTACCGACTTTTATTAGGCGGTAGGGCTGGGGCTGGGTTGATTTCACATGAAAGGTTACCAGGGAAAAGATATGTTGAATTGCTCCAGATTATTTCATTCCCATATTTCTGTTAAATCAGTGGGTTCTGTGAGCAGTAAGTGATTATTTCACTAAAGGTGAATGGACTCAAGTATAAGAGGTTACTGGGGAAATATTCAGAGTTTATTTGATCATTCAAGTTTCTTCAAAGAAGAGAAAGTTTTGAGACCACCGACTTAATTTTCTCCAAGATTTGGAAGTTTGAGATTGCCGGTAGGATTTCCAGAGTTTATTTGGTTTTTTTCAGGTTTCTTCAGCAATCTCAAAATTTTGAGACCGCCGGCATAATTTTCTCCAAGATTTGGAAGTTTGAGATTGCCGGTGGGATTTCTAGAGTTTATTTGGTTTTTTCAGGTTTCTTCAGCAATCTCAAAATTTTGAGACCGCCGGCTTAATTTTCTCCAAGATTTAGAAGTTTGAGATTGTCGGTGGGATTTCCGGAGTTTATTTGGTTTTTTCAGGTTTCTTCAGCAATCTCAAAATTTTGAGACCACCGACTTAATTTTCTCAAAGATTTGGAAGTTTGAGATTGCCGGTGGGATTTCCAGAGTTTATTTAGTTTTTCAGGTTTCTTCAGCAATCTCAAAATTTTGAGACCGCCGTCTTAATTTTCTCCAAGATTTGGAAGTTTGAGATTGCCGGTGGGATTTCCAGAGTTTATTTGGTTTTTCAGGTTTCTTCAGCAATCTCAAAATTTTGAGACCGCCGGCTTAATTTTCTCCAAGATTTGGAAGTTTGAGATTGCCGGTGGGATTTCCAGAGTTTATTTAGTTTTTCAGGTTTCTTCAGCAATCTCAAAGTTTTGAGACCGTCGGCTTAATTTCCTCCAGGATTTGAAAGTTAGAGATTGTTGGTGGGATTTCCCAGGTTTTTTGAGGAGTTTCTAGCAATCTGAAGTATTGAAGATTGTTAACTGGTTCTCTTCAAAGAAGCTTTTCTGACAGGTGTTTTGGGGCATTTGTGATCATCATCTTAGAACCTCTCATATTAATTTTGGGCGGTCTGGAGAAATTAAGATCACTACTTGAGTGCTCATCTCTTTATCAAGCAATCTAAAGCACATGAAAGTATTCATGAGGTCTTTCCTTCTATTGATCAACAAAGAAGCAGTCGGAAAAGCTGAGTCCGACAATATTCTATCTCAAAAGACAAATGTTTTTCAAGATTCGCAGAAGGAGCAGTCTGGATTATTTGATACCTTCATTTATCAAAGTACATAACATAGTTCAGAAATATCATTTATGGATTATCATGATTTGATTCTTCTACAAAAAATCTCGAATATTGAAGATCGCCATTTGACATCGGAGTAACTTTATAACAAAGCAGCTTCGAATATCCAAAGTTAATACCTTCTTAAAAGGCGTTTTGACAGCCACAAGGTCGCTATTCTTAATTATCAATTGTAAATCAAAGTGAACAAAATAAGTATTAGCAAGTTATCTCAGGTACCTGACACACCTTTCCCCTTTTTATATACACGTTTAGCATAACTTTTCGCATATGAAAACAGGTACAAGCTGGTTCTCTTCAGGTGTTTCATGATAAAATATGCATGCTCTAACCGATCTTTTACAGAGGTAGGCAGGTGCACACTAGTTCTTTTCAGGTACTCACATAACATCAAATGGCCGCAAGTTCTCTTATAGAGAGAGAGTTTTTCAAGCATGCCTAGAGGTAGTAAGTTCGCACAGGTACTTGCATTTTTCTATCATATATGATCTACTATGATAGGAAAGGTGGATCGCGATTCTCGTGGGTAAGTTTTATTTTTTCGAAGTTTTTTCAAAACTTAAAAAAATGCGGGGATTATGTTTACCCAGAAATCGGTGATCATCTCAAATTATCTGTCCGAGCCATGGCGGTCCCCCATCGCCCGAGTGGTCTCGCTTTTTCTTTCCTCGTAAAGGTCGAGCTTCGTGCCCCGCACGACTTTTCCCCCGGAGGGTCGCCCCCTTGGGCGACCTCGCCTCGGCGAGGAGGAGATCCCCCCTTGGGCGATCTCCCCCCGTGAGATCGCCCTTTGGGCGATCTCCCCTATGAGGAGGTCGCCCCCTTGGGCGACCTCGCCTCCGCGAGGAGGAGATCGCCCCTTGGGCGATCTCCCCCCATGAGATCACCCTTTGGGCGATCTCCCCTGTGAGGAGGTCGCCCCCTTGGGAGACCTTGCCTCCGCGAGGAGGAGATTGCCCCTTGGGCGATCTCCCCCAGTGAGATCTCCCTTTGGGCGATCTCCCCCCGTGAGATCGCCCTTTGGGCGATCTCCCCTGTGAGGAGGTCGCCCCTTGAGCGACCTCGCCTCCGCGAGGAGGAGATCGCCCCTTGGGCGATCTCCCCCCGTGAGATCGCCCTTTGGGCGATCTCCCCTGTGAGGTGGTCGCCCCCTTGGGCGACCTCGCCTCCGCGAGGAGGAGATCGCCCCTTGGGTGATCTCCCCTGTGAGGAGGTCGCCCCCTTGGGCGATCTCCCCCCATGAGATCGACCCTTGGGCGATCTCCCCTGTGAAGTCTCCCCTCTGAAATCCCTATTTGTGTGATCTGTTCAGGTGCACCAGGTCTAGACGATCTCAGCAGGTCCAGACGATCTCAGCAGGTCCAGATGATCTCAGCAGGTCCAGACGATCTCAGCAGGTCCAGACGATCTCAGCGGTCTCAATAGCGGTCTCAGGCGGTCTCAGCAGTTCCGGGCAGCCCGTTACCTTCCAGATCTGCCCATCCGGGCAGGCCCCAACGTCTATAAATAGAGGGGTGGGGGTACCAGTTGGAGGACCTTTGGAGAGCTTCCAGTCCCAGCCAGTGGTTTGAGCGGTCTCAACTTTGAGTGACCGCTGAGACCTCTCCGATCTCCCTTCAGGCCCCTTTTTCTTCATGTTTTATGCTGTTTCTTTCATTCTTTCCTGTTGTAACCTCAGCTGTAACTCAAGCTTTATATCAATAAAATAGTCTTTCCTCCAGCTCAAAGTAACCGGCCACCCAACAGTTTCACCCCCCATCCTTCAGCTCGAGCGAGTGTGGAGTTGGTACCATTTTTGGCACCAACAGATCTAACACGCGACCTTCAGATTTTGAGTAGTTGGTGAAACAGCATCTGCGGTGAATTCGATCTAAAATTCTTCAAAACTTCAAACGGTCATAACTTTTGATCCGGGTGTCGGAATTCAGAAATTCAAAGCCCGTTGCGACCGTCTCGGCCTGAACTATCCAAAAATTGAACGGGCTTCCCCGTTCAGGCATTTTTCTGCCCTCAGATTTCCAAAATTTGACTCCGTTTGGAAGTTATCGCAGCTTTTTCCTTTTCGGCAATTCCTATTTTTTGGGTATCAATGGAGATACCAGATGTTCAAGATCCTTTTCGGCAATTCCTATTTTTTGTGGATCCATTTGTTCCTTTGCCACCCCAAGCTGACGAGTTCGCGGCCACTCGACCTGAATTTTTCAGGCCAGTTGCCCAGGGAGGTCCGGTAGAAATGTCTAACCCTCATGAAAAGTGTACTAGTTTTCCAGCCCCAGCTGATGCGTATTATCCTTCATCTCCTCCAGATTTTGTTGAAGAGGAAGATCCTTCTCCATTCACAGATAGAGTTCGCTGGGTGACTGCTCCTGATAGTTTTAGAGAGCCTCGTCTGCCAACCTTCACTGGAAAAGAAGATCCCTTCTCCCATCTCCAAGCCTTTGAGTCAGCTATTTCTTTAAGAACATTAATGGATGGCGTCAAGTGCAAGCTCTTTGTTATGACCCTTGACAGTCATGCTAGAGAATGGTTCTATAGCCTGCCATCTGGATCAATTGCTTGCCTTGTGGATTTACGGAGATTGTTTCTCTTAAGGTTTTCTACCAACAAAAAGCGGAAAAGAGGTGTCGCAGCCCTTTTCCAAATCAAGCAAGGAGTTAACGAAACTCTCGCCCACTATGTCGATAGATTCCAGAGAGAAATTCTTCAAATTGTTAGTGCAGATCAAGAACTGTATCAAGTCGCTTTAATCAACGGACTCCAAGAAGGCCCTCTCAAATTCAAAGTTACCGCAAATGAGCCCAAGCCTTATAGGCACCTCATCGAAATAGCAAACCGGTTCATTCAAGGTGAGGCAATGAATCCTAATTATATGAATTCTCAGAACCGGCGCACTAGGCGGCATCGGGTGAATAGATATCATCATCATTCATCTTCATCACAAATCCCTCTGCAAGATGAGCAGTTTGAGTCTTGTTCATCTCCCCCGGATATGTCTACTCCACCTCAACAAGATATGCCATCTCCATTCTTGGAGGTCTCTCCCATCATGTCTTATGATCCTACAACATTTAAATATGAAACTTACTCAGAAGGATTTGGTCAGTTGAATATCCCTTTGGAAGAGGTTTTTCCAATTATTCAGAATATGCCAGAGTGTAAAAGACCCCGTCCTATGAGGTCTAATATTGCAAAACGCAATCAAGAACTCTACTGCCTATACCATTTAGCTTCTGGTCATGATACAGAAGATTGTCGTGCGCTCCGAAAATTGATAGACCAACTATTGAAGGAAGGAAAATTACAGGATTATGTTGCTTAATAACATGAAGATCTTATTTTCCAGCAAAGACAACTTCACACAGCAAATTTTCTTTCATTCAATAAAAGAAATGCATGAAGTATAGATGAGATACATTGTCAATTTTGTTTTGCATATCTCCCACCTGTTTGGAGTTTCTGCATCTTTTATTTTCTAAGTTTTGCTTGTAATATGAATAGCAGTTATCTGTGTTCTATAAGCAACTATCATCGCAAGGATGTTTTCCAGCAGTCAGCTATATCAATCTTCATACCCATATTCACTGCGGACATCCAGCCAAGTATGTTTAATACTCTTTCATTACTTTACTTTTCCTTACATTTACCTGTCTACATTCATATTTCTACAAATACTTTGATATGAAAAGTAGAAATTGGCAAGATCAACCGGAACGGGTAAAGCTTTATCATCACTTTACTTTTTCTTGTTTACGTTAATACCTCGTGAAATACGTAGACAAGGATATGAAAGGTAGAAATACCATCCCTATTGTTTGATAGGAAATATGGAAGTAACACCTCCAATTCTCTCTTCTCCGGGTCGTAAAACCCGCAACGACCGCATCACGCTCGAATCACTCGCAGATGCGTAGTGGGTAGCCCAACCCCCTTTCTCCCAACTTTTCTCTCCCTCAATCACTTTCTATATGATGATTACCATCAATAGTTGAGATATCTGATTGAGATTAAAAGAAAGGTTATGTTCATTGATTTGTGAGCTCCCGCTACCGACTTTTATTAGGCGGTAAGGCTGGGGCTGGGTTGATTTCACATGAAAGGTTACCAGGGAAAAGTTATGTTGAATTGCTCCAGATTATTTCATTCCCATAATTCTGTTAAATCAGTGGGTTCTGTGAGCAGTAAGTGATTATTTCACTAAAGGTGAATGGACTCAAGTATAAGAGGTTACTGGGGAAATATTCAGAGTTTATTTGATCATTCAAGTTTCTTCAAAGAAGAGAAAGTTTTGAGACCACCGACTTAATTTTCTCCAAGATTTGGAAGTTTGAGATTCCCGGTGGGATTTCCAGAGTTTATTTGGTTTTTTCAGGTTTCTTCAGCAATCTCAAAATTTTGAGACCGCCGGCTTAATTTTCTCCAATATTTGGAAGTTTGAGATTGCCGGTGGGATTTCCAGAGTTTATTTGGTTTTTTCAGGTTTCTTCAGCAATCTCAAAATTTTGAGACCGCCGGCTTAATTTTCTCCAAGATTTAGAAGTTTGAGATTGCCGGTGGGATTTCCAAAGTTTATTTGGTTTTTTCAGGTTTCTTCAGCAATCTCAAAATTTTGAGACCGCCGGCTTAATTTTCTCCAAGATTTGGAAGTTTGAGATTGCCGGTGGGATTTCTAGAGTTTATTTAGTTTTTCAGGTTTCTTCAGCAATCTCAAAGTTTTGAGACCGCCGACTTAATTTTCTCCAAGATTTGGAAGTTTGAGATTGTCGGTGGGATTTCTAGAGTTTATTTGGTTTTTTCAGGTTTCTTCAGCAATCTCAAAGTTTTGAGACCGCCGGCTTAATTTTCTCCAAGATTTGGAAGTTTGAGATTGCCGGTGGGATTTCTAGAGTTTATTTGGTTTTTTCAGGTTTCTTCAGCAATCTCAAAATTTTGAGACCGCCGGCTTAATTTTCTCCAAGATTTGGAAGTTTGAGATTGCCGGTGGGATTTCCAGAGTTTATTTAGTTTTTCAGGTTTCTTCAGCAATCTCAAAGTTTTGAGACCGCCGGCTTAATTTTCTCCAAGATTTGGAAGTTTGAGATTGCCGGTGGGATTTCCAGAGTTTATTTCGTTTTTCAGGTTTCTTCAGCAATCTCAAAGTTTTGAGACCGCCGGCTTAATTTTCTCCAAGATTTGGAAGTTTGAGATTGCCGGTGGGATTTCCAGAGTTTATTTGGTTTTTCAGGTTTCTTCAGCAATCTCAAAATTTTGAGACCGCCGGCTTAATTTTCTCCAAGATTTGGAAGTTTGAGATTGCCGGTGGGATTTCCAGAGTTTATTTGGTTTTTCAGGTTTCTTCAGCAATCTCAAAATTTTGAGACCGCCGGCTTAATTTTCCCAAGATTTGGAAGTTTGAGATTGTCGGTGGGATTTCCAGAGTTTATTTAGTTTTTCAGGTTTCTTCAGCAATCTCAAAGTTTTGAGACCGTCGGCTTAATTTCCTCCAGGATTTGAAAGTTAGAGATTGCTGGTGGGATTTCCCAGGTTTTTTGAGGAGTTTCTAGCAATCTGAAGTATTGAAGATTGTTAACTGGTTCTCTTCAAAGAAGCTTTTCTGACAGGTGTTTTGGGGCATTTGTGATCATCATCTTAGAACCTCTCATATTAATTTTTGGCGGTCTGGAGAAATTAAGATCACTACTTGAGTGCTCATCTCTTTATCAAGCAATCTAAAGCACATGAAAGTATTCATGAGGTCTTTCCTTCTATTAATCAACAAAGAAGCAGTCGGAAAAGCTGAGTCCGACAATATTCTATCTCAAAAGACAAATGTTTTTCAAGATTCGCAGAAGGAGCAGTCTGGATTATTTGATACCTTCATTTATCAAAGTACATAACATAGTTCAGAAATATCATTTATGGATTATCATGATTTGATTCTTCTACAAAAAATCTCGAATATTGAAGATCGCCATTTGACATCGGAGTAACTTTATAACAAAGCAGCTTCGAATATCCAAAGTTAATACCTTCTTAAAAGGCGTTTTGACAGCCACAAGGTCGCTATTCTTAATTATCAATTGTAAATCAAAGTGAACAAAATAAGTATTAGCAAGTTGTCTCAGGTACCTGACACACCTTTCCCCTTTTTATATACACGTTTAGCATACCTTTTCGCATATGAAAACAGGTACAAGCTGGTTCTCTTCAGGTATTTCATGATAAAATATGCATGCTCTAACCGATCTTTTACAGAGGTAGGCAGGTGCACACTAGTTCTTTTCAGGTACTCACATAACATCAAATGGCCGCAAGTTCTCTTATAGAGAGAGAGTTTTTCAAGCATGCCTGGAGGTAGTAAGTTCGCACAGGTACTTGCATTTTTCTATCATATATGATCTACTATGATAGGAAAGGTGGATCGCGATTCTCGTGGGTAAGTTTTATTTTTTCGAAGTTTTTTCAAAACTTAAAAAAATGCGGGGATTATGTTTACCCAGAAATCGGCGATCATCTCAAATTAGCTGTCCGAGCCCTGGCGGTCCCCCATCGCCCGAGTGGTCTCGCTTTTTCTTTCCTCATAAAGGTCGAGCTTCGTGCCCCGCACGACTTTTCCCCCGGAGGGTCGCCCCCTTGGGCGACCTCGCCTCGGCGAGGAGGAGATCGCCCCTTGGGCGATCTCCCCCCGTGAGATCGCCCTTTGGGCGATCTCGCCTGTGAGGAGGTCGCCCCCTTGGGCGACCTCGCCTCCGCGAGGAGGAGATCGCCCCTTGGGCGATCTCCCCCCGTGAGATCGCCCTTTGGGCGATCTCCCCTGTGAGGAGGTCGCCCCCTTGGGCGACCTCGCCTCCGCGAGGAGGAGATTGCCCCTTGGGCGATCTCCCCCCGTGAGATCGCCCTTTGGGCGATCTTCCCTGTGAGGAGGTCGCCCCCTTGGGCGACCTCGCCTCCGCGAGGAGGAGATTGCCCCTTGGGCGATCTCCCCCCGTGAGATCGCCCTTTGGGCGATCTTCCCTGTGAGGAGGTCGCCCCCTTGGGCGACCTCGCCTCCGCGAGGAGGAGATCGCCCCTTGGGCGATCTCCCCCCGTGAGATCGCCCTTTGGGCGATCTCCCCTGTGAGGAGGTCGCCCCCTTGGGAGACCTCGCCTCCGCGAGGAGGAGATCGCCCCTTGGGCGATCTCCCCTGTGAGGAGGTCGCCCCCTTGGGCGATCTCCCCCCATGAGATCGACCCTTCGGCGATCTCCCCTGTGAAGTCTCCCCTCTAAAATCTCTATTTGTGTGATCTGTTCAGGTGCACCAGGTCCAGACGATCTCAGCAGGTCCAGACGATCTCAGCAGGTCCAGACGATCTCAGCAGTCTCAATAGCGGTCTCAGGCGGTCTCAGCAGTTCCGGGCAGCCCGTTACCTTCCAGATCTGCCCGTTCGGGCAGGCCCCTGCGTCTATAAATAGAGGGGTGGGGGTACCAGTTGGAGGACCTTTGGAGAGCTTCCAGTCCCAGCCAGTGGTTTGAGCGGTCTCAACTTTGAGTGACCACTGAGACCTCTCCGATCTCCCTTCAGGCCCCTTTTTCTTCATGTTTTATGCTGTTTCTTTCATTCTTTCCTGTTGTAACCTCAGCTGTAACTCAAGCTTTATATCAATAAAATAGTCTTTCCTCCAGCTCAAAGTAACCGGCCACCCAACAGTTTCACCCCCCATCCTTCAGCTCGAGCGAGTGTGGAGTTGGTACCATTTTTGGCACCAACAATGACAAGCAAGATCAAATACAATTTGGGATTTGTATTCTGAAACAAAGGGATGTGACACACATGTCCAACACTGACTTCTCCCATTGAGTGAGTCTTAAATGCCTTTGTCTTTGCTAGCTCTTCTTTTAGATTTTTGTTTTCTCTCTAAGCTTAATCAATTCTAACTCTTTATTATTAAGTTCATTAGTTAGATTTTGATTTATTAGGAGTTTCATTTTTCTTAAGATTCTCTAATTCAGTTTTAGCTGTGTTTAACTCTTTTTCTACCTTAAGATGTTCAATGCAGAAATCTTTAAAACATGATTTGAAATCATCAGAAGTAAAGTCAAATTCATCAAAGACAGATACCTGATCATCTTCATCATCTGATGACATTCCAAGAGCCGTCATGCAGGCTGCTACTGCTTCTTCTTCATCATCACTTTTCAGATGATGAGGAGTCTACTTCTGCTTCAGAATCACTCCATCTTTCAGCAATAAAGCCTTTTGCTTTCTTCTTGTCCTTACCTATGAAGGATTTCTTTTTCTTCTTCTCCTCTTTGCTGCTACTCCTTTCCCTCTACTCTTGTTGGCATTCAGGGGCAATGTGCCCTGGTTTGCTGCAGGTATAATAAATAATCTCCTTCCTTTGAGTTTTATCATACCTAGGTCGTGAGTCTCTTTATCATCTTCTTGAGTCATCAGTCTTCACCCACTTCTTGAATCTTTTTGCCAGCAGACTAGACATTTCATCTTCAGGAGTAGAGGGCTCTCCTACAATAGCCTTCAGAGCAAGGGACCTTTGGACAGGAGCTGGGGAGGTCTCCCTTTCTTCAGCCTCAGCCCTGTTCTTGAAAAGCATCTCATATGACTTATGCTTTCCTAGCAAAGATTCAGTTGAGATCTCTCTATGACATCTAGATTCTCTGATTGCCCAGATCCTTGAATCCCATGAGTTAGGAAAGCGCATGAGAATCTTATCATTATTTTTAGTCAAGGATATTTCCTTGTCTTAGCCTCTGAGCTCATTAATGATAAAACTAAATCTGTCATACATATTGGCAACAAATGCTTCAGCTTTCTTTTGAAAGTTCTCATACTGGGATATGAGAAGGGACTTCTTGTCCTTTCTTTCATCAGCACTTCCTTCTAACATGGTCGTGAGTGAGTCCCAGATTTCCTTTGCTGATTGGCACTCAACAACTTTCTGGAAAATGTCATCTAACATTATTGACACCAAAATATTCATGGCCTTAACATCACATGCCTTGACCTTCTTCTCAGCCTCTGTCCATTCCTTTCTTGGGACAGCCTCAATTGTTGAGGTTTCTCCTTCCTTTTGTCTGACTGGAGCAGGAGGACCTGTGAGAAGAACATTATAGATGTCTTCATCAATTGAAATCATGTAAAGCCTTATCATGGCCTTCCAGAGTGTGAACTTATTCAAGTTACACACTGGGGGTCTGGTGGAAGCATAATCCTTAGTACTCATTTTATTTATAAAATATGTTAAAAGAAAAAAAATAAGAGTATGAGGTCTTTTTGATCAAGGGGTTAACCTCTTAATGATCAACCTCCCCCTTATACCCATTGAAAGTGCACAGTGTGCCTTTGAGAATCCTCTAGAGGGGGGATAGAGATTTAAAAATTATTCCTATTCTAACTGTGATAACAATGAAATAATCAAAGGATTTATGCTCAATCAAGATCTCAGACAGAATAAAATAGTGTTGGAATATAAAGCAGAAAACAATGAAGTAAACTAGCTATGAGGGACAGCACAGAAAATTAACAACTAGAAGACACACAGATTTTTATAGAGGTTCCCCAAAATGTGGGTACTCCCCTCTTCTACCACCTGGTAGGGATGCACCACTGTGCCTGAGTCTTTTGGTAAGGAGACTCTTAGAACCACTGATCTTTTGACAGGGAGATCATGAACCACCAGATCTTTTGATAAGGAGATCTTGAACCACCAGATCTTTTGATAAGGAGATCTTTAACCACTGAATCCTTTGAAGAGGGATTAACAAAACTCTTTTACATAAGGGAATGAGAAAGAGAAAGAAGAAGTGTGTAGGAATTCTTTTTTCAGAATTCTTATGATGGTTTTACGAAAAATAGCTTCTTGTATCTTTTCATAGGATCTGCTCTTGATGAATTTCTGCTTATGATGGTGATGATTTGCAGAAGCTATGATTGTCAGATCCTTCTATCTTCTTTCTGATTGAACTGTGGCTGCTATAAGACTGTGTTGATGAGCAGCCTTGTTCTGTACTGTTCTTAGAGAGAAGAAGTGCATCAGATATTCCTTCTCTGTATTTTCTTTTGTTAGGGTTCCTGTGAGAGAGAGGAGGAAGAAGGAGACCCAATAGAACAGTATGGCCGATTATGATAAGTTCCCTGGTTTTCTCTTTCTTTTATACCCTTTTATTGTCCCACTATTGAATTTGAATTTCTTTCCCTTTCAGGTAAGTCCTGAAGGGTATATTTGTCTAGACAATAAAACCTTCCTTCCTTCTTTAATTCCCGACCCATCCACCAACATTTAGGCTTGTTTCCAAGAAAGCTTTTCTCTGAACTTAGTTAATTTTTTATTCCATTTGAGGCAATTAAAGAGCCATTGGGGAACAGTATTAAGAGAGGTGGTCCATGAGAGAGGGTCAAAAATGACAGTTGAAAAGGTTTCCCTTTTCAGACTGTATTCGACGTAGCGTCGAGGTCACTTCCTCTCTTATCGACGCACCTTCGAGTTCTTGTAGATGCATGATGCGCAAATCTCGAACATCGATATAGGCGGTAGCTAGACTGCGACACGAAACGATAGTGTACCGATCGTTCAAGTAATATAAAATGTGGGAGTGAATCCCCAAGTATCGAATCTCTAAGGAACACAGTAAGGTGGAGTTAACAATTGAGGACGGACTTGACATCGAATTCCTTTAGGTTGGATGGATGCGAAAGGGGGGTGATTTAGTTTGTGGAAAATAAGAAAAACAACAACTCAACTACTCCTATGCAATGCCGCTATGCAATGCTTCGCTTGGCGGGATGAAAACTAGGCAGGCCTTGAGCGCGCTGCTTCACAAGGCGGATGGATGAGTAGGCAACCAGAATCGAACTGTGCAGGCCTTGAGCGCGCTGCTTCGTTAGGCGAATGGATTACACAGGCCGCTATGCCACGCTTCGCTAGGCGGATGGAAGAGTCGGCACACAGAATGGGCGAGTAGGCTAGAGGAGTGAAGTGGAGGGTGTAGTGGATTTGGTGGCGCACCTCTAGTGACTAATAAACATACAACATCGTTTCATAATCATGAATTTTCATGAAGAGAAAATATGTTTATAGCACAACATCATCAATAAAATGAATAACACAACCAAATACATCCACAAAAGTAGAGAAAAATGCAAGAGATACAACCGAATCCAGAGGCTTATTGTAGATTCTCGGTAGGAATAGTCGGGTTGTCAATCCGCGTCCTAGCTCGGTCCCAACTATCTTCCAGGGTAGAGGAGGGCTGTCACTTCCTCCCAATGGACCCGTCTTCTCCAGTAAACTACAATCAGGCCACGTCTGATGCAAAGAACTCCAAGCTTGGCGATGAAGATGAGTGTAGAGTCCTCTTCTTGAAGTACTTGGATGATGGAGGCGGCCGAGAGGGTACTCCAGCTCAAGATTTGAGCCAAGAATGTGTCCGGAGCACCTCCAAATGGTGGGCGGCGATGGAGCGGCGAAAAAGGGCGAACTGGAGCTCTTGGGCACGGGAAAGAAGATCGATGTGGATTAGGGCGGAAATCTGCGCTTTTATATAAAACTGGTTAGAAATTGGCCACGCACGGTCGAACGCACGACCGTGCGTGGACCATGCGATATTTAAAGCCCTCAGCAGCTGCTAAGGGCAAAGCGGCCGTGGAGGACGTCCTGCGCTCAAGTACTCCTTCGGAGGGGGTCTTGGCCGTCCAGCCTGCCGCCGCGCCAGCGGCAACTTCTTCGGGCCCCGTGCAGAGAGGTCACCGGAACTTTCCTCTCGGCGAGAAGTACGCCGATCTCGTCGGCGAGCCCCTCGTTAACTGGGACCGACGGGCCAACCGGGTCTCCATTTCCACCCTTCCTCCATCCTGGTCGGAGAAGGAAACCATCAGCGGCCATGCTTACTGCCTCTCGTATGCGCTTTACAGCCGCGAGGGCGCTTCTTCCTTTGGCACCGAGTCCACTCAGAACCTCGCACACGAGGCAGCGAGAGCCATGCGAATTACCCCCTAAGTCTACCCCAGACCTAGTCTCCAACATAGAGGTCGAGAATACTCGCTCCCTTGCAGCCGCCGAGGCCGCGTCAGCGAAGCAACAACTGGCCGCGGCCGAGGCCCTTCTCGCCAGCTGCCCGAGCCGAGAGGTTTCCCTTTCTTCTTTTCGCGATTCGAGTTCCCGCTTCTCTTTTCTTTCTTTCTTGTGTATTAACTTCCTTTTCTCCTGCAGGACATAGCCGACTATGATACCTTGCTCGTGCGGTCTCGCATCCTTGAGGAGAGAAACACGGCCTTGGAGGCAGAGAACCAGAGGCTGCGAGAAGCCGCCGCTCAGCCACCTCCTGCGGAGAAGGAAATTCGGCATCTCTACGCCAACGCTGAGTTTGAGGGGTTAATGCAGAGGACTGCCCAGGGAGCGGCGGAGCATGCGCTGGACGTGCTGAGAAGGGCCGGCCTCCTGAAAGAAGAAGGCGAGAAGGTTTTGGCCCCTCATGTGCTTCCAGAGATCTACGTCCTGCTTCACACCGCGAATGAAGCTGGTGGTGGGCGAGATCTCGAACTTCTCTCCTCTCTGAGCGACGGGTGCTCTTCTCACGAGGCTAAAGACCTCTGAAGATTTTTCTTCCTTTGATGTAAGGCGAGAGCCTTTTGTAATTTTATGAAAAATAGAAAGTGATGTTTTTATTGCCTTTCCCGGTCTTAATTGCCACTGCGTATTTCTTTTCCTGCACGTCTCGTTATCGTCACCCGACAGCTCGCGCACCCGTATTTTCTTCCATGTGTTTCCCGAATTATCCAGTTCGCACTCGCATTTCTTACTTGCTTGAGTGCTGGTGGTCGCTATCCCTAAGTCGTGTCCGAGATGATTCCGCCACGCGGGCGCGTCCCACAGAAAAAACCCTTTTCCCATTCGTGCGGGCCTCTTTTTAAAGACTTGGATAATTTCATTGATTCTGCCGGGAGCGAAACCGCGGCATGGACCCGCTTCATCTTGCATGTCTCCCACGTCCTTCGGGACTACTAGCGTTTTGTCATGCATTCGCCTAGCGAATGCTTTTTGAGACAGGGCGAGATCATCAAGCTGGAGTTTTGAGGCGTCGACCGCTGAGATAAATCGTTGACCGCTGAGATTGAGGCGTCGACCGCTGAGATTGAGGTGTCGACCGCTGATATTAAGGCATGCCGTTCGTCGAATGAAGAGTGTCAGCCATTCGTTGAATGCAGAGTGCCATTCGCCGAACGCAGAGAGTAAGTCGTTCGTCGAACGCAGGGCGCCATTCGCCGAACGCAGAGAGTAAGTCGTTCGTCGAGCGCAGGGAGCCATTCGCCGAACGCAAAGAGTAAGTCGTTCGTCGAATGCAGAGAGCCATTCGCCAAACGTAGAGAGTAAGCCATTTGTCGAACGCAGAGAGCCATTCGCCGAACGCAGAGAGTAAGCCATTCGTCGAACGCAGGGAGCCATTCGCCGAACGAAGAGAGTAAGCCGTTCGTCGAACGCAGAGAGCCATTCGCCGAATGCAGAGCCTTAGCTTTTCCTCTAGTTCTAGCTAACTCCATGGCCCAAAACCTCGACCCTTTAGGCTATACCATGGGGTCAACTTAGTCTTAGTCAATAGATAGTGGTCCTGGGCCAAATCAGCACCAAGGTTGTTCCTTGAGGTAATACTCCTCCTTAGGTCCTTCATTCATAATCCTTCTTTCCTCTGGGCTAACCTTTGGAACTTTTGGAACCTGCCCCTGAGTGAGCCTTCGGCCCTGCCAGCTAGGTGAGAGCCTGGACAGCGGGTTTGCTCGGGGCCTACCTTTGGAACTCTTGGAACCTGCCACCGAGTGAGCCTTCGGCCCTGCCAGCAAGGTGAGAGCCTGGACAGCGGGTCTGCTCGGGGCCTACCTATGGAACTCTTAGAACCTGCCACCGAGTGTGCCTTCGGCCCTGCCAGCTAGGTGAGAGCTTGGACAGTGGGTCTGCTTGGGGCCTACACCTGGAACCTTTGGAACCTGCCACCGAACGAGCCTTCGACCCTGCCAGCTAGGTGAGAGCCTCGACAACGGGTCTGCTGGGGGCCTACCTCTGGAATTCTTGGAACCTGCCACCGAGGGAGCCTTCGGCCCTCCCAGCTAGGTGAGAGCCTGGACAGCGGGTCTGCTTGGGGCCAACCTCTGGAACTTTTGGAACCTGCCACCGAGTGAGCCTTCGGCCCTGCCAGCTAGGTGAGAGCCTGGACAGAGGGTCTGCTCGGGGCCAACCTCTGGAACATTTTGAACCTGCCACCGAGTGAGCCTTCGGCCTTGCCAGCTAAGTGAGAGCCTGGACAGCGGGTCTGCTCGGGGCCAACCTCTAGAACTTTTGGAACCTGCCACCGAGTGAGCCTTCGGCCCTGCCAGCTAGGTGAGAGCCTGGACAGCGAGTCTGCTCGGGGCCAACCTCTGGAACTTTTGGAACCTGCCACCGAGTGAGCCTTCGGCCCTGCCAGCTAGGTGAGATCCTGGACAGCGGGTCTGCTCGGGGCCAACCCTGGGAACTTTCCATCTTCTCCTTGCAAGTCATTCCTACCACATACATATATAAAAATCAAGTAGTAAAGCAAAATATTCTTATTACATAGACTTAGGGATAGAAATGTTTTAAATCATCACCGCTCCACGTGTGATTGAGGGACTCGCCCTCCACATTTTGGAGGCGGTACACCCTGATTTCAAGGCTTCTTCTACGACATAGGGGCCTTCCCAATTTTAATTGAGCTTGCCTACCGCGGTAGATCTTCCGGCCGCGTCGACCTTCCTTAACACAAGGTCTCCCTTCTAGAATTGTTTGACCCGGACATGCTTGTCGAAGTATTTGGCCATCCGTTGCATGACTTCTTCTTGACAGTTTGTGGCAAGATCGCGGACTTCCTCGATCACGTCCAAGGAGAGCCGCAGCTCCTCCTCGTTTCCTGATCTCCATTCCTCATCACCACCTGAGACGGCCCTTACCCGCGGTGTCTTGACTTCAAATTCCATGGGAATGACGGCCTCGCAACCATGAAAGAGTTTGAAGGGGGTATCACCAGTGGTGGTGTTGGGGGTAGTTCTCGGAGTCCATTGGACCGAGGGGAGTTGCTCCACCCAGTTACCCTTCAAGTTTTCTACCTTTTTCTTGAGCAGGTTCACTATGACCTTATTTGCCGCCTCCACCTATCCGTTGCTCCAGGGGTGATGGACAGCTGCAAACCTGAGGTATATCCCCAGCTGGCTCGAGAAACTGATAAACTCCTCGCTGGCAAACTGTGGACCGTTATATGTGACTATGGCTTGAGGGAGCCCATGTCGACAGATAATCTCTCCCCATACGAAGTTGCAGATGACTTCGGAGGTCACCTTAGCTAATGCCTTATTCTCCAACCACTTCGAGAAGTAGTCGATCATGACCAGAAGGAATCTTCTCTGTCTGCTGGCCAGAGGAAAAGGTCCTACCAGGTCCATTTCCCATATGGCGAAGGGCCAAGGCGCGGTGATGCTCCTTAGCCTCTGGGCTGGCAAGAGTTAAAGTGGGGCGAACAGCTGGCACTTTCGACATTGTTTGGCGAATGTCGCCGCATCCCTGCTCAGGGTCGGCCAGAAGTATCCTTGCCTCACTATCCTTTCTTCCAACGTCCCTCTCCCCGAGTGACTACCACATTCGCCGGAATGAACCTCCTCTAGGATTCTTAGGGCTTCCTTCTCCGAAACACATCTTGCCAAGAGCCCGGAGATGGTCTTCCAATATAAGTCCCCTTCATGAAGTACATAGTAGGCGGACTTATATCGAAAGCATATTTGATCTGAAACCTCTTTTGGAAACTCTCCCGTTGCTAGAAAGGTCATGAAGGGGTCCTTCCACGAGCGGCGTTGTTCTATGTCCATGAGCTCCCCTTCCTCAATCAAAGGGCGAAACAGATCTGTCAAGGTTCCTCCGACCCTAGGGCCAGACTTGGCTAGCCGGTCTACTTGGACACTTTCTTCCCTTGGTATGTGCCTGATGGAGAAGGTCTTGAATGCACCGATGGGACCCCTTACTTTGGCCAAATTTCTCATAAGTGTGGGCTCCCTTGCCTCGAACTCACCCTTGATTTGCGAGGCTATCACCATTGAGTCTGTGAGGACTTCCATGTCATGAACCCCCAACTCCTGAGCCAGACGTATGTCAGTGATCACTGCCTCATACTCTGCCTTATTGTTGGTGATGAGGAAGTGTATTACCAGAGTTTGTTTGATTTTCATCCCATGAGGGCTCTCCAACACCACCCCTCCTCCTATGGAATTCCTGCCTGATGCCCCATCGACGAATAACTTCCAAGGGACATGACGAAGAGCTTGACCTTCCTCCATTTCGATTACATCATCTGCGACCGCTTGAGCCTTCATCGACAACCGGTGAACGTAGGAGATGTCGAACTCACTCAACTCCACCGACCACTTCGCGAGCCTTCCCTAGTGCTCCACCCCCTCGAAAATTTTGCGAAGGGGATGATCTGTCACAACCTGGATCGAGTGAGCCTGGAAATACGTCATGAGCTTCCTGGCCGAGATGACCAGGGCGAAGGCCAGTTTCTCCAAAATCGGGTATCGGAGTTCTGACTTCTTCAAAACCCTGCTTATGTAGTAAACGGGCGGATGCTTCTTGCCCTCTTCTTGGACCAAGACGGAGCTTACGACTTCATCCCCAACCCCTAAATACATGGATAGATTCTCCCCCTCCTTGGACCTTGGAGTAGCGGTGTAACACCCCAAAAATCGTAGTTCAGCGAGGTAGGCAGAGTGGTAGTGCTGCGTTCGGAATAGGCTAAAATTCCATAGCTGTTCTCTGCGCACGACCAGTGTCCTCTTCGCGCACGACCAGTGACCGTGTGCATGTGATCGTGCGTTAATTCGCAAGGATTCGGAGTTCTGTCTCGAACAGTGCGCATGACCAGTGTCCTCTTTGCGCACGACCAGTGACCGTGCGCATGTGATCGTGCGTTAATTCGCAAGGATTCGGAGTTCTGTCTCGAACAGTGCGCACGACCAGTGTCCTCTTCGCGCACGACCAGTGACCGTGCGCATGTGATCGTGCGCCCTGTTTATTCTGCTCCGCAATTTTGAGCGGAGAAGGAGATCGGTCCGTCCAAATCTATTGGAATTTTATCCAACGGCTGCGATGGTTGGCTGGGGGGTTTTAGGGCTTGGTAGAGGAGTTAAACCCTCATTATTTCCAAGGCTTTCTCTCTCTTAGGTTGGAGAAAGGAGGAGGAGGCAAGGAGGAAGAAGAAGGGGAATCCGCCATTGCCGGAGCTTCGGACTCCGTTCGCCGATCTGAGACCGGCAGTGCGTAGAGGGCATCAATGCGCTTCTTCTCCACCGTGTGGTTGCAAGCTTCTCATGGCTAGGAGGAGATCTCAAAAGGTAACGACATTTCTCCTCCCGATATTTAGGATGCGTGTTTGGCATCCCTTCTTTTTCTGCATTTTGGCACCGGATCCGTCGAGTGAGAGGGATCCGGGTCGCCTTGGTTCAAGATAAACCACCGGGTTGATTGTGTCCGTCCCCGACATGTTTTGCACTAGAGATCCGCTCTGTTAGCAGATTAGGCATTGTGGGTGAAGCCGGATTTGTGGCCGTTGGTCCGATCTGGTGATGTTGATTTACGCGCATTTTAGGGGTTTTGTTAGAAATCCGATTACGGCGAACTCGTCGTTGTGATGCCTTTGTAGCTTCGTGAGGTAACGAATGTTGGGTTTAGGGCGGAGAAATAATGTGCGGATTTTGGGGCTTGTGAGGCCTAGTGTTGTGCGAAGGCGCGATTGGTCTTTGTGGTCGGCTGGCTATCCCGTGAAGACTGAGATTCACGTGTGGAGAGTGTCCCGGCAAGATTAGTCCCTTCGATTGTTGACTGACGAGAATGTCTGTGCTACGGTTGAGTCCGTTGACGGTCGCCAGGCGAGGCAATCGGTGGACGTTGTCCCGAAAGTAAGCCCAGGGCCTTGGGACGTTTTGGTTGGCCAGAATTCTTAGAATCGGTCTTGGTGCGTTGTTGGCGGCCCGAGCGTGTGAGCTGTCAGACAAGCCCGATGGCATGGTGGGCCAGGCGAGGTGGGTCTCAGCGAGAGCGCTTGGCCTTAGGTTTTGATGCCCTTGTGGGGAAGTAATGAGTACCCTTGTGTTGGTGATGTATGATGATGTGTTAGATTCATACGCTTTAGGGCGCCTTGGGTGAAACCCGGGATTGCACTCATTTTGCATTGTTAGGCCCCTTTTATTACCTGCTCAACATAGAAACGTGGATGATGCTTGTGACACTCATGCCAGTATTTATGTTGCTTTCCTTTATGTACTTTTGCATACGAAGTGCTGACTTGCAGGGTGAAGTAGTTCCCCGGGGTCCGCTAGGACGGCCGGGAGGAGGGATGTTGTTACACCGCTTGTGGTCAGCCATAGCTGACCCTCGTTTACCGCTCTTTGTGATTTGGTTGCAGGGCAAGAATCGCAGGCTGGACCCAGCGCGCCGGCCAAAAAGGCCTAAAGCTTCACGAAGTGCTTAGTTGATTTCCTGCATTACTTTCTTCGTACTTTGTTATATCCGGCTTGCATGCCGAGGTAGTATAGGGAAAAACTATCCTTCCCCTTTTGTTGGGATGTCTTTTATTATGGAATGTTTGATGTTTTGGACATTGTTTTGTAAGGCCTTAAGGCCAGTTGGACTCCTTTGTAGTATGGACAATCTCTGTGGCTTAGTTTGTTTCCGCTGTGTTGTCTGAGTTATGAGATTGGGTAGTTAATATCATCTTTTAATACTAAAGTTGTGGCGGTTATATGTTGTGGGGTCCCGGCCGGACCCATATTATATGGTCATTACAGGGGAGGTGTTACAATTTGGTATCAGAGCTAGGTTGGTTCTAGTATTCTTGCGAGGTCTAGTGTTTTTGGATCGCGTAAGAGATTGTTCACATAGGAGTATTGTGCGGGATCATGAGTATCCCTGCGTTCGGGTCTTGCGTTTAGATCCTGATGAGCGTTTATTTGTTTCCTTGCTTATGAAAGGATGTTGGCGACGATGCGGGGACATCGAGGAGGCAAGAGGAGCCTTCGGGGAGTAGTGCTACTGCTCCAGGCCTCATGAATGTGGGCATGTCCCCGGCTGATTTCTGTCGCATGGTAGCGGAGGCAATGGTAGCGGCTCAAGCTGGAGCGATGCCACGGGTTCCTACGCCGGTGGTGCAAGTTGCGACCCCTGTCACTCCGGCGGCTACGCCGGATACACCGGATGTCGAAGTAAGGCAAGCAGAGCCTCTAGCGGAGAGAGCTATTCCGATGGGTGATCGATTCATGAAGTATTTCTTGAGTTTCCACCCTCCGACATTCAAGGGAGTGGGCACTCCAACGGATGCCGAGGATTGGCTTTCGAGGATCCAGGAGCTCTTGAAGGCAGCTGAGACCCCAGCTGAGAGGCAGTCTCACTTTGCGAGCTTCATGTTAGAGGGCGATGCGAAGTTGTGGTGGGTGAACCATAACGGTCGACTTTTTGTTGGGCGTGTTCTGTCCATGGAGGAGTTCGGAAACGCTTTCCTAAAGCGTTACATTCTGGCTTCAATAAGGTTAGCACTGCAGCGGCAGTTTCTGCATTTGGTGCAGCGGGAGAAGACGGTGGATGAATATCTGCAAGAGTTCACTCGGTTGGGTCGGTATGGGGCACGACAATGGCAGATGATGAAGAGAGAGATAACCTCTTTTATCAAGGGTTGAGGGAAAATTTAAGGCAACCACTCATAGCCTTGAAGAATGCGGGATTCAATGAGTTGGTCGAAGCCGCTCGCACGCTGGAGAGCGACTTGGAGCGAACTCAACGGCGAAAGGGTGTTGCGGCAAGGCAGGGAGAAGGAAAGCCTTCTAAGTCTCAGTCCCAGTGGAAGTCTGAGGGCAGCCGATGGAAGAAGAAGCCCCGTCCTAATAGGCCTGGGGAGAGAAGTGGCGCACCTTCGGGAGATTTCCGTTCCAAAGGTCCGGTTACTTGTTACCAGTGTGGCAAGGTGGGTCACATTAGTCATTTTTGTACCGAGGGCGGAGCTGGGCCAGAGCCGAGACAAGAACAATCGGTGCGTTCGGGTCCCAGTGTTGCAGAGAAGGGGAAAGCGGCGGAGTCGAGTGCTTCACGGTTCCCTCCAGTGCAGCCTAGGGCCTATAATCTTGGGCAACAGGAAGCGATACGTCAACCCGATGTGGTGACAGGTACGAATGGTTTATGTTTCGTTTGTTACTATAATGTAGTTTGCGGCCTTTCATGTTTGTTTTGCACGTGGTTAGGTTTCGTGCTAGTTTCGGGCTACCCCTCTCGAGTGTTGTTCGACACAGGGGCGTCACACTCTTTTCTTGCGGAAAGTTTTATCCGGAAGATTGGTCCTGAGCCCGTAGTGGCAGGAGAGGAGCTGAGTGTGCGTATGCCGAATGGGTCTTTCATGACTACCATGAGGAAGGGACGCATTGTGATGCAAATTGGCGATTGTGATTTCGTGTTGGTAGCAGCTATTCTGCCACTAGCCGAATTCGATGTTATCTTGGGAATGGACTGGCTTGCGGATCAGCGAGCTAGTATCGACTGCCAGTTGAAGGTGGTAACCCTGAGAGCTGAAGGTAGAGCAGAGGTCAAGTTTGAAGGCCTAAGCGGAGTGGCTTGCTCCCTGATTTCCGCTATGCAAATGAGGCGTGCGGTGAATCAAGGAGGCGAGGCGTTTTTAGCTTTGTTGGAGGCTCACTCCACAAAGTTGGCTATTAGAGAAGTTCCGGTGGTGGAAGAATTTGAGGATGTATTCCCCGAGGAGATTCCGGGAGCACCTCCTCAGCGTGAAATCGATTTCTCGATAGAGTTGGTACTGGGTGCGAGGCCGGTGTCGCGTCCTCCGTTTAGGATGGCACCGAAGGAACTGGCAGAGCTAAAGGTTCAGTTGCAAGAGTTGTTAGAGCAAGGGTACATTAGGCCCAGCTCTTCGCCGTGGAGCGCACCGGTTTTGTTTGTGAAGAAAAAGGACGGAAGTATGCGGTTGTGCATTGATTACCGTGAGCTAAATAAGTTGACCGTCAAGAAAAATATCCGATTCCCCGAATCGATGATTTGTTCGACCAGTTAGTGGGGTCGGTGGTGTACTCCAAGTTGGATTTGAAATCGGGGTACTACCAGTTGAAGATTCGAGAAGAGGACGTTGCCAAGACAGTGTTTGGGACTCGTTATGGACACTACGAGTTTTCAGTGATGCCGTTCGGACTGACGAACGCGCCATCTGTGTTCATGGATTTGATGAACAGGGTTTTTCGCCCGTTCTTAGATTCGTTCGTGGTGGTGTTTATTGATGATATTTTGGTGTATTCAAAATCGGAGGCAGAGCATGAGTCTCACTTGAGGCAAGTATTGCAGACTCTAAGGGAGAATCAGCTTTATGCTAAGTTCTCAAAATGTGAGTTTTGGATCGAGAAGGTGGCTTTCTTGGGGCACATAATTAGTGGAGATGGGGTGGCGGTAGATCCAGCGAAGATTGAAGCCATTAAGGGTTGGCCTGTATTGAGAACCGTGGCGGAAGTCCGGAGCTTCCTTGGACTAGCCGGTTATTACAGAAGATTCGTGGAGAACTTTTCGCGGATGGCGTTTCCCCTCACCACACTCACTCGCAAGGACCAGAGGTTTGTTTGGACACCGGAGTGTGCCCGGGCATTCGAGAATTTGAAGGAAAGATTGATGTCTGCCCCAATCCTTAGTCTTCCTAGTGGGACGGAAGGATTTCAGATATTTAGCGACGCGTCAGGTTGCGGGTTGGTTTGCGTGCTGGTGCAGCACGGCAAGGTGATAGCGTATGGGTCAAGGAAGTTAAAGACTCATGAGAGGAATTATCCCGTCCATGATCTGGAGTTGGCGGCGGTAATCTTTGCGCTAAAACTGTGGAGACACTATGTTTATGGTGCGAAGGTGGAGATCTTCACGGATCACAAAAGCCTGAGGTATCTCCTAGACCAAAAGGATCTGAATATGCGGCAGCGTAGGTGGGTCGAGTTCCTTGGGGACTACGATGTGGAGATTCAGTATACGCCGGGTAAAGCCAACGTGGTGGCGGATGCTTTGAGTAGGAAGTACTCCGGGCAAGGTAATTGGATGGAGGCGCATAGCGAGCGTTTGATTCGAGACTTGGAGTCTCTTGACATTTCTTGTGTGGCTAGAGGTGAGTCTAGCATAGCTCGTTTGAACTGGATTGAAATGCAGTGTGATATAACGGATCGAATCCGAGAGGCGACCAGTGCGGACGAGGAGTGCCAACAGTTGGTGTTGGAGACTCAACAAAGCGAAGGCACTGCCTTGGAGATGGTTGGTGGAATTCTGAGGAGAGACGGGAGGATCTGTGTTCCGCGCTTCGGCAAGCTTCGCGAGGAGTTGATGTTTGAAGCTCACTTTACGAAGTACTCCGTTCATCCAGAAAGTACAAAGATGTACGCGGATTTGAAGAAATCTTTTTGGTGGCCTGGGATAAAGCGGGATGTAGCCGAGTACGTGAGCCGATGTCAGACTTGTGCCTTGGTGAAGGCTGAGTGCCAAAGGCCCGGCGGGTTCTTGAAGCCTCTTCCCATCCCCGAATGGAAATTTGATGACATCTCTATGGATTTTGTGCATGGTTTGCCTCGATCGCAGCAGGGTAACGATGCGATTTGGGTGATAGTGGATCGTCTGACGAAGGTGGCCCACTTCATTCCGAATCAGAAAAGCGATGGCGTGGAGAAGCTCGTGGAGCTTTATGTTCGAAACATTGTGCGGTTGCACGGGATTCCGAAGAGCATCGTTAGTGATCGCGATGGGCGATTCACATCGAAGGACTAGAGATTAGTGCAGAAAAGTCTAGGCACGAAGCTCAAGTTTAGCATCGCATTCCATCCGCATACCGATGGTCAGACGGAGCGAACGAACCATACGTTGGAAGACATGTTGAGGATGTGTGCTCTCGACTTTGGCAAAGGTTGGGAGGACCACCTTTTCATGGTGGAGTTCGCCTATAATAATAGCTTCCAGGCGAGTATCAAGATGTCGCCATATGAAGCTTTGTATGGAAGGAAGTGTCGAACGCCGATGTCTTGGGCAGAGGTGGGAGACACTAAGCTTTTGGGAAAGCAAGTGGTGGAAGATGTTTGCGAGATTGTGCGGACGATTCAGGAGCGCATGAAGGTTGCTCAGGATCGACAAGCGAAGTATTTTAATGCGCGCCACAGAAATGTGGAGTTTGCAGTGGGCGACATGGTCTACTTGAAGATCAAGCCGTTCAAGGGTGTTTCGCGGGTGCGGCGACTCAAGAAGTTGAGTCCGAGATATTTGGGTCCGTTCGAGGTTACGGAGCGTATAGGCGAAGCAGCCTATCGTTTGGCGTTGTCCGCAGAGCTGAGTGGATTACATGACGTTTTTCATGTCTCCGTACTGAGGAAAGCTTTGGTGGAGCCGAGCGTCGTGGTCGAAGCGGCGGCGGTGCCGGTGATGGAGAACTTGGGGGCGAGGGTTCGCCCGGTGTGCGTGGAGGATTCAGAAGTCCGGCAGTTGCGTAACAAGCAAGTCAAACTTGTAAAGGTGCGATGGGACAACTGCGAGCGAGACGAATTCTCTTGGGAGCGTGAGCAAGCGATGCGGGAGGATTTCCCGGAACTTTTCGCTCCAGGTATGCGTTATGAATTCCCTGTTTAAATTCTGAAATTTCGGGACGAAATTCGTTTAAGTGGGGTGGAGTTGTAACACCCCAAAAATCGTAGTTCAGCGAGGTAGGCGGAGTGGTAGTGCTGCGTTCGGGATAGGATAAAATTCCATAGCTGTTCTCTGCGCACGACCAGTGTCCTCTTCGCGCACGACCAGTGACCGTGCGCATGTGATCGTGCGTTAATTCGCAAGGATTCGGAGTTCTGTCTCGAACAGTGCGCACGACTAGTGTCCTCTTCGCGCACGACCAGTGACCATGCGCATGTGATCGTGCGTTAATTCGCAAGGATTCGGAGTTCTATCTCGAACAGTGCGCACGACCAGTGTCCTCTTCGCGCACGACCAGTGACCGTGCGCATGTGATCGTGCGCCCTGTTTATTCTGCTCCGCGATTTTGAGCGGAGAAGGAGATCGGTCCGTCCAAATCTATTGGAATTTGATCCAACGGCTGCGATGGTTGGCTGGGGGGTTTTAGGGCTTGGTAGAGGAGTTAAACCCTCATTATTTCCAAGGCTTTCTCTCTCTTAGGTTGGAGAAAGGAGGAGGAGGCAAGGAGGAAGAAGAAGGGGAATCCGCCATTGCCGGAGCTTCGGAGCTCCGTTCGCCGATCCGAGACCGGCAGTGCGTAGAGGGCATCAAGGCGCTTCTTCTCCACCGTGTGGTTGCAAGCTTCTCATGGCTAGGAGGAGATCTCAAAAGGTAACGACATTTCTCCTCTCGGTCTTTAGGATGCGTGTTTGGCATCCCTTCTTTTTCTGCATTTTGGCACCAGATCCGTCGAGTGAGAGGGATCCGGGTCGCCTTGGTTCAAGATAAACCACCGGGTTGATTGTGTCCGTCCCCAGCATGTTTTGCACTAGAGATCCGCTCCGTTAGCGGATTAGGCATTGTGGGTGAAGCCGGATTTGTGGTCGTTGGTCCGATCTGGTGATGTTGATTTACGCGCATTTTAGGGGTTTTGTTAGAAATCCGATTACGGCGAACTCGTCGTTGTGATGCCTTTGTAGCTTCGTGAGGTAACGAATGTTGGGTTTAGGGCGGAGAAATAATTTGCGGATTTTGGGGCTTGTGATGCCTAGTGTTGTGCGAAGGCGCGATTGGTCTTTGTGGTCGGCTGGCTATCCCGTGAAGACTGAGATTCACGTGTGGAGAGTATCCCGGCAAGATTAGTCCCTTCGATTGTTGACTGACGAGAATGTCTGTTCTACGGTTGAGTCCGTTGACGGTCGCCAGGCGAGGCAATCGGTGGACGTTGTCCCGAAAGTAAGCCCAGGGCCTTGGGACGTTTTGGTTGGCTAGAATTCTTAGAATCGGTCTTGGTGCGTTGTTGGCGGCCCGAGCGTGTGAGCTGTCAGACAAGCCCGATGGCATGGTGGGCCAGGCGAGGTGGGTCTCAGCGAGAGCGCTTGGCCTTGGGTTTTGATGCCCTTGTGGGGAAGTAATGAGTACCCTTGTCTTGGTGATGTATGATGATGTGTTAGATTCATACGCTTTAGGGCGCCTTGGGTGAAACCCGGGCTTGCACTCATTTTGCATTGTTAGGCCCCTTTTATTACCTGCTCAACATAGAAACGTGGATGATGCTTGTGACACTCATGCCAGTATTTATGTTGCTTTCCTTTATGTACTTTTGCATATGAAGTGCTGACTTGCAGGGTGAAGTAGTTCCCCGGGGTCCGCTAGGACGGCCGGGAGGAGGGATGTTGTTACACGGCTTGTGGTCAGCCATAGCTGACCCTCGTTTACCGCTCTTTGTGATTTGGTTGCAGGGCAAGAATCGCAGGCTGGACCCAGCGCGCCGGCCAAAAAGGCCTAAAGCTTCACGAAGTGCTTAGTTGATTTCCTGCATTACTTTCTTCGTACTTTGTTATATCCGGCTTGCATGCCGAGGTAGTATAGGGAAAAACTATCCTTCCCCTTTTGTTGGGATGTCTTTTATTATGGAATGTTTGATGTTTTGGACATTGTTTGGTAAGGCCTTAAGGCCAGTTGGACTCCTTTGTAGTATGGACAATCTCTGTGGCTTAGTTTGTTTCCGCTGTGTTGTCTGAGTTATGAGATTGGGTAGTTAATATCATCTTTTAATACTAAAGATGTGGCGGTTATATGTTGTGGGGTCCCGGCCGGACCCATATTATATGGTCATTACAGGGGAGGTGTTACAAGCGGAGCTTTGGTGAGCTGGCCTTTCAGGGCCTGGAAGGCCACCTCACACTCCCCTGTCCATTCAAACTTCTGGTTATCCCGCAACACCTTGAAGAAGGGGGAGCATTTCTCTCCAGCCCGGGAGAGAAACCTGCTCAACCCTGTGAGCTTCCTAGTTAGACGTTGAACTTCCTTAGCGTTTCGCGGCGATTTCAACTCCATTATATCTTTGACCTTGTCTGGATTTGGTTCCACCCGTGCAGGGGTAAGGAGATGTCCTAGAAACTTCCCCTTGCTGGCCCCGAATACACACTTTAGGGGGTGTAGCCTCATCTTATACTTGCGCAGAGTGGCAAAGGTCTCTTCGAGATCGCTGAGGTGAGAGCTCACGCTCTTACTCTTGACTATGAGGTCATCTAAATAAACCTTCAGGTTTCTTCCTCTTTGCTCCCGGAAGACCCAGTCTATCATTCTTTGGTAAGTCGCCCCTGCATTCTTTAGCCCGAACGACATCATCTTATAGCTATAACACCCTTCCCTTGTGATGAAGGAGACGTCCTTGACATCCGGGGGGTGCATCCTAATTTGATGATAACCGGAAAAAGCATCTAAGAAAGACATTACAGAAAAACCGACGGCTGAATCAACCAGCGCGTCAATTCAAGGCAAAGGATAATAATTCTTGGGGCAGGCTTTGTTTAATAAAGAAAAATCAATACACATACGCCAGCGACCGTCTCCCTTCTTTACCATAACGACATTAGAGACCCAGCCTGGATACTAGATCTCTGATACGAAACCTGCCTGGAGGAGCTTCTCTACCTCCTCGCGAATCGGCTCCTCCAGCTTGTCAGCGATGGCTCTCCTCTTCTGCCGGATAGGGAGGGCTCCGGGCTCCAGGTTGAGATGGTGGCAAGCCACGTCTGCATCGATGCCTGGCATGTCCGCCGCACTCCATGCAAAGATGTCCACGTTCCTCTGGATGCATTCCAGCATCTTATTCCTGTCCTCCGATCCAAGACCCCCGCTGATCCGCACCTTCTCAACTCTTCCCCCTTGGGTGGAGACCTCCATCTCGACCACTTCTTCAGCCGCCTCAAGTCGGGCCGGCTCTTGCCATTTATTCTTCTCTTCCCTCCCCTCAGGCAGGGTCTTCTCTTCCTCTGAATCCTCCTCCTCCATCGGTTCTACATGCTCCTCCGGAGCCACTTCCTCCTCCCCTCTTGGGATGCTGCTCTCTCCTTCTCCTTCCCACCTATCTCTGCCTGGCCCCTCCGGCCCCTTCATCTCCCAATCCACCTTTTCATCCCCCGCCATCCAAGAGATAGTGTTGACGACAGTCACATAGCACTGCCTCGCCACCTTTGCATCCCCCCGGATTCAGACCTGAACTCCTCCGCTGCGGAACTTTAAACACTGATGGAAAGACGAGGGAACACACCGGAAGGTGCTGATGAGAGGGCGCCCGAATATGGCATTGTAGCTGATCGGGGCGTCAACAATGACAAACCGACAGTTCCTGGGGACCCCTCCCAATGTCACCTGTAGGCCGACTCCTCCCTTGACTTCTTTCCTCTCCCCCGAGAACCCAAATAGGGGTCCATCTGAGGCTTGTACTCTCTTCGCTTCCACCTCCAGCACGTCAAAGGCCTTCTTGAAGATAACATTCACCGAACTCCCATTGTCCACCAAAATACGGGAGACGGTGAAGTTTTCAATCGCCGCCTGGATCACCAAGGCGTCACAGAACGGGTCTTCAACGTCTGGCATATCCTCTGCCGAGAAGGTGAGCTTATCCGAGGGGGGTAGGGTTTGGTAGGTCGACACGACGCTTCTCCTGAACATCATCTGGAAGCTTCTCTTGCGAGTCGCTTCTATTCCCACCCCACCATGGATCACTCCGACCCATCCCCTAGCTCCCACGTCTGTCCTGTCTTCGCATCTGTCCTCTTCATCTCCGGGTAGCACCTCGTTGATCCTCACGGGCCGCTGCTGCTGGCCTCTTCACCTCATCTCCAGAAATTTTAGGCAGGTGGCCGTCGCGTGACCTTCTTCCTGATGAAAGTCACAGTAAGGCAACGCCACCCTGCCCCCTCTTCCTCTTCCTCCTCTTCCTCCTGTTCCTCCTCTTCCTCGGCCTACCACCATGGCTTGCTCTCGAGGGGGGTGGGGTGGCCTGGTACCATGCCTCCATCCCGAAACCCTCCCTTCCCCCCTTCGTTGGTGATCTCTTTCCCGAACTCTCTCCGGTCCTTCCTGGGGCCTCCAAGCCAGCCGGTTAATGGGCTCCTGATGCCCCCAGTCCCGCTGCTGTCCCCAAAACCCCTGACCTCTGGGTTCTTCCCTTCTCCTTCCCTCCTGGTGTCTCACCTCTGGCTCGCTCATCTTTGCCAACCTCTTATAGAACTCCAGGTTGGATACCTCCCCTTCTATCTCCTCCGCTACCTGCTCCATCAGTGCCTCAAAGGATAGAGGGGCCTTCAGCTTCAGGTCCATTTTAAAGAACCCATCTCGCAGCCCAACTATGAACGCCATCTGGAGGGTGAACCCTGGTACCTCCTTCACGAGGAGGACCTCCTCCTGGAACCTATCCACGTAATGGGTCAATGACTCCCAAGGCCCTTGCTTAATCTTAAAGAGTGCCTCTGCATCTTTCTTCCTCTTCTTTGACATTGAGAAGTGCAACCTGAAGCTCTGTCGCAAGTCCTCAAAGGCGTAGATGGAACCCACGGGAAGCTGGTGGAACCAGTCCCTCGCCTTCTCCTTCAGAGTGGTGGCAAAGAGCTGGCACTGGAAGGCATCTATCATTGGAAGGATCGAGACCATGTCCACAAACCACTACAGATGCAGGACTGGGTCATCTCTGCCGGTGTAGTAAGACATCTCCGGCCCTTTGAACCCCTCCGGCACTGGGGCCGAGAGGATCAACTCACAGAAGGGGCTCCCTTCCCCTGCTCGGCGAGTGGTCCTCTCGCGCAGAGTCAGTTCACACACCTCCGCACTCGCCGGGCAGCTGAACAGCTGCCGCTCAGGGAGATCCCGTGCGCTTGCTTCTGCCGCGACCTCCTTTCCCAGTCGCTGGCTCGGAGCATTTTCGCCGATCTGCTGGGGCGGAACCACCGGGACCACGTGTGTCTCGCACTCGCCCCTGCCGGCGAGAGCTACTTGCATGGTCTGCATGACCTCTCACTTGAACTTCTCGAACATCTCCAGCCACTCCATTGCTGCTGGTGGCTGCGAGAGGCCTGGGTCAGACCATTTCCTCCATCTCCTGTCATCGAGCTCAACTTGGGGTTTTCTTGTACTGGCTATTGTCCACGCTCACCGCACCAAAAATGTTGAAACCGTCAACCTGTCTCTGAGTTCGGACCCACAGGGGGTGTAACCTGCGCCTACTTCTCCCGCATTAAACTCTCCTGACTTTGGATGGAAAATTTGGAACAGACCCAAGGGTGCAGCTAGGAGGTCCTGCCACACACCCGGAAGATCTTAGAGATCTTCCCCTCCCAAACCAATGCTCAGCCAGGCACCTTGGTGGGCACTAGCAGCCAACTCCGAAAATTGCCTGGAGGAGAGAGCTTGAAAGATCTGATCTCCTCCAAGGTGCCCTTAAGGGTCTATTTATAGGTTTTCTAGCAGTGTTCTGCAAATAGCGTAAATCCGCCTTTTTGGTTTTACTAACCGCACCCCAAATTGGTCTGCTAACAGCCTAGCTCCGCTGTTCTAAAGAGCTATTGGCAGCCCACTAGGGGTATCTATGTAATTTTCCCATCAAAGCCCTCTGGGCGAGTGGTCCTTGAAGGCACCACTCGCAAGGCTTCCTGTCCATTCGCCATGATGCCTTATGCGAGTGCGTCTCTCGTCATTTGTCGTTTGCGCGACTCGCTTGAAGGGGCGAGACCTAGGACGTTCTCGCCTATATGCCATGATGCCTTTTGAGAGTGGTCTGCGAGCGCGCCCTCACTCGCCCAAAGGCTCCTTGGACTCCTCATTCCGCTCCCTGCCTTGCCACCTGGCCCCTGGGGCCCCTTGAACCCACTCGGCGAATACGGGGTTGTACAGAAGTGTTATTTCAATATTGTTAGTGTTTGCAAAAATAAGTGAATTCAGAGACCTTTGTCCCAAAATTAAAAATATGAATTAAACTGACAAAGATAACTCCACAAAGCACTAATCACCCTCTTGATAAGTCTTAACGAGCATTGTGAGGTTGAGTACCTTGGAAAGAATTGTAATGTGTCTTGTGCAAACACATTTTCTTTATCACTTCTATTTGTGCACCGGATCACTAAAAATAAAAAAATTATAAAAATGCTTACGTGATCCCCCAAGCAATACTTCGCTCCCTGATAAGTCTTAATGAGCATTGTGTGGGCGAAGCACCTTGGTAGTTGTACTCCTTATTCTGCTTTGACATATTATTCTAGAATTGATGTGTGAAAGTGATTCTAAGATTATAATCTTTATATTGTTTTACTATTCCCTTACATATGTCATGTGTTATGAGTATTTCACATGTATACTCTTATCAAAACACTATTTGCACACATCATTGCTTTTCAAAAAGCTTCTACTCTTGAGAATTGGTTCATATTGTATATTTACATGATTTTCTAAAACTTAAGTAAAATAACTAGATTACAAAGCATGATTTCTACAATGTTTTCATTACATGAAATACAAATTAATTACATGGTAGCTATTATCTTTTTGCAAAGGTTAAATCATATTTGCCTATTAGTTGTGAAAATTTTTGAAGGATAATGCTCAATATTTCTAAAATGTGTAGAAATATTATTGGAATTGTCAAACCAAAAAAAAATATTTATGCTTATCTTGGTTACCTTACTTTTCCGCATTAATGATTTGATCTTGTACTTTTGCCATGCATTATCCAGCTTATTTTTAAGGTCTTTTCTTCACTTGTGTCTTTCAAAATCTTTTTCATTTTTTTCAACATGTGGTAGCTTTCAAACTCTTTTTTGTTGTTTTCTAAAAAGTTGTACAATGGCATGGGATGTTTTTACTTACGCTTATCATATTTCTTTCTGCCGTGCTACTCTCTCTTAGCTCGATCAAGACATATTTTATTTTAAAAAAACTCTTAATCCCCTCTTAGTCGTCCCAACTTTCACCTCTTTATCCTAGTTTTTGTTTCACTCCACCCACATTTGCTAATAACAAAAGATGGAGAATAAAATGATAAATCTTAATGGTTAAGGAGTAGGATTCAATAGATTAAGGGGGAGCACAAATCTATTCTATGAGAGCATACACTAAGGGGGAGCGCTTAAATAGGGGGAGCACATATCTCTAAATGTGTTTTTTGATTGAAATCTCTGTGTAGCATAGTGTCATATCTTTTAATAAGAACACATCTTTTATTTCTGAATCTAATTTATCTTAATTGGATTTGTAATTATCAAAAGGGGGAGATTAATGGAACACGGTTTTATGCATCCATTTGATTTGAGAATAACAAATCATGCTGGTATTAGATCTAGTTTGCCATTATGTTTTTAACATGCAGGTTTGAACAAATATGACACTAGGTTGTTGTTGTTGGTATGGACTTGCTCTCAAGCCGAAAAGAAGGAAGAAGTCTAAAGCCAAGAATTAGGGATAACGTCGGCGTTGACTTTCATTCCCACCATGATGAAATTGACATGGAGGGAAGTTGTCGTGATTGTAGGTGCATTTTTGGAATGAATTGAGTTAACCCAAAACATTATCCTCAACGCCATCGTTAAGGTTACCTAAAGTGAAAGGTTTCCAAATATGCAGAATTTCCTTCCTAATTTGATGATTCGAGCCATCAAGTTATTTTTATATAGTGAGAAAGTGAGGTTAGATCTTAAAGTTACTCTAGAGGGGGGGGGGTGAATAGAGTATTAAAATTTTCACTTATTTTTATAGCGGAATTAAAATAGTGATATTTATATGTGTACTGAGTGATTAATAAAAACAAATAAAGAAAATACAGCACATCACAGAAAAATAAACACAATCACAGAGGACACAAGGATATATAGTAGTTTCCTAATAAACCTGGGTACATCTACTCTTCTACCACCCTTGGTAGGAATCCACTAGGTTTTTGTTCAGGTGCCTTATCACCAATTGAGTTTTGATCAGGTGCCCAATACACCAACTGCAGGTTTTTGATCAGGTGCCCTGCCACCAAACAGTTAACTTTTGAAGGGAGTTAGAACCCTGTACAAGATGGGATAAAGGTAAATAAAAAGGGTTATGAAGTTCTTCTCTGTCAATAATTTGAGAGAAGACTAGTGGATTGTGTTGATATAAATTCCCCCTGTTTGATAGAAATGGTTGACAGTTGATGGGTGGAGCTTTCACTTGAATGAAATATCTTCCTGATAGCTGATGAATCTGAGAGACAACGTTTCTCAGATTTGTTGTTTCTCTTGAAGATTTTGAACTTGCAGCAGAAAAACTGAGATAAGAATGTTGATGTTCTCAGAGATTGAGAGGTGCTGCTGTAGAAGATGAAGAACTATTTTTCTTTCTATATTTTTCTCGACTGTTTTCTCTTTTCTTTTCTTTCTGCAATAATACTGTCGTAATCATGTAAATCTTCTTCTTCCTTTTTCTTAGAGATAATCTGACTGATTTGAAAAATAAAATCTTCTGAATAAGGAGTAGAATAATCTGAATTGATTATGTCTTGGAACTGCAATCTGAATTTTTAATTCCTTTTCCTTTTTAATAAATGATATCCTTTTGCAATAAGCCAAACGGATACTTTCTCGAGAGTAGACAATGGAAATGAATAAATAAAAGGAAGGATAAAATCCATGACTTATTTGGAATATAGATTCGTTGCTGATTTAGTTGATCTGAGATCAGAGAATAGAATATAACTGATCTGTCTGAAATTCGTCGAGCTGAGATAAGAATTCGTCGATCTGAAGGTTGAGTTCATCGAACTGAACTTTTGTTACTGATTCGTCGAATGCATACTGGAGTTCGTCGAGCTCAAGTTGAAGATTGTTGAACTGAAAGATAAACTGCTTAATCTGGCTTGAAGAATTGAATTAGTGGATCTGAGAAGCACTTTCGTCGAACACAGGAAGAAGTTCGTCGAACGCTGAGACATGGGAATTTAGTCAAACGCTGAGACTTGGCAAGTTCATCGAACTGGAGCAAGACGTTCGTCGAACGCAGAATGCAATTAGTAGAACACAGATTGTAGTTCGTCAAATGCAGAAACTTTGCTTTTCCTATGTTCTAGCTAACTTAACAGCCTAAAACCTTGACCCTTAGACTATACAATGGAGGTCAACTTAGTCCTAGTCAACAGATAGTGATCCTAGCCCAAATCAGTAATAGGGTTGTTCTAACAATCTCCCCTTATTTTGGTTAGGACACTATTTGACAAAATCAAATAATAAAATAAATAACAAAACAACAGAGCATATATATCTGACAGTTTTTAAACATTTCAGCAAATATAAAATATGATACTCTGAGTTTTGAAATTTTACATTAAAAATAGAAATAATAAAAACAAATAATCAGAACCTTTTGACTTTCTCTAAAGGAGGCATGAATGTGATTTGCCTTTCAAATTCTTGCTTTTTGAATTCTGACATTGTAGAGAACTGAAAGAAATCCTTGCCTTCATCTTTTGCTTTTTTTATCTGAACTGTAGCAATATCTGGAACTGAATCTGTCATATATGAATCTTCTTCTATATCAACAACCATATCTGTATCTTCATTAACTGGAGCAAAAACTGCATCTGAAACTACATCATAATATGTTGCATAAAGCATCTCCCCTGAAACTGGAGCTTCTTCATAAAGCAGCTCCCCCTATCAAAAGGAGCTTCATCATGAAACTTCTCCCCCTGCCTAGTTTCAGGAAGGCCTGAAGCTAGGCCCCTAGAGGAAGGGACATTTGAAGAGGAGGAAAGGAAGGATGCAATCTGATTTCTAGAAATTTGATCTGATAATGTTGTTGCATTCTTTGTCCTAAGGGTGTGTACCCATTTCTTTATTTCTGCTACTGGGAGTTTGATTCTGATACCAATTGAATTTCCTGGTTTTCTGATATTGAACTTGCAATTTCATTTGCATTCTCTGTCTTGAGAGTGTAAACCCATTCTTTTATTTCTGCAACTGATAGTTTGATCCCAATAGAGAGTCCTCTGATATCAGTTGAAATCTCTGATATCAAAGAAAAGTTAGTCTGATCCTGGTGGTCAATGACTTCTTAAGTTGTTGTTCTTCAAACAATTGAAGAATATCTTGGAAGAAATGATTGCTTGAGATAGTGATCATGTACCTACAAAATGTCTCTGGTAGAGGTGGTGTTCCTCTCCTTATTTAATATGTTAGTTGTTCTTGACCCAGACTACCTTGGGTCCTTTTGTTTTTCCACCAAAATTAGAAATGTAAGATATCTCAGGCTGATCCTTATAGCCTTGTGGATGATATCTCCTTGGAGGAATTATCCACTCAATAAAAGGATTTCTAGTATATTGAGAATATGAATTCTTCAGATTTTCTGTATATTTTCTGTTAAACGATTTCTGGTGAGTTTGTTGATCGTCGTTCGATGAATTGGAGTAATTTCGTTGAGCGTCGTTCGAATAATAACTATACTGAAAGTCTGTGCTCAGCTTTCGTTGATCTCTATTCGACGAAATGAATTGATTTCGTCGAGCTCCGTTTGACGAATTCTGTTGAATTCCTTTATTCTTAAGATCCTTACTTGAGATGTTTTTATCTACTGTTGATGCCTCTTTGTTCTTGGCAGAAATGAATTTTATTGGTGTAGAAAGAATGTTCTTCTTAAGGAGGTGTGGATCACTTGATGAAGCAACCAAGCCTAGTTTGCCATTAAGTCTGGCATTCACTGTGCTTGTGATGTCCATCAGTTTTATACTTCTCCCATTTAGGGATTCTTCAAATTTCTTAGCCTCAGATAACTTGTTCTCAATGAGAACAATGTGTTCTTTATCGGCAGCCAATTCTTCCTTAAGATTGGCATTTTCTTCACTTATTTGGTTCATTTCGCGAACTTATTTCTGAGAGAGATTATCTCTTTCTCAGATTTAATTAAATCTATACAAAGAGCACTGAATTCATCTTTGAATTCATTTGAATTGAAATCAAAAGTAGAAATTACCTGATCACTGTCAATTTCTTATTCTGATTCTTCAGAGTTGTTTCCTGAGGCATTGATAGCCATCATGCAGAAGTTTCTTTCTTCTTCATCATCACTGGAGATGGATGATGATGCATATTCTGACTCACTGCTTGAGTCATATATAGCCATTAAGCATTGATCCATCTCATTTGAATTTTCTTCATCTTCAGAACAGCTGGATGTAGATTCTGATTCTGTTTCACTCCAAGATTTAGCTACAAAGACTCTTCCCTTATGTTTGTGTTTGTGGGAGGATAGCTTGCTGGAGTGCATTTTCTCTTCTTTCTCTTATCTCTTTTCCTTCTTTTGATTCTCAGGACACTCAGGTAGAATATGTCCAGTTTTCCAGCACCCAAAACAAATAATTTCCTTAGAATTAGATTTGTCATACCTTGCTTTTTCTCTTGATCTGGAATCCTTCTTTCTGAAGTATTTTCTAGACATCTTGTAGAACCTTTTGGCTAGAAGTCTCACAAACTCCATTTCTCCTGGAGCTTTGTCTTCCTCTTCTGTTGCTTGGAAAGCAATGCTTCTCTCCTTCTTGGATGCTGGAGATGAGGTAGATTGTTTAGCTTCTCTGGATTTGATAAGCTGCTCATAGGATTTTAGCTTGCCTAACAAGGTCTCAGTAGAGATCTCATTATGGCTTCTGGCTTCTTTGATTGGCCATATCCTAGAGTCCCATATGCTAGGGAAGCACATTAAGATCTTATCATTGACTTCAGTGATGGAGATCACTTTGTCTAGATATTTCATCTCATTGATTATGAGACTGAGTCTATTGTACATATCAGCTACTGTTTCATTTTCTCCCTTCTTAAAATTCTCATACTGGGAGATTAGATGAGATCTTCTATCTTTTCTCTCATATGTAGATCCTTCAACCATGTTGTTGAGGGAGGTCCAGATTTCCCTGGCTGAGGTGCATTCCACAACCTTTTGAAAAATGTCATCTGACATTGTTTGTGCCAATATGTTCATTGTTTTGGCATCAACACTTCTCTGCTTCTTTTGAGCATCTGTCCACTCAGGAGGTGGAACATCATTATTTGTTCTTGTTGTTGTTGTTTCAGTGCTTGTTGTTGCTGTAGGAGTAGGATGTCCTATCAAAATAACATTGAAGATATCCTCAGCAATAGAATTCATGTATAATCTGATCCTTGCCTTCCATAATGCCAACTTATTTAGATTGCACATAGGAGGTCATGTGCTTAAGTATTCATTGTTCTGTGCCATTGGTTTTTAGCAAAAGAAACTCTAGAAGAAATTTAAGATCTAATTGATCTTTTGATTCAGGTGTTAGCCTGTAAAGAATCAACCAACCTCTGATACCAATTGAAAGTGAGGTTAGATCTTGAAGTTAATCTAGAGGGGGGGGGGCTGAATAGAGTATTAAAATTTTTACTTATTTTTATAGCAGAATTAAAATAGTGATATTTATTTGTGTACTAAGTGATTTATAAAAACAATTAAAGAAAACACAGCACAGCACTTTCAGCGGAGAATAAAGAGAACAAGATTCAAGAGTTCTCATAAGAATCAGTCATCTCCATTGACTGAGAAGTCACCGTTCAACATCAGGCAAAAGAAGAAGAGGTTGAAGAAGATCCAGAGCTGAAACTCAAAATCAAGAAGTATTCTTCATTCTTAAGAAGCTGATCTTCATCAAGGCTAAGTTGCCAGATTTCATCTGGCTGAAGAAACAGTTTATTGTATTACTGTAATTTTCTTATAAGGCTTGCGGGCCAAATTGTCCAGCTTGAGGGTTGGAGAGTTGTGAGGCTTGAGGGCCAGGGCAGTGGACTTGCGGGTCCGAGTTGGTCTAGCTTGAGGGCTGGAGAGCTGTGAGGCTTGAGGGCCAGGGCAGTGCACTTGCGGGTGCAATCTGTTGAGCTTACGGGCTCGGGGGCAGTAGGGGCTTGCGGTCCTAGGCTGTTGGGACTTGCGGGTCCGTGTTGTAGGGCTTAAGGGCCTGAGTGTCGAGCTTGCGGGCTCGGGGGCAGTAGGGGCTGGAGGGCTTAGGTTGTTGGGACTTGCAGGTCCGTGTTGTAACGCTTGAGGGCCTGAAGCTTTTGGCGGCGTTTGCCGAGCCTAGCACACTGCTGGGTAGGCGCAGAGGGAGAGAGGACTACTCAAGACATCCGGTCTTGAGGAACCTCTATTGATCATTGTGTGCTTTCTGTGGATTGTTTTTTATTTATTAGATCTATTAACCAGAAAGTAAGAAAAACCTAAAGGGGGTTATTATAAACAGAAATACCTATTCACCCCCCCCCCCCCCCCCCCCCTCTAGGTAATAAAGTAGACACCCCATTAATAACACTTATTCCACAAGAACATCTTCTCCAGATTCGGGGCGCCGCGGACAATCATAAGCGATGGGGGCAGCCATTTTTGTAACAAATAGTTCCTTCAACTATTGAAGAAATTTGGTGTGCATCATAAAGTCTTGTTAGCTTATCACCCGCAAACGTGTGGACAGGTGGAAGTTTCTAATAGAGAGCATAAAAGGATAATAGAAAAATCGATCCACTCTAATAGAAAAGAATGGGCCATGATGGTGGACGATGCATTGTGGGCATACCGAACTGCTTTCAAGACCCCTATCGGGATGTCACCATTTCAGATAGTTTACGGAAAGGCATGCCACTTACCAGTAGAATTAGAACATAAAGCTGTGTGCGCAACTAAATTATTGAACATGGACATCCATGCCACAGCAGACCGACGTCTCGCCCTGTTCAACGAACTTGACGAATTTCGGCAGTTTGCCTATGAAAATGCATGCATATATAAAGAAAGGACGAAGAGGTGGCATGATAAGCGTATTGCGCAAAAAGAATTCAAAATTGGAGATCATGTTCTTCTTTACAATTCCCATCTTCGTTTATTCCCAGGAAAGCTGAAGTCACGATGGAGTGGTCCCTTCGTGGTAACCGACGTTGCGCCTTTCAGAGCAATTGAGATATCTGGCGAAAAAGAAGGCAAATTCAAGGTGAATGGTCATCACCTAAAGATCTATGAGGGAAGCACTGCCTTGTCTGATTGTCAAATTGTACATTTAATTGACTAAATATTGCTACTCTACATCAATGGTGTGTGGTTAATTTAATTGGACAGTTTTTTTTTGATGTAATTGTAATCCGCTTCATAAGACTTGATCTTGTCGGCCAGGGCCTTGTTCCCAGGTGGTGACTCTTATTTCAGATACTTTGCAATTTTATCTTTAATGTGTTGTGCTGATTGTTCTGATATTGTACTTCTTTATTTTGCTATGCTGTGTCGCACCATCTTAATTAGTTTTGAACAATCATTATAACTATTGCTTTCAGACTTTAATTCATGTATTTGGTCCACCTTTAAGGACGTTAAACAAAAGGGCTCTTGGGAGACAACCCATTGGGACTGCTTGGTTTTGTTCAATCGTTTTTCTTTATTTTCTTTATTATATTTTTGTTGTGCTTGGGGAATTCTTTAATCGCAGGTCCGTATTTCTTGGAGCAAGGCGGAACAACCACATTCAGGACAAAACGCAATTTCTTCTGGTATGCTTATTTCTGAGCATGGGGTAACCTCTCACCCTAGCCTTCTTAAGCGTATGCCGCTACAAAAGCATATTTTGCGCTTATATTGAGTCTGGAGGAATGTGAGTGTCGTTACCATGTGCACATGCATAGAGCACACCATACTAGGATTTACAAATTAATTTATGTATTGTAGTATTGTTCATCTTCATGGCACACCACGACACCCACTTGAGCGCGCACATGACTGTAGGCGCGCGACGAGTATAACTCGTCTCGGTTGTGTGAATGGGAAATTACGGTGCTGGGTTAGGATTGCGAAACTGAGTACTTTGTTGACTCGTGTAGTGCTCTAGTCAATTATTCATGTCTCGCATAGAAATCGGTGTAGAATAAATTTTTCATTATGCTTTTAGTTGTACATTTTATTCTTTCGGCGTAATTTTAGTTTATTCTACTCAAAAGTGGTGAATCCGGTGCGAACCAAACGGTAGTGTAGGGATGTGTGTAGACGGGTGCTATGCTCGTATTGCTTGAGTCGGGAGGAAGAATTATCTTTCTCGGTGGCTAAGAACTTGCCCCAAGAGACTCTCGAAGCATAGGAATGACTTGGTCCAGTGCGTGAGTATGACGTAGGCCATCATGTTGGCCAACTTGAGGTTTTTATTCCAGTCCTATCATATAATCCTTGCTAGCCCTTTGTGCCTACCCGATCCTGTTGATTCAGCTCCACTTTCATTCCACCAAAGCCAAACAGCCGATCCTAATCGCACACCCAAACCCAAGCTCGAGTTTAATTATTTTCAGTTTGAGGGTGTTGATGTGGTGCAAAATTAAAATGTGGTTATGCTTCCTTGCACATTTGCTGAAAGTGAAAAAGAAAATTTGAAAAAAAAATAAGAGAAAAAGAAAAGAGAACTTAAATGAAAAAAAATGATGAAAAGTAGTTAATTGAAAAAAAAATCTATTTGAAATTGATATACGTGAGTAGGCGGTGCACACGCCCGTGTGTGTTAAAGTTAAAGTCTGGGGGTGTGACGCACCCGCGCTCGTAGCGGCTGCTTGGATCAAATGTTTGGTATCAGCTCAATTGGGTTGTGTGTAGCCTTCATTTTTTATCATTGTATACCGCACCTAAACCCAAGCCTTATCTCAACCTAAAGTCCTACCGACTCACGCATCGAACCTGACGAATACCGTGGAGAGAGTGCGAACGGGTGAGCTTATGGTCACCAACATTGATGGATTTCAATGGAGGTTGTTCTGAACCCCGGTGTTGAGTAATGTTCGCCTTAGCATTCATTCTACTATCTTCCTACACATGACCGGGTGATTCCCTGTGATTCAACTTTTGAGTAGAAATAATATATCTTTACGCCCCGAGAATTGTGTAAACCATTTTTGTATAACTAAAAATTCTTTCTACTAGATTTCTATGCTCATGAGTATGTAACTTCGCATATTTCTCCACCCTCGCAATTTCTAGACCAGCTATGCTGTTTCTCACTCCGCTGGACTTTTTTGCTCGGGACGCGCAAACAGGTAAGTTTGGGGGGTGTGAGGAGACCGGTTTATATAGTGATTTACGGGCTCATCTGGGTTGTTTATCTTTCCTTTGCACTTCATTTACTGCTCATCTATGCTTATATTGATAGCATTTCATATTCGCAACTATAGTGCATTCCCTACCCTCTTCGTGGCTTGATTTCGTTATATATTACTTTATGCCTGTTCTGTGGATCATGTGGTGTGCACAGATCAGTGGTCTAGTATGTTTTTCATGCAGGTACAAGGATCATGTGAACGCTCGGAATGGATTGGGGCGAATTTTGGCCTAAAAAGCCACTGATCGTGTGTTTTCCTTCGCACACGATCAGGAGCACGGCCACTGGTCCTGCGTTAATTCCCCTTACCAGATAGAGAGGTTCGCACGATCATAGGACTTCTTCGCGCATGACCACTGGTCGTGCACCACTGACCGTGCATTATTTTCCTATCTTCCCCTCTGCTACAGGTTGACCGTGCACGATCACAAGCATTCCTTTGCGCACGACCACTGGTCGTGCGCCACTGATCATGTGCAGTGTTTACTCTGCTCCGTATTTAAAGACCGGCTCCGCGATTCTAGGTCATAGAGCACAGTTTTGGGCGCGAGTTCTTCTGCAAGCTTACGACGTTTTTCCTCTCCAAGCTCCATCCATCCATCTCCTTCCTTGGGAAAGCTTCTTCCATCGATCCTAAGCTCCATCAAGGGTCCCAAAAGCATTCCCCGCCATCTACAGCAAGTAATTCAAGGTGTGGCATCTCCATTGGGCTAAGTGGAAGAGACCCATCTCTGAGAAGAAGACGGATGACATTTGGAGGTAGTAACAGCCTCTGAACCCCGGAAGCAACCAAGGACTGAGCTCGGAGGAGGCGTGACGACCCCCCATTCCGGCCAAGATCTACGGCGAGGCTTCTCATCTTGTGGTTTCCTCTACCCTCTCTCTTTTTGGAAATGTATTCTTAACTGTTGTAATGAACTGGATTAATCTCTATTTGTCTATGAATGGAAGATTACTCTTGTTTTATTCTTCACTTGATACTTTGTTGTGATGCGCTCCGCCCCAACTCCACTTCCATACACACGTTCTAGCTAGCTCACTCTAGAAAAAGCTATAGGTGAGAGTGAAGAGGTGCCTTCGACCCTCAAACACCATTAGCACTCACTTCCCCCATTTGCTCACCGTCCATCCGCTAAACGAAGCACGACATCGCGGCCTGCAATAACCTCATCCACCAAGTGAAGCGGTGATTGCGACCCGCATAGTTAATATAGTTTTACTTCTTCTTGTCTCTACAAAACCAACCAAACTCCCTTTTGTTAACTTAGTAATCCTCATAATTAATTTCCTAATAAGCAAATCATACTACCCAACTTGTGGTCCATTGAGAACGATATTCGGGGAATTTCTCCCTACTTTTATTACTTGACAACGACTGGTGCACTGCGGTCGTACAACATTTCACGCTTGCTAATTAGCGGTGCTGAAATAGCGAGTCAGTCATTCTTCATCTCTGTTTCGTGATCACTAATTTTCATTACTATAACATAAACAGATTTTCTCTGTCACTAACGCCGAGCGGCAACACTACCGCTCGCGGTAGCAACAGAGAATTGTTTTTCATTTAAATATTCTCGAAAATCTTAGAACCCTTATTCACCCCCACCCCACCCCCTCTAATGGCGCCTACAGATCCAACAACTTCGACTTGCTCATTTCATCTACATCGATATCCTTTCGACGCAGCATTGACTTGATCTTCTTCGATAGAGAGGTTGAGTTGCTTGGACTTCTAGTCTATGTTACGTCGACATGAAGTCGAAGTTGCATCAAATACTATTCCACGCAATTGTTAACTCAACCAAATTTGTGCTTGTCTTGCTCTGGTATTTACACTCCAAGTTGGGTGTGATATCCTAAGACATCCAATGACCAAATTACCCTCACTATACATTGGGTAATTAAAACCTAAGAGTTAAAATCACTTTAGGTAATTTGTTAAGTTAAATCCAAGGAGTTTTTCCCAACACAGATCGAGAGAAGAAGAAGCGGTTTGAGAAGGAAAAGGCTGTTTTGACCATTGACTTTACAGTGCTTTCAGCTGAACAAGATGAAAAGATGATGAAGGTGGTGGAAGACCGCATGGAAACTAGTAAGGCCAAAGCGATCGCGAGACCTCCAACTTCACTTCCACCCATTGCTTTCAGGCCTCCATCTCCAAAGGTGCGACGCAAGATCATCATTATTCAAATAGATGACATCCTTCTTAGCCATGATGATTTTAAAAAAAGAAGAAGAAAAGGGGAGTGATCGCAGAAGCGAGAACTGAAAAGAATGTAACTTGAACACTTAAGACATTCAGATTGCCTTTTGCTAAACGCAGATCCTGCGGTCACTAAAGAAGACAATGATCTCTTGCATGATCGTGACCTTCTTTTCTCTCCAAGTATAAAATTATTTTCTCGGTGCCTTCCTTTATAAATTACAACAATTAATCGTATAGCTCTTCTTTATACCACAGATGCTGTTAAGATCGGAATGGTCCCAGAAGGAGAAATTTCCCAACTGGCAACAATCTCGCAGCAGTTCATGGAGATTCTCAAGCCTATCTTGGAGGATGCCCAATCCATGCGGTCTCGGGAGCATACGCTGGAGGATCAAGTAAGAATCTTGACTGTTGATTGTGAGAGAAGGATGCATGGCAAGGAGGCTGAATGTGAAGAATGAGTACATGCTTCATCTGAAAACTATCAACTGATGATCGTCGAGCTTCAGAGGCAGTCAGAGGAGAAGGTGAGTGAAATCAGAAATGAAACTAGAAAAAAGAAGAAGTGGATTTTCTAAAAAGCCTACCCAAGGTTAAAAGAAATGTTGAATATTATAAATGCAAGACCGTTGCGGTGACCGCCGAGAACGATAGACTTAGTGCTAGTTCTGCCAACATGACCCAACATCCGTGCGCTTCCTGCGGTCACCGTGAGGAGAGACCGACTTCAGAGATCATTATGGTTCCTTTGGAGCAGGTTGACAGGGATGTTGCCAAAATACATCGGGCTGCAATGGAAGCAAATTATGGTTTGGCAATTGTTTTGTCTACCGTTCACGAAATGCAGGACCTTGCTGCCTTTATTGGAAGGAAACGTCAACCAAAGAAGTAGATTCTAGTTTTTTTTTATTCTTAGTCGTTCTTATGATACACTATGATCTTGGACAGTTAATAATTTTTTCTGTAATATTTTGATATTATTTCTTACCTGTGCGGTCTCTGGAATGTTGTGATGATGATCACTATGATTGCATATTATTATGATTTCTTATTTTCTGTCTCTTGCATATTTTGGTTGGCTGTTTGAGATGTTATTACTTATATTATTTATAATCGATCTTGTTGCTGCTATTTTTTACCAAGTATGCAGGTCGGGCAGTTTGGAAAGTTGACTGGGCGATCTCAGCGATCCAAAGAAATGGTGTCTGCTCGGGCTGCTGTAGTTGACACTTTTGTGAATGCCAAACCTAAACCATGTATGCTTTCACAGTACAAATATAGATCTTTCCTGGAGCGTCACATGATCCAAACACAAGTGATCGGGTGATTTCCGCGAGAGGAGGAAGGAATCATCAATGGTTTGGAAAACAAATTGGCGATCTTAATCGATCACTTTGATTGTGGTCGCATGCTCCCACTGCCATGGGAGTTCCTGGAGGTGTTGAACTACTATGGAGTAGTGCCAGGACAATTATCATTGAACTTGATAGCTCTAATGTCCGCCTTCATTTTTTATTTGAGATCGACAAGGGTCAAGTTCACCATGGACTTGTTATGTTGTACCTTCACCATGAAGTCACTCAAGGAAGGGACAAAGAAGGAATTCAAGGGCTTGATGTACTTCTCATTCCATTGAATAAAAGTCCTCAGCATCCCAAATAATATCCCAAACTGGAACAAAAGGTTCTTGATCATTGAGGTAAATTTTGGCGATCTGAGGACCCAGCCTCCTCGCCGAGAAGAGTCTATCTTCAAAAAGCCAAAGATGATTCTGAAAGAGGATCTTGACATCCTATCCTCACTGGCTGATGATCTTTTTGACCTTCTTTATTACTTGGCTCTTTGACCTAAGGTAGCTGAGATCGCTCCTGAAGAGAGTGAGTGAATACATACGGTCTCATTAACGGTGTACTGCGTATACATATTCTAATATATTTTTTCATTTCAGCGATCTTGGAGGTACCAGCGATTAGGCCAGTGCCGCCAAAGGAGGAAGTTCTCACTCAGCGTGAAATGAGGCTCAAGAAGGAGTGAGAGAGGGTGAAGGAGGAGACCACCCAAAAGTCCAGCTCGACCAAAGAGTCATTTCCTCTAACTGGATTCTGCAAGAAGATGAAAAACATCGAGGGAAAATCGCTTCTCTGATGGGAAGAGAAGGGGAAGAGCATGAAGGTCTCCCCTTCTCTTCCATTTTGGAGTGGGAAATTATCTCGTCATGCTAATGTTGTCACTTCTGCATTGTATGGCGAGCAGAATGCCAAGGAGCATTACGCCATCAATGTTGAATTGCTACCTTACATGACCGCGCAAGCGGTTGCTAGGAGCACGATCTTGAGCCATCACATGGGTCAATCTCTTCGCATGGCCCTGCGTGACATTAATATGCGTCAAGGAAGATTAAAAGTAAGAAGCCTTACCCGCGGTCTGCTGGTTTCCTTTCAGTTGGACCGCCCGATCTAATTTATTCTCCTCTGTAGAAAATGAATGAAGAGGCCTATGACACAGAGAACCCAGCCTTCCGCAAGGAGATGTTGATGAACATGAAAGGTGCGGTCGACATGATGATTCATTGATTACGAGAATGTGATGGTCTGGCTCCTGAATTTATTGAGGTGGAGTTTGCGGACTTCTTTCCAGATATAACCAAGATGATCGTTGAGTCATGTGTGACTGCTTCTGAGATCAGCAAGGGAGGTGAAGGGGAAGAGACCGCTAAAGTGTAAGGCCATAAGAAAAATGAGTCAACTCAGTTGAGTGGGAGTCGGTACACTCTAGGTGACAGCTTGAGTTCTGTTGCATCTGATAATTAGTTTTTAGTCATCGTTTTTAGGTTAGTTTATTATGTTATTTGCGTTTTTATTTTTATCTTTTGTTATATTTTATGCATGTTTTTGTTATTTTGTTATTTTCCTATTTTCAAAAACTAATGTTTTATTTTATGTTATGTTTTAGTTTTATATTTTTATATTTTCTTAACTAATGCAAATGGTTATTTTATTTTATTTTGTAGGAATGTTGTCGCCGCCAACTTTGCATGAAGTCGTCGCGTTCGCCATCGTGTGCCCGTCCATGATGCCATCGTCGCCGCAACGCCATCGTCGCGCCGTCAATATTCATGCCGCAATGCCATGCTCGCCGCAGCGCCACGTCCGCACCATTGCCGCCACCTTTGCATGAAGTCCACGCCATCGCCGCATCAGTTTGAAGAATTATAGCCGGCCACCTTGACCAAGTGTAGCAGCCCGTCAACTTGTTGTTGGTGCAGCTCTTCATTAATGCAACCATGCAGCCGGTCTCCCATTTAATTCAAGTCCAAAGCAGCTCCTCTAATCCATTATTCCATGCAGCCAACAAAGTGTAGTCCACGTGAAATAGCCCCTTGATGCAGCTCATAAAAGTCCAGCGACCTTGCATAGCAGCTTAACTACAATCTACCCGTGAGCCTCCATTTCATTCACCAATTATCCAGCCCAAGCCTCACATGAATGCAACCCACTTCTTCTTTTCAATCATCAAAGTTGGCCCACTTTCTCCACTTCATTTCATCAAGAAGCCCACTTGCTTTATGTAGCAGCCCACTCCATTTATCCCAACCGTGAGCTTCATTCATCAATGCTGCCACCTTCCATGCACTTCCTTATCAATTGACCGGACATTCCCCCCTCTCTTCTCTCTCTCCTTTTTATTTTTCCCCTCTTTATTTCTCATTCATCCCCTTTTAATTTTATTTTTATTTTCTATTTTGTTTTTATCTTTTCTTTTAAATAAAATGCATGCATGTAGCCCTTTATCTCTCCCCCTCATTTAAACCATTCATGCATTTGCCTCTCTCTCTCTCTCCTATCCTCTCTCTCCCTCATCAATATCATACATGCATCTCCCCTTCATCTTCACTTCCATCTAGAAACTTCCCCCTCTCCTATAAAAGGACCATGAGATCAAGCTTTTGGGAGGAATGGAGTGGTAGTGTAGAGAGTTAGAGAGCAAGTTCCAAGTTCTTGTAATTTCTTTCTTTTTGTCCTTTTATTTCATCTTGCAATAGCTTAGTAATTTTCATTATTTTTTCAAGTTGAATGAAAATGCAAATTTCTCTTTTTCTCTATCTCTGTCTCATCTTCAACTATGCTTAGCTAATTTTGTTGGTGCCCGATCGCGATAATCTTTGCAATAAAATAACGCATCTTTTATTTTATGTTTCACTTTTGTATTTTTATTTTTGATCCAACCTTGATTTTTATCGTATCGACTCCATATTTCATGTATACGGTAGTAGATTCCGATCTCATATTTGAGTAGCCGAGAGGCTCGTGAATGTGAAAGATCACTCAAGGAAGGAAGGAGTTGCACGCAACCCTAGAGATAGGATGACGTAAATCCTCCGGATTGGAGTCAAATCCAATAGCGCGGTTCACTTCGATAATGCGACTTTAGGCCTTTTGATTTGCAAAGAGATTTCGGTCAAAACGTCTAGAAGTTAGGAGATTTAATGCTCTAGCGAGATTATTTCTTATTTTCGGATCCGCCACGGTCTTAATAGAATTATGAATGTTAAACTAATTTATTCCGTTATTTTATTACAAAGTGAATCGTCGATCGAGCACTCTTTTGCAATAGTTTATTTCCCGTTTAATTAGGCTTAGTTTATTTTTATTTTCAAAAACCCATATCTTTATTCAGTAGAATAATAGAATCGTTGTGAGTAATAGTACTTGCCTGCCCCGAGTTTAAATATGACCTTGATATATTTCATATCCTATGCTATATTTCGATAGGTACACTTGCCTTAATCGAGTATAGATTGGAGAACACAAATTTCTCTATCAAGTTTTTGGCGCCGTTGCCGGGAATATTTTTGGCAATATTACGAAAGCATCGAGTTTATTACTTCTACTAAAATTCAAAAAAAAAATTTATTATTATTATTATTATAAATTATAATTAACCCACATCATCATTTTTCTATTCCACCTAAATTCCTGGAAAGGACGCTTTGGGCTTGAATTCCCAGCACAGCCTCTAGTACCGCTGCAAACCCCTCACAGGGCAGATCTTGGGAAGTCCAGGACTAACATAATCCGCCCAAAAAAAATCAATCAAAAAAACAAATTTAATTTTCTCTTTCTTTTTTGGTAACAGTTTTTCTTATCATGGAATCATCTTCTTTTTGCGCTCTTTGTGGGTCGCCCGACCACTTTAATTTTGCATGTTTTTCGGGAACCCCTCCCTCATATGATTTCAATTTTTCTGGAGTAAGTCAAAGTGGCCAATTTGACCCTTACTCTAATTTTTATCCTACTTGGGAGATGGGGAACCCGTCTTATTTTTCGCATGATTTTGCCCCGCAAAGCGCCGCGCCTCAAATTTTTAATTCTATCGATAATGGGTATCTTGAATTGCAAATTCTTTAAATAATATCAATTCGCATTTTAAGACCATTATCGATTATTTTTCTCGTGAGGCCGCATCTTTTTCTTCGTCTTCTTCTCCGTCTCCTCCAATTTTTTTATGTAATGAGTCACCGGATATCCCGGCTTGTCTTATTCCTCTCGAGGAAGATAACTATTCGGATGTTCCGGATTATTTCCTTCCTCCTTTGGATGACACACATATGGATATTCCGGCGTGCTTCTTACCTCTTGAGGATGACGAGACGTCTCATAATTCTCTTTCTTTTTCCGATGACGTTGGTGATTCCATTTCAGTCTTAAATTCATCTGTTCCAAATTTTTCTATTTTTGGCGAATCTTCTTTTTCTTCTTCTTCTATTTTAGATAATTCTCCTTCTTTTATTTTAGATAATCCATCTTTAGTTCTTTCTACTCCTTCTCCCGAAATTTCACAAGATTCTCTCTCTCCTTGTGAAATTTCTGTTGATGAAATTTCTTTTTCACCTTCTTTTATTCCTCTTTCTATTTCTTCTTCTTTTATCTCTTCTTCTTTTGACGACCCCTTCTTCCCCGTTCCGCATACGGTGGAGTTCTTCAATAACTCCGTCCGTACATTCTCGGGAGTCATTCCTTTGAAGATTCCACCGCAAGTCGGTGCGATTCTTCTTTTCTTCTTTTTTTCTTATTTACTCTCCTAAGTGCATACTTAGGGAGTTACCTCTTCACTTGCTTACCATTTTTGTTAAACAAAGAGCGCTCTTGGGAGGCACCCCTTGCTTACCATTTTTGTTCTTTCTTTTTTCTTTTTATTTTGTTTTGCAGGAATAAAACCTTTGGCGATTCGTTTGGCTCCATCTTCTCTTCCTTAGGCCTGAGTCGGTTTCCAGCTCAAGCATGGGGGAGCAACATCAGCATTCGGCCTCACGAATCAGGGGAAGGCGTTTTTTTATTTTACTTTATTGCACCCCCCCCCCCCCCCTTCTTTTCTTCTTTTCTTTTTTTCCTCATACTTACTATTCAACATTGGGGACAATGTTGAACTTTAAGCATGGGGCAGTGTTTTCCCTTTCTTTTTAAGTCTTTCAAAAAACACAAAAAAATTTGAAAACAAAACAAAATAAAAAATAAAATTTATTATAGTACTATTTTGTTTCTTTAGCCTTATGAAAAAAATTCAAAAAATTTAAAAATATATATATATAATCTATTTGAAAATCAAAGTCAAAAAATTATTTTCTATCTTTATTTTTATGCGTCTTCTAGTGATGTGTATGCCCGAGCGGTTCTTTTGTCCTAGGTAGAATTTTCTTGAATAGGTTTTCTAAACTTATTAGTTTAACATATTTTAGTTTTACGATTTTCTAGTATAAACATCAGTCCTTTAAGGACTATAAATTAGCAAATTGTAGTTTTTCTTTTTATTCGGTGTTATTGCCTAGGAACGGTTGCTAAATAGCGTTATCACTTTTTCATTTAGGAATAATTCTTTCTTGGTGTCTAGAACTGGTCCCAAGCTACTCTCGAAGCATGTGCGTAGTTTTTGATTTTCACGAACTTTAGAAATGATCTAGGCCACCCTTTGCCCCGTTTGAGCCTTTTGCCCACCTAAACATTACACCATTGCAAACTATTTTGGGCCTTTCCCTTTTTCGTTGTCTAAGCTCCACTTTTCACTTTTTCACCAAAGCCAAAATGCCTAACCCTTTTTCCGCACTAAACCTTGAGCTTTATGTTTACTCATTTTTTTTGTGATGGGGTTTATGTTTGAAAAATGAAAATAAAACTGAAAGCTTACATTTGGAGCTCCCATTTAGAAAAAGTAGTACCAAAAAGAAGAAGATCATCATCAAAAAAAATTGTGTGAAATCAAAAGAAGAAAAAAATGAAATGAAGTTTATTCGTGGCCAATTATGAAAAGAAAAAAATTACATGGCCTTGTTTTTATTTTTGAAATGAAAAATGTTGTACCTCTCAATTCTTGTTTTTGTGCTCAACTTTGGTTTAGTGTGTTTAGTTTTCCTTTTTATCTTTGAATTATCACTCCTAATCATTAACCTAAACCAAATTATTACGCCTATTAAGTCCTAGTGATCTTTAGAATGTGTTACAAATCTGCGTAGTGGAGAGAGTGTGAACGGACAAGCCTATGGACACCATCATTGATGGATTTCTTTGGAGGTTATTTTGAGGTGACTTAGGGGTAGTCGCTATTTTAGCAACCTAGTAATTCGTCTAATGCACCATTTATTTAGAAACTCTATATTTTTGTTTTTCTTATTTTCCTAAACTTTTGGATGTCTTGTTTTAGGGATTTAGAAATGTGTAATCCTTCTTTATGTTTTAATAATATTTTTAGGTCTCCTCTTTTCAAGTTTTCTATTTTGGATATCTCACCTCACTAGTTGCTAGCATAGAAATTAGGATAGTTTAATTTTCCGTATTTTGGTTTTCTTAATTATGCAACTTAAAAATTATTTTCCTTTTTGTTTCCCCTCTATTTTGATTTCCATTTGCTTGAGGACAAGCAAAGCCTAAGCATGGGGGAGTTTGATAATTAGTTTTTAGTCATCGTTTTTAGGTTAGTTTATTATGTTATTTGTGTTTTTATTTTTATCTTTTGTTATATTTTATGCATGTTTTTGTTATTTTGTTATTTTCCTATTTTCAAAAACTAATGTTTTATTTTATGTTATGTTTTAGTTTTATATTTTTATATTTTCTTAACTAATGCTAATGTTTTATTTTATTTTATTTTGTAGGAATGTTGTCGCCGCCACCTTTGCATGAAGTCGTCGCGTTCGCCGTCGTGTGCCCGTCCATGCCGCCATCGTCGCGGCAACGCCATCGTCGCGCAGTCAATATTCATGCCGCAACGCCATGCTCGCCGCAACGCCCCGTCCGCGCCATTGCCGCCATCTTTGCATGAAGTCCACGCCATCACCGCATCAGTTTGAAGAATTGTAGCCGACCACCTTGACCAAGTGTAGCAGCCCGTCAACTTGTTGTTGGTGCAGCTCTTCATTAATGCAACCATGCAGCCGGTCTACCATTTAATTCAAGTCCAAAGCAGCTCCTCTAATCCATTATTCCATGCAGCCAACAAAGTGTAGTCCACGTGAAACAACCCCTTGATGCAGCTCATAAAAGTCCAGCCACCTTGCATAGCAGCTCCACTACAATCTACCCGTGAGCCTCCATTTCATTCACCAAGTATCCAGCCCAAGCCTCACATGAATGCAGCCCACTTCTTCTTTTCAATCATCAAAGTTGGCCCACTTTCTCCACTTCATTTCATCAAGAAGCCCACTTCCTTTATGTAGCAGCCCACTCCATTTCTCCCAACCGTGAGCTTCATTCATCAATGCTGCCACCTTGCATGCACTTCCTTATCAATTGACCGGCCATTCCCCCCTCTCTTCTCTCTCTCCTTTTTATTTTTTTCCACTCTTTATTTCTCATTCATCCCCTTTTTATTTTATTTTTATTTTCTATTTTTTTTATCTTTTCTTTTAAATAAAATGCATGCATGTAGCCCTTTATCTCTCCCCCTCATTTAAACCATTCATGCATTTGCCTCTCTCTCTCCTATCCTCTCTCTCCCTCATCAATATCATACATGCATCTCCCCTTCATCTTCACTTCCATCTAGAAACTTCCCCCTCTCCTATAAAAGGACCATGAGATCAAGCTTTTGGGAGGAATGGAGTGGTAGTGTAGAGAGTTAGAGAGTTAGAGAGCAAGTTCCAAGTTCTTGTAATTTCTTTCTTTTTGTCCTTTTATTTCATCTTGCAATAGCTTAGTAATTTTCATTATTGTAACTCTTTTTCAAGTTGAATGAAAATGCAAATTTCTCTTTTTCTCTATCTCTGTCTCATCTTCAACTATGCTTAGCTAATTTTGTTGGTGCCCGATCGCGATAATCTTTGCGATAAAATAACGCATCTTTTATTTTATGTTTCACTTTTGTATTTTTATTTTTGATCCAACCTTGATTTTTATCGTATCGACTCCGTATTTCATGTATACGGTAGTAGATTCCGATCTCATATTTGAGTAGCCGAGAGGCTCGTGAATGTGAAAGATCACTCAAGGAAGGAAGGAGTTGCACGCAACCCTAGAGATAGGATAACGTAAATCCTCCGGATTGGAGTCAAATCCAATAGCGCGGTTCACTTCGATAATGCGACTTTAGGCCTTTTGATTTGCAAAGAGATTTCGGTCAAAACGTCTAGAAGTTAGGAGATTTAATGCTCTAGCGAGATTATTTCTTATTTTCGGATCCGCCACGGTCTTAATAGAATTACGAATGTTAAACTAATTTATTTCGTTATTTTATTTCGAAGAGAATCGTCGATCGAGCACTCTTTTGCAATAGTTTATTTCCCGTTTAATTAGGCTTAGTTTATTTTTATTTTCAAAAACCCATATCTTTATTCGGTAGAATAATAGAATCGTTGTGAGTAATAGTACTTGCCTGCCCCGTGTTTAAATACGACCTTGATATATTTCATATCCTATGCTATATTTCGATAGGTACACTTGCCTTAATCGAGTATAGATTGGAGAACACAAATTTCTCTATCAGCGTCCTCGAGCTCTAGGTCTCCGGCCTCACCAGAGGGCTTAAGAGGACTAAGGGCGATCAATAAAGACTAGTCTTAAGTGATTTTACTTTTATATGCAAAAGTTGTAATCAACAATTATTGTGAGACTGCGCGAACTATGTATATCTAAAAAAATGAAATGAAGAAATTTTTGCGTACCCCTTTTGCATCTGTTTTTTGTGTTGAATTCTGAGAATGAATGAGCTTAATACTTACAATAAATCTGATCTCATCGATCTCACAATCATTTGATGGCATTGTTCTTACCATGCAATCACACCATAACTCCTAATGAGGTGACGTCAAAACCTCAAAATTTAAAGACAAATTGACCATCCAATTTTTAATTAGAGATGACACATATCTTCAATATACATGGTCACGTATTCTAAGGGTGCAGCTTGTATATTCGATTACAGGATTTGAACTAGATGTTGAGCTAAAACCATCAACTACATAATAAGAGAGCTCGATGACTCTTGATCGAATAACAAGTATCCTTTTACTTCAGCTCGAAAAATAAAAAAGAGCAATGTCAAAGATTGCAAACATGATCATACTAGAATGCCTTATCTTATAATATAATTCATAGGTGCTGATCTCAAATACTCAAGAATGCCCGTTGATAAAAATGCATGTGGTCTTGATGACAATTACAACGACAATTTCCCAAAGATGGCGATCTCAGATACTTGAGACCCTTTTATTAAAAAAACTTAATATTAAAGCCAAAGGCGACGGTCTCAGATGCTCCAGACTGTCCCATAATAAAATACTTATATCATAAAACATAGGCAACGGTCTTAGATATTCTAGATCGTCCCATAATAAAATACTTAATACCAAAACCACTGGTAAAACTCTCAGATGCTCCAGACCGTCCCTTAATAAAATACTTAAAACCCAAACCGCAAGCAATGGTCTCAGATTCTCCAGACTGTCACTTAATAAAATACCTGATACCAAAACTACAGGCGACAGTCTCAGATGCTCCAGACCGTCCCTTAATAAGAAACTTGATACAAAAACCAAAGGCGACGGTCTCAGAAGCTCTAGACCATCCCTTAATAAAAAAATTTGAAGCCAAAACCACATGCGAAGGTCTCAAATGCTCTAGACCATCCCTTAATAAAATACTTGATACCAAAATCACAGGAGACGGTCTAAGATGCTCCAGACCATCTCTTAATAAAAACTTGATACCAAAACCACATGTGATGGTCTTAGATGCTCTAGAGAGTCCCTTAATAAAATAAATGATACCAAAACCACAGGCGATGATCTCAGATGCTCCAGATCGTCTCTTAATAAAAAAACTTGATACCAAAACTGTAGATGATGGTCTCAGATGCTCCAAATCATCCCTTATTAAAATACTTGAAACCAAAACTATAGTCGATGGTCTCAGATGCTCCATACCATCCCTTAATAAAATACTTGATACCAAAACCACTAGTGGCGGTCTCAGATACTCCATACCATCCCTTAATAAAAAACTTGATACCAAAACCACATGCGACGGTCTCAAATGCTCCAGACCATCCCTTAATAAAATACATGATACCAAAACAACAGGCGACGGTCTCAAATGCTACAGACCGTCCCTTAATAAAAAACTTGATAGAAAAACCATAGGCAATGGTCTCAAATGCTCCAGACTATCCCTTAATAAAATAACTTATACCAAAACTACAGGCGATGGTCTCAAATGCTCCAAACCATCCCTTAATAAATACATTGATACCTAAACCACGGGAAGCTGTCTCAGATGCTCCAAACAGTCCCTTAATAAAATACATGATGCCAAAACCACAGGAGACAGTATCAAATGCTTCAAACCATCCCTTTATTAAAAAACTTGATACCAAAACCATAGGCGACGGTCTCAGATTCTTCAAACCATCCCATTATAAAATACTTGATACCAAAACCACAGACGACGGTCTCAAATGCTCTAGACCATCCCTTAATAAAAAATTTGACAACCCAAAAAACAATCAAAGGAGAACTGGGATGTACAGGCTATAATGACCAGTTGGGCAGGTGGGTACTAAAGAGTTGTCTTATTGATTTCCTCAGAAAGGTCATCGAAGTAGTTGACAGCCCCTTTAACAAAATATACCCAACTCAAAGAAACAACCTAATGAGAATCGAGAGTTACAGGTTATGATGACCAGTTGGGCAGGTGGGTACTGAAGAGTTGGCACATTGCTTTCCTCATAAAGGTCATCAAAGTTGTAGACAATATCTGAAAGCACGATAGAGATGGACATTCAACTAGACTCCCTTGATACATAGGTGTGTTAGATGTCTGCATGGATCCGGAATCCTAAAGATCCTCCGCATGAGCTTGGTGAGCCACTACTACACAAATGCGAAATCTCCCAGCTATCCGTGGTCATTGTAGGTTTTACAACTCAAGTTACAAGTCATGGGGGATGTAAGTAGGATCCGACAATATCTTACTTTGTGCGAGTTGGCCTCGCAAATAATTTTAATCAATAGTTTCCTCACAAAACACAGAGAAAAGTGTCAGTAATCGCATTGATAGAATGTTTACTAAAAAATCTAATGAAAGAACTATCAAGAGAAAAAACATTTTAAATCATCTCCACTCCAAGTGTGAGATATTTCCTCCACTTTATAGGTTTGATGTTGATAAGCACCATTTTTGAGTACTTCTTTAGCGATGAATGGTCCTGCCCAATTAGGACTCAGCTTTTCTACTGAACCAGACCTTGTTGCTACATCTACATTCTTTAGAACTAAATAACCAACGACAAACTCCTTTATCCTGACATTTTATCAAAATATTTTTCCATTCTTCATTTCACTTCTTCTTGTCTGATTGTCGTTGTATCTCTTAGTTCTTTGATGAGATCGAGACTACACTTTAGCTCTTCATCATTCGCTTCCATCCAACAAACTTTGTTCTTCTTTGATAATAAGACCCTTGGAATCATCACCTCAAATTCAATTGGAATGAGAGCATCCGAACCATTAGAGAATTTAAAAGGAATTTCACCAATATTTGAATTTCTTAAAGCCCAGAACACTAAAGACAACTGATCTGCCCAATTACCACAAAGAGTTTTAACTTTCTTCAATAGGAGATTTGAGACCAAATTGTTTGCTACTTCCACCTACACATTGCTTCACGGATGGTGTACCAAAGCAAATCGTAGCTCGGTTCCTATTTGACCATAAAAATTTATCAGGTCAGAATTATTAAATTGAGGACCGTTATCAGTGATTACGGCCATTTAAACTCTGTGCCTGCACACGATTTCACCCCATATGAAGTTTTCACGATCTGCATGGTAGTTGTCTCCAATGCCTTTGCTTCAATCCACACTCTAAAATATTTAATCATTACACGAATAAAACGTTGTTGCCAACCAGCCATATGAAAAGGACTGATAAGATCCATCCCCCAAACTGCAAATGGCCATGGAGTTGCTATCGACCTGAGCTGCTGAGTTGGTTGATGTTGCAACGGAGCAAATTTTTGACATTGCACACGTCTCTTTGCAAACTTTTCAATGTCTTTCCACAATTGAGGCCAAAAATATCCTTGTCTCTGAATTATTTTCTCCCGGGTTCTAGCACCTGAATGACTGCCACATTCTCCTAAATGAATTTCATGGAGTACAACTGGAATCTCTTTCTCAGAAACAAACCTTACTAGTGGTGAGAGAAAAGATTTTCCCTATAAGACTCCTATGACGGGATAGTAATGAGTTGTCTTTAACTTAAACATCTTCTTTTTTTTTATAGATGAATGAAATTCCCTGATTGAGAGATAGAGGTTGAATGTATCTACCCAAGATGGATGTTGAACTATTTGCATGACCTCACCCTCTTCAATAGCTGGGTGAAATAATTCTGAAGTAGTTCCTCCTGAAAGAAGACCAAACTTTTTCAGATCATCTTCCTCTGTGTTTTCTGAATGAGGGATGTGCTGGATAGTGAAACTTTTGACTTGCCGATCTCAATTATTACTAGCATATGGTATTGCTATAGAGTGGAATCTATAGTTTCATAAGTTCCATTTACATGGGAAGCCATTACTAGTGAATCAGTTTTCACTTCTACATCCTCAATACACGACTCTCTTGCGAATCGGAGACCTGCAAGCAACTCTTCATATTCTGCTCGATTATTTGTAGTGGGCAAGTAGAATTTCAATGCTTGATCCAATATGACACCTTTGGGATTACTTAGAACAACTCCTGCTCCTGAGGAGTTTCTACGTGAAGCCCCGTGAACAAAAACTGCCCAAGCTATAGGTTCTCTAACCACTTTTTTTGAACTGCTTTCTGTTGTCTCGATCATAAAATCTACCAACATTTGAGCTTTGATTTCCATCCTAGGCACATATGAGATGTTGAATTCACTAAGCTCTATTGCCGACTTTGCTAACCATCCCAAATGTTCTGGCTTTTCTAGGACATTCTTTAATGGTAGGTCAGTTACTACCTGAGTAGAATAAGCCTGGAAATATGGTCGAAGCCTGCGTGCTGAGGTGACAAGCATTAATGCTAGCTTCTCAAGAACTGGGTATCAAGTTGTTGTATCTTTAAGTATTCTGCTAATATAATAAACTGGAAATTGTCTTTTCTTCTCTTCTCTGACCAAAACTTTGCGTATTGCATCAGAACCAAACTCCAAGGTAATGGAAAAGATCCTCGCCTTCTCGAGGGCTTTGAAGCAACAGAGTTTATTGGGAAAACACCCGATTGATTTACCTTACAAATTCTGTAAAAATGATTTCATTCTCTAGGATTTATTACTCATGTTGTATAGTGAGGGTAATTTGGTCTTTAGATATCTTAGGTTGTCATATCCCCCTAAGTGTGTCAAAATCTAGTCAAAAGGAGGTCAAAAATCAGTTGAGTTAAACTTGCATCGAATCGATGCAACTTTGATTAAAAGTCGAAGCAACTTCGAATAGAAGTAGAAGTAATTTAGACTGGCAGACATTTGGTTGGTAGTCAATGCAATGTCGACTAGATGTTGATGCAGAAGGCAGAAGTCGATGAATACCTTCTTTCAAGATGAAGTCAACGCAACATCGATTAGTATTCTTCGCAGAAGCCATAAGTTGAAGTCCAGGAATACGTCGATAAGGAATCGATGCAACGTCGAGTATTTAACCAAGTTGACAGAACTTCAAATCTGAGGTAGATCTCGACGCATCTTCTTCTAGAAGTTGATGTAGCGTCGAATAAAACCCAGAATGGAAAATTCAGAAGATCTATCAAGTGTTATTTGAAGAAGGTTAATATGGTATTCTATTTGAATCTTTAGATTTGTTGAAAGAGAGCCTAAGGAAAGAGTTCTCCACCTAATTTCAGAAGAATATTCATGGAAGAAATTTGAAGAGGTTGTTGAGATTTATGAAGACAAATACAAAAAGTATTATTTCATTCTTTCTAAATATAACTTTCCCTATTAAGAAAAATTTGAAATCTCTCGGAGATTCATATACTCCGATTTTAGGAAGAGATCAGATAGAAGATTACACAATACAATAATGAAAAGATATACAGTGCTCTTCATCTCCTCCATTCTTCTTCTCAATCTCTATCTTTCTGAAACAACAGTTCTTCTTCTCTCTGCTTCTTCACTACTGCTAATACTGCTAAATAATCTGGAAGACTGGATATAAGCATATTATCCTTGCTCTTTCTTCTAAGCAAGGATTCATCATTTTGAAAAGATACAGAACACATAGTGCCTAGAATCCTCAGAGAACTTCTGTTGATAGAGGATTCAATTCAAAAGATTATTCTTTTTCTTTTATTCTTTCTATTACTCTGTACTTTTCAATTATGTAAACTGAGTAAAGAGTTTTAAGAATCCCTCTTCAAAGGATTCAGTATTGGTTCAAGATCTAATTATCAAAAGTTCTGGATTTGGATCTAAGAGTCTCCTTATCAAAAGACTCAGTCCCTAGTTCTAAGAGTATCCTTGTCAAAATACTTAGGCACTATGATTGTTTTTGTGTCTTTTGTGTATGTGCATTTTTTTGTGATTGTATCTTATCTATTTTTATTATTCTGTGATTTCTTTAATTTTAGTTGGGATCTCGGGCGCTTAAAATTAGACTTAACTTTCTACGCACTTCTTAGTATAAGTTTAAAAATCTCTATTCTCCCCTCCCCCCCCCCCCCCCCCCCCCCCCTCTAGAGAATTCTTAGGGGAGCTACTGTGCACTTTCAGTTGGTATCATAGGGAGGTTGATCAGAAAAAGTCTAACACCTTGATCAAAAGATCTTTTCATTCATATTTTTATATTTCAAAATTATTTTAAGAAAATGAGCTCTAAGGACAATGCATCCACTAGACCACCAGTGTGTAAGTTGGACAAGTTTAGACTCTGGAAGACAAGAATTAAACTTTATATGAATTTTATTGATGAGGACATCTTTAATGTTGTGTTGATAAGTCCCCCAATGCCTTATTGAAAGGATGCTAGTGGAACCTCAACACAAGAACTGGTTCCCAGATCTGAGTGGAATGAAGCTAAGAAGAAAGTAAAGGCCTATGATGATAAGACTAAGAATATACATCAACTATGTCAGATTACATATTTCAGAATGTAGCTGAATGTCAATCTGCAAAAGAAATCTGGGATTCACTATCCAGATTAGTTAAAGGAAGTTCTAATTAAAGGAAGGACAGGAAGTCTCTTCTAATATCCTAATATGATAACTTTCAAAAGAAGCTAGAAGAAAATATGGCTGAAATGTATGTCAGATTCAGCCTCATTATGAGTGAATTAAAAGGCTTGGACAAGGAAATTTCACTCACTGAAATTAATGATATGCTTCTCATGTGCTTCCCTAGCACATGGGACTCAAGGATTTGGGCCATAAGGGAATCAAGATGTCATAAGGAGATATCAACAGATGCTCTTCTTTAGAAGCTGAATTCCTAAGAATTACTGCTAAAAAGCATGGCTGAAACAGAAGCCAGAGAAAAATCTTCAACTCATTCAAGAGGAAGAACAATTTCTCTAAAAGCTTCTGAAACTGAACCATCAACTTCAGAAGAAGTGATGTTCAATCTTCTAGCCAGATTATTCAAAAAGTGGGTCAGAAGTGAAGAATCTAGGAGGTGAGATAGAAGTTCTAACAAGCCAAAGTATGATAAGACGCCCAACAAGCAGATTATATGCTTTGCATGTAGGAATCAAGGGAACATTGCAACTGAGTTCCCTGATCTTCAGAAGGAGAAATCTTATAGAAAGGATCATAAAAATCAGACATCAAAAAGAAATGATAAGAAGAAAGGAAGAGGTTTCATAGCAGAAACCTGAAGTGACACAGAATCTGAGTCAAGTTCCTCATCTAAAAGTGAGGAAGAATTTGATATTAATGAAGCCTGCCTAATGGCATTGGAGGCTTTCTCAGATGTTGAAGAATATCAGGTATCATACTTTGATAGTTTTGATTTTTCATCAAATATTTTAAAATTTGTTTTAAAGAATTATGTAATGATCATTTAGAGGCTCAGAAAGTGATTAGAACACTTAAAAAGAATTATAAGACAATATGGAAGAAAATGCATATTTTAATAATTCTGAATTAAGAAATGAAATATCTCAGATGCAAAAGGAAATAGATAGATTAAATGTTGAAAAAAAAATCCATAAGAGAAGAGCTTATAAAGGCAAAAGCCTTTGAACACTCATTAAATGGTAAGAGTGAACAATTGAAACAAATCTTAGATAATCTTTCAATATGGTTCAAAAACCTAGGTTTAGGTGCAGGCCAATCAACTAGTACTGAATCTTTAAGCAAACCTACTTGGAAGCGCCCCATAGTATTTGTTAGGGCAGATAATCATCAACCTAATGAAGAACAACCATCTGATCACCTCAATAAAATCACAACCTTCAACATAGGTAGTGAAACAAATTATAAGAGTGTTTTAAATAGTTGTCCTAAAGATAAACACAAACTAAAATCAACATTTTAAGAAAATAAGAAAGATACGTCGATTTTCATGCGACGCAACCTTAAGGATGCATCGACTGCTTATCCACGCAGACATAAAATTGCATCAAATTTTACTCAAAGTAATTACACAGCAGCTTCGACTAGCACTCATTGCAACCATGAAGATGCGTCGATATCAACTCAACGCAGAAGTCAAAAATCTAAAATCAAAAGAACGATCATCATGCATTCTACTTATTTATTGTACAGAGATAAACTTTATGTAAATTTTCAGTATCAAGTTAACATTTCATGGTTTGATAGACCAATTCTCTTCCATCCAAAAGGGTATAATGAAACGTCATTCTAATTTTTCATATCACCATACAAAGATAGAAGCAAGGGCCCAAGGCAAACTAGGTCCTCTCCAATGTTTGAATTTCATGTGCAGGTAAACTTAGGGTCAATCTCTCAGAGACGGTGTAGAATAAAAGAAAGGAACCTTTTAATGGGTATCTATTGATAATCAATAGGAAAACACACATTTCTTAATCAAGGCTCTAAACATGCTTGATTGAGCTTTCTAGTTCACACATATTATTTAGTAAACCCTATTTTCCATTGAAAAGATATTGCTAGGAAAACCGCAAAGATTTAAGAAAAATACAAATGTTTATTAAGAGTTGCGTCGAATAGAATTCGACAAACTGTTGATTTCTACTCGAAGCCATCTTTGAGAGTTATCTGAGATAGTTAATTTGAATAGCGCTCGCCTTAGCATAGAATTCATATCGACGCATGCATTGACTCAATAATTGCTACATTTACTCGAATTGACGTTGATTATCGATCGACGCAACGTCGACATTTCGAGGGCACGCAATATTTACTTCTAGAAGCTACTTCAACCAATTTGGTGCGTTACATCTATGTCTTTTCGACGTTGCTTCAAGTAAAACCCTAAGCTACGATGAATCATCTTCTCAAAGCAACATGGCCGTTAGAGTTTTTCACCCTTTCAAATTTTCTCTCTTTTGCTCTCTTGCTTCCTAGTTCCCCTTCTTTCTTCATCTCTAGTTTTTGTAGGTACACTCAATGGTGGCTCCGAAAGTCAATTCAGGTTTTGATGCCGACATTGAATCATTCAAGCCACTGCTGATAACTTCAAGGGGATCTTATCCCTTTTCCAAACCGTTGGACTCATCAAGTTAATCTCCACTAGAAGCAAGATCTATGATATAGAATTAACACAGAAAAAATACACTATTCATATTGATGAGGATGGGTCTCTTTGAGGGAGAATCTCTGATAATGACACCCACATCACATAGGAAACCCTGAATTTCACATTTGATCTACCAGCATGTGAGGATTCAACGAATCTATCAGCATAAGAAACAAAATAAGCTCTGTAGACCATGAATTTCAACAACGACAAAGCAACTAATCTGAAGAAGAATGATCTTTCCAAGGAATACCAATTTCTGGCCGACATAGTAGGTAAAGTCTTACTATGCAAAATCATGCTCATGATGTCATTCCAAAACAGCAATTGCAAATAATGGAGATTTTAGTTCTGAATACAAGAATCAACTGGGGAGATGCTTACTAAAACTGATTGGTCATAAATAGGCCCTCAAAGAGAATGCCTACATGCAAATCATGAGTCAGGTGTTATATCACCACTCTCCAGTGTTGTGCAGATCTAAAGGAGTGATCATTCCTCCTAGAAAAAGAATAATTATTAGGATTTTCTTATAGTGGACTAGAAAAATTCTGAAGCCATCTCAAATTCCTCAATCTCCTCCCCCTTCTCTAGTTGTTGATGACCAAGGAGCATCCATACCAGATACACTAGCCGATTTTCAACTAGACCAGACCCATCATCAACAACCATTATTTGATGTTTTTACCAAACCTACTCTTGCAGTACCTCATTTTGATTCTATAGAACAAGCTTCTCCACCACCTTCTTCCTCCCATGTAGCCTCATCTATTGATATAAATTATGCAATAGCTGGAGCAGTGGATCTAGCCGCTGGAACCTTTTCTGAGCTTCTACAGATGTATGTCAGGAAGATTTAAAGCAAATATTCTCAAATGGAGATTTAAATGAAAGAAACAAAATAGTCCTTACAGACAATCAACACACTGATATCTTCCTCCAAAATAACAAGATCTTTCTTAACCTTACTATTCAGTAAGTTTCAGAAGGGGGAGATTAATCAAGAGGAGGAAGTTCCTGCCCAGATCTTTGAGTGCCTACACAGATATAGGGGAGCTTCCTACACAGTAGCTGCATGCACAAACCCAGGGGAGCCTCTCATAGCTTATGAACAAATTCAACCGATACTTACAATTGCTCATGAAGCTCTGCTCATAGTTGACTATGTTTCATCAATTTAGGGGGGAGCTTCAAGATGATACAGAAAAATGCTGACAAGATTCCTGAGGAGGAGGAGAAGACACTCCAATTTCCACAAAGAAATGTGCCAATACAATATATTTCTTGAAAAAGAAAAGCTTCTCCTAAAGACAAAAATCAATCACAGTCAGGTGAGAAGAAATTGTAAATTTGCACTAATAATCTTCAATACATATAATTGATAAACAGTTATGGTGGACACAAATATTTATTATTCAGAAGTTCTTCAAATACCCTCTCAGTTTACGATAATGTCTTTCTCAAACATCTGCGTGCTTTTATATGTATTCTTTCATTTTCAATATGTTGAAATAACTTAAGACTCTATAAAATTTGTTAAGTTAAATAGGAGGAGATTGCTGGGAAAAACACCCTCATGATTTACCTTACAAATTCTGTAAAAGTGATTTCATTCTCTAGGATTTATTACTCATGTTGTATAGTGAGTGTAATTTGGTCATTAGATATCCCAGGAGGTGATATCCACCTAGGTGTGTCAAAACCGAGTCAATAAGAGGTCAAAAATCGGTTGAGTTAAACTTACATCGAATAGTAGTCGACCTAACTTCAATTTAAAGTCGATGCAACTTCGAATAGAAGTAGAAGTAACTCAGACTGGTAGTTGACGTTTCATTTGATTGGTAGTCGATGTAATGTCGACTAGAAATCTACGTAGAAGGCAGAAGATGATACATACATTCTTTCAAGATGAAGACAACGCAACATCGATTAGTATTCGACGCAGAAGCCAGAAGCTGAATTACATAGATACGTCGATAAGGAATCGATGCAACATCGAGTATTTAACCAAGTCGGCAGAACTTTAAATTTAAGGCAGATCTCGATGCGACTTCTTCTAGAAGTCGACGTAGCATCAAATTAAACCCAGAATGGAAAATGCAGAAGATCTATCTTGAGTTATTTGAAGAAGTTAATATGGTATTTTTTGAATCTTTAGAGTTGTTGGAAGAGAGCCTAAAGAAAGAATTTTCACCTAATTTTAGAAGAATATTTATGGAAGAAATTTGAAAAGGTTGTCGAGATTTATGAAGACAAATACAGAAGAATATTATTTCATTCTTTCTAAAGATAGCTTTCCAAATTAAGAAGAATTCGAAATCTCTCAGAAATTCATATACTCTTATTTCAAGAGGAGATCAGATAGAAGATTACACACTACAAAAAAGAAAAGATATACATCTGCTCTTTGTCTCCTCCATTCTTCTTCTCAATCTCTGTCTTTCTGAAATAGCAGTTCTTCTTCTCTCTGATTCTTCAATGAAGATGATACTGCAGAACAATCTGGAAGACTTGATATAAGCATATAATCCTTGCTCTTTCTTCTAAGCAAGGATTCATCATTTTGAAAAGATCCAAAAAACATAGTGCCTAGAATCCTCAGAGATCTTCTAATGATAGAGAATTCAATTCAGAAGATTATTCTTCATCTTCTATTCTTTCTCTTACTCTCTACTTCTCAATTCTATAAACTAAGTAAAGAGCTTTAAGAATCCCTCTTCAAAGGATTCAATTTTAGTTCAAGATCTTCTTATCAAAAGATCTGGATTTGGTGCAAAGAGTCTCCTTATAAAAAGACTCAGTCTCTGGTTCTAAGGGCCTCCTTATCAAAATACTCAGTGGTTCTAAGATCCTCCTAATTGTTTAACCAAAAATTAACGATCCCTCCAAAATGACTGATCTAAGTGCCCAACGATTGAATATTTTTACCAACCACAGGAGTCGAGGGGCCAAAATAATGACTATTGAGATGCCACCTCAATCAGTTATTTGCTTCACCGATCTTCGATGAGTGCCCAACGATGTAGAAGGAGACCTCAACATCCTTGAGCGGTCTCGGCAGTCTTAGTAGCTACTGCCCAGCGGTAAGACCTTCCATCGACGATAGCTCAGCTAAGAGATTTGTCTCATGGTCGTCTTAGCATGTCCTGGGCAGTCTCAGCATGCCTCGAGCAGTCTCAGCTTATGCTTGGCAGTCTCAGCTTGTTCCTGAGTGTCTCAACTTGTTCCTAGCAGTCTCAGCTTGTTCCTGACAGTCTCATCTTGTGCCTGGCATTCTCAGCTTATTCCTGAAGGTCTCATCTTGTGCCTGATAGTCTCAGCTTGTGCCTGACGGTCTCAGCTTGTGTCTGGCGGTCTCAGCTTATGCATGGTGGTCTCAGATTTGTCCTGATGGTCTCAGCTTGTTCCTGACGGTCTCATCTTATGCCTGGCGGTCTCAGCTTGTTCCTGACGGTCTCAGCTTGTTTTTGGAAGTTTCAGCTTGTTCCTTATGGTCTCAGCTAAACCGGGCAGCTCGTTATTTTTAGAACTGCCCATTTGTGCAGGCCCTCGCATTTATAAATAGAGGGGGGGGGGGGGTACTCAGAAATGGGGGACTTTTGGAAGATTCTAGCCTCTAGCTTATGGCCTGAGCGGTCTCAAATTTTGTGACCGCGGCGAACTCAAGCCTCTTCCAGTCGACCTCAAGCCACTTCCAAGCGACCTCAAGCATCTTCCAGGAAACTTCAGCACCTTCCATGCAGTCTAAAGCCTCTTTCAGGTGACCTCAACCTCTTCCAAGCAATCTTAGGCCTCTTCCAGGTGACCTCAGGTGGTCTCAGAAGCTACCGCCCGGTGGTAAGACTTTCCGCTGGCGTTTGCTCCTGGAGGTTTCCATTAGATCCCATCGACCTCATCAACCTTCTCCCTGATCGCCAACTCCTTTCTTCAAGTTCATTATATCTGAATGTAACATCAGTTGTAATACAGTTTTTAAATCAATAGCATTGCCTGCCGTAAGAGAGGCATTCGCCGCAACGGGTAGATCTGGTCTCGCAGCTTGCTCACGGCTATCTCTTTTCTTCCTCTCTCACTCCTTCACTCGTGCGTCAAAGTAACTGACTACTCAACATTTACCCCAATCATCCTTCAGCTTGAGCAGGTGTGGACTTAGTACATTTTTGGTGCCAACAGAACAGACAAGTGACCTTAAGATTTTGAGTAGTCGTCGAACAAGCAGTCAAAATTGGAGATGTCAGAGGCTCAAGCTATTTAAAATGGTGTACTTACTCTGGAAGCTCTTAAGCTTCGCATAGAGCATCGCCTGGATAAATTTTGCTGAGAGACTGCTCAGCTGCTGGAGTAGTCTCTTCAGTAGTTGGATGCGATTAACCAAGCTCTAATCACCATCACTCAGCAGCTACCTCCTCAAGCCGCAGCAACTGCAACTCCTTTTCCTGCTTCTTATCTCCCAACTCCTCCCTTTCTAGTTGATGAGGAAGAGCGGTCTCCCTTCTCTAATAGAATTGGTTGGGAGCCAATTCCCAATTACTTTAGGAAGCCTCATTTGCCAGTCTTCTCTGGAGGAGAAGACACTGTCAACCATCTTCAAGTTTTTGAATCTGCTATCTCTTTGACAATTGTCTCAGATGGAATCAAGTGCATATTATTAGCTACATCCTTCAGCTGTCAAGCTAGAGAATGATTTTACAAGATGCCACCTCAATCAGTTATTTGCTTCGCCGATCTTCGAAGAAAACTTCTCTTGAGGGTTGCTTCCTCATGGAAGCGGAAGAGAGGCCCAGCAGCTCTCTTTTAGATTAAGCAATGGGATAATGAAACTGTTGCTCACTTCGTTGACGTCAACCAAAATGTACCCAAGTATTATGGACATCTTATCATCATTGTAAATCAATTTATTGAAGCAAAGGTAGTAAATCCTAACTTCGTCTCTTCTCTAAATCAGATGACCCAACAATGGCAAAGGAACTCTTATTATCAACATCTGTCTTCGTCACAAAATATTCCGCAAGATAAAGACTTCAAATCTTACTCCTTTCCTCAGAATATATCTACTCAACTTCCGCAGCAAGATGCATCACCTGAATTTCTAGAAACTTGTCCTATTCAGTCTTATAAACCATGAACACTTGAATTCAAAAATTATCAAGAAGAATATACTAAGATGAATGATCCCATAGAAAAATTTCTCGCCCTATGAGATCAAAAGCTAAGAATCGTCATGGTGAACTCTTCTACAGATATCACTTAGACATTGGTCATGATACATAATATTGCCGAGCTCTTTGAAAACTGGTAGATGAACTATGGAAAGCAGGAAAATTATCGGATTATCTTGCTCAATAATCTGATGATCTTTCCGCCACCAGAAGAAAAGTTACGAGCAAAGAATTTCTCATTCAATAAAAGAAGCACATGGAGTAGAGATGAGAAAGAATGTCACTTTATTTCTTATTTCATATAACTCCCATTTGCTTGGAGTTTTCTGCATCCTTCCTTTTCTAGCTTTACTTGTAAAAAGTATAGCAGTAATTCAGGTTCTACCAGCAGCAATCATCGCAAAGACTTTCTCAACAATCAGATATACTATTCTTAAAAATATCATCTGGATTTATCTTACAAATTATGTAAAAGTGATTTCATCATTTTGGATTCATTACCCATGTTGTATAGTGGGGGTAATAGGGTAATCAGATGTCCTAGGATGTCACACTCGCGTTAGGTTGTCAAAGACCAGTCAAAAAGAGTGCAGAAATTCAATTGAGTTAATTCTTCATCGATAAGAAGTCGACGTAGCTTCGACTTCAAGTCGAAGTAACCTCGAATAAAAGTAAGGATAACTCAGACAGGTAGTTAATGCATCAGTTGAAGTTGACGCAATGTCAAAATGTATACGACGCAGAAGGCATAGTCAGTCAAACCAATATTGAAGTCGATACAACTTTGAATTACATTCAACGCAGAAGGAAGAGCTCAGAGTCAAGGTCTTCATCTTGACGGATACGTCGATAAGGACTCCACACATAGTCGTATCAAAGTTTATTTCAAAGCTGAGTAAGATTGTGAAGCATCTTCTATTAGAACTTAGAGGTGCGACGATAATAAGGAAAATGTATTCGATGCAACATCGAATAAAGAAAACAAAACCTAAAGAAGGCTTTGTGAGTGACGAACTTCTCCCCTTGAGAATGCAGGGGAGCAGTGGATGGGGGTCGCGCGGTTAGGAATGTTACCGGTGGCCAGATGATCAGGGGTTGCGACATGATCGTCTTGATGCATCTGCCTCTGGGAGAGGGCAGACATCGACTGGTTCATGGATTCAAACTATCGAGCGGTCTCCTGACGATCTCGGACGGCCTCGTGGAGAGCCTGAGCAGCCTCTTGGCAAGCTTACGCGAGATGGTGCTCGACGCGAAGCTATAGGGCTTCCAAGGAGTTCGCGCCACCTGAAGGCTGGCCGCTGGCGAGCTGACTGAGAGAAAACTCATGGTCTGACATTTTTCTTGTCTGCTGATTTCACATGGACACTTCATATTTGAAGGTCGCATGTTCGTTCTGTTGGCACAAAAAATGTACCTCCAAACGTTCTGTTGACACAAAAAATGCAACTTTAAAACTCACACTAAAAAGAGAGAGGGGAAGACTACAGAGTGCAGGATACTTGAGAGAAAAAACCAGAGAGGAGATCTTTGAGGAAGAAGATGCTTCGATTGATCTTAAAAAGGTTATAGGAGGGGGGTCTAAAACAGGTAAGGATGAGAGGTAGAAAAATGACAGATTTCGAGACCACTTGCACAAGTCATAAGCTGGAGGCTCGAAGAAAAAGTCATTTTTCTGGTACCCATACCACTCTATTTATAGACGTGGAGGCTGTCCAAATGGGCAGATCCAAAAATTACAGGTTGCGCGGGGTACTGGAGAACTGGGGCAGAGATCAGGGTGCAAATAACAAAAAGAAGACAAAACCTCAGACCGCATTGCCTGGTGGTCTCCCAAGAGCATGGCCACCTTTGCCTTAGAAGAAAAGCTGGAGACGAGGTAGGCGGTTTGCACAGTCTCCAAGAATGGAGACGGTTGGAACTGACCATTCTAACCGGAAAAGAGAGGTCACGAGCTTCCGGGCAAACATTGATACACATGCTGCCTCTACCTCCAATTCTACACCTTCTCTTGGCATTGATCAAGCAATTACTAAAGCAGTGGGTCTGGCCACTAGAAATTTTGATGATCTATTAAAGAGTCAATAAAGGAGATTTCAAAGAAAGTACTCTCAGATGGAGAAAGAGCTGAAAGATTCAAGGGAAGCAATTTAGGCAATCAAGCAATTGATGTCCTCCTCCCATATCACAAAATCGTTCTTAACCTTCCTTGTCTGCAAGGTTCAGAAGGGGCAGAATGTTCAAGAGAAGGAAATGCTTGCCCAAGAAGAGGAGATTGGCCAGGAGAAGGAAAAGCTTGTACAGGAACCCGAGAATGCTCATGATTAACTTTTGATTCCTCAAGAAGATGAAATTATTACTGATCCAGAGAGGCCTTCATCAATCCATGGGGATCCCCTCACAACCAATGAACATATCATAGAAGATGTCACCAAGATTGCTCAAGAGGCTGCCTAGATAGCTGAAGATGTTGCATTATTTCACGGGGAGCCTCACAAAGAAGATGATAAGACTATTGAAGATGAGGATGAGCCTCTTGTATTTCCACCAAGAAAAGTAACACCACAGGTCTTCTCCATAAAAAGAAAAACCTCTCCAAAAGAATAGAGAAAATCAGGTAATCAGAAAAAGAACAATTACTTTTAGAAATTCTTAGTAAACATATTTGAGATACAGCTATGGTAGATAATCTGATCTATTACAATTGGAAGTTTCTCATAACATTTTAGTCTCTGTCTCTATGAAATGATGTCATTCTATTGTAGTATACTTGTATGTACTCTGCTTTATTTTTTAGTATGATTGAAATCACTTAAAATTTTTGTAAGTTTTGTCAAGATAAATATGGGGATTGTTGGGAAAAACATCCTCTAGATTTATCTTACAATATTTGTAAAAGTAATTTCGTCATCTAGGATTCATTACCCATATTGTATAGTTATGGTAATATGGTCATTAGATGTCCTGGGATGTCACACTCACATTAGGGTGTTAATGACCAGTCCAAAAGAGTGCGGAAATTCAGTTGAGTTAATTCCGCGTCACCTAGAAGTCGACGCAGCTTCGACTTCAAGTCAAAGTAACTTCGAATAGAAGTAAGGATAACACAGAATGGTATTCAATGCATTAGTTTAAGTCAATGCAATGTCAAAATGTACTCTGAAAGTGAGGTTTAGATCTTATATTTACTCTAGAGGGGGTGAATATAGTATTAAAAAATTTTAACTTATTTTTATAGCGGAATTAAAATAATGATATTTATATGTGTAACAGAGTGAGTATAAAAACAAAATAAAGATCACAGCACAGTACAAAAAATAAACACAATCACAGAAGATACAAGGATCTATAGTATTTTTCCAATCAAACTGGGTACATCTACTTTTCTACCACCCTTGGTAGGAATCCACTAAGTTTTTGATCAGGTGCCCTATCACCAATGGGATTTTTGATCAGGTGCCCAAACACCAATGAGCTTTTGATCAGGTGCTCAAACCAAATAACAGGTTTTTGATCAGGTGCCCTGCCACAAAATGTTAACTTTTGAAAGGAGTTAGAACCCTGTACAAGATGGGATAAAAGGGTAAATAAAAATGTTTATGAGATTCTTCTCTATCAACAAGCTGAGAGAAGATTAGTGGACTGTTGATGTAAAGCTCCCCCTATCTAATAGAAATTCTTGATAGTTAATGGATGGAACTTTCTCTTGGATGTAGAAAGTCTTCCTTGATAGCAGATGAATCTGAGAGACAATGTTTCTCAGATTATTGTTGCTCTTTGAAGATTAAGAACTAGTAGCTAAAAACTGAGAGAAGATTGTTGATGTTCTCAGCGAATGAAAGCTTGCTGCTGTAGAAGATGATGATTTTCGTCACTAAGAGTATTTCATTGGGTATATCCCTTTTCTTCTCTATACTCTATTATATCTTCTTGTTATCTTCTATATCTCTTTTTCCTTGGATATGTGACTGATTTGAAAATCAAATCTTCTAAATAAGGAATAAAATATTCTGAAATGATTATTCTTGGAACTGCAATCTTATTCAGCACAAATCTTTAATTATTTTTCCTTTTCCATTAAAGTATCCTTTTCCAATATATGTAACTGCTATATTCTCGAAAGAAGAGAATAGAAAGTAATAAATAAAAGGAAAGATTAAATCTTGACTTATCTGACAAATGAATAAGTCCAAATAGAATTGAATAAATCCATTGCTGATAGTCGATCTGAGTTCAGAGAAAATAGATAACTGGTCCTTCAGAAATTGGTCAAGCTGAAGAGAAAATACATCGAGCAGAAAACTGAGTTTGTCGATCTCAATCTGGAGTTCATCGAACTGAGAGATAATCTAACAAACTGGCTGAAAGAACTGAATTCATCGAGCTGAGGAACAAGTTCGTCGAACTGAAACATGACGTTCGTCGAACCTAGGAAGGACTTCGTCGAACGCAGAATGATGTTCCTCGAACGCAGAAACTTGGAATTTTTTCCTAAGTCCTAGCTAACTAAAACAGCCTTAAGACTTGACCCTTAGACTATACAATGGGGTCAACAGAGTCCTAGTCAACAGATAGTGATCCTATCCCAAATCAGTAATAGGGTTGTTCCAACATACTCGACACAGAAGGTAGAGTCAGTCAAAGCAACATTGAAGTCGACGCAACTTCGAATTACATTCGACGTAGAAGGAAGAGCTCAGAGTTTAGGCCTTCATCTTGATGGATACGTCGATAAGGACTGATGCAATGTCGATATCAATGTTTATTTCAAAGCTGAGGAAGATTTTGAAGTCGCTTCTATTAGAACTCAGAGTTGTGTCGATAAGAAGGCAAATATATTCAAAGAAACATCGAATACTGACACAGAATTATAATACTTCATGTATTCTATTCTGAAGCTCATTCAGAGGATATAAATGGAAGTTATTTGAATTCCAACGGGTCATCCAAAATCAAGAATGGAAAGAAGAAGTCCAGAGATACAACAAAGATAAATTTGGATGTTATTCAAAAAGGTTTGGACGGGCTGCCAACAGAAATGAAAAGAGAATAATACTACCTCTTGGATATTATTTCTAGGGAAATATCAAAAGAGGAAAGGAATTTATCATGATTTGACAGAAGAATAAGGAGACAGGGGAAGAGAGAAAATAGCAACAGTCTTAGAGATTTTGATAAGGCTTCTTCTTCTTCCCTCTTCCACCATACAAGCAGAGATACAACAATATACAAAAATAGATTTCTGCTACTTGTTCCTTCTCTCTACTGCAACAAACTGAAAGCACATGACAAAAGCTTAACAATCATTTTCTTCTTCATACAAAGGATTAATCATATACAAGATCTAGTTATCTAGAAATGCCTAAAATCCTCAGAGAAATTTGCTGGAAGAAGATTCAAATCAGAAGACATATTCAACTTCTCTGCTCTTACTCTTTCTTTCACTTTCTGTAAATTGAGTAAAGAGTCCTTAGAAGCCCTCTTCAAAAGATTTAGTGGTTCAAGATTTCCTTATCAAAAGATCTAGCTTGAATCTAAGAGTCTCCTAAAGAAAACACTTAGACCTTGGTTCTAAGAGTTTCTTAAAAGTGCACAATGTAACATCTGAGTATTCTTTAGAGGGGGGTTGAATAGGGAGTTAAAACTTTTAAACTAAACATGCACACATAATAAAACTTCTAACAACTATGCAATCAGAAAAAACCAAGCACAGAATAAATTTAAACACATAGTGCAAAAAAAATAAAAGGGGACAACATAGAAAATCACAGTACAAGACAAAATACATAGTGGTTCCCAAAACTAGGGGTGCATCCACTCTTCTACCACCTTGGTAGGAATACACTAAACAGTTCCTGAGTCTTTAGATAAGGAGACTCTTAGAACCACTGAGTCTTTTGCTGAGGAGACTCTTAAAACCAATTACTGAGTCTTTTGAAAAGGAGACTCTTAGAAACAAACTAGATCTTTTGGTAAGGAGATCTTGAACCACTGAATCCTTTGTAGAGGGATTCTAAAAATGCTTTACACAAGTTGCAGAAAGTGATAGAGAGAAAAGAAGAAGAAGAAGAAGAAGAAGTTGAAGATTGTTCTGTTGGTGTTCTTTAGGATATGTTTTGAATGAACCCTTGCTTAAGGTAGAGAAGAATGCAAGGGTTGTAAGCTTGGGATCCTGATTATCTCTCTGTACTCTTGATGGATTCCTGTTGCAGATGAAGAAGAAGAAGAAGCAGAGCATTTGTATATTCCTGTATAGGGCTATATTCTCCTTGTTCATTCTGAGAGAAAGAGAGAGCTTCAGGAAGAAGAAGAAGACTGAATGATTCACTTGTCCTTATTCTCTTCTTTCATATGTATACTTATTCTTTGCCAAATCGTGTTTAAAATTGTTTCCTCTTCTGTTCTGTCCTCAGATGGAATATTCATTGGGAAATAAGTATTTCTCTCTTTTTTTGTTTCATGACCCGTTAATCTAATTTGAATAACTTCCAAGAATGTCTTTGTTGTCTCTTTAGAATACTCCATTCCATTCTTGGCAATAAACGAGCCGTAAGAGAAAGAATTTAGCCTTGGCTACCTTCTAGAAAGCTTTAGAAAAGACAGCAGAAAAACATTCTATTTTTGACTGTATTCGATGTAGCGTCGAAATCATCTCACTTTTAATCGACGCACCTCTGAGTTCTTATAGAAGCATATTCAAAATCCTTCTTAGCTCTGACTGAACTCAGATGTCGATGTTGCGTCGAATACTTGTCGACGTACCCGCCGAGTTATAGACTTCGACTTTGAACTTCATCTTCTGCGTCGAATTCAAATCGAAGTTGCGTCGACTTCTGATATTTCTTTGACTAACTCTTCTTTTGTGTTGAGTACATCTCGACGTTGCGTCGACTTCAACTATACTTCTACTTCAGTCTAAGTTACTTCTACTTGTAGTCGAAGTTGCTTCAACTTTTAGTCGAAGTTTCATCGACTTCTATTTGATGCAATTTAACTCAACTGAAGTTTGTACTTGTTTTGGATAGGTCTTGACACTCTAGTGTGAGTGTGATATCCTAGGACATCTAATGACCAAATTACCCTCCCTATACAGATGGGTAATGCATCCTAGATTATGAAATCACTTTAAGATAACTTGTAAGATAAATCAAAGGGTGTTTTTCCCAAGAATCTCTCCTATTTATCTTCACAAATTTTACAAATAATTTAAGTGATTTCAAAACATGTTGTCAAATAGATACTGAGTACAAACAAATATACAATAACAGAATGACCTGGTAAACTGAAAAACTCTTGATTAATATAAGTAAATGTTTATCAGAGTTAGTTACCCATGAATTGATCTACTTTCTTTCTTTGAGAAAAGTAGATACGGCCTCATAGACCTTTCTGAATTTTCCTTCGACATACTTGAAGATTGTTGGGATGGACTTCTTTAGATTTTTTGAATTCTTTTGTGTCCCTTGAAAAGCATCTCCAGGTCACACATAATTGAGTTTGAGTCCAAGACCAATGACTTTAGCAGACATAAAATTTATTTCATCTAGATCTAGCTCTTCTAGATCAGGTACTATAAAGGTTGACTGTATAACTCCAGGAATTGGAGTTGATTTGAACAATATCTTCTTTCTCTTTTGAAGTGGCTGTTCTGCATCATCATGTCACTTCTAAGGCCTCCTATGTGAAGTTGCCCTTTATTTTTAAGAAGTTTTGCTTGAGGATTCTTGACAACATTTGTAGGATCAAATAGAGAGCATGGAATTTGAATTGATTCCTTTGGTTGTTCTTTTTCCATAGCATCCTTTCCCTTCTTCAGCCTTTCAATGAATAGTCTCCTCTTTTCTTCCAGCTCTCTTTGAGATGCTTCAAATTCATATTGATCCCTTTCTCTAATCTCATTTAGGGATCTGTCAAGCTTTGGGTCACTGTATACCTCCATTCTATTTTTAGAGATTTCAACCTTCTCATAAGTTTTGTAATAAAATTTGTTCTTCTTGAACTGCTTTCTTTGTTCTTTTGTATGCCTCTCCCAAATATGTATGTCACTTATATATCCCCTTCCTATAGACTCTCTTCCCCATCCTCTGTAGTTTCTTTCATGTCCCCTTCCTCTGAATGGAGGTCTTCCTCTTGAGACTGATGGAGTGGGTACTGGAGTAGGAGTAGAAGGGGGCTGAGCTGGTGTAGGAGAAGATGGAGCAGATTTAGGAATAGTAGCAATGGGATGGACTGGAGGTGATGTTGTTGTTGATTCTTCAAAATATGGTCTGAAGTCTGGTGTCTCAGGGATAGGTGACTTAGTCCATTATTTGTACTCTTGCAGACTCTTCAAGTAATGTTGGAACCCGGATACCGGTCCAACCTGTTCGAGACTTGGGGAGTAGCTTGAGTTACTTCTCTCTTCATCGGATCCCTAGATCTAAGTATTCCGAGCTAAGAACTGACCCTCATCGATTGGTAGGTAGCTTCCTAAGATTGACCCACTGGCTGCAGGGAGGAGGTCCCGCCACTAACCCGGAAATCTCACTCGATTTCCCCTCCCAAAAACCAGAAGCTGAACCTCTCTCAGACAGTACAAGGAATAAAGCACAGGATCTCAAAGGGAGGTGGATCTGTGCTGATCTGAGACATAATGGGTCCTATTTATAGGGAAAAGCTTCCCAGGGGTAAAATGGTCCTAAAGGCCTGCGGATAACTTCCTCCGCCTTAACCAAATTACTTTATGCATACCAAAATGGTCTGCGAACAGCCCCCTCGCGCCTTTTCTCATACACTAACCACACCACTGCTGGTCTGAGGATAGTGAGGGAGGGTTGACGAGCCGGAGTGGCACGTGCTCGCCCCTCCCTCCCGGAGATTGCGGCCAAGTTGACTAGGTCCAGATCTATTCGCCAAGAGCGGGCTCTCCTGAGGGGGTCTCATCTTAGAGGAGACCTACTCGCCTCGCCGTGAATAAAGGGGAGCCTGACATGCTGGACGCGACAGGGAAGGGTGTGTTCGCTTCCTTACCCTAGACGAGTAAGACCGTCTCGGGTCTACTCGCTGAAGGGTGCCAATTGATGAGTCTGGTTTATACAGTGATTTCTGGCCTCATTTTGGTTTATTTTAGTGTCATTGCACTTCATTTGCTGTTCATATATGCTTATAGTGATAGCATGGCGTTTCTGCGCCTTTTGTGCAATACTTTCCCCTCTGTGGCATATTTTTCCTATATATTACTGTATGCCTGTGTTATGGATCCGGTGATGTGCACGGATTGGGGTTATTTGTACTTTTCCTGCAGGTCCTAGGGTCGTGTGCACGTTCGGGATGGTGCGGGGTGATTTTTGGCCTAAAAAGCCTCTGATCGTGCGCATTCCTTCGCACATGATCAGGCGCACGATCATTGATCGTGCGTTAATTCCCAGCCCAGATCGAGATCGGACCAAAGATATGCGCACGATCACAGGCCCTTCTTCGCGCACGACCACTGGTCGTGCGCCCCTGACTGTGCGATGTTTTCTATTTTTCCTTTGCTACAGGTTGACTGCGCACGATCACAGTCATTCCTTCGCGCATGACCATTGGTCGTGCACCACTGACTGTGCGCAGTACTTATTATTCTCCCTATTTAAGGCGCTGTTCCGCGATTTTAGGTATTCCAGCTGGTTTTTGGCGCGATTTTGAGCACGACTCCTCCGTTCCACCTCTCCAAGGTCCCTCCTTCCATTCCTCCCCTTGGGAAAGCTTCATCCATTGATCCTAAGGTCATTCTAGGGTTCCGGAAGCATTCTCCGCCATCTACGGCCAGCATTCCAAGAGGAAGACATCTCCATTGGGTGAAGGAGAAGTGAACCCAGCTCTTAGAAGAAGACGGGCATCGGTTAGAGGTAGTGACAGCCTCTGCATCCCGGAAGCAACCAAGGACTGAGCTGGGTTCATTCCAAGAGGAAGACATCTCCATTAGGTGAAGGAGAAGTGAACCCAGCTCTGAGAAGAAGACGGGCATCGGTTAGAGGTAGTGACAGCCTCTGCATCCCGGAAGCAACCAAGGACTGAGCTCGGAGGAGGCGTGACGACCCCTCATTCCGACCACGATCCGCGACGAGGCTTCTCATCTCGTGGTTACTTCTACCCCTTCTCTTTTTGTGATTTGTACTCTTAATGGTTGTAATGAACTGAATGAACATCTATTTGTCTATGAATGGAAGTTTATTTATGAACTTGTCTTTACGTTATGCTGTGTTGTGATGCGCTCCGCCCCCGCTCCACTTACACCCACACGTTCCAGCACCCGCTCTTGCAAAAGCTGGAAGCGATAGCGAAGAGGTTCCTTCGACCCTCAACCCTCACATCTGCACTCACCTCATCCATATGCTCACCGGCCATCCGCTAAGCGAAGCACGGCATCGCGGCCTGCACTAAACCCATCCACCAAGCGACGCGGTGATTGCGACCCACATAGTGTTTAGTTTTCTCATTTCCCCTCTATAAAATCAACCAAACCCCCTTCTTGTTTTGTTAAACTTAGAACCCCCATAATTAGTTTCCTAACGAGCAAATCGTATTCCCTAACTTGCGGTCCTTTGAGAACGATATTTGGGGAGCTACTCCCTATCTTTATTACTTGACAATGACCGGTGCACTGCCGTCGTACCGCATTTTGTGCCGGCTAATTAGCGGTGTGGATATAGCGTGTCAAGTTTTTGGCGCCGTTGCCGGGTACTGCAAGCGGTTATAATTTGTTTGTTGGCAAATTAGTTTAAGGGTGTTTTTGTTTTTGATATTTCTCTTTTTGGTATAGTGTGCGCATGCATAGACATCATCCTGGTGAATTTGCAGCATTTGATCCTAAGATAGAGTGTACTTTGCGGGCGCGTCTACGTGCGGCTGCCACCATGGATGTTAATGAAAATCAGGCTAATCCAGGAGTGGGAAATGAACCGGCCGTAGCTCAAGCGGCTGATGAGAACGAAGTGGTTAGGCCACGGCCTAGGACCATGAGGGATTACACCACTCCTACTGTGGGGAGTGTGTACCCCGGATTTGGCCCGGCTATTACTAACAACAATTTTGAGATAAAGCCGGCCATTCTGAATATGATCCGCAATAATTCCCAATTCTCCGGGTTAACCAGTGAAGACCCCCATCTTCACCTAGCTGAATTTGCGGAGATTTGCGGTACATTTCAGTACGCAGGAATTGCTGATGAGACGGTGAAACTCAGATTGTTTCCATTCTCCCTCCGCGACAAGGCGAAGGCTTGGCTCCACACAATACCACCCGGAGCAGCTACCACCTGGGATGCTCTGCAGACGAAGTTTTTGGCAAAATTCCACCCGAAGGACAAGGTTGTAAACTTGCGGAGAGAAATCGCAACCTTCCGGCAGCACGATCAGGAGACCCTTGCGGAAGCATGGGATAGGTTCACGGACCTCCTCCGGAAGTGCCCCCAGCATGAGCTACAGCCTTAGAGCTTGGTGGAAAATTTCTACTTCGCAATTGAGCCCAATTATAGGGCCATGATTGATGCTGCTGCAGGCGGCACCCTGATGAACCATACACCCAAGGACGCACTGAGGATTCTCCAGGACACCGCCACTCATAGTTCGTTCTGGACTGCTGGGAGAAACGCCCCAAGGAATGCTCGTGGACTCTTTGAGGTGAGCACATCGGGCGCATCTGCCGAGGTGGCATCGGCACATTATGACAATGTCATGCTACTTAAGAGGCCTGCCCTCCCTCCTGCCCCAGTAATGGCCATTTCGTGTCAAGGATGTGGAAACCTCAGGCATCACGCATATAAGTGCCCCTCAGGTGAGCAACCCGCTGAATTATCTTTTGATGAAAGTGTGAATTATTTGAATGATCAAAATCGGGGAGTACCATTTAACAACGCTTATAACCCGGCCGTGAGGAGTCACCCGAACTTCTCATGGAAACAAAATGCGCCTAATCAACGATGGCAAGGAGGCTCGCATCAATTTGATGCGCAAGCCTCCGGTAGCCAACCGAGGCCACCACAACCGAGGTTTGCTCAAAATGCACCACCGCAGAGGAGGAGCGCATTGGAAGAAATGATGGAAAAATTTGTTGATCTGGCTCAAACAAATATGGCCAATCAAACTGCGTCAATGCGGAACTTGGAGACGCAGCTAGGCCAATTGGCCCAGGTACTCTCCGAGCGTACGCAAGGCGCTCTTCCAAGCAATACTGAAAAGAACCCGCCGGAGCAAGGCAAAAGCATTGCTGACGCGGATGGTGGTCAAGTGAGCCCTTGCGTTGTTGAATGTACTATCAATAACATCGAGGTTGCCGCGCTTTGCGACTCTGGTGCATCTCGCAACATTCTTGCTCTGCAAGACGTTGAGAGGTTGCACCTAACAATGAACTCTGAGGACCGGAAGTCGCTGGTATTGGCTAATGGAGTGACTGTCGAAACTGAAGGTGAGATTCGTGAGGTTGTAGTAAATTTTAATGGAACGGCTGTGGTCACTGACTTTCAGATTCTCGGCCCCATGGAAAATGATTCCATGCCAATCTTGGGGGTTCCTTTTCTGAAGGAGAGCGGCGCAACCCTCCACATCGCCACGGGTTGTGTCACTCTACCTTCCATTACAGCAAACCTTTCTAGATTATCTTATCTTCCGAACTTCCCTGTAAGTAAAAGTAAGTGCAGGTCTAATGAAGAGAAATCAGACTTTGACGTGAAGAATCTGAGAGAGGAGGAAAGTATCACTCTGATGGAAGAAGAAGCAAAGCGGCTCACAAATAATGAGTTGGAGATAGAAGGGAAAAGCAATGAGACCAAGGCGTTGGAAGTCATGGGAGAAGGCGGAGCGACGAGCCTTCCAAACAATGTCTTTATTGAGAACAAGAAATGTAAACAATCTAAACAGGTTCATTGGGCTGATCTACCCCCTTTCTTATCGATATATCCTCTGCGCCTTTTGTGCAATCCTTTCCCCTTTGTGGCATATTTTTCCTATATATTACTGTATGCTTGTGTTATGGATCTGGTGATGTGCACGGATCGGGGTTATTTGTACTTTTCCTGCAGGTCCTGGGGTCGTGTGCACGTTCGGGATGGTGCGGGGTGATTTTTGGCCTAAAAAGCCTCTGATCGTGCGCATTCCTTCGCGCACGATCAGGCGCACGATCATTGATCGTGCGTTAATTCCCTGCCCAGATCGAGATCGGACCAAAGATATGCGCACGATCACAGGCCTTTCTTCGCGCACGACCACTGGTCGTGCGCCCCTGACCGTGCAATGTTTTCTATTTTTCCTTTGCTAAAGGTTGACTGCGCACGATCACAGTCATTCCTTCGCGCACGACCATTGGTCGTGCGCCACTGACCGTGCGCAGTACTTATTCTGCTCCCTATTAAAGGCGCTGTTCCGCAATTTTAGGTATTCCAGCGGGTTTTTGGCGTGATTTCTGAGCGCGACTCCGCCGTTCCACCTCTCCAAGGTCCCTCCTTCCATTCCTCCCCTTGGGAAAGCTTCATCCATTGATCCTAAGGACATTCTAGGGTTCCGGAAGCATTCTCCGCCATCTACGGCCAGCATTCCAAGAGGAAGACATCTCCATTGGGTGAAGGAGAAGTGAACCCAGCTCTGAGAAGAAGACGGGCAACAGTTAGAGGTAGTGACAGCCTCTACATCCCGGAAGCAACCAAGGACTGAGCTCGGAGGAGGCGTGACGACCCCCCATTACGACCACGATCTGCGGCGAGGTTTCTCATCTCGTGGTTACTTCTACCCCTTCTCTTTTTGTGATTTGTACTCTTAATGGTTGTAATGAACTGAATGAACATCTATTTGTCTATGAATGGAAGTTTATTTATGAACTTGTCATTACGTTATGCTGTGTTGTGATGCGCTCCGCCCCCGCTCCACTTACACCCACACGTTCCAGCACCCGCTCTAGCAAAAGCTGGAAGCGATAGCGAAGAGGTGCCTTCGACCCTCAACCCTCACATCTGCACTCACCTCATCCATATGCTCACCGGCCATCCGCTAAGCGAAGCACGGCATCGCGGCCTACACTAAACCCATCCACCAAGCGATGCGGTGATTGCGACCCGCATAGTGTTTAGTTTTCTCAATTCCCGCTCTATAAAATCAACCAAACCCCCTTCTTGTTTTGTTAAACTTAGAACCCCCATAATTAGTTTCCTAACGAGCAAATCGTATTCCCTAACTTGCTGTCCTTTGAGAATGATATTCGGGGAGCTACTCCCTACTTTTATTACTTGGCAACGACCGGTGCACTGCTGTCGTACCGCATTTCGTGCCCGCTAATTAGCGGTGTGGAAATAGCGTGTCACCAATCTACTCGTTGAGCCCTATGGGCCTACTCGCCGAATACAGGTTGTACACAATCCCCGCTCTTTGCGAGCTCGCTAGAGATTGGAAAGAAGAGTCCAACCCCTTATTCGGTGAGGTTACGCGCTGGCTAACTTTTCTTCTATAAATAGAGTGGGGGTGCCCCTTGCATCCATATGCTGAAATGTCTTCCAAGGAGGCTCTTCTGCGGCTGCCAACCGGGGGCTCTTTGATGACGAGCCTGAGGCTGCCGCCGTCCTCGACATCATTGGAGAGTTCTTGACACCTCCCCTCCTGGTTTCGTGAGGAAGAAGAAGTCCAAGCGAAAGAGAGTCGACCTGGAGCCATGCGAGAGATCCTCCATGGATCTGGAATCCACGGCGAGGTGCGGACCCTTGCTTGGGAAAGTGATGACCTCGCACATTCATGAAGAGCTCGTCGCCGACTCATCTCGTCAGCAGGGTGAGGGCGAGGTCAGAATCATAACTGGTGGGCTCGAGGAGGCGAGATTACCTCCAACGGATCTGGGCGCCCCGCTGTTTCCTCCAGTTCATCCAGCCATAACACCTGGTAATGGCACTATTTTCTCGCCCAACTAGGTTGAACTTGTACTGACCTTTTGTTATCCACAATGCGTCCTACCCGCTCGGTTCAGCCTGGCCAATTCGGCGCAACGCTGTCGATGGGTCTAGGACCTTTTCCTCCTCGGTCCTACGACAGATTTTGACCCTCCTTCCTCCTCCCGTACAGTCGTCTCCTCAGCAGTCTGGGGTAGGCCATCCGACCCGCCCAACTACCAGGAGTAAATCTTTGATGATAGGCCCTTCATCTGGGGGGACCGGTGTGGTTCTCCGCTTTTCTGCCTCTACTAGGAGGTTGCGGGCAGATCCTCCTCACCACCAAGAAGGGAACAATACTCACAAGGGGTACTCGCCTCGCTTACCTTGTCTCATTCTTCTTTTCTGTCTCTTACCCTTGTCACTTGCCTCCTTTCAGAAAGTCGGGGGTCTCCCTCTTCCAATTGTCCGCCATCGACGAACTCACTGTCGGGGTCGCCACCTCCTGTGGCGTCTACTCCTTTGAGGGAGCTACTCGTGGACCCACCAGGTTTTAACGAGGGGTCGTGGTCTCGCTTGATTGCTGTCCTTCAAGCCCAATATTCTTTTCTGATGTCTGCGCTGCCCGCCGAGGTGAACGCCCGACTGGTTGACCTTGGGGACTGCCTTTCTGAAGTGGAGGAGTTTCAACAGCAGGTGTAGGGCGGAGATGGCCTCTTTGACAGGCTGACGGACCTAGAGACGATGTTGTACCGAAGATGATCTTCATCGCTTCTCGCAGGTGGATGGCACCGTGGGCGAGGACTCCTTACTGGAAGAACATATCCGCCAAGGCGAGGATCACATCTGATAAAATGAGGAGAGTCTGGGGCAGGCCCGCGAAGACCAGCGAGCAGCTCGCGACATTGCTTGGAGAGCTCGCCATCCTCAGCGCGCGCGCCGCCTAGGTCGCGGTCCGCGACACCGCGGTGGAGTTCATTAGGTTGTACTCTTTCTTTTGATGTTTTTTGCTATTTTTTGACGCTTGATATGTAAAGGAACTCGCGTCCTCCCGACCCCCTGTAATGTGCAGGCAATATTTTTGTGTATTTTGTGTATCAGCGCTATGCGCTTAGAGAATTTCTGTTAAAGGCTTTTCATACTCACGCTGTGTTCTCTTTGTGTTAGGGTCGCTGCCTTTTACCCGCGCGCTGCTGAACTAGCTACTCGCTTGGGTATACTCGCATAGGTGGTTGTCCTGTTCGCGTGCGACCTGGACGGAGGGGGCGGATTCTATAAATAGAGGGCCTTCTAGAGTGGGTGGGTACGCTCCCACACTCCCCTCTCCCCCCAAACACTTTTCTCTGAACCCTACCTGTTAGATCATCCCCTCCTGCTAGCCACCTGCCATGGTGAAAGAGCCATCCGAGGACGGGCGCGCCTTCTGTGTCCGCAATTTCCGAGCGCATAACTTCTCCAGCTCGCAGACCCTGGGCGAGGAGATGGCAGACGTCGAGAACTGTTACCTGCCACCGGGCTATACAGCGAGGCGGCCAGCCCCTGGTGAGTTCCTTGGTGATTAAAATTCCGCTTGCACGAAATAAAATCCGAACTAGCAATCCGAGAAGGCAAGTATACCTATCAAACTGTAGTATAGGAACACAAGTGTCGTATTAAAATTCGGGAACCATTGATTACTTATACTCAAACGAATTACTATTATTTTATCTTAATAATTTTTTGGAAGGTTTTATTTGCTAAATTGAAATAAAAGCTGGATAAAAGTACGGCTAAACGATAATTAAGAAATAGCACTCGATCTTGACTTACATAGGCTTAAGTTGATCAAAATTCAACTTGCAAACTTAAAACTTAATAAAGTAAGGGTAGCTTGACCGTGGGGGTTCCTATAGTTTGAACATGCTTCTCTCGAAGATATGCCCAACTGAGTTTAGGAAAATCCGACCGAACTCTTGTCCCGTATTCGAATACCTAAAACTCGCTTTAAGTGGTGAACCTCGCTATTGGATTTGACTCCAATCCAGGAGATTTACGTCATTCTCTCTCGAGAAATGCATGCAACTCTCTTTACTCTTAAGCGCTCACTTCATACTATCGGCCTCTCGGCTAGCCAAGAATGAAAGCAAAGGTGGGGACTATATATCGATATTATAGCTCCACTAAATTTTGATTAAGAGTAAATATAAGGCCCAAGACTTTTAGAAAGTAAAAGAGGGCTAAAGGATCATAACTTAATCAACTCATCCTCAGATCATCAAAATCAAGTACTATGAGGATTTAGTTACTCATGTTGGAGGGGTAGGAGAGAGAAATGAGGAAGATATTAAGAGAACAAAAACATACGATTTTTATTAAAATATAGTTCAACTGAAGATACATTTGCATGGAAATCCTACTAAGCATTAGCAATACAATATGAAAGGAAGTTACAAGGGCATTACAACATTCATAAGAAAACTAGAAAAAGAAGTGCATTGAAATAAGAGAGAGAGAGAGAAAGATAATACAAAAATAACATGAAAATCACTGAAAATAAAGCAGTAGCACCCTTTCTCTCTGCAAAAACTCCATGGGGAAAGCTTGGAGATCATCCCAATTTATAGAAATTTTTCTGCCTCGGTCACGCCCTACGTCACGCCCGTAACTGGGGGCGTGATTTGTTTAATCAATTTTGCGTCATGGATCAGGTTCGACGCTCGATTCTGATGCGATTTGATGGGTCACGCCCCAGGTCACGCCCGTGACCTGGGGGCGTGACCAATTCGGTGGTCAAGCTAGGCATGGGCGCCAGCATGCGATCATGGGCACTGTCGGCTGGCTGACGTGGCAGTCACGGGCATGAATGGAAGCACGCCCGTGTAAATTTGGGCGTGTCTGACCAAAATTTCTTAATTATGGCGGCATCAACTTAACTGTTAACAGCAACTTACACGCCCTAGTTCACGGGCGTGATCCCCAGGTCACGGGCGTGACCTAGGGCGTGACCTAGGAAAATCTGCATTTTTGACCTAAAAATTCAAAAAACATAAGTTAGCACTAAAAATAGGAAAATGACCAAAAAATGCATTTAGAGAAACAATAATAAGCAAAAATTAAGAGTAGATAACCTAAAAATAACCTAATTAAACTAACTAGATTTAGCACTATCAAATTCCCCCAAGCTTAGACTTTGCTTGTCCCCAAGTAAAGAAATATGCATTAGCTAATCAAAAAGATTTAATTATGCTAAACACGAGTACCTTGCGAAATTCTAAGTAGGGAGAATAGTGAAAAGGAAAACTAAAATAAGTAATTTATTTAAGCTTAATTTTTATACCCTTTACTAACAAAATTTAATCATCCAAAATAACTAAAAAGTTTTTAAATAAAATTAAGCAAAGTAACAAGTGAGAGAGTGCATTGAATTGTTACTAAACCCTAAGAGACAAATTATAATTATATCATTCTAAGAACAAGGATCTAAATTCATACCCAAAACTTAACTAATCTACTTTTCTTCTATACTTAGCTAAAGCAAATTTAGGAGCATGAATCAAGAGGACTTTATTAGGACCGAAATGTTTGGTTTAGGCATATGATTTGGAATGGAAATCGAAGATAAAAGTGGTGGCTATAGCCACACTAAACCATAAACATGAGTTTTATAAAAATTTCGATATGAATGATAAGAGGCAATTCTTCATTATAAGCATATAGCATATTTTCTTTCTTTCTCTTTCATAGCCATTTTTTTGTTGAAATTTTGGCAAAGATAACTAATACAAATATGCTTAAAATATCTTCTTTTTGAGCAAATTCTTTTCTTTGAAGCTCTCCATGCAATAAACCAATCACACTATTTAAAAATTTAAATAAAACTCAAAGTGTTAGTGTGATTTAAATAGGTTTGGAAATTTTGTCTTTGGTGAAAATTTTGATAAGTGGAGGTGACAATAAAACATGGAAAAAGGCTCAGAAGAGGCTAAGGGTTTCTTTTTAAGGGTTGGCATGAAGGCTCAAACTTAAAAAAAATGGCCTAAATCATTTTCATTGCTCCTAAATTTATTTAAAGCATAAGTTTTGAAGGATTTCAAAAAGTAAGCCCTAGATATTAAATAAAGACTAATGAACTTATCCTGAAAATATGAATAATAAGCGTCTAGGATTATTCACATTTACTACACTAATCAAAAGTTAACCTTGCAAAATATATCTAAAAATGAAGAGGAAAATAGTGGATGAAGAATTTTTAAGAAAACAAAGAAGATAAAAGAGAAAACGATAAAGAAAGTACAAGATTTTAGAAAAACTTTTCACATTAACATGCTACCTGGAATTAGAACACTACATGAGTCAACAATTTACTTGTGAAACATTATTAAAAAGTTGGATTAGAAATTTTGAAATAAACTAAGGCTATATAAAATATTTTGGGAAAAAAAAAACATAAAGCAAGGGGTACTATTGATTTTACCAAAATCTAATTTAGACTACTAAAACAAAAGAAAAGAAAAGAAGACATTCTCCGCCAAGCTTACGATAAACATTGTCCTCAATGGAAAAGGAGAGTGAAGGAAGGGGCAACTAAGAAAAGAAACTAAAATAGAAAAACTGAAGCAGGCACTTCCCTGGATTTATGGGCTTGAAAGGAAGTGTGATGCCGCTCCCCCTTGTTGGCGCTTTGGATCTTCATGAAATATCATCTTGAATTTCTCTTGAAATCAGCAATATTGGAGCAGGCGACCGCCGAAGTTGAGAGTATCGGAGCCGCCCAGGGCCCAAGAAAAATTAAAACAACAAATTTTAAAAACCTTGGGTTGCCTCCCAAGAGCGCCCTCTGTTTAATGTCGTTTGAGCTCGTCTAAAAGAATGTAGTTCAAAAGTAAGTCCAAATTATTACAGTCCAGACAAAAGAAGTTTCTCACTGTCCATGTCAACATTGTCACCAGAAAAATAATGTTTTAGACGCTGCCCATTAACCTTGAAATCACCCTTATCTGAGTGTGATATCAAAACAGTTCCATACGGATAAGCTTCCATTACATTAAAAGGACCTAACCATCTAGATTTTAACTTTCCAGGAAATAAACGTAGATGAGAATTATAAAGCAATACTTGGTCGCCTGGTTTAAATTTTTTCGGGTGCCTTAAATTTTTATCATGAAATAATTCCGTTCGTTCCTTATATAATTTATTATTTTCATACGCATTGGAGCGCCACTCGTCGAGATCATTGAGTTGGAGTTTTTGAAGATTGGCGGTGGAGTGGGGATCAAAATTTAAAAATTTAAGAGCCCAGAAAGCACGATGTTCTAATTCGACCGGTAAATGGCATGATTTCCCATATACTAACCGATACGGTGTACAACCGATGGCGGTCTTGTACGCTATTCGGTAAGCCCATAAAGCATCGTCTAATTTATATGACCAGTCCTTAGGTGAGGTGGAAACAGTCTTTTCTAAAATACGTTTGATTTCTCTATTCACTACCTCGACCTGGCCGTTAGTTTGGGGGTGGTATGGAGTTGAAAGCTGATGTGTAACGCCATACTTAAAAAGTGTTTTTGCAAGTTGTGCGTTACAAAAGTGCGAACCCCTATCGCTAAGGATGGCCTTAGGAGTACCGAATCGAGAAAATAATTTTTTTAAGAAAATAATAACGACTCGGGAGTCATTGGTAGGAAGAGCTTGGGCCTCTGCCCATCGAGATACGTAATCTACTGCAACTAAGATGTATTTATTCCCATGGCTAGAAGGAAGAGGACCTACAAAATCAATTCCTCAAAGCTCAAAAACTTCACACTCGAGGAAATAATTTTGCAACATTTCATTTTTATTAGAGATATTGTCGGACCGTTGGCAGCTATCGCACCGACTCACAAAAGATTGGGCATCTTTAAATAGGCTAGGCCAATAAATCCTGCACTTAGTACTTTGTGAGTGGTCCGATTGGCTTGATAGTGCCCACCGGTCGGTCCTTCATGTAAGTGTTTTAAAATATTTTGTCCTTCTTCGAAAGAAACACATCTCCTTACTACTTGGTCTGCACAAACTCGAAACAGATATGGGTCCTCCCAAAAATAATTCTTCAGGTCAGAAAAGAATTTCTTCTTTTGCTGATAGGAGAATTCTTTTGGGAGGACTCGAGCTACTAAGTAGTTGGCGAAGTTTGCAAACCAAGGAGAAGGAGTAGTGTTGATTGAAAATAACTTCTCATCGGGAAAATAATCATTAAAAGTTTGTTCATTTAAATTTTCAATAAATGGGTTATCTAATCGTGAAAGATGGTCTGCGGCCAAATTTTCAGCTCCCTTTTTATCTCGGATTTCCAAGTCGAACTCCTGGAGGAGTAAGATCCAGCGAAGTAAGCATGGTTTGGCATCCAGTGTAGAAAGTAAATATTTGAGGGTCGAGTGGTTCGTAAAAATGATAATTTTTGAAAGCGTAATATAAGATCGAAATTTGTCGAACGCAAAAATAACTGCTAATAATTCTTTCTCTGTTGTGGTATAGTTCTCTTGTGCGGATGTAAGCGTTTTACTTGTTTAGAAAATAGGGTGGAAGATTTTAGATATACGTTTTCCTAAAATGGCTCCCACCGCAAAGCTACTTGCATCGCACATGATTTCGAATGGAAGGTCCCAGATTGGAGCTATCATAATTGGCGCATTTATTAGCTTATTTTTGATTAATTGAAAAGCAGATAAGCAGGTATCATCAAAAATAAATGGAGTGTCTTTTTCTAAAAGATGAGTGAGGGGTTTGGTAATTTTCGAAAAATCTTTTATAAATCGCCGGTAAAAACTGGCATGTCCTAGAAAGCTTCTTATGGCCTTAACGTTGGTTGGCGGTGGCAGTTTTTCGATCACTTCTATTTTTGCTTTATCGACCTCAATTCCTCTTGCTGATATCCTATGACCTAAAACCAATCCCTCCCGCACCATGAAATGGCATTCTTCCCAGTTCAGGGCGAGATTGGTCTCCTCACATCGTTCTAACACTTTTTCTAAAATCTGTAAACAAAAATCGAAGGAATCACCAAACACAGAGAAGTCGTCCATAAAGACCTCCATTATACTTTCTACGTACTTGTCAAAAATGGCCAACATACCCCGTTGAAATGTTGCTGGCGCATTACATAAGCCAAACAGCATTCTTCGATAGGCGAAGGTGCCGAAAGGAAAAGTAAACGTCGTTTTCTCCTGGTCCTCGGGCGAGATGGGAATTTGGAAGTAGCCCGAGAGACCATCGAGGAAACAATAAAAGCTATGGCCGGATAATCGTTCTAAGATTTGATCGATGAATGGCAAGGGGAAATGGTACTTGCGGGTGGCGTCGTTCAATTTGCGATAATCAATACACATACGCCACCCAGTCACCGTCCGTGTTGGGATTAAGTCATTATTGTCGTTTAACACCACCGTGATCCCTCCCTTTTTAAGAACTACTTGGACGGGGCTCACCCATTTGCTATCTAAAATTGGATAGATAATTTCTGCGTCTAATAATTTCATGACCTCACTCTTTACTACTTCTTTCATGTTTGGGTTTAATCGGCGTTGAGGTTGAATATAATTATGTGAATTATCTTCCATTAGAATTTTGTGCGTGCAGAAAGACGGACTTATGCCCTTAATATCAGAAATCTGCCAAGCAATTGCTTGGCGGTGCTTTTGTAAAACTTTTAGCAATTTGGCATTTTCAGATTCACTTAGATGGGCGGACACTATTACTGGTAACTTAGAGTCTTTTTCTAAGAACTAATATCTTAAATGATTGGGTAGTTCTTTAAGTTCTAATGTGGGAGGTTCCTCGTACGAAGATTTGAAAGATTTTTCTTTTTCAAAAGTGATCTCTTCAAAATTTTTTGATTTATTTTGAAAATTTGAGGGGGTGGGAGCAATGGCCGTTTCCATTTCTTGTAATATTTCAGTTGAGGTGCTTGAAGATGAACAAAAAGAAGAAGAATTTTCAGAAATACAAAAAGAAGGGTCTTCTCTTAACACATCTATGAAAAAACACGAATCGTCATTTTCTAGGGTATTTTTCATAGAGGGTGTTATGGAGAAGGTCACTTCATCATCTCCAACTCAAAGGAAGAGCTTACCATTACTCACATCGATGATAGCACGGGAGGTGGCAAGGAAGGGGCGGCCAAGGATTAGGGTAACCTCGACATCCTCTTCAGTGTCCAAAATGATAAAATCCACTGGGAAGATAAATTTGTCTACCTTTACGAGCACGTCCTCAACAATTCCCAGCAGATATTTTATCATCCTATCTGCTAGTTGTATACTCATACGTGTGGGGCTAAGGGTGCCCACTCCTAACTTTTTAAACAAGGAGAATGTCATCAAGTTGATGCTCGCACCTAAGTCGGCCAACGCGTTCTTTACAAATAAATCACCAAAGAGGCACGGGATAGAAAAACTACCCGGATCGTTAGCCTTTTTCGGTAATTTATTTGTTAGGACGGCGTAACACTCAGCGTTTAAAGTTACGTGCGATAGATTTTCTATCTTTTTCTTATTAGTTAAAAGATCCTTCAAGTACTTAGCGTACTTGGGCATTTGTGATATCGCTTCATGGAAGGGCAAATTGATGTGTATTTGCTTAAACATTTCCAGGAAGCAATGATATTGATCATCTAATTTTTCTTTGTTGAGTTGAGAAGGATAAGGCGGGGCGGGGTTGTTTTTGAAAACAGGAGGTGGAGTGATAAAATCTGTTTGAGTGAGTGGTGTTTTTAAAATAGGGGCGGATCTTGCCTCGGGCTCTTTGCTAACCGGACCGGATATTTGCTTCCCACTCTGAAGAGTTATAGCTTTTGCTTGCTCTCTCGAGTTAGGCTCGGTGTTAGCGGGAAGAGTCCCGGGCGGTCGCTCGGATATTATTTTGGCGAGCTGCCCGATTTGGTTTTCCAGATTTTTAACGGATCCGGCTAAGTTCTGGACAGTTGCTTCGTTCGTACTTATATATTTTGAAAACATCTCCTCCAAAGATGGAGGTTTTTGAAAGTTAACAGGGGGTGGAGGTGGTGTAAATTCATTTTGTAGAGGCGGGCGAGTTGTGTTGGCAGGATTACTCCAAGAAAAGTTCGGGTGATTACGCAGCGCAGGATTATAATTATTCGGTAATTGAAAATCAGGTGCATGAAAATTAGAAGCAGCAGAATAATTATTATAAGCATTTCTATTGCCTACGTAATCAGCTTGTTCGAAGGTGGCTTTTGCAAATTCCCAAAACTGAGGTGCGGAAGGAGCATTAATTTCCGATATCTTTTTGCTAAGCATTTCCACTTATAGTGCCAGCTGGGAGACGTTATCCACCTCGTACATACCTGCAGGTTTGTTTGGGCAGGATCTTGGCACATTCCACTGATAGGTGTTCATGGCCATATCCTCAAATAGCTCAAGAGCGGCTTCCGGGGTTTTGTTATTTAAGGTACCACCGAAAGCGACGTCTATCATTTGCTTAGTATGTTGATTTAGCCCGTTATAAAACGTCTGCACTTGTAACCATACAGGCAGAGCGTGATGAGGGCAACGTCTTAAGAATTCTTTATACCTTTCCCAGGTATCATATAGCGTTTCAGAATCTATTTGGCAAAAAGAAGAAATATCATTTCTAAGCTTAGCAGTTTTCGCAGGTGGAAAATACTTAGTTAGAAATTTTTCAGTTAACTGGGCCCAAGTGGTGATAGAACCTCTAGGTAGAGTCGTCAACCACTGCTTTGCATTTATTCTTAAAGAAAATGGGAAGAGTCTTAGCCTAATTGCATCATCCGTAACACCATTTATTTTGAAGGTGTCACAGATTTCAAGGAAGCTAGCAATATGTGCGTTCGGATCTTCATCTTGTAATCCGTCGAACTGCACGTATTGCTGCACCATGTGAATTATGCTGGGCTTTAGTTCAAAATTATTATTAGCTACGGCAGGGCGGACTATACTAGTTTCCGTCCCTTCCACGTTAGGCCTTGCATAATGGGGCATAGTCCATTCAGGGGCCGCAACCATGTTAGGGACTTCATTTTGGTTAGGTTCGCCCATATTAACAACCGACTCCGAATCCTCAGCCAGTTCTTGGAATGTAGGATCTTGAACTTGCGATTTTCTCCGAAGAGTATGCTCAAGTTCTTGGTCCAAGTCTACAAGTTCTGACGGATTTGCTCGGGTCATAAACTAGAAAGAGAGAAGGGAAAATAAGATTGAGAAATTCGAAAAAGAAAAGGTCTCTCTTTTTTTTTGAATTGTTTTTTTTTTGAAGAAAGAGGAGAGAAAAAGAGGTGATAAAAGTAATAGATTCGTTCTTTCAAAATATCAACAAAAAGTGACTCCCCGGCAATGACGCCAAAAACTTGGTGATTAAAATCCCGCTTGCACGAAATAAAATCCGAACTAGCAATCTGAGAAGGCAAGTATACGTATCGAACTGTAGTATAGGAACACAAGTGTCGAATTAAAATCTGGGAACCGTTGATTACTTATACTCAAACGAATTACTATTATTTTATCTTAATAATTTTTTGGAAGGTTTTGTTTGCTAAATTGAAATAAAAGCTGGATAAAAGTACGGCTAAACGATGATTAAGAAATAACACTCGATCTTGACTTACTTCAGCTTAAGTTGATCAAAATTCAACTTGCAAACTTAAAACTTAATAAAGTAAGGGTAGCTTGACCGTGGGGGTTCCTATAGTTTGAACATGCTTCTCTCAAAGATATGCCCAACTGAGTTTAGGAAAATCCGACCGAACTCTCGTCCCGTATTCGAATACATAAAACTCGCTTTAAGTGGTGAACCCCGCTATTGGATTTGACTCCAATCCAGGAGATTTACGTCATTCTCTCTCGAGGAATGCATGCAACTCTCTTTACTCTTAAGCGCTCACTTCAGACTATCGGCATCTCGGCTAGACAAGAATGAAAGCAAAGGTGGGGACTATATATCGATATTATAGCTCCACTAAATTTTGATTAAGAGTAAATCTAAGGCCCAATACTTTTAGAAAGTAAAAGAGGGCTAAAGGATCATAACTTAATCAACTCATCCTCAGATCATCAAGATCAAGTACTATGAGGATTTAGTTACTCATGTTGGAGGGGTAAGAGAGAGAAATGAGGAAGATATTAAGAGAACAAAAACATACGATTTTTATTAAAATAGAGTTCAACTGAAGATACATTTGCATGGAAAGCCTACTAAGCATTAGCAATACATTATGAAAGGAAGTTACAAGGGCATTACAACATTCATAAGAAAACTTGAAAAAGAAGTGCATTGAAATAAGAGAGAGAGAGAGAGAGAGAAAGAGAATACAAAAATAACATGAAAATCACTGAAAATAAAGTAGTAGCACCCTTTCTATCTACAAAAACTCCATGGGGAAAGCTTGGAGGTCATCCCAATTTATAGAAATTTTTCTGCCTCGGTCACGCCCTAAGTCACGCCCGTGACTGGGGGCGTGACTTGTTTAATCAATTCTGCGGCTTCGATCAGGTTCGGCGCTCGATTCTGACGCGATTTGATGGGTCACGCCCCAGGTCATGGGCGTGACCAATTCGGTGGTCAATCTAGGCATGGGCGCTGGCATGCGATCATGGGCGCTGGCGGCTGGCTGACGTGGCAGTCACGGGCGTGACTGGAAGCATCCCCGTGTAACTTTGGGCATGTCTGACCAAAATTTCTCAATTACGGCGGCATCAACTTAACTGTTAACAACAACTTACACACCCTAGGTCACGGGCGTGATCCCCAGGTCACGGGCGTGACCTAGGAAAATCTGCATCTTTGACCTAAAAATTCAGAAAACTTAAGTTAGCACTAAAAATAGGAAAATGGCCAAAAATTGCATTTAGAGAAACAATAATAAGCAAAAATTAAGAGTAGATAACCTAAAAATAACCTAATTAAACTAACTAGATTTAGCACTATCATTCCTCAACACCCTCTACGACGGGGAACTCGCCATCCCTTTGGCCCATTTCCAGGTGGGGTTGAGGCTGCCCCTATGGCCTGAGGTGCGCCAGTTCCTTCGATACTTCGGGATGATCCCCGCGCAGGTCAACCCCAACGCGATCAGCGTCTTGGTCGCCTATGCCTGCTACCTGCGTGAGGAGAAGATCGAATTTGACCTTTCCACTTTCCGCAAGATCCTGACCCTGAAGGCGACTGGCGACGGCACCCTGTTCTTCACTAGCGTCTGCGTTAAGGTTGCCGAGACGCTCAACAAGGTCCATCATTGGACCGATAAATTCATCCTGGTGCGAGGCGACTTTGGGAACATTCCCTTTGCCCCCATTCAGAAGGCAGAGACAGAGTACATACCGCCTCGCTTGAAAGAGGACGCTCTGAGCCTCTATACTTACATGAAGGATAAGGTTATGGACGTGGTATTCCTACGGCGAGGCGTGGATCAGCTCACCTTCGTGAATCCTGGAGTGGGTAAATCCTGGGCAATACTCGACACGCTCCCCCCCCCTCCCTTGATCCTTTGCTCTTTGTAGGGACCTGAGTTAATATTCACCCTCTTGCAGGTGAGCGCGCCGTCCCCACCCGTCCCCCTTGCGACGCCTCGCGACATCGGTCAAGCGAGCCTCACCTCGAGGGGGCCCTTGGAGGGGCGGTGGTCTCGGTTGACAGCGGGACTCCACCGCCGACGGACAAGGGGAAGGGTCGAGTTGACCCCGAGGCCGCCTCGGCTAGCGAGCCAAGGCGAAAGAAGCAGAAGATGGCGAGATCTTCTCGTCCCCCAGCAAGCCTGTCTCCAGAACCCTCGTCCCATACGAATTTTGGGTTGGGGATGAGGAGCGAGGACCTTAAAGGTAACCCACTGCTGATATGTGACCACGACGCGAACCGGGTCCTGGTGAGTTCGCTCCTCTCCTCCTGGGAGGATTTCGAGGAGGTAGGCGATCAGGCGTACAACCTGCTCTAAAGGTTGTATGGTCGAGAAGATGCCGAAGTTCTTACGGAGGCTCCTATTCGTGAGCAAGCCAACCTCACCAGCCGCTCCGCTCTCCGCACCGCCGAGCTGGCTCACCAGACTGCACGGCGGGGGCCTCAATCGAATAGGAGACTTCGCAAACTGGGCGCCGCCTATAAAGAGTTGGAGAAGAAGCTCGCGACAGTGTAGGAGGAACTTGCCGGGTCTAAGGCTAAGGAGGTTGTACCCCCCGAGGTGAGTGTCCTTATTCGTTTACTTCTCACTAGCTGGCTGACGCGATCGTCTGACCTTTGCAAATGCAGGAGTCCACTGTCGCGCTGGTGACGCAGATCTCTGAGCTGGAGGCGCAGCTGGCCGCCTCGTAGTGGCAGGCCAACTACCTGGGGACTCGCCTCGCCGAGGCGGAATCGGAGATAGCTGAGCTCCGGCATCCTAGCAGAGGGGAGTCGTCCATAGCTCCGCAGCTCCTTCACTTCACCCCGGCTCAGGTCGCCGAGACGCGCAGGCAGCTGGTCGTCAAGACGGCGGTGTTTACACAAGAGCGGCTCCGGAGGTGATTTCTTCTTACTACGGAGGGGGCAAAAGTCGATCTCGCGGACCTTCTCCCCGAACTATATCACGAGGCGGTGAGCCCCATCCCGGCGAGAACTCCAAGTGACGGTTCATCTGGCGAATCGGAAGAGGATGACCAAGGCGAATAGCCCGTTTTATATTTTGTAAGCCCTGTAATAATATTTTCTCTTGGGAATACTTTCGGTGTACTCGCCCTTTCAGTTTGACTGAATGGGCGTGCTCGCTATATTTTATTCCGCTCAATCTTTTCTCTTTCCTTGTCATAAATCTCATCTGACGCGCTCATTATTATTATTCATTACTTTTATCATATTTTTGGTGACGCGCTTGCCTATGTAGCGTACTCGCGCCTAGGGGGTACTCGCTCGTGGAGAGGGCTCGCGCGAGAGCTCTCCTCGCCTTAGTCAGGTGCATGTTTTCTTATGCCTTCGCGGAGTATGAGGCGGTTGGATCATGCTTCTCGCCCCCTGTTAGGGCCTTTCGTGAGATGGTTGATGAATAGACGAGTAATTTCGATATTCACGAGTCTGGGAGGTTTTAGGATACTCGCCTCGCCTCCCCTTCCCTTATGAGATTGCTTTTTGGGGTTGGAACTTAGTAGGGATGGGGATCACTTGAGGGGGCAAGTAGCCAGCCTGCAGGGGAGGAGCCCAGTGCTATGGCCTGGTCTACTACAATTCTCTGCTCGAGGACATAGAACTCACTCGAGGGGGCAAGTAACCAGCCTGCAGGGGAGGAGCCTAGTGTTACGGCCTGGTCTACGGCAACTCTCTGCTCGAGGACATAGAACTCAGCCGAGGGGGCAAGTAGGCAGCCTGCAGGCGAGGAGCCCAGTGCTACGGCCTGGTCTATGACAACTCTCTGCTCGAAGACATAGAACTCACTCGAGGGGGCAAGTAGCCAGCCTGCAGGGGAGGAGCCCAGTGCTACGGCCTGGTCTACGACAACTCTCTGCTAGAGGACATAGAACTCACTCGAGGGGGCAGGTAGCCAGCCTGTAGGGGAGGAGCCCAGTGCTACGGCCTGGTCTACGACAACTCTCTGCTCGAGGACATAGAACTCACTCGAGGGGGCAAGTAGCCAGCCTGCAGGGGAGGAGCCCAGTGCTACGGCCTGGTCTATGGCAACTCTCTGCTCGAGGACATAGAACTCACTCGAGGGGGCATGTAGCCAGCATGCATGGGAGGAGCCCAGTGCTACGGCCTGGTCTATAGCAACTCTCTGCTCGAGGACATAGAGCTCACTCAAGGGGGCAAGTAGCCAGCCTGCAGGGGAGGAGCCCAGTGCTACGGCCTGGACTACGACAACTCTCTGCTCAAGGACATAGAACTCACAGCTCGGTATATGTCGCCAAGGTGGTGAAGCGTTACGAGTTTGCCATGGAAAGTGTTATTGTTCTTTAGCATAACAAAAATAAACTAAGTATTACATTAATGTTAGGAGTAGAAACATTTCAAGTCGTCTCCACTCTAAGTGTTTCCTAGGAGTTCTCCCTTGATATTTTGCAGGCGGTACCCGCCTATTTTTAATACCTTGAACACAATGTAGGGGCCTTCCCAATTGGGGTGGAGTTTACCTATTGCTGCGGATCTCCCTGCGGCGTCCACTTTTTTGAGGACCAAGTCTCCTTTGTCGAATTGCTTGACTCGGACATGCTTGTCGAAGTGCCTTGCCATCCTTCACTTGATTTCTTCCTGGCGGATCATGGCATGGTCGCGAAGCTCCTCCACAAAATCCAAGGCAAGTCGTTGTGCGTCTTCGTTCTCAAGTCTCCACCCCTCGTCCACTTCTTCCACCGCCACCACCCTAGGGCTTCGGACCTCGAACTCTATTGGGATGAGAGCCTCCGAGCCATGTGATAGCTTGAATGGTGTTTCGCCGGTCGTTGTGGTGGGGGTACTCCTCAGGGCCCAGAGGACTGAGGGGAGCTGCTCCACCCAGTTACCTTTCAAGTTTTCCACCTTCTTCTTAAGCAGGATGACGATGATTTTGTTGGCCGCCTCCACCTGACCGTTGCTCCTTGGATGATGGACTGAGGCGAAGCGGAGATCGATGCCAAGTTGACTACAGAAGTCGGTGAGTTCAAGGCTTGCGAATTGCAGACGGTTGTCGGTGACTATGGCGAGGGGTAGACAGTGTCAACATACGATCTCCCCCCAAATAAAGTTCTTCACCACTAAGGAGGTCGTTTTTGCCAGGGCCTTCACCTCCATCCACTTAGAGAAATAATCGATCATCAACAGGAGATATCTCCTTTGTCCACTTGCCGGAGGGAATGGTCCTACCAGATCCATTCCCCAAATGGCGAAGGGCCAGGGGGTGGTGATTGACCGGAGATGTTGGGCTGGCTGTAACTGGAGCGGGGCGTAGAGTTGGCACTTTCAACACCTCTTCACAAACTCCTTCGCGTCCTTCCTGATGGTGGGCTAGAAGTACCCTACTCGGAGTACTCTCTTCTCCAGGGTTCGGCTTCCCGAATGACTCCCGTACTCGCCTGTGTGAATCTTCTCCAAGACTCAGGAGGCTTCCTCCTCGGACAGGCACCTGGCCAGGGGACCGGAAGAGTCTTCCTGTAGAGCACCCCGTCATTTAGTAAATAATAAGCGGACTTGTACCTGAACCACCTCTTGTCCTGAACCTCCGCAGGTAGCTGGCTTGTGGTCAAGAAGTAATGAGAGGGTCCATCCACGATGAGGGCTGATCGATGTCCATCACCTCACCTTCCTCAATAGAGGGTCAAAACAAACCCGTGACTGTCCCTCCGGCCGCGGGGCCGTATTTGGCTAGTCGGTCTACTTGGGCGTTCTCCTCCCTCGGGATGTGTTGTATGGAGAAGGACTTGAAGGAGCCCACCAATCCTTTGACCTTTACCAGGTAACGTTGCAATATCGGATCCCTTGCTTCGAACTCTCCCTGGACCTGGGAGGCGACCACCATAGAGTCGGAGTGGAACTCTTATGTCGTGAACCCCCAGCTCCCATGCGAGATGAAGCCCTGCGATGACGACCTCATATTCTGCCTGATTGTTGGTGTCAGGGAAATGAATCTAGATGGCCTGCTCGATCCGGGTGCCTTGGGGGCTGTTAAGGTCGATGCCTCCCCCGCACGAGTTCTTCCCTGATGCTCCGTCTATGAACATTTCCCAAGCCATTCGTCGGGGTGCCTCCTCCTCACCTACCTCCATGGTGTAGTCGGCCAGGAAGTCTGCCACTGCCTGGGCTTTCATGGCTAGTCGAGGGACGTACGTGACATCGAACTCGCTGAGCTCCACCGACCATTTGGCTAATCTTCCTGAATGTTCTACCCCTTCCAGAATGCTATGGAGATGATGATCAGTCACTACCTTGATCGGGTGGGCCTGAAAGTAGGGTCGGAGTCTCCGAGCAGAGACTATCAAGGCAAACGCCAGCTTCTCTAGGATGGGGTAGCATAGTTCAGCCTTCCGCAGGACCCAACTTACATAGTAGATGGGGAGTTGCCGTTTCCATTCTTCGCAGACCATGACCGAACTCACCGCTTCCGCCCCTACTCCGACGTACAAGAAGAGATCCTCTCCTTCTCTATGCCCTTGTAATAAGGGAGCCTGGGCCAACTAAAGCTTTAGGCTCTCGAAGGCCCCCTGACACTCTGTAGACCACTCGAACTTCTTGTTGTCCCAGAGGGTTTTGAAGAAAGGCGAGCACTTCTCTCCTGCCCTGGAGAGGAACCGGCTCATCCCGGCCAGACAGATCATCAGGCGCTGAACCTCTTTGGTGTTTCTAGGTTCTTCCATCTCCATGATTGCCTTCACATTATCGGGGTTTGGCTCCACTCCCGCCGGGGTCAAGAGGTGACCCAAGAACTTTCCCTTTCCCGCCCCAAAAACACACTTGGCCGGATTCAGCCTCATGTTATACTTCCGAAGTGTGGCGATGGTTTCTTCCAGGTCCCGGAGGTGTTCCTCCACGCTCTTTCTTTTTACCATGAGATCATCGACGTAGACCTCCAGGTTTCACCCCTTTTGCTCCTTGAACAACCTGTCCATCATTCGCTGGTAAGTGGCTCCTGCATTCTTAAGCCCGAAGGGCATCATTTTATAACAATAGCATCCGTCGTTGGTGATACAGGAAACATTTTTTATGTCGGGTGGGTGCATGCAGATTTGATGATAACCAAAAAAAGCATCTAAAAAACTCATGACATGGAATCCAACGGCCGAGTCTACTAGCTCGTCGATTCTAGGCAAGGGATAGCAATCCTTGGGGCAAGCCTTATTAAGGATAGAAAAGTCGATACACATGCGCCACTTCCCCTCCCCCTTCTTCACCATTACAACATTGGAGACCCAGCCTGGGTACTGCATCAATGACACAAACCCCGCCTCCAGCAGCTTCCTGACCTCCTCCCTGATGGGCTCGGCCAGGGTGGTGGCGGTTGCCCTCTTCTTCTGTTGGATGGGATGGACTCCTTTATCCAAGTTGAGATGATGGCAGGCGACGTCCGCGTCGATGCCTGGCATATCGGTGCGCTCCACGCGAAGATGTCGGCATTCTTCTGGATGCAGGACATAATCTTCTCCTTGTCCTCCTCTCCGAGCACTCCGCTAATCTTTACCTTTCCTGGCCTTCCGCCTTAAGATTGGATCTCCTTCTCCTCCACCTCATCGGCTGCCTCCAGCCTCGCCATTTCCTCCATCACCTGGTCTACCAGCTCGGCCTTCTCCTTCCAACTGATTGTGTTAACTGTGTTGAGATAGCACTGCCTTACTACTTTGGGGTCGCTCCAGATCCTGATCTGCAGCCCTCCTTGATTGTACTTGAGGCATTGATGATAGGATGAAGGCATGCATTTGTAGGCGCTGATGAGCGGCCTACCAAAGATGGCATTGTAACTGCTAGGGGCGTCAATGATGACGAACCTGCAGCATCTGGTAGTACCCCCCAGCATTACAACCAGCTCTACTCCTCACTCTTCCTCCTTTCTTTCTCCAGAGAAGTCGAAGAGCGGCCCCTCAGTCACGGTGACTCTCTTCTCTTCCACCTTCATGGCGTCAAATGCCTTCTTAAAGACCACATTGACGGAACTCCCGTTGTCCACCAGGATGCGGGAGACCGTGTAGTTTTCCACGGTAGCCTTGATAACCACTGCATCATGAAAGGGGTTTTCGTTCCCCAGCATGTATTCCTCCGAGAAAACGATCTCACCTGATGGTGGTGGAGTATGGGAGGCAGAGGCCACGCCCTTCCGATACACGGTGTTGAGGCTCCCCTTCCGGGTTACCTCCAACCCCGCTCCTCCGTGGATGACACTTATGCCTCCATGGGCTCCTAGATCTCCCCTATCTTCACACCTCCTTGGGGAGGGTACTATTAAAATTTTTGAAAGACCGTTTAGGAGTAAGCAGGAGTTATATCAACAAGAGTTATAGCCAAACAACCACAATGCCAAAACAGCAACACAAGATATCTTTATTGAAACAGAACTGCTTTACACTTCGAGGTATACATGGCGAGACATGATTCATAAGAATCACGGAGATGAGAAGAACAAAAAACACACCAAAACTGAAACTGGCGGTCTGCCAAAGCAGAGACTGCATAGACCGCAAAAAAGGCTCAGGACGCCCGGCTTGCTCTGCTGTACTCCCAGACCGCTTGCACAGTCAGACCGCAGAAACACCTTGAGACCGCGGGAAAAGAAGCAGACAACCTACACTGCCAGACCGCAATCCCAGACCGCACGGACTGAAGCTTTATTGAACTGAACAAAGAACTGAAGCTGTCGCCAGACCGCAACTCTGATCGCCTAACCGCTGAAGGTCGCCTGATCGCTGAGCTCGCTGCGAACAGCACAAGAACACAATAAACCAGTTCGCTGACAGACCGCAGACGAACTGTTTATTCAAGCCACCGGAAATCACCAAGGAAGGAGACCGCACCCTGCTGACCGCAAACCTGCGAACACAACAACGGTTAACTCGCAACCAAGTCGCGCGACCTCAAAACTTGAGTCCGCAAGAAACAATCCGGGTTCTTGTTCTTACAATTCTTGTTCTTGTTAGGAATGATGGGCCATGCACCCCTATTTATAGGCGGGTGGACGGATGTCATCACCGCACAAATCGGGATAGAGTCACCGCCCATCAGATCGCGAGCGGTCTCACAAGGCAGACCGCGCGAACACAACACTTGGACAAGATTCAGTCCAAGACCGAAGTCAGCAGCAAGCCGCGCACAAGCCGCGCGGACACCGCGACCACCCTTCCTGAGATCTCCTAAGCAGAGACAAACATCTGGCTGACTTGAACCAAGTCGCCAGAACAGCCCAAACAAGCCGCCCGGTCACTGCAGATAACCAAGAACAGGCCGCCCAGAACAAGAGCGGAAGAACTCGCAACAGGTCGCCAGAACCAACGACCAAACCAAGAAGCAAACTGGCCGATCACAGCAAATCGCCAGAACAGCAGGGAGAGATCGTAGAACCAAACCGCCAGAGCACCAGCGTAGGACGCGCGGTCTCTGCGGTCTCCAGCCTTCAGACCGGCCGGACTCCCTTTCACTCCACTTCAACAATTTCAACACTCCCCCTTGCAGTGGGAAGTGGAAACTAACCCGAGCAACTCCCTTAACCGAGGTAAACGGTCCCTTTGCCAGTGGCTTTGTGAAGATGTCTGCGACATTGTCCGCACTCTGAACATGCTCGACCATAAGAGATCCTCCCAACACCTTTTCACGAATGAAATGGTGCTCAATCTCAATATGTTTGGTCCTCGCATGACAAACTGGATTGTTAACCAGCTTGAGAGCACTCTCATTGTCCCCGCGTAGCAAGGTCGGACCTCGAACCCCCTGATGAACGTCCTCCACCAACCTCCTGAGCCAAACGGCTTCCTGAGCTGCCAAGGCCGAAGCCTTGTACTCCGCTTCCGTGGTAGATACAGACACCGAGTCTTGCTTCTTGCTGCACCAAGAGATAGCTGTGGGGCCCGTCATAAAGACATAACCAGACGTTGATCTTCGATCATCCACGTCTCCCCCATAATTAGCATCCATGAAACCATGCAACTCTAAGCTTGACCCTCTCCTATATAGGAGACCCAAATCAGAGGTCGACTTCACATACTTCAAGATGCTTTTTGCCGCCAGAAGATGAGGTTTCCGTGGTTCCGCCATGTACCGACTCACCTTGCCAACTGCATAAGCAATATCTGGCCTTGTGATCATCAAGTAGATCAAACTCCCAACCAGAGCTCGGAACACCAACGGTTCAGATAAAACTCTCCCCTCATCCTTCCGAAGCTTATGATGTTGCTCCAGAGGTATAGAGCTGCTCTTCCCTTCCTCCATGCCGAATCGCTGAACAATCCGCTTCGCATAGCCAGCCTGAGAAATAAGCACTCTGCTCTCCCGCCTCTGCACCTCGAGTCCAAGGAAATGGTGGAGCTCCCCCAGATCCTTCATCTCAAATCTGATAGCAAGCTCAGCCCTGACTCTTGCAACAGCTTCCTTCGAGTTCCCGGTGACAATCATGTCATCCGCATACAGCAGCACAATCACCCGAAGCACCCCCACCTTCTTGATGAATAAGCTAGAATCAGAGTCTGAAGCAAAGAATCCGCAGAATAAGAGATACTCTGCAATCTTCCCGTACCACGCTCGAGGCACTTGCTTCAACCCATACAGGGCCTTCTTCAACTTACAGACGTAGTCCGTATACTCCTTCGAGATGAAGCCTCGCGGTTGGATCATGAAGATATCCTTGTCAATCTCGCCGTATAAGAAGGCATTCTTCACGTCGAGTTGCCAAATCTCCCAACCACTTGAAGCTGCCAAGGCAATAAGAAATCGAACCGAAGTCATCTTTGTCACTGGACTGAATGTCTCATCATAATCTTCTCCGTACTGCTGTGAGAACCCGCGAGCTAAAAGGCGAGCCTTGTACCGCTCGATACTGCCGTCACCTTTCTTCTTGAGCTTGTAGACCCATTTGCATGTCACAGGAGTGGTGCCCTTGGGCTTGGGCATGAGAGAGCAGGTCTCATTCTTCTCGAGAGCTGCCTTCTCATCTTGCATAGCAATGTCCCACTCCTTCACGCCTCTGGCCTTCTCAAAGCTTGACGGCTCCCTCTCCTCCAGGGGACCAGCAAAGAAACATGAAACAAAGTTCACCATGTTCCCTCCTGTGTATCGATCTGGTGGTTGAATAGTCCTCTTCGACCTCCTAAGAGGTTGCTCCTGACTAACCACCTCCTCAGCTGCTGCTTCTGTGCAAGATCCTCTTCCAGACAAACTTGGAGCATCGCTCCCCCTGCTTCCAGAACCTGAATTCTCCATCTCAGAGCTTGACACAGCTGGAGCTCCTGGTGAAACAGGCAACTCCACTTGAAGACTTCCCGCAGCTTTTCCTCCTTCATCAACCCTGCCATCCGGTAGCTCAACTCCTGAACTCCCCTTGTAGGAAGTCACTTCATCGAACACTACATCCCGAGAAACAATTGACCTCCGTGTCTCAGGATCCATTCATCTCCATCCCTTCTTCCGCTCATCACACCCAACAAAGACTAGCTTCCTTGCTTTCGCATATAGCTTTGTCCGAAGAGCATCAGGAATATGGACATAGCAGGTTGACCCGAACACCCGAAGGTGTGCAACACTCGGCTTCTCCTTGAACATCAATTCGTGAGGGGTCTTCATGTTGATAGGATTTAAAGGCAACCTGTTGATGACATAAGCTGCACAAGACATTCCCTCCGCCCAGAAGGACTTTGGGATACTCTTAGCATGAAGCCAGCATTTGCAAGTTTCCGTCAGATGACAGATCTTCCTCTCGGCAATGCCATTTTGTTGTGGAGTATGGGCACAAGTAAGCTCTCTCCTGATGCCATGCTTCCTGCAAAAACTTGAGAACTAACCAGAGGTGAACTCCCCACCATTGTTAGTTCTAAGTTTTTTAACCCGCAGGCCTAGCCGGCCTTCAACCAGCACCTTGAACTCCACAAATTTTGTAAATGCATCTGACTTCTCCTTCAAAAAATACACCCAGACATATCTGGTGTAATCGTCATTCAACACCAACATGTATTTGTTGCCTCCAAGGCTTGGGGTGGCAGTCGGTCCCATCAAATCACCGTGGATGCACTCCAACGGCACTTTGCACCTTGTTTGCGATTTGTCAAATGGAAGTCGATGAGACTTACCAAACTGACATCCTTCGCAGACATGACCGTCTCCATAGGAGGACAAGCTAGGCAAGCCATTGACAAGGCCCCTTACCGCCATAGCCTTCAATTTGTCCATGCCTACATGCCCCAACCTTTCATGCAAGATGACTGCGCCATCATTAGTCCTCATCTTATCAACATATGTACTTGTCGATAAAACAAACAAGTCCTTCACCCACTTGCCGATATGAATAACATCTCCCTTTATCTCCGGTTGAGTTTTAAGAAACTTCACTTCTGTTGGGCCAAACAGAACGTGATAACCGGCATCGACCGCATTGGTCACACAGAAGAGATTCTTCTTCATACCAGGCATGTGATAAACACTCCTCAACGTGAGTGGACCCTTATCACTGCTCAGAGAGACGACTCATTCGTGCTCTACTGGATGAATAGAATTATCAGCCGTAATGATAGCATTGTTACATGAGTAAGGCGCCAAAGAAGAGAACTTTGATCCATCCCCGGTGAGGTGATGCCCACACCCTGAATCAACAATCCAGTCCTCATCATAGTTGATGGAAGCCAAGGCCTTGACGGGCATCGCCAATATATTAGACACAAAGGCTACTCCCCATCTAACTTCATCAGACTTTGGCATCTCCTTCTCCACTGCATGTCCCGGCTAAAGATTCACCCGACAATCTTTTTTGAAGTGCCCGGTCTTGTTGCATCTAAAGCACCTCGGTCCATCTCCTTTCTTCTTCCCATCAGACTTAGGGGCATAGCCTCTATCTTGCTGACCTGAAGTGGAGGGTCCATCATGACCCGGCTTCTTCTTCTCCCATTTCTTCTTCTTCTTCCCGGAGAACATCACATCACTTTCTCCACCGGAGATAGAAACCCCCGCCATCTGTCTTGCTAAACTTTCTTGCGAAGCAAGAAGGTTCTCCAGCTCCAACAACGACGGTTGATTTACCCAACCCTGAACTGAAGTCACAAAGGCAAGATACTCCTTCCGCAACCCGCGGATAATATGCCTCTTCAGATTTGCCTCAGAGATTGGCTCATCAGGGTCCAATGCAGAAATCTCTGCCGTGAGGTTCTTCATCTTGAGGAAGAAGGTAGAAATAGAAAGTTCACCTTGAGAGGCTTTCGCCAACTCATTTTCAAGATATTATAGCCTCGCTACATTCTTCTTATTGAACAATCCGTCCAAGGACGTCCAAATCTCAGCATCAGATTTACATCTGATGATGTGATCAAACAGCTCCGGTGAGATAGCCCTCTTGAGAGTGAACTCTGCCTTAGCATTCGTCCTCCTCCAAAGTCTCACCTCTGCCATATTATCTCCTGCTAGAAACACCTCCAGTGTGTCTTCTCCGCCAACTACCTCCCATAGATCCTCGCCAAGCAAGTAACTCTCCATACATGGCTTCCATTTTTTAAAGTTAGTCGATGTGAGGAGTTCAATACCAAGATCTCTTGCGTATCCACCTTCCATGGCAATCTATGTGGTCTCTTCTTCACAAAGACGATGGCAACTCTAGTTGATCACTGCTTATCCACTCCAGAAACCTCGCTTTGATACCATGTTAAAATTTTTGAAAGACCGTTTAGGAGTAAGCAGGAGTTATATCAACAAGAGTTATAGCCAAACAACCACAATGCCAAAACAACAACACAAGAAATATTTATTGAAACAGAACTGATTTACACTTCGAGGTATACATGGCGAAACATGATTCATAAGAATCACGGAGATGAGACGAACAAAAAACACACCAAAACTGAAACTGGCGGTCTGCCAAAGCAGAGACCGCACAGACCGCAAAAAAGGCTCAGGACGCCCGGCTTGCTCTGCTATACTCCCAGACCGCTTGCACAGTCAGACCGCAGAAACACCTTGAGACCGCGCGAACAGAAGCAGACAACCTGCACTGCCAGACCGCAATCCCAGACCGCACGGACTGAAGCTTTATTGAACTGAACAAAGAACTGAAGCTGTTGCCAAACCGCAACTCTGATCGCCTAACCGCTGAAGGTCGCCTGATCGCTGAGCTCGCTGCGAGCAGCACAAGAACACAATAAACCATTTCGCTGACAGACCGCAGACGAACTGTTTATTCAAGCCACCGGAAATCACCAAGGATGGAGACCGCACCTTGTTGACCGCAAACCTGCGAACACAACAACGGTTAACTCGCAACCAAGTCGCGCGAACTCAAAACTTGAGTCCGCAAGAAACAATCTGGGCTCTTGTTCTTACAATTCTTGTTCTTGTTGGAATGACGGGCCATGCACCCCTATTTATAGGCGGGTGGACGGATGTCGTCACCGCAGAAACCGGGATACAGTCACTACCCATCAGATCGCGAGCGGTCTCACAAGCAGACCGCGCGAACACAACACTTGGACAAGATTCAGTCCAAGACCGAAGTCAGCAGCAAGCCGCGCACAAGCCGCGCGGACACAGCGACCACCCTTCCCTAGATCGCCTAAGCAGAGACAAACATCTGGCCGACTTGAACCAAGTCACCAGAACAGCCCAAACAAGCTGCCCGGTCACTGCAGACAACCAAGAACAGGTCGCCCAGAACAAGACCGGAAACACTCGCAACAGGTCGCCAGAACCAACGACCAATCCAAGAAGCAAACTGGACGATCACAGCAGATCGCCAGAACAGCAGGGAGAGATCGCAGAACCAAACCGCCAGAGCACCAGCGCAGGCCGCGCGGTCTATGCGGTCTCCAGCCTTCAGACCGGCTGGACTCCCTTCCACTTCACTTCAACAATTTCAACAGGTACTCCTCCCCCCTCGATTCTCAACATTCCTCCTTCTCGCTCATGATGCCCTTCCTGGGCTCCTCCAGTTCCTCTCCTCAACTCCAAGAACTCAGGGCACATGGCCGTAGCATGGCCCTCCACCTGGTGGAAGTCGCAATAGGGCATTACCCGATGCTCCTCTTCACCTCGAGGCTGTCGCGGCCTTCCTCCTCTTCGTTGTCCTCGTCCTCTCCTGATTACATTAGCTTCTCTTGGTGGCGCTTGATTTTGCCTCCACTGTCCCTACCTCCGCTCGGGAGAGCGGCAGCGGACTCGCCGCTCCGGGGAGTACCTCCCTCCTGGTCTCCCTTGGTAGCCTCCTCCGGCAGGTCTCCAGGCCGGCCAGCGAGGTGGGGCCTGGAACCTCCTCTCTTGATTCCGTTGGTCCCTGTTCTCCCAGGATCCTCCTTCTTCTCGCCTTCTTGGCTCACCCCTCTTCTTGGTCTCACGCCGGCCGCTTCCTTTTCCTTCCTCCAACCTAGCTAACTTGGCCACAAACTCCAGGCTGGTTGCCTCCCCTTCGATCTGCCTCGCGGACCGATCGACCAACTCCTCGAACGATATGTGGGGATTGCGGGTGATCTCCATCTTGAAAAACCTTGGCTGCAGCCCCAGCTTAAATGCCAAGATCAGGGTGTGCCCAGGGACATCTTGTACTAGGAGGATCTCTTCCTGAAAGCGATCTAGATACGACACGAGCATCTCCTGGGGTCTTTGCTTGATAAGGAAGAGGACTTCCGAACCCTCTCTCCTCTTCTTGGAAGTAGAGAAGCGGAGGAGATAACTTCTGCGTAGGTCCTCGAACCCGTAGATGCTTCCCGCGGGCAACTGGTGGAACCATTCTCAGGCTTTTTCCTGGAAGGTTATGGCGAACAACTGACATTTGAAGGCGTCCATCATCGGCTTGATGGAGACCATATCTTCGAACCATTGCAGGTGCTTGAAGGGATCATCTTTTCTGGAGTAGAAACTCATGGCGGGCTCTGTGAACCCTGCAGGAATGGGGGCGGACTGCACCAACTCATAGAACGGACTAGGCGGGGAGATCTGGCAAAGAGGATGAACTCGGTCGTACTCGCCCTCCGACTGGCGAGTCTCCGTCGGGCTTGCAAAGAGTACTCGTGCGCGGAGCGGCTGGTCATCATCTTCGAGGAGCGCCTACTTGCCGAGGCGCTGACTCGATCCCGCCTTAGCGGGCAAGGAGGCGGCGACAGGGGAAGGTACTCCTGCCTCGGAGTGAGGTGTGACTATCCTCTTAATGGTATCCTCCATCGCCTTCATCCCCTGCTCGAAGACACTCTTGGTCACGAACTCTCCCAAAGGCGGCGAGTTCCCCTGGCCGATTCCTAGTTCGTCACATTCAGTCATGGGATCATCAGATGAGATTTTCTTCTCTTGCTACAGTCCACGCTCACCGCACCAAAAATGTTGGAACCCGGATACCGGTCCAACCTATTCGAGACTTGGGGAGTAGCTTGAGTTACTTCTCTCTTCATCGGATCCCTAGATTTAAGTATTCCGACCTAAGAACTGACCCTCACCGATTGGTAGGTAGCTTCCTAAGAATGACCCACTGGCTGCAGCGAGGAGGTCCCGCCACTAACCAAGAAAACTCACTCGATTTCCCCTCCCAAAAACCAGAAGTTGAGCCTCTCTCAGACAGCACAAGGAAGAAAGCACAGGCTCTCAAAGGGGGGTGGATCTGTGCTGATCTGAGACATAATGGGTCCTATTTATAGGGAAAAACTTTCCAGGGGTAAAATGGTCCTAAAGGCCTGCGGATAACTTCCTCCGCCTTAACCAAATTACTATATGCAGACCAAAATGGTATGCGAACAGCCCCCTCGTGCCTTTTCTCATACACTAACCACACCCCCTGCTGGTCTGCGGATAGTGAGGGAGGGTTGACAAGCCAGAGTGGCCCGTGCTCGCCCCTCCCTCCCGGAGATTGCGAACGAGATGACTAGGTCCAGATCTATTCGCCAAGGGCGGGCTCTCCTGAGGAGGTCTCGTCTTAGAGGAGACTTACTCAAATCGCCCCGGATAATGGGGAGCCTGACATGCTGGACGCGACAGGGAAGGGCGTATTCGCATCCTTACCCTGGGCGAGTAAGACTGTCTCACGTCTACTCGCTGAAGGGTACCGATTTACTCGTTGAGCCCTATGGGCCTACTCGCCGAATACGGGTGGTACATAGTCATTATCATTTGAGAATAGATCACTCTCCCACTATTTTGATGGCTCCCCCTGGATTGAACGCAGAATTCTTGGAGGAGAGAATGATGTTGGTAGTAGAAGAAGCTTGGAGGTGATGATTGGCTCTCCTTCAGAAACAAAAGACAATAGGAGAGATATAGTGTATGCTGAATCTTGAGGTGGCCTGCTGGCACACTTCTCCCTCTGCTATATATCGTTGAGAAAGTATATAAAGATATCAGTAGGAAGTACTTGTTGAAAAACTTGAGGTCCGGAGATGAAGTAAAATGCGGAACACTTCACAAAACTTTCCACAAGTATAACAACACAATGACAATGGGAAGACTGAATAGTGCAATGGCTTTAACTATCTCCTTACAATTCGAGGAATACATGGCGTGACATGATTCATAAGAATCACGGAGAAGAGAAGCACAAGACACAAAATACTACAAGCTGCTGACGACCTGACAACTTGAGATCGCCAGACCACGCGATGAGACAAGCCAGCCGAATAACTCCTGAGACTGCGCGAACAGAACACAAGCCACACCTGTCAGACCACAACCACAGAACGCCTGACTTGCTACTTATTCTACTGCTGAAAGACAACCATTTTGCACTCCTTGATTGCCCAGACCGCACGGTCTTAAGATCACAGAAGAACCCGCGAACACTTGACAAAGAAACTGCTTCCTGCTGCAGACCGCAACTCAAGATCGCATGGCCACTTAAGACTGCCTGATCAACTGAGTTCACTGCATAGTCCAAGAAAACCTAAACACAGTCCGCCCGGACCAGTTTATTCAAAGTTGGAAGAAGGGAGAAAAGCTGACCGCGAGGTGCTAGTCGCTAACCTGCCAACAACAAAACCGGTCAGTTAAAATCTCAGACCGCGCGACCTCAAATTGAGATCGACATAGTCAAGCCAACTTTGGTTCTTACAGTTCTTCGTTATTAATGACGGGCCCTACACTCCTATTTATAGGAGAGCAGATGGATGTCATCACCGCACAAACCGGGATACAATAACCGCCCATCAAATCGCCAGCGATCTCACAAGATAGACCGCCCGAGCTTAGCAAGGCTAACAGCTCCCTTATTGAACCATACGGTTATTCACAAATCGCCCGGTTACCGTGGTCATCAAAACAGACTGCCCGGTCTTATTGCAAAAGCAAAAAACTTCTTCAGTAACCCAGACCGATAAGAACAAGGCGTCAGACCGCCTGGTCACTGCAAGAAGGCAGACCTACTTGACATCTGGCCGACTTGAACAAGTCGCCTGAACAACCCGTGCAAGCCGCCCGGACAGATAGCGGTCTCCCAGATCAGACCGCCCAGAATAGACCGCCTGAGACAAAACCGGCCAGAGCACCAACGTAGACCGCGCGGTCTCTTCGATCTCCAATCTGCAGACCGCCCAGCACCATTCCACTTCCAGTTCAAAAATTTAACACTCCCCCTTGAAGTGGGAAGTGGAAGTCAGCCCAAGCAAACTCCGCAACCGACCAAATGGTCCCTTTGACAGCGGCTTAGTAAATATGTCAGCAACATTCTCCTTGCTCTGCACATGCCCACAGTCAGAGATCCCTCCAACACCTTCTAACGAATGAAATGGTGATGAAACTTTATGTGCTTCGTACGCGCTTGACAAACTGGATTATTCACCAGTTTGAAAGCACTCTCATTGTCACCACATAGCAGAGTAGGACCTCGCACCTCCCTATGAATTTCCTCCACAAGCCTCCTAAGCCAAATGGCTTCCTGAGCCACCAAAGCCGAAGCTTTGTACTCCGCTTCAGTGGTAGAGACAGACACAGAATCCTGCTTCTTGCTGCACCATGATATAGCTGTAGAGCCTGTCATAAAGACATATCCAGACGTCGATCTCCGATCATCCGAATCTCCTCCATAATCAGCATCCATGTACCCATGCAAATAAAAGCCTGAATCTCTCCCGTAGAAGAGACCCAAATCCGAAGTGGATTTGACATACTTCAAGATACTCCTAGCCGCCACAAGATGAGATTTCTGAAGCTCTGCCATAAACTGACTCACCCTGCCATCTGCATAAGAAATATGTGGCCTTATGATCGTCAAGTATATCAGACTTCCAACCAATGCCCGGAACACCAATAGATCGGTAAGAACCTTCCCTTCATCTCGTCGAAGATGAACTCCAATCTCCAGTGGAGTAGAGCTGCTCTTCCCCCCTTCCATGCCGAACCTCTTCACAATTCGATCTGCATAGCCCTTTTGGGAAACGAGCATACTGCTCTCTTTCCTGTCCACTTCGAGCCCAAGGAAATGGTGGAGCTCACCCAAATCCTTCATCTCAAATCTGATAGCTAGCTCAGCACGAAGCCTAGCTACCTCCACTTCAGAATTCTCCGTGACTATCATATCATCAACGTACAGCAACACCAAGACCTGAATCTCCCTCATCTTCTTTACGAATAAGCTTGAATATGAATCAGAAGCAAAGTATCCGCAGAACTGGAGTTATTCTGCGATCTTCCTGTACGACGCCCGAGGCGCTTCCTTCAAGCCGTAAAGATCCTTCTTGATCTTGCAAACATATCTTGGGTGCTCTTCGGATACATAACCAGGTGGCTGATCCATGAAGATATCCTTGTCAATCTCGCCATATAAGAAAGCGTTCTTCACGTCGAGTTGCCAAATCTTCCACCCTTGGCATGCTGCCAATGCGATCACCGCCCGGACCGAAGTCATCTTGGCAATGGGGCTAAATGTTTCTTCATAATCCCCCCCCCCCCATACTTCTGAGAGAAACCTCGAGCTACAAGGCGAGCCTTGTACCGCTCAATACTTCCATCAGCCTTCTTTTTCAGTTTGAAAACCCACTTGCAAGTCACCGGAGTAACTCCCTCAACCTTAGGCACCATGTCCCAAGTCTCATTTTTCCTGAGGGCAGCCATCTCTTCATCCATGGCTCCTTCCCACTCCTTACTCCAACGGAATTTTCATAACAAGATGGCTCTCTCTCATCCAGGGGACCTGCGAAGAAACATGAGACAATGCTCACCAAGTTTCTGCCTGTATACCGATCAGGTGGAATAATGGTCCTCTTGGACCTCCTCAGAGCTTGACTCTGAACCACCTCTTCAACTGCAGCTTCTGGACTAGCTCTCCTTTCAGGTAGACATGGAGCATCGCTCCCCCCTGCTTCCAGAACCTGAAGCACCTTACCCAGAGCTAGAAATACCTGGAGCACCTGGAGAAACTTGCAACTCCACCAGAACTTCATTTGCAGCTTCCTCTGGTCCACCGTCTACCCTGCTTCCTTGTAACTCTACAAAAGAGCTACCTTGGTATGACATCAGCTCGTCAAATACCACATCCCTAGAGACCACATATCTCCGTATCTTGGGGTCCATGCATCTCCACCCTTTCTCCCGGTCATCATAGCCGACGAAGACTAGTTTCCTTGCCTTTGCATCTAGCTTCGTTTGAAGGGCATCCAGAACATGCACATAGCAGGTAGAACCAAACACTCGAAAGTGTTCCATGATTGGCTTCTCCTTGAACATCAACTCATGAGGGGTTTTCATGTTGATGGGGCTGAGAGGCATCTGGTTGATAACATAGGACGCACAAGACATTCCCTCTGCCCAGAAGGTCTTTGGGATACTCTTGGCATGAAGCCAACATTTGCAGGTCTTCGTCAGATGATGGATCTTCCGCTCTGCAACTCCGTTCTATTGTGGAGTGTGAGCACAAGAAAGCTCCCTTTGGATGTCATGCTTCCTGTAGAAGTTAAAGAACGCCTGGGAGGTGAACTCCCCTCCGTTGTCAGTTCTGAACCTCTTGACCCGCAGGTTTAGCCGACCTTCCACCAGCTCCTTGAACTCCACAAACCTCTCGAACGCCTCTGACTTCTCCTTCAGAAAATATACCCAAGTATATCTGGTGAAGTCATCAATCAAAATCATCATAAACCTGCTACCTCCAAGACTGGAAGTTTTGGTAGGTCCATACAGATCACCATGTATACACTCCATTGGTCTTTTACATTTGCTTTGTGATTTGTCAAATGGAAGACGATGAGCCTTACCAAATTGACAACCTGCACAAACGTGACCATCTCCGAAAGATGACAAGCTAGGCAGACCTTTCACCAGGCCTCTTCTCGCAATAGCTTTCAACTTATCCATCCCAACATGCCCTTGTCTTTTGTGCCAGATAGTGGTGCTGTCGTTAGCCCTGATCTTATCAACATAAGAACTTGTTGAAAGAACAAACAAGTCCTTCACTAGTCTCCATATATGAGTGACCTCAGTTTTCACAGCTGAAATATTTCAGAGTAATTTCACTTCTGTTGGACCGAACAGGACGTGATAGCCAGCATCCACCGCATTGGTCACCGAGAAGAGGTTCTTCTTCATCCCTGGAACATGATAGACACTCTTTAATATAAGAGTACCTCTATCATCATTCAAAGAAACCACACCCTCCTTCTCTACTGCTTGTATAGTATCATCATTTGTAATGATAACGTCATTACCTGTATATGCCTACAATGAGGAGAACTTCGACTCATCCCCGGTGAGGTGATGACAACACCCAGAGTCCACTACCCAATCATCCTGATAGTTGATTGAAGTCATAGCCCGAACACACGTGCCCATCAAGAATGCACCTCCACCACCCCAACTACCTTCAGAATTGGAACCAGCCCCCTCCTTTCATGCAGCATGCCCTGGCTGAAGATTAACTTGGCAGTCTCTCTTGAAGTGACCAAGCTTGTTGAACCTGAAGCATCTAGGTCCTTCCTTCTTCTTCCCATCATGCTTAGGAGCATAGCTCCTCTCCTGCTGATATGAAGTAGACAGACCATCATCTCCAGATGTCTTCTTCTTGTCCCATCTCTTCTTCTTGCCAGAAAAGAGAACATCACCTTCTCCCCCAGAGATAGACATCCCAGCTATTTGCTTAGCCAAACTTTCTTGCGAAGCAAGTAAGTTCTCCAGCTCCAGCAACGAAGGCTAATTCTCCCAGCCTTGAACAGAAGTAACAAAGGCCACATACTCCCTCCGCAAGCCGCGGATTATGTGCCTCTTCAGCTTAGCTTCTGAGATAGGCTCATCCAGGTCCAAAGCTGATATCTCAGCGCAAAGGTTCTTCATCTTCAAGAAGAACGTTTAGATAGACAAATCTCCCTGAGTTTCTTTCGCCAACTCATTCTCCAATAACTGTAGCCTTACTACATTCTTCTTATTGAACCAGCCATCCAAGGTTGTCCAAATTTCAGCAGCTGATCTTCATCCGATGATGTGATCAAATAGCTCTGGAATGATAGCTCTCTTGAGAGTGAACTCCGCCTTAGCATTCGTTCTCTTCCAAGCCTTCACGAGCTCAGCATTCCCTTCAGCAGGAATAACAGCTTATCTTACTTCTCCTCCTACAACCTCCCACAAATCCTCGCCAAGAAGATAGCTCTCCATGCAAGACTTCCACTTCTTGAAGTTAGTCTGCGTAAGGAGCTCAATACCAAGACCTCTAGCATTTCCTCCTTCCATTGCTATTCCACTGGTTGTTAACCAACTTGAGGAACTAGAGAGAAGTATCAACAACTACTGCTCAGCAACCTCCCTCTGATACCATGTTGAAAAACTTGAGGTCCGGAGATGAAGTAAAATGCGGAAAACTTCACAAAACATTCCACAAGTTTAACAACACAATGATAATGGGAAGATCGAATAGTGCTACGGTATTAACTATCTCTTTACAATTCGAGGTATACATTGAATCACGGAGAAGAGAAGCACAAGACACAAAATACTACAAGCTGTTGACGACCTGACAACTTCAGATCGCCAGACCGCGGGAACAGACAAGCCAGACGGATAACTCCTGAGACCGCGCGAACAAAGCACAAGCCGCACCTGTCTGACCGCAACCACAGACCGCCCGACCTGCTGCTTATTCCACTACTGAAATAAAACCATTTCGCACTCCTTGATCGCCCAGACCGCACGGTCTTCAGATCACAGAAGAACCCGCGAACACTTGACAAAGAAACTGCTTCCTGCTACAGACCGCAACTCAAGATCGCCTGGCCACTTAAGACCGCCTGATCAACTGAGTTCGTTGCACAATCCAAGCACACCTAAACACAGTCCGCCCGGACGGGTTTATTCAAAGCTGGAAGAAGGGAGAAAAGCTGACCGCGAGCTACTAGTCGCTAACCTGCGAACAACAAAACCGGTCAGTCAAAATCTCAGACCGCACGACCTCAAATTGAGACCGGCACAATCAAGCCAACTTTGGTTCTTACAATTCTTCGTTATTAATGACGGGCCCTGCACCCCTATTTATAGGCGAGCAGACGGATGTCTTCACCACACATACCGGGATACAATAACCACCCATCAGATCGCCATCGGTCTGACAAGACAGACTGCCCGAGCTCAGCAAGGCTAATAACTCCCTTATTGAGTAATCCAGACCGATAAGAACAAGACTTCAGACCGCCCGGTCACTGCAAGAAGGCAGACCAACTTGACATCTGGCCGACTTGATCAAGTCGCCAGAACAACCCGCGTAAGCTGCCCAGACAGATAGCGGTCTCCCAGATCTGACCGCCCAGAATAGACCGCCTGAGACAAAACTGGCCAGAGCACCAACACAGACCGCGCGGTCTCTGCGGTCTCCAATCTGCAGACCGCCCAGCACCATTCCACTTCCACTTCAAAAATTTAACAGTACTGACACCCTTGCTTCTTCATCAAAGGATTTTATTTGAGCAGTGAGGTTCTGCAACCTTCTATGTTGAGCACACAGTTTTCAATAGCAATCTTTTGAAAAATCAAGATATAAAGAGCTGAACTAAGACAACATTGTTTCTAAAGCTAGATCTACTGCTTCAACAAAGTCTCTTTGATTCGGAGGAGAAGCCTTTGATTACCTGTGAGTACCTGCACTGAAAAAGAAAGAGAGAAGTAGAGAGGAAAATGGTGGAGAGCAAAAAGGAGAGAATTTGAAAGCGCAATAGAGTCTAATGCCTGAGTAGCTTTGAGTAGATGAATCGTCGCAACTTAGGGTTGTATTCATGGCAACATCAAAAAGAGCTGAATGTAGCACGCCAAAACATATCGATGTCGCTTCTAAAACTAGTCTGTGCGCGCTTTGCAAAGTCGATATAACGTGGAGTATTAATCAACGTGGCTCTGAATATAGTCAACAACTATGATGTCGACTTAAGAGTTCATATGTATTAGACTCTACGTCGAGTGTTATTCAAATGAACTATTCCAGACAGCTCTCGAAGCTAACGTCGAATAATAATCGATGGTGCGTCGATTTGAATTCGACGCAGCTCTAAATAAACAGTTATATATATATATAAATTTTAGCAATTTTTTCCAGCAATACCTTTCTATGAAAAATAGGTTTGAGTACATAATAAAGGTGTCTTAGAGAGCTCCATCAAGCATTCCCAGTGCATTGATGAAGAACTTGTGCTTACTTTCATCAAGTGGCTTAGTGAAGATGTCAGCTCTTTGAATATCAGTGGAAAAGTATTGAAGATTGATCTTACCCTTCTCTTTGTCCCTAAGAAAGTGGTGCCTTATCTCTAGCTATGTGCTTAGTTCTGCAGTGGAAACATTATTGGAGTCTATAGAAATAGCACTAGACCAGTCATAGAATATTATGGAGTTCCCTAGATGGAAGTTGTAACCCAACAACTGATTACGCATCCACAATATTTGTGAGCGACAGATTCCTATAGCAATATACTCATGCTATAGAAGTGGAGACTGAGCTTTGCTTCTAGCTAAACCAGGAGATCAGTCTAGCACCCAGGAATTGATGAGTTCCTGAGATGCTTTTTCTATCAAGCCTGCATCCAGCATAATCTGCATCGGAATAGCATACTAAGTCAAATCCGGATTCTGCAGGATACCACAAGACAAGTTCAGGTGTACCCTTTAGATATCTGAGTATTCTTTCCACAGAACTCATGTGGGATTCCTTAGGGTCAACCTGAAATCTAGCACATATACATGTAGCAAACATGATATCCGGTCTACTAGCTGTCAGATAGAGGAGTGAGACGATGGATGCTCTGTAAGTCTTCTGATCAAATGACTTACCCTTCTCATCTCTATCAAGATCAGTATTGGTAGCCTTGGGGGTTTTCATGACAGAGGCATTTTCCATCCCAATCCACTTGATAAGTTCTCTGGTGTACTTGGATTGGGATATGAAAATGCCATATGTTGTTTGCTTTACTTGAAGACCAAGTGATATAGAATTTCCGTGTTTTGAAATTAAGTGAAGGTTTGAAGATTTTCTCCAAAACTATATCCTATTAAGGCAAGTGTACCTTATCGTCTATAGTATAGGATATTTAGGAATATCAAGGTCGTATTCCATGGGGCGCATTGATTACTTCTACTTCGAGGAAAGTCACCATTATCTTATCGACGAAATTTTGAGGTTTGTTTTGCATAACTAAAAAGGACAAAATGCAAGCTAAATGAAAAGATTAAATGAAAATAAAAAGGCTTAATGCTCAAACATAGTGGAGGGGGAAAAGGAAAGAAAAATTAACATTGCATGAAAGGAAGAGTGCTTAAGGAGGAAGAGAACATGAAAGAAAGCAAACTTAATTTTATTGAAAACCAAAACGATTACAAGTTTAAGAAGAGATTACAAGGCTAGGAAGGAAAAGATTACAAGGCTAGGAAGGAAAAGATTACAAAATTAAACTAAACTATTTCATTAAAATCAAAAAAGGTAGTACATTGCATGAAAAAGAGAACATGAAAGCTTAAGGAAAAATATGAACATGAACATGAAAGACTCACTATCAGCTCTAGCAGCACCTCCCCTGTTGGAACATGGTTTTCGCATACATTTGTTTTGAGAATAACAAATCCCTTTTGTATTTGATCTTGTTTACCATTGTGTTTTTAGCATGCAGGTTTGAACAATTATGACACTAGGATGCTGCTTTTGGTCTGGACTTGCTCTAAAGCTGAAAAGAATGGAAATGAGCTAACGCCCGGCGTTAACTCTTAACGCCCGGCATTAACTTTTATTCCCACCAAGATGCAAAATGAATGGAGGGAAGCTGCCGTGATTGCAGGAGCATTTTGGGAATTATTTGACTCAACGCCAGGCGTTAGAGTCAACACCGGCGTTACGGTTGCCTAAAATGAATGTTTTCAAAGATGCAGAATCTCCTTCCCGTTTCGAAGATCCGATCCCTCAAAACATTTCTATACTGAGTCAACGCTCGGCGTTAACTCTTAACGCCGGCGTTAGCTTCCAGTCCTATAAAAAGGCGGATTTCATCTTCTTCAACCACTGATTGACAAGAGCCCTATTCCAGCACTTCAGAAACTTTGAGAGGGCCGTATTTCCAGACCAACACATGTCCCACTTAATTTCAAAAGGAGGAATCAAGGAGGCTTGGATCAACACGCTAACACAACGCGAAGAACGCACTCTTGGACTTCAACGATCTTCAGCGATTCTTCGACGTCTCCTTCAGATTACCTCATAGGGAGTTTTTCATATTTGTCTTTTGTATTTTTATATTTATCTTTGTAATCGTTTAGAGAAATTGCCTCGTGTTGGAGACTAGGTCTGGGTAGGACTTAGGGAGGAATTCGCCTCGTGTTGGCGACTGGGTCTAGGGTTTAGATCTAGGGGGTGCTCGAGGCCTTTTCTAGGGATAGAAAGGCTAGAGCGGCTTGAGGCCATATCTGGGGGAGGATAGGCTAAAGCCACCAGTTTGTGGGGATACGAGTCGGGATAGAAAACAAAAAGGGGTTTTATTATTCGCCTTCGATTTCTAGCATTATAGAAATCTAATTATGTAATCAATTTTATTAATAGTAATCATGTCTCTCTTTGTTTAATAAAATTTATTTTGTTCTTCATTCATCTAAATTGTTTATTATCATCTCTTTCATTATAAAACAATTTAGATCTTTATTCAAAATCATTATTTTGATCTCGTATTATTTCAAGTATTACAAAATATAGGTAAAAGTTTTAAAACCCTTATTCACCCCTCCCTCCTCTAAGGGCGCCTACAGATCCAACAAGTGGTATCAGAGGCAGGTTATTCCAAATCGTCTTAAAAACCGGGAATAATGGCGTCTCTTGATCATGATCTCGCTTCTACGAGTGGGAAAAATTTTAATATAATTGAAAAAGTATTATCACCACCTTTATTTATGGGCAAAAATTATAAAGGGTGGAACATATTAATGAAAAATTTTCTGAAGGCTTTAGATGAAAAAGTTTGGAATATCACTATTGAAAAGCCAACTAGCGTATTAAATAGAAACGAAATCGTTTTAATTGCTAAATCCATAAATTGTCTATTTTGTGCGTTAGATGAAAATATTTTCAAACTTATTTATACTTTGCCTACCGCATTTGAGATTTGGAATTTTCTTGAAAATATTTATGATTCTCCTTCTGTAGGTATGGAACGAACGCAAGACATGGAGAACATACAAGCTTGCACGGATGTTCAAGAAAGCTCCTCTTATGATGGATCAATGGAGTGCACATGAAGAGGAAGAGAAGAAGAACACTTAACTTTGGAAGAGGAATGCCAAAACGATGTCAAAGGAACTATATGTTCAAATCTTGCCTCTTCCGATAGCAATGTAAGGCAATCAAATTCTATCTTGTGTACTTCTATTTCTACGTTACAATTGCTACAAAGTACTAAACGTAAGAATAAGAAATAAAAAAAGGCTAATGCAAAACTACGTTTAGAAAATAAGACTTTGAATGCAAATGTGAATGTAGAATCCAAAAATAATGTGTTTGAATCTCCATCATGCTCTTCATTTGAAAACTCCACACCTTGTATTGATTATAATTAATTAAAAGAAAAATACAAAGAACTTGAAAAGGAGTTTATTTTTGTAAAAGAACAAAATGAAAGATTATGTTTAGAAAATTCATCTTTGACAAATGATTGTGCTAAGTGTAAAGACAATAAAATTGAAATTAATGAGATGGGTGAAACATTTGAAGAATATAGAAATAACTATCAAAATCATATTGATTCAATTGTTTCCACTCTTAAGAATAGCACAATTGCTTATAATAAAGCTAGACATAATTTCAAAGTTAAAAACTGTTGGGTCCAGCGTTCCTTCACTTGACCCGTAGCGCCTTTCCGTTGATATAAAGATCAAGTTGCGCCTTCACCAACAGTCATGGCTTTTGGTGTAGTTGGTTGCGCTGGGTCCTCTCAATTGGTATCAAATCAGGTTGCGGGTTCGATACCGGGGGGCGCTGATAATTCCTAAAATTCTCTCTACCTGTGTGGGTCCTGGCGGGTCAGGTGGCCGGAGCCATGTGTCAAGCCACCTCTGAGCTTGCGGGCCATGTGGAGCACCTCTGAGCTTGCGGGTCGTGCTGGATGCTGGGGGGGAGGTGATTATTGGGTCCATCGTTCCTTCACTTGACCCGTAGCGCCTTTCCGTTGATATAAAGATCAATTTGCGCCTTCACCTACAGTCATGGATTTTGGTGTAGTTGGTTGCGATGGGTCCTCTCAAAAACTATGAATTAGAAAATAAAATTAATTTGCTTAAGGAAATTATAAAGAAAAATTTTCAACACATAAATTCTCAATATAAAGCAAAATCCAAAAGCAAATTGAATATGAATATGAATATCTTGACTAAACCAAATAATGGGGGTAAAGAACATAAAGCTTTTGTAAATCAAAATCCGATTCACTATCATTTACAAAATCTGTTTTCTCCAAACATAAATTTAAACGGTAGCAAATTTGCTATATATACCACTTTTGAAAATCATTTTGGAAATTTGAAATATAAGAATATGAAACCAAAGTATGAATGGAGACCCAAAATTAAAAATGAAACATTAACTCCACTTGAAAGGGTTCATTCATACTAATCTCCCCAAAAATCATCTCGCTATGTTTGGGTACCCAAAGGAACCATTCCACATGGTCCTCTTTGGATACGTAAATCTCATATTTATTAGGTATCATAAAAATTCATGAAGTAGAAATAATTAAATATGAAATATCATCAACTACTTCATGATATGCTTAAACTTCTATTTTGTTTGTTTTTTTTTCTTTTTTTCTTAAACCATCATGTTATGGTCACTTTGTATGACATGTGATATGACTTTCACGCATTGTGCCACAAATTCATTAATGAATCAAAGTGAATGAAATAGAATAAAAGTCATATCATCTCTCAAGTGACTTATCTATCCTTTTTTATTTTTAACCTTTAAAATCTATTAAGTCTTATATCATCATTATAAATTAAATGCTAAAGTTTTTTTAAAATAATTGTAAGAAAAAAGTGATTTAAAGGAAAATTAGGGGTCTTAGGCTAAATGTATAAAATGCACAAGTAGTTGATTATTTATTTAATATCCTTGTGTCATTTGATAGCCTCTAATGTGTTTAATCATAATTTTTTTGGAAATGTTTGTGTCTACGGATTGTACATCACAGGCTCCTAAGTACCATCCCAATGACCTTAGAATCAACCTTATCTTTATTGAAAATAACTCACAATATTAAATCACATCATTCTAGGTCTATGAAAAGTTAGGTTGAAGCTCCATGTCGAATATATGCAAATATATCATATAATCTTCACATAACATTGCACCTTGTTATCATAACATTTCATCTAGCATCATCACTTACTACAAGTAGAAATCAATGGCTATGCTAGTTATAACATGGGATATTATGTTAAAGAAAACTAGAATAAAGAAAACTAGAATAATGAAACTTGAAAGTCAAGAAAATTATATATGTATATATATGTTTTGTTTAATATTAAAAATTCAAAGAGAAAATTTACAAAACCTTTCTCAATGACAAAAAATATTTTCTTAATGTTTTTCATTATTTACCTTACAATCTTTATCTTTAAAACATTGAAAAAGGATGAGTATGAATTGTTTTAATACTTCAACTATTATATTGCTTTCAACATATAGCTTGTGATCATGATTAGTATATGATTCTCTTATGCTTTGCATGTATTTCATTTATATATCGAAAATTGAAATACAATTGTTGATTACATGCAAAATTAACTCTATCTATCTTATGGCATAACATTGCATAAAACTCATCATGCTAGCTATCAAATAAAGATATTATGAATCCATCTTAAAGTAGAAAAATTGAAAGATAAAATAACTATGTGACCTTAAATTGTTTCCATGGGACAAAATGCTTAAGATGTCCATGATCATTCACCCACATTATGTGTCTCACATTAGCGAGGGCGTAGGATTGTATGCATTAGAAGACCTAAACTCTAAGTCATGTCTTGTCCTTAACCGGGGAGGGTTCCAGTGGGGCCTTGCGAGGCACTGGGGGAATGAGTGTTAGGTTAAGTGCTTTCTAGTGTGTGCATATGGGATTAACACCCTAACCTACGGCATGTGTGCATCTCCTCAGGCCCATCCGTCACTTAGTACGGGGCTAGTGTGTAGGCATATGGTTAGGGTATTATTATATAGGACATACCTATATCATATTTTGCATGCACTCTTTATGATTATATTATTCATGCATTCAAGTTTTGATCGAACTTGCTTATCTTGTGTTTTGCATATTTTATCATTTTTGAGCTTTAATGATCTTGTAAAACACAAGTATTTTGAAAACTAAATAAAAACATAAAAACCTTTTTTTTGAACAAATAAAACATGTTTAATATGTCTTCTAATCATCTTTAAATTTTCTGAAATTTCTACACCAAGAAGGACTATTTGCATATTCACTATTTCAAAGAAATTGTTTTCAAAAATCTCAAAAACCAGAGTTCTGTTTGGGCGTTAAGTAGTTAACGCCAGGCGTTAGCTCTTTTGGCCAAATTGGAATTCTGATTTTTTTCTTACAATATTTCTAATATTTTTCTACTGAATTTTCTAAGTTTCTTTTCTCTGATTTCAAATTATTTTGTTCTTATTTTGTTAGCTTTTTATTCTAAAATACAAAAAAAAATATCAAAATGATCAAAAATATGTTTTTGCTTTTCAAAATTTCACAAAACTATGGTTTGACTATAAAATTTCACAAGAGCAAACATCTTAATCATTTCTGTTTCAAGTGGTCAAAATTGATTTGGCATACACTTAAAGATTTTCTTCAATGTCTAATTTTAATTTCAAATTTCCTAAACATAGTGATATCTTGTCATGCCTTGACTCTAATCTGATTGTGCAATGAAATAGTCTATAGAAAATTATGTATGATTGCCTAGCATGCCTCTAAGTATGAGTAATGTTTTATGTTAATCAATGATTCATACACTCACAATTTTTGGTAATCTACATGTGTTCATAATCTTAGTCTTGCATGATTGTGTAGTGTAATAGTTTTAACAAATTAAGTTGTATGTCTAAATTACCTACACCTTCATTCAAACAATAAATTTCTTGCACATATAGAAGTGATTAGCTTACCCTAGTTTATTGTGTTTACAACAACAAGTGAATTCCGAGACCTTTGGCCCACTATTACACTAATATGAAATATAAAGCCAAAGATAACTCACCCAAGCACTACTCACCCTCCTGATAAGTCTTAATGAGCATTGTGAGGTTGAGCACCTTGGAAAGAATTGTAAAGTGTCTTGTGTAAACACATTCATCCTTGTCACTTCTATTTGTACACCGGATCACTAATTTAAAAAAAATCAATAAAATGCTTATGTGATCCCCCAAGCAATACTTCGCTCCTTGATAAGTCTTAATGAGCATTGTGTAGGCGAAGCACCTTGTTCGTTGTACTCTTTCTATGTGCTTTAAAATTTTATTCTAGATTTGATGTGTGAAAGTAATTAAAAGATAACAATCTTAATAGTGTTGTTACTATTTCATTATATATATCATGTGTTTTGATTATTTCACTTGTATACTTTTATCAAAACACCTTATGCACACATCATTGATTTTTATAAAGCTTCTACTCATGAGAATTGGATCCTAATGCAAATTTACAAAATTCTCTAAAAACTCAAGTAAAAGCACTAGATTGCAAAGCATGATTTCTACAATGTTTTCTTTACTTGAAATACGAATTGGTTACATTGTAGTTCTAATCTTTTTGAATATGTTGATTCATGCTTGCATATTTGTTATAAAAATTGTCAAAGTTAAATGCTCAAATGTGATGAGTCTAAACATATTGTTGGAATGGTCAAACTATAACAAAAATACTACTCTTAATTATTTTGTTTTTTCCGCATTTCTCATTTTGGTCATGTATTTTGTTTACCATAGTTTATCATGCTCACTTCTTTGGTCTTTCTTCGCTTATGCTTGTCAAACAATATTTCATCTTTTTAAAAAAAATGGTGCCAACAAGTAATATTCGTCTTTAAAAATGTGCAAAACAAGTAGTAGAATTCTTTTGGTAAAATCATGGAATGATGTTCTTTCATGCTTATCATATATTTTTTCCGCTGTGCTACTCCCTCCCTTAGCTCGATCATGACTTACTTTATGCTTACACAAAACTATTAGATCCTCTCTTAGTTATGTCCCATCTTTTGTCCTCTTTATTTTAGTTTTGTTTCACTCCACCCTCTTTTGCTAATAACAAAAGGGGGAGAATAAAATGATAAATCGTACTGATTAAAGGAGTAGGATTCACTAGATTAAGGGGGAGCATGAATCTAGTCTATGGGTGTATACTCTAAGGGGGAGCACTTATGTAGGGGGAGCATTATTTAAACAAACTATAATACTTATTATTGTCTCAATATTGCTCAGTGTCATACATCCTTCTAAAAACACATATCTTATATATGAATATGATTTATCCTTATTGGATTTGTTTTTATCAAAAGGGGGAGATTGTTGGAACATGTTTTCCGCATCCCTTTGTTTTGAGAATAACAAATCCCTTTGTATTTGATCTTGTTTGCCATTGTGTTTTTAGCATGCAGGTTTGAACAATTATGACACTAGGATGCTGCTTTTGGTCTGGACTTGCTCTAAAGCTGAAAAGAATGGAAATGAGCTAACGCCCGGCGTTAACTCTTAACGCCCGGCGTTAACTTTTGTTCCCGCCAAGATGCAAAATGAATGGAGGGAAGCTGCCGTGATTGCAGGAGCATTTTGGGAATGATTTGACTCAACGCCAGGCGTTAGAGTCAACGCTGGCGTTAAGGTTGCTTAAAATCAATGTTTCCAAAGATGCAGAATCTCCTTCCCGTTTCGAAGATCTGAGCCATCAAAACATTTCTATACTGAGTCAACACCCGGCATTAACTCTTAACGTCGGCGTTAGCTTCCAGTCCTATAAAAAGGTGGATTTCATCTTCTTCAACCACTGATTGACAAGAGCCCTATTCCAGCACTTCAGAAACTTTGAGAGGGCCGTATTTCCAGACCAACACATGTCCCACTTAATTTCAAAAGGAGGAATCAAGGAGGCTTGGATCAACACGCTAACACAACACGAAGAACGCACGCTTGGACTTCAACGATCTTCAGCGATTCTTCGACGTCTCCTTTAGATTACCTCATAGGGAGTTTTTCATATGTGTCTTTTGTATTTTTATATTTATCTTTGTAATCGTTTAGAGAAATCGCCTCGTGTTGGCGACTAGGTCTGGGTAGGACTTAGGGAGGAATTCGCCTCGTGTTGCCGACTGGATCTATGGTTTAGATCTAGGGGGTGCTCGAGGCCTTATCTAGGGATAGAAAGGCTAGAGCGGCTTGAGGCCATATCCGGGGGAGGATAGGCTAAAGCCACCGGTTCGTGGGGATACAAGTCGGGATAGAAAACAAAAAGGGTTTTTATTATTCGCCTTCGATATCTAGCGTTATAGAAATCTAATTTTGTAATCAATTTTATCAATAGTAATCATGTCTCTCTTTGTTTAATAAAATTGATTTTGTTCTTCATTCATCTAAATTGTTTATTATCATCTATTTCATTATAAAACAATTTAGATCTTTATTCAAAATCATTATTTTGATCTCGTATTATTTCAAGTATTACAAAATATAAGTAAAAGTTTTAAAACCCTTATTTACCCCTCCCCCCCTCTAAGGGCGCCTACAGATTTAACATCCCCATCTCCAAAATTTTGAACCCTGGACTCAAGGAGAGCCTCTGAATTTATAGGCAAAATTTCAAGTTACACTCCCTCGGTCACGGGCGTGACCTAGGGCGTGTAAACATTGCTGACATTGGATCTGACAGTGGCGTGGACTTTGTGTGACGGCGGGAGAAATTCGGACATTACACGGCCCGTGTAACTTGGGTCACGGGCGTGACTTTGGACGGCTTCATTAAATGTAGCATGGGCTGGCTTTCGGCTCGGCGGTGTGCAGGGATCACGCGGGAAAGTCACGGGCGTGACATTCGGGTCACGGGCGTGACATGTCGGGTCATGGGCGTGTACCTGGGCGGCTTCAATTAATGCTGTGTGGGACAGAATTCAGTGCGGTAGAGTGCGTTTGTCGAACTCAGCTCAAATTTCTTCGAACGTAGTGGGTAAAGATCTTTCGTCGAACGCAGCTCCAATTTCGTCGAACGCAGCTCCAATTTTGTTGAATGCAGCGGCAGAGAACTTTCGTCGAACGCAGCTCCAATTTCGTCGAACGGTGTGGCAATTTTGTCGAACGCAGATCTTTAGGTTACACGCCCTTGGTCACGGGCGTGACTGAGGGCGTGACTTGTGATTTTCTCCAATTTTTCCCAAAATTCTGCAAAAATAAAAGTAAAACTACATTTAGAACAGAAATTATAAAAGAAGTGATTTTAAACTAAAATATAAATAATATTTGCAATTTTAAATTAAAACTAGACTAAATACTATAATTAAAATACGCATAACTACTCCTCATTAAATACCCCCATACTTGAGGTTTTGTTATTCCAGAGCAAAAGTGTGAGACATAATTTATAAGACATCCTTACAAATTTTTAATTTTAAACTATAATTTCATTTAAACCAAAAGTTAAGTTAAGAGTAAATTCAAGGAGGAGTTAAGTCCTAAATTATGATGATGATTTGAAAAGAGGGAAACATGTTTAGGCAAGGACTTCTCAAGAAAATTAATTAGTTTAACAATATTGTAGAAATTATAAAACGAGATTAAATTAAAATTATAAGAACTCTATCTTAAAAGAAACTTAAGGAAAAGTAACTTACTAAATATTGCTCTCTCCATAATCTTAAACTAAATCTAGAACAATGATAATTGGCTAAGGGGGATTTCTTAAAATTTTGCATAAGAAGAGATCTTTGATTAGAGGTGATGAATTTTATCCTCTCACCTCTCTATATATATTTTTTTCTTTCATTTCTCTTCTAATAACAACCCAAAATGTATATGGTTTAGGAGTATCTCTTACTCCATGCCATATAATCTTTTCAAATATTTTGGGTGCATATGTTTTAGGGAATAATGAATTTTATCCTCTTATTCACATGACATATGATCTTTTAAAATACTTTTTTTTGTATGCCATCAAAGGGGTATGGTAGAGAAAATAAATCTAGCTAGCTTTAAATTATTTTGAGAGCAAATTCTAGTAAAATTAAATTTCCTAAGATCTAAAAAGTTAGAAGAAAATATAATTGAAATCTAAACAGGTTTAGCAAATTCACTACAAAATGAAGCCATTTAAAAGTAAAAGGAGAAGTCATGCTAAATAAGTTCTCTAATCAAGTTAAAATCATAAGATGATTCTTAAAACAAGATTACCTCAAATTTAAAATTAACAAACTATGATAATCAAAATTTTAGCTAATTAAAAACCTAAACATGCTTATAAATATTCTCAACTAGATTTCTAAGAAATCACAAAAATAACAAATAGGAGAGGTATAAGTTTTTGTATTTTTTTTTGGTTTTTTTGTTCTAAGTTTTACATATATATTTCGTTTGAATTTTTATATTATCTTTTTTTGGATTTTTGATATTATCTAAATAATAAAAAAGCTAAACATAAACTAAAAAAAACTAAATTGTTTTTATTAATTCTCAGACTTCCTGAGGTCTACCCGGTGAAGGGCTCGCAAGGCACTAGAAGCTGTGATGGGAATTCAAGCCCAAAGCGTCCTTTCCGAGAATTTAAATTTTCGATTTTCTAATTTTTTTGAGTTTTTGTGTTTTACAAGTGCTTAACTAAAAGACAGTCTTTTTTTTTTTGAAAATTCTCTAATTTAAAAACTATTTATAAACAATTATTTACACCCCCATACTTAAACTTAAACATTGTCCCCAATGTTTAAAACTAAGTATGAAGTTTAAAGAAAAGAAGTAAATAAAGTGCAAGACAAAACAAAAAGGAAATGCATGATAAAAGAGAAGGAAAAAGGAGAAAGGGCTTCCCTGATTTTTTTTGAAGTTTGCGCGGGGAAGCGGCGATTACCTACAAAATATGTTAAAGAACAAGAGAAAACAATAAAAAGATAACTTTGGGATGCCTCCCAAAAGTGCTTTGTTTAAGGTCGCGTAGCTTGACCCACTTGCCGATCATATTATAGGCGGAAGTAAAATCGAGTCACTATTTTCATTAGTTAACTCTCCCGGAAGATATAATTTAAGGCGGTGCCCGTTAACTTTGAAGGAACCTTTTTCCGGGTGGGAAATTACAATTGTCCCATAGGACCAAACCTCTTTAACAATAAAGGGTCCGGACCATCGGGATTTTAGTTTTCCCGGAAAAAGGCGAAGGAGACAATTATAAAGGAGGACGAGGTCGCCCGGCGAAAAAGTTTTCGGAAATTTTATGTGTTTATCGTGATAAAACTTTGTTCGCTCCTTGTAAAACTTATTGCTCTCGTACGCATTCGCTCGCCATTCATCTAATTTGTTTATTTAAAATTTTCTTTGTTCGCCCGCTAAAGTGGAATCGAGATTTAAAAATTTAAGCGCCCAAAATGCGCGGTGTTCTAATTCGACCGGAAGGTGGCAAGCCTTGCCATAAACCATTCGATACAGTGTACAACCGATAGAGGTCTTATACGCCATTCGATAGGTCCATAGCGCGTAATCGAGCTTTATTGCCCAATCCTTCCGATTAATAGAAACTATTTTTTCTAGAATCCGCTTTAATTCTCGATTAACAACTTCGACTTGGCCGCTCATTTATGGGTTATACGGTGGATAATTTGTGCATGACACCATATTTTGCTAAATTTTTTGTAAATTGGCTATTGCAAAAATGGGTGCCCCAATCACTCATAATAGCGCGTGGCGTGCCAAATCGAGAAAATAATTTTTTTAAGAAATTAACGACGACTCATGCATCGTTGGTGGGGAGAGCTTGCGCTTCCGCCCACCTCGACACGTAGTCGACTGTAACGAGAATATATTTGTTTGAATACGAGGGAGGGAGAGGACCAACAAAATCAATACCCCAAAGATCGAAAATTTTGCATTCTAAGAAAATTTTTTGCGGCATCTCATCCCGGCGAGAGATGTTCCCAGACCGCTGGCAGCTGTCGCAAGTACTCACAAGGGTGTGAGCATCTTTGAAGAGCGTGGGCCAATAAAAGCCCGCCTCCAGCGCCTTCCTCGCGGTTCGGTTCGAATGATAATGACCACCGGTGGGTCCCTCGTGACAATGATGTAAAATTTTAAAACCCTCCTCACTCGAGACACATCTTCTCACAACCTGGTCTGCGCATACAAGGAAAAAAAAGGGGTCCTCCCAAAAGTAATTCTTTAAATCAGAAAAGAATTTCTTCTTTTGCTGACTCGAGAATTCTTTTGGCAGGACCCGGGCTACTAAATTGTTAGCCAAGTCCGCAAACCAGGGGGTAGAAGATGAATTAATATTTTCGAGAGCAAGGAGGCGCTCTTCGGGAAATTTATCATTAATGTCGGCTTCTATTAATTCATTCGAGGTAGGGTTTTCTAAGCGGGAAAGATGATCGGCTGCCATGTTTTTGGCTCCCCTTTTGTCCCAGATCTCTAAATCAAACTCCTGCAAGAGGAGGATCCATCGCAAAAGACGAGGCATGGCGTTCGATTTACTCAAGAGATACCTAAGCGCGGAGTGATCTGTGAAGACGATAACTTTGGAAAGCGTGATATATGACCTAAACTTATCAAAAGCGAAAACAATTGCTATAAGTTCCTTCTCGGTAGTGGTGTAGTTCGCTTGTGCCGACGTGAGTGTTTTGCTCGCATAATAGATCGGGTGAAAATTCTTACTCACCCGTTGGCCTAAAACGGCACCAACCGCAATATCACTCGCGTGGCACATGACTTCAAAAGGGAGTGACTAATCTGGGGCGACAAAAATCGGGGAGTTTATAATTTTCTCTTTGATAAGTTGAAAGGCTAAATGACATTAATCGTTAAAAAGAAAAGATGATTCTTTCTCGAGAAGATGGGTTAACGGCTTTGTGATTTTGGAAAAATTTTGTATAAAGCGCCGATAGAACCCCGCGTGACCTAGGAAACTTCTAATAGCTTTTACGTTTATTGGAGGGGGGAGTTTTTCAATTACTTCGATCTTGGCCCTATCGACCTCGATCCCCTTGCCCGAAATTTTATGGCCAAGGACTAATCCTTCTTTGACCATAAAATGGCATTTCTCCCAATTAAGCGCTAAATTCATTTCCTCACATCGCTGCAACACGCACTCGAGATTTTTTAAACAGGTTTTAAATGAGTTTTCGTACACGGAGAAGTCGTCCATAAACACTTCCATCACCTCCTCTACTAACTCGTCAAATATTGCCAATATACATCTTTGGAATATAGCTGGCGCGTTACAAAGACCGAATGGCATCCTTCGATAAGCGAAGGTGCCAAAGGGACAAGTGAAAGTGGTTTTCTCTTGGTCGTCAGGCGAAATCGGGATTTGGAAATATCCCGACAAACCATCGAGAAAACTGTAGTAGGAGTGACCTGAGAGGCGCTCTAAAATTTGATCGTTAAAAGGTAGCGGAAAGTGATCCTTACGGGTGGCATCGTTTGGTTTTCGATAGTTGATGCACATCCGCCAACCCGTAATAGTACGGGTTGGGATCAATTCATTATTATCGTTTGCAACTACCGTGACGCCACCTTTCTTCGGCACGACTTGTACTGGGCTAACCCAAGTACTGTCCGATATCGGGTAGATGATTCCCGCGTCCAGAAGTTTTATAACTTCGGCCTTAACGACTTCTTTCATGTTCTGGTTTAGTCGTCGTTGAGGCTGGACTGAGTTGAGCGAATTATCTTCGAGAAAGATTTTATGAGTGCAGAAGGAAGGGTTTATACCCTTAATATCCAATATTTGCCACGCAATTGCGTGGCGGTGCTTTCTTAAGACTATAGACAACTCAGAAATTTCTGAGTTGCTAAGATCGGATGAAATGATGACGGTAGCTTAGACTCTTTTTCTAAAAATAAATATTGGAGGTGAGAGGGGAGTTGTTTTAACTCTAATATGGGTGGCTCTTCATAAGATGTTTTGATTTTTAGTTTTTCTAAACATAGTGGTTCGGGTGGTGTGGGGTGAGAGACTTCTTCTTCAAGATAAAAGAGCTCGATGAGATCGGAATCACTACCTGCCGATGAGACTAACTCGGGGGATGAATCAAACTCACAACACTCTTCCAAGTAAAAACACGAATCGTCGTTTTCTAATGTATTCCACATCGAGGAATTTATGCCGAAAGTAACTTCATCGTCTCCAACCCGTAGGAGGAGCTTTCCGTTACTTACGTCTATAATAGCGCGGGAGGTGGCAAGGAAGGGGCGGCCAAGTATGAGGGGTACTTTGGCATCCTCTTCGATGTCAAGAATGACAAAATCCACCGGGAAGATTAATTTGTCAACCTTGACGAGCACGTCCTCCACTATTCCAATCGGATATTTTAAAGAACGATCCGCTATTTGAATACTCATTCGAGTGGGGCTAGGATTTCCTAGATCTAACTTTTTGAACAATGAAAATGGCATAAGGTTGATGCTTGCTCCAAGATCTGCTAAGGCGTGTTTTACTAACGAATTGCCAAATAGACATGGGATGGAAAACCGTCCCGGGTCATTTGCTTTTTTAGGCAATTTGTTGAGTACAACCGCGGAGCATTCTGCGTTTAAAGAAATATGCGAAATATCTTCTAACTTTTTCTTATTGGAGAGCAAATCCTTAAGATATTTCGTATATTTAGGCATTTGAGAGAAAGCCTCGCAGAAGGGTACATTAATATGGATTTGTTTTAAAACATCTAAAAATTTCTTATAATTTTTTTCGGCGCACTCATTTTTAAATTTAGATGGATACGGAATATTAGAAGTAGGAGCGCGCAGATTTAAAATAGAAGCGTGCGGAGATGAAAGAGAAGCGTGCGGAGCTAACGTAGCCGGCATATTCGAAGATAAATTAAAAGTAGGAGGAGGAGGAGAGGAAATTACCTTGGGTTCCTCCTGTTTTGAAACCACCTCCTTCCCGCATCGGAGTGTAATCGCGTGAGCGCTCTCCTTTCGATTTTGCTCTGTATTCCCCAGTAGTGGTCCTTGTTGACGCTCAGAAATCATCTTTGCGAGCTGGCCCAAATGATTCTCTAAATTTTTGATCGATCCGGTAAGGTTCTGGATGCTCGTTTCATTTGTAGCGCCATATTTTGCAAAAACCTCTTCAAGCGGAGAGAGTTTTTGCTGTTGCGGTGGAAAACCGGATGGATTAAAATGTTGAGAACTTAAATTTAGAGGCGGAGTTAAGTTAAGAAGTTAATTAGGGGGAGGTTGATTTAGATTCATAGGACGCTGAGCATTTCCTTGGTTGCTCCACAAGAAATTCGGATGATTCATATAACCCGCATTGTATGTGTTGTTATACGGAGTGGTGTTGGGGTTATAGGAAGGCCGAGGCGGATTTCCCATGTAGTCAACATGCTCTTCAATTAAAACGTTATTAGCACAAGGAGGAGTGGCGGAGGAAGCAGACATCTCCGCCACTTGCTTTGTTAAGCGCTCAACTTGTAAAGCCAAATTCGCGTTTGCGTCAATTTCAAAAATTCCGGCTGGCTTGTTAGGCCGCGCTCGGGGCATGTTCCATTGGTACGCATTCGTGGGCATCTCTTCAAAAAGCTCTTGAGCGGCGTCCGGGGTTTTGTTATTTAACGTCCCCCCGGCGGCCGCATCAATCATTTGCCTCATTTGGAGATTTAAGCCATTATAAAATATTTGCACTTGTTGCCAAGTGGCAAGTGCGTGGTGAGGGCATCAACGCAAAAGCTCCTCGAAGCGCTTCCATGTGTCATAGAGAGTCTCCGAGTTGATTTGCATGAACGACGCAATATCCGTGCGCAATTTAGCGTTCTTTGAAGGCGGGAAATATTTATTGAGGAATTTTTCCGCCATTTCGGCCCATGTAGTGATGGATCCCCTAGGTAGGGAACCCAGCCACTGCTTGGCCTTAGACCGCAAAGAAAAAGGAAAAAAAGATGCAATCGAATGGCGTCATCAGTGACGTCATTGATTTTAAAAGTATCACAAATTTCAAGAAAGTGAGAAATATGCAAATTTGGATCCTCGTCGGGTTGACCATCAAAGGTCACCGATTGTTGCACCATTTGTATGATGCTGGACTTGATCTCAAAATTATTGTTCGCCACCATGGGATGAACAATGCTTGATTGTGTGCCTACCAAATTCGGCCGCGCATAACAGGACATGGTCCATTGCGTGACCTTATTAGGATTTGGCGCGTTAGGATTAGGAGGATCCATATTCGCTGGCGGATTAAGATTTGGATCCATATTTGCTGTGTTAGTGTACCCGATCGACTCTTCGAATTCTAATTGATTATCCTTATCACGAGAACTGCGGCGCCTAAAAAGGGTTTGCTCGATCTCTGGATCAAAAGGAATATTCGAAACGCTACCTCGGGTCATACACTAGAAAGAAAAGAAAGGAAAAGGAAAAACTAATTTTTTTTTCTTTTTTGAAATTTAGAAAAAGCAAAATAAAATAAAAAGAAGCATGATAAAATTAATTGCTATCCTCTTTTCAAAATATCTACACAAGGTCCCCGGCAACGGCGCCAAAAACTTGATATAGAATTTCCGTGTTTTGAAATTAAGTGAAGGTTTGAAGATTTTATCCAAAACTATATCTGATTAAGGCGAGTGTACCTTATCGTCTATAGTATAGGATATTTAGGAATATCAAGGTCGTATTCCACGGGGCGCGTTGATAACTTCTACTTCGAGGAAAGTCACCATTATCTTATCGACGAAATTTTGAGGTTTGTTTTGCTTAACAAAAAAAAGACAAAATGCAAGCTATATGAAAAGATTAAACGAAAATAAAAAGGCTTAATGCTCAAACATAGTGGAGGGGGAAAAGGAAAGAAAAATTAACATTGCATGAAAGGAAGAGTGCTTAGGGAGAAAGAGAACATGAAAGAATGCAAACTTAATTTTATTGAAAACCAAAACGATTACAAGCTTAAGAAGAGATTTCAAGGCTAGGAAGGAAAAGATTACAAACTTAAACTAAACTATTGCATTAAAATCAAAAAAGGTAGTACATTGCATCAAAAAGAGAACATGAAAGCTTAAGGAAAAACATGAACATGAACATGAAAGACTCACTATCAGCTCTAGCAGCACCTCCCCATCTCCAAAATTCTGAACCTTGTACACATGGAGAGCCTCTGAATTTATAGGCAAAAATTTCAAGTTATACGCCCTCGGTCACGGGGGTGACCTAGGGCATGAAAACATTGCTTACATTGGATCTGACAGTGGCGTGGACTTTGTGTGACGGCGGGAGAAATTCGGACATTACACGCCCATGTAACTTGGGTCACGGGCGTGACTTTGGACGGCTTCATTAAATGCAGCATGGGCTGGCTTTCGGCTCGGCGGCGTGCAGGGATCACGCGGGAAAGTCACGGGCATGACATTCGGGTCACAGGCGTGACATGTCGGGTCATGGGCGTGTACCTGGGCGGCTTCAATTAATGCAGCGTGGGACAGAATTTGGCACGGCAGAGCGCGTTCGTTGAACCCAGCTCAGATTTCGTCGAACGCAGGGGGCAGAGATTTTTCTTCGAACGCAGCTCCAATTTCGTCGAACGCAGCTCCAATTTCATCGAACGCAATGGCAGAGAACATTCATCGAACGCAGCTCCAATTTCGTCGAACGCAGGGGCAATTTCATCAAATGCAGATCTTTAGGTTACACGCCCTTGGTCACGGGCGTGACTGAGGGCGTGACTTATGATTTTCTCCAATTTTTCCCAAAATTCTGCAAAAATAAAAGTAAAACTACATTTAGAACAGAAATTATAAAAGAATTGATTTTAAACTAAAATATAAATAATATTTGCAATTTTAAATTAAAACTAGACTAAATTCTATAATTAAAATACGCATAAATACTACTCATCACCAAGAAAGTAGGATAGTTCCCCCATGCTACTCAAATCTATAATGCATTAGGTCAGCAAACCTTTTGCAAAGTTTTTGATATGTTGAGCAAAATATGATATCATCAAAAAATATCTGTTCTAAAAGTAGATGATTTTTATGTGCTCTATTTAAGATTGTTTTATACACCTTACATCTTACAAAGGAGTGTTCTAGAAGGAAGGTGAATAAGGTCTCATACAAAGATCTTGGAGCTCGTTTGAGACCATACAGTGCTTTATCTAATCTATAAACAAAAGAGTGATAAGATGGATTGACAAAACCTGGGGGCTGCTCCAAATATACTTCTTCTTGAAGAGTTCCATTTAGGAATCCACTCTACGCATCCATCTGATAAACTTTTGTCTTCATATGTGCAGCATAAGCAAGAAACATCATGATTGCTTCCAGCCTTGCCACTGGAGCGAATGTTTGGTTGAAGTCAATTCCTTCCTCTTGGCTATATCTTTGAGCAACAATTCTGGCCTTGTTTCTGGCAATGACTCCAGTTGACTCCATCTTGTTCTTGTATACCCATTTGGTTCCAATTATTGGGTAATTTCTTGGTCTGTCAACTAAGGTCCAGACTTTGTTCCTTTCAAACTGAGCTAGCTCTTCTTGCATGGAAGCTACCCAGTGAGGGTCATTGTCTGCCTCTTCAAACTTCTTTGGCTCATATTGTGAGAGGAAGCATTACAGCATAGTTTCATTTGATATTTGATTCCTTGTTTTCACTCCCACTATCAAATCTCCTATAACCTGAGTTGGAGGCTGATCCTTTTGAGTCATCCTAGTTCTTGTTAAACTGCTTAGTGGATTCACCTCGTCATAAATTTCCTCTTGCTCATTGACTGTGGGAGCACCATTTTCATTCATTAGAGTGACCTTTGTATCTGGTAGAGCTGGTGCTCTAATGTTATGCTCAAATGTAGATGAGTCTTCATCTGAAACATTGTCAACTTTCTGTTTGCCTTTGTCCTGACAATTTTATGGGTGATCTATAATGTTGAGCCTTTCCACCTGATCTGCTAGTTGATCTTCTTCCTGCAATATAGTATTGGTGGAAGTTTCCTTCACCTTAGAGAACACGTTAGTTTCATCAAATACAACATGCATTGACAGCTCAATTTTGAGAGAGCCCTTATTATAACACATATAGGCCTTGATTGATGAGGAATATCCCAAGAATATCCCATCATCAGTTTTCTTGTCAAATTTGGAAAGATGACTCTTCCCATTGTTAAGAATGAAGCAAGTACACCCAAAAATTCTAAAGTATGTGACTATAGGTGTCTTTCCATTCCATAACTCGTAGGGAGTCTTCAACTTAGTTCTGTGGATGAAACTTCTACTCAGAACATAGTTGACAGTATTCACTGCCTCAGCTCAAAAGGACATTGGCAAATTAGATTCATTCAATAATGTCATTCCTGATTCAATTAGGGTTCTATTTTTCCTTTCAGCCACCCCATTTTGTTGGGGGGTTCTAGGAGCTGAAAAGTTTTGACTTATTCCCTCGTCCACATAAAATCTACAAATTAACTTATTTTCAAACTCAGTACCATGATCACTTCTGATCATAGCAACCTGAGTATTGAATTCAGATTGAATATGTCTAATGAATCTTGAGAGGTTCTTGAAGGTGACTGACTTAGCTTTAAGAAAGAACACCCAGCTGAATCTAGAATAATCATCTACCATGACTAATGTATATGACTTTCCTGCTAAGATTTGAGTGGAGACAGGACCAAATAGGTCCATGTGCAACAGATATAGTATTCTAAGGGATCAATCTTACCAATTGGTTTGAATGATGACTTGGTCTGCTTTCCTAGTTGGCAGGCTCTACAAGGATGGTCTTTCTTAAACATACCAATTTGTAAGCCTCTTATTAGGTTAAGCTTAGATAGCTTGGCTAATATATTAAAATTTAGGTGACCAAGTCTCCTATACAATAATTTATTGTTTTTTAAGTTGGAATTAAACAAGCAAACCTCTGACTTAGCATACTCAAAATCTACTACATAGACTTTACCCTTTTTAAGTCAAGTAAATACAATTTGGTTAGTTCCAGAACTAACTATATGGCATAAGGACATAGTGAATACAACTTTGTATTCACCATCACATAGCTAATTGATACTAATTAGATTATGTTGAAATCCTTCAACTTAAGCCACCTTAGATAAGGAGATTTCCACAATCCTGAGCAAACCATATCCTTTTGTTTGACCAGAGTGGGAATTCTTAAAAATTATCTTAGGGCCTTCCTTGGCCTTGTAGTTTTCCAGCAATTCTTTTGTTCCAGACATATGCATGGAGCATCCACTGTCCAGATACCACTGTTGGTTTGTGGTAGAACAGTCTCCTCTCTGCACATGAAATTAAATATTACTATAAACCCTCCCGTGTTGGGGTCTGTTTCTTCTATCATCATATGGAGTTATGAAAGAGTAAGTTGGTCTTTTAGTATAACCCTTAAGGTGAAGAAGTGATGGTTTATTATGCCAGCAATGTTTGGCCTATGGCCCAAAATTAGAGCAACAAAAGCATCTAGAGCTGTAAATAGGAATAAAATAGAGAGATCTAGATGTTTGAAAATTTCTTACAGGAAACATGCGTCGAGAAAAAATCGACGCATATTTAGAGTTGTGTTGAGTGTAATTCGACATGTCTGCATAGTTACGTCGATAATTATTTGATGTAGAATATTGGTTGCGTCGAATAGAATTTGACGCACCCTCATATTTGCTTCGAGTTGATGTCAAATATGTAGAACTCCGTCGAGTTTCATTCGATGCATCTTTAAAACTCCGTCTAGTTCTAGACGATGCATAATTCCTTTTATTAAGAATTTTATAATTTTTTATTGGCTTTTCTAAGGGGATTTTTACCTAGAATTCATGTTTGATTAGTAGGATTTACCCTACTGAATACTGTGAGTTTATTAGGGTTATTATTTTGTTCTTCACTTGATTTTAAGTTGTTATGAGGTTGATTTATGCTAGATCTAATGAATACTATAGGATTTTTGCAGTCAGGTTTTCTAGGGATTAGTGTGCTGGTGGATGGATTTGCACCTAGACAAAGTTGTTTGAATCTCATGGAGAGATTTTGTGTAATGTGATGCGTGTTCGGCAAGTGCACCGGTCGCTGTCATGTAATAAAATTGGGAATAGCTTCCCCGAATATCGTCTCTCAAGGAATGCAGGTTCTGGTGAACGAAATGTGTGGTGAGTCTATTGTTACGACGAGTAAAAGAAAGTAAAAACAAGGGCGTTGTGATTGGCGTCCTAAGTTACTACATAGAAATGAGATGCGGGTCAAAACTCCGCTTCGCAAGGCGGGATGGATGCAACGGCCGCGATGTCGTGCTTCAGAAGGCGCGTGGATGGAAAGTAACTATGATGGGTGAGGGTCGCACACACCTCTTCGCAAAGTGGGGGTGAGTGCAGCGGCCGCGATGTCGCGCTTCGGTAAGCGGGTGAAATGGCCACAGTGCGGGGTTTTGTGAGGGTCGTATTCACCTCTTCGCCAAAGTCACCACTAGCATTTGCTAGATGGCTAGCTGGAATGTATGTATGGAAGTGGAGCGGGGGTGGAGCGCATCACAGCAAAGCATCAAGTGAAAGATAAAACAAGAGTGTATTTCATTCATAGACAAATAGAAATCACACTAGTTCAATACAAAAGTTAAGCATACATTTTCAAAAGAGAGAGGGTAGAGGAAACCACGAGATGAGAAGCCTCGCCGTAGATCTTGGTCTGAATGGGGGGTTGTCAAGCCTCCTCCGAGCTCAGTCCTTGGTTGCTTCCGGGGTTCAGAGGCTGTCACTACCTCCAACCATCATTCATCTTCTTCTCAGAGCTGGGTCTCTTCCCCTTGGCCCAATGGAGATGCCACACCTTGAAATGCTGGCTGTAGATGGCGGGGAAAGCTTCTGGAACCCTTGGTGGAGCTTAGGATCGATGGAAGAAGCTTTCCCAAGGAAGGGGATGGATGGGTGGAGCTTGGAGAGGGAAAACGACGGAGCTTGCGGAAGAATTTGCGCCCCAAAACAGTGCTAAATCCCTAAGATTGCGGAGCCAGTATTTAAATACGGAGCAGAATAAACACAGCGCACGATCAGAGGCGCACGAGCAGTGGTCGTGCGCAAAGGAATGCTTGTGATCGTGCGCAGCCAACCTGCAGCAGAAGAGAAGACAGGGAATTAACGCACGGTCAGTGGCGCATGACCACTGGTCGTGCGCAAAGAGGTCCTATGATCGTGCGAACTGCTCGGTCAGTTAAGGGGAATTAACGCACAACCAGTGGCCGTGCGCCTGATCGTGCGCTAAGGAAAACGCACGATCAGTGGATTTTTAGGCCAAAATTCGCCCCCAATCCATTTCGAGCGTTCACACGACCCTTGTACGTGCATGAAAACAAACTAGACCACTGATCCGTGCACACCACATAATCCACAGAATAGACATACAGTAATATAACGAAATCACGCCACGAAGAGGGTAAGGAATGCACTATAGTTGAGAATATGAGCTGCTATCAATATAAGCCTAAATGAGCAGTAAATGAAGTGCAAAGGAACGTAAAACAACCCAGATGAGCCCGAAAATCAGTATATAAACTGGACTCATCACACCCCCAGACTTACCTGTTTGCGCGTCCCGAGCAAACAACTCTCGGCGGACGGGAAAAACAAGGGTTAGAAAGGTGATTGTGGCTAGGAGTAATATGTGAAATCAAATAATCATGTTCATAAAACTCTCGTAAAAAATGTTTCTACTTTGCAAAGTAATTTACAAATATCTAAAATAATAAATATGAGATTAGTTTACTCAAAAGTTGAACCAAGTGTGATCTGCCAGTCACGTGTAGGGAGAATGTAGGGATGCGCTCAGACGAGTATTTCGAAAGATACGGGATACGGAACTAACTCCACTGAAATCCATCGGTGTCGGGAGCCATAAGCTCGCACTTTCGCACTCTCTCCACAACATTAGGTAAAACTACACACAAGTCAATAGGGCTTTCGGGTAAATATGTGGCTTAGGTTGCGGTAGGATATACAATGATTAACTCGGAGGCTAGCGCACCTAACACAATTGAGCAATACAATTTGTAAACCCCGACAACAAATAAAGCTGATGTGTTCATCGCCAATACCCAATATAAAGTAAATCCTATCAAACAATTCAGAATTTTTGAATTAGAATATAGAGCTTAGATTTTTTTTTCTTTTTGAAACACTAATCTTTTCACTTTTCAGCTCACAAATACTTTTAGTTTCTTTTCTTCTCTCCCTTTTTTTCAACTTAAGCAATCCAAATAGGTACCCATACATAACAGCACAGCACAATAATCAGTTATACTATAAAGCTCGAAATACGTGCGCATACAGGTTTGGTAAACTTGGCTTAAGCGAGAGCGGTGGAGCTAAATAGAAAAGGCGGGATAGGCACAAAATTGGGTAGCAAGGGTGAATTTCTGGTTTTGGCTCAAAGCTCAAATGGTCCAAAGAATGGCCTACATCATGCTAATGCGTTAGAACTACCCGGTGCTTATGTTTCGAGAATCGCTAGGGGCGAGTTCTTAGCCACCGTGAAAGATAACTCTTTCTCCCGACTCGAGAAATATGAATCTAGCATTCGATACCAACTAACCTACACTACCGGTAGATCGGCACAGGTTCATGCATTGATTAAAGTAAAACTCTAATTACTAGATTAGATAAGAATAAAGCTACAACGCATGAAAATAGAAATAACTTCTACACAAAATCCTATGCAAAACATGAGTATTCGATTAGAGCACTACTGGAGTCAACATCGTACTCCAAACCACAATTCCTAGCTAACACAATTGAATTCCCGGCTCCATTCCAAAAGGAAACTTGGCACGGTAGCACTCGCAAGTAAGTGCGTGCATAGTGGGTGTAGCGTGTGCGTGCCACTTAAAAATTGATAAACTGAAATAAACTGAAAGCTAAAATAATAACACTACCGGAATGCGTGCATGCGTGCATGTGCATGGTTCTCACTCTCCGCCAGACTTACATAAAAGCATGACCTAAAATATGATTCTTTAAACATTAAACTAAGGAGAAAAGGGAGAGTGTACCCCATGCTCAGAAGTGAGCATACCAGAAGAATTGGCGTTATGTCCTGAATGCGGTTGTTCCGCCTTGCTCCAAGAAGTACGGACCTGCGATTAAGGAATTCCCCAGGCACAACAAAAATATAATAAAAAAATAAAGAAGAACGAAAAAGCAGAACCAAGCGGTCCCAATGGGTTGTCTCCCAAGAGCCCTTTTGTTTAACGTCCTTAAAGGTGGACCAAATACCTGTATTAAAGCAGTTTATAAAGTCCACAAACAAGCAAAAGTCAAAAGATCCTAATTATTATTACACAACCATATGGAGGAATCAACTATACGTTGATTTAAAATAGTAACCGCAGATAGAAGAAAAAGGTCCGAAGACTCTGTAGTAGGGGTGGAAAACAAGTAAGATGCTCAGCATCCAACCCCAAATCACCTCCTTTTTCGCTCTCTTCTTCTCCTCCAGTATTATATCTTCAAAGAAAAACCGCTTGCCCCTTGTAACCAATCCTCAAGGGGAAGCACCAACGAAGATGAGGAAACAAGATGTTCCTTCACTGTATCTTCCTCATCCCGCCAGGCTTTCAGCTCCTCCATGCATAAGGTCTGATCAACTGGAGGAGGGGCATCCTGCATCCTTGTACATAAAGAAAGGGGGTTAGGAAATAAATTGGAAGAAAAACTAAAAGAAATCTCATCTGAGGGGATAATCCCGGCTTCATCCCCCATGTGGTGCGGCAATGATAAACTGATGAGATCATCGACGACTTCATTAGACTCAACAGCGCACACAATGGCCTCCTCTATAATTTGGACTTCCTCGCACTTGACCGAAATGGTTGCTTCAGCACAATCGAGGCTGTCCTCCTCCATGAGAGTGGGCACAACATTATGCCGCCCTGCAACATCCTGCAAAGTGACCTCAATGATAATATCAGAAATAGATGTGGTTTCGTGTGTAGTGGGAGAAGACGTGCTTTTTAAGAGTTCGAGCTCACTCTCCACACAAGGGCAAAAATCCACGCAAAGTGGTACATGAACCGAAGAAGTATGGGGTATCGCATCAAAAATGGAGTGATGAGGGACACTGACGTACGTGTCTATTCCAAAGCCTTCAAAAGGTGAAGGTGGAAGTGACACGTAATCAGAGGAAGAAGTTGTGCTCGCAGAATTTGAAGATGGGACGATCCGGATATCCAGCTCATCGTCATCCGCCAATTCGCGAAGATAAGCAGCACAGTCCTTCAAGGAGTGCTCTCTACTTTTGCAAAATAGGCACTGCTTTGCCGGCTTTGCCGGCACAAAAGGTGCGGCAGCCGTGTAAAGGTGCGATAACGAAGGTGCAGTAGAGTAGCCAAAAGACTTTTGGGCTCCGTACGGTTTCTGAACAACACCATACTCCTTGGGACACCTATCACTAGCATGGGATGTGTCCCCACACTAACGACATCGGATATTAAATTGCGCCCACATGATATAGAAGAAGAAAATAGCATGAAAAGGAATAAATTAAAAATAATAAAAGACTCAATCGAAAATAATCGACTCACAAACAACATCTCATCACGCCTGCATTCCCCGGCAACGGCGCCAAAAACTTGATGCGTGTTCGGCAAGTGCACCGATCGCTGTCAAGTAATAAAATTGGGAATAGCTTCCCCGAATATCGTCTCTCAAGGAATGCAGGTTCTGGTGAACGAAATGCGTGGTGAGTCTATTGTTAAGACGAGTAAAAGAAAGTAAAAACAAGGGCGTTGTGATTGGCATCCTAAGTTACTACACAGAAATGAGATGCGGGTCAAAACTCCGCTTCGCAAGGCGGGATGGATGCAATGGCCGCAATGCCGTGCTTCGGAAGGCGCGTGGACGGAAAGTAACTATGATGGGTGAGAGTCGCACACACCTCTTCGCAAAGTGGGGGTGAGTGCAGCGGCCGCAATGCCGCGCTTCGGTAAGCGGGTGAAATGGCCACAGTGCGGGGTTTTGTGAGGGTCGTATTCACCTCTTCGCCAAAGTCACCTCTAACATTTGCTAGATGGCTAGCTGGAATGTGTGTGTGGAAGTGGAGCGGGGGCGGAGCGCATCACAGCAAAGCATCAAGTGAAAGATAAAACAAGAGTGTATTTCATTCATAGACAAATAGAAATCACACTAGTTCAATACACAAGTTAAGCATACATTTCCAAAAGAGAGAGGGTAGAGGAAACCACGAGATGAGAAGCCTCGCCGTAGATCTTGGTCGGAATGGGGGGTTGTCAAGCCTCCTCCGAGCTCAGTCCTTGGTTGCTTCCGGGGTTCAGAGGCTGTCACTACCTCCAACCATCATCCGTCTTCTTCTCAGAGCTGGGTCTCTTCCCCTTGGCCCAATGGAGATGTCGCACCTTGAAATGCTTGTTGTAGATGGTGGGGAAATCTTCTGGAACCCTTGGTGGAGCATAGGATCGATGGAAGAAGCTTTCCCAAGGAAGGGGATGGATGGGTGGAGCTTGGAGAGGGAAAACGGCAGAGCTTGCGGAAGAATTCGTGCTCCAAAATAGTGCTAAATCCCTAAGATCGCGGAGCCGGTCTTTAAATACGGAGCAGAATAAACACTGTGCACGATCAGAGGCGCACGACCAGTGGTCATGCGCAAAGGAATGCTTGTGATCGTGCGCAGCCAACCTGCAGCAGAAGAGAAGACAGGGAATTAACGCACGGTCAGTGGCGCACGACCAGTGGTCGTGCGCAAATAGGTCCTATGATCGTGCGAACTGCTCGGTCAGTTAAGGGGAATTAACGCACGACCAGTGGCCGTGCGCCTGATTGTGCGCTAAGGAAAATGCACGATCAGTGGCTTTTTAGGCCAAAATTCGCCCCCAATCCATTCCGAGCGTTCACACGACCCTTGTACCTGCATGAAAACAAACTAGACCACTGATCCGTGCACACCACATAATCCACAGAATAGACATAAAGTAATATAACGAAATCACGCCACGAAGAGGGTAAGGAATGCACTATAGTTGAGAATATGAGCTGCTATCAATATAAGCCTAAATGAGCAGTAAATGAAGTGCAATGGAACGTAAAACAACCCAGATGAGCCCGAAAATCAGTATATAAACTGGACTCATCATATTGTCCTTAATCTTTTGACTCCTCCCATTGAGTGAGTCCTCAAAGGCTTTTGCCTTTGTAAGCTCTTCTTTTAGATTAGAATTTTCATTTGCTAATGTATCTATTTCTTTTTCTTTCCTATGCATTTGATTTCTTAATTCATAGTTGACTGAATACAGATTGTCTTTCCTAAGGTCTTCTAGTTCATCTCAAAGTGTGTTAAGTTCTTTCTGGCTGTTAATATAATCTTAACAAAAATATTTAAAACATTCTTTAAAATATTTTGAAGAGAAATCAAAGTCATCAAATATAGTTACCTGATTTTCTTCAATAAAATCGTCCAAAGCCATTAAACAGGCTTCTTCAGCTGCACTCTCTTTGTTGATACAAAAATTGTACCTTCAAAACTCACACTAAAAAAAGATAGGGAAAACTGTGAAGTGCAAGTTACTCGAGATAGAAGATTCCAGAGGAGAAACCTCTGGCGGGAAAATTTGTTTTAGTTAATAACAAGAGAGGTAACGGGATTGAAGTCCAGAACAGGCCAGAGGAAGAGGTAGAAAAGTGACAGAATTCGAGACCGCTTACACAGGTTGTAAGCTGGAGCCTCGAAGCCAAAAAGAGTTCCCTTTCAGGTACCCCTACCCCTCTATTTATAAGTGCAGAGGCTTCCCAAACGGGCAGATCCAAAATTTACACGCTGTCCGGGATATAGGAGAGTCAGGGTAGTGGTAAAAGGTGCTAATTACAAAAAGAGAGAAAAAAGATCAGACAGCCTGGTCTAGCGATCTCAACATAGCCTGACCGCACAGGCCTTAGATGAAGTGATCAAGAGTGGAGGCTATCGATCTGGAAGGTCTCCCAAAACTGATACCGCTAGAAAGGTCCATTCTGAACTAGAGAGGAGTGGTTGCGGATTTCAGGGCAAAGATGATCCCCGCACATTTTCAAGTTTCGCTAGAACTTCTGAAATGTTTATTTTGACCGCTGAGACCGCGGCCGCCATAAATGCGAGGGAAACTATAAATACAGCTCAGGGTCCCTAGAGCCCAGAAACTTCTGGAAAAAACTGCGAGCTGACTTTTTAAGCGGTCACCACTTCTGAGTCTGAAACGAAAGCTGAGATGGTGAGCGTTCTGGACCGAACTTCTAAGCGATCACCCAAGCCATCTTCTCCAAAAGGGAAGAATAAATAATTCGTCAACTCCAAGAAGATGCTAGCGGTCAAACCTCCCAGAGAGACAACAAAGGTGGAAGCGGCGAAGGAGATCGTCAGCGCTCCTAAAAAACAGCCAACTGTACTGTCGGTGGACGCGGTCTTGATGGCCTTAAAAATTGTAAACTTGTCAGCCAGCTCTTCTGCACCCCCTATGCTTGAACTTTCGGGTGTATCTATTACTTTTAACTATCATAAATCTGATGAAGCTCTCAGGCAGGCTGCTGAACAGGCCGAAGAGACCGCGTCTACTAAAATCATCAAAGCTCGATTGCAAGAACAGGCGGCCTAAGCTGGAAGATTGAGGCAGCAGATGGCGGAACAACATGAAGTTGTGTCATAAAAGAAAAGAAAAGGCACAAGTCCTTCCTGCAAAGTTAGCAAGAAAATAAAAAAATGAGGAGAGTAAAGTGGTGACCGCCAAAGGGGCGGTCTCACTCCCTGAAGATGTGAATCTGCCAATTCCTGAAAAGGCTTCTGAGAAGGTAAGAAGTCAACCCGACCTTCCTTTTTCTTATGCGGTCTCTCTGTTTTCTGGAGGAGTGGACCTATAGTTAATTGCTTATCTTGACTTTGACTCTTCTAATGGCCTTGTTCTCCCGATCTCGCAGGTGGTCGATCCTTTTGAAACTGAGAACCTTCGAGAGACCGCCGAGGAGCAGATTAGGAAGATCGTGGAAGAGGCAATCAAAAAGAGAAAGAAGTGAAGGAAAGGAAAGAGGAGGATAAAGTGATGCAGATTGTTGTTGAACAGAAGAAAGAGGAGGAAACAAGGGCAGTACAGATCGCTGCCGAGAAGCTGAAGGAGGAAGAAATGAAGGCAGCATAGATCGCTGCCAAGAAGAAAAAGGAAGAAGAGACGAAAGCAGCACAGATCACTGGTGATAAAAAAAAGGGCGATGCAAATAGCCACAGGAAAAGAAAAGGAGAAGAAAAATAAGAAGCAAAAGAAGAAGGCCACCGAGGAAGGAGGGGAGATAAAAAGAATTCGGCAGATCAAAAAAGAGAAGACCACGCTAACCAGCGGTCTGACAAATACCATTGCCGACCTGGAGGCTCAACTAGACAAAGCAGCGGCAGACCGCGCTGCAGCGATCATCGCCCTACGAACTGGTAAGGCAGAGCTGGTCGTGAGACTGCTCGAATTTTTTCCATTACCTGCTCTTCGACCTAGGTCTCCAAAAGAGCGGCATGAGAACGTCATTATTGAAATGGATGACATCCTCGTCAGCAATGAAGACTTAAAAAGAAGGCGAAAAGAAGGAGAGAGGTCACAGAAGAGGGAATTGGAAAGAATGAACCTTGAGCGATGTAGAGGATCAGACCGCCTTTTGTTGACCGCAGGACCTGTGGTCACAAAATATATTGAAAAAACCATGCATGGCAACTGTCTTGATTTCTCACTGAGTATTCTTCTTACACGAGCTCTTTTGTTTTTGAATTGTTTGTGGCTGAGCTAATTATTCTATGCTTCTGATCGCAGATACTGATGAGCTCGATGCAACTCCTGAAGTGGGGGAAATCTAGCAGCAACAGTTGGTTTTTCATCCTCAGCTCGCTGATGTCCTCAAACACATATTTGAGGATGTTAGAATAATGCGAGCTTGGGAGCAGGCTCATAACGATCAGCTCCAGGTGCTAACCGCTGATTTTGAAGAAAAGCTGCGAGCCAAGGAAAAGCAAGTTCGCGAGGAGAGCGAACTAAAGATTGTTGACCTTACCAAGGCGCTTCGGAGGATAGTGAGAGATGTTGATTATTATTAAGGGAAATCCACTGCGTTGGCCGCTGAGGTCTCTTCTCTTAAAGTTGGCTCTGCTCCGATGATGATGAAACCAGGGACTTCTGGCAGTCACCCAGAAGAAAGGCCGACCTCATAAATCATAGTTATTCTAATGGAGCGGGTAGACAGGGAGGTCGCAAAAATTCATCTTGCTGCAATGTCAGCAAATCAATATTTGGCGACTGCTCTGTCCGCTGTTAACGAAATGCAAGATGTTGCGGCCTTCATTGGGACAAAATGCCAGCTAAGTAGATATATTTTTATTCTTAATTTCAAGCGGTCTTGAGTCAATAATTCTGAAAAATTTGATCTTGTAATATATTGCGACAATTTGACATTGATTTTATGCGATCTCTTTAATTGATGTGGTGTCGATCTCTTTAATTTGCTTATTTTTGTGTTGATTATTAGATGATTATTGTGATCTCTTCTTTTTAAGATCGAAGCTATTGCATGTTGCATTTTAATTCTCAAGCAGGTTCAGCGGTCTGGCGCGCTTCTTGGGCGGTCTCAAAAAATGTAATGATTACGATATCGACCTCCTGGCTTATAAATAGTTGGCTTTAGTTTCTTCAATCTATGTTTTTTTTGAATGCGCCCAAAACACCGATCTTAGTGAACTCCCGTAATGGTGTCCATTCGAGCTACTTCTGCTGAAACCTTCCTAAGTGCCGATCACAAGCCTTCCAGACTTTCAAAGTATGAATACTTAGCTTTTCGGGGAAAACATATGGCTCAGAATCAGATCATGGTGAGACCGCTGACAGAGGATGAAGGCATAAATTTTGGAGAAGAGAACAAATATATTATTCCCATCGATCACTTCGAATACGGCCTAAAATTCCCTCTTCCTTGGGAAATTCTAGAAGTGATGGAATATTATGGTTTTGTGCTCGCCCAATTACCTCCCAACTCCATTGGTCACATGAACGTTTTTATAAATTACTTGAGATCGGAAAAAATAAAATTCTTCATGGCTCTCTTCCGCGTGACCTTCACTGTGAAGTCGCGGAAAGAAGGGCTGAAAAAGAAGAATTTAAAGAATTAGTATATTTTCCATGTAATGGAATAAAAGTTTTGAATCTCCCTAACAAGGGCCCTTTCTGGACGGAGAGATATTTGGTTTTTGAAGGCGATCTTGGCGGTCTCAATAGCCAACCATCTCCAAGAGCAAAAAAGATTTTCAGAAATCTCAAGACTTTCTTAGACAGCGAGCTCAAGATCTTGGCCTTCCTGGCGGGCAATCGCCTCGATCTTATTCATTATATGGCGGTCTGGCCTCAGATCGTTGCGGTCTCTCCAGAAGAGAATAAGCATTTTTACTTGTTGTCTCCAGCGATCTCATCATAATTTCTTTTTACATTTCTTCTAACTGTTTTCTTTTCAGAGACAGCGAATGCGAGATCTTGGGGTTCAGTGGTGAGTCTGAGACCGCCATCGAACCATTTCCTCTGAGCGGCTTTTCGAAGAAAATGAAAGATGCCAAGGGAAAACCCCTTCTCAAGTGGGGCGTAAAAGGCAAAAATCTAAAAGTGCCAACCGATCTCCCCCTTGGGGTGGAAAGCTGACATGTCATGCCTTCGCGATCTCTGCTGCTCTTTATGGAAAAAGTAATGCCAGGGAGTCCTACAACATTTAGATCGACATGCTCCCTGATATCTGCCCTGAGAGATATCGAACGCATGCAGGAAGAGTTATATGTAAAGTTATTCTTACCTGAGATTTCTATCTTTACTTTTATTGTGAGCCCGCGATCTGAATATTTTTTCTCTTGCAGCAATCAAAGAGAGCAGCATATGATGCGGAGAATCAAGATTTCCAGAATGCTTTGATGCATCATGTGAATGAGATCGCGGAGCAGGCGATCTCAGAGCTTCGTGCTCGCGGTGCTCTCACTGATGAATTCAGAGACGTTAAGTTCGTCGACCTCTTCCCAGACGCTGCAAGAGTTATAGACAAACAGTCGATCACCACAGGTGAGATCAATTTTGAAGAAGGAGAAGAAGAAGGAGAAGAAGATGTTGATATTGAAGGAGATGAAGCGAGCGGAAGCTAGTATGTTGAAGGCAATTATATAAGCTCTGCTGTCGGCTCAAGTTCTTGCTCTAAAATCTCTCCCGAAAATTTAGAAGAATCTTCAGAGGAGACCAGTTCTTCTTCATCAGATGAGCGGTCTCCAAAGATATAAAAAAGTAAATAGATTTTCCTTTATAACTGTTTGTTTTCCTTATTCGATCACCAATATTGAGACCGGTCGAATAATGTAACCAAACCATGAAACATAAATAGAAATTTGACATACCTTTCTCTTTTGTGGATGAATGCTTATATTATTTACTTGTGTTTATGTCGATCACTTTATTTTTGCGAGCGGACTAATTTTCACTACTTGTTGTCTCATGTGTCTCAGCAATAATTATCTCAGCAATAATCATCATCTCAGCGGTCTAGGTTTTATGAGATAGAAATAGCATTCGATCTCAATGCTTTAGGACTTTGTTGAGATCAAATAAACAATCATGTAAGGGAATGCTGCATAATGGTTAGGAGAATATGATAATCAATAATAGCGGTCTCATATTTATTAAGCGACTTGAAGGATGTTGAGAAATTGTGCGAGTTCCATTATAACACAACTGTGTTAGATCGCTTGTCATATTGTGATCTCGAGCTTTCAAGATCTGAGAGATAAAAGATTACAATCCATAAATATTGATTCCTGAATAACTTCTAGCAAGAATAAAGATGAAATCTTCATTAATTTAGACCGCTCCTTCCTTAGATATTCAGATAGGACAAACATGACCCTTTCACGGTAGATAACCAGCGATCTCATAAATTTCAGGTCGCTATAGAGGGTAGCTCTGCGGTCTTCATAATTCCAGCCCGATTAATATGAGCATATATTAGAAAAGTTATAGATGATTCTGCTCTCTTAAGACAAGAAATCAAAAGAACCCTGGCGGCGACCTCAGATTTTCCAGACAGCCTTTCCATAAATTGGAGCCATAAACATACAGTAATATTTTAGATCACTTACGATTTTTACAGAGCTTTGAAGAACTTAGGTGGCGGTCTTAATTGTTCTAGACCGCCCTATTTTCAAAATAGTCAAACACTTTAAGACCGGCGGTCTCCACGAACTTCAGACTACCCATTCAAAAATAAAAAGCTTTAAGATATAGAATCTGTAATGATCCAAAGGGCAGGTGCGGCCATTCTTAAAAGTTACGCCAGCATTGCTTTCCTCAAGGGATCATCACAATTCTAACATTTTTCAAAGAGATAGAGAGAGGTGAACAACTCTAAATGATCAAAAGGGCAGTTGCGGTTATGTCGCGGAGGCCATACCGACATTGCTTTCCTCATGAGTTCATTAAGGTTGTAACATCCTAGCCACTCAAGGGCTCTGATAAAGGGCATAGATGCAACCGACTGCCTCTTGGCTATCCTTACACCAATGAGTACTCGAGGGTTACAATTAAGGCATGATGATCCATAGGGCAGGTGTAGTAATGCCGCGGAGGCCATACCGACATTGCTTTCTCTGAAAGATCATCAAGGCTGTAACGATGTCCTGAAATGCATAACATAGCTAAACATTCACCCGGACGTCCCTTGATGCAGAGGTGTGTCAGATGTTAGCAAGGACCCGACATCCTAATGTTCCTCCGCACGAGCTTGGCGATCTACTACTACACACGTGTGAAATCTCCCCACTACCTATGGTCAGGGTAGATTTACATCTCAAGCTTCATGACGAGGGTGCAACAAATAGGATCCATCGATATCTCGTTTAGCAGGATCTTTAGCCTTTGATTGTTAGTCAATATATCCTTGATGCTTCCTTTCCGATATACATAATGCAAGAGATTACAACCACATCATCATAATACTTGCAAAAACGAAAGAAAGAAAAATACAAGAAAGAGTACAAGTTTTTAAGAAAAGAAACGCTTGATATCAGCTCCACTCCAAGTGTGAGATTGATCTTCCCCTTTAAAAGTTTGGAGACGGTAAGCTCCATTCTTGAGCACTTCTTTAACAATGAATGGCCCTGTCCAACTTGGACTTAGCTTCCCAACCGAGATAGATCTTGATGCTGCGTCGACCTTCTTGAGGATGAGATCACCAACAACAAACTCTTTAACTTAAACATTTTTATCAAAATATTTGGCAATTCTCCTTTTTACTTCCTCTTGCCTAATGGTTGTTGTATCCCTTAATTCTTTAATGAGATCAAGGCTGCATCTCAACTCTTCATCATTTCCTTCCATCCAGTTATCTTGTTGTTGTTGAGATAGTAGTACCCTTGGACTCTTAACTTCAAACTCAACGGGAATGAGAGCTTCCAAGCCATGAGATAGTTTGAAGGGAGTTTCTCCCGTAGCGGAGGTTGGAGTCGTCCTCAAAGCCCATAACATCGAAGGTAATTGCTCTGCCCAATTACCTCTGAGATTCTCAACTTTCTTCTTCAAAAGGTTGATTATGAGTTTGATGGCGGCTTCTACCTGACCATTACTTTGAGGATGATGCACGGAAGCAAATCGCAACTTAGTGTCGATTTGATCACAGAAATTAATAAGACTTGAGTTGTTGAATTGTGGACCATTATCTGTGATAATTGCCATGGGAATTCCGTGCCTACATACAATCTCTCCCCAGATAAATTTCTCATAACTTAAGTAGTAGTTTTAGCTAGCGCCTTTGCCTCGATCCATTTGGAGAAATAATCGATCATCACTAGAATAAATTTGTGCTGACCACTAGCCAAGGGAAAAGGTCCGATCAAATCCATTCCCGAAACTGCAAATGGCCATGGAGTTGTTATTGACTTAAGTTGTTGAGCTTGTTGATGTTGAAGAGGACGAACCTTTGGCATTGAATACACTTTTTGCAAATTTCTCTGCTTATTTCCTCATTTGAGGCCAGAAATAACCTTGCCTTAGAATCCTTTTTTCTAAGGTTCTAGCTCCAGAGTGACTGTCGCACTCTCCCGAATGAACTTCCCAAAAAATAATTGGAATTTCCTCCTTAGAGACGCATCTTGCCAAAGGCGAGAGAAAAGTTTTCTTGTAGAGGGTTCCTTTAGCAAGATAATAATAAGCTTCTTTTAACTTAAACCGCTTCTTATCTTTTACCGTCGAATGAAATTCTCCACTTGAGAGATAGAGAACAAGAGGATCCATCCAGGATGGTTGGTGATCAATCAGCATGATGTCTCCTTCTTCAACATCTGGATGAAATAATTCTAAGTAGTTCCTCCTGAAAGGAGACCAAATTTGGCCAACTCGTTAGCTTCCGCGTTCTCTTCCCTTGGAATGTGCTGAATAGTGAAGATTTTGAACTTTCCTATCTCAATCTTCACCAACATTTGATATTGCTTTAAAATAGAATCTCTAGTTTCATAAGTTCCATTTACTTGAGACGATATCACCAACGAATCAGTTTTAACTTGGACATCCTCGATCCCTAGCTCTCTTGCAAATCTAACATCGGCGAGCAATTATTCATACTCTGCTTCATTGTTCCTTGTTGGAAAGTGGAACTTGAGAGCTTGATCCAACCTAACCCCATTGGGATTAATTAACACAACTCCAGCTCCTGATGAATTTCTCCTGGAAGCTCCATCCACATAGATTGTCCATGCTAAAGGTTTTTTAACCTCTTTTTTTGAGCTAACTTCCTTTGCATCGATCATAAAATCTGCTAATACCATAGCTTTGATCGCCACTCTAGGAATGTAGGAGATATCAAACTCACTGAGCTCTATTGCCCTCTTTGCCTATCTACCTGAGTGTTCCGGTTTTTCCAACACTCTCTTTAATGCAAGATCAGAGACAACCTGAATAGAATGAGCTTGGAAATAAGTTCTTAACCTTCGTGCTGAGATCACAAGCATCAAAGCCAACTTTTCAAGGATCGGGGACCGAGCTTTCGCATCCTTCAAGACTTTACTCACGTAGTAAACCGGGAATTGCTTCTTCTTTTCTTCCCTTACCAGCACAGAGCTGATAGCATCAGAACTGACTCCAAGATACAAAAAGAGATCTTCCCCCTCTCTCGGGCTTTGGAGTAAAGGGTAGACGTTAGCTGCTTTTTGAGCAGGCCAAACTCATCATCACACTCTTTTGTCCATTCAAACTTAGCTCCTCTACGTAGAGTTTTACAGAATGGAGCAGTTTTATCACCTGAGCGGGAGATGAAACGGCTCAAGCCTGCCATCCTCCCACCCAGCTGCTGAACTTCCTTAGGGGTCTTGGGAGGTGACATTTCTAGGATAGCATTAACCTTATCAGGATTTGTCTCTAATCCTTCAGGAGTAAGGAGATGACCGAGAAACTTTCCTTTGCTAGCTCCGAAAATGCACTTTAAAGGGTTCATGGTTCGGAAGGTTGTGAAAGCTTAATTCAAATCGCTAAGATGTGCTGAGAAAAGCTTGCTTTTTATTAGAAGATCATCGATATAAACTTCTAAATTTTTTCCTTTTTGAGTTTCAAAAACGGTGTCCATTATTTTCTGATAGGTGGCACCAGCAATCTTTAGCCCAAAAAGCAATACGAAATAGTAGGAACAACCGTCATTCGTAATGAATGAGGTGTGTGGGATATCGGGCTTATGCATTCTTGTTTGGTGATAACCAAAGAATGCATTTAAAAACTCATGTAAGAGTACCCTACCGCAGAATCAACTAAAGAATCTATCTGAGGTAAGGGGTAGCAATCTTTAGGGCAAGCTTTATTAAGTTTGGTAAAGTCCACACATATTCGCCACTTCCCACCAGCTTTTTTTACCATTAGAACATTTGATACCCACTATGGGTATTGAATTTCCTTAACAAAATTATCCTTAAGAATCTTTTCCACCTTCTATTGGATTGGTTGAGCTAAGGTCATTGCAACCGCTCTTTTCTTCAGCTTGACAGGAGTAAAAGCTGGATCAATATTTAGGTGGTGGCAAGCGACGTCTAGATCAACTCTTGGCATGTCATTCGCTGACCAGGAAAATATATCCAGATTCTACAGGAGGCAGGAGATGAGTTGATCCTTCTCAGCTTCAGGCAATTCTGCATTGATTGAGAGTGCTCTACTCTCATCTTTATTGCTGATAGGTACAGCTTGAGTTACTTGGGCTGGTTCCAAGCAAACTCCATCTCTTGTCTCTTCTTCTGCATCTTCTTCCATAGCTTCATCAGGATTGGATATTTGAAGGACCGAAGAAGCTTCAGCTACTTGAGGGGAAAAATATTCAATCATATTAACTGGCTTTACATAGCATTCCCGAGCTTTCCTCGGATCGCTCCGGATCTGGTATTGTTTTCCATTCAAGGTAAATTTCATGGCGAGGTGATAAGTGGAAACCACCACTTGATACTCATTCAGGATTAGCCTCCCAAAAATTGTGTTGTAGATACTCGGAGCTTCAATGACAATGAATTTGACTAGCTTTGTTATGCCTCCAAGCGCTGAGAGAGTGGTGTTTCCTTCCACTTCCTTCTATTCTCCGGAGAAACCATAGAGCGGCCCTTCGGTGGAAAGAAGAGTCTTCCCGATATTCCTATAATGATACTGAGCTCCCAGTATCAATCAAAATATTTTCCAATGTATAATTATCAAAGACCGCTTTTATAACGACTGCGTCGTTGAAAGGGTTGGCGGTAGGAGAAAGATCTTCTTGCCTGAAAGTGACCATTCCTCGGATCGGAGCAGAAGAGGAGGCAATGACAACTTCTAATTTAAAAACCCTGGCCACGCTAGCCTTCTTTGATGACTCTAGTCCTGCTCCCTCATGGATGCAAAAAAGGTAACCCAGAGTTCCTTCATCGTTTGCATCCACGCACTCACTAGGCTAACCAACGTTGCCAAGATGGCAAACGTCGTTGAAGGATCATCTTTTTGCTCTTGCTGTAGCCCTTGCAGCTTCTTTGCTCTCCCAGTGGACCTCTGCCACTTCTTTGCTCTTGGAAGTGGAGGATTTAGAAGGATCAGCTTTTTGCAGTAGCCCTTGCAGCTTCCCTTCCTTCACATGCTTCTCCACCAGCATTTGAAGAGCTCTGCAATTCTCTATTAGATGACCTTTCTCCCTATGATTCTCACAGTAGAGAGAAAGATTCATGGACCTCTGATCAGACTGCATGTGGGATGGCCTTTTGTTAAACTGTTGCTTCTGGAGGATCTGAATTACCTCACTCATCAGGACATTGAGTTCGGTAAATGATTCTTGAGAATCATTATAGGAATGCTGAGGAGGCGGGGGAGGTAGCTGAACAAAATGGATTTGATGAATTGGGACTTGTTGGGGAGCTGGGGTGACTGGAGCTGGCAACTGAGGCATTTGAGGATGGAACTGCTGATGCCCTTGGTAAGGATGATGGTGACGGAAATTCCTTCCTCTCTGAGCTGGAGGTTAGAAATCTTGACGTGGAGGATTTGACGATGGAGGGGCTGGAGGAAAACCTACAGAGCCTTTTTGAACTACCTTGCATGTTAAATTGGAAACATAGACAGGGTTGTCACTTCCCCTTCTATGAACCTATTAGCGATGTTGATTAGTTCACGATAAGAGCTTGGCTTTTTGGTTGTGACCTCAAACTTGAGAGGTCCCTCCTGCAATCCATTTATCAAGGCTACCAGGTACAATGAGGGATCAACATCCCTTATCCCCAAAATTTCTCTTTGAAAATGGTCGATGAAGCGGGCTGTAGTCTCGCTTTCACTCTGCTTGATCTTGAAGAGGTCCACAGGACTACTCTTCCTCTTCTTTGAGGTGGCAAACCTCAGAAGAAGCTCCTGCTTCAGAATTGTGAAGCATGAGATGGACTGGGGAGGTAAATTATAAAACCACTCCCTTGCCTGCCCATCAAGAGAGGTGATCAACAACTTGCACCTCATCGCATCTAAGAGAGTTCTCAGAGCAACTGCGGATTCAAAGGCTTGAATATGGGAACTGGGATCACTATCCCCAGTAAACATGGGAATTCTAGGCTCCCTAAAACAATGGGGAGTTGGCTCCCAATGGATTGTGTCAGAAAAAGGAGAGGGTTCTTCTGCCTCATAAACACTAGAAGGAAGAAGAGCGGCACCAGCAGGAGCTAGAGGATAGACATAATCCTCCTGGAAATTCAGGGCTCAAGATGGAGACCTCCTGGGCTGCTCCCCTAAAAAAATCCTGACGGGCAGCGAACTCTTCACCTTGAGACCGCAAGGGAGTAGCGGGCTGAGGGGTCGCGCGGTCTAGAGGCTGACCGGCGGCCAACCGATCAGGGTTTGTGACATGATCGGCTTGAGGCATCAATGTCTTGGAGAGCTCGGACAACAATTGATTCATGGATTCAATCTACCAAGCGGTCTCCTAGCTGGCTTGAGCAGCCTCCCGGTGGGCTTGAACGAGGTGGAGCTCCATTCGAAGCTCAAGAGCTTATAAAGAGGTCGCACTCGCTGCAGAAGGGAGACCACCGGTGAACTGACCGGTCTGACCATCACGTCTGACATCTCAATAGTCTGATGATTTCACCTGGACACTTCAGATCCGAAGGTCGCGTGTTTGTTCTATTGATACCAAAATTGTACCTCCAAAACTCACACTAGAAAAAGATAGGGAGAGTGTGAAGTGCAGGTTACTCGAGACAGAAGATGCCAGAGGAGAAAACTCTGATGGGAAATCTGTTTCAGTTATTCTCAAGAGAGGTAACAGGATGGAAGTCCAGAACAGGCCAGAGGAAGAGGTAGAAAATTGACAGAATTCGAGATTTCTTACACAGGTTGAAAGTTGGAGCCTTGAAGCCAAAAAAAAGTCCTCTTTCAGGTACCCCTACACCTCTATTTAGGAGCGGAGGCTGCCCAAATGGGCAGATTTAAAAGTTATGGGCTGCCCGGGATACAGGAAAGTTAGGGCAGTAGTAAGGGGTGCTAATAACAAAAGGAGAGAAAAAGACCAGACCGCCCGGTCTGGCGATCTCAACATAGCCTGACCGCATGGGACTTAGACGAAGAAATCAAAGTGGAGGCTGGCGATCTGGGCAGTCTCCCAAAACTGAGACCGCTGGAAAGGTCCATTCTGAACAGGAGAGGAGAGGCCGCGGATTTTCGGGCAAACACTCTTCATCACGGTTAGATGATGAGGAACTTGACTCAGATTCTGAGTCACTCCAGGTTTCAGCAATGAATCCTTTACCCTTCTTCTTATCCTTCCTCCTGAAGGATTTCTTCTTATGCTCCATCTTCTTGTTGCTATTGTCCATTTGCTCTTCAGGACATTCTGGTGCAATGTGCTCGGGCTTTTTGCAAGAAAAACAAATTATTTACTGTTTAAGAGTTTTGTCAAACCTTGGTTTGCTTGAACTCTCTCTTTTCTTCTTGAGTCTTCTGTCTTGACCCATCTTTTGAATCTCCTGGCCAAGAGGTTGAACATCTCTTCCTCAGAGGTGAAGGGCAATCCTTCAGCAGCCTTTAGAGAACTTGTCCTCTTTTTAGGAGTTGAGACCGTTCTCTGGCTTCAGTCTCAACTCTGCTTCTTAGAAGTAGCTCATAGGATTTGATCTTGCCAAGTAGAGCATCTGTAGAGATCTCTCTGTGGCATCTGGACTCTCTAATGGCCCAGATAATTAAATCCCAAGTGCTTGGGAAACACATAAGGAGTTTGTCAGTGTTCTCTGTCAATGATATCTCTTTGTCTAATCCCTTGAGCTCATTTATGATCAGGCTGAACCTATCATACATCTCAGCCACATTCTCTTCAGTTTTCTTTTGAAAGATCTCTAATTGGGATATGAGAAGGGACTTTTTGTCCTTTCTTTCATCAGAGCTTCCTTCTACCAGTCTGGTTAGAGATTCTCAGATCTCTTTCGCTGAGTTGCAGTCAGCCACTTTTTGGAAAATTTCATCAGACATTGTTGATACCAGAATATTCATGGCTTTGGTATCACATGTCTTTACCTTCTTTTCAGCCTCAGTCCACTCTGCCTTAGGGAAAAATTCTTGTGTCACAATCCCACTTGCATCTTTTCTGAGTGGGACTAGGGGACCTGTGACAAAGTCATTCAAAAATTCTTCATCAGTAGAGTTCATGTATAATTTTATTCTAGCTTCCAGAGTGTACACTTATTAAAATTACACATTGGTGGTCTTATTGATGCATAGTCCTTAGAACTCATTTTTATAAAATAGTTTTAAAATAGAAATATGAGTAAGGAGATCTTTTGATCAAGGTGTTAGCATTTTATGATCAACCACCCTCTAATACCAATTGAAAGTGCACAGTGTAACCTCTGAGTATTCTCTATAGGGGGCGAATAAATTTAAACACATAGTGCAGAAATAATAAAAGGGGACATCACACAAAATCACAGCACAAGACAAAAGTTATAGTGGTTCCCCAAACTATGGGTACATCCACTCTTCTACAACCTTGGTAGGAATACACTAAACAGTGCATGAGTCTTTTGATAAGGAGACTCTTAGAACCACTTAGTCTTTTGCTAAAGAGACTCTTAGAACCAACTACTGAGTCTTTTGAGAAGGAGACTCTTAGAACCTATGTAGATCTTTTGATAAGGAGATCTTGAACCACTGAATCCTTTGAAGAGGGATTCTAAAAACACATTACACAAGTTGCAGAATGTGATAGGGAGAAAAGAAGAAGAAGAAGAAGTTATATATTCTTCTGTTGGTGTTCTTCAGGATCTATTTTGAATGAACCCTTGCTTAAGGTACAGAAGAATGCAAGGGTTGTAAGCTTGTGATCCTGATTATCTCTCTATACTCTTGATGGCTTCCTGCTGTAGATGATGAAGAAGAAGAAGAAGTAGAGCCTTTGTATATTCCCGTACAGAGATATATTCTCCATGTTCAATCTGAGAGAAAGAAAGAGCTTCAGGAAGAAGAAGACTGAATGATTCACTTGTCCTTGTTCTCTTCTTTCTTCTGTATACTTATTCTTTGTCGAATAGTGGTTGAAATTTTTTCCTCTTCTGTTATATCCTCAGGTGTAACATCCCCCAAACAACTAGACCCCCAAGTTGGTTTTGTCATGACTATGTCATGAAAAAACCATCGAAAGAGCTTATGACCATGTGAACTTAGGTAAGAAGGAGAAAACCCAAGTGGTCTGCAAATAGCAATTTTTAAATACCAAGCATAGGGTGGACTTTAGTGCCTCACCTTGACCTTTTGACCCCCACCATATCATCCATATCCCAATAGGGGTCCTTTGGAGCACCAAGGGTCTATTGGGGTCAACCAAAGAGGTCAAATTGACCAAAGTCAACCCTAACCCTAAATTGGTCAAAGTAGCATAATTAGGGTCAATTGGCCTCCACCATGCCAAATTGACCTTACCCCTACCCTTATAAGGATACTAGAGACTCAATGGACCAAAAAGCCCCATCACGGGGCCTCCAATTTACCCAAATTTACCAAAGTCAACCCTAGCCCTAATTTGGTCAAAAGTGCCCTACTAAGGGTCAATTTACCCTCACCTTACCAAATTGACAATACCTAGACCTTCTTAACCCTTAAGGGTGTCCAATGGGTCACTACACACCCATTGTGGTCAACCCAAATGGTCAATTTGACCAAAGTTAACCTTATCCTAAATTTAGGTCAAAATGACCTATTTTGCTCAAATTGAACCCAATACACTTGGGCTAGACCCAATTGAGGTGGTCCACCACCTAATGGGGGTTGGATGCTACTGAATTGGCCATTTCATTTCAAGGAATTCGCTCAGGAGAGAGAAAGCTCCATTTCCCCCAAAAATGGTGGAGAGAGAGAGAGGAGAATAATGGCATTCATGGCCAATTAAGCCCCAAATTGATGGGGACTCAGCTCCCCTGGCAGTTACTAGAGGATTGGGAGGTTTCTCAGACCACAAGGGGCTGAATTCAGAAAGAATTAGGAGTAGCCAAAAACCACCATTAATGGTGTTAATGGCCATTGATGTCATGGCTCCTCCCCTCCTCCAATTGACCCCTTTAACACCTTCAGGAGTCTGAGAGGAATGAAACCCCCCTCTTCCCCGACGAAATTGAGCACCAGGATCCTAGATCAACATGGCGCCGAAAGTACCACCTCCGGCAATGGCGACTCGCCGAAATACGCGACACCAGGCCACGAATCAGGTCTGATCTGCTTCCCCTCTCCTAGTGCTAGATCTCTGTCGAATTAGGGCTTGATTCGATCCAAATCAGGCTCGAATCAAGCCACCAATAGGGCTTGTTTCGAGCCCTCTTTATCCCACCAAATCTTCTCATTCCGGCCACCTCCGGCCGGCCAACCACCCCTAATCGCCGGCCACCACCTCAACGGAGGTTGTGGTGGCATTGGTCGACCGGGGCGGCGCTCAGGTGGCCGAGAAAACAAGGAGGAAGGAGTCCCAGGACGGGTAAATCCCAGCCCTTGACTGGAGGTTGAAGATGACCAGGAACCTCACGATCTGCGCCAAGATTCATGCTGATATGAAATGAATATGGTATATTATTATTTGTATTTATATCACATTACTTGCAGTACCTTGTTCTAATTATTAATAATACTAGACCCCCTCTGATGAAATAGTACCAAACATCAAAGTTGTGGCCTTTTGTGTGTAGCTTAATTGAAAATTTGTTTCAACCCAATAGGGGTACAGTATCCCCCTGTAGAGCCATTTTTGTAGGACTGGTCCCTAGGCTAGGGCAGTCACTAATTTTTGAATAACTTTTGGTTGGGTTATGGGATTGACTTGAAAATTGAAACCTAGGCTATTTGTACCAACCACCCTAACAAATCCAAAGATGGGAATTTTAGTATAAAATTTTTCTAAGGTTTTGGTAATAATTTAATAATTCATATATTATTTAATTATGGGTTTTAATGACCTCCAATCCCCTCCAAATTTTGGTGGATCCTCTTTAGGGTTATTATATGACCCTAGTAAAAATTTCAGCCCAATTGGGACTAATTTGGTTGGGTAATTGGTTAACCCAAGTCTGGTCAAATTAGGTCAAACTAGGTAAAAAGTGCACATGTTGGAATTAGGTGGTCAAACCTCATCCAAGTGGTGGGAAACTTTGGCCACTGGTTTAGGACCACTTAATACACCCCCTTGAGTAATTTGGGGTGATGTGGGGTGGATATGCCCTAGGACCCTTGTTTTAACTTGCACTTTAAGCCTTGTGAAGGACATAAGGGGCATATGTCCTTGGATGGTCATGGAACTTGGTAGATAAGTTCATGGGGTGTAAATATTCCCTAGGAAATTTTAAGAGAATTTTAGGACCTATTATTCTCTCTGAATTGGGTTATAACCATTTTGGGAACCTCCTTATGAGAGAAATTTATATGTTCATGTGATCTTGGATGGTAATGAAAATTTGGTGGTACCCTCATAATCATGTAATAGATCTTTGGTAATTTTTGGGTAATTATTGAATTAATTTATTTAGCACTTCATTCACAAGCCATCTATTTGGTCTTAAGAATGTAATAAATAATTAAGGGCCAAATAATCTCTGGAAAATTATGAAACTTAGTGGTAGGACATTTTAGGACTATAAAAAGCTCTCTGAATTTTTGTATAATTTTTGGAATTATTTAACAGTAGGTTCCTTCACAATTTTCCCTAGAAATGGTTACTTGGAACAATTATTTATGTGATTAATTTGCCTTGATAAATTTTGAAATTTGGCCAGCAGACTTTTCTGATTTATATGAAGGTCTGGAAATTTTCCCATAATTTTTAGACAAGTAGTTTTGGTGGTTCCTTAAAGCCTAATTTGGGATAATTGTTCAATATTATAATCAGAGGCCACCCCCTTACTGCAAAATTTTGATATTATGTATTTACTATTATTTTGACTTCATAGATTTTCCATAATTTTGTGGAGGCCATAACATAAGAGGATTTTATACTTCATGTTCAATTTCATATTGGGTCAATGTTGAGGAAAATTATAATAAGTGTCAATTAAATAAGCAAAAATATGATCCTCTTGATTTATACTTAGAATATCATGGTAGACACCCAGTAATAATCCTGAGTCAGTTGGATGAATATTTGGGGTACCTCCCCTTATGTAACTCCTATAACTCATTTGGTCTGTGTATAGTAAAACTGTAAAACTAGGGTATTTGATGGATCATTAGGTGGGAATGAAAGGTAGATAGTGTACCTAGTCTGTTATAGAAGATGTGTGGTCACCATTGGAAGTCTATATGTTGGGTGTACCCGAAAAGCTAAGGGGTAAGGTTGTGTCCGGGACCGACGAAAGATCGTCTTTCCCTTTAGAAGGTCTTAAAATATGTAGGGTAATCCAAGTGTAATGATAAGGAGGGAATACTTGTGGGTAGTCACTAATAATATTAAGTGCCTTGGAAATGGATCTTTGGAATGCCATCCCATTGTAGCTCCTAGTACCATAGTGAGCCCCTTATAGATCGTCCTCGGGAAGTCCATGGTTAACCCAAAAAATGTAAGAATAAATGGCGGTGTAAGATTAACTTAATAAAACACACACCCACACACCCGTGATTATGGGAGGTTAGTTGTTTGGTCTTACGAGCGGTAGGCTCGGTGGTTGTAGCAGTAGACTAATTAGTCTGGTGAGCTTGTGACTCATTAGTGCTTGTTGGTACAGACGGGTTGGTCCGGCGAGCCGTTGGCTCGAAAGGTTATGATGATGGGCAGGTTAGCCCGGGGAGCCTTATAGCTTGGGAAATAGTAGGACATATTGTATGTGCATAAGGTGGTGGGTCATTAGTGTAGACGGTCGTCGCACCGACGTCGATACTTTAGCTCGGTAAGTGTGGTTAACACTTTACCAAGAAATGTCTGGTGGACTGGCCAGTAAGAGTACGCAGGAGCTCCGTTGTTGTGTTCTTTGCATTGGGGCGTACGATAGGTCTAGGTTAGGTAGTGTAGATACCAACATAGAGGTGGGCGAGGCCCAACCCACCGCTTCTGTTTGCCACTACGGAAGTATCCTGGGAGTTTTGCTAGCTCCAAAAAATGGGTTCTTACAAACTTGTATCAAAGCTAACCTCGATCAGAAGAAAAGAAGTCCACAAACCCTGGCTCACCCCGCGTGAGTTTAGTTTGAGGACAAACTAAGCAGCGGAAGCAATGGTGTGCCCATATGGGGAATCACATGAAAAGTCCACTCTTAACTGAATTTCTTAGGCATATACTGTTATGAGTGTTAATTTTCTTTTGTAGCCCGCGACGAACCCTACCCCACAGCATGGAGTGCCTCAGACTCCAAACGTCGTCCGACCACCACCGGCTCCTACTCTGTTTCAGCAGACAGAGATGGGACAGACATTGAATGCCATTCTGGAGGCATTCAGGGCACAACAGGCACCGGCTCCTCAGCCAAACCCAGGGGCCAACTGGATGAGTGCCTTCTGAGGTCTTTCCCCTCCATCATACCTCGGTACGGATGCAGTGTTTCGGACTTAGGAGTGGGTGGACATCATGTATGAGATGCTTGCAGGAATATAGTGCCCCACAGACATAGCAGTACCCCTAGTGGTTTCATGCCTGGAATCTCATGCAAAGAGGTGGTGGAAGTCACTACTGGACACCACCTATGCTGGACTGGAGGCGGCCGATATTTCCTGGGATGAGTTCAAGGCGGCGCTACTGGAGCACTACGTACCGCAGTCAGCCAGGGATGAGCTAGAAGACAGGTTCCTGTAGCTGAGATAGGGCAACAGGACAGTGGTGGAGTATCACCGGGAGTTTACACACTTAGCCCAGTTTATGGACTCCTACCAGTTGGATGATGCAGGATACACAAAGAGATTCTACAAGGGCCTCCGTGACGAGCTTAGGCAGTCCCTCCTCTTTGTCTCTGACGGCAGCATGACCAAGATCTTGGAGATGGCAAGAAGCTGGATGCCGACCAGCACCTTGTTCGAGGTAGGAAGAGGCCGACAAAGGACCAGGGAAGGAGTGGCAGGAGAGACCAGCAGAAGGGTCGTTACATTGGAGAGAGAAGATGTCACAACCCGCATTTTCCCACGAATTTAATACATATTATCAGAGCAAGGGGAAAATACCCGTCGTGATGCCACGTCCTGCAGGAGACGACAACAGACGCTCAGGCAAACACTCCTTACAATAAATTTATAAAAGACATATATGTGATTGAGATAAAAAGAGAATTTACATATTAGCTTAGGACCGCGTCCCTCGGTCCGGTGGATCAATAGTCCATAAGTAGAAAGCAATACATGCACAGCAGAAAATAAATTCATTTTTAGCCTACATGAGCATGAAGATCAACATCCTAGAAATGATATGCGCATATCTATGTTTAGTATAATAAGAAAGGATTTTCGACGATCTTCAAAGTATGTGACAATTATTTTAAATCATGATATGCAAGAATGACATTTTTTTATACCAGTAAAGTAACTAATGCATCCTAGCATAAAGCTTCCCAGAGAGCAAGTAGGTAAACAACCTGAAAGTAACAGCAAAATAACTAGCAAGTAAACTAGCACAAGAAAACTAAAGCTATGGGCGTCAACAACTGACACGAGCCCATAGAAAAGAAAGAAAACATCCAAAAGAGGGCAACAACTAAAGAACTGCCCCTTACCTAGAAGAGAGGAAGGGACTCGACAGGAAAACTCAACGACACCGCTCTAACTCCTGCGACAGCTCAAGACCTGAACTTGAGACATTCATAAGAAAAGAATGCCTCAGCCCAAAGGGTGCAAGAAAACCAAGATTATCAGCAATCAGAAATAAAAGATTGCAGAAAGGAGAGCTAAGCAGATAAACATCTATAATCTTACAACAACTCGAGCCAGCTCAAATGAGTGCACTCGGTAAGAGGAAAAGCCTGCACTAGAAGGTAATAGCCAAAGCAATCAAAGCCAACCACGTGTCCGCCATTGCGGCTCAGAGGTGGTAGTTATACACATACTATCATAATACGCATATATAAGCATATATGTTTATAAGAACTTGAGACTGATCAGCTCAAATAAAAAGGGTGGCGGTCCTTTATCCTCTGCCAACCCAAAAATCCAAAACAGGGTGGTGGTACTCTATCCACTGCCACCCGAAAAGCCAAAACCGAGTGGTGGTACTCTATCCACTGCCACCCAAAAAGCCAAAAACGGGTGGTGGTACTCTTACCACTGCCACACAAAAAGCCAAAATCGGGTGGTGGTCCTTTATCCACTGCCACCCAAAAACCCAAAACCGGGTGGTGGTCCTTTATCCACTGCCACCCAAAAACTACAAGGCTTAAGACAAAGGTTCTAAATAATCAAATTATGTTTCAATTAAGACACGGGATGTAACCCGAGATATCAGGACCATAACACCCTAAGAATAGGATCACAAAGAAATAAACACTACTTAACGATTCATTTGAAAACACTTGGTGAGTCCAAACTTGACTCCCAACGAACTTCCCATAACAGTACGATGAATAAGGCACGACAAGACACCATAAAAGATCGCTAACCAATATGCAGGACAACTCAAAGAATTAAGCATAGCTTCATCAAAAGTCTCAACAACGGGGCTTAAAATGCTTGATAACATCGTTTAAGAAACCCGGGAACACCCGACAAAAGAACATAAAAATATATGAGGAAACAATTCCGAATAAGCGATGAAGTCGACAGAAAAACTTATCAAAAGTTGACAGGAAAACTTAACAAAAATTGACGGAAAAAGACTTATATCAAAGTCGACGAGAAGGACTTATATCAAAGTCGACGAGAAGGACTTAAATCAAAGTCGACGAGAAGGACTTATATCAAAGTCGACGAGAAGACTTCATGTCAAAGTCGAATTAAACTTCATAAAAGAAGAAATAATGGCACGATTTTAAGGCGAGCAAACCTTTCTAAACCTAGGGAAGTCTTATCAGACTACCTAGTAGTATAACTAAAACGATATAAAAGCTATCCAGATTCCAAGGGGAATGACAGCAGGAATCAAGAACCCAGAACACCAATCAAGACCCAAAAAGGGAAACACCACAGCCACTATCCTAAAATTTAATAGGTTAGGCAGACAAGGAAGAAGAAAGGGCTGAAATGAAGGACTTTCAATCACCCAGCAAAATCAAACCAAGGGGACTACTACTACTTGAAGGACACAACCAACAAGAGAGCCTAGCACAATTAAGCTTCAAGAAACAAAGTCATTAAGGAGAAGGACTGTTATTTGCAGCCCACAACCACTAAAGAGGAATCTTTACATTCAACCAGATTGCTAAGACAGTGATGAGGAAGCATTACCCTTCACTGAGAAAGTTAACACCAAAAATTACATGGAAGACTGAGTCTGAAGGGTTTAAAATACTCAGAAATGAAAGGCAGATTACACAAAAAACCAGGGAGTTTTGTACAGAAATTCTGGACAGGAACACTAAGAAATTCAGGGCAGAAGTTCTAATAAATTCTGGGCAAAAGGCTAGAAAATTCAGGAACTACACAGAAAGAACTTCTAAACAAGGCTATGGTATAAACAGGAATCAAAATGCACGAGAAGAAACTTGATTTCTGAGAATACACAGAAAACGACTTTTCCGAGAGAATCTATCAGAACAACAAGGAAGACCACCAATAGAACTTCACTTGCAGAAAAGGGGGAGAAACAATCATTAAAGGAGAAAAGGAGCAAAACTAGGAAAAAAGAATTAAAAGAGAAGGGAAAAGGCAAATAGATGACCTCAGCACCTAGGCTGCTAGGGTGGGACTAAGCATGATTTTATAATTTAACCAACATCTAAATATAAATGCCGAACATGCCTATCGTATTTTCTTATACCCGGGGCCATGTAACCAAAGCAGTTGAATGCCATACAATAAGAATAAGCTTGAGCTAAGAGTCGACTACACAATTTGAATTATCGAGAACTGCAACCTGAAGTCGGCCCACCTGTCATATAACGACAATTGAACATATTATCGAGAATAGCTTCCTAAAAAGGTTTATATATACAGCACCTTGAAACCAAAGAAAATATCATATATAGCCCCCCTGAAATTTCAGTTGCATACAACATTCCCCAAAATCGAAATAGATTTATATATAGCCCCAGAAATTTTATATGCATACAGCAGCCCCCAAACTGGAATGATCATCTCATAAATATAACTCCTGAATGATTGTTGAATACAAAATTCCCAAACTGAAATAGATTATAAATATATTTAACAACCCCCCAAATAGATTATGTATATACCCAGCAGCTCCTAAGATTCTAATTGCATACAACAGCCCCCCCCCCCCCCAAATTATGATTCCCAGCTGGTTAATACATAGCAGCCCCCAACAGAATTCTATAAGGCCCAAAATAAATCCAAACAGGAAGGATATATAGCAGCCCCTAACTGGGTTTATACAAACCAGCCCTAATATAAATTCAAGCAGGAATGAAGTATAACACCCCTAACTGGGATTATACAAACCAGTCCCAAATGAAATTTCATAAAGCAGCCCCCAAACAAAATTTCATATAGCAGCCCCCAAACAAAATTTCATAAGGCAGCCCCCAAAATATTAATTCCGATAGGACTATATGCAACAACCCAAAGTAAATCCAGCCTAGAATAAGAAATCATAACCATCTCAAACAAGGAACGAAGGTGGAAGAAGGAGATGCGGTTCTCTTGCCTGAATTGGGAGCTGACACCACTCGCCGAAGAGAAAACCACTGCCAGGAGGCTTCACCACCACTCCCGAAGCCAACTAGGATCCTCCGCAACCCCTCTCTGGCGACGAGACAAGCCCCCGACGATCTTGAACCTCCCTTTACCGACGGCTCCGGCGCCTTGCGACACTCGCCCGACGGAAACCCTAAACCTCCTAAACAGTGCAAGAGGAGCACGGGAAGAGGAGAGGAAAACTGATGATCTGCTCGATTCTATATATACATATATATGTGTACATGCATATATATATATATACACATATATTTACATATGTACATATATAGGTATATATGCCTATATTTCTTTATGAATGATAAAAAAATTGCCTATACGCACTAATACGTAAAAATCTAGCATCAAACTCACCGGACGGCGACGCACACAAAACGGTAATGCCCTCTCGCACTAACACTACGCAACGATAGCTTTAATATTTAAACTATCGACGATACCGTAGCCCTACCTAGAAGATTATCAGGAAATTCTGGGGCGTTACAATCACCCCTCCTAACAAAAAGTTTTGCCCCGAAACTTTGCAACAATAATACCAAACATTTTACCACAAACATCCCCCACATACCCGCTTAGATTAATTATAAGAGAAAACCTGGGGCATTACAGTCACCCCACCAAGAAGGAAGTTTCGTCCCGAAACTTAGAAATGAAACTAATTAGAAAACAACGAATGAAAAGAGCAAAGGGAGAGCTAAGCCCACACTCGCTAGATCGAAATGCTAACCGAAGAGGGCTAGGAAAACAGATGTGGGTGAGATTACCCAAAAGGAAAAGGACATTACCAAGAACTCAAAATGTCCAAGCCGAGAACAGAAAGCAAATCGCGGAACATCTGACTCGCGGATCCCCAACTAAAGGAAGCCTAAACGAAGATCAGCCTTCGAAAACACCGAACTACCACGCAACTGGTCAAACAAAACATCAATCTGAGGCAACGACTATCTACTCTTGACGGTCACCTTGATCAGTTCTCGATAATCGACACCCAATCTCACCGAACTAACTTTCATCTTTACGAACAAGACGGGAGCACTCCAGGGCAAGAAACTAGGCCAGGAAAAGACACACTATAACCACTCATCTAACTGAGTGCGCAACTCTCGCAACACACGTGGGGACAAAGGGTACGGTGCCTTAGCAATAGGACAAGTACCCGGCTCATGGTCAGAAACGAACTCCTCAACTCAAACAGGCAGAAAAAACCAGGGGGATTAACTGGGAAGACATCAAGGAACTCCCGCGCCACAGGAAAAACCTTGATACACGGCAAACTGATAACGGTTTATAGCATAGAAACGAGGTAAGCAAACCCACCGGGAACTAAAAGGTTATGAGCACACACCGCGGAAAGAATCGAAGGAAAAACCTAGCGCGAAAAGCCAACGCTCTAAAGGAAAGACCGATGTCCAGCTAAAGGACCAAACGCTTTACCTTGCGTGCACCCGAAGACCCGCCCTCTAACTGGGGAGTCGACTCCGACGCACTACGCTCTGGAGTCACCAACTGCAATTATGAACAAACACCCCAATACACCTAGCTTAAGACACAACAGCTAGCAAACTAGAATTTCCTAACTCGATACAGATCAGAAAAGTTTAGATACTTGCTCTTGTTGTTACCTTGCTCTGGGAATTCATGAAATGATGTTATGCTTAACTTAGGATGGTATACCATCATCCTATCGACTCCTGTGCATATAATATGAATGCATGAATGCCAAAATTTTATTTCAAATCACGTGTGTACGAGCATCATCATGTATGTCTTTAGCTTGCCACGTGTGCTAATGCTATGTTATGATGTATATGCAGTGATATGCAATCTAAAAAGGCCTTAATGCATGCTATGAGCGGCGTACACATGCGATCATATGCATCCCGTACTACATATTATCGCATGTAACGAAAAGAAAAATCGAGCTAATGGACACGCATGCGACCTACGTTATGCATCCCATACTACATAATAGTCGTATGTTGTCACCTATGAGGATCCATATACAAACACATATTATGCATCCCATACTACATAATATGCCCCGTATACTTCTTATCATGTTATGAGTGTAGTGTTCATGCTTCAGCCAAGACATACTGATGACCCTTTGGTGTCTGTATGCAATGAATAATGATTCTCACCAGGCGATTAACCGGGCCAACCAGACTATCCCAGCAACCCGGCTAACCTCGCTCTGATACCAACTGTCACAACCCGCATTTTCCCACGAATTTAATACATATTATCAGAGCAAGGGGAAAATACGCGTCGTGATGCCACGTCCTGCAGGAGACGCCTACAGATGCTCAGGCAAACACTCCTTACGATAAATTTATAAAAGACATATATGTGATTTAGATAAAAAGAGAATTTACATATTAGCTTAGGACCGTGTCCCTCGGTCCGGTGGATCTCTAGTCCACAAGTAGAAAGCTATACATGCGCAGCGGAAAATAAGTTCATTTTTAGCCTACATGAGCATGAAGATCAACATCCCAGAAATGATATACACATATCTATGTTTAGTATAGTAAGAAAGGATTTTCTACGATCTTCAAAGTATGTGACAATTATTTAAAATCATGATATGCAAGAATGACATTTTTTATACTAGTAAAGTAACTAATGCATCCTAGCATAAAGCTTCCCAGAGAGCAAGTAGGTAAACAACCTGAAAGTAATAGCAAAACAACTAACAAGTAAACTAGCACAAGAAAACTAGAGATATGGGCGTCAACAACTAACACGAGCCCATAGAAAAGAAAGAAACATCCAAAAGAGGGACACAACTAAAGAACTGCCCCTTACCTAGAAGAGAGGAAGGGCCTCGACAGGAAAACTGAACGACACCGCTCTAACTCCTGCGGCAGCTCAAGACCTGAACCTGAGACATTCATAAGAAAAGAATGCCTAAGCCCAAAGTGTGCAAGAAAACCAAGATTAGCAGCAATCAGAAATAAAAGATTGCAGAAAGGAGAGCTAAGCAGATAAACATCTATAATCTTACAACAACTCAAGCCAGCTCAAACGAGTGCACTCGGTAAGAGGAAAAGCCGGCACCATAAGGTAATAGCCAAAGCAATCAAAGCCAACCACGTGTCCGCCATTGCGGCTCAGAGGTGGTGGTTATACACATACTATCATAATACGCATATATAAGCATATATGTTTTTAAGAACTTGAGACTGATCAGCTCAAATAAAATAGGTGCCGGTCCTTTATCCTCTGCCAACCCAAAAAACCAAAACTGGGTTGTGGTACTCTATCAACTGCCACCCGAAAAGCCAAAACCGAGTGGTGGTACTCTATCCACTGCCACCCAAATAGCCAAAACTGGGTGGTGGTACTCTATCCACTGCCACCCAAAAAGACAAAATCGGGTGGTGGTCCTTTATCCACTGCCACCCAAAAACCCAAAACCGGGTGGTGGTCCTTTAACCACTGCCACCCAAACTACCCACCGCGCAAGGCTTAAGACAAAGGTTCAAAATAATCAAATTAAGTTTCAATTAAGACACGGGACGTAACCCGAGATATCAACACCATAACACCCTAAGAATAGGGTCACAAAGAAATAAACACTACTTAACGATTCATTTGAAAACACTTGGTGAGTTCAAACTTGACTCCCAACGAACTTCCCATAACAATATGATGAATAAGGCACGACAAGACACCATAAAAGATCGCTAACCAATATGCAGGACAACTCAAAGAATGAAGCATAGCTTCATCAAAAGTCTCAACAACGGTGCATAAAATGCTTCATAACATCGCTTAAGATACCCGGGAACACCCAACAAAATAACATAAAAATATATGAGAAAACAATTCAGAATAAGCGATGAAGTCGACAGAAAAATTTATCAAAAGTTGACAGGAAAACTTAACAAAAGTTGACGGAAAAAGACTTATATCAAAGTCGACGAGAAGGACTTATATCAAAGTCGACGCGAAGGACTTATATCAAAGTCGACAAGAAGGACTTATATCAAAGTCGACGAGAAGACTTCATGTCAAAGTCGAAGTAAAACATCATAAAAGAAGAAATAATTACACGATCTTAAGGCGAGCAAACCTTTCTAAACCTAAGGAAGTCTTATCAGACTACCTGGTTGTATAACTAAATAGATATAAAAGCTATCCAGATTCCAAAGGGGATGACAGCAGGAATCAAGAACCCAGAACACCAATCAAGACCCAAAAAGGGAAACACCACAGCCACTAACCTAAAATTTAACAGGTTAGGCAGACAAGGAAGAAGAAAGGGCTGAAATGAAGGACTTTCAATCACCCAGCAAAATCAAACCAAGGGGACTACTACTACTTGAAGGACACAACCAACAAGAGAGCCTAGTATAATTAAGCTTCAAGAAACAAAGTCATTAAGGAGAAGGACTGCTATTTGCAGCCCACAACCACTAAAGAGGAATCCTTACATTCAACCAGATTGCTAAGACACTGAGGAGGAAGCATTACCCTTCACTGAGAAAGTTAACACCAAAAATTACATGGAAGACTGAGTCTGAAGGGTTTAAAATACTCAGAAATAAAAGGCAGATTACACAAAAAACCAGGGAGTTTTGTACAGAAATTCTGGATAGGAACACTAAGAAATTCAGAGCAGAAGTTCTAATAAATTCTGGGCAAAAGGCTAGAAAATTCAGGAACTACATAGAAAGAACTTCTAAACAAGGCTATGGTATAAACAGGAATCAAAATGCACGAGAAGAAACTTGATTTCTGAGAATACACAGAAAACGACTTTCCGAGAGAATCTATCAGAACAACAAGGAAGACCACCAATAAAACTTCACTTGCAGAAAAGGGGGAGAAACAATCATTAAAGGAGAAGAGGAGCAAAACCAGGAAAAAAGAATTAAAAGAGAAGGGAAAAGGCAAATAGATGACATCAACACCTAGGCTGCTAGGGTGGGACTAAGCGTGATTTTATAATTTAACCAACATCTAAATATAAATGTCGAACATGCCTATCGTATTTTCTTATACCCGGGGCCATGTAACCAAAGCAGTTGAATGCCATACAATAAGAATAAGCTTGAGCTAAGAGTCGACTACACAATTTGAATTATCGAGACTTGCAACCTGAAGTCGGCCCACCTGTCATATAACGATAATTGAACATAGTATCGAGAATAGCTTCCTAAAAAGGTTTATATATACAGCACCTTGAAACCAAAGAAAATATCATATATAGCCCACCTAAAATTTTAGTTGCATACAACATTCCCCAAAATCGGAATTGATTTTTATATAGCCCCAGAAATTTTAAATGCATACAGCAGCCCCCAAACCGGAATGATCATCTCATAAATATAACTCCTGAATGATTGTTGCATACAACATTCCCAAACTGAAATAGATTATAAATTAATTTAGCAGCCCCCCAAATAGATTATGTATATACCCAGCAGCTCCTAAGATTCTAATTGCATACAGCATCCCCCCCCCCCCCCCCCCCCCCCCAAAGTATGATTCCCAACTGGTTAATACATAGCAGCTCCCAACAGAATTCTATAAGGCCCAAAATAAATCCAAACAGGAAGGATATATAGCAGCCCCTAACTGGGATTATACAAACCAGCCCTAATATAAATCCGAACAGGAATGAAGTATAACACCCCTAACTGGGATTATACAAACCAGCCCCAAATGAAATTTCATAAAGCAGCCCCAAAACAAAATTTCATATAGCAGCCCCTAAACAAAATTTCATAAGGCAACCCCCAAAATATTAATTCCGATAGGACTATATGCAACTACCCAAAGTAAATCCAGCCTAGAATAACAAATCATAACCATCTCAAACAAGGAACGAAGGGGGAAGAAGTAGAGGCGGTTATCTTGCCTGAATCGGGAGCCGACACCACTCGTCGAAGCGAAAACCACTGCCAGGAGGCTTCACCACCACTGTCAAAGCCAACTAGGATCCTCCGCAACCCCGCTCCAGGGACGAGACGAGCCCCCGGCGATCTTGAACCTCCCTTTACCGACGACTCCGGCGCCTTGCGACACTCGCCCGACGGAAACCCTAAACCTCCTAAACAGTGCAAGAGGAGCACGGGAAGAGGAGAGGAAAACTGATGCTCTGCTCGATTCTCTATATACATATATATGTGTATATGCATATATATATACACATATATTTACATATGTATATATAGATATGCCTATATTTCTTTATGGATGATAAAAAAAATTCTTATACGCACTTATACGTCAAAATCTAGCATCAAACTCACCGGATGGCGACGCATACGAAACGGTAATGCCCTCTCGCATTAACACTACGCAACGATAGATTTAATATTTAAACTATCGACGATACTATAGCTCTACCTAGAAGATTATCAGGAAATTCTGAGGCGTTACAGAAGAGCAGAGGACCAACCCCGCCAGGAGGAGAGGCAGGAGTAGAGGGAGCCGGTAGTGTTGGCTCCTCAACCCTTACAGATGCGGGAGATGCCGAGGATAGGAGGATGTGGTCCACCTCCCCCACCTGAGTGCTACCACTACCACCAGACTGGCCACATCTGGAAGAACTGCCCTCAGAAGAATGCACCACCAGCACCGCAGGCAGCCCCACCGGCTCAGCATTTCAGTGGCCGAGGATGTGGTCGATGTCGTGGATTTCAGGGAGGATACCGGAGACAGAACAAGGACCATATGTATGCTCTGATACCAGTTTGTAAGACCCTTTTTTTTCTTTACAAAACCCTGGTCTTATGCCCAGAACCGCCATTTTGTAGTGGCGACCTTCCCGAGTGATGGTGCCACCGCAAAGCGGCGGTTCTGGGCATAAGACTCAGGTTTTTGAAAGAAAAAAATGGGGTCTTACAGAAGGAATATCCATTGGACAATAAGTATTTCTTTCTATTTCTGTTTCACATCCCATCAATCTAATTTGAATAACTTCCAAGAATGTCTTTGTTCTCTCTGTGGAGTACTCCATTCCATTCTTGGCAATAATCGAGCCGTTAGAGAACTGATTTTAGCCTTGGATACCATCTGGAAAAGCTTCAGAAAAGACAACAGAAAAACATTCTATTTGTGACTACATTCGACATAGCGTCAAATTCATCTCACTTCTAATCGACGCACCTCTGAGTTCTTATAGAAGCAGCTTCAAAATCCTTCTTAGCTCTGCCTGAACTCAGAGATTGACGTTGCGTCAAATACTTGTCGACATATCCATCGAGTTGTTGACTTGGACTTTGAACTTCATCTTCTGCATTGAATTCAATTTGAAGTTGCGTCGACTTTTGATATTGCTTTGACTAACTCTTCTTCTGCTCAAGTACATTTCGACGTTTTGTTGACTTCAACTATACTTTGACTTCAGTTTGAGTTACTTCTACTTATATTCGATGTTGCTTTTACTTTTAATCGAAGTTACGTCGACTTCTCTTCGACGCAATTTAACTCAATTGAATTTTGTGCTTGATTTAGATAGGTCTTGACACTCTAGTGTGAGTGCGATATCCTAGGACATCTAATGACCAAATTGCCCTCAATATACAAAATGGGTAATGTTTGTCCAGAAAGCCCGCGACCTCCTCTTGCTGGTCAAATTTTTCAGTCTCAGCGGTCTCAGTTTCGGTGACCGCCCAGATCGCTAGCTGCCTCCTCGATTGGAATTTTCTAAGTGTCGAGCGGTCAGAGAAGTGTGAGACCTCCAGCTTAAGCGGTATGATCGTTTTTCTTTTCTTTGTTATTTGTTTTCCATTTCCCTGCCCTGGCTCTCCTGTATCCCGGGCAGCCCGTAGTTTTCAGTTCTGCCCGTTTGGGCAGCCCCCTCGTCTATAAATAGAGGGGTAGGGGTACCAGAAAAAGGACTTTTGGCTCCGAGGCTCCAGCTTACAACCTGTGTAAGCGGTCTCATTTTTTCATGATCGCCTTTTTGTTATCGTTTTCCCTCTCTTCCAGCATCTTCTGTCTTAGTAACCTGCACTTCGCAGTTTTCTCCCATCCCCTTTTTAGTGTGAATTTTGGAGGGACCATTTTTGGCACCAACAGAACGAACACGCGACCTTCAGATTCGAAGTGTCAGGTGAAATTCTTAGACTTTCAAGATGGCTGATCGCCATAGAGGTCGTCCCCTGCGATCTCCCAGCGTTCCCCCTTCCGATCACAATCTGTTAGAAGCGCTTGAGCGCCGCTTCGAGCTTCGTGTTGAACAAGCTCTCCGTGAGGCCGCCCGAGCTAGGCAGGATGCCGCCTCTGTTCAGCAGGAGATCGCGCGGTCTCAGCAAGAGGCCGCTCGAGATGGGCAAGAAGTCGTCCGGGCTCAGCAGGAGTCTGCGAAGCAGATTGAGGCTATGAACCAGGTTCTAGCCGCAATCTCCCAGAAGATCCTTCCTCAAACCTCTCAGGTCGCTACTCCTGACCGCATGGCAGGCGGTCACCCGAGCGATCACCCCGTCTTTCAGCCCGCAGCTCCTCAGCGATCTCAGCATGAGGAGTTTGCCGCCCGCCGTAATTCTTTCCGAGCCGCAGCCCAGGGGCCTCCGGCTCAAACCCTGAATTTTGAAGAAGGGTTTGCTTACCCTCAAGATCCTCCTGCCTCTTTTCTTCCTCCTCCAGGACCTTCTGTTTTTGGGGAGCCTTCCCCCTTTACCGATGAGATTCGTCGGGATCCAATTCCTCATGGATTCAGAGAGCCCCGTCTCCCTGTGTATACAGGAGAGACCGACCCGATGTGTCATCTTCAAGCCTTCGCGTCTGATGTTTCCCTCAGGACCATTTCTGATGGAGTGAGGTGTAAGTTGATGGTCACCTCCTTTGACGGGTCGGCCATGGAATGGTTCTATAAGCTGCCCTGCCAATCGATCTCGAGCTTTGCTACCCTGAGGCAAGAGCTCCTTCTAAGGTTTGCCACCGCAAAGAAAAGGAAGAGTGGTCCTGCGACCCTCTTCAAGATTAAGCAAGGCGACAACGAGACTGCGGCGCATTTCGTTGACCGTTTTCAGAAAGAGATCTTGGGAGTTAGAGATATGGATCCCGAGCTCTATATGGTAGCTTTGATCAGTGGCCTGCAGGAGGGTCCTCTGAAGTTCAAAGTCACAACCAAGGAGCCTAGTTCCTATCAGGAGCTGATCAGCATTGCCAATCGCTACATAGAAGGGGAGATCAACAACCCTACCTATGTGAGCAATTTGACAAACAGGGCCACTCAGAAAGGCTCTGCGGGATTTTATCCGGCTCCGTCTTCCTCAAAACCTCGACCAGAACTCCCACCTCCAGCTCCGAGAGGTAAGAATTATCGCAACGGCCGATTCAATCGAGGTAACCATTCTTTCCCACCTCAAGGTTCATTTCTTCAAACCCCTGCTACCCCTGCTCCGCAAGTCACCCCAGTCCACCAGATCAAGTACGCCCAACCTCCTCTTCTGCCCATTCCTTCGCTCTACAACGAATCCCAAGAGTCTTTTACAGACTTTGGTGTTTCTATGAGTGAAGTGCTCCAAATCCTTCAAAATCAACCCTTTTTCAAGAAGCCAGCTCCGCTAAACTCGGATCCAAAGACCAGAAATCCTACTCTCTACTGTGAGTACCATAGAGATAGGGGACATTTGACAGAGGATTGTAGAGCTCTCCGCCTGTTCTTAGAGAAGCTTCTGAAGGAGGGTAAGGTTCGAGATCTCATCCAGAAGAATGATTCTGCCAAAGCCTCAACCTCCAAGGCTAAGGAAGTAGCGGAAGTCCATTGGGAATGCGAAGAAGTGGACGATATTGGCCATCTCGGCAATATCGGCTTTCCCAATGAATATGTGGATGCTGATGACAAAGGCGCCTTGGATAATCTCTTCTGCATCCACGGAGGTGCAGGTCCGGAATCTTCAAGGAAGGCGAGTCTGAAAAGGGTTTATCAATCAGAGGTTACTGCCACCTCTTCAGCCCCGATCCGGGGAACGGTCACTTTCGGTGACGAAGACCTTCCTCAGACCGCGAATCCTTTTGATGACGCGGTCGTCAACAAAGCTGTAATTGAAAATTATACAGTAGAGAAGATTCTGATTGACACGGGAAGTTCAGTCAATGTGCTCTTCAAACCCGCCTTCGAGGCGTTGAGGACAGGTAAAACCCTCCTTTCAATTGAAGGCCCCCTCTATGGTTTTTCAGGAGAGAAGAAAGAAGTAGAAGGGCTCGTCACTCTTTCTGTGATTCTGGGAGGGATAGTGAAGCTGGTCAAATTTATAGTCGTTGATGCTCCCAGTAGCTACAACGCCATCTTTGGAAGACACTTCTTGAATGCATATCAGGCCATTATCTCCACCTATCATCAGGCGGTGAAGTTCGCCTTGAACGGCAAACAACACCGAATCAGGAGCGACCCAAGGAAAGCTAGGGAATGCTACGTAAAGACGGTCAACATGATCGTGTCCCCTTCTCCCCAAGAAGTCATGATGGCTGAATCAATTGAAGTTCCTGAGCAAATCCAAACTGCAGAGGAAATTGAGGAAGGTGCAAGAGATGGAGTTCGCTTGGAACCTGCCCAAGCAACTCAAGAGGTTCGGATCAGCGAGGAAGATGAGAGCAAGAGCCTCTCCATCAACGCTGAATTATCCGAAGCTGACAAGAGTCAGCTCATCTCTTGCCTTCTGCAAAATCTGGATATCTTCGCTTGGTCGGCGGATGATATGCCTGGAGTGGATCCGAATGTTGCTTGCCACCATCTCAATCTTGACCCAAACTTCATCCCGATCCAGCAGAAGAAGAGGTCTGTTGCAACTACTCTAGCACAGCCCATCCGTGAATAAGTAGGGAAGCTCCTGAAGGCAAAGTTCATCCAACCAATCCAATACCCAGAATGGGTGTCAAACGTTGTAATGGTAAAGAAGTCAGGTGGGAAGTGGAGGATGTGTGTCGACTTTACTAAACTCAATAAAGCTTGCCCCAAGGATTGCTACCCCTTGCCTCGGATAGATTCTTTAGTAGATTCCGCGGTAGGTTATTCTTTTATGAGTTTTTTAGATGCTTTTTCAGGTTATCATCAAATCAGAATGCATAAACCAGATATACCTCATACTTCATTTATCACAAATGATGGTTGCTTCTGTTATCTCGTAATGCCTTTCGGGCTAAAAATGCTGGAGCAACCTATCAGAAAATGATGGATACAGTGTTCAGGAGTCAAAAAGGAAGAAACCTTGAGGTATACGTTGATGACCACTTGGTAAAAAGTAAACTATTCTCTTCTCATCTTAGAGACCTCTCAGAAACTTTTGCAACCCTTCAAACTTTTAATATGAGGTTGAATCCGTTGAAGTGTGTTTTCGGGGCAAGTAAAGGAAAATTCCTGGGTCACCTCCTTACTCCAGAAGGGCTGGAACCCAATCCTGACAAAGTGAAAGCTACTCTGGAAATGCCACCTCCCAAGTCCCCAAAAGAAATTCAGCAGCTGGGAGGGAGGATGGCAGGCTTAAGTCGCCTTATCTCCCGTTCACGAGATAAGAGTGCACCTTTCTTTAAAACCCTCCGGGGAGGGAGTAGGTTCGAGTGGACAAAGGAATGTGATGATGCTTTCACTCAGCTGAATAAGCAGTTGACATCAACTCCTTTGCTCCAAAGCCCGCGAGAGGGAGAAAATCTATTTCTGTATATGGGAGTCGGAGCCGATGCCATAAGCTATGTTCTGGTCCGAGAGGAGAAAAAGAAGCAATTTCCAGTCTATTACGTGAGTCGAATCCTGAAGAATGCAGAGACTCATTATCCTATTCTCGAAAAGTTGGCTTTAATGCTTATAACTTCAGCAAGAAAATTAAGACCATATTTTCAAGCTCACTCGATTTTAGTCGTTACTGATCTTCCATTGAAGAGTGTCTTGGAGAAGCCAGAGCATTCAGGCAGGTTGGCAAAGTGGGCAATAGAGCTCAGTGAGTTTGACATATCCTATGTTCCAAGGATGGCAATCAAAGCTCAAGTCTTAGCGGACTTCATGGTGGATGCCAAAGAAGTTGAGTCGCAGAAGGGGGTCGGAGTGCCCCTTGCTTGGAAAATCTTCGTGGATGGAGCCTCAGGGAAAAATTCTTCCGGAGCAGGAGTTGTCTTAATCAACCCAAATGGAGTAAGGCTGGATCAAGCGCTGAAGTTCTATTTTCAAGTAACAAACAATCAGGCGGAATATGAGGCTTTGTTACCTGGTCTTAAGTTTGCTAGAGAGCTGGGGATTGATGATGTCAAAGTCTTCATAGATTCTTTAGTGATGGCTTCTCAAGTAAATGGAACTTTCGAAACTCGAGATAGTATTTTAAAGCGGTATCTAACTCTGGTAAAAATCGAGGTAGGGAAGTTCAAAAGCTTTACCATCGACCATATTCCAAGAGGTGAGAACGTGGAAGCAGATGAGTTGGCAAAATTTGGACTTCTCTCGGGAGGAACAACTTCGGAATTGTTTCGCCCGGCAATTGAAGAAGGAGAGGTCATGGAGATTGATCAACATCCGTCTTGGATGGATCCGTTTGTTCTATATCTTTCAACAGGAGAGCTCCATTCATCAATAAAGGATAGGAAAAGGTTTAAACGGAAAACGGCTAACTATTATCTTGTTGCAGGAGTGATTTATAGAAGAACTTTCCTTTCGCCATTAGCGCGGTGCGTTTCGGAGGAGGAAATTCCAACGGTCATTCAGGAGGTCCATTCTGGAGAATGTGGAAGTCACTCTGGAGCTAGAACGTTGGAAAAAAGAATTCTAAGGCAAGGCTATTTTTGGCCTCAAATGAGGAAAGATGCGGAAAAATTTGCTAAGAAATGTGTAAAGTGCCAGAAGTTTGCTCCTCTCCAAAATCAGCCGGCTCAACAACTCAAGTCGATAGCAACTCCATGGCCGTTTGCAGTTTGGGGAATGGATTTGATTGGGCCTTTTCCTATGGCAAGTGGGCAGCGTCGATATGTTATAGTCATGATTGATTATTTCAGCAAATGGATAGAGGCAAAAGCATTGGCCAAAATTACGACTCAAGCCGTGAAAAATTTTATTTGGGGAGAGATAGTATGTCGGCACGGAATTCCAATGGCAATCATCACGGATAACGGTTCTCAGTTCAATAATTCAACTCTTGTTAATTTCTGTAAACAAATTGGCACTGAGCTACGTTTCGCTTCTGTACATCATCCAAGAAGCAATGGGCAAGTAGAGGCCGCCAACAAACTCATCATAAATCTCTTGAAAAAGAAGGTAGAAAATGTCAGGGGAAACTGGGCAGAACAACTACCTTCTGTCTTATGGGCCTTGAGGACAACTCCATGTTCTGCTACGGGAGAGACTCCATTCAAATTATCACACGGTTCCGAAGCCCTTATTCCGGTGGAATTTGAAGTAAAAAGCCCAAGGGTATTATTGGCACAACAGAATCGAATTGATTGGATGGAAGAAAATGATGAGGAGTTGAAATGTAGCCTTGATTTAATTGAGGAGTTGAGAGATACGGCGATCATCAGACAAGAAGAGGTGAAAAGAAGAATGGCGAGGCTATTCAATAAAAATGTAAGAACCAAAGAATTCGCTGCTGGGGATCTAGTCTTGAAGAAAGTAGATACAGCAGCAAGAGCCAGTTCAGTTGGAAAGCTTAACCCAAATTGGGCGGGACCGTTCGTGGTGAAGAGTGTGCTTAAAAATGGTGCTTACCATCTCCAAACTTATGAAGGAGAAGAATTACCTCATTCATGGAGCGAAGATGATCTCAAGCTCTTATTTTCCTAAAAAAGTTAGTATCTGATTCATTCATTCTTTTTCTCACTTTTCTTTTCTCAAACATCACGCAGGTATTGTCAAAACATTCGCAATACAAGTGATGGACGACAAGTTTTTAAAAAAAAAAGAGGTTGGTTGTTTTTTGAAAAGCCAAAAACCTGTCAAATGAGACATCGACGGATCCTACTATCTTCCCCCTCGACTTGTTAGCTCGACGTGTAATTCTGCCAGGACCACAGATGTCGGGGAGATTTTGAATCTGTGTAGCAGTAGCTCGCCAAGCTCGAGCGGTGGAAGTTAAGGATACCGGGTCCTTGCTGACATCTGGCACACCTCAGCATATCAAGGAGGTCTAGGTGGCTGGCTCAGCTCTGTCATGCATTAAGAAGGACATTGTTACGATCTTAATGATCTTTTAGGGAAAGCAATGTCGGTGTAGCCTCAGCGGCATGACCACACCTTCCCTACCGATCATTTTGGTCTGTAACTTTCGAATACTCGTTGAAGCGTGGTTAGGAAAAGAAGGTCGGAAACATCTATGACCGCCACCTGAATCTCGAAGTATAATCAATCAGGGAAAGCAATGTCGGTATAGCCTTATCGGCATAACCACACCTATCCTACGGATCATTTAGAAATTTTCCTTCTCTCCTCTTCCCACTTCCCATTTCTACAAAGTCCCATTTATCTCCTAATATTGAGATCGAGCGGTCAGAGGTTTTATGAGACCGCATTTTTCCTCTCTTCAAAGGGTGACCTACATTATTCATGATTAATAGCTTGAATCTTCTCCAGGATCTGGGTGAAAGTGATCGACAATATTAATTTTTTGAAGGAAGTTGGAATCGGCCTTGGTTCGCTGTGATCGCCAGGACTTGGGAAGAAGTGATCGTCGGGCAGGACTCTCCAAAGATGATTGAAATTACAACTCAGGAATCCTTTATTGATACAAATCGGTCTGATCATAATGAGATCGCAATCTGGATGTCTCTTATTATTCAAAACTATATGAGAATGCTCTTAATCCTTCATTTCCCATCAAGTAATAGTTGGGTTTTCTTCAAAGTAGCGGTCTGAGTACATTAAGATCGCCAGACTGATATTCAAGAAGATTTATTATCAAGTTAATATAACTAAGTGTTTTAATTTTCTAGCAAGCGGTCTAATTATGCTGAGATCGCAGAATTGTCATTTTTATGCGAGGTTCAGGATTTCTATCAAGTTTTCAAACATCAACATGAACTAGAGATCGACGAAATCTAAAGCGTTGAGATCGAGCGCTAAATCTATTTTAAGAAGAACGTAATCGCGTACGAAAGAAGCTGTAGAGGAAACAGTTAAGATTAAATTATTTAGAAACCACAGGAGACCGTCGGTTCGTCTCCTCCAAAATTTGGTTGTTTGAGATTGTCGGTCGGGTCCCCCATTTCTTCAGTGATATTCTTTTCAGCGATCTCCAGAAAGGCTGGAATTGACAATCGTCACCCCAAGAAAAGGCTAAGGATAAAACTACAAGGCATCAAGAGTATTCTTCCCAACGCTACGAGCGATCAGAAAGAAGTAAGACCGCACTCTGTCCAGTCAATAATATTTAAAGATCACAATCTGGTATAATGAAGATCGCTAACGACGACCGCCACGAAGAGAGTACTGTAAGATGTTTTCTTTTCTAGTATTCAGATTTTCATAAAATAGTACTGGCAATTGGAGGATCGCAATTTATACTTATAAAGTAATTATTCAAAAATTTTTTATAAAGATCGATAAAATTTAAATATATTAAAATCGAATACCAATTTCCTTAAAGTGAAGAGACCGCATAAGGTATAAACAGCATAGAAGAAGTATAAAAGCAGAAATCGGATCGCAAGAGGCAAGAAAGACAATATTATCCTTCATGTTCATTCAAAATATTTAGGTACATCAGACTGGCCGGTCTCCAAAAAATAAGAATTACATATTATCTACTCATTTCTTCGATCTCTTGGGAGACCGCTCATCTGAAGAGGAGGACGAGCCGGCCTCACCAGATGATTCTTCCGAGCCCTCTCCTGGAACTTTCGACCCAGAGCTTGAGGCCGCTCCTGAGCTCGTATCCTGGCCTTCCACATATTGGTTGCGCTCAGCTGGTCTCCATCTTCGATCACGATGTCTTCCTCGTCATCAGCGGACTCTTCAGTAGTCAAAGATTGTTCAGCAATTCTTCTTGCCGCCTGAGGGAAAAGAGCAGCAAAGGTTGTATCTTTGTACTCCTCAGAAAGACCGCCTCGATTTCGGAGCTCCGTGATTACTTGCTCGGCGGTCTCCCTTACGTGGTGCGCCATTGCTCTCTTAAAATCAGGATTATGGATGTCGTAGGCCATTTCCTTCGCTCGCTGAAGAAAAGAGATGATCAGATCGCGCGGTCTAAACGAGTTCAGGAAAAACATTTAGTAAAGAGATATAATACCAGCAGATCTTCATTTTCCTTCAAGACGCTTCGGAGAGTTCGCCCCATATGATGCTGAAGAGTGGCATTCCGAAGGGCCGTTTGAGCACAGATATCTGGAAGCAGATCGGTCTCGATATCAAAAATCTCAGCCATATTTTTCTTTCCGTATAAGGTCGCGGTCACAGCAGTAGCATGGTGGGTCAGTTTCCCGCTCCAGAGGGGGAGATCGGTAGAAACTCTCGCGGTCTTTCCTTTGGCGCCCCATTTGAGTAAAGGTTTGCCTTTTAAGTCTTTCTGATGACGCATATAGCCATGCATAGGAAATGGCTCCGCAGCGGTCTTAGAAGAATTACCAGTCTCAGCGGTCTGAAATTTTTCCTCTCTCTTCAATCTTCTTTCCCTTTGGGTAAGTACTTCATCAGCAGGTGCTACCGGGTCCTTCGTTGGGATCGCAAAGGATGCTGAAAATGGAAAGTTAGAGAAATAAAAAAAATGTATAAGCAATACTGGGGGATCGTTGGAAACAACTCACTTTCTTCAGGAGCGATCTCAGCGATCTCAGGCCAGATCGCCAGATAATGAGAGAGATCCAGGCGCTTTCCATCCAGAAACTTCAGAATCTTTAACTCTTCCTCTGAGATCGATTTGCTCTTCTAAAAAATCTTGTCAGGTCGCGGAGAAGGGCGACTCTTGAGACCGCCAAGATCGCCTTCGAACACAAGGAACCTCTCTGTCCAGAAGGGAACCTTGTTTGGAAGATTGAGAACTTTAAATCCTTCAGTAGAAAAGTATATTAACCCTTTGAATTCCTCTTTCTTTTGACCTTCTTTCAGGACCTTAGCAGTGAAGGACGCACGGAAGAGCGCCATCGTGAATTTTACCTTCTCCGATCTCAGGTAGTTAATAAAAACATTAATAAGACCGATCGAGTTCGGCGGCAGCTGGGCGAGCACCAGCCCGTAATACTCCATGATCTCCAAAAGCTCCCAAGGGAGAGGAATCCTCAACCCACACTCAAAGTGATCAATAGGGATGATGAACTTCTTCTCCTCCCCGAAACTGAGCCCTTCGGTCTCAGTTGGCGGTCTCACGACAATTTGAGTCTGGGTCATGTGCTTCTTCAAGAACTCAACATATTCTTCTTTTGAAAGGTGGCAAGGTTTGTTATCGGCTCTGAGGAAAATTGAGGAAGCAGTGGCTCGAGCGGACACCATTCTTGGAGATCGCTGTGACCGGTGCTTAGGGCGCATACAAAAAATATAAAATAAAATCCAAAAAGGCAGCTATTTATAGTGAGCGAATGATGATTTCATCATCATTACTTTTTCTCGAAGACCGCCCAGTGAAATCTCTCGGATCGCCAAAACCTGTAAGGAAGCCAATGAGGTACTGGCATCTTTTCGACCTCAAAAGAGAGAGACCGCAACATTTCAGATCACAGTACAAACATGCAATACAAAATAGCAAAAGCATCACAGCAGAATAGGAGATCGCAAGCAAAAGGAATTAAAAATGTATTATACAACAATTGTTCATCATATTACAAAATCATATGAAAGCGGAACGTCAAATGTTTATTTCGAATGAGGCCTCTTTCTTCCTACAAAGGCCGCGATGTCTTGCATCTCATTAATAGAGCTGAAGGCCGAAGCAAGACCCTGGTTCGCGTTCATCGCAGCCCGGTGAATCCTTGACATTTCTTTGTCAACTATTTCCATGGGGACAACCATGATCTCAGAGCTCGGCCTCATATCCTGGTGATCGCCAGATGGTCCCAGTCTCATCGACATTCTCGCAGTGCCGCCCCTTAGCGCAGCAACCTCAGCAGACAAAGCGGCAGATTTTCCATTGTAATATTCAACGTCTTTCTCAGATCGACGGAGTGCTTGAGTAAGCTCGCCAATCTTGAGACCGCTCGCCTCTTCCGCTTTTCGGTGTGACTGGATGAGCTCGCCGGCTGGGTCATAAGCTGCATGGAGCTTCTCTTCAAGGCCGCGGATCTGATCATGATAGGCGCATTCCCGAACCAACATAGACCGAACATCCTCAAACATAGGATTGAGGATATTGGCAAGTTGATCGTAGATCGCAACCCTCCGCGCCGGAAGTTCTCCCTCTTCCATCTCAAGAAAGTTTTCATCTACGAACAAAAGAGCAAAGGTTAGTTCAGTTTTCAAAAACTCGGAATAACAAGGTTCGCAAAGAAAGGATACTTGGAAAGGAATCAAGACCGCAGTCATGCAGCATATTTTCAATATTAATTGTGACCGTTGGTTCTGCGGTCAGTACGAGGCGGTATGATCCCCTCAAGCGTTCGAGGTTCATTCTTTCCAACTCTCTCTTTTGCGACCTCTCTCCTTCTTTTCTTCTCCTCTTTAACTCCGCATTACTAACAAGGATATCGTCAGTTTCAATGATAACGACCTCATGTTTTCATTCCGGAGAATCAGGTCGAACCGTTGGAAGAGGAAGATTTTCTAACGATCTGGCCATGATCAACGCCTTACCAGTTCGCAGAGCGGAAACCGCATTCGCGCGGTCTTCTGCTGCTCGGTTTAGTTCCGCCTCTTGAGCAGCAGAAAGGGTTGGAAGACCGCTTGATAGTGCAGCCTTTTCCTTGGCAATCTGCCGGTTCTTTTCTTCTGCCTCCAGTTCGGAATCCATTCTCTTTTGTTCCTCGACGGCCGATAGGGCCGCCTTTTTCTCTTCTTTCTTTTTCTTCGCAGCGGCCTGGGCTGCCTTCCTCTCTTCGTCTTCTTTCTTTTTCTTTGCAGCGGCTTGGTCTGCCTCCTTTTCTTCTTCTTCTTTCTTTGCAGCGGTCTGGGCTGCCATCCTCTTTTCTTCCTTTTTCTTCGCTGCGACCTGAGCTGCCTTCTCTTCTTCCATCCTCTTCTTCTCCTCCTGTTCGGCGGCGATCCTACCTGCTTCCGCCTCTTTTCTTTCCCTCTCTTCTCAATCCCTCCTTTCCCTATCTTCTCTCAGCTTCGCTTTAGCAGCGGCGATCTCCTTTTCTTTTTCCAAAATCTCTTTTTCAGCAGCGGCTGCTCTAAGACTTTCCGCCTCAAAAGGGTCAAGCACCTGTAAGGAAGAACAAGAAAAATCATTAGAAGAATCTCCTTCAAGGTAGGCGATCAGTTCAGGATCGGCCTCCCTTGAAAAAGCTGAGATCGCTGAAAAAGAAAGGAGATCGGCCGCGTCATTTACCTCCAAAGGAGCATTCTCAGGATCCTTGAGGTCGCCACCCTCGGATTGAGCGATCGTCTTAGAGGCGGTCACCCCTTTGACATCGTCATTTTTCGGTTTTTTAGCACTCTGAGTAGAAGAATTTGAATTTTTTCTTTTACTCGCTTTGGAAGAATCCAGAGAATTGCCTAACTGTTGCATAATTTTTTCAGCTTCAGCCTTTTTCTCCCGCAGCCCAGCCAGGATAACCTCTGTGGAAGCGGTCTCATTATGTTGAACGGTGGTCAGACCGAGCGCCTCCACGGTTTTCTGGTAATTAAAAGAAATGGAAAAATCAGGAAGGATCAGTTCAGGCCCTGAAGAACTAGATGATAAAACAACGGCAACGCGATATAGTGAAACCTCATTTTCGGAAAGAACGGTGATTTTCTCCGGAGAAGGTCGCGCGGTCTCCTTGGACGTGCCCGCCTCCGGTGAAGTCTTAACAACTTTCACAACCTTTTTCGAAATAGCGGTCTTCCTCTTCTTCTTCTTTTCAGAGGAGTCCTTTCCCGGAGAGTCGAACGCAGACAACAATGTTGACATTATCGAGCTCGACTTATCTACTTTTTTAAGACCGCTTGCAAGGTAAGCTCGTTTACTTTTTCAGGAAATTATGATTTCACAGACCATCGGAGGGGAACTTATAGCCCGGGGGGCATTGATGGCGATCGCGGTCTCAGCGGTCAAAGCTTACATTTTCGAAGTTCCAGGTGCAACATAAAAATGTGTGGGGATTATGTTTGTCCGAAAAGCCCGCGACCTCCTCTTGCTGGTCAAATTTTTCGGTCTCAGCGGTCTCAGTTTCGGTGACCGCCCAGATCGGCAGCTGCCTCCTCGACTGGAATTTTCTAAGTGCCGAGCGGTCAGAGAAGTGTGAGACCGCCAGCTTAAGTGGTCTGGTCGTTTTTCTTATCTTTGTTATTTGTTTTCCATTTCCCTGCCCTGGCTCTCCTGTATCCCGGGCAGCCCATAGTTTTCAGTTCTGCCTGTTTGGGCAGCCCCCTCGTCTATAAATAGAGGGGTAGGGGTACCAGAAAAAGGACTTTTGGCTCCGAGGCTCCAGCTTACAACCTGTGTAAGCGGTCTCATTTTTTCGTGATCGCCTTTTTGTGATCGTTTTCCCTCTCTTCCAGCATCTTTTGTCTTAGTAACCTGCACTTCGCAGTTTTCTCCCATCCCCTTTTTAGTGTGAATTTTGGAGGTACCATTTTTGGCACCAACAGGTAATACATCCTAGATTATGAAATCACTTTAAGATAATTTGTATGATAAATAAAAGGGTGTTTTTCGGAACATCTCCTTATCAAAAGACTCAGTGGTTCTAAGAGTCTCCTAATCAAAAGACTCAGGCGCTGGATAGTGTATTCCTACCAAGGTGGTAGAAGAGTGGAGTACCCATATTTTGGGGAACCACTATAGATTGTGTCTCACCTATGCTGTGCCAATTTTTTGTGTTGTCCCATATTTTTTTTACTGTGTGTTTATTTTATTCTAGATTGGTATTTCTGAATGCATAGTTGTTAGGACAATTATTGTTCAGTGCACTTATTTTGTTAAATGTTTTTAAACTCTTTCAGCACCCCCCTACTAGAAAAGTGACTTTTAGCCACACTTTTTTTTGCCACGGGTCAAAAATCGTGGCTAATAGTGAAGTATTAGACACGACCCCTAATTCGTGGCTAATAAGCAAGTATTAGCCACAAATGCCTAATTCGTGAAAAAAATTAAAGTATTAGCTACAGGTTGTTTAATTCGTGGCTAATAAGATAGTATTAGCCACGGTTGTCAAATTCATGGCTAATACTTTAGTCACACTTCTTAATCCATAGCTAAAAAGAAAGTATTAGCCACGGTTTTGAGTCGTGGCAAAAAAAGTACTATGAGATAAATGATTAAAATTTATTTATTGTTATAAATATATGTGAAAAAATATTAATATTAATTTAAATATTAATTCTTATACATAATTTATCTGTGTCACATATAATTCGATCACATCATGTGTTATGATCGTCTTAATTATTTATATATTTATAAATTAACTCTTAATCAAGACACACACATATAAATCAAACGGTAATCATATTGACATTGATGATTGTAGTAACACTATTCATGATACTGAATTAGTGATGATGTCGATCCTTACTTTAATACGAATAATGATGATGATCGAGTTCATTATGAATATCATGTCTACACTAGAGCGCAAATGGTAAGGGTAGTTACATTGGTAGTCATTCTTCGACAAGCTCAATGATCTCGTCAAATTATTACTACAGAATATCGTATGACTATACAAGACATTTCTTTCTATGAGGAAACGAAAACCCGCATATATGGGCATGATAATCATAGTGATGATGTGTAACATCCCGATTCGAGCTAGACCCCTTGTGCGCATTTTTGAGTCGAGCGAATTGACTCGAGCTCGGGGTGTACTGAGGGACAGGCTTGCACCTGAGCCGGGGAAGTGCACTCGACAAATGCGGCGAGTACCATTTCTATTTCTCTGTTCCGATGTTTGCTATATCGGGATCCGAGCCCTCCGGAGAGCATAATTTGAGCAATAAAACTCGAAGGAAGCGTGCCGCATTAAAGGAATTATAGTGCGCGCATTAACTCAAATGACATGGTTTTCAAATAGCGTATTTATGCAAAATGGTGGAATCGAGCAAACGGCCTCTGACATGGTCTCCAATAGTTTTATTAGCCTCGTGATGATAATACAAGTCCAACGGAGTTGTCCGTTCTCGATTCTGATGTCATTTGGGCAGTTTTGGAGTTTAAATAAATTGGCCGCAAACATTCCGCTGATCGTAGAGAAGCAAACTAGCTCAAAGGTGACATCCGATTATTCCGGTGGATGCGTGTCAGCAAGACGATCATAACGAGCCCGTCCGAGATAGATTCTGAGCCCTTTAGAGCGATGTAAACTCGTTTGAATGTGATGAGTTAAGTTTAAATAAAAACAATAATAATAATAATAATAATAATATTATTATTATTATTATTATATATATATAACTAGGTTAGAAAACTTACAGGATTACCCGATCTCTTCCCAACGCCATCATCTTCACGCATCCCCCTTGCCGATCCAGATCCCCTCCAAGATCAGAAGCTCCTCCGACGAGCTTTCTCTCCATCAATATCCTCCCTCTCTGGCCATCTCTCCAAGCTCCGACGAGTCTCCTCAATGGCCGCCGCCCCTCCCTTCATTTTCGGTGAGCTCCAAACTCCAACTCTAGCGACTCTTCCTCCGGATCCGGCATGCCGAGCTCCTATTCATTTACTCCGGCGAGGCTCACGAGCTATCTTCTCCGCAATTCTCTTCTCCGGCGACAACACCGCCTGAACACCCTTCCACCTCAAGCTCGACCATCATCTCCAACCTTTGGACAACAACTTCTCTAGCAAGGCCGACAACCAACTGAACACCTCCTTCCCGACAACTATTTCCTCTCTGGCTAGCTGTAGATCCAGGAGGCCGAAACTACTTCCTCCACATTTTCCGGAGACCAAACCAAGGCCATAATCATCTTGCCTCTTCAAAATCTAGAGAGTCGATCTCCTCCCATTTCAGATCAATAATTTGCTAACTCTACTTAGATAAATCATTTGAATGTAGTGTATCAATGATTTGTTTTTGCATTGCCATATAGATCCTTACTGGGGATAATCAAGTTTAGTTGTCTTTGTTTGACTTGTTTACTATAAATGATATAGTTCTATTCTTCTAATTGATGATGTATTGTTCTAATAAATGGAGAATTGGTTTTATGTTACATGACGAGCCCCAGCCATCCATATTTTTAATAAAGAGCCTGATGCTTACACGTGTCTGCTTTGAAATAAATTCCACCACATCGCCAGAGCACAAAACAGGCTTAACATTTATGACTTGCCAGCTGACGTGCCAGCCATCCAGCGAATCAAAGTCTCAACGGCAATACATCCGCCAGATGTCATCAATCAGGGCTTAGTCGTAATTAACAAATTGTAATCCTGCTCGTAGAATTTATGTTACCGTTAGCCGGGGAATATAAATAACCCTCAAACTGTAATTGTTGAATTAATTAATGATCAATGTTATTCTTTCATGTTACCTTTCGTCTCTCTCCCGGCTCATAATTCTCTCTCCCTCCCCTCGGCATCTCTCTGCCATTCTTCTTGAATTAGGTTATGTTCTTCCTCCCTGTTACATTGGTGCTCTCGTTCTATCCGTATTTTCTTCATTACATCGCACATTACGATGGCTGAAAATACACGATCTAAAGAGATGCTACATCAGATTCTTGAGGCGCAAACTGCAATCCAATCCGAACAACAGGCACAACGACAACAAATAAATGAACTGCGAGAGGATTTCCTGGCAAAAGAAACAATTCTCGCTCAACAAATTATCAACACACGGGACACAGCGGCAGATCAAAACGAAAACCTCCAGACAGAAATGATGTCACAACTCTCCAAGATTCAACAAACGTTGGACGTATTAGCCCAACGACCAACATACACCGATATCAGACAACCCTCTTCTTCAGCAGGAGTCTTAGGCAAATCGCCTAATCCCTCATCTTAGGTCATTTCTTCACAACCCTATCCCCATGTTAAATTTGCTTGTTCACGCTTTCATGAAGTCGATCCCACCGACTGGCTATACAACTTAAAATTATATTTTCAATTCCACAATATACGAGAAAGAGACTACCTAATGATAGTCGTGTTACATTTGGATCCACCTGCCTTGCGTTGGTACCAAGCTACCTTAATCGATCACCCGAAACTCACCTTTCTTTTATTTGTTGATGCCTTAATTAAACGATTTGGTCCCTCACCTTATGAAGACCCGACCGGCAACCTCACTAAATTACAACAACAAACAACAGTTATTGCTTATAAGGCAGCCTTCGAAGAATATACTACTAGAGTACCAGGACTCACTCCGACCTTTTTGTCAAGCATGTTTGTGTCCGGATTAAAACTAAGCATACGCAATTTCGTTTTAATCCATCGCCCAACTAAAATACACGATGCTTATGCCATCGCACATATGTTCGAAGATCAAGAAACGGCGGAGGCACTAGCACATTCCCACACACAGAATTGATCACTTCATTAGTCATACCACGACACAGCGTAATGAGGAGACACCCGCTCGCACAAATGCACCTCGCATTCAATGGAACCATAATATCCCGAAACAACCACAAACGTTATCAAAGTTTCCCATTAAACGACTATCTACCGAAGAAAGACAACGTAGGCGCGAACAAGGTTTGTGTTACAATTGTAACGACAAATATACGTATGGTCACCGTTGTAAAGGTTCGGGCGCCCTGCTCTACTTTCAAGGTATCGACGAACCGAACGACACTGACGACCCACCAGACGATTCCGTACCAGAAATAGCTGAACTGAATGCCTCAATTTGCCTCTGTGCTCCAACAGGCGACACACCGGCCACTTGCCTTCGATTAACATCATATATACAAAATAACCCATTCGAGACCCTAATAGAGAGTGGAAGCTCGCACAATTTTATTTCCGACCGAGTAGCCAAATTTTTGAACCTTCCGATCCTAGCTATTAAGCCATTTAGCGTATATATGGGTAACGGAATGTCCCTCAAATGTATTGGAAAATGTTTAGACTTATCCCTGCTCATACAAACCATGCACTATAAGTTGCACTTATATTTCCTCGATCTACAAGGCGCGGATATTGTGTTAGAAGTACAATGGCTACGATCACTAGAACCAGTCACCACTGGTTACTCGACTCGCACAATAACCTATAATTCTGATCATGGACCGATCACACTACAAGGGCATCATGCCAACCCTGATCATTCGGTTTCATCATCGCAGGTTGCAAGGTTAATGTCATTACAGGCCACCACACTATGCGTATTCACATCCAGAACACACCCCCCACCTCTCATATGGACACCACATTGAATTTTGACAAAACTTTACGACCACCAGTTTTAAAACTTTTACAAAAATATAACCATTTATTTAATGACCAGCCTAAGGACCCACCTGTGAGAGCCATTGACCACACAATACCACTATTACCAAATTCCCACCTAGCCAATATTAAACCTTAGTACCTTACCGCTACCCACATTTTTAGAAAAACGAAATTGAACGCGAGATGTTAAATGCATGCCATATAAGACCTAGTACCTCAAGTTTCAGTTCTCCGGTAATCTTGGTTAAAAAGAAATACGGAACGTGGCGATTTTGTGTAGACTATCGAGTCCTAAATAATATGACAATCAAGGATAAATTCCCGATTCCCACAATAGACGAGTTATTAGATGAACTATTTCATGCCCGATATTTTACTAAATTAGATCTTAGGGCCGGTTACCATCAAATTAGGATGGACGAAAATGACATCTACAAAACGGCGTTCCGCACACATCATGGACACTATGAATTTACAGTCATGCCATTTGGACTTACAAACGCCCCATCAACTTTTCAATCCCTTATGGATACAATATTCCGTCCGCATTTAAGAAAATTCATCGTTATTTTTTTTGATGATATATTAATTTTTAGTAACACGATCGATGAGCACTTAGCTCATTTAGAGACAGTATTTACAATATTAACACAGTACCAACTATATATTAAATAATCTAAATGTTTTTTCTTAAAATACGAAATTGAATTTTTAGGACATTGTATTTCAAATGGGACGGTCTATCCAAACCATACCAATATTTCAGCTATCGAGCAATACCCAACCCCAAAGACACAAAAGGATATACGTTCCTTTCTAGGCCTATCGGGTTTTTATCGAAAATTTATTAAAAATTACTCTTTACTAGCCGCACCCTTCACAGATTTATTACAAAACGTTAATTTTGAATGGACCGAGAAAACACAAAAAGCTTTTGAAATAATAAAACAACAATTAATTTCAAAACCTATACTATCCTTGCCAAACTTTAATGAATCATTCTCCATAGAGACTGATGCGTCAGGGATTGGAATTGGAGCAGTATTATTGCAAAAGACCAATACCATTGCATTTTTTTAGTAAGAAATTGTCCCCACTAATGCAAAGAAAATCTACATTATAGCTCTTCCTACCACCCGCAAACCGACGGCTTAACAGAATGCTCTAACCGTTGTTTGCAACAATATCTCAGAATGTTTACTCATACAAATCCCCAAAAATGGTCTTTATACTTAAGTTTAGCAGAATTTCACTTCAACACCTCCGTTAATACCTCGACCGGCATGACTCCATTTGAAGCCATGTTTGGTCGAACGCCCCCGGGGCTACTTTCCTATTGTGCAGGAAGTACCATCAATGAAGCTGTTGAGCTGACACTACAAACCAGGGATGAACAGATCCATCAACTGAGGGAGAATCTACAACATGCACGGCAGCGCATGAAGTGTGTGGCTGACAAAAAAAGAACGGATATCAAATTTCAGGAAGATGACTGGGTGTTACTAAAGTTACACCCGTATCGCCAGCTTACGCTTCATCGGACTCAATGTAGGAAATTAGCACTACGCTACTACGGCCCCTTCCAGGTGGCAGAAGTAATTGGAGAAGTAGCATATCGCCTCCACCTACCCGCAGATTACAAGATACACCCGATGATACATGTCTCTCTATTGAAACCTTACAAGGGACAAGATGGCATACATATAACCCCCTTACCAACACAAAGCTATCGGAATATGCCAGTACATACTCCACTCGCAGTAGTCAGCTTACGCCAAATTATCAAAGATAACCAGAGCGTACCGCAAGGTTTGGTCCAGTGGAAAGATCTCCCACCCGAAGACAGTACTTGGGAATACCACGACTCACTACCCAGCTCATTGGAAAATACAAGACCAGCGGAAAAATCGACCTCTACGCCACAAGATCTACACGATCTCGCCGATAAACAACTAGATCTACAAGATCTAGAGACCTCGAAGTGGACTCAGAAGAGAAAAAGAACCCCAAAAGTTCGAGCATCCAGAGTCATAACACCCACAAGTTAGAGAAGATACCTGCCATTCCAGAACTAAGCACGGTGTTGTTCAAGAGCTCAAACCTCTACTTGCTAGCAGAAAACTAGTGTGGAGGAACGCCAGCCATCCAGATGCCCAAAAGTTTTTCCGCCTAGGTTTTTTTTTTCCTTACTCCGCAGAAGGAAAGCGATGAGGGCATCGTTTTAAAGGAGAAGGCGATGTTACATGACGAGCGCCAACCATCCAGATTTTTAATAAAGAGCCTGATGCTTACACGTGTCTGCTTTGAAATAAATTCCACCACATCGCCAGAGCACAAAATAGGCATAACATTTATGACTTGCCAGCTGACGTGCCAGCCATCCAGCGAATCAAAGTCTCAACGGCAATACATCCACCAGATGTCATCAATCAGGGCTTAGTCGTAATTAACAAATTGTAATCCTGTTCGTAGAAATTATGTTACCGTTAGCTGGGGAATATAAATAACCCTCAAACTGTAATTGTTGAATTAATTAATGATCAATGTTATTCTTTCCTGTTACCTTTCGTCTCTCTCCCATCTCATAATTCTCTCTCCCTCCCCTCGGCATCTCTCTGCCATTCTTCTTGAATTAGGTTGCATTCTTCCTCCCTGTTACACTATAGTTTGTAAAATATCAGTTATATAAAATGGCATTGCTATAGTTTGTGAAACCGAAGTGTTTTGGAAACGGAATGTAGAACTCTTAGAGATGATGGCATTTACATGCAGTTTTTTCCATTGCTTCTTGTAACTAGGGTCGGCCAAGTGTCAGTAAGGTTGGTTGTTTTTTCTAATGCAGGGGAGCTTTAAAAAAAGGCATTAGTTTACTCCTCCTGACATAGACATTTCATCAGGTCTGACCAATAGTTGTGGAGACATTAAAATCTAATTTCATCCCTTGCTATCTTCCTCTTTTTATATAAGCTAAATAGTTCTATTTTCATCTTTGCATAGGCTTTAAAATCAAATTTCATCACAACCGATCCAGGTCTGCTTCTTCAAGGTTAGTCGTCTCATTTACTCTTCGCATTTTCCTTTGAGATACACTTACGTGCTATTCAAGTTTAGGGCCATAAAATTCCTAAACTGATTTGACATGCTATTCATTTTTAATTCTCAATTTACATGATTTTTTTTTAATATTGTTGTATCAAAGCTCACATAACATTTTTGTGTTGAATTGATGTTTGACTGCCTCTATGATTCAATTTACCGAGCAACAAAGAATTGTCATGCTATTTTAGTTTAATAGATTTCACTTACACTATTTGGGGTAGATGACATCATTAATTGCATTTTGAGTTCGTTGAAGCACTGTGCATATGCAGTTTAACAGAAGTTCTATCAGGAATTCTTCCACTTAATATCATATGGATAAAATCATATCAACATAGATTATATGTTGGGAAGTACTGAGCTTCTTTGATCCCACCCAAATCGCCATAATTTAGATACTGTTTGATATCTTAAGAGTGATTTTTTATCTTGCACTTTCTTGGACAAACATATTCTGGAAATTGCTTCATGAGAATACAATTTTCTTAGATTGCATGATTGGTTTGTTTGATATGGATGAAAAAAACTGTTCGCCTAAATGTAAAGTTTTGAGAAAAGACTTTAATTTACTAATAATCTTTCCAAATTCCTAGAGTGATTCAACGAGAGTTAGGAGCTTCTCTATCATTACATAAAGGAGACAAAGTTGACAGGCATGAACACCATCGAGTTCAAGAAAGGTAATCATTCTATTTATCTAGAAGGGTTCGAATCAATTTTGGGTCATCATTTCATATTTTTTTACAAAGTAGTATCACTTAATCATTTGTTGGTTTACTATTGACCTTCAAATTTCACTTAAAAAATTTATTTTCATTTTTTGACAAATGCACATATGTTCTAATAAAAAACTACAAATTGTTGCGGGATTTGAGCTTATTGTAGAAGCAAGAGAAGCGAGTATTGCGTTAGCCAGAGGACAAGTTAGAAAAGTTTGGAGGTAGCTAAGAATATTTTATTTTTATCTTTCACCTTCATTGTAGTGATAATTTATCTTTTCCTCCTTTGTTTTATGCAACTAATTTTTAATCAGTCATACATTTAATTTCAATTATTAAAGACTCACCGCCCATCACATTATAATATCAATGCGGACATCTCTTTTAGATTACTAGAATGATATCATCTATCCATCAAAAATTAGAGATCATAGGTGTTAGTTTGAGATGAAAATGATGCTTTTTCTTATCTCTCCACTTGCAGTTAATTTTGTAATAACCTTTTTGTGCTTAGTTTGATTATACTTCTTAACCTAAACATGTTTGTGATTTATGTTTCTTATTTGGTTCAAGTAATAATAAAGCATTTAATAGACTTTTTTCATATGTTCTTTTTAGTTTTTCTTTTATATAAGATATGTGTATTTTATCCAAATCAGCTAAACCTGCACTTTGCTCAGTGATGCTCAACTGAATGTAGAAATTTCTGCGATTGAATTTTTTAAATTAGGATTGGGAGAGGCAAAGCTTAATGGCAGAGTGCCTCTATAGTAATATATGTTTTTTTATAAGTTTTTTGTTTGGGTGAGTAGTACTTAATGACAAAATATTACTTAAATCATGTTTTAAACAAAAACTAAATGAGTATTACGCCACCCGCCAAATGTCGCCGCCCCCGACGTTGATGTTGTCCTGCGGGCGAATCCCGGAAGAATACGGGCGCAGCCCTGGAGAATGCGAGTGCAGCCAGCTTGCAGTTTGTCACATGAGATGTTTGTCACGTGAGTCCTTTTTTTATTTTCAGATATTTAATATGCAAATTTGGTTTATGCAGTTTGAGGACACAGACTCAACAGTTGTTTAGGCATACTCAATTTGTCGCTCCAGAGATCAACATACATGAGGCCACTCACTCTTCAGTTTTTACCGTGGAGATAGACCATGAAGAAGGATTTCTTTTATCGAGTTTGAGGTGGTCTCCTAGAAGGACAAGATCAAATGAAGATTTCTTTTGGAGATATAGTCACCAAAGGTAAAGAGAGAAGTTCAGGCTTCTCTTTGGAAATAAACACTATCTTCAGATATTTAAATGCGATACACCCTTTGGTAATCAAAATGTAGATAGTGAATGAGTTTGTTCCAGCTTGCCTATAAGTTTTACTAGACTTGCTAATTCGATATTTTGTTTTCATGGTTTGAACTTCAAGCTAAGGTATTGTCATTGCCCATCAAGATGACTCCTGATCTGACTTCTTGAAACCTGAGTACAACTTTTGTGAAATTCACATTGGGTTTGAGAAATTCGCTGATTAGAAATTTCCTGATCAACATGACTCCCGCATTAGCATTTTTTTTCTTTTAGGAATATTGATCCATAGGCAGTAAAATTGCTTCATCAGCATTTTTTTCTGATATAGTAGTTATTTATCACAAAATAATTATCTAATTCTTTTTAAATGTATTTAATTATTTGCCACAAAATTTGACCCCGACAAATATTTTTTTAAATAAATCAAACAGGTATTTGCGACGGTTTTAAACCGTGGCAAATACTTTTTTTTAATAAACCTGCCAAGTATTTGCCACGGTTTGAAACCGTGGCAAATATTTTTTTTAATAAAATGGTTGAGTATTTGTCACGGTTTAATACCGTGGCAAATAATGAACTTTTAGCCATGGAAGAGAAAATGTGGCAAATAACGGACTTTTAGCCACAGAATAGAAACTGTGGCTAATAGTTGCTGAAATCATGGCTTTTAGCCACGGTTCAATTTTGTGGCTAAAGAGCGTGGCTAAAGCACATTTCCCACGGACCGAGCGTGGCAAATAGTTTTTGCCACGCTCGCATTCGCCACGGCCATTCGCCACGGCCATTCTCCACGACCATTTTAGCCACAGAAATTTGCCCTAACTAAAAGTCAATTTTTTGGGGCCCTCTAGAGAATACTCAGAGGACTCGCTGTTCACTTTCAATTAATATCAAAGGTAGGTTAATCATGAAATGGTTAACACCTTGATCAACAGATCCTCTTACACAAATTTTTATATTTTAAAATTATTTTCAGAAAATGAGTTCTAAGGACTATGCATCCACAAGACCACCAGTGTGTAATATAAATAAGTGTACACTCTAGAAGGCCAGAATAAAACTCTATATGAATTCTATTGATGAAGACATTTTTGTTGTCATTGTATCAGGTCCTCTAGTCCCATTCAGAAAAGATGTAAGTGGGACTGTGACATAGGAACTTGTCCTTAGAGCATAATGGACTGATGCTGAGAAGAAGGTGAAGGCAAGTGATGCCAAAGCCATGAACATCCTGGTGTACACAATGTCAGATGACATATTCCATGAGGTGGTTGACTAAAACTCAGCAAAAGAAATATGGGAATCACTGTCTACACTAGGTGAAGGAAGCTCAGATAAAAGAAAGGACAAGAAGTCCCTTCTAATATCCCAATATGAGAACTTTCAAAAGAAATCTGAAGAAAACTTTGTTGAGATGTATGAGAGATTCATCATCATTATTAATGAGCTTAGGGGACTGGATAATGAGATCTCACTAACTGAGATCAATGACAAGCTTCTCATGTTCTTCCCAAGCACTTGGATCTCAAGGATCTGGGCCATTAGAGAATCCAGATACCACAGAGAAATCTCCATTGATGCCTTTCTAGGAAAGCTTAAGTCCTACGAGTTACTGCTGAAAAGTAGAGATGAGACTGATGCAAAGGTGAAAGCCTCAATCCCAAAGGAAAGGATCATAGTATTGAAAGCAACTTAAGGAGGGCCTTCTACTTTTGAATAAGAGATGTCCAATCGCTTATTTAGAAGATTCAGAAGAAGGGTCAAGTAAGTAGACTCCAGAAGAAAGGAAAGGAGCTCAAACAAACCAAGATTTGATAAGACTCCAAAGCCGAAAATAATTTGCTTTGCATGTAGAAATCCTGGGCACATTGCCCCTGAATGTCCTGAAGATCAAAATGATTGAAGCAGCGGCAAGAAGGAGTATAAGAAGTCCTACAGGAAGAAGGACAAGAAGAAGGGAAAAGGATTCATAGCCGAAACCTAGAGTCACTCTGAATCTGAGTCAAGCTCTTGTCCATTTGCCAGTGATGAAGAAAGTGCTGCTAAAGAAGCCTGTCTAATGGATTTAGAAGATTCAACTGAGGAAGATCAGGTATCCTTACTTGCTGATTTTGATTTTACTTCAAAAGACTTTGAAAACTATTTTAAAGATTTTTGCCAAGACTATCTTAAACTTCAAAAAGAAATTGAAACTATCATGGAAGAACTACAAGATCTTAAGAAAGATAATCTATACTCTATTAACTATGAGCTAAGGAATCAAATATATAAAAAAGAAACAGAAATAAACAAACTAACAAATGAAAACTCACATCTACAAGAAAAGCTCAGAAAGTCAAAAGTCTTTGAAGACCCGCATAATGGGAGGACTCAAAAACTAAAGGTTATCACACAGAATCTCTCAATGAGATCTAGATATCTTGGCCTTTGAACAGATTCATTAACTATCACATTAGTATCCAGTAAACCATCCTGAAAAATCCATAAATCTATGTTATACCTAGTGATTATAAAATAAATGAAAATAGTTCAGTGTGTAAAGAATAAAACAACCATCCTGATAAACTCATTGTATTTAACAAAGTGACTCCTAATAATGAGAAGCAAACTCTAGGAAAGAATTGTTCAGAGAAACTAACAAACTCCAATCAAAAAGCTAAAATAAAAAGGAAAATTATTAGACACTCTAAAGATTTGTTATATCTAGATGCATTCTATGCACATTTCTAGTACCAAGGTAACTAATCTAGGTTAATGAACCTATCCTCTACCATCAAAAAAAGTATAATTAAATACCTCTCTATTCTTTCATATCACCTTATAATGGTAAAAGCAAAGGACTCAAGGTAACTTGGGTACCATCTAATGTTTGAATTATATGAGCAGGAAAATTAGGGTCCCTTGCTCAGAGACAATTAGTTTAATGGAGAACTAAATCTTCAATGAGGAACTACAAATAATCAAAGGCGGTGATCTCTTCTCTAAACCCAAATGATGCTCTCTAATCTACACATAGTATCTTATAATGATATTTTTAATAAAAATTATTGCTGGGAAATATAGCAAAACTCTTTGAAGAAAATACAAATGCTAATTCAGAGATGCGTCGAATAAAATTTGACGTACCGATCAATTCTACTCGACACTAGCTTCAAGAGCTGCCTGAGAATGTTAATTCAAATTGCACTCGACGCAACATTGAATTCATATCATCGTAGGCGTCAACTTAAGAGTTGCAGCAGGTAGTCGAAGTCACGACGATTACAACTCAATGCAATGTCAAAATGTTAAGTGCACGCAGTTTTGCTTCTAGAAGCTACATCAACTTATTTTGGCGCGTTGTTCCTATTTCTTTTCGACGTTGCTTCGAGTACAACTATAAGTTGCGATGAATCATCTTCTAAAAGCAACTCAGACATTATATCACTTTATGCTTTCGAATTTTCTCTCTCTTGCTCTCTTGTTCTTTTGATTTCTTGCATTCTTACTCCTGCACATTTTCTCTCTCTAGATTTCATTTTGCAGGTACTATTGTAAGAACAAATGGCTCCCCAAAAGTAAACTCCGGATTCGACGTTGATATCGAATCATTCAATGATGTCGATGAGAATTTCAAAGAAATTCTGGGGCTTTTCCAAATTGCAGGATTGACAAAGCCGATTTCAACAAGAAGCAAAGTATACGATGTAGAATTAATCGAACTAAAAGAAACCATCAGTATCGATAAGGATGGATATCTACACGGAAAAATTTCTAATACTGACATCCATATAACAGATGAATCAATGAACCTGCCATTTTACTTGCATATGGGTGAGGATTCAGCAGAACTTTCAGCACAAGAAACTCAACAGGACCTTCAAATCATGCATTACAACAAGGAGAAGGTAATTAACCTAAAGAAGATTGATCTATCTAGGGAATAAAGGTTCTTAGCCGATATAGTAGGAAAAGTTTTACTCTGCAAGATTTCCGCACACGATGCAATCCCAAAGCAACAATTACAGATAATATGTGTTCAAGTTCTGGACAAACGAATCAACTAGGAAAATGTTTATTGAAATTAATTGGACATAAGTATGCCCACAATGAGAGTACATATATGAGGGTCATGAGACAAGTATTATATCACCAGTATCCAGCAGTGTGCAAACCAAAAGGGGTTCTCGTTCCCCCTAGAAAATGAATCAACAATGGGATCTTCTCTAAATGGACTAGGCAAATTCTGAACCCTGGTCAAGCTCCACACTCTCCTCCTCCATCTCGATCTCCTCAAGACCATCAAATAGTCATAACAGATGTCACAGGTCCACATCTAGATCCATACCTTGAGACAACCCTACCAGATATAACAACATAACTTGCAGCACAAATTTCCACACTACAACAACCACCATCTGCCACTCCTCTAGAAGATAACCTCACACTCTTCCTTTCTGCTCCCTCAAATCATCCCCACTCACCCACATCCAGCTAACATATCAACACCTCATGTTGATTCTTGGCACAAAAAATGTACGTCCAAACGTTCTGTTGACACAAAAAATGTACCTCCAAAACTCACACTAAAAAGTGAGGGGGGAAGACTGCGGAGTGCAGGTTACTTGAGATAGAAAAAACCAGAGAGGAGATCTCTGAGGAAGGAGCTGCTATGATTGATCTTAAAAAGGTTACAGGAGGGGGGCGGTCTAAAACAAGTAAGGATGAGAGGCAGAAAAATGACAAATTTCGAGACCGCTTGCACAGGTCGCAAGCTAGAGGCTTGAAGCAAAAGTCCTTTTTCAGGTACCCCTACCCCTCTATTTATAAACGCGGAGGCTGTCCACACGGGCATATCCAAAAATTATGGGTTGCCCGGCGTATGGGAGAACCGGGGCAGAGATAGGGGTGTTAATGACAAAAAGGAGACAAAACCTCAGACCGCGCAGTCTGCCGGTCTCCCAGGAGCTTGTCCGGCTTTACCTTAGAAGAAAAGCTGGAGATGAGGCAGGCGGTCTTCGCGGTCTCCAAGAATGGAGACCGCTGGAACTGACCATTCTGACAAGAAAAGAGAGGTCGCGGGCTTCCAAATAAACATGATCCCCATATTTTTCAAGTTTCGCAGGAGCTTCAGAAATGTTCGCTTTGACCGCTGAGACCGCAACTGTCATAAATGCGAGAGAAATCTACAAATACGGCTTCAAGGTTTCAGAATCTTGAATTTTCTGGAAAGGACTTCGAGCTCGTGCTGTCAGCGATCACTACTTTTTCAGACAACATTGATCTTTAAAATGGCAAGCATGTTGAACTGTCTGTCCAAGCGAGCACAGGACAAGGGGCCGCCCAAGGTAGCTTCCCCAAAAGGAAAGAGCAAAGAGAAGGAGACAGCTAGCTCCAAGAAGGTGTCGGCGGCCAAAGCTTCCAATGTTACGGCGAAGGATGTAACATCCCCCAAACAACTAGACCCCTAGAGTGGTTTCGTCATGACTAGGTCATGACAAAACACTAGGAAGCTTGAAGAGATCACTTGGCCTTATGCTTGAAGGAGAAGATCACCTTGGTCTGCAAATAGCAATTTCTAGATACCAAGCTTAGGGTTGGACCTTAGGGCCTCACCTTGACCCTTTGAACCCACCATGGCACACCTAACCCTTTGGAGGGTCCCTTAGAGCATCAATGACCCATTGGGGTCAACCAAAGAGGCCAAATTTGACCAAAGTCAACCTTAACCTTAAATTGGTCAAATTAGCCTAATTAGGGTCAATTGGCCTCCACCATACCAAATTGACCTTTCCCCTACCCTTATAAGGTTATTAGGGACTCAATGGACCAAAAATCTCCATCATGGGGCCACCAATTTGGCCAATTTGACCTAAGTCAACTCTAGCCCTATTTTGGTCAAATTGCCCTAATGTGGGTCAATTGACCTCCATTTTGCCAAATTGACCCTACCTAGACCTTCCTAACCCTTAGGGTAGGCCAATGGGTCACTAACAACCCATTGGGACCAACCCAAATGGTCAAATTGACCAAAGTCAACACCACCCTAAATTTAGGTTAAAATGACCTATTTTGACCTAATCAAGCCCACTCCACTTAGGCTAGACTCAATTGAGGTGGTCCACCACCTAATGGGGTTGGGAATTACTAAAATTGTCATTAAATTTTATAGAATTCATCCAGGAGAGAGAAAATTCCATTTTCCCCAAATATGGAGGAGACAGAAAGAGAGAAGTAATGGCATTCATGGCCAAGGGGAGGCCAAAGACTCTCCCAATTGATGTGGATTCATCTCCCCTGGATGTTAAAAGAATTTTAGGAGTTTTTCCATCCCACATGGGGGCTGAAATGGGGAGTTTTCACCATGGCCGAAATTAGGCTTAATGGCCATTAATGGCCATGGCCGAAAATTCCCCCCCCCCCCCCTCAAATTCCCCCTATACAGCCCCCCATTCTCAAATCTAACTCCACCATTAGCTTCAAAAGGTGGATGACAGCCGAAATCATATATTGGATCGAAGGTTTTGGTGGAGAATGGAGAGAACGGGCAAGCTCGCCGGAGAAGGGAAAAGCCATGGTCGAACACCGTCGCCATCGTCGTCGGGCTCCAAGAAGGTCTGGTTCTTCTCCTCTTCTCTAGTGGATAGATCTACATCAAAAATCAGCAAGGATTGGGGCCAATTGGTTCCCAATCCACATGGCCGAAATCTCCATTTTTTGAGGTTTTTCTTCTTGTCTAAACCACCGGTTCCGGCCACCACCGGCCGGCCAAGACCCCCCATCGCCGGCCACCACCTCAAGGAATGTGGTGGTGGCATTGGCCAGCCGGGGAGGGGGCGTGGGTGGCCGGGAAAACCACTTCCAAAACTGCCCAGGTCAGAGCAATCTCAGTCGTCGGCTAGAGGAAGAAGAAAGTGGGATGTCGTCCATTTCTGCATCAAGAAGTGTGCGCAGTTTTGTTATATTATTTCGTATTTTTGCTTTTATTTTGCTGTACATAGATTAATTTATTAAAAATACTTAGGCCCCTCTACAGAAAAAGTGGTCAACATCAAAGTTGTATCCCTTGGAGTCTACTTTATGGTAAAATCTGTTTCAGCCCAAAAGGAGTTTTGTAGCTCCCTATAGGTCCATTTTGGTGGGACGGGTCCCTAGTGTAGGATAGCCACCATTTCTTGAATAACTTTTGATTGGGTTATGGGATTGACTTGAAAATTGAAACCTAGGCTATTTGTACCTACACCCATAACATATCCAAAGATGGGAATTTTAAGAGAACCTTTTTATAAGGTTTTTGTAATAATTTTATAAATTAAATATTAATTAATTATTGCATCAAATGACCTCCAATGCCCTCCAAATTTTGGTGGGTACTTCTTAGGGTTATCAAATGACCCTGGTAAACATTTCAGCCCAGTTGGGATAGATTTGGTTAGGAAAATTGCTAACCCAAGTTCAGTCAAACTAGGTCAAAACAAGGTATGGTGTTTATCTTGGGATATTGTGGTCAAATCTCCTCACCATGAGTTGAAACCTTGGACACTGATTTAGGATCACCTAAAACACCATCATGAGTAAGATGGGGTGGTGTGGATGTGGATATGACTTAGAACCCTAGTCTTACCCCTTGGGGTGCATATGGAGTTTTGTGAAGGACATGTGGTCAAAAGCCCTATAATGGCCATGAAACCTAGGAGATATGTTCATGGGATGTATTTATGCCCTAGGAAATTTTGAGAGAATTTTAGGAGAATTTATTCCCCCAAAAATTAGGCCATAACCCCTTTAGGGAAATTTCTTTTAAGAGATATTTACATGCACAAATGATCTTGGAGGAAGATGAAATATTGGTGGTGCCTTTATAATCATATGATCGACCGCTGGTATTTTTTGTGAAATTTATTAGATGATTTATCCAGTACTTCATTTACAAGGCACTTATTTTACCTTAATCTTAAGAAATATAATTAAGGGTCCAAAACTCTCTGGAAAAATGTGCAACTTAGTGATATGACATTACAAAGCACTAGGAAGGTCTGTGAATTTTTATTGAATTTTTGGAAATTATTATCAGTAGGCTACTTCACAACATGTGCAAATTAGGAATTAATTGGATTAATTATTTCAGTAAAGAAATGATTCCCATAAATTGTGAAACTCTGTAATTAAGCTTTTCTGGAAACAATAGAGGACTGGTAATTTTTCCCTAATTTTGGCATAAGTATTTTTGGTAGTTCCTTCATAAATCTTCAAGTTTGGATAAATGATAAATATTAAAAATAGAGGACATTTCCTTACTGTAAAATTGTGATATTAATTACTTACTGTTACTTTGGCATGATAGATTTATCTTAATTTTATGGGAGTCATATCATAAGAATACCTTACACTTCATGCTCATATTCATACTTGGCAAATATTGGAGAAATGATAATAAATGCAAATAATTAAGGAAAAATATGATTCTCTGGATTTAGTTTTGAAACATCATGATAGACCTCCAGTAAATATCTTGAGTCAGTTGGATGAATATTTGGAGTACCTCTACTTATAAGATTCATATAGTTAGTTTGGTCTACGTATAGTAAAAAAGTGAAACTTGGGTATTTAAGGGCCTACCAAGTGGAAGTGGCATGTAGTTGGTGTACATGGTCAGGTTGAAAAGATTGAAGGTCACCAGAAAGGAATTTAGGTGATGAGAGTGTGCTTGGTGAGTTAAGGGTTAAGTTGTGTTTGGGATTGACGAAGGATCGTCTTTCCCCAAGCGGGTCATAAAATACTTAGGGTAATCCAAGAGAAATGACAAGGATGGTGTTCTTACGGGTAGCTACCAAATACACTAAGTGTCTAGAGAAATGGAGCTTTGGGGTTTCATCCCATTGTGGTTCCTAGTACCGTAGCGAGCCCCTTACAGGGTAATCCTCGGGATGTCCAAGATAAACTGTAAATTGTAGGGATAAGTTGATATACAAGATTAACTTAATAATACGCACACCCACACCCCGTAGTTACGGGAGGTTAGTTGGTTTGGTTGTACGAGCGGTAGGTTTGGTGGTTGAAGAAGAGGACTAGTTAGTCTGGTGAGCTTGTGACTCAGTAATGCTTGTTGGTACGGACGGGTTGGTCCGGCGAGCCGTTGGCTCGGAAGGTTATAGTGACGGGTGGGTTAGCTCGGGGAATTTATGGCTCAGGATATAGTAGAACATATTTGCATGTGCATGAAGGTGGTGGGTCTTCGGTATTGGACGGTCGTTCACACCGATGTCAATACGTTGACTCGGCAAGTGTGGAATTTGCACTTAGCCATGAAAGTCTGGTGGTCCAGCCAGTAAGAGTATGCAGATGCTCCGCAGTTTTGCGTTGAGGCGTACGATAGGTCTAGGTTAGGTAGTATGAATACCAACCTAGAGGTGGGCAAGGCCCAACCCACTGCTTTCGTTTGCCACTACGGGAGTATCCTGGGAGTCTTGCTAGCTCCAAAAAGGGGGAACTAAAGGTCTGTGCGCATAGAGTCGAAGTGTGTGAGTTGCACTTATGTGAACATATCATAAACTGCATATTATGCATGTCATAGCATAAGCATTATATTTCAACCCCTACCCCTATCATATAAATTGGTTATGAGACTTTTTATACGATAGACCATGCTAAACGACCCCTTGGTCTATAGGTTTGTATGGGCATTCCTATAAACTAATGGTTATTTTTCTATTGTATAACTGCTTTACTTACTGTTCTTTATATGCTCCTTATCATGCTTTATTTACTGCTTTGATTATATTTGTACATTGTGTAGTGGTAGACATTTCCTATAGACTAGTTCCGCCGTCATCTGCTTTGCTTTATATCCCTTGTTGTCCTCCGCTTCATCCCTCCCGCACGGTGCCTAAGATCCACTAGGGGATGGGTGGTGGGAAATGAGGCTTAGTCTTTTTGACTAACGGTCGGTGGACCATATCATACAGGGGGATCGAGGAGACGCAGCAACACTAGAGGCCGGTGTAGACGGAGGCGGGCCAGTCTAGTAAATGGTGATTACTCAATTTCTGTAAATAGTGATTAGGAGAGAGAAATCTCATTTTCTCCAAGAATGGAGGAGAGAGAAAGAGAGGGATTAATGGAATTCATGGCTTAGGGAGATCAATAGCCACCAATTCCTCCTCTAATGTCTCCATCCAATTTCCCCAATCAATTTGGAGGATTTTAATGGCCATTCCCGGCCACATAGAGGGGGGAATTTGAGGAGTTTTCACTTGGTCGAAAATGACCATTAATGGCCATTCATGGAAATTAGGAGTTACACTCTTCCCCCTCCCCAATTAACCCATATAACTCCTTCAGTGGATGGAGAGGAGGAGTTTCCCCACCTTACCTGAAGAATTCGAGCCCCCAAGATAGGAGTTGACATGGCACCCAAAAGCTTGAGGCCGGCCATGGAGGACCACCCAATCGACAAGCTTCAAGGCTCCATATAGGTTTGGTTCTTCTCCTCTCTCTCTCTCTGTGGATAGATCCCATCAGGTTGCCTGCAAGGATTGGGGCCAATTGGTCCCCAATCAGGTTGGCCAAGAGTTCCATTTTTGGATCTTTAATCCCGCCTCCATACCCCTATTCCGGCCAACCACCGCAAATCGTCGGCCATCATCTCAACGAAGGTGGTGGTGGCATTGGCCGGCCGGGGCAGCGCTTAGGTGGCCAAGAAAATAAGGATGAAGGAGCTCCATGTGCAGTTAATCCTGGCCGTCGGCCAGAGGAAGAAGACAAATGGATGTCGTCTGTTCTGCTTCAAGATCTGTGCAAGATCTTTATATTAAATATATATTTATGTCACATATTTTGCTGTACACAGATTAGTTTGTTAAAAATACTTGAGCCGTCAGATCTGCCGATCTGAGTAGAAGAAACTCGTCGAGCTGGAGGCTGAGTTTATCGAACTGATAGTTCAGTTCGTCGAACTGAATCCGGAGTTCATCGAACGGAATTCATTCGTCGAACTCACTCTGGAGTTCGTCGAACAGAACCCGAAGTTTGTCGAACGGAGTTAATTCGTCGAACTGAATTCATTCGCCAAACACACTATGGAGTTCGTCGAACTAATAGTTGAGTTCGTCGAACAGGACCCGAAGTTCGTCGAACGGAATTAATTCACCGAACTGAATTAATTCGTCGAACGAAATCTAGAGTTCGTCGAACTGAATCCGGAGTTCATCAAACTGAGAGATAATTTGCTGAACCCGCTGGAGAACGGTTTTCGCCAAACTGAAGCATGACGTCCGTCGAACGCAGAACGTATTTCGTCGAACACAGTTTGAAGTTCGTCAAACGCAGAGACACATTTTGCCACTCTTCCTGCAGTATTTTATTTTAATTATTAGAAATACTACGACCCCTCAAATGAAAATGTGTCCAACACGAATGTTGTAGCCCTTGGTGTCTAGATTAAGTAAAAATTTGTTTAAGGTCAATAGGGGCACTATAGCACACTGTGGAGTCATTTTTCTAGGACAGGTCCCTAGTGTAGGGCAGCCACCATTTCTTGAATAATTTTTTATTGGCTTATGGGATTGACTTAAAAATTGAAACCTAGGATATTTACACCTACCCACACATCATACCCAAAGATGGAAATTTTAGGAGAAACTTTTTCTAAGGTTTTTGTAATAATTTCATAAATTAAATATTATTTAATTATTGAGTCAAATGACCTCCAATGCCCTCCAAATTTTGGTGGGTACTTCTTAGGGTTGTCACATGACCCTGGTTGAAATCTCAGCCCAATTGGGACTGATTTAGTTTGGAAATTGGTTAACCCAAGTTAGGTCAAATTGGGTCAAAGTTAGGGCATGGTGTTTATCTTGGGTAGTATGATCAAATCTCCTCACCATGAGGTGAAACCTTGGCCACTGGTTTAGGATCACCTAAATCACCTTCATGAGTAAGATGGGGTGGTGTGTAGGTGGGTAAGCCTTAGAACCCTAGTCTTACCCCTTGGGGTGCATATAAAATCTTGTGAAGGCCATGTGGTCAAAAGCTATAGGATGGTCATGGAACCTAGGAGATATGTTCATGGGATGTATTTATGCCCTAGGGAATTTTGAGAGAATTTTAGGAGAAATTATTCCCCCTAAATTAGGTCATAACCCCTTTAGGTAAACTTATTTTAAGAGATATTTACATGCACAAATGATCTTGGATGAAGATGAAATCTTGGTGGTGCCTTTTTAATCATATTTTAGACCCCCGGTAATTTTTGTATAATTTATTTTATGATTTAACTAGTACTTCGTCCTCAAGGCACCTATTTTGTCTCAATCTTAAGAAATATAATTATGGGTAAAAAAACTCTCTGAAAAATGTGCAACTTGGTGATAAGACATTTCAGAGCACTAGGAAGCTCTGTGAATTCTTATAGAATTTTTGGAAATTGTTATCAGTAGGCTACTTCACAACATGTACAAATTAGGAATTATTTGGATTAATTATTTCAGTGAGGAAATGATTCGCATAAATTGTGAAACTCAGTAATTAAGCTTTTCTGGACACAATAGAGGTCTGGTAAATTTTCCCTAATTTTGGCATAAGTATTCTTGGTAGTTCCTTTATAAATCTTCAAGTTTGGATAGATGATAAGTATTAAAAACAGGGGACATTTCCTTACTGTAAAATTGGGATATTTATTACTTACTGATATTTTGGCATGATAGATTTATCTTAATTTTATGGGAGCCATATCATAAGAATACCTTACACTTCATGCTCATATTCATACTTGGCAAATGTTGGATAAATTTAAATAAATGCTAAAATGTTGAGGAAAAATATGATTCTCTGGATTTAGTTTTGAAACATCATGATAGACCTCCCGTAAATATCTTGAGTCAGTTGGATGAATATTTGGAGTAGTTCTACTTATAAGCTTCATATAGTTAGTTTGGTCTGCGTATAGTAAAAATGTGAAATTTGGATATTTAGGGGACTACCAAGTGGAAGTGGCATGTAGTTGGTGTACATGGTCAGGTTGAAGAGATTGAAGGTCACCAAAAGGAGTTTAGGTGACGTGGGTGTGCTTGGTGAGTTAAGGGTAAAGTTGTACTCGGGATTGACGAAGGATCGTCTTTCCCCTAACGGGTCATAAAATACTTAGGGTAATCCAAGTGTAATAACAAGAAGGGTGTTCTTATGGGTAGATACCAACAACACTAAGTGTCTTGAGAAAGGGAACTTTGGGGTGTCATCCCATTATTGTTCCTAGTACCGTAGCGAGCCCCTTACGGGGTAAACCTCGGGAAGTCCAAGATAAACCATAAATTGTAGGGATAAGTTGATGTACAAGATTAACTTAATAATACGCACACACCCACACCCCGTAGCTATGGGAGGTTAGTTGGTTTGGTTGTACGAGCGGTAGGCTCGGTGGTTGAAGCAGCGGACTAGTTAGTCCGGTGAGCTTGTGACTCAGTAATGCTTGTTGGTACGGACGGGTTGGTCCGGCGAGCCGTTAGCCCGAAAGGTTATGATGACGGGCAAGTTAGCCCAGGGAGTTTATGGCTCGGGATATAGTAGAACATGTTTTCATGTGCATGAAGGTGGTGGGTCTTCGGTATTGGACGGTCGTTCACACCAACGTCATTACGTTGACTCGGCAAGTGTGGAATTTGCACTTAGCCATAAAAGTCTGGTGGTCCAGCCAGTAAGAGTACGCAGATGCTCCGCGTTTTTGCATTGAGGCGTACAATAGGTCTAGGTTAGGTAGTGTTAATACCATTGTTGTTTCTGGGGGTGTCTACCCAGATCACCTAGAGGGGGGGGGGGGGGGGGTGAATAGGTTTTTCTAATTTATACTATCCCCTTTAGGTATTTCTCGATTGTGATTAACGGATTTACAGAATGTAAAGAACTAATCACAGAAAGCACACAATCGATCTGTAGAGGTTCCTCAAGACCGGGCATCTTGAGTAGTCCTCTGTCCCTCTGCGCCTACCCCGCGATCCGCTAGGCTCGGCAAACTCCGCCAAAATCTTCCGGCCCTCAAGCCTTACACCACGGACCCGCAAGTCCCAACAGCCTAGGCCCTCAAGCCACTACTGCCCCCGAGCCCGCAAGCTCGACACTCAGGCACTCAAGCCCTACCTTTCGGACCCACAAGTCCCAACAGCCTAGACCTGCAAGTCCCTACTGCCCCCGAGCCCGCAAGCTCGACAAATCGCACCCGCGAGTGCACTGCCCTGGCCCTCAAGCCCCATAGCTCTCTAGCCCTCAAGCTAAACAATATGGCCCGCAAGCCTTACAAGAGATTACAGATATAAATTTTTCTTCTGCCTGATGTTGATCGACAACTTTAGCCTGATGATGATCGGCTTCTTGAGAATGAAGAGAATGCTTCTGAATCAAATCTTGAATGCACGGTTCTTCTTCAATTATTTCTTAGCCGGATGTGGATTGGCTTCTTCGCAGTCGGTGAGGATGACTGCTTCTTGAGAACTTCTTCTTCTTCTCCGCAAGAATATACTGTTCTATTGAACGGCGGGATACTTTTTCTTGTTCTTTCTTGCACGCGAAGTTATCTTTTCTAGGGCAACTCTGTTGCCTTTTATAGAGAGGACAAGCCGTATAACGATCACATTAGCTTTACTTTCCTGACAGACGCCCAGCCATCATAGCAGGCCCCTGATTGGACAATCAGGTGGCGGCATTAATTTCTCACAGCGCATCCGCGAGATTTGAATTTGTCTCGATGATATATTCCATCGTTACGATGACATGGAATGTATCTCGACGACATGTCTTTGTCGGCCCCTTGTGCTTTGGTAATTCTTCAGGTCTCCTTGCTTCTGCTTCTGATGCTTGTATTTCAATGATACGGGACATGCTGGCGTTCCTGCATATACGACGATATGCTTTCTTTGGCTGTGTCGTTGGAACCTTCCTTTGTTCATGTTGTCGTTGTGATCGCAGTATTGTCTTGTCGATATGGCTGCTACTTTGATGTCGACGATACTTCATTCTTCTCGACGACACGCCTTTCTTTTGATAGTATCTCTGCGTTTTCTTTGCCTATCATTACAGTGATAATCATACTTTGCCGACCATCCCTTCGGTCCTTCTCGACGATAAGATCACTTTAAGTACATGACAAGTTGTTGATGTCTGCACACATAAAATAGATGGAATGTTAAATACAATTTGCATTTATCATTGAGCAGAGCACTTTCTTCAAATCAGGAACATTGCAGGGCGCTGTTCCCAACAACCATCCTAGAGGTGGGTGAGGCCCAACCCACCGCTTCCGTTGCCACTACGGGAGTATCCTGGGAGTCTTGCTAGCTCCAAAAAGGGGGAGCTAAAGGTCTGTGCGCATATAGTCGAAATGTGTGAATTGTACTTGTGTGAACATAACATTTAACTGCATACTTGCATGTCATAGCATCAACATTGCATTTCAACCCGTACCCTTATCGTATAAATTGGTTATGGGACATTTTATACGATAGACCTTGCTAAACGACCCCTTGGTCTATAGGTTTGTATGGGCATTCCTATAAACCAATGGTTACTTTTCTATTATTTACATGTCTTTATTTAATGCACCTTACTTATTCTTTACCTGCTCTTTTACTGCTTCAATTATATATATACACATGTGTAGTGTAGACATTCCATGTACCCCTGTCACCTGTTATTGTTTATACCCCTTGCTATCCTCTGCTTCATCCTCCCACACGGTGCCTAGGATCCATTGGCGGTGGGGTGGGGAACATAAGGCTTAGTATTTTTGACTAACGGTCGGTGGACCATATCATTTTAGGGGATCAAGGAGACGCAGCAGCACTAGGGGCCGGTGCAGACGCACGCGGGCCAGTCTAGTACAAAAGCACAGGATTCAGGATCAGTGAGTGATTAGTAGTTAGCTTCCGCGAGTGATTGATGAGTCCCAAATATATACACATTAATGGACTCATCTGGGCCGATTTTCTAGTCTATGCACTTCACTTTAGACATGTTTTCACTCATATTTGACACTCCATGCTAAGTGCACCTCTAGGCCCGTTTTTGGTGTTATTTCATGTTCTTCATTTTTAGTAGTTTTCATGGATTGTTAAGTGCCACTTTCAGTGGCTGGATTCGTGGTTGTGCTGGAACAGGAGTCGTGCGGGTGTTCCCGGTACAATTCTGTACAGGAACACTGCGCACGATCACTGTTTCTATTGTGCACGACCACTGGTCGTGCGCCGCTGATCGTGTGCACTTAACCGTATTTTTGAGTTCTGTCTCGGACAGTGCGCATGAACACCTACGATAGTGCGCATGACAGCCGGTCGTGTGCCGCTATTCGTGCGCACTTAACTTCAATTTCATGAGTTCTGTTTCGACCAGTGCGCACGACCACCTACGATAGTGCGCACGACCACCGGTCGTGCGCCACTGGTCGTGCGCCACTGACCGTGTGCACTGTTTATTCCAGCGCCTATAAATTCTCCTGCTCGCGAATTAGGTCGGGGCGCTCGACATTTTCTTCCGCCAGTCCGTCGTTTCGCCCCTTCTCGCTGGTTCTCCGCCCCCTAGGCCTCCTCCATCATCCAAGAGCTTCAAGGAGGAGATTCCACTCATCTTCATCGCCAAGCAAGGAGTTCCTCGCATCGGACGTGGCCGGATTGTAAAACGCTGGAGAAGACGGGTCCATTGGGAGGTGTGACAGCCCTCCTCTACCCCGGACGCAGTTGGGACCGAGCTAGGACGTGGATTGACAACCGGACGATTCCTACCGTGAATCTACAACAAGACTCCGGATTCGGTCGTATCACTTGCCTCTTTCTTCTACTTGTGTGGTTGTATTTGTTTGTAATCTCTATATTTAGATGATGACACTATGAATCTTGTTTATTAATGTTTATTTCATGTTTATGGAATCATATTATTCATATGTGTGAATGAGGAGAGCCCCATTCCATTCTCCACCCCGCCATCACCTTAGTGTGCCGCACTAGCAATCGCTAGTGGCGTGCTTGTCGACGAGGTGCTTGCGACCCTCATCCGTATGCCTACTCTTCCATCCGCCTAGCGAAGCGTGGCATAGCGGCCCGTATAATCCATTCTGACTCCGCCGGTGCGAACCATTCCATCCGCTAGCCTTCTCATCCATCCGCCCTTGCGACGCAGTGCGCTCAAGGCCTGCCTAGTCTCCATCCTGCCAAGCGAAGCATTGCATAGCGGCCTTGCATAGGAGTAGTTGTAGTTATTTTCTTTTATTTTCCAAAAGCCAAACCAACTCTCCTGCATTCCATCCGACCTTAAGGACTTCGATCTCAAGTCCTGCCTCGATAGATAGCTCCACCTTACTGTGTTCCTTCGAGATTCGATACTCGGGGATTACTCCTCGTTTTATATTACTTGAACGATCGGTACACTGCCGTTTTGTGCCGCAGTCTTGCTACCGCCTATAGCGGTGTGCTAAGATTTGCGCCATCAAGTTTTTGGTGCCGTTGCCCGGGAACACAGTCGTGTGAGTTTTTTTTTGAGAGGGAGAATCTGAGAGAGAAGCCCTTCCATTTGTAAATTGCATCTTTTATTTTATTTCTGTTCTTTTTATCCCTTTTTTTTATTATTAGGTTGCTTTAGTAATTTCTGTTAGGTGTAGTATTTTGTACAATAGCATTTTTATTTTGAATCGTTTTATCTCCACACTATGTGGGCACATCTCAATATCCGTTGCCGTTGGTGTAGAGATACCTCCCACTCTAGTGATGAATGCCCTACGGAGAATAGTAGGCATAATTCTTATAGCCCAGCATATGGAGCACCGACTTCGTCTGGTACTCCTTATGGTGCGCGTAAGTCTTATGGCTACTCTGCTGAGCCTTTACCATCATACTCTTTTCGGCTTCAGCCCCCGCTGTGCCAAAGAAGCCCGCAAGGCAGTGCCAGTTTTGTCGGAGCACTGATCATGTCTTGAAGGACTGTGCCGAGTATCTTCGCTAATTGGATGAGAATGACGAGCCGGATATCCGGGTCGTCCCAACTCCTAACTCTGGCGGCACACCTTCAACATCCGGTTATGTGTCTTTGTCACCTTCACATCTTGAAGGGTATGGCATGGACACGGTCACCGGATGTGCGGCTGATCTATGCACCAACATTGTTGAGCCTATTCTCCATGTGCATCCACCACCCCTAGTGGATTCGATTCTTTATGAGGAATCGGTGCTCGACTTTTATCCGAGAACTATCCCTCTCCCTGTTGTGCATACTATACTCGTCTCCGACGACATTGTTGATGATGTGTTGCAGGATGAGTTGGGTGATCTGAGTGTTGTGCCTATTCCTATGAAGGAGGACAACCTTCTAGGTGAAGAGGAGTTTTCCTCAGCACCGGTGGAGGAAGTCCAAATCCTAAGCCTGGACACCGTTGATCCCGCCGAACCTTGTAGCATTGAGGACAATGCAAACATTATTTTACTTACCCAACCTGATGGGAGTGAGACCGGGACCACTCCCCCGATTGATGTTTATTTATGTTCTTCGTCTTCTTTATTTCTTGATCCCCTTCCTTCATCCGAGCCTGTACAGGTTGAGTCTTCACAGGTACCCCAGGAGGATTTGGTGCATATTGCCCAAGTCAATGATGAGAGCATCCTCTTATGTGAGGAGGTTGATTCCCCCTCCGTAGAGGAAGCTCCACTCATTGCCTTTTCCTCCCGCCACCTCCCTGTTGACGACACCTTGCTAGGCAAGGATGTTTTTGGTGAGAATAGTGAGGAGGACTCCTCCTCCACTTCTTACTTTCTGCTTCCCCTACCTGTGAAGAGCAGGTATTTTTATTTAGGTAGGGGAGTGACTGTTCTATCACCGTATCGGTACCCGCTACCGACACGGATATTAGGCCAGTTACCTATCCACTTCTCCTTCCATACGCCCATTATCTAGAACCTTTAGTTTTTGAATAAGTCGTGCTGGGATGACAATAACCCCAGTAGTTATCTTACTTTCTCATGCATTTCATTGTATTCAATCCTGCATAGTTAGCTGTAGTTTATTTTAGTTTATCTTCTTCCTTTGTTTTTGCGGAGCTGACCCCTGCAGGTATCTTTTCTGGATGGCGGATGCTGCGGCTCATTTTAGCTTACACGCCAATCTTCTGGTGTGCTCATTTCTGAACACTGGGTACTCTCTTTCCCTTGCCTTTTCTGATTTTCATGTCATATATTTTGTGGATTGTTTAGTTTAAGTCTGGGGGAGAGCAGTTTTTGTGCCCACTCATGTGCACTCTCGCATAGCATGCTAGAAGTACTTTTATTTTAGCTTATTGGAAATTATTGTTCATTTTCATTGCACACCACAACACCCACTTGAGCGCGCTTAGCCGTTGGCACATCGCGAGTTGAATTTGTCCTTTTGTGTGATTTGGAAAATCATTGTGCTGGCTTAGGATTATGAGGCGGAGTAAAATGTTGACTCCAGTAGTTCTCCAAGTCGAGTGCTCATGTCTCATTTAGAAATTCGTGTAGATTCAATTTCTTTTTAGGCTTTTAGATTATGTTTTTCTATTAGCGTAGATATTGTTTACTTTACTCAAAAAGTGGTGAATCCGGTGTGAATCAGACGGTAGCATAGGAATGTGTGTAGGCGTTCGTTAGCCTTGTATTGCCCGAGTCGGGAGGAAGGATTATCTTTCTCGGTAGCTAGAACTTGCCCCAAGCGATTCTTGAAGCATGGGTATACGGTTAGTCAATTGTGTGAATGTGATATAGGCCATCATTTTGGCCCGGTTGAGCTTTGTGCCTATTCCTATCGCTATATCCTCGTTAGCCCAGTTGTGCCTACCCTTTCTTTGATTCAGCCCCACTTTTGTCTCACCAAAGCCTAAATGCCAATCCTAGTCGCACACCCAAATTTGAGCTTTAGCTGTTTATTATTTTCATGAGTTGGGTTGTTGATTTGGTGATATGTTTGTGAAGATGTGGATGTGTTTTATTGTTTAGCTGCTGAAAATGATAAGAAAAGAAAAGAAGAAAATGAGAGAAAGAAAAGAAGTGAAAAGAAAAGAAAAAGATATGAGCTTTAATGAAAAATCTGTGTAAAAATATATGTTTGGGAGTAGGCGGTGCACACACCCATGTTGTTAAGTCTAAGTCTAGGGGTGTGGTGCATCCGCGTGTTTTTTGGCTACTTGGATAGTGTTATGCATTTGCTCATTTGGGTTTTTGTGTTCTAAGCCTTCATGTTTATATTTGTTTACCTCACCTAAACCCAAGCCTCATCTAAAACCTTAAGTCCTATAGATTCACGCATTTGAGTCAAACCAGTGCCGTGGAGAGAGTGCGAACGGGCAAGCTTATGGTCACCGACATTGATGGATTTCAATGGAGTTGTCCCGAGCCCCGATCTTTGGCAATGCTCGCCTCAGCGTTCAGTTTACTTTCTTCCTATGTACGACCTTATGATTCACCGTGATTCACTTTTTGAGTAAATGTAATATATAAATACGCTCCTAGAAAATTATAAACTAATATGTATAATTAGAAATTTTATCTACTATATTTCTACGCACATGAGCATGCGACTTCGCATGGTACTCCGCTTGATAATTTCTTCGCCAGCTTATGTTTTTCCTGTCCGCGAGAGATGGTTTGCTCGGGATGCGCAAACAGTTAAGTCTGGGGGTGTGATGAGTCCCAAATATATACACATTTATGGACTCATCTGGGCCGATTTTCTAGTCTATGCACTTCACTTTAGACATGTTTTCACTCATATTTGACACTCCATGCTAAGTGCACCTCTAGGCCCATTTTTGGTGTTATTTCATGTTCTTCATTTTTAGTAGTTTTCATGGATTGTTAAGTGCCACTTTCAGTGGCTGGATTCGTGGTTGTGCTGGAACAGGAGTCGTGCGGGTGTTCCCGGTACAATTCTGTACAGGAACACTGCGCACGATCACTGTTTCTATTGCGCACGACCACTGGTCGTGCGCCGCTGATCATGTGCACTTAACCTTATTTTTTGAGTTCTGTCTCGGACAGTGCGCACGACCACCTACGATAGTGCGCACGACCACCGGTCCTGCGCCGCTGTTCGTGTGCACTTAACTTCAATTTCATGAGTTCTGTTTCGACCAGTGCGCACGACCACCTATGATAGTGTGCACGACCATCGGTCGTGCGCCATTGGTCGTGCGAACATGGTATTTTATAAATTTCTAACATTACAGGCTCCACCCAGGCAGGCGCACAATCACAGGACTCCAGCGCGCACGACCATTGGTCGTGCGCCACTGACCGTGCGCACTGTTAATTCCAGCGCCTATAAATACTCCTGCTCGCAAATTAGGTCGGGGGGCTCGACATTTTCTTCCGCCAGTCCGCCGTTTCGCCCCTTCTCACTGGTTCTCCGCCCCCCTAGGACTCCTCCATCATCCAAGAGCTTCAAGGAGGAGATTCCACTCATCTTCATCGCCAAGCAAGGAGTTCCTCGCATCGGACGTGGCCGGATTGTAAAACGCTGGAGAAGACGGGTCCATTGGGAGGTGTGACAGCCCTCCTCTACCCCGGACGCAGTTGGGACCGAGCTAGGACGTGGATTGACAACCGGACGATTCCTACCGTGAATCTACAACGAGACTCTGGATTCGGTCGTATCTCTTGCCTCTTTCTTCTACTTGTGTGGTTGTATTTGTTTGTAATCTCTATATTTAGATGATGACACTATGAATCTTGTTTATTAATGTTTATTTCATATTTATGGAATCATATTATTCATATGTGTGAATGAGGAGAGCCCCATTCCATTCTCCATCCCGCCGTCACGTTCGTGTGCCGCACTAGCAATTGCTAGTGGCGTGCTTGTCGACAAGGTGCTTGCGACCCTCATCCGTATGCCTACTCTTCCATCCGCCTAGCGAAGCATGGCATAGCGGCCCGTATAATCCATTCCGACTCCGTCGGTGCGAACCATTCCATCCGCTAGCCTTCTCGTCCATCCGCCCTTGCGACGCAGCGCGCTCAAGGCCTGCCTAGTCTCCATCCCGCCAAGCAAAGCATTGCATAGCGGCATTGCATAGGAGTAGTTGTAGTTGTTTTCTTTTATTTTCCAAAAGCCCAAACCAACTCTCCCGCATTCCATCCGACCTTAAGGACTTCAATCTCAAGTCCTGCCTCGATAGATAGCTCCACCTTACTGTGTTCCTTCGAGATTCGATACTCGGGGATTACTCCTCATTTTATATTACTTGAACGATCGGTACACTGTCGTTTCGTGCCGCAGTCTTGCTACCGCCTATAGCGGTGTGCTAAGATTTGCGCCATCAGTGATCTTGTAGTGAGGACTGTTGGACATGTGTATCACATCCCTTTGTTTGAGAATAACAAATCCCAAATTGTATTTGATCTTGCTTGTCGTGTGTTTATAGTGTGCAGGAACTATAGGTGCAATACTCCACAGGTAGAAAGCAGCTGAATTCAAACATCTGGAAGAATGCACTACCGCCAGCGTTAGAGCTACCTCCAGGCGCTAGCTCAGGTTCCGTTCGACGAATTTTCCTGCGTTCGACGAAAACTCCATTCGATGAAAATTTTCGTTCGACGAACTTGAAGCTCCTTTCGACGAAAATTTTCATTCGACAAAAATTTCGTTGAACGAAAATTCCGTTCGACGAAAGTTGGTTCTGCCACGCCGCCGACGGTTTCGCAAGCGCTACCGCCAGCGCTAACGCTACCGCCTGGCGCTATCTCAAGATCATGCACAGCGCCATGCCGCCAATGGTTTCGCAACCGCTCCACACGAACGCTACCGTAGGCGCTAGGAGCTACCGCAGGCGCTAGCGAGAAGTTCTATATATTGGAGCTTTGCTTCTCGTTTTGGCAATCCATCCCAGAGAGGTTGCAAGTGCCACAATTCAACTGCTCCTATGCTGCCGAAGATGGATCTCCCACTAAAAGCTTAAGGAGAATTCTGGAGGAGGACTACGTCACGCTACATCCGAAGGACGATCGCTTCGACCTCGCTTATACTACAGCGATCCTTCATCTCCGACTTCAGAAGATCTCATATAGGGAGTTTTATTATTGTTATCTTTATTTTCATTCCATATATTTTTGTAACCGTTTACAGAATTTGCCTTGTGTTGGCGACTAGGTCTGGGTAGGACTTAGGGGGAAATTCACCTTGTGTTGGCGACTAGTTCTAGGTGATTAGATCTAGGGGTGCTCGAGGCCATATCCGGGGAAGGATTGGCTAGAGCGGCTTGAGGCCTTATCCGGGGAAGGATATGCTAAAGCCAACCGGTTTGTGGGGATACAAGTCGGTATAGAAAAGGAAAAGATATTTACTTTTGTACGCCTCCGATTTCTAGCGATATTGAAATCAAATTTATGTAAACACATTTTTTATATAAATACAATCATGTCTCTATTTGTGTTTACTTGATTTCTCTCCTTTGGCGTTATCTCTAAAATAATGGTTACAAAGTTTTCAATTCAAATTACTTTATCTAAATTGTTTAATTCAATTTCTTAATCATTAAACAATTTAGTACTTATTTCTACACTTGAAAATTATGATATTCTCACAAATTAGCTAAATTGTCATTTTGCCTTTCTGATATTATAAAACAATTTAGTAATTTTCATAAAATTATAAGAAAGAATTTTTATTCCCTTATTCACCCCCCCCCCCCTCTAAGGGCGCCTATCGATCCAACAAGTGGTATCAGAGGGAGGTTATTCCAAACGGTTTAAAAACCAGGAATAATGGCGTCTCATGATCTCGCTTCTACTAATGGGAAAAACTTGTATATAAATGAAAAATCATTGGCACCACCTTTATTTGAAGGCAAAAATTATAAAGGGTGGAAAATATTAATGAAATCTTTTTTAAACTCATATGATATCAAAATTTGGAATACGGCAATTATAAGACCAGCGGATGAATCAAATAAATTGGAATGTCATTTAAATACGAAGGCTATGAATACTTTATTTTGTGCTTTATCAAAAGATATTTCCAAATTGATTTATTGTTTTACTAATGCTTACAAAGTTTGGAAATTTCTTGATGAAATGTTTGATCTTCCGTGTATAGGTTTGGAGCATGCACAACATTTGGAAAATATTCAAATTGGCACAAGCAATCAAGAAAGAATCTCTCAGGATGAAACCATGGAGAGCACATCAAGTGGAAGAGAAGAAGAAATGTTGTCTTTGGAAGAGGAGTGCCAAAAAGATGTTAAAGGAACTTTATGTTCAAATCTTGCCTCTCCCGATAGCAATGTAAGTAAATCAAATTCTTCTATCTTTGTGACTAATTCTATTTTCACATTACATATGCTACAAATTGCTAAACGTAAAATTAAGAAATTGAAAATTACAAATGATAAATTATGTTTAGAAAATAAAAGGTTAAAAGCTAATGTTAATGTAGAATCTAATTATGATGTGGATTCTCCATCTTGCTCTTTAGTTGAAATTTCTACTCCTTGTTTTGATTGCAATCTATTAAAAGAAAAATTCAAGGATATTGAAAAAGGTTTCTTAGTTTCTAAAAAGCATAATGAAAAATTGATATTTGAAAATGATGATTTAACTTGTAAGTTAAGACAATTAAAATCTTTTGTTGAAAAAGTTCTAATTTCTAGTAATGACTTTCATCATAAGATTTTGAATAACAAAGATAAAATAACTTACAAAATCATTTCTAAAAAGGAACATTTTCATACATCAACTCAAAAGGAGTTTTGTTTCAAAAAGAATTATGACCCTCACAAAATTCTTAAGAGTCACTATTATAAGTCTCAATATATTTTCAATCATGACTCAAATTTAAAAACTCCTTTACATGAAAATCAAACTATAAAATATTATCCTTCATATTATAAGAGTATGTCTATAAGGAAGAGTGGAAATGAAAATCATCAAAATAAGAATCAATTATTCAAAACATATTGTAACCCACTCTTTCAACATTCAATTCTAAAGAAAGACAACCACTCTTATAAACTTTCAAAGAATCCATATAATAAAATTCATTATGATTATCAACATCAATCTATTTTGAAAAATAATTTGAATGAACATAAATCTCAAATGAATTATTTTTCAAGCAAATATAATCATATAAAGATGTCACATAATCATAATATGAATTTAAAATATAAACAACCAAAATATGAATGGAGACCCATAAAGAAAAACGACATATCATCTTTAATTGAAAAAGCCCATTCATCGTTATCTTCCCAAAAGCCACCACGATGTATTTGGGTACCCAAAGGAACCATCCCACTTGGTCACCTTTGGATGCCTAAATCTCTCATTCATTAATATCCATTCATTTGCATGAAGTAGAAACAAATAAAAATGAAACATCACTACTCTACTTCATGATATGCTTATTGTCACTTTTCTTTTGTTTTTTTTTTTTTTAACAAACATGCTATGATCACTTTATATATCATGAAATATGACTTTCATATATTAAGCCTAATGATTATCAAATCAAATTTGTATTAAAATTGAACATTAAGTCATATATTTTTCAAAGTGATCTATCTCTCATCTTTGATTGTTCTTTGTCCTTTTAAATCTTTTACCCTTAATTGTCTTGAATTATCATTATAAATTGAATATTGAAATTATTATCAAGACTATTGAAACTATTTTAAAGATTGGATTTAAATGGTTTATTAAAGGGCTTAAACTAAAAATTAAAATGCGCAACATTTTTTTTTATTCTTTTCTATTTTTGTTTGCTGCACATGATAGCCCTTATAATGAAGAATATTATCTAGAAAAATTGAAAACATAAATTCATCTAAACGCGTGTTTAATCTTTCAAAAATGCGAGTTTACGATCAAAACTTCAAACAACCATATCTTTTGAACCGCTCGTCCGATTTTCGCGTTTAATATATTTTCGGAAAGAGCACAGAAATCTCCATCCACCGGCGAACTAGGCTTGCCCATTTGAGTTCGTTTGGTGCAGTCAATTTGCCAAATTTCAACTCTGTTTTAAAAAAAACTATCTTAGTTTGCTTGATTTGGAAATTTCTGTGTTTATGGATTTTTTCATCACATGTTATCCTTAGTATAATTGTTTCATATATTAATTTAGATATTATGTGTGTGATGTGTGTCACCATTGTTTGCATGTCTCATTTCATTTAGATCTAAAAATTAACTTAATATCAACAAGATGAAATCAAATAGAATAATCATTTCATTCTAGGTCTAAAGAAAATTAATTTGAAAACTTCTCATATTACATGCAACATAATCTCCATTAATCCTATGTAATAACATTGCATTCAAACTCATCATCCTAGCATCACTTCTTGGTCTATGCTTATATTTATGCTAGGTATAACACTTACAATGTTATTCAAATTTCATGATAACTATGTGATTAAAAATCATAAATAGAATACTAAAATTCCAACAAACAAATAGTTTATGGTTTGATCATTACTATATATATCATGAAACTATATATTATCATGCAAAACTAAAGATCAATAGATTCAATTATTGAATGCAAATTTTATTATAAATTTCAAAACATTATTTATGTGATCTTTGTCTTTGATATGACTACATGTTCATCATTTTCTAGGCTTAAAAATCAACCATGCTTATTCAAAAGAAAATCACTATATCACTATATCATAAGTCTAGAAGGATTAGAATTTTCATACATCATGATGATCTAACATATATTCTATGCAAAATTGTCTATAATCATAAATCATAATTCATGTTCTATCAAGAAAAATCTCAAAACAATAATACCACCTAGGAATTATGAATCTTATGATAAAAATATGAATATTGTTTTCTTTACATTAGTTGGTGTATGGATATGCTTTGATATTGATTGCATGTATCTCACATATATATATATTCTAGAACCAACTTAGGAATAATAAAGATAAATCAAACTTAATCATCACTCTATTCTAGATCTATAATTTAAAATTCTATTTTGGAATACATGCAATATTAATATTAATCTTATGACATGACATTAAATTCAAAACTCATCATACTAGCTTTATCACTTATTGAATATTAGTAATTGTGCTAGTTATCACATACCGTCATCTCATAAAAGTAGAAAAACTATGCGGCTTTATATAACTCATCACATTAAACAAAACCCATAGTTTATATATCAACCCTTAGATTTAAAAGCATAGGTTGTCCAAAAGATTATTTCACCTATGACTTCATATCTCACAATAGTGGGGGCATAGGGTTGTATGCATTAGAGACCTAACCTCTAAATCATGTCTTGTCCTTAACCAGGGAGGGTTCCAGTGGGGCCTTGCGAGGCACTGGGGGGAAAGAGTGCTAGGTTGAGATTTCTCTAGTGTGTGCATATGGGATTAACACCCCCAACCTACGGCATGTGTGCAGCTCCTCATGCCCATCCGTCACTTAGGACGGGGCTAGGGTGTAGACATTTAGTCCGGGTAATTTGTAATCCTAGGACATACCTATATTACTCACTGCATGAACATTTTTATTCACTTATTACTTAAATCATGCATATTTTGGGTTGTTCAAAAAAGTGTCCACGAGAATTTGAAAAAGACAAAGTTTCATGCAAATTTGATCCACCTAGACATCTCCTAAAATTATAAAAAAAATTCATAAGACTACTCTAAGGACACTTAATAAATATCAAAAATCAGATTTTTAAAATTCTCAAAAAATAAAGTACTGTTTCCAGCGCTAGTGTTAGCGTCGGCGCTAGCGTGGGTGTCTGATTTTTCTGTGTTTTAAAATTTCTAAAAATCTATAAAAATATGTTAGTTCATATGTACTACTTATTTGTTGTGTTTCTGACTTTTGTTATTTTTATTTTATTCATATTATGAAAAAAACAACTATAAAAGTTCAAAATTCAAAAATACAAAAAAATATGTTTTTGAGATTTTCTGTTTTTATTTATATTATGGAAAATCAATTTTAAAATTTTAAAATTCAAAAATACAAAAATATGTTTTTATGGTTTTCTGTTTTTATTTATATTATGAAAAATCAACTACAAAAATTCAAATTTTAAAAATACAAAAATATGTTTGTGTGATTTTTTTTTCTGTGTTTATTGCATTAAATTTTTTTTTCAAAACAAAAAAAAATTAATGTATGATCTTTATTGCTAATATCAAACATGACTGAATTCTATTATTTAGACTTATTTACAATGTCAACATTTATTCCTTCAAATTACTATGAACATTGTTTTGTTTATCATGCTTTGATATATCTATTAAAGTGCATCAATTGTCTTAAAAAATATGTGTAGAACCAAGCTTAGCATGCCTCTTAGTATGAGTAAATGTATTTTGATTGATAATGATATTTTTCACTCACTTATTTTGGTAATCAACTTGTGTGTTTAAATCTAAAAATGCTTGCTTGTGTATTGTATTTGTTCAATGAATTAAAACTTGCATAAGTTTATTGCCTACACTACATTTGAATTGCACTTATGAAATTTAGAAAAGTGGTTAAGTTTAAAAAATTGGGTTTGCAAAATAAGTGTATTCGGAGAATGTTGTCTCATAAATATGAATAAAAAATTTATATATGTAGACAAATATAACTCCACCAAGCACTACTTGAACCTCCTGATAAGTCTTCATAAGCATTGTGAAGTTGAGCACCTTGGAAAGAATAGTAAAGTGTCTTGTGCAAACCTTGGTTATTACACCACTTTGTTAAAAATTATGTGAATTAAAGGTGTGTGAAAGTAATTCACTTGTGTTTTATTGTGCACTTTACTCTACATATGTCTTGTATTTTGTGATTTAAATCATTTGTTAACATTGCTCAAAATACACTTATGTGCACTTCATTATCTTTCATAACACTTCTTCTCATGAGTATTGGATTCTAATGCTTTATCTATACTACTCTTTATATAAGAAATGCACTAGATAACCTAGCATGATCTCTACAATGTTTTGGTATCTCTTGAACTTAAAATTAAGTAACATTGTAGTATAATCTCTCCTTGATATGTTCATTTCATGCTTGGTATCTTTATGAAAAACTTTGAGATTTCAAAAAGGTTAAAACATCTTTCAATTTTGAACTAAAACTCTTATTTTTACTTATGCTTTTCATGCTTACAAAAAGATGTTTCTTATAATCTTCCGCTTGCTTACATCTCTTATCTTTTTAATAAAAATCTCTAATATATACTATGCTTAAAATCTTTATCATTATCTATATTACAAAAGCACGATCATGCTTTATCATTTATAAGAAATTCCTCCTTACTACCCTCACCCCACCTTCTTTTGATAATACCAAAAGGGGGAGATTAATTGAAGAAATCTATATGGGAGAAATATAGAAGATTAAGAGGAGAATAATTCATGTAAGCTATCATTTAGGGGAAGTAAAACATAAATTGCATTTATGTAGGGGGGCATTAAGATAGGGGGAGTATGCACATTATCATGCTTATAATACACTATAGTTGCACTATCATCTTGCTTATACTATACTATAAACACTATTGTTGATTTCTTGCTAAGTGGATTTGTTATTATCAAAAGGGGGAGATTGTTGGACATGTGTGTCACATCCCTTTGTTTGAGAATAACAAATCCCAAATTATATTTGATCTTGCTTGTCGTGTGTTTATAGTGTGCAGGAACTATAGGTGCAATACTCCACAGGTAGAAAGCAGCTGAATTCAAACATCTGGAAGAATGCACTACCGCCAGCGTTAGAGCTACCGCCAGGCGCTAGCTCAGGTTCCGATCGACGAATTTGCCTGCGTTCGACGAAAACTCCGTTTGATGAAAATTTTTGTTCGACGAACTTGAAGCTCCGTTCGACGAAAATTTTTGTTCGACGAAAATTTCGTTGAATGAATATTCCGTTCGACAAAAGTTGGTTCTGCCACGCCGCCGGCGGTTTTGCAAGCGCTACCTCCAGCGCTAGCTCTACCACTATCGCCTGGCGCTATCTCAAGATCGTGCACAACGCTACCGCAGGCGCTAGAGAGAAGTTCTATATATTGGAGCTTTGCTTCTCGTTTTGGCAATCCATCCCAGAGAGGTTGCAAGTGCCACAATTCTACTGCTGCTATGCTACCGAAAATGGATCTCCCACTAAAAGCTTAAGGAGAATTCTGGAGGAGGACTACGTCACGCTACATCCGAAGGACAATAGCTTCGACCTCGCTTATACTACAACGATCCTTCATCTCCGACTTCAGAAGATCTCATATAGGGAGTTTTATTATTGTTATCTTTATTTTCATTCCATATATTTTTGTAACCTTTTAGAGAATTCGCCTTGTGTTGGCGACTAGGTCTGGTAGGACTTAGGGGGAAATTCGCCTTGTGTTGGTGACTAGTTCTAGGTGATTAGATCTAGGGGGTGCTCGAGGCCATATCCGGGGAAGGATTGGCTAGAGCAGCTTGAGGCCTTATCTGGGGAAGGATAGGCTAAAGCCAACCGGTTTGTGGGGATACAAGTCGGTATAGAAAAGGAAAAGATATTTTCTTTTGTACGCCTCCGATTTCTAGCAATATTGAAATCAAATTTATGTAAACACCTTTTTTATATAAATACAATCATGTCTCTATTTGTGTTTACTTGATTTCTCTCCTTTGGCATTATCTCTAAAATAATGGTTACAAAGTTTTCAATTCAAATTACTTTATCTAAATTGTTTATTTCAATCTCTTAATCATAAAACAATTTAGTACTTATTTCTAAACTTGAAAATTATGATATTCTCACAAATTAGCTAAATTGTCATTTTGCCTTTCTCATATTATAAAACAATTTAGTAATTTTCATAAAATTATAAGAAAGAATTTTTATTCCCTTATTCCCCCCCCCCTAAGGGCGCCTATCGATCCAACAATGAAATGATGTACAGGGCATGAGCCCTTTATTATTGTAACTTTGTTATTTTAGTTATACCATGTGGACATTTATTATATATAACATGTGATTTATGGACTTGAACTTCTATTTGTTCGTTTATACTTTTCTTCTTCTGTGATCGATATGGCCGGCAGGATCGGCGTTTTGTAGTGGCGACCTTCCCGAGTGATGGTGTCACCGCAAAGCGGCGGTGCTGGGCATAAGACCCGTGTTTTCAAAAAAAAAGGGTCTTACAAAGTGGTATCAGAGCAAACCTCGATCCGAAGAAAAGAAGTCCACAAACCCTGGGACACCCCGCGCGAGTTTAGTTTGAGGAAAAACTAAGCAGTGGATGCAATGGTGTGCCCATATGGGGAAATCACATAAAAAAGAAAAAAAAAGGTGGGGTGAGAGACTGAAGGAGGATGCGGTGAAGGAGGTCATCGGTGCTCCTGAACTGCAAGCTAAATTGTTGGGGGACGTGATCTTGGCGCCTCTAGTTTTGTTGATTTATCGGTCACTTCCTCAGGGCCTCCTGTGCTTGATCTCACCGGTGTTTCCATCACCTTTGACTACAATAAATCGATTGAAGCTCTTAGCCTGGTAGCCATCCAATCAGGTGAGACCGCTTCTTTGGAGATCATTATCGCTCAGATGCAGAAGCTGGCGGCTTCAGCGGGAATGTTGAGGCAGCAGATCGCGTATAAGCATGAAGCTGCAAAGGGAACAAAAAGAAAAGGCACAAGTTCTTCCATCCAGATCACCAAGAAAAGGAAAAGTGGTGAGAGTAAAGCGGTGACCGCTAAAGTGGTAGCCACACTCCCTGAAGGTGGTGATCTGCGACATCCTCCTACAAACTATGAGAAGGTAAGTAAACAAATTGACCTCCCTTTTCCTTCTGTAGTCTCATTTTCATCCAAAGGAGCAGACCCAGAGTTGATTGCTTATCTCGATGAAGATTCTTCTAACGATCTTATTCATTCGATCCTGCAGGTGATCGGCCCTTTCAAATCTGAAAAGGCCACCGAGGAGCAATAGAGGAAGACCGTGGAAGAGGCTAGAAAAAAGGCTGAGGCTGATAAGAAAGTGGAAGAGGAGAAGAAGGAAAATGAACAAAAGGCAGCACAGGACGCCGCAGAGGAAAAAAGGATAGAGGAAAAGGCGATATTGATCGCCGCCAAAAAGAAGAAAGAAGAGGAAATAGCAGCGCAGGTCGCAGCAGAGAAAGAAAGAAAGGAGAAGGAGGAGAAGGCAATGTTGATCGCTGCTGAGAAGAAGAAAGAAGAGGAAGAGAAGGGAGCAAAGTTTGCTGCAGGGAAAGAAACGGAAGAAAAAGAGGAAAAGGTAGCGTTGATCGCAGCTAAGAAAGAGAAGAAGAGTAAGAAGAAGAAGAAGAAATCTACTGAGGAGAATGGAGAGAAGAGGGGAGAAGAAATTTGGCGGATCAAAAAGGAGAAGACCGGGCTGACCACTGGTCTGAAGAATATCTCTGTTGTCCAGGAATCCTAGCTTGATAAGGCAGTGGCAGACCGCGCGGCAGCGGTCTCTACCCTGCGGACCGGCAAGGCAGATCTGACTACGAGACTTCCTGAATTCTTTCCTCTGCCTACTCCTCGACCTAGATCTCCAAAAGAACGATGTGAGATCATCATCATTGAAACAGATGACATCCTTGTTAGTAATGCAGAGTTAAAATGGAGGAGAAAAGAAGGAGAGAGGTCGCAAAAAAGGGAGTTGGAAATAATGAACCTGGGGCGCTTTAGAGGTTCAGACCGCCTTTTGCTGACCGCAGATCATGCGGTCCCATTAGATGTTGAAACTACCTTACGCGACAGCGGTCTTGGTTTCTTTACAAGTATTTCCTTTGCGCGAGCTCTTCTATTTTTGAGTTGTTATTGCTGAGTTAATCGTTCCTTACTTTTGATCGCAGATGCTGATGTGGTCGCTGATACTCCTGAAGAAGGGGAGATTCAGCAGCAACAGCTGGTGAAAGTGCACAGTGTGCCTCTGAGTATACTCTAGAAGGGGGGTGAATAGAGATTGAAAAATATTTTTATCATATTTATGCACACACAATAAAAACACTAAGTGTTATGCTTCAACAATACCTTATACAGAATAAAACTAATGTTGTTAAAGTAAATCAGAAAAACTTTAAGCTATAAGGGAGAACACAGAAAATTATCACACACAGAAGACACAAGATTTTATAGAGGTTCCCCAAAATGTGGGTAGTCCTCTCTTCTACCACTTGGTAGGAATGCACAACCTGTGCCTGAGTCTTTTGATAAGGAAACTCTAAGATTCAAAGATCTTTTGACAAGGAGATCTTGAACCACTCAGATCTTTTGATAAGGAGATCTTGAACCACTCAGATCTTTTGATAAGGAGAACTTGAACCATTGAATCCTTTGGAAGAGGGATTCTTAAAACTCTATACAGTTGAGGAAGGTGAAAGACGAAAGGAGATAGAGAAAAAGAATTTTATTCTCAGAATTCTGTAGAAGCTTTCATCTTCTATTTTTCCCTTCAATGGATTTGTTAATGATGAACCCTTGCTTAAGATTGTAATGATTTGCAAGGGTTATATTCTTCATATCCTTTTGTGTATCTTTTACTTGTTATCTGGATGTTATATGATGTTGATGAAGAAGCAGCTCTATTTTCTGTCCTGAGAGAGCACTTGTTTTCACTAGTTGTTTCTGTTAGGGTTTCGGGAGGAAGAAGAAGTAGAAACCCTAATCGACAAAACTGTAGCAGATTGTGATGAATGCTCTGTGTTTGCCTCTCTTCTCATCCTATTTATTGCCCATGATTAATTTTGAATTTCTTTCCTCTTTTGGATTGTCCTGAAAAGGCATTGTCTTGGACAATTAATCTTTCTTTCTTCTTTTGTTCTCGACCCGTCTGCCAGCTCTTTGAATCCCTTCCAAGAAAGCTTTTCCTGTTTTATTTAATGATCCTCTCCACTCTAGGAAATAAATAAGCCATTGTAGAATAGTTTTTAGTGTTGTGGGCCTTTAGAGAGAGTTCTAAAAGAACAGCTAAAAAAGATTTCCTTTTTAGACTGTATTCAACATTGCGTCGACTTCTTTCTCTCTCTTATTGACATACCTTTGAGTTCTGGTAAGAGCAGCTTCAAATTCTTTCTAGCTCTAGTTGAACTCTGTTGTCGACGTAATGTCGATTACTTATCGACGTAACCGTCAAGTTGAAGTATTTGAATTTCATTGTCTGCATCGAATTGTAGTCGACGCTGCGTCGACTTCTGATGGCTTCGACAGACACATCCTTCTGCGTTGAATTGAAGTCGTGGTTGCGTCAACTTCTAAGATAACTTTGACATGCTCCTTTATCTACGCCGACTTCTATTCGACATAGTGTCGACTTGATATACTCTGACAGAGATATTGAGTTGCTTGGACTTCTAGTCTGAGTTGCATCGACATCAAGTCGAAGTTTCGTCGACTTATATTCGACTCAAGTATTAATTCAACTCAGATTATGCTTGTCCTAACCTAGTCTTGACACTCGAGATGAGTGAGACATCCTAAGACATCTAATGACCAAATTACCCTTACTATACAATGGGTAATAAACCTAAGAAGTAAAATCACTTATATTTAATTTGTAAAGTTAAATCAAAAGGGGGTTTTCCCAACAGCTGGTGATTCTCCCACAACATGATGATATCCTCAAGCCCATGTTTGAGGATGTCCGAATAATGCGATCTCGGGAGCGGGCACAGGACGACCAACTCCAGACTTTGACCGCCAATTTTGAAGAGAAGTTGCCCGCTAATGAAAAGAGAGTTCGCGAGGAGGGTGGTCTGAAGAATGTCTAGCTCACCAGGGTGCTTCGGAGGGCTGAGAAGGACGCAAAATATTACAAGGGGAAAGCCACTACTCTGACCACTGAGGTCACATCACTCAGGGTCAGTCCTGCCCACATGACGATGAAGCCAGGAACTTCCAGAGGTCTCCCAAAGTAGAGACTGACCTCTGAAAACAAGTTCATTCCTATGGAGCAGGTGGACAAGGAGATGTCGAAAATCCATCGATCTGCAATGTCAGCTAACCAAAATATGGCATCTGTTTTGACGGTTGTAAATGAGATGCAAGATATTCCGGCCTTTGTCAGGAGAAAATGCCCTGCTAGGAGATAAATTTTAGCATTTTATTTTATGCGGTCTCAAATATTTAAAGCCTGGACGATTTGAATTTGTAATATTTTTATTATGAAAATTTGATTCTTCTGATGCGAACTTTTATATTTGTTGTGATGTCGATCTCCTTCTCTACGAATTTCTGTGCTGCTGCTTGGAATGTCACGGCCTGACTTTATTGAGATCGATCAAATTGCTTGCTGTCTTTCTATTTTTATGCAGGTTCAGCGGTCTACATAGATTATTGGGTGGTTTCCCAAATAAGTAATTATTACAAAATCATCCTTCATCTTCTATAAATAGCTGGCTCCGGCTTCATTACTTTAAACTTTCTAAATGCGCCCAAAACACCGCTCTCAATGAAATCCAAAAATGGTGACCGCTCGTGCTTTAGCTGCTGAGCTTTTCCTCACTGTCGATCACAAACCCATCCGTCTTTCCAAGGATGAGTACTTAAGCTTTCTTAAAAAGCACATGATCCAGGGTCAGATTGGTGTGAGGCTGCCAACAAACGACGAGGGCCTAAGGCTTGGAGAGGACAACAAATTTGTCATCCCAATCGATCACTTCGATTGGAGCCTGACGCTACCTCTCCCCTGGGAGGTCCTGAAAGTGATGGAGTATTACGGCTTGGTGCTCACCCAGCTGCCGCCAAACTCCATCGGTCTCATGACTGTATTAATCAACTACGCATGACCTTCTCTGTAAAGTCGCTGAAGGAGGGGAGGAAAAAGGAGGAGTTCAAGGGTCTTCTTTATTTTTCCTGCAACGGGATTAAAGTCCTCAACCTTTCGAACAAGATCCCTTTCTGGACGGAATGGTTCCTGGTGTTCAAAGGTGACATAGGAGGTCTCAAACCTATGCCATACCATCGAGCTGAAGGGGTCCTCTGCAACCCCAAAGTTCTATTGTAGGAGGAGATTAAGATTCTTGATTTTCTGGCGGACAAGCGGTTCGACCTCCTCTATTACCTTGCGATCTGGCCAGAGATCGCGGAGGTTACTCCTGAAGAAAGTAAGATGCTTCTAGCGGTCTTTTGCGATTCTGTTACTTTTCTCTCGATGTTCTAACATTTTCCTTCTTCACTGACCTTCGCGGTCCTAGAGATTGATCCATTGGCACCAGCTGAGGAGGTGCTTACTTAGAGAGAGATGAGGAAGAAAAGAGCCCATGAAATGGAGACCGCGGAGCCTGGCGGCGAGTCGGAGACCGCCAACCATCTCTTTGCTCTGGCCGGTTTTGGGAAGAAGCTGAAGGACACCAAGGGGAAACCCCTTCTCTTGTGGGGTACCAAAGGAAAAAAGCGTGAAGCTGTCTACCGACCTCCCTTTGTGGGGTGGGAAGTTGATACGTCATACTTTCGCGATCACCTCTGTTCTATATGGAAAAGATAATGCATGGGAGGCATGTGATTTAGAGAAAGATATCCTCCATGACATCTGCGCGCAAGTGACCTCCAAGAGCACGGTCTTGAATCATCACATGGGGCGGTCTCTCCGAAGAGCCCTGAAAGAAATCAAATAGCTACAAGAAGAATTGCATGTAAGTTTGCCTTACCTGCGACCTTCCTTTTTCTTCTTTTATGACCGAGCGGTCTAATAATCTTCTTTTATGCAGTGCTCAAAGAAAGAAGCTTATCATGCAGATAATATAGATTTTCAAAATTCCATGATGCAGAATGTAAAGGAGACGTCTGAAACGATGATCACAGAACTTCGTGATTACGGCGGTCTCACTGAAGATTTTAAAGAGGTGACATTTGACGACCTATTTCCTGATGCGTTCAGGTTGATAAATGAACAATCGGTCACTAAAAATGAGTCTGGAAGTGAAGAAGATGTTGAGATTGATGGATGCGCGGATGAGGAAAGCGGGAGCTAATATGTTGAAGGTGATGATCTGAGTTCTGCCGCGGCCTCAAGTTTAGGATCAAAAATCCCAGACAGCTCAGAAGAATCTTCTGAGGACCGTCTCTTCATCATCTGTTGAGACCACGCTCGCCGGATGTTGAGACCGCGCGAGCTTATGTAATTAGAACAGAAATGAATATAAATTATCATACCTTTGTCTCTTTTGTTGAATGAATATTTCTTATTGTTTTTTATTGCATCGATCTTATTATTTTCGATCTCATTATAACTCTTAATGAAGAAGAATAAATTTCAATAACCATCAACCGGTCCCTGAAATAGTAGGAAAATAATTGTTGTTATATACGATCTCATTTTTTAGAGATAGAATTGGCATTCAATCTCAATGCCTTAGGTACTGCCAAGCTCGAATAGGCAATTGTTATAAGGGAAGATACCATATAAGAACTTATCTTCATAGAATATCTGATTTCCAATAATGGCGTCCCATTCTCGCCAGACCGCTTATCTTAATATGAGAAGTATTAGGCATATGAAGTTGTTCCATTGTAAAATAATTCTAAGTGCAAATTGCTCATTAAATGGCAATCTTCAACCTTTGAAATCCTCTGTAGAGATTCCAAAACATAGTAATTCATAAATGACGATTCCTGAATATTGCAAAACATTCGGAATAATCTTTAGGTAAGAGATGAGGTATGATCCTCAATAATTCACATCGCTTCTTCCACGGATGATAACTAGATCTTAAAGAGATTTGGCCATTTAGAAGAAGATGTTGGGAACAGTGCCTAGTAGTGTTCCTGATTTGAAGAAGTGCTCAGCTCAATGATAAGTGCAAGTTGTATTTAATGTCATATCTAGTTCATGCTTGCAGAGATGAGACAATATGTCCAGTACTTCAATAACCTGCCTAAGTACAACATCATCGAAAAGGCTCAAGCATGTCGTCGACAACAACAGATGTATCATCGACAATTGTTGACAATATTGTCAAGAAGAAGCCTTGTCGTTGAAAAGGCTAAGTGAGACTGATAGCGATTGACATGGTCATGAATAAGGCATGATGTCGAGAAGACTGAAGAAGGTCATTTGAAGATTACCAGCTTCTGAAGTACAGTCTGTCGACATAAGGTCATCCATGTCATCGACAAGATAAGGTGGCCTAAGGGACATCGTGCAAACAAGGAGCTCTCGCTGATATCAGTTTGATGACTTCGTGTCGTCTTAAGCTCAAATGGAGAAGTGATGTCCAGTATCCTCGAGATATCAATATCTGATGTAGAATTGAAGAAGAGACTAGTTCAAGGCATCGTCAAAGTCATGTCATTGAGATATTATCCATGTCGTCGTAACAATGAAAATATCATCGAGACAAATTCAAAAGTAGCCGGACGCACTGTCAGCATTTAATGTCGCCAGCTAATTGTCCAATCAACGCATGCTCTTGAGGGATGGGCGTTTGATAGTAAAGGACATCATATGTGATCGTTATGCGACACATCCGTCCTATAAAAGGGAACAGTGGTTGTCCTAGAAAATAAGCGAGAAGAGAAAAAGGAAAATCATCATTCCGCCGAGCAATACAACAGTAACATCTGCGGTGAAGAAGAAAGAAAGAAGAACAAAAAGGCCCGATCAGAGTTCTTCAAGTTGTAGTCAAGCCACATCGACTGATACGTCTCTCCCAAGAAAGGGTAACCAATCAACATCCGGCATAGTTAGAAAGCTTGAAGAAGATTTGCACCAATCATATTGAAAATCAGAAGCATCTTCTTCAAGTCAAGAAGCCAAACTCTATTCGGTAGAAGAAACAGTTTTCATTACTGTAATCTCGTGTAAGGCTTGTGGGCCTAGAACTTGTAAGATCTGATTTAGATCTGAGTGTCAAGCTTGAGGGCTTGAGATCTGTGAAGCTTAAGGGCTAGGGCAGAGGACTTGCGGGTCCAAACGTATCGAGCTTGCGGGCTCGGGTGCAGTGAAGGGGCTTGCGGGCCTAGGCTGCAGGTAAGACTTGCGGGTCTGTGCTGTGTAGGGCTTGAGGGCCTGTGTGTCGAGCTTGCGGGCTCGGGTGCAGTGAAGGGGCTTGCAGGCCTAGGCTGCAGGGACTTGCAGGTCCGAGTTGTAAGGCTTGCGGGCCGGAGATGTTAGCGGAGTTTACCGAGCCTAGCACATTGCAAGGTAGGCGCAGAGGGAGAGAGGACTACTCAAGACACCCTGTCTTGAGGAACCTCTATAAGTTCTTGTGTGCTTTCTGTGTTGTACTACTCTAATCCATAGATCGATTGACCAGAAATCAAGAAAACCGAAAGGGTGGGAACCAAACAATTTGAAATACCTATTCACCCCCCTCTAGGTGATAAGTCGACACCCAATAACTAACAGAAGATAACCAGTGATCTCATATTTTCAGACCGCTAATTAGTAGAAGCATAGGGGTGAGATCTTATAAATTATCTCATTTATCCCAGATTCCTTGCTACTTGAAAAACAGCTTGTTAAATATGGAAAGTCGGCAATCTCCACTTCTCCAGACTGCTGCCTAGTAGCATAATAGGAGGGAGACCTTTTGAATTACCTCATACTTTCAGGAAGAGAAGTGAGATATATTGAATCTGCGGCCTCCAATTTTCCAGGCCAACCGTTATGAGAATAGATATTAGAAAAGTTGTAGTTAATGGTCCCAAATATTTCAAGACAATTCTTAACTGATGAACACATAGAAAACCCTGGCGGTGGTCTAAAAATTTTCAGACAGCCTTTTAATAGATCGAAACCATAATTATACAGTAGTTTTAAGTGTTTCAAACCGCTTTTGATCATTATAAAGTTCCAAAGAATCCTAGCAGTGGACTCAGATGTTCTAGACAGCCCCATTTCCAATATAATCAGATGCCATAAAACTGGCGGTCTCCAAAAACCTCAGATTACTTATTCAAAGAAAAGTCAGCTTGATATGTGTACAATCTGAAATGATCAAAAAGGCAGGTGCGATCATGCTGCAAGGCTACACCAGCATTGCTTTCCTCAAGAAATCATCACGATTGTAACACCCTAAGAAGAAGAAGAGGCCTCGAAGGCCAGAGGAATATTAAAATAATGAAAAAGGGCAGGTGCGGTCATGCCGCAAAGATACACTGGCATTGTTTTCCTCAAGAGATCATTTAGGTTGTAAGACCTTAGCCAGTCAAGGACTCAGGCGACAGTCTCAGATGTTCCTGATCGTCCCTCGTCTATCTCTACACCAATGAGTATTTGAGGGTCATAGGGCAAGATGATCAATAGGGTAGGTGCGGTTATGCTGTAGAGACTATAACGACATTGCTTTCCCTGGGAAAGATCATCAAGACTGTAACCATGTCCTGAGATGCTTGATAGAGCTAAATAATCACCTAGACCTCCCTTAATGCAGAGGTGTGTAAGATGTCGGCAAGGACCCGGTATCCTGAAGTACCACCGCGTGAGCTTGGCGAGCTACAAGTATGATGAGCACTTTTTATACTCATCTTTTAGTATAATTTTAATACTATTTTAATATGAATTTATGCAATTTATATAGATTATCTCTTTTAATTTGTTTCTTTTCACTTCTATGAGCTAACTTATGCTTATTTTATGTTTTCAGGTTTTCTGGGCACTTTTGAGAAAAATTCCAAAGTACACGCCCAAGGTCACAGGCGCGACAAAGGGCGTGAGAGTCCAAGATGTGTTTCAGACCTGCTGGAGCCATCCTGGGATCATTCTGAGTCATTTTGCCAAGCACATGCCCTAGGTCACGGGTGTGATCAAGGGCGTGTAAACATAAGCCACGCCTCCAGCTCAGTAGGATGTGATCCACGACCATTACACACATTTCGCCAAGTACACACCCATGACTCATATGTCATGCTCATGTACATCCAAGGTCTAGGACATTTACCTCCTTGCCGCCAGAATAACGCGTTGCCGCTTCAGATTTCCCCCCAGGAGCAGTTTTAAAGATTACACGCCCTAGGTCACGGGCGTGACCTAGGGCGTGACATGCACGTAATGCCCGCATTGAAGCCATAAGGCGCCCTCTCTGCACCAGCATCGATCGTGCCCCTTACACGCCCTTGGTCACGGGCGTGATCGAGGGCGTGTAACCTCATTTTACATCCTATTTAAAGCCAGCTCCACCAGAGCTGAGGGAACGAATTTTTGAGGCTCAACCCTTCATTTCTTGCTTTATTTTCATGTTTTTATTATTTCTTGTAGTTTTCTTTCTTTCTTGTAATTGTACTTTCAATTCACTAGTTTATAGTTTTCATTTCAATAGCTTGTAATCCTTTTTTTTGCAATAAAAAAAATAGTTCTTTTCTCCTTTTTATCTTATTCTTAGTTTCATTATGTACTCTTTTATTTTCATCGAGTCCTCCATTCCCATGAGTAGCTAAATATCTATTAGTACTCGATCGAGATGATCCAAGGAATAATACTCATCATGAATTAATTTAGATCCTCTTATTCTCTTCTTTGAAATGCTTAAGATTTATCCTTAATTTTATTGAAGTGAGATTATATTTTCGATATATAATTCTCATTCATGTTTTCGTAATTTAGTATTCGAGAGGCTCATAATTCGAATTGATCGCTTAAGGATAAAGAGAGTTGATTGCTACCATTAAGAAAGGATGACATAAATCTCCCGGATTGGAGTCAAATCCAATAGAGGGGTTCACCACGTTAAAGCGAGTTGTAGGAGTTTCAATTATAGAATGAGAGTTCAGTTGATCAACCTAAACTCAGTTGAACGTATCTTCGAGAGAGGTGCGTTTAGAATTTGGGAACCTCCACGGTCGAAGTAAATTTCTTAAGAGAATTTGAGTTCTTATTTCTTCAATTATTATTCTGCGGTGATTCAAAGATCGAGTGCTACTATTTAAATCCATCGTTTAATCATTATTTTAATTCCCCCTTTTGCAAAAAACAATCCAAGTTTTACTTGATAAAATAATAGAGATTTTCCGAAGTAAGAATATTCAACTACCCCGAGTCTAATACGACCTTAGTATTTATAAACCTATACTAATTTCGATACTGTACACCTGTCGTTATCGTTTGCGGATATTTTTTTGCGCTTCAAGTTTTTGGCGACGTTGTCGGGGACATGAGTTGATATTTCGAAAAAAGAAATATCTATTAATTTTATCGTTCTTTTTCTTCTCACCCTTTTCATATAAATTTAAAAAAAAAGAGCAATTTAAATTCTTGGAAAGGGAGGTTTGGGATGTCACCCCATCATATCTCCTAGTACTGGTGCGAACCCTTCACAGGGTAGACCTCGGGAAGTCCGGGACTAACTTAACCCGCTTTTGAAAAAAATTATTATATATATATATATTATAATAATATAATAATAATTTTAATTTTTTCTTCTTCACCTTTTTATTCTTTTCACCTCTTTTTCTCTTTTTCTTACCTTTTAGTTTATGACCCGAGGAAACTCTTCAATTAATCTTGAATTGTGTTTTGATCCGGAAATCGAGCGCATCATGCGGCTACGTCTCTGATTTAGAGATCTGCCAATAATTCGAGAAGAGTCAATTGGAGAAACTAACGAAGGTATAATGGAAGATCCTGACCATAACAAGGCCCCGCTACGGACCATGTTCTATTATGCGAGGCCAAATTGGGAGGGAACACAATCTAGCATTATTCGCCCGGCGGTGGCGAATAATAATTTTGAAATTAAAACGAGTATCGTTCAAATGGTATAACAAACCATCATATTTGATGGATTACCCGATAAAGATCCTAATTTACATCTTTTGAATTTTTTGGAAATTTGCGATACATTTAAGATAAATGGCATCACTGATGACGCCATTCGTTTGCATTTATTTCCTTTTTCTTTGCGGAGTAAAGCCAAGCAGTGGTTGGGTTCTCTTCCTAGAGGTTCCATCACTACATGGGATGAGATGACGGAGAAATTTTTAACAAAATATTTTCCTCCAGCTAAGTCCGCTAAATTACGAAGGGGCATTCTCTCGTTTACGCAAATAGACTTGGAGTCTCTCTACGACACATGGGAGCGCTTCAAGGAACTTTTGTTGAGATGTCCTCATCATGCCCTCCCAGTGTGGCAACAAGTTAAAACATTCTACAATGGTTTGAATCTCCAAACAAGGCAAATGATTGATGCGGCAGCAGGGGGAACTCTTAATAACAAAAACCCTGAGGCCGCTCAAGAGCTTTTTGAGGAGATGGCCATGAATGCCTATCAATGGAATGTGTCACGGATGAGCCCTAACAAACCGGACGGACTTTATGAAGTCGAGGCAACCACTAGTTTAGTGTTACAAGTAGAAAGATTAAATAGGCAAGTGTCAGAGATGTTTGCTTCCTCTGCCACTAATTGGGCTAATAATAATAATAATGATGATGATATTAATAATAATATCATTCAAGAGCACGTAGATTATATGGGGTACTCTTATTGGCCTCCTTATAACCCGAATAATTACATTCCGTTTAATAATTCTTATAATCCGAGTTTAAGGAATCATCCAAATTTTTCATGGAGCAACCGCAATAATGCTCAAAGACCGCCACAAATGAATCCTCCTGGATTCGCTCCCCCACCCCCAAAGCCCTCTGCAATAGAAGAGGTTTGCACTAAATATGTTGCCTCCAACAAGTCCAATATCTGAAATCTTACCAGATCTATTAAAATTTTGGAAAACCAAATTGGACAGCTTGCCAAGATGTTCTCCAAACGCCAGCAAGGAGCTCTACCGAGCAATACTGTGCCCAATCCACGGGAGAGCGCCAATTCAATAACCCTCTGTAGCGGAAAAGAGGTAAAATCTTCAAAATTTGCTGAGCCAGAGGTAAACGTTTCAACTCCACCTTCGCATTTAAATTCTTCGTATTTAGCTCCGCGCAATATTCAAACCCCTTCTATTCCTTATCCTTCTAAATTACAAAATGAGCGCAACGAGGAGCAGTATAAAAAATTCATAAATATTTCAAAACAAATTCAAATCAACGTTCCATTCTGCGAGGAACTCTCTCAAATGCCTAAATACGCGAAATATCTCAAGGATTTGTTGTCAAATAAAAAGAGACTTGAAGATATTTCGCGCGTTTCTCTTAACACAGAATGTTCCGCAATTTTTTTGAATAAATTGCCGGAAAAATTAAATGATCTGGGACGGTTCTCCATCCCGTGTTTGCTTGGTAATTTATTAATTAAACACGCCTTGGCCGATCTAGGAGTCAACATAAATCTTATGACATTCTCCTTATTTAAGAAGCTTGGTTTGAGTACCCCAAGCCCAACTAATATAGGCATCCAACTAGCGGATCGGTCTGTAAAGTACCCAATTGTGGTCATAGAGGATGTGCTAGTAAAGGTTGACAAGTTTATCTTTCCGGTAGACTTTGTATCCTCGATATCGAAGAGGACACCGAAGTACCCATCTGAAAGGAGAGTTTAGTTCTTATTAATCTATTAAAACTCTTGTTTAACTTTGTTTTAAAATAAATGATATATATAAATATATAAGTGTGTTTGCTGATTGAGTAATAAACACAAACAGTGAAAGTGCAAAGTAATAAACAGCCCAAATAAAACAATAAAACAAAGCACACATCCCGACGACACGAGATATATAGTAGTTCCCCAAAACAGGGTACATCTACTTTTCTACCACCCTTGGTAGGAATCCACTAGGAGAGTTGATCAGGTGCCCTCACACCAAGGTGTTTTTGATTAGGTGTCCACACACCAATGGAGGTTTGATCAGGTGCCCAATTCACCTATAAGCTTTTGACCAGGTGCTTATAAACCAACTAGATTTTTTGTTCAGGTGTCTTGCCACCAACAGGTAAACTTTTGAAGGGAGTTTTAACCCGGTACAAGATGGGGAAGGAGAAAGGGAAAAGATTTATTGTTCTTCTCTTTGTGCTGAGAAGACTCTTGATGAAGATCCAGATTGGTAGTTGTGTTGGATCTTGATGATGATGATGATGTTGAAGAAGACTCCCCCTGTCTGATTTAGTTTAGATGACAGCCTTGAGTATGGAGCTTCTTCTCTAGAAAGCAAATCCTCTGTTCTTCTTTTTGCAGTTATGATCCTGAGCAAGTAATAGTGTTTGGTGTCTCAGGATGAAGATGATCTACAAGAAAGAAGTTAGGCAAAAAGAAGATATAATAATATATTTGATCTGATCTTCTTTTTGCTCCTTTGTTTCTCTTTTTCTTCCTTTTCCTGTACAGCAAGTGTTAATGTATTCTGTCTATCTATGTTAGATCTGTACAGCAATATATATTTTGTATATGTATGTTAAGAGAGAACAACTGTATATATTTATATATATATTCTGCTGTAATATATTCTGCTGTCGTGTATAGCTGTTTGAATCCTTTCCGACTAAAGGGGAGGGAGTAAAGTCCTTTCATTTCCCAGATCCTTGAGAACCTAAGTTGTCGTCTTTGACTTGCTGCAACGGCTATATTAATTAATGTCTGCAACGGCTATATTAATTAATGCTGCAACGGCTGGATTGTTAAATCAATATATATAGCAATATATAAAATAGAATAAAGAAATATTGCTTTAATAAAGTCTTACAGCATATTAGAATAAGAAATCTAATTCTGCATAAATTTCGTCGAGGTGCGCTCCACTTTCGTCGAGCTCAAACATTTGATTCGTCGACCTTATTATTAAGTTTACTGTTTTTGAACATCTGTTGGAATTCGTCGACCGCTGTTCATCATTTGTCGACCGCTGTGTCACAACCCGCATTTTCCCAACATTTAAAATGCTATCAGAGTAGGGAAAGCTACGCATTGCGATGCCACGTCACATAGGGGATGCCTACTGACGTTAAGTCAATTCATCCTTCTTCGCAGTCAAGTAAATATTATTATTGACTCAAAGAGATTTAAATATAATTTATGCAAAAAGATTAACAAGCCGCGTCCCTCGGCTAGGTGGATCAACTAGTCCACGCTTTTAAAAATATAGTTTTTCGCGGCGAAAAAATACTTGATTTAATTACTTAGTGACCTAAGTGAACATGAAGACCTAGTGAGGTGCACCATGCAAGATCGAATGTGTGGATTTACTATATATAAAAATAAATTTATCATAAGCGGAAAGTAGTGAGATTAACATTTCAAAACATGATATGCAATGCAACAATTACCTTAACATATCTAACAAGGGGCCATAAAGCCAACCAATGTCTAACCATTCCAGAACAAGTGTTCAAAAGTGAACCACAAGTAATAGCAGTAGTGAAACAAAAATCTAACTAAATGGCACCACGGGCATCAACACCTGACACGAACCCATGGGCCGACAAGTCCACAGAATACTCTACCTCAAGAGAGTCAGGAGACAGGAACTAAAGCAGCTCTGCACTAGCACCTGCTACTGTCCAGAACCTGAGGCATTCAAAGAAAGAACACCTCAGAAACAAGTACAAGTGGTGCAGAAAATAAGGAAGTAAGCAAACCTCCGCGAGACCGGAGGGAAACAAAAGCTGCAAGGGTCAGTCATGACAAAGCTAGCAGCCAGAAATCGATAGGAAATGAAACAGCAGGAGTATCTAATCATCAGCAGAAAAGGAAGCAGCAGAGCAACTAAAAATCAGCAGAATATGCTCACCAAACAAAGGTGAGAACACAGGCGATGACAAAACTCGCCATAAGCAAAAGAAAAGCCCTCCGTTTTCAACTTATTAATCATGTTACTCTTGTTCAGAATTATAGAGACTGATCAGCTCATCCAAAAGAAGAGCACCGCACCGGGGCAAAAACTACACCGCGTACGGACTCCCAATCAAAATTCTTAAGAGGACGCCGCACCGGGGGCAAAAACCACACCGCGTACAGCCTCCTAATCAAAATCTTAAAAGAGCAGCGCACCGGGGGCAAAAACCACACCGCGTACGACCTCCAACAGAATGTATTAAATTAAAGAGCATCGCACCGGTGGCTCCGCCAACATCGTGTACGACCTCCAACAGAATTCATATTTTCATGCAATTTCGAAGGAATAGGGACGAGACCCGTCAGAACATTAGGCAACATTTTTTGGTTAACGTGCTGAGAAAATTTATATTGAGTAAAAATAAGCAAAATGAGGCAGATGATAAAATTTAGCATAAAACCAATTACTGGAAGCAAAAGCGAGAAACAAAAATGAAGGGATTTTAGCAAAGAGAAGGAGCAAGATCACCACTTGCCTTCAAATCACCGGAATCGTTCTCCGAACAACTCCTCGTCGTAGATCGGCCCAAAGGAGGCACGACGAGGCGAGATCTACAGAAAAATGACCAAAACGAAGGTTAGGGCCGAAAACCCTAACGAAAAAGTTTCACGAAACGGAAGGAAATTACCACGAGGACGAAGCTCTCGTCGAGAGCTTTCCGAATCTATGCTCGGCTCGCGATTCCGACCACCGGAGCTCCGTCAGCGGCGTCCGGAAGATTCGAGAAATCGCTGTCCCCGTCGCTCGATTCTACTCTCTGGTTCGGACAGAATGAGGAAGAAGCAGGTTCGTTTTCTTTTTAGGCAACATTATATAATTTTAATAATAATAATAATATCATTATTATTATTACTATTGATAAATGAAGGAGGTCGACGCATGCATGAAGGGAGTCGACGCATGCTTTGAAAGGCTGCTGAAATCGACGCATGGATGAAGGCTGGAATTCGACGCATGCTTTGAAGGCTGGAATTCGACGCATGCCTTGAAGGCTGGAATGAATCGACGGAAGCTTTGAAGGCTGGAATGAATCGACGCAAAAGGGGGGGGGGGGAATCGACGTTGCTTTAATATATATATATACATTCGAAATTATTTTTATATTTTATAATAATAATAATAATAATATTATTATTATTATTATTATTTTATCAAAAAAAATAACGAACGCCGAATCCAACGAAAATTCCGCCTTAGGTGAACGGCGGCGCTATGAATCCAACGGCGAAGTTGGAATCAAAATCCGACGTGCCGTTTTGAGATATGAATGGCGGAAGTTACGGCGAGCTTTAAATATATACAAAACTTCTAAAATGCGCTGAGGCTCCAAAATGGCTCGGACCGCGACGAAACTTGATACACAAGTCTAAAATTAAATAATCTAATTTCCTAACATAAAACTTTCCAATTTCGGGTAGTCACAAAATTTGGTTAACTTGACCCAAACGGACGCAAAAACGCGCAAACGGCAACGCGCCACCAACTTGACGTTAAAAGTAATGCCCAGACGTCACTAACACGCCATCACTGAATTAAACAAATACAGAAAAAAATCAGGGGCGTTACAACCACTCCCCCTAAAAGAAAGTTTCGTCCTGAAACTTGGCGTAGAGCAGAAAATGAGATTTATCATCACATTAAAAATAGACACATGGTGCAAGAAAGGAAGTCTAGGATAGATAATCAAATGGTGCAGGACAAGGAATGGAGATTTCTACCTGAGCCATTCAAAGAAGAGGTGCGGATGAGATTCCCGCATAGCCGATTCCAGCTCCCATGTTGCGCTCTCGACGTCATGATTCCGCCAAAGAACTTTCACCATGGGAATGGATTTCCTACGCAACACCCGCTCTTGGGTTTCCAAAATGCGAACAGGCTCCTCAACATAAGATAAATTGGGCTGAATCTGAGGAACCGAATCGAGGACTTGACGATTGCTGCGGACACACTTCCTTAACTGACTCACATGGAACACATCATGGACGACAGGGAAGGTAGCAGGCAACTCCAATCTATAAGCAGACACTCCGATGCGCTCAATGACCCGAAATGGCCCAACATATCTGGGATCCAACTTGTGGTTCTTCCCAAATCTTTTAACGCCTGGCATCGGAGAGACCTTCAGAAAAACACTGTCCCCAACCGCAAACTCCAGATCTGCCCTTCTTCGATTGGCATACTTTTCGTACCGCTCCTGAGCAACGCGGAGCTTCTCCTGAATATTAGTCACCGCCTCTTCCATTTCCATCAAAGCTTCCGGACCTAGCAACGGTCTCTTACCGACTTCGGCCCAAAACAAGGGAGTCCTGCAGCGCCTCCCATACAACGCTTCAAAAGGGGCCATCTGCAGACTTTCTTGGAAGCTATTATTATATGCAAACTCCATGAGTCTGAGGCGCTCGTCCCAAGCTCCACCATGCTCCAAAATGTAACACCTGATCTTGTCTTCCACGATCTGATTAACTCGCTCCGTTTGACCATTGGTCTGCGGATGGTATGCGGTCGAAAACCTGAGGTCGGTGCCCAAAGCTCCCTGTAAGCTCTGCCAGAATCGCGACGTAAACCTGGAGTCTCGATCTGACACGATACTCACAGGTACTCCATGCAAACGAATGACCTCATCCAAATATAACTCTGTTATCTTCTTCATAGAATAGCCGACTTTGAAAGGGACAAAATGCGCACACTTCGTCAATCGATCAACTATAACCCAAACTGAATCATGTCCACGAGGGGACCTCGGCAAACCCGTGATAAGGTCCATCGATATGCTTTCCCATTTCCACATGGGGATCTCCAAAGGGGTCAGTTTTCCCCCAGGCCTACCATGATCGGCCTTCACCCGCTTGCATGTGAAACACTCCGATACAAATTTGGCAATGTCGTTCTTCATGCCCGACCACCACACAATTTGCTTCAGATCTCTATACATCTTAGTGGAACCCGGGTGGTAGGACACACTAGATCCGTGAGCCTCCCTGCAAATCATAACTCGAATATCTTCCACCGCCGGAATACAGAATCTACCTCTATACAAGAGGGTACCAAGCTCATCAATGGATAAATCAGATAATTCTCCTTTCTCGGCCCTTCCCCGGAGATGCTGAAGGTCTGGGTCCTCTTTCTGATGTAACCTTGTGAGAGTGATCCACGAAGACTCTTCTGCCTCCAAGCGAGAGCGCTCGCCACGACTCACCGCCGAAATATCCATCAAAAGAAACTCCTCAACTAAGGCTTGAACAGGTAAATTGAAGATCTGAGCCGTCTTCCTACTCAACGCATCGGCCACCACATTGGCCTTACCGGGATGATAAAGGATATCCACTTCATAATCAGCAACATATTCCAACCACCGGCGTTGGCGCAAATTCAGCTCCTTTTGTGTGAATACATACTTCAAACTTTTATGATAGGTATAAATCTTGCACACAGCGCCATATAGTAAGTGTCTCCACAGCTTCAAGGCATAGATCACCGCCGCAAACTCCAAATCATGGGTAGGGTAATTCTTCTCATGAACCTTCAATTGCCTAGATCCATAAGCGATCACCTTTCCCTCTTGCATCAGAACGCATCCAAGTCCGATGTGGGAAGCATCTACATACACCGCAAACTCCACTCCCTCAATAGGCAGAATGAGAATTGGGGCAGAGCACAACCTTCTCTTCAGCTCTTCGAAAGCCTCCTCACACTTATCACTCCAAAAGAAAGCAGCATTCTTCTGCATAAGCCGGGTCATCGGAGCGGACAATGTGGAGAAACCCTCCACAAATCTCCTATAATATCCGGCCAAACCCAAGAAACTCCTGATCTCCTTTGGAGTAGAAGGTCTCTTCCAATCCATCACCGCTGAAATCTTGGCGGGATCAACAGAGATTCCAACCTTGCTCACCACATGTCCTAAAAAGGACACCTGAGGCAGCCAAAACTCGCACTTGCTCAGCTTAGCATACAACTTATGCTCTCTCAAGACAAACAGAACCAGACGCAAGTGATACGCATGCTCCTCTTCACTACGAGAATAGATGAGAACGTTGTCGACGAAGACGACCACAAAACGGTCAAGAAAGTCCTTGAATACTCGGTTCATCAGATCCATGAACGCAGAAGGCGGGTTGGTCAACCCAAAGGACAACACGAGGAACTCGAAATGCCCGTACCGGGATCTAAAAGCCATCATAGGAATGTTAGACTCACGAACCCTCAACTGGTGGTAGCCTGAACGAAGATCAATCTTCGAGAATTTGGTGCACCCACGCAGCTGGTCGAATAAATCATCAATCCGCGGCAACGGATATCTATTCTTGATCGTCACCTTGTTCCACTCCCGATAATCGATACACAGCCTCATGGAACCGTCCTTCTTCTTCACGAAGAGAACAGGAGCAGCCCATGGAGAAGTACTCGGTCTGATGAAACCACACTCCAGAAGTTCATCCAGCTGAACACGCAATTCTTCTAACTCACGAGGCGCCATGCGGTACAGTGCCTTGGCAATAGGCCGGGTGCCTGGTTCGAGGTCTATGGAAAACTCCACCTCTCTTTTAGGAGGTAGAGCGGAAAGCTTGTCCGGAAAAACATCGGGAAACTCTCGCACCACCGGGATACCCTCCACGGTTGGCTCCACACGAGAAGCATCCACAGCGCAGATAGAAACCAGAAAACCCAAATAACCAGAGGCTAAAGCTCGGCGGGCACATACCGCAGAAATAATCGGAGAGCTCTCCGGAGGTAAACCATAAACGCTCAAAGGACGTCCGTCACCCAACTTGAAATCTAGCCGCTTCTCCTTGCACTTGATCACGGCATCATATTTGGACAACCAGTCCATCCCGAGAATCACGTCGAAATCTGCCAAATCTAGCATCTTCAAATCTGCCAGAACCTGGACACCACCCAAAGAAATGGGGCACTCCCGGATACCCCGATCTGACGTAACCTGATCTCCAGACGGAAACTTAACGGACAAGGCACCATCCAACCGATCAACAGACCATCGGTGCCTATCAACAAAACTTCTAGCAACAAAAGAGTGAGACGCTCCCGAATCAAATAGGACACGCGCCCACTTATTCTTCACCTTGAATTCACCTAAATAAGCGTGCGTCACTAGACAACTAGTAAGCTAACTAAATTAAGAAAAAAGAGAACAAGTTAGGAGGAAAGAAACTAACCGGATATCACGTGCGCTGAGGTTTGAGCTTCCTCTCTAGTTAGCACTTTAAGCTTACCTTTAGTCTTGCCCACGAACTGCGGAGGCGGCGGCAAGGTCTGCAGAGGAACCGCTGAAGTCACGGTCTGCGAATTCGGGCAGTCGGCCCTACGATGTCCTTTTTGCCCACACAGGAAACAACAACCGGCCTTCTTATAACATCGGGCCGCCTCATGCACGGGCTTGGAACAGAAAGAGCACACTGGGATCGCCTTAGGTGCATCCTGAATTGCACTAACCTTTAACGGCTCCAGCGCCTCGAGCCTCTTGAAACACCTTTCGAATGGGTGGCCCCGCTTGCCACAGAAGCTACAGTGCCCCACACCCCTCTTCTTCGAGTCCGAGTGAGACGCCTTAGAACTCTCCCGATCATCAGATTTCCTCTTATCACTCTTTATCTGCTGCCCACGAATCTTCATCTTCTCAATAGATTCGGCCTTCAATGCGGCCTCCACCGCTTCAGCATAAGTCTTTGACCCATAGGCGCTAGCCCACTGCTGGACGTCGCCAGTGAGACCACCCAAAAACCGCTTCACTCTACCTTCCTCTGAGGCCACCAACTCGGGGGCGAATCTGCTCAACTTGCTGAACTCGATCTCGTACTCACTGACGGTGAGCTGCCTCTGCTTCAGATGCAGAAAGTTGTTCATCAATCGATCGCGCTCAACTGAAGGGAGGAACTTCTTAAGCAACAACTTCTTAAATGTCTCCCAAGAGCATCCCTCGGCGAGACCTTCCTTCTCTCTAATCCACCAACCTTTCGCCAAACCCTTCAGTTGATAAGCAGCCACCATCACCTTCGAAGCCTCCGAGACACCTGAATAGGAGAACATCCCCTCCATGCTGATCACCCAATCATCCAGGGCCATGAAGTCTGCCCTACCATCATAGGTAGGAGGTCCCAATCGCTGAAAGCGTGAAATGAAGTTCATATCCGGTGGTAATGCCACTGGGGGCACTAGGGGAGCAGGAGCGGCTGGACTCACCACCGGTTCTTGCACAACAGGCTGCTGCACCGAGGCAGCAGACACCAAAGACTGAATCTGAGCCTGCATCACGACCAACTGTCTCGTCATAGCCTCATTGCTCTGTCGCAGGATTTCGATCACGGACTCACTCTGACCACCAGAAGACTCTCCCTCAGGCAGGGGAGTCGATCGTGTCACTCTCCTACGAGACATGTCTACAAGAAGGATGTACATTCAATCAGAAACAGGCTTACAAAGCTTAAGCCAAACAGACTCAGAAAAATTCACGGATCGTTTCGGAACAGGAAAGAAAACAACCTGCTATTGCTGTTACCTTGTTCTGGAATTTCATGAAATGATGCCATGATTAACTTAGGATGATGCACCATCATCCTATTGACTCTTGTGCTATAACATGAGTGCATGAACATTTAAATTTCTTTTCAAATCATGTGTGTACATATGTCATCTGGTATGTCTTTAACTTGGCACGCGTGCTTATGCGATGATATGAATGTATGCAGTGCTATGCATTCTAGAAAGAGGCCTTAATGCATGTTATGAGCGGCGTACACATATAATGTTATACATCCCATACTACATAACATTACATGTAACGAAAAAGAAAACGTGTTAATGGGCATCCATGTAATGGTGGTTATGCATCCCATACTACATAACCATCACATGTTGCCACCTATGGTGGATCTATATACAAACACATATTATGCATCCCATACAACATAATACGCCCCGTATACTTCTTATCATACTATGAGTGTAGTGATTATGCTTCGGTCAAGACATAATGATGACATATCGGTGTGTGTATACAATGAAATGATCTTAAGAGGTTCTGCTTAGGATAGAGGTTGTTTGGCACACACGCCAACCCACCCAACTACCTTTTTCACAGAACCTATCTATGATACAAACTGTCACAACCCGCATTTTCCCAACATTTAAAATGCTATCAGAGTAGGGAAAGCTACGCATTGCGATGCCACGTCACGTAGGGGACGCCTACTGACGTTAAGGCAATTCATCCTTCTTCGCAGTCAAGTAAATATTATTATTGACTCAAAGATATTTAAATATAATTTATGCAAAAAGATTAACAAGTCGCGTCCCTCGGCTAGGTGGATCAACTAGTCCACGCTTTTAAAAATATAGTTTTATGCGGCGGAAAAATACTTGATTTAATTACTTAGTGACCTAAGTGAACATGAAGACCTAGTGAGGTGCACCATGCAAGATCGAATGTGTGGATTTACTATATATAAAAATAAATTTATCATGCGCGGAAAGTAGTGAGATTAACATTTCAAAACATGATATGCAATGCAACAATTACCTTAACATATCTAACAAGGGGCCAATAAGCCAACCAATGTCTAACCATTCCAGAACAAGTGTTCAAAAGTGAACCACAAGTAACAGCAGTAGTGAAACAAAAATCTAACTAAACGGCACCACGGGCGTCAACACCTGACACGAACCCATGGGCCGACAAGTCCACAGAATACTCTACCTCAAGAGAGTCAGGAGACAGCAACTAAAGCAGCTCTGCACTAGCACCTGCTACTGTCCAGAACCTGAGGCATTCAAAGAAAGAACACCTCAGAAACAAGTACAAGTGGTGCAGAAAATAAGAAAGTAAGCAAACCTCCGCGAGACCGGAGGGAAACAGAAGCTGCAAGGGTCAGTCATGACAAAGCTAGCAGCCAGAAATCGACAGGAAATGAAACAGCAGGAGTATCTAATCATCAGCAGAAAAGGAAGCAGTAGAGATCAGCAGAATATGCTCACCAAACAAAGGTGAGAACACAGGCGATGACAAAACTCGCCATAAGCAAAAGAAAAGCCCTCCGTTTTCAACTTATTAATCATGTTACTCTTGTTCAGAATTATAGAGACTGATCAGCTCAACCAAAAGAAGAGCACCGCACCGGGGCAAAAACTACACCGCGTACAGACTCCCAATCAAAATGCTTAAGAGGACGCCGCACTGGGGGCAAAAACCACACCGCGTACAGCCTCCTAATCAAAAGCTTAAAAGAGCACCGCACCGGGGGCAAAAACCACACCGCGTACGACCTCCAACAGAATGTATTAAATTAAAGAGCATCGCACCGATGGCTCCGCCAACATCGTGTACGACCTCCAACAGAATTCATATTTTCATGCAATTTCGAAGGAATAGGGACGAGACCCATTAGAACATTAGGCAACATTTTTTGGTTAACGTGCTGAGAAAATTTATATTGAGTAAAAATGAGCAAAAGTGAGGCAGATGATAAAATTTAGCATAAAACCAATTACTGGAAGCAAAAGCGAGAAACAAAAATGAAGGGATTTTAGCAAAGAGAAGGAGCAAGATCACCACTTGCCTTCAAATCACGGGAATCATTCTCCGAACAACTCCTCGTCGTAGATCGGCCCAAAAGGAGGCACGACGAGGCGAGATCTACAGAAAAATGACCAAAACGAAGGTTAGGGCCGAAAACCCTAACGAAAAAGTTTCACGAAATGGAAGGAAATTACCACGAGGACGAAGCTCTCGTCGAGAGCTTTTCGAATCTATGCTCGGCTCGCGATTCCGACCACCGGAGCTCCGTCGGCGGCGTCCGGATGATTCGAGAAATCGCCGTCCCCGTCGCTCGATTCTACTCTCTGGTTCGGACAGAATGAGGAAGAGGCAGGTTCGTTTTCTTTTTAGGCAACATTATATAATTTTAATAATAATAATAATATCGTTATTATTATTACTATTGATAAATGAAGGAGGTCGACGCATGCATGAAGGGAGTCGACGCATGCTTTGAAAGGCTGCTGAAATCGACGCATGGATGAAGGCTGGAATTCGACGCATGCTTTGAAGGCTGGAATTCGACGCATTCCTTGAAGGCTGAAATGAATCGACGCAAGCTTTAAAGGCTGGAATGAATCGACGCAAAGGGGGGGGGGGGGGAAATCGATGTTGCTTTTATATATATATACATTCAAAATTCTTTTTATATTTTATAATAATAATAATAATATTGTTATTATTATTATTATTATTTTATCAAAAAAAATAACGAACGCCGAATCCAATGAAAATTCCGCCTTAGGTGAACGGCGGCGCTACGAATCCAACGGCGAAGTTGGAATCAAAATCCGACGTGCCGTTTTCGAGATATGAATGGCGGAAGTTACGGCGAGCTTTAAATATATACAAAACTTCTAAAATGCTTCGAGGCTCCAAAATGGCTCGGACCGCGACGAAACTTGATAGACAAGTCTAAAATTAAATAATCTAATTTCCTAACGTAAAACTTTCCAATTCCGGGTTGTCACAAAATTTGGTCGACTTGACCCAAACGGACGTGAAAACGCGCAAACGGCAACGCGCCACCAACTCGACGTTAAAAGTAACGCCCCGACGTCACTAACACGCCATCACTGAATTAAACAAATACCGAAAAAAATCAGGGGCATTACACGCAGTTCCACGTTCGTCGACCGCAGCTTCATTGATGTAATCTGTCGAGCGCTGCTGTCTGTTCGTCGATCATCGTCCGACGAATGCCGAGCGCCGTTCGACGTTCGTCGAACGCAAGCAATATATATAATATTTATTTCTTCTCTTATTTACTGCCAATTAAAATATATATTTATATTTCTTAGTATATTATATATATTATTGTATATTTCTTATTATATATATATATTATTTATATTATTGTATATTTCTTATATATATATATATTATTCTTTTCTGCCTATTAATATATTTCTTTTTCAGCCTTCTTTCTTAATGATAATTAATCTAAGTTGTTCAATATGTTATGATATAAACTTAGACACTAAAGGTGGATCCTAACTCAAATCAAAACTAAGGTTCCAACAATTTCACCTTATTTGAGTTGGGATCCTAATCCAAATTAACTAGGTTCTAACAATCTCCCCCTATTTGGTTTAGGATTCCTAAGCATAAAAAGTCTTGAGTTGCTTAAGGGACAGATTATTTTGTAAATTTCTTTTATAACTCAGCAATTTCTGATTTCCTAGATTTTGATTTAAATAGGAATTTAAATGAGATGAATTGCTAGCTTTTAACAGATTCTAAGAATTTTAAAATCAAAAATACAAAGTCTGATAGCTTCTTTCTATAGAATCCCCTTTAATCAGAAGAGACTCGCACTCAGAGCTCTGATCATTTCTGATCCATGCTACTTGAGTAGAATGCTCAAACTAATTTTGGAGAAAAAAATCTGTAAGAAGATGAAGGCTATCTGACTTGTTTTTAAGATAGAAAATTCAAAGAAACTTAAAACTGCTGTTTAATTTAATTTAAGTAAAAATATTAAAAGTTTTAAAATTTGCCTTATAGATAAATATTTTGGCCTTTTTATCTCATTAAAGTACAAATTTGAAAGTTTATTTTTATTTTGCTGAACATAAGAAACTTCTTTTTCTTTAAAATTTTGTTGAAAGTTATCAGCTTTAAATATCTTATTTTTTAAACAGATAGTTTGTTCTACAGAAATTTTGAAAGGAGTTAAATTAATTATTTTTGTTAACTCTTTTCTGATTTTCAGTTTCAGAATTTATCATATTTGTATATACTAACTCAAAATCTGATATAATTACTTTTTCTGATTCTGATTCAGAATTTATCAAATCTGTAGATGGTGAGTTGAAAATAGATGTGAAATCAGAGGTAAAATTAGGAAATGATGTTACCTCTTTTAACTTTTCTTCATCAGATCCAACATCTGATTTGTAATCTGAGCCATATATAGCCATCATGCAAAAAGCTGTGGCTTTTTGTTCTTCCTTGTCTTCTTCTTCTGTTAGAGTAACTGATCGTTTTGCATCAAAAATGATGTTAGTAGAAGAAGTAGGAATGAATTTATTTACCATCCTAGAGAGGGAGTTCAAGATGGCCTTTGCTGAAGTGCAATCATCCACTTTTTGAATAATGTCATTTGACATTGATTTAGCCAATATCTCCATGGCTATGGCATCAACACTGATCAACTTTTCTTGATCATCTGTTGAAGAAGAGGAAGATGAAGTTCCTGTCAAAACAGATTTATATATATCTTCATCTATGACATTCATAAATAATTTAATTCTAATTTGCCATAAATCAAAACTATCCAAATTACATAAAGGTGGATCTGAAATTAAAAAATCTGCTAGTGCCATTTGGAAAAGTCTTTTTAAAAAACAAATAAGAACTAAGGTGATCTTTGTGATTTCAGGTGTTAGCCTGTGTGAAAAATCAACTTCCTCTGATACCAATTGAAAGGGACAATTGATATCCTCTGATGAGGGTGATTGATAAAATCAACCTGCTTTGATACCAATTGAAAGGAGAGTTTAGTTCTTATTTATCTGTTAAAACTCTTGTTTAACTTTATTTTAAAATAAATGATATATATAAATATATAAGTGTGTTTGCTGATTGAGTAATAAACACAAACAATGAAAGTGCAAAGTAATAAACAGCCCAAATAAAACAATAAAACAAAGCACACATCCAGACGACACAAGATATATAGTAGTTCCCCAAAACCGGGTACATCTACTCTTCTACCACCCTTGGTAGGAATCCACTAGGAGTGTTGATCAGGTGCCCTCACACCAAGGTGTTTTTGATCAGGTGTCCACACACCAATGGAGGTTTGATCAGGTGCCCAATTTACCTATAAGCTTTTGACCAGGTGCTTATAAACCAACTAGATTTTTTGTTCAGGTGTCTTGCCACCAACAGGTAAACTTTTGAAGGGAATTTTAACCCTGGACAAGATGGGGAAGGATAAAGGGAAAAGATTTATTGTTCTTCTCTTTGTGCTGAGAAGACTCTTGATGAAGATTCTGATTGGTAGTTGTGTTGGATCTTGATGATGATGATGTTGAAGAAGACTCCCCCTGTCTGATTTAGTTTAGATGACAGCCTTGAGTATGCATGGAGCTTCTTCTCTAGAAAGCAAATCCTCTGTTCTTCTTTTTGCAGTTATGATCCTGAGCAAGTAATAGTGTTTGGTGTCTCAGGATGAAGATGATCTGTAAGAAAGAAGTTAGGCAAAAAGAAGATATAATAATATATTTGATCAGATCTTCTTTTTGCTCCTCTGTTTCTCTTCTTCTTCCTTTTCCTATACAACAAGTGTTAATGTATTCTGTCTATCTATGTTAGATCTGTACAACAATATATTTTCTGTATATGTATGTTAAGAGAGAACAGCTGTATATATTTATATATATATTCTACTGTAATATATTCTGCTGTCGTGTATAGCTGTTTGAATCCTTGCCGACCAAAGAGGAAGGGAGTAAAGTCTCTTTCATTTCCCAGATCCTTGAGAACATAAGTTGTCGTCTTTGACTTGCTGCAACGGCTATATTAATTAATGTCTGCAACGGCTACATTAATTAATGCTGCAACGGCTGGATTGTTAAATCAATATATATATCAATATATAAAATAGAATAAAGAAATATTGCTTTAATAAAGTCTGACAGCATATTAGAATAAGAAATCTAATTCTGCATAAATTTCGTCGAGGTGAGCTCCACTTTCGTCGAGCTCAAACATTTGATTCGTCGACTTCATTATTAAGTTTACTGTTTCTGAACATCTGTTGGAATTCGTCGACCGCTGTTCGTCATTCATCGACCGTTGTTCCACGTTCGTCGACCGCAGCTTCCTTGCTGTAATCTGTCGAGCGCTGCTGTCTGTTCATCGATCGCCGTCCGACGAATGCCGAGCGTCGTTCAACATTCGTCGAACGCAGGCAATATATATAATATTTATTTCTTCTCTTATTTTCTGCCTATTAAAATATATATTTATATTTCTTAGTATATTATATATAATATTGTATATTTCTTATTATATATATATTATTTATATTATTGTATATTTCTTATATATATATATATATTATTCTTTTCTGCCTATTAATATATTTCTTTTTCAGCCTTCTTTCTTAATGATAATTAATCTAAGTTGTTCAATATGTTATGATATAAACATAGACACTAAAGGTGGATCCTAACTCAAATCAAAACTAAGGTTCCAACACCATCATTCTCGGCCGACCCTTCCTAGCCACCGCTCAGGCAATTATCGATGTAAGTAACAGAAAACTTCTCCTATGAGTTGGGGCTGAAGAACTTACTTTTAGTGTAAATCAATCAATGAGAAATGCGCTTCCCAACAATGATAATTGTTTTACTTTAGAATCAAATTTTGAAGAAGAATTATCGTCTTTCGCTGAAATAATTTCTCCACTTTTTGAAACCCCGAAATTAGAAACTTTGCTTTGTTTAAAACAAATTCCTCGGCAGCTCAATGTTGAACAAATATATTTTTCTATAAAAAAACTCAAAATTGCCCGTAATCATATCATCTGCACTTAACGATTCAGAAATTTCTGAATTAATTAAAATTCTAAATAATCACCGCCATGCAATTGCGTGGAAAATATATGATATTAAGGGAACAAATCTCTCATTCTGCACGCATAAAATAAATCTAAAAAATAATCCTCGCGGCACAATTCAGCCTCAACGACGCCTTAACCCCAATATGAAGGACGTCGTTAAGGCCGAAATTATAAAACTATTAGATGCACGAATGATTTACCCAATTTTTGATAGCACTTGGGTTAGCCCAGTGCAAGTCGTGCCTAAAAAGGGTGGAATAACAGTACTTACTAACAAAAAAAAACAAGTTGCTAAAAGAGACAATTTGCAAACTAAAGAAGGTTTAAATGATGGAAAAAAGGATTAGTGCTCAATCTAAAATCACCTTGGAGTGAGAATAATCAAGAGAAGGAAAAATAAATCTAATTCCATTTAAATAAACTACTTGACCATGGAGGTTTCCAAAGCTTGAACACGCCTCTCTCGAGGTAAATGCCCAACTAAGTTTAGGAAAAATCAACCGAACTCTCGTTCTATAATCGATTACCTAAAACTTGTTTTATGATGTGAACCCCACTATTGGATTTGACTCCAATCTAGGAGATTTACGCCATCCTCTCTCGAGGGGTGCATGCAACTCTACTTACCCGTGAGTGATTGATTCATACTTTGAGCCTCTCAGCTAGCTAATTATGAAAACTTAAGGGAAACCCATATATCAAAAATATGGTCTCACTAATTAAAAATCAAGGGTAAATCAAGTATTTACATAAATGGAAAAAGAGAGTTAGAAGATCATAACTTGATTATCTCATCCTCGGATCATTCCGACCGAGCACTAATAAGAATTAGTTAATCATGGTTGAAGGGAAAAGAGAGAAAAATAAGATTGCATGAAGAAAAGCTAAGTAATGTAGAAAGAGAAGTGAAGGAAACAAAACTAATTTTTAATTGAAAATCAAAGTGATTACAAGCCTTAAGAAAGATTAAAAAGCTAGAAAATTAAATATTACAAGCTTAACAAACTATTACATGAAAGAAAACTAGGTGAACATTACTTGAAAAGGAGAAAGGAAGAGAACATAAGGAAAGAAACATGAAAACAACAACTAAGAGATCTAGCAACACCTCTTCCTCTCCAAAATTTTGAACCCTGGACTCAAGGAGACCTCTAGAATTTAAAGGAAAAAATTTCCAACTTACACGCCCCTTGGTCACACCCGTGACATAGGGGCGTGTAAGTACTGTTCATCTCAGCTGAGAGAGCGGCATGGGCTTGCGTGAAGGCATGCCGGAAAAGGACATTACACACCCGTGACATTTGGGTCACGACTGTTTACTTGGGTGGCTTCATTTAATTCAGCGTGGGCTTAATTGTGGCGCGGCGGAAATCAGAGATCACGCAGGAAAGTCACGGGCATGACATTGAGCGACATGGGCGTGACTGGGGTCAACTTTGCATGACATCTCCACTTCTTGAAGGCAGCGGCTAGGAGGATCTTTTAAGTTTACACTATTGGATCTGATGGCGCCCTTAGAGGGGGGGGGGGGGGTGAATAAGGGGTTTACTTTGTTTTAGATAAATTGACAGATTTTAAAATAATAGAAAACTTTTTGGTTCTGTCGCTAACGCCTGGCGTTAGATAGTTAACGTCGGTCGTTATCTCTCCAGAAAATATTTTTATATAAATATTCAAAGTGATTTTACTAGTGAAAAATAATTCCAGCAAATTTGATATAATAAAAATGAATTTTATATTTCACAAAGATGATTACAAAGATAATTTCAATAACGCTTGAAATTAAAGGCGACAAAGAAAAAATCACTTTTTGTTCCTTCACTTGTCCTTCTCCCAAGGACCAGTTGGCTATAACCTATCTTTCCCTAGATAAGGCCTCTAGCCACCCCCTAGATCTACCCTAGACTTAGTCGGCACGCACAAGGTGGCGAATTTCCCCCTAAGCCGAACCCGACCTAGTCGCCACACGCAAGGCGGCGATTTCACCACCGTTATAAGGAAAAATGAAAAGATAAAGTAAAATCAGAATATAGTGCTGAAGAAGATGTTGAAGATACGCCATTACCACGTCGGAGTTGAAGCGAGCGTCCTTCTTAAAATTTGTCATTGGAAATCTCCTTCTCACTCTTGTTCCTCAATGTTGGTGTTGGGAGTGCTCTCTGAATTCGGGATGAAATAATCTCTCTGAAATATAAAATGAAGGCTTTTGGTGATCCCCTTTGAACAACGAAATCAGCTCTTTAAATAGGCAGTGGAGCTAACGCGTGGCGTTAAGAAGTTAACGCCAGCGTTAGTGATCGTGTATAGCAAATGCTGAGATCATGTAACCGTCGGGTGCGTGGCAGAGATTGTGGACTCAACGCGAGCGTTAAGAGTCAACGTTGGCGTTGTTACTGGCTTCTCGATGAAATATCGTCTCCACGCCATTCCCTTCTCGACACCATCCCTCTTCAACGATAAGTTAACAATGGGCGTTAACTAGTTAATGCGGGGCGTTAATACTCTTTTCAGAGAATCGTCATCAATCAGCATCCTGTTCATAGGGTTATTTAACTATAGTACCTGCACACTATAAACAAAAGCAAGATCAAACACATAGTGTGATTTGTTATTCTCAAGTAAGAGATGTGGAACACAAGCCACAATAATCTCCCCCTTCTGATAATAACAAATCCACTAATAAGAAATAAAACATAATTAGAGCAGTGGTTATAGTATATGATAAGCCTGATAATCATGCATACTCCCCCTATCTGGATGTTCCCCCTACATGAATGCATTTTCTATTGTACTCCCCCTAAATAATAGATTTCTCTAATTTATGTCTTCTTCAATTTATTCTCCCCCTTTTGGTATAATCAAAAAGAGGTGGGTTAGAGTAGTTGCAATATGAAATGTTATGCATCACATAGAAATACTAGCAACTTTTTGAAAAATAGTGAACACGGCGAAAGCAATTATGAACATCTTTAACCATTTGTAAGCACAAAATATAGTAAGCGTTTAAATCAAATAATTAGATGTTTTGAGTGTTGGAAATAAAAGTTGCAAGTTCATTTGTATTTTGTAACAAAAAGTAGCAAGCAAGATTATAAAAATATCAAGTAAAGATATGTTTACAATGTAAAGAAATTTGCATTTCAAGTATATATAAACATTGTAAAGATCATGCGTTGCTATTTAGTGCATTTACTCATGATTGTAGAGAATAGTGTAGATTAGCTTTAGGTCCAATTCTTATGAGTGGAAGCGTTATAAATGATAATGATGTGTTCAATAAGGGTGTTTTGATAAAGTATACAAGTGTATAAATCAAATCACATGAAATTATGTTATGTAATAACATAACTTGAATTGAACATAAATAACTTTACTTCAACAAATTTCAATGCACATAAATAAAGAGTACAACTACCAAGGTGCTTTGCACACACAATGCTTATTAAGACATATCAGGGTGCAAAGTAGTGCTTGGGGATCACTTTTATACTTCTTAGCTTTATTTTCATTTTTTGTGATCCTGTGTACTAAGAGAAGTGGTGTATAAATTGTTTACTACAAGACACTTTACAATTCTGTAGCCAAGGTGCTCAACCTCACAATACTCATTAAGACTTATCGGGAGGGTGAGTTGTTCTTGGTGGAGTTTTCCTTGTCATTTATAATTTGCTTTTTAGTTTAGTGAATAAGGACTCCGAATTCACTTGATTTGCAAACATAGCATTTTAACTTGCATTTCTCTAATCACAAGTGCATGAAGAACAAAGAATTTGATAAAGAATTCAATGTTGTGTAGGTAAACTATTTATGAGATTAAAAGGAAGTTCTTATACTACACAATCATGCAATAAGATTTAAAACATATGTAGATTAACAAAAAAGTGTACGCGAGAAAATCAATATCAAAGATAAAAACTTTACTCATACTTAGAGGCATGTAAAAACATTTCTACATATGTAATCTATAACCAAATTCTTTGTACATTACTAAGATATTATTCAAGGCATGACAAATACAAGACAATATTTTTAAGAAACTTGAAAGTTAAATTAAACATGGTATTTAATCTTTAATTGATATAATTACATCCTTGACAATGGCAATGAATAACAATCATTTTTAAATAAAAATTGAATGTTGATATTTGTCCATAACAATAAACACACATAAAAAAATATTTTTATTCTTTGAAATTGTTTTGTAATTTTGTATTTATTTTTTTTATATATATTCTCTGGAAAACATAGAAGTCTTTAATAGCCCTTTTAGTAAATGGTATTCTATGCCAGAGATATACACCCAAAATAATGCATGAGAAAATACATATATTTTTTTAAAAGAAATAAAATTTTGTTTCAAAGGAAATAAAAAGATAGAAAACTTTTTTACAAACAGAGAAATAAAATACACACATAATATTAAAATAATACCACAAATTATTCAAAACAAGAAAAAAAATTTTGGAGCAAAGGAGCTAATGCCAGGCGTTAGCTTCTTAACGCCGAGACAGAACACTAAATTTGGCTTGTTGAAAATTCTTTTTCATGATTCCTTTGTATGAGAAAGAGACATTCTTACAGTTGAAATTTCAGACATTATGGAGTTGATTTGAAGGCTCTATTAGTATGTTTTCTGTGGTTTTTCAATAGTTTTTACATTTTTATTGATTTTGATTTTTTTAAATACGAACAAATATAACATAGTACATAAGATAATTTTGATACTTTTTTTTGTTTATAAGGGTTAAAGTGACATTTCTAAGACACCTAGTTCTAACCTAAACATGTGAAAACGTGCATCGGGTAGAGGTTTGGTAAAAATGTCGGCAAGTTGTGATTCAGTCCCTATAAAGCTAATTTTAATATGTTCCTTCTTAATATGATCTCTAATAAAATGATGTCGGACATCTATATGTTTCAATCTAGAGTGATGTACGGGATTGTTTGTGAGATCTATAGCACTCTTGTTGTCACAATTTAATTTGATGTTATTTAGATGAACACCAAAGTCTTCTAACATTTGGGTCATCCACAAGGCTTGTGCACAACAACTACCTAGTGGGATATATTCGTCCTCGGTGGTGGAGAGGGCAACAGAATTCTATTTCCTACTTAACCATTATATGAGTGAAGGTTCTATAAAATGACACGTGCCACTAGTGCTCTTACGATCTAATGAACATCTCGTATAGTCCGAATCAGAAAAAATGTGTAAAATAAAACAATCATTATGAGGATACCATAAGCCTAATCTAGATGTTCCGATTAGATATCTAAAAATACGTTTAACCGCTTTCAAATGTGATTCTTGTGGGTTAGCTTGAAATCTAGCACATAAACAAACGGAAAAAATAATATCGGGTCTAAATGCGCTTAAATAAGGCAATGAGCCTATCATTCCTCTATATAATGTTCGATCAATAGAAATACCGGCTTCAACTTTTCCTAATTTTTGTGATGCACTCATTGGTGTATTAGCTTGCTTTAGGTTTTCAAATCCAAATCTTTTAAGAATATCATGAACATATTTAGTTTGACAAATAATTATACCATCTTGTTTTTGTGAGATTTGAAATCCTAGACAATAAGTGAGTTCTCCTACCAAGCTCATTTCAAATTCATTTTTCATCACTAAAATTACTTCATTACATAACTCTTCATTAGTGGCACCAAAAATGATATCATCAACAAAAATTTGTAATATAATCAAATCATTATCTACATGCTTAATGAAGAGTGTATTGTCCGCACTTCCCATTTTATAACCGTGCCTTATCAAAAATAATGTCAATCTATCATACCAAGAACGTGGCACTTGCTTCAATCCATAAAGCACTTTCTCTAATTTATACACATGGTTTGGAAATTTTTCACTCACAAAACTGGGGGGTTGCTCTACATAAACTTCTTTTATAATCTCGTTTAAAAATGCACTTTTAACATCCATTTGAAATAATTTAAATCTTTCAAAACTCGCAAATGCAAAAAATATTCTAATTGATTTAAGGCGAGCAACGGGTGCAAAAGTTTCATCAAAATCTACCCCTTCGATTTGTGAATACCCTTGTGCAACTAGTCTAGCTTTATTCATTGTAATTTTAGAGTCACCATCTAGTAGGTTTTTGAAAATCCATTTGACTCCTATAACCGGATGATTAGATAGCCTCTCTACTAAATTCCAAACCTTGTTACGTTCAAATTGATTTAATTCATCATTCATAGCGAAAAACCAAAATTCATCATTTAAAGCGGTTGAAACATTTTTGGGTTCTATTTCGGATACAAAACAAAGGTTGGAAAAAGACTCATATAAAGAAGAACGAGTACTTACCCCATTTGATGGTTCTCCTATCACAAGCTCCTTTGGATGATCCTTAGTAAACTGCAACACGCTTGGATGAACATATTTTACTATTTCATCTTCTTTCTCCTCCTTTTCTTCTTCTTTTTCTCCAAGTGATTCATCATCCTCTTGCTCCAAAGGGGGAAGAGATTCGTCTTCATTTCCCGTATGATTAGTATCTACACAAGGAACAAACTCATCAAACCTTACATGTATAGACTCTTCAACTATTTCAGTTCATTTATTATAAATTCTATATGCCTTACTAATTGAAGAGTAACCAATGAAAATTCCCTCATCACATTTTTCATCAAATTTTCCTAGTGCATCTTTAGTGTTTAAAATGAAACATTTACAACCAAACACATGAAAATAAGATACATTAGGTTTTCTTTTAAAGTAAAGCTCATAAGGTGTTAATTTTAAAATAGGATGATGCATGACACGATTAATGATATAACACGAAGTATTAACCGCTTCAGCCCAAAATGATTTAGGCAACCCATATTCATAAAGCATAGTGCGTGCTAGCTCTTGAAGGGTTCTATTTTTCATATCCACTACACCATTTTGTTGCGGTGTGCGTAGAGCAGAAAACTCATGTATAATTCCTAAATCATTGCAAAAAGTGGTAAACATATTATTTTCAAATTCTCCTCCATGATCTGAGCGTATGCATTTAATTTTTAAATCAAATTCATTTTGAATACGAATGCATAGTTTAGTAAATTCAAGAAATACCTCGGATTTGGAAGATAGAAATAAAGTCCAACAAAATCTAGAATAATCATCAATTATTACAAAATTATATTTTCTACCTCCTAGACTTGAAGTGCTAACCGGTCCAAATAAATCCATATGAATTAATTGAAGTGGTCTAGTAGTAGAAATTACATTTTTGCTCTTAAAATAATTTTTTGAAAATTTTCCTTTTTGGCAAGGCGTACAAAGAGAAGATAAATTATCATTAAGCATAGGTAAACCTTTAATTAATTTATCTTTTGATAATTTCAATAAGCTTGGTGCTAGAGTGACCAAGGCGCCTATGCCAAAGTTCTAATTCTTCATTTTTAGAAATAAAGAATTTTAAAGAAGAATTTGAAAGATCGTTAAAGGCAATCATATAAACATTATGCATCCTAGGTGCGGTGAGTATGACATTATTTGTTTTAGAATTTATAATTATGCAAAGATTTGTAGATGATTCAAATAATACATTTAAACCCTAATCACATAATTGACTAACTGAAATAAATTATGTTTTAAGCCATCTACAAGTAAAATATTTGAAATTAAGAAAGAATCGTTACCCACTGTGCCGATGCCCATGATCCTTCCTTTTCCGTTATCACCAAATGTCACCAAACCTCCTTTCTTCATCTCAAGGCTAAGAAACATTGCTTTGTTGCCCATCATGTGTTTGGAGCATCCCGAGTCCAAATACCACATGTCATTTTTGTCCTTAGCGTGCCAACATACCTAAAAGGAGATGATAGTAAAGATCCGGATACCCAAGAGGTTCCTCCTATAGAATTGGTGGAGACTTTAGGCACCCATATTTTCTTTATAAAAATACGACCCTTTTTCGTACATGAGTTTGAGGTGTGCCCAAATAAATGACATTTGGCACACGATATTAAAGGGGATGAGACCCTTTTTGGAGTTTTGAATAAACTCTTGCTGGAATATGAGATAACATTTGAATTTTTAATTTATTATTGACAGAATTACTGTTTCTGGAATTATTGCTAACGCCGGCGTTAGGAGCTAATGGCTGGCGATAGCTTCCAGTAACATATCCAAGGCCATATTTGGCACTTCCATGACATTGGTTGGCCAAGATCATGTCCAGAGATCTTTGCCCAACTCCAAATTTCTTAATAGCCAAATTTAAATCATGAATACGAGCTTTGAGAGCGGTGTTTTCTGTTACCAACATAACGCACCGATTCGCAAAACATTTCTTTCCTTCCTCTATTTGAGAAAGAGAGGGTTTTGAAGTTCTTTTTAAATCCCCCTTCTCCATAGTAAGAATTTCAATATTGGAGTGGGATTTAAAAAGAGCTTCTTCAAGTTCTTTCACTCTTGCCAAGGAGTGATTGCACTCTTGGCAAGATACCTTTTCTTTCCCTAATTGTTTAGATAATTTGTTGTTTTCTTTTAATAAAAGTTTATTTTTAGAATTTAGAAGATCAATATCTTTTAAATTTTTATCAAAAAATTTGCATGTTTGTAAATATTCAATATATAAATCATCATAAGTAGTAGCGAGAGTTACCTCAGTGTCGCTTTGGACACTGCTTTCATCCTTGGATGTCTTGTTACTTTTTCCCATAAGGCACATATTTGCCTCTTTTTCATCGCTAGTGGATGAGCCGCTTGAATCCTCGGAGGAGGATTCATCCCATGTAGCCGCTTTTAGGACCTTCTTCTTCTCTTTTCTCATGTGTCGCTTTTCTTTACGCTCTTTCAGACATTTCGGGCACTAGCTCCGGATGTGTCCGGTCTTTCTACAATGATAGCACTCTAGTGGTGGTCGCTCATCATCGTCCTCGTCGCTACCTCTTCCTTTCTTCGATGAAGATCCCTTCTTGATGAAATATTTCCGGAAGGTGTTTTTCCTTTCCGGATTCTTCATGAACCTTTTGAACTTCTTCACAAAAAGGCTCTCCTCGTCCTCTTCATCATCATCTCCGTCAACTTCCTTCTTTGAATTCAATGCTAAGGCCTTCTTCTTTGGCTCCATGTTGTGCTCTTGTTGTTGAATCTTAAGTTCAACCTCATGGGTCTTGAGGTTCCCAATGAGGCTCTCAATTTGGAGCTTCTTTAAGTCATGCGACTCTGAGATAGCTGTCACCTTTGGATTGAACTTTGGAGGGAGAGACCATAGAATATTTCTCACCAAGTCGCCGTTGGAGAAAACCTATCCAAGTACTTTTGAGTCGTTGACGATCTTGGTGAACCTTGTGTAAATTGAATCAATGTCTTCCTCCGCCTCCATCCAGAATTTCTCGTATTCAGATTCAAGTTGGAAAAGCTTTGAATCCTTGACCTGCGAAGTACCTTCATGAGTGATTTCAAATAATTTCCATATATCATAAGCAGTTTTGCAAGCACAAGTTCTATTAAATTTCGTTCTATCTAAAGCACGAAATAAAGCATTCATTGCTTTAGAGTTATTTTTGCATCTTAGCTTGTCGTTATCATCCCATTTATCTCTCGGTTTTTCCATACTGAATTCTCTAACAACAATTGTTGGTGGAGAGTAGCTTTGTTCCACCATACCCCACACATCGGTATCTAAAGCATTTAGAAAACAACGCATTCTTGTTTTCCAATAATTATAATCAGTACCGGTAAATAGTGGAGGTCTACTAATCCCTTGACCCTCAGCGAAAGCATGATCGTGATGCGCCATTATTCCCAGTTGTGAAACAGTTTTGGAATAACCTTCCTCTGATACCAAGTGTTGGATCTGATGGCGCCCTTAGAGGGGGGTGAATAAGGGGTTTACTGTTTTTTAGATAAGTTGACATATTTTAAAATAACAAAAAACTTTTTGGTTCTGTCGCTAACGCCTGTCGTTAGATAGTTAACGCCGTGCGTTATCTCTCCAGAAAATATTTTACAGAATTATGCAAAGTGATTTTACTTGTGAAAAATAATTCTAGAAAATTTGATATAATAAAAAAGAATTTTATATTTCACAAAGATGATTACAAAGATAATTTCAATAACGCTTGAAATTAAAGGAGACAAAGTAAAAATCACTTTTTGTTCCTTCACCGGTCCTTCTCCCAAGCACCGGTTAGCTATAGCCTATCTTTCCCCAGATAAGGCCTCTAGCCACCCCTAGATCTACCCTAGACCTAGTCGCCATGCACAAGGGGGTGAATTTCCCCATAAACCGAACCCAGCCTAGTTGTCACACGCAAGGCGGAGATTTCACTACCGTTACAAGGAAAAATGAAAAGATAAAGTAAAAAATCAGAATAAAAGTCTCCCTAGATTGAAGAGCGTTGAAGGAGATTTTGAAGATACGTCATTACCACGTCGGAGTTGAAGCGAGCATCCTTCTTCAAATTTGCCATTGGAAATCTCCTTCTCACTCTTGTTCCTCAATGTTGGTGTTGGGAGTGCTCTCTGAATTCGGGATGAAATGATCTCTCTGAAGTATAGAATGAAGGCATTTGGTGATCCCCCTTTGAACAACGAAATCATCTCTTTAAATAGGCACTGGAGCTAACGCGTGGCGTTAAGAAGTTAACGTCAGCGTTAGTGATTGTGTATAACAACCGCTGAGAACGTGTAACCGTCGGGAGCGTGGCAGAGATTGTGGACTCAACGCGGGCGTTAAGAGTCAACGATGGCATTGTTACTGCCTTCTCGACTCAATATCTTCTCCACGCCATTCCCTTCTCGATATCATCCCTCTTCAACGAAAAGTTAACGTTGGGCGTTAACTAGTTAACATGGGGCGTTAACACACTTTTCAGAGAATCATCATCAATCAGCATCCTGTTCATAGGGTTATTTAACTATAGTACCTGCACACTATAAACACAAGCAAGATCAAATACATAGTGTGATTTGTTATTCTCAAACTAAGAGATTTGGAACACAAGCTCCAACGCCCGTGACTGAGGGGCGTTTAATTGAGCACGGGCGTGACTCACTGCGGATGAGCTCAAACTGCGTGACATCAACTCTGGACTGATATTAAGATTAAACGCCCTTGGTCACGGGCATAACCTAGGGCGTGTAATGCAAATTTTTCCCAACATGTCCTAAAATTATGCAAAAAATACAAATGAGCTAAATTAGAATCAAATTTCATAAAAAAACTATTTATAAGCTAAAACTTACATGAAAAAGAAGAACTCATATTAAATAATTACTAAGATTTATACTAAAAAGTCACATAAAAACTACTTATCAATCTTTCAGGAGTTTTTCTCTCCTAGAACTCCTCAACAAAAAGGAGTTGCAGAGAGAAGGAATAGAACACTCATTAATGCTAGTAGAAATATGTCAAGTGACTCCTCACTTCCAGAATATTTCTAGGTTGAGGCTTTCAATACAGCCTGCCATGTGCAAAATAAGGCATTAATCAACAATAATTACAACAAGACTCCCTATGAACTTGTGAAAGGTTGAAAACCAACTCTATTCTACTTCAAGATATTTGGAAGTAAGTGTTATGTACTAAACAATGGGAAGCACTGTCTAACCAAATTTGCTAAAAAGGTTTTTTAGGGTGTTTTTATTGGATATAGCTCCCATAGTAGAGCATACAGAATATTCAACATAAAAAACTCAAGTAATAGAAAAATCCATTCATGTTGTATTTGATAATACCAGCTTAGTCTACAAAGGTTGGCCTAGTTCTTTTAGTGTTGTAGGTACTGAACAAAAACTGGAAAGTTGTCTATCAATGAAAAGCAAGAAGAAAGTGAAAAAGCTTCACCAGATGCACTAATTAGAGAAAGTTGTCAAACAGAAGATATACAGGAAGGTACAAAAAGAATACAGTGGGTTGAGGAACAAGATTGACCTAGAGCAGAAGAGATTGCAGGAAGAATGACAACAACTACAAGACACTTGAGAGATCGTCCACAGAATCAGGTTATTAGTGACATAGGCCAAGCAGTTCAAACAAGGAAAAGTATATTAAATGAAGTACTCCACCTGAGCTTTCTCTCTCATGTAGAACCAAAGAAGTTTGAAGAAGACAACTCTGATCCATCCTCGATCTTGGTTATGCAAGAGGAGTTGAACCAGTTCAAGAGGTGTAAAGTATGTAAGCTTGTCCCAAGGCCCCATGACCACAATGTCATTGGAACAAAGTGGGTATTCAGAAACAAAATGGATGAACAAGGAGTTATCATCATGAAAAAAGCAAGGCTGGTTGCAAAAGGATAGAGACAGGAAGAAGGAATAGATTTTGATCAAACCTTTGCACTAGTAGCAAGTTTGGAGGCAATAAGGTTATTTCTAGCATATGCAGCTCACAAAGGATTCAAAGTATATCAAATGGGTGTGAAGTTTGCCTTCCTTAATGGAGATTTGAAAGAGGAAGTATATGTAGAACAACCTCCAGGTTTTGTTAATTCACCTCACCCTAGTCTGTTTATTATTTAAAGAAAGCTTTATATGGTCTAACTTTCTCATTGAAAACAAGTTTTCAATGGGAAAGATAGAAAAAACATTGTTCCTAAGGTAAGTAAGAGGCAAGACTTTGCTAGTCCAGATATCTGTAGATGACATAATCTTTGGATCTACAGATGACAACCATTGTAAGCGATTTGTCAATCTTGTGCAAGGGAAGTTTGAAATGAGCAGCATGGAGGAGTTGAAATACTTCTTAGGACTTCAAGTGAACAATCTGAGGATAGTATATTCATCTCTCAGACCAAGTTCACAAAAGAACTAATAAAGAAGTTTGAAATGGAGGATGCAACCTCAATGAAGACTCCAATGGTCTCCAATGTGTCTCTGGACAAGGATGAGAAAGGGAAACCTTTTGATGAAACCAAGCATAGATGCATCATTGGATCTCTGCTCTACCTAACTGCAAGTAGACTAGACATTATGTTTCTACCTATGTTTGTGCTAGATATCAAGTGAAACCTAAGGAATCTCACTACTTCTCTGTCATGAGAATTTTAAGATACCTTAAGGGTACACAAAATCTTGGCTTATGGTTCCCTTGGAGTAATGATTTTGAGCTGTCAGAAACTTCAGATACAGACTTTATAGGATGCAAGGAAGATAGGAAAAGCACCTCATGGACATGCCAATTCCTGGGGAGAAGGCTAATTTCATGGAGCAGCAAAAAAGCAAACTAGTGTGGCTATCTCAATATCTGAATCAGAATATATCACTACTGGAAGTTGTTGTGCCCAAAGGGTTTGGTTACAACATCAACTACAGGATTACAACATCCAGCTAAGTAAAACTCCATTATTCTGTGATTCATCAAGTGCAATCTCAATTGCTAAAAATCGTGTGTCATACAGCAGGACCAAGCACATTGAGATTAGATATCACTTCATCAGAGAGCATATTGAGAAAGAAGATATTTGCCTTGAGTTTGTCCCCACTAAAAAACAAGCGACAGATATTTTCACCAAGCCTCTAGAAGAACAAAAATTCAATTTCTTCAAAATTGAATTAGGCATGTAAAATTTAGAATACTTTTCCTGCATATCCTATGTTGGAACAACCCTATTACTGATTTGGGCTAGGATCACTATCTGTTTATTGGGACTAAGTTGACCCCAATGTATAGTCTAAAGGTTCAAGGTTGTAGGCTGTTAGAACTAAGGAAAAGAAAAGTTTTTCTCAGTTCGACGAACACCATACTGCGTTCAACAAAATCAATCCTGCGTTCGATGAATGGCATGCTCCTGCGTTCGATGAACTTGCCAAGATTCTGCGTTCAACAAAGTCATTCTACGTTCGACGAACTCCTCTCTACGTTCGACGAAATGCTCTCAGCGGTAGATGAAAGCTCGTCTCAGCGGTTGATGAACCTCAGTCTCAGCGGGTGACCAAGTCTCAGCGGTTGACCAAGTCTCAGCAGTTGACGAAGTCTCAGCGGTCGACGAATTGATTCAGATCGACGAAAGATCTTCTCAGCTCAATGAATTCAATATTCCAGCTAGCTTATCAGATATTATCTTTCAGTTCGACGACCTCCAGCTTGAGATCGACGAACTCCAGATTGTGTTCGACGAAATTTGTTCAGATCGACGAAATTTCTATTTAGTTCAGTATTTCAGAAGGATTATTTTTATTTCATTCTCTGAACTCAGATCTAATTTCAGCAACGGCTCTATTCTTCCAGATAAGTCAAGGATATTATATTTCTTTTTATTTATTCTTTTATTTTGAAAAGAGGCCGTTGACATATTTTGGAAAAGGACACTTTCATAGAAAAGGAAAAGAAATAAAGTGTATCAGATTTGCAGTTCCCAGGATATCTCTTCTGAATATTTTATTCCTTAAATTAAGGGATTTGAATTTCAAATCAGAATAAGGAAGAAGATTTTTACAGGACATTAACACATTACAGAATAACAGTATAGAAAAAAGAGGAAGAGGAATACAGTCGAGAGAAAGAAGACAGAAAAATACAGAAAAAGAATTTACAGATCTTCATCTTCCTCAAGAAGCATCTTCCTCAGGAAGCATTTACGATAAGTTAACGTTGGGCGTTAACTAGTTAACGTGGGGCGTTAACACACTTTTCAGATAATCGTCATAAATCAGCATCCTGTTCATAGGGTTATCTAACTATAGTACCTGCACACTATAAACACAAGCAAGATCAAATACGTAGTGTGATTTTTTATTCTCAAACTATGAGATTTGGAACACAAGATCCAACTCCCGTGACTGAGGGGCGTTTAATTGAGCACGGGCGTGACTCACTGTGGATGAGATCAAACTGCGTGACATCAACTCTGGACTAATATTAAGATTAAACGCCCTTGGTCATGGGCATAACCTAGGGCGTGTAATGATAATTTTTCCCAACATGTCCCAAAATTCTGCAAAAAAATACAAATGAGCTAAATTAGAATCAAATTTCATAAAAAACTATTTATAAGCTAAAATTTATATGAAAAAGAAGAACTCATATTAAATAATTACTAAGATTTATACTAAAAAGTCACATAAAAACTACTTATCAATCTTTCAGGAGTTTTTCTCTCCTAGAACTCCTCAACAAAATGGAGTTGCAGAGAGAAGGAATAGAAAACTCATTAATGCTAGTAGAAATATGTCAAGTGACTCCTCACTTCCAGAATATTTCTAGGTTGAGGCTTTCAATACAGCCCGCCATGTGCAAAATAAGGCATTAGTCAACAATAATTACAACAAGACTCCCTATGAACTTGTGAAAGGTTGAAAACCAACTCTATTCTACTTCAAGATATTTGGAAGTAAGTGTTATGTACTAAACAATGGGAAGCACTATCTAACCAAATTTGCTAAAAAAGTTTTTTAGGGTGTTTTTATTGGATATAGCTCCCACAGTAGAGCATACAGAATATTCAACATAAATACTCAAGTAATAGAAAAATCCATTCATGTTGTATTTGATGATACCAACCTAGTCTACAAAGGTTGGCCTAGTTCTTTTAGTGTTGTAGGTACTGAACAAAAACTGGAAAAGTTGTCTATCAATGACAAGCAAGAAGAAAGTGAAAAAACTTCACCAGATGCACTAATTAGAGAAAGCTGTCAAACAAGAGATGTACAGGAAGGTGTAGAAAGAATACAGTGGGTTGAGGAACAAGATGGACCTAGAGCAGAAGAGATTGCAGGAAGAATGACAACAACTACAAGACACTTGAGAGATCGTCCACAGAATCAGGTTATTAGTGACATAGGTCAAGGAGTTCAAACAAGGAAAAGTATATTAAATGAAGTACTCCACTTGAGCTTTCTCTCTCATGTAGAACCCAAGAAGTTTGAAGAAGACAACTCTGATCCATCCTCGATCTTGGTTATGGAAGAGGATTTGAACCAGTTCAAGAGGTGTAAAGCCTGTAAGCTTGTCCCAAGGCCACATGACCACATTGCCATTAGAACAAAGTGGGTATTCAGAAACAAAATGGATGAACAAGGAGTTACCATCATGAATAAAGCAAGGCTGGTTGCAAAGGTATAGAGACAGGAAGAAGGAATATATTTTGATCAAACCTTTGCACTAGTAGCAAGTTTGGAGGCAATAAGGTTATTTCTAGCATATGCAGCTCACAAAGGATTCAAAGTATATCAAATGGGTGTGAAGTTTGCCTTCCTCAATGGAGATTTGAAAGAGGAAGTATATGTAGAACAACCTCCAGGTTTTGTTAATTCACCCCACCCTAGTCATGTTTATTATTTAAAGAAAGCTGTATATGGTCTAACTTTCTCATTGAAAACAAGTTTTCAATGGGAAAGATAGAAAAAACATTGTTCCTAAGGGAAGTAAGAGGCAAGACTTTGCTAGTCCAGATATATGTAGATGACATAATCTTTGGATCTACAGATGACAACCTTTGTAAGCGATTTGTCAATCTTGTGCAAGGGAAGTTTGAAATGAGCAGCATGGAAGAGTTGAAATACTTCTTAGGACTTCAAGTGAACAATCTGAGGATAGTATATTCATCTCTCAGACCAAGTTCACAAACGAACTAATAAAGAAGTTTGGAATGGAGGATTCAACCTCAATGAAGACTCCAATGGGTTCCAATGTGTCTCTGGACAAGGATGAGAAAGGGAAACCTTTTGATGAAACCAAGCATAGATGCATCATTGGATCTCTGCTCTACCTAACTGCAAGTAGACTAGACATTATGCTTCTACCTATGTTTGTGCTAGATATTAAGTGAACCCTAAGGAATCTCACTACTCCTCTGTCAAGAGAATTTTAAGATACCTTAAGGGTACACAAAATCTTGGCTTATGGTGTAACACCCCAAAAATCGTAGTTCAGCGAGGTAGGCGGAGTGGTAGTGCTGCGCTCGGGATAGGCTAAAAAATTCTATAATAGTTCTCTGTGCATGACCATTTCTCCTCTTCGCGCATGACCAGTGATTGTGCGCCAATGATCGTGCGTTAATTCGCAAGGAATTGGAGTTCTGTCTCGGGTAGTGCGCACGACCATTTCTCCTCTTCGCGCACGACCAGTGATCGTGCGCCTGTGATCGTGTGCCCTGTTTATTCTGCTCCGTGAATTTGAGCGGAGAAGGAGATCGGTCCGTCCAAATCTTTTGGAATTCGATCCAATGGCTAGGATTAGATGCTGGAGGTCTTTAGGGCTGATGAGAGGAGGTTAATCCTCATAATTTCTAAGCCTTTCTCTCTCCAAACCTAGAGAAAGAAGAAGGAGGCAAGGAAGAAGAAGGAGAGATCCCGCCATTGACGGAGCTCCGGAGCTCTGTTTCGCGAGCCGTTTCCAGATCTGGAGAGTGCAGCCCGGTGCGGTCGTTTCCCTCCGTCTAGAATCTCAGATCGATGGCGAAGAAGAACACTCTTAGGGTAACGATTCTACCTCCTGATATTTGGACTTGTCATTTGTCCTCTCCTTCATTTCTCTATGCTTGCATGAGGAATCCCTTTCACCAAATGGGTGAAGTGTAGGATTTCCTCAAGTTCTTCGGAACTCCGGGTTGATTGTGTCCGTCCCCGGCATATTGCATGTAGAAAATCCGGTAGTCGTGCAGATTTAGGCATTGTGTGTGAAGCCTATTCGTGGTCGTGAGCCCGAATCGGTGATGCTTGATTTGCGAGGTTGCATTTAGGTTAAGCCTAGAATGCGTGCCGGAGAATGACTCCGTGATATATGCGATAGTATTGTGGGATTTAAGCGTAGGCGTCTTGTGAATATCCTAGTGAAAGCCCCATGCTTTGCGAGTGGTTGAATGCAAACCTTCACCACTAGAATTGTTGAGGAGTAGTCTTGTACCTCCTTTTTGGTTACGTGTAAAGCCTAAGTCCTCGTGAAGGCTTGGGTGTTGTAACTTATGTTTTGTGTAGCGCTAGCGAGTGCTAAACCCTTACGGGCCGAGGTGATGTCATACCCGCATCGTGTGTTCAATCGATGACAAGAGCACGGAAATTGGCTGAACTGAACCCGTTTCCAGGCGCGGCGGTAGGGGGATTTATCTCTTGTAAACCCGAACGACCTTGGGAGAGGTTGGGAAGGGCGTCTTGCCTAGACCGACCAAAAGCTCTTTTCCATCTAGAGTTTCCAGACTCATGATGGTATTGGTGCTCGGGAAGAAGTACCTTTGGTGCATGCCTTGTGAGCATGAAGCGTGCGGCTGTGTGTACCCACGTTTGTGATGAATTGATGTTGTTAGCCTCATGCGGTTGTTTAGGCGGTTGTGGGGAACTTTAGGGTGAACCCAACCAACATCATGTGCATACCTAGGTTACCTTCTCTTTGATGCTCAACCTAGAAGATTGATTGTGCTTGAACCCTCACCTTGTGTAGTTGCACTTTCGTTATATTAGTACTTGTGCTAGTATGGCTTGCTTGCAGGGTAGAAGCTCCGCCACCCCGGGAAAGGGGTGGGGTCGTTATAATTTGGTCAGCTTTGCTGACCGTTACCTTGTTTGTCACCGCTTGGTGGAATGTTCTTATGCAGGTGCAGGTGAGCCTAGCGGAAAATAGTGGGCGGTGGCCCTTATGCTGAGTTGGCCCTCGAAGGCCAGCCTCTTTTCTGTTTTCCTTGTATTGCCGGCCTGCGTGCCAATGTATGTTTGGAGTTTTTATCACATTTGGTAAATGTAAGGCCTTAAGGCCGTAACTCTATATTATGGTTTCATTCCTATGATAGTGGACAGTTCTAATTGAAATATTTTAATCAAATGCTTCCGCTTACGTTTTGTACTCTCGTGTAGGTTTATTCTTTTCTGTTTATCACCTTTTAACTCCTAGCTAGTATGGTTTGTATGGCGTGGGGTCCCGGCCGGACCCGCTGTTATACTTTTTGTACTGGCAGGGTGTTAAAAATTGGTATCGGACTTAAGGCGTCGATCCGTAGTTTAGCAAATTCGGGACGAATTCCTTTTAAGGGGTGGTGTGCACGGGATGTGCATTCACCTAAAACGACAAAAACTAATAAGAATGTCCACTTAGGAATGGAAAAACATACTTGTTTGCGGAACCTGAGCGTTCCATGATTGTTGTTTGCTACGTTTTCGGTCACTAAATTGTGCCTTGCATGATTATAGGTGACGAGAAGTGCTGCGGGGCAGTCTCGACCCCGTAACACCGCTAAAAATAGTGGGTCGTCTGAGGTGCCAGCGACCACTCCTTCGGCTGAGATGATCAAGTTAGTTGCAGAAGCGGTCTTCGCGATGATCAACACTCAGTCTGGGCGGCTTGCACAGCCTACTACTCCGACTCTGGATGTGGCCCCTGTAACTGTTGTTGCAGTGGAACCTGCAGTAGAGCTGAGGGTGGAATGTCGAGTTGCGCAGGTAGTAGTGGGGCGAGTGCGTGACCAGCAATTAAAGTACTTTCTGAGCCTCAACCCTCCATCCTTCGGGGGGACGGAATCCCCTGGGAGAGCTGCTGAGTGGTTGTCAGAAATAAAGAGGACTTTAATGTCAATGCTTATAAGCAAATATATGTTGGTAACCTTAAACACCTTCCTACTTATAAGAGAAGCAAGACTTTGGTGGGAAGAAGTGTTGTTGCACAAGTTCGGTGGGAGACAACTTTTTGAAATCTCTTTGGAAAGCTTCCATGAGTCATTCCTTCTAAAGTTCATTCCCCTAACCGAGATTCCTGCACTACAAGATCAGTGTTCACACCTAGAGCAAGGAGAGCACTCAGTGGATGGGTACCTGAAGGAGTTCATCAGTCGGAATCGTTATGAGAGGTCTATGTGGGAAGATGAGGAGACCAAGGTCAACAAGTTCTACAATGGGCTGCGAGATGACCTAAGACTAATGCTTGTGGGTCCAAAGTTACTCGGCTTCAACGTCTTAGTGAAAACAGCTAAATCTCTAGAAATGGATATGAAGAGTATGCAGCGCGCGAAAGACTTCAATGTAAAGAAGTCAGAGTTTCATGCGCCGGTCTCTCAGTCCAAGTCTGAGTTCAGAAGAAACAAGAGAAAGTTTAACTCTGTGGAAGCTAAGACTGCACGGTGTTCCTTAAATTGTTTCACTTGTGTAAAGGTGGGACACAAAGCCGCGCTGTGTCGAAGTGGTCCCCCAAAAGCAAAAAGCGGAGAAGTGGACTATGCTCATGCAATGGGTTCAGCTCCTATGGAGAAAGGCAAAGCGGTGGAGTCTTCGATTCCCCAATATTCTCTAACCCAGCCGAGAGTCTACTCTTATGGCCAGCAAGAGCTCATTCAACAGTGCGATGTTGCCACAGGTATGGATGATCATATCCTAATATGATTTCTACCCCGTGTGCGGATAGAGATAGAAATGTGACCACTGTATCCGATGACAACAAATTTTTAAGTCTTGTATTTGTGTGCAATTAGGCCTTGTCCTAATTATCGACTATTCGACGAGAGCTCTGTTGGTGTGGGAGCATCGCTCTCCTATTTGTCTAAGGACTTCGTGTTATGAATCGAATTGTCATTTACCTTAGTCAAGGATAGATTGGAGGTAATGCTGCCCAATAGATCTCGAGTGAGCGCGAATAAGAGAAGCTGTGAAGAGGCACGAAGATGTTCTTCACCTCGTTGAAGGATTCGGGGCCTAAGACCAGTTTTGTGTTGTCCTAGTAGTAGCGGACCAAGCTGACCGAGAAGAATCGATATCCAATTCCAAGAATCGATGATTTATTCGACCAACTGGTTGGGTCGACGGTATACTCCAAACTGGACCTAAGGTCCGTCTATTACCAGCTGTGGATAAGGGAATGTGATATTCCAAAGACAGCGTTCAGTACCCGCTTTGGGCACTATGAGTTCACGGTGATGCCGTTCGGTCTGTCTAATGCACCGTCGGTATTCATGGACTTAATGAACAGAACGTTCTGGGAGTATTTGGATCAATTTGTGATCGTCTTCATCGACGACATTTTGGTATACTCTCAATCGGAAGAGGAGCATGTAGGGCATCTGCACGCAGTTCTGAGCACCTTGAGGAGGAGTCAACTATATGCCAAGTTCTCCAAGTGCGAGTTTTGGCTACCGTCAGTAGCATTCCTTGGTCACGTCGTTAGTGGAGATGGAATTGTGGTTGATCCGTCGAAGATAGAAGCGATCTGAGCCTAGCCTTTGTTGAAAAACGTAGCGAAAGTCTGAAGTTTCTTAGGACTTGATGGCTATTATAGGCGCTTTGTGGAAAACTTCTCGAGGATTGCACTTCCTCTCACTAAACGGACTAGGAAAGATCATAAGTTCGTTTGTTCGCCCGAGTGCGCACGAGCTTTTGAAGAGCTGAAGAGCCGTCTGACCACGGCGCCCATTCTATGCTCGCCATGTGATACGGAAGGCTACGAAATTTATAGCGATGCCTCGGGGAGTGGCTTGGGTTGTGTCCTAGTGCAGTTCAGAAAGGTAATTTTCTACGGCTCCCGGCAGCTGAAGGTTCATGAGAGGAATTACCCGGTCTATGATTTGGAGCTAGCGGCCGTGGTATTTGCTCTCAAGCTTTGGAGGCATTATTTGTATGGCGTGAAGATCGACATCTTTACCGACCACAAGAGCCTCAAGTACCTGTTGGATCAAAGGGAGTTGATTATGCGTCAGAGGAGGTGGATGGAGATCCTTGGGGACTACACCTTCGACATCAAATATACTCCTGGAAAGGGAAATGTAGTTGCGGACGCATTGAGTCGTCGGGCTCCCGCTCAAGCAAATTGGAGTTTGATGCACGATGAGCGTCTAATCCGCGAACTGGAAGAAATGGAGATCATTTGCGTTGATAGGAGAGCATCTACTTCAGCATGCTTGAACTGGACGGAGGTTCAATACGACCTTGCCGACTGAGTTCGACAGGCATTGGAGCTGGATGAGAGCATGAAACACTATAAAGCAGAAACCGTTGATGGGTTAAACGCTGATTTCTCCTTCGAAGATGGCCTTATGTGGAAAGAGGGCAGATTGTGCGTCCCAAACATTGGTACTCTACGGGCGGAGTTGATGTATGAGGCTCATCATACCAAGTACTCGATCCACCCTGGGAGCACGAAAATGTACATGGACATGAAGAAACTTTTCTGGGGGCCGGGTATGAAGAAAGACATTGCCCTCTACGTGGCCAAGTGTCATACTTGTGCATTGGGGAAGGCAGAATGTCAACGTCCTGGTGGGTTTCTGAAGTCCTTGCCGATTCCGGAATGGAAGTTTGATGATATTTCGATGGATTTCGTGCACGGATTGCCGAGATCGCAGCATGGAAACGATGCCATCTGGGTGATCGTGGACCGATTGACGATGGTATCGCATTTTATTCCGAACCGGAAGGATGATTCTGTTGAAAAGCTAGCGAATCTCTATGTTGATAGTATTGTGCGGCTGCACGGTGTCCCTCGTAGCATCGTCAGCGATCGTGATGGGCTTTTCACATCGAAAGATTGGAGGCTTATCCATGAACTGTTGGGCACGAAATTGAATTTCAGCACGGCCTTCCACCCGCAAACGGATGGACACACCGAGAGAACCAACAGGACTATGGAGGATATGCTCCGAATGTACGTTCTAGATTTTGGAAAGAAGTGGGAAGATCATCTCTATATCATCGAGTTCGCCTACAATAATAGCTACCAAGCCAGTATACAGATGGCTCCTTTCGAGGCCCTCTATGGTAAGAAGTGTCGTACGCCGTTGTCTTGGGCGGAAACGGGCGATACTAAGCTATTAAAGCGAAAGGATGTTGAGGAAGCAACTTCGACGATCCGATTTGTACGTGAAAGGCTATTGATTGCCCAGGATAGGCAAGCAAAATATTACAACGCCAAGCATAGGAACCTAGAGTTCGCCGTCCGTGACCGGGTTTACTTGAAGATCAAACCGTTCAAAGGGGTATCAAGGATCCGACGCTTGAAAAAGCTCAGTCCAAGGTACTTAGGACTATTTGACATCGTGGAGCGTGTTGGTGATGCGGCTTATCGGCTTGCACTATCTGCAGAGCTGAGCGGTCTGCACGACGTGTTTCACATTTCAGTATTGAGGAAGGCAGTGCAAGAGCCTACTCATATCGTTGTGGTCGGCAAAGTGCCGGTTTATAGTGGGTTGTCGACGAAAGTCAAGCCCTTACGCATCGAAGATACCGAATTAAAGCAGTTGCGGAACAAGTCCATTCGGATGGTAAAAGTCCGGTGGGATAATTGCGGCCGAGAGGAGCTCTCTTGGGAGAGAGAGCAATCGATGCTTGTGGAGTACCCCGAGCTATTTCTCTTAGGTAGTATATAATTGTAATTCCTGTTATAACTGTTTTCGAAATTTCGGGACAAAATTCTTTTAAGGGGGGTGGAGTTGTAACACCCCAAAAATCGTAGTTCAGCGAGGTAAGCGGAGTGGTAGTGCTGCGCTCGGGATAGGCTAAAAAATTCCATAACAGTTCTCTGCGCACGACCATTTCTCCTCTTCGCGCACGACCAGTGATCGTGCGCCAATGATCGTGCGATAATTCGCAAGGAATCGGAGTTCTGTCTCGGGTAGTGCGCACGACCATTTCTCCTCTTCGCGCACGACCAGTGATCGTGCGCATGTGATCGTGCGCCCTGTTTATTCTGCTCCGCGAATTTGAGCGGAGAAGGAGATCGGTGCGTCCAAATCTTTTGGAATCCGATCCAATGGCTAGGATTAGATGCTGGAGGTCTTTAGGGCTGATGAGAGGAGGTTAATCCTCATAATTTCTAAGTCTTTCTCTCTCCAAACCTAGAGAAAGAAGAAGGAGGCAAGGAAGAAGAAGGAGAGATCCCGCCATTGACGGAGCTCCGGAGCTCCATTTCGCGAGCCGTTTCCAGATCTGGAGAGTGCAGCCCGGTGCGGTCGTTTCCCTCCGTCTAGAATCTCGGATCCATGGCGAAGAAGAACGCTCCTAGGTTAACGATTCTTCCTCCCGATATTTGGACTTGTCATTTGTCCTCTCCTTCATTTCTCTATGCTTGCATGAGGAATCCCTTTCACCAAATGGGTGAAGTGTAGGATTTCCTCAAGTTCTTCGGAACTCCGGGTTGATTGTGTCCGTCCCCAGCATATTGCATGTAGAAAATCCGGTAGTCGTGCGGATTTAGGCATTGTGTGTGAAGCCTATTCGTGGCCGTGAGCCCGAATCGGTGATGCTTGATTTGCGACGTTGCATTTAGGTTAAGCCTAGAATGCGTGTCGGAGAATGACTCCGTGATATATGCGATAGTATTGTGGGATTTAAGCGTAGGCGTCTTGTGAAGATCCTAGCGAAAGCCCCATGCTTTGCGAGTGGTTGAATGCAAACCTTCACCACTAGAATTGTTGAGGAGTAGTCTTGTGCCTCCTTTTTGGATACATGTAAAGCCTAAGTCCTCGTGAAGGCTTGGGTGTTGTAACTTATGTTTTGTGTAGCGCTAGCGAGTGCTAAACCCTTACGGGCCGAGGTGATGTCATACCCGCATCGTGTGTTCAATCGATGACAAGAGCACGGGAATTGGCTGAACTGAACCCATTTCCAGGCGCGGCAGTAGGGGGATTTATCTCTTGTAAACCCGAACGACCTTGGGAGAGATTGGGAAGGGCGTCTTGCCTAGACCGACCAAAAGCTCTTTTCCATCTAGAGTTTCCAGACTCTTGATGGTATTGGTGCTCGGGAAGAAGTACCTTTGGTGCATGCCTTGTGAGCATGAAGCGTGCGGCTGTGTGTACCCACGTTTGTGATGAATTGATGTTGTTAGCCTCATGCGGTTGTTTAGGCGGTTGTGGGGAACTTTCGGGTGAACCCAACCAACATCATGTGCACACCTAGGTTCCCTTCTCTTTGATGCTCAACCTAGAAGATTGATTGTGCTTGAACCCTCACCTTGTGTAGTTGCACTTTCGTTATATTAGTACTTGTGCTAGTATGGCTGCTTGCAGGGTAGAAGCTCTGCCACCCCGGGAAAGGGGTGGGGTCATTATAATTTGGTCAGCTTTGCTGACCGTTACCTTGTTTGTCACCGCTTGGTGGAATGTTCTTATGCAGGTGCAGGTGAGCCTAGCAGAAAATAGCGGGCGGTGGCCCTTATGCTGAGTTGGCCCTCGAAGGCCAGCCTCTTTTCTGGTTTCCTTGTATTGCTGGCCTGCGTGCCGATGTATGTTTGGAGTTTTTATCACATTTGGTAAATGTAAGGCCTTAAGGCCGTAACTCTATATTATGGTTTCATTCCTATGATAGTGGACAGTTCTAATTGAAATGTTTTAATCAAATGCTTCCGCTTACGTTTTGTACTCTTGTGTAGTTGTATTCTTTTCTGTTTATCACCTTTTAACTCCTAGCTAGTGTGGTTTGTATGCCGTGGGGTCCCTGCCGGACCCGCTGTTATACTTTTCGTACTAGCAGGGTGTTACATATGGTACCCTTGGAGTAATGATTTTGAGCTGACAGAAACTTCAGATGCAGACTTTATAGGATGCAAGGAAGATAGGAAAAGCACCTCATGGACATGCCAATTCCTGGGGAGAAGGCTAATTTCATGGAGCAGCAAAAAAGCAAACTAGTGTGGCTATCTCAATATCTGAATCATAATATATCACTACTGGAAGGTGTTGTGCCCAATTGCTTTGGTTACAACATCAACTACAGGATTACAACATCCAGCTAAGTAAAACTCCATTATTCTGTGATTCATCAAGTGCAATCTCAAGTGCTAAAAATCTTGTGTCATACAGCAGGACCAAGCACATTGAGATTAGATATCACTTCATCAGAGAGCATATTGAGAAAGAAGATATTTGTCTTGAGTTTGTCCCCACTAAAAAACAAGCGACGACCTCCAGCTTGAGATCGACGAACTCCAGATTGTGTTCGACGAAATTTGTTCAGATCGACGAAATTTCTATTCAGTTCAGTATTTCAGAAGGATTATTTTTATTTCATTCTCTGAACTCAGATCTTCTTTCAGCAACGGCTCTATTCTTCCAGATAAGTCAAGGATATTATATTTCCTTTTATTTATTCTCTTATTTTGAAAAGAGGTCATTGACCTATTTTGGAAAAGGACACTTTCATGGAAAAGGAAAAGAAATAAAGCGTATCAGATTTGCAGTTCCCAGGATATCTCTTCTGAATATTTTATTCCTTAAATTAAGGGATTTGAATTTCAAATCAGTTAGAGATTTCAAAAAGAAATAAGGAAGAAGATTTTTACAGGACATTAACACATTACAGAATAACAGTACAGGAAAAAGAAAAGGAAGAGGAATACAGTCGAGAGGAAGAAGATAGAAAAATACAGAAAAAGAATTTACAGATCTTCATCTTCCTCAAGAAGCACCTTTCATTCTCTGAGAACATCAACACCTTCTCTCAGATCTCTACTGCTAGATCAGATCTTCAAGAGCAACAACAAATCTGAGAAACTTCTGTCTCTCAGATTCATCAGCTATCCAGGAAGATATTTGTTTCAAGTGAAAGCTCCATCCTCAAACTGTCAAGAATTTCAATCAGATAGGGGGAGCTTTAGATAAACACATTCCACTAGTCTTCTCTCAGATTATTGATAGAGAAGAATACCTTAACCATCTTTATCCCATTCTGTATAGGGTTATAACTCCCTTCAAAAGTTAACCCCTTGGTGGCAGGGCACCTGAACAAAAACCTGTAGTTTGGTTAGAGTACCAGATCAAAAGGTCAAGTCGTGTTTTGGGCACCTGATCAAAACCCCATTGGTGATAGGGCACCTAATCAAAAACCTAGTTAAATCCTACCAAGGGTGGTAGAAGAGTAGACGTACCCAGGTTTATTGGGGAACTACTATAAAACCTGTGTGTCCTATGTGTTGTGTTTATTTTGTTGTGTTGTGTTGTGTGCTGTGTTTCTTTATTTTGTTTTTATAACTCACTCTGCAATACACATATAAGTATCACTATTTTAATTCCGCTATAAAATTAAGTGAATTTTTTTTTAATACTCTATTCACCCCCCCCCCCCCCCCCCCCCCTCTAGAGTAAATCTAAGATCTAACCTCACTTTCAGTTGGTATCAGATGTTGGTTGATTCTTTACAGGCTAACACCTGAATCCAAAGATCAATTAGATCTTAAATTTTTTCTAGAGTTTTTATTTTTGCTAAAAATCCATGGAACAGAACAAAGAATATTCAAGCACAAGACCTCATATATGCAATCTAAATAAGTTTGCACTATGGAAGGCAAGGATCAGATTGCATATGAATTCTATTGACAAAGATATTTTTAATGTGATTTTGACAGGACCTCCTACACCTACAGCAACAACAAGTGTTGAAGCACCAACAACAAACAATGTTGTTCCACCACCTGAGTGGACAGATGCTCAAAAGAAGCAGAGAAGTGCAGATGCCAAGGCAATGAATATTTTGGCACAAATAATGTCTGATGACATTTTCCAAAAAGTTGTGGAATGCACTTTAGCAAGGGAAATCTGGATATCACTCAACAATATGGTTGAAGGATCAGCAGATGAAAGAAAAGATAAAAGATCCCACCTTATTTCTCAGTATGAAAACTTCAAGAAAGGAGAAACTGAGACAGTGGCTGATATGTACAATAGACTCAGCCTCATAATCAATGAGCTGAAAACTTTAGACAAAGTGATCTCTATCACAGAAGTGAATGATAAGATACTTATATGCTTCCCCAACACATGGGACTCTAGGATCTAGCCAATCAAGGAAGCCAGAAACTTTAATGAGATCTCCACTGAGAGCTTGTTAGGCAAACTTAAATCATATGAGCAGCTTATCAAAACTAAAGAAGCTGAACAATCTTCCTCACCAGCATCCAAAAAGAAAAGAGCATTGCTTTCCAAGCAACTGAAGAAGAAGATAAAGCTCCAAGAGATGTGGAATTCATGAGCCTTCTAGCCAAAAGGTTCTACAAGATGGCTAGAAAGGATTTCAGAAAGAAGGATTCAAAATCCAGAGAAAAGCCAAGGTATGACAAATCTAATTCTAAGGAAATAATTGGTTTTGGTTGTAGGAAACCTGGACACATTCTACCAGAGTGTCCAGAGAATCAAAAGAAGGAAAAGAGAAAAGACAAAGAAGAGAAACGGCACTCCAGCAAGCCTTCCTCCCACAAACACAAACACAAGGGAAGAGGCTTTGTAGCAGAAACATGGAGTGAAACTGATTCGGAGACTTCATCCAGTTCTTCTGAAGATGAAGAAGAATCAAAGGAAAAAGACCAATGCTTGATGGCTATTTATGACTCAAGTAGTGAGTCAGAAAATGCATCTTCATCCAGCTCCAGTGATGATGAGGATGATGAAGAAGAAAGAAGCTTCTGCATGATGGCTATCAATGCCACAGCAAACAACTCAGATGAATCAGAGTCTGACAATGCTGCTGCTCAGGTAATCTCAAACTTTGATTTTAATTCAATTGAATTCAAAGATGAATTCAAAGTTCTTTGCTTAGATTTAATCAAATATGAGAAAGAGATAATCTCTCTCAGAAATCAGTTGGCTGAAATGAACCAACTAAGTGAAGAAAATGTCAATCTTAAGAAAGATTTGGCTGCCTCCAGAGAACACATTATTCTCATTGAGAACAAGTTGTCTGAAGCTAAGAAGTTTGAAGAATCCCTCAATGGGAGAAGTATCAAACTGATGGACATCACAAGCATAGTGAATGCCAGACTTAGTGGCAAACTGGGCTTGGGTGCATCATCAAGTGAGCCACCTCTTATTAAGAAGAACATACTTTCTACACCAGTAAAGTTCATCTCTGCCAAGAGCAAAGAGGTAGTAGAAGTAAATAAAAACATTTCAAGCAAGGATGTTAAGAATAAAGGAATTCAGCAAAATTCGTCGAACAGAGCTCGACGAAATGAATTCACTTCGTCGAACAGAGATCGACGAACTCTGAAGACAGATATTCAGTATAGTTATTATTCGAACGGTGCTCGATGAAAGCACTTTACTTCATCGAACGGCGATCGATGAACTCACCTGAATTCGTCGAGCGGAAAACATACTAAAAATCTAAAGAATTTTTATTCTTCACATACTAAGAATCCTTTCACTGAGTAGATAATTCTTCCAAGGAGATGTCATCCACAAAGTTATAAGGATCAGCCTGAGATGTCTTTCATTTCTGATTTTTGTGGAAAAACAAAAGGACCCAAGGTAGTCTGGGTCAAGAACAACTAGAATGTTTTCTGTTTTGCAGGTACAAGGCTATCCAAGCAAAAATGAACAATGGTATTTGGATAGTGGATGTTCAAAGCACATGATAGGAAACAAGGCCAACCTAAGCAACTACAAGGCAAGGCTTGGACCCAAAGTGATCTTTGGAGACTCCAACAGTGGACAAACCAAAGGATAGGGGAAGATCAAAGTTGGAGCAGTTACCTTCAAGGAGGTAGCTTATGTCAAAGGTCTCAAGCACAACCTCATCAGCATAAGTCAGTTATGTGATGAAGGTTATCAGGTAACTTTTAACCACTCCTTATGTCTTATTACCAATAATAACAACATAAATGTGTTATCTGGTATTAGACATGGAAACATTTATTTAGTCAATTTTGACTCTACCAACTCAGATATTTGCTTATTTAATTCTATAAGTAAAACAAATGAATTATGGCATAAAAGGCTAGGGAATTTTAACCTTAGAACTATATCTAAGCTCTCTAAGGACAATCTTGTAAGAGGACTGCCTTCTGGTTCATACAAGAAGGAAAGACTCTGCAGGGCTTGTCAATTAGGTAAGCAAACCAAGCGTAGTTTTAAATCATTATCCAAGAGTGATTCACCTAGGATTTTGTACTTACTGCATTTGGATCTCTTTGGACCCACTGCAATACAAAGTCTAGGAGGGAAGCATTATTCTCTAATTATTGTAGATGAATTCTCAAGATTCACTTGGGTGTTCTTTCTTAGGAACAAGTCTGACACCTTCAATGTTCTGACAGACTTTCTCAGGTCCATCAAGATTGAGTACTCTACTCTAGTTGCATTGATCAGAAGTGATCATGGCACTGAGTTTGAATCTCTTCTGATGAGAGAATTCTGTGGAAAAGAAGGAATCAAGCAGTGTTTCTCTGCTCCTAAAACTCCTCAACAAAATAGGGTAGCTGAAAGGAAAAATAGAACACTTATTGAATCAGCAACTACATTGCTTGCTGATGCTCACTTGCCAATATCTTTTTGGGCAGAGGCAGTGAACACAGCAAATTATGTGTTGAACAGAAGCCTGATACATAAGCTTAAGGGTAAAACTCCCTATGAATTACTTAAGAATAAAAAGCCTAAGGTTAACTATTTTAAGATATTTGGATGTAAATGCTATGTGCATAACAATGCTAAGAAGTATTTAAGGAAATTTGAATCAAAATCTGCTGAAGGTATATTCCTTGGATATTCTCTTTCTAGTAAAGCATACAGAGTTTACAACAAATCTACTCTTAAGATAGAAGAGTCCATGCATGTATCTTTTGATGAAACTAACATGTTAATTGAGGAGAGGAATACCACCTCTACCAAACATACTTTACAGGTACTAGCTCTATGTGAAGAGCTTAATGGATTAGATCTACAGAATAAAGATTCTCTACTTCCATCAAATGAAATAATTGAAGACAGTAAAGAAGAGGATAATCCAGATCTTGCTAACAATTCAAATCAAGTGACAGCTGATCAAATTCCTCAAGTGGAAACTATTGCTGAACCAACTCCAACTGTTGACCACATCACGGTTAGAGATTATCCAATATCCCAAATCATTGGAGATATTTCTCTAGATATTCAAACAAGGCATCAACTACACCAAAATCAGATGCACACTTGTTTCCTATCACAAGTTGAACCTCAATCCATAAAAGATGCAGAACAAGATCCAAACTGGATTCTTGCAATGCAAGAGGAGCTCAACCAATTTGAAAGGAACAAGGTTTGGGATTTGGTTCCAAGACCAAAAGGCCATCCAGTCATTGGAACCAAGTGGGTCTTCAGGAACAAGCTAGATGATCAAGGCAACATAGTCAGAAACAAACCAAGATTGGTAGCCCAAGGATATTCACAGGAAGAAGGAATTGACTATGATCAGACCTTTGCTCCTGTTGCAAGACTTGAAGATATAAGGATTTTTCTTGCCATAAGGATTTTTCAAGAAATTCAAAGTATACCAGATGGATGTGAAGAGTGCATTCTTGAATGGAGACATCAAAGAAGAAGTCTATGTGGAACAACCACCAGGTTTCATCTCTCCAACTCACTCCTCTTATGACTTTAAGCTTAATAAAGCTCTCTATGGTCTCAAGCAAGCTCCCAGAGCATTGTATGAGACCTTAGCTAATTTTCTTTTGGAGAACAATTTCTATAGAGGCATAGTTAATAAAACCTTAATTTTCAGGATACATAAAAATCAAACTTTACTAGTTCAAATATATGTAGATGATATCAAATTTGGCTCTACTGATTCAAATCTATGCAAAAGGTTCTCTAACCTAATGCAATCTAAATTTGAAATGAGTAGTATGGGTGAGTTATCATACTTCCTTGGTCTTCAAGTGAAGCAAACTCCAAATGGCATATTCATATCACAATCCAAGTATGCTAAGGAATTAGTGAAAAGGTTTGGTATGTCTGATGCATCCACCATGAAAACACCCATGCCCTCAAATGTTGTTGTAGATAATGATGAATCAGGGAAACCTGTTGATCAGAAAGTATATAGAGCAATTGTTGGCTCATTACTTTATTTAACAGAAATATGCCTGATATAATGTTTGATACCTGTATTTGTGTTAGGTTCCAAGTTAACCCCAAAGAATCTCACCAAATTTTATTAAAAAGAATTTTGAGATATATAAAGGGTTGTCCAAATCTAGGACTCTGGTATCCAACAACATCAGAATTTGAATTAACTGGATTCTCAGATTCTGATTATGCTGGATGCAGAGTAGAGAGGAAAAGCACATCAAGAAATTATCAGTTTCTTGGTGATATGCTTGTGTCTTGGTTTTGTAAGAAACAAACATCTGTGTCTACATCAACAGCTGAAGCTGAATATATAGATGCAGGCAGTTGCTGCTCACAGATATTATGGATACAAAATCAGCTCCTAGACTATGGTATCAATCTAAATAATTCAATAATATTTTGTGACAATACTAGTGCAATATCTATAACACAAAATCCAGTTCTCCATAGTAGGACTAAACACATAGAAATTAGGCACCACTTTATCATAGATAATGTTGATAAAAATAAAATTTGCCTTCAATTCATTTCTACTGATTTGCAAAGGGCTGATATTTTCACTAAGCCATTGGATGAAAAGAAACATATCTTCTTTATAAATCAGCTAGGCATGATAGATGGAGATTCAATCAATTAAAAATTAAATTTTCTACTTATCCCATCTCCTCATCGAACTGAGATCGACGAAATCTAGTCGTTCGTCGAACGGAGATCGGCGAAGTCATCTAGATCGTCGAACTGAGATCGACGAAAATTTATTTTTCGTCGAACGCAGTTTTGATGAAGCTTTTGTTTCTGATCTTAATCAAATCTTTTATCTCATTTTAACTGATTGCCTACAGAAACTGCTTCTCTTTCCAGATCCTTTGCACTTGATCTCTATTTTATATTGCAGGAACAACAGCAATATTTCTTCAAAAAGATTGCATCCTTCCCTACCTCCTCATATGTCCCTTCTTCTAGGGGCCTAGCTTCAGGCCTTCCTGAAACTAGGCAGGGGGAGATGTCTTGAAGAAGCTCCTTTTTGTTAGGGGGAGATACTTTCCTTTTGACAGGGGGAAATGTTTTGAAGAAACTCCTTTATGATAGGGGGAGATGTTTTAAGAAGATGCTCAAGTTTCAAGAGGAAATGATGTATGAAAAATGATTTGCTTTTTGATTCAGAAATTCAGATATAGCAGATTCAAATGCAGATTGGTAGCAAAGCAGATTAAGAAATAATTTTTGTTAGAGCAGATTCATTTCAGATCAACAAATTCAGAAAACTGAAAAATGCAGATTCAAAACTATTGTTTGATATAGCAAATACAGCTCAGATAATCAAATTCAGAAAGCTGAAGGCAATGTCAAAATTCAGAGAAAGACAAAAGGTTCTATTTATTTGTTTTTATTAATTTTGTTTTCAATGTAAAAATTTTCAAAACTCAGATTATAATATTTTATATCTGCTGAAATATTTAAAATCTATCAGATATATATGCTCTATTGTTTTGTTGTTTGTTTTATTATTCAATTTTTGTCAAATAGTATCCTAACCCAAATAGGGGGAGATTGTTGGAAAAACCCTATTACTAATTTGGGCTAGGATCACTATCTGTTTATTAGGACTAAGTTGACTCCAATGTATAGTTTAAAGGGTCAAGGTTTTAGGCTGTTAGAACTAAGGAAAAGATTAGTTTTTCTGCGTTCGACAAACTCCATACTGCGTTCGACGAACTCAATCATGCGTTCGACGAATGGCATGCTCCTACGTTCGACGAACTTGCCAAGGTTCTGTGTTCGACAAACTCATTCTACGTTCGACAAACTCCTCTCTGCGTTCGACGAAATGCTCTCAGCGGTCGACGAAACCTTGTCTCAGCGGTTGATGAACCTCAGTCTCAGCGGGTGACCAAGTCTCAGCGGTTGACCAAGTCTCAGCGGTTGACCAAGCCTCAGCGGTCGACGAATTGATTCAGATCGACGAAAGACCTTCTCAGCTCAACGAATTCAATATTCCAGCTAGCTTATCAGATATTATCTTTTAGTCCGACGACCTCCAGCTTGAGATCGACGAACTCCAGATTATGTTCGACAAAATTTGTTCAAATCGACGAAATTTCTATTCAGTTCAGTATTTCAGAAGGATTATTTTTATTTCATTCTCTGAACTCAGATCTTCTTTCAGCAACGGCTCTATTCTTCCAGATAAGTCAAGGATATTATATTTCCTTTTATTTATTCTCTTATTTTGAAAAGAGGCCGTTGACATATTTTGGAAAAGGACACTTTCATGGAAAAGGAAAAGAAATAAAGCATATCAAATTTGCAGTTCCCAGGATATCTCTTCTGAATATTTTATTCCTTAAATTAAGGGATTTGAATTTCAAATCAGTTAGTGATTTCAAAAAGAAATAAGGAAGAAGATTTTTACAGGACATTAACACATTACAGAATAACAGTACAGGAAAAAGAAAAGGAAGAGGAATACAGTCGAGAGGAAGAAGATGAAAAAATATAAGAAAAAGCATTTACAGATCTTCATCTTCCTCAAGCAGCGCCTTTCATTCACTGAGAACATCAACACCTTCTCTCAGATCTCTGCTGCTGGATCAGATCTTCAAGAGCAACAATAAATCTGAGAAACTTCTGTCTCTCAGATTCATCAGCTATGAAGGAAGATATCTGTTTCAAGTGAAAGCTCCATCCTCAAACTGTCAAGAATTTCAATCAGACATGGGGAGCTTTATATCAACACATTCCACTAGTCTTCTCTCAAATTATTGACAGAGAAGAACACATTAACCATCTTTATCCCATTCTGTACAGGGCTATAACTCCCTTCAAAAGTTAACCCCTTGGTGGCAGGGCACCTGAATAAAAACCTGTAGTTTGGTTAGAGCATCTGATCAAAAGCTCAAGTGGTGTTTTGGGCACCTGATCAAAACCCCATTGGTGATAGGGCACCTGATCAAAAACCTAGTGGAATCCCACCAAGGGTGGTAGAAGAGTAGACGTACCCAAGTTTATTGGTGAACTACTATAAAATCCTTGTGTCCTCTGTGTTGTGTTTATTTTGTTGTGTTGTGCTGTGTGCTGTGTTTCTTTATTTTGTTTTTATAACTCACTCTGCAATACACATATAAGTATCACTATTTTAATTCCGCTATAAAATTAAGTGAAAATTTTTTTAATACTCTATTCACCCCCCCCCCCCCTCTAGAGTAAATCTAAGATCTAACCTCACTTTCATCCTATCTGTCAAATTATCTACCATAATTCAGTTGTACAAATTATTTGTTATATTATTTGTTAAATTGTCTGTCTACAACTTTTTTTTTTCATGCCTGGGTTCTACAAATTATTTATTATACAAATATAATGTTGTGCAAATTAGTAGATATTAGGCACTCAGCAAAGTTTGTAGGAAATAGCCTAAAAGGAAGAATATAGGCTTGATGGGGAAACACATAAACAAATTTCCATATACAAGGAAAGATATCGAAACACAATATTAAAAGATATTCTCAAATATATTACTTAATAAGGTACGCGCGTATTCAACTTCCTTTTTCTATAAATAAATCAGAAATTACGGAAAACATTAAGATAAATAGGTTGTAAAAACCCTCAAAGTCGGCACTGAGTCTTTCACACTCTCTCTTCTGTAAAAGCTTTCTCCTCCTTCTCTCCAATAACCTTCTGCATTCTTCAGACAAAATCAACAACGGCAGTGAAGTAGTGTGGGGCGGCTTCAAAAATTGTCCAGAAGAGATACAGGATGTCATATTCCTTCTCCATGTAGTAGGGCTTGAAACACTATTATCTGAACCGACAAGGATCGTACCATAATGTGTAGAAGAGTTCTTCAAAGGAGCAAAGGTCAGTGCATCAGGGAAAACAATAAAACAACTATCATTGGGAATAATCTGAGAATTACCCCCAGAAGCTTGAGTCGACTGCTTGACCTACCAACCCTCTCTGAAGGAGAAGAAGATGATTAACTTTCTAGCGTAGATCATGAAGCAGCACTAGAATGGTGTGACTATTCAGCAACAGAATATGGTTCTCAGGAAAGGAGCAACATGAACCCTCCAGGAAAGTTATTAGCAGACATTGTGGGCAAGGTATTCTTATGCAAACCAGGCTCATATGACAGAATCTCAAAAGAATTGTTCAATCTTATGACTGCAATTATTATCACCAAGAAGATTAACTGGAGTCAGCTCATCTTCAGGAAATTAAAGGGTTGCTTAATAGCCCCAAACATGGGGAGAATTGTCTCTGTTGGAGTTACCATTGTGATCTAGAAGTGGTCAAACATGTAATCTCACTGCCAACGCGATATGAGCCTATAGGGTCGCACATAAGAGCATGTGGAGAAGTTGGTAGATTGACTGTGTTGGTAAATGTTACCAATCACCATATATAGAATGGGGAAATCCAGCAGGTTGTTGCTGTCTGAATTCGTCGGGTTTACACAGATAGAATTCGTCGGATTCGTCGGGATTCGTCGGGATTCGTCGGATTGTCTCGTGAACACTCGACGAATTATTACAGAAACCCTTCATTCGGCAAAATGTTGTCGTCTGTCTGGATTCGTCGGGATTCGTCGGGTTGTCCTATGAAGACTCGACGAATTGTTACAGAGATCATTTTCTCGGCAAATGTTGCCGTCTGATCTGATTCGTCGGATTCGTCGGATTGTCCCGTGAAATCTCGACGAATGATCTTCCGTGGAATTCCGACGAATTGTAACAGAAGCCCTTATTCTGCTGTGTGGTCTGCGGATAGCGATTCTTCTAGAAGCTGTTTATCCTTTGGGTATAAATAGGACTTCTTTTAGGGTTCTCATAACTAACTAAATAGAAGCCGACGGAAGGAGTTCCGCTCTCGCCTCACGAACCCTAGCCGACGGAAGTGTTCCGCCGTCTCTGAATCGCGTCCGCTGACCTCCTCTCCGGCGATCGTCGCCATGTGTGTTCTTCCTGGAGCGAACCTAGCAGTTCGTGGAAGTTCAAGGTGCAGTCATTCTTCTCCCGGCTCGTGTGGATCACTGTAGAGACGTAGACATTATTCTACGTGAGGACTCGCATAGCCAACGACAGGAATCAACTCGTGGAGCATCCAGGTTGGATTTGATCCAATCCCGCAAAGGTAATTTCATACCTAGCATTTTGTTAACTTCTTGATTCAACATTCATGGCCGATCCAAAGTCTTTTTGGGTTGTTTCTCTTCATTTCCGCTGCGCCTGCATTTGATGTATGGTTCTAGAAAAACTCAACAGTGGTATCAGAGCGAGGTTATGGTCATGAATGTTGTTTCAGAAGTTAGGTTATTCCAGTACGTGCAAATCTAGGTATTTGGAAGCGTTCTAAATGTCAAGATTTCTTCTTGGAATATCACATTTGATGTGATTTTGTGTGGTTTCTGGTGGTGGGATTTCAAAATTTTGGTCGGGGCTCTGCCCCTTGACCCCGCTCGCTGATCGGTCAGCGAGACCACCGCCAGGGGCACTGCCCCTTGGACCCCGTTAGGGGCTCTGCCCCTAAGACCCCACCAGGAACGTCTGGGATTTCGTGGTAATTTCTAATTGATAGAAATTGTTGTCTCCTTAGCAGTAACCGTCCCTCAAGTGGTTAATGAAACCTTGTATTGTTTTGGATTTTGAATCCAACAATGAGAGACGAGCTTGTCTACTGCTTTAAGTCGAGTTGTCTTTGCATTTGTCCAATGCATGTAAATCTGAAGATTTGGAAGAGTTCTAAATGTCCAGATTTAGCCCTTTCGTCTATCAAAGGTTGATAGTCTTATGTAGTGCACATAAGGGATGCATGTGGATTTTAGAAAGCTTGTTTTTCTGTGGATGTGCACATTGATCAAATGTTGATCATGGTTAAGTGTTAACCTATTATTAAAAATTAAAATCCCTTCATCAAATATTAAGTGTTCGGATGCCTTCCGATGGATGACACTCTTCCTGCCTCGATCGATGAAGTGTGGGCTTGCCAAAGCAAGGTGCATTAATCTATCTTGGTAAGGGTGCGAGCGGATAATTGTGATATCCCACTGTCGACATCGGGTCTAACTTAACTAGGTGACCTCAAAGGTTGAGTGCCTAGAGGCATAGGGTTGGCATGCTCCATATGATGGATGCGAATAAGGAGTTATTCACCAGCCATACAAGAGTTGCATGAGGATGCAATTGGCAAGTGTTGCCTACCTAAATAACCGCATTATGAGAGGAACGCCAAAGCGGACTCGTGGTGTTGGTGAAATACGGATCTTGTCCACTAAGAGAGTAGCTCGCATGGACTCTCCGAATTGATAGTGAGGGCTATCAATTTGAATAAAATAGTGGGAGTATTTAATTAAAGTCCAAATTAAAATAAATTGTATTTTGAAATTAAGGTGCTGATTAAATTCTGCATGAATTCTTGTAGAATTCCATGGCAAGTGGTTCACATTCCACCTTGTCCCTGAGAGCTATCCTTGAGAAGGACAAGCTAAGTGGGACGAATTACATGGACTGGTATAGGAACTTGAGAATTGTTCTCAGACAAGAGCGAAAGCTCTACGTCTTGGAAGAAGAAGCCCCCGAGGTGCCGACCGGGAACTCGTCCCGTGTTGATAAGGATGCTTATAAGAAGTATACCGATGACGCCTTAGACATCGAGTGCCTTATGCTTGCCACCATGAACTCTGAGCTTCAGAAGCAACACGAGAACATGGGGTGCAAGGAGATTGACGAGCACCTAAAGAAAATGTTTCAAGGGCAAGCTCGTCAAGAGAGGTTCGATGTCACGAAGGCCTTATTTCAGTGCAAAATGGGAGCTCGAGACTCGGTTGGTACTCACGTACTCAAGATGATTGGGTATATAGAGAACCTGGAGAGACTGGGTTTTCCTCTGGGTCAAGAGTTGGCCACAGATCTTATCCTGCAATCGTTGCCGGATAATTATGAGCAGTTCGTCTTGAACTATAACATGAATGAAATAGACAAGACACTGCCCGAGCTCCTAGGCATGTTGCGAACTGCCGAGATAAACATGAAGAAGGCCAAGCCTGCTAGTCCCATATTGATGGTACATAAAGGCAAGGGTAAGGCCAAGGGCTTCAAGAAGACGAAGGTGGGACCTAAGTCACATCTTGAGCCCAAATCTTCTGCGCTGAAAAAGACGAGCACCGTGAAGGAAGGGAAATGCCACCACTGTGGCAAGGCTGGTCATTGGAGGAGGAATTGTCCTTCGTACATTGACGGTCTGCATAAAATGAAGGGAGGTATGACTTCCGCTTCGGATATTTATGTTATAGAGATAAACCTTTCTGCTCCTTCATCTTGGGTATTGGATACCGGATGTGGTTCTCACATTTGTACAAATGTGCAGGAACTGGGAAGGAGGAGATTGCTGAGTAAAGGAGAGGTGGACCTGCGTGTCGGCAATGGAGCAAGAGTTGCTGCTGTAGCCGTAGGGGTTTACCGTCTTTCTTTGCCCAGTGGGCTTGTAATAGAACTTAATAATTGTTATTTTGTTCCGGCCATAACTAGAAACATTATATCCATTTCATGCTTAGACATGATTGGATTTTCTTTTATAATTAAGAACAATTGTTGTTCTATATTTAAGAATGATGTTTGTTATGCTGTAGCTCAATTGTTTAATGGTCTTTATGTTTTGAACCTGGACCATCCGATCTATAATGTAGATAATAATAAAAGACTAAGAACAAATGACTCAAATCCTACATATCTCTGGCATTGTCGTTTGGGTCATATAAACGAGAAGCGCATATCCAAGCTCCATAAAGATGGAATATTGGACTCATTTCATTATGAATCATTTGAGCGATGCAAGTCTTGTTTGTTAGGCAAGATGACTAAAGCCCCTTTCACTGGTTATACTGAGAGGGCTGAGGATCTCTTGGGTGTTGTACATAGTGATGTATGCGGACCCATGAGTTCTATGGCTAGAGGTGGGTATTTCTACTTCGTTACATTTACTGATGATTTCAGTAGATACGGATACGTGTATCTTATGAAGTGCAAATCCGAAACCTTTGAAAAGTTCAAAGATTTTAAGAATGAAGTGGAGAACCAATTGGGTAAAAAGGTTAAAGCACTCCGATCTGATCGAGGTGGCGAATACCTGAGTCATGAGTTCCGTGATCATCTGAAAGAGTGTGGTATTGTATCACAGCTCACTCCACCTAGGACACCGCAGCATAATGGTGTGTCTGAGAGGAGAAATCGTACTCTGTTAGACATGGTACGGTCGATGATGAGTCATGCAGACTTGCCTGTTTCCTTTTGGGGTTTTACTTTAGAGACTGCTGCAATGACACTGAATCGCGCTCCGACGAAAACGGTTCTAAAGACACCATATGAGATATGGACTGGGAAGCGTCATAGTATGTCGTTCATTAAAATTTGGGGCTGTGAGGCATACGTACGACGTCAAATGCCTGACAAGCTGGAACCCAAATCGGATAAGTGTTATCTGGTGGGATATCCTAAGGAAACGAAAGGATATTACTTTTACCTACCGTCTGAGGGCAAAGTGTTTGTCGCAAGGACGGGTGTCTTCGTGGAGAAAGAGTTCTTATCAAGAAAGACGCAAAAGGTAGAACTTGAAGAGGTTCAAGAACCACAAGTAGTGAATGAACCAGAGTTGGATTCTGAGCCAGGACTACAAGATGTTGTAGCTAGAGAACCTGCTCACGAAACACAAGTCCTACGTAGATCTGGTAGACCAAGATTTGAGCCTGAGAGATATGGATTTCTCGTGTCTCAAATAGGTAATGTGTTGCTTATGGATCATGATGATGAACCAGCGACCTACCAAGAGGCTATGAATGGACCGGACTCCGACAAATGGCTTGAGGCTATGAAATCCGAAATGGACTCCATGTATACAAACCAAGTTTGGAACTTGGTGGAACCACCTGAAGGGGTACGACCCATAGGGTGCAAGTGGGTCTTCAAGAAGAAGACTGACATGGATGGGAATGTACAGACATTCAAAGGGCGACTGGTGGCTAAGGGTTTCAAGCAAATTCATGGTGTTGACTATGATGAGACCTTTTCCCCTGTTGCCATGGTAAAGTCCATTAGGATATTGCTTGCTATTGCTGCGTATTATGACTACGAGATCTGGCAGATGGATGTCAAAACGGCTTTCCTAAATGGAAACCTCCTTGAGGAAGTGTACATGACACAACCCGAGGGTTTTGTATCCCCAAATGAAGCCACTAAAATATGCAAGTTGAATAAGTCCATCTATGGATTGAAACAAGCCTCTAGAAGTTGGAATCTTCATTTTGATGAGAAGATCAAAGAGTTTGGTTTTGTCAAGAATGAAGATGAACCGTGTGTTTACAAGCGAATCAGTGGGAGCATTGTTGTCTTCCTGATATTGTATGTAGATGACATACTGTTGATCGGGAATGACATACCTACCCTGAAAGTTGTTAAGAACAACCTAGGGAACTGCTTTTCTATGAAGGACTTGGGTGAAGCGACTTACATACTCGGTATTAAGATCTATAGAGATAGATCGAAGAAGTTGCTGGGTTTGACCCAGAGTACGTACATTGACAAGGTGTTGAAGCGGTTCAACATGCTTGAGTCCAAGAAAGGATTTTTGCCCATGTCTCATGGTGTGAATCTCTCTAAGGACCAGTGTCCAAAATCTTGCGAAGATAAGGACCGCATGAAGTCGATTCCATATGCTTCAGCAATTGGGTCAATCATGTATGCAATGTTATGTACTCGACCCGATGTCTCTTTTGCTTTGAGCATGACTAGCAGGTATCAGTCTAATCCCGGTGAATGTCACTGGATAGCCGTAAAGAATATCCTGAAGTACTTGAGAAGGATTAAGGATGTATTCTTGGTGTATGGTGGAAAGGAAGAGCTCGTTGTAAGTGGTTACACGGATGCCAGCTTCCAAACTGATAGGGATGATTCAAAGTCTCAGTCAGGGTTTGTGTTTTGCCTGAATGGAGGAGCTGTGAGCTGGAAGAGTTCCAAGCAAGAGACAGTTGCTGATTCTACAACTGAGGCCGAGTATATCGCTGAAGCTAATGCAGCGAAGGAGGCTGTATGGATTAGGAAATTCATCGGCGAGCTAGATGTAGTTCCTAGCATTGTTGGTCCCGTAGTTCTCTACTGTGATAACAATGGTGCAATTGCACAATCTAAGGAACCTAGATCCCATCAGCGCTCCAAGCACATACTTCGGCAGTTCCATCTTATTCGTGAGATTGTCGAACGAGGAGATGTGAACATTTGCAGAGTGCCGACTGAGGAGAATATTGCAGATCCACTGACAAAGCCTCTCGCGCAGAGAAAGCATGATGGTCATACTAGATCAATGGGTATATGATACCTGAGTGATCAACTCTAGTGGGAGTCTTGTGGGTTGCATGTAAAATAAATATTCTGTTGGCTGTTTATTATTTATTCATATGATGAATTGTGTACCAATTATTTCTTTTTACAATTAATGGCAAGTTCTTTTATTACGATATACTGTTTCTATATGATAGAATAAAATTCGTGATAAATACCCTTAGAATGTTCGCTTCCATAGGACATCAAGTACGTGACTTGAATGTGAGAGCCTATGATTTCGAAGCTTCATTCTTAAAAGGTCCCTGGTCGAGGTATCATCGTAGAAGCTAAGGGTGATGATGATACATTAAGACTAGCATGTGTGTTGACTGATGACCGGTTCTCACAGGTCATGATATTGTGATATCAAGTCATCACGTGGGTACTTGTTAGTGAACAAGTTGTACTGGACAGACCCAACCTGAGACTACTTTGTGGATTGTTACTTAAAAGTGTCACAAGTAGGTCTCATTTGACAATGGTGTTGTGGTCCTTTGACCTGAAGTCACAGCATTCATCGAGTGAGGAAGAGCGTGCTTTGATGTCATCTAAAGTCTTCCTTGAAGAAGGTTGATGATAAGGGTGGTCATTGGGTACGTTACGAATCATTTGGGTGTTTGGGTGTGAGCAGATATGGGATTTGTCCTCCTATATAACAGGAGTTGCATCCATGGGCCCCTTGATGGAATTGGACTGAGAAATGCATGGCCATGCTTGGTAGAGTCAATATGTGATATTGAGCTCACCATTCTCTGGAAGTCCGTTCTAGATCAAGAAACTTGGATTGAGCTATTATGAGGGTGACACGGTCCATGCCTCTAGTTCTTTCCGGATGTAAGGGACAAAGGGACAAAGACAACACTGGAACATTGGTCATAAAGGCTTATGAGTTATGAACTCTTATTGCTTGGGGAGCAATGATGCATTGCTAGATGCCGCTCATTGTTTGTGAGGTTTTTGGTTTGATACTTTCAAGATCAAGTGGGAGACTGTTGGAGTTACCATTGTGATCTAGAAGTGGTCAAACATGTAATCTCACTGCCAACGCGATATGAGCCTACAGGGTCGCACATAAGAGCATGTGGAGAAGTTGGTAGATTGACTGTGTTGGTAAATGTTACCAATCACCATATATAGAATGGGGAAATCCAGCAGGTTGTTGCTGTCTGAATTCGTCGGGTTTACACGGATAGAATTCGTCGGATTCGTCGGGATTCGTCGGATTGTCCCGTGAACACTCGACGAATTATTACAGAAACCCTTCATTCGGCAAAATGTTGTCGTCTGTCTGGATTCGTCGGGATTCGTCGGGTTGTCCCGTGAAGACTCGACGAATTGTTACAGAGATCATTTTCTCGACAAATGTTGCCGTCTGATCTGATTCGTCGGATTCGTCGGATTGTCCCGTGAAATCTCGACGAATGATCTTCCGTGGAATTCCGACGAATTGTAACAGAAGCCCTTATTCTGCTGTGTGGTCTACGGATAGCGATTCTTCTAGAAGCTGTTTATCCTTTGGGTATAAATAGGACTTCTTTTAGGGTTCTCATAACTAACGAAATAGAAGCCGACGGAAGGAGTTCCGCTCTCGCCTCACGAACCCTAGCCGACGGAAGTGTTCCGCCGTCTCTGAATCGCGTCCGCTGACCTCCTCTCCGGCGATCGTCGCCATGTGTGTTCTTCCTGGAGCGAACCTAGCAGTTCGTGGAAGTTCAAGGTGCAGTCATTCTTCTCCCGGCTCGTGTGGATCACTGTAGAGACGTAGACATTATTCTACGTGAGGACTCGCATAGCCGACGACAGGAATCAACTCGTGGAGCATCCAGGTTGGATTTGATCCAATCCCGCAAAGGTAATTTCATACCTAGCATTTTGTTAACTTCTTGATTCAACATTCATGGCCGATCCAAAGTCTTTTTGGGTTGTTTCTCTTCATTTCCGCTGCGCCTACATTTGATGTATGGTTCTAGAAAAACCCAACAGTCTCCCTATACCTCTCTAAATGCCAAGGAAACAAGCTCAATGTGTCACCTGAGGAAACAATGCACTACCTAAAAAGAATAGACTATCGGACAATAGATACATGGGAGATGCCCTATCCCAAATTAGAGAAAGCTCCAAGCCCCATCAAGCCAAGAAAAGGAAAAGTGATGGCAGTCCTCAAAGAAAGTTGAGAGACAAGAAGAAAAGATTAAAGAAGAAGAACGAACATATTCCAAGCCCTATCCAATCCCCTAGTCATGTTGAGGGGAGCATACAGGGGAAGTTAACCCAAATATAGTCCCAAAAGATGTAGAAAGCTCAGCACCTATGGAAGTGTCCAGGGAAGCTACTGAAAAAGAAACAGAGAATATGGGAGAAGTTCATCTGGAACTTGCTCCTTAGTATACTGAAACTGTGTATCTGGGATAAGATCAACAGGAATTTTCGACCCAGTATACTGAAATTGTGGTGGAAGAAGAAGTTCACCAAGAACTTGTTGCCCAAGGTATTGCAATAGTTGAGGGGCGGTTCTTCCTAGAAAACTATGCCCAAGAGACTGAGCTTCTGGAAGAAGTTGAGCGGTCAATCACTGAGTTGATTGTGGGGGAGTCACAATAGCATGACTCTGCCCAGACTGGTCTTGATCTGAATGAAGTTGAGCAGGTCATCAAGAAGATTATAGACTCCATACCAACACCAACACAAGTCCAAGAAGAATCAGAAGAACTACTCCTCACAGGGAAGTAGATAGTTCTATAGAAAGGAAAGAGTGTGCTATAAAATCTAGACATTCACAAGCTCACCTCCCAGACTTCCACTCCTGATTGCTTGTATGAGGACTATAAGCCTAATATAGGTCCATCACATAGTGCTGCTGCAGAAAAGCCCAAGGTTCCATCTCCATCAACAAGTGAAGTACCTCATGGTTCTCTACTAGCTCAACTACAGATCCTGTTGGACAATCTAAGGATACAAATAGAAAGTTTTGTACAAAAGACAGACCAAAGACTGAGGATTGAGATGAATGAAAAGATTACAACTCTACAAGAAGAAATGCATCATCTGAATGCTCAAGTCCTTCATTTCTTCATGAAAACTACAAATTTTGTAAACATCACTGCACAACAATATGACAAGAATCACCAAGGCCTGCAAGCAATAGTGGAAAATCAAGTTGCCACTGAAGAAAATCTTCACTTAGTCTTTCAAGCACAATCTCATAACATGGGAGAAAATAGGACAAATATACTGGATAGAATGGACTTCTGCAGTCAATTGCTGGATGAGCATCTACTGCAAACCAAGAACGACATGATTGCAGGGGTGGACATGTTGGAACATAAGATATATGATTCTCACAAAGTTATATGCAAACTTGTATTTGAAGAAATCAGAAAGGGGGAGAAGACCATTACTCAACAAACTGCTCAATAAGTTATATGGATGTCCAATGCCACTAGGGAGGCCCTGGATTTATCAACAAGATATTACTCCCCAAAGCAAGAATGCACTCCACCAGCTTATGAATACACTCCTCCAGCTAACTATGAAGAATCTTGGGATGACTATGACTACTCTCCTCTAGCTGATCAAGCATGGCCATCTTCATCTCATAAAAGGAAAATTTTCTCCACTAAAGATGAAATGTTGGCTACACAAAGAAGTAGGTTAGAAATTCAGAACTTATCTGATTATGAAGTGTATATCCCTGAGTCCAAGACCATCATCGTGTGTACACGTGGGAGAATTTTGGAAAGTTTGGCATCAACACTTCTAGATATTATAATTTAGTAGGGTGGGACAAGCATGAAAAACAAGAGGCAATGAGGAGGATTCACAGGAGGAGTCATCCAAATGGACCACCTCATCCTCCAATATATATCCCTAAGCTACTAGGTTATTTCCAAAGACAGAAGAGGAAAGCTGCATAAGAGAGCTGAAAAACCTTATAGTTTGCCTTAAACTTTTGTTGGATTTTCACTTATTTGTCTTAATGTAGTACTCTATATTTTCTGACATATTTATATAATCTGGAATAATTTTGCTCTCTATATATTTATATCTTATTATCAATTTTTGTTTATATGTCTATTATCAACATGAGGTTGTGACTTTTTCATATATAGGGAGATTGTTGGGAATATTGTACACAAGATTCCTGATTTGAAGAAGGCCTTAAGATGAAAATAAACATTTTGTATTTGATGCATGTGTAAGTTTTGATGTGACAGGTGCAACAGAAATGATTGGCTAATATAATGTTAGGCTTATGGTCACCTAAATAGGGTTTTCCCTTGTAATCCCTCATGGTGCAAAACTCATGTTGACCTATGATCTAATCTTATATTAGATGGCATTGTGATGAGGAAAAGCAGCATAGTTTAAATTAATTCAAGGAAGAGGCAAAGATTAGTCTAAGTCAAAATGTCGACTGCGTCGACTGGAAGCTAAGCTATTTATCGACTGCATCGACTGGACAGTTAAGTAATTTGTTGATTACATCAACTAGACAGTTAAGTAATTTGATGATTGCATTGACTGGAAGACTACTTGATTTATCGACTGCATCGTCCAGACTGTGACAGAAGGATTTTTCCAGGATTGATTGATTAAGTATACACTACATTAAGTTGTGTTCTTAAGGTGCAGGTTCTCAACTACATCATATCTATAAGTGCTGAAGGATTTTATCGACTATATCTTATCTATAAGTGCTAAAGGATTTTATCGACGACATAGATTATTTTATCGACCTGAAGCGTATTATAACGGCCCTATGCTGTGATCAAGCTGCAAATTGCGTAGTCATTCAAATTGATTTGAATTCTGCTTTCTGTTGTAATAATCAAGGTGCTTTAAGAGGAAATAGAATATAGTCATTGATTTAAGATTGCTGCCATTTAAAGAACTTTCTTTAGGGAAAATCTCTAGTCGTTGAAGCATTCCTTTTCCAAAAGCAAGGCCTCTGTCGATCCAGTCTTCTATATAAAGTGATATGAAAATTGAACAAGACACACAATATAAATACATTTATAAGAAGGAACAAGTGCATAAACTTAGAAAGAAGTTCTTTGCAAGAATTTTGCAGTGTTCATGCTTTAGAATTCTACCAAGCCTTCAGCCACTGCAATCCTGAGAGAGATTTCTTCCAAGGCCGAGAACTATTTTCTTTCTGAAGAACATTTCTCTCTTGAGTAAGACTTCTTGATTCATCCAAATTCATTTCAAGCAGATATATTCAAGTGCTGATCAAGGAAAAAGAAGCTTTCACAGTGCTTCTATTGAAGACTAAAGTGTTATTATTTGAGTCAAAATCTTTAGAGACTTCTTTGTAATTGAAGGATCCTTTTTGGATCCTATGTTTGTTGTAGGATTCAAGTGGGAATCTAATTTGTGGGATCATTGTGATCTGAGGTGGGGTAGTTGAAAAGATTTGAGTATAGATCTCTTGTTGGAGAGATTGAGGTAGGGATGTTTTTGGCCTGAGTATAGGATCTTGTGATTGAAGATCTTAGTTGTAGGACTTGTGTTGAAGGTCTGAGGTAGGGGACTATTATTCCTGAGTTGTAGGAGTCAAGGACTCTGAGTGTAAGATCTTTTGATCTAAGAAATTTGGAGAAGTTGGCGTAAGCTAGCACTCTGATAGATAGGTGAAGGGGGGAAAGTGGAGTACCCATAATTGGGGAACCACTATACATCTTGGTGTATTGTAATGTGGTTTGTGTTTGGTTATTGGTACAAGAAAAAAAATCAAAAGAAAACATAAAACAATTAAAACACTTATTCACACCCCCCCCCCCCCCCCCCCCCCCGAGGTGATTAGACAACCCTTATCTTTAGGCTTGATTAGCACCAATACCCTTCACCTTTCTGGCTTCTTCAAAAATATGGTTTAAAATATCAGTCTGGGAGTCCCTCATTTTATGACATAGCAGTCATTGACTTTGATGTGCCCTTCTTATGGAATTGGTTAACTAAGAGCTAATGGACTTTAGGATATCTTCTTTTTTATCATCAATATGTTCAGTCATATCACCTTCCAGGACCTCCTTGTATTCTCCACATTTCATAATGACTTCATTTTGACAGTTTAGGATCCTTTGTTGTATATGATTTACTGCACTTTCCAGGACTTCATCAGTAGCACTTATGTATTTCTTGATGACGTGGATGTCGTGGGTGGAGCTTTACGTTCTTGCATTACGGGAATTCATTGCCTTAACATTCCTTTCCACAATACCACCTGCCCTCACAAACAAGTTGTTGATTTAAACATTGATTTGATCCATTTAAGCTTGGAGGGCCTCCATCTTTCCAGACAATTCCAGCTTGACTTCATGCATTTCTCTAACTTTGAAACCTTCAAAGTGCTTACTCTGTTCTTCCATCAACACTCTCATCTTGTCAATTATTGAACTAGTTGGTTCAACATTTGGAGTTAGAGTTGAGATGTTGGGAAGATTAGTCTCCTGATGATTTGGAATTCTATTCACCATAATATGTTCTAGAGGATCTTCATACTAATCATCAGGTGTGTCATCTTTTAGATGTCGCTTGGTTCTCTTTCTTCTTCTTGGTCATTTGAGAACATAAAATGTCTATGCATGTGTTTTCCTTTAGACCAGGGACTGCAGCAGGCTACTTTAGAGCAGAAGGGGGTCTTAGCACATGTTCAGGAGGATTCTGGTCTTCGTTGTCCTCTTGAACATCCAACCCAATGTAGGTTGCTTTCTCAACCACTAGAGCAGGGAGTTCAATGTGAGATTCCCCCTCAGTCAAGCTTGTCGATACTTTAGTGATTATTTCTTGGGTAGATGGCACATTGAAAGTCTCCTGCTCAATCCCAATAGGCTCTTGGGCAGAGCTCTCAGGATGAGCCTCCCCCTCATAAGAATCCCTCATCTGAGAGTCAAGACCTTCTCTCTCCCTATCTACAACACGTATTGCTATTAGTTCTCTTCTAGGCTCCCCCTCAATCTGAGAAGGAACCTGAGGGATGTCTTCCACAGTCATCTGATGCACCATCTCATTCTGTATCTGTTTGACAGCTTGAGAGTTGCTGCCTCTCAATTTCAACTTTTCTCCCGCCTTTGAAAAGGCTTGAACCCAGCTTATTATAGCTTTTAAGTCTATTTTCTTGGTATAATGGATTGCTACTCCCAGTGATGAATTCATCTAGAATTCCTCTGAGAAGTTGGTGAAGAATAAGGTGAGAATTCTCCCAAGGTTAGGGGCTTTTAGAGATTCATTAATTTTCTCCAGCAGCACCTTTCCACAGTTAGTCTTCTTGTGCAAAATTATCCTGGTTATTAGTTGAAACATATCTCTGGAGATTTTATCGTGTGATCACATTTTGTAGATGAGAAACTTCCTTACTATGTCAGTCAAATTTTTTCTTGTTTTGTACATCTTGTTTCTGTACATGGTAGATGAGGGAGTTTTAGAATAACCGCACTACTTTAGAGCTTCCTCTAAATCAATATTTCTAACTTCATCTTCTTCAACTCCTTCTGGGATAACAGGAAGTTCAATGCAAGGGTTGGGGCACTGGCATGAGCTCTTTCTGGATGGTCATTTACTCTGGATGTAATTGTTCTTCCTGATGAAGAAACTTCTGCATGTTGGTAGAACTCAAGCACTTCTCTTTCCTGAATCTATGTAGGTTCTAACATGACGTATTCTAACCCTGCATTTGTGCACATGGTTATCGCAGCTTGCAGACTTTCTATAACATCCCACAAACAACTTGACCCCTAGGAAAAATTTTTGTCATGACTAGGTCATGACAATGCTCTGGGATGATCAAGGATGCCCTAAGAGCTTAAGGAAAAAGGTAAAGTCACCTTGGACTACAAATAGTAAATTCTAGTTACCAAAGCTAGGGTTGGAGTCCTAGGTATCTAGTTGATCACCTAACCCTACAATGACACCCTAACCCTTTATGGAGACCCTTGGGTCACAAAGGACCCATTGGGGTCAACCCAATTGGTTAATTTTACCAAAGTCAACGTTAGCTCCAAATAAGTCAAACCACCATATTTAGGGTCAATTAGGGTTCAATTGGCCCAATTGACTTTCCCCAAGTCCCCCTACCCACTAAGGTAGGCCAATGGGTCATCATTGACCCATTGGGCCCATTCAATTTCACCAATTTGACCAAAGTCAACACTTGGTCAATATTACCCAAATTGGTTTAATCAATCCCAAAGCTCAATCCCTTTGGGATAAGCCCAATTTCAATGGCCCAAATGATTAGTCACCACTGAAACTACATGAAATGCTGTCCAATTTTAGAAGGGGGTGACTAGGAGAGAGAAATTGGGAGTTTCCCCAATTTGAAGAGGGAGAAAGTGGTCATTCAAGGTGAATTCTTGGCATTCAAGGTAAATTGACCCTCCATTCTCTCCCAATTGATGAGGATTCATTCACTCTATTAGTTATGAGGAGTTTTCTAATGATTTCATGCCAATGGGAGGTGAATTTCATGGAAGTTTCATATGGCCAAAATTTAACATTAAGGGCCATTAATAGCATTCAATTTTGGCATTCAATTTTGTCAACACTTGGTCAATATGGCCATGGCATTCAATTTTGTCAACACTTGGGGGCCATGGCATTCAATTTTGTCAACACTTGGTCAATATGGCCCCCAAAGCGTCTCAAGCATCCATGGTGAACCGGCTATCAGCAAGGCAAACAACCACCTAACAGGTCTGATCCCCTCCTCCTCCCTTAATGCATAGATCACAATCTATTTGGGACTTGATTCGACCCAAATTGGGCTCGAATCAAGCTCCTGAAAGCACTCATTTCTGAGCTCTTTGCCCCCGCTAGAAATCCCCCTTCCGGCCACCTCCAGCCGGCCACCGCAAATCGTCGGCCACCACCTTGACGAAGGTGGTGGTGGCAATAGCCGGCAGGGAGGAAGCATGGATGGCCGACAAATCAACTCCAAAAGTCACCAAGGAAGGGCTATAGGGGACCGTCAAATTGCTGGGGATGATGACTCACATCCGTCAGATCTGGTGCGACCTGCTAATTACAGGCGGAAATGAATTAACCTATATATTAATGCAATTTATCACATATTATCCAGTGGATGTTTTTATTTAATAAAAATACTTAGTGGCCTCTACTGAAATGGTGGTCAACACGAAATGTGTTACCCTTGCTGTCTAATTTATTTTAAAATTGGTTTCACTCAATTTGGTTGACGGGATCTCCCTCAGCTTCCTTTTTGGTGCAAGGTGTCTGTAGGGCTAACCAAAAATGTATTTTATTTCCTCCATTAATCCACTCAGTCAAATGACCTAAAAATTTGATCATATGTTATAGTCTAGCCATGACCCACATCATATCCAAAAATCAGAGTTCTTGGAGATGATTTTTATATATTTTTTGTAATAATTTAATAATAAACACATGGCTTAAATATAGTTCTTGTGGACCTCAATATCTCCCAATATTTTGTGGATGGTTTGTTGGAGTATTATATAGTCATGGTTAAATTATCAGCATATTTGGGCTTTAATTTATTAGGTAAACTAATGCTCAATCTTAGTCACCTAGGGAAAGTTAACCTTTGTTTATTCAAACGTGCACGTAGTGGATTTAGGTGACATTCCCTCAACCAAAAGAGTTTAAACAATGGTCACAACTTTGTTATCAAATAATACACTTTCTCAAGTAATTTTGAGGGTTTTGGGTTGGTGTGCATGAGAAACCCAATTCAAACCCTAGGGTTACATTTTCGGGTTAATGAAGGAGATGGGGACACATCACCATGGATGGGCTTGAAAGTTTGTAGATTGTTTCATAGGGTGAATAAACATCGTGGATAATTTATTGGAATTTTAGAGTTAATATCACCCACTAAATATTTAATATTAAAATTGGTAACTTTCATTTCAAGTGCAAAATTTATGATCATATGTTTTAGGAAAGTTATAAAACTTGGACAGTGCACTTTTGATTATGAAATAAGTCTCTGAAAATTTTATTATAATTTTTGGATAAGGTAATTTGATAGTTCCTTCATAATGTGTCAAAAGTCAATTTCCATGATTTAAATTAATTATGTGGCTTTCTGATTTTATAAAGATGTGAAATTAATCCAGAGAGTTTCTAGGGTCATGATAGAGCCCTGGTAATTTTATTACATTTAATGGATAAAGAGTTTTGGTAGTTCCATCACATTGTGCCTAGATTCAATTATAATGAAGTAAATAAATTGGGTGGTTATGTGACTTTAGAAAAATGTGAATATTGGTTAGAGAGCCTGTCACAACCCGCACTTTCCTACGAATTTAATAAATATTATCAGAGCAAGGGGAAAATATGCGTTATGATGCAACGTCATGCAGGGGACCACTATAGATGCTCAGGAAGCCACTCCTTGTGAAACTTTATAGAAGACATAAATATGTTTGAGTTAAATAGAAGATTTACATTTTTTAGCTTAAGATCGTGTCCCTCGGTCTAGTGGATCAACCAGTCCACAAGTAGAAAACTATACATACGTGGCAGAAAAATAGGTTCATTTTATCTTACATGAGCATGAAGATCGGATATTCCAGCAATGATATGCTCATCACTAATTTAGTATAAGTAAGGAAGGATTTTCTATGATCTTCAAAGTAGGTGACACTTACTAAAAATCATGCTATGCCAAAATCTTATTTTCTACACATAAAATAACTCATGCATCCTAAAATAAAACTTCCCAGAGAGCAGGTATAAAAATTAACCAGAAAGTAACAGCAGATAAGCTAGCAAGTAATCTAACACAAACTATGGGCGTCAACAGACTGACACGAACCCATAGCAACAAAAGTATACAAGTCTAAGATGAAACAAGAGAAACAACTACCTCACAACCGTGAGGAGAAAGCAAGCAACTGCAACTAACAACAGCACCAGAAAACACCAACTCTACAACCAAGACTGCTACTGCTCCGAGCCTGAGACATTCAAAAGAAAATAATGCCTTGGCAAGAAAGTCCAACTGGCAGCAAGAATAAAACTGGGGCTTTCAATAGACAAGGGTTATAAGTAAATCCAAAGTAAAACATTACAGGAAAGAGAAATTAACAGATCAGCAATGATTACTTAAAAAACCCGAGCCAGCTCGATCGAGTGCACTCGGTAAGAGAAATGCCTGCACCAAAAGTAAGGGCCAACTATATCATAATGATATATATATATGTGTATATATTTTTTCAAGTACTTGAGACTGATCAGCTCGAGAAGAAGGGCATCATTTATCGCCGGGCAAAAACACAAAGCCTCTGGTGTATGATCCACAAACAAAATGCATTGCGATGGTGGTACATTCCACTAACGCTCATAGCCCTACAACCAACAGGGGTGCTGTGGCACTGACTCTAGTCCACACAACCAACAGCCCAAACAGAGGCATTGTGGTGGTGACTCATAGCTCACACAACCAACCGACCCCAACAGAGCAAACATAGCTCAACAGGCTTCAACAGAGCAAACAAAGCTCACACAGCCAACAACCCAGACAAAGGAGTGCCAGGCAGGAAAATAGAATTTTAGATGGATCTAGTAGTAACTCATAATGTGGGGAAGAGTAAGCACATGATTTAGCATTTAATACTTAGATCATCATTCAACTTAATAAAAGGTTGAAGATTTTGGCACACCGACACACTACAAGACTTAGCGTCGGGACACGACCATGATAAGATTTTAACACTTAAGACAAACACAAGCAATACTCTAGCATTGACATATCCCAAAAAGGAAATACTAAGCAAAGCAGTCAACAATGAAAGGATCAAGCAATTGACAAGGAAACAAGGATGTCGACGATAGCCGAAAGAACCAAACAGTCAACAACATACTTAGATTAAGCGGAGGAGAAGAGTCTGGACCAAACTGTCGACAAAGTGAAAGCAAAAGAAGTATTACGGTCAACAAACCTTACAAAAGTAATTACCATAGCACTGGTTGTGCAGGGTCATCATGCAGTCAACACCAAAGAAATTGACTTTATGCATGCAGTCAACAAAGAACTTATGCAAATTGAACTATGCAGTCGCAATTAGATTATGCATTGAATGAACTCGACATAGGCGACAGCTAACTTAAATTTGTGCAGCTAGCTGAAATTACTTAACAATGCATGAGAAAGGGGAACATAGGTCATGCAGACGACCCGAAGTCTCAAATTATGCAGATGATAAATTCAAGCGGTCGACAAACTGAATGCACACAATCAATAGGTAGAATGCATGTAGCAAAACACTCAAACCATGCAAAAGTGATCATACAGTTGATAAGAGACTTATGGAAAAGTATGAAACACGCAACCACACAGTCGATGAAGGAGAATGCAACCGACCAAGGACATGCAGAGTTATGATGCGGACAGTATAGACTTTAAAATGACCAAAATTGAAGCTTTTCCTGAAGGCAAAGTATCACCATTCAGTTGACAAAATGCAAGCAAACTTAAATCAAGCGAGAAGCTGACAAGACGCCACAGATTAGCCTGGCAAAATTGCCAATTCCTTTACAGCAATGCTTCCCAAGGGCAAGCGATATCGACCAAAACGCTAGATGAATTTTGACTGCACTTGGCAAAATTTAAACTTTACTTGAAGAATTAGAAATGGCCACTCGGCGAATAAATAAGGGGAACTCGATGAATAAATAAAAGGGGCACTCTACGAATTGAATGATTACTCAACGAATCAACAGAGTCACTCAACAAAATAAACTTGAACTCAACAATTCCTTTCGACGAACTAACTTCACTCGACGAATCAACTATTCAACGAATTTCAGAAATACACTCGACGAATTGACTCGAACTTAACACAAATTTCGCTAGAGACAAAAACTGAAAATCTCCATGGGTCTACTCTATAATTACTTGCCTAAATAGATAAAAAGAAGGAAAAGGGAGAGAAGAAGAGCAAAGAAATTGCAAGGGAAGAAGAAAGCAAACCGCTGCTTGTCTAGAAGGGTAAAATACTCAAAACCCAAGCCTCGACAAATACCAAACAATTAAGATTAATACTCAAAACGAATTCCCAACCAATTTCAGATTAATAAGAGGAAGATCATCAAGTACGTGAAGGATCGGCAAAAGAAAACTACACTTTCCTTAACCTCAAGCCACCAAACTTTCGGCCTCTTAAGCCCTCCACGCCAAGGACCAGCTCAAACATGAGCTAAGCACGAAGGATCTACGAAGATTTGGACAAAAAATGAGATTATGGCCGTTAACCCTAGCGCCAAAAATTTACGAAATGGGCAAAGCTTACCACCCACTCGAAGAGCATGGCGAGAGCTTTCTAGATCTATGCTACAACGAAGATTTCGGGCACGGTAGCTCCGTCGGCGGCGATCGGAAGCTTCATAAACAAAAACCCTTCGCTCCGCTCTCACTTCCGCCTGGATCGATTCATCTTAACGAGGAAGAAGGTTATATTTATATAATAATAATAATAATAAAGAAATTAGAATTGTAAAATAAAGGAGGGGGTTGGTTCGGTTCTAATGTACGGGTAGGGGAAGAAGTGATAATTATATATAATAATAATAATAAATATAATAATGGAATATTATTACCAAAACTAAACGAATGCCGAAACCGACAAAAATCGAACCAAAGGCGAACGTTGGTGCTACGAATTCAACGGCGAAGTCAAAACCAAAATCCGAGGTGTCGTTCTCGAGATATAAATTTTCAAAGTTTTACGGCGAACGATAATTCTACAAATATTTGAAAAATCACTGGGGCTCTAATAACGCTCGGATCGCAATGAAACTTCGACGAGCCTTTCTAAAAATTAATTAATTTAATTTTCTAACATAAAATTTTCCAATTCCGGTACGCTTCAAAATTTGGTCGAATTAACCGAATAGACGCAAAAAATGCGCAAACGGCGACGCGCCGTCAACTCCGCACTAACGTAACGCCCTTACGTCATTATGACGTCGAAGAAAGGTTAAAATAATTCCCGAAAATTAAGGGGCGTTACAGAGCCCCTAGGGTGGAATATGGTCCTCTGAAAAATTTATGGTAATTTATGGATGATTCTTGTAAGTACTTTGTTCATATAATTGTAGAATGTAGCATTTGTAATCTAATTAATTTATATGGGCCCTTAATCTTGAAAAATAGTCAAACTCAGTTGGAGGACATTTTAGGCCCATTAAAATCTATGAAAAATTAATTCATGACCTTTGGGCACGTGGAAGTTGAAGTTAATTCACAAATATGGGTTACCATAATTATTCATTTAATGATTTTCATGGAATTAATTATGGAGAAAAATGTAATTTACTGATGTTCCATCATATTAGTCCATAAATAATCTGTGTATACATAAATTATTATAAGGATACCTTGGAGTCATGTGGGACATTCATAATTGTTAAATTTTCCCCTTGGGATTGAAGTGGTCTGCAGATAGCCAAAAAGGAGTTTGGTGCTTTTAGGTCTTTTCATGATTCCTCGGGTAGGGATGATTCGGTGAGAGGTTATGTAGGTCAACTCCATGGTGGAAGGGGCAAAAGTCCCTTCAATACCTCCCCTAGTTGTGGGTGTGAGAGGGATAAACTTAAGTGGTGGGTTGGTGTTCAAGAGGACATTAATACCTCCGATAAATCTTAATCCATCTTAGGACTCTAGAGAAACCTATGATAGTGATGTTGGGTAGTCACCAATAAAATTAAGTGCCTTGTGAAAGGGAGGTTTGGGTGTCATCCCATCGTACCTCCTATTACCGTTGCGAGCCATCATAGGGTAGACCTCGGGAAGTCAAAGACTAACCCCTAAACTTATAGGGCTTATAAGAAGAAAGATTAATCTAATAATAAGAGATTCAAGCACACACACACACCATATAATGGGAATATTATTTTTGTTGGTCTAATCCTGCGAGCAGTGGGCTCGGTGTAAGTTTAATAAGGAAAGGTGATGCAAGTTGTGGCTTGTTGTTTGTTGAAATGGATTGGTTAGTCCAGTGAACCGGTGGCTCGGGAGTTCAATTGTAGCAAATTTTCTTGTGTATATAAGTGGTGGATCATCGATATTAGGCAGTCGTTCACACCGACGTCAGTATGTTCGATCGACAAGTGTGAGTATTCACTTAGCCAAGAAAAGACTGGTGGTTTCCAGCATTATTAAAAGATGCTCTATAGCACCTGGTTTGGTGTTCCAAGTAGTACGTAAGGTCTAGGTTAGGTAGTGTGAATACCGGCCTAGGAGTGGGGTGGCCCAACCCACTATCTCTGTTTGCCACTATGAGAGGTATTTGAGAGTTTATCTAACTCCAAATCGGGGAACTAAAGGTCTGTGCGCTCAAGGAGTTGCACTGGTGTGAAACATATACATAAAACCTTACGTAAAATTTCATGTCATTCATAATATTGCATTAAACCTTTACCCATATTGTATAAATTATTATGGGATCTTTTATATGATGGGTCTTGCAAAATGACCCCTTAATTTATGAACTTGTATGAGCATTCTTATAAGTTAAGATTACCTTTCTCTGTAATGGATCCTTTATTGTCATTTCTATACTGCTTCTTTAATGCTCTTTTACTGCACTTATTTGCTGCTCAGTGCCTTTCATTTCTTACATACTAGAATTGCTAGTATAGCTTTACATTCCGCATACAATCAATGCGAGTGAGGGTCACCACCATCTGCTTGTACTTTTGCTTTGATGTCCTCCTCTTCATTCCTCCTGCTCGGTGCCTAGGAGTCACCTGGGGAGGGGTGGGGGATTGGCTTAGTCGTTTGACTAACGGTCGGTTGTGAACAAACACCACAGGGGCTCCGAATGGGAGACAGGGAGTTGCCCTGGGAGATCCAGTGCAACTAGAGTATAATGCAGGAGGAGGTGAGCCAACCTAGATCAGGAGTAGCAGCGGCGACCACGGGATCTATGAGTGCTTAGTATTTATTACTTCCCCGAGTGATCTGTAGTGAGGATTTTCTGTGCTGGGCAGGAGCCCTTTTATTTCCAGTATTTCTTATCGTGGACTATTATGTGATATTTTATATATATCACCTTGTGATGTGGACTTAATCTTATATGATTCTAATCTATTTCTTTGTGATGTATGGTTGGCCTAGATGAGAATTTTCCAGCAGAATCAGTGTCTTATAGTGGCAACCTTCCCGAGAGTTGGTGTCACCTCAAGGCGGCAGTTCTGGGCATAAGACCCGGTGGAAATGCAAAAAGGCGGGGGGGGGGGGGGGGGGGGGGGGGGGGGGGGGGGAGGGGGGGGTCTTACAACTGGTATCAGAGCGAACATCCTAGGTCACCAAGAAACAGGAAGTCCACAACCCTCGGGTCGCCCCGCGTGAGCTTAGTTTGCGGACAAACTAGTAGCGGGAGCAATGGTGTGCCCATAAGGGAAATCACATGCAACAGTCCACTCTTACATAGATTTTGGACAAACCCTCTTACAAGTTAACTTTTTCTTACGTAGCCTTCGATGATCCTTTCCCCTCGACAGGGAACAACTCGGGCTCCGCTTGTCATTCCACCCCCGTCAGTTCCTATTCCGTTCCAGCAATCGGAGATGGGACAAGTTCTGATGGTGATCTTAGAAGCTTTTAGAACACAGCAGGCCCCAGCTCCGCGGCCAAATCCCGGTTCAAATTGGCTAAGTGCCTTCTGAGGCCTCTCCCCTCCATCATACATCAGGACGAAGTTAGCGGTATAGAAATAGGAATGGATAGATATCATCTACGAGATGTTGGCAGGGATACGATGTCCGACGGATATGGATGTGTCCTTAGTTGTGTCTTGCTTGGAGTCTCATGCCAAGAGGTGGTGGAAGTCCCTTATGGAATCCACCTATGCAAGATACGAGTGTGCGAACATCACATGGGTTGAGTTCAAGATAGCACTCTTGGAGCATTTCGTGCCACTGACTGCGAGGGATGAGCTAGAGGAGAGATTCCTGCAGCTAAGGCAGGACTGCAGGACAATTCTGGAGTATAACTGGGAGTTCTCCCACTTAGCTCGCTTTGCTGATTTGTATCAGCTAGATGATGTTGGTTATGCGAAGAGATTCTACAAGGGCCTCTGGGATGATCTGAGGAAGGACCTCCTTTTTGTTGCTAATGACACTCAAGCTCGGATTTTGGAGATGGCCAAGAATTTAGAGGCATCCCAGCTCGTTGTTTGAGGTAGGGGGAAAAGACCAACAGATGACTCGGTGACCGATGGCAAAAGTCAACTGCAGGGGGTCGATTCATCAGACAGAGGAGATGTGGAGAATGACCCCGACCAGAGGATAGACAGGAGCAGAGGGTTCCATAAGTATTAGCCCCTCAACCATTACAGATATGAGAAATGTCAAGGCAGGTGGATGGGGCACCTCCCCCAACGGTATACTATTACTACCATAAGCCTGAACATATTCAAGCTAACTACCCCAGGAGAGCCCACCACCACCATCACCACAGGCTGCCCCACCTGCCCAGCACTTCAGGGGCCGAGGATGTGGTCGAGGCCGAGGATTTCATGGAGGAGATCGTCGACCAGCCAGGGAACAAGATGTATTGGACCTGGCTCAGTCCCGGAGCCCGGATAGAGTCATTGCAGGTATGTTAGTATTCCAAGTTTTTTTCAATTCTTAGAATATTGAAATGATATTGAATTGCTAGAAGTAGAAAACCTAGCCACCTAAAACCATACAACGAATTCATGAATAGTAATGTATACGGCAAGCCTGCCCATATCCTGTTCTACATGGGAGCATCACATAACTTTGTCTCAGAGGACTTCGTCAAGGACATGGATTAGGTGCGACACTACACATGATCTATCAGGTGGGTGTGTCCCCCTAACGGGTCGGAGATGGAATCAACAACAAAGTGCATTCTAAAGGTGACCATTGACGGCCTGACACTCGATGCTCCGACAACCATCTTGAAAATGCCGAGCATCGACCTTGTCTTGTGGATGACATGGCTCACCTGGAACCATGCTCAGATAGATTGCCAAGCAAGGAAGGTCATGCTAAGATACGATAACACATTTGTGACCTTCAAAGGTATTATCCCGGCCTCCCGTCGTTTACTTTCCTCTACACAGGACGTCAAGGCCCATTTACAGGGAGACGAGGTGTATATGATCTATTTTGAGATGAAGTAAGTAGAGACTCACCTAACCAATATTCCTGTTGTGCGTGATTTTCCTGACGTATTTCTGGAGAAGCTACCAGGGTTACCGTCGCACAGGGAGAAAGATTTTCGGATTCAGCTAGTGTAGGGGGAGAAGTCGGTTGTTAGTTATGGGGTGTCGACTTATCACCTAGAGGGGGATGAATAGGTTTTTCAAATTGTTTTGTCCCCTTTAGGTGTTCTTGTTTTCTGGATAATAAATTTAGAGTTTGAGAGAGTACAACACAGAAAACACACAAGGAATTATAGAGGTTCCTCAAGACAGGGTGTCTTGAGTAGTCCTCTTTCCCTCTGTGCCTAACTAGCAGTATGCTAGGCTCGGCAAACTCCGCCAATGTCTCCAGCCCGCAAGCCTTACAACTCAGACCCGCAAGTCCCTACAGCCTAGGCCCACAAGCCCCTTCACTGCACCTGAGCTCGCAAGCTCGACACTCAGGCCCTCAAGCCCTTGCTGCCTAGGCCCTCAAGCCCCTTCACTGCACCCGAGCCCGCAAGATCGACACTCAGGCCCTCAATCGCTTGCAGCCTAGTCCCGGAAGCCCTTCACTACACCCGAGCCCGCAAGCTCGGCATGTTTGGACCCGCAAGTCCTTGCAGCCTAGGCCTGCAAGCCCCTTCACTGCACCCAAGCCCGCAAGCTTGACACGTTTGGACCCACAAGTCCTCTGCCCTAGCCCTCAAGCCTCACAGATCTCAAGCCTTCAAGCTTGACGTTTATATCTGAAAATAGATCTTACAGATTTGGCCCGCAAGCCTTTACAAAGAAAGATATTCAATATTAACTTTTCTGCCTGATGGAGATCGGCTTCTTTTCTTGAAGAAGATGCTTCTGATTTTGAATCTGGATGACACCTATCTTCTTCAAGCTTTCTTGCTTTGCCTGATGATGACTGGGTTCCTTTCTTAAACGATTCTTAACAGTCGATGTAGATTGACTGCAACTTGGAGAACACTGGATGAGCATTTTTGTTCTCCTCTACTTATTCTTGATTCTTCTCCGCAGCTTTGTATTGCTCGGCGGGATACTTTTTTGTTTCTCAGTTCCAGAGTTTTATGGCATCCCCTGTTCCCTTTTATAGGACTGAGACACCGCTTAATGGTCTCCTATGATGTACATTTCTGACAGACGCCCATACCTTAAGAGCATGCGCTGATTGGACAATCAGGCAGCGACATTAACTGCTGACAGCGCGTCTGGCAACATTTGAATCTGTTTCGATAATATTTCCATTATTACGATGACAAGGACAATATCTCGATGACACTGTACATCCCTTCTGCACTCGTTCTTAAGACGACATGAAGTCATCTAACTGATGTCGGCGTTATCTTCTTAATTGCTTGATATCATTGTGATCACCTTATCTTCTCGATGACATGGTCGATATCATGTCGACAGATTGTTCTTCATCAACTGCCCGTCTTCACAGCTGCTTCCTCAGTGTTCTCGACGTCACGTCTTCTTTTCGACGATATTGTTGTCATCAGTCTTATTGACGACACAGCTTCTTTTCAACGATATCTTCGACACTGACCTTCCCTTTTCCTTTTCAACGACACGACTTCTTTTCGACGATATGGTCGACACTAGACTTCTACTTGCCTCAGTCTTGTTCCTTCTTCTCGGCATTCTGATATCGTTGAGAGGTGTTGTAGTGTTGATGTTACAATGATATCATCATGTGTATGTTATCTCGACGATAACCGACATGATCATGTTGCTTTGCTATGCATATCATATCAACGATATGCCTATACTTTTCAACGATATGTTCAGTCTTTTTCGACGATATTTTACTTAGGCAAGTTATTGAAGTACTGGACATATTATCTGATCTCTGCAAGCATGAACTAGATATGACATTAAATACAACTTGTACTTATCATTGAGCTGAGCACTTCTTCAAATCAGGAACACTGCTGGGCACTGTTCCCAACAATCTCCCCCCTATTTGAAGATGTCATAACCCACTCAATGATAAAGTATATCTTAAGCAAATAAGCATATAATAATGACATTGCAGTTATGTTTGAGTGAACACAGAATTTGACAAATATCACTTCATTTATAAATAGTGACAGATGTTTTAAAGTTTTTGACATTTCTACATTTTGCCCCTAAAGATTTAGCCATCTATTTCTCTGGTGCCCTCATAGCAGCTTCACTCTTTGCTTTCTTGGCACTGACTTCCTGCTCCTTTTCAGATTGTCTGGTGAAGTATTCAAATGGCTTGGGATGATACTTGAGAGGCTCAGGAGCATCACCTGGGATTCTACCTGCTTGCTTGTCTCTTCTGTGACCTCTTCTTGACTCTTCTTGATCTTCATATTTTGCCCATTCTTGAGGACTGTATACATTGTATCTTTCACCTTTATTAACTTTCACTCGCTCCCATGCTTTTAGAATGATGGATCTGGATTTGGGACTCCATCTTTCATAGTCATCCTTTTCTCCATTTCCTCCCTATACTTTCTCTTCCTCATTTTTACTTCATCTTCCTCCAGTATTTCCTTCTCTTTACCCTGATCATCAGTAGCATCAGCATTGTCAACATGTTGATCAGGAAGGTCAACATGTAAGTCTTCAGTAGGGTACTCTTCAGCGGGCTCATCAAAATGGAGAGGAGGGAGATTCATTGCTTCCCAGATGGTATTTGTGGTCCAGATGGAATGCTCACCACTGGCCTTTATCATTGATCTCTCCCCCTTTATGACTTCTCTTGACATCTCCCTTTGGAGGTTCTCTTGAAGTACTAGTATCTTTTCTTTCAACATATAAATCCCTTTCTCCAAATGGTTCTTTGTCTCTAGCAGATGACTGTCTAGTTCTTTGTTGTGATGATCAAGTTTATCCTAGATATTTGTCTTGTGTTCAACCATCCACATGTTGGTTGCTATGTAAGCCTTCTATATGTTATTGCTGAGCATTATTTGATTATCCCCTGAATTAGATAGACCCTTCTGAGTAAGTGATGTCTCCTTGGCAGTGAATTCATGCAGTTTCTTCACATCATGTCTTAGGTGTAACATCCCCAAACAACTAGACCCCTAGAGTGGTTTTGTCATGACTAGGTCATGACAAAACCCTAGGAAGCTTGAAGAGACCGCTTGGCCTTAGCCAGGAAGAAGGAAACCACAGTGGTCTGCGAATAGCAATTTCCAATTAACAAGCATAGGGTTGGACTTAAGGGCCTCACCTTGACCCTTTGACCCCACCATAGCATACCTAACCCTTTAGGGGTCCCCTTAGAGAACCAAGGACCCATTGGGGTCAACCAAAGAGGCCAAATTGACCAAAGTCAACCCTAACCCCAAATCGGTCAAAGTAGCCTAATTAGGGTCAATTGACCTCCACCATGCCCAATTGACCTTTCCCCTACCCTTATAGTGTTATTAGGGACCCAATGGACCAAAAGGTCCCATCATGGGGCCACCAATTTGGCCAATTTGACCCAAGTCAACTCCACACTAAATTTGGGTCAAAAGGACCTATTTGACTTAATCAAGCCTAAACCACTTGGGCTAGGCCTAATTGGAGTAGCCCATTAGCTTAGGAGACTGATGAATACCAGGAGTTATTACTCAATTTCTGTAACTGATGATTGTGAGAGAGAAATCTCATTTTCTCCAAGAATGGAGGAGAGAGAAAGAGAGGGATTAATGACATTCATGGCTTAGGGAGATCAATAGCCACCAATTCCTCCTCTAATGTCTCCATCCAATTGGCCCAATCAATTTGGAGGAGGTTAATGGCCATTCCCGGCCACATAGAGGGGGGAATTTGAGAAGTTTTCACTTGGCCGAAAATGGCCATTAATGGCCATTCATGGCAATTAGGAGTTACACTCTTCCCCCTCCCCAATTAACCCATATAACTCCTTCAGTGGATGGAGAGGAGGAGTTTCCCCACCTTACCTGAAGAATTCGAGCGCCCAAGACAGGAGTTGACATGGCACCCAAAAGCTTGAGGCGGGCCATGGAGGACCACCCAATCGGCAAGCTTCAAGGCTCCATACAGGTCTGGTTCTTCTCCTCTCTCTCTGTGGATAGATCCCATCAGGTTGCCTGCAAGGATTAGGGACAATTGGTCCCCAATCAGGTTGGCCAAGAGCTCCATTTTTGGATCTTTAATCCCGCCTCCATACCCCTGTTCCGGCCAACCACCGCAAATCGCCGGCCACCACCTCAACGAAGGTGGTGGTGGCATTGGCCGACCGGGGCGGCGCTTAGGTGGCCGGGAAAACAAGGATGAAGGAGCTCCATGTGCAGTTAATCCTGGCCGTCGGCCAGAGGAAGAAGACAAATGGATTTCGTCCGTTCTGCTTCAAGATCTGTGCAAGATCTTTATATTAAATATATATTTCTGTCACATATTTTGCTATACACAGATTAGTTTGTTAAAAATACTTGAGCCGTCGGATCTGCCGATCTGAGTAGAAGAAACTCGTCGAGCTGGAGGCTGAGTTCGTCGAACTGATAGTTGAGTTCGTCGAACAGAATCCGGTGTTCGTCGAACGGAATTCATTCATCGAACTCACTCTGGAGTTCGTCGAACTAATAGTTTAGTTCGTCGAACAGAACCCGGAGTTCATCGAACGGAGTAAATTCGTCGAACTGAATTCATTCACCAAACACCCTATGGAGTTCATCGAACTAATAGTTGAGTTCGTTGAATAGAACCCGAAGTTCGTCGAACGGAATTAATTCACCGAACTGAATTAATTCGTCGAACGAAATCTAGAGTTCGTCGAACTGAATCCGGAGTTCATCGAACTGAGAGATAATTTGCTTAACCGGCTGGAGAATGGATTTCATCGAACTGAAGCATGACGTTCGTCGAACACAGAACATATTTCATCGAACGCAGTTTGAAGTTCGTCGAACGTAGAGACACATTTTGCCACTCTTCCTGTAGTATTTTATTTTAATTATTAGAAATACTACGACCCCTCAAATGAAAATGTGCCCAACACGAATGTTGTATCCCTTGGTGTCTAGATTAAGTGAAAATTTGTTTAAGGTCTATAGGGGTACTATAGCACACTGTGGAGTCATTTTTCTAGACTGGTCCCGAGTGTAGGGCAGCCACCATTTCTTGAATAACTTTTGATTGGCTTATGGGATTGACTTAAAAATTGAAACCTAGGCTATTTACACCTACCCACACATCATACCCAAAGATGGAAATTTTAGGAGAAACTTTTTCTAAGGTTTTTGTAATAATTTCATAAATTAAATATTAATTAATTATTGGGTCGAATGACCTCCAATGCCCTCCAAATTTTGGCGGGTACTTCTTAGGGTTATCACCTGACCCTAGTAAAAATCTCAGCCCAATTGTGACTGATTTAGTTTGGAAATTGGTTAACCCAAGTTAGGTCAAATTGGGTCAAAGTTAGGGCATGGTGTTTATCTTGGGGTAGTATGATCAAATCTCCTCATAATGAGGTGAAACCTTGGACACTGGTTTAGGATCACCTAAAACACCTTCATGAGTAAGATGGGGTGGTGTGTAGGTGGGTAAGCCTTAGAACCCTAGTCTTACCCCTTGGGGTGCATATAGAACCTTGTGAAGGCCATGTGTTCAAAAGCTATTGGATGGTCATGGATCCTAGGAGATATGTTCATGGGATGTATTTATGCCCTAGGGAATTTTGAGAAAATTTTAGGAGAAATTATTCCCCCTAAATTAGGTCATAACCCCTTTAGGTAAACTTATTTTAAGATATATTTACCTGCACAAATGATCTTGGATGAAGATGAAACCTTGGTGGTGCCTTTTTAATCATATTTTAGACCCCTGGTAATTTTTGTATAATTTATTTTATGATTTTACTAGTACTTCGTCCTCAAGGCACCTATTTTGTCTCAATCTTAAGAAATATAATTAAGGGTTCAAAACTCTCTGGAAAAAAGTGCAACTTGGTGATAATACATTCCAAAGCACTAGGAAGCTCTGTGAATTTTTATAGAATTTTTGGAAATTGTTATCAGTAGGCTACTTCACAACATGTACAAATTAGGAATTATTTGGATTAATTATTTTAGTGAGAAAATGATTCGCATAAATTGTGAAACTCTGTAATTAAGCTTTTCTGGACACAATAGAGGTCTGGTAATTTTTCCCTAATTTTGGCATAAGTATTCTTGGTAGTTCCTTTATAAAACTTCAAGTTTGGATAGATGATAAGTATTAAAAACAGAGGATATTTCCATACTGTAAAATTGTGATATTTATTACTTACTGATATTTTGGCATGATAGATTTATCTTAATTTTATGGGAGCCATATCATAAGAATACCTTACACTTCATGCTCATATTCATACTTGGCAAAATGTTGGAGAAATTTAAATAAATGCTAAAATGTTGAGGAAAATATGATTCTCTGGATTTAGTTTTGAAACATCGTGATAGACCTCCAGTAAATATCTTGAGTCAGTTGGATGAATATTTGGAGTACCTCTACTTATAAGCTTCATATAGTTAGTTTGGTCTACGTATAGTAAAAATGTGAAATTTGGATATTTAGGGGAGTACCAAGTAGAAGTGGCATGTAGTTAGTGTACATGGTCAGGTTGAAGAGATTGAAGGTCACCAAAAGGAGTTTAGGTGAGGTGGGTGTGCTTGGTGAGTTAAGGGTAAAGTTGTACTCGGTATTGACGAAGGATCGTCTTTCCCCTAGCGGGTCATAAAATACTTAGGGTAATCCAAGTGTAATAACAAGGAGGGTGTTCTTATGGGTAGATAGGGTTCCTAGTACCATTATAGTTCCTAGTACCGTAGCGAGCCCCTTACAGGGTAATCCTCAGGAAGTCCAAGATAAACCATAAATTGTAGGGATATGTTGATGTACAAGATTAACTTAACAATACGCACACACCCACACCCCATAGATACGGGAGGTTAGTTGGTTTGGTTGTACGAGCGGTAGGCTCGGTGGTTAAAGCAGCAGACTAGTTAGTCCGGTGAGCTTGTGACTTAGTAATGCTTGTTGGTACGGACGGGTTGGTCCGGCGAGCCATTGGCCCAGAAGGTTATGATGACGGGCAGGTTAGCCCGGGGAGTTTATGGCTCGGGATATAGTAGAACATGTTTGCATTTGCATAAAGGTGGTGGGTCTTCAGTATTGGACGGTCGTTCACACCAATGTCATTACGTTGACTCGTCAAGTGTGGAATTTGCACTTAGCCATAAAAGTCTGGTGGTCCAGCCAGTAAGAGTACGCAGATGCTCCGCGGTTTTGCATTGAGGCGTATGATAGGTCTAGGTTAGGTAGTGTGAATACCATCCTAGAGGTGGATAAGGCCCAACCCACCGCTTCTGTTTGCCACTATGGGAGTATCCTGGGAGTCTTGCTAGCTCCAAAAAGGGGGAACTTAAGTTCTGTGCGCATAGAGTCGAAATGTGTGAGTTGCACTTGTGTGAACATAACATTTAACCGCATACTTGCATGTCATAGCATCAACAATGCATTTCAACCCCTACCCCTATCGCATAAATTGGTTATGGGACTTTTTATACGATAGGCCCTACTAAACGACCCCTTGTTCTATAGGTTTGTATGGGCATTCCTATAAATCAATGGTTATTTTTATATTATATACTTGTTTTTACTTATTGTTCTTTACTTGCTCTTTACCATGCTTTCTATTACTGCTTCATTTATCTATATACACATGTGTAGTTGTAGACATTTCCTGTAGACAAAATCCGCCGTCATCTACTTTGTTTTATACCCCTTTCTGTCCTCCGCTTCATCCTCCCACACGGTGCCTTGGAGCCATTGGGGGAGGGGTGGGGAACATAAGGCTTAGTATTTTTGACTAACGGCCAGTGGACCATATCATTTTAGGGGATCGAGGTGATGCACCAACACCAGAGGCCGATGCAGACGGAGGCCGGCCAGTCTAGTACAGGAGCACCAGATTCTGGATCAGTGAGTGATTAGTAGTTAGCTTCCGCGAGTGATCTTGTAGTAAGGACATGATGTACAGGGCATGCGCCCTTTATTATTGTAACCCTTGTTATTTCAGTTATACCTTGTGGACATTTAGTATATATAGCATGTGATTGTGGACTTGAACTTCATTTGTTCGGTTATATTCTTTCTTCTTTGGTGATCGATATGTCCAACAGGATCGGCGTTTTGTTGTGGTGACCTTCCCGAGTGATGGTGTCACCGCAAAGCGGCGGTTCTGGGCATAAGACCCAGGTTTTCAAAAGAAAAAAATGGGGTCTTACAAAGTGGTATCAAAGCAAACCTCGATCCGAAGAAAAGAAGTCCACAAACCCTGGGCCACCCAGCGCAAGTCTAGTTTGAGGACAAACTAAGCACCGGAAGCAATGGTGTCCCATATGGGGAAATCACATGAAAAGGTACACGTTTAACTGAACCTTTAGCAAGTTTTCTTTTGTAGCCTGCGACGAACCCTGCCCCCAGCAGGGAATACCTCTGGCTGCAAAGATCTCTTTAGATAGTCCTTTAGTCAATGAGTTAGACTCAACCCCACTAGGACACCTGACTCACCATGACAATTTATACCATGTCCTAGTCTGAAATAGACCATAGGTATTATTTTGGTAAAGGTACGAGAATACCCCAAAGAGGCTAGAGAAAGAGAGATTTACACATAAACAGAATGGTAGGGGACTCGTAGATCTAACCCTTGTATCGGTGACATGTTTATATAGAGACAACCACCATGATAAACACCGAGGGTCGGACAAGAATTCAAGTTCGGAAGAGACCCATTTGGGAGGGAGTCACATGTTGACCTTGATAAGGTTGTCGTAGAAGGTACCTGGAAGAGTCTAAGGTGTGGAGTATTGATGCGCATTTTCAGCAATGCTAATTAGCGAGCATGAAATACGGACGACGACAGTGCACCGGTCGCTCAAGTAATAAAATAGGGAGGAAATCCCTGAATATCGTCTCTCAAGGAATGCAGGTTCTGGTGAACGAAACGCGTGGTGAATCAATCGTTACACGAGCAAATAAATTACGAACAAGGGCATTGTGATTTTGATGGCACGTCCCCTCCGACACTCCTTGATGATGATGACCCGGCTGCCGAGGCGCTGCGCCAGAAAGATCTGAGGTGCCATGATGATGCTGATGGAAGTCCGCGTTATAATCTTCGCCCGCGGCGTGCCAAAACCGCAATGACTAATTAAACTTTTATTCATGCACTCTTATTTTATATTAATAAATATTAAATTATTTCATGCTAGATGATGATTTTATATTTATTAAAATGGTTGTAATTTTTAAGTTTGAACTCTTTGTTTTATTTTGGTGTGTATTTAACCATACGGATGGATGAGATTTCATCTCCATCACGTATGGTTAAGATGTTGTTGCAACTCCTATTTAAGGAGGTCTTTATGAAGGAATGAAACATTGAAGAAGAAAAAACCAAACCCTATTTCCCCTTGGAAATTTCGGCCATGCTTGGAGCTCCCTCCTAGCCGCCCCCCCCCCCCCCCCCCCCTCTTGGTGTGACTCCAAGGCCGCCCCCTCCATCCTCTTCGGTGCGACTCCGGCGAGCCTTCCGCGGTGCGACTCCAAGGAAGAAAGGGTGCTACTCCATTTGGTGCGACGCCGGTGGAACCGTGGAGAGAGAGATTCTCCCACATCTATCTTGAGTGCATACATGTTCTTGGTTGGGTAACCCCTCTCCTTGCTAGTGATTCTTTCTATGCTTTAGTTTGTGGAGGTTTTATCGAATCGTTTTATCCGTGATTTTAATTTTCTCTCTTGCAAAATTTGAAATACAAGCATTGTTATTGAATCTCTTGTTGTCCGGATCGGGTAGATCCGGTGCGGGAGCGAAACTCGGCCTAGCCTTGATTTGCTCTCCAAGATTGGCGCACTTGGCGCTAACAAGGGAGTTAATCTCAGCTAACGCTTTATCGTCGCTTGAATGTTCACCGCCGCACCAAGAAAATTGCCGCTGCATTTTGAAATGAATTGATTGATGGAATAGGTGCTTGTGTAGGTGCGGTGAGTTGTGTGCTTGTGGGAGAGGTAGGTCTTAAGGATGTTGTATCGAGTCCGGCTTACGGTGAGTTGTGTGCTTGTTGAAGAGGTAGGTCCTAAGGACGTTGTATCGAGTCCCGCCTATTTTTATCTATCGGATTTATAGAGCCAACCGACCCCTTTTCGTTCGCTTTTGGTCGGAGCCCTCCCATGTTATTTTAATTTATGTGATGAATGTCATTCCGTTAGCGTAACGTACACGTCGTCACGGTACCCCTACATCAATTTGGTATCAAAGCGAGGTTGTTTCAACTCCCACGTTGCAAACATCCTCGATGCGATCCTTGTTGGTCGTTCTAATCAATAGGAAAATCTGAAAATTTTCGGATTGGTCTGCGTTTAGTAAAATCTCATAAATTCAAAACTTGTCAAAAAAAATCTGAAACTTTTTCTGTAGCTTCCTGCACGTATTTCCAGCAACATTAAAACTGAAACTTTTTCGATTCGTCCTCGTTAGGTCGGCCTGAAAATTTGAAACGTCGTAATTCTGTCTAGGTGGTTTGCGAATAGCGGGCCAAAATTTTCAATTCTTGTCAAAATTCAGAAAAAAAAATTTTAACGACCAACGTATTATCCACGTCAGGAATCTATAAAAATATCCTATGTTCAATCTAACCACAGCCATAGGAAAATCATCTTTCCAAAAAATTTCCTGAACCTGAATGCGAACTAGGCTAGGCACGGAGTACACGACACCGTCTATGTCTAGGATGGTTGCGAATCAGCACAATGATCCCAACACCGAGGCCATAGCAGGTTTACATACCGAAATGACTGAGCTTAGGATGATGTTAGAACAAATCTTACGGAATCAAGGAGGACCGCCACCACCACCCGGTGATGTTGAGGGGCCCAACCTGCACCAACCGGTTACTGATTCGGATTCTGATGGGGACCATCCCCGAGTGCCCCCTAGAGAACGATGCCCCGAGCGTGGTTTCGATATCACTAGAGCCATCAAGATTGATGCCCCCACCTACGATGGCATGGGAGACCCCCAGGTCTTCCTTAGCTGGGTAGTTGATATGGAATGTTACTACCAGTGGCATAATCTCACGGATCTCCAAAAGGTCCAAGTCACCCGCATGAAGTTGACAGATCGTGCGAAAACCTTTTGGCTGAATGAGGAAAGGAGGTTGGGAGCTGGACAGGGAGTCCCACCTATCGGATGGGCGGTGATGAAAAATTTGCTCACCGACCAATACGTTCCCGCTTACCACCGAACAAAGATGTTCGATGAACTAGCCACCCTGCGGCAAGGTTCAAAGTCGGTGGCCGAGTATATGGGAGAGTTGAAAGACCGTATGGTGCGTTGCGAGCTTAGGGAACCCCAGAGGTCACATTATCCAGGTTTCGTAAGGGACTTCAACCCGATATCCAGCGGAAGCTCTTGCGCTATGGGCACACAGATCTGAACACGACTTTCAATGCCACCCTAGACATTGAAAAACACTTAGCCGACAAGGCTCACTCCCGTTATTCCCACACGAGGAATAAGACCACCGTTGGAGCGTCTTCTTCCACCTATCCGGATAGGGGAAAGTCTAGAACCACCGAGTCTAAATCCGTCGTGATCACCGCTAGGAACACCAGGAACCCCACGAGTGAGCGTGTTCCTATTGGGAAAGTTAGCAAGGCCAATACCACATGTTATTCTTGTGGTGTTCAAGGCCACTATGCCTTTGAATGCCCTACTAAGACTAAGGTCGTTGCCCTCTTAGACATGGCCGCCGATTCTACTGACTATGTGTATGAGGCCGCTGAGGAGAGCGACCCCGAAGGGGTCCCAAGCGATTTGGAAGACGATCACCCCTCATGGCGATGCGTTGTATTCTGACCACTCCACGTCCGCTAGATGACTGGAGAAGGACGAGTATCTTCTCTCTGATCTTTAAGAGTGGTGACAAGCTGTGCAAGCTCATTATAGATAGCGGTAGCTGTGTGAATGTTATCTCTGAGAACGCTGTTAAACGTATGAATCTGACCACAGAACCACACCCCACACCCTACCAGGTAGCTTGGATTAGCAAGGTTACCGTCCAGGTTAGCAAGCGTTGCCTGGTCCCTCTTACCTTTAAATCTTACACGGATGAGGTCTGGTGTGACGTCCTTCCCATGGACGCGTGCCACGTGTTGTTAGGCCGCCCTTGGCTTTATGACTGTGACGTCACACATTTCGGTCGAGCCAATACTTATGAATTCAAATTCAACGGTAAGACCATCACATTGAGACCGACCATTCTGAAGGAGCCGATAGCTTTGGCTAAGGACACTGTGATAATAAAAATTAAAATTCTGCAAAAGCCTTTCTCGATACGATAAGAATTTGACGGGCACTTTCGAGGCGTCTCGCGAGTACTCGTACTTCGAGGAACTAACCATTATCCTACCTGTCGAGATGATAAAAGTAATAGTCTTTCCTTTTTTTCGGAATATCGACGTTTACGCCGCGGCGGCGGCGCCGAAATCTTAAAAAAAAAATTTAAAAAGAAGAGGAGAAAGTTTTTGCAAGTTTTTGTTAATATAATCCAAACTACTCATTCGAAAAGGCAAGTGTACCTTATCGCATATAGCATAGGATATTTTTAGGAAAATATCAAGGTCGTATTGAAATACGGGTCTATCGATTACTTCTACTTCGAAAAAGCTAACTATTATTTTATTGGAAATAAAATTGATTTAGAGAGCGTAATTAAAATTAACTAAAAAGAGAACATTGAAACGAGGAAAACAAAACTTGAAATAGCTTGCTAAAAATTAAGGTTAAATTCAATTCAAAGCTTGCGAAAATCAAGAACAACTAAATATTTGATAAAGGAAGGATTAAAAAGAGAAAATGAGAGGAGAAGAGATTTTTGCATAAGTGAAAGGAAAATTAACATTTCATTACCATGAAAAAGAGAACATTACATAAATTGAAAGCTACATTACATTGCATGAAATTAAAGATAAGCTACCTTGCATGGAATAGAAAACAAGACATTAAAAAGGAAATAAGAGAATTACATGAAATTAAATCTAAACCTAAAAAATGAAAAATAAGGAAAACTATACAAGAACAGCCCAAATGGGCAGGGGGAAGGGAATGGAATGCTGGAGGGGAACCTCTGAATTTATAGGAAAAATTTCCAGGTTACACGCCCTCGGTCACGGGCGTGACCTAGGGCGTGTAATACTTGTTCTGCACGGCTGCGACATCGGCGTGGGTCTTGCGTGACTGTGTCGCGAAAAAGGACATTACACGCCCGTGTAATTTTGGTCACGGGCGTGTACCTGGGCGTGTACTTGGGCGGCTTCATCAATGCGGCGTGGGCATGAGTGCGGCGCTGCAGCGAAAAGCGATCACGCGTGAAAAGTCACGGGCGTGACTCATGGGTCACGGGCGTGACTGGGGTCAACTCCATCAATGCGGCGTGGGCTTGAATTCGGCGCAGCAGGGAGCAGGGATCACGCGGGAAGTCACGGGCGTGACTCTTTGGTCACGGGCGTGACTTGGGTCAACTTATTCGATAGCATCTCCACGTCTCGTCCGTAGCCAGCTGGGAAGATTCTAAGATTACACGCCCTTGGTCACGGGCGTGACCTGGTGTCACGGGCGTGACCTGGGGCGTGACTTGCTGTGGACTAGCTCAATCTGCTCGGCAACACTTCTGGACTGATCTTAGTGTTACACGCCCTTGGTCACGGGCTGACCTAGGGCGTGTACTATGGAATTTGTCCAAAAATACCAGAAAATCTGCAAAACAAAAATACAATTATATTTAGAACTAAAATTATAAAAGAAGTGATTTTTAACTAAAATATAAATTTTACAAAATTATATTAAACTTAACCTAAATACTATAATTAAAATAAGCATAAATCCTACTTATCAAATACCCCCATACTTAAGCTTTTGCTATTCCAGAGCAAAAGTATGAGAAATATTTATAAGACATTTAATAAAAATTTTAATTAAGACTAAAAATTTATTGAATCACAAGTAAGCTAAAAAGAAAATTTAAGGATTGACGAATTAAGTCCTAAATTATGAAATTAAAATAATAAGAGAAAAATATTTAGCCAAGAGTTCTCAAAAATATTAACTAGTTAACAAAATTGAGTAATAAGTAAACAAAATTAGATTTAAAATTTATAAAAACCATAACTTTGAAAAATCTAAAGGAAAAATGTAACTTACTAAGTATTGCTCTCTCCATAACATAATTTAAATCTAGATCAAAGATATTGGGTTAGGGGGGGTTTCATAAAATTTGGCATAAGAAGAGATCTTTGAATGAAGGTGATGGATTTTTCATTTCACCAAAGTGGTTTTTTTTTAAGTAAATATTTTTTTTCTCTTCTAACAACAACCCAAAATGTATATGGTTTAGGAGTAATGAATTTTATCCTCTTACTCCATGCCATATAATCTTTTGAAATATTTTGGGTGCATATGTTTTAGGGACTAATGAATTTTATCCTCTTATTCCCATGACATATGATCTTTTAAAATACTTTTTTTTATGCCATCAAAGGGGTAGGGTAGAGAAAAGACTTCTAGCTTATAAATTAAATTATTTTGAGAGCAAATTTTAGTACTTTAAACTTTCCTAAGATTTTAAAAGCTTGAGGTAGAAATAATTAAAATCTAAAGGTGTTTAAGCAAGATTACTAAAAATTTGTAACTATTTAAAATAAAAGAGAAGAAGTGCTAAAGAAATATCTCGAATCAAATTAAAATCATAAAATATTTCTTAACACTAAATCACTTAAACAAAAATTAGATTTAGCAAACCATGATAGAATAAATGATTAGCAAATAAAAAAGTATAAATGCTTATAAATAAACTCAAAATGATTTTGGAAATGACAAAAACCAAAGTAAGGGCTTATTATATTTTTGGGATTTTTTCTAAGTTTTTCGTAATAATTTTTTGGAATTTTTTTGATATTATCTTTTTTTGGAATTTTTAATATTATCTTTTTTTTTTGAATTTTTTTTAGGATAAGAAATAAATACTAAAAATGCTAAACATAAACTAAAAAAAAACCTAATTTTTTTTGTTAATTCTTGGACTTCCCGAGGTCTACCCGGTGAAGGGCTCGCAAGGTACTAGAGGCTGTGATGGGAATTCAAGCCCAAGGCGTCCTTTCCGAGAATTTAAATTTTCGATTATCTAATTTTTTTTGAATATTTTTGGGTTTTCTAAATTTTTTGTAAAGGCTAATTTTTCTTTTGTAAAAGACAACAAAAAAGAAATAAACTATTTACAAAACGAAAATAAACTATGTACACAGTAAATATTTTTGGAATTTTGGGAATTTTTAAATTTTTTTTTTTTGGGAAATTTTCTACGATTTTATAATTTAGGAGAAAAGAAGATACACCCCCATACTTAAAATTCAACATTGTCCCCAATGTTGAAAGCTAAGTATGGAGAACAATAAAATAGAAAATCCAAGAGTTTTATTTTGAAAGAAAAAGAACAAGGAGTGGAAAAAGAAGTACGTCCCTGATTTGGAGACGGACGACCACCATGATCACCTTCAGAATTACTTTTAAAACAATAAAACAAAACACGAAATAAAAAGAGACGAAACATAAAAGTTACTTATTATTTTTTTTTTTGGGGTTTTGATTAGTTTTATAATGTTTTTTTTTTCAATTTATAATTTTTTTTCTTTTTTTTAGATAAAAGAACAAGAAAAAAAAGATAAAGATAAAAGTAATAGCGCTCTCTCTTTTCAAAATATCGATAATAATAACTCCCCGGCAATGGCGCCAAAAACTTCATAATAAAAATTAAAATTCTGCAAAAGCCTTTCTCGATGCGATAAGAATTCGACGGGCACTTTCGAGGCGTCTCGCGAGTACTCGTACTTCGAGAACTAACCATTATCCTACCTGTCGAGATGATAAAAGTAATAGTCTTTCCTTTTTTTCGGAATATCGACGTTTACGCCGCGGCGGCGGCGCCGAAATCTTAAAAAAAAATTTAAAAAGAAGAGGAGAAAGTTTTTGCAAGTTTTTGTTAATATAATCCAAACTACTCATTCGAAAAGGCAAGTATACCTTATCGCGTATAGCATAGGATATTTTTAAGAAAATATCAAGGTCGTATTGAAATCCGGGTCTATCGATTACTTCTACTTCGAAAAAGCTAACTATTATTTTATCGGAAATAAAATTGATTTAGAGAGCGTAATTAAAATTAACTAAAAAGAGAACATTGAAACGAGGAAAACAAAACTTGAAATAGCTTGCTAAAAATTAAGGTTAAATTCAATTCAAAGCTTGCGAAAATCAAGAACAACTAAATATTTGATAAAGGAAGGAATAAAAAGAGAAAAGGAGAGAAGAAGAGATTTTTGCATAAGTGAAAGGAAAATTAACATTTCATTACCATGAAAAAGAGAACATTACATAAATTGAAAGCTACATTACATTGCATGAAATTAAAGCTATGCTACCTTGCATGGAAGAGAAAACAAGACATTAAAAAGGAAATAAGAGAATTACATGAAATTAAATCTAAACCTAAAACATGAAAAATAAGGAAAACTATACAAGAACAGCCCAAATGGGCAGGGGGAAGGGAATGGAATGCTGGAGGGGAACCTCTGAATTTATAGGAAAAATTTCCAGGTTACACGCCCTCGGTCACGGGCGTGACCTAGGGCGTGTAATACTTGTTCTGCACGGCTGCGACATCGGCGTGGGTCTTGCGTGACTGTGTCGCAAAAAAGGACATTACACGCCCGTGTAACTTTGGTCACGGGCGTGTACCTGGGCGTGTACTTGGGCGGCTTCATCAATGCGGCGTGGACGTGAGTGCGGCGCAGCAGCGAAAAGCGATCACGCGCGAAAAGTCACGGGCGTGACTCATGGGTCACGGGCGTGACTGGGGTCAACTCCATCAATGCGGCGTGGGCTTGAATTCGGCGCAGCAGGGAGCAGGGATCACGCGGGAAGTCACGGGCGTGACTCTTTGGTCACGGGCGTGACTTGGGTCAACTTATTCGACAGCATCTCCACGTCTCGTCGGTAGCCAGCTGGGAAGATTCTAAGATTACACGCCCTTGGTCACGGGCGTGACCTGGTTTCACGGGCGTGACCTGGGGCGTGACTTGATGTGGACTAGCTCAATCTGCTCGGCAACACTTCTGGACTGATCTTAGTGTTACACGCCCTTGGTCACGGGCGTGACCTAGGGCGTGTACTATGGAATTTGTCCAAAAACACCAGAAAATCTGCAAAACAAAAATACAATTATATTTAGAACTAAAATTATAAAAGAAGTGATTTTTAACTAAAATATAAATAATATTTACAAAATTATATTAAACTTAACCTAAATACTATAATTAAAATAAGCATAAATCCTACTTATCACACTGCCGTCCCGGCCGAGAGGAAGCCTTTGAGCCTAGTTGGTAGGAGAGAGTTTGTGAGAGATCCTTTTCTTGAAGGAGTTATGTACGCATTAGTTCTTATGGGTGCGAAGGTTGAGTCGGAAGCGTCGAATGAGTTGCCTAGGGCGTTACGAGCACTTTTGGATGAGTATAAGGACGTGTACCCAGACGAGTTGCCTTCTGTGTTACCGCCATTGAGGAACATACAGCATGCGATAGATCTCATTCCGGGTTCGTCCTTGCCGAACCAACCCCACTATAGGCTTCATCCCGCGGCCCACAAAGAGCTGCAGACTCAGATCGAGGATTTGATGAAAAAATGATTCATCAGGACTAGCATGAGTCCTTGTGCGGTGCCAGCCCTTCTTGCCCCCAAGAAGGATGGTACGTGGCGGATGTGTGTTGATAGCCGCGCTATCAACAAAATCACCATCAAGTACCGATTTCCTATACCGCGCTTAGATGACCTTCTCGATGTCTTGTCTGGCGCTGCGATATTTTCTAAGTTAGATTTACGAAGCGGCTATCACCAGAAAAGGATCCGCGAGGGAGATGAGTGGAAGACGGCGTTTAAGTCTAAGGACGGGTTATACGAGTGGCTTGTGATGCCCTTCGGGCTATCCAATGCCCCCAGCACATTCTCCCAGATGATGACGCATGTCTTTCAGCCATTCATGGGGAAGTTTGTAGTTGTCTACTTCGATGACATCTTGGTTTACAGCACTACTACCACCGAGCACATCTCCCACATGAGAGTGGTTCTTTCTACCCTATGGAAGGAAACATTAATTTTGAATCTCAAGAAATGCACTTTCCATGTTATAGAGGTGAAGTTTTTAGGCTACATCGTTGGAATGGAGGGCATTAATGTCGACCCTAGCAAGGTTAAGGTGATTAAGGACTGGCCCGAGCTGACCACGATACGTGAGGTGAGGAGATTCCATGGGTTGGCAACTTTCTAGCGCCGTTTCATCAAGGACTTTAGCAGCATCATGGCCCTCATTAGTGACTGCATGAATAAGGGTGAGTTTACTTGGACGAAGTCCGCCACCTTCACTTTCCAACGCATCAAAGAGCTTATGACTGAGGCACCCGTCTTACGTCTACCTGACTTCTCGAAAGTCTTTGAGCTTACTTGTGACGCTTCGGGCGTGGGAATAGGAGGTGTCTTGAGTCAGGAGGGGCACCCTGTGAGTTTCTTTAGTGAAAAGTTGGCGGGCGCTAAATTGAATTATTCCAACTATGATAGGGAATTTTATGCGGTCATTAGATTCTTGCACCACTGGTGGCATTATCTCCTCTCTAAGGAGTTCATGATCCTCTCCGATCACGAAGCATTACGATTTATCAATGGCCAACATAAAATCAACCTGTGTCACGCCAAGTGGGTATCCTTCCTACAGGGTTACACTTTTAATCTCAAACACTTTAAGGGAGCGGACAATCGGGTTGCGGACGCTCTTAGTCGTCTAGCCCTCTTAGTCACCACTATGGAGGTTAAAGTTGTCGGGTTCGAGCGAATCAAAGATGAGTACGCTACATGCCCGGATTTTCAGGATTCTTACCTATCTGCCCAGGATAGTTCCCCCACCACTATTACTGCGTTCGTTATCAAGGATGGTTACCTATTTAGGCATGGGAAATTATGTATTCCGCAATCATCTCTACGTCTCCATATCATCTGGGAACTGCATAGTGGTGGGTTGAGCGGCCATTTTGGTAGAGATAAGACTATCACCCTGGTTGAGGAAAAGTTTTATTGGCCAAAATTGAAGGCAATGGTAGGGCGGGTAGTGAGTTGTTGTCGTACTTGCCAAGTTTCCAAGGGAACCAAAACCAACATCGGGTTATATACTCCGTTGCCTATTCCATCCGTACCTTGGGAGGACGTGAGCATGGACTTTGTCTTAGGCCTACCCACCACTTTTCGTCGTCACGATTCCATCTTCGTAGTTGTGGATAGGTTCTCCAAAATGGCATATTTTATACTTTGCACTAGAACCGACGACGCATCTCATATTGCAAAGCTATATTTTAAGGAAGTTGTTAGTCACCGGGGAGTGCCGAAGACAATTGTCTCGGATAGGGATGTTAAGTATACGGGCTACTTCTGGAAGACACTTTGGATCCTAATGGGTACCAAACTATTGTTTTCCTCCGCTTATCATCCTCAAACCGATGGGCAAACTGAGGTGGTTAACAGGAGCCTAGGGAACCTTCTTAGATGCCTTGTGAGTGATCATAAAGGCACATGGGATCTTCTTCTTCCCCACGCTCAGTTAGCCTACAACAATTCCAAAAATCGGTCCACCGGTCTGTCACCAAATGAGATTGTCCACGGGTACAAGGCCCATGTGCCTCTTGACTTGGTTCCCTTGCCCCCAACATACAAGGCAAGTAAATTTGCACAATCCTTCGCCCAACATATTCATGACCTTCATGCACGTATACGAGCTACCTTGACTGCTCAGTATGATTCTTATCAGGCACACGCCAATATACATCGGAGAGTGTCACACTTCAAGGTTGGCTATTTGGTTTTAGTACGATTAGTTCCCGAGCATTTTCCATCTGGCATAGTTAAAAAGTTAGCACCTAAGCGCGGCGGCCCTTTTCGGATCATCACGAAAATAGGTGACAACGCTTTTGTTTTAGATTTGCCTGCCGAATGGGGAATCTCCCCTATTTTTAACGTCTCAGATTTAACGATGTTCGTATCGCCTCCATATGAGTTGAGTTCCTTGACGTCTTCTCCTTCCACCAAATCTTCTAATGGGTTGGGGAGTGGTTGTATGGATGACCTCTCTCTGTCGGTTCCCACAGGTATTTCACCGGATGGTAAGTCGCTTACTTTTATTCCTACTGGTGATGAGAGTCTGCCTGAGGACTTCTTATCAAGGAGGTGCAGGGATCGAATCCCGGCCTCAACAACCCGCTGGCGCCTGTGGTGGGCCCCAGAGACGGGTTGGGGTGTACGGTCCGCGGACTTGATTAAAGCCATACGGGTGCGACGCCCTGGTGGACCCCTGGAGCGGGTGTGACTCCCCGCCTGGTGCGCCAGGTGCCAGGGGAGCAAGCTGGGTGTGACGTCTGGTCTGCATCAGATTTGGTTCCTATGCTAATGCGGAAAAGAGAGACGCGGGTCAAAACACTGCTTCGCAAGGCGGGATGGATGCAACGGCCGCGATGCCATGCTTCGGGAGGCGCGTGGACGGAAAGTAACTGTGATGGTTGAGGGTCGCACACACCTCTTCTCCAAGCATCACCACTAGCAATTACTAGGGCTTCACACACAACGAACTCAGAAAATCACAATAAGGAAATGCTACTCTCACACCACCACATCATTGCACATGAACAAAATCAAAGATCTATGACATTAAGCTAAGCAATAGTTCATTACAACAACAACACAAAGAAAGCACAAACATTCAAGTTTAGAGAGGACCAATAGGAAGATGTCACCGCATCTTGGGTTCTCGGCCGGAATGAGAGGTTGTCGGGCTCTCTCCGGGCTCGGCCCTTAGATGGTGTGCGGACTCGATGGAGGCTGTCACCTCTCCAATGACCAACAACACTTCTATGGCTTCCCACGACGAGGAATGCTTGAACACTTGATGGAGAATGCTTGCTAACGCTCCCGAATGGAAGAATGGTGGTGGAAATCGCCGGAATACGGTCTCCTTGGTGGTGGAGGTGAAGCAGAAGTCTTCAGACCTCAGAAACGGCGGGGAGGATCTGATTTCCCACTACCCCCCCCCCCCCCCCCCCCCCCCCCGTTGACTGCGGCGTAACCTGCATTTTATACTAAACAGGCAGAAAAATGGTCAAGCACGGTCGAATGCACGACCGTGCGTGAACCGTGTGTTATTAAATGATAAAATCTAACTTGAGGGAGACGATGCGCCGCCCGTGCGTTTTACTAGCGCACGGACAAATCCGCCCGTGCGTACAAACGCACGGGTAAATTCAGAATGACCAAAAACAAGAGGAAACAGGTCGATCGTGCGTTTTACTCACGCACGGGCAAATCAGCCCGTGCATAAAACGCACGACTAAACTCAGATTGTCTGGTTTCTGCCCAGATACAGACGCACGATCGCTCCGTCCATGCGTCAAGGAAACGCACGACCGTGCGATATGCACAGACTAGATTTTGGGGGAAAATGGGACGATCCGGCCACCTGCACGAAAGACATACCAGCTGGGAAGACACCTCCAGCACCAAATAAACATAGGAAATGGAACGGGGAGCACCATGTGCTTACCCCCAATAACAAGGAGTGCAAATACACACTGAAACGGGCCTAAGAGTACACCTAGCAAGGAATAGCAAATATAACCAAAAACATGCCTAAAGTGTAGTGCATCGTCTAGAAATATGGCCAAGATGAGTCCATAAATGTGTATATAAATGGGACTCATCACACCCCCAGACTTACGCGTCTGCACGTCTCGGGCAAACACTCAATCCCATGATAGAAAAATTGATGTTAAAGAAGCAACTGTGCGGGCAAAACATGATGGGAAGTAAAGAACTAATTAGCGTAAAAATAAAGTAAAAAAGATTTTAAAACAAAGACTATATTTTAAGAACTTCAACTAGTGTAAGATACAAAATACTACTACTCTGAGGTGAATCACTGGTGAATCGAACATTCGCGCCCTAGGGAAAATAGCGTGAACTGCTGAGGTGAGCGTTGCTCAAATTGGATCTCAAGGTAGAGCTCTCCAAGAAATCCATCAAGGTCGGTGGTCATACGCTTGCCCTTTTGCACCTTCTCCACTGCATGAGACGATCTTATCAAGAATCAGTAGGGATTTTAGGCTAGACATAGGGCTTGGGTTGAGGTACGGTAGTGAAGTAGAAGAACATAGGTTAAACGCACTCATCCTCCGGTAAATAACAAATTTCAACCTCAACATCTTCACCTTGAAGCATACTCCCCCAGACTTCATTTAAGCACGATGGTGTGCGCGAGACTACCACACTTGTGGTTAGATTCTTTTTAGAGTTCTTTTACTCTTCTTCTTTTTTAGATCCATAGAAACATAAGTTAGGATCAATCAAAATTTTTAACTCATTCTCATTTTTTTCTTTGCGCACAAAAAATATTTCTCCACAACGCAAAATCATCATAAATATGTATAAATTCCAAAGGTCGACTCTAGTGCGTATTAGGTTGGGATATGTGGCCTTGGTGAAAGTTTAGTGTAGTTTAACAAATAAGAGAGGTAAGGCTCAACGAGGCTAGCAAAGGAAGACGTTAGGTTGGGAAATCAAAGCTCAACCGGACCAAATTATGGCCTACGTCATGCTCCCAACAAGATCATTCAACGCACTCGTTTTGAAAATAGCTTATTGCAAGTTCTTAACCACCGAGCGAGGTCTCCTTTCCTTCCAACTCAAACAACACGAGGCTAACAGCTCTTCTACACTCGACCTAGGGCTACCGCTAGATTCACCAAATTCACCGTTTGAGTAGAGTATTAAGTAATTACACAAATGAAGTAAATAAAAATATAACTTTGTAATTAAATATATTCTACGTGAATTTTTATGCTGCGTGAGCGCTCTACTAGTAGCACCGCATGGGTCACGTCCTGTTCAGCAACACAATCCTCAACTAACGATCAAACTTCTAAACACATACATCAAGCACTTACACGATAATTGCGCACGAGAAAAAATAAAACACGTGTGGTGTGCGTTATGCAATGAGACAATCAATATAATTTTCCTAACATAACATTCTAGCATGAATGTGCGTGTAGCGCAAGCAAAGGCCCGCTCCCCCAGACTTGATCAAAACTAAATAAAATACGGAATTCTGGAACATGGAGAATAGGGGTAGAGTGGACCTATGCTCATAAATGAGCATGCCAGAAGTGCGGTAATTCCTTCCTTAAATTTTTCTCCTTCCGCATCCACCACGCGAGAGCTAGCATAAATGGGTCCGCCCAAAAAATGTCGTCATACCTGCAAGCTGACATCTCCAAGCCCGCAAAAACAAAGATAAAACAGCCCGCACTGACATTCATCATAAAAAAAGGAATATGCGGCAGAGACAATCAATATAATAATGATAAACAACTAAATCAGAGAATTAAAGCTGTCCAAAACCACACCCTAGGGACGATGCCCTAGCAGAATAATATCCGGAACAGGATCCTCCAAGAGTATATCTAAGATAGATTAAAAGTAATAAAAATACAAAATAACTAAATGCCCAGGAAGCTGCATCAGGACAATCACGGGGAAGATGGCGGAGGAGACTGTGAAGGAGGAGGAGGAGTGCAAATCCGCCTAGATCGCGATGTAGAAGCTCTGGCAGGGGCAATAGGAGGCTCGACTCCCAAATGGGCTCCAATCCGCGAAGAAATGTCATACTGCATGGCCATAGCATCCTCCATGCGCACGAATCTGTCATAAAAATCTGGATACTACTGCTCGATGCTTTGCCGCGGGGCGTTCCATTGAGCAGCAGGGAATGCGGAATGGGGGGCATCAGAGGGCTGCCTACCCGCCCTAGCCGAGGTGCTAGGCTCAGCAGCATCGGCATGAGTAGTATGCTCCACACGTCCTGACCCGACCTCACGGACTTGGTAGCCCCAGTTGTCACCGATCTGTACCTTCTTGATGAGCTTAAACGCTACCATCATGGTCAAAGAGATATGAAAACCCCAGGAGACATTAGTCATGGGCGGAAGTGAATCCCAAATGCCAAGCCCTTTGGCGATCCTCGTGATGTGATGCGAGCCTCCAATAGACTTCAGGGGGAGATAAGTGGCCTGGCGAAGAAGATATTGGGCAAGCACTCGTCCAAGATGGAGAGGCACACCATGATGCATGCTGTAGAGATAAAGGAGATCCTGCCACCCCGCAATATTCTGGCTCATGGTGCAGCCCAATCAGGTGCTGGACATAACGGAGCGCGGGGGAGATGATGTGGGTAGACTTCGCTGCGCGAGCCTCATACTGTTTATGGACTGCCAGAATTCGCTGGGTGATACTCCCTCCGGGAACTCATCCGGACGGTGGATAATGTCCATCTGTAAGAGTTCGTCGTGGGTGTAAATCCCTGCGCAAATCGCCAGTTCTCCAACGCTCATGGTATGGTTGTGGCCCTTCATACGGAATGAGACCGCCGTGGGCTCACCAGTTACTTCATCAACTTGGTCAATGATGCGGAAGGTGGAAAGGAACTCAAGCGTGAGTTCACGGTAGCCTACTTCCGTGATGGAGAAGAGGTTTCCCCATGATCCCACATTGAGTAACCTTCCTACCTCCACATCCAAATTGACAACTCGAAGGTCCGCAACCGAAACAAAGCGATGATAGAGGAACGTTTTGTGGCTCAACAAATTGTACCTTTCCAGGAGTTTCGGCCTCCCAAACTGCAGTATTGCTTCAGCACTGGTATCCTAAGATCTTGAGGAGGAAGCTCCACCTTTGCGGCGAAATAGGCTCACGACCTTCTTGACACCCATGGATGCGCCCAAACAGCCTGGAAGTGAGGGAGATGAGGACAGGAAGAGAGAACGAAGAGGCGATGGATAGGAAGGAGGGGAATCGCACACGGGAGAGAAGGGTTTCGTGAAACGCACGGGAGGAGAGAACGGAGGAATTAGGGCCAGCGTGCGATTTTCGATAGGGCATGGGCCGGTTTATACAAAAAGAAAATCGCATGGTCGTGCGATCCCAACGCGCACGGACAATCTGGTCGTGCGTTTGCAAATTTCTCCAAGATTTCTTCAAATTTTTCGAGCCGACAGAATCAGAAAAAATTTGCACGCTATAGCAAGAACAGAGGGAACAGGGAAGAACACGACAACAGCAATTGCCTAACAACAAACTCCACAGGGCGCGTGGTTCACTAAAAACTCTCCAAAAACAAGAGATACCAATAGCAGAAAGCAAAAAGAAGTTAAAACTAAAGATAATAAAATCTAAATTAGCTACTCCTAAACCTAGATAACTGTTGGGCTACATGTCCCCCCAACGGGACTTATACAAGCACTTGAAATGCAAATTAACTAATAGGTGGGTGAAAGCGAAAATGGTCAGGTAACTGTTTGCGCTCACATTTCGGCAAAAGGTACCGAAACGAAGATAGAACAATTGCCCAAACATCGGTGAGAAAATAATGCCTGATATGAATATCAGGCAAGGGCATAATATGCGTTGTGAAGCTCACCGTATCTGGCTCCACCTGCACCTGATTCCTCTCAATGCTAGGCCTTGTTACAGGCTCATACACCAACGGAACTGGCTCCACAATGTGGTCCTGCAGAGGAGAAATTACGATAGCAGGGTCAAGAGATGAGACAGAAGAAAACCTAAAAGACATCTCATCTGAGGGAATAATCCCGGCTTCATCCCCCATAGGGCGCAGTAATGACAAACTGATGATATCATCGATGATTTCACTAAACTCAGCAGCGCGCCAATGGCCTCCTCTATAACTTGGACTTTCTCGCACTGAACCGAAATATTTGCTTCAGCACAATCGAGACACTCCGCCTCCATGAGAGTGGGCACGACACTGCGCAGGTCTGCAACATCCTACAAATTGACCTCAATGACAATATCAGAAATAGGTGTAGATTCGTGTGTAGTGGGAGAAGACGTGCTTCTTAAGAGTTTGGGTTCACTCTCCACACAAGGGCACAAATCCACGCAAAGTGGTACATGAACCAAAGAGGTATGGGGGGTCGCATCAGAAACGGAGTCATGAAGGACACTGATGCACGTGTTGATTCCAGGGACTTAAAGAAGTGAAGGTGGAAGTGACACGTAACCAGAGGAAGGGGATGTGCTTACAGAATTCGAAGATGGGACGATACGGATATCCGGCTCATCGTCATCCTCCAGTTGGCGAAGGTATGCAGCACAGTCTTTCAAGGCATGCTCTCTACTTTTGCAAAATAAACACTGCTTCACCGGCTTCCCCGGCACCCAAGGTGCGGCGGCTGCGTAATAGTGCGACATCGGAGGCGCAGTAGAGGAGCCAAAAAATTTATGGGACCCGTGCGATTTTTGAACAACACCATACTCTTTGGGACACCTATCACTAGCGTGGGATGTGTCCCCACACCAACGACATCGGATATTCAAATGTGCCCACATGATATAGAAGAAGAAAATAGCATGAAAAAGAGGAAATTAAGAAGAATAAAAGACCCAATCGAAAACAATCGATTCACAAACACGAAATGATCACGCCTGCATTCCCCGACAACGGCGCCAAAAACTTGATGCGCAATTTCAGCAATGCTAATTAGCGAGCATGAAATGCGATACGACGGCAGTGCACCGGTCGCTCATGTAATAAAATAGGGAGGAAATCCCCGAATATCATATCTCAAGGAATGCAGGTTCTGGTGAACGAAATGCGTGGTGAATCGATCGTTACACGAGCAAATAAAGTAAGAACAAGGGCATTGTGATTTGGTTCCTAGGCTAATGCGAAAAAGAGAGATGCGGGTCAAAACTCCGCTTAACAAGGCGGAATGGATGCAACGGCCGCGATGTCGTACTTTGGGAGGCGCGTGGATGGAAAGTAACTGTGATGGTTGAGGGTCGCACACACCTCTTCTCCAAGCATCACCACTAGCAATTGCTAGGGCTTCACACACAACGAACTCAGAAAATCACAACAAGGAAATGCTACTCTCACACCACCGCATCATTGCACATGAACATAATAAAAGATCTATGACATTAAGCTAAGCCATAGCTCATTACAACAACAACACAAAGAAAGCACAAGCATTCAAGTTTAGAGAGGACCAATAGGAAGATGTCACCTCATCTTGGGTTATCGGCCGAAATGAGAGGTTGTCGGGCTCTCTCCGGGCTCGGCCCTCAGATGGTGTGCGGACTCGATGGAGGTTGTCACCGCTCCAACGACCTACAACACTTCTATGGCTTCCCACAACGAGGAATGCTTGAACACTTAATGGAGAATGCTTGCTAACGCTCCCGAATGGAAGAATGGTGGTGAAAATTGCCGGAACATGGTCTCCTTGGTGGTGGAGGTGAAGGAGAAGCCTTCAGACCTCAGAAACGGCGGGGAGGATCTGATTTCCCGCTCCCCTTATGAGCCCCCCCCCCCCCCCCCCCCCCCCCCGTTGACTGCGGCGTAACCTGCATTTTATTCTAAACAGACAGAAAAATGGTCACTCACGGTCGAACGCACGACCGTGCGTGAACCGTGCGTTATTAAATGATAAAATCTGACTTGAGGGAGACGCTGCGCCGCCCGTGCATTTTACTCACGCACGGGCAAATCCGCCCGTGCGTACAATCGCACGGGTAAATTCAGAATGACCAAAAACAAGAGGAAACAGGTCGATCGTGCGTTTTACTCACGCACGGGCAAATCCACTCGTGCGTAAAATGCACGACTAAACTCAGATTGTTCGGTTTCTGCCCAGATACAGACGCACGATCGCTCTGTCCGTGCATCAAGGAAACGCACGACTGTGCGATCTGCACAGACTAGATTTTGGGTGAAAACGGGACGATCCGGCCACCTGCACAAAAGACATACCAGCTGGGAATACACCTCCAGCACCAAATAAACATAGGAAAGGGATCGGGGAGCACCATGTGCTTACCCCCAATAACAAGGAGTGCAAATACACACCGAAATGGGCCTAAGAGTGCACTTGCAAATATAACCAAAAACATGCCTAAAGTGTAGTGCATCAACTAGAAATACGGCCCAGATGAGTCCATAAATATTAATATAAATGGGACTCATCAAGTATACCAATGAGACTCAATAAGTAACCACAAGTCTAAGGTTGTGTGCCCTAAGAATTGTTTGCAAACTTGGGATGAATATAGCATAGTGATATTGAAGATACTTAGCCCAAAATAGATAGTGGCTTATCTTTTGTTTATTGGGGCTTATCTTTTGTTTATTGGGGCTTACTTTTTGTTTATTGGGTGAATTGGTTATTGACTTGGGTATCCCTTAGATCTAATTTAGCAAGTGCTGTGTCGTGAGCTTGATTATTTTAAAGTCGATCTTATTCAATGTTACTTGGACAAAGATGAGATGGTGTAACAATATATCCGGAATAATGATCCGTAGTATTACCAGGATAATGAAAAGATATCGTAGATCGAGCAACGACTTGACCTTGGTTGAAACATTGGAAATTTAAAGTCACCACGATTAATCACTTAGGGATGTCGATGTCCCATTCTAGAAGTTGAGGACGGAAACTAGGTCATACAAGTTGTACTTATATTTGAAATTTCTGGTTGTTTGGGGCTTTCAGAAGCGATTAACTTATGATTCATTATAAATCGTACCCTATCATGGTAGAAAATTTTAACTACAATAATAGCCCTTATACCTTGGGAGCTTTGATGAAGGATAACCAGAGATCTTAGACGATAACTTATTGGAATTAGAATATAGTGTTTGAGTTTACTATGATAAGAACGATCTAAGTTTATCTTACTTTGGACCATCCGAAAGTGATCAAGACTAGCATATGTGGAAGTAATGGGAATTTGGTGAAATAAACGTGGTGATACTTCCTTGATGAAATTGACTTGTGAAAAACCTTAGGGTTTCAAAAGATTTTACTCGTATACCTTATGAATCAAACTCCACATACAAAAATGATTGTGAGCCATCTTACAAACATTGATACTAGTGATGATTGGTTAACATATACTCATAAAAGTTCACTAGTGCACCACCATAAAATTTTGAGGATGATTGGGACGCTTGATGATCTGATCAGTCCCAGCAATGGTAAGAACTGGATAAGTTGTAGAGTGGAGATGATTGATCACTCGGACGTATTTGAAGGAATAAGAACCTAAACATGCGGAGAAAACATTATAGAAGCGTTGTCTACCCATATTGACAAGAGCTTTAGTCACCGGAAAATGGTGTATTTCGGAACACGTATGTCCTCGGAATGAAGAAAGACATCATAAGTTTTGTGATGCACGGTGAAGGCCAAGTGCAAAAGTCTTTGGAGAACTACCACAGTCACTGCCCATGTTAGAGTGGAGTTCGAGGACATAATTATGGATTTCATACATAGGTTACCACATCCCCACTCTGGGCACAAGTTTGTTTGGAACATCGAGGATAAACTGCCCAAGGTAGCTAGGGTCACCCCGGGCTGGAAGGACGCTCCCGTTGGTGTTTGGTGGGATTTGTTGGGCAGTTTGTCTGTAATTGTAGTATGACCAGGACAATCGTGTCAAATCAGGATGGACGGTGTACGTCCAAAAAGTGAAAATCAGTTCAGGCTTGTCTGGGCTCTTGGTTGACATTAGCACAGCTTTCCACCCTCAGAGGGACGGAGGCGCAGGACTCCACTATCATGGATCCAGGATGAGGATCCTAAGGCACTCAGCTCGTAACTTAAGGAGGACATAGATACCCAGGTGCGACTGATTTGAGTTAGGATGTTGGGGATCAGAGCTGCCAGGTCAGGTATTACAATGCGTGGTATCATCAAGTATAGTTCCAGGTTGGAGACCGGGTGTTTCGGAAGATATGTCCGATGCAGGGAGTCTTGCGGGTTCGCAGGCGGAAAAAGCTCACTCTGAGATAGATGGGGCTCTACAGGATCCTAGAGTGGATCAGCCCATTGGCTTATAGACTGGAGTTGCCACCGGAGTTAGCGGGATTGCACGACATCTTCCATGTCTCCTCCTTTAGAAGAGCTCTACTACGGCCGGATCAGCAAATTTCTACTATAAATGTCTCGGTAGCCTCTGATTGATTGAACTGGTGTGGCAGAGATAGTCGGTGCTCTTCGAGTCAGAAATAACTTCAATTCTTAGGGGATGTTACGTTCAGTCACTCTCGGTGAAAACCCCGCGAGCCTAGCCTGAATTTCGAGGACGAAATTATTTTTTTTGTTTATTGGGATTTGTAACATCCCCCAAACAACTAGACCCCTAGAGTTGTTTTGTCATGACTAGGTAATGACAAAACCTTAGGAAGCTTGAAGAGACCACTTGGCCTTAGCTAGGAAGAAAGAAACCATAGTGGTCTGCGAATAGCAATTTCCAATTAACAAGCATAAGGTTGGACTTAAGGGCCTCTCCTTGACCCTTTGACCCCACCATAGCATACCTAACCCATTAGGGGTCCCCTTAGAACACCAAGAACCCATTGGGGTCAACCAAAGAGGCCAAATTGACCAAAGTCAACTCTAACCCCAAATTGGTCAAAGTAGCCTAATTAGGGTCAATTGACCTCCACCATGCCCAATTGACCTTTCCCCTACCCTTATAGGGTTATTAGGGACCCAATGGACCGAAAATCCCCATCATGGGGCAACCAATTTGGCCAATTTGACCCAAGTCAACTCCACACTAAATTTGGGTCAAAATGACCTATTTGACTTAATCAAGCCTAATCCACTTGGGATAGGCCTAATTGGAGTAGCCCATTAGCTTAGAAGACTGATGAATACCATGATTTATTACTCAATTTCTGTAAATGGTGATTAGAAGAGAGAAATCTCATTTTCTCCAAGAATGGAGGAGAGAGAAAGAGAGGGATTAATGGCATTCATGGCTTAGGGAGATCAATAGCCACCAATTCCTCCTCTAATGTCTCCATTCAATTTCCCCAATCAATTTGGAGGAGTTTAATGGCCATTCCTGACCACATAGAGGGGGGAATTTGAGGAGTTTTCACTTGGCTGAAAATGGCCATTAATGGCCATTCATGGCAATTAGGAGTTACACTCTTCCCCCTCCCCAATTAACCCATATAACTCCTTCAGTGGATGGAGAGGAGGAGTTTCCCCACCTTACCTGAAGAATTCGAGCCCCCCAAGACAGGAGTTGACATGACACCCAAAAGCTTGAGGCTGGTCATGGAGGACCACCTAATCGGCAAGCTTCAAGGCTCCAAACATGTCTGGTTCTTCTCCTCTCTATCTGTGGATAGATCCCATCAGGTTGCCTACAAGGATTGGGGCCAATTGGTCCCCAATCAGGTAGGCCAAGAGCTCCATTTTTGGAGCTTTAATCCCACCTCCATACACCTGTTCCGGCTACCACCTCAACGAAGGTGGTGGTGGCATTGGCCGGCCGGGCGGCGCTTAGGTGGCCGGGAAAACAAGGATGAAGGTGCTTCAGGTGCGGTTAATCCTGGTCGTCGTCCAGAGGAAGAAGACAAACGGATGTCGTCCGTTCTGCTTCAAGATCTGTGCAAGATCTTTATATTAAATATATATTTTTCTGTCACATATTTTGATGTACACAGATTAGTTTGTTAAAAATACTTGAGCCGTCGGATCTATCGATCTGAATAGAAGAAACTCGTCGAGCTGGAGGCTGAGTTCGTCGAACTGATAGTTGAGTTTGTTGAACTGAATCCGGAGTTTGTCGAACGGAATTCATTCGTCGAACTCACTCTGGAGTTCGTCAAACTAATAGTTTAGTTCGTCAAACAGAACCTGGAGTTCGTCGAACGGATTTAATTCGTCGAACATAATTCATTTGCCAAACACACTCTGGAGTTCATCGAACTAATAGTTGAGTTAGTCGAACAGAACCCAGAGTTCGTCGAACGGAATTAATTCACTGAATTGAATTAATTCGTCGAACGCAATCTAGAGTTCGTCGAACTGAATTCGGAGTTCGTCGAGCTAAGAGATAATTTGCTGAACCGGCTGGAGAACTGATTTCGTCAAACTGAAGCATGACGTTCATCGAACGCAGAATGTATTTCGTCGAATGCAGTTTGAAGTTCGTCGACCGCAGAGACACATTTTGCCACTCTTCCTGCAGTATTTTATTTTAATTATTAGAAATACTAGGACCACCCAAATGAAAATGAGCCCAACACGAATGTTGTAGCCCTTGGTGTCTAGATTAAGTGAAAATTTGTTTTAGGTCAATATGGGCACTATAGCACACTGTGGAGTCATTTTTCTAGGACTGGTCCCTAGTGTAGGGCAGCCACCATTCTTGAATAACTTTTGATTGGCCTATGGGATTGACTTGAAAATTGAAACCTAGGCTAGTTACACCTACCCACACATCATACCCAAAGATGGGAATTTTAGGAGAACTTGTTTCTAAGGTTTTTGTAATAATTTCATAAATTAAATATTAATTAACTATTGGGTCAAATGACCTTCAATGCCCTCAAAATTTTGGTGGGTACTTCTTAGGGTTATCACCTGACCCTGGTAAAAATCTCAGCCCAATTGGGACTGATTTAGTTTGGAAATTGGTTAACCCAAATTAGGTAAAATTGGGCCAAAGTTAGGGCATGGTGTTTATCTTGGGGTAGTATGGTCAAATCTCCTCACCAAGAGATGAAACCTTGGCCACTGGTTTAGGATCACCTAAAACACCTTCATGAGTAAGATGGGGTGGTGTGGAGGTGGGTAAGCCTTAGAACCCTAATTTTATCCCTTGGGGTGCATATTAAACCTTGTGAAGGCCATGTGGTCAAAATCTATAGGATGGCCATGGAACCTAGGAGATATGTTCATGGGATGTATTTATGCCCTAGGGAATTTTGAGAGAATTTTAGGAGAAATTATTCCCCCTAAATTAGGTCATAAACCCTTTAGGTAAACTTCTTTTAAGAGATATTTACATGCACAAATGATCTTGGATGAAGATGAAATCTTGGTGGTGCCTTTTTAATCATATTTTAGACCCCTGGTAATTTTGGTATAATTTATTTTATGATTTAACTAGTACTTCGTCCTCAAGGCACCTATTTTGTCTCAATATTAGAAATATAATTAAGGGTCCAAAACTCTCTGGAAAAATGTGCAACTTGGTGATAGGACATTTCAGAGAACTAGGAAGCTCTGTGAATTTTTATAGAATTTTTGGAAATTGTTATCAGTAGGCTACTTCACAACATGTGCAAATTAAAAATTATTTGGATTAATTATTTCAGTGAGGAAATGATTCCCATAAATTGTGAAACTCTGTAATTAAGCTTTTCTGGACACAATAGAGGTCTGGTAATTTTTCCCTAATTTTGGCATAAGTATTCTTGGTAGTTCCTTCATAAATCTTCAAGTTTGGATAGATGATAAGTATTAAAAACAGAGAACATTTCCTTACTGTAAAATTGTGATATTCATTACTTACTGATATTTTGGCATGATAGATTTATCTTAATTTTATGGGAGTCATATCATAAGAATACCTTACTCTTCATGCTCATATTCATACTTGGCAAATGTTGGAGAAATTTAAATAAATGCTAAAATGTTGAGGAAAAATATGATTCTCTGGATTTAGTTTTGAAACATCATGATAGACCTTCAGTAAATATCTTGAGTCAGTTGGATGAATATTTGGAGTACCTCTATTTATAAGCTTCATATAGTTAGTTTGGTATGCGTATAGGAAAATTGTGAAATTTGGATATTTAGGGGAGTACCAGGTGGAAGTGGCATGTAGTTGGTGTACATGGTCAGGTTGAAGAGATTGAAGGTCACCAAAAGGAGTTTAGGTGATGTGGGTGTGCTTGGTGAGTTAAGGGTAAAGTTGTACTCGGGATTGACGAAGGATCGTCTTTCCCCTAGCGGGTCATAAAATACTTAGGGTAATCCAAGTGTAATAACAAGGATAGTGTTCTTATGGGTAGATACCAAAAACACTAAGTGTCTTGAGAAAGGGAACTTTGGGGTGTCATCTCATTATAGTTCTTAGTACCGTAGCGAGCCCCTTACAGGGTAATCCTCGGGAAGTCCAAGATAAACCATAAATTGTAGGGATAAGTTGATGTACAAGATTAACTTAATAATGCGCACACACCCGCACCCCGTAGCTACGGAAGGTTAGTTGGTTTGGTTGTACGAACGGTAGGCTCGGTGGTTGAAGCAGCGGACTAGTTAGTCTGGTGAGCTTATGACTCAGTAATGCTTGTTGGTACGGACGGGTTGGTCCGGCGAGTCGTTGGCTCGGAAGGTTATGATGACGGGCAGGTTTGCCTAGGGAGTTTATGGCTCGGGAAATAGTAGAACATGTTTGCATGTGCATGAAGGTGGTGGGTCTTTGGTATTGGATGGTCGTTCACACCGACGTCAATACGTTGACTCGGCAAGTGTGGAATTTGCACTTAGCCATAAAAGTCTGGTGTTCCAGCCAGTAAGAGTTCGCAGATGCTCCACGGTTTTCTGTTGAGGCGTACGATAGGTCTAGGTTAGGTAGTGTGAATACCAACCTAGAGGTGGGCGAGGCCCAACCCACTGCTTTCCTTTGCCACTACGGAAGTATCCTAAGGGTCTATAATCTCAATTTGTAGATAGTGCATGTGCCCAGATAAATCTCGGCCTTGGACAATGTGGTTGTTCTAGCCCATAGGCTGGAACAGCAAAATTAGTTCACTAACAATCTTAGTGCAGGGTTGGTGCCAAAGGATAACTCCCAAGCAAGGCGGAAGAATGCCTTAGGCAGACATGTAATGAAGAATTGTATCATCAATACAATAAGATATGTCGACGACATAGTAGATATCGCGACGGCAAATGGACCAGGCTGAGGGATGCTTATCCTAGACGTATCTAAATGCTAAAAGCAGTATCAGCTAAATAAAGATGAGCTTTTTAACACGGCACTAGGATCGGTCCGTGGGAGCCGTCTGATCATCATTCATCAACGACATCGAAGGTACGTGCCTCTTCACCTTCTTGCACTATAAATAGGGCGAATGCTCGAGAATAAAAACTTACGCTTGCATTTGCCTCAAACTACTCCGTCGACAAACCCCCTCTTTGTCTCCGACGTATCGCCTTCCCAAGTACAACGGCAACAGAAGAAGGGACAGGTGAGATGCCCTCCGCTATGATGCTCACAGCTCTGTGGGAACAAATGGAAACTCTCATAGAAAAAGCCATGAACAAAATCAAGGATGAGATGAAGGAAGAGGTAAAATCAATAAAGGAGAACATCCTTCAACTCCACACTCAACATGCGGAGTCCACCACCCTCATCCTGAACAGAATCGCCAGCCACGAGCAAACCCTAGATGCTCGTCTTCTGGAAGTAAGAAACTTCATAGATGTCTGAGATCAGGAAACCCTGGAACAGCTGTTCGAACTAAAGGAGTCAGTAACGGAAGAAATCCAAGACGGGGAAAGGAGGATTAAAGAAGAAATCCAGGAGGAGATTAAGGGAAGCATAGCTACTTGTTCACATCAAGCAATATGGGTAAATAAACAAATAAAGCAAGCACTGTAAATAATCCCATCTGCATATGTACACACTGAACCCTCCATCAGCTCCAACTCTGAAGCTGAATCGGACGAATCCGCAACATCTAGAAAGAAAAGGAAGACCTCCAGTGAAGAGTATAGAAAGAAAAGAAAAAATGAGGTCAAGCAGGATCCAGAATCAAGCAGGTGGAGCCCTTGCTCAAACGAAATCATCACAGAGTCATGGATAGCAATTGGACACGGTTAGAATGACCATGAAAGAGTGTACTCTTCTACGGAATGGAATCATCACGTGAAAGACCTGGAAGAAAGGAAGCGACATAAGATGGCCTTTCTCCACGGTCCTCCTCCTCCAAAGAAGATCCCGAAGCCAGTTGACTTCTACAGGCGAAAGAAGAAGAAGGAAACGAAGGGAGCCAGCACCAGCATGCCATAAGGAAACTCCTCGTTCAAAACGATTGAATGACGTAGATTTCTAAGGATAATATTACTTCAAGTACAATTGGTCCTCTCATATAACTAGTCATATATGTGAACAATCTCAGTATATGAACAATTATATATGAATGCTTATAAGGCATATGCCTGTGATGATATTGCGGCATGCTATTCTTGGTCATAAATGTGAACTTACTGCTATACCTAGTTATTGCTTATTGGTAACTGATAACGTACCTCGCACCTTATGTGTTTTAGCTAGCAAAATGTCGTACAATTATATATAGGTCTATGCTAGACATCAGATGCAGATTATGCAGGGTGCAAGGAAGACAGGAAGAGTACCTCATGGACATGTCAATATCTTATGGAAGACTGATCTCGTGGAGCAGTAAGAAGCAGACCAGCGTGGCAATTTCAACAGCAGAATCAAAGTATATCTCTACTGGGAGCTACTGTGCCCAACTGCTATGGATTCAGCATCAACTTGAAGACTACAATCTAAAGATGACCAAAACACCCCTGTTTTGTGACTCTTCAAGTGTAATCTCAATTGCTAAGAACCCTGTCTCTCACAGCAGGACTAAGCATATTGAGATCAGGTATCACTTCATCAGGGAGCATGTGGAAAATGAAGATATCACCCTTGAGTTTGTCCCAACAGACAAACAATTGGCTAATATATTTACAAAGCCCCTAGATGAAGCTAAGTTTAATTTCTTCAAATTCCAACTGGGGATGTTAAACTTAGAGTAATCCTCCACTCATTTTTCACTAATCCCTTTCTAGATGAGTGGTTAGAGACTCTTACAGGATTTGGATGAACTATGACTTAGCAAGGGGGAGCTTGGACTATTGTATACTTAAACAAGTGCTTCAGGAAGTCAGAAAGGGGGAGAGATAGCACATCATTATGTTCAAAACAAAGATGCTCCAGAAGACCTCAAAGATAGGGGGAGCAAAGAAGTAGGGGGAGCCACAAAAGAAGAGACATCAAATCAAGGGGGAGCTACAAGCCTGATGTACTCAGAGAGTTCAGCAAAGATAAGTACAATTTTACATGTTCAAAAGTTAAGGTTATAATATTTATTGTAGAGTGAAAGTAGTCTTGAATTGAGATTCTGACTTCTTCAAATAGGGGAAGATTGATGGGAATCTTGCCCACTTGATTCCTGATTTGAAGAAGTCATCAAGTCAAGAAAACTTCACTTGTATTTAATCACTTCTCTAGCTGATAATCTCAGGAAGTTAAATTACAATGTCGTCGAGAAGAAGGAGATGTCATCGACAAAGTATGCTTGCCGTCATAATGATGGGCAAAGCAAGGACTGAGAGTTAGCAAGATCGTCGAACGCAAATGATGTTCGTCGAGCGAAGAAGGAAGATCATCGAACGCTGAGACTCGGCAAGATCGTCGAACTCAGAAGGAAGATCGTCGACCGCTGAGACTTGGCGTGTTTGTCGAACGCAGAAGGCTGTTCGTCGAACACAGAATGGAGTTCGTCGAACGCGGAATGGAGTTCATCGAACGCAGAGATAGGACAGAAGAATGAAGTTTGTCAAACACAGAATGTTGTTCGTCGAACAAAGATTGTCGTTCGCTGAACGCAAAAAAGAATGAAGACAAAAGAAGAAATGTCGTCAAGAAGATGTAGCGTCGTCGACATCAACAAAGAAGCCTTATCGCTGAAAAGGCTGAGTATGACTGATGGCGTCGAACATCGTCGTAAAGAAGGCATGTCGTTGAGAGAACAAGGTGACTATGACGACACAGTCAGAGATAGCATATCGTCGTATATGCAGGAGCGCCAGAATGTCTCGTATCGTCGAGACTCCTGCATCAGAGGCAGAAGCTAAAAGAATTGAAAATCTACCTAAGTTCAAGGGATCGACAAAGTCCTATCGTCGAGATATTGTCCATGTCGTCGTAACATTGGAAATATCGTCGAGATAGATTCAAATGTTGCGGACGCGCTGTCAGCATTTATTTCCGTCGCCTGATTGTCCAATCAGCGCGTGCTTTTAAGGAAGACATAACATGTGACCGTTATGCGGCTGATATGTCCTATAAAAGGGAACAGTGATGCCCTAGAAAAGAGGTCTTTGTCTCAGAGAAAAAGAAGAAAAGAATCACGTCGCTATACTTCAATAGAACAATATTTTCTCGGCAGAGAAGTAGAGAACAAGCATCAAGTGTTCTCTGAAGAATCAGTCATCTCCATCGACTGAAAGGTAGCCAATCAACATCATGCAAAAGAAGAGGAGGCTGAAGAAGATCCAGTGCTGAAATTCCAGATCAAGAAGTATCTTCTTCAACCTAAAGAAGCCGATCTTCAACAGGCTAAAGTTGTCGATCTTCATCCGGCTGAAGTAACAGTTCTTTTATTACTGTAATCTTTGTAAGGCTTGCGGGCCTATTTGTCTAGCTTGAGGGAGCTGTGAGGCTTGAGGGCCAGGGCAGTGGAATTGCGGGTCTGACACCGTCTAGCTTGAGGGCTGGAGAGATGTGAGGCTTGAGGGCCAGGGCAGTGGACTTGCAGGTCTGATCTTGTCGAGCTTGAGGGCTCGGGCGCAGTAGGGGCTTGCGGGCCTAGGTTGTAGGCACAGGACTTGCGGGTCTGTATAGTGTAGGGCTTGAGGGCCTGAGTGTCGAGCTTGCGGGCTCGGGGGCAGTAGGGGCTTGCGGGCCTAGGCTGTTGGACTTGCGGGTCCAAGTTGTAAGGCTTGAGGGCCTGAAGTTTTTGGCGGAGTTTGCTGATCCTAGCACAGTGCTGGGTAGGTGTAGAGGGACAGATGACTACTCAAGACACCCGGTCTTGAGGAACCTCTATAGATCTTGTGTCGTCTGGTGTGTTTTATCTGTGTTTATCTGTGCGATATTTCTGTGATGTGCTTGAATATTCGAAACTCGCTCAAATAATCTAAAAAGAACCCAGATCACCTAATACCCCCCCCCCCCCCCCCCCCCCCCCCTCTAGGTGAACATTCCTTTACTAACAGGTTCGTTTAGCAAGGCATATCGTATACAAAGTCTCATAACCAATTTATACGATAGGGTTAGGGGTTGAAATGCAATGCTTATGCCATGACATGCAAAGTTATGCAGTTTATGTTATGTTCACACAAGTGCAACTCACACACTTCGACTCTATGTGCACATACCTTTATGTACAACCCGGTATTCGCTGAGTGGGTCCCCGGGACCCAAGGGGTCTTTAGGACTTTATTTTAGCATGATCCCAAGTAGGGAGAGAGGGGGCGAGCGGTGGAGACGGAGGCCTCCCGCTCGCCCAGCCCGTGTGGGGGCGAGTTGGAGGTGAGCGAACTCCCGGGCACGCCCCCGCCCTAACAGGGGGGTGAGCTGAGGTAGCCAGCCTCGTGGGCTCTCCCCCTCCCCTAGTAGTAGTGGGCGGTGAGACCAAGGCGGGTGGCCTTGCGGCCTCGCCCCCGCCCCAGCAGGGGGCGAGTCGAGGCAGCCGGCCTCGCGGGCTCGCCCCCGCCCCCAACTGTAGTGGGGGGAGAGACCAAGGCGGGCGGCCTTGCGCTCCCCCGCCCCAGCAGGGGGGTGAGCCGTGGCAGCCGGCCTTGCGGGCTCGCCCATGCCCCCATTAGTAGTGGGGGGCGAGACCAAGGCGGGCGGCCTTGCGGTCTCGCCCCCGCTCCAGCAGGGGGAGAGCTGAGGTAGCCGGCCTCGCGGGCTCGTCCCTGCCCCCAGCAGTAGTGGGGGCGAGACCAAGGCCGGCGTCCTTACGGTCTTGCCCCCGTCCCAGCAGGGGGGCGAGTTGAGACAGATGGCCTCGTGGGCTCGCCCCCGCCCCCAGCAGTAGTGGGGGCGAGACCAAGGCGGGTGGCCTTGCGGTCTCGCCCCAACCCCAGCAGGGGGCGAGCTGAGGCAGCCGGCCTCGCGGGCTCGCCCCCTCCCCCGACAATAGTGGGGGGAGAGACCAAGGCGGGCGGCCTTGCGGTCTCGCCCCCGCCCCAGCAAGGGGCGAGCCGAGGCAGCCGGCCTCGTGGGCTCGCCCCCGCCCTGGTAGTAGTGGGGGGCGAGACCAAGGAAGGCGCCCTTGCGGTCTTGCCCCCGCCCCAGCAAGGGGCGAGCCAAGGCAGCCGGCCTCGCGGGCTCACCCCTACCCCCAGCTGTAGTGGGGGGCGAGACGAAGGCGGGCAGCCTTGCGGTCTTGCCCCTTCCCCAGCAGGGGGCAAGCCGAGGCAGCCGGCCTCGTGGTCTCGCCCTCGCCCCAGCAAAGGGGCGAGAGGAGGAGGGGAGGCCTGCCCCCTCTCGCCACAGCTCTTGTATGGAGGGTCGGTCTGCATTTAGCGCCTCGGAATGGCGGGATTTGGCTGTTTGCAGGCCAAATCCGAGGGTGTTTTTGTAATCTCATAGGCCAGATTGTGGCTATTGGCAGACCAAGTTCAAAATCCTATAAATAGGACCAAGGGGGCACCAATTGGAGGGACCTCTCTTTTAGCCTCCTCTCCCCCTAAGTGATCTCTATTTCGCTGCCGCGCCGAATTCCAGCCCACGCTGCATTTAATGAAGCCGTCCAAAGTCACGCCCGTGACCAAAATTACAAGGGCGTGTAATGTCCACTTTTTGCCGCATCGTACAGAAAGCCCACGCCGATGTCGGATCTAATGTGAATAGTGCAGTCACGCCCTAGGTCACGCCTGTGACCGAGGGCGTGTAACTTGAAATTTTTGCCTATAAATTCAGAGGCTCTCCTTGAGTCCAGGGTTCAGAATTTTGGAGATGGGGAGGTGCTGTTAGAGCTGTGAGTGAGTTTTTCAAGTTAATGTTCATGTTTCTTAAGGCTTTCATTTTCTCTTCCCTTTCAATTCATGCAATGTTTTAATGTAACTTTCATGTACTAGTTTTCTTAAGCTTGTAACCTTCATTTTCCTTAGCTTTGCACTCTTTAATTAAGGCTTGTAATACTTTTTGATTTTCAATAAAAAAAATAGTTTCCTCTTTCATGCTCTCTTTCTCCTTAAGTAATTTCTTCCTTTTATGCAATGTCAATCTTTCTCTCCTTAGTAATGTCTTTTTTATGCAATGTCAATTTCTCTTTCCTTTCATGCAACGTTTAATCTTTTCATTTAGCTTTCAATTAGTTTTTTTTAGCTAAGTAATCAAAACCTCAAATTTTCGTCGATAAGATAATGGTGATTTTCCTCGAAGTAGAAGTAATCAACGCGCCCCGTGGAATACGACCTTGATATTCCTAAATATCCTATACTATAGACGATAAGGTACACTTGTCTTAATCGAATATAGTTTTGGAGAAAAATCTTTAACCTTCGCTTAATTTCAAAATCGCAAAAATATATCAAGTTTTTGGCGCCGTTGCCTGGGACTTTGTGTAGATATTTTGAAAAGAGGATAGCTATTAATTTTATCATGTTTCTTTTTATTTTATTTTTCTTTTTCTAAATCTCAAAAAAAAATTAGTTTTTTTCCTTTTCCTTTCTCCTCCTTTTTAGTGTATGACCCGAGGTAGCCCTTCGATTCTTCCTTTTGATCCGGAGATCGAGCGAACCCTTTTGAGGCACCGCCGTTCTCGTGATCAGGGAAATCAAGTAGAATCCGAAAAGTCGATCGGGGACACTAACACAGCGAATATGGATCATAATCTTAATCCTCTTAATCATAACGAGCCAAATCCGGATGAGGACGTGCAACGGACCATGTCCTATTATGCGCGGCCGAATTTGGAAGGCACACAATCGAGTATTGTTCGCCCCACGGTGGCGAACAATAATTTTGAGATCAAGTCCAGCATCATATAAATGGTGCAACAATCGGTGACCTTTGATGGTCAACCGGACGAGGATCCAAATTCACATATTTCTTACTTTCTTGAAATTTGTGACACTTTTAAGATCAATGGCGTCACCGATGACGCCATTCGACTATGTCTTTTTCCTTTTTCTTTGCGCTCTAAGGCCAAGCAGTGGCTGGGCTCCCTACCTAGGGGATCCATCACTACGTGGGCCGAAATGGCGGAAAAATTTCTCAATAAATATTTCTCACCTTCAAAGACCACTAAATTGCGCACGGATATTGCGTCGTTCATGCAAATCGACTCGGAGACTCTCTATGACACATGGGAGCGCTTCAAGGAGCTTTTGCGTCGATGCCCTCACCACGCACTTGCCACTTGGCAATAAGTGCAAATATTTTATAATGGCTTAAATCTCCAAACGAGGCAAATGATTGATGCGGCCGCCGGGGGGACATTAAATAATAAAACCCCGATCGCCGCTCAAGAGCTTTTCGAAGAGATGGCCACAAATGCGTACCAATGGAACATGCCCCGAGCGCGGCCTAATAAGCCGGCCGGAATTTTTGAAATAGACGCTCACGCAAATTTGGCTTTACAAGTTGAGCGCTTAACAAAGCAAGTGGCGGTGATGTCTGCTTACTCCGCCACTCCTCCTTGGGCTAATAACGTTTTAATTGAAGAACAGGTTGACTACATGGGAAATCCGCCTCGGCCTTCCTATAACCCCAACACCGCTCCGTATAACAACACATACAATGCGGGTTATAGGAATCATCCGAATTTCTCGTGGAGCAACCAAGGAAATGCTCAGCGTCCTATGAATTTAAATCAACCTCCCCTAATCAACTTCTTAACTTAACTCCGCCTCAAAATTTGATTTCTCAAAATTTTAATCCACCCGGTTTTCCACCGCAACAGCAAAAACTCTCTCCGTTTGAAGAGGTTTTTGCAAAATATGTTGCTACAAATGAAACGAACATCCGGAACCTTACCGGATCGATCAAAAATTTAGAGAATCAAGTGGGCCAACTCGCAAAGATGATTTCTGAGCGTCAGCAAGGAGCACTACCAGGGAATACCGAGCAAAATCCAAAGGAGAGTGCGCATGTGATTACACTTCGAAGCGGGAAGGAGGTGGTTCAAAAACAGGACGAACCCAAGGTAATTTCCTCTCCTCCTACTTTTAATTCATCTTCGAATTTGCCCGCTACGATAGCTCTGCACGCTTCTATTATAAATCCGCGCACTCCTACTTCAAATATTCCGTATCCATCTAAATTTAAAAATGAGTATGCCGAAAAAAATTATAAAAAAATTTTAGATGTTCTAAAACAAATTCATATTAATGTACCTTTCTGCGAGGCTATCTCACAAATGCCTAAATATGTGAAATATCTTAAGGAGTTGCTCTCCAATAAGAAAAGTTAGAAGATATTTCGCATATTTCTTTAAACGCAGAATGCTCCACTGAATACTCAACAAATTGCCTAAAAAAGGAAATGACCCGGGACGGTTTTCCATCCCATGTCTATTTGGAAATTCATTAGTAAAACATGCCTTAGCGGATCTTGGAGCAAGCATCAACCTTATGCCGTTTTCTTTGTTCAAAAATCTAGGTCTAGGAAATCCAAGGCCCACTCGAATGAGTATCCAATTAGCGGATCGTTCTTTAAAATATCCAATAGGAATAGTGGAGGACGTGCTCATCAAGGTTGACAAATTCATCTTCCCGGTGGATTTTGTCATTCTTGACATCGAAGAGGATGCCGAAGTACCCCTCATACTCGGTCGCCCCTTCCTTGCCACCTCCCGCGCTATTATAGATGTAAGTAACGGAAAGCTCCTTCTACGGGTTGGAGACGATGAAGTTACTTTCGGAATAAATTCTTCGATGCGGAACACGCTAGAAAACGACGATTCGTGTTTTTACTTGGAAGAGTGTTGTGAGTTCGATTTATCCCTCGAGTTAGTTTCATCAGCAAGTAGTGATTCCGAGCCTGTAGAGCTCTTTTATGTTGAAGAAGAAGTTTCTCACCCCACTCCACCCGAACCGTTATTTCTAGCAAAATTGAAAATTAAAACTTCTTAAGAAGAACCACCCGAATTAGAGTTGAAACAACTTCCCCCTCGCCTTAAATATTTGTTTTTGGAAAAAGAGTCTAAGCTACCCGTCATCATTTCATCCGATCTTAGCAACTCAGAAATTTCTGAGTTGACTACAGTCTTAAGAAAGCACCGCCACGCAATTGTGTGGCAATTATCAGACATTAAGGGTATAAACCCATCTTTCTGCACTCATAGAATATTTCTCGAAGAAAATTCCCGCAACTCAGTCCAGCCTCAATGACGACTAAACCCGAACATGAAGGAAGTCGTTAAGGCCGAAGTTATAAAACTTCTGGACGCGGGAATCATCTACCCGATTTCGGACAGTACTTGGGTTAGCCAGTACAAGTCGTGCCAAAGAAAGGTGGTGTCACGGTAGTTGCGAACGAAAATAACGAATTGATCCCAACCTGTACGGTCACGGGTTGGCGGATGTGCATCGACTATCGGAAATTAAATGATGCCACCCGTAAGGATCACTTCCCTCTACCATTTATCGACCAAATTTTAGAGCGCCTCTCGGGTCACTCCTACTACTGTTTTCTCGATGGTTTGTCGGGATACTTCCAAATCACGATTTCGCCCGACGACCAAGAGAAAACAACTTTCACTTGTCCCTTTGGCACCTTCGCTTATCGAAGGATGCCATTCGGCCTTTGTAACGCGCCAACAACATTCCAAAGATGTATGCTGGCAATATTTGACGAGTTAGTAGAGGAGGTGATGGAAGTATTTATGGACGACTTCTCCGTGTACGGAAACTCATTTAAAAACTGTTTAAAAAATCTCGAGCGCGTGTTGCAGCGATGTGAGGAAACGAATTTAGCACTTAATTGGGAGAAATGCCATTTTATGGTCAAGGAAGGACTAGTCCTTGGCCATAAAATTTCGGGCAAGGGGATCGAGGTCGATAGGGCCAAGATTGAAGTAATTGAAAAGCTCCCCCCTCCAACAAACGTAAAAGCTATTAGGAGTTTCCTAGGCCACGCGGGGTTCTATCGGCACTTTATACAAAATTTTTCCAAAATCACAAAGCCGTTAACACATCTTCTCGAGAAAGAATCACCTTTTCTTTTTAACGATGAATGTCATTTAGCCTTTCAACTTATCAAAGAGAAACTTATAAACTCCCCGATTCTAGTCGCCCCAGATTGGTCGCTCCCTTTTGAAATCATGTGCGACGCGAGTGATATTGTGGTTGGTGCCATTTTAGGCCAACGGGTGAGTAAGTATTTTCACCCGATCTATTATGCGAGCAAAACACTCACGTCGGCACAAGCAAACTACACCACGACCGAGAAGGAACTTCTAGCAATCGTTTTCTCCTTCGATAAGTTTAGGTCGTATATCACTCTCCCAAAAGTTATCGTCTTCACAGATCACTCCGCGCTTAGGTATCTCTTAAGTAAATCGGACGCCAAGCCTCGTCTTTTGCGATGGATCCTCCTCTTCCAGGAGTTTGATTTAGAGATCCGGGATAAAAGAGGAGCCGAAAACTTGGCGGCCGATCACCATTCTCGTTTAGAAAATCCCTCCTCGGAAGCATTAATAGAGGCCGACATCAATGATAAATTTTCCGAAGAGCGCCTCCTAGCTCTCGAAAATATTAATTCATCTTCTACCCCCTGGTTTGCGGATTTGGCTAACTATTTAGTAGCCCGGGTCCTGCCAAAAGAATTCTCGAGTCAGCAAAAGAAGAAATTCTTTTTTGATTTACAGAATTACTTTTGGGAGGACCCCTTTTTATTCCGTGTATGCGCAGACCAGGTTGTGAGAAGATGTGTTTCAAGTAAGGAAGGCTTTAAAATTTTACGTCATTGTCATGAAGGACCCACCGGCGGTCATTATCATTCGAACCGAACCGCGAGGAAGGCGCTGGAGGCGGGCTTATATTGGCCCACGCTCTTCAAAGATGCTCACACCCTTGTGAGTACATGCGCAGCTGCCAGCGGTTGGGGAACATCTCTCGCCGGGATGAGATGCCTCAAAACATTTTCTTAGAATGCGAAATTTTCGACCTTTGGGGTATCGATTTTGTTGGTCCTCTCCCTCCCTCTTTTTCAAATAAATATATTCTAGTGGCGGTCGAATACGTATCGAGGTGGGCGGAAGCGCAAGCTCTCCCCACCAATGATACGCGAGTCGTCGTTAATTTCTTAAAAAAATTATTTTCTCGATTTGGCACGCCGCGCGCTATTGTGAGTCATCGGGGCACCCATTTTTGCAATAGTCAATTTACAAAAAATTTAGCAAAATATGGTGTCACGCACAAATTATCCACCGCATATCACCCACAAACGAGCGGCCAAGTCGAAGTTGTTAATCGAGAATTAAAACGGATTTTAGAAAAAATAGTTTCTATTAATCGGAAGGATTGGGCAATAAAGCTCAATGATGCGCTATGGGCCTATCGAACGGCGTACAAGACCGCTATCGGTTGTACACCGTATCGAATGGTTTATGGCAAGGCTCGCCACCTTCCGGTCGAATTAGAACACCGCGCATTTTGGGCGCTTAAATTTTTAAACCTCGATTCCACTCTAGCGAGAGAACAAAGAAAATTCTAAATGAACGAATTAGATGAGTGGCGAGCGAATGCGTATGAGAGCAATAAATTATATAAGGAGCGAACAAAGTTTATCACGATAAGCATATAAAATTTCCAAAAAAAAATTCGCCGGGCGATCTCGTCCTCCTTTATAATTCCCGCCTTCGTCTTTTTCCGGGAAAACTAAAATCCCGATGGTCCGGACCCTTTATTGTTAAAGAGGTTTGGTCCTATGGGACAATTTTAATTTCCCACCCGGAAAAAGGTACCTTCAAAGTTAACGGGCATCGCCTTAAATTATATCTTCCGGGAGAGTTAACTAATGAAAAGAGTGATTCGATTGTATTTCAACCTATAATATGATCGGTAAGTGGGTCAAGCTACGCGACCTTAAACAAAGCGCTTTTGGGAGGCACCCCAAAGTTATCTTCTTATTGTTTTCTCTTGTTCTTTAACATATTTTGTAGGTAATCGTCGCTTCCCCGCGCAAACTTCAAAAAATCAGGGAAGCCCTTTCTCTTTCTTCTTTCTCTTTTATCATGCATTTCCTTTTTGTTTTGTCTTGCACTTTATTTTCTCTTACTTCATACTTTGTTGTAAACATTGGGGACAATGTTTAACTTTAAGTATCTTGTAAAGAGATGTTTGGGACCTCACCCCATCTCACCTCCTAGTACCATGAGAACCCTTCACGGGGTATACCTCGGGAAGTCCAAGGATTAACAAAAAAAATTGTTAGCTTTTTAGTATATGTTTTTGTTTATTTCTTATCAAAAATCCAAAAAAAGATAATATAAAAATTCAAAAAAAATATATGAAAAAACTTAAAATACAAAAAATTTAAATCTTATACCTCTCCTATTTGTTGTTTTTGTGATTTCTTAGAAATCTAGTTGAGAATGTTTATAAGCATGTTTAAGTTTTTAATTGGCTAAAATTTTGCTTATCATAGTTTGTTAATTTTAAATTTGAGGTAATCTTGATTTAAGAATCATCTTATGATTTTAAATTGATTAGAGAATTTATTTAGCATGATTTCTCTTTTTATTTTTAAATGGCTTCATTATGTAGTGAATTTCCTAAACCTCTTTAGATTTCAATTATATTTTCTTCTAACTTTTTAGATCTTAGGAAATTTAATGTTACTAGAATTTGCTCTCAATATAATTTAAAGCTAGCTAGATTTATTTCCCTTCCTTACCCCCTTTGTGGCATAAAAAAATGAAGTTTAAAAGATCATATGTCATGGGAATAAGAGGATAAAATTCATTATTCCCTAAAACATATGCACCCAAAATATTTGAAAAGATTATATGGCATGGAGTAAGAGGATAAAATTCATTACTCCTAAACCATATACATTTTGGGTTGTTATTAGAAGAGAAAAAAATATATAAAGGTGAGAGGATAAAATTCATCACCTCAAATCAAAGATCTCTTCTCATGCCAAATTTTATGAAATCCCCCTTAGCCAATTATCATTGTTCTAGTTTTAGTTGAAAATTATGGAGAGAGCAATATTTAGTAATTTACTTTTCCTTAAGTTTCTTTTAAGGTAGAGTTCTTATAATTTTAATTTAATTTAGTTTTATAATTTCTACAATTTTGTCAAACTAATTAATTTTCTTGAGAAGTTCTTGCCTAAACATTTTTCCCTCTTTTCAAATCATCATCATAATTTAGGACTTAACTCCCCCTTGAATTTACTCTTAACTTAACTTTTGGTTAAATGAAATTTTAGTTTTAAATTAAAATTTTTTTAAGGATGTCTTATAAATTATATCTCACACTTTTGCTCTGGAATAGCAAAACCTCAAGTATGGGGGTATTTGATAAGTAGTATTTTTATAACTTTTTAATAGAAAATTTTGTAAATATTTAATTTGTATTTTCCCTTTTTATGTCATTTCTAGGTCATAAGTGTTTATTTTGAAATTCTGTTTCTAATTTAGCTTAATTTCAATTTTTGCAGAATTTTGGGACAAATTGGAGAAATTGACAAGTATACGCCCTCAGTCAAGCCCGTGACCAAGGGCGTGTAACCTAAAGATCAGTCCAGAGTCGATGCCGCGCCAATTGAGCTCGTCCACAGCGAGTCACGCCCTCGGTCACGCCCGTGACCCAGTGTCACTCCCGTGACTAGGGGCGTGTAATATTAGAATCTTCCCAGCTGGCTGCTGACGAGACGTGGAGATGCTATCGAGAAGTCAACCTAAGTCACGCCCGTGACCCACATGTCACGGCCGTGACTTGCCCGCGTGATCTCTGCTTCGTCGCCGCGCCGAATTCCAGCCCACGCTGCATTTAATGAAGCCGTCCAAAGTCACGCCCGTGACCAAAATTACACGGGCGTGTAATGTCCACTTTTCGTCGCGCCGTCCAGAAAGCCCACGCCGCTGTATGATCTGATGTGAATAGTGCAGTCACGCCCGTGACCGAGGGCATGTAACTTGAAATTTTTGCCTATAAATTCAGAGGCTCTCCTTGAGTCCAGGGTTCAAAATTTTGGAGATGGGGAGGTGCTGTTAGAGCTGAGAGTGAGTTTTTCAAGTTAATGTTCATGTTTCTTAAGGCTTTCATGTTCTCTTCCCTTTCAATTCATGCAATGTTTTAATGTAACTTTCATGTACTAGTGTACAACCCCCATATCCATCGAGTAGGTTGCCACGACCCAGGAATGCATCGGGGCCGCGTCTGTAGTATGAACCAAGACAGAGAGAGCGGTAGAGGCAAAAACCTCTTGCTCACCCAGCTGGAGTAAGAGGCAAGTGAGGGGGAGAGAGGAGGAGGGGCGGGTGCCCCCCTCTCTCGCCCTCGCCCAGCTAGGGGCGAGAGGGGAGGGGCGGGTGCCCCCCCTCTCGCCCTCGCCCAGCTAGGGGCGAGAGGGGAGGGGCGGGTGCCCCCCCTCTCGCCGCACCCTGCTAGGGGCGAGAGGGGAGGGGCGGGTGCCCCCCCCTCTCGCCCTCGCCCAGCTAGGGGCGAGAGGGGAGGGGCGGGTGCCCCCCCTCTCGCCCTCGCCCAGCTAGGGGCGAGAGGGGAGGGGCGGGTGCCCCCCCTCTCGCCCGCACCCAGCCAGGGGCGAGTGGAGGAGGGGGGCCGACCCCCTCTCTCGCCCCCGACCCTGGTAAGGGGGAAGACCCTTGGTCTCGCCCCAACCCAGCGAGGAGGCTCGCCGAGCTCCGCGAGGTAACCCCTCTCGCCCAGTTCCAGAGGAGGGGGGGTTGGTCTGCGTTTAGTATCCCAGAACAGCGGGATTTGGCTATTTGCAGTCCAGTTTTGGCTATTCGCAGTCCAATGGTCTGCATTTAGCGCCCCAGAACAGCGGGATTTGGCTATTTGCAGTCCAGTTTTGGCTATTTGCAGTCCAGTTTTGGCTATTTGCAGTCCAGATCCGAAAAACCTATAAATAGGACCAAGGAGGCACCATTTGGGGGATCTCATTCTTAGCTAGCCCTCTCCTCTCTCTCCCTCCTCAGCAAGTCTCTCTAGAGAGGGTGAGGAGAGGCTCCAGTGGTGCCCAAGCTTAGTAGTGGCTTGGGAGGGGAAGTTCCAAGGGGACTTCCGGGTATGTGGCGGGACCTCCCCACTAAGCCCTTGGTCCGTTTCCAAATCTAAGTGCTCTTGCCTAGAGAGTTGGCTCGAGGGAAGTAGGTGTGAGACCACCCCTTCTTAGGGACCCCGAACTCCACAAAGACTAAGTCTTGTCCTCAAGATTTTGGTTTCAACATTTTGGTGCGGTGAGCGTGGAGAGTGGTCAGCACAGAAGTCCTTGAGCCAAATCTCATGACAGGAGACCTCGGAGGAGGAGACGATGAGGGGTCTCGCATCCCAAGTGAGGTGGTAGGAAGGGGAGAGTTCATGACGGCCATCAAGGGAATCATGGAGCTACTCCAAGGCATCTCCAGGGGAGGTGACTGCTTGGCTCCCTCCCCCCAGACACCGCCTTCTGGGTCGCAAGGGGTGCTCGCCCAGGGGGGGTCAGGAGAGGTTGCCCCAGGGGGTCGGCCAGGCAAGGAACCGGTGACTGAGAGTGGCGAGCGAGACCTCGCCGGGCGAGTGCTTTTTCCTAGCCCGGCGAGTGGGGTCTCGCTCGGAGCAGGAGTCGCGCGAGCGGAGCTCGCGAAGCCGGCGAATGGGGGGTCACCCTTTAGCGAGCTGATCATCTCGGCTCCCATCCCGGAAGGCTTCAAGGAGCCCAACATGACTTTCTATACCGGTAAGGATGATCCCGTCCAGCACCTACAGTGGTTCGAGGATACCGTCTCCATCAGGCCCATGATGGACGCGTTCAAGTGTCGTCTCTTCGCCACCACCCTGAGAGACAAAGCTAGGGACTGGTTCCACCAGCTCCCGGTTGGCTCCATTTACAGCTTTGATGACTTGAGCCGAAGCTTCCAGCTACGCTTCTCCACATCCAAGAAGAGGAAGAAGAATGCTGAGTCCATTTTCCTAGTCAAGCAGAGACACGAGGAGACGTTGGCCCAATACATGGACAGATTCCAGGAGGAGATCCAGAACATCCAGGAGGTGCCAGGGTATGCCCTCCAGATGGCTTTCACCGTGGGGCTACGAGAGAGCCTCTTCAAAATGCGCCTAACAAGGAAGCCTCCCCTGTCCTTTGAGGACCTGATGGAAAAAGCTGCAAAGGAGATAGCCACTGAGGCGGCGAACCCGGGGCTGGCAAAGAAGTTGGCAAAGCTGGTGGAGGTCGAGCCAAGAGAGCAAGGTAGCCTCAGGCAGCAGGAAGGAAGGAGGAGGGAAGAGCAGAGGGGTCAAGGGTACCAGGGACCCCAGGGGGGTCAGGAGCAAGGGAGGGGTCTCGCCCAAGGAGGGGGAAACTTCTACGGAGGCCAAGGGAGGCCCAACCCTCCTCCTTGGAGGCAGGCCCCTAGGCAGCTCCTACCCCCACCAGCTCAAGCTATGGCGATTCGAAGAGGAGGAGGAGTGGAAGCAAGAGACATCCCAGCCCGTAGGAGAAGGGGGGGAAGGGTGGTGCCGTACTGCGACTACCACCAAGCAGAGGGGCATGCAACAACTACCTGCCCGGAATTCTTGGAGGTGAGAGAGGCGAGAGGTCAGGCACAACAGCAGCCGCCGGTGCGGATTGAAGAAGTCCCACCTGGAGCAGTAGTGGACGACGACATCTGCGAGGACCGAACTGACATAGGAGCCAAAGGATGGGTCGCGGTGATCCACGGTGGGGGTAGGGATCGAGGCCACCCGTAACGCAAGCCTCCACGCCGTATATCGACGCAGCGTCGCTTCAACGTCACAGGACCCACCTCCCGAGGAGAAAATCACTTTCTCAAGCAAGGACATGCCAGATAGCGAGGATCCATTCTGTGATGCGCTAGTCATTCAGACAGCCATCGAAGGTTACACTGTCTCTCGGATCCTCGTTGACAACGGGAGCTCTGTCAACGTCATTTTCAAGAAGGCATTTGACGAGTTGAAGGTGGAGCCAAGGAGGGTGCTGGCCTCAGATGGGCCCTTGTTCGGATTCTCCGGAGAAAGGAAAGAGGTGGAGGGTGGAGTTGGACTCCAAGTGACGATGGGGGAGGCTCAAGGAACTGTCGGTTCGTCATAGTTGAAGCTCCTAGCAGTTACAATGCCATCTTCGGAAGACCCCTCATCAGCGCCTTCCGATGCGTACCATCATCCTTCCACCAATGCCTCAAGCTCAACGCTGGAGGAATCCAAGTCAGGATCCGCGGAGACCCCAGGATGGCGAGGCACTGCTACGTCATAGCCGTCAACAGCATCTCTTGGCAAGCGGGGGCGGAGGAGATGGAGAAGATCATGGAGAGCATGAGCCAGATGGGAGTGGCAGGAGAAGCAGAGGAATGATCATCTCGCGCGAGCAGCCGGAGAGGCGAGTACCATGGGGGGGCATGATGTGTTTGTTTTTTGTTTTTTGTTTTTTATTTGTGGTTTTCCTTTGTAACAAGCTCTACCCCTCACTGGTTGGGCCAGGAGGTTTTTGACAAGGGAAATCCCCCCATTAGATGGATGAAGTTATTTTGCTTATATGATTAGTAAGTTCAACGCCGAGATGTCCTCCTCATTCCAGGCTCTCACTAGCTGGGTGGGTCGAATGATCCTCGGAAGGAAGAGCTTGCCATCGAGATGTCCTCCTCATTCCAGGCTCTCACTAGCTGGGTGGGTCGAATGATCCTCGGATGGGTAAGTTCAACGCCGAGATGTCCTCCTCACTCCAGGATCTCACTAGCTGGGTGGGTCGAATGATCCTCGGAAGGAAGAGCTTGCCATCGAGATGTCCTCCTCATTCCAGGCTCTCACTAGCTGGGTGGGTCGAATGATCCTCGGATGGGTAAGTTCAACGCCGAGATGTCCTCCTAACTCCAGGCTCTCACTAGCTGGGTGGGTCGAATGATCCTCGGAAGGAAGGGCTCGCCATCGAGATGTCCTCCTCACTCCAGGCTCTCACTAGCTGGGTGGGTCGAATGATCCTCGGATGGGTGAGTTCAACGCCGAGATGTCCTCCTCATTCCAGGCTCTCACTAGCTGGGTGGGTCGAATGATCCTCGGAAGGAAGAGCTTGCCATCGAGATGTCCTCCTCATTCCAGGCTCTCACTAGCTGGGTGGGTCGAATGATCCTCGGATGGGTAAGTTCAACGCCGAGATGTCCTCCTCACTCCAGGCTCTCACTAGCTGGGTGGGTCGAATGATCCCCGAAAGGAAGGGCTTGCCATCGAGATGTCCTCCTCATTCCAGGCTCTCACTAGCTGGGTGGGTCGAATGATCCTCGGATGGGTAAGTTCAATGCCGAGATGTCCTCCTCACTCCAGGCTCTCACTAGCTGGGTGGGTCGAATGATCCTCGGAAGGAAGGGCTCGCCATCGAGATGTCCTCCTCACTCCAGGCTCTCACTAGCTGGGTGGGTCGAATGATCCTCGGATGGGTGAGTTCAACGCTGAGATGTCCTCCTCACTCCAGGCTCTCACTAGCTGGGTGGGTCGAATGATCCCCGGAAGGAAGGGATTGCCATCGAGATGTCCTCCTCACTCCAGGCTCTCACTAGCTAGATGAGTCAAACATGCCTCGGGGGCGAGGTTCTGCCCCCTCGATGGATATTTGGGCTTGGACTTTTCTTTCCAAGGTTGTGCCAACCTCGCAAAGAGCGGGGATTGTGTACAACCCCCATATCCATCGAGTAGGTTGCCACGACCCAGGAATGCATCGGGGCCGCGTCTGTAGTATGATCCAAGACAGAGAGAGCGGTAGAGGCAAAAACCTCCTGCTCACCCAGCTGGAGTAAGAGGCAAGTGAGGGGGAGAGAGGAGGAGGGGCGGGTGCCCCCCTCTCTCGCCCTCGCCCAGCTAGGGGCGAGAGGGGAGGGGCGGGTGCCCCCCCTCTCGCCCTCGCCCAGCTAGGGGCGAGAGGGGAGGGGCGGGTGCCCCCCCCCCCCCTCTCGCCGCACCCAGCTAGGGGCGAGAGGGGAGGGGCGGGTGCCCCCCCCCCTCTCGCCCTCGCCCAGCTAGGGGCGAGAGGGGAGGGGCGGGTGCCCCCCCTCTCGCCCTCGCCCAGCTAGGGGCGAGAGGGGAGGGGCGGGTGCCCCCCCCCCCCCCCCCTCTCGCCGCACCCAGCTAGGGGCGAGAGGGGAGGGGCGGGTGCCCCCCCTCTCGCCCTCGCCCAGCTAGGGGCGAGAGGGGAGGGGCGGGTGCCCCCCCTCTCACCCTCGCCCAGCTAGGGGCGAGAGGGGAGGGGCGGGTGCCCCCCCTCTCGCCCGCACCCAGCCAGGGGCGAGTGGAGGAGGGGGGCCGACCCCCTCTCTCGCCCCCGACCCTGGTAAGGGGGAAGACCCTTGGTCTCGCCCCAACCCAGCGAGGAGGCTCGCCGAGCTCCGCGAGGTAACCCCTCTCGCCCAGTTCCAGAGGAGGGGGGGGGGGGTTGGTCTACATTTAGTATCCCAGAACAGCGAGATTTGGCTATTTGCAGTCCAGTTTTGGCTATTCGCAGTCCAATGGTCTGCATTTAGCGCCCCAGAACTGCGGGATATGGCTATTTGCAGTCCAGTTTTGGCTATTTGCAGTCCAGTTTTGGCTATTCGCAGTCCAGATCCGAAAAACCTATAAATAGGACCAAGGAGGCACCATTTGGGGGATCTCATTCTTAGCTAGCCCTCTCCTCTCTCTCCCTCCTCAGCAAGTCTCTCTAGAGAGGGTGAGGAGAGGCTCCAGTGGTGCCCAAGCTTAGTAGTGGCTTGGGAGGGGAAGTTCCAAGGGGACTTCCGGGTATGTGGCGGGACCTCCCCACTAAGCCCTTGGTCCGTTTCCAAATCTAAGTGCTCTTGCCTAGAGAGTTGGCTCGAGGGAAGTAGGTGTGAGACCACCCCTTCTTAGGGACCCCGAACTCCACAGAGACTAAGTCTTGTCCTCAAGATTTCGGTTTCAACAACTAGTTTTCTTAAGCTTGCAACCTTCATTTTCCTTAGCTTTGCACTCTTTAATTAAGGCTTGTAATAGTTTTTATTTTCAATAAAAAAATAGTTTCCTCTTTCATGCTCTCTTTCTCCTTAAGTAATTTCTTCCTTTTATGCAATGTCAATCTTTCTCCCCTTAGTAATGTCTTTTTTATGCAATGTCAATTTCTCTTTCCTTTCATGCAACGTTTAATCTTTTCATTTAGCTTGCAATTAGTTTTTTTTAGCTAAGTAATCAAAACCTCAAATTTTCGTCGATAAGATAATGGTGATTTTCCTTGAAGTAGAAGTAATCAACGCGCCCCGTGGAATACGACCTTGATATTCCTAAATATCCTATACTATAGACGATAAGGTACACTTGCCTTAATCGAATATAGTTTTGGAGAAAAATCTTTAACCTTCGCTTAATTTCAAAATCGCAAAAATATATAACTGTGTTTTGTTGCTACCGCGCCGCGTTAACTTTACCGCTGGCACTAGCACTAACGAACCGCTGAGACGAAACCGCTGAGAAGGAAACCGCTGAGAAGATTTGAAAGCTCTACCGCGCCGCGTTAACTCTGCCGCTGGCGCTAGCATTAACGAACCGCTGAGAAGGGAAACCGCTGAGATGCAAGATGGCGTTCGACAAAATGTACACTCTACCGCGGGGCGTCAGCATTACCGCGGCGTGCTTGTTTCGTTCGACGAAATGAATGCTGCGCTCGATGAAATATGAGGCCAGCTCGACGAAGATGCGCCCGACAAAATGCTCTACCGCTGAGCGTTAGCTCTGACGCTGGCGTTAGCATATATAGAAACTTTTGACAGAAAGGAAACAGTGGAGAAAATGGAATGTCGATGCATCGCTATGTTTGGCAAGAACTATCGCGGTGCATTAGGTCTAACGCCTGGCGGTAGCTTTCGGAAATATCCCGTCAGCAGTTGATTGAGGAGCAGTTTTGGAAGAAGATTGTGGCTGAAGGAAGGAATTCTCGCTAACGCGAGGTGTTAACGGTACCGCGGCGCGCTAGTGTTTGGCGCTCAGAATGTTTCCTAAACTACCACGATCTGTGTGCTTCATTGCCTTATGTAGATACCGCGGGGCGATAGTACTACCGCAGGCGGTAGTGGCTGGATCAATAAAAAGACGCGTGCCGCCTTGGTTGTTGCTTGCTGTTACAGAACGAATTGAACCCTTATTTTCAGAGCACTCGTGAGAGCCTTCCCAAGCAGCCTAAAGAACTCTGTCAACATCCGTGAATGCAAAAGAACTTGAAGACCGATATGATCGCATATACATCATCATCAAGTTCATCTTCTTGAGGGAGTTTTTAGTTTTTGTCTTTGTACTTGTCTTTCATTTATCATTGTAATTGGTTCGTGAATTCGCCACACGGCGACTAGGTCTAGGTTGGACTTAGGGAGGAATTCGCCTCGTGTTGGCGACTAGGTCTAGGGAGTAGATCTAGGGAGTGGTTGAGGCCTCTCCGATGAGGGAAGGGCTAGAGCGGCTTGAGGCCTTGTCTAGGGAGAGATAGGCTAAAGCCAACCGGTCTTTAGGAGAAGGGTCGGTATAGAAAACCAAAAGTGTTTTCATTGGTCGCCTTTTTCCATGCGTTATTGGGAAAAGTTTTGTAACCATATTTATTTCAGGTTAACAGTAAATGAAAACATGTTTGTCTCTTTATCTCTGATTCGTGCTTAATGATTCTTATTGTTCTAACATAAAAGCAACTTTCACTTTCGCTAACGCCAAGCGGTAAATCTACCGCTGGCAGTAGCAGCAAAGATTTAATTTCTCTAAATAATCCCGAAAATATTAAAACCCTTATTCACCCCCCCCCCCTCTAAGGGCACCTACAGATCCAACACACCCCTCAACTTGTTGAGGTCCCGAACTCCTCGAGAGACCAAATTATTGGTTTCAACATTATGGTGTGGTGAGCGTGGAGAGTGACCAACACAAGAAACTCTCAAGCTGAGCTCCATGGCCAACCTTCCAGGAAGGAGGTACCAGCGAGGGGGAGTTGGGAGGCATTCGGCCCCTACTCACCCGGTCCCTAAGGAGGGGGCGAGTGGGGAGGTGCCAGACCCCCACTCGGCCAGCCCCAAGGGGGTGGGGAGGTGCCAGACACCCACTCGTCCAGCCCCAAGTGGGTGAGTGGGGAGGTGCCAGGCCCCCACTCGCCCATCCCCAAGGGGGCGAGTGGGGAGGCGGCCATCCCCCACTCGCCCATCCCCAAAGGGGGGCGAGCAAGGGAAGTCCTTTTTGTGAGCTGGTTCTCTCAGCCCCAGTTCCAGAGGAGTTCGGGGGGCCGGAGATGTCTCACTACTCTGGCAAAGATGACTCATTCATGCACCTGCAGTGGTTTGAGGACATAGTCTCCATTAGGCCCATGTTGGACGCTTTCAAGTGCCGACTCCTCGCGACAAATCTGAAGGAGAAGGCTAGGGATTGGTTCCACCAGCTCCCTGAGGGATCTATCTATTCCTTCGAAGATTTGCGTTGAGGTTTACTACTGCGCTTCTCGACGTTAAGGAAAAGGAAGAAGGATGTCAAAGCACTCTTTAAAATCAAGCAAGAGGCAAGGGAGTCGCTCGCTCGTTATGTTGACAGGTTCCAGGAAGAAGTCTTACTCATCCAAGAAGTGCCAGGTTTCACCCTCCAGCTCGCCTTTATGGTGGGGCTGCGGGAGGGGTTCTTCAAGATGAGATTGAAGCAAAGTCCACCCTATCTTTCGAAGAGCTTATGGAAAAGGGTGGCGGAATAAATTAAAAGTGAGGAGGCCAACTCGGAGTTCGCAAGAAGGTTGGCCAAGCTGAGTGAGCCGGAGGCAAGGCAGCAGGGGGGAAGGTAGAGACTTCCAAGAGGAAGTTCGACAAAGAAGAGGGAAACTTTCAGGTAGAGAGACCCGACCCCCCAGGGTGGAGGCAGGGATCGAAAACACCCTATCCACCACCTCAGCAAACCATGGCAATTGGCGGAGGGAGAAGGAGGAGAGCCAGGAAAGTAGAGAGAAGAGAAAGAAGATGGGATATGGCCGAGTTACCCTACTGTGACTTCCACGATGAGGAGGGTCACGCGACGTCCGCCTGCCCTGAGTTCTTGGAAATGAGGGAGGCGAGGGGTCTGAGGCAGCAATAGCAACAACCGGAAGAGGTTGATTAAGACCAGGCCTGGGAGTAGGAGACCTAGTTTTGGTTTCCATACTTAGTTTTCCTTACCCTTAAGTCCATGTATTGTGACGCTTAATTTGCATGCTTAGTTTTTTCTTGCATGTATTATGATGACTGATGTAATGAAAGTTTTTCAAAATACATAGCCCCGATGCTGGCCCACTGACCAGGCTCCCACCTAGCTGGCAGGGCCGGGAACCGCTCGGTGGAAGGAAGGTCTCAAGGTACAAATCCCCGATGCTGACCCGCTGACCAGGCTCCCACCTAGCTGGCAGGGCCGGGAACCGCTCGATGGCTGGAAGATCTCAAGGTACTTAGCCCCGATGCTGGCTCGCTGACCAGGCTCCCACCTAGATGGCAGGGCTGGGAGCCACTCGGTGGCAGGAAGATCTCAAGGTACTTAGCCCCGATTTTGGCCCGCTGACCAGGCTCCCACCTAGCTGGCAGGGCCGGGAACCGCTCGGTGGCAAGAAGGTCTCGGGGTACTTAGCCCCGATGTTGGCCCGCTGACTAGACTACCACCTAGCTGGCAGGGTTGGGAACCATCGGTGGCAGGAAGGTCTCACGGTACTTAGCCCCGATGCTGGCCCGCTGACCAGGCTCCCACCTAACTGGCAGGGCCGAGAACCGCTCAGTGGCAGGAAGGTCTCAAGGTACTTAGCCCCGATGCTGGCCCTCTGACCAGGCTCCTACCTAGCTGGCAGGGCCGGGAACCACTCGGTGGCAAGAAGGTCTCAAGGTACTTAGCCCCGATGCTAGCCCGCAGACCAGGCTCCCACCTAGCTGGCAGGGCCGAGAATCGCTCGGTAGATGGAGGTTTTCAAACTATTTCTCCCCCGAGGTGGCCTCGCTAGCTGTGCTCTCGCTAGCCGGCAGGGTAGGAAGTCCTCTCGGGGAGGCTAAGAGTTTTTCTACCGAGGTGGCTCCGCTAGCCGGGCTCTCACTAGCCAGCAGGGTAGGAAGGCCTCTCGAGGAGGGTAAGTATTTTTCCCCCAAGGTGGCTCCGCTAGCCGGGCTCTCACTAGCCGGCAGGGTAGGAAGGCCTCTCGGGGAGGCTAAGAGTTTATCCCCCAAGGTGGCTCCGCTAGCCGGGATCTCACTAGACGACAGGGTAGGAAGGCCTCTCGGGGAGGGTTAGTATTTTTCCCCCGATGTGGCTCCGCTAGCCGGACTCTCACTAGGCGACAGGGTAGGAAGGCCTCTCGGGGAGGGTAAGTATTTTTCCCCCGAGGTGGCTTCGCTAGCCGGGCTCTCACTACCCGCCAGGATAGGAAGGCCTCTTGGGGAGGGTAAGTATTTTTTCCCCCAGGTGGCTCCGCTAGCCGGGCTCTCACTAGCCTGCAGGGCAGGATGGGCCTCTCTGGGAGTTTTGAGTTAATTTTCACCGGGACGATGTGGAGTCTTCTCAGTTTCACTTAGCACCACTCGCCGAATATGCAGGGTTGGAATTTTCTTTCCGATCGTATACCCGCTCAAAAAGGGCGGGGATTGTGTACAAACCTGTATTCGCCGAGTGGGCCACCGGGACCCAAGGGGTCTTTAGGACTTTAGTTTAGCATGATCGCAAGCAAGGAGAGAGGGTGAGAGCGGTGGAGGCGGAGGCCTTCCGCTCGCCCAGCCCGTGCGGGGGGTGAGCGGTGAGCTTAGAATTGGCTTGGGAGGGAAAGCGCTCTAAGATCTTCCGGGTGTGTGGTGGGACCTCCTCGCTAAGCCCTTGTGCTTGTTCCTAGTTCCTTAGCCTCTTAGCCTAGAGCTATCCTTTGGGAGGAGTAAGTGTGAGGTCACCCCTCAACTTGTTGAGGGCCCGAACTCCTCGACAGACCAATTTATTGGTTTAAACACTTTAGTTCCCCCTTTTGGAGCTAGCAAGACTCCCAGGATACTCCTGTAATGGCAAACAGAAGCGGTGGGTTAGGCCTCGCCCACCTCTAGGTTGGTATTCACACTACCTAACCTAGACCTATCATACGCCTCAATGCAAAACCGCGGAGCATCTGCATACTCTTACTGGCTGGACCACCGGACTTCTCTTGGCTAAGTGCAAATCCACACTTGCCGATTCATCGTATTAACGTTGGTGTGAACGACCGTCAACACCGAAGACCCACCACCTTTATGCACATGCGTATTAACCTTCCGAGACACAGGCTCGCTGGACCAACCCGTCCGTGCCAACAACCACCGAGCCCACCGCTCGTAAGTCCAAACCAACTAACCTCTGGTAACTGCGGGGTATGGATGTGTGAATTATTAAGTTAATCTTGCATAACAGTTTTGCTCTTATGATTTATGGTTAATCTTGGACTTCCCGAGGTCTACCTTGTGAGGGGCTGACATCGGTACTAGGAGTTATGATGGGATGATATCCCAAAGCCTCCCTTTCTCAAGACACTTAGTGTTATTTATATCTACCCATTAGAATATTCTAGGATGGGTCTCATAAGAGACGCCCACGAGAGAATCTCTCGCTCGCTCACAACAAAGTCTAGATCTAGCCGCACCTACACAAGCATTCTAGCGCTCACAATAATGGATCTTTTTGCTCACAACATAAAACAAAGACAGGAGGAGTTTACGCTCTAGATCAGCGATTAAACAATAGTCAACATGTTCCCCAAAGATTAGGGCAAAGCTTTCCAATCCTTTATGAGGGCAAACCCAGGCTATAGGCCTAGTTCCGCCAAACACAATAGGTCTTCCCGATCCAGAAGTAATGAAGATCAATAATGATGAAATCGATTCGGAGAGCAAGCGATGTATTTAAAAATCACGGAAAAGACGGTTGCGTAAGCCTCCACAAAACTAAAGAGAGGAATCACTAGATGGAGAAGAGATTACCCAACCAAGAACAACAAGCACACACGATATAGTGGGAGAATCACTCTCTCCACGGATCCACCGGCTTCACACCGAATGGGGCTGCAACCTTCTTCCTTGGAGTCGCACCGAAGGAAGCCACGCCGGAGTCGCACCGTCGGGATGGAGGAAGCAAGAGGGGGAGGCTTCACACCTAGGGGTGGCGGCAAGGGGGAGACTCCTCTTGGCCAAAATTTTCAAAATGAAAATTAGGTTTAGGTTTCTTCAATTCTGATTACCACTCTCATCAAGGCCTCCTTAAATAGGAGTTTACGAAAATAAACAACCGTTCATGTTGGCAATTTAATCTCTGCCATCTGAACGGTTAGATGCAAACCAAAAGTTCAAATGCATGACATGAAAATAAAACAAGTGCATACTGAACATAAAATTATTTCCATAATATGAAATAATTTTATATTCGCAAATATATAAAATAAACGAACTACATAAATTAAAAAGTTTTCAAGCGGGCTAGGCACGCCGCGGGCGGAGGTTGTAACGCCATCTTCCGTTAGCGTCTTCATGGCGCCTAAAATCTTTGTGTTGTTGTGCCTCGGCAACCGGATCATCTTCAAGGATAGGTGGAGGGGCCGCAGCATCAATCCTCCCCCGCTCAAAATCATGTGTCACTGATGCATGGTCCGAGACATAGCGGTGGAGAAGAGCGGCATCCAAGCGTCGAAGCTCCGCCTCAAGTACCCATGAGTCGTCGGAAGGAGGGCGGTCACGCCAACGGATGAGGAATCGACAGGTAGCACCATCTTGAGTAGTAAGTGGCTCAGCAGCAAGTATCATCTCTAGAGTGAGAAATGTCTTGGGAAACCTAGGAAACATGTCAGCAGTGGGAAATAAAGGATGCAACTCACCATCCGATGATATACCTATGGGAACGGAAAGAGAGAGATCATCCGAACTACCACTTCCCAACCCATTAGAAATTGTAGTGGAGGGAGAAGATGACAAAGAACTCAACTCATGTGGAGGCGACACAAACGACGTCAAATCCGAGACATTAAAAATAGGGGATATACCCCAATCAGCAGGCAAATCCAAAACTACAGCATTGTAACCTAGCTTCTTTAAAATCTGAAAAGGGCCAGCACGCTTTGGCACTAGCTTCTAAACGGTGCCGGTAGGCATTCGCTCGGGAACTAGGCGGACTAAGACTTGATCGCCGATATTAAAGTGTGACACACTCCTATGTTGATTAGCCTGTGATTGATAGTACTCGTATTGGGAGGCCAAGGTCGCTTGGATATGTGCATGCAAGTCATGAATATGTTGGGCGAAGGATTGTGCAAATTGACTTGTTTTATAAGTAGGTGGTAACGATACCAAGTCAAGAGGCACCGGAGCCTTATACCCGTGAACAATCTCATTCGGAGACATACTGATATAGAAATTCTGTGTTTTGAAATTAAGTGAAGGTTTGAAGATTTACTCCAAAACTATATCTGGTTAAGGCAAGTGTACCTTATCGTCTATAGTATAGGATATTTAGGAATATCAAGGTCGTATTCCACGGGGCGCGTTGATTACTTCTACTTCGAGGAAAGTCACCATTATCTTATAGATGAAATTTTGAGGTTTGTTTTGCTTAACTAAAAAAAAGACAAAATGCAAGTTAAATGAAAAGATTAAACGAAAATAAAAAGGCTTAATGCTCAAACATAGTGGAGGGGGAAAAGGATAGAAAAATTATCATTGCATGAAAGGAAGAGTGCTTAAGGAGAAAAAGAACATGAAAGAAAGCAAACTTAATTTTATTGAAAACCAAAATGATTACAAGCTTAAGAAGAGATTACAAGGATAGGAAGGAAAAGATTACAAGCTTAAACTAAACTATTGCATTGAAATAAAAAAAAGTAGTACATTGCATGAAAAAGAGAACATGAAAGCTTAAGGGAAAACATGAACATGAACATGAACATGAAAGACTCACTATCAGCTCTAGCAGCACCTCTCCATCTCCAAAAATCTGAACCCTGGACTCAAGGAGAGCCTCTGAATTTATAGCAAAAAATTCAAGTTACACGCCCTTGGTCACGGGCATGACCTAGGGCGTGTAAACATTACTGACATCAGATATGACAGTGACGTGGACTTTGCGTGACGGCAGGAGAAATTCGGACATTACACGCCCGTGTAACTTGGGTCACGGGCGTGACTTTGGACGGCTTCATTAAATGCAGCATGGGCTGGAATTCTGAGCGGCAGAGCAGGGATCATGCGGGAAAGTCACGGGCGTGACATTTTGGGTCACGGGCGTGACATTTCGGGTCACGGGCGTGTACCTGGGCGGCTTCAATTAATGCAGCGTGGGATAGAATTCGGCGCGGCAGAGCGCGTTCGTCGAACGGAGCTCCGATTTCGTCGAACGCAGCTCCAATTTCGTCGAACGCAGCGGCAGAGAACTTTCGTCGAACGCAGCGTCAGAGAACTTTCGTCGAACGCAGCGGTAGAGAACTTTCGTCGAACGCAGCTCCAATTTCGTCGAACGCAGATCTTTAGGTTACACGCCCTTGGTCACGGGCGTGACTAAGGGCGTGACTTGTGATTTTCTCCAATTTTTCCCAAAATTCTGCAAAAATAAAAGTAAAACTACATTTAAAACAGAAATTATAAAAGAAGTGATTTTAAACTAAAATATAAATAATATTTGCAATTTTAAATTAAAACTAGACTAAATACTATAATTAAAATACGCAAAAATACTACTCATCAAATACCCCCATACTTGAGGTTTTGCTATTCCAGAGTAAAAGTGTGAGACATAATTTATAAGACATCCTTACAAAATTTTAATTTTAAACTAAAATTACATTTAAACCAAAAGTTAAGTTAAGAGTAAATTCAAGGAGGATTTAAGTCCTAAATTATGATGATGATTTGAAAAGAGGAAAAAATGTTTAGGCAAGGACTTCTCAAGAAAATTATTTAGTTTAACAATATTGTAGAAATTATAAAATGAGATTAAATTAAAATTATAAGAACTCTATCTTAAAAGAAACTTAAGGAAAAGTAACTTACTAAATATTGCTCTCACCATAATCTTAAACTAAATCTAGAACAATGATAATTGGCTAAGTGGGATTTCTTAAAATTTGACATAAGAAGAGATCTTTGATTTGAGGTGACGAATTTTATCCTCTCACATCTATATACTTTTTTTTCTTTTTTTTTCTCTTCTAATAACAACCCAAAATGTATATGGTTTAGGAGTAATGAATTTTAACCTCTTCCTCCATGTCATATAATCTTTTCAAATATTTTGGGTGCATATGTTTTAGGGAATAATGAATTTTATCCTCTTATTCCCATGACATATGATCTTTTAAAATACTTTTTTTATATGCCATCAAAGGGGTAGGGTAGAGAAAATAAATCTAGCTAGCTTTAAATTATTTTGAGAGCAAATTCTAGTAAAATTAAATTTCCTAAGATCTAAAAAGTTAGAAGAAAATATAATTGAAATCTAAAGAGGTTTAGCAAATTCACTACAAAATGAAGCCATTTAAAAGTAAAAAGAGAAGTCATGCTAAAAAAGTTCTCTAATCAAGTTAAAATCATAAGATGATTCTTAAAACAAGATTACCTCAAATTTAAAATTTACAAACTATGATAATCAAAATTTTAGCTAATTAAAAACCTAAACATGCTTATAAATATTCTCAACTAGATTTCTAAGAAATCACAAAAACAACAAATAGGAGAGGTATAAGATTTTTGTATTTTTTTTTTGGTTTTTTGTTCTACGTTTTTCATATATTTTTTTATTTTTATATTATCTTTTTTTTTTTGATTTTTGATATTATCTAAATAATAAAAAAAACTAAACATAAACTAAAAAAAACTAAATTGTTTTTGCTAATTCTCAGACTTCCCGAGGTCTACCCGGTGAAGGGCTCGCAAGGTACTAGAGGCTATGATGGGAATTCAAGCCCAAAGCGTCCTTTCCGAGAATTTAAATTTTCGATTTTCTAAATGTTTTAAGTTTTTTTGGGTTTTACAAGTGTAAGACTAAAAGACAATCTTTTTTGAAAATTTTCTAATTTAAAAACTATTTATAAAGAAATATTTACACCCTCATACTTAAAGTTAAACATTGTCCCCAATGTTTAAAACTAAGTTTGAAGTTTAAAGAAAAGAAGTAAATAAAGTGCAAGACAAAACAAAAAGGGTATGCATGATAAAAGAGAAGGAGAAAGGGTTTCCCTGATTTTTTTTTGAAGTTTGTGCGGGGAAGCGGCGATTACCTACAAAATATGTTAAAGAACAAGAGAAAACAATAAAAAGATAACTTTGGGGTGCCTCCCAAAAGCGCTTTGTTTAAGGTCACGTAGCTTGACCCACTTGTCGATCATATTATTGGAGGAAGTAAAATCGAGTCACTCTTTTCATTAGTTAACTCTCCCGGAAGATATAATTTAAGGCGGTGCCCGTTAACTTTGAAGGAACCTTTTTCTGGGTGGGAAATTAAAATTGTCCCATAGGACCAAACCTCTTTAACAATAAAGGGTCCGGACCATCGGGATTTTAGTTTTCCCGGAAAAAGGCGAAGGCGAGAATTATAAAGGAGGACGAGGTCGCCCGGCGAAAAAGTTTTCAGAAATTTTATGTGTTTATCGTGATAAAACTTTGTTCGCTCCTTGTATAGCTTATTTCTCACGTACGCATTCGCTCGCCATTCATCTAATTCGTTTATTTGAAATTTTCTTTGTTCGCCCGCTAAAGTGGAATCGAGATTTAAAAATTTAAGCGCCCAAAATGCGCGGTGTTCTAATTCGACCGGAAGGTGGCAAGCCTTGCCATAAACCATTCGATACGGTGTACAACCGATAGCGTTCTTATACGTCGTTCGATAGGCCCATAGCGCATCATCGAGCTTTATTGCCCAATCCTTCTGATTAATAGAAACTATTTTTTCTAGAATCTGCTTTAATTCTCGATTAACAACTTTGACTTGGCCGCTCGTTTGTGGGTGATATGCGGTGGATAATTTGTGCGTGACACCATATTTTGCTAAAAATTTTGTAAATTGACTATTGCAAAAATGGGTACCCCGATCACTCACAATAGCGCACGGCGTGCCAAATCGAGAAAATATTTTTTTTAAGAAATTAACGACGACTCGCACATCGTTGGTGGGGAGAGCTTGCGCTTCCGCCCACCTCGACACGTAGTCGACCACAACGAGAATATATTTGTTTGAATACGAGGGAGTGAGAGGACCAACAAAATCAATACCCCAAAGATCGAAAATTTCGCATTCTAAGAAAATATTTTGGGGCATCTCATCCCGGCGAGAGATGTTCCCCGACCGCTGGCAGCTGTCGCAAGTACTCACAAGGGTGTGAGCATCTTTGAAGAGCGTGGGACAATAAAAGCCCGCCTCCTGCGCCTTCCTCGCGGTTCGGTTCGAATGATAATGACCACCAGTGGGTCCCTCGTGACAATGACGTAAAATTTTAAAACCCTCCTCACTCGAGATACATCTTCTCACTACCTGGTATGCGCATACACGGAATAAAAAGGGGTCCTCCCAAAAGTAATTCTTTAAATCAAAAAAGAATTTTTTTCTTTTGCTGACTCGAGAATTCTTTTGGCAGGACCCGGGCTACTAAATAGTTAGCCAAGTCCGCAAACCAGGGGGTATAAGATGAATTAATATTTTTGAGAGCAAGGAGGTGCTCTTCGGGAAATTTATCATTAATGTCGGCTTCTATTAATGCTTCCGAGGTGGGGTTCTCTAAGCGGGAAAGATGATCGGCCGCCAAGTTTTCGGCTCCCCTTTTGTCCCGGATCTCTAAATCAAACTCCTGCAAGAGGAGGATCCATCGCAAAAGACGAGGCTTGGCGTCCGATTTACTCAAGAGATACCTAAGCACGGAGTGATCTGTGAAGACGATAACTTTGGAAAGCGTGATATATGACCTAAACTTATCAAAAGCGAAAACAATTGCTAGAATTTCCTTCTCGGTAGTGGTGTAGTTCGCTTGTGCTGACATGAGTGTTTTGCTCGCATAATAGATCGGGTGAAAATACTTACTCACCCGTTGGCCTAAAACGGCACCAACCGGAATATCACTCACGTCGCACATTATTTCAAAAGGGAGCGACCAATCTGGGGTGACTAGAATCGGGGAGTTTATAAGTTTCTCTTTGATAAGTTGAAAGGCTAAATGGCATTCATCGTTAAAAAGAAAAGATGATTCTTTCTCGAGAAGATGGGTTAACGGCTTTGTGATTTTGGAAAAAATTTGTATAAAGCGCCGATAGAACCCCGCGTGGCTTAGGAAACTTCTAATAGCTTTTACGTTTGTTGGAGGGAGAGTTTTTCAATTACTTCGATCTTGGCCCTATCGACCTCGATCCCCTTGCCCGAAATTTTATGGCCAAGGACTAATCCTTTTTTGACCATAAAATGGCATTTCTCCCAATTAAGCGCTAAATTCGTTTCCTCACATCGCTGCAACACGCGCTCGAGATTTCATAAACAGTTTTTAAATGAGTTTCCGTACACGGAGAAGTCGTCCATAAACACTTCCATCACTTCCTCTACTAACTCATCAAATATTGCCAGCATACATCTTTGGAATGTAGCTGGCGCGTTACAAAGACCGAATGGCATCCTTCGATAAGCGAAGGTGCCAAAGGGACAAGTGAAAGTGGTTTTCTCTTGGCCGTCGGGCGAAATCCGGATTTGGAAATATCCCGACAAACCATCGAGAAAATAGTAGTTGGAGTGACCGGAGAAGCGCTCTAAAATTTGATCGATAAAAGGTTGCAGAAAGTGATCCTTACGGGTGGCATCGTTTAGTTTTCGATAGTCGATGCACATCCGCCAACCCGTAACAGTACGGGTTGGGATCAATTCATTATTATCGTTGGCAACTACCGTGATGCCACCTTTCTTCGGCACGACATATACTGGGCTAACCCAAGTACTATCCGATATCGGGTAGATGATTCCTGCGTCCAGAAGTTTTGTAACTTCGGCCTTAACGACTTCTTTCATGTTCAGGTTTAGTCGTCGTTGAGGCTGGACTGAGTTGCGGGAATTATCTTCGAGAAAGATTTTATGAGTGCAGAAGGAAGGGTTTATGCCCTTAATATCTGATATTTGCCACGCAATTGCGTGGCGGTGCTTTCTTAAGACTATAGACAACTCAGAAATTTCTGAGTTGCTAAGATCGGATAAAATGATGACGGGTTGCTTAGACTCTTTTTCTAAAAAAAATATTGGAGGTGAGGGGGGAGTTGTTTTAACTCTAATATGGGTGGCTCTTCATAAGATGTTTTGATTTTTAGTTTTTCTAAACATAGTGGTTCGGGTGGTGTGGGGTGAGAGACTTCTTCTTCAAGATAAAAGAGCTCGACGAGCTCGGAATCACTACTAGCCGACGAGACTAACTCGGGGGATGAATCGAACTCACAACACTATTCCAGGTAAAAACACAAATCATCGTTTTCTAATGTATTCCGCATCGAGGAGTTTATGCTGAAAGTAACTTCATCGTCTCCAACCCGTAGGAGGAGCTTTCCGTTACTTACGTCTATAATAGCGCGGGGGGTGGCAAGGAAGGGGCGGCCGACTATGAGGGGTACTTCGGCATCCTCTTCGATGTCAAGAATGACAAAATCCACCGGGAAGATGAATTTGTCAACCTTGACGAGCACGTCCTCCACTATTCCTATCGGATATTTTAAAGAACGATCCGCTAATTGAATACTCATTCGAGTGGGGCTAGAATTTCCTAGACCTAGCTTTTTGAACAATGAACACGGCATAAGGCTGATGCTTGCTGCAAGATCCGCTAAGGCGTGTTTTACTAACGAATTGCCAAATAGACATGGGATGGAAAACCGTCCCGGGTCATTTGCTTTTTTAGGCAATTTGTTGAGTACAACCGCGGAGCATTCTGCGTTTAAAAAAATATGCGAAATATCTTCTAACTTTTTCTTATTGGAGAGCAACTCCTTAATATATTTGGCATATTTAAGCATTTGAGAGATAGACTCGCAGAAGGGTACATTAATATGGATTTGTTTTAAAACATCTAAAAATTTCTTATAATTTTTTTCGATGAACTCATTTTTAAATTTAGATGGATACGGAATATTAGAAGTAGGAGCGCGCGGATTTAAAATAGAATCGTGCTGAGCTGAAAGAGAAGCGTGCGGAGCTAACGTAGCAGGCAAATTCGAAGATAAATTAAAAGTAGGAGGAGGAGGAGAGAAAATTACCTTGGGTTCATCCTGTTTTGAAACCACCTCCTTCCCGCTTCAGAGTGTAATCGTGTGCGCGCTCTCCTTTGGATTTTGCTCTGTATTCCTCGGTAGTGCTACTTGTTGACGCTCAGAAATCATCTTTGCGAGCTGGCCCACTTGATTCTCTAAATTTTTGATCGATCTGGTAAGGTTCCGGATGTTCGTTTCATTTGTAGCAACATATTTTGCAAAAACCTCTTCAAGCGGAGAGAGTTTTTGCTGTTGCGGTGGAAAACCAGGTGGATTAAAATTTTGAGAAATTAAATTTAGAGGCGGAGTTAAGTTAAGAAGTTGATTAGGGGGAGGTTGTTTTAGATTCATAGGACGCTGAGCCTTTCCTTGGTTGCTCCACGAGAAATTCGGATGATTCCTATAACCCGCATTGTATGTGTTGTTATACGGAGTGCTGTTGGGGTTATAGGAAGGCCGAGGCGGATTTCCCATGTAGTCGACTTGTTCTTCAATTAAAATGTTATTAGCCCAAGGAGGAGTAGCGGAGGAAGCAGACATCTCCGCCACTTGCTTTGTTAAGCGCTCAACTTGTAAAGCCAAATTTGTGTTTGCGTCTATTTCAAAAATTCTGGCTGGCTTATTAGGCCGCGCTCGGGGCAGGTTCCATTGGTACGCATTCGTGGCCATCTCTTCGAAAAGCTCTTGAGCGGCGTCCGGGGTTTTGTTATTTAACGTCCCCCCGGCGGCCGCATCAATCATTTGCCTCGATTGGAGATTTAAGCCATTATAAAATATTTGCACTTGTTGTCAAGTGGCAAGTGCGTGGTGAGGGCATCGACGCAAAAGCTCCTTGAAGCGCTCTCATGTGTCATAGAGAGTCTTCGAGTCGATTTGCATGAACGACGCAATATCCGTGCGCAATTTAGCGGTCTTTGAAGGCGGGAAATATTTATTTAGAAATTTTTCCACCATTTCGGCCCATGTAGTGATGGATCCCCTAGGTAAGGAGCCCAGCCACTGCTTGGCCTTAGACCGCAAAGAAAAAGGAAAAAGACACAATTGAATGGCATCATCGGTGACACCATTGATTTTAAAAGTAGCGCAAATTTCAAGGAAGTAAGAAATATGCGAATTTGGATCCTCGTCCGGTTGACCATCAAAGGTCACCGATTGTTGCACCATTTGTATGATGCTGGACTTGATCTCAAAATTATTGTTCGCCACCGTGGGGCGAACAATGCTTGATTGTGTGCCTTCCAAATTCGGCCGCGCATAATAGGACATGGTCCGTTGCGCGGCCTCATTAGGATTTGGCGCGTTAGGATTAGGAGTATCCATATTCGCTGGCGTATTAAGATTAGGATCCATATTTGCTGTGTTAGTGTCCTCAATCGACTCTTCAAATTCTAATTGATTATCCATATCACAAGAATGGCTGCGCCTAAAAAGGGTTCGCTCGATCTCTGGATCAAAAGGAATATTCGAAGCTCTACCTCGGGTCATACACTAGAAAGAAAAGAAAGGAAAAGGAAAAACTAATTTTGTTTTCTTTTTTGAAATTTAGAAAAGGCAAAATAAAATAAAAAGAAGCATGATAAAATTAATAGCTATCCTCTTTTCAAAATATCTATGCAAGATCCCCGGCAACGGCTCCAAAAACTTGATATAGAAATTCTGTGTTCTGAAATTAAGTGAAGGTTTGAAGATTTTCTCCAAAATTATATCCGATTAAGGCAAGTGTACCTTATCGTCTATAGTATAGGATATTTAGGAATATCAAGGTCGTATTCCACGGGGCGCGTTGATTACTTCTACTTCGAGGAAAGTCACCATTATCTTATCGACGAAATTTTGAGGTTTGTTTTGCTTAACTAAAAAAAATACAAAATGCAAGCTAAATGAAAGGATTAAACGAAAATAAAAAGGCTTAATGCTCAAACATAATGGAGGGGAAAAAGGAAAGAAAAATTAACATTGCATGAAAGGAAGAGTGCTTAAGGAGAAAGAGAACATGTAAGAAAGCAAACTTAATTTTATTGATAACCAAAATGATTACAAGCTTAAGAAGAGATTACAAGGCTAGGAAGGAAAAGATTACAAGCTTAAACTAAACTATTGCATTGAAATAAAAAAAAGTAGTACATTGCATGAAAAAGAGAACATGAAAGCTTAAGGGAAAACATGAACATGAACATGAAAGACTCACTATTAGCTCTAGCAGCACCTCTCCATCTCCAAAAATCTGAACCCTGGACTCAAGGAGAGCCTCTGAATTTATAGCAAAAAATTTTAAGTTACGCGCCCTTGGTCACGGGCGTGACCTAGGGCGTATAAATATTACTGACATCGGATCTGACAGTGGCGTGGACTTTGCGTGACGGAGGGAGAAATTTGGACATTACACTCCCATGTAACTTGGGTCACGGGCGTGACATTGGACGGCTTCATTAAATGCAGCATGGGCTGGAATTCGGTGCGGCAGAGCAGGGATCACGCGGGAAAGTCACGGGCGTGACATTTCGGGTCACGGGCGTGTACCTGGGCGGCTTCAATTAATGCAGCGTGGGATAGAATTCGGTGCGGCAGAGCGCGTTCGTCGAACGGAGCTCCGATTTCGTCGAACGCAGCTCCAATTTCGTCGAACGCAGCGACAGAGAACTTTCGTCGAACGCAGCGGCAGAGAACTTTTGTCGAACGCAGCGGCAGAGAACTTTCGTCGAACGCAGCGGCAGAGAACTTTTGTCGAACGCAGCTCCAATTTCGTCGAACGCAGATCTTTAGGTTACACATCCTTGGTCACGGGCGTGACTGAGGGCGTGACTTATGATTTTCTCCATTTTTTCCCAAAATTCTGCAAAAATAAAAGTAAAACTACATTTAGAACAGAAATTATATAAGAAGTGATTTTAAACTAAAATATAAATAATATTTGCAATTTTAAATTAAAACTAGACTAAATACTATAATTAAAATACGCAAAAATACTACTCATCACATACCCGTAGACCTATTTGTTGGAACAACCCTATTTCTCATTTGGGCTAGGATCACTATATGTTGACTAAGGACAAGGTTGACCCTAATGTATAGTTTATGGGTCAAGAGTTTAGGCTGTTAGAACTAGAAATTTCATTCAGATTCTGCGTTCGACGAACTCCACACTGTGTTCGACGAACGGCTATCTGTGTTTGACGAACGGAAAGCTCTCAGCGGTCGACGAACCCGTCTCAGCGGTCTACGAACCCGTCTCAGCGGTCGAAGAATTTGTCTAAGCTCAGCGCTCGACGCTTTTACTCTAGCTCAGCGGTCGACGAAATTATCCAGCTCAGCGGTCGACGAATCTTTCCGTTCGATGAACTCAAGTCTGCGGTAGACGAATATTCAGTAGATATTCAGAACAGTGAATTAAATGTTGAGGTCGACGAAGTAAATGTTGTGCTTGACGAAAATATTGAGATCGACGAATTTGCGCTCGATGAATTTTGTTCAGATCGAAGAAATATTATTTAAGGTCAGAAAGTTTCAGACAGATTATATTTCTTTCCTTTCTCTGAAATCAGATCGACGACAGTAACGGCTCTTTCCATCAAATCAAGTAAGGAAAATGTATTTCATTTATTATTTAAATTTATAGCCGTTGACATTCCTCGGAAATAGACATATTCATGGAAAAGGAAAGAGAATAAGGTGTGACATTTGCAGTTCCCAGAAATATGCCTTCAGATATATTATATTCCTTAAGATAAGGGATTTGCATTTAATTTCTGTCAGTGTTTTCAAAAGAAAGAAGGAAAGAAGATATAGCAGAAATATATACATCTGTTTTTACTTGACAGTATCAATATAGAACTTCATCTTCTTCCTCCTCTTCAGCAGCAAACATTTTCTGAGAACATCTTCAACACTTCTCTCAGCTTTTCCTGCTGCAAAATAAAGATCAAGAAAGGAGAAAGCTTCAGGAAGAGAAGAGAAAGAAGAACAAAAAGAAACTCGTTTTCTTCTTCCTCAACAGCAGCAACCTCTTTCAACTGAGAACTCCAATTCTTCTCTCAGCCTTTTGCTGCAAATACAGATCTTCAACATAGCAACTATAATCTGAAGAAATATCTATCTCAGATTAATTAGCTACAGGAGGATCAAGTTTTTCAAAGAAAGGCTCCAGCAAATTCAACTGTCAAACATCTCATATCAGACAGAGGAGTTCTTTTCTACATCAAATCCACTAGAGTCTTCTCTATACATCTTGACAGAGAAGAACACCTTAACCCATCTCTATCCCATTCTGTACAGGGTTAAAACTCCCTTCAAAAGTTTACCCCATTGGTGGCAAGACACCTTATCAAAAAATCTAGATTGGTTTTTGAGCACCTTATCAAAAGCTCATTGGTGATTTGGGCACCTGATCAAAACCCCATTGGTGATTTGGGCACCTGATCAAAACCCCATTGGTGATTTGGGCACCTGATCAAAACCCCATTGGTGTGAGGGCACCTGATCAAAAATCCTAGTGGATTCCTACCAAGGGTGGTAGAAGAGTAGACGTACCCAGATTTATTAGGGAACTACTATAGCTCCTTGTGTCCTCTGTCATTATTTATTTCTCTGTGCTGTGCTGTGTGATTTTATTTATTCTATTTTTATTACTCACTCTCTATACACATATATATCACTATTTTTAATTCCGCAATAAAACTAAAGGAAAAAGTTTTAGACTCTATTCACCCCCCCCCCCCCCCCCCCCCCCTCTAGAGTAAATTTAAGATCTAACCTCCACTTTCAATTGGTATCAGAGGAAGTTGATCTTATTTACAGGCTAACACTTGGATCACAAAGATCAATTAGATCTTAAATTCTTTTAGAGTTTTAATTTTATTTTCTGTTAAAAACTCATGGCACAAAACAAAGAGTATTCAAGCACAAGACCTCCTATGTGCAACCTCAGTAAGTTTGCACTGTGGAAAGCAAGGATTAGGCTTTATATGAACTCAATTGATGAAGAAATTTTTAATGTGATTTTGACAGGGCCTCCAACACCTACACCAGCAGCAAGTACTGGAACCACTACTAACAACAATGCTGTCCCACCTCCTGAATGGACAGAATCACAGAAAAAGCAAAGGAGTGCTGATGCAAAAGCCATGAACATTCTGGCTCAAAAAATGTTTGATGACATATTTCAAAAAGTGGTGGATTGCACCTCAGCTAGAGAGATATGGACCTCTCTCAATAATATGGTTGCAGGCTCTGCTGATGAAAGAAAGGACAGAAGATCTCACTTGATCTCTCTGTATGAGAACTTCAAGAAGGTTGAAGAAGAATCAGTTGCAGATATGTACACTAGATTAAGTGTGATCATAAGTGAACTCAGAACACTGGACAAGGAAATCTCATTAACTGAGATCAATGACAAAATCCTTAGGTGCTTCCCCGGAAATTGGGACTCTAGGATCTGGCCTATCAAGGAAGCAAGAAGTCTTAATGAGATAACTACTGAGACACTGCTAGGAAAGCTCAAATCCTATAAGCAACTCATCAAGACAAGGGAAGCTGAACAAGTGAGCACCTCCTCTTCAACAAAGAAGGACAGGAATATTGCCTTCAAAGCTACAGAAGAAGAAAGAAAGACTCCTGACAATGAGGGGTTGATGAGTCTGTTTGCCAAAAGATTCTACAAGATGGCAAGAAAATACTTCAGGAAAAAGTCATCCAGAAGCTATGAAAAGCCAAGGTATGACAAAAACAATTCTAAAGAAATTATATGTTTTGGTTGCAGGAAACCAGGACACATTGCACCAGACTGTCCAGAAAACCAGAAGAAAGAAAAGAAAAAGACAAAGAAGAGAAAAGAAACTCTAGCAAGTCTTCCTCCCACAAACACAAAAAGAAAGGAAGAGGATTTGTAGCAGAATCTTGGAGTGAAACTGAATCAGAATCATCATCCAGTTCTTCAGATGATGAAGAAGAAACATAAGACAATGACCAATGTCTGATGTCCATTTATGACCCAGACAGTGAGTCAGGAAATGCTTCTTCATCCAGTGATGATGAAGACTATGAAGAAGAGAAGAACTTCTGCATGATGGCAATCAATGCCTCAGCAAATAATTCTGATGAAGAATAATCAGAAGCAGAAGCAGAAACTGATGCAGATTAGGTACACAGCTGTCCAAGAATAAGTGAAAAATGGTATTTGGATAGTGGCTGTTCAAAACATATGACAGGGAACAAGGCCAACCTGAACAACTACGAGGCAAAGCTTGGACCAAAAGTTATTTTTGGCGATTCCAACTGTGGACAGACCAAAGGCTATGGAAATGTCAAGGTTGGAGAAGTTACCTTCAAAGAGGTAGCTTATGTCAAGGGACTGAAGCATAACCTCATCAGCATAAGTCAATTATGTGATGAAGGGTATCAGGTAACCTTTAATAAATTGAAATGCCTTATTAAATCTGCTGATAATGTTATTATTTTATCAGGTATTAGACAAGGTAATATATATTTAGTGAATTTCAATTCATCTACATCAGAAATTTGTTTGCTTAGTGAATTAAGCAAACCTAGTGAACTTTGGCATAAAAGATTAGGACACGTAAACCTTAGGACCATTGCTAAATTATCTAAGGACAATCTTGTTAGAGGTTTACCCTTAGGTTCATATAAGAAAGAAGGTCTTTGTAGGGCATGTCAACTAGGCAAGCAAACTAAAAATAGCTTTAAATCATTATCTAAAAGTGATTCACCTAGAATCTTATATTTGCTACATATGGACCTTTTTGGACCTATTGCAACAAAGAGTTTAGGGGGGAAGTCTTACACTCTAGTTATTGTAGATGACTTCTCTAGATTCACTTGGGTGTTCTTTTTGAGAGAAAAGTCAGATAACTTTAAAGTTCTTACATACTTTATTAAGAGCATAAAGATTGAGTACTCTACTGAAGTTGCATTGATCAGAAGTGATCATGGCACTGAGTTTGAGTCTCTTCTTATGCAAGAATTCTGTGAGAAGGAAGGTATCAGGCATTGCTTCTCAGCTCCTAGAACTCCTCAACAAAATGGGGTAGTTGAAAGGAAAAATAGAACTATAATTGAATCAGCAAGAACATTGCTTGCAGATGCTAATTTGCCCCTATCCTTTTGGGCAGAGGTTGTTAGCACAACAAATTATATATTGAACAGAAGTTTGATACACAAACTTAAGAGTAAGACTCCTTATGAATTACTTAAAGGGAAGAAACCTAAAGTTAACTATTTTAGAGCATTTGGCTGTAGATGTTTTGTTCATAATAATGATAAGAAATACCTTAGGAAATTTGAACCAAAATCTGATGAAGGAATTTTCTTAGGTTATTCACTAATCAGCAAAGCATATAGGATTTAAAATAAATCTTCTCTTAAAATAGAAGAATCTATGCATGTTTCTTTTGATGAAACTAATATGTTTTACAAGGAGAAGAATTCCTCTACCATAGAAAATCTACAGGTACCTACACTATGTGAGCAGCTAGATCAATTAGCTCTACATAAAGAAGGATGTCTAAATCCTGTACAGTAGAATGCTGAAGAAAGTGAAGAAGAAAATCACCCAGATTTTGCTGAAAATTCAGTACAGATAACAGCAGATCATCCTCCACAGGATATAGCGGCTGAAAAAATTCCCCAAGTGGAAATCATTACTGATCCCACTATACCTGTTGATTATGTCAATATTAAAGATCACCACATATCTCAAATAATTGGAGACATATCAACTGGTGTCCAAACAAGGCATCAAGCTAATCAGAATATGATGCATACTTGTTTTCTCTCTCATATGGAACCTCAATCCCTAGAAGATGCAGAACAAGATCCCAACTGGATCATTACTATGCAAGAGGAGCTCAATCAGTTTGAGACAAATAAAGTTTGGGAATTGGTTCCTAGACCAAAGAATCATCCAGTCATTGGAACTAAATGGGTCTACAGAAACAATAGATGCAGATGGAAATATTGTGAGGAACAAAGCTAGACTAGTAGCTCAAGGGTACTCACAGGAAGAAGGAATAGATTATGACCAGACTTTTGCACCAGTTGCAAGGTTAGAAGCAATCAGAATTTTCCTTGCATTTGCTGCATACAAGAAATTCAAAGTTTATCAAATGGATGTAAAAAGTGCATTTCTGAATGGAGAAATCAAAGAAGAAGTCTATGTGGAACAACCCCCAGGTTTCATCTCTCTAACTCATCCCTCTTTTGTATTTAAGCTTCATAAAGCTCTCTATGGTCTCAAACAAGCTCCTAGAGCATGGTATGAGACCTTAGCTAGTTTTCTTTTAGAGAATAAATTATGTAGGGGCATAGTAGACAAAACCTTATTTTTCAAGATACATAAAAAATCAAACATTACTAGTTCAAATATATGTAGATGATATTATCTTTGGCTCTACTGATTCAAATTTGTGCAAAAGATTTTCTACTCTGATGCAATCTAAATTTGAAATGAGCAGTATGGGTGAACTATCATACTTCCTTGGTCTTCAAGTGAAGCAGACTCCAAATGGAATCTTCATATCCCAATCTAAGTATGCTAAGGAATTAGTGAAAATATTTGGTATGTCTGATTCTTCCACCATGAAAATACCCATGCCCTCTAATGTTGTTGTTGATACTGATGAATCAGGGAAACCTATTGATCAGAAAGTATATAGAGCAATTGTTGGCTCTTTACTTTATTTAACAGCTAGTAGGCCAGATATAATGTTTGCTACTTGTATTTGTGCTAGATTTCAAGTTCACCCCAGAGAATCTCACCTTATTTTATTAAAAAGGATTTTAAGATATATAAAGGGTTGCCCTAATCTAGGACTTTGGTATCCAACAACATCTGAATTTGAATTAACTGGATTCTAAGATTCAGATTATGTTGTATGCAGAGTAGACAGGAAAAGCACATCAGGAACTTGTCAGTTTCTTGGTGATATGCTTGTATCTTGGTTTTGTAAGAAACAAACATCTGTGTCTACATCAATAGCTGAAGCTGAATATATAGCTGCAGGCAGTTGCTGCTCACAGATATTGTGGACACAAAATCAGCTCTTAGACTATGGTGTCAACTTAAATAATTCAAATATATTTTGTGACAATACTAGTGCAATATCTATAGCACAAAATCCAGTTCTCCATAGTAGGACTAAACACATAGAGATTAGGCACCACTTCCTTATGGATAATGTGGATAAAAACAAAATTTGCCTACAATTCATCTCTACTGATTTGCAAAGAGCTGACATTTTCACCAAGCACTTGGATGAAAAGAAACATATTTTCTTTATAAATCAGTTGGGAATGATAGATGGAGATTCAATTTGATAAAAATTAAGATTTCTATTTACCCATCATTCCTTATCATATCAAACTAAGTGTTTTTTATTATATAAATGCCTACAGAATTGTCTCTCTCTAGTTCCCTTTGCACTTGATCTCTATTCCATTGTGCAGGAATAATAGCAATATAAATCTTGCATCCTTCCCTACCTCCATCAAATGTCCCTTCTTCAAGGGGCCTAGCTTCAGGCCTTTCCTGAAACTAGGCAGGGGGAGAAGTTTGTATGAACAAGCTTCATTTGATGTAGTGTTTTGCTCAGGGGGAGTTGTTCTATAAACAAAGCAAGGGAGAAAAGCTGAAGAACCTCCAGAAATCAGGGGGAGACATTCTCAGGGGGGAGTTGCTGTTTGAAGAAAAGCTTGATAAAGCATACAGAAGCTTGTTGATTACAGTTTGCTGTTTCAGAAAAGTATTCTGTAATTTAGATGCAGATACAGCTCAGAAGAAGAACTTTTATATAGCAAACAAATTCAATATCAGTTATTGTTACAGCATAGCTAATCAAAAGTAGAAAGCATATTGCAGATTCAGATTTCAAAATATATCTATATGCAGATTCAGAACATTGTTTTGGATTTTAAAAGGAGCAGCAGATAACACATTCAGAAATCAGATAAAGATTCAATTCAGAATTCAGAACAATACAGTTCAGTTCATATCAGAATTCAGAACAACACAGATCAGACAAAATCAAAATTTCAGAATTCAGAAGCAGCAGAATTCAGAAAAATCAAGGTTCTGATTGTATTTTCATTTCTATTTTTATTGAAATGTATTTTCAAAACTTAGAGCACTATTCATTTTATATCTCATAAAGTATTTAAAATATATCAGATATATTCATACTCTATTATTTTTGTTGTTTTAGTATTTGTTTATTTTCAAATTTTGTCAAATTGACTTGTTTTATAAGTAGGTGGTAATGGGGCCATGTCAAGAGGCACCGGAGCCTTATACCCGTGAATAATCTCATTCGGAGACATACCCGTAGACCTATTCTTAGAGTTATCATACGCCAATTGGGCGTGAGGAAGAAGTAAATCCCACGTGCCCTTGTGATCGCTCACAAGACACCGAAGAACATTCCCCAAGCTCCTATTGACTACCTCCGTCTGCCCATCAGTTTGCGGATGATAAGCCGCGGAGAATAGCAATTTTGTTCCCATAAGAACCCATAAGGTTTTCCAAAAGTAGCTAGTGTATTTTACGTCCTTATCCGAGACAATAGTCTTCGGCACTCAGCGGTAACTAACGACGTCGTCAAGGATAGGTGGAGGGGTCGCGGCATCATTCTTATAATTACACTTAGATTACCCTAAGTATTTTATGACCCACTAAGGGAAGGACGATTTTTCGTCAATCTCGAACACAACCTTACCCCTTAGCTTATCGGGTACACTCAACATATAGACCCCTAATGTTGACCTCACATCTTCTCAACTAGACTAGGTGCACCATCTACCTTCCATTCCCACCTAATGATCCACAAATTACTCAAGTTTTACAGTTTTACTATACGCCGGCTAAATGAGCAATATGGGTTGCAAGAGAGAAGGTACTCCAAATATTCATCCAAATGACTCAAGATATTTACTGGAGGTCTATCATGATGTTTTAAGACTAAATCCAGAGAATCATATTTTTCCTTATTTAATTTGGCATTATTATAATTTCTCCAACATTGGCCAAGTATGAAATTGAACATGAAGTGTAAGATCTTCTTATAATTTGGCCTCCACAAAATTATGGAAAATCTATCATATCAAAAATAACAGTAAATATAGAATGTCACAAATTTACAGTAAGGTATTGGCCTCTAATTATAATATTGAATAGTAATCCCAAATTAGAAATCAAAGAAGAAACCACCAAAATACTTGTCCAAAAATATGGCAAAATTACCAGACCTCTATAATGATCAGAAAAGTTTACTGACAGAGTTTCATAATTTACAAAAACCATCAAGTCACACAAATAAATATTCCTAGTAAATCCAAACTAGGGAACATTGTGAAGTAACTTACTGATAGATAATTCCAAAAATTATACAGAAATTCACAGAGCTTCCTAATGCCCTAAAATGTCCTATCACCAAGTTTCACAATTTTCCAGAGAATATTTGGCCCTTATTTATTTTTCATAATCTTAAGGCAAAGTAGTTGACTTGTGAATGAAGTACTAATTAGATCAACTTAAAAATTACACTAAAATTACAAGAGGTTTGCACCAAGACTATATGAGCACTACCAAACTTTCATCAATATCCAAGATAAATTGAGCATGTAAATTCCTCTTATAAGAAAGTGCCCTAAATGGTTATAACCTAATTCAGAGAGGAAAAGTGTTCCTAAAATTCTCATAAAATTTCCTAAGGCATATTTACACCCTATGAACTTTTCTACTAAGTTCCATGACCATTCAAGGACATATACCCTTATGTCCTTCACAAGGCTCAAGGTTCAACTTTAGGGCTTAAACTAGGGTCTTAGGGCATAACCACCTTAGACCACCCCAAACCACTCATGGTGGTGCTTTATGTGATTATAAACCAGTGACCAAAGTCTCATCACTTTTGGATGAGGGTTGGCCCCTTAATTCCATCATGTGCACTTTTGACATAATTAGACCTAGTTTAACCAAGCTTGGGTTAACTAATTACCCAACCAATTCAATCCCTAAGGGGATGAAATTTTACCAGAGTCATATAATGACCCTAAGGAGCACCCACAAAAATTTGGAGGGGATTGGAGGTCAAAGGCCCAATAATTAATTAATATGTGAATTATTAAATATTTAGAAAAACCTTAGAAAAAGGTTCTCCGAAAATTCCCATTTTTGGATATGATTAGGGGGTCGGTATAATTAGACTATGCTCCAAATTTCAAGTCAATATCATTACCCAATCAAAAGTTATTTAAGAAATAGTGGATGTCCTACCCTAGGGACCAGTCCCACCAAAATGGCCCTACATTGAGCAATATTGCTCCTTTTGGGCTGAAACAAATTTTAACATGAAGTAGACTCCAAGGGCTACAACTTTGGTGTTGGCCACTTTTTTCATCAGGGGGGCCTAACTATTTTTAATAATTAAATTAAGGTTCAACGTAATAAGTGACCAAATATCAAATAATGAAATACTATTAATTCAAATAACACATCATCCTGCACGAATCATGGCGCAATAACGGACGACATCGGGTCATCTTCCTCAGTGAGCCAAGGTCCAAGATTTCCTCGACCTGGGTGATGTTTGGAGGCATTTTCCCGGCCACCCGAGTGCCTCCCCGGCTGGCCAATGCCACCACCACCTCCGTTGAGGTGGTGGCCGGCGATTGGGGGTGGTTGGCCGGCCAGAGGTGGCCGGAACATGTTATTTTCGGTGCAGTAAAAAGCTTAAATCTCAAGCTTTTTGGCCAAACAAGATTAGGGTCATTTGTCCTCCAAGCTTGTTGCCATCAGAAGGAAGATCTACCACAGAGAGAGAGGAGAAGAACCAGACCTTCTTGGAGCCTTGAAGCCTTGCCAAATCCTTTCCTTGCCATGGCCGATCCTAAGCTTGGTGCCTCTACATCCTCCACACCAAGTTGCCTGATTTCTCCAAGTAAATGGGGGAAAACACTCCTCTCAGTCCTCTGAAGGTTTTAAATTAGCCAATTTGGGGAGTGGGAGGGTCATGGCATCAATTGCCATGAAGGCCATTAATGGCCATTTTCGGCCATTTTGGAAACCTCTCAATTCAGCCCCCATATGGGCTTGAAAACACCTTAAACTTCTTGTAACAGCCAGAGAAGGTGAATCCCCATCAATGGGGAAATCAATTGGCCTCCCATTGCCATTAATGCCATTAATCCCTCTCTTTCTCTCTCCTCCATTTTTGGGGAAAATGAGATTTCTCTCTCCTAGTCACCATTTACAAAAATTGAGTGGAAACTCCTAGTAATTATCAGCCTCCTAAGCTAATGGGCTACTCCAATTAGGCCTAGCCCAAGTGGATTAGGCTTGATTTGGGTAAAATAGGGAATTTTGACCTAAAATTAGGGTTAAGTTGACTTTGGTCAAATTGACCACTTGGGTTGACCCCAATGGGTGGTTAGTGATCCATTGGACTCCCTTAAGGGTTAAAAAGGTCTATGTAAGGTCAATTTGGCAAGGTGGAGGCCAATTGACCCACAATAGGGCAATTTGACCAAAATAGGGCTAGAATTGACTTAGGTCACATTGGTCAAATTGGTGGCCCCATGTTGGGGCTTTTATATCCATTGGGTCCCTAATATCCTTTTAAGGGTAGGATCAAGGTCAATTTTGCATGGTGAAAGCCAATTGACCCAAATTAGGCAACTTTGACCAATTTAGGGGTAATGTTGACTTTGGTCAACTTGGCCTCTTTGTTTGACCCCAATGGGTCCTTGGTGCTCTAAGGGAACCCCTAAAGGATTAGGTATGCTATGGTGGGTTCAAAGGGTCAAGGTGAGGCCCTAAAGTCCAACCCTAAGCTTCGAAACTGGAAATTACTATTTGTAGACCAAGGTGCTCGTCCCCTTCAAGCCTAAGGCCAAGTGATCTCTTTAAGCTTCCTAGGGTTTTGTCATGACCTAGTCATGACAAAACCACTCTAGGGGTCTAATTATCTGGGGGATGTTACAACTAGTGACATGCAAAATCGCATCAGGGGCGGCGGTTAAAGGCAGGATACTAAGTTAGAGCCAATATTTAGGGCTTTTAAGGCATATATGGCTGGGGATTACTCGTTGAAGGATGATCTCTTGCTTTTCAGAAGCCGAGTGTATAAACTGGCAAGAGGTCGGATTTGGGAGGATAGTTTGACTGAAGCACACTATAGTAGGTACTCAGTGCACCCTGGGATCTCGAAGATGATAGTCGATCTGAAGAGGACTATGTATTGGTCGGGTATGAAGAAAAAGATCACCTACTTAGTGACGCACTGCAAAACTCGCCAACTAGTGAAGGATGCATGCAAGAGCCCTGTAGGATTACTGCAGCCACTAACGTTACCATAGTGGAAGTTTGATGATATAGCGATGGACTTCGTACATGGGCTTCCCCGTTCTCGTGCTAGAAATGATCTGATATGGGTGATCGTGGATCGGCTGACAAAGGTTGCTCGATTTATTCCAGTCAGGAAGGACGCTCTGGTCAGTGTTTTAGTATGGGTGTTTGTAGAATAGTTTTTTCGTAACCATGGCGAGCCCAAGACGGTCATGTCGGGTCAGGATGTTCGGTTTACGTCGAGGGAGTGGAGAGCAGTCCAGGCTTATCTGGGCTCTCATTTAACTTTCAGTACCGCATTCCACCATCAGACGGATGGACAGGCGGAGCGTACCAACCGGACGATGGAGGATCTGTTGAATTTTGAAGTGTTAGTGGAGGTCGGGCGGTCTGGGCATCAGACCGGGCAGTCTGGCAAACCGCGGAGGTCAGGCGGTCTGTTTAGGAGACCGCGTGGGTTGTCTTCCCGCATTGGACTGGCGGCTAGCCAGTGGCAGATGGATTTGGTTCTTTAATCATCTGAGGTCATCTATCTGGTCGTAACCGGGCGGTTAACACCCGCGGTTACTTCTAGATTTTGTGTTCTGGCCAGTTATTTAATCGCGGGCTGGCAGGTGTCTGTTGGTATTGCTGGAGGTTGCCAAGTAGTCCGCGTGGCTTGTTACTAAATCGGCGAGCTGTTCGACAGGGTTCTCAGCAAGCCGCGCGAGTTGTCTTATACCCGCCGGTATTGCTATGGGCGGTTATCCTATCGCGTAGGCAGTGACCACACTTTTCACCTCTACTATAAATAGGACCCCCTTGGCTCGTCATAAAAAATGTGAACAGTAAGTGAGAGCTCACGAGTTTATGGTGCGGATAGACTTTACTGTTCGCGTGGTTTGAAGCTTACCTTTGCTGTGTTCGCAGAGTCTACGGCTTGCTTGTGGTTTTGATTTGATTAGGGGAGACCGCAGTGGATAAGCCGGTAGTAGTCTGTGGCGAGTAGCAGCAGGAGGTTGCGGTTAGCGACAAGGCAGGTTCTCTTCAGCTCGTTTCTATCTTTCAATAATGTTCATACCGCGGCGGTTAGGCAGTTTACCTTTGTCGGTCTATTACTTCTGTTCAGCTCTTCAGCAACTTGTTCGCGGTTAGGAGCGGCCAAGTGACTGCAGTTAGGCGGCATTGCTTGGGCGAACAGAGTAAGCATTCGAATAATAGGTAGTCCACGTGTTGAGTTGCGAGTTGGTGATTTCGCGGTTAGTCGCGCGGTCAGCTTTGCGACATGCGGTTTACGTGGACAACCTTCGTTAGCTGGGCGGTTTGGTGGATTCATGTTGTAACCGCCAGCTTCGTGTAGTTGGTTTTCTTCTCTCCTCATCATTGTGTGTACTGGTAAATCATGTCTCGCAATGTATGTCTCGCAATGTATGTCTCGAAATGTACAAAAGATAGTTGTTTCAAGATTTCTCTTGTTCCTTCATTGTCTCTAATTTTTAGTGCTTGGTATGGTTGAGAGTGTTCCTACGAGCTGGTTCCCATTTTCCGCTTATTAAAAAATTTTAACGTGGTATCAGAGGTAATAGAGGTTTGAGCGGTGATTCAGCCATAGTTATCTGTCTTGGATTTCTAAAATCACGGTTATCAGTGGTATATCAATGGAAGGAGGAATAGCAAGAGGTCTTGTATTTAGCTCCTGACATAGAATAACTTTAAGAAGTGGAAGTCTTGCATGGAGAGCTATCTTTTGGGCGAGGACCTCTGGGAGGTTGTTGGTGGAGAAGAAACTCAAGAAGTGGTTGCTGCTGGAGAAAATGCTCATCTTGTGAGAGCTTGGAGGAGAACTAATGCTAAGGCGGAGTTTACTCTCAAGCGGGCTATCTCATCAAAGTTTTTTGATCACATCGTTGGATGTAGGTCAGCTGCTAAAATTTGGACAGCCTTGGATGGCTTGTTCAATAAGAAGAATGTAGCCCGGCTACAGTTCTTGGAGAATGAGTTGGCTAAGGCAACTCAAGGTGGCTTGTCCATTTCAACGTTCTTCCTGAAGATGAAGAACCTTTGCGCAGAGATTTCGGCTTTGGACCTGGATGAGCCTATCTCAGAAGCTAAGCTGAAGAGTCACATAATTCGTGGCTTGCGAAGGGAGTATGTGTCCTTTGTTACTTCTGTTCAAGGCTGGGCCAATCAGCCATCGTTGCTGGAGCTGGAAAACTTGCTTGCGTCGCAAGAAATTTTGGCTATGCAGATGGCAGGGATGTCTATCTCTGGTGGAGAAAGTGAGGTTTTATATTCAGGGAAGAAGAAGCGTTGGGACAAGAAGAAGAAGACATCTGGTGATTATAGTCCATCTACTTCATATCAGCAGGAGAGGAGCTATGCTCCTAAGCGTGATGGGAAGAAGAAGGAAGGACCTAGATGCTTCAGGTGCAATAATCTTGGTCATTTCAAGAAGGACTGCTGGGTCAATCTTCAGCCGGGGCATGCTGCAGGAAAGGAGGAGGCTGGTTCCAATGCTAATGTTAGTTGGAGTGATGGAGCCTTTATGACGGGCACTTGCGTTCGGGCTATGGCTTCTATCAACTATCAGGATGATTGGATTGTGGACTCGGGTTGTGGTCATCACCTCACCGGAGACGAGTCGAAGTTCTCTTCTTTGCAGACATACACAGATAATGATGTTATCATTACTTTTGATGATACTATACATGCAGTTGAGAAGGAGGGTGTATTTTCTTTAAACGGAGATAGAGGTCCTCTTATGTTAAAGAGTGTCTATCATGTTTTGGGGATGAAGAAAAACCTCTTCCCAGTGACCAATGTTGTTGATGCTGACTATCACGTTCTGTTTGGTCCAACATAAGTAAAGTTTCTTTGAAACATGTCAGCGGTGAAGGCTGAAGTCACTCATGTTGGTAAAAGGGTGAAGGACTTGTTTGTGTTATCTATAAGTTCGTATGTTGATAAGATGAGGACTAATGATAGCGCTGTTATCTGGCATGAAATACTTGGGCATGTTGGGATGGATAAGCTGAAGGCTATGGAAGGAAGAGGCCTTGTGAGAGGCTTGCCTAGTCTGTCATCTTTCGCTGAAGGTCATGTGTGTGCAGGTTGTCAATATGGTAAGGCTCAACGTATTCCTTTTGACAAGTCATAAAGTAGATGCAAGGTACCATTGGAGTGTATTCATGGTGATCTGTATGGACCTACCGCAACAACCAGTCTTGGAGGCAGCAGGTATATGCTGGTCTTGATTGATGATTTCACTAGATATACTTGGGTATATTTTCTGAAGGAGAAGTCGGAAGCGTTCGGGAAGTTCATGGAGTTTAAGGAGCTCATGGAGGATCGGCTTAATCTGCGGATCAAGAAGTTCAGAACCGACAATGGAGGGGAGTTTACCTCCAATACGTTCTTCAACTTCTGCAGAAAGCATGGCATCCGGAGAGAGCTCTCTTGTGCTCACACTCCACAATAGAACGGCATTGTAGAGTGGAAGATCTGTCATCTGACGGAGACCCATAAATGTTGTCTTCATGCTAAGAGTATCCCAAAGTCCTTTTGGGCAGAGGGAATGTCTTGTGCAACTTATGTCATCAATCGGATGCCTTTAAGTCCCATCAACATGAAGACCCCACATGAGTTGATGTTCAAGATAAAGCCTACGGTGGAACACCTTCAAGTATTCGGATCTACCTGCTATGTGCATGTTCCTAATGCCCTCAGAACGAAGCTAGATGTGAAAGCAAGGAAGCTAGTCTTCGTCGGTTATGATGACCAAAAGAAGGGTTGGAGATGCATGGATCCATAGACATGGAGAACTGTGGTCTCAAGGGATGTGGTATTCAACGAGTTGACGTCATACCAGGGTAGATGATCTGTGGAGCTACATGAGAGCAGGTCATATGGTGGACCAGGAGAAGCTGCAAGGGATGTTTTGGTGGAGTTGCCTGTTTCTCCAGGTGCTCCAGGTGCTTCTAGCTCTGGTTCATGTGCTTCAGGTTCTGGAAGCAGGGGAAGTGATGCTCCAAGTGTACCCGGGAGAAAATCTAGTCCATAAGTTGTAGTGGAAGAGGTGGATCAGAGTAAAGCTCTGAGGAGGTTCGAGAGGACTATTATTCCACCAGCTCGGTATACAGGGGGAAACCAGGTGAGCTTTGTCTCATGTTTCTTTGTTGGTCACTTGGATGAGCGAGAGCCATCATGCTTTGAAGACACCACTGGAGTCAAGGAGTGGGAAGATGCCATTGATGAGTAGATGGCTACCCTCAAGAAGAATGAGACCTGGGACCTTGTTCCCAAGGTTGATGGCATTACTCCTGTGACTTGTAAGTGGGTCTACAAGCTGAAGAAGAAAGCTGACGGGAGTATCGAGCGATATAAGGCTCTCCTTGTAGCTCGAGGGTTCTCTCAACAATATGGAGAAGACTATGAAGAGACGTTCAGTCTGGTAGCCAAGATGACTTCGGTACGGGTGGTGATTGCATTAGCAGCTAGCCAAGGATGGAAGATTTGGCAACTCGACGTCAAGAATGCTTTCTTATACGGCGAGATTGACAAGGATATCTTCATGGTTCAGCCACCTGGATATGTATCAGAAGTTCATCCAGGACACGTCTGCAAGCTCAAGAAGGCTCTTTACGGGTTGAAGCAAGCGCCTCGAGCGTGGTATGGGAAGATCGCAGAATACCTCCAATTTTGCGGATATTTTGCTTCAGATTCAGACTCGAGTCTGTTCGTAAAGAAGATCGGGGAGCTTCAAGTCTTGGTGTTGTTGTACGTTGATGATATGATCATCATGGGGAACTCGGAGGCTGAGGTAGCTAAGCTTCGGGCTGAATTAGCTATCAGGTTCAAGATGAAGGATTTGGGGGAGCTTCAACATTTCCTTGGAATCGAGGTGGAGAGGAAAGAGAGCGGTGTGCTTGTTTCCCAGAAAGGTTATGCGGAGAAGATTGTTAAGCGATTTGGCATGCAGAATGGGAAGAGCAGCTCTACTCCACTGGAGGTTGGTCTAAAACTTCGACGGGATGAGAGTGTTCCGGGCTCTTGTTGGGAGTCTGATATATTTGATGATTACTAGACCGGATATTGCTTATGTGGTTGGTAGGGTAAGTCGTTATATGGCGGAACCACGAAAACCTCATCTAGTGGAGGCAAGAAGTATTCTGAAGTACGTGAAGTCAACCTCAAACATGGGTCTTCTTTATGGGAGAGACGCGGGCTTTTGTTTGCATGGTTACATGGATGCCAATTATGGGGGAGACTCAGACGATTGGAAGTTAACGTCTGGTTATGTTTTCTTATGTGGATCGGTTGCTATTTCATGGTGCAGCAAAAAGAAGGATTTTGTGTCTGCCTCTACCACTAAAGCGGAGTACAAGGCTTCTGCCTTGGCAGCTCAGGAAGCCATCTGGATTAGGATATTGGTGGAGGATGTCCATAAGGAGGTTTGAGGTCCTACTCTGCTACGTGGTGATAATGAGAGTGCCCTCAAACTGGTTAATAATCCAGTCTATCACGCACGGACCAAGCACATCGAGATCGATCATCATTTCATTTGGGAGAAGCTGCTGGAGGGATCCTTGATGGTTAAGCATGTGCGGAGTGTGGACAATGTCGTTGACATCTTCACGAAGCCGCTAGCGAAGGGACCATTTACTCGGCTACGAGGATTGCTTGGGCTGACTTCCATTTCCCACTTCAAGGGGGAGTGTTGAATTTTGAAGTGTAAGTGGAGGTCGGGCGGTCTGGGCATCAGACCGGGCAGTCTGGCAAACCGCGGAGTTTGGGCGGTCTGTTAAGGAGACTGCGCGGGTTGTCTTCCCGCATTGGACTGGCGGCTAGCCAATGGAAGATGGCTTTGGTTCTTCAACCATCTGAGGTCAGCTATCTGGTTGTAACCGGGCGGTTAGCACCCGCGGCTACTTCTAGATTTTGTGTTCTGGCTGGTTATTTACTCGCGGGCTGGCAGGTGTCTGCTGGTATTGCTGGAAGTTGTGAAGTTGTTCGCACAGCTTGTTACTAAGTCGGCGAGCTGTTCGACAGGGTTCTCAGCAAGCTGCGTGAGTTGTCTTCTACCCGCTGGTGTTTTTATGGGCGGTTATCCTATTACGTAGGCGGTGACCACACTTCTCACCTCTACTATAAATAGGGCCCACCTGGCTCATCATAAAAAATGTGAACAGTAAGTGAGAGCTCGTGAGTTTGTGGTGCGAATAGACTTTTCTGTTCGCGCGGTTTGAGGCCTACCTTTGCTGTGTTCGCAGGTTGTGCGGCTTGCTTGTGGTTCTGATTTGATCAGGGGAGACCGAGTGGATAAGCCGGTAGCCGTCTGTGGTGGTTAGCAGCAGGAGGTCGTGGTTAGCGATAGGGAAGGTTCTCTTCAGCTCGTTTCCAGCTTTCTATAAAGTTCAGACCGCGGCGGTTAGGCGGTTTTCCTTTGCCGGTCTGTTACTTCTGTTCAGTTCTTCAGCAGCTTGTTCGCGGTTAGGAGCGGCCAAGTGACTGCGGTCAGGAGCCCTTGCTTTGGTGAACAGAGTGAGCATTGGAATAACGGGTAGTCCGCGTGTTGATTTGCGTGTTTGTGATTTCGCGGTTAGTCGCGCGGTCAGCTTTGTGACTTGGCGGTTTGCACGGACAACCTTCATTAGCCGGGCGGTTTGGCGGGTTCATGTTGTAACCACCAGCTTCTTGTAGTTGGTTTTATTCTCTCCTCATCATTGTGTGTACTGGTAAATCATGTCTCGCAATGATTGTCTCGAAATGTACAAAAGATAGTTGATTCAAGATTTCTCTTGTTCCTTCAGTGTCTCTGATTTCTGGTGCTTGGTATGGTTGAGAGTGTTCCTGCAACCTGGTTCCCATTTTCTGCTTATTAAAAATTTTTAACAGGATCTTCTATGCCTATGTATCCTAGACCGCGGGGAGTCGTGGGAGAGACTGTTGCCACTTATCGAGTTCTCTTATAACAACAGTCATCAGTCCAATATAGGCATGTCCCCCTATGAGGCCTTATATGGATGGAGGTGCAGGACTCCACAATCATGGATCCAGGATGAGGATCCAAAGGCACTTGGCTCAGAGTTTGTGGAGGACACGGACACTCAGGTGTGACTGATTTGAGATAGGATGTTGGAGTCCCAGAGTAGACAGGCCAATTACCACGATGCGCGGCATCGTCAGGTAGAGTTTTTGGTTGAAAACCAGGTATTCTTGAAGATACGTCTGATGCATAGAGTCTCATGGGTACGTGGGCAGAAGAAGCTCATTCCTATATATATATGGGCCTATAGGATCCTGGAGTGGATAGGCCACTCGGCTATAGACTGGAGCTGCCGCCGGAGCTGGCGGGTTTGCACGATGTCTTCCACGTCTCCTCCCTTGGAAGGGCTCTCTTACGGCTAGAGCAACAGATTTCTACTACAACTGGCCCAGTAGCATCTGATCGGTCAGTTCGCTTGGAGCCGATACGGATAGATGATACAGCAGTACGAATCTTGCGGTGAAAGAAGGTTCTGTTGGTCAAGGTCCTGTGGTCGAATCACGGACAGGAGGAGCACACCTAGGACACCCTGGACCTTATGTAGCAAAGGTACCTGAAACTTTTCACAACTGGTATAATTGTAACCTCCTAAAAATTTCTCAAACATTTATTTTAGTAGGAACCCCGTAGGCCTAACCTTAATTTTGGGAACGAAATTTTTATTTTTTATATATTGGGATTTGTAACATCCCACAAACAACTAGACCCCTACACGAGATTTTTGTCATGACGAGGTCATGACAATGCTCTGGGATGATCAAGGATGCCCTAAGAGCTTAAGGAAAAAGGTAAAGTCGCCTTGGACTACAAATAGTAAATTCTAGTTACCAAACCTAGGGTTGGATTCTGAGGTATCAAGTTGATCACCAAACCCTACCATGATACCCTAACCCTTTAGGATGACCCTTGGGTCACAAAGCACACATTGGGGTCAACCCAATTGGTCAAGTTGACCAAAGTCAACTATAGCTCCAAATAAGTCAAACAACCCTATTTAGGGTCAATTAGGGTTCAATTGGCCCAATTTACTTTCCCCAAGTCCCCCTATGCACTAAGGGAGGCCAATGGGTCAACATTGACCCATTGGGCCCAATCAATTTCACCAATTTGACCCAAGTCAACACTTGGTCAATAATGCCCAAATTTGGTTAATCAAGCCCAAAGCTCAATCCATTTGGGCTAAGCCCAATTTAATTGACCCAAATGATTACTCACCACTAAAATTACATGAAATGCCATCCAATTTCTAGAGGGGGTGACTAGGAGAGAGAAATTTAGAGTTTTCCCCAATTTAAAGAGAGAGAAATTGGCCATTCAAAGTGAATTCATGGCATTCAACGCAAATTGACCCTCCATTCTCTCCCAATTAATGAGGATTCATTCCCTCTATCAGTTATGAGGAGTTTTCTGATGATTTCAAGCCAAGGAGAGGTGAATTTCATGGGAGTTTCACATGGCCGAAATTTACCATTAAGGGTCATTAAGGGCATTCAACTTTGTAACCCCCCTCTCCCTCAATTATGCCCTTTATCACCTTAAGAGGTTTGAGAGAAGTGAAACCCCCATATTTCCAGAGAATTTTCTTCTCCCTAGAAGGAGATTGCCATGGCCCTCAAAGCTTCTTAAACATCCATGGTGAACCGGCAATCGTCAAGGCAAACAACCACCTCATAGGCCTGATCCCTTCCTCCTCCCTTAGTGCATAGATCACAATCTATTTGGGGTTTGTTTTAAGCCAAATTGGGCTCGAATCAAGCTCCTGAAAGTGATCATTTTTTATCTCTTGGCCCCCACTAGAAATCCACCTTCCAGCCACCTCCAGTTGGCAAACCACCGCGAATCGCCGGCCACCATCTCGATGAAGGTGGTGGTGGCAATAGCCTGCTGGGAGGAAGTATGGGTGGTCGGCAAATCAACTCCAAAAGTCACCTAGGAAGGGTTGTTGGGGACTGTCAAATTGTTGGGGACAATGACTCACAGCCGTCAGATCTGGCGCGATCTGCTAACCGTGGGCCGAAATGAATTAACATATATATTAATGCAATCTGTCACATATTATGCAGTGGATGTTTTTAGTTATTAAAAATACTTAGTGGCCTCTACTAAAAAAGTGGTCAACATGAAATATGTTTCCCTTGGAGTCTACTTTATTTTAAAATTTGTCTCACTCAATTTGGCCCACTGGATCTCCCTCAGTGCACTTTTTGGTGCAAGGTGTCCCTAGGGCTAATCAGAAATGTATTTGAGTGCCCCCATTAATCCACTCAGTAAAATGACCTACAAATTTGATCATAGACCAGATTAGACATGACCCACATCATAACTAAAAATCAGAATTTTTGGAGATGATTTTTCTATTGTTTTTGTAATAATTTAAATACACACATGGCTTAAATATAGTTCTTTTGGACCTCAATTTCCTCCCAATATTTGGTGGATGATTTGTTGGAGTACTATATGGTCATGGTTTAATTATCAGCTTATTTGGGCTTGAATTGATTAGGTAAACTAATGCTTAATCTTAGTCACCTAGGGAAAGTTAACATTGGTTTATTCAAAAGTGTACTTAGTGATTTTAGGTGACTTTCCCTCGACCAAAAAAAGTGAAACTATGGGCAGAACTTCGTTATCTAATAATACACCTTCTTAAGTAATTTTAGAGGTTTTCGGGTTGGTGTGCATGAGAAACCCAGTTCAAACCCTAGGGTTACATTTTGGGGTTAATGAAGGAGATGGGGACACATCACATTGGATGGGCTTGAAACTTTGTAGATTGTTTCATAGGGTGAGTAAACACCCTGGATAATTTTATTGGAATTTTTAGAGTTATTATCACCCACTTAATATTTAATATTTAAATTGGTAACTTTCATTTCAAGTGCAAAGTTTATGGCCATATATTTTATGAAAGTTATGAAACTTGGACAGTGAACTTTTCATGATGAAATGAGTCTTTGGAAATTTTATTATAATTTTTGGATAAGGTAATTTGGTTGTTCCTTCATAATGTGCCAAAAGTCAATTTCCATAATTTAAATGAATTATGTGGCTTTTTGATTTTATAAAAATTTAAAATTTAGCCAGAGAGTTTCTAAGGTCATGATAGAGCTCTAGTAATTTTATTACATTTAATTAATAAAGAGTTTTGGTAGTTCCTTCACATTGTGCTTGAAAATTTTAAGGTAATTTTTGGACGATTCTTTTCAGTACTTTGTTCATACAATGGTAAAATGTAGCATTTGTAATCTAATTAATTTATATGTGCCCTTAATCTTGAAAAAATAGTCAAACTCAGTTGGAGGACATTTTAGGCCCATTAGAACCTCTGAAAAATTTATTCATGGCCTTTGGGCATGTGGAAGTTGAAGTTCCTTCAAAAATTTGGGTAATGCCATAATTATTCATTTAATGATTTTCATGGAATTAATTAGGGAGAAAAATATAATTTACTGATGTTCCATCATATTAGTCAATAAATAATCTCTATATACATAATTTATCATAAGGATACCTTGAAGTCATATGAGACATTCATAATTGTTAAATTTTCCCCTTAGTATTGAAGTGGTCTGCAGATAGCCAAAAAGGAGTTTAGTGGTTTTAGGTCTTTTCATGATTCCTTGGGTAGGTATGATTCAGTGAGAGGTTATGTAGGTCAACTCCATGGTGGAAGGAGCAAAAGTCCCTTCAAGACCTCCCCTAGTTGTGGGTGTGAGAGGTATACACTTAAGTGGTAAGTTGGTGTTCAAGAGGACATTAATACCACCGATAAATCTTAATCCATCTTAGGACTCTAGAGAAACATAAGAGAGTGATATTGGTTACTCACCAATAAAATTAAGTGTCTTGTGAAAGGGAGGTTTGGGGTGTCATCCAATCGTACCTCCTAGTACCGATGCGAGCCCCTCACAGGGTAGACCTGGGGAAGTCCAAGACTAACCCCTAAACTGATAGGGCATATTAGAAGAAAGATTAATCTAATAATAAGAGATTCAAGCGCACACACATGCACCATATAATGGGAAGATTGTTTTGGTTAGTCTAGTCCTGCGAGCAGTGGGCTCGGTGTGAGTTTAACAAGGAAAGGTGATGCAAGTTGTGGCTTGGTGTTTGTTGAAATGGTTTGGTTAGTCCAATGAGTCGGTGGCTTGGGAGTTCAATTGTAGCATATGTGCTTGCGCATATAAGTGGTGGGTCATCAGTATTGGGCAGTCGTTCACACCGACGTCAGTACGTTAGCTCGGCAAGTGTGAGTATTCAGTTAGCCAAGAAAAGACAGGTAGTTTCTAGCATTAGTACAAGATGCTCTGTAGCACCTGATTTGGTGTGTCAAGTAGTATGTAAGTTCTAGGTTAGGTAGTGTGAATACCGGCCTAGGAGTGGGGTGGCCCAACCCACTGCCTCCATTTGCCACTATGAGAGGTACCTGAGAGTTTAGCTAACTCCAAATCAGGGAACTAAAGGTTTGTGCACACAGAGTCGTGCAGGTGAGTTGCACTGGTGTGAAACATATACATAAAACATTGCATAACATTTCATGTCATTCATAATATTGCATTAAACATTTACCCCCACGCATAAATTATTATGGGATCTTTTATACGATGGGCCTTACAAAATGACCCATTACCTTATGAGCTTGTATGGTCATTCTTATAAGTTAAGGTTACCTTTCTCTGTGATGGCTCCTTTATTTTCATTTTTATGCTGCTTCTTTATTGCTCTTTTACTGCACTTATTTGATGCTCAGTACCTTCCAGTTCTTACATCGTAGAATTGCTACTATAGCTTAACATTTCGTATGGAATCTATGTGATTGAGGACCACTGCCATCTGCTTGTGCTTTTGCTTTAATGTCCTCCACTTCATTCCTCCCGCTCGGTGCCTAAGAGTTACCGGGGGAGGCGTGGGGGATTGTCTTAGTCTTTTGGCTAACGGTCGGTTGTGACCAAACACCACAGGGGATCTGAATGGGAGACAAGGAGCTGCCCCGGGAGATCCAGCACAACCAGAGTACAATGTAGGATGAGGTGACCAGCCTAGCTTGGGAGCAGCAGTGACGACCACGAGATCCGTAAGTGTTTAGTATTTATTACTTCCGCAAGTGATCTGTAGTGAGGACTATGTGTACTGCAAAGGAGCCCTTTTATTTCTAGTATTTCTTATCGTGGACTATTATGTGTTATTTTATATATATCACCTTATGATGTGGACTTAAACTTATATTATTCTAATCTATTTCTCTATGATGTATAGTTGGCCTGGATGTGAATTTGCTGGCAGAATCGGTGTCTTATAGTGGAGACCTTCCCGAGAGTTGGTGTCACCACAAGGCGGCGGTTCTGGGCATAAGACCCGGTGGAAATGCAAAAAAAGGGGTCTTACACTTTCTTCTCCCTTGGAAAATCCTCCCCTGACTATCTCGCTGCCGACGTTGAACACCATTTCTGATTTCATAAGCGCCATTGAGATCCATCTTCGTGAGAGAGAAGGGGTGGTGTGTCGAAGTGTTTAGGGAAGATGAAAACCTAACTTGATCTAATATATATATATATATATATATATATATTTCAGAATGCCAAAGGGTTAGTACCTATTTAATTAGATCTGGGTCATTCGTCTTCATTAATGCTCACGATTAGCTATTTATTTGATGGAAGGCGCTTCTAGCCGAATCAACTTCAATTCGCTTGCATATCTGTACGAATTTCTTGACTTCCACTTGAATCCAATCAGTATGAAGAAAGTTGCGTCCAGCCAAATCAACATAAATTTGACTGCATCTCCGGGCATCTGACTTAACTTCCACCCGAATTCTGTCTATACTTAGAAAAGTTTCTGGATCCATCCAGGTTAGTTCTACTATGTTGACTATTTACTTAGTCAACATTTTATAGTGGTGGAATTAATCTTAATAAGAATTTTTAAGATGAAGATTATTCTACATCTTATATACCTAATTCAATTTTAATGAAATTAAATTTTGCTTCATTAAGGGGATTAATAAAGATATCTGCTACTTGGCTATCGGTGGGGACATACTCAAGACAGATATCCTTCTTTTCTACATGCTCTATGATGAAGTGATATCTGATCTCAATATGCTTGATCCTGATGTGTAACACATGATTTTTAGCAATTGATGTTGCACTAGAAGAGTCACAGTACATTGTTCTCTTAAAGATCTTGATACTCTAGTCCTCCTGCTGATGTTCTTTCCACATCAACTATGCATAGCAATTCCCAGCTGAGATGTACTCTGACACAGTAGTGGAGATTGAAACAGTTATTTGCTTCTTGCTACTCCATGAGATCAGCCTCCTTCCCAAGAATTGGTAGGTGCCTGGTGTATTTTTTGTCTTCTTTGCAACCTGCAATGTCTGCATCTGAATAGCCTATTAGCAGTCATTACTTCTATGGTACCACAGGCCAAGATTAGGTGTACCCTTGAGGTATCTCAAGATCCTTTTTGCAGAAGATTAGTGAGATTCCTTAGGGTTTACGTGATATCTAGCATAAACACATGTAGAGAACATAATATCAGGTATACTATAAGTTAGGTAGAGTAGGGAACCAATGATTCATTTGTACATGGTTTCATCAAAAGGTTTCCCCTTCTCATCCTTGTCGAATGATACATTGGATCTCAAGGGAGTTCTCATTGTTGAGGAACTTTCCATCCCAAATTTCTTGAACAACTCCTTAGTGAACTTGGCCTAAGAGATGAAGATTTCATCTTCAGACTGTTTCACTTAATGGCCTAAGAAATACTTTAGCTCTCCCATGCTGCTCATTTCAAACTTCCCTTGCATTAAGTTGGCAAACTTTTTGCAAAAGTTGTCATCTGTAGATCAAAATTTTATGTCATCAACATACATTTGAACTAGCAAATTTTTTCCATGTACTTCTCTTAGAAATAATGTATTATCTATCTTTCCCCTTAAAAACTTATTTTCAATGAGAAAGCTAGATAATATTTCATACCAAGCTCTAGGTGCTTGTTTCAACCCATATAGTGCTTTCCTTAGAAAATAGACATGATCAGTTAGGTTAGGAACAACAAAACCTTTAGGATGCTCTACATATAGTTCCTCTTTGAGATCTCTATTTAGGAAGGCAGACTTCATATATATTTGTTATACCTTGAATCCTTTGTGAGCTGCATATGCTAGAAACTGCCTTATTGCTTCAAGTTTGACTACTAATCCAAAGATTTGATCAAAGTCAATCCCTTCTTCCTGTCTGTATCCCATTGTAACCAACCTTGCTTTGTTATTGATGATAACACCAATCTCATCTAGCTTGTTCCTATAGACAACTTTGTTCCAATAATATTTTGATGTTGGGGCCTAGGAACTAGCTTCCATACTTTGCATCTCTTGAACTTATTCATCTCTTCTTGCATAGTCATGATGCAAGAGGGGTCTAAACTGGCTTCTTCAAATCTCTTTGGTTCTACTTGAGATAGAAAGCTCAGATATAAGGCCTCATTCTGAGCATTTCTTCTTGTCTTTACTCCTTTGCTTACATCTCCAATAATTTGGTTGCTTGGATAGTATTTATGGAATTTCCAAGCTGGTGGTAGCCCACTTTGAATATCTTGAATTTCTATTTTAGCTGGCTGAGTTTCATACACTATCTCTTGTGACTCACCTTGAATTTGATCTCCATCTTCAATGACCATGTCTAGAAATGTTGAGTTATCTGGGATTAGTTCTTGTAGCTCCAGACTTGTTCCTGCAAAACTATAAGAGCTAGGCAAGCTTACATGAATCATGTCTGTCTTATCAAATACAACATTAATGAATTCTTTAACAACTTGAGTCTTTTTGTTTAATATTCTATATGCCTTATTATGGTCACTATATCCAACAAAAATTTCCTCAAAGCATTTTTCAATAAATTTAGTGAAATAGGATTTGTCATTATTTAATACAAAACACTTACTTCCAAAGATCCTAAAGTAGGCTAAAGTTGGTTTTCTGTCTTTCATTAGTTCATAAGGAGTCTTTTGTGATCCTTGGTGATTGAAGCTCTATTCTGCACATGGCAAGTTGTGTTGATAGCTTCATCCCAGAAATATTCTAGCAGTGAAGAGCCACTTAGCATTATTCTACCAGCTTTTATGAGAGACCTATTTTTCCTCTCAGCAACTCCATTTTGTTGTGGGGTTCTTGGAGAAGAGATTTCTTGAGGATACGTTGTCCTTTGTAAAATTCTGCCACAGCTTCATACTGAAATTTTATGTCATGGTCACTTCTGATTTTGACCACTCTCATTCTGAATTTGCTTGACAAAAGACATAAAGGTGTCTAGGGTATCAGACTTTCTCTTAAGCAAGAATACCCATGCAAACTTAGAGAAGTCATCAACTATCATAATGGTGTATAACTTTCTTCCTAAGCTATGAATTGGCATAGGACCAAATAATTCTATATGCAGCAAGTATAAGCACCTTTCAGAATCTTTGGAGCATATGCTCTTAAAGGTGGCACTTGTTTGCTTGCCCATTTGGAAGGCATGGCAAGTACCCTTTTAATGCATTTAAGGTTAGGTCCATTTCTGGCTAGATTTTCTGAAAATAGTTTGTTGATTGTCTAATAGTTCATGTGAGCAAATCTCTTGTGTCATTGTCCACAAAGAGAGTCTCTCTCATTTTCAACAAGGCAACAGATGTAGAAGAATCTAAGCATAAAAAAATCTAGGGAATAAATATTTCCACTCCCAGTGCCTGATAGTATTGCTTCAATATCTATAAAGTCTTTGATCAGACACTTATCCTTATGGAACTTAATGGCATAGTCTAAGTCACATAGTTGACTTATTCTTATGAGGTTGTATTGCAACCATTCCACATAAGCCACTTTTGTAATAGAGATTACGCCATTGTTCATACCATATTCTTTAATAATGCCTCTATCAGATCCACCAAAGATTACTTTGGCTCCATGATGCGAATACGGCAAGTACACCGGTCGTTCAAGTAATAAAATTGGGAGAGACTCCCTGAATATCGTTCTCAGAGGACTGCAAGTTGGGTTGTATGAATTCTTGTTAGGGAATTACTTATATAGATTCTTATGTAATTAATAAAAGGGGGGTTTTGATTTTGATTTTCCTAGATTAGCAACAGTGAAAGAAAATGCGGGCCTAGAGCTCCGCTTCGCTTGTCGGAATGGAATGCAGGCCGCAATGTCGTGCTTCGGTGAGCGGGTGGATGAGAAGGCTAGCGGATGGATGTTTTGTAACCAGCGGAATGAGGGTCGTAGGCACATTGATGAGTAATTTATTTACTCATATTTTAGTATAGTATTATTACAAATTTTATTATGAAATTATGTTATTTTTATAAATTATATCGTATAAATCTTTCCTATGTTAATTTCATAAGCTAACTTATGTTTATTTTATATTTTCAGGTTTTCTGGACATTTGGAGCAGAAAATGCATTTACGCGCCCCAGGTCACGGACGTGACCATGGGCGTGTAACCTGCGCAGTGTTCTAGACCTGTTTCTGCCACTCCGGTGACGTTCCGTGAAAAGTTCATCAAGTACACGCCCAAGGTCACGGGCGTGACCAACGGCGTGACCCAATGTCACGGCCACGGCCCGCCACAAGCATCCGGAGCACACTGCCACGTCAATTAAAATTACACGCCCTCGGTCACGGGCATGACCGAGGGCATGACAGCATGTCACGGGCGTGACTCGCCCAGCGCGCCTTCCCGCCGAAGCTTCCCGACAGCAGCACTTAATTGAGATTACACGCCCTAGGTCACGGGCGTGACCTAGGGCGTGACGCGTCCAAAATGCCTGCATTGAAGCCAGACGGTGCCCTTCTCGCACCCAGCCGATCACGCCCCCGACACGCCCTGGTCACGAGCGTGACCAAGGGCGTGTAACACCAAAATGTCAGTTATTTAAGGGGACCTTCTCCAGATGTTCAAAGACGAATTTTTGGAGTTCTAGCTTATTTTCTTGCACTAGTTTTAATCTTGTATGTCCTTTTCTTTTTGCACTTTTATTTCCCAAGCTTGTAACTCTCAATTTTCTAGTTGTAATTTCTTTTGCTAATTAATAAAATGGTACTTTTTCTCTTATTTTACTCTCAACTTTCATTATGCACTTCTTTCATTTCATTGTTTCCTCCATCTCTATGAGTAGCTAAATTCTATTAGTACTCGACCGAGGTTATCCAAGGGAAATATAATTCTTGATTTAAATTCTAGCTTCTCTTTCTCTTCCTTAGAATACATTAGATTTATTCTTGAACTATTATTGGATAGAGATTATATTGTCGATATATAATTCTCATCTTTGTTTTTGCAATCTAATAACCGAGAGGTTTTGATTTCGAATCGATCATTTCAAGAATAAAGAGAGTTGAATGCACTCCTCAAGCGAGGATGACATAATTCTCCCAGATTGAAGTCAAATCCAATAGAGGGGTTCACTACGATAAGGCAATTTTTAGATTTTGATTCTAGAACGAAGTTCATTTGATCAACTAAACTCAGTTGAGCGTATCCGCGAGAGAGGTGTGTTCATAAATCGGAAACCTCCACGGTCAAGTATTTTCTTAAGAGATTTAGAAGTTGTGCTTTTTATATTTTATTTTCCCAAGGTGATTCAAGGTTGAGTACTAACCTTTAACTCATCAATTTAAATAAGCTATTTCTCTTTCTCGCAACCAACCAACCACAAGTTTTATTCGATAAAATAATAGAGATTTTCCGAAGTAAGAGTACTCAACCGCCCCGAGTCTAATACGACCTTGGTTTTTATAACCTATACTACATTCGATACGGTACAATTGCCGTTATCGTTTGCGGATATAGTTTTGCGCATCAAGTTTTTGGCGCCGTTGCCAGGGACTACGGTTGATATTTCGAAAACCGAAATATCTATTAATTTTATCTTTTCTTTTTCTTAATTTTAAGGTGCAACTAAATTCTTAGAAAGTATGCTTTGGGCTTGAATTCTCATCATAGCCTCTAGTACCTTGCGAGCCCTTCACCGGGTTGACCTTGGGAAGTCCAGGACTAATTTTAATTCACCTAAATAAATAAATCTTTATAAAAAAATATTAATATAAAAAAATTATTATAAAAAAATATAATAAAAATATTTATCTAAAAATTATTTGATTTTCTTTATCTTTTTCACATCTTTTCCTCTTTTCTTTTTGGTTTATGACCCGAGGAAACTCTTCAAATAATCTTGAATTTTGCTTTGATCCGGAAATCGAGCGAACCTTACGGCGACGCCTCCGTTTTAGTGATCTACCTATAATTCGAGAAGAGTCAATCGGAGAGACTAACGAAGGCTTAATGGATAACCTCGACCATAATGAGACCCCGCTACAGACTATGTCCTATTATGCGAGGCCCAATTGGGAGGGAACACAATCTAGTATTATTCGTCCGGCGGTGGCGAATAATAATTTTGAAATTAAAATGAGTATTATTTAAATGGTACAGCAAACCGTCATCTTTGACGGGTTACCAGATGAAGATCCAAATTTACATTTATTAATTTTTTTGGAAATTTGCGATACGTTTAAAATTAATGGCATCACCGATGACGCCATTCGTTTGCGTTTATTTCCATTTTCTTTGCGGACTAAGGCCAATCAATGGTTGGGATCTCTTCCTAGAGGTTCCATCACTACGTGGGCCGAAATGACGGAGAAATTTTTAACTAAATATTTTCCTCCGACGAAGTCCGCTAAATTACGTACGGACATTCTCTCATTTACGCAAATAGACTCGGAGTCTCTCTATGACACATGGGAGCGCTTCAAGGAATTATTGCGGAGATGTCCTCACCACGCCATTCCTTTATGGAAACAAGTTCAAACATTCTACAATGGTTTGAATCTCCAAACGAGGCAAATGATTGATGCAGCAGCTGGGGGAACTCTAAATAACAAAACCCCAGATGCCGCTCAAGAGCTTTTTGAGGAGATGGCCATGAATGCTTATTAGTGGAATGCGCCACTGTCGCATCCTAACAAACCGACCGGACTCTTTGAAGTCGTGGTCACCCCGAATTTAGCACATCAAGTAGAATGGCTTACTAAGCAAATGGCGGAGATGTCTGCTTCCTCCGCCATTAACGGGGCTAATAATTATTATTATTATTATTATTATTATTATAATTATAATCAAGAACAAGTAGATTATATGGGGAACTCCTATCGTCCTCCTTCCAAATAACAATCTTCCAAATAGTTATCATTCGGGTTTAAGAAGCCACCCAAATTTTTCATGGAGCAACCCCAATAATGCTCAACGCCCCCCACAAGCGAATCCTCCCAGATTTGCTCCACCACAACCACCAAAGGCCCCTTCACTTGAAGAGGTCTTCACCAAATACGTCGCCTCTATAGATTCCAACATCTGAAACCTTTCCGGATCTATAAAAAGCTTGGAAAATCAAATTGGACAGCTCGCCAAAATGTTCTCCGAATGCCAGCATGGAGCTCTGCCGGGCAATACTGAGCCCAACCCACGGGAGAGCGCCAACGCAATTACCCTCCGTAGCGGAAAGGAGGTAACTTCTTCAAATTTGGTCGAGCCAGAGGTAAACGTTTCAACTTCATCTCCGCAAGTTATTTCTTCTTCTACTCTACCTTCTTCTACTTTAGCTCCGCGTATTCTTAAAAATCCTTCTATTCCTTATCCTTCACAATTTAAAGATGAACGCAATGAGGAGCAATATAGAAAATTTATTGAAATTTTTAAATAAATTCAAATAAACGTGTCATTTTGCGAAGCGTTCGCCCAAATGCCCAAATATGCAAAATATCTAAAAGACCTACTTTCTAATAAAAATAAACTTGAACATTTTTCGCGTATATCTTTAAATGCAGAATGCTCGGCAGTTTTATTAAATAAATTACCGCAAAAATTAAACGATCCGGGACGGTTTTCCATCCCGTGCTTGTTCGGTAATTTCTTAATAAAACACGCCTTGGCATATTTGGGCGCTAGCATAAATTTGATGCCATTTTCATTATTTAAAATGCTTGGTTTGGGCACCCCAAGCCCAACCAATATAAGCATCCAACTAGCGGACAGATCAATTAAATACCCGATAGGGGTCATTGAGGATGTGCTTGTCAAGGTTGACAAATTTATCTTCCCGGTAGATTTTGTCATCCTAGACATTGAGGAAGACGCCGAAGTCCCTATTATACTCGGACGTCCTTTCCTCGCCACCTCTTGGGCAATTATTGATGTTAGTAATGGCAAACTTCTCCTACGAGTTGGAGATGAAGAAGTAACTTTAAGTATTAACAACTCTATGAGAAATTCTTTTTCTAATGACGACTCTTGCTTTACTTTAGAATCAAATTTTGAAGTGAAAATAACGTTATTTTCTGAATTAATTTCACCTTTATTTGAAAATCCGTAAATTAAAAACTTATTTTGTCTAAAAGAAATAACTCGGCCGCTCAAATTTGAAGAAGTAAAATTAAATATTTCTAAAATAAAAAAATCTTACGAGGAGCCACCGAGTTTGGAATTAAAACAATTGCCGGAACATTTAAAATATATATTTTTAGAAAAAGATTCAAAATTGTCTGTGATTATATCTTCCGCGCTTAACGATTCGGAAATTTCCGAATTAATTAAAATATTAAATAATCACCGCCATGCAATTGCATGGCAAATTTTTGACATCAAGGGGATTAACCCCTCATTTTGCACGCACAAAATTAATTTAGAAAATAATTCTCGCAGTACTATTCACCCTCAACGACGGCTTAATCCAAATATGAAGGACGTCGTTAAGGCAGAAATAATAAAATTATTAGATGCGGGAATTATTTACCAAATTTCTGATAGCGCTTGGGTTAGCCCAGTGCAAGTCGTGCCTAAAAAGGGTGGAATAACGGTAATCACAAATGAAAATAATGAGTTGATCCCGACCCGTACTGTTACGGGTTGGCGAGTATGCATCGATTACAGAAAATTAAATGATGCTACCCGCAAGGATCACTTTCTGTTACCCTTTATTGACCAAATCTTAGAACGCTTATTCGGTCACTCACACTACTGTTTTCTCGATGGTCTTTCGGGATATTTTCATATCCCAATTGCGCCCGAAGACCAAGAGAAAACCACATTCACCTGTCCGTTTGGCACCTTCGCATATCGAAGAATGTCGCTTGGTCTTTGCAACGCGTCGGCTACATTTCAACGATGTATGTTGGCAATTTTTAATGAACTTGTAGAAGACGTCATGGAAATTTTCATGGACGATTTTTCTGTTTTTGGCAATTCATTTAAAAATTGCTTAAATAATCTTGATCGTGTTCTTCAATGCTGCGAAGACACGAATTTGGCACTCAACTAGGAGAAGTGCCACTTTATGGTCCAAGAGGCATTAGTCCTTGGGCATAAAATCTCAAATAAGGGGATTGAGGTCGATAGGGCCAAGATCGAGGTCATAGAAAAACTTCTCCCTCCTACTAATATAAAATCTATTAGAAGTTTTCTAGGACATGCGGGCTTTTATAGGCGATTTATTAAAGATTTTTCAAAAATTACAAAACCGCTAACTCATCTTTTAGAAAAAGAATCCGCATTTCATTTTGATGATGAATGTTTAAAAGCATTTAATAAAATTAAAAACGAACTTATCAATTCCCCTATTTTAATCGCGCCAAATTGGTCTCTTCCGTTTTAAATCATGTGCGATGCGAGCGATTTTGTTGTAGGTGCAGTTTTAGGCCAACGGGTGAATAAACATTTTCACCCAATTTATTACGCAAGCAAAACGCTAACATCCGCACAAGCAAATCATACAACAACGGAAAAAGAATTTTTGGCAATAATTTTTGCGTTTGATAAATTTCGATCATATTTAATGCTTTCAAAAGTTATTATTTTACAGATCACTCCGCTCTCCGGTATTTACTACAAAAAGGAGATGCAAAGCCTCGATTGCTAAGGTGGATCCTCCTACTACAAGAATTCGATTTGGAGATCCAAGACAATAGGGGAGCGGAGAATGTTGCGGTCGACCACCTCTCACGGTTGGAGAATCCGGCGGCAGGTGCGCTAGTGGAGGCCGAAATTGATGACAAATTCCCTGAAGATCGCCTCCTCGCCATCGTAAAGGTAACGACTTCTTCCACCACTTAGTACGCGGATTTGGCCAACTATTTGCTGGCTCGGGTCCTACCAAAAGATTTTTCAAGCCAGCAAAAGAAGAAATTCTTTTCGGACTTAAAAATTTATTTTTGGGAGGACCCTATTTTATTTTGTGTCTGCGCGGACTAAGTGGTAAGAAGGTGTATTGCGAGCTAGGAAGGCGTCAAAATTTTGCGGCACGACCACAAAGGACCAACCGTTGGTCACTATCAAGCGAACCGGACCGCAAGGAAGGTGCTAGAGGCAGGCTTCTATTGGCCCTCCTTATTCAAAGACGCTCACAATTTTGTGAGAAATTGTGATCGGTGCCAACGGTCAGGTAACATTTCTAATCGGGACGAAATGCCCCAAAATATTTTTTTAGAATGCGAAATTTTTGATTTGTGGGGAATTGATTTCGTAGGTCCTTTACCCTCTTCCTGTAATAATAAATATATTCTTGTTGCGGTCAATTACGTGTCTAGGTGGGCGGAAGCACAAGCTTTTCCCACCAACGACGCGAGAGTAATCGTACAATTTTAAAAAAAAAATTCACGATTTGGCACACCCTGAGCACTAATTACTAATCGGGGCACACATTTCTGTAACAACCAACTTGCTAAAATTTTAGCAAAATATGGAGTTACACACAAGCTATCTACCGCCTACCACCCACAAGCAAATGGCCAAGTGGAGGTGGTGAATCGTGAAATTAAAAGAATTTTAGAAAAAATCGTGTCCGTTAATAGAAAGGATTGGGCTTTAAAATTAGACGACGCACTCTAGGCCTATCAGACAGCGTACAAAACTGTCATTGGATGTACGTCGTACTGGTTAGTCTATGGTAAAGCTTGTCATTTGCCGGTAGAATTAGAACATCGCGCTTTTTGGGCGCTAAAATTTTTAAATTTGAATTTAGATTTAGCCTCCGAACAAAGAAAACTACAACTTAATGAACTAGACGAATGGTGCGCGAACGCCTATGAAAATAATAAATTTTATAAGGAGCGAACTAAATTCTATCATGATAAAAAAATTAAACATCCAAAAACTTTTTCACCGGGAGATTTTGTCCTACTTTTTAATTCTAGACATAGGCTTTTTCCCGGGAAATTAAAAACCCGATGGTCCGGTCCCTTCAGAGTTAAAGAAGTTTGGCCATACGGGACCGTGCTTATAGAGCACCCGGAAAAAGGATCTTTTAAGGTTAACGGACAACGTTTGAAATTATACCACCCCGGCGACCCAGCGACCGGAAATATCGAAACAATGTATTTAACGACTATTTAAGAAAATGTCACTTAGTCAAGCTACGTGACGGTAAACAAAGCGCTCTTGGGAGGCAACCCAATGTTAACCTCTTTATTTTTCTCTTTCTTTTCTTATTTGTTTTCCTAATTTAACTCTGCAGGTGTTTGACCGGCAACCCCGACTACCATCCAGGGAAACCCTCTTTACACTTTAGTAATTTATCTTGATTTTTTTTTATTGTCATTTTTTTAGTTTTATCTTTCATACTTAGTTTTAAACATTGGGGACAATGTTTAATTTTAAGTATGGGGGTGTAGCATAGCTTTCTTTGTAATTTTACTTGAAAATAAAAAAAAATTGAAATTAAATTTCTTGGAAAGGACGCTTTGGTCTTGAATTCCCATCATAGCCTCTAGTACCTTGCGAGCCCTTCACCGGGTTGACCTTGGGAAGTCCAAGAACTAAAAAAATCTATTAGAAAATGTTCTTTTTATTCATCAAAATGCCCACTTGCTAAATTGTAAGTTCTAAGTAGACTATTTTTCATATGGACTAAAAATAATTTTGTGCTAGAATAGTTTTTGAAACTTTTGAGTAAAATTGTTGACTCATGTAGTGCTCCTAGTCATATGCATGTCTTTGAGTAGTGTTGGTGTAAAATTAAATTCTTGGCATAGATCTAAAATTATGTTTTATTAATTTGTGTAGTAATAATTTATTTTACTTTGAATTCGAATCCGGTCTTATCCAAAAGTAGTTTAGGTGAGTGTGTAGAAGATTGTTAGGAAGCTATTACTCGAATTGAACAAAAGGGTGTCCTTTTTCGATGTCTAGAACTTGCCCCAAGCTATTTTTGAAGCATGTGCACTTTAGTCAAAATTAACTTTACGGAAATGATTTAGGCCTTTCTTTGGATAGTTTGAGCCTTTGCACCCAACCTAGATTTACTACCATTGTTCACACAAATTTTGAGCTTTTCACCTTCATTTGGACCACCCTCACCATTTCATCACCAAAACCAAAAATCCCAAACCCCAAATGAACACTTGAAATTTTGAGCTAAATGATTAAATATATTTGGGTGTTGTTTAAAAAAGAGAAAAAAATTCATAGTGATATGCGGCCTAGGTATGCTTTTTCATACTTAGAATGATCCCAACTATGAAGAAAAAATTATGGGTATCAATTGAAAAGAATTATTTTATATCAAAAGGCAAAAATCTCATAATGATATGCGGCCTAGGTATGCACATGCATACTTGGAATGATCCCAATTATGACGAATTGTGATATAAATATTGGTGAATGAGAGTGTTTCCCTTAGCAAAACAATGAGTATGGGGGTAAAAGTTTCTTTGTTTTGTGGTAGTCATTTTAGCTCAAAACTTTCCGTTTAAGTGGAATACACCTTCATATATATCATATTTCACCTCGCCCTTAAACCCAGCCTTAAATTGCATCCCATTCAAGACCTAAATATCCATAGTGTTGTTTTAGTTTGAAGTGTAGTGGAGAAAGTGCAAACGGGCAAGCCTATGGCCGTCGACATTGATGGATTTCTTTGGAGGCCACCCCGAGCGTCTACGTCTAGTAATTTAAATCTCAGCAATCACGCTATTTTCTCCCTTTTCATAACTTTTTGATTGACCGTCGACTCATTTTTAAAGTGATAATAAATAATTATAACGCATTTTTGAAGTATTTCATAAATTAGTATTTATGCCAAGAATATCTTTTTACTAAAATATCTACGCATGCCAGCATAATACTTCGCATTTAACTCTCTAGTTTTCATAATTTTGTCTTGCATTGATTTTTCTTACCCTTATGAAGAATGGTTTGCTCGGGACGAGCAACGAGTAAGTATGGGGGTGTGATGAGTAATTTATTTACTCATCTTTTAGTATAGTATTATTACAATTTTATTATGAAATTTTGTTATTTTTATAAATTATATCGTATAAATCTTTCCTATGTTAATTTCATAAGCTAACTTATGTTTATTTTATATTTTCAGGTTTTCTGGACATTTGGAGCAGAAAATGCATTTACACCCCCCAGGTCACGGGTGTGACCATGGGCGTGTAACCTGCGCAGTGTTCCAGACCTATTTCTGCCACTCCTGGGACGTTCCGTGAAAAGTTTGCCAAGTACACGCCCCATGTCACGGGCGTGACCCAATGTCACGGCCACGACCTGCCACAAGCATCCGGAGCATGCTGCCACGTCAATTAAAATTACACGCCCTCGGTCACGGGCGTGACCGAGGGCGAGACAGCATGTCACGGGCGTGACTCGCCCAGTGCGCCTTCCCGACGAAGCTTCCCTCCAACAGCACTTAATTGAGATTACATGCCCTAGGTCACGGGCATGACCTAGGGCATGACGCGTCCGAAACGCCTACATTGAAGCCAGACGGCGCCCTTCCTGCACCCAGCCGATCACGCCCCCGACATGCCCTGGTCACGGGCGTGACCAAGGGCGTGTAACACCAAAATGTCAGCTATTTAAGGGGACCTTCTCCAGATGTTCAAGGACGAAGTTTTGGAGTTCTAGCTTATTTTCTTGCACTAGTTTTAATCTTGTATCTCCTTTTCTTCTTGCACTTTTATTTTCCAAGCTTGTAACTCTCAATTTTCTAGTTGTAATTTCTTTTGCTAATTAATAAAATAGTACTTTTCTCTTATTTTACTCTCAACTTTCATTATGCACTTCTTTCATTTCATTGTTTCCTCCATTTCTATAAGTAGCTAAATTCTATTAGTACTCGACCGAGATGATCCAAGGGAAATATAATTCTTGATTTAAATTCTAGCTTCTCTTTCTCTTCCTTAGAATACTTTAGATTTATTCTTGAACTATTATTGGATAGAGATTATATTATCGATATATAATTCTCATCTTTGTTTTCGCAATCTAATAACCGAGAGGTTTTGATTTCGAATCGATCATTTCAAGAATAAAGAGAGTTGAATGCACTCCTCAAGCGAGGATGACATAATTCTCCCGGATTGGAGTCAAATCCAGTATAGGGGTTCACTACGATAAGGCGAATTTTAGATTTTGATTCTAGAACAAAAGGTCGTTTGATCAACTAAACTCAGTTGAGCGTATCCTCGAGAGAGGTGTGTTCATAAATCGGGAACCTCCACGTTCAAGTGTTTTCTTAAGAGATTTAGAAGTTGTTCTTTTTATATTTTATTTTCCAAAGGTGATTCAAGCTTGAGTACTAACCTTTAACTCATCAATTTAAATAAGCTATTTCTCTTTCTCGCAACCAACCAACCACAAGTTTTATTCGATAAAATAATAGATATTTTTCGAAGTAAGAGTACTCAACCGCCCCGAGTCTAATACGACCTTGTTTTTTATAACCTATACTACATTTGATACGGTACACTTGCCATTATCGTTTGCGGATATAGTTTTGCGCATCACACCTCGTCGCGGAACATGCATCTAGCAATTGCTAGTGCGGCGCACTACAGAGCGGTGGAGTGGATGGCAGACTAGGGCGCTTCTCAAATCTCATAAACCACAACACATTTCACCGAAATGAAATCACAATAACTTAAGCACAGTTATGAACATCATCCGTAGGAAAGTACATCATAGGATGAAGAAATCCTAAACTATACATAAAAGGGAAAGAGGTCACCGAAGCTCGAAGACTATGTTGAAGATTCGCGACCGGAATCGCAGGGTTGTCAAGCCTCGTTCGTGCTCGGTCTTCAGTTGCGTCCGGGGTACAAAGGAGCTGTCACCTTCCTCTACTTGACCCGTCTTCTTCGTGGTCTAGCTCTAGCCACTCTTGTTGGAGATCCCTTGAATGTAGCAGAAATCTTCCGTCGATGGCATTCTTGAGCTCGTAGATGATGGAGGAGGCCAAGGAGAGAGCTTTGGCGGAAGATTTGCAGGACAAAGGTTGCCAGAGCTCCTCCTAGGTCAGGCGATGGTGGAGAGGCGAAAAATGGGCGGAAATGGCAGGCTTGCAGAGTTTTTCCTGTGGGTCCTCCTTTTCTCAGCGGATTTCCTTCTTTAAATACTAAAACAGCAGAAATTTAGTCACGCACGGTCGAACGCACGACCGTGCGATTCCCGTGCATTATTTTAACAAAAAGCAATGCCTTGAGGAAGAAGCGGCAACGCCCATGCGTTTTACTCACGCACGGCGAAGCCACCCGTGCATAAAAATGCACGACCAAATCCAGATTGGCTAAAAACCAGGCGAAACAGGCGATCGTGCGTTTCCTTCGCGCACTGGCAACTGCCCGTCGTAAAAATGCATGAACAAAGTCATATCACCATTTTGCTACCCAGAAGAAGGCGCACGACCACAGTCGTCCGTGCATCAAGGAAAATGCACGACCGTGCGATATAAACAATCATGATTTCTGGGCAAAATGGGATGATCCAACCACCTGCAAGAATAGCAATCCAGCTGGGAATACACTTCCAGTACCAATCAATCATAGAAAAAGGATTGGGGAGCACCATGTGCTTACCCCCAACAACATGGAGCGCAAACACACTCCAAAATGGGCCTAAATAGAGCGCAAAGCGCGTAAGTGTGAGCAAGTGTGCATAAGACAAATATAGGCGATAATAGCTCAAAACGGAGGTGCACAAGAGTGAAAACTAGCCCGGATGAGTCCATAAAAGCATATATAAATGGGACTCATCACACCCCCAGACTTAACCATTTGCTCAACCTGAGAAAATCATTCCCTATGCGGGCGGAAAAATTGATTAGCTGGCTTAACAATTGTAGAAGCGGAGTACCATGCGAAGTCGCATGCTTGCGCGCATAGAAATGCAGTAGAAGAAATTTTTAATTATACAAACATTTTGTAATAATCTAAGAGCGTACATATATATATTATCTCTACTCAAAAGTTGAATCACGGTGAATCGGCCATTCTCGCGTAGGAAGAAAGTAAGCAGATCGCTGAGGCTACTATTACTCAAGACAGGTGTTCGGAACAACCTCCATTGAAATCCATCAATGGCGGTGGCCATAAGCTCACCCGGTCACACTCTCTCCACGGCACTAGTTCGATTAAATGCGTGAGTCAATAGAACTTTAGGATAAATATGGGGCTTGGGATTCGGTAGGGTTTACAATAATAAACATGAAGGTTCCGCACCTAATCCAAAAGAGCTTGCGTCAAAGAAAATTATCCAAGCACCAAAAATAAAAACACGAGTGCACCACACCCCCAGACTTAAACCTGAAGATATGGGTGTGTGCACCGCCTACTCTCAAAACAATTCATAAAAAGATTCTCAATTTGACTCTTTTCTTAACCGAGCATTTTTCTTTCCTTCCTTTTCTTGTTCTAATTTCCTTTTTTTCTTTTCTCATAACCCCTTTTTTTAGCAAATAATCTGAGGAAGCGCAAACCACAATTTCACAAAAAAATTCACTGCATCAACACCCTCAATTAAAATTGATACAGCACTCAAGCTCGGATTGGGAGTGTGACTAGGAATAGCTTGCGGGCTTTGGTGAACTAAAAGTGGGGCTGAATTAAGAGATGGGTAGGCACAACGGGGCTAGCAAGGATAATGATAGGGTCGGTATACAAAGCTCAACCTGGTCTAAGCGAAGGCCTACATCATGCTCACACATTGAACTAACTTATACCAATGCTTTGAGAGTCGCTTGGGGCAAGTTCTTAGCCACCGAGAAAGATAATTCTTCCTCCCGACTCGAGCAATACAAACCTAACCACCGTCTACACACATTCCTATGCTACCGTCGGATTCACACCGGATTCACCACTTTTGAGTAGAATAAACAATTATTACGCAAATAGAAAAATTACAAAACTATAAGCATAAAGAAACATTTATTCTAACACAAATCTATGCAAGACGAGAGTACTCGACTAGAGCACTACGGGAGTCAAAATTTTACTCTGTCTTACAACCCTGAGCCAGCACAACAATTTTCTCAATCCTACACAAGAAACGATCTAGACTCATTACGCGCATATGGTTAAGTGCGCTCTCTAGTGGGTGTTGTGGTGTGCTATGAGAATGAAAAATAAAACAATAATATTGTAACTTATAGTATGATGTGCTTATGTGCATGTGCAAGTGAGTAACGACAACTACTCTCCCCCAGATTTAAATCTAATTATCATAGATTATAATGCTAGATTCATAAAAAGAATTTGGGAGGAGAGGTTACCCCATGCTCAGAAATGAGCATACCGGAAGATTGGCGTTAATCTTGAATTCAGCTTCAATGTGTCCGCCATCGGGGTCGCCATACCTATAAAATGACATCTCCACCCACGCAGAAACAAAAGCAAAAACAGCAAAATTGGGTCGTCTCCCATAAGCCCTTTTGTTTATCATCCTTAAGGTGGACCAAATACTTGTATTTAGCAGTGTAGCAATAGAGTTCAAGCATAATTCTTAGCGATTGTCTAGAATACCATGGAAATAAAACACACAAACAAAGACAAAGAGATAAAATCAAGCATAACAAAAGCCACCGAAACAAAAACCCCTGAGACTTCATCACAACTCAGCTGTAGGCTGATTTGTGATGATTCTCCCCAGCCATATGAGATGGGAAGGAGGTGAAGGGTTTAGGGCTCAAGGGGTATTTCTCTACCCTTCCCCTAACCTCTCCCTTCTCGTGTCGGAGGGCTGGAAAGCGCTCTACATGTAATAATCTGTCCTGCTTTAATCTCTCTACAGTGGGAGAGCGCCATCGAGCAATAGGAGCTCGATCAAATTCATTTTTCTGCAGCTTTGGAGCAGTCAAGGGCGTCGTTTTCCCACCACATATGGGTGATAGATCTGCCCAACTAACCTATTTTAAATGTTTACATTTATCTTTAGTTTTCATAGAGTTAATCAAAATGTTTTTAGCCATGCCGGCTATGGTGACTTTAGACTTCGCGGCCTCGCCGCTCTTGTTTTCAGTTTCTTCTTCACTTCTCAGCTCCTTCTTCACCATCTTCTGTTCCTCCTCCTTTTCCTCAGCATTCGCTTCTTCACCTTGCTTTTCCACATCTAAACTCAACTCATTAGCAGATTTATTAGTAATAACAGGTAATAATATGAAGTCGTTGGTTGTAATAGATGGGTGAGTGTGGTGTCTCACCATGGGTGACAAGGTTACACACCCACTAGGGATGTGAATGTTGGAACCACTCTCCTTCAAGAATGGGGCACCCAGAATAGGAATGGAGTTATTCTCCATGGGACCCAAAACTTGGAAGTTCGTGATAACCGAAGTTCCATCTATGATTACCTCGACGTCTCCAACTTCTCCTTCCGTCTCCACCACCACTCTATTAGCTAGGGTAAGTGACTTTCGATCATCATTATTGATTTTTAAATTCAGATTTTCAACGTCTTGCAATGCAAGCACGTTGCGCGATGATCCGGTGTCGTACAGAGCGGTGGTTTCAATGTTGTTAATTTGACATTTCACAATTAACTCACCCTCATGCCCTTCATCCGTCTTGGTTATGCTCTTTCCTTGCTCACGGGGATTCTTCTCCATTGTGCTAGGAAGAGCACCTTGAGTACGCTCGGAAATCACTTGAGCCAATTGGCCTACTTGCATTTCCAAGTTTCTCATCGAGGCCGATTGGTTGGCCATATTAGTTTGGGCCATATCTACAAAATTTTCCATCATCTCTTCTAATGTGCTCTTATTTTGCATCGCAGCACCTTGGTTATAACCCGGATGAGGTGGCCTCGGTTGGCTTCTAGACGCTTGAGCATCAAATTGATGCTGGCCCGGTTGCCATCGTTGGCCTGCAGTGTTTTGATTCCAAGAAAAATTGGGGTGATTTCTCACACCCGGATTATACGTGTTAGAGAAAGGTGTAGTGCGGTTTTGATTTTGGACAAAATTAACACTCTCTTCTAGATTGAGATTAGAGAGTTCAGAAGCGATTTCACCTGAGGGACATTCATATGCATGATGTCCGGGGTTCCCACACCCGAGACAAGAAATGGCCATCACTAGAGCGGATGAAGAAGCAGGCTTCTTCAGCAATGTGATGCTCACAGCTGGTGCTCCATATGTGCAAACTTCAAACGATCCTCTCGCGTTCCTTGGGGTGTTTCGTCCTGCAGTCCAGAATGAGCTGTGAGACGCGGTGTCTTGTAGAATCCGAAGTGCTTCTTCAGGAGTGTAATTCAGAAGGGTTCCACCGACAGCAGCATCAATCATAGCCCTATAGTTGGGCTTGATTGCGAAATAGAAGTTCTCCACCAAATTCCATGGTTGAAGTTCATGATGGGGGCATTTCCGCAGAAGATCCATGAATCTTTCCCAAGCTTCTGCCAGGGTCTCCTGATCATTCTGCCGGAAGGTTGCGATTTCCCTTCTCAAGCTCACAATTTTATCAACGGGATGGAACTTGGAGAGAAATTTTCCTTGCAGCGCATCCCAGGTGGTAGCTGTGCCCGGCAAAACTATATGGAGCCACGCCTTTGCCCTGTCATGGAGGGAGATTGAGAATAATCTTAATTTCACTATGTCGTCCACAATACCGGCGTACCAGAACGTTCCGCAGATCTCTGAGAATTCTGCCAAGTGAAGATGGGGGTCTTCACCTATCATCCCAGAGAACTGGGCATTGTTGCGGATAATGTTTAGGATCGCCGGCTTGATCTCGAATTGATTGTTCATGATGGATGGGCCAAAGCCGGGATACACGCTCCCCACAGTGAGTGTGGTATAATCCCGCTTAGTTCTAGGCCTCGCCCGGGCCACCTCATTCTCATCAGCCGCCTGACCCATAGCGGGTGCATTCTCACCCCCGGGGTTAATCTCATTCCAGTTGATGTTGAGATCCATGGCCGCGGCATCACGGCAATGCGTGTGCAGCATCCTCTCGATCTCAGGGTCGTATTCCACGAACTCTTTAGGGCCTTTCCCCTGCATAAACTAACTGACACACAACAAAGAAAAACAGAAAAAATCAAAAACAACAAAGAATCTTTATAGTAGCTTCCAGGAATAAAAATTCATAAAACGTTAGCAGTCCCTGACAACGGCGCCAAAAACTTGATGTGAATACGGAAAGTGCACCGGTCATTCAAGTAATAAAATTGGGAGAGACTCCCCTAATATTGTTCTTAGAGGACTGCAAGTTGGGTTGTATGAATTCTTGTTAGTGAATTACTTAAATAGATTCTTATATAATTAATAAAAAAGGGGGTTTTGATTTTGGTCTTTCTAGATTAGCAACAGTGAAAGAAAATGCGGGCCTAGAGCTCCGCTTCGCTTGTCGGGATGGAATGCAGGCCGCGATGTCGTGCTTCGGTGAGCGGGTGGACGAGGAGGCTAGCGGATGGATGTTTTGTAACCAGCAGAATGAGGGTCGTAGGCACCTCGACGCGGAACACGCAGCTAGCAATTGCTAGTGCGGCGCACTACAGAGCGGTGGAGTGGATGGCGGGCTAGGGCGCTCCTCAAATCTCATAAACCACAACACATTTCACCGAAATGAAATCACAAAAACTTAAGGACAGTTATGAACATCATCCGTAGGAAAGTACATTATAGCATGAAGAAATCCTAAACTATACATAAAAGGGAAAGAGGTCACCGAAGCTCGAAGACTATGTTGAAGATTCGCAGCCAGAATTGCAGGGTTGTCAAGCCTCATCCATGCTCGGTCTTCAGTTGCGTCCGGGGTACAGAGGAGTTGTCACCTTCCTCTACTTAACTCGTCTTCTTCGTGGCCTAGCTCCATCCACTCTTGTTGTAGATCCCTTGAATGTAGCAGAAATCTTTCGTCGATGGAATTCTTGAGCTCGTGGATGATGGAGGAGGCAAAGGAGAGAGTTTTGGCAGAAGATTTGCAGGACAAAGGTTGACGAAGCTCCTCCTAGGTTAGGCGATGGTGGAGAGGTGAAAATGGGCGGAAATGGCGGGCTTGCAGAGTTTTTCCCGTGGGTCCTCCTTTTCTCAGCGGATTTCCTGCTTTAAATACTAAAACAGCAGAAATTTAGTCACGCACGGTCGAACGCAAGACCGTGCAATTCCTGTGCATTATTTTTGAAAGTATCTAGTTGCGGCCTAAATCACCTAGAGGGGGGTGAATAGGTGATCTCTACTGCGATTGCGGAATAAAAAATTTTGCACAAACACAAAAAAAAATCACAGCACAGAGACACAAGATTTATAGAGGTTCCCCAAGGGTGGGTACTCCTCTCTCCCGCTCCGCCTATCTAGCACTTCGGGCTAGCGTCGGCAACTTCACCAAAACTCGAATTTATCAACAAATCCTACACTCGGAGACAACGGCTCCTACAAGCTCGGAGACAACACTCCTACAACTCGGAGTAAACAACTCCTACAACTTGGAGTAAACAACTCCTACAAAATAACTCGGAGTAAACAACTCCTACAGAAATAACTCGGAGTAAACAACTCCTACAGAAATTAAATAAAGTTTAAAATGAAACTTCTCTTGAATCTCAATAGAGATTAACTTCAGATCTGGAGAGACTGAATCTTCTTCTTCCTTTAGAGTGGAAGCTTGGATCTTCAAGGATTAGGAAGAATGAAGAATCGGCAAACCTGATCTGAGTAGGCCCTTTGATTAAATCGAAAAGATCTTCAATATTGAGAGCAGCAACTTGATCAAAGGCCTTCTTATCTGAGAAATCTTTAGCACCACTGAAGAACGAAACTTGAGAGGCGCAGAAGTTAGATCTCAGAAAACTTCTCCAGCACGCGAGGAAGAAGACGGCTGGCTTCTTCTTTTTCTTTTAACAATCGAGAGATATCTTGTATTTGCCCTAAAATAAAAGACTATTTATAGGGAAATCTCCAACGGCTCGGGCGACAGACAAGGAGGGGTCGCCACGTGTACTGTACATGTCGGTCAACCCTAATTTTGGAAAACGAAACTGAAATTTGAAATCCGTTTGTCCGTCATTCGTCGAGACTTCACGTGAACATTCGACGAATTAACTTAGCCACAGAAAAACACTGAACAACCCGTGAAAAACACCTTCTGTTTTCATTCGTCGGGATTCGTCGGGAGTTTACGAGAACATTCGACGAATGGACTTAGCTGCAGATTTTCTTCACAAGACTGTCTTTTTGACTTCTGTCTGGATTCGTCGAGATTCGTCGAGAGTTCACGTGACATCTCGACGAATTGACTTAGCCACAGAAATTTCTTCTTCAGACTGGAAATTTGGCTTCTGTCTGGATTCGTCGAGATTCGTCGGGAGTTCACATGACATCTCGACGAATTGACTCAGCAAAAATTTCTTTTCTTTTCCTGAAAACCTGCTCCACTCCTCAAGCTTGAAAACCTTCAGTTATGAGTATATGAAGTACACCCCAAAAGAGAGATTACACATGGACCAACACTTTATTCTGCACAATGAGGGATTACACTATTTAGAACTGTGTTTGGTGATCCATTGCAACCTGACATTGGTGTGCACTTAGCATTAAGACCTGCAAACACATAACTAGAGAACAACATCAAATACATCTCAATTCAACTTAGTTCACAGGAACACTTCTTCAAATCAAGGTAATTGTAGCTATAATACCCAACAATCTCCCCCTATTTGAAGAAGTCAGAACCTATGTACTGAGTTGAATTGCACTTAAAAATATATATCAAATAGATAAGGAGAGTTAAAAACTTAACTTTTTCAACTTTCTCTCCCTTTCAACTTTCTCTTTCAACTTTGCCAATTCTAACTTTGCCAATTCTAACTTTGCCAATTCCTCCCAACTTCAAATTCTCTTGCAAATTCAACTTCTCTCCCCCTTTCTGACTACTTCAGATAGGGAAGAAAAAGCATGAGAGCTCAAAGCTCCCCCTCAGCAACTGCATAGGAGTAGTATATGTAGAATCAGCTCCCCCTCAATCTTTTCTCCCCCTTAGTCTTATCTCCCCCTTAGAGTTTCAGTGCCTGGACTGATTTCCTAAGCTTTTCAGCAACCATACTATATTTCTTCTATGTTCTGGTCATGTACCATGAACATCCACTTGTCCAAATGCCTGATTAGAGTTTTGGTTGGCCTTTGGACATACCTGCAAACACAGATTAATTTCCTTAGGAACCCAAACCGATTTGGGTCCTAGGTTCCGGTTAGCATAACAATAAATATTTCTACTAACTGCAATTCCAGTAGAAAAGCTCTTCTTTGCATTAGACACACAAGGGTTGTGCCAACAGTCGATGGCAAAGTGTCCCACTTTACCACAGCACCAACATTCATGGATGTTGTACCTTCTCTTCCAAGCCTCCCTTTTTGATTTGCAAGTGGCATCAGAATGCTTGATTTCAGTTGAGAAGGCAGGAGCATTCTTTCTATTTTTCATAGCAAGTGGCTGATTGGTTACAAGAGCATATCCATTTTCACTTGGTTTTATCTGTTTGACAGCAACAGATGAAAGCTTGGAAGCTCTTATGGTGTTGATGGCATCAGATATATTCGAGTGAGGGTTGGCTATGGTGTTGCACCCAGTTTGCTTCCTTGCTGGAAAAGATTTGGAGGAGCATGCTTCCTTACCCTTGAATGTAGGGGCTGGTGCATTGAACACAAATGGTCCAGGTTGGGCCATTTGGATTTCTTTATGGGGAGCATTTCGAGTACTCACCACCATCCCCTTTCTTTTACTATAGTTAGGAGTATTTTCCCTGCCATAACAACTTCCAGTCTTCCAGTGATCACGGATGTTGTCCTGATCATACCTGTTAGAGGGAGTTCGCACCTTTTGAAAGGTGGTGTGAGGCCTAGCTTTAGCTGTGCTCTTTCCTCTAGTCTCAGAATCAATTGATCCAGGTTTAGAGAATTGAGCCACTGGCTTTCTTTCCATATAAAGCTTCTTCTCTAAAGATCTGATGGTTCTTTCTTGAGCCTCAGATTTCATTCAAAGTAAAATGAGTTCATTGAATAAGCTAATTACCTCTTTGGTCGTTTCATTTACCTGAGATTCGAAAGGCTTAAGGATTCTGATTTCCTCAGCCTGAGACTCAATCAATTTCTTGCTCTTTTCAAGATCTACTAGGAGAGCATTATACTGATTTTCTAGATTAGGTGTGTCATCATTTTCTGATGAGCTTATCTCAGCTTCAGAGTCTGTAACAGACAGAGGTGCCCTTATGCAGACTTGTTCGGGATAGGTTTCATCTTTGATTTCCTCTTCTGACTCAGATATCGCAGTCAGAGAAAGAAGTGTTTCTTCTTCTAATTCTGAACAGCTTGAATCACTGTCACTTAAGGTCCTGACCTTTTTCTCATTTATGGTGTCTTGTTCTTCCTTTGATCCTTCCATAAGAGCTATTAGGTCTATGTTTTCCTTCCCTTCATGAGGCGTGTCATAGTTATTTGAATCTGAATTTGCTGTAAGCCCAAAATAAGCTTCATCATCCGAGCTTGACTTAACTGAGTCACTGTCGCTAAGAGTCTTGGTCTTCTTTGCTAAGAAGCTCTTTTCTTCTTTCCTTTTTCCCTTGAAGGATTTCTTCTCTTTGTATGGACATTCCGTACTTATATGTCCTAGCTTATTACAACAATAACAGACAATATCAGTCGAAACATGTTTATTCGGGTAGGTTTTATACCTGTCATTGTTGTGTTCTTTCTTGTGATGTTCATCATCACGCCTTGACCTTCTTTGGCTCCTTTTTCTGAGCAATTTCTTGAATTTCTTGGCGAGTGAAGAGAACTCTCCATCGGACATGTCTGAGCTTGATGAACAATCCACAGACTCATCATCTTCATCTGACGGCTGTGTCTTTTCAAATGATCTAGCTTTACCTCTTCTTGACTCTTTGGCCTTCAGTGCCACAGAGTTCTCCCTTCCAGAAGTGGAGCATCCTTCTTCTTCAGCTTTTCTAATACTCAGCTTTAGTTCATGAGAGAGAAGCTTGCCAAACAATATTTGTGGCTCCATCGTAGCCAACTTTCCGAATTCCCGGATAGCAATAGCCTTGGTATCCCATTCTTTCGTTAGGGATCTCAAGAACTTGTCATTTAGTTCTCCAACGGTGAATTCCCGATCATAGTTCTTAAGACCGTTGACGATCTTAAAGAACTTCTCATAAGTATCAGAAATGGAGTCTCTTGGATCTTGCTTGAATGCTTCGTATTCTTGGTTCAGCAACGATCTTCGGTCATCCCTCACTTCTTCAGTACCTTCCATAAGAACAACTATGGAGTCCCACATTTCCTTGGCAGACTTGCAGTGTATAAGATTTTGTAGCATTGAATCGTCCACTGCACCAGCAATAATGTTCTTTGCCTTCTTGTCCAAGATGACGAGGGCAATCTCATCTTTGTCTAGCTCCAACATTTTCTTGGGAATCATAATAGCTGAATTTATTGACGATGGCTTCATAGGAACATGGGGACCTTCCTCTACTATCTGAAAAATTCTTGGGTCAGTGGCTTCCATGTAGAACTTCATTCTTTCCTTCCACATAGGGAAGTTCTCCTTAGAACAGACGAGCATCTTGAGAGAATCCTTGGATTTTTCCATTTCAGACAAACTTGCTCTTGCAACTAGATTTAAAGATCTTGTTCAAGGTGTTAACCTTTTAATGAACAACCTCCCTCTGATACCAATTGAAAGTATCTAGTTGTGGCCTAAATCACCTAGAGGGGGGTGAATAGGTGATCTCTACTGCGATTGCGGAATAAAAAATTTTGCACAAACACAAAAAAAAATCACAGCACAGAGACACAAGATTTATAGAGGTTCCCCAAGGGTGGGTACTCCTCTCTCCCGCTCCGCCTATCTAGCACTTCGGGCTAGCGTCGGCAACTTCACCAAAACTCGGATTTATCAACAAATCCTACACTCGGAGACAACGGCTCCTACAAGCTCGGAGACAACACTCCTACAACTCGGAAGATAAACTTCCTACAACTCGGAGTAAACAACTCCTACAACTCGGAGTAAACAACTCCTACAAAATAACTCGGAGTAAACAACTCCTACAGAAATAACTCGGAGTAAACAACTCCTACAGAAATTAAATAAAGTTTAAAATGAAACTTCTCTTGAATCTCAATAGAGATTAACTTCAGATCTGGAGAGACTGAATCTTCTTCTTCCTTTAGAGTGGAAGCTTGGATCTTCAAGGATTAGGAAGAATGAAGAATCGGCAAACCTGATCTGAGTAGGCCCTTTGATTAAATCGAAAAGATCTTCAATATTGAGAGCAACAACTTGATCAAAGGTCTTCTTATCTGAGAAATCTTTAGCACCACTGAAGAACGAAACTTGAGAGGCGCAGAAGTTAGATCTCAGAAAACTTCTCCAGCACGCGAGGAAGAAGACGGCTGGCTTCTTCTTTTTCTTTTAACAATCGAGAGATATCTTGTATTTGCCCTAAAATAAAAGACTATTTATAGGGAAATCTCCAATGGCTCGGGCGACAGACAAGGAGGGGTCGCCACGTGTACTGTACATGTCGGCCAACCCTAATTTTGGAAAACGAAACTGAAATTTGAAATCTGTTTGTCCGTCATTCGTCGAGACTTCACGTGAACATTCGACGAATTGACTTAGCCACAGAAAAACACTGAACAACCCGTGAAAAACACCTTCTGTTTTCATTCGTCGGGATTCGTCGGGAGTTTACGACAACATTCGACGAATGGACTTAGCTGCAGATTTTCTTCACAAGACTGTCTTTTTGACTTCTGTCTGGATTCGTCGAGATTTGTCGAGATTCGTCGGGAGTTCACGTGACATCTCGACGAATTGACTTAGCCACAGAAATTTCTTCTTCAGACTAGAAATTTGGCTTCTGTCTGGATTCGTCGAGATTCGTCGGGAGTTCACATGACATCTCGACGAATTAACTCAGCAAAAAATTCTTTTCTTTTCCTGAAAACCTGCTCCACTCCTTAAGCTTGAAAACCTTCAGTTATGAGTATATGAAGTACACCCCAAAAGAGAGATTACACATGGACCAACACTTTGTTCTGCACAATGAGGGATTACACTGTTTAGAACTGTGTTTGGTGATCCATTGCAACCTGACTTTGGTGTGCACTTAGCATTAAGACCTGCAAACACATAACTAGAGAACAACATCAAATACATCTCAATTCAACTTAGTTCACAGGAACACTTCTTCAAATCAAGGTAATTGTAGCTACAATACCCAACAATTTTAACAAAAAGCAATGCCTTGAGGAAGAAGCAGCAGCGCCCGTGCATTTTACTCACGCACGGTCGAAGCCACCCGTGCGTAAAAATGCACGACCAAATTCAGATTGGCTAAAAACTACGCGAAACAGGCGATCGTGCGTTTCCTTCGCGCACGGGCAACTGCCCGTGCGTAAAAATGCACGAACAAAGTTAGATCACCATTTTGCTACCCAGAAGAAGGCGCACGACTGCAGTCGTCCATTCGTCAAGGAAAACGCACGACCGTGCGATATAAACAATCATGATTTCTGGGCAAAATGGGATGATCCAACCACCTGCAAGAACAGCAATCCAGCTCGGAATACACTTCCAGCACCAATCAATCATAGAAAAAGGATTGGGGAGCACCATGTGCTTACCTCCAACAACATGGAACGCAAACGCACACCAAAACGGGCCTAAATAGAGCGTAAAGCATGTAAGTGCGCGCAAGTGTGCATAAGACAAATATAAGCGATAATAGCTCGAAACAGAGGTGCACAAGAGTGAAAACTAGCCGGATGAGTCCATAAAAGCGTATATAAATGGGACTCATCACTCCATCTTCCACAGAGGTGAAGTTCTTTGAAAGGCTTCTTGTTCTTATCATGTGTCTGGAACATCCACTGTCCAAATACCAGATAAGCATTTTGTTGGTCTTTGGACATACACAAAAAAGAAATTATTTTACATTAGAACCCAGATCATTTTTGGTCCTTGGTTCTTGTTAGTCCTAGTTGTTGTATGCACCATTACAGTATTATTAGCATGCTTTATCTTATTGGCCCTAGGCACTGTTGGATTGAACCAACAGTCCATGGCAAAATGCACAATCTTACCATAGCACCAGTAGTCAAATCCATTATACCTTCTCTTCTAGTTAGCTCTAGAAAAGGGGTGTGAGTGAGTAGAAGAGTTGGCATCAGGAGTCATTACCACATGGTTGAATGTCCTGTGGCTATGTGCATGAGGTAGCACAGTCACTGGCCCCTTCTTGGAAGCTGACTTCTGTGTGGTTGCTTTTCCATTTCCCTTAGGTGTTGGGTTAGAGGTGCCATGCACAAAGGATCCATGATTTTGCATGATGATCTCTTCATGCTATGCTTTGAATGCACTCATTTCAAGATCCACTGGTGGTGCATTCATTTTTCAGATGCCCATATAAAATATCTTGGTCGTAGTTGTTTGAGGGTATACCTTTTGAAATATGGTTTAATGCACTAGGGATTTCCATTTGCCATGTTCTTTATAGTAGCCTAGTCCTCCTCTATAAGGAGCAGAAAAGCTATTTATAATTGGAAGCACAATCTGTGGCTTAGAGAAATGGGCCACAAGCTTTCTTTCAATAAAGAGCTTGTCCTCCAAAGCATTGATGACTTTTTCTTTTTGCATTAGAGTATTTGCTTGAGATTCAAGCTTCTTCTTAAGCTCAAACAACTCAAAATTCATTTGGTTATTTCTGATGTTTTTTCAACAACTTGAGATATGAAGGGCTTGAGAATTTCAATTTCCTCAGCCTGATCCTTCACCAATGCTTTACTTCTTTTTAGTGCTTTTAGGATAGCACCATACTAGTTTACTAGATCATTATATTGGTCTGCTAGATCAGAATCACTCTCATCATTAGATGATGAGCTTGCTTCTGACTTAGCATCTGTCTCAAAATTTGATCCTGAATTAGATATGGAGGCCTTAATGCATACCTTATCAGGATGAGAATTATCCTGGTCCTCTTCATCAGTCAAGGACATCAATCCATAGCAGACCTCTTCTTCAGAATCACTGTCTGACAGTGAAAGGTTGCCCTTATGCACACCATGGAAGAAGGATAGCCAACATGCCACTCATCTTCTGATAGTTCAATGAGCCCAATGTAGGCTTCCTCTTCTGATTCAGATGAGCTTGAGTCACTGTCACTTAAGGTCTTGGGATTCTTGGCAATGAAGCTCTTCTCAGGCTTCTCGACTTGTAAGATCTGTTCTTATCAGATCTCCTTCCTTCTTTTCTTTTAGCAGGATAGCCAGTGATATGAATAATTGGTGTTCGTGATTTTTATTTGGACAAGAAAAGCAAGGGGTGTATGTGATGATGTTCTCCAAACCTATATCTGATTAAGGCAAGTGTACCTTATCATCGATTGTATATGATATTTAAAAATACCAAGGTCGGATTCCTCGGGGCGCGTTGATTACTTCAACTTCGAGGAGGAAATAATTATCTTATCAATTAATTTTTCTGTGAGAGAAGTTCTACTTAACTAAAAAAAGAAGCAATTTGCAATTTAAGGTAAGGTTTAGATAATGATTAAAGAGATTAGTACTCGATCTTGAATCACCACGACATGAGAATAATCAAAAGTAAATGAAAATAAATTTAATTCCTTGTAAGTAAACAACTTGACCATGGAGGTTCCTGAAATATGAACATGCCTCTCTCGAGGAAATGCCCAACTAAGTTTAGGAAAAATCAACTGAACTCTCATTCTATAATCGAATGCCTAAAACTTGTTTTACGCGGTGAACCCCACTATTGGATTTGACTCTAATCCGGGAGATTTACATCATCCTCTCTCGAGGGTTGCATGAAACTCTCTTTACCCTTGAGCAATCGATTCATAACTTGAGCCTCTCGGCTAACTAAGTATGAAAACCTAAGTAAAAAACATATATCGAAAATATGGTCTCACTACTTTAAAAATCAAGGGTAAATCAAAAGTGTGTATGTAAATGGAAAAAGAGAGCTAAAAGATCTAAACTTGATTATCTCATCCTCGGATTATCTCGATCGAGCACTAATGAGAGTTTAGTTAATCATGGTGGAGGGGAAAAAGAAAGACATGAAATAAAATTGTATGACAAATTAACTAAAGTATAAAGAGAAATTAAGAAAAGCAAAGTTAAAATTTTATTGAAAACAAAAGTGATTACAAGCTTAAGTTAAGATTACAACACTAGCAAAAGAGAGATTACAAGCTTACTAGGAACTATTGCATGAAAGAAAACTAGAACATTACTTGAAAAGAAGAGAGAGAGAACATAAGGTAAAAACACTTGAAAATAGCAACTACAGTAACTAGTAGCACCTCCCCCACTCTAAAATTCTGAACCCTGGAATCAAGGAGGCCTCTAGAATTTATAGGAAAAAAAATTCAAGTTACACGCCCTCGGTCACGCCCGTGACCAAGGGCTTGTAATTACTATTCTCCTCAGCTGGGATGGCGGCGTGGGGCATACGTGATGGCGCCGCGAAAGTTAGAGGTTACACTCCCATGATAAGAGGGTCATGGCTGTGTACATGGGCGGCTTCATTAAATGCAGCATGGGCTTGAGTGGCAGCGCGGTGGAAGTCAGAGATCATGCGTGTGAGTCACCGGCGTGACTTACATGAACATGGGCGTGACTTGGACAATTTTGCAAGGAATTTCCACCTAGACACGGCAGCAGCTGGGAGTGATCTTTAAGTTGACACGCCCTAGGTCACGGGCATGACCGAGGGCGTGTAATTGAACATGGGCATGACTTGCCAAAAATGAGCTCAAATCACGCGGCAGCAACATTGTCCAAGAATTAAAATTAGACGCCCTTGGTCACGGGTGTGACCGACGGCGTGACATGTATTTTTTGACCCAATTTGTCCAAAAAATCTGCAAAAATAGAAATATGCTAAATTAGATTTAAATTGTATAAAAGAACTATTTATAAACTAAAATTGACATAAATAAGAAAAATTCATATTGAATAAATTCTAAAATCTATATTAAAATCTATACTAAAAATTCATATAAAAACTACTTATCAAATACCCCCATACTTGAGCTTTTGCTATTTTAGAGCAAAAGTATGAGACATATTTTATAAGACATTAATATAATTTTTAATTTAAACTAAAATTTTATTTAGACCAAAAGTAAGTTAAGAATAAATTCTAGGAGAAATTAAGTCCTAAATTATGATGATAATTTGAAAAGAGGAAAAATGATTAGCTAAGGACTTCTCAAGATAACTAATTAGCTAACAAAATTATAGAAACTATCAAACTAAATTAGATTAAAATCATAAGAACTCAAACTCAAAAGAAACTTAAGAAAAAGGTAACCTACTAAATATTACTCTCTCCATAACTTAAATTAAATCTAGATCAATGATATTGGTTAAGGGGGTTCACAAAATTTGGCAAAAGAAGAGATCTTAGAATGGAGGTGATGGATTTTATCCTCTAACCTCACTCAAATTTTTTTTCTAAATGTATATGTTTAGAATTTTATCCTCTCATTTTCCATGCCATATAATCATTAAAAATTCTCTTTTAATTAAAACCCAAAATATATATGTTTAGGTGTAATGAATTTTATCTGCTTACTCCATGCAATATAATCTTTTAAATGATTTTGGATGCATATGTTTAGGTAATAATGAATTTTATCCTCTTATTCAATTGACATATGATCTTTTAAAACACTTTTGTATGCCAACAAAGGGGTAGGGTAGAGAAAACTTTCTAGCTCTTAAATTAAATTATTTTGATAGCAAATTCTAGTAAATTGAAATTTCTTAGGATCTAAAAGGCTAGAAGAAAATATAATAGAAATCTAAGGATGTTTAGCAAATTTACTACAAAATGAAACCATTTAAACTAAAAAAAGAAGTCATGCTAAATAGATTCTCTAATCAAAATAAAATCATAAAATGATTCTTAAAACGAGATTTCCTAAAATTTAAGTTTAACAAACTGATAAAACAAAATTTTAGCCAATTAAAACATAAAAATGTTTATAAGCATTCTCAAATAGATTTCCAAGAAATAACAAAAACAACATGTATGGGTTTTATACAAAATTTGGTTTTTATTATAAATTTTTCATATATTTTTTTGGGGAATTTTTTTATATTATCTTTTTTGATTTTTTTAATAATAATAATAAAAGAAACTAGTTTTAATCATATTTTTTTAAACTCCTGGACTTCCCGAGGTATACCCCTTGAAGGGTTCTCACCAGTACTAGGAGGTGTGTTAGGATGATAGCCCAAACTTCCCTTTCCAAGATATTAGATTTTCAATTATCTATTTTTTTTTTTTTTGGGGGGGGGGGGGGGTTTGTAAGTGCTTGAAGTAGAGAAAGTAAAAGAAAATATTTTTGAAGATTTTCTAACTTGGAAACTAAATTACACCCCCATTCTTAAAGTTACACATTGTCCCCAATGTGTAAACCCTAATATGTAAAACTAAGTATGAAGTAATAAGAAAAAACAAAAAGAAAACAAAATGCAAGCTAAGGAAGAAGAATAGAGGATAAAAGAGAAAGAAGAAGTGGGGGAAAAGGGCTTCCTTGATTATGAAGTTGGGGGGGTACCAGCAAAACATATTAACACAAAAACAAAAAATAATGAAAAGATAACTTTGGGGTGCCTCCCAAAAGCACTTTGTTTTAAGGTTGTATAGCTTGAGTCATTTGACGCTCAAGTTATAGGTGCAAGAATAATTGATTCACTCTTATAATTCTATATTTCTCCTAGAAGATATAACTTAAGACGGTGTCTGTTTACTTTGAAGGAGTGATAGTACATTATTTATACTTATTTTTATATAATATTTTAGTAATAATTAATTTATTTTTATTTAGTTTTAGTTTATTTTATGTCAAATTTTCTTTGTTTTGTATTTTTAAGTAATCTGGGGCTGTTAATAGCAATTTCAAGACCACAGCCGTGTTCAGGGGAAATAATGGAACAAATCTGCAAAAATCCCTAGTGCACACTCTAGGTCCCAGGCGTGACCTAGGGCGCGACCAGGGTCATGGCCGTGTCCCGCTTTCAGCTCCCGAAAGACTGTTGTCACGTCGGATTAAAATTACACGCCCCCTATCACGGGCATGACAGTGGGCGTGACCTTCAGGTCACGAGCGTGACTCGCCCGACAAGCTTCAATACATGCAATTTCCAAATCGCACTGTTTCCAACTTACACCCCGTGACCGAGGTCATGACCCTTCCCGCAACTACAAGAATAACTCCAGATCGTGCCATTTCCCGCCATTTTTAGACTCGGTAAAGACACGCCCTAGGTCACGAGCGTGACCGAGGCCATGACCTGCCAAATAATTGATTTTTGGCAGTTTTCTCCACAACGTTCCCGGGCATTCAAGACAGCGGTTACACACCTTATACGCCCTTGGTCACGGGCATGACCAAGGGCGTGACTCCCTAATTTTCTGCATATAAAGGCAAGCTGCTGCCAAAGTGATCCCCATACATTCCATGCTTCGATTGGATCATTTTTAGCTTCATTTTATGTACTTTTCCTTCATGCATTTTACTTTATGTAATTTTAATTCCTTATTTAGAATTTAATTTCTGGTGATTGTAATTTCTTTTCTTAGACATAAAATGTTATGTCCCTTTAGTCATGTCTAGCTAATTTTATAGCATTTGATCAGATGAATTCTTAAGTAATTTTGATTCGTAAACTCTTTTCCATAGCCTTTGTTTTAGAAATTACGATTTACCTTTGACTTTTATCGTATTGATTTCATATTGCTAGTATATGATAGTCAATTTAGATCCATATTCTAGTTGATCGAGAGAACCATGAATACGAGAAAATCACTCAAGGGTGGAAGGAGTTGTATGCACCCCTCGAGAGAGGATGACATAAATCTTTTGGATTGGAGTCAAATCCAATAGTGGGGTTCACCTCATAAAGCAAGCTTAGAGGTTTCGACTGGCCGAGGGGTCTTAATCGATCAACCTAATGTTAGTTGGTAGTGTATTCTCGAGAGAGTCGCTTTCATAATTTGGGAACCTCCACGGTCGAAATTTTATCTTCAATTTCATATGAAATTTAGATTTACAAATTATTTTCCTTAAGAATGATTCTTGATCAACAACTCTCTTTCTTTATTTATTTTATTTACAAAAATCTATTTTATTTACTAATAAAATAATAATAATTTGTGTGAGTTGAAGTACTCAACATCCTTGTGGAATACGACACTTGATATTTATTTTTAAATAACATATATTATGAACGATATGTGCTCTTGCCTAATGTTCGTAGAATTGGAAAAGATTATATCCTAAATTTTACGTATCAAATTTTTGGTGTCATTGTCGGGGATTCTTTTATTGATATTTTGAAAGCGAAAATTTTATTAATTTTATCATTCTTGTACCTCAACCCCCAAATTCTTTTTTTTCATTTTTTTTAAATTCCATTCTATTACGTAGCGGTTGTTTTATTTTATAAAAAATGTTATCTTATTTGGCTGCTAAACTTGTCGAGCTTACATACAAAATTAACATTTTGGAAGCCGCAACCAAGCGTTAAATTGTTTGCCATTTTTGTGGTGCAAATCATTCTTGCGAGGAATGTTGTTTTTATTCTCAAAATCTTTATGATCAAAATAATTTTTCTATCGACTATAATTCTTATGAAATTTCTTCTTACCCCAATAATAATTATTCGTGGTGGCAAGATCACCCGGATAGTTTACGGTGCACTGAAAAAAATTCAATTGATCAAAAATTTTATTCCTACACATTTTATCCGCAAAATTATTCTTCATCTCTTGGTGATTCTACGGATCTTCCTATTCAAAATATGAATAGCTAGTCCCCAAAAGAAGACAAAATTTTATACCAAGAATTTATTAAAATAATGGGTGCACCAGATGAAATAGAAGAACATATTTCTTCTTCTACTCCGCCCGACTCTATTCCTCTTTTTCATGAATTTACAAACCCCACACATAATTATTTTGGAATCACAATTGATGAAAATTTTGTCTCCCGTGAATTTATTCCAATTGGTATTTCCGATGAATTATTGGATAACAATTTTGTTTTTACAAATGAACAGTCGGTGCGTAATCATGAATTTTCACAAGACCTCCCTCCTTCTAAAAAAATTTCTGACTCGCTTAATCATGATTCTTTTTATACAAACAATTTCATATAGAGGATGAGCCGTTGCAATCACACATCTTGACTGATCCATTTGTCGCTCATCTCCAGCAATCCAAATTACCCCCAGTATGCATAGGTGATTTGGGGTCACAATTTCAAGCAAACCGCCAGCAAAAGAGTCAAGAGTATAACGTAGGACTCACCGAGAAACAGTCTTCGGCATATTCACCTCAGTGTGAATTGAGGGAGTTGCCTGTGCATTTTAAATTCAAAAATCCTTTTAGCTAACCCTTAACGTCTAGCTCAAGGACGCTAAACAAAGTGCTCTTAGGAGACACCACTTGCTTATCTTTATTTTTCTTACATTTGTCTTTTCCTTTCAAGTTTTCTTCATACTTAGTTTATAAACATTTGGGACAATGTTTATTTTTAAGTATAGGGTGTATTCTTTTATGTTTTGTTTTTATTACAAATCCCAAAAATCTAGACAAACTTTTAAAAAATTTTGTTTTTTTTTTCTTTATTTTTAAATTTGTTATAAAAAATTAGACAAACTTTTAAAAAAAATTGTTTTTTCTTTTGTTTATTTTTAATTTTGTTATAAAAAAATTCCAAAATTCAATAAAAAATTCAATTCTTTTCTTTGAAATTTTTATGTCTTTTTCTTTTATGCAAATTAAAATACCGAAAAATTTATAAAATTTATAAAATCTATTTTCTTGCGAAAGGGTCGTGTTGGGCTTCCATCCCATAAAACTGCCTAGTACCTTGCGAGCCCATCATTAGGTGGCCCTTGGGAAGTCCAAGAATAAAAAAATATTTATGTTTTAATTTAAAAAGATTCTAATCAAATAAATTTTGTAATATTAAATATCTCGAAACTTCAATTAAATTAATTTTAATTATGAGTTTTGTTTATAGGCTTTTTAAGGAGTCTTCTTTTCATGTATTTCCTTATTTTATGTCTCGCCAAAATTTGTTAGATTTAATTTTTAGATAAATTTGATTTAATGAATTTTTCATTATTTTGATTTGTTTAGAATATTTCTTAGTTTTAATTTCTCTCTTTAAAATAACATGAATCAATTTTGTAGAAATTGTGCTTAATATCTTTAGATTTTACTTATATTAATTTTAGCTCATGGATGCTTAAGATTGCTCAAAATTATTTTCTATGCTCTCAAAATATTTTTCTTTGGAACATTATAGCCTTTAAACCCTAGCCCTTCCCCTACCTTTTGTTTAACCTATTGATTGGCAATATAAAAAAATAAAATGTCATATGTCCTGAAATGAGAGAATAAAATTCATCATTCCTAAACATATGCTCCCAAATTTGTAAAAGATTATATGGCATTTAGTTGAGAGGATAAAATTCATCACTCCTAAACATATATATTTGGGATATTTTAAAAAAATTGATAAAAGATGGAAATGAGAGGATAAAATTCATCATTTCCCAAATAAAGAAATTTCTTCTTTGCCAATTTTACCCTACTTTATCCTATATCAATTGCTAATCCAAGATTAATATGAGAGAGCTTAGATAGTATTTTTGAATTTTTCTAAAAAGTTTCTTATGAAGTTTAAAATTTCTATAATTTTAATCTTAGATTATTTTGCTTAATTTAATACAATTTTGATTATGAAAATTTAGTTAGAGAATTTTGAACAAATATTTATTTGACTCAATTTAATTTATTGAATTATAAGTTCTTTCTTATGAGCCTAAATTTTATTTTTGACTTGTTTTGATGTTGATCATATAATATTTAAAGTTCATGATTAGGAGTAATTCTTTTTGAAATGTCCTATAGATTCTTCTCATATTTATAAATTGGTTTTGCTCTGGAGTAGCAAAAGATTAAGTATGGGGGTATTTGATAGTACATTATTAATAGCTATTTTTATATAATATTTTAGTAATAATTAATTTATTTTTATTTAGTTTTATTTTAATTTATGTCTAATTTTCTTTTCTTTTTGTACTTTCAGGTAATCTGGGGCTGTTAATAGCAAATTCAAGCCCACAGCCGTATTCAGGGGAAATAATGGAACAAATCTGCAAAAACCCATGGACACGCCCTAGGTCATGGGCGTGACCTAGGGCATGACCAGTGTCACGGTCGTGTCCTGCTTTCAGCTCCTAGAAGACTGTTGACATGTTATATAAAAATTACATGCCCCCTGTCACGGGCGTGACAGATGGAGTGACCTTCAAGTCACGGGCGTGACTCGCCTGACAAGCTTTCAATACATGCAGTTTCTAGATCACACTATTTCCAGCTTACACGCCCTCGGTCACGGACGTAATCGAGGTCGTGACCCTTCCTACAACTGCCAGAATAACTCCAGATCGTATCGTTTCATGCCATTTTTAGACTCGGTCAAGATAAAATCTAGGTCACGGGCGTGATCGAGGCCGTGACCCGCCAAATAATTGATTTTTGGTAGTTTTCTACCCAATGTTCCCGGACTTTCAAGACAGTGGTTACGCACACGCCCTTGGTCATGGGCATGATGCGCGCCCTTGGTCACAGGCGTGACCAAGGGCATGACTCCCCAATTTTCTGCCTATAAAAGCTAGTTGCTGCCAAAGTGATCCCCATCTAGTCTATGCTTCGATTGGATCATTTTTAGCTTCATTTTCTGTACTTTTCTTTCATGCATTTTACATTATGTAATTTAATTCCTAGTTTAGAATTTAATTTCTTACAATTGTAATTTCTTTTCTTAGATATAAAATGTTCTTTCCCTTTAAGCATGTCTAGCTAATTTTATAGCATTTGATCGGATGAATTCTTAAGTAATTTCGATTCGTAATCTCTTTTTCATAGCCTTTGTTTTAGAAATTAAATTTTACCTTTGATTTTTATCGTATTGATTTCATATTGCTTGTATATGATAGTCAATTTAGATTTGTATTCTAGTTGATCGAGAGATCCGTGAATACGAGAAAATTGCTCAAGGGTGAAAGGAGTTGTATGCACCCCTCGAGAGAGGATGACATAAATCTTCCAGATTGGAGTCAAATCTAATAGTGGGGTTCACCTCACAAAGCAAGCTTAGGAGTTTCTATTGCGAGGGGTCTTAATCAATTAACTTAAGGTTAGTTGGTAGCATATTCTCGAAAGAGGCGCTTTCATAACTTGGGAACCTCCACGGTGGAATTTTTATCTTCAATTGCTTAGGAAATTTAGATTTACGATTTTTTTCATTAAGAATGATTCTTGATCAAATGCTCTCTATCTTTATTTTTTATTTACAAAACCTATTTTATCTACCAATAAAATAGTAATATCTTGCGTGAGTGGAAGTACTCAATAGCCCTGTGGAATACGACACTTGATATTTATTTTTAAATATCCAATATTATGAATGATATGGTCTCTTGCCTAAAGTTCGTAGAATTGGAGAAAATTATATCCTGAATTGTATGTATCAAGGAGCCTTTTTCTAGGTGGGAGATGAGAATTGTCCCGTATGACCAAACCTCTTTAAAGATAAAGGGGCCAAACAATTGAGATTTTAATTTTCCTAGAAAAAGGCGAAGATGAGAGATATAAAGGAGGACAAGGTCGCCCGGCGAAAAAAATTTTGGATTTTTAATATTTTTATCATGGTAGAACTTTGTTCACTCCTTATAAAATTTTTTGCTCTCATACACGTTCGCGCGCCACTCATTGAGTTTGTTTATTTGAAACCTCCTTTGCACGGCTACTAAAGTAGAATCGGGGTTTAAAAATTTAAGCACCCGGAATGCGCGGTGCTCTAACTCGACTAGAAGGTGGCAAGCCTTGCCATAAACCAATCGATATGGTGTACCCGATGGCGGTCTTGTATGTCGTGTGATAGGCCCATAATGCATCATTGAGCTTAAGTGTTCAATCCTTCCTGTTAAAAGAAACATTTTTTTCTAATATCCACTTCAATTCTCAGTTCACGACTTCGACTTGGTCGCTCGTTTGTAGGTGATAAGCAGTGGAGAGCTTGTGTGTGACACCATATTTTGCTAAAATTTTAGCGAATTTGTTATTGCATAAATGGGTTCCCTATCATTAACTATAGTGTGTGACATGCCAAAACGAGTGAATAATTTTTCTAAGAAATTAATGATGACTCTCGCATCGTTGGTGCGGAGAGCTTGTGCTTTCGCCCACCTCGATACGTTGTCGACCACAATGAGAATATACTTGTTTGAAAAAGAGGGAGGGAGAGGACCAACAAAATTGATACCCCAAAGGTAAAAAGTTTCGCATTCTAGAAAGATATTTTGGGGCATTTCATCCCGGTGGGAGATGTTACCTGATCGCTGGCAGCTGTCGGAAGTACTCACAAGATTGTTAGCATCTTTGAAGAGCGTGGGACAATAAAAGCCCGCCTCCAGTACCTTCCTCGCGGTTCGGTTCACTTGATAATGACCACCGGTTGGCCCTTCCTGGCAGTGCCGCAATATTTTTAAACCTTTCTCACTCGAGACACATCTTCTCACTACCTGGTCCGCATAGACACGGAATAGAAAGTGGTCCTCCCAAAAATAATTCTTTAAATCAGAAAAGAATTTCTTCTTTTGCTGACTCGAAAATTCTTTTGGCAGGACTCGGGCTACTAGATAGTTAGCCAGATCCACGAACCAGGGGGTGGAAGATGTCATTATGTTTTCGATAGAAAGGAGGTGCTCTTCATGGAATTTATCATTAATATCGGCTTCCATTAACGCTTCCATAGCGGGATTTTCTAAACAGGAAAGATAATCGGCCGCCAAGTTTTCAGCTCCCCTCTTGTCCCGGATCTCTAAATTGAACTTCTACAAGCGGAGGATCCATCATAATAAATGGGGTTTGGCATCCATCTTACTTAGAAGGTACCTAAGCGCGGAGTGATCTGTGAATACAATTACTTTGGAGAGAGTGATGTACAACCTAAACTTATCAAAAGAAAAAACGATGTCTAGAAGCTCCTTCTCCGTAATGGTGTAATTCGCTTTGTGTCGATGTGAGTTTCTTGCTTGCGTAATAAATCGGTTGATAATACTTGTTTACCTGTTGGCCTAATACGGCGCCTACTGCAATATCACTCACGTCGCACATAATTTCGAAGGGTAGTTGTTGGATCGGTAGGTGCCCTTAGAGGGGAGTGAATACGTGTTTTAAAACTTATAATATATTGTGAATAACTTTGAAAAAGCTTTGATTATTAAACTGGAGAAGATCAAGACATATCAAGTGAAGTAAAAGTAAAGACATGATTTTATTAACTTGAGAAGCATGATTACAAAACTTGATCTCTTATCGAAGCTAGAAATCAAAGCTAATAGAAAGACTCTTTTTGTTTTCTATACCGACTCGTATCCCCACGAACCGGTTGGCTTTAGCCGATCCTCCCCGGATTTGGCCTCAAGCCGCTCTAGCCAACCCTTCCCCGGATATGGCCTCGAGCACCCCCTAGACCCACACCCGAGACCTAGTCGCCAACATGAGGTGAATTTCAGCCCTAAGCCCTACCCAGACCTAGTCACCAACACGAGGCGAATTTACTACACGATTACAAGAAAAGATGTGAAATAAAAAAACAATAATATAAAACTCCCTCTATGTGGATCTCTTGGAGAAGTAGACGAAGACGCATAGTATGATCGTAGTCGATGCGGTCTTTCGTCACGATGATGATGCGTGTTGAAATCTTCTCCACAGATCTCCTTTAGTCTTTATGGATTTGTGGGAGTATATCTCTGAACCTTCCTCTCTAGGCTGTGGCACGAAGCTCTGGAATTCTGGATCTCAAGAGGCTTTAGCAGACGGAGCCAAGATGTCCTTTTTATAGACTTAGCGCTAGCGCCTGCGCTAGTGCTACCGCCAGTGCTATCCCATATTAGGACACATTCTGCGCGGCAGAATCTTCAATCCGAGGAAACAATTCTCTCTTGCCTACTGTGCTCCTCGTTATCGCCTGCGCTATCGGATACCGCCTGGCGCTATCTCCTTCTATAAGTTCTCCCGGCAATTGCGCTTAAGCAATCATTTTCGTCGATCAAAATTTCGTCGAACGGAGCAAAGAGTTCGTCGAGCAAATTTTCGTCGAACGCCGTTATGAGCATTTTGTCGAGCGCCGCTCACAGTTCGTCAAACGACAGCTAGCGCCTGCACTATTACTACCTCCAGCACTAGTACGTGTTTTGGATTTGATGGCTCAACTTTGGGGGAAACCTTCTTATGTAATCCTTGAGTCATGTGGACTTTGTTATCCTGCACACTTAAACACACAAGATCAAATACACATAGGATTTGTTATTCTCAAACCTAGGAGATGCGGAAGACCATGTTCCAACAAACTCCCCCTTTTGATAATAACAAATCCATTAATGATAAATCAGAGCATTAATATATAAGCATGAAGAAACATACTTGTGTGTGAGAGAGAGTGATGACTTAGGATAATTAATGATTTTAGCATTTAGAATTGCTCCCCCTAAATGCATGCTCCCCCTAAGTGAATGCTCTCCTAATATGTAAGCTATCATCTTAATTAAGCATGTTAGTTTTATATTTTGATAACAGATTATATTTATCATGTTAGTTCTCCCTCTTTTGTTATTAGCAAAAGCGGGTAAGGAGACACCACTTAAAAATTGATAATAAGATAAAAGCATGATCGAGCTTGTAGAGAAGGAAATGATAAGGAGTTTTAGAATACTTGTCATTTAAGTAGATCAGAGTTTGTGTATTACAAAATTTTCATAAATCAGAGTTTGTAGCATAAACAAAATGTAATGATTTCCAAGTAACTAAACTACCCAGACAATATGTCTATACCCTAGCCCCGTACTAAGTGACGGATGGGCATGAGGAGCTGCAAACATGTCGTAGGTTGGGGTGTTAGTCCCATATGCAAATACTATACAAAACTCAACCTAGCACTCTTTCCCCCCAGTGCCACGCAAGGCCCCACTGGAACCCTCCACGGTTAAGGACAAGACATGACTAGAGATAAGGTTATCTAATGTCTACAACCCTACGCCCCTACTATGGTGAGATATGAAGTCATGGATAATAATTATTGGAAACATTTAAGCGTTTAAATCTAATGGCATAGCCTATGGGTTTATATTTGTATTTGAATTTATGAAAACACTCACATAGCTATTTTGAAATCCATTGATGAATTAGAGTTTTTAATATAATAATTTTCATAAAAATAAATCAGAGTTTTATAGCAAAATATTTATGTTAAAAGCAACCAATATAAAGTTTACCAAGCAAGTCTACCACTTGTTGCAAGAAAGGAATTTGAAGATTCAAGTGATGATGCACACAAAATAAAAGACTTTAAATAAGCATGAAAGCGCAGGGTAAAATAATTATATGGTTATGATGCGGAAGACTTATCGAAATACAAGAAACATCTTATTGTACATGATGATCCATAAAATATATGAGTTAAATTTCATAAAGAAGATGTTTTTGTAAATCATTGTTCAATTAAAATCTTCAATAATATAACCAAGCATGAAATAATGTTATCAAAAAAGATTACTACAATGTTATTTTAATTCATAATTTCAAATTATACCAAACATTGTAGATTGCATTCTAGGTTATCTAGTGCATTTCATAAGTAAAGAGTAGTATAGAATTAGCATTAGGATCCAATACTCATGAGAAGAAGTGTTATGGAAGATAATAATGTGCACAAAAGTGTATTTTGAATAGAATAAACAAATGTTTTAATCAAAAATACAAGTAATATGTAAGGTAAAGAGCACAATAAAACACAAATAATTTTACTTTCACTCACTTCAATGCACAAAAAATGTACAACAACCAAGGTGCTTTGCACACACAATGCTCATTAAGACTTATCAGGGTGCAAAGTAGTGCTTGGGGGATCACATATTTTATTTGTAATGTTGAGACTAGTGATCCGGTTTACTTAAGAATAAGTGGTTTTTTATTTTGAAAGAAAGTTATGGTTTGCACAAGATACATTACTATTCTTTCCAAGGTGCTCAACCTCACAACGCTTATTAAGACTTATCAGGAGGTTCAAGTAGTGCTTGGTGGAGTTATCTTTGTCACTTTATTTTATGATTTTTGTTTTGTACAAAGTTCTTCGAATACACTTGTTTTGCAAACCAATATAATTTATGAAAAAGATAACCACTTTTCTTAACTTTTAAAAGTGCAAATAAAGGTTGTGTAGGTAAAATACTTGTGCAATTTTAATTCATTGTACTATTATAAAACATACACAAGCATTCTTAGATTAAACACATATGTAGACAATGCCAAAATAAGTGAGTGAATAGCGATCATTATCAAACATAAAACATTTACGCATACATAGAGGCATGCTAAGCTTAGTTCTACACAACTTTTTCACAATAATTGATGCACATATTAATAGATATATCAAAGCATGATGAAAGCAATGTTCAAAGTAGTTTGAAAAGATAAATTGTAATATTATAGAAGTTCTAAATAATAGATTAAATCATGCTTGATTTTCAATGAAGTCCATACAGTACTTTTGATATTTTTGAAGAATAATTTTTACTTAAAGTTTGAACTCATAAGATTGATCTTGGACTTCCCGAGGACTACCTTGTGAGAGGTTCGCCCAGTACTAGGTGATGTGATGGGATGATAGCCCAAATCACCCTTTCGCAAGATACATGTAAATAGAAAAGTTAAGTTCAAAATAATAATTTTTGATATATTTTTTGTTTTATATTTTTTTAATTGATTTTTGCTTTTAGAAATCGAATTTAAACAAATGACAAAAAACCCAAAAAAAACATATTTTTTTTGTAACTTGGCGTTTGTATTTTTATATTTGATTTTTCAAAAATGTAATAAAAGCAAAAGTGCAGAAATGAATAGTACACATAGATTAATATATTTTTAGGGATTTTTCAAAATTTTAAAAATACAGAAAAACACATAGGTGCGCTAGCGCCGGCGTTAGCACTAGCGCGGGAAACAGTACACGATTTTTAATGATTTTGAAATTTTTGTTTGTTGATCTTGATTAAGTGTCCAAACAGTAGTTTCATGCTGAAATTTCAGATTTTTAGGAGAAGTTTTGGATGGTCCAAATTGCATGAAACGTTAGCGATTTCTTATATGACTTGACAAGATAATCATTGCATGAGATATATTTGCTTATGTTTTCATTTTGACTTTTCTAAAGTCTTGTGCTTTTAAATTAAAACAGATAGGAAATGAAAACCCAAGATATCATGTTTGAACAAATCAAATATGCATGGTTTCGGTGAGTAAAGAGTAATGTTTATGCAAAAAGAAATGAAACGATTGTGTTTATGAATGTGACTTAAAACATTTAATCCTTTATCCTTTTTTTGTATAGGCTAAGGAGCTTTGCATTTTTTTCCCGTCAAGTACTTGGAGCAACCCGAGTCCAAGTACCATACATACTTCTTGTCCTTAGCCTTCCTGCAAATCTAGAAAGAAGATGAGGGAAAAGATCTGCATACCCAAGTGGTACCACCCATAGAATAAGTGGATGCCTTAGGTACCCAGATTTGATTTAGAGATCCCTGTTTTATTTTCCTGCAAGAGCAAGACGTGTGTCCAAACCTATGACAATTTGCACACGAGATAAAGTGGGTTGAGACCCTTTTCTGAAAATCTACACTGCTCTTACAGGATGAGGTTTGATTTTTAGAAAAAACAGAAAATTTTTTAAAGGTTGAGCTACCACCGGCGTTAGTGGCTAGCGCCGGGTGGTAGGGCTCACTTTTATATCCGACCCCAAATTTTCCAGAACCATAACATTGGTTTCCCAAAATCATATCCAAGGATTTTTGACCAATCCCAAATTTTTTTATGGCTATATTGAGGTCATAATTTTGTTTTTTAAGAAATGTATTTTCTTGTACAATCATAACACATTTATTTTCAAAGCCCCTTTTGTTATTTTCAATTTGTAAAAGAGAGGTTTTCAGTTTTCTTTCTAAGTCCCCTTTTTCTTTTGCAATAGTTTTGTTTTGTGAGAAGGCCTTAGAAAGAGAAACTTCAAGTTCTTTTGTCTTAAATAAAGAGTGTTCACACTCTTGACATGAGACCTTTCTCTTTTCAAGGGAAATCAATTTTTTTGTGAGCTTATGATTTTCTTTAATAATAGATTCATTTTCACGATTTAATATAATATTATCTTTTATACTTTGATCATAGGATTTGTAAGTTAGAACAAATTAATCATAGAGTTCTTCGAAGGTAGGAGGAGTTACCTCAGTGTCGCTAAGAACACTGGTGTCGCCATCGTTTCTTTTTGTCATTAAGCATAAGTTAGCTCCCTCATCGTCGCTTGAAGTTGTTGCGCTTGACTCCTCGGAAGACGTATACTTTTTCATCTTGTTCTTCTTTTTGCGCCTCTTTTCCTTCTCCTTCTCTAGAATTTTTGGACATTCACTTCGAACGTGTCCGATCTTCCTGCAGATGAAGCACTCTGGAGGAGATTTCTCCATATCATCATGGCTTGCCTTGTTCTTCCATGACCCTTGCTTGTTGGACCCTTTGGTAAGGTATTTGTGAAAAAATTTTCTTCTTTCGGGATCCCGCATGAATCTTTTGAAGTTCTTCACCAAGAGACCTTCTTCATTATTGTCTTCTTCATCATCATCATTGACGCTCTCCTTCTTTGATTTTAGTGCTAGCCCATTTTTCTTTGGTTCTTTATTGTATTCATTGTGTTGAATCTGGAGTTCTACATCATGGGTTTTGAGATTCCCAATAAGGTTCTCGATCTGGAGCGTTCTTAAGTTGTGCGACTCCGAGATGGCTGTCACCTTTGGATTGAACCTTGGAGGTAAGGAACGAAGAATTTTCCTCACCAAGTCCTCGTCTGAGTAGGTCTTTCCAAGTGCCTTTGAAGCATTGACGATCTTGGTGAAGCAGGTGTACATCGAGTTAATGTTCTCTTCGGTATCCATCCTGAATTTTTCATATTCAGATTCCAGTTGGAATAACTTTGCATCTTTCACCTGCGATGTACCTTCATGAGTTACTTCCAATTGATTCCAAATATCATAAGCAGTTGTGCATGCAGAAATTCTATTAAACTTAGTCCTATTTAAAGCGCAATATAAAGCGTTCATTGCTTTAGCATTATTTTTAAACCTTAGTTTATCATTGTCATCCCATTTATCTTTAGGTTTTAATAATGTCGCCTCTCCCACTACAGTTGTAGGAGGAGAGTACCGAACTTCTACCATGTTCCATACTTCAACATCCATGGTCATAAGAAAACACATCATTCGATTTTTCCAGTAGTTAAAATCTGACCCAGTAAAGAGAGGTGGTCGACTAACCCCTTGACCCTCCGGAAAAGTGAGATCATGAGACGCCATTATTCCCGGTTGTTAAGCCGATTGGAATAACCTAGCTCTGATACCACTTGTTGGATCGGTAGGCGCCCTTAGAGGGGGATGAATAAGGGTTTAAAACTTATAATATATTTTGAATAACTTTGAAAAAGCTTTGATTATTAAACTAGAGAAGATCAAGACAAAACAAGTGAAGTAAAAGTAAAGACATGATTTTATTAACTTGAGAAGCATGATTACAAAACTTGATCTCTTATCGAAGCTAGAAATCAAAGCTAATTGAAAGACTCTTTTTGTTTTCTATACCGACTCGTATCCCCACGAACCGGTTGGCTTTAGCCGATCCTCCCCGGAATTGGACTCAAGCCGCTCTAGCCAACCCTTCCCCGGATATGGCCTCGAGCACCCCCTAGACCCACTCCCGAGACCTAGTCGCCAACACGAGGCAAATTTCAGCCCTAAGTCCTACCCAGACCTATTTTCCAACACGAGGCGAATTTACTACACGATTACAAGAAAAGATGTGAAATAAAAAGACAATAATATAAAACTCCCTCTATGTGGATCTCTTGGAGAAGTAGATGAAGACACAGAGTATGATCGTAGTCGATGCGGTCTTTCGTCACGATGATGACGCGTGTTGAAATCTTCTCCATGGATCTCCTTTAGTCTTTATGGATTTATGGGAGTATATCTCTGAACCTTCCTCTCTATGTAGTGGCACGAAGCTCTGGAATTCTGGATCTCAAGAGGCTTTAGCAGACGGAGCCAAGATGTCCTTTTTATAGACTTAGCTCTAGCGCCTGCGCTAGTGCTACCGCCGGCGCTATCCCATATTAGGACACATTCTGCGCTGCAGAATCTTCAATCCGAGGAAACAATTCTCTCTTGCCTACTGTGCTCCTCGCTATCGCCTGCGCTATCGGATACCGCCTGGCGCTATATCCTTCTATAAGTTCTCCCGGAAATTGCGCTTAAGCAATCATTTTCATCAATCAAAATTTCATCGAACGGAGCAAAGAGTTCGTCGAGCGAACTTTCGTCGAACGCCGTTATGAGCATTTCGTCGAGCGCCGCTCACAGTTCGTCGAACGACAGCTAGCGCCTGTGCTATTACTACCGCCAGCGCTAGTACGTGTTTTGGATTTGATGGCTCAACTTTGGGGGCAACCTTCTTATGTAATCCTTGAGTCATGTGGACTTTGTTATCCTGCACACTTAAACACACAAGATCAAATACACATAGGATTTGTTATTCTCAAACCTAGGAGATGCGGAAGACCATGTTCCAATAGTAGTGACCAATCCGGTGCGACTAGATTTGGGGAATTTATAAGTTTTTCTTTTATTAGTTAAAAGCTAAAAGACATTCATCGTTAAAAATGAAGGAAGGCTCCTTTTCAAGAAGATGGGTTAACGGCTTCGTGATTTTAGAAAAAATCTGTATGAAGCGACGATAAAACCCTATGTGGCCTAGGAAACTTCTAATCACTTTAAGATTCATTGGAGGGGGAGTTTCTCGATAACTTTGATCTTGGCCCTATCGACCTCAATCCCATTGCTCGATATTTTATGGTCGAGGACTAATCCCTCTCTAATCATATAATAGCATTTCTTCCAATTGAGGGCTAGATTCGTTTCCTCATAATGCTGAAGCATGTTGTCACGGACTTGTCCCCATGATAATGTCTCATGCAGCCTTAGCTCCTTTCCGCGCTCCTTCACAGTTAGCTAAGTCAGCCTTCTCCAACGCTAATCGTGGCAAGTTAAAGATGAGTAAGTAAACACTTGAAAGAGAGAGCAAGAGTGCAAAAGAGTGTGAAGAGAAAGAATGCATAGATTGCTTGAATTCTTGGATGGATGTACAAATGAGGAGGCCTTATCCTTTAATAGGCCCCAAATGACTTTCCCTCCCAAGGATGGAAGGATTTAAACTACCTCATATCTAGATTATTCTACCACTATCTTGCATGTACATATTTTTTGAGTTCTCTAGAATGTTCTCATGAGACCATTCTAGAGTATTTCTACACTTCTCTAGAATACAATGTACAAAGTACTATACATGCTCCTAGATTTTTCTTGAAAACTCTAGAGGTTAACCCCATAGAGGTTAAGTCGTGACAATGCGCTCGAGATTTCTTAAGCAACATTGGAACAAAATTCTGAAGACGGAGAAGTCATCCATGAAGACTTCCATCACCTCCTCTACTAACTCGTCAAAAATTGCTAGCATACATCATTGGAATGTAGCTGGCGCATTACAAAGTCCAAACAGCATCCTTCGATAAGCGAAGGTGCTGAAGAGATAAGTAAATGATGTTTTCTTCTGGTCGTCGGGCGAAATAGGTATTGCAAAGTATCCCGACAAACCATCGAGGAAACAATAGTAGGATTGAACCGAAAGGCGTTCTAAGATTTGATCGATAATGGGTAACAGGAAGTGATCTTTTCGGGTGGCATTGTTTAATTTTTGATAGCCTATGCACATCCGCCAACCCGTAACAGTACAAGTTAGAATTAATTCATTATTTTCATTTGTGACCACCATTGCGTCGTCTTTCTTTGGAATGACTTGTACTGGGCTAACCTAAGTATTATCCGAGATCGGGTAGATGATTCTCGCATCTAAAAGTTTGATAACCTCGGCCTTAATGACTTCTTCCATATTCTGGTTGAGTCGTCGTTGAGGCTGGACTGTGTTGCGGGAATTATCTTCAAGGAAGATTTTGTGAGTGCAGAAGAGGGGTTAATCCCTTTGATATCCAAAATTTTCCGCGCAACTCGGATGATATGATAACGGGTAACTTAGAATTTTTTTCTAATAAAGATATTTTAGATGAGGGGGTTGCTTTAATTCTAAGAGAGGTGGTTCTTCATACAAAGTTTTGATTTTTAATTTTTCTAAGTGCAGTGGCTCGGGTGATGTAGGTCGAGAAATTTCTTCTAAACAGAAGAGCTCGACGAGCTCAGAATCGTTACTAGATGAGGAGACTAACTCGGGAAGTGAATAAAACTCATTCTCAAAACATTCTTTTAAGTAGAAACATGAATCGTCATTTTCTAAGGTATTTCGCATAGAGGGATTTATGTTAAATGTAACTTCATCATCTCTAACCCGTAGGAGGACCTTTCCATTACTAATGTTGATAATCGTACGGGAGGTGGCGAGGAGGCTGAGTATGAGGGGTACTTCGGCATCCTCTTCGATATCAAGAATGACAAAGTCCACCGGAAAGATGAACTTGTCAACCTTAACGAGCACGTCCTCCACTATCCCTACTGGATATTTTAATGATCGATCTGCAGGTTGGATACTCATTCGGGTGGGGCTAGTATTTCCTAAACCTAACTTTCTAAATAAAGATAAAGGCAAAAGGTTAATACTTGCTCCAAGATCAGCTAAGGCGTGTTTTACCAACGAATTGCCAAATAGACATGGGATGGAGAAGTCCTGGCTCATTTACTTTTGGGGGCAATTTGTTAAGTACAATCGCGGAGCATTCTGCATTAAGGGGAATATGCGAGATATCTTCAAGTTTAATTTTAATGGAGAGCAACTCCTTGAGATATTTCGCATATTTCGACATTTGAGAGATAGCCTCGCAGAAGGGAACATTTTTATGAATTTGTTTTAAAGTTTCTAAAAACTTTTTATAATTTTTCTCGGTGCGCTCATTCCTAAGATTAGACGGATACGAAATATTTGAACTAGAAACGTGCGGAGCTAAAGTAGCGGGCCAATTTGAAGATAAAATAGGAGGAGGAGAGATAAGTACCTTGGGTTCGTCCGTTTTTGAAGATACCTCCTTTTCACTACGGAGAGTAATCACATTTGTGCTTTCCCTTGGATTTAGTTCAGTATTTCCTGGTAGAGCTCCTTGCTGACCCTCGGAGAATATTTTTGCTAGCTGTCCCACTTGATTTTCTAAATTTTTGATCGATCTGGTGAGGTTCCGAATGTTCGATTCATTTATAGCAACATATTTTGCGAAGACCTCTTCAAGTGAAGAGCACTTTTGTTGTTGCAGTGGAAAACTGGGTGGATTATGATTAAAGGGGGATTTAGATTAAGAGGTTGATTAAGATTTAAAGGGCGCTGAGCATTTCCGTGGTTGCTCCATGAGAAATTTGGATGATTACTATAACCCGCATTGTAGGTGTTGTTATACGGAGCGGAGTTTGGGTTATAGGAAGGTCGAAGAGGATTTTCCATGTAATCAACTTGCTCTTTGATTATAACATAATTAGCCCAAGGAGGAGTGGCAGAGGAAGCAGACATATCCGCCATTTGCTTAGTTAAGGGCTCAACTTGTAAAGCAAAATTTGAAGTGGCATCAATTTCAAAAATACTAGCCGGCTTGTTAGGCCGCTCTCAGGTCATATCCATTGGTATGTGTTCATGGTCATCTCCTCGAAAAGCTCTTCAGTGGAATCCGGGGTCTTATTATTTAGCATGCTCCCAGCGACCGCATCAATCATTTGCCTTGTTTAGAAATTCAAGTCATTATAAGAAAATTGTACTTGTTGCCAAGTAGGAAGTGCGTGGTGAGAGCATCTACGCAAAAGCTCCTTTAAGCACTCCCATATATCATAGAGAGTCTCCGAGTCGATTTGCATAAATAAGGCAATATCCGTGCGCAATTTGGTGGTCTTTACAGGAGGGAAATACTTGGTAAGAAATTTTTCCGCCATCTCGGCCCATGTAGTGATGGACCCCTTAGGAAGGGAGCCCAACCACTGCTTGGCCTTTGACCACAAAGAAAAAGAAAAAAGACGTAATCGAATGATGCCATCCGTGACTCCATTGATTTCGAAAGTATCACAAATTTCGAGAAAATTAGAGATATGCGAGTTTGCATCTTCGTCCAGTAGGCCATCTAAGGTCACCGATTGTTGCACCATTTGTATGATGCTAGACGTGATCTCAAAGTTATTGTTCACCACTGTGAGGCGGACAATATATGATTGTTTGCCTTCCAAATTTGGCCACGCATAATGGAACATGGTCCATTACTGGGCTTCATTAGGATAGGGGGCATTAGGTGCCATATATTCTGTTGTAGTGCCCCCGATCGACTCTTCGAATGCTAAATGTGTATCCTGATCACGGGAATGGAGGCACTACAAAATGGTGCACTCGATCTCTGGATCAAAAGGAATATTCGAAGAGCTACCTCGGGTCATACACTAGAAAGAGATAAGGGGAGAGAAGAAAAAAAAAAGGAAAAGATAAAAGAGAGAGAATAATAAATAAAATGAAAGAAAGAGAAAAAATTAATTATTTTTTTTCTTTTTAGGCAGATTAAGTTAGTCTTGGACTTCCCAAGGTATAGCCCGTGAAAGGTTCTCACCGGTACTAGGAGGTATGCTGGGATGATAGCCCAAATGTCCCTTTTCAAGATTTAAATTACACCTTTAAGATTTATTTATTTTTGAAACTAAAAAATGAAAAAGAAAATGATAAAATTAATAGCTATCCTCTTTTCAAAATATCAACCCAAGTCCCCGGCAACGGCGCCAAAAACTTGCTTTATGTTGTGAACCCCACTATTGGATTTGACTCTAATCCGGGAGATTTACGTCATCCTCTCTCGAGGGGTGCGTGCAACTATCTTTACCCTTTAGTGATCGATTCATACTTTGAGCCTCTCGGCTAACTAAGTATGAAAACCTAAGTGAAAACCATATATCAAAAATATGGTCTCACTACTTTAAAAATCAAGGGTAAATCAAAAGTGTTTACGTAAATGCGAAAAGAGAGCTAAAAGATCATAACATGATTATATCATCCTCAGATCATCTCGATCGAGCACTAATGAGATTTTAGTTAATCATGGTGGAGGGGAAAAAGAAAGACATGAAATAAAATTGCATGAAAAATTAACTAAAGTAGAAAGAGAAATTAAGAAAAGCAAAGTTAAAATTGTATTGAAAACAAAAATAATTACAAGCTTAAGTGAAGATTACAACACTAGCAAAAGAGATATTACAAGCTTACTAGGAACTATTGCATGAAAGAAAACTAGAACATTACTTGAAAAGAAGAGAGAGAAAGAGAACATTGGGGGAAAACACTTGAAAACAACGACTACAGTAACTAGCACCACCTCCCCCACTTCAAAATTCTGAACCTTGGACTCAAGGAGGCCTCTGGAATTTATAGGAAAAAATTAAGTTACACGCCCTCGGTAAGGCCCGTGACCAAGGGCGTGTAATTACTGTTCTGCTCAGCTGGGACAGTGGCGTGGGGAATGCGTGACGGCGCCGCGAAAGTCAGAGGTTACACCCTCGTGACAAGAGGGTCACGGCCGTGTACATGGGCGGCTTCATTAAATGTAGCTGTGCTTGATTGGCGGCACGGTAGAAGTCAGTGATCACGCTGGTGAGTCACGGGCGTGACTTACAGGAACACGGGCATGACTTGGACAAATCTTCACAGAATTTGCACCTGGACACAGCAGCAGCTGGGAGTGACCTTTAAGTTAACACACCCTTGGTCACGGGTGTGACTTGCTGGAAATGAGCTCAAATCGCACGGCAGCAACACTGGACATGAATTAAAATTACACGCCCTTGGTCATGGGCATGACCGAGGGCGTGACATTCATTTTTAACCCAATTTCTCCAAAAAATCTGCCAATATAGAAATACGATAAATTAGATTTAAATTGTATAAAAGAACTATTTGTTAACTAAAATTGACATAAATAAGAAAAATTCATATTGAATAAATACTAAAATCTATACTAAAAATTCATATATAACTACTTATCAGTCAGCTATGACATGACCTGGTTTGTTGCAACAATAACAGACAATGTCAGTAGAAAACTAATTATTTTATTTAGGATCATACCTGTCCATTTTAGGATTGTGCTTTGGCCTGTCAGTATTGTTGTAGCTCTTCAATGAGCTGGAGGAGGTGGAGGAGGTGGAGGAGGAGGAGGAGGGTCTATTTTTCCACTGCCTCCTTTTGCTCTGCAGCTTTTTGAATTGCTTGGAGAACAAAGACAGTTCTCCATCATTGAGCTCAGACCCTGATGTGTTGGGTTCAGAGTCTTCAAATTCAGCAGGTCTTCTTGGAGGACTGGGATTCTCCACTCTGCTTCTTCTGGAGCTTTCAGCCTTGAAATCTACTATCTTTTCCTTGATGTGGGATCTGTTGCTCTCCTCCTCAGCTTTCCGTATATTTAGTTGCATCTCATGGGACAACAGCTTCTCATATAAGATTTGGGGTTCCATCCTGGGAAGATTCCTCGTCTCTCTTATAGCACAAATCTTGATGTTCCATTCATTATTTAGGGACCTAAGGAACTTGTCATTCAAGTCATAGTTGAGGAACTCTCTCCCGTATGTCCTCAGCCCATTCACTATCTTGAAGAATTTCTTGTAGCATTCAATAATGGAGTCCTTATCTTGCCTGAAGGTCTCATACTCTTAATTCAGAAGTGATTCTGTGTCATCTCTCACTTCTTTTGTGCCTTCAATGTATATTATCAGAGAGTCCTACATTTCTTTGGTTGTCTTACAGTGAACCAAGTTTTGGAAAGTAGAATCATCAATTGTACTGACAATTATATTTTTGCTCTCTTATCCATGGTTACCAGTATAATATCATCTTTGTCCATTTATGTATATTTCTTGGGACCTTCTTGGTTGGGTCAATGGTGGAGGTTGTGGTTGGCACAAATGGGCCCTCTTTAATAGTGATAAATATTCTTGGGTAAGATACTTTCATGAAGAGCTTGACCCTCTCCTTCCACATGGCAAAATTTTCTTTGTTGCAAATGGGCAGCTTCATGGAGCTCAACTCTTTGTGGTCCTCTCTATGGGCCATGGTGATTAGACTGAATCTCTTGGGCAGATCTTGTTCAAGTTGTTATGCCTTTTTGAATAACCTAACTCTGATACCACTTGTGAGTTTAGGGTTGTCTGCACACCTAGAGGGGGTGAATAGGTGTTTATGGTTTGTATAGTTATTTTTGGAATTAAAATAAATCACAGCACATTCAAACACACAGCACATTCAAACACACAGCACAAGCACACTACAATTTATAGTGGTTCCCCAAGACAATGTGTCACTGGATAGTCCATTGTCCCCCTTCACCTATCTAGCAGTGTGCTAGCCTCAACAATCTCCTTCAAATACTCAGATCATCAGATCTTATAGTTTAGAGTCAAGGACTCCTACCTCAGGAACCTTCCTTGTTTTCTACCTCAGATCCTTAGATCTTGCAGCTCAGATTCAAGGACTCCTACCTGAGGAACACACATTGTTCCCTACCTTAGATCATCATATCTTACAGCTTAGAGTCAAGGACTCCTACCTCAGGAACACACCTTGTTCCCTACCTTGGATCTTACAGCTCAGATTCTCCATTAGAATCCTACCTCAGGTTCCAACTGAACCTTACACTCAGGTCACAAAGGACCTTACACTCATATTTCCTCAGAAATCCTATAGAAGAAAGGATAATTTGTTACAGAAGTTCTTTAAACTCAAATAATTTATCTTGAATAGATTGAGTCTTCTTAAAGACGGTTAAGGAAGTGTCTTCTTCTGAAATCTTCTTGTAGAGGTCTTTGATAAGATTTTCTTCAGTGAATGTTTCCTCTACTCTGTTGAAGATTCTTTTTCTTGCTGAGAGATGATTGAACTTTAAAATCAGCTGGATGAATCGACTTTTCTTCTGGAGAATCAAGTGATTAGCTTCAAAGTATATCTTCTTCAATCTTGGACATTTTGATTGAATAGCAAGATGACGGTGGAAAGCTCAAACATATTTTCGTCGATTAAGGTAGCAGTTCATGACGTCTTCCTTTTATAAGACCAAGATCCTTATTGGTTGAATCTCGGACTAACTTTATGTCAGAAATCTCTTTCCTTAAAGGACAAGTCTGATTGGCCCAATCTGTGGTGGCATTAAATGAGATAACGCAAAAGTTGTGCTTTAATTTGAATATAGGCCTGTCGCGCGATTCGACTAAATATCTGCTCGAATTCCTTCTTCACATTTCATCATAGTCAAATCAAACACATATGGTTGAATCATCTTGTCTCTTCTACACGATCGTGTAGATGATCTAAATGATTTTGCACTTAATAGTTTTATGAATTCTTATCATCTACACAAATCATCTTGATTCATCTGCATGAACGACTTGACGTCTAGTCGAATTTGAACACTCTTTGCATTTTGAGTTCATCAGCCTGAATCATCATGATAGTTCTGCACGATCATTTTGATGTCTCGTCGATATGAATCTTCTAGTTGATAAAGACTTCATGAATGTCTGCAGATCATCCAGTTTGTTGAAAAACTTGAGGTCCGAAAATGAAGTAAAATGCGGAACACTTCACAAAACTTTCCACAAGTATAACAACACAATGACAATGGGAAGATCGAATAGTGCTTTGGTATTAACTATCTCTTTACAATGCGAGGTACACATGGCGAGACATGATTCATAAGAATCACAGAGGAGAGAAGCACAAACACAAAAGTAAACAAGCTGCTGACGACCTAACGACTTGAGACCACCAGACCGCGCGAATAGACAAGCCAGACGGGAAGCCCCTAAGACCGCGCGAACAGAGCACAAGTCGCACCTGCCAGACCGCAACCACAGACCGCCCGACCTGATGATTTATTCAACTGCTAAAAAAACAACCAGTTCGCACTCCTTGATCGCCCAGACTGCACTGTCTTGATCACAGAAGAACCCGCGAACACTTGCCAACGAAAACTGCTTCCTGATGCAGACCGCAACTCAAGATCGCCTGGCCACTTAAGACCTCCTGATCAACTGACTTCGCTGCATAGTCCAAGAACACCTAAACACAGTCCTCCCGGACTGGTTTATTCAAAGCTGGAAGAAAAGAGAAAAGCTGATCGCGTGCTGCTAGTCGCTAACCTGCGAACAAACAAACCGGTCAGTCAAAATCTCAGACCGCACGACCTCAGAATGAGACCGGCACAATCAAGCCAACTTTGGTTCTTACAGTTCTTCGTTATTAATGACGGGCCCTGCACCCTTATTTATAGGCGAGCAGACGGATGTCGTCACCGCACAAACCGGATTACAATAACCGCCCATCAAATCGACAGCGGTCTCACAAGACAGACCTCCCGAGCTCAGCAATGCTAACAGCTCCCTTATTTAAACCATACGGTTATGTACAAACCACCCGGTTACCGCGGTCTCCGAAAATAGACCGCCCGGTCTTATTGCCAAAAGCAAAGAACTTCTTCAGTAACCCAGACCGACTAGAACAAAATGTCAGACCGCCCGGTCACTGCAAGAAGGCAGACCTACTTGAACATCTGGCCGACTTGAACAAGTCGCCAGAACAACCCATGTGAGATGCTTGGATAAACATGGGATCTCTCAGATCAGACCGCCCAGATCAGATCGACTGAGATAGAACTGGACAGATCACTAGCGCAGACTGTGCGGTCTCTGCGGTCTCCAACCTGCAGACCGCCCAGCACCATTCCACTTCCACTACAAAAATTTAACACTCCCCCTTGAAGTGGGAAGTGGAAGTCAGCCCAAGCAAACTCCGCAGTCGACCAAATGGTCCCTTCGACAGTGGCTTAGTAAATATGTCAGCAACATTCTCCATGCTCTGCACATGCTCCACAGTTAGAGATCCCTCCAACACCTTCTCACGAATGAAATGGTGATGAATCTTTATGTGCTTCGTACGCGCATGACAAACTAGATTGTTCACCAGTTTGAGAGCACTCTCATTGTCACCACGTAGTAGAGTAGGACCTTGCACCTCCCTATGAATGTCCTTCACAAGCCTCCTAATCCAGATGGCTTCCTGAGCCGCCAAAGCCGAAGCTTTGCACTCCGCCTCTGTGGTAGAGACAGACACAGAATCCTGCTTCTTGCTGCACCATGATATAGCTGTAGAGCCTATCATAAAGACATATCCAGACGTCGATCTCTGATCATCCAAATCTCCTCCATAATCAGCATTCATGTACCCGTGCAAACAAAATCCTGAATATCTCCCGTAAAAGAGACCCAAATCCGAGGTGGATTTGACATACTTCAAGATACTCCTAGCCGCCACAAGATGAGGTTTCCGAGGCTCTGCCATAAACCGACTCACCCTGCCAACTGCATAAGCAATATCTGGCCTCGTGATCGTCAAGTATATCAGACTTCCAACCAAAGCCCGGAACACCAAAGGATCGGTAAGAACCTTCCCTTCATCTCGTCGAAGATGAACTCCAACCTCCAGTGGAGTAGAGCTGCTCTTCCCCCCTTCCATGTCGAACCTCTTCACTATTCGATTCGCATAGCCCTTTTGGGAAACGAGCATACCGCTCTCTTTCCTCTCCACTTCGAGCCCAAGGAAATGGTGGAGCTCACCCAAATCCTTCATCTCAAATCTGATAGCTAGCTCAGCACGAAGCCTAGCTACCTCCACTTCAGAATTCCCCATAACGATCATATCGTCAACGTACAGCAGCACCAATACCTGAATCTCCCCTGTCTTCTTTACGAATAAGCTTGAATCTGAATCAGAAGCAAAGTATCCGAAGAACTGGAGGTATTTTGCGATCTTCCCGTACCACGCTCGAGGAGCTTGCTTCAAGCCGTAAAGAGCCTTCTTGAGCTTGCAAACATATCTTGGGGGCTCTTCGGATGCATAACTAGGTGGTTAATCCATGAAGATAACCTTGTCAATGTCGCCATATAATAAAGCGTTCTTCACGTTGAGTTGCCAAATCTACCACCCTTGGCACGCTGCCAATGCGATCACCACCCGGACTGAAGTCATCTTGGCAACGGGACTATACGTTTCTTCATAATCCTCCCCATACTTCTGAGAGAAGCCTTGAGCTACATGGCGAGCCTTGTATCGCTCAATACTTCCATCAGCCTTCTTTTTCAGTTTGAAAACCCACTTGCAAGTCACCGGAGTAACTCTTTCGACCTTAGGCACCAAGTCCCAAGTCTCATTTTTCCTGAGGGAAGCCATCTCTTCATCCATGGCTCCTTCCTACTCCTTGACTCCAACGACATTTTCATAACAAGATGGCTCTCTCTCATCCAGAGGACCTGCGAAGAAACATGAGACAAAGCTCACCAAATTTTCGCCCGTATACCGATCAGGTGGAATAATGGTCCTCTTGGACCTCCTCAGAGCTTGACTCTGAACCACCTCTTCAACTGCAGCTTCTGGACTAGCTCTCCTTTCAGGTAGACATGGAGCATCGCTCCCCTTGCTTCCAGAACCTGGAGCACCTGACCCAGAGCTAGAAATACCTGGAGCACCTGGAGAAACAGGCAACTCCACCAGAACTTCCTTTGCAGCTATCTATGGTCCACCATCTACCCTACTTCCTTGTAACTCTATAGAAAAGCTACCTTGGTATGACGTCAGCTCGTCAAATACCACATCCCTAGAGACCACTGATGCGTGTCGGCAAGTGCACCGGTCGCTGTCAAGTAATAATTGTGGAGAATAAATTCCCCGGATGTCGGTCTCTTGAGGAATGCAGGATGGGTGAACGAATCGCGCAGTGATGATTGTTACACAAGCGTTCAACAAACACAAAGAGGGGTTTTAGGTTGGTTTTCCTAATCTTAGCAATAACAAAAGAAATGCGGGTCGAAAACACCGCTTCGCAAAGTGAGGTGGATGCAACGGCCGCGATGCCGTGCTTCGTGAGGCGGATGAAGTGAGCTCGAGTGCGAGAGGGTGAGGGTCGCAAACACCTCTTCACAACCGCCGTTAGCTCTTGCTAACGCGGGTCAAACACCTTGCGTGCGGGCGCGAGTGAGTGAATGAGAACGGAGTGAATCACAACCAAACCATGAAGAATAACAAAGAGACATTCATTTAAACAAATAACATCTCAATATTCGAGTTTTACACGGTTCAAAGAGTACAACGAGGAAAGAGGAAAGGAATAACCGATGGTGAAGACTAGCGGCCATTCACGGCCGGAATGGTAGGTTGTCGGGCTACCTCCGGACTCGGACGGACAATGCTTCCGGCGTAGAGAGCTGTCACGATCTCCCTACGTGCTCCGTCGTCTTTGACTTTAGGTTTCTTCTTCTTCTCACCGAGCGGAATGAAAGACTGCTTGCTTGGAGGCTTACGGACGATGGAGAACACTCACGGACAATGGAGGAAGTCTTAGAATGGATGGAGGAGGCTTCCCTTTGCGTAGGAGATGAAGTGGAGGCTTCCCACGGTGGAGATCGGCGGCGTACGGAACAGGAATCCCGCTCCCGGCATGAACGATCCGCCCTAAAATCGCAACAGGCGTTTAAATAGGCGCTGGATTAAATACTGCGCACGATCATTGGCGCACGACCAGTGGTCGTGCGCACTGGAATTCGGCGATCGTGCGCACTGCCTGGGTGGAACCTGCAAGATACGAAATTATAAAATAAAATGTTCGCACGACCAGTGGCGCACGACCGGTGGTTGTGCGCACTGGAGTTGATGGTCGTGCGCACTACCGCAAACAGAACTCATAAATTAAATGGTAAGTGAGCACGAGCAGTGGCGCACGACCGGTGGTCTTGCGCACTGTCGTTGATGGTCGTGCGCACTGCACCAAACAGAACTCGTGAAAAAGGGTTAAGTGCACACGATCAGTGCACACGATCAGTGGCGCACGAACCAGTGGTTTGAGTGTGCACCCCCTTCTTCCTTGTCTTCGTGCTGCCAACACACCTCACTGTCATCCAACTCCACAACGTTCTGACCATCGAATTCTTCAAGCGCCTCTGCTGGTTCGCACTCCGAGATTTCAAAGAGTTGCGACGGGCTGTGAACATTGAAAGATATAGCATCCTCCCCCAGTCTTAGTGTGAGCTCCCCCTGCTCCACATTAATAATAGCACGAGCAGTAGCGAGAAAGGGCCGCCCCAAGATAATGGGTACATTTGAATCGACCTTCATGTCGAGGATGATAAAATCAGCTGGAAAAGCGAGACCGTTTACAACTATTGTGAGGTCCTCGACAATTCCTGACGGCTTCTTGATCGACCGATCAGCTAGCTGCAGCATTACCTGCGTTGGCTTCAAGATCCCAGCACCAAGTTCACGAAAGATAGAGAGCGGCATCAAGTTGATTGATGCCCCCAAATCACAGAGTGCCTGGCTGAAACGGTGATGGCCGATCCTGCAGGGAATCGTAAAGCTGCCCGGATCCTTGCACTTTGTGGGCAAATTGGAAATGATGGCGGAGCACTCCTCGGTGAGGTCGATAGTTTTGAGACCCTCCAACTGCTTCCGCTTCGAGATCAAATCTTTCAAAAACTTGGAGTAACCTGGCATTTGAGAGATAGCTTCAATCAGTGGTATGCTCACTTGCACTCCCTTCATTATTTCCAAGAATCTGCGGAATTGCTTCTCGGATTTCTCGTTTCGCAGCCTGTGGGGGAATGGGGGGTGAACAGCACTTTTCGAGGTTTGTGCCTCGCTCACGGGATGCGGCTCAATATGACTCTGAGTTAGCTTCTCAGAAGTGTCTTCATTAAGCTTGTCAGTGGAACACGCAAGTGGTTCCTGTCGAGGAGGATTGTCTACACTTCTCCCACTTCTCAATTGCATGGTGTTCACTGACTCAGGAGGCTGACTTGCAAGCCCAGAAACGACATCGGACAGCGTCCCTATAGTAGATCGAAGCTGTTGGATTGCGGCAGATTGGTCATTCATTTTGTTTAATACCCCGACCACCAAAGTTGCTAACTGTTCTGGTTGCTCTGGCGGCATAAAATCCGCTGCTCCTTTGGATGTCACGGCATTAACTACAGCAGTGCTTGGGGAGCGAATAACATGACTCCAGTGCTGACTGGTGTGAACAATATTCACGACCACTTCCCACGCGTCCTTCCCTGATTTATTAAACAGGGCCCCTCCAGCTGCCATATCAAAAAGTAGACGGAATTTATCCAGCACTCCGAAATAAAAAATCTGAATTAAGAAAGCCTCTGAAAGATCTTCACGGTAGCATCCCCTATGCAAGGATTGGAAACGCTCCCAAGCATCAACTAACGTCTCCTCCTTCCCTTGTCCAAAGGTTACGAGTTCCCTGTACTTGTCCAGGGCTTGGGTACGACGTTGAAACTCTTGAAAAAATCTCCCCTCGAGTTGTTTCCATGTGGTCACCTCTCTTTTCCGAATATCCCAATACCAGCTTTTGGCTTTTTTATGCAAGGAGAATGAGAATGCCAAAATCTTTTGTAGGTCGTTTTCAATTCCATTGAATACACATGTGTAATAGATTTCTAAAAAGTCCTGCATGTGTTGCACCGCGTCTTCATGCTCATCCCCGCTGAACTTGCAGTTCCCTGACATGTACTCAATGACGTCGGCGGAGATCCCGAAGTCATGATTGTTCCTTTCTGCTTGATCCCTTAAATCATCCAAGCTTCCCTGATAGATGCATTCCTGAATGGAGGTCATGCTACGAATACTAGCAAACAAAACGATTAGCGAATGATGGAAAAGGCGAAAGTAATCAGAAGCGCGTATCGACAAGAAACGGAGATACCAGAGGTGAACAAAAGAAGTGAAAGAAAAGAAAATTCTCGTGCAACAAATCTTCACGCAGACAAATTCATCACGTCTGCATTCCCCGGCAACGGCGCCAAAAACTTGATGCGTGTCGGCAAGTGCACCGGTCGCTGTCAAGTAATAATTGTGGAGAATAAATTCCCCGGATGTCGGTCTCTTGAGGAATGCAGGATGGGTGAACGAATCGCGCAGTGATGATTGTTACACAAGCGTTCAACAAACACAAAGAGGGGTTTTAGGTTGGTTTTCCTAATCTTAGCAATAACAAAAGAAATGCGGGTCGAAAACACCGCTTCGCAAAGTGAGGTGGATGCAACGGCCGCGATGCCGTGCTTCGTGAGGCGGATGAAGTGAGCTCGAGTGCGAGAGGGTGAGGGTCGCAAACACCTCTTCACAACCGCCGTTAGCTCTTGCTAACGCGGGTCAAACACCTTGCGTGCGGGCGCGAGTGAGTGAATGAGAACGGAGTGAATCACAACCAAACCATGAAGAATAACAAAGAGACATTCATTTAAACAAATAACATCTCAATATTCGAGTTTTACACGGTTCAAAGAGTACAACGAGGAAAGAGGAAAGGAATAACCGATGGTGAAGACTAGCGGCCGTTCACGGCCGGAATGGTAGGTTGTCGGGCTACCTCCGGACTCGGACGGACAATGCTTCCGGCGTAGAGAGCTGTCACGATCTCCCTACGTGCTCCGTCGTCTTCGACTTTAGGTTTCTTCTTCTTCTCACCGAGCGGAATGAAAGACTGCTTGCTTGGAGGCTTACGGACGATGGAGAACACTCACGGACAATGGAGGAAGTCTTAGAATGGATGGAGGAGGCTTCCCTTTGCGTAGGAGATGAAGTGGAGGCTTCCCACGGTGGAGATCGGCGGCGTACGGAACAGGAATCCCGCTCCCGGCATGAACGATCCGCCCTAAAATCGCAACAGGCGTTTAAATAGGCGCTGGATTAAATACTGCGCACGATCATTGGCGCACGACCAGTGGTCGTGCGCACTGGAATTCGGCGATCGTGCGCACTGCCTGGGTGGAACCTGCAAGATACAAAATTATAAAATAAAATGTTCGCACGACCAGTGGCGCACGACCGGTGGTCGTGCGCACTGGAGTTGATGGTCGTGCGCACTACCGCAAACAGAACTCAGAAATTAAATGGTAAGTGCGCACGAGCAGTGGCGCATGACCGGTGGTCGTGCGCACTGTCGTTGATGGTCGTGCGCACTGCACCAAACAGAACTCGTGAAAAAGGGTTAAGTGCACACGATCAGTGGCGCACGACCAGTGGTCGTGCGCAATAGAACCGGTGATCGTGCGCAGTGTTCCTATGCAGAATTGCACCGGGAACACTTGCACGACTCCTATTCCCGCACAACCACAGATCTAGCCACTGAAAGTGGCACTTATCAGCACAAGAATATACTAAAGACAATAAATACGAAAATCACACCAAAGTGGGCCAAGATGTGCACCTAGCATGGATTATCAAATATAAACTATAACAAGGCTATAGTGCGTAGAATTGACTAAATAACGGCCCGGATGAGTCCAAAAAATGTGTATATGATCAGGACTCATCAACCACATATCTCCGTGTCTCGGGATCCATGCATCTCCACCCTTTCTTTCGGTCATCATAACCGACGAAGACTAGTTTTCTTGCCTTTGCATCTAGCTTCATTCGAAGGGCATCCGGAACATGCACATAGCAGGTAGAACCAAACACTCGAAAGTTTTCCACGCTTGGCTTCTCCTTGAGCATCAACTCATGAGGGGTTTTCATGTTGATGGGGCTGAGAGGCATCCGGTTGATAACATAGGCCGCACAAGACATTCCCTCTGCCCAGAAGAACTTTGGGATACTCTTGGCATGTAGCCAACATTTGCATGTCTCCGTCAGATGACGAATCTTCCTCTCTGCAACTCCATTCTGTTGTGGAGTGTGAGCACAATAAATCTCCCTTTGGATGTCATGCTTTCTGCAGAAGTTAAAGAACGCCTTGGAGGTGAACTCCCCTCCGTTGTCAGTTCTGAACCTCTTTACCCGCAGGTTAAGCTGACCTTCCACCAGCTCCTTGAACTCTACAAACCTCTCGAACACCTCCGACTTCTCTTTCAAAAAATATACCCAAGTATATCTGGTGAATTCATCAACCAAAATCAGCATATACCTGCAACCTCCAAGACTGGCAGTGTTGGTAGGTCCATACAGATCACCATGTATACACTCCAATGGTCTTTTACATCTGCTTTGTGATTTGTCAAATGGAAGACGTTGAGCCTTACCAAATTGACAACCTGCACAAACGTGACCATCTCTGAAAGATGACAAGCTAGGCAGACCTTTCACCAGGCCTCTTCCCGCCATAGCCTTCAACTTATCCATCCCAACATGCCCAAGTCTTTCGTGCCAGATAGCAGCGCTGTCGTTATCCCTCATCTTATCAACATAAGAACTTTTTGAAAGAACAAACAAGTCCTTCACCCATCTCCCTATATGAGTGACCTCAGCTTTCACAGCTGAAACATTTTGGATAAATTTCACTTCTATTGGACCGAACAGAGCGTGCTTGTCAGCATCCACCGTATTGGTCACCGAGAAGAGGTTCTTCTTCATCCCCGGAACATGATAGACACTCTTCAATGTAAGAGTACCTCTATCATCGTTCAAAGAAATCACACCCTCCTTCTCTACTGCATATATAGTGTCATCAACTGTAATTATAGCGTCATTACCTGTATATACCTGCAATGCGGAGAACTTCGACTCATCCCCCGTGAGGTGATGACCACACCCAGAGTACACTATCCAATCATCCCGATAGTTGATGGAAGTCATAGCCCGAACACACGTGCCCGTCATGAATGCACCTCCACCACCCCAACTACCTTCAGCATTGGAACCAGCCTCCTCCTTTCCTGCAGCATGCCCTGGCTGAAGATTAACTTGGCAGTCTCGCTCGAAGTGACCAAGCTTGTTGCACCTGAAGCATCTAGGTCCTTCCTTCTTTTTCCCATCATGCTTAGGAGCATAGCTCCTCTCCTGCTGATATAAAGTAGACGGACCATCATCTCCAGATGTCTTCTTCTTCTTGTCCCAACTCTTCTTCTTGCCAGAAAAGAGAACCTCACCTTCTCCCCCAGAGACAGACATCCCAGCCATTTGCTTAGCCAAACTTTCTTGCGAAACAAGTAAGTTCTCCAGCTCCAACAACGAAGGTTGATTGGCCTAGCCTTGAACAGAAGTAACAAAGGCCACATACTCCCTCCGCAAGCCGCGGATTATGTGCCTCTTCAGCTTAGCATCTGAGATAGGCTCATCCGGGTCCAAGGCCGATATCTCAGCGTTGTTGGATCTTGAGGCGCCCTTAGAGGGGGGTGAATAAGGGTTTTAAAAACTTTAAACTTTAGCAGAAAAGCTTTTGATATTTTGGTTGCAGTTAAATCAAGAGTAAAGAGATAATGAAATTAGAAATAAAATCAATTTTATTAAACAAGAAAAGACATGATTATCATTTATAAAATTGATTACAAAATCTGATTTCAATGACGCTAGAAATCGAAGCGAATAATATGAAAAACCTTTTCGTTTTCTATACCGTTCGTATCCCCACAAACCAGTTGGATTTAGCCGATCTCGCCCCAGATACGGCCTCAAGCCGCTCTAGCCAATCTATCACCAGAAAGGCCTCGAGCACCCCCTAGATCCACTCCCTAGACCCAGTCGCCGTGTGGCGAATTCCAACCTAAGTCCTACCTAGACCTAGTCGTCGTGTGGCGAATTCCCCCTAGTCCCCGCAAGGCCCTAGTCGTTGTGTGGTGAGTTCCTCTACCGAACAAAAGATATAAAGGTTACAATTTGAAAGTAAAACAAAACTCAAACTAAAGACTCCCTCAAAAGTAGAACTTGATGTCGATGTAGATGCAATCGTATTGGTCTTCAAGTTCTTTGCGTTCATGAACGTTGATGGAGTACTTCGGGCTGCTTGAAGAAGGCTCTCACGAGTGCTCTGAAAATATGGCTCCAATCCCTTCTGTATCAGCAAGCAACAATGGAGGAGGTGCGCATCGTTTATAGATTCAGCCACTACCGCCTGCGGTAGTACTACCTCCCCACGGTATCCAAATGAGGCAATGAAGCACACGGATTGTGGTAGTTTAGGCAACGTTTTGAGCACCAAACACTAGCGCGTCGTGGTACCGCTAATGCCCCGCGTTAGCGAGATTTCCTTCCTTCAGCCGCAATCTTCTTCCAAATCTGCTCCTCAATCTGCAGACGGGTTTTTTCCAAAATCTACCGCCGGGCATTAGACCTAACGCGCCGCGATAGTGCATGCCAAACATAGCGACCCGTCGACATTCCTTTTTCTCTACTGTTTCCTTTCTGTCAATAGTTTCCATATATGATAACGCCAGCGTTAGTGCTAACGCTCTGCGGTAGAGCATATTTCTTTTCGTCAGGCGCATCTTTGTCGAACCGGCCTTATATTTCGTCGATCGAATTTTCGTCGAACGGGATTCATCTTTCGTCGAACGCAGTGATAAGCATTTCATCGAGCGCAGCTTTCCTTTCATCGAACACATTTCTTCGAATGCCATCTTCGTCGAATGTCGCTTTCATTTCGTCGAACGGACACTAGCGCCAGCGTTAGTGCTAATGCGCCGCGGTAAAGCATATATTTCGTCGAGCGCCGTGGTAGAGTATGCAGATCGTCGAACGGAGCTTCCATTTTGTCGAACGCTAATTCGTCGAATAGAGCTTTCATTTCGTCGAACGCCAGTTTCGTCGAACAGAGCTTTCATTTCGTCAGACCGCTAACGCCAGCGGTAGAGTTAACGCATCGTGGTATCAATAGAGAATCATCCTGATGATGCTTCGATGTCTTTCTTTTTCACACTCCTTTGGGGATTGAATGTTGAAGATCATGCGCATTATAAACACAATGCAAGTATGATCAAATACAATAGGATTTGTTATTGTCAAACCAAGAGATGCGGAAAGCATGTTCCAACAAACTCCCCCTTTTGATAATAACAAATCCCCTTAGAAAGAAATAATTCAATTGATATGAATTTGTGTTTATAATAGAGATAAGCATGAAATTTAAGACATGTGCATATGCTCCCCCTAAATGAATGCTCCCCCTACACCAAAACTTCCTATGAACTTGACTTCCCCAATACATGTTAATTTCTTTCAAATTTATTCTCCCCCTTTTGGTATTATCAAAAGAGGGTGGAGAGAGAGTCACACGTTAATTTGTGCAATAAATGTGTAGAGAGGGAATGATCATGATAAAGAGTTAAACGCTTAGAAAAACAGACAATATATAGGAGAGAGAAAGAAAGAAATGTGAATAATTTGTCATAAAGAAACCACTTGTTGGGAAAAATGTATTCATGATCGAGCGAACAAGTAGAAAAGAGGTGGAAAGCATGACGAAATAAATTTTTGAAGAGAACATCTATATAAGAATTGATAGGCATAGTAGATGATTAAGAATTTTAGATATATCAAAATAGATGTTGTAGTATTTTAAGAACACAAAATAAGATCAGTTGTAACATAGCCATATACTAGATTTGAAAGGTATGCAATATAGAGTTCTCATGGCGTAGCGGAAAAAAAATGTAAGCATGATACAAGATATCAAGTCAGGATGGAAGAATTCAATGTTCTAAAATGAGAAAACAAGTACACTTATACATTGTATTGATCATGCAAGGCTATCTAGTGTATTTACTTAAGAATTTAGAGAATACATGTAGATATGCAATAGACTCCAATTCTCATGAGTTGAAGGCTTGCAAGTGATAATGATGTGTACAAAATAGTGTTTTTGATAAAAGTATACATATGAGTTATTCAAAACACATGACATGAATAATGGAATAAACACAATATTATTGAACAAGCGTTTTTAGAGTTACCTCTTCCCACAAAGCTATATAAATATTTCAATGCACATAGAAAAAAATAGTGCAACTACCAAGGTGCTCTGCACACACAATGCTTATTAAGACTTATCAGGTTGCAAAGTAGTCTTGGGGAATCACAATTATTATTTTAAATTTTGTTTATTTGTGATTCGGTGTACAAGAAGAAGTAGTGTAAAAGGAAACATGTTTGCTACAAGGCACTTTACAATTCTCTCCAAGGTGCTCAACCTCACAATGTTTATTAAGACTTATCAGGAGGGTGAGTAGTGTTTTGTGGAGTTATCTTTGTCAAATATTCATTTGAATTTTTGCTTAACGACAAAGGTCTCCGAATTCACTTGTATGTGCAAACAAAAGATTTTTGAAAAGACACTTCTTCAACAAAATAGGTGCATGAAAAAGATTTTAACATGTGGTGAAGGTAAAACTAAGCATGCCTAACAATAATATGAAGTTGTTACACTTACACTACACAATCATGTAAGAGAAGATTAAATTCATATGTAGTTAATCAAAAAGTGTGAGTGAAAACAAAATCATTAGCAAAAATAAGCCATTTACTCATACATAGAGACATGTTATGCAATACTACACATTATTTCTATAATCAATTTCAAAGCACGCATGAGATAATGATCAAGGCATGATACAAAAACAATGTAATTAAGATAATTGAAATAGAGAATGAAACATCATATTCTAAACTTGGCAAGATAAACCATATCATCCTTGAAAAATTGAGAGTTACATCATTTTTTATAAATTTTAAGTTTTTCAAAACCAAAAATAAAACAAATAAAAAGCATGTTTTTGTTGTTTTAACTGGTTTTTCAATTTTTTAGTTTGTTTTGATATATAGAAAAAAAACAAAGCATGTTTTGGGTTTGAATTTTGATTTGTTTTACAGTTTTTTTTTAGAATTTTTAAAAAGAAAATAACACAAAATGCATAAAGATAAATAAGAAGAAAGCAGCAAAAAGAAAGACAAAAAGAACGCTACCGCTAGGTGATAGAGTTAATGCGTCGCGGTAGCTGGCATGAAATAAAAGGGTTTGACCCGGTCAGATCTCATTTGGTCAAGGGTTTTGGATCTCATTTTTTTCTTTCGACTTCCGCCGGCGATAGAAGTAGGTAAGGTTTTTCTTTTGTTGTTTTACTTTCTTTTATGGTTCATTTTAGTGATTCAAGCTAGGATCTAGTGGATTTGAAGGAATTTCATGGCGGTGTGGTCATAGGAGGATATTTGACAACTTTTTCAAGTTATTTTGGTAGATCTATGAGTTATTGTTTGAGTATTCATGTTAGATTAGTTGAAATAACTTAGATCTGGAATTTTTGAGCCTTTTCGAAATGATTTTGGAGAATTTTTTTTTTTTGGTGGATTCGAAGGAGGAAGACGAACAGTAGTTTCGTCAGTTACTGCGCGGCAGTAGAATCTACCGCGCCTCGGTAACTCTCCTGTACCGATTTTCATGTAATCTCCTGTCCAGATTTTAATGTTTTTCCTTCAATTTGATTTTGGTTCAGATTTGATAATGGCTTCCTCCAGTCGTCACGCTCGACGATCAAACGTAGATCGGAATCAAGAGGGTGGAGCTATATTTCCCGGTATTGAGGATGCTACCATCGGAGTGGCAATGACGGTGGGGGTAGAATTACCCGTTCATACACATATATATGAATATTTAGCTGATGCAGGTGTTCTCTCAGTGATCATAGATGATAACTTTTCTTCAGTTTTAGTAAGGGAATTTTATATGAGATTGGAGGATCCGGCTCAGACTGATCTCCAAGGAGGGGTACATTCCTATTTTCAAGGTCATGAGGTAGTAATAACTCATGAAGATTTATCTCAGGAGTTTGGCCTTGAGTCGAGTAGTAATTTCTTGGATATTGTAGAGAGGTTTCGAACACTCCGTAACTGGACTCGAATAAATAAAGTGTTGCATGGTCAAGAAGGTGTGGGGGATTTGATGTCATTGGTTACAACAGTAACTCCTGATGCATACATTATCCAAGAGATCCTACGACGTACAATCATGATAAAGGGGGGAGATACAAGGATGATCACATCTCAATTGAGTTTGGTCACCTATCATATTTTAGAAAAACTTCAGTTTGATATGGCAGATCTCCTACTATCAATGATCCGATATACATATAAATTGAAAGATCCACGGCAACAGCGATTGAATACTCTTCCATTGGGAGGAATAATTCAACGAATTGTATTCAAGAAATGTCGGTCTCTCAATAAGGAGGTTTATCATCTTGATTGTCGTCCAGCCAGATTATCTACCCTATCTATTCATCTTCCACGTCAAGAGCGAGCTCCATCTCCACAACCTCCAGTTCGATGAGGTGTGTCAGTGAGAGAGACCCAGAGAGAACTACAGGAGCTAGCGCAGCAGGGAGCGGATATCAATAGGAAGGTGACAAGAATGTCGAAAAAGATTTCTGGAATCGAGAAGATGGTACGGAAGATAATGGTGGCACTTAAATTAACTCCATCACCGCCTAGAGAGGAGAGTCCAGAAGAGGAGCAGCCACGACGATCGGTACGTCGGAGACGTCGTGGAGGTGATGAAGGGGAGAGCAGCAGTATGGGGGCTGGAGAATAGGAGAATGAATTTTATTTTCATTTTTGTAATTAATGCAGGGTTTTCTGGGACAGCAAAACAGACTGTTGTTACTACTGTGTGGCGCTAGTTCTAGTGTTGGCGTTAGTATCAACATACTATCTGGGTTTATCTTTTTTTTTCTTTAAGTTTGGACTAAATTCTGGCTTTGTTTAAGTGTTCTTTTATGCTTATCTTGCTGAAATAGTTTAAGTATCTCCTGCATGGTTATGAAATTTTTTACATCATAGTTTGATAATTATTCTTATTTGTCTTGGAATTATCATAGCTATTTCAATTTAGTATTAATGAATTTTGATTTAATAGAAAAATGTCACAAGTTATATAAAGTGTTTTTATCATGATGGCTCAAAGAAACAAGAGAACAAAAACAAAAAAGAAAATAAAGTACATCATGAAGTATTGATAGTTCATTTTTAATTGATTTCTACTTCATGCAAATGATAGGATACTATTGAATGAGAGATTTAGGTATCCAAAGAGGACCGGGTGTGATGGTTCCTTTGGGTACCCAAATACAACGTGTTTGCTTTTGGGGAGATATGATTGAATGGGCCCTTTTGATTTGAGTTTGTGTTTCATCTTTAACTTTTGGCTGTCATTCAAATCTTGGTTTAATATTATTTTTAGTTTTCAAATTTCCATAATCATTTACTTGAATATTAGGATCAAAATGATTTTTGAATTTATATTTGAAGGAAATTTGTTTGCATTTAAGTTTAGGTTGGGAGAACGATGATGTTGTAAATGATAATGATTTGAAATTTCATTTTCAAGCGTTTGATATTTTTCATTTCCTTTGTTAGGCTTAGACATATTATGAAAATTCATATTTAATTTGCTTTTGGAATTTGCTTGATATTATGAATTTTTATTTATAAATTTAATAAGCAAGTTGATTTTTGTTTTTAATTCATCATTCTTAATTTTTAAATTATGTCTAGCTTTATTATAAGAGATTGTGCTATTTTTAAGAATGGAAACAATTGAATCAATATGATCTTGATAGTTATTTCTGTATTCATCAAATGTTTCATCCATTTCTTTAATTTCAATTTTATATTATTTACATTTAGCACAATCCTTTTCCAAGGATGAATTTTCTAAACATAATCTTTCATTTTGTTCTTTCATACAAAGAAGTTCCTTTACAAGCTCCTTGCATTTTTCTTTTAGATCATTAAATTCTATACAAGGTGTAATGTTTTCAATTAAGGAGCCTTGGGTAGAACTAGATAAATTAGAATTTGATTCTTCATTAATTTTGCCTTTAAATTTTTATTTTCTAAGCGCAAATGTTTATTAGCATTTTTTAATTTCTTAATTTTGTGCTTTGTAGTTTGAAGCAATCGTAATGAAGAGATAGAAGTACAAAAAATAGGATTTGATTTCCTTACAGCGCTTGTGGAAGCGAGATCATGATCAAGAGACGTCATTATTCCCGGTTCTTAAGCCGATTTGGAATAACCTGGCTCTGATACCACTTGTTGGATCTTGAGGCGCCCTTAGAGGGGAGGTGAATAAGGGTCTTAAAAACTTTAAACTTTAGCAGAAAAGCTTTTGATATTTTGGTTGCAGTTAAATCAAGAGTAAGGAGATAATGAAATTAGAAATGAAAACAATTTTATTAAACAAGAAAAGACATGATTATCATTTATAGAATTGATTACAAAATCTGATTTCAATGACGCTAGAAATCGAAGCGAATAATATGAAAAACCTTTTCGTTTTCTATACCGACTCGTATCCCCACGAACCGGTTGGATTTAGCTGATATCGCCCCAGATACGGCCTCAAGCCGCTCTAGCCAATCTATCACCAGAAAGGCCTCGAGCACCCCCTAGATCTACTCCCTAGACCCAGTCGCCGTGTGGCGAATTCCAACCTAAGTCCTACCTAGACCTAGTCGCCGTGTGGCGAATTCCCCCTAGTCCCCGCAAGGCCCTAGTCGCTGTGTGGCGAGTTCCTCTACCGAACAAAAGATATAAAGGTTACAATTTGAAAGTAAAACAAAACTCAAACTAAAGACTCCCTCAAAAGTAGAACTTGATGTCGATGTAGATGCGATCGTATTGGTCTTCAAGTTCTTTGCGTTCACGAACGTTGATGGAGTACTTCGGGCTGCTTGAAGAAGGCTCTCACGAGTGCTCTGAATATATGGCTCCAATCCCTTCTGTATCAGCAAGCAACAACGGAGGTGCGCATCTTTTTATAGATTCAGCCACTACCGCCTGCGGTAATACAACCGCCCCACAGTATCCAAATAAGGCAATGAAGCACATGGATCGTGGTAGTTTAGGCAACGTTTTGAGCGCCAAACACTAGCGCGTCGCGGTACCGCTAATGACCCGCGTTAGTGAGATTTCCTTCCTTCAGCCGCAATCTTCTTCCAAATCTGCTCCTCAATCAACTGCAGACGGGATGTTTCCAAAAGCTACCGCTGGGCGTTAGACCTAATGCGCCGCGATAGTACATGCCAAACATAGCAACCCGTCGACATTCCTTTTTCTCTACTGTTTCCTTTCTGTCAATAGTTTCCATATATGATAACGCCAGCGTTAGTGCTAACGCTCCGCGGTAGAGCATATTTCTTTTCGTCCTGCGCATCTTTGTCGAACCGGCCTTATATTTCGTCGATCGAATTTTCGTCGAACAGGATTCATCTTTCGTCGATCGCAAATTCGTCGAACGCAGTGATAAGCATTTCATCGAGCGTAGCTTTCCTTTCATCGAACACATTTCGTCGAACGCCATCTTCGTCGAACGCCGCTTTCATTTCGTCGAACGAACACTAGCGCCAGCGTTAGTGCTAACGCGCTGCGGTAAAGCATATATTTCATCGAGCGCCGTGGTAGAGTATGCAAATCGTCGAACGGGGCTTCCATTTCATCGAACGCCAATTTTTCGAACGGAGCTTTCATTTCGTCGAACGCCAGTTTCGTCGAACAGAGCTTTCATTTCGGCGGACCGCTAACGCCAGCGGTAGAGTTAACGCGTCGCGGTATCAACAGAGAATCATCCTGATGTTGCTTCGACGTCTTTCTTTTTCACATTCCTTTGGGGATTGAATGTTGAAGATCCTACACACTATAAACACAATGCAAGTATGATCAAATACAATAGGATTTGTTATTGTCAAACCAAGAGATGCGGAAAGCATGTTCCAACAAGCGCAAAGGTTCTTCATCTTCAAGAAGAACGTTGAGATAGACAAATCTCCCTGAGTTGCTTTCGCCAACTCATTCTCCAAGAACTGTAGCTTAGCTACATTCTTCTTATTGAACAAGCCATCCAAGGCTGTCCAAATTTCAGCAGCTGATCTACATCCAATGATGTGATCAAACAGCTCCGGAATGATAGCTCTCTTGAGAGTGAACTCCGCCTTAGCATTCGTTCTCTTCCAAGCCTTCATGAGCTCAGCATTCCCTTCAGCAGGAATAACAGCTTCTCTTGCTTCTCCTCCTACAACCTCCCACAAATCCTCGCCAAGAAGATAGCTCTTCATGCAAGACTTCCACTTCTTGAAGTTAGTTTGCGTGAGGAGCTCAATACCAAGACCTCTAGCATATCCTACTTCCATTGTTATCCCACTGGTTGTTAACCAACTTGAGGAACCTGACAGAAGTATCAGCAACTACTGCTCAGCAACCTAGCTCTGATACCATGTTGAAAAACTTGAGGTCCGGAGATGAAGTAAAATGCAGAACACTTCATAAAACTTTCCATAAGTACAACAGCACAATGACAATGGGAAGACCGAATAGTGCTTTGGTATTAACTATCTCTTTACAATTCGAGGTATACATGGCGAGACATGATTCATAAGAATCACGGAGGAGAGAAGCACAAACACAAAAGTAAACAAGCTGCTGACGACGTGACAACTTGAGACCGCCAGACCGCGTGAACAGACAAGCCAGACGGGAAGCCCCTGAGACCGCGCGAACAGAGCACAAGTCGCACCTGCCAGACCGCAACCACAGGCCGCCCGACCTGCTGCTTTATTCAACTGCTGAAAAACAACCAGTTCGCACTCCTTGATCGCCCAGACCGTACGGTCTTGATCACAGAAGAACCCGCGAACACTTGCCAACGAAAATTGCTTCCTGATGCAAACCGCAACTCAAGATCTCCTTGCCACTTAAGACCGCCTGATCAACTGAGTTCGCTGCACAGTCCAAGAACACCTAAACACAGACCATCCGGACTGATTTATTCAAAGCTGGAAGAAAGGAGAAAAGCTGACCGCGAGCTGCTAGTCGCTAACCTGCGAACAAACAAACTGGTCAGTCAAAATCTCAGACCGCACGACCTCATAATGAGACCGGCACAATCAAGCCAACTTTGGTTCTTACAGTTCTTCGTTATTAATGACGGGCCTTGCACCCATATATATAGGCGAGCAGACAGATGTCGTCACCGCACAAATTGGGATATAACAACCGCCATCAGATCGCCAGAGGTCTCACAAGACAGACCGCCCGAGCTCAGCAAGGCTAACAGCTGCCTTATTTAAACCAAACGGTTATGTACAAACTGCCCGGTTACCGCGATCTCCGAAAACAGACCGCCCGGTCTTATTGCCAAAAGCAAAGAACTTCTTCAGTAACTCAGACCGACTAGAACAAAACGTCAGACCGCTCGGTCACTGCAAGAAGGCAGACCTACTTAAACATCTGGCCGACTTGAACAAGTCGCCAGAACAACCTGCGTGAGCTGCTTGGATAAACATGCGATCTTTCAGATCAGATCGACTGAGACAGAACCGGCCAGAGCACCAGCGTAGACCGCGCGATCTCCAACCTGCAGACCGCCCAACACCATTCCACTTCCACTTCAAATTTTTAACACAGTCGACATAGATCATGTCATCACCTTATCTAGTCGACATCGAGACTTTGTCGGCAGGTAGATTAGTCGATATTTTACTTCGAGTAATTTTATTTTCCTGAAATCTACACAGCCAGACATTCTTATCAAATACATTATGTGTTCATCTCCATTGAGAGGATTTCTTCAAATCAAGAACATTAAGGGCAATTTTTCCAATGAGTTCTTAACATGCCTAGGAGCTCGGGCAGTGTTTTGTCAATTTCATTCATATTGTAGTTCAAGAATAACATCACATAATTGTCCAGTAATGCTTGTAGGATTAGGCCAGTAGCCAACTCTTGACCCAAGGGAAAACCCAGTCTCTTAAGGTTCTAATGTACCCAATCATCTTGAGTACATGAGTCCCTACTGGGTTTTGAGCTCCCATCTTGCACTAAAACAATGCCTTAGATATGTCAATCCTCTATTGCCGAGCTTGCCTTTGAAATATTTTCTTCAGGTGCTCGATTATCTCATAACCACACATGATCTCGTGTTGCTTCTAAAGCTCAGAGGTCATGGTAGCAAGCATGTGGCATTCAACATCTAAGGAATCATCTTGATACTTCTTGAAAGCATATTTATCTGCTCGGGAGGCAGATGAGGTTGGCTACTCAAGGGGATCCTCTTCCAATACATAGAGCTTGTGCTCTTGCTTGGGGACAATCCTCAAGTTCCTATACCAGTCCAGGAAGTTTGTTCCATTGAGCTTGTCCTTCTCAAGGATTGCTCTCAGGGAAAAGGTGGAATGTGAACTTGCCATGGAATTCTACAAGAATTATGTAAAGTCTTTTAGGATAAGTTTTTCGAATTACATTTAATTTAATAAGGTCTTTTATTAAATACTCATGCTATTTTCTTCGAATTAATAACCCTTAATATTAATTCGGAGAGTTTGTGTGAGCTACTCTCTAGTGGACAAGATTCGTATTTCACCCCCATCATAAGTCAGTTTTGGCTGATCATCCATAATATGGCTATTTAGGTTGGCAACTTTGTCAATTGTATCGTATACAATTATTGTATGGCTGATGAATAACCATTAATCGCATTCATCATATATGCATGTCAACCCTCTGCCTCTAGGCACTCAACCGTTGAGGTCACCTAGTTAAGTTAGATTCGGTGTCGACTGTGAAAACGGTAAATCAAGAAATAAACAAAAGTATTTGATGTCAGAATCAAGATTCACGACTTGTTGTTGAAAGCACTTGGTACAACTGAGATCCACACTTCAGTCGGGATTAAGTTCTTCGAGAACGTAGAAATCGATCAACGTCTTTACGGGTATCCACACTAACGCCGAGAATACCTTGTCGTCGTCAAACGATAGAAGGCTGAATGAACATCGATTTTTTCGTCTCCACGAATTACTATATTCGTTTCCAAGAGAGGATCAGAGGCCATGTTTCAGTTCTCTAAAAGAAAATGTCGCCGACAACAAGCAGAATGTTTCCGCTCTAGGGAAAAAGTCGATTGAACAGTTCTATTGATCTCTCTTCCAATACCATATATATATATATATATATACATACTTGTTCTTGAGACAGTTCATTTAATTTTGTATTAAGTGAGCCAGGTTCGGCAAGAAGAAAAGGTCTCGTCGATCAAATCAACATACAGTCAGCATCAAGTCGATAAACACGTTTTATCGGCTTGATGTCTCGACGACAAAGACCCTATATCGGCTAGACAGTCAACCTGATATTAGTCAAGCCAACATACACTATGTCGTCTTGAGGTCTCGACGATATACACTATGTCGTCTTGAGCTCTCGACGATAAAGACTATATCGGCTAGGCAATCAAGCTGATATTAGTCAAGCCGGCATACACCATGTCGCCGTGAGGTCTCGACGATATACTATATATCGACTACCAGTCTCGACGATATACTATATATTGACTATCAGTCTCATCGATACAGACCTGCTCCCAATCAGTTCAAACAAGGCTCTTCACTATTATCCAATATAAGTAAAGCCAACACGATCATTTGTCCAATTTGAGTACGTTATTATATGCGACCGCATAAGCTCATATTACGTTGGTAGTAAGACTAACTCTTTAATTACTTCTATATCACAGAAGACCCCAACAATAGTTGCCTAATAATCACAATTTATGCAAAGATGCACACCCACTAAACCACTGCATTGTATCACAACCACAGTCCGACAGAACCACCCAAACTATGTAACCTCTATTCTCCTGAGTCCAAATGGCTTTATCAAAACTCAACCAACACCTCGCACGCATGCATACCCATGCTTGTTGTCACAGCTCGCAAGATAGATGCTTGCAACGTGATCCCCACTCCAAGGACTGCTCATTCCAACTAATGATCTCTTCTAAAAATGGTTATGGCTCTCCTCGGAGACTACAGAAAACAAGAGGATCTCATCACATAGAAAAGAACAAGGCGGGTGCGAGGTTCTGTACCGTGGGCTTAGTATAATTAGAAGTTTTATTGAACATATATTTTGGCATTTATCCCCACGTTGAGTGTTTTATATATATAGAAGGAAACTGACCCAGCATAAATGCTTATTGAAATATCTCGACACAGTATTTTTACCTGCTTATGAGAGGCTAGCTAAGGTACAAAAAAGTTTGACTCAGAAACAATGAATTTCAGGTCCACATGAATACAAATACACAAACATAGACATCATTCATCTAGTCCATCGGTAAGCTAAATTTGTTTTTTTTTAATAATATAAAATAATACGGAATAAGTTTACCATACAACTTAGCAACTATTTTTCATTTGTTCTTCGACCAAAATTCATGTTTCACGCCACAATAGAAAATCATATTTCATAACACCAACCTAATAAGAAATCTAAGCAGCAACAAATTCAAAGACCAATTCTTCACTAGTATTCATGCCTTGTCTGAAGTCTTCTATCAGTTAAGATCTTCACTCCCATGTACCTATGATTTCATACATATTCAAATAGTTAAAACACAATTATATTCATACGCAACAATAAATAAATAAGAGAAATTGTTTTTTGATATGATGGTACATTTTGCACTGCTGCTAGGACCTACATTATAATTATTACATTTTCTTTTTGGTTTAACTTCGAGATTTTTCTATTTTGCTTTTATTTTATTTTTACATTAGAAAAGGAGGGAGATAAACAAATAAAGAGAAGAAGATAGATTAGGTAGGGATCACTTGTAAGTATTAAGACATAAAAATAGAATTGTTATATGTGAATACAATCTTCTATCAGCAAACTAAATATCTAATTAATTATTTGAATTAAAGATTTTTTATGTGCAAATCAAATATCTAACCAATAATTCAAGGAATAAAGTCATATGATTTTTCAATTCTTTTTTCTATTGCAATTTGCTCTTATTGTAACTCCTCCCGTTATTGAGATCACGCAATTGAATTTAAAACTTTATGTGTGCGTATAATAATTATTCTTTCATGTTTGATGCTTCTGACTAAATACTACATTTATTCTTCAGTAACTTGGCTAAATTAAACTTCATTTTTACTCTATTAATTATGAAATGGTTTGGCGGAGGGAATGTCGGTGAAGGCCAATCGTTCGGATGTAACCACGGCCCCGGTGGCCTCCTGCTGCCGAAATCCGCGGAGAATATGCTCTCTTTCGTGAGGTGAGGCGAATTCCGCCGCAGGGCCCCGCCAGACATCCTTTGGCCACGACAACAGGTGACAGGTCCTCGTGACACCTTAGGATCCTCCAGCCAAACAAGTCCTACAACTTAATGAAATAGTGCTCATCAAGTTTGGATGTTTTTTTTTGACCTTTTCGTATATATATACTCACTAAGTTGATTAATAAAATTCAATATTGTTTTAGCGGACAGGGTAGTGTAAATATAGTAATGGATGTGTTTCGTTTTTTTTGCTTTGATCTCCGGATAGCAATTATGCTTCACTTATATAGGTAGTGAAAATATGCGGATAGACAATTTCGCTCTGCGTTTAACAATTCCCTAAAATAAAATTATTAACAATTATCTAAAATAAAATTATTAACAATTATCTAAAATAAAATTATTAAACAAATATTTTAAGCTAAATTAAAATAATAATATAAAATTAGATAAAAATAAAATCTAAAATAAATAAATATGAATATATTGTTATCTATATATATATTATATAATACACTGAACTAATATAAAATAGAAAAAAATTAAATAGAAGCTAAAAATGAAAGACATAATAGAATAAAAAACAAAACAATTGAAAAATTGTAAATGATAAGATAAAAATAGGCAAAATTGTAATTTCAGTCCCTAATGTATTATACCTTTAAGAAATCAGTCTCTATTCTCTATTTTTCAAGAATTCATTCCCTAAATTTTATTACCTTTAATATTTTGGTCTCTTACCTTATTTCACTCGGTTTCTTTTAAAGAAAATGTCAATTCCTGTTGCTGAGTCCATAATAATCTTTATATTTGGCAGTTTTTTTTACTTTTTTTATATTTGACAGCTTTTTTAAACAATATTTACGTTACTTGTTCCCTTCTCGTGATTCAAAATACGATCAACCTCTATTTGTAATAGAAACTTCAATGAGCCTTCATTAATATCATATCTATACTATCTATACAATATATATAAAGAAGTATAATTTTTAAGGATTTTTGTAATTTTTTAATTTTCGTGTAATGGTGGCATACCATTATATCAATCTGAACCGTTCGATTTGATCAGATCATAAGATCTCGGCCGTTCGATCGCATGACGAATCAGGACCGTTCATATTTTTTTCCTAGGTCTCCTAAACCTACCATGATGTCCTAAACCTATAAATTTTGTAGGGTACCCTACCCTACAAAGAAAACCGGGCGGGCCGGGCCGGTGGGCGGAGCGGTTCGGGCGGGCGGGCGGGCACCTCGGGCCGGGCCGGTGGGCGGAGTGGGTCAGCCAGGCGGGCCGGACGGGCGGGCAACTCGGGCCGGGTGGGTCGGGCCAAAATAAATCCGAGGAAAATGCATTGGTCAGGTTTCGAACCCGAACCAACCACAGATCTTTAATAACTACTATCCACTATGCCAAGATGACTTTATGTTCAATCTCTGTACCTTCTTTTATATTAATAATAGTTAATTTGAAAAACAAATAGATTTATTTTAAATAAATAAATAAATTAAAAAAATGAAAAGAAATAAATTAAATAAATTGAATTTAAAAAAGCAGATTTAATTTTTAATCTGTTTTTTTAAGTTAAGAAACGATGGGCGGGCGAAGCCCACCATGGGGCGGGCGAGTACTGTCGCGCTTGGCACGTGGGGCCCCCCGTGCACTGTCACTCGTATATATAAAGAAGTATAATTTTTAAGGTTTTTTGTAATTTTTTAATTTTCGTGTAATGGTGGCATACCATTATATCAATCTGAACCGTTCGATTTGATCAGATCATAAGATCTCGGCCGTTCGATCGCATGACGAATCAGGACCGTTCATATTTTTTTCCTAGGTCTCCTAAACCTACCATGATGTCCTAAACCTATAAATTTTGTAGGGTACCCTACCCTACAAAGCAAACCGGCCGGGCCGGGCCGGTGGGCGGAGCGGTTCGGGCGGGCGGGCAACTCGGGGCGGGCGGGCAACTCGGGCCGGGCTGGTGGGCGGAGCGGGTCGGCCAGGCGGGCCGGGCGGGCGGGCAACTCGGGCCGGGTGGGTCGGGCCAAAATAAATCCGAGGAAAATGCGTTGATCAGGTTTCGAACCCGAACCAACCACAGAACTTTAATAACTACTATCCACTATGCCAAGATGACTTTATGTTCAATCTTTGTACCTTCTTTTATATTAATAATAGTTAAAAAACAAATAGATTTATTTTAAATAAATAAATTAATTAAAAAAATGGAAAGAAATAAATTAAATAAATTGAATTTAAAAAAGCAGATTTAATTTTTAATCTGTTTTTTTAAGTTAAGAAACGATGGGCGGGCGAAGCCCGCCGTGGGGCGGGCGAAGCCCGCCGTGGGGCGGGCGAAGCCCGCCGTGGGGCGGGCGAAGCCCGCCGTGGGGCGGGCGAAGCCCGCCGTGGGGCGGGCGAAGCCCGCCGTGGGGCGGGCGAAGCCCGCCGTGGGGCGGGCGAAGCCCGCCGTGGGGCGGGCGAAGCCCGCCGTGGGGCGGGCGAAGCCCGCCGTGGGGCGGGCGAAGCCCGCCGTGGGGCGGGCGAAGCCCGCCGTGGGGCGGGCGAGTACTATCGCGCTTGGCACGGGGGGCCCCCCGTGCACTGTCACTCGTTTATATATATATACTATATAAGAAAATAGGCTTATCGGTGTAATGCCCTGCCAATCAATACCCACCGTTCGATCTAACAATGAAATTTCTCTATTTAAACTCAGTCGTCCGATCTGATTTCATCACAACATCTCAGCCGTTCGATCAACCTGGAACGTTGATTCAATCTCGACCGTCCATTTTTTTCCCTAGGTCTCCTAAACCTACCTTGATAGGGTGTCTTAAACCTATAAATTTTATAGGACCCCTACCTTATAAAGTGAAATTACTATCTTACCCCCACTATTTTGAAAAAAAACAGGTTGCGGGCGGGGCAGGCCTGTGAGCCCCGCCTATTACAGTTATAGGGTTTTGAGCGGGGTTTAAACTGTTTTTTAATTTAAAATTATAAATTTTTTAAAGAATGCGGCCGCCCGGGATCAAAGTGGCGACCTCCCATACAGGAATGTATACCTTTACCACTCTGCCTACAATGGAGATGTGAAGATCCCAGAACTATTTTATACATATAATAATAAATTGATATACATATTATGCCTCATGTGTTATGTTTTGTGCAAATTTTTTATATAACATTAATTTTTTTTCTTTCTAATATATATATATATATATAAAACGGTTCAACCCCGGTTAAATCGGTTGGACCGATTCGACCTTGAACCTCTCCCTCTACCGGTTCGATGCCCTGTCCGATTTTCAAAATTTTGATATTATTTTTTTTTAAAACATTTAAAAAAAAACTTGCTTTTTTTTAAAAAACACATTTAGAAATCACATCATCGTTGAATTCATTTTCTTTAAAATGAATTTAAATTTATTAATTAAATTAATCATTATTAATTATGAGTCGGGCACCCCGAAGCCCGTCGGGCGCCCCGATGCCCGCCGGTGCGGGCGAAGCACGCCGTGGGGGCGGGCGAAACCCGCCGCTGCTGGCCGGGTACTGTCGCGCGGGGCACGGGGGACCCCCCGTGCACTGTCACTCGTATATATATATGTGTGTATAATTTTTAAATAAAAACTTGTTAGAAGAAAATATGCATCAAACCGTAAACATACAGCTTGTTGGAAGAAAATACACCTTGTTGGGCACTAATTTTAGTGAATAGGTACCAATTTTATCACTTGAGAGAGCGGTGGTTTATTTTTCAATACAGCTTGTTGGAAGATGAAGAGGAATATACAGATGTACTAATATAAACGAATTGGTTGAACAAAAGAATGGCAGGAGACACTAAGAGAAACTAGAAAATTTGAAAAAGAAACTAGGAAAAATGAAAAAACCCCAAAGGCTTTATCAAAAATGAAGAAGACGGCAAGAGACTCTCAATACGGCCGCTTCCGCCTCTCAAGATCTCAGCCTCCACCTCTCTCATGATCGCAGCTTCCACCTCTCTCCAGTTCTGTTCGATCTCCTTTCGCTGCGAGGTGATTACTGAGGCGGAAGGGGCATATTACGTGAATGTTCTTTAAAAGCAAATCGGCCAAATATGAATATTTTTAAAGAAATATATCAAATATAAAATTATTTGTCTATTCACATCCGGATTTACATTTTTTTTAAAAGAAAATGGGTGAAATAGATTTAGGGATCAAAATATTAAAGAAAATAAAGTTTAGGGACTGAATTAATTCTTACAAAAAAAGATGAGGACTGATTTCTTAAAGGTATGCAATTTTAGAGACTGAAATCCCAATTTTGCCAAAAAAAATACATTAAAATAGATAAAAGGAATGAGCATGGAAGAACAACTTGTTAATGTGTATTAAATATGTCATGTCGTGTCAAGACCGACTCGGAATAGCCTAACGGATTCGTGTCACACTACGACTCGATCCTATGCTGGAAGTACTATTTATACTTCATTCCAAACTTGATGGAGAGTAATAGAATACTTTGAGCAAAACCCTTCTACACATCTTGTGTCCTCAAAAATGCTCTTAATTATGATTGAATACTACACACCAAATGGAATAATCAAAATAATAAATTGAAATTTAGTTACGGTCGGTTTGAACTCATTCAAAATTGTTATTTTTCTCAATGGCTATCATATTGTTGTCATGTCAATTACATACTTTAAATTTGAAGATGATGTTTTTGTCCAAACTAAACTGATAAGAGCAAAAATGTCTCGCCAAACAAACCCTTATTCATCAAAGGAGAAAATTGGCGATCAATGGTCAACATCTATTTCTCTTGATATGAGATTATCATACTGCCCATTTTAAACTGTAAAAGTATTTTTTATTTACTATTTTTCTATCCAATATTTATATGAAATAACCATATCATGATTGTTTTTAGATATGTGAGAGTTGAGATAATGATATAAACCTATAGTAATGTACGTTATTTTTGTATTAAAATATAGGTTTGAAATTTTTATCTGCACCACATTTTAATATGTATGCTTTCATCACATAAATACCAAATACTTGTGGAGTATTTTCATTATTTTACTAATTAATTAAGGAGCCTCAAAAATATAAATATTAGATAGGAAACCTGGACCCGAAAGTATTCATATAAGATTAATTAAGGCAATTGTTATTAGCACACCAGTTTTGGCTATTCGCACACCAATTTCTATGAGTTATTACGCGTTTTTTTGAAAATATGTCTTGTACATGCATTTTTAGGAAATGTGTTCAACACAAAAATTGTAGATTTCGTCGAGATCTACAACTTTCGTGTTGAACACTTTTCCTAAAAATACACGCACGAGGCATATTTCCGCCCTGATGGTAACTATAGTGAATTTTTGACGAATTTTTGAAAATACGCACTCGGGATCTACAACTTTTGTGTTGAACATTTTTCCTAAAAATGCAGGTACAAGACGTATTTTCAAAAGGGGCGTAATAACTCATAGAAATTGGTGTGCGAATAGTCAAAACTGGTGTGCTAATAACAACTGCCTTAATTAAATGCCTACCTTCCAAGCATCATGACCGTTGCCTGAGGATTAGTCCCCGGCGAGTGATTAAAGGTGGAGCCGTCGATCACCCTCAAGGCATCAACCCCAATTACCCTGTAATCGTTGTCAACCACCCTCGCCACCTGGCAGCCGCCATGGTAGTGCCAAATGGTCATCACCGTATCCTTGCAGAACTGCTCCAGCGATTTGGAGTCGTTATCGTGTTTCGGAAGCAAGTTCATCGGAAAGTTCGCCGTCCTGTTGAGCAGATCCTCAAAGGAAGAGTTTCTGTACCTGAACATGGCGAACGCCGGCGATTCTATGACCCGCTCGATGGTCTTGATGCCGTCGACACATCGGCGGAGGTCGAGCGGATGCTGGAAGTAGTTGAATGTGACGGAGGGGTTGTCGTCTGGGTTGCTGGTATTGAGCCGAAGATATCCGCTGGAGAGCGGGCCGGCAACCTTCTCTATGATGACGCCGCCTCGGAAAGCGGAAGGTTCCAGGCTGTTCATCGCTTCGACGGCGAGGGCGATGGCTTCCGAGGTTCTCTGCTTTGGTGGGACAGTGGAGAGCTGACCTGTCTGTGTTATTTGGGGGGGGGGGGGGGGGGGGGGGGGGGGGGGGGGAGTTGTAAGAGTATAGGTTTCAAACAAATTTACGCCCCAAAAATAATCTCTATTATCAACAATTAATTACCTGTGGAGAAAACATGCCGAAGTTCTTAGGCTGCTCCAACGCTGCACCTCCGCTGCCGCCGGTGCCACCGCTTGGCGAAGTAAAGAAATGTCCACTGGCTGCCTCAACGTAACTCCCGAATCTCGTAATCCCCACAACCTGTATCAGCGACACCTCCACCGGAGACGGCGACGGCACAAACACCGCGTTCATCGGATTATCCGCCATTCCAAGACCCACCATTGGCTGCTCCAGCACCACCCTTACACCCACCTTCTCCAACCCATCCCTCGGCCCTACTCCGCTTAACATCAGAAGCTGTGGGCTCCCCAGAGCTCCCGCCGCCAGTATCACCTCCCCTCCGTCTCCTTCCTTCAGATACGCCGACTTCCTCCGGCCCTCGCCGTCCATATACTCTACCCCAATTGCCTTTGGCCTCCCCGCCCTCACCCCCTCGTCCTGCCATAATATGGTCTCTACTGTCGCACGGAGTAACACAGTCAGCCTTGTCGGATATGCCCGCTCTAGGAGATCAGCCGCCGTGTGCCGCTTCCTCTTCACGTCAAAGATCGTGCCACCGACCTTTGTCCCTTCGCTGCAACAGTTTCGATTTATTAATTATATACGTTCTGCTTTTGAAAAAAAAAAAGTTGAATAGAAATGGCACAGGTGCTTCACACCACAATAAATAATTATTTAAAAAGAAACGAGTGATTAATTTTGTTGATTATTATTCGCACTAGAGTTTTGGCTATTAACAAATTTTTGATATCCGCAATTCAGCTTTTGTTAAAATTATGGTTTAGTTTGGGGTGACTTATTTTCACCGGTCAAGCGGTCACGACCGCATGAACCGGTCACGACCGCTTGACCTGTGAAAATAAGTCCCCCCAAACGGAGCCTATATCAGCAAATATAAATTATATCAGCAAATCATTCCCTCTCTCGGCCGCCGCCCCACCTCCAACGCCTCCTTATCTAGTCTCATCCTCCAAGATTACCTCGCCGTAGCTTTCAAAGAGCCACCGCAACCCCTTACAACTCGCTGGAACAGCTCTCCCTGCCCCCTTTCCCTGCAGGTTTTTGTCATGTCTGAATCTGCAATGTCTCTTAAACAATAAAAAATTTATGTTGAAAATCCAAAAATAAATAAAGGGAAATGAAGAGCTCTGCTTTGCTGATCCGTGAATCGCTCTTTGTCAGGAAATCAGCCGGCCCTAAGTTTTAAATCATTTTCTGCATTGCTGGCATCAAAGGCTCTTCTTCTTCTTGATTCGGCACCTGGAGAAAGCAAATATTCGCTTCTTTTGATATAGATCTTGGCAGCATACCGTTTTGGCGCTGTTGCGGATCGCTCGGGTGCTCTGGTAGACCGGTCAAATTGAACTACCTTAGCTCGGAAGCGAACCAAGCACGCAAAAAGTCAATAAGTGAGTTAGTAAGTGACACGAAAGATTCAACGTAGAAAACCCGGAAAGGGTAAAAAATCACGTGGTCGGAGCTGTGCCGGTCAACTTCCACTATCTTCTGAGTGGTTACAATTAGAGACTTAGAATTCGAGCGTGACAGGCTGCCGCTCGTTACAGTAGTGGAGATAAAGAGAAAACTCCGAGGGTAACAGACCACCTCTCGGAAAGCTAAGTATTTCTTCTTCTGAGAACAACCGTGAGAACGGAAGTGAGAATACTGGTGAGAACAAAAGTGAGAATGCCGAGTCGTCTTTCAGGGGAATGGAAATCTCCAAGTCCACAAAGGAGATCTTCAAGTACCGAAGGAAAGCTCAGATGAAATCTTCGCAGAGCTCTCTCGGGTGCCGAATGTCAGGTCTATTGAAATGAAGGCTCTGTGCTCCTTTTATAGCCTTGGGCAGGGGTAGCCTAGTAATTTCGCCGTTGTAACCACCATAACCACCTGACGGGCGAATCACGTTTGCCGATTCAGAGTACATGGATCACCATTTTTCATAAATGACCATCTCGCCCTTCGGGCAGTTTGGGCAGTTTGGGCAGCTTCGTTGAAGGTGAAAAAGGCGACGAGCTGGTCCTGCGACGAGCTTCGTTCAGAACGTGGAAATGTTCTGTGCGCGCGTTGAAGCGTTCTGAGCGCGCGAGGAAGCGCTCTGAGCGCGCAACGAACATGTGAGCATTCTGAGCGCGCGGTGAGTGCGGAGGCGTTTTGAGCGCGCGGTGAGCGGGGAGGCGTTCGATGCGTGACATGCACATGGGGGCGCTCTGCGCGTGCCGTGAATGTAGACGACTACGCGGTGGGCCTGGTGGAGACAAGAGACGGAACGTGATAATGTGAGTGTGAGAGCGACTCCGCTCTTTTACGGTGCGGGAGAGTGTCCCCGCTTACAAGTGTTCGACTCGAGTGGCCGCGGGGAGGAGGGCGTGAGAAGTCCTCGAGGTGATCGTGCGACCTTGGCCATGCAACGCCGTCTGCGTGGCTGGGAGCACTCCCCAATTGGGGAGGGCTCGACACTCCCCAATTGGGGAGTTAAAAACTGTTGTGGATCACTCAGGTACTCTAGTAGACCGGTCGAATTGAACCGCCTTAGCTCGTAAGCGAACCGAGTGTGCAAACAGTCAGTAAATGAGTTAGTAAATGACACAAGGACATCTAACGTGGAAAACCCGGAAAGGGTGAAAAACCACGCGGCCGAAGCTGTGCCGGCCATTTTCCACTATCTTCTGGGGGGTTATAATTAAAGATTCAGAACTCGAGAGCGACAAGATGCTGCTCGTTACAATGATAGATAAAGAGATGGAGAAGAAGAGAGCTCCGAAGGTGACAGACCACCTTCCGGAAAGCTAAGTACATTTTCTTCCGAGAACATGAGTGAGAACAAAAGTGAGAATGCTGGTGAGAACAAAAGTGAGAATTCTCAGTCGCCTTTCGGGGGAAAGGAAATCTCTAAGTCCACGAAGGAGATCTTCAAGCACCGAATGAAAGCTCAGAGGAAATCTTCGCAGAGCTCTCTCGGGTGCCGAAAGAAAGGTCTCTTGAAATGAAGGCTCTGGGCTCCTTTTATAGCCTTGGGCGGGCGAATCACGTTTGCCGATTCGGAGCACATGGATTACCATTTTTCATAAATGATTGTCTCGCCTTTAGGGCAGTTCGGTCAGTTTTGGTAGTTTGGGGAGTTGGGGTAGCTTCGTTGAAGGTGAAAAAGGCGATGAGCGGGTCCTGCAATCTAAGAAATTAGGAAATGTTAACTGCGCACGTGTTCAGAACGTAGAAATGTTATGAGCGCGCGAGGAAGCGTTCAGAGCGCGCGAGGAAGCGTTATAAGCGCGCAACGAACACGGGAGCGTTCTGAGCGCGCGGTGAGCGCGGAGGCGTTCTGAGCGCGCGATGAGCGCGGAGGCGGTCTGAGCGCGCGGTGAGCGCGGAGGCGGTCTGACCGCGCGGTGAGCGCGGAGGCGTTATGAGTGCGCGGTGAGCGCTGAGGCGTTCGACGCGTGACGTGCACTTGGGGGCGCTCCGCGCGTGCCGTGAATGTAGACGACTACGGGGTGGGCCTGGTGGAGACAAGAGACGAAATGTGATAATGTGAGCGTGAGAGAGACTCCGCGCTTTGACGGTCCGAGAGAGTGTCCCCGCTTACAAGTGTGCGCCTCGAGTGGCCCGCAGATAGGAGTGCGTGAGAATTCATCGAGGCGGTCGTGCGACCTTGGTCATGCAGCGCCGTCTGCGTGGCCGGGAGCACTCCCCAATTGGGGAGGCCTCGACACTCCCCAATTGGGAAGTTCAGCAGCGTGATTCACAATCACGTAACTCCCCAATTGGCGTTACGTGATTCACAATCACGTAACTCCCCAATTGGCGAGTGCCTGACTTGGTCAGCACCCAAATGGGTGCTGACTTGGTCAGCACCCTTCAATTGAGAGGGGGTGCGGCAAAGCCGCACCGCCCTGTAATTAGGCAGGGGTTCGGCAATGCCGCACCCCTTTTAATTGGGCAGGACCCTCTTGGTGCGACAGTGCCGCGCCTTTTCGGCGTTGCGAGTGTCGCGTCTTTTCAGCGCGGGGCACAGTGCAACTTGCGCGTACGGACATACCAACGATCGATTCAGAGTCCAAACGGACTCGGAATTACACGAGACTGGGCTCGTTGGAATCGTATCGGCGAGCCGACCGATGTCGCGGTGGAAAATTATGGATCCATCCCGATACATTTTGTGGGACCGCATGACGTATCATTTTTACCGGTGCACATAAAGCGCTATTCTCATTCAGCCATAAGAGGAAATCCAGTGGTTATGCTTTCCATGATCAAGAACTCCTCCTTGGTAAGAACAGAGCCACTTTTCCTTCGGATCCAATGAGACTGCAATCATTTTTGATTCTTTGGAGAAGAGGCATAGTCGCCGGGCTACACTATCACATCACGTTGAGATCTAAACCCTAGTTGATAGCGATGTGTGATGCTTAGCAAGGGAAGGCGGAACCTTAGCCGACGGCGAGCGATGCGACGAAACGGAAGAGGTGGAAGGAGGAAATTGTGCTTTGTGATTAGCTAATTGAGGGGGGGAAAATAATACCTAATTTCGAGTGCTAATAGCCAAAACTGAAGTGCTTATAACAATCGCCTTAATGTAAAAGAACTAGTTCAACTTATGCCAAAATTTAGTGATTAATTTACCGTATTATACCCAAAAAAAAGTAAGTACTAAATGATTGAAATAGTGATTGGCTTTACATTTATTCTTTATTTTTATGATTTCGAATTCTTTTGTTTTAAATTGGAGGAATATTACTTAATAATTGAAGTCATTTTTCATATTTTTTACAATCACTAATAAATTAATATTAATGCATAAACAAATATTAGGGGTGTTGTTATTAGCAAACATAATTTTGCTTATAACAAATCATTACTACTAGCAAATCATGAAATTCAAAAATGGCTATTTGAAAACAACTTATTATTAGCAAACCACACAAAAATAAAACAAAATTTCTCCTCAAGAAAAAAATTAAAAAATTTCTCTAGAGCTATTGTGATTTATAGAAGTGGATGCCTCGAATAGGTCCTTCGTGCTCATCAAAACGAACGATGAGAGTTCCTAGTTCTTGGTATCAATTGCACAATTTTCTTGGGAAAACAATCGTGGGGCGAGGTCTGAGCACACATTGAAGTCTCGTGTCATGTTGCCTTTGGATTCCAATCATCCACCGTACAAGAAATGATATTGCATAGATAAAAATAAAGATTCTTCATCATATAAACATGAAGATTTGACAAGCCAAGTTCAAATAATGGGAAACAAAAATATAATTAACTCAACTTTTTCTCACCCATCTCAATGCATAACAACACAGTGTAACATCCCACAAATCACTAGACCCCTAAGTTGAATTTTTGTCATGACTATGTCATGACAAAAGAGGAGACTAGCCAAAAGAACTATAGAAACCTAGGAGAGTAGGTGAATTGCACATTGGTGTGCATTTAGCAACTTTAGGTCACCTAGCCTAGGATTGACCAAAGAAGCTTCAGTGTGTCAATATAACCTCACCATGACTCTCATGACCTTTCAAGGAGGTCAATAGGTCAACCAAATTGGTCAATTTGGTCAAAGTCAACCCTAGTCCAAACTAGGTCAAACCTTCCTAATTAAAGTCAATTAGACTTAATATGGTCAAATTGAACCTACCACTACAAGGCAAACCCTCCAGAGGTCCAATTGACTAAGAGCCCCATCATTTGGTCAACCAATTGACCCAATTTGACCAAAGTCAAACCTAACCAATCTTGGTCAAAATTACACCTTATGGCTCAATTTGCCCAATTGGGGCCACACCATGGCCCAATACACCTCACATGATGATAAGGGACCTAAGACCATCAATGTGGGTCAGCCACAATGGTCAATTTGACTTAGGGTCAACCCAAGTGCACTTAGCCCAAATTGACCCATTTAGGTCAAGTAAGCTCAAACCCCAAATTCAATGGGCTAAGGCCCTAAAAAGCACAGCCTGCAGCCCAATGACATATGACCTTGCATGCCCCCAGAATTGAGGAGGAAGGGACATGCAAAGGGGAAAATTTTACTTTTCCCCAATTGGAGATGAGACAAAGGAGGGGAGGCATGGATTGAGTGCCAATGGCACTCAATTCCCCTCCCAAGGCATAACTCTGATCTCCCTCAGATATTACATGGATTTTCCTAGCATAATGCATGCCAGGTGGCTGCAATTGAGGGAAATGGGGGGGTGGCCGAAAGAGGTCATTAATGGCACTATTGGATTTAGCTACCACCAGCCCCATTCACTCCCTCCATCACCTTCAGAATTCCCAGACCAGTAAAAGCCCCATGTTCCCCAGTTGATTCGAGCCCTGGTTGTGAAAATCACCATAACCCTTTCAAGCTCGAACTCAACAATGGCACCCAAGAGGATCACCCATTCTCAAGCCCCGGTTCAGGCAAGGATCCTTCCCCCACCCTCTATAAGTAGATCCCTCTCATAATAGAGTCGATTCGAGCTCAATTTAGCTCGAATCGAGCTCTATCAAGCTCGTGAAACGGTTTGAAATTCCCATGCTAATACTCCCCCCTTCGGCGGGCAAATCGCCGCCAATCGATGGCCACAACCTCAGCGCAGGTGGTGGCGGCTGCAACCGGTCAGGAAACGTCGTGGGTGGACAGGAAATGGGGCAGGAATTTGGCCCAGGACGGAGGCCGCTGGACTGTTTGCTGGTCGGGGAAGACGATCCCCCAGCCATCTAATTTCAGGGATTGACTATCTGCAACTCTATTAAGATTATTATTATCATTTTTTTTGATACATTTTCTGCCCGTTCTTTGTCTAATTTTTAAGGTCTTTTAAGGGCCTAATCAGAAGAAGTGTCCTATAAAGAAGTTGTAGATTTATGTCTCAATTAAAATTGAAAATTTGTTTCATAAGCTTTGGAGAAATGTAACTCCATGGGCATCCATTTTTGTGAGGCATTGACATATGGAGCCCTAGAACTTTAGAAATTAATTTAGGGAGATATATAACCCCAAATTACTTGAAATTTGGGGCATGCATGAGTCATGCACTAAGACACCCCCTGCCAAAAATTGGGGTTTTTTGGAAACAATGTTTCTAAAGTTTTGTTTAACATTTCATTTTCCATATGTGGCCAAGATCTAAGGTTATATTAACCCAAATCCACTCTAATTTTCTCTGGATGGTAGATTAGGTCAAGAATAGTCCATAGAAAAAATTTGAGGCCATTTGGACTCATGCATGCGAATATTTTCATCATGCAAACATAACCTATTATGGGAAATATTACTTTATAACTCAGAGAGTATTTTGTGAATATCTCTCAAACCATTGGGTAAATAGGGATGCAATTTTAACCATAGGCATATCATGCCTGTTTACACCCTCTGTCCAAAAATGGTAAATTTTGGAATGCATCATCCCATAGTTATTACAATAATTTGATAAATAATGTATTTGTAGTATACTTGGCTAGACAATACCAAGTGACCCCAAATTTTGATATATAGTAGTGAAAGACACTTTAAGCCACTGGTAGAAATTTGGAACCAATTGGCTTTCTGCATGTGAAGAAATTTCACATGCATGCAAAGGGGGAATTTTGGTGTGCATATAGCATTATAATGTAGGTCTAGATTTACATGGTCAAATCAACTCAACCTGACCCAAATCTTTAGTGATATGTTAATTAGACCATAAATACTCACTAATAAAAATTTGAGGTCATTTGGACTCTTGCATGTGAGGGAAATTCACATGCAAGTCCTAGGTACCATGGATAGTTCAAAAAGGTGTATACACAATTATGTTTTGAGAATTGATGGGTATTCCCTTGGTCAATTCTTATGAAATTCAAAACATGCACTTGATATTATGAGACATTACATCTCAGGGAAAATCATGAACATTGAGAATGATTTCCCTAGAAAACTAGAGTTTATGTTATTTTGTCACATTGAGCGTAAATGAGTATTTTAGGGTCATCACTTTCTGAAATGTTATAAAACTCTGGTATTCACTTAGAAGAGTGAGATTACACTCTGTAGAGTTTTTCTGGAATTTTTAGAAATATTATAGTCCATTAATTATTAATTATTCAAATTACCCATAATATACTTTATCCCATCTTTATGTAAGTTAATTTATTTAGGGTTGCATGAAATTCAATAATTAGACTTATGAGGCCATTTGTATTCTCTGGAAATTTTTATCAAATGTATTTTTGAGTATTTATAATACTTTCTTCACAAAGTGAAATTTTAGTATTTTCATTGATTAATTGATAATATTAATTTAATTAAACGGGAAAATTATGGAATTCCGTAGTTAGACTTGTGAGATCATTAGTGACCTCTTGAAATTTTTTTAGATTTAAATATTGAGTAATTACCATACTTCCTTCACAAAGTGAAATTGTAGTGTTTGCATTGATTAATTTATAATGTTGAACTATAGAACTAGAAAATTACAGAACTTGGTGAGTGAGCTTATGTGATCATGATAATGCTCTGAGAATTTTGTTATATTTATTTTCATAAGATTTACAGTAGCTCTTTTATATTGTGTAATTAGGTGACAATTATGGTTTAATCATTATTGATGAATTATTATTACTAGAAAAATCCCAAATTTTGCTGGAATGCATTTTAGGTTGATTTGAACACCTGCAAATTTATTCACAACATTATGATGAATAATTTTAGTAGATCCATCACAAATTGTAATTAGCACCCTGGAATATTTAATTGATTTTCTGGAATTACATTAGGGAGAAAATTATGAAATTATGCTGAACTTAATTTTGGACCATAACTATTTTCTGGAATTTTTATTAGATTTATTGGCCTATGATAAATGGTGCATCATGTTCAAAAATTAGCAATTCCCAAATTTATAAGAAACAATTTAATAAGCCCATATATGATTTTATTATATGAAAAAGTTGGAAATCTGATTTTTGACATCTTTACAACTTCTGGAACTAGATTGGACACATATTAGTTATAGGATCATGTAGTCTCCCTTTTAAGTCATGTTATCACACTTGAGGACAATTTGGTCTACGAATAGTAAAACTAAATTATTGGATTTAGACCCCATTTGATCATCACACATAGAATTATTATCTCCCTGATCATTATGTAGGCATAGATTGATTAAAAGATTAACCATTAGTGACATATACTAGAAGTAAGGGTTGGGGCGCATTTAGTAAAACTATCAATTCTGGATTTGACAATGATGTGATAGGAGATGTGAGGAATGACCTACCAACAAATATAAGTTGTGATTGATATCTAAATTTGGTACCATTAGGAAGGGATTGAGTGATGACATGAAAGAATAGTTGGTCACTGGGAAAGGTAGGGTTTGATGTTCAATTGAACATCGACACTTGTTTGTCCGGTCTATTTTTAATCACCTTAGGATTTCAGAACAATTAGAGAGAAAGGTAAGTATTGGTATCCACCAACAAAAATTAAATATCTTGAGAAAAGAAGGTTTGGGATGTCACCCCATCATACCTCCCAGTACCGTTGCGAGCCCTTCACCGGGTAGCCCTCAGGAAATCCAAGGTTCACCCTAAATTTCTAAGTCCAACAAAATGATAGACAAGAATAGTTAAGTAGGAGAACTTGGTAAGATAATCCTCGTTCCAAATATGGGATGGATTGGTACAAGAACTTGCATGTTGGTCCTGAGAGCGGTAGACTCGGTGTTATTTTAGGCAGACTGGATAGTCCGATGAGCTGGAGGCTCGATGAAATACAAATTATGAGGTGTTACTTATTAAATAGTATGCGTATACCCTGTGTGTTCTTAGGGGAATACATAAGGTCTAGGCCGGGAGGTGTTGATAGAAACCTAGAAGTGGACATGCCTGATCCACTGCCCCTGTTTGCCTCAACGGGATACCTGAGTTGAGATACTCGAACAGAGGGAACTTAAAAGGTTTGTACATACATAGTCGAGTGAGTGAGTTGCATTATTGCATTGCACAACATAACATAGCATCAATTCATAAACAAGACCTCATCGTATAAATTAGTATGGGCTCTTTTATACGATGAGTTTACCTTAGTTCCATATCCCCTAACTTATAAGTTTGTATGCGCATTCTTACAAGTTAGGGTTACTTGCATAGCTGCTTCTTTTACATACATTACTTTACTTACTTATACTACTGTGAATGATGTTGTTTTCTCGTTGTCCTCTGTTACTTTTATTAGAGCTTTTACTTGTCTATAGTGTTGGAGTCTATGTTCTGCATCTCTTGGTTTATGAAAGTATCTGGTTGTCTATCTAAAACACCTAGAGGGGGTTAATAGGTGAGTCTTATGGATTTTAACAGAATAAAAGTACTTTGAAACTATGCACACAGAAATAGATTAAACACGCAGCACAGACACAAGGATATATAGTGGTTCCCCGAAATTGGTTCGTCCACTTTATCGCCTCGCATATCTAGCACTTACAGCTAGACTCGACTACTTCACCAAACTCAAATCATTTCTATCTTACAACTCGGAGTCTCCCACACCTACTAGCTTACAGCACAACGTCTCCTACACTCGATCCTTCCAATAAGGATTTACAAAACTCAGAAGTAAATACTTCCTACAAGATGTAAAAGAGGTTCATACAACAAAATAGATTGAACACAATTTTCTTAAAACTATAAAAGTTCTTCTTCAGATTAGGAAAAGAAATGTCCTTCTTCTTCACTTGAAAACCTTTGACTTGAAGCTTGAAGAAGAAGGCTTGAATCGATTTAAGAGTAGATGTGAACTTTGTCTCGACTCGATCTCTGAATGTGAGAATGATTCTGAGCAGCATGAGATCAGTCGACACTTTTCTTGTGGGAGGAATCGTGAACTCAAAGTTTATGTCGGCGTGTTCTTCGTAAAAGATGATTTGAGATATCAATAGAGTTCTTTCCAAATGCACGATTAGGGTTAATATAATATCCCTTGACTTATCTATAGGCGTTTCCTACCACCAACGACTAAATTTGAAACCATAAGGAAGCTCCACATGTACTGTACATGGCACCAAGACCTTTTCTAGAAAGCCATCAAAAAAGCATTATGAAAAGCAGCTTAAGTCCATTCTTTGAGTACTTGAAAGACATCTCGAGACATCTCGATGAATCACTGAGACCTTTCGACGATTTATCTAAGACTTCTCGATGAATTAGCTGAGACTTCTCGACGAATTAGACTTGGCTGAGTAGCTTGCACTTTACTGGAAACTTCAACCAGAACACTTAATACTTCTCGATGAATTAGCTGAGACTTTTCGAGAGTACTCGATAAATTCGTCTAGTATTCATAAGACCATACGATGAATCTACTTTGATAACTTAGAGAATTATTGTCTGAGAGAACTAGAGAGCACTCGACGAATTCATCGAGTACATCTATGACCACTCGACGAATTCATTGAGTGTATACTAGTTCACTCGATGAATTTTACTTAGGAGAATTTCTTATACTCAGCACAGCAACCAGCAACCAACTTTCATCTATTGCACAAACTTGAAGTATCCCCTCCATTAGAGAGATTACATATGAGTCAACACAAACTTCTATACAATGAGGAATTACATTGCATAGACTTGTGATTGATGACCCATTGCAATTTGACAATGGTTTGTACTTAGCATTAAAGATCTGCAAAATTGATAACTAAAGAGTAACATTAAACACAAACTCAATTCATCTTAGTTCAAGGGGGGACTTCTTCAAATCAATTTTATTGTGGGTACAATACCCAATAATTTGAGAATAACAAATACCGTGTTGTATTTGATCTTGTATTTTGTGTGTTTATAGGATGCATGTCATATAGGTACAAGCCTACGTTGAACGAGAATAAATGATGGAAGACATGACGGAGCTCTAAATTTAGAGCTACCGTGGAGCGGTAAAACTTTCGCTGGCGGCAGATGGGATGACGGCAGAAGACTGACGGCATACAGTTCTTCAGCAAAGAAGTGATGGGAGCTAACGCAAAGCGTTAGATCTTACCGCGGTGCGGTAGGTGCATGATCCGTTGCGGTTAGCACGTTCTCCATGATGTCGGGCACGTTACGACACGACATGCTAGCGCATTGCGGTAATGTTACTGCTGGCATTAACTTCTGAAGTCTATTTAAGGTTGGATCTCTCCTTCTTTTAAGAGATCTCTCACATCCATCAAAGCCACAAATCTGATTCTTTTGAGAGAGTCTCGTCTCCAGACATTGAGAGAACTCTCTTGGGCTAATATGAAGATCAAAAGAAGATTTGTGAAGGAAAATGTTTACAACGCATATTCAACACGAAGGGTGAACACATCAAGAACGCCAACTTCCACATCGCCTTCGTCTTCACCTTCTGAATTTCTTGGAGAGTTTCTCTTACATTATTTCTATTTTGTAATCACTTCTATTTTATCTTTTTGTAACGGATGTGAAGAAATCATTTTGGGAGAATGTCGAATTTCGGGAAGGATTATGTGGGGAATTCGTCACAGGGGTTGGCGACTAGGCCTTGCAAGGTTTATGGGGAATTCACAGTGGTGTGTGTGGAGACTAGGTCTTGGTTAGATCTAGGGGGTGCCTAAAGGCCTTATCTGGAGTAAGATAGGTTATAGCCAACCAAACCTTGGGATAAGGACCCGTGAAACAACAAAAAGGATTTTTATATTCGTCTTGATTTCTTGCGTTATAGAAATTAAACATTTGTGTAATCAATTTCTTATGAAATAAAATCATGTCTTTTATTATTTCATTCAATTGATTTTATTTTATTTTCAACAATGTTTTAAATTATATTTTCTGTCAAAAGCATTAAAGTAAAATATATTGCAAATTACTTTTTCGAATCCACTCTTAGAATTCAATATCTGTAGCTAACGTCGGGCGTTAGCACTATCACTGGTGATAGCGAAGAAATATTGAAATCCAATTTCTTTTAAAAGTGTTCTTCAATATAATCTTATCTGAGATATTATAATATATTTTCCTATAAATATTCTAAAACTTTGGTCACAAACTTTGATATTTATAAATAAGTTTTAAATTCCATACATCCCTTATTCACCCCCCTCTAAGGGCGCCTAATGATCCAACACCTGGTATTAGAGCATAGATTATTCCAATACGGCTTCACAATTGGGAATAATGACGTTTCATGATCTCGTATCTTCTAGAGGGGAAATTTTTGTATGAAAATGAAAAATCATTATCACCACCTTTATTTATGGGTGAAAATTATAATGGGTGGAAAAGTCTTATGGAAAAAATTCTAAATCTTTGGATATTGAAGTTTGGAATATTACAATTAAAATGCCCCCAAGTATTCTAAGTAAAAATGAAATGTTTTGAATGCCAAATCTGTGAATAGTATATATTGTGCACTAGATCAAAATATTTTCAAACTTATTTATACTCTTCCTACTGCTTAAGAAGTTTGGAAATTTCTTGAGAATTTTTATAGTCTTCCTACCACAGATGATTAACAAGAGCAATTCCTTATGGATCCAAGAGAAGAAATCGATGAGGACTCATGCTTGGAGGAAGATTTATCTAAGAGAGAAGAATGCAACGTCACAATATTGGACTCAAATAATAGCAACACATCGAGCAAAAGAGAAGATGAAAACTCAACTATGGAAGAGGAATGCCAAGAGGACGTCAAAGGAACCTTAGGTTCAAATCTTGCCTCATCCCATAACAATGTAAGAAAATCAAAATATTCTCTTTTGGTAATAAATTCGATTTCTACACTACATATGCTTGAAATTGCTAAACGTAGAATTTAAAATTTGAAAAATGCTAATTTCAAACTTCGTTTAGAAAATTAAACTTTAAAAGCAAATGCTAAAGTAGAATCAAGTATTGATGTGTTAAATTCTCTTTCATGCTCTTTAATTAAAAATGCTAAATCTTGTTTTTGATTATAATGCTTTTAAAGAAGAACTTAAGGTTTTGGAAAAAGGTCTTTTAACTTCAAAAGATTATAATGAAAATTTGATAAAAGAAATTGATGCTTTAATGGATAAACTAGAATCATTAAAAATGATTATTCAAAAGTTTTCAAGTAATAAAATCTCTTATTTCTAATTTATGAAATCATCAAAAGTCCAAGAGTTTAACTTCACATTATAAGAGTAGGTCTATAAGAAAGTGTGGAAATGAAAATCAATAAGTAAAAAAGAACCTTTAATATAATGTCCATATTCACTCACTCTTTCAACATTCAATTCTTCAGAAAGACCATCACTCTTATAAACTTTCTAAGAATGATGATTCGAAAACTCCTTATGATTATCAACATCAATCTATTTTGAGAAACAATATCAATAAACATAATTCCTAAATGAATTGTTTTTAATCAACTATCACCACAAAAAGATGTCATATAATCATTATATGAATTTGAAAGACAATCATCCAAAGTATGAATGGAGGCCCAAAATTAAAAATAAAACACTAACTCAGCTTGTAAGGGCACATTCATCATTATCTCCCCAAAAGCCAACACGATGTATTTGGGTACCCAAAGGAACCATCCCACTTAGTTCTCTTTGGATACCAAAATCTCTCATTCATTAGTATCCAATCATTTGCATGAAGTAGAAAAAATTATAAATGAAATATCAATACTCTATTTCATGATACGCTTAATTACCTTTTAGTTTTTATTTTTGAGCCAACACGCTATGGTCACTTTATATATCATAGGATATGACTAACACATATTATGTCTAATGTTTAACAAATCAAATTAAATATAAAGTCATTTTTGTAAGTGACCTATCTATCTTTTTTATAATTATCCTTTTTAAATCTATTGCCTATAAATGTCGTATATTATCATTATAAATTGATTGTTGAATTTGTTAAATGATATTATCAAGACTAATGAAATTACTTTCAAAAATGGATGTAAATGAGCTATTAGGGGTCTTAGGCTAAAATATTAAATGCACAACTTTTTGCATATTTCTCTAATTTCTTTGTAGCATATGATAGCCACTATAATGGAAAATCATAATCTAGAAAAATCATAATTGAAAAATTACAAAAATGATATTTAATTCCTAAAAGAACCTATCTCAGTTGTTAACGCCCGACGATAATTCTTACCGCCAACGATAGCCCATTTCCTTGAAAATTTTGATTTTCATTAAAAGTTATTTTCTAAAAATTATTTTACTATGTTAAGTATCATTATTTTCTACTTTCAGATATCTTGTATTTGTTTTGTCTAATTTTTATAAATCAAAATCAAAAAGAAAGTTTACAAAACAATTCCAAAATCACCAGAAATATTTTACATTATATATCATATTCTTAAATTCACCCTAATCATATTTTGTTGGGAAAACCCTTTGATTTAACTTAACAAATTACCTAAAAGTGATTTTATCTCTTAGGAATAAATTACCCATTGTATATTGAGGGTAATCTGGTCATTAGATGTCTTAGGATATCACACTCAACCTAGGGTGTGAAGACCAAGTCAAGAGGAGCATAAATTTGGTGAAGTTAACATTTGCGTCGAATAGAAGTCGACGCAACTTCTAATGAATGTCGACGCTACTCTGACTAGAAGTCCAAGTGGTTCACCCTTCTGTCGAAGTAACTCAAGTCGACGTTACGTCGAATAGATATCGACGTAGAGGCCATGGACTCGTTGAAGTATCCTGAGAAGTCAACACAACTTCTACTTCAACTCAGAGCAGAAGGAAGTATCTGTTGAAGCCACTCAAAGTCGATGCAACGTTGACTTCATCTCAACGCAGATGATGGAGCTCAGAACCATTCCTTCAACTCGACAGTTATGTCGATTGGGTATCGACGCAACGTCGACTGGCAGAGTTCAATCAGAGCAAGGATGAATTCGAAGCTGCTCCTACAAGAACTCAAAGGTGCGTCGATAAGAGAGGAAGAGAACTCGACATTATGTCGAATATAGTCTGAAAAGGGAAACCTTTTCAGCTGTCATTTTGGACCTTCTCTCATGGCCCACCTCTCTCAAGACCGTTTCCTAACGGCTCATTAATTGCCTCAAATAGACAGAAGAAATATAAGAAGACAAAAAGCTTTCTTGGAAACATGCTTAAGGTTGGTGAACGGGTTGGGAATTAAAGAAGGAAAGAAAGAGATTGTCCAGGACAAATATACCTTAATAAGTTTTACCAGAAAGGGAAATCAAAATTAAAAATAGAAGAGGGACAATACAAGGGCAGAAAAGAAAGAGACACACATAGCATTCATCACAATCGGCTGAACCATTCTCTCTAGGGCTCCCTCTTATTATTTCTTCCTCAGGAACCCTAACTGAGAATAAAATAGAGAAGATAAGAATAGCTGCTCATCATCACAATTATAAAGCAGGCTGATCTTGATCAGAAGAGAAGGACAAAGGATCTGAAATCTGTTCTTTATCACTATTACATAACAGCCAGATCTCATTCAGTAGAATCACAAAGGATCTGACAAACATAGTTTCTGCAAATCATCACCATCATAAGCAGAAACTCATCAAGAGCAGATCCAGTGAAAAGATACAAGAAGTTGTTCTTCATATAGCTCTCATAAAAATTCTGAAAATAGAATTCCTACAACATTCCTCTTCTTCTTTCTCCTTCTACTTCTCTCCTGTAAAAGAGTTTTGTTAATCCCTCTTCAAAGGATTCAGTGGTTCAAGGTCTCCTTATCAAAAGATCTAGTGGTTCAAGATCTCCTTATCAAAAGATCTGGTGGTTCATGATCTCCTTGTCAAAAGATCAGTGGTTCTAAGAGTTTCCTTACCAAAGGACTCAGGCACTGTGGTGCATCCCTACCATATGGTAGAAGAGGGGAGTACCCACATTTTGGGGAACCTCTATAAAAATCTGCGTGTCTTCTCGTTGGATAATTTTCTGTGTTGCCCCTCATAGCTAGTTTACATTATTGTTTTTTGCTTTATATTCCAGCACTATTTTATTCTGTCTGAGGTCTTGATTGTGCATAAATCCTTTGATTAGTTTATTATTTTCACATTTAGAATAGGAATAATTTTTAAATCTCTATTCACCCCCCCCCCCCCTCTAGAGGATTCTCAGAGGCACACTGTGCACTTTCAATTGGTATCAGAGGGAGGTTGATCATTAAGAGGTTAACACCTTGATCAAAAAGACCTCCTACTCTTTTCTCTTTTCTATAAACATATTTTATAAAGAAAATGAGTACTAAGGATTATGCTTCCACAAGTCCCCCATTGTGTAACTTGAATAAGTTCACACTCTGGAAGGCCAGAATAAAACTCTACATGAATTCCATTGATGAAGACATCTATAATGTTCTTCTCACAGGTCCTCCAGCTCTAGTCTGACAAAAGGCAGGGGAATCCTCAACAATAGAGGCTGTCCCAAGAAAGGAATGAACAGTGGCCATGAATATTCTGGTGTCAACAATGTCTGATGACATTTTCCAGAAAGTTGAAGAGTGTCAATCAGTAAAGGAAATCTGGGACTCACTCACCACCATGGTGGAAGGAAGTGCTGATAAAAGAAAGGACAAAAAGTCCCTTCTCATATCCCAGTATGAGAACTTTCAAAAGAAAGCTGAAGAATCCGTTGCCAATATGTATGACAGATTCATTCTTATCATTAATGAGCTCAGAGACTTAGACAAGGAAATATCCATGACTGAAATTAATGATAAGATTCTCATGTGCTTCCCTAGCTCATGAGACAAGGATCTGGGCAATTAGAGAATCCAGATGCCATAGAGAAATCTCAACTGAAGCTTTGCTAGGAAAGCTTAAGTCATATGAGATGCTTCTAAAGAACAGGTTTGAAGCTGAAGAAAGGGATATTTCACCAGCTCCTGCCCAAAGGTCCCTTGCTTTGAAAGCTGCTGAAGGAGAGTCCTCCACTCCTGAGGATGAAATGTTCAGTCTGCTAGCAAAAAGATTCAAGAAGTGGGTAAAGACTGAGGACTCAAGGAGAAGAGAAAGAGACTCAAGGCCCAGGTATGATAAAACTCCAAGGAAGGATATTATTTGCTATACCTGCAGCAAACAAGGGCGCATTTCCCCTGAATGCCCACAAGAGCAGAGGGAAAGGAGCAACAACAAAGAGGACAAGAAAAAGAAGATTCCCCTCAGAGGAAAAGACAAGAAGAAAGTCAAAGGATTCATTGCAGAAACTTGGAGTGATTCTGAAGCAGAATTTGACTCCTCATCATCTGAAAGTGATGATGAAGAAAAAGCAGTAGCTGTCTGCATGATGGCCCTTGGGATGGCATCAGATGATGAAGATGATCAGGTATCATCTATCTTTGATGAATTTGATTTTACTTTAGAAGATTTTAAATCATGCTTCAAAGATTTCTGCATTGAACATCTTAGGGTAGAAAAAGAACTAGGCATAGCTAGAACTGAACTAAAGAACCTTAAGAAAAATGAAATGCATCTAAATAATCAAAACCTAACAAATAAAATTAATGATAAAGAGTTAGAATTGATTAAGCTTAGAGAGGAAAACAAAAATCTAAAAGAGGAGCTTGCAAAGGCAAAGGCCTTTGAGGACTCACTCAATGGGAGGAGTCAGAAGCTCAAAGACAGCACTGAAAATCTCTCTATGAGATTTAACCACTTAGGATCAGTAGCAGAGCCCTCCACTAACACAGAAACATCTAGGAAACCAACATGGAAAAATCCAGTGCCATTTGTTAGACCTAGTAAATATCAATCAAGTGAGAAGAGTGAATCATCCAAGGGTAGAGATAACAATCATCCAGATAGGATAGGCAAAACTAAAAAGCCAAACCTAAATAAAAGGAAAAACCCTAGGCAAGAATCATTTAGAGAAGCTAAATAACAACAACCAACATGCAAAAATAAAACCTAGGATAATCAAACATTCTGTTGATTTGTTGTATTCTGATACATTTTATACTCACTTCAAGTATCAAGATAAGAGGTTTGGGAAATCCATTCCCTATCATCCCAATGGGTATCATGAAAGACCCTTCTATTCTTTCATTGAACCCTACAATGGTAAAAAAAATGGCCCAAGGTAACCTGGGTTCCTTCTAATGTTTGAATTACCTTTGCAGGATGAGGTAGGGTCCCACTCAGGAGAAAATTAAGTGGGAAGAAAGATGTAGATTTTGATTAAGGAACAAGACTTATTCAAGGGAGTAATTCCTACCTTGAATCCTCCTTACTATTTATAAAATTAGATTATGATCTATTTTCAATACATAAATTGCTGGGAAAAACAGCAAGAATTTTCTAAAGAAATAGATTTGTTTATTAAGAGGTGCGTCGAAAAGAAGTCGACGTACCATCGACTTCTACTCGACGCCAGCGTTAAGAAGCACCCAGAGTAGACAATTCAAATAGAATTCGACGTAGCGTCGAGTTCTTATCGACGCATATATCATCTTAGTAATTGCTAACTTAAACTCAAAGTTACGTCGACAGGACTACATTGACTTAGGGTCTCTGAATAATCTCAAAGCTACGTCGAGTACTAGTCGACACAACGTCGATATATCAGCGCTGACAGAATTGCTTTCAGAAGCAATCCCGACACAACTTTGCGCGCCAAATAATAAGTCTTATTGATGGTGCGTCGACCTAAACCCTAAGTAGCCGCGATTCATCTGCTTTTAAGCAATTACTACGTCGAAACATCTACGCTTTTGAATTCTCTTCCTCTTTGCTCTCTTGCTCTCTTGTTCTCCATCTCTCCCTTATTCTCCCTCTCTCATTTTCTCTTTCTCTGCAGGTACATCAAATCAATGGCTCTTCCTAAGATTAACTCCGGGTTTGATGTGGATATTGATTCATTCAGCGCAGCTGCCGAAAGCTTCAAAGCTATACTTGGCATATTTCAGGAAGCTGGCCAGACTAAGCTTATCTCAACAAGGTGCAAGATTCTGTATGTAGAACTTACAGAGTTCAAGGACAGTGCACATGTTGCAGATGATGGGTCCCTCCAAGGGATAGTTTCTAGACAAGATATCAGTATAACTGATGAGCTTTTGTCCCAAACTTTTGATCTACCTACTGGAAGTGATTCAGAAGAACTGACAGGAGAGGAAATGAAAAATGTATTGGAGATTATGAAATTTAAGAAAGACAGACCTATAAACCTGAAAAAGATCGACTTGGGTGAAGAATATAGGTTCCTGGCTGACATTGTTGGGAAAAGTCTATTGTGCAAAATCTCATCCCATGATGCAGTTCCAAAACAGCAGTTGCAAATTATGGGCATTCTTGTCCTTAAGAAAAAGATAAACTGGGGAAGGTGCCTCTTGAAAATGATTGGGCACAAGTACTCACATAAGGAGAATGCATACATGAGAGTTATGAGTCAAGTCCTTCTCCACCACTATCCAACATCATGTAGATCCAAATGAGAGCCCATTGCTCCTGGGAAAAGGACCAACATTGGAATCTTCTCCAAGTGGACTAGGCAAATAGTGAAGCCTGGTTAAGCTCCAGTCTCTCCTCTTCCATCTCCTCATCCTCAAGAGATAGAAAGGCACATGCCAGACCCTCCAAGGGATGCTATCCCTCCTTCTCACTCTCCACCTCCACTGAACAATGTTCCAGTTATCCATTAGGAAGACATTCTAGCACAAAAACAACAACAACAATAACATCAACAGGTCCCATCCACTTCAGCACCTGAGCCATCTCCTCAACTAACCTATCAACTATCATCCACCCTCATTCCAGATCATCAGCCTGCTCCACCTCCACCACCATCAGCTCTCTTCTCACCTGATGTTTACCATCCTCTCACCCCTATCCAAGAAGATCTCCCTCCATCACCTCCTCCTTCTACATCTCATACTCCACCAATTGATCTTGAGCAGATCATTTCCAAAGTTGTGGCCATAGCCTCCTCCACCTTTACAGACCAGGTGGCCTCTCAGGCTAGAAAGTTTGATAGAAAGTACTCACTAATGGAGGGTGAGTTATTGAGTTTTAAAAGATCTTTTCAGAGCCTCAAAGATTTTATATCTTCCTCCATGGTTACAAAGGAATTCTTAACCTCTCTGGCCAGCAAGGTTAAGAAGGGGGAGAACCTATTAGAGGAAGAAAGACATGCCCTAGATTTGAGTGAACAGGGTGCATGTGATTCTCAAGGTCCTGACAAATCTATAATAATCCAGCAAGCACAGATCCAGGGGGAGCCTGCAGTTCATGGGGGGTTCCCAGAAAAATTAAATGATGAGCAAATAGATGCAACAGTTAAGGGGGAGCTTGCTCTAGAGGTTCAGAGAAATCTGGATATAGAATTGGAAGCTATAAGTACAGCAGCTGATCAGGAGATGCCTCAGAATGACAATCTGCTGGATGAGGTAGCCAAGATAGCTATGGAAGCTGCACAAGAAGTTGAAGTGAATTCTCACTCTCAGGGGGAGCTTCCCAAGGATGCTACTACAGAAGATGATGAGCCTTTGAAGATTGCCCCAAGGAAAGTCTCCTCAAAAGTATTTTCAAGAAAAAGAAAAACTCCTAAGAAGGAGTAATGAGGCTCAGGTACTCTGTAAGAAAATTTCTTCTGGAAAATAGCTCTGGATATCTACATATTACTTGACATTAGAATGGTCTGTGAAAAACAATATGTTATTTTCTATATATACCAATCATGTCTTGTATGTACTTCATTCTTATGTCCAGGATGTCTTGTATGCATTTATGTTTAATTATGCAAAGAAATATGTAAAATCACTTTGTTTAAATTGTAAAATTTGTTAAGATAAATAAGGGGAGATTGTTGGGAAAAACCCTTTGATTCAACTTAACAAATTACCTAAAAGTTATTTTATCTCTTAGGAATAAATTACCCATTGTATAATGAGGGTAATCTGGTCATTAAATGTCTTAGGATATCACACTCAACCTATGGTGTCAAGACCAAGTCAAGAGAAGCACAAATTTGGTGAAGTTAACATTTGCGTCGAACAGAAGTCTACGCAACTTCGAATGAATGTCGACGCTACTTTGACTAGAAGTCCAAGTGTTCACCTCCCGGGGTAGGATAATTCTCTGAAGGAAGAGGTTCGTGGCCTTCCTTCTCTATAGATGCGATAAGAGTAGGTCGTATAGGGTGCGCGGGATGCCTATTGATGATCTAATTGGCAAGAGAGATCTGCCCACGGGGCGGGTAGATAAAGTCTACTTTTTTCCAGGTTTGCTTGCTGCCTGAATTTCATGATGGCTGCTAGTTTCTTCGCATGGCACTCTGTTTGAGAGCTACTGAATTTTCTTGCTGTGAAGCAAAAAGGCAAAGAGTCTAGTATCGTAGTCCACTGCCAGTGGAATCCCTCCTCCTTGAGAGAGAGATGTCCTGAACCACTAGACCCCAGAAGTAGAACCTCCTTGAAAGAAAGAGACCTTTCGTTGATTCTTCCATTCCGGGCACCGGTTTTGAGGTCTTTTCCCCGCTCATTACATCTCCTCGTCAATCTGTGCATGAGCTTCTAGGCTTAGCATTCTATTCAAGTCAAGATCTCTTACTTGAATGCTTATACTTCTACTGGAATTGGAATGACGTGAGAAAAAATGAGTCTTCTCATCCCTCTGTCACCACTGTCTTCTTTAGTGTCTTTTCTCTGTATATCTCGGTCGTCCTTTTCTATAGATCGGTGACGATCTTCTTCTTTTCTTGGAAAGGAAAGAAGAAAGGAGCTCTCAGAAGATCTGCTCTGTGAGTAAGTGTCTCGCGAAGCAGCCACCGACGTCTTTTTTCCATTCCATTTAGATTGAGCTCTGGAGGCATAGACCTACTTTTCCACATGAAGGTCTCTCTCGCTATGGCTCTTCCACGGGGGATCTTTCTTCGCGAGGTGCGTAGCAGAGTTCTCATTGATGTTCCTGGTCCAGCTCAGTCAATGGTGACACTTGACACCTTTTCTGCTGTCACTCTGTCCCGTAAGGATTGGATCGATGTAATGCCTGCTTTAAGCTCTGTTCTATGCCCCCCGCCCATAGTTCACACGATGAAAGCTTTCTATAGTCACCGGGAATCAATTGTCTATTTGACATGTCAGCATTGGAATAAGAGCATACAGGACTCGCCTCCCCCTCTGGGGATTCCCATCTGATGTTGCCTTCAAAGGAGCAATCTAGAATCCATTGTGTGTCACGACATCTTTGTCTTTAGTTTCTAAAGAAAACCTTGCTTGAATCGCTTCGGATAGGATGAGATCAGTCAATGATGAGAAGGCTTCTGCCGACCCTTGATGACACAATAGATCTTTTAGTACAAGATTGCTCGCTTCGTTCCCGAGCTATTGAGTTATGTGATCAAACCATAAAGAAATGAGTATGAAGATCTAGGTTGCACTCAATGGATGAATGTCCGGGCCGGGCAATTTGGCTATCTCAGAGGCATGGCCATAGCTTTGATCTTGTTTATCGAACTCTTCGCGCCTTGCTTCATCTTTGAAGCAAGCGGAGGGGACGATAGGCTTTTCTTAATCCCCGGGGCGTAGTCATAGCAAGGAAACGAAGTCATAGCAAGGAATAAGGCGAAGAGGACAACTACGTCGATGAGCTGCGTTAGCAGCGAATGGTCCATAAAGCCGCCCGTAGGGATCCTTTAATCACTACATCACAGGGTTCCAATTAAAGAACCTACGATCAGTTAGCAGATCGACAAGAAAGACAGGCACTTCGCCCTATCTCAGTGTGTTGTGGAGAAGGAAATAATGAATGGAAAGGCGGACACAAGCCCGCTGAGAACCCTACTTATTACTTTACCTTAGGCCCAGCTCTTGCCTCCTCGCTTGCTCGATGCTTCTTCGCTAAAGCTCGCCTCATGTCTTCTGTGTTCGTAAATCCGAATCCATTGAGGATTGCATTCAACCGGGGTGAAGTCTACGGATATCCACTCTTCTGGCTTTTTGTCAACTAATTTCCAGATCCGGAAAGAAAATAGCCCACGGAGCGGTACTCACACGGAACAACTTCTCCCCACTCCACGCTAAACCCGCCCCGGCTCTTGTCAGAAATAAGAGAGCACCCTGCCCTCTACTCCACAATGACAGAGGGAACGGAACGTCGAAGTCAGGTCAATTACTAAGGGTCTGATTACTCGGCTTGTACCACAAGGATAATATGATCGTTAGCTCCTCTATTATACTCAACCTTCACCTCCTTTCCGTTAGTCTGATCCACGATCCCACCTTGTGAGCCTTCTGGCACGCACAAGTGGTAGCCGTAAGGCAGGCCTAGAGGAAGTTTCTTTTCCAGTAATGGGAGATCCAGCCCATCAACATAGGTAAGCGCTGTAAAGTCTCGCGATGGGGCATTCCTTCTTTTCTTTACTGAGCCAAGTGACATAGAGTCATCTTTCCCTCTTAAGGGTCTAATTTGTTTTCATACCAACTCTCCGGATTTGAGACCTAGATCCGATCTCTAATTCAGAGTGAAAGGAAGAAGGCATAGACCTTATCTGATCTCCGAAAGTGAGAAACTGGGATAAAGAGACTGATTGACTCTGGAACCAATCCTGGTACAACTTCTCAATTCTTCTTGAAGTGGAAGCTACCTATTGGATCGGTCGAGCTACTGGCACTAGTCCTTTCTTGCTTTTCATTTCCCCGTTCTGGGATAGCTAGTTGAGGGAGCCCCTAGTAGAATTCATAAGCTAGTGGGAGGTCACATCTCTTCTTAGATGAGACTTTGATTACGGCTGCACGCCCAGGCACGAACTATCCTGAAGGGGATTGATTCGCAAGAGCTTTCTAGTCAGTATGGATGTTCCCTTGTCTTTGTTTGAGGGTAACTACTGGGAGAGGAAACTGAGCTCCATCCCCCCGACGATTCACTGCTTTAATGAGGGCCTTCGTTACGGAATGCTTTCTCAGGAAAGTGTTTCAAGTAGGATGCGTAAGCTGAGACTAATGAAGATTTTTTCTAAGTCAGAGGAAAGGGCATAGAGAGAATAAGACTGATGAGGAATCAAAGGAATTGATCGGGAAAAGTCCTATCTATAGGGATGCCCCTTTTCCTGTTGATGCGTCCAATAAGAGAAGAATTGGACAAGGCCAAAGAGCCTCTAAAAGAGTGCCTCACGTCCACTGAAAGACGAAAGACGGATCTCGTCTCCTAGTCTCGCATGGTAGCCAAGGGCATGATTTTCTTCTTCTTGTGCGTGCTTTCGAGTGCTCTCGGCTATCTTCAATCTTTGTTCTTTAGTACCCCCAGACTTTCTATCCTCCTTTGTTATGTAGAAAGAGGCCCAACGTCACATTGATTGCCCTTAGGGAAGATTGAATTATCTTGCTTGTTGGAGGCAGTCTTCTTTTTCACTGCTACTTTTCTTAGTAGTGAAAACTTCCCGTCTGGTCTTTCTCTTTATCTTTGACGATGATTATTGCAGTGCACTCGAATCTTTCCCTCAGCCTTTTTCAAAAACCTTTCTTGCTTCAGCTTCCTTCTTTCCGAATGGCTCAGTGTGATCATCATGAACTGTCTTAGCGTAGATTTACTCAACGTTCGCATCTTTTGAAAATAGCCGATAGGGGACGAAGTCGGTGAGCCGATTAGGCGAACAGTCCAAGAAGGATCTGAGACGATAGTCGAAACGAACAGGAGAAGAAGGCTCCAAAGGCCCAAAGGGTCCAACCCACCCTTTTGTCAAAGTAACTCAAGTCGACGTTACATCGAATAGATATCGACGTAGAGGCCATTGACTCGTCGAAGTATCCTGAGAAGTTGACGCAGCTTCTACTTCAACTCAGAGCAGAAGGAAGTAACTGTTGAAGCCACTCAAAGTCGACGCAACGTCGACTTCATCTCGACGCAGATGATGAAGCTCAGAACCATTACTTCAACTCGACGGTTACGTCGATTGGTTTTCGACGCAACGTCAACTGGCAGAGTTCAATCAGAGCAAGGATGAATTCGAAGTGCTCCTACAAGAACTCAAAGGTGCGTCGATAAGAGAGGAAGAGAACTCGATGTTATGTCGAATACAGTCTAAAAAGGGAAACCTTTTCAGCGTCATTTTGGACCTTCTCTCATGGCCCACCTCTCTCAAGACCGTTTCCTAACAACTCATTAATTACCTCAAATAGACAGAAGAAATACAAGAAGACAAAAAGCTTTCTTGGAAACATGCTTAAGGTTGGTGAATGGGTCAGGAATTAAAGAAGAAAAGAAAGAGATTATCCAGGACAAATATACCTTTTTAAGTCTTACCAGAAAGGGAAATCAAAATTAAAATAGAAGAGAGACAATAAAAGGGCAGAAAATAAAGAGACACACATAACATTCATCACAATCGGCTGAACCATTCTATCTAGGGCTCCCTCTTCTTCTTCCTTCCTCAGGAACCCTAACTGAGAATAAAACAGAGAAGATAAGAACAACTGCTCATCATCACAATTATAAAGCAGGCTGATCTTGATCAGAAAAGAAGGACAAAGGATCTGAAAGCTGTTCTTTATCACTATTACATAATAGCCAGATCTCATTCAGTAGAATCACAAAGGATCTGACAAACATAGCTTCTGCAAATCATCACCATCATAAGCAGAAGCTCATCAAGAGCAGATCCAGTGAAAATATACAAGAAGATGTTCTTCATACAACTCTCATAAGAATTCTGAAAACAAAATTCCTACAACCTTCCTCTTCTTCTTTCTCCTTCTACTTCTCTTCTGTAAAAGAGTTTTGTTAATCCCTCTTCAAAGGATTCAGTGGTTCAAGATCTCCTTATCAAAAGATCTTGTGGTTCAAGATCTCTTTATCAAAAGATCTGGTAGTTCATGATCTCCTTGTCAAAAGATCAGTGGTTCTAAGAGTCTCCTTACCAAAAGACTCAGGCATTGTGGTGTATCTCTACCAGGTGGCAGAAGAGGGGAGGACCCATATTTTGGTGAACCTCTATAAAAATCTGTGTGTCTTTTGGTTGAATAATTTTCTGTGCTGTCCCTCATAGCTAGTTTACATTATTGTTTTCTGCTTTGTATTCCAACACTATTTTATTCTGTCAGAGGTTTTGATTGTGCATAAATCCTTAGATTAGTTTATTGTTTTCACAGTAAGAATATGAATAATTTTTAAATCTCTATTCACCCCCTCTAGAGGATTCTCAGAGGCACACTGTGCACTTTCATATTTCAAAATTCACGATCTATCTAGAATAATCCTAAATTGGATCTCTGTCATACTTAGGAATTATGAAATATATGATGGTTATTGGTATTATAGTTTCATACCTTGTTTTGTGTATTTTGTGTGTGATGTGCATCACTATTGTTTGTGTGTATCTCATTATATTTAGACCTTAGAATTAACTTGATATCAACAAGAAGAAATCAAATATTATTGTCACTTCATTCTAGGTCTATGAAAATCCAAAACTCAATGATTGAATACATGCAAACCAATTATATATATTTAGTATATTTATCATAACATTACATCAAAATTCATTATCCTAGCATCATCTCTTAGTATATGCTCAATTTAGTGTTTATGCTAGGTTTATCAATATAATAACAAGCTAAATTAACAGTAGAAAATTGAAAGTTAAATTCATAATAACTATGCGGCCTTAAAATCTACAATTATTCTAAAACTCAAACAAACCAATAGTTATAAATTGGTCCTTAGGCTAAAATGCTTATTATGACCATGATCATTCACCCATATTATGTGTCTCATAATACGAGGGTGAAGGATTGTGTGCATTAGAGACCTAACCTCTAAGTCATATCTTGTCTCTAACTAGGGATGGTTCTAGTGGGGCCTTGCGAGGCACTAGGGGGGGAGTGCTAGGTTGAGCGTCGTCTTTTGTATATATATGGAATTAACACCCTAACCTACGACATGTGTGCAGCTCCTCACGCTCATCCGTCACATAGTACGGAGCTAGAGTGTAGACATGTAGTTTGGGTATCTTGATCTTAGACATACTAATATTATATACATTGCATGAATATTATTTCACTCTTTATGATCATTTCATTCTTGCATATTTTTATGTAAACATGCTATCTTTTGTTTTTCATACTATATACTCTTTGGGCTTCATGATTTTGAAAAACATAAGTATTTATTTTTGAAGAACAATTTTGACACCTTAAGCCAAAAATCTTGATCTACAATTTTTTATTAGTATTCAAAACTCTTTGCGGTACTTGGTGTCACTTTTCTTAAAAAACATGAATCACAAAATGAAAAATTATAAAAAACACGTGTTTTCTAAGAAAAAAAAATAAAAATTCTCTGTTGCTAGCGCCGAGCGGTAGTACTAGCGTCCGCAGTAGCATAAAATCAATTATTCTTTTCTTTTTGCATTTTCTCTGGCATTGAATATCATTTACTGATAGGCTTGTTAAAGACTTCTATGTTTTCCAGAAAAATAATTAAATTTGAATACTTAGAAATTAAATACAAAATTACAAAACAATTTCAAAAACAAAAATATGTTTTTCCTTTATGTGTGCTTATTGTTTATTATTTGTGTAAAACTTCAAAAATTCATAAAAACTAATTGTTATTTATTGCTATTGTCAAGGACAGCCTTGTACATAAAAATAGGACCCACCGCCCGAGCCCGGCCCAGAAAAAGCTCGATGAGGCCTGGTCCCTTGCTAGCCCGATCGGGCTGTGGGGGCCAAACACGGCCCCCACATTGAGCATTTTCCCGGGCCGGGCAAAGCTTGGTTTTCTATCCCAGGCCAAAACCAGGTCAGGCAAAGCCCGACCCACCCTTGGCTGAGGCCTGAAGCCCATTGGCTCTTAAGAGATGTTGTTAACAACAGCTCTTAAGAGCCGTTAATGACAGCCAATAAGATGCCATTATGAATGACACCCTATTGGCTGCCATTATGAATGACAGCCTACTGGCTGCCATTTTGAATGATAGCCTAATGGATGCCATTATGGCAGCTAGTAGGCTGCCTTTATGGCAGCTCACTAGCTGCCAATGACCTAGGGCCTATGCTACCAGCCTAGGCCCTAGGCTATAAAAAAAATTTAATTTTTTTTTATAAAAACCCCCTCCTCCAACCAGCCACCCTCTCTCTCTCTCCAATTTTCTATCTCTCTCCAATTCTCTCTCCCACTCTCTCCAATTCTCTCTCCCTCTCTCTCCAATTCTCTCTCCCTCTCTCTCTCCAATTCTCTCTCTCTCACTCACACTCTCTCTCTCTTTCTCTCTAATCTCTCACACACACACTCTCTCAAATCTAATATGGCATCGTCGTCTTCGATGACGTCGTCATCATCAACGGTTGTACATGAAGTGGTGGAGCACAAGCATAAGGCTCCAGTTTGGGAGCATTTTGAAAAAGTTAAAGTCGGCGTCGAATTCAAAGCGAAGTGCAAATTATGCGGGAAGTTGCTGACCATGAGCGACAACTCGACACTATTAAGATACATCAAGTCTTGTATTTCAAAACAAACTCAGGAGTCCAGTCAGACACAAATATCAGGAGTCGGGCAAATTTAGACGTACGATCAAGGTCGATAATGAGAGTTGCAAGTGAAGAACATCATCAGACGTGGATTGTCGTTCAGCCACTATGACGATGAGGAAGAGACCGAATACATACATGAAGGGCTTCAACCAAAATATCAGTAGGTTAGTAGATCCTCGCTTAGGCGCGACGCACTCAAATTTTATTTGGAATCAAAACAAGCTTTAATAAATTATTTTAAAAATTTCGAAGGCCGTGTGAGTTTGACGAGTGACGTTTGGTCTAGTAGCATAAAATTAGAACTATCATATATTTGTATAACTTGTCATTGGGTCGATCCCGTTTCATGGGATCTAAATAAACGTATAATATGTTTTGAAAGTTTTGAAGTCCCGCACACAGGTCATGTCATATATCAATTTATTATAAAATATCTACGAGAATTTAAAATTAAAGATAAAATTATGAGTATTTTTTTCGATAACACCACTAATAATACCGTCACAATTGAGTGGTTAAAATGCCATTTAAAATCAATGTTAAGCGGTGCATTTTTTCATACTCGGTGTGTTTGTCACGTTTTAAATTTAGTTGTACAAGATAGTTTATCTTTTATGGAACTCTATATTAATAAAATTTGACTTAGGTTACAATTTATTTATAGTTCTATGCAACGAAGAAAAGATTTTAAAAAATTCGTAAACGACCAAGGTCAAAAGTATTTGAAACCTCAATTTGACATGCCAATTAGATGTAACTCAACATATAAAATGTTAAAGAGAGCGTTGCAACAAAAACCACTTCTTATAGAATACTACACTATGTTAAATATTCATGATTTGAACAATAACGATTGAGACAATTTGTTAAAATGTTTTATATGGCGATAATTTGTTTATCTGGCGTGTATTATCCAACTAGCTCTCTAGTAATCGAAATTTTTTTAATATCGCACAAAAATTTAACTATTATAAGCAACACAAAGGGTGACGCCCTTTTATTGAGAAAATTGAAACAAAACTTTTAAAATATTATAAAGAAATGCCTGCAATATTTTCATGCGCCGCTGCTTTGAATCCTTTATTCTACGTAGACTGCGTAGAAAATTTAATCGAAGAAATAAATACAAATTTAAACTTAAATATAATTTTTTCAGAATTTGATAACGTTAGTATTTCAAAATTTAACTCTTTTTTCACTGAATTTTATAATTATTAGGATCAATTATACGGATCGCGGCCCCGAGAAGATATATCACAACCTAAAACAAAAGATAGTTTTAAAAATAAAATTTTAGAATTAGCGTTTAGGAAAAAAGCACGCACATCATGTAGTAGTTTAAATGAATTAGGATTGTACACTAAAACAAAATTTCACGATTTTATGAGTACGAACGAAATTGAAATTTTTGATCTTCTAAAGTGGTGGAAAGGTAAGGTTAATACCTATCCTATTATGGCCTATATGGCCCGTGATTTACTAACAATCTAAGCTAGCACGGTAGCTTCAGAGTCTGCTTCTTCTTTTAGTGGCAGGTTTTTGACCGAGCGGAGGAGTCGCCTAAGCGAAGAATCGTTGGAAATTTACATATGCTACAAGGACCACTTGGATGCTATGAAGAGGAAGAAACACATTTCACTGAATGAGAATAGCTCAACTACGTAGAAGACGAGATGGACGCAATAAATTTAAGAGATAATTAAGCGCGCGCACACTCGCAAGGCGCACCCGAGGAGCTGAAATTTTTTGTAATGTTTTAAATTACTGAATTTGTAATTTTTTTTGCCATTCAAATTTTATAATAATTTAATTTATTTTTTGTATTTTAATCTTTTTTTATTTGAATGTAAATATGTATTTATCATTTTTGAAGATTAATAAAAAATAATTTCTTGTAAATTTAGATGTAAATTTCTTGTAAATTTGTATTTTTTGTTTATTATTTAAACTATTTTATAAAAAAAAAAAAAAAAACGGGCATCCAAGGCCCGGCCTTAGGGGCCTTATCAGGCTCCCCCTAGGGGGAGCATGAGCCCGCCTAAAACCAGGACCGGGCCAGAGCCCAGTTTAGGAAAGCCCGGGCCCGATAGGCCCGGTTCAGGCCCGGGCCTACCGGGCTTCTTGGACAGGGCTAGTCAAGGATGATAAATTATATCAATTAAAGATTAAATACAATGTTTAATATAATTTTCAAGTTTCTTGCAAACATTGTTTTGTATTTGTCATGCCTTGAAAATCATCTTGTTATGTACAATGAAATTGATTGTACAAAGCATGTGTAGGAACGCTTAACATGCCTCAAAGTATGAGTAATGCATTATGTTTGATAATGATTTATTCCCTCACTTATTTTTTATAATCTACATGTGTTTACAATCTTATACTTGCATGATTGTGTAGTGTAACGACATAAATAATTAAAATGCATAAATAAATTACATATACAACATTGAATTGGTTATTACAATTCTTTCTTTTATGCACTTATTCTTTAGATAAATGCAGTATAAAATTAAAATGATATGTTTGCAAAACAAGTGAATTCGGAGTCCTTAGTCACTAAACTAAAAAAACAAATAATTAATGGCAAGAAAAACTCTACCAAGCACTACTCACCCTCCTGATAAGTCTTAATGAGCATTGTGAGGTTGAGCACCTTGGAAAGAATTGCAAAGTGTCTTGTAGCAAACAAATATTATACCACTTCTCTTAATATACTGGATCACAAAAAATGAAAATAATGCCAAAAAGTATAAAAGTGATCCCCGAGCACTACTTTGCACCCTGATAAGTCTTAATAAGCATTGTGTGTGCAAATCACCTTGGTAGTTGTACTCTTTATTCATGTGCATTGAAATATTATGGAAGTAATATTATTTGTGTATTTTAATGTTGTGTTATTTCATTATATATGTCATATGTTTCGATTGATTCACTTCTATGCTTTATCAAAATACTATTTTGTACACATCATTATCCTTCATAAAACTTCTACTCATGAGAATTGGATCTAAATGCACATCTACTCAATTCTCTACAAACTTAAGTAAATGCACTAGAGAGCAAAGCATGACCACTACAATGCGTATTTTTACTTGAAATGCAAATTAACTTACATTATAGTTTCTATCATTTCTTGATACTTTCAAATCATGCTTGCAATTTTATTTCAAAATAGCATCTCTTGAAATTTTAATTCCAACATCTACTTTTCAAATTTAAAACTCATTATCTTTTATATGCTTTTACCTTCTAAAATGATGTTTATTTTTAAGAGTGTTTATTATATTCTTTTGCTATGATTACTACTTGAGCTCATTAATTACTATTTTTGTAAAACAAGTGGTATCTTAAAATAAGAATGCTTACTTTATAAGTTTATGCTATGTTGCTTACTAGTTTATGCTCTATCATGCTTATTTTTTTTCAACTAGTAGTATTTAAAAAGCTTTATATTGCATCATATTTTTATTCTATATATAGAACATATAAATTCTTATTGCATAGACTCACCTAAACCTTCTTTTGATACTACCAAAAGGGGAGCATAAATTGCATAAATCTAATTTTTAGGGGAAGTATAATAAAAATTTCATACGAAGCATCTATGTAGGGGAGTAATTATATAGGAGGTGCATACTTTATTCTTTGCTCGATTATGAATATCCTTCCAATAAGTTATCCCTAATCAATCTTAATAGATATACACTCATCTCTACCCACTTTTGCTAATAACAAAAGGGGGAGAATAAATTGAGAAATCTAGTAAAATATATATTTAGTGGGAGTAAATTATAAGAGAACACTTATGTAGGGGGAGGACCTCATATAGGAAGAGTATGCATTATTGCTTTCAAATCTATCATGATATAAACATGTTATTCATGCATATCTTATTACCGCACTTATCTATAAACACGAATAGTCTTAAACTCATTAATTTCTCAACTAGGTATTTGTTATTATCAAAAGGGGGATATTGTTGGAGTCTATGTTCCGCATCTATTGGTTTGAGAATAATAAATACCGTGTTGTATTTGATCTTGTATTTTGTGTGTTTATAGTGTGTAGGTCATACAGGTACAAGCATATATTGAACAAGAATAAATGATGGAAGACATGTTGGAGCTCTGAATTTAGAGCTACCGCAAAGCGGTAACAACTACCGCTGGCGGTATATGGGATGACGACAGAAGACTGATGACAGATGGTTCCTCAGCGAAGAGATGGCGGGAGCTAATGCGGAGCATTAGATCTTACCGCGATGTGGTATGTGCTTGATCCATTGCAGTTAGCACGTTCACCACGATGCCGGGCACATTACGACACGATACGATTGCGCGGCGTAGTAATGCTACCGCTGACGGTAACTTCTGGAGTCTATTTAAAATTTGGATCTCTCCTTCTTTTAAGAGAGCTCTCACATCCACCAAATCTATAACTCCAATTCTTTTGATAGAATCTTGTCTCCAGACATTTAGAGAACTCCCTTGGGCTAATATGAAGATCAAAAGAAGATTTTGAAGGAAAAAGTTTACAACGCATATTCAACACGAAGGGCGGACGCATCAAGAAAGTCGACTTCCACATTGTCTTCGTCTTCACCTTTAGAATTTCTTTGGGGGGGGGGGGGGGGTTCTCTTACATTATTTCTATTTTGTAATCTCTTTTATTTTATCTTTTTGTAACGGGTGTGAAGAAATCGTTCGGGAAGAACGTCGGATTCAGGGAAGGATTTCGTGGGGAATTCGTCGCAGGGGTTGGCGATAAGGCCTTGCGAGGTTTAGGGGGTATTCATCACTGTGTGTGTGGTGACTAGGTCTAGGTTAGATCTAGGGGGTGGCTAGAGGCCTTATCTGGGTTAAGATAGGCTATACCCAACCGATCCTGGGAGAAGGACTGGTGAAACAACAAAAAGCAATTTTTATATTCGTCTTGATTTCTAGCGTTACAGAAATCAAACATTTGTGTAATCAATTTCTTATGAAATAAAATCATGTCTTTAATTGTTTCAATCAATTGACTTTATTTTTTTTTCTACAATGTTTTAAATTATATTTTCTGTCAAAAACATTAGAGTAAAATATATTGCAAATTACTTTTTCGATCCACTCTTAGAATTCAATCTCTGTAGCTAACGTCGGGCGTTAGCACTACCACTGACGATAGCGAAGAAATATTGAAATCTGATCTTTTTAAAAAGTAATCTTCAATATAATCTTATCTGGGATATTATAATATATTTTCTTATAAAATATTCGTAAACTTTGGTCACAAAATTTGATATTTATAAATAAGTTTTAAATTCCATAAAGCCCTTATTCACCCCCATCTAAGGGCGCCTAAAGATCCAACATATAACACTATTATATATAGACTGTATAGTAGAACTGCTAGAATAGACTCATTTTCTGTCTATACATGCTTGCTAGTTAGTTCCATGCCACTTGCTTTGTAATTACCCCTTGTTACCTTTCTCTTCATCCTCCCCGTCCGGTGCCTAGGAGTCACGGTTAGAGGGGACGGGGAAACCGCTTAGTCTTATAGACTAATGGCCAGATGTGGCATAACAAATAGGAGCACCAGGAGGAGCAGACCCACAACCATAGGGAGGGACTTGATACAGTGGTCAGGCCCGAAGTTGGCCTCTCTACTGCAGCTGGAAGAGCTTCGGTGAGATACCATCTCCCGAATGCAGTCTTCCACGCCTTCCCTAATCAGTGTACAGGTATCTTAAGCACGAGGGATTGCAGTGAGGAATAGATGTACTAGGACTTAAGCCCTTTCTATATTAGCACTCTTATTTCAGTACCATTTTCATTTATGTATCTCATTTGGACATGTTTCTTATTTATATTGTGAAGGTTGTGGAGTTGTTTTTATATTATTATGTGGTGTTTGGTTGACCTGGATGTATGAATAGCTAGCAGGATTAGCGTTTTGTGGTGACGACCTTCTCATGTGAATGTGTCACCGCAAGGCGGTGATTCTGGGCGGTAAGACCCAGAAATAAAAGAAAGGGGGGGGGGGGGGGGTCTTACAAACTGGTTTCAGTGCAACTTCGATCTAAACTAAAGAAAGTTCACAACCCTAGGCAACCCCCTTAAGCTTAGTTTGAGGACAAACTAGCAACGGAAGCAATGGTGTGCCCATAGGGGAAATCACATTTAATTGTTCATTAAAAATGAGATGGTTAGGACAAACCTTCTAATAAGACTCTTATTCTTATGAAGCCTTCGGTGAACATCGCCACATGGGTGACGAAACCTCCCGTTTAGGATGCCATTCCTCCCCCGCCGGCTCCCACCCCCTCTCAGCAATCAGAGTTAGGTCAAACCTTGACCTCTATCTTACAGGCCTTCTCACAACAGCAGGCCCCTTTTTAGGCCCCCAACCCTAGGGCAAACTGGTTGAGTGCCTTCCGAGGTCTCTCCCCACCATCTTATGTTAGGACTTAGTCGATGGTGCAGACTGAAGAATGGTTAGACACCATCCAAGAGATGCTAGTCAGGATACGCTGCCCGGTCAATATGGCAGTATCACTGACTGTCTCGACCTTAGAGTCACATGCCAAATGGTTGTTGAAGTTAGCCTTCAACACTACCTTTGCCGACCTTGAGTACACTAACATCACATAGGAGGAATTCAAGGAGGCATTACTGGAACACTTTGTACCACAGACAACTAGAAATGAACTGGAAGATCGGTTCCTGCAACTGAAGCAGGGAAGTCATTCGATGTTAGAATATCAGCGGGAGTTCTTGCATATAGCTCGCTTCGCCACATCCCACCAGCTAGATGACTCAGGCTATGCCAAAGTTTCTACAAGGGCCTCCATGATGATCTGAGGCATGCCCTGCTAAACATAGCAGATTTTGTTCTAGCAGGGATCATCGAAGCGGCAAGGAAGTTGGAGGCGGACCAGTTGATGGTGAGGAGCAGAGGGAATATGCTAGCAGAATATGCAGTACTATTTGGCGGCTAGGGACACCAAAGGTGCAAATTCATCCAGCGCAGGAGGGGTGGGGGACGACCCATCTCGACTTCAGATAGGAGTAGTGGCCTTCGACGGTGCTGACCCCTCAACCACTACGGATCCAGGAGCCACCAAGATAGGGTGGAGGGGCACTTCCCCCACAGTTGTGCTACCACTGCCACCAGCCGGGCCACATCCATATCAACTGCCCTTAGAGTGCTCTACCACCACCTCCAGCACCATCTGCTCAGCAACGTAGGGACCAAGGCCAAGGACGTGGTTGAGGTAGAGGATTCCACAGAGCTGATTGCAGAAAAGATAGAGATCAGATGTATGCTCTGGATCTTGCTCAACCTGGATAGGGTCATAGCAGTTATGATAGTATTTTAAATTCTTTCAATTCTTAGATTGTAGAATTGATATAGAAATGCTAGAAGTAGAGAAACCTAACCACCTAAAACTATATAATAAATTTAGGAATAATAACTGTATGTGACAAGCCTGCCCATACCTTGTTCGACACAAGAGCATCACATAACTTCGTCTCGGAAGACTTTGTCAAAGGCTTGAACCAGGTCCGACACTATATTGGAGTACCCAGGAGGGTGAGTCTTCCCAATGGGACAGAGATTGAATCAACCGCAAAATGCCTTATAAAGGAGACTATCAAAGGCATAATACTCGAGGCTCTAGCAACAATATTGAAGATGCTGGACTTCGATCTTATCTTGGAAATGACATGGATCACCTGTAACCATGCTCAGATTGGTAGCTCGACGAGGAAGGTAGTGCTAAGATTTGATAACACCTACGTGACCTTCAAAGGTACTATCTCGGTCTCCCGTCAATTACTTTCTTCTATTCAGGGCATCAAGACCCATCTATAGGGGGACAACGTTTATTTAATATGCTTTGAGATGATGGAAACGGAGACTTCTCTAACCGATATTCCCGTAGTTCGTAATTTTCCTAATGTGTTTTCGGAAAAGCTACCCAAGTTACCACCGCATAGGGAGAAAGATTTTCAAATTCATTTAGTACCGGAAGCGAGACTATTGGGAACAGTGCCCATCAATGTTCCTGATTTGAAGAATTTCTCAGATCAATGATAAGTACAATTTGTGTTTGATGTGTATTTGTCGTGACACGAACTGGTCAGAATATCACATTCAATAAGTATAACATATAAGGCTCAAGTAAAAGCATCTAAGGCAAATATCGACTTGTTAACAATAAACACAATACGATATTGCTTAAGTGTCTAGCAATATCGTTGAGAAGACTCATGAGGAATCCAAGAATACTGCAAAGTATAGATTATGTTTCCAGTACTTCTCCAATCTCACTAAGTCTAAATTCGTCGAGAAGGACTGGACACATCGTCGAGATTACTCTCAGAGATAAGCAGAAGGTTCATGTCAGTTATCGTTGAGATAATATGGACAATTCGATGATATCGTTGTGACATCAAAGTACACACGATGATAATGTCGTAAGAACAAGAAGAATCGATCAAAGTCCAGTATCATCTTGTCAACCAGAATCACATGACGATATCATTGTAAGGTCAAAGAAAACTTAATCCAAAGTATTCAGCATTGTCGACGACATCATCATAAAGAAGGCTAGTCGTCGAGAAGGCTAAGGGAGAACTCATGAAGACAGCTTATAGAAGAAGAATCACCTGTCGTCAGAATGATCAAGACGATATCGTCGATAAGATAGTATGGTTTCAACGACATCGTCGATAAGGTAAAATGTTTTCAACAACATTGTCGAGAAGACCGCAAGTCGACAAAACATTTACGACGACATCTTTAAGATGACTTCATATCGTGGTAAGTACAAGTGCAGCTGAGATATCTTGTATCGTCGAGATATCGTTCTCTAAAGAAGATTGAAGAAAACTTGAAGATTTGCCCAAGTCCAAGATGGATCGGCGTAACGGCAAGTTCTGTCGTCGAGACAGATTAAGACATTTCAAATGGCACTGTCTGCATTTAATTCGGCCGCTTGATGGTCCAATCAGCGCGTGCCGTTAAGGAATGGGCCTCTGACACTTAAAGGACATCATAGGAGATCGTTAGTCGGCTTCTCATTCTTATAAAAGAGATAAGTGTCTGTCTAATTCGAAGAAAAACACAGAGAATCCGCAAGAATCAATAGAACAGTAACAAGGGCTGCGAAAAAAGGAATAAGAACCCGTGAACAAAATGATCTTCATCAAGTGTTCTCCAAGTTTCAGTCCAGCAACATCGACTGGCAAAAAATGTTACATATTGAAGAATAGATTGAAGAGGAATCTGTGCTGTCCAAGATAACATTCAAAAGAATTCTCTTCAAGTCCAAGAAGCCAATCTTCATTAGGGTAGAGAAGTTTTTATCATTCTTTCTCTGTAGGGCTTTTATAAGCATGAGTTTGTAGGATCTATTTCAGATCTGAGTTGTAGGGCTTGAGGGACTGAGTTGTTGGTCTAGAGGTCCTGAGCTGTAGGGCTTGAGGGCCTGAGTATTGTAGGTCTTGAGGGCCTGAGTTGTAGGGCTTGAGGGCCTGAGATTGTAGGGCTTGTGGGCCTGAGTTTTGGCGAAGTTTGCCGACCCTAGCACACTGCTAAAAAGGCGTAGAGGGACAGTGGACTACTCAATATATCCTGTCTTGAGGAACCACTATACATCGGGTGTTCTTGTGTGCTTTGCTTCTGTGGTTTGTTGTTGTGTTGTGTTAAAGTTATTTAGTTCTTGTGCATAAAAATAAAAACAACCATATCACATATTCCCTCCCCCTAGGTGATAGTTTCATAACTAACAAATAGTATCAGAGACAGGTTGTTCAAAGGAAGCCTAACAACTTGAACATATCTGCCATTGGGTGTGTCAAACCATCAGCTCAAAAAATTAATGTTTTATGAAGAAAAATGAGAAGATCTAATATTAAGAAGTTCAGATCTCTAAGTGAAAGCAGCTACAACACTTCTTATTCTGAAGAAGAAAGATGTATAGGGCCCAATGAGAAAGGAATCAGAGCACCCCTGACTCTCTCATACAGTGAATCTGAGGATGAAGAAGGCTCTGTGGCTAGAGAAGGGATAAGAGCACCACTCACTCTCTTAGACTGTGACTCTGAGGATGAGGAGATCTATGGGTTGGTTGCTTCATCAAATGAAGAAAATCATGATGATTCGCATCCTGTTCAGGTATGTACTACTCACATATTTCTAGTACCTACTTCATTTGAAAAGATCAAGATTGCACCAGATGATTGCTCATCATCTAAAAATGATGCAGATGACTGCTCATCATGCAATAATGAGAACCATACTGAACTAATAGAATAGTTTGGCATTCTCTTTGTAGCTCTTAAAAAGAGCAAGAAATTGGTCAAATCTCAAGCTGTGGAAATTAGAATCCTCAAGCCCTTCAATCTCAAATTGGTGAGAAGATCAAGGAGGAGATTAGATTGTACGATGAGCTTATCCTATTCAGAAGATATCTGATGCTCAGGATAGGACAATCAAGTCTCTAGAGAATAAGATTATAATAGAGAGAAAGTTTGTGACAAGCTTCTCTAGGCCCAAAATAGTTCTCCCTACTGTAGACTGCTTCTCCACTCAAGACAGAGGAGGACTGTAATATAATAAGGAAGATGGAGAGACTTCCCAAGCTAGAACTGTCTTTCAAAAAGTTGTCTCTCCACAATCACCATCAACCAAATAGAAGGGAAAAACTTTACCTCAAAAACCTATTCCCAAGGAAAGATCATTGACTGTGCAACCAATTCCAAAACCAAGGCATAATCACATGATTAGTAGAAATGCATGCTGTAAAGCAGCCTGCTCATCTAGTCACCTGTCCTCCACTCAAAAGGTGGCTCAGAAAAGGAGATACAATAGATTTGAGTGTTGGTGTTGTGGCAAGGTTGGGCACTTTGCTATGGATTGTTAGTTCAACCTAACAGTACCTAGAGCAAGGTATGAGAAGCCAATCAGTAGTTTGACTGCAAAAGCTGCAGTAGGTAGAGATGTTTCTTATTGTGCTAACAAGAACCTAGGACCCAAATTCATTTGAGTTCCTAAGGGATATTAAATCTCTGTCTTGCAGGTTTGTCCAAGTAGCCAACAAAAGTAAATATGGCCAATGGACAATAAGTAATCCATATATAAATCTGGAATAAGAAGAAACCCATTACAAAAAAAGATATCATGCTTGACATAATTATTGGATCTCACAATTAATCCAACAACCCATGTATGTGTCCCTTCATAATCTAAAGTAAGAAATATTCAAATAGATCACATGTTTAGAAATAAAGTAAAACACACATTTGATCTAAGTCATCACATGAATAAGAGTGACTTGACAATTCAAAAGAGAAAGGAAAAAATAACTAAATGTGAGTTCAGTTCTTCAGCAGAGTGAAATAGCATGTCAAATCCAAAACAACATGCAAAGACTTAGGTTGTTGGATGACAGTACATGAAGACTTGTCTGCCAGAACGATTAGTTCAATAGTTGAGGGGGAGTCTCAAAATGAAGTCACTGCTCTAGAGGCTGAGGAGATTGCTAACACTAAAGATGCTATGCAAGAAGTCTAAAGAAGCTACAAGATGCTGCTGCTGCTTATAATGATGGTTGAGTTCATCGAACTGAACCCGAAGTTCGTCGAACGGAATTAATTCACCAAACTGATAGTTGTGTTCGTCGAGCTGAACCCAGAGTTCGTCGAATGGAATTAATTCGCCAACCTAAATTAATTCATCAAACTGAATTAATTCGTCGAACTGAGAGATGATCTGCTGAACTCGCTGGAGAACTGATTTCGTCGAACGCACTGAAGCACGACGTTCGTCGAACGCAGAATAGATTTCGTCGAACGAATATCGGATTTCGTCGAGCGCACTGAAGCACGGCGTTCGTCGAACTCAGAACAGATTTCGTCAAACGCAGGTCGGATTTCGTCGAACGCAGAGACTTGTTCCAATACATTTTGTCATACTTCCTGCAGTATTTCATTTTAATTATTAAAAATACTAGGACCCCTCAAATGAAAAAGTGCCCAACATGAATGTTGTAGCCCTTGGTGTCTAGATTAAGCGAAAATTTGTTTCAGGTCAATAGGGGCATTATAGCTCCCTATAGTTCCATTTTGTGGGACTGGTCCCTAGTGTAGGAGAGTCATCATTTCTTGAATAACTTTTGATTGGCTTATGTGATTGCCTTGAAAATTGAAACCTAGGCTATTTACACCTACCCACACATCATACCCAAATATGAGAATTTTAGGAGAACCTTTTTCTAAGTTTTTTGTAATAATTTTATAAATTAAATATTAATTAATTATTGGGTCAAATGACCTCTAATGCCCTCCAAATTTTGGTGGGTACTTCTTAGGGTTATCACATGACCCTGGTAAAAATCTCAGCCCAATTGAAACTGATTTGGTTGGGTAATTTGTCAACCCAAGTTAGGTCAAATAAGGTCAAAGTTAGGGCATGGTGTTTATCTTGGGGTATGGTGGTCAGAACTCATCACCATGAGTTGAAACCTTGGCCACTGGTTTAGGATCACCTAAAACACCTTCATGAGTAAGATGGGGTGGTGTAGAGGTGGATATGCCCTAGGACTCTAGTTTTACCCCTTGGGGTGCATATAGAGCTTTGTGAAGGACATGTGGTCAAAAGCTATAGTATGGCCATGTAACCTAGGAGATATGTTCATGGGATGTATTTATGCCCTAGGGAATTTTGAGAGAATTTTAGGAGTATTTATTTCCCCTAAATTAGGCCTTAACCCCCTTTAGGAAAATTTCTTATAAGAGATATTTACATGTTCAAATGGCCTTGGATGATGATGAAACCTGGGTAGTGCCTTTATAATCATATTATGGACCTCTGGTATTTTTTGTAAAATTTATTAGATGATTTAACCAGTACTCCATTTACAAGGCACCTATTTTGTCTTAGAAATATAATTAAGGGTCCAAAACTCTCTGGAAAAATATACAACTTGGTGATAGGACATTTTAGAGCACTACGAAGCTCTGTGAATTTTTATAGAATTTATAGAAATTGTTATCAGTAGGCTACTTCACAACATGTACAAATTAGGAATTATTTGGATTAATTATTTCAGTGAGAAAATAATTCTCATAAATTGTGAAACTCTGTAATTAAGCTTTTCTGGACACAATAGAAATCTGGTAATTTTTCCCTATTTTTGGCATAAGTATTCTTGGTAGTTCCTTCATAAATCTTCAAGTTTGGATAGATGATAAATATTAAAAATAGAGGACATTTCCTTATTTACTGTTATTCATTATTTACTGTTATTTTGGCATGATAGATTTATCCTAATTTTATGAGTGTCATGTAATAAGAATACCTTACACTTCATGTTCATATTCATACTTGACAAATATTGGAGAAATTTAAATAAATGATAAAATGTTGAGGAAAATTATGAATCTCTGGAGTTAGTCTTATAATGTCATGAAGCCCTCCAGTAAATATTTTGAGTCAGTTGGATGAATATTTGGAGTACCTCTACTTATAAGCTTCATATAGTTAGTTTGGTCTGCGTATAGTAAAAATATGAAATTTGGATATTTAGGGGCCTACCAAATGGAAGTGGCATATAGTTGGTGTACATGGTCAGGTTGAAGAGATTGAAGGTCACCAAAAGGAGTGTAGGTGATGAGAGTGTGCTTGGAGAGTTAAGGGTAAGGTGGTGTCCGGGACCGACGAAAGACCGTATTTCCCCTTAGAAGGTCATAAAATACTTAGGGTAATCCAAGTGTAATAACAAGGAGGTGTTCTTATGGGTAGATACCAACAACACTAAGTATCTTGGAAAGGGAGCTTTGGGGTGTCATCCTATTATAGTTCCTAGTACCGTAGCGAGCCCCTTATAGGGTAATCCTCGGGAAGTCCAAGTTAAACCATAAATTGTAGGGATAAGTTGATGTACAAGATTAACTTAATAATACGCATACCCACACCCCATAGTTACGGGAGGTTAGTGTTGGAGTTTCTGAGGTGATCTCAAAGCAATCAACAGTTAGTCTTACTACCAACGCAATATGAGCCTATGGGGTCGCACATAAAAGTGCTTGGAGAAATTGGAGGAAGAATTATGTTGGTTTGGGATTTCTCGAGAAGTCAATTGTTGACTTGGAATTTCTCGAGAATATATATATATATATATATGTTGCCTTGGGATTTCTCGAGAAGTAAATTATTACCTTGGGATTTCTCGAGAAATTATATATATATATATATATATATATATTGCTTTGGGATCTCTCGTGAAATCAGGCCATTCCTGCGTGACTTAGTCGAACTGAAGGCATTCATCGACCGCTGAGACGGAACAAGGCTAGTGTAGCGCGTTCGTCGAACGCAGGATGCTTCGAGTTCGTCGAACTCAAGCTTCTTCGAGTTCGTCGAATGCATGCCTCTTGAGTTTGTCGAACGCAGGCCTCTTGAGTTCGTCGAACGCAGGCCTCTTGAGTTCATCGAACGTAGGCTACTTCGAGTTCGTCGAACGCAGACTGCTTCGAGTTCGTCGAACACAGGCCTCTTGATTTCGTCGAACGCAGGCATTATATATAAACAGAGCACGATCTTAGGGTTATGTGTGCGAAACAGATTTTGTAACCGACCCGTTTCGTGGTTTGAGAGAGCAGCACCAGAATCGTTCCGCTAGGGCTTCTCTCCTCTTCGAACAGTCGTCGCCTCTTCCAGTAATCGAACTCAGCAGTTCGTGGAAGATGTTGAGGACTTCTCCGACCTAGTTCTTGTGCGACAAGAAGCCAGGGTTCTCCTTCTCTTGTGTGGATCTCTGTAGAGGGGCCGATACATTTCGGCTCTTGGAACTCAGATTTCGTTCACCAGATTTCTTCTTGGAGCATCTCGGTTAAGCTTAGACTTATCCCCCTTCAGGTATAAATTTATTTATTGCATTATAATGCTTTTATTCATTTCTTGAATCATGAAATCGCAAGTTCCTTAACTCTTTGGGTTGTTCTAGTTATTTATTCCGCTACGCATATTTGATATGCTGTATTTTTCTTTTTGAAATGGTATTAGAAAGCCCAACAGTGGTATCAGAGCGAGGTTTGCAATCTATTGCATGTAAATCAGAAATTTAGAAGTGTTCTAAATGTCGGATTTCTTCCTGGATGTTTGAATTTCGAAGAATGTTCTAGATTGGAAAAACTCTCAGGAATGCATGTGATTGCGTTGCGATTTCATTGTTTCAGAAATTGTTTCTCCTTTGCAGTAACCGTCCCTCTAATTGGTTTGTGAAACCAAATGTCTTAGATTTTGAATCTAACATTGAGAGACGAGCTTGTCTACTGCATAAGTGGAGTTGTTTTGCCTGTGTCAAATGCATGTAAATCTGGAGATTTAGAAGTGTTCTAAATGCTCAGATTTAGCCCTTTTTATCAAGCGTTGATAATTTTGTTTTGTGCACTTCTGGGATGTATTTGGTTATGATTGTTGTATTTTAAAGTGCACGTTGATTAATTGTTAATCAATTTTATAAATAAAAATCCTTTATCCAATATTAAGTATACGGATGCCTTCCGATGGATGACACTCTTCCTGCCTCGATTGATGAAGTGTGGGCTTGCCAAAGCAAGGTACATTAATCTATCTTGGTAAGGGTGCGAGCGGATAATTGTGATATCCCACTATCGACATCGAGTCTTACTTAACTGGGTGACCTCAAAAGTTGAGTGCCTAGAGGCATTGGGTTGGCATGCACCATATGATGGATGCAAATAAAGAGTTATTCACCAACCATACAAGAGTTGCATAGTGATGCAATTGGTAAGTGTTGCCTACCTAAATAACCGCATTATGAGAGGAACGCCAAAGCGGACTCATTGTGTTGGTGAAATACGGATCTTGTCCACTAAGAGAGTAGCTCGCATTAAATCTCCGAATTGATATGAAGGGTTATCAATTTGAATAAAATAGTGAGAGTATTTAATTAAAGTCCTTATTAAAATAATAAAATGTATTTTGAAATATAGTACTAAATAAACTTTGCATTATTTTGTAGAATTTTCATGGCAAATACTTCACACTCCGCGTTGTCCCTGAGAGCCATCCTTGAGAAGGATAAGCTCAATGGGACGAATTTCTTAGACTGGTTCAGGAACCTGAGAATTGTTCTCAGGCAAAAGCGTAAGCTCTATGTCCTTGAAGAAGATCCCCCCGAGGAGCCAGCCTCTATTGCACCTCGTGCAGATAAAGATGCTTATAAGAAATATGGAGATGACTCCTTGGATGTAGAATGTCTCATGCTCGCAACCATGAACTCTGAGCTTCAGAAGCAACATGAGAACATGAGCTGTTACGAGATGGTGGAGCACCTGAAGAAAATGTTTCAAGGGCAAGCTCGCCAAGAGATATTTGATATATCCAGGGCATTGTTTCAGTGTAAGATGGGAGCTTGGGACCCAGTAAGAACTCACGTACTCATGATGATTGGGTATATAGAGAACCTTGAAAGACTGGGGTTCCTGTTGGGCCAAGAGTTGGCCACTGATCTGATCCTGCAATCGTTGTCGGACAGTTATGAGCAGTTTGTCTTAAATTACAATATGAATGAAATTGACAAGACACTGCCTGAGCTCCTAGGCATGTTGAGAACTGTCGAGATCAATATGAAGAAGGTCAAGCCTGCCAGCCCCATACTGATGGTGCATAAGAGCAAGGGCAAGGCAGGGATTCAAGAAGATGAAGATTGGATCTAAGTCTCCCCTTGATCCCAAGTCTTCTGCACTTAAAAAGAAAGGTCTGGCCAAGGAAGGGAAGTGCCACCATTGTGGTAAGGCAGGGCATTGGAGGCAGAACTGTCCCTTCTACATTGAAGATCTGCAGAAGAAGAAGGGAAGTATGACTTCCACTTCAGGTATATTTGTTATAGAAATAAACATTTCTGCTCCTTCATCTTGGGTATTGGATACCGGATGTGGTTCTCACATTTGTACGAATGTGCAGGAACTAACAAGGAGAAGAATGCTGGGTAGAGGAGAGATAAACCTGCGTGTTGGAAATGGAGTAAGAGTTGCTGCCATTGTCGTTGGTGTTTATCGTCTTTCTTTGCCCACTGCGCTTGTAATTGAACATGATAATTGTTATTTTGTTCCTGCTATAACTAGAAACATCATATCTATTTCATGTTTGGACATGATTGGTTTCTCTTTTATTATAAAGAACAATTGTTGTTCTATTTATAAAAATGATGTTTGTTATGGCGTTGCCCAATTGTTTAATGGTTTATATGTTTTGAACTAAAACCATCTGATCTATAACATAGAAAATACTAAAAGACTAAAAACAAATGACTTGAATCCAACGTATCTCTGGCATTTTCGTTTGGGCCATATAAATGAGAAACGCATATCTAAGCTCGATAAAGATGGATTATTAGACTCATTTGATTATGAATCATTTGAGAGATGCAAGTCTTGCTTATTGGGCAAAATGACTAAAGTCCCTTTCACTGGTCATACTGAGAGTGCTGATGATCTTTTGGGTGTAATACATAGTGATGTATATGGACCCATGAGTTCTATGGCTAGAGGTGGGTACTACTACTTCGTTACATTTACTGATGATTTCAGTAAATGAATACGTGTTTCTTATGAAGAACAAATCTGAAACCTTTGAAAAGTTCAAAGAGTTTAAAATTGAAGTAGAGAACCAACTGGGAAAAAGGATAAAAGCACTCTGATCTGATCGAGGTGGCGAATATCTAAGTCATGAGTTTCGTGATCATCTGAGAGAGTGTGGTATTGTATCACAGCTCACTCCGCCCGGAACACCACAACATAATGGTGTGTCTGAGAGGAGGAATCGTACTTTGTTAGACATGGTACGGTCGATGATGAGTCATGCAGATTTGCCCGTTTCCTTTTGGGGATTTGCTTTAGAGACTGTTGCTTTTACATTAAATCGTGATCCAATGAAAACGGTTCTAAAAACACCATATGAGATATGGACTGGGAAGCGTCCCAGTATGTCTTTTATTAAGATTTGGGGCTGTGAGACATACGTGCAACGTCAAATGCCTGACAAGCTAGAACCAAGTCAGACAAGTGTTATCTTGTGGGATATCCTAGGGAAATCAAAGGGTATTACTTCTACCTGTCGTCCAAGGGCAAAGTGTTTGTCGCAAGGACTGGCGTCTTTTTGGAGAAAGAGTTCTTATCCAGAAAGACTGCAAAGGTGGAACTTGAAGAAGTTCAAGAACCACAAATAATAGTTGAACCGATTTTAGAACCAGAGCTAGGACTACAAGTTGTTGTAGCTAGAGAGCCTGCTCAAGAAACACAAGTCCTGCGTAGATCTGATAGACCAAGATTTGAGCCTGAGAGATACGGATTTCTCGTGTCTCAAATAGGTAACGTGTTGCTTATGGATTATGATGACGAGCCTGCAACCTATCAAGAGGCTATGCGTGGACCTGACTCCGAGAAGTGGCTTGAGGCCATGAAATCTGAAATGGACTCCATGTATGCAAACCAAGTTTGGACCTTGGTAGAACCACCTGAAGGGGTACGACCCATAGGGTGCAAGTGGGTCTTCAAGAAGAAGACCAACATGGATGGGAATGTACAGACATTCAAGGGCCGGCTGGTGGCTAAAGGTTTCAGGAAAATTCATGGTGTTGATTATGATGAGACCTTTTCTCCTGTAGCCATGGTCAAGTCCATCAGAATTCTACTTGCTATTGCTGCGTATTATGACTACAAGATCTGGAAAATGTATGTCAAAATGGCTTTCCTTAATGGAAACCTCCTTGAGGAAGTGTATATGACACAACCCGAGGGTTTTGAATCTCCAAATGAAGCCACTAAAATATGCAAGTTGAATCGATCCATTTATGGATTGAAACAAGCTTCTCGAAGTTGGAATCTTCATTTTGATGAGAAAATCAAAGAGTTTGGTTTTATCAAGAACGAGGATGAACCTTGTGTTTACAAGAGGATTAGTGGGAGCATAGTCATTTTCCTAATTTTGTATGTGGATGACATACTATTAATCGGAAATGACATTCCGACCCTGTAAGCTGTTAAGAACAGACTAGGGGACTGCTTTTCTATGAAGGACTTGGGTGAAGCAACTTACATACTTGGTATTAGGATCTATAGAGATAATCGAAGAAGTTGCTGGGTTTGACCCAAAGTACATACATTGAGAAGGTGTTGAAACGGTTCAACATGCTTGAGTCCAAGAAAGGATTTTTACCCATGTCACATGGTGTGCATCTCTCTAAGGACCAATGTCCAAAATCTTTGGAAGATAAGGATCGCATGAAGTTGATTCCATATGCTTCGGCAATTGGATCAATCATGTACGCAATGTTATGTACTCGACCCGAAGTCTCTTATGCTTTGAGCATGACTAGCAGATATCAGTCTGATCCTGGTGAGAGTCACTGGATTGCAGTCAAGAATATCTTAAAGTACTTGAGAAGGACTAAAGATGAATTATTGGTGTATGGTGGAGAGGAAGAGCTCGTCGTAAAGGGTTACACAGATGCTAGATTCCAGACTGATAGGGACGACTCAAAGTCCCAATCAGGTTTTGTATTTTGCCTTAATGGAGGAGCTGTAAGCTGGAAGAATTCCAAGCAAGAGACAATTGCTGATTCTACAACTGAGGCCGAGTATATCGCTGCAGCAAATGCGGTGAAGGAGGTTGTATGGATTAGGAAATTCATCGGCAAGCTAGATGTAGTTCCTAGCATTGTTGATCCCGTTGTTCTCTACTGTGACAACAACGGTGCTATTGCATAAGCTAAGGAACCTAGATCTCATCAGCGCTCCAAGCACATACTTTGGCGGTTCCATCTTATTCGAGAGATTGTCGATCGAGGAGATGTGAGCATTTGCAGAGTACCAACTGAAGAAAACATAGCGGATCCACTGACGAAGACTCTTGCGCAAAGGAAGCATGATGGTCATGTTAGATCAATGGGTATTAGATACCTGAATGATCGTCTTTAGTGGGAGCCTTGTGGATTGTATGTTTGTTGGTTGTTTATTCATTTGATGAATTGTGATATGTACTATGGTTTTTCATTTTACATTTATGGCAAGTTCTTTTATTATGTCAAGAGTTTCTATATGACAGACTAATTAACATAATGAATGCCCTTAGAATGTTTGCTTCCATAGGAATTCAAGTACGTGACTTGAATGCGAGGGCCTATGTTTAAATGAAGCTTCATTCTTAAATGGTCCCTGGTCGAGGTATCATCATAGATATTAGGGCGAGGATGAGACCATAAGACTAGCATGTGCGCTGACTGATGACCGGTTCTCACAGGTCATGATATTGTGATATCAAGTCATCACATGGGTACTTGTTAGGAACAAGTTGTACTGGACAGACCCACCGTGAGACTACTTTGTGGATTGTTATATGAACGTGTCACAAGTAGTTCTCATGTGACAATGGTGTTTGTGGTCCTTTGACCTGAAGTCACATCATTCATCAGGTGAGGAAGAGCGTACTTTGATGCCATCTAAAGTCTTCTCTTGAGAAAGGTTGACGATAAGGGTGGTTGTTGGGTATGTTACGAATCATTTGGATGTTTGTGTGTGAGCAGAAATGGTATTTGTCCTCCTTTATGACATGAGTTACATCCATGGGCCCCTGATGGAATGAGACTGAAAAATGCATGGCCATGCTTGGTTGAGTCAATATGTGATATTGAGCTCACCATTTCTGTCAGTCTATTCTAGATCAGGAAACTAGGATTGAACAATTATGAGGGTGACACGGTCCATGCCTCTAGTTCTATCCGGATGTAAGGGACAAAGGTACATGACAACACTGATACATTTGTCATGACAGGCTTGTTGAGTTATGAACTCTTATTGCTTGGGTAGCAATGATGTATTGCTAGATACCGCTCATTGTTTGTGAGACTTTTGTTGACACTTTGTGATCAAGTGGGAGACTGTTGGAGTTTCTGAGATGATATCAAAGCAATCGACAATTAGTCTTACTGCCAACGCAATATGAGCCTATGGGGTCGCACATAAAAGTGCTTGGAGAAATTGGAGGAAGAATTATGTTGGTTTGGGATTTCTCGAGAAGTCAATTGTTGACTTGGAATTTCTCGAGAATATATATATATATATATATATATATATATATATATATGTTGCCTTGGGATTTCTCGAGAGGTAAATTGTTACCTTGGGATTTCTCGAGAAATTATATATTTATATATATATATTGCTTTGGGATTTCTCGTGAAATCAGGCCATTCATGCGCGACTTAGTCGAACTGAAGGCATTCGTCGACCGCTGAGACGGCACAAGGCTAGTGTAGCGCGTTCGTCGAACGCAGGCTGCTTCGAGTTCGTCGAACGCAGGCAGCTTCAAGTTCGTCGAACGCAGGCTGCTTCGAGTTCGTCGAACGCATGCCTCTTGAGTTCATCGAATGCATGCCTCTTGAGTTCGTCGAATGCAGGCCTCTTGAGTTCATCGAACGCAGGCTGCTTCGAGTTCGTCGAACGCAGGCCTCTTGAGTTCGTCGAACGCAGGCCTCTTGAGTTCATCGAACGCAGGCTACTTCGTGTTTGTCGAACGCAGGCTGCTTCGAGTTCGTCGAACGCAGGCCTCTTGAGTTCGTCGAACGCAGGCATTATATATAAACAGATCACGATCTTAGGGTTCTGTGTGCGAAACAGATTTTGTAACCGACCCGTTTCGTGGTTTGAGAGAGCAGCGCCGGAATCGTTCCGCTAGGGCTTCTCTCCTCTTCGAACAGTCGCCGCTTCTTCCAGTAATCGAACCTAGCAGTTCGTGGAAGACGTTGAGGACTTCTCCGACCTAGTTCTTGTGCGACAAGAATCCAGGGTTCTCCTTCTCTTTGTGTGGATCTCTGTAGAGGGGCCGATATATTTCGGCTCTTGGAACTCAGATTTCGTTCACCAGATTTCTTCCTGGAGCATCTCGGTTAAGCTTAGACTTAACCCCCTTCAGGTATAAATTAATTTATTGTATTGTGATGCTTTTATTCATTTCTTGAATCATGAAATAGCAAGTTTCTTAACTCTTTGGGTTGTTCTAGTTATTTATTCCGCTGCGCATATTTGATATGTTGTATTTTTCTTTTTGAAATGGTATTAGAAAGCCCAACAGTTAGTTGGTTTGGTTTTACGAGCGGTAGGCTCGGTGGTTGAAGCAGCGGACTAGTTAGTCTGGTGAGCTTGTGACTCAGTAGTGCTTGTTGGTACGGACGGGTTGGTCCGGCGAGCCGTTGGCTCGGAAGGTTATGATGACGGGCAGGTTAGCCCGGGGAGTTTATGGCTCTGGATATAGTAGAACATGTTTGCATGTGTATGAAGGTGGTGGGTCTTCAGTATTGGACGGTCGTTCACACCGACGTCAATACGTTGACTCGGCAAGTGTGGAATTTGCACTTAGCCATAAAAGTCTGGTGGTCCAGCCAGTAAGGGTACGCAGATGCTCCGCGGTTTTGCGTTGAGGCGTACGATAGGTCTAGGTTAGGTAGTGTGAATACCAACCTAGAGGTGGGCGAGGCCCAACCCACCGCTTCCGTTTGCCACTACGGGAGTATCTTGGGAGTCTTGCTAGCTCCAAAAAGGGGAAACTAAAGGTCTGTGCGCATAGAGTCGAAGTGTGTGAGTTGCACTTGTATGAACATAGCATAAGCTGCAAAACTCTGCATATCATGGCATAAACATTGCATTTCAACCCCTGCCCATATCGTATAAATTGGTTATGAGACTTTTTATATGATAGACCATGCTAAACGACCCCTTGGTCTATAGGTTTGTATGGACATTCCTATAAATCAATGGTTACTTTTCTATTATATACATGTTTTTACTTACCGCGCTTTACTTATTCTTTACCTGCTCTTATTATGCTCTTTTACTGCTTCAATTATCTATATACATATGTGTTGTGGTAGACATTTCCTATAGACTAGATCCGTCGTCACCTACATTGTTTTATACCCCTTGTTGTCCTCCGCTTCGTCCTCCCACCCGGTGCCTAGGAGCCATTGGTGGTGGGGTGGGGAACATAAGGCTTAGTCTTTTTGACTAACGGTCGGTGGACCATGTCATTTTAGGGGATCGAGGAGACACAGCAGCACCAGAGGCCAGTGTAGACGGAGGCGGGCCAGTCTAGTACATGAGCACAGGATTCAGGATCAGTGAGTGATTAGTAGTTAGCTTCCGCGAGTGATCTTGTAGTGAGGACATGATGTACAGGGCATGGGACCTTTATTATTGTAACTTTGTTATATCAGTTATACCATGTGGACATTAATATATATAGCATGTGATTTGTGGACTTGAACTTCTATTGTTTGTTTATACTTTTCTTCTTCTGTGATCGATATGGCCGGCATGATCGACGCTTTGTAGTGGCGACCTTCCCGAGCGAGGGGGTCACCGCAAAGCGGCGGTTCTGGGCATAAGACTCAGGTTTTCAAAAGAAAAAAAAGGGTCTTACAGATTGTAGTGGACTTGTTTTTATATTATTTTGTGGTGTTTGGTTGGCCTTGATGCATGAATAACTGGGAGGATTGGCGTCTTATTGTGGCGACCTTGCGTGTGAAGGTGTCACCGCAAGGCGACGATTCTAGGCGGTTAGACCCAAAAATGTAAGCAAAAAAGGAAGTCTTACACACAGAACCACCGAGGAGGAGTCGGTCCCCTCAATATAGTACAATTATTATAGAAACAAAATTTATGATAGAGATATACCTGAAATTGGAGAAAGGAAGGGGGAGAGAGAGTGCTTAGCTCGGTGGAAAATATGAGAAAGAAGGCTAGATCGGCCTTAGAAAACCACGTAGAACCAGCCTAGGTTCGCTCAGCCAAATCGGAGTGGAAGGGGGTAAGGGAGGAGATGAGAGGAGAACATAGGAGGGGAAGGGCTCGATCTTACCATGAGCTCATTGAATTCGGAGGAGGACTCGGTCTCAGATAGTCAGAAGAGAAGGGAAGGAGCCGGCGCTGTACGGGGAAGGGAAGTCCATCGCCTATATGAAGGAGGAAGAAGGGATTTAAAGCCACGAGAGCGAGGAGAACTCAAATCTCAAATCTGGACAAAGAGGTTAAAGAGAACTCGAATCAGAGATTTGGATGATGTTCCCTGGCCTTCTCCTTCAGTCGTCCACGGGAGAGAAGAAGCGGGTAAGGCTAGGAAGGGGAAGGTGGAGTTGTATGGTTTGCTAGTAGTATTTTTTTGAAAAAAAATTGCAAAAAAATTTTAAATCGGATTTTCTTGGTTTGCTAGAAACGGAAATGACAACACCCAATATTAATAACAGTGCACAGTGTTCCTTCCTGCGTAGCGTGTGCATTAGTAATATTTGGGATAACAAGTGTTTCGATTTGGACTCAAACAAAAATTGAAGTGTGTTCTGGTTCAATTTTTTGATCGGAATAGCCGGGTCTGTTTTCGGTTTTATGTTTTAATATTTAATATAATTTTGAAAATAAATGTCTTAAAGAAATTTAAAAAAATATATGCTTAATAAGAAAAAAATGTTATTAAACTTGCTTTATATACTTGATATATTATAGTTTTCAATTTATATACCTGAATTTTTTTTTTAAATAATTTTATTGTAAAATCAAGTAAAAAATATAGAAAGATATATATTAAAAAAAATGTAGAAAGATATATATACAAAAATCAATTCAAGATATTGTTTATTTCTTCTCGATGCATAAAATATATACAATGAACATGTTATTTATATACAAATAATAGTGAAATCAATAGTTATTGTGATTCGGTTCAAAATCCCAACCTATTCGTGTTAATGTAAAATTGTTTTGATTAAGACGCTTTGGGCAGTTCGCTCAATTTTTATTTTGTATGCACAAACCTCATAGTATCAGGTCATCACTTGATATTACATCACACACAATTGAAGGTATTTACATTTATGCACGGTGACCGGGTACCCCTTTTCCCTAGGTCATAGCTATTTAATTAGTTTAAAGATGTAAAAGAAAAAGTCTTGCTTTTCTACCAGCTCTTTTTCTCTCTCTTATAATTTTGGGATATAGTGTAACTAATTGAATGAAGTAACATTAAATGTTAATTTTTTTTAAATATATTTAAATATATGTTAAGTAATTAGATTAAAATAAAAATAATATATTTAAAAAATTTAAGCGACGATATTCGGCTGGGACGGCGACATTTAGCGGGGGCGACATTCGGCAGGGGCGGCGATATTCGGCGGGGACGATCTATATTTATATATGTATATATAAAACCTAATTTAATGTTGTTCAACAAAAATCATATGGTGTGATTGTTGTCATCTTTGCTTGACATAGTGGAAACCTGAGTTCAATTCTCACTATTTATAATTTTTGTGAGATTAAAAACGGGTCATATGACTCTTTTTTCAATAAATTTAGGGGTAAAAATGTAATTTCATGTTGTAGGGCACCCTACAACTTCATAGTTTTAGGTCACCCCCTAATAGGTTTAGAAGACCTACGAAAAAGTGGAGAGAGAGGGAGCGGTTTAATCCGACGGCTGATGAAATATCATGCCAGATTCGAGAGCTGTAATCATTTCAATGAGTTTAAAATTCATGAGATTGATATTTCTATATATATGGTAGCGATATAGCACTTACATGTGTTCATAAGTGAAGCCATTGTAGGGCGTAATGCCAGCCTCAAGTAAGCCATGGCGCACGGCGGACTGCCATTTGAGCACCGGTGGGCGGAAGGCGACGAGTTGCTCGACCCAGCGATAGGACTCATCCACGAGCGAGCTATTCCAGCCGGCACGGCGGACGTAGTAGTTGCTAGCCCTAGTGTAGAACCCCGCGTTGAGGCAGCTGCCGCCCCCGAGAACACGGGCGCGGGCGTTAATGACTCCATCCTCGGAGATGAAGCGCTGGGAGGGGGAGGACGGTGAGAGGTCTGCGAGTGCATTGGAGAAGGAGTCGAGGTCGGAGATGTTATTGTTGCCGTAAGGGGACCCACCGCGTTCGAGGAGGAGTACGCTGAAGTTCTCTGAGAGGGTGGCGGCTAAGGGGCAACCGGCAGTGCCACCGCCGATTATGATGTAGTCATAGGACGATACAGGCGGTGCTTCGGTTGCTTGTTTCAGGAATGAGTAGTTCGGAGCTGTAACAAATTATATCCCGAGCTCTTTACATGGAGGTGATAAATGACATATTCATAAGAAACACTATGGGATGATCATGATGATTACGTATTCCCAGTACAAATCCTCTATTCAGTTATAACCAATACTACAAGAAAAACACTAGTTACTAAGGAGAGAATTTCTTTGATAAATAGCAGATTTTGTTGCTAATATATAAAAATTAAGAAGAAATTTATAAACAAAATAATTTCCTATCTAAATGGAGCCTGGTTAATTTTAAAAAGGATGTTTTTACTTTCTAATTTGCAACTAATTTATAGCAAGAAAAATTTTCCTATCTAATTTACGAGGATATCTTAGCAAGAAACTTGTATTGCTTTCTAATATATTGAAAAATATTTTAAATTTATATATATATAAATTTAATAGTGCCATTTTGACATGATTTGGAATCGATCCCTTGACCAAGCCTCTAAGCATCTTAGGCCTTATGTTAGTAGTGCCATTATTCCAACGCCACTCAGCCACACTAACAATTACGTTAGTTGAGGAAGTTTATTTTATATATCTACTCACATTATTTTTTGGAGTTAATATATATAGCATAGCTTTACACATTAGTATTTTATTATACGTAAATATATATATATATAGTATTATATCACATGTTCATATAAATAATAAATAAATCTTATATTATATATATATATTAAATATATAAAATAAATAAGTATTTTATATATGACTTAAATTCAAACATGTTTGATCAAATTCATATAAGTAGAGAAATAGTATTAAAATAAAGCTTACTTTTTTTGGTTTTACTAAAAGATTAGATCATTTATTTGCTTAATATTTCTAGAAAAATAAATTTTGTTAATATTTTTAAAAAAATTGCATAATATTGTGCTATCAATTTTAAGAATGAAAATATATCCCAAATTTAGCCTCCATATTTTTCTTGCAAAAATGACTAACTATAAATATTTGAATACAAAAAATTATGTTTACAACAAATATTAATTGGTAAGAAAAAGTAGAAAGACAATTATTTCGTGACAATTAACAATGAATTTAGGAAGGAATACAATTCTTTTGATCTCCTACAAAATTTGAAACGAATTTTTTGTTGATGAATTAACAACAAATTTTTGCAACAAAAACATTTGTTTGTAATACAGCAACAAAAACTTTTGTTTCAAAATTTGTATGTGAACAAGAAAAACATTTGTTTGTAATACAGCAACAAAAACTTTTGTTTCAAAATTTGTATGTGAACAAGAAAAGCTTATTCCTTGCAAAATTTGTTGTTAATTAGAAAGATATTTTTTTACCTTCCTAATTTTTCTTGTTAATTGACAATTTTGTTATAGTGTAATTTTAATCAATAAATTAACTTATCTTATCTTCATTAATTAGTCATAAGTTAAAAATGAACTGGATAATTACCATATTCAGTGTGACAGCAGCCAACAAAGCAAAGCAATAGAAGAAACCAGGTATCTGAAAATCCAACGACTCCCATCTTGCTCCAGAGAATTAATGAGAGAAAGAAAGAGGAAGTACTGTGCAGTAACGGCTGGGTTACGACTGAATATAAATAGCCGTTGGAGAATGCAACGGTGGTTGCAGCACAAAAAGTGGTGCTCCGTTGTACCGCTTAATCGAGCTTCACCTACCCACCAGCTTCGGAAGCAGCGTTGGTTACATTAAAAAACTGCTGTATTTAGTAAATGAAGTGAACATGCAGAGTGCATGGGGATGGCTTCGCGTTAAGAAAGTTCTACAGAGGGGGAGGATGAGTACTTAGGCCTTTTTTACTTTGTTGCTTCTTTAGTTATAATGGGCTTCACAAGATTCATGACTGTTTTTTATTAAAAAAATAATAAATATTCAAAGCATGGGATCAGGTGGAATTTGACAAGTTTAAGGTAAAACATTTCAAGGTTGAAAAGATATTAAATGATGGTTGTTGAGAACCATAAATTTTAACTACCTAAGCTTCTTTTTGAGTATTCATAATTGTTGGAACCAGGACTTGGCCCCAACGAGGAGATCGGATCCCTTAGAGGGGGCAGGTAGCACCTACTGATCCCACAGAAGAAGGGACCGGAGACTAAGAGCTCAACACAGACCCTTGCTACAGCGCGGAAGTCCCACCACACACCCAGAAGATCTTAGAGCGCTTCCCCTCCCAAGCCAAAGCTACATAGAGAGGAAGAAGCCAGAAATTGGAATCCTCTCCAAAGGTGCCCTTCAAGGTCTATATATATCCTTTCTGGTCTGGTTTGCTAATAGCGTAATCCCACCTTTTGGTTCTACTAAACGCACCCCAAATTGGTCTGCTAACAGCCAAACTCTGTTGTTCCGAAGGGCTATTGGCAGCCCACCAAGGGTATCTAGGTAATTTTACTCCCAAAATCTCCTGGGCGAGTGGTGCATGAAGACACCTCTCACCTAGCCTCCCGCGTACCGGACCTCCCGGCACCCGCGGGGCGAGTAGCCCTTGAGAGAGCCACTCGCAGGGTTCTTGGGCCTCTGGGCGAGTGGGGTCCCGCCCCTCACTCGCCCGATTGCCGCTACATCCGCGCTACTCTCGTGTGAGTGTCCTGTGAGTGCCCTGCGAGAGGGGCTGCACTCGCTCGGAACCCCTTTTTCCCTTTCTTGACATGGGCGAATACCCTCATTGCTTGCTCTTTTGCCCGTCTCAAGCCTGAGGCCATACTCGACAAATACGGGGCTGTACATAATCCCCGCTCTTTGCGAGTGAGGCACTCGCTCGGAATTGAAAGAAAGTCCAACCCCGTGCATTTGGTGAGCTCATGCTGCCCTGGAGGGAATCTTTTGGTGGGGCCCTCCACCTCGCTATATATATCTCAGTCTGTAACGCTTATACTACACATCTCCTTCTCCCCCGAGCTTTCGCAACCTATAACTTCCATGAAGCCGCTGCCGCAGCCTCTTTCCCAGGCGATGATCAATCGTCTCGCCGCGGCACGAAAGAGGGACTCCTCTCTTACCGCCAAATATGCTCCTTGGCTCTTGTAACGTCCCAAGGCCCTGGACTTACCATCGGGACAACGTCCACCGACTGCCTCGCTTGGCGACCGTTACCGGGCTGCAGCCCAAGCACCCCAACCCCTCTCCAGCCCACAGGCGGGTTGTTGGTGGCCACAGCCTCCCTTTGATGAGGCAAACTCGATAGTCAAGCATGCACCACGGGGACTTCCCAGGAGGTCACCCATCCCAGTACTACTCCATCCCGAGCACGCTTAACTATGGAGTTCTTTCACTTCTCATCACCAATTGAGCTGCAGCTCAATTGGTGATGAGAAGTGAAAGAACTCCATAGTTAAGCGTGCTCGGGCTGGAGTAGTACTGGGATGGGTGACCTCCTGGGAAGTCCCCGTGGTGCATGCTTGACTATCGAGTTTGCCTCATCAAAGGGAGGCTGTGGCCACCAACAACCCGCCTGTGGGCTGGAGAGGGGTTGGGGTGCTTGGGCTGCAGCCCGGTAACGGTCGCCAGGCGAGGCAGTCGGTGGACGTTGTCCCGATGGTAAGTCCAGGGCCTTGGGACGTTACAATAAAAGTGCACTTTTTTTTTGTAACATCCCAAGGCCCTGGACTTACCATCGGGACAACGTCCACCGACTGCCTCGCCTGGCGACCGTTACCAGGCTGCAGCCCAAGCACCCCAACCCCTCTCCAGCCCAGGCGGGTTGTTGGTGGCCACAGCCTCCCTTCGATGAGTTAAACTCGATAGTCAAGCATGCACCACGGGGACTTCCCAGGAGGTCACCCATCCCAGTACTACTCCAACCCGAGCACGCTTAACTATGGAGTTCTTTCACTTCTCATCACCAATTGACCTGTAGTTGTAACACCCCAAAAATCGTAGTTCAGCGAGGTAGGCGGAGTGGTAGTGCTGCGTTCGGGATAGGCTAAAATTCCATAGCTGTTCTCTGCGCACGACCAGTGTCCTCTTCGCGCACGACCTGTGACCGTGCGCATGTGATCGTGCGTTAATTCGCAAGGATTCGGAGTTCAGTCTCGAACAGTGCGCACGACCAGTGTCCTCTTCGCGCACGACCAGTGACCGTGCGCATGTGATCGTGCGTTAATTCACAAGGATTCGGAGTTCTGTCTCGAACAGTGCGCACGACCAGTGTCCTCTTCGCGCACGACCAGTGACCATGCGCATGTGATCGTGCGCCCTGTTTATTCTGCTCCGCGATTTTGAGCGGAGAAGGAGATCGGTCCGTCCAAATCTATTAGAATTTGATCCAACGGCTGCGTGGTTGGCTGGGGGGTTTTAGGGCTTGGTAGAAGAGTTAAACCCTCATTATTTCCAAGGCTTTCTCTCTCTTAGGTTGGAGAAAGGAGGAGGAGGCAAGGAGGAAGAAGAAGGGGAATCCGCCATTGCCGGAGCTTCGGAGCTCCGTTCGCCGATCCGAGACCGGCAGTGCGTAGAGGGCATCAAGGCGCTTCTTCTCCACCGTGTGGTTGCAAGCTTCTCATGGCTAGGAGGAGATCTCAAAAGGTAACGACATTTCTCCTCCCGGTCTTTAGGATGCGTGTTTGGCATCCCTTCTTTTTCTGCATTTTGGCACCGGATCCGTCGAGTGAGAGGGATCCGGGTCGCCTTGGTTCAAGATAAACCACCGGGTTGATTGTGTCCGTCCCCGGCATGTTTTGCACTAGAGATCCGCTCCGTTGGCGGATTAGGCATTGTGGGTGAAGCCGGATTTGTGGTCGTTGGTCCGATCTGGTGATGTTGATTTACGCGCATTTTAGGGGTTTTGTTAGAAATCCGATTACGGCGAACTCGTCGTTGTGATGCCTTTGTAGCTTCGTGAGGTAACGAATGTTGGGTTTAGGGCGGAGAAATAATGTGCGGATTTTGGGGCTTGTGATGCCTAGTGTTGTGCGAAGGCGCGATTGGTCTTTGTGGTCGGCTGGCTATCCCGTGAAGACTGAGATTCACGTGTGGAGAGTGTCCCGGCAAGATTAGTCCCTTCGATTGTTGACTGACGAGAATGTCTGTGCTATGGTTGAGTCCGTTGACGGTCGCCAGGCGAGGCAATCGGTGGACGTTGTCCCGAAAGTAAGCCCAGGGCCTTGGGACGTTTTGGTTGGCCAGAATTCTTAGAATCGGTCTTGGTGCGTTGTTGGCGGCCCGAGCGTGTGAGCTGTCAGACAAGCCCGATGGCATGGTGGGCCAGGCGAGGTGGGTCTCAGCGAGAGCGCTTGGCCTTGGGTTTTGATGCCCTTGTGGGGAAGTAATGAGTACCCTTGTGTTGGTGATGTATGATGATGTGTTAGATTCATACGCTTTAGGGCGCCTTGGGTGAAACCCGGGCTTGCACTCATTTTGCATTGTTAGGCCCCTTTTATTACCTGCTCAACATAGAAACGTGGATGATGCTTGTTACACTCATGCCAGTATTTATGTTGCTTTCCTTTATGTACTTTTGCATACGAAGTGCTGACTTGCAGGGTGAAGTAGTTACCCGGGGTCCGCTAGGACGGCCGGGAGGAGGGATATTGTTACACCGCTTGTGGTCAGCCATAGCTGACCCTCATTTACCGCTCTTTGTGATTTGGTTGCAGGGCAAGAATCGCAGGCTGGACCCAGCGCGCCGGCCAAAAAGGCCTAAAGCTTCACGAAGTGCTTAGTTGATTTCCTGCATTACTTTCTTCGTACTTTGTTATATCCGGCTTGCATGCCGAGGTAGTATAGGGAAAAACTATCCTTCCCCTTTTGTTGGGATGTCTTTTATTATGGAATGTTTGATGTTTTGGACATTGTTTTGTAAGGCCTTAAGGCCAGTTGGACTCCTTTGTAGTATGGACAATCTCTGTGGCTTAGTTTGTTTCCGCTGTGTTGTCTGAGTTATGAGATTGGGTAGTTAATATCATCTTTTAATACTAAAGCTGTGGCGGTTATATGCTGTGGGGTCCCGGCCGGACCCATATTATATGGTCATTACAGGTGAGGTGTTACAATTTGGTATCAGAGCTAGGTTGGTTCTAGTATTCTTGCGAGGTCTAGTGTTTTTGGATCGCGTAAGAGATTGTTCACATAGGAGTATTGTGCGGGATCATGAGTATCCCTGCGTTCGGGTCTTGCATTTAGATCCTGATGAGCGTTTATTTGTTTCCTTGCTTATGAAAGGATGTTGGCGACGATGCGGGGACATCGAGGAGGCAAGAGGAGCCTTCGGGGAGTAGTGCTACTGCTCCAGGCCTCATGAATGTGGGCATGTACCCGGCTGATTTCTGTCGCATGCTAGCGGAGGCAATGGTAGCGGCTCAAGCTGGAGCGATGCCACGGGTTCCTACGCCGGTGGTGCAAGTTGCGACCCCTGTCACTCCGGCGGCTACGCCGGATACACCGGATGTCGAAGTAAGGCAAGCAGAGCCTCTAGCGGAGAGAGCTATTCCGATGGGTGATCGATTCATGAAGTATTTCTTGAGTTTCCACCCTCCGACATTCAAGGGAGTGGGCACTCCAACGGATGCCGAGGATTGGCTTTCGAGGATCCAGGAGCTCTTGAAGGCAGCTGAGACCCCAGCTGAGAGGCAGTCTCACTTTGCGAGCTTCATGTTAGAGGGCGATGCGAAGTTGTGGTGGGTGAACCATAACGGTCGACTTTTTGTTGGGCGTGTTCCGTCCATGGAGGAGTTCGGAAACGCTTTCCTAAAGCGTTACATTCCGGCTTCAACAAGGTTAGCACTGCAGCGGCAGTTTCTGCATTTGGTGCAGCGGGAGAAGACGGTGGATGAATATCTGCAAGAGTTCACTCGGTTGGGTCGGTATGCGGGCACGACAATGGCAGATGATGAAGAGAGAGATAACCTCTTTTATCAAGGGTTGAGGGAAAATTTAAGGCAACCACTCATAGCCTTGAAGAATGCGGGATTCAATGAGTTGGTCGAAGCCGCTCGCACGCTGGAGAGCGACTTGGAGCGAACTCAACGGCGAAAGGGTGTTGCGGCAAGGCAGGGAGAAGGAAAGCCTTCTAAGTCTCAGTCCCAGTGGAAGTCCGAGGGCAGCCGATGGAAGAAGAAGCCCCGTCCTAATAGGCCTGGGGAGAGAAGTGGCGCACCTTCGGGAGATTTCCGTTCCAAAGGTCCGGTTACTTGTTACCAGTGTGGCAAGGTGGGTCACATTAGTCGTTTTTGTACCGAGGGCGGAGCTGGGCCAGAGCTGAGACAAGAACAATCGGTGCGTTCGGGTCCCAGTGTTGCAGAGAAGGGGAAAGCGGCGGAGTCGAGTGCTTCGCGGTTCCCTCCAGTGCAGCCTAGGGCCTATAATCTTGGGCAACAGGAAGCGATACGTCAACCCGATGTGGTGACAGGTACGAAAGGTTTAAGTTTCGTTTGTTACTATAATGTAGTTTGCGGCCTTTCATGTTTGTTTTGCACGTGGTTAGGTTTCGTGCTAGTTTCGGGCTACCCCTCTCGAGTGTTGTTCGACACGGGGGCGTCACACTCTTTTCTTGCGGAAAGTTTTATCCGGAATATTGGTGTTGAGCCCGTAGTGGCAGGAGTGGAGCTGAGTGTGCGTATGCTGAATGGGTCTTTCATGACTACCATGAGGAAGGGACGCATTGTGATGCAAATTGGCGATTGTGATTTCGTGTTGGTAGCAGCGATTCTGCCACTAGCCGAATTCGATGTTATCTTGGGAATGGACTGGCTTGCGGAGCAGCGAGCTAGTATCGACTGCCAGTTGAAGGTGGTAACCCTGAGAGCTGAAGGTAGAGCAGAGGTCAAGTTTGAAGGCCTAAGCGGAGTGGCTTGCTCCCTGATTTCCGCTATGCAAATGAGGCGTGCGGTGAATCAAGGAGGCGAGGCGTTTTTAGCTTTGTTGGAGGCTCACTCCACAAAGTTGGCTATTAGAGAAGTTCCGGTGGTGGAAGAATTTGAGGATGTATTCCCCGAGGAGCTTCCGGGAGCACCTCCTCAGCGTGAAATCGATTTCTCGATAGAGTTGGTACCGGGTGCGAGGCCGGTGTCGCGTCCTCCGTTTAGGATGGCACCGAAGGAACTGGCCGAGCTAAAGGTTCAGTTGCAAGAGTTGTTAGAGCAAGGGTACATTAGGCCCAGCTCTTCGCCGTGGAGCGCACCGGTTTTGTTTGTGAAGAAAAAGGACGGAAGTATGCGGTTGTGCATTGATTACCGTGAGCTAAATAAGTTGACCGTCAAGAATAAATATCCGATTCCCCGAATCGATGATTTGTTCGACCAGTTAGTGGGGTCGGTGGTGTACTCCAAGTTGGATTTGAAATCGGGGTACTACCATTTGAAGATTCGAGAAGAGGACGTTGCCAAGACAGCGTTTGGGACTCATTATGGACACTACGAGTTTTCGGTGATGTCGTTCGGACTGACGAACGCGCCATCTGTGTTCATGGATTTGATGAACAGGGTTTTTCGCCCGTTCTTAGATTCGTTCGTGGTTGTGTTTATTGATGATATTTTGGTGTATTCAAAATCGGAGGCAGAGCATGAGTCTCACTTGAGGCAAGTATTGCAGACTCTAAGGGAGAATCAGCTTTATGCTAAGTTCTCAAAATGTGAGTTTTGGATCGAGAAGGTGGCTTTCTTGGGGCACATAATTAGTGGAGATGGGGTGGCGGTAGATCCAGCGAAGATTGAAGCCATTAAGGGTTGGCCTGTATTGAGAACCGTGGCGGAAGTCCGGAGCTTCCTTGGACTAGCCGGTTATTACAGAAGATTCGTGGAGAACTTTTCGCGGATGGCGTTGCCCCTCACCACACTCACTCGCAAGGACCAGAGGTTTGTTTGGACACCGGAGTGTGCCCGGGCATTCGAGAATTTGAAGGAAAGATTTATGTCTGCCCCAATCCTTAGTCTTCCTAGTGGGACGGAAGGATTTCAGATCTTTAGCGACGCGTCAGGTTGCGGGTTGGGTTGCGTGCTGGTGCAGCACGGCAAGGTGATAGCGTATGGGTCAAGGCAATTAAAGACTCGTGAGAGGAATTATCCCGTCCATGATCTGGAGTTGGCGGCGGTAATCTTTGCGCTAAAACTGTGGAGACACTATGTTTATGGTGCGAAGGTGGAGATCTTCACGGATCACAAAAGCCTGAGGTATCTCCTAGACCAAAAGGATCTGAATATGCGGCAGCGTAGGTGGGTCGAGTTCCTTGGGGACTACGACGTGGAGATTCAGTATACGCCGGGTAAAGCCAACGTGGTGGCGGATGCTTTGAGTAAGAAGTACTCCGGGCAAGGTAATTGGATGGAGGCGCATAGCGAGCGTTTGATTCGAGACTTGGAGTCTCTTGACATTTCTTGTGTGGCTAGAGGTGAGTTTAGCATAGCTCGTTTGAACTGGATTGAAATGCAGTGTGATATAACGGACCGAATCCGAGAGGCGACCAGTGCGGAAGAGGAGTGCCAACAGTTGGTGTTGGAGACTCAGCAAAGCGAAGGCACTGCCTTGGAGATGGTTGGTGGAATTCTGAGGAGAGACGGGAGGATCTGTGTTCCGCGCTTCGGCAAGCTTCGCGAGGAGTTGATGTTTGAAGCTCACTTTACGAAGTACTCCGTTCATCCAGGAAGTACAAAGATGTACGCGGATTTGAAGAAATCTTTTTGGTGGCCTGGGATGAAGCGGGATGTAGCCGAGTACGTGAGCCGATGTCAGACTTGTGCCTTGGTGAAGGCTGAGTGCCAAAGGCCCGGCGGGTTCTTGAAGCCTCTTCCCATCCCCGAATGGAAATTTGATGACATCTCTATGGATTTTGTGCATGGTTTGCCTCGATCGCAGCAGGGTAACGATGCGATTTGGGTGATAGTGGATCGCCTGACGAAGGTGGCCCACTTCATTCCGAATCAGAAAAGCGATGGCGTGGAGAAGCTCGTGGAGCTTTATGTTCGAAACATTGTGCGGTTGCACGGGATTCCGAAGAGCATCGTTAGTGATCGCGATGGGCGATTCACATCGAAGGACTGGAGATTAGTGCAGAAAAGTCTAGGCACGAAGCTCAAGTTTAGCACCGCGTTCCATCCGCAGACCGATGGTCAGACGGAGCGAACGAACCGTACGTTGGAAGACATGTTGAGGATGTGTGCTCTCGACTTTGGCAAAGGTTGGGAGGACCACCTTTTCATGGTGGAGTTCGCCTATAATAATAGCTTCTAGGCGAGTATCAAGATGGCGCCATACGAAGCTTTGTATGGAAGGAAGTGTCGAACGCCGATGTCTTGGGCAGAGGTGGGAGACACTAAGCTTTTGGGAAAGCAAGTGGTGGAAGATGCTTGTGAGATTGTGCGGACGATTCAGGAGCGCATGAAGATTGCTCAGGATCGACAAGCGAAGTATTTTAATGCGCGCCACAGAAATGTGGAGTTTGCAGTGGGCGACATGGTCTACTTGAAGATCAAGCCGTTCAAGGGTGTTTCGCGGGTGCGGCGACTCAAGAAGTTGAGTCCGAGATATTTGGGTCCGTTCGAGGTTACGGAGTGTATAGGCGAAGCAGCCTATCGTTTGGCGTTGTCCGCAGAGCTGAGTGGATTACATGACGTTTTTCATGTCTCCGTACTGAGGAAACCTTTGGTGGAGCCGAGCGTCGTGGTCGAAGCGGCGGCGGTGCCGGTGATGGAGAACTTGGGGGCGAGGGTTCGCCCGGTGTGCGTGGAGGATTCAGAAGTCCGGCAGTTGCGTAACAAGCAAGTCAAACTTGTAAAGGTGCGATGGGACAACTGCGGGCGAGACGAATTCTCTTGGGAGCGTGAGCAAGCGATGCGGGAGGATTTCCCGGAACTTTTCGCTCCAGGTATGCGTTATGAATTCCCTGTTTAAATTCTGAAATTTCGGGACGAAATTCGTTTAAGGGGGGTGGAGTTGTAACACCCCAAAAATCGTAGTTCAGCGAGGTAGGCGGAGTGGTAGTGCTGCGTTCGGGATAGGCTAAAATTCCATAGCTGTTCTCTGCGCACGACCAGTGTCCTCTTCGCGCACGACCAGTGACCGTGCGCATGTGATCGTGCGTTAATTCGCAAGGATTCGGAGTTCTGTCTCGAATAGTGCGCACGACCAGTGTCCTCTTCACGCACGACCAGTGACCGTGCGCATGTGATCGTGCGTTAATTCGCAAGGATTCGGAGTTCTGTCTCGAACAGTGCGCACGACCAGTGTCCTCTTCGCGCACGACCAGTGACCGTGCGCATGTGATCGTGCGCCCTGTTTATTCTGCTCCGCGATTTTGAGCGGAGAAGGAGATCGGTCCGTCCAAATCTATTGGAATTTGATCCAACGGCTGCGATGGTTGGCTGGGGGGTTTTAGGGCTTGGTAGAGGAGTTAAACCCTCATTATTTCCAAGGCTTTCTCTCTCTTAGGTTGGAGAAAGGAGGAGGAGGCAAGGAGGAAGAAGAAGGGGAATCCGCCATTGCCGGAGCTTCGGAGCTCCGTTCGCCGATCCGAGACCGGCAGTGCGTAGAGGGCATCAAGGCGCTTCTTCTCCACCGTGTGGTTGCAAGCTTCTCATGGCTAGGAGGAGATCTCAAAAGGTAACGACATTTCTCCTCCTGGTCTTTAGGATGCGTGTTTGGCATCCCTTCTTTTTCTGCATTTTGGCACCGGATCCGTCGAGTGAGAGGGATCCGGGTCGCCTTGGTTCAAGATAAACCACCGGGTAGATTGTGTCCGTCCCCAGCATGTTTTGCACTAGAGATCCGCTCCGTTAGCGGATTAGGCATTATGGGTGAAGCCAGATTTGTGGTCGTTGGTCCGATCTGGTGATGTTGATTTACGCGCATTTTAGGGGTTTTGTTAGAAATCCGATTACGGCGAACTCGTCGTTGTGATGCCTTTGTAGCTTCGTGAGGTAACGAATGTTGGCTTTAGGGCGGAGAAATAATGTGCGGATTTTGGGGCTTGTGATGCCTAGTGTTGTGCGAAGGCGCGATTGGTCTTTGTGGTCGGCTGGCTATCCCGTGAAGACTGAGATTCACGTGTGGAGAGTGTCCCGGCAAGATTAGTCCCTTCGATTGTTGACTGATGAGAATGTCTGTGCTACGGTTGAGTCCGTTGACGGTCGCCAGGCGAGGCAATCGGTGGACGTTGTCCCGAAAGTAAGCCCAGGGCCTTGGGACGTTTTGGTTGGCCAGAATTCTTAGAATCGGTCTTGGTGCGTTGTTGGCGGCCCGAGCGTGTGAGCTGTCAGACAAGCCCGATGGCATGGTGGGCCAGGCGAGGTGGGTCTCAGCGAGAGCGCTTGGCCTTGGGTTTTGATGCCCTTGTGGGGAAGTAATGAGTACCCTTGTGTTGGTGATGTATGATGATGTGTTAGATTCATACGCTTTAGGGCGCCTTGGGTGAAACCCGGGCTTGCACTCATTTTGCATTGTTAGGCCCCTTTTATTACCTGCTCAACATAGAAACGTGGATGATGCTTGTGACACTCATGCCAGTATTTATGTTGCTTTCCTTTATGTACTTTTGCATACGAAGTGCTGACTTGCAGGGTGAAGTAGTTCCCCGGGGTCCGCTAGGACGGCCGGGAGGAGGGATGTTGTTACACCGCTTGTGGTCAGCCATAGCTGACCCTCGTTTACCACTCTTTGTGATTTGGTTGCAGGGCAAGAATCGCAGGCTGGACCCAGCGCGCCGGCCAAAAAGGCCTAAAGCTTCACGAAGTGCTTAGTTGATTTCCTGCATTACTTTCTTCGTACTTTGTTATATCCGGCTTGCATGCCGAGGTAGTATAGGGAAAAACTATCCTTCCCCTTTTGTTGGGATGTCTTTTATTATGGAATGTTTGATGTTTTGGACATTGTTTTGTAAGGCCTTAAGGCCAGTTGGACTCCTTTGTAGTATGGACAATCTCTGTGGCTTAGTTCGTTTCCACTGTGTTGTCTGAGTTATGAGATTGGGTAGTTAATATCATCTTTTAATACTAAAGCTGTGGCGGTTATATGCTGTGGGGTCCCGGCCGGACCCATATTATATGGTCATTACAGGGGAGGTGTTACAGCTCTCGTCTAAGAGGGATCCCACCTCCCCTTACCGGCTGAAGAGGGCCAAGACTGTTAGGAGGGGCCCGATGACCAAAGAATCCGCATCGGCGACCCCACCCCCTTCTTGCGACTCTCCTAATGCACCGAAGGTAACTGTTACGGCACTCGACGCGACGGATCCACATTGGGGGCGTACTTACCGACGTCGCCAACCAACTGAAGCCGCCTGACGCCGCCATGTTATTTTCTTATTGCACTTTTAATTCAGTTGTTTGTGTCCACTTGTAGTTGATGCGCAAATCTCGCACACCGCTATAGGCGGTAGCTAGACTGCGGCACGAAACGACAGTGAACCGATCGTTCAAGTAATATAAAATGGGAATGAATCCCCAAGTATCGATCTCAAAGGAACACGGTAAGGTGGAGCTATCTATCGAGGAAGGACTTGAGATTGAAGTCCTTTAGGTCGGATGGATTGCGGAAACGAGGGATTTGGTTTGTGGAAAATAAAGGAAAATAACTAAAAGTACTCCTATGCAATGCCGCTATGCAAAGCTTCGCTAGGCGGGATGGAGACTATGTAGTCCTTGAGCGCGCTACTTCGGAAGGGCGGATGGAAGAGTAGGCAAACGTAATGAGGGTCGCAAGCACCTCTTCAACAAGCACGCCACTAGCAATTGCTAGTGCGGCACACGAACGCGACAGCGGAATGGAAATGGACGGCGGCGTACCTCATACACACATATAGATAAAAAGATGCATTCACATAGACATGAAATACTTTATAAAATAAGATCTATAGTGCTCATCATCAAATAATGAAAGATCTAGCTATTACAACACAAAATACAAAGAAAGAGAGAGCAAGTAAGAAATCGACTGAATCCGAAGTCTCGTTGAATGTTCACGGTTGGAATCGCTGGGTTGTCAATCCGCGTCCAAGCTCGGTCCTCGACTGCGTCCGGGGTAGAGAAGGCTGTCACTACCCTCCAATGGCCCATCTTCTTCGTCTCACGATCCGGTAGCACCACCTAGCTTCCTTCTCTTTGAATAATGGCGGATGAAGAGCTGGATCCTTCTCCTTGAAGCTCAAGGATGATGGAGGAGGCCTAGGGACAAGCCCTGATGGAGTGGTGGAAGGGGTACGGAGCTGGGATGTCCTTTGCGGCGGAAAAGGCGGAACAAGTACGATCCCCTAGCTAGGGCAGAGAACTGCGCTTTTATAGAAAATAGTCAGAAAATTGGTCACGCACGGTCGAACGCACGACCGTGCGTAGACCGTGCGATATTAAGTATGAAGACTTGCGCAGGAAGACGACCTGGAGCGCCCGTGCGATTTACTCACGCACGGGTAGTTCCGCCCGTGCGTCAAAACGCACGGGTAAACTCGGAAAGGGGAGAAATGAGGCCAAACAGGCATAACGTGCGATTCCTTCACGCACGGGCGCTGCCCGTGCGCAGAGACGCACGACTAACGACGGATCATCAGTTTCCCTCTCAGCAAAGGGCGCACGACCGAACCGATCGTGCGTCAAGGTACAACGCACGACCGTGCGATATGCACAGATCAGAACTCAGACTGAAACTGATGAAATGTCCACCTGCATAGCACTAACAGGGCTGGGAATACACTTCCAGTACAGGAAATAAAGCACAAAAAGAGTGAGGAGCACGCTGTGCTTACCCTCAACACTAAAACAAGCAAACACACACCACAACGGGCCTAAATGTGCACCTAGCAAGGAATAGTAAATATGAACAAAACATGGCTAAAGTGAGGTGCAAATACAAGAATTACGGCCCATATGAGTCCAAAAGTGTGTATATAATTGGGACTCATCACACCCCCAGACTTACCTGTTTGCGCGTCCCGAGCAAACAAATCCGGCGGAGTATGAAAAAGCATAGCTAGCCAAAAAAAATTGCGACATGGAGTAGTATGCGAAGTTGCATACTAGTGTGCATAGAAATTCACTAGAAGAAGTTGCATACTAGTGTGCATATGCTAGTTAATTTATAAAAGTGTAAATGCGTAAAAAGAAATTTATTTTTACTCAAAAATGGAATGTTGGTTAATCTCGTGGTCACGCGTAGTACGAAAGTAAGCTAGACGTGGAGGTGAGAGTTACCCAAGATCGGAACTCAGAATTATCTCCGTTGAAATCCATCAACGTCGAGAGCCATAAGCTCGCCCTATCACACTCTCTCCACAGCGCTAGTGGACTCACAAGATGAATCAATAGGACTTTGGGTTTACACGAGGCTTAGGTTACGATTTAGAATGCAAAGATAGACATGATGGCTAAACGCAACCCAACAGAGCTCACAAAAGTGCTAATTCAAAGCAACCACAATAATACACGTGTACACACCCCCAGACTTGACTTTGAAACCGGATGTGCACACGACTTACAACAATCAATACCAAATAGATGTTTCAATTACAACGCTGGGGATACATTTTTTTCTTTGCTTTTTCTTTTTCTTTTCTTTTCATTCCCATATCTATTAGCACAATTTCAGCACATAGACATTTTGAAACTCCCACAACAACACTAAGATTTTCCATCGCCGCACCGCATTGGCAAATTACAATTCATTAATGCGTTTGGCTTATTTTTGGTTGCGATAATGGGATTAGCTTTTAGGCCTTGGTGAAGTATGGTGGAGTTGAACCAAAAGATCGGGTAGGCACAAATTAGGCTAGCAATGGTCAGTGTATAGGAAAGGTAAAACAAAGCTCAAGCTTGCCAAAAAGATGGCCTACGTCTCGCTCAACTTGCAAATCGTTCGCACCCATGCTTCGAGAGTCGCTTGGGGCAAGTTCTTAGCCCCCGAGAAAGGTAATCCTTCCTCCCGACTCAAGCAACACGAACCTCACGTTTGCCTACACACAATATCACGCTACCGCTAGATTCAACCACATTCTCCATTTTGAGTAAAATAAATGAAAATCTACGCAAATCAACTAATTATAAATTAGGAGCATAAATAAGAACTAATTCTACTCAAATCCCTATACAAGACACGAGTACTCAACTAGAGCACTACAAGATTCAACATGCCACTCCATCTTGCAATTTTTAGGCTAATACAACAATTTCTACATCACAACCAAAATAAGCATGAAAGGAAACACACATACAAGTGAGTGCGCTCTCAAGTGGGTGCTTTGTGTGCAGACAAAATGAACAAAAATAATTGAAATAAGACTTCTAGCATGCTAAATAAATGTGCACGTGAGTGGATACACAAAAATATCTCCCCCGGACTTAAACTATGCATTAAGATATTCTAAAACAAAGTTAGGGGAAGAGTGTACCCAATGCTTAGCAAGTAAGCATGCCGGAAGCCTGGAGTGAAGCTCCACGACGAATTACAACCACCGCCTTCACAAATAGAAAATACCTGCAAGTGGTTGTCTCCGCAAAAGCAAACTAAAATATAATCTAACTAACTCGTTAGAGTAGGCGATAAAATAAAAGACAAGAAAAATAAGATAACTACTGGGGTTATTGTCCTCCCAACACGACTTATTCAACTTTAAAGCAGTTCTAGCTAATGGGTCTATGAAAAAGGAAATGAACGGGTAACTGTTCTAATATGCGTGTCGGTAGTGGGTACCGATACGGAGATAGAACAGTTACTCCCCTACCTAAATAAAAATACCTGCTGAGCACAGGTAGCGGGAATAGGAAGTAAGAAGAGGAGGAGAGCTGGTCCTCACTCGTCTCACCACAAAATAAATCATTGCCCAGCAAGGTGTCATCTCCAGGGAGACAGCAGGAGGAGAAGGCAATGAATGAGGCTTCCTCTATGGAGGGGGGATCAACCTCCTCACATGAGAGGATACACTCATCATTGACTCGAGCAGAATGCTCCAAGTCCTCCTGGGGTACCTGTGAAGACTCAACCTGCATAGGCTCAGATGAAGAAGGGGGATCAAGAAATAAATAAGAAGAATGACTTAAATAAAAATCAAGCGGGGGAGTGGTCCCGGTCTCACTCCCATCAGATTGGGGAAGTAAAATAATGTCGGCATTGTTGACAATGCCGCAAGGTTCGGTGGGATCGATGGTGGCCTTCTCTAGGATTCGCACTTCCTCCACCGGTTTTGAGAAAAATCCTCTTCACCCAGAAGGTTGTACTCCTCCATAGGAATAGGCACAACACAAAGATCGCCCGCCTCCTCTTGCGACGCATCTTCAACAATGTTATCAGAAATAAATGCAATAGGATGCACAATAGGGGGAGGAATAGGGCTTGAAAAAGAATCAGGCACCGATTCCTCACAAAGAATCGAATCTATGCATGGTGATATATGTACAGGGGAGATGGGCTCTGCAATGGCAGAGTCTAGATCAGCCACACATCTGGTGACTGTGTCCACATCATTCCCTTCAAAACTTGAAGGTGAAATGGACACATAACCGGATGTTGAAGGTGTGCTGCCAGAAGTAGGAGTCGGGACGATCCGGATATCCGGCTCGTCATCCTCGTCCATATGACGAGGGAAAGTAGCACAATCCTTCAAGGCATGATCCATGCTCTGAAAAAATGAGCACTGCCTTACAAGCTTCTTTGGCACAGCAGATGCTGAAGCCGAAAAGATGTATGACGGCAGAGGCTCGGCAGAATAGCCACAGGACTTACGTGCACCATATGGAGTACCAGACAAAGTTGGTGCTCCATATACTGAGCGTTGAGTGCTAGGGTTACTATCTCCCGTTGGACATCTATCACTAGCATGAGATGTATCTCCACAAAAGTGGCAGCGAATATTAAACGCAGCCCACATAATGTGAAGATAAAACAATTCAGAATAAACACTACTGTGCAAAATAATACACCCTACAAAAATTTACTAAGCAACCTAATAAAAAAACAAGAAAACAGATTAAGAAGAAATAAAACAAAAGAATGCAATACACAAATGAAAAGGGCTTAAATCTCAGATTCTCCCTCTCCAGAAAACTCACACGACTGTGTTCCCCGACAGCGGCGCCAAAAACTTGATGCGCAAATCTCGCACACCGCTATAGGCGGTAGCTAGACTGCGGCACGAAATGGCAGTGAACCGATCGTTCAAGTAATATAAAATGGGAATGAATCCCCAAGTATCGATCTCAAAGGAACACGGTAAGGTGGAGCTATCTATCGAGGAAGGACTTGAGATTGAAGTCCTTTAGGTCGGATGGATTGCGAAAATGGGGGATTTGGTTTGTGGAAAATAAAAGAAAATAACTATAACTACTCCTATGCAATGCCGCTATGCAAAGCTTCGCTAGGCGGGATGGAGACTACGTAGGCCTTGAGCGCGCAACTTCGAAATGGAGGATGGAAGAGTAGGCAAACGTAATGAGGGTCACAAGCACCTCTTCAACAAGCACGCCACTAGCAATTGCTAGTGCGACACACGAACGCAACAGCGGAATGGAAATGGACGGCGGCGCACCTCATACACACATATAGATAAAAAGATGCATTCACATAGACATGAAATACTTTATAAAATAAGATCTATAGTGCTCATCATCAAATAATGAAAGATCTAGCTATTACAACACAAAATACAAAGAGAGAGAGAGAGCAAGTAAGAAATCGACCGAATCCGAAGTCTCGTTGAGGGTTCACGGTTGGAATCGCTGGGTTGTCAATACGCGTCCAAGCTCGGTCCTCGACTGCCTCCGGGGTAGAGAAGGCTGTCACTACCCTCCAATGGCCCGTCTTCTTCATCTCACGATCTGGTAGCACCACCTAGCTTCCTTCTCTTTGAATAATGGCGGATGAAGAGCTGGATCCTTCTCCTTGAAGCTCAAGGATGATGGAGGAGGCCTAGGGACAAGCCCTGATGGAGTGGTGGAAGGGGTACGGAGCTGGGATGTCCTTTGCGGCGGAAAAGATGGAACAAGTACGATCCCCCTAGCTAGGGCAGAGAACTAGGCTTTTATAGAAAACAGTCAGAAAATTGGTCACGCACGGTCGAACGCACGACCGTGCGTAGACCGTGCGATATTAAGTATGAAGACTTGCGCAGGAAGACGACCTGGAGCGCCCGTGCGATTTACTCACGCACGGGTAGATCCGCCTGTGCGTCAAAACGCACGGGTAAACTCGGAAAGGGGAGAAATGAGGCCAAACAGGCAGAACATGCGATTCCTTCACGCACGGTCGCTGCACGTGCGCAGAGACGCACGACTAACGGCGGATCATCAGTTTCCTTCTCAGCAAAGGGCGCACGACCGAACCGATCGTGCATCAAGGTACAACGCACGACCGTGCGATATGCACAGATCAGAACTCAGACTGAAACTGATGAAATGTCCACCTGCATAGCACTAACAGGGCTGGGAATACACTTCCAGTACAGGAAATAAAGCACAAAAAGAGTGAGGAGCACACTGTGCTTACCCTCAACATTAAAACAAGCAAACACGCACCACAATTGGCCTAAATGTGCACCTAGCAAGGAATAGTAAATATGAACAAAACATGCCTAAAGTGAGGTGCAAATACAAGAATTACGGCCCAGATGAGTCCAAATTAAAGTGTGTATATAATTGGGACTCATCAGTAGTAAGCCCAGGTGAGGGGCGCGAACCTTATTGCATTGTTCTGATGTTTGGACTGAGCCGATTCGTTTTGGCTAGTTTTGGACCTATAGGGTCCGGTTGGGTGTGAGGGGGAAGCAAACAAGAAATTATACTCAAATCCCTCTCTCTGTCTCTCTAAACCCCCCCTCTCTCTCTCTCTCTTCCCCTCTACCTCGTCCATTCCGCGGTGCCCTAACTAACGCCACCTCTAGCGCCCTCGCTGCTCGCCGTCTCGCCAGCTACCGCGCAACCGCTAGCCAGCACCGCTGCTACCGCAATCCGCTTGGATATCGCCGACCTCTTCGCCTCGCCCTCCTCTCTCTTCTCGACCTCTCCTCCGCGTTACTTCTGCAATCACGACAACCTTCACCAAGGGCTCCTCCGATTTGGGGGGTTCATCCTCCTCCTCGGGTCCTCTCACATGATCCATATCGACAACGAATCGAGTCCATAACAACTTGGTATCAAAGCCAAACACCGGGATCTCCTTCCCCGGCACCTACCGCTCTGCGCTCACGGGATCTCGCCGTCCGCCAGCCCCGATTTCGCCCGCCAGAGACATCCCAGGGCTACTGCCCTCCCTGGTTATTTTCCCTCTTCCAATGGATGATGGGGGGGGGGGGGGGGGGGGGGTCCTTCCCTTATCCAACTCATGACGATGATTAAGTCTATGTTTGCCATGCAGAATGAGAAAATGGTGGAACTTAATGCACGTTTGGACTCCGCCAATGGCGTTCCGCCGTCCCCGCCATACCCCGCCGCAGCTCCGTCGGATGGATTCTGTTGGAACAACCCTATTACTGATTTGGGCTAGGATTACTATGTGTTGACTAGGATCAAGTTGAATCCCATTGTATAGTCTAAGGGTCATAGTTTTAGGCTGATAAGATAGCTAGAACTTAGAATTTCTCTAAGTTTCTGCGTTCGACGAACTCAATACTGGGCTCGACGAACTGCTCTCTGCGTTCGACGAACGGCCTTCTCTCTGCGTTCGACGAACGTCTTGCTCCAGTCTCAGCGTCTCAGCGGTCGACGATCTTCAGTTCTCAGCGTCTCAGCGGTCGACGATCTTTAGTTCTCATCGTCTCAGCGGTCGACGATCTTCAGTTCTCCGCGGCTCAGCGGTCGACGAATTCTTCAGTTCAATGAACTCTATATTGAGGTCGACGAACTCCAGTCTGTGTTCGACGAATCTCTACCAGATGTTCAGTTCGACGAACTCTTCCTTCAGGTCGACAAAATCTTATCTCAGCTCGACGAAATTTCTCTCAGTCTGTTCAGATCAGTTATTCTATTTCTCTGAACTCAGTTCTTCTATCAGATTCAGTTTTATTCTTCATTTGGAGTTATTCTTCCAGATAAGTCAAGTTTTATTCCTCCCTTATTTTTCTCTTTCCAATTCGTTCTCTCGAGATAAAATAGCCATTTGGCTTATTGGAAAAGGATATCATTAATTATGGAAGAGGAAAGGAATTAAGATTTGCTGAATCAGTGGAAGTTCCAAGGAAAGATTTAATGCAGATTATTCTATTCCTATTCAGAGATTTGAATTTCAAAATCAGTTATCATTCTTTCCAAGGAAACAGAAGACCAGGAAAAGATATCTGAACAAAAAGAATATATCAGAACATAAGTCGAGAGAGAGAGAAAAAGAATTTATTCAGAAAAAGAAAAAGAAAGTTCATCTTCCTCAAGCAGCATCTCATTCTCTGAGAACATCTTCAAGATCATTCTCTAAGTCTTTCTGCTGCAAGTTTTCAAATCTTCTATAGAGCAACAATAATCTGAGGAACATCTGTCTCTCAGATTCATCAGCTTATCAAGGAAGATAATTTGATTCAAGAGAAAGCTCCATCCTCAAGTTGTCAAGAATTTCAATCAGACAGAGGGAGCTTTACACCATCAACATCCACTAGAGTCTTCTCTCAGATTGTTGACAGAGAAGAACATTCTAACCCCTTTTTATTCCAACTTGTACAGGGTTCTTACTCCCTTCAAAAGTAAACCTTTTGGTGGCAGGGCACCTGAACAAAAACCTGTGGTTTGGTTAGAGCACCTGATCAAAAGCTCACTTGGTGTGTGGACACCTGATCAAAAACCCCTTGGTGTGTGGACACCTGATCAAAAACCCCTTGGTGTTAGGGCACCTGATCAAAAACCTAGTGGATCCTACCAAGTGTGGTAGAAGAGTAGACGTAACCAGGTTTATTAGGGCACTACTATAAAAATCCTTGTGTCTCTGTGCTTGTGATTTTCTGTGTTGTTGTGCTGTGCTGATTTGTTTTTATTTAGTTTTATAAATCACTCTGCTATACACTTATATATATATATATATCACTATTTTAATTCCGCAATAAAATTAAGGGAAAAGTTTTAATACTCTATTCACCCCCCCCCCCCCCCCCCTCTAGAGTAAATCTAAGATCTTACCTCCACTTTCAATTGGTATCAGAGGATAGTTGATTTTTACAGGCTAACACCTGAATCACAAAGATCAATTAGATCATAATTTATTTTTAGAGTTTTATTTTCTTAAAAACTCATGGCACAAAACAAAGAATATTCTAGCACAAGACCTCCGATGTGCAATCTCAGTAAGTTTGCAATATGGAAGGCAAGGATTAGGTTATACATGAATTCTATTGATGAGGAAATCTTCAATGTGATTTTGACAGGACCTCCAGCTCCAACAACAACAACAAGTGTTGAAGCACCAGTAAACAACAATGCTGTTCCACCACCTGAGTGGACAGAGGCACAGAAAAAGCAAAGAAGTGCAGATGCAAGAGCAATGAACATTCTAACACAAACAATGTCTGATGACATTTTTCAAAAAGTGGTAGAATGCACTTCTGCAAGAGAAATATGGATCTCACTCAACAATATGGTTGAAGGATCTGCTGATGAAAGAAAGGACAGAAGATCCCACCTCATTTCTCAATATGAGAATTTCAAAAAGGGAGAATCTGAAACAGTTGCTGATATGTATAATAGGCTCAGCCTCATAATTAATGAGTTGAAGACCTTAGACAAAGTGATCTCTATCACTGAAGTCAATGATAAGATCCTTATGTGCTTCCCCAGCACATGGGACTCTAGGATCTGTCTAATCAAGGAAGCCAGAAGCCTTAATGAGATCTCAACTGAGAGCTTGTTAGTCAAACTCAAGTCCTATGAGCAGCTTATCAAAACCAGAGAAGCTGAACAATCAACTTCATCTTCAGGATCCAAGAAAGAGAGGAATATAGCCTTCCAAGCTGCTGAAGAAGAAGAAAAGGCTCTAAGAGATGAGGAGTTCATGAGCCTCTTAGCCAAAAGATTCTACAAGATGGCTAAGGACTTCAGAAAGAAAGACTCCAGATCAAGGGAAAAGCCAAGGTATGATAAGTCAAATCCTAAAGAAATTATTTGCTATGGTTGCAGGAAACCTGGACACATTCTACCAGATTGTCCAGAGAATCAGAAGAAAGAAAAGAAAAAGGACAAAGAAGACAAGAGACACTCCAACAAGTCTTCCTCCCACAAACACAAACACAAGGGAAGAGGATTTGTAGCTGAATCCTGGAGTGAAATTGAAACTGACTCTTCATCCAGCTCTTCTGAAGATGAAGATAAATCAAATGTGAATGACCAATGCTTGATGGTCATTTATGACTCAAGCAGTGAGTCAGATCTTGCATCTTCATCCAGCTCTTCTGATGATGAAGATGATGAAGAAGAAAGAAGCTTCTGTATGATGGATATCAATGCCTCAGCTAACAATTCAGATGAAGAAGAATCAGGATCAGAAGCTGAAAATAATGTTGATCAGGTAATCTCTACTTTTGATTTCAATTCAGTTGAATTCAAAGATGAATTCAAGGTTCTTTGCGCAGACTTAATAAAATCTGAGAAGGAAATAATCTTTCTCAGAAATAAGCTAGCTGAAATGAATAAAATAAGAGAAGAAAATGTTAATCTTAAGAAAGATTTGGCTGCCTCTAGAGAACAAATTATTCTTATTGAGAATAAACTTTCTGAGGCCAAGAAATTTGAAGAATCCCTAAATGGGAGAAGCATCAAACTGATGAATATTACAAGCACAGTTAATGCCAGATTAAGTGGCAAACTAGGCTTGGGTGCATAATCAAGTGAGTCACCTCTAATTAAGAAGAACATACTCTTTACACCTATAAAATTCATTTTTGCTAAAAGCAAAGAGGTTGTAGATGAAAATAAAAACATTTCAAGCAAGGCTGTCAAGATTAAGGGAATTCAGCAGAATTCGTCGGACGGAGCTCGACGAAATCAGACGAATTCGTCGAACGGAGATCGACGAACTCTGAAGACAGATTTTCTATATAGTCATTATTCGAACGACGCTCGACGAAAGCACATCCCTTCGTCGAATGGCGATCGACGAACTCAGCCCAGTTCGTCGAGCAGAAGATATACAGAAAATTTGAAGAATTCTTTTTCTTCACATACTCACAATCCTTTCACTGAATGGATAATTCCTCCAAGGAGATATCATCCAAAAGGTTATAAGGATCAGTCTGAAATGTCTTTTATTTCAGAGTTTTGTGGTAATATAAAAGGACCCAAGGTAGTCTGGGTCAAAAACAACTAGTTTATTTTTCTGTTTATAGGTACACAGCTATCCAAACAAGAATGAACAATGGTATTTGGATAGTGGCTGTTCAAAGCATATGACAGGAAGCAAGGCCAACCTGAACAACTACAAGGCAAAGCTTGGACCTAAGGTGATCTTTGGAGACTCCAACTGTGGACAAACCAAAGGCTATGGTCAGATCAAAGTTGGAGCAGTGACATTCAAGGAAGTGGCCTATGTCAAGGGTCTGAAGCACAACCTCATCAGCATAAGCCAGTTATGTGATGAAGGTTATCAGGTAACTTTCAATCATTCCTTATGTCTTATTACCAATAATAAAAATATTATTGTATTATCTGGTATTAGACATGGAAATATTTATTTAGTCAATTTTGACTCTGCCAATTCTGATATTTGCTTATTCAATTCTATAAGTAAAACTAATGAATTATGGCATAAAAGGCTTGAATATATTAACCTTAGAACTATATCTAAGCTTTCTAAGGATAATCTTGTTAGAGGACTCCCATCTGGTTCATACAAGAAGGAAGGACTCTGCAGGGCTTGTCAATTAGGTAAGTAAACTAGAAGTAGTCTTAAGTCTTTATCCAAGAGTGATTCACCTAGGATTTTGTATTTATTGCACTTAGACCTTTTTGGACCTACTGCAATACAAAGCTTAGGAGGGAAGCATTACCCTTTAGTGATTGTAGATAACTTCTCAAGATTCACTTGGGTGTTCTTTCTTAGGAACAAGTCTGACACCTTCAATGTTCTAACAGACTTTCTCAGGTCCATTAAGATTGAGTACTCTATTGTAGTTGCATTGATCAGAAGTGATCATGGCACTGAGTTTGAGTCTCTTCTGATGAGAGAATTCTGTGGAAAAGAAGGGATCAGGCAATGTTTCTCTGCTCCTAGAACTCCTCAACAAAATGGGGTAGCTGAAAGGAAAAATAGAACCCTTATTGAATCAGCAACTACATTACTTGCTGATGCAAACTTGCCACTCTCTTTTTAGGCAGAGGTAGTGAGCACAGCTAATTATGTGTTGAACAGAAGCCTTATACATAAGCTTAAGGGCAAGACTCCCTATGAATTACTTAAGAATAAAATGCCTAAGGTTAACTATTCTAAGATTTTTGGATGTAAATGCTATGTGCATAACAATGACAAGAAGTATCTCAGGAAGTTTGAAGCAAAAGTTGCTGAAGGAATTTTCCTTGGATATTCTCTTTCTAGTAAGGCATATAGAGTTTACAACAAATCCATTCTTAAGATAGAAGAGTCCATGCATGTATCCTTTGATGAGACTAACATGCTACTTGAGGAGAGGAACACCACCTCTACCAAACATACTATGCAGGTACCAGCTCCATGTGAAGAGCTTAGAGGATTAGATATACAGAAAGAAGAATCTTTACTTACATCAACACAAAATCTTAAAGACAGTGAAGAAGAAGATCATCCAGATCTTGCTGCCAGTATAAATCAAGTGACAGTCGAACAAATTCCCCAAGTGGATATCATTGCTGAACCAACACCAACTGTTGACCACATCACAGTTAGAGATCATCGTATAGCCCAAGGATTGGAGATATTTCAGCAGGTGTTAAAAAACTTGAGGTCTGGAGATGAAGTCTAAAACAACGCAGAACACACTTCACAAGACCTTTCAAGTGTAGCACAACAGTGACAATGAGAAGAATGAATAGTACTATGGTATTGAATATCTCTTTACAATGCGAGGTATACATGGCGAGACATGATTCATAAGAATCATGGAGAAGATAAGTACAAAACACAAGTGTAAAACGAGTCGCAGCGACCTGACACTTGAGATCGCCAGGCCGTGCGAACAGACAAGTTGGACGTAAGCCGCTGAGACCGCGCGAACAGAATGCAGGCCGCACCTGTCAGGCCGCAACCTCAGACCGCCAACTCGCTGATTATTCCTCTGCTGAAAACAAACAAGTCTGCACTTCTTGATCGCCCAGACCGCACGGTCTTGATCAAAGAAGAACACGCGAACATTGAACAAGAACTGCCTTCTGTGACAAACCGAAACTCAAGGCCGCCTGGCCACATAAGACTGCCTGATCAACTGAGTCCGTTGCACAGACCGCGAACACCTAAACACAGTCCGCCCGGACTAGTTTATTCAAAGCTGGAAGAAGGAGACAAGCTGACCGCGAGCTACAAACCGCTTGACAGTTCTCGTTAATTATGACAGGCCCTGCACCCTTATTTATAGGCGGGTAGACGGATGTCGTCACCGCACAGCCGTGATACAATAACCGCCCATCAGATCGCGATCGGTCTCGCAAAGCAGACCGCCCGACCTCAGCAAAGCTCACAACTCTTTTATTAACCTTGCGGTTACAACCAAACCGCCCGGTCACTGCGGTCTTAATAACAGACCGCCCGGTCTCCTTCCAAGAACATCTAGACGACAAGAACAAGTCGCCAGACAAACCCGTGCAAGCCGCCCGGACAGAAGAGGCGATCTCCCAGATCAGACCGCTCAGACCAACCCGCTGAGACAATAAACCAACCATAGAACCATCGCAGACTGCTTGGTCTCTGCGGTCTCCAACCTGCAGACCGCCCAGCTCAACTTCACTTCCACTTCAAAAATTTAACACTCCCCCTTTAAGTGGGAAGTGGAAGTCAGCCCAAGCAAACTCCACCATCGACCAAAAGGTCCCTTCGCCAGCAGCTTAGTGAATATGTCAGCAACGTTCTCCTTGCTCTGCACATGCTCCACAATCAGAGATCCCTCTAACACATTCTCACGAATGAAATGGTGATGAATCTCTATATGCTTCATACGCGCGTGACAAACTGGATTATTCACCAGTTTGAGAGCACTCTCATTGTCACCACGTAGCAGAGTAGGACCTCCCACCTCCCTATGAATGTCCTCCACAAGCCTCCTAAGTCAGATGGCTTCCTGAGCCGCCAAAGCCTAAGCTTTGTATTCCGCTTCCGTGGAAGAGACAGACACAGAATCTTGCTTCTTGATGCACCATGATATAGGTGTAGAGCCCGTCATAAAGACGTACCCAGACGTCGATCTCTGATCATCTGAATATCCTCCATAATCAGCGTCCATGTACCCGTTTCAAGGAAAAGCCCGAATCTCTTCCGTAGAAGAGACCCAAATCCGTGGTGGATTTGACATACTTCAGTATACTTCTAGCCGCCATAAGATGAGGCTTCCGAGGCTCTGCCATAAACCGACTCACCCTGACAACTGCATACGCAATATCTGGCCTCGTGATCGTCAAGTATATCAAGCTACCGACCAAAGCCCGGAACACCAAAGGATCGGTAAGAACCTTCCCTTCATCTCGACGAAGATGAACTTCAACATCTAGTGGAGTAGAGCTGCTCTTCCCTCCTTCCATGCCGAATCTCTTCACGATTCGATCCGCATAGCCCTTCTGGGAAACGAGCATACCGCTCTCTCTCCTCTCCACTTCGAGCCCAAGGAAATGGTGGAGCTCGCCCAAATCCTTCATCTCAAATCTGACAGCTAGCACAGCACGAAGTCTAGCTACCTCCATCTCAGAATTCCCCGTGATGATCATATCGTCAACATACAGCAGCACCAAGACTTGAAGCTCCCCCATCTTCTTAACAAACAAGCTCGAATCAGAATCAGAAGCAAAGTACCCGTAGAACTGGAGGTATTCTGCGATCTTCCCGTACCACGCCCGAGGCGCTTGCTTGAAGCCGTAAAGAGCCTTCTTGAGCTTGCAAAAATATCTTGGGTGCTCTTCAGATACATACCCAGGTGGCTGATCCATGAAGATATCCTTGTCAATCTCGCCATATAAGAAAGCGTTCTTCACATCGAGTTGCCAAATCTTCCACCCTTGGCAAGCTGCCAATGCGATCACCACCCGGACCGAAGTCATCTTGGCAACGGGGCTAAACGTTTCTTCATAATCCTCCCCATACTTCTGAGAGAAACCTCGAGCTACAAGGCGAGCCTTGTACCGCTCAATACTTCCATCAGCCTTCTTCTTCAACTTGAAAACTCACTTGCAAGTCACCGGAGTAACCCCCTCAACCTTAGGCACCAAGTCCCAAGTCTCATTCTTCCTGAGGGCAGCCATCTCTTCATCCATGGATCCTTCCCACTCCTTGACTCCAATGGCGTTTTCATAACAAGATGGCTCTCTCTCATCCAGGGGACCTGCGAAGAAACATGAGACAAAGCTCACCCAATTCCCGCCCATATACCGATCAGGTGGAATAATGGTCCTCTTGGACCTCCTCAGAGCTTGACTCTGAACCACCTCTTCCACTGCAGCTTCTGGACTAGCTCTCCTCTCAGGTAAACATGGAGCCTTGCTCCCCCTGCTTCCAGAACCTGAAGCACCTGATCTTGTGCTAGTAATACAAGGAGCACCTGGAGAAACAGGTAACTCCACCAGAACTTCCCGTGCAGCTTCCACTGGTCCACCTCCTTCCCTGCTTCCTTGTAACTCAACAGAAGAGTTACCATAGTATGACGTCAGCTCGTCGAATACCACATCCCTTGAGACCACATATCTCCGTGTCTCAGGATCCATGCCTCTCCACCCTTTCTTTCGGTCATCATAACCAACGAAGACTAGCTTCCTTGCCTTAGCATCTAACTTCATTCGAAGGGCATCCGAAACATGCACATAGCAGGTAGAACCGAACACTCGAAAGTGTTCCACGCTTGGCTTCTCCTTGAACATCAACTCATGAGGGGTCTTCATGTCGATGGGGCTGAGAGGCATCCAGTTGATAACATAGGCCGCACAAGACATTCCCTCTGCCCAGAAGGACTTTGGGATACTCTTGGCATGAAGCCAGCATTTGCAAGTCTCCGTCAGGTGACGAATCTTCCGCTCTGCAACTCCGTTCTGTTGTGGAGTGTGAGCACAAGAAAGCTCCCTTTGGATGTCATGCTTCCGGCAGAAGCTAAAGATCTCCTTGGAGGTGAACTCCCCTCCATTTTTGTTTTGAACTTCTTCACCTGCAGGTTTAGCCGACCTTCCACCAACTCCTTGAACTCCACAAACCTTTCGGACGCCTCTGACTTCTCCTTCAGAAAATACACCCAAGTATATCTGGTGAAGTCATCAACCAAGATTAGCATATACCTTCTACCTCTAAGACTGGCAGAGTTGGTAGGTCCAAACAGATCACCATGGAAGCATTACAATGGTCTTTTACATCTGCTTTGTGATTTGTCAAATGGAAAGCGTTTTGCTTTACCAAACTGACAACTTGCACATACGTGACCATCCCCGAAAGATGACAAGCTAGGCAAACCTTTCACCAGGCCTCTTCCCACCATAACTTCCAACTTATCCATTCCAACATGCCCAAGCCTTTCGTGCCAGATAGCAGCGCTATCGTTAGCCCTCATCTTATCAACATAAGAACTCATTGAAAGAACAAACAAGTCCTTCACCCGTCTCCCAACATGAGACATATCAGCTTTCACCGCTGAACGTTTCGGAGAAATTTTACTTCTGTTGGACAAAATAGAACGTGACAGCCAGCATCCACCGCATTGGTCACTGAGAAGAGGTTCTTCTTCATTCCCGGAACATGATAGACACTCTTCAATGTAAGAGTTCCACTATCACCATTCAATAAAACGACACCCTCCTTCTCAACTGCATGAATAGTATCGTCAGCCGTAATGATAACGTCATTACCTGTATATGTCTGCAACGAGGAGAACTTCGACTCATCCCCAGTGAGGTGATGACCACACCTAGAGTCCACAATCCAATCGTCTTGATAGTTGATGGAAGTCATGGCCCGAACACACATGCCCATCATGAAAGCTCCTCCACCACCCCAACTACCTTCTGAATTGGAACCAGCCTCCTCCTTTCCTGCAGCATGCCCCGACTGAAGATTCACCTTGTAACGCCCCTGATTTTCGTTAATTATTTTACGTGCCCACTGTGACGTAATTTTGGCATAAGGGCGTTACGTCAGCTCGTCTAGTAGTGTGTTGAGCCTTAGCTTAGTTAAAGTATGTCTTGTAGATCGAGCGTGCGAGATTTCACATCGTTTCGAGTTAAGGTAAAGATTTTGGGTGGATATCAAGATTTTAGCTTCGGGAGGCTTTAGCCCGAGTTTGGCCCGTCGGAATTGAATTCTGACTTCTCCGTTGGATTCGTGGCACCGTGTTTTAGTTAAGGTGCGAATTTCGTAGAAATCCGAGGTGTTTTAGTCGCCCTCGTAGTTTAAGTGAATTGGGGAATTTATTAATTAATTAATTAAATAATTTAGGGTTATATATAAGCCTAAAATCTCCTCCTCCTATTCATCTCCTCCCTCGATCAAATCAGCCGCCGAGCGAAAGGGCGAGTGCGGAGCTTCGAGTAGCGTTCGATCGGTGATTTCTAGGGCTGTAGTAGTCGGAATCGCGTTTGGAGAGAAGATTTGGAAAGCTCTCGGCGAGATCTTCGTTCTAGCGGTAAGCTTTTCCCGTTTTATGGAATTTTTGGAGTTAGGATAGTGACCTAACCCCTTCTTTCGACCCGAAAAGTTTCAGGAATCTGTGCTCGTGTGTTTCCCTAGCCGATCCATAGCTTTCGGAGCGGAGATCTTCGAGTTTGCAAGGTTTAAGGCAAGTGGCTTCCTCCTCCTCTTTGTTTGGTTAAGTCGTGGTTTGTCTTTCTCCTGATAGATGCTTGATGAACTGTGGGCTCATGTTTCGAGCGTCTTGTGTGATAGTTAGAAACCCTAAATTTTCTTCCCCGCGTAGTGTCAGGGCATTTCTCCCGGAAGACACCGTCGTTCCCTGAATTTTAGCCGCTGATTGGTCCTTCTCGAGAAGTCTTTAAGAGTCTCGAGAAGTTGTGTAGCCAAGTTTTTTTCGAGAGATCCCTGGTCCTTCTCGAGAAGTCTTCATCGTTCTCGAGAAGTTGTTTTAGCCCAGCTCTCGAGTTATCTGTGTCCCTCTCGAGAAATGCTCCTCTCGAGAAATCCTTGCCCCTCTCGAGAAATTCTCCTCTCGAGAAACCCCGTGACCTCTCGAGAAATGCCTGATTTCCCGAGAAAATCCCCCTATGTCTCGAGAAATGCTCTTAGTTCTATGTCTCGAAAAACGTTCAAATCTCTCGAGAAATCCCTTGAGCTCTCGAGAAATCCCTTGTCCTCTCTCGAGAAATCCCTGCCTTCCTCTCGAGAAATCAAATTCCATCTCTCGAGAAATCCTTTTATCTCTCGGGAAGTTCCTTGTAGTTTTCGAAAAGTCCTAAATTTTGATGTGATTTTGTGTGGTTTCTGGTGGTGGGATTTCAAAATTTTGGATGGGGCTCTGCCCCGCACCCCCGCAAGGGCTCTGCCCCTTGACCCCGCTCGTTGATCGGTCAGCGAGACCACCGCCAGGGGCGCGGCCCCTTGGAACCCCGCCCGGAACGTATGTGATTTTGTTGAGTTTTTATGTTTGAATCTCGTGTCCCTTCGGGTGTACTTAGATGATTGCCAGTGACCCTTCGGTGCTCCTGATCTCGAATCCCTCTCGTTTGAACCTCTTTTTACTCGTTGTGGTCTGTTAACATTTGAGTTACTCTTATGATTCATATTGATCGAGGTGTACTTTGCCTTGACCCTATTTCTTAGGGCCTTCCATTGATTATCCTTTCGGGCTGCGTCCCGTGTTTAATTAAAATTTAAGTAATAAGAACTACTGTCTTTAGCCTTACACAGTAGTTGTGTTTGGGGGACAGTGGCGGTAATGTTATAGCCTTGCACGGTAGTCGTGTTTGGATGGTTGGGTCTAGTGGTACCCCCACCTGGTTTTGGGCTTTGGGTAGCGGAGGTAGTTAACCGCTCCCGTATAATTTGAGCTGATCAGTCTCTTTAATTGATGAAACTAAATAAATGAACGTGTTGTTCCTCTTTTGATATTTAGTGCACTTGATGCTTGTTGGTTCTTTGTTCAGAGCTCTCTTTCGTTAAATTTGGCTTGGGTTGGTACCCCTTATGCCTTGCTTGTTTTCTGTTAGTTTTCTGCCACTTGTAATTCCTTGCTGAGGCGTTCTTTGTTTTATTGAATGCCTCGGGTTCAGAGCCTTAGCGGCTAGTGGTGTAGCCTGAAGTTCAGAGTTTTAGTAGTTGTTCTCCCCGCCGTCGCGAGGTAGTTGTTTTTAGTTACTTCTTGTGCTCAGACATACTAGTTGGTGCCAATGGGTTAGTGTCACGTTGTTGACGCCCATTGTGCCCTTTTTGTACTTTACAGTCTATTTGCCAGTTCAATGGTACTACTTCTAGATCTTGTGTATCTTACTCTCTGGGAATGTTTTATGTTAGGTGCACTATAGTTATAAAAAATGGCTTTTCTTCATGCTCATTGCATTTCTTTCCAACTAAAACCCTTAACTTTAAAGTCGCCTAAAGGTATTTTCTACTCTTACAGTACGCCTAGTTATGTGCATATCATTTACTTCATGCTCCGTCGTTTGCATTCATGTAGGACAGTAAGTAAACTAAATCAAGTACTTTCCGTTGCAATTATATATACTTTCTCAGTGGACTAGTTGATCCACGAACTGAGAGACACAGTTCTTATCTCAAAACCCCTAATAAATGATTTCAAATGATGACTTATCATATAATCATGTTTGTTTAGTTAAATAATAGGTTCCCGCCTGAGCGTCTACAGTTGTCTCCTGTATGACGTGGCATCATGACGCGTATTTTCTCTTACTCTGATATTCTTAAATTCAGAGAAAATGCGGGTTGTGACAGTTGGTATCAGAGGGAGGTTGTTCGACAAGTTGGTCGGGCAACAAATTCTGATATAGTAGTTGTTTTGGTTTCATTGCATACACACACCGATGTGTCATCAGTACGTCTTGGCCGAAGCATGAACACTATACTCATAGCATGATAAGAAGTATACGGGGCATATTATGTAGTATGGGATGCATAATATGTGTTTGTATATGGATCCACCATAGGTGGCAACATGTGACGGTTATGTAGTATGGGATGCATAACCATCATCACATGGATGCCCATTAGCACGTTTTCTCTTTCGTTACATGCAATATTATGTAGTATGGGATGCATAATATTACATATGTACGCCGCTCATAACATGCATTAAGGCCTTTATTAGAATGCATAGCACAACATACTTTACATAGCATTGCATAAGCACATGTGCGAAGTTAAAGACTTATATGATGACACACGTACACACATGATTTCAAAACGAATAGAAATTTCATGCATTCATGCCCTTTGCACATGAGACTAGTGGGACGATGTAGTATCGTTCCCGAGATTTGCATATCATCATGAAAATATCCCAGAGAAAGGTAGTGGAAATGGCAAGTAACTGTACATGTATGTTCTGAAACAAGCAGTGTAGTTCTAGTGTAAGGTTAAGTTTTAATTAGAGGTTTATGCGTATTAGCAGAAATGGCGTGCAAGCGAGTCGCGACTAGGTCGACTCCCCAGTCGGAGGGTGAGTCTTCGGGTGCGCAGAGTGAAGCCTTGATCGAGAGTCTGCGCCAGAGCAATGAGACTCTGACTAGGCAGATGGTTGCGATGCAGTCGCAGGTCGAGGCGTTGTTGGCTGCCGGTGCTAGGCAGCAACCCGTAGTGCAGGCCCCAGTAGTAGGACAGACTGTACCTACTCCTCCTGCTCCCTTGGTACCCCCAGTAGCGATACCACCGGAAATGAATTTTATTTCGCATTTTCAAAGGTTGGGACCTCCTACGTTTGACGGAAGAGCAGATTTCATGGCATTAGATGACTGGTTTGTTGCCATTGAGGAGATATTTTCGTACTCAGGAATCTCCGCAGACCAAAAGGTGATGGTCGCCGCTTACCAGCTGAAAGGACTTGCTAAGAGCTGGTGGATTAGGGAGAGGGAAAATCTAGTAGGTGGATGTTCGTGGGAGTCGTTCAAGGCGATGGTGTTAAAGAAATTCCTGCCGTCGGTCGAGCAAGACCGTTTAATGAATTATTTTCTGCACCTGAAGCAAAGACAACTCACGGTTAGTGAGTATGAGATCGAGTTCAGTAAGTTGAGCAGATTTGCTCCAGAATTAGTGGCTTCTGAGGCAGGAAGAATGAAGCGATTTCTTGGAGGTCTTCGTAGCGATATTCAGCAGTTGGCGAGTGCTTATAAATCTGAAAGTTATGCTGAAGTGGTAGAAGCGGCACTGAAAGTCGAGGCTATCGACAATGCCAAGAATCGGGGTGCTCTAATGAAAAAGGACAAGAGGAAAGTCGAAGAGGGGGAGACCCCCAAGGTATCTAGCCCGGCTCCAAAGAAAAGGAGTGGAGAGGTGTGTAACTTCTGTGGCCGCCCCGGCCATCCAGTGGAGAAATGTTTCAAGAGGAAGGGAGCTTAGAAGCAGCAGCGAGTGATAGCAATCCAGGGTGCTCCGAAGGGTGAGGTGCTCTGCCAGTTGTGCAAGCAGAAAGGGCATGATGTGGCCCAGTGTTGGACCAAAGATAAAGTCTGCTTCCAGTGCAAGCAGAAGGGGCACATGAAGTTCCAATGCCCGCTGATTCAACCTCCGTTGCAGCCTATTCTGCTTCGAACCTTGCCGCCGCCGCAGCATCAGGATAAAGGAAGAGGAAAGCTGAACGTGTTAACCCAGGAGCAAGCGCAGTCTTCGACCCAAGTGATCGCAGGTTAGACCTTAAGACAACTTTTTAGTCTTGTTTCCTTTTTAGTTCGCTGTATTAGACTAGTTTCTCTTCGCGCTTATAGGAAGATTTAAGGTAAAGAATCGTTGGGCGCATGTTCTGTTCGATTCGGGTGCTACCCATTCGTTCGTAGCAAGGGCCTTCATTGAGCGTCACCGTTTGACCCCTGAGCTGGGCAACATTTCGTTCCTCGTTAAGTTCCCTTCTGGTGATCTGGTGTCCTCGAACCAGTGCGTCCGAAGTTGCCCCGTTCTCTTAGGAGATTTCTTGGCTGTTGCTGATCTCAAAGTGTTGGACTTAGAAGACTTTGAAATAATATTGGGTATGGACTGGTTGTCCAGTTATGATGCGGTCATCCGATGCAAGGAAAAGCGTCTGGACTTCGTGATGGACAACGGTCAACCCATGAGCGTTTTTGATTCTCCGTACCAGAGTTCTTCGATAATTTCTGCGGTATGTGCTCGGAAACTGTTAATTTCCGGTTGTTTGGCTTACCTTGTTTCTGTAGTATAAGTTGTTGGTGGTTCGCCGTGTATCGAGGATATTCTGGTGGTGCGAGAGTTTCCCGATGTTTTCCCTGCTAATCTCCCTGGTCTCCCGCCCGTTAGAGACGTGGAGTTCGTTATTGATCTTGAGCCTGGTACTCGTCCTATTGCTAAGGCACCATACCGTATGGCCCCGCGCGAGTTAGAAGAGTTGCGAACTCAATTAGATGAGTTGTTGCAGTGTGGTTTCATTAGGCCAAGTTCTTCTCCCTGGGTTGCTCCGATTTTGTTCGTGAAAAAGAAGGACGGTTCCATGAGGTTGTGCATAGACTATAGAGAATTAAACAAAGTGACCATCAAGAACAGGTATCCGTTGCCAAGGATAGATGATCTGTTTGATCAGTTGCGTGGTAGCACGGTGTTTTCAAAGATAGATCTTCGATCAGGCTACCATCAGTTGAGGATCCGTGAGTCGGACGTTCCCCGGACTGCCTTTCATTCTCGTTATGGCCATTTTGAATTTCTAGTCATGTCGTTTGGTTTGACAAATGCACCCTCTGCATTTATGGACATGATGAACCGCGTGTTCAAGGATTTTCTGGACCACTTTGTGGTGGTATTCATAGATGATGTGCTGGTTTATTCTAGAAGTGCGGAGGAGCATGCTACGCATTTGCGCTTAGTATTGTCTACCCTTAGAGAGCACAAGTTGTATGCAAAGTTGAGTAAGTGCGAATTCTGGCTTTCGCAAGTGTCTTTCCTGGGTCATGTGGTAAACAAAGATGGAATTACTGTAGACCCCGCTAAGATTTCTGCCGTATTGGATTGGAAGACGCCTTCGACGCCTAAGGAGATAAGGAGTTTCTTAGGGTTGGCCGGGTACTACAGGAGATTTGTCCAAGGATTTTCATTGCTGTCCGCACCCTTGACTAAGCTTACCCAGAAGAATACTGCTTTTGTTTGGAGCGATAAGTGCGAAGAGGCCTTTCAGGAATTGAAGAGGCGTTTGTGTAGTGCTCCGGTTTTGGCCTTGCCGATCGAAGGAGTCGAGTATGCAGTTTATGTAGACGCATCTCACATTGGACTGGGATGTGTGTTGATGCAAGAAGGGAAAGTGATTGCTTATGGGTCTAGACAATTGAAGGTTCATGAAAAGAATTACCCTACGCATGACTTAGAATTCGCCGCAGTAATCTATGCTTTGAAGCTTTGGAGACACCTGTTATATGGAGTGTCATGCAAGATTTTCACGGATCATAAAAGTCTGAAGTATGTCTTCACCCAGAAGGAGCTGAATCTGCGCCAGCGGAGGTGGTTGGAGTATGTGGCGGATTATGAAGTAGATATTCTGTACCATCCGGGTAAGGCTAATGTGGTGGCCGATGCCCTGAGCCGGAAAACCGCGCATATCTTCAATCTCTCAGTGCAGTCCTTAGTAGAGGAGTTTATGTTGATGGATATCTCAGTCGGTAGTTGTACCGCACCCTCGAGCTTAGAGGCTGAAGAGCCTTCGTGGATTGCCCTTACTAGGATGCATCAGAAGGAAGATCCTGACTTGCAGCATCTTCGAAGTAGAACTGAAAAAAGGAGAATTGCCAGATTTTTCGATCAATGATAAGGATACCTTGAGGTACCGAGGTAGATATTGCGTCCCCGCGTTGGAAGAAATTCGGACAAGGATCTGTAGCGAGGCACATGATTCTAAGGTTTCCTACCATCCTGGTTCCACGAAAATGTATAAAGATCTGAAGCAGATCGTTTGGTGGTCAGGTATGAAGAATGATATAGCAAAGTATGTGTCAGAATGTTTAACTTGTCAGCGCGTGAAAGCAGATCATAAGAGGCCTGGAGGTAAGTTAAACCCTTTGGATATTCCAACCTGGAAGTGGGAGAGTATTTCGATGGACTTCATTACCGGTTTGCCGAGATCTCCCAGTGGTCATGACTCGGTGTGGGTTATAGTAGATCGCTTGACAAAGTGTGCTCACTTTGTGCCCTTTAAGATTGGTTACTCGATGGAGAAAATAGCAGAGCAGTATTTAGATGAAGTTATCAGATTGCATGGTGTGCCTGTGAGCATTGTGTCAGACCGAGACTCGAGGTACACGTCTCGTTTCTGGCAGAGTTTGCAGGGAGCCTTGGGTACTGACCTTAGGTACTCTACCGCTTATCATCCCCAGACCAATGGTCAGACAGAAAGAGTTAATCAGATTTTGGAAGATATGATAAGGTGCTATATCTTAGATCATGGTGGAGCTTGGGATAAACGGCTTGGATTGATGGAGTTCGCGTATAACAACAGTTATCAAGAAAGCCTACAAATGGCCCCGTTTGAGGCTCTATATGGGAGGCATTGTCGGACTCCATTGTTTTGGGCCGAGGTAGGTGAGAGTCCTTTGCTAGGCTCAGAGGCTTTGGAAGAGATGAATGTTGCTGTGACTCATATCCGCGAGAAGCTCCGCATTGCACAGGAGTGGTATGAGAAGTATGCGAATCGAAGAAGAGTGGATTTAAAGTTTGCCGTTGGAGACAGGGTATTCTTGAAAGTTTCTCCGATGCCAGGTGTTAAGAGGTTTGGAAGGAACCACAAGTTGGATCCCCGGTATGTGGGACCTTTTCAGATTGTTGAGCGCATCGGAGTGTCAGCGTATAAATTGGATTTGACTGCTTCCTTTCCTAATGTTCACGATGTGTTTCACGTGAGCCAGCTGAGGAAGTGTTTGCGTAGCGATCGGCTTGTTCTTGATTCGGTGCCAGTTTTGCAGCCCAATCTTTCGTATGTCGAAGAACCTGTCCGAATCTTGGAGACTCAGGAGCGTGTGTTGCGAAAGAAGAATATCCCGATGGTTAAGGTTCTTTGGAAGAATCAGGGTGTCGAAAGCGCGACGTGGGAGCTGGAGTCTGCCATGAGAGAGACTCACCCTAGCCTCTTCTCTAAGATTTTGGGTAAATCTTCTGTCAGTTAATCTTTTAAATTTGATTTTGTATCTTTCTTGATCTCCGGATTCCAAGTTTTGGGACGAAACTTCCTTTTAGGGGGAGTGAATGTAACGCCCCTGATTTTCGTTAATTATTTTACGTGCCCGCTGTGACGTAATTTTGGCATAAGGGCGTTACGTCAGCTCGTCTAGTAGTGTGTTGAGCCTTAGCTTAGTTAAAGTATGTCTTGTAGATCGAGCGTGCGAGATTTCGCATCGTTTCGAGTTAAGGTAAAGATTTTGGGTGGATATCAAGATTTTAGCTTCGGGAGGCTTTAGCCCGAGTTTGGCCCGTCGAAATTGAATTCTGACTTCGCCGTTGGATTCGTGGCACCGTGTTTTAGTTAAGGTGCGAATTTCGTAGAAATCCGAGGTGTTTTAGTCGCCCTCGTAGTTTAAGTGAATTGGGGAATTTATTAATTAATTAATTAAATAATTTAGGGTTATATATAAGCCTAAAATCTCCTCCTCCTATTCATCTCCTCCCTCGATCAAATCAGCCGCCGAGCGAAAGGGCGAGTGCGGAGCTTCGAGGAGCGTTCGATCGGCGATTTCTAGGGCTGTAGTAGTCAGAATCGCGTTTGGAGAGAAGATTTGGAAAGCTCTCGGCTAGATCTTCGTTCTAGCGGTAAGCTTTTCCCGTTTTATGGAATTTTTGGAGTTAGGATAGTGACCTAACCCCTTCTTTCAACCCGAAAAGTTTCAGGAATCTGTGCTCGTGTGTTTCCCTAGCCGATCCATAGCTTTCGGAGCGGAGATCTTCGAGTTTGCATGGTTTAAGGCAAGTGGCTTCCTCCTCCTCTTTGTTTGGTTAAGTCGTGGTTTGTCTTTCTCCTGATAGATGCTTGATGAACTGTGGGCTCGTGTTTCGAGCGTCTTGTGTGATAGTTAGAAACCCTAAATTTTCTTCCCCGCGTAGTGTCAGGGCATTTCTCCCGGAAGACACCGTCGTTCCCTGAATTTTAGCCGCTGATTGGTCCTTCTCGAGAAGTCTTTGAGAGTCTCGAGAAGTTGTGTAGCCAAGTTTTTTTCGAGAGATCCCTGGTCCTTCTCGAGAAGTCTTCATCGTTCTCGAGAAGTTGTTTTATCCCAGCTCTCGAGTTATCTGTGTCCCTCTCGAGAAATGCTCCTCTCGAGAAATCCTTGCCCCTCTCGAGAAATTCTCCTCTCGAGAAACCCCGTGACCTCTCGAGAAATGCCTAATTTCCCGAGAAAATCCCCCTATGTCTCGAGAAATGCTCTTAGTTCTATGTCTCGAAAAACGTTCAAATCTCTCGAGAAATCCCTTGAGCTCTCGAGAAATCCCTTGTCCTCTCTCGAGAAATCCCTGCCTTCCTCTCGAGAAATCAAATTCCATCTCTCGAGAAATCCTTTTATCTCTCGGGAAGTTCCTTGTAGTTTTCGAAAAGTCCTAAATTTTGATGTGATTTTGTGTGGTTTCTGGTGGTGGGATTTCAAAATTTTGGATGGGGCTCTGCCCCGCACCCCCGCAAGGGCTCTGCCCCTTGACCCCGCTCGCTGATCGGTCAGCGAGACCACCGCCAGGGGCGCGGCCCCTTGGAACCCCGCCCGGAACGTATGTGATTTTGTTTTCTGCCACTTGTAATTCCTTGCTGAGGCGTTCTTTGTTTTATTGAATGCCTCAGGTTCAGAGCCTTAGCGGTTAGTGGTGTAGCCTGAAGTTCAGAGTTTTAGTAGTTGTTCTCCCCGCCGTCGCGAGGTAGTTGTTTTTAGTTACTTCTTGTGCTCAGACATACTAGTTGGTGCCAATGGGTTAGTGTCATGTTGTTGACGCCCATTGTGCCCTTTTTGTACTTTACAGTCTATTTGCCAGTTCAATGGTACTACTTCTAGATCTTGTGTATCTTACTCTCTGGGAATGTTTTATGTTAGGTGCACTATAGTTATAAAAAATGGCTTTTCTTCATCCTCGTTGCATTTCTTTCTAACTAAAACCCTTAACTTTAAAGTCGCCTAAAGGTATTTTCTACTCTTACAGTACGCCTAGTTATGTGCATATCATTTACTTCATGCTCCGTCGTTTGCATACATGTAGGACTGTAAGTAAACTAAATCAAGTACTTTCCGCAGCAATTATATATACTTTCTCAGTGGACTAGTTGATCCACGAACTGAGAGACACAGTTCTTATCTCAAAACCCCTAATAAATGATTTCAAATGATGACTTATCATATAATTATGTTTGTTTAGTTAAATAATAGGTTCCCGCCTGAGCGTCTACAGTTGTCTCTTGTATGACGTGGCATCATGACGCGTATTTTCTCTTACTCTGATATTCTTAAATTCAGAGAAAATGCGGGTTGTGACACACCTTGCAGTCCCTTTTGAAATGACCAACCTTATTGCACCTGAAGCATCTAGGTCCTTCCTGCTTTTTCCCATCACGCTTAGGAGCATAGCTCCTCTCTTGCTGATATGAAGTAGATGGACCATCATCTCCAGACGTCTTCTTCTTTTTCTTGTCCCACTTCTTCTTCTTGCCAGAGAATAGAACCTCGCCTTCTCCCCCAGAGGCTGACATCCCAACCATTTGCTTTGCCAAACTTTCCTGCAAAGCAAGTAAGTTTTCCAGCTCATCCGGGTCCAAATCTGATATCTCTGCGCAAAGGTTCTTCATCTTCAAGAAGAACGTAGAAATGGACAAATCTCCTTGAGTTGCTTTCGCCAACTAATTCTCCAAGTATTGTAGCCTCGCTACATTCTTCTTATTGAACAAGCCATCCAAGGCTGTCCAAATCTCAGCAGTTGATCCGCATCCAATGATGTGATCAAACAACTCTGGAATGATAACCCGCTTAAGGGTGAACTCCGCCTTAGCATTCGTTCTTCTCCAAGCCTTCACGAGCTCAGCATTCCCATCAGCAGGAACCACAGCTTGTATAGCTTCTCCTCCTACAACCTCCCATAAGTCCTCGCCGAGAAGATAGCTCTCCATGCAAGACTTCCACTTCTTGAAGTTAGTCTGCGTAAGGAGCTCAATACCTAGACCTCTAGCATACCCTCCTTCCATTGCTATCCCACTGATTGCTACCACTTGAGAAACCCGAGAGAAGTATCAGCACTATCAACTTCACAACCTCAGCAACCTACCTCTGATACCATGTTAAAAAACATGAGGTCTGGAGATGAAGTGTAAAACAACGCGGAACACACTTCACAAAACCTTTCAAAAATGTAGCACAACAGTGACAATGAGAAGAACGAATAGTACTATGGTATTGAATATCTCTTTACAATGCGAGGTATACATGGCGAGACATGATTCATAAGAATCACGGAGAAGATAAGCACAAAACACAAGTGTAAAACGAGCCGCAGCGACCTGACACTTGAGACCGCCAGACCGCGCGAACAGACAAGTTGGACGTAAGCAGCTGAGACCGCGCGAACAGAATGCAGGCCGCACCTGTCAGGCCGCAACCTCAGACCGCCAACTCGCTGCTTATTCCTCTGCTGAAAACAAACAAGTCCGCACTTCTTGATCGCCCAGACCGCACAGTCTTGATCAAAGAAGAACACGCGAACACTAAACAAGAACTTCCTTCTGTAACAAACCGCAACTCAAGACCGCCTGGCCACTTAAGACCGCCTGGCCACTGAGTCCGTTGCACAGACCGCGAACACCTAAACACAGTCCGCCCGGATTGGTTTATTCAAAGCTGGAAGAAGGAGACAAGCTGACCGTGAGCTGCAAACCGCTTAACAGTTCTCGTTAATTATGACGGGCCCTGCACCCCTATTTATAGGCGGGTAGACGGATCTCGTCACCGCACAGCCGTGATACAATAACCGCCCATCAGATCGCGATCGGTCTCGCAAAGCAGACCGCCCGACCTCAGCAAAGCTCACAACTCCTTTATTAACCTTGCGGTTACAACCAGACTGCCCGGTCACTGCGGTCTTAATAAAAGACCGCCCGGTCTCCTTCCAAGAACATCTGGATGACAAGAACAAGTCGCCAGACAAACCCGCGCAAGCCGCCCGTACAGAAGAGGAGGTCTCCCAAATCAGACCGCTCAGACCAACCCGCTGAGACAAAAAACCAACCATAGAACCAGCGCAGAGGCCGCGCGGTCTCTGCGGTCTCCAACCTGCAGACCGCCCAGCTCAACTTCACTTCCACTTCAAAAATTTAAGACTCCCCCTTTAAGTGGGAAGTGGAAGTCAGCCCAAGCAAACTCTGTAACCGACCAAAAGGTCTCTTCGCCAGCGGCTTAGTGAATATGTCAGCAACGTTCTCCTTGCTCTGCACATGCTCCACAATCAGATATCCCTCCAACGCCTTCTCACGAATGAAATGGTTATGAATCTCTATGTACTTCGTACGCGCGTGACAAACTGGATTGTTCACCAGTTTGAGAGCACTCTCGTTGTCACCACGTAGCAGAGTAGGACCTCCCACCTCCCTATGAATGTCCTCCACAAGCCTCCTAAGCTAGATGGCTTCCTGAGCCGCCAAAGCCGAAGCTTTGTATTCCGCTTCCATGGTAGAGACAGACACAGAATCTTGCTTCTTGCTGCACCATGATATAGGTGTAGAGCCCATCATAAAGATGTACCCAGACGTCGATCTCTGATCATCTGAATCTCCTCCATAATCAGCGTCCATGTACCTGTTGCAAGGAAAAGCCCGAATCTCTTCCGTAGAAGAGACCCAAATCCGAGGTGGATTTGACATACTTCAATATACTTCTATCCGCCACAAGATGAGGCTTCCGAGGCTCTGCCATAAACCGACTCACCCTGCCTACTGCATACGCAATATCTGGCCTCATGATCGTCAAGTATATCAAGCTACCGACCAAAGCCCGGAACACCAAAGGATCGGTAAGAACCTTCCCTTCATCTCGACGAAGATGAACTCCAACCTCTAGTGGAGTGGAGCTGCTCTTTCCTCCTTCCATGCCGAATCTCTTCATGTTTCGATCCGCATAGCCCTTCTAGGAAACGAGCATACCGCTCTCTCTCCTCTCCACTTCGAGCCCAAGGAAATGGTGGAGCTCGCCCAAATCCTTCATCACAAATTTGATAGCTAGCTCAGCACGAAGTCTAGCTACCTCCATCTCAGAATTCCCCGTGGCGATCATATCATCAACATACAGCAGCACCAAGACTTGAAGCTCCCCCGTCTTCTTAACAAATAAGCTCGAATCAGAATCAGAAGCAAAGTATCCGCAGAACTGGAGGTATTCTGTGATCTTGCCTTCTTGAGCTTGCAAATATATCTTGGGTGCTCTTTAGATACATACCCAGGTGGCAGATCCATGAAGATATCCTTGTCAATCTCGCCATATAAGAACGCGTTCTTCACATCGAGTTGCCAAATCTTCCACCCTTGGCAAGCTTCCAATGCGATCACCACCCGGACCGAAGTCATCTTGGCAACGGGGCTAAACGTTTCTTCATAATCCTCCCCATACTTCTGAGAGAAACCTCGAGCTACAAGGCGAGCCTTGTACCGCTCAATACTTCCGTCAGTCTTCTTCTTCAACTTGAAAACCCACTTGCAAGTCACCGGAGTAACCCCCTCAACCTTAGGCACCAAGTCCCAAGTCTCATTCTTCCTGAGGGCATCCATCTCTTCATCCATGGCTCCTTCCCACTCCTTGACTCCAACGGCGTTTTCATAACAAGATGGCTCTTTCTCATCCTGGGGACCTGCGAAGAAACATGAGACAAAGCTCACCCAATTCCCGCCCGTATACCGATCAGGTGGAATAATCGTCCTCTTGGACCTCCTCAGAGCTTGACTCTAAACCACCTCTTCCACTGCAGCTTCTGGACTAGCTCTCCTCTCAGGTAAACATGGAGCCTTGCTCCCCGTGCTTCTACAACCTGAAGCACCTGATCCTGTGCTAGTAATACAAGGAGCACCTGGAGAAACAGGTAGCTCCACCAGAACTTCCCGTGCAACTTCCACTGGTCCACCTACTTCCCTGCTTCCTTGTAACTCAACAGAAGAGTTACCATATTATGACGTCAGCTCGTCGAATACCACATCCCTTGAGACCACATATCTCCGTGTCTCAGGATCCATGCCTCTCCACCCTTTCTTCCGGTCATCATAACCGACGAAGACTAGCTTCCTTTCCTTAGCAGCTAGCTTCATTTGAAGGGCATCCGGAACATGCACATAGCAGGTAGAACCGAACACTCGAAAGTGTTCCACGCATGGCTTCTCCTTGAACATCAACTCATGAGGGGTCTTCAAGTCGATGGGGCTGAGAATCATCCAGTTGATAACATAGGCCGCACAAGACATTCCCTCTGCCCAGAAGGACTTTGGGATACTCTTGGCATGAAGCCAGCATTTTCAAGTCTCCGTCAGGTGATGGATCTTCCGCTCTGCAACTCCATTCTGTTGTGGAGTGTGAGCACAAGAAAGCTCCCTTTGGATGCCATGCTTCCTGCAGAAGCTAAAGAACTCCTTGGAGGTGAACTCCCCTCCATTTCTGTTCTGAACTTCTTCACCTGCAGGTTTAGCCGACCTTCCACCAGCTCCTTGAACTCCACAAACCTTTTGAACTCCTATGACTTCTCCTTCAGAAAATACACCCAAGTATATCTGGTAAAGTCATCAACCAAGATTAGCATATACCTGCTACCTCTAAGACTGGCAGAGTTGGTAGGTCCAAACAGATCACCATGGATGCATTACAATGGTCTTTTACACCTGCTTTGTGATTTGTCAAATGGAAAGCATTTTGCTTTACCAAACTGACAACCTGCACATACGTGACCATCCCCGAAAGATGACAAGCTAGGCAGACCATTCACCAGGCCTCTTCTGCCATAACTTTCAACTTATCCATTCCAACATGCCCAAGCCTTTTGTGCCAGATAGCAGCGCTATCGTTAGCCCTCATCTTATCAACATAAGAACTCGTTGAAAGAACAAACAAGTCCTTCACCCGTCTCCCAACATGAGACACATCAGCTTTCACCGCTGAACATTTCGGAGAAATTTTACTTCTGTTGGACCAAATAGAACGTGATAGCCACAATCCACCGCATTGGTCACTGAGAAGAGGTTCTTCTTCATTCCCGGAACATGATAGACACTCTTCAATGTAAGAGTTCCACTATCACCATTCAATAAAACCACACCCTCCTTCTCAACTGCATGAATAGTATCGTCAGCCATAATGATAGCGTCATTACCTGTATATGTCTGCAACGAGGAGAACTTCGACTCATCCCTAGTGAGGTGATGAACACACCCAGAGTCCACAATCCAATCGTCTTGATAGTTGATGGAAGTCATGGCCCGAACACACATGCCCATCATGAAAGCTCCTCCACCACCCCAACTACCTTCTGAATTGGAACCAGCCTCCTCCTTTCCTGCAGCATGCCCCGGCTGAAGATTCACCTTGCAGTCCCTTTTGAAATGACCAACCTTATTGCACCTGAAGCAACTTGGTCCTTCCCGCTTCTTAACATCACGCTTAGGAACATAGCTCCTCTCTTGCTGATATGAAGTAGATGGACCATCATCTCCAGACGTCTTCTTCTTTTTCTTGTCTCACTTCTTCTTCGTGCCAGAGAAAAGAACCTCGCCTTCTCCCCAGAGGCTGATATCCCAGCCATTTGCTTGGCCAAACTTTCCTGTGAAGCAAGTAAGTTTTCCAGCTCCAGCAACGAAGGCTGATTGGCCCAGCCTTGAACAGAAGTCACAAAGGCCACATACTCCCTCCGCAAGCCACGTATTATGTGCCTCTTCTGCTTAGCTTCTGAGATAGGCTCATCCGGGTCCAAAGCCGATATCTCTGCGCAGAGGTTCTTCATCTTCAAGAAGAACGTAGAAATGGACAAATCTCCTTGAGTTGCTTTCGCCAACTCATTCTCCTAGTATTGTAGCTTCGCTACATTCTTCTTATTGAACAAGTCATCCATGGTTGTCCAAATCTCAGCAGCTGATCTGCATCCAATAATGTGATCAAACAACTCTGGAATGATAGCCCTCTTTAGAGTGAACTCCGCCTTAGCATTTGTTCTTCTCCAAGCCTTCACGAGCTCAGCATTCCCATCAGCAGGAACCACATCTTGTCTAGCTTCTCCTCCTACAACCTCCCATAAGTCCTCGCCGAGAAGATAGCTCTCCATGCAAGACTTCCACTTCTTGAAGTTAGTCTGTGTAAGGAGCTCAATACCGAGACCTCTAGCATATCCTCCTTCCATTGCTATCCCACTGATTGCTACCACTTGAGAAACCCAAGAGAAGTATCAGCACTATCAACTTCACAACCTCAGCAACTTACCTCTGATACCATGTTAAAAAACTTGAGGTCTGGAGATGAAGTGTAAAACAACGTGGAACACACTTCACAAAACCTTTCAAAAGTGTAGCACAAAAGTGACAATGAGAAGAACGAATAGTACTATGGCATTGAATATCTCTTTACAATGCGAGGTATACATGGCGAGACATGATTCATAAGAATCACGGAGAAGAGAAGCACAAAACACAACTGTAAAATGAGTTGCAGCAACCTAACACTTGAGACCGCCAGACCGCGCTAACAGACAAGTTGGAGGGAAGCCGCTGAGACCGCGCGAACAGAATGCAGGCCGCACTTGTCAGACCGCAACCTCAGACCGCCAAATCGCTGCTTATTGCTCTGCTGAAAATAAACAAGTCCGCACTTCTTGATCGCCCATACCACACGGTCTTGATCAAAGAAGAACACGCGAACACTGAACAAGAACTGCCTTCTGTGACAAACCGCAACTCAAGACCGCCTGGCCACTTAAGACCGCCTGATCAACTGAGTCTGTTGCACAGTCCGCGAACACCTAAACACAGTCCGCCCGGACTAGTTTTTTCAAAGCTGGAAGAAGGAGACAAGCTGACCGCGAGCTGCAAACCGCTTAACAGTTCTCATTAATTATGACGGGCCCTGCACCCCTATTGATAGGCGGGTAGACGGATGTCGTCACCGCACAACCGGGATACAATAATTGCCCATCATATCGCGATCGGTCTCCCAAAGCAGACTGCCCGACCTCAGCAAAGCTCACAGCTCCTTTATTAACCTTGCGGTTACAACCAAACCGCCCGGTCACTGCGGTCTTAATAACAGACCGCCCGGTCTCCTTCCAAGAACATCTGGACGACAAGAACAAGTCGCCGGACAAACCCGCGCAAGCCGCCCGGACAGAAGAGGTGGTCTCCCGGATCAGATCGCTCAGACCAAACCGCTGAGACAAAAAACCAATTAGAGAACCAGCGCAGACCGCGCGGTCTCTGCGGTCTCCAACCTGCAGACCGCCCAGCTCAACTTCACTTCCACTTCAAAAATTTAACACTCTCATCTCCAGGAACTCCAGGCAGGTGGCCGTCGCGTGACCCTCCTCCTAGTGGAAGTCACAATAAGGCAACGCCACCCCCCTCTCTCGGCCTCCGCGCCACGATTCCTTCTTCTCACTCCCGCTCACGCTCCTGCTCCTCTTCCTCCTCGCCTGATTTCCATTGCTTGCTGAGGTGGGGGAGGCAATGGCCTCAGACCCTGCCTCCACCCGAGCTGATGAGATCTTCCTTGGCCCCCCTAGAAGTTGCCTCCTCCCTGCTGCCTCGACCCCAACTCAGGGGCCCTCGACACTTCCCTTCTCTGAATCTCCTGCTGCCTGACCTCCGACTCACTGAGCTTTGCTAGCCTCTTCGTGTACTCCGGGTTAGCCGCCTCTCCTTCTATCTCTTCTGCAGCCCTCTCTATCAGCTCCTCGTAGGACAGAGGAGCCATCCTCTTAAGGTTCATCTTGAAGAACCCCTCCCGCAGCCCTACCGTAAAGGCGAGCTGGAGGGTGAACCCTGGCACCTCTTGGATGAGGAAGGCCTCCTACTGAAACTAATCCACGCAGTGGGCCAAAGATTCCCCCGGCCTATGCTTGATATTGAAGAGTGCCTCAGGGTCCTTCTTCCTCTTCTTCGAGGTCGAGAAGCGCAGCTGGAAGCTGCGACGCAGGTCTTCGAAAGCTTAGATCGACCCCACAGGGAGCTGGTGAAATCAGTCCCGGGCTTTCTCCTTCAGGGTGGTGGCAAAGAGTCGGCACTTGAAAGCGTCCGACATGGGTCTGATGGAGACCATATCTTCGAACCACCGCAAGTGTTGGACGAGGTTGTCCTTTCCGGTGTAGAGCAACATGGCCAACTCTCAGAATCCTTCGGGGAATGGTGTCGAGAGCACCAACTCACAAAAGGGGCTTCCCCCACTCGCCGGCATCCTGCCCTGCTCCACTCGCCCCGCGAGCTGTAACGGTCCAGGCCCGCCAACACGGGATCCAGTTGGACCGCCGGCACCCTCCCGGCCCAGGCCCGCCAACACGGGACCCAGCTGGCACCGGAAGGGTTCAACCTAACCAGATGGTCTGCAGACCATGCACCCCAACCCCTCTCTGTCCCACCACAGGGCATAGCGGGTTGTTGGAGACCGCAGTCCCCCTTTGATGAGAATTGAGCCAGTTAAGCGACAATGCGTGGACTTCCCAGGAGGTCACCCATCCCAAAACTACTCCAGCCCGAGCACGCTTAACTATGGAGTTCTTTCACTTCTCATCACCAATTGAGCTCTTGTAAGACCCCCTTTTTTTCAAGCATCCGGGTCTTAGGCCCAGAACCGCTGCTTTGCGGTGACACCCTCGCTCGGGAAGGTTGCCACTATAAAACGCCGATGCTGCCGGCCCAATCGATCACGAAGAAGCAAAGAACAAGAAACTAAAAGAAGACAAGTCCACATCACATAGAAAAGTAAATCATCATAAAAGAGATGTCCACATAAATATAACTGAAACAAAATGAGATAACAAGGGCTCATGCCCGATACATCAAAGCCTCACTACAAATTCACTCGTGGAAGCAAATCAACTAGAACTAAAGACACTCACGGATCCTGTCATCGGTGCTCCCGTTCTAGACTGCCCCACCTCCATCTGCACCGGCCTCTGGTGCTGCTCCGTCGTCGCGGTCTCCTAAAATGATAAGGTCCACCGACCGTTAGTCAAAAAGACTAAGCCAATCCTCCACCCCTCCCCCGGTGACTCCTAGGCACCGAGCGGGAAGGATAAAGCGGAGGACAAACAAGGGGTAATAGCAATAGCAGATGACAGGGTATAATCTACAGGAAAAGATCTACCGCTACACAAATATATATAATTATAAATGAAACAGTTAATAAGCATATCAAGAGCAAGTAAAGAATAAGTAAAGTGCAGTAAATAAAGACATGTATATAATAGAAATGTAACCATTGATTTATAGGAATGCCCACACAAACCAATAGACCAAAGGGGTCGTTTAGCAAGGCCTGTCGTATAAGAAGTCTCGTAACCGACTTATATGATAGGGGTAGGGGTTGAAATGCAATGTTTATGCTATGACATGCAATGTATGCAGTTATGCTTTGTTCACACAAGTGCAACTCACACACTACGACTCTATGCGCACAGACCTTTAGTTCCCCCTTTTTGGAGCTAGCAAGACTCCCAGGATACTCCCGTAGTGGAAAACGGAAGCGGTGGGTTGGGCCTCGCCCACCTCTAGGTTGGTATATGCACTACCTAACCTAGACCTATCGTACGCCTCAACGCAAAACCGCGGAGCATCTGCGTACTCTTACTGGCTGGACCACCAGACTTTTATGGCTAAGTGCAAATTCCACACTTGCCGAGCCCGAGTACCAACGTCGGTGCAATGACCGTCGACACTAAGGACCCACCACCTTGTGCACATGCAACATGTTCTACTATCTATCTACAAACTCCAAACGTAAACCACCTGGGCTTAACTTGCCCAACCAAGACCCAATCTGAGTCACAACTCACCGAATCCACAATCCGCACCAACCACCACCGAGCCTACAACTCGGGGTACCAAACCAACCAAACCCCCGTGACAACGGAGTATGAGTGAATATGTTATTAGTTAGTCTTGAGCATCTTCTATACTCCTACGACTTATGGTTAATCTTGGACTTCCCGAGGGTTACCCTGCAAGGGGCTCGCTACGGTACTAGGAACTGTAATGGGATGACACCCCAAAGTTCCCTTTCTCAAGACACTTACTGTTATTGGTATCTACCCTTAAGAATTCCCTTCTACCGTTTCACTTGAGTTAGACCTATGTGCTTTAAGACACACCAGGGAAAAGACGATCTCCGTCAATCCCCAGGACAACCTTACTCTTAACCCACCAAGTACACTTTCCTCACATACACTTCCTGGGGTGGACTTCTAACTATCTAATCAACCCATGTGCACCATCTGCACACCATTTCCACCTAGTAGGTCACTAAAATCTAAGTTTCACAGTTTTACTATACGCAGACCAACCTAATTATATGAAGCTCACAACTAGAGGTACTCCAAATATTCATCCTACTGACCCAAGCTATTTACTGGAGGTCTATCATGATGTTATAAGACTAAATCTAGAGAATCATATTTTTCCCTAATTAATCAGTATTTATTTTAATTTCTCCAAACATTTGCCAAGTATGAAAATAAACATGAAGTTTAAGAAATTCTTATTATATGGCTCTCCAAAAATTATGAAAAATCTATGATGACAAAATAACATCAGAAACAGCATATCATATTTTTACAGTAAGAAATTGTCCTCAAATTTAATTATTTATCATCTATCCAAAATTGTAGTTTTATGAAGGAACCGCCAAAAAGATCAACACTAAAATTATGGGAAAATTACCAAACTCTTGTGTTCATCAGAAAAGGCTACTGACTGAGTTTCAAGATTTAAGGAAATTATTTTATTACTAAAATAAATACTTTAAGAAAACCTCAAATTAAATAAATTGTGATGTAGCCCACTGGTTTAAGTCTTCAAAAATTCTATAAAAATTCACAGAGCTTCCTATTGTTCTGAAATGTCCTATCACCAATTTGCACAATTTAACAATGAGTTTTGGACCCTCAAATATTTTTCTTAAGTCTAAATCAAAATAGGTGCCTTGTGAAAGATGTACTGATTAAATCATTTAATAAAATTCACAAAAATTACCAGAGGTCTAAACCATGATTATAAGGGCACCACCAAAGTTTCATCATCATCCAAGACTTCTTAAGCATGTAAATGTTTCTTATAAGAAGTTTCCCTAAAGGGGTTATGTCCTAATTCAAAGGGAATATTGGCTCCTAAAATTCTTATAAAATTACTCAGTGCCTATTTACACCCTACGAACCTATCCACCAAGTTTCATAACCACCCAGGGACTTTTGACCACATGGCCTTCACAAGGTTCTAAATGCACACCTAGGAATAAAACTAGTGTTCTAGAGCTTAATCACCTTTACAACACCCCAAACCACTCATGGGGATACTTTAGGTGATCCTAAACTAGTGGGCAAGGTTCCATCTCATGGTGAGGAGATTTGACCACAAAATTCCAAGATAAACACCATGCCCTAACTATGTCCCAACTTGACCTAACTTGGGTTAGCCAATTACTCAACCAAAACAATCCCAACTTGGCTGAGATTTTTACCTAGGTCATAACATAACCCTAAGGAGCATCCACCAAAATTTGGAGGGCATTGGAGGTCATTTAACCCACTAATTAATTATTAAATGATCTATGAAATTATTTCAAAAACCATAGAAAAAGGTTCTCCTAAAAATCCCATCTTTTAGTATGTGGTGTGGGTGTATGTAACTAGCCTAGGTTTAAAGTATCAAGTCCATATCAACTACCAGTAAAAAGTTATTCAAGGAAAGGTGGCTGCCCTACACTAGGGACCAGCCCCACCAAAAAGGGTCTACAGGGAGCTACAGTACTCCTTTTAGGGTGAAATCAATTTTAAAACACAGTAGACTCCAAGGGCTACAACTTTGGTGTTGGACACTTTTTAATCAGAGGTGATCTATTATTTTTAATAATTAAAATGAACTACAGCAAAAATGTGTGATAGAAATTAATATAACCTTTAATTATTAACTGAATCCTGCGTTCGACGAAAATAAAACAGCGCTCGACGAACGCTGAACACATCTGCGTTTGACGAATTATACACAGCGCTCGACGAAAATAGAGCAACCTGCGTTCGACGAATTATTTCCTGCGCTCGACTAATCCAGAATATAACAGCGCTCGACTAAGTTAATATATAACATCGCTCGACTAAAACCTTTCGTTCGACGAACTCAACTTTGTTCGACGAATTTCTTATTTCATTCGACTAACTTCTATTATAACAACGCTCAACTAATTCTATTATACAGCGCTCGACTAATTTCTATTATACAGCGCTCGACTAATTTCTATTATACAGCGCTCGACTAATGCAGACCAAACTTTCGTTCGACTAATGAAATATATAACCGTAAACAATAAATAAAAGATCTGACAGCTCTCCATCATCATCCCCAATCTCTGGACGGTGCGCGACAGCCCGTCCTGGGCTTCTTTGCGGGGCGATTTCCCGTCCACCTACGCCTCTTTCCGGCCGGCCAATGCCACCACCACCTCCATTGAGGTGGTGGCCGGCGATAGGGGTGGTTGGCCGGCCGGAGGTGGTCGGATCGTGATTTTAGAGGAAGGAAAAAGAGTACGTATCGCACCCTTTCGGAAGCACAATCCGAGCCCTTTTGAGCACAGATCAAGCCCCTAATTTTGAAGAGATCTAGCACCAGGGGAGGAGAAGAGGATCGGACCTGAGTTGGGGCTTGAAGTCGTGAATTCCGATGAGTCGCCATTGATGGTGCTGGAGCTTTCGGTGCCATGCCGATCTAGGATTTCTCTGCACAATACTCACTGGAAAATTGGGGGATCTCTTCCTTTCTGAGCACTGAAGGAAATGGGGGGGGGGGGGGGGGGGTTCAATCGGCTGGGATAGCTTTATTTCTAAAAGACATTAATGGCCATTAATACCCAATTTCGGTTACCACTAAATTTTCTCTTAATCAGCCCCCTTGGCCATGGAAAACTCCAGAAAATCATTGGTAACTGAAGGGGGAGATGAATGCACATCAATTGGGGAGGGAATGAAGGGTCACAACATTTATTCTCCATGAATATACTTTTCTCTCTCTCTCCGATTTGGGGGAAACTTCCCTTTTCTCTCTCCTAATCAGCAAATACATAAATTTAAGAGTAAATTCAAAAATTACCAGGCCCACCAGATGGTGGACCACTTTAGTTGGGCCTAGCCCAAATGGATTGGGTCCAATTTGGGCAAACTAGGTTATTTTGACCTAAATTAAGGCAAATTTGACTTTGGTCAAATTAATCAATTGGGTTGACCCCAAAGGTGGCTTGGGCTCCATTGGCTTCCCTGAAGGGTTAGGAAGGTCTAGGTGGAGTCAATTTGGCAAAGTGAGGGTGAATTGCCCCTTATTAGGGCACTTTGACCAAATTAAGGTTTAGGGCAATTTGGTCAAATTGGAGGCCCCATGATGGGGCTTTTTGGTCCATTAGGATCCTAGTACCCATACAAGGGTAGGGGCATGGTCAATTTGGCATGGTGGGGGCCAATTGACCATAATTGAGTTAGTTTGACCAAATTTAGGGTTAAGGTTGACTTTAGTCAAATTGGCCACTAGGTTGACCCCAATAGGTCACTGGTGCTTCAAGGAGACCTCTAATGGGTTAGGGTTGCTATTGAGGGGTCAAGGTTCAAGGTGGGGCTCTAAAGTCCAACCCTAGGCTTGGTATCTGAAAATTGCTATTTGCAGACCACTTGGGTTTTCTCCTTCCCACCTAAGCTTTCAAGGTCTTGAGCTATTCCTATGGTTTTGTCATGACCAAGTCATGACAAAATCACCTTAGGGGTCTAGTTGCTTGAGGGATGTTACACGAGCTCTACGGCCGGGCTTGCTCCCGCCTGCCTCGCACTCGCTGGGGTACCGCTCACCGGAATGGCGCCCACCGGGACCTCACTCGCACTCGCCGGGTTGGGGAAGAGTTCCCTCCCAGCGAGGTCTCTCCCCAGCCCCTTGGTCATCACTTCTTTTCCTGCCCTCTGCCCTAGGGCGCTCTCGCCAACTCCTGGCGGCGGGACCACCTGGGCACCGGGGTTGCGAGATCCCCTCGTGTCGCGACGAATGCGTATTGGATCTCCCCGAGTAGGTCTCTTTGGAGGTCCGCCAGCCTGGGTGGTGGCGAACCGCCAAAGCCGGCGTCTCGCACATCTTCTCTTGTCATGCCACTTCCTTGAGATTTTCTTGTACTAACTGCTCTCCACGCTCACTGCACCAAAAATGTTGGAACCAGAACTTGGCCCCAACGAGGAGATCAGACCCCTTAGAAGGGGCAAGTAACACCTACCGATCCCACAGAAGAAGCAGACCAGAGACTAAGAGCTCATCACAGACCCATGGCTACAGCGCGGAGGGCCCACCACACACCCGGAGAATCTTAGAGCGCTTCCCCTCCCAAGCCAACGCTGAAGCTGGGCACCTTGGAGAGCCTGAGGAGCTAACCAAAGAACCTAGGGAGGAAGAAGCCAGAAATTGGAATCCTCTCCAAAGGTGCCCTTCAAGGTCTATATATAGCATTTCTAGTCTGGTCTGCTAATTGCGTAATCTCTCTTTTTGGTTCTACTAAACGCACCCTAAATTGGCATGCTAACACCCAAACTCCGCTGTTCCGAAGGGCTATTGACAGCCTACTAAGGGTATCTAGGTAATTTTACTCCCAAAACCCCCTGGGCGAGTGGTCGATGAAGGCACCTCTCACCTAGCCTCACGCGTACCGGACCTCCCGGCACCCGCGGGGCGAGTGGCCCTTGAGGCGCTACTCGCAGGGTTCTTGGGCCTCTTGGCGAGTGGGGTACCGCCCCTCACTCGCGCGATTGCCGCTACATCCATGCTACTCTCACGCGAGTGTCCTGCGAGTGCCCTGCTAGAGGGGTTGCACTCGCTCGGAACCCCTTTTGCCCTTTCTTGACCTGGGCGAATGCCCTCCTTGCTTGCTCTTTTGCCCATCTCAAGTCTGGGGCCCTACTCGACAAATACGGGATTGTACAATAATTACAAATTACTCCTCTCTATCTTTCCAAATTACGAAAGTATCAATATGAGTTCACATTTCATAAAATACATGTGTTGGAACATGGTCTTCCGCATCTCCTAGGTTTGAGAATAACAAATCCTATGTGTATTTGATCTTGTGTGTTTAAGTTTGCAGGATAACAAAGTCCACATGACTCAAGGATTACATAAGAAGGTTGCCTCCAAAGTTGAGCCATCAAATCCAAACCTCCCACTAGCGCTGGCTGTAGTACTAGCGCAGATGCTAGCTGTCGCTCGACAAACTGTTAGCGGCGCTCAACGAAATGCTCATAACGGCGTTCGACGAAAATTCGCTTGACGAACTCTTTGCTCCGTTCGACGATATTTCGATCGACAAAAATGATTGCTTAAGCGCAATTGCCGGAAGAACTTATAGAAGGAGATAGCGCCAGGCGATATCCGATAGCACCAGGCGATATCCGATAGCGCATGCAATAGCGAGGAGCACAGTAGGAAAGAGAGAATTGTTTCCTCCGATTGAAGATTTTGCCACGCAGAATATGTCCTAATATGGGATAGCGTCGACGGTAGCACTAGCGCTAAGTATATAAAAAGGACATCTTGGCTCCGTCTTATTCATCCTCTAGAGATCCAGAATTCCAGAGCTTCATGCCACAGCATAGAGAGGAAGGTTCAGAGAGATACTCCCACAAATCCATGAAGGCTTAAGGAGATCCGTGGAGAAGATTTCAACACGCGTCATCCATGACGAAAGACCGCATCGACTACGATCATACTATGCGTCTTCGTCTACTTCTCCAAGAGATCCACATATAGTGAGTTTTATATTATTGTCTTTTCATTTCATAACTTTTCTGTAATCGTTTAGTGAAATTTGCCTCGTGTTGGTGACTAGGTCTGGTTAGGACTTAGGGCAAAAATTCGCCTCGTGTTGGCGACTATGTCTCGGGTGTAGGTCTAGGGGGTGCTCGAGGCCATATCCGGGGAAGGGTTGGCTAGAGCGGCTTGAGGCCGTATCCGGGGAAGGATCGGCTAAAGCCAACCGGTTCGTGGGGATACGAGTCGGTATAGAAAACAAAAAGAGTCTTTCTATTCGCTTTGATTTCTAGCTTCGATAAGAGATCAAGTTTTGTAATCATGTTTCTCAAGTTAATAAAATCATGTCTTTACTTTTAATTCACTTGATTTGTCTTGATCTTCTCTAGTTTAATAATAAAAGATTTTTCAAAGTTATTCAAAATATATCTAAAGTTTTTAAAACTCTTATTCACCCCCCCCCCTAAGGGCGCCTACCGATCCAACAAGTGGTATCAGAGCCAGGTTTTATTCCAAATCAGCTTAACAACCGAGAATAATGGCATCTCATGATCTCGTTTCTATTAGTGGGGAAATTTTTTATGAAGAAGAAAAATCTCCTAAACCACCATTATTCGAAGGGAGAAATTATAAAGGGTGGAAATTATTAATGGAAAAATTTATTAAAAGTTTAGATATCAATGCATGGGATATAACAATAGTTAGACCAGCGGACGAATCAAATAAACAAGAGCGTCACCTAAATGCAAAAGCTATGCATTATATTTTTTGTGCTTTATCTCAAGATATTTTCAAATTAATATATTGTTTTTCTAGTGCATACAAAGTATGGAAATTTCTTGAAGAAATGTATGATTCTCCTTCTACAGGTATGGAACAATTGCAAGAACCGGAGAATATGCAAGCTTGCACAAGTCTTCAAGAATGCTCCTCTCATGACGGATCAATGGAGCACACATCAAATGGAAAAGAAGAAGAAGTACTATCTTCGGAAGAGGAGTGTCAAAGAGATGTAAAAGAAACGATATGCTCAAATCGTGCTTCTCCCGAAAGCAATGTAAGGAAATCAAATCCTATTTTCTGTACTTCTATTTCTACATTACAAATGCTTCAAACTACAAAGCGCAAAATTAAGAAATTAAAAAATGCTAATAAACATTTGCGCTTAGAAAATAAAAATTTAAAGGCAAAAATTAATGAAGAATCAAATTCAAATTTATCTAGTTCTTGTTGGAGCATGCGTTTCGCACTCCTCCGGTTTGATAATAACAAAGTCCCATTTGTATTTGATTCTATTTTCATTAATGGTGTGCAGATAACAGGTATGAGATGTTCACATTGCTGCTGGAGCTAAAATTGAATGTGGGAAAATTTCACTGTCGGAAAATTCCGACAGCCACTGTCGCCCAAGCGACAGCAGAGAAGTTACAACTACTTCCCTCCACGGCAGATCGACGAAAGGCAGTTTTGCACTGTTGGAAATCCGACAGCGATGTCGCCCAGGCGACAGCTCGGCGGTTACAACAACTTCCCACGACTCCACCCACGACCGGCAGTTTTGCGCTGTCGGAAATCCGACATCGATGTCGCCCAGGCGACAGCTCGGCGGTTACAACAACTGCCCACGACTCCACCCACGACGGCACTCCAGCGGCAGTTTAGCGCTGTCGGAAAATTCCGACAGTCACTGTCGCCCAGGCGACAGTGAATTTCTATAAATTGGTTCCTTTGGTTCGTGCATTCCAAGCTTTTGAGAATTCCAGTCCCTTCCTGAGTGCATACAAACCAGAGAGCTCCAGAACCTCCTCAACTCCCATTTGTGCAAAGAAGGATAGAAGATTGAAGACGAGATCGGGCGCGCTTCTACATCATTAATCATCTCGAGGCTTCAACAATCCGTTCAGAGATCTGATTTTCTAGGGAGTTGTTCTTTTCATATTGTATTCTCATTCACATATTTTTCATTTTGTATTGGTAGAGAAATCGTCGTCTTGCGTGCGGCGTCTAAGTGCTCATGCGGCTTAGGGGAAAATCGCTTCCTTGTGCGGAGCGTCCAAGTCCTTGCGTGGCTTGGTGGGAAATCGTGGCCTTGTGTGCTACGTCTAGATCTTGGGAAGATCTAGAGGATAGGCTTGGGCTTGGTCTTGGGAGAGACAAGCGATAGCCTTCCGATCCTTGGGAGAAAGATTGGTAAACCAAAATTGTAGAATTTTTAATTAATATAATTGTGCCTTGATCTTAAGCATTGTTAAGATCATTTTTATTGTACTTAAATTTCATGATTAATATAATTATGTCTTTTTCTTTAATTACATATTTGATGGCATAATCTTTATCTTAGAAATTTGTGTTTTTGGTTTAATACTAAAATTGCATTGGTTTGAAAGTATTTAGAAGTAATTTTTTAGTAAAGTAAAATCTCTTTAAAAAAAATTTACTAAGTAAAAATTTAATTTCTAAACACACCCTTATTCACCCCCCCTCTAAGGGCGTTATACGATCCAACAAGTGGTATCAGAGCTAGGTTACTCCAAAACGGTTTTACCACCGGGAGTAATGGCGCACAACGATCATGCGTTCGTTGAGGGGCAAGGCATAAGTAGACCACCTTTATTCACGGGCACAGACTATAATTATTGGAAAACACGTATGCGTTGTTTTCTAATTGCGCTAGATATAGAAGTCTGGAATATGGTAGAATCTAGTTACACTTCTCCAACAGTTGTTGTAGGAGATGTAACTATGGATAAGCCCAAAGACAAGTGGGATGACAATGATAAATTAAGATGTAAGAACAATACAAAAGCCATGAATGCTTTATTTTGCGCACTAGATCGCACTGAATTTAATAGAGTTTGTGCTTGTAATTCTGCATTTGAAATTTGGAATTTGTTAGAAATCACTCATGAAGGTACTTCGCAGGTAAAAGATTCAAAGTTATTTCAACTGGAGTCTGAATTTGAAAGGTTCAAAATGGAGGTAAATGAAGAGATTGATACGATGTACACACGATTCACAAAAATCGTGAACGACTCAAAGGTGCTAGGAAAGGTGTTCTCAAATGGAGATTTAGTAAGGAAAATCTTAAGATCACTTCCCCCGAAGTTTAATCCTAAAGTGACTGCAATTTCCGAGTCACATGATCTTAAGACCTTACAATTGGAGAGCCTCATTGGGAACTTGAAAACTCATGAAGTTGAATTGAAAATTCAACAACAAGAGTATATGGAGCCAAGGAAGAAGGGATTGGCTCTAAGATCAAAGAAGGAAGAAACTAGTGATTCTGAGGAGGATGAAGAAGATGAGGAAAGTTTATTTGTTAAAAAATTTAGAAAATTTATGAAAAATCCGGAGAGAAGGAATTCGTTTAAGAAGTATTTTAAGAAGGAAACCTTTAGGAAGAAAAAAGGAAAGGAAGGCGATGAGGAGGAAGAGAGACCACCACCAAAGTGCTATCACTGCAAGAAGTTAGGACACATTCGAAGCAAGTGTCCAAAGTACTTGAAAGAACTTAAATAAAAGAAGCACAAAGGGTCGAAGAAGGTGTTGAAGGCGGAAACCTGGGATGATACTACGTCTGAGGATGCAAGCAGTTCCGACTCAAGTAAAGAAGAGGAGGCAAACATATGCTTAATGGGAAAGAGCGTCATATCTGATGACGAATGCAGTGTCCAAAGCGACACTGAGGTAACTCCTCCAACCTATGATGAATTGTTTTCTGAATTTTTAAAGACTTGCAATTTTTTTGAAAAAAGCTTAAAAGACAATGATCTTCTTAAATCTGAAAATGACATTTTACTTAAGGAAAACAAAAAATTGTTAAGGGAAATTAAGACTATTGGAAAAAGAGATATTTCTTGCCAAGAGTGTGATCACTCTTTGGGAAAAATTAAAGAACTTGAAGAATCTCTTTCCAAATCTCATTCTACAATAAAAGTTCTTACTAAAAAGAATGAGATTTTAGAGAGAGATCTGAAATCTTCAAGTTCCATAGTCCATGAGGGAAAGAAATCTTTTGAACGGAGATGCGTAAATCTAGTATCCGAGAATACAAAAATGAGACACCAGATTCATGACTTAACACTAGCCATGAAAAAATTTGGAATGGGCCGAAGATCACTGGATATGATCTTAGGATACCAACGCCATGGATCTGGAAGGTTTGGGCTCGGATACACATCTGGAAGCTGTCGCCCGGCGACAACCACTGTCGCCGGCGACAGTGAAAAGTCCAGAAAATTCACTTTTAAAAATTCTAAAATTAATGAACTAATAAATACCGCATCCTCATCCAGTAAAAGTCCAAAAAAGTTATACTCCTCTAAATACATTACATGTGCCAAATGCAATAGATTTGGTCACACTACGGACTCTTGCTGGAAGGAAGGAAAAACTAAAATTAAACAAATCTGGGTGCCTAAGGCTTCTACCTATACTATGGGTGGAACCACTTGGGTAACCAGATCTTTACTCACCTCTTCTTTCTAGGTGTGTTGGCAGGCTAAGGACAAAGAAGACGTGTGGTACTTGGACTCGGGTTGTTCAAAGCACATGACGGGAAATAAAGAGAAGTTCCTTAGCCTGGAGATGAAGAAAGGAGGAGTTGTTACATTCGGTGACAATGGAAAAGGAAAAATCATCGGCATCGGTGTTGTGGGTAACGAAAATTTTTCAATTTCAAATGTTTTATTTGTAGAAGGATTAAAGCATAATTTGATTTCTATTAGTCAATTATGTGATAAGGGTTTAAATGTTTTATTTGAATCTTCTACAAATTTGTGCAAAATTATTAATTCCAAAACAAATGAAATTGTCTTTACCGCACCTAGATGTCATAATGTATATATGATTAAATTTCTTGATTTTTCAAATTCTACTTTGAAATGTTTTCTATCAAAAAATGATGAATTAGATTTATGGCATAGGCGACTTGGACATGCTAGTGCCAAGTTAATTTCAAAACTTTCAAAAGATAAATTAATTAAAGGTTTACCTTTGCTAAATGGAAATTTATCTTCTTCACTATGTGTGCCTTGCCAAAAAGGAAAATTTTCAAAATCATCTTTCAAAAGTAAAAACATTATTTCTACCACTAGGCCACTTCAATTAATACATATGGACTTATTTGGGCCAATTGGAATTTCTAGCTTAGGAGGTAGAAAATACACATTTGTTTTGATTGATGATTATTCTCATTTTTGTTGGACTTTATTTCTAACCTCCAAATCCGAAGCATTTTCAGAATTTTCAAAATTATGTTTGCGTATTCAAAATGAATTGGAGTTAAAAATTAAACGCATACGATCAGATCATGGAGGAGAATTTGAAAATGAAATGTTTATTTCTTTTTGTACGGAGTTAGGAATTAAACATGAATTTTCTGCTCCACGCACACCACAGCAAAATGGTGTAGTGGAAAGGAAAAATAGAACTCTTCAAGAGTTAGCCCGTACGATGTTATCTGAATTTAAATTACCAAAATCTTTTTGGGCTGAAGCGGTTAGCACGGCATGTTATGTAATTAATAGAGTAATGCTTCGCCCTATTTTAAAATTAACTCCTTATGAATTAATATTTAGTAAACAACCAAATGTTTCTTATTTCAAAGTTTTTGGTTGTAAATGTTTTATTTTGAATTCTAAAGATTCCTTAGGAAAATTTGATGAAAAATGTGATGAAGGTATTTTTATTGGCTATTCTTCAACTAGTAAAGCTTATAGAATTTTTAATAAAAGAACAAAAATAGTTGAAGAATCTATTCATGTTAGGTTTGACGAGTTTGCTTCATGTGTAGAAAAGAAAATTACAGGAAAAGAAGATGAACTCCTTCCCACGGTGGAGAATGATGAAGAAGAACTTGGAGAAAATGAAGAAGAAAAAGGAGAAGAAAGAGAAGAAGAAAGAGGAGAAGAAAATAGAGAAGAAGAAGAAAGAGAAGGATATGTGCCTCCAAGTGATTTGAAATTCTCAAAGGATCATCCAAAGGAGCTTATCATTGGAGATCCGCAAAAAGGGGTTAGTACTCGTTCATCGCTACATGTTTTATTTTCAAACCTTTGTTTTGTTTCTGAAATAGAACCAAAAGATGTTTCAACCGCTTTAAATGATGAATTTTGGTTTTTAGCTATGAATGAAGAACTTAATCAATTTGAACGTAATAAGGTTTGGAACCTTGTAGAACGACCCAAAAATCGTCCTGTAGTTGGCGTTAAGTGGATTTTTAAAAATAAAATGGATAATGAATCTAGAATTGTTAGAAATAAAGCCAGATTAGTTGCAAAAGGTTATGCACAAATTGAAGGGGTAGATTTTGATGAAACTTTTGCACCCTAGCAAGATTAGAAGCGGTTAGAATATTTCTTGCATTTGCTTGTTTTAAAGGATTTAAATTATATCAAATGGATGTCAAAACCGCATTTTTAAACGGGTATATAAAAGAAGAGGTTTATGTAGAACAACCCCCTGGCTTTATAAATGAGAAATATCCAAATCATGTTTATAAATTAGATAAAGCGCTTTATGAATTAAAACAAGTGCCTCGTGCTTGGTATGATCGATTAACTCAATATTTGTTAAAGCACGATTATAAAATAGGAAGTGCTGATTCTACACTCTTCATTAAGCAAATTGATCATGATTTAGTTATTTTACAAATTTATGTTGATGATATTATTTTTGGAGCCACTAATGAAGAGTTGTGTAATGAAGTAGTTCAAATTATGAAAAATGAATTTGAAATGAGCATGGTTGGAGAACTTTCATATTTTCTAGGTTTTCAAATTACACAAAAACATGATGGTATTTTTATATGTCAAACCAAATATATTCATGATATGTTAAAAAGATTTGGATTTGAAAATCTTAAGCATGCAAACACTCCTATGAGTACTTCACTAAAATTAGGAAAAGATGAAAGTGGTGTTTCAATTAAACAAACCCTTTATAGAAGTATGATAGGGTCTTTATTGTATTTAACCGCATTTAGACCTGATATTATATTTGCCGTTTGTTTATGTGCTAGATTTCAAGCTAATCCTAAAGAGTCACATTTAAAAGCGGTGAAACGTATCTTTAGATATCTCATAGGCACATCAAAATTAGGTTTATGGTATCCTCATAATGATTCTTTTATTTTACATGGTTTTTCGGATTCGGATTATGCGGGATGTTCCTTAGATAGGAAAAGCACTAGTGGCACTTGTCACTTTATCGGCCCTTCACTTATTTCATGGTCGAGTAGGAAACAGAATTCTGTTGCCCTCTCTACTACCGAGGCTGAATATATTGCACTAGGTAGTTGTTGTGCCCAAGCTCTTTGGATGTCACAAACATTAGACGATTTTGGCATGCAACAAAGTAGTGTAGAATTAAAGTGTGACAATAAAAGTGCAATAGACTTAACTAACAATCCTGTATTACATTCTAGATCTAAGCATATAGATGTCCGATATCATTTTATAAGGGATCATATTAAGAAGGGTAATATAAAAATCAACTTTATAGGCACGGAAAATCAAATAGCGGATATATTCACTAAGCCGTTACCGGATTCCCGTTTTTCTATGCTTAGGCTAGAATTGGGAATTCTAGACATTTCACAATGAATATATCACTATTTAAAGCCTATAAAATTAAAAAAAAATTCACAAAACCTAAACAATTTAAAAAGCAAAAGCCTAAATTTTAAAAATCAAACAATAGAAATTCAAAAGAGTTAACAAAATTCAAACATCATTAATATTACATCAATATTGTTCAAATTAAAACAGTAGAGAACAACATAAGGATCAAATTCATAGAAATCTGCAGAAGTTCACTGTCGCCCAGGCGACAGTGGATGTCGGAAATTTCCGACATCTCCTAGCAGCAGCAACCTGAAGAAACTACTCTGAATCTTCATAACCAGCCCCGCTGCTCTCTGGACAATCTTCTGGAGGTCCTCGTCTCACGGTTTTACCACGGCGAGTCCGCCTCACGGATTGGCGTGGCGGTTCTTCGTCCGGAACCTGCCATTCGGCCTCTTCCTCCGGAGTTAGCTTCAACTTCAGACCTTTGACGAGAAACTTCATAAACTTCTGCATTCGACTACGGTCCTTCTTCACTTCCCTCTTGTGATCCTCTAATGAATAACGTAGATCATCAATGGACTCCCTTAGTGAACCTCCCCTAGAAATGGTCGGCTCTCTAATCTCAATCCCCGGATGAGCTTTTCTCTGCGGCTTCTTCACCTTCATTGAACCCGTATAATATATTTCCGGATAACAATCATCCAGATAAGCACCTTGCACTATCCATCCATACTTCTTATAGAGTACACGCTGTATTACCGCCCCCATTGGCAGCGTATGAACCTTCACCCATCTTGGATGCTTTAATCTATACGCATACCTAATCTGGGAGAGTATGAAGTCCGCCACATCAAAAAGCTCATCCTCCATAATATAGTATGTAAAGAGGGTCAACTGAGCTGTAATACTTCTTGTATCTCCACTCTTCAACATCACTGAATTCCTTAATATATATTGGACTAAGAAAGCATCCGGAGTAAGTGACGTAACTTCAGTGGTAAGAGTCTTCTTTTGATTCCCATGTAAACTCATGTTTACAAGGGTCCAATCTCTATCCTTTCGATAATTCTCCACTATATCAGGCATATTCTCACTCATCACTAGTCCGAATTCCTCTCGTAGATCAACATGTGTTATTTCCACATGTTGACCTTGGATCTTTGATCTAACTCCGCCATCCAATTCAGTGAAATTTGGGTCTTCCAAATGGTTATAAAATTCACGAATGAAAAAGGAAGAAAACCCCTCTGGTGTGATTATTGAAATTATACCTGCGTTCGCAAGCCGATCATAGATATGATCATGCTTTGGCGATTCAAATTCAATATATTTCGCAACTCCAACAATAGCCTTCTCCACCCCAGGAAAAACTTGATATGAACTATGTGCATCTTCCGAAGTACTCCTTCGAGCTTTGGAACTGGAAGCCATTCTGCAAATAACAAAAAATTTAGATCAAACATGTGTTGTGCACTGGAACACTGTCGCCCAGGCGACAGTGACTGTCGGAATTTTCCGACAGCTCTCCAAGTGAACTTCTCTCGAAATTTTTTACATACACTTCCAGATCTACTCAAAATCAAGGTTATTTCCACAACAAGTTTAAAAAAAAAATTAATATGTTTTTAAAATCAAAATCTTCTTCATCTCCTTACTATTCATCATCTTCAACCATCTTTATAAATGAAAATCTTCCATTTTCAAAATTAAAACTATGAAGAAAAGCAACCTCTCAACCACAAGAATCAAACAATCATAACATTTTTAACAAAAATCCAACAAGATCCACTTGTTTTTAAACTAGATCTACATTTTTAAAAATAAAAAAATTTTCAAAACCTACACCATTCATCAAAAATCAACATGAAAACTACTTTTTCCTTCTTCTCTACTATCAAAATCACAAATCCCTAAAAAATTTTGAGTTAAAAACATCAAAATAAAAAATCCATACCTTAGATCTAGGGATGTCGCCGACTTCCGACAGCCTTCCTCTTGTTTTTAACTCCAGGAAATGATGCACAATAGGGTTTGACTCGGTCCCCAGCCCTATTTATATTTTTGGCTGTCGCCCAGGCGACAGTGACTGTCAGAAATTTCCGACAGCTCCCATTTTGACAAAACTTCAATTTTGGGTCCCTTTGATGATTTACAATAGTTATAAGTCATTATTAATGCTTCACCTCATGACTTGATGACAAACCATGTGCTATTTATTTTAAAAAAAAATGACTTACATGTTTATATGCTTTCATTTCCAAGCTATCATCGTATTGACACTTCTACTTAGTTGTTTAGACCATTGGAAATTGTTTTCGCATGCCTCTAAGTATGAGAAATTGTTTATCTATCATAATGAACTATCACGTTCACTTCTTTTGATCAATACATATGTCTACTTCTTTAATATATACATGGATCATATTTGCTTGAACATAATAAAATAGCACTTCTTAAATACAACTTTCACCCTTGATTTGTTAGCACAACAAAATTACACCATCTTTTGCGATTCAAGTGAATTCGGAGATCCTTGGTCAATTACAAAAAAAATATCAATATATCAAAATTAAGATATCACATCTGTGATCAAACAATTTAAAATAAAGACAAGGATACTCCACCAAGCACTACTTACCCTCCTGATAAGTCTTAATGAGCATTGTGAGGTTAAGCACCTTGGACAGAATTGTAAAGTGTCTTGTGCAAAAGAAAAATGGTTTTCTAATCATCTTGTGCTATATCTTCAAAGTCAAAGTTGACTTTATATGCTTTTATTATGTTCTACATTTCAATGATCATGTAAATTAAATAACTTCATATGTTTGATCTAAGTATCACATGTACACATCATTATGTTATATAAATCTTCATCTCATGAGAATTGGACCGAAAATATTCCATAATTCTATACACTATTGTGTCTTTCTATGATACTTTCAAATGATCTTCCTTATGTTTAAGTTATTTTGTTTCATTACTTCATATGGCTATACCGTCACTTCATGAGTTTATTCATACTATGGCATATTCCTATTATTTCATGCAATTCAATCATTTCCACAAAAAAGTGCTTCCGCTTACTCTTTCTTTCTATATCCTATATCCATTCCCTTAAGAACTACTCTTTTCTCTAATATTAACTTTTGCTAATATCAAAAGAGGGAGAATTAAAAGTATAAAAAGAACAATCACAAATCTATTACACCTAAATATTCCACCTACACAACACATCATATATTTAGGGGGAGCTTATATTTAGGGGGAGCATTCATTTAGGGGGAGCTTTCATCTAGAGGTAGATTATTTATTTTTAAGAAAAATATATCATGTTATTTTTTATGCACACACCAAAGGTTAAAATCAAATCTAAATAGACATGATTTCTTTTTATACGAATTTGTTATTATCAAAAGGGGGAGATTGTTGGAGCATGCGTTTCGCACTCCTCCGGTTTGATAATAACAAAGTCCCATTTGTATTTGATTCTATTTTCATTAATGGTGTGCAGATAACAGGTATGAGATGTTCACATTGCTGCTGGAGCTAAAATTGAATGTGGGAAAATTTCACTGTCGGAAAATTCCGACAGCCACTGTCGCCCAGGCGATAGCAGAGAAGTTACAACTACTTCCCTCCACGGCAGATCGACGAAAGGCAGTTTTGCGCTGTCGGAAATTCGACAGCGATGTCGCCCAGGCGACAGCTCGGCGGTTACAACAACTGCCCACGACTCCACCCACGACCGGCAGTTTTGCGCTGTCGGAAATCCGACATCGATGTCGCCCAGGCGACAGCTCGGCGGTTACAACAACTGCCCACGACTCCACCCACGACGGCACTCCAGCGGCAGTTTAGCGCTGTCGGAAAATTCCGACAGTCACTGTCGCCCAGGCGACAGTGAATTTCTATAAATTGGTTCCTTTGGTTCGTGCATTCCAAGCTTTTGAGAATTCCAGTCCCTTCCTGAGTGCATACGAACCAGAGAGCTCCAGAACCTCCTCAACTCCCATTTGTGCAAAGAAGGATAGAAGATTGAAGACGAGATCGGGCGCGCTTCTACATCATCAATCATCTCGAGGCTTCAACAATCCGTTCAGAGATCTGATTTTCTAGGGAGTTGTTCTTTTCATATTGTATTCTCATTCACATACTTTTCATTTTGTATTGGTAAAGAAATCGTCGTCTTGCGTGCGGCGTCTAAGTCCTTGTGCGGCTTAGGGGAAAATCGCTTCCTTGTGCGGAGCGTCCAAGTCCTTGCGTGGCTTGGTGGGAAATCGTGGCCTTGTGTGCTATGTCTAGATCTTGGGAAGATCTAGAGGATAGGCTTGGGCTTGGTCTTGGGAGAGACAAGCGATAGCCTTCCGATCCTTGGGAGAAGGATTGGTAAACCAAAATTGTAGAATTTTTAATTAATATAATTGTGCCTTGATCTTAAGCATTGTTAAGATCATTTTATTGTACTCAAATTTCATGATTAATATAATTATGTCTTTTTCTTTAATTACATATTTGATGGCATAATCTTTATCTTAGAAATTTGTGTTTTGGTTTAATACTAAAATTGCATTGGTTTGAAAGTATTTAGAAGTAATTTTTTAGTAAAGTAAAATCTCTTTAAAAAAAAATTACTAAGTAAAAATTTAATTTTTAAACACACCCTTATTCACCCCCCCTCTAAGGGCGTTATACGATCCAACAGTTCTATCCATGGTTCCTTAGTTGAAAACACTACACCTTGTATGGAATTTGATGATTTAAAAGAAAAATGCAAGGAACTTGAAAAGGAACTTCTTTTTATAAAAAAACAAAATGAAAAATTATGTTTAGAAAATTCAACTTTGAAAAATGATTGTGCTATGTGTACAAGTTATAAAATTGAAATTAAAGAGATGGATGAAACTTTTGATGACTTTAGAAACGAATACAACAATCATATTGAGTATATCGTATCCACTCTCAAAAATAGCACAATAGCGTATAATAAAGCAAGACATCATCTTAAAGTTAAGAACTATGAGTTGGAAACTAAAGTAAACTTGCTTAAGGAAATTATAAAGAAAAATTCTCAACACATAAATCAACAATTTCAAGCAAATTCCAAAAGCAAGTTAAATTTGAATTTTCATAATATGTCTAAGCCTAACAAAGGAAATAAAAAATATTAAATGCCTGAAAATGAAAATCCAAATCATTATTACTTACAAAATCATGTTTCTCCCAACATAAAATTAAATGTTCACAAATTTCCTATAAACAATGTTTTACAAAATCATCATGGTAATTTGACATATAAGAATAATATTAAACCAAGGTTTGAATGGAGACCCAAAGTTAAAGATGAAACACAAACTCCACTCAAAAGGGCTCATTCACTTCCATCTCCTCAAAAGCAAACACGATGTATTTGGGTACCCAAAGGAACCGTCACACTCAGTCCTCTTTGGATACCTAAATCTCTCATTCATTAGTATCCAATTATTTACATGAAGTAGAAATCAACTAAAAAATAAAATATCAATTATCTACTTCATGATATGCTTAATTTCCTTTTTTGTTTTTTGTTTTTATTTTTGTTGAACCATCATGATATGATCACTTTATATGACTTGTGATATGATTTTCTCATATTAAACTAAAATTCATAAATAAATCAAATTGAATAAAATTGAATAAATAGTCATGTCATTTTTCAAGTGATCTACTTATCCTTTTTATTTCTGTCCTTCTAAATCCATTTCCTAAAAGTCTTATAAAATTTGAAAAACTAAATTTGTTATATGATATTATTAAGACTAAATGAAATAAGAGTCAAAATGGATTTACAAGGTGTATTTTAGGGGTATTAGGCTAAATTTATAAAATGCGCAAGTTTTGCTTAGGTAGTTACTATATTTGCGTCATTTTCAATTACCCCTAGTATGTTTAATCATAATCATGTCAAATCGAAATTGAAAATTTGCATGAATATTATTTCACTTATTTATGATCATTTCACTCATTCATACGTTGTGCAAAACTCAAGAATTAAGGTCTAATGAATATGAAGCTTTAATGAATGTGAAACCCATATACTAAAATTTTAACTTCCGCAATTTTTTGCGATTTCTTCTCGTCTCTTCACTTCATTAGGCAGACCTTACATTGCACAAACATAATTAAGAAAAATCGAAAGCAAGATCGAAGAAAATCTAGGCTATATGATCAAAATAAGCACTCTCTGTGAGCTAACGCAGGCGCTAGTACCTAACGCCGGCGCTAGCTCAAGTCTCAGATTTTTTGAAATTTTAAAATTCTGAAAAAACACTAAAAATATATTATTTTATATGTACTACTCATTTTTGCATCTATGCCTATAATTGATTTTTGAAAAATTAAAATACAAAATTACAAAAACCAAATTACAAAAAAATTTATGTTTTCTTACTTCCTTTCTTTGGTTATTTGTTTGATTTCTATATGCAAAAATCAAATACAAAAATACAAAACAAAAATAAGTATAAAAAATTATTATTTTGAACTTAATTTGTGAACATTTATTTTTATGTTGGGAGAAATATGATCTCGCTTCTCTTGGTGGGGAAAATTTTTATGAAGAAGAAAAATCTCTTGCACCACCTTTATTCGAAGGAAGAAATTATAAAGGGTGGAAATTATTAATGGAAAATTTTGTTAAAAATTTAGATATCAATGCATGGGATATAGCAATAGTTAGACCAGCGAATGAATCAAATAAACAGGAACGTCATCTAAATGCAAAAGCCAAACATTATTTATTTTGTGCTCTATCAAATGATTTTCAAATTAATATACTGTTTTTCTAGTGCATACAAAGTATGGAAATTTCTTGAAGAAATGTATGATTCTCCTTCTACAGGTATGGAACAATTGCAAGAACCGGAGAATATGCAAGCTTGGACAAGTCTTCAAGAATGCTCCTCTCATGAAGGATCAATGGAGCACACATCAAACGGAAAAGAAGAAGAAGTACTGCCTTTGGAAAAGGAGTGCCAAAAAGATGTAAAAGAAACGATATGCTCAAATCGTGCCTCTGCCGAAAGTAATGTAAGGAAATCAAATCCCATTTTCCGTACTTCTATTTCTACATTATAAATGCTTCAAACTACAAAGCGCAAAATTAAGAAATTAAAAAATGTTAATAAACATTTGCGCTTAGAAAATAAAAATTTAAAGGCAAAAATTAATGAAGAATCAAATTCTAATTTATCTAGTTCTACACATGGTTCCTTAATTGAAAACACCACAACTTGTGTAGAATATAATGAATTAAAAGAAAAGCACAAGAAACTTGAAAAGGATTTTATTTTAGTAAAAGAACAAAATGAAAAATTATGTTTAGAAAATTCATCTTTGATAAATGATTGTGCTAAGTGCAAAGACTATAAAATTAAAATTAAAGAGATGGATGAAACATTTGATGAATATAGAAATAACTATCAAGATTATATTGATTCAATTGTTTCTACTCTTAAAAATAGCACAATTGCGTATAATAAAGCTAGACATAATTTGAAACTCAAGAATGATGAATTAAAATCAAAAATCAACTTGCTTATGAAAATTGTAAATACAAATTCACAATATCAAACTATATCTAAAAACAAGTGGAATATGAATATGAACATCTTACCTAAGTTTAAAAATGGGAGTAAGGAACATAAAGGATCAGTAAATCAAAATCACCATAATTTACAAAATCATGTTTCTCCCAACCTAAAATTAAATGCAAACAAATTTCCTTCAAATTATAAATTCAAAAACCTTTTTGATCCAAATGTTCAAGTAAATGATTATGGAAATTTGAAAACTAAAAATAATGTTAAACCAAGATTTGAATGGAGACCCGAAGTTAAAGATGAAACACAAACTCCACTCAAAAGGGCTCATTCACATCCATCTCCTCAAAAGCAAACACGGTGTATTTGGGTACCCAAAGGAACCGTCACACTCGCTCCTCTTTGGATACCTAAATCTCTCATTCATTAGTATCCAATCATTTGCATGAAGTAGAAATCAATTAAAAATAAAATATCAATTCTCTACTTCATGATGTGCTTAATTTCCTTTTTGTTTTTTGTTTTTATTTTTGTTGAACCATCATGATATGATCACTTTATATAACTTGTGATATGACTTTCTCATAATAAACCAAAATTCATAAATAAATCAAATTGAACTAAGTTGAATAAAAAGTCATGTCATTTTTTTAAGTGATCTACTTATCCTTTTTTTCTTTTTAAATCCATTTCCTAAAAGTCATATAAAATTTGAAAAACTAAATTTGTCATATGATATTATTAAGACTAAATGAAATAAGTGTCATAATGGATTTAAAAGGTATTTTAGGGGTATTAGGCTAAATTTATAAAATGCGCAAGTTTTGCTTAGGTAGTTAATATATTTGCGTCATTTTCAATTACCCCTAGTATGTTTAATCATAATCATGTCAAATCGAAATTGAAAAATTGCATGAATATTATTTCACTTATTTATGATCATTTCACTCATTCATATGTTGTGCAAAACTCAAGAATTAAGGTCTAATGAATATGGAGCTTTAATGAATGTGAAACCCATGTACTAAAATTTTAACTTCCGCAACTTTTTGCGATTTCTTCTCGTCTCATCACTTCATTAGACATGCCTTACATTGCACAAACATAATTAAGAAAAATCGGATGCAAAATCGAAGAAAACCTAGGCTATATGATCAAAATAAGCACTCTCTGTGAGCTAACACAGGCGCTAAGAGCTAACGCCGACGCTAGCTCAAGTATCCAATTTTCTGAAATTTTAAAATTCTGAAAAATCAATAAAAATATATTATTTTATATGTACTACTCATTTTTGCAATTCTGCCTATAATTGATTTTTGAAAAATTAAGATACAAAATTACAAAAGCCAAATTACAAAAAAAAATATTTTGTTTTGTCTTTGGATATCTGTTTAAATTCTATTCATATATGCAAAAATCAAATACAAAAATAAAAAATTATTATTTTGAACTTAACTTTTCTATTTACATGTATCTTGCGAAAGGGTGATTTGGGCTATCATCCCATCATATCACCTAGTACCGGGCGAACCTCTCATAGGGTAGTCCTCGGGAAGTCCAAGATCAGATTATAAGAGTTCAAACTTTAAATTAAAATTATTTCGCAAAAATACTGTATGGACTTTATTGAGAAAATCAAGCATGATTTAACCCATCATTTAGAACTTCTACAATATTGCAGTTTATCTTTTCAAACTACTTTGAACATTGTTCTCTTCATGCTTTGATATATCTATTAATATGTGCATCAATTATGTTGTAAAAGTTGTGTAGAACCAAGCTTAGCATGCCTCTAAGTATGAGTAAAATTTTTATGTTTGATAATGATCGCTATTCACTCGCTTATTTTGGCATTATCTACTTATGTGTTTAATCTAAGAATGCTTGTGTATGTTTTGTATTAGTACAATGAATTAAAATTGCACAAGTATCTTACCTACACAACCTTTGTTTGCACTTTTAAAAGTTAAGAAAAGTGATTATGTTTTCATAAACTATATTGGTTTGCAAAACAAGTGTATTCGGAGAACTTTGTACAAAACAAAAATCATAAAATAAAGTGACAACGATAACTCCACCAAGCACTACTTGAACCTCCTGATAAGTCTTAATAAGCGTTGTGAGGTTGAGCACCTTGGAAAGAATAGTAAAGTATCTTGTGCAAACCATTTTTTTTTTCAAAATAAAAACCACTTATTCTTAAGTACACCGGATCACAATAAAAAATCAATATTGAAGAATAAAATTATGTGATCCCCCAAGCACTACTTTGCACCCAGATAAGTCTTAATGAGCATTGTGTGTGCAAAGCACCTTGGTAGTTGTACATTTTTTTGTGCATTAAAGTGCGTGGAAGTAAACTTATTTGTGTTTTATTGTGCTCTTACTTTACATATTTCTTGTATTTTTGATTAAAACATTTGTTTACTCTATTCAAAATACACTTATGTACACATCATTATCTTCCATAACACTTCTTCTCATGAGTATTGGATCCTAATGCAAATTCTATACTACTCTTTACTTATGAAATACACTAGATAACCTATCATGCTTTCTACAATGTTTGGTATGTTTTGAAATTATGAATTAAAATAACATTGTAGTAATCTTTTTGATAACATTATTTCATGCTTGGTTACATTATTGAAGTTTTTAATTGAACAATGATTTACAAAAATATCTTCTTTATGAAATTTAACTCATATATCTTTTTATGGATCATCTATGATTACAATAAGATGTTCTTGTATTTCGATAAGTCTTCCGTATCATAACCATATAGTTGTTTTACCTTGCGCTTTCATGCTTACTTAAAGTCTTTTATTTTGTGTGCATCATCACTTGAATCTTCAAATTCCTTTCTTGCAACAAGTAGTAGACTTGCTTGGTAAACTCTATATTGGTTGCTTTTAACATAATTTTTTTTACAAAAACTCTGATTTATTTCTATGAAAATATTGTTAACTCTGATTCATTAATGGAGTTCAAAATAGCTATGTGAGTGTTTTCATAAATTCAAATAAAAATATAAACTCATAGGCTATGAACTTATCACTAAATTTAAATGCTTAATGTTTCCAATAATTATTATCCATGACTTCATTTCTCACCATAGCGGGGGCGTAGGGTTGTAGACATTAGATAACCTTTATCTCTAGTCATGTCTTGTCCTTAACCGGGGAGGGTTCTAGTGGGGCCTTGCGAGGCACTGGGGTAAAGAGTGATAGGTTGAGTTGTGTCTAGTGTTTGCATATGAGACTAACACCCCAACCTATGACATGTATGCAGCTCCTCATGCCCATCCGTCACTTAGTACGGGGCTAGGGTGTAGACATATTGTCTGGGTAGTTTAGTTACGTGGACATCATTACATTTGTTTATGCTAAAACTCTGATTTATGAAAATATTGTGATACTCAAACTCTGATCTATTTCAATGAAAAATATTCTAAAACACCTTATCATTTCCTTCTCTACAAGCTCGATCATGCTTTTATCTTATTATCAATTTTTAAGTGGTGTCTCCTTACCCGCTTTTGCTAATAACAAAAGGGGGAGAACTAACATGATAAATAAAATCTGCTATCAAAATATAATGCTTAATTAAGATGATAGCTTACATATTAGGAGAGCATTCACTTAGGGGGAGCATATATTTAGGGGGAGCAATTCTATATGCTAAAATCGAAAATTATCCTAAGTCATCACTCTCTCACACACACAAGTATGTTTCTTCATGCTTATATATTAATGCTCTGATTTATCATTAATGGATTTGTTATTATCAAAAGGGGGAGTTTGTTGGAACATGGTCTTCCGCATCTCCTAGGTTTAAGAATAACAAATCCTATGTGTATTTGATCTTGTGTGTTTAAGTGTGCAGGATAACAAAGTCCACATGACTCAAGGATTACATAAGAAGGTTGCCTCCAAAGTTGAGCCATCAAATCCAAACCTCCCACTAGCGCTGGCGGTAGTACTAGCGCAGGCGCTAGCTGTCGCTCGACGAACTGTTAGCGGCGCTCGACGAAATGCTCATAACGGCGCTCGACGAAAATTCACTCGATGAACTCTTTGCTCCATTCGACGATATTTCGATCGACGAAAATGATTGCTTAAGCGCAATTGCCGGAAGAACTTATAGAAGGAGATAGCGCCAGGCGATATCCGATAGCGCAGGCGATGGCGAGGAGCACAGTAGGCAAGAAAGAATTGTTTCCTCCGATTGAAGATTTTGTCGCGCAGAATATGTCCTAATATGGGATAGCGCCGACGGTAGCACTAGCGCAGGCGCTAGCGCTAAGTCTATAAAAAGGACATCTTGGCTCCGTATTATTCATCCTCTAGAGATCTAGAATTCCAGAGCTTCGTGCCACAGCATAGAGAGGAAGGTTCAGAAAGATACTCCCACAAATCCATGAAGGCTTAAGGAGATCCGTGGAGAAGATTTCAACATGTGTCATCATCGTGATGAAAGACCGCATCGACTACAATCATACTCTGCGTCTTCGTCTACTTCTCCAAGAGATCCACATATAGGGAGTTTTATATTATTGTCTTTTCATTTCATAACTTTTCTGTAATCGTTTAGTGAAATTTGCCTCGTGTTGGTTACTAGGTCTGGGTAGGACTTAGGGCAGAAATTCGTCTCGTGTTGGCGACTAGGTCTCGGGTGTAGGTCTAGGGGGTGCTCGAGGCCATATCCGGGGAAGGGTTGGCTAGAGCGGCTTGAGGCCGTATCCGGGGAAGGATCGACTAAAGCCAACCGGTTCGTGGGGATACAAGTCGGTATAGAAAACAAAAAGAGTCTTTCTATTCGCTTTGATTTCTAGCTTCGATAAGAGATCAAGTTTTGTAATCATGCTTCTCAAGTTAATAAAATAATGTCTTTACTTTTAATTCACTTGATTTGTCTTGATCTTCTCTAGTTTAATAATCAAAGTTTTTTCAAAGTTATTCAAAATATATCTAAAGTTTTTAAAACCCTTATTCACCCCCTCTCTAAGGGCGCCTACCGATCCAACAACATGAACAAATGAAAAATATATATCTAAGCTATAATAATTTTTTTTAAAGACTTAGTAGCCCTCATATAAGACCCATCATCAGTATCTAGGCCATCCAATTTTTACATGAGGGAGAAGGTGAGAGATTAAAAGTTTTTTCTTGTCCTCGATCCTAAGCCTACCCAAATAGATAACCTAGGGAGAGGAGAGATCGGGTTTGAAGGGGTTCCCCAAAATAATTCAGTTAAATCGGAGATGTTTTTCCCGCGATCTTCACCGTCTCGCGGATACAATTCCAACGGGTCTGTTCTCGCGCAATTCCGAGTTCGATTGGTCCACCAAACGAACATCGGAATGCATGTGCGCGCATACACGCAAATCATGCTCCCCCAATCATGGGGGTGTAGGTAACCACCCCCTATCATGGGTGTGCGGTTAACCACACCCCACTAAAAGAAAAACATTGATTAGCAAGGAGCAAAATTCTTTCCTAATAAATTAAATTGCTTGCTAATTTTAATTAGCAAGAAATTTAGAATCAAAGAAATTTCCTAGCTAATATGGCCCTAGCTTATTTTAGCAAGGAATTTTTTTCCTAATTTGCAAGGTGTTTTAGCAAGGGATTTTATCCTTCTTTAAATAGCAAGAAAATTTAGTTTTGTTGCTATTGTTAATATATTTGTATTTATTTATTCTCTTAAATTAAAATTATATTTATATAAAAACAAAAATATAACTTTATTGAGGGCTTGCCAAGAATCAAACAACCAATCTAATGAACACAATATACCTTGCTTGACCAACTCATCTGACTAACTCATTTGATTTAACTGGGCAGTAATATATATATAAATAGGCACACATACATGTATAAAATTATAAACTTTATATAATTTATTGAATTATATAAATATATTAACGTATATATAGAGAGTTATATATATATCTATACTATATTAAAAAGAAATATCATTTTAGGTTCTATGGCAAGGAAAATAAGGAATTCGTGGCAAGGAAAATGAGACAAAATCGTATCACGTCCGTCCATCCATATCTACGATCAAAATGCTAGGCGGATTATAAACACCCGTCTCGGCTAAAACCTAACGTCGGACGACGCGTTCCACCCCATACCAAAACCTCCCCCAACAACAGCCTCTCCACACGGCATCCCTCTCGCCATTTGCGCGAAATCCCTCTAGCCATTTCCACGCCGGGATCCCTCCTCTCAATCAAGCAATATCGTCCCTGATTCATTCACGCACACCGTCTTTGGCATCGCCTTCTCGGATCGGGGCTACCTCTTCTTCAACGCTTCCCATCTTCTCCCATGCGACAGTGATCCCTCTTGCACTAAGGTGAGTTCAGCGATCTATTCCTACTTATGGACCATTCCAGATCTCTAATGTTATTACATTCTTCACTGATTCTCACTCACATTTCAGACGTTCTTTCTCAGATCTATAATGTTCCAGTTTTTATACATTGTAGTTTCAGTTACACTTTTTTATACATTGCAGTTTGTTATCTTTGGTGAGATCGACAAGCAGCAACTCTTCTAAACCAACGGAATCTCTCCTCCATTCGATTTCCCGCAGCAAATAGTTTGCGATGCATACTCTGGAAGATTGTTTCCTGTTTCAGATTTGGAATGATTTCTGAAGGAGGTATTAATCAGGTTTTATTTTTGGGTTTATTCCATTTATAATAAGTGGATCCAGGTCTGATGGTTCATAGAAAATAGTTATTACAAGGAGTCATTTTTCCCTCTTAATATTGGCAGTGTTATTGCAAGGAGTCATTTTTTCCCCTCTTAATATTGCCTGTAAACCCCTTCCCTTGCATCAGAATATGTTTTGGAAGTTACCTCTACTAATACATGTATGATCTTTTCAATAAATTTTCTGTATCCAGTCTAATTCCTTTCTCTTTGTAGAGGTCATATTTAGAACTGCAGTTACCTTTACTAATACATGGATGCTCTTTTCATTAAATTGCGAGGCTGTTTTATTATGGTTTTAGAATGTTCTCTCCCTCCTATTTCACTGTTTGTATTGATGTCCTGAAGGGAATTTTGAAAAAAAAACTTTCAAACAATGGTTGAATTTGACAAATTTATTCCAATAAAACAGTGAAAAAAACATAGCTTTCACCACTGAAATGCGATCAGAAATCAGGCATCATTTATATATTTTTCTTATTTTTTAGGTACTGCAACTCTGCTTCTAATATCCTGTGCAAGTTGGTATCGCATTGATGAGTTTACAACAAGATAGTTTTTTCCGGATCATTCGATTCAATGTATATATTACTTTGTTGCATCTTCCTCAATGAATGCTGCGTCCAATTACAAAATTATATCCTGTGCAAGTTGGTATCGCATTGATAAGTTTACAACAAGATAGTTTCTTTCGGATCATTCGATTCAATGTATATATTACTTTGTTGCATCTTCCTCAATGAATGCTGCATCCAATTACAAAATTATCCTCCACGACGAATGTCGCCCCCACGACGAATATTGCCCCCACAACGAATGTCGCCTTGCATAGGGCCGGAGGCCCGTGCCTGTCACTCGTATATCTATACTATATTAAAAATAAATATCGTTTTAGGCCCATGGCAAGCTAAATAAGACCCCATGACAAAGAAAATGAGACACAAAAACATCACAGCCGCCCATCTACAGCGTTCGGCCTAATATAACTCGCGTTTCGGAATAGCCCTAACCGTGCTGAGCATTTCCACGAATTCCTCTCCACGACATCTCTCCACGCCGCTGCGCCTCGCTCCATCCCTCTCACCATTTCCACGCAAGTCTACGCCTACTCGCCGGAACGCCTCCTCTCCGATCAAGCAACACTCTAAAGTGCGCCGCCGAACCCAGAAGCCCTCTTCGTGCACTGCTTCGCCAAATAAATTACAGAGAAGATCTCTTTGTCGCCTTGAAAGAAGAACCCTCAAAGTCTTCTTCTACGAGATCCTCCACACATATTCAGCTCTGTGAATCCATACTCAAGTATGCTCTGCTCCTCCTTCTTGCTCCCCACTCTCCAAGTTGATCCTTACTTTTCCAGTGTTTGCTTACCATTCCCCCGTCCTCCTTAGCATTTCTCGTGCTAACAATCAAATTTTCCTCTGTACTTGCTCTGGTCTGCATTTTTCCCCATGAAACTGAAAAAACCGCTCACAGGACACCTCCTTCCATTCTTCGCTCAGTATAATATTTTTTTTACCAAATGCTCACAATGTGTTTGATCAAATGCGCAATGTGCACACATCTACTATACTTTCTAGCCATTTTACTAAAGCATTTCTTCCACTCAGGTTGTCGACAGGTTCAATTATTTTATGCATAATATTTATACAAAATGCTGCCATTACTTGCTGACAGTTCTACTTTGACTAGAATACCTAAATTTTGCTTACAAAACATCACTTCCTCTGAAAGTCTCCCATGTACTTCATCATGATTACCTTATGGAATTTTTTTCTCATTGCTATCCGCAGGTTTCATGCTCATATGTTCGTTTCTGCCATCACATCTTCCTGACACTGTGTTTTTGAAAGTCTTTAAGTGCTGCAACTATTGCCGGTAGGTTTACTTAATTTTTTCTTCATAATTTCTTAATTAATTGATGTCATGAGTTACTACAATGTTACTTTGATTAAAATAGCTTAATTAAGCCCTTGATTCCTTCTTTTACCTAGCAAAATGATTAAGAATTTGAGCATCCTCCCTAAATTATACTACACAAGTTTAGTTAAGATATATTATACATATCCACATATGTTATTTTCATGTGAATTCTAGGGCTGATAATGAGTGTTTATTTAAGATTGTCCGAACAAAAAATTGAATTTTGCCTCATAGTGATCTCACTAGAATAGAAATTAGTTAAACATTGTACACTGCATGTTTATTGCTTTAAATCTCCTTCACTGTACGCTGCAGTTGTTTTTCTTTCATTGCGCACAACAAAAAGATAAAAGAGGTGACTCATCTTTAGATTTGTTTCCTTCGTGAATCTTTCTCAGGCCATAAAGAAGGAATGAATGTTCTCAATATTATCGAGTTCTTTTAATTCACTTTGAGATTTATTTATATTTCTTGCTCATTTGTTTTGGTTATACTGAAATTTTTAGATGCATTCTTCGTTTTCATGTTGTCTAGAATAGAGTAAGATGTTGTCATAGATGTTTCAGAATGCTTCACGCCTCAAAATAATTTTATAGAAATCTGTTTTTATATTTTTGTTTTTCTGGTCAAAGATATTGCTGCACCTTTTTTATTTTATTTTTATTTGGGTGCCAATCAAAATAATTTTATGCCTTGGATTCTCCAATATAATATAGTTTTATGCCAATCATTATATTTTGAATGCATGCTATGAAATATTTGATTAAGTGCTCTTCATCATTAATGATTATATTTAGATCTCCTCTGTTGTTTTTAGGTTTTTAGAATTGCAACATCTCCCCCATCTGATTTTAGGCAGTAATGTTTAAGAAAAAAATTATGATACCATTTGAATCATTACTGTTTTTAGTTTTAGTTTTCGTATCGGTTTTAATTCAGTTTTCGTTTCAAGAATTTTAGTGTTCGTTTCAATTTTGTTTCAGATATAATTTTAGTTTTCCTACATTTTACGTTGTCAATATTATCTATTAGAGCTTTGTTCTTTTTTTTTAAGTTTTCCTGATGTACACAAACTATAACCAAGGTGTATGTGTGTTTGTATTAAACCAGAGCCGCTACAGGAACAAATAGGGTAATAAGTCTTATCTAATATGAAGACATTTATTGATTTATGTTGACCCCACTGCGCTTTGTTATACATATATTTATTTCTGTGCTCTTTATTAGACATTAAAAATTGAATTTCTTAGACTTTTATTAAAAAAATTGTTGTGCATTTCTTATATTTCTTATTTCATTTATATAATATTTCATCTTAATCTGGATGCAGATTGTCCGAGGTTGCGCACTGAGTAGTCTCCTACTAGCAAAAAAACATACATTGACATCTTATCCTTAAGGTAATCAATTTCGTCAGAATATAAATTGTGTAAGGGTGCTTCGAGGTATTTGTCAATTAGTAACTAAGCGAAGCATGTTAGTCTCTGTGATAACGGCTTATAGGGTTGCTCCGTAGTATTGGTCGGTAGAGGATCAAGCGGAGCAGATAGATTTACCGTAAAATTTACTCAATTTGCATTTCTTTATTTTCCGTTAATGTGATTCGATGAAGAATGACAACTTGAAATGAAATGGAGTTTTTCTCTACTATGTTTTTCATGTCTATTTCGGACTGAAATGTTATGCTCTCAATTTCTGCAGAGCCCTCGATTTTTATGTCTGAGTTATGTCCTCGGCTTTTGCATTGCACTGCAGTGCAGTGCAGAAATTTGCACCGCATTGCAGAAATCTGCACTGCACTGCAATGCAGAAATATGCACTGCACTGCAATGCAGAAATATGCACTGCTATTAGCAATGCAGAAACCATTTTTAGTTTATTTTCTAATTTCAACCTGTTTCTTCTTCAATAGAATATTATGTCATTATCATTGTCAAAACCACAATCAATATCGCCCAGACGACAAATGACGGCCCTCAAGACAAATGTCCCTCACACGACAATTGTCGCCCACACGACAAATGTCGCCCACACGACAAATGTAGCCCCAACGACAAATGTCGCCCCCACGACAAATGTCGCCCCCCACGACAAATGTCGCCCCACGACGAATGTCGTCTTGCATAGGGCCGGAGGACCGTGCCTGTCACTCGTATATATATATATCTATATATATATCTATATTATATAAACGAAAACTTTCAGGCCCATCTTGAAGCTAAAATACAACCACAAATTTAATCTTAACCGTTAGATCGCGACGATCTGGACTACAAATAGTCAAAAACTGATTTACTTGGACTGCGAATAGCCAAAAGCGGAATTCCTCAACTTCTTCCTACGACAAAAAACCCGATAGCACTGTACACCTAGCTTATCCCCGCTGTTTCACTTTCCCGCCGCCGCCGGAGCCACCGACCCCTGACCGGAGCCCACCGACGAGGTCGCCGGACCCCGGCGAACCTGCCGGGGGGACAGAGCGCTGCCGGAGCACCCCCGGAAGGTTAGCCGGGGGCCGGTGACCTCCGGTTAGGCGGCGGGGGCTCCGACGGGGGCTCCGGCGGCGGGGGAGGCGGAGGGAAGGGAGACAAGCGGCGGACTTTGTTGTTAAATTAGATATAATATAGATATATAATATATATATTATTATAAATTATAATTATAATATATTTATTATACATAATCTTAAAATGCAGAAATTTAAAATATTTAAAAAGTAAAATAAAAAATATTTAATTTTTTAAATTTATTAATCGGGTGCGTGCCGGGTGCGGGCATGGTACTGTCGCGTGGGGCACGGGGGCCCCCCCATGCACTGTCACTCGTGTGTATATATATATACTATATCAAAAAGAAATATGGTTTAAGTTTCAATGACATGCTAAATGAGACACTGGGGAAATATTAACTACTATAATGGAAATATAAACTCATGGCTTCGAAATTAGAATAGTCGTCCAATCGAGGGTTCATAATTCTATTGCCGTCCGATCGAGCTCAATCAAACCACACCCTCTCTTCATATTTTATTAGGTCTCATAAACCTACTACTAGGGTGTCTTACACCTATAAAATTATGACTTTGACCCTACTAGAGTGTCATAAACCTATAAAATTACGATTTCGCCCCTACTAGAGTGTCCTAAAAAATATGTAAAATTATTACGGGCTGCCCGCAATTGAAATTGCCCCGCAAGCCGGCATGCCATATATAATATACCACCTGCAGGCGTCAGACATCCAGCTACCAGCCTGGGCCCTAGCCCACAACACCTCCGGCCCGCTACCAGCAACACTCATATTCACGTGATCACTGCGTGAACAACTTTATATATTTAAAAGTATGAAATAAACTGGCTGTGTGGGACTAATTCAAACCACCGGGTGATAAGTGACAACGCGCATGAACAGTGACATGTGAACACTGCGTGCGTGTGCAGTGCTCATAATCTATAAGAATTCACGCCACTGTTAAATAATTTTGACTTTTTTTTCTTTTTGTTTTTTCTTTTGCTTCTAATCTATAAGAATTCACGTCATTGTTAAAAATGTTGAACGGCTCACGCCATTGTTCATTATTTTGACTTTTTTTTGTTTTTTTGCTTATAATCAATAAGAATTAACATTGGCGTGAGCCAATGTTAATTATTTTAACTTTTTTTTTTCTTTTAAAATAATGGATCGGGCGGAGCCTGCCGGGCGCGGGCCGGGTACTCGCTCGCTTGGCCATAGAGGCGGGCGGGCGGTCATAGCCCGTCGCGGGCTGGCGGAGCCCGTCATCGTCGGGCGGGTACTGTCGCGCGGGGCACGGGAGGCCCCCTTGCACTGTCACTCGTGTGTATATATATATATCCACCATATATGGAAATATGGTAAACAGGAAATATCTCTACCATGGGAGCTATTCGGGACGTCGGATTTCGCTCCTTAAATCAGCAGCCGTCCAATCTTATATAATGGTCAAACAAAAAAAATTCATAGGCCTCCTTAAGCTACAACCTGTGAAGGACAAAAGAGAGAGAGAGAGAGAGAGAGAGAAAGTGAGGAGAGAGTGGCTGTGAGTGCAGTTGGGAGGGGGGGAGAGAGCAGAGAGAGAGAGAGAGAGAGAGAGAGAGAGAGAGATGGAGGAGAGAGATAGATAGAAAGTGAGAGGGCGGCGGGAGAAAGAAAGAGAGAGATTAATTTAAGAGAGGGAGACAGAAAAAATTGAGTTTTTGGAGTATATAAGTAGGGCTGATATCGAGTCGAGTTCGAACGATTTTGGCTCGGCTTGAAATCGAAATTTTCGAGTCGAACTAGGCTCGAAATTGAAATCAATTTTGAGTCGAGTCGGCTCGACTCGAAATTGCTCTATTCCGAGCTGGCTCGAAATCGAATCGATCTAGCTCGAAATCAAATTGAGCTGAATCAAAATCGAATCAAGTTGCCTCAAAATTAAGCAATTTTTCTCTTTATTCATAGTTGACTCGAAATTAAATTGGGAAACTTATAAATTTAGCAAATGAAACACTTAAAACCTTCAATATTTTTATTTAGGTTTAAAATTTACTATTTTTAATTTTAAAATAATAATATATTAATAAATACATACTATTTTTAATCAATTCGAGCCGATTTAAATCATATTTCGAGCGATTCATGACTGGCTCGAAATCGACTCGAAATCAGATTCGAGACAAATTGAATCGACTCAAATTGAGACAATTGTGACCGATTCTGATTTAGCTCAATATTCGAGCAATTTTGAGCGACTTTCGAGTTGAATAATATGCTCAGCCTTATATATACGTATATTTTTTTACAAAATAAATATTGTAATATTGATGTATATTTTTTACGGTCATTTGAAGTACTCATATGTATATGTTGCGGGCGCAGCCCGCCTTGATGCAGACGCAACCCATGCGGAGGAGGGCGAAGCCCGCCCGGATGCGGCTGAAGGCCGCCCGGATGCGGCTGAAGGCCGCCCGACAACATCGCCCGACACGGGTACCGACCCTACGGCCAAAGCACGACAGTACCCGGCCGGTGAGATCGACATCCTTTCCCGCCGAAGACTCATTCCTGCTACAAGGTAAAGGGCGATCCACGGCATTAACTCGGCTCGATACTGTCGGGCGGCCTTCAGACACATCCAAGCGGGATTCGTCCACCTCAGCACGGGCGTGGCGCGACATTATACATATACATACATATGTGGCGCAACATATACATATGAGTACTCGAAATGCCTGTAAAAAATATACATTAATATTACAATATTTATTTTGTAAAAAAAATACGTATATACTTAACAAGATGATTTTTTTCCCTCTCACTTTTGCTCACCGCCACACTCTCTCCCCTCTCTCCTCTCTCTCACTCTCTCTCTCTCCCGTGAAGTTTATTTTTATTTTTTGTATTAAAGATTATTATTTTTATATTAAAGATGTTTCAGATAAAACATGTGAATGATCCAATTGTCGAAAATGAAAGCATGTTAAGAGCATGAAGAATGCTATATTCACTTATATAATAAAGATATATACATGTATATATATCTTTAACTACTATAAAGAAGTACTTTGAAGTGGTTACAAAAAATCTTAACCATTCAAAATGAGACAAACTTTTGATCTCATCCTTACAATGGAGAGAGAGAGAAGAGAGAGGAGGGGAGAGGAAGAGAGAATCTTTATAGCCCTCCTAAACCTACGTGACAGAGAGATAAGAATAGAGATAGGGAGAGATCGAGGTAGAGAGAAATTGATTTTGAAAGTAAAAATGTAAAAAAATTTACAAAATAAAAATAGAAATATTGATTCATATTTTTTACAGTCATTTCAAGTACTTATATGTATATGTTTTGAATAAAAGTCAGTGTTCATATGCGGGCGCAGCCCGCTCGAATGCGGGCACAGCCCGATCATAGGCGGACGCAGCCCGCTCATAGGCTGGCGCAGCCCGCTCGAATGCGGGCGCAACCCGCTCGAATGCGGGCGCAACCCGCTAAGAGCCAGCGAGCACGGGCGAAGCCTGTGCGGAGCCCGCCGTGGGAGGCCCTCCGTGCCCCGCGCGACAGTACCCGAGTGACAATATGTATATATGTATATATGTATACGAGTGACAGTGCACGGGGGCCCCCCGTGCCCCGCGCGACAGTACCCGGCTCGCGGAGGCGGGCTCCGCCCGTGCTCGCTGACTCTTAGCGGGCTGCGCCCGCATTCGAGTGGGCTGCACCAGCCTAAGAGTGGGTTGCGCCCGCCTATGATCGGGCTACGCCCGCATATGAACACTGACTTTTATTCAAAACATCTTTATTATATAAGGGAACTCTTAAAGAGCCATGGTGAATCATTTTTATACCCAAAATACCCTCAAAATAATCTCCCCACTCTCCAAAATCCTGGTTTTCTGGTCATTATACCATCTGCACAACTCCATCATTATGACCTCTGCCAAAAGAATTCTATGCACGTCAACCCCTTGGGAGAGCTCCGCCTGCACGTCAAACCATCCTCGATTTTTGCCCGCCGAAAGCAGCAGCTCCTGAAACCCTCCTCGAGAGAGCCACCGCCGAAAGCAGCAGCTATACCTTTCGAGAGGGAAGCCTCCTGCACGTCTCCTCGACAAGGCATCCTGGATCAACTTCCTCGACAAAGACCCCTCCTCCAGAGCTCCTCCTCCGCCCTTTCTAGCTGTTGCAGCTGCGATTCCGGCCCGTCGATTTCAGGTGCTTGAGGTGTTCTCGCAGAGCTTCCTTCTCTTCTATTCCAGGTTTCAGTCAAACCTTCTCTTCCATTCCAGGTTTTAGGGCACCTCTGGTCTCAGTCCACGTTTCCTTCTACAACAACCGGCCATTCTTACCCCCGTCCAGCGTTTTGGGCCCGACGACTTCTTCCCCTCCGTCCAGCGTCCACGTGTCCCCAAACCACATGCAGCCGGAAGTGAAAGCCGGAACTGAAAGGGCTTCTTCCCTCCCGCCTACCAAGGTTAGTAACCCATCTCCCCATCTACAGTTTTCCATTCTCTGCAGGTATTTCTCAAACTCATCACCTAAAAAATTGTTAGCCACCAAGATCTACCCGCCTCCTCTGTTTGTTTACAGATCTCCTAAACCCATGATCGAGTCGGCCACCGTTCCCGAGGCTGCACCTTCATACTTTTGTTTACGGCGACCTCCTCCGGCTACTAAGGTTAGAAAATGATCTTCCCATTTACAGTTTACCAATTTACGTTTTCAGGAACAGATCATCGCAGATGACAGGAACAATCATCGCAGACGACAGGGTCTACACCCAACTGATCCTTTCTCCTGCAGGTATCTATCTCAAAATCCACCTCTCTTAAGTAGGGCATAATGTCGTATACTCTTCCTACTCTACCATCATTTCAGCATACTCCCGAACATCTCCCAGGTATGAAATTGATTTTTTCAACCTCTGGTTCTAGCAGACATTTCAATTGCATAATTTCATGACTTTAATTACCGACATAATTTTTCATTTCACCTTTTTCATTTTTCTTCTTGCAGGAGGTGACCCCTTCTTCACTCATAATTTGATCTCTGCTTTCAATTTCTGAAACAAATATTGATTACTTTAAACGCATAGTATGAACAAAATTTTTTCTTTATTGTTCGGATGTTGAACTATTGTTCAACATTGATACGCTCTTTGTGAGATGTTTTATGAAAATGAGTTAGAAAATTATATGAATTGTGTTAAAAATAATTTAGGTTGGATACCCGAGCTTTAATATAGTATTAGAATAGATTGTCTTATTTTTGTTTTATTATTGTTCCATTATAATGCTTCAATTTGTGTGATTTAGGCAGTATATTACTCCTGTAAAATGGAACATGCAAATAGAATGAATACAAATGGATATTATTTGTAGAGAGACGTAGAATAAAGCACACAAAACAAACAAATCACACAAATAAAAACCTTAGCATCTGCTTATTAATATATTATTGTTGTTTTGTTATCCATGCTTTGCAGACAATGAATTTCTTTGCGGCTCCTCTATTACTGCCAATGTCTGAGGAGAATGCAGTTTGGTATGTTTTTGTATTTTCATCTCTTGGGTTGAATATAGGATGCTTAGGTTTGTTTATAGGAATTTCTATAGAAATTGATTTTGTTTCATGATGTTCAGTTAGTTGTTCTCATAAAAAAAATTCTTTGCTACATTGTTATCATTATGCATAAACTGTATTTCTGTTAATAAAGAATTACTCAAATTTCTCATTAACTGAGTTAGAATTTTTTTTATATTGTTGTAAGATTTGATTTAATATGGTGTTCAAATAGAATTACTCAAATTTCTCACTCTGTATGATACAATCTCTGGCATATACTTCTTATTTTGAGGCTGCAAAATAATTTATTATTGTGCCTCTAATTACTCTATAATGTTTAGAGTTGTTAATTTTATGAAGAAGAATCATGTGTTGTTTGATGGCTAATGATTAGAAATACATAATGTTATTAATGCCTCTAATTACTCTATAATTTGTGCATGTATATCAATGCATGAGGCCCGAACAGGACCCATTACATGCACAACTATAAAGCTGGGTGCCACCCAACTTTATAGTTTGCGGCTGCCCAACTTTAGAAGGGTTGACCTGTAAGTGCATTATTCCTTTTATTCACAGCTTTCTTCTGTTATTGCTTTTACTCGGTGTGCCTCTGCTCCGCCTAAATCAAGGTATTTAACATCCTTTGTATTTCCATTTTCTGTCTCTATTAGCTCTACTATTTTTTTTTCATTCCTATATCTACTGTGAAAGCCACCGTTAGATCAATCTTGGGGAGAAGTTCTATATAGCTCATTGTTGTGCTGTTTGTAGAGTTATCCTACTCACAATTCTCAGCAAGCATTTCATTGCATTTCAATAATCCCTTCTCACAATGCTTTCAATCCTCTCTTTCTCTTCCTCCTAGCAGGACCAACAAAGTCAAGGTGCTTGAGGGAGGTTACATCCAGCTATTACTCAAAATTAGAAAAATAAAATAAAAGAGAATGAAGAAGAGATCTCTTTGAGGAGCAGCCATCATCTGGTATACATTAGATATATTGATTTTATTTTTTGTGATGTTTAGTTCATTCATATTACTAGCATGTATGCATTTTTATAAGGTTTGGGTTTATTGCTAGCTTGCAGTTTTATTGTGCATTGAACATTGTAAGCATGTATGCATTTTCTATGAATGCATTAAATATTTTGTAGATGCTCTTTGTTTGTGGATTTCTGTTCTGCAAGAAATTAACAGTAATAGGTGAACAAAACTGCATTTAGATTACTGCAGAAACAGAGGCTGCAGTTTCTTGCAAACTACACTATAGTTTGTAGTTTATTACTCCAACTAAACCAGGTTGGCAATATCAATCTGTTCATTCTTTCTTTCAGGTAGCTCAGTGTTGCATATATCTAAATAAATTATTTCATATATCAATTACTACAAATGAATCCATTGTGCATGCATAATATGATTCAATTTATTTGAAAAGTAGCAGACTGTATTTCCATCACATAAAACACACACCACTCTCAAATTTAAAACATAACCTTTGTTCAATTTAATAATTAGTTTCTTCCAGGCAAATTTGGACATTAGTCAAGAACTTCAGAAACCATGCTTTCATGCTTGAGGGAGTGGGTTTTCACCCTAATTTCTCTTTATGACAGTAGATTGTGAACACTACCATGATGTATATTGATCGGACTTTGGATGGAATGAAGGCCATTCTTCAAATTACCTGCACTCAATTTCTTCCAGGTCAATTTGGACATTAGGCAAGGACTTCAGAAACCATGCCGGACTCTGCCTAGGCAACTTCTCCAGTCTTGCGTCTCGCATATTTTTTCTTAAGCTCATTTCAATCATTGAAGAACGCCATTTAGGTTAGCGGTTTATGCCCACCACGACATATGTCGCCCCCCACGATTCACCCCCAAGACAAATGTCCCCCCTCCCCCAAGACATATGTCGCCCACCACGGCATATGTCGCCCACAGCGACATATGTTGCCCACCACGACATATGTCTCTCACCACGACATATGTCGCCAACCACGACAAATGTCGCCGCCCCGACCCATGTCCCCACCCCCCCCCCCCCCCCCCCCCCCCCCCCCCCCCCCCCCCCCCCCCCCCCCCCCCCCCCCAACCAATGCCGCCCCGACGACCAATGCCACCTTGATGACTAATGCCACACCGACGACCAATGCCGCCCCCACGACCAATGCCGCCCCCACGACCAATGCCGCCCCCACAACCAATGCCGCCCCGATGACCAATGCTGCCCCCACGACCAATGTTGCCCCAACGACCATTGTCACCCTCACGCCTAATGTCACCCCGAAGACCAATTCCGCCCCCACGACCAATGTCGCCCCCGACCAATCTAGGCCCCTCGGCCAATGTCATCCCCCCGGCCCCGACGACCGATGTTTCCCCAACGAGCGATGTCGTTTCCACGACTGATGTCCTCCCCATGAGCGATGTCGCCCCCACGACCGATGTCACCCCCATGACCCATGTCGCCCCCACTACCAATGTCACCCCCACAACCAATGTCGCCCCCACGACCAATGTCGCCCCCACGACCAATGTCTCCCCCATAACCAAAGTCGCCTCCCCCGCACGGGGTCCCCCGTGCATGACTGCTCGTATACATATAAGTACTTGAAATGACCGTAAAAAAATTTGAATCAATATTTCTATTTTTATTTTGTAATTTTTTTTTACATTTTTACTTACAAAATCAATTTCTCTCTGCCTCTATCTCTCCTTATCTCTATTCTTATCCCTCTCTAATGTAGGTTTAGGAGGGCTATAAAGATTCTCTCTTCCTCTCTCCTCCTCTCTCTTCTCTCTCTCTCCATTGTAAGGATGAGATCAAAAGTTTGTCTCATTTTGAATGGTTAAGATTTTTTGTAACCACTCCAAAGTACTTCTTTATAGTAGTTAAAGATATACATACGAGTGACAGTGCACGGGGCCCTCCCGTGCAGGTGCGACATTCGTCGTGGGCGGCGACATTCGTCGAGGGCGGCGACATTCGGCGTGGGCGGCGACAATGGGCGTGGGCGGCGACAATCGGCGTGGGCGGCGACATTCGTCGTGGGCGGCGACATTCGTCGTGGGCGGCGACATTCGTCGTTCTTGGCAATATTCGTCTTGGGCGGCGACATTCGTCGTGCTTGGCGACATTTGTCGTAGGCGGCGACATTTTTCAATTTATTACGTAGCCCTATATTGGTAGTATGTACTTGTAAATTATGTACATAAAATTTATTAACAGGACTTTCTTAGTATGCACCTGTAAAGTATATAAAGAAAATTTCTTTGTTCCGCTTGACTTTCTACCGGCCAATACTCGGAGCAGCCCTATAAGCAATCATCACATATACAATTGTGTTTTGCTTAGTCACTAATTGACTAATACCTCAAAACACACTTATATAACAGAAATGTAAAAATAAACAAAAATCATGCATGTACCTGTAAAATATATAAAGAAAATCTATCTACTCCGCTTGACCATCTACCGGCCAATACACCGGGGAGCCTTATATGCATGCAATACAGAGGCTAATGTGATTTGCTTAGCCACTAATTGACTAATACCTCAAAGCACACCTAAAAATAACAATGTAAAAGCAAGTATAATTGGAATTAGTACCCGAGTTCATGTATAGTACGTGAAAATTATTTGTCAAATTTTTTTATCATTTTTTCTACATAGCTTCTCTCTGATTGTATTAAATTTCATAGCTTCTCTTTGATCTTGCAAGTTCACGGAAGATGAAATTCCATTGCAGGCGTAGGCAATTGATTATCATTTGGAAACAACCAACGAAAGTAAAAGCTGTTACAGTGAAAAGAGAGTGTATAAATAAACTTTCTCAATTAGGAGTATATATAATGTAAATTGAAATCTGCTAATATAATCCATTTCAGAAATTGTTTCACAGATTAGAACTATATGATTTATAGATCAAAGCACATTACTTAGAACTTATTATATGAACATCGTCACAAACAAAAGAGTTAATGAATCAAAGTCATGCAATTTAAAACTGGAGCAAACCTAGTGATGCAAAAAATTGCAAATATAAATAGAAAAAATAGCAAAAAATGTAATAATATGTTAAGATCTGCACAAAAGAAATTATAAATCAACAATCCAACGGTTACAAAGCTTGCATGTGAATTGCATAGTGAAGTGACATACCTAATGAGAAGCTTTGATTTCCTTCCATATAAATCAAAATGTTGCCAAGGTGAGGATCTTAGAAAGCCTGAACATAATTTATAGTCTTCAACTCAAATGACATAAGATATCCAAGACTCATAACTATCAACATTGATCGCACGAACTCATTAGAGATCTGTATTACTATAGCTAATTATTTTATTAGCCCCCAAATGAGAATGTAATTAACATCTATAAACCACACGTAGATGTATATGTAGGGGTTCAGCCCCTAAAGGTGATTGACGTGCAGAAATTCATTGAAATTGTGGTTCAGCAAAATAGGTTGCAACTCCTAAAAAGACAGGTTGCAACTCTTTTTCTGCTGTCTTTGGCGTAGTGCAAATAGACTGAATTTTTTTGGTCCGGTTCAAGCTGAAACGGTTTTGGCGTGAACTGTTTTTAGGGCAGCAGTTTCTCCATTGATGTTAGCCGACTCTCTTGCAGCCCTCCCTCTCTCTCTCGTTTGCAGTACAGCCCCCCCTTCTCTTTTCTCTCGTTCTTGGAGAGCCGTCGTCGGGGTGCGTGGAGGAGGGGCTGCCGGTGTTGTGTCGCCGCCGCCGGTGCGTGGAGAGGGCTGTTGCTACCGCTGCTTTGGTAAGGGAGTTCTCGCCGCCGTTGGTTTGGAGGGGGTTGTCATCGCCGCTGTTTTGGAGGCTTGTCGCCGCCGCTGTGTTGTTGCAAGGAGGAGGTGATTCCTCTGTGCTGTTCGGAGGAGGTGATTCCTCTGTGCTGTTCGGAGGAGTTTTCTCTACCGTTTCAAAGGCCTCTTCGTCTACGGTTCAAGGTGTTCTCTTTCTTGTCTTCGTTTGCTATTTTTCTTGAAGAGAGAGTAGAGTTTTGTCCTGTTGAAGAGAAGTTGTTCGTTTATTTTTGTGGTAGAGGAGTGGATTTGTGTGTCAAATCCGGTGGGCGTTCTAGGTTTTGGCAAACCTAGATTTTACTGTAATCCTTATTTATTATAGTGGATTTTTTGTTGTGCCGTGCCCCGTGGTTTTTGACCTTCAAGTGGTGAAGGTTTTCCACGTAAATCTCTTGTGTTTGATTTGTTGGTTGTTCTTTCTTATTGTTGCAGGCTCTATTGATCAGTGGGAGACGCCGTTATCTGGGACTTTCATTCCCTACAAGTGGTATCAGAGATAGGTTCTTTGGCTTGTCGTTTTTATTTCTCGATTTCTAACTCGGTGCGGTAGGTGACGACCATTGGTCCGCTCCCTATCCTCTTTTGTTAATCCCTTGAAATAAATCGACATGTGGATCGTGTTAGAGCTATTTTTTGTTTGAGAAAACAATGGAACAGAATACAAGGATGGTCAGTATGAATGACAAGAATTGGAGCATCTGGAAGCCTCAGATGAATGATCTTTTATATTGTAAAGATCTCCATGCTCCGCTGACAGGGAGACTGGCTTCAGTTAAGGATGATGAAGAGTGGAAGAGGATGGATCAGAAGGCAGTAGGGTTCATTATGTAGTGGCTTGATGACTCTATTTTTCATCATGTTTCCACGGAGTCCTCGACTCAAGCCCTATGGAAAAAGCTTGAAGCTTTGTATGAGCGGAAGACTGTAGGTAACAAAGCATTTATGATTAGGAACCTTGTTAATTTGAAGTACCGGGAAGGTTCGCAGATGACTGAGCACCTGAACCTTGCCCAAAGTATTATCAATCAATTGGAGTCCATGAAGATTACCTTGGGAGATGAACTCCAAGCTCTGATGGTCCTTAGTTCCTTACCAAAGAGTTGGGAGACTCTAGTAGTGTCGTTGAGCAACTCAACACCTGATGGCGTGGTAACCATGGAGATGGTGTCTAGTTGTCTCCTAAACGAAGAGTTGAGAAGGAAGGATTCTGGAACTTCCAATTCAGGTGTTTTCCTCATGGAAGGAAGAGGCAGGTCTGTGAAGAAGGATGTGAAGAACAGAGGCACTTCCAGGAGCAAGTCTAGGGGCAAGTCCAAGAAGGACATCGAGTGCTACTATTGTAAGAAGAAGGGTCATTTCAAGAAGGATTGTTTCCAAATGAAAAGAGACCTGAAGGGAAAGACCAAGGAGGTAGGAGAATCCAGTGGTGATGCGACGACATCGATTGTGGAGGCTGAGCCGTTATGCTTGCAGTGCAGTGAGTCGTCTTGCCAGGAATGCGTTGACACAGACTGGATCATGGACGAAGGTGCATCTTATCATTGCACTCCTCACAGGGATTACTTCTACACCTACTCTGCGGGAGACCTTGGTGTGATCCGGATGGCAAATTCCGATGAATCGTTGATTATTGGCAGTGGTGATGTCCACTTGGAGACTGAGTTTGGGAAGATTGTTCTCAAGGGCGTCAGGCACATTCCTGACTTGAGAATGAATCTGATTTCCGTTGGTAGACTTGATGACGGTGGTTTCACAAGCATTGAAGGTGGAGGTACCTGGAGGTTGCTGAAGGACTCTTTGGTGGTAGCCAGAGGAAGGAAGTGCTGTGGCCTTTATCGCACTAATGCCAAGATCTGTGGTCCAATTGTGAATGCTGCTGAGGGCGACTCTATGGAGTTATGACATCGCAGGCTTGGGCATATCAGTGAGAAGAGCTTGAAGATCTTGGTGAAGAACAAGGTTCTTTCGGAGCTATCAAGAGTGATTCCCAACACGTGTGTGCACTGCTTGGCCAGTAAGCAGAAACGTGTTTCCTTTGCTGATTCTGAACCAAATAGGAAGGCGGAGTTACTATATTTGATACACACTGATGTGTGTGGTCCTATTGAGCCCAAGTCTGTGGGCGGAGCCGCCTACTTTATCACGTTCATTGACGATCATTCCAGGAAAGTCTGGGCATACTCTGTGAAGCAGAAGAGTGATGTTCTAGCAAAGTTTGAAGAATTCAGAGCGAAGGTGGAGAAGATGACCGGTAAAGAAATAAAGCGTGTTCGATCTGACAACGGGGGAGAGTACACTGGTGCCTTCGATGCTTACTGCAGAGAGCATGACATAGTACATGAAAGGACAATCCCGAGGACGCCGCAACAGAATGGGTTGGCAGAGAGGATGAACAGGACGATTATTGAGAAGATCAGATGCATGATTTCTCAAGCTGGCATTGGTAAGCAGTTTTGGGCTGAGGCTGTGCAAACTGCTGTACATCTGATAAATCTGTCTCCTTCGGCACCTCTGAATGGTGATATTCCAGAGCGTGTTTAGTCCGGGAAGGAAGTGTCGTACGGACATGTGCGGGTGTTTGGGTGCAAAGTTCACGTTCATGTCCCCAAGGAAGAGAGATCGAAGCTTGATGAGAAGTCTCGGGAGTGCATCTTGTTGGGATTTCCCCATGAGGAGTTTGGATATAGACTCTGGGATCCTGTGAACAAGAAAATGATCACAAGCAGAGATGTGATCTTTGTTGAAGATCAAGTGGTTGGTGAGCAGAATGCTGCGGAGTCACAGGTTCCACAGTTTTCACCTGCAGAGGAGAGACTCTATGTTGATGATGGGCCAGTAGAGACTGCTGCTGATGATGGGCATTCTGTGGAGGAAGTTGGTGAGCTTATTCCTGATGAGGAGATGATTCCGGATGTAGGGGAGCTCTGCCAGTTGATGTGCCACCTGTGGTGGAGGTTCCTCCTGTCAGATCTGAGAGAGTCAGAAGGCCCAATATCAGGTATTCTCCTCCTGAGTATATTTTGCTTACAGATAGTGGAGAGTCTGAGTCCTCTGAGGAGGCTCAGAATGCTGAAGATCGTGAGGCTTGGACAACTGCTATGGAAGAGGAGTTGTACTCCCTTCAGAAGAACGAGACGTATGATTTAGTCCCATTGCCTAAAGGGAAGAGAGCTTTGAAGAACAAGTGGGTCTTCAAGCTGAAGTTGGATGAAAATCTCTCTCAGCCGAGGTACAAGGCGAGACTTGTAGTGAAAGGTTTCAGTCAGAAACAAGGTATCTATTTCGATGAGATATTTTCCCCAGTGGTGAAAATGTCCTCTATCAGACTGGTGTTGGGTATGGCTGCCTCCATGGATCTTGAAGTCGAGTAGATGGACGTCAAGACGACATTTCTGCATGGTGATTTGGAGGAAGAGCTATACATGGAGCAGCCCGAAGGCTTTGTGGCTAAGGGGAAGCATCATCTGGTCTGCCGACTCAAGAAGAGCCTTTATGGGTTGAAACAGGCACTAGGCCAGATATTTTCCCCAGGGTTGAAACAAGCATCATCAGACTTTCTAGTTCTCAAAGCCCTTCATCTGAGAAGGAGGTGGAAGAGATGAGTCATATTCCTTATGCATCTGCAGTGGGGAGCCTGATGTATGCTATGGTCTGCACTAGGCCAGACATAGCTCATGTTGTGGGGTCTGTGAGCCGTTACTTGGCAGACCCAGGGAAAGTTCACTGGAGTGCTGTGAAATGGATATTCCGTTATCTCCGAGGTACCTCAGACCTTTGTTTAAAGTTTGGTGGAGGTCCACCAGAACTTATCGGGTACTCGGATTCGGACATGTCAGGAGATGTTGACACGAGGAGATCCACTTCTGGATTCGTGGTCACTTTTGGAGGGGGGGCATTGTCATGGCAGTCAAGGCTTCAGAAGTGCGTGACATTGTCGACAACGGAGACTGAATATATTGCGTTGACTGAGGCGTCAAAGGAGCTTATTTGGATGAAGAAGTTCATGCTTGAGCTTGATCTCCGACAGGACGTGTACACAGTATTTTATGACAGTCAGAGTGCTATATTCTTGGTCAAGAATCCCGCCTTTCACTCCAGGACGAAGCACATCGACATGAAGTATCACTGGATTCAGGATGCAGTTGAGAAGAAGCTGTTGGTGGTGGAGAAGATCCACACAGATGAAAACCCTTCGGATATGATGACAAAAGTCGTCCCAAGGGAAAAGCATGATCATTGCCGGCAGTTGATCGGCATGATGTCCACTTGAAGGAGTCAAGGTGGAAAACTCCCCTTTATGGTCTGAAGGGGGAGTTTGTTGGGGTTCAGCCCCTAAAGGTGATTGGCGTGCAGAAATTCCTTGAAATTGTGGTTCAGCAAAATATGTTGCAACTCCTAAAAAGACAGGGTGCAACTCTTTTTCTGCTGTCTTTGGCGTAGTGCAAATAGGCTGAATTTTTTTTTGGTCCGGTTCAAGCTGAACCGGTTTTGGCGTGAACTGTTTTTAGGGCAGCAGTTTCTCCATTGATGTTAGCCGACTCTCTTGCAGCCCTCCCTCTCTCATTCGATCGCTCTCCCTCTCTCTCTCTCGTTTGGAGTACAGCCGCCCCCCATTCTCTTTTCTCTCGTTCTTGGAGAGCCGCCGTCGGGGTGCGTGGAGGAGGGGCTGCCGGTGCTGTGTCGCCGCCGCCGGTGCGTGGAGAGGGCTGCTGCTACCGCTGCTTTGGTAAGGGAGTTCTCGCCGCCGTTGGTTTGGAGAGGGTTGTCGCCGCCGCTGTTTTGGAGGCTTGTCGTCGCCGCTGTGTTGTCGCAAGGAGGAGGTGATTCCTCTGTGTTGTTCGAAGGAGTTTTCTCTATCGTTTCAAAGGCCTCTTCGTCAACGGTTCAAGGTGTTCTCTTTCTTATCTTCGTTTGCTATTTTGCTTGAAGAGAGAGTAGAGTTTTGTCCTGTTGAAGAGAAGTTGTTCGTTTATCTTTGTGGTAGAGAGGAGTGGATTTGTGTGTCAAATCTGGTGGGCGTTCTAGGTTTGGGCAAACCTAGATTTTTCTATAATCCTTATTTATTATAGTGGATTTTTTGTTGTGCCGTGCCCCGTGGTTTTTGACCTTCAAGTGGTGAAGGTTTTCCACGTAAATCTCTTGTGTTTGGTTTTGTTGGTTGTTCTTTCTTATTGTTGCAGGCTCTATTGATCGGTGGGAGATGCCGTTATCTGCGGCTTTCATTCCCTACAGTATATAAAGATTAAAAGGAACCCTAGAAGGATTTTGAAGAGATGGAGAAGGATAGCTTCATGATTCTGGGGGTTACTTAGAAAACCCTAGAAGGATTAGCAGCCAGGAGTTAAATATTGGGATTAGACTGCCTAATAAATGGATCTAGTTCGGTGTTGGTGCCAAAAATGGTACCTCCAAAATTCACACTAACGGGGACGGGAGAAAACTGCGAAGTGCAGGTTACTAAGACAGAAGATGCTGGAAAAAAGAGAAGGCAATCGTAAAATGGCGATCACGAAAAAATGAGACCGCTTACACAGGTTGTAAGCTGGAGCCTCCGAATCAAGTCCACTTTCTGGGTACCCCTACCCCTCTATTTATAGACGAGGGGGCTGCCCAAACGGGCAGAACTAAGAACTACGGGCTGCCCGGGGTACAGGAGAGCCGGGGCAGAGATGAGGGGTGCAAATAGCAAAAAAGGAAGAGAAGGAGGAGACCGCACAGGCTGTCGATCTCGCACTGCTTAGGACTTGGAAAACTGCGGCTGAGAAGAGACTTGGCGGTCTGCGCGATCACCATATGTTGAGACCGCTCAGACCAAAAAAGCTTTGGCCTGCAAGAAGAGGTCGCGGGCTTTCTGGGCAAACATAATCCCCGCACATTTTTAAGTTGCTCCAAAAACTTCGAAAATGTAAGCTTTGACCGCTGAGACCGCGACCGTCATAAATGCAGCTTGGTCTATAAATACTGGCTGAGATCTTCAGATTTCAAGACATTGAGAAATACCAAGTTCCAAGCGGTCTCTGAAAATTAGGTAGGCGCGGTCTCTTACGGAGATGACTATTCTTGATTTTATAAAAGCTCTTCCGCCAAAAGCAAACTCTCCTGGGAAGAAGGAGGACGTTAGTTCAAGAAGAGGAAAAAAGATGCAGAAAATATTAACGAAAGCGAGCGCTTCAAAGGAGACCGCCCGATCTCCCAAAAAGAAATCTGAACTAGAAAGTTCAGCTGCGCCGGTCTCTGTTGTTTCTGAACCTTCCAACACCTCTTCAGATCCTGTATTGAAAATGTCTGACTTTTCTATCTATTTTAATTGTCAGAAATCCCTGGAGGTATTGGATCAAAAGACTTCTCAGCCCCCTAAGATCGCCTCAACTGAGACCATTCTGGCTGGGCTACACCAGAAAAAGGCCGAGGCCGAAATTATTCGACAAAAGATCGCCGAACTGGAGGCCGCTACGAAAAATAAGAAAAGGAAAAATTTAAGTCCAACCAGTTTGATTTATAAGAGAAAAAGAAATGGAGATGGACAGGATGTGACCGCCCCTGAGACGATCACACTTCTTGATGACGCTGATTCAGAGGATTCCGCTGCGGTTCAAAAGGTGAATACCGGAAGCGGTCTCCTTCTTCATCCTGCGGTCTCACCTTCATTAGGGGAAGATGATTTCGAATTAATCGCTTATCTTGATGAAGTTTCTTCTAACAATTCCTCTTTTTCATCGATGCAGGTGCTAGATCCCCTTGAGGCTTCATCTCTTCGAAACGCTGCTGTTGATATGGAGATCGCAGCCAGGGAGAAGGAGACCGCTGATGCGGCGGTCAAGACGATGGAAGAGGAAGAGAGAAAGAAAAAAGAGAGGGAGGAGAAGAAAAAGGAGGAGGTGAACAAGATCGCTGAGGAGAAGAAGAAGAAGAAAGAGGAAGAGAAGAAGAAGGAAGAAGAGGAGAAGAAGAGGAAAGAAGAGGAGAAGAAGAAGGAAGAAGAGGAAAAGAAGAGGAAAGAAGAAGAGAAGGAGAAAAAGGAAGAAGAGGAGAGGAGGAAGAAGGAAGAAGAGGATAAGAAGAAAAAGGCGGCCAAGATCGCTGAGGAGAAGAAAAAAAAGAAAGAGGAGGAAAAGAAGAAGAAAGAAGAGGAGGAGAAGAAACAAAAAGAAGAGGCGGCCAGGACCGCCGAGGAGAGGAAACAGGCTCTTCTTGACGAAGAGGAGAAAAGGCAGGCGGTCTCACAGACTGCGGAAAAGAGGGCTGCTGAGGAAGAAACCGCCAGGAAGCTTCAGATCGCCACGGAAAAATTTACACTTTCTAGCGGTCTCCCAGATGACTCTTCTCGAGGAGACCTGGACAAGGCTACAACAGATCACGCGACGGCGATCTCAGTTTTGCGAGCTCGTAAGTATAAAATGATTCCTCAGCCGGTCGAGTTCCTTTTATTTCCTATGGTTCGCTCTGCTTCTCCTGAAAGAAAACATGAGATCGTTTTTATTGAAACCGATGATACCCTCTTAAGTAATGAAGAATTAAAAAGGAGAAGAAAAGAAGGAGAAAAATCGCAGAAAAGAGATTTAGAAAGAATGGATCTGGAGCGCTTAAGGGGATCAGATCGCCTTTCTCTGACCGCAGATCCCGCGGTCACTAAAGATACCAGGAGAGCTTTAAGTGACTGCGGTCTTAACTTCTTTCCAAGTACTCTTTTTGTTCATCTAAAAAACTCATTTGATTGTATGCTCGTGACTGAAATAATCTATCTCTTGTGACCGCAGATAATAAAAATGTTGAGATCGAGGAGGGAGAACTTCCTCAGCATATCGAGATCTCCCCTCAGTTGACCAACATCCTCAACCCTATGTTCGAGGATGTTCGTTCTATGCTGATGAGGGAGCGGACTCAGAACGATCAGATCCGTAATCTTGAAGAAAAATTGCGTTGTAATGAGAAGCGGATTCGCGAAGAATGCGATCTGAGGGTTGCAGAGATCGCTCGAGCTCTCAAGAAAGCTGAAAAGGAGGCTGAATACTATAAGGGGAAGGCTGCGGCGCTGTCTGCGGAGAATGAGAGGCTGAGGGGCGGTCACGGAAAAATGCTGATGCGACCGGGCACCTCCAGCGATCATCCAGCGGAGAGACCGCAGCCTGAAATTGTGCTGATTCCCATGGAGCAGGTGGACAAGGAAATGCCGAAAATTCACCGGTCTGCGATGCTGGCTAATCACAGCTTGGTGTCAGTTATGGCCGCAGTGAATGACATGCAAGATGTCGCAGCTCATGTAGGAAGAAACAGGCCTTCTAGGAGATGATCATTTGTTTGAGACCGAGCGGTCTCTGAATTTTAAACATTTTGCCTTGTAATATTTTTACTATTAATGTTCAATCTATTTTCTGTTATTTTTGTGATTTCTTCCGATTTTTGTGCTTTGTGCGATCTTGATTGTTATAATCTGCGATCTCTTTTATGTCTGGATTGTGTGTTGCTGGTATTTTTATTCATCTGTATTCTATTTATTGGGACCGCAGATTAGCTATATAATCTAGCCCAGGTCGAGCGGTCTGGAGATTTTTGCTGGGCGGTCTGCCAAAAGTAATGATTACGAAATTATCCTTCGATCGCTATAAATAGTTGCCTTCATAACCTTCACTTTATGTTCTCTTGAATGCACGATAAATACCGATCTCAGCGACATCTCAAAATGGTGTCCGCTCGTGCTTCTTCTGCGATCACCTTCTTGGCGGCTAATCAAAAACAGGGACGTCTGTCGAAAGATGAGTTTATATCTTTTATAAAGAAGTATATGATCCAAAACCAGATTGTCGTGAGACCGCCGACCGAACAGGAAAAGCTGAATTTCGGAGAGGAAAATAAATATGTTATTCCTATCGATCACTTTGATCATGGGTTGAGAATTCCCCTTCCTTGGGAATGGATGGAAATTTTGGAATATTACGGTTTCGTGCTCGCCCAGCTGCCCCCGAACTCAGTCGGTCTGGTCAATGTATTCATCAATTACTTGAGATCGGAGAGGATAAGGTTTTCGATGAACCTGTTCCGTGGAACCTTTACTGCGAAGGTTCTGAAAGAAGGCCAGAAGAAAGAAGAATTCAAGGGACTGATGTACTTCTCTGCGGAAGGAGTAAAGATCTTAAACCTTCCCAACAAGATCTCTTTTTGGACAGAAAGATTTCTTGTCTTCGAGGGCGACCTCGGCGGTCTCAAGAGTTCGCCGTCTCCACGACCTGACAGTACCTTCAAAAAGATAAAGGTGCTTGCTGCTGAGGAGATAAAAATTTTAGCCTTCTTGGCGGGCAAGAGGCTTGACCTTGTTCACTACCTGGCGATCTGGGATGAGATCGCTGAGGTTACTCCTGATGAAAGTAAGCCCTTCCTGCGGTCTCTCCCGCGATCTCTTTTTGTTCATTTTTCATATCCTTTCTCTTAACGTTTTTCTTACCTCAACGACCTTTAAGGTCCCTGAAAGAGATCCAATCTCTCCAGCAGCTGAAGTACTTACTCAAAGGGAGAGAAGGCTGAAGCGGGAGGCTGATGCGTTCGGGACCGCTGCTGAGACCGCAGATCAAGACTTCCCCCTGCATGGTTTCTTAAAGAATATGAAGGATATTAAAGGAAAACCCTTACTCAAATGGGCCGCAAAAGGGAAGTCTCTAAAAGTTTCCACTGATCTTCCCTCGTGGAGCGGAAAGGTGACCCGCCACGCTTATGCGGTCACCTCTGCATTGTATGGGAGAAAGAACGCGGTAGAGGCTTATAATCTCGAGACCGAGGATCTCCCCGATCTTTGTGCTCAGGTGACCGCTAGGAGCACGATTCTAAATCATCATATGGGGCGGTCTCTTCGTAGCGCCTTAAATGAGATTACTGCCCTGCGTGAAGCTCAAAAGGTAAAGGTTTGATTGCATTATATGAATGATTACCTGTGATCGCGCGATCTGATCTTTCCCTTTTCCTTTTGATAGCAATCTGAGCGGGTGGCCTATGATCCAGCTAATCCAGCTTTCCAGAAGGCCATGATGCATCATATTAAGGAGACCGCTGACCAGGTCCTGGATGAGGTTCGCGGTCTTGGTGGTTTCACTGAAGAATTCAAAGACATAACATTCTCAAAGCTTTTTCCGAATGCGGCTCAAAGGATTGAAGAGCAGTCAGAGACCGCTGAAGAGACCGCGGATGAAGCCGGCGATCAAGATGAGAACGTCGAAATTGAGGATGAAGATGAAAGTGGGAGCCGCTATACTCAAGGCCGGGATTCTAGTTCAGGCTCAAGCTCTGGATCTAGAATTCCGGTGAGTAGATCGGAGGAATCCTCAGCAGAGACCGATTCTTCTCTCTCTGCTGAGCGATCCTCCAAGAGACCGAAAAAAGATTGAGCTGTAACTTTCCTTTAGACCGGGCGATCTCGTTGTAACAGACATTTCTGAATATATATAAAATTTGATTTTTTGGTAGATCTATATTTGTTGAATGAATTTGTTTCTGGTGTATTTATTCTATTTGTTCTCCTGAGCTAGAAATGACATTCGATCTCAATGCCTTAGGTTCATCACGTAATTTTTATATCAACATTAAAGAACTACAGATGGCGATCTCTTGAAAAAGTCATCAAGGACTTTGAAGGAAAAACTGATACTTTTGCGTAGATAGAAACTACTTCTGCGGTCTTGAGATAATCAAACCACTGAGAATAAAAAAATAACCAACTTATTTGCAACAGTTATGCGGTCTCATATTACACAGATCGCGATACAAAGAAATTAACTTGAAGATTTGAACTTATTGAACTCTGGGTGATCGGCGCCCAAATGACTTTCAGGAAATCCATCTGATAAAGATCCCTTGATAGTCAAGGTTATTACTTGAAAAAAGGAAATAACTCTTCATGAATTCAGTTCAGCGATCTCATTATATTCAGACCGCCCTTGAAGAAAAAACCCCACTTTCTCTTGATAAGAAAAAGAACATCATGATTATTTCATGTAACTTTGAATAACAAGGAATATCGGAATCTCGTTCTTACTGAGACCGGGCCGACCTCTATCGGGCTGGCATAGAAGATTCCTGAATAGCGACCTCAATTATCCTGGAAAAAATTTCATCTGACGATCATAAGCGACATCACTCCTTGTAGAAAAGAAAAATAGGCGGTCTCATAAACTGCTGACCGCCCGATCTCAGTCCAAAAGGATTAAGAGAGATTTTTTTTTGTAGTAAGAAGATGGGAAAAAGGGATCTCAAAGATGACCCAAAAGGATGGTGTGGTCATGCCGCGGAGGCTATACCGACATTGCCTTTTAAAAAGAATTTCCGAGTTTACCGCAAACATGCCAATCCAAGGTTCAGGCGACGGTCATGGATGTTTCTGACCGCTCCTTACCTAACCACGCTTCAACGAGTATTCGAGAGTTACAAATCAAAATGATCTGTAGGGCAGGTGTGGTCATGCCGCGGAGGCTATACCGACATTGCTTTCCCTGAAAGATCATTAAGATTGTAACAATGTCCTTCCTATTGCATGACAGAGCTGAGCCAGCCACCCAGACCCCCTTGAAAAGCTGAGGTGTGCCAGATGTCAGCAAGGACCCGGTATCCTAAACTTCCATCGCTCGAGCTTGGCGAGCTACTGCTACACAGATTCGAAATCTCCCCGACATCTGTGGTCCTGGCAGAATTACACGTCGAGCTGACAAGTCGAGGGGGAAGATAGTAGGATCCGTCGATGTCTCACTTGACAGGTTTTTGGCTTTTCAAAAAATAACATGCTTAAAACTTGTCACCCATCACTCATATTGCGAATGCTTTGATAATACCTGCATGACATTTGAGAGGGAAAAAGTGAGAAAAAGAATGAGTGAATCGGATACGAACATTTAAGAAAAGAAGAGTTTGAGATCATCTCCGCTCCATGAATGAGGCAATTCTTTCCCTTCATAAGTTTGGAGATGGTAAGCGCCGTTTTTAAGCACGCTCTTTACCACAAACGGCCCCGCCCAATTTGGGTTAAGCTTTCCAACTGAGCCAGCTCTTGCTGCTGAATCTACTTTCTTCAGGACTAGATCCCCAACAGCGAATTCTTTGGTTCTTACGTTTTTATTGAACAGCCTCGCCATCCTTCTTTTCACCTCTTCTTGTCTGATGATTGCTGTATCTCTCAATTCTTCAATTAAATCAAGGCTGCATTTTAGCTCTTCATCATTTCCTTCCATCCAATCAATTTGATTTTGTTGTGCCAATAACACTCTTGGGCTTTTCACTTCAAATTCCACCGGAATAAGTGCTTCGGAACCGTGTGACAGTTTGAACGGAGTTTCTCCAGTAGCCGAACTTGGAGTTGTCCTCAAGGCCCATAAGACGGAAGGTAGTTGTTCTGCCCAGTTGCCCCTAACATTTTTTACCCTCTTTTTCAAGAGATTTATGATGAGTTTGTTGGCGGCCACTACCTGCCCATTGCTTCTAGGGTGATGTACGGAAGCGAAACGTAGTTCGATGCCAATTTGCTTACAGAAATCAATAAGAGTTGAATTATTGAACTGAGAACCATTATCTGTGATGATTGCCATTGGAATCCCATGTCGACACACTATCTCTCCCCAAATAAAATTTTTCACGGCTTGAGTGGTAATTTTGGCTAATGCTCGTGCTTCTATCCATTTGCTGAAATAGTCAATCATGACTATAATATATCGTCGTTGTCCACTTGCCATAGGGAAAGGTCCAATCAAATCCATTCCCCAAACTGCAAATGGCCATGGAGTTGCTATTGATTTGAGTTGTTGAGCCGGCTGATTTTGGAGAGGAGCAAACTTCTGGCACTTTACACATTTCTTAGCAAACTTTTCCGCATCCTTCCTTATCTGGGGCCAAAAATAGCCTTGCCTCAGAATTCTTTTCTCCAAAGTTCTAGCTCCAGAGTGACTTCCACATTCTCCAGAATGGACCTCCTGAAGGATCGCTGGAATCTCTCCTTCCGAAACACACCGTGCTAATGGTGATAGGAAAGTCCTCCTATAAAGTCCTCCTGCAACAAGATAATAGTTAGCTGCTTTCCGCTTAAACCTTTTTCTATCTTTTATTGAAGAATGGAGCTCTCCAGTTGAAAGATAAAGAACAAATGGATCCATCCAAGACGGATGTTGATCAATCTCCATGACCTCTCCTTCTTCAATCGCCGGGCGAAACAACTCCGAGGTTATTCCTCCTGAGAGAAGCCCAAATTTTGCCAACTCGTCTGCTTCCACGTTCTCACCTCTTGGTATATGCTCGATAGCAAAACTTTTGAATTTTCCTACCTCGATTTTTACCAGAGTTAGATACCGCTTTAGAATGCTATCTCTAGTTTCGAAAGCTCCATTTACTTGAGAAGCCATCACCAAAGAATCTGTGAAGACTTTGACATCATCAATTCCCAGCTCTCTTGCAAACTTAAGGCCGGCTAATAAGGCTTCATATTCTGCCTGATTATTTGTTACTTGAAAGTAGAACTTCAGGGCCTGATCCAATCTTACTCCGTTTGGATTGATTAAGACAATTCCGGCTCCGGAAGAATTTTTCCCGGAGGCTCCATCAACGAAGATTTTCCAGGCAAGGGGTGCTCCGACCTTCTTCTGAGACTCAGCTTCTTTGGCATCCACCATGAAGTCTGCTAAAACTTGAGCTTTGATTGCTACCCTTGGAACATAAGATATATCAAATTCACTAAGCTCTATTGCCCACTTTGCCAACCTCCCTGAATGTTCTGGTTTTTCCAAGACACTTTTCAATGGAAGGTCAGTGACGACTAAAATCGAATGAGCTTGAAAATACGGTCTTAGTCTTCTTGCTGAAATTACGAGCATTAAAGCTAGCTTCTCTAGGATTGGATATCGAGTCTCTGCATTCTTCAAAATTCGGCTTACATAGTAAACTGGAAATTGTTTCTTTTTCTCTTCTCGGACCAAAACAGAGCTTATAGCATCGGCGCCAACTCCCAAATACAGGAAAAGATCTTCCCCTTCTCGCGGGCTTTGGAGTAGAGGAATTGACGTTAACTGCTTTTTAAGCTGACTGAAAGCATCATCACACTCTTGAGTCCATTCAAACTTGGCCCCTCCCCGGAGGGTCTTAAAGAAAGGTGCACTTTTATCCCCTGACTGGGAGATGAATCGACTCAAGCCTGCCATTCTCCCTCCCAACTGTTGAACTTCTTTTGGGGTTTTGGGAGGTGGCATTTCCAAAATAGCTTTTACCTTGTCTGGATTGGGCTCTAACCCTTCTGGAGTGAGGAGATGACCCAAAAATTTACCTTTGTTTGCACCGAAAACGCACTTCAATGGATTCAACCTCATATTGAAGGTTCGTAAGGTTGCAAAAGTTTCCGAGAGATCTTCGAGATGAGAGGAGAAGGATTTGCTTTTCACCAAGAGGTCATCGACATACACCTCAAGGTTCCTTGCCTTCTGACTTTTGAAAACTGTATCCATCATTTTTTGGTAAGTTGCTCCAGCATTTTTCAACCCGAAAGGCATCACGAGATAACAGAAGCAACCATCATTTGTGATAAACGAAGTATGCGGTATATCCGGTTTATGCATCCTGATTTGGTGATAACCTGAAAAAGCATCTAAAAAACTCATAAAAGAATAACCTACCGCAGAATCCACTAAAGAATCTATCTGAGGCAAGGGATAGCAATCCTTGGGGCAAGCTTTATTGAGTTTGGTAAAATCGACACACATCCTCCACTTTCCACCCGGCTTAGTTACCATTACAACTTTTGACACCCACTCCGGATATTGGATTGGTTGAATGAACTTTGCCTTCAGAAGCTTCTCTACCTCTTCACGGATAGGTTGAGCCAGAGTAGTTGCAACAGTTCTCTTCTTCTGCTGGACCGGAATGACGTTTGGACTAATGTTGAGGTGATGGCAAGCAACATCCGGATTCACTCCAGGCATGTCGTCTGCCGACCAAGCGAAGATGTCTAAATTTTGCAGGAGACAAGAGATGAGCTGACTCTTGTCGGCTTCAGATAATTCATCGTTGATGGAGAGGCTCTTGCTCTCATCTTCCTCGCTGATCTGAACATTTTGAGTTGCTTGGGCAGGTTCCAAGCGGACTCCGTCTCTCGCATCCTCCACTTCTTCTGCAGTTTGAACTTGTTCAGGAACTTCAATGGATTCAGTCATCATAACTTCCTGGGGTGGAGAAGACATGATCATGTTGACCGTCTTTACATAGCATTCTCTAGCTTTCCTGGGGTCGCTCCTGATTCGATGTTGTTTGCCATTCAAGGCGAACTTCACCGCTTGATGATAAGTGGAGACAATGGCTTGATACCCGTTCAGAAAAGGTCTCCCGAAAATTGCGTTGTAGCTACTGGGAGCATCAACGACTATAAATTTGACCAGCCTTACTATTCCTCCAAGAATCACGGAGAGGGTGACGAGCCCTTCAACTTCTTTCTTTTCTCCTGAAAAACCATAAAGAGGTCCTTCAGTTGGTAGGAGAGGTTTACCTGTCTTTAATGCCTCAAAGGCAGGCTTAAAAAGCACATTGACTGAGCTCCCCGTATCTACTAGAATTTTTTCCACCGTATAGTTTTCGATCACAGCTTTGATGACGACTGCATCATCAAAGGGATTCGCGGTCTGAGGAAGATCTTCATCCCCAAAAGTGACCGTCCCTCGAATCGGAGCCGAAGAAGTAGCGGCAACCTCTGACTGATAAACTCTCTTCAGACTTGCCTTTCTTGAGGACTCCGGGCCTGCACCCCCATGGATGCAGAAAAGGTTGCCCAAGGCACCCTCATCATTAGCGTCTACACATTCGCTGGGAAAACCGATGTTGCCCAGATGGCTAACATCATCTACTTCCTCGCACTCCCAGTGGACTTCTGCTACCTCCTTGGCCTTGGAGGTTGAAGCTTTGGCAGAGTCATTCTTTTGAATGAGATCGCGGAGCTTCCCCTCCTTTAATAGTTTCTCTAAAAATAGGCGGAGAGCTCTACAGTCTTCTGTCAAATGCCCCCTATCTCTGTGATACTCACAGTAGAGGGTTGGGTTTCTGGTTTTCGGATCAGAATTCAACGGAGCTGGCCTCTTAAAAAAGGGCTGTTTCTGAAGAACTTGCAGCACTTCATTCATAGAAACACCAAAGTCCGTGAAGGACTCTTGGGATTCATTATAAAGTGAAGGAATGGGTAGAAGAGGAGGTTGAGTATACTGGATCTGGTGGATGGGGGTGATTTGCGGAGCAGGAGTAGCAGGAGTTTGAAGAAATGAATTTTGAGGTGGGAAAAATTGATTACCTCGGTTGAAGCGGTTGTTGCGGTAATTCTTACCTCTCGGAGCTGGAGGCGGAAGCTCTTGTTTAGTTTTCGAGGAAGATGGAGCAGGATAGAATCCCGCAGAGCCTTTCTGAGTGGCTCTGTTGGTCAGATTGCTCACATAGGTGGGGTTGTTGATCTCCCCTTCTATATAGCGATTGTCGATGCTGATCAGCTCCTGATAGGAGCCAGGCTCTTTGGTTGTGACTTTGAACTTCAGAGGACCCTCCTGCAGGCCGCTGATCAAAGCCACCATATAGAGCTCGGGATCCATGTCTCTGACCCCCAGGATCTCTTTCTGAAAACGGTCAACGAAATGCACTGCAGTTTCGTTGTCCCCTTGCCTGATCTTGAAGAGGGTCGCAGGACCACTCTTCCTTTTCTTTGCAGTGGCGAACCTCAGGAGGAGCTCTTGCCTTAGGGCAGCAAAGCTTGAGATAGACTGACAAGGCAGCTTATAGAACCATTCCATGGCTGACCCATCGAAGGAGGTGACCATCAACTTGCACCTCACTCCATCTGAAATGTTCCTGAGAGCCACGGCAGACTCGAAGGCTTGAAGATGACACATGGGGTCGGTCTCTCCCGTATACACTGGGAGTCGAGGTTCTCTGAACCCGTGAGGAATGGGATCCCGACGAATTTCATCGGTAAAGGGGGAGGGCTCCCCTAATTCAGAAGGCCCCAGAGGAGGTAAAAAGGAAGTAGGAGGAGCTTGAGGGTAAGCAAACCCTTCTTCAAAATTCAGGGTCTGAGCCGGAGGCCCCTGGGCTGCGGCTCGGAAGGAATTAGGACGAGCGGCGAACTCCTCATGCTGAGATCGCTGAGGAGCTGCGGGCTGGAAAACGGGATGATCGCTATGGTGACCGCTTGCCACTCGGTCAGGAGTAGCGATCTGAGAGGCTTGAGGAAGGATTTTCTGGGAGATCGCGGCCAGAACCTGGTTCATGACCTCAATCTGCTTCGCGGACTCCTGTTGAGTCCGGACAACTTCTTGTCGATCTCGAGCGGCCTCCTGCTGAGACCGCGCGATCTTTTGCTGAACAGCGGCAGCGTCCTGCCTAGCTCGGGCGGCCTCGCGAAGAGCCTGCTCTACGCGAAGCTCGAAGCGGTGCTCCATCGCCTCTAACGGATTGTGATCGGAAGGGGGAACACTGGGAGACCGCAAGGGACGACCTCTACGGCGATCAGCCATCTTGGAAGTCTAAGATTCACCTGACACTTCAAATCTGAAGGTCGCGTGTTCGTTCTCGTTCTGTTGGTGCCAAAAATGGTACCTCCAAAATTCACACTAAAGGGGACGGGAGAAAACTGCGAAGTGCAGGTTACTAAGACAGAAGATGCTGGAAAAAAGAGAAGGCGATCGTAAAATGGCGATCACGAAAAAATGAGACCGCTTACACAGGTTGTAAGCTGGAGCCTCCGAATCAAGTCCACTTTCTGGGTACCCCTACCCCTCTATTTATAGACGAGGGGGTTGCCCAAACGGGCAGAACTAAGAACTACGGGCTGCCCGGGGTACAGGAGAGCCGGGGCAGAGATGAGGGGTGCAAATAGCAAAAAAGGAAGAGAAGGAGGAGACCGCATAGGCTGTCGATCTCGCACTGCTTAGGACTTGGAAAACTGCGGCTGAGAAGAGACTTGGCGGTCTGCGCGATCACCATATGTTGAGACCGCTCAGACCAAAAAAGCTTTGGCCTGCAAGAAGAGGTCGCGGGCTTTCTGGGCAAACATTCGGTGAGAGACAAGCGGGGTAAATAAATGGAGGACACCTAGGGCCTTATGGAGATTGATCTGGAGAGGAGGATAGCCGAACATCGCCTACAGAGATGAAGTGCACGACTGCCGCCGGCGAGATTCGCTCGCGGGAGAGGCTATGCCGGCGGGTGATTGCGCGAAGACCTCAGAATAGAGACCGGAGAGGGTGCGAAAAGGAGACCTGGGATTTCGTTCTTCTTCTTTTTTTGTTACAAGGGGATTTTGTTCTAGTGCTCCGAAATAATATTTCAATGCTTTTCGTCCTCACTAGTTTGCAATAGCCGGCGGCGTTTTCGATTGAGGTTCGCAATAGCCGTCTGCGTTATCACGAAGAGCGGCTGGGAGAAAATGAAGAAATAGGGCTTTTGGTTTAGGCGGAAAGAGGGAGAATAAGGTTTGCTAATATCGCATTTTTTTAGATTGAGAAAAAAGACTTCATATTGGTGAAACCGGTTTATTTTGATTTGCTAATAGCGAAACCCGGTTTGCTATTAACAATATCCATATAAAAAAATGAGAAAAAAGCAGAAATTGAATCTACTGTTGTCTCAAATCTAAGCTCAAAGTGAACACAGCGAAGCACGTTCGTCTGAAATCGAGATCTAATTTACCTGAGTTAGGTCAATCTTTAATGACGTAGAGAGCACTAAGGGTCTGTTTGGGACAGCTTGGCGGATTGAGAAGCTGCTGATTGAACAGAGCTTTTTAAACAGAGCTCTTTGAGGAGCTGTTATGAAAAACTGCAAGCTGTTTGGATGGTCTGTGGATAAGGGCTGATTGAACAGAGCTTTTTCAAATAAAACTGTTTGGTAGAACAGCTTTTTGAGAGCTATTTTTTTAAACAAAAATATTTGCAATCATCGCCCTGAATATATACAACTCGCCTGCACATTTTTATAGAAGTATAATATTTGCAATCATCGTCTAGTTCAACTTAGGCATTCATAAAACTAAGATGGAGTGTTAGGTTCACTTTAGGGTCTGTTTGGCGTGGCGGTTGCAGTCATGAGCACAATGGTCGGTGGTGGCGGGCATAAACGCAATGGTTGGAAATTGCGGTTATGAATGCTGTTTGGGCCTAATCGGATTGAAGTATTCATTAAAAAAAAAAAACTAACACTATAGATCTACACAATAATAAATTTCAATAGATATGTACACTATAAAAAAATTTCTGCACAAATTTCAACAAATTTACAAAAAAAAAATCTGCAATAGATGTCTACACAAAAATTTCTGCATCCAAGCAGGGAAAAGAGGAAGGAGAAGTTACCCAAGATCTGCAATAGGGTTGGAGGAGGCTAGGAAGTCGTCGGATCACGGAGAGGGGTTGTTCGGAGCACGAGCACGGATAGAGGTTGGTCGGAGCTCGGCGAGGGAGTCGACACAGGTTTTCTTCGAGTCCAGTAGTGGTCGCCGGAGTTGCGCGCGGGGCTGGCGTCGTGGAAGCGTCGGAGAGGAGGAAGAAAGGGTTTCGTGGAGTTTTGCGAGGAAGAAAGGGTTCGGCGAGTCAGGAGAGGAAGGGATTCGAGAAGAAAAACGCAAAAGTAGGGTGGAGAGAACCGTTCGCCGGAGGGAGGAGAGACGGACGAGAGGAAGAGAAGGCACCGACAGTCGGATCTAGGCAGCAGGCACCTCGCCGGAGGAAGAGGAGGCACCAGACGGGCTGGATCGGGAAGAAGGTCGAACGACTGAGCGAAATTTGGACGGAAACGGGGGAGGTCGGGGGCAGAATCGGGAAGAGCTCTTTTCGGGGAGCGATACCTAAACCGCGGACGTGGGGAGGAGGCAGCTTTTCACGAATACCTATTTTAAAATAAGTGCTCCTCAAAGAGCTCTTTAGAAGAGCTCTTCCAAACACCTTAAAAACAGCTCTGGCGGTTGAAAAATCACTTCTCAATCCGCCAGAGCTGTCCCAAACAGACCCTAAAACTTTTGATGATGATTGTAGTCAAACATCACCTGATTTTTACCTAATTGAATCAGATCCAAAACGCTTTTTAATTAATCAATGAATTCCGGGGGTGTTCTGGTTACAAATTCTGTCAGTTATCTTGCAAAACAACATGACATAAATATTAATGATATTAGTGGATCAGGTAAAGTTGGAAGAGTTTTGCAGGAAGATGTGTTGCGCTATGCTGATAGCAAAGGAATAGACAAAGATTTGCCTATACTGTGACATGCCTTTGCTGAACATTCTGTTAGATTTGAAGTGAGCTAGCGCCAGCGCTAGCTCCTACTCGCCACCCCCCTTGTTTTGCCTATAAATAGAGGGGTACCACCCTCTAAAGAGGATCGATTCTGGATCTGGCGAGTATCATAAACTTTGAGTGAGTTAGAGATATCAGAGCGCCACCAGGCGAGCATCGGACTTGGAGTAAGTTCGACAGGCGAGCATCAGACTTGGAGTAAGTTCGGCCAACTCCCTTGAGCGAGTAGCGAGCAGTGGAGATACTGCCGGCGCTAGTGCTAGCGCGCGCGGTAGCGACAAGAGGCGAAGAGGCGAGCATCGAGCTTGCGAGTAGCTGAGAGTGCGATTATCTACTCGGGAGATAGCGCCCGGCGCTAGTGATAGCGCTCGCGCTAGCGAGTATTGGAGGAAGCGGCGCGTGGCGAGCGCGCGAGAAGCTTGGAGTGCAAGCAGCGAGCTTGCGAGTAGCAGAGCTAACGCCCGGCGCTAGCGATACCGCCGGCGGTAGCAAGGAGCGAGCTTCTGTAGCGAGGAGCGAGCTTCTGTAGCGAGAAGCGAGTATTGAAGCGAGTATCACCTGCGCGGTGTGCTCCGGAGGAGAAGCGGACCTTGTCCGTGACCAAGTTCTTTTCTTCTATTGGCTGTTGTGATTCAAGTTGGATGCAACTTGTATTCAGCCGTGTTCTGTTGTAACTAGCTACCAAAATTAGTATTGTGAAAGCTTGTGTTCATCTTTGGTGTCCTTATTCTCCGGTTGGTTGACGTGTTCTTCCGACTTCAAAACATTTCACATGATATCAGAGGGATAGTGGGAACTAGGACGTAGCAACCAAGATGGACGGCGGAGGAGGGTATGCTAGGGGACTTGGCATTGAGCTGCTTACTCAAACCAACTACAAGAAGTGGATGTCTTGTATGAAGAGCTACCTTCTTGGAGAGGATCTCTGGGAGGTTGTTGGTGGTGGGGAGCAAGAGGAAGTAGTAGCTGCCGGTGAAAATGGTCCAGCTGTGAGAGCTTGGAGGAAGACCAACGCCACGGCGGAGTTCACCTTGAAGAGAGCCATATCACCTGACTTGTTCGACCACATCATAGGTTGCAAGTCAGCGTCTGCGATCTGGATAGCCCTCGATGGGTTATTCAACAAGAAGAATGTGGCGCGGCTACAATTCCTGGAGAATGAGTTGACGAAGTCAACTCAAGGCGAGATGGCGATATCCACCTTCTTCCTGAAGGTGAAGAACCTATGTGGGGAGATCTCGGCCTTGGATCCTGAAGAGCCAATCTCAGAGGCGAAGTTGAAGCGACACATACTCCGAGGCTTGAGGAGGGAGTATGTCTCCTTCGTTACTTCCGTGCAAGGATGGGCTACTCAACCCTCCCTTCTGGAGCTAGAGAACCTACTATCGTCACAGGAGAGCTTGGCGAAGCAGATGACGGGAGTATCCATCTCAGGAGGAGATGGCGAGGCCTTGTTCTCAGGAAAGAGGAGATCCTGGGACAAGAGAAAGAAGATCTCCGGAGATGGACCTTCAACGTCCTCTCAGGGAGATGGGAGGAAGTTCCTCCCTGCGCACGATGAGAAGGGGAGATCCCTTTGCTTTGCCTGTAAGAAGTATGAGCATATGACAAAGGACTGCCGGTCCAATCTAAAGGCCGGTCATGCTGCTAACAAGGAGGGAGATCACCAGAGAGGTAAAGGAAGAGGTGGAGGTCACCAGGGCGGTGAGAGGGGGGACAATTGTTTCCTGGCAGAGATGACGGCAACGTCAGTCGATGTCTTAGCCTCCATCAACCTCGAGAACGACTGGATAGTGGATTCCGTTTGCGGGCATCATCTCACAGGAGATATGTCCAAGTTCGACTCCTTGGAAGCGTATGAAGGGACGTATGTTATCATCACTGCAGATGATACGGTACATCCCATGGAGCGAGAAGGGAAGGTGTCCCTTGGGAGTAGAGAGAAGCCAGTGACACTGAAGAGTGTGTATCACGTGCCTGGCATGAAGAAGAACCTCTTCTCAGTGGCGAACGCCGTGGATGCTGGATACCACGTGCTGTTTGGACCAAAGGAGGTGAAGTTCTTGAAGAACCTTTCGTCTGTCGATGCTGACGTTACGCTCACCGGGAGAAGGGTGAAGGATTTGTATGTTTTGTCTGCAAATGCCTACATGGACAAGCTGAAGACAAACGACAGCGCTGTGATCTGGCATGAGAGGCTGGGTTATGTGGGGATGGACAAGCTGAAGATGATGGCGGCAAAGGGCCTAGTGAGTGGCCTGCCTCATCTCTCTTCCTACGGCGACGGCCATGTGTGCGACGGATGCCAATATGGAAAGTCACATCGACTTCCATTTGACAAGTCGGAGACCAGGTGTAAGGCACCTCTTGAGTGCGTACATGCTGATGTTATGGGGCCGTGCGCCACCCTTACTTATGGAGGCAATAAGTATGCGCTGGTTCTGGTGGATGACTACACCCGCTATACGTGGGTATACTTTCTGAGAGAGAAATCAGAAGTATTCAGCAAGTTCCTCGAGTGGAAGGAGCTTGTGGAGGGGAGGCTGAACCGCAGAGTGAAGAAGCTGAGAAGCGACAATGGAGGGGAGTTTACCTCCAATGAGTTTGCTTCTTTCTGCAGGAGGTTCGAATGGGGTGGCAGAAAGGAAGATCCGCTATCTGGTGGAGACTACCAGGAGTTGGCTACATGCCAAGAGCATTCCCAAGGCCTTATGGGCGGAGGGAATGACGTGTGCTACTCATGTGATCAATCGGCTACCTCTGAGTCCTAACAGGATGGTGTCTCCACACCAGCTCATGTTCGGGGAGAAGCCTAATGTGGGTCACATGAAGGTGTTCGGTTCTACCTGCTTCGTGCACGTCCCGGACGCTCAGAGAACAAAGTTGGAGCCGAAAGCGAGGAAGCGTATCTTCATCGGCTACGATGAGCGGAAGAAGGGGTGGAAGTGCATGGATCCGCAGACCCACAAGTTCGTCGTCTCGCGCGATGTAGTGTTTGATGAACTGGTCTCATACCAGGGAGTCTCTTCAGTAGAGATGCCGGAGAGTGGAGAAGCTAGCAGGGAAGAGGAGTGGGTCACTGAGGACCCTACTGTGGAGTTGGAGTTATCTCCAAGTGCTCCATCGCCATCTGGCTCAGGAGGAGCTTCTGGCTCAGGGGGAGCTACGAACTCAAGAAGCAGGGAGAGCACCGCTTCAGGAGGAGTTCAGAGAGGAGCTCATAGAGGAGCTCAACCAGAGGAGTCTACCAGAGTGGTAGATAGTGGCCAAGCCTTGAGGAGGTCGAAGAGGACGATCGTCCCGCCTGCTCGCTAAAAGGAGGGGAACTTCGTGAGTTTGGTTTCCTGCTTCTTCGCAGGACCACTCGATGAGAGGGAACCTGCCTGCTTTGAGGATGCTGCTGGCATCAAGGAGTGGGACACGACCATGATCGAGGAGATGGAGGCCCTTGAGAAGAATGAGACATGGGACCTGGTTCCCATGGTGGAGGGCATCAAACCTGTCACCTGTAAATGAGTGTACAAGGTTAAGAAGAGAGCTGATGGAGAAGTGGAGCGGTACAAGGCAAGGCTTGTCGCTCGGGGCTTCTCGCAAACCTACGGAGAGGACTACGAGGAGACATTTAGTCCTGTCGCAAAGATGACGAACGGTCATCGCTCTGGCGGCGTGCCGAGGTTGGAAGTTGTGGCAGCTTGATGTGAAGAATGCGTTCCTATATGGAGAGATTGACAAGGACATATTCATGGTGCAACCGCCTAGATACGTGTCCAAGTCTCAGCCACATCATGTCTGCAAGCTGAAGAAGGCCCTCTACGGGCTGAAACAGGCGCCGAGAGCCTGGTATGGGAAGATTGCGGAGTACTTGCAGTTCTGCGGCTACGATGCCTCAGACTCGGACTCCAGCATGTTCGTGAAGAAGAGTGGAGGTCTTCACGTGCTGGTGCTGCTATACGTCGACGACATGATCGTAACAGGGAACAACCCTGAGGAGGTCGCGGTGCTGAGACAGAAGCTTTCCAAACGATTCGAGATGAAGAATCTTGGTGAACTGCACCATTTCCTTGGCCTCCAAGTTGAGAAGAGAAGAGGCGGACTGTATATTTCCCAGAGGGCGTATGCCGAGAGGATCGTCGAAAGATTCGGCATGGAGGGGAAGAGCAGCTCCGTTCCTCTGGAGGCTGGGCTGAAGCTTCGGAAGGAAGAAGGGAGGATTCTTCCTGATCCGAAGATCTTTCGGGCAGTGATGGGGAGTCTTATCTACCTGACTATCACGAGGCCGGACATCGCCTTTGCTGTCGGCCGAGTTAGTCGGTATATGCAGGAGCCGCGGAAGCCTCATCTGGAGGCAGCCAAAGGGATACTGAAGTACGTGAAGGGCACCCTTGAGATGGGGTTGTCCTATGATGAGAAGTCTGACTTCAAGCTGCATGGGTACACGGATGCAGACTACGGAGGTGACACAGATGATCGCAAGTCGATATCAGGTTACGTGTTCTTGTGTGGAGCAGCTGCTATCTCGTGGTGTAGCAAGAAGCATGACTCTATTTCCCTTTCTACCACGGAGGCCGAGTACAAAGCGTCGTCCTTAGCAGCTCAGGAGTGTGTCTGGCTAAGGAGACTAGTGGAGGATGTGGACGAGGAGGTCAGCGGACCTACTGTGCTACGTGGGGACAACGAGAGTGCATTGAAACTGGTAACCAATCCAGTTTGTCATGCAAGAACCAAGCACATTGAGATCGATCATCACTTCATCAGAGAGAAGGTGCTGGGTGGCTTGATCGCTGTGGAGCATGTGCGGAGTGAAGACAACCTTGCAGATATATTCACGAAGCCCCTATCTGCGGGGCCGTTCCGGAGGCTTCGCTCATTGCTTGGAGTTGTTCCCGGAGCTCACTTCAAGGGGGAGTGTTAGATTTGAAGTGAGCTAGCGCCAGCGCTGGCGCTAGCGCCAGCGCTAGCTCCTACTCGCCACCCCCCTTGTTTTGCCTATAAATAGAGGGGTACCACCCTCTAAAGAGGATCGATTCTGGATCTGGCGAGTATCATCAACTTTAAGCGAGTTAGAGATACCAGAGCGCCACCAGGCGAGCATCGGACTTGGAGTAACTTCGGCAGGCGAGCATCGGACTTGGAGTAAGTTCGGCCAGCTCCCTTGAGCGAGTAGCGAGCAGTGGAGATACCGCCGGCGCTAGTGCTAGCGCGCGCGGTAGCGACAAGAGGCGAAGAGGCGAGCAGCGAGCTTGCGAGTAGCTGGGAGTGCGAGTATCTACTCGGGAGATAGCGCCCGGCGCTAGTGATAGCGCTCGCGCTAGCGAGTATTGGAGGAAGCGGCGCGTGGCGAGCGTGCGAGAAGCTTGGAGTGCGAGCAGCGAGCTTGCGAGTAGCAGAGCTAACGCCCAGCGCTAGCGATACCGCCGGCGGTAGCGAGGAGCGAGCTTCTGTAGCGAGGAGCGAGTATTGAAACGAGTATCACCTGCGCGGTGTGCTCCGGAGGAGAAGCGGACCTTGTCCGTGACCAAATTCTTTCCTTCTATTGGCTGTTGTGATTCAAGTTGGATGCAACTTGTATTCAGCCGTGTTCTGTTGTAACTAGCTACCAAAATTAGTATTATGAAAGCTTGTGTTCATCTTTGGTGTCCTTATTCTCCGGTTGGTTGACGTGTTCTTCCGACTTCAAAACATTTCACACATTCAGTCTATCACAACATAGAAGTTACTTTTACACTTCCGCATAATTGTGAATAATTCAGCAATTGAAAATAATTCTAAAGGAAATAAGGAAAACCTGATTTTCACCTGTTATGGTGATAGAAGATGGCTAGAAACTATGGTTTCAGCAATGGAAGATGCCCGTAATCATATCTGAGTAGAGTGTTGAAAAAATGAAAAACATGGGAAGCCATAAATTGAATAGTGAAGCAAAAAAATTAAGAACTTACTTTGAAGAAATCTTAATAATAATAAATATACATAGAAAAAAATAATAACAGTTATAATTCAAAGCAACTTACATCTATTTCAGTCTTTTCCTCCCCGCCATCCATTTTTGGGACTCAGCAGTCAACAGTCGGTGGTGGAGAAAAGAAGATCAAAATCAGAAAGAGGTGTTCAATGCATCCGCAAAGAAAAGACTGCGGGTAGCAGCAAACGGAAATCAGAAACCTGGAGCAAATGGAACAGCAAATATAAATCACAGGCTTTGCCACTTACCTGGAGGGAATGGAAATCAACAACTGGAGATCAACAAATGGATATAAGAATGCCCAGGTTCGAAGGTAGTGCGGAAGGGTTGCTCTGAACAGTGAACGTCGCCAGCGCGAAGCGTTAGGAATGAAATTCGAGAAGGAAGAAAGCCCAGGTTCGGAGGTGGGGCGGAAGGGTTGCTCCGAACTGTGAATTCTCAGGTTCCGGTTCTAGGATGGCGATTGTGCAGGAAGAGGAATCGTGATTTTAGGGGGGAAAGGAAGATTTATCGCTGCTTTCGGCAGGGGCTCTGCCGAGGGGAGGTGTTGTTTTCGGCGAGTGGCACTTCGGCTGCACTTTACACACTTTACAGTAAAGTGCGGGCATCCAACGGCTCGCGTGGATGCCCACACACATCTCAAAGCAAACACATCTCAGCTCGCTTTGAGATATGTGTGGGCATTCAACATGGACCGTTGGACGCCCGCACTTTACGATAAAGTGCAGGGGGTGCACTTTACTCCCCCCGGTTCCGGGGTCAAAAGCTGACAGGTCAAAACCGAAATTTTTTTGCCTCCTCCACGTCAGCAATCCGAACTTCATGCCTCCATCCAGCTAGCCGGCCTCATTCGGGTTTTGCGCCTTCAAATTAATGGCGACTTTATTGGGTTGCACATATAAAAAAGGCTCATTGGGGAGGTGGAATTGGGAGGCAGAAAATGCAAAAAATATAATTAGGCCCGAGATTTAGAGATTTCAATTAGAAAATTTCATTCTAGTTTTTCGTTCCGGAGAGTTGTGTTTCAGACGACACTTTAATCGGTTTCTTGTAATCTTGTACGTCTTTCTTCTTTCAAATTAGAATTGTCTACAACACGAAAGTTTGTATTTTTATTTCTTGTGATTTCTTTCTGCACTAGAAATAAAAGTTCATCTCTATTTTACTAAAAATAATATTCTATTTAAAAGTTTGTTGCGTGTCTCTTTTGTTTGGTCTTTTTCGTCATGTCGCACTTTTTCCCCATCTACATGAGTAGCTAATTCCTATAGTTCACTTATCGAGATGATCCGAGGATGAGTTAATATTATTATAACTTATGAAATTATTTTTCTCTAGTTGTTGAACGCCTACGATTTACCTTTGATCAAAAAATTTATTATGAGGCTATATCATTAATATATAGTCTTCATATTATTTTTGTTCTTTAGTTAGCCGAGATGCTCGTAAGACGAATCGATTGCTCATTTGTAAAATGAGTAGAACGCAACCCTCGAGAGAGGACGACGTAACTCTTCCGGATTGGAGTAAAATTCAATAGCGAAGTTCACAACCTAAGCTTTGTTGAACCTAAACCTCGAAAGAGGGGTGTTCAAGCTTTGGGAACCTCCACGGTCAAAGCCTCTTCAACAAAAGAATTGCATTCTATTCTCATTTCAATATTCTCTATTTTCGAGGCAATTCAAATATCGGTTGCTAACTTTTAAACTGTACAACCTAGTATTTGCCGACTCACAAAGAAATCAGCTACAGGTGATTCAGAGAGCACTCGCCTATCCACAACGAGTAGCCTGCCAGGGCACTCGTTGATTCTTGGCGAGCGTCAGGCCGGGGCAAGGCGAGGTGGACCGGGGATCTCACTAGCGAGTAGCGAGCGGTGACGGCGTAGTGTATGTTGAGATCTGCTCTGGAGTGCATTTAGCCAGGGCGAGTTAAGCGAGGTCTCGCAGTGCCAGTCTGGCAAGGCGGGTGGAGGCTCGCCTCCGCTCGCAAGGGGAGCTTTCGTGAGCCCAACTCGCGGAGAGATGGGCGAGTGACGACTTCTCAGGCCACTCGCCCAACAGTGGTTAATAGGTGAATTTACCCTGACACCCTTGATGGGCTGCCAATAACCCTCCAGAACAGCTGAGTTTGGCTGTTAGTAGACCAATTTGGAGTGCGTATAGCAAAACCAAAATACGAAATCCCGCTATTAGCAGACCGGAACAAAAAGGCTATAAATAGACCCTGAAGGGCAACATTGGAGGGCATTCTCGATCTTTGATTCTCCTCAGGGTCTCTTTGGTTAGCTCCTTCAGCTCTCCAAGGTGCCAAGCTACAGTCTTGGCTTGGGAAGGGAAGCGCTCAAAAGATATTCCAGGTGTGTGGTGAGACCTCCACGTTGTTGCCGAGGGTCATGTCTTTCGTTCTAAGTCCTCGGTCAGGTTCCTCCATGGGATCAGTAAGCGCTAGCTGCCGCCCCCTTCACAAGGGTCCGAACTCCTCGTTGGGCCAAATACTGGTTCCAACATTTTTGGTGCGGTGAGCGTGGAAAGCAGCTAGTGCAAGAAATTCCCTAGGAGGTAACATGGTCGCAGAAGGTGAGCGAGAGGGAGAATTTGCCGGTTCGCCACCACCTGGTCCGCCAGTGACAGCAGAGATGCTTGCAGTTCTTCGTAGGGAATGCTCGAGACTATCAACCTCACCTTCGCCACAACGCGAAGCGAGTTTGCGACTCCATTACCTCAGGTCATCTACCCGTCGTAGGTGGGCAAGAATGCTCTGGGGCAGAGAGCCGGCAAGGAAGTGGTCGACGAGGCGCCGGGGCGCCGGGGCGAGACCTCGCGGCACGAGAGTTGTTTTCGAGTCTGGCGAGCGCTGCTCCGGCGAGCGTTGTGCCAGCAAGCACCATTTCGGCGAGTGTGGGCCCATTCAGGGAGCTCGTGGGGCGAGTTGAAGGAAGCCTGTTCTGCGATTTGGTGCTATCGGCACCACACCCTGAGGGGTTCATGGAGCCAGACATAATGTACTACAACAGCAAGGATGAACCCATCCTGCACCTGCATTGGTTTGAAGATATGGTCTCCCTCAGGCCCCTGTCGGACGCCTTCAATTGTCGACTCTTTGCGACCACATTGATGTAGAAGGCAAGGGACTGGTTTCACCAGCTCCAGAGGGGATCGATCTATACTTTTGACAACCTACGCCGCAGCTTCTTGATTCGCTTCTCAACCTCAAAGAAGAGGAAGAAGGACGCCGAGGCGCTCTTCATGATCAGGCAGGGGACCGAGGAGTCGTTGGCTCATTATGTGGACAATTTTTAGGAGGAGGTCCTCCTCATCCAAGAGGTGCTAGGATTCACCCTCTAGCTTGCCTTCACGGTGGGGCTGCGGGAGGGATTCTTCAAAATGAGTCTGAAGCAGAAGGCCCCCTTGTCCTTCGAAGAGTTGATAGAGAGGGCGGCAGAGGAGATCGAGAGCGAGGCAGCCAACCCAGAGTTCACAAAGAGGCTAGCAAAGCTCAGTGAGCCAAAGGTCAAGTAGTAGGAGGTTCGGAGAAGGGAAGAGCCGAGGGCCTCAGAGTTAGGGTGGAGGCAGCAGGTAGGATGCAACTTCCATAGGGGTTAAGGAAGACCTCATAAGCTTGGGTGGAGGAAGGGTTCGAGGACATTGCCTCCCCCGCCTAAGCAAGCTATGACGATTGGGCGAGGAGGAAGAGGAAGAGGAAGAAGAGGGGAAGGAGCAGGAGCGGGAGCGGGAGTGAGAAGACGGAATCGTGGCGCGGAGGCTTAGAGAAGGGGGTGGCGTTGCCCTATTGTGACTTCCACCAGGAGGAAGGTCACGCGACGGTGGATATGAGGGAGGCTAGAGTGCCGGCGCAGCGGGAGCTTCGACCAGTGAGGATCGAGGAGGTCCTACCCCAAGAGGAGGAAGAAGTGTTAGTTATTGGGTGTCGACTTATCACCTAGAGGGGTGGGGGTGAATAGGTATTTGAAATTGTTTTGTTCCCCTTTGGTGTTCTTGATTTCTGGTTAACAGATTTAGAGATTAAAAACACTACACAGAAAACACACAAGAATTTATAGAGGTTCCTCAAGACAGGGTGTCTTGAGTAGTCCTCTGTCCCTCTGCGCTACCTAGCAGTGTGCTTAGCTCGACAAACTCTGCCAATGTCTCCGGCCTGCAAGCCTTACAACTCGGACCCGCAAGTCCTACAGCCTAGGCCCGCAATCCCCTACTGACTCAAGCCCGCAAGCTCGACACTCAGGCCCTCGAGCCCTATACAACACAGACCCGCATGTCTTGGCCCTTGGACCCGCAAGTCCTGCAGCCTAGGCCCACAAGCCCCTACTGCACCTAAGCCCACAAGCTCGACATAGTTGGACCCGCAAGTCCTCTGCCCTGGCCCTCAAGGCTCATAGATCTCAAGCCCTCAAGCTCGACAAGGTTGGACCCACAAGTCCTCTGCCCTGTCCCTCAAGCATCACAGATCTCAAGCCCCCAAGCTCGACACTTAGATCTGAAAACAGATCTTATATATTTGGCCCGCAAGCCTTACAAAGAAAGATATACAATGTTTGTTCTTCTCCCTAGTGGAGATCCGCTTCTTATCTTGAAGAAGATGCCTTTGATTTGAATCTTAAAAGTACAGATCTTCTTCAAGCCTTCTTCTTTAGCCTGATGTTGACTGGCTTATTGACTTGAACGATTCTTATCAGTCGACGTGGCTTGACTGCAACTTGGAGAACACTGGATGTGCGTTTTTGTTCTCCTCTCCTTGATGTAGATTCTTCTCCAAAGCTTTTACCGTTGTATTGCTCGGTGGGATTCTTTTTCGTTTCTTCGTTCACATCTTTTTTTTGGGCATCCACTGTTCCCTTTTACAGGATGGAGGAGCCGCTTAACGGTCTCCTATGATGCCCTTCACTAACAGATGCCCATACGTTAAGAGCACGCGCTGATTGGACAATCAGGCGGCGACATTAAATGCTGACAGCGCGTCTGGCAACTTTTGAATCTGTCTCGACGATATTTCCATTGTTACGATGATATAGACAATATCTCGATGACAGGACTTGTCGTTGACTTGGACTAGGGCAGTTCTTCAAGTCTTCTTCCTTCTTCTTCAGATAGTGATATCTCGACGATACGGGACATCCCTTCTGCACTTGCACTTAAGACGACATGAAGTCATCTAACTGATGTCGGCGTAATCTTCTTGACTGCTCGATATTGTTGTAACCACCTTATCTTGTCGACGACATAATCGATATCATGTCGACAGACTATTCTTTAGCAACTGCCTATCTTCATGTGACCTTCCTTAGTCTTCTCGACGTCAAGCCTTCTTTACAACGATATCATCGTCATCAGTCTTGTTTGGCCTTATCGAGGACATGGCTTCTGTACGACGATATCTGTCTTAATTAGCCTTATCTACGACACGACTTCTTTACGACGATATCGTTGACATCTGACTTGTTTTTGTGCTTGAGTCTTCTTCTTCGTCTCGACTTTCTGATATCGTTGTGAGGCGTTGTAGTGTTGATCTCACCACGATATCATCATACGCATGTTGTTTCGACGATAACCGATATGATCATTCTTCTTTGCTCTGCACATCATTTCAACAACATGCATACACTTTTCGACGATATGTCCAGTCCTTTTCGACAATATTATACTTAAGCAAATTATTGAAGCACTGGACATATTGCCTAATCTCTGCAAGCATGAACTAGATATAACATTAAATGCACCATGTACTTATCATTGATCTGAGCATTTCTTCAAATTAGGAACATTGTTGGGCACTGTTCCCAACAATCTTCCCCTATTTGAAGAAGTCATAACCCACTCAATGATAAAGTACATCTTAAGCAAATTGGCATATTATAATGACATTATAGTTAAGTCTAAGTGAACAGAGAAATTGATAAATATCACTTCATTAATGACTTATAAATGGTGACAAATGTATTTAGGTTTTTCAACACTTCTACATTTGCCCCTAATGATTCAGCCCTCTATTTCTCTGGTTCTTTCACAGCTGCTTCACTCTTTGCTTTCTTGACACTGGCTTTCCGCTTATTCTCAGTTTGTCTGGTGACTTATTCAAGTGGCTTAGGGTGATACTTGAGAGGCTCAGGAGTGTCTGCAGGGATTCTGCCTGCTTGCTTGTCCCTTCTGTATACTCTCTGTGCTTCTTCTTGATCTTCTGCTTGTTGATACTTGAGAGGCTCAGGAGTGTCTGCAGGGATTCTGCCTGCTTGCTTGTCCCTTCTGTATACTCTCCTTGCTTCTTCTTAATTGAAAGTGCACAGTTAACCTCACTAGAATTCTCTAGAGGGGGGGGGGGGGGGGGGGGGGTGAATAGAGATTTAAAATATTTTTGTGCAAAGTTAATAATTATATATATATGGGTGTAGTGATCACAGATTAGAGCTTCCCACACACCAACAAGAATTAAACAAGTAAAGAAAATAAATGCAAGAGGAAAAATCACAGCACAACACAAAGAAATATAGTGGTTCCCCAAACTTTGGGTAGTCCACTCTTCTACCCCCTTGGTAAGAAATTCACTATCTTGCACTGAGTCTTTTGATAAGGAGACTCTTAGAACCACCCTGAGTATTTTGATAAGGAGACTCTTAGAACCAGTACAACTGAATTTTTTGAAGAGAGATTCAAAAAAATTCTTTTACAATATTTGAAAGTGAAAATAAGATAAGGAAGAAAGAGAGATAATAAAAAGACAAGAAAGAATCTTCTTCCTAGCAAGAAGATTGGAAGCACAAGAAGTAGTGAAGAAAATCTCTCTTCTATAGTGAGAAGGAGATTGTAGCCCTTTTCTCTCTTTTGTGAGAGCTATCAGAGTATGCAGCAGAGTGGCTTCAGAAGCAGGAGAAGATGGAAGCTTGATGGTTACTGCAGAATTATTTCTCAATTCTCTCTCCTTTTCTCTTGGGAGTTTTCCCTCTTTTTCAATGTGTATATGGTGGATCACTTGTCACTTGCTCTCTGCCGACCACCTTGTTATTTATAGCTCTGTTCATTAAAATAACACTATAGGAGAGTAATCAATTAGCAGACAGAGTATTAGAAAGAAGGAGAAATTTCCATAATTATTATATCCATAGAAGGAAAGTATTCATTTTAATTTCAAATAGTGTCCATAATGGATTTAATCAAATTAGCCAAGAATTCATTAGAGGAAAAGAATAATTCAGAACGGCTATAAAGAATAATTTGATTCCATATAAATCAGATCTATGAAAGAAGGAACGAGATCTGGCGATTTTTGAATTAAACATAGAAATCGACGTGCGTCGATTACTATTCGACGTAAGCGTCAAATTCGTCCTGGCAGAACGTCGAGAGGAGAATAAGGAAGGTGCGTCGACTAAGGTGCGTCGACTTCTCAAGTTACGTCGACTAGAAGTCAGAGCTACGTCGACATAGGATACGTCGAATTCTACTTTGAGCTACTTCGACTCATTCTGATAGAAACGTCGACTTTATTTCGACGTTGCGTCGAATACTATTCGACGCATATTTACTTATCCTAATTTTTTTTTCTTAGAATTCATATTCAACTCATTTTGGGGGTTAAGACAAATCATTTTCCCAACAGCAGGGATTCTGCCTGCTTGCTTGTCCCTTCTGTATACTCTCCTTGCTTCTTCTTGATCTTCATGCTTAGCCCATTCTTGAGGACTATATACTTTGTACCTTTTACCTTTATTTACTTTCACCAGCTCCCATGCTTTTAATATGATGGATCTGGACTTGGTGCTTCACCTCTCATAGTTATCCTTTTTCTCCATTTCCTCCATGTATTTTCTCTTTCTCATCTTTGCTTCATCTTCTTCCACTATTTCCTTCCCTTTGTTTTGATCAGCAGCATCAGGAATATCAACATGTTGATCTTCAGCAGGGTACTCTTCAGTAGGCTCATCATAACATAGAGGAGAGAGATTCATTGCTTCCCTGATAGTATTTGAGGTCCAGATGACATGCACATCACTGGCCTTTATCATTGATCTCTCCCCATTTATGACTTCTTGTGATATCTCTTTTTGGAGATTCTCCTGAAGGACTAGAATTTTGTCTTTTAGCATGTAAATGCCTTTCTCCAGATGGTTCTTTATTTCCAGTAGATGACTGTCTAGTTCCTTGTTGTGATGATCAAGCTTATCATGGATATTTGTCTTGTGTTCAACCATCCACCTGTTGGTTGCTATGTAGGCCTTCTCTATGTTGTTGCTGAGCATTATATGATTATCCATTGCATCAGATAGACCTTGATGAGTAAGTGTTATCTCTTTGGCAATGTGTTCTTGTATATTCTTCACATCATTTCTCAGGCTTGCAATTTCAGCAGATAGTTCCCTTCTTAGCTCATTGACAGCAGAGTTAACATTACTTTCAATTTTTAGCCTTTGCTCTTCTAGGAGCATTTTTATCCGAGGTAGTAGTGAGAACTCCACTGGCCTATTCTCTGGAGGTGAACTAGCTTGTCCTGGTTCCTCCTCTTCATTCCCATCAACCATGGGAGATAGAGGTTTTCTGATGGGTGATTGGTTTGACTCATTTTCCTCTTCAGGATTTGGCAGACCTCTGCTAGTCTCATCAACAAGATTCTCATGGTTGTCTTCTTGGGGATCTTCACATGGGTCCTCTTGGACTACTGGTCCAGAATGAACATCCTCCTCAGCCCCAATGATCTTATTGATCACATCTACCACTTGAGCAGGGATCTCACTATTCTTCTCCCCCTCAGTTTCAACATCCTCTTGTTCTGTTCCTGCTATTACAATTATCCTAGCTCCCAGACTTAGAGCAGAGGTCTGGAGGGAGACATTCCTTTTCTCTACAGGCGCTCAGAGTCAGATGGGTCTGAGCTGTTGCCTGACTCACTTCCTTCAGATAAGATTTCTCCCTTCCTCATCATATCCTCTGCAGTCTTCAGCTTCATGGGAAACTTAGTCAGAACTTTCTCCCATCTCTCATGTATCTTTATATCCATCCTTCCTATGTGATGGATTTTTACACCATACTTCTTGTTGAAGCTTCTAGGGTAAGATAGCAGTAGATATAGTGATAGTATTCTTCCCAGATTTGGAGCTTGAAAGCTTTCTTATATCCTCTTACAGATAATCTGACCCCTGTTGGTCTTCTTTCTAAGGATTATCCTTTCCATTATCTCGAACATAGGCTTGGATATCCTATCATGTGACCCTACCTTACAGAGGAGGGTTTTCCCTACGATATCAGCCATTAGATTTCCTCGTTGATTAAAACTCTCTTTCCAGAGACCCATAGGTCTTGCTGGAGTGCCCGCACCATGTCAGTGCCTTGTTAAAGTCTTCCTGGGCGACCTTCCCATTTTCTCTCCCTTTGCGCAGGTCGACAGCTGAAGAACCCTGGCCAATCTCTTGGGATTCACCTTGACTTTCATCCCGTTGCACAAGCTTTTCATGGATGTTCCTTTTGAGCCACCCTTGGCATTTGAGAAGAACTCCAACACTTCGCTCTTCAATATTACTATTGGCTTAGAGAGACCAAACTCCAGACCAACGACGTCCAACAACTTAATAGTGTCTTGAATCTCTTCTGGCCCTTCTGAGAAACCATTCCTCACCACTTCGCTTCCTTCATAGAGAAATCCTTCCTTCTTTAGCGCCATCTCTTACTTGATCTGAGAGGGTTAACGTTTTCGACTCGTTCACTTTTCAAAGACATAGAGAGCACGACGAGTATTTTTAGGTCAAATATAGAATGTGTTTTAACCTTGAGACATCTGATCTTATTTATAGTTTCAGGATTGGAATGCGAAGTGTCATTTAACAAAAGTCTGATTAACTTAGATTGAGCGATTGCGATCGGTTAATTTCAGACACCTTATGTGTTAGATCGACACTGAGGTATCATCGTGATCCTACTTAGATGTCGAAAAATCATTTCGACGATACCAATCATTATTTCGACGATATCATTTTGTATTCAAAACAACATTATTCTTGTTCACTCTTTTGTATGATCAGTGTTGTGCTTTAGCAGTGTCATACATGAGTGCTCCTTGAGTGACAGTTTTTGCTTACTCAAGTCAAAATTACCTTTACATATCTATAAAGATAAGGTTATGTACTGAATATTTAACATAGTTACCTTCACCTTAACTTTGGCTTCTTCTTGAGCTAGTAGCTCCCCCTTGATGTGATGTCTCTTTTATTTTTCCTTTTTACTCCCCCTTGACCAGTGCATCTTGGCTTGTAATGGGATTTTTCTTAGTCCAGAGTTATTCCTGGATCGCTTATTGTCCATTAGACTTGTTTGCTTTTGATTGGCTACTTGGACTACCCTGCAAGAAAGATTTAATATCCCTTAGGAAGCCAAGTTGATTTGGGTCCTAGGTTCTTGTTAGCATAGTTAGGAATTCTTCTACTCACCTCAGCCTTTCTAGGAGGGCTCTCCTTTGCACTAGGCACACTAGGGTTGTGCCAACAATCAATGGCAAAGTGTCCCACTTTACCATAACACCAACATTCATGGATGTTGTACCTTCTTTTCTGAACAATTTTTGAGGTGGGTGGAGAATCACAATGCTTATGTTCAGTAGAGAAGGCAACACCATTCTTCCTATCTCTCTCAGCTAAGGGCTGACTAGCTGCTCTAGTATAATTATTTCTTCTTGACTTTATCTGTTTGTCAGCAACAGATGTCAGCTTTGTAGCTGACATGGTGTTGATGGCATCAGATATGATCAAGTGAGAATTGATTATACTGATGCTACCATCCCGCTTCTTATCTGGAAGAGATTGGGAAGGTGTTGCTTCTTTACCCTTGAAAGTGGGGGCTGAAGCACCAAACACAAATGGTCCATGATGGGCCATTTGGATTTCCTCATGGGGAGCCTTCAATGCACTCATCCCCATGCCCTTTCTCCTCCCATAATCAGGAGCAATTCCCAAGCTATTGGAGCTTCCATTCATCCAGTGACCATGGACACTATCCTGGTCATACTTGCGAGAGGGAAGCACTACCTTCGGAAAGATGGTATGAGGCTCAGCTTTAGTTTTTCCCCTTTTTCCAATCCCAACATCTACTACCCCATCATTGAAACCCAATCCCCTCCTATTTCTATAGGAGAGAAGGTGCCAATGGTGGGAAGTATGAATTTGGGCTTAGAGAATTGAACCACTAAGCTTCTTTCCTTAAGAAGATCATTCTCAAGTTTCTTAATGAGTTCGTCCCTTTGGTTTCTCTCATCATAAGCTTGTCGATGAGCTTATTGAGATCAATGAGATTGGCCCCCACATTATGGAACATACCCATTTTCTCATCTAACTCAACCTTAATAGGTCTGAGTGTTTCGAGCTCCTTAGCTTGCTTTTTAACAAGCTTCTTGCTCTTTTTTAGAGCAGCCAAGATATCACCAAACTGTTCTATTAGATCAGTATGGTTCTTATTGTTGCATGATGAGTAGTCTTCTGCATCATTTTCAGAAAATGAGCAATCATCTGATGCACTCTTAGTCTTCTCAAAGGAGGCAGGTGAAGGAGATGTGTGAGTAGTGTATACCTGAGCATGATGTGGATAATCATAAGTTCCTTCATCTGATAGAGCCATAAACCCACAGACCTCCTTATTCTGATTCTTGAGGGAAACAATTTCTCCTTCTTCTGACCCTTCCATGAGGATAGTTAGAGAGTCCCACATCTCCTTTGTTGTTGTACAGTGAGCCAGTTTCTGGAATATTGAGATGTCAACTGCACCAGCTACAATATCTTTAGCTTCCTTGTCCAAGTTGACTAGGATGATCTAATCTTTAGTCATTTCAGTCATTTTCTTGGGCACCGTCTTACAAGAACAACAAGTGGAAGCTGTCATGGGGACATATGACCCTTCTTGAACAATTTGAAACATTATGGGATCCATAGCCTCCATGTTAGCTCTTACTTTCCATAAGGCAAAGTTCTCCCTATAACAAATAGCTATTCTTGATTCCACATCAATGATGAATGGACACCCACTGGCAGATCTGTTCAAGCTGTTAAGCTTTTCTTTGAGCAACCTCTCTCTTATACCACTTGTTAGTTATTGGGTGTCGACTTATCACCTAAAGGGGGGGGGGGGGGGGGGGGGGGGGGGGGGGGGGGGGGGGGGAGTAATAGGTATTTCAAATTGTTTTGTTTCCCTATTGGTGTTCTTGATTTCTGGTTAACAGATTTAGAGATTAAAAGCACTACACAGAAAACACACAAGAATTTATAGAGGTTCCTCAATACAAGGTATCTTGAGTAGTCCTATGTCCCTTTGCGCCTACCTAGTAGTGTGCTTAGCTTGACAAACTCTGGCAATGTCTATGGCCCGCAAGCCTTACAACTCGGACCCGCAAGTCCTATAACCTAGGCCCGCAAGCCCCTACTGCACTTAAGCCCGCAAGCTCAACACTCAGGCCCTCACGCCCTACACAACATAGACCCGAAAGTCTTGCCCCTTGGACCCGCAAGTCCTGCAACCTAGGCCCGCTAGCCCCTACTGCACCCAAGATTGCATGCTCGACACGATTGAACCCGCATGTCCTCTGCCCTAGAACTCAAGCCTCACAGATCTCAAGCCCTCAAGCTTGACAAGGTTGGACCCGCAAGTCCTCTTCCCTGGCCATCAAGCCTCACATATCTCAATCCCTCAAGCTCGATACTTAGATCTAAAAACAGATCTTACAGATTTGGCCCGCAAGCCTTACAAAGAAAGATATACAATGTTTGTTCTTCTCCCTGGTGGAGATCGGCTTTTTGTCTTGAAGAAGATGCCTCTGATTTAAATCATGAAAGTATAGGTCTTCTTCAAGCCTTCTTCGTTAGCATGGTGTTGACTGGCTTCTTGACTTAAACAATTCTTATCAGTCGATGTGGCTTGACAGCAACTTGGAGAACACCAGATGTGCGTTTTTGTTCTCCTCTCCTTGATGTTGATTCTTCTCCATAGTTTTTACCGTTGTATTGCTCGGTGGGATTCTTTTTCGTTTCTTCGTTCTCGCCTTTTTTAAGGGCATCCAATGTTCCTTTTTATAGGACGGAGGAGCCGCTTAACGGTCTCCTATGATGTCCTTCACTGACAGACACCCATACCTTAAGAGCACGCGCTGATTGGACAATCAGGCGGCGATTTTAAATGCTGACAGTGCGTCTGACAACTATTGAATATGTCTCGATGATATTTCCATTGTTACAATGATATGGACAATATCTCGATGACAGTACTTGTCATTGACTTGGACTAGGGCAGTTTTTCAAGTCTTCTTCCTTCTTCTTCATATAGTGATATCTCGACGAGATGGGACATCCCTTCTGCACTTGCACTTAAGAAGACATGAAGTCATCTACCTGATGTCAGCGTAATCTTCTTGACTGCTCGATATCATTGTAACCACCTTATCTTGTTGATGACATAATTGTTATCATGTCGACAGACTATTCTTCAACAACTGCATGTCTTCATGAGACCTTCCTTAGTCTTCTCGACTTCAAGCCTTCTTTACGACTATATCATCGTCATCAGTCTTACTTGGCCTTATCGACGACATGGCTTCTTTACGACGATATGTCTTAATTAGCCTTATCTACGACACGACTTCTTTACGAAGATATCGTCGACATCTGACTTGTTTTTGTGCTTGAGTCTTCTTCTTCGTCTCGGCTTTCTGATATCGTTGTGAGGTGTTGTAGTGTTGATCTGACCACGATATCATTATAAGTATGTTGTTTCGACGATAGCCGATATGATCATTCTGCTTTGCTCTGCACATCATTTCAACGACATGCAAACACTTTTCGACGATATGTCCAGTCCTTTTCGACGATATTGTACTTAGGCAAATTATTGAAGTTCTGGACATATTGCCTGATCTCTGCAAGCATGTGTTGGAACATGGCTTTCCGTATTCCTTTAATTTGAGAATAACAAATCCTACTTGTATTTGATCTTGTTTGCCATTGTGTTTTTAGCATGCAGGTTTGGACAGATATGACACCAGGTTGTTGCAATACTGGTCTGGCACTATCCACAAGCAGAAGGATTGAAAGATGTATAATGCCAGGCGTTAGCTCTTAACACTGGGCGTTAGTGATTGACGGGATGGTCTGCCGATCGACGGGATGGGATGCCGATCGACGGGATGACTTGCCGACTGAATAAAAAGAGGAAGAAACTCAACGCCAGGCGTTAGTACTTAATGCTAGCGTTAACGATCGATGATTATGGCAAGGAGGAATGCAGCCGTGATTGGGAGAGCAATTTAGGAATGGTTTGACTCAATGCCCGATGTTAACTCTTAACGCCGACGTTAACTTTCGTTCCCTCCAAGATGCAAAATGAATGGAGGGAAGCATCCGTAATTACTGGAGCATTTTGGGAATGATTTGACTCAACGCCAGCATTAAATGAATGTTTCCAAAGTTGTAGAATCTCCTTCTGTTTTGTAGATCCGAGCCATCAAGTTATTTCTATACTGAGTCAACGCCCTACGTTAACTCTTAACGTCGGCGTTAGCTTCTAGTCCTATAAATAAGTGGATTTCGTCTTCTCCAAGAACTGATTGAAGAGAGCCCTATTCCAACACTTCAGAAACTTTGTGAGGGCCGTATTTCCATACCAACACATCTCCCACTCATATTTCAAAAGCAGGAATCAAAGGAGGCTTGGATCAACATGCTAACACAATGCGAAGAACGCACACTGGAATTCAACGATCTTCAGCGATTCTTCGTCGTCTCCTTCAGATTACCTCATAGGTAGTTTCATATTTGTCTTTTATTTTTATCTTTATAATCGGTTCAGAAATTCACCTCGTGTTGGCGACTAGGTCTGTGTAGGACTAAGGGAGTAATTTGCCTTGTGTTGGCGACTAGCTCTAGGGAGTAGATCTAGGGGGTGCTCAAGGCCTTTCTGGGGATAGGAAGGCTAGAGCGGCTTGAGGCCATATCTGGGGAGAGATCGGCTAAAGCCAACCGGTTTATGAGGATACGAGTCGGTATAGAAAACGAAAAGAGTCTTTCATATTTCACCTTGATTTCTAGCGTCATTGAAATCAGTTTTTGTAATCAATTTTATAAATGATAATCATGTATTTTCTTGTTTAGTAAAATTGATTTCATTTCTAATTTCTAGCTCTTTACTTTTGATTCACTCTTATTCAAATAAAATATCAAAAGTTTTCTATTAAATATTAAAGTTTTCTAAAACCCTTATTCACCCCCCCTCTAAGGGTGCCTTAAGATCCAACAAGTGGTATCAGTGGTAGGTTATTCCAAATTGGCATAACAACCGGGAATAATGACGTCTCTTGATTATGATCTCACTTCTACTAGTGGGGAAAATTTTAATATAAATGAAAAAGTATTATCACCACCTTTATTTATGGGCAAAAATTATAAAGGGTGGAAAATATTAATGAAAAATTTTCTTAAAGCCTTAGATGAAAAAGTTTGGAATATTACTATTGAAAAGCCGCCTAGCGTACTAACCAGAAACGAAATTGTTTTAAATGCAAAATCTATAAATAGTTTATTTTGTGCGTTGGATCAAAATATTTTCAAACTTATTTATACTTTACCTACCGCATATGAGATTTGGAATTTCCTTGAAAGAACTTATGATTCTTCTTCTATATGTATGGAACAATCATAAGAGCCGGAGAATATACAAGCTTGCACAAAAGTTCAAGAAAGCTCCTCACGGGATGGATCAATGGAGTGCACATCTAGTGGAAGACAAGAAGAAATCTTATCTTCGGAAGAGGAGTGCCAAAAAGATGTCAAAGGAACTATATGTTCAAATCTTGCCTCATCCACAAGCGCTGTAAGGAAATCAAAATCTCTTATTGTATGTAATTATATTTCTACATTACAATTGCTTCAAACTATAAAGCAAAAAATTAATAAATTGAAAAATGCTAATTGCAAATTGCGCTTAGAAAATAAAGGTTTAAAAGCAAAAGTTAATGAAGAATCAAATTTTGAGTTATCTCAATCTACCCATGGATCCTTAATTGAAAACATTACACCTTGTGTAGAATATAATGAATTAAAAGAAAAACACAAGAAACTTGAAAAGAAGTTTATTTTTGTAAAAGAACAAAATGAAAGATTATGTTTAGAAAATTCATCTTTGAAAAATGATTGTGCTGAGAGTAAAGACTATAAAATTGCAATTATAGAGATGGATGAAATATTTGAAGAATATAAAAATAACTATCAAAATCATATTGATTCAATTGTTTCCACTCTTAAAAATAGCACAATCGCTTATAATAAAGCTAGACATAATTTAAAAATTAAGAATAATGAATTTAAAACTAAAATCAACTTGCTTAAGGAAATCATAAAGAAAATTTCTCAAAACATACATTCTCAATATAATGCAAAATCAAAAAGCAAGTTGAATATGATTTCTAAAAAGTTGAATAAGTCCAACAATGGAAATAAAAAACTTCAAAAGATTGAAAATAAAATTCCAAAATACAATCATCCTTATCATTTACAACATCAATCCTCTCCAACAATAAAATTAAATGTTCACAAATTTCCTATGAAAAATACTTTCAATAATAATTACAATTATAATCTCAAAGATTAAGATAATCACAATGGAAATTTGATACATAAAAATAATATTAAACCAAGGTTTGAATGGAGACCCAAAGTTAAAGATGAAGCACAAACTCCACTCAAAAGGGCTCATTCATCTCCCCAAAAGCAAACACGATGTATTTGGGTACCCAAAGGAACCATTCAACTTGGTCCCCTTTGGATACCTAAATCTCACATTCATTAATATCCAATCATTTGCTTGAAGTAAAAATAATTGAATACGAAATATCATTAACTCTACTTCATGCTTAAATTTTTTTATTTTCTTTTACTTTTTTTGACCCAACATGATAAGGTCACTAAATATATATCTTGCAATATGACTTTTCACACATTAAGCTTAAATTCATTAATAAATCAAATTGTTTGAATGAAATTGAATAAAAGACATATAATCTCTCAAGTGACCTATCTATACTTTTTATTTTTAATCTTCTAAATCCCTTACCTCTAAATGTCTTATATCATCATTATAAATTAAATGTTAAATGCTTATATGATATTATCAAGACTAATAAAATAATTGTCAAAAAAGGGATTTTAAGGAAGATTATGGGGTCTTTGGCTAAATGTATAAAATGCACAAGTGATTGATTACTTATTTAATATCCTTATGCCATTTGATAGCCTCTATTTACTCATAATCACGAAAAATTGGAATTGAATAATTGCAAAAATGATATGTTTGTAAACAAAAACCAAAATTAAATTTACAAAAATATGCGAGATTTTGACGCAAACTTCAAACGATCATAACTTTTGATCCGTTTGTCCGATTTTCGCCCATAATAACTTTTCGGAACGAGGACGAGAAGATCTATGCAATGGAAAACTAGCTTCGCTTGTTTGAGTTCATTTGGACCCTCAGAATTGCCAAAATTCAACTCTGTTTAGAATTTATATCAGTTTTTCTTTTTCGGCAATTTTTTGTGTGTCTACGGATGTTATGTCATAGGCCCCTGTGTCCCCTTCCAAAAAATCATATGCTTGTAATCTTTACATAACCTTGCACAATATTACCATAACCTTTTCTTTCTAGCATCATCACTTACTATAAGAAGAAATCACTGTCTATGCTAGATATACCATGTTATGCTAAAGAAAAATAGAATAATGAAAATTAAAAGTCAAGAAAATTATATATATATGTTTTTGTTTAATATTCAAAAACTAAAGAGAAAATTTATAAAACCTTTCAAAAATAACCTAAAAAATCGTTTCTTATTGTATTAATTATTCACCTTACAATCTTGCTCTTTAATATTTTGAAAAAGTTGAATATGAATTGTTTTATATATTTCACTTACAATAATTAATTATGAGTATCAAAATTTCTATGTGATAAAATTAATGATCATAATTATATTATGTAATATCAAAAGATCTTTTAATTCAAACATTACACATAACTAAAAAAGATCCTTTTGGTTCTATCATATGATTGGTGATCATGATAATTATATGAAAAAATTATGTATTGTGTGTGCATGTATCTCACCTATATGTAAACCCTAGAATCATCTTTATACTAATAAGAACAAATCAAATAGAATCATCACTTTATTCTAGGTCTAAAAATTGTGTTGGAACAACCCTATTACTGATTTGGGCTAGGATCACTATCTGTTGACTAGGACTAAGTTGACCCCAATGTATAGTTTAAGGGTCAAGGTTTTAGGCTGCTAGAACTTAAGGAAAAGTTCAAGTTTCTGCGTTCGATGAACTCTATACTGCGTTCGACGAACTCTATCCTGCGTTCGACGAACGACATGCTCTAGTTCGACAAACTTGCCAAGGTTCTGCGTTCGACGAACTTCATTTTGCGTTCGACGAACTTCTCTCTGCATTCGACGAACTTGCTCTCCAGCTCGACGCACTCTGTTCTCCAGCCAGTCCAGCAGTTTATTTCTTCAGTTCGACGAACTCCAGTTTAATATCGACGAACTCAGCTCTGCGCTTGAAGAATAAGTATCAAGATGTTCAGATCGACGAAAGTGCTTCTCCGAACGACGAACTCAGTTCTTCTAGCCAGATTCAGCAGATTATCTCTCAGTTCGACGAACTCCAGCTTGAGATCGATGAACTCCAGATTGTGTTCGACGAATTTATTCAGGTCGACGAACTCCAGATTCAGTTCGACGAACTCAACATTTAGTTCGACGAACTCAGTTCCCAGATCGACGAAATTTCTCCTCATCTTCATTATTTCAGAAGGATCAGTTTTATTCTATTCTCTGAACTCAGATCGACTAATCAGCAATGGATTTATTCCTATCAGATAAGTCAGGATTTAATCCTTTCCTTTTATTATTCTCTTATTTCGAGAAAGTAGTCGTTGACAAATTTTGGAAAAGGACACTTTCATGAAAAAGGAAAAGAGTTAAAGGATACAGTTCCAAGAAATAATCCTCCTAAATATTTTATTCCTTAATTAAAAGATTTGATTTCAAATCAGTCAGAATTCTCAAAAAAGAAAAAGGAAGAAGAAGATTTACAGTAGAACTGCAAGGAAGTATAAAGAAGAAAAAGAGAATACAGCCGAGAGAAATACAAAAAGTAAAATAGAGTTCATCTTCCTCAACAACAGCTCTTTCAATCTCTGAGAACAACAACACAAGATCTAATCTCAGTTTTCTGTTGCAAGTTCAAAATCTTCAAGAGCAACAACAAATCTGAGAAACTTTGTCTTTCAGATTCATCAGCTATCAAAGGAAGATTTTCATTCAAGAGAAAGCTCCATCCTTCAACTGTCAACTATTTTCTATTAGACAGGGAGAGCTTTACAACAACAAATCCACTCTTCTCTAAGCTTATTGACAGAGAAGAACTTCATAAACCCACTTTATCCCATCTTGTACAGGGTTCTAACTCCCTTCAAAAGTTAACCCTTTGGTGGCAGGGCACCTGATCAAAAACCTATGGTTTGTGGTAGGGCACCTGATCAAAAACCTGTAGTTGGTGTTTGAGCACCTGATCAAAAACCCATTGGTGATAGGGCACCTGATCAAAAACCTAGTGGATTCCTACCAAGGGTGGTAGAAGAGTAGATGTTCCCAGGTTTATTGGGGAACTACTATAGATCCTTGTGTCTTCTGTGTTTTTGTTTATTTTTTGTACTGTGCTGTGCTGTGTGATTTTTATTTTCTTTCATACTCACTCAGTACACATATATATATCACTATTTTAAGTCCGCTATAAAAATAAGTGAAAAACTTTTTAATACTCTATTCACCCCCCTCTAGAGTAAATCTAAGATTTAAACCTCCTTTCAACTTCTATCAGAGGGTACTTTCAATTGGTATCAGAGGTTGGTTGATTCTTTACAGGCTAACACATGAATCCAAAGATCAATTAGATCTTAATTTTCTCTAGAGTTTTATTTTTCTAAGAAAACTCACGGCACAGAACAAAGAATACTCAAGCAAAAGACCTCCTATGTGCATCTTAATAAGTTTGCATTATGGAAGGCAAGGATCAGATTATATATGAACTCTATTGATGAAGATATTTTTAATATTATTTTGACAGGACCTCCTACTCCTACAGCAACAACAAGTGCTGAAGCAACAACAAACAATAATGCTGTTCCACCTCCTGAGTGGACAGATGCTCAAAGGAAACAAAGAAGTGCAGATGCAAAAGCAATGAATATCTTGGCACAAACAATGTCTGATGACATTTTCCAAAAGATTATGGAATGCACCTCAGCCAGGGATATCTGGAACTCCCTCAACAACATGGTTGAAGAGTCAGAGTCATCATCCAGCTCATCTCAAGATGAAAATGATGCAAATAAAAGGATCAATGCTTGATGGCTATTTATGACTCATGCAATGATTCAGATCATGCATCATCATCCAACTCTAGTGATGATGAAGATGATGAAGGTAAATGAAATTTCTGCATGATGGCTATCAGTGCCTCAACAAACAATTCAGATGAATCAGAATCTAAAACTGATGCTGATCAAGTAATATCTAACTTTGATTTTAATTCAAATGATTTTAATGATGAATTTAAAACTCTTTGTTTAGATTTAATTAAATCTGAGAAGGAAATAATTTCCCTCAGAAGTAAGTTGGTTGAAATGAATCAACTGGCTGAAGATAATGCCAATCTTAAGAAATAATTGGCTGCCTCCAAAGAATATATTGCTCTCATTGAGAACAAATTATCTGAGGCTAAGAAGTTTGAAGAATCCCTCAATGGGAGAAGTATCAAACTGATGGACATCACAAGCACAGTGAATGCCAGACTAAGTGGCAAACTGGGCTTGGGAGCATCATCAAGTGAGCCACATCTTCTTAAGAAGAACATTCTATCTACTCCAGTAAAATTCATTTCTGCAAAGGGCAATGAGGCAGTAGAAGTAGATAAAAATATTTCAAGCAAGAATATTAAGAATGAAGGAATTCAATAGAATTCGTCGAACGGAGCTCAACGAAATCACACGAATTCATCGAACGGAGCTCGACGAAAGCTGAACTTAGAGTTCCAGTATATCTATCCATCGAAAGGCGCTCGACGAAATCACGTCCATTTGTCGAACGACGATCGACGAATTCACCCAAATTCGTCGAACGGAAAATATACAGAAAATCGGAAGAATTCATATTCTTAATATACTAGAAATCCTTTCACTGAGTGGATAATTCCTCCAAGGAGATATCATCCACAAGGCTATAAGGATCAGCCTGAGATATCTTACATTTCTGATTTTTGTGGAAAGACAAAAGGACCCAAGGTATTCTGGTCAAGAACAACTAGAATGTTTTCTGTTTTGCAGGTACAGGGCTATCCAAAAATAAAAGAACAATGGTACTTGGATAGTGGGTGCTCAAAGCATATGATAGGAAACAAGGCCAACTAAGCAACAACAAGGCAAGGCTTGGACCCAAAGTGATCTTTGGAGGCTCCAACTGTGGGCAAACGAAAGGTTATGGACAAATCAAAGTTGGAGCAGTCACCTTCAAAGAGGTAGCTTATGTCAAAGGTCTGAAGCACAACCTCAGCAGCATAAGCCAGTTATGTGATGAAGGTTATCAAGTAACTTTTAACCACTCCTTATGTCTTATTACCAATAATAAAAACATAAATGTATTATCTGGTATTAGACATGGAAACATTTATTTAGTCAATTTTGACTCTGCCAATTCAGATATTTGCTTATTTAATTCTATAAGTAAAACAAATGAATTATGACATAAAAGGCTTGGACACATTAACCTTAGAACTATCTCTAAGCTCTCTAAGGACAATCTTGTTAAAGGACTGCCTTCTGGTTCATATAAGAAGGAAGGACTCTGCAGGGCATGTCAATTAGGTAAGCAGACTAAGAGTTATTTTAAATCTTTATCCAAGAGTGATTCACCTAGGATTTTGTATTTACTGCATTTGGACCTCTTTGGACCCACTGCAATACAAAGTCTAGGAGAGAAGCATTACTCTCTAGTTATTGTAGATGACTTCTCAAGATTCACTTGGGTGTTCTTTCTTAGGAACAAGTCTGACACCTTCAGTGTTCTGACAGACTTTCTCAGGTCCATAAGGTTGAGTACTCTACTTTGTTAAATTTTTTTGATGAACCGTTTAGGAGTAAGCAGGAGTTGCATCAACTGAGTTATAGCCAAACAACCACAATGCCAAACAGCAACACAATAGTCTTTATTGAATCATTAAACTTCATTACATTTCGAGACATACATGGCGAGACATGATTCATAAGAATCACGAAGGAGAGAAGAACAAAACACATTAAAAACACAAATCTGGCGACCTGACAAAGTAGAGACCGCACAGACCGCTGCACTCCAGAGACCGCCCGGCTTGTCCTGAGACCGCACGAACAGAATACAGGCAAGATGACCTGCACTGCAAGACCGCCACCTCAGACCGCACGAACTGGAGCTTATTGAACTGAACAGTGAACAGAAGCTGTTGCCAGATCGCAACTCAGATCGCCTAACCACAGAAGGTCGCCTGATCGCTGAGCTCGCTGCGAACAACACAAGAACAACATAAACCAGTTCGCAGACAAGCCGCTGCTGAACTGTTTATTCAAGCCACTGGGAAATCACCAAGGAAGGAGACCCAACCTGCTGACCGCAAACCTGCGAACACAACAAACAGCCAACTCGCTTCCGAGACTGCCCGACCTCAAAGTTGAGACCGCACAAAACAACCCAGGCTCTAGTTCTTACAGTTCTAGTTAAAAATGATGGGCCCTGCACCCCTATTTATAGGTGAGGGAACAGATGTCGTCACCGCCGCAAGAGAGGTACAGTCACCACCCATCTGATCGCGAGCGGTCTCACAGAATAGAACGCGCGATCACACCACTTGGACAACACCCTGTCCAAGACCGCAAATCAGCAGCAGACCGCGCACAAGCCGCGCGGACATGAATCACTCCTTCCTTAGACCGCATAGAGCAAACCAAGAACATCTGGCCGACTTCAGACAAGTCACCAGATCAACCTACATAAGACGCCCGGTCACAGCAGTTACTCAAGAACAGACTGCCCGGTTTGAACAATCTGGCCAATCACAGCAGATCGCCAGAGCCAGACCGGCAAAAAAGACAGACCGCCAGAACCAGATCGGCAGCACCAGCACAGAGACCGCGCGGTCTCTGCGGTCACCAATATACAGACCGCCGGCCACCTTCCACTCCACTTCAATAATTTCAACATACTCTAGTTGCATTGATCAGAAGTGATCATGGCACTGAGTTTGAATCTCTTCTGATGAGAGAATTCTTTGGAAAAGAAGGGATCAGACAGTGTTTCTCTGCTCCTAGAACTCCTCAACAAAATGGGGTAGCTGAAAGGAAAAATAGAACACTAATTGAATCAACAACTACATTGCTTGCTGATGCTCACTTGCCACTCTCTTTTTGGGCAGAAGCAGTGAACACGTCAAATTATGTGTTGAACAGGAGTTTGATACATAAACTCAAGGGTAAAACTCCCTATGAATTACTTAAGAATAAAAAGCTTAAGGTTAACTATTTTAAGATATTTGGCTGTAAATGCTATGTGCATAACAATGATAAGAAGTATCTAAGGAAATTTGAAGCAAAATCTGCTGAAGGTATATTCCTTGGATATTCTCTTTCTAGTAAAGCATACAGAGTTTACAACAAATCAACTCTTAAGATAGAAGAGTCCATGCATGTATCTTTTGATGAAACTAACATGTTAAATGAGGAGAGGAATACCACCTCTACCAAAGATACTTTGCAGGTACCAGCTCTATGTGAAGAGCTCAATGGATTGGATCTACAGAATAAAGATTCTCTACTTCCATCAACTCAACCTATTGAAGACAGTGAAGAAGAGGATAATCAATATCTTGCTGACAATTCAAATCAAATGACAGCTGATCAAATTCCTCAAGTGGAAACTATTGCTGAACCCACTCCAACTGTTGACCACATCACAGTTAGAGATCATCCAATATCTCAAGTCATTGGAGATATTTCAGCAGGTGTTCAAATAAGGCATCAACTACACCAAAATCAGATGCATACTTGTTTCCTATCACAAGTTGAACCTCAATCCATAAAAGATGCAGAACAAGATCCAAACTGGATTCTTGCAATGCAAGAGGAGCTCAACCAATTTGAAAGGAACAAGGTTTGGGATTTGGTTCCAAGACCAAAGGGCCATCCAGTCATTGGCTCTAAATGGGTCTTCAGGAACAAGCTAGATGATCAAGGCTACATAATCAAAAATAAGGCAAGATTAGTAGCCCAAAGATATTCTCAGGAAGAAGGAATTGATTTTGATCAAACCTTTGCTCCTGTTGCTAGACTTGAAGCTATAAGAATATTCCTTGCTTTTGCTGCCTTCAAGAATTTCAAGGTATATCAGATGGATGTGAAGAGTGCTTTTCTTAATGGAGATATCAAAGAATAAGTTTATGTGGAACAACAACTCAGTTTTATCTCTCCAACTCACTCTTCCTATGTATTTATGCTTAATAAAGCTCTCTATGGTCTCAAGCAAGCTCCCAGAGCATGGTATGAGACCTTAGCTAATTTTCTCTTGGAGAACAAATTCTGTATAGCCATTGTTGATAAAACCTTATTTTTCAGGATACATAAAAATCAAACATTACTAGTTCAAATATATGTAGATGATATCATATTTGGCTCTACTGATTCAAATATATGCAAAAGGTTTTCTCACCTAATGCAATCTAAATTTGAAATGAGTAGTATGGGTGAGTTATCTTACTTCCTTGGTCTTCAAGTGAAGTAAACTCTAAATGGCATATTCATATCACAATCTAAGTATGCTAATGAATTAGTGAAAAGATTTGGTATGTCTGATGCTTCCACTATGAAAACACCCATGCCCTCCAATGCTGTTGTTCACAATGATGAATCAGGGAAACTTGTTGATCAGAAAGTATATAGAGCAATTGTTGGCTCACTACTTTACTTAACAGCTAGTAGACCTGACATAATGTTTGCTACATGTATTTGTGCTAGGTTACAAGTTAACCCCAAAGAATCTCACCTAATTTTACTAAAAAGAATTTTGAGATATATAAAGGGTTGTCCAAATCTAGGACTCTGGTATCCAACATCTTCAGAATTTGAATTAACTGGATTATCAGATTCCGATTGTGCGGGATGCAGAGTAGACAGGAAAAGCACATCAGGAACTTGCCAGTTTCTTGGTGATAGACTAGTGTCTTGGTTTTGTAAGAAACAAACATCTGTGTCTACATCAACAGCTGAAGCAGAATATATTGCTGCAGGCAGTTGCTACTCACAAATATTATGGATACAAAATCAACTTCTAGATTATGGTATCAATCTAAATAAATTAATTATATTTTGTGATAATACTAGTGCAATATATATAGCACAAAATCCAGTACTCCATAGTAGGACTAAACATATTGAGATTAGGCACCACTTTATCAGAGATAATGTGGATAAAAATAAAATTTGCCTACAATTTATTCCTACTGACTTATAAAGAGTTGATATTTTCTCCAAACCATTGGATGAAAAGAAACATATTTTCTTTATAAATCAGCTAGGAATGATAGATGGAAGATTCAATCTATTAAAAAAAATTATTTCTTTTATTTATCCCTCACTATGTGAATTAAGTTCAGTTGGTTTGCTGTCTAAGCAGCTGAGACAAGCTCTCAGTCTCAACTGAATAGCTGAGACAAGTTCTCAGTCTCAACTGAAACAGCTGAGACAAGCTCTCAGCTGAACCGCTGAGACAAGCTCTCAGTTGAACCGCTGAGACAAGGCCTAGGGCCATAAGAATCCGCTGAGACGATAAGATGTCTCAGCCCAACCGCTGATATGATATCTATTAGATCCAGGGATCGACGAAGACAAGCTTGTTCGTCGAACTGAGATCGACGAAAATTAAATTTTCGTCGAACGCAGTCTGACGAAGGCTAAGTCTTTTCGACTTCTGATCTCTTTCATTATAATCAAATTTTGATTCTATTTTTTTTACTTTGTCTACAGAAATTGCTTCTCCTTCCAGTTCCCTTGCACTTGATCTCTTTTTCTTTTGCAGGAACAATGGCAATCTTTCTTCAAAAATATGCATCCTTCCCTACCTCATATTCAACAGTCCCTTCTTCTAGGGGCCTAGCTTCAGGTCTTCCTGAAATTAGGCAGGGGAAGAGGTTTTGAAGAAGCTCCTTTTTGATAGGGGGAGATGCTTTATGAAGATGCTCCAATTTCAGTGAGAGATGCTTTATGAAGAACTCTTTTTGATGCAGTGATTGATGTTTTCAGTTCTTGAGGAAGAAGCTCCAGCAGTTTCAGTTTGAAGATTCAGATATGACAGATGCAAATGCAGATTCAGAAATAATGTTTGATATAGCAGATACAGTTTTTTTTATAAAGAAGATTAATAAAGACGATCAACAAAGCAGATTCAGTTGCCACAGCTCAGATCATCAAAGCCAAAAGCTGAAGGAAAAGATTTCTAAACATGAAAGCAAGAATTCAGAAAGCTGAAGGCAAGGAAGTGTAAGGTTGTAAGTGTAAAGTTTTCTAAACCTAGAGAACTATATTTTATCTGTTGAAATGATTTAAAATTTCTGTCAGATAATTATGCTCTATGTTTGTTATTTATTTCTTTATTATTTAATTTTGTCAAATAGTGTCCTAACCCAAATAGGGGGAGATTGTTGGAACAACCCTATTACTGATTTGGGCTAGGATCACTATCTGTTGACTAGGACTAAGTTGATCCCAATGTATAGTCTAAGGGTCAAGGTTTTAGGCTGCTAGAACTTAAGGAAAAGATCAAGTTTCTGCGTTCGACGAACTCCATACTGCGTTCGACGAACTCCATCCTGCGTTCGACGAACGACATGCTCCAGTTCGACGAACTTGCCAAGGTTCTGCGTTCGACGAACTTCATTCCGCGTTCGACGAACTTCTCTCTACGTTTGACGAACTTGCTCTCCAGCTCGACGCACTCAGTTCTCCAGCCAGTCCAGTAGTTTATTTCTTCAGTTCGACGAACTCCAGTTTAAGGTCGACGAACTCAGCTTCGCGCTCGAAGAATAAGTATCAAGATGTTCAGATCGACGAAAGTGCTTCTCAGAACGACCAACTCAGTTCTTCCAGCCAGATTTAGCAGATTATCTCTTAGTTCGACGAACTCCAGCTTGAGATCAATGAACTCCAGATTGTGTTCGACGAATTTATTCAGGTCGACGAACTCCAGATTCAGTTCGATGAACTCAGTTCTCAGATTGACGAAATTTCTCCTCAGCTTCATTATTTCAGAAGGATCAGTTTTATTCTATTCTCTGAACTCAGATCGACTAATCAACAACGTAACGGATCTATTCCTATCAGATAAGTCAGGATTTAATCCTTTCATTTTATTATTCTCTTATTTCGAGAAAGTAGCCGTTGACATATTTTGGAAAAGGACACTTTCATGAAAAAGGAAAAGAATTAAAAGATACAGTTCCAAGAAATAATCCTCCTGAATATTTTATTCTTTAATTAAAAGATTTGATTTCAAATCAGTCAGAATTCTCCAAAAGGAAAAAGGAAGAAGAAGATTTACAGTAGAACAACAAGGAAGTAAAAAGAAGAAAAAGAGAATACATTCGAGAAAAATACAAAAAGTAAAATAGAGTTCATCTTCCTTAACAACAGCTATTTCAATCTCTGAGAACAACAACACAATATCTAATCTCAGTTTTTTGCTGCAAGTTCAAAATCTTCAAGAGCAATAACAAATCTGAGAAACTTTGTCTCTCAGATTCATCAGCTATCAAAGGAAGATTTTCATTCAAGAGAAAGCTCCATCCTTCAACTGTCAACTATTTTCTACCAGACAGGGGGAGCTTTACAACAACAAATCCACTAGTCTTCTCTAAGCTTGTTGACAGAGAAGAACTTCATAAACCCTCTTTATCCCATCTTGTACAAGGTTATAACTCCCTTCAAAAGTTAACCCTTTTGTGGCAGGGCACCTGATCAAAAACCTGGGGTTGGTGGTAGGGCACCTGATCAAAAACCTGTGGTTGGTGGTAGGGCACCTGATCAAAAACCTGTAGTTGGTGTTTGGGCACCTGATCAAAAACCCATTGGTGATATGACACCTGATCAAAAACCTAGTGGATTCCTACCAAGGGTGGTATAAGAGTTGATGTACCCAGGTTTATTGGGGAACTACTATAGATCCTTGTGTCTTCTGTGTTTTTGTTTATTTTCTGTACTGTGCTGTGCTGTGTGATTTTTATTTTGTTTCATACTCACTCAGTACACATATATATATCACTATTTTAACTCCGCTATAAAAATAAGTGAAAAACTTTTTAATACTCTATTCACCCCCCTCTAGAGTAAATCTAAGATCTAAACCTCCTTTCAACTTCTATCCGAGGTTACTTTCAAATTGAAATACTATTCTTGAATACATGCAACATTAACTCTATTAATCTTATGACATAACATTACATTCAAACTCATCATTCTAGCATTATCAATTAATAAATATTATCATTCATGCTAGTTGTCTAATAATGCCTTAATGAATCCATCTTAAAGTAGAACAATTAGAAGTTAAAACTCATAATGACTATGTTGCTTTACAATATAATTAAAAATCAATCTCTCGTAAAAATCCATAGTTTATAAATTGATTCCATAGGACAAAATGCTTAGGATGTCCATGATCATTCACCCACATTATGTGTCTCATAATAGTGAGGGCGTAGGATTGTATGCATTAGATGACCTAAACTCTAAGTCATGTCTTGTCCTTAACCGGGGAGGGTTCCAGTGGGGCCTTGCGAGGCACTAGGGGGAAAGAGTGCTAGGTTGAGCGATCTCTAGTGTGTGCATATGAGATTAACACCCCATACTATGGCACGTGTGCAGCTCCTCATGCCCATCCATCGCTGTGTATGAGGCTAGTGTGTAGACATATAGCTAGGGTATTATAATCTAGGACATACCTATATCATATGTTTTGCATGCACTTTTTATGATTATATTATTCATGCATTCATGGTTTGATTAAACATGCTTATCTTGTGTTTTGCATATCTTATCATTTTTCATTTTTTAGCTTTAATGATATTGTAAAACACAAATACGTTGAAAACCCCAAAAGATATAAAAACTATTATAAACCACAAAAATATGTTTAAATAAGCCTTCTAATCATTTCTAAATGTTCTAAAATTTCTACACTAAGAAGGTCTATATACATACTCCCCACTCCAAAGAATTTTTTTTTCAAAAACCTCAAAAATCGAGTACTGTTTCGGCGTTAACTACTTAACGCCAGGCGTTATCTTTTTTTTTTCAGATCAAAATTCTGCTTTCACTAGTACATTTATGGTATTTTTATTGATTTTTCTCAGTTTATTTTGTCTGATTTCAAATTATTTTGTTATTAATGTTGTTATTTTATTCCAAAACACAAAAAAGAATAAATAATTCAAAATGATCAAAAATATGTTTTTGTTATTTGTTTTGCTTTAACTCTTTACAAAAATTATAGTTTGACTATAAACCTTCACATGAGCAAACATCTTTGTTATTTTTTGTTACCAATGGTCAAAATTGATTTTGGCATACTCACAAGGTTTTTCTTAAATGTCTAATTTTAATTTCAAATTTCCTAAACATTGTTTTTTGTCATGCCTTGACCTTAATCTGATTATGTGCAATGAAATAGTCTATAGATAATTGTGTATGATTGCCTAACATGCCTCTAAGTAGGAGTAATGTTTTATGTTTATCAATGATTCATACACTCACTATTTTGATGATCTACATGTGTTCGTAATCTTAGTCTTGCATGTTTGTGTAGTGTAATAGTTTTAACTCATTAAGTTGTATGTCTAAATTACCTACACCGTCTTTTAAAAATAAATTTCTTGCACACATAGAAGTGTTACTTCAAAATTATACATGTTTGCAACAACAAGTGAATTCAGAGACTTTTGGCCTCAATAAAAAATCAATTAATAATATGCCAAAGATAAATACACCAAGCACTACTCACCCTCCTGATAAGTCTTAATGAGCATTGTGAGGTTGAGCACCTTGGAAAGAATTGTAAAGTGTTTTGTAGAAACATATCTCTTTTTCTCTCTTCTATTTGTACACAGGATCATTAAAATAAAATTTGTATACAAATGCGTATGTGATCCCCCAAGCAATACTTCGCTCCCTGATAAGTCTTAATGAGCATTGTGTGGGCGAAGCACCTTGGTAGTTGTACCTATGTTTTGTGCTTTGAAATTTCATTCTAAATATGATATGTGAAAGTAATTATAAGATTGCATTCTTAATGTTGCTGTTACTATTTCATTACATATGACATGTGTTTTGATTATTCCACTTGTATACTTTTATCAAAACACCTTATGCACACATCATTGATTTTTATAAAGCTTCTACTCATGAGGATTGGATCCTAAAGCAAATTTACATAATGCTCTCAAAACTTAAGTAAAAGCACTAGATTGCAATGCATGATTTCTACAATGTTTTCTTTACTTGAAATACGAATTGGTTACATTGTAGTTATTATCTTTATGAATATGTTGATTCATGCTTGCCTGTTATGAAAATTTTCAAATTTAAAATGCTCAAATGTGAAGAGTCTAAATATCTTGTTGAAATAGTCAAACTATTACAAAAATATTAATCTTAATAACTTTGTTCATTATACCATGTGTTCTCATGCTTATTTCTACAGTTTGTTTTCACTTGTTCTTTGTCAAACAAAATTGCATCTCTCTTAACAAGTAGCATCACTCTTAAAATAAATTTTAAAAGCAAGTGATTACATTTTTTTGGAATAATCTTTGAATGATGTTCTTTCACGCTTATCATATATTTTTTTTCTGCTGTGCCACTCTCTCCCTTAGCTCGATCACGATTTATCTTATGTTAAAAACAAATCTCTTCTTCCTCTTTTAGTTATGTTCTACCTTTTGCCCTCTTTTTTTTACACTCCACCCTCTTTTGCTAATAACAAAAGGGGGAGAATAAAATAATAAATCACAAGGAGTAGGATTCACTAGATTAAGGGGGAGTATGAATCTAGTCTATGGGTGCATACATTAAGGGGGAGAACTTAAGTAGGGGGAGCACTTAAGTAAGGGGGGCACAATGTTAAAAGAACTATAACTCTTATTATTATCTCTATGATTATTTTGTGTCATATATCCTTCTAAAAACACATATCTTATATATGATTATGATTTATCTCTATTGGATTTGTTATTATCAAAAGGGGGAGATTGTTGGAACATGGCTTTCCGCATCCCTTTAATTTGAGAATAACAAGTCCTACTTGTATTTGATATTATTTGCCATTGTGTTTTTAGCATGCATGTTTAGATAGATATGACACCAGGTTGCTGCAATACTAGTCTGACACTATCCACAAGCAGAAGGATTGAAAGATGTCTAACGCCAGGCGTTAGGTCTTAACTATGGGCGTTAGCGATCAACGGGATGGGATGCCGATCGACGGGATGGGATGCCGATCGACGGGAAGGCTTGCCGACTGAATAAAAAGAGGAAGAAACTGAACGCCAGGCGTTAGTACTTAACGTCGGCGTTAACGATCGATGATTATGGCAAGGAGGAATGCAGCCGTGATTGAAGGAGCAATTTAAGAATGATTTGACTCAACGCCCAGCGTTAACTTTTAATGCCGACGTTAACTTTCATTCCCGCCAAGATGCAAAATGAATGGAGGGAAGCAGCCATAATTGCAGGAGCATTTTGGGAATGATTTGACTCAACGCCCGACGTTAGAGCAACGCCAGTGTTAAATGAATGTTTCCAAAGTTGCAGAATCTCCTTCCTATTTTGTAGATCCGAGCCATCAAGTTATTTCTATACTGAGTCAATGCCCAACGCCGACGTTAGCTTGCAGTCCTATAAAAAGGTGGATTTTTTCTTCTCCAAGAACTGATTGAAGAGAGCCCTATTCCAACACTTCAAAAACTTTGTGAGGGCCGTATTTCCAGACCAACACATCTCCCACTCATATTTCAAAAAGAGGAATCAAAGGAGGCTTGGATGAACACGCTAACACAACGCGAAGAATGCACGCTTGGACTTCAACGATCTTTAGCGATTCTTCGTCGTCTCCTTCAGATTACCTCATAGGGAGTTTCATATTGCTCTTTTGTATTTGTCTTTTACTTTTATCTTTATAATCGGTTCGGAAATTCGCCTCGTGTTGGCGACTAGGTATGGGTAGGACTTAGGGAGTAATTTGCCTCGTGTTGGCGACTAGGTCTTGGGAGTAGATCTAGGGGGTGCTCGAGGCCTTTCTGGGGATAGGAAGGCTAGAGCGGCTTGAGGCCATATATAGGGAGAGATCGGCTAAAGCCAACCGGTTCGTGGGGATACGAGTCGGTATAGAAAATGAAAAGACTCTTTCATATTTCGCCTTGATTTCTAGCGTCATTGAAATCAGTTTTTGTAATCAATTTTATAAATGATAATCATGTCTTTTCTTGTTTAGTAAAATTGATTTCATTTCTAATTCTAGCTCTTTACTTTTGATTCACTCTTATTCAAATAAAATATCAAAAGTTTTCTATTAAATATTAGAGTTTTCTAAAACCCTTATTCACCCCCCCACTAAGGGCGCCTCAAGATCCAACATCATGAACTAGATATAACATTAAATACACCTTGTACTTATCAATGATCTGAGCATTTCTTCAAATCAGAAACATTGTTGGCACTGTTCCCAACAAGAAGAAAGGTGCGAAGACTGGGTCGATGTGGGGACCCGAGGGGGGATCAGAGTGATCCATGGGGGTGTGGGGATCGAGGTGACTCAAAATGCGAGCCTCCACATCATGTACCGTTGGAGTGTGGTTTCGATGTCTCAAGCCCCACCCCCAACAGAAAAGATCACCTTCTCTCAGAAGGATATGACGGGTCTTGAGGACCCATTCTGCGATGCGCTGGTTATCCAGACAACCATCGAGAACTTCACCATCTCCCGGATCCTCATGGACAATGGGAGCTCAGTCAACGTCATCTTCAAGAAGGCGTTTGACGAGATTAAGGTGGAGGCCAGAAGGGTGTTGGGATCAGATGGCTCGTTGTTCGGATTATCGGGGGAGAGAAAGGAAGTGGAAGGAGGAGTGGGACTCCCGTTGTCCTAGGGGGGCAGTCCTGTAACTGCCAGTTTGTCATCGTGGATGCTCCGAGAAGCTACAATGCCATCTTCAAACGACCCCTCATCAGCGCTTTCCGATGCATCCCCTTCACTTTCCACCAATGCCTCTTGCTCAGCGTAGGAGGAGTCCAGGTCCGGGTGAGGGGTGACCCGAAGGTAGTGAGACAGTGCTACGTCACCGCGGTCAACACCACTTGGCAAGCCGAGGAGGAAGGGATGGATTAGTAAATGGAGAGGCAAGAGGAAGCGGAAGGGGTCATTGGAGGACCCTGTATGGAGGAGACATAGGAGAATAGGGAGAGAGAGGGTGAAGAAGGGGAAGCCCAGGCAGGAGGGGAGGAGGAGTCGCTGGGAGTCCGGGAAGAGGAAATGGAGGAAGGAGAGGCAGAAGCGCTTGCTTACGGTGTGAGGAAGGAGGACGATCGCGGGGGGGGGGGGGGGGGGGGGGGGGGGAGCAGTCTCGGCTGGAGGCCGTGGATGAGGTCATGGAGCTGGAAGTCACTTCCCTGGCGGGAGTGATAGAAAAATTAAAGATCAGCGGGGAGCTCAGCCCCGCGGAGCAAAAGAAGATCCTGGCCTGCGTCCAGGAGAACGTGGACGTCATCACATGGAGCATGGCAGAGTTGCCCGAGATTGATGCGGATGTGGCCTTCCATCGCCTCAACCTCAACCCCGTCACTTGTCCCATCCGTCAGAAGAAGAGGTCCATCACGGACAAGCTGGAAGGACCCATCCGGGAGGAGGTGAGCAAGCTCCTCAAGGCAGGTTTTGTATCCAAGGCCCAGTATCCAGTCTGGGTCTCTAATGTAGTGATGGTATAAAAGGGGGATGGTTGGTGGAGAATGTGTGTAGAATTTTCTTTGCTAAATAAACCATGCCCTAAGGATTGTTACCTCCTGCCTCGAATCGATGCGCTGGTTGACTCAGCCGTCGATTTTCCCCTAATGAGTTTTTAGATGCTTTCTCAGGTTACCATCAGATCCGCATGCACCCTCCCGACGTCAAAGATGTCTCTTTCATCACAGGGGATGAATGATACTGCTACAAGATGATGCCCTTTGGGCTAAAAATGCAGGGGCAACATATCAAAGGATGATGGACAGGGTCTTCTGAGAACAGAAGGGAAGGAACTTGGAAGTGTACGTCGATGATCTCATGATTAAGAGCCCGGACCTCGATTCCCACCTTCGGGACCTCGAAGAAACTTTTGGGACCTTGCGAAATTTCAAGATGAAGCTAAACCTCCAAAAGTGTGTCTTCGGGTCTAGTCGAGGAAAGTTCTTAGGCCATTTGCTCACCCCGGCAGGGGTGGAGCCTTACTCGGACAAAGTCAAGGTGATCTTGGAGCTAGGATCGCTGAGGAACTCAAAGGAAGTTCAGCGCCTCATCGGGAAGTTGGCCGGGCTGAGTAGGTTTCTCTCCAGGGCAGGGGAGAAGTGTGCGTCCTTTTTCAAGGTGCTACCGGAGAATTCAGAAGTTTGAGTGGACCTCAGAGTGTGAGGAGGCATTCAAATCATTGTAGAGGTAGCTCACTCAGGCTTCCTTGCTCCAGGAACCGAGGCAGCAAGAGGACCTATCCCTATACTTGGGGGTAAGGTCCGAAGCGGTGAGTTCTGTGCTAGTGCGGGAAGAAGGGAAGAAACAACTCCCGATCTACTATGTCAGCCGGGTCTTGAGGAAGGTCGAGCTTTGGTATCCCATTTTAGAGAAGCTGGCTTTCACTCTGGTGGTGTCGGCCCGGAAGCTTCGGCCTTACTTCTAGGCGCATTCAATCAAGGTGGTGACCGACCAACCTCTTCTCAACATCATGGAAGGAGTGGAGCACTCAGGAAGGTTGGCTAAGTGGTCAGTAGAGCTAAGCGAATTCGACATCTCGTTTGTGCCCAGGTTCTCGATAAAGGCGCTGGCAGTGGCGGACTTCTTGGTTGACTACGTGATCGAGGTGGGGGAAGTCGGACCACCCCGCTCGATAGCCTGGAAGATGTTGGTTGATGGATCATCAGGGAAGCATTCCTTTGGGTGGGTGAGTCATCCAAGTGAACCCCAAGAAACGAGGAGCGAGCAGGCAATAAGTATACATTTCCCACTCACCAACAACCAGGCCGAGTACGAGGCGGTAATATCAGGCCTGCGACTGGCCCGAGAGTTGAGAGTTCAAGACATGGAGGTCTCGACAGACTCCATGGTTGTAGTTGATGAGTCCCATTTATATACACTTTGATGGACTCATCCGGGCTAGTTTTCACTCTCATGTGCATCATTTTCGAGCTATTATTGCATCTATTTCTCTTATGCTCATTCATGCACACTTGCGTGCTTTGTGCTCCTTTTAAGCCTGTTTTGGTGTACGTTTGCGCTCCATGATATTGGGGGTAAGCACATGGTGCTCACCAATCCTTTTTCTCTGTCTGATTGGTGCTAGAGGTGTATTCCCAACTGGATTGTTGTTCTTACAGGTAGTTGGATCACCCTATTTTATCCCAGAAATCATGTTTATTTATATCGCACGGTCGTGCATTTTCTTGACGCACTGACGGCTGCGGTCATGCGCCTTCAACTGGGGAGAAAACCAGTGATCTGAATTTGTTCGCGCGTCTTTACGCACGGGCAGTTGCCCGTGCGTGAAGGAAACGCACGATCGCCTGTTTCATCTGTTTTTTAGCCAATCTGAATTTGTTCGTGCATTTTTGCGCACGGGCTGATTCGCCCGTGCGTGAGTAAAAAGCACGGGCGCTGCTGCTTCTTCCTCAAGCCAATTTATTCGTTAAATAACACACGGACAACACACGGTCGTGCGTTCGCCCGCGCGTGACTAAATTTCTGACTTTTTAGTATTTAAGGCAGGAAATCTGCCAAAGGAAGGAGCCCCCCCCAGCGGGAAAAGCTTGAGAGCCCGCCATTTTCGCCCAGTTCGCAGCTCCACCATCGTTTGACCTAGGAGGAGATCCGGTGACCTTTGGCTTGCAAATCTTCCACCAAAGCTCCCTCCTTGGCCTCCTCCATCATCCTTGATCTCAAGAACGCCATAGACGGAGAGTTTTCGCTGCATTCAAGGTGTAGAACAAGAGTTACCTCAAGCTAGACCACGAAGAAGACGGGTATTAGTAGAGGAAGGTGACAGCTTCTCCGGACCCCGGACGCAACTGAAGACCGAGCACGGATGAGGCTTGACAACCCTTCGATTCCGGCCGAGAATATTCAGCATAGTCTTCGAGCTTCGGTTTCCTCTTTCCCCCTTCGCTTGCTTCAGAGTTTTCCTTAAATGTGTTTGTTATTATGGATGATGATCATGAACATTGTGTTTTAGTTAATATGATTTCATGTTTTTGAGATCCTTTGTGGTTCATGAGATTTGAGGAGCGCCATAACCCGCCAGCCTTCTCGTTCACCCGCTCACCGAAGCACGGCATCGCGACCGTTGCATCCATCCTGCCTTGCGAAGCGGAGTTTTGACCCGCATTTTATTTCTGTGTAGTAATTTAGGAAACCAAAATCAAAGCCCCGTTTTTTCCTTTAATCTACTCTAGTAATTATTTTCTCAATCCGAAGAATCAAACAATCCACGCGCATTCCTTGAGAGACGATATTCGGGGACGTACTCCCAACTTTATTACTTGTGCGACCGGTGTGAAAGTGCACAGTTAACCTCACTAGAATTCTCTAGAGGGGGGGGGGGGGGGTGAATAGAGATTTAAAATATTTTTGTGCAAAATTAATAATTATATATATATGTGTGTAGTGATCAGATTAGAGCTCCACACACCAACAAGAATTAAACAAGTAAAGAAAATAAATGCAAGAAAAGAAATCACATCACAACACAAGGAAATATAGTGGTTCCCCAAACTTTGGGTAGTCCACTCTTCTACCCCCTTGGTAGGAAATTCACTATCTTGCACTGAGTCTTTTGATAAGGAGACTCTTAGAACCACCCTGAGTCTTTTGACAAGGAGACTCTTAGAACCAACTGAGTCTTTTGAAAATGAGACTCTTAGAACCAGTACAACTGAATTTTTTGAAGAGAGATTCTAAAAACTCTTTTACAATATTTGAAAGTGAAAATAAGATAAAGAAGAAAGAGAGATAATAAAAAGACAAGAAAGAATCTTCTTCATAGCAAGAAGATTGGAAGCACAAGAAGTAGTGAATAAAATCTCTCTTCTATAGTGAGAAGGAGATTGTAGCCCTTTTCTCTCTTTTGTGAGAGCTACAGAGTATGCAACAGAGTGGCTTCAGAAGCAGGAGAAGGTGGAAGCTTGATCTTTGCTGCAGCACTATCTCTCAATTTTCTCTTTTCACTTGGGAGCTCTTCTTCTTTTTCAAATATAAAAATGGTGGATCACTTGTCTTTGCTTTCTGCCGACCACCTTGTTATTTATAGCTCTGTTCATTAAAATAACACTATAGGAGAGTAATCAATTAGCAGGCAGAGTATTAGAAAGAAGGAGAAATTTCCATAACAATTATATCCATAGAAGGAAAGTATTCATTCTGATATCAAATAGTGTCCATAATGGATTTAATCAAATTAGCCAAGAATTTATTAGAGGAAAAGAATAATTCAGAACGGCTATAAAGAATAATTTGATTCCATATAAATCAGATCTATGAAAGAAGGAAAGAGATCTGGCGATTTTTGAATTAATCATAGAAATCGACGTGCGCCGATTACTATTCGACGTAGGCGTCGAATTCGTCCTGGCAGAACATCGAGAGGAGAATAAGGAAGGTGCGTCGACTAGGGTGCGTCGACTTCTCAAGATACGTCGGCTAGAAGTCAGAGCTACGTCGACATAGGATACGTCGAATTCTGCTTGGAGCTACTTCAACTCATTCTGATAGAAACGTCGACTTTATTTCGACGTTGCGTCGAATACTATTCGACGCATATTTACTTAACCTTGATTTTCCTTTCTTGGAATTCATATTCAGCTCATTTTCAGGGGTTAAGAGAAATCATTTTCCCAACAATCTCCCCCTATTTGTCTTAACCCTATTTATAGGGAAATTGTACTAGTATCACATCATTTGTAAAGAAAAGAAATATATTAAACAATCAGAAGAGAAATTGGAAAGAGAGATCATATAACCAAATTTTCCAGACTTATATAAACAGACTTCATGTTCATACCAATTAGTATTTAACTATAGGGTAAAGTATATTAGTATTATTTTCAAACATTACTCAGGAGGGGTAGGAGGAGTCTTTCTCTTTCTCTTGAATACTACTGTTTTAGGAGAGGAGGGTTTCTCCTTCTCAGTTGCTGGAAGTTCACCTAGCTCCCCCTGAGCAGATTGCACCCCCTGAGATGGAACTTCCTTTGATCCTTCTACTTCTTCAATTTCTTTATCATCTTCAGCTCCAGTTGTATCTGGCTCCTTAGCTCCTACTTCAGCCAACACAGCATCTGGCTGTCCTTTTTCATTTTCAGCTTCATTCATAATAGTATCCAGCTCCCCCTGAGTTTCAGTTTCTTAATTTTTCTTTCCATCTGCCACATTTTTCTTTTCAGCTTCATTGTCTGCTCTGCTTGCCTCCCCTTGTAATAGTACTACTTGATTTGCAGCCTCCCTTGCTATATTAAGTACCTCTATTGTTTGTTCTTCAGAGTCTAGCTCAGGTACAACTTCATTTCCAATTGTCTTGAGAAGTGCATGACTATTATCTTTTGAGGAAGGAGGGGACTTGTGAGAGAGAGATTTAGGATTGGAGGGCTGGTCTTCATCTAGATTCTCCCCCTTCTTGACCTTCCTGGCCAGGGAGGTTAAGAAAGACCTGGTCACTCTAGAGGAAGAGAGAGAGGTCTTCAGATTTTTTACAGAGGCACTAGCCCCATCTATTTGGGTGTGCATGTGAAGGATGGAGGAATGAATCTGGGAGCAGTGCTCATCCAGCATTGCTTGGAATGTTTGAGCTGCTGATGCAATGCACTGAGTAAGGAGGGCTTTAGTGGATGCAGATGGTTCATGTTGTGGTTGGTGATGAGGAGAGAGTGGTGGAGGTGGTGATGAGGGTGGAGAAAGGTTAGTTGATGTATGAGGTATTTGTGATAATGGAGGTGAAGAGGATGAGAAAGTATGAGGAGGAGGAGATGGAGAAACTGCTGTTTGAGGAGCAGGTGTTTGAGAAGAGGTAGGTAGAGTAGGAGTTGTGAGGGTGGTAGAGACTATTTGAGTGGATGATGGTGGTAGAGAAGGATTGTCTCTTTGAGGAGGAGGAGGAGGAGGAGGAGATGGATGAGCAGGAGAATTAGGAGGAGAGGGAGTCCTTTCAGGAATGGAACCAGGCTTAGGGATTTGCCTGGTCCACTTGGAGAATAGGGCTATTGACATTCTTTTCCCTGGAGGAATGGGGATTCCTTTTGACCTACAGAGGTCAGGGAAGGAGTGGAAGAGTACTTGACTCATAATCCTCATATATGCATTTTCTTTGTGTGAGTACTTGGAGCCTATTAACTTGAGCAACCATGTGGCCCATTCCACCTTCTTCTTCAGCACAAGGTCCCCCATGATGTTCAGTTGCTGCTTGGGTACTGCATCATGGGCTGAAATTTTGCATAGTAGTATCTTTCCTACTATATTTGCTAGCAGTCTGTACTCCTCAGAAAAATCTATTTTCTTTAGATGGATTGGTTTATCCCTTGAAAACTTCATGGTGGTTAGCAGATGCTTGATTTCATCAGGTGTGAGGTCTATAGATTCATCACCTAATAAGGGAATGATGAAGACTTATGATGTTACTCTTTAGAAATTGATTTCCTTTCCCTATTTTATTTGAACAAAGATAATATTAGGATATACCTGATGGAAGATCAAATGTGGTCCTAATATGTTCTGCAGAGATTGAGACTGGTGTCTCATAGATTGTTCCCTGGATTTCTCCTTGTTCAGATATCTGAACATGAGTCATCAGCTCTGTGAGCTCTGTTTCCAGGAGCTTGCATCTTGAGGAGATGAGTTTGTCGAATCCATCTTCAGTGAAGAGAGCTATGATGTTCTTATAATTTTCTACAGCGGCTTGGAAGGAGTCGAGGTCAATGTCGAAACCAGAGTTTATCTTGGGAGCCATTTTAGGTCAGTGAAAGAGAGGAGGAAATGGCTGGACTAAGGAGCAAGAAGGATAAAGGATGCAGAGTAGTGAAGGTTTTTAACTAAAGAGTCTTTTTAAGTCAGGTGAAGCGTCGAAACGGACTCAATTCGAGGCTTATTTGGTACTTCAGTGGATGTGACCGAAAATATTTTAGCATTGCCGCTCATTTTTATGAAGTCGACGTTACGTCGAGTGGAATTCGACGTAAGCGTCGATACAGCCCGCGTTAAGATGTTAGGGTTTCATATCGACGTATGCGTCGATTGTAATCGACGTATGCGTCGATTTCACTTATTGAGTTGAGTCATCGACGGTGCGTCGATTAGAAGTCGACGTGACTTTTGATTTTCCTGAAGAATTTTAGGTGTTTATTTCTTTTTATCTCTTCCTAGTTCTAAGTCAGTCTTGGACTAATTTTTACAGATAGTTTGATTGGTTGTGCCAACATTGTTTGGCAAGGTGGCCAGTTTTGTTACATATATGGCACTTGATTATCTTATTCTTATGATAATTTGAGTTTAGAGAAGGATAGAAGGGTTGATTAGGATAGAAAGTTTGATTAGGATGGGAAGTTTGGTTACCAGGTTTAGGGTAGAAATTTTGGTTGGGATAAAGGTGTTGATTATGATGGAAATCATGGTTAGGATGAATGGATCTTGAATGGGAATTATAGAAGGTTTTTGGAGGATAGGCATTTAAGTTGCTCTGAATTTTTGTGCGTCGATATCTATTCGACGCATGTTGATAGTTGCTTCGATTTATATTCGACGCTTTCTCCCGATAGCGTTGATCTGATATCGACGCATGGAAAAAGTTGCGTCGATTGGAAGTCGACATACTTTTATTCAAGCGTCGAGTAGAGGTCGAGGCATCAGAGAGGTTGTGTTGAGTAAAAGTCGACGCACTATCATTCATGCGTCGATATAAAGTCGACGCAACTGTATCTTCATACATTTTCTTTTTCCATTTTTCTGATTTTGTTCTTTTATGTATTGTTTCTTTTGGCTTAGTTGCTTCTTCAGATGAAGTTTGAGAGTCATCAGCTGAATAATATGATGTTTCATCAAATTGTTTTATTTCATTGAGGGAGTCTTCTTCCTTATTTAGTGAGTCTTTTTCTTGGTTTGATTTGATGGGTTTTGTGAATTTTACAGGGATCATCCAAGCAGGTTTGTTGGATGGAACTTGACTGGTTGAGGGATCAGCCCCTAGACCAAGATTTTTATGTCTCCTTGTTTGTTGTTCAGTGATTTCCTTGAGAGTTTGGCTTCTCATTTTTATTGATTCTTCAAAAGCTTTTGCTTGGGATACCTTATCCTTAAGGAGCTAGTTTTCTATTCTAGCCCTTTCTACCTCCTTTTCTATGATGTTAGCCCTTAATTCATAATCTTTAGAGCATTTAACTTCTCTATTTCTCTGGTTTTTAGCCACATTGATTTGTTCTTTTAGATCTTTAATTTCTTGTGTAGCTTTTAGTTGATCTAGACACATTCCTATAAAATCATTTCTGAAGTTATCACTTTGAAAATCTATTTCATCAAACATGCTTACCTCATCCTTATCCTCAGAGTCCTCTATGAGAATAAGGCTATCTTCTTCTTCATCTTCAGAAGATATGCTTTCTTCTGATCCTGTCTCACTCCATGATTTAGCACCATCATCATTCTTTGAGCCTTCAAGGGCCATCAAGCACAGATCTTCTTGCTTAGGCTCTTCATTGTCACTCTTAGAAGAGGAGCTGTCCTCAGAGTCTGTATCACTCCAGGCTTCTGCTATAAAGCCTCTTTCTTTCTTCTTCCCCCTTTTCTTAAGATCTTTCTTTTTCAGATCTTTCTTTGTCTCAGCATTTTCTGGACATTCTGGAGCAATATGTCCAGGTTTCCTGCAAGAATAACAAATAATTTCTTTAGTAGGAGTTTTGTCATACCTTGGTTTTGACTCTCTCCTTCTTGATCCATCTGTCTTGACCCATTTCTTGAATTTTCTGGCTAGGAAACTGAATAGTTCTTCTTCAGTGATAGAGCTTCCTTCTTCAGTTGCTTTTAATGCAATGTTCCTGTCTTTTGAAGAAGTTGGAGTGTTTTCTTTTCTCTTCTTCTCTTCTCTGGTTTTCAGCAGTTGCTCATAGGATCTGAGTTTTCCTAAGAGAGCATCTGTTGAACTTTCCCTTTGTCCTCTTGTGTCTCTTATTGCCCATATCCTTGAGTCCCATGAACTTGGGAGACTCATCAGCAATTTGTCATTGATCTCTGTGAGAGAGATTTCTCTATCCAAGGCCCTTAGTTGATTAATGATCAGACTGAATCTGTCATACATCTCAGAGATGCTTTCTTCATTCTTCTTTTGGAAGTTCTCATATTGAGAGATCAATAGAGCCTTCCTATCTTTTCTTTCATCAGCACTTCCTTCTACCATCTTTATGAGAGCCTCCCAAATTTCTTTGGCTGATTCACACTCAACAACCCTTTGAAATATTTCATCAGAGAGGGTTGAGACCAGAATATTTACAGCTTTTGCATCACATGTTCCTGCCTTCTTCTCTTCAACTGTCCACTCAGCCTTTGGGACAAGTGTTTGAGTCACTTCACCACTTGAGTCTTTTCTATAAGGCTTGGGGGGACCTGTCAAGATAACATTAAATAAATCTTCATCAATAGAATTCATATAAATCCTAATTCTTGTTTTCCAAACTGCAAACTTCTCAAGGTTGCAAATTGGTGGTCTGGTGGAAGCATAATCTTTGATTTGTGCCATGTGAAAAATAATTGTTAGAAATATATATATATAAATAAGAGGTAAGATCTTTTTGATCAAGGAGTTAACCTTTTTAGATCAACCTCCCTCTGATACCAATTGAAAGTGCACAGTTAACCTCACTAGAATTCTCTAGAGGGGGGGGGGGGGGGGGTGAATAGAGATTTAAAATATTTTTGTGCAAAATTAATAATTATATATATATATATATGTAGTGATCAGATTAGAGCTCCACACACCAACAAGAATTAAACAAGTAAAGAAAATAAATGCAAGAAAAGAAATCACAGCACAACACAAGGAAATATAGTGGTTCCCCAAACTTTGGGTAGTCCACTCTTCTACCCCCTTGGTAGGAAATTCACTATCTTGCACTGAGTCTTTTGATAAGGAGACTCTTAGAACCACCCTGAGTCTTTTGACAAGGAGACTCTTAGAACCAACTGAGTCTTTTAAAAATGAGACTCTTAGAACCAGCACAACTGAATTTTTTGAAGAGAGATTCTAAAAACTCTTTTACAATATTTGAAAGTGAAAATAAGATAAAGAAGAAAGAGAGATAATAAAAAGACAAGAAAGAATCTTCGTCCTAGTAAGAAGATTGGAAGCACAAGAAGTAGTGAATAAAATCTCTCTTCTATAGTGAGAAGGAGATTGTAGCCCTTTTCTCTCTTTTGTGAGAGCTATCAGAGTATGCAGCAGAGTGGCTTCAGAAGCAGGAGAAGGTGGAAGCTTGATCTTTGCTGCAGCACTATCTCTCAATTTTCTCTTTTCACTTGGGAGCTCTTCCTCTTTTTCAAATGTAAAAATGGTGGATCACTTGTCTTTGCTTTCTGCCGACCACCTTGTTATTTATAGCTCTGTTTATTAAAATAACACTATAGGAGAGTAATCAATTAGCAGGCAGAGTATTAGAAAGAAGGAGAAATTTCCATAACAATTATATCCATAGAAGGAAAGTATTCATTCCGATTTCAAATAGTGTCCATAATGGATTTAATCAAATTAGCCAAGAATTCATTAGAGGAAAAGAATAATTCAGAACGGCTATCAAGAATAATTTGATTCCATATAAATCAGATCTATGAAAGAAGGAAAGAGATCTGGCGATTTTTGAATTAATCATAGAAATCGACGTGCGCCGATTACTATTCGACGTAGGCGTCGAATTCGTCCTGGCAGAACGTCGAGAGGAGAATAAGGAAGGTGCGTCGACTTCTCAAGATACGTCGACTAGAAGTCAAAGCTACGTTGACATAGGATACGTCGAATTCTGCTTGGAGCTACTTCAACTCATTCTGATAGAAACGTCGACTTTATTTCGACGTTGCGTCGAATACTATTCTACGCATATTTACTTATCATTGATTTTCCTTTCTTGGAATTCATATTCAGCTCATTTTCAGGGGTTAAGAGAAATCATTTTCCCAACACGGTGCATTTGCCGTCAACGCATCAAGTTTTTGGCGCCGTTGCTGGGGAATGCAGGCGTAGTTTGATTTCGGTGTTTGAGTCAATAGTTAAAGGAGTTGTTGTTTTTTTTTTTATTTTATTTCTATTGTTTTCGGTGTGTGTATGCAGAGACGAGACCCGGTGACGTTGCAACATTTGACCCTGAAATAGAGCATACCCTATGAGCGCGTCTCCGTGCTGCTGCAACCATGGACGCCAATGGAAATCAGATCAATCCCGGGGCGGGAAATGCACCAGCCGCCGGTCAGGCAGCCGATGAGAATGAAGTGGCTAGGCCGAGACCCAGGACCATGAGAGACTACACTACGCCCACTATTGGGAGTGTGTACCCCGGATTTGGCCGGGCCATCACTAACAACAATTTTGAGATAAAGCCGGCCATCCTGAATATGATCCGCAACCAGGCCCAATTCTCTGGGTTAGTCAGTGAAGATCCCCATCTTCACTTGGCTGAATTGGCTGAAATTTGCGGAACATTTCGGTACACTGGGATCGCTGATGAGACGGTGAAACTCAGGCTGTTTCCATTCTCCCTCCGATACAAGGCGAAAGTATGGCTCCACACGATACCGCCTGGCACAGCCACCACTTGGGATGCTCTGCAAACAAAATTTCTGGCAAAGTTCCATCCAGTTGACAAGGTTGTGAACTTGAGGAGGGAAATCGCTACCTTCCGACAACATGATTAGGAGACTCTCGCAGAAGCATGGGAAAAGTTCATGGACCTTCTCCAGAAATGCCCCCAGCATGAGCTGCAACCATGGAGGCTAGTGGAGAATTTTTACTTTGCAATCGAGCTTAACTACAGGGCCATGATTGATGCAGCTGCAGGCGGAGCTCTGATGAACCATACCCCCGAAGATGCATTGCGGATTCTCCAGGACACTGCCATTCATAGTTCATTCTGGACTGCCGGAAGGAATGCCCCAAGGAATGCTCGGGGACTCTTTGAGGTGAACACATCTGGTGCATTTGCTGAGATGGCATCAACACCTTATGAAAATGTCATGCTGCTTAAGAGGCCCTCCCTTCCTCCTGCCCCAGTGATGGCCATCTCATGTCAAGGTTGTGGAAGCCTGGGGCATCATGCATATGAGTGTCCCACAGGTGAGCAACCTACCGAAGTATCTTATGATGAGAGTATAAATTATATGAATGATCAAAATCGTGGAGCACCATTTAATAATGCTTATAACCCGGGTGTGAGGAATCACCCAAACTTCTCGTGGAAACAAAACTTTCCTGGCCAACGATGGCAAGGAGGCTCGCATCAATTCGATGCTCAAGCCTCCAGTATCCAACCACGGCCACCACAACCGAGTTATACGCAAAATGCCCCAGCCCCCAAGAAGAGCAATTTAGAAGAAATGATGGAGAGATTCATGCAGGCCGCCAACTCTAATATGGTTAGCGAAACCGCATCCATGCGAAGCTTGGAGACGCAATTGGGCCAATTGGCTCAACTGATGACCGAGCGTTCGCAAGGGACCCTTCCCAGCAACACTGAAAAGAATCCAATCAATCAAGGGAAGAGTCTCACCGATGCAGAAGTAAGTAACTCAAGTGAGTTTGTAATCACATGCTCCATAAATAATGTTGAAACTGCTGCCTTGTGTGACTCCGGTTCATCCCGCAACGTCCTTGCACTGCATGCCGTTGCTAAAATGCAACTTGAAATGAACACGGATGACCGGAAGTCCCTAGTGCTTGCGAACGGGACTGTCATTCAGGCGGAGGGAGAAGTAAGAAATGTTGAAGTCATAATCGAGGGGACGGTGGTGGTCGCCGATTTCCAAGTATTGGGACCCCGCGAGAATCAATCTATTCCCATCTTGGGAGTACCATTCTTGAAAGAGAGCGGTGCCACTTTGGACTTCTCTGCGGGGTGTGTTATCTTACCTAGTAAGGTAACATCCCCTACTTGCCCCAAAATTACAACTCCAACATTATTTCGCTCTCCCCACTCTATTATTGATGAATCACTTAGTAATGCAGAAAACAGGGAAGAAAAAGGATCGTTTAATGGAGAAAAGGAAGAAGATCAGTCGAGCGGAGAAAAGGAAGAAGTTTACTTTCGGAAAGAATGTGACTCTGAGAGGGAGGAGAGCCTCATTTCTGAACCTGTCGAGCCGGACCTAACTCGGGATGACGTCCCATTTTTATCTTGCAATGAATTATGTAATAAACCTCTTAAACGTTCTGTCTCTTGGGCTGATCCAGTCGCCACTGCGGCAACGGAAGTGATGCCACCCACCACCAAGGTGGGAAATGCTGAAGATTATCAACGCTGACACTCTCCAACAGTGGAGAAGCGTAAACAAGAGAGACTATTCCGGGGTGCATGCTCCGCTGCTCTCCGTGGCAAGATGGCGGAGGCTAGGGGAAAATTGGGCGATACCAATTTTGGCCCTAAAGCTTTCACCTCCAGCCTACGAGCCACGGGAGATTGGCACTACAAAAGTGCTTATAGCTGATTTTAATTTTTCTTGTTTTATGAACTTTGTGCGTGAACTCTTCTTTAAAATTTCTGCACTTTATGAACTTTGCTTAATACAAGTATCTGGTCCACCTTAAAGACAGTAAACAAAAGGGCTTCTTGGGAGACAACCCATGGGGGAACCATTCAGTTCCGATCTTTTGTTCAGATTTTTGTTTATTTTGTTTTGTTGTTTGTTTTATGCTAACATCGCAGGTTTAAGCTCTCGCTCGGGGGATGAGGAAGGAGAAATTTAAAGAAGGAATTGCCGCACTTCTGGCATGCTCATTCGTGAGCATAGGTCCACTCTACCCCTATTTTCCTTAATTCATGAATTCTTTATTTTATAGGATTGTGATCAAGTCTGGGGGAGAGATCGAGTTATGCACGTGCACGCACTTTGCATAGCATGTTAGAATGTGCTGAGTTAGGATTTTCAAATTTGTTGCACACATTACATACATTTGCACCTCGTTCATGCGTACTTAATCGCGCGCGCTTATTGGGTATTGCTGTGAGGTTCCCCGCTCGTAAGAATTGGATTGTTAGTGTAGGAGTGAGGGGTGGAGAAAAATGTTGACTCGAGTAGTGCTCTAGTCGAGTGCTCCCGTCACGCCTAGAAATCCAGTTAGAGTAGAATAAAATTCAATGTTATAATTTAATTATTTCTATTATAGTAGTTGCAATTTATTTTAGTCTAGTGGTGAATCCGGTGAATCCAACGGTAGCATAGGGTCGAGTGTAGCAGAATTAGTAGTAGCTTATTACTAGGGTCAGAATGAATGATAACCTTTCTCGGTGGCTAGAACTTGCACTAGGCGACTCTTGAAACGATTGCGTTGAATAACTCGTTATAAAGCGTGATGTAGGCCGTTTCTTGATCCGTTTGTGCTTTTGAAATCCTAACCAATGTAATCACCTTTGCAAGCCCACTTGAGCCTACTTATCCTTCTTGCTTAGCTCCACTTAAATTTCACCAAAGCCATACGGCCAAACCTATATTCGCACCAACAAATGAGTTTGAAAAGAAGTTTATATATCTACCACGTTTGGTGTTATCTATATTGTGTATGGAAGCTTTGAGAAAGCTAAAGGAGAAGTTTCTAAAGTGCTTACAAAAGATTTATTTGTCGAGAAGAGAAAAAGAAAAAAAAAAGAAAAAGAAAAAAATAAATGTGCAAAAAGAACTTTCAAGTACAATCTCTCGATAAAACAATGTATGGTTGGCTTAGCACACACCTAGTGTCCAGTTGAAGTCTGGGGGTGCTGTGTGGTTCTTGAAATTGTTGTATTGGTGATTTTATACTCTTGAGTACTCAGGTTATGTTGAGTGCGTTGCCCATCGTTCTTCTACTTATCTAACCTAAACTCAACCTAAGCCAAATCCTAACCTATAAGTCCTATTGATTTTAGATATGAGTCATCTCATGCAGTGGAGAGAGTGCGAACGTGCAAGCCTATGGACACCGACTTTGATGGATTTCTTAGGAGAATACTCTACTCATTAGTCACGCTATTGTCCTTTGTGCGCGACCGAAAGACTCACCAGGATTCACCATCCAAGTAAACTAGATTTCAAATTACTGTTCTAGAAATAGTAAAATATAATCTTGAGTTAAATTCTATTCTAACGTATTTCTACGCACGTGAGCATGCGACTTCGCATGGATCTCTACCGCTCAAATTCACTCTAACACCCAATTGTTCCGACCAGAGAGCTGAGTAGTTTGCCCGAGACGTGCAAACGGTTAAGTCTGGGGGTGTGATGAGTCCCATTTATATACACTTTGATGGACTCATCCGGGCTAGTTTTCACTCTCATGTGCATCATTTTTGAGCTATTATTGCATCTATTTCTCTTATGCTCATTCATGCGCACTTGCGTGCTTTGTGCTCCTTTTAAGCCCGTTTTGGTGTGCGTTTGTGCTCCATGATATTGGGGGTAAGCACATGGTGCTCCCCAATCCTTTTTATCTGTCTGATTGGTACTATAGGTGTATTCCCAGCTGAATTGCTGTTATTACAGGTAGTTGGATCACCCTATTTTACCCCAGAAATCATGTCTATTTATATCGCACGGTCATGCGTTTTCTTGACGCACGGACGGCTGCGGTCATGCGCCTTCATCTGGGGAGAAAACCGGTGATCTGAATTTGTTCGTGCGTCTTTACGCACGGGCAGTTGCCCGTGTGTGAAGGAAACGCACGATCGCCTGTTTCATCTGTGTTTTAGCCAATCTAATTTGTTCATGCGTTTTTGTGCACGGCCGGATTCTCCCGTGCGTGAGTAAAACGCACGGGCGCTGCTGCTTCTTCCTCAAGCCAATTTATTCGTTAAATAATGCATGGGCAACGCACGGTGATGCGTTTGCCCGTGCGTGACTAAATTTCTGACTTTTTAGTATTTAAGGCAGGAAATCTGCCAAAGGAAGGAGCCCCCCCCGGCGGGAAAAGCTTGAGAGCCCGCCATTTTCACCCAGTTCGCCGCTCCACCACCGTTTGACCTAGGAGGAGCTCCAGTGACCTTTGGCTTGCAAATCTTCCACCAAAGCTCCCTCCTTGGCCTCCTCCATCATCCTTGAGCTCAAGAATGCCATATACAGAGAGCTTTTGCTGAATTCAAGGTGTAGAACAAGAGTTACCTCAAGCTAGAACATGAAGAAGACGTGTATAAGTAGAGGAAGGTGACAGCTCCTCCGGACCCCGAACGCAACTGAAGACCGAGCACGGACGAGGCCTGACAACCCTTCGATTCCGGCCGAGAATCTTCAGCATAGTCTTCGAGCTTCGGTTTCCTCTTTTCCCCTTCACTTGCTTCAGAGTTTTACTTAAATGTGTTTGTTATTATGGATGATGATCATGAACATTGTGTTTTAGTTAATGTGATTTCATGTTTTTGAGATCCTTTGTGGTTCATGAGATTTGAGGAGCGTCGTAACCCGCCAGCCTTCTTGTTCACCCGCTCACCGAAGCACGACATTGCGGCCGTTGCATCCATCCCACCTTGCGAAGCGGAGTTTTGACCCGCATTTTATTTGTGTGTAGTAATTTAGGAAACCAAAATCAAAGCCCCTTTTTTCCTTTAATCTACTATAGTAATTATTTTCTCAATCCGAAGAATCAAACAATCTACGCGCATTCCTTGAGAGACGATATTGGGGGACATACTCCCAACTTTATTACTTGTGCGACCGGTGCAACTGCCGTCAGCGCATCAGTAGCATGTTAGATTAGGGGGGAGTTTGAGGCAATGGAGCCAACCCTCCAATGCTATCTGGAGAAGGTCAACGGAGTCATTGGACATTTCCGCACCTTCTCGATCCAACATGTGCCGAGAGAGGAAAGCATTCTGGAAGACCTCATGTCTAATTTCGGTCCCCGGTTAGGGGGACGGTGTCGGAACTCTTTCGACCATCTATCGAGGAAGGAGAATTGATTGAGATAAATCAGCGGGCATCATGGATGGACCCCGTCATAACCTTCCTGACCTCGGGGGATTTCCCAGAAGGGGATGTGGACAAGCAACGACTCAGGTATAAGTCGGCATACTACTCCTTGCATGCAGGTGTACTGCACCGGAAGACCCTCTCAGGGCTCCTAGCCGGTTGTGTGTCGGGGAGCCGAACCCTGGAAGGGAGGGTGTTGAGGCAAGGTTACTTCTGGCCTACCCTTTGCAAGTATGCTGCGGAGATTACGAAGAAATGTTCCAAGTGTCAGCTATATGCTCCCCTCCAACTGCTTCCGGCCCAGAGGCTTCGGATCATCACAGCTCCGTGGCCTTTCGCAATATGAGGATTGGACTTGGTAGGACCGTTTCCTCGGGCCAGTGGTCAGAGGAAGTTCCTGCTAGTTACGATCGACTATTTCTCCAAGTGGCTGGAGGTTAAGGCGCTGGCCATTGTGACCTCCCAGGTAATAAGGAATTTCATATGGGGGAGATAATTTGTCAGCATGGGCTCCCGCTAGCCATCGTCACGGACAATGGGCCGCAGTTTGCTAGTGATGAATTTGTTAGCTTCTACACCCAGCTGGGTATCGACCTTTGCTTTGCGTCGGTCCATCACCCGAGGAGCAACAGGCAGGTGGAGGTCGCGAACAAGGTGATCGTGAACTTACTGAAAAAGAAGGTTGTGAACCTGAGGGGTAGCTGGGTGGAACAACTGCCCTCGGTCCTATGGGCCCTGAGAACCGCACCAAACACGGCCACCTGGAAGACCCCGTTCAATCTCTCCCATGGGTCCGAGGCTGTGCTTCCTATAGAGTTCGAGGTAAATTCACCCATGGTGGTGACTGGAGAATGAGGGAGAACAAAGACTATCTTAGGATTTGGTAGAAGAACTCCGGTACTATGACACCATCCGACAGGAGGAGGTCAAGCAGCGAATGGCCCGGTACTTTGACATGCACATCTGGGTCAAACAATTTGAGAAAGGGGACTTGGTCCTGAAAAAGGTTGATGCGTCCGGAAGGGGAGCCACAGTGGGAAAGCTAGATCCCAATTGGGAAGGTCCATATGTTGTAAAAGAAGAGCTCAAGTCAAGGGGGTATCACCTCCAGGATATGGACGGGGTACCCCTCTACCGAACTTGGAGCGGGGGCGATTTGAAACGTTTCTACCCTTGCACTTATTTATTAACATATTTTGTGTTGAAAATTGTTCTTTTTTAATGTTAGGCCCATTCAAGGTTTTTTGAGGTGCTGGAATGCCCCAGATCAATTCCACTGTCGGGCTCTCATTAGCCGGTGGGCCAGGATGATCTCCGGAGAGGTGGTCAAGATAGCAACAGGGTGCTGGAATGCCCCGGATCAATTCCGCTGTCGGGCTCTCATTAGCCGGTGGGTCGGGTTGATCTCCGGAGAGGCGGCAAGGTAGCAACGCGGTGAATGCCCCAGATCGATTTCGCTATCAGGCTCTCATTTTTTGTTGGGTCAGGTTGATCTCTGGAGAGGCTGGCAAGGTAGCAACATGGTGCTGGAATGCCTCGTATCGATTCTGCAGCTGGGCTTGTTGGGTTTTCTTTACATCATATGTAGACAACATATCGCATATGCGCAGCGGAAATAAAGAACAAGAACAACCCTAAATAGTTCAAGGAACTTGCGATTTCATGAATCAAGAAATAGGACAAACAACAGATTGCAATACCTGAAGGGGATTGAGTAAACACTCAACCAAGGTGCTCCACAAATGAGATCCAGAAGAATTATCGTTGATTCCCAAGCGCTGAAATTGATCGACACCTCTACGGGAGTCCACACGAGCGCAAGGAGAACCCTAGCTTCTTGTCGCACAAGAACAAGGTCGGAGAAGAAGAGCCCTCTACGTCTCTCACGAACTGCTAGGTCCGACGATAGGGAGAAGCGGGTGACGACGTCGGGATGCGGGAATAGCCGATCGGAACCCTTCCGTCTCTCTCATTCTTTTGCAAAAGGAGATCGCTCATTTAGGGTATAGAATCGTATTCTATTTATACCCAGGCGAGAGAGAGAGGCTATCCGCACACCCACGACTTACACTGGAGTAAATACAGAATTCGTCGAGTGAACCTTTAACTGATGAAATCATCGAGTGACAAACTGAATTCATCGAGTAAAACAGAATTTGTCGAGTGAACCTTTCACTAAGAAATTCGTCGAGTAACAAATGATTCGTCGAGTAATCATAAATTTGTCGAGTCATGAATTCGTCGAGTTCGTCGAGTAATCATAAATTCATCAAGTCATTATGATTTCGTCGAGTAATCATAAAATCGTCATTCGACGAACTGAAGTAAGAGTCGTTGAGACACTCTCGATGACTCAACTCGAAAACTCGTCAACACGCCCCATACAATATTCACAATACCTGTGGAGCATTCAGTTGACTCGACCCAACTCCAATAAGTCATAGGATTGGTCCTTAACTCATATCCAATATGAGTAAGGCCAACACAATTCTTTCTCCAACTTCTCCAAACACTCTTGTGTGTGACCCCATTGGATCATATCGCGTTGGCAGTGAGACTAAATGCTTGATCACTTCCAGATCACATTGGAAACACCAACAGTCTCCCACTTGATCTTGAACGTATCAAACAAAAGTCTCACAAATAATGATCGACATATAGCAATACATCATTACTACCCAAGCAATAAGAGTTCATAACTCAACAAAACGATGCCTGTCCTTGCAACAAACACTTTGCCCTCAGACGGCAGGTAGAAGTAGCACCCTTTGGTCTCCCTAGGATACCCCAACAGATAACATTTATTCGGTTTGAGTTCTTGTTTGTAGGCATTTGATGTCGCAAGTATGTCTCACAACCCCAAATCTTAATGAAAGACATACTAGGACTCTTCCCTGTCCATATCTCATATGGTGTCTTATGAACAGTTTTCGTTGGAGCGCGATTTAAAGTGAAAGCAGCAGTCTCTAGAGCAAATCCCCAAAAGGAAACAGGCAAATCTGCATGACTCATCATTGACCGTACCATGTCCAATAAGGTACGATTGATCCTCTCAGACATACTATTATGTTGAGGTGTTCCGGGTGGAGTGAGTTGTGATACAATACCACATTCTCTCAGATGATCACGAAACTCATGACTTAGATATTCGCCACCTCGATCAGATCAGAGTGCTTTTATCTATTTTCCCAGTTGGTTCTCTACTTCATTCTTAAACTCTTTGAACTTTTCAAAGGTTTCAGATTTGTTCTTCATAAGAAACACGTATCCGTATCTACTAAAATCATCAGTGAATGTAACGAAGTAGTAGAACCCACCTCTAGCCATAGAACTCATGGGTCCGCATACATCACTTTGTATTATACCCAAGAGATCATCAGCCCTCTCACTACAACTAGTGAAAGGGGCTTTCGTCATCTTGCCTAATAAACATGACTCGCATCTCTCAAAAGATTCATAATCAAATGAGTCCAATAGTCCATCTTTATGGAGCTTGGATATGCGTTTCTCATTTATATGGCCTAACCGACAATGCCAGAGATATGTAGGATTCGAGTCATTTGTTTTTAGTCTTTTAGTATTTTCTATGTTATAGATTGGCTGATCTAAGTTCAAAACATATAAGCCCTTTAATAGCTGGGCTACACCATAACAAACATTATTCATAAATATAGAACAACTATTGTTCTTAATAATGAAAGAAAATCCTCTCATGTCTAAACATGACACAAATATAATGTTTCGAGTTATGGCTGGAACAAAATAACAATTATCTAATTATATTTCAAGCTCTGTGGGCAAGGAAAGACGATATACTCCTACGACAACGGCAACAACCTTTGCTCCATTTTCAACGCGCGGGTATATCTCTCCTTTACCCAGTAGTCTTCTCCTTCCCAGTTCCTGCACATTTGTACAAATGTGAGAACCGCATCCGGTATCCAATACCCAAGATGATGGAGCAGAAAGGTTTATTTCTCTAACAAATATACCTGAAGTGGAAGTCACACTTCCTTTCTTCTTTTGCAGATCTTCAAGATAGAGGGGACTGTTCCTCCTCCAATGCCCCGCCTTACCACAATGGTGGCACTTCCCTTCCTTCGCCAAGACTTTGTTTTTCAGTGCTGAAGACTTGGGATCAAGATATGACTTAGGTAACTGTTTAAGAGCTCGGGTAGTGTCTTGTCAATTTCATTGATATTATAATTCAAGACAAATTGCTGGTAACTGTCCGACAACGATTGCAGGATCAGATCAGTGGCCAACTCTTGCCTCAAAGGAAACCCCAGTATTTCAAGGTTCTCTACATACCCAATCATCTTGAGTACGCGAGTCTCTACTAGGTTTTGAGCTCCCATCTAACACTGAAATAACGCCCTGGATATGTCAAACCTCTCTTGACGAGCTTGCCCTTGAAACATTTTCTTTAGGTGCTCGACCATCTCGTAACAACTCATGTTCTCTGTTGGAGCTTGCTTTTCGCATCTCTCGGTTTGAGAATAACAAATACCGTGTTGTATTTGATCTAGTCTTTTGTGTGTTTATAGTGGCCAGGTTGTACAGGTTCAATGAGGAGACAAGTCCTCGTTCATGGGCATGATCCGAGAACGACAAGTCTCAGGTTGGATGAGTTTTGTGTGCTGATCTTAAAATGGCCATAACTTTCAATCCAGGAAGAGTTACAGAACGTGCCACCCCATGTCGGAGATGAGAACGACTCAATCTACAGTCTGGAGTAGTTTCGGACGACAAATATGAAGAGGATCTGTCGCCCAGGCGACAGTGGATGTCGCCCAGGCGACAGCTGATGTCGCCCAGGCGACAGTGGATGTCGCCCAGGCGACAGCTGAGAAGTTACAACTACTTCCCCCACGGCAACACGACGAAAGGCAGTTTTGAGCTGTCGGAAATCCGACATCGATGTCGCCCAGGCGACAGCTCGGAGGTTACAACAACTGCCCACGACAGCACCACGACCGACAGTTTTGCGCTGTCGGAAATTTCCGACAGCTGATGTCGCCCAGGCGACAGCGAAATTCTATAAATTGGCTCCTTTTGTTCGTGCATTCAGAGCTCTGAAGATTCTAAGTCCCTTCCTGAGTGCATTCCATCCAGAGAGCTCCAGAACCTCATGAACTCCCATTTATGCTGAGAAGGTTTGAAATTGAAGACGAGATCGGACGCGCTTCTACATCAAGGATCATCTCGAGGCTTCAACCTTCCTTTCAGAGATCTGAATTTCTAGGGAGTTCTTATTTTATCTTGTATTTTCATTTATATACATTTTACTTTATATTGGTAGGGAAAATCGCTTCCTTGTGCGGAGCGTCTAAGTCCTTGCGTGGCTTAGGGGAAAATCGCTTCCTTGTGCGGAGCGTCCAAGTCCTTGCGTGGCTTGGTGGGAAATCGTGGCCTTGTGTGCTACGTCTAGATCTTGGGAAGATCTAGAGGATAGGCTTGGGCTTGGTCTAGGGAGAGACAAGTGATAGCCTTCCGATCCTTGGGAGAAGGATTGGTAAACAAAAAGAAATTTACATTTGTACGCCTCCGATTTCTAGCGATATAGAAATCAAATTTATGTAAACACTTTTTCATATAATATAATCATGTCTCTTTTGTGTTTACTTGATTTCTATCATTTGGTGTAATCTCTATTAAATTGTGTTCTAAGTTTTCAATTCTAAATCTAAATTGTTTATTTCAATCTCCTTCATTATAAAATAATTTAGTAATTATCTTGAAAATTATAGAAAGAATTTTATTCCCTTATTCACCCCCCCTCTAAGGGCGCCGTAAGATCCAACAATTGGTATCAGAGGCAGGTTATTCCAAATCGGCTTAACAACCGGGAATAATGGCGTCTCTTGATCATGATCTCGCTTCTACTAGTGGGGAAAATTTTAATATAAATGAAAAAAATATTATCACCACCTTTATTTATGGGCAAAAATTTTAAAGGGTGGAAAATATTAATGAAAATTTTTCTTAAGGCCTTAGATGAAAAAGTTTGGAATATTACTATTAAAAAGCCATCTAGCGTACTAACTAGAAACGAAATTATTTTAAATGCAAAATCTATGAATAGTATATTTTGTGCGTTAGACCAAAATATTTTCAAACTTATTTATACTTTACCTACCGCATATGAAATTTGGAGTTTTCTTGAAAGAACTTATGATTCTCCTTCTACAGGTACGGAACATTCACAAGAACCGGAGAATATGCAAGCCTATGCAAATATTCAAGAAAGCTACACAAAGGATGGATCCATAGAATGCGCATCAAACGGAAAGGATGATGGACACTCTTGTTTGGAAGAGAAAGATGAAGAAGACAACGTCACAATATTGGACTCAGTTGATGGCAAAACATCAAGCAAAAGAGAAGACGGAAACTATAGCAAGGTAAGAAATTCTAAATCTTCTCTTTTAGTAACTAATTCTATTTCTACATTTCGTGTGCTTAAATTTGCTAAACGTAAAATTTCAAAGTTGAAACATGCTAATTCCAAATTACGTTTAGAAAATAAAACTTTAAAAGCAAACACTAAAGTAGAATCTTATATTGATGTTTCAAATTCTTGTTCATGCTCTTTAATTGAAAATGCTAAACCTTGTTTTGATTATAATTCTTTTAAAGAAGAACTCAAGGTTTTAGAAAAAGGACTTTTAATTTCAAAAGAACATAATGAAAAATTGATAAAAGAAAATGATAATTTAAAGGATAAACTAGAATCATTAAAAATGTTTATTCAAAAATTTTCATATAATGAAAAATCTCTTTTTTCTAGTTTATCAAATTTTAAAAAGTCTAAAAGCTTAACTTCATATTATAAGAGTAGGTCTATAAGAAAGAGTGTAAATGAAAATCATCTAAATAAGGACCAATCATTTAAAACATTTTGTAACTCACTCTTTCAACATTCAATTCTAAAGAAAGACAATCACTCTTATAAATTTTCAAAGAATCCATATAATAAAATTCATTATGATTATCAACATCAATCTATTTTGAAAAATAATTTGAATAAGCATAAATCTCAAATGAATTATTTTTCAAACAAATACAATCATATAAAGATGTCACATAATCATAATATGAATTTTAAAGATAAACAACCAAGGTATGAATGAAGACCCTTAAAGAAAAATGACACATCAACTTTAATAGAAAGGGCTCATTTATCCTTGTCTCCTAAAAAATCATCATGTCGTATTTGGGTACCCAAAGGAACCATCCCTCATGGTCCCCTTTGGATACCTAAATTTCTTATTCATTAGTATCCTATCATTTGCATGAAGTAGAAACAATTAAAAATGAAATATCAATTCTTTACTTCATGATATGCTTAATTATTTTTTCTTTTGTTTGTTTTCTTATTTTTGAGCCAACACGCTAAGGTCACTTAGATATATTATGAAATATGACTTTTACATTTTAAGCCTAATGTTTATCAAATCAAAATTGAATTAAATTAAACATAAAGTCATAATTTTTAAGTGATCTATCTTTTCTTTTTGTTTTATCCTTTTTAAATCCTTTGCCTATAAATGTCTTATATTATCATTATAAATTGAATGCTAAATTTTCTAAATGATATTATCAAGACTAATGAAATTACTTTCAAAATTGGATTTAAATGGATTTTTAGGGGTCTTAGGCTAAAATATTAAATGCGCAACTAATTGCATATTTGTCTATTTTTCGTTGCTGCATATAATAGCCCCTATATTGAAAATCATAATCGAGAAAAATCAGAATCAAATAATATCAAAAACAATGTGTTTTAAATCAAATATAGTAACTTTGTTGCTAACGCCAGGCGTTATCACTAACGCTGGCGGTAACATATTTTCCTAAAAAAAAATTCTGATTTCTCTGAAAAATTATTTTTACTATCATTATTGTCAAATACCTTGTATTTGTTTAGTCTAATTTCTAAAAATTAAAATCAAAAGAAAATTTTCAAAAATGATAAATATGATTTCACAATCACCACCATGATCTATTAATATCCTATGCTAAAATTCACTATAATCATATATCATAATTCATGATCCATCAAGACCTATCTTAAATCAACTAATTCTATCAACCTTAGGAATTATGAAATATATGATTGCAATTGGTATTATAGTTTCATATCTTGTTTTGTGTGTGTGATGTGCATCTTTATTGTTTGCATGTATATCATTATCTTTAGACCTATGAATTAACTTGGTATCAACAAGATGAAATCAAATAGAATTGTCACTTCATTCTAGGTCTATAAATTTTCAAAACTCTAAAATTGATTACATGCAAACCAATTATATAAATTTAGCATATTTTGCATAACATCCAAATTCATTATCCTAGCCGCACCTCTTTGTATATGCTCAATTTAGTGTTTATGTTAGGATTATCAATATAGTGACATGCTAAAGGTAGAGAAATTTGAACTTTAAAATTCATGAGTACATTGTGATTTCAAAATCTACTATATGTTCTAAAACTAAAACAAACTCATGTTTTATGAATCAATCCTTAGACTAAAATGCTTAGTATATCCATAATCATTAACCTATGACATGTGTCTCACAATAGCGAGGGCGTAGGATTGTGTGCATTAGAGACCTAACCTCTAAGTCATGTCTTGTCCTTAACCAGGGAGGGTTCCAGTGGGGCCTTGAGAGGCACTGGGGGGAAAGAGTGCTAGGTTGAGCGTCGTCTTTTGTATGCATATGGGATTAACACCCCAACCTACGACATGTGTGCAGCTCCTCATGCCCATCCGTCACTTAGTACGTGGCTAGAGTGTAGTCATGTAGTTAAGGTATCTTGATCTTAGATATACTTATATTATATTCATTGCATGAACATTATCTCACTCTTTATACATAAATCATGCATATTTTTTTATTCTAATATTGCATCATGTGTTTGCATATTTTAATATTTCGAGCTTTAATGAGTTTACCAAACACAAGTATTTGAAAAATCACCAAATACATGCTAAAAGAGCCTTCAAATCTAATCAATATACTCTGAAATTTCAACTGAAGGAAGGTCTCTTTATAATACAAATGAATTGAGAAAAATATTTTTCAAAACATCAAGAAATGCAGTTCTGTTTTGGCGTTAAGAAGTTAATGCCTAGCGTTAGCTCATTTGCTCCAAAATATATTTTTTTGTTTTGAATTATTTCTGGTATTATTTTAATATTTTGTGTGTTTGTACAAAGTTTTCTATCTTTTATTCCTTTTAAAACAAAATTTTATTTCTTTAAAAAATATATATATATGTATTTTCTCATACATTATTTTTGTTTATTTCTCTGGCATAGAATATCATTTACTGAAAGGGCTATTAAAGACTTCTATGATTTCCAGAGAATATATATATAAATTTTTTTTTACAAAATTACAAAACAATTTTAAAGAACAAAAATATGTTTTTCTTTATGTGTGTTTATTGTTTTGTGCATATATAAAAAAAAATTCAAAACTTTATAAAAAAAAAACTGATTGTTATTCATTGCCATTGTCAAGGATGGATGATTAATTATATCAATTAAAGATTAAATACAATGTTTAATTTGACTTTCAAGTTTCTTAAAAAACATTGTTTTGTATTTGACATGCCTTGAAAATTATCTTGTTATGTGCAATGAAATTGATTGTAGATAAACATGTGTAGAAATGTTTAGCATGCCTCTAAGTATGAGTAATGTATTATGTTTGATAATGATTCATTCACTCACTTATTTTTGATAACCTACATGTGTTTACAATATTATTCTTACATGATTGTGTAGTGTAATAACATAAATAATTAAAATGCCTAAATATATTACCTACACAACATTGAATTGGTTGTTACAATTCTTTGTCTTTCATGCACTTATTCTTTAGAGAAATGTGGTTTACAATGCTATGTTTGCAAAACAAGTGAATTCGGAGTCCTTAGTCACTAAACTAAAAAGCAAATTATAAATGACAAGGAAAACTCCACCAAGCACTACTCACCCTCCTGATAAGTCTTAATGAGCATTGTGAGGTTGAGCACCTTGGCTAAGAATTGTAAAGTGTCTTGTAGCAAACAATTTCTACACCACTTCTCTTTTGTACACCGGATCACAAAAAAAAATTTGAAAATAAAGCTAATAAGTATAAAAGTGATCCCCCAAGCACTACTTTGCACCCTAATAAGTCTTAATAAGCATTGTGTGTGCAGAGCACCTTGGTAGTTGTACTATTTATTCATGTGCATTGAAATAGTGTGGAAGTAATATTATTTGTGTATTTTAATGTTGTGTTATTTCATTATATATGTCATGTGTTTTTGATTGATTCACTTGTATACTTTATCAAAACACTACTTTGTACACATCATTATCTTTCATAAAACTTCTACTCATGAGAATTGGATCCTAATGCTCATCTACTCAAATCTCTACAAACTTAAGTAAATGCACTAGATAACAAAGCATGACCGCTACAATGTTTATGTTTACTTGAAATGAAAATTTTATTACATTGTAGTTTGTGTATCTTTTCTTGATATTATGAAATCATGCTTGCAATTTTTTTTATCTTAATGGAATAACATCTCTTCAATCTTTAACTCAAACATCAACTTTTCAAATTTAAAACTCATTATCCTTTATATGGTTTTATCTTCTAAAATGATGTTTATGTTTAAGAGTGCTTATTATTTTTAACACTGTGTTTTCCTTTAAGCAAGTGGTATCTTAAAATAGAATGCTTACTTTATCATGTTAGCTATGTTGCTTACTACTTTATGTTACATCATGCCTATATTTTTCTCAACAAGTAGTATTTAACAAGCTTTTGATTGCATCTTATTTTTCTTCTCGACATAAAAGCTATTACTCTTATATGCTCCCATATTTATTATTTCTTCATAATTATTCATTCTTTATTTCAAAATAACTTTTGATAATATCAAAAAAGGGGAGAAATATAAATTCAAGAAATCTCTTACTAATCTCAATTTTTCAAAATGCACCATTGCAATTAATTATAACATTTAGGGGGAGCATACATTTAGGGGAAGAATACAATTTAGGGGGAGTATATTAAAATTTTTTCATGGAAAGCGTCTATGTAGAGGGAGTTATATTGCTCGATCATGACAACCCACTTTTGGTAATAACAAAAGGGGGAGAATAAAATGAGAAATCTAGTGACATATATATTTAGGGGGAGTAAAATCTATCACGCCGTAAACCTTTTATTCATGCATATCTTTTATCGCACTTATCTATAAACTCACTAATTTCTCATGTGGGTATTTGTTATTATCAAAAGGGGGAGATTGTTGGAGCTTGCTTTCCGCATCTCTCGGTTTGAGAATAACAAATACCGTGTTGTATTTGATCTAGTCTTTTGTGTGTTTATAGTGGCCAGGTTGTACAGGTTCATTGAGGAGACAAGTCCTCATTCATGGGCATGATCCGAGAACGACAAGTCTCAGGTTGAATGAGTTTTGTGTGCTGATCTTAAAATGACCATAACTTTCAATCCAAGAAGAGTTACAGAACGTGCCACCCCATTTCGGAGATGAGAACGACTCAATCTACAGTCTGGAGTAGTTTCGGACGACAAAAATGAAGAGGAGCTGTCGCCCAGGCGACAGTGGATGTCGCCTAGGCGACAGTGGATGTCGCCCAGGCGACAGTGGATGTCGCCCAGGAGACAGCTGAGAAGTTACAACTACTTCCCCCACGACAGCATGACGAAAGACAGTTTTGAGCTGTCGGAAATCCGACATCGATGTCGCCCAGGCGACAGCTCGGAGGTTACAACAACTGCCCACGACAGCACCACGACCGGCAGTTTTGCGCTGTCGGAAATTCCCGACAGCTGATGTCGCCCAGGCGACAGCGAAATTCTATAAATTGGCTCCTTTTGTTCGTGCATTCAGAGCTCTGAAGATTCTAAGTCCCTTCCTGAGTGCATTCCATCCAGAGAGCTCCAGAACCTCATGAACTCCCATTTATGCTGAGAAGGTTTGAAATTGAAGACGAGATCGGACGCGCTTCTACATCAAGGATCATCTCGAGGCTTCAACCTTCCTTTCAGAGATCTGAATTTCTAGGGAGTTCTTATTTTATCTTGTATTTTCATTTATATACATTTCACTTTATATTGGTAGGGAAAATCGCTTCCTTGTGCGGAGCGTCTAAGTCCTTGCGTGGCTTAGGGGAAAATCGCTTCCTTGTGCGGAGCGTCCAAGTCCTTGCGTGGCTTGGTGGGAAATCGTGGCCTTGTGTGCTACGTCTAGATCTTGGGAAGATCTAGAGGATAGGCTTGAGCTTGGTCTAGGGAGAGACAAGTGATATCCTTCCGATCCTTGGGAGAAGGATTGGTAAACAAAAAGAAATTTACATTTGTACGCCTCCGATTTCTAGCGATATAGAAATCAAATTTATGTAAACACTTTTTCATATAATATAATCATGTCTCTTTTGTGTTTACTTGATTTCTATCATTTGGTGTAATCTCTATTAAATTGTGTTCTAAGTTTTCAATTCTAAATCTAAATTGTTTATTTCAATCTCCTTCATTATAAAACAATTTAGTAATTATCTTGAAAATTATAGAAAGAATTTTATTCCCTTATTCACCCCCCTCTAAGGGCGCCGTAAGATCCTAAATTCTCGTGTTGCTTTTGAAGCTCAAAGTTCATGGTTGCGAGCATAAGGCATTCAACATCCAAGAAGTCATCTCCATACTTCTTGTAAGCATCTTTATCTGCACGAGGTGCAGTGGCGGCTAGCTCCTCGAGCGGATCTTCTTCCAAGACATAGAGCTTACGCTCTTGCCTGAGAACAATTCTCAGGTTCCTGAACCATACAAGGAAGTTAGTCCCTTTGAGCTTGTCCTTCTCAAGGATCGCCCTTAGGGACAAGGTGAAGTGAGAACCACTTGCCATGGATATTCTACAAGGAATTTTGCAAAGTAAAATTTTAGTACTATATTTTAAAATATATTTTTATTTTAATTTTAATAAGGACTTTTATTAAAAAGGCTCCCACTATTTTAATCAAATCGATAACCCATAATATCAATTCAGAGAGGTTATGCGAGCTACTCCCTTATTGGACAAGATCCATATTTTACCAACACAATGAGTCTGCTTTGGCTTTCCTCTCATAATGTGGTTATTTAGGTAAACAACACTTGTCAATTGCATCACTATGCAACTGTTGTATGGTTGGTGAATAACTCTTTATTCTCATCCATCATATGAAGCATGTCAACCCTATGCCTCTAGGCACTCAAACTTTGAGGTCACCTAGTTAAGTTGGACCCGATGTGGACAGTGGGATATCAAAAATATCCGCTCGCACCCTTACCAAGATAGATTAATGCACCTTGCTTTGGTAAGCCCAGACTTCATCGATCGAGGCAGGAAGAGTGTCATCCACTAGAAGGCATCAGTACACTTAATATTTAAAAGGGATTTTATGATATAATCGATGAACATTTCATCGTGATTAACATTTAATCACAGTGCACATTCACAAATATAAATATAACAATGCAAACGAAATGCAACCCCTATGTGCACAGAGTAAAATTATCAACACTTTGATAAGATGGGCTAAATCTGAATACTTAGAACACTTCTAAATCTCCAGTTTTACATGCATTAGACACAAGCAAAACAACTCCACTTATGCAGTAGACAAGCTCGTCTCTCAATGTCAGATTCAAAATCTAAGACATTTGATTTCACAAATCACTTTAAGGGATGATTACTGCAAAGGAGAAGCAATTTCTGAAACAATGAAATCGCAACGCAATCACATGCATTCCTGGCGGGGTTCCAAGTGCCGTACCACTGGAGGATTCTTAGGGGCAGAGCCCCTAACGGGGTCCAAGTGGCAGTGCCCCTGGCGTTGGTCTTAGGGTTTTCTAGATTTGGCAACCTCACAAAATACATCAAATCTGATATTCCAGGAAGAAATCTACACATTTAGAACGCTTCTAAATTTCTAGATTTGCACGCACGGGACCTTCAACCTTCCTCTGATACCACTGTTGGGTTTTCTTTACTTCATATGTAGATAGCTTATCATATATGCACGGCGGAAATAAAGAACAAGAACAACCCTAAACAGATCAAGGAACTTGCGATTTCATGAATCAAGAAATAGAAGAAGCAACACATTGCAATACCTGAAGGGGATTGAGTCAACACTCAACCAAGGTGCTCCACAAATGAGATCCCGAAGAATGATCGTCGAGTCCCAAGCGCTGAAATGGATAAGCGCCTCTACGGGAGTCCACACGAGCGCAAGGAGAACCCCAACTTCTTGTCGCACAAGAACTAAGTCGGAGAAGAAGAGCCCTCTACGTCTCCCACGAACTACTAGATCCGACGACAGGGAGAAGCGGCGACGACATCGTGGTGCGGGAATAGCAGATCGGAACCCTTCCGTCTCTCTCATTCTTTTGCAAAAGGAGATCGCTCATTTAGGGTATAGAATCGTATTCTATTTATACCCAGGCGAGAGAGAGAGGCTATCCGCAGATGCACGACTTACACTGGAGTAAATACAGAATTCGTCGAGTGAACCTTTCACTGAAGAAATTCGTCGTGTGTCAAACTGAATTAGTCGAGTAAAACAGAATTCGTCGAGTGAACCTTTCACTAAGAAATCGTCGAGTAACAAATGATTCGCCGAGTAATCATAAATTCGTCGAGTCATGAATTCGTCGAGTAATCATAAATTCATCGAGTCATTATGATTTCGTCGAGTAATCATAAAATCGTCATTCGATGAACTGAAGTAAGAGTCGTCAAGACACTCTGGACGATTCGACTCGAAAACTCGTCAACACGCTCCATACAATATTCACAATATCTTTGGAGCATTCAGTTGAATCGACCCCACTCCAATAAGTCATTGGATTGGTTCTTCACTCATATCCAATATGAGTAAGGCCAACACAATTCTTTCACCAACTTCTCCAAACACTCTTGTGTGTGACCTCATAGACTCATATCGCGTTGGCAGTGAGACTAAATGCTTGATCAGTTCCATATCACATTGGAAACACCAACATGGCTCTCATTAGCTGGTGGGTCAGGTTGATCTTCAGAGAGGCTGGCAAGGTAGAACACAGTGCTGGAATGCACCAGATCAATTTTGCTGTCGGGCTCTCGTTAGCCGGTAGGTCAGGTTGATCTTCTGAGAGGATGGCAAGGTAGCAACACGGTGCTGGAATGCCCCGAATCTATTTCGTTATCGGGCTCGCATTAGCAGGTAGGTCTGGTTGATCTCCAGAGAGGTTGGCAATGTATCAACATGGTGCTGAAATGCCCCAGATTGATTCCGCTGTCAGGATCTCATTAGACGGTGGGTCAGGTTGATCTCCAGAGAGACTGGAAAGGTAGAAACATGGTGCTGGAATGCCCCAGATCGATTCCGTTGCTGATCTCTCATTAGCTGGTGGGTCAGGTTGATCTTCGGAGAGGCTAGCAAGGTTCCTTGGGACACTCAACGTCCCCAGGTCTATTCCACCGCCGGGCTCTCACTAATCGGGGGGGGGGGGGATTGATCCCTAGATAGGGGAGGCAGGTGAAAATGGATAAGGTGAATCATCTCAAACGGGTCTCCTAACCAGGCTCTCACCTAGCTGGAAGGACCGTAAGCCATTTCATTGGCAAGAAAAGAGATTCAAGAGGCTCTAGTGGCCAGGATTTGCCAGTGGGCCAACTGAAGCGGGCACTCGCTTGGCGAGAGAACCTGGGCGAGAACTCATCAGTAAAGAGACAGAAAAATCGTGGCAAGACTCTTAGTCAGTATATGCGAATGAGTATACTGGAATGGGCGTTCACCTCAACGAATAATTCACCTGCGAGATCCCATCGGAAGGAATGCAAAGAAAAAAATTCGGACAAGTCCCACGGAGAGGGGCGAGTATGCGAGCACTCGAGCAAAGCGCAGGTGTGCGTAGGGTGCGCGCCAGTATGCGAGTGTGTAAGTGTGTGAGTACCACACACTTTAACAAAGCGTGTGTACAACCCTGGTGTCCGCCAGGGGATGAGCAGAGACAAAGGAACCGTCAAGCGAAAGGAGTAAGAAGGCGAGCGGGCCAGGGTGCAGGGCGAGCCGGACTCTCATCGGTCGCTCGCGAGAGGGCGAGCGGACCAGGTCCTCGTTGGTAACACACAGGGAGGCGAGCGAGTCGGGCCTCTTGGTTCACGAGAGAGGCCCTTCCTTGGCGGCTCGCCCAGGAAGGGTTCATGATCATTTTTACCTAAAAACCCCTGGTGGTCTACAGTTAGCCCCTCCAAACAGCGGAGTTTGGCTGTTGGCAGACCATTTTGGACTGCGTATAGCAAAAGAGTAAGGCGGAATCCCGCTATTAGCAGACCAGACTTGGAAAACTATATATAGACCTTGAAGTGCACCTTGGGAGAGGACTCCAATCTGAGCATTCTGAGCTTCTTCCTCCCTAGGTTATCTTGGCTTAGCTCTCAGGCTCTCCAAGGTGCCCTGTCTCAGCTTTGGCTTGGAAGGGGAAGCACTCAAAGATCTTCCGGGTGTGTGGTGGTACCTCCTCGCTGCGACCAAGGGTCTGTGTTTAGTTCCGAGTCTCCGGTCGGTTCCTTCCGAGGAATCTGTAAGTGCTAGCTTCCCCTCGTACTAGAGGGCCCGGGCTCCACAAAGAAGCCAAGTCTTGGTTTCAACATTTTTGGTGCGGTGAGTGTGAAGTGCAGTTAGTTCAATAAAGCTCTAAGGAAGAGATGTCAGGAGACAACGAGCGAGAGGAGGACTTCAGCGGCTCGCCAACAATGGTGGAGATGCTGGACGACCTCAAGAGAGATCTTCTCGGGGCCTTCCTGTGTGCATTTGCCACGGCTCTTGGGGGGTTCGCAACCCCTGCTCCCCAAGTGGCCCCTCCAGCTGGAGTAGGTGAGCACGCCCCGGGGTAGAGGCCAGGGAAGGAGGCGGTGTCCTAGGTGCCGGAGCAAGATCTAGCGGAGAAGGAGCTCTTCCCCAGCCCAGTGAGTGCAGATGGGGTTCAGGAAAGCGCCGTCCTGGGAGGAGGGGTCCCAGCGAGCGGTTCCTCGGCGAGTGCGAGACCGGGAGGAGCCGGTTCGCCCAGGGAGCTTGCAAGGCGAGTGGAGAAGGTCAGGAGTGTGAAGGGGGGAGTCCCTTCTGCGAGTTGGTGCTCTCGGCACGACTCCCCGAGGGGTTCAGCGAGCCAGCAATTACTCAGTAAACCAGCAAGGATGACCCCACCCAGCACCTGTAGTGGTTTGAGAACATGGTCTCTATCAGGCCTATGTCAGATGCTTTCAAGTGCTGAATCTTCGCCACCACCCTAAAGGAGAAAGCGAGGGACTGGTTCCACCAGTTACCCTCCGGATCGTTATATGCTTTCGAGGATTTGTGTCGTGGCTTCTTGCTGCGCTTCTCAACCTTGAAGAAGAGGAAGAAGGACCCTGAGGCCCTCTTCAACATCAAGCAGAGGCAGGGGGGTCGCTAGCTCATTATGTGGATCAGTTCTAGGAGGAGGTCCTCCTCATCCAAGAGGTTCCATGGTACACTCTCCAGCTCACCTTCATAGTGGGGCCGCAGGAGAGGTTCTTCAAGATGGGCCTCAAGAGGAGGGCTCCTTTGTCCTTTGAGGAGCTGATGGAGAGAGCGACGAAGGAGATAGAGGGGGAGGCAACAAACCCTGAGTTCACGAAGAGGTTAGCACGACTGAATGAGTCGGAGGTCAAGTATCCGGAACCAAGGAGAAGAGAAGAGGCAAGAGCCCCGAAGGTGGGGTGGAGGCAACATGAAGGGGGGAGGCAAGGCCCAGGAAGGGGTTTCCACCAGGGAGGGGGCAACTTCCAAGGAGGCCAAGGAAGACCCCACCAGCTAGGGTGGAGGCAGGGCCCGAGATCACCTCGCCCCACCCACCTCAGCAGGCGATGGCGGTCGGTCGGGGGAGACCAGGTAGGGGAAGAGGAGCCAGAGCCGGTGGAGCTGCTCTTAGGATGAGGAATAGGGCGGGAGAGGTCGAGAGGAGGGGGCAACATTGCCCTATTGTGACTTCCACGGGGAGGAAGGTCACTTAACGGCCACCTTCCCGGAGTTCTTGGAGATGAAGGAAGCCAGAGCGCCAGCGCCGTGGGAGCAGCGGGCGGTGAGGATTAAGGAGGTCTTATCTCAGGATGAGGTGTACGAGAAGCAAAGAGGTTGTAGAAAGAGATGAAAACATTTCAAGCAAGGCTGTTAAGAATTCAGAAATTCAGCAGAATTCGTCGAACGGAGCTCGACGAAATGAATTCACTTCGTCAAACGGAGATCGACGAACTCTGAAGCCAGAATTTTAGTATAATTATCATTCGAACGTCGCTCGATGAAAGAACTTCACTTCGTCGAACGTCAATCGACGAATTCACCCTAATTCATCGAATGAAAAATTTATTGAATATCAATAGAATTCTTATTCTTCACATACTTTCAATCCTTTCACTGAATGGATAATTCCTCCAAGGAGATATCATCCACAAGGCTATAAGGATCAGCCTGAAATGTCTTTCATTTCAGAATTTTGTGGAAAATCAAATGGACCCAAAGTAGTCTGGGTCAAGAACATCTAATGTATCAAATAAGGAGAGGAACACCACCTCTACCAGAGACATTTTGCAGGTACAAGATCTCTATCTCAAGTAGTCATTTCTTCCAAAATATTATTCAACTGTTTGAAGAACAACATCTTAAGAAGTCATTGACCACCAGGATCAAACTCATTTTCTTTTGATATCAGAGACCTCAACTGATACCAGAGGTCACTTTCAATTGGTATTCAATTGGTATTAAACTATCAGAGACCTCAACTGATATTAGAGGACTTTCAATTGGGATCAAACTATCAGTTACAGAAATAAAAGAATGAGTTTACACTCTCAAGACAGAGAATACAAATGAAATTGCAAGTTCAATATCATAAAACCTACACTTTCAATTGGTACCTGAACTTTCTATTGGTGTCAGAATCAAACTCCCAGTAGCAGTAATAAAGGAATGGGTACACATTCTTAAGTCAAAGAATGCAACAACATTATCAGATCAAATTTCTGGAAATCAGACTGCATCATTCCCTTCCTCCCATCAAATGTCCCTTCTTCTAGGGGCCTAGCTTCAGGTCTTCCTGAAACTAGGCAGGGGGAGAAGTTCTATGAACAAGCTCCATTTGATGCAGTTGCTCAGGGGGAGATGTTCTATGAACTAGGCAAGGGGAGAAAGCTGAAGAAGCTCCAGCCTCAGGGGGAGATGCTCTCAGGCTAACATGTTTTATGAAAGAAGGAAGATTTATGAACAAGCTTCATATGTTGCAAATTTCAGATGCAATGTTTTCTCTAGCTTAATGCAAATTCAGATAAAGTTTTCATGTTCAAGTTCAGATTCAGAATACAACTTTTGATATAGAAGAAGCAACGGATTCAAAGCAGATTCAGAAAGCTGAAATATAGCAGATACAGTTCAAACAATATCAAATTTCAGAATTCAGAAAGCAGATTTCAGAAAGTCAAATGGTTTTATTATTTCTATTTTCATTGAAATGTTTCAAAACTCAGAGTATCATAATTTTATATCTGATGAAATATTTAAAATATGTCGGATATATATGCTCTATTGTTTTGTTGTATCTGTTTGTTTTAAATTTTGTCAAATAGTGTCCTAACCCAAATAGGGGGAGATTGTTGGAACAACCCAATTACTGATTTGGTCTAGGATCACTATCTGTTGACTAGTATAAAGTTGACCCCAATGTATAGTCAATGGGTCATGGTTTTAGGCTGTTAGAACTCAAGAAAATATTCAGGTTCTGCGTTCGACAAATTGCTAACTGCGTTCGACGAAATGCTATCTGCGTTTGATGAACGACGTGTCAATCTGCGTTTGATGAACGACGTGCTTCAATCTGCGATCAATGTTCTTGCCGCGTCTCAGCGTCTCAGCGGTCCACGATTTTATTCAGTCTCAGCGGTCGACGATGTTATTCAGTCTCAGCGGTCGACGAGTTTGTTCAGTTCAGCGGTCGATGAATTTGCCAACTCATTCTGCGTTCGATGAACTCCTCTCAGCGTTCGACGAACTCAGCTCTACGTTCAAAGAATAAGTATCAGATGTTCAGATCGACGAAAGTTCTTCTCAGCTCGACTAATTCAATTCTTCTAGCCAGATTCAGTTGAGATCGACGAACTCAACATTGTGTTCGACGAAATATCATTCAGATCGAATAAATCTTTTCTTCCAGCCAAGCCAGCATATAAGTTCTCTCAGTTCGACGAACTCCAGCATCCGTTCGATGAACTCAGTCTGCGTTCGACGAATATCTTCAGATCGTTGAACTCAGCTCTGAGATCGATGAATCCAATTCTGTTCGACGAACTTATTTCTCAGGTCGACGAATTTTCTAGACAGCAGATTTCTTTCAGAAGATCAGATATATTTTTAGTCGTTCAGCAAGAAATATTCAGATCGTCTATCAGCAAGTTAAGTAAGAGATTTATTTCTTTCCTTATTATATTCCTTTCCATTCTCTTCCCGAGAAAATAGCCGTTGGCTTATATTGGAAAATGATTTCATATTAAAAAGGAAAAGGGATTAATGTCTTGCGTGCAGTTCCAAGGAAACATTAAATGTAGATTATTCTATTCCTTAAATCAAGGAATTTGAATTTCAAATCAGATCATATATTGCAAAAAGAAAAAGAAAGATTATTATTCTACAGCAAGACAATATACAGATGAATCAGTCGACAGAAGACATATATTATTCTTGAGAAAGAAAGTAACAGTAAGACAAAAAAAAAGAGTTACAGGAAGAAACAAAAGAACAAACAGTCTTACAGATCTTCATCTTCTTCCTCAAGCATCACCTATTCAATCTCTGAGAACTTCATCAAGATCAATCTCTCAGATCTCTGCTGCTAGATATCCAATCTTCAAAGGGCAGCAATAATCTGAAGAACTTATTCTTTCAGATTCATCAGCTATAGGAAGATCAGTACATTCAAAAGAAAGCTTCCAGCCATCTACTGTCAAACATTTTATATCAGACTGGGGGAGCTTTACACCATCAATCCACTAGAGTCTTCTCTCAGAATATTGACAGAGAAGAACTTCTTAACCCCTTTATTCCATCTTGTACAGGGTTATAACTCCCTTCAAAAGTTAACCCATTGGTGGCAGGGCACCTGAACAAAAACCTGTGGTTTGGTTAGAGCACCTGATCAAAAGCTCCTTGGTGTGTGGACACCTGATCAAAAACCCCTTGGTGATAGGGCACCTAATCAAAAACCTAGTGGATCCTACCAAGTGTGGTAGAAGAGTAGACGTGCCCAGGTTTATTGGGGAACTACTATACAAATCCTTGTGTCCTCTGTGTTGTGATTTTCTGTGTACTGTGCTGTGTGCTCTCTTTGTGTTTGCTTTTATTACTCACTCAATACACATACATATATCACTATTTTAATTCCACTATAAAATTAAGTGAAAAAGTTTTTTATACTCTATTCACCCCCCCTCTAGAGTAAATCTAAGATCTAACCTCACTTTCAATTGGTATCAGAGGTTTCAACTGATATCAATTGACCTTTCAATTGGTATCAGAGGTTTCAACTGATATCAATTGACCTTTCAATTAGTATCAGAGGGTAGTTGATTGTTTACAGGCTAACACCTGAATCATAAAGATCAATTAGATCTTAAATTTATTTTAGAGTTTAATTTTATTTTTGTTAAAAACTCATGGCACAAAACAAAGAATATTCTAGCACAAGACCTCCTATGTGCAATCTAAGTAAGTTCGCACTATGGAAGGCAAGGATTAGATTGTACATGAATTCTATTGATGAGGACATTTTTAATGTTATTTTGACAGGACCTCCTACACCAACATCAATAAAAAGTGCTGAAACCACAACAACAAACAATGTTGTTCCACCACCTGAGTGGACAGAAGCCCAGAAAAAGCAAAGAAGTGCAGATGCTAAAGCTATGAACATTCTGGCACAAACAATGTCTGATGACATTTTCCAAAAAGTGCTGAAATGCACTTCAGCAAGAGAAATTTGGATCTCACTCAACAATATGGTTGAAGGATCAGCTGATGAAAGAAAGAACTGAAGATCCCACCTTATTTCTCAATATGAGAATTTCAAAAAGGGAGAATCTGAGACAGTGGCTGATATGTATAACAGGCTCAGCCTCATAATCAATGAGCTGAAGACCTTGGACAAAGTGATCTCCATCACTGAGATCAATGATAAGATCCTTATGTGCTTCCCCATCACATGGGACTCTAGGATCTGGCCAATCAAGGAAGCCAGAAGCCTTAATGAGATCTCCACTGAGAGCTTGTTAGGAAAACTCAAATCCTATGAGCAGCTTATCAAATCTAGAGAAGCTGAACAATCTACTTCATCTTCAGCATCCAAGAAGGAGAAAAGTATAGCTTTCCAAGCTACTGAAGAAGAAGAAAAGTCTCCAAGAGATGAGGAGTTCATGAGCCTTCTAGCCAAAAGATTCTATAAGATGGCTAAGAAGGACTTCAGAAAGAAGGACTCCAGATCCAGAGAAAAGCCAAGGTATGACAAATCAAGTTCTAAAGAAATAATTTGTTATGGCTGTAGGAAACCTGGACATTTTCTACCAGAATGTCCAGACAACCAGAAGAAAGAGAAGAGAAAAGATAAAGAAGAAAAGAAGCACTCCAACAAGTTTTCCTCCCACAAACACAAGCATAAGGGAAGATGATTTGTAGCTGAATCATGGAGTGAAATAGATTCAGAGTCTTCATCCAGTTCATCTGATGATGAAGAAAAATCAAATGACAAGGACCAATGTTTGATGGCAATATATGAATCAAACAGTGAGTCAGAATATGGAACATCATCTAGCTCCAGTGATGATGAAGAAGAAAGGAATTTCTGCATGATGGCTATCAATGCCTCAGCAAACAACTCAGATGAAGAATCAGAATCAGAAGCTGAAAAAGATGTTGATCAGGTAATCTCTAATTTTGATTTCAATTCAATTGAATTCAAAGATGAATTCAAAGTTCTTTGCTTAGACTTAATCAATTCTGAGAAGGAAATAATCTCTCTCAGAAATAAGTTGGCTGAAATGAACCAACTTAGTGAAGAAAATGCTAATCTTAAGAAAGATTTGGCTGCCTCTAGAGAACATATTACTCTCATTGAGAATAAACTATCTAAGGCTAAGAAGTTTGAAGAATCCCTAAATGGGAGAAGCATCAAACTGATGGACATCACAAGCACAATAAATGCCAGATTAAGTGGCAAACTAGGCTTGGGTGCATCATCAAGTAAGCCACTTCTGATTAAGAAAAACATACTTTCTATACCAATAAAGTTCATCTCTGCCAAGGGCAAAGAGTTTGTAGAAATAGATGAAAACATTTCAAGCAAGGCTGTTAAGAATTCAGAAATTCAGCAGAATTCATCGAACGGAGCTCGACGAAATGAATTCACTTCGTCGAACGGAGATCGATGAACTCTGAAGTCAAAATTTCAGTATAATTATCATTCAAACGGAGCTCGATGAAAGAACATCACTTCGTCGAACGACGATCGACGAATTCACCCCAATTCGTCGAACAGAAAATTTACTGAATATCAACATTATTCTTATTCTTCACATACATTCAATCCTTTCATTGAATGGATAATTCCTCCATGGAGATATCATTCACAAGGCTACAAGGATTAGCCTGAAATGTCTTTCATTTCAGAATTTTGTGGAAAATCAAATGGACCCAAAGTAGTCTGGGTCAAGAACATCTAATGTATCAAATAAGGAGAGGAACACCACCTCTACCAGAGACATTTTGCAGGTACATGATCACTATCTCAAGCAGTCATTTCTTCCAAAATATTCTTCAACTGTTTGAAGAACAACATCTTAAGAAGTCATTGACCACCAGGATCAAACTCATTTTCTTTTGATATCAGAGACCTCAACTGATACCAGAGGTTACTTTCAATTGGTATTCAATTGGTATCAAACTATCAGAGACCTCAATTGATATTAGAGGAATTTCAATTGGGATCAAACTATCAGTTACAAAAATAAAAGAATGAGTTTACTCAAGATAGAGAATTCAAATGAAATTGCAAGTTCAATATCAGAAAACCTGAATTTTCAATTGGTACCTGAACTTTCTATTGGTGTCAGAATCAAACTCTCAGTAGCAGTAATAAAGGAATGGGTACACATCCTTAAGTCAAAGAATGCAACAACATTATCAGATCAAATTTCTGGAAATTAGATTGCATCCTTCCCTACCTCCCATCAAATGTCCCTTCTTCTAGGGGCCTAGCTTCAGGTCTTCCTGAAACTAGGCAGGGGGAGAAGTTCTATGAACAAGATCCATTTGATGCAATTGCTCAGGGGGAGATGTTCTATGAACTAGGCAAGGGGAGAAAGATGAAGAAGCTCCAGCCTCAGGGGGAGATGCTCTCAGGCTAACATGTTTTATGAAAGAAGGAAATGATTTATGAACAAGCTTCAAATGTTGCAAATTTTAGATGCAATGTTTGCTCCAGCTTAATGCAAATTCAGATAAAGTTTTCATGTTCAAGTTCAGATTCAGAATACAGCTTTTGATAGAGAAGAAGCAACAGATTCAAATCAGATTCAGTTCAGATCAACAAATTCAGAAAGCTGAAATATAGCAGATACAATTCAGACAGTATCAGATTTAAGAATTCAGAAAGAAGATTTCAGAAAGTCAAAAGGTTTTATTATTTCTGTTTTCATTGAAATGTTTCAAAACTCAGAGTATCATAATTTTATATCTGATGAAATATTTAAAATCTGTCAGATATATATATGCTCTGTTGTTTTGTTGTTTCTGTTTGTTTTAAATTTTGTCAATAGTGTCCTAACCCAAATAGGGGGAGATTATTGGAACAACCCTATTATTGATTTGGGCAAGGATCACTATCTGTTGACTAGGATAAAGTTGACCCCAATGTATAGTTAATGGGTCAAGGTTTTAGGCTGTTAGAACTCAAGAAAATATTCAAGTTCTGCGTTCGACGAATTGCTAACTACGTTCGATGAAATGCTATCTGCGTTGGATGAATGGCATATCAATCTGCGTTCGACGAACGTCGTGCTTCAATCTGCGATCGATGATCTTTCCGCGACTCAGCGTCTCAGCGATCGACGATTTTATTCAGTCTCAACGGTCGACAATGTTATTCAGTCTCAGCGGTCGACGAGTTTGTTCAGTTCAGCGGTCGATGAATTTGCCAACTCATTCCGCATTCGATGAACTCCTCTCAGCATTCGATGAACTCAGCTCCACGTTTGATGAATAAGTATCAGATGTTCAGATCGACGAAAGTTCTTCTCAGCTCAACTAATTCAATTCTTCTAGCCAGATTCAGTTGAGATCAATGAACTCAACATTTTGTTCGACGAAATATCATTCAGATCGACTAATTCTTTTCTTCCAGCCAGGCCAGCAGATAAGTTATCTCAGTTCTACGAACTCCAGCGTCCGTTCGACGAACTCAGTCTGCGTTCGACGAATATCTTCAGATCGACGAACTCAGCTCTGAGATCGATGAATCCAATTCTGTTCGACGAACTTATTTCTCAGGTCGATGAATTTTCTAGACAGCAGATTTCTTTCAGAAGATCAGATATATTTTTAGTCGTTCAGCAAGAAATATTCAGATCATCTATCATCAGGTTAAGTAAGAGATTTATTTCTTTCCTTATTATATTCCTTTCCATTCTCTTCCCGAGAAAATAGTCGTTGGCTTATATTGGAAAAGGATATCATATTAAAAAGGAAAAGAGATTATAGTCTTGCGTGCAGTTCCAAGGAAACATTAAATGCAGATTATCCTATTCCTTAAATCAAGAGATTTGAATTTCAAATTAGATCATATATTGCAAAAAGAAAAAGAAAGATTATTATTCTACAACAAGACAATATACAGATTAATCAGTTGACAGAAGACTGATATTATTCTTGAGAAAGAAAGTAACAGCAAGACAAAAAAAAAGAGTTACAGGAAGAAACACAAGAACAAACAGCCTTACAGATCTTCATCTTCTTCCTCAAGCAGCACCTATTCAATCTCTGAGAACTTCATCAAGATCAATCTCTCAGATCTCTGCTGCTAGATATCCAATCTTTAAAGGGCAACAATAATCTGAAGAACTTATTCTTTCAGGTTCATCAGCTACAGGAAGATCAGTACATTCAAAAGAAAGCTTCCAGCCATCTACTCTCGAACATTTTATATCAGACATGGGGAGCTGTACACCATCAATCCACTAGAGTCTTCTCTCAGAATATTGACAGAGAAGAACTTCTTAACCCATTTATTCCATCTTGTACAGGGTTATAACTCCCTTCAAAAGTTAACCCATTGGTGGCAGGGCACCTGAACAAAAACCTGTGGTTTGGTTAGAGCACCTGATCAAAAGCTCCTTGTTGTGTGGACACCTGATCAAAAACCCCTTGGTGATAGGGCACCTGATCAAAAACCTAGTGGATCCTACCAAGTGTGGTAGAATAGTAGACGTACCCAGGTTTATTGGGGAACTACTATAAAAATCCTTGTGTCCTCTGTGTTGTGATTTTCTATGTACTGTGCTGTGTGCTCTCTTTGTGTTTGCTTTTATTACTCACTCAATACACATACATATATCACTATTTTAATTCCACTATAAAATTAAGTGAAAAAGTTTTAATACTATATTCACCCCCCCCCCCCCCCCCCCCCTCTAGAGTAAATATATGATCTAACCTCACTTTCAATTGGTATCAAAGGTTTCAACTGATATCAATTAACCTTTCAATTGGTATCAGAGGTTTCAACTAATATCAATTGACCTTTCAGACCGTAGCCTCGCACACCGTAGCATGGGGGAATCCTCGGATAGTGGTACTCGCAGACCGATTGGACCTCGCGCCGCATCAGCCGCAAATAGTCCTCGATTCACGCGAGGTGCACCCCAGGTGAGGTGACCTCGCCGCGATCGACCTACTGTACTTTGGCGAGGACGCGGGCATTCGCATACTCCATGGAGGCAAACCTCTCCTCGTAAGCGGCCCTGTTCATCCGGTCCTGATCGAAAAGCTCTTGCAGTATCAAGGTGTGCTTCTGAAAGATCTCGGCGACTCGCCTGTTCATCTGTTCTGGGTCACCGGGATCCACCAAGAAATCCGCGACCTGGCTCGGCGAGGGAGGGGGTGAAATCTCCACCTCCCCGTGCTCTGACTCGGCAGTGGGGGTTGGAGGAACACCTGCGAATGAATGAAAGTCAACATAAGAGGCAGCGAGAGAGATAAGCGGCGAAAATTGTTTAACCTGGCGAGATGAGAACGGTACGGGGTCGCGGGCGAGAAGAACTTGGCTGGCCTTTGAAAGTGTTGGGAATCATGCCCACATGATTCCCGATTTGAAGAAGTCATCATGTCAAGAATACTTCACCTTGTATTTGATCATACATCTAGTTCATAATCTCAGGAGAATACAAGTATACAAGTATATATCGTCGAGAAGGACAGAAGGGATGGCCGACAAAGTATGCTTGTCGCTGTAATGATAAGCAAAGCAGACGCAGAGAAACTGTCAAAGAAAGACATGTCGTCGAGAAGAATGGAGTATCGTCGACATTAAAATAGCGGCCATGTCGACAAGACAATGCTACAATTACAATGACAGAATGAACAAAGAAGGTTCCAACGACACAGTCAAAGTCAGCATGTCGTCGTATATACAGGAACGCCAGTATGTCTCGTATCGTTGGAATGCAAGCGGCGGAGGCAGAAGCAAGGAGATCTGAGAAGAAGTTCCAAAGCACAAGGAGCCGACAAAGGAATGTCGTCGAGAGATATTCCATGTCGTCGTAACGATGGAATATATCGTCGAGACATATTCAAATCTTGTGGACGCGTGCTGTCAGCAATTAATGCCGCCGCCTGATTGTTCAATCAGAGCGTGCACTTAAAGTTTCGAGGTATTTGCGCATGCTAAAAAGATTTGGAGATCTGACACATAAAGGAACTTTTCAGAAGACCGTTGGGTGACCCCTCTCAGTCTTATAAAAGGACATATGAGGTTGCCCTAAAAAAAATCGATCATTCAAGAAAGAACTTGCGTACGAAGCAAATCGAACAGCACAAGCACCGCAAGAAAGAAAGAAGTAGTCATCCTCATCGACTGCTAAGAAGCCAATCCACATCCAGCTAAGAATGAATTGAAGAAGAACCGTGCATTCAAGATCTGATTCAGAAGCATTCTCTTCATTCTCAAGAAGCCGATCATCATCAGGCTAAGGTTGCCGATCAACATCAGGCAGAAGAAACAGTTTATATCTGTAATCTATTGTAAGGCTTGCGGGCCATATTGTCTAGCTTGAGGGCTGGAGAGCTGTGAGGCTTGAGGGCCAGGGCAGTGCACTCGCGGGTACGATTTGTCGAGCTTGCGGGCTCGGGGGCAGTAGGGACTTGCGGGTCTAGGATTTTGGGACTTGCGGGTCCGAAAGGTAGGGCTTGAGGGCCTGAGTGTCGAGCTTGCGGGCTCGGGGGAAGTAGGGGCTTGAGGGCCTAGGCTGTTGGGACTTGCGGGTCCGTGGTGTAAGGCTTGAGGGCCAGAAGATTTTGGCGGAGTTTGCCGAGCCTAGCGGATCGCTGGGTAGGCGCAGAGGGACAGAGGACTACTCAAGATACCCGGTCTTGAGGAACCTCTATAGATCGATTGTGTGCTTTCTGTGATTAGTTCTTTACATTCTACAAATCCGTTAATCACAATCGAGAAATACCTAAAGGGGATAGTATAAATTAGAAAAACCTATTCACCCCCCCCCTCTAGGTGATCTGGGTGGACACCCCATAAACAACAAGTGGTATGAGAGGGAGGTTGTTCAAACAAAGCTTAACAGCTTGAACAGATCTGCCAGCGGGTGTCTAAGGATCATTAACTATGGAATCAAGAATAGCTGCATGCTCTAAAGAAAATTATAGCTTATGGAGAATAAGAGCTAGAATATTCATGGAAGCTCTAGATCCAAGAATGTTTCAAATCGTACAAGAAGGGCCAAACCTCCACAAGTCCTTGCCCAAGAAAATGATTGAAGATGAGATCATCTTAGTCAACTTAGACAAAAGGGCCAAAGACATCATTGCACGTGCAGTTGATACTCCTACCTTGGATCAAATTGCACACTGCACTACATCCAAGGAAATGTGGGAGTCATTAGCAACTCTCATTGAAGGATCACCAGAAGCCAGAAGCACTGAAGCTGAAAGGAAAAGTAAAACCCTGAGTGATAGTGACTCAGGCACTTCAGATGCAGATGAGGAAATTTAGTTTGGACTAACTGTCTTATCTGAATCAGAGGAAGAAGTTCAGAATGAATTCATTTCAGAACAAGGTGGAATAAGAGCTCCTCTGTCAAACACCGATTCAGATTCGGAAACAAGCCTCTCAGGAAGTTATGAGGACCTTATAGAAGATTTAAGAAGGTGCAGAGAACTTTGCAAAAAACAAGCTGAAAAATCTCCATTCTTAAAGCAAGAAACTTTGATCTCTTGGAAAAGGCAGAGAAACTTACACTGCAAAATGCAGAGTTCTGCCAACTCAAGAAGGATTTCAACGCCAGCTCCAACCTGGACCTGATGAGTAAGTTTGGAAAAACTCTGAAAGCCTTAGAAGATAGCAGGGAGGTATGCTACTCTCTCACCAAAGAGATTGTTTTTCTAAAAAAGGATAGAGACCTGGCTGGCCCCCTAAAACCAAGGGTTAAAAATATAGAAAACAAATTCTCTTTCAAAGGAAACCCATCAACAAGCTCCACTAAGCCCATCAACGGCTGCTGCTCTACTCCAAGAGGGGGCACAACTGCCATCAAGAGAGTGGTTTAGGTCCACTATGGGAGACAAAGGTCAATCTGAGAAAGATGTCACCTACCACTTCCAAGGTACATCTCAAAAAGGAAGACACGGGAAAACAGGAGCTCAGTGGACACAGGAGGAAGAAGGAACTGCTTAAAGGACTGAATTCAAAAGAAGAAACATGAACGGAGAGAGTTATATTTCTAACCAAAACAACTCTGTCTCCTACAAGTACACGTCCAACTGTCCACAAAAGAATCATACGCCTGCCTATCGTAACAGGACAAGATACAATAAATTTGATTGTTGGTGCTGTGGCAAGACGGGTCACTTTGCAATTGACTGTTGGCATAATCCAACCACTCCAAGGGTAACGATGGCTAATCATTATCATCATACATATCCTGGAGCTGTGATTTTTAAAGCTAACAATATCCCAGGACCCAAGACCACTTGGGTCCCTAAGGGTCAGTAAATTTATCCTTCAAATAGTCCGAAAGCCTATCAAAAGTAAATTTGAGGCTTGGGACAAGTTGCTGTTCTAAAGAACAAAGAACAGCAGATTCACTCACTATTTTTCTCTGCAGCAGAGCCTCTAAAAGAAGCCACCTAGGAAAGAACAAAGTCGGTTTAAAACTGACAAGGGATAAAAATTTGGTGCAATTAAATACATCCCTAGTAAATCGATAAATCAGAACCACCTGACAATAGCCGCCAGTTCATCGATAAATTCAAATAGGCACGGATATCGAACGACTCTTCACCTTCCTCTCACTATAAGTAGAACAGCCTCCTAGAAACCTGGCTAACGACTCCTTCCTTGTCTCAGTAGTCCTGCCATGGAGAAGGAAAGCAGCAACCCTGAACCAGGAAAATCCGTAGCTCAAAGTGACTCTCTCCTCCACTCCATTTCAATTCTTCTCGCTACTCAAAAAGTGCAAATGGAAAGCTTCATACAGAAGGCCATTTGTGAGTTTAGGACTGAGATCAAAACTGAGATAGAATCTATAAAGAAGGATGTCCTGTATCTCAACACTCAACATGCCCACTTCACGGGTCTTATTCTGAATAGGATCACTGTCCAAGAGCAAAACTTGAACACCCAACTGTTAGAAGTTAGAGACTTCGTAGATGCAGGAAATCAGGTAGCTCTGCAACAGTTAGTCGGGCTTCAAAAATCCGTATCTGAAGACGTCCAAGAGATGGAGGATAATGTGAAGGAGAAGATCACGGAGGAGGGGAAGAAAAATATACTTGCCGGCTCACACCACGCCATTTGGGTGAGCAATCAAGTCAAAGAAGCTCTACAGGTAACCCCGTGCTTAAATGTACTTAACGAACCCTCAATTAGCTCCGACTCGAATGCTTATGGAGGTGATTCGGACGAATCCACATCGACCAAGAGGAGAAGAAGAGTCTCCAGTGCAGAGTACCGACAGAAAAGGCTAAATGAGGTTGAGCTGGACCCCGAAGCTGGTAGGTGGAGTCCCCGTTCAAGGGAAATCATCACAGAGCCGTGGGTTACGTTCGGACATCTTCCAGTCAATCCGGGAAGGGTTTACTCCTCAGTTGAGTGGAATCGACATCTAAAGGAGCTGGATGCAAGGAAGCTTCACAAGATGGCATTTCCGAATGGACCTCCTCCGCCACCAAAGAGAATACCAAGACCCATCCACTTATATAAACGACAAATGAAGAAGGAAGTAAAGAAAGCCAGCTCCAGCAAAGATGTCCTTCTTGTCAAAATGAATTTACACCACCTCCACCCCCTGTTAACTTTCAAAAACCTCCATCTTTGGAGGAGATGTTTTCAAAATATATAAGTACGAACGAAGCAACCGTCCGGAACTTAGCCGGATCCGTTAAAAATCTAGAAAACAAAATCGGGCAGCTCGCCAAAATAATATCCGAGCGAGCGCCCGGGACTCTTCCCGCTAACACCGAGCCCAACCCGAGAGAGCAAGCGAAAGCTGTAACTCTTCGGAGTGGGAAGCAAGTATCTGGTCCGGTTAGCGAAGAGCCCGAGGCAAGATCCGCCCCTATTTTAAAAACACCACTCACTCAAACAGATTTTATCACTCCACCTCATATTTTCAAAAACAACCCCGCCCCGCCTTATCCTTCTCAACTCAACAAGGAAAAATTAGATGATCAATATCATCGCTTCCTGGAAATGTTTAAGCAAATACACATCAATTTGCCCTTCCATGAAGCGATATCACAAATGCCCAAGTACGCTAAGTACCTGAAGGATCTTCTAACTAATAAAAAAAGCTAGAAAATCTATCGCACGTAACTTTAAATGCTGAGTGTTCCGCCGTCCTAACAAATAAATTACCGAAAAAGGCTAACGATCCGGGTAGTTTTTCTATCCCGTGCCTCTTTGGTGATCTATTTGTAAAGAACGCGTTGGCCAACTTAGGAGCAAGCATCAACTTAATGCCATTCTCCTTGTTTAAGAAGTTAGGAGTGGGCACCCTTAGCCCCACACGTATGAGTATACAACTAGCAGATAGGACGATAAAATATCCGCTGGGAATTGTGGAGGACGTGCTCGTAAAGGTAGACAAATTCATCTTCCCGGTGGATTTTGTCATTTTGGACATTGAAGAGGATGTCGAGGTTCCCCTAATCCTTGGCCGCCCCTTCCTTGCCACCTCCCGTGCTATCATTGATGTGAGTAATGGTAAGCTATTCCTCTGAGTTGGAGATGATGAAGTAACCTTCTCCATAACACCCTCTATGAAAAATACCCTAGAAAATGACGATTCGTGTTTTTTCTTAGATGTGTTAAGTGAAGACCCTTCTTTTTGTATTTCTGAAAATGGTTCTTCTTCTTTTTGTTCATCTTCAAACACCTCCACTGAAATATTACAAGAAATGAAAATGGCCATTGCTCCCGCCCCCTCAAATTTTCAAATTAAATCAAAATTTTTTGAAGAAATTACTTTTGAAAAAGAAAAGTCTTTCAAATCTTCATACGAGGAACCTCCCACATTAGAACTTAAAGAACTACCCAATCATTTAAAATATGAATTTTTAGAAAAAGACTCTAAGTTACCAGTAATAGTGTCGGCCCATTTAAGTGGATCTGAAAATGCCAAATTGCTAAAAGTTTTACAAAAACACCGCCAAGCAATTGCTTGGCAGATTTCTGATATTAAGGGCATAAGTCCATCTTTCTACATGCACAAAATTCTAATGGAAGATAATTCACATAATTCTATTCAACCTCAACGCCGATTAAACCCAAACATGAAAGAAGTAGTAAAGGGTGAGGTCGTGAAATTATTAGACGCAGGAATTATCTATCCAATTTCAGATAGCAAATGGGTAAGCCCCGTTCAAGTAGTTCCTAAAAAGGGAGGAATCACGGTAGTGTTAAATGACAATAATGACTTAATCCCAACACGGACGGTGACTGGGTGGTGTATGTGTATTTATTATCGCAAATTGAACGACGCCACCCGCAAGGACCATTTCCCCTTGCCATTCATCGATCAAATCTTAGAACGATTATCCGGCCATAGCTTTTATTGTTTTCTCGAGGGTCTCTCGGGCTACTTCCAAATTCCCATCTCGCCCGAGGACCAGGAGAAAACGACGTTTACTTGTCCTTTCGGCACCTTCGCCTATCGAAGAATGCCGTTTGGCTTATGTAATGCGCCAGCAACATTTCAACGGTGTATGTTGGCCATTTTCGACAAGTACGTAGAAAGTATTATGGAGGTATTTATGGACGACTTTTCCGTGTTTGGTGATTCCTTCGATTTTTGTTTAGAAAATTTAGAAAAAGTGTTAGAACGGTGTGAGGAGACCAATCTCGCCCTGAACTGGGAAAAATGCCATTTCATGGTACGGGAGGGATTGGTTTTAGGTCATAAGATATCAGCAAGAGGAATTGAGGTCGATGAAGCAAAAATAGAAGTGATCGAAAAACTGCCACCGCCAACCAACGTTAAGGCCATAAGAAGCTTTCTAGGACATGCCGGTTTTTACCGGCGATTTATAAAAGATTTTTCGAAAATTACCAAACCCCTCACTCATCTTTTAGAAAAAGACACTCCATTTATTTTTGATGATACCTGCTTATCTGCTTTTCAATTAATCAAAAATAAGCTAATAAATGCGCTGATTATGATAGCTCCAATCTGGGACCTTCCATTCGAAATCATGTGCGATGCAGTAGCTTTGCGGTGGGAGCCGTTTTAGGACAACGTATATCTAAAAACTTCCACCCTATTTTCTACGCAAGTAAAACACTTACATCCGCGCAAGAGAACTATACCACAACGGAGAAAGAATTATTAGCAGTTATTTTTGCATTCGACAAATTTCGACCTTATATTACGCTTTCAAAAATTATTGTTTTTACGGACCACTCGGCCCTCAAATATTTACTTTCTAAACCTGATGCCAAACCACGCTTACTTCGCTAGGTCTTACTCCTCCAGGAGTTCGACTTGGAAATCCGAGATAAAAAGGGGGCTGAGAATTTGGCCGCGGACCATCTTTCACGATTAGATAACCCATTTATTGAAGATTTAAATGAACAAACTTTTAATGATTATTTTCCCGACGAGAAGTTATTATCAATCAACACTACTCCTTCTCCTTGGTTTGCAAACTTCGCCAACTACTTAGTAGCTCGAGTCCCCCCAAAAGAATTTTCCTATTAGCAAAAGAAGAAATTCTTCTCTGACCTGAAGAATTATTTTTGGGAGGACCCGTATCTGTTTCGAGTTTGTGCAGACCAAGTAGTAAGGAGATGTGTTTCTTTCGAAGAAGGACAATATTTTCAAACACTTACACGAAGGACCGACTGGTGGGCACTATCAAGCCAATTGGACCGCTCACAAAGTGCTAAGTGCAGGCTTTTATTGGCCTAGCCTTTTTAAAGATGCCCAATCTTTTGTGAGACGGTGCGATAGCTGCCAACGGGCCGGAAATATCTCAAAAAAAAATGAAATGTTGCAAAATTATTTCCTCGAGTGCGAAGTTTTCGACCTTTGGGGAATTGATTTTATAGGTCCTCTTCCTTCTAGCCATGGTAATAAATACATTTTAGTTGCGGTAGACTACGTGTCTCGATGGGCAGAGGCCCAAGCTCTTCCTACCAATGACTCCCGAGTCGTTATTATTTTCTTAAAAAAATTATTTTCTCGATTCGGTACTCCTAGGGCCATCGTTAGCGATAGGGGTTCGCACTTTTGTAACGCACAATTTGCAAAAACACTTTTAAAATATGGCGTTACACATAAGCTTTCAACTGCTTACCACCCCCAAACTAACGGCCAGGTCGAGACAGTGAATAGAGAAATCAAACGTATTTTAGAAAAAACTGTTTCCACCTCACGTAAGGACTGGTCACATAAATTAGACGATGCTCTATGGGCTTACCGAACAGCGTACAAGACCACCATCGGTTGTACACCGTATCGGTTAGTATATGGGAAATCGTGCCATTTACCGGTCGAATTAGAACATCGTGCTTTCTGGGCCCTTAAAATTTTAAATTTTGATCCCCACTCCACCGCCGATCTTCGAAAATTCCAACTCAACGAACTCGATGAGTGGCGCTCCAATGCGTATGAAAATAATAAATTATATAAGGAATGAACGAAATGCTTTCACGATAAAAATTTAAGGCACCCGAAAACATTTAAACCAGGCGACCAAGTATTACTTTATAATTCTCGTCTACGTTTATTTCCTGGAAAGTTAAAATCTAGATGGTCAGGTCCTTTTAATGTAAAGGAAGCTTATCCGTATGGAACTGTTTTGATATCACACCCAGATAAGGGTGATTTCAAGGTTAATGGGCAGCGTCTAAAACTTTATTTTTCTGGTGACAATGTTGACATGGACAGTGAAAAACTTGTTTTGTCTGGACTGTAATAATTTGGATTAACTTTTGAACTATATTCTTTTAGTCGAGCTCAAACGACATTAAACAGAGGGCGTTCTTGGGAGGCAACCCAAGGTTTTTAAAATTTGTTGTTTTAATTTTTCTTTGGCCCTGGGCGGCTCCGATACTCTCTTCTTCGGCGATCGCCTGCTTCAACATTGCTGGTTTCAAGAAAAATTCAAGATGATATTTCATGAAGATTCAAAGCGCCAACAAGGGGGAGCGGCATCACACATCCTTTCAAGCCCATAAATCCAGGGAAGTACCTGTTTCAGTTTTTCAGTTTTAATTTCTTTTCTTAGTTACCCCTTCCTTCACTCTCCTTTTCCATTGAGGACAATGTCTATCGTAAGCTTGGGGGAGAATGTCTTCTTTTCTTTTCTTTTGTTTTAGTAGTCTAAATTAGATTTTGGTAAAATCGATAGTACCCCTTGTTTTATGTTTTGTTTTTCCCAAAATATTTTATATAGCCTTAGTTAATTTCAAAATTTCTAATCCTACTTTTTAATTATGTTTCACAAGTAAATTGTTGACTCATGTAGTGTTCTAATTCTAGGTAGCATGTTAATGTGAAAAGTTTTTTCTAAAATCTTGTACTTTCCTTATCGTTTTCTCTTTTATCTTCTTTACTTTCGTAAAAAATTCTTCATCCACTATTTTCCTCTTCATTTTTAGATATATTTTGCAAGGTTAACTTTTGATTTGTGTAGTAAATGTGAATAATCCTAGACGCTTATTATTCTTATTTTCAGGATAAGTTCATTAGTCTTTATTTAATATCTAGGGCTTACTTTTTGAAATCCTTCAAAACTCATGCTTTAAATAAATTTAGAGAGCAATGAAAATGATTTAGGCCATTTTTTTGTAAGTTTGAGCCTTCATGCCAACCCTTAAAAAGAAACCCTTTGTTAGCCTCTTTTGAGCCTTTTCCCATGTTTTATTGTCACCCCCACTTATCAATTTTTTCACCAAAGCCAAAATTTCCAAACCTATTTGAATCACACTAACACTTTGAGTTTTATTTAAATTTCTAAAAGAGTGTGATTGGTTTATTGCATGGAGAGCTTCAAAGAAAAGAATTTGCTCAAAAAGAAGATATTTTAAGCATATTTGTATTAGTTATCTTTGCCAAAATTTCAAAAAAAAATGGCTATGAAAGAGAAAGAAAGAAAATATGCTATATGCTTATAATGAAGGATTGCCTCTTATCATTCATATCAAAATTTTTATAAAACTCATGTTTATGGTTTAGTGTGATTATAGCAATCACTTTTATCTTCGATTTCCATTCCAAATCATATGCCTAAACCAAACATTTCGGTCCTAATAAAGTCCTCTTGATTCATGCTCCTAAATTTGCTTTAGCTAAGTAAAGAAGAAAAGTAGAATAGTTAAGTCTTGGGTATGAATTTAGATCCTTGTTCTTAGAATGATATAATTATAATTTGTCTCTTAGGGTTTAGTAACAATTCAATGCACTATCTCACTTGTTACTTTGCTCAATTTTATTTTAAAACTTTTTAGTTAAAATTTTGGATGATTAATTTTTGTTAGTAAAGGGTATAAAAATTAAGCTTAAATAAAGTACTTATTTTAGGTTTCCTTTTCACTATTCTCCCTACTTGGAATTTCTCAAGGTACTCGTGTTTAGCATAATTAAATCTTTTTGATTAGTCATTTTGTTTTATTAGCTAAGCATATTTCTTTTCTTGGGGACAAGCAAAGTGTAAGCTTGGGGGAATTTGATAATGCTAAATCTAGTTAGTTTAATTAGGTTATTTTTTGGTTATTTACTCTTAATTTTTGCTTATTGTTGTTTACCTAAATGCAATTTTGGTTCATTTTCCTATTTTTAGTGCTAACTTAAGTTTTCTGAATTTTCAGGTCAAAAATGCAAAATTTCCTAAGTCACGCCCTAGGTCACGCCCGTGACCTAGGGCGTGTAAGTTGCTGCTTCCAGTTAAGCTGCTGCCACCATAATTCAGAAGATCTGGTCAGACGCGCCCAAAGTACACGGCCGTGACACACAAGTCACGCCCGTGACACACAAGTCACGCCCGTGACACGTAAGTCACGCCCGTGACCAGCCCGTGAACAGCTCAGATTCGACCAGCTGACCACCGAATTGGTCACGCCACTGTTACACGGGCGTGCTTCCAGTCACGCCCGTGACTGCCACGTCAGCCAGCCGCCAGCGCCCATGATCGCCGCCAGCGCCCATGACCGGACTAACCACCGAAATGGTCACGCCCTTAGTCACGGGCGTGACCTAGGGCGTGACCCATCAAATCACGTCAGAATCGTGCGCCGAACCTGATCCAAGCCACAAAATTGATTAAACAATGTCACGCCCCTAGTCACGGGCGTGACTGAGGGCGTGACCGAGGCAGAAAAATTTCTATAAATTGAAATGACCTCCAAGCTTTCCCCATTCAGTTTTTGGAGAGAGAACTGGTGCTACTACTCTATTTTCAGTGATTTTCATGTTATTTTATTCTCTTTCTCTCTCTCTCTCTCTCTCTCTCTCTCTCTTATTTCAATGCATTTCCTTTTCTAGTTTTCATATGAATGTTGTAATGCCTTTGTAATTTCCTTTCATAGTGTATTACTAATGCTTAGTAGGCTTTCCATGCAAATGTAATCTCAGTTGAACTTTTGTTTAATAAAAATTGTATGTTTTTGTTCTCTTAAAATCTTCATCATTTCTCTCTCCTACCCCTCCACCATGAGTAACTAAATCCTCATAGTACTCGATCTTGATGATCTGAGGATGAGTTGATCAAGTTATGATCCTTTAGTCTTCTTTCACTTTCTAAAGTGTTGGGCCTTAGATTCACTCTTAATTAAAATTTAGTGGAGCTATATTATCGATATATAATCCCCACCTTTGCTTTCATTCTTGGCTAGCCGAGAGGCCGATAGTCTGAAGTGAGCACTTAAGAGTAAAGAGAGTTACACACGTTTCTCGAGAGAGAATGACGTAAATCTCCTGGATTGGAGTCAAACCCAATAGCATGGTTCACCACTTAAAGCGAGTTTTAGGTATTCGAATACGGGACGAGAGTTCGGTTGGATTTTCCTAAACTTAGTTGGGCATATCTTCGAGAGAAGCATGTTCAAACTATAGGAACCCCCACGGTCAAGCTACCCTTACTTTATTAAGTTTTAAGTTTGCTTTTGAATTTTGATCAACTTAAGTCGAAGTAAGTCAAGATCGAGTGCTATTTCTTAATCATCGTTTAGCCGTACTTTTATCCAGCTTTTATTTCAACTTAGCAGACAAAACCTTCCAAAAAAATTATTAAGATAAAATAATAGTAATTCGTTTGAGTATAAGTAATCAACGGTTCTCGGATTTTAATACGACACTTGTGTTCCTATACTACAGTTCGATAGGTATACTTGCCTTCTCGGATTGCTAGTTCGGATTTTATTTCGTGCAAGCGGAATTTTAATCACCAATAGCCCATTTAGCCAACCTCCCTGAATGGTCTGGCTTTTCAAGAATATTTCTTAAAGGATGATCTGTAATCACTTGGACGGGATGAGCTTGGAAATAAGGACGAACCCTTCGTGAAGACATAACCAAGGCCAAGGACAGTTTCTCCAAGATTGAATATCTGGTTTCCGCATCTTTTAGAATGTGGCTAACATAATATATTGGAAACTGCCTCTTCTTTTCCTCCCGAACAAGGACAGAGCTTACCGCATCTGGGCCGACTCCCAAATATAAGAATAATATTTCCCCCTCACGGGGACTTTGGAGTAGCGGAGTTGAAGTCAACTGTACTTTTAGCTGCTCGAAAGTCCTGTTGCACTCCTCGCTCCATTCAAACTTCGATCCTCCCCTCAGTATTTTAAAGAATGGGGCACTTTTATCCCCAGATTTGGAGATAAACCTGCTTAATCCTGCCAATCTTCCTCCAAGCTGCTGAACTTCTTTGGTATTTCGAGGAGGGGTCATATCAAGGATGGCCTTCACCTTATCTGGATTTGGTGCAAGGCCATCGGGAGTTAAGAGATGCCCGAGAAACTTTCCTTTGTTTGCCCCAAACATGCATTTCAATGAGTTTAATTTTAACTTGAACCTCCGTAGAGTAGCGAACATCTCTACGAGTTCTTTCAAGTGTAATGAAAATGTTTTACTTTTTAGAAGGAGATCATCAACGTAAACTTCGAGGTTTCTGCCTTTTTGATGCTTAAAGACGGTATCCATCATTCTTTGATATGTTGCGCCCACATTTTTAAGACTGAAGGGCATTACGAGATAGCAGTAACACCCATCGTTTGTGATAAATGAGGTGTGCGGGATATCAGGTTTGTGCATTTTAATTTGATGGTACCCAGAGAAGGCATCGAGAAAACTCATAAAGTCATACCCAACCGCGGAATCAACTAAGACATCTATCCGAGGCAGAGGGTAGCAATCTTTGGGACACGCTTTATTAAGTTTGGTGAAGCCTACGCACATGCGCCACTTCCCACCATATTTCTTAACCATTACAACATTCTACATCCACGTGGGATATTGAATTTCAGAAATAAAGTCTGCTTTCAGGAGTTTGGCAACCTCCTCTCTGATAGGCAATGCCAGCTTGGTTGCTACTTCTCTCTTCTTTTGCTGGACGGGCTTGAACTCGGGAGATACGTTCAGATGATGACAAGCCACGTCCGGATCTACTCCTGGAATATCCTCCGCTAACCAGGCGAAGACATTCAGGTTCTCCAAAAGGCAGGAGATCAGCTCCACTTTCTCCTCCTCCAGCAACTCAGCATTGATGACCAGCTTCTTTTCTTCCCCTTCAGCAATAGGGATCTCTTGGGTTGTCTGGGCAGGTTCCAGGTGAGCCCCTTCTCGATCTTTTCCTTCATCAGCAGCCCTTGAGGATTCAGCAATCTCCAAAACTTCAGCCACAGCCTCGGGAAGTGAAACGCCGGTGATCATGTTGACAGTTCGGACATAGCACTCCCGAGCCACCTTTGGGTTACTTCTAACCAGATACTGCCTTCCCTCATCGGCAAACTTAAGTGCGAGGTGGAAAGTAGACACCACTGCCCGGTATGTATTAAGAATCGGCCTCCCGAAGATGGTGCAGTAGTTACTTGTGGCATCCACCACCACGAAGTTGATCAGTTTTATCACTCCTCCAAGAGAGACCAGGAGCTTTACTGAACCCTCCACTTCTTTCTTCTCCCCAGAAAAACCGTAGAGGGGCCCGTCGGTTGAAATTAGAGGCTTTCCAGTTTTCAAGGCTTCGAAGGTTGGGCGGAAAAGGAGATTGACAGAGCTACCTGTGTCAATCAAGATCTTATGAACAATATAATTTTCGATGACGGCTTTGATGACCACCGCATCATCGAAAGGATTGGCATTGGGGGGAAGGTCATCCTGACCAAAGGTGACAATAGTGCTTTCGGGGGGAGAAGTTGTAGTGGCTGCTACTTCCTGCTTCAGAACTCTTGCGATGCTGGATTTGCGAGATGACTCTGCTCCAGCCCCTCCATGGATACAATAGATGTCCCCCAAGGGGCCTACATCATTGACTTCGATGCATTCGGCGGAAGGATGGATGTCTCCATAGCAGCCGACATCTTCGACGTCGGCGCATTCCCAGGTTACTTCCACGGTTTCTTTCTCTTTTTTCTTCTCAGCTGCTGGCTCAGCAGTTGAGTCTTTTCGAACTAGGCCCCGGAGCTTTCCTTCTCCCAGGAGCCTCTCTATCAGCAAGCGAAGGGCCCGACAGTCTTCGGTCAGATGCCCTCCCTCTTTATGGTATTCACAGTAAAGGTTCGGATTTCGATTGCGAACATCCGACCTCAGAGGAGCAGGCCTTTTGAAATCTGGCCTTTTCTGCAGGATCTGGACCACTTCATCCATGGTAACATTTAGGGGAGTGAACGACTCTTGCGAGTCATCATATTGAGTGGATGGAATGACTGGAGGTGGCTGCGCGGTATACTGTGGCAAGTATACCGACATGATTTGTGGAAGAGGAATGGATGGAGCGGGAGCGATGGCCAACGACGGTTTCTGATCCTGAAACCGTTGATGGCCAATAAAGGGTTGCTTGTTTTTGTAGTTTCTTCCCATCTGGGAACGGGGTTCGAAGTGGGACTGATTTGATGGTGGATGGTGAAAGGACGGATTGGACTGCTCCTTGTCGCTTATCAGCTTTGCGACATAGCCTGGGTTGCTCTTTTCTCCTCTAATGAACATATTTGCCATACTTATCATTTCCTGATAAGTCCTGGGCTCCCTTATATTTGCTTCAAATTTTAGGGGGCCCTCTCTCAAGCCATGTATGAGGGCAACCCTATACAGTTATGGATCCACATTTTGGACTTCCATGATCTCCTTCTGGAAGCGGTCTACGAAACGGGCCCACGTTTTGTCTTCCCGCTGCTTTATATCGAAAAGGGCCGCCGGGCCACTTTTCCTCTTCCTTGAGGTGGATAATCTCAGCAAGAACTCCCTTCGCAGCTAAGCAAAACAACTGATCGATCTGGGATGCATCCCATAAAACCACTCCCTTGCTTGTCCTTCAAAGGAGGTCACAAGGAGTTTGCACTTAGTCGCATCAGTTAAGGTCCTAAGAGCGATGGCTGATTCAAAGGCTTGTAGAAGAATAGTGGGATCAGTCTCCCCACTGAAAGCTGGCAAATGAGGCTCTCTGAAATTATTAGGGGCTGGCTCCCCCCGGACTTCGTCCACGAAGGGAGAAGTTTCTTCCATATCTTCATATAGAGGAGCAGGGTAGTAAGCCGCCGAAGCCGCGGCTACTCGCGGACAAGCCGCCTGGTAAGAGGACCGGGCAACAGCTTCTGGCGGGTAGAAAGGGTGAGCAACGGCCTCAGGAGGATATGACAAGCGGGCTGCTCCTTCTGGCGGATAGGACAGGAGGGCTGCATGAGAAGCCGCCCCCTGGAAATTGAGGACTCGAGCCGGCATGTTGTGCGCGGCTTCCTGGTAGAAGTTTTGCCTGGACACAAAACCTTCTTGCTGGGGTTGGAGGTTGGCGGCTTGTGGTAGCGGGTAAGGTGGAGGCGGAGGAGGAACCAGAGTCACCGCCTGATTAACCGCGGTTTGCTGTGGAACTAACCGATCGGTTAATAGGGCCAAAGTCTGACTGATTGCGTCCAACCGCTGATCAGTCGCCCTCTGAGCCCGCTCGGCTTCTCTTCTGGATTGCTCCAAGGCTTCCCACAAAGAGTCCTCACTGTGATCAGAGCGGTCTCCAAGGGGGAACTGGCGGTCTGACATTATGTAACACCCCGAAAATCGTAGTTCAGCGAAGTAGGCGGAGTGGTAGTGCTGCGCTCGGGATAGGCTAGAAATTTCATAGCAGCTCTTTGCGCATGACCACTGTTCCTCTTCGCGCACGACCAGTGATCGTGCGCCAGCGATCGTGCGGTAATTTGCCAGAAATCAGAGTTCTGTTGCGGTAAGTGCGCATGATCAGGGGAAGTGCTTGCGCACGACCACTGACCGTGCGCCGATGCTCGTGCGCCCTGTTTATTCTGCTCCGCGAATTTGAGCGGAGAAGAAGATCGGGCTGATCAAATCTCTTGGAATCCAATCTGACGGCTAAGATTAGATGCTGGAGGGTTTTAGGTCTTTGGAGAGGGTTTAATCCCTCATAAATCAAAGGCCTTTCTCTCTCCAAGGTTAGAGAAAGAAGAAGGAGGCAAGGAAGAAGAAGGAGAGACCCCGCCATTGACGGAGCTCCGGAGCTCCGTTTCGCGAGCCATTTCCATATTTGGAGAGTGCAGCCCGGTGCGGTCCTTTCCCTCCGTGTAAAATCTCAGATCCATGGCTAAGAAGAACGCTTCTAGAGTAACGATTCTTCCTCCCGATCTTTGGACTTGTCATTTGTCCTCTCTTTCCCTTTTCTATGCTTGCATGAGGAATCCCTTTCACCGAATGGGTGAAGTGTAGGATTTCCTCAAGTTCTTCAGAACTCTGGGTAGATTGTGTCCGTCCCCGGCATTATTGCATGTAGAAATCCGGTAGTCGTGTGAAGCCTATTCGTGGCCGTGAGCCCGGATCGGTGATGCTTGATTTGCGACGTTGCATTTAGGTTCGGCCTAGAATGCATGCCGGAGAATGACTCCGTGAAATCATCTATAGTATTGCGGGATTTAAGTGTAGGCGTCTTGTGAAGATCCTAACGAAAGCCCCATGCTTTGAGATTGGATGAAGGCAAACCTTCACCACGAAATTGATGCGGAGCGTCTTGTACCTCCTTCGATGAGTATTTGTGAAGCCTAGATCCTTGTGAAGGGGTTATGTGCGTAACTTATATTTTGTGTAGCACTAGAAAGTGCTAAACCCTTACGGGCCGAGGTGAAGCCGTACCCGTGTCGTGCGATAGACCGCGATGATTAGAGCATGGGCAAAGCTAAACCGAACCCGTTTCCATGCATATCGGTAAGAGGTCCCTACCTCATGAAAGCTGTGTGATCATGGGAGAGGTCGTTGTTGGATCGGTCGGCGCCCTTAGAGGGGGGGTGAATAAGGGTTTTCAAAAACTTTAGATTTTGTTTAGAAAACTTTGGAATATTGCAATAATAAAACAAGAAGTCAAGTGAAACAATAAGAGAGACAAGCTTTATTGATATTAAATAAGTTTTACAAAACTTGATCTCAATGGCGCTAGAGATCGGAGGCGAATAATAAAAACTCTTTTTCTTTTTCTATACCGACTCGTATCCCCACGAACCGGTTGGCTTTAGCCGATCTCTCCCCAGATACAACCTCAAGCCGCTCTAGCCAATCTATCCCCAGAAAGGCCTCGAGCACCCCCTAGACCTAGCCTAGATCTAGTCGCGAACACGAGGCGAATTTCAGCCCTAAGTCCTACCCCAGACCTAGTCGCCAACACGAGGCGATTTCACTACCGTTTACAGAAAAGATATGAAATGAAAAGACAATAATATAAAAACTCCCTCTATGTGGATCTCTTGGAGAAGTGGACGAAGGCCCGCAGAGTATGATCGTAGTCGATGCAGCCTTTCGTCGAGATGATGACGCGTGTTGAAATCTTCTCCACGGATCTCCTTAAGGCTTTATGGAATTGTGGGAGTATCGCTCTGAATCTTCCTCTCTCTACTGTGGCATGAAGCTCTGGAGTTTGGGATTGGAGGAGGATGAAGAATTCGGAGCCAAAACATCCAATTTATAGCCTTTACGCTACCGCCGGCGGTAGCGCTACCGCCGGCGGTAGCGCTACCGCCGGCGCTAGCCCGGATTAGGAAACATTTTGCGCGGCAGGATCATCAATCCGTGGCAACATATTGCTCCATGCCTCTTGTGCGCCATGCTACCGCCAGCGCTAGTAGCTACCACCAGGCGCTAGCTCCTTCTAAAAATGATGCCGGAATCGTGCTAATCAACGCTAGCGCCGGGCGCTATCGCTACCGCCGGCGCTAGTGAGCCTCTTCGAATTTTGGCCTCAATTTTGGGGGCAGACATCATGAGTACTCCTTGAGTCATGTGGACTATGCTAACCTGCACACTTGAACACGCAAGATCAAATACACATAAGATTTGTTATTCTCAAACCTAGGAGATGCGGAAGACCATGTTCCAACAAACTCCCCCTTTTGATAATAACAAATCCATTAATGATAAATCAAAGCATTAATAGATAAGCATGATGAAACTATACTTGTGTGTGTGTGAGAGTGATGACTTAGGATAATAATTGATTCTAGCATGTTAGACTTGCTCCCCCTAAATACATGCTCCCCCTAAGTGAATGCTCCCCTAATATGTAAGCTATCATCTTAATTTGTCATGATGGGTTTTTGATAGCGGGCTATATTTATCATGTTAGTTCTCCCCCTTTTGCATTTTATCATGTTAGTTCTCCCCCTTTGTTATTAGCAAAAGTGGGTAGGGAAACAAAGCACTAAAAATGGGTAAATAACAGAGAAGGCATGATCGAGCTTTTTAAGTAAATGATAAGGAGTTTTAGACTTATCTTTCATTAAAAATGATCAGAGTTATGACTTATTTTATCCCTTTTGTTTGTAGTTCTCCCCCTTTTATATATCAGAGTTTAAGCAAAAAATAATGATTTCCCTTTAAATAAGAGTTTTAAGCCAGAAAAAAAAATCATGATTTCCAAGTAACCAATCTACCCAGACAATATGTCAACACCCCAGCCCCGTACTAAGTGACGGATGGGCATGAGGAGCTGCAAACATGCCGTAGGTTGGGGTGTTAATCCCATATGTAAACACTAGACAAAAACTTAACCTAGCACTCTTTCCCCCCAGTGCCTCGCAAGGCCCCACTGGAACCCTCCCCGGTTATGGACAAGACATGACTAGAGATAAGGTTATCTAATGTCTACATCCCTACGCCCCCACTATGGTGAGAAATGAAGTCATGGATAACAATTATTGGAAAACATTAAGCATTTAAATCTAATGGGAAATATCATAGCATATGGGTTTATATTTTTATTTGAATTTTTGAAATAAAACTCATATAGCTATATTGAAATTCATGAATGAATCAGAGTTTGAGTATTGCGGAAGATTTCGAAAAAGAAACATCATAATACTAAATAAGAGTTTAATTTAAAAAGAGATATTTTATAAGCAATATTTCACTTGTTGGAGGAGTGTTTAGAATAGAAATAGATCAGAGTTATAAGCAAAAAAAATCAACCAATATAAAGTTTACCAAGCAAGTCTACCACTTGTTGCAAGAAAGGAATTTGAAGATTCAAGTAATGATGCACACAAGATGAAAGATTTTAAATAAGTATTAAAGTGCAAGGTAAAAAAATTATATGTTTATGATGCGGAAGACATATAGAAGTACAAAAAACATCTTATGGTAATCAATGATGGTTCATAAAAAGATATATGAGTTCAATTTCAGAAAGAAGATGTTTTTGTAAATCATTTTGCATGTAAAATTTTTGTTTTGACAATACAGTAACCAAGCATGAAATAATCTTATCAAAACGAGATCACTACAATGTTACTTTAATTCACAATTTCAAAACATACCAAATATTGTAGAAAACATTCTAGGTTATCTAGTGCATTTCATAAATAAAGAGTAGTATAGAATTAGCATTATGATCCAATACTCATGAGAAGAAGTGTTATGGAAGATAATGATGTGCATAAAAGTGTATTTTGAATAGAGTAAACAAATGTTTTAATCAAAAATACAAGTAATATGTAAAGTAAAGAGCACAATAAAACGCAAATAATTTTACTTCCACTCACTTCAATGCACAAAGAAAAATGTACAACTACCAAGGTGCTCTGCACACACAATGCTCATCAAGACTTATCAGGGTGCAAAGTAGTGCTTGGGGGATCACATAGTTTTATTCTTCAAGATTGATTTTTATTGTGATCCGGTGTACTTAAGAATAAGTGGTTTTTATTTTGAAAGAAAGTTATGGTTTGCACAAGATACTTTATTATTCTTTCCAAGGTGCTCAACCTCACAACGCTTATTAAGACTTATCAGGAGGTTCAAGTAGTGCTTGGTGGAGTTATCTTTGTCACTTTATTTTATGATTTTGTTTTGTACAAAGTTCTCCGAATACACTTGTTTTGCAAACCAATATAATTTATGAAAAAGATAACCACTTTTCTTAACTTTTAAAAGTGCAAATAAAGGTTGTGTAGGTAAGATACTTGTGCAATTTTAATTCATTGTACTATTACAAAACATACACAAACATTCTTAGATTAAACACATAAGTAGACAATGCCAAAATAAGTGAGTGAATTGTGATCATTATCAAACATAAAACATTACTCATACTTAGAGGCATGCTACGCATAGTTCTACACAACTTTTTCAATATAAATTATGCACATATTAATAGATGTATCAAAGCATAATGAAGGCAATGTTCAAAGTAGTTTGAAAAGATAAATTGCAACATTATAGAAATTCTAAATAATAGATTAAATCATGCTTGATTTTCAATAAAGTTCATACAATATTTTTGATATTTTTAAAGAGTAATTTTTATTTAAAGTTTGAACTCATAAAATTGATCTTGGACATCCCGAGGGCTACCTTGTGAGAGGTTCGCCCGGTACTAGGTGATATGATGGGATGATAGTCCAAATCACCCTTTCGCAAGATACATAGAAAAGTTAAGTTCAGAAGAATAATTTTGATACTTGTTTTTGTTTTGTTATATATTTTTGTAGTTGATTTTTACAAATAAAAGCATATTTTTGTAATTTTTGCTTTTGTAATTTTTATATTTGATTTTTGCATAAAGATGAACTTTAAATAAAGGAAACAACACAAAAGTGCAAAACTAGGTATAAAATATAGATTTATATATTTTAAGGGATTTTTAGAAATTTAAAAAATACAGAAAAATGAACCTCGACGCTAGCGCCGGCGCTAGCGCTAGCGCGGGAAACAGTAAGTGATTTTTTAGGGTTTTGAAAATTTTGATGCTTGGACTTGATTAGGTGTCCCAATAGTAGTTCCATGCTGAAGTTGCATATTTTTAGAAGATGTTTTGGATGGTCCAAATTGCATGAAACGTTAGCGATTTCTTATATACTTGACAAAATAATCATTGCATGAGATAGATTTACTTATGTTTTCATTTTGACTTTTCTAAAGACTTGTGCTTATAACTTGAAAAAAAATAGGAAATGAAAACCCAAGATATCATGTTTGAACAAATCAAATATGCATGATTTTAGAGATTAACAATAATGTTCATGCACAATCATACTATGGATAAGCCCTAGATGAGAATACCCAGCCTGTATATCTTGGTAAACAAATAAAGCCTAACATAGACACAAATATTCTTTAGGTGGCAATGTTAGAATGATAAATTTGAGATTAATGTTATACCAAGTTTTGATTGTGTTTCAACTTAGAGACCTAGAATGGAGTGACAATTCTATTTGATTTGATATCAAAATGATTCAAAGGTCTAAACTAGAAATAAATCACAATACACACATAATATACCAACCATAGTAAGCAATTATAATACCAATTGTCATTATATAAAATGTGATAGATGATTCTTGATATGAATTATGATTTTAGAAAGTTTTACAAAAAAGATATCAGTAGATCATGGTGGTGCGTATGGCATCAATATTTATGACAATTAATCTTTCAATATATCTTATGTGTTTTTCTTTTTAATTTAGATAAATATCTCATAGCAAATTCAGAATTTTATCCACTTGTTGGTGAAGGCTAAAAATCTAGTAACCGGATTTAATTTGAAATATCTTATAAAAAATTTAGAGTTTGATTCAAATGGATAATATAAGATATTTAGAAGTAATGAATATAAGAATAAAAGATGGGTCATCAAAATAAAATATGATTTTGAATTTTGATCAAAAATGATTTATAAACTCATTAAGCTTTATGTGATAAAATCATATTTCCAATACTATATAGGATGACCATGGCATGATAGTTTAAAAAGAACACAAAAAGAAAAAGATAGAAAAGATATTAAAGCACATCATGAAGTAGAAATTTGTGTATTTCATTTTAATTGATTTCTACTTCATGCAAATGATGGGATACTAATGAATAAGAGATTTAGGTATCCAAAGAGGACCGGGAGTGATGGTTCCTTTGGGTACCCAAATACATCGTGTTTTCTTTTGGGGAGATATGATTGAATGAGCCCTTTTGATTTGAGTTTGTGTTTCATCTTTAACTTTTGGCCGCCATTCAAACATTGGTTTAATATTATTCTTATTTATCAAATTTCCATGATGATTTTCTTTCCTTTGAAGATTATAATTTAAATTATCGTTTATAGGAAATTTGTGTAATTTCAATTTTAAGTTGGGAGAAACATGATTTTGTAAATAATGATGATTTGGTTTTTTATATGAAAAATCATTTTGTTTCTTATTCCCATTATTAGATTTAGTTAAGATATTTGTATTCAACTTGCTTTTAGATATTGCTTGATTTTCTAAATTTGTATGTTTTGAATTTGTATTTATAATTTTCATAAGCAAGTTGATTTTTGATTTTAATTCATCATTCTTTATCTTTAGATTATGCCTAGCTTTATTATAAGCTGTTGTGCTATTTTTAAGAGTAGAGACAATAAAGTCAATATGATCTTGATAGTTGTTTCTATATTCATCAAATGTTTCATCCATCTCTTTTATTTCAATTTCATAGTCCTTACACTTAGCACAATTAATTTTTAAAGATGAATTTTCTAAACATAATTTTTCATTTTGTTCTCTTATAAAAATAATTTCTTTTTCAAGTTCCTTAAATTTTTCTTTAATATCATTACAATCAAGACAAGATTTTGTATTTTCAATTGAAGTGACATGAGTAAAGCTAGATAAATCGGATTTTGATACTACTTTAACTTTTGTTTTTAAATTTTTATTTTCTAAGCGCAATAGTTTATTAGCATTCTTTAATTTCTTGATCTTACGTTTAGCAGTTTTTAGTATATTGAAACTAGAAATGGAAGTTATTACATAAGAAGAGGATTTTGACTTTCTTACAACGCTTTTGATAGAGGCAAAATATGTGCATAAAGTTCCATCGTTATCTTTTGGTCCTTCCTCGATCACAGATGAGTTTTCATCTTCTTTTGATGTATTGTTCTCTTTCTCTATTTCAATATTCTCCATGGTTTCATTCCGAGAGAGATCTTCTTGAACGATAATGGATGCTTGTTCGTTCTTTTCCTCCTGTGTTTGTTCCATACCTGCGAGAGGAAGATCATACATTTCTTCAAGAAATTTCCATACTTTATAAGCACTATAAAAGCAATACACAAATTTGAAAACTTCATTTGAGAGACCACAAAATAGATAATGTTTAGCTTTTGCATCTAAATGAAGTTCCTTTTTATTTGATTCATCCGCACGTCTTATAATTGCTAAGTTCCATACTTCGATATCTAAAGTTTTAATAAATTTTTCCATTAAAATTTTCCATCCTTTATAATTTGTTCCTTCAAACAAAGGTGGTTTATGTGATATTTCATCTTCACAGAAATTTGCCCCACTAGTTGAAGCGAGATCATGAGACGCCAGTGCTACCGCCGGCGCTAGCCCGGATTAGGAAATGTTTTGCGCGGCAGGATCTTCAATCCGTGGCAACATATTGCTCCATGCCTCTTGTGCGCCATGCTACCGCCAGCGCTAGTAGCTACCGCCGAGCGCTAGCTCCTTCTAAAAATGATGCCGGAATCGTGCTAATCAACGCTAGCGCCGGGCGCTATCGCTACCACCGGCGCTAGTGAGCCTCTTCGAATTTTGGCCTCAATTTTGGCGGCAGACATCATGAGTACTCCTTGAGTCATGTGGACTATGCTAACCTGCACACTTGAACACACAAGATCAAATACACATAAGATTTGTTATTCTCAAACCTAGGAGATGCGGAAGACCATGTTCCAACAGTCGTGGAAGGTGACTTACCTAGACTGACCAAAAGCTCTTTTTCCCACCTAAGGCTATGGCCCTTACGGTGGAGTGTTTGTTTGAATTGATGTTGTTAGCCTCATGCGGTTGGTTAGGCGGTTGTGGGGAACCTTTGGGTGAACCCAACCAACATCATGTGCATACCTAGGTTCCCTTCTCTTTGATGCTCAACCTAGAAGATTGATTGTGCTTGAAACCTCACCTTGTGTAGCTGCACTTTCTTTATATTAGTACTTGTTGCTGGTATGGCTTGCTTGCAGGGAAGAAGCTCCGCCACCCCTGGAAAGGGGTGGGGTCGTTATAATTTGGTCAGCTGTGCTGACCGTTACTTTGTTTGCCACCGCTTGGTGGAATGTTCTTATGCAGGTGCAGGTGAGCCTAGTGGGAAATAGCGGGCGGTGGCCCTTTTGCTGAGTTGGCCCTTGAAGGCCAGCCTCCCTTTTTTGCTTTCCCATGTATTGTCGGCCTGCGTGCCGATGTATGTTTTGGAGTTTGTAGTACATTTGGTAAATGTAAGGCCTTAAGGCCATAACTCTATTTCATGGTTTCATTCTTATGATAGTGGACAATTCTAAATGAAATGTTAAATCATTATGCTTCCGCTATTGTTTAATATACTCTGTAGTAGTTCTTTCTGTTTATCACCTTTTAACTCCTAGCTAGTGTGGTTTGTATGGCGTGGGGTCCCGACCGGACCTACTGTTATACTATTCGTACTGACAGGGTGTTACAATTTGGTATCGGACTTAGGGCGTCGATCCGTAGTTTAGCGAATTCAGGACGAATTCCTTTTAAGGGGTGGTGTGCACGGGATGTGCATTCACCTAAAACGACAAAAACTAATAAGAATGTCCACTTAGGAATGGAAAAACATACTTGTTTGCGGAACCTGAGCGTTCCATGATTGTTGTTTGCTATGTTTTCAGGAACTAAATTGTGTATTGCACGATTATAGGTTACTAGAAGTGGTGCGGGGCAGTCTCAACCCCGTAACACCGCTGAAAGTAGTGCGTCGGCTGAGGTGCCAGTGACCACTCCTCCTGCTGAGATGATCAGGTTAATCGCAGAAGCTGTCTTTGCGATGATCAATGCTCAACCGCAAAGGCTTGCACAACCTGCTACGCCTATTACAGATGCGGCCCTGTTGATCGAACCTGCAGTGGAACCTGCGGTGGAACCGAGGATGGAGACCCCTGTGCCAGTGGCTGCAGTGGAACCTGCGGTGGTGCCAAGGGTGGAGCGTCGTGTAGAGCGTGTAGCCGTTGCGCGAGCACGTGATCAACAACTGCAACACTTTCTAAGCTTCCACCCTCCAACTTTCTCGGGGACCGGATCCCTAACGGAGGCGGAGGACTGGCTGTCAACGATTAGGAAAACTCTAAAGGCGACATCAACAGAAGAAGCTATGATGGTCACTTTTGCCACCTTCCTCCTTAACGGAGAGGCAGAGCGTTGGTGGGCCGAACAGGAAGTGAACAAGTTTGGAGGCAAGGAGATTACCGAGATCACGTTAGCGGAGTTCTCAAAGTCATTTCTTCAAAGGTATATTCCTTCTGCCCAACGCATTGCATTGCAGAACCAGTTTCTGAAGTTAACTCAAGGCGACAGCTCGGTGGATGAGTACTTGCACGAGTTCACTAAACTGGGTCGTTATGCGGGGCCTATGATGGAAGATGAAGAGACAAAGACGAACATGTTCTATGAAGGTCTTCGGGATGAGTTGAGGCTGCTCCTTGCAGGCCCAATGACGTTTGGCTTCCATGTGATGGTCCAAACTGCCAGATCCCTAGAGTTGGACATGAAGAGGGTACAAGCAAAAGCCGTGGCAAAGAAACCTGAGTTTCATGCGCCGGCCTCTCAGTCCAAGTCAGAGTTCAGAAAGAACAAAAGGAAGTTCAAACCGGCGGAGCAAACTCGCTCAAATGTTTCGGGAGCAACGACTGTGCGGGGTCCTATCACGTGTTTCACCTGCGGGAAGATGGGACACAAAGCCGCAGTGTGTCGAAGTGGTCCCCCGAAGGCAGAGAACCGAGAGTTGGACTATGCTCGTGCTGCGGAAAAGGGTAAAGCTGCGGAGTCTTCGGCTTCCCAGCACACTCCGACTCAGCCGAGAGTCTATTCGCTTGGCCAGCAAGAAGCCATACGACAAACTGATGTCGTCACAGGTATGAAATAAATGTTAGCTTTTACATAGCTATATGTGATTAATATTGTTGTGCGACCTTATGTTTTATTCGTGTGCAATTAGGCTTTGTCCTAATTTTCAACTATCCAGTGAGAGCTCTTTTTGATACGGGAGCATCGCACTCTTTTCTATCTGAGGGCTTTGTGGTGCGTATCGGAGTGCCGTCAACCTTGGCAAAAGATAGATTGGAGGTCATGCTACCTAATGGGTCTCTCATGAGTGTGGATAGGAAGAGTCGTGTGAAGGAGCGGATCGGAAATCAGGATTTCGACTTGGAAGCGTCATTATTACTGTTAGCTGAATTTGATGTGATCTTCGGCATGGACTGGCTCTCGGAGCAGCGAGCATGCATAGATTGCAATTCAAAGGAGATCACTCTGGGAAAGAACACCGAAGGAGAAACCAAATTTGCCGGTATGCGAGGAGCGAGCAAGACGCTGATGTCTGCTCTCCAAGTGGTTAAGGCGGTGAGAAAAGGCGCCGAGTTGTTCTTCACCTTGTTGGAGGCTTCAGAGCCAAAGCCCAGGTTATGTGATGTCCCAGTTGTAGCGGAGTACGCCGACGTGTTTCCTAACGAACTCCCTAGGGCTCCGCCTCATCGGGAGATTGATTTCTGTATCGAGTTGGTGCCAGGTGCCAAACCTGTGGCCCGCTCACCATACCGGAGAGCGCCAAAGGAACTGGCAGAGCTGAAGGTTCAATTGCAAGAGCTGCTAGAGCAAGGCTACGTACGTCCAAGTTCATCGCCTTGGAGTGCACCGGTCCTCTTTGTGAAAAAGAAGGACGGGAGCTTGCGTCTATGTATTGATTATCGAGAGCTAAACAAGTTGACCGAGAAGAACCGATATCCGATTCCAAGAATCGATGATTTATTCGAGCAACTGGTTGGGTCGACGGTATAATCCAAAATGGACCTAAGGTCCGGCTATTACCAACTGCGGATAAGGGAATGTGACATTCCAAAGACAGCGTTCAGTACCCGCTTTGGGCACTATGAGTTCACGGTGATGCCGTTCGGTCTGTCTAATGCACCGTCGGTATTCATGGACTTAATGAACAGGACGTTCCGAGAGTATTTGGATCAATTTGTGATCATCTTCATCGACGACATTTTGGTATACTCTCAGTCGAAAGAGGAGCATGTAGGGCATCTGCACGTAGTTCTGAGCACCTTAAGGACGAGTCAGCTATATTCCAAGTTCTCCAAGTGCGAGTTTTGGCTATCGTCAGTTGCATTCCTTGGTCATGTTGTTAGTGGAGAAGGAATTGCTGTTGATTCGTCGAAGATAGAAGGTATCCGAGCGTGGCCTTTGTTGAAAAACGTAGCGGAAGTCCGAAGTTTCTTAGGACTTGCCGGCTATTATAGGTGCTTTGTGGAAAACTTCTCGAGGATTGCACTCCCTCTCACTAAACTGACTAGGAAAGATCATAAGTTCGTTTGGTCGCCCGAGTGCGCACGAGCTTTTGAAGAGTTGAAGAGCCGTCTGACCACGGCGCCCATTCTATGCTCGCCATGTGGTACGGAAGGCTACGAAATTTATATCGACGCCTCGGGGAGTGGTTTGGGTTGCATCCTAGTGCAGTTCGGAAAGGTAATTGCCTACGGCTCCCGACAATTGAAGGTTCATGAGAGGAATTACCCGGTCCATGATTTGGAGCTAGCGGCCGTGGTATTTGCTCTTAAGCTTTGGAGGCATTATTTGTATGGCGTGAAGATCGACATCTTTACTGACCACAAGAGCCTCAAGTACCTGCTGGATCAAAGGGAGTTGAATATGCGTTAGAGGAGGTGGATGGAGTTCCTCGGGGACTACACCTTCGACATCAAATATACTCCTGGAAAGGGAAATGTAGTTGCGGACGCATTGAGTCGTCGGTCTCCCACTCAAGCAAATTGGATTTTGATGCACGATGAGCGTCTAATCCGCGAGCTGGAAGAAATGGAGATCATTTGCGTTGATAGAAGAGCGTCTACTTCAGCATGCTTGAACTGGACGGAGGTCAATACGACCTTGCCGACCGAGTTCGACAGGCATTGGAGCTGAATGAGAGCATGAAACGATATAAAGCGGAGACCGTTGATGGGTTAATCACTGATTTCTCCTTCGAAGATGGCCTTATGTGGAAAGAGGGCAGATTGTGCGTCCCAAACATTGGCACTCTACGGGCGGAGTTGATGTACGAGGCTCATCATACCAAGTACTCTATCCACCCGGGGAGCACGAAAATGTACATGGACATGAAGAAACTTTTCTGGTGGCCGGGTATGAAGAAAGACATTGCCCTCTACGTGGCCAAGTGTCATACTTGCGCGTTGGTGAAGGCGGAATGTCAACGTCCCGGTGGATTTTTGAAGTCCTTGCCGATTCCGGAGTGGAAGTTTGATGATATCTCGATGGATTTCGTGCACGGATTGCCGAGATCACAACAGGGAAATGACGCCATCTGGGTGATCGTGGACCGATTGACGAAGGTATCGCATTTTATTCTGAACCGGAAGGACAATTCTGTAGAAAAGCTAGCGAAGCTCTATGTTGATAGTATTGTGCGGCTGCACGGTGTCCCTCGTAGCATCGTCAGCGATCGTGACGGGCGTTTCACATCGAAAGATTGCAGGCTTATCCAAGAACTGTTGGGCACTAAATTGAAGTTCAGCACGACCTTCCACCCGCAAACGGATGGACAGACCGAGAGGACCAACAAGACTATGGAGGATTTGCTCCGAATGTGCGCTCTAGATTTTGGAAAGAAGTGGGAAGATCATCTCTATATGATCGAGTTCGCCTACAATAATAGCTACCAAGCCAGTATATAGATGGCTCCCTTCGAGGCCCTCTATGGTAGGAAATGTCGTACGTCGTTGTCTTGGGTGGAAATGGGCGATACTAAGATATTAAAGCGAAAGGACGTTGAGGAAGCAACTTCGACGATCCGATCTCTACGTGAAAGGCTATTAATTGCCCAGGATAGGCAAGCAAAATATTACAACGCCAAGCATAGGAACCTAGAGTTCGCCGTTGGTGACCGGGTTTACTTGAAGATCAAACCGTTCAAAGGGGTATCAAGGATTCGACGCTTAAAGAAGCTCAGTCCAAGGTACTTGGGACCGTTTGAGATTGTGGAGCGTGTTGGTGATGCGGCTTATCGGCTCGCACTATCTGCAGAGCTGAGCGGTCTACATGACGTGTTTCACATTTCAGTTTTGAGGAAGGCAGTGCAAGAGCCTACTCATATCGTTGCGGTCGGCAAAGTGCCGGTTGATAGTGGGTTGTCGACGAAAGTCAAGCCCTTACGCATCGAAGATACCGAAGTAAAGCAGTTGCGGAACAAGTCCATTCGGATGGTGAAAGTCCGGTGGGACAATTGCGACCGAGAGGAGCTCTCTTGGGAGAGAGAGCAAACGATGCTTGCGGAGTACCCCAAGCTATTTCTCTCAGGTATTTTATAACTGTAATTCCTGCTATTACTGTTTTCGAAATTTCGGGACGAAATTCTTTTAAGGGGGGTGGAGTTGTAACACCCCGAAAATCGTAGTTCAGCGAAGTAGGCGGAGTGGTAGTGCTGCGCTCGGGATAGGCTAGAAATTTCATAGCAGCTCTTCGCGCACGACCACTGTTCCTCTTCGCGCACGACCAGTGATCATGCGCCAGCGATCGTGCGGTAATTCGCCAGAAATCAGAGTTTTGTTGCGGTAAGTGCGCACGATCAGGGGAAGTGCTTGCGCACGACCACTGATCGTGCCCCGATGCTCGTGCGCCCTGTTTATTCTGCTCCGCGAATTTGAGCGGAGAATAAGATCGGGCCGATCAAATCTCTTGGAATCCAATCTGACGGCTAGGATTAGATGCTGGAGGGTTTTAAGTCTTTGGAGAGGGGTTAATCCCTCATAAATCCAAGGCCTTTCTCTCTCCAAGGTTAGAGAAAGAAGAAGGAGGCAAGGAAGAAGAAGGAGAGACCCCGCCATTGACGGAGCTCCGGAGCTCCGTTTCGCGAGCCGTTTCCAGATTTGGAGAGTGCAGCCCGGTGCGGTCCTTTCCCTCCGTGTAAAATCTCGGATCCATGGCTAAGAAGAACGCTTCTAGAGTAACGATTCTTCCTCCCGATCTTTGGACTTGTCATTTGCCCTCTCTTTCCCTTTTCTATGCTTGCATGAGGAATCCCTTTCACCGAATCAGTGAAGTGTAGGATTTCCTCAAGTTCTTCGGAACTCCGGGTAGATTGTGTCCGTCCCCGGTATTATTGCATGTAGAAATCCGGTAGTCGTGCGGATTCAGGCATTGTGTGTGAAGCCTATTCGTGGACGTGAGCCCGGATCGGTGATGCTTGATTTGCGACGTTGCATTTAGGTTAGGCCTAGAATGCATGCCGGAGAATGACTTCGTGAAATCATCTATAGTATTGCGGGATTTAAGTGTAGGCGTCTTGTGAAGATCCTAACGAAAGCCCCATGCTTTGAGATTGGATGAAGGCAAACCTTCACACGAAATTGATGCGGAGCATCTTGTACCTCCTTCATTGAGTATTTGTGAAGCCTAGATCATTGTGAAGGGGTTAGGTGCGTAACTTATATTTTGTGTAGCACTAGAAAGTGCTAAACCCTTACGGGCCGAGGTGAAGCCGTACCTGCGTCGTGCGATAGACCACGATGATTAGAGCACGGGAAAAGCTAAACCGAACCAGTTTCCATGCAGATCGGTAAGAGGTCCCTACCTCATAAAAGCCGTGTGATCATGGGAGAGGTCGTGGAAGGTGACTTACCTAGACCGACCAAAAGCTCTTTTTCCCACCTAAGGCTATGGCCCTTACGGTGGAGTGTTTGTTTGAATTGATGTTGTTAGCCTCATGCGGTTGGTTAGGCGGTTGTGGGGAACCTTCGGGTGAACCCAACCAACATCATGTGCATACCTAGGTTCCCTTCTCTTTGATGCTCAACCTAGAAGATTGATTGTGCTTGAAACCTCACCTTGTGTAGCATCACTTTCTTTATATTAGTACTTGTTGCTGGTATGGCTTGCTTGCAGGGAAGAAGCTCCGCCACCCCGGGAAAGGGGTGGGGTCGTTATAATTTGGTCAGCTGTGCTGACCGTTACTTTGTTTGCCACCACTTGGTGGAATGTTCTTATGCAGGTGCAGGTGAGCCTAGTGGGAAATAGCGGGCGGTGGCCCTTTTGCTGAGTTGGCCCTTGAAGGCCAGCCTCCCTTTTCTTCTTTCCCATGTATTGCCGGCCTGCGTGCCGATGTATGTTTTGGAGTTTGTAGTACATTTGGTAAATGTAAGGCCTTAAGGCCATAACTCTATTTCATGGTTTCATTCTTATGATAGTGGACAGTTCTAAATGAAATGTTAAATCATTATGCTTCCGCTATTGTTTAATATACTCTGTAGTAGTTCTTTCTGTTTATCACCTTTTAACTCCTAGCTAGTGTGGTTTGTATGGCGTGGGGTCCCGGCCGGACCTACTGTTATACTATTCGTACTGGCAGGGTGTTACACATTATGGCAAGGAGGATTTCACCGACAATCCGCGATCTGAAGGCCGCGTGTTTCTGTTGAGTCCGAAATCGCACCTCCGAAGGAAATCAGAGGCTGCGGACTGCCGATTACTTTTTAGGTGGAGAAAATGAGACCGCTAGCAGCGGTCAAGGCCAGACTTCGCCCGTCACGGTGAATGCCACTCCTGTGACGGGCTTTCCTTTGATTAAGAAGAAGCGGTTACAACGGGTTACAAGTGCTGGAAAGCAGAAGCCGGCCGGTCAGACAGTCCGCAAGACGGGAAACTCGAGACCGCAGCTCAAACAAGCGAGCTCCTGGATTCGAGTGTGCGTGCCTTGGGAATGGTGCCGCCCCCTATTTATAGGCTTGGGGGCCTGCCAGAACGGCAGGGATAAGATAACCGCCTGCCCGGGTACAGGAGAATCGGGCAGGCGATGACGGGATACAAAGAGGAGGAAAGAAAGAAACTGCGCGGTTTGGCGGCTTGCGCTTGCGGTCTGTCCCGTAGATGGGTTGGAGATGCTGCGGTCAAGGCGATGAGGCCATCCGAGCGGTCTCCTACTTGAGACCGCGGCTTGTCTTCTTGGACTTGGTTCTTATTAATCTTCACGGCACAATCCGTGCGGTCTCCTTCCTAAGACCGCGGCTTGCCCTTGAGAATGCGGCCTGTCGCCTAGTCTTGAGCCTTGTTTTAGCCTTCAAGATGCAACCCGCGCAGTCTCCAGCTTGAGACCGCGAGTTTCCTTCTAGACTTGGACCCTGATGGCTTTCATGGAACAACCCGGGCGGCCTCCGACTTGGGACCGCGGTCTGCCGTTTTTTGGACTTGGGCCTTGGTGACCTTCAATCTTTGGAGGCGACCTGAATGCTCAGACCGCCGGTCTGTGTGGGTTGATGCTGATGGACATTGTAAAACCTGAACCGGGCGACTCATATCCGCAGACTGCCCGGTCTGTGAGTAATGCTATTCAGAAGCGGTCTTCTGGATAAACAGGCAAGTCCTAAGAAACTTCGGACTTCCGCTACGTTTTTCAACACAGGCCACGCTCGGATTGCTTCTATTTCCGACGGATCAACCGTAATTCCATCCCCACTAACAACATGACCCAGGAATGCTACTGACGATAGCCAAAACTCGCATTTGGAGAACATGGCATATAGTTGACTCCTCCTAAGGGTGCTCAAAACTGCGTGCAGATGCTCTGCATGCTCCTCCTCCGACTGAGAGTATACCAAAATGTCGTCGATGAAGATGATCACAAATTGATCCAAATACTCTCGGAACGTTCTGTTCATTAAGTCCATGAATACCGACGGTGCATTAGACAGACCGAACGGCATAACCGTGAACTCATAGTGCCCAAAGTAGGTACTGAACGCTGTCTTTGGGATATCACACTCCCGAATACGAAGCTGATAGTAGCCGGACCTTAAGTCTAGCTTAGAGTATACCGTCGACCCAACCAGTTGGTCGAATAAGTCATCGATTCTCGGAATCGGGTAATGGTTCTTCCCGGTCAGCTTATTCAGTTCTCGATAGTCATTACATAGACGCAAGCTCCCGTCCTTCTTTTTCACAAAGAGGACCGGTGCACTCCAAGGTGAAGAACTTGGACGTACGTAGCCTTGATCTAGTAGCTCTTGCAACTGAACCTTCAGCTCTGCCAATTCCTTTGGCGCTATTCGGTACGGTGAGCGTGCTACAGGCTTGGCACATAGCACCAGCTCAATACATAAATCAATCTCTCGCTGAGGCGGAGCCCCAGGGAGTTCGTTAGGAAACACATCGACATACTCCGCTACAACTGGGACATCGCATAACCTGGGCTTTGGCTCCGAAGCCTCCAACAGGGTGAAGAACAACTCCGCCCCTTTTCTCACCGCCTTAACCTCTTGGAGAGCAGACATCAGTGTCTTGTTCGCTCCTCGCATACCTGCGAACGTGGTTTCGTCTTCGGTGTTCTTTACCAGAGTGATCTCCTTTGAATTGCAATCTATGCATGCTCGCTGCTCCGAGAGCCAGTCCATGCCGAAGATCACATCAAATTCAGCTAACGGTAATAACGACGCTTCCAAGTCGAAATCCTAATTTCCAATCCGTACCTTCACACGGCTCTTCCTATCCGCACTCATGCGAGACCCGTTAGGTAGCACGACCTCCAATTTATCTTTTGCTAAGGTTGATGACACTCCGATTCGCACCACGAAGCCCGTAGACAGAAAAGAGTGCGATGCTCCCGTATCAAATAGAGCTCTCGCCGGATAGTTGAAAATTAGGACGAAGCCTAATTGCACACAAATAAAACATATGGTCGCACAACGGTATCAATCGCACATAGCTATGTAAAAGCTAACATTTAATTCATACCTGTGACGACATCAGTTTGTCGTATGGCTTCTTGCTAGCCAAGCGAATAAACTCTAGGCTGGGTCGGAATGTGCTGGGAAGCAGAAGACTCTGCAGCTTTACCCCATTCCGTATGACCCGCAGCACGAGCATAGTCCAACGCTCGATTCTCCGGCTTCGGGGGACCACTTCTACACACACGCCTCTTGTGTCCCACCTTCCAGCAGGTGAAACATGTAATAGGGCTATATGCTGTCGTAGCTCCCGACACAATTGAGAGAGTTGGCTCCGCCGGTTTGAACTTCCTTTTGTTCCTCCTGAACTCCGACGTGGACTGAGAGGCCGGCGCATGAAACTCGGGTTTCTTTGCCACGCCCTGTGCTTGCACTCTCTTCATGTCCAACTCCAGAGATCTGGCGCTTTGCACCACCACATGGAAGCCAAACGTCATTCGGCCTGCAAGGAGCAGCCTCAACTCATCTCGAAGACCTTCATAAAACTTGTTCGTCTTCATTTCCTCATCTTCCACCAAAAACCCCGCATAGCGGCCCAATCTAGTGAACTCGTGCAAGTACTCTTCCACTGAGCTATCGCCTTGAGTTAACTTCAAGAACTGGTTCTGCAACGCAATGCGTTGGGCAGAAGGAATATACCTCTGAAGAAACGACTTTGAGAACTCCGCTAAAGTGATCTCGGTAATCTCCTTGCCTCCAAACCTATGCACTTCCTGCTCGGCCCACCAAAGCTCTGCCTCTCTGTTGAAGAGGAAGGTGTCTAGAGTGACCATCATAGCTTCTTCTATTGCTGTCGCCTTTAGAGTTTTTTCTAATCATTACAGCCAGTCCTCCGCCTCCGTTGAGGATCCAGTCCCTGAAAAGGTTGGAGGATGGAAACTTAGAAAGTGCTGAAGTTGTTGATCACGCGCTCGCGCAATAACTACTCGCTCTACTCGACGTTCCACCCTTGGCTCCACCGCAGGTTCCACTGCAGCCATTGGTACAGGGATCTCCACCCTTGGTTCTACTGCAGGTTCCACTGCGGCAGCTGCCACCGGGGCCACATCCGGAGTAGGCATAGTGAGCTGTGCAAGCCTTTGAGGATGAGTGTTGATCATCGCTGATGAGTCCCGATTATATACACATATATGGACTCATCTGGGCCGTTTATCTAGTCATTCCACTGCACTTTAGCCTTGTTTTAGCTTATATTTGTTATTACTTGCTATGTGCACTTCTAGGCCTATTTTGGTGTTATTTCGTATCTTTCTTTGTTATTAGTTTTCTTGGGATGTTAAGTCCCACTTTCAGTGGCTAGACTGGTGTCGTACGCTGGAACAGGTGTCGTGCAGGTGTTTCCGGTGCAATTCTGCACAGGAACACTGCGCACGATCACCGGTTCTATTGCGCATGACCACTGGTCGTGCGCCACTGATCGTGTGCACTTAACCCTTTTTTATGAGTTCTGTTTGGTGCAGTGCGCACGACCATCTACGCTAGTGCGCACGACCACCGGTCGTGCGCCACTGTTCGTGCACGCTTATCATCAATTTCTTGAGTTCTGTTTCAATCAGTGCGCACGACCACCTACGATAATGCGCACGACCACCGGTCGTGCGCCACTGGTCGTGCAAACATTTTATTTTATAATTTCTGTCTTTGCAGGCTCCGTCCAGGCAGAGCGCACGATCACAGGATTCTAGTGCGCACGACCACTGGTCGTGCGCCAATGACCGTGCGCACTGTTTATTCCAGCGCCTATAAAATCCGCTGCTCGCGATTTAGGTCAGATCCATCGTCTTCTTCCGCCGTTTCCTGCTCCAGAGCGTCCAGATTCGCCCCTCCACCGTCGCCCACCATATGGAGGTGCTCCGGGCTTGTTCTTCACGCCAATCTTGAACCGGAGTTTCCTCTCGGCCTCCTCCTTCATCCAAGAGCTTCAAAGAGAGATCTAGCCGCCATCTCCATCGAGCAAGAGGAAGTTTGCAACCTCTACCGGATCGTGACACGAAGAAGACGGGTCCATTGGAGAGTCGTGACAGCTCTCTCTACCCCGGACGTAGTTGTGGACCGAGCTTGGACGCGGATTGACAACCCGGCGATTCCAACCGTGAATCTACAACGAGACTTCGGATTCGGTCGATTTCTTGCCTTATTCTTCTCTTATTGATGTGTATATGTTTTAGATCTCATTATTATGATGAAGTGGCACTTGAATTAGTTATATTTACATATATATTTCATGTCTATGTGTTTGTGTAATTTATCTATTTGAGTTGCTTGAGGTGCGCCGCCGTCCATTTCCATTCCGCCGTCACGTTCGTGTGCCGCACTAGCAATTGCTAGTGGCGTGCTTGTCGAAGAGGTGCTTGCGACCCTCAATCCGTAAGCCTACTCGCCCATTCGTCCACCGAAGCGTGGCATCGCGGCCCGTATTCCATCCCGCCTAACGAAGCAGTGCGCTCAAGGCCTGCACAGTTCGATTTCTCTTGCCTACTCGTCCATCCGCCCTTTCGACGCAGCGCGCTCAAGGCCTGCCTAGTCTCCATCCCGCCAAGCGAAGCATTGCATAGCGGCATTGCATAGGAGTAGTTGATAGCTTTTATTTTATTTTCCAAAAGCCAACCTAACTCCCCCGCATTCCATCCGATTTAAGGACTTCAATCTCAAGTCCTTCCTCGAAACCTAACTCCACCTTACTGTGTTCCTCAAGAGACCGACACTCGGGGATTTTCCCCATTATTATTACTTGCGCGACCGGTGCACTTGCCGAATCATCGCATCAAGTTTTTGGCGCCGTTGCCGGGGAACACAGTCGTGTGAGTTTTCTTGAGAGGGAGACAAGAGATAGAGGTTCTTTCTTTGAGAATAGCCGCATTATTATTTTTGTTTGCCTTTTAATCTTCTGTTGTTTGTTTTTATTTCTTTCCCCCCTATTTTGAAGTTTTAGGCAAGTTTTATTCAAGGAGTTTTTTTTTAGTTGTGTAGATTCCCTTGCAAAGAATTTCAGTTTCATTGTATCTGCTCTTTTATTGATAATGTCGTCATGGGATATTTCACCTAGCTTTAATGACAAGATGGTTTATTATTTGGACCAAATGAATGAGTTAAATGCTAGGCAGTGTAGGAACATTGTTTGCTTGTTGTGTCGGGGAGAGGGTCGTGAATTGAAGGACTGTCCGCGTCTTTTCAATCCTGACCGCCGCTCCTCCACTCATGACGACATTGTCCCTATCACTCATTCTTTACCCATGGAGGCAATTGTGCCCTCTACCCCTGAGCTTGTCTCGTGCACGGACTCCTCACTCCCTGTGTGTGGCTTCACTCCTAGTGATGATGATCACTCATCTGTTAGCCAACAAGGAGAGGAATGGGAGCTCCTAGATGCACCTGAGTCTGATGAGGAAAGTATTCTTTCCATCGGGGAGGCTTTAGCAGATCTTTTTGCGGAGGAACCGAATATTTTTGTCCCTCCAGTTTCTTTGCAAGATTTTTCTACACATATTCTTTATGATCCTATCGAAGTAAAGGAGCTGGGTGATGCTTCTGACTCGGAGGGTGCTCCAAAGTGGGATGAGGATGTCATTTTCCCTGATGGGGAGAATGAATACTTTGAACACGATGATGCACCTCGGTGGGATGAGGAGGATACTCTCTCTGATGAGGAGGTTTGCACTTCTTCATGGGACGAGGAGGTCCAAATCACCACTGAGGCTCCTGAGTTCTCAAGTCCCCCTTGCTATGATATTTACGATGATGATAGTGATCTACCCTTGGATCTTGCTGGGAGTGAGACCGGGACCACTCCCCCGATTTTCGATTATTTATGTCATTCTTCTCTTTTATTTCTGGACCCCCCTTCTTCTTCCGAGCCTGTGCAGGTTGAGTCTTTACAGGTGCCCCAGGAGGACTTGGAGCTTTTTGCTCAAGTCAATGATGAGAGTATCCTCTCATGTGAGGAGGTTTATTCCCCCTCCGTAGAGGAAGCTCCACTCGTTGCCTTCTCCTCCTGCAGACCTGCTGTGGACGATACCTTGCTGGGCAAGGATAGTTTTGGTGAGATGAGTGAGGACCAGGCCTCCTCCTCTTCTTACTTTCTGTTCCCTCTACCTGTGACGAGCAGGTATTATTATTATTTAGGTAGAGGGGTGACTGCCTTATCTCCGTATCGGTACCAGCTACCGAAACGGATAATGGAGCAGTTACCTGTGCATTTTCTTTTTCATAGGCCCATTAGCTAGAACCGTTTTAATTTAGAATAAGTCGTGCTGGGAGGACAATAACCCCAGTAGTTATCTTTCTTTTCCTGCATTCTTATTTCTTCTAATTATGTTTAGTTAGTAGCACTTTCTTTTCAGTTTTCTTTTGTCTTTTGTTTTTGCGGAGCTGACCCCTGCAGGTATCTTATTCTGGATGGCGGATGCTGCAGCTTCATTTTAGCTTACACGCCAATCTTCTGGTATGCTCATTTCTGAGCATTGGATACTCTCTTTCCCTAGCTCTTTTCTGAATTTCATAGATATATATTGTGTGTATTGTCTAGTTTAAGTCTGGGGGAGAGTAGTTTTGTTTACCCGCTCACGTGCACTATTGCACTGCATGCTAGAAGATTTCATTTAAATTGTTGTTCATTTTCATTGCACACCACCGCACCCACTTGAGCACGTACCTGCCTGTATGCATGCTCTGTAGTGAATTTAATTCTTCTGCTTATTTGGGAAAGTCTAGGTGATGGTTTAGGACTATGTAGCAGAGTAAAATATTGACTCCCGTAGTGCTCCTAGTCGAGTGCTCGGTTGCATAGAAATTTGTGTAGAGTAGACTTCTTTTTATACTATGGTTTTATATTTTTCTCTATTAGTGTAAATGTTGTTTACTTTACTCAAATGGTGAATTCAGTGGAATCAAACGGTAGCATAGGGATGTGTGTAAACGATCGCTAGATTCGTATTGCTTGAGTCGGGAGAAAGGAGAATCTTTCTCGGTGGCTAGAACTTGCCCCAAGCGATTCTTGAAACATGGGTATACGGTTAGTCAATTGTGTGAATGTGATATAGGCCATCATTTTGGCCCGGTTGAGCCTTTGTGCCTATCCCTACCGCTATATCCTCGTTAGCCCAGTTGTGCCTACCCGTTCTTTGATTCAGCCCCACTTTTATTTCACCAAAGCCCAAAAGCCAATCCTAGTCGCACACCCAAATCTGAGCTTTAGCTGTTTATTATTTTCATGAGTTGGGTTGTTGATGTGGTAATATGTTTGTGAAGATGTGGATGTGTCCTTCTGTTTAATTGCTGAAAATGATAAGAAAAGAAAAAAAAATGAGAAAAAGAAAAGAAGTTAAAAAGAAAGGAAAGAGAAGGAGTGTTTAATTGAAAATCTCTATGTATAGATTTATGTTTGGGAGTAGGTGGTGCACGCACCCATGCTGTTAAGTCCAAGTCTGGGGGTGTTGTGTACCCGCGTGTTTGTGTGGTGAATGAGGATAGTTTCCTGCATTAGCTCATTTGGGTTTAGTGTTTGAGCCGTCGTTTTTATCTTTGTTTATCCTCACCTAAACCCAAGCCTCATTTAAAACCTAAAGTCCTATTGATTCACGCATTTGAGTCAAACCAGTGCCGTGTAGAGAATGTGACCGGGCAAGCTTATGGTCACCGACACTGATGGATTTCAGTGGAGTTTGTCCGGCATCCCAATCTTGAGCAATGCTCATCTCAGCGTTTAGTTTACTTTCTCCGTATGCATGACCGAACGATTCACCGTAGTTCACCATTTTGAGTAGCTGTAATATGCTTTTACTCTTTTAGAAATATATAAACTGTTTATATAATCAGAAATCTTCTCTACTATTCTTCTTATGCACGCGAGCATGCGACTTCGCATGGTACTCTGTATTGTAGTTTTAAGCCATCTACTTTTCTTTCCCCGTTCGCATGGAATTTGTTTGCTCGGGACGCACAAACAGGTAAGTCTGGGGGTGTGATGAGTCCCGATTATATACACATATATGGACTCATCTGGGCCGTTTATCTAGTCATTCCACTGCACTTTAGCCTTGTTTTAGCTTATATTTGTTATTACTTGCTATGTGCACTTCTAGGCCCATTTTGGTGTTATTTCGTATCTTTCTTTGTTATTAGTTTTCTTGCGATGTTAAGTCCCACTTTCAGTGGCTAGACTGGTGTCGTACGCTGGAACAGGTGTCGTGCAGGTGTTTCCGGTGCAATTCTGCACAGGAACACTGCGCACGATCACCGGTTCTATTGCGCACGACCACTGGTCGTGCGCCACTGATCGTGTGCACTTAACCCTTTTTTATGAGTTCTGTTTGGTGCAGTGCGCACGACCATCTACGCTAGTGCGCACGACCACCGGTCGTGCGCCACTATTCGTGCGCGCTTATCATCAATTTCTTGAGTTCTGTTTCAATCAGTGCGCACGACCACCTACGATAGTGCGCACGACCACCGGTCGTGCGCCACTGGTCGTGCGAACATTTTATTTTATAATTTCTGTCTTTGCAGGCTCCGTCCAGGCAGAGCGCACGATCACAGGATTCTAGTGCGCACGACCACTGGTCGTGCGCCAATGACCGTGCGCACTGTTTATTCCAGCGCCTATAAAATCCGCTGCTCGCGATTTAGGTCAGATCCATCGTCTTCTTCCGCCGTTTCCTGCTCCAGAGCGTCCAGATTCGCCCCTCCACCGTCGCCCACCATATGGAGGTGCTCCGGGCTTGTTCTTCACGCCAATCTTGAGCCGGAGTTTCCTCTCGGCCTCCTCCTTCATCCAAGAGCTTCAAAGAGAGATCTAGCCGCCATCTCCATCGAGCAAGAGGAAGTTTGCAACCTCTACCGGATCGTGACACGAAGAAGACGGGTCCATTGGAGAGTCGTGATAGCTCTCTCTACCCCGGACGTAGTTGTGGACCGAGCTTGGACGCGGATTGACAACCCGGCGATTCCAACCGTGAATCTACAACGAGACTTGGATTCGGTCGATTTCTTGCCTTATTCTTCTCTTATTGATGTGTATATATTTTAGATCTCATTATTATGATGAAGTGGCACTTGAATTAGTTATATTTACATATATATTTCATGTCTATGTGTTTGTGTAATTTATCTATTTGAGTTGCTTGAGGTGCGCCGCCGTCCATTTCCATTCCGCCGTCACATTCGTGTGCCGCACTAGCAATTGCTAGTGGCGTGCTTGTCGAAGAGGTGCTTGCGACCCTCAATCCGTAAGCCTACTCGCCCATTCGGCCACCGAAGCGTGGCATCGCGGCCCGTATTCCATCCCGCCTAACGAAGCAGTGCGCTCAAGGCCTGCACAGTTCGATTCCGCTTGCCTACTCGTCCATCCGCCCTTTCGACGCAGCGCGCTCAAGGCCTGCCTAGTCTCCATCCCGCCAAGCGAAGCATTGCATAGCGGCATTGCATAGGAGTAGTTGATAACTTTTATTTTATTTTCCAAAAGCCAACCCAACTCCCCCGCATTCCATCCGATTTAAGGACTTCAATCTCAAGTCCTTCCTCGAAACCTAACTCCACCTTACTGTGTTCCTCAAGAGACCGACACTCGGGGATTTTCCCCATTATTATTACTTGCGCGACCGGTGCACTTGCCGAATCATCGCATCAATCGCTAAGACCGCTTCAGCAATTAACCTGATCATCTCTGCTAGAGGAGTGGTCGCAGGAACCTCAGCCGACCCACTACTTTCAGCGGTGTTACGGGGTTGAGACTGCCCCGCAACACTCCTAGTCACCTATAATCATGCAAGACACAATTTAGTGACCGAAAACATAGCAAACGATAATCATGGAACGCTCAGGTTCCGCAAACAAGTATGTTTTTCCATTCCTAAGGGGACATTCTTATTAGTTTTTATCGTTTTAGGTGAATGCACATCACGTGCACACCACCCCTTAAAAGGAATTCGTCACGAATTCGCTAAACTACGGATCGACGCCCTAAGTCCGATACCAAATTGTAACACCCTTCCAGTACGAATAATATAACAGTAGGTCCGGCCGGGACCCCACGCTATACTAACCACACTAGCTAGGCATTAAAAGGAGATATACAGAAAAGAACTACAGCAGAGTATACTAAACATAAGCGGAAGCATAAAGATTTAACATTTCTTTTAGAATAGTCCACTATCACAGGAATGAAACAATAAAGTGTAGAGTTACGGCCTTAAGGCCTTACTTTCCAAAAAGTACAAAACTCCAAAAGATACTCCGGCACGTAGGCCGGCAATACAAGAAAAGCAGAAAAGAGGCTGGCCTTCGAGGGCCAACACAGCAAAAGGGCCACCGCCCGCTATTTCCCGCTGGGCTCACCTGCACCTGCAACAACGATCCACCAAAAAGTGGCAAACAGGTAACCGGTCAACTAAAGCTGACCAAAATTATAACGACCCCACCCCTAAAGCCGGGGTGGTGGTACTCCTTCCCTGCAGGCATACAGTATAGGCATAGATTGTCAAGGTACATTCAAACACCACATGTACAAGCAATCAACACCAATGTGGGCACGCACGGCCACACATTTCGTGCTCTCAAGGCACTCTCATGGTGCACTCTCCGAGCTACACCTAACAACCCCTTAAACAAAGAGTTCGCATGAGCTTTGACCGTTAAGACTAACTTGCCTTACAGACCAATCCCAACATCATACGGTGAACCGAGGAGCTACCTCTTCACCGATTCGGTATGGGAGCGGGTTTGGTTCAGCTTTTCCCGCGCTCAAATCGTCGGAATCAAACGTCGCGACGCGGGTACAGCTTCACCTCGGCCCGAAAAACGAAAGGTGGTTTCACACCTCCACAACCAGTTCCCTGAGAGCTACCGCCGGCGCTAGCCCTAGCGCCGGGCGGTAGTGGCAGATCTCCGAATCCACCCACAACTTTGGGTATTTCCTGGAGGTTACTTCCAGGACTCCATGCAGTACTCTACTGTACACAGAACCCGAAAATAGCGCAAACAAATCACGGAGTCTTCTCCGGCATTAATAATCATTATAGCCATCACCAATCCAGACCAACCTGTCCGGATGGGTTTCACACACAATGCCTATATCCGTACTACGATTCCGGATGCTAATGCAAGTAACCAAAGGGGATCGAAACGATCAACCCGCTGGAAAACTCCCTTTTCTCCACCAATCGGTGGGGGATTTTCCTTGCAAACATGCCATAAAAAGGAGGACTTCACTTGTCCAAGTAGAAGATCGTTACCCTTGTCGTTTTCTTGTTCACCATGAGAATCCAAGATTCTAAACAGATGAAAAGGACCGCACCGGGATGCTCTCCATGGATCTGTAAATGGCTCGCGATTCAGAGCTTCGGAGCTACGTCAATGGTGGAAGACACCCTCTTCTTCCTCCTTGGCTTTCCTCTTTCTCAAGGTTGAAGAGAGATAAGACTTTAGAAATAAAGAGAATATCTCCTCTGGACAAGGCTTAAGAAATCCTGGATTAAATTCCAGCCATCAGATCTAAGAACATAAGGATTTGACGGCCACGATTTCAAATCACGGATCTGCATCGCGCGCTAGCGCCGACGCTAACGCTAGCGCCTGCGCTAGCTTCCGTATCGACGGCTAGTGTCTGTCGACACTTAAAGCTTCCGTCTCGATGGCTAGCAACCGTCGAGATGGCTAGCGCCAGGAGGTAGCACAACCGCCTGCGCTAGCTCCCAGCAGCCCAATTCTGCTTCAAAGTTTTGGGGTGTTACACGAATTAAGCATCCCAAGGGGCTCGTTTTTGAGCTCCTTTCCACTCCCCAAAACCCCCACTCCGGCCACCACCGCCCGGCAAAGGACCCCCTATCTCCGACCACCACTTCGATGAAGGTGGTGGTGGCACTTGCCGACCGAGGAGAGGTGGGGGTGGCCGGGAAATCAGCCCGCAAAGGCACCCAGGATTGGCTACCGTGAGCCGTCCAATGATTGGGGGCGATGATGGAGAGCTGTTCGATCTGACGGGATCTGCTAAGCGCAGACAAAATGATTTAATTAATTGAGTTTTGTATTTCCTGTCACATATTATGCCTCGAGGTTTACTTTAATTTAAAATTGGTTTCATTCAATTTGGGTTAGTGGTTTGACCTCAGCACTCAAAATAGTGCGACATGTACAAAGGGTTGACCAGAGCTTGATCTGTGTGCCCCCGTCAATCCAATCATCCAAATGACTTGAAAATTGAAACATAGGCATTTTATACCCGCACCCTTAACATATCCAAAAATGAGAATTTTTGGACATTTTTCAAAGGTTTTTAAAAAAATTTAATAATCCATGTATTAATTAATTATATGGTCTAGTGACCTCCAAACACCAACAAATTTTGGTGGGTAGTCCTTAGGGCCATGTTATGTCCCTGGTAAAAATTTCATCCCATTGGGATTGATTTGGTTGGGTATTTAACTATCCCAAAATTGGTCAAACTAAGGGTACAAAAGTAAAAAGTGCACTTGTTGGGTTATGTGGTCAAATCTCATCAAAATGATGTGATACCTTTGCCACTGGTTTACTATCACATAAAACACCTCCTCCAAAGATTTGGGGTGGATTTGCCCTAGGACCCTAGTTCAAACCTTAGAGTTGTATTTTAAACCCATTGAAGGACATATGGTCATATGTCCATGGAATGACTTAAAATTTGGTAGAGAGGTTCATAGGGTGGTTTCAAGCCCTAGATAATTTATTTGGAATTTTTGGTGACTATTATACCTTCAGAATTGATTAAGAATTATTTAGAGCACCTCCTTACAAAAAGAAATTACATGTTCATATAACTTACGATGATTATGAAACTTTGCTAGCTATCTTGTGTTGGTGTTAATGTTCCCTGATATCTTTGTTGTGATTTTTAAGATGATCTATATGGTACTTCATTCACAATCCCTTTATGAGAGCTATTTGTGAGAAAAAATATTTAAGGGTTTATTATTCTCTGAAAAATTGTGAAACTTGGTAATAGAAAATTGTAGGGCATTAGGAAGCCTGTGAATTTTTGTATGATTTTTGGAAGTAGTTATCTGTAGGTTACTTCACAATGTGCCCTAGCTTGGATTTTCTTGAAATATTTATTTATGTGACTAAATGGTTTTGAAAAATTATAAAACTCAGTCAGTAAACTTTTCTGATCATTATATAGGTCTAGTAATTTTACCATAATTTTTGGATAAATATTTTTGGTGGTTCCTTCATTAGTCTCCAATTTTTGATAATTATTCAATAATATAATTAGAGGCTAATACCTTACTGTAAAATTATGATATTCTGTATTTGCTGGTATTCTGATATGATAGATTTTCCATAAATTTGTGTTGGCCATATCATAAGAAGACCTTACACTTCATGCTCAATTTCATACTTGGTCAACTTTGTAGAAATTATAGTAAATGACAAATAAATAAGGAAAATTATGACCTTATTGATTTAGGCTTATAATATCATGATAGACTCCCAGTAATAATCTTGAGACATTTGCATGACTATTTGGAGTGTCTCCTCCCATACACCTAAAGTAGCTCATTTGGTCTGCGTATAGTAAAACTATAAAACTTGAGTTACTTGTAGACCATTAGGTGGAAATGGGAGGTAGATGGTGTACTTGGTCTGGTTGAGGAGATTTGAGATCACCAACAGGAGTCAATATGTTGTGTGTGCCCAATAAGCTAAGGGGCAAGGTTGTGTTCGGGATTGACGAAAGATCATCTTTCCCTTAAAGGGTCATAAAAGACTTAAGGTCAATCCAAGTGTAATGATAAGAAGGGTATTCTTATGGGTTTTTACCAATAACATTAAGTGTCTTGAGAAAGGGAGTTTTGAGTTATTATCCCATCGTACCTCCTAGTACCGTTGCGAGCCCTCACAGGGTAGACCTCGGGAAGTCCAAGATTAATCCTAAACCGCAGGAATAAATGGTTGTGCAAGATTAACTTAATAATACACACCCCCACACCCCGTGGTTATCGAAGGTTAGTTGGTTTGGACTTACGAGCGGTGGGCTCGGTGGTTGTTGACACAGAAGGGTTGGTCCGGTGAGCTTGTGACTCAGAAATGGTTCTTGGACGGGCAGGTTAGCCCGGGGAGCTTATGGCTCAGAGATAGATGGTAATCATATTGTATGTGCAAAAAGGTGGTGGGTCTTTAGTATTGACGGTCGTCGCACCGACGTCGATACTTTGGCTCAGTAAGTGTAGTTAACACTTTGCCAAAGAAAAGTTTGGTGGACTAGCCAGTAAGAGTACGTAGGAGCTCCGCTGTTGTGTTCTTAGTGTTGAGGCGTATGATAGGTCTAGGTTAGGTAGGACAGATACCAACCTAGAGGTGAGCGAGACCCAACCCACCGCTTCCGTTTGCCACTACGAGGGTATCCTGGGAGTTTTGCTGGCTCCAAAAGGGGGGAACTAAAGGTTTGTGCCCATAGAGTCAAAGTGTGTGAGTTGCACTTGTATGTTCATAGCATAAACTACATAACTCTGCATGTCATAGCATAAGCATTGCATTTCACCCCTACCCCTTTCGAATAAATTGGTTATGAGACTCTTTATATGATAAGCCCTGCGAAACGACCCCTTGGTCTACAGGTTTGTATGGGCATTCCTATAAATCAAGGTTACTCATCATTATTACTGTTTACCTTATTACTGTTTACTTATTGCTATTTTACCTATTACTTCTTCAATTGTTACTGCTTTACTCACTGTAATATATGCTGCATAGTGGTAGACCTTTCATGTAGATTAGATTCACCGTCACCTGCTATTGTTTATTGTAACGACTCTGATTTTCCGGTAATTATTTAATTCAGTGATGATGTGTTTATGACGTCAGGACATTACTTTTAACGTCAAGTTGACGGCGCGTTGCCGTTTGTGCATTTTTGCATCTGTTTGAGTCAAGTCGACCAAATTTTGAAATGACCCGGAATTGGAAAAATTTTACATTAGGAAATTAGATTATTTAATTTTAGAAAGGCCCTTAAAGTTTCGTGACGTTCCGAGCAAAATTAGAGCCTCGGTGAATTTTAGAAGATTTTTATATATTTAACGTTCGTCGTAAGCTTTGGAAATTTATATCTCGAGAACGGCACGTCGGATTTTTATTCCGACTTCGCCGATGGATTCGTAGCGCCGCCGTTCACCTTGGGTGCAATTTTTGTTAGGTTCGGCGTTCGTTTAGTTTTGGGTAATAATATAATATTTATATATATTATAAATATTAATGTTATTATTATTATAACTTTTAATGAATTCGTTTATATCATTTAAACGAATTCGTTTTTATTATTTTGATTATTTAAATGAATTCGTTGATAGCCTTGATATAATTCGGTTATAGCTGAGCCTATAATTAGTATAGTTTTGGTCGAATTCGCTGATAGCATACTATTATTATTATTAGTTAAATACTTATTAAGTATTATATTTGTTAATAGTTGTGCTATATATATTATTAAAACAAACAAAAATAGAAACTTCATCTTCCTCACCGTAAAGAACCGAACTAGGTGAGAGAGAGAGAGAGCGTCCCGTTCGTAGAACTTCCCACCGCCGTCGACGGAGCTTTGGTGGACGAAATTCTCAACCAAGCATAGATTCGGAAAGCTCTCGACGAGATCTACGTGTTCGTGGTAAGTATTTCTCGTTGAGTGAACTTTTTCGCGCTAGGATTTTTTGCCCTAACCACCGATTGGCCGTATTTCTGTAGATCCTTCTTCCTCGTGTCTTCTTTTGGGCCGATCTACAGCGAGGAGTTGTTTGGAGGACGATTCCGACGATTTCAAGGCAAGTGGTGTTATTTTCTTTCCCTCTTCCCTCTCATTTTGATCGTGGTATGGTATTTTACTCCATTTTCATTCACTAATGTAGTGCGTGCCGCACTTGAATCGCATTCCTAAACGCTTATTGCTATGGAAACACTTTTTGGCCATTCCATTTTACAGATTACATCTAGTATGTGTGACCTCCTCTTGTTCTTCCCACCCGTCGAGTCGAGATATTGATGTTTTGACTTTTGATATTAAATCAACCGTGTAACATTGCCCAAGTTCATGCTACCTTCGTCGATCGAGTTCCGCTCGTCCAATTGGTCTTTTCATATTCGTTGTATAAGTCTTTAAAATCCGATGATTTAGTCTTTGAATTCGTTAAAGGGGTTGATCACTCTCCGAGAAGGCCTCAGGTTCGTTAAGCTTGTGTGTCGAGGTTGTTCGACGAGCCTAGTTGGTGATGCGACAGGGCATGTCTGCCTTGGTGATTTTCGTGCTTTAAGACTGGTAGTAACAAGTCTAGTTTAGTCGTGTCATTCTCGAGATATAAGTAGTCGATTTGGGGACGTTGATGTTGGTGGATTAAAACTACCGCCACAGTGCCCTGCACTTAAATTGAATATTTTTCAGGATTTTACCTGAGTTGGTTTGTTGGTTGTTTGTTGTTTTACTACTAGTGTGCTGGCAGAGGTATCTCCCACCGCAGTGACTGGATATTTTCCAGTTCGGGTGTGTCAGACTATGAGACCACCTTACCCTTGGGCCCGTTGTGGAGTTTGTTCTGTGGGTGTGCTGGCGGAGGTATTCCCCCCACAGTCACCAGAATGTTACCGGTGTTGTTACTAAATAATTTATTTATGAAATTTTATAATGACGTTATGCTCCTTTTATAGCCGGGCATTTTATCCCTAACTTTCTACCGTGCTTGGGTAATCAGGTACATGTGATTATTCTCCTAGGTGCCTTCTGTTGCTTTCTTAGCTTTCTTACTGTACTTTCTTTCTGTATAGTCGGTCTTGGGTTGGTACCCCTGTTGACCGTTGTTTACTTTTCTTTAGTTTTCTACCGCCACTTGTACCTTCTTGCTGAGGCGTTCTCTCTTGTGAATGCTTCAGGTTCAGAGTAATAGCGGTCAGTGGAGCTAGAGCTGGTATTTTCGGTGTTGCAGTAGTAGCTGTGACTGTTTCACCTCACCGCTGTGAGGTAGTTATTCGTGGTTTTGTTTTTATTGTAGTTCAGACATACTTTTGTGGTCTGTGGGTTCGTGTCAGGTTGTTGACACCCAAAGAGTGGTGTTGATTTTGGACACTTTGCTAGCTGCTAATTGTTTCTTGCTGCTTTATAGTAGTTTGCTTGCTCTCTGGGAGGTTTTATGCTAGGATTGCATGTTAGGTATTTTAAGTATAACAGACTTATATCATTACTTCATAACGTCTTTTCAAAACAAATGTCACTTCATTTTAAAGGTTATAAAAAGCTCTTTTAGTACTTATATTAAACCCAGAAGTCCGAATATCATGTGTTATTATTCGATTGTCATGCTCATATAGGGTAATAAGTAAATAAAACCAAGTATTTTCCGCTGCGTAGTTCTACTTACACCGTTATTCATGGGTTAGTCGACCCACAGAACCGAGGGACACGGTTAATAAACTAAACTTAGATCATGTATTTAAATTTTAAATTCATGGTTTTTCATGATAAGCAATAGGAGTAGGTTTCGCTTGAGAGCATGCAGTTGTCCCCTGCACGGCGTGGCATCACGACGCGTATTTTCTCTTGCTCTGACGTATTATTTAATATGGAGAAAATGCGAGTTGTGACAGTTGGTATCAGAGGGAGGTTTGTTCGACAAGTCGGTCGAGCGACTAATTCTGATATAGTTTAGTTATTTGGTTTCATTGCATACACATACCGATATGTTGTTGGGGAAATGATTTATCTTAACACCTAGAATTAAGAAGAATATAATTTCTAAGAATGAAAAGTTAGTCTAAGTAAATATGCGTCGAATATAATTCGACGCAACGTCGAAATATAGTCGACGTTTCTCTCAGAATGAGTCGAAGTAACTCTAAGAAGAATTCGACGTAATCATAGTCGACGTACCTCTGACTTCTAGTCGACGCATTTGATAAAGTCGACGCACCTTTGTCGACGCACCTTCCTTATTCTCCTTTCGACGTCCAGCCAGGATGAAATCGACGTTTACGTCGAATAGTAATCGACGTACGTCGATATCTATAAGTAATTCAAAAATACGCCAGATCTCTTTCCTTCTTTCTGTAGATCTGATTTTTATGGAATGATATTATTCTTTTATAGCCATTCTGAATCAGCCTTTCCTTCTATTTGATTCTTGGCTAATTTGATTAAGATTATTATGGATATTATTTGAAATCAGAATGAATTCCTTTCCTTCTACAGAAATATTGATTATGGAAACTCTTATCTCTTTCTATTTCTCTGTCTGCTAATTGATTATTCTCCTTTAGAAATATATTTTAAACAGAGCTATAAATAAGAAGGAGGTCGGCAGAGAATAAGAAGAAGTGATCCACCATATACATTTGAAAAAGAGGAAGAGCTCCCAAGTGAAGAGTGAGAAAGCTGAGAAAAGAGATAGTGTGCTGCAACAAAGAAAAAGCCTTCTTCTTCTCCTTCTTCTGAAGCCATTCTGCTGCAAACTCTGAAAGCTCTCACAAAAGAGAGAAAATCTTACAATCTCCTTCTCACTATAGAAGAGAGATCATATTCACTATACTTGTGCTTCCAATCTTCTTGCTAGGAAGAAGATTCTTTCTTACATATATCATTTTCTATTCTTCTACTTGTTCTACTTCTTCTTCTCATTCTATTTTCAAATTGTGTAAAAGAGTTCTTAGAATCTCTCTTCAAAAAATTCAGTTGTAGTGGTTCTAAGAGTCTCCTTACCAAAAGACTCAGTTTGGTTCTAAGAGTCTCCTTATCAAAAGACTCAGTCTGGTTCTAAGAGTCTCCTTATCAAAAGACTCAGTGCAAGTTAGTGAATTCCTACCAAGGGGTTAGAAGAGTGGACTACCCAAAGTTTGGGGAACCACTATATTTCTTTGTGTTGTGCTGTGATTTTCTTCTTGCTATTTTTCTTCTTTACTTGCTTAATTCTTGTTGGTGTGTGGGAAGCCTAAATTTGTGATTATTACACATATATATATACATAATAGCACAAAGTTTTATTAAATCTCTATTCACCCCCTCTAGAGAATTCTAGTGAGGTTAACTGTGCACTTTCAATTGGTATCAGAGCCAGGTTGATCTAAAAAGGTTAACTCCTTGATCAAAAAAATCCTACCTCTTTTTATATATACATATTTATAAAAATTATTTTTCACATGGCATAAATCAAAGATTATGCTTCCACCAGACCACCAATGTGCAATCTTGAAAAGTTTGTAATTTGGAAAACAAGAATTAGAATTTATATGAATTCTATTGATGAAGAATTATTTAATGTTATCTTAACAGGTCCTCCCAAGCCTTATAGAAGAGACTCAAGTGGTGAAGTGACTCAAACACTTGTCCCAAAGGCTGAGTGGACAGTTGAAGAGAAGAAGGCAGGAACATGTGATGCAAAAGCTGTAAACATTCTTGTCTCAACCCTCTCAGATGAAATCTTTCAAAAGGTTGTTGACTGTGAATCAGCCAAAGAAATCTGGGAGGCTCTTACAAAGATGGTAGAAGGAAGTGCTGATGAAAGGAAAGATAAAAAGGCTCTATTGATCTCCCAATATGAGAACTTTCAAAAGAAGCATGAAGAAAGCATATCTGAGATGTATGACAGATTCAGTCTAATCATTAATCAATTAAGGAGCCTGGATAGAGAGATCTCTCTCACAGAGATCAATGACAAACTGTTAATGAGTCTCCCAAGTTCATGGGACTCAAGAATATGGGCAATAAGAGATACAAGAGGACAAAAGGATTTCTCAACGGATGCCCTCTTAGGAAAACTCAAATCCTATGAGCAACAGCTGAAAACCAGAGAAGAGAAGGAAAGGAGAGGAAGCACTCCAACCTCCTCAAAAGATAGAAACATTGCTTTGAAAGCAACAGAAGAAGAGACCCCTGTCACTGAAGAAGAATTGTTCAGCCTCCTGGCCAGAAGATTCAAGAAATGGGTCAGGACAGATGGGTCTAGAAGGAGAGAATCAAAACCAAGGTATGATAAAACTCCTACTAAAGAAATCATTTGTTACTCCTGCAGGAAAACTGGACACATTGCACCAGAATGTCCAGAAAATACTGAGAAGAAGAAAGATCTGAAAAAGAAAGATCTCAAGAAAAAGGGGAAGAAGAAAGAAAGAGGCTTCGTTGCAGAAGCTTGGAGTGAAACAAATTCTGAGGACAACACCTCATCCAAAAGTGACAATGAAGAGTCTAAGCAAGAAGACCTATGCTTAATGGCTTTTGAAAGCTCAAAGGAAGAACATGGTGCTAAATCATGGAGTGAGACAGAATCAGAAGGAAGCATCTCTTCTGAAGATGATAAAGAAAATAGCCTTATTCTCATAGAGGAATCTGAGGATAAGGATGAGGTAAGTATTTTTGATGACATAGATTTTCTGTGTGATGATTTCAAAAATGATTTTAAAGGATTATGTTTAGATCAACTAAGAGCTAAACAAGAAATTAAGAATCTAAAAGAACAAATTAATGTCATTAAAAACCAGAGAAATATAGAGGATACTTGTTCTAAAAATCATGAGTTAAGGGTTAACATCAGAGAAAAAGAAATAGAGAGGGCTAAAATAGAAAACCAGCTTCTTAAGAATAAGGTATCCCAAACAAAAGCTTTTGAAGAATCAATAAAAATGAGAAGCCAAAAACTTAAAGAAATCACAGAAAAACAAACAAGAAGACATAAAAATCTCGGGCTAGGAGCTGATCCCTCAGCTAGTCTTAATCCATCCAACAAACCTGCTTGGATGAGCCCTGTTAAATTCACTAAACCCACTAACTCAATAAACCAAGAAGAAGACTCACAAAATAAGGGAGAAGACTTCAAGGAAATAAACCAATTTGATGAAACATCATAATATTCAGCTGATGACTCTCAAACTTCTTCTGAGAAGGCAACTAGGCCAAGAGAAACAACTCATAAAGAAATAAAATCAGAAAAAGGGAAAAATAAAATTTGTGAAAAGACAATTGCGTCGACTTCATATCGACGTATGAATGATAGTGCGTCGAATTCTACTCGACGCAATCTCTCAGATGCTTCGACCTCAATTCGACGCTTGAATAAAAGTATGTCGACTTCAAATCGACGCAACTTCTTCCATGCATCGATTCCAGATCAACGCAATCTGGAGAAAGCACCGAGTATAAATCGACGCAACTATCAACATATGTCGAATAGATATCGACGCATATAAACTCAGAGCAACATAAAGACAGAACACTTCCATCCTCCAAAAACCTTCCATCTTAACCCCCATTCAGGACCCATTCATCCTGATCATAATTTCTATCCTAGTCAAAACTTTTATCCTAATCAAAATTTTTATCCTAATCAAAAGGTTTATCCTAATCAACACCACTATCTCTCTCTAAACTCAAAATCCCATAATCTAAAGATAGTCAGATGTTATATATGCAATAAAACTGGCCACATTGCCAAACAATGTTGGTACAATCAATCTAATTATAAAAATTAGTCCAAGACTGTCTTAGAAAACATTAGGAGCAGGAAGAAATAATCTCTCAAGGGAAAACCCAAAATTTTTCAGGAAAATAAAAGTCACGTCGATTTTATAACCAACGCACCGTCGATAACTACTTAAATCGACGCATGCGTCGACTCCAATCGACGTATACATCGATATGAAACCCTAACATCTTACCTCAGACTGTATCGACGCTTACGTCGAATTCCACTCGACGTAACGTCGACTTCATGAAAAAGAGCGGCAATACTAAAATATTTTTGGTCACATCCACTGTAGTACCGAATATGCCTCGAATTGTGTCTCATTTCGACGTTTCACCTGACTCAAATAGACTCTTTAATTAGAAATCCTCTCGCACTCTGCATCTTTCATCCTTCTTACCTCTCAGTCCAGCCATTTCTTCCTCTTTCTCACTGACCTATAATGCCTCCCAAGATAAACTCTGGGTTCGACATTGACCTCGAATCCTTCCAAGCCGCCGCAGAAAATTATAAGAGCATCATAGCTCTCTTCACTGAAGCTGGTCTGGATAAGCTCATCTCCACAGGATGCAAGCTCCTGGAGACAACTCACAGAGCTGATGACTCATGTTCAGATATCTGAACAAGGAGAAATCACAGGAACAATCCATGAGACACCTGTCTCAATTTCTGCAGAACACATTAGGACCACCTTTGATCTACCATCAGGTACAATCCAATATTATCTTTGTTCAAATAGGGAAAGCAAATCATTTTCTAAAAGAATAACTAAAATAATTCCCCTATCAGGTGATGAACCTGTGGAACTTACCCCTGATAAAATAAAGAATATGTTAATCACCATGAAGTTCTCCAAAGATAGACCAATCCACCTGAAGAAAATAGACTTCTCTGATGAGTATAGACTGTTGGCAGACATAGTAGGGAAAATATTACTATATAAGATCTCTGCCCATGATGCAGTGCCCAAGCAGCAACTGAACATCATGGGGGCCCTTGTGCTGAAGAAGAAGGTAGACTGGGCAAGCTGCCTGCTCAAAATGATAGGCTTTAAATACTCTCACAAAGAGAATGCCTACATGAGAATTATGAGCCAAGTACTCTTCCACTCCTTCCCTGACCTATGTAGGTCAAAAGGAATCCCCATTCCACCTGGCAATAGGATGTCCATAGCTCTCTTCTCAAAATGGACCAGGCAAATTCCCAAGCCTGGTGCCATTCCTGAAAGGACTCCATCTCCTCCCAACTCTCCTGCTCATCCATCTTCACCTCCTCCTCCTCCTCCTCCTCCTCATACAGACATCTCTTCTGTACCACCATCATCCACACATTCACAAATACCAACTCAATCACCTGCTCAACCCTCCTTTATTCCTCCACCTTCTTCATCCAATACCCCTCATTAAAATGATACAGTCCCCTCTCCACCTTCTTCACATACAACACCTCCTCCTCCACTAACTCCTCCTCCTCCAACACAACATGAACCATCTCCATCCACTGACAACCTCATCACCTAATGTATCCAATCAGCAGCCCAAAGATTTTAGGACATGCTGGATGGACACTGCTCTCAAATTTACTCCTCCATCATACACATGCAGACCCAAATAGATGGGGTCAATGCCTCTGTGCAAAGCCTGAAATCCTCTATCTCTTCATCTAGGGTCACCAAGTCTTTCTTAACCTCCTTGGCTAAGAAGGTCAAGAAGGGGGAGAAGTTAGATGAAGAGCAGCTCTCCAGTCACAAAACTCCCTCTCACAAAACCCCTCATTCAGATGTATTGATTATAACAAGAGAAGCTGCACAACAAATATTGCAAGGGGAGGCAAGTAGAGCAGAGAATGAAGCTGAAAAGGGAGCTGAAGCTCAGGGGGAGCCAAATGCTGTTATACTTGAAACTGGAAATGAAAAGGAAACTGAAGAAGAAGTAGAAGGCTCAAAAGAAGTTCCATCCCAGGGGGAGCAAATTGCTGAGACTCAGGGGGAGCTAAGGGAATCACCTGCTACTGAGAAGGAGCAACCCACAAAAGTATTCACTAGGAAAAGAAAAACTCCTCCTACCCCTGAACAATGATGATATACTCTGTTTGAACAATTGTCTATGCTTAAATGCTGATTAGTCAAACTGAACATGAAACTTGTTTATATAATTTCTTATTCTATCTTCTTCTGATTATTTAACATATTTCTTCTCTATATAAATGTCTTGCTGAGTTGATTAAATACTGATACAATTTCTCTCTAAATAGGGTTAAGACAAATAGGGGGAGATTGTTAGGGAAATGATTTATCTTAACCCATAGAATTAAGAAGAATATAATTTCTAAGAATGAAAAGTTAGTCTAAGTAAATATGCATCGAAGATAATTCGACGCAACGTCGAAACATAGTCGACGTTTCTCTCAGAATGAGTCGAAGTAACTCAAAGAAGAATTCGACGTTATCATAGTCGATGTACCTCTGACTTCTAGCCGGCGCATTTGATAAAGTCGACGCACCTTTGTCGACGCACCTTCCTTATTCTCCTCTCGACGTCCAGCCAGGATGAAATCGATGTTTACGTCGAATAGTAATCGACGCACGTCGATATCTATAAGTAATTCAAAAACACGCCAGATCTCTTTCCTTCTTTCTGTAGATCTGATTTTTATGGAATGATATTATTTTTTTATAGCCGTTCTGAATCAGCCAATCCTTCTATTTGATTCTTGGCTAATTTGATTAAGATTATTATGGATATTATTTGAAATCAGAATGAATTCCTTTCCTTCTACAGAAATATTGATTATGGAAACTCTTATCTCTTTCTAATTCTCTGTCTGCTAATTGATTATTCTCCTTTAGTAATATATTTTAAACAGAGCTATAAATAAGAAGGAGGTCGACAGAGAATAAGAAGGAGTGATCCACCATATACATTTGAAAAAGAGGAAGAGCTCCCAAGTGAAGAGTGAGAAAGCTGAGAAAAGAGATAGTGTGTTGCAGCAAAGAAAAAGCCTTCTTCTTCTTCTCCTTCTTCTGAAGCCATTCTGCTGCAAACTCTGAAAGCTCTCACAAAAGAGAGAAAAGCTTACAATCTCCTTCTCACTATAGAAGAGAGATCATATTCACTATACTTGTGTTTCCAATCTTCTTGCTAGGAAGAAGATTCCTTCTTATATATATCATTTTCTGTTCTTCTACTTGTTCTACTTCTTCTTCTTCTCATTCTATTTTCAAATTATGTAAAAGAGTTTTTAGAATCTCTCTTCAAATAATTCAGTTGTAGTGGTTCTAAGAGTCTCCTTACCAAAAGACTCAGTTTGGTTCTAAGAGTCTCCTTATCAAAAGACTCAGTCTGGTTCTAAGAGTCTCCTTATCAAAAGACTCAGTGCAAGTTAGTAAATTCCTACCAAGGGGGGTAGAAGAGTGGACTACCCAAAGTTTGGGGAACCACTATATTTCTTTGTGTTGTGCTGTGATTTTCTTCTTGCTATTTTTCTTCTTTACTTGCTTAATTCTTGTTGGTGTGTGGGAAGCCTAAATTTGTGATTATTACGTATATATATACATAATAGCACAAAGTTTTTTTAAATCTCTATTCACCCCCCCTCTAGAGAATTCTAGTGAGGTTAACTGTGCACTTTCATATGTCATCAGTACGTCTTGGCTGAAGCATGAACACTACACTCATAAACATGATAAAAGTATACAAGACATATTATATAGTATGAGATGCATAATATGTGGTCGTATATGGATCCTCATAGGAGGCAACTTTTGAATGTTATGTAGTATGGAATGCATAACAATCATCACATGTATGCGCATTAGATTTTTACTTTCATTGCATGGGATATTATGTAGTATGGGATGCATAATATTTCATGTGTACGCCGCTCATAACATGCATTAAGGCCTTTATTAGAATGCATAGCACAACAAACATTACATAGCATTGCATAAGCACACGTGCCAAGCTAAAGATTTACAGGATGACACCCGTACACACATGATTTCAAAGCAAAGATATAAGATTTCATGCATTCATAGGAAAAACACAAGAGTCTAAGGGGATGACAGAGTATCATCCCAAGTTTTATGCATAACATCATTTATAAATCCCAGAGTAAGTTAGCAGCAAAAGCAAGTGTCTATTCGTGTATGGTCTGAACTAAGTTGTGTTGTCCTTGTGTTAAGCTAGAGTGATGATGAGTTATCTGTTTGTGTTTTCTTTTAGAAATGCCTCCAAAGCGTCCTGCGATGAGGGCGACTCCCCAGTTCGAGGGCGAGTCGTCAGGTGCGCAAAGTGAAGCTGTGATTGAAGGGCTGCGAAAGAGCAACGAAGCTCTATCGAGGTAGTTGATTGAGATGCAATCTCAGATTTAGTCAATGTTGACCGCCGCTGCATGGCAGCAGGCCGTGGTGCAAGACCCTACTGTGGGTCAAGCTGTGCCTCTTCCTCCTGCCCCTCTAGTGCCCCCAGTGTTGCTGCCACCAGAGATGAATTTCATCTCGCACTTTCAGCGACCAGGACCTCCCACCTACGATGGGAGAGCTGATTTCATGGTGTTAGACGACTGCATTATTGCTATTGAGGGAATGTTTTCTTATTCTGGGATTTCTTCCGACCAAAAAGTGATGGTCGTCGCCTACCGGCTGAAGGGTCTTGCAAAGAGCTGGTGGATAAGAGAGAAGGAGAAGCTGATAGGTGGATGTTCATGGGAATCCTTCAAGAAGTTGCTGCTGAAGAAATTTCTACCGTCGGTCGAGCAAGACCACCTGATGAACAATTTTCTGCATCTGAAGCAGAGGCAACTCACTGTTAGTGAGTATATATGAAGTAGAATTTAGCAAGTTGAGCCGATTTGCTCAATGTCTAGTTGCCTCTGAAGCAGGGAGAGTGAAGTGATTCCTGGGAGGGCTTCATAGTGATATTCAGCAATTAGCTTGTGCTTGTAGATCGGAGAACTATGCTTAGGCAGTGGAAACTGCTCTGAAAGTTGAGGCAATTGATAACACCAAGAATCGAGGCGCTACATTGAGAACAGAAAAGTGGAAAGGTGTTGATGAAGGAAGTTTCAGGGCATCTGACCCCGCTTCAAAGAAGTGTGGTGGAGAAGCATGCAGTTTCTGTGGGCACCCTGTCCACCCCTATGAAAAGTGTTTCAAGAGAATCGGAGCTCAGAAGCAGCAGCGGGTGCTCGCCATTCAGGGTGCACCCAAGGGAGAACTAGTGTGTTCTATCTGTGAGAAGAAAGGTCATGATTCAAGCAGGTGTTGGTTGAAAGACAGAGTCTGCTATCAGTGTGGTCAGATAGGACACATGAAGTCTGCATGTCCAAAGAACTAACTCCCGTTGAAGCCCTCTCGGCTTCGGGCCTTGCCGCCGCCGCCGAAAAATCTGGATAACGGAAAGGGAAAGCTGAACGTGGTGACGAGGGAGGAAGCTCAGACATCTACTCAAGTTATTTTAGGTTAGATTCTAATCTTAGTTTTCAGCTTTTGCACCAGTTGATTTTGCGCTTTTAGTTACGTATCCGCTTTTATAGGAGAGTTTAAGGTAATGAACCGTATGGCGCGTGTTCTTTTCGATTCCGGTGCTACCCACTTGTTCGTGGCTAGGACTTTCGTAGAGCGTCATCGGTTGAATCTCGATCAAGTTGGTGATTCTTGTCGTGTCAAGTTTCCCTCCGGTGACACGGTAGTGTCGAACCAGGGTACACGGAGATGTCCTATTCTCATAAGTGATTTCTTAGCATTCACTGATTTGAAGATGTTAGACCTAGAAGACTTTGATGTTATTTTGGGCATGGACTGGTTGTCCCGTTATGATGCTGTGATCTAGTGCAAGGTTAAGCGCTTGGACTTCAAGATGGATGAAGACCACCCCATGAGTTTGTATGGCTTCCAGCGCCAAGATTCCCTGATTATTTCCGCGGTATGTGCTCGGAAACTTTTAGATTCTGGTTGTTTTGCTTACCTCGTTTCTATTATAGAAACTGCTAGTGGTTCGTCGCGTGTCGAGGATATTATTGTGGTGCGCGAGTTTCCGGATGTTTTCCTGGTTAGTCATCCTGGTCTTCCACTTGAGAGAGATGTGGAGTTTGTTATCGATCTTAAGCCTGATACTCGCCCTATTGCTAAGGCACCGTACCGTATGGCCCCGCGTGAGCTGGAGGAGTTGCGCACTCAGCTCGATGAGTTGTTGTAGTGTGGGTTTATTAGGCCGAGCTCTTCGCCTTGGGGTGCTCCAGTCTTGTTTGTAAAGAAAAAGGATGGCTCTATGAGGTTGTGCATTGACTATCGAGAATTTAAAAAAGTAACCATCAAGAATAGGTATCCGTTGTCGAGGATAGATGATTTGTTTGATCAGTTGCGTGGTAGCACGGTGTTTTCAAAGATTGATCTTTGTTCAGGATACCACTAGTTAAGGATCCGTGAGTCAGATGTTCCACGGACAGCTTTTAGATCTCGGCATGGGCATTTTGAGTTTTTGGTGATGTCCTTTGGACTGACGAATGCACCCTCTACCTTCATGGATATGATGAACCGAGTGTTCAAAGATTTCTTGGATCATTTCATAGTCGTGTTTATAGATGACGTTCTCATGTATTCTCGGAGCGCTGAGGAGCATGCTCAGCATTTGCGTTTGGTGTTGGCTACCTTGAGGGAGCATAAGTTATATGTGAAGCTGAGCAAGTGTGAGTTCTGGCTTCCTCAGGTGTCCTTTCTGGGTCATGTAGTAAGTAAGGATGGAATTTCTGTGGATCCAAAGATGATTTCTGTTGTTATGAATTGGAAGAGACCTACTACACCCAAGGCGATCAGAAGCTTCCTGGGGCTGGCAGGGTATTATAGGAGGTTTGTGGAAGGATTTTCAGTATTGTCTGCCCTCATGACTAAGCTCACGCAGAAGAACTCATCATTCATCTAGAGCGATGAATGCGAACAAGCCTTTCAAGAATTAAAGAGGAGATTGTGCACTGCTCCAGTGTTGGCTGACCTACTGAAGGTATGGAGTACGATGTCTATGTAGATGCATCGCACGTCGGACTTGGATGTGTCTTGATGCTGGGAGGTAAAGTGTTTGCGTACGGGTCGAGACAGCTGAAGGTTCTTGAGAAAAATTATCCTACGCATGATCTGGAATTTGCGGCGGTGATCTACGCTCTGAAGCTTTGGAGACATTTATTGTATGGCGCGTTATGCAAGATTTATACAGACCATAAGAGTTTAAAGTACGTCTTCACTCAGAAGGAGTTGAATTTGCGCCAGCGTAGGTGGTTAGAGTATGTCGTAGACTATGAAGTTGATATCTTGTACCATCCGGGCAAAGCTAATATGGTAGCTGATGCGTTGAGCAGAAAGACCGCGCAGATCTTCAACCTTATCGTGCAGTCTTTGGTTGAGGAGTTCTTTCTGATGGACATTTCAGTCTGCAGTAGTGTCGGGCCCTATCGCTTGGAGGTAGAAGAGCCTTCATGGATCACCCTCACGATGGAACATCAGAAAGAAGATCCCGATCTTCAGCATCTCCGAGGAAGGACTGAGAAGCGAGATTTGTCTGACTTCTCGATAGACGAAGATGGTACCCTGAAGTACCAAGGTAGATTTTGTATCCCAGCGGTGGGTAGTATTCGGACATGGATTTGTGATGAAGCACATGGTTCTAGTGTGTCCTACCACCCTAGTTCTACGAAAATATATTGAGATTTGAAATAGGTTGTGTGGTGGTATGGAATGAAGAATGACATAGCTAAGTTTTTGTCTGAGTGCTTCACCTGCAAGCGTGTCAAGGCAGATCACAAAAGGCCTGGTGGCAAGTTGACGCCTTTGGACATACCGAGTTGGAAGTGGGAGAGTATATCAATGGATTTTATTACTGGTTTGCCAAGATCTCCCCGAGGGCATGACACAGTGTGGGTCATAGTGGATAGACTGACGAAGTGTGCGCACTTCGTACCTTTCAAGATCGAATATTCTATGAAGAAGATAGCGGAGTTATATTTGGATGAGGTCATCCATTTGCACATAGTGCAAGTGAGTATTGTGTCATATCGAGACTCCATGTTTATGTCGCGATTCTGGCAGAGCTTGCAGGGAGCTTTGGGCACTGACCTCAGGTTTTCGACCGCGTACCATCCACAGACCAATGGTCAAACGGAGCGAGTTAATCAGATCGTGGATGATATGATTAGGTGCTACATCTTGGACTATGGTGGAGCTTGGGACGAGCGTCTCAGACTTATGGAGTTTGCGTATAACAATAGCTTTCAAGAAAGTTTGCAGATGGCCCCGTTCGAGGCTTTGTATGGGAGGCACTGTAGGACTCCCTTGTTTTGGGCCGAGGGGGGTGAGAGGCCATTGCTAGGTCCGGAAGCCCTTGAAGAGATGAGTATTATTGTAACTCATATTCGGGAAAAGCTCCGTGTAGCTCAGGAGCGTTATGAGAAGTACGCAAATCAGCAAAAGGTTGAGCTGGAGTTCATAGTTGGGAACATGGTTTTTCTGAAAGTTTCTCCGATGCCTGGTGTTCGAAGATTTGGAAGGAACCATAAATTGGATCCCCGGTATGTGGGACCCTTCCAAATTATTGAGCGCATGACTGGATTTGCCTATTGCCTTCCCTAACGTCCATGATGTGTTTCATGTGAGCCAGTTGCGGAAGTGTGTTCTTAGCGATCGTCATGTCCTTGACTCGGTGCCCCAGTTGAAGCCTAATCTTTCATATGTTGAGGAACCTGTTCGTATTCTGGAGACTCAGAATCGAGTGTTGCGCAAAAAAAACAATCCCCATGGTCAAAGTTCTTTAGCGAAATCAAGACGTCGAGAGCGCGACGTGGGAGTTGGAGTCAGCGATGATGAAATCTCATTCGCATCTTTTCTCCTAGTTTTTCTGGTAAGTCATTCGTTTGTTAGCCTTTGGCTATTCCTGTTGTTTTGGATTAGAGTTGTGTGTTAAGTTTCAGGACGAAACTTCTTTTTAGGGGGTTGACAGTAACGCCTCTGATTTTCCGGTAATTATTTAATTCAATGATAACGTGTTTATGACGTCAGGGCGTTACTTTTAACGTCAAGTTGACGGCGCGTCGCCGTTTGCGCGTTTTTGCGTCCGTTTGGGTCAAGTCGACATAATTTTGAAATGACCCGGAATTGGAAAAAATTTACGTTAGGAAATTAGATGATTTAATTTTAGAAAGACCCTTAATGTTCAATGACGTTCCGAGCAATATTAAATCCTCGGTGAATTTTAGAAGATTTTTATGTATTTAACGTTCGCCGTAAATTTTGGAAATTTATATCTCGAGAACGACACGTCGGATTTTGATTCCGACTTCGCCGATGGATTCGTAGCGCCGCTGTTCACCTTAGGTGCAATTTTCGTTAGGTTCGGCGTTCGTTTAGTTTTGGGTGATAATATAATATTTATATATATATTATAAATATTAATGTTATCATTATTATAACTTTTAATGAATTCGTTTATATCATTTAACCGAATTCGTTTTTATTATTTTGATTATTTAAATGAATTCGTTGATAGCCTTGATATAATTCGGTTATAGCTGAGCCTATAATTAGTATCGTTTTGGTCGAATTCGCTGATAGCATACTATTATTATTAGTTAAATACTTATTAAATATTATATTTGTTAATAGTTGTGCTATATATATTATTAAAACAAACAAAAATAGAAACTTCATCTTTCTCACCGTAAAGAACCAAACTAGGCGAGAGAGAGAGAGAGAGCGCGTCCCGTTCGTGGAACTTCCGACCGCCGTCGATGGAGTTCTGGTGGACGAAATTCTCAGTCAAGCATAGATTCGGAAAGCTCTCGACGAGATCTACGCGTTCGTGATAAGTATTTCTCGTTGCGTGGAGTTTTTCGCGCTAGGATTTTTTTCCCTAGCCACCGATTGGCCGTATTTCTGTAGATTCTTCCTCCTCGTGTCTTCTTTTGGGCCGATCTACGGCGAGGAGTTGTTCGGAGGATGATTCCGGCGATTTCAAGGCAAGTGGTGTTATTTTCTTTCCCTCTTCCCTCTCATTTTGATCGTGGTATGGTATTTTACTCCATTTTCATTCACTAATGTAGCGTGTGCCACACTTGAATCGCGTTCCTGAACGCTTTTTGCTATGGAAACACTTTTTGGCCGTTCCATTTTAAAGATTTCGTCTAGTATGTGTGACCTCCTCTTGTTCTTCCCACCCGTCGAGTCGAGATATTGATGTTTTGACTTTTGATATTAAATCAACAGTGTAACATTGCCCAAGTTCATGCTACCTTCGTCGATCGAGTTCCGCTCATCGAATTAGTCTTTTCGTATTCGTTGTATGAGTCTTTAAAATCCGATGATTTGTCTTTGAATTCGTTAAAGGGGTTGATCACTCTCCGAGTGGGCCTCAGGTTCGTTAAGCTTGTGCGCCGAGGTTGTTCGACGAGCCTAGTTGGTGATGCGACAGGGCATGTCTGTGTAACACCCCAAAGATCGTGGTTCAGCGAGGTAGGCGGAATGGTAGTGTTGCGCTCGGGATAAGCTCAAAATTCCATATCAGGTCAATGCGCACGACCATTGTCCTCTTCGCGCACGACCAGTGATCGTGCGCCAATGATCGTGCGTAACCCGCAAAGATTCGGAGTTCTGTCTCGGCTTATGCGCACGACCATTGTCCTCATCACGCACGACCGGTGATCGTGCGCCAGCGACCGTGCGTTAATTTAGAAGAATATCGAGTTCTGTCTTGGACAGTGCGCACGACCATTTCCCTCTTCGCGCATGACCACTGACCGTGCGCCTGTGATCGTGCGCCCTGTTTATTCTGTTCCGCGATTTTGAGCGGAGAAGAAGATCGACCGTCCAAATCTTTTGGAAATTGATCCAACGGCTAGGTTTAGTTGCGGGAGACCATTAGGGCTGATGAGAGGGGGTTAAACCTCATATTCTCTAAGCCATTCTCTCTCCAAACCCTAGAGAAAGAAGGAGGAGCCAAGGAAGAAGAAGGGAGATTCCGCCATTGACGGAGCTCCGGAGCTCCATTTCGCGAGCCGTTTCCAGATCTGGAGAGTGCAGCCCGGTGCGGTCGTTTCCCTCCGTCTATAATCTCGGATCCATGGCGAAAAAGAATGCTCCTAGGGTAACGATTTCTTCTCCCGTTGTTTGGACTTGTCTTTTGTCCTCTCCTTCATTTCTCTATGCTTGCATGAGGAATCCCTTTCACCAAATGGGTGAAGTGTAGGATTTCCTCAAGTTCTTCGGAACTCCGGGTCGATTGTGTCCGTCCTCGGCATATTGCATGTAGAAAATCCGGTAGTCGTGCGGATTTAGGCATTGTGTGTGAAGCCTATTCGTGGCCGTGAGCCCGAATCGGTGATGCTTGATTTGCGACGTTGCATTTAGGTTAAGCCTAGAATGCGTGCCGGAGAATGACTCTGTGATATATGCGATAGTATTGCGGGATTTAAGCGTAGGCATCTTGTGAAGATCCTAACGGAAGCCCCATGCTTTGTGAGTGGTTGAATGCAAACCTTCACCACTAGAATTGTTGAGGAGTGGTCTTGTACCTCCTTTTTGGTTACGTATAAAGCCCTAACGATCCCTCATGCCCTCCGACCGAAAGGCGGAGTCGGGTCTTGAGTCGTTACAAAGTAAACTTTTAAGGCTTGGGTGTTGTAACTTATGTTTTGTGTAGCACTAGCGAGTGCTAAACCCTTACGGGCCGAGGTGATGTCATACCCGCATCGTGTGTTCAATCGATGACAAGAGCACGGGAATTGGCTGAACTGAACCCGTTTCCAGGCGCGGCGGTAGGGGGATTTATCTCTTGTAAACCCGAACGACCTTGGGAGAGGTTGGGAAGGGCGTCTTGCCTAGACCGACCAAAAGCTCTTTTCTATCTAGAGTTTCCGGACTCATGATGGTTTTGGTGCTCGGGAAGAAGTACCTTTGGTGCATGCCTTGTGAGCATGGAGCGTGCGGTTGTGTGTACCCACGTTTGTGATGAATTGATGTTGTTAGCCTCATGCGGTTGTTTAGGCGGTTGTGGGAACCTTCGGGTGAACCCAACCAACATCATGTGCATACCTAGGTTCCTTTCTTTTGATGCTCAACCTAGAAGATTGATTGTGCTTGAAACCTCACCTTGTGTAGTTGCACTTTCTTTATATTAGTACTTGTGCTAGTATGGCTTGCTTGCAGGGTAGAATCTCCGCCACCCCGGGAAAGGGGTGGGGTCGTTATAATTTGGTCAGCTGTGCTGACCGTTACTTTGTTTGCCGCCGCTTGGTGGAATGTCTTATGCAGGTGCAGGTGAGCCTAGCGGGAAATAGCGGGCGGTGGCCCTTTTTGCTGAGTTGGCCCTTGAAGGCCAGCCTCCCTTTTTAGTTTTTTCATGTATGGCCGGCCTGCGTGCCGATGTATGCTTATGGAGTTTTGTGCATTGGATGAATGTAAGGCCTTAAGGCCGTAACTCTTATTCTGGATACATTCCTATGATAGTGGACAGTTCTTTTTGAATGGTTTATTTAATGCTTCCGTTTACGTTTTGTACTCTCGCTTAGTTGTTACTTTTCTGGTTATCACCTTTTAACTCCTAGCTAGTGTGGTTTGTATGGCGTGGGGTCCCGGCCGGACCTGCTGTTATACTCTTCGTACTGGCAGGGTGTTACAATTTGGTATCGGACTTAAGGCGTCGATCCGTAGTTTAGCGAATTCGGGATGAATTCCTTTTAAGGGGTGGTGTGCACTGGATGTGCATTCACCTAAAACGACAAAAACTAATAAGAATGTCCACTTAGGAATGGAAAAACATACTTGTTTGCGGAACCTGAGCGTTCCATGATTGTTGTTTTGCTATGCTTTCAGTCACTAAATTGTCTCTTACACGATTATAGGTGACTAGGAGTGGTGCGGGGCCGTCTCAACCCCGTAACATTGCTGAAAGTAGTGGGTCGTCTGAGGTGACAGCGACCACTCCTTCGGCTGAGATGATCAAGTTAGTCGCTGAAGCGGTCTTCGCGATGATCAACACTCAGTCTGGGCAGCTTGCACAGCCTACTACTCCGACTCTGGATGTGGCCCCTGTAACTGTTGCTGTAGTGGAACCTGCGGTAGAACTGAGGGTGGAACGTCGAGTTGCGCAGGTAGTAGTGGGGCGAGCGCGTGACCAGCAATTAAAGTACTTTCTGAGCCTCAACCCTCCATCCTTCGAGGGGACGGAATCCCCTGGGAGAGCTGCTGAGTGGTTGTCAGAAATAAAGAGGACTTTAATGTCAATGCTTATAAGCAAAGATATGTTGGTAACCTTAACCACCTTCCTACTTATAAGAGAAGCAAGACTTTGGTGGGAAGGAGAGTTGCTGCACAAGTTTGGTGGGAGACAACTTTCCGAAATCTCTTGGGAAAACTTCCATGGGTCTTTCCTTCTAAAGTTTCTACCCCTAACTGAGATTCCTGAACTACAAGATCAGTGTTCACACCTAGAGCAGGGAGAACACTCAGTGGATGAGTACCTGATTGAGTTCATCAGTCGGAATCGTTATGAGAGGTCTATGTGGGAAGATGAGGAAACCAAGGTCAACAAGTTCTACAATGGTCTGCGAGATGACCTAAGACTAATGCTTGTGGGTCCAAAGTTACTCGGCTTCAACGTCTTAGTGAAAACAGCTAAATCTCTGGAAACGGATATGAAGAGTATGCAGCGCGCGAAAGACTTCAATGTAAAGAAGTCAGAGTTTCATGCGCCGGTCTCTCAGTCCAAGTCCGAGTTCAGAAGAAACAAGAGAAAGTTCAACTCTGTGGAAGTTAAGACTGCACGGTGTTCCTTAATTTGTTTCACTTGTGGAAAGGTGGGACACAAAGCCGCGGTATGTCGAAGTGGTCCCCCAAAAGCAAAAAGCGGAGAAGTGGACTATGCTCGTGCGATGGGTTCAGCTCCTATGGAGAAAGGCAAAGCGGTGGAGTCTTCGATTCCCCAATATTCTCTAACCCAGCCGAGAGTCTACTCTTATGGCCAGCAAGAGGTCATTCAGCAATGCGATGTTGCCACAGGTATGGATGATCATCTCCAAATATGATTTATACCCCGTGTGCGGTTAAAGATAGAAATATGTCCACTGTATCTGTTGACAACAAAATTTTATGTCTTGTATTTGTGTGCAATTAGGCCTTGTCCTAATTATCGACTATTCGACGAGAGCTCTGTTGGTGTGGGAGCATCGCTCTCCTATTTGTCTAAGGACTTCGTGTTATGAATCGAATTGTCATTTACCTTAGTCAAGGATAGATTGGAGGTAATGCTGCCTAATAGATCTCGAGTGAGCGCGAATAGGAGAAGCTGTGAAAAGGCGCGAAGATGTTCTTCACCTTGTTGAAGGATTCGGGGCCTAAGACCAGTTGTGTGTTGTCCTAGTAGTAGCGGACCAAGCTGACCGAGAGGAACCGTTATCCGATTCCGAGAATCGACGACTTACTTGACCAACAGGTTGGGTCGACGGTATACTCTATGCTTGATTTAAGGTCCGACTACTATCAGCTTAGTATTAGGGAATGTGATGTTCCAAAGTCAGCGTTCAGTACCCGTTTTGGGCACTATGAGTTCACGGTGATGCCGTTCGGTCTGTCTAATGCACCGTCGGTATTCATGGACTTAACGAATATGGCATTCCGTGAGTATTTGGATCAATTTGTGATCGTCTTCATCGACGACATTTTGGTATACTCTCAATCGGAAGAGGAGCGTGTAGGGCATCTGCACGCAGTTCTGAGCACCTTGAGGAAGAGTCAGCTATATGCCAAGTTCTCCAAGTGCGAGTTTTGGCTACCGTCAGTAGCGTTCCTTGGTCATGTCGTTAGTGGAGATGGAATTGCGGTTGATCCGTCGAAGATAGAAGCGATCCGAGCCTGGCCTTTGTTGAAAAACGTAGCGGAAGTCCGAAGTTTCTTAGGACTTGCCGGCTATTATAGGCGCTTTGTGGAAAACTTCTCGAGGATTGCACTTCCTCTCACTAAATTGACTAGGAAAGATCATAAGTTCGTTTGGTCGCCCGAGTGCGCACGAGCTTTTGAAGAGCTGAAGAGCCGTCTGACCACGACGCCCATTCTATGCTTGCCATGTGGTACGGAAGGCTACGAAATTTATAGCGACGCCTCAGGGAGTGGTTTGGGTTGTGTCCTAGTGCAGTTCGATAAGGTAATTGCCTACGGCTCCCGGCAGTTGAAGGTTCATGAGAGGAATTACCCGGTCCATGATTTGGAGCTAGCGGCCGTGGTATTTGCTCTTAAGCTTTGGAGGCATTATTCGTATGGCGTGAAGATCGACATCTTTACCGACCACAAGAGCCTCAAATACTTGCTAGATCAAAGGGAGTTGAATATGCGACAGAGGAGGTGGTTGGAGTTCCTTGGGGACTACACCTTCGACATCAAATATACTCCTGGAAAGGGAAATGTGGTTGCGGACGCGTTGAGTCGTCGGGCTCCCGCTCAAGCAAATTGGATTTTGATGCACGATGAGCGTCTAATCCGTGAGCTGGAAGAAATGGAGATCATTTGCGTTGATCGAAGAGCGTCTACTTCAGCATGCTTGAACTGGACGGAGGTTCAATACGACCTTGCCGACCGAGTTCGTCAGGCATTGGAGCTGGATGAGAGCATGAAACGCTAAAGCGGAAACCGTTGACGGGTTAAACGCTGATTTCTCTTTCGAAGATGGCCTTATGTGGAAGAATGGCAGATTGTGCGTCCCAAACGTTGGTACTCTACGGGCGGAGTTGATGTACGAGGCTCATCATACCAAGTACTCTATCCACCCGGGGAGCACGAAAATGTTCATGGACATGAAGAAACTTTTCTGGTGGCCGGGTATGAAGAAGGACATTGCCCTCTACGTGGCCAAGTGCAACACCTGCGCGTTGGTGAAGGTGGAATGTCAACGTCCCGGTGGATTTTTGAAGTCCTTGCCGATTCCGGAATGGAAGTTTGACGATATTTCGATGGATTTCGTGCACGGATTGCCGAGATCGCAACATGGAAACGACGCCACCTGGGTGATCGTGGACAGACTGACAAAAGTATCGCATTTTATTCCGAACCGGAAGGATGATTCTGTAGAAAAGCTAGCGAAGCTCTATGTCGATAGTATTGTGCGGCTGCACGGTGTCCCTCGTAGCATCGTCAGCGATCGTGACGGGCGTTTCACATCGAAAGATTGGAGGCTTATCCATGAACTGTTGGGCACTAAATTGAAATTTAGCACGGCCTTCCACCCGCAAACGGATGGACAGACCGAGAGGACCAACAGGACTATGGAGGATATGCTCCGAATGTGCACTCTAGATTTTGGAAAGAGGTGGGAAGATCATCTCTACATGATCGAGTTCGCCTACAATAATAGCTATCAAGCCAGTATAAAGATGGCTCCTTTCGAGGCCCTCTATGGTAAGAAGTGTCGTACGCCGTTGTCTTGGGCAGAAACGGGGGATACTAAGCTATTAAAGTGAAAGGATGTTGAGGAAGCAACTTCGACGATCCGAACTATTCGAGAAAGGCTATTGATTGCCCAGGTTAGGCAAGCGAAATATTACAACGCCAAGCTTAGGAACCTAGAGTTCGCCGTCGGTGACCGGGTTTACTTGAAGATCAAACCGTTCAAAGGGTTATCAAGGACCTGACGCTTGAAAAAGCTCAGTCCAAGGTACTTAGGACCGTTTGAGATTGTGGAACGTGTTGGTGATGCGGCTTATCGGCTTGCACTATCTGCAGAGCTGAGCGGTCTGCACGACGTGTTTCACATTTCAGTTCTGAGGAAGGCAGTGCAAGAGCCTACTCATATCGTTGCGGTTGGCAAAGTGTCGGTGGATAGTGGGTTGTCGACGAAAGTCAAACCCTTACGCATCGAGGACATCGAGGTAAAGCAGTTGCGGAACAAGTCCATTCGGATGGTAAAGGTCCGGTGGGATAATTGCGGCCGAGAGGAGCTAACTTGGGTGAGAGAGCAAGCGATGCTTGCGGAGTACCCCGAGCTATTCCTCTCAGGTAAATTTTCTTTAAAAACTGTAAATTCCTGCTATTACTGTTTTCGAAATTTCGGGACGAAATTCTTTTAAGGGGGGTGGAGTTGTAACACCCCAAAGATCGTGGTTCAGCGAGGTAGGCGGAATGGTAGTGTTGCGCTCGGGATAAGCTCAAAATTCCAGATCAGGTCAATGCGCACGACCATTGTCCTCTTCGCGCACGACCAGTGATCGTGCGCCAATGATCGTGCGTAACCCGCAAAGATTCGGAGTTCTGTCTCGGCTTATGCGCACGACCATTGTCCTCATCGCGCACGACCGGTGATCGTGCGCCAGCGACCGTGCGTTAATTCAGAAGAATATCGAGTTCTGTCTTGGACAGTGCGCACGACCATTTCCCTCTTCGCGCACGACCACTGACCGTGCGCCTGTGATCGTGCGCCCTGTTTATTCTGTTCCGCGATTTTGAGCGGAGAAGAAGATCGGACCGTCCAAATCTTTTGGAAATTGATCCAACGGCTAGGTTTAGTTGCGGGAGACCATTAGGGCTGATGAGAGGGGGTTAAACCTCATATTCTCTAAGCCATTCTCTCTCCAAACCCTAGAGAAAGGAGGAGGAGCCAAGGAAGAAGAAGGGAGATTCCGCCATTGACGGAGCTCCGGAGCTCCGTTTCACGAGCCGTTTCCAGATCTGGAGAGCGCAGCCCGGTGCGGTCGTTTCCCTCCGTCTATAATCTCGGATCCATGGCGAAAAAGAATGCTCCTAGGGTAACGATTTCTTCTCCCGTTGTTTGGACTTGTCTTTTGTCCTCTCCTTCATTTCTCTATGCTTGCATGAGGAATCCCTTTCACCAAATGGGTGAAGTGTAGGATTTCCTCAAGTTCTTCGGAACTCCGGGTCGATTGTGTCCGTCCCCGGCATATTGCATGTAGAAAATCCGGTAGTCGTGCGGATTTAGGCATTGTGTGTGAAGCCTATTCGTGGCCGTGAGCCCGAATCGGTGATGCTTGATTTGCGACGTTGCATTTAGGTTAAGCCTAGAATGCGTGCCGGAGAATGACTCTGTGATATATGCGATAGTATTGCGGGATTTAAGCGTAGGCATCTTGTGAAGATCCTAACGGAAGCCCCATGCTTTGCGAGTGGTTGAATGCAAACCTTCACCACTAGAATTGTTGAGGAGTGGTCTTGTACCTCCTTTTTGGTTACGTATAAAGCCCTAACGATCCCTCATGCCCTCCGGCCGAAAGGCGGAGTCGGGTCTTGAGTCGTTACAAAGTAAACTTTTAAGGCTTGGGTGTTGTAACTTATGTTTTGTGTAGCACTAGCGAGTGCTAAACCCTTACGGGCCGAGGTGATGTCATACCCTCATCGTGTGTTCAATCGATGACAAGAGCACGGGAATTGGCTGAACTGAACCCGTTTCCAGGCGCGGCGGTAGGGGGATTTATCTCTTGTAAACCCGAACGACCTTGGGAGAGGTTGGGAAGGGCGTCTTGCCTAGACCGACCAAAAGCTCTTTTCTATCTAGAGTTTCCGGACTCATGATGGTTTTGGTGCTCGGGAAGAAGTACCTTTGGTGCATGCCTTGTGAGCATGGAGCGTGCGGTTGTGTGTACCCACGTTTGTGATGAATTGATGTTGTTAGCCTCATGCGGTTGTTTAGGCGGTTGTGGGAACCTTCGGGTGAACCCAACCAACATCATGTGCATACCTAGGTTCCTTTCTTTTGATGCTCAACCTAGAAGATTTATTGTGCTTGAAACCTCACCTTGTGTAGTTGCACTTTCTTTATATTAGTACTTGTGCTAGTATGGCTTGCTTGCAGGGTAGAATCTCCGCCACCCCGGGAAAGGGGTGGGGTCGTTATAATTTGGTCAGCTGTGCTGACCGTTACTTTGTTTGCCGCCGCTTGGTGGAATGTCTTATGCAGGTGCAGGTGAGCCTAGCGGGAAATAGCGGGCGGTGGCCCTTTTTGCTAAGTTGGCCCTTGAAGGCCAGCCTCCCTTTTTAGCTTTTTCATGTATGGCCGGCCTGCGTGCCGATGTATGCTTATGGAGTTTTGTGCATTGGATGAATGTAAGGCCTTAAGGCCGTAACTCTTATTCTGGATACATTCCTATGATAGTGGACAGTTCTTTTTGAATGGTTTATTTAATGCTTCCGTTTACGTTTTGTACTCTCGCTTAGTTGTTACTTTTCTGGTTATCACCTTTTAACTCCTAGCTAGTGTGGTTTGTATGGCGTGGGGTCCCGGCCGGACCTGCTGTTATACTCTTCGTACTGGCAGGGTGTTACAGTCTGCCTTGGTGATTTTCGTGCTTTAAGACTGGTAGTAACTAGTCTAGTTTAGTCGTGTCATTCTCGAGATTTAAGTAGTCGATTTGGGGACGTTGATGTTGGTGGATTAAAACTACCGCCACAGTGCCCTGCACTTAAATTGAATATTTTCATGATTTTACCCGAGTTGGTTTGTTGGTTGTTTTACTGCTGGTGTGCTGGCAGAGGTATCTCCCACCGCAGTGACTGGATATTTTCTAGTTCGGGTGTGTCAGACTATGAGACCACCTTACCCTTGGGCCCCTTGTGTAGTTTGTTCTGTGGGTGTGCTGGCGAAGGTATTCCCCCCACAGTCACCATAATTTTACCGGTGTTGTTACTAAATAATTTATTAATGAAAATTTATAATGACGTTATGCTCTTATTATAGTCGGGCAATTTAGCGCAGTCGATATCCGGTAGCGCAGGCGGCAGCGCAATGCAATAGAGGAAGGCGGCCGACTTGCTTAAAATGAAGGATTCTCATGCAGAGAATATTGCCTAATCCGGGATAGCGCTGACGGTAGCGATAGTGCAGACGCTAGCTACAAGACTATAAAAAGGACCCCTTGGACCCGTCCTCTTAATCCTCACCTACTCCCAAATTCCAGCGCTTCGTGCCACTTCATATAGAGGAAGGTTCAGAGAGATACTCCCACAAATCCATAAAGGCTTAAGGAGACAGGTGGAGAAGATTTCAACATGCGTCATCATCGTGACAAAAGACCGCATCCACTACGATCATACTCTGCGGGTCTTTGTCTACTTCTCTAAGAGATCCATATAGGGAGTTTTTATATTGTTGTTACTTATTTCACATCTTTTCTTGTAATCGTTTAGTGAATTGGCCTCGTGTTGGCGACTAGGTCTGGGTAGGACTTAGGGAAGAAATTCACCTCGTGTTGGCGACTGGGTCTAGGGTGTAGATCTAGGGGGTGCTCGAGGCCATATCGGGGGAAGGATTGACTAGAGTGGCTTGAGGCCGTATCGGGTGAAGGATAGGCTAAAGCCACCGGTTCTTGGGGATACGAGTCAGGATAGAAAACAAAAAGGATTTTATTATTCGCCTACGATTTCTAGCGTCATAGAAATCTAGTTTTGTAATCAATTTTATTAATAGTAATCATGTCTCTCTTTGGGTAATAAAATTGATTTGTTTTTCATTTCTCTAAATTGTCTATTATACTATCTTTCATTATAAAACAATTTAGATCTTTATTCAAAATCACTATTTGATCTCTTATTATTTCAAGTATTCCAAAATATAATATAAGTTTTTAAAACCCTTATTCACCCGCCCTCTAAGGGCGCCTACAGATCCAACAAGTGGTATTAGAGCTGATTATTCCAAATTGGCTTAACAACCGGGAATATATGGCGTCTCATGATCTCGCTTCTATTAGTGGTCTAAATTTTTATGAAGAAGAAAAATTACTAGCACCACCTTTATTTAAATGAACTAATTATAGAGAATGGAAAATTTTAATTGAAAAATTTATTAAAACTTTAGATATCGAAGCATGAAATTTAGCAATAGTAAGACCAGCGGATGAATAAAAAAAAAAGAACGTCACCTAAATTCAAAAGCCAAACACTATTTATTTTGTGTTCTATCAAATGAATTTTTCAAATTAATATATTGTTTTTCTAGTGCATACAAAATATAGAAATTTCTTGAAGAAATGTATGATCTTCCTCTCGCAGGTATGGAACAAACATAGGAGGATAAGGACATACAAACATCCACCATTATTCAAGAAGATCTCTCTCGTAGCAAAATCATGGAAATCATGGAAGTCATGGAAATTGACTTAGACAAAGAGAGCAATTCATCAAGAGAAGATTAAAATTCATCTATAAAGGAGGAAGGCCTAGAAGACGAAAAAGAAACCTTGAGTTCAAATCTTGCCTCTTCCGATAGCACTGTAAGGAAAACTAGTTCCTCTCTTTTCATTACAAATTCGGTTTTCTCATTTCACATGCTTCAGAAAGCTAAACGAAAAATTAAAAAGTTAAAAGAGGCAAACTCAAAATTACGCATGAAAAATAAAATTTAAAATCAAATGCTAAAATTATTGATTTACAAAATTCTTCTCAAGAAACTCTTCTCCTTGTTTTGATTATAACGATATTAATGAAAATACAAGGAACTTATTTTTGTAAAAGAACATAATAAAAAATTGTCTTTAGAAAATTCATCGTTGAAAACTGGTTGTGCTACGTGCCAAAGTTATAAAATTGAAATCAAGGAGATGGATGAAACATTTGAAGAATTTAGAAACAACTATCAAACTCATATTGACTCAATTGTTTCCACTCTAAAAATAACACAATTGCTTATAATAAAGCTAGACACAATCTTAAGATAAAAATGATGAATTATAATCAAAAATCAATTTGCTTATGAAAATTATAAATACAAATTCACAATATCAAGAAATATCTAAAAGCATGTTGAATATGAATATGAATATCTTAACTAAGCCTAATAATGGGAGTAAGAAACACAAAGTATTTGTAAATCAAAATCAAAATCACCATTATTTACAAAATCATGTTACTCCCAACTTAAAATTAAAACTACACAAATTTCTTATGAACGATACTTCCAATTATAAATTTCAAAATAAAGATAATAACAATGGAAAATTGATGCATAAGAATAACATTAAACCAAGGTTTGAATGGAGGCCCAAAATTAAAACTGAAACATTAACTTCACATGAAAGGACCAATTCATCACTATCTACCCACAAACCTACATGTTATATTTGGGTACCTCAAGGAACCACCACACTTGGTCCCCTTTGGATACCTAAATCTCGTATTCATTAGGTATCACCAAATGCATGAAGTAGAAAATTTTCAAAATGAAATATACAAATTTCTACTTCATGATATGCTTTAGTGTCTTTATATTTTTTCTTTTTGTTTTCTTATTTTTAAGCTATCATGTTATGGTCATCATATATATTATTGGAAATATGATCTTATCTCTTAAAACTTAATGAGTTTATAAATCAAATTGATCAAAATTCATAATCATATTTTATTTTGATAAACTATCTATTTTTTTTATATTTATTGCCTATAAATATCTTATATAAATCAATCTCTAAATTTGTTATAAGATATTTATCTAAATTAATAGAATCGTTAACTTCACGTTTTCTCTATCAAAAATTTTGAGGGATGACCATAGTTCATAAATCATTCTTAAACCTATTTTTTGTTGGACATGTGTGTTACATCCCTTTGTTTGAGAATAACAAATCCCATATTATATTTTATCTTGCTTGTCTTGTGTTTATAGTGTGCAGGAAATATAGGTGCAATACTCTACTGGTAGCTAGCAGCTTCAAATCAAATTCTCTGAAGGATAACTACCGCCAGCGCTAGGGATACCGCCTGGCGCCAGCGCTACCGCCAGCGCTAGCGCTACCGCCTAGAGCTAGCTCAAGTTCGTGCACAATGCCACGCCGTGACGATTTCGTAACCGCTTCTACACGATCTCTACCGCAGGTGCTAGGAGATACCGCAGGCGCTATCTCCAAGTTATATAAATTGATGGCTTCTCTCTCATTTTGGATAGAGCTTTCAAAGAGATTACTTAAGCCAAAATTCCAGAGCTGTTACTCTGCCAAAAGTTCATCTCCCACTCAAAGCCAAAGAAGATTTCTGGAGAAGGAAGTCGTCACGCTGCATCCAAAGAATGATCGCTTCAACCTCGCTTATGCTATAATGATCCTTCATCCTCATCTTCAGAAATCTCATAGAGGGAGTTCTTGTTATTTACTTTATTTCTTTATTGTGAATTTTTGTAGTAAAATCGCCTTGTGTTGGCGACTAGGTCCTTGCGCGGCTTAGGGGTAATTTGCCGCGTGAGTTGCCGACTAGGTCTAGGAGATTAGATTTAGGGGGTGCTCGAGGCCATATCCGGGGTTAGGATTGGCTAGAGCAGCTTGAGGCCATATCCGGGGGATAGGCTAAAGCCAACCGGTTTCTGGGGATACAAGTCGGTATAGAAAAGGAAAAGATATTTACATTTGTACGCCTCCGATTTCTAGCGATATTGAAATCAAATTTATGTAAACACTTTTTATATAATACAATCATGTCTCTATTTGTGTTTACTTGATTTCTTTCATTTGGGGTAAATTTTATTATTGCAAATTACATTTTGCTAAATTGTTATTTTGCTCTTATTTATTCCTAAACAAATTTAGTAATTTCCTTAAAATTATAAAAATAATTTTTATTCCCTTAACCATGAATAATGGCGTCTTACGATCTCGCTTTTTCCAAGGGACATGGAATTAGTAGACCTCCACTATTTACTGGGTCAGATTATAATTATTGGAAAAATAGGATGAGATGTTTTCTTATGACCCTAGATATTGAGGTTTGGAATATGGTAGAAGAGGAATACTCTCCTCCTACAGTTGTAGTTGGAGAAGTAACATTAGAAAAACCTAAGGATAAGTGGGATGATAGGGGTAAACTTAAATGCAAAAATAACGCCAAGGCCATGAATGCTTTATATTGTGCGTTAGATAGAAATGAATTTAATAGAATTTCTGCATGTACTACTGCATATGATATTTGGAATCATTTGGAAATTACTCATGAAGGTACATTGCAGGTAAAAGATTCAAAGCTTTTCCAACTGGATTCGGAATATTAAAAGTTCCGGATGGATGAAATTAAAGATGTTGATGCCATGTACACACGCTTCACCAAGATCACCAATGCCTCCAAAGTTCTTGGAAAGACCTTCTCTAACGGCGACTTGGTCTGAAAGATTCTTCGATCCCTTCCTCCAAAATTCAATCTGAAGGTAACGACTATCTCGAAGTCTCACAATCTAAGAACGCTCCAAGTTGAGAGCCTCATTGGCAATCTCAAAAACCATGAGGTAGAACTCAAGATCCAACACGATGAATACAACAAGGAGCCAAAGAAGAAGGCATTGGCACTAAAATCAAAGAAGGAGTGCCAAGAGGATGAGGATGAAGATGAAGAAAGCCTTTTGGTAAAGAACTTCCGAAAGTTCATGAGAAATTCGGAAAGGAGAAACACCTTCCGGAAATATTTCCAAAAGGAAGGAAGATGGAAAGGGTCATCTTCAAAGAAGGAAAAGGAGAGCGATGATGAAGAAGAAAGACCTCCACCAAAATGCTATCATTGAAGGAAGACCGGGCATATTCAGAGCCAGTACCCAAAGTTTATGAAGGAGAAAAAGGAAAAGCGGCACAAAGGGAAGGAAAAGAGGAAGGTGCTAAAAGCTAGAACATGGGATGACTCCTCCTCCTCCAAAGGATCAAGCGGGTCTTCGTCAAGAGAAGATGAGGAAGCAAACCTATGCCTCATGGGACAAGGATACGACAATGACGACACCAGTGTTCATAGCGACACTGAGGTAACTCTTCCCTCTTATGATGAATTGTTTAATGAATTTCTTGAAATTTGCAAAGCTTTTGATAAAAATATGAAAGATAATATTTTATTGAATCGTGAAAATGAATCTCTAATTAAAGAAAATTAAAATCTTTCCAAAAAATTAATTGTTTTAGAAAAGAGAAAGGTTTCTTGCCAAGAGTGTGATCACTCCACTAAAATGGCAAAAGTTTTGAAGAGTCACTTTCTAAACCCCTCTCCCATGCCAAAACTCTTACAAAAGAGAAGGGAGAATTGGAAAGGAAATTGGAAGCCTCTCTTTTGCAAATAAAAAATAATTAAAAAGGTTTTGAAAATAGGTGTGTCATGCTTGTGAAAGAAAATTCCTCACTTAAAGCACAAGTTCATGATCTCACCATGGCCATTAAAAAAATTGGAATGGGCCAAAAATCTCTGGATATGATTTAAAGGAACCAGTGCTATGGTTCAGGAAAATTTGGGCTCAGATATCGAGGTGAGGGCTACCACCTGACGTTAGCCACTAACGTCGGCTCTAGCACCTCATACAAAAATCCAGTATTTTCTGTTACAAAATCTTTTTCTTCGGTAAATCCAATTTCTTCCAGCAAGAAAAAATTCCAGAAAAGGGTCTCAACCCCCTTTATTTTATGTGCAAACTGCTATAAGTTAGGTCACACATCTAGTTCTTGCAGGAAAGTAAAACAAAATACTTTAAATCAAATCTGGGTACCTAAGGCTTCCACTTATTCTATGGGTAGTACCACTTGGGTATCCAGATCTTTACTCTCATCTTCTTTCTAGATGTGCAGGAAGGCTAAGGACAATGAAGACGTGTGGTACTTGGATACTGGATGCTCCAAGCACATGATGGGCAATAAAACAAAGTTTCTTAGCCTAGAAAAGAAGAAAGGAGGGATCGTGATATTTAGCGATAATGAAAAAGGAAGGATCATGGGAATTGGTACAGTTGGTGACGAATCCTTTACAATATCTAATGTTCTTTATGTGAAAGGGCTAAAACACAATCTTATTTCTATTAGTCAATTATGCGATAAAGGATTAGATGTTTATTTGAATCTTCCACTAATCTATGCAAAATATCTAATCATACTACAAAAGATATTTTACTAACTGCACCAAGAATACATAATGTTTATATAGTTTCTTTTAACGATCTTTCTAAATCATCTATTAAATGTTTTATCACTAAAAATGATGAATTAGAACTTTGGCATAGACGACTAGGACATGCTAGTACAAAGCTTAGTATAAAACTTGCCTAAAGTGATTTAATTAGAGGATTGCCTAGGTTAAATGGAACTTTACCTTCACTTTGTTACCATGTCAAAAGGGTAAATTTACTAGATCCTCTTTAAAAAGTAAAAAAATTATATCTACTTGAAGACCCTTGCAATTAATTCATATAGATCTTTTTGGGCCCGTTAGCACCGCAAGTGTTGGTGGTAGATTATATACATATGTTTTAATAGATGATTTTTCAAGATATTGTTGGACATTATTTCTCTCATCCAAATCCGATGCGTTTTGCGAATTTGCAAAAATATGTACTCGTATTCAAAATGAAAGTGATTTAAAAATTAAATGCATTCGCTCGGATCATGGAGGAGAATTTGAAAATGAAAAGTTTACATCTTTTTGTGATATGTTAGGTATTAAACATGAGTTCTCCACACCACGCACACCACAACAAAATGGGGTTGTAGAAAGAAAGAATAGGACACTTCAAGAACTAGCACACACTATGCTATGTGAATATAAATTGTCTAAGTCTTTTTGGGCCGAAGCTGTAAATACATCATGTTATGTTATGAATAGAATCATGCTTCGCCCATCTCTTAATCACACACCTTATGAACTTTATTTTCAAAAGAAGCCTAACGTATCCTACTTCAAAGTTTTTGGTTGTAAATGTTTTATTTTGAATACTAAAGATAGCTTGGGAAAGTTTGATGAAAAATGCGATGAAGGAACTTTTCATGGATACTCTTCAACTAGTAAAGCTTATAGAATTTTTAATAAAAGAACTAGTAAAGTTGAAGAGTCAATTAATGTGAAATTTGACGAGCTTGTTCCTTGTGTAGAATGACTTTTCGCAGGCAAAGAGGATGATCTCTAACCACCTTTGGAGCATGATGACGAGGAACCTTCCAAAGAAGAGGAAGATGAGGCCAAGGAAGATGATTATGTACCTCCAAGCGCCTAGAAATTTACAAAGGATCATCCACAGGAACTAATAATTGGTGAACCATCTATTGGGGTAAGTACTCGCTCTTCTCTTCATGAATCTTACTCAAATATATGTTTTGTTTCCGAAATAAAACCCAAAACCGTTTCTACCGCTTTAAATGATGAAATTTGGTTTTTGGCTATGAAAGAAGAGTTAGAACAATTTGAGCAACACAATGTTTGGAAATTAGTAGAAAGACCATCTAATCACCCGGTTATAGGTGTAAAATGGATTTATAAAAAATAATTTAAATGGTGAGTCTAGAATCATTAGAAATAAGGCACGCTTAGTAGCACAAGGATAGTCTCAAATTGAGGGGATAGATTTTGATGAAACTCTTGCACCCGTTGCTAGATTGGAATCTATGCAAATTTTTCTAGCATTTGCAAGCTTTAAAGGAATAAAATTATTTCAAATGGATGTAAAAAGTGCTTTTCTAAACGGGTTTGTAAAAGAAGAAGTTTATGTTGAACAACCCCCCGATTTTATTAGTGAAAAATTTCCCAATCATGTTTATAAATTAGAAAAGGCGCTTTATGGTTTAAAACAAGTGCCCCGTGCATGGTATGAAAGACTTACATCATTTTTATTAAAGCACTGTTATATTATGGAAAGTGTCGATAATACTCTCTTCATTAAGCACATTAATGATGATTTGATTATTTTGCAAATATATGTTGATGATATAATCTTTGAATCTACTAATGAAGAGTTGTGTAATGAAGTTATTTTAGTGATGAAAAATGAATTTGAAATGAGTCTTGTAAGAGAACTTTCTTATTTTCTTGGTTTTCAAATATCACAAAGAAATGATGGTAATTTTATATGTTAAACTAAATATGTCTTTGATATGCTTAAACGCTTTGGATTTGAAAAGCTTAAACAAGCTTCTACTCTAATGAGTGCATCACTAAAATTAGGAAAAGATGAATCAGGAATTTCAATTGATCAAACTTTATATAGAGGTATGATAGGATCTCTACTCTATTTAAGTGCAACTAGACCCGATATATGTTTGCCGTATGTTTATGTGCTCGATTTCAAACCAATCCAAAAGAATCTCACTTAAAAGCGGTAAAACAAATTTTTAGATATCTAATTGGGTCATCTAAATTAGGATTATGGTACCCGCATAATAATTCATTTACACTTCACGGCTATTCCGATTCGGACTACGCCGATTGCTCACTTGATAGAAAAAGCACTAGCGGTACTTGCCATTTTCTAGGACCTTCATTAGTTCAATGGTCTAGTAGGAAGCAAAATTCGGTTGCACTCTCCACCACGGAGGCCGAATACATTGCACTAGGGAGTTGTTGTGCTCAAGCACTTTGGATGAACCAAACTCTAGAGGACTTTGGTTTTCATCTAAAACATATTAAATTAAAATGTGATAACTAAAGTGCCATTGATCTTACAAATAATCTGATACCCCATTCTAGATCCAAACATATAGATGTACGTCATCATTTCATAAGGGATCACATTAAAAAGGAAAATGTTAGAATAAGTTTCATTGGCACGGACTCTCAACTTGTTGATATATTCACTAAATCTCTTCCCGATGCAAGGTTTCAAATGTTAAGGTTGGAATTAGGAGTCTTAGACATCTTAGGATGAGTTATTTGAAAAATGCTAAAGTTTTATGCAATTTGAGCAATCAAGACATCTCCATAAATTACAAAATTTCTGCATAAGACTACTGTAAGGACTCTTAATCAAGATCAAAAAGTGTAAATTTAAAATTCTCAAAAAATCACTTACTGTTTTCCGTGCTAGCACTAGTACCGGCGCTAGCGTGGGTGTTCATTTTTTCAGTTTTTTAAAATTTCTAAAAATCTATAAAAATATGTTAGTTCATATGTACTACTTAGTTTTTGTGTTTATAACTTTTGTTATTTTTGTTTTATTTATATTATGAAAAATCAACTACAAAACTTCAAAATTCAAAAATACAAAAATATGTTTTTGTGGTTTTCTGTTTTTCTTTCATTAAAAATTTTCAAAAAAAAAATTTGTATGATCTTTATTGCTAATAACAAGCATGTATGTATTCTATTATTTTGAATTATCTACAATGTTAAAACTTGTTTATTCATATTACTATGAACATTGTTTTGTTTATTATGCTTTGATATATCTAATTAAGTGCTTCAATTGTATTGAAAAATATGTGTAGATCCGAGCATAGCATGCCTCTAAGTATGAGTAAATATTTTGTGATTGATAATGATACATTTCACTCACTTATTTTGGTAATCAACATGTATGTTTAAATCTAAAAGATGCTTGCTTCTGTATTGTAATTGTACAATGAATTAAAACTTGCGTAAGTTTATTATCTACACTACATTTGAATTGCACTTAAAAATTAAGAAAAGTGGTTGAGTTTAAAAATTTTGCTGCGTTTGCAAAACAAGTGTATTCGGAGAATGTTATCTCACAAAAGTGAACAAAAAATATAGACAAATATAACTCCACCAAGTACTACTTGGAAAGAATAGTAAAGTGTCTTGTGCAAACCTTGGTTATTACACCACTTTGTTAAAAAATTTATGCCTTGAAGTTTGTGAAAGTTAATGTGCTTGTGTTTTATTGTGCACTTTAATCTACATATGTCTTGTATTTTGTGATATAAATCATTTGTTAACATTGCTCGAAATACACTTATGTGCACTTCATTATCTTTCATAACACTTCTTCTCATGAGTATTGGATTATAATGCTTTATCTATACAACTCTTTATATAAGAAATGCACTAGATAACCTAGCATGATCTCTACAATGTTTGGTATCTCATAAACTTGAAATTAAGTAACATTGTAGTATAATCTCTTTTTGATATGTTCATTTCATGCTTGGTATCTTTATGAAAAACTTGGTGATTTCAAAAAGGTCAAAACATCTTTACATTGTGAACTTAAACTCATATTTATACTTATGCTTTTCATGCTTACAAAAGGATGTTTCTAATAATCTTCCGCTTGCTTTCAACTCTTATCTTTTTATTTGAAATCTCTTATATATACTATGCTTAAATTCGTTATCATTTCATATATTACAAAAGCTCGATCATGATTTATAATTCCTAAGGAATGCTTCTTTACTTCCCTTACCCTACCTTCTTTTGATAATACCAAAAGGGGGAGATTAGTTGAAGAAATCTAGAGGAGAAATCTAGAAGATTAAGGGGAGACTAATTCATGTAATCTATCATTTAGGGGGAGTAAAACATAAATTGCATTTATGTAGGGGGAGCATTAAGATAGGGGGAGTATGCACATCTCATGCCTATCAAATACTATAGTTGCACTTTAATCTCGCTTATCATATTCTATAAACACCTTTGTTGATTTCTTGCTAAGAGGATTTGTTATTATCAAAAGGGAGAGATTGTTGGACATGTGTGTGACATCCCTTTGTTTGAGAATAACAAATCCCATATTGTATTTGACTTACTTGTCGTGTGTTTATAGTGTGCAGGAACTATAGGTGCAATACTCCACCGGTAGCTAGCAGCTTCAAATCAAATTATCTGAAGGATAGCTACCGCCTGGCGCTAGCGCTACCGCCAGCACCACCGCTACCGCCTGGCGCTAGCTCAAGTTCGTGCACAATGCCACGTCGCAACGGTTTCGTAACCGCTTCTACACCATCGCTACCACAGGCGCTAGGAGCTACCGCTGGCGCTATCTCCAAGTTCAATAAATTGATGGCTTCTCTCTCGTTTTGGATAGAGCTTCCAAAGAGATTACTTGTGCCAAAATCCCAGAGCTGTCACTCTGCCGAAAGTTCATCTCCCACTCAAAGCCAAAGAAGATTTCTGGAGAAGGAAGCCGTCACGCTGCATCCAAAGAACGATCGCTTCAACCTCGCTTATGCTACATCGATCCTTCATCCTTATCTTCAGAAATCTCATAGAGGGAGTTCTTGTTATTTACTTTATTTCTTTATTGTGAATTTTAGTAGTAAAATTGCCTTGTGTTGGCGACTAGGTACTTGCGCGGCTTAGGGGGTAATTCACCACGTGTGTTGGTGACTAGGTCTAGGAGATTAGATCTAGGGGGTGCTCGAGGCCATATCCGGGGTTAGGATTGGCTAGAGCGGCTTGAGGCCATATCCGGTGAAGGATTGGCTAAAGCCAGCCAGTTTGTGGGGATACAAGTCAGTTTAGAAAAGGAAAAGATATTTTCATTTGTACGCCTCCTATTTCTAGCGATATTGAAATCAAATTTTTGTAAACACTTTTTATATAATACAATCATGTCTCTATTTGTGTTTAGTTGATTTCTTTCATTTGGGGTAAATTTTATTATTGCAAATTACATTTTGCTAAATTGTTATTTTGTTCTCATTTATTCCTAAACAAATTTAGTAATTTCCTTAAAATTATAAAAAGAATTTTTATTCCCTTATTCACCCCCTCTAAGGGCGCCTATCGATCCAATATTTTTATGCATGAACATCATTTCACATTAAAATCATTTTGTTGAAACCAAGACTTGGTCTCTTGTGGAGCTCGGACCCTCAAAGATGAGGGCAGTTAGCCCATACTGATTCCTCGAAAGGAGCGGACTGGAGACTCGGAACTAGACACAGATCTTTGGTCGTAGCGAGGAGGTCCCACCACACACCCAGAAGATCTTTGAGCGTTTCCCCTCCCAAGACAAAGCTGAGACTGGGCACCTTGGAGAGCCTGAGAGGTAAGCCAAGATTACCTAGGGAGGAAGAAGCTCAGAATACTGAGATTGGAATCCGTTCCAAAGATGCCCTTCAAGGTCTATTTATAGTTTTTCCCGTTTGGTCTGCTAATACCAGGATTCCTCTTTACTCTTTTGTTATACGCGGCCCAAAATGGTCTGCCAATAGCCAGACTCCGCTGTTTGGTGAGGCCAACTGCAAAACACCAGGGGCTTCTAGGTAAAAACACCCCGGGACCCTTACTGGGCGAGCCACCCATAAGCGCCCCCTCTCGCAAGCTGTGAAGCCTGGCTCACTCGCCTCCCTGCGACCGACCAATGTGGGTCCAGGCCAGCTCGCCTTCCCACGAGCGGCGGACGAGAGCCCGACTTGCCCGCTCCCTGTGATCAGCCGGCGAGAGCCAAGCTCACCCGCTTTCCTGCGAGCCTTCTTTGGTACTCGGGCTCGCCCTCCTTCTTTCTCCTCTCGCCTGTTGACTCCTTAGTATCCGCTCACCCCCTAGAGAATATCGGGGTTGTACACAATCCCCGCTCTTCGTGAGGCTACCTTCGGATCACGAAGAAATGTTCAACCCCTGGTGTTCGTCGGACCCTCGATGACGTGGTGGGAATATTTTGGTGGGACCCATGCCTACAGCTATAAATATCATCGATCGTGGTTGAAGAGTACCCCTATTTTCCTTTCACCTTCTCTCGTTGCTTCGTACTGTAGCTGTCAGGAAATGCCTATTTCGGAGGATACCCGAGCTCTCCTCAACGCGGCGCGAGCTAGCGAGCACGCAGACTTTGCCCAACCTTCCCCTTGGGCCTCGAAGCCGGCACCTCCTAAAATGTTGAAGGCGAAGTCGATCCAACGACAATCGAGGGGGGAAGGGTCTTCGGCCCCAAACCTGTCAGTCGACCTCCTGCTCGCGGATCAGGTACTTGGGTTGATAAACTGACCCTCCTCGCTTTACTGCTAATGCTTCTTTCTCTCAGAGCTCACGCCTGCTAGAGAACCTGACGGGTGAGGCCCGGGAGGACGCTCGCCTCACAACCCCTTGGGGAGGTGGTGCGGATATAATGGATCTGGACGCCACCCCACCCCACTCAAAATCGCCTCAACCAGTAAGCATTCTCTTGCGATTCCTCGACGAACCCCCAATACTGTCCTGATGACATTGTCTTTTCGCAGAGTCTCCTCTCACGACTCTTGGGAGGCGAGCCACACCACCGCTCTCGCAGCCTCCTCTAATATTAAATATATCCATCTCGGGCTTTACCCCCCTTGTCCAAACGAATGCGGGAAACTCGCTCCTGGGCGCCGTCCATTGCGAGGGCATCACACCCCCCTCGGTCTTAGGTAAATCAGTGACTCTGCCCCACGGAAATCCCTTCCAGGGCTGGCCCAGCTCTTATCGCCCGCAGCCCGGTAAAGTGACTCCTATCTCGCCTGATTGGCCTAAACTGACCAACAATCGACCTCTCCCTTCTCATTGTTAACCTCTTTCTTTCGGAGATCGTCCAGAGAGTTCCAACGACTTTGACTTTGGGGAGGAAGAGTTATCCCCCCTTCCTTTTACAGAGGAGATGGATGATTTTCTTGGCGACCCACGGGACCCTGAGACTATGAAGAGGCGAACCTCAGAACTATTCCAGAAACATGGGCGAATGCTGCAAGACTTATACATCTAGGTGAAGAAGTACAGGGAGGGGGCCGAGGAGCAAATTGCCTCGCTTGGTGATGAATGTGCGCGTGTTGGGAAAATGATTTCTCTTAACCCCTAGAAATGAATTCTAAGAATGAAAAAAAAACAAGGCTAAGTAAATATGCGTCGAATAGTATTCGACGTTTCCTTCAGGTTGAGTCGAAGTAACTCTAGGAAGATTTCGACGTAAGTCTAGTCGACGCCACTCTGATTTCTAGTCGACGCATCTAATGAAGTCGACGCACCTCAGTCGACGCACCTTCCTTATTTTTCTCTCGATGTCCAAAAAGGATGCTCTCGACGCTTGCGTCGAATAGTAATCGACGCACGTCGATTTCCATGACAGAATTTAAATATACGCCAGATCTCTTTCCTTCTTTCAATAGATCTGATTTATATGGAATAAGTGTCAATATTTTATAGCCGTTCTGAATCATTCTTTCCTTATATCTGATTCTTGGCTAATTTGATTTAACTTATTTGGATATTATTTGAAATCTGAATTGGTTCTTTCCTTCTACAGAAATAAATATTATGGAAACATTTTCATCTTTCTATTTTTCTGACTGCTAATTAATTATCCTCCTATAGCATTATTTTGAATACACAGAGCTATAAATAAAGAGGAGGTCGGCAGAAAATGACAGTTGAGTGATCCACCACATACATTTTGAAATAGAGGAAAAGCTCCCAAGAGAAAAGAGAGAAATTGAGAAAAAGCTCTGTAGCAACATTCAACCACTTCTTCTTCTTCTGCTTCTGAAATCACACTGCTGCAAAATCTGATAGCTCTCACAAAGAGAGAAAGTCTGCAAATCTTCTTCTCTCTACAGAAGAAAGATTCAATTCACTTCTTGTGCTTCCAATCTTCTTGCTAGGAAGAAGATTCATTCTTGTCCTTATATCTTTCCTGCTTTCTTTCTTACATCTAACATTGTAAAAGAGTTTTTAGAATCTCTCTTCAAAAAATTCAGTGTACTGGTTCTAAGAGTCTCCTTGTCAAAAGACTCAGTTGGTTCTAAGAGTCTCCTTGTCAAAAGACTCAGGGTGGTTCTAAGAGTCTCCTTATCAAAAGACTCAGTACAAGATAGTGAATTCCTACCAAGGGGGGTAGAAGAGTGGACTACCCAAAGTTTGGGGAACCACTATATTTTCTTGTGTTGTGCTGTGATTTATTTTCTTGCATTTACTTTATTTTCTTGCTTAATTCTTGTTGGTGTGTGGGAAGCTCTAATCTGTGATTATACACATATATATATATTAACTTTGCACAAAATATTTTTAATCTCTATTCACCCCCCCCCCCCCTCTAGAGAATTCTAGTGAGGTTAACTGTGCACTTTCAATTGGTATCAGAGGGAGGTTGATCTAAAAAGGATAACTCCTTGATCAAAAAGATCTTACCTCTCATATATATATATATATTTTTCAAAACTATTTTATCATATGGCACAAATCAAAGATTATGCTTCCACCAGACCTCCAATGTGCAATCTTGAAAAGTTTGCAGTTTGGAAAACAAGAATTAGAATTTATATGAATTCCATTGATGCTGACTTGTTTGATATTACTATGACAGGTCCCCCAAAGCCTTATAGAAAGGATGCAAATGGCAATGTCACACAAACACTTGTTCCAAGATCTGAGTGGACAGAAGATGAAAAGAAGGCAAGAACATATGATCTAAAGGCCATGAACATACTTGTCTCAACTCTCTCAGATGACATTTTTCAAAAGGTTGTTGACTGTGAATCATCCAAAGAAATTTGGGATGCTCTCACAAAGATGGTGGAAGGAAGTGCTGATGAAAAGAAAGATAAAAAGGCTCTATTGATCTCTCAATATGAGAACTTCCAAAAGAAGGCTGAAGAAAGCATCTCTGAAATGTATGACAGATTCAGTCTGATCATCAATCAACTAAGAGACTTGGATAGAGAAATCTCTCTCACTGAGATTAATGACAAATTGCTAATGAGTCTCCCTAGTTCATGGGACTCAAGAATATGGGCAATAAGAGACACAAGAGGACAAAAAGAGATCTCAACAGATGCTCTCTTAGGAAAACTCAGATCCTATGAGCAGTTGCTGAAAACTAGAGAGGAGAAGGAAAGAAGAGAAAACACTCCAATTTCCTCAAAAAGCAGGAACATTGCTCTAAAGGCAACAGAAGAAGGAACCCCTGTCACTGAAGAAGAATTATTCAGTTTCTTGGCCAGAAGATTTTAGAAATGGGTCAAGACAGATGGATCAAAAAGGAGGGAGTCAAAACCAAGGTATGACAAAACCCCCACTAAAGAAATTATTTGCTATTTTTGCAGGAAACCTGGACACATTGCCCCATAATGTCCAGAGAATGCTGAAACAGAAAAGGATCTGAAAAAGAAAGATCTGAAGAAAAAGGGGAAGAAGAAAGAAAGAGGCTTCATTGCAGAAGTCTGGAGTGAAACAAACTCTGAGGATAGTTCATCCTCTAAGAGTGACAATGAAGAATCTAGGCAAGAAGACCTATGCTTGATGGCCTTTGAAGACTCAAAGAATGATGATAAATCATGGAGTGAAACAGGATCAGAAGAAAGCATATCTTCTGATGATGAAAAAGAAAAGAACCTCATTCTCATTGAGGAATCTGAGGATGAGGATGAGGTAAGCTTGTTTGATGAAATAGATTTTCAAAGTGATAATTTTAGAAATGATTTTATGGGAATGTACCTAGATCAACTAAAAACAAAACAAGAAATTAATGATCTAAAAGAACAAATCAATGTAGCTAAAAACCAGAGAAACACAGAAATTAAATCCTCTAAAGATTATGAATCAATAGCTAGCAGAATAGAAAAGGAAATAGAAAGGGCTAGAATAGAAAATCAGTTCCTTAAGGATAAAGTAACCCAGGCAAAAGCCTTTGAAGAATCAATAAAAATGAGAAGCCAAACTCTTAAGGAAATCACTGAAAAACAAACAATAAGACACAACCATCTTGGGCTAGGGGCTGATCCCTCAATCAGCCTAATTCCATCCAACAAACCTGCTTGGATGAGCCCTGTAAAATTCACTAAACCTGTCAAAATGACAAACCAAGAAAAAGACCCAAAAGATAAGGAAGAAAACTCCTTCAAAGAAATAAAGGAATTTGATGAAACATCTTATTATTCAGCTGATGACTCACAAACTTCATCTGAAGAAACAATCAAACCAAGAAAAACAAGACATAAAGGAGTAAAAACAGAGAAAGGCAAAATGAAAATTTATGAAGATACAGTTGCGTCGACTTCATATCGACGCATGCACGATAGTGCGTCGACTTCTACTCAACGCAATCTCTCAGATGCTTCGACCTCTTCTAGATGGATGAACAAAAGCACGTCGACTTCCAATCGACGCAACTTTTTCTATGCATCGAAATCAGATCGACACCATCTGGAGAAAGCCCGAATACAAATCAACGTGACTATCAACATGCGTCGAATGGATATCGACGCACAAAAATTCAGAACAATTTAAACATCTTTCCTCCAAAAGTCTTTCATCCTAACCCTTATTCAGGACCCATTCATCCTAATCATGAATTCTATCCAAATCAAACCCTCTATTCTAACCAACACTCTTATCCTCATCAACACTTCTATCCTACTCTAAACTCAAATTCTCATAATAATAGGATAATCAAATGCTATATATGTAACAAAACTGGCCACCTTGCCAAACAATGTTGGCATAATCAATCAAACTAACTATAAAAATTAGTCCTAGGCCGTCTTAGAAAAGCTTTAGGACTAGGAAGAGACAACAAGAAATAAGAACATAGAGTGGTTTAAAAAAATCAAAAGTCACGTCAACTTCTACTCGACGCTCCGTAGATGACTCAGATCAACAGGTGTAATCGACGCATGCGTCGACTACTATCGACGCATACGTCGATAGGAAACCCTATCATACCAAATCAGACCATATCGACGTTCACGTCGAATTCCACTCGCCGTAACGTCGACTTCATAAAAACGAGCGGCAATACTAAAATATTCTCAGTCACATCCACTGAAGTACCGAATAAGCCTCGAATTGAGTCCCGTTTCGACGCTTCACCTAACTTAAATAAACTCTTCAGTTAGAAAACCTTCGCGATTCTGCATCTATCATCCTTCTTGCTCCTCTGTCCAGCTGATTCTTTTTCCCTCTCTCACCGATCTTCAATGGCTCCCAAGATAAATTCTGGGTTCGATATCGACCTCGAATCCTTCCAAGCAGCAGCAGAGAACTATAAGAACATCATAGCTCTCTTCACTGCAGCAGGACTGGACAACCTCATCTCCACTAGGTGCAAGCTTCTGGAAACTGAGCTCATAGAGCTCATAACTCATGTTCAGATTTCTGAACAAGGAGAAATCCAAGGAACACTATATGAGACACCAGTCTCAATCTCAGCAGAACACATTAGGGCCACCTTTGATCTCCCATCAGGTATATCCTAATGTCATCTTTGTTCAACTAAAATAGGGAAAGGAAATCTCATAAGTCTTCATCATTTCCTATTAGGTGATGAATCTATAGACCTCACACCTGATGAAATCAAGCATCTGCTAACCACCATGAAGTTCTCAAGGGATAAACCAATCCATCTAAAGAAAATAGACTTTTCTGAGGAGTATAGAATACTAGCAGATATAGTAGGAAAGATACTACTATGTAAGATATCTGCTCATGATGCAGTGCCCAAGCAGCAACTGAACATCATGGGAGCTCTGGTGTTAAAGAAGAAAATAGACTGGGCCAGCTGTTTGCTCAAGTTGATAGGCTCTAGATATTCCCACAAAGAAAATGCCTACATGAGAATGATGAGTCAAGTACTGTTCCACTCCTTCCCTGACCTATGTAGGTCAAAAGGAATTCCCATCCCTCCAGGAAAAAGGATGTCCATAGCCCTATTTTCTAAATGGGCCAGGCAAATCCCTAAGCCTGGTTCCATCCCTGAAAGGACTCCATCTCCTCCTATCTCTCCTGCTCATCCTCCTCCTCCTCCTCCTTCTCAAACAGTCACATCTTCTGTCCCAGCATCATCCTCACCAATACCTCCTCAATCACCTGCTCAACCTTCTTCTATTCCTCCACCTCCTCCATCAAATATACCTCCTCAAGATGATAGAATCCCCTCTCCACATCCATTATCCCCTCCTCCTCCTCTATTACCTCTTCCTCCACCATCACCTCCTCATCAACTCTCACACCATGAACCATCTGAATCCACTGAGGCTCTCATCACCCAGTGCATACAATCCACAACTCAAAGATTCCAAGCAATGCTAGATGAGCATTGCTCCCAGATTCATTCCTCCATCCTTCACATGCACACCCAAATAGATGGGGTCAGTGCCTCTGTGCAAGATCAGAAGTCACCTCTCTATTCCTCTAGAGTGACTAGGTCTTTCTTAACCTCCTTGGCCAAGAAGGTCAAGAAGGGGGAGAATCTAGATGAAGATCAGCCCTCCAATCCTAAATCTCCTTCTCACAAATCCCTTCTACCTCAAAAACTGGCAGTCTAGCACTGCTCAAAACCCTTGGGAATGAGATAGTACCTGAGCTCCATATTGATGAACAAATAATAGAGGTACTCAGCATAGCAAGAGAGGTTGCAGACCAAGTGGCACTACTGCAAGGGGAAGCAAGCAGAGCTGAAAAAGAAGATGGGGCAGATGATGAGAAAGTTAAAGAAACTAAACCTCAGGGTGAGCTGGAAATTGTGGTAGCTGAAGTAGGAGCTAAGGAGCTGGATACCATTATGAATACAGCTGAAAATGAAAAAGAGCAGCCAGATGCTGTGTTACCTGAAGCTGAAACTCAGGGGGAGCTAGATGAAACTCAAAGGGACTCAACTGCTGTGACTCAGGGGGAGATGAGGGTGCTATCTGCTGTTGAGAAAGAGCAACCTACCAAAGTCTTCAAAAGAAAAAGAAAGACTCCTCCTACCCCTCCTGAGTGTTAATTTGGTTTCTAAACACATTAATGAAAATTTTTATGTTCAAAACATTGATTGGTCAATATATATATATTCTCTTCTGAGTTGGTGTATATACAACTTTCTTTCCTTCTTTCCTTTTTGGTTACTCAATATAATTCTTATCTTTACAAATGCTGTGCTGGGTTAATTATATGCTAGTACAATTTCCCTCTAAATAGGGTTAAGACAAATAGGGGGAGATTGTTGGGAAAATGATTTCTCTTAACCACTAGAAATGAATTCTAAGAATGAAAAAAAACAAGGCTAAGTAAATATGAGTCGAATAGTATTCGACGTTTCCTTCAGGTTGAGTCGAAGTAACTCTAGGAAGATTTCGACGTAAGTCTAGTCGACGCCACTCTGATTTCTAGTCGATGCATCTAATAAAGTCGACGCACCTCAGTCGACGCACCTTCCTTATTTTTCTCTCGACGTCCAGAAAGGATGCTCTCGACGCTTGCGTCGAATAGTAATCGACGCACATCGATTTCCATGACAGAATTTAAATATGCGCCAGATCACTTTCCTTCTTTCAATAGATCTGATTTATATGGAATAAGTGTCAATATTTTATAGCCGTTCTGAATCATTCTTTCTTTATATCTGATTCTTGGCTAATTTGATTTAACTTATTTGGATATTATTTGAAATCTGAATTGGTTCTTTCCTTCTACAGAAATAAATATTATGGAAACATTTTCATCTTTCTATTTTTCTGACTGCTAATTAATTATCCTCCTATGGCATTATTTTGAATACACAGAGCTATAAATAAAGAGGAGGTCGGCAGAAAATGACAGTTGAGTGATCCACCACATACATTTTGAAATAGAGGAAAAGCTCCCAAGAGAAAAGAGAGAAATTGAGAAAAAGCTCTGCAGCAACATTCAACCACTTCTTCTTCTTCTTCTGCTTCTGAAATCACACTGCTGCAAAATCTGATAGCTCTCACAAAGAGAGAAAGTCTGCAAATCTTCTTCTCTCTATAGAAGAAAGATTCAATTCACTTCTTGTGCTTCCAATCTTCTTGCTAGGAAGAAGATTCATTCTTGTCCTTATATCTTTCCTGCTTTCTTTCTTACATCTAACATTGTAAAAGAGTTTTTAGAATCTCTCTTCAAAAAATTCAGTGTACTGGTTCTAAGAGTCTCCTTGTCAAAAGACTCAGTTGGTTCTAAGAGTCTCCTTGTCAAAAGACTCAGGGTGGTTCTAAGAGTCTCCTTATCAAAAGACTCAGTACAAGATAGTGAATTCCTACCAAGGGGGTAGAAGAGTGGACTACCCAAAGTTTGGGGAACCACAATATTTTCTTGTGTTGTGCTGTGATTTATTTTCTTGCATTTACTTTATTTTCTTGCTTAATTCTTGTTGGTGTGTGGGAAGCTCTAATCTGTGATTATACACATATATATATATTAACTTTGCACAAAATATTTTTAATCTCTATTCACCCCCCCCCCCTCTAGAGAATTCTAGTGAGGTTAACTGTGCACTTTCAGCGCGGCTTCAAGCCAAGCTGCTGCAGGATACTCGCGAGAAGGCCACCTCTCCGGGGGTGATCCAACGTGAGGTCTGCGCTGCCCGTGCGTATCATTATCCTGCGGGCCGCCTAGCTCGGAGGTGCGAGGTGGAGGTCGATGGAGGTGGATTAAATATTGACATTGCTCACGCTCGCGTACCCTTTCGATCGGGCACCATTTTGTAACTTTTAAATACTATGAACAATGGTAGCGACTCAAGCTCCTCTTGTCTGCTCCCTCGGGCTTTCTCTATCTGAATTTTTTCTAATATCGCTAGTCTCGCATATAAGCACTTGTTTTTTCATTTTACTGCTCTGTCGCGCGACCCACAAGGGCCCATTCTACTTGCTCGCTGTATTGCTTTATATTACTTGAGACGCGACCCACGAGGGCTCGCTCGACTTACTCGCTCTATTGCTTTATATTACTATGAGACGTGTGTCGATGTTTTTAGATTGTTGCGAGCGGTCCGGAAGAGGGTGGACCACATATCGAGGTACATCATGGCGCGCTTTGGCTAACCTCACCCCCCCCCCCCCCCCCCCCCCCCCCCGACGCTTTGACTCCTTCCCATCGCCATTGTTTTTCTATAAATAGGGCCAACATTTATAGCCAACTACCGTATTGATTTTCTTCTTCCCTCTGCCTTCCTGGCTTCTCGCTCTCGCATGCTTTTTTTCTTCATGCTTGCCTTTCTCTTCATAGAACACACAGATGGGCGGTGACAGTGTCGATGCTGAAGGTCGGGCCAAATGCGCCTGGACCTTCTACGATCACATCTTCCTCAATTGCTCGCTTACGGAGGGCGAGTACCACACAATCATAGTGAACTACATTCTGCCAGGGTTTTCCCCCGACATCCCACAAAGGAGGATGCGATCAACTTCCTCCTCTCGGATGAGCTTGCCATCCCGGCGCCTCATTTTGAGGGGGCTTGCGACTGCCCTTCTAGCCTGAGATCAGCCAGGTACTCGCTTGTCCTACTACTTTCCCTTTTCGCTACTTGCTAAAAACTCCCATCTGACTGCTCGCTGTGAACCCGCTAGATGTTCAAGTACTACGGTGTGATCCCGGATCAGATGACCCCCAACGGTATCGCCATGATGATTTCTTTCGCATGCTACCTGCGGTAGGAGCGGATAGAGTTCAACATGTCCATTTTCTGCAAATTGTTCTCCTTCAGGGCGAACAAGGATGGGACCGCTTTTCTCGCGAGCAACCACACCAAGGTCCACGAGATGGTCAACAAAAGCCATTATTGGCCACAGAAGTTTGTCATTGTGAAGGGGCCTTTCGGCAACATCCCCTTCTCTCCCATTTAGCGCACTGAAATAACATACCGCCCCTCCGGTGCTCTGCATCCATGAGGCCGAGCTTTTCAAGTACATGTCGACTAACTTCGAGGTCTCCTACCTCCGAAGGAATGTCGACTCGCATCCTCCCGTGCCGCCAGGAGCAGGTTTTACTCACCCACTCTTTTTAACCTTCGTTTTTTTTGCTTTCCCTTCTAGTCTTGAACTGCTACTTACTCGCAGGAGAGCGAGACATTCCGCTCCACCCCCTTTTGTGAAAGTTGGGTCTATCTCGCCCAGCCTTTTGCTCGCCACTTCCACCACCGAGGCGTGCTGAGCGCCTGCCTCCACCTCGGCTCCTCCTCCCAAGAAGCGGCCCGTGCCTGCGAGCCGTGGATCGCAATCTCTGCCTCTGCCCTCCAAGAAGACGAAGACCCTTCCCCCGACCAAGAGGAAGGAGGTTTTTGATATAGAAAATTTCATTTTTGTTAAAGCGAAGGGTTAAAGATTTCTTACAAAACTATATCCGATAAATGCAAGTGCACCTTATCGTCTATAGTATAGGATATTTAGAAATACCAAGGTCGTATTCCACGGGGCACGTTGATTACTTCTACTTCGAGGAAAATCACTATTATCTTATCTAACGATTTTTGAGGTTTTGATTACTTAGATAAAAAAGACAAGTTGCAAGCTAAATGAAATGGATTAAACGATGGTAAAAGAGATTAGTGCTCAATCAAAAGTCACCTTAGAGTAAGAATAATCAAGTGAAAGGAAAATAAATCTAATTCCATTTAATTTTAACTACTTTACCATGGAGGTTCCTAAAGCTCGGACATGCCTCTCTCGAGGTTAATGCCCAACTAAGTTTAGGAAAAATCACCCGGACTCTCGTCCTATAATTGATTACCTAAAACTTGCTTTACGCTGTGAACCCCGCTATTGGTTTTGACTCCAATCCGAGAGATTTATGTCATCCTCTCTCGAGGGGTGCATGCAACCCTCTTTACCCTGGAGTGATTGATTCATACTTTGAGCCTCTTGGCTAACTAAGTATGAAAACTTAAGCGAAAAACATACATCGATAATATGGGCTCACTAGTTAAAATTCAAGGGTAATTCAAGTGTTTTATAAAACGAAAAAAGAGAGCTTTAAGAAATCATAACTTGATTATCTCATCCTCGGATCAATTCGATCGAGCACTAATGAGAATTAGTTAATCATGGTGGAGGGGAAAGAGAAAGAAAAATAAAATTGCATGAAGGAAAATTACTAAGTAGAAAGAGAGGTGAAGAAAACTATGCCAACTTTTATTGAAATGAAAAACTATTACAACTCTTTAAGCAAGATTGCAAGCTAGAAATTTAGGGATTACAGCTTAATAAACTAGTGCATGGAAGAAATCTAGTACATTGCATGAGAAGAAAAAGAGAACATGAAAGTTTAAAAAGACATGAACAAGAAAAACTCACTATCAGCTCTAGCAGCACCTCCCCCTCTTTAATTTTTTGAACCCTTGACTCAAGGAGAGCCTCTGAATTTATAGAAAAAAAATTTCAAGTTACACTCCCTCGGTCACGGTCGTGTCCGAGGGCGTGACATCACTGTTCATAATGGATCCGACAGCGGCGTGGGTTCTGCGGGACGGTGCAGCGAAAAGTGACATGTCATGCCCGTGACATTTGGGTCACGGGCATGACCTTGGACGGCTTCATTTAATGCGGTGTGAGTCTTGCTTGCAGCGCGGCGGTGTGCATAGATCATGCGGGAAAGTCACGACCATGACATATGGGTCACGAGCGCGATTCATGTTGACTTCTCGACGACTGCTCCACGTCTCGACGACAGCTCACTGGGAAGATTCTATGATTACACGCCCTTGGTCACGGGCGTGACCGAGGGCGTGACTCGATGTGAACTAGCTTAATTGGCGCGACATCAACTCTGGAATGATCTTCAGGTTACACGCCCGTGGTTACGGGCGTGACCGAGGGCGTGACTTGTAAAATTTCTCCAATTTGTCCCAAAATTCTGCAAAAGTTGAAATTAAGCTATGTTAGAATTAAAATTTCAAAAGAACTACTTATAACCTAAAATTGACATGAAAAAGAAAAAATATATTACAAATTTACAAAATTTTCTATTAAAAAGTCATAAAAATACTACTTATCAAATACCCCCATACTTGAGGTTTTGCTATTCCAGAGCAAAAGTGTGAGACATAACCTACCTGAATGTTCCGACTTTTCTAACACATTCTTTAGTGTGAGATCAGTGACAACCTGAATGGAATGTGCTTGAAAATAAGGCCTCAACCTCCGTGCAGAAATCACGAGCATCAAGGCTAACTTCTCTAGGATCGGGTACCAAACTTCTGCATCCTTCAAAACTTTACTTATATAATAGACTGGGTATTGCGTCTTCTTTTCTTCCCTTACCAGTATAGAGCTGAGAGCATCAGAACTGACTCCCAGATATAAGAAAAGATCTTCTCCCTCTCTCAGACTTTGGAGCAAAGGGGTGGACGTTAGCTGCTTTTTGAGCAGATCAAATGCATCATCACACTCCTTCGTCCATTCAAACTTAACTCCCCCATGGAGAGTTTTGAAAAAGGGAGCACTCTTATCTCCAGACCGGGAGATGAAACGGCTTAGGTCTGCTATCCTCCCACTCAGCTGCTGAACTTTCTTAGGGGTCTTGGGAGGTGATATCTCCAGGATAGCCTTTACTTTGTCTGGATTGGGTTCTAAACCTTTCGGAGTGAGGAGATGGCCGAGAAAGTTTCCTTTACTGGCCCCAAAAACACATTTTGATGGATTCAATCTCATATTAAAAGCTCGGAGTGTTGCAAAAGTTTCACTTAAGTGGATGAGGTGATCCAAAAAATGCTTGCTTTTTATAAGAAGGTCATCGACGTAAACTTCTAAATTTCTCCCTTTTGGGTTCTAAAGACGGTGTCCATCATCTTCTGATAAGTGGCACCAGCGATCTTTAGCCCAAAAGGCATTACGAGGTAGCAAAAGAACCCATCATTCGTGATGAATGAGGTATGAGGGATATCGGGCTTATGCATTCTTATTTGATGATACCCAGAAAATGCATCTAAAAAACTCATACACGAATACCCGACCGCGAAATCCACTAAAGAATCTATCCGAGGCAAGGGATAACAATCTTTAGGGCAAGCTTTATTGAGTCTGGTAAAATCTACACATATACGCCATTTCCCACCAGACTTCTTTACCATTACAACATTTGATGCCCACTCTGGGTATTGAATTTCTTTAACAAAGTTGGCTTTAAGAAGCTTTTCCACCTCCTACCAGATGGGTTGAGCTAAGTTCATTACAACTGCCCTTTAATTTTGCTTTACCGGAGAAAAAGCTGGGTCGATGTTGAGGTGGTGGAAAGCGACATCTGGATCGACTCCTGGCATATCATCCGCTGACCTAGCAAAAATATCCAGATTTTGCAGCAGGCAAGAGATGAGTTGACTCTATTCATCTTCAGGTAATTCACCATTGATGGAAAGCTTTTTGCTTTCATCTTCATCACTGACTGGCACAACTTGAGTCACTTGGGCAGGTTCTAAGCAAACTTCATCTTTTGCTTCTTCTTCCTCGACCTCTTCTTCAAGTTTGGCTGGATTTGGGACTGGAGGTGCTGAAGAGGCCTCAGCTACCTGAGGAGGAAAACATTTAGTCATATCGACTGACTTGACATAACATTCCCGGGATTTCCTTGGATCACTCCTGATCTGGTATTGTTTGACATTCAAAGCAAACTTTACCGCATGGTTGTAAGTGAAACTATCGCTTGATACTCATTCAAGATGGGCCTCCCGAAGATTGCGTTGTAGCTACTCGGAGCTTCAACGACTATAAATTTCACCAATTTCACGATGCCTGCCATTGTCACAGAGAGGGTGACAACTCCCTCCACCTCTTTCTTCTTCCCTGAGAAGACATAGAGCGGCCCTTCAGTAGAGAGAAGAGTATTCCCAGTCTTCAGGGCCTAAAAGCATGGCTTGAAGAGGAGGTTCACTTAACTCCCTGTATCGATCAATATATTTTCCACCGTATAATTCTCGATTACCGCCTTTATAACGACTGCGCCGTCTAAAGGATTGGCAGTAGTGTAACACCCCAAAAATCGTGGTTCAGCGAAGTAGGCGGAGTGGTAGTGCTGCACTTGAAGCAGGCTAAATCTTCCCTTTCTGCTCTTAGCGCACGACCATTTCCCTCTTCGCGCACGACCAGTGATCGTGCGCCAGCGATCGTGCATTAATTCAGAAGAGAATCGAGTTCTGTCTCGGACAGTGCGCACGACCATTTCCCTCTTCGCGCACGACCAGTGATCGTGCGCCAGCGATCGTGCGCCCTGTTTATTCTGTTCCGCGATATTGAGCGGAGAAGAAGATCGGACCGTCCAAATCTTTTGGAAATTGATCCAACGGCTAGGTTTAGTTGCGGGAGACCTTTAGGGCTGATGAGAGGGGGTTAAACCCTCATATTCTCTAAGCCATTCTCTCTCCAAACCCTAGAGAAAGAAGGAGGAGCCAAGGAAGAAGAAGGTAGATCCCGCCATTGACGGAGCTCCGGAGCTCCGTTTCGCGAGCCGTTTCCAGATTTGGAGAGTGCAGCCCGGTGCGGTCGTTTCTCTCCGTGTAGAATCTCGGATCTATGGCGAAAAAGAACGCGACTAGGGTAACGATTCTTCCTCCCGAACTTTGGACTTGTATTTGTCCTTTCATTCCTCTTTCTATGCTTGCATGAGGAATCCCTTTCACCAAATGGGTGAAGTGTAGGATTTCCTCAAGTTCTTTGGAACTCCGGGTAGATTGTGTCCGTCCCCGGCATTATTGCATGTAGAAAATCCGGTAGTCGTGCGGATTTAGGCATTTTGTGTGAAGCCTATTCGTGGCCGTGAGCCCGAATCGGTGATGCTTGATTTGCGACGTTGCATTTAGGTTAGGCCTAGAATGCGTGCCGGAGAATGACTCCGTGAAATCATCTATAGTAATGCGGGAAATAAGTATAGGCGTCTTGTGAAGATGCTAACGAAAGCCCCATGCTTTGAGTTTGGTTGAAGGCAAACCTTCACCACGAAATTGATGCGGAGCGTATTGCACCTCCCTTGTTGAGTATTCGTGAAACCTAGACCCTTGTGAAGGGGTTAGGTGCGTAGCGTATAATTAGTGTATCACTTGAAAGTGCTAAACCCTTACGGGCCGAGGCAAAGCCGTACCCGCATCGTGCGATAGATCGCGACGATTAGAGCACGGGCAAAGCTAAACTGAACCCGTTTCCATGCAGATCGGTAAGAGGTCCCTTCCTCAGGAAAGCCGTGTGATCATGGGAGAGGTCGTGGAAGGTGTCATACCTAGACCGACCAAAAGCTCTTGTTTCCACCCAAGGTTGTGGCCCTTACGGTGGAGTGTTTTGTGAAATGGATGTTATGATTAGCCTCTTGCGATTGCTTAGGCGGTTGTGGGGAACCTTCGGGTGAACCCAACCAACATCATGTGCATACCTAGGTTCCCCTCTCTTTTGATGCTCAACCTAGAAGATTGATTGTGCTTGAAACCTCTCCTTGTGTAGTTTGCACTTTCTTTATATTTAGTACATGTGCTAGTATGGCTTGCTTGCAGGGTAGAAGCTCCGCCGCCCCGGAAAAGGGGTGGGGTCGTTATAATTTGGTCAGCTGTGCTGACCGTTACTTTGTTTGCCACCGCTTGGTGGAATGTTCTTATGCAGGTGCAGGTGAGCCTAGCGGGAAATAGCGGGCGATGGCCCTTTGCAATGTTGGCCCTCGAAGGCCAGCCCTTTTCCTGTTATTCATGTATGGCCGGCCTGCGTGCCGATGTATGCTTTTGAAGTTTTGTGCATTGGATGAATGTAAGGCCTTAAGGCCGTAACTCTTATTCTGGATACATTCCTATGATAGTGGACAGTTCTATTTGAATGGTTTAATTAATGCTTCCGCTTACGTTTTGTACTCTCGTTTAGTTGTTACTTTTCTGGTTATCACCTTTTAACTCCTAGCTAGTGTGGTTTGTATGGCGTGGGGTCCCGGCCGGACCTGCTGTTATACTCTTCGTACTGGCAGGGTGTTACAATTTGGTATCGGACTTAAGGCGTCGATCCGTAGTTTAGCGAATTCGGGACGAATTCCGTTTAAGGGGTGGTGCGCACGGGTTGTGCATTCACCTAAAACGATAAAAACTAATAAGAATGTCCACTTAGGAATGAAAAGAAAACATACTTGTTTGCGGAACCTGAGCGTTCCATGATTGATGTTTGATATGTTTTGGGTCACTAAATTGTGCTTTGCATGATTATAGGTGACTAGAAGTGCTGCGGGGCAGTCTCGACCCCGTAACACCGCTGAAAGTAGTGGGTCGGCTGAAGTGCCAGCGACCACTCCTTCTGCTGAAATGATCAAATTAGTCACAGAAGCGGTCTTCGCGATGATCAACGCTCAACCCCAAAGGCTGGTCCAGCCTGCTACTCCTACTCCGGATGTGGCCCCTGAGGCTGTTGCTGCAGTGGAACCTGCGGAGGAACCAAGGGTGGAGGCCCCTGTGCCTGTAGCTGCAGTAGAACCTGCGGTAGTGCCGAGGGTCGAACCTCAAGTTGCGCAAGTAGTTGCGGGGCGAGCGCGTGACCAGCAATTAAAACATTTCCTGAGCTTTAATCCTCCTACCTTCTCGGGATCTGAGTCCCCAACGGAGGCAGAAGACTGGTTGTCAAGAGTTAGAAGAACTCTGAGGGCGACAACGACGGACGAAGCCATGATGGTCACCTTAGCCACCTTCCTTCTTGATGGAGAGGCTGTGCTGTGGTGGGAAGAGCAGGAGCTGCATAAGTTCTGCGGTAGAGATATTACTGAAATCACAATGACCGAGTTTTCAAAGTCATTCCTCCAAAGGTTTATCCCCTCTGCCCAGCGCATTGCGTTGCAAAACCAGTTCTTGAGGTTGACACAAGGTGATCGCTCCGTTGACGATTACTTGCATGAGTTTACCAGACTGAGTCGCTATGCGGGGTCCTTGGTGGAGGATGAGGAGACAAAGACAAATAAGTTCTATGAAGGGCTTCGGGACGAGTTGAGGCTGCTCCTTGCAGGCCCTATGACGTTCGGCTTCCAAGTGATGGTGCAAACTGCCAGATCTTTGGAGTTGGACATGAAGAGGGTACAAGCAAGGGGTGTTGTAAAGAAACCTGAGTTTCATGCGCCGGCCTCTCAGTCCAAGTCGGATTTCAGAAGGAACAAAAGGAAGTTCAAACAGGCGGAACCAGCTCCTTCAAATGTTTCGGGAGCCACGACCGCGCGGACTCCTATTACGTGTTTCACCTGCGGGAAGGTGGGGCACAAAGCTGCGGTGTGTCGAAGTGGTCCCCCGAAGGCTGGTATTCGAGCGGTGGATTATGCTCGTGCTGCCGAAAAGGGTAAAGCTGCGGAGTCTTCGGCTTCCCAGCACATTCCGACTCAGCCGAGAGTCTATTCGCTTGGCCAACAAGAAGCTATACGACAAACTGATGTCGTCACAGGTACGAATTAGAAGTTAGCTTTTTCAGCTATATATATAATTCATACTGTGGTACGACTATATGCTTTATTTGTGTGCAATTAGGTTTCGTCCTAATTTTCAACTATCCGGCGAGAGCTCTATTTGATACGGGTGCATCGCACTCTTTTCTGTCCGAGGACTTCGTTGTGCGAATCGGAGTGCCGTCTACCTTCGTAGAGGATAGATTGGAAGTAGTGCTACCCAATGGATCTCAAATGAGTGCGGATAGGAAGAGCCGTGTGAAGGTGCGGATCGGAAGTCAGGATTTCGACTTGGAAGCATCGTTATTACCGTTAGCTGAATTTGATGTGATCTTCGGCATGGACTGGCTCTCGGAGCAGCGGGCATGCATAGATTGCAATACAAAGGAGATCACTCTGGGAAGGGACACCGAAGGAGAAACCATGTTCGCCGGTATGCGAGGAGCGAGCAAGACGCTGATGTCTGCTCTCCAGGTGGTTAAGGCGGTGAGAAAAGGCGCCGAGTTGTTCTTCACCTTGTTGGAGACTTCAGAGCCAATGCCCAGGTTACGTGATGTCCCAGTTGTAGCGGAGTACGCCGACGTGTTTCCTAACGAACTCCCTAGGGCTCCGCCTCAGCGGGAGATCGATTTCTGTATCGAGTTGGTGCCAGGTGCCAAACCTGTGGCCCGCTCACCGTACCGGATAGCGCCAAAGGAATTGGCAGAGCTGAAGGTTCAATTGCAAGAGCTGCTAGAGCAAGGCTACGTACGTCCAAGTTCATCGCCTTGGAGTGCACCGGTCCTCTTTGTGAAAAAGAAGGACGGGAGCTTGCGTCTATGTATCGATTATCGAGAGCTAAACAAGTTGACCGAGAAGAACCGATATCCGATTCTAAGAATCGATGATCTATTCGACCAACTGGTGGGGTCGACGGTTTACTCCAAGCTGGACCTAAGGTCCGACTATTACCAACTGCGGATAAGGGAATGTGACATTCCAAAAACAGCGTTCAGTACCCGCTTTGGGCACTATGAGTTCACGGTGATGCCGTTCGGTCTGTCCAATGCACCGTCGGTATTCATGGACTTAATGAACAGGACGTTCCGTGAGTATTTGGATCAATTTGTGATCGTCTTTATCGACGATATTTTGGTATACTCTCAATCGGAAGAGGAGCATGTAAGGCATCTGCACGCCGTTCTGAGCACCTTGAGGAGGAGTCAGCTCTATGCCAAGTTCTCCAAGTGCGAGTTTTGGCTACCGTCAGTAGCATTCCTTGGTCACGTCGTTAGTGGAGATGGAATTGCGGTAGATCCGTCGAAGATAGAAGCGATCCGAGCGTGGCCTTTGTTGAAAAACGTAGCGGAAGTCCGAAGTTTCTTAGGACTTGCCGGCTATTATAGGCGCTTTGTGGAAAACTTCTCGAGAATCGCACTTCCTCTCACAAAACTGACTAGGAAGGATCATAAGTTCGTTTGGTCGCCCGAGTGCGCACGAGCTTTTGAAGAACTGAAGAGCCGTCTGACCACGGCGCCCATTCTATGCTCGCCACAAGGTACGGAAGGCTACGAAATTTATAGCGACGCCTCAGGAAGTGGTTTGGGTTGTGTCCTAGTGCAGTTCGGGAAGGTAATTGCCTACGGCTCCCGGCAACTGAAGGTTCATGAGAGGAATTACCCGGTCCATGATTTGGAGCTAGCGGCCGTGGTATTTGCTCTTAAGCTTTGGAGGCATTATTTATATGGCGTGAAGATCGATATCTTTACCGACCACAAGAGCCTCAAGTACTTGCTGGATCAAAGGGAGTTGAATATGCGTCAAAGGAGGTGGATGGAGTTCCTTGGGGACTACACCTTCGACATCAATTATACTCCCGGTAAGGGAAACGTAGTAGCGGACGCGCTGAGTCGTCGGGCTCCCGCTCAAGCAAATTGGATTTTGATGCACGATGAGCGTCTAATCCGCGAGCTGGAAGAAATGGAGATCATTTGCATTGATAGGAGAACGTCTACTTCAGCATGCTTGAACTGGACGGAGGTTCAATACGACCTTGCCGACCGAGTTCGACAAGCGTTGGAGCTGGACGAGAGCATGTAACGCTTTAAGGCGGAAACCGTTGAGGGGTTAAACGCTGATTTCTCCTTCGAAGACGACCTTATGTGGAAACAGGAAAGGTTGTGCATCCCAAACGTTGGCACTCTACGGGCGGAGTTGATGTACGAGGCTCATCATACCAAGTACTCAATCCACCCGGGGAGCACTAAAATGTTTATGGATATGAAGAAGCTTTTCTGGTGGCCGGGTATGAAGAAAGACATTGCCCTTTACGTGGCCAAGTGTCATACTTGCGCGTTGGTGAAAGCGGAATGTCAACGTCCCGGTGGGTTTCTGAAGTCCCTGCCGATTCCGGAATGGAAGTTTGATGATATTTCGATGGATTTCGTGCACGGATTGCCGAGATCGCAGCATGGAAACGACGCCATTTGGGTGATCGTGGACCGTTTGACGAAGGTATCACACTTCATTCCGAACAGGAAGGATGATTCTGTAGAGAAGCTAGCAAAGCTCTATGTTGATAGTATTGTGAGGCTGCACGGTGTCCCCCGTAGTATCGTCAGCGATCGTGACGGGCGTTTCACATCGAAAGATTGGAGGCTTATCCATGAACTGTTGGGCACGAAATTGAAGTTCAGCACGGCCTTCCACCCGCAAACGGATGGACAGACCGAGAGAACCAACAGGACTATGGAGGATATGCTCCGAATGTGCACTCTAGATTTTGGAAAGAGGTGGGAAGATCATCTCTACATGATCGAGTTCGCCTACAATAATAGCTATCAAGCCAGTATAAAGATGGCTCCCTTCGAAGCCCTCTATGGTAAGAAGTGTCGTACGCCGTTGTCTTGGGCGGAAATGGGCGATACTAAGCTATTGAAGCGAAAGGATGTTGAAGTAGCAACTTCGACGATCCGGGCTATACGTGAAAGGCTATTGGTTGCCCAGGATAGGCAAGCAAAGTATTTCAATGCCAAGCATAGGAACCTAGAGTTTGCCGTCGGTGACCGGGTTTACTTGAAGATCAAACCGTGCAAAGGGGTATCAAGGATCCGACGCTTGAAAAAGCTCAGTCCAAGGTACTTAGGACCGTTTGAGATCGTGGAGCGTGTTGGTGATGCGGCTTATCGGCTTGCACTATCTGCAGAGCTGAGCGGTCTGCACGACGTGTTTCACATTTCAGTGTTGAGGAAGGCAGTGCAAGAGCCTACTCATATCATTGCGGTCGGCAAAGTTCCGGTTGATAGTGGGTTGTCGACGAAGGTCAAGCCCTTACGCATCGAAGATACCGAAGTAAAGCAGCTGCGGAACAAGTCCATTCGGATGGTAAAAGTCCGGTGGGATAATTGCGGCCGAGAGGAGCTCTCTTGGGAGAGAGAGCAAGCGATGCTTGCGGAGTACCCCGAGCTATTTCTCTCAGGTAATTTATAGCTGAATTTCTTGCTATTTCTGTTTTATAAATTTCAGGACGAAATTCTTTTAAGGGGGGTGGAGTTGTAACACCCCAAAAATCGTGGTTCAGCGAAGTAGGCGGAGTGGTAGTGCTGCACTTGAAGCAGGCTAAATCTTCCCTTTCTGCTCTTAGCGCACGACCATTTCCCTCTTCGCGCACGACCAGTGATCGTGCGCCAGCGATCGTGCGTTAATTCAGAAGAGAATCGAGTTCTGTCTCGGACAGTGCGCACGACCATTTCCCTCTTCTCGCACGACCAGTGATCGTGCGCCAGCGATCGTGCGCCCTGTTTATTTTGTTCCGCGATTTTGAGCGGAGAAGAAGATCGGACCGTCCAAATCTTTTGGAAATTGATCCAACGGCTAGGTTTAGTTGCGGGAGACCTTTAGGGCTGATGAGAGGGGGTTAAACCCTCATATTCTCTAAGCCATTCTCTCTCCAAACCCTAGAGAAAGAAGGAGGAGCCAAGGAAGAAGAAGGTAGATCCCGCCATTGACGGAGCTCCGGAGCTCCGTTTCGCGAGCCGTTTCCAGATTTGGAGAGTGCAGCCCGGTGCGGTCGTTTCTCTCCGTGTAGAATCTCGGATCTATGGCGAAAAAGAACGCGACTAGGGTAACGATTCTTCCTCCCGAACTTTGGACTTGTATTTGTCCTTTCATTCCTCTTTCTATGATTGCATGAGGAATCCCTTTCACCAAATGGGTGAAGTGTAGGATTTCCTCAAGTTCTTCGGAACTCCGGGTAGATTGTGTCCGTCCCCGGCATTATTGCATGTAGAAAATCCGGTAGTCGTGCGGATTTAGGCATTTTGTGTGAAGCCTATTCGTGGCCGTGAGCCCGAATCGGTGATGCTTGATTTGCGACGTTGCATTTAGGTTAGGCCTAGAATGCGTGCCGGAGAATGACTCCGTGAAATCATCTATAGTAATGCGGGAAATAAGTATAGGCGTCTTGTGAAGATGCTAACGAAAGCCCCATGCTTTGAGTTTGGTTGAAGGCAAACCTTCACCACGAAATTGATGCGGAGCGTATTGCACCTCCCTTGTTGAGTATTCGTGAAACCTAGACCCTTGTGAAGGGGTTAGGTGCGTAGCGTATAATTAGTGTAGCACTTGAAAGTGCTAAACCCTTACGGGCCGAGGCGAAGCCGTACCCGCGTCGTGCGATAGATCGCGACGATTAGAGCACGGGCAAAGCTAAACCAAACCCGTTTCCATGCAGATCGGTAAGAGGTCCCTTCCTCAGGAAAGCCGTGTGATCATGGGAGAGGTCGTGGAAGGTGTCATACCTAGACCGACCAAAAGCTCTTGTTTCCACCCAAGGTTGTGGCCCTTACGGTGGAGTGTTTTGTGAAATGGATGTTATGATTAGCCTCTTGCGATTGCTTAGGCGGTTGTGGGGAACCTTCGGGTGAACCCAACCAACATCATGTGCATACCTAGGTTCCCCTCTCTTTTGATGCTCAACCTAGAAGATTGATTGTGCTTGAAACCTCTCCTTGTGTAGTTTGCACTTTCTTTATATTTAGTACTTGTGCTAGTATGGCTTGCTTGCAGGGTAGAAGCTCCGCCGCCCCGGAAAAGGGGTGGGGTCGTTATAATTTGGTCAGTTGTGCTGACCGTTACTTTGTTTGCCACCGCTTGGTGGAATGTTCTTATGCAGGTGCAGGTGATCCTAGCGGGAAATAGCAGGCGATGGCCCTTTGCAATGTTGGCCCTCGAAGGCCAGCCCTTTTCCTGTTATTCTTGTATGGCCGGCCTGCGTGCCGATGTATGCTTTTGAAGTTTTGTGCATTGGATGAATGTAAGGCCTTAAGGCCGTAACTCTTATTCTGGATACATTCCTATGATAGTGGACAGTTCTATTTGAATGGTTTAATTAATGCTTCCGCTTACGTTTTGTACTCTCGTTTAGTTGTTACTTTTCTGGTTATCACCTTTTAACTCCTAGCTAGTGTGGTTTGTATGGCGTGGGGTCCCGGCCGGACCTGCTGTTATACTCTTCGTACTGGCAGGGTGTTACAAGTACGAGGAAGGTCTTCTTGACCAAAAGTGACCGTTCCCTGGATGGGAGCAGAGGAGGTAGTAGCAACCTCGGACCTGAAAACTCTGGCCATGCTGGCCATCTTTGAAGAATCCAAGCCCGCTCCCCCATGGATGCAAAAAAGATTGTCCAAGTCTTCTTCATCGTTTGCATCCACGCACTCACTGGGATAACCGACATTGCCGAGATGGCCTATATCGCCAACTTCCTCGCATTCCCAATGAACCTTAACCACCTCCTTACTCTTCGAAGTGGAGGCTTTAGAAGGATCAACCTTTTGCAGCAGTTCTTGCAACTTCCCTTCCTTCACAAGCTTTTCAATCAATATTCTGAGGGCTCTACAATTTTTTGTCAGGTGACCCTTTTCCCTATAGTGCTCACATAAAAGAGAAGGATTTCGGTACTTGGGATCAGATTTCATAGGTGCGGGCCCTTATATAGAAAGGTTGCTTCTGGAGGATCTGGACTACTTCACTTATTGGGATGTTGAGCTCAGTGAATGACTCTTGAGAATCATTAAAAGAATACTGAGGGAGCAAGAGAGGAGGCTGAATAAAATGAATCTATTGAGCCTGCGCTTGTCGAGGAGCTGGAATGGCCGGAGTAGGTAATAAGGTCACTTGCGGTTGGAACTGTTGATGCCCTTGATAAGGGTGATGATGACGGAAATTCCTTCCTCTTTGGGCTTGAGGTTGGAATTCTTGACGCGGTGGCTTTGACGACGGAGGGCTGGAGGAAAACCTGCAGAGCCTTTCTATATGGCTTTACTCATTAGGTTGGATATATATATACAGGGTTGTTAATCTCTCCTCTATGTGGAGGTTTGCAATGCTAATCAGCTCTTGATAAGAGAAGGGCTCCTTGGTTGTGACCTCAAACTTGAGAGGCCCCTCTTGCAAGCCATTGATCAAAGCCACCATGTAAAGAGAGGGATCTACATCCCTTATCCCCAAAATCTCTCTATAAACGATCAATGAAGTCAGCCGTAGTTTTGCCTTCATTTTGCTTAATCTTGAAGAGGGTCGCAGGACCACTCTTCCTTTTATTAGAGGTTGCAAACCTCAGAAGAAGTTCGTGCCTCAGGGTGGCGAAGCTCGAGATGGACTGGGAAGGCAACTTATAGAACCATTCCGTGGCTTGCCCATCAAATGAAGTGATCAGCAGTTTACACTTCACCGCATCGGAGAGGGTCCTCAGGGCAAAAATGGACTCGAAAGCCTGTAAACATAGGTAAATGAGGCTCTCAGAAGCCATTGGGAATGGGTTCCAAACGAAATCCGCAGTAAAGGGGGAAGGCTCCTCTGTTTCGACAATGACATAAGGAGCTGGAAAGGCAGCAGTAAGGGTGGAGGATGAGCATAATCCTCCTGAAAGTCTAGGGCCCGAACTGGAGGTCCCTGAGCTGTTTCTCTAAAAAAATCCTTATGGGCGGCGAAATCTTCAGCTTGAGGTCGCATAGCCGCTACTGGCAGGGAGGTCGCACGGTCAAGGGGCTGACCGCCAGCCAAGTGGTTAGGAGTAGCAATCTGACCTGGCTGAGGAAGAAGCCTCTGGGAGATCGCGGTCAGGGTTTGGCTCAAAATTTCAAACTACCTGGTAGACTCTTGCTGAACCTGAGCGGTCTCCTGTCAAGCTAGGGCGGCCTCTCAGAGGGCTTGCTTGACGCGAAGCTCAAAGCATTGCTCCAGGTCTCCTAAGGAAACTGGATTGCTTGAGGGGCGTCCGATATGATATCGGTGAGAATGATGCCTGCGGTTTGACATTTTAAATATCCGCTGACTTCACATAAACACTCCGAATCTGAAAGACGAGTGTTCTTCCTCCCCATTTCATCTGAGGTCACCTCGCATCATCCAATCACTTCAAGGGAGAGATCTAGCCGTACTATCATCACCGAGGAATGAGTATAAAGCTTTTGTGGCGTCCGGATCGTTAGACAGATAAGACGGGTATATTGGAGGGAGGTGACAACGCCTCTGGAACCTGGACGCAGTTGTGGACATAGCTAGAATGCTGATTCACAACCCGGTGATTCCTACCGTGAATCCTGACAAGCCTCTGGATTTGGTTGTATTTCTAGCTTTTCCTCCTTTCCTCCTTGTAATTGTAGTTAGTTATCTTTATGTTGATGATGTTACACTGTATATTTGTTGAACTTCTTGTCATATATTATGAAATGTTTTCATGCTTTATGAGTTCTTGAGGTGTGCTTTTGTGGTGATTGTGGTGTGTGTTGGGAATATTACCTTCAACGTTCCCTTGATTTGAAGAGGCATCACACTCAATACTAAGTACATGTTGTATTTGATAAACCCATTTTGTATCACGCTAAAGCAGGGTTAGGTTATTCTAACAAGTGGAATATGTTCAGAGGTTTAATGCCAAAACCGCTGAGACGACCTCTCAGACTCAGCTGAACCGCTGAGACAAGGCCAGGTGCCGCTGAGAAGGAGTCTAGGTCTGTTGAGCTGCAGATAGAGGAAAACCGGTGAGACGACTGTCTGTCTTAGCGGAGCCACTGAGATGGAGACAGAAGCTGTCGCTGAGTCTGAAGGCTGTCTCAGCCCAACCGCTGAGACAGATTCAAATATGAATAAAGCACTAGTGGGATCTACTTTTGGCACAAATGGCTGAAAAGCAAGATATATTATTGGCAGATGCCCATGCTGTGTCATGGGCTTCTAATAACTGTTGAAAGTCAGAAGGAAGTATAAAAGTAGATGTTAGGTCTAGTAGAACACTACTATTTTATCAGGGAAAAGCGTTATTGTGTGCTGCAAGTTCTATCGCCTTCAAGCTTCCTGAAGGGCAATCTCTTAAGCAAAAGCTGAACTCTGCTGGGAGAAAAGATAGTTCTTCCTGAATCATTCAAGAAGAATAAGTAGATCTTCGACTTTGCTAAAGTAGAAGATCAAGGAGAAACAAGACATGTAGTTGCTGCTTCACAGTTCTGTTTCAAGAAAGCATAAGACAAGATCTGAAGGTTAACTTTATATAGTCTTCTGTTGTATCTTTAACACTTTAATCTGTAAGGCCTTTGTGCCTGAGCTGTAGGGCTGGTTAGCCTGAGGGTAGAGTTGTACTACCAGCTTGAGTGTAGGATCTTTGTGAAGATCTAAGGTAGGACTTCTTGATAGCTTTGAGGTAGGAAATTAGGAGATTTCTGAGTTGTAGGAGTTGGAGGACTCTGAGTTTTTAGGGCTGTTAAGCCTGAGGTAAGGTTTGGAGAATACCTGAGAGATTCGGAAGAATTTGAGTTGTAAGATCTTGAAGCTGAGTTAGAGGAGTTGGCCTTGTCTAACTCATTGTTAAAAGGGTGAAGGGGGAAAGAGGACTACTCAAGACACCCTGTCTTGAGGAACCTCTATATATGCTTATGTGCTTTCTATGTGTGTGCTTATAACTCTTACATTCACTGAAAATAGCTAGGATTAATAGGAAAGAAAAGCAATAGACCTATTCACCCCCCCCCCCCCACACCTCTAGGTGATCTAGACTACTACCTATAAACTATCAAGTGGTATCAGAGGTAGGTGAGTCAAAAAGGACTTAACTGTCTGACTAGATCCTATAAAGGAGTAGTCATATCTGAATTAAATGGCTGCCACTGGATTGCAGAAGGAGATGGGGTCTATGAAGTTGCCCATATGCAACAAAGAGAACTTTGGCATATCGAAGCAAAGGGTAAGGCTGTTCATGGAAGCCTCAGACCCTAGGATCTACATTATTGTGAAGCAGGGTCCTTTTACTTTTCAAACAGACTCCGCCATAGATCCAACTAGGAGAGTGGCCAAGCCTTTTTCTGACTTGACAAAGGATGAACTTCCACTATTCATAATGGATAAGAGAGCCCAGAACATTATTGTGAATGCAATTGATGATTCCACCTTCCAGAACTTGGTGCACTGTACAACAGCCAAGGAGATGTGGGATGCACTTGTGGTGTATATGGAAGGGACCGCTGAAGTGAGGGATGATAGGAAATCTCTCCCAATCAGGAATATGAAGCTTTCAGGAAGCTCAGCTAGGAAAGCATATCTATCTGTTATGAAAGGTTCTTCAGGATAGTTAATGAACTGAGGACCTATGAAAGGGTATTCAGTGACTATGAGCTAAATGACAAGTTCCTAAGATCTCTAACTAAAGTCTGGGACGCAAAGATATGTGTCATCAGGGAAGTGGATAAGCTGGGTGAAACTCCTACCCATACATTGTTTGGGAAGCTGCTCTCTTATGAGATGCAGCTGTTTGTAAGGAAGGAGGAGGATACATCCACCAGGCCTCATGCAAGGGAGAAAATTGTGGCTCTCAAAGCTGACAGCCCCAAAAGGAGCAAAGCTAGATTGTTGTCTCCTCCAAGGAAAGTTGCTGATTCTGAAAATTATGAGACCTGCACTTCTGACAGCACTTCATCCGATGAGGAGTTTGTTGTCTTCTCTAGGCACATCAAGAAGCTGATGCGGAGGAAGCACTGGAAGTTCAAACATTCCAACTCCTCACATCCCAGGAAGGAACACAACAGATATGAAAGGCAACACTCCAAGGGTGGCAGGTATGACCTTAATATGCTAAACATATTTCATTTAATGTTATATGCTACTGCTGCAGCAAGATTGGACATGTCATTTATGACTGTCCAGTCAAGAGAAAGGAGAAAGGTGACAAGAAATGCCATCACCAAAAGGAAAGGAAAGGTGAAAAATCCTTCCTAGCAAAGAAGGGAAAGAGATGGAGTGAATCTGAGTCCTCAACCACAGATTCAGATGAAGAGGAGAAAGCCTACATTGGGCTGTTTGCTGCAGAAGTGGATGAAGACTTTCCTGCTGCCAGGATTGAAATCAGGGCCCCTCTGTCACATTCAGACAATGATATAGAGGAGGATGAAGACATCCAAGAAGACCATGGGCTGATGGCTCTAACAGAAGATGAGGACAGTCAAAAAAATTTAGACAATGAGTAGGATAGTTCAAGTGCCAGTCTTAAATAAATATGGTACTTGGACAGTGGGTGCTCAAGGCACATGACAGGTACCAGAAGTCTTCTACAGGACTACACAGCTGTGAAGAATGGACCTAAAGTTACTTTTGGTGGATCTGAAAAAGGAGTCACCAAAGGATATGGTACAATCTCCAATGACATAATCTCAATCACAAGGGTAGCTTATGTTGAAGGGTTGCAACACAACCTTGTAAGCATAAGTCAAATATGTGACCTAGTCTAGGTCATTGAATTCCACAATGACAAGTGCTTGATAAAAAAGTCAAATGACTTGGAGACCATTCTCTCAGGCACTAAGAGTGGTAATGTATATTCTTTAGATTTTATTTACTATAATTCCCTATCTCCTGTGTGTCTTGTAGCTAATGAAAGTGTGTCTCTTTGCATTCAATGGCACAAGAGACAAAGAGACATGCCCACATTAATTATATGACAATGCATAGACTATTTTCTAACAACCTTGTTAGGAATAGTCCAAATCTAAAATATATTAAAAGTGGTCCATGTCATGCTTGCCAAATGGGTAAGCAAACTAGGGACACTTTCAAAAGTGTTGGCTCCAAAGACACTGGAAGATGTCGATATCTATTGCACATGGACTTGTTTGGTCCTTTGCCAATTCAGAGCCTAGGTGGGAAGTTGTATACCTTGGTGATTGTTAATGATCACTCTAAGTATACATGGGTATTCTTCCTAAAGAAAAAATCTGATACCTAAAATGTCATTATAAATCATGTCAAGGCCATTTAGAATGATCTACAATGTACTGTGGTCAGGACTAGGACTGACCATGGCACAGAATTTCAATCTGAAGCTATGAGAAGGTTTTGTCTAGAATTTGGTATCACCCAAGAGTTTTACTCCCCAAGGACTCCACAGCAAAATGGTGTGGCTGAGAGGAGTAATAGGATCTTGATAGAAGCTGGGAGAACATTGCTTAGTGACTCCTGACTCCCAGATTTTTTCTAGGCTGAGGCAGTCAATACTGCTTGTTATGTTCTCAATAGAGCTTCCATCAATAAGGTCCTTGGAATTACCTCATATGAGATTCTGAAAGGCAAACAACCAACAATATCATACTTTAGAATCTTTGGTTGTAAATGCTACATTTTAAACAATGGAAAATCTAAATTGGCTAAGTTTGCAGAAAAATGCAATGCAGGGGTTTTTGTAGGCTATACCTCACTTAGTAGAGCTTATAGAGTATACAACAAGAAAACTCATGTTGTAGAAGAGTCTATGCATGTAGTGTTTGATGAGACTAACCTACTTTATAAGGGCTGGTCTAGTTCTTCTGTTTTGATAGGAAATGAACAGAAATGGAAAGAGATGTCTATCCAAGGCATTCCCAGCAGCAGCAAAGCCTATACAGATGTTGCTATTCCTGAAGATGAAGAAGTGCAGGCTGCTGAATACCCTGCTGATCCAGAAGAAGACTTGTAGATTGTTGACAGGATGCTTACAGCAATAAGAAACTTGAGAGATCATCCAAGAGAACAGATAATTGGAGCTGAGAATCAAGGTGTGATCACCAGAAGTAGGGCTCACAATGAAGCTCTATTCCTGTACTTCTTGTCACAGTTGGAGCCCAAGAAGTTTGAAGAGGCCAATCAAGATACTTTCTAGATTTAAGCCATGCAAGAATATCTTCTTCAATTCAAGAGATGCAATGTCTGGAAGTTGGTGCCAAAACCTCAAGGACACAACATCATTGGCACCAAATGGATATACAAAAACAAGTTGGATAAGAATGGAACCATCATCAAGAACAAAGCAAGATTGGTAGCCAAGGGCTATAAATAAGAAGAAGGTATAGACTTTTATCAAACATTTGCCCCAGTTGCAAGGTTAAAAGCTATTAGGCTATTCCTTGCCTATGATGTCCACAAGGGGTTCAAAGTATACCAGATGGATGTCAAGTCAGCCTTCCTCAATGGTAACTTGAAGGAAGAGGTATATGTTGAACAACCTTTAGGTTTTGTACATCCTATCCTTACTTCTCATGTTTATTTACTCAGGAAAGTACTATATGGTCTAAAGCAAGCCCCTATGGCTTGGTATGAGACCTTGTCTAGCTTTCTCATCAAGATTAAGTTCTTGAGGGGAAAGATAGATAACACATTGTTTCATAGGGAAACAAAGGGCAAGTGTCTTGTAGTTCAAATTTATGTTGATGACATAATCTTTGGGTCTACAGATGTCAACATTTGCAAAAGGTTTGCAATCCTTATGCATGGGGAGTTTGAGATGAGCAGTATGTGAGAGCTCAAGAACTTTTTAGGTCTCCGAGTGAAACAGTCTGATGAGGGGATATTCATCTCTCAGACTAAGTACATTAGGGAGCTTATCAAGAAGTTTGTGATGGAATTAACTTCCACCATGAAAACTCCCATGGGGTCCAACATTTCCTTGGACAAGGATGAGAAGGGCAAGGCCTTTGATGAATCCATGTACAGGTGCATTATTGGATCCTTGTTGTATCTAACTGCTAGTAGACCAGACATTATGAAAGCTACATGTGTTTGTGCTAGGTACCAAGCATGCCCTAGATCATCTCATTACTCAGCTGCAAAGAGGATTTTGAGATACCTTAAAGGCATCCAACATCTTGGCCTTTGGTACCCTAAGAACAATGATTTTGAACTGACTGGCTTTTCAGATGCATATTTTGCAGGTTGCAAAGAAGACAGGAAAAGTATAAGTGGTACTTGTCAATTCCTAGGAAGGAGGTTGATATCATGGAGCAGCAAGAAGCAAACCAGTGTGGCTATTTCCACTGCTGAGTCAGAATATATAGTTGCAGGTAGCTGATGTGCACAACTCTTGTGGATACAACATCAGCTAGAGGATTATAATCTCAAGGTATGTCAATCTCCTTTATATTGTGACTCATCCAGTGCTATCTCTATTGCTAAGAATCTTGTCTCTCATAGCAGGACTAAGCACATAGAGATAAGATATCATTTTATTAGATAACATGTTGAAAGTAAAGATATCTACCTTGAATTTGTCTCCACTAACAATCAAGTTGCTGATATCATTACAAAGCCATTGGATGAGGTTAAATTTAATGCTTTCAAGTTTGATCTTGGTATGATAAATATTGAATAGTGACTAAATTGTCTTGCTATCAGTCCTCTGTGATTGATTGAATGTTATGTTCTGGTACAATATGTTGTCACATCAACACACTTAGTAAAATGATTAGGACATCAACCAATCCAATCAAAATGGTTTAATATTAGCCTGTAAGATCAGATAAAACAGGAGACTTATTTTAGCTGAGCCGCTGAGACAGTTGGGAAAATCCCAGCTGAACCGCTGAGACAGCTATTCTATCCCAGCAGTTGATAGTTCTCTGTCCCAGCGGTTTAGATCGCCATCTCAGCGGTTCCATTAAGACGGGTTGTATAAATTGCTGTCTGTCAAAATTAAACATTAAATGATCTAAAATCACTTAAAATAATAAGTCCAATGAAATTTAATCATTAGGGCTAATCAAAACATAAACCAAACATATATCAATAGATCAATGTTGAGTAAAGATAATTACAAAACCCTTACTCCCCAGACGCCGAGACGAATCATCTTCCCTTCTGTCTCAGTGTCTCATTTTTTCTTAGAAAATGGCGCCAATGAGTTCTAAGGATCTTCAGGAAGGCTATGAAGTAGTAAGAAATGGATTTGTTCATGCTCCAGAAGAAATAAAGGAGGTGATTCATCTTCTAGAAGCTGAAGGTCTGGAATATATTCTGTGTGAGCCCACTGTCATTCTCAGAACTGAAGTTCTGGAATGGTATAGTAATGTAAGGATCTCCCCATCCAAGTCTACTTTAAAGTCAAAGGTTGGAGGTGAATAGAATAAAGTCTCCTCCAAGAGGATAGAAAAAGGTCTGCATTTAACTCCACGCAGTCTTGATGAGGAAGAAGAAATCTCAGATAAAGATAAGAAGAAATCTCTAACCTGGTGTAACTATGGTGATGTCCAAAAAGGCGCACGGAAGAGGAAATTCTTCCAACAGAGAGGCAAGCTCCTCTCTGACATAGTTGGGAAGGCCATTCTTTGTAAACCAGGCTCCCATGACACCATCTCCCAGTTCATGTTTGAACTGATGACAAGGATTATCATGAAGAGGAAAACATCCTGGGGAAATGTGATCTTCCAAATACTGAAAGAGTGCATGCAAGCCCCCAACTTGGGAAGAATTCCGTCTCTTTACCTTCTGAACACCTATCCTGAGAAGTTTGAGAGCTCAAAAGGGTAAAATCTCCACTATCTAAAAAGGATGGATATAAAAACTCTGGATAGGTTCACTAGGGTGCTTCCCATGAGCCAACCCTCAGTGGCGAAGGACAAGAAGAAGAAGATGTCAAAAGATCTCAAGCAGTCCAGAATTGTTGTCTCAAGTTCTGAGTCAGAACATTTTGATGAGGATGAGGATGCTGGTGTTGATCTGAACTCTCACAGCAATCCAAACAAAGAAGTTCTTCCGGATTATAAGAATGAGGAGGCTACATCTGATAAAGGTGTTGCAGATGCACAAAATATGCCTGTTGATTCTGTCAAGAAAAATGACATGTAGAAAATTAATACCCCTAGTAATTAATACTTCAACCTCAAATTACTGATAATTGTATATAATCTTAAACAGTAAATTAGTTAATAACTAATGATTCCACTGTAATCTCAACTTCAGATCCTCAAGACCAGTTAGATGCCCTATCTGAGGGGGAGCAACAACAAGAGCCATCTGAAATGGATGTTGCTAGTAATAATAATAATAATAATGCTGAAGAAGTCTCTGTCAGGATTGATGAGGATAAAGTGCATTCTCCTGAGGATATGCAAAGTAAGATTGACATCATCCTCTTAAATCTTGAAAGAAGAATCAAACTTAATCCTGATAATCAACCAGGTCTCTGGGATTCACCAGATCAAAGACAAGCTGATGCCCCATCTGAGGGGGAGGAGCAAGGAAAATCTGATGATAATGATGTTGTTGATGCTGGAGATGATAAGGATAATGATGGAGTCCCTCCTGACCATGTTGCTGACAAAGCCAAATGTGCTGAACAAGTGGATGATCAAGACAAAAGGCCAAATACACCAGTCATGAATCCAAATAACATCATTGAGGAAGTACAAGGGCAGATTGCCCCCCAAGTGGAATCTATCCCTCCTCCCAGTCTCCCTCAAAAGCTCAAAGAACCAATAGTAATTGATCAGCAAGCCTCAACCTCCATCTCCTCACAGTCAAATGAGAACATTCTTAGTGCTATCCAATTGCTAGATACTCATCTGACATCCATGAAGGATTATGTTGATAGGCCAGCCTCTACAGTGAAGGAGTATGTAGATAAGTCCATCTCCAATGTAAAGACTGAAGTTTTGGCTGAACTAAAGCCCACCAAAGATGAAACTGTCTATCTGAATCAAAAATGACCAAGTGGTTTGTCATGGCTGAAAAGATAGTAAACTCTCAATCTAAAATATTCAGATCCATCAACAATGACCTTAAATTAGTAGAGTCTGATATTAGATATGTCAAAGAATATGTCAGCAAATCTGATGGGGTGCTTCAGAATACAACATCTCATATTGAGGAATATTTGTGGACAACTGCTATCCAAATGGATGCTGAGGCAGTCAAGCTGAAGGATGAGCTCAAAGCTGACATTGAAAATGTCTTCCAAACCCTCTCTGGCACAATCACAACAGCTAACCAAGACATCAATCAAAGAATATTTGAAGAAGTCAGAAAGGGGGAGAATACCAATGCTGTAACCAACTCTGAGCTAGCCCTTAAAATTCTGCAAGGAACAAGGATAGCCTTAAACCTTCCCCTCCTGGACAGGCAGAGAGAAGATGATTGGGACTTCCCTAATCAAGAGAAAATTGCTCAAAATGTCAGATTGGCAAAGAAAAGAGAGAGAGAACACATGATGTTAGCTGAAGAATTTATGGCTAGGCAAAGGGATGAGCAGAGCTAAGACCCAGATCTTGAATTTTAGAGTGAGGACTCCAAGAGCATAATCCTGAAAGCATGGCTATGTCACAGACAAGTCTGCAAAGACATTGATAGAATCTACCCCTGCGAAGAATGGATAAAGCATTTGGAAAGAAACACAAAAAGGGAAAGAATATTCAAGGCAAATCTTGTGAGGATGGACAACCCAAGAAGGATGCCTTTAAGGTACATTCCAAAGCCATACTTGTACTTCAAAAGACAAAAAAACGAGAAGAAGCTAGCTGAAATAGTAGCAGCAAATGCAGAAAAGGACACTGCTACTACTGCTGCTGAAAATAAGGCTAATGTTATTGAAGACAAGGAGGCCTCACAAAAAGGGAAAGAAGTTGTTGCTGATAATGCTGAATGCTCAACATCTTCTAAGAGGAGAAGAACTTAATTTAATGTATTTATATTTTTCTTCTGAAAGTCAAAATGTAATTTAAACAATGTCTCAATATTTTGACAGAAATGAAAATGAAATTTTGGCTAAATCTATTGGTTTATGTTAGAGGCTAATATTAATCAAAGCCTAGTAATTGTCAGTATCATTGCTATAGAGATTCTGTGATATCTGAACATAATGAATTAACAATGTTATTGACTTGATAAACAATATTGTTATTATGATTGTCATAAATGTAATCTATATTGCCATGATCTGTAATGCCTAAGTTATGTCTACCTTTATATGATATGATATCATGAATGCTAAGTAATTAATTACATGATAAGTTTTCTCTTGTTATGTACCTTAGCATTAAGGATGTTCTGCCTTCTTCAAATAGGGGGAGATTGTTGGGAATATTACCTTCAATGTTCCCTTGATTTGAAGAGGCATCACACTCAATACTGAGTACATGTTGTATTTGATAAAGCCTATTTTGCATCATGCTAAAGCAGGGTTAGGTTATTCCAAGAAGTGGAACATGTTCAGAGGTTTAATGCCAAAACCGCTGAGACGACCTCTCAGTCTCAGCTGAACTGCTAAGATAAGGCCAAGTTCCGTTGAGAAGGAGTTTGGGTCTGCTGAGCTGCAGATAGAATAAAACCGCTGAGACGACTGTCTGTCTCAGCGGGGCCGCTAAGACGGAGACACAAGCTATCACTGAGTCTGAAGGTTGTCTTAGCCCAACCGCTGAGGCAGATTCAAATATGAATAAAGCACGGGCGGGATCTACTTTTGGCGCAAGCGGCTGAAATTCAAGATATATTATTGGCAGATGTCCATGCTGTGTTAGGGGCTTCTAATAGCCGTTGAAAGTCAAAAGGAAGTATAAAAGAAGATGCTAGGTCTAAAAGAACACAACTGTTTTATCGGGGAAAAGCTTTATTGTGTGCTGCAAGTTCTATCGTCTTCAAACTTCCTAAAGGGCATTCTCTCAAAAAAAGATGAACTTTGCTGGGAGATAAGATAGTTCTTCCTGGATCATTCAAGAAGAATAAGTAGATCTTCAACTTTGCTGAAGGAGAAGATTGATGAGTCCCAATTATATACACTTTTATGGACTCATTCGGGCTAGTTTTCATTCTCTTGTGCGTCATTATCGAGCTATTATTGCATCTATTTCTCTTATGCTCTTTCATGCGTACTTGCGTGCTTCATGCTCCTTGTAGGCCCGTTTTGGTGTGCGTTTGCGCTCCATGTTATTGGGGGCAAGCACATGGTGCTACCCAATCCTTTTTCTATGTTTGGTTGCTGCTAGAGAGGTATTCCCAGCTGATTTGCTGTGCTTGCAGGTGTTTGGATCCTCTCATTTTGCCAAGAATTCATGAGTGTGAAAATCACACGGTCGTGCATTTTCTTGACGCACGGACAGCTGCGGTCGTGCGCCTTTATCTGGGGAGAAAACCGGTGATCTGAATTTGATTGTGCGTTTTTACGCACGGGCGGATCGCCCGTGCGCGAAGGAAACGCACGATCGCCTGTTTCGCTTATATTCTAGCCAATCTGAATATGTTCGTGCATTTTTATGCACAGGCGGATTCTCCCGTGCGTGAGTAAAACGCACGGGCGCTGCTGCTTCTTCCTCAAGCCTGGTTTCGCGTTAAATAATGCACGGGCAACGCACGGGCAATGCACGGTCGTGCGTTCGCCCGTGCATGACTAAAATTCTGCCCGTTTAGTATTTAAAGCAGGAAATCTGCTGCAAGAGGGAGACCCGCAGGAAAAGCTTCTAAAGCCCGCCATTTTTTCCCACTTTGCCGATCCACCACCATTTTGTCCTAGGAGGAGCTCCGGTGACCTTTGGCTTGCAAATCTACCGCCAAAGCTCCCTCTTTGGCCTCCTCCATCATCCTCGAGCTCAAGAAAGCCATAGACGGAGAACTTCCGCAGCATTCCAGGTGTCGAACAAGAGCTACTTCAAGCTAGACCACGAAGAAGACGGGTAATAGTAGAGGAAGGTGACAGCTCCTCCGGACCCCGGACGCAACTGAAGACCGAGACGGACGAGGCTTGACAACCCTACGATTCCGGCCGAGAATCTTCAGCATAGTCTTCGATCTTTGGTTGACTCTTTTCACCTACGCTTGTTGCAGAGTTTCTCTTTATATGTATTTGAGATTGTGGATGATGTTCATAAACCTTATGTTTTAGTTGTTATGATTTCATGTTTGTGAGATCCTTTGTGGTTTATGAGATTTAAGGAGCGTCGTAGTCTGCTATCCACTCCACCGCTTACTAGTGCTCCGCACTACAAATTGCTAGTTGCGTGTTCAGCGATGAGGTGCCTACGACCCTCATCCGCTAGCCTTCTCGTCCACCCGCTCACTGAAGCACGACATCGCGGCCTGCACTCCATCCTGACAAGCGAAGCGTAGCCTTAGGCCCGCATTTTCTTTCTCCGTTGATAGCATAGGAAAACCACTTTCAAAACCCCCCTTTTTATTAAGTGTTTTAGAATCTTTATAAGAGTTTCCCTAGTAGGCAAATCATACTACCCAACTTGCAGTCCTTTGAGAATGATATTCGAGGAGTTTCTCCCTACTTTTATTACTTGACAACGACCGGTGCACTGCCGTCATACCACATTTCGCGCTTGCTAATTAGCAGTGCTGAAATTGCGCGTCAAGTTTTTGGCGCCATTGCTGGGGATTGCAAGCGTGTATGATTCGCCCTTCTCGGGAAATTAGTTTAAAGTTATTCTTATTTTTGATCTTCTTCTTTTGTGTTGTGGTGTGTGTATGAACAAACGAGATTTCGTTGGCTTTGCAACATTTGAACCTAAAATAGAGCGTACCCTACGGGAGCGTCTACGTGCTGCTGTCACCATGGATGCTAATGGAAATCAGATTGATTCCGTGGTGGGAAGTGCACCAGGAGATGGTCAGGCTGCTGACGAGAATGAAGTGGCTAGGCCACGACCCAGGACCATGAGAGAGTACACTACGCCCATTGTTGGGAGTGTGTACCCCGGATTCGGCCCGACCATCACAAATAACAACTTCGAGATAAAGGCGGCCATCCTGAGTATGATCCGCAACCAGGCCCAATTCTCTGTGTTAGTCAATGAAGACCCCCATCTTCACTTGGTTGAATTCGCAGAAATTTGCGGGACATTTTGGTACGCCGGGATTGCTGATGAGATGGTGAAACTCCGGCTGTTTCCATTCTCCCTCCGTGATAAAGTGAAAGCATGGCTCCACACCATACCACCTGGCACAGCTACCACTTGGGACGCTCTGCAAGCAAAATTTCTGGCAAAGTTCCATCTTGTCGACAAGGTGGTAAACTTGAGGAGGGAGATAGCAATCTTCCGACAGCATGATCAGGAGACTCTCGCAGAAGCATGGGAAAGGTTCATGGACCTTCTCCGGAAATGCCCCCAGCATGAGCTGCAACCATGGACCATAATAGAAAATTTTTTACTTTGCAATTGAGCCTAACTTCAGGTCCATGATTGATGCAGCTGCAGGCGAAACTCTGATGAACCACACTCCGAAGACGCATTGTGGATCCTCCAAGAAACTGCCATTCATAGCTCAATTTGGACTGCTGGAAGAAACGCTCCAAGGAATGCTCGGGGACTCTTTGAGCTGAGCACATCTGGTGCATCCGCTGAGATGGCATCAACACCTTACGAAAGTGCGATGCTGCTTAAGAGTCCTCCCCTCCCTTCTGCCCCAGTGATGGTTATCTCATGTCAAGGTTGTGGAAGCCCGGGGCATCACGCATATGAGTGTCCCACAGGTGAGCAACCTAATGAAGTATCTTATGGTGAAAGTGTTAATTATATTAATGATCAAAACTGCAGAGCCCCTTTTAATAATGTTTATAACCCGGGTGTGAGGAGTCATCCGAACTTCTCTTGGAAACAAAATGTTCCTGGCCAACGATGGCAAGGAGGCTCGAATCAATTTGATGCTCAAGCCTCCGGTAGCCAACCGCGGCCACCTCAACCGAGTTATGATCAAGGTGCTCCAGCTCCTAAGAAGAGCAACTTATAAGAAATGATGGAGAGGTTTATGCAGGTCGCTAACTCGAATATGGTTAACCAAGCTACGTCCATGCGAAAGTTGGAGATGAAATTGGGCCAATTGGCTCAACTACTAACCGGGCGTTCGCATGGGACCCTTCCCAGCAACACTGAAAAGAACCCAATCAATCAAGGGAAGAGTCTCACCGATGCGGAATTGAGTAACCCAAGTGAGTTGGTAATCACTTGCTCCATAAATAATGACGAAACTGCTGCCTTGTGTGACTCCGGTTCATCCCGCAACATCCTTGCACTGCAGGACGTTGCTAAAATGCATCTTGAAATGAACACGGATGACCGGAAGTCCATAGTGTTAGGGAATGGGACCGTCATTCAGGCGGAGGGAGAAGTGAGAAATTTTGAAGTTGTAATCGAGGGGACGGTGGTGATCGCCGATTTCCAAGTATTGGGACCCCGTGAGAATCAATCCATTCCCATATTGGGAGTACCGTAAAGAGAGCGGTGCCACTTTGGACTTCTCCGCATGGTGTTTCATCTTACCTTGTAAGGGAACACCCCCTACTTGCCCTAAAACAGCAACTAAAACATTTATTCGCTCTCCGGACTTTATTATTAATGAACAACTTAGTAATGCACAAAAAAGATCATTGGATGGAGGAAAGGAAGAGAAGCTGTCGAGTAGTGAAGAAGATGATGTTGACTCTCGGAAAGAAGATGACTCCGAGAGGGAGGAGAGCTTCATTTCTGAACCTGTCGAGCCAAATGCAACTCGGGACAACGTCCCATTTTTAATTTGCAATAAACTGTGTAATAAACTACTTAAACGCTCTATCTCTTGGGCTGATCCAGTTGCCACTATGGAAACGGAAGTGATGCCACCCACCACCAAGGTGGGAAATTCTGATGACTATCAACGCTGGCGCTCTCCAATAGTGGAGAAGCGTAAACAGGAAAGACTATTGTGTGGTGCACGTGCTGCTGCTCTCCAAAATGGCAAGATGGCAGAGGCTAGGGGAAAATTGGGTGATACCAATTTTGACCCTAAAGCTTTCACCTCCAGCCTACGAGCCACTGGAGATGTGCACTACAAAAGTGCTTATAGCTGATTTAATTTTTCTTGTTCTACGATATTTGTATGTGTGAACTCTTATTTAAAGTCTCTGCGCTTTATGAACTATGCTTAATATAGGTATTTGGTCCACCTTAAGGACGGTAAACAAAAGGGCTTCTTGGGAGACAACTCATGGGGGAACCATTCGGTTCCGACCTTTCGTTAAGATTTTTGTTTATTATGTGTTATTTTGGGCTTTTTGCTAACATCGCAGGTTTAAGCTCTCGCTTGGGAGATGAGGAAGGAGCACTTTAAAGAAGGAATTGCCGCACTTCTGGCATGCTCATTCGTGAGCATAGGTTCACTCTACCCCTATTATCCTTATTCATGAATTCTCTATTTTATATGGTTTTGATCGAGTCTGGGGGAGAGATAGGTTATGCACGTGCACGCACTTTGCATAGCATGTTAGAATGTGCTGAGTTAGGATTTTCAATTATATTACACACATTTGCACCTAGTTCACGCATACTTGATCACACGCGCTTATTGGGTATTGCTGCGAGGTTCCCCGCTCATAAGAATTGGATTGTTAGTGTAGGAGTGAGGGGTGGAGAAAAATGTTGACTCGAGTAGTGCTCTAGTTGAGTGCTCCCGTCACGCCTAGAAATTCAATTAGAGCAGAATAAAATTCAATGTTATAATTTAATTATTTCTATTATAGTAGTTGCAATTTATTTTACTTTAGTGGTGAATCTGGTGAATCCAATGGTATCATAGGGTCGAGTGTAACTGGATTAGTAGTAGCTTATTATTAGGATCAGAAGGACGGATAACCTTTCTCGGTGGCTAGAACTTGCACCAGGCGACTCTTGAAACGATTGCATTGAATAACTCGTTATAAAGCGTGATGTAGGCCGTTTCTTAATCCATTTGTGCTTTTGAAATCCTATCAATGTAATCACCCTTGCAAGCCTACTTGAGCCTACGTATCCTTCTTGTTTAGCTCCACTTAAATTTCACCAAAGCCATACGGCCAAACCTATATTCACACCAACATATGTGTTTGAATGAAATTTATATATCTATCACATTTGGTGTTATCTTTGATGTGTATGGTAGCTTTGAGAAAGCTAAAAGAGAAGTTTATAAAAGTTCTTACAAAAGATATATTTGTCGAGACGAAAAAATAAAAAAATTGTACAAAAAGAACTTTCAATTGCAATCTCTCGACAAAACAATGTGTGGTCGGCTTAGCACACACCTAGTGTCCAGTTGAAGTCTTGGGGTGTTGTGTGGTTCTTAATTTCCCTATATTGGTGATTTTATGCTCTGGTGTGTTGAGGTTATGTTGAGTGCGATGCCCATCATTCTTCTACTTATCTAACCTAAGCTCATCCTAAGCCAAATCTTAACCTATAAGTCCTATTGATTTTATATATGAGTAGTCTCATGCAGTGGAGAGAGTGTGAACGTGCAAGCCTATGGACACTAACTTTTATGGATTTCTTAGGAGATTGTTGTTGGACATGTGTGTCACATCCCTTTGTTTGAGAATAATAAATCCCAAATTGTATTTAATCTTGCTTGTCGTGTGCAGGAACTATAGGTGCAATATTCCACAGGTAGAAAGCAATTGAATTCAAACATCTGGAAGAATGCACTACCGCCAGCGTTTGTGCTACCACCAGGCATTAGCCCAAGTTTCGTCTCAGCGGTTTCGTCTCAGCGGTTTCGTCTCAGCGGTTTCGTCTCAGCGGTTGCGTCTCAGCGGTTTCGTCTCAGCGGTTTCGTCTCAGTGGTTTTGTCTCAGCGGTTCCTTAGCGCTACCGCCAGCGCTATCGCTACCGCCAGGCGCTAGCTCAAGTTTATGCACAGCGCCACGCCGCCGACGGTTTCGCAACTGCTCCACACGATCGATACCGTAGGCGCTAGCGAGAAGTTCTATAAATTGGAGCTTTGCTTCTCGTTTTGGCTATCCATCCTAGAGAGGTTGCAAGTGCCATAATTCTACTACTGCTATGCTGCAAAAGATGGATCTCCTACTAACAGCTTAAGGAGAATTTTGGAGGAGGACTACATCACGCTACATCCGAAGGACGATCGCTTCGACCTCGCTCATACTACAACGATCCTTCATTTCCGAATTCAGAAGGTCTCATATAGGGAGTTTTATTATTGTTATCTTTATTTTCATTCCATATATTTTTGTAACCATTTAGAGAATTCACCTTGTGTTGGCGACTAGGTCTGGGTAGGACTTAGGGAGTAATTCGCTTTGTGTTGGCGACTAGTTCTAGGTGATTAGATCTATGGGGGTGCTCGAGGCCATATCTGGGGAATTAAGGATTGGCTGGAGCGGCTTGAGGCCTTATCCGGGGAAGGATAGGCTAAAGCCAACCGATTTGTGGGGATACAAGTCGGTATAGAAAAGGAAAAGATATTTACTTTTGTACGCCTCCAATTTCTAGCAATATTGAAATCAAATTTATGTAAACACCTTTTTATATAAATACAATCATGTCTCTATTTGTGTTTACTTGATTTCTCTCCTTTGGCGTTATCTCTAAAATATTGGTTACAAAGTTTTCAATTCAAATTACTTTATCTAAATTGTTTATTTCAATCTCTTTAATCATAAAACAATTTAGTACTTATTTATAAACTTGAAAATTATGATATTCTCACAAATTAGCTAAATTGTTATTTTTCCTTTCTCATATTATAAAACAATTTAATAATTTTAATAAAATTATAAGAAAGAATTTTTATTCCCTTATTCACGCCCCCCCCCCCCCCCCCCGGCTCTAAGGGCGCCAATCGATCCAACAAGTGGTATCAGAGCGAGGTTATTCCAAATGGCTTAAAAACTGGGAATAATGGCGTCTCATGATCTCGCTTCTACTAATGGGAAAAACTTTTGTACAAATGAAAAATCTTTGGCACCACCTTTATTTGAAGACAAAAATTATAAAGGGTGGAAAATATTAATGAAAGCTTTTTTTAACTCATATGATATCAAAATTTGGAATACGGCAATTATAAGACCAGTGGATGAATCAAATAAATTGGAATGTTATTTAAATGCGAAGGCTATGAACACTTTATTTTGTGCTTTATTAAAAGACATTTCCAAATTGATTTATTGTTTTACTAATGCTTACAAAGTTTGGAAATTTCTTGATGAAATGTTTGATCTTCCGTGTTTAGGTTTGGAGCATGCACAACATTTGGAAAACATTCAAATTGGCACAAGCAATCAAGAAAGAATCTCTCAGGATGAAACCATGGAGAGCATATCAAGTGGAAGAGAAGAAGAAATGTTTGCTTTGGAAGAGGAGTGCCAAAAAGATGTTAAAGGAACTTTATGTTCAAATCTTGCCTCTCCTAATAACAATGTAAGTAAATCAAATTCTTCTATCTTTGTGACTAATTCTATTTCCACATTACATATGCTACAAATTGCTAAACGTAAAATTAAGAAATTGAAAATTACAAATGATAAATTACGTTTAGAAAATAAAAGGTTAAAAGCTAATGTTAATGTAGAATCTAATTATGATGTGGCTTCTCCATCTTGCTCTTTAGTTGAAATTCCTACTCCTTATTTTGATTGCAATCTATTAAAAGAAAAATTCAAGGATATTGAAAATGGGCTCTTAGTTTCAAAAAGGCATAATGAAAAATTGATAATTGAAAATGATGCTTTAACTTGTAAGTTAAGACAATTAAAATCTTTTGTTGAAAAGTTCTAATTTCTAGTAATGCCATTCATCATAAGATTTTGAATAACAAAGATAAATTAACTTACAAAATTATTTCTAAAAAGGATCATTTTTGTACATCAACTCAAATGGAGTTTAGTTTCAAAAAGAATTATGACCCTCACAAAATTCTTAAGAGTCACTATTATAAGTCTCGATATATTTTCAATCATGACTCAAATTTAAAAACTCCTTTTCATGAAAATCAAACTACAAAATATTATCCTTCATATTATAAGAGTATGTCTATAAGAAAGAGTGGAAATGAAAATCATCAAAATAAGAATCAATCTTTTACAACATATAGTAACCCACTCTTTCAACAATCACTTCTAAAGAAAGACATTCACTCTTATAAACTTTCAAAGAATCCATATAATAAAGTTCATTATGATTATCAACATCAATCTATTTTGAAAAATAATTTGAATAAAAATAAATCACAAATGAATTATTTTTCAAACAAATATAATCATATAAAGATGTCACATAATCATAATATGAATTTAAAAGATAAACAACCAAGGTATGAATGGAGACCCTTAAAGAAAAATGACACATAAACTTTGATTGAAAGGGCCCATTTATCCTTGTCTCCTAAAAAATCATCATGCCATATTTGGGTACCCAAAGGAACCATTACATATGATAAACTTTGGATACCTAAATCTCTTATCATTTAGTATCTTTCAAATGCATGAAGTAGAAACTATTAAGAAAATGAAAAATCATTACTCTACTTCATGATATGCTTATTGTCTCTTTTCTTTTGTTTATTTTTTATTATTTTTTGAACAAACATGCTATGATCACTTTATATATCATGAAATATGACTTTCATATATTAAGCCTAATGTTTATCAAATCAAATTTAAATTAAAATTGAACATTAAGTCATATATTTTTCAAAGTGATATATCTCTCTTCTTTGATTGTTCTTTATCCTTGTAAATCCTTTACCCTTAATTATCTTGAATTATCATTATAAATTGAATATTGAAATTATTATCAAGACTATTGAAACTATTTTAAAGATTGGATTTAAATGGTTTATTAAAGGGCTTAAACTAAAAATTAAAATGCGCAACTTTTTTTTTATTCTTTTCTATTTTTGTTTGCTGCATATGATAGCCCTTATAATGAAGAATATTATCTAGGAAAATTGAAAACATAAATTCATCTAAACACATGTTTAATCTTTCAAAAATGCGAGTTTACGATCAAAACTTCAAACAACCATATCTTTTGATCCGCTCGTCCGATTTTCGCGTTTAATATATTTTCAGAAAGAGTACAGAAATCTCCATCCAACGGTGAACTAGGCTTGCCCATTTGAGTTCGTTTGGTGCTGTCAATTTGCCCAATTTCAACTCCGTTTTAAAAGCTATCTTAGTTTGCTTGATTCGGAAATTTCTGTGTTTATGGTTTTTCCATCACATGATATCCTTTGTATAATTATTTCATATATTAATTTAGATATTACGTGTGTGATGTGTGTCACCATTGTTTGCATGTCTCATTTCATTTAGATCTAAGAATTAACTTAATATCAACAAGATGAAATCAAATAGAATAATCATTTCATTCTAGGTCTAAAGAAAATTTGAAAACTTCTCATATTACATGCAACATTATCTCCATAATAAAATTGCACTCAAACTCATCATTCTAGCAGTACTTCTTAGTTTATGCTTAAATTTATATGCTAGGTATAACATTTATAATGTTATTAAAATATCATGATAACTATGTGATTTGAAATTATAATAGAATACCAAAATTCCAAACAAACACATAGTTTATGGATTAATCATTAGAATGTATATGAATATTGTATCATGAATCATATATTATCATGCAAAACCAAAAATCTATAAATTTAATTATTGAAAGCAATCTTATAAATTTCAAAACTTTATATATGTGATCTTTGTCTTTAATATGATTGCATGATCATCATTTCCTAGATTTCCAAATCAAACATGCTCATTCAAAAGAAAATCTCCAAATCATATTGTCATAAGTCTAGAAGAATTAGAATTTACATACATCATGATGATCTAACATATATTCTATGCAAAATTCTCTATAATTATAAATCATAATTCATGTTCTATCAAGAAATATCTCAAATCAATAATGTCTATTACCTAGGAATTATGAATCTTATGATAAAAATATGAATATTGTTTTTTCTTTACATTATATGATGTATTAATATGCTTTGCTAGTGATTGCATGTATCTCTCATATTTGTAGACTCTAGAATCAACTTTGCAATGAAATAATAAATCAAAATTAATCATCACTCTATTCTAGATCTATAATTTGAAACTCTATTTTGGAATACATGCAATATTAATATTAATCTTATGACATGACATTAAACCCAAAACTCATTATACTAGCATTGTCACTTATTAAATATTAGTAATTATGCTAGTTATCTCATATCGTCATCTCATAAAAGTAGAAAAACTATGCCGTAATATATAACTCAGCACATTAAACAAAACCCATAGTTTATAAATCAACCCATAGTTTAAAAACATAGGTTGTCCAAAGATTATTCACCTATGACTTCATATCTCACAATAGCGGGGACGTAGGGTTGTATGCATTAGAGACCTAACCTCTAAGTCATGTCTTGTCCTTAACCGGGAGGGTTCCTGTGGGGCCTTGCGAGGCACTGAGGGGAAAGTGTTCTAGGTTAAGCATTCTCTAATGTGTGCATATGGGATTAACACTCCAACCTACGGCATGTGTGCAGCTCCGCATGCCCCTCTGTCACTTAGTACGGGGCTAGGGTGTAAATATTTAGTCAGGGTAGTCTTTAATCTTAGGACATACTTATAATTCACTGCATGAACTTTTTACTTACTTATCACTTAATTCATGCATATTTTGGGTTGTTTAATAAAAAGTAATTGTGTCCTCTTGTGTTTGCATAATTTATATTTTTTAGCTTAATTTTTTTTGTAAAACACATGTATTTGAAAAAGCTAAAGTTTTATGCAAATTTGAGCAATCAAGATATCTCCAAAAATTACAAAATTTTTTGCATAAGACTACTCTAAGGACACTTAATAAATATCAAAAATCAGATTTTTAAAATTCTCAAAAAATCAAGTACTGTTTGCCGCGCTAGCACTAGCGCCGGCGCTAGCTTGGGTGTTTGATTTATCTGATTTTTAAAATTTCTCAAAATCCTTAAAAATATGTTTGTTTATATTAACTAATTTTTTTTAAAAATTTCTGACATTTATTATCTTTGTTTTAATTTATATTTAAGAAAATCAACTATAAAAATTCAAAATACAAAAATACAAATATATGTTTTTGAGATTTGTGTTTTATTCATATTATGAAAAATCAACTACAAAAGTTCAAAATTCAAAAATACAAAATATGTTTTTTGTGATTTTCTGTTTTTATCTCATTAAAAAAATGATAAAACAAAAAAAACTATATGATCTTCATTGCTAATATCAAGCATGAATGAATTCTATTATTTAGATTTATTTACAATGTTAAAATTTATTCCTTGAAATTTCTATGAACATTGTTTTGTTTATCATGCTTTGATATATCTATTTAAAGTGCATCAATTGTATTGAAAAATATGTGTAGAACCATGCTTAGCATGCCTCTAAGTATGAGTAAATGTTTTATGATTGATAATGATACATTTCACTCACTTATTTTGATAATCAACATGGGTGTTTAAATCTAAAATGCTTGCTTGTGTATTGTGTTTGTACAATGAATTAAACTTGCATAAGTTTATTGCCTACACTACATTTGAATTGCACTTATGAAATTTAGAAAAGTGGTTAAGTTAAAAAATTGGGTTTGCAAAACAAGTGTATTTGGAGAATGTTGTCTCACAAATGTGAACAAAAAAATATATATGTAGACAAATATAACTCCACCAAGCACTACTTGAACCTCCTGATAAGTCTTCATAAGCATTATGAGGTTGAGCATGTTGGATCTTGTGCCGCCCTTAGAGGGGGGGGGGGGGGGGGGGGTGAATGAGGGCCTTTTAGAAATTTTGATTTTTACTTAAGAATTTTAAAACAAATTTTACTTTTCTAAAAATTACTTATAAAAATTTCAAACTAATGTAATTTTTTGAATAAATTCAAACACAAATTTCTAAGTTAAAAATTAAACAACCATATTTGCAATTAAAGAAAAAGTCATAATTTTATAATCATGAAAATCATATACAAATAATATGATCTTAACATTGCTTAAGATCAAGGCACAAATATGATAATAACCCTTTTACAATTTGTGTTTACCAATCCTTCTCCCAAGGATCGGAAGGCTATCACTTGTCTCTCTCTAGACCAAGCCCAAGCCTATCCTCTAGATCTTCCCAAGATCTAGACGTAGCACACAAGGACACGATTTCCCACCAAGCCACGCAAGGACTTGGACGCTCCACACAAGGAAGCGATTTTCCCCTAAGCCACGCAAGGACTTAGACGTCACGCACAAGGAGACGATTTCCCTACCAATACAAAATGAAATGTATATAAATGAAAATACAATATGAAAAGAACAACTCCCTAGAAATTCAGATCTCTGAAAGGAAGGTTGAAGCCTCGAGATGATCGTTGATGTAGAAGCGCGCCCGATCTCGTCTTCAATCTCAAACCTTCTAAGCACAAATGGGAGTTGATGAGGTTCTGGAGCTCTCTGGTTCGTATGCACTCAGGAAGGAACTTAGAATTCTCAATGCTTGGAATGCATGAACAAAAGGAACCAATATATAGAAATTCACTGTCGCCTGGGCGACATCAGCTGTCGGAATTTCCGACAGCGCTAAACTGCCGCTCGTAGTGCTGTCGTGCGGGCAGTTGCTGTAACCTCCGAGCTGTCGCCTGGGTGACATCGATGTCAGATTTCTGACAGCGTAAAACTGCCACTCGTAGTGCTGTCGTGCGGGCAGTTGCTGTAACCTCTGAGCTGTCGCCTGGGCGACATCGTTGTCGGATTTCCGACAGCTCAAAACTGCCATTCGTCGTGTTGTCGTGGAGGAAGCTGTTGTAACTTCTCTGCTGTCACCTGGGCGACATCAGCTGTCGGAAAATTCCGACAGTGAAATTTTCATACACTCAAATTGAGCTCCAGCAGAATTATGAAAATCTCATACCTGTTACCTGCACACCATTAATAAAAATAGAATCAAATACAAACGGGACGTTGTTATTATCAAACCGGAAGAGTGCAAAACGCATGCTCCAACAATCTCCCCCTTTTGATAATAACAAATCCGTATAAAAAGAAATCATGTCTATTTAGGTTGTTGATTTTAACATATGGTGTGTGCACAAAAATAACATGATATATTCCTCTTAAGAGTAATCTCCCCCTAGATGAAAGCTCCCCCTAAATTAATGCTCCCCCTAAATGTTATAGTAAATTGAAATGATGTATTGTTTAGGTTGACTATTTAGGTGTAATAGTTCTTTGATTTCTTGAATATACTTATAATTCTCCCCCTTTTGGTATTAGCAAAAGGTAATATGAAATGAATGAGTAGTTCTTAAGGGAAGAGATAGGATGGAGAAAATAAGAGTAAGCGGAAGCACTTGTTGGGAAAATGATTGAAGGTCTTGAAGTAATAGCAATATGACATAGTATTGAATAAACTCATGAAGAAATGGTATAGCCATATGAAGTAGTAGAATTAAACAAAATAACTTAAACATGATTAATGTCATTTTAAAGTATCATAGAAAGACACAAGTGTGTATAGAAATTTGGAATCATTTCGGTCCAATTCTCATGAGATGAATGTTTATATCACATAATGAGGTGTACGGGTGATTCTTGGATCAAACATATGAAATTATTTAATTGACATGATCATTGGAATAGAAAACATAATATAAGCATATAAAGACAACTTTGACCTTGAAGATATAGCACAATAAGAATAGAATACCAATTTTTCTTTCTTTTGCACAAGACACTTTACAATTCTTTCCAAGGTGCTCAACCTCACAATGCTTATTAAGACTTATCAGGAGGGTAAGTAGTGCTTGGTGGAGTATCCTTGTCTTCAATTTAAACCCCCCCCCCCCCCCCCCTTTTTTTTTGATCACATATTTTGTGATATCTTAATTTCGAGATATTTATAATTTTTTAATTGACCAAGGATCTCCGAATTCACTTGAATCGCAAAAGATGGTGTATATTTTGTTGTGCTAACAAATCAAGGTTGAAAGTAGTATTTATGAAGTGCTATTGTATTATGTTAAAGCAAATATGATTCATGTATATATTAAATAGAAAGACATATGTATGGATCAAAAGAAGTGAACGTGATAGTTCATTATTATATATAAACAATATCTCATACTTAGAGGCATGCGAAAACAATTTCCAATAGTCTAAACAACTAAGTAGGAGTGTCAATACGATGATAGATTGGAAATGAAATCATATAATCATGTAATAGCAATTTTTTTAAAAAATAAAAAGCACATGGTTTGGCATCAATTCATGAGTTGTAGCATTAATAAAGACATATAACTATTGGAAAACATCAAAGGGACCAAAAACTGAAGATTAAGCAAATCGGGAGCTGTCGGAAAATTCCGACAGTCACTGTCGCTTGGGCGACAGCTAAAAATATAAATACGGCTTAAAACTGAGTCAAACCTTATTGTGCATCATTTTCTGGACTGAAGGGCGAGAGGAAGCTGTCGGAGTTCGGTGACAACCCTAGATTTAAGGTATGGGGTTTTTTTATTTTGAAGTTTTTGACTCAAAACTTTTAGAGATTTGTGATTTTGGAAAGGAGAGAAGATGAAAAATGTGTTTTTCATTTTACCTTTGATGAATGGTGTAGATCTTTGAAGTTTTGTGTATAAAAGGTGTATATATAGTGTAAATCAAGTGGATCTTGGTGAAATATGTTTGGATTTTGTGATTTTTGGGGTTTAAGTGTTGTATTTTTTACATGGTTTAATTTCAAAAATGGAAAATTTTTCTTTTGTAGAAGGTTGAAGAAGATGAATAGTAAGGATATGTGAGAAGATGTAGTTTTGTTCTAGAAAGAAAAAAAATTTAACAGAAATATAGCTTGATTTTGAGTAGATCTGGAAGTGTAGTTGAAAATTTTAAAGAAAAGTTCACTGGAGTAATGTCGGAATTTTCCGACAGTCAATGTCGCCTGGGCAACATCGTTCCAGTGCACAGAACTTGTTTAATTCATTTTTGTTATGTTATGTTTGCAGAATGGCTTCCAGTTCTAAGGCACGAAGGAGTACGTCTGAAGATGCGCATAGTTCATTTCAAGTTTACCCTGGGATTGAGAAAGCAATAATTGGAGTATCAAAATATGTAGAATTTGACTCTCCGAAGCACGATCATATCTATGATCGTCTTGCGAATGCATGTATAATTTCAGTAATCACAGTAGATACGTTCTCATCCTTTTTGATTCGAGAATTTTATAATCATTTGGAAGACCCGAGTTACACTGAATTGGATGGGGGGAGTGGGATCTAGAATCCAAGGTCAACAAGTGGAAATAACACATGTTGATCTTAGAGAGGAATTCGGTCTTCTTATGAGTGAACATATGCTGGATATAGTGGAGAGCTATAGAAAGGATAGAGATTGGACTCTTGTAAACATGAGTTTACATGGAAGTCAAAAGAAGACCTTAATCACTGAAGTTTCTTCACTTACCCCCGATGCATATTTAGTCCAAGATATATTGAGAAACTCAGTTATGTTAAAAAGTTGAGATACAAGGAGTATCACGGCACAGTTGACGCTGATTACATACTTTATTATGGAGGAGGAATCTTTTGATGTAGCGGAATTCATCCTTTCCCAGATTCTGTATGATTTTAGATTAAAACATCCAAATGGGTGAAGATTCATGCTCTGCCAATGGGGGCTATAATTCAACATATACTATATAAGAAGTATGGATGGATAGTTCAAGATTCGTACTTTGATGATTGTTTTCCTGAGATATACTATATGGGTACAATGAAAGTGAAGAAGACGCATAAAAAGCCTCATCCTGGAATAGAGATTAGAGAGCCTATAATTCCTAGGGGAGGATCACTATGAGAGTCTATAGATGATCTGCGTGATTCCTTTGAGGAGCACAAAAAAGAAGTGAAGAAGGATCGCAGTAGAATGCAGAAGTTTATGAAATTTCTGTTGAAAGGTCTGAAGTTAAAGCCTACTCCGGAAGAAGCGGCCGAATGGCAAATTCCAGATGAAGAACAGCCACGCCAATCGGTGAGGCGGACTCGATTTGGTAAGGCCGTAAGACGAGGACCTCCAGAAGACTGTCCAGAGAGCAGCGGGGCTGGTTATGAGGATTCTGAGTAGTTTTCATCAGGGTGTTGCTTCTGACTGATGTCAGAATTTTCCGACATCCAATGTCGCCTGGGCGACAGTGAATTTGCCCAGATTTTATTTTCTGTTATCTGAACTTGATCCTATGTTGATTTCTACTATTTTTTGTGGAACAATTTTATGTAATATTAATTATGTGAGAATTTTTCTTAAGTAATTCAAATTATATGGTTTGATTTAAAATTTAGTCTTTCTTTTTAAAATGTATAGGTTTTGTAATATTTTTTTTTATAGGTCATAAGTAGTGATATAATCATTGTGAAATGTCTAGGATTCCCAATTCTAGCCTAAGCATAGAAAAATGGGAATCTGGTAACGGTTTAGTGAATATATCCGCTAGTTGATTATCCGTGCCTATAAATGAAATTTTTATGTGGTTATTTTTAATATTATCTCTAATAAAATGATGCCTCACATCAATATGCTTAGACCTTGAATGATGGACCGGGTTGTATGTTAAATCAATTGCACTTTTATTATCACACCATAATTCAAGAGTTTGTTGTTTAATATTAAAGTCTTCTAACGTTTGTTTCATCCAAAGAGCTTGTGCACAACAACTACCAAGTGCAATGTATTTGGCCTCGGTGGTTGAGAGGGCGACATAATTCTGTTTCCTACTCGACCATGAAATGAGTGAAGGGCCTAAAAAGTGACAAGTGCCACTAGTGCTTTTCCTATCTAGTGAACAACCGGCATAATCAGAATCAGAGTAGCCAAAAAGAGTAAAATCATCGCTATGAGGATACCATAAACCAAGTTTAGATGTGCCAATTAAATATCTAAAAATTCTTTTTACCGCTTTTAAATGTGATTCTTTGGGATCGGCTTGAAATCTAGCACATAAACAAACTGAAAACATAATATCCGGTCTAGAAGCAGTTAAATATAAAAGTGAACCTATCATGCCTCTATATAAAGTTTGATCTATTGATATTCCATTTTCATCATTTCCTAATTTTAAAGATACACTCATAGAAGTATTTGCTTGTTTGAGATTTTCAAATCCAAATCGTTTTAAAACATCATGAATATATTTTGATTGGTTAATAAAAACTCCATCATATTTTTGAACAATTTGAAATCCTAAGAAATATTTTAATTCTTCTACCATACTCATCTCAAATTCACTTTCCATCATTTTTACAACATAATTACACAACTCTTCATTAGTGGCTCCAAAAATAATATCATCAACATAAATTTGTAAAATAATTAAATCATCATCTACTTGCTTAATGAAGAGTGTACAATCAACACCACCCATTTTAAAACCATTTTGTAATTAATATATAGTCAATCTATCATACCATGCTCGTGGTGCTTGTTTTAAACCATACAAAGCTTTTAGCAATCTATATATGCGATTAGCAAATTTTTCATTTATAAATCCTGGGGGTTGTTCAACATAAACTTCTTCTTTAATCAACCAGTTTAAAAATGCAGTTTTAATATCCATTTGCAATAATTTAAATTTTTTATGGCTAGCAAATGCAACAAAAATTCTAACTGCTTCCAATCGTGCTACGGGTGCAAATGTTTCATCAAAATCTACCCCTTCAATTTGATTATATCCTTTCGCTATAAGTCTAGCTTTGTTTCTAGTGACCCTAGAGTCACTATCTAATTTGTTTTTGAAAATGCATTTGACTCCTACCACAGGATGATCACAAGGTCTATCTACAAGGATCCAAACTTTATTTCTTTCAAATTGGTTAAGTTCTTCATTCATAGCTAGAAACCAAGATTCATCATTTAAAGCGGTGGCAACATCTTTTGGTTCTATATTTGAGACAAAACATAAATTTGAAAAACTTTTATGTAAACTAGAACGTGTACGTACCCCACTTAATGGTTCTCCAATAAAAAGTTCTTGCGGATGATCTTTTGAGAACATTAGCTCGGTTGGAGGTACATATCCTTGTTCTTCTTCTTCTTCACCATCTTTTTCATCTTCTTTCTCTACTTTTTCTTCATCATTATCATCATCTTTTTTCTTCAGATTTTGTTCCACATCTTCTTCATTTTTCTCATTACCTGCAACTTTAGTATTTTCTACACAAGAAATGTTTTCATCAAATTTTACATGAATAGATTCTTCAACCACTTTAGTACGTTTATTATAAACTCTATAGGCCTTGCTAGTTGAAGAATAACCAATGAAAATTCCTTCATCACATTTTTCATCAAATTTGCCTAAGTTATCTTTTGTATTCAAAATAAAGCATTTACAACCAAAAACTTTAAAGTAAGATACATTTGGTTTTCTTTGAAAATAAATTTCATAAGGAGTTAATTGTAATGTGGGACGAATCATGACACAATTAATAATATAGCATGCAGTACTAATGGCTTCAGCCCAAAAATATTTTGGCAATTTAAATTCACAAAGCATAGTACGTCCTAATTCTTGAAGTGTTCTATTTTTCCTCTCCACTACACCATTTTGATGTGGTGTGCGTGGAGCGGAAAATTCGTGTTTTATCCCAAATTCATTACAATATGAAATAAAATTTTCATTATCAAATTCTCCTCCATGATCTGATCTAATGCATTTTACTTTTAAATCAAGTTCATTTTGAATACGTGAAATTAGTTTTACAAATTCATCAAAAGCATCAGATTTTGAATTTAAAAACAATGTCCAACAAAATCTAGAATAATCATCAATAATAACAAACGTATATTTTCTACCTCCTAGACTTTGTGTAGAAATTGGACCAAACAAGTCCATATGTAATAAATGTAAAGGTCTAGTAGTAGAAATAACATTTTTGCTTTTAAAAGATGATTTTGTAAACTTTCCTTTTTGACATGGTGAACATAATGAAGAAAGTTTTCCATTCAAATTTGGCAAACCTTTTATAATTTTATTTTTAGAAAGCTTTACTATACGTTTGGTACTAGAATGTCCTAGTCTCTTATGTCATAATTCAAGTTCATCATTCTTTAAAATAAAACATTTAAGTGTAGAATGAGATAAATCATGAAAAGTGATTGTATAGACATTGTTTATTTTTGGTGCAGTAAGTACGATTTCGTTTGTTTTAGAATCAATAATTTTGCAAAGGTTTGAGCTAGAGTCAAATAAAACATTTAGATTTTTATCACATAGTTGACTAATAGAAATTAAATTATGTTTCAAACCTTTAACATATAAAACATTTGAAATTTTAAATTCTTCATTACCTACTACTCCAATGCCTTTGACTTTACCCTTGCCATTATCTCCAAATGTCACTATTCCACCTTTCTTCATCTCCAGGCTAAGGAACTTTGATTTATCGCCCATCATGTGTTTTGAACATCCAGAGTCCAAATACCACACGTCTTCCTTGTTCCTAGCCTGCACGCACACCTAAAAAGATGATGAGAGTAAAGATCTGGTTACCCAAGTGGTCGATCCCATTGTATAGGTGGACGCCTTAGGTACCCAGATTTGTTTAACATTAATTTTTCCTTTCTTCCAACATGAGCCCGAGATGTGACCAAATCGATGACATTTGGCACATACAATGAATGGTGAGGAACCATTTTTCAATGGTTTCTCCGAACTCTTGCTAGTGGAAACATCTTTATGTGTGGACTTAGAAAAATTTTCATTTTGAAAAATAGGTTTTCTGAACCTGGAGCTGTCGCTGGTTCCGACAGCAGCTGTCGAAAATTTCCGACAGCTTCCAGAGCTTCCAGAAACGTATCCTAGCCCAAATTTTGCTGTCCCATGACATTGGTTGGCTAAAAGCATATCCAGAGATTTTTTACCAACACCAAATTTTCTAATTGCCATGTTCAACTCATTTACTTTGGACTTTAAAATTGAATTTTCTTTTACTATCATGCCACATTTATTTGCAACACTTTTCTTATAATTCTCTAATTGAGAATGAGAGGTTTTAATAACTTTTTCTATGTCCTTTTTCTCTTTTAGAAGTTGATCAATTTTTTGATCGGACTTAGAAATAGTGTTTTCAAGTTCTTTTATCCTTGTCGAAGAGTGATCACACTCTTGACAAATTTCCTTCTCGTTCCCAATAGATTTCAAATCATTTGATAACTTTTTATTTGCTTTCAAAAGAACTTTGTTTTCACATTTTAAGAAATCGATTTCCTTTAGACTTTTATCTAAAAATTTGCAAGTTTTCATAAATTCAGAATATAAATCATCATAAGATGGAGGAGTTACCTCAGTGTCGCTTTGGACACTGCAATCGTCGTCAGATGACACATTTTCTTTCCCCATCAAGCAGACATTTGCCTCATCTTCCTCCTGTGTTGAGGAATCACTTTCTTCACCAGACGAAGAATCATCCCAAGTCTCTGCCTTTAACACTTTCTTCTTGTAACTTTTATCGTGCCTCTTTGTTTTTTGCTCTTTCAGATATTTTGGGCACTTGCTTCTGATACGACCAATCTTCTTGCAATAGCAGCACTCCGGTAGCAGACGCTCCTCTTCATTCTCCATTTTTTCCTTTGCCTTTTTGGTAGGCAAAATCGTTCTTTTTGAAAAATCTCTTAAATGAATTTCTCCTCTCCGGATTTTTCATAAACTTCTTAAAGTTCCTCACAAACAGTCCTTCCTCATCTTCCTCACTTTCTTCAGATTCAGTTTCAACTTCCTTTTTAGATTTCAACGCCAAGCTTTTCTTTTTGGGCTCCAAATTATACTCTTGGCTTTGAATCTTCAACTCCACTTCATGGATTTTCAGATTCCCAATGAGACTCTCCAATTGTAAGGTCTTAAGATCATGTGACTCAGAAATTGCAGTCACTTTAGGATTGAACTTCGGGGGAAGTGATCTTAAGATTTTCCTCACTAAATCTCCATTGGAGAAAACCTTACCCAACACCTTTGAATTGTTCACGATTTTAGTAAATCGTGTGTACATTGTATCAATTTCTTCATCCACCTCCATTTTGAATCTTTCGAATTCTGACTCCAGTTGAAATAGCTTTGAATCCTTAACCTGCGAAGTACCTTCATGAGTGATTTCTAAAAGATTCCAAATTTCATATGCAGTATCACAAGCACAAACTCTATTAAATTCAATGCGATCTAGTGCGCAAAATAAAGCATTCATGGCTTTTGCATTATTTTTACATTTTAATTTATCATTGTCATCCCACTTGTCTTTTGGTTTGACCATAGTTACATCTCCTACAACAAATGTTGGGGAAGAATAACTCGTCTCGACCATATTCCAAACTTCCATGTCGAGAGCTATTAGAAAACACCGCATTCGGGTTTTCCAATAGTTACAGTCCGTGCCCGTAAAAAGTGGTGGCCTACTAATTCCTTGCCCCTCAATGAACGCGTGATCGTTGTGCGCCATTACTCCCGGTGATAAAACCGTTTTGGAGTAACTTGGCTCTGATACCACGTGTTGGATCTTGTGGCGCCCTTAGAGGGGGGGGGGGGGGTGAATAAGGGCCTTTTAGAAATTTTGATTTTTACTTAAGAATTTTAAAACAAATTTTACTTTTCTAAAAATTACTTATAAAAATTTCAAACTAATGTAATTTTTAGAATAAATTCAATCACAAATTTCTAAGTTAAAGATTAAACAACCATATTTGCAATTAAAGAAAAAGTCATAATTTTATAATCATGAAAATCACATACAAATAATATGATCTTAACAATGCTTAAGATCAAGGCACAAATATGATAATAACCCATTTACAATTTGTGTTTACCAATCCTTCTCCCAAGGATCGGAAGGCTATCACTTGTCTCTCTCTAGACCAAGCCCAAGCCTATCCTCTAGATCTTGCCAAGATCTAGACGTAGCACACAAGGCCACGATTTCCCACCAAGCCACGCAAGGACTTGGACGCTCCACACAACAAAGCGATTTTCCCCTAAGCAACGCAAGGACTTAGACGTCACGCACAAGGAGACGATTTCCCTACCAATACAAAATGAAATGTATATAAATGAAAATACAATATGAAAAGAACAACTCCCTAGAAATTCAGATCTCTGAAAGGAATGTTGAAGCCTCGAGATGATCGTTGATGTAGAAACGCGCCCGATCTCGTCTTCAATCTCAAACCTTCTAAGCACAAATGGGAGTTGATGAGGTTCTGGAGCTCTCTGGTTCGTATGCACTCAGGAAGGGACTTAGAATTCTCAATGCTTGGAATGCACGAACAAAAGGAGCCAATATATAGAAATTCACTGTCGCCTGGGCGACATCAGCTGTCGGAATTTCCAACAGCGCTAAACTGCCGCTCGTAGTGTTGTCGTGCGGGCAGTTGCTGTAACCTCCGATTTGTCGCCTGGGCGACATCGATGTCGGATTTCCGACAGCGCAAAACTACCGCTCGTAGTGCTGTCGTGTGGGCAGTTGCTGTAACCTCCGAGCTGTCGCCTGGGCGACATCGTTGTTGGATTTCCGACAGCTCAAAACTGTCGTTCGTCGTGTTGCCGTGGAGGAAGCTGTTGTAACTTCTCTGCTGTCGCCTGGGTGACATCAGCTGTCGAAAAATTCCGACAGTGAAATTTTCATACACTCAAATTGAGCTCCAGCAGAATTGTGAACATCTCATACCTGTTACCTGCACACCATTAATAAAAATAGAATCAAATACAAACAGGACTTTGTTATTATCAAACCGGAAGAGTGTGAAACGCATGCTCCAACAGAGCACCTTGGAAAGAATAGTAAAGTGTCGTGTGCAAACCTTGGTTACACCACTTTGTTAACAATTATGTGCATTAAAAGTGTGTGAAAGTTGATATACTTGTATTTAATTGTGAACTTTACTATACATATGTCTTGTATTTTATGATTTAAATCAATTGTTAACATTACTCAAAATACACTTATGTGCACATCATTATCTTTCATAACACTTCTTTTCATGAGTATTGGATTCTAATGCTTTATCTATACTACTCTTTATATAAAAAATGCACTAGATAACCTAGCATGATCTCTACAATATTTTTGGTAACTCTTGAACTTAAAATTAATTAACATTGTAGTATAATCTTTCCTTGATATGTTCATTTCATGCTTGGTATCTTTATGAAAAACATTGAGATTTCAAAAAGGTTAAAACATCTTTCAATTTTGAAATAAAACTCATATTCTTACTTATGCTTTTCATGCTTACAAAAAGATGTTTCTTATAATCTTCCGCTTGCTTACAACTCTTATCTTTTTATTTTAAATCTCTTATATATACTATGCTTAAAATCTTTATCATTTCATTCATTACAAAAGCTAGATCATGATTTATAACTAGACTAAAGAATGCCTCCTTACTACCCTCACCCTACCTTCTTTTGATAATACCAAAAGGGGGAGATTAATTGAAGAAATCTATATAGGAGAAATATAGAAGATTAAAGGGAGAATAATTCATGTAATCTATCATTTAGGGTGAGTAAAACATAAACTGCATTTATGTAGGGGGAGCATTAAGATAGGGGGAGTATGCACATTATCATTCTTATCATATACTATAGTTGCACTATCATCTTGCTTATCATATACTATAAACACTACTGTTAATTTCTTGCTAAGAGGATTTGTTATTATCAAAAGGGGGAGATTGTTGGACATGTGTATCACATCCCTTTGTTTGAGAATAACAAATCCCAAATTGTATTTGATCTTGCTTGTCATGTGCAGGAACTATAGGTGCAATACTCCACAGGTAGAAAGCAGTTGAATTCAAACATCTGGAAGAATGCACTACCGCCAGCGTTAGTGCTACCGCCAGGCGTTAGCTCAAGTTTTGTCTCAGCAGTTTCGTCTCAGCGGTTTCGTCTCAGCGGTTCCGTCTCAGCGGTTTTGTCTCAGCGGTTTCGTCTCAGCGGTTTCGTCTCAGCGGTTTCGTCTCAACAGTTTAGTTTCATCTCAGCAGTTCCTTAGCGCTACCGCCAGCGCTATCGCTACCGTTAGGCGCTATCTCAAGTTCATGCACAGCACAACGCCACCGACGGTTTCGCAACCGCTCCACACGATCAATACCGCAGACGCTAGGAGATACCGCAGGCGCTAGCGAGAAGTTCTATAAATTGGAGCTTTGCTTCTCGTTTTGGCTATCCATCCCAGAGAGGTTGCAAGTGCCACAATTCTACTACTGCTATGCTGCCGAAGATGGATCTCCCACTAAAAGCTTAAGGATAATTCTTGAGGAGGACTACGTCACGCTACATCCGAAGGACGATCGCTTCGACCTCGCTCATACTACAGCGATCCTTCATCTCTGACTTCAGAAGATCTCATATAGGGAGTTTTATTATTGTTATCATTATTTTCATTCCATATATTTTTGTAACCGTTTAGAGAATTCGCCTTGTGTTGGCGACTAGGTCTGGGTAGGACTTAGGGAGTAATTCGCTTTGTGTTGGCGAATAGTTCTAGGTGATTAGATCTAGGGGTGCTCGAGGCCATATCTGTTGGATCTTAAGGCGCCCTTAGAGGGGGGGTGAATAAGGGAATAAAATTCTTTCTATAATTTTCTAGATAATTACTAAATTATTTTATAATGAAGGAGATTGAAATAAACAATTTAGATTAAGAATTGAAAACTTAGAACACAATATAATAGAGATTACGCCAAATGATAGAAATCAAGTAAACACAAAAGAGACATGATTATATTATATGAAAAAGTGTTTACATAAATTTGATTTCTATATCGCTAGAAATCGGAGGCGTACAAATGTAAATTTCTTTTTGTTTACCAATCCTTCTCCCAAGGATCGGAAGGCTATCACTTGTCTCTCCCTAGACCAAGCCCAAGCCTATCCTCTAGATCTTCCCAAGATCTAGACGTAGCACACAAGGCCACGATTTCCCACCAAGCCACGCAAGGACTTGGACGCTCCGCACAAGGAAGCGATTTTCCCCTAAGCCGCGCAAGGACTTAGACGCTCCGCACAAGGAAGCGATTTTCCCTACCAATACAAAGTAAAATGTATATAAATGAAAATACAAGATAAAATAAGAACTCCCTAGAAATTCAGATCTCTGAAAGGAAGGTTGAAGCCTCGAGATGATCCTTGATGTAGAAGCGCGTCCGATCTCGTGTTCAATTTCAAACCTTCTCAGCATAAATGGGAGTTCATGAGGTTCTGGAGCTCTCTGGATGGAATGCACTCAGGAAAGGACTTAGAATCTTCAATGGTTGAAATGCACGAACAGAAGGTGTCAATTTATAGAAAATCGCTGTCGGAATTTCCGACAGTGACTGTCGGAATTTTCCGACAACGCTAAACTGCCGCTGGAGTGCCGTCGTGGGTGGAGTCGTGGGCAGTTGGTGTAACCGTCGAGCTGTCGCCTGGGCGACATCGATGTCGGATTTCCGACATCTCAAAACTGCTTTTCGTCGTGCTGCCGTGGAGGGAAGTAGTTGTAACTTCTCTGCTGTCGCCTGGGCGACAGTGGCTGTCGGAATTTTCCGACAGTGAAATTTCCCACATTCAAATTTAGCTCCAGCATGTAGATTGAGTCGTTCTCATCTCCGAAATGGGGTGGCACGTTCTGTAACTCTTCCTGGATTGAAAGTTATGGCCATTTTAAGATCAGCACACAAAACTCATCCAACCTGAGACTTGTCGTTCTCGGATCATGCCCATGAACGAGGACTTGTCTCCTCATTGAACCTATACAACCTGGCCACTATAAACACACAAAAGACTAGATCAAATACAACACGGTATTTGTTATTCTCAAACCAAGAGATGCGGAAAGCAAGCTCCAACAATCTCCCCCTTTTGATAATAACAAATACCCATATGAGAAATTAGTGAGTTTATAGATAAGTGCGATAAAAGATATGCATGAATAAAAGGTTTACTGCGTGACAGATTTTACTCCCCCTAAATATATATGTCACTAGATTTCTCATTTTATTCTCCCCCTTTTGTTATTACCAAAAGTGGGTTGTCATGATCGAGCAATAGACGCTTTCCATGAAAACTTTTTAATATACTCCCCCTAAATTGTATTCTCCCCCTAAATGTATGCTCCCCCTAAATGTTATAATTAATTGCAATGGTGCATTATTTAATTATTCTCCCCTTAATCTTCTAGATTTCTTAAATTAATCTCCCCCTTTTGGTATTATCAAAAGAAGGTGGGGTGAGGGTAGTAAGGAGGCATTTAAATAACAAAGCATGATCGAGCTTTTAAATATATGAAATGATAAAGAGTTGAAGCATAGTATATAAAAGAGATTTCAAATAAAAAGATAAGAGTTGTAAGCAAGCGGAAGATTATAATAAACATCCTTTTTGTAAGCATGAAAAGCATAAGTAAAAATATGAGTTTTAGTTCAAAATTGAAAGATGTTTTAACCTTTTTGAAATCTCAAAGTTTTTCATAAAGATATCAAGCATGAAATGAACATATCAAAGAGAGATTATACTACAATGTTACTTAATTTTAAATTCAAGAAATACCAAAAACATTGTAAAGATCATGCTAGGTTATCTAGTGCATTTTTACATAAAGAGTAGTATAGATAAAGCATTAGAATCCAATACTCATGAGAAGAAGTGTTATGAAAGATAATGATGTGCACATAAGTGTATTTTGGGCAATGTTAACAATTGATTTAAATCATCAAAATACAAGACATATGTAGAGTAAAGTGCACAATAAAACACAAGTAAATTACTTTCACTCACTTTTAATGCACATAATTTTTTAACAAAGTGGTATAATAACTAAGGTTTGCACAAGCCACTTTACTATTCTTTCCAAGGTGCTCAACCTCACAATGCTTATGAAGACTTATCAGGAGGTTCAAGTAGTGCTTGGTGGAGTTATATTTGTCTACATATATAATTTTTTTTGTTCATATTTGTGAGACAACATTCTCCGAATACACTTGTTTTGCAAACCCAATATTTTTTTTTTAACTCTTAACCACTTTTCTCAATTTCATAAGTGCAATTCAAATGTTGTGTAGGCAATAAACTTATGCAAGTTTTAATTCATTGTACAAATACAATACACAAGCAAGCATTTTTAGATTTAGGCACACATGTTGATTACCAAAATAAGTGAGTGAAATGTATCATTATCAATCATAAAACATTTACTCATACTTAGAGGCATGCTAAGCTTGGTTCTACACATTTTTCAATACAATTGATGCACTTTAAATAGATATATCAAAACATGATAAGCAAAACAATGTTCATAGTAATTTGAAAGAATATGTTTCAACATTGTAAATAATTCTAAATGATAGAATTCATACATGCTTGATATTGGCAATAAAGATCATACAATTTTTTTTTGTTTTATAATTTTTTTTTTAAATCAAAAACAGAAAAATCACAAAAAAACATATTTTTGTAAGTTTTGAATTTTGAATTTTTGTAGTAGATTTTTCATAATATGAAGAAAAACATAAATAACAAAAAAAAATTTGTATTTTTGAATTTTGATCTTTTGTAGTTGATTTTTCATAATATAAATAAAACTAAAATTATAAAAGTCAGAAACACAACAAATAAGTAGAAAATATGAACCAACATATTTTTATGGATTTTTTTTTTGAAATTTTAAAAATCAGAAAATTCCAACACCCACGCTAGCGCCGGCGCTAGCGCTAGCGCTGGAAACAGTACTCGATTTTTTGAGAATTTTAAAAATCTGATTTTTGATATTTATTAAATGTCCTTAGAGTAGTCTTATGCAGAAATTTTGGAATTTTCACAGATGACTTGATTGCTCAAATTTGCATAAAACTTTAGCTTTTTCAAATACATGTGTTTTACAAAAACATTTAAACTCAAAAAGATAAATTATGCAAACACATGAAGACATTTTTATTAAACAACCCAAAATATGCATGATTTAAGTAATAAGTGAATAAAAATGTTCATGCAGTGAGTAATATAAGTATGTTCTAAGATTAAAGGCTACCCCGACTAAATGTCTACACCCTAGCCCCATACTAAGTGACGGATGGGCATGAGGAGCTGCACGCATGCCGTAGGTTGGGGTGTTAGTCCCATATGCACACACTAGAGAACACTCAACCTAGCACTCTTTCCCCCCAGTGCCTCGCAAGGCCCCACTGGAACCCTCCCCGGTTAAGGACAAGACATGACTTAGAGGTTAGGTCTCTAATGCATACAACCCTACGCCCTCGCTATTGTGAGATATGAAGTCATAGGTGAATAATCTTTTGGACAACCTATGCTTTTTAAATCTATGGGTTGATATGTAAACTATGGGTTTTTGTGAAGAGTTATAAAGCCGTATAGTTTTTCTACTTATTATGAGATGACGAAATGAGATAACTAGCACAATTACTAATATTCAATAAGTGACAATGCTAGTATAATGAGTTTTGGGTTTAATGTCATGTCATAAGAATTATATTGAAATTACATGTATTCCAAAATAGAGTTTCAAATTATAGATCTAGAATAGAGTGATGATTAAGCTTGATGTATATCTTCATTGCAAAGTGATTCTAGGGTCTACAAATATGAGAGATACATGCAATCAATAGTAAAGCAAATCAATACATCAAATAATGTAAAGAAAACATTATTTAAATTTTTATCATAAGATTCATAATTCTTATTATTGATTTGAGATATTTCTTGATAGAACATGAATTATGATTTATGATTATAGTGAATTTTGCATAAAATATATGTTAGATCATCATGATGTATGAGAATTCTAATCCTTCTAGACTTATGATATAGTGATATAGTGATTTTCATTTGAAAGAACATGATTGATTTGTAAGTCTAGAAAAATGATGATCATGTAGTCATATCAATGACAAAGATCAAATATATAATGTTTTGAAATTTTTAATAAAATTTGCATTCATTAATCGAATCTATTGTTCTTTGGTTTTGCATGATAATATATGATTTATGATACATTATTCATATATATTTTAATGATTAAACCATAAACTATGTGTTTGTTGGGATTTTAGTATTCTATTATAATTTCAAATCACATAGTTATCATGATATGTTAATAACATTGTAAATGTTATACCTAGCATATAAATTTGAGCATAAACTAAGAAGTGATGCTAGAATAATGAGTTTGAGTGCAATGTTATTATACATGATTTAATGGAGATAATGTTGCATGTAATATGAGAAGTTTACAAATTAATTTTATTTAGACCTATAATGAAATGATTAAACTTTTGATTTGATCTTAATGATATAAGATGATTCTAAGGTCTAAATTACATGCAAACAATGGTGACACACATCACACACATAATATGAGATATGAAACAATTATACTAAGGATAGCATGTGATGGAAAAAAAAATCCATAAACATAGAAATTTCCGAATCAAGCGAACTAAGATAGCATTTAAAAATGGAGTTGAAATTGGGCAAACTGACAGCACCAAAAGAACTCAAATGAACAAGCCTAGTTTGCCAATAGATGGAGATTTCTGTGCTCTTTCCGAAAAGATATTAAACGCGAAAATCGGACGAGCGGATCAAAAGATATGGCTATATGAAGTTTTGATCAAAAACTCGCTTTTTGAAAGATTAAGCATGCGTTTAGATGAATTTTTGTTTTCGATTTTATTTGATAATATTTTTCATTATAGGGGCTATCATATGCAGCAAATTGAAGATTATCATAACGTTGCGCATTTTAATTTTTACCTTAAGCCCTTTAATAAACCATTTAAATCCATTTTTAAAGCTAATTTCATTAGTCTTGAAAATAATTTCAATATTCAATTTCTAATGATAATTCAAGACAATTAAGGGTAAAGGATTTAAACGGATAAAGTACAATCAAAGATGAGATATAGATCACTTTGAAAGATATATGACTTAATGTTCAATTTTAATACAAATTTGATTTGATAAACATTAGGCTTAAAATGTAAAAGTCATATTTCATAATATATCTAAGTGACCTTAGCGTGTTGGCTCAAAAATAAGAAAATAAATAAAAGAAAAAGCAATTAAGCATATCATGAAGTAGAGTAATGATATTTCATATTTAATTGTTTCTACTTCATGCAAATGATAGGATACTAATAAGTAAGAGATTTAGGTATCCAAAGTTGACCATGTGGGATGGTTCCTTTGGGTACCCAAATACATCGTGTAGGCTTTTGAGAAGTTAATGATGAATGAGCCTTTTTAATTAATGTTGATATGTCATTTTTCTTTATGGGTCTCCATTCATACATTGGTTGTTTATCACTTAAATCCAAATAATGATTATGTGAATTGTTTGAAAAATAATTCATTGGATGTTTATGTTTATTTAAATTATTTTTCAAAATAGCTTGATGTTGATAATCATAATGATTTTTATTATATGGATTGTTTGAAATTTTATAAGAGTGATTGTCTTTCTTTAGAAGTGATTGTTGAAAGAGTGGGTTACAATATGTTTTAAAAGATTGATTATCATTTTGATGATTTTCATTTCCACTCTTTCTTTTAGACATACTCTTATAATATGAAGAATAATATTTAATATTTTGATTTTCATGAAAAGGAGTTTTTAAATTTGAGTCATGATTGAAAATATATTTAGACTTATAATAGTGACTCTTAAGAATTTTATGAGGATCATAATTCCTTTTTAAACCAAACTCCTTTTGATTTAATGTGTGAAAATGATCCTTTTTAGAAATGATTTTGTAAGTTAATTTATCCTTGTTATTCAAAATCTTATGATGAAATTTATTAGGTGACATTTGAAATTTTTCAACAAAAGATTTTAATTGTTTTAACTTACAAGTTAAAGCATCATTTTCAACTATCAATTTTTCATTATGTTCTTTTGAAACTAAGAGCCCTTTTTCAATTTCCTTGAATTTTTCCTTAAATAAATTGCAATCAAAACAAGGAGTAGGAATTGTAACTAAAGAGCATGAAATAGAATTTAACACATCAATATTTGTTTCTACTTTATCGTTTGCTTTTAAAGATTTATTTTCTAAACGTAATTTGGAATTAACAATTTTTAACTTTAAAATTTTACGTTTAGCAATTTTAAGCATACGAGAAGTAGAAATAGAATTCGTTACAAAAAGAGAAGATTTAGATTTTCTTACCTTGCTATAGTTTCTGTCTTCTCTTTTGCTTGATGTGTTGCCAATAAATGAGTCCAACATTGTGACGTTGTATTTTTCTTCCTCCAAGCATGAGTCCTCATCGATTTCTTCTCTTGGATCCATAAGGAATTCCTCATCGATTTCACTCTTAGATTTATCATCATCCAAGAGTGAGTCCTTGTCGATTTCTTCTCTTGGATCCATAAGGAATTCCTCTTGTTCATCATCTGTGGAAGGAAGACTATAAGTATTCTCAAGAAATTTCCAAACTTCATAAGCAGTAGGAAGTGTATAAATAAGTTTGAAAATATTTTGATCTAATGCACAATATAGACTATTCATAGATTTGGCATTTAAAAATATTTCATTTTTATTTAAAATACTTGGGGGCATTTTAATTGTAATATTCCATACTTTAATATCCAAAGATTTAAGAAATCTTTCCATAAGAAATTTCCACCCATTATAATTTTTGCCTTCAAATAAAGGTGGTGCTAAAGATTTTTCATTTATAAGAAAATTTCCCCTACTAGTAGAAGCGAGATCATGAGACGCCATTATTCCCGGTGGTTAAACCGATTTGGAATAACCTGCGCTCTGATACCAATTGTTGGATCTTAAGGCGCCCTTAGAGGGGGGGGGGGGTGAATAAGGGAATAAAATTCTTTCTATAATTTTCTAGATAATTACTAAATTGTTTTATAATGAAGGAGATTGAAATAAACAATTTAGATTAAGAATTGAAAACTTAGAACACAATATAATAGAGATTACGCCAAATGATAGAAATCAAGTAAACACAAAAGAGACATGATTATATTATATGAAAAAGTGTTTACATAAATTTGATTTCTATATCGCTAGAAATCGGAGGCGTACAAATGTAAATTTCTTTTTGTTTACCAATCCTTCTCCCAAGGATCGGAAGGCTATCACTTGTCTCTCCCTAGACCAAGCCCAAGACTATCCTCTAGATCTTCCCAAGATCTAGACGTAGCACACAAGGCCACGATTTCCCACCAAGCCACGCAAGGACTTGGACGCTCCGCACAAGGAAGCGATTTTCCCCTAAGCCGCGCAAGGACTTAGACGCTCCGCACAAGGAAGCGATTTTCCCTACCAATACAAAGTAAAATGTATATAAATGAAAATACAAGATAAAATAAGAACTCCCTAGAAATTCAGATCTCTGAAAGGAAGGTTGAAGCCTCGAGATGATCCTTGATGTAGAAGCGCGTCCGATCTCGTGTTCAATTTCAAACCTTCTCAGCATAAATGGGAGTTCATGAGGTTCTGGAGCTCTCTGGATGGAATGCACTCAGGAAAGGACTTAGAATCTTCAATGGTTGAAATGCACGAACAGAAGGTGTCAATTTATAGAAAATCGCTGTCGGAATTTCCGACAGTGACTGTCGGAATTTTCCGACAGCGCTAAACTGCCGCTGGAGTGCCGTCGTGGGTGGAGTCGTGGGCAGTTGGTGTAACCGTCGAGCTGTCGCCTGGGCGACATCGATGTCGGATTTCCGACATCTCAAAACTGCTTTTCGTCGTGCTGCCGTGGAGGGAAGTAGTTGTAACTTCTCTGCTGTCGCCTGGGCGACAGTGGCTGTCGGAATTTTCCGACAGTGAAATTTCCCACACTCAAATTTAGCTCCAGCATGTAGATTGAGTCGTTCTCATCTCCGAAATGGGGTGGCACGTTCTGTAACTCTTCCTGGATTGAAAGTTATGGCCATTTTAAGATCATCACACAAAACTCATCCAACCTGAGACTTGTCGTTCTCTGATCATGCCCATGAACGAGGACTTGTCTCCTCATTGAACCTATACAACCTGGCCACTATAAACACACAAAAGACTAGATCAAATACAACACGGTATTTGTTATTCTCAAACCAAGAGATGCGGAAAGCAAGCTCCAACAATATCTGGGGAAGGATTGGCTAGAGCGGCTTGAGGCCTTATCCGGGGAAGGATAGGCTAAAGCTAATCGGTTTGTGGGGATACAAGTCGGTATAGAAAAGGAAAAGATATTTACTTTTGTACGCCTCCAGATTTCTAGCGATATTAAAATCAAATTTATGTAAACACCTTTTTATATAAATACAACCATGTCTCTATTTGTGTTTACTTGATTTCTCTCCTTTGGCGTTATCTCTAAAATATTGGTTACAAAGTTTTCAATTCAAATTACTTTATCTAAATTGTTTATTTCAATCTCTTTAATCATAAAACAACTTAGTACTTATTTATAAACTTGAAAATTATGATATTCTCACAAATTAGCTAAATTGTTATTTTGCCTTTCTCATATTATAAAATAATTTAGTAATTTTAATAAAATTATAAGAAACAATTTTTATTCCCTTATTCACGCCCCCCCTCTCTGGGCGCCAATCACGCTACTCATTAGTAATTTAGTAATTTAGTCCCGTGCTTTGATTCAAATAATACTCTACTCATTAGTCACGCTATTTTCCCTTGTGCGCGACCGAAAGATTCTCCGGGATTCACCATCCGAGTAAAGTAGATTTCAAATTACTGTTCTAGAAATAGTTAAATATAATCTTGAGTTAAATTTTATTCTAATGTATTTCTACGCACGTGAGCATGCGACTTCTCATGGGTCTCTACCGCTCAAACTCACTCTAACACCCAATTGTTTAGACAGAGAGCTGAGTAGTTTGCCCGAGACGTGCAAATGGTTAAGTCTGGGGGTGTGATGAGTCCCAATTATATACACTTTATGGACTCATCCGGGCTAGTTTTCATTCTCTTGTGCGTCATTATCGAGCTATTATTGCATCTATTTCTCTTATGCTCTTTCATGCGCACTTGCGTGCTTCATGCTCCTTTTAGGCCCGTTTTGGTGTGCGTTTGCGCTCCACGTTATTGGGGGTAAGCACATGGTGCTCCCCAATCCTTTTTCTATGTTTGATTGGTGTTGGAGGTGTATTCCCATCTGATTTGCTGTGCTTGCAGGTGTTTGGATCATCTCCTTTTGCCCAGATGAGTGTGTATGTCGCACGGTCGTGCGCTTTCTTGACGCACGGACGGCTGCGGTCGTGCGCCTTCATCTGGGGAGAAAACCGGTGATCTGAATTTGATCGTGCATTTTTACGTACGGGCGGATCGCCCGTGCGCGAAGGAAACACATGATCGCCTGTTTCGCCTATATTCTAGCCAATCTGAATTTGTTCGTGCGTTTTTACGCACGGACGGATTCGCCCGTACGTGAGTAAAATGCACGGGCGCTGCTGCTTCTTCCTCAATCCTAGTTTCGCGTTAAATAACGCATGGGCAATGAACGGGCAACGCACGGTCGTGCGTTCGCCCGTGCGTGACTAAAATTCTGCCCGTTTAGTATTTAAAGCAGGAAATCTGTTGCAAGAGGGAGACCCACGGGAAAAGCTTTTAAAGCCCGCAATTTTTGCCCACTTCGCCGATCCACCACCATTTTGACCTAGGAGGAGCTCCGGTGACCTTTGGCTTGCAAATCTACTGCCAAAGCTCCCTCCTTGGCCTCCTCCATCATCCTCGAGCTCAAGAAAGCCATAGACGGAGAACTTCCGCAGCATTCCAGGTGTCAAGCAAGAGCTACTTCAAGCTAGACCACGAAGAAGATGGGTAATAGTAGAGGAAGGTGACAGCTCCTCCAGACCCCGGACGCAACTGAAGACCGAGACGGACGAGGCTTGACAACCCTACGATTCCGGCCGAGAATCTTCAGCATAGTCTTCGAGCTTTGGTTGACTCTTTTCCCCTATGCTTGTTGCAGAGTTTCTCTTTATATGTATTTGAGATTGTGGATGATGTTCATAAACCTTATGTTTTAGTTATAATGATTTCATGTTTGTGAGATCCTTTGTGGTTTATGAGATTTGAGGAGCGCCGTGTTGGAGTTTCTGAGGTGATCTCAAAGCAATCAACAGTTAGTCTTGCTGCCAACGCAATATGAGCCTATAGGGCCCCACATAAAAGCGTTTCGAGAAATTGGAGAAAGGATTTTGTTGGCCTTACTCATATTGGATATGAGTGGAGGACCAATCCTGTGACTGCTTGGAATTAAGTTGAGAATGTCTCAACGGGAAATCGTTTAAAGGGTTTAAACGAATGGATTCATTCATGACAAATTCGGCTAAAGGGTTTAACCGAATTATGTCAAATTCGGCTAATGTGATTAACCGAATTATGTTGATTCGACTAATGAAATTCGACTAATATGATTAACCGAATTTATTACAGATTCGACTAAAGGGTTTAGCCGAATCCGGTCAGTTCGACGAAATGGTTTCGCCGAATATATATAGCCGAATGATTAGTCGAATTCGGCGAATGTCATTAGTCAAATTTGGCGAATGTCATTAGTCGAATTCGGAGAATATCATTAGTCGAATTAGGCGAATGTAGATCTGGACAGATTTTCTGTTTTTTCCCTCTGGTCGGCGGATAGTCAATTTTATGCCTTGCGTATAAAAGGACGTGATTAGGGTTTCGACACAGACGGTTTTTGGATCGAGGCTTTTCGCGAGAGAGAAACGACGGAAGTGTTCCGGCTGTTCTTGTTCCATCCGCCGATCGACGTTCCACCGCCGCTAGTCGCCGCCGCCGGTCGCCGCCTCCTCTGGATCGGACCTAGCAGTCCGTGAGGACGTTGGGAGCTTCCTTCTCCGACCTAGTTCTTGTGCGACAAGAAGGTATGGTTCTTCATCGCTTGTGTGGACTTCTGTAGAGGGATCGATCTATTTCGATCCTTGAAGAACTCAAGACAGAATTTCGGATTTCATCTTGGAGCACCTAGGTTGGATTTGATCCAATCCCGCAAAGGTAATTTTTCTACCTAGTAGTTTTGATTAACTTCTTGATTCAATGTTCATGGCCCGATCCAAACTCTTTTGGGTTGTTCTCTTTATTTCCGCTGCGCCTACATATGATGTATGGTTGTAAAAAACCCAACACGCCGTAGTCCGGCATCCACTCCACCGCTTACTAGTGCTCCATGCTAGAAATTGCTAGTTGCGTGTTCAGCGACGAGGTGCCTACGACCCTCATCCGCTAGCCTTCTCGTCCACCCGCTCACCGAAGCACGGAATTGCGGCCTGCACTCCATCCCGACAAGCGAAGCGGAGCTTTAGGCCCGCATTTTCTTTCTCCGTTGATAGCATAGGAAAACCACTTTCAAAACCCCTCCCCCCCCTTTTTATTAAGTGTTGTAGAATCTTTATAAGAGTTTCCCTAGTAGGCAAATCATACTACCCAACTTGCAGTCCTTTGAGAACGATATTCGGGGAGTTTCTCCCTACTTTTATTACTTGACAACGACCGGTGCACTGCCGTCGTACCGCATTTCGCGCTTGCTAATTAGCAGTGCTGAAATCGCGTGTCAAAGATCAAGGAGAACCAAGACATGTTGCTGCTGCTTCACAGTTCTGTTTCAAGATAGCATAAGAAAAGATCTAAAGGTTAACTTTATATAGTCTTCTGTTGTATCTTTAACACTTTATTTATCTGTAAGGCCTTTGTGCCTGATCTGTAGGGTTGCTTAGCCTGAGGGTAGAGATATACTCCCAGCTTGAGTGTAGGATCTTTGTGAAGACCTGAATTAGGACTTCTTCATAGGTCTGAGGTAGGAAATCAAGAGATTTTTGAGTTGTAAGAGTTGGAGGACTCTGAGTTTGTAGGGTTGTTGAGCCCGAGGTAAGGTGATGCAGCGTACGTCGCTAAGGATATTTCCACAAGCTAACCCTAAATCGCCTACAACGCACTCTTGATCGGCCGCACCTACACAAGCATCTATCGCCCACAAATACGCTATCCTCTCGCACACATAAACCAATCCAATCGGAGAAGCGTTGACTCTAAAACAACGATAAAAAATGAGTCAACAAATTCTCCAAATTAACGCAAAGGTTGCCAATCCTTTTTGAGGGCAAGATCAAGGCGATAGGCCAAGATCCGCTCAAGCAAAGTGGACCTACCCGATCCGGAAAATTGAAACGCGGGGAATAACGATTTTAATCAAAGATTTAAAAGCGATTGAAATTTTAAAATCACGGAGAACACGATGGTTCAACCTCCACAAATCTAAAGAAAGAATCACTAGGAGATGGAGAAGATGTTACCCAACCCTTAGCCGTAAGCACTCTTGATAACTTGTGGGAGAATCAACCTCTCCACGATTTCCACCGGCGTCGCACCGAGAGGGGTTGCTGTTCTTCTTCCTTGGAGTCGCACCAAGAAACCTCGCCGGATTCTCCCAAGAGGAGAGGCCGAAACTTGGAGAAGAAGGAGGCAGGGGGGGCTCCTCACAAGCCTTGGCCGAATTTCTCAATGAGAGAGGGGGTTATTTTTAGGTTTTCAATAACTTCCTTTCATTCTCTTAAACACTCCTATATATAGGAGTTACAAAACAAATCTAACCATCCAAGATTGAGATGAAGATCTCATCACTCTGGATGGCTAATAACACAACAAATGTTTAATAACACACCAACAAAACATAAAGCATAAAATAAAATATTACAACTTCCTCATGAATATGTTGGGCGAAGGATTGTGCAAATTGACATGCTTTATATGTAGGTGGTAATGGAACCAAGTCAAGGGGCACAAGAGCCTTATACCCGTGAACAATCTCATTAGGGGACATACCCGTGGACCTATTCTTAGAGTTATTATACGCCAATTGGGCATGGGGAAGAAGTAGATCCCATGTACCCTTGTGATCGCTCACAAGACACTAAAGAAGGTTCCCCAAACTCTGATTGAGCACTTCCATCTGCCCATCGGTTTGCAGATGATACGTAGCGGAGAATAATAATTTCGTCCCCATTAAGATCCATAAGGTCTTCCAAAAGTAACTAGTAAATTTCACATCCTAATCCGAGACAATTGTCTTCGGCACTCCGCGATGGCTAACGACCTCTTTAAAATATAATTTCGCTACGTGAGATGCGTCGTTGGTCTTACTACACGGAATAAAGTATGCCATTTTGGAAAACCTGTCCGCAACAAAGAAGATAGAATCGTGATGTAGAAGGGTGGGGGGGAGGCCTAATACGAAGTCCATGCTCACGTCTTCACATGGTATGGAAGGAATAGGTAGAGGGGTGTATAAACCAACATTAGATTTTGTGCCTTTCGAGACTTGGCATGTACGACAATTACTCACTACTCTCCCAACCATCGCCTTAAGTTTAGGCCAATAAAATTTCTCCTCAACGAGAGTAATGGTCTTATCCCGCCCAAAGTGTCCACCTAAGCCTCCGCTATGTAACTCCCAAATAATGTGGAGCCGTAAAGAGGACCGCAGAATACATAGCTTCCCGTGCTTAAAGAGATAACCGTCCCTAAGAGTAAAGGCCGAAATAGTCGTGGGAGAGCTGTCCTGGGCGGATAAATACACCTCTTGGAAATCTGGGCACGTGGCATACTCATCCTTAATGCGCTCGAACCCTACAACGTGGACTTGCTTGGTGGATAGCAATAGGGTGAGGCGACTAAGTGCATCGGCAACTCGGTTTTTGGAACCCTTAAGGTGCTTAAGATTAAATGTGTATCCTTGCAAGAAGGCTAACCACTTAGCGTGACGCGGGCTGATCTTGTGCTGACCGTTTATGAATCGCAAAGCTTCGTGATTGGAGAGGATCACAAATTCTTTGGAGAGAAGATAGTGTCTCCAATGATGCAAGCACCTAACAACCGCATAGAACTCTATATAATAATTTGAATAATTTAACTTGGCGCCCGCTAACTTCTCACTAAAATAACTAACCGGGTGACCTTCCTGACTTAAGACACCTCCTATTCCCGCACCAGAAGCATCACAAGTAAGCTCAAAGACTTTGGCAAAGTCAGGTAGACGTAAAACAGGTGCCTCAGTCATAAGCTCCTTAATGCGTTGAAAAGCATGGGTGGCGGACTTCGTCCAGGTGAACTCGCCCTTCTTCATGCAATCAGTAATGGGTACCATAATGCTACTAAAGTCTCGTATGAAATGGCGATAGAAGGTAGCTAATCCATGGAAACTACGTACCTCTCATAGACTAGTTGGTTCGGGCCAGTCCCTTATCACTTGAACCTTTCTGGGGTCAACTCGTATACCCTCAGATCCGACTATATAACCCAAGAACTCTACCTCAGGGACATAGAAAGTACACTTCTTAAGGTTTAGTAATAACGTTTCCTTCCTCAAGGTGGAAAGAATCACTCTCATGTGGGAGATGTGCTCAGCAGTGGAGGTGCTATAAACTAAGATGTCATCGAAATAAACTACCACAAATTTCCCCATATAAGGCTGGAAGACATGAGTCATCATCCGGGAGAAGGTGCTGGGGGCATTGGATAATCCAAAGGGCATCACATGCCACTCATATAGCCCATCCTTGGACTTAAACACAGTCTTCCACTCATCTCCCTCACGGATCCAAATCTGGTGATAGCCACTCCGTAAATCTAACTTCGAAAAGATAGTGGCGCCAGACAAGACATCTAAGAGGTCATCTAAACGTGGGATAGGAAACTTATACTTTATAGTAATCTTGTTGATAGCACGGCTATCAACACACATCCGCCATGTTCCATCCTTTTTGGTGGCAAGCAGGGCTGGAATAGCACATGGACTCAAACTAGTCCGAATGAACCCCTTATTCAATAGGTCCTCAATCTGGATCTGTAACTCCTTATGGGCAGCGGGATGAAGTTGATAATGGGGCTGGTTGGGGAGGGACGAACCGGGGATAAGGTCGATCGCGTGCTGAATATCCCTAAGTTGTGGTAAAGTCGAGGGCCGCTCATCCGAGTAAACGTCCTTGGATTCTTCCAACAACACCTGTAGCTCTCTAGGTAAATCATCCAACACTCCCGAATCAGTCTTCGCACTCATAAGGATGAGGGCGTACATCATTCCATCAAGAAATGGATCCTTCACAAACTCTTTCCTACCAACTAGACTCAACGTCTTCCTCTCTACTGGGATAGTGGTGTCCTGAGCCATAACTACTGGCTCCTTCTGGATGGTCGGCCTCAGGGTAATGGTTTTGCCATTGAATTTAAATTCTTAAGTGTTGGCTCTACCAAAATGCGTCACATCACGGTCATAGAGCCAAGGGCGGCCTAATTACATGTGGCAAGCGTCCATCGGCAGAACATCACAACCCACCTCATCAGTATAGGATTTGAATGAGAGGGGAACCAGGCACTGCTTGGTGACCGGGATGGTGATCTTGCTGATCCAAGCTGCCTGATATGGGGTCGGGTGTGGTTCGGTGGTCAAGTGCATACGTGTGTCGGCGCTCTCAGAAATGACATTCACATAACTACCACTATCAATAATCAACTTGCAAAGCTTCTCACCACTCAGAAAAATCAGAGAAAATATGCTCGTCCTCTTCCAATCATCTAACGGGCGAGGAGTAGTCAAGATACAACGCATCACCATGAGGTGGTGATCGTCCTCTAAATCACTTGGGACCCCTTCTGGGTCACTCTCCTCAGCAGCCTCATATACGTAATCAGAAAGGTCGGTAGTCGACTCTAACAGGGCTATGGCCTTAGTCTTCGTCGGACATTCAAAAGCATAGTGACCTTGAATGCCGCAGGAATAACATGTGGCATTAGACTTGCTAACCTTCCCTATGGGTATACGCTCACTCGCGGGATTCTTCGCATTCCTAGCAGTGATCACTACCGAATTCGACTCGGTGGACCTAAACTTCCCCTTATCCGGATAAGAAGAAGATGACGCGCCAGTGGCGGACTTATTCTTCATGTGTGAATATCTGGAGTGGGCCTTCATGGCTAGATGTTTTTCAATGTCTAGGGCGGCATTGAAAGTCGTGTTCAGGTCCGTATGACCATAGAGCAGGAGCTTCCTTTGAATGTTAGGGTGAAGTCCCTTACGAAACCTAGATGAGGTGACCTCAGGAATTTCCCAAAGATCACAACGCACCATGCGGTCCTTCATCTCTCCCATATATTCAGCTACTGAATTTGAGCCCTGCCGCAGGGTGGCAAGCTCGTCGAACATCTGTGTCCGGCGGTACACAGGGACGTACTGATCAGTTAGCAAGTTCTTCATCACCGGCTAGCCTATAAGTGGGACTCCGTGCCCAGTTCCTAATCTCCGCTCCTCGTTTAGCCAAAAAGTTTTCGCGCGATCCTTTAACTTCATCCTGGCAACTTAGACCTTTTGGGGGTCCATGAGGTTGTGCCATTCGTAGTAGCATTCCATATCCACTACCCAAGTAAGGAAGACCTGGGGATCTCCCAAACTGTTGTAAGTGGGGGCGTCAATCTTAATGGCCCTCGTAATATCGTAACCACGCTCGGGGCGGCGTTCTCTAGGGGGCACTCGGGGAGATTTCCCATCCGAATCAGAATCATGGCCCTGTTGGTGCCGGTTGGGCTGCCCACCATTAACGGGTGGTGGTGGTGGTCCTCCTTGATTCTGTAGGAGTTGTGCTAACATGGCCCTGAGTTCAGTCATATCGTTACTGAGCCCCTATATGGCCTCAGCGTTGGGATCCCCGTGCTCGTTCGCAGCCATCCTAGATGATGACGGTGTATTGTACTCCGTTCCTAGCCTTGTGCGCATGCAGGGTTTGGACAAGATTATGGAAAGTGAATTTGTAGTGTCGGATAAAATTGTTTTTTTTGGCAGAAAAATATTTTCGGGATGTGACTAAAATGGAGAAACTACAGAATGTTTTTTGGATTTTTTTGACGAAACATAAAGATTTTAGCCAGCTATTCGCAGACCACCGAATTTTTATTTTATTTTTTTGATTAGTTTGCGCCACGGAATTGAATAATGAGGGTGTATCAATTGAGAAATTGACATGAACTGCTTTGATACCAAATTGATGCAGCGTACGTCGCTAAGGAGATTTCCACAAGCTAACCCTAAATCGCCTACAACGCACTCTTGATCGGCCGCACCTACACAAGCATCTATCGCCCACAAATACGCTATCCACTCGCACACATAAACCAATCCAATCGGAGAAGCGTTGACTCTAAAACAGCGATAAAAAATGAGTCAACAAATTCCCAAAATTAACGCAAAGGTTGCCAATCCTTTTTGTGGGCAAGATCAAGGCGATAGGCCAAGATCCGTTCAAGCAAAGTGGACCTACCCGATCCGAAAAATAGAAACGCGGGGAATAAGGATTTTAATCAAAGATTTAAAAGCGATTGAAATTTAAAAAACGCGGAGAACACGATGGTTCAACCTCCACAAATCTAAAGAAAGAATCACTAGGAGATGGAGAAGATGTTACCCAACCCTTAGCGGTAAGCACTCTTGATAACTTGTGGGAGAATCACTCTCTCCACGATTTCCACCGGCGTCGCACCGAGAGGGGTTGTTGTTCTTCTTCCTTGGAGTCGCACCAAGAAACCTCGCCGGATTCTCCCAAGAGGAGAGGCCGAAACTTGGAGAAGGAGGCAAGGGGTGGGTGGGGGGGGGGGGGGGGCTCCTCACAAGCCTTGGCCGAATTTCTCAATGAGAGAGGGGGCTGTTTTTAGGTTTTCAATAACTTCCTTTCATTCTCTTAAACACTCATATATATAGGAGATACAAAACAAATCTAACCATCCAAGATTGAGATGAAGATCTCATCACTCCGGATGGCTAATAACACACAAAATGTCTAATAGCACACCAACAAAACATAAAGCATAAAATAAAATATTACAACTTCCTCACTTTAAAGGAAATAATTAGAAACTAAAAATTAAGCTTTTGAGAGGCTTTAAATAAGCTTTGCACGCCGCGGACGGAGGTTGTAACGCTGCTTTCCGTTAGCGGCCATTGAGTCATCATGTCGCCTAAAATCTTTATGTTACAGCACATCCAGCTCCGGTATATCATTCTCTGGTGGTGTAGATGTCACGGCATCATAAGGTTTGGAGAAAACCTGAGAGTTTCTGAGGAATCTGAGTTGTAAGCTCTTGAAGCTGAGTTGGAGGAGTTGACCCTGTCTAACTCATTGTTAGAAGGGTGAAGGGGGAAAGAGAACTACTCAAGACACCCTGTACTGAGGTACCTCTATATATGCTTGTGTGCTGTCTGTGTGTGTGCTTTTAACTTTTACATTCACTGAAAACAACTAGGATTAATAAGAAAGAAAAGAAATAGACCTATTCACCACCCCCCCCCCCCGACCCCCTCTAGGTGATCTAGACTAATACCTTTAAACTATTAGTGTGAGTGTTCGGTGTTGCTGCATTAGCAATTGCTAGTGACGTGCTTGTTGACGAGGTGCTTGCGACTCTAATTCCACCGATGCGAATCACTCCATCCGCAAGCCAACTCGTCCATCCGCGTAGCGAAGTAGTGCATAGTGGCCTACTTAGTTTCCATCCGCCCATTGATGTAGTGAATAGTGGCCTGCATAGTTGTTGTTTAGCAAAATAGTTTTATTTTGCTTTCCACAATCCAATCCAAACTCTTCCGCAATCCATCCGACGTAAAGGACTTCTATCTCATGTCCTTCCTCAAAACTAAACTCCACCTTACTGTGTTCCTTCGAGAATGATACTTGGGGATCACTCCCATTTTATATTACTTAAGCGATCGGTACACTGCCATTTCGTGTCGCAGTCTTGCTACCGCCTATAGCGGTGTGTATGATTCGCGCGTCAAAACTCTATCTACCCTTCTCATTAAAAACAAATTTTCAAGGAGAAGGATAGATAAGACATTATTCATAAAGGAATTTAAAGGCAAGACTTTGCTGGTCTAGATATACGTTCATGACATACTCTTTGGATCTACAGATGATCACCTTTGTAAAAGGTTTGCCACCCTTATGCAAGGGAAGTTTGAAATGAGTTGCATGATAGAGCTGAAATACTTCATAAGTCTCCAAGTGAAGCAATCAGAGGATGGGATAATCATTTCTAAGACCAAGTTCACAAAAGAGCTCATACAAAAGTTTGGAATGGAGAGTGCAACCTTAATGAGGACTCCAATGAGATCCAATGTGTCTTTAGATAAGGATAAGAAAGGGAAACCTTTTGATGAGACCATGTACGTATGCATCATTGGATCTCTGCTCTACCTAACTGCTAGTAGACCAAAAATTATGTTTGCTACATGTGATTGTGCCAGATATCGAGTAACCTACATGGACTCTCACTACACCTCTGCTAATAGGATCTTGAGATACCTCAAGCGTACACCCAATTTAGTCTTATGGTACCCTAGGAGTAATGATTTTGAGATAACAGGATTTTCAGAGGCAGACTTTGCAGGATGCAAGGAACATGGGAAAAACACCTCAGAGTCATGCCAATTCCTTGGGTGAAAAAGATTAATTTCATGGAGCAGCAAAAACCACACTAATATTGTAATCTTAACTGCAAAGTCATAATACATCACTGCTGGGAGCTGATGTGCTCAATTACTTTGGATTCAACAATAGCTAAAGGATTATAACCTACAAATAAGGAAATCCTTATTGTATTGTGATTCATCTAGTGCTATCTCAATTGCCAAGAATTCAGTGTCGCACACTAGAACCAAGCATATAGAGATTAGGTATCACTTCATTAGGGATCCTGTGGAAACGAAAGACATTTGCTTGGAATATGTACCAATAGACAAGCAAGTGGCTGACATCTTCACAAATCCCATTGATGATGCAAAATTCAATCAATTCAAAATTGAGCTTGGTATGCTTAATATGAATTGATTTATTTCTCATTATATTTCTCTAACCTTAATTAGAAGAATATTAGTTATTCTTTCTCATTCATAAGATTTATTAGTGTAAAGACCAGAGATTTATTTGACACACATGTTGTCTAACCATTTTCTGAAAGTGTGCAGAATTTCTGCTAAGTCTAGAAAATGTCGTCGAGAAGGTCTAGACAACACAGAAAATGTCGTCGAGAAGGCCTAGGTGACTCAGAAAATATCATCAGGATGTAATATTTGGCTATCAGCACACCAAACTTGGATCTTTATTAATAACATTTTCTCAAAATTATCGCCAAAATAGGTGTGCGCCACTTTATATTCTTATTATATACTACAATTAGAATCATTATAGACATTAGGGTTTAAATAGATCATAAAACCTAAAGTCGTGTGTGCGACCCCTGAGCTTCTTTTATCCCGTCAACAAAGAATTCTTCTGCTCTCTGCAACTTGATCGTAATTGGCTCCCAACACCATCTCTTTCAACAAGATGAACATTGGCAATGAACTTGTGCGAGATGGATTCAAGAACACGCCAGAAAAAGTCAAGAATCTTATCTTTCACCTCAGTGCATCAAGTTTGTAATTCATTCTATCTTAACCAACATCTACCTTGCTGAGAAAAGTTCAGGAATTCTTCCAAAATGCACAAATAAGTTTTACATGAAGATATATTAAAACATCTCTTGGAGGAATGATATAAAAAGAACAGCTAGGAGTATTAGTAGAGTTCTTCACCTACCCTCACTTCAACAGAATGAAGAAGAAGATGAAATTAGTCATGAAGACCATGAATTAGCTCTAGAGTTGCGTGTCTATTCAGATGAGGAATATGGATCCTTATACAAGATAAAGATGATTTCCCCTGGGACATTATTATTTGACATAATGGGAAAGTCTATGATGTGTAAGCCTGAATCACATGATAGGATTTTCAAAGACATGTTCAAAGTCATGACAACTGTCATATTAATTAAGAAAACTGATTGGAGTCAGTTCATGATTGAAAAGTTCAAGGCCTGCTTGAGTACCCAAAATCTTGGGATAATCATCTCTTTGTATCCGCTAAAGACCTTAGGTGATAAGCTTATTGACTCATAAGGGACCCCTATGCATTATCTGAAGAACATAGACTACAAATCTATAGAGAGGTGGGAGAAGCCTTTCCCCATGTTTGGGAAAAGCTAAGTACAAAGTTCTAAGAAGAAAGAAAGGAAGAGAAAGAAATTCGTGTCAAGCTTTGACGACCCTCCAAGTCATATTGAGGGGGAGCAATATGAGCAAAATTTCTCTATAAAAAAAGTGGAAACATCAGCACACATTGAGATGCCTAGGGTGGCAGATGAAGTTGAGAAGGTTGATGACGTGGAGAAGGATGATGAAGTTGAGAAGGTTAATGAAATAGAGAAGGATGTTGAGATAGAGAAGACTGATGCAATAGAGAAGAATGATGAAGTTGTGAAGAGTGATGAAATAGAGAAGAAAACTGAAGTTGAGGGGGAGTCTCCCTTATAGAGATCAACCCAAGATACTGAAATAGTTGAGGGGGAGTCTTTCATTGATAAATCGGTCCAAAATACTATAGTACTTGAAGATGAATTAGAAGAAACTGAAGAGACTGAGGGGGAGTCTCAACATGAGTGCTCTACCTAGAATGCAACAGATGTAGAAGCTGTAGATATAATTGTAAAGAAAATTGTTTAAAGCATTCCTCAAGATGTTAGCAAAAGAGATGAATGAGACAGAAGAAATATCTTTCACTAGCCAAGAGATTGTGGTGCACAAAGCGAAGTAAGTTATGACAGAGCCAAAATCTGAGATCAATCTTCCAAGGCTGGCACTCTTGACTGTATGTATGAGGACTACGAATCAGGGACAGATCCTACCAACAAATACTAGAGAGCCTAGCAACCCCATTCCTGCAACTAGTAAAGCACTTCCTGATTCCTTAATGGATCAGATGAAAGCTTTGTTGGATTGTCAAACAAAATACTTTTGAGTGTTATGTGGACAAGGCAGTCCAGTTAATGAGAAAGGAATTATTTAAAGAAATAGCATGAGTTAAAGCTGAGATCCATCAATTGAATGCCAAGACACTGAATTTCTTCATGAGGGATGCTCCTGCTATGGACCATACAACCCAACAAATAGAAATTATTCACAAAGGGCTAGTAGATATCATAGAGAATCATTGTGCTACCTCAGAAAAATTTTCAAAATGCATTACAGTCAACTGCTAACTATATGATAGAGAATAGAATGATTTTTCTTGAAAGAGTTAATTTTTGTAGTCAACTACTAGATGAACACCTCCTAGAAACAAAGAATTATATCACTAAAGGTACGAACACGCTCAGAAATAAAATATCTGACCTTCAGGGCAACATTTTCCGGCATGTATCTGAAGAAGTCAGAAAGAGGGAGGAAGTTATTATAAAGCATGGAACTAGGATGTTTGGGTCTTAAATGCAATAAGGCTTTCCTTGAATCTACCCCGAGCTAAATTATGATACAAAGCCTACATATCATGAAACACAAGACTAGGATGTTTGGGTCTTAAATGCAATAAGGCTTTCCTTGAATCTACCCCGAGCTAAATTATGATACAAAGCCTACATATCATGAAACACAAGTTGAGAAGCTCTATGACAATCCTCATCTTGCTGAGTCATCTCATAAAAGAAAAGCACTAACACCTAACGAGGAGATGTTGGCCAGGAAGAAGAAAAGAGAGAAAATTCAAAAACTTCCTAGCTATGAAGAGTGGAGCCCCCAATCCATGTCCATAATATTATATACATGGAATCAGTTTGGCAGTCAAGGTAATAATATCTCAAGGTATTATAGCTTTGTGGAATGGAACAAGCATGAACAATAAGAGAAGAAGAGGAGGATTCACATGAGAAAGTATCCTAATGAACCACCTCCTCCTCCCATATACATTCCTAAACCACTACACTCTTTTGAAAGAAAAAGGAGGAAAGTTGCTAGAGATAGTGATTAATGGTAAGAGAAAGCAAATATAAATTAGACACTCTTGGGTTATTAGTGATATATTTAAATTCTCTAATGTAAACATTGTTCTGAAACTACTATATAATGGAATGTTTACTTTATGCCTTGTGTCAAATTTGTTTATAGTTATGCCTATGTGTCTATTGTTATATGAGATTCTGGATTCTTCAAACAGGGGGAGATGGTTGGGAATATTTACCATAAGATTCCTGATTTGAAGAAGCCCTCAAGATAATAATAAACACATCATGTATTTGATGTATGTCTTAGTTTTGATGTGAGAGGTATAACTAAAGTGCATGGCAAATGTAGGGTTTGGCTTATAGTCACTCAAACAATGTTTTGCATGTGTAATCCTTTAGGGTGCGAAACATATGTTTACATATGAACTAACACTATATTAGACTTGTCATTATCAAGGAAAAGTCATTTGGAAAAGGTTTGGAGATTATGCTGCAAAGATAGCCAACATGTTAGATTAAACACAAAATTGGCTATGTAAATATCGGCTAGATGATCTAGACGACAAGGCCTCTATGTCGTATATAACACAACTGTATCAGCTAGATGATGGGTAAAATCCGCGCTGCATTAAATTAAAGTGTTATCCATGTATAATTTAATAAGGCAAGTGTACCTATCGTTTTATAGTATAGGATTTAGAAAATCAAGTGTCATATTTTTCCGGGCTTGTTGAGTACTTCTACTCACAAAGAAGATCTATTATTTTATCGATCGAAAGTTTGGTTGTTTTGGAAAACGATTTGGAAGAATTCAACCATGAAGAAAGATTATGATTAAAAGATTAGCAGTTGATCTAGAATCCCTTTGGAATAAAATAGAATTTTACAAAAGAATAATCCGCAAGCTCTTATTGAAACAACTTCGACCGGGGAAGTTCCCAAAACATGATAGCACCTCTCTCAAGGAATACTACCAACTAACCTTAGGTTGATCGATTAAGACCCCTCAGCCAGTCGAAACCCCTAAGCTTTCTTTAAGCAGTGAACCCCACTATTGGATTTGACTCTAATCCAGAAGATTTATGTCGTCCTCTCTCGAGGAGTGCATGCAACTCCTTTTATCTTTGAGTGATCGCCTCATACGCACGGATCTCTCGATCAACTAGAATACGGATCTTAAATTGAAAAACATATTCAAGACATTTATATTCGATGCAATTAAATTCAAAGATAAATCGAAGATAATCAAGACGAGAGCTTGCCAATTAGAAAAATTCAAAACATATTTTATTTCATTTCAAAGTTCATCATGACCAATTGTTAAGGGAAATTTATCTACTCATCATAATGATGGGAATACAAGTAGAAGAGGAAGAAGACATGATAAAAAAACTATAATACTTGAATTAAAATTGCAACAATAGAAAACTTACAATTTGTAGAAAAACTAGCTAGAACAACAAAAACAGTAAGCTAAAGCTGAAAATAAACTCCAAAATCGAACTCCTATACACCTGGAGATTGCTGCTTTTATTGTTGAAAAATTGAGGAGTCACACCCTTGGTCATGCCCATGACTAAGGGCATGTAAGCTGCGTAATTGCGATCATGAAATCTCGGGAGCATTGGGGAGAGAATCCGCTAGAAATCGATTGCATGGAGGGTCACGGCCTCGGTCACGCCCGTGACCCAGGGTGTGTCTTGACCGAGTCTGGAAACGGTGGGAAACATCGTGATCAAGAGTTAATTTGGCAGTTACAGGAGGAGTCACGGCCTCCGTCATGCCCGTGACCGAGGGCGTGTAAGCTGGAAATGGCGCGAGTAGAGAACTGCCTGAATTGAATGCTTTATCAGACGAGTCATGCCCGTGACCTTGAAGTCACAGCCTCGGTGACGCCCGTGACTGAGGGCATGTAATTTTAACCTAATGTGACAGCTGACCTCTTCGCTGCGATACGGTGGGGCTGGTTCATGGTCGTGACTTGGAGTCACGTCCTTTGTCACGCCCGTGACCAAGGGCGTGTACTTTGCGATTTTGGTAGTAATGCTCCAAATGTTCTCCTGATTACTTATGTGAGCCTGAAATTGCTATTGGCAAACCAAATTACCTGAAAATACAAAAATAAGGTAAATTAGTGATAAATTAAATCAAAACTAGATAAAAATACATTAACTATTAATAAAATATTATATAAAAATAATTATAAATGATGCATTATCAAATACCCTCATACTTAAGCTTTTGCTATTCCAGAGCAAAACCATCATAAGCATGAGAAATATTTATATGAAATTTCAAAGAAAAACAATTTACTCCTAATTATGCATTTTAAAATTATACATGACTCATACAAAAATAAGTTTTGAAATAAAATTTAGATTCATACAAAATAAATCATGATTCATAAATTGATATGCGTAGAATAAAAATTAGTTTCAAAAATTCTCTAATCAAATTTTCATAAATATGATTGTATTGAATTAAGCAAAATAATCTAAGATTAGAATTATACAAACTTTTGGTATCATTCGAAACTTTTTAGAAAACCTAAAATATTAACTAAGCTCTCTCATAAATATCTTGAATATAAAATGATATTGGTTAAGTTTGGGTAAAAATTGGCATTGAAGAGATTTTTTAATTAGGAAATGATGAATTTTATCCTCTCATTTCCATCTTTTTTTAAAATACTCTTCTTTTTTCTATCCCAAATGTATATGTTTAGGAGTGATGAATTTTATCCTCTCAACTCCATGCCATATAATCATTTACAAATTTGGGTGCATATGTTTTGGAATGATGAATTTTATCATCTCATTCCATGACATATGATGAATTTTGATTTGTCAATCAAAAGGGTAAAGTAAAAGGAGGGGCTAGGGTTTAAAGGCAATAAATTTTTTTCAAGATAAACATTTTGAGAGCACAGAAAATAAATTATGAAATCATAAGAATCTATGAGCTAAAGTTAATATAAGTAGAATCTAAAGATCTTTAGCATAATTGCTACAAAATTAATTCATGATATTTTAAGGAGAGAAAGCAAAACTAAGATATATTCTAAATACACCAAAATGATGAAAAATTCATTAATTCAAATTTATCTAAAAATTAAATCTAACAAATTATGATGAGACACATAAATTAGAAAAAACATAAAAAGAAAACTTTTTGTTTTTTTTTAAAAGTCATATAAACAAAAGCTCATAATTAAAATTGGTTATACTCAAATAAGAAGTAAGGAAACATCTAATATTACAAAATTTATAAAAACTTTTTTTTTAAATTTTTTTTAAAGGTTTTTCAAAATTTTAATATAGTTTTTTGAAAAATTATGTTCCAAAGTTTTTTGTATATTGTTAAAATTTGCTTGAAAACAAAAAATAAAACAGAAATAACAATTTTTTGGTTTTTGGACTTCCCAAGAAATACCCAATGATGGGCTCTCAAGGTACTAGGAATTTTTGTGGGATGAAAGCCCTACATGGCCCTTTCGCAAAAAAATAGATTGTTAATTTTTAATTTTTTTATTTGTCATTAGAGAAATAAAAGTAAGAAAAAGAAAAACTGAAAGAAAAAACACTTTAAAAAAATATTTATATTTGTGATTAACTTGTGAATGATTGGAAAAAATAAGAGAAAACACCCCCATACTTAAAATAAGCACTGTCCCCAATGTTGTAGAAAAAATATAAAAAAGCAAGTAAAGGAGAGAATCCTTCCCTTATGAAGAACAAATCATCACCGAGCCAACCTGAAGAAAACATAATGTAAAAGCAAATTTTTTTTTTAATATTTTTTATATTTTTGCATTAATAAAAGAGAAATAAAAGCAAATACAAAGGGTGCGGTACATAAAAGAAAAGATACAGAAGACCAAAAATAAAAATCTTTAAGCATCATCGTCATCGTCCTCCTGCTGATAGTAAGCACGCGGATCAACAAATTCCCACTACAGATGCTCCATAGAGGAAGCATGGCGCTGCTCGAGGGTATCAAAACGTGTGTCAAAGTGTGCGCGCATGGACAACTGCTCTGTCTGAATTTAATCCAGACGAGTGTGGATCCGCCCAAACTACTGATCGAAATAAGTATACGAGTCGGGCGTAGGAGGAAAATGCTGTTGCGACTGCTGAGGAAACTTTGGAGCTGGAGGAATGCCTCCGGAATCAACCTCGAAATCAACATCGATCGGGTCGCCACCAACCTCACCGGGAATCGCCTCGAAGTCTCTCCCTTGCCGGCGCATCAAACCAAGGGACTGAAGGTTTTGGAATGTGATAGGCGCGAGCACTTGGAGTGGAGTCATGGGAAGAAGTGCATCCCAAAGCCCCATACGCTTGGCCAAATAAGTGACAAAGGGGCCTCCATGCAGCGCACTAAGCCTCCGATTCTCGGCCTGATGCCGAAAAAATATCGCAAGCGCTGAACCAAGGTTAAGGGGGACCCGTTCGTGCATACTATATAAATATAGTAGGTACGCGCAGGTCACCACTCCATGGCTATCGCCGCGAGCGGAAAGTGTGAAAGTGAGGATGTAGTGGAGATAGCGTAAGGCGGGGAGAGGAGATGACTGCCCTTGGATTTTTTTGGCGAATATTGATTGGGGTCGTTACTGATTTCCACCCAAAATCCATGAAGGTTGTAGTCGCAGGAGAAATCGAGGGTGAGGGCGGTGTAGGCCTCCGCAAGGGTGAAAGCCTCGTCGCAGAAGCCCATGAGAATGTTGAACTGACGCAAAGCAACGGTTTGTGAAAGCCCTCCCATTCAGAATTCAAGCACGTTGTCGGCCCCGACCCAGCGGAAATCGAATGAGGAAAAAAACTCCACCGTCAGCTTGTAGTACGCCGACTCCGAAATGGAGAACAAGGGAGCCCATCCCAGAGTAGTAAGGAAATTCCCACTACGTCGGCCTACCCCAGGGTGGTGAGGACGTTCCAATTGATGACTCGGAAGACTCCAAATTCCTTCCCACAGAGGCGTTCACTCTGGTCATGGTGAGTGGGATTGGGAAAATTGAGCATAGCCTCCGCATTGAGAGAATCATCGGGGAGTGAAGAGGAAGACTCGTCAATGGAGTGGTGGCAGTGGGGGGCCATTGGGAAGGAAGGGAAGAAGGAATTCGGCTTATAAAAGAGAGAAAGAAGAGAGAGATGAAGGGAAAGGTGTGACACGTGAATTTTGGCATGTGGGCGGAATCCGAGGGAGGACCGGTCAAAACTTAGATTTTTGCGAGTCACGCCCTCGGTCACGCCCGTGACCGAGGGAGTATAACGTGAAGCGCGGATCTGCCAAGGAATCCGAGGCTTGACCGGTCAAAAAGCGCTCTCTGAGAGGTATCAGCCCAGGGTCACGCCCGTGACCATGGGCGTGACTTGACTGTCATGAGCGTGATAGTCAAAGGGAATCTGTGACTGAGTTTTGTGGAGTAATGGCGCCAGCAGGCTGTGTCATGGCCGTGACATTACAATGTCACGGGCGTGACTCAAGTAGTCACGGGCGTGACAACCCAAAATGAAACCCGGTGCTCGTTCTTATGTGAAATAGTGGTTACTGAATGTCACGCCCGTGATCATCATTGGTCACGCCCGTGACCTTCACGAAAGACGGAAAAATCCTAGTGCATGGATACTGCACGATAGAAAAAAGTGGACGATGCGTGTCACGCCTAGGTCAAGGCCGTGACCTAGGCCGTGTAACACAAAACATTCAGAAAATTTTTTTGGGTTTTGTTGTTTTATAATTTTTTTCTATCTTTTTATAAAAGAAAACAAAAACAAGACAGTAAAATAAAATGAAAAATAATAATAAAAAAATACCGACTTGGAGAGCGGAGTTTCATCCGTACGTGTGAGCGGTCGTTATCTCGCAAATCTCCTCCAAACCTGCAAAACCGTTAGTAACAAAATAACATATATTTTTATTGATTTTTTTGTTTTCATTTTTATAGGATTTAAAAAAAACGAATAGTTAAATAGAAAGTTTTTTTTAGAATTTTTTAAACGAAAGAAAAATGAAAAATAAAAATATGGGTTGCCTCCTAAGAGTGCTTTGGTTACGGTCGTTGAGCTCAACCATGGTGGCGTAACAGATTACCTTGTTCTAAATTTATCATCAAAGGATGATAAAGGCTTTGAGAGATGCAAGGTTGGTGAATCAGTTGTTTGAATTAAAATATTCTCATACCCCATACGGAGGAGAAGAGTTCCCTCACAAATATCAAATATCACTCGCGTAGTGGCTAAGAAGGGACGACCAAGGATTAGAGGGATCCTGTCATCTTCTTCCATATCACGGATAACGAAGTCTACCAGTAAAGTAGACTCGCCAACTTCAACTGGCACATCCAAAATTACCCCCAAAGGAGTCTTTATGGAGAAATCAGTTAAATATAATTTAATGTCTGTGGGGGTAGGTTCTCGTTGTTGGAACATGGTCTTCTGCATCTCCTAGGTTTGAGAATAACAAATCCTATGTGTATTTGATCTTGTGTATTTAAGTGTGCAGGAAAACAAAGTCCATATGACTCAAGCATTACATAAGAAGGTTGCCCCCAAATTTGAGCCTTCAAATCCAACACTCCTACTAGCGCCTGGCGCTAGCGCTAAGGAACCGCTAAGAAGAAACCAAACCGCTGAGATGAAACCAAACCGCTGAGACGGAACCGCTGAGACGACACCGCTTGGAAGGGAAACCGCTGAGATGCAAGCTGGCGTCAACATATTTAGAAGGAGATAGCGCCTGGCGGTATCCGATAGCGCAGGCGGTAGCGCGGAGCACAGAAGGCAAGAGAGAATTGTTTCCTCGGATTGAAGATTCTGCCACGCAGAATATGTCCTAAAATGGGATAGCACTGGCGGTACCACTAGCGCAGGCGCTAGCGCTGAGGCTATAAATAGGACCCCTCTTCTCTCATTTCAATAAGACATCAGAGAGAGAGAGAGAGATTGAGTGCTAGAATTCCAGAGGCTGCCTTGCCGAAAGCTGATGTCCTACCAAAGTTCTGCAAACTTCTGAAGGAGAATCTCTTCACGCCGGATCCAAACGAAATCCGCTTCTACAACGCTTATTCTACAGCGGATCTTCGTCTTCAACTTCAGAAGTTTATCAAGAGGGAGTTTTAATTATTTTCATTTCATATTTCTTGTAAACGGTTAGAGAAACCGCCTCGTGTTGGTAACTAGGTCTGGGTAGGACTTAGGGCGGATTTGCCTCGTGTTGGCGACTAGATCTAGGTTAGGTCTAGGGGGTGCTCGAGGCCATATCCGGGGAAGGGTTGGCTAGAGCGGCTTGAGGCCGAATCCGGTGAGGATAGGCTAGGGCCAGCGGTTCGTGGGGATGCGAGTCGGGATAGAAAACAAGAAGAGTCTACTATTATTCGCCACCGATTTCTAGCGTTATAGAAATCAACTTTTGTAAAACCTTATTTCATATCAATAAAACATGTCTCTACTTTATTTCAATAGTTTTACTTGATTTCTTGTTGTCTTAATCTCACATTATTTCAAAGCTTTTCAAAATATAATATAAATTTTAAAAACCCTTATTCCCCCCCCCCCCCCCTCTAAGGGCGCCTACCGATCCAACAAGTGGTATCAGAGGGGTTTTATTCCAATCCGCTTAACAACCGGGAATAATGGCGTCTCATGATCTCGCTTTTCCGGAGGGTCAAGGGGTTAGTCGACCACGTCTCTTTACTTGGTCAGATTTTAACTACTGGAAAAAACGAATGATGTGTTTTCTTATGACCATGGATGTATAAGTATGGAACATGGTAGAAGTTCGGTACTCTCCTCCTACAACTGTAGTGGGAGAGGTGACATTACTAAAACCTAAAGATAAATGGGATGATAATGATAAACTAAGGTGTAAAAATAATGCTAAAGCAATGAACGCTTTATACTGCGCCTTAAATAGGACTGAGTTTAATAGAATTTCTGCATGCATAACTGTTTATGATATTTGGAATAAATTGGAAGTTACTCATGAAGGTACATCACAGGTGAAAGATGCAAAGCTATTCCAACTGGAATCTGAATATGAAAAATTCAGGATGGATACCGAAGAGGACATCAACTCGATGTACACTCGCTTCACCAAGATCGTCAATGCTTCAAAGGCACTTGGAAAGATCTACTCAGACGGGGACTTGGTGAGGAAAATTCTTCGTTCCTTACCACCAAGGTTCAATCCAAAGGTGACAGCCATCTCGGAGTCGCACAACTTAAGAACGCTCCAGATCGAGAACCTTATTGGGAATCTCAAAACCCATGAGGTAGAACTCCAGATTCAACACGATGAATACAACAAAGAGCCAAAGAAAAAGGCGCTAGCACTAAAATCAAAGAAGGAGAGCATCGAAGATGATGATGAAGATGAAGAGGGTCTCCTAGTGAAGAACTTCAGGAAGTTCATCAGGAATCCGGAAAGAAGGAACACATTCTGAAAATACTTCCAAAAGGATGCTCGATGAAAGGGATCTTCCTCTTCATCAAGGAAAGAAAAAGGAAGCGAAGATGAAGAAGAAAGACCACCACCGGAGTGCTACCACTACAGAAAGACCGGGCACATTCGGAGCCAGTGCCCAAAGTATCAAAAGGAGCAAAAAGAACAATACAAAGCAAAAGAGAAAAAGAAAGTACTGAAAGCCGCAACTTGGTGATTCTTTCTCTGAAGAGTCAAACGAATCTGAGTCAAGTAGCGAGGAGGAATCAAACTTATGCTTAATGGCAAAAAGCAACGATGACGACACCAGTGTTCTTAGCGACACTGAGGTAACTCCTCCTACTTTCGAAGAACTCTATGATGAATTTGTTCTTACTTGCAAATCCTATGATCAAAGTATAAAAGATAATATTATATTAAATCGTGAAAATGAATCTATTATCAAAGAAAATCATAAGCTCACAAAAAAATTGATTTCCCTTGAAAATAGAAATGTTTCATGTCAAGAGTGTGAGCACTCTTTATTTAAGACAAAAGAACTTGAAGTTTCTCTTTCTAAGGCCCTCTCACAAAACAAAACTATTGCAAAAGAAAAGGGGGACTTAGAGAGAAAACTAAAAACCTCTCTTTTACAAATTGAAAATAACAAAAAGGGATTTGAAAACAAATGTGTTATGATTGCACAAGAAAATACATTTCTTAAAAAACAAAATCATGACCTCAATTTAGCCATAAAAAAATTCGGGATTAGTCAAAAATCCTTGGATATGATTTTGGGAAACCAATGTTATGGTTCTGGAAAATTTGGGGTCGGATATAAAAGTGAACCCTACCGCCCGGCGCTAGCCACTAACGCCGGCGGTATCTCAACAGTTAAAAATTCTTCTGTTTTTTCTAATGTTTAGACATCATCCAGCAAGAGCAATGTAGAAATTCAGAAAAGGGTCTCAACCCACTTTATTTCATGTGCAAATTGTCTTAAGTTTGGACACACGTCTAGCTCTTGCAGGAATATAAAACAACAATCGTTAAAACAAATCTGGGTACCTAAGAAATCCACTTACTCTATGGGTGGCACCTCTTGGGTATCTAGATCTTTACTCTCATCTTCTCTCTAGATTTGCAGGAAGGCTAAGGAAATGGAGGACGTGTGGTACTTGGACTCAGGTTGCTCCAAGCACATGACAGGCAACAAAGAAAAATTCCTTAGCCTAGAAAAGAAGAAAGGAAGGATCGTAACGTTTGGTGATAACGGTAAAGGAAGGATCATGGGAGTAGGTACAGTGGGTAACGAATCCTTTCTTATCTCAAATGTTCTTTATGTAAAAGGATTAAAACATAACTTAATATCTATAAGTCAACTGTGTGATAAAGGATTAGATGTATTATTTGAATCATCCACTAATCTTTGCAAAATAGTTAATCCTAAAACAAAAGATGTGTTACTCACTGCACCTAGAATTCACAATGTTTACATAGTTTCGTTTCATGATCTTTCCAAATCATCTAAAAAATGTTTTATAACCAAAAATGATGAATTAGAACTATGGCATAGACATTTAGGTCATGCTAGTACAAAGCTCATTTTAAAACTACCAAAAAGTGAATTGATTAGAGGATTGCCTAAGTTGAATGGAAATTTATCTTCACTATGTTCTCCATGCCAAAAAGGAAAATTTACAAAATCATCTTTTAAAAGCAAAAACAAAATTTCTACTTCAAAACCATTGCAATTAATTCATATGGATCTCTTTGTTCCCGTTAACACCGCAAGCCTTGGTGGTAGAATATACACTTTCGTTCTAATAGATGATTTCTCAAGATATTGTTGGACTTTATTTCTCTCTTCCAAATCTGATGCGTTTTGCGAATTCTCAAAATTATGTACTCGTATTCAAAATGAACTAGATTTAAAAATAAAATGCATTCGCTCAGATCATGGAGGTGAATTTGAAAATGAAAATTTTAAATCTTTTTGTGAAATGTTAGGTATTAAGCATGAGTTCTCTGCTCCACGCACACCTCAACAAAATGGTGTTGTAGAAAGGAAAAATAGGACAATCCAAGAACTAGCACGCACCATGTTATCAGAATATAAATTACCTAAGTCTTTTTGGGCCGAAGCCGTAAGCACATCATGCTATGTAATGAATAGAGTCATGCTTCGCCCATCACTAAATCTCACACCGTATGAACTATATTATCAAAAGAAACCTAATGTATCATATTTTAAAGTATTTGGATGTAAATGTTTTATTCTTAATACAAAAGATTCTTTAGGAAAATTTGATAGAAAATGTGATGATGGAATATTTCTTGGATATTCTTCAACCAGTAAAGCCTATAGAATATTTAACAAAAGATCAAGTAAGGTTGAAGAGTCTATTAATGTTAAATTTGATGAATTTATTTCGTGTGCAGAAAAGCTTCCTACAGGTACAAATGATGAACCTTTGCCATCTTTGGAGCACGACGAAGAGGAACCTTCCAAAGAAGAGGAGGAGAAGTCCAAGGAAGATGAATATGTACCTCCAAGCATTTTGAACTTCACTAAGAATCATCCAAAAGAGCTAGTCATTGGGGAACCTTCTACTGGGGTAAGAACTCGATCCTCTCTTCATGAAACGTTTTCAAATATTTGCTTTATTTCCGAAATCGAACCTAAAAACGTTTCCACCACTTTAAATGATGAATTTTGGTTTTGGGCTATGAATGAAGAGTTAGGTCAATTTGAAAGAAATAAAGTTTGGAATCTAGTAGATAGACCATCTAATCATCCAATTATCGACGTAAAATGGATCTTTAGAAATAAATTAGATGGTGAATCTAGGATTATTAGAAATAAAACACGCTTAGTTGCTCAAGGTTATTCTCAAATCGAGGGGGTAGATTTTGAAGAAAATTTTGCACCCGTTGCTCGCTTAGAATCTATACGAATATTTTTGGCATTTGCGAGTTTTAAAAGGATAAAATTATTTCAAATGGATGTTAAAAGTGCCTTTTTAAATGGGTTTATAAAAGAAGAAGTTTATGTAGAACAACCCCCCAGTTTTATAAATGAAAAATTTCCTAATCATGTTTACAAACTAGAAAAAGCGCTTTATGGTATAAAACAAGCGCCCCGTGCATGGTATGATAGACTTACATCGTTTTTGTTAAAGCACGATTATGTTATGGTAAGTGCCGACAACACACACTTCATTAAGCATAATAATATCGATCTAATTATTTTACAAGTATATGTTGATGATATCATTTTTGGAGCCACTAATGAAGAGTTGTGTAATGAAGAGTTGTGTAATGAAGTTGTCTTAGTAATGAAAAATGAATTTGAAATGAGTCTTGTAGGAGAACTATCATATTTTCTTGGTTTTCAAATCTCACGACGAACTGATGGTATCTTTATTTGCCAAACAAAATATGTTCACGATATGCTTAAACGATTTGGATTTGAAAATAAACAAGCCTCTACTCCTATGAGTGCTTCGTTAAAACTAGGAAAAGATGAATCTGGAATTTCCATTGATCAAACGTTATATAGAGGAATGATAGGATCTCTTCTTTACTTAAGTGCATCTAGACCAGATATAATGCTTGCCGTATGTTTATGTGCTCGCTTTCAAGCCAATCCAAAAGAATCTCATTTAAAAGCGGTAAAACATATTTTCCGTTATCTATTAGGGTCATCTAATTTAGGTTTATGGTACCCACACAATGATTCTTTCACACTCCACGATTATTCCGATTCGGACTACGCCAGTTGTTCACTAGATTGAAAAATCACTAGCGGTACTTGTCACTTCTTAGGACCCTCTTTAGTTGCTTGGTCTAGTAGGAAACAATCTTCAGTTGCACTCTCCACCACGGAGGTCGAATATATCGCACTTGGTAATTGTTGTGCACAAGCGTTATGGATGAGCCAAACTCTAGAGGATTTTGGATTTCATCTCAAAAATATTGATCTTAAATGTGACAACAAAAGTGCAATAGACCTCACATATAATCCCGTACACCACTCTAGATCCAAACACACCGATGTTCGCCATCATTTCATTAGGGATCACATTAAGAAAGAGCATGTAAAAGTAAGCTTCATTGGCACGGACTCTCAACTCGCTAACATATTTACTAAACCTCTTCCCGATGCAAGATTTTCATTATTACGACTTGAGTTAGGTGTCCTAGATCTTTCGAGTTAAAACACATTCATAAACGCAGTTTTGTAATGTTTAACCATCTAAAACATCTCCTAAAATTCTGAAATTTCAGCATGAAACTACTATTGGGACACTTAATCAAGATCAACAATACTATTGGGACACTTAATCAAGATCAACAATTAAAAATTTCAAAATAAAAAAAAATTATGTACTATTTTCCGCGCTAGCGCTAACGCCGGCGCTAGCGAACTTATTCGTTTTTCTCTAATTTTTAAATTTTGAAAAATTCTTAAAAATATATTAATCTATATGTACTATTTATTTTTGCACTTCTGATTATATTTCATTTTTGAAAAATCAAGTACAAAAATACAAAAGCCAAATTACAAAAAATATGTTTTGCCTTTTTTGTCATTTGTTTAAAGTCTATTTTTTTATGCAAAAATCAAATACAAAAATATAAAACATTAAAACTATCAAAAAAAAACTGTATGGATTTTTCCTGTGAAAATCAAGCATGATTTAATCTATTATTTAGAACTTCTATAATATTGCAATTTATCTTTTTCAAACTACTTTGAACATTGTTTTCATCATGCTTTGATATATCTATTAATATGTGCATCAATTATCTTGTAAAAGGTGTATAGAACTAGCATAGCATGCCTCTAAGTATGAGTAAATGTTTTATGTTTGATAATGATCTTTATTCACTCACTTATTTTGGCATTGTCTACATATATGTTTAATCTACGAATGCTTGTGTATGTTGTGTATTAGTACAATGAATTAAAATTGCACAAGTATCTTACCTACACTCCTTTATTTGCACTTTTAAAAGTTAAGATAAGTGGTTGTGTTTTCATAAATTATATTGGTTTGCAAAACAAGTGTATTCGGAGAACTTTGTACAACACAAAAATCATAAAATAAAGTGACAAAGATAACTCCACCAAGCACTACTTGAACCTCCTGATAAGTCTTAATAAGCGTTGTGAGGTTGAGCACCTTGGAAAGAATAGTAAAGTATCTTGTGCAAATCAAATCTTTCTTTCAAAATAAAAACCACTTACTCTTAAGTACACCGGATCACTAGTCTCAACATTAAAATAAAATATGTGATCCCCCAAGCACTACTTTGCACCATGATAAGTCTTAATGAGCATTATGTGTGCAAAGCACCTTGGTAGTTGTACATTTTTTTTGTGCATTGAAGTTTGTGGAAGTAAAATTATTTGTGTTTTATTGTGCTCTTACTTTACATATTTCTTGTATTTTTGATTAAAACATTTGTTTACTCTACTCAAAAATATACTTATGTGCACATCATTATCTTCCATAATAGTTCTTCTCATGAGTATTGGATCCTAATGCAAATTCTATACTACTCTTTATTCAGGAAATGCACTAGATAACCTAGCATGCTTTCTACAATGTTTAGTACATTTTGAAATTGTGAATTAACATAACATTGTAGTAATCTCTTGTTGATAACATTATTTCATGTTTGGTTACTTTATTATTGAATTTAAAGTTTTTACTTGAACAATGATTTACAAAAACATCTTCTTTATGAAATTTAACTCATATATCTTTTATGAATCATCATGTCCTACAAAAGATGTTTGATTGTATTTTTCCTAAGTCTTCCGCAACTTTGCATTGACCTTGTATTCTTTATATGCTACAAACTAGGATTTATGAAAATATCGTGATACTCAAACTCTGATCTATTTCAATGAAAAGTATACTAAAACTCCTTATCATTTCCTTCTCTCTACAAGCTCGATCATGCCTTTATCGTATAATCAAAACTTTTCTATGTGGTGTCTCCTTACCCACTTTTGCTAATAACAAAAGGGGGAGAACTAACATGATAAATATAATCCGCTATCAAAATAAAAAAAAACCAACATGATTAATTAAGATGATAGCTTACATATTAGGGGAGCATTCACTTAGGGGGAGCATTTATTTATGGGGAGCAATTCGAAATGCTAAAATCGATAATTATCCTAAGTCATCACTCTCACTCAAACACAAGTAAGTTTCATCATGCTTATATATCTTAGTGCTCTGATTTATCATTAATGGATTTTTTATTATCAAAAGGGGGAGTTTGTTGGAACATGGTCTTCCGCATCTCCTAGGTTTGAGAATAATAAATCCTATATGTATTTGATCTTGTGTGTTTAAGTGTGCAGGAAAACAAAGTCCATATGACTCAAGGATTACATAAGAAGGTTGCTCCCAAAATTGAGCCTTCAAATCCAACACTCCTACTAGCGCCAGCGGTATCACCTAGCGCCTGGCGCTAGCGCTAAGGAACCGTTGAGAAGAAACCGAACCGCTGAGATGAAACCAAACCGCTGAGACGAAACCGCTGAGACAGAACCGCTGAGACGAAACCGCTAGGAAGGGAAACCGTTGAGATGTAAGCTGGCGTCAACATATATAGAAGGAGATAGCGCCTGGCGGTATCCGATAGCGCAGGAGGTAGCGCGGAGCACAGAAGGCAAGAGAGAATTTTTTCCTCAGATTGAAGATTCTGCCGCACATAATATGTCCTAAAATGGGATAGCGCCGGCGGTGCCCCTAGCGCAGGCGCTAGCGCTGAGGCTATGAATAGGACCCCTCTTCCCTCGTTTTAATAAGACATTAGAGAGAGAGAGAGAGAGATTGAGTGCTAGAATTCCAGAGGCTGCCTTGGCCGAAAGCTGACCTCTTACCAAAGTTCTGCAAACTTCTGAAGGAGAATCTCTTCACGCCGGATCCACACAAAGTCCGCTTCTACAACGCTTATTCTACATCGGATCTTCGTCTCCAACTTCAGAAGTTCATCAAGAGGGAGTTTTAATTATTTTCATTTCATATTTCTTGTAAACGGTTAGAGAAATCGCCTCGTGTTGGCGACTAGGTCTGGGTAGGACTTAGGGCAGAAATTTGCCTCGTGTTGGCGACTAGATCTAGGTTAGGTCTAGGGGGTGCTCGAGGCCATATCCGGGGAAGGGTTGGCTAGAGCGTCTTGAGGCCGAATCCGGGGAGGATTGGCTAGGGCCACCGGTTCGTGGGGATGCGAGTCGGGATAGAAAACAAGAAGAGTCTACTATTATTCGCCACCGGTTTTTAGCGTTATAGAAATCAACTTTTGTAAAACCTTATTTCATATCAATAAAACATGTCTCTACTTTATTTCAATAGTTTTACTTGATTTCTTGTTGTCTTAATCTCACATTATTTCAAAGCTTTTCAAAATATAATATAAATTTTAAAAACCCTTATTCACCCCCCTCTAAGGGCGCCTACCGATCCAACACTCCTAAGTTTAATTTTTGGGCTAAGTTATAAGTAATAATATTAACGCTAGCACCAAGATCGGCGAAAGCATTTGGAAAGTGATTAGTGCCTATAGTGCAGGGAATATTAAAATTAGAATTTAAATTATTAGCCCGCTCGATTATACGGGCGGGGTAAGGAATACGGGGCTGAAACTCTTGAAGAGGAAGAGATGGTGTGGGAAGTGAAATTTCCTCTCCAAGATCGATGTCCGAATCTCCCGCAAAGGATACCGTCAAGACATTTGAAGTTGTCGGCGATTTCCTTTTAGGTTGATCGACAACCATTTTAAAAATTTACCCCACTTGATTCTCCAAATTTCGCAAGGACCATTGTAAATTGCGGACATCCGCATCATTTTTAGAAATATATCTATTAACCACCTCCTCGATAGAAGGCGTTTTGGGGTTTGCGGCGGAAGAGAAGAATCTGGAGTAGAAAGGGGAGTATTACCCGTGTTACCTTGATTTCCCCAAGATAAATTGGGGTGGTTTCTCCAACCTGGGTGATATGTGTTGTCGTAGTGATTGTTGCCCGAATTGAATGGAGGCCAGTTTGGATTACCCATGTAATCCACATGCTCAGCCACATTTTGATTAGGCTCCCAGGTAGGTGTAGAAGAGGGAGCAGTCATCCCTTCTATTTTCTTATTTATGAGCTCTACCTGCATAGACAAATTAGAAATTGAATCAATTTCATACATCCCGGACGGTTTATTAGGGTGAGACCGGGGTGTACTCCATTGATAAGTGTTGATGGTCATCCCCTCTAAAAGCTCTTGTGCGTCCGCTGGTGTTTAATTATTTAAGGTTCCACCGGCGGCGGCGTCAATCATTTGACGTGTTTGGAGATTTAGACCATTATAAAATGTTTGGATCTACAACCAATCGGAGATTGCATGACGGGGGCAATGACGCAAATATACCTTAAAGCGCTCCCAAGTATCATAAAGCATTTCTGATTCAACTTGGGAGAAGGAAATAATATCCTTACGCAATTGAGCCAATTTAGCGGGCGGAAAATATTTCGTAAGAAATTTTTCCGTCATTTGAGCACATGTGGTGATAGATCCTCTTGGATGAGAATTTATCCACTGCTTAGCCTTATTCCGCGGGGTGAAAGGAAAAAATTCGATGCCTTATTGCGTCATCGGATACCCCAATGATTTTGAAAGTATCGCATATTTCTAGAAAACTAAAAATATTTGCGTTGGGATCCTCATCTTGTAGCCCATTGTCACGACCCGTCTTGACAAGAGTCAGAGTGTGCTTCGGGGTGGGCCGTGATGCCACAGTCATGGGCGAAAAGAAATCCATGCATGCTAAGGCGGAGACAAAATTACTACAAATAGCTTAAAAAGAAGTTACTTTTGAAAAAAAATAGTTTGTTTTGTTGCGGAAGCTTTAAAATATGATATTTTAAAACAGGTGCACATGCATTTTTGCAGAAAAACTTATAATACAAGTTTCTGGAACATAAATTTATGCAGAGATCATCGCAGATAAATGAGCATGCAAAACATGACAAATTCTAGTACATATAATATTTAGCCAAACAGTTGTCCATGAAACAGGAGAAAATGGTTGATCGTAATTACTACATAACAGAAATATCCGACAGTAAAAGAAATGAAACATAAACACAAAACCTGAAACTTTATGCAGATCGGCCTCAGAGAGTAGGCGGCGCAGGCACGAACACTAAGGCAAATTGAAACAGAAGAAAAAGCCTCAGAACATTGAAATACACAAGAGCAAGCAAAATAAAATACGAGCAGGAGAAACAGAATATTTGTGTACCGTTTTTCATGAAGTAGATCTAACAAGACAGGCAAGCAAGTGAGACAAGCAGAAATATCTAGAATTATTAGACTACTCTGAAGTATAGCATAAACATTCTTACAACGACATAAGCTGTAATTGTTGAAATGCGTAGTTGTTTGCAGTGGGTGCACATGGTTCACACTCAAGTTCAAGTGTAAGGCTTACTAGAATATGAGTATTTCTTGCTTACCGTGACCATGCAATCAAGACGATGCAACATCTAAACCCTAGCATCCAAGATTTGCTTATGACACGCAGGACCTAAGCGATTCAGAAATTTATGCTCACTATGACCGGTCCTTTGTTCCCATTAGGGATTCAAGAGGGAACCCAAGTCAAGGAGTTTCATCGATTAAACCCAACCTTCCAATGTTAACTTACGTTATTAATGAATTAGTGCAGGATTTCATGGATTCTAGCATATCAAGACATGTAATCAAGATACTAATTCAGATATACAAGAGTATATTTTATAAACGTGAAACGTGAGGAATTAAGGTATAGAACGTTATTTAACCAAGTCTTGGAACCAGACAGGCATAAGAAACAAGATTCGATGACTCAGAGAACTCGATAGAGAGTTTTGAAACTTGCGGATTCAAGTATTCACGAGTAATAAGATTACTATGTAATATTTTCTAGGATATCCAGTATTCCTTTAGATTACGTCATTCCAAGACACGAATATCTTCTAAGTAACCATGTGTACGAGTCGAAGATTTTATATCAAGCACAATTCACCTAGTTGCTAGCAGGAATCTTGACATTTATCGTTATAACAATTAATGTTCCTGCTCGAAAAGATCTACTAGTCTTCCAACAAATGAGACACAATTCATCTAAGTGAAAATTCAAGTAACCATCATTCACGTTCATAACTTGTGACATTCCAAACACGTGACACCTCAATCTATTAACAAGTCAAATTTAGACATTCAAGAACTAAGCTTATTTGATAAAAAATGTATTCAAAGCAAAGTCATAAAATCATAAGAACAGACAGGCTAAATAAATTCAACGTTTGCAAGAGAGAGTGATCTCTACTTGCCTTAAGTAAGCTGAAGCTGACGGAGACAGCCAAATGATGCGAGCAAAAATCAGAAATCCTATTTAAACCTAATCAAGCACAATCAAAATATATATATATGACATAAAGGACATTCATACGCTAGTACGGGCAATTTATTCAACACTAAACTTGATCAAGAACGGGTTTCGAGAATAACCTCCCTCAAGAGTGAGGGGAGAAGAAATTATCACGCGGAAACAGAGACTTGGCGGCGCTTGGTTAGGAGAAACCCTAAGTCGGAGAGGGCTTTGCGTGATCCCACCAATTAAATCGAGGAGTGGCACCGGAAATCACGAACAAACCACGGTTAGACGATTATAGGATGGCAAAAATCTGAAATCACAAATATATCCGAAATTTGGAGAGCAAATTTTCCAAGAAAATTAGGGAAATCTGAATAAAAAGAGGAAACAGAAAATTCTTACCCAAGGAGACCTAATCCGGGCTCAAAATCCAAGTAGAGGGGAAAACGAGCGAACCATAGGCATCCCTCTCACAAACTCTTGGCCAAGACGACGAGGAAGCGGGCTTCCAGTCCTAAGAGAGGAAGGAAAGCTGTTGCCGGCCACATGAGGAGGCACTGCTGTCGTCCTGAGGAAAAGAAGGAGGTTGTCGATTCCTTAGAGGAGAGGGAGGGCTTCTAGAGGGAGGAAAAAGGCAGCAGCCTTAAGGAGAGGAGGCTGGAGGCGGGCAATCATCGGTCCTGAGCGCAGAGGAGGGGGCAGAAGGCATCGGCAGCGATGGGGGAGGTGTAGGAGGCAAAATCGGGATCAGGAGGGGGAGGAGTCGACGGCTGGAGATGGAGGAGGATCCAGAGGAGGCGGCCACGCCATGAGGAGTCGTCGTCCAGAGTAGGAGGAGGCGTCGATGAGTAGGGAGATGAGCGGGAGTGGCGCTGCGGTTTGTAGGATCGAAAGCAGGAGACGGGAACCCTACTGCGGCTTGCCGGATTTTAAAACAGGGGAGGGGATGGGGAATTAAAAGGGGAGACCTCCCTTTAATTACAAAAAATGCCACTAAAAGCATTTTAATTCCTTTAAAATGCCCCTTTTGTTATATGGGTTGCAGTTAGACAAAATAAGGAAAAATATTGTTTGTTACATTCTCCCCTACTTAGGAAGTTTCATCCCGAAACTTTTTGAGAATTCTCTGTGTGGGGGCTCTTATGGCAAAGATTCAGATGTCATTCAATTCAAACAAGATTCGCAGATCAAGACATGGAAGCTAACTATGAATATGATGAAACAGAAAGGAAGACAAGCGCGGAGACTTACCAAGATCAAGAGAAGGTTTGTGGATACTTGCTTCGCATAGCAGATTCAAGTTCTCGAGAGAATTATTCAAACTTTTCATGCATTCAAAACACAGTTATCATAAAGATATTTTTCTTTAGAAGCTTGCGTACTTGACACTCTACGATCTTAGCGGGTATGGCCAGATACGAAGGATTGGATTCAGGGAACACAGGAATTGCTTAAGTTAGCTCGAAACTGGGAGATAAGACTCAAGAATTCGGGAGCGAAAAATCTTTGCACGAAGGGGTAACTTACTTGCGATGCTGACGCTTAAGAGCTAACTAGAAGGGGATACTGGAGAATCAGATGACATCGATAGTCGAGCAAAATAGGAAGACTGAATACGAATATCAGAGATTTGAAACTTGAGATTCTATCACAATTCCTACTGTTGGGTACATAAATTATGTAATAATTACAACATTTTCATTGGACAACTCTAGGTAATGATCATGCAAGTGCAACCATGAGATCGTGTGCGATGTCAAGCAAATAGTAAATCCATGCGTGTGCAATCATTATTGTTGTTCTTGGCTTCACACTTGTGCAATGATTTATGATATAAATGCAATGAATGGATACACATGCCACGTTAAGCGCCCATATCACTTAACATGTCATGCATATTATGATTCTAATGACAACGCACTTGGAAATATTAAACCGCCCATACAATTTAATATTCGCAAGCGGTGAATATCCTTAGTGGAAATTCATATGCACAAAAATGTTAAGTTTGCCCAAAACCCCTTAACATTCGTGTGGATACTACTCATGCATATGAGTGTAGTGTGTGCGTGTTTCAGCCGCGAACAATAGATAATGATAAGGTGTGAAGTAATGATGCATGTATATATATTTATATAATAAAATTCAAAATATGTAATAGTTATAAAATACTTTATCTTTAGAGTATAACCTAGCTCTGATACCAACTGTCACGACCCGTCTCGACAAGAGTCAGAGTGCGCTTCGGGGCGGTCTGTGATGCCACAGGCATGGGCAAAAAGAAATCCATGCCTGCTAAGGCGGAGACAGAATTACTACAAATAGCTTAAAAAGATGTTACATTTGAAAAAAAACAGTTTGTTTTGTTGCGGAAGCTTTAAAATATGATAATTTGAAACAGGTGCACATGCATTTTTGCAGAAAAACTTATAATACAAGTTTCTGGAACATAAATTTATGCAGTGATCATCGCAGATAAATGAGCATGCAAAACATGAAAAATTCTAGTACATATAATATTTAGTCTAGCAGTTGTCCATGAAACAGGAGAAAATGGCTGATCGTAATTACTACATAACAGAAATATCCGACAGTAAAAGAAATGAAACATAAACACAAAACCTGAAACTTGACGCAGATCGGCCTCAGAGAGCAGGCGTCGCAAACACGAATACTAAGGAAAATCCAAACAGAAGGAAAATCCTTAGAACATTGAAATACACAAGAGTAAGCAAAATAAAATATGAGCAGGAGAAACAGAATATTTGTGTGCCATTTTTCATGAAGCAGAGCTAAGAAGACAGGCAAGCAAGTGAGACAAGCAAAAATATCTAGAATTATTAGACTACTCTGAAGTATAGCATAAACATTCTTGCAATGACATATGCTGTAATCGTTGAAATGGGTAGGTGTTTGCAGTGGGTTCACACTCAAGTTCAAGTGTAAGGCTTACTAGAATAAGAGTATTTCTTGCTTACCGTGACCATGCAATCAAGAAGACACACCATCTAAACCCTAGCTTCCGAGATTTGCTTATGACACGCAGGACCTAAGTGATTCAAAAATTTAAGCTCGTTATGATCGGTCCTTTGTTCCCATTAGGGATTCAAGAGGGAACCCAAGTCAAGGAGATTCATTGATTAAACCCTACCTTCCAACGTTAACTTACATTATTAATGAATTAGTGCAGGATTTCATGGATTCTAGCATATCAAGACATGTAACCAAGATACTAATTCAGATATACCAGAGTATATTTTACAAACGTGAAATGGGAGAAATTAAGCTATACAATGTTATTTAACCAAGTCTTGGAACCAGAAAGGCATAAGAAACAAGATTCGATGACTCAGAGAACTCGATAGAGAGTTTTGAAACTTGCGAATTCAAGTATTCATGAGTAATAAGATTACTATGCAACATTTTCTAGGATATCCAGTATTCCTTTAGATTACGTCATTCCAAGACACGAATATCTTCTAAGTAACCATGTGTACGAGTCAAAGATTTTATATCAAGCACAATTCACCTAGTTGCTAGCAGGAATCTTAACATTTATCGTTATAACAATTAATGTTCCTGCTCGAAAAGATCTACTAGTCTTCCAACAAATGAGACACAATTCATCTAAGTGAAAATTCAAGTAACCATCATTTACGTTCACATCTTGTGACATTCCAAACACGTGACACCTCAATCTATTAACAAGTCAAATTCAGACATTCAAGAACTAAGTTTATGTGATGAAACATGTATTCAAAGCAAAGTCATAAAATAGTAAGAACAGACGGGCTAAATAAATTAAATGCTTGCAAGAGAGAGGGATCTCTACTTGCCTTAAGTAAGCTGAAGCTGACGGAGATGGCCAAATGACGCGAGCAAAAATCAGAAATCCTATTTAAACCTGATCAAGCACAATCAAAATAGATATATGACATAAAGGACATTCATACGCTAGCACGGACAATTTATTCAACATGAAACTTGATCAAGAACGGGTTTTGAGATTAACCTCCCTCAAGAGTGAGGGGAGAAGAAATTATCACGCGGAAATGGAGACTTGACGACACTTGGTTAGGAGAAACCCTAAGTCGGAGAGGGCTTTGCGCGATCCCACCAATTAAATCGAGGAGTGGCACCGGAAATCACGAACAAACCACGGTTAGACGATTATATGAGTGCAAAAATCTGAAATCACAAATATATCCGAAATTTGGAGAACAAATTTTCCAAGAAAATTAGGGAAATCTGAATAAAGAGAGGAAACAGAAAATTCTTCACAAGGAGACCCAATCCGGGCTCAAAATCCAAGTAGAGGGGAAAACGAGCAAACACTAGGCATCCCTCTCACAAACTCTCGGCCAAGACGACGACGAAGCGGGCTGCCAACCCTAAGAGAGGAAGGAAACTGTTGCCGACCACATGAGGAGGCACTGCTGTCGTCTTGAGGAAAATAAGGAGGTTGTCGATCCCTTAGAGGAGAGGGAGGGATGCTAGAGGGAGGAAAAAGGCAGTAACCTTGAGGAGAGGAGGCTGGAGGCGAGCTGCCATCGGTCCCGAGCACAGAGGAGGGGGCAGAAGGCATCGACAACGACGGGGGGAGGCGCAGGAGGCGGAATCAGGATCAGGAGGGGGAGGAATCGACGACTGGAGATGGAGGAGGATCTAGAGGACGCGTCCAAGCCATGAGGAGTCGTCGTCCAGAGTAGGAGGAGGCGTCGACGAGCAGGGAGACGAGCGGGAGTGGCGCTGCGGCTTGCGGGATCGAAAGCAGGAGACGGGAACCCTACCTGCGGCTTGCGGGATTTTAAAACAGGGGAGGGGATGGGGAATTAAAAGGGGTGACATCCCTTTAATTATAAAAAATGCTACTAAAAGCATTTTAATTTCTTTAAAATGCCTCTTTTGTTATATGGGTTGCTGTTAGACAAAATAAGGAAAAATACTGGTTGTTACACCCATCAAATTATACATATTGTTATAACATCTGAATGATGCTTGACTTCAACTCAAAGTTATGTGTTCGTTATAGCAGGTCGAAAAATACTAGAAGGGGCATCATCCAGGTTAGGCCGGGCATAATAGGACATAGTCCATTCCGCAACCGCATCCTGATTTGGATCACCCATATTTGAAGAAGAAGAAGAGGAGGAGGGCGAACAAGAAGAAGAAAAAGAAAAAGAAAAGGTATTCGGAAAAGAAGTGTCGCCTACATCAAAAAGAAGTGGCCTTTGGAATCTTAAGCGTCCCCGAATGGTTTTCTCAATTTCCGGATCCAATTCAAGAAGATCTGACGGATTCCTTCAGGTCATTCATCAAAAAGAGAAAGAAAAACGTAGGAATTAAGAAAAAGAGAAATAATTAATAAAAAAAGATAATTTTTTTTGGAATTTTTTTATTTTAATTTTTATATTTAATTAGTCTTAGATTTCCCAAGGACTACTCCGTAAACGATCCGCAGCGGTACTTGGAGATAAGATAGATGATAACCCAAATCTCCCTTTCTAAGAATTTAATTTCACCTCTAAAAAGAAAAAAATGATAAAATTAATAGAACAAAGCTTTCAAAATATCAACAACTAGTTCCCGGCAACGGCGCCAAAAACTTGATGGGTAAAATCCGCGCTGCGTTAAATTAAAGTGTTATCCACATATAATTCGATAAGGCAAGTGTACCTATCATTTTATAGTATAGGATTTAGAAAATCAAGTGTCATATTTTTCCTGGCTTGTTGAGTACTTCTACTCACAAAGAAGAGCTATTATTTTATGGATCGAAAGTTGGGTTGTTTTGGAAAACGATTTGGAGGCCTTCAACTACGAAGAAAGATTATGATTAAAAGATTAGCACTTGATATTGAATCCCTTTGGAATAAAATAGAACTTTACGAAAGAATAATCTGCAAGCTCTTATTGAAATACCTTCGACCGTGGAGGTTCCCAAAACATGATAGCACCTCTCTCGAGGAATACTACCAACTAACCTTAGGTTGATCGATTAAGACCCCTCATCCAGTCGAAACCACTAAGCTTGCTTTAAGCGGTGAGCTCCACTATTGGATTTGACTCCAATCTGAAAGATTTATGTCGTCCACTCTCGAGGAGTGCATGCAACTCCTTTTATCTTTGAGTGATATCCTCAAACACACGGATCTCCCGATCAACTAGAATACAGATCTTAGATCGAAAAACATATTTGCGACATATGAATTCGAAGCAATTAAATTCAAAGATAAATCGAAGATAATCAAGACAAGAGCTTGCCAATTAGAAAAATTCAAAACATATTTTATTTCATTCCAAAGTTCATCATGACCAAGTGCTAAAGGAAATTTAGCTACTCATCATAATGATGGGAATACAAGTAGAAGAGGAAGAAGACATGATAAAAAAACTACAATACTTGAAATAAAATTACAACAATAGAAAACTTACAACTTGTAGAAAAACTAGCTAGAACAACAAAAACAGCAAACTAAAGCTAAAAATAAACTCCAAAATCGAACTCATATACTCCTGGAGATTACTGCCTTTTATAGTTGAAAAATTGAGGAGACACGCCCTTTGACACGCACGTGACCAAGGGCGTGTAAGCTACGTAATTGCAATCTTGAATGCCCGGGAACATTGGGGAGAAAAACCGCCAAAAATGATTGCATGGCGGGTCACGGCCTCGGTCACGCCCATGACCTAGGGCGTCTCTTGACCGAGTCTGGAAACATAGTGCTTGATGGGTGTGGGGAGGAATCCAAGGAAGACCGGTCAAAAAGAAAATTTTTGCCAGATCATGCCCTCGGTCACGCCCGTGACAATGGGCGTGTAACTGGAGAAATCACAACAGCCAGGGAATACAATGCTGCCCGGTCAAAAAGCAAGTCCCGAGAGGTCACCGTCCAGGGTCACGCCCGTGACCCAGGGCGTGTCTTGACCAAGTCTGGAAATGACAGGAAATGTCGCGATCAGGAGTTAATCCGGCGGTTGCAGGAGGAGTCACGGCCTCGGTCATGCCCGTGACCGAGAGCGTGTAAGCTGGAAATGGCGCGAGTGGAGAACTGCCTGAATTGAATGCTTTAACGGGTGAGTCACGTCCGTGACCTTGAGGTCACGGACTCGGTCATGCCCTTGACCGAGGGCATGCAATTTTAATCTGACGTGGCAGCTGACTTCTTCAGCTGGGACACGGCGGGGCTTGTTCACGGTCGTGACTTGGAGTCACGCCCTTTGTCACGCACATGACCAAGGTCGTGTACTTTGCAATTTCAGCTGAAATGCTCCAAATGTTCTCCTGATTACTTCTATGAGCCTGGAATTGCTATAGGCAGCCCAAATTACCTGAAAATACAAAAATAAGGTAAATTAGTGATAAATTAAATCAAAACTAAATAAAAATACATTAATTATTAATAAAATATTATATAAAAATAACTATAAATGATGCATTATCACTAGATCTCAATGACAAGGTTTCTATATCGACTAGAAGATCAATATCATCTAGAAGGCCTATATCGACCAAAAGAGCTATATTGTCCAGAAGGCCTATATGACTAGAAGAGATATATCGTCCTAAAGGCTTATATCGACTAGAAGAGTTATATCATCCATAAGGCTTATATCAAATAAAAATGTTATATCGACTATAAGTGTTATATCGTCCAGAAGGCATATATTGTCAAGAACAATATATCATCCAGAAGATTTCTATATAAGCTAGACGCGGTAAGAAATTCGGGAATTGTGCCTTAACCTAAATTTCATTTTGAAATCCACCATTTGATGCGCCAATCTGGGAATTTCTTCTAGAAGGTTTTAATTAATTAAATTCTTCTTGGTTTGTAGCCATTGGTAATTGATTCTATATAAAGGCCTTAGATTTCACAAATGAAAAAATAATAATTCTTCCAGCATTCTATCTTTGACATTTGCAAATTATTTGCGAACAAAACGAGAATGCAAATCCATTGCAGACAGCTGCAAACTTTCTCAAATGAAGAATCCTAAGGTTCTGGTACAGTTAATTCTCTAGTATTCTTGCAGAATCTTCAGAGTCTGTTCAATCAAGATCTGATTCATCCATTTGCTCAAGTATTACTTAGCCATTCAATTTCTCCATGACGATCATCTATCTGAGTAAGAAGTTTAATTCTACAAGAAAGTTTTTCTGATCAAGATTACATTTTTCGAGAAGATTAACTCTAAGATCTGATCAAAGAAGAAGAAACCTCTCTGATGTGCTTCTACAAAAGACTCAAGATCATTCATTTATTTATTATTTCAGTCAAAGTTGTATTGCAAACAATAAACTTATAAACTGTTGATGTTGGATCTCCTCTGAGATCTGAGTGTATGCCTGAGTTGTTGGGCTCTTCGAGCTTGAGCTATAGGATCCATTGGATATTAGTGGTAGGATTCCAGTAGGAATGCGAGTGTAGGATCTTGGAAAAATTCTGAGTGTAGATTTCTGGTCTTAGAAATTGAGATAGGGCTCTGGTGGCCAGTGTGTATGGCTTTGTGGAGAAGACTAAGATTTGTAGGAGTTTAACCTAGTAAATTGGTGGTGTGGAGAGAGGACTACCCAAGTAATTCTTTGGGAATCTCTATAAATCCCTGTCTGCTTTATGCATTTGAATTTTGTTTATTATCTTGATGAAATTAGAATAAGGATCAAAAAGCACCCATCACACTATTCACACCCCCCCCCCCCCCCCCCCCCCCCTCTAGGTGTGATCTAGGTGACCATAAGAGAGCTGCTTTGAATGCCACCAGGCGGAAGTGAAAGGCTATATATGTTGTGGGATTAGGAACATATGATGAGTACACAACAGATAAACATGTGTTGTGCATATTATTAAGTTAGTTTCATATATAAAAAATGAGTGAACAACTACTAACTTCTGACATTGCGGGTTCTCCTACAGAAAACATCGCAAGTGCCATACGGGATCTAAGGAAATGTGTGGAGATGGTGAAGAAGGATTTCAGAAAGGCACGCATGTGCACCTTTACACCAAAGAAGGAGGTGAATTTGTTGAAGAAGAATGTTGCGCCCGCCATTGGGGCTAGTTAGCTGCCTGCCTTACAGATTGGGCTTCTAGGTCACAACCACAGGCAAACCCTGATGATACACCGAGGAGATATTTTGCAAGAGTCTGAGAAGGCATGCACGCACTGTATACATCGGGCGCTAAGTTGAACAACTCCTTGGTGGGCGTGCACACTGCGCTCATCGAGATGACTAACGGTTAGGCACATTTGGGAATGCAGCATGCGCCTTCTGAGGAAATGTAGAGAGCGAGAGCGAGAACTTTGAGTTATTTGGCTTTGTAATAATTTGTATGCTGCACCACACACACTCGTGCCGAACTTTATGTTGATACCCACTTTTAATTAGGTGTTCTGATTTTTGACTGCTAGGAATGCTTGCAATGTTGTTGTGCATGCTATCTTATTATGTAGATATTTAGTCTACCGAATTTCTTCCTAAAAGGTAGGTCACCAAGGCGAGGCATTTACTGGATCACACTCGGCCATATCTCATCATTACCTGACATTTCATTTTTCGAGACAGAGTGTTTTATGCTTCCTATAAATATAGATGACCTCTATTATAATGCCCCTGATTTTTTCCGGTAATTATTTATTTCGGTGATGGCGTGTTTATGACGCCAGGGCGTTACTTTTAACGTCGATTTAGCGGCGCGTCGCCGTTTGCGTGTTTTCGCGTCCGTTTGGGTCAAGTCGACCAAATTTTGAAATGACCCGGAATTGGAAAATTTTACGTTAGGAAATGAAATTATTTAATTTTAGACTTGCCCGTCAAGTTTCGTTGCGATCCGAGCCATTTTGGAGCCTCGACGCTTTTTAGAAGATTTGTATGTATTTAACGTTCGTCGTAAACTTCGGCCACTTATATCTCGAGAATAGCACGTCAGATTCTGATTCCGACTTCACCGTTGGATTCGTAGCGCCGCCGTTCACCTTAGGCGCAATTTTTGTTGGATTTGGCATTCGTTTAGTTTTTTTGTAATAATATAATAATAATAATATTATTATTATTATACAAAAATCATATATATATGTGTATATATGAATCTTACGTCGTCCCAGCCATCTCCATTCGTCGACCTCCTCTCCTTCCATTCGACGATCCAGCCTCCCCCTCCATTCGTCGATCTCAAAGCCCCTCCTCCATTCAACGATATATACACAGCTCCTCCATTCAACGATATATACACAGCTCCTCCATTCAACGATCTATACACAGCTTCTCCATTCAACGATATATACACAGCTCCTCCATTCAACGATATATACACAGCTCCTCCTTTCGACGATATCCAGCACAACTCCTCCATTCGACGATATCTCCAGTTGGGCGTGAGTTCATTCCTGTTGTCGCATAGAGTTATTATTATTATTATTATTATTATTATTAATATTATTATTAGGTATAAATAAGAATAAACCTTCTTCTTCTTCATTCTGACCGAACCAGAGAGCGAGAGACGGAAAGAGAGAATTTTTCATGAATCTTCCAGTCGCCGCAGACGGAGCTCCGGTGGACGAAATTTTCAACCGAGCATAGATCCGAAAAGCTCTCGACGAGAGCTTCGCGTTCGTGTTGAGTATTTCCCATTTCTTGGACTTTTCGCGTTAGGGTTTTCGGCCCTAACCTTCATTTTGGCCATTTTTCTCTAGATCTCGGCTTGTCGTGCCTCATTTTGGATCGATCTACGATGATGAGTTGTTCAGAGGTCGATTCCGGTGATTTGAAGGCAAGTGGTTATCTTGCTCTTTCTCTTTGCTACCCCCCCCCCCCTTTTTCTTGCCTTTTGCTTCCAGTATATGCAAAGTTACATCTTCTGATTCACCTTCCTTTTTGCTCAATATAAATTTTACTCATTTTGATTATACGAAATGCGATCTTATATTCTGATGGGCCTCGCCACTTTTCCTTTGAAAGAAACATGAAAATGTGAATATTCAGTTGGAGGTAGTACACGATGTTGGCGGTGCCGCCGGTGCGATGCTCTTTTAAAATAATAATTCTGTTGGGGGTCGTACACGATGTTGGCGGTGCCACCGGTGCGGTGCTCTGAGGGTCGTGACGATAGGAGATGGTATTATCCCCGCACGGCTTCTCCTTTTCTGATGAGCTGATCAATCTCTATAATTTGAACAAGAGTAACATGATTAATAATGTGAATGTTGATGGTTATCTGATTATGGCGAGTTTTGACCTTGCCTGTTTTCACACCTTGATTGGTGAGTGTTTTTCTGCTAATTATTTGTTACTTCTGCCGTATCTTTTTCCTGTTGATTATTTACGGCTAGTGTTGTCATCACTGATCCTTGCAGCTACTATTTCCCTCCGGTCTCGCGGAGGTTTGCTTACTTTCTTGTTTTCTGCACCACTTGTAACTTGTTTCTGAGGTGTTCTTTCTTTGAATTCCTCAGGTTCTGGACAGTAGAAGGTGTTAGTGTGGAGTTGCGTTGGTTGCAGTTTTCTGACCCTCTTGAGGTAGGGTTTTGCTGTGAACTTGTCGGCCCATGGGTTCGTGTCAGGTGTCGACGCCCATGGGGCCGTTTGGTTAGACTTTTGCTGCACTACTGCTGTTACTTGTTGTTTACTTTTGGACAATTATTCTGGAATGGTTAGATATGGTTTGGCTTGATAGCCCCCTTGCTTAGATATGCTAAGGCATTAGGAGCATTGCATAGCATGATTTGAAATGTAAATCACACTACTTTCTGCGCATGATAAATTCACTTTTATATATAGTAAATCTAGACGTACGATCATGCATGGTGCATCTCACTTGGTCTTCATGTACACTTAAGCCACTAAGTAACTAAATCAAGTATTTTTCCGCTGCGTAAAACTATATTTTTTAAAAGCGTGGACTAGTTGATCCACCTAGCCGAGGGACACGGCTTTGTTAATTTTCTGCATAAATAATATTTGAATTACCTTGAGTTAATAATAATAATAATTTCTTTGAACTGCGAGGGACGATGAGTTGCCTTAACGTCAGTAGGTGTCCCTTACGTGACGTGGCATCACAATGCGTAGCTTTCCCTACTCTGATAGCATTTTAAATGTTGGGAAAATGCGGGTTGTGACAGTTGATATCAGAGGGAGGTTCTGTGAAAAAGGTAGTTGGGTGGTTTGGCGTGTGAGCCAAACGACCGCTATCCTAAGAAGAACCTCATAAGATCATTTCATTGTATGCACACACCGATATGTAATCAGTATGTTTTGACTGAAGCATGGTCACTACACTCATAGCATGATAAGAAGTATACGGTGCATATTATGTAGTATGGGATGCATAATATGTGTTCGTATATGGATCCACCATAGGTGGCAACATGTGACGGTTATGTAGTATGTGATGCATAACCACCATTACATGGATGCCCATTAGCACGTTTTCTATTTTCGTTACATGTAATGTTATGTAGTATGGGATGCATAACATTACATGTGTATGCCACTCATAACATGCATTAAGGCCTCTTTCTAGAATACATAGCACTGCATACATTCATATCATCGCATAAGCACGCGTGCCAAGTTAAAGACATACCAGGTGACATATGTACACACATGATTTGAAAAGAAATTTAAATGTTCATGCACTCATGTCATAGCACAAGAGTAAATAGGATGATGGTGCATCATCCTAAGTTTAATCATTGCATCATTTCATGAAATTCCAGAGCAAGGTAACAATAATAGCAGGTTGTTTTCTTTCCTATTCTGAATTGATCCGGGATATTTTCGAGTCTGTTTGGCTTAAGCGTCTTAAGCTTGTTTCTGATTGGATGTCCATCTATCTCATAGACATGTCTCGTAGGAGAGCGATGCGACCGACTCCCCAGTCTGGGGGAGAGTCTTCTGGTGGTCAGAGTGAGTCTGTGATCGAAAGTCTGCGACAGAGCAATGAGGCTTTGACGAGACAGTTGGTTGCGATGCAGACTCAGATTCAGTCCTTGGTGTCTGCTGCCTCGGTGCAACAGCCTGTTGTGCAAGAACAGGTGGTGAGTCCAGCCGTTCCTGCTCCCCTGGTGCCTCCAGTGGCATTGCCACCGGAGATGAACTTCATTTCGCAATTTCAGCATTTGGGACCTCCTACCTATGATGGTAGGGCAGACTTCAGGGCCTTGGATGATTGGGTGATCAGCATGGAGGAGATGTTCTCCTATTCAGGTATCTCTGAGGCTTCGAAGGTGATGGTGGCTGCATATCAGCTGAAGGGTTTGGCAAAAGGTTGGTGGATTAGGGAGAAGGAAGGTCTCGCCGAGGGATGCTCTTGGGAGACGTTTAAAGGTTGTTGTTTAAGAAGTTCCTCCCTTTGGTTGAGCGCGACCGATTGATGAACAACTTTTTGCATCTGAAGCAAAGGCAACTCACGGTCAGTGAGTATGAGATCGAGTTCAGCAAGTTGAGCAGATTCTCTCCTGAGTTGGTGGCTGCGGAGGAAGGAAGGGTGAAGCGGTTTTTGGGTGGTCTCACTGGCGACGTCCAGCAGTGGGCTAGCGCCTATGGGTCAAAGACTTATGTTGCAGCAGGCAAAGAGTGATAAGAGAAAATTGGATGATTGGGAGAGTTCCAAGGAATCTCACTCAGACTCAAAGAAGAGGGGTGTGGCGCACTGTAGCTTCTGTGGCAAGCGGGGCCATCCGTTTGAGAGGTACTTCAAGAGGCTCGAGGCGCAGGAGCCGTTAAAGGTTAGTGCAATTCAATACGCACCCAAGGCGGTCCCAGTGTGCTCATTCTGCTCTAAGCCCGAGCATGAGGCGGCCCGATGTTTCAAGAAGACTGGGTGTCGTTTCCTGTATGGACAAAGAGGACATCGTAGGGCCGACTGCCCGAACTCTCAGACCGTGACTTCAGCGGTTCCTCTGCAGACCTTGTCGCCGCCCCCACAGTTCGTGGGCAAGGGGAGAGGCAAGCTTAATGTGCTGACTAGAGAGGAAGCTCAAGCCTCAGCGCACATGATATCTGGTTGGTTTCTTTCCTCCTAACTTGTTCTCTTTCTTCTAGATTTAGCTTACTAGTTGTCTAGTGATGCATGCTTATTTAGGTGAATTCAAGGTGAAGAATAAGTGGGCGCGTGTCCTGTTTGATTCGGGAGCGTCTCACTCTTTTATTGCTATGAGTTTTGTTGATAGGCACCGATGGTCTATTGATCGGTTGGATGAGACCTTGTCCGTTAAGTTTCCGACTGGAGACCAGGTTACGTCAGATCGGGGTATTCGGGAGTTCCCCATTTCTTTGGGTGGTGTCCAGGTTCTAGCGGATTTGACAGATTTTGGTGTGATTCTTGGAATGGACTGGTTGTCCAGGTATGATGTCGTGATCAAGTGCAAGGAGAAGCGGATAGATTTAAAGTTGGGCGATGGACGTCCATCGAGCGTTTATGGTCTACCTCGGAAGGGTTCTCCAATTATTTCTGCGGTACGTGCCTGCCGAGCTTTAGCTTCTGGTTGCGAGGGTTTTCTGGTTTCTATCTGTGCTGTGGATGCTTATCGTGTGGAGTCAACCATGGAGGGTATCCCAGTGGTGCGAGAGTTTCCCAACATTTTTCCTGATAAGCTTTTCGATCTCCCTCCCGAAAGAGAGGTGGAGTTTGTCATAGACCTCGAGCCAGGCACCCAGCCCATTGCCAAGGCAATGTACCGCATGGCGCCTCGCGAGTTAGAAGAATAACGTGTTCAGTTGGATGAGCTTTTGGAGTGTGGTTTCATCAAACCGAGTACTTTTACATGGGCCGCTCCTGTTCTCTTTGTGAAGAAGAAGGACGGTTCCATGAGGCTGTGTATCGATTATCGAGAGTTGAACAAGGTGACGATCAAGAATAGATATCCGTTGCCGCGGATTGATGATTTGTTCGATCAGCTGCGTGGGTGCACCAGATTCTCGAAGATTGATCTTCATTCAGGCTACCACCAGATGAGGGTTCGTGAGTTAGACATTCCTCTGACAGCTTTTAGATCCCGGTACGGACATTTTGAGTTCCTCGTGTTATCCTTTGGTTTGACTAATGTGCCTTCTGCGTTCATGGATCTGATGAACCGTGTATTCAAGGATTTTCTTGACCGTTTTGTGGTCCTCTTCATCGACGACATTCTCGTCTATTCTCGCAGTGATGAGGAGCATGCATATCACTTGTGTCTGGTTCTGTCTGTCTTGAGAGAGCATAAGTTGTATGCTAAGCTGAGCAAGTGCGAGTTTTGGCTGCCTCAGGTGTCCTTTTTAGGACATGTGGTGAGCAAGGATGGAATCTCTGTTGATCCCGCCAAGATTTTAGCGGTGATGGATTGGAAGAGACCTTCTACTCCAAAGGAGATCAAAAGTTTCTTGGGCTTGGCCGGATACTATAGGAGATTTTTGGAGGGTTTCTCCATGTTGTCCGCTCCGATGACCTGGTTACGCAAAAGAATGCCGCCTTCATTTGGAGTGATAAGTGTGAGGAGGCTTTCCAAGAGTTGAAGAGAAGGTTGTGTACTGCCACAATTCTGATTCTGCCTTTTGAGGGAGTGGAGTATGCGGTGTATGTTGATGCTTCCCACATTGGACTTGGTTGCGTTCTGATGCAAGAGGGGAAGGTGATCGCCTATGGATCTAGGCAATTGAAGGTTCATGAGAAGAATTACCCTACTCATGATTTGGAGTTTGCGGCGGTGATCTATGCCCTGAAGCTGTGGAGACACTTACTATATGGCGCTGTGTGCAAGAATTATACCGACCATAAAAGCTTGAAGTATGTATTCACACAAAAGGAGCTGAATTTGCGCCAGCGTCGATGGTTGGAGTATGTTGCTGATTATGAAGTGGACATCCTCTATCATCATGGCAAGGCTAATGTGGTAGTTGATGCGTTGAGCAGAAAGACCGCACAGATCATCAACCTTACCGTGCAGTCGTTGGTTGAGGAGTTCCTTTTGATGGACATTTATGTAGGCATTAGTGTCGGGCCCTCTTACTTGGAGGCAGAAGAGCCTTCGTGGATCACCCTCACAAGGTTACATTAGAAAGAAGACCCATATCTTCAGCATCTCCGAGGAAGGACAGAGAAGGGAGAATTGCCTGACTTCTCGATAGACGAAAATGGTACTCTAAAGTACCGAGGTAGATTTTGTATTCCCGCGGTGGGCAATATTCGGACTAGGATTTGCGATGAAGCACATGGTTCTAGTGTGTCCTACCACCCTGGTTCTACGAAGATGTATAGAGATTTGAAGCAGATCGTGTGGTGGTATGGAATGAAGAATGACATAGCTAAGTTTGTGTCTGAGTGCTTCACCTGCAAGCATGTCAAGGCAGATCACAAAAGGCCTGGTGGCAAGTTGACGCCTTTGGACATACCGAGTTGGAAGTGGGAGAGTTTATCGATGGACTTTATTTCTGGTTTGCCAAGATCTCCCCGAGGGCATGACTCAGTGTGGGTAATTGTTGATAGACTGACGAAGTGTGCTCACTTCGTGCCTTTCAAGATTGGATATTCTATGAAGAAGATAGCAGAGTTGTATTTGGATTAGGTCATCCGTTTGCATGGAGTGTCAGTGAGCATCATGTCAGATCAAGATTCCAGGTTTATGTCGCGATTCTAGCAGAGCTTACAGGGAGCCTTGGGCACCGACCTCAGGTTTTCGACCGCATACCATCCGCAGACCAATGGTCAAACGGAGCGAGTTAATCAGATCGTGGAATATATGATCAGATGCTACATATTGGATCATGGTGGAGCTTGGGACGAGCGCCTCAGACTTTTGGAGTTTGCATACAATAATAGCTTTCAAGAAAGTTTGCAGATGGCCCCGTTCGAGGCTTTGTATGGGAGGCGTTGTAGGACTCCCTTATTTTGGGCCGAGGTCGGTGAGAAGCCACTACTAGGTCCGGAAGCCCTTGAAGAGATGAGTATTGATGTAACTCACATTCGGGAAAAGCTCTGTGTAGCTCAGGTGCGTTATGAGAAGTACGCAAATCAGCAAAGGGTTGAGCTGGAATTCGCAGTTGGGGACTTGGTTTTTCTGAAAGTTTCTCCGATGCCTGGTGTTAAAAGATTTGGGAGGAATCATAAATTGGATCCCCGGTACGTGGGACCCTTCCGGATTAATGAGCGCATCAGAGTGTCAGCGTATAGGCTGGATTTACCTGCTACCTTCCCTGGCGTCCATGATGTGTTTAATGTGAGTCAGTTGCGGAAGTGTGTTCTTAGTGATTGTCGCGTCCTTGACTCGGTGCCTTAGTTGCAGCCTAATCTTTCATATGCGGAAGAACCTGTTCATATTCTGGAGACTCAGGATCGAGTGTTGCGGAGAAAGACAATCCCCATGGTCAAAGTTCTTTGGCGGAATCAAGACGTCGAGAGCGCGATGTGGGAGTTGGAGTCAGCAATGAGGGAATCTCATCCACATCGTTTCTTCTAGTTTTTCTGGTAAGTCATTCATTTGTTAGCCTTTGACTATTCCCGTTGCTTTAGTTTGAGTTGTGTGTTAAGTTTCAGGACGAAACTTCCTTTTAGGAGGGGTGACTGTAACGCCCCTGATTTTTTCCGGTAATTATTTATTTCAGTGATGGCGTGTTTATGACGTCAGGGCGTTACTTTTAACGTTGAGTTACCGGCGCGTTGCCGTTTGCACGTTTTCGCGTCTGTTTGGGTCAAGTCGACCAAATTTTGAAACGACCCGGAATTGGAAAATTTTACGTTAGGAAATTAAATTATTTAATTTTAGACTTGCCCGTCAAGTTTCATTGCGATCCGAGCCATTTTGGAGCCTCGGCACTTTTTAGAAGATTTGTATGTATTTAACGTTCGCCGTAAACTTTGGCCACTTATATCTCTGGAACGACACGTCGGATTCTAATTCTGACTTCACCATTGGATTCGTAGCGTCGTCGTTCACGTTAGGCGCAATTTTCATTGGGTTTGGCGTTCGTTTAGTTTTTTTTGTAATAATATAATAATAATATTATTATTATTATTATAAAAATGACATATATATGTATATATGTGTGTGTATATGAAGCTTACGTCGTCCCAGCCATCTCCATTCGTCGAGCTCCTCCCCTTCCATTCGACGATCCAGCCTCCCCCTCCATTCGTCGATCTCTAAGCCCCTCCTCCATTCAACGATATATACACAGCTCCTCCATTCAACGATATATACACAGCTCCTCCATTCAACGATATATACACAGCTCCTCCTTTCGACGATATCCAGCACAGCTCCTCCATTCGACGATATCTCCAGTTGGGCGTGAGTTCATTCCTGTTGTCGCATAGAGTTATTATTATTATTATTTTTATTTTTATTATTATTAGGTATAAATAAGAATAAACCTTCTTCTTCTTCTTCATTCTGACCGAATAAGAGAGCGAGAGACTGAGAGAGAGAACTTTCCGTGAATCTTCCAGTCGCCGCCGACGGAGCTACGGTGGACGAAATTTTCAACTGAACATAGATCCGGAAAGCTCTCGATGAGAGCTTCGCGTTCGTGGTGAGTATTTCCTGTTTCTTGGACTTTTCGCGTTAGGGTTTTCGGCCCTAACCTTCATTTTGGCCATTTTCTGTAGATCTCGCCTCGTCGTGCCTACTTTTGGACCGATCTACGACGAGGAGTTGTTCGGAGGTCGATTCCTGTAATTTGAAGGCAAGTGGTGATCTTGCTCTTTCTCTTTGCTACCTCCCTTTTTTCTCGCCTTTTGCTTCCAGTATATGCAAAGTTACATCTTCTGATTCACCTTCCTTTTTGCTCAATATAAATTATACTCATTTTGATTACCTGAAATGCGATCTTATGTTCTGATGGGCCTCGCCCCTTTTCCATTGAAGGAAACGTGAAAATGTGAATATTCTGTTGGAGGTCGTACACGATGTTGGCGGTGCCACCGGTGCGATGCTCTTTTAAAATAATAATTCTGTTGGAGGTCGTACACGATGTTGGCGGTGGCACCGGTGCGGTGCTCTGAGGGTCGTGACGATAGGAGATGGTATTATACCCACATGGCTTCTCCTTTTCTGATGAGCAGATCAGTCTCTATATTTTGAATAAGAGTAACATGATTAATTATGTGAATGTTGATGGTTATCTGATTATGGCGGTTTTCACACCTTGATTTGTGAGTATTTTTCTGTTGATTATTTGTTACTTCTGCTGTATCTTTTTCCTGTTGATTATTTACGGCTAGTGTTGTCATCACTGATCCTTGCAGCTACCGATTCCCTCCGGTCTCGCGGAGGTTTGCTTACTTTCTTGTTTTCTGCACCACTTGTAACTTGTTTCTGAGGTGTTCTTTCTTTGAATGCCTCAGGTTCTGGACAGTAGTAGGTGTTAGTGTGGAGTTGTGTTGGTTGTAGTTTTCTGACCCTCTTGAGGTAGGGTTTTGCTGTGAACTTGTCGGCCCATGGGTTCGTGTCAGGTGTCGTCGCCCATGGTGCGGTTTGGTTAGACTTTGCTGCACTGCTGCTGTTACTTGTTGTTTACTTTTGGACACTTGTTCTGGAATGGTTAGATATGGTTTGGCTTGATAGCCCCCTTGCTTAGATATGCTAAGGCATTTGGAACATTGCATATCATGATTTGAAATGTAAATCACACTACTTTCTGTGCATAATAAATTTACTTTTATATATAGTAAATCTAGACGTACGATCATGCATGGTGCACCTCACTTGGTCTTCATGTACGCTTAGGCCACGAAGTAACTAAATCAAGTATTTTTCCGCTGCGTAAAACTATATATTTTAAAATATAGTTTTAAATGAGGGACACCTAGCGTGGACTAGTTGATCCACCTAGCCGAGGGACACAGCTTTGTTAATTTTCTGCATAAATAATATTTGAATTACCTTGAGTTAATAATAATAATTTCTTTGAACAGCGAGGGACGATGAGTTGCCTTAACGTCAGTAGGTGTCCCCTACGTGACGTGGCATCACAATGCGTAGCTCAAAGTTGTACTGTTGAGATATTGCACAAGCTCAGTCTACCAGTGTGACGCTTACAGAGTGTGCAATTTTTGACTTAGTTTTTGCCTTTCTCTAAAGAGGATCTGCATGGATGATAATCGCTATACAACGCGGCTTCCTGAGGGTGGTGACCACTTCCATTCAGTATTCGACGAAGAGCTGGTTATCCCCTTTGAGCATTTCGATGTCGGGCTGATCTTCCCTCTTCTCCCAGAGATGATTGACATCATGAACAACTACAACACAGTGCCTGCTCAGCTGCTGCCATATTCAATTACGACAGTTACTTTCTTTCTTGTCTACTTGTAGTCGCAAAGCATCTGATTTAGCATGAAGGTCTTTCGGAACATGTTCCATGTGCACGACCATCAAAATGGGCACATGTACATCAGCTCAGACATGTTCCGCATCCTCAATCTGGCGAACAAAGTTCATGGTTTGTAGGAAATTTTTCTGGTCTCCATAGGTGACTTTGGGAGACTCTGCATGTTCATGAACCCCGGGAAGAGTATGTGTTCTACAAGAATGAGATTTCGGAGACCAAGAGCAAGATTGTACAGTTCCTAAACAGAGCTGCAATGTACATCAAGCACTACATCCCTCTCCTGACGAAGGTCAAGGATCTTTACACAGCCCATTGTAAACAAAGCGATTAGTGATATAACAACCTCGTGAACCTATACATACTAATTGTTTCCCCTTTGCAGTTCTCCTAAGGGTGCCAAATGAGAAGTCGTACGAGCCTTCGAGTGAGGTACTAACTACAACTGAGAAGCAGTGCTTGTTGGGCAAGAAAAGAGGAGCCAAACACCCACGATCAGGAGAGAGCACCTTTGTGGCACTAAGGAATAACTCCTCACGGTTAGAAACGAATGCTGAGGGAGGGGAGTCCGCCTTCCTGGATCCCGTGGATTGGTACCACCTTGGTGTTCCCCCATAATGATTCGAGAGAGCCACATGGTCACTATTAGTGCAAACCTTCACTCATAGAAGGAGACGCAGAGGGCTTTACCGCAGTCCCTGGCGCTTTCTGCCGTCATGATCAGTCGGGGTGACCTCCAATAGATGAAAGAAATCTATATGGAGAATGTTTTGAAGAGGGCCTCCACATCCAACTTGAGGTACCTGACATACAACATCATTGCCTGGAATGCTCTAGATGATTCTCTGCCAGAGAATGCCCTCCTGCAAAAACAACTCAAGGTAATTTTGCTTATAATTCAAAATGTTCATGCGTACCATCGCGTAGTTAACAACTCATTTTTCATTCTTGCCAGGTAAGCTTAATCACAAAAAATCCCATGTTTGGAAGAGCTACTCTACGGCTGGCAAAACGATCGTTGGAGCTTATACTCTCGAGCTCCTACAAGAGCGCGGAGCATTTATTGAAGAATTCACATGCATCGACTATGACACCCTCTACAAGAAGTATGGAAAATTTGATCTTCCCGATTCGGACGATGAGGGTCTGGTGGAAAGGGCAGACTCTACTAGGGTGGACGTAGATGATGGCGGGGAGGAGCAATGCTTTGTGGAGTCAGAGACCGTTTCAACAGGATACAACCCATTTACGGAATTGCCAAGGAGGGTGTAAAAACTTGAAAATTAACTTGTGAGAATTTGAAAATATGAACCTTACATTGGTCCATCCTCCTTTATATAGAATAGAGGAGGTGAGAGAATTTACAATTTGACAATGTGTGACTAATTACAAAAATAAATATATGTGTGGTCAGTGCGGTTATACAAGGTTGACCGCTGAGGTAGGTGCGGTTACACAGAGGTAACCTCCCATACATACAATAGAATTGAGCGGGTACCGGGTTGTATCAGCCAGTATTTATCAGTAACATTAACACTAGAATGTAGACCATAGGTGGTTAAGATAATACTTATCCACCCAGACCACTACAGGCGGTTACAAGATGGTAACTGCCCGTTCCTTGAACATCAGCATACCTTGCGGTTATCCAACATTAACCGCAATCACCACAAGATGCGGTTACACTTGTTTAACATCACATACATATGTTTTAACACTTCCCCTCAAGCTAGGGCATATATGTCGATCATGTGCTCCTTGTCACATATGTCAGAAAATGATGAAGATATCAGTTTTATAAAGATATATGCTAATTCTTTTTGGAGGTGGCGAACATAGTGTAGATTGTTTTTTCATGATTGTTTCTCTGATGAAGTGACAGTCAACTTCAATATGTTTTGTCCTCTCTTGAAAGACTGTATTATTTGATATGTAGATGGTGGATTGGTCACAGAATATTTGTAAAGGATAGTTGCATACTTCTCCTAAGTCTAACAAAAGTGCCAGTAACCACTTTAATTCACAATTAGTTTGGTCCATTTGTGGACTAATATGAATCATGTTAGTTGGAATATAGAGGAATGGACCAAACTGAATATTCAGATGCCAGCTGAATATTATGTTAGTTGATAAAGGAGATTGAAAGTCCACATATGGGCCCTAGAGTTGAGGATGTGAGGGGGTGGCCGGAGATGGAGACAGTGTGGTGGGGAGGGTAGGTATAGTACTCTAAGTTGGGGGAGCATGAAAGATGGAGAGGGAAGTAAGATTATCAATAGTATGGGAAGAAATAGGGTTGGTGGAGAAGTAAGGAGTGGACTCAAAGAAGGTGACATCAAGCGAGTCATATTGTTTTCTGAGAATTGGGTAATAACATTGATAACCCTTCTGAGTGGGAGAGTAGCCGACGAAGATACATTTAATCGCACAAGGAGAAAGTTTTTCCCGACCAGGGGATGCATAGTTAACAAACGTCGTACGACCATAGACTCATGGTGGTAGAGAAAAGGGGGTAATATCTGAGTAAAGAAAGGAAAATGGAGTTCGCCCTTGGAGAACAGCAGATGGAATATAATTGATGAGGTAGTAGGAGATTAGAATGGCATGAGCCCAATAGGATCGAGAAACATTCAACTGAGTGAGGAGAGTATGAGCAATGTCAAGCATGTGGCGATTCTTGCATTCGGCGATGCCATTATATTGAGAAGTGTAGGCACAACTGGTCTGATGTATTATGCATGAGTCATGCAAAATTCAAAAAATTGACAGCTAACATATTCATTTGCATTGTCAGTATGAAGAATTTTGAAGGAAGCACCAAACTGTGTGCAATTTTCAGTATAAAAGCATTGAATGCAGAAAAGAGTTCATAGCATTCTTCTAGAAGATACACCCAAGTACATCTTGAATAATCATCAATAAAGGTTAAAAATAAAGACTACCCCTACTAGCAGTTTTGGTAGGAACATACGACCCAAATTACATCTGTTTTTCATAGGATAGACAGTGCGGTGTTGTTTGACATATTGACAAGCTTCAGAATTTGGATAGGAGGTGTCCCTTTGTTGTTTTGGCATAAACTAGTAGAGTAAGCGAGGAGTAGGATGACCAAGGGGAAAATACCATTGATGAAGAGATTCAAATGCGGTAGAAGCAGTGAGAGCAGAAACTTTGTCAAGGAAGTAGAGTCCGCCACTTTTAGTCCCAGTATAAAACGTTTCCTTGGAGATATGATCCTGAAACTAACAATTAGAATAAGTAAACGTGACCGAGCACTGTAGTAGCCTTGAGAGAGATGGAATAGAATAGAAATTGCATAGAAAAGTAGACACGTAGAGTGTATTCGCAAGTCAAATAGAGGGGGTTATCTGGACTATACCAGTCCCACAAATAGGAGATGTCGAGACATCCAGAACCAACACAGATGGTGACTGATAATGTCTTTCCAAATGAGAAAAGAAAAGAGGATTCCCTATCATATGATTGGTGGCATCAGAGTAAATGAGCCACTAACCCTGAGTTACAACATGTACCCTACCTAAAAAAATCGCAAGGGAGGCAGAATGCTTGGAGGCTAGTGGAGGAGCCTCAATTGTTGAAGGACAAAAATGAGGATACTTGGCAAAGCAATGATCCATAGTGTGGCCATACCTTCCACAATTGAGGCATATGTGCTTGCTAAGTCCACATCCATTGAAGTGGCATCCATGGCCACCAGTTCTACCACGATCAACAGGGTGAGCAAAATAGTCAGAAGATGGTAGTGAGACATTAGATGTCCCCTCCTTCTCGGGTGTGGATCCGCTGAGCTGGATTGCCCGAGCGGAGCAATTTTTTGACCTCAACACCACCCCTCCGGCAGACAAAGTGGGCACCGCCGTGGTCGGTTTAGATAGCTCCGCTCTTCATTGGGCACGTTGGCTCCTCCAGGTTCAGCCCATGATTTCCTGGACCGAGTTCAAACAAGAGATGAACTGTCGCTACGATTCTCGCTACACCGGATCCGTCGTTGAGCGTCTTTGCACGACCCGGCAAACGACCTCCGTCGACAGCTACATCGATGAGTTTGTCGCCCTCGTCACACAGGTCCCGGGCCTTCCGCCCGATCACTAATTAGGGTTCATTCTTCAAGGCCTTCTGCCCAATATTCGGTCCCGAATCCGGACACATCAACCTCGGACAGTCTCTGAAGCCTTGGAATTGGCTAGTGAGGTCGAAGCTGACCTGGGGACCCGCCCGTGGCCAACCGGCGGCAACCCTACCCCCCCCCCCCCCATTAACCTGCACCTCGGGAAGTGCACCCTCGGCTGCCGCTGGCGGGCGGCCACCGACCCCCCCCCCCCCCCCCGACCGGACAACCCTCACCGCATCCCCAACAATGATTACAACGACCTACGTCGAAAGTGGCTATGTTTCCGCTGTCGCCAACCCTACTCACCCCAGCATGTCTGCACGGTCAAGGAATTTCATGCTATATTCGGGGATGGCAAATCCGACAGCCCCGAGACTGTTGTGGATGACTTCAACATACGGGCAGACACTACTCCAGTGGAGACCGAGGAGGCGCCTCTTAACGTGTTGGATCTTCCGTTCTACTCCGCCGGGGGCCTTACCAGCCCCCAAACGATGAAACTCGTCGGGGACATTCTGGGTCGAACCGTCATTGTAATGATCGATAGTGGAACAAGCCACAACTTCATCTCGGCGACAGTGGCACGCGACCTCGGACTCCTGATTACTCCCTCGCCCAACTTCTCAGTGTGTTTGGGTGATGGTCGCCGCCGGCCGACATTGGGCCAGTGTCCGGATGTCCCTCTCTCGGTGGGATCGGGCACTTTCACAGCGGATTTTAATATGTTTGAACTCGGCGACATTGACGCGATCCTGGGCGTTGCATGGCTCCAGACATTGGGGGTGTCCGCGTTAATTGGGTCGCCCGCACGATGGTGTTTCAGCACAAGGGCCACCCCTGTCGCTTAGTGGGCGACTCCGCTCTTCTCCGCTCACCGATTTCATGATGATCTCTCAACCGCGTCACGGACGTGGACTTCTCCGCTTGGCTGTGGGCAGTGGAGCCAGCCCTACCGGACAGTCCACCCGTAACGGCCGCAGTCCAACACCTCCTGGACAAATTTGCTGACATTTTCGCACCACCACAAGGCCTACCACCACCAAGATCGACCAGTCATGCGATCGTACTTCAGCTAGGGGCGGTCGTGGTCTCTATTTGACCGTATCATTATGGGCATGCGCAGAAAGATGAGATCGAACGCTTGGTGCGGGAGATGTTATTGGGCGGCCTCATTCGTCCAAGTGCCAGTCCCTTTTCCAGCCCGGTCCTCCTAGTCCGCAAGAAGGATGGTAGTTGACGGTTCTGCGTGGATTACCGGGACCTCAACAAAGTCACTGTTCTGGATAAGTATCCCATCCCAGTGATCCATGAACTTTAGATGAGCTTCACGACACCACCTACTTCACTAAACTGGATCTGAGGGCCGGCTATCACCAAATCCGGGTCCGACCGGACAATGTTCCCAAGAAGGCATTCCGGGCGCACGATGACCACTTTGAGTTTCTAGTCATGACATTCGGCCTCACCAATGAACCGGCCACATTTTAAGCCTTCATGAATGATATCTTCCGGTCGGTCCTCCGTAAGCATGTACTCGTTTTTTTATGATATTTTGGTGTTTAGTCGATCTTGGCAGGACCATCTACGGCATCTTCGCGAGGTGCTCCTTACCCTCCGACGACATAGTCTCGTAGTTAACCAGAAGAAGTGCTCTTTTGGCGCCACCAAAGTGAGCTACCTCGGGCATACAATATCGACTGATGGCGTGGCCATGGAGGAGGATAAAATCCAGGCGGTTCTCCAATGGACCGCTCCCTCATCTCTCAGGGACGTCCGGAGATTTCTTGGCTTGACCGGCTACTACCGGAGGTTCATCCAGATCTACGGGGGATTGGCCCGCCCTCACCCAACTGTTGAAGCTCTCGGAGGAGGGTCCTTTTTCTTGGCCACCGGCGGCCATGGTCGCGTTCACCGCTCTCCAGGTGGCCCTCGTTCAGGGTCCAGTCCTGGCAATGCCAGATTTTTAGTAGCCGTTTGTGGTGGAATGCGACGCATCCGGCTTGGGGGTTGGGGCCGTCTTGATGCAGTCGAGATGCCCGATTGCTTACTACACCAGCGCCTTCTCAGCGACGATTCAAAGTCGGTCGGCCTACGAGAATGAACTCATGGCTCTGGTCCTGGCGGTGCAGCACTAAAGGCCTTATCTCTTGGGACGACACTTTGTGGTTCGGACAGACCATCACAGCCTTCTCTATTTACTTCAGCAAAAGATAGTGACACCGGCGCAACAGCTTTGGGTGGCCAAGCTGTTAGGTTATGACTTTACCATCGAATTCCGCCCCGGCAAGACAAATTGGGCGGCGGACGCCCTGTCTTGCCACCCGCAAGCGCCCGAACTCACGGCCATTTCGCGACCCGTGTGGGATGACGCCGCCACCATTCAGCGGGATGTTGAACAGGACTTGCATCTGGCGGCCATTCGGACGGCCATCCTCGCAAACCCAATCGCTCACCCACCGTACTCCCTTATCGGTGGCCGCCTATTTCATCGGGGTCATCTCGTGATTTCTGCCACTTCCACCTGCATACCGCGTCTATTGGAAGAGTTCCACTCCACTCCATCCGGGGGTCATGCGGGTGTGTTTCGTACTTACCGGCGCCTGGCGGCCTCTCTATATTGACTGCATATGCTATGACAGGTGAAAGCGTACGTGGCGGCTTGTTTGCCATGTCAAAAAGCTAAATACGAGGTCATGTTTTCGAGCGGTCTACTCCAGCCCCGTCCCATTCCGAAGTGGATTTGGGAGGATATTGCTATGGATTTCATCACTCGGCTACCCCGTTTGAATGGATTTAACTGCGTGTTGGTGGTCATGGACCGCCTCACAAAGTATGCACACTTCGTACCTCTCAGACACCCGTACACGGCTGCGACCGTCGCCGACAGTTTCATCACCGACATCGTCCGACTGCATGTATTTCCACGCTCCATCGTTAGTGACCGTGACCCCCACTTCCTCAACAATTTTTGGACGTCACTATTTTGGTTGCAGGGGACACGCCTCCGTATGAGTACAACTTATCACCCCCAGTCCGACGGCCAATCGGAAGTACTTAACCAAAGCCTCGAGACGTACTTATGTTGTTTCATCGGCGAGCAGCCGGGCACTTGGGCCAAATGACTATGTTGGGCAGAATACTAATACAACATCGTCTATCATCACGTGGCGAACACATCCCCATTCGAAACAGTTTATAGCCGACCGCCCCCGTCGGTGGTCCGACACCTTCTCGGCGAGTGCCCCATGGCGAGTTTGGCCGAACATATCCACGAATGGGATATCATCCTCGACAGCTTGAAGCACCATCTCCGCCGCGCACAGGCGAAAATGTTGTCCTTTGCCAATCGGAAGCGACGGGACTTGTCGTTCCAAATGGGAGAGAAAGACTTCCTCAAACTTCACCCAAACTGCCAACTGACCGTCGCACGTCGGTCATGCCCAAAGTTGGCACCCCACTTCTATGGGCCCTTCGAGTTTATCAGCCGCATTGGGGCCGTGGCGTACCGGCTACGCTTACCCAGCAATAGCCGCATTCATTCGGTGGTTCACGTATCACAGCTCCGGCGGGTCGTCGGCGACCACACCGACGTGGACCATATTTCAGCCGACCTCACTTACGCCGGATCCGAGCCATTGTATCCAGAAGCTATACTCGGCTGACAGCACCTCCGTCCGGGCGACACCAATCAGGAGGAGATCCAGGTAGCTTGGCGCAACCGACCTGTTGGGTTTTCTACATACCATTTCGGAAATGATATAAGTATATCAAATATGCGCAGCGGAAGAAACAAACAAGAACAACCCTAAACAGTTCAAGGATCTTGCGATTTCATGAATCAAGAAATGAGGAAAGCAACACATTCCAATACCTGAAGGGGATTGAGTCAATACTCAGCCGAGGTGCTCCACAGTTGAAATCCGGTGATGACGACGATGTCCCGACACTTGCTCTTGATCATAGGACTGATGGCGACGTTGTCCCGCCATTTTCTCGTGATGCTCGAGACCGTTCGATTGATGGCAATGCGGTCCCGCCACTTGTTCGTGATGACGTTGCTGATGGTGCTGAAGATTTCCGCCACATAGAATTTGAAGACTCTGACGGACGATGCCACAACAACTTCTGCTCACGCCCGTTCGCCGCTTCATCCAAGTTAATGAAGATATCCGCCGTTACTTAAAGATTCGCGCAGCAACACCAAAGCTTCGCGGCGTAACAACGACACTCGCCGCAACTTCCGCCGCTACAATCTCCGCTCGCGGCCGCATAGCTCTTGGATGCCCGCCGCATGACTATTGCGTCAACATTTACTGTTTTAAGTTTTAGTCTAAGCTAAATTGTTAGTTGGCTGTTAATGTTAAGTTAGTATTATTTTAAGTTAGTGTTAATTTTAGTAGTAATAGTTTACTACTAATGTTATTGTTGTTTAAAAAAAACCGATATATATATGCTGAATGGGAGTAATGAAGAGGCAGATTTTTCATTTGAGAAAAGATAAAAAAATCCCGTGTGATTTCTTCTCCCTAGGGTTCGGTCCCTCTCCCGGCGTGCCGTGCGATGCAGCCGCCGCTCCTTATCCGTCCGGCGTGAGACTCGCCGCCGACCCTCCTCCTCCCGGCGTGAGAATCGCCAACGCTCATCCACCCCCCTGCCGTGCGACTCGGCGGGCCGCTGCCCCCCCCCCCCCCCTTACGTCTTCCATCCTCTCTCGGTCTTCCTCTCTGTTTCCTGCATCCCCCCCCCCCCAACCTCCTCTAGTGTGACTACGAAGAAGACGGCTAGCGTCCCCCTCCATCCGGTGCGGCTCCAACTGAATCCTTGGATGTGTGCCCCTCCACTAATCCTCTCGTGCGTATCTCTCGCTGGTTTTGGGTAATCGCTCCCCTTTCTCTCTTGTCAATTTCGTCTACATTAGTGCGAGATTGTGGTGGAATTGTGAACTGAAATATTTATCCTAACTATTGAATCGTTGCGCGTATAAATCTGAATTTACGGTATTAATATTGTCCGGATTTCTTAGGCAATATTGCATCGGGTAGGTCTCTTGACGTTTTGCGAAATTGGGTTGGTCAATCCTAGATTTCGCATTTGCTTCTCGAGATTTGGTATACCTTCGTATCAATTTATTTTGGGGCTGATTTGGACTTCATTTGAATCGCTATTTTTAGTCCAATTTACCTCCGTTTGGAGTTGTGAATGTATGCGGCTAATATCTAAGGATAAGCTTAATTTTCCGGATGGTGTAGGTCCATTTCGCGTGAGCGGATATTGGCATTTAGCCCTTGTCCAATCTCCAAAGGTTTCGCGACCCTTCGCTTGTGTTGGATTAATATTTTGCAATTAGACTGGTTGTGTTAGGTGCGTTAACATAGATCGAGCCATGACACGTTGGCCTGCATCAATTTGGTATCAAAGCGAGGTTGGCCGATTTCTTAACTCGGCCCCGGTCCGCTCTAGTTCACTTAGGTTCTACGTGTGCACATTTTTGTTTCTCTATAAAAAAAACAATTTTTTAACACATCGCATTCCCACTAGATCCGGTCACGAGTATCACACCTTTTCGTCGAGTATGGCCGACGAAAGACAACCGATTCAAAATCCCACTCCGATTGATGATCTTCGCTTGGAGATGAATCAACAATTGGGGGAACTTCGGGGAATGATGGCCCAACTCTTGGCCAACCGCACCCTTTCACCACCTAGAGGCCATAGGCCACTGAATCGTCACCACCGTCACAAGGAAGACAACCCCGATGATATTTCTGCACGTGCCCGTCCACAACATTGTCGCCCTGAACGAAATGTTGACATTTCTAGGTCGACTAGGATCGTTGCACCCACCTACGACGGGTTATTGAAATGGAACGCTACTTCGAGTGGCATAATCTTGGCGACCACCACAAGATCCAAGCCGCGAGAGTGCAGTTATTAGGTCGAGCCCAGACCTTCTGGCTTAACGAAGAGAGACGTCTAGGGACGCGACATGGCGTACCACTTATAAGTTGGCCAGTTATGAAGAACCTCCTCACGGATCAATACGTTCCCGCTTACTGCCAGACACTGATGTTCGATGATGTGGCTTCATTACATTGGGGCACTTGACCCGTATCTGATTATAGGAGTGACCTTATTCCTCAGGCTAAATCCTTTTCCCACAAAGGTAATAATATCCGTAGTGTACCTGCTTCTATCTTTAGGGAAAATGAACAGTTTAGGTCCTCTGTCCCGGACTCGGTAGATGTTACTGCTAGGAATGTCATAAGCCCGCGGGGTGAGAATATTCCTGCCAGTGAGGGTTGTCAGACGATTACTATAGGCAATGTTAGTGGAGTGTCTGCCCACTATTCTGCCGAGTGCCACGTTCAGACTACGTCCTTGGTCCTTCTAGAGCCTACTTTTGGGTCTTCTGAGCAAGTTTCTGAGTCATCTGATGATTCTAATTTGAATGATGTACCTAGTGCGTTGAAAAAGCTGACTAGCGAGGGAAGGATACTTTTGGATGGCTTTGTTATTCCTCGTCCTAACCAATTAGTTTTGCCTATGTTACTAGCCCCTCCCTTAGCCATGTCCCGTCGGACATGTTTTGTGGAGTTGTTAGATTTTGTGCTAGGTCTTTTCACCACCTTTCGTAGATCTGACTACGTGTTACCTTTGATTGACAGGTTTTCTGAGTGCCCTTCGTCGATCTGACTGTACCCATGGACTTAGTTTCTTCACGACATACTTACACATCCGGTCCAGTTGCGCGTGTTTTTCCTCCAGTTGCTTACCACCTTAGCCTACACGTGTCTATGACTTTAGCTGACCAGTTTGAGTTGTGTCGCATGCACTTCCGCTCACATCTGAGAGCGTCCTCCGCTAGAGTTGGTGATTTGGATTTAGTTCGGTCAGTCCCCAAGCGGTTTTCTACGGGCTCCGTCAATGAATTAACACTTAGGGATGCCGACCCATCCATGGTTATGAGCAACTTCGGACTTGATGCTTTTCTTCCGGATTTTTACGATGCATGGGGTTTTTCACCTCTTTTCAATTTTTTGGATTTTTATTTGCATGTCTATGTTCCACCTGAGTGGCGTTCTTTGTCGTTTCTCTCTCCCACTATATGTTCTCTTGGGTTGGGAAGTAAGAGTTTTGTCGTGTCTATCTTCCACGCGGATTCCTTGGTTCTTGCGCCGGATGGTAAGATTCTAGTTATTTTTCTTCGGATTGACACCTTTTCGAGTTTCCTCGAAAGCTTTGCTGCTGTTGTTATGCCTGACAGGTTTTCTTTGCTGAGTGATGCCCGCACTACTATCACGTGGATACTCGGGCCAGATTTGGTACATGTTGGTGTTGCCTTCGACTACTTTCCCCTTCCGGGCCACTCATCGGTGATGAGTGATTTTGAGTGGGGGAGGATTGATGGCGACGATGTCCCGCCACTTGCTCTTGATCATAGGACTGATGGCGACGTTGTCCCGCCATTTGCTCGTGATGCTCGAGACCGTTCGATTGATGTCAATGCGGTCCCGCCACTTGTTCGTGATGACTTTGTTGATGGTGCTGAAGATTTCCGCCACATAGAATTTGAAGACTCTGACGGACGATGATGCGACAACTTCTGCTCACGCCCGTTCGCCGCTTCATCCAAGTTAATGAAGATATCCGCCGTTACTTAAAGATTCGCGCCGCAACACTAAAGCTTCGCGGCGTAACAACGACACTCGCCGCAACTTCCGGCGCTACAATCTTCGCTCGCGGACGCATAGCTCTTGGATGCCCGCCGCATGACTATTGCGTCAACATTTACTGTTTTATGTTTTAGTCTAAGCTAAATTGTTAGTTGGCTGTTAATGTTAAGTTAGTATTAATTTAAGTTAGTGTTAATTTTAGTAGTAATAGTTTACTATTAATGTTATTGTTGTTTTAAAAAAACAAAACGATATATATATACTGAATGGGAGTAATGAAGAGGCAGATTTTTCATTTGAGAAAAGAAAAAAAATCCCGTGTGATTTCTTCTCCCTAGGGTTCGGTCCCTCTCCCAGCATGCCGTGCGACGCAGCCGTCGCTCCTTGTCCGTCCGGCGTGAGACTCACCACCGACCCTCCTCCTCCCGGCGTGAGACTCGCCACCGCTCATCCACCCCCCTGCCGTGCGACTCGGCGGGCCACTTCCCCCCCTTATGTCCGCCATCCTCTCTCGTTCTTCCTCGTCGTTTCCTGCAGCCCCCCCCCCCCCCCAACCTCCTCCGGTGTGACTCTGAAGAAGGCGGCTAGCGTCCCCCTCCATCCGGTGTGGCTCCAACTGAATCCGTGGAAGTGTGACCCCTCCACTAATCCTCTCGTGCGTATCTCTCGCTGGTTTTGGGTAATCCCTCCCCTTTCTCTCTTGTGAGTTTTGTCTACATTAGTGTGAGATTGTGGTGGAATTGTGGACTGAAATATTTAGCCTAACTATTGAATCATTGCGCGTAATAAATCTGAATTTACTGTATTAATATTGTCCGGATTTCTTCGATAATATTGCATCGGGTAGGTCTCTTGACGTTTTGCGAAATCGGGTTGTTCAATCCTAGATTTCACATTTGCTTCTCGAGATTTGGTATACCTTTGTATCAATTTTATTTTGGGGCTAATTTGGACTTCATTTGAATCGCTATTTTTAATCTGAGTTACCTCTGTTTGGAGTTGTGAATGTATGCGGCTAATATCTAAGGATAAGCTTATTGTCCGGATCGTGTAAGTCCATTTCGCGTGAGCGGATATTGGCATTTAGCCCTTGTCCAATCTCCAAAGGTTTCACGACCCTTCGCTTGTGTTGGATTAATATTTTGCAATTAGACTGGTTGTGTTAGGTGCGTTAATGTAGATCGAGCGGTGACACGTTGGCCTGCATCATCCGGAAAACAGTCGTTGAGTCCCAAGCGCTGAAATGGACCGGCGCCTCTACGGGAGTCCACACGAGCGAGAGGAGAACCCTAGGCCTTGTCGAACAAGAACTAGGTCGGAGAAGAAGAGTCCTCTACGTCTCCCATGGACTGCTAGGTCCGACGATAGGAAGAGGCGGCAGCGGCGGCAGGATCGACCGGTCGGAACTCTTCCGTCGGAAGCTATTGCGGAACCCTTCCGTCGCTCTCTAAATCACAAAAGAGGATCTCACATTTAGGGTAAATAATCGTATTCTATTTATACCCAGCAAGAAAGAGAGGCTATCCGCACACCCACGACAAATATTGGAGTAAACAGAATTCGTCGAGTGAACTTTTCATTGAAGAAATTTGTCGAGTAACAAACTGAATTCGTCGAGTGAACCTTTCACTAACAAATTCGTCGAGTAACAAACTGAATTTGTCGAGTAAAATAGAATTCGTCGAGTGAACCTTTCACTAACAAATTCGTCGAGTAACAAATGATTCGTCGAGTAATCATAAATTCGTCGAGTCATGAATTCGTCGAGTAATCATAAATTCGTCGAGTAACATATGATTTTATCGAGTAATCATAAAATCGTCATTCGACGAACTGAAGTAAGAGTCATCGAGACACTCTCAACGACTCTACTTGAAAACTCGTCAACACGCTCCATACAATATTCACAATACATGTGGAGCATTTAGTTGACTCGACCCTACTCCAATAAGTCATAGGATTGGTCCTCATATCCAATATGAGTAAGACCAACATAGTTCTTTCTTCAACTTCTCCAAACACTCTTGTGTATGACCCCCTAGGCTCATATCGCGTTGGCAGTGAGACTAGATGCCTGATCACTTCCAGATCACCTTGGAAGCACCAACAGTCTCCCAATTGATCTTGAACGTATCAAACAGAAGTCTCACAAACAATGAGCGGCATATAGCAATACATCATTGCTACCCAAGCGATAAGAGTTCATAACTCAACAAGCCTGTCTTGCCAAATGTACAGTGTTGTCAGGTCCCTTTGTCCCTTACATCAGGATAGAACTAGAGGCATGGACCGTGTCACCCTCATAATTGTTCAATCCTAGTTTCTTGATCTAGAATAGACCTTAAGAGAGTGGTAAGCTCAATATCACATATTGGCTCAACCCAACATGGTCATGCATTTCTCAGTCTCATTCCATCAAGGGGCCCATGGATGTAACTCCGGTCATAAAGGAGGACAAATCCTATATCTGTCCACACACAAACACCCAAATGAATCGTAATATATCCAATAACCACCCTTATCATCAACTTTTCTCAGGGGAAGACTTTATATGGCATCAAAGTACGCTCTTCCTCACTTGATGAATGTTGTGACTTCAGGTCAAAGAACTACAAGCACCATTATCAGTTTAGACCTACTTGTGACACGTTCATATAACAATCCACAAAGTAGTCTCAAGGTGGGTCTATCCAGTATAACTTGTTCACTAACAAGTACCCATGTGATGACTAGATATCACAATATCATGACCTGTGAGAACCAGTCATCAGTCAATGCACATGCTAGTCTTAACGTACCATCATTGCCCTTCAGCTTCTAAGATGATACTCCGACTAGGGACCATTTAAGAATGAAGCTTCTTGTCATACATAGGCCCTCACATTCAAGTCACGTACTTAAATTCCTATGGAAGCAAGCATTCTGAGAGCATTTATTATGCTAATTAATCTATCAAATAGAAAATATTGACATAAACAATAAGAACTTGCCATAAATATAAAATGAAAATACAGTACATATCACAATTCATCAAATGAATAAACAACCAACAAACATACAATCCACAAGGCTCCCACTAAAGATGATCATTCAGGTATCTAATACCCATTGATCTAACATGACCATCATGCTTCTTTTGCGCAAGAGGCTTTGTCAATGGATCCGCTATGTTTTCTTCAGTCAGTACTCTACAAATATTCACATCTCCTCGATCGACAATCTCTCGAATAAGATGGAACCACCGAAGTATGTGCTTTGAGCGCTGATGAGATCTAGGTTCCTTAGCTTGTGCAATAGCACCGTTGTTGACACAGTAGAGAACTACGGGATCAACAATGCTAGGAACTACACCAAGCTCGCTGATGAATTTCCTAATCCACACAGCCTCCTTCGCCACATTTGCAGCAGCAATATACTCGGCATCAGTCATAGAATCAGCAACTGTCTCTTGCTTGGAACTCTTCCAGCTAACAACTCCTCCATTAAGGCAAAATACAAAACCTGATTGGGACTTTGAGTCATCCCTATCAGTCTGGAAGCTAGCATCTGTGTAACCCTTTACAATGAGCTTTTCCTCTCTATCATACACCAAGAATAAGTCCTTTGTCCTTCTCAAGTACTTTAGGATATTCTTGACGGCTATCCAGTGACCATCATCAGGATCAGACTGATACATGCTCGTCATGCTCAAAGCATATGCGACATCAGGTCGAGTACACAACATTGCATACATTATTGATCCAATTGCCGAAGCATATGGAATCAACTTCATGCGGTCCTTATCTTCCAAAGACTTAGGACACAGGACCTTAGAGATACTCACACCATGTGACATGGGTAAGATTTAGGACACTGGTCCGTAGAGAAACTCACTTCTTCGATCTATCTCTATAGATCTTAATACCAAGTATATAAGTCGCTTCACCCAAGTCCTTCATAGAAAAGCAGTCACTTGCCTGTTCTTAACAGCTTGCAGGGTCGGAATGTCATTCCCGATCAGCAGTATGCCATCTACATACAATATCAGGAAGACAACAATGCTCACACTAATCCTCTTATAAACACAAGGCTCATCCTCGTTCTTGATGAAACCAAACTCTTTGATTTTCTCATCAAAATGCAGATTCCAACTTCGAGAAGCTTGTTTCAATCCATAAATGGATCGATTCAACTTGCATATTTTAGTGGCTTCACTTGGAGATACAAAACCCTCGGGTTGTGTCATATACACTTCCTCAAGGAGGTTTCCATTGAGGAAAGCCGTTTTGACATCCATTTGCCAGATCTCGTAGTCATAATACACAGCAATAGCAAGTAGAATTCTGATGGACTTGACCATGGAAACAAGGGAAAAAGGCTCATCATAGTCAACACCATGAATTTACCTGAAACCTTTAGCCACCAGCCGGTCATTAAATGTCTGTACATTCCCATCCATGTCGGTCTTCTTCTTGAAGACCCACTTGCACCCTATGGGTCTTACACCTTTAGGTGGTTCCACCAAGGTCCAAACTTGGTTTGTATACATGGAGTCCATTTCAGATTTCATGGCCTCAAGCCACTTCTCGGAGTCAGGTCCATTCATAGCCTCTTGGTAGGTTGCAGGCTCATCATCATGATCCATAAGCAACACAATACCTATTTGAGACACGAGAAATCCATATCTCTCGGGCTCAAATCTTACTCTACTAGATCTATGTAGGACTTGTGTTTCTTGAGCAGGTTCTCCAGCTACAACTTCTTGTAGTCCCGGCTCATGTTCCAATTCCAGTTCATTCATTGTTTGTGGTTCTTGAACTTCTTCAAGTTCTACCTTTGCAGTCTTTTTGGATAAGAACTCTTTCTCCAAAAAGACACCAATCCTTGTGACAAACACTTTGTCCTCGGACGGCAGGTAGAAGTAGTACCCTTTGGTTTCCCTAGGATACCCCACTAGATAACATTTATCTGATTTGGGTTCCATCTTGTCAGGCATTTGACATTGTATGTATGCCTCACAACCCCAAATCTTAATGAATGACATACTAGGATGCTTCCCTGTCCATATCTCATATGGTGTCTTTAGAACCGTCTTTGTTGGAACTCGATTTAGTGTGAAAGCAACAGTCTCTAGAGCAAAACCCCAAAAGGAAACGGGAAGATCTGCATGACTCATCATCGATCGCACCATGACTAACAAGGTACGATTCCTCCTCTTAGAAACACCATTATGTTGTGGTGTTCCGGGCGGAGTAAGCTGTGATACAATATAACACTCTTTCAGATGATCACGAAACTCATGACTCAGATATTCGCCACCTCGATCTGATCGGAGTGCTTTTATCCATTTTTCCAGTTGGTTCTCCACTTCATTCTTAAACACATTGAACTTTTCAAAGGTTTCAGATTTGTTCTTCATAAGAAACACGTATCCGTATCTACTGAAATCATCAGTAAATGTAACGAAGTAGTAGAACCCACCTCTAGCCATAGAACTCATGGGTCCGCATACATCACTATGTATTATACCCAAGAGATCATCAACCCTCTCACTACAACTAATGAAAGGAGATTTTGTCATCTTGCCTAATAAACATGACTCGCATCTCTCAAATGATTCATAATCAAATGAGTCCAGTAGTCCATCTCTATGGAGCTTGGATATGTGTTTCTCGTTTATATGGCCTAAACGACCATGCCAAAGGTACGTAGGATTCGAGTCATTTGTTTTTATCCTTGTAGTGTTTTCTACATTATAGATCGGATGGTCTAAGTTCAAAACATATAAACCATTAAACAATTGGGCTACACCATAACACACATCATTCATAAAAATCGAACAACAATTGTTCTTAATTATAAACGAAAAACCTTTCATGTCAAGACATGAAATGGATATAATGTTTCTATATATGGCTGAAACAAAATAACAATTATCTAGTTCTATTACAAGCCCAGTGGGCAAAGAAAGACAATAGACACCAACAGCAACGGCAGCAACTCTTGCTCCATTTCCGACGCGCAGGTCTACCTCCCCTTTACCCGACATTCTTCTATTTTTCAGTTCCTGCACATTTGTACAAATGTGAGAATAGCATCTGGTATCCAATACCCAAGATGAAGGAGCAGAAAAGTATATCTCTATAACGTAAATACCTGAAGTGGAAGTCACACTTCCCTTTTTCTTTTGCAGATCTTCAATATAGAGGGGACAGTTCCGCCTCCAATGCCCTGCCTTACCGCAGTGGTGGCACTTTCCTTCCTTCGCTAGACCTTTCCTTTTCAGTGCAGAAGATTTGGGATCAAGATAAGACTTAGATCCTATCTTCGTCTTCTTGGATCCCTTAGTCTTGCCCTTGCCTTTATGCACCATCAGTATGGGGCTAGCAGGCTTGACCTTCTTCATGTTATTTTCAGCAGTTCTCAACATGCCTAGGAGCTCGGGAAGTGTCTTGTCTATTTCATTCATGTTATAGTTCAAGACGAACTGCTCATAACTGTCCGGCAATGATTGCAGGATCAGATCTGTGGCCAACTCTTGGCCCAAGAGAAAACCCAGTCTTTCAAGGTTCTCTATATACCCAATCATCTTGAGTACGTGAGTCCCTCCTGAGTCTCGAGCTCCCATCTTGCACTGAAAAAATGCCTTGGATATATCAAACCTCTCTTGCCGAGCTTGCCCCTCGAACATTTTCTTGAGGTGCTCGATTATCTCATAACCACACATGCTCTCGTGTTACTTCTGAAGCTCAGAGGACATGGTAACAAGCATGAGGCATTCCACATCCAAGGTATCATCTTGATACTTCTTGTAAACATCTTTGTCTGCTCGCGGAGCATTCCCGGTCAACCTCTGTAGGGGCTTCCCCTTCCAAGACATAGAGCTTGCGCTCTTGCCTGAGAACAATTCTCAGGTTTCTATACCAGTCAAGGAAGTTCATCCCGTTGAGCTTGTCCTTCTCAAGGATGGCTCTCAGGGACAAGGTGGACTGTGATGTGCTTGTTGGATCGATAGGCGCCCTTAGAGGGGGGTGAATAAGGGAATAAAAATTCTTTTTATAATTTTATGGAAATTACTAAATTGTTTAGGGATAAATGAGAGCAAAATTATAATTTAGCAAAAAGTAATTTGCAATAATAAAATTTACGTCAAATGAAAGAAATCAAGTAAACACAAATAGAGACATGATTGAATTATATAAAAAAGTGTTTATATAAATTTGATTTCAATATCGCTAGAAATCGGAGGCGTACAAATGAAAATATCTTTTTCTTTTCTATACCGACTTGTATCCCCACAAACTGGTTGGCTTTAGCCTATCCTTCCCCGGATATGGCCTCAAGCCGCTCTAGCCAATCCTAACCCCGGATATGGCCTCGAGCACCCCCTAGATCTAATCTCCTAGACCTAGTCGCCAACTCACGCGACGAATTACCCCCTAAGCCGCGCAAGGACCTAGTCGCCAACACAAGGCGATTTTACTACAAAATTTACAATAATGAAATAAAGTAAATAACAAGAACTCCCTCTATGAGATTTCTGAAGATGAGGATGAAGGATCGTTATAGCATAAGCGAGGTTGAAGCGATCGTTCTTCGGATGCAGCGTGACGACTTCCTTCTCCAGAATTCTTCTTTGGCTTTGAGTGGGAGATGAACTTTCGACAGAATAACAGCTCTGGAATTGTGGCACAAGTAATCTCTCCGGAAGCTCTAACCAAAACGAGCGAGAAGCCATCAATTTATAGACCTTGGAGATAGCGCCTGCAGTAGCTCCTAGTGCCTACGGTAGCGTTCGTGTGGAGCAGTTACGAAACCATCACGGCGTGGCGTTGTGCGCACGAACTTGAGCTAGCGCTAGGTGGTAGAGATAGCGCCTGCGGTAGTGCTTAGCACCTGTGGTAAACCCTAGCGCTGGTGGTAGTGCTTTAGTTTAGCTTTTTGGTTCCAAGCTGCTTTCTACCTGTGGATTATTGCACCTATAGTTCCTGAACACTATAAACACGCGACAAACAAGATCAAATACAATATGGGATTTTTTTATTCTCAAACAAAGGGATGTGACACACATGTCCAACAATCTCCCCATTTTGATAATAACAAATCCTCTGAACAAAAAATCAACAAAGGTGTTTATAGAATATGATAAGCGAGATGAACGTGCAACTATAGTATTTGATAAGCATGAAAATGTGCATACTCCCCCTATCTTAATGCTCCCCCTACATAAATGCAATTTATGTTTTACTCCCCCTAAAATGATCCTAAAATGATAGATTGCATGAATTAGTCTCCCCTTAATCTTTGAGATTTCTCCTCTAGATTTCTTCAATTAATCTCCCCATTTTGGTATTATCAAAAGAAGGTGGGGTAAGGGAAGTAAGGAAGCATTCCTTAGGAATTATAAATTATGATCGAGCTTTTGTAATATATGAAATGATAAAGAGTTTAGGCATAGTATATAAGAGATTTCAAATAAAAAGATAAGAGTTGTAAGCAAGCGGAAGATTATAAGAAACATCCTTTTGAAAGCATGAAAAACAGAAGTATCAATATGAGTTTAAGTTTAAAAATGTAAAGATGTTTTAACCTTTTTGAAATCTCAAAGTTTTACATAAAGTTACCAAGCATGAAATGAACATATCAAAAAGAGAATTTACTAAAATGTTACATAATTTCAAGTTCAAGAGATACCAAAACATTGTAGAGATCATGCTAGGTTATCTAGTGCATTTCTTATATAAAGAGTAGTATATATAAAGCATTAGAATCCAATACTCATGATAAGAAGTGTTATGAAAGATAATGAAGTGAACATAAGTGTATTTTGAGTAATGTTAACAAATGATTTAAATCACAAAATACAAGACATATGTAGTGTAAAGTGCACAATAAAACACAAGTATATTAACTTTCACACATTTAATGCACAATTTTTTAGAAAGAGTGGTGTACTAACCAAGGTTTGCACAAGACACTTTATTATTCTTTCCAAGTAGTACTTGGTGGAGTTAGATTTCTCTATGTATTTTTTTTGTTCACTTTTGTGAGACAACATTCTCCGAATACACTTGTTTTGCAAACCCAACATAATATATTTTTTTTTAAACAACCACTTTTCTTAATTTTTACGTGCAATTCAAATGTAGTGTAGGTAATAAACTTATGCAAGTTTTAATTCATTGCACAATTAAAATACAAAAGCAAGCATTGTTAGATTTAAACACACATGTTGATTACCAAAATAAGTGAGTGAAAGGTATCATTATCAATCACAAAACATTTACTCATACTTAGAGGCATGCTAAGCTTGGTTCTACACATATTTTTCAATACAATTGATGCACTTAATTAGATATATCAAAGCATGATAAACAAAACTATGTTCATAGTAATATGAAGAGACAAGTTTTAGCATTGTAGATAATTCTAAATAATAGAATTCATACATGCTTGATATTAGCAATAAAGATCATACTGTTTTTTTTTGAAAATTTTTAATGAATAAAAAACAGAAAATCACAAAAACATATTTTTGTATTTTTGAATTTTGAAGTTTTGTAGTTGATTTTTCATAATATAAATAAAACAAAAATAACAAAAGTCAGAAACACAAAAACTAAGTAGTACATATAAACTAACATATTTTTATTGATTTTTAGAAATTTTGAAAAACAGAAAAATCAAACAACCACGCTGGCGTCGGCGCTAGTGCTAGCGCAGAAAACATTAAGTGATTTTTTGAGAATTTTAAATTTTCACTTTTTGATCTTGATTGAGAGTCCTTAGAGTAGTCTTATGCAGAAATTTTGTAATTTTTGGAGATGTCTTGATTGCTTAATTTGCATAAAACTTTAGCGATTTTCAAATAACTCATCCTAAGATGTCTAAGACTCCTAATTCCAACCTTAACATTTGAAACCTTGCATCGGGAAGAGGTTTAATGAATATATCAGCAAGTTGAGAGTCCGTGCCAATGAAACTTATTCTAACATTTTCCTTTTTAATGCGATCCCTTATGAAATGATGACGTACATCTATATGTTTGGATATAGAATAATGTACCGGATTATTAGTAAGATCATTGGCACTTTTATTGTCACATTTTAATTCAATATGTTTTAGATGAAAACCAAAGTCCTCTAAAGTTTGGCTCATCCATAGTGCTTGTGCACAACAACTCCCTAATGCAATGTATTCGGCCTCTGTGGTGGAGAGTGCAATCGAATTTTGTTTCCTACTAGACCATGCAACTAATCAAGGTCCTAGAAAATGGCAAGTACCGGTAGTGCTTTTTCTATCAAGTGAGCAACCAGCGTAATCTGAATTGGAATAGCTGTGAAGTGTAAATGAATTATTATGCGGGTACCATAATCCTAATCTAGATGACCCAATTAGATATCTAAAAATTCATTTTACCGCTTTTAAGTGAGATTCTTTTGGATTGGCTTGAAATCGAGCACATAAACATACGACAAACATAATATCGGGTCTAGTTGCACTTAGATAGAGTAGAGATCCTATCATACCTCTATATAAAGTTTGATCAATTGAAATTCCCAATTCATTTTTTCCTAATTTTAGTGATGCACTCATTGGAGTAGAAGCTTGTTAAGGGTTTTCAAATCCAAAGCGTTTAAGCATATCAAAGACATATTTAGTTTGACATATTAAAATACCATCAATTCCTTGTGATATTTGAAAACCAAGAAAATAAGAAAGTTCTCATACTAGACTCATTTCAAATACATTTTTCATCACTAAAATAACTTCATTACACAACTCTTCATTAGTAGATCCAAAGATTATATCATCAACATATATTTGCAAAATAATCAAATCATCATTATTGTGCTTAATGAAGAGAGTATTATCGGCACTTCCTATAATATAACCGTGCTTTAATAAAAATGATGTAAGTCTTCCATACCATGCACGGGGCGCTAGTTTTAAACCATAAAGGGCTTTTTCTAGTTTATAAACATGATTGGGAAATTTTTCACTAATAAAACCGGGGGGTTGTTCAACGTAAACTTCTTCTTTTACGAACCCGTTTAGAAAAGCACTCTTTACCTCCATTTGAAATAATTTTATTCTTTTAAAGCTTGCAAATGCTAGAAAAATTTGTATATATTCCAATCTAGCAATGGGTGCAAAAGTTTCATCAAAATATATCCCCTCGATTTGAAAATATCCTTGTGCTACTAAGCGTGCCTTATTTCTAATGATTCTAGACTCACCATCTAATTTATTTTTATAAATCCATTTTACACCTATAACCGGGTAATTAGATGACTTTTCTACTAATTTCCAAACATTATGTCGCTCAAATTGTTCTAACTCTTCATTCATAGCCAAAAACTAAAATTCATCATTTAAAGCGGTAGAAACAGTTTTTGGTTCTATTTCAGAAACAAAACAAATATTTGAATAAGATTCATGAAGAGAAAAGCGAGTTCTTACCCCAATTGATGGTTCACTAATTATTAGCTCACGTGAATGATCCTTTGTAAATTGTAGAGCGCTTGGAGGCACATAATCATCTTCCTTGGCCTCCTCTTCCTCTTCTTTGGAAGGTTCCTCATCACCATGCTCCAAAGGTGGTAAGAGATCAACCTTTTTGCCTGCGGAAAGTCTTTCTACGCAAGGAACAAGATCATCAAATCTCACATTAATCGACACTTCAACTTTATTGGTTCTTTTATTAAAAATTCTATAAGCTTTACTAGTTGAAGAGTATCCAAGAAAAATTCCTTCATCACATTTTTCATCAAACTTTCCCAAGCAATCTTTAGTATTTAAAATGAAACATTTACAACCAAAAACTTTGAAGTAAGGTACGTTAGGCTTCTTTTGAAAATAAAGTTCATATGGTGTGTGATTAAAAGATGGGCGAAGCATAATTCTATTCATAACATAACATGATGTATTTATGGCTTCAGCCCAAAAGGACTTAGGCAATTTATATTCACATAGCATTGTGCGTGCTAGTTCATGAAGTGTCCTATTCTTTCTTTCTACAACACCATTTTGTTGTGGTGTGCGTGGAGTGGAGAACTCATGCTTAATGCCTAACATATCATAAAAGGATGTAAACTTTTCATTTTCAAATTATCCTCCATGATCCGAGCGAATGCATTTAATTTTTAAATCACTTTCATTTTTAATACGAGTACATAATTTTGCAAATTCGCAAAACGCATCGGATTTGGAAGAGAGACATAATGCCCAACAATATCTTGAAAAATCATCTATGAAAACATATGTATATAATCTACCACCAAGACTTGCGATGCTAACGGGACCAAAAAGATCCATATGAATTAATTGCAAGGGTGAAAGTATCTAGTTGCTACCTAAATCACCTAGAGGGGGAGAATAGGTGAATTATATGGCTTTTAGGCGGAATTGAAATTTTAAATAAAAGCGCACAGAAAAGCAAACACAGCACAACACAAGAGTTTTATAGTGGTTCCCCGATGTGGGTAGTCCACTTTCCCGCCTCGCCTATCTAGCACTCCAAAGCTAGATTAGGCTACTTCACCAATCTTAGATTATACAAATCTTACAACTCAGAGTTCACAACTCCTACAAGCTCGGAGCAAACTACTCCTACAAACTAGGAGAACAAGCTCTCCTACACACTCGATCCTTTTAACCTAGGATCTACACAATCTCCGAAGATAAACTTCCTACAAGTGTTTGTAAAAGATAATATAAACAACTTGGATTATAGAATCCAATCTTTGAGAATCTCCTATAGATTCTACTTCTTCATATCTGGATCAGTGGATCTTCTTCTTCCTTGAGAAATGAATTTCAGAACTTGAGAAAGGAAGATGAACACCTTGTTTCTTGATAGCTTTGATCTGAACTCTTAATCACCCAACAAGATCTAGAGGAGTATCGAATCAATCCAAGCACAGAGATCTTGTTAAGTGAGAACTTGCAAGGGAATCGAGCACAAAATTGATCGGCGACTGTAGATCGTCTTTTACGAGAACGAGCGCACGAGCCGACGGGATTCTTTTTGGAATGAATGATTTGCACGATTAGGATTAGAAGAAATCATCTCTTATGTATTTATAGACTTCTCCTTTGACAGCTATAAGCGAGGCTTAATGATAGATGACCACGTGGAAGAAAGCCCTAAATAGACAGACAGACGGAAATCGCGCTCTGTCAGCATTCGTCGAGAGAACCCATTAATTCAACAAATTCGTCGAAAGAAAGAAATTATTCGACGACAATACATAGAGATATCTTGGAGATTGAGAGATGAGGAGATAATACATTTCGTCGACCGGCGCGCTTGTTCTCGACGATTTCGTCGAATGAAAGATTTCCCTCGACGACTTCGTCGACTAATCTTAGGCATTCGTCGACGAAAATAAACAATCTAACCGAATATCTGTTCGAGTGATATCGTCGAGGCCTGCTGATGTCTCGACGAATTTGTCGAATAATCTTAGGCTTATTCGACGAAAATACTTAGACAGAGTTCTTCTACTTCTAATTTCAGCAACCTTTGACTTTAAGCTTTTCCTTAGTACTTGAGTGTAAAGTACATTCCAAGAGAGAGATTTCATATGAGTCAACACCTTGGTCTACACAATGAGGGATTACATTGCGTAGCCTGTGTTTATGACTCACTGAAACCTGACCTTGGTTTGTACTTAGCAATGAGCATCCTGCATACATATAACTAGAAAACAGTATCAAATACAATATCAATTCATCTTAGTTCAAGGGACACTTCTTCAAATTAAGGTTAATGTGGCTATAATACCCAACAATCTCCCCCTATTTGAAGGAGTCAGAACCCTATATACTAAGATTAATTGCACAGACAATAAATGTGAAAGAAAGTACAGCAAGGTATAACATGATAAGTAAGATGAAATGAAATATCAGAACATCAAGACATTAAAATGTATATATACATATATATATGTTTTTAAGATTTCAAAGGATCACAACACACACTGAGGCATTTTAGCCTTTTCTTTCTTGGACTTCTGAGTTTGCCTAGCAAAATATTCCTTTGGCTTTGGGTAATATCTGGGAGTAGGAGGAGGTGTTGTTGGATTGTTGTAACTGTTGATTCTGAAATGGATTTTTCTTTTGAGCTTGGCATCTTTATACATATTACACTCTTCCTGGCTGTAGTATTCATGAGGTTTGATATTTCCAATCTCTAGAAGATTGTAGTTGTCCAGGATAATGGCTTTGGAAATTAGACTCCAGACTTCTTGACCAACCCTTCTTTCAGCTACCAGCTCTCTGATCACTATATTTGGATTTCTGCTTGGAGAATTTACAGCTCTGCGAGAGGATGTTCCTTCATCTAATTTTCTTTTCTTGGGAGCAGGCACAGAGGGCCCAGGAACATCTTCAGCATCAGACCACAGCTGAGTATATTGAGATGGAGGGCTGACAGGAAATTCTTCATATGAACCTACAGATGGCTGAAACTGATCGGAGGATGGGAACTGATCTGAGGATGGCACTTGTTCTGCAGACAACTGCTGAGGACCACTTATAAATGTTTCATAAAGCCAGTTTAGGCCTTGATGACGTTCAATATTTGCCTCTGTGAACTTACTTTCCATTTCTGTGTTGATCATGTAGTTGAATTAGTATTCTCTCCTCCCCCTTTCTGACTTCTTCAGTTACAGTCTAGAGAACTTCATCTTTGAAGGAATATATACTTTGGAGAACTGCATTCTTGAATTTGGATATGTCTGAGATGATATCATCTCGAAGGCTATCACTCTGTTCATAGATTTTTCCCTGTCCTGTCAACAGATACTTGGAATTTTCATGAACAGCCTGCAGTCCTTCATTGGTTGTTTTCACCACATCAGCTCCAGTTGAGAAGAACTTGTCTAAATCAGTTTTCATTTTATATATATTATGGTTTATTGCTACCATGCCATCATTCACGTCTTTCTCAATTTCTTTTACTTTCTTGAAGACCTGCTTTAAAGAAATTTCAAAGTGTTCCGCTTGAGACTTGAGCCGTGCCTTCATGGTCTGGAGCAGCTCACTGTTAGAAGTAGATGGCACAGGCACATGCACACTTTGAGGAGAAGGAGTGCCATAGTTTTCATCATTGAAATTAAACTCGTTTGATTGAGCTCCCCCTTGGTCAGGTAACTCATCTCTTGCCTGCAAACCTTGTTTTGCTTCGGAAGAAGGCAGTCCTTCAACTTTCTCTGCTAGAGCTTCTATGTTTTCTCTGAATATCTCCCCCTCAGAACCTTCCGGGGAGAACCTTTCTGGTGTAGATTTAAGTCTAGCCCACTCTGGATCTGGAGCATTATCATTGTCCTCATCATCATTATTGTCATCAACATCATCATTGTCATCAACATCATCATTGTCATCAACCTTAAGCAATTGTTCTTGATCTCTGGGAAGAATCTTTTCTGAGTAATGTCCAGGGATCAGGTTGAGACTCTTCTCGATACCTGAGACACAAGCAGCAAATTGGCTTTGTATGATTGATTGAACTGATACTGATGAATGTGGTCCTTGTTGAATGGGTATTGCAAGTGACTGGCAGATTTCCTTCTTAGTAGATGGGACTACAGGGGCTGGCACTGTGGTGATCTCTAGCTGGGCAGGAGGAGTGATGACTGGAGGTGGAGTACTGACAGGAGGTGGAGTACTGACTGGTGGTGGAGTGTTGACTGGTGGTGGAGTATTTACTGAAGGTGGAGTATTTGCTGGAGGTGGAGTATTTGCTGGAGGTGGAGTATTTGCTGGAGGTGGGGTTTTGACTGGATCACCTTGAGGGGGTTCGGCAGCAACATGTTGCTTGAGACCGGGCCTTATAATCACCATTTCCCATATGTCCATGATAGAAGAATCTATCTTCTTGAGGTGGTGAATGGGATAACCAGACCTCATATCAAAATGATCACCATCAATCTGATTCAAGTAGAGACTGATAATTTTACCAAAATTTGGGGCCACCAAGCTTGCTTTTATTTTGTCAAACAGAACTTGACCCCCAATCAACTCTTTTTCTGCAGATTATAGCTACTGCTAATTGGAACATTTCACTAGACATGTAGTCATGTGAGCTTGTCTTGCAGAGCAATACCTTACCCAGGATGTCAGAGAGGAGCTTTCCCTCTCCATTCATATTCTTGCGCCTAATTGAAGTTGTTCCCTAGGCAAACCACGTAATAATAAAGTTCTTGCATAATCTTCATCATGAAGGGGGTCCTCTTCTTCAATGACTGGCAGTTGCAGGAATCCTGTCAATCTTGATGGCTGTAATTTGATCGTTTGATTTCTGACTTTGGACTTGATCACCTCTCCACTTCATCGGAGACTAGCATGCTTGAAAAATTCTAACACCTCCCTCTCAAGAATACGATATGGATGTTCAAGCACGAAGGATAGGCAGGCTTCCTCTAGACATAGAATGTTGTTTCGAAACTCATCTGGTGCGTCAGCAAATCCAGTGCGCACTAACTCTCCCCTACCTGCAGCAGCCCTGAACTCTTGCGAGACATTGCAGTTGTCGGATGGAACGAATTAGTGATTGAGGTCGGTGATTGAAGTCAGCTATGGAGGGAGGTTGGTTAATGCAAGTCGAAAGGAGGAGTCGACGGAGGAGATGGGAGTTGGAAGGTGGAGGCGAATCGTCGGGAAAAGGCGAGTCGAAGGGAGAAATCGAGTCGAAGGAAGGAGACGAACTGTCGGGATGTTCGGCGAGGGAGAGAAAGCGTGACCTTTGAAATCGTTTATTCGCACATATATATATATGTTAATGTTTTGATTTGAATTAAAAGAATATAAATGTACCTTTTGCATAGAGACGATTATTTGGATCCAATAAGAAAATTTATAAAGTGGTCTGTGAATAGACAGTCGACGAACTAGTTTGTGATGAAGCTCCGATTCATCGAGATGAGTCGACGAAAAGTCATTTTCGTCGGAAGATGAGTCTATATTCGATGAATTCGTCGAGTGACTTCCCGACTTCTTAAGTGAATTTGGTAGATGTCATGTTGTCTTTGATTATGCTGCCTTGATCAATATTCTTTGTTCAGCATGCCAAGTTCTAGCTTGAAGTAGTTGAACTTGGATTCATCAAGCGGCTTTGTGAAGATGTCTGCAATTTGTTTGTCTGTTGGGACATAACAGAGGTTGATGTCCATGTTCTCCACATGCTCCCGGATGAAATGATAACAGATTTCTATGTGCTTTGTCCGGCTGTGAGATACTGGATTATTGGCTATTGCAATTGCACTTGATGAGTCACAGAACATTGGAATCTCCTTCAGCTTCAAGTTGTAGTCTTCGAGCTGATTCATGATCCACAGAAGTTGTGCACAGCAACTGCCTGCGGAGATGTACTCTGATTCAGTCGTTGAGATTGCTACACAATTCTGTTTCTTACTACTCCACGAGACAAGCCTCTTTCCAAGGAATTGGCATGTCCTGGAAGTGCTCTTCCTTTCATCCCTGCTACCTGCAAAGTCAGCATCTGAAAAACCTGTTAGATCGAAGTCATTACTTCTTGGGTACCATAGACCAAGATTTGGTGTGCCTTTAAGATATCTCAAAATCCTCTTTGCAGCAGAGTAATGAGATTCCTTAGAGCTCACTTGAAATCTAGCACAAATGCATGTAGAAAATATTATATCTGGTCTACTAGCAGTGAGGTAGTGCAAGGACCCAATTATGCTTCTGTATTTGGTTTCATCAAAATGTTTCACTTTCTCATCCTTGTCCAGATTCATACTTGAGCCCATTGGAGTCCTCATCGAGGTTGCATTCTCCATTCTGAATTTATTAATTAACTCTTTGGTGAATTTCGTCTGAGAGATGAAAATTCCATCTTCAGATTGCTTCACCTGAAGTCCTAAGAAATATTTCAGCTCACCCATACTACTCATTTCAAATTTCCCTTGCATTAAGTTAGAAAACTTTTTGCAAAGGTTATCATCCGTAGAACCAAAAATAATGTCATCAAAATAAATTTGCACTAGCAAAATCTTGCCTTTTACTTCCCTAAGAAATAATGTCTTATCTATCTTTCCTCTTGTGAACTTATTCTCAAGAAGAAAGGTAGAGAGCGTCTCATACCAAGCTCGGGGAGCTTGTTTGAGACCATATAATGCTTTACGAAGGAAGTAAACATAATCAGGTAGAGAGGAGTCAACAAAACTTGGGGGTTGTTCTACGTATACTTCTTCCTTTAAGTTATCATTAAGGAAGGCTGACTTTACGTCCATTTGATAGACTTTAAATCCTTTGTGAGCCGCATGCGCTAGAAACAACCTGATTGCCTTGAGTCTTGCTAATGGGGCATAGGTTTGATCGTAGTCGATCCCTTCTTCTTGTTGGTAACCTTGGGCTACAAGTCTGGCTTTGTTTTTAATGATTACTCCATCTTCATCCAACTTGTTTCTGTAAACCCATTTAGTTCTGATCACGTTCTGACCTTTGGGTCTTGGCACCAACTTCCAGACTTTGCATCGTTTGAACTGATTGAGCTCCTCTTGCATTGCGATGATCCATGACACATCCTCTTTGGTTTCATCAAATTTCTTTGGTTCAACCTGAGAGAGAAAACTCATGTGCAAAACTTGATTAGCAGTACCTTTTCTGGTTCTAACCCCAACATGTGTTTCTCCGATGATTTGATCAATGGGATGATCCCTTTGATGTCTAGTCACCAGGTTTCTTCCATGTCCATTGACAACAGGTACATCTGCTTGTGGTACATCTTCCACTTCTTAGGGCTCTTCTTCTTCAGGAGTGATAGTATAGCCAACAGAAATTATTCCTGGGACATCTTCCTCAATGTCTTTTTCCAAGTTCAGTTCTTTTAGTTTCATACTAGCATCTGCATCTTCAACATAAACACTAGAGGAGTTGTTGTGAAGCATACTCGTCTCATCAAAAACAACATTAATTGATTCTTCTACAACCAGTGTTTTCTTGTTGAAAATCCTAAATGCCTTACTATGACTACTATAGCCTACGAAAGTACCTTCAAAACATTTTTCACTAAACTTAGTTTTGTAATACCTCCCGTTGCTCAGAACGTAGCATTTACTGCCAAAGATTCTAAAATATGATATATTTGGTTGCCTGTCTTTTAGAAGTTCATAAGGGGTCTTATGATGATTCTTGTTGATTAATGCTCGATTTTGCACGTGACAGGCAATGTTGACTGCTTCTGCCAGAAGTATTCTGGAATAGAAGAATCATTCAGCATTTTTCTGCTTGCCTCTATGAGTGTTCTATTCTTTCTCTCAGCAACTCCATTTTGTTGTGGAGTATGAGGAGAGGAAAACTCATGAAAGATACCTAGGCTTTCACAAAATTCAGTCATAGCCCCAGATTTGAATTCTGTCCCGTTATCACTTCTGATTTTGACTACGGAGCAGTTTAATTCATTCTGAATTTGCCTGACAATATTGGTGAAAGAGTCAAAGGTATTTGACTTATGTTTTAGAAAGAATACCCAAGCAAAACTTGAGTAGTCATCAACAATAACCAATGTATAAGTTTTACCTCCTAAGCTTGAGTAGTCATCAACAAAAACTCATGAAAGATACCTAGGCTTGCCTCTACTGGTGTAGATGAATCTAAACAAAGAAAATTTAAACAGAAAATATTTCTACTTCAAGTGCGTGTTAAAATCGTTTTTGACGTGTCAGACAACTTTATCAAGCGCTTGTCCTTGTAGAATTCTACCATATAGCCTTTGTCACATAGTTGACTTATGCTAATGAGATTATGTTGTAATCCTTTAACATAAGCCACGTCTGTGAAAGAAACTATACCATTCGTAATCATACCGTAGCCTTTAGTAACTCCCCGATCAGATCCGTCAAAGATGACTTTTGGACCATCTTTCACTGGGGTATAATCTTGTAATAGGCTTCTTGTTCCGGTCATATGCCAAGAACATCCACTGTCCAAGTACCATATAGGATTTGTATTGGCCTTTGGACATACCTGCAATCAACAATCAATTGACCTTAGGAACCCAAACCGATTTGGGTCCTAGGTTCCTGTTAGCATAATAATAAGTATTTCTACCTACTACAACTCTAGCTGAAAGGCTCTTCTTTGCATTAGGCACACAATGGTTATGCCAACAGTCGATAGCAAAGTGTGCCACTTTACCACAGCACCAACATTCATGGATGTTGTACCTTCTCTTCCGTGCATTTCTTGATTTGCAAGTAGCATCATAATGCTTGTTTTCAGTTGAGAAGGCAGCAGCAGTCTTCCTATCTTTCACAGCAAAGGACAGATTGGGTACTCTATCATAATCATTCCTACTTGACTTTATCTGTTTGACAGCAATAGATGATAGCTTTGAAGCTCTTATGGTATTGATGGCATCAGATATGTTCAAGTGAGGGTTGGTTACGATGTTGCACCCAACTTGCTTCTTTGCTGAAAAAGATTTGGAAGATTATGTTTCCTTATCCTTGAGTGTAGGAGCTGGAGCACAAAACACACATGGTTCAAGATGGGTCATTTGGATTTCTTCATGGAGAGATTTCAGGGCGTTCATTACCATTCCCTTTCTTCTAGCATAGTTAGGAATATTCTCCCTACTATAGCAACTCTCAGTCTTCCAGTACGATATTGTCCTGATCGAACCTGTTAGAGGGAGTCAACACCTTTTGAGAGGTGGTATGAGGCCGAGCTTTAGCTGTGCTTTTCCCTTTATTCCCAGAATCAATTGATTTCTGCTATATAAAATAACACGTATATTTAAAGGCCACTAAAAAAATTAACTTACAGCCACAGATTAATAAAAACTGTAAACAAACAACCAACAGGAACCATGATTTCCACTACACCAGGATCCCACCTCTCCGCCATTTACAAGCCACTTCCTGCATGACTAACAAAACCGCCACGATCACCAGTCGGTTATGAGTTTATCAACAAGAATCGCATGCACAACTCTAGTAACCTTAAATGCGAAGATGATAATTTGAAACAAGCTAAGACACATTTCTTTCACTGGATGGATCACAATTTTACTTCAGTAAACTCTTCTCGCTAACTTAAACAATGACCTCAATTCCCGGGAGAAAATTTTCTTGAGAAACTTATGAGCATATATATGACCAACCACGGAACTCTTGCCAACACTTGAAAAAAGTAACCTAGAATCGAAGTAGCAAGGATCCAAGAAAAGAAAGAAGATATATTAAAAAAATAGTAATAAATACATACTAGACAAACCAAGCCTATGTCCACCAGTATGAATCAAACCCCAACCTTGGTAAATACTGCAGAGAAGTTAGGCAACTTGTCTATATGCTTTAATGCTCGTTCTGCAATCTGTCTAGTCTGGTAGTCCCCGTGACGGAAAGCTTCAACAAGAGCTGGCCCCACACTCTGATCTCTTGAGATCTCATAAGCGAGCTCCTCTGTCCGCAGAATCCTCTCCACTGCCCACACAGCTTGCTGCATGAGAACATCCGTCCGATTCTCCAGTAGCACCTCGAGTATTGGTTTGATCCCCTCTGCCTCACAAAGAAAAAGCACTCCTTGCTCGATATCCACCCCATCATCCAACAGAGTACAAAGAGCTGTCAGCGAGGCTTCCACCACCTTCTCATTGTCATGATCCATACAAGCAATCAATTTCTCTACCGCTTTCCCTTCCAATAGACAGAAGCTCTTCTTTATAGAACAGTGCCCGTGGTGGACCCTGCATAGCCCAGTCACAACTAGCTGTTTACTGAAACAAATAAATACTGAAGAACACAATGTTGGCTCGGGTAACTCAGGTAATTCTGTCAAATATTTTGACTGCTGCGAAAGATTTCTCAATGCCATAGCAGAAAGCATCTGTACCTTATCTATCCCATTCGTTTGAAGGAGATCGATAAAAAGTTCTGCAAGATTATGTTGTTGGGCAAGGACTATGATTCCAGTTTCATTCTCCAAAAGAAATGTAATTTTAAAGAGGACCCTAACTAGTCCTTCAAGATAAGGAGAGACAAATCGACCTCCCCGAATACTTCCGTGCCGGATCTTCCTAATCTTTGAAATGATCATGGGAAAGGCATCTTCAGCAAGAATCCTCCTGGTCAGACCTAGATCTCTTTCAGAAAGTTCAGCTAATAGCCCGATGGCAGCTGCTTGCTCCTCTGTGATCCCGTTGTTTTCTGAGATAACTCGAATCAAACAACTAATCTGGCCAGCAGTGCCTTGCAGGGCATCTGAAAGTTCCTGAGCCATGTAAGGAGAGATATTATGCAGCAGCTTTATTGAAGCCATGCGAATATCTCTCTGAGTAGTTTCAATAAACTGAATGAGACTGACAATAGCACCTGAGCTCTTGATGGCAGAAACAATGTTTAGGACTGTTGTGGAGGAGCTTGTGAGTCCGACGAGAACCTGTAGGAGCTTGCATTCAGTTGCAGGACCGGTGTTGCTGATGAGTTGAAGGAGATTGTGAACAATATCCTCTGAGACTAAAGTGTGTTGGCCTTGATCCAGTGGGATGGAATTGAAACAAGCGCCTGATGCAACAATGTTTGCGAGTACAGTTGCCGATACCTCTTTCAGCCTCATTGGAAGTTGGTTAATTCCAACTGTGAAGAGGTCCTTCACAAGAGGAGGAAGGATACCGGCTTGGATAAGTATCTTAGCACTTGCCTCATGTGATGAGATCTGATTTAGTGCCTTAAGTGCAGCCTCTCTAGCCTGCTTACTTCCACACCGCATGACATCAACAAGGGCAGGACCAGCAGTCTGGGCTACAAAGACCTTGACATCATTGCTTAAAACAAGTTCCCCCAAGTATTCTGCCATGGATAGCTGTGTCTCAGGTGAACCTGTTTTCAAGAAAGAAAAAAAAATTGATTAAGTATGTTAAGATCAGAATTTGAAACAAATACGTTTTTCATGAACAGGGAAAAACATTTAATTACATTTAAAAGCAGACAAAATAAATCACAAATTAATTATTTTATGACTCGCGAAATGGATAAAATGATTTGTAAAGATTGCAAAGTCATACCAGGAGAAAGTTTGACAACACAATATAGGTTAGTGGTGTTGGACGTGCAAATTAACTATAATAAATTTAAGACAAGGACAAAAGTGTTACAAAAAATTCGGTGGTGGAACTTGAATATGGAAAAACAAGTTGCTTTCAAGAAAACAGTTCAACTAGTTGAAGACCCTTATGTTGATCCTAGTGTCTCATGAGAAGTTATGTCTTCACATTTAAGGATAAGTGGAAAGAACGAACTTGAAGAATCAAAAGGCCATGCGCCCCCAAATAAAAAATCTTGGTGGTGAAAAGAGGAAGCGCAAGACAAAGTGAGGGCAAAGAGGATCAACTATAAAACACTGTACGATTGTAGGAATGATGAAACTTTGACAAGGTTTAAAGTCGTCAAGAAAGAAGCTAAGCATGCAGTAAGGAAAGCAAGAAGTCAAACTTATGAAGAATTTTATAAGCGATTAGATACCAAAGATGGAGAGAGTGACATATATAAAATTGATCGAGCTATAGGGAGAAAGCCAAAAGATTTAAGCCAAGTTAAATGCATAAATGATGAAACAGATACAGTTTTGACGGATGATGTGGATATTAAAGAGCGATGGAAAATATGTTTTTATCAACTCTATAATGAAACAAAAGACATTGAACTGAAGTTGGAAAAGTTAAGTAAATCAGAGGAGTATATGAACATAACGTTTTATCATAAAATTTAAGTATCAGAGGTAAATAATGCTCTAAAGAAGATGAAAAATAGAAAGGCGGTCGGATCACACGATATACCCATCGAAGTATGGAAATGTCCAGGAAAAGAAGGAATTTTGTGGCTTGCATGTTCCTTCAACAAGATACTGAAATCAAAGAGGATGCCGGACCAATGGAGAGAAGGTATTTTGGTACCTTTGTATAAGACCAAAGGAGATATACAAAATTGTGTTAATTACAGAGGAATTAAATTAATGAGTCATACCAAGAAACTATGAAAACGAGTAATAGAAAGAAGAGTAAAACGAGAGACTAGCATCTCGTAGAATCAATTTGGATTCATGTCAGGGCGGTCAACAATTGAAGTTATACGTCTCTTGAGTAGACTCATTCACAAATATCGAGAAAGAAAACAAGATTTGCATATGTTGTTTATCGATCTTGAGAAGGCTTATTATAGGGTTCCAAGAGAGATCTTATGGAGAGTCTTAGAAAAGAAAGTTGTAAATGTATCATAGGGTTCCAAGAGAGATCTTGAGAAGGCTTATGATAGGGTTCCAAGAGAGATCTTATAGAGTGTTGGAACCGAGATTCGAACCAACGAGGAGTTCGGACCCCAAAGAGGGGGCAGCTAGCTCTTACTGCTCCCGTAGAGAAACCTGACCGAAGACATAGAACTAAACACCGACCCTTGGCTGCAGCGTGGAGGTCCCACCACACACCCGGAAGATCTTAGAGCGCTTCCCCTCCCAAGCCAAAGTTGAAGTCGGGCACCTTGGAGAGCCTGAGGAGCTAACCATCGATGTCCTGAGGAGGAAGAAGCCCAAGATCCGGATCCTCTCCAAAGGTGCCCTTCAGGATCTATATATAGTTTTTCTCTTCTGGTCTGCAAATAGCGTAACTCTGTCTTTTAATTTTACTAATCGCACCCCAAACTGGTCTGCTAACAGACAAACTCCGCTGTTCTGAAGGGCTATAGACAGCCCACCAAGGGTATCTAGGTAAATTCACCCCTAGACCCCACTGGGCAAGTGGCCTGTAAAGGCGCCACTCGTCTGCCTTCCCGCGAGCCGGACTCGTGAGATCTCACTATGCGAGTGGCCTGTGACAGTACCACTCGCTAGCCCCCCTGGCCTCCCGGGCGAATGGGGTTCTGCCCCTCCTTCGCCTGGTGGCCCGCGCATCCAGAAGCCGGGCGGGCGAGTGCTTGATGAAGAATGTGCTCGCCCTCTTTCTACCAGCCTGAGTCACTTACGCGAAGCAGCGAGCCCTCACCTTCCTCACTGTTTGCTACACTCGCCTTGCCCTCGTCCTACGCTCCTCACAAGGAGGCGAGTCTGGCTCGCCTCGCCCTCGCGACCCGCTCTTCGCAAGGCGGCGATCCCCTTCTTGCTTCGCCTATGTCTGATTCTCAATTTTACCCTTCGGCGAACACGGGGTTGTACACAATCCCCGCTCTTTGCGAGATTATCCTAAGCTCGTAAAGAAACGTCCAACCCCTGGTGTTCGCCGGCGGTTGCTGTCCTGGCAGGAATCTTTTGGTGAGCCTCATCCCCAGCGCTATAAATACCACCAATCATGGGCGATGTGTAACCCTTTCACCCTTCGTCCTCTTTCGCCATCTGCCACTGTAGCTGCTGAAATGCCTCTTTCGGAAGAAGCCCAAACTCGCATGGATGCATCGTGAGCGAGCGGACGGTCATTCACCGTCGAAAACAAACTTCTGGAGCCAGTGGTGGCTCTTATTCACCATCTCGCAAACCTTGGAGTGCTGACTCGCGAAGTAGGCGGTCCCGTCTTTGTAAGCCCGGAAGGAGAAGAGCTTGCGGAAGAGTGGCAAGCTGAACTCGATCCGCTCCACCCTCAGGTAGCAGGCAAAGGATACCATGACGGCGACCGAGTTGGGGGTCATCTAGCCCAGAATCCTGCCGAAATACTTGAGTATCTGGCGAATAAACAACATATGATTAGAAGCCTTATGCGAAGGCGAGGAGGAATATCACAAGGTGAAAAAGTACCTGGCGGACTTCCGTCCATAGGGGGACCCGCAGGACGACATCGAAGTAAGCTACGGAAATAGCGAGCTCATCTGGCGAGGTGTCGTTGATAGCCTCAGTCTTCGCGGGTTGATGTGCAGAGAACCCGGGCGAGATGTAGTTGGCGACCACTGAGTAGTACTCGCTCTCGGTGAGCGAGCAGTTAAAGGAGTGGTCGCAAAAGGTCCAAGTGCACTTGGCCCGGCCCTCGGCATCGCCACCATCACCACCCATTTTAAAGATCATTGAAGAGCTGAAGAAGCGAGCGCGAGAAGGATGGAGCGAGGTCTCGAGAACGGAGGAAGCAGAGGGCTAGGACGATAAATGCGGTAGTTGGGCATGGCGGCAGAACCTATTTATAGAAAAGCAGAAAAGGCGGGAAGGAGTCGAAGCGTCGAGGGTGCGGTTAGCAGAATCTCGCTACGATATGCCTCGATCCTTGAGCCAGCCCCTCTTCCTCACCCGCTCGGAACAATAATGAGGCGCGAGCACGCCGGAAAGCATGGCCAGCTCGCGGCAGGCGAGGCGAGCACAATATATAAGTCACGTGCAAGAACAACGAAATAAAAGTAAAAACTAGTGAACGCGACACAAGCAGTAATATCACAGCGCGAGCAAATAAAAGAAAGCCCAATGGCAGGCGAGAAGTACCAAGCTAATCATAAAAATAGAGTTCGCAGATTGTTTGAAATAAATAAAGGTTACAATACAGGGATCGCCGAGTGGGTGCGAGCGCAAACAGGATCAGTACTGGATCCACCTTCAACGGCCTCGACCTCGCACCCCCGAGCTCGGCGGCACGCGATGATAATGGTAGGTGCGGACGGCACGGAGCTCGCGCTGCAGCAGGCGCACCTGATCTTCCGCTCTCGAAAGGCGCACCCTCGGGGAAGTGACCTCGTCGCGAGCATCCAACCACAACTCGGCAAGGAGCCGCGCGTAATCATCCTCGAGGACAGCAAGCCGCTCCTCGGAGGCCGTCCGGTCCTCCCGCGCCTGGTTGTACAGATCTCGCAGCATGTGTCCGTACTTCTGGAGCACCTCGGCGGTCCGCCTCTTTAGCACTTCGGGGACTCGGGGATTGCCCAGGAATCAGCAATCTTGTCCGGCGAGGGCGGGGGGGGGGGGGGGGGGCGGACATCTTATCTTCCCCAAAGTTGGGATCGGTGGGGAGGCTCTCGCGGGCACCTATAAGAAAAGAAATCAGTGGTGAAAATAGAGTACAAATAATCACTGGTGTTGACCAACCTGGCGAGGCCATGATCGCTTTACCGGGTCGCTGGCGGGAGGAGCTCGGCTGACCCTGGAAGGCCTCGGTGTAGGTCAGCGTGACAGACTTCCCCAGACCAGGAGGGTGCGGAGCGTTGCTGGCGATCCGGATGACGGCGGGTGTCGAGCTGTCAGGGCTCTTTTGGCCCGGGAGACCAAATCCCGGGGTCGGGATGGTCTCGCCCAGTAGAGTCGGCGAGCCCGCTGGAGTAGTGCGCTTCCCAGGGGTTGTCAGGAGGGTCTCTGCAAGAGGTGACAACATTGGAATTCAGTGTCCGAGGGAATCCGGTTAGAAGGGAAGGAGGCAGACAGCTCACCAGGTCGCGGTGAGGAATCGAGCAGGTCGACAACGTCCATGGTTGTCGAACCGGCCCTCCCAGGGGTTGGAGGGCGAGTGCACGTCAGAACCTCACCAGCGGTAACTCCCTCGCGAAGCACGTCCTGCGAGTAGGAGAATGATGTTAGCCTATTTTCGTGGGAGTTCAAGACCTATTAGTGTCAATACCTGCTGGGCGAGCCCGATGTCGGGTGATGAATCCGGGAACGAGGACCCGTCTTCTCCGGGGCGTCGCCGAACCGTCTTCGCTTTCTTTAACTTGGGAAAAGCCGCGGGGGCCCGCCGGGCGAGCCAAGGCTCGAGTTCGACGGTGAATGACCGTCCGCTCGCCCACGACACATCCAGGCGAGCTTGGGCTTCTTCCGAAAGAGGCATTTCGACAGCTACAGTGGCAGATGGCGAAAGAGGACGAAGGGTGAAAGGGTTACACATCGCCCATGATTGGTGGTATTTATAGCGCTGGGGATGTGACCCACTAAAAGATTCCTGTCAGGTCAGCAACCGCCTGCGAACACCAGGGGTTGGACGTTTCTTTACGAGCTTAGGATAATCTCGCAAAGAGCGGGGATTGTGTACAACCCTGTGTTCGCCGAAGGGTAAAATTGAGAATCGGACATAGGCGAAGCAAGAAGGGGCTCGCCGTCTTGCGAGGAGCGGGTCGCGAGGGCGAGGCGAGCCAGACTCACCTCCTTGCGAGGAGCGTAGTGCGAGGGCAAGACGAGTGTATGCTCGCCTCTTTGGGGTGCATTTAGCAAACGACGAGGCAGATGAGGGCTCGTTGCCTCGCGTAAGCGACTCAGGCTGGTAGAAAGGGGGGCGAGCGCAATCTTCTTCAAGCACTCACCCGCCCGGGCTTCTGGATGCGCGGGCCACCAGGCGAAGGAGGGGCGGAACCCCATTCGCCCGGGAGGCCAGGGGGGCTAGCGAGTGGTACCGTCGCGGGCCACTCGCATAGTGAGATCTCGCGAGTCCGGCTCGCGGGAAGGCAGGCGAGTGGCACCTTCACAAGCCACTCGCCCAATGGGGTCTAGGGGTGAATTTACCTAGATACCCTTGGTGGGCTGTCGATAGCCCTTCAGAACATCGGTGTTTGGCTGTTAGCAGACCAGTTTGGGGTGCGGTTAGTAAAATTAAAAGGCGGAGTTACGCTATTTACAGACCAGAAGAGAAAAACTATATATAGATCCTGAAGGACACCTTTGGAGAGGATCCGGATCTTGAGCATCTTCCTCCTCAGGACATCTTTGGTTGGCTCCTCAGGCTCTCCAAGGTGTCCGACTTCAGCTTTGGCTTGGGAGGGGAAGCGCTCTAAGATCTTCCGGGTGTGTGGTGAGACCTCCATGCTGCAACCAAGGGTCGGTGTTTAGTTCTATGTTTTCGGTCAGGTTCCTCTACGGGATCAGTAAGTGCTAGTTGCCCCCTCTTTAGGGTCCGAACTCCTCGTTGGGCCAAATCTCAGTTCCAACATGGAGAGTCTTAGAAAAGAAAGTTGTAAATGTATCATACACTCACATAATGAAAGATATGTATACAAATTCAGTGACGAGGGTGAGGACATCTGAAGGATTAACACAGGAATTCCGTACATCAAGGTTCATTTTTAAGCCCTTATCTCTTTACCCTTATCTTAGATGAGCTCACCGGACAGATCCAACAAGCAATAACATGGTGTTTATTGTTTGCGGATGATATCGTTTTGGTCGATGAAACGCGTGAGGGGGTAAACGCGAAACTTGAATCTTGGCGTGACACTTTAGAAAAAAGGGTTTTAGGTTGAGTTGGGCAAAGACGAAATATATATAGTTTAAATTTAGAAGTGAGAAGAAGGATGGATGATTACATTATTAAGTTGGGTGATCAAGATATTTCCCGTAGTGAGTACTTTAAATATCTTGGATCGATAGTTCAAAAATATGGAGGTGTTGATAAAGATGTGATACACAGAATACAAGCAGGTTGGTTGAAGTGGAGAAGCGCGTCAGGGATCTTATGTGATCGTAAAGTACCATTAAAACTTAAAGACAAGTTTTACCGTAATGCAATTAGACCAGCGATGCTCTATGATTCTGAGTGTTGGGCAATGAATTGTGTACATGAGCAAAAAATGGGTGTTGCGGAGACGAGAATGCTTAGGTGGATGTGTGGACACACGAGACTGGATAAAATTATGAATGAATGTATCAAGGATAAGACAGGAGTGGCACCAATTGCATAGAAGATGTGAGAAGCTCGACTAAGATGGTTTGGACACGTACAAAGGAGACCATTAGAGGCACTTGTTAGGCGTTGTGAGAGTTTAGTCACTAGGCATGTTAAATGGGGGAGGGGTAGACCAATAAAGACTTGGAATGAAACTATAAGGAAAGACATGATGTACTTAGGCATTAGTGAGATTATGACTAAAGATAGGGCACAATGGCGACAGGGGATCCGTATAGCTGACTCCCACTATAGTGGGATAAAGGTTCGAGTGTTGTTGTTGTTGTTGTTGTATGCTAAGACCAGGAATGCATTTGGAAAATAATAAAACAACTAACTGCATAAAAAGATTAAAAGCATAAAATTTTGAAATGAGAAGGCTGCTGGTTTCTACATCATATTGACTAGCTCCAATAATAATACATTAGAAAGTAGCAGAGTGTAGAAAACCTATTCAATTCTAAACGTCTGTGTTTGAATTAAAAAATGTTCAGAGGTGACAAACTACAGCTCATAAATAACTACATTGAATCACTAAAATTATGCACATTACCTTAAAAATATTTTAATAAAAAACATAAGTTGTAAGATAGAGAGGCTGCAATATAGGATATGGATACGAGGGGGAAAATGTTTGAAAGGAAATCAACAGGTTCATAATAACAGTTTAACGTAAGCCCATTAGAAGAAAAATTGTAGTAAAAAAACAGAATTGGATTGCCTCAAAATCAAGCATTATAGAGAAGGAATCACCTTCGAGTAATAGTGTAAGAAGAGGTTTAAGTCTTCCGCTTTCAGCCATTTGCCTCACATTCTTCTCATATTTTTCCATATTTTCCAATGTCTTTTCAGCTTTCTCCACAGTCAAGACATTTTCTGATTTACTGCTTGCTAACCCAACCAATATAAGTATAGCTCCATTGACTCCACCAATCTTTTCACAAAGAGATTCAGATTTTGAAAGTTCATGTAACAGGCACACTGCTGCTTCTCTCTCCTGGGAATGGTCATGTGATAGAAACTTGACAATTGTTCGGACAGTCCTCCCCGCAGACATAACTTCCTACAGAATAATAATGAATAAGTTGTCATAAACAGAGTGAAACTATGCAGATAACCCAGAAAAAAGTTACCATCAAACCTTCAGACAACCTTATTGTCATCATCATCTTCAGCAACAACACACAGAGTTTGCAGAGCATTGCATCGCACTTCTTTGTTGCTATTCTTTAACATATCAGCAATCATTGGTATTATGTTGGCATTTCGGACAGCATGCTTTTTTGACCTACTCTTCTTACAAATATTCATAACATAATCTAATGCTTGTAAAATATCAATTTCTGAGGCCCCAGGACCCAGTGATCTGCAAGCATTGTCAAGCAGAACAGCTTCATTTCTCTGTGTCCATTCCTCGATGGTATGCCTCAGAGCGATACTTGGACTGAGATCAGTGCTATTCAACTCCTTCAATGTCAATGGGCAAACAGGCTTCCGTACGGTGTCCTTGCACTCCTTGAACCACTTTTCTATTGCCTCTCTCTCAAAAGTCTGCCCATTTTCTATGCTAACAGGATCCCGCATGACTTGTTTTGTCAGTACGCATACAAATGACTCATAGATAGGCTCCAAGTGCAGCTTTTCACAATAGCTCTCCTCCGACTGTCTACTAGAATCTTGGCTTTGTCTACTGGAATTATTCCCATCCCAGGATACTTCCATAACTTAAGGAGTCAAGTGCATAATTCTGTACCAGATACAAGTTATATATCATGTTTTAAGGGCACAAGATTATTGCACAACAGATGTAAGATGAGAACTTATTACATTCTAATTAATAGAATACCGAAATTATAGATATTACTAAAGTGATACACTTGTAATTGTACTTGATGAAACTAAGGCAATGTAGATATGTTTTCCTTAAATGCAATTATATACTCGAAAGAGTGGCAGTAGGCATCATAAATTATTTACAGATTAACTAACTACAAACAAAATTAAAGAAACTACGTCATTTTAAGTGCTACATAATCCTAAAGATGAACATTTAGTAATTGCAAATAATCAAATGTAACAAATTAATAGGATGAGCCGCATTGAGCAGAGCAAGAGCATCAGGGGTCCGTCGGCGTCTATTTTTTTGTCGTTGTCTCCATACCCAAAACCAGCCTATGCCGGTCCCAAGCCCGGATGAAAAATAGTGAGGGTTGTGTTAGGTAGACAGCCAGCATAAAATTTAGTCACCCTTATGAATATGGATCATTTGAGAAATTGTGCAAAAGCTAGGTTGTTCCCCCTAAGGAACGCGTCGTATGGTAGGAATACGGCGTCTTGGCAAGAACCGCTACATCTTCAGGACTTTGGTGTAGTGTTAAATATGCAAGAGTCCTCGTCGTATGGTCCGAATGCGGTGTCTAAGCAAGGACCGTTGCACCTCCAAGAGGACTTAGGTGTAGTGTTAAATAGGCAAGAGCTCTTACTTTTTAGACGTCCTAGGAAAGTAGATCGTAGGATTTGTGACCGACTTAGGTTTAGAGGTTGGAATATAAGTACGCTAACGGGAAAATCGATGGAAGTAGTGGATACGATGATTAGAAGAAAGATAAATATTTTATACCTACAAGAGACTAGATGGGTAGGTAAGAAAGCTAAATTTTTAGAGAATTCAGGTTTTAAATTATGGTACACAGGAAAAAAGAAACCAAGCAATGGAGTATGTATTATCGTGGATACTACTTGGAGGGATGAAGTTGTTGGGGTAAGTAGAAAAGGTGATTGAATCTTAGTTTTTAAATTGGTCATAAGAAAGTAAACTATTAATGTGATCAGTGCTTATGCGCCACAAATAGGATTAAGTGAAGCTATTAAAGTGCAATTTTGGGAAGACTTAGATGATTTAGTAAGGGAAATCCCACAAAGAGAGAAGATTTTCTTAGGATGAGACTTAAATGGACATATAGGGAAGGAAAATACAGATTATACAGCCGTTCATGGAGGATTAGGGTGTGGAGAAAGAAATGAAGGAAGAACAATTATAGACTTTGCCATAACACATGAGCTAATTGTGACAAATACGTTTTCCATGATTACTCGCAAAATGGATAAAATGATTTGTAAGGATTGCAAAGGCATACCAGGAGAAAGTTTGACAACATAGGTTAATGGTGTTGGACGTGCAAATTAAATATAATAAATTTAAGACAGAGAAAAGTGTTGCAAAAAATTCGGTGGCGGAACTTGAAGATGGACAAACAGGTTGCTTTCAAGACAACAGTAATGAAACAACTAGTTGATGACCCTTATGTCGATCTTAGTGCCTCATGAAAAGTTATGTCTTCACATTTAAGGATAAGTGGAAAGAACGTATTTGGAGAATCAAAAGATCGTGCGCCCCAAATAACGAATCCTGGTGGTGGATAGAGAAAGTGCAAGACAAAGTGATGGCAAAGAGGGTCAGCTATAAAACACTTTACGCTTGTAGGAATGATGAAAATATTGCAAGGTATAAAGTCGCCGAGAAAGAAGCTAAACATGCAGTGAATAAAGCAAGAAGTCAAGCTTATGAAGAATTTTATAAGCGACTGGATACCAAAGATGGAGAACGTGACATATATAAAATTGCTCGAGCTAGAAAGAGGAAGACAAGATATTTAAGCCAAGTTAAATGCATAAAGGATGCAGCAGATAAAGTTTTGACGGATGATATGGTTATTAAAGAGCGATAGAAAAAATACTTTTACCAACTCTATAATGAAATAAAGAAAATGAACTGAACTTGAAAAAGTTAAGTAAAGCAGAGGAGTATAGGAACATAACTTGTTATCGTAAAATTCAAGTACCAGAGGTAAATGATGCTCTAAAAAAGATGAAAATCGAAAAACGGTTGGGTCATACGATATACCCATCGAAGTATGGAAATGTCTAGGGAAAGAAGGAATTTTATGGCTTACATGTTTCTTCAATAAGATACTGAAGTTAAAGAGGATGTCGGACCAATTGAGAAAATGTATCTTGAGATCTTTGTATAAGAACAAAGGAGATGTACAAAATTGTGTTAATTACAGAGGAATTAAATTAATGAGTCATACCATGAAACTATGGGAACGAGTAATAAAAAGAAAGGAAGACGAGAGACTAGCATCTCGGAGAATCAATTTGGATTCATGCCAGGGCGGTCGACCATGGAAGCTATACATCTCTTGAGGAGACTCATTGACAACTATCGAGAAAGAAAATAAGATTTGCATATGTTGTTTATCGATCTTGAGAAGACTTATGATAGGGTTCCAAGAGAGATCTTACGAAGAGTCTTAGAAAAGAAAGGTGTATACAAATTCAGTGACGAGGGTGAGGAAATCTAGAGGATTAACACAGGAATTCCCTATTATTGTTGCCTTACATCAAGGTTCAACTTTAAGCCCATATCTCTTTACCCTTATCTTAGATGAGCTCACCGGACATATCTAACAAGCAATATGTTACCGTTTAGATAAGAAATCGAGAGGAATCCGGCAAGGGGAAGGGCCGGCGTTGGTGAGCGAGACGAAAGGAGGAAAGATAAAGAGGAACTTAGGGAGCAACCTTAAAAACTTTCATACATTCTAGCCTCCCCTCCAAATTCCTACCCCTCCCTCTTATATAGATGGGGGAGGGCACACAAAATAAGGCATTACATTTAATAATAATCATGTCAAATTAATATTAATTAAATAACACTTAATTAATAATAATTAACACACTTAATTTCAGAAGGAATAATCATGGTGGCTTCCATGCGCGTGCCCCAAATAATTATGGCGGCTTCCCTAAGCATACGTCGGTGATCTCCATGCGGGGGTCCACTTGAGTGAAAGTGTATGCGTAACACTATATCGCCCTTGAAAATCGAACTTGCCCTCAAGGTCGAGTTTTATGCTTTTATCGGGGTCTTTAAGGATTTTGAGTAGAAAGAAGTTGTGCATCGTTAATTGAAATTGGAGGAGAGGAGAGAGGGTGACAGCTACTGAGAGGGAGAGAGATGGGGCATGCTGAGAGAATAGGAAAAAAAGGATGAAATAAAGTGGGGGTTGGCGTGTAGTGGGGAAGATGGGTGTGAAATCGGGTTTTGTTAAATGAAATTGGAGGAGAGGAGAGAGGGTGACAGCTAAAGTAGGTGGGGCTATGGAGGTGATGGCTGGGATTAATTGAGTATGCAAGAGAGAGAGGGCCGTGGGGTTAAAAGAGGCTGAGAGAGAATAAGGATTAGAAAAAAGAGGATGTGACAAGACAAGAAAAAGAGAGGGGATTTTGGCATCTAATGAGGCATGGGACAGCTGGATTTGTTGGAAACTGGTAGTTGTTGTTCGGTTAGGCGGCAGACTATCAAAAAGTGTGCTGGTAAAGAATGGGAAGGTAACAGCTCGGTGGGGAAGGAGTAAGCGGGCGGGTGGCTCGAGGAGATGCGGTTAGGTCGTGCTGCTCGAAGCGATGAAACCACATATCGAGGTTCCAGCGTTGGTGAAGAGGATGCAGGAGGGCGTCGATGCGGCAGCGTCATCGGTGAAGCCGATTCAAGAGGAGGTTGTTGTTGGAGGCAAGGACGTGCGGAGGTAGGTTGCGAATTGGCGGGCTCGACAAGTTGTGGGGAAGCTTGCTCGACGGATTTCTGGGAGGCGTTCTCGGCAGGTTGCTGGGAGACTAGCTCGACGGGTTGCGGAGAGGCGTGCTCGAAGACGCTGGAAGGGGAAGCTTGGACGGGCTGCTCGATGATAACGACGCTGGAAGGTGAAGGTGGGGCGGGCTGCTCAACGGTGGAAGGGGAGGAGACATTCTCCTGTGGTTCCCCGGCGCGGGCCAGGCGGTGGCATTGCAGAGCGGATAGCTCCTGTATGCGTTTGTCGTTGGCGATGGTCTTGACAAGGAGGTCCCGTATAGCTAGGAGCTCGTTGCGGATGTCTAGAGTGAGGGCGGAACGTACTTGCGGTGGGTTGGGGGTGGTTGGCCTGAGCTGCGGCGGCATGCCCCCTGTCGAGCCCGGGTTGGTCGAAGCCGGCGGGGGCACGCTGGGAAGGGAAGGTGGGGCGGACTGCTCGACGCTGGAAGGGGAGGAAACGTCCACATGTGGTTCCCCGACGTGGGCCAGGCGGTGGTATGGCAGAGCGGATAGCTCCTGTATGCGTTTGCTATTGGTCATGGTCTGGGCAAAGAGGTCCCGCATAGCTAGGAGCACGCTGCGGATGTCTAGAGTGAGGGCGGAACAGGCTTCGGTGCTGTCGCCGGCGTGGAGACGCATGTTCGGGGTCATGGAAAAAAGAAATCTGATCCGGCGGCGCTAGGGCGGCCGGAGCGGTAGGTCGGACCATTGTTACCGTTTAGATAAGAAATCGGGAGGAATCCGGCAAGGGGAAGGGCCAGCGGTGGTGAGCGAGACGAAAGGAGGAAGGATAAAGAGGAACTTAAGGAGCAACCCTAAAAACTTTCATACATTCTAGCTCCCCTCCAAACTCCTACCCCTCGCTCTTATATAGATGGGGGAGGGCACACAAAATAAGGCATTACATTTAATAATAATCATGTCTAATTAATATTAATTAAATAACATTTAATTAATAATAATTAACACACTTAATTTCAGAAGGAATAATCATGGTGGCTTCCATGCGCGTGCCCCAAATAATTGCGGCGGCTTCCCTAAGCATACGTCGGTGATCTCCATGCGGGGGGTCCACTTGAGTGAAAGTGTATGCGTAACACAATACCTTGGTGTTTATTGTTTGCGGATGATATCATTTTGATCGATGAGACGTGCGAGGGTGTAAACACGAAACTTGAATCTTGGCGAGACACTTTAAAAAAGAAGGGTTTTAGGTTGAGCAGGGCAAAGACAGAGTATAAGGAGCTTAAATTTAGCAGTACAAGAAGGACGGATGACTTCGTTATTAAGTTGGGTGATCAAGACATTTCCCGCAGTGAGTGCTTTAAATATCTTGGATCGAAAGTTCAAAAAGATGGAGGTGTGGATAAAGATGTGATATATAGGATCCAAGCAGGTTGGTTGAAGTGGAGAGGCGTGTCAGGAATCTTATGTGATGATAAAGTACCATTAAAACTTAAAGGCAAATTTTACTGTACTGCAACCAGCGAGTATTGAAGCCTTATCACGTCGTTGTCCATACTCTAGTGATATGGGCAATCAGATACATTTAAACTAAACTCCTTTATTTATAGGTATCAGGCTATAAGGCTTAGGGTATTGAGGATTTGCTTCAAGTTTGAATTTGCTTGGTTATCACAGGTGTTGAAGCATAGCGAGTATTGAAGCCTTATCACGCCGTTGTCCATACTCTAGTCTCCGTTGGCCGGCTACGAATCACCTTCCCCACCGCCCGTAAGCCCCCCTCAACATTCCCCAACCACTGATGTGCCCTCGATAGGCCCTACAAGGACCATCCTCTTCTACCTCTACTCTATCCCAAGTCATATCTTAGCACAACTTTTGATCCCGCTTTCCCCTTTGGCACACTTCCAACTTTCATTCCGCACCTCCTAGTGCCCAGTGAGTTTTCTTAGTGGCTTATCATTTCAATTACATTGTGTTGGCGTTCTTGTCTCAATTAGTGGGATTTAGTTACGGTACTTCTATCCATTCATTCATGAACGTACATCGCTTATTCAACTTGTATTTAATTTTATCGCGCTCTCTTTATTTTGCAATCTTTATTGATAACCCTAAATTGAATTTGTTACGCTCAAATGTTAATTCATTGTATGTTTAAAGATCATTAATTATGTGATCTAATATTTACTATCATTGTTTGATGAGTCATTTAGCTGCATATCACAAGTATAGAGTAGTGCTAGTCTTAGTTATTGATTGAGCGTCTGCAAGCATTTCTCACATAGACTTAGTTCTACATCGAATCTTACAGTCTCGTCGTGATCAACAAAAGTATCAGAGCTTCCAGTTTAGGTCTTAGTTTATGTTAGGCGGTGGTAAAGTGACCGGGATCGCCACTCAGATCGCACTCCACTCGAGCCTACTGGAGTTTATACACGCATGAGGCGTTGATCGGAGTTTCCTTTTAGTGATATGTGGCCGCGATTGCACCTGCCTAGCTGTTTTATGATTTTACGGATTTTTCTTATATTTTTTGAGTGTCAATTTAGAGGGCTTAGGCACCCATTATCAAGGGACGATCGTAGCCGCTCATAACAGATGCCCTTATCCCTCCAACTCTTTATATAGTAATAGTAGGGCTAAAATGAAGGTATTTAGGTTTTGGAGTAAAGAGAGTCCTCTAAACCATGGATCGTGTGGTGTGATGCCGCTCCCCCTTGGTGCTGACACCTTGGGTAAGTTCCCCTTGTTTCGTTCATTCATCCCCCTCCTTATGACGCCCGATAATGCCACCAGCTGCTAATTTCTGCCTCCTGTAACCTCGCGGCTCCTAATCGCTGTCTCCTATAACCTCCCAGCTCCTAATCGCTGCCTCTCATAACCCCCAGCTCCCCTTCGCCCAGCTCCCTTTGGCAGCATGCTATGCCTCCACACGGGCATCCCATCCCCCGCATTCCCCTCTTTTCCATCCCTCTACAGTCAGTCGCCACCCCGCCGCCACCGAACGCTTGAATACAACCCTAATATTCGTAAGTTTTATAGTTTTGAATGTTTGCTCCTTCTATTGCATCCATTAGGTGTTTGTAATAACTTGATTCATACTTGTTTATGCTCCAATTAATAAATAAAGATTGTTGTTTATATTTTCCTATTGTTCTTACTTGTGCAACTCTAAACAGGACGGACTAGTGTACGTTAGTTTTCGCATTTATCTGCAAGCCTCCGCAAATATTGCTAAGTGCTTTAACATTTATAAGATTGTTAATTTGTTGACACAATACTCATAGTGCATACATTTTGTTTCGGGTTGCATTTCGTGTGTTGTTTTGCATCGAGCATTGCATCATAGGGGGACCAAACACACTCATTGAGCCTACCCTACATCATTTGGTATCAGAGTTCAAGGTTTGTGTTACGCCCGACGTCATTACCAGGTTATTCGGCTATTGGGCACGTCGACGAAAGGAGAAGGCGGAGGAAGACCGGGCTGAACCATCTGGTTCAGCCCGCCAATATTAATATAAGGAGCACCGGGGCTGAACCGCACCGGTTCAGCCCCTATGGGGGCCGGCCGGCCCTAGGGGTTGGGTGGGCATAAATACCCAACCCCTCCTCCTTAGTTGATTATGAAGATTATTATCAAGGTATTTTCCCCTCTCTTCTTCCTCAAACCCTAGCCTCAAGCCCTAGTTTCCTCTAGTTTCCTCTAGTTTTCCCCCCTTCCTCTAGTTAGATCATAACATTTGGTATCAGAGGATTCGTCCTCCCCGATTTTTTTCCGGATCCACTGGGATTCCAGCACCGACATCGACATCGACATCGACGACTCCAGCGCTTCAGCCCTCGACATCGCGTCCAGCCCTCGACATCGACGACTCCATCCCTTGCGTCCAGCGCTTCAGCCCTCGACATCGCGTCCAGCCCTCGACATCGACGACTCCATCCCTCGCGTCCAGCACTGGAGCGAATGCGATCCCACTCGGGGGTGTGGCGGGCATCCTACCGATGCCACCGCCATATGGAGGACCGGCGGACTATGGAAATGGCAACCCATGGGGTGGAGGGCAACAAGGAGGCTACGGTCTGGACCGGGGACGGCCCGGGCCCGCAGTAGCTCCAGCGCAACCTTACCAACCAGCACAGGCAGAACCACGGCCGTACATGCAGCCCAAACTGACACGTATGAACTTCCATAAGTTCAAAGGCGGCGACGCCTTAGAGTGGATCCAGAAGACGGAACTTTTCTTCAAGTACCAAGAGATTCCGGCGGGGCAGTTGGTCCAGTTGGCGTCTTTTCACCTGGAAGATGACGCTTTCCAGTGGACAAAGTGGTTTATGAGGGGACGCAATTACGCAGCCTGGGAGGAATTTGTGGAGTCCTTCTCGGCTCGCTTCGGGCCTCTGGAGTACGAAGACGTAGAGGCTATGTTACAGAAGCTGCGACAAAAAGGATCAGTCACAGAGTACCGGACAGAGTTCGAACGGCTGGCCAACCGGGTCAATTGGGAGGAGAGTACGATGCTGAGCTGTTTCATATCCGGATTGACGGACCATTTGAGAGACGAGGTCCACGCCTACATGCCACGCAGTTTGAGTCATGCCATCAGCCTGGCCAGGATACAGGAGGAGCGGTACAATCGGCAGAGGACTCGGACGACAGGTCGGGCACCTACGGTTGCAGATGTACCCAAGCAGGAACCACCTACCGGGGGCCGTCCTACTGTGACGAGGTTGACGTGGCAGGAGCTTCAGGCCAGAAAGGACAAGGGGTTATGCTTCAACTGCGATGAGAAGTACACCCGCGGGCACGTTTGCCAGAAGGTCCAGGTATTCATGCTGCAGGAGGAAGCGGAAGAGGTTACTCGCACTGCAGAGGAGGGAGAGTGGGTTTTTGACGACTTTGGAGTATCCATCCAGGCCATGGACGGGGGTACGCCATCCTCGACCTTACACCTAGCCGGGAGGGTCGGCATGGAGACGGTGACGATCTTGATGGACAGCGGGAGCACTCACAACTTCATCCAGCCCGGTGTGGCCCAGAAGACGGGGTGGGCCATAGATCGCAGCACAGCTTTCCACGTCAGGGTCGCAGATGGTCGTACACTGCAATGTGAGGGCGTGCTGAAGGGGTGGAGCTCCAGATACAGGGGTACACTGGACACATTGAGGTTTACTTACTGCCCATCCGGGGTTCCGACATGGTGTTGGGTGTACCGTGGCTGCAGCAACTTCGGCGGGTGACTCTCGACTGGGACCAGATGGCTATGGAGTTCAGCCAGCACGGGAAGGAGTATCGCTTGGAAGGCCTCCAATTGTCTCAGGTCAAGGATATCTCACTCCGCAGCGTGGCACCGGTTAGTACGATGAGTGGAGCAGCGCCTACGGCTCCAACAGAGGTCTCGTCTCAGATGCACGCCAGAGCCGACTTGTTCCAGGAGCCTCACGCTCCCCGCCTCCAGCTTGAGGACAAGCTGGTCCTTGATGGGGGAGGGAATGTTACGCCCGGCGTCATTACCAGGTTATTCGGTTATTGGGCACGTCGACCAAAGGAGAAGGCGGAGGAAGACCGGGCTGAACCATCTGGTTCAGCCCGCCAATATTAATTTAATATAGGGAGCACCGGGGCTGAACCGCACCGGTTCAGCCCCTATGGGGGCCGGCCGGCCCTAGGGGTTGGGTGGGCATAAATACCCAACCCCTCCTCCTTAGTTGATTATGAAGATTATTATCAAGGTATTTTCCCCTCTCTTCTTCCTCAAACCCTAGCCTCAAGCCCTAGTTTCCTCTAGTTTCCTCTAGTTTTCCCCCCTTCCTCTAGTTAGATCATAACAGTTTGAGTCACATTTATGTACGTAGTGGTAGAACTTATAGAGTCAATAGATTATCCATGACTAGTCATAGTGCGTTCGACACGATATTATGGTAATGTTCGTGCCATTATCGATACACCTCTTCTCTATTTGAGGAATCAATGTCCGTAAATGCTCGACCCCATAGAGCTCATTCGGAGAGATCCTCGTACTATTATGATGATCGTCCTCGTCCACCACCGAATGTTCATAGGGATCACGTCTACAATCAGACAGAATTTGATTATGTTAGGGACGACCATTTAGATGACTATCAGGAGCTCTTTAAAGGCCACCATCATAGGCATAACCTCGTGCATATAGACCATCCTAGTGCTCCAAAAACAGAGATGTCGGAAGCCAAATTTCAGTGATTGCTTCTTGAGCAATTTGACAGCATGGATGTCAATTTGATCACCCGAAAATGCTTTCAAAGGAACCAATAGGATGAATCCTATGGGTTTAGAACAAGCCATCAATGTGTGTAGTAGTACTCCCACGAGCGCGAGAGGCCTGACACCTGACTTTGATACATCTCATCCCGATGAGGTTCAGTGCCTTCTTGATTATGAGGTTGAGTCTGATCATGACCTTGTGTTGCAGGTGGAAAGCGATATTATTATGACTAGTGAGTATGGTCACGAGAGTGAGGACGAGCGGCCCAATGACCCTGTGATGGTATATCCATCCCCCACACCCTATAAAGACCTAGTTATTCCTTCGACCATAGACTCATTCCTTGACACTCTACCTATGAACCCGCTCTTGAGTATAGGTTCTTTCCACTCTTCCCATGTCGTTGTCCTGAGTCTCACCATGACCAAGAGCTGAGAGCATAATGTTGGCCTCGTAATGGCTGCCTCACCGTTTATGCGAACACTAACTCTGTCGATGATACTCATCTAGAAGATCATCCAGCTATTAATGAATTCATTGTGCAACCTCTTGATGAGCCTCATGGTGAACTACTTCCTTGTGAGGGTGAAACTGAAATGAGCTACTCGTTTACGATTAATGATCGGGTGATGGTTTGCATCCGAACGAAGCGGCTCCCTCACAGACTAGCTAGAAAGTTGAATGATATGTGAATAGGTCCTTTTACAATCTTGAGAAGGATTTGAGTAAATGCTTATGAATTAGACTTCCTTAAGAATATGGGCACTCGTCCCGTATTCAATGTGGAGGACTAGATATCATACTACGAATCATACGAGTACAGGGACCCATATTTAGAGCACACTTCTGACCTTCCTCAGCAGCGGTTTCCGCCTTCCTATTCCCCTTAGTTCCCTTACCCCACTTCCCTTGAGTCCCAGGCATCCCAGGGTACTGAGGTGCCACCACCTAATACATTGTCCCCACCAAAGCTGAGTGACAACCAAACGAGCATAGAGCAATTGAGGGATAGTATCACGAACATTGTGCCACAAGACTCCATCGTCATGCCTACTGATTGCATTTACAGATAATTAGTCTGTTGAAGAGGACGCGCGGCTATCGACGACACATAAGTTACACTTCCATAGTTGGACCGGCCCCTGACCTGCGACGACAATACGATCATCTTCATTGAACGAAGATGAATATTTTCGAGTCGGGTGGGAGTTGATGGGGATCGCCACTCAGGTCGCACTACAGTCAAGCTTACTAGAGTTTATACATGCATGAGGCGTTGATCGGAGTTTCCTTTTGATAATCTGTGATCACAATTGCATCCGGCTTGTTGTTTTATTACTTTATGGATTTTTTTTGAATATTTTGTGTCTATTTAGAGGGTTAAGGCACCCATTATCAACGGACGATCGTAGCCATTCATAATGGATGACCTTATCCCTCCCACTATTTACATAGGAATATTAGGGCTGAAATGAAGGTATTCAAGTTTTGGATTAGAGAGAGTCCTCTAAACCGTGGATCATGCGGTACGACGCCGCTCCCCCTTGGGTCGATATCGCCTCTCAGCTCCTAATTGATGTCTCCCGTAACCTCCCAAATCCTAATCGCTGCCTCTCGTAACCTCCCAGCTCCTCCTTGCTGCCTCCTACGACCAAAAGCTCCCGTTCGCTGCATACCACGACTTTCAGCCTAGATTGCAAATGTTGGGTTCATGCCGGTTTGGGTTTGAAATGTGCGTATGTCAGATTGCAGGAGATATATCAGGGATATTTCAAAATGTCAAACTGCAAGGGATATATCGGAGATATTTCAAAATATCGCCTTTCAATATTATAATGTTATATATATATAGTTATAGTTATAGTTATAGTTATTTATTTACATAATATTACGATATTATTTTTCATTTATTAATTAGATGGTAAGTATTATGTCTAATTAAGTATAAACTAAAATTTAAAGGATCAAAATCAATTACATTTTAACAGATGATTTTACAAAAAAGAGCATATAGTGTGTGTAAAATTGTGAGTGCTCAAAAACATCAGATACAAAAATAGTATTTTCTTGAAATCAATGAATGAACATTTGAGTCAGAACTATATTAAAGAACATGATAAAAGGAATCAATTGAACAAAACTCACTTAAATAACATCATGATTCTTGATTTGTTGTGCAGTCCTCGAAAATTTGAAATATTAATGTATCATGATTCATGAATATCCTCCTCAAAATTCTCATCCTCGTCCCCATCCGACATAGCCCGTTTTTCTTTCGCTTTATTCGTACTTGGCTATTTCAAGGTCAGCCTTATTTCACCTAACCCCCACAGCAGCACCAACAATGTCATAAATCTGAGCCAAGTCGGTCCCTCTCCAGGAAACACTTCATCATCAACTACATCACCATCACAATGACCCGCTAACCACTCATAAACTTTCCTTTCATCGATATTTTTTGCAGATAATAGATTTCGAGATGGATCAGAATATTTAGACTTCAGCTTAAAATTGAACTTCACAAAAACAAGATCATTCAATCTTTTGCTTTCTAGTTTATTCCTCTTCTTGGAATTAATCTAGAAATTATAGAAACATTAAAAAACTATTTTCATCACTTTTGAAGAAGAACAATTTAATATATATATCTATGTGTGTGTGTGTGTTAGCTCATTGGTGGATCTTTTTGTGTGTGTGTTAGCTCATTGGTGGATCTTTGTGTGTGTGTGTTAGCTCATTGGTGGATCTTTGTGTGTGTGGGTGTGTGTGTGGGTTAGCTCATTGTTGGATCTTTGTGTGTGTGTGTGTTAGCTCATTGGTGGATCTTTGTGTGTGTGTGTGTGCGCGTTAGCTCATTGGTGGATCTTTGTGTGTGTGTGTGGTGGATCTTTGTGTGTGTGTTAACTCATTGGTGGATCTTTGTGTGTGTCTGTGTGTGTTAGCTCATTGGTGGATCTTTGAACTTGAAACTTCAAATTTGAGAACTATGACCATGAAAATTTTGAACTTGACAGCTGATGCGGGACAGACATCACACCTGCCTGCCACCCTAGAGTCCCACCAGGGGGCCCACCCTGGAATCCAACAGAGCGACTTTATCAAGGTTGCAGCCCGTACACCCCAACCCATCCCCGGGCCAACCCTGGAATCCACCAGAACTCTTTATCTAAGAGTTCGGGTGTTCGATTCTCGGCCACAACAACCTACTGCGGTTGTGGACGGCCCATGGATGGGTTGGGGTGTACGGGTTGTAGCCTTGATAAAACCGCTCTAGTGGATTTCAGGGTGGACCCCCTGGTGGGACTCCAGGGTGGCAGGCAGGTGTGACACATGTCCTGCATCAACAACTAGTTCCTCCAGTTGCGAAAGGAATTGGAGCACTTTTGAGATGGTAATTTTTAAAGTGCTCCAATTCCTTTCGCAATCGGAGGAACTAATTGTTAAGCTCAAAATTTTCATGGCCATAGTTCTCAAATTTAGAGTTTCAAGTCCAAAGAACTTTCACCAATGAGCTAATTGCAAAATAACAAATTACAATAATTGTTTGGTATATATATTATAAAAAAAAAGTAGCTCTATGCAAAAAGCATCCCCGCGCAGCGAGGGTCCGGGGTAAGGGTCCCACCACAAGGGTGAAATGTAGAAAAACCTAACCCTGCATTTTTGCAAGAGGCTGCTTCTAGGACTTGAACCCGTAACCTCAAGGTCACACGGCAACACCTCAACCGGTGTGTCAAGGCTCCCCTTCTTAGTATATATCTTGTAACAATGTAATTTTAAAAATATACCCGGATTAAAAGATGGGATTACTCTGTCTCTTTGACATGTCCTTTGTAAATAATTCGTGCTCTAGCTGATAAATTCAATCTTAGCAATAATAGAATCTTCCATTGAAGGATCATGGGAGTACATTCTTGTGAGACACTCCATAAATCCACCCATAAACTTTGGGGCTCCATCTCTCTCTTCCCTATTTGGGTAATAGAAGAAGTGATTCAAAAAATAACATGTTAAGTGCAGAGGGTTGCTCATCTTGCTCTTTAATCTTCTAACTATCAACTTTCATATACGAAGATATTTATTCGGCTTAAACTCCAGAGCAACAACAAACCTCCTCTCTAGACTTCTTCATATCACCATGCAATCATCTCATTGAAGGTGTGTCTCCATCAGCTCTTCTGAAGACTTTCACCAATAGGGCAAATATAAGAATGACAAGCTCAACATTTTGCTAAAAAGTTCCACCCAAGATTATGGTCGTAGCCTACAACTCAAGATAATAGGTGGATAAATAACTGATAAAACAAAAATCAATAAGTAATAGTAAATAAATAATAGATACTAAAATGTCTGCTTGTCTGCATCACTACTTGATAATTTAGTAGCCTCTCACTTTGCAGATGTAAACTGAATAATGGCAATTGAAAAAAAAAAATTCTAGTAAAGCCACATTCAGAACCACAAGAAACCAGTGATTTCATAGAACTAGAGAGGCGGAGAGAAAGATAGGAAGAGGAAAATACTAGATAATTAAGGCAAATGAATATCTTAAAAATGCAAAACCACGGAGAAGCAGCAACCATCAATTTCTTACAAATCTCATAGTACCGAAAAAATGCAAGACCATGGAGCCGCAAAACCAGTGAGAGCGTAGAACCAGAGAAACCGCAGAAGCTTCAGAACAAAAAAAGCTGAAAACATGTGCTCAAAAGAGAGAATACCCAGAGAACCAGAGCCCAAAAATGAGAGAATCACCAGAGAACCAGATCAGAAAGGAGACAATCGGAGAACAGCAGCTAAAGATATTAGGGCATGCGAGGAAAATAAAACGATGCAGGCTCGAGAAATAAAACAGTCGTGCTTTGGCGCTCATTTTAATTGTGTAATATATATATATATTATATTGATCACAGCAGTGATATAGAACGGTTGCTTTGGAGCGATATATCGGGCCAAACTGATATAATGCCCGATATATTCGAAAATGATGTTTTTGTTAAATGTTGCGAAAATGTGGCGAATTCTTCTCAAAATTGTCAAGTCGGATGACATCTACATGCATGCTTCTAGCACGTTTCCCGCTGAAACCCCAACCTTCAACCCCTCTCCGCTGCAAATCTCTGTCTTCTCACCCATCCCCGCTGCAAACTGCTACCTCCCATCTCCTCCCCGCCGCCTCCCCACCCTTCCCCACTGCAAAGTACCACCTCCCAGACACTTCCTACTACAGTTACCTCCAGCCAGCCCCCCACACTCACTGTTGCAAAGCCCCATCTCCCCTTGGCCGGATTCTGCGCCTCCATACAGCAGCCCAGCCCCCGCATCCACATGTTTTCCATCCCTCTTCAATCAATCGCCACCCTCCGCCACCGAACGCTTGAATACAGCCCTAATATTCATAATTTTAATAGCTTTGAATGTTTGGTCCTTCTATTGTATGCAGTGGGTGTTTGTATATCTTGATGGAAACTTGAATCATACTTGTTTGCTCTCCAATTAATCAATATACAATGTTGGTTTTGTTTGTCTATTGTTCTTGCTTGCAAAGCTCTGAATGGGGGGGGGGGGGGGGGCTAGAGTCCGTTTTTTTCACTTTTATCTGCAAGCCGACGCAGATATTTCTATGTACTTTAATATTTCATTATAAGACTATTAATCTGCTGGAAAAAAAATACTCACAATGCATTCATTTAGTTTTTGGCAAAATACTCATGGTGCATTCATTTAGTTTTTGGTTGCATTCATTTTAGTAGTGGGTTAGATCATGTGTGGTCTTGCATCAGGCATTGCATCATAAAGGACTTGAGGGAAAAGTTGAGGGTATAAAGATCTATAGAGATAGATCATATAAGTTTATTGGGCCAACTCAAAGCACATTGATAAGGCGTTAAAGCAGTTAACATGCTTGAGTCTAAGAAAGAATTTTTACTTATGTCTCATGTTGTGAATCTTTTTAAGACTCAATGACCTAAATCTCAAAAAAATAAGAACTGCATGAGTATGATTTTATATGCTTCTGTAATTGGAGCAATCACGTATGCAATGTTATGTACTCGTCAAGATGTCCATATGCATTAAGCAAGACTAGCACATACGAGTCAAGATCCGGGCAGCGAAGGTATGTTTCCACCCCTCGATTGAGAACCTCCGTCTGGGAGTGATTCGTCGTGCTGAAGCGCAGGCAAGTGCCCTGTAATCGAAACAGTTCCCGCCAGAATTTCCCACAAATGTCGGATCCCGGTCGGAGATGATGGCGCGCGGTACGCCGTGGAGTCGGACAATTTCTTGAACAAAGGGATCGGCGACGGAGTTGCCGGTGTAAGGGTGGCTCAAGGACAAGAAATGTCCATATTTGGAGAGCTTGTTGACCACGACCAGTATAACTGTCTTGCCCTGAGACTTGGGTAACCCGTCGATGAAATCCATGGATACTGTCTCCCAAATGTGGTGGGGAATCTCGAGAGGTGTAAGTAGGCCGGCTGGAGAGGTCGTCTCGTACTTCTGACGCTGCCATGTCTCACACTGCTACACAAACTGTTGGACGTCGCGCCTTAATCCCGTCCAAAACACGTTCGCTCGGGCCCGTTGAAGAGTTCGGAGAATGCCCGCGTGACCACCGATCGGGGAAGAGTGAAACTCGTGCATCATAACTGTCTTCCATGAAGAATTTGGTGGAACGACAACTCGGCGCTGATGATAAAGTCTGTCATTCAGCAGCCGGTAGCCCAGGGCAGTGGTCTCCCCCCGTCGAAGAGCCTCCACGATGGCCCGCAGTGCGGGGTCCCTCATGATCTCCTCCTGAATATCATCCAACGAGTCGAGCAGGGGACCCGAAAGCTGGGCGAGGGAGCTCGCCGGTAAGCAGGATAAGGCGTCAGCAACCATGTTCTCTTTGCCCTGCCTGTAGAGAATCTCATAATCATATCCCAACAGTTTCGTCACCCATTTCTGCTGAAGCGGGGAGGAGACTCGTTGTTCCAAGAAATGCTTGAGGCTTTGATGGTCCGTCCGGATTTTGAAATGTCGCCTCAACAAGTAAGGCCGCCACATAGCCACCGCATGAATGATTGCCAACATCTCCTTCTCGTACGTGGAAAGCCCCAGGGTACGGGTGGCCAATGCCTTGCTGTAAAAGGCTAGTGGCCTGTCCTCTTGCATCAATACCGCTTCCGCCTCATCCGGCCATTGGAAGGCGTCCTTCTGTAACAATTGAGTCAGCGGGCGGGCGATCTTTCCATAATCCTTGACAAATCGCCTGTAATATCCGGTAAGTCCCAGGAAGCCCCGTAATGCTCGGACCGTGAGAGGACGAGGCCATGATAACATGCATTCGATCTTCTTGGGATCGGCTTTGACGCCGCTAGCGGAGACCAAATGTCCCAGGTACTCGACTACCTCTTGCCCGAACGAACACTTGGACTGCTTGGCGTAGAGTTGATGTTGGCGAAGGATGGTGAAAACATTCTCGACATGGGCTAAGTGCTCCTCCCAAGTGGTACTATAGATGAGGATATCATCAAAAAAAATCAGCACTGATCGGCAGAGCAGAGGACGAAAGATCTCGTTCATTATGGCCTGGAACGTGGACGGGGCATTGGTGAGTCCGAATGGCATCACCAGGAACTCATAGTGCCTATCATGTGTCCGGAAAGCTGTCTTGCATGTGTCCGGAAAGTTGTCTTGCATATGTCCTCCTCGCGCATCCAAATCTGATGGTGGCCCGACCGAAGGTCGAGCTTGGTAAAAAGGCGAGCTCCGTGCAGTTCGTCTAACAGTTCTTCTATCAAAGGCATAGGGAACTTATCCTTAATAGTGGAGCTATTCAGGCCGCGGTAGTCCACACAAAATTGCCACGTCTCGTCCTTCTTGACCAGAATGATAGTGGATGAGAATGAACTAGTACTGGGGCGGATGATTCCGGCAGTAAGCATTTCCCGGACACTGCGCTCTATCTCGGCCTTCTGGATGTACGAGTAGCGGTACGGTCGGATGTTGGTGGGTTCCGCGCCCGTCTTGAGCTGAATCTGCTGATCTCTGAACCGCGGTGGTGGAAGTGCGCGGGGTGTCTGAAAAATATCGACAAACTGGGCCAGAAGCGCCTGCATCTGAACTCGAACAACAGGAGGAGAGGTCGGGGTCGGTGTAATCTCCATAATCACTGCCATCGCGCTGCCTTGACTCTCTAGTCGTTCCAAACTCCGAAGAAATGTTTCCTTCATCGGGGCGGATTTTAGGCCCCTCAGACAGTACTGCTTCCCGTGTTGTAGGAACTCCATGGTCATCTGGTCCCAGTCAAAGGTAACCTTTCTCAGTTGGTGCAACCATTGGACCCCAAGCACCATGTCGGAGCCTCGGATAGGTAGAATATAGACGTCCGTGCGCCCTGAGTACCCCTATATCAGTAGCTCCACCCCCTTCATAACTCCTTCGCACTGAAGTTTGCTCTCATCTGCCATCATAACGTGAAAGGCGGCTCCCTTATCAATCACATGCCCCACCCGATGTGCCACCTCGGGGTGGATAATGTTGTGGGTGCTCCCACTATCCACCAAAATCGTCACTTTCTCCTGCATGATCTTTCCCGCAATCCTCATGGTGAGGGGGGCGCTGCATCCTTCCATCTCCTGTAGGGATACCCCAAACTCTGTGAGATCCAAGTCCTCCTCCAATTCTGACTCGTGGGGAAGCTCGTCATCCACATCCTCATGTAGCATGTAAACCTAGATCTTCTGGCAGGTGTGCCCGGGCGTAAACTTTTCGTCACAGTTGAAGCATAGTCCTTTCTCCTTCCGCGCATGCAGCTCGGCCCAAGATAATCGTGTCACCTTCGGTTTGCCGACCGCCGGCTGCTCCCTCCTGACGGTCGTCGGGGTAGTCGTGGGCCTCCCCATGGTGCGGCCTCGCTGCCTGTTGAAGCGCTCCTCTTGAATGCGGGACAAACTAATGGCATGGTTCAGACTGCGGGGCATATAGGCGTGCTTTGAGTTCTTCCATGCGGGCGTCGATCCGTTCTTCCAGGCGTTGCATGGACGCCCTCATCTCTTCCTCGATGGCGGCGACCGAATCTGTCAACCCTACGTAATTTTCCTCTAGGGTTTCCAATCGATTAACTTCTTGCGAGCGGGTGTTCACCATGGCCGGAGGATGAATCCTCTGATACCAAATGATAGGAGAAAGCTAAAGGGAAGATGACTAGGGGAGAAATAAGAGAGACTAAGGATAGAGGGAAGGAGGAGAAGAAGTACCTTGATTGTTCATAAATGCCCCTAAGAGAGAGAGCCCCGGGTATAAATATACCAGGGCACAAGGGGTCCCCCCCCCCCATGAGGCTGAACCGCACTCCGCCATAATTAGAGAGTGGGGGCTGAACCGGATGGTTCAGCCCCGTTGTCGTCTGTCTTCGCCTTGCGCCGTCGAGCGTAGGTACGCCCAAAGAACTATGTCGTGTTCGGGGGCGTAACAACATCCAAGCGATCAAATTGATCACTAACCCATTGTTGAAATTCGGCTACCGACATATCTGTTTTTGGAACACTGGGGAGGCCACTACACGTGATGTTATCTTGATGGTGGTGACCTCTATAAGGCTCTTGATATTCTTCAAGGTAATTACCTTTAGAAAAATCAAAGTGTGAAAAAGGGTTAGCACGATTTCTACGAGTGACGTATTGGGGACGAGGATAATCATTATAGTATGAGGATCCCCCCGAGGGAACTCTATGTGCATGATCAGTGGTGAAATCCGGTTCCTCAAATAGAGAATTAACGAAATGAGTGAACTCGTGTTTATCAAATAAAGGATTAGAGTAGCAATTGCTACTATGATATGACATGGTGAAACATACAGGTTCTAGTCCCGCGTATTATAACTAAGCCCGAACCTGGGGCTCTGATACCAATCTAACGCAGGACGGTCCTATGTGATGGTGAAGTAATTGTGTGAACTCATACATGTAACCATACATATCCAATAATTTTTTAACTTGCAATAACTTTTATTTATAAAATCAAATATGAACGATAACCACAATAATTAAAGCATACACAGAAAGAAACAAGAGAGATAGTACAAGTGCGAGAGTGCGCGAAATCAAATATCTAATTGAACAAGCAAATACAAAGACCAAAACAATTGAAAACAAAGTCTATAAACCGCTATCTCTCAAGTAGAGAACAAACACGTGATCCAAAAGTAAAGAAATCAGCAAACAAACCTTGAACTTTGCAAACAATGTAGAGCGGAGGGCTGGAGGTACTTTTGGAGGGCTGCCGGGACAGGTTTTCAGCACTCAAATGTTGTGTGTGGCTGTCCAGAAACTAGGACAGCAACTTGGACGATGCAGGGAAGCAGCATTCAGCAATCCGTGGAGGAAGGAGGCTGTCCAGAGAGAAAGACAGCAACCTGGACTATGATGCTGGGTTGTTTGGAAGGCCTGGACAGCAGCAGTTTTTTTGGGGGTGGTGTAGGGGCAAACTTGGGCCTGCTGGATGAAGGTAATGGGGAAAGGGTTTGCTGGTTGAGGGAAATGAGGAGGTGGATCCACGGGAGGAAGATCATGCAGGGAGAGGGGCTGGTTGGTGGATTTAATTGGGCGGGGAAGCTACAGATGGTAGCAGCAATTGGTGGATCCAGCAACCTGGACTCCACGTGAGAATGAGGAGCAGGGAAGAGAGGGAAATTTCGGCCCAGCAGTTAGAGGAGGCGGGAGAGTAATTAAGTGGAGGAAGTGAGGAGTTATTTCTCACATGAGAATGAGGGCAAGTGGGGGGTTTGAGGGGATGGTTTTGAGGGAAGTTAGGAGATGGTGGGGCTTAAGTTTAGGAAGTAATTCCTAAATAAAAGGAAGTGGAAGTAGTGGGGGTAATGGGTGGTTAGGAGGAAGTTATGGGTGGTGGTGGTGGTTGCCGGCAGGGTGGAGGTTGGTGGTGGTCGGAGGTGGTGGTGGTTGCCAGAAATATTTTTTGGTGATCGCCCGAAAACGGAAATTGATGGGAAAATGAAGGGAAGGTAATGGTGGTTCACCGGGGTGGCCGGAGGCGTTCTCCGGTGATCGTCGAAGGTGGAATTTATGGGGTAAAAGGTTGTTTTGGAAGGAGATGAAGGTGGTAATGGAGGGGGGCTTGGGGAGGAGGGTGGCCGGCCAGATGTGTTGTAGGGGGGAAGGAGGGGAAACACCCTTGGGTTGGCTTTTGGTGCCCAGGCAGCAAAATGGCAGGGCAATGTCAGCAACGTGGCTATTTTGGTGGTGGTCTGTTGGGTGGGGAAGGTGTAGCTGGCTGTCTTCCTGCAGGTTGAGGGGAATAAGTTGGTTGTTGTAATGGAGGATGGTTGTAGCTTGATGGTGGAGGAGGAGGAGGGTGTTGGGGTGGCCGGCCAAGTGGAGGATGATAGGGTCCGGCCAAGGGGAATGGGTGGGAGGAGGTGGACCCGAGCTTCGCACCCGGGGTTCGGCTCCAGCACTGAATGACCAAAGAATGGGCTTCAATACTCCATTCTTCAATGCCTCTAAATGAGAGCCCTCACCCTCTATTTATAGACTCTAGAGGGCAACAAATGGCTATGATTGGTCAATCGTCCCGACTCAAAAATACATTAAAATACAACTCGAAACGAAAAATAAAAAGAACAAATAATGTGATGATCGTCGATCTGCATAAAATGCACGGTTCCGATTCCCCATCAACTACTAGTTTCGATTTTGATCAAATTCGCTACTAGTTTCAATTTTGATCAAAATCGCTACTAGTTTCAATTTTGATCAAAATCGCTACTAGTTTCGATTTTGATCAAAATCGCTACTAGTTTCGATTTTGATCAAAACCGTGAGAACGGCATCTCTTTTACTCAGTGAAAACAGAGAGATCTAAAACGAGAGGAGCAGAGAAGAGTCTATGCCAAAAATGAAACTAGTATTTCATTGTTGAGAAAGGCGAGCATCTTCTAACCCCGAGACAATTGGACGGACTGCGTGATGTTTCCTGCATCCATGTAGATACTTGTAGAGATAGATTTCATTCCGTGTTTTGGTTCTCAAAATCATCATATTCATCACGAAATTTGTTTTCTTCGCAGGCATATGCTTAATTTTCTTGATTTACTATTTTTTTCATGGTCAATTGGCATCGGTTTTTATATTTTGTTGTGCATTAGATGTTCAATGAAAACCTAATATAATTTGACAATTTCACTTTCAGTAGACGTGCATTTCTTATTCTCTTGTCATTTAATTGTAGTGTACTCATTTAGTTGCAGTTATTATCTGTTTACTTAAATTGTGATATTTGTGATCAATTGTGACGCCTACTCGAGATTTTCAAATTATTATTGTTTAATTAATTGCACGCCAGACACACTTGCAAGATTGAATCATTCATTTACAACACATTAGAGTTTAGGGTTAGCCGTCATAGGTTCATCGAATTGTGTGTGCCTATTCACATCTTTGTTTTAGAGTTTGTCGTTGTTAAATTGCATTCGCGGAGGTTGCCTTCATTGCATCTACGGTTAGGGCAGCGTGCGTCCTTCACTTGTAACTTCGTCTTGCATCACTTACTGTCAACGTAATATGAACCTATAAGATCGCGCATTAAAAACGTACATAAATTGAATAAACGATCGTGTTGGTTTTATTTATATTAAATTAAGTATAAAATATGTATCAATGGTAATTAATTAATTGGGAATTAATTAAATAGGGATCAGAGCTTGTTGCTCGTCGAATTGGATTCAAATTGATTGTTTTTTCCATTCTCGACGCACGTCGATTTGGTTTGCGCTTAACAGAAATCAAAATGTTGAGTGGAACCCGGCGTACATTGATTTGAGAAATTGACGCACGTCGATTTATTTTGCGGTTAGGAATCGAAGACCAAAACGACGAGTTAAATTTGATGCATATCGACTTGGGAAATCGACGTAAGTTGATTTGGTTTGCGGTTAGGAATTGGAACCAAATGTCGGCTTGAATTTGATGCTCGTCGATTTGAAATCGACATATGTCAATTTTGTTAGAGCACGATTAGAATTCAACGCACATCAATTTCAGATATCGACGTATGTCTAACTGGGCCGAATTCAGAAATTTGATGGATTAATTCTTCTCGTTTGTCGATAACCCGAAACGGTTTTCCCAGTACCATAACTTCCACTCCACGATTTTTAAAATCCCTCTTACTCTCTCTGATATAATAGGGACAATTTGAGAAACTTCTTAAAGACGGGAAGAAAATGTGCAAAAACTACTAGTTTCGGTTTTGACCGAAATCGTGAGAACTGCATCTCTTTTTCTCAGTGAAAACAGAGAGATCTGAAAAGAGAAATAGAGAAGAGTTTGTGCCAAAAACGAAACTAGTATTTCAGCACAGAAAAGGGTGGTCATCTTCCAACCCCGAGACTATTGGATGGCGTGGTGTTTTTTGCGTCCGTGTAGATACTAGTAGAGACATGGATTTCATTCCGTGTTTTTATTCTCAAAATTATCATATTCATCACGAAATTTGATTTCTTCGCAGGTTTATGCTTAATTTTCTTGATTTACTGGTTTTGCATGGTCCATTGCCATTGGTTTTCATATTTTGTTGTGCATATGATGTTCAATAAAAACCTAACAAGTAGCAGTAAGGGAGGAACTTTCAGGAGTTGAGCCAGGAAGCAAGGTCTGTCGGCGATCAAACTCGTGTTGCACGATACTGTATACCCAAGTAAAGATCGTAAGAGTGGACGCCCAAATCTGAACACTAATCTGAACAAAGTCACTATGATGTCCATGAATGAACTCAAAAAGCATGTCACATTCTTCAGAAACCCGAGCCAATACCTCATCATCATGGCTAACAAGCGTGAGGGGATCAAAATGGGTGTATTTCTTGTACAATTGTGTAAAATCCAAGTAATAAATTGAGGGAGAACGATCACCTTGGCGAAGTAAAGATATCTTCTATCTAAACTAGAAAGAAGATCTAAGCATCATTGCTCCTGCGAGATTAAGTAGACTCGGCTCTCTTCCAAATTTCAGCACCAGTGTCCAGAAACAAATATTTGCAGTAATAGACTCCTACGTGAAAATTGTAAGCAAGGACATGACTAAGGAGTTTTCGAACTCTCATTGCATCCAATTCGGTGAATCCTTCGTCGGCTCCCTCTTGACGTCATTAGCATAACCAAATAGGCGACAGTTCTTAAGCGTCAAGGTGATTGGAGTGAGACCACAAAAGGTAGTTAGTATCATCCAAATGAATGGTGGAAATTTGGGGAGTATTATGATAATGACTCGCTCTGAGGGATCCCACTGGAGCAAAAACTGTCGATGTGGGAGTAGGAGAATCAACAATGCTCATCATAGTGACTCAAGAATAGAAATTTGAAGATCAAGAAACAGAAAAAATAGAGATTTTCAGGAACTAAGATGAAATCCCTAAGCCATCCAAGAACCATAATCGATGGATCACAAAAAAGTCTCACAAATCTTGAAGAGGAGAGGAAGAGAAATCATCTCCTTGCAAGAAATGAAACAAAAAATGACGTAGAAATTAAGGAATGCCTCGCCACATAGAGGTGAACGGTGTCGAACAAGCACATGAAAAAAAAAGTAGTGGATAGAGTCGATTGGCGCGCAGGTCAACTGGATGGTCATGGGAGAAGTCGATAGGTGCGTGGGTCGCGGGAGATGGTAGGAAGAGAAAACGTGTGGGTCGACTAGAGGGTCGTCGGAGAAGTCGGCAGACGCGCAAGTCACGGGAGATGAGAGGAAAAGAAACTGCGGGTCACGGGAGATGGGAGAAAGGAGGATGAGAAGGCGTGTGGGAAGATCGGGCTAGGGCACAAGCAATGTTGGCTCTGATACCATGTTAGAAGTGAGAAATTAGATTCAATCAATAATCCAAGTAATAATCCTGTTTATATAGGAAGAAAGGCATAAGAGATACACAGCACGAAAATAAATACAAGACGTAATATGTAATGTAAAACATTACATTAACCACTCTGCTCCTCTTGTGGTTGAAGAATAAAATTGTAGAATACACACTGTGATCAGTGATTAAATGTGCTAAATCAACATTAGAATTGGCATTGTGGAAAAGAAAGAACGTGTTACTATAAGTTCCTTAGGCATTCTTCCAAAAGGCTTCAATCTCATTGAGTTGGGCTACAATTCGTAGTTGGGCAACTTAATCCTGGTTTGGGTTATAGTTAGAAACCAGGCAAACCAATGGGTGATTTGGGTTGCAGTTAGTAGCCGGATGGATCAGATTTGGACAACAATTGGTACTCTGATACATCCGAATTTCGTGAGAAGTTTGAGTCCAATGGCAGAAAATTATAACTACCTTTGAATATGGTTTCACATGGTTATGGGAGAATATACTACCAAATTTGGAAACCACTATAAAATTTTAACTATTCCCTACTCTATATATATTCTACATTTATTCAAGTTGTGACAGCTTGTGTTATGGTGTGTACTCTTTGGAAAAGAATTTTTTATACACTTTATTCACTAGTCTCTAGAGTAAATTTATTACAAAAATTCAGACTTACAATTGAGATCGGAGTGAGGATCAAATTTAAGATTTAAAAGGTTAATAAATCAAGATCTATTTGATCGTTTGTGGAAAATATATTCTAAAGTCTGAGAACATAATTGTTTGAAACTGTTCTAATACACGTGATTTAGAAAAAATAATTTATGAAGATCTTGCATAAAATTTTATATGAACTTCATTGATAAAGAAATCTTCAACCCAATTTCCCGGAAACTTCCACACTGAGTTACAATCCCACATTCGGACCGCCTGTGTCATCAACCATGGCACTCGCTCGAGACATAAAGCAAGCTCATTTTTGTTGAAGAGGATTTATAAGCCCTTTAGAGCACTACATTGCCCCACTACCAACCTTCAAATTCACCTCACTGATAATCCCTCATTACATTTCCTAGCCTCCCACACCAAGCTCTCACATACATTAACATGAAGCCCCGCCCCTAATGTCGATACCCCCTCATCCACCACCCTCCAATACCCACACCCAAGTCAAATCCCCCACCACACCACTTATCACACCATGATTACCTCGGTCTCCATTGTATGGGCTTCTATTTTCATCACAAATAATCTTACTCTATAACATACAAATGTCCAATTAAATAATTGTGAATGATGCTCGGTGCTGAAGATGAAGGCCTCACTGACTTTGAGGCTCTTGAGCTAGAGGATGGCCTCATCAGGACTCAATCTTGAAGTTCGTGTGGAGGAATATTGATACGTAAACGCACCCTCGTTGCAAATGTATATGCTTTCGAACTATCTACCTCTCGGCAAAAGGAGATCCAAACTCAATTTCCCAAGACTGTTTTGTATTAGTTGTGTTTCTTATGTAATACGTTGTTTAGTGGTGTCATTCCTTCCATATATACATAGATGTGATGAGTGCTCGTACATCTAGAAGAAGTACAAGGTCCCAAGGAGACAAGTTCTAGACGCACACCAGATTTCCACTTCATAAATCCAAAAGCCCTACAAGTAGACATATATACATGCATCTTTTAATAATGTGATGTGGTCACCACCTAGTAACTCACCATAACTAATGGTGTTCTCACCTACCCCTTAAGATGAAGCATAGAACGAGTGGGGAAGTTAGCACTGCCAAGCTCGTCCCTTATACTTCTATTCATTCTTCCAGTAAGAGAATTTGTAAATATGTCAAAAAGTTGGTTATCAGTCTTAGCAAACTTGATACTGATAGTCTACAACACAACAACAACACTCAAGCCTTTATCCTACTATAGTGGGTCGGCTATATGGATCCTTTGTCGCCATTGTGCCATATCTTTAGTCATAATCTCACTAATGCATAAGTACATCATGTCTTTCCTTATAGTTTCATTCCAAGTCTTTATTGGTCTACCCCTCCCCCGTTTAACATGCCTAGTGACTAAATTCTCACAACGCCTAACAGGTGCCTTAATGGTCTCCTTTGTACGTGTCCAAACCATACTAGTCAAGCTTCCCGCATCTTCTCTGCAATTGGTGTCACTCATGTCTTATCCCTGATACATTCATTCCTAATTTTATCCAGTCTCGTGTGTCCACACATCCACCTAAGCATTCTCATCTCCGCAACTCCCATTTTTTGCTCATGTACACAATTCACTGCCCAACACTCAGAACCATAGAGCATCACTGGTCTAATTGCAGTACGGTAAAACTTGCCTTTAAGTTTTAATGGTACTTTACGATAACATAAGATCTCTGACACGCCTCTCCACTTTAACCAATCTGCTTGGATTCTATGTATCACATCTTTATCAACACCTCCATCTTTTTGAACTATCGATCCAAGAAATTTAAAGCACACACTGCGAGAAATATCTTGATCACCCAACCTAATAACAAAGTGATCCGTCTTTCTTGCACTGCTAAATTTAAGCTCCATATACACCATCTTTGCCCTGGTCAACCTAAAACCCTTCTTTTCTAAAGTGTCTCGCCAAGATTCAAATTTCCCGTTTACACCCTCGCGAGTTTCATCAACCAAAACGATATCATCCGCATAAAATAAACACCAAGGCATTGCTTGTTGGATATGTCCGGTGAGCTCATCTAAGATAAGGATAAAGAGATAAGGGCTTAAAGCTGAACCTTGATGTAAGCCAACAATGATAGGGAATTCATGTGTTAATCCTCTAGATGTCCTCACCCTCGTCACTGAATTTGTATACATATCTTTGATTATGTCAATGTATGATACATTTACACCTTTCTTTTCTAAGACTATCCATAAGATCTCTCATAAATTGGCAGTCTAGCTTGATATGTTTTGTGTTCATGAAAGACATTATTAGAGGGTATATGCATAAATGCAATATTATCAAACAATAACTGCACAAGATTACTGACCTTTTGCTTTAATTCTGTCAAAGTTGTCTAATCGAAATCAATTCACATGTGCTTTGAGTCATAGCCATGTATTCATACTAAGCACTATATCTAGCAACTATATGGTGTTTCTTACCTTTCCACGACACCAAGTTCCCTCTTATCACCACACAATAGTCAGTAGTGGGAATGCATACATAAGGAGACTCTTTGCAGTCTGCATCAAAATATCCTTTTATTCTCATATGTATGTTTTCATCGGGTGCCCATCAAGTATCTAAGAAGGTGAATCATAGCCTCCATATGAAGAACCCTTGGACTGGATATAGATTCACTCACAACACTACCAGGAAAGGATATATCCAGTCGAGTGATTGTAAGATAATTCAATCCGCCAACCAACCTACAATATCACTCTACATCCAAATAAATATGTCCAACTCCTTCATCCTCAATAGGTTTCACCCCGGGATCTATATGATTTTTGAGAAGTTTATCATTTACACCATAGCATTCCAGCTTCTTTGGATAAATCCATGGTTTGTGTTGTCAAATATATAACCCTTCTTAAATCTAGCCACTTTGATGCCCAAAAATTACTTTAGTTGGCCCAAGTCTTTTGTCTAAAATTGTTTACTTAAATAACTTTTCGAGCTGTCAATCACACCTTTATCACTGTCAGATATGATAATGTCATCCACAGACACCACAAGGATAATACTTGCATGCTCAGTATGTCTGTAAAATACATAGTGGCCAACCATACACCTGGTAAGACCAAATACTTTCAAAGCATGCGAGAACCTCCCAAACCATGCCAATCCAACATAATTCACGGCCCAGTCTTTGTTCATTACTCCAATTTACACCAAATTATAGAAGGCAATTTAACTTCAACTCTAATAAATGGAAGATGAGGCAAGCAGCAAATATGGATTTGAAATGGTAAAACACATTGGCTTGGCATTGGAAGGTGTTTGCCCGGAAGTCCGCGACCTCCCCCTTTTGGTCAGATTGGCCAGCTCCAAGCGGTCTCCAATTTGTGCGACCTCCCAGATCGCTTGCCCTCTCTCAAGAATTTCTCCCAAGGCATAGGCGGTCAGATCCCTGTGAGATCGCCAGATCGCGCGGTCTAGGGTTTACCTTTTTTTTGTTATTAACACCCCTCATCTCTGCACTGGTTCTTCTGTACCCCGGGCAGCCCGTAATTTTTGAATATGCCCGTTTGGGCAGCCTCCGTGTCTATAAATAGAGGGGTAGGGGTACCTGAAAAGGGACTTTTGGCTTCGAGTCTCCAGCTTGCAACCTGTGCAAGCGGTCTCGATTTTTTTCACCTTTTCTACCTCTCACCCGCACCTATTTTAGACCCCTCCTATAACCTCTTCTGAGATCAATCGAAGCAGTTTTTTCTCTCAAAGATCTCTTGTCTGACATCCTCTGTTCCAAGTAACCTACACTCCGCAGTCTCCCCCCATCTCCTCTAAGTGTGAGTTTTGGAGGTACAATTTTTGTGCCAACAGAATGAACACGCGACCTTCAGATAGGAGTGTCTAGGTGAAATCAGCGGACAGCAAGTTGTCAGACCGCAGGAATCATCCTCGCCAGTCACCCAGCGGTCGTCCTACGAGTCATTCGACCTCCCTAGAAGCCCTTGAGCTTCGTCTTGAGCTCCGCGCCGAGCAAGCTCGTCGAGAGGCCGTCCGAGCTCAGCAAGAGGCCGCTCAAACTCAGCAGGAGACCGCCCAGCAGTTTGAAGTCATGAATCAAGTCCTGACCGCGATCTCTCAGAGGATCCTTCCTCAGCCCGATCAGGTCACCACTCCTGATCGCTTAGTCGATGGTCACCCATCTGACCGCGCGATCCCTCAGGCCGCAGCCCCCATACAGTCTCAGGGAGAGGAGTTCACCGCCCGCCAAGCTCAATTCAAAGCTGCAGCCCAGAGGCTTCCAACCCAAGCTCTGAATTTTCAGGAGGACTATGCTTATCCTCCGGCTTCTGTTGCTGCCCTTCCAGATCCTTCCGACACTGATGAAGCGGAGGAGCCCTCCCCCTTTTCTGATAGGGTTTGTTGGGAGCCTGCTCCCAACGGCTTTAGAGAGCCCAGATTACCTATGTTTTCTGGGGAGAGTGATCCGGTTTCCCATCTCCAGGCTTTCGAGTCTGCAATCGCCCTGAGAACTATTTCAGATGCGATAAAGTGCAAGTTGTTGTTGGGAATTGTATCCACAATTACCTTGATTTGAAGAAGTCCCCTTGAACTAAGTTGAATTGAGTTTGTATTTGATGTTACTCTCTAGTAATGTGTTTGCAGGTTTTAAATGGCTAAGTACAAACCAATGTCAGGTTTCAATGGGTCATCAAACACAGGCCTATGCAATGTAATTCCTCATTGTATGGACCAAGGTGTTGACTCATGTGAAATCTCTCTATTGGGATGTACTTCTTATTCAAACACAAAGGAAGAGCTAAAGGAAGGTGATGTTGTTCTGTGTTCAAGGAAGTAACAAAATTTTTCTAAGTAATTCTGCGTTCGACGAAAGTTGGTGCGTTCGTCGATCTCAGTTCGACGAACGGAAGTATTTTCGTCGAACTCTGTTCGTTGTTCATTTTTGCTGAAGATCTAAGTTCAGCTTTCGTCAAGCTCCGTTTGACGAAATTAATAAATTCCGTCGATCTCAGTTCTGCCTAAGTTGAAAGTAATTTCGTCGATCGCGTTCGTCGATCTCCGTTCGACGAACAGAAGAAGTTTTCGTCGACCGCTGTTTCGCCAAAGGTGAAGTTGGTTCGTTGATCGCGTTCGTCGATCGCGTTCGTCGATCTCCATTCGACGAACAGAAGAAGTTTTCGTCGACCGCTGTTTCGCCAAAGGTGAAGTTGGTTTGTCGATCGCGTTCGTCGATCTCCGTTCGACGAACAGAAGAAGTTTTCGTCGATCGCTGTTTTGTTGAAAATGAAGTATTTCTTTGAGCTCAGTTCGACTAATCTTCTGAGGCCAGCGAATTGACTCAATGCTGTTTTGATTCTTCATTTCTTTTCTCGAGAAGATTTTCTCTCCTGTAAAATCCTTCTATATTCTTTCTCGAAGCCGAAGCCTATTTATTTCTCGAGAACAAAAATTAATTCTTTTGTTCTTAATCCTGTTTTCTCAGAAGCTCTTTTATTTCTCGAGAAGTTTGTTTTGTTCTCGAGAAATCTGTTCAATTCCTGAAATCATTTTTCAATCCTTTTGACGGGACGTTAATTCATTCTGACTTTTCTGACGGCTCTTTTGATTTCGTTTAAGGTTTATTTTACCTTAATTGATGTCGTTAAGCCTTTGATTATATAAGGCTCTCGTTCATAAGATTCTTAATGATTAATTTTTCTGATCAAACCCTAACTCTCCTTCCGTTCCAAGAACGAGAAAGTGTCGCCTCCTGTCGGAAAAACTGGAGATCGATCTGTTGTTCTAAATCAATTGTTTCCAGTCGATGAAAAAGTGTGATTGATCATTGCTCCTTCCTCTACTGCATCTATTGGATCAAATCGAAACGAAGAAGGTCAGATCTGAGTTTTTATCGTTCTTCCTCATCGCCATCAAGTCAAAGTTTTTCAAGTCTCAAGAAGGAAGAAAATCTATCAGTGCTTTCAGATCTGATTATGTATTGATAAGTTTATATCAAACCTTAATTGCATTTGATTGTAGGAGAGGTTTTTCTCCGAGTTGTAGGAGAGGTTTTTCTCCGAGTTGTGGGAGAGGTTTTTCTCCGAGTTGTAGGAGAGGTTTTTCTCCGAGTTGTAAGAGAGATTTTCTCTGAGATTGTAGGAGTGTTGACTCCGAGATTGTAGGATCATTCTTGATCCGAGTTATAGTGAAGTAGTCAAGTCTAGCTGTGGTGCTAGATTGGCGAGGCCGGCAAGTGGAGTACCCAAGAACGGGGAACCACTATAAATTTCTTGTGTTATCTGTGTTTGTGATTTGCTTTTTGTGCGTTCTATTTCATCAAGTTTTTAATTCCGCAAAAGACGCAGTTATCACCTATTCACCCCCCTCTAGGTGATTTAGGTTGGCAACTAGATACTTCAATTGGTATCAGAGGGTCGCCGTTCGTTGTTAGGTTAACACCTTGAACAGGATCCATCCATTCTAGTTGCTAGCAAATCATGAAAAGATGCAAGGAATCCTCCTCGCTAAAGTTGCCTATCTGCACAAAGGCTAATTTCCCCATGTGGAAAGAAAGAGTGAGATTCTACATGGAGGCCGCAGATCCAAGAATTTTTCAAGTTGTGGAAGAAGGCCCTCAAGTGCCTATGACTGCCTCTACAATTGACCCTACTGTAAGGGTGCCTAAAAAGATGGACTTAACCAAGGATGAGATCGCCATCGTTGCCTTCGACAAAAAGGCGAAGAACATAATTGTCAGTGCAGTGGACGATTCGATGTTGCAAAACTTAATTCACTGCCAATCTGCTCAAGAGATGTGGATATCCTTGATTGTTCTCATGGAAGGTACCGAAGAGGTAAGGGACGATAGAAGATCTCTACTCAACCAAGAGTATGAGGCCTTCAAGCAGGGTAAGAAGGAGTGCATTGCCGATGCATATGAAAGATTCTTCAAAATTGTTAACGGCCTAAGAAACTATGGCCGGGTCTTTACAAATGGTGAGTTAAATGACAAATTCCTGCGATCCCTGACGAAAGACTGGGATAGCAAGATAGTTACAATCAGGGAGTTTGGAAAACTACCAAGTCTTGACCCGCAAAATCTGTTCGGAAAGCTGCTATCACATGAACTGCAAATGAACATCCGCAAATATGAAGAGGATGTGAATCGGGCCTCAAGCAAGGAAAGGACCTTGGCACTGAAGGCTGAAAGTACAAGGAAAAGCAAAGTTGTGTCCCCGATCAGAGAAAAAGAAACTGACAATGAAGAAGAATCAGAAGCTAGCTCCTCCTGCTCCGAAATGTCTGATGGGGAATTTTCTCTAATCTCCCATCAATTCAAGAGGTTACTAAGCAAAAGAAGGCACATGAAGAACAAGCCGTCTTCCTCGAACTATAGACATTCTCGACGTGATGGTGATCATCACAGAAAGGGCTCAAGCAACCATGACAGGTATATGACTAAACCGAATAAACATGTTTCTTCTGACATTGTTTGTTATTGCTGTAATAAGCCAGGGCACATGATCGTTGATTGCCCTCATAAGAAGAAAGGTGGAAAGAGAGAAGATAAGAAATCCACCTACGGGAAAAAGAAGACTGAAAGAAGTCTAGTCGCAAAGAAGTCCAAACTCTAAGCGACAGTGACTCGGAGAAGTCAAGTGATGAAGAAGAAGCCTACTTCGGGCTGATGGGCATGACTGATGATGAAGAAGAACCTCCATATACCGGGAAGGTAAATTCTCACACCATCTTATCTGATTCTGATTATGCCTCAGCTGAGCAAAAGGATTACCCCTCAGATGATGACTCAGAACTCATGACCCAATATACTAACATTTTAAAAGCTTTGAAAAATGCCGAAAGATAGTCAAAACCCAGGCCAAGGAGATCATGTCTCTCGAGGAAGTGGAATCTAATCTGAGAAAGGAAGTTGAACAACTTTCTTCTTTCAGAGAGGAAATCCAAGTCTTGCAAGACAAGATCAAAAGCTCGGATGAGCTCCTTGTCTTGAGAGAGGAAAGTATCAAAGAGCTGGAAGAACAGCTAGCCTCTGAGAAGAAGCTAGTTGAAAAATTTTCTCAACCTAAAACTATTCTTCCAATCATTGATAGATTCTCTGCTAAAGCAGGTAGCAGTGGATTAGGTCATGTGGCTGGTCCTAGTAATTCTTCTAAGGGCACCCATGCCAAGAAGAAAGATAAGAATGCAAAGAAAGCTACCACCGAAGAGAAAGGGAAAGCCCATCAAGATCAAGTGGCATTCAAGAAAGTTATCTTTCCTACAAATGTCTACGATATGGAGAGCACCTATGGTCACTTGACACGACCAATTAATTTTGCGTCTGTCAATGACTATAAGGGGTGGACTCGTCCTCGAAACCTTGGTGAAAGTGCTTTCAAAGCACCTTATCAAGAGATAAATCTGAAAGACTATGGTACTTTTGTTCATGGTCCGAGTGCTAAGAGAGCACCAATAGTGAAGGTCGTTGCACCTAAGCCTAAGGAGAAAGAACTACCATGTGTGTGTTGTACTCATGAGGCATCCTCATCTAGAAGGAATGCTCCTGCCAAAACTAATGTTCAAAAAATTAAGCAGGAGAATACTAAGAGAAGGTACAACAGGTTTGACTGTTGGTGTTGCAGCAAAATAGGTCACTTTGTCGTAGATTGTTTCCAATTCTACTTATGTTAATAGACCACAAGTAAACATTGCAAGAAAGATCACTCGCAATGTTAACATTCAGCGTGGTTCTCAACTAACACGGGACCAAGGACCCAAATTTGTTTGGGCTCCTAAGGCAAGATAATCTGTTTTTGCAGGTATGTCCAAAGGCCAACAAAAATCCAATCTGGTATTTGGACAGTGGATGTTCTCGGCAAATGACCGGGACTAGGAGTTTATTGCAGGATTTTATTCCAGTTGCGAACGGTCCAAAAGCTATTTTTGGCGGATCCGACAGAGAAATAACAAAAGGCTACGGTATGATTTCAAATGGTAATGTATCTTTTTTCGATGTAGCTTATGTGGAAGGATTAGAACATAATCTTATAAGCATAAGTCAACTCTGTGATAAAGAATACGTAGTTGATTTTCGTAAAGATAAGTGTTTGATAAAGTCGGCAGAAAATTCGGAAACGATTTTATCAGGCACTCGTTGTAGAAATATATTTTGTTTAAACTTTCTTTGTTTATCATCTTCTACACCAGTGTGCTTGTTAGCAAAAGATAGTGCATCTCTTGTTGACCAATGACATAAGAGATTAGCACATATTAATTTCAAAACTATAAACAGACTGTTTTCTCAAAACTTAGTGCGTGATGTGCCAAATGTTACGTACATTAAAGATAGACTTTGTCATACATGTATAAAAGGCAAGCAAACGAGAGCTACTTTTAAGAGTATAATTGGCAAAGATTCAACCAGATGTTTATACCTACTTCATATGGACTTGTTTGGTCCTTTGCAAATTAGAAGTTTAGGAAGAAAGTCTTACACATTGGTTATTGTAGATGATTACTCACATTTTGCATGGGTATTCTTTCTAAAACACAAGTCAGATACATTTGATATTTTCACTAAATTTGTCAAGCAAATTCAGAACGAATTAGATTGTTCAGTGGTCAAAATCAGAAGTGACCATGGAACAGAATTTGAATCTGGAGCCATGACAGATTTCTGTGAAAGCCTTGGTATCTTTCATGAGTTTTCCTCTCCTCGAACTCCACAACAAAATGGGGTAGCTGAGAGAAGGAATAGAACACTCATTGAGGCTTGCAGAACAATGTTGAGCGACACTTCACTACCCGGATACCTCTGGGCTGAAGCCGTCAACACTGCTTGCAACGTGCAAAACAGAGCATTCATAAATAAGAACCATGAAAAGACTCCTTATGAACTACTAAAAGGCAAGAAACCAACCATCTCTTATTTTAGAATCTTTGGCAGTAAATGCTTTGTTCTTAACAATGTTTAGTGAAAAGAGCTATAGTAGTCATAGTAGAGCTTATAGAGTTTTTAATCAAAAAACTCTAGTTGTAGAAGAATCCATTAATGTTGTATTTGATGAGACGAGTATGCTACATAGCAGCTCCTCTAGTGTTTCTGTTGAAGATGCAGGTTCAAGGCTGCAAGACTTATGCTTGGAGAAGCCAGTTGAAGAAGATGCTCAAACCTTCGTCAAGATCCCTCCCCCAATCTCAACTGAAGAGGAAGATCAGCTTGATGAAGAGCCAATCCAAGTGGAGGAAGACACTCCAGTGGTAGAAGAAGCTCCTGGTGCTCCAAATAATGCGAGGAATCTTGAATTCAGACATCTGAGGGATCATCCTATTGATCAGATCATAGGAGACACTCATGGAGGCATAAGAACCAGAAGAGGTACTATTAATGAAAACATGCATTTGAGTTTTCTCTCGCAGGTTGAACCAAAGAAATTCCAAGAAGCAAATGAAGACCCCTCTTGGATAATTGCTATGGAAGAGGAACTAAATCAGTTCAAGCGTTGCAAAGTATGGACACTTGTTCCAAAATCTAAAGATAAGAATATCATTGGAACAAAGTGGGTATACAGAAACAAGTTGGATGAAGAAGGAACGATAATAAAGAACAAAGCCAGACTTGTAGCAAAAGGATACAGACAAGAAGAAGGGATCGACTTCGATCAGACTTATGCTCCTGTAGCAAGACTCGAAGCGATCAGGCTGTTTCTAGCTTATGTTGCATTCAAAGGATTCACCGTATATCAAATGGACGTCAAGTCAGCTTTTCTCAACGGTAATATAAAAGAAGAAGTATACGTTGAACAACCTCCAGGTTTTGTTAATCCTTAACATCATGATTATGTTTATCTATTACAAAAAGCTTTATATGGTTTGAAACAAGCTCCTCGAGCTTGGTATGAGACGCTGTCTAACTTTCTTCTTGAGAATAAGTTCACAAGAGGAAAGATAGATAAGACATTATTTTTTAGGGAAGTGAAAGGCAAGATTTTGCTAGTACAAATCTATGTCGATGACATTATTTTTGGCTCCACGGATGATAACCTTTGCAAGAAGTTTTCCAAACTTATGCAAGGGAAATTTGAAATGAGCAGTATGGGTGAGCTGAAATATTTCTTAGGACTTCAAGTGAAACAATCTGAAGATGGAATTTTCATCTCACAGACGAAGTTCACCAAGGAGTTGGTTAAGAAATTTGGAATGGAGAGTGCAACCTCTATGAGGACTCCAATGAGCTCAGCTTTGTCTCTGGACAAGGATGAGAAAGGGAAACCTTTCGATGAAACCAAGTACAGAAGCATAATTGGCTCTCTGCTCTACCTTACTGCTAGTAGGCCTGATATAATGTTTTCTACATGTGTATGTGCTAGATATCAGGTGAACTCTAAGGAATCTCACTATACTGTTGCAAAGCGAATTTTGAGATATCTTAAGGGTACACCAAATCTTGGCTTATGGTACCCAAGAAGTAATGATAGCGAGCTAATAGGTTTTTCAGATGCAGACTTTGTAGGTAGTAAAGATGACAGGAAAAGCACTTCCGGGACATGCCAATTTCTCGGAAGAAGACTTATTTCCTGCAGCAGCAAGAAGCAGAATTGTGTTGCAATTTCAACCGCCGAGTCAGAATACATTTCTGCAGGCAATTGTTGTGCATAACTTCTTTGGATAAAGAATCAGCTTGAAGATTACAACTTGAAGTTCAAAGAAATTCCAATGTTTTGCGACTCGTCCAGTGCTATAGCAATTGCAAATAATCCAGTCTCGCACAGGCGGACAAAGCATATTGAGTTGAGATATCATTTCATCCGGGAGCATGTGGAGAATGGGGACATCAATCTATGCTATGTCCCTACGGATAAGCAAGTTGCAGATATTTTCACGAAGCCGCTGGATGAGACCAAGTTCTCTTTCTACAAGACAGAGCTTGGAATGCTCAACATGGAGTAATAATCAAGTCAGGAATGAAGCCATGAAGAGATGAAGAATTTCACATGTTCTAATTCTCAAGGAAGCAAAAGCCTAAATTTTTCCAGAAAAATCCAAGTCTTCTTGATAATTCTCGAGAAATGGGTAGTCCCTCGAGAAATGATCAGGCACAGATGAATCTGCTGAAGTCCTTGATTTCTCGAGAAATCAATTAGCTCTTGAGTATTCGATTATCTTTCTCGAAAAATCAGAAACTTTTACTTTCGGGATTTCGAAAGGGCAGGTACGCAGTTTTTATTTTAAATATTAAATAAATTCATTAAAATGTTTAATCAAATCAAAACTATAAATAGAAAATCATGAATGACTTAATGTTCACGCAAAACCCTTCTCGTTCTTCTCGAAACCCCTCGACTGTTCATCTTCTTCTCGCGTCATCCAGTCTCCAGTTCATTTCTTCTCGCGATTTCTCCCAGCAAGCGCAAGTTCATCAGCTTTGATTCGATGGCTCCATGTCCTAGAGCTAAGATTGGCGTCGGATGTGAGCTCGAAAGGTTAGGTCTGATCGATCTTTCAGACGATTTTCAAAATCGTTTCTATCTCATAGATGCAGCTGGGTTATCTTTTATTTTGGAACATCCTTGTCGTATTCTGTTCAGAGAGGTAGAGGATTTCTTTCTAAATGTGAAAGTTGTCAAGGAAGGGAGAATGTTAATCTGCTTTGTAGATAATCTGAAGATCAAGATTTCCACCAAATCTTTGACAAAATATCTAAGACTTCCAGTGATAGATTCTGAAGATGACCTAGATGATGTTGATTGGGACAGAACAATGACATATTGTGGTTTAGATAAGGGATATACTTCTGTTAGAAGACAGAAGATGAATGTTGTTGGAAAGTTGTTGGTAGACATTGTTTCTAAGGACCTTCTCTGCAGGACAGACAGTTTAGGATATGTTTCTGAAGTGTTTTGTTTGATGATGTCAATTGTGACTGGGAAGAATTGTGACTGGGCCACTCTTCTTCTTACTAAGATTAAAGCAAGTCTCCTTGCTCCAAACTATGCAAAGATACTTTCTTTGTATCTGAATCAGATAAAGCCAGTAGTGTTTGACATGTCTAAAGGTGCGGTCATTCATCATCTGAAGAAGCTCAATGTCTCCACAATACAGAGATGGGACATCAGAATTACAAAGTCAGTAAATGCAGGTGCAAGTTCCCAGGGGGAGCCTCTTCCCTCTGTCAATTCTGAACATCAGAATGTGACTCCAGATCCAGCTCCTCCTTCTGATACACCTCCTCAAGTTGTTAATTCAACTCCAGCACAGCCACCAGTTCAGCAACAAGTTCCAGACCCACCTCAGTCATCAGTTCCTCAAGATCTCATTCTATCTGCAGAGCCAGTTCTTCCTCCAATCTCAGCTCAAGTTCCATCTGATCAAGTTGTTTCTGCTGATCCAGCTGTTCCCAATGTACAAGATGATCTAGACACTCATGTGGAAGATACTCCTCTTATACAAGATGAAGTTGTTCAATCACCTCTTCCTCCTCCAGATGTTAGCATTGAAAATGCTCAGGCAGATTCTGTTGATGCCTCCATTGCAGAAATTGTAAGTGAAATTCAACAAGATGCCTTTGAAGAGCACAGTCCTAGTGACCACATGGCAGGGTCTGGTGCTGATTTTGATTTCTACAATGAAGCAGATGATGATTCAGTCCATGATTTATCTCCTCCCCCAGTACATGTTGAGGGGGAGAAAGAGTTCTTTTTGGACACAAACAAGGATGCTCAAGGAGAGCAAGTTGGTGGAGAAGGTGATGTGATCAAAGTTTCTTCTCCTAAAGTTGTCAGTTCTGTGATTCTTGAAGAACTTCCTGAAGATGTCCAACCTGCTATCATTCCTCCATTGTTTGAAGAAAATTCTCTTATTGGTAAGATAGAGATGTTACTTAAAAAACAAAGTGATAAGTTTGATTATTCATTTAAAGAAATTCATGCTAGAATTACTGATGTTGAAAAAGAAATAAATAGAAAACTAGCTGAATCCAAAGTCAGTACTGATCAGCTCAAAGAGCTTGTCATTCAGGGTGGAAAGGTCATAGATCACACCATTCAGGGTATAGCAAGAGTTCTGGAAGAAGTTATTGAAGTCAGAAAAACTCAGGAATCAATGACTTCTAAGGCTGAAGAAAGTTCTTTCAAGATTATTGATGAGGTGGGAATGTTCAAAGAATCTGTTATCCAAACCTTTACTGTAGAAGTCAGAAAGGGGGAGGACAAGATGACAGAATTATTGGATTACTCTTTATCTGAATTGCAAAGGAATTTGGGAAATCAATTTGAACAATTGAATTCTGGTGTTCAGAAACAGATTGCAGAGGTCAATGCTCATACTACAAAGTCTGTTATGTGGATTCATAATGAAATTTTTCCAGATTTTGCTCTACAACCTCAGTTTTCACCTAGACCCACAGAGTAACCTGCATATGTACCTCCTGCTGACTATTCCCAGGCTTAGCCTGCAGAGCAATCAGAAATTCAGTCCAAGGTGTCAAGCTCAAGGAAGAGGAAGTATGGAGAAGGACCATCTGCTAGCAAGTCAGTTCCTGGATCAAGCTCAGCAGGCTCTGGAAAAGCTGTTGCTGCTAAAGAAGTTCCAGAAGTGTGGAGTCCAGTTTCAAAAATAATTATTCTTGACTCACTCAAGTTTGTAGATGGAGGAATGAAAGTCTCAGACTATTACAGTTCAACTGAATGAAAAAAGTATGAGACTAGTCTAACAAAGAGAAGGATTCATTACAAGAATTATAGTTATAACAATCCTTTAGCTCCAGCCCCTCCTCCAAAGTACTATCCTAAGCCTTATGCTTATTTTGCAAGACAAGAACAGAAGAATAGAGACAAGGCCCGAAGCAAAATGGCAGAGCTTAATCAAATCTTTTGATAATTCTGATTGTGTGAACATTAAATCATTTTGACAATCTTAATCATATATAGTTTTTGATTTTGCTGCTCATTTTGTCTTCATATTTTTTTTCTTCTGTGATGTATAGCATATTGGTTTTATTTTGTTGCAATTCATCTTAGTTTATAGGGTTCTGACTTCTACAAATAGGGGGAGATTGTTGGGAATTGTATCCACAATTACCTTGATTTGAAGAAGCCACCTTGAACTAAGTTGAATTGAGTTTGTATTTGATGTTGCTCTCTAGTAATGTGTTTGCAGGTTTTAAATGGCTAAGTACAAACCAATGTCAGGTTTCAATGGGTCATCAAACACAGGCCTATGCAATGTAATTCCTCATTGTATGGACCAAGGTGTTGACTCATGTGAAATCTCTCTATTGGGATGTACTTCTTATTCAAACACAAAGGAAGAGCTAAAGGAAGGTGCTGTTGTTCTGTGTTCAAGGAAGTAACAAAATTTTTCTAAGTAATTCTGCGTTCGACGAAAGTTGGTGCGTTCGTCGATCTCAGTTCGACGAACGGAAGTATTTTCTTCGAACTCTGTTCGTTGTTCATTTTTGCTGAAGATCTAAGTTCAGCTTTCGTCAAGCTCCGTTCGACGAAATTAATAAATTTCGTCGATCTCAGTTCTGCCTAAGTTGAAAGTAATTTCGTCGATCGCGTTCGTCGATCTCCGTTCGACGAACATAAGAAGTTTTCGTCGACCGCTGTTTCGCCAAAGGTGAAGTTGGTTCGTCGATCGCGTTCGTCGATCTCCGTTCGACGAACAGAAGAAGTTTTCGTCGACCGCTGTTTCGCCAAAGGTGAAGTTGGTTCGTCGATCGCGTTCGTCGATCTCCGTTCGACGAACAGAAGAAGTTTTCCTCGATCGCTGTTTTGTTGAAAATGAAGTATTTCTTTTAGCTCAGTTCGACTAATCTTCTGAGGCCGGCGAATTGACTCAATGCTGTTTTGATTCTCCATTTCTTTTCTCGAGAAGATTATCTATCTCTCGAGAAGATTTTCTCTCCTGTAAAATCCTTCTATATTCCTTCTCGAAGCCGAAGCCTATTTATTTCTCGAGAAATACTTTGTTCTCAAGAAATTAATTCTTTGGTTCTAAATCCTGTTTTCTCAGAAGCTCTTTTATTTCTCGAGAAGTTTGTTTTGTTCTCGAGAAATCTGTTCAATTCCTGAAATCATTTTTCAATCCTTTTGACGGGACGTTAATTCATGCTGTCTTTTCTGACGGCTCTTTTGATTTCGTTTAAGGTTTATTTTACCTTAATTGACGTCGTTAAGCCTTTGATTATATAAGACTCTCGTTCATAAGATTCTTAATGATTAATTTTTCTGATCAAACCCTAACTCTCCTTCCGTTCCAAGAACGAGAAAGTGTCGCCTCCTGTCGGAAAAACTGGAGATCGATCTGTTGTTCTAAATCAGTTGTTTCCGGTGGATGAAAAGGTTCGATTGATCATTGCTTCTTCCTCTACTGCATCTATTGGATCAAATCGAAACGAAGAAGGTCGGATCTGAGTTTTTATCGTTCTTCCTCATCGCCATCAAGTCAAAGTTTTTCAAGTCTCAAGAAAGAAGATCTATAAGTGCTTTCAGATCTGATTAAGTATTGATAAGTTTCTATCAAACCTTAATTGCATTTGATTGTAGGAGAGGTTTTTCTCCTAGTTGTAGGAGAGATTTTTCTCCGAGTTGTAGGAGAGGTTTTTCTCCGAGTTGTAGGAGAGGTTTTTCTCCGAGTTGTAAGAGAGATTTTCTCTGAGATTGTAGGAGTGTTGACTCCGAGATTGTAGGATCATTCTTGATCCGAGTTATAGTGAATTAGTCAAGTCTAGCTGTGGTGCTAGATTGGCGAGGCCGGCAAGTGGAGTACCCAAGAACGGGGAACTACTATAAATTCCTTGTGTTATCTGTGTTTGTGATTTGCTTTCTGTGCGTTCTATTTCATCAAGTTTTTAATTCCGCAAAAGATGCAGTTATCGCCTATTCACCTCCCTCTATGTGATTTAGGTTGACAACTAGATACTTCAGTTGTTGATCACTTCTTTTGATGGACAAGCCCGGGAATGGTTTTATAAGTTACCTTCCCAGTCCATCCCCAGCTTTGCCATCCTGAGGCATGAGCTTCTGTTGAGGTTTGCAACCTCGAAGAAAAGGAAGAGCGACCCTGCAGCCCTCTTCAAGATCAAGCAAGGGGAAAGCGAGACTCTAGCTCACTTTGTGGAGCGTTTCCGGAATGAAATCCTCGGGATAAGAGATGTTGATCCCACGCTCTACATGGTGGCCTTAACAAATGGCCTTCAGGAAGGTCCCCTCAAGTTTGAGGTCACCACCAAAGAGCCTAATTCGTATCAAGAGTTAATAAGCATCGTCAACCACTACATAGAAGGGGAAATCAACAACCTCACTTATGTCTCCAATTTGACAAGCAAAGCAGTCCAAAAGGGCTATGCAGGTTTCTACCCAGCCAAGTCATCATCAAAACCGCCGCGTTCAGAATTCCAACCTCCATCACAAAGAGGGAGGAACTTCCGCCACCAACGTCCCTATCAGGGGCATCAGCAATTCCAATCCAAAGAACCTTTGCAGTTGGCCCAAGCTGCTCCAGCTCCGCAATCAACACCAGTCCATCAAATTCAGTACATCCAGCCATCTCTCCCAGTTTCTCAGCCATAGTTCGATGACTCGCAAGAGTATTTTACCGATCTTGGCATCTCTATGAGTGAAGTAGTGCAGGTGCTTCAGAAGCAGCCCTTCTATAGAAGACCAGCTCCGCTCCATTCAGATCCAAAGACCAAGAACCCCACCCTCTACAGTGAGCATCACAGGGAGAGGGGTCATCTGACTGAAAACTGTAGAGCTCTTCGCTTGCTGTGGAGAAGCTTTTGAAAGAAGGGAAATTGCAGGACCTGTTCCCGAAGGTAGACTCTCAAAAGCTTCAAATTCTAAGAACAAGAAGATAGTAGAGGTGCACTGGGAATGCGAAGAAGTCGACGACGTTGGCCCCCTTGGCAATGTTGGTTATCCTGGTGAGTGCATGGATGCAAATGACGGGGGAGCTTTGGGCAACCTCTTTTGCATCGACGGAGGAGCAGGCCTGGTATCCTCCAAGAAGGCTAGTCTGGCAAGGGTCTTCAGATCAAAGGTCGCCGCTACTTCATCCTCTGCTCCGGTCCGAGGGACGTTACATTCGGGCAGAAAGATCTTCCTCCGACCGCCAATCCTTTCAACGATGCAGTTGTTATTAAAGAGGTTATCGAAAATTATACAGTTGAAAATATTTTGATCGATACGGGAAGCTCCGTCAATCTCCTCTTCAAGCCAGCCTTTGAAGCCCTGAAGACTGAAAAAACTCTCTTTTCCACTGAAGGGCCTCTCTACGGCTTCTCCGGGGAGAAGGAGGAGGTAGAAGGGAGTGTCACCCTCTCGGAGGAATAGTCAAGCTGGTCAAGTTCATAGTCGTTGAAGCTCCGAGTAGCTACAACGTCATCTTTGGAAGACCAATTTTGAATGAATATCAAGCGGTGGTTTCTACCTATCACCTCGCCGTGAAGTATGCCGTGAACGGCAAGCAATACCGGGTCAGGAGTGATCCAAAGAAAGCCCAAGAATGCTATGTCAAGTCGGTCAATGTGACCGAATGCTTCCCTCCCCGGGTAGCTGAGACCTCTTCAGCCTCCCAAGTCTCCAATCCTGCCGAAGATGCGAAAGGGGTCGTGGAAGAGGAAACAAGAGATGGAGTTCGCTTGGAACCTGCCCAAGCAACTAAAGTTGTGCCCATCAGTGATGAAGATGAGAGCAGGAAGCTCTCAATCAACGTTGAATTGCCTGAAATTGAAAGGAGTCAGCTCATCTCTTGCCTTCTGAAGAACCTGGGTGTATTCGCTTGGTCAGCAGACGACATGCCTGGAGTTGATCAAGATGTTGTCTGCCACCACCTCAACATTGATCCCAATTTCACTCCTATCAAGCAGAAGAAAAGAGCAGTGGCGGTAACCATAGCTCAACCCATTCGGGAGGAGGTTGAAAAGCTTTTGAAGGCTAAGTTCGTTCAAGAAATTCAATATCCGGAATGGGTGTCAAATTTTGTGATGGTTAAAAAATCTGGGGAAAAATGAAGGATGTGTGTTGACTTTACAAAACTTAATAAGGCTTGCCCGAAAGATTGCTACCCTTTGCCTCGGATAGATTCATTAGTTGATTCTGCAATAGGTATTCTTGCATGAGTTTTTTAGATGCATTCTCTGGCTATCACCAAATTAGAATGCATAAACCCGACATTCCTCACACCTCATTTATCACGAATGATGGTTTTTCTGCTACCACGTAATGCCTTTCGGGATAAAGAACGTTGGTGTTACCTACCAAAAAATGATGGACACCGTTTTCAAAACCCAAAAAGAAAGAAATTTAGAGGCCTATGTCGATGATCTTCTGATAAAAAGCAATTCCTTCTCAGCTCACCTTAGTGATTTAAATGAAACGTTCGCAACCCTCCGAACCTTCAATATGAGGTTAAACCCGTTGAAATGCATCTTCGGAGCCAGCAAAAGGAAGTTTCTCGGCCATCTCCTCACTCCGGAGGGATTGGAACCAAATCCAGATAAGGTAAAGGCTATCTTGGAAATGTCACCTCCCAGATCTCCCAAGGAAGTTCAACAGTTAGGTGGGAAGATGGCAGGTTTGAATCATTTTATCTCTCGCTCGGGAGATAAAAGCGCTCCTTTCTTCAAGACTCCCCGTGGAGGAGCTAAGCTTGAATGGACAAAGGAATGTGACGATGCTTTCAACCAGCTCAAGAAACAACTGACATCAACTCTTTTACTCCAAAGCCCGGGAGAAGGAGAAGATCTCTTCTTGTATCTTGGAGTTGGCTAGAACTTTGGAAAAAAGGATCCTAAGGCAAGGTTATTTCTGGCCTCAAATGAGGAAGGATGCAGAGAAATTCGCAAAGAGGTGTGTTCAATGCCAGAAATTTGCTCCTCTTCAGCATCAACAGGCTCAGCAACTCAAGTCAATAGCAACTCCATGGCCGTTTGCGGTTTGGGGGATGGATTTGATTGGGCATTTTTCCCTTGGCTAGTGGTCAGCGCAGGTTTATTTTAGTGATGATCGATTACTTTAGCAAGTGGATTGAAGCAAAGGGGTTGGCTAAAACCACTACTCAAGTTGTAAGGAATTTTATCTGGGGGAAGATAGTATGCAGACATGGAATTCCTATGGCAATTAACACAGATAATGGTCCTCAATTCAACAACTCCAGTCTTATAAATTTCTGTGATCAAATCGGCACCGAGTTGCGGTTTGCTTCTGTACATCATCCTAGAAGTAATGGTCAGTTAGAAGCTGTCAACAAACTGATAATCAATCTCTTGAAGAAGAAGGTAGAAAATCTCAGAGGCAATTGGGCAGAACAGTTATCTTCGGTATTATGGGCCCTAAGGACGACTCCAACCTCAGCTACTGGGGAGACTCCTTTTAAACTATCTCATGGCTCGGTAGCTCTTATCCCAGTTGAATTTGAAGTAAGAATCCCAAGGGTGTTGCTATCTCAGCAGAATCAAGATAGCTGGATGGAAGGAAACGATGAAGAGCTAAAATGCAGCCTCGATCTCATTGAAGAGTTGAGAGACACAGCAACAATCAGGCAGGAAGAAGTAAAGAGAAGAATGACCAAGTATTTGACAAAAATGTTAGAATTAAAGAATTTGTTGTTGGGGATCTCGTCCTCAAGAAGGTAGATACAGCAGCAAGGTCCAGCTCAGTTGGAAAGCTCAATCCAAATTGGGCAGGGCCATTCATTATCAAAGAAGTCTTTAAGAATGGCGCATATCGCCTCCAAACTTATGAAGGAGAAGAGCTATCACACACGTGGAGTGGAGATGATCTCAAGCGTTTCTTTTCTTGAAAGCTTGTATTTTACATTTGTTTCTTCTTTTGCTTTTCTTCTTTCAAACATTATATTGATATGGTTATAACCTCTTGTACTACATGTACTGAAAGAGAAACACCGAGATAGATTGTCATAAAAGGCTAAAATCCTATCAAGTGAGACATCGACGGACTATACTTGATGCCCCATCGACTTGAAGCTTGAGATGTAAATCTGCCAGGACCACAAATGGCGGAGAGAATTCGAATCTGTGTAGCAGTAGCTCGCCAAGCTCGTGCAGAGGATCTTTAGGGTGTCGGGTCCTTGCTGGCATCTGGCACACCTCTGCATCAAAGGAAGTCTAGGTGAATGTCCAGCTTTGTCATGCATTTCAGGACATCGTTACAGTTATGATGATCTTTCCTAGGGAAAGCAATGCCGGTGTAGCTCCTGCAACATGACCGCACCTGCATTACTGATCATCTTACTCTGTAACCCTCAGAGTACTCATTGGTGTAAGGATAGCCGAGAGACGGTCAAAAACATTTGTTATCGTCGCCTAAGCCCTGGAGTGGCAAGAATTCAGTAATTATGATGATTATTTGAGGAAAGCAATGTCGGTATGGCTGTTACAGCAAAACCACACCTGCCCTTTTGATCATCTCGGATTCAACACCTCTCAAGCTTTAAATATCTTTTTTACTATGAATGGGCGGTCTGAACATTTTGAGATCGCCAGTCTTTGGGTATTTCATGATGCTAAAAAGGGGCGGTCAAGATAATCTGAGACTGTCGCCTATGATCCTTGGTACGTTATTATGATGAAAAGGCGATCTGGGATATTGAAAATTGCCATCCATAAGTATTTTGGTTTTGCCGTGTGAAGGGGCGGTCTGGAGAATTTGAGACCGCCGCCTGGGTTTTTCCTGTGTATGAATCAGTTGAGAATTAATTTGAGATATTGGAATCGTCAACTGCAAAACTTTTCTGATGCGAATTTTTATAAGGTGCGATCTGGAGAAATGGAGACCAATGACTAAATGCTCCTTTTTACTTGTCTTTCCTAGAGCCTACGAGGGTATTCTCGAGATTTCTCTTATTTTCATCTACTGATTAACGGTCTGAGAAATGCAAGACCGCTATCTACCCATCTTTAACAAAAGTTCGAGGTTTTTCAAGTGATGAGGAATCTGAGTCAAATGAGATTGTTCACGAGATCTTACCCCTACTTTTCTACTAAGTACCAACCTGAAAAACTGAGACCGCTGGATATCTATCTTCAAAGCTTCGAAGTTTAAAATCTAGTTATCATTCGCGGAAGGGGCGGTCTGAATTACTGGAGATCGCCACTCCTCTCTTGCTTAGTATTTCTCCAAATAACTTGAAACATTCAGAATCATTATTTGTGAATGGATAAAATTCAGCATCTCGACAAAGGATTTTCAGTTACAATAGGTCTGGCGAAAAGGAGACCGCCACTGTGAGTTGTTCAAAGTACCAAATATTATGCATATAGCTATTGTTTCAAGCTCGTTGATGCCTAAGACATTGAGATCGAATATCAAATTTTACCTCTATAAAAAATGAGATCGCGTATAATAAGAATTATTCTTCTGCTATAAGTCCAGAGATCAGTTGATTATCTATTGTGATCGATTTATCTTCGCTAAAGATTATGATAAGATCGCGAATGGTAAGATTGACACAAGCACAAAGAACAAGGAAAACATTTACCTACAGAAAATACAAAGGTATGCAAAATATTTCATTCATTTCAAAAGTATTAGTATAGAAATCGCACGGTCTTAAACCGGCAGTTACATCTTTTGAGCAAATGAAAGAAAATCTACTACATCATATTCCCGGTCTTTTCAATCGCTCATCAGTCTCTTCGGAAACCGCTCTTCTGACGAAGAAGAATCGGTCTCCTCGGTAAACTCGTCTGAGCTTCGCGAAACCTTTGATCCAGAACTTTAGACCGCATCTGAACTTAGATCATCGCCAAGGGTACATTGACTTCCACTCGCAGTGGCCCGATCGCTTTCTATATTCACGTCTTCAGCGGTCTCATTCTCTCCAGCAGTCTCGGATACCGTCTTCAGCGGTCTCATTCTCTCCAGCAGTCTCGGATACCGTGACTGATTCTTCCTCTACCATCTTTGCCATCGCCGGGAAGAGATCAGCAAATCTTACTTCCTGAAACTCTGAAGTGAGACCGCTTAGCTCGCGAAGCTTATCGATCATCGAGTTTGACGTGTCCTTCACGTGCTTCATCATAGCCTTTTGAAAATCTGGATTTTCAATATTATAAGCCTCCTTCTTTGATTGTTGTAAAGAAAAACACATCAGATCAAGCGGTCATAATAAAATAGGTAGAAGACCGCAGGTAAAGTACCCTTACATATAATTCTTCATGCAGGAAACCAATATCCTTCATGGCAGCGCGAAGAGATCGCCTCATGTGATGATTTAAGATCGTGCTCCTGGCGGTCGCTTGCGCGGCCATGTCAGGGAGCAAATCAGTCTCAATCTTGTATGCCTCTTTGGCATTGCTGTCACCATAAAGCACGGAGGTGACCGCATGAGCATGGTGCGTTATTTTTCCGCTCCAAAGAGGAAGGGCTATGGACACCTTCACACTCTTACCCTTAGCATTCCATTTCAGAAGGGGCTTCCTCTTGATATCTTTTAATTTCATAGCAAAGCCGATCAAAGGGAAAGGCTTGCCAGAGGACCGGGGCTCTTCAGCGGGCTCATTAGCTTCTCTTGCACGGTCTCGCTTCAGCCGCATTTCCCTCTAAGTGAGGACTTCTTCATTTGGCGCCACGGGATCGATGGCGGGGACCATGAAGCTCGCTGAAAAGAAATCAGTTAGAAAGATTGGAAAACAATGATGAGACAGCACGAGACCGCGGCTAATTGCTTACTTTCTTCTGGAGTGAACGCTGCGATCTCTGGCCAGATCGCCAGATAATGGAGGAGATCAAAGCGTTTGTCCGCCAGAAAGGCTAAGATCTTAAGTTCCTGTTTTGAGATTTCTTTTGCTTTCCTGAAAATCCCTTCTGACTCTTGGCGATGGTAAGTTTTTGAGACCGCCAAGATCGCTTTCAAAGATCAGAAACATCTCCGTCCAGAAAGGGATTTTATTGGGGAGATTTAAAACTTTTATACCATTACAAGAAAAATATACTAATCCTTTGAATTCCTCTTTCTTCTGTCCTTCTTTCAGCGACTTCACGGTGAAGGTCGCGCGGAAGAGAGTGATGGAAAATCTTATCCTTGCCGATCTCAAATAATTGATGAAGACATTCATGAGACCGATAGAATTTGGTGGCAGTTGGCTGAACACAATTCCATAGTAATCCATCACTTCGAGAATTTCCCAAGGAAAAGGGAACTTCAAGCCGTAGTCAAAGTGATCGACTGGAATAACAAATTTGTTCTCCGCGCCAAAATTCAACCCTTCATTCTCCAGAGGCGGTCTGACAACGACTTGGTTTTGAATCATATGTTTCCCCAAAAAAGAGAGATATTCATCCTTAGAAAGTCTACTAGGTTTGTGATCGGCGCTCAAGAAAATTTCAACAACGGAAGGTCGAGCGGACACCATTACGAGAGATCGTTGAGACCGGTATTTTGGGCGCATTCAGAAAGCATGAAATAACAATTCTAAGCTAGCTATTTATAGAAGCAACGGATATTTTCGTAATGTGACTTTCTTCGATACCGACAAGCAAGTTGTACAGACCGCTGGACCTGTGCAAGTTAAGAGAGATAACAAGCAGTATAGTCAATCTCAATAAACTGAGACCGCAGAATTCCAAACAGCAACACAAAAATTAGCAAAGGAAAAAAGATCAGCATCACAACAAACATAGAGATCGCATAGCGTGAAAAAACAGATTGTCACAATATATTACAATGAATTCAAATCATCCATATTCAATGTTTTGAGACCGCAGAAAATTGATAAATAAAATCTATCTCCTAGTTGGGCGTTTCCTCCCAACACAAGCTGCAATATCTTGCATCTCATTAACGGCGGCCAGAATAGACGTCAGGTTATGATTAGCTAACATCGCAGCTCGATGGATCTTCGACATCTCCTTATCCACCTGCTCCATAAGAATCACAACAATTTCGGAAGTCGATCTCATTTCAGGAAGACCGCCAGAAGTTCCTGGTCGCATAGACATTTGAACAGGACCAGCTTTGATTGTCGCGAGCTCGGCAGATAAGGCAGCAACTTTTCCCCTGTAGTAATCAACATCCTTCTCAGCTTTTTGAAATGATTTATTAATCTCGGCGATCATCTTTGCCGTACCAGTCCGCAAGGAATGAGCAGCCGTCGCGCGGTCTGCTGCTGCTTGACTCAGCTCGACATCTTGGTCAGCTAGAAGCTTCTTCAAACCGGCAGATAGCGCGGCCTTCTCTCTCGCGATCTGACGAGCTTCTTCTTCTCCTCCCTTCTTTCCTTCCTTCTCTATCTCCTTTTCGGTGATCTTCTTCTTGTTCTTTTTCCTCTTACCCTTCTTTTTCTCCTCTGCACTCTCTATTTTCTTCTCCCCCTCTTTCTTTTTCTCCTCTTCAGCGATCAGTGGTGCTTCCTCAAATTTTTCTCTCTTTTCCTATTCTCCCTCTTTTTTCTCCTTCTCAGCCTCTGCCCTCAGCCTGACCTCTTCAGCAGCTTTCTGCTCAGCGATCTGAGCCTGCTGGTCGGCGATCTCTCGAAGCCGATCAGCCTCAACGGGATCAGCTACCTGTGAGGACAGAAGATCGTTAGATGAGTCATCTTCAAGATAAGCTATCAATTCAGAGTCTGCGACCCTTGAAGATGTTGAGATCGCAAGAGGAAAAGAGATACCGGCTCGGTCACTTACCTTTACAGGAGGATCCACAGCGGGGTGTCCCAGATCGCCTTCTCCAGGAATTGTGGTCGCCTTGACCAAAGCGGTCATGGCAGTCACTTCTTTGTCATCATTTGTTTTCTGTCTTTTGGTGACCTGCTCAGATGAATTCATTTCTTTTCTTTTTACCGCCTTTGCAGCCTCCTGCTGCTCCCCGATCTGCTGTCTTAGCTTCTCCGTTGAGGATTTCTTCTTCTGCATCTCTGCCTTGATGGCTTCAGTCGATGCGATCCCACCAGGATGGACAGCAACCTGGTTGAGAACCTCAGCGGACTTATCATAATCAAAAGTAATCGTGAAATCGTCGCGAAGATTCAGCTCAGGAGGCCCCGAAGAAGTAGTCGACACTTCAACAACTTGCTTCTTCCCTTCTAAGGGAGAGCCAGCGGTCTCCTTCAAAGCTTCTCCTTTCGGTAAAGCCTTGGAAGCTTTGACCGCCAAAGCCTTCTTCGAGCTTGCAGTCTCCAACTTTTCTTTTTCGAGGCAGCGGCCCTCGACGAGCTCTGGGTATCTGCCCGCCTATTCAGGACCGATACGATGTCCATTTTCAGAGTTCGCTGCGGTCTAGAAAGAGATGATCGCTAAAGGCACCAGCTCGCAATTTCTTCAAGAAGGTTCTGGATTCTGAAGCCTTGAAGCCATATTTATAGTTTTTCTCGCATTTATGACGGTCGCGGTCTCTGCGGTCAAAGCAAACATTTCTGAAGTTCCAGTGAAACTTGAAAATGTGCGGGGATCATGTTTGCCCGGAAGTCCACAACCTCCCCCTTTGGTCAGATTGGTCGGCTCCAAGCGATCTCCAATTTGTGCGACCGCCCAGATCGCCTGCCCTCTCTCAAGAATTTCTCCCAAAGCATAGGCGGTCAGGTCCCTGTGAGGTCGCCAGATCGCGCGGTCTAGGGTTTTCCTTCTTTTTTGTTATTAACACCCCTCATCTCTGCCCTGGTTCTCATGTACCCCGGGCAGCCCGTAATTTTTGGATCTGCCCATTTGGGCAGCCTCCGCGTCTATAAATAGAAGGGTAGGGGTACCTGAAAAGGGACTTTTGGCTTTAAGCCTCCAGCTTGCAACCTGTGCAAGCGTTCTCGATTTTTATCACCTTTTCTACCTCTCACCCTCACCTATTTTAGACCCCTCATGTAACCTCTTCTGAGATCAATCGAAGTAGTATTTTCTCTCAGAGATCTCTTGTCTGACATCCTCCGTTCTAAGTAACGTACACTTCGCAGCCTCCCCCCATCTCCTCTAAGTGTGAGTTTTGAAGGTACAATTTTTGTGTCAACAGAGGGAGAGAAACTACTAAACCTCCTACAGCCAGAAATTTTGCTTGGAAATTTTCCAAAAGGTCAAAAAGCTTGGTTAAGGGGTCTGAAAATCGATGAGAAAAGGAATGGAATTAGATACTTTTATGACAAAGCTATATGGTTCTATATGATTGAAACATCTTGGAAAAACCTTCAACCACCACACATTAAACAACTTGATCTACTTTGCATTCACCAAATCTGAAATATATGTATCCTTGAATTTATCAAAATTGAATTCTTTTTTTCATCCAAGTTATCTCCGGAAAAGGGTTTATAATGTATTATTGCTCCAATAAATATGAAGAAAGGACATTGCAAATATCATTGTTGTAGATACCGCCTGACATATCCGACATAAAGATTTTGAGGAGAAAACAACACGACCACGTTATTTTAAGCGAAACTGTTATTTTTGAAAATATCGCCCGGTATATCGATTTTACCCAATATATCGAGCGATATCTCGCAGTCTATATAACGGTGTGGGTATCAAAAATATTTTTTATATTTCTTTTAAGTGACTAAGTAATATTGTGTTCTTACTTCATTTGGTGCATCTTTCTGAGGCTAGCTTCGATGACCGAGCAGTAATATTTGTTTTATGCGCGTTGCTTCATTATAATCATATTATTACATATTTATTGTGTAATTTATAAACATACATTATGTATACAATTGTACATATTTACAACATGTATATATATAAATAAATTTATTTAAATATTAAAATCCGACATTGTAAAAAATCTCAGATATATCTCTCGCAATCCGATATTTCAAACTCAAACCAACAATGAACCCGACATCCAATATCTACAACCTTGGCAAATATTACAACATGAAAAAATTTATTGTTATAACATATATATGAGTAAGATTATGGCATACCGAAGTACCCAATTAATGGTTAGTTTCCCACGTCCTTCAATAGAAAAATGATGGGGATTGGCGACGCAGACCTCGGTGGAACACTAGTTTTGAGCATGTTCAGGGCCGAATCGCCGCCTGCCATATTTGGTGTCTTCGGATCGGCGATACAACTTCGCGGATGCGTCCGGATCGAAGTTTCGATATTTTCATGTATTTGTTTTATTTTTTTGTGTTTTATTTAGTGAGATCGGACAACCATCATGTACGGCCAATCATAGTCATCTAAGATGGTTGTCCTAAGTCATGTTTGATTATAAATAAGAGGATAGGGTCAGCCGTCAGGGCTATTGAAGATTTTGGAGATGTTCATTCCCGGAATCCGGCGATCCCCTCACAATGACGACTCTGTGAGACCCTAGGTGACGACTCTGTAAGGCACTAGGTGACGACTCTTAGGCGTTTTCCTGCATTCCAAAGATATCTCCCATCCATAACCCCTCATCTCCCCCCCCCCCCCCCCCCTCCCAGGCCCTAGCCGACCCTTCCAATTCCTCCATACAGCAACCATAAAAAAACAGCACACCTGAATCCCTCATTGTATCCCTCATGCAAATTCCTCCACGGAACCCTTCCCAGCAGCCCGCCTAAATCCCCATCAAAGCATGCGAGAACCTCCCAAACCATGCCAATCTAACATAATTCACGGCCAAGTCTTTGATCATTACTCCAATTTACTCCAAATTAATAGAAGGCAATTTAACTTCAACTCTAACAAATGGAAGATGAGGCAAGCAGCAAATATGGATTTGAAATGGTAAAACACATTGGCTTGGCATTGGAGGGAGAGAAACTATTAAACCTCCTACAGCCAGAAATTTTGCTAGGAAATTTTCCAAAAGGTCAAAAAGCTTGGTTAAGGGGTCTGAAAATCGATGAGAAAAGGAATGGAATTAGATACTTTTATGACAACGCTATATGTTTCTATATGGTTGAAACATCTTGGAAAATCCTTCATCCATCACACATTAAACAACTTGATCTACTTTGCATTCACCAAACCTGCATTATATGTATCCTTGAATTAATCATAATTGATTTCTTTTTTTCATCCCTTCTAAGTTATCTTCTGAAAAGGGTTTATAATGTATTATTGCTCCAATAAATATGAAGAAAGAACATTGGAAATATCATTGTTGTAGATACCGCCTGAAATATCCGACATAAAGGTTTTGAGGAGAAAACGACACGACATCGTTATTTTAAGCAAAATTGTCATTTTTTAAAATATCGCCCGGTATATCGGTTTTACCCGATATATCGAGCGATGTCTCGCAGTCTATATAACGGCGTGGGTATCACAAATATTTTTTATATTTCTTTTAAGTGACTAAAAAGTAATATCTTGTTATTGCTTCATTTAGTGCATCTTTCTAAGCCTAGCTTCGATGACAGAGCAGTAATATTTGTTTTATGCTCGTTACTTCATTATAATCATACTATTACATATTTATTGTGTAATTTATAAACATACATTATGTATACAATTGTACATATTTACAACATGTATATATATAAATAAATTTATTTAAATATTAAAATCTGATATTGTAAAAAATCTATGATATATCTCTCGCAATTCTCGCAATCCGACATCCAACATTTCAAACTCAAACCGACAATGAACTCGACATCCAATATCTACAACCTTGGCAAATATTACAACATGAAAAAATTAATTGTCATAACATATATATGAGTAAGATTCATATGAAACTTATGGCATACCGAAGTACCCAACTAATGGTTACATAGTTTCCCACGTCCTTAATTAGAAAAATGATGGGGATTGGCGACGCAGACCTGCGGTGGAGCACTAGTTTTGAGCCTGTTCAGGGCTGATTCGCCATCTGCCATATTTGGTGTCTTCGGATCGGTGATACAACTCTGCGGATGCGTCCGGATCGAAGTTTCGATATTTTCATGTATTTGTTTGATTTTTGTGTTTTATTTAGTGAGATCGGACAACCATTGTGTACGGCCAATCATAATCATCTAAGATGGTTGCCCTAAGTCATGTTTGATTATAAATAAGAGGATAGGGTCAGCCGTCAGGGCTATTGCAGATTTTGGAGATGTTCACTCCCGGAATCCGGCGATCCTCTCACAGTGACGACTCTGTGAGGCCCTAGGTGACGACTCTGTAAGGCCCTAGGTGACGACTCCATAAGGCCTAGGTGACGACTCTGTGAGGCCCTAGGTGACGACTCTTAGGCGTTTTCCTGCATCCCAAAGATATCTCCCATCCATAACCCTCATCTTCCCCCCTCCCAAGCCCTAGCCGACCCTTCCAATTCCTCCATACAGCAACCACAAAAAAAGCAGCACACCTGAATCCCTCATTGTATCCCTCATACAAATTCCTCCACGGAACCCTTCTCAACCGCCAGCCTAAATCCCCATCAAAGCATGCGAGAACCTCCCAAACCATGGCAATCTAACATAATTCACGGCCAGTCTTTGTTCATTACTCCAATTTACTCCAAATTAATAGAAGGCAATTTAACTTCAACTCTAATAAATGGAAGATGAGGCAAGCAGCAAATATGGATTTGAAATGGTAAAACACGTTGGCTTGGCATTAGAGGGAGAGAAACTAATAAACCTCCTACAGCCAGAAATTTTGCTTGGAAATTTCCAAAAGGTCAAAAAGCTTGGTTAAGGGGTCTAAAAATCCATGAGAAAAGGAATGGAAATAGATACTTTTATGACAAAGCTATATGGTTCTATGGTTGAAAAATCTTCGAAAATCCTTCATCCACCACACATTAAGCAACTTAATCTACTTTGCATTCACCAAATCTGAATTATATATATCCTTTAATTAATCAAAATTGAATTCTTTTTTTCATCCATTGAAGTTATCTTCTGAAAAGGGTTTATAATGTATTATTGCTCCAATAAATATGAAAGAACATTGCAAATATCATTGTTGTAGATACCGCATGACATATCCGACATAAAGGTTTTGAGGAGAAAACACACGACATCGTTATTTTAAGCAAAATTGTCATTTTTGAAAATATTGTCCAGTATATCGGTTTTATCCGATATATCGAGCAATGTCTCGCAGTCTATATAACGGCGTGGGTATCAAAAATATTTTTATATTTCTTTTAAGAGACTAAGAAGTAATATTTTGTTCTTGCTTCATTTAGTGCATCTTTCTGAGCCTAGTTTTGATGACCGAGCAGTAATATTTGTTTTATGCTCGTTATTTCATTATAATCATACTATTACATATTTATTGTGTAATTTATAAACATACATTATGTATACAATTGTACATATTTACAACATGTATATATAAATAAATTTATTTAAATATTAAAATTTGACATTGTAAAAAATCCCTGATATATCTCTCGCAATCCGACATCCGGCATTTCAAACTCAAACCGACAATGAACCCGACATCCAATATCTACAACCTTGGCAAATATTACAACATTAAAAAATTTATTGCCATAACAAATATATGAGTAAGATTCATATGAAACTTATGGCATACCGAAGTACCCAACTAATGGTTATATAGTTTCCCACGTCCTTCATTAGAAACATGATGGGGATTGGCGACGCAAACCTGCGGTGGAGCACTAGTTTTGAGCCCGTTCAGGGCCGATTCGCCATCTGTCATATTTGGTGTCTTTGGATCGGCGATACAACTCCGCGGATGCGTCCGGATCGAAGTTTCGGTATTTTCATGTATTTGTTTTATTTTTTTGTGTTTTATTTAGTGAGATCAGACAACCATCGTGTACGGTCAATCATAGTCATCTAAGATGGTTGCCCTAAGTCATGTTTTATTATAAATAAGAGGATAAGGTCAGCCGTCAGGGCTATTGCAGATTTTGGAGATGTTCATTCCCGGAATCCGGTGATCCCCTCACAGTGACAACTCTGTGAGGCCCTAGGTGGCGACTTCGTAAGGCCCTAGGTGATGACTCTGTAAGGCCCTAGGTGACGACTCTGTGAGGCCCTAGGTGACGACTCTGTGAGGCCCTAGGTGACGACTCTGTGAGGCCCTAGGTGACGACTCTTAGGCGTTTTCCTACATCCCAAAGATATCTCCCATCCATAACCCTCATCCTCCCCCTACCAAGCCCAAGCCGACCCTTCCAACTCCTCCATACAGCAACCATAAAAAAACAGCACACCTGAATCCCTCATGCAAATTCCTCCACAGAATCCCTCATTGCTCTGAGGGATCCCACTGGAGTAAAAACTGTCGATGTGGGAGTAGGAGAATCAACAATGCTTGACATAGTGACTCAAGAATAGAAATTTGAAGATCAACAAACAGAAAAAATAGAGATTTCCTGGAACTAAGATGAAATCCCTAAGCCATCCAAGAACCATAATCGATGGATCACAAAAGAAAATCTCGCGAATCTTGAAACGGAGCGGTCGGAGAGCATTGGGTGGACTGCCCCCCCCCCCCCCCCTGTGCCACAAGGAGGCCGCCCAATCAACGTCGGTGGATTTCTAGAGAGACCGTAAAGAGACAGACTGACGAAGTAACGCCGAATCGCCCTCCAGCAAAGAGGGCGTGCACCCGTGGAGGAAGTGCATAGTCATGCGGTCCCAGTTGTTGTTGACGTCCTCAAGGGTACAAAGCCAAGCCACCCCGAAAATAACATCCACCCCGCCCAAGGAGAAGGCGTAGAAGTCTGCCTGAAATGGGTTGTTGCCAATGGTGAGAGTGAGGGACACACAAAGGCCACCCGTCGCCCGCCGCCTCACATCCCCTAAGTAGACCGAGAAGCACTCGGCGGCCTGATCCACCAGGTGCGGAGAAATGAAATTGTGGCTCGCCCCGCTATCCATCATCACCACCACAAATGTCCCGTGAAGTGTCCCCCAAAGCTTCATCGTCTGTGGGCCCGAGAATCCACCCACGGTAAATAGCGGAAGGTCCAAACGGTGAAAAGTGGCCGCTGGGGGGTCCTCGGTCACCGTATCCAACACGAGGGCCTCGAAATCCGCGAGGATCACCTCGGGTTCCTCCTCGCCAAATGAGGATCCGGAGGTCTTTCAGTGAGCACTCGTGCGTAGGAGAGTAGAGTTGTTTGCAGCGGAGACGCAACCCCTTGGTGCGCAGATCATGGTATTCCCGATTGGAGAGTCAGGGTGGGCCATAGGCCTAGGAGGGAGGGGTGGTGGTGCGGCCCACCCGGGGTCCGAAGGTATCTCTGGCTGAGATGGACAGTAGGCCGTTGCTGGCCGGATGACCGGGCGCGCCGGAGGGACAGGGAGCAGTTTGCCCGTGTCCAGAGGCCGGATCTGAAATTCTCTTCCACCAAGCGAGTGAGATCCAAGGCTTCTGCAATCGACAGTTGGTGGTGGGTGCGGATCCGGGCACGGATGTGGGGGAGGAGCCCATGCATGACGAAGCTGAGGTAGTGGTCTGGCGGAAATCCTGGCACATGCGTCGCCAGGGCGATAAACTCATCGATGTACTTGTCAAGGAAACCAGTATGGCGGACGTCGCAGAGTCGCTCCACCGCGGAGCCTGAGTAGCGGGTGTCATAACGGCAAATCAGCTCCTGCTGAAGGTCTAACCAAGAAATGGTCGGTTTGGCGTAGCCAACGCACCCAGTGGAGAGCGGAGCCCTCCATGCCGATCAATGTCGTGCTGACCTTCTAAACCTCGGGAATCTGCTGAATATCGAAGAATTGTTCGTCCCGGGCAATCCATCCCATAGGATCGGTGTAGTTGAATGAGGGAACATCAAAGGAGCAAGCGAGGTCCCTGTAGGATCGCCCCGGGGGGGGGGGGGGGGGGGGGGGGGGGTTGTGGCTTGATACGGATTTGGGGGAGCGCCAAGGAGGGACGACAAATCCGTGTGAACGTTGCGGACGTGGTGGGGCGACCGTCCAAGAGGGAGTCGGTCATGGCGTCCATGCGGAGTATGAGGGCCTGCAGCGAGGCGATGGAGCCTCCATGGTCGTCCAGACGATGAAGGATGTCGGGATCTGTGGGTGGGGGCGGCGGTGTTGCGTCAGTGTTGGCTATCGATCGCAGCCGAGGGAGCATGCACGCGAGCGGTGGAGGGAGGGGATCTAAAGTCGGCTGGAAGTGTCAGGCGGAAAGGTCGAGGCCGATGGAGCGGCATTTAGGGCAGGAGGAAATGGGAGGGGGTGCGGATCGTGGATGATCGCCGATGTCCAGCGCGGCGAACCGCGTCCGGTTCGAATCGTGGAGGAGCCGCGTCGATTGCGAGTGTGGTTGTGGACCGCACCGTGCGACGGGATGCGGAAAAGAGGAAGCGAGGCGCTAAGGAAGCCGGGGCTGCGGAAAAGAGGAAGCGAGGCGCTAAGGAAGCCGGGGCTGCAAGGCCAGCGACGTGACGGAGGAGCTGAAGGATGCGTTGACGGGGGATCGCTTAGGCACTGGTACTTCAAGCGGCGGAGACCGCGGCCAAAAGGCGACAGGTCAAACCAAATGTAAGGGTTTCGAAAAGGAGAGAGAATAGAGGAGAGGAGAGGGAGGGAAAACCAGAAGATTCCAAATTCATTCAAGCCTGTCCAAAATATCAAAGTCCCCGGCATAAAAAATCGTCGGTCACAACATAACATAATGGTAACGGAAATTAAGACAGCAATAATATAATGGATAAAATAACGCTCCTCGACCATGTCGGCTACTCTGGCAAGTTACACGCGCTGCGCTCGCGGCGTTGATACACCCACCACACTGGTGGTCTACCTTCGCCTTCGTCCGCTCCATCGGGATCCGTAACTGCCAAAATTAACCTCTCTCCCCCGAACTGCCACCCCATATAAACCCCAACAAGCATTATGCAGTCGTCGCCGCCTCAGGACAGCGCACCTACATCTCCTAATATTGGATCTACCATGTCCACGGCTGCTCCCTTTACATTGTGAGTATTATTTTATTGTATGGAACTTTAATTCTCAATCTTAATATATGGTATTGTGATTTCATCCTAGCTTGGATCCATAGTATCGTTGTAGTTTGTTCTGGATTATTCTGTGATTTGCAGGAACTATTCGCTGCATGCTCTTGCTTTGGCCCTCCACGTAGAGGAAAATCAAATCTTGGTGAAGCTTAAATTATCTCTTGCAATTTAAATATTTATTATTATGATTCGATCCCTCCGTCAGATTTGCATGTGTGTCGCATTTAAGTCGCACATCCACATCTCTCACCCTTCATTAGACGATGTGTAGGTTCATTGTAGTCGTTACTCGTTGCATGAATTTTCACATTGCATGTATGGTTAGAGCATCATTTGTCCGCCACATATAGATTCTTCATGCGTCAAAATATAACAAATAAATATTAATTGATAGTAAAACATCAAATTCCTTGAAAACATATGAATGTTAGTTTTGGAATATATTCCAAGAAACTGGCATATAATCTGGTATGGCATTCCTCGTATCAAAGGTAAAGCATTATATTCTTGAGGCAGTGTCAATCAACGGTTCTGAGTGAAGTGGAGAGGCGCGTCTGGGATTTAATGTGATCATAAAGTACCATTATAACTTAAAGGCAAGTTTTACCGTACTGCAATTAGATCGGCGATGTTATACGGCTCTGAGTGTTGGGCAGTGAATTTGTACATTAGCAAAAAATTGGTAGTTGCGGAGATGAGAATGCTTAGGTGGGTGTGTGGGCACACGAGACTGGATAAAATTAGGAATGAATGTATCAGAGATAAGACGGCAGTGGCACGAATTGTAGAGAAAATGCGAGAAGCTTGATTAAGATAGTTCAGACACGTACAAAGGAGACCATTAGAGGCACCTGCTAGGCGTTGTGAGAGTTTAGCCACTAGCATGTTAAATGGGGGAGGGGTAAAGACTTGGAATGGAAATATTAAGGAAAGACATGATGTACTTAGGCATTAGTGAGATTATGACAAAAGATAGGGCGCAATGGCGACAAAGGATCCATATAGCTAACCCATTATGGTGGGATAAAGGCTTGAGTGTTGTTGTTGTAATGTCAATAACCAAGTCTCTTTCGCTGCCTGCTCAGCTGAAAACCTTTTGTTGTAATGGTTGTATGTTGAAGAGAGCATCATTGCAATCAAAAAAAGTGAAGGAGAAAATTAGATGATCTTCAGCTCTATGTTCACAGAAAAACGATTAGATAATAGTTGTAAACATTTATATCATCATGTTGACCAAAAGTAGTCTAGAAGCTCTTCTAAGATAAGCTTCGAACACCACATACACCTAAGTTGGTTTCCATCCTAAAGCGGTCTCAAAAGACAACTGGAGAACCAATTATATCACAAAAAGAATAAGTAGTGAAAAGCCTACGAATCCGAGTAACAATATCGCATCTGTTAATTGCATCTGAACAATAGCATGAAAGGAAGTAACCAACCTAGCAAACCAATTCATATCATGAGGAGATGATTATTTATCCTTTAGGATGATTCTCCAATTCCGCCCAAACGAAGGCAATTCGTGTTCGGGAATCAAGCACTAACCCTATGCCTAATCCGCCCTAAAACTGCTATGTAAAATTCCTCGACAAAATGAAACGAGGATTGTTACCACGCCGCATAGGATCTCCCTCGAGAGTCGTTCCGGTGCCCTGCAACCACCAATCCGTTCCGGTGCTGGAGCTCAGGCATGAGGCTGAAGCAGATCAAACCACAAGATGTAAGGGGAAAACAAGAGATGACAGGAGTAAGTTAGGGGGAGAATTAAGAATTTCGACTCGCTGAAGGTGGTCGTCGAAGGAGTAAAGGTAAGTGATGGTCTGAGGAAGTCGCAGCCGCGACTACGTAGTTATATGTATAGGGAATATACCTACTGATAATGCCTATGCGAGAGTTGCGAACTGCCGTTAAAATTTTCGTACGAAAATCTAGGCCGTCGGCCGGCGTCGGACCCCAAATCCGGTGTATCCTTCGGGCAGGGTAGAGGGTACTTAGATGAAATGAGATTATAGCTCTATTTGGGGAAGTTTTTTCTTTTCAAAGAATTCTTTTCGGACAGCAAAACCTATTTTTTAGTTATTTGAATCAACAATTTTTCGAAAAAAAAATTTCAAATAAGCTGTTTTACAGGTCATTTGAGAAGTCAGTCCAACATAGCTTTCTAAAAATCGTGTTTTCTATTTTTAGTTTTTTCTCTTTTATTAACTTCATCTCGCAACATACCACTCCAGCATTTTCGTCCGAACGAGCATTTTCGACCGGGCACTCATCTTTCGCCCGAGCGGCCATTTTTCGCTCGGGTACTCGTTATTTTGGCACAGACGGGCATTTTTTCGCCCGGGCGGCAGCTTTTCGCCCTAGCGCGCATTTTCCGCCAGGGCGCCCGATTTTCGCTCGGGCGGCCATTTTTCGCTCGGGCACGCGTTTTTTCGCCCGACCGGTCGTTTTTTCTCCCAGACGCGCGTTGTTCGCCCGGCAGCAGTTTTTCGGGCGGCGCGCGTTTTTTGCCCAGGCGGCCATTTTTCGCCCAGACGGCCGTTTTTTTCGCTCAGGCACACTATTTTTGCCCTGGCCACCGTTTTTTGCCCGGGAGACCGTTTTTCGCTCAGGCGGCCGTATGTCGCCCGAGCGGTCGTATATCGCCCAAGCACACGTATTTTACCCGGGTGGCTATTTTTCACCCGGGCGACCGTTTTTTGGCCCTGGCGGCCGTTTTTTCGCCCGGGCTGATGATTTTCACTCGGGCTGACATTTTTCGTCCTGACCGATGTTTTTCGCATTTTCGCCCGAGCGGTCGTATTTCATCCGGGCACATGTTTTTCGCTGGGGCGCGCATTTTTCGTCGGGGCGCGCGTTTTTCACCCGGGCGCGCGTTTTTCGCTCGGGCGGCGATAAACTGAGGCGGTTTTTCGCCCGGTCGGCCGTTTTTTCGCTCGGGCAGTCATTTTTCACATCAAAGTTTTTCTGAAAGCTCTATTCTAAAAGCTCAATTCGATCAGCAGTTTTTCCATCCGTTAGAGCTGTCCCAAACAGAGCCTATGAGACTGATTCACATAGGTGCGGCTGTGGCTGCTTAAGAGTTATGAGTTCGCTCCCATAATTTTAAATTTTTCTCTTTCATTCACACGATTTTTTTCACAGCAAAATTTTTTGGCCACCATCTTTTACGTGTATTGCACATATATGTGTGATTTCAATCCAATGAATTTTAATATGCAGTTGAACACAGAATTACTAATTTTAATTTGTGGGTGACAAAATTCTAGCATTCAGCTGAACAACAGAATTAGAATTTACGTCAAACAAACGAATAATATTTTTACAATCATTTTAAGTTGTTCATATTTTGACCATATCTGAAAAAATCTGATGGGTTTATTTTGAACCAATTGGATTTTTCTTATCCGATAAAAAGATTGATCGGATTTTTTCAAATATTACCAAAATGTAGATAAATCGGTACTTAAAATGATTATAAAAATATCATACTGCATGTATTTTTTTTTTTTTGCCAAAATCTATGACTTGGAGCAAAAAATGTGATTTAGAGCAAAATAATATATGTAACGCGCGTAAAGTATGGTGCATTGCCCGCACACACAAAATTCCGCTTCGCAAATTTTTTGTATACGTACAGCCAGTCCTTAAATTTGGGGATAAGTTCATTGTGTTAACAACACGAGTTCATGCATTAAAAAAAATATCGCGAGCTTTTGGACGAACATTGAATGGTATATATCCATGTGAGCATTTGTGTAGCCCATCTTCTTCCTTATTTCGGCATCGGTTGGGCTTCCGCAAATCCTTTTTCCAATACTAAACTTGTGTTCGTTTCTTCGGCAGCAATAGGGCGTTTCTTCTTCTCTGTCGAAATATAGAGCAAAAAAAGGATGAACTCTTCTAAGGTATCAATTACAGTTGCATTTCTAATTTTCCCATGAATGTAGAGTATACAATGTGTTATAGGATAGTGTGATTCAGAGAAGCTGGGTTTTTTTTAGCTGGGTTTTTTTTCTCCAAGACGAACCACATGTGTGCGTCCATGCGAGCATTTCTGGATCTCAATGAAAAATGACCGCACGTGAGCCAGTTTGCTCATCGGGCAAGTAGATTTAAGCGTCTGGGCAAGCATAAGCACATGTTTGGGTGAGAAAAACATTGTGCATGCTCGATGGACCAAAAATGCCCACCTGGCAAAGCACTACTCGCCCGAGCATGCAAATTTCATACTCAGACTGTACTTAGACATTTTTTGACATATTGAGAAGTGCACTAAGACGAGTAGACAAAATATTTTAAGTACAAGTTGTTAGTGTCAAATTTTTGTGATCATGCAATGTCAGTGATGTCAAAATTGGAGACGATTGCAAGAAAATAATAGAGGGCATTTCACATATGTTTAATCTGTCACGACTTTCATAAAATGATCATCTTTTGTGTTCGCTTGGGATTTACTTAAATGTCAATTCATGTCCTCACTTTATCTAGAAGGCAAAGAAGTCACATTTGCAACAAATGAATGTTAGAAATTTTCTATTTGGTGGACTTGATTCATCGAGACATCTCGATAGAGTCGTACGTGAAAATTAGAATTTATTTGGACTCCCGTGAGCGTGCGTTAATTTAGTCGCATGAATGGTCGAAGCCTGTGATAGGTGGGCCGAACTGTCTCGTAATTTTATTATGCGCGAATCGGTTTATCCCTTGGCAAAATTTCGGTCTAATCAAGCCGTTTTAATTGTTAGTCTAATTTAATTTATATGGCTAATTAAAACGTATTTAGTGGTGAAGAGGGCAATTTTGTCCGTGAAGTCTTCAACCCTAAATTGGCTCTCTCCTATTAAAGAGTGAAATGGGCTTGATTTTTTTTATCAATTTGATTTGGCCGTAACTGAACAAGGATGACAGGATTCACGCCTCTTCATTCTGCTCCACGATTGAAACTGCCGCCTTCATCTCAGCATCGTTATTTCCCTTCTCCTACAGTTTTGCGAAGCCACCGGCGGTGCGATCATCTTCTCATTCGGTCTGTGTGAGACTGACATCCGGCAACCTTCATCTCCCTAATTGAAGCCGACGAAGAACCCTTCATCCCCGATCTGAAATGAGAGAGTAGAAATGAAAACTGGAGAAGTTTGTCCATAAAAGTCACAGTTGATTTCATGAGGAATACTTCGAAGCTAATTGAGATTTTTCGTCATCAAGAATATGAGCATGAATCAAAGAACGGTATAGACCTTTTTTCCGCACTTCAAAATATTTACCGTTCTCTTAAGTTCTGTTTTATTATATAACCCTAACCCAAGCAATTAGAAAATATGAGCACTTCAAAATATTTCCGCAATTAGAAAATATAATTTTGTATTTTTACTCCAATAGAAATTAGTAGGTTTTGAATAAGACGATCCTGCATTTCAATTATCGCTGCATTCAGTAATTTGTGTTGTCATAAATTTTTCAATAATACTAATTAGCGTAGCGACACCTATATTTTTCTAAGAATGAAGTCATAACAACAATGGGTTTTCCTAACCAAGGTCATGATCTTATGCTTCAGCCTAAACCAGCCACCAAAGGTTGCTTTAAAGAATAGGATGACAATGATGGGTACAGACAAAAATTAGATGACAGTGTATGACATTAATACTCTCCTTTTACATCTATTTTCTGGATTCTTCATCTCATGCCTGGGGAATCTAAAACACAAGCAGTTGGTATATCTTAGTGATCATCAAGAATTCAAAAATTACAATTGTTCAAAGGCAATTCATAATTTATTGATGGTTAGTTTTCAACATCTTTTACAAAGAACCCAAGGGAGTCTTGCACTCCCCTAATTAGCGGAGGAGACAAACCCTATGTAAGCATATCAAAATATGAATGGACAAAACACGTCCTAAGATGGGGGAGAAGGATTGTTACCCTTGAGGATCTCTTTGGCGTCATGAATCCAAGATTTGAGTCGGATGGAAATGACCGCATCAAGTTCCTCTATGTGGATCTGAACTCGACTCACAATTTGGAGCTCCGAAGCTCCTCCAATGACAGATCTAGCTCTTCATTTTCCTCCTTGTCTTTCTTCTTTATCAAGCTTGGAGAGAGAGAAATCAAGATAAGATTTGAAACAAGTCCCAAACAAAAGGCCCAAAGTCTCAAACAAAAGACCCATAGTCCAAGTGGATTTGGCAGCCACGATCCCGTAAATATGAAACAGAATGGGTTCCATCAGCTACCGCACGACAGTAGCAGTATCACTCACGGTATCGCTTCAGCAGTGCATTCGCCGCTTCCAATGTTGACGTGAGCCTTCTCGCCGACAAGCTAACTCATTTCATCGACAAACTACCGCCAACGGTACCCCTACCGCGGGCGTTAGAAAACTGCAATAGTTTTTCTATTCGACATTGTAACACCCTGCCAGTACGAATAGTATAACAGTAGGTCCGGCCGGGACCCACGCCATACAAACCACACTAGCTAGGAGTTAAAATGTGATAAACAGAAAGAACTACAACAGAGTATACTAAACACTAGCGGAAACATAATGATTTAACATTTCATTTAGAACTGTCCACTATCATAGGAATGAAACCATAAAATAGAGTTACGGCCTTAAGGCCTTACATTCACCAATGTACAAAACTCAGAACATACTTCGGCACGCAGGCCGGCAATACATGAGAAAGCAGAAAAGGGAGGCTGGCCTTCAAGGGCCAACTCAGCAAAAGGGCTACCGCCCGCTATTTCCCACTAGGCTCACCTGCACCTGCATAAGAACATTCCACCAAGCGGTGGCAAACAAAGTAACGGTCAGCACCGCTGACCAAATTATAACGACCTCACCCCTTTCCCGGGGTGGCGGAGCTTCTACCCTGCAAGCAAGTCATACTAGCACAAGTACTAATATAAAGAAAGTGCAACTACACAAGGTGAGGTTTCAAGCACAATCAATCTTCTAGGTTGAGCATCAAAAAGGAGGGAACCTAGGTATGCACATGATGTTGGTTGGGTTCACCCGAAGGTTCCCCACAACCGCCTAAACAACCGCATGAGGCTAACAACATCAATTCCATAAAACACTCCACCGTAAGGGCCATCGCCTTAGGTGGGAAAAAGAGCTTTTGGTCGGTCTAGGCAAGACGCCTTTCGCAACCTCTCCCAAGGTCGTTCGGGTTTACAAGAGACAAATCCCTCTACCGCCGCGCCTGGAAACGGGTTCAGTTCAGCCAATTCCCGTGCTCTTGTCATCGATTGAACACACGATGCGGGTATGACATCACCTCGGCCCGTAAGGGTTTAGCACTTGTTAGTGCTACACAAAACATAAGTTACAACACCCAAGCCTACAAGAGGACTTAGGCTTTACATGTAACCAAAAAGGAGGTACAAGACCACTCCTCAACAATTCTAGCGGTGAAGGTTTGCATTCAACCATTCGCAAAGCATGGGGCTTTCGTTAGGATCTTCACAAGACGCTTACGCTTAAATCTCGCAATACTATCGCATATATCACGGAGTCATTCTCCTGCACGCATTCTAGGCTTAACCTAAATGCAACGCCGCAAATCAAGCATCACCGATTTGGGCTCACGACCACGAATAGGCTTCACACACAATGCCTAAATCCGCACGACTATCGGATTTTCTACATGCAATATGCCGGGGACGGACACAATCGACCCGGAGTTCCGAAGAACTTGAGGAAGATCCTACACTTCACCCATTTGGTGAAAGGGATTCCTCATGCAAGCATAGAGAAATGAAAGAGAGGACAAATGACAAGTCCAAATATCGGGAGGAAGAATCGTTACCCTAGGAGCGTTCTTCTTAGCCATGGATCTGAGATTTTACACGGAGGGATAGGACCGCACCGGGCTACACTCTCCAGATCTGGAAACGGCTCGCGAAACGGAGCTCCGGAGCTCCGTCAATGGCGGGATCTCTCCTTCTTCTTCCTTGCCTCCTTCTTCTTTCTCTAACCTTGGAGAGAGAAAGGCCTTGGATTAATGAGGGATTAACCCCTCTCCAAAGACCTAAGACCCTCCAGCAACTAATCCTAGCCGTCGGATCGGATTCCAATAGATTTGATCGGCCCGATCTTCTTCTCCGCTCAAATTCGCGGAGCAGAATAAACAGGGCGCACGAGCATCGGCGCACGGTCAGTGGTCGTGCGCAAGCACTTCCCCTGATCGTGCGCACTTACCGCAACAGAACTTTGAATCCTTGCGAATTAACGCACGATCGCTGACGCACGATCACTGGTCGTGCGCGAAGAGGGACAGTGGTCATGCGCGAAGAGATGCTATGAAATTTCCAGCCTATTCCGAGCGCAGCACCACCTCTCCGCCTAATTCGCTGAACTATGAATTTTGGGGTGTTACAACTCCACCCCCCTTAAAAGAATTTCTTCCCGAAATTTCAAAAACAGTAATAGCAGGAATTACAGTTATAAATTACCTGAGAGAAATAGCTCGGGGTACTCCGCAAGCATCGTTTGCTCTCTCTCCCAAGAGAGTTCCTCTCGGCCGCAATTGTCCCACCGGACTTTCACCATCCGAATGGACTTGTTCCGCAACTGCTTTACTTCGGTATCTTCGATGCGTAAAGGCTTGACTTTCGTCGACAACCCACTATCAACCGGCACTTTGCCGACCGCAACGATATGAGTAGGCTCTTGCACTGCCTTCCTCAAAACTAAAATGTGAAACACGTCATGTAGACCGCTCAACTCTGCAGATAGTGCGAGCCGATAAGCCGCATCACCAACACGCTCCACAATCTCAAACGGTCCCAAGTACCTTGGACTGAGCTTCTTGAAGCGTCGAATCCTTGATACCCCTTTGAACGGTTTGATCTTCAAGTAAACCCGGTCGCCAACGGCGAACTCTAGGTTCCTATGCTTGGCGTTGAAATATTTTGCCTGCCTATCCTGGGCAATCAATAGCCTTTCACGTATAGATCGGATCGTCGAAGTTGCTTCCTTAACGTCCTTTCGCTTTAATAGCTTAGTATCGCCCGTTTCCGCCCAAGACAACGGCGTACGACACTTCTTACCATAGAGGGCCTCGAAGGGAGCCATCTGTATACTGGCTTGGTAGCTATTATTGTAGGTGAACTCGATCATATAGAGATGATCTTCCCACTTCTTTCCAAAATCTAGAGCGCACATTCGGAGCATATCCTCCATAGTCCTGTTGGTCCTCTCGGTCTGTCCATCCATTTGCGGGTGGAAGGCCGTGCTGAACTTCAATTTAGTGCCCAACAGTTCATGGATAAGCCTCCAATCTTTCGATGTGAAATGCCCGTCACAATCGCTGACGATGCTACGAGGGACACCGTGCAGCCGCACAATACTATCAACATAGAGCTTCGCTAGATTTTCTACAGAATCATCCTTCCAGTTCGGAATAAAATGCGATACCTTCGTCAATCGGTCCACGATCACCCAGATGGCGTCGTTTCCCTGTTGTGATCTCGGCAATCCTTGCACGAAATCCATCGAGATATCATCAAACTTCCACTCCGGAATCGGCAAGGACTTCAAAAATCCACCGGGACGTTGACATTCCGCCTTCACCAACGCGCAAGTATTACACTTGGCCACGTAGAGGGCAATGTTTTTCTTCATACCCGGCCACCAGAAAAGTTTCTTCATGTCCATGTACATTTTTGTGCTCCCCGGGTGGATAGAGTACTTGGTATGATGAGCCTCGTACATCAACTCCGCCCGTAGAGTGCCAATGTTTGGGACGCACAATCTTCCCTCTTTTCACATAAGACCATCTTCGAAGGAGAAATCAGCGTTTAACCCATAAACGGTTTCCGCTTTATAGCGTTTCATGCTCTCATCCAGCTCCAATGCCTGTCGAACTCGGTCGGCAAGGTTGTATTGAACCTCCATCCATTTCAAGCATGCTGAAGTAGACGCTCTTCTATCAACGCAAATGATCTCCATTTCTTCCAGCTCGCGGATTAGACGCTCATCGTGCATTAAAATCCAATTTGCTTGAGCGGGAGCCCGACGACTCAACGCGTCCGCAACTACATTTCCCTTTCCAGGAGTATATTTGATGTCGAAGGTGTAGTCCCCAAGGAACTCTATCCACCTCCTCTGACGCATATTCAAATCCCTTTGATCCAGCAGGTACTTGAGGCTCTTGTGGTCGGTAAAGATGTCGATCTTCACGCCATACAAATAATGCCTCCAAAGCTTAAGAGCAAATACCACGGCCGCTAGCTCCAAATCATGGACCGGGTAATTCCTCTCATGAACCTTCAGTTGCCGGGAGCCGTAGGCAATTACCTTTCCGAGTTGCACTAGGACACAACCCAAGCCACTCCCCGAGGCGTCGCTATAAATTTCGTAGCCTTTCGTACCACATGGCGAGCATAGAATGGGCGTCGTGGTCAGACGGCTCTTCAGCTCTTCAAAAGCTCGTGCGCACTCGGGCGACCAAACGAACTTATGATCTTTCCTAGTCAGTTTAGTGAGAGGGAGTGCAATCCTCGAGAAATTTTCCACAAAGGGCCTATAATAATCGGCAAGTCCTAAGAAACTTCGGACTTCCGCTACGTTTTTCAACAAAGGCCACGCTCGGATCGCTTCTATCTTCGACGGATCAACTGCAATTCCTTCTCCACTAACAACATGGCCAAGGAATACTACTGACGGTAGCCAAAACTCGCACTTGGAGAACTTGGCATATAGCTGACTCCTCCTCAAGGTGCTCAGAACTGCGTGCAGATGCCCTACATGCTCCTCTTTCGACTGAGAGTATACCAAAATGTTGTCGATGAAGACGATCACAAATTGATCCAAATACTCTCGGAACGTCCTGTTCATTAAGTCCATGAATACCGATGGTGCATTAGACAGACCGAACGGCATCACCGTGAACTCATAGTGCCCAAAGCGGGTACTGAACGCTGTCTTTGGAATGTCACATTCCCTTATCCGCAGTTGGTAATAGCCGGACCTTAGGTCCAGTTTGGAGTATACCGTCGACCCAACTAGTTGGTCGAATAAATCATCGATTCTTGGAATCGGATATCGGTTCTTCTCGGTCAACTTGTTTAGCTCTCGATAATCAATACATAGACGCAAGCTCTTGTCCTTCTTTTTCACAAAGAGGACCGGTGCACTCCAAGGCGATGAACTTGGACGTGCGTAGCCTTGCTCTAGCAGCTCTTGCAATTGGACCTTCAGCTCTGCCAGTTCCTTTGGCGCTATCCGATACGGTGAGCGGGCCACAGGTTTGGCACCTGGCACCAACTCGATACAGAAATCAATCTCCCGATGAGGCGGAGCCCCAGGGAGTTCGTTAGGAAACACGTCGGCGTACTCCGCTACAACTGGGACATCACACAACCTGGGCTTTGGCTCCAAAGCCTCCAACAAAGTGAAGAACAACTCGGCCCCTTTTCTCACCGCCTTAACCACTTGGAGAGCAGACATCAGCGTCTTGCTCGCTCCTCGCATACCGGCAAATGTGGTTTCTCCTTCGGTGTTCTTTCCCAGAGTAATCTCCTTTGAATTGCAATCTATGCATGCTCGCTGCTCCGAGAGTCAGTCCATGCCGAAGATCACATCGAATTCAACTAACGGTAGTAACGATGCTTCCAAATCGAAATCCTGATTTCCGATCCGCACCTTCACATGGCTCTTCCTATCCGCACTCATGCGAGATCCATTGGGTAGAACTACTTCTAATCTATCCTCTACCAAGATAGACGGCACTCCGATTCGCACCACGAAGTCCTCAGACAGAAAAGAGTGCGATGCACCCGTATCAAATAGAGTTCTCGCCGGATAGTTGAAAATTAGGACGAAACCTAATTGTACACAAATAAAGCATATAGTCGTACAACAGTATGAATTATATATATAGCTGTAAAAGCTAGCTTCTAATTCGTACCTGTGACGACATCAGTTTGTCGTATGGCTTCTTGTTGGCCAAGCGAATAGACTCTCGGCTGAGTCAGAATGTGCTGGGAAGCCGAAGACTCCACAGCTTTACCCTTTTCCGCAGCACGAGCATAGTCCAACGCTCGGTTCTCTGCCTTCGGGGGACCACTTCGACACACCGCGGCCTTGTGTCCCACCTTCCCGCAGGTGAAAACGTGATAGGACCCCGCACAGTCGTTGCTCCCGAAACATTTGAGCGAGTTTGCTCCGCCGATTTGAACTTCCTTTTGTTCTTTCTGAACTCTGACTTGGACTGAGAGGCCGGCACATGAAACTCAGGTTTCTTTGCCACGGCTTTTGCTTGTACCCTCTTCATGTCCAACTCTAGGGATCTGGCAGTTTGGACCATCACATGGAAACCTAACGTCATTGGGCCTGCAAGGAGCAGCCTCAACTCGTCCCAAAGACCTTCATAGAACTTGTTCGTCTTTGTCTCTTCATCTTCCATCATTGGCCCCGCATAACGACCCAGTTTAGTGAACTCGTGCAAGTACTCATCCACCGAGCTGTCGCCTTGAGTTAACTTCAGAAACTGGTTCTGCAATGCAATGCGTTGGGTAGAAGGAATATACCTTTGAAGAAATGACTTTGAGAACTCCGCTATCGTGATCTCGATAATCTCCTTGCCTCCAAACTTGTGCACTTCCTGTTCGGCCCACCAACGCTCTGCCTCTCCGTTAAGGAGGAAGGTGGATAAAGTGACCATCATAGCTTCTTATGTTGCTGTCGCCTTTAGAGTTTTTCTAACCGTTGACAGCCAGTCCTCCGCCTCCGTTGGGGATCCGGTCCCCGAGAAAGTTGGAGGGTGGATGCTTAGAAAGTGTTGCAGTTGTTGATCACGTGCTTGCACAACGGCTACACGCTCTACAGGACGCTCCACCCTTTGCACCACCACAGGTTCCACTGCAGCCACTGGCACAGGGGTCTCAACCCTCGGTTCCACCGCAGGTTCCGCTGCAGGTTCGAACACCGGGGCCGCATCTGTAATAGGCGTAGCAGGTTGTGCAAGCCTTTGCGGTTGAGCATTGATCATCGCGAAGACAGCTTCTGTAACGCCCCTGATTTTCGCTAATTATTTTACGTGCCCGTTGTGACGTAATTTTGGCATAAGGGCGTTACGTCAACTCGTCTAGTAGTGTGTTGAGCCTTAGCTTAGTTAAAGTGTGTCTTGTAGATCGAGCGTGCGAGTTTTCGCATAGTTTCGAGTTAAAGTAAAGATTTTGGGTGGATTTCAAGATTTTAGCTTCAGGAGGCTTTAGCCCGAGTTTGGCCGTCGGAATTGAATTCTGACTTCGTCGTTGGATTCGCAGCGCCGTGTTTTAGTTAAGGTGCGAATTTCGTAGAAATCCGAGGTAATCTGGTCGCCCTCGCAGTTTAAGTAAATTGGGGAATTAATTAATTAATTAATTAATAAATTTAGGTTATATATAAGCCAAAAATCCCCTCCTCCTATTCATCTTCCTTTTCCTCGATCAAAATCAGCTGCCGAGGGTTAGGGCGAGAGCGGAGCTTCGGAGAGCTTCCGGCCGGTGATTTCTAGGGCTGTAGTGGTCGGAATCGGGATTGGTTTGAAGATTTGGAAAGCTCTCGGCGAGATCTTCGTCTTAGTGGTAAGCTTGTCTCTCTTCGTGGAGGTTTTGAAGTTTTGGTAGTGGCCTAACTCCTCCTTTTGGTCCGAATCGTTCCAGGTTTCCGTGCTCAGGAGTTTCCTTGGCTTTCGGAGTGAAGTTAGTGGAGTTCTGCAAGGTTAAGGCAAGTGGCTTCCTCCTCCTTCTCTTTCTTTTCTTGAAGCATTGTTTCGCTCGTGTCGATTTCATGTCGCTCGGTTTAACTTAAGTCTTGGAGTGTTGATATAAGCTTCCTTGATTGTTCTTCCTTTGCTATGAATCGGGTAGTTGTTCCCTGGAGAAAACCGGGATAGATAAAATCCTCGTTCCCTTACTGAATCTAGAGCTTTCTTCTGATTTCCCGAGAGATTCCCCTCTGGTTCCCGAAAAATCCCTGCTATATTTCGAGAAATCCTTGCTTTGTCTCGAGAAAACAATTTTCCATCTCTCGAGAGATTTCCCTTGTCTCGAGAAATTAACCTCCTATGTCTCGAGATATCAACTTGAACCTTGCCTTCAAATATCGAGAAATAAGCCCGAGCCCTGTCCTGGTCTCGAGAAATTCCTTATGTCTCGAGATTTCCCCTTTCATGTCTCGAGAGATCCCTTCTGATGTCTCGAGATTTCCCCTTCATGTCTCGAGAGATCCCTTCTGATGTCTCGAGATTTCCCCTTCATATCTCGAGAGATCCCTTTCATGTCTCGAGGGTTTGCCTATTACTCGAAAATTCAACCTTCTATCTCCCGAGAAGTCCTTTGTAGTTCTCGGGAAGTCCTCAATTTGATGTGATTTTTGAATGGTTCCCGGTGGTGGGATTTCAAAAATTTGGACGGGGCTCTGCCCCGCACCCCGCAAGAGCTCTGCCCCTTGACCCCGCTCGCTGATCGGTCAGCGAGACCACCGCCAGGGGCGCGGCCCCTTGGACCCCGTTAGGGGCTCTGCCCCTAAGACCCCGCCAGGGGCGCGGCTCCTTGGAACCCCGCCCGGAACGCTTGTGTTTTCGTTGAGTTTTTGTGTTAGGAGCTCGTGTCCCCTCGGGTGTACTTGGATGATTGCCAGTGACCCTTCGGTGCTCCTGATCTTGAATCCCACTTGCTTGTATCCCTTTTTACTCATTGTGGATCTGTTAACGTTTGAGTTTACCCTTATGATTTATCTTGATCGGTGTGTACCTTGCATCGACCCTATCTCTTAGGGTATCCCTGATGATTGTTTCTCTGGCTTCGTCCCGTGTCTTAACGATTTGAGTAAGATGAATATTTGCCTTAAGCCTTGCGCGGTGACCAATGTAAGGGACATGAACAGCAGGCGTTGCCTGTGGTCCTATGGGCTGTGTTTGGTGGCCGTAAAGAATTAATTAAGCCTTGCGCGGTGACCAATGTAAGGGACATGAACAGCAGGCGTTGCCTGTGGTCCTGAGGGCCGTGTCCTGGGTTGGGCTTTGGGTAGCGGAGGTAAGTCACCGCTCCCATTTAAATTTTGAGCTGATCAGTCTCATGTATAAAATTTGCAAGATAATTAAATCATACTTGTTCCTTTTTTTTTGATATCTGAGTGCACTTGGTGCTCTGCTTAGCTCCTTGTTTTAGAGCTTCTCTTTCAGTGAATCGGGCTTGGGTTGGTACCCCGTATGCCTTATTTACTTGTTTTTTTTTCTTACTTCTTGCCGCTTGTAATTCCTTGCTGAGGCGTTCTTTGTTTTATTGAATGCCTCAGGTTCAGAGCCGTAGCGGCTAGTGGTGTAGCTTGGAGTTCAGTGCATTAGTAGGTTTTGCTCCGCTGCTGCGAGGTAGCTGTCTTTAGTTTTCTTCTTGTGATCAGACATACTAGTTGGAGCCAATGGGTTAGTGTCATGTTGTTGACGCCCGTTGTGCCCTATTTGCTACAGTTTATTTGCCAGTAGGTTGCCACTACTTTTAGATCCTGTGTTATCTTACTCTCTGGGAAGAATTTATGTTAGGTGCACTATAGTTATAAATGGCTTTTCCTTCATCCTCATTGCATTCTTTTGAACTGAAACTCTTATCTTTAAAGTCGCCTAAAAGTATTTTCTATACTTATAATACGCCTAGTCATGTGCATATCATTTACTTATATCCTGACATTGCATACATTTAAGGATTTTAAGTAAACTAAATCAAGTACTTTCCGCTGCAATTAAATATACTTTCTCGGTGGACTAGTTGATCCACGAACTGAGAGACACAGTTCTTACCTCAAACCCTATAAATGATTTCAAATGACGAATTATCATGAAAACATGGTTTATTTTAATAAGTAATAGGTTCCCGCCTGAGCGTCTGCAGTTGTCTCCTGCATGACGTGGCATCACGACGTGCATTTTCTCTTACTCTGATATTCTTAAATTCGGGGAAAATGCGGGTTGTGACAGCTTCTGCGATTAACCTGATCATCTCAGCAGGAGGAGTGGTCGTTGGCACTTCAGCCGACCCACTACTTTCAGCAGTGTTACGGGGTTGAGACGGCCCCGCACCACTCCTAGTCACCTATAATCGTGTAAGACACAATTTAGTGACTGAAAACATAGCAAACAACAATCATGGAACGCTCAGGTTCCGCAAACAAGTATGTTTTTCCATTCCTAAGTGGACATTCTTATTAGTTTTTGTCGTTTTAGGTGAATGCACATCCCGTGCACACCACCCCTTAAAAGGAATTCGTCCCGAATTCGCTAAACTACGGATCGACGCCTTAAGTCCGATACCAAATTGTAACACACTGCCAGTACGAATAGTATAACAGTAGGTCCGGCCGGGACCCCACGCCATACAAACCACACTAGCTAGGAGTTAAAAGGTGATAAACAGAAAGAACTACAACAGAGTATACTAAACACTAGCAGAAGCATAATGATTTAACATTTCATTTAGAACTGTCCACTATCATAGGAATGAAATCATAAAATAGAGTTACGGCCTTAAGGCCTTACATTCACCAATGTACCAAACTCAGAACATACTTCGGCACGCAGGCCGGCAATACATGAGAAAGCAGAAAAGGGAGGCTGGCCTTCAAGGGCCAACTCAACAAAAGGGCTACCGCCCGCTATTTCCCACTAGGCTCACCTGCACCTGCATAAGAACATTCCACCAAGCGGTGGCAAACAAAGTAACGGTCAGCACCGCTGACCAAATTATAACGACCCCACCCCTTTCCCGGGGTGGCGGAGCTTCTACCCTGCAAGCAAGCTATACTAGCACAAGTACTAATATAAAGAAAGTGCAACTACACAAGGTGAGGTTTCAAGCACAATCAATCTTCTAGGTTGAGCATCAAAAAGGAGGGAACCTAGGTATGCACATGATGTTGGTTGGGTTCACCCGAAGGTTCCCCACAACCGCCTAAACAACCGCATGAGGCTAACAACATCAATTCTACAAAACACTCCACCGTAAGGGCCATCGCCTTAGGTGGGAAAAAGAGCTTTTGGTCGGTCTAGGCAAGACGCCTTTCGCAACCTCTCCCAAGGTCGTTCGGGTTTACAAGAGACAAATCCCTCTACCGCCGCGCCTGGAAACGTGTTCAGTTCAGCCAATTCCCGTGCTCTTGTCATCGATTGAACACACGATGCGGGTATGACATCACCTCTGCCCGTAAGGGTTTAACACTTGTTAGTGCTACACAAAACATAAGTTACAACACCCAAGCCTACAAGAGGACTTAGGCTTTACACGTAACCAAAAAGGAGGTACAAGACCACTCCTCAACAATTCTAGTGGTGAAGGTTTGCATTCAACCATTCGCAAAGCATGGGGCTTTCGTTAGGATCTTCACAAGACGCCTACGCTTAAATCTCGCAATACTATCGCATATATTACGGAGTCATTCTCCGGCACGCATTCTAGGCTTAACCTAAATGCAACGTCGCAAATCAAGCATCACCGATTCGGGCTCACGGCCACGAATAGGCTTCACACACAATGCCTAAATCTGCACGACTACCGGATTTTCTACATGCAATATGCCGGGGACGGACACAATCGACCCGGAGTTCCGAAGAACTTGAGGAAAATCCTACACTTCACCCATTTGGTGAAAGGGATTCCTCATGCAAGCATAGAGAAATGAAAGAGAGGACAAATGACAAGTCCAAATATCGGGAGGAAGAATCGTTACCCTAGGAGCGTTCTTCTTAGCCATGGATCTGAGATTTTACACAGAGGGATAGGACCGCACTGGGCTGCACTCTCCAGATCTGGAAACGGCTCGCGAAATGGAGCTCCAGAGCTCCGTCAATGGCGGGATCTCTCCTTCTTCTTCCTTGCCTCCTTCTTCTTTCTCTAACCTTGGAGAGAGAAAGGCCTTGGATTAATGAGGGATTAACCCCTCTCCAAAGACCTAAGACCCTCCAGCAACTAATCCTAGCCGTCGGATCGGATTCCAATAGATTTGATCGGCCCGATCTTCTTCTCCGCTCAAATTCGCGGAGCAGAATAAATAGGGCGCACGAGCATCGGCACACGGTCAGTGGTCGTGCGCAAGCACTTCCCCTGATCGTGCGCACTTACCGCAACAGAACTCTGAATCCTTGCGAATTAACGCACGATCGCTGGCGCACGATCACTGGTCGTGCGCGAAGAGGGACAGTGGTCGTGCGCGAAGAGCTGCTATGAAATTTCCAGCCTATTCCGAGCGCAGCACCACCTCTCCGCCTAATTCGCTGAACTATGAATTTTGGGGTGTTACAGACATAGTAGTGAATTCTTCTAGTCGGCATGATAAGCTTTCTAGTCGACATGAGCAGTGACTCTTCTAGATGACATTGCTAACTCTTCTAGTAGACATGATAAGTCTTCTAGTTGACATGCTACCGCCAGTGGTAACCCTACCACGGGCGTTAGCGATATACTACAGATTTTCTAGTGAATCATTACCATTGGGAAATAGGGTGTTACAACTCCCCCTCCCTTATAAGAATTTCGTCCCGAAATTTCAGGAATAAGAAATTACAAAATTAACTTGTACCTGAGTGGAATAGCTCAGGGAACTCCTCGAGCATGGTTTGCTCTTTCTCCCAAGAGAGTTCCTCTCGGCCGCAATTGTCTCATCCGACCTTGACCATTTTGATCGATTTGCTCCACAACTATTGAACTTCAGTTTCTCCGATGCGAATGTGCCTGGCTTTTGTGTTTAGCCCACCATTGTCTGGCACCTTGTCGACTACAACCACATGAGTATGCTCTTGCACCACCTTCCTCAACATAGAAATGTGGAACACGTCATGTAAACTGCTCAGCTCTATAGATAGAGCAAGCTAGAAGGCAGCTTCACTGATGCGCTCCAAGATCTCAAACGTTCTAAAATACCTCGGACTTATCTTTTTCAAGCATCGCATCCTTAATACTCCTTTGAACGGTTTGATCTTCAAGTAAACCAAGTCGCCAATGGCAAATGCGATGTTTTGGTGCTTGCATTATAATACATAACCTAGCTAGGGCAATCAACAACTCTTGCTCCAGTGGGCAAAGAAAGACAATAGACTCCAACAGCAACAACAACAACTCTTGCTCCATTTCCAACGCGTAGATCTACTTCTCCTTTACTTAACATTCTTCTACTTCCCAGTTCCTGCACATTTGTACAAATGTGAGAACCGCATCCGGTATCAAATACCCAAGATGAAGAAGCAGAAAAGTTTATTTCGATAACGAAAATACCTAAAGCAGAAGTCACACTTCCCTTCTTCTTCTGCAGATCCTCAATATAGAGGGGACAATTCCTCCTCAAGTGCCCTGTCTTACCGTAGCGGTGGCGTTTCCCTTCCTTCTCCAGACCATTCCTTTTCAGTGCTGAAGACTTGGGATCAAGATAAGACTTAGATACTATCTTCGTCTTCTTTAATCCATTGGCCTTGCCCTTACCATTATGCACCATCAGTATGGGGCTAGCAGGCTTGGACTTCTTTATGTTGTTCTCGATAGTTCTCAACATGCCAAGGAGCTCGGGCAGTATCTTGTCTATCTCATTCATGTTGTAGTTCAAGACAAACTTCTCATAACTGTCTGACAATGATTGTAGGATTAGATCAGTGGCCAACTCTTGGCCCAATGGAAAACTCGGTCTCTCAAGGTTCTCAATATACCCAATCATCTTGAGTACATAAGTCCCTACTAGGTCTCGAGCTCCCATTTTGCACTGAAACAATGCCTTGGAGATGTCAAACCTCTCTTGCCTACCTTGCCCCTCGAACATTTTCTTGAGGTGCTCGATTATCTCATAACCACACATGCTCTCGTGTTGCTTCTGGAGATCAGAGGTCATGGTTGTAAGACCCCTTTTTTTGTTGTAGAACCGGGTCTTATGCCCAGAACCGCCGCTATGCGGTGACACCATCACTCGGGAAGGTCGCCACTACAAAACGCCGATTCTGCCGGCCATATTGATCACAGAAAGAGAAGTACAACTGAAGACAAGTCCACAAATCACATGCTATATAGATATCATGAAATAATAATGTCCACATATAGTAACTGAATAAAAGATAGTAAATAAAAGGGCTCTTGCCCAGTACATCATGTCCTCACTACAAGGTCACTCGCGGAAGCAAAACAGCTGAAGACACTCACGGATCCTGTTACTGGCGCTCCCGTGCTAGACTGGCCTGCCTCCATCGGCACCTGCCTCTGGTGGTGCTGCGTCTCCTCGATCCCCTAAAATGATATGGTCCACCGACCGTTAGTCAAAAATACTAAGCCTCGTCCCCCCTCCATCCATCCCCAATGGCCCTAGGCACCGAGCGGGAGGACGAAGCGGAGGACAGCAAGGGGTATAAAATAAAGCAGATGGCGTGGCCTAGCTACAGGAATAACCACCACTACATATGTGTATATATATAATTGAAGCAATAAATAAAGCATAATAAAGAGCATATAAAGAACAGTAAGTAAAATAGAAAAGTAACCTTTGATTTATAGGAATGCCCATACAAACCTATAGACTAAGGGGTCGTTTAGCAATATCGTATAAAAAGTCCCATTCTGATTTATACGATAGGGGTAGGGGTTAAAATGAAATGCGTATGCCATGACATGCAGAGTTATGCAGTTTAATGATTTGTTCATATAAGTGCAACTCACACACCTCGACTCTATGAGCACAGACTTTTAGTTCCCCCTTTTTGGAGCTAACAAAACTCCCAGGATACTCCCGTGGTGGCAAACGGAAGCGGTGGGTTGGGACTCGCCCACCTCTAGGTCGGTATATGCACTACCTAACCTAGACCTATCGTACGCCTCAACGCTAAGAACACAACAATGGAGCTCCTGCGTATTCTTGCTGGCCAATCCACCAGACTTTTCTTGGTAAGGTGCAATCCACACTCACCGAGCCAAAGTATCGACGTCGGTGCAACGACCATCAACACTAAAGACCCACCACCTTATGCGCATACATTCATGAATCATATTTATATCTCCGAGTCACATGCTCCCAGACTAACCCGTCCATCAGAATAACCTTCCGAGCCATTGGCTAACCGGGCTAACCCGTTTGTAGCTACAAACACCGAGCCTACTACTCGTATGACCAAACTAAGAAGCCTTTTGTAACCACGGGGTGTGAGGTGAGTGTATTAGTAAATTAGTCTTGCATAACCGTTTTACTCCTACGATTTAGGGTTAATCTTGGACTTCCCGAGGCCTACCCTGTGAGGGGCTCGCAGCGGTACTAGGAGGTGCGATGAGATGATAGCCCAAACCGCCCTTTCCAAGACACTTAATGTTATTGGTAACTACCCATAAGAATACCCCTTTTATCATTACACTTGGATTAATCCCGAGCAACTTATGACTCTCTAAGGAAAAGACGATCTTTCGTCGATCCCGAGCACAACCTTGCCCTTTAGTTTATCGGGTGCAACTACTACAAATTACCCCAAATCTTGGGAGGAGGTATTTTATGTGATATTAAACCATTAGCCAAGGTCTCACATCAGTTTGATGAGATTTGACCACTTAACCCAACAAGTGCACTTTCGGTCTTTTACCCTTAGTTTGACCAATCTTAGGATAGTTAAATGCCCAACCAAATCAATCCCAAATGGGATGAAATTTTTACCAGGGACATAACATGGCCCTAAGGACTACCCATAAAAATTTTGTGGTGTTTGGAGGTCTCTAGACTCTATAATTAATTAATACATGAATTATTAAATTTTTGTAAAAACCTTAGAAAAATGTCCTCCAAAAATTCTCATTTTTGGACATGTTAAGGGTGTGGGTGCAAACGGCCTATGTTTTAATTTTCAAGGCATTTGGATGTCTGGATTGATGTGGGCACATAAATCAAGCTCTGGTCAACCCTATGTACAGGTTGCACCATTTTGAGTGCCGCAGTCAAGCGAGTTGGCCAAATCGGCTCAAATCAATTATAAATTAAAGTAGACATCAGGGGATACAAGTTTGGTGTAGATCACTTTTCCAGTAGAGCGCTATAAGTATTTTCTATAATTATTTCTAACTACAGCCAGCATAGGGACAAAAATAGGAATATCAAATATATTGTTACATAAACTTGCATAGATCTTAAAGCACAAACGAAGGATATCCCTTCATCTTCTCCAATAAGACAACGACCACGGTTGGCCCATCCTGTAGAAACTTGGGAGGTGATTTCCCAGCCACCTAGACGCTCTCCCGGTCGGCCAATGCCTCCACCAACTCCGTTGAGGTGGCGGCCGACGATGTACGGTGGTTGGCCGGCCGGAATCAGGAATTTAAACAAGGGAAGAAAGCTTGAACACAAGCTTCCGGCCATGCCGATCCAAGACCAATTAGCCCCAAATCTAGTGGCCAAAATGATGAGATCTACCCACTAAGAAATAGATGAGAGGGGAGGACCTGAATTGCGGCTTGTAGTCGTGTCGATCGCCGGTCCGCCAAGGTTGGTTGAGAGCTCTTGGGTGCCATGCCGGTATATGCTTAGGTAGGAAAATTCTTCTAGAAAAATGGGGGAAACTCATTCCCTCCACTCCTTGAGCCCTTTTATTGACCCAAATCCTGGTGGGGAGGAGATGAAGCTTGGGATTCCTCCATTAACACCATTCATGGTGAAAATTTTGGCCATCTCTAAAGGTCACCCATTTCACCCTCCTTACAAGTTAGAAAACCTCTTAATATTCTTCTAATTGATATGGGGAATGAACCCCCATCAATTGGGAGGACTTTTGGACTCCCTTGACCATGAATTTGGCCAGCAAAATGAGTCTCGTCTGTCTCCCGTCGGTTGAGCTACCGCCGACGCCGTCTCGATGGCATAACGCTCACCAGTTCGGCAACCGCTAGGCGCTATCGCTACCGCTAGCGCCTGAGCTAGCGTTTCGACGATATTTGGTTCGTCTCAGCGGTTCAGTGTTCGTCTCAGCAGTTCACCTAAACCACCACTACCGCCAGCGCTAGCGCCGCATTCAATACACCCCTTCTTTCTATGGTTGGATAATTGGGGTATTATGAGGGGGCCCCTTTACTGGGTTAGACACATCATGGTGGGGTCATGGGTCACGGTGATGCCCTAAGGCCAACCTTAGGCTTGGTAACTGGAAATCACTATCCACAGACCATGGTGATTTTCGCCTCGAGCCTAAGCTCTTATGTTCTCTTTGTGCATCATAGGGTTTTATCATGACCTAGTCATGACAAAATCGTCCTAGGGGTTTAGTCATTTGGGGGATATTACAATGGTAGCAAGCATGAGGCATTCAACATCCAGGGTATCATCCTGATATTTCTTGTAAGCATCGTTGTCTGCTCGGGGAGCATTCCCAGCTGGCTCTGTGGGGGCTTCCTCTTCCAGGACATAGAGCTTGCGCTCTTGCCTGAGGACAATCCTCAGATTCCTATACCAGTTAAGGAAGTTCATCCCGTTGAGCTTGTCCTTCTCAAGGATGGCTCTCAGGGAGAGGGTGGAGTGAGATCTACCTTCCATGGAAATTCTACAATAAATTTGCAAAGTATTTTAGTACTATATTCCAAAATACAGTTTTTTTAATAAGGAATTTTATTATAGAACTCCCACTATTTTAATCAAATTGATAACTCTTAATATCAATTCAGAGAGTATATGCGAGCTACTCTCATAGTGTACAAGATCCGTATTTCACTGCCATCATAAGTCAGCTTTGGCTAATCACCCGTAATGTGGCTATTTAGGTAGACAACGCTTGCCAATTGCATCACTATGCAACTCTTATATGGGTTGTGAATAACATTTATTCGCATCCATAAAATGGTGCATGCCAACCCTATGCCTCTAGGCACTCATCCTTTGAGGTAACCTAGTTAAGTTGGACCCGATGTCGATAGTGGGATATCATAATTATTCGCTCGCACCCTTAACAAGATAAATTAATGCACCTTGCTTTGGCAAGCCTACACTTCATCGATCGAGGCAAGAAGAGTGTCATCCATTGGAAGGCATCTGAATACTTAATATTTATTCTAAGGGGTTTTTCATGATACTTGATTAACACTTAATCCTGATTAACATTTAATCACTGTGCACACATTTTCAAAGTCATGAAAGACACAACAAGCAAAACCCGGATACATTCCAGATGCACTAAACCATCAACAATTGATGTTATGGATTAAATCTGAATATTTAGAACATTTCTAACTCTTCGGATTTACATGTGTCGGATGCTAGCACAGGCAAACACTCTCATGGCAGTAGACAAGCTCGTCTCTCTATGCTCCAGTTTCACAAACTAACATAGAGAAAGATGGTTACTACAAAGGGAACAATTTTTGAAACATGGAAATCACAATAACCTCCCTCTGATACAACTGTTGGGTTTTCCTTAGTGGTAGACACATCAAATGTGTGCAGTGAAATATTCAAGAACAACCGAAAAGAGAGATAACAGGATCTTGCTTTGACCATGAATCAAGAAATTGTAGCAACAAATAAATTACATGTGCAGAATTGAGTCACTACTCAATCAGATGCTCCAATAAAATTCTTCCTCGGAATCAGAATCCTATTTCGAGTCCTCTTCATTAGTTCCCGCGGCTCCTTTAAAAATGGCAAGCTCGTCTGAAGGAGTTAGCACAGAAATAGATCTGCACCTCTACTAAAGTCCACATGAGCTTTCAGAGAACCCTAAGTTCTTGTCAAATAAGAACTAGGTCGGAGATGGAATGCCCTCTACGTCTCCATGGATTACTAGATCCGTCTAAGGAGAGGTGGCGACGGGTCTACAAAAACAGCGGCAAGATCGACATGAACTTTTCCTGCCTGATCTCCAGAAGCGACAAGATCACTCAGGTACTTTTCCTGCCTGATCTCCAGAAGTGACAAGATCACTCAGCAGTAAAAAAACAAACAACAAACCCACCAACTCGGGTAAAATCCCGTAAAAATATCCAATTTTAGTGCAGGGCACTGTGGCAGTGGTTTTAATCCACCAACACCAACAACCCCAAATCGAATACTTATAACTCGAGAATGGCACGACTGACTAGGCTAGATTTCAGGAAAAAAGGGTCATCAAGGAGAAAACTGCTACCTGCAGCCCACAACCACTAAGGAAACCTTACATCCAACCCGATTGCTAAAAACACTGAAGAAGAATCAATAATCCTCACTGAGAAATACTACCCAAAAAAAACCCACTCCAAAGAACAATGAGGAAGACAACTAGATGCTCATACCTTAAAGGGAGAGGAACAAACATTAAAGGGAGAGAAACAGGCAAAGGAACAAAAACTGCTCTAAAGGAAGAAAAATCGGCGGGAGCTCTCGTCGATCGACGGGTGGTTCCGTCGATCGACGGGAGGCCCCGTCGATTTCGACTTAAAGGCTCGGGGAAATAACTTCCCCAGCTGCTACCGACGATCAACGGGACGGTCTCGCCGATCGACAGGAGGTCCCGTCGATTCTTACTCAGAGCCCGACCGACGACTTTTGTAACATCCCAATTCGTGCTAGACCCCTCGAGTGACAGGAGTCACTTTGAGTTACGTGCACTAGGAAGTGGGCTGGGACTTAAGAAAACTTGTAACTGAACAAATTAAAAATCGATAGGGAAGACAATGTAAAAATCGACGGGAAGACTTGAAAATCGACGGGAAAGACAAAGTAAAAAATCAACGGGAAGACTTAAACATCGACCGGAAAGACAATGTAAATAAGTCAACGAGACTATCCAAAGATCGACCGGAAAGACAGTAAAAATCGACGGGAAGACATGAAAAATCAACGGGAAAGTCTATCTAGAATCGACGGGAAAACTGTCTAAAAGTCGACAGGAAGAACAATGAAAATCGACGAGAAGCTGTCTTAGAAGGAACGTCTATCTAGAATCGACGAGACTATCTTAGAATTGACGAGATAACCTGAAAGTCGACGGGACAGAAGACTTAAAATTGACGGGAAGAATGAAGATCGACGGGACAGAAGACTTAAAATCGACGGGAAGAATGAAAAATCGACGGGACAGATCCAGAATCGACTAAACAGTGTTAAAAATGACAGAATAGTACCAATTACGAAATTCTAGACTAGAAGTGAAATTAATGTCCAATAAGGAGCTGCCACCTAACTTTGGAGTTCAAAGACATGGCATGGGAAGTTGTTGTCATTAATGCTTATTAATGAAAATCAAATCCCACTCACTCTCCTCTCTTAAGCCATGAGCCCCATTCCTTCACCTAAAAGGGCTAGGCAGATTATCTTCTCCTTCCTCTTCCACATCTTCTTCCACCCTCACACCTCAAGGAGCTCCAACAACTTTCCTTGAAGGAGTAAGGCTTGGAGAAGAAGATTTGGAGCTTAGCCGACCACCACCATGCTGCCATGAAGAAAAGCTTGAACCATGGATGAGTTAACGTGACTTCCGACCCCTCTCCCTTGGTGATAGATCTTTAGATCTAATTAGGAGAGATATCGATCTCAAAACAGCTTGATTTTGTAAGATTTATGGAGTAACCTAGGAAGAGGCCACGCTAGAATTTACGTTCTAGGGCGTCGTTCGCCGCGAAGATGTCTAGATCAACTCCTCTCTTCATTAAGAAGTTAGAGGGCTTGATTTCATGAATATCGGTGGCCTAATGAGGGTGTATTGGAGGAGAGAAGGTAAAATGGCTTAGGGATGTGCTAGAGGAAGAAGATGATAAATAGTCCCTTGCTTAATGGAATTTGGTATTATAATATTATACTTGATATTTAGTTCTCTGCTAATGGGTTTGATATTATAAATATTGCTCTGTATGAATAGTCTCATGATTAATGGGTTATGATATTTTAATATGGGTTGATACTATAAATATGGCTCTGGATGGATAGTCCCATATTAATGGGTTATGATATTTTAATATGGGTTGATAATATAAATATGGCTCTGGATGAATAGTCTCATGATAATGGGTTATGATATTTCATATTTCACTTGATTAATAATTGGACAAATGCATAGAGGTGAAAGTCCAGTAACTAAGGGAAGAAAGGATTGATCTTAATTGGAGCTGAGAGTTCACGAGAAGAAAATTGGATGTGTTTAACAGAGAAATTATTCTCTATTAGCTAGCGCCCGGCGGTAGCGCTACCACCAGCGGTAGCATGTCCACTTGCCGACGGAAAGGGATAACTTCCCTTCGACACTTAATGTCAATGGGAAGACGTGTTGATAGAGTTACTAGCGCCCGGCGGTAGTGCTACCGCCAGCGCTAGCGGGTCGACTTGTCGACGGGAAGGGATAACTTCCCGTCGACACTTAATGTCGACGGGACGGAGTGCTGATAGTCATTAGCGCCCAGTGGTAGCGCTACCGCCGGTGCTAGCGGGTCGACTTATTGACGGGAAGGGCTAACTTCCCGTCGACACCCAATGTCGACGGGAAGGTGTGTTATCTGGATCACTAGCGCCCGGCGGTAGCGCTACCGTCGGCGTTAACAAATAGTGAACTTCAGGTTTCTCCCGGCCCTTTGGGTGGTAGGAGTTCCTGGATTCCCATGTCAATTGAGCGAGGCGTAGATGATTGTTATGATTCTGAAATGGGACATTGCGATGCATAATTGAATGAAGAATTTAGAGAACATGTTTATATAAATGCTCACATCATTTGATAATCTATCAGATGATTAGGTTTGTGATAACCTCTCAATATGAGTGATAGCTTCAAGGGTGTTGAAATACGCCGTGAATTGACCACGTGAATTGAATATTGATGATAAGTTGGGCTTACTTATTTAGTAAAATATGAATATGACATTGTACACACACGCAAGTAGTCCTACAGGATCTTGTAGAGTAATTTCCATGTTATACACATGCTACTTCATAAGAGTTAGGATAACTCGTTATGGGTAACACTGATGGCTTGGTGTGGATTATAAGAAATGGTTATATCTTATGGTGAAATGATAAGGACCCGGTTGTTGGGGGGCCTTGGATGCTAATTAGCATCGGTTGAACTTGTATGATGTAAAATGAAAGAAGGCTCCATTCATGAGTCCTCGGGTGCTTGATAGCATGGGTTGTGCATGGGAATCACATGAATGTGCATGGTTTACACCTGGTTGTGTAATGATCCCGGTTGGAGGATTACTTGTGGTGGGTCTACGGGCTTGCTAGTCGTGACACCGACAGAAGCTGGCAGTTAGACTCTAGACCGACTGGGTTGGACTCTTGGTGCTCACTTCCCAAAGACCCCTTCCGTGTTTTGAAGACTCAACATGATGCGAGCAGTACGCAGGGTCTCCGTTGTATGGTCTTAGCATCGAGGCATATATAAGCCTAGGTCTGGTAGTGTTCATACCCGCCTAGTAGTGGAGGAGCCCATTCCACTGCCTCCGTCTGGCCACGATGTGAGGTGCCTGAGAGGTTAGCTACCCTCGAAAAGTGGGAAGTACAGGTCTTTGTCGACATAACAAATATGCATGGGTGAGTCATCATGTCATAATTATTGCATTGCATTCATCTTTTCATGATCATAACATTGCACCGCATTGGATCCTCATCATATAAACTTGTATGGGATCCTTTATATGATGGATTAATTTATGTTCAGATCCTTAACTTATAAGCTTGTATGAGCATCCTTATAAGTTAAGTTCAATTCAGTTATCTATATACTTTGCTTGCTTATACTCTATCGCTGACCATACTACTTGTTAGATGTACTTTTTATATATTTGATATACTGCTGTGATTACATATTTCCTTGTCACTTGCTTTTTCTACTACTGTTTATATTGCAGCTTCTCTTCATTCCCTTCCGCCCGATGCCTTGGAGTCGCCAGGGGAGAGGATGTGAAGACACTTAGTCTTTATGACTAACGATTGTTGCACCCCTCTTTTTAGGAGCGCACCCAGGAGCAGCAGTGCATGACGCTGGAGGCGGATAGCCAGGTCAGGACGACAGGGCCGGAGACTACGATACCATCATTACCGTCGGTGACAAATGTGAGCGTTAGTTTTGAGATGTAGCCCATGGGGCATTTCTTTTGATACTCTGATCCTTACAGGAGCTCTCAGAGCTACCTGACTTTTGTATAATTGTGACATCTTTACTTAGTTATGAATCTATGGCTTCTATTGTTTTTCTATTATTGATGGGTTGACTTGATGATATGTGAGAATAGCCGGCAGGATATGCGTCTTGTGGAGGGGGCTAGCTCATGTGTTGGCACTTCCGCAAGGCGGTTGTCCTGGGCAAAGGACCCCCCTCAACCGTGTTTTGTGTTCCGTGAGGGGGGTCTTACAAATGTTACCAGACTGCAATGATCCTGAGATAAGGAAGCTCGTTAAACCACTAGGCCACCCCTGCTATCTAAATCAGTTTGAGGACAAACAGATGCAGCGGAAGCGGTGGTGTGCCCATGGGTGATTCACATTAAGTATGCCCACTTTTCCCTATAGAGAGTGCCAACCTAAGCAAAACTTGTACCCTTACGTATAGATGCTGGCTCTTTCTGAGACAGTAATTGGTATTCCCATTCCAACAGTCAGAGTTGGTTTGGTATGGGATTGATGCCAACCTATCTAGAATACCATTTTGGTCGACTCAGCAGGATATGTCGTGACGTATCCTAGCCTTATAACGATCTTGGGGATGATTTGGCCAAGCAATAAGTGACCTCAAGTGACTAAGGGAAGAGTATAATGTGAGTGTAAGTGCAAAAGACTCGCACTCTGAGGTTTCTACCTCAGATATGGAGTAGTATTATCACCCTTACCCAAATATTAGGACAATCTCAATGAGATGGGCACATGTAGTCTATTATCAGCTTAGTAAGAGACCACTAAGCATGACTTTTATATTTTATGTGGATACCCCCCACTTCTAATTATGTAAAAGGTCTCACATGGAGAAGATATGATAAGAATTTGAATCCGGAATAGGCCTATTTTTTATTTGGTCATATGTTGACCTTAAAAAGGGTGTCGTAAATAGTAACCCTAAAGGCCTAACAGATGGATTAAGTCCAGGATAAAACTCAGAGTCGAGGATGGTATGCCCTCACAATTGTGTGCACATGTATGGTGATGGTACCATGTTGGTGGCTGAAGAGACTCAGCCCAGGAATTCCGGGGGGGGGGGGGGGGGGGGGGGGGGGGGGGGGAGAGGGGGGGTTATCTCTTCGTTTATTGGGCTGTTGACCTACCATTTGAGGTTTCTTAGGGAATTGAAAAATCTTCACAATTTTTCAACACTGGAAAGTCGTAATCCTTGAACAATTAGTTCATATTGAGCAGGGTGGACTACTATCACCATGTTTTGATCGAGAGAAAATTTCACAATCGGAATAAGAAAACATAACATTTCAAGGATGAGCATTGTTTTTCTATATTTCCCTGAGACTTCGTGGATAAGTAAATGAGGAGAATAGTAAGCTAACCCTTGGTGGTATGCATCTGTATTTGTCTACACGTGGACTTTTGATAACATAATTGTCTGGGACTTGATGAAATTTTGTACATACAAGAGGATATAATAAAATTTTGTATATGGACGATTGGTATGATGATGACAATATTAGTAATAAAGACGTGGTAACGTGAGACTAGGAAATTAAAACAACATTAATCCTTGAGGTTTTGACCTAGAGAGAGGCTACACATGCCTGAGGTACGAATAACTGGAACTTATGTTTTGAATTCCTCTCCGGATAATTACCCAAGGATTTGGGAGTTGTTACGTATCATCGTACCTGCCTTAGGAAGAGCTCTAGATAGGCGGAGTTGCTGTGGGAGCATGATTCCCTTAAGTTTAGAAGTTTTATTAGTAATCGTTTGTGGTGAAGATAACACGATTAGTATGACTTATTTGATGATTTTACATCTCAACTTTATCTTAAAATAAACATATCTTGGACGATCATTGGCAGAGATGGTAGGGCGCTTGGAATGGATTTGATTAAGTTTATCATATTGTGAAGTATGCCTTACTTTTGGCAGTCTGCATAACCCGTGTCGAAGGGAAATCAACTCGAACCTTGTACCTTGGTTCATGTCAAGTTCAAACATATATGAAATGTACCGGTTGGTTGGATGTTATTTGTACATGCCCTCATTACAATGAGATGCAACTTAGTCCTCGCCGTAAAAATTTGAATTTCTACATTAAGGCTGATATACAAGTGCGTCGATACATAGAATTATAGGGTAAGAACTACAAGTCGAGGAATATATGCCCTTAAGGATTGTGCCCATACATGAGATGAATGCACCATATGAGTGGTGGGAGAAACCTAGTCCAAATGTACAGGGGCTTATCGCTTCATTTATTGGACTAGTCATGTACTGACTTGAGTTTTTCCCTAAATCTTATTTTGAAATAGTGTGTTGCAGACATATGACATTAAGGTGTTGTTTAAATAATACGTGAACGATGATGACCACATTTGGCCGGTGATTAAGATATTGTGGAATTTGGAATAGGAATTCCCAATAGTATTCATTTTTTAGTGTTTGACCTGGAAAGAGGTCGCACATGCTTGAGGTGCGAATAAAGGAAATGTACATGTTGAAATCCTCTCGGGATAATTACCCAAAAGATGTCAAACTTGATACATACCGTCAAGTCTACCTTAGGAAGGGCTCCAAAAAATTGGGTGTAATTATTGGAGCATGTTCTTCCTAAATTTAGCGGGCTTAGTCGATAATGGTTATATGTTGAAGTTATCAAAAGTTGTATAACTTGTTGGATGATATATATCTCCCCACTTTAGTATAGAATAAACATAACAAGCACATCAATGATTCACTACTCACAAAGGGGCAATAGTTGTTGTCTCAGATGTTTGCATTGGGGAAAAAGGTAATTATTTAACACCCACATGAGACGAAGTCATGACATATTAATGCACGATGACTTCCCTTACATAAAGAGCAGTTGTAAATTACTAAGAGATGTAGCAATTGCCTCCAAAGCATCAAATTTTGGTCAACCTTGGAGGTTGGGGAGAATGTACGAATAAGTAAGAGTACATGTAACTATATTACCTCGACAAGGTAGATTTCTAGAGAGCCTATATCATGACCCAACTGTGGAATAAGGGTTAGGTTCATAGTTGAAAGATTCATTAAATGAAATAATCTAAATCACAAGAGAAAATTGGCACGACTTTTGAGTTCGGTGCAAGTCTAGGTAGGACTTAGAGTAGACAAGTAGTACTAGACTCAGGTCCTCTTATTCTTGGAAGAAAATAATGTGATTATAATCCATGCGAGGCATGGAGTCAAGATTCACCTCCTATTTGCTCCTTAGACAATGGTTCGTACTATCATTAGGTCAAATTGCAAAATATCAAAGGTCAGACAAATAATGATTTTTGGAATCATTGAAAACATAAAATTTACTAATCTTGAACTTTAAGGCTATAGCATTATGTTCAAGAGTTTGTGGGTTGGAATGAGATAATGACATGAAAATGAGGTGGTGTGATTGCGGAACTTCATTGCTATGTGATTAGAAGTCAAGAGGTGGAAAAATTCAGGTTGTTTGAACAATTGTGTTTATTTTTCCATGTCATGACATTGGGAGTGTATTGACCCCTTAAAAATTTGAAATCAAGCGAGTGTCATTTTAAGGTCTAGGAGATGTGTAGAATATATGTGATCCTTTGGATATGGACCCGATGATTTCAAGAATCAAAGCGCATTTGTTTGACGATATTACGATCATCCTTCTTCAGCTTTAGAATTGTTGTACTTATGGTTGTTGGGAATTTGTCAATTATACTATAGAAATTTATCGATCGTAAATAGTTGTTGTGAAATCGGAAGAGCTTAAAGTGCGATGAAGATGTTATAGATATCAAATTACAAGCCGTGATACCAATTTCAAGGAGATCTAATTTGGAATGATCCCTTATTAAAATATGTCATTATAAATATAGGTGATGGACAGAGAATGGTATTATGCCCATTAAGATCGGTAATCTAGAAATATATGTATGAATGAGAAACGACTGTATCGATTAACTGCTCATGCGTACTTCTGGGAGATATGAAATTTGATCATGATGAGAAGATTTATAAGTCGTTAACTATACAAAAATGATGTCTAGGATTGGAAGTATCAATTCATTTTGCAAAATCTAAAAGCATATTACGCTTTTGCAGGAGGAGTTTAATTCTTATTTGGGAACGTGAGTAGTAATCTCATGAGTATCAGGTCCACTGATCTTATAAGATTTTAGACCAAGGGTGCAATGAAAGTTGATTTTCTTAATCTGACCTTCAATCCGCATAGCCCCAACCTAAATTTCGGGGACGAAATTATTTCTTCGTTTATTGGATTTGTAACATCCCAATTCGTGCTAGACCCCTCGAGTGATAGGAGTCACTTTGAGTTACGTGCAGTAGGAAGTGGGCTGGGACTTAAGAAAACTTGTAACTGAACAAAGTAAAAATCGACGGGAAGACTTGAAAATCGATGGGAAAGACAAAGTAAAAATCGATGAGAAGACTTGAAAATCGACGGGAAAGACAAAGTAAAAATCGACAGGAAGAATTAAAAATCGAGGGGAAAGACAAAGTAAAAAAGTTGACAGGACTGTCCAAAGATCGACAGGAAAGACAGTAAAAATCGACGGGAAAGTCTATCTAGAATCAACGCGAAAACTGTCTTAAAGTCGACGGAAAGAACAATGAAAATCGACGGGAAGCTGTCTTAGAAGGAAATTCTATCTAGAATCGACGGGACTGTCTTAGAATCGACGAGATAACCTGTCTGAAAGTTGACGGGACAGAAGACTTAAAATCGACGGGAAGAATGAGGATTGACGGGACAGAAGACTTAAAATCGACGGGAAGAATGAAAAATCGACGGGACAGATCCAGAATCGGCTGAACAGTGTTAAAACACAAGAGAACAGTACCAGTTGCAAAATTCTAGGCTAGAAGTGGAATTAATGTCCAATAAGGAGCTGACTCCTAACTTTGGAGTTCTAAGGCATGACATGGGAAGTTGTTGCCATTAATGCTTATTAATGCAAATCAAATCCCACTCACTCTCCTCTCTTAAGCCATGAGCCCCATTCCTTCACCTAAAAGGGCTGGGCAGATTATCTTCTCCTTCTTCTTCCGCATCTTCTTCCACCCTCACACCTCAAGGAGCTCCAACAACTTTCCTTGAAGGAGCAAAGCTTGGAGAAGAAGATTTGGAGCTTGGCCGACCACCACCAAGCCGCCATGAAGAAAAGCTTGAACCATGGCCGAGTTAAGGTGACTTCCGACCCCTCTCCCTTGGTGCTAGATCTTTAAATCTAATTAGGAGAGATATCGAGCTCAAAAGAGCTTGATTTTGTAAGATTAATGGAGTTTCGTAGGAAGAGGCCACGCTAGAATTTACGTTCTAGGGCATCGTTCGCCGTGAAGATGTCTCAATCAACTCCTCTCTTCATTACGAAGTTAGAGGGCTTGATTTCGTGAAGATCGGTGGGCTAATGAGGGAGTATTGAAGGAGAGAAGGTAAAATGACTTAGGGATGTGCTAGAGGAAGAAGATGATAAATAGTCCCTTGCTTAATGGAATTTGGTATTATAATATTATACTTGATATTTAGTTCTCTGCTAATGGGTTTGATATTATAAATATTGCTCTGGATGAATAGTCCCATGATTAATGGGTTATGATATTTTAATATGGGTTGATATTATAAATATGGCTCTAGATGAATTGTCCCTTGTTAATGGGTTATGATATTTTAATATGGGTTGATATTATAAATATGGCTCTGGATGAAAAGTCCCATGTTAATGGGTTATGATATTTTAATATTGCACTTGATTAATAAGGGGACACTTGAATAGTGGTGAAAGTTCAGCAACTAAGGGAAGAAAGAATTGATCTTGATTGGAGCTGAGAGTTCACGAGAAGAAAATTAGATGTGTTTAACAGAGGAATTGTTCTCTGTTATCTAGCGCCCGACGGTAGCGCTACCGCCAACGGCAGCATGTCGACTTCCCGAAGGGAAGGGATAACTTCCTGTTGACACTTAATGCCGACGGGAAGGAGTGTTGATAGAGTCACTAGCGCCCAGCAATAGCACTACCGCCGGCACTAGCGTGTCGACTTGTCGACAGGAAGGGATAACTTCCCATCGACACTTAATGTCGACGAGGCGGAGTGATGATAGAGTCATTAGCACTTGGTGGTAGTGCTACCGCCGGAGCTAGCGGGTTGACTTGTCGACGGGAAGGGCTAACTTCCCGTCGACACCCAATGTCAACTGGAAGTTGTGTCATCTGGAGCACTAGCGCCCGACGGTAGCACTACCGTCGACATTAGCAAACAGAGAACTTCAGGTTTCCCCTTTGGGTGGTAGGAGTTCCTGGATTCCCAAGTCAATTGAGTGAGGCGTAGACGAATGTTATGATTCTGAAATGGGACATTGCAATGCATAATTAGATGAAGAATTTAGAGGACATGTTTATATAAATGCTCACATCGTTTAGTAATCTATCAGATGATTAGGTTTATGATAACCTCTCAATTTGGGTGATAACTTCAAGGGTGTTGAAACACGCCATGAATTGAGCACGTGATATGAATATTGATGATAAGTTGTGCTTACTTATTTAGTAAAATATGAATATGACACCGTACACACACACAAGTAGTCCTACATGATCTTGTAGAGTAATTTCCATGTTATACACACGCTACTGCATAAGAGTTAGGATAACTCAATATGGGTAGCACTGATGGCTTGGTGTGGATTATAAGATATGGTTATATCTTATGGTGAAATTATAAGGACCCGGTTGTTGGGGGCCTTGGATGCTAACTAGCATCGATTGAACTTGTATGATGTGAAATGAAAGAAGGCTCCATTCGTGAGTCCTCGGGTGCTTGATATCATGGGTTGTGTATGGGAATTACATGAATGTGCATGGCTTACACCAGGTTGTGTAATGATCCTGGTTGGAGGATTACTTGTGGCGGGTCTACGGGCTTGCTAATCGTGACACCGATAGAAGATGGTAGTTAGACTCTAGACCGGTTGGGTTGAACTCTTGGTGCTAACTTCCCAAAGACCCCTTCCGTGTTATGAAGGCTCAGCATGATGTGAGCAGTACGCAAGGTCTCCATTATGAGTTCTTAGCATCGAGGCATACATAACCCTAGGTCTGGTAGTGTTCATACCTGCCTAGTAGTGGAGGAGCCAGTTCCACTATCTCCGTCTGGCCACGATGTGAGGTGCCTGAGAGGTTAGCTACCCTCGAAAAGTGGCAAGTACAGTTCTATGTCGACATAGCAAATATGCATGGGTGAGTCATCATATCATAATCATTGCATTGCATTCATCTTTTCATGATCATAGCATTGCACCGCATTGGATCCACATCATATAAACTTGTATGGCACATTTATATGATGGGTTACTTTATGTTCGGATCCTTAACTTATAAGCTTGTATGGGCATCCTTATAAGTTAAGTTCAATTCAGTTATCTATATACTCTGTTTGCTTATACTCTATCGCTGACCATACTACTTGTTAGATGTACTTTTTATGCATTTTATATACTGTTGTGATTACATCTTTCCTTGCCACCTACTTTTGCTACTACTGTTTATATTGCAGCTTCTCTTCATTCCCTTCCGTCCGGTGCCTTGGAGTCGCCGGGGGAGAGGATGTGAAGCCACTTAGTCTTTATGATTAACGGTTGTTGCACCCCTCTTTTTGGGAGCGCACCCAGGAGCAGCAGCGCATGACGCTGGAGGCGGATAGCCATGTCAGGATGACAGGGTCGGAGACTACGACACGTCATTACCGTCAGTGACAGATGTGAGCATTTGTTTTAAGATGCAGCCCTTGGGGCATTTCTTTTGATACTCTGATACTTGCAGGAGCTCTTGGAGCTATCTGTCTTTTGTATAATTGTGTGACCTTTACTTAGTTGTGAATCTATGGCTTATATTGTTTTTCTATTATTGATGCGTTGACATGACGATGTGTGAGAATAGCCGGCAGGATAGGCATCTTGTGGAGGGGGCTAGACCGTGTGTTGGCACCTCCGCAAGGCGGCTGTTCTGGGCATAGGACTCCCCTCGGCCGTGTCTTGTATTCTGGGAGGGGGGGGGGGGGGGGGTCTTACAAATGGTATCTGACTGCAACGATCCTGATATAAGGAAGCCCATTAAACCACTAGGCCACCCCTGCTAGCTAAATCAGTTTGAGGACAAACTGATGCAGCGGAAGCGGTGGTGTGCCCATGGGTGATTCACATTATGTATGTCCACTTTTCCCTATAGAAAGTGCCAACCTAAGCCAAACTCGTACCCTTATGTATAGATGCTGCTCATTCCGAGACAGTAATTGGTATTCCCATTCCAACTGTCAGAGTTGGTTTGGTATAGGATTGATGCCAACCTAACTAGGATACAATTTTGGTTGACTTAGCAGGATATGTCGTGACGTATCCTAGCCTTATACCGATATTGGGGATGATTTGGCCAAGCAATAAGTGACCTGAAGTGACTAAGGGATTTAACGTGAGTGTAAGTGCAAAAGACTCGCACTCTGAGGTTTCTACCTCAGATATGGAGTAGTATTATCACCCTTACCCAAATATTAGGACAATCTCAATGAGATGGGTACATATAGTCTATTATTAGCTTAGTAAGAGACCAATAAGCATGACTTTTATATTTTATGTGGATACCTCCCACTTCTAATTATGTAAAAGGTTTCACATGGAGAAGATATGATAAGAATTTGAATCCGGAATATGCCTATTTTTGATTTGGTCACAAGTTGACCTTAAAAAAGGTGTCGTAAATAGTAACCCTAAAGGCCTAACGAATGGATTAAGTCCAGGATAAAACTCCGAGTCGAGGGTGGTATGCCCTCACAATTGTGTGCACATGTATGGTGATGGTACCGTGTTGGTGGCCGAAGAGACTCAGCCCAGGAATTCCGGGGGGGGGGGGGGGGGGGGTGGGTGGGTTATCTCTTCGTTTATTGGGCTGTTGACCTACCGTTTGAGGTTTCTTAGGGAATTGAAAAATGTTCACAATTTTTCAACACTGGAAATTTGTAATCCTTGAACAATTAGTTCATCTTGAGCAGGGTGGGCTACTAACACCATGTTTTGATCGAGTGACGAAAATTTCACAATCGGAATTAGAAAACAGAACATTTCATGGATGAGCATTATTTTTCTATGTTCCCCTGAGACTTGGTGGATAAGTAAACGAGGAGAATAGTAAGCTAACCCTTGGGGCATGCATCTGTATTTGTTTACACGTGGACTTTTGATAACATAATCGTCTGGGACTTGTTGAAATTTTGTACATACAAGAGGATATAATAAAATTTTGTATATGGACGATCGGTATGATGATGACAATATTAGTAATAACGACGTGGTAACGTGAGACTAGGAAATTAAAACAACATTAATCCTTGAGGATTCGACCTAGAGAGAGGCTACACATGCCCGCGGTACGTACAAATAACTGGAACTTACGTTTTGAATTCCTCTCTGGATAATTACCCAAGGATTTGGGAGTTATTACATATCATCGTACCTGCCTTAGGAAGAGCTACAGATAGGCGGAGTTGCTGGGGGAGCATGATTCCCTTAAGTTTACAAGTTTTATTTATAATCGTTCGTGGTGAAGATAACACGATTAGTATGACTTATCTGACGATTTGACATCTCAACTTTATCTTAAAATAAACATGTCTTGGACGATCATTGACAGAGATGGTAGGGTGCTTGGAATGGATTTGATTTAGTTTATCATATTGTGATGTATGCCTTACTTTTGGTAGTCTGCATAACTCGTGTCGAAGGAAAATCATCTCGAACCTTGTACCTTTGTTCATGTCAAGTTCAAACATATATGAAATGTACCGGTTGGTTGGATGTTATTTGTACATGCCCTCATTACAATGAGATGCAACTTGGTCGTCAGCGTAAAAATTTGAATTTCTACATTACGGCTGATATAGAATTGCGTCGATATAGAGAATTATAGGGTAATAACTCTAAGTCGAGGAATATATGCCCCTAAGGATTGTTCCCATAAATGAGATGAATGTACCATATGAGTGGTGGGAGAAACCTAGTCCAAATGTACAGGGGCTTATCGCTTCGTTTATTGGACTAGTCATGTACCGACTTGAGTTTTTCCCTAAATCTTATTTTGGAATGGTGTATTGCAGACGTATAGCATCAAGGTTCTGTATAAATAATACGTGAATGATGATGACCACATTTGACCGGTGATTAAGATATTGTGGAATTTGGAATAGGAATTCCCAATAGTATTCATTTTTTAGTGTTTGACCTGGAAAGAGGTCGCACATGCTTGAGGTGCGAATAGCGGAAATGTACATGTTGAAATCCTCTCGGGATAATTACCCAAAAGATGTGAAACTTGATACATACCTTCAAGTCTATCTTAGGAAGGGCTCCAAAAAATTGGGTGTAATTATTGGAGCGTGTTCTTCCTAAATTTAGCGGGCTTAGTCGATAATGGATATATGTTGAAGTTATCAAAAGTTGTATAACTTTGTTGGATGATATAAATCTCCCCACTTTAGTATAGAATAAACATAGCATGCACATCAATGATACACTACTCACAAGGGGCTATAGTTGTTGTCTTAGATGTTTGCATTGGGGAAAGAGGTAATTATTTAACACCCACATGAGACGAAGTCATGACATATTAATGCACGATGACTTCCCTTATGTAAAGAGCTTTGCAAATTACCAAGAGATGTAGCAATTGCCTCCAAAGCATCAAATTTTGGTCAACCTCGGAGGTTGGGGAGAATGTACGAATAAGTAAGAGTACGTGTAACAATATTGCTTCGACAAGGTAGATTTCTAGAGAGCATATATCATGACCCAACTGTGGAATAAGGGTTAGGTTCACAGTTGAAAGATTCTTTTAATGAAATGATCTAAATCACAAGAGAAAATTGGCACGACTTATGAGTTCGGTGCAAGTCTAGGTAGGACCTAGAGTAGACAAGTAGTACTAGACCCAGGTCCTCTTGTTCTTGGAAGAAATTAATGTGATTATAATCCATGCGAGGCATGGAGTCAAGATTCGCCTCCTATTTGCTCCTCAGACAATGGTTTGTACTATCATCAGGTCAAATTGCTAAATATCAAAGGTCAGACAAATAATGATTTTTGGAATCATTGAAAACATAAAATTTACTAATCTTGAACTTTAAGGCAATAACATTATGTTCAAGAGTTTGTGGGTTGGAATGAGATAATGACATGAAAATGAGGTGGTGTGATTGCGGAACTTGATTGATATGCAATTAGAAGTCAAGAAGTGGAAAAAGTCAGGTTGTTTGAACAATTGTGTTTATTTTTCCATGTCATGACATTGGGAGTGTATTGACCCCTTAAAATTTTGAAATCAAGCGAGTGTCATTTTAAGTTCTAGGAGATGTGTAGAATATAGGTGATCCTTTGGATATGGACCCGATGATTTCAAGAATCAAAGCGCATTTGTTTGACGATATTACGATTATCCTTGTTCAACTTCAGAATTGTTGTACTTATGGTAGTTGGGAATTTGTCAATTATACTATAGAAATTTATCGATCATAAATAGTTGTTGTGAAATCGGAAGAGTTTAAAGTGTGATGAAGATGTTATAGATATCAAATTACGAGCCGTGATACCAATTTCAAGGAGATCTAATTTGGAATGATCCCTTATTAAAATATGTCCTTATAAATATAGGTGATGGACAGAGAGTGGTATTATGCCCATTAAGATCGGTAATCTAGAAATATGTGTATGAATGAGAAACGACTGTATAGATTAACTGCTCATGCGTACTTGAGGGAGATATGAAATTTGATCATGATGAGAAGATTTATAAGTCGTTAACTATACAAAAACGATGTCTAGGATTGGAAGAATCAATTCATTTTGCAAAATCTAAAAGCATATTATGCTTTTGCAGGAGGAGTTTAAATCTTATTTGGGAACGTGAGTAGTAATCTCATGAGTATCAGGTCCGCTGATCTTAAATGATTTTAGACCAAGGGTGCAATGAAAGTTGATTGTCGTAATGTGACCTTCAATCCGCATAGGCCCAACCTTAATTTCGGGGACGAACTTGTTTCTTCATTTATTGGATTTGTAACATCCCAATTCGTGCTAGACCCCTCAAGTGACAGGAGTCACTTAGAGTTACGTGCACTAGCAAGTAGGCTGGGACTTAAGAAAACTTGTAACTGAACAAAGTAAAAATCGACGGGAAGACTTGAAAATCGCCAGGAAAGATAAAGTAAAAATTGACGGGAAGACTTGAAAATCGACGGGAAAGACAAAGTAAAAATCGACGGGAAGAGTTGAAAATCGACGGGAATAGTTGAAAATCGACGGGAATAGTTGAAAATCGACGGGAAAGACAGTAAAAATCGACGGGAAGACTTAAAAATCGACGGGAAAGACAAAGTAAAAAAGTTGACGGGACTGTCCAAAGATCGATGGGAAAGACAGTAAAAATCGACGGGAAGACTTGAAAAATCGACAGGAAAGTCTATCTAGAATCGACGGGAAAACTGTCTTAAAGTCGACGGGAAGAATAATGAAAATCGACGGGAAGCTGTATTAGAAGGAAAGTCCATCTAGAATCGACAGGACTGTCTTAGAATCAACGAGATAACCTATCTGAAAGTCGACGGGACAGAAGACTTAAAATCGACGGGAAGAATGAAGATCGACGGGACACAAGACTTAAAATCGACGGGAATAATGAAAAATCGACAGGACAGATCCAGAATCGGCTGAACAGTGTTAAAAACCGACAGAACAGTACCAGTTGCAAAATTTTAGGCTAGAAGTGGAATTAATGTCCAATAAGGAGCTGACTCCTAACTTTGGAGTTCCAACTTCCAAGGCATGGCATGAGAAGTTGTTGCCATTAATGCTTATTAATGCAAATCAAATCCCACTCACTCTCCTCTCTTAAGACATGAGCACCATTCCTTCACCTAAAAGGGCTAGGCAGATTATCTTCTCCTTCTTCCACATCTTCTTCCAACCTCACACCACAAGGAGCTCCAACAACTTTCCTTGAAGGAGCAAAACTTGGAGAAGAAGATTTGGAGCTTGGCAGACCACCACCATGCTGCCATGAAGAAAAGCTTGAACCATGGCCGAGTTATGGTGACTTCCGACCCCTTTCCCTTGGTGTTAGATCTTTAGATCTAATTAGGAGAGATATCGAGCTCAAAAGAGCTTGATATTGTAAGATAAATGGAGTTTTGTATGAAGAGGCCACACTAGAAATTACGTTCTAGGGCGTCGTTCGCTGCGAAGATGTCTCGATCAACTCCTCTCTTCATTACGAAGTTAGAGGGCTTGATTTTGTGAAGATCGATGGCCTAATGAGGGAGTATTGGAGGAGAGAAGGTAAAATGGGTTAGGGATGTGCTAGAGGAAGAAGATGATAAATAGTCCCTTGTTTAATGGAATTTGGTATTATAATATTATACTTGATATTTAGTTCTCTGCTAATCGGTTTGATATTATAAATATTGCTCTGGATGAATAGTCCCATGATTAATGGGTAATGATATTTTAATATGGGTTGATATTATAAATATGGCTCTGGATGAATATTCCAATGTTAATGGGTTATGATATTTTTTAATATGGGTTGATATTATAAATATGGCTTTAGATGAATAGTCCCATGTTAATGGGTTATGATATTTTAATATTGCACTTGATTAATAAGGGGACACATGAATAGTGATGAAAGTACAACAACTAAGGGAAGAAAAAATTGATCTTGATTGGAGGTGAGAGTTCACGAGAAGAAAATTGGATGTGTTTAACAGAGGAATTCTTCTCTGTTAGCTAGCGCCCGACGATAGCGCTACCGCCGACAGTAGCATGTCGACTTGTCGATGGGAAGGGATAACTTCCCGTCAACACTTAATGTTGATGGGAAGGAGTGTTGATAGAGTCACTAGCGCCCAGCGATAGAACCACCACCGACGCTAGCGGGTCGACTTGTCGACGGGAAGGGATAACTTCCCGTCGACACTTAATGTCGACGGGATAACTTCCCGTCGACACTTAATGTCGACGGGAAGGGATAACTTCCAGTCGACACACAATGTCGATGGGAAGGTGTGTCGTCTGGATCACTAGCGCCTGGCCGTAGCACTGCCGCTGGAGTCAGCACTACCGCTGGCGTTAGCAAATAGAGAAATTCAGGTTTCCCCCTTTGGGTGGTAGGAGTTCCTGGATTTTCAGGTCAATTGAGCGAGGCATAGACGAATGTTATGATTCTAAAATGGGACATTGCGATGCATAATTGAATGAAGAATTTAGAGAACATGTTTATATAAATGCTCACATCGTTTGATAATCTATCAGATGATTAGGTTTGTGATAACCTCTCAATATGGGTGATAGCTTCAAGGGTGTTGAAACACATGGTGAATTGAGCACGTAAATTGAATATTAATGATAAGTTGTGCTTACTTATTTAGTAAAATATGAATATGACACCGTACACACACACAAGTAGTCCTACATGATCTTGTAGAGTAATTTCCATGTAATACACACTCTACTACATAAGAGTTAGGATAACTCGATATGGGTTGCACTGATGGCTTGGTGTGGATTATAAGATATGGTTATATCTTATGGTGAAATGATAAGGACCCGGTTGTTGGGGGCCTTGGATGCTAATTAGCATCGGTTGAACTTGTATGATGTGAAATGAAAGAAGGCTCTATTAGTGAGTCCTTGGGTGCTTGATAACACAGGTTGTGCATGGGAATTACATGAATGTGCATGGTTTACACCTGGTTGTGTAATGATCCTGGTTCGAGGATTACTTGTGGCTGCTCTACGGGCTTGCTAGTCGTGACACTGACAGAAGCTGGCAGTTAGACTCTAGACCGGTTGGGTTGGACTCTTGGTGCTCACTTCCCAAAGACCCTTTCCGTGTTATGAAAAATCAAAATGATGCGAGCAGTACGCAGGGTCTCCACTGTGTGTTCTTAGCGTCGAGGCATACATAGGTCTAGGTCTGGTAGTGTTCATACCCGCCTAGTAGTGGAGGAGCCCATTCCACCTTCTCCGTCTGGCCATGACGTGAGGTGCCTGAGAGGTTAGCTACCCTCGAAAAGTGGGAAGTACAGGTCTATATCGACATACCAAATATGCATGGGTGATTCATCATATCATAATCATTGTATTGCATTCATCTTTTCATGATCATATCATTGCACGACATTGGATCCTCATCATATAAACTTGTATGTGCACTTTTAAATGATGGGTCACTTTATGTTCAGATCCTTAACTTATATGTTTGTATGGGCATCCTTATAAGTTAATTTCAATTCAGTTATCTATATACTCTGTTTGCTTATACTCTGTCGCTGACCATACTACTTGTTAGATGTACTTTTTATACATTTGATATACTACTGTGATTACATCTTTCCTTGCCACCATCTTTTGCTACTACTATTTATATTGCAGCTTCTCTGTATTCCCTTCCGCCCGGTGCCTTGGAGTCGCTAGGGGAGAGGATGTGAAGCCACTTAGTCTTTATGACTAACGGTTGTTGCATCCCTCTTTTTAGGAGCGCACCCAGGAGCAGCAGTGCATGATGCTGGAGGCAGATAGCCAGGTCAGGACGACAGGGCTGGAGACTACGATACCATCATTACCGTCAATGACAGATGTGGGCGTTAGTATTGAGATATAGCCCTTGGGGCATTTTTTTGATACTCTGATACTTGTAGGAGCTCTCGAAGCTACCTGTCTTTTGTATAATTGTGACACCTTTACTCAGTTGTGAATCTATGGCTTCTATTGTTTTTCTATTATTGATGGGTTGACATGATGATATGTGAGAATAGCCGGCAGGATAGGCGTTTTGTGGAGGGGCTAACCCGTGTGCTAGCACTTCCGCAAGGCGGCTGTCCTGGGCATAGGACTCCCCTTGCCCGTGTCTTGTGTTCCGGGGGGGGGGGGGGGGTCTTACAACTTCCCTACTCACTCTCTCATCGATCGACGACACTGGAGGTCGATCGATGGGACGGGAAGTCGATTTTAACTTGAGGTTTACACAATTTCTTCTAAAACCACCACATCATCCTACGATAGCTCAAACTCAACTTCAAAACACAAGAATAAACTTCAAAAGGGTATTTGTACAGGAAAAAGAAAAGGGAAAAATATCAAAGGGAGTAATTTTAGATAAGGAGGATTACAACCTCGTAATGTAAGAAGTCAAGCACATAATGAGAAAATTATTAGCCATAAAATTAAGACTTAAACTGGAATTAACAAAACTAAGAAATTGCTAAGAAGACAAGCAAGGGGAGCTACCACCACTTGCCTCGATTTACCCGGATCCGACCTCCGAAACGCTTCACGTCGCAGATCGGTCCAAAAGAAGGCACGGTAAGGCGAAATCTACAGAAAAGATGACCAAACGGGGGTTAGGGACAAAACCCATAGAGCGAAAAAGTCCAAAAAAGGGGAAATACTTACCATGAACGCGAAGAGCATGACGAGAGCTTTCCAGATCTATGCTCCAGCGAAGATTTCGTGCGCCGAAGCTCCGTCAACGGCGATCGGAAGCACCACGAAATGACGCCTCTCTCGCTCTCTCATGCTCGACTGGTTCGGTCAGAATGAAGAAGAAGAGGGAAGGGGATATTTATATATAATAATATTAATAATAGTAAATATAATAATAGTATATTATTGCCAAAAACTAAAAGAACGCCGAAACCAACGAAAATCGTACCAAAGGCGAATGCCGACGCTGTGAATCCAATGGCGAGGTCAAAACCAAAATTCGACAGGCCATTCTCGAGATGTATATTTTTAAAGTTTACGACGAACATAAATTCTACAAAACTTCGAAAATGCGTCGAGGCTCCAAAATGGCTCGGATCGCAACGAAACTTGACAAGCAAGTCTAAAATTATACAACTTAATTTTCCAAAGTAAAATTTTCCACTTTAGATACGAATCCCAAAATCTGGTCGGCTAGACCTAATAGACACAAAAACGCACTAACGGTGACGCGCTGCCAACTTGACTTTAAAAGTAACGCCATGACGTCATAAATATGTCATCACTGAATTAAATAATTACAAAAAAAATTAGGGGCGTAACAGTCACCCCTCCTAAAAGGAAGTTTCATCCTAAAACTTAACACATAACTCAAAACCAAAGCAACAGGAATAGTCAAAGGCTAACTGTAAAACCCTCCCTATTACATATAATATAGCAGTAGGTCCGGCCGGGACCCCACGTCATATTAAACGAACAAAGGAGCGCGTTACTTAATTAGTTTCAAACAGTTAAGAATAGAACCATCTCAGCATAAAGAGTCGTACAACGGAAGAATTTAATTTCAGATAAAACCAGTTCATACATTGTCCACACTAGCAACTAGGAATGAAATACAACAAGTTATTTACAAGGTTTGTTCATAACATGTTTATAATAAAGGTGGCTTCCAAACATCGGCACGCAGGCGGCCACACATGAAAATGATAAACAAATCAACTCGGCCTTCGAGGGCCAGCTCCGCACAGCACAACACAGCAGCAGGGGCTTCAGCCCGCTATTTCCCGCTAGCCTCGCCAGGACCTATACAAAAAAATCCACCAAGCAGTGGGAAAACAAGTAACCGGTCAGCTTTAGCTGACCCAGGCTTATAATGACCCCACCCCATGCTCGGGGCGGCAGTGCTCCTTCCCTGCAGGAAAGCAACAATAGTATATATTTCACAGATGCGTCTAAGAACCGCATAGAAATATTCATCACATGGTGACATCAAGTCACACTCTTTCAAGTCCTAGGTGATACCAAGTCATACGCTTTCAAGTCACACCACGCTTTGTGCACTCTCGGCATGCCATCCACAAGTCCTTTTTCAACTTGGGTTTACACTATGAGCTACGACCGTCAAGGCTAGCATTACCTTACGGTTTCTAATCCCACAATGCCCCAGGTGAACACGGAGGAGCAACCTCATCACCAACTGTCTATGGGACGGGTTCAGTTCAGCTTGTGCCTGCGCTCATAAATGTCAGGATTCACCTACGCCTGACACGGGTGCAGCTTCCCCTTGTGCCCATTAAACTATAACCTCACAGGGTCATTACCTCAGCTTTAGGGGTGAGGTCTAAACACGATAAGTAAACTCAATGATTACTGTCTCCGGCGTTAGTTCTTAACGTTGGGCATTAGCCCTTAACGCTGGGCGTTACACTTAACGCTAGGCGTTAGCTCATTTCCGGGTAATTTCTGGGCAACACCTTCAGAACTCACTACAGCACGTTTCAGTACTCAGAACCCGAAAAACACAACATATGGCACTACCGCCAGCGTTAGCTCTAACGCCTGGCATTAACGAACAAAACAACAAGCAACATCACCAATCCTGACCAACCTGTCCATATGGGCTTCACACAACATGCCTATGTCCGTAATACCATTCCGGACTCTATATGCAAATTTTTTGGGGATAACATCAACCCACCGGAAGAATCCATCTACTAATTAGTAGAAATCTTCCATAGCATGCAAATCAAAGGACTTACATGTTCAAAGATGAATGGAGGAGAATCGTTACCCTCAGCGCTTGTTTCGGTGCCATAGGTCTAAGAGGAACTCGGCTGGACTCTTTTGAAACAGCTTCCTCCCCACTGAATCGATGACGGCACAAGCATGCAAGTATCTTCACTAATCTCCCTCCTGGCACGACGAAGGCTCACCTCCAACTGATCTCCTTCCCAGCTCTCAGCCCACAGCTCTAAGAAATGTAGAGGGTCTCAGAGAAAATGAGAAGAAAAGTCGGATTTTGCTGCATATATACTTTCTTAGCTAACGCCGGGCATTAGCCCCTAAGGCGGTGGCTGAACATATCCACAGCCGCTTAAGGAATTCGACGGTAAAGCTAACGCCAGCGCTATCGCTAATGCCTGGCGCTATCTCCCGTCGATCGACTCCTTATCTCGGCGTCTCGACGACGTTCGTTGAACGACCTGACGTTCGTCGAATGGACCGATGTTCGTCGAATGGCGCATTCGACGAACGGCCTGGCGTTCGTCGACAATAAGTCTTCGGCTAACGCCTGGCGTTAGAGCTAACGCTGGCGTTAGCTTTCAGACTTAACAACCTGCTGATTTCAGTGCACTGGAAATTGAGGTGTTACACTAACAAATGAAAGACTTACGAGAAAACTAGGAGAAAAGCTGCGGATAAGATTCCCTCATCGCTGACTCCAACTCCCACGTCGCGCTCTCGACGTCTTGGTTCTGCCAAAGAACTTTAACCATGGGGATTGTCTTTCTCCGCAACACTCGATCCTGAGTCTCCAGAATACGAACAAGTTCTTCAACATAAGAAAGATTAGGCTGTAACTGGGGCACCGAGTCACTAAGAACACACTTTCGCAACTAGCTCACATTAAACACATCATGAACGTCAGGGAAGGTAGCAGGTAAATCCATCCTATAAACTGACACTCCGATGCGCTCAACAATTCGGAAGGGTCCCACATACTGAGGATCCAATTTATGGTTCCTTCCAAATCTTTTAACACCAGGCATCAGAGAAACTTTCAGAAAAACCATGTCCCCAACTGCGAATTCCAGCTCAACCCTTCGATGATTTGCGTACTTCTTATAATGCTCCTGAGCTACACGGAGGTTTTCCCGAATATGAGTTATAGCAATACTCATCTCTTTAAGGGCTTCCAGACCTAGCAATGGTCTCTCGCCAACCTCGGCCCAAAACAAGGGAGTCCTATAGCGCCTCCCATACAAAGCCTCGAACGGGACCATCTACAAACTTTCGTTAAAGCTATTATTTTACGCAAACTCCATAAGTCTGAGACGCTCGTCCCAAGCTCCACCATGCTCCAATATATAACATCTGATCATATCTTCCATGATCTGATTAACTCGCTCCGTTTGACCATTGGTCTGCATATGGTACGCGGTCAAAAACCTGAGGTCGGTGCCAAAAGCTCCCTGCAAGCTCTACCAGAATCGCGACATAAAACTGGAGTCTTGATCTGACACGATACTCACTGGCACTCCGTGCAAACGGATGACCTCATCCAAATATAACTCTGCTATCTACTTCATAGAATATTCGATCTGGAAAGGTATGAAGTTCGCACACTTTGTCAATCTATCAACTATGACCCACACTGAGTCATGCCCTTGGGGAGATCTTGGCAAACCAGTAATAAAGTCCATCGATATACTCTCCCACTTCCAACTCGATATGTCCAATGACGTCAACTTGCCACCAGGCCTTTTGTGATCTGCTTTGACACGCTTGTAGGTGAAGCACTCAGACACAAACTTAGCTATGTCATTCTTCATTCTATACCACCACACGATCTGTTTCAAATCTCTATACATTTTCGTAGAACCAGGTTGGTAGACCACACTAGAACTGCGTGCTTCATCGCAAATCCTTGTCCAAAAATTACCCACCACCGGGATACAAAATCTACATCGATACTTCAGGGTACCGTCTTTGTCTATAGAGAAATCATGCAATTCTCCCTTCTCTGTCCTTCCTCGGAGATGTGATGAGTCCAACTTATATAGGGATTTTAGGACTCATCTGGGCTAGTTTTCACGCACTAGCACTTCACTTTTGGTGTATTAATGCTTATATTTCACTTATTCACAATTCTCACATGAGGTGCACTTTCTTTACCCATTTCTGGTGTGATTCCTTGTATTCCAGTGGTCCCGGATATTTTCATGCAGGTTCAAGAGTTGTGCGACACTCAGATTGGTTCTGGGGGATTTTGGCCTAAAAAGCCACTGATCGTGCGTTCCTTCGCGCACGATCAGGCGCACCACCACTGGTCGTGCGTTAATTCCCCTTACCAGACAGAGCAGTTCGCATGATCACTGACCTTCTTCGCGCACGACCATTGGTCGTGCACCACTGACCGTGCGCTATTTTGCAGTTCAGGACTATGCTACAGGCTCTTCACGCACGATCAGAGGCATTTTTTCGCGCATGACCACTGGTCGTGTGCCTGGCCGTGCGCGTTGTTAATTTCTGCTCTGCCTATAAATAGATGTGTGTAATTTTAGATCGGGGGATCCACTTTTGCTCCACCCAGTTTGCCGTTTTCGCCCTTTCCGCAGGTTTTCCTCCCCTTTTGGCCTCCTCCATCATCCTCAAGCTCCAAGGAGAGGGATCTAGCCCTACATCCACCAATATCCAAGGAGAAGGAAGCTAGGTCGTGCGGCCGGATCGTGACACGAAGAAGACGGGTCATTGGAAGGTAGTGGCAGCCTTCTCTACCCCGGACGCAGTTGAGGACCGAGCTTGGACGCGGATTGACAACCCAGCGATTCCAACCGTGAATCTTCGACAAGGCTTCGGATTGGGTCAATTCCTGACTTTCTCTTTCTTTGTATTGATTGTTGTAAATGCTAGATTTCTCTATACTTTGATGATGCCATATGAACTATGCTTTATAATGTTTATTTCATTTATATGAGATTATTTTGTTCATATGTGTGTATGAGGTGCGCCCCCATCCATTCTCCATCCACCACTTCATCCACCACTCCATCCGCCTAGCCAAGAGGTGCTAACAGCCCTCAAAACCTTTCCCGCCAGTGCGAACCACCTCATCCGTGTGCCTACTCTTACATCCGCCTAGCGAAGTAGTGCGTTCAAGGCCTACATAGTTCCCATCCCGCCAAGCGAAGCAGTGCGCTCAAGTCCAGCATAGGAGTAGTTGAATTAGCTCTTTTACTTTATTTTCCACAAACCAAATCACCCCCTTTCGCATCCATCCGACCTAAAGGACTTCGATCTCAAGTCCTTCCTCAATAGTTAACTCTACCTTACCGTGTTCCTTTGAGATTCGATACTTGGGGATTCACTCCCATTTTATATTACTTGAACGATCGGTACACAGCCATTTCATACCGTAGTCTCGCTACCGCCTATAGCGGTGTGCTAGATTCGCACATCAAGATACTGAAGATCTGGGTCTTCTTTCTGATGTAACCTTGTGAGGCTGATCCACAAAGGCTCTTCTGCCTCCAAGCAAGAGGGCCCGACACTGCTGCTTACCGAAATGTCCATCAAAAGGAACTCCTCAACCAAAGACAACACAGTAAGTTTGAAAAACTGCATGGTATTTCTGCTCAATGCATCAGCTACCATGTTAGACTTGCCCTTGTGATACTGGATTTCCACGTCATAATCCTCAACGTACTCCAACCACCTACGCTAATGCAAATTCAGCTCCTTCTGTGTGAAGACGTAATTCAAACTCTTATGGTCTGTATAAATATTGCACAACGCGCCATATAGTAAATGTCTCCAAAGCTTCAGGGCGTAGATCATAGCCGCAAATTCCAGATCATGCGTAGGATAATTTTTCTCATGGACCTTCAGCTGTCTCGACCCGTACGCAATCACTTTACCTCCCTGCATCAAGACACATCCGAGTCCGACGTGCGATGCATCTACATAAACAACGTACTCCTCTCCTTTAGTGGGCAAGGTTAAAACTGGTGCAGTGCACAATCTCCTCTTTAATTCTTGAAAGGCTCCTTCGCACTCATTGCTCCACATGAATGTTGTGTTCTTCTGCGTGAGCTTAGTTATCGAAGCAGACAATACTAAAAATCCCTCGACGAACTTCCTATAATAACCTGCCAACCCCAAGAAGCTTCTGATCTCCTTGGGTGTAGTAGGTCTCTTCCAATTCATAACCGCAGAAATCTTCTCTGGATCCACATAAATTCCATCCTTACTCACTACATGACCCAAAAAGGACACCCGAGGAAGCCAGAACTCACACTTGCTCAGCTTCACATATAACTTATGCTCCCTCAAGGTAGTCAAAACCAATCGCAATTGCTGAGTATGCTCCTCGGCGCTCCAAGAATACACGAGAACATCATCTATAAACACGAATATGAAATGATCCAAGAAATCTTTGAACACTCGGTTCATCATATCCATGAAGGCGGATGGTGCATTCGTCAGTCAAAAGGACATCACCAAAAACTCAAAATGCCCATGCCGGCATCGAAAAGCTGTCAGTGGAACATCTGACTCATGGATCCTTAACTGGTGGTAGCCTGAATGAAGATCAGTCTTTGAAAACACTGTGCTACCACACAACTGATCAACCAAATCATCTATCCTCAGCAAAGGATACCTGTTCTTGATGGTTAACTTGTTCAATTCTCGATAATCAATGCACAGCCTCATAGAGCCATCCTTTTTCATTATAAACAAGACTGGAGCACCCCAAGGCTAAGAGCTTGGCCTAATAAACCCACACTGCATTAGCTCATCGAGTTGAGTACGCAAATCCTACAGCTCACCCGGGGCCATACGGTATGGTGCCTTAGCAATTGGGCGAGTACCAGACTCAAGATCAATAACAAACTCCGCATCTCACTCAGGTGGAAGTCTAGGAAGACTAACCCGGGGCCATACGGTATGGTGCCTTATGCACCACAGCAATATCCTCGACATGCGACGAACCATTAACAGTTTCTATAATAGAAATGAGGTAAGCAAAACAACCGGAATCTAAAAGTTTCCGATCATATACCGCGGAAATAATCGGGGAATCCTGGCGTGGGAAGCCATACACACTCATGGGGTGGCCATTGTCCATATTGAAGTCCAAGTTCTTAACTTTGCACTAGATCACAACATCATAACGGGACAACCAGTCCATGCCCAAAATAACATCAAAGTCTCTAGGTCCAGCATCTTCAAATTATCGAATGCTTAGAAATTTCCTAAGAGTATAAAACTTCTCTGGATACCCTGGTTCGACACCACCATGTCACCGGAGGGAAACATGACACAAAAAGAATCACCAACTTGATCGAGATTCAACCGATGATGCTTTACCATAGTCCTAGCCACGAACGAGTGGGTAGCACCAGAATCGAAAAGAATGTGCGCCATACGGTTCATTACCTTAAACTCCCCTATAAAATCGGACACGAAACTAAACGAATGAAAGCAAACTAGGGTAAAAGCTGAAAACTAAGAGTTAGATTAGAATCTAACCTGATATCACTTGAGTAGATGTCTGAGCTTCCTCCCTCATCATCACGTTCAGCTTTCCTCTTCCTTTATCCAGATTTTGTGGCGGCGGCGGCATGGCCCGTAGCGGAGCAGGCTTCAACGGGGGCTGGTTACTTGGACACACAAACTTCATGTGTCCTTTCTGACCACACTTATAGCAGACTCTGTCTTTCATCCAGCACCTGCTCGAATCATGAACCTTCTTCTCACAGATAGTGCACACCAGTTATCCCTTGGGCGCACCCTGAATGGCGAGCACTGGCTGCTGCTTCTGAGCTCTGATCCTCTTGAAACACTTTTCATAGGGTGGCCCGGGCGCCCACAGAAACTGCACGCTTCTCCACCACTCTTCTTTGAAGCAGGGCCAGATGCGCTGGAACTTCCTTCATCAACACCTTTCCGCTTTTCTTTCCTCAACGCAGCACCTCGATTCATGGCGTTATCAATCACCTCAACTTTTAGAGCAGCTTCCACTGCCACAGCATAGTTCTCCGGTCCATAAGCATAAGCTAATTGTTGAATATCACTGTGAAATCCTCCCAGGAATCGCTTCACTCTTCCTATTTCAGAGGCGACTAGATCTGGAGCAAAGCGGCTCAACTTGCTAAATTTGACTTCATACTCACTAAAAATGGGTTGCCTTTTCTTCAGATGCAGAAAGTTGTTCATCGGGCGGTCTTGCTCGACCGACGGCAGAAATTTCTTCAGCAACATCTTCTTGAGGGTTTCCCATGAACATCCACCTGTCAGGTTCTCCTTCTCTCTTATCCACCAGCTCTTCGCAAGACCCTTCAGTTGGTACACGACGATCATCACCTTTTGGTCGCCAGAAATCCCCAAATAGGAAAACATTTCCTCAATAGTGATAATCCAGTCATCTAATGCCATGAAATCGGCTCTACAATCATAGGTGGGAGGTCCTAGTGGCTGAAAGTGCGAGACGAAATTCATCTCTGGCGGCAGCAACACTGGGGGGGGGGGGGGGGGGGCACCAGAGGGGCAGGAGGAATATGTACAACTTGACCCACAACAGGGTCATGCACCACGGCCCGCTGCCCTGTAGCGGCAGTCAATATCGACTGAATCCGAGATTGCATCTCAATCAACTGCCTCGACAGAGCTTTGTTGCTCTATCACAGTCCTTCAATCACAACTTCACTCTGCGCACTTGATGACTTGCCCTCAGACTAGGGAGTCGCCCTCGTCGCAGGACGCTTTGGCGGAATTTCTAAAAGAAAACACAAACAAACAACTCATTAATACCCTAACTTAACACTAGGACTACCCAACTTAGTTCAGACGATACACGAATAAACACTTGCTTTTGCTGCTAACTTGTTCTGGGATTTATAAATGATGTTATGCATAAGACTTGGGATGATACTCGATCATCCCCTTAGACTCTTGTGCCTATTCTATGAATGCATGAACTTCTTATACCTTTGTTTTTAAAATCATGTGTGTACGAGTGTCATCATTTAAATTTTTAGCTTGACACGTGTGCTTATGCAATGCAATATATTGTAAGTTGTGCTATGCATTCTAATAAAGGCGTTAATGCATGTTATGAGCGGCGCACACATGAATACTATTTGCCACGGCTAATCCGTGGCTAAAAGCCTTTCTCCACGCGACCTTTAGCCATGAATTTTTTCCGTGGCTAGACCGTGGCAAAAACACTTTAGCCACGGTTTTGGACTTTTTGCCAGGACAATTTGCCCTGGCCAAAAGTCTGTTTTCTTGTAGTGCCATACTATATAATATCTCATGCAACGAAAGTAAAAATCTAATGCACATCGATGTGATGATTGTTATGCACCCCATACTACATAACAATCACATGTTGCCTCCTATGAGGATCCATATACGATCACATATTATGCATCTCATACTACATAATATGCCCCATATACTTCTTATCATGCTTGTGAGTGTAGTGTTCATGCTTCTGCCAAGATGTACTGATGACACATCAGTATGTGTATGCCATGAAACCAAACAGCTATACTATATCAGAATTAGTCGCTCGACCAACTTGTCGAACAAACCTCCCTCTGATACCAACTATCACAACCCGCATTTTCTCTGTATTAAATAATACGTCAGAGTAAGAGAAAATATGCGCCGTGATGCCACGCCGTGCAGGGGACAACTGCAGACGCTCAGGCAATTCCTATTCATATTACTTATCATGAAAAATCCATGAATTATAACTTTAAAACATGATTTAAGTAAAGTTTATTAACCGTGTCCCTCGGTTCTGTGGATCAACTAATCCACGAGTAACGGTGTAAGTAGAAATACGCAGTGAAAAATACTAGGTTTTATTTACTTATTACCTTATATGAATAGAACAATCCAATGATATAACATGTTATGCAGACCTCTAGGTTTAGTATAAGTATGAAAAGACCATTTTATAACCTTTAAAAAAACAAAGTGAGATTCGTTTTGAAAAGAAGTTACAAATTACTGATATAAACCCATTTTTTATACTTAAAATACCTAACATGCAATCCTAGCATAAAACCTCCCAGAGAGCAAGTAAACTACTCCAAAAAGAGCAAGAAAAAAACTAGCAGCTAGCAAAGTGTACAAAATCAACAAACTCTGTGGGTGTCAACAACATGACACCAACCCACAGATCTCAAAAGTATGTCTGAACTAAAACAAATCATAACAATGAACATCTACCTCACAATGGTGAGGAGAAACAGTCAAAGATGCTACTGAAACACTGAAACACCCGCTCAAGGTCCACATATCACTAATGCTCTAAACCGGAGGCATTCATAAGAGAGAGAACACCTCAGCAACAAGGTACAAGTGGCGGCAGGAAACAAAACAAAGTAAACAACGGTCAACAGGGGTACCAACCCAAGACCAACTATACTGAACGTAAAGCACAATATGCATGATAAATAACAATGGAAATACTTACGTGAAAATTCACGTATACCTGACAACACCAAGAGCGGTGGAAAGCCAAAAGCTTATCTACACATCTATAATATGAAAACATAAACAATGCTATAATAAATTCTTATAATTAAGTGTTCAGCAAACACCAACACCGGTAAGAATCTGGTGAATGTGGGGGGAATACCTCTGGCAGCACACCCATAGAACAAACTCCACAAGGGCCCAATGGTAAGGTGGTCACATAGCCTGACACACCCGAACTGGAAAGTATCCAGCAACTGCGGTGGGAGATACCTTCGCCAGCACACCAGTAGTAAAAAAACAAACAACAAACCAACCAACTCGGGTAAAATCCCGTAAAAATATCCAATTTTAGTGCAGGGCAATGTGGCAGTGGTTTTAATCCACCAACACCAACAACCCCAAATCGAATACTTATAACTCGAGAATGCCACGACTGACTAGTCTAGATATCAGGAAAAAAGGTCATCAAGGAGAAAACTGCTACCTGCAGCCCATAACCACTGACCAAACTTTACATCTAGCCCGATTGCTAAAAATAGTGAGGAAGAAGCAATAATCCTCACTGAGAAATACTACCAAAAACAACTCACTCCAAAGAACAAAGAGGAAGACAACTAGATGCTCATACCTTAAAGGGAGAGGAACAAGCATTAAAGGGAGAGAAACAGGCAAAGGAACAAAAACTGCACTCAGGGAAGAAATATCGGTGGGAGCTCTCGTCGATTGACAAGTGGTCCCGTCGATCGACGGGAGGCCCCTTCGATTTCGACTTAAAGGCTCGGGGAAATAACTTCTCCAGCTGCACCGACGATCGACGGGACGGTCTCGCTAATCGACGGGAGGTCCCGCCGATCGACGGGAGGTCCTGCCAATCGATGGGAGGTCCTGTCGATTCTTACTCAGAGCCCGACCGATGACTTCCCTGCTCAGCCTCTCATCGATCGACGGGAGTGGAGGTCGATCGACGAGACAGGTGTTGGATCTGTAGGCGTCCTTAGAGGGGGGTGAATAAGGGTTTTAAACTTTTTATGATTATTAAAGAAAATTATTCTCTGTTGCTACCGCCAGCGGTAGTGTTACCGCTCGGCGTTAGTGACAGAGAAAATACGTTTAGGTTAAACCAATGAAAATCAGAGAGCACGAATCAGAGATGAAGAAACAAACATATTTTCATTAATATTAAATGGAAATAGTTATGATTACAGAAACTTTTCCCAATGACGCTTGGAAAGAGGGCACCAATGAATATTCGTTTCATTTTCTATACTGACTCGTATCCCCACGAACCGGTTGGCTTTAGCCGATCTCTCCCCAGATACGACCTCAAGCCGCTCTAGCCTTCCTATCCCTAGAAAGGCCTCGAGCACCCCCTAGATCTACACCCTAGACCTAGTCGCCAATACGAGGCGAATTACTCCCTAAGTCCTACCCAGACCTAGTCGCAGTGTGGCGAATTCCCCTAGTCCCCGCAAGGCCCTAGTCGCCGTGTGGCGAATTCCTCTACAGAATAAAAGATATAAAGGTTACAATTAGAGACTAAAACAAAACACAAACTAAAAACTCCCTCAAAAGAAGAACTTGATGTCGATGTAGATGCGATCAGATTGGTCTTCAGGTTCTTTGCACTCACGAACGTTGATGGAGTTCTTCGGGCTGCTTGGGGAAGGCTCTCACGAGTGCTCTGAATATATGGCTTCAATTCGTTCTATGACAGCAAACATCAATGGAGGAAGCGCGTATCTTTAAATAGAATCAGCCGCTACCGCCTGTGGTAGTACAACCGCCCCGCGGTAGCCACATTAGGCAATGATCAAGCACACAGATCATAGCAACTTAGGCAACTTTTGAGTGCCAAACTTTGAACTCCGACTAGCGCGCCACGATAATGCTAACGCTCCGCGATAGCGATATAACCTTCCTTCAGCCAATATCTCCTTCCATATTTGCTCCTCAATCACATGCAGACGGGAGGATTCCAAAAGCTATCGCCGGGCGGTAGAGATGCCACGTCGTGGTAGAGCATGCTAAATATGCATCCCGCCAATCATTCCTTTTCTCCACCATTTCCTTCCCGTCAATTGTTTCCATTTATGCTAGCACCAACGGTAGTGCTAACGCTCCGCGGTAGAGCACATCTCTTTTCGTCGAACGCATCTTCGTCGAACGGCCTCACATTTCGTCGAATAATGTTTTCATTTCGTAGAACTCCATTTCTTCGATCGCTAGTGCCAGCGGTAGTGCTAACGCAACTCCATTTTATCGAACTCAATTTCATTGTACGCCAATTCTTCTGACGAGATCTACTTTCATCGAACACCATTTCTTCGAGCGCTAGCGTCATCGGTAGTTCTAATGCAGTTTCATTTCATCGAACGCCTGTTTCGTCGAACGCAGTTTGTTGAACGACATCTTCTTTCGTCGAACACCATTTCGTCGAGCGCATCTCATTTCGTCGGACTGCTAGCGCCAGCGGTAGTGTTACCACGCCGCGGAATCAACAGAGAATCAACCTGATGTCACTTCGACGTCTTTCTTTTTCATACTCCTTTGGGGATTGAATTTGAAGATCCTGCACATTATAAACACAATGCAAGTATGATTAAATACAATAAGATTTGTTATTGTCAAACCAAGAGATGCGGAAAGCATGTTCCAACAAACTCCCCCTTTTGATAATAACAAATCCCTTTAGAAAGAAATAGTTCAAAAGATAGCAAATGTGTTTATTAAAAAGGATAAGCATGAAATTTAAGACATGTGCATATGCTCCCCCTAAGTGAATGCTCCCTCTACAACAAAACATGTGAATTTCCCCAAACATGTCAATTTCTTTCAAATTTATTCTCCCCCTTTTGGTATTATCAAAAGTGGGCGGAGAGAAAGTCAAACAGGAACGTGTGCAATAAATGTTTAGAGAGGGAATGAACATGATAAAGAGTTAAACGCTTAGGAAAAATACAATATATAGGAGTGAAAAAGGGAATGTGAAGAAATTGTCATAAGGAAACCACTTGTTGGAAAAAACGTATTCATGATCGAGCGTACAAATAGTAAAGAGGTGGAAAGCATGAATAAATATATTTTTGAAGTGAATATCTATATAAGAATGGTGAAGCATAGTAGATGATTAAGAGTTTTAGATATAACAAAAGTAGATGTTGTAGCAATTTAAGTACCCAAAATGATTTCAGTTGCAACATAACCATACACTTGTTTTGAAAGGTAAACAATAAAGAGTACACATGGCGTAGCGGAAAAAAATGTAAGCATGATACAACATATCAAGTCAAGATAGAAGAATACAATATCTTAAATTGAGAAATCAAGTACACTTATACATTGTATTGATCATGCAAAGCTATCTAGTGCATTAACTTAAGAATTTAGAGAATAAATGTAGATATGCAATATACTCTAATTCTCATGAGTAGAAGGCTTACAGGTGATAATGATGTGTACAAAATAGTGTTTTTGATAAAAGTATACATATGAGTTAATCAAAACACATGACATGTATAATGGAATAAATACAACATTATTGAAAATGCATTTTTAGAGTTACTTCTACCCACAAAGCTATATAAATTTTTCAATGCACATAGAAAAGTAGTACAACTACCAAGGTGCTCTGCACACACAATGCTTATTAAGACTTATCAGGGTGCAAAGTAGTGCTTGGGGAATCACAATTATTATTTTGAATTTTAGTTATTTGTGATCCGGTGTACAAGAAGAAGTAGTGCAAAAAAAGTGTTTGCAATAAGGCACTTTACAATTCTCTCTAAGGTGCTCAACCTCACAATGCTCATTAAGACTTATCAGGAGGGTGAGTAGTGCTTAGTGGAGTTATCTTTGTCAATTATTCATTTAAATTTTTGCTTAACGACAAAGGTCTCCGAATTCACTTGTCTGTGCAAATAAAAGATTTTGAAAAGACACACTTCTTCAAAAATAGGTGCATGAAAAAGATTTTTACTTGTGGTGTAGGTAAAACTAAGCATGCCTAACAATAATATTAAGTTGTTACACTACACAATCATGTAAGAGTAGATTAAATTCATATGTAGTTTATCAAAAAGTGTGAGTGAATAAATCATTAGCAAATATAAACCATTTACTCATACATAGAGGCATGCTATGCAATACTACACATGATTTCTATAATCAATTTCAAAACACACATAAGATAATAATCAAGGCATGATACAAAACAATGTTATTAAGATACTTGAAATAGAGAATGAAACATTGTATTTTAAACTTGGCAAGATAAACCATATCATCCTTGTATACTTGAAAAGCACACCAGTTTTTATAAAAATTTCAAGTTTTTCAAAAGCAAAAATAAAAAAATATAAAACATGTTTTTGTTGTTTTAATTGATTTTTCAATTTTGTAGTTTGTTTTGATATATAGAAACACAAAGCATGTTTTTGGTTGGATTTTGATTTGTTTATAGTTTTTTTTGTTTTTTGAATTTTAAAAGAAAAATAACAGGAACTAAAAAATAAAAAATAAACTGGAAATTCAGAAAATACTAACTACCGCCAGCGGTACCCATCTATCGCCGGGCGGTACTGACAGAACTCGAATTTTGGGGAAAACATGAAATTTTTCAGAATTTCTTTTGAATATATTTGTGTAGATTAGTGACAATGAAGTTCAGCAATGAAATCAGACATATGCATACACAAAAATGCGGATTTTGCAAGTTTAAGCTAATATGTCTAAAACCCCAAATTCTAGCCTAAGGTGTCACAATACACTTTCAAAATACTTGTGTTTTTCACATGCATGAGAGTTCAGAAATAGATAATATGAAAACATAAGATATCAAGTTTGAGTACAAATATGCATGAGTGAAATGATCATAAATAAGTGAAATAATATTCATGCAATGTATACAACATAAGTATGTCTAAGATCAAGATACCCTAACAACATGTCTACACTCTAGCCCCGTACTAAGTGATGGATGGGCATGAGGAGCTGCAAGCATGCCGTAGGTTGGGATGTTAATCCCACATGCATACAAAAGACAACGCTCACCCTAGCACTCTTTCCCCCCAGTGCCTCGCAAGGCCCCACTGGAACCCTCCCCGGTTAAGGAAAAGACATGACTTAGAGGTTAGGTTTCTAATGCACACAATCCTACGCCCTCGCTATAGTGAGACACATAATGTGGTTGAATGATCATGGACATACTAAGCATTTAATCTTATGGAAAAATAATTTATAAACTGTGGATTTTATGCAAGATTAATTTCTCATTATATTTATTTTTAAATCACATAGTTATTATGAATTTTAACTTCCAATTTTTCAGATTTTGGTTAAGCATGATAGGGGCAAAAAAATGACGCAAATATATTAAGTAAATAAGCAAAACTTGCGCATTTTATAAATTTAGCCTAATACCCCTAAAATACCTTTTAAATCCATTTCGACAATTATTTCATTTAGTCTTAAAAATATCATATGACAAATTTAGTTTTCAAATTTTATAAGACTTATAGGAAATGGATTTAGAAGGACAAAAATAAAGGATAAATATACCACTTGAAAATAATATGACTTTTTATTCAATTGTGTTCAATTTGATTTATTAATGAATTTAGGTTTAATATGTGAAAATCATATCACAAGTTATATAAAGTGATCTTATCATGATGGCTCAAAGAAATAAAAGCAAAAACAAAAAGATAATAAAGCATATCATGAAGTAGAGAATTGATATTTCATTTTTAATTGATTTCTACTTCATGCAAATGATAAGATACTATTGAATGAAAGATTTAGGTATCCATAGAGGACCGGGTGTGGCGGTTACTTTGGGCACCCAAATATATCGTGTTTGCCTTTGGGGAGATATGATTGAATGGGCCCTTTTGATTTGAGTTTGTGTTTCATATTTAACTTTGGGTCGCCATTCAAACATTGGTTTAATATTATGTTTATTTGTCAAATTTTCATGATGATTTTGCAAAACATTATTTATAGGAAATTTGTTTGTCTTTAAGTTTATGTTGGGAGAAAGATGTTGTAAATGATAATGATTTGGAATTTCATTTTCAAGCATTTGATATTTTTCATTTCCTTTGTTAGGCTTAGACATATTACGAAAATTCATATTTAACCTGCTTTTGGAATTTGCTTGAAATTGTTGATTTATGTGTTGAGAATTTTTCTTTATAATTTCCTTAAGCAAGTTGACTTTAGTTTCCAATTCATAATTCTTAACTTTAAGATTATGTCTTGCATTATTATAGGCTATTATGCTATTTTTAAGAGTGGATACAATAGACTCAATATGATTTTGATAATTGTTTCTAAATTCTTCAAATGTTTCATCCATCTCTTTAATTTCAATTTTATAGTCTTTACACTTAGCACAATCATTTTTCATGGATGAATTTTCTAAACATAATCTTTCATTTTTTCTTTTATAAAAAGAAGTTCCTTTTCAAGTTCCTTGCAATTTTCTTTTAAATCATTAAATTCTATACACGGTGTAATGTTTTCAACTAAGGAGCCATGGGTAGAACTAGATAAATTAGAATTTGATTCTTCATTAATTTTTGCCTTTAAATTTTTAGTTTTTAAGCGCAAATGTTTATTAGCATTTTTTAATTTCTTAATTTTGTGCTTTGTAGTTTGAAGCAATTGTAATGTAGAAATAGAATTACATACAATAAGTGATTTTGATTTCCTAACAGCGCTTGTGGATGAGGCAAGATTTGAACATATTGTTCCTTTGTTTTCTTCATCTTCCTCTTCCAAACAAGAGTTTCCATCATCCTTTCCGCTTGATGAGCATTCTATGGATCCATCATTTGAGTAGCTTTCTTGAATATTTACGCAAGCTTGTATGTTCTCCAATTCTTGTGTTTGTTCCATACCTATAGAAGGAGAATCATAAGTCCTTTTAAGAAAATTCCAAATCTCATAAGCGGTAGGTAAAGTATAAATAAGTTTGAAAATATTTTGGTCTAACGCACAAAATATACTATTTATAGATTTTGCATTTATAACAATTTCGTTTCTAGTTAGTACGCTAGGTGGCTTTTCAATAGTAATATTCCAAACTTTTTCATCTAAGGCCTTAAAAAAAATTTTCATTAATATTTTCCACTCCTTATTATTTTTGCCCATAAATAAAAGTGGTGATAATACTTTTTCATTTATATTAAAATTTTCCCCACTAGTAGAAGCGAGACCATGATCAAGAGACGCCATTATTCCAGGTTGTTAAGCCGATTTGTAATAACCTCGCTCTGATACCACTTGTTGGATTTGTAGGCGCCCTTAGAGGGGGAGGGGGGTGAATAAGGGTTTTAAACTTTTAATGATTATTAAAGAAATTATTCTCTGTTGCTACCGCCAGCGGTAGTGTTACCGCTCGACATTAGTGACAGAGAAAATATGTTTAGGTTAAACCAATGAAAATCAGAGAGCACGAATAAGAGATGAAGAAACAAATATATTTTCATTAATATTATATTGAAATAGTTATGATTACAGAAACTTTTCCCAATGACGCTTGAAAAGAGGCGACCAATGAATATTCTTTGTGTTTTCTATACCGACTCATATCCCCACGAACCAGTTGGTTTTAGCCGATCTCTCCCCAGATACGGCCTCAAGACGCTCTAGCCTTCCTATCCCCAGAAAGGCCTCGAGCACCCCCTAGATCTACTCCCTAGACCTAGTCGCCAACACGAGGCGAATTACTCCCGAAGTCCTACCCAGACCTAGTCGCCGTGTGGCGAATTTGCCCTAGTCCCCGCAAGGCTCTAGTCGCCGTGTGGCGAATTCCTCTACTGAACAAAAGATATAAAGGTTACAATTAGAGACTAAAATAAAACACAAACTAAAAAATCCCTCAAAAGAAGAACTTGATGTCGATGTAGATGTGATCGGATTGGTCTTCAAGTTATTTGCATTCATGAATGTTGACGGAGTTCTTCGGTCTGCTTGGGGAAGGCTCTCACGAGAGCTCTGAATATATGGCTTCAATTCATTCTATGACAACAAGCATCAACAGAGGAAGCACGCGTCTTTAAATAGAATCAGCCGCTACCGCCTTCGGTAGTACTACCGCCCCGCGGTAGCCACATTAGGCAATGATCAAGCACACAGATCGTGGCACCATAGGCAACTTTTGAGCGCCAAACTTTGAACTCCGACTAGTGCGCCGCGATAACGCAAACGCTCCACGATAGCGAGATAACCTTCCTTCAGCCAATATCTACTTCCATATTTGCTCCTCAATCATATGCAAACGAGAGGATTCCAAAAGCTACCGCCAGTCGGTAGAGATGCCGCGCCGCGGTAGAACATGCTAAATATGCATCCCGCCAATCATTCCTTTTTCTCCACTGTTTCCTTCCCGTCAATTGTTTCCATTTATGCTAGCGCCAACGGTAGTGCTAACGCTCCGCGGTAGAGCACATCTCTTTTCGTCGAACGCATCTTCGTCGAACGGCCTCACATTTCGTCGAACATTGTTTTCATTTCGTCGAACTCCATTTTGTCGATCGCTAGCGCCAGCGGTAGTGCTAACGCAGTTCCTTTTCGCCGAACTCAATTTCGTCGAACGCCAGTTCGTCGGACGACATCTACTTTCGTCGAACACCATTTCATCAAGCGCTAGCGCCAGCGGTAGTGCTAACGCAGTTTCATTTCGTCGAACGCCAGTTTCGTCGAACGCCAGTTTGTCGAACGACATCTTCTTTCGTCGAACACCATTTCGTCGAGCGCATCTCATTTTGTCGGACCGCTAGCGCCAGCGGTAGTGTTACCGCGCCGCGGTATCAACATAGAATCAACCTGATGTCGCTTCGACGTCTTTCTTTTCACATTGCTTTGGGGATTGAATGTTCCAACAACAGGAAGTCAATTTTAACTTGAAGTTTACACAATTTCTTCTAAACCACCACATCATTCTACCAGAGCTCAAACTCAACTTCAGAACACAAGAATAAGTTTCAGAAGGTTATTTGTACAGGAAAAAGAAAAGGGGAAAATATAAAAGGGAGTAATTTTAGATAAGGTGGATTACAACCTCTTAATGTAAGAAGTCAAGCACAGAATGAGAAAATTATTAGCCATAAAATTAAGACTTAAACTAGAATTAACAAAACTAAGAAATTGCTAAGAAGACAAGTAAGGGGAGTAACCACCACTTGCCTCGATTTACCCGGATCTGACCTCCGAAATGCTTCACGTCGTAGATCGGTCCAAAAGAAGGCACGGTAAGGCAAAATCTATAGAAAAGACGACCAAACGAGGGTTAAGGACAAAAACCCTACCGCAAAAAGTCCAAGAAATGGGAAATACTTACCACTAACACGAAGAGCACTGCGAGAGCTTTCCAGATCTATGCTCCGACGAAGATTTCGTGCACTAGAGCTCCGTCTGAGGCAATCAGAAGCACCACAAAACGACGCCTCTCTTGCTCTCTCACGCTCGACTAGTTTGGTCAGAATGAAGAAGAAAAGGGAAGGGGATATTTATATATAATAATATTAATTATAGTAAATATAATAATAGTATATTATTGCCAAAAACTAAATGAACACCGAAATCGACGAAAATCGCACGGAAGACGAATGTCGGCGCTACGAATCCAACGACGAGGTCAAAACCAAAATCCGACGAGCTATTCTCGAGATATAAGCTTTTAAAGTTTATGGCAAACATAAATTCTACAAAACTTTGAAAATGCGTCGAGGCTCCAAAATGGCTCGGATCGCAACGAAACTTGACAAGCAAGTTGTTGGGAACTGTGCCAGCAATGTTCCTAATTTGAAGAAGTGCTCAGATCAACGATAAATGTATTATGTATTTGATGTTATAACTTATTCATGACTGCAGAAGGTAAATTATATATCAAAAAAAATTCTAAGTATAAAATCATCTAAGATTGGACATATTGTTGAGAAAGCATCAAAGCTACATCACTAGTATATAAACGATAAAAGTAATTTATGAAAATCAAACAAGTAAAATATCGTTTCAAGACTCAGCAGAAGAATCGTGGAGAAAAGTATCATGTCGTGGAAACAATTTCGACGATATTGTCTTGGTCGAAGCACATCGTCTTGAAGGATGAAGAAAGCTAGTCGTAGATAAAATTAACTCTAGATGTCAGCGACATCATCGTGAAGAAATCTTGTCGCAGATAAAGTTAAGTCCAGATGTCGACGACATCGTCGTGAAAAAAGCTTGTCATAGATAAAGCTAAAGATCAGATATCGACGACTCAGTTATGAAGAAAGCTCATCGCAGACACAGCAAAGATATCTCCACGATATCGTCAAGAAGAAATAACATCGTTGAGATATTACAGAATGCCTTGACGAAGGAGTTATGTCGACTTAATGGAAGCATACTACTTTGAAGATCAAAAACATATTGCTTATAAAGAAGGATCTCAGCGATATCATCTAGAAACAACAATCTTATGGAGATATCCAACCAAGTACTGAAGAAGAAAGTATATCGACGACATCGTCGTGAAGCATATCTATTGATCAAGACGATATCGTCTTGAAGGAATGCATGTGCCGCCTATTTTGCGCATAATTCAAGGAGCCATAAGTGTATTATTCTCTGCAGAATATAACCGTTGCACAGTATTCAATGGAGAATAATATTATGTCCATATTTTGCAAGTTCCAAAAATAGCAAGGAATTTATGATAAATTAAATATGCAAATTTTGCCAGAATTTTCAAACGGAGGAATTGATTATGCAGTAATCAATAAGGGCCTTTATGCATAAGTGAAGTGGAGTATAAAAGAAAGATTTTCTTCCACAACATGTACGGTACTAAGAATTCTTTCTCAAGTTCATTCTGATATACACTTATAGAAGAGAAAGTAAAGAAAATCGAAAAAGAAGTCTTCATTGCTGCTGGCTGTGAAGTTCTACAGAAGATTCTGAAGAAAGGTCCATTGATCCACAAGATCATTGGGCTTAGAAGAAGAAGAAGATCTACTATTCAAGTGTTCATTTTTTGAAGTCTTCTCTTGTACAACAATAATTATGTACTACTTTGTAGGGCTCTTTGTGAGTCTGAGTTGGTAGGATCTAGTAATAGATCTGAGTTTGTAGGGTTCTTGGTGAACCTGACTTTGGTAGGATCTTACTGAAGATCTGAGTTTGTATTACTTGTAAAGCATGAGCCTTGTAGTGTTCTGTGTGAACCTGAGTTGTAAGATTTGAATATAGTGAAAAGATCTGAGTTGGAGAAGTTGCCTAGTCTAGCACATTGCTAGATAGGTGGGAGGGACAATGGATTGCCTCTAGACACATTGTCTAGTTAGGAACCACTCTAAATCATTGTGTGTTTTCTGTGATGCTTGTGTGCTGAGATAGATAAATTATTAAATAACAAAGAAAATTGAAAACACCTAATCACCCCCCTCTAGGTGCAGTTTACAGTGACCCATATATTTCAATTGGTATCAGAGGTAGGTTGAGTTCAAAAGCCTAACAGCTTAGAACAAGATATACAAGTTTTTGATTGGGTTGTGAGTCTTCAATGGCATGTGAGCATCATCAAGAGATAGGATCACTAAGGTTGCCCATCTGCACCAAAGAGAACTTTGCCACGTGGAAGTTAAGAGTCCAGTTATACATGGAAGCATCAGATCCCAGATTATTTATGGTTGTGGATGAGGGATCCAAAACTCTATCACAGTTCACCTATGAAGATGAAGATCTAACTACTGTGGATAAAAGAGCAAAACACAATCTTGAAAATGCAATTGATGATTCTACATCTAAATACTTAAGTCATTGCAAAACAACAAAAGATATGTGGGATTCTTTGAAAATCTACATGAATAAACTTATGGAAGAAAATTTAAAGGGGAACACTAGTGAAAGGGTTACGACTCTTGAGGGGGAAAGCTTGAGGAGTACCAAAGATAATATTCTGATAATTCAGAATACCTCTGAGAACACAGAAGCTACCAATGTAAGCTCATCAAAATCTGATGACATTGTTGAAAAGCCAGTACTCCTCTCCAAGCAGCTCAAAAGAAAGATGTCTAGGAAAAGAAGAAACCGACAGAAAATATCCTCCTCAAACTCCAGAAGATCTAGTCAACATGACTAGAATAAATCTTCAAAGGAGAACAGTTATATCTCTAAACTCAGTGAATCTGTTTTGGCTAACCCAGTGTATTGTCATTGCAAGCAAACATGTCATATGATTGATGGCTGTCCATCTAAGAAGAAAGAACTCAAGAAGAGTGATGATGGAAGAAGTCTAAAGAACAAGAAGGAATCTGAGAAAGAACACATGGCCAAGAAAATCAGAACACTTTGTGATTCTAACTCAGATTCATCAAAAGTTAAAGGGAAAGATCACATTGGCCTTATGACCATAACTGAAGAAATCTAGGAAGTCTGCACATCTCCCAGGAAGGTACTTATTAGAGCCCCCTTATATGTTTCTGATTCTGAATCAATGACAGGTTCTGTGCATGATAATGAGTATGGATCTGCTTGCATTAGCATATTCTCAAGATCTCCACCTGAGGTCGAATATAACCTAATGCTTCACAATGAAGCCTTGTGGATAAGTATAGAAAAGCTTTTTAGAGCTCAATCTAAGGAGTTAGCATTTCTGAAATCTGTCCAGTCTGAGCTCCAAGAGGCAGCTGAAAAGCTGATTGTTATGAGCAAAGAACTGGACAAACTCAAGGATGTCACAAGGCTCCAAAATGCTGAGCTGGGAAAGAAGAACAAGGTCATCAAGGACCTTGAGGAAATGCTATTGGCTGAAAAGAACATTGTTGCAAGCTTCTCAATGCCCAAGACTGTCCTACCAACCATTGACCAATTCCTTACACCATTCATAATCAGGAGTGGTGTAGGATTTGATAAGGAAACAGTCAAGGGCAAGACATCTGAAACCCAAATGTCTTTTAAAGAGAAACTACTGGCATCAAATTTCTCAAACCAGGAATCTTCACATGATTGCTTGACCAAGGCTTGCTCTACAAAAAGCAATAAATTCACCAACACACATAGAAAAGCAAGCTTTGGGCCAAGTGTGTCTCAAACACCCCTTGAAAAGACACATGTAAGGATTCCAGGTTTTAGTGTTCATGGATCTGCAACATCAATACCTAAAAGTAAGGGAAAGGCAGCCAAGATTGTTCCTAAGGTGGTGAACCAAAAAGTGGCGAGACCAGCTCAACTATATACACAACATTGTGAGGTTCAGCCAAGGCCTATCAGGGTAGTTATCTTCACTCCTTCCCACCAACATTTCCAGGTGGAAAGGCATAAGAGAAGATACAATAGGTATGAGTGTTGGTGCTGTGAAAAGATTGGTCACTTTGCTCTGGACTGCTGGTTCAATCCAACAGTGCCTAATGCAAGAAGAAGGCAGACCACTCATAAGCATAACACCCCAGGTTATTTCCCTAACATGAACTTAGGACCCAATTCCAATTGGGTGCTTAAGGATAAGTAATCCTTTTTGCAGGTATGTCCAGATGCCAATCCTCTTGGAATTTGGACAGTGATTGCTCAAGGCTCTAGACTGGAGTAAATAAGTATTCAAGAAGATTTAATCTAGAGAGATTAAAATAATAATGATACTTGAAGAATAAAGCTCTGACCCTGTAAATATCAAATTAGCACCGTTCCCAAGAATTCCTTAAGGAGTGCTGAAGTTAGACATGTATCAAACAAAAATTTCAACGACATGGATGAATTCTCAGCGATACGAGATGAGCAATTTTGAGGACAAAATCTGCATCTCGACGATACTGGTAATATTTTGACGACAATACGGAAATGATTTCGACGACACTATCGACGACAAACACACACACATCATTGAAAATACAGCGCAAACACTTCATGCTATATTGGATCTCTAATCTGAGCCGTCTGAAAGATTTTTGATCGATTAACAAAGACAAAAAGGTACGCGCCTCTTCATCTACTCTTAATATATATAGAGTGAATGCTTAGGTCAAAAATTACGCTTTCATTTACCCTAAGCCATTCCCGCGACAAACTACCGTTCCGTCTTCGACAATCTTTGCTCTCAATGTTCTGCATCAATGGTTCCTAAGAAGGAAGAATCCTTTGCCATCTCTGGATGTGAGCTCATGAGAGGAGAATTCAGTTCCTGTTCAGAAGAGATCAGGTCGGTAATAGTGCTGATAGAATCAGCTAGGCTAGAGTATCTGTTCTACGAACCATGCCCTATCATGAACAAGGAGGTCGAGGAGTTCTTTGATGGAGCTAGAACAAATAGCTCAGGGGGTATTCTAAAGTATTCTGTGGATGGAGAGAAGATCAAAATAACTGCCAAGAGCTTAGGAAAAGCCTTGAGGATTCCTAGGCTGGGGAAAGAGGTCGAAGAAGAAGACTTGACTGCAGAAGATCTATCTATTGGGTATGCCTGGTGCGGGCATAGTGGCAAGAGCTACGGGTCTATTAAGAAGGCTGAATTCAACCAGAAGGGAAAGCTCCTTGCAGATATTATAGGGAAAATACTGCTGTGCAAGCCTGGTTCCCATGATAGGATTTCTAAAGAGATGTTTGAAACAATGTGCAGGATCATTGTCTCGAAAAAGACAGACTGGAGAAAATTTCTGTTCCAGAGAATCAAGAACTCCCTAAAGACCCCATCTTAAGGAAGAATTCTATCCATCCTCCAACTGAATACCCTTGGACATATTGTGAAGAAAAGTATGGGAGCACCTCTGCACTACTCGAAGAGGTTGGATTCAAAAATGTTAGATAGATGGGGGAGAGTCATTCCCAAAAAATACCCAAGCACCTAAAAAAGGAAAGAAGAAGAAAGTAGTGATATCTGACCAGCCAGACAAGGAAGTGTCCTCCAGCAACTCTGAAGAAGAAAGACCCCCAGCTCTACCAAACCCTGCATTAACAGAGGGGGAGGTAGCACAAAATCAGATGATCCCAGAGATCATGAGTGAACCTGCTCACATAGGGGTTTCTGAAGAAAGAAGAAGCCCCATCATGGGTGGTGATCTAGTTGAGGGGAGTTCCTAGAGGGAATCTCGGCCCAAGATACTAAAATGGTTGAAAAGGAGACCCATGTGAGGTGCTCTAATCCAGCAGATGAGGAACACTCTGCCCAGATGGAGGACATCCCAGAGGCAAGAATTAACAGCAAGGAAAAAGAACCAGAAGTAGTTGAAAATTCTAATCCTTCCACATGGCTAGAACTGGCTCTTGGAGGTAAGATTGTTCTGAGTAGAAAGTAAGCCCATGAAGGCTTTCTCTCCAAGGAAATCTACTGTTTAAATAAGTAACTACTCATCTAACAGTTCCCCTAGAGATGCCCCAGAAGAAATAGTTGCCTCAGAAGAATATGCTTCTAAAACATCCACGACACAATCAGGATCACTGTTTCACATGATGTCTGCATTGCTAAAAGCTCAAAGGGAGAGGATGGAACAGTTCATTCTACAAACAATTGATGGACTCAGGCAAGAAATAAAGGCTGAGCTAAAAATAGTGAAGGATGATATACATCACCTCAACACTCAACACACCCACTTCCTTCATTTAGCTGCACCAACCATGGAACATGTTGGACAAGAAATCAACAGAGTTGGGCACCTGTCCCATCATATTACTCAAAATATAGGAACTATGACAAGGAATTCTGACCAAGCTTTTAGACAGATAGCAGGGTTTATGATAGAAGATAGAGATCAAATTCTACAGAGATTACATGAGAATACACAGAGCCTAGATGAACATCTGCTAGAAATAAGGAATAATGTGGATGAGGCTGAACAACATTTACATGAAAGGATAAATCTAATTCAAGTAACTCTTGATGATCACATTGCTGAAGAATTCTTAAAGGGGGATAAGGTAGTGATAAATGCTGGCTCAAATCAAGCCATGTGGACAGTTAATCAAGTTAAGCAAGTCCTTTAGAAGCCTCCATCAGCCTATGAGTTAGTAGAACCATCTAAAGGTACTGCCTTAGAAATCTATGACATAGAAGTTGGAGATTCTGCTACCTCCAGGAAGAGAAAAAGGGTTCAGAGCAAAAGATACAGGCAGAAGAGGCTAAGGGAAGTTGAGATGGATCCACAGTCATGCAGGTGGAGTCCTGAATCCAGAGACTTGATCTCAGAAGCCTAGATGGAGTCTGGATACCCTCAGGATGGGTCAGAATGAGATTATTATTCTACTGATTGGAATAAACATTCGATTCAACTGGAGAAAAGGAGAAACCACACACTAGCATTTCCTCATGGCCCTCCTCCTTCTCCAAAGAAGATCCCAAAACCTATCAGCTTTTATGAAAGGCAAAAGAGGAAGGGGAAAGGAAGCAGCAGCAACAGGATCTGAAGACCACCAATGAATGCTTTATTTAAAAAATGACTTGGGCAAATATCTGTGTTATATTTTGCTTTAAAAACATTCTCTATTTATATCATGCTAGATGAATTATAATATTCTCTAAATGTCTTCAAATTATGATTTTATTTGTACCTTGACATTTATCATTGAAGTAAGTTATGACTTCTTCAAATAGGGGGAGATTGTTGGGAACTGTGCCAACAATGTTCCTGATTTGAAGAAGTGCTCAGATCAATGATAAATGTATTATCTATTTGATGTTATAACTTATTCATGACTACAGAAGATTAGTTATATATCAAGAAATTTTCTAAGTATAAAATCATCTAAGACTGGACATATAGTTGAGAAAGCATCAAAGCTACATCACTAGTATATAAACAATAAAAGTAATGAAAATCAACCAAGTTAAATATCGTCTCAAGACTCAACAGAAGAATCGTGGAGAAAAGTATCATGTCGTCGAAACAGTTTCAACGATATCGTCTTGATAGAAGCACATCATCTTGAAGGATGAAGTAAGCTAGTCATAGATAAAGTTAAGTTCGGATGTCAGTGACATTGTCGTGAAGAAAGCTTGTCACAGATAAAGTTAAGTCCAGATGCCGACGACATCGTCGTGAAGAAAGCTTGTCGTAGATAAAGCTAAAGATCAGATATCGACGACACAGTTCTGAAGAAAGCTCATCGCAGACACAGTTAAGATATCTCCACGATATCATCAAGAAGAATTAATATCATTGAGATATTACAGAAAGCATTGAAGAAGGAGTCATGTCGACTTAATGGAAGCATACTACTTTGAAGATCAAAAACATATTGCTTATAAGGAAGGATCTCGGCGATATCGTCTAGAAGAAGCAATCTCATGGAGATATCCAACCAAGTACTGAAGAAGAAAGTATATCGACGACATCGTCGTGAAGCATATCTATTGATCAAGATGATATCGTCTTGAAGGAACGATGTCATCGTGACAGTTGCAGAGCTGCATTTAATGCGCAGACATTCTTGGAAATGAATAATTAGAGAATGCGTGCGCCGCCTATCTTACACAATTCAAGGAGCCATAAATGAAATATTTTCTGCAAAATATAATCGCTGCACAGTATTCAATAGAGAATAATATTATGTCCATATTCTGCAAGTTCCAAAAATAGCAAGGAATTTATGATAAATTAAATATGCCAATTTTGCCAGAGATTCAAACAGAGGAATTGATTATGCAGTAATCAATAAGGGCCTTTATGCATAAGCGCAGTGGAGTATAAAATAAAGATTTTCTTCCACATCATGTACGGTACTAAGTATTCTTACTCAAGTTCATTCTGATATACACTTACAGAAGAAAAAGAAAAGAAAACCGAAAAAGAAGTCTTCATTGTTGCTGGCTGTGAAGTTCTACAAAAGATTCTGAAGAAAGTTCCATTGATCCACAAGATCATTGGTCTTAGAAGAAGAAGAAGATCTCCTATTCAAGTGTTCATTTTTTGAAGTCTTCTCTTCTACAACAACAATTATATACTACTTTGTAGGGCTCTTTCTGAGTCTGAGTTGGTAGGATCTAGTAATTGATCTTAGTTGGTAGGGTTCTTGGTGAACCTGAGTTTGGTAGGATCTCGGTGAAGATCTGAGTTTGTAGGACTTGTAAAGTGTGAGCATTATAGGGTTCTGTGAGAACCTGAGTTGTAAGATCTGAATAAAGTGAAAAGATCTGAGTTGGAGAAGTTGCCTAGTCTAGCACACTGCTAGATAGGTGGGAGGGACAGTGGACTACCTCTAGACACATTGTCTAGTTGGGAACCACTTTAAATCATTGTGTGTTTTCTGTGATGCTTGTGTGCTGAGATAGATAAATTATTAAATAGCAAAAAAAATTGAAAACACCTAATCACCCACCCTCTAGGTGTAGTTTATAGTCAACCCAAATCATTCACAAGTCTAAAATTATACAACTTAATTTTCCAACGTAAAATTTTCCACTTTAGATACGAATCCCAAAATCTGGTCGGTTAGACCTAACAGACGTGAAAACGCACTAACGGTGATGCGCTGCCAACTTGACGTTAAAAGTAACGCCCTGACGTCATAAACACGTCATTACTGAATTAAATAATTACCAAAAAAAATCAGGGGCGTTATAGGTATAGGCCATCGATCGGGATTGCCGTCCTCGCCTCGCGTCGCTCACTTCGCTATTGTCTATTCTTTTCTGATTGTTTATTGAAAACCTAAAGTGTATGGCCTTATACACCCAGGAGTATAAAGTAGATAGAAGTTTCTTCTATCTACAAACCCAGTTAAAATCGAATATAAAGTTTCGTCAGGATCAATTCATTCGTCGAGACATCTCGACAAAATTATCGAGACAGCCTCAATGAAATCGTTGAGACTGTCACAACCCACATTTTCCCAAAAATTTAATACATATGATCAGAGCAAGTGGAAAATACGCGTCGTGATGCCACATCCTGCAGGAGACGACTACAGACGCTCAGACAAACACTCCTTACGATAAATTTATAAAAGACATATATATGTTTGAGATAAAAAGAAGATTTACATTTTTAGCTTAGGACCGCGTCCCTCGGTCCGATGGATCACTACTCCACAAGTAGAAAGCTATACATACGCAGCGGAAAATAGGTTTGCTTTTAGTCTACATGAGCATGAAGATCCACATCCCAGAAATGATATGCACATGTCTATGTTTAGTGTAGTAAGAAAGGATTTTCTACGATCTTCAAAGTATGTGACGATTAATAAAAATCATGATATGCAAAAAATTACATTTTTATACCAATAAAGTAACTAATGCATCCTAGCATAAAGCTTCCCAGAGAGCAAGTAGGTAAACAACCTGAAAGTAATAGCAAAACAACTAGCAAGTAAACTAGCACAAGAAAACTAGAACTATGGGCGTCAACAACTGACACGAGCCCATAGAAAAGAAGGAAAACATCCAAAAGAGGGCAACAACTAAAGAACTGCCCCTTACCTAGAAGAGAGGAAGGGCCTCTACAGGAAAACTAAATGACACCGCTCTAACTCCTGCGGCAGCTAAAGACCTGAACCTAAGACATTCATAAGAAAAGAATGCCTCAGCCCAAAGGGTGCAAGAAAACCAAGATTAGCAGCAATCAGAAATAAAAGATTGCAGAAAGGAGAGCTAAGCAGACAAACATCTATAATCTTACAACAACTCGAGCCAGCTCAAACGAGTGCGCTCGGTAAGAGGAAAAGCCTGCACCAGAAGGTAATAGCCAAAGCAATCAAAGCCAACCACGTGTCCGCCATTGCGGCTCAGAGGTGGGGGCTATACATATAATATCATAATACACATATATAAGCATATATGTTTATAAGAACTTGTGACTGATCAGCTTAAATAAAATAGGTGGCGGTCCTTTATCCTCTGCCAACCCAAAAAGCCAAACCCGGGTGGTGGTACTCTATCCACTGCCACCTGAAAAGCTAAAACTGGGTGGTGGTACTCTATCCACTGCCACCCAACAAGCCAAAACCGGGTGGTGGTACTCTATCCACTGCCACCCAAAAAGCCAAAACCGGGTGGCGGTACTCTATCCACTGCCACCCAACAAGCCAAAACCGGGTGGTGGTCCTTTATCCACTGCCACCCAACAACTACCCACAGCAAAAGGCTTAAGACAAATGTTCTGAGTAATTGAATTAAGTTTCAATTAAGACACGGGACGTAAGCCGAGATATCAGCACCATAACACCCTAAGAATAGGGTCACAAAGAAATAAACACTACTCAACGATTCATTGAAAACACTTGGTGAGTCCAAACTTGACTCCCAATGGACTTCTCATAACAATATGACGAATGAGGCACGAAACAATACCATAACCGGTCACCAATCAAATACAGGACAACTCAAAGAATAAAGCATAGCTTCATCAAAAAAAAGTCTCAATGAAAAGACTAAAATACTCGATAACATCGTTTAAGATACCCGGGAACACCCGGCGAAAGAACATATAAATATATGAGGAAACAATTCAGAATAAGCGATGAAATCGACAGAAAAACTTGCCAAAAGTTGGCAGGGAAACTGAACAAAAGTTGACGGGAAAAGACTTATCTCAAAGTCGACGAGAAGGACTTAACAAAAGTCGATGAGAAAAACTTAACAAAAGTCGATGAGAAAGACTTAACAAAAGTCGACGAGAAAGACTTAGCAAAAGTCGATAGGAAAGACTTTACCAAAGTCGACAAGAAAATCTTAATCAAAATTGACTGGAGGACTTTATGTCAAAGAAGAAACTTGATTTTCGAGAATACACTGGAAACGACTTTTCTGAGAGAATCTACCAGAACAATAAGGAAGACCACAAACAGAACTTCAGTTGCAGAAAAGGGGGAGTAACAATCATTAAAGGGGAAGAAAAGAAAAACCCGGAAAAAGGATTAAAAGAGAAGGGAAACGGCAAATAGATGACTCAACAGCTAGGCTACTGGTGCGAGACTATGAGTGACTTTATAATTTAACCAACCTTTAAATATAGATGCCGAACATGCCAACCGTATTTTCTTATACCCAGGGCCATTTAACCAAAGCAGTTGAATGCCATATAACAAAAAGCTTGAGCTAAGAGTCGACTACGCAATTTGAATTATCGAGACTTGCAACCTGAAGGCGGCCCATCAGTCATATAACAATAATTGAATGAAATATCGAGAATAAAATTATATATGGCATCCCCCACACATAAAAAAAAATCAGAATAGAACTATATATAGCCAATAGAGACATATATATAGCTGCCCCCAAGGTCCATTAGAGTTATACATAGCTGCCCCCAAACTGAAATTATGCAAAGTAGCCCAAAAATAATCCAAATGGAGCTACCTAGATTTAGTCTTCCCAAATTATCCCAAGATCGGACAGAGCTTTCAAGGCCTAGCTAAGAATTTAATAGGCAGCTAGCATAAGAAGACATGACCAATACCCTTGCCTAAAACAAAGCCACCAATAGCACATGATCCAAATAAAACTCTAACATAAACCAAGCGGCCACCAACCCCTCATTTCCCAAAGGAAAGAACAAAGCAAGCAGCCACCCCACCCAAGCATAATTATAGAAATGAATTTCTGGAAGGGTAAACCAACCACCACCCATAACCAAGATAACCCAAAATGATGAGATTTTCTTTTGTAAATGAATTTTTAAACAACCACTATAACCCCTACAACCACTATAGCCCAAAGTGATGACATTTCTTATCAACGAAATTTCCTGGAAGGGTACACCAACAACCACCAGCCCACATACCCAAAAGAGACGTAAGAAACCTTTTTAATTATGCAATCTGGAAGAATAAACCCACGACCACAAAGAACATATCAAATAATGAGATCCCTGGAGGGGTAACCAACATCCACCAACCCAATTTAATGAGATTTCTAGTGAATGCAAACCCTGGAGCATAAGTCCAAACAACTGATAGCCTTAACTCCCAAAAATTTCTAGCATAAAGTCCAGGAATTTGTTTTAGCATATAACCAGGGAAATCTCTAAAATTTCTAAAATATAAATGCAGAATTTCATTAATCAAGTGTTTATTTTAGGATGAAACCATGGGTGATTCACTAAACTTCAGTACATAATCGGATCATTACTAGCATAACCAAGGGAATTTACCCAAACTTCCAACATAATAGACATGGCTGCTAACTATGACATCAAGGGAAAATCAAATAGCTGCTAATCATGAACCCATGGAAATACCAAGTAGCTGTTATCATAAACCAAAGGGGAAAATACCAAATAGCTGTTATCATAAACCAAAGGGGAAAATACCAAATAGATGTTATCATAAACCAAGGGGGAAAATACCAAATAGCTGGGCCTTATACAACCAACAAAAGAATTTATCACATAGCGACAGAAAGTTCTCCCAAACAAAAATGTATGAATCTGACCCCAAAGCAGCGGGCATCCAAGGCAAAATAGGCAAATTCCCAAAATCTACATGTGCAACAACATGCAACTTCCCAAAATCTACATGTATAGCAGCAACAACGCCCAACAATTACAGCAACAGGGAAGTAGCAGCAGGCATATAAAAAAACATATGATGGGTCCTATGGTAGCAGACAACATTTTTTTTGCACAAGTAAAAGCATTTTGCTTTTATTTTTATTTTGCAATATCATAATGAGGAGCAGTTGTAGTCAAACTGGGGTAAGAAAGAAGCAAAAGAAGAAGAATAGGAAGAAGAAGAAGTTTTCTTGCCTCCAAATGAACTAGAGAACCACCGGACCGCGACAAGCTCGCTGAAGACCTAGCCCCGACGACGAAGACAAGCCCCGACAACCAAGATCCTTCCTCCTTCGACCGCTCCGACGCCGCTCGACATCGATTCGATGCAACCCTAACCCCTCTACATCTCGCCGGCTCCACGCGACATGGAAGGAACGAAAAGGAATTGGCTTTTGATAACCGCTGGGAGGAAGGATATTATATAACCCTTTTTTTAACTTATAACTTATATGCATAAGTTTTATATACATATACCCCTTATATAAAACTTTATATAAAAACTTTTACATCAAAACCTTTATACATATATATATAATTATATATATACCTACTTACTTATAAACCTACCTATAAGAAAACATTACTGTATATATTTGCCCAAACACGCATAAAACTTCATACATGCATATACATATACATATATCTGCATAAATGACTCAACCGAGGATTAACTCGCCGTACGACGACGTTCACGAAACGGTAACGCCCTCTCGCATTAACACTCGTAACGATGGCTTTAATATCTAAGCCATTATTATTACCATAACCCTACTTAGAATACTATAAAGAAATTCTAGGGCGTTACAGAGACAGTCTCGACGAAGTCGTCGAGACAACTCAATGAATTCGATCATTCGTCGAGACAGTCTCGACAAAATGACCAGTGTCAGTCAATGCCATCGAGACAGTCTTGATGACATGGATCATTCATCGAGACAGTCTCGACAAAATCATCGAGACATCTCGATGAAATTGTCGAAACATCTCGACAAAATCGTCGAGACATCTCGATGGAATTGTCGAGACGTCTCAACGAGATTGTCGAGACATTCTCGATGAAATATCCATGAGTCTATGTCGTCGAACCGTTCTTGATGACATTTATCACGGGTCGATTTTCATAATATCAGCTTGTGATCTCGACAACAGGCTAACTGTCATGACGACATTCATAATGTCATATCAAAGTCTTCTCACACGATATTCATAATATCGTCTTGAAGCCTTTATCGACATGTTCCCTATAATATTGACACTATCTAAGGAGTAGTCTTCTCGAACCAACTCTCTTCCAAATAGTCATAAGATTGGTCCTATCACTCATATCCAATATGAGCAAGTCCAACACAATCCTTTCTCCACCTTCTCCAAACACTTTTATGTGCGACCCTATAAGCTCATATCGCATTGGCAGTGAGACTAACTGCTTGATTACTTCCAGATCACTGTAGAAACTCCAACATGCACAATCTGCTATCTTTCCAAAGAAGTCCATCTTTGAAGGTGAGCTCGGTGTTTGAACCATCCACAGTCTCCTCCATATAACGCTTCATGCTTTCATCAAGCTCCAAAGCTCGTCGAACTCGATCCGCAAGGTCATATTGAACCTTCATCCAGTTCAAGGATGAGGTAGTCGTTGACCTCCTATCTACACGAGAGATCTCTAGGGGACTCCAAATCACGGATTAGATGCTCATCATGCTTCAGAATCCAATTTGCTTGAGCGGGAGCCCGCCAGCTCAACGCATCCGCAACAATATTACACTTCCCGATAGTGTAACGAATATCGAAGGGTGTAGTTCTTAAGGAACTAAGTCCACCTTCTTTATCGCATATTCAACTTCTTTTGATTCAACAAGTATTTCAAACTCTTGTGATCCGTGAAGATGCCGATCTTCAAGCCATACAAGTAATACCATCATAGCTTAAGAGCGAACACCGCCAACTCCAAGTCGTGGGCTGGGTAGTTCCTCTCATGTACTTTCAACTAGCATGATCCATATGCAATCGATCACCTTCCCAAATTGGACAAGAATGCAACCAAAGCCGCACCCTGAGGCATGACTATACATCTCATAGCCTTCTGTGCCACATGACGAACATAAAATGGGTGTCAAGATCAGGCGACTCTTTAACTCCTCAAAAGCTTGTGCGTACTCCGATGACCAAATGAACTTCGGCTCCTTCCTAGTCAATGCAGCGAGAGGGAGTGCGATACTTGAGAAGTTCTCCACGAAGCGCCTGTAGTAGCCGACAAGTCCCAAGAAGCTTTGAACTTCCATATTTTTCAACACAGGACATTATCGAATTGCCACTATCTTCGACGGATCCACCACGATGGCCTCTTCACTAACCACATAACAGAGGAACGGCACTGCCGGTAGCTAAAACTCATACTTAGAGAACTGGTCATATAACTGACTCCTCCTCAAGGCGCTCAAAACTATGCGTAGATGATCCACATGCTCCTCTTTAGACTGGGAGTACACCAATATGTCATCGATGAAGACGATCACGAATTGGTCCAAGTACTCCCGAAATGTTCTATTCATCAAGTCCATGAATACCGACGACGCATTCGAGAGGCTGAACTACATCACTGTGAACTCGTAGTGCCCATAACAGGTACTGAATGCTGTTTTGGGGATGTTACAATCATGTATCCTCAGCTGGTAGTAACCGGACTTAAAGTCAGCTTTGAATACACCATCGACCCAACCTGTTGGTCAAACAAGTCACCGATTCTCAGAATCGAATATCGGTTTTTCTCAATCAGCTTATTCAGCTCACGGTAGTCAATACAAATACACAAGCTTCCATCCTTCTTTTTCACAAAGAGGACAGATGCACCCCAAGGGGATGAACTTTGATGTACGTAGCTTGCTCTAGCAGCTCCTTCAACTGAACCTTTAGTTCCTCCATTTCTTTTGGCACTATACGATATGGTGAGCGTGACATGGGCTTGGCACCCGACACTACCTCAATACAGAAATCGATTTCTCGCTGAGGTGGAGCCCCAAAGAGTTCATTTGGAAACACATCCGCGCACTTCACTATAATTTTAACATCACGCAGACTGAGCTTGGGGTTTGAATCCTCCAACAAAATGATGAACAACTCCACGCCTCTCTGCACCGCCTTGACCGCTTGGAGAGCAGACATCATCATCTTGCTCGCTCCTCGCATACCAATTGTGTTACTTCCTAGTGTGATTTCATTTAGATTGCAATCAATGCATGCCTGCTGCTTTGAGAGCTAGTCCATGCCATAGATCACATCAAATTTGGATAACAGTAGCAACGATGCTTTTATGTTAAAATCCTGATTTTGTATTGGCACCTTTACACAGATTCTCCTATCCACGCTCATCTGTAACCCATTGGGCAGCACTACTGTAATACCCTGCCTGTACAAATAATATAACAGTAGGTCCGGACGGGACCCCACGCCATACTATACACACTAGATAGGCATTATAAGGTGGTAATCAGAAAAGAACAACAACTACACGAGAGTATAAAAAAAATGTAAGCAGAAGCATTTGGATTAAACATCTATTAGAATTGTCCACTATCCCAGGAATGAAACAAATAGAGTTACGACCATAAGGCCTTACATTTGTCAAATGTATAGAAACTCAAAACATACATCGGCATGCAGGCCGGCAATACATGAAAAGCAGAAAAGAGGCTGGCCTTCGAGGGCCAACACAGCAAAAGGTCCACCCCCCCCGCTATTTCCCGCTAGGCACACCTGCACCTGCAACCAACATCCAATAAGAGGTAAACGAGGGTCAGCTATGAGCTGACCACAAACCGCGTAACGATCCCACCCCCGGCCATCTAGCCGGCTCAGGGGCGTGTCACTGCTAACCTGCAAGAAAGCCGTACATGCAACATGTAATAATATAAAGAAAGTGCAAACTACAATACACAAGGTGAGGTTTCAAGCACAATCAATCTTCTGGGTTGAGCATCAAGTAAAAGGGAACCTAGCTATGCACATGATGTTGGTTGGGTTCACCTGAAGGTTCCCCGTTCACCCGAAGGTTCCCCACAACCGCCTAAGCAACCGCATGAGGCTAACATAACATCAATTCAACACAAATACTCCACCCTAAGGACATAGCATTAGGTGGGGAAAAAGAGCTTTTGGTCGGTCTAGGTAAGACACCTTCCACGACCTCTCCCATGATCACACGGCTTACATGAGGTAGGGACCTCTTACTGATCTGCATGGAAACGGGTTCGGTTCAGCTTTGCCCATGCTCTCACCGTCGCGATCTATCGCATGACGCGGGTATGGGTTCACCTCGGCCCGTAAGGGTTTAACACAACAAGTGCCCACATAATTAAGCTACGCATCCAATCCTTTCACGTGGACTTAGACTTCGCAAATAACAAACAAGAAGGAGATACAAGACCACTCCTCTTTAAATCTAGTGGTGAAGGTTTGCATTCAACCACCCAAGCAAGGGGCTTCCGTTAGGCTCTTGAAAGGCACCTAAAACTCAAGTCCCACAACACGATAGAAAATCTCACGGAGACATTCTCCGGAACGCATTCTAGGCTTAACCTAAATGCAACATCGCAATCCAAGCATCACCGATCCGGGCTCACGACCACGAATATGCTTCACACAAAATGCCTAAATCCGTACGACTACCGGATTTCTAAATGCAATATGCCAGGGAAGGACACAATTGACCCGAATTTCTGAAGGATTAGAGGAAATCCTACACTTCACCCATTTGGTGAAAGGGATTCCTCATGCAAGCATAGAAAAGGAATGAGAGGACAAAACACGTCCTAAGACCGGGAGCAAGGATCATTACCCTTGGAGCTTTCTTCTTTGCCATAGATCTGAGATTTCACTCGGATAAAAAGAACCGCAACGGGCCGCTCTTTACAGATCTGAAAACGGCTCGAGATTCGGAGCTCCGAAGCTCCGGCAATGGCAGAAAATGTCTCCTTCTTCTTCCTTGCTAACGCTATTTTTCCTCGGCTTCCGTCTTTTTCACGCTTGAAGAAGATAAGACTTATAAGATAAAGAGGATATATATACCCCTCTGGACAAACCCTAAAATAACACAGAAGTAAATCCCAACCCTTGGATTTAAAGATCTGGATCTGACGGCTGCAAAAACAGAGTCACGGGTCAAAAATTTCTAAAATCGCTAATTCTGTCTGCGTTCGACGAATAGCTTTAAGACTGCGTTCGACGAATGGCAGTAAAGCTGCGTTCGACAAATGCTAATAAACTGCGTTCAATGAACAGCTATAACCCTGCGTTCGATGAATGCTAATAAACTGCGTTCGACGAACAACTATAACCCTGCGTTCGACGAATGCTAAAAAAACTGCGTTCGATGAACGGCTGCCTGCGTTCGACGAATGGCTGCCTGCATTCGACAAACGGCTGCTTGCGTTCGACGAACGACTTCATGCGTTCGACGAACGGCTGCCTGCGTTCGACGAACGGCTGGCTAAAGACATTTCTTTTTCCCGAGAACTGGCACTGCCTACCCTTTCTGATTTCTCGAGAAGTATGAAAGGAGAGTTTTAATTCTTATTTATTTTATTAAAACTCTTGTTTAAGTTTGCTTTCAAAATAAGTGATATATATAAATATATATGAGTTTGCTGAGTAATAAAAACAAACAGTAGAAGTGCATAGAAATAAACACAGCACAGGAAATAAAACAAACAAACAAGAAGCAATCCAGATGACACAGAGAAATATAGTAGTACCCCAAAATCGGGTACATCTACTCTTCTGCCCACTGGTAGGAATCCACTAGAAGAGTTGATCAAGCGCCCTCACACCAAGGTGTTTTTGATCAGGTGTCCACACACCAATGGAGGTTTGATCAGGTGCCCAATTCACCTATAAGCTTTTGACCAGGTGCTTATAAACCAACTAGATTTTTTGTTCAGGTGTCTTGCCACCAACAGGTTACACTTTTGAAGGGAGTATTAACCCTGTACAAGATGGGGAAGGAGAAAGGGAAAAAAATTAATTGTTCTTCTCTTTGTGCTGAGAAGACTCTTGATGATCTTGATTGGATGTTGTGTTTGGATCTTGATGATGACGTTGAAGATCTCCCCCTGTCTGATATAATTGTTGACAGTTTGTGGAGGCTTCTTCTCTTGATTGTACAAACTCCTTTCTTCTTATGCAGTAATGATCCTGAGCAAGTGATTGTGATTGGTGTCTCAGGATGAATGTGATCTGCAAGAAAGAAGTTAGGCAAAAAGAAGATATAAGAATATATTTGATCTGATCTTCTTTTGCTCCTCTGTTTCTCTTCCTGTTCTTTTCCTGTACAGTAATATAAAGTATATGTTCTGTTCAATTCTTCCTTCTATGTTGCTACCGAGAGATAACAGCTATATATATCATGATATATATTATCTGCTGTTGTATATTCTGCTGTATTGTATATCTATTTGAATCAAAGAGGAAAGCATTAATATAGCTTTCATTTCCCAGATCCTTGAAAATCTCTCTTGCCGTGTTTGTCATTGCTGCAACGGCTACAACATTTATTGTTTTCTGCCAACGACTCTATTAATAAATGCTTCAGCAGCTGTATTGTTAAATCAACAATATATATAGCAATATATAAATAGGATAAAATATTGCTTTGAATAAATCTACAGCAAAATATCTATTTTAGTCAAGCTAAATAATATAAAGTGTTCCTGTCAGAAATTCGTCGAGCTGAGCTCTACGTTCGTCGAGCTCATCATTTCATTCGTCGACCTCATTATTAAATTTACTGTTTCTGAATATCTGTTGGATTTCGTCGACCGCCGTTCGTCATTCGTCGACCTCCGTTCCGATTTCGTCGACCGCCGCTTTCCTTGCTATAATCTGTCGAGTGCTGCTTTTGAGCTATTCGCCGATCGCCGTCCGACGAATGCCGAGCGCTGCTATGATCTGTTTGCCGATCTCCGCCCGACGAATGTCGAGCGCCGTTCGACGAATGTCGAACGCAGCTAATATATAAAATATATTATTTCTCTTATATTATTTTATATTAATTTCTCTTATAATATTTTCTCTTATATTATTTTCTCTCATATTAATTAGCCTATTATTTTATATATATATTTCTTAGTATATTATATATATATATATATATATTATTTTCAGCCTTTTAATTTAATAGGATATTTAATCTAAGTTGAGATATATTATGATATATACTTAGATACTTAAGGTGGATCCTAACTCAAATCAAAACTAAGGTTCCAACAATCTCCCCCTATTTGAGTTGGGATCCTAATCCAAATAAACTAGGTTCTAACAATCTCCCACTATTTGGTTTAGGATTCCTAAGCATAAAAAAGTCTTGAGTTGCTTAAGGGTTTAGAGATTATTTATTTTTCTTTTGAAAAACTAAGCAATTCTGATTTCCTAAATCTTGATTTAAGTAGGAATTTAAATGAAATGAATTGCTAGTTGCTTAACAGATTCTAAGAATTTTTAAAATCATAAATACAAAGTCTGATGGCTTCTTTCTATAGAATCCCCTTAATCAGAAGAGACTCACACTCAGAGCTCTGATCATTTCTGATCTATGTTACTACAGTAGGATGCTCAACATGATTTTGGAGAAAATCTGTAAGATAGTGAAGTTATCTGACTTATTTTTAAGATAGAAAATTCAAAGAAACTTAAAACTGCTGTTTAATTTTATTTAAGTAAAAATATTAAAAGATTAAAAATTTGCCTTATAGATAAATATTTTTGCCTTTTTATTTCATTAAAGTATAACTTTGAAAGTTTATTTTTATTTTGCTGAACATAAGAAATTTTTTTCTTCTTTAAAATTTAGTTGAAAGTTATCAGCTTTAAATATCTTATTTTTTAAACAGATAGTTTGTTCTACAGAAATTTTGAAAGTAGTTAAATTAATTATTTTTGTTAACTCTTTTCTAATTTTAGTTTCAGAATTTATCACATTTGTATATATTAACTCAAAATCTGATGTAATTACTTTTTCTGATTCTCATTCAGAATTTATCAAATCTGTAGATGGTGAGTTGAAAACAGATGTGAAATCAGAGGTAAAATTAGGAAATGCTGTTACCTCTTTTACCTTTTCTTCATCAGATTCAACATCAGATTCAGATTCTGATATGTAATCTGAACCATATATAGCCAACATACAAAAAGCTTTGGCTTTTTGTTCTTCCTTATTTTCTTCTTCAGTTAGAGTAACTGATGGTTCTGCATCAAAAACGATGTTAGTAGAAGATGTAGAAATGGATTTATTTACCATCCTAGAGAGGGAGTTCCAGATGGCCTTTACTGAAGTGCAATCAGCCAATTTAAGAAGAATGTCATCAGACATTGATTTAGCCAATATCTCCATGGCTATGACATCAACACTTTTCAGCCTTTCTTGATCATCAGATGAAGAAGTTGAAGATGTAGTTCCTGTCAAAACAGATTTATATATATCTTCATCTATGGCATTCATAAATAATTTAATTCTAATTTGCCATAAATCAAAACTATCCAAATTGCATAAAGGTGGATCTGAAAAAGAGAAATCTGATAGTGCCATCAAATTTTTGAAAAACCTTTTTACAACAAAATAAAATAAGAACTAAGGTGATCTTTGTGATTTCAGGTGTTAGCCTGTGTGAAAAATCAACTTCCTCTCATACCAATTGAAAGGGGTTCAATTGAGTATCAGGTGCAAGAAATTGAAAAAATAAAATCAGCCTCCTCTGATACCAATTGAAAGGGACAATTGATATCCTCTGATGAGGGTGATTGAAAAAATCAACCTGCTTTGATACCAATTGAAAGGAGAGTTTTAGTTCTTATTTATTTTATTAAAACTCTTGTTTAAGTTTGATTTCAAAATAAGTGATATATATAAATATATATGAGTTTGCTGAGTAATAAAAACAAACAATAGAAGTGCATAGAAATAAACACAGCACAGGAAATAAAACAAACAAACAAGAAGCAATCCAGATGACACAGAGAAATATAATAGTTCCCCAAAACTGGGTACATCTACTCTTCTACCCACTGGTAGGAATCCACTAGGAGAGTTGATCAGGTGCCCTCACACCAAGGTGTTTTTGATCAGGTGTCCACACACCAATGGAGGTTTGATCAGGTGCCCAATTCACCTATAAGCTTTTGACCAGGTGCTTATAAACCAACTAGATTTTTTGTTCAGGTGTCTTGCCACCAACAAGTTACACTTTTGAAGGGAGTATTAACCCTGTACAAGATGGGGAAGGAGAAAGGGAAACAAATTAATTGTTCTTCTCTTTGTGCTGAGAAGACTCTTGATGATCCTAATTGGATGTTGTGATTGGATCTTGATGATGATGTTGAAGAGCTCCTCCTGTCTGATATAATTGTTGACAGTTTGTGGAGGCCTCTTCTCTTGATTGTACAAACTCCTTTCTTCTTATGCAGTAATGATCCTGAGCAAGTGATTGTGATTGGTGTCTCAGGATGAATGTGATCTGCAAGAAAGAAGTTTGGCAAAAAGAAGATATAAGAATATATTTGATCTGATCTTCTTTTTGCTCCTCTGTTTCTCTTCCTGTTCTTTTCCTGTACAGCAATTTAAAGTATATGTTCTGTTCTATTCTTCCTTCTATGTTGCTGTCGAGAGATAACAACTATATATATATCCTGATATATATTATCTGCTGTTGTATATTCTGCTGTATTGTATATCTATTTGAATCAAAGAGGAAAGCATTAATATAACTTTCATTTCCCAGATCCTTGAAAACATCTCTTGCTGTGTTTGGCATTGCTACAACGGCTACATAATTTATTGCTTTCTGCCAACGGCTCCATTAATAAATGCTTCAGCAGCTGTATTGTTAAATCAACAATATATATAGCAATATATAAATATGATAAAATATTGCTTTGCATAAATCTACAGCAAAATATCTATTTTAGTCAAGCTAAATAATATAAAGTGTTCCTATCAGAAATTCGTCGAGCTGAGCTCTACGTTCATCGAGCTCATCATTTCATTCGTCGACCTCATTATTAAATTTACTATTTTTGAATATCTGTTGGATTTCGTCAACCGCCATTCGTCATTCATCGACCTCCGTTCCGATTTCGTCGACCGCCGTTTTCCTTACTATAATCTGTCGAGCGCTACTTCTGAGCTGTTCGCCGATCGCCGTCCGACGAATGCTGAGCGCTGCTATGATCTGTTCGCCGATCTCCGTCCGACGAATGTCGAGCGTCGTTCGACGAATGTCGAATGCAGCTAATATATAAAATATATTATTTCTCTTATATTATTTTATATTAATTTCTCTTATAATATTTTCTCTTAAATTATTTTCTTTTATATTAATTAGCCTATTATTATATATATATATTTCTTAGTATATTATTTATATATATATTATTTTCAGCCTTTTAATTTAATAGGATATTTAATCTAAGTTGAGATATATTATGATATATACTTAGATACTTAAGGTGGATCCTAACTCAAATCAAAACTAAGGTTCCAACAAAGTATACTTCGGCGTTTTGATTTCTCGAGAAGTATACTTCAGCCTTTTGATTTCTCGAGAAGTATACTTCCTGTTTTGGAAATTTGGGTGTTAGAAATCTCCCCTCCTTTAAGGAATTTCGTCCCGAAATTTTAACAGTGTAAGAAGCAAAAGATTCAAAATATAACTTATACCTTAACGGAACAATTCGGGGAACTCGTCACGCATGGTTTGCTTAAATTCCCATGAAAGCTCCTCACGACCGCAATTATCCAAGCGGACTTTGACCATTCAGATCATTTTATTCCGCAACTTCTTCACTTCAGTGTCTTCAATGCAAATGGGCTTACTTTCATCGCTAGCCCACCATCTACCGACACTCCGTTGACCGCAACTACCAGACTAGGCTCTTTGATAGCCTTCCGTAACACAGAGATATGAAATACATCATGCAGCCCGCTCAGCTCCGAAGTTAGAGCAAGCCGGTAGGCAGCTTCAACAATGTGCTCCTAGATCTCGAACGGTCCTAAGTACCTCAGACTTAGCTTTTTCAAGCATCGGATCCTCGATACTCCTTTGAACGGTTTGATCTTTAGGTAAACCCAATCACCAACGATGAACTCGACGTTCCGGTGATTTGCATTGTAATACTTTGCCTGCCTATCCTGGGTAATGAGCAATCGCTCTCGTATTGCCCGGATTGATGTATTTGCTTCATCCACGTCCTTGCGTTTCAACAACTTCGTGTCGCCCGTTTCAGCCCAAGCCAACGGTGTACGACATTTTCTACCATAAAGAGCCTCGAAAGGTGCCATCTTTATACTTGCTTGGTAGCTATTGTTGTAGGCAAACTCAATCATATAGAGATGATCTTCCCATTTCTTTCTGAAGTCCAGGGCGCACATCCTTAGCATGTCTTCCATCATCCTATTGGTCCTTTCGGTCTGTCCATCCGTTTGCGGGTGGAATGTCGTGCTAAAATTTATCTTGGTACCCAATAATTGATGAATCAGCCTCCAATCATTTGATGTGAACCGCCCATCACGATCGCTCACGATGCTACGTGGAACCCCATGCAACCATACAATATTATCAACGTATAACTTTGCTAGCTTTTCCATGGAGTCGTATTTCCGGTTCGGAATAAAGTGCGAAACCTTCGTCAATCGATCTACAATCACCCAGATGGCGTCATTTCCATGTTGCGATCTCGGCAATCCGTGCACGAAATCCATCGAAATATCGTCGAACTTCCATTCCTGGATCGGTAAAGACTTTAGAAACCCACCAGGTCTTTGACATTCATCCTTCACCAACGCGCAAGTGTGACACTTGGCCACGTAGAGTGCAATGTCTTTCTTCATTCCTGCCACCAAAAGAGCTTCTTTATATCCATGTACATCTTTGTGCTCCCAGGGTGGATCGAGTACTTGGTAAAGTGAGCTTCATACATCAATTCCGCCAGCAATGTACCAACATTTGGGACGCACAATCTGCTATTTTTCCACATAAGATCATCTTCGAAGGAGAAATCAGCGTTTTACCCATCCACGGTCTCCGCTTTATATCGTTTCATGCTCGTATACAGCTCCAATGCTTGACGAACTCGGTCGGCCAGGTCGCATTGAACCTCCGGCCAGCTCAAGCACGCTGAAGGAGACGCTCTCCTATCGACACAAATGATCTCCAAGGCTTCTAGCTCCCGGATTAGATGCTCATCATGCATCAAAATCTAGTTTGCCTGTGCAGGAGCCCGACGACTCAACGCGTCCGCAACCTCATTTCCTTTCCCAGGAGTGTATCGAATGTCGAAGGTGTAGTCCCCAAGGAACTCCATCCACCTCCTTTGACGCATATTCAACTCCTTCTGATCGAGCAGGTACTTGAGGCTTTTGTGGTCCGTAAAGATGTCGATCTTCACGCCATACAAGTAGTGCCTCCAAAGTTTAAGAGCAAATACCACAGCCGCTAGCTCCAAATCATGGAATGGGTAGTTCCTCTCATATACCTTCAACTGGCGGGAGCCATATGCAATCACCTTTCCAAATTTCACTAAGACGCAACCCAATCCACTCCCCGAGGCATCACTATATATTTTGTAGCCTTCCGTTCCACATGGCGAGCATAGAATGGGCGCTGTGGTCAGACGACTCTTCAGCTCCTCAAAAGCTCATGCGCACTCGGGCGACAAAATGAACTTATGATCTTTCCTAGTCAGTTTAGTGAGAGGAAGTGCAATCCTCGAGAAGTTTTCCACAAAGCGCCTATAATAGCTGGCAAGTCCTAAGAAACTTCAGACTTTCGCTACATTTTTCAATACAGGCCATGCTCGGATTGCCTCTATCTTCGAAGGATCGACTGCTATTCCTTCTCCACTAATAACATGACCAAGGAATGCTACTGACGATAACCAAAACTCGCACTTGGAGAACTTGGCATATAGCTGATTCCTCCTCAAGGTGCTCAAAACTGCGCGCAGATGCTCTGCATGCTCCTCTTCTGACTGAGACTATACCAAAATGTCATCGATGAAGACGATCACAAATTGATCCAAATACTCTCGGAACGTTCTATTCATTAAGTCCATGAATACCGACGGTGCATTAGACAGACCGAACGACATAACCATGAACTCATAGTGCCCAAAGCGGGTACTGAACGCTGTCTTTGTAATATTACATTCCCTAATACGAAGTTGATAGTAGCCGGACCTTAAGTCTAGCTTAGAGTATACCGTCGACCCAACCAGTTGGTCAAATAAGTCGTCGATTCTTGGAATCGGATAATGGTTCTTCTCGGTCAGCTTTTTCAGCTCTCGATAATCAATACATAGACGCAAGCTCCCGTCCTACTTTTTCACAAAGAGGACTGGTGCACTCCAAGGTGAAGAACTTGGATGTACATAGCCTTGCTCTAGTAGCTCTTGCAACTGAACCTTCAGCTTTGCGAATTCCTTTGGCGCTACTCGGTACGGTGAGTGTGCTACAGGCTTGGCACCTGGCACCTGGCACCAACTCAATACAGAAATTAATCTCTCGCTGAGGCGGATCCCCAGGGAGTTCGTTAGGAAACACATTGGCATACTCCGCTACAATTGGGACATCACTTAAATTGCGCTTTGGCTCTGAAGCCTCCAACAAAGTGAAGAACAACTCCGCGCCCTTTCTCACTGCCTTAACCACCTGGAGAGCAGACATCAGTGTCTTGCTCGCTCCTCGCTTGCCCGCGAATGTGGTTTCGTCTCCGGTGTTCTTTCTCAGAGTGATCTCCTTTGAATTGCAATCAATGCACGCTCACTGCTCCGAGAGCCAGTCCATACCGAAGATTACGTCAAATTCAGCTAACGGTAATAACGATGCTTCCAAGTCAAAGTCTTGATTTCCAATCCGCACCTTCACACGACTCTTCCTATCCGCACTCATACGAGATCCATTGGGTAGAACTACTTCCAATCTATCCTCTACTAAGGTAGACGACACTCCGATTCACACCATAAAGTCCTCAGACAGAAAAAAGTGCGATGCACCCGTATCGAATAGAGCTCTCGCCGGATAGTTGAAAATTAGGACGAAACCTAATTGTACACAAGTAAAGTATATTGTTGCACAACAGTATGAATTATATATATAGCTGTAAAAGCTAGCTTCCAATTCGTACCTGTGACGACATCAGATTGTCGTATGGCTTCTTGCTGGCCAAGTGAGTAAACTCTCGGTTGGGTCGGAATATGCTGGGAAGCAGAAGACTCCGCAGCTTTTCCCTTTTCCGTATGAACCGCAGCACGAGCATAGTCCATCGCTCGGTTTTCTGGTCTCGAGGGACCACTACGACACACACGTGCTTTGTGTCCCACCTTTCCGCAAGTAAAACATGTAATTGGACCACGTGCAGTCGTAGCTCCCGACACATTTGAGCGAGTTGGTTCCGCAGACTTGAACTTTCTTTTTTTTCCTCCTGAACTCTGATTTGGACTGAGAGGCCGGCGTATGGAATTCAGGTTTCTTTGCAATGCCTTTTGCTTGCCCTCTCTTCATGTCCAACTCCAGAGATCTGGCGGCTTGCACCATCACATGGAAGCCAAACGTCATTGGGCCTGCAAGGAGCAGCCTCAACTCATCTCGAAGACCTTCATAAAACTTGTTTGTCTTCGTTTCCTCATCTGCCACCAAAGACCCCGCATAGCGGCCCAGTCTAGTGAACTCGTGCAAGTACTCATCCACCGAGCTATCTCCTTGAGTTAACTTCAAGAACTGGTTCTACAATGCGATGCGTTGTGTAACACCCCAAAAATCATAGTTCAGCGAGGTAGGCGGAGTGGTAGTGCTGCGTTCGGGATAGGCTAAAATTCCATAGCTGTTCAGTGCGCACGACCAGTGTCCTCTTCGCGCACGACTAGTGACCGTGCGCATGTGATCGTGCGTTAATTCGCAAGGATTCGGAGTTCTGTCTCGAACAGTGCGCACGACCAGCGTCCTCTTCGCGCACGACCAGTGACCGTGCGCATGTGATCGTGCGTTAATTCGCAAGGATTCAGAGTTCTGTCTCGAACAGTGCGCACGACCAGTGTCCTCTTCGCGCACGACCAGTGACCGTGCGCATGTGATCGTGCGCCCTGTTTATTCTGCTCCGCGATTTTGAGAGGAGAAGGAGATCGGTCCGTCCAAATCTATTGGAATTTGATCCAACGGCTGCGATGGTTGGCTGGGGGGTTTAGGGCTTGGTAGAGGAGTTAAACCCTCATTATTTCCAAGGCTTTCTCTCTCTTAGGTTGGAGAAAGGAGGAGGAGGCAAGGAGGAAGAAGAAGGGGAATCCGCCATTGCCGGAGCTTCGGAGCTCCGTTCGCCGATCCGAGACCGGCAGTGCGTAGAGGGCAACAAGGCGCTTCTTCTCCACCGTGTGGTTGCAAGCTTCTCATGGCTAGGAGGAGATCTCAAAAGGTAACGACATTTCTCCTCCCGGTCTTTAGGATGCGTGTTTGGCATCCCTTCTTTTTCTGCATTTTGGCACCGGATCCGTCGAGTGAGAGGGATCCGGGTCGCCTTGGTTCAAGATAAACCACCGGGTTGATTGTGTCCGTCCCCGACATGTTTTGCACTAGAGATCCGCTCCGTTAGCGGATTAGGCATTGTTGGTGAAGCCGGATTTGTGGCCGTTGGTCCGATCCGGTGATGTTGATTTACGCACATTTTAGGGGTTTTGTTAGAAATCCGATTACGGCGAACTCGTCGTGGTGATGCCTTTATAGCTTCGTGTGGTAACGAATGTTGGGTTTAGGGCGGAGAAATAATGTGCGGATTTTGGGGCTTGTGATGCCTAGTGTTGTGCGAAGGCGCGATTGGTCTTTGTGGTCGGCTGGCTATCCCGTGAAGACTGAGATTCACGTGTGGAGAGTGTCCCAGCAAGATTAGTCCCTTCGATTGTTGACTGACGAGAATGTCTGTGCTACGGTTGAGTCCGTTGACGGTCGCCAGGCGAGGCAATCGGTGGACGTTGTCCCGAAAGTAAGCCCAGGGCCTTGGGACGTTTTGGTGGGCCAGAATTCTTAGAATCGGTCTTGGTGCGTTGTTGGCGGCCCGAGCATGTGAGCTGTCAGACAAGCCCGATGGCATGGTGGGCCAGGCGAGGTGGGTCTCAGCGAGAGCGCTTGGCCTTGGGGTTTTAATGCCCTTGTGGGGAAGTAGTGAGTACCCTTGTGTTGGTGATGTATGATGATGTGTTAGATTCATACGCTTTAGGGCGCCTTGGGTGAAACCCGGGCTTGCACTCATTTTGCATTGTTAGGCCCCTTTTATTACCTGCTCAACATAGAAACGTGGATGATGCTTGTGACACTCATGCCAGTATTTATGTTGCTTTCCTTTATGTACTTTTGCATACGAAGTGCTGACTTACAGGGTGAAGTAGTTCCCCGGGGTCCGCTAGGACAGCCGGGAGGAGGGATGTTGTTACACCGCTTGTGGTCAGCCATAGCTGACCCTCGTTTACCGCTCTTTGTGATTTGGTTGGAGGGCAAGAATCGCAGGCTGGACCCAGCGCGCCGGCCAAAAAGGCCTAAAGCCTCACGAAGTGCTTAGTTGATTTCCTGCATTACTTTCTTCGTACTTTGTTATATCCGGCTTGCATGCCGAGGCAGTATAGGGAAAAACTATCCTTCCCCTTTTGTTGGGATGTCTTTTATTATGGAATGTTTGATGTTTTGGACATTGTTTTGTAAGGCCTTAAGGTCAGTTGGACTCCTTTGTAGTATGGACAATCTCTGTGGCTTAGTTTGTTTCCGCTGTGTTGTCTGAGTTATGAGATTGGGTAGTTAATATCATCTTTTAATACTAAAGCTGTGGCGGTTATATGCTGTGGGGTCCCGGCCGGACCCATATTATATGGTCATTACAGGGGAGGTGTTACAATTTGGTATCAGAGCTAGGTTCGTTCTAGTATTCTTGCGAGGTCTAGTGTTTTTGGATCGCGTAAGAGATTGTTCACATAGGAGTATAGTGCGGGATCATGAGTATCCCTGCGTTCGGGTCTTGCGTTTAGATCCTGACGAGCGTTTATTTGTTTCCTTGCTTATTCTAGGATGTTGGCGACGATGCGGGGACATCGAGGAGGCAAGAGGAGCCTTCGGGGAGTAGTGTTACTGCTCCAGGCCTCATGAATGTGGGCATGTCCCCGGCTGATTTCTGTCGCATGCTAGCGGAGGCAATGGTAGCGGCTCAAGCTGGAGCGATGCCACGGGTTCCTACGCCGGTGGTGCAAGTTGCGACCCCTGTCACTCCGGCGGCTACGCCGGATACACCGGATGTCGAAGTAAGGCAAGCAGAGCCTCTAGCGGAGAGAGCTATTCCGATGGGTGATCGATTCATGAAGTATTTCTTGAGTTTCCACCCTCCGACATTCAAGGGAGTGGGCACTCCAACGGGTGCCGAGGATTGGCTTTCGAGGATCCAGGAGCTCTTGAAGGCAGCTGAGACCCCAGCTGAGAGGCAGTCTCACTTTGCGAGCTTCATGTTAGAGGGCGATGCGAAGTTGTGGTGGGTGAACCATAACGGTCGACTTTTTGTTGGGCGTGTTCCGTCCATGGAGGAGTTCGGAAACGCTTTCCTAAAGCGTTACATTCCGGCTTCAACAAGGTTAGCACTGCAGCGGCAGTTTCTGCATTTGGTGCAGCGGGAGAAGATGGTTGATGAATATCTGCAAGAGTTCACTCGGTTGGCTCGGTATGCGGGCACGACAATGGCAGATGATGAAGAGAGAGATAACCTCTTTTATCAAGGGTTGAGGTAAAATTTAAGGCAACCACTCATAGCCTTGAAGAATACGGGATTCAATGAGTTGGTCGAAGCCGCTCGCACGCTGGAGAGCGACTTGGAGCGAACTCAACGGCGAAAGGGTGTTGCGGCAAGGCAGGGAGAAGGAAAGCCTTCTAAGTCTCAGTCCCAGTGGAAGTCCGAGGGCAGCCGATGGAAGAAGAAGCCCCGTCCTAATTGGCCTGGGGAGAGAAGTGGCGCACCTTCGGGAGATTTCCGTTCCAAGGGTCCGGTTACTTGTTACGAGTGTGGCAAGGTGGGTCACATTAGTCATTTTTGTACCGAAGGCGGAGCTGGGCCAGAGCCGAGACAAGAACAATCGGTGCGTTCGGGTCCCGGTGTTGCAGAGAAGGGGAAAGCGGCGGAGTCGAGTGCTTCGCGGTTCCCTCCAGTGCAGCCTAGGGCCTATAATCTTGGGCAACAGGAAGCGATACGTCAACCTGATGTGGTGACAGGTACGAAAGGTTTAAGTTCCGTTTGTTACTATAATGTAGTTTGCGGCCTTTCATGTTTGTTTTGCACGTGGTTAGGTTTCGTGCTAGTTTCGGGCTACCCCTCTCGAGTGTTGTTCGACACGGGGGCGTCACACTCTTTTCTTGCGGAAAGTTTTATCCGGAAGATTGGTGCTGAGCCCGTAGTGGCAGGAGTGGAGCTGAGTGTGCGTATGCCGAATGGGTCTTTCATGACTACCATGAGGAAGGGACGCATTGTGATGCAAATTGGCGATTGTGATTTCGTGTTGGTAGCAGCGATTCTGCCACTAGCTGAATTCGATGTTATCTTGGGAATGGACTGGCTTGCGGAGCAGCGAGCTAGTATCGACTGCCAGTTGAATGTGGTAACCCTGAGAGCTGAAGGTAGAGCAGAGGTCAAGTTTGAAGGCCTAAGCGGAGTGGCTTGCTCCCTGATCTCCGCTATGCAAATGAGGTGTGCGGTGAATCAAGGAGGCGAGGCGTTTTTAGCTTTGTTGGAGGCTCACTCCACAAAGTTGGCAATTAGAGAAGTTCCGGTGGTGGAAGAATTTGAGGATGTATTCCCCGAGGAGCTTCCGGGAGCACCTCCTCAGCGTGAAATCGATTTCTCGATAGAGTTGGTACCAGGTACGAGGCCGGTGTCGCGTCCTCCGTTTAGGATGGCACCGAAGGAACTGGCCGAGCTAAAGGTTCAGTTGCAAGAGTTGTTAGAGCAAGGGTACATTAGGCCCAGCTCTTCGCCGTGGAGCGCACCGGTTTTGTTTGTGAAGAAAAAGGACGGAAGTATGCGGTTGTGCATTGATTACCGTGAGCTAAATAAGTTGACCGTCAAGAATAAATATCTGATTCCCCGAATCGATGATTTGTTCGACCAGTTAGTGGGGTCGGTGGTGTACTCCAAGTTGGATTTGAAATCGGGGTACTACTAGTTGAAGATTCGAGAAGAGGACGTTGCCAAGACAGCGTTTGGGACTCGTTATGGACACTACGAGTTTTCGGTGATGCTGTTCGGACTGACGAACGCGCCATCTGTGTTCATGGATTTGATGAATAGGGTTTTTCGCCCGTTCTTAGATTCGTTCGTGGTGGTGTTTATTGATGATATTTTGGTGTATTCAAAATCGGAGGCAGAGCATGAGTCTCACTTGAGGCAAGTATTGCAGACTCTAAGGGAGAATCAGCTTTATGCTAAGTTCTCAAAATGTGAGTTTTGGATCGAGAAGGTGGCTTTCTTGGGGCACATAATTAGTGGAGATGGGGTGGCGGTAGATCCAGCGAAGATTGAAGCCATTAAGGGTTGGCCTGTATTGAGAACCGTGGCGGAAGTCCGGAGCTTCCTTGGACTAGCCGGTTATTACAGAAGATTCGTGGAGAACTTTTCGCGGATGGCGTTGCCCCTCACCACACTCACTCGCAAGGACCAGAGGTTTGTTTGGACACCGGAGTGTGCCCGGGCATTCGAGAATTTGAAGAAAGATTGATGTCTGCCCCAATCCTTAGTCTTCCTAGTGGGACAGAAGGATTTCAGATCTTTAGCGACGCGTCAGGTTGCGGGTTGGGTTGCGTGCTGGTGCAGCACGGCAAGGTGATAGCGTATGGGTCAAGGAAGTTAAAGACTCATGAGAGGAATTATCCCGTCCATGATCTGGAGTTGGCGGCGGTAATCTTTGCGCTAAAACTGTGGAGACACTATGTTTATGGTGCGAAGGTGGAGATCTTCACGGATCACAAAAGCCTGAGGTATCTCCTAGACCAAAAGGATCTGAATATGCGGCAGCGTAGGTGGGTCGAGTTCCTTGGGGACTACGACGTGGAGATTCAGTATACGTCGGGTAAAGCCAACGTGGTGGCGGATGCTTTGAGTAGGAAGTACTCCGGGCAAGGTAATTGGATGGAGGCGCATAGCGAGCGTTTGATTCGAGACTTGGAGTCTCTTGACATTTCTTGTGTGGCTAGAGGTGAGTCTAGCATAGCTCGTTTGAACTGGATTGAAATGCAGTGTGATATAACGGATCGGATCCGAGAGGCGACCAGTGCGGACGAGGAGTGCCAACAGTTAGTGTTGGAGGCTCAGCAAAGCGAAGGCACTGCCTTGGAGATGGTTGGTGGAATTCTGAGGAGAGACGGGAGGATCTGTGTTCCGCGCTTCGGCAAGCTTCGCGAGGAGTTGATGTTTGAAGCTCACTTTACGAAGTACTCCGTTCATCCAGGAAGTACAAAGATGTACGCGGATTTGAAGAAATCTTTTTGGTGGCCTGGGATGAAGCGGGATGTAGCCGAGTACGTGAGCCGATGTAAGACTTGTGCCTTGGTGAAGGCTGAGTGCCAAAGGCCCGGCGGGTTCTTGAAGCCTCTTCCCATCGCCGAATGGAAATTTGATGACATCTCTATGGATTTTGTGCATGGTTTGCCTCGATCGCAGCAGGGTAACGATGCGATTTGGGTGATAGTGGATCGCCTGACGAAGGTGGCCCACTTCATTCCGAATCAGAAGAGCGATGGCGTGGAGAAGCTCGTGGAGCTTTATGTTCGAAATATTGTGCGGTTGCACGGGATTCCGAAGAGCATCGTTAGTGATCGCGATGGGCGATTCACATCGAAGGACTGGAGATTAGTGCAGAAAAGTCTAGGCACGAAGCTCAAGTTTAGCACCGCATTCCATCCGCAGACCGATGGTCAGACGGAGCGAACGAACCGTACGTTGGAAGACATGTTGAGGATGTGTGCTCTCGACTTTGGCAAAGGTTGGGAGGACCACCTTTTCATGGTGGAGTTCACCTATAATAATAGCTTCCAGGCGAGTATCAAGATGGCGCCATACGAAGCTTTGTATGGAAGGAAGTGTCGAACGCCGATGTCTTGGGCAGAGGTGGGAGACACTAAGCTTTTGGGAAAGCAAGTGGTGGAAGATGCTTGCGAGATTGTGCGGACGATTCAGGAGCGCATGAAGGTTGCTCAGGATCGACAAGCGAAGTATTTTAATGCGCGCCACAGAAATGTGGAGTTTGCAGTGGGCGAGATGGTCTACTTGAAGATCAAGCCGTTCAAGGGTGTTTCGCGGGTGCGGCGACTCAAGAAGTTGAGTCCGAGATATTTGGGTCCGTTCGAGGTTACGGAGCGTATAGGCGAAGCAGCCTATCGTTTGGCGTTGTCCGCAGAGCTGAGTGGATTACATGACGTGTTTCATGTCTCCATACTGAGGAAAGCTTTGGTGGAGCCGAGCGTCGTGGTCGATGCGGCGGCGGTGCCGGTGATGGAGAACTTGGGGGCGAGGGTTCGCCCGGTGTGCGTGGAGGATTCAGAAGTCCGGCAGTTGCATAACAAGCAAGTCAAACTTGTAAAGGTGCGATGGGACAACTGCGGGCGAGACGAATTCTCTTGGGAGCGTGAGCAAGCGATGCGGGAGGATTTCCCGGAACTGTTCGCTCCAGGTATGCGTTATGAATTCCCTGTTTAAATTCTGAAATTTCGGGACGAAATTCGTTTAAGGGGGGTGGAGTTGTAACACCCCAAAAATCGTAGTTCAGCGAGGTAGGCGGAGTGGTAGTGCTGTGTTCGGGATAGGCTAAAATTCCATAGCTGTTCAGTGCGCACGACCAGTGTCCTCTTCGCGCACGACCAGTGACCGTGCGCATGTGATCGTGCGTTAATTCGCAAGGATTCGGAGTTCTGTCTCGAACAGTGCGCACGACCAGTGTCCTCTTCGCGCACGACCAGTGACTGTGCGCATGTGATCGTGCGTTAATTCGCAAGGATTCGGAGTTCTGTCTCGAATAGTGCGCACGACCAGTGTCCTCTTCGCGCACGACCAGTGACCGTGCGCATGTGATCGTGCGCCCTGTTTATTCTGCTCCGCGATTTTGAGCGGAGAAGGAGATCGGTCCGTCCAAATCTATTGGAATTTGATCCAACGGCTGCGATGGTTGGCTGGGGGGTTTTAGGGCTTGGTAGAAGAGTTAAACCCTCATTATTTCCAAGGCTTTCTCTCTCTTAGGTTGGAGAAAGGAGGAGGAGGCAAGGAGGAAGAAGAAGGGGAATCCGCCATTGTCGGAGCTTCGGAGCTCCGTTCGCCGATCCGAGACCAGCAGTGCGTAGAGGGCATCAAGGCGCTTCTTCTCCACCGTGTGGTTGCAAGCTTCTCATGGCTAGGAGGAGATCTCAAAAGGTAACGACATTTCTCCTCCCGGTCTTTAGGATGCGTGTTTGGCATCCCTTCTTTTTCTGCATTTTGGCACCGGATCCGTCGAGTGAGAGGGATCCGGGTCGCCTTGGTTCAAGATAAACCACCGGGTTGATTGTGTCCGTCCCCGGCATGTTTTGCACTAGAGATCCGCTCCGTTAGCGGATTAGGCATTGTGGGTGAAGCCGGATTTGTGGCCGTTTGTCCGATCCGGTGATGTTGATTTACGCACATTTTAGGGGTTTTGTTAGAAATCCGATTACGGCGAACTCGTCGTGGTGATGCCTTTATAGCTTCGTGTGGTAACGAATGTTGGGTTTAGGGCGGAGAAATAATGTGCGGATTTTGGGGCTTGTGATGCCTAGTGTTGTGCGAAGGCGCGATTGGTCTTTGTGGTCGGCTGGCTATCCCGTGAAGACTGAGATTCACGTGTGGAGAGTGTCCCGGCAAGATTAGTCCCTTCGATTGTTGACTGACGAGAATGTCTGTGCTACGGTTGAGTCCGTTGACGGTCGCCAGGCGAGGCAATCGGTGGACGTTGTCCCGAAAGTAAGCCCAGGGCCTTGGGACGTTTTGGTGGGCCAGAATTCTTAGAATCGGTCTTGGTGCGTTGTTGGCGGCCCGAGCATGTGAGCTGTCAGACAAGCCCGATGGCATGGTGGGCCAGGCGAGGTGGGTCTCAGCGAGAGCGCTTGGCCTTGGGGTTTTGATGCCCTTGTGGGGAAGTAGTGAGTACCCTTGTGTTGGTGATGTATGATGATGTGTTAGATTCATACGCTTTAGGGCGCCTTGGGTGAAACCCGGGCTTGCACTCATTTTGCATTGTTAGGCCCTTTTTATTACCTGCTCAACATAGAAACGTGGATGATGCTTGTGACACTCATGCCAGTATTTATGTTGCTTTCCTTTATGTACTTTTGCATACGAAGTGCTGACTTGCAGGGTGAAGTAGTTCCCCGGGGTCCGCTAGGACGGCCGGGAGGAGGGATGTTGTTACACCGCTTGTGGTCAGCCATAGCTGACCCTCGTTTACCGCTCTTTGTGATTTGGTTGCAGGGCAAGAATCGCAGGCTGGACCCAGCGCGCCGGCCAAAAAGGCCTAAAGCCTCACGAAGTGCTTAGTTGATTTCCTGCATTACTTTCTTCGTACTTTGTTATATCCGGCTTGCATGCAGAGGCAGTATAGGGAAAAACTATCCTTCCCCTTTTGTTGGGATGTCTTTTATTATGGAATGTTTGATGTTTTGGACATTGTTTTGTAAGGCCTTAAGGTCAGTTGGACTCCTTTGTAGTATGGACAATCTCTGTGGCTTAGTTTATTTCCGCTGTGTTGTCTGAGTTATGAGATTGGGTAGTTAATATCATCTTTTAATACTAAAGCTGTGGCGGTTATATGCTGTGGGGTCCCGGCCGGACCCATATTATATGGTCATTACAGGGGAGGTGTTACACGTTGGGCCGAGGGAATATACCTCTGGAGGAATGACTTTGAGAACTCTGCCAAAGTGATCTCGGTAATATCTCTACCACCAAACTTATGCACTTCTTGCTCATTCCACCATAGCGCTGCTTCTCCGTTAAGGAGGAAGGTGGCTAGGGTGATCATCATGGCTTCTTCCGCCGCTGTCGCCTTTAGAGTTTTTCTAATTATTGACAACCAGTCATCTGCCTCCGTTGGGGATCCGGTCCCCAAAAAGGTTGGAGGATGGAAGCTTAGAAAGTGCTGAAGTTATTGATCATGCGCTTGCGCAATAGCTACTCGCTCTACCCGATGTTACACCCTTGGCTCCACTGCAGCCATTGGTACAAGGATCTCCACCCTCGGTTCCACTGCAGGTTCCACTGCAGCAGCTGCCACCGGGGCCACATTCGGAGTAGGCGTAGCAGGCTGTGCAAGCCTTTGAGGTTGAGTGTGGATCATCACGAAGACCGCTTCAACGATTAAACTGATCATCTTAGCCGAATGAGTTGTCGCTGGCACCTCAGCAGACGCACTACTTCCAGCGGTGTTATGGGGCCTAGATTGCCCCGCACCACTCCTAGTCACCTATAATCGTGCAATACACAATTTAGTGACCGAAAACATAGCAAACGACAATCATGGAACGCTCAGGTTCTACAAACAAGTATGTTTTTCCATTCCTAAGTGGACATTCTTATTAGTTTTTATCGTTTTTTAGGTGAGCGCACAACCTGTGCACACCACCCCTTAAAAGGAATTCGTCCCGAATTTGCTAAACTACCGATCGATGCCCTAAGTCCGATACCAAATTGTAACACCCTTCCAGTACAAATAATATAACAGTAGGTCCGGCCGGGACCCCACGCCATACTATACACACTAGCTAGGCATTATAAGGTGGTAATCAGAAAAAAAACAACAACTACACAAGAGTATAAAAAAAACGTAAGCATAAGCATTTGGATTAAACATCTATTAGAATTGTCCACTATCCTAGGAATGAAACAAATAGAGTTGCGGCCTTAAGGCCTTACATTTGTCAAATGTATAGAAACTCAAAACATACATCGGCACGTGATGCGTGTCGGCAAGTGCACCGGTCGCTGTCAAGTAATAATTGTGGAGAATAAATTCCCCGGATGTCGGTCTCTTGAGGAATGCAGGATGGGTGAACGAATCGCGCAGTGATGATTGTTACACAAGCGTTCAACAAACACAAAGAGGGGTTTTTGGTTGGTTTTCCTAATCTTAGCAATAACAAAAGAAATGCGGGTCGAAAAACACCGCTTCGCAAAGTGAAGTGGATGCAACGGCCGCGATGCCGTGCTTCGTGAGGCGGATGAAGTGAACTCAAGTGCGAGAGGGTGAGGGTCGCAAACACCTCTTCACAACCACCATTAGCTCTACCTAACGCGGGTCAAACACCTTGCGTGCGGGCGCGAGTGAGTGAATGAGAACGGAGTGAATCACAACCAAACCATGAAGAATAATCAAAGACACATTCATTTAAACAAATAACATCTCAATATTCGAGTTTTACAAGGTTCAAAGAGTACAACGAGGAAAGAGGAAAGAAATAACCGATGTTGAAGACTAGCGGCCGTTCACGGCCGGAATGGTAGGTTGTCGGGCTACCTCCGGACTCGGACGGACAATGCTTCCGGCGTAGAGAGCTGTCACGATCTCCCTACGTGCTCCGTCGTCTTCGACTTTAGGTTTCTTCTTCTTCTCACCGAGCGGAATGAAAGAATGCTTGCTTGGAGGCTTGCGGACGATGGAGAACACTCACGGACAATGGAGGAGGTCTTAGAATGGATGGAGGAGGCTTCCCTTTGCGTAGGAGATGAAGTGGAGGCGTCCCAAGGTGGAAATCGGCGGCGTACGGAACAGGAATCCCGCTCCCGGCATGAACGATCCGCCCTAAAATCGCAACAGGCGTTTAAATAGGCGCTGGATTAAATACTGCGCACGATCATTGGCGCACGACCAGTGGTCGTGCGCACTGGAATTCTGCGATCGTGCGCACTGCCTGGGTGGAACCTGCAAGATACGAAATTATAAAATAGAATGTTCGCACGACCAGTGGCGCACGACCGGTGGTCGTGCGCACTGGAGTTGATGGTCGTGCGCACTGGAGCAAACAGAACTCGGAAATTAAATGGTAAGTGCGCACGAGCAGTGGCGCACGACCGGTGGTCGTGCGCACTAGTGTTGGTGGTCGTGCGCACTACACCAAACAGAACTCGTGAAAAGGGTTAAGTGCACACGATCAGTGGCGCACGACCAGTGGTTGTGCGCAATAGAACCGGTGATCGTGCGCAGTGTTCCTGTGCAGAATTGCACCGGGAACACTTGCACGACTCCTATTCCAGCATAACCACAGATCTAGCCACTGAAAGTGGCACCTAACAGCACAAGAATACTACTAAAGACAAAAAGCACGAAAATCACACCAAAGTGGGCCAAGATGTGCACCTAGCATGGATTATCAAATATAAACTAAAACAAGGCTAAAGTGCGGAGAAATGACTAAATAACGGCCCGGATGAGTCCATAAATGTGTATATGATCAGGACTCATCAGCACGCCGGCCGACAATACATGAAAAGCAGAAAAGAGGCTGATCTTCGAGGGCCAACACAGCAAAAGGGCCACCGCACGCTATTTCTCGCTAGGCTCACCTGCACCTGCAACCAACATCCAATAAGAGGTAAACGAGGGTCAGCTATGAGCTGACCAAAAATGGCGTAACGATCCCACCCCCGACCATCTAGCCGGCTCAGGGGCGTGTCACCGCTAACCTGCAATCAAGCTGTACATGCAACATGTAATAATATAAGGAAAGTGCAAACTACAGTACACAAGGTGAGGTTTCAAGCACAATCAATCTTCTAGGTTGAGCATCAAGTAAAAGGGAACCTAGGTATGCACATGATGTTGGTTGGGTTCACCCGAAGGTTCCCCGTTCACCCGAAGGTTCCCCACAACCGCCTAAGCAACCGCATGAGGCTAACATAACATCAATTCAACACAAATACTCCACCCTAAGGACATAGCCTTAAGTGGGGAAAAAGAGCTTTTGGTCGGTCTAGGTAAGACACCTTCCACGACCTCTCCCATGATCACATGACTTACATGAGGTAGGGACCTCTTACCGATCTGCATGGAAATGGGTTCGGTTCAGCTTTGCCCGTGCTCTCACCGTCGCGATTATCGCACGACGCGGGTACGGCTTCAACTCGGCCCGTAAGGGTTTAGCACAATAAGTGCCCACATAATTAAGCAACGCATCCAATCCTTTCACGTGGACTTAGACTTCGCAAATAATAAACAAGAAGGAGATACAAGACCACTCCTCTTCAAATCTAGTGGTGAAGGTTTGCATTCAACCACCCAAGCAAGGGGCTTCCGTTAGGCTCTCGAAAGGCACCTAAAACTCAAGTCCCGCAACATGATAGAAAATCTCACGGAGACATTCTCCGGCATGCATTCTATGCTTAACCTAAATGCAACGTCGCAATCCAAGAATCACCGATCCGGGCTCACGACCACGAATACGCTTCACACAAAATACCTAAATCCGCACGAATACCGGATTTCTAAATGCAATATGCCGGGGATGGATACAATCGACCCGGAGTTCCGAAGAACTAGAGGAAATCCTACACTTCACCAATATGGTGAAAAGGATTTCTCATGCAAGCATAGAAAAGGAATGAGAGGACAAAACACGTCCTCAGATTGGGAGGAAGGATCGTTACCCTTGGAGCTTTCTTCTTTGCCATAGATCTGAGATTTCACTCGGATAGAAAGAACCTCAACGGGCTACTCTTTCCATATCTGAAAACGGCTCGTGATTCAGAGCTCCGAAGCTCCGGCAATGGCAGAAAAAGTCTCCTTCTTCTTCCACGTTGTCGCTGTTTTTACTCGGCTTCCATCTTTTTCACGCTTGAAGAAGATAAGACTTATAAGATAAAGAGGATATATATATACCCCTCTGGACAAACCCTAAAATAACCCAGAAGTAAATCCCAACCCTTGGATTTAAAGATCTGGATCTGACGGCCGCAAAAACAGCGTCACGGGTCTAAAGTTTCTAAAATCGCTGATTCTGTCTGCGTTCGATGAATAGATTTAAGACTGCATTCGACGAACAACTATAACCCTGCGTTCGACGAATGCTAATAAACTGCGTTCGACGAACAGCTATAACCCTGCATTCGACGAATGCTAATAAACTGCATTCGACGAACAGCTATAACCCTGCGTTCGACGAATGCTAAAAAAACTGCGTTCGACAAACGACTGCCTACGTTCGACGAACAACTAATAAGCTGTGTTCGACAAATGACTGCTCGCGTTCGACGAACGGCTGCCTGCGTTCGACCAACGGCTGCCTGCGTTCTACGAATGGCTGGCTAAAGGCATTTCTTTTTCCCGAGAACTGAGACTGCCTGCCCTTTCTGATTTCTCGAGAAGTATACTTCAGCCTTTTGATTTCTCGAGAAGTATACTTCAGCCTTTTGATTTATCGAGAAGTATACTTCCTATTTTGGAAATTGGGGTGTTACAACTACCTCCACTTTATCCTTTATTAAGGTAGACGACACTCCGATACGCACCATGAAGTCCTCAGACAGAAAGTAGTATGATGCTCCAATATCAAAGAGAGCTCTCGTCGGATAGTTAAAAATTAGGACAATGCCTAATTACAAGCATGTAGAACATGTATACGTACAAGGAATATAAATTATATTAAGATATGAAAGCTTGCTAATAGTTCATACCTATAACGACATTGCTTTGTTGAATGGCTTCCTGCTGGCCAAGTGAAAAGACTCTCGGTTGGGTCAAATAATGCTGGGAAGTGGAAGACTCAACTGCTTTCCCGTTCTCCTCATAGCATGAACTCACCGCACGAGCGTACTTCAAAGCTCAACTCTCGATCTTCGGTGGGACTCTCCGACATACAAGGGCTATGTACCCCACTTTCCCACAAGTGTAGCATGCTACAGGACTCCACGCAGTCATGGATCATGAAACAGTAGAGAGAGTCGGTTCCTCAAACTTGTACTTCCTCTTGTTCTTTCTGAACTTAGACTTTGAGCAACAGGATCACACCTTGAACTCTAGACTGTGGGAACTCGAACCCTTCTTGCATTGGATCCTCTGCATGTCTAGTTCCAAGGATCTAGCGGTCTACGCTAAGATGTGAAAACCAAATGTCATCAGTCCCTCAAGTAATATGCTAAAGTCATCTCGATGTCCTTCATAGAACTCATTTGTTTTTGTCTCCTCATCATCCAACAACGACCCCACATAGAGACCAAGCCTGGTGAACTCATCAGGAAATTGTCAACAGAGTGATGACCTTGAGTCAGACGTAGAAAATGGTTCTGTAACGCGAAATGCTGAGCAGAGGGAATAAATCTCTAAAGGAACAATGCCGAGAAGTCTCCCATCAAGATTTTAGTAAGTTGTTTGTCGGTAAACTTGTGCACTTTTGCGTCTTCCCATCAGAGCAATACCTCTCCATTCAATAAGTTGGTGGCTAGAGTGACTCTCATTGCCTCTTCTATGGTTATCCATGTCAAGGTTCTCCTTAACCTCGATAGCGAGTCCTCTGCTTCCATTGGGGCTCCGGTCCCATAGAAAGGCGGAGCATTGAAAAATTAGAAAGTTCTTCAATTATCGGTCACTCGCTCGCCCCTCAACTACAAGTTCTACCCTAGGCTCCACTCTAGGCTCCACTACGACAACCAACACCGAGGCCACATTACGAGTAGGAGTTGTTGGTTGTACAAGCCTTCCTAGTTATGCATTGATCATGGCAAAGAACACTTCTATGATAAATCGAATCATTTCAGTAGAGCGAGTGGTTGCTCGCACATCAGTAGACACACCACTTTCCGTAGTGTTACAGGGTTGGGATTGGACCGCTACACTCCTAGTCATATATAATCATGAAATACACAATTTAGTGACAGAATACATAGCAAAACAACAATCAAAGAACACTCAGGTTCCACAAACAACCATGTAGGACATTCTTATCAAGTTTTGTAATTTTAGGTGAACACACATCATGTGCAATCCACCCTTTAAAAGGGTTCATCCTCGAAACTAGATGCTACAAATCGAAACCCTTAAGCCCGATACCAAATTGTAACACCCCCTGTCTGTACAAACAATATACCACAAGTTCGTCTGAGACCCTATGAGATATTGAACACACAAGCTAGGCATTAGTAAGATGAGAAACAGAAAGAAAGATTGCTCAGAGTAAAGAGAAACACACCAACGAAAGCTTTGATTAAAAAGCAAGAATGTCCACAATTACACTAGGAAAGAAAATATATATAGGGTTCTGGCCTTATGTCCTTACATTACATCCAAGTGTATCAGTACAAAAGTGCTAAATAAACATCGGCATGCAGGTCGACATAAATGTAAAGTAGTAAAGATTTTGGTCTTCTAGGACCGCTCAGCATTGGGCTTCAACCCGCTACTTCTCGCTTGGCTCGCTAGGACCTGTACCATACACAAATAGGAGGTAAATGAGGGTCAGCTATGAGCTGACCATAAACTGCACAACGATCCCACTCCCTGACCATTCTAGCGGGCTCTGGGGTGGCGTACCACTCACCTGCAAGCAAGCCGTATAATGTAGTATGTAATAAACAAGAAAGTGAGACTACTCTACCTAAGGTGAAGTTTCAAGCATAATCAATTCGTCTAGGTTGAGAATGTAAATAAAGTGAACCTAGATATGTAATTTATGATGATTGGGTTCTCCCTGAAGCTTACCAAAACTTCCTAAACAAACACACATGAGGCTAACATATCATCACAATAACTCTACGCGGGTACTCATGACCACGCTTTTTGAACCCAAAAACCACGGTTCAACGAGGAGTTCAAACCAAGGGTGTAGCTTGCCCCTAATTCTCCTATGTTGACTCACTTAGCCGGACTCTTGGGACAAGAAGCCTCACTCTTCACAGTGAAAAAACTAGAAATAGACCCTCGAGCTAAAGCGAGGAGGTCCCGCCGCTTACCCAGAAGATTTTCAAGAGCTTCCCCTCCCAAACCCAAGGCTGAGTCGGAAACCATGGCAAGTGCTAAAGAATTCCTTCCCACACACTCGGAAACCACTATAAGTAGTGAATAGAACTCTATTGCCAACCAAAGCTAACCAAAGGAGAGAGAAGCAACTGAGAAGTCCTCTCCAAAGGTGTCCGTGGGCGTCTATTTATAGTTTTCTAGAAATGGCCTGCGGATAACGAGATCCCGACTTTTGGTCTTCCTAAACGCAGCCCAAATTGGTTTGTTAACAGCGGAATCCCGCTGTTTGGAAAGACTAATTGCAGGCCAGTAGGGTTGGCTTAGCTATGAGAAAATCTGGATTGTTGACGAGTCCCTAGTCTCATGGCGACTCGCCACGCCGAGGTTGCTAGGAAAGTACTGACAGCATGGCCCATCCCGCCGATCTCGCCAGCCACTCCGAGCATTGGGAGAGTCTTAGCTCAAGGGGTCTACTCGCCCGAGTCTACTCGCCAGGTGCAGTTATTTCTTGCCCTTCCTTGATCCTCCGACCACTCGGCCAGATTGCACACAATCCATGCTCTTTGTGAGCTTGCCCCAAGCTTGGAAAGAAAGTTTAACCCCAGTATTTTGGCGAGTGATGGCGTCCGTATTGGGGAATCATTCTGTGAGACCCACTGATGCCTATATATAAGCCCCCCAAGGTGGAGGTAATAGGTGCAACTACTCGATCTCCTCCTCCCCATCCTTCCTTCACTTCCTCCTTTCTTTAGAAATCATCATCCACCCATCCAAAGATGTTCTCGCTCGACTAACGACATTCAAGAAGAGGAGCGAGGAGGCCACTGCTGTCCTGATGGCCATTGCTACCAAACATGCTTCGTTGAGCCCAGCTCGATAGAAAGTGAGGAAAGCCATTAAGAAGACCTAACCTGCCCTTCTGAAAAAGTGGCAATTTTGCTGGCGCCGCAGCAACGCGACTGCACCCTAGGATTGAGTTCGTCCCTTCAGGTGCGAACTCACCTTTTTCTTGTACCCTCAGTCTTAGCAAGATTTGCTTGTAATTTGGGTGTCTTGTGTAGCCTGATACCTTTATGGATGATGCGGGAGGCCGAGGCGGCAATTTGAGGGTGGATGCGAGTGCCCGAATAGACGCCAACTCCCGCCTGCCAATTAACGGTATGTGATGTTTCAATATTACCCTTCTTATTCCTTAAACTCACGCACTTTAGGTGATGCTAGCGAGTTGCCTTCTCACAGTTTCCAATTATGCTGACGTTATCTCAAACTTCCTACCACTCTTGTCCCCGACTCGCGACCTTTCCAAGGAGTTGTCCGATGCATCCGCCGCGCTCAGAAAGATGAATGGGAACGGTTCCACTCCTCCTCGAAAGCTGATCTCGACCCCCCGTCGTCCTATGAGTCGAGTCGCATAAATCATTGGTGACCACTCTCGACAAACCCTTCAACAAAAGGATGCCATCGTACTGACCTGACAAGGAGGCTAAAACTTCTTGAGGTGAGTCCTAGAGTGACTCCAATTTGATGAGCATAATGAATTTGTGTTGATGCCTTACTCATTCTCATCTGGTGCGCGCACCATTAATCTCTATGACGATATGGATGAGGTGGAGGACTATTCAGTTCCCCCATCGCCTAATGTGATGAGGGAAATCCTAGGTGACTCGCCCTTAGTTAACGTGCTGGCGGATCAAATTGCGGAAGTGCTCACGAATTACAACTTCATGTTCAGCGAGCTAGAGGCACATGCGAGCAAGCACGCCCCCAGCTTACTTTCTTCGAAGAAGTGAGTGTCCGCCCTAGAGCGCAAGTGCGTTACGCTCGGCGGAGCCATGCATCAGATCCTGGGAGTCAACACTTCAGCACTCGCATCCCACTTCGAGAGGATAGAGGAGTACTTGCAGAACTTGCAAGGGGAAGACGCTGCCGCTCACGAGGAGGTCGTAGTGAGGGGAGGGACACAAGTGTGAACGAGGGATAGGGGATCCTGGAAGTGGGTCCCCAACTAGGCCAACTCTCCTATGTTTCTATATCTTTTTTATATGGTTTGATAAACAAATTTACGTTAATAACTTTTAATCCCTGACTCGCGGGTGTATTCCCTTCTTACGTGATTTATTTTCTGTCAGCCCATTCCTTAACTTAGACTTTTGTCGGCACGCTTTTTATTTTATCGGCGAGATGGGAGAACTCTGGCGAATAGGTGGTGAGTGTTGGATCGATTGGCGCCCTTAGAGAGGGGGGGGGGGGGGGGGTGAATAAGGGAATAAAAATTCTTTCTTATAATTTTATTAAAATTACTAAATTGTTTTACAATATGAGAAAGGCAAAATAACAATTTAGCTAATTTGTGAGAATATCATAATTTTCAACTTTAGAAATAAGTACTAAATTGTTTTATGACTAAAGAGATTGAAATAAACAATTTAGATAAAGTAATTTGAATTGAAAACTTTGTAACCAATATTTTAGAGATAACGCCAAAGGAGAGAAATCAAGGAAACAAAAATAGAGACATGATTGTATTTATATAAAAAACGTGCTTACATAAATTTGATTTCAATATCGCTAGAAATCGGAGGCATACAAAAGTAAATATCTTTTCCTTTTCTATACCGACTTGTATCCCCACAAACCGGTTGGCTTTAGCCTATCCTTCCCCGGATAAGGCCTCAAGCCGCTCCAGCAAATCCTTCCCCGGATATGGCCTCGAGCACCTCCTAGATCTAATCACCTAGAACTAGTCGCCAACACAAGGCGAATTACTCCCTAAGTCCTACCCAGACCTAGTCGCCAACACAAGGCGAATTCTCTAAACGGTTACAAAAATATATGGAATGAAAATAAAGATAACAATAATAAAACTCCCTATATGAGATCTTCTGAAGTCGGAGATGAAGGATCGCTGTAGTATGAGCGAGGTCGAAGCGATCGTCCTTCGGATGTAGCGTGACGTAGTCCTCCTCCAGAATTCTCCTTAAGCTTTTAGTGGGAGATCCATATTTGGCAGCATAACACCAGTAGAATTGTGGCACTTGCAACCTCTCTGGGATGGTTGGCTAAAATGAGAATCAAAGCTCCAATTTATAGAACTTCTCGCTAGCGCCTGTGGTATCTCCTAGCGCCTGCGGTATCGATCGTGTGGAGCAGTTGCGAAACTGTTGGCGGCATGGCGCTGTGCACGAACTTGAGCTAGCGCCTGGCGGTAGCGATAGCGCTGGCGGTCGCGCTAAGGAACAGCTGAGACGAAACTAAACCGCTGAGATGAAGCCGCTGAGACGGAACCGCTGAGATGAAACTAAATCGCTGAGACAAAACCGCTGAGACGGAACCTGAGCTAGCGCCTAGCGGTAGCTCTAATGCTGGCGGTAGTGTATTCTTCCAGATGTTTGAATTCAGCTGCTTTCTACCTGTGGAGTATTGCACCTATAGTTCATGCACACTATAAACACACGACAAGCAAGATCAAATACAATTTGGGATTTGTTATTCTCAAACAAAGGGATGTGACACACATGTCCAACAATCTCCCCCTTTGATAATAACAAATCCTCTTAGCAAGAAATCAACAATAGTGTTTATAGTAGTATATGATACGCAAGATGATAGTGCAACTATAGTATATAATAAACACGATAATGTGCATACTCCCCCTATCTTAATGCTCTGTTTATGTTTTACTTCCCCTAAATGATAGATTACATGAATTATTCTCCCTTTAATCTTCTATATTTCTCCTATATAGATTTCTTCAATTAATCTCCCCCTTTTGGTATTATCAAAATAAGGTAGGGTAAGGGTAGTAAGGAGGCATTCTTTAGTCTAGTTAGAAATCATGATCGAGCTTTTGTAATGTATGAAATGATAGATATTTTAAGCATAGTATATAAAAGAGATTTCAAATAAAAAGATAAGAGTTGTAAGCAAGCGGAAGATTATAAGAAACATCTTTTTGTAAGCATGAAAAGCATAAGTAAAACTATGAGTTTTAGTTCAAAATTGAAAGATGTTTTAACCTTTTTGAAATCTCAATGTTTTTCATAAAGATACCAAGCATAAAATGAACATATCAAGGAAAGATTATACTACAATGTTACTTAATTTTAAGTTCAAGAGTTACCAAAAACATTGTAGAGATCATGCTAGGTTATCTAGTGCATTTTTTATATAAAGAGTAGTATAGATAAAGCATTAGAATCCAATACTCATGAGAAGAAGTGTTATGAAATATAATGATGTGCACATAAGTGTATTTTGAGCAATGTTAACAATTGATTTAAATCACAAAATACAAGACATGTGTAGAGTAAAGTGCACAATAAAACATAAGTATATCAACTTTCACACACTTTTAATGCACATAATTTTTAACAAAGTGGTGGAGTAACCAAGGTTTGCACAAGACACTTTACTATTCTTTCCAAGGTGCTCAACCTCACAATGCTTATGAAGACTTATCAGGAGGTTCAAGTAGTGCTTGGTGGAGTTATATTTATCTACATATATAATTTTTTTGTTCACATTTGTGAGACAACATTCTCCGAATACACTTGTTTTGCAAACCCAATTTTTTAACTTAACCACTTTTCTAAATTTCACAAGTGCAATTCAAATGTAGTGTAGGCAATAAACTTATGCAAGTTTTAATTCATTGTACAAATACAATACACAAGCAAGCATTTTAGATTTAAACACACATGTTGATTATCAAAATAAGTGAGTGAAATGTATCATTATCAATCATAAAACATTTACTCATACTTAGAGGCATGCTAAGCCTTGTTCTACACATATTTTTCAATACAATTGATGCACTTAAATAGATATATCAAAGCATGATAAACAAAACAATGTTCATAGTAATTTGAAGGAATAAATGTTGACATTGTAAATAATTCTAAATAATAGAATTCATTCATGCTTGATATTAGCAATAAAGATCATACAGTTTTTTTTGTTGTTTTATCATTTTTTTAATGAGATAAAAACAGAAAATCACAAAAACATATTGTTGTATTTTTGAATTTTGAACTTTTGTAGTTGATTTTTCATAATATGACTAAAACAGAAAAATCTCAAGAACATATTTTTGAATTTTGAACTTTTTTAGTTGATTTTTAATAAATTTAAATTAAAACAAAGATAATAAATGTCAAAAATTCAAAAAACAAATTAGTTAATATAAACAAACATATTTTTAAGGATTTTTTGAAATTTTAAAAATCAGAAAAATCAAACACCCACGCTAGCGCCAGCGCTAGTGCTAGCGCGGCAAACAATACTTGATTTTTTGAGAATTTTAAAAATCTGATTTTTGATATTTATTAAGTGTCCTTATAGTGTCTTATGCAAAAATTTAGTAATTTTTGGAGATGTTTTGATTGCTCAAATTTGCATAAAACTTTAACTTTTTCAAATACATGTGTGTTACAAAAAAAATTTAAGCTCAAAAATATAAATTATGCAAACACAAGAGGACACAATTTTTTTTTATTAAACAACCCAAAATATGCATGAATTAAGTGATAAGTAAATAAAAAGTTCATGCAGTGTATTGTAAGTATGTCCTAAGATTAAAAACTACCATAACTGAATGTTTACACCCTAGCCCCGTACTAAGTGACGGATGGGCATGAGGAGCTGCACACATGCTGTAGGTTGGGGTGTTAATCCCATATGCACACACTAGAGAACGCTCAACCTAGCACTCTTTCCCCCCAGTGCCTCGCAAGGCCCCACTAGAACCCTCCCCGGTTAAGGACAAGACATGACTTAGAGGTTAGGTCTCTAATGCATACAACCCTACGTCCCCGCTATTGTGAGATATGAAGTCATAGGTGAATAATCTTTACACAACCTATACTTTTAAACTATGGGTTGATTTATAAACTATGGGTTTTGTTTAATGTGATAAGTTATATTGTACAACCCTGATATTCGCCAGGCAAGGAAACGGAGCTCGCCTCCAGGGCGAGCGAGAAGGGTCGGCGAGACAGGCATTCATCGGAATCATCTGAGGTCGACGAAGAGTTATATGCTCGTTAAAGCCAAAGGGACGGTCTCACAACAGGAATTGCGAGATCCAGACCTCTCCGAGATTGGCCCCCAGCAGACAAGACCTCGGCAGATACCGCCAAAATGGGCCAGCGAGGCCCTCGCAAGGCGATCGCCTAGAAGAGGCGTCGCGAGCAGGGTCCGCGAGAAGGCCCGCGAGAGCTCCGGCAGTAAGGTTCTCGCAATCCCTTATCCATAAGCCAGTAGGGCCAATTTACCCTTTTACCCTTGGTGGTCTGCTTTTAGCCTCTCCAAACAGCAGAGTTTGGCTGTTCGCAGACCCATTTGGGGTGCGGATAGAAAAATCAAAAGGCGGAATCCTGCTATTTGCAGGCCAGATCAGAAAATCTATAAATAGGACCTCAAGGGCACCTTTGGAGAGGACTTCACTTCAGCTTCTCTCTTCTCAGGCTTTCTTTGGTTAGCATTTCCAGAGCTCTCCAAGGTGCCCGAGTCTCGGATTTGGCTTGGGAGGGGAAGCGCTCAACGATCTTCCGGGTTAGTGGAGGGACCTCCTCGTTGCGACTAAGGTCTTAGTCATTTTCTTAGTTTCCCGTCTGTCTTCTCCGAGGGATCAGTAAGGGATAGACGCCCCTCATTTCGGTGAGGGCCCCGAACTCCACAAGAGACCGAGAAATCGGTTTCAACATTTGGTGCGGTGAGCGTGGAGCGTGGCTGGTTCAAGAAAGTTCCAGAGAAGGGTTATGGCGGGAGATGAAGAGCAAGGCGAGGAGTTCGGTGAGACACCTCAGGTGGCGATGGCCAGGATGCTCACAGATTTCAAAAAGGAGGTGCTCGACACCTTGGGGTTTACGGTCACAGCTCTGCGAAGCGAGTTTGCGACCCCAGCACCTCAGGCGACCCCTCCCCCAACGACGGTCGGCGAGAATGCCCCGGGGGGAAGGGCTGGAAAGGAAGTTGCTGTTGGATCAGGGCAAGACAGAAAGGGGCGAGTGTTGTTCGCTAGTCCGGCGAGCCCAATGCCGGCGAGCTCCGTGCTGGCGAGCTCCGGGCCGGCGAGCTCAGTGCCGACAAGCTCTGTCCTAGCGAGTGCAGCGCAGGCCAGCGCACGCCAGGAGGATGCGGCGACGGTCGGGGTGGTTCAGGCGAGCGCTGTCCTCGCGAGTGCAGTCCCCGCGAGCTCAAGTTTGGCGAGGGAGCTTGGGGGGCGAGTGGAGCCAGAAAGGGTGGCGGGAGGGGGAAGCCCCTTTTGCGAGCTAGTGCTTTCCGCACCCATCCGGGGGGGGGGGGGGGGGGTTCGGGGAGTGGGACCGGGTATACTACAACGGTAGGTATGACCCTGTCCAACACCTGCAGAGTTTCGAAGACTCGGTCTCCATCAGGCCGATGTCAGATGCCTTCAAGTGTCGGCTCTTTGCCGTCACCCTCAAGGAGAAGGCCAGGGATTGGTTCCATCAGCTCCCTGCAGGATCAATCTACACATTCGAGGACTTGCGCCAAAGTTTTTTGCTGAGGTTCTCGACCTCAAAAAGGAGGAAGAAGGACGCTGATTCCCTCTTCAAAGTGAAGCAGGAGCCCAGGGAGTTGTTGGCTCAGTACGCGGATCAGTTTCAGGAGGAAGTGCAGCTTACTCAGGAGATGCCTGGGTTTGCACTCCAACTCGCCTTCACGGTCGGGTTGAAAGAGAGTTTCTTCAAGATGGCGTTGAAGAGGAAGGCCCCCGTCTCCTATGAAGAGCTGATGGAGAGGGTGGCAGAGGAAGTCGCGAGTGAAGAAGCCAACCCGGAGCTCACCAAGAGGCTAGCAAAGCTTAGTGAGCCGGAGGTGAGGCAACAAGAGGTCAGGAGAAGGGAAGAGCCCCAGGCTCCGGAGAGGGGATGGAGGCCGCACGGCGGAGGAAAGCAAGGGCAGGGAAGGGATTACGGCCCAGGAAGGGGTAACCATTTCGGAGGTCAAGGGAGACCCCACCAGTTAGGGTGGAGGCAGGGTCCGATGCAGATGCCTCCCCCACCTCAACAGGCCATGGCAATTGGCCGAGGAAGAGGAAGAGGAAGGAGAGGCGAGGTGGAAACAACAGCCGCTAGGAGGAGAAGGAATAGGATGGCGGAGGCCGAGGCGGGGGAGGTAACGTTGCCGTATTGTATCTTCATGATGAGGAAGGTCAATCAACGGACACCTGCCCGGAGTTCCTGGAGGTGAAAAGGGGCCGAGTGCCCGCACCGAGACTGCAGGTGAGAATTGAGGAGGTCGAGCCTCGAAGGGAGGAGGAAGAAAAGTGCGAAGATAGAGTTGATGTGGGGAGTAGAGGAGGGATCGGGGTGATCCATGGGGGGGTAGGGGTGGAGGCGACCCGCAAGGCTAGCCTCCATACCATCTATCGGCGGAGCGTGGCCTCAATATCCACTGCTCCACCCCCAGCAGAAAGGATTATGTTCTCCCAGAAGGACATGCCAAGCTATGAAGACCCGTTTTGCGATGCGCTGGTCATCCAGACCACCATCGAGAACTTCACCGTCTTACGGATTCTAGTGGACAATGGGAGCTCGATCAACGTCGTCTTCAAGAAGGCGTTTGATGAGATGAAGGTGGAGTCCCGGTGGGTGTTGGCCTCGGATGGTCCCTTATTTGGTTTTTTGGGAGAGAGGAAGGAGGTAGAGGGTGGAGTGGGACTCCATGTGACTCTCGGAGGGCAGTCCCGGAATTGCCGCTTCGTGATAGTGGATGCCCCGAGCAGCTACAGCACGATCTTCGGGCGGCCTCTTATCAGCGCGTTCCGATGTGTCCCTTCCACCTTCCACCAATGTCTCAAGTTCAATGCAGGCGGAATCCAGATCCGGGTCCGAGGAGACCCCAAGGTGGCGAGACAGTGCTACGTGACGGCTGTCAACACCATCTCCTGGATGGGAGAAGCTGAGGAATGGGATAAGGTTATGGAGGAGGCGGCCAAAGTCGGAGGTAAGGAGGTAGCCGAGGAGAAGATGGAGGGAGAGGAAGTCCATGCCCAGGAAGGGGTAGCTGAGGGACCCTGGGCGGAGAGAGGGGAAGAAGAGGAGAAGGCCCGGGAGGGAGGGGCGGAGGAGCTGATGGTGGTAGAGGAGGAGGTAGAGGAAGGAACCCAGGCTCTCACTTGTGCTGAGGAGGAGAGGGCTTGGGGAGAGCAGTCCCGGCTGGAGGCTGTGGACAGGGTCGTGGAGCTCGAGATCACCACCCAGCTAGGAGTGGTGGAGAAGGTCCGGGTCAGCGGAGGACTCAACCCGGAAGATCAAGCGGAGATTCTGGCTTGCGTGCAGAAGAACGTAGACGTCTTCGCTTGGAGCGCCGCGAAAATGCCCGGGATCGACGCGGATGTGGCTTGCCATCGCCTCAACCTCGACCCCGGCACCCGCCCCATCCACCAGAAGAGGAGGGCCATCGCCGACAAGCTGGAAGGGCCCATCCGTGAGGAGGTGGGCATGCTCCTACAAGCAGGCTTTGTATCGGAGATCCAGTATCCAGGCTGGGTCTCCAACGTCGTTATGGTGAAGAAGGGAGGAGGTAAATGGAGGATGTGTATCGACTTTTCTTTGCTTAATAAATCATGCCCTAAGGATTGTTACCCCCTGCCTAGAATCGACGCGCTGGTTGACTCAGCCGTCGGTTTTCCTGTGATGTCTTTCTTAGATGCTTTTTCAGGTTACCATCAAATCCGCATGCACCCCCCGGACATCAAAGATGTCTCCTTCATCACGGGGGATGGATGCTACTATTATAAGATGATGTCGTTCGGGCTCAAGAATGCAGGTGCCACATACCAAAGGATGATGGACAGAGTCTTCCGCGAGCAGAAGGGAAGAAACTTGGAGGTTTATGTTGATGACCTCATGGTAAAGAGCCGAGACCTTGGGCCTCACCTCCGAGACCTTGAGGAGACGTTCGGGACCCTGCGGCGGTACAAGATGAAACTCAATCCCTTGAAGTGTGTCTTCGGGGCAAGCCGAGGAAAGTTCCTAGGCCACTTGCTCACCCCTGCAGGAGTGGAGCCTAACCCGGACAAGGTTATGGCGGTAATGGAGTTGGGGTCGCCAAGGAATCTGAAGGAGGTTCAGAGCCTTACAGGGAAGTTGGCTGGGCTCAGCAGGTTCCTCTCCAAGGTGGGAGAAAAGTGTGCGCCTTTCTTCAAGGTGCTACGGGGCAACAAGAAGTTTGAATGGACCCCAGAGTGCGAGGAGGCCTTCCAGGCTCTGAAAGAACAACTCACCCAGACCCCTCTGCTCCAGGGGCCGAGGCTAGGAGAAGACCTATCCTTGTACCTAGGGGTAGGGTCCGAAGCAGTAAGTTCCGTGTTGATCCAGGAGGAGGGGAAGAAACAGTTCCCTATCTACTACGTCAGCCGAGTGCTGAGGAAGGCGGAGCTCCGGTACCTGATTCTGGAAAAGTTAGCCTTCGCATTGGTGGTGCGGCCTGGAGGCTCCGACCTTACTTCCAAGCCCATTCAATCAAGGTAGTGACGGACCACCCGCTCCGTAAAATCATGGAAGGGGTGGAGCACTCGGGAAGGTTGGCAAAGTGGTCCGTGGAGTTAAGTGAATTCAATGTCACGTTCGTGCCCAGGACGTACATCAGGGCTCAGGCGGTGGCAGACTTCATGGCCGACTATGCGGCCGAGGTGGGGGAGCACGAGCCACCTCCCCCAGAGGCATGGAAGATGTTGGTGGACGGAGCATCGGGAAAGTATTCCTATGGAGGGGGGATAGTCCTGGTGAGTCCCCAGGGGACCCGGATTGATCAAGCCTTAAACATCCATTTCCCAATTACCAACAACTAGGTTGAGTATGAGGCAGTGATAGAGGGCCTTCGGCTGGCCCGGGAACTACGAGTACAGGACGTGGAGGTCTCAACGGACTCCATGGTGGTAGCATGCCAAATCAAGGGAGAGTTTGAAGTGAAGGACCCGACCCTCCTGCTATACCTGGAGAAGGTCAAGGGGGTCATCGGGCAGTTCCGCACCTTCTCCATCAAGCACGTGCCGAGGGAGGAGAGCACCCGGGCGGACCTCTTAGCCAAGTTCGGCCCCCGAGCGGGAGGGACGGCTTCGGAACTTTTCCGGCCCTCCATCGAGGAAGGAGAGTTGATGGAGGTGGATCAACGAGCCTCGTGGATGGATCCATTCATCACCTTCCTATCCTCCGGACAGTTCCCTGGAGAGGACGTGGACAAGAGGCGCTTTGGGTATAAGTCCGCCTATTACTCCTTGCATGCAGGAGGGCTATATAGGAAGACTCTCTCGGGACTCCTGACCCATTGTGCTTCCGCGGAGGAGGTTCTGAGAGTCCTAGAAGAAATCCACTCCGGGGAGTGCGGCAGTCACTCCGGGAGCCGGACCCTGGAGGGGAGGGTGTTGAGGCAAGGCTACTTCTGGCCCACTCTCAGTAAGGACGCGGCGGAGTTCGCGAGGAAGTGTCCGAAGTGCCAGCTCTATGCTCCGCTCCAACTCCTCCCAGCTCAAAGGCTCCGGACCATCACGGCTCCCTGGCCCTTCGCCATATGGGGGTTGGACCTGGTCAGTCCCTTCCCCCAAGCCAGCGGCCAGAGGAAGTTCCTGCTGGTCATGATCGACTACTTCTCCAAGTGGGTAGAAGTGAAAGCACTCGCTAAGGTAACCTTTCAGGTTGTAAGGAATTTTGTGTGGGGGGAGATCATTTGCAGGCATGGGCTCCCTCTAGCTATAGTGATGGACAATGGGCCGCAGTTTGCTAGTGAAGAGTTTGTTGGCTTCTGCACTCAGCTCGGCATTGACCTCAGGTTCGCATCGGTCCACCAACCGAGGAGCAATGGGCAGGTGGAGGCGGCAAACAAAATAATCGTTAACCTATTAAAAAAGAAAGTGGAGAACCTTCGGGGGAACTGGGTGGAACAGCTACCCTCCATCCTCTGGGCCATGAGGACTACTCCGAATACTGCCACCGGGGAGACTCCGTTCAAGCTCTCTCATGGGTCCGAGGCCGTTCTCCCCATAGAGTTTGAGGTAAAGACCCCCCGGGTGATCGCTGCGAGCGAGGGGGATGAAGAGTGGCTAGAAGATAACAATGCAGAGCAGAGGCTGTCTTTGGACCTGGTGGAAGAACTCCAGGACTTGGCCACCATCAGGCAGGAAGAGGTCAAGCGGCGGATGGCTCGATACTTTGACAAACATATCCGGATAAAGCACTTTCAGAAAGGAGACCTAGTCCTGAAGAAGGTCGATGCGGCCGGCAGAGGAGCCGCGGTGGGTAAGCTTAACCCCAACTGGGAGGGTCCATATATTATAAGCGAGGTGCTCAAGTCAGGGGGGTATCACCTCCAGGATGTGGAAGGGGTGCCCCTCGACCGAGCCAGGAGTGGGGATGATTTGAAATGATTTTACCCTTGAAAGCTTTATTATGTTGTTTACTGAATGTCTTAGTCCTTTTTGTGATGCTTATAACTACTGCCATGCCGGGGTGATGAAGGTTGGATATGTTGGTGCTGGAATGCCCCAGATCGATTCCGCTCCTGGGTTCTCACCTAGACGGGGGGTTCAGGTTGATCTCTGGAGAGGCTGGCAAGGTTGGAAATGTTGGTGCTGGAATGCCCCAGATCGATTCCGCTCCCGGGCTCTTACCTAGACGGGGGGTTCAGGTTGATCTCTGGAGAGGCTGGCAAGGTTGGATATGTTGGTGCTGGAATGCCCCAGATCGATTCCGCTCCCGGGCTCTCACCTAGACGGGGGGTTCAGGTTGATCTCTGGAGAGGCCGGCAAGGTTGGAAATGTTGGTGCTGGAATGCCACAGATCGATTCCACTCCCGGTCTCTCACCTAGACGGGGGGGTTAAGGTTGATCTCTGGAGAGGCTGGCAAGGTTGGATATGTTGGTGATGGAATGCCCCAGATCGATTCTGCTCCCGGGCTCTCACCTAGACGAGGGGTTCCGGTTGATCTCTGGAGAGGCTGGCAAGGTGACAAGTTTTATGCTGGAATGCCCCAGATCGATTCCGCTCCCGGGCTCTCACTAGACGGGGGGTTCTGGTTGATCTCTGGAGAGGCTGGCAAGGTGACAAGTTTTATGCTGGAATGCCCCAGATCAATTCCGCTCCCGGGCTCTCACTAGACGGGGGGTTCTGGTTGATCTCTGGAGAGGCTGGCAAGGTGACAAGTTTTAGGCTGGAATGCCCCAGATCGATTCCGCTCCCGGGCTCTCACTAGACAGGGGTTCTGGTTGATCTCTGGAGAGGCTGGCAAGGTGACAAGTTTTAGGCTGGAATGCCCCAGATCGATTCTGCTCCCGGGCTCTCACTAGACGGGGGGTTCTGGTTGATCTCTGGAGAGGCTGGCAAGGTGACAAGTTTTATGCTGGAATGCCCCAGATCGATTCCGCTCCCGGGCTCTCACTAGACGGGGGGTTCTGGTTGATCTCTGGAGAGGCTGGCAAGGATGACAGGTCTTTATGCTGGAATGCTCCTTCTCGCTCGGCGGGTCGGCTCGCTCGGCAAAGAGAGATTCCGTACGATACTATGCGAATGGCGAGAATCAATCTTATGCGATTCAGAACATCCAGTCCTCGGCAGAAAGGTTGCCGGCTCCGGGTAAGAGGCGAGCGCTCGCCAAGAGGAAAAATGCCCTGCGAAACCTAGAGAAAATATGCGCAACTAAAAGGATAGTAATCCTAAGGCAAACGGCAAAAGGCCTGAGCAACCAAAGTATCCTACACCTATCTATGCGACGACGTGTGGCGCAAGAACAATCATCGCGAGAATAACCTCCGCGAAGGCGGATATCGAGATAAGCGAGAACGAGACATTCAACACAGAGCAAAATCGGAAAGGGAAAACACAATGAACAAAATAGAATTTGCATTCATTTCAAGGTTTGATTACAATTCATGGCGATCTCGCCGATCAAAAGTTACAAAAAGAAAAAAAGAGGGGGGGGGGGGGGGGACGGTGAGCTTCAGGAGTCGCTCGCGAACCCCTCATCGTCGTCGTCACTACTCTTCACTGGCGGAAGCGGGAGGAAGAGCTCGGGGACGATGTCTTCCAAAGTAAGATCGGTCGCGTCGGCGATTAGGAGTCCGACCCCCTTCATCATCTGGAAGATGTAGCGAGCCGAGTCCGTGGACTCCATGCGGACTTCTTCATCTCGCGCTCGCTTCTCTTCCTTCAGACGGCGAGGTGATGGGGGAAGGACGGCGCAGACGAGCTCACAGTTTAAGGCCTTCAGCCCAGCCACCTCACCCTGCAAACCCTTGATGCGAGCTTCGGCTCTCCCGGCGGCCTCGACATCCTGCAAGTAGGTCCAATTAAAAAAGCAAAATGGCCAAATAAAAGGAAGATGAGAAAGTCAAGTAACTCACCACACTACCCTCCGCGGCGAGCTGCTTCTCTTTCAGCTGCGTGTTCTCGGCAAGAACCCCCTGGTAGGCCCTCGCGAGCTCCACATTCTGAATCTCCAGCTGTAAGCAGCACCTCCCCGACATGTGGGCAAGCTCGGCGGAGCGTAGCTGGGACCTCGCACTCTCGTAAGCAAGGGTCCTCGCGGCCTCATCCTTATAAGACCCCGCGTCCTCGCGACCATAAAGAGCGAATGCGAGGTCGAAGGCGTGACCGCTGACGGTCTCCTTCTCCACCCAGGAGGGGAGGATGGAGGAGATATCAACCCTGTTGGTCTCCGGCTTCCAAGTGACGAGGGGCTCGCCAGTCTCGTCCCGACGCCTTTGGCCGAGGCCGAAGTTGTAGTGGTTCACCGGATGGGGAGGGCGGAGGTTCGGACAGGCTCCTGGCAGGGCTCTTCGTCCTCACCCCCCGCGGAGAGGCCGGTGAGGTCGAACTCGTCAAAGGAGGCCTTGCGGGGCTCCATACCCTTCGAGGGAGCGAGCGAGACCCCGCTGTTCTTGCTCTTCTTCTTTGGCGGAGATTTAGAGGGAGCGGCATGACCGCCAGAAGCCCCCGGTCTCTTGCGAGAATTCGAGGGACATCGTGGACTCCATGACCGCCAGTCGCCCAATTTGGAATCAGTGGGAGGAATTTCATTAGTCTCTGCGAAACATCGTGAAAAAGTTAGACGACGAGCTTGAGCCCGCGCAAGGCTGCAGCGAGGTCAGAGTGCCTATCAAGCGGAGGGCGAGAAGTCGAGGGACGGCCCTCGAACACGTTGTCGTAGTGAGGGTAGAGAGATTTGCCCAGGCCGACAGGGTAGGCTGCGCTGGTGATAGGAGGGACCTTTGACGGCGCAGAACCACCGGTCTCCTCGCTCGTCAAGAGCTGGAACCCTGGTTTATCTATGATTTTGCCTGAAGGAGGCGGAGGCGGAGACGGCGGCCGCGATGTCTGGCGGGCCGGAGACTTCACGGGCGAGACTGTAAGAAGTAAGGAGCGACGGTCAGTTGACGAAAACCATTCTGGCGCGCGAGGTTCAGATCATACCGGTGGTGTTTTTCCCGGCGAGGTTCGTATCCGTCTGCGGGCTTTTTCGAGACCCCTCAACGAGTTCTCCAACGTTCTCACTCGGCAAAGCATCCTGCGAGCAGAAATGAATGACAAACAAATTTATTGACGTGAACAGGAATAGCTTGTACCTTCTCGTGACAGCGATCGTCCGGGGAGGAGTCCAGCAGCACGGAGTCGTCCCGGTGCGACGAGCCGCTTTCGCCTTCTTGACTTTCGGCGACTGAGCAGGTGGCGGGCGATTCATCCTGGCGGGGACCCTGGTCGTGGAGGGTAGCTCGCCGACTCTCATCTCCTTCAGGCGAGCCTCAGCTTCTTCGAAAAGAGGCATCTCCAGGCAGCTACAGTATCAGACAAAGGGAAAGGAAGAGAAGTAACGGCGCACGCCACCGGAGGCTCGGGATGATATTTATAGCCCACAGGGTGGGTCCCACCAAAGATTCCCGACAGGTCATCAAGGAGCGGGCGAATACTAGGGGTTGGATGATTCTTCGCAAGCACAAATGTCCTCACGAAGAGCGGGGATTGTGTACAACCCCAATATTCGCCAGGCAAGGAAACAGAGCTCGCCTCCAGGGCGAGCGAGAAGGGTCGGTGATGCGAAAATTTTGGCAAGTGCACCGGTCGTTGTTAAGTAATAATATGAGGAAGTTAATCCCCAAGTGTCGGTCTCTCAAGGAACACAGTAAGGTGGAGTTAGGATTCGAGGAAGGACTTGAGATCGAAGTCCTTGGTCGGGGTTACAATGGATGGTTGGTTTGGTTTGCGAATAATAAAATAAAATATTACAACTACTCCTATGCAATGCTGCTATGCAATGCTTCGCTTGGCGGGATGGAAAACTACGTAGGCCTTGAACGCACTACTTCGTTGGGCGGATGGGCGAGTAGGCCAGCGGAATCGAACTATGCAGGCCTTGAGCGCGCTGCTTCGTTAGGCGGGATGGATTACACGGGCCGCGATGCCACGCTTCGGTAGGCGGATGGGCGAGTAGGCTAACGGAGTGAGGGTTGCAAGCACCTCTTCGACAAGCACGCCACTAGCAATTGCTAGGGCGGCACCGAACACGATGGTGGAATGGAAATTAGATGGGGGCGCACCTCAATAAGCACATATGAACTAAATGATTCCAAATAAATGAAATAAACATTAAGCAATATTGTTCATAGCACACATCATCAAAATATAGAGGGAACTAGTTTATACAATCAACAACATAAGGAAGGAAAAAGAGAGTAAAGGAGTCGACCACATCCGAAGCCTTGCCGAAGATTCACGGTTGGAATCGCTGGGTTGTCAATCCGCGTCCAAGCTCGGTCTTCAACTGCGTCCGAGGTAGAAGAGGGCTGTCACTTCCTCCCAATGGCTCGTCTTCTTCGTGTCACGATTCAATCTCCTCCGATACACGATCTCCTTGCTCGATGTTGGCGATCTTTGGGCTAGAAACCTCTCCTTGGAGCTCAAGGATGATGGAGGAGGCCTAGGGGGCGGAGAACCTGCGGAAGGGGCAAAAACGGCAGACTGGACGGAGGAAATGCGGAGCTTGGAAACGCAGTTGGGCCAATTGGCCCAAGTGCTAACCGAGCGGTCGCATGGGACTCTTCCTAGTAACACTGAAAAAAACCCAATAGACCAAGGGAAGAGTCTCGGCGACGTGGAAGTGGGTCATCCGCATGAGTTAGTGATCTCCTGCTCCATTAATAAAATAGATACTAAGGCTTTGTGTGATTCTGGCTCCTCCCGCAACGTCATTGCTTTGCAAGACGTTGATAACTTGCAACTTGAAATTAATACGGAGGAATGGAAATCTCTTGTGCTCGCAAACGGTACTGTCATACAATCAGAAGGGGAAGTGAAAAATGTAGAAGCTATAGTTGATGGGACAGTGGTGGTTGCTGATTTTCAAGTGTTAGGACCCCGGGAGAATCACTCCATCCCCATCTTGGGTGTACCGTTCTTGAAAGAGAGCAGTGCCACCCTTGACTTTTCTGCGGGTTGTGTCCTCCTACCCAATAAGATACCTTTGCCCACTTGTCCCAAGACTATAACTGAAACATCCATTTGCCATCCTCCTTTTATTTCTGATGAATCACTAAGTTGTGCAGGGGATAAGAAAGGTGATGGATCTTCTGAAGGAGAAAAGGAAGAGTACCAGTCAAGCGGAGAGGAAGAAGTAGACTCTTGGAGAGACTATGATTCCAAGAGAGAGGAGGACAGCAGTCCTAAACATTTTGAGCTGAACGTGATTCAGGACGACGTCCCATTATTTTCTTGTATTGAATCCTGTAATAAACGAGTTAAGTGTTCCATCTCTTGGGCCGATCCGGTCGTCACTGCGGCGACGGAAATGACGCCTCCCGCTCCTATGAGAGGAGGATCTGAAAATGCTCAACGTTGGCAGTCTCCGACTGTTGCTAAACTTAAACAAGAGAAGCGTCTGTGCTATGCGCGCTCTGCCGCTCTCCATGGCAAGAGGGCGGAGGTTAGGGGAACACTGGGTGACACTAGTGTTGGCCCTAAAGCCTTCACCTCCCGCCTACATGCTACGGGAGACGAGCACCATAAAAGCGCTTACAGCTGATGTTCTGTTTATCTCTTATTCTGTGAAACTTTCTCTTATGCACTCTTTTTTAATTTCTGCACTCTTAAAACAATTATAATACAGGTATTTGGTCCAGCTTAAGGACATAAAACAAAAGCACTACTGGGACATAATACAGGAATACTCACCACTATACTACAACGGGAACGTCCCGGGTCGTTGTAGTATAGTGGTGAGTATTCCCGCCTGTCACGCGGGTGACCCGGGTTCGATCCCCGGCAGCGGCGCCAAAAACTTGATGCGAAAATTTCGGCAAGTGCACTGGTCGCGCAAGTAATAAATGTTGGGAATAGAATCCCCGAGTGTCGGTCTCTTGAGGAATGCAGGTTGAGTGAACGAAATGCGTTGTGTGACAATTGTTACACAAGCGGGAACAAACACGAAAAGTGGAGTTTTGATTTGGGTTTCCTACTGTTAACAGCAATAGAAGAAATGCGGGTCGAAATCACCGCTTCGCAAGGCGAGATGGGTGCAACGGCCGCAATGCCGAGGTTCGTGAGGCGGATGGACGGTGCGTATGCGAATGAAGTGGTCTCTAGTGCGGAAAGTGAGGGTCGCAAACACCTCTTTACAACTCGCCGCTAGCTCTTGCTAACGCGAATCGAACACGATGTGTGCGTGCGTGAGTGAGTGAGCGCGTGGAGGTGAAGCAAATCACAAACATTCATTGGAGGACAGAGAAGAAATAACCATTGCATTTAAACCAAACATCATGATATTCAAGTTTAGAATGATTCGCAAAAATACAACAAATGGGAGAAGAAGAGGACAACCAATGGACGAAGACTAGCGGCCGTTCACGGCCGGAATGGCAGTTTGTCAAGCTACCTCCGGACTCGGGCGGACTGTGCTTCCGGCGTCGAGAGACTGTCACGATCTCTCCACGTGCTTCCGTCGTCTTCTACCTCAGGATTGCTATTCTCCTCACCGAACAGAAATGGAGACGGCTTGCTTGAGTGCTTGCGGACGGTGGAGAATGCTTCCAGATGATGGAGGAATGTCTAGAATGACCGGAGATGACTTCCCCTTGCGGAGAAGATGAAGGGGAGGTGTCTGGAGATGGAAATCGGCGGCGTACGGACTGGAAAACCCGCTCCCGGAAGCCCGCTCATCCCTAATTCGCGAACAGGACTATATATAGGCGCTGGAATGAATAGCGTGCACGGTCATTGGCGCACGACCAGTGGTCGTGCGCACTAGCATCCTGTGATCGTGCGCCTGACTGGACAGAGCCTGAAAGGTAAGAAAATTATAAAATACAATGTTCGCACGACCAGTGGCGCACGACCAGTGGTCGTGCGCGCTATCGTAAGTGGTCGTGCGATAAGGAAGACAGAACTCAGATTTCAGGGGGTAAGTGCACACGATCAATGGCGCACGACCAGTGGTCGTGCACATTAGAATCAGTGACCGTGCGTTGTGTTCCTGCACAGAATTGTACCGGAAAACCCCTGCACGACACCTGTTCCAGCACAACCACGAATCCATCCACTGAAAGTGGAACTTAACAATGCATAGCAACTACTAAAGGAGAATAATACGAAATAACACCAAAAACGGGCCTAAAAGTGCACCTAGCATGGAACATCAAATATGAACGAAAACATGCCTAAAGTGTAGTGCATAGACTAAATAATCAGCCCAGATGAGTCCATAAAAGTGTATATAATTGGGACTCATCACACCCCCAGACTTACCTGTTTGCGCGTCCCGAGTAAAATATCTCCCATGTGGACTAGAAAAAACAAAAACTGGCGTAGTAATTGAATATGCGTAGTACCATGCGAAGTCGCTCACTCGCACTTGTAGAAATTTTAGCAGAAAAATCTTTTAAACATGCAAAGTAGATTAACATTTTCTAAATTGCGTATCTACTTATTATTATTACTCGTAATTTGAATCGCGGTGAATCCTTTGGTCACGCATAGGTGGAAAGTAGCTTGATCACTAAGTGGAATATTACTAAAGATCGAAGATCAAGACAACCTCCAAAGAAATCCATCAATGACGATGGCCATAAGCTTGCCCGTTCACACTCTCTCCACGACACTGGTTACGTTCAAAGTGCAAATCAATAGGACTTTAGGTTATGATTTAGGCTTAGGCTACGGTGTGGAAAACAATGATAAATGTGGGGGCTTAGCACACATAACCCAAATGAGCTCGTAATAAAAACACTATCCCAGCAATAATAAAAATGTGTACACCACACACCCAGACTTAAACATGAACTTAGGTGCCCCGAATGACCCGCCGGCCAGCTGAAAAGTTTCTTTTTCTTTTTGTATTGTACTTTTTATTTTGAACATGGGCGAGACTCTTAAATTTATGAAAAATTAGGATTGAGCTGGTGATTGTAAATGTCTCTCTCTTTTTTTCCCTTTTGTTTTCATCTCTTTCATTGTTCGACATCTCAGCTTATGCTACTCACAAAACATAAATTAAGCGTCCCTCCTTTCTCACGATATCTCCAAAATTTGGCTTGCACGTCTCCTGAGGGCGAATGTGTCAGATCTTCGTAAGGTCGTCCGGGTCGCGAGTGAGGCAGGGGCGAGTTCATTAACCCTCGCACCCTTATCTCTGTTTTGACTTCCTCTTTCTTCTCCTTTTATTTCTACCTTCCTTTTCACACCCCGAATGATCAAACAACCTTGTCGACTAATAAAATCTTGGTTGACTGAGCCCTTTCTGTTGGACATGTGTATCACATCCCTTTGTTTGAGAATAACAAATCCCAAATTGAATTTGATCTTGCTTATCGTGTGTTTACAGTGTGCAGGAACTATAGGTGCAATACTCCATAGGTAAAAGGCAGCTTGAAATCAAAATTTGGAAGAATGCACTACCGCCAGCGCTAAGGGTTACCGCAGGCGCTAGCGCTATCTCCTGGCGCTAGCTCGAGTTCGTGCACAGCACCACGCCGCGTTGGTTTCGTAACCGCTTGTACACGATTGATACGACAGGCGCTAGGAGCTACCACAACTGCTAGCGAGAAGTTCTATAAATTGGAGCTTTCTTTCTCATTTTGGCTATCAATCCCAGAGAGATTGCAAGTGCCAAAATTCTATTGTTGTTATGCTGCCGAAGATGGATCTCCCACAAAATGCTTAAGGAGAATTCTGGAGGAGGACTACCTCACGCTACATCCAAAGGACGATCACTTCGACCTCACTCATACTACAGTGATCCTTCATCTCCGACTTTAGAAGATCTCATATAGGGAGTTTTTATTATTGTTATCATTATTTCCATTCCATATATTTTTGTAACCGTTTATAGAATTCACCTTGTATTGGCGACTAGGTCCTTGCGCGGCTTAGGGGGAATTCACTACATGTGTTGGCGACTAGGTCTAGGAGATTAGATCTAGGGAGTGCTCGAGGCCATATCTGGGGAAGGATTGGCTAGAGCGGCTTAAGGCCATATCTGGGGAAGGATAGGCTAAAGCCAACCGGTTTGTGGGGATACAAGTCGGTATAGAAAAGGAAAAGATATTTACTTTTGTATGCCTCCGATTTCTAGCGATGTTGAAATCAAATTTATGTAAACACCTTTTTATATAAATACAATCATGTCTGTATTTGTGATTACTTGATTTCTCTACTTTGGCATAATCTCTAAAATATTGGTTACTAAGTTTTCAATTCTAATTACTTTATCTAAATTATTTATTTCAATCTCTTTCATCATAAAACAATTTAGTACTTGCTTCTAAACTTGGATATTATGATATTCTCTTAATTTTGCTAAAATTGTTATTTTCCCTTCTCCTATTATAAAACAATTTAGTAATTTTCATAAAATTTTAAAAAGAATTTTATTCCCTTATTCACCCCCCCCCCCCCCCTCTAAGGGCGCCTATCGATCCAACAAGTGGTATCAGAGGGAGGTTATTCCAAGTCGGTTTAAAAACCGGGAATAATGGCGTCTCATGATCTCGCTTTTACTAATGGGGGAAACTTTCTTATAAATGAAAAATCTTTGGCACCACCTTTATTTGAATGCAAAAATTATAAAGGGTGGAAAATATTAATGAATTTTTTTTTAACTCATATGATATCAAAATTTGGAATACGACAATTATAAGACCAGCGGATGAATCAAATAAACTGGAATGTCATTTAAATGCGAAGGCTATAAATACTTTATTTTGCGCTTTATCAAAAGATATTTCCAAATTGATTTATTGTTTCACTAATGCTTACAAAGTTTGGAAATTTCTTGATGAAATGTTTGATCTTCTGTGTATAGGTGTGGAGCATGCACAACAAGTGGAAAATATTCAAATTGGCATTAGCATTCAAGAAAGAATCTCTCAGGATGAAACCATGGAGTGCACATCAAGTGGAAGAGAAGAAGAAATCTTATCTTTGGAAGAGGAGTGCCAAAAAGATGTTAAAGGAACTTTATGCTCAAATCTTGCCTCTCCCAATAGCAATGTAAGTAAATCAAATTCTTCTCTCTTTGTGACAAAATCTATTTCCACATCACATATGCTACAAATTGTTAAACGTAAAATTAAGAAATTGAAAATTACAAATGATAAATTATGTTTAGAAAATAAGAGGTTAAAAGCTAATGTTATTGTAGAATCTAATTATGATGTGGCTTCTCCATCTTGCTCTTTTATTACAATTTCAAAACCATGTTTTGATTACAATCTATTAAAAGAAAAATTCAAGGATATTGAAAAAGGGTTCTTAGTTTCTAAAAAGCATAATGAAAAATTGATAATTGAAAATGATGCTTTACTTGTAAGTTAAGACAATTAAAATCTTTTATTGAAAAATTTCAAATGTCAAGTAATGACTTTCATCATAAGATTTTGAATAACAAGGATAAATTAACTTACAAAATCATTTCTAAAAAGGACTATTTTCACACATCAACTCAAAAGGAGTGTAGTTTCAAAAAGAATTATGATCCTCACAAAATTCTTAAGAGTCACTATTATAAGTCTCAATATATTTTCAATCATGACTCAACTTTAAAAACTCATTTTCATGAAAATCAAACTATTAAATATCATCCTTCATATTATAAGAGTATGTCTATAAGAAAGAGTGGAAATGAAAATCATCAAAATAAGAATCAATCATTTAAAACATATTGTAACCCACTCTTTCAACATTCAATTCTAAAGAAAGACAATCACTCTTATAAACTTTAAAAGAATATATATAATAAAATTCATTATGATTATCAACATCAATCTATTTTGAAAAATAGTTTGAATAAACATAAACCCCCAATGAATTATTTTTCAAACAACTATCATCATATAAAGATGTCACATAATCATTATATGGATTTAAGTGATAAACAACCAATGTATGAATGGAGACCCATAAAGAAAAATGGCATATCATCTTTAATTGAAAAAGCCCATTCATCATTATTTTCCCAAAAGCCACCACGATGTATTTTGGTACCCCAAAGGAACCATCCCACTTGGTCACCTTTGGATACCTAAATCTCTTATTCATTAATATCCATTCATTTGCATGAAGTAGAAACAATTAAAAATGAAATATCAATACTCTACTTCATGATGTGCTTTATTTCCTTTTCTTTTGTTTTTTTATATTTTTGATCCAAAATGTTTTTGGTCACTTTATATTTCATGGGATATGACTTACACATTTTAAGCCTAATATTTAACAAATCAAATTGAATTAAAATTGAACATTAAGTCATATGTTTTTCAAAGTGACATATCTATAAACTTCTTAGTTCTTTATCTTTTTAAATCCTTTACCCTTAAATGTCTTGAATTATAATCATAAATTGAATATTGAAATTATTATCAAGAGTAATGAAATTATTTTAAAGAATGGATTTAAATAGCTTATTTTGGGGTCCTAGGCAAAAAATATTAAATGCACATCTTATTACATATTTTTCTAATTTCTTTGTTGCATATGATAGCCCCTATATTGAAAAATCATAATCGAGAAAAATCAAAATCAAATGATATAAAAGAAACCATGTGTTTTAAATCAAAAATTGTAAATAAAAAACCATGAGTTGCTAACGCCAGGCGTTATCAATAACGCCGGCGGTAGCCTATTTTCCTAAAAAATTCTAATTTCTCTAATTATTATTCTCTGAAAAAAAATATTTTGCTATGTTAAGTATTGTTATCTTCTACTTTCAGATACCTTGTATTTGTTTTTGTCAAATTTCTACAAATTAAAATAAAAAAGGAAATTTACAAAACAATTCAAAATAACCAAAACAAAATTTTTTTGTCCTTATATATATGTAGTATAATATTCACTTTACAAGCAGTCACAACATATTAAAAAGGATGAATATGAACTATACAATCACCACCATGATCTATTGATATCATATGCTAAAATTCACTATAATCATATATCATAATTCATGATCAAACAAGAATTATCTTAAATCAACTAATTCTATCAACCTTAGGAATTATGAAATATGTGATGTCTATTGTATTATAGTTTCATATATTGTTTTTGTGTGTGATATACATCTCTATTGTTTGCATGTATTTAGACCTTTGAATTATCCTGTATCATTAAGTTTAAATCAAAAGTTGAATCATTACTTTTTAGGTCTAAAGAAAATTAATTTGAAATCTTCTCATATTACATGCAACACTATCTCCATTAAATCATATGTAATAACATTGCATTCAAACTCATCATCCTACCATCACTTCTTAGTTTATGCTTAAATTTATATGCTAGGTATAACATCTACAATGTTATTCAAATTTCTGATAACTATGTGATTTGAAATTATAATAGAATACTAAAATTCCAACAAACACATAGTTTATGGATTAATCATTAGAATATATATGAATATTGTATCATGAATCATATATTATCATGCAAAACCAAAGATCAGTAAATTTAATTATTGAACGAAATTTTATTATAAATTTCAAAACTTTATATATGTGATCTTTGTCTTTAATACGATTGCATGATCATCATTTTCTAGACTTAAAAATCAAACTTGCTCATTCAAAAGAAAATCACCAAATCATATTGTCATAAGTCTAGAAGAAATAGAATTCACATACATCATGATGTTCTAACACATATTCTATGCAAAATTCTCTAAAATCATAAATCATAATTCATGTTCTATCAAGAAATATCTCAAATGAATAATATCTATCACCTAGGAATTATGAATCTTATGATAAAAATATGAATAATGTTTTCTTTACAATATTTGGTGTATTGATATACTTTGCTATTGAATGCATGTATCTCACAAATATATAGGCTCTAGAATCAACTTTGTAATAATAAGAATAAATCAAACTAAATCATCACTTTATTCTAGATCTATAATTTGAAACTCTATTTTGGAATACATGTAATATTAATGTTAATTTTATGACGTGTCATTAAACCAAAAACTCATCATACTAGCATTATCACTTATTGAATATTAGTAGTTGTGCTAGTTATCTCATATCGTCATCTCATATAAATAGAGAAATTATTGTTCTTCACTTCAAACAAAAATCATAATTTATAAATCAACCCATAGTTTAAAAGCATAGGTTGTCCAAAGATTATTCACTTATGACTTCATATCTCATAATAGCGGGGGCGTAGGGTTGTATGCATTAGAAACCTAACATCTAAGACATGTCTTGTCCTTAACCGGGGAGGGTTCCAGTGGGGCCTTGCGAGGCACTAAGGGGATAGAGTGCTAGGTTGAGCATTCTCTAGTGTGTGCATATGGGATTAACACCCCAACCTACGGCATGTGTGCAGCTCCTCATGCCCTTCCGTCACTTAGTACGGGGCTATGGTGTAGACATTTAGTCCGGGTAGTTTTTAATCTTAGAACATACTTATATTACTCACTGCATGAACATTTTATTTACTTATCACTTTTAATCATGCATATTTTAGGCTGTTCAAATTATGTCCTCTTGTGTTTTGCATAATTTATTTATTTTATTGCTTAAATGATTTTGTAAAACTCAAGTGTTTGAAAAAGCCAAAGTTTCATGCAAATTTGATCAACCTAGAGATCTCCAAAAATGCTGAAATTTCGGCATGACACTACTCTAAGGACACTTAATCAAGATCAAAATGTGAAAATTTAAAATTCTCAAAAAATCAAGTACTGTTTGCCGCGCTAGCACTAGTGCCGGCGCTAGCGTGGATGTTCAAATTTTCTATTTTTTTAAATTTCTAAATATCTTTAAAAATATGTTAGTTTATATGTACTACTTAGTTTTTGTATTTCTGACTTTGTTATTTTATTGTTTTATCTATATTTTGAAAAATCAACTACAAAACTTCAAAATTCAAAAATACAAAAATATGTTTTTGTGGTTTTCAAAAATGTTCCAAACAACAAAAAAAACTGTATGATCTTTATTGCTAATATCAAGCATGTATGAATTCTATTAGAATTATTTACAATGTTAAAACATGTTTCTTCATATTACTACGAACATTGTTTTGTTTATCATGCTTTGATATATCTATTTAAAGTGCATCAATTGTATTTAAAAATATGTGTAGAAACAAGCTTAGCATGCCTCTAAGTATGAGTAATTGTTTTGTGATTGATAATGATACTTTTTCACTCACTTATTTTGGGAATCAACATGTGTATTTGAATCTAAAAATGCTTGCTTGTGTAGTGTAGTTGTACAATGAATTAAAACTTGCATAAGTTTATTATCTACACTACATTTGAATTGCACTTAAAAATTAAGAAAAGTGGTTCAGTTTAAAATTTTTGGGTTTGCAAAACAAATGTATTCGAAGAATGTTGTCTCACAAAAGTTAACATAAAAATAGACAAATATAACTCCACTAAGCACTACTTGAACCTCCTGATAAGTCTTTATAAGCATTGTGAGGTTGAGCATCTTGGAAAGAATAGTAAAGTGTCTTGTGCAACCCTTGATTAGTACACTACCTTTTATAAAATTGTGTTCATTAAAAGTGTGTGAAAGTTGATATACTTGTGTTTATTGTGCACTTTACTCTACATATGTCTTGCATTTTGTGATTTAAATTAATTGTTAACATTGCTCAAAATACACTTATGTGCACATCATTATCTTTCATAACACTTCTTCTCATGAGTATTGGATTCTAATGCTTTATCTATACTACTCTTTATATAAGAAATGCACTAGATAACCTAGCATGATCTCTACAATGTTGTTGGTATCACTTGAACTTAACATTAAGTAACATTGTAGTATAATTTCTTTTTAATATGTTCAATTCATGCTTAGTATATTTATGTAAAACTATGAGATTTCCAAAAGGGTACAACATCTTTACATTTTGAACTTAAACTCATATTTATAATTATGATTTTCATGCTTACAAAAAGATGTTTCTTATCATCTCCCGCTTGCTTAAAATTCTTATCTATTTATTTGAAATCTCTTCAAAATCATGCTTAAACTCTTTATCATTATCTATATTTTCAAAAGCTCGATCATGATATATAAATCCTAACGAATGCCTCCTTACTACCCTCACCCCACCTTTTGATAAATACCAAAAGGGGGAGATTAATTTGAAGAAATCTAGAGAATCTAGAGGAGACATCTAGAAGATTAAGGGGAGACTAATTCATTCATGTAATCTATCATTTAGGGGGAGTAAAACATAAATTGCATTTATGTAGGGGGAGCATTAAGATAGGGGGAGTATGCACATTCTCATGCTTATCAAATACTATAGTTGCACTTTTATCTCGCTTATCGTATCCTATAAACACCTTTGTTGATTTCTTGCTAAGAGGATTTGTTATTATCAAAAGGGGGAGATTGTTGGACATGTGTGTCACATCCCTTTGTTTGAGAATAACAAATCCCAAATTGTATTTGATCTTGCTTGTCGTGTGTTTATAGTGTGCAGGAACTATAGGTGCAATACTCCACAGGTAGAAGGCAGCATGAAATAAAAATATGGAAGAATGCACTACCGCTAGTGCTAAGGGTTACCGCAGGCGCTAGTGCTACCGCCCGGTGCTAGCTCAATTTCGTGCACAGCGCCATGCCGCGACGATTTTGTAACCGCTTCTACACGATTGATACTGCAGGCACTAGGAGCTACCGCAGGCGCTAGGGAGAAGTTCTATAAATTGGAGCTTTCTTTCTCATTTTGGCTATCCATCCTAGAGAGATTGCAAGTGCCAAAATTCCATTGCTATTATGCTGCCGAAGATGGATCTCCCACAAAAAGCTTAAGGAGAATTCTGGAGGAGGACTACGTCACACTACATCCGAAGGACGATCGCTTCGACCTCACTCATACTTCATCGATCCTACATCTCCGACTTCAAAAGATCTCATATAAGGAGTTTTTATTATTGTTATCATTATTTCCATTCCATATATTTTTGTAACCGTTTAGAGAATTTGCCTTGTATTGGCGACTAGGTCCTTGCGCGGCTTAGGGGGAATTCGCCGCGTGTGTTGGAGACTAGGTCTAGGAGATTAGATCTAGGGGGTGCTCGAGGCCATATCCGGGGAAGGATTGGCTAGATCGGTTTGAGGCCATATCCGGGGAAGGATAGGCTAAAGCCAACCAGTTTGTGGGGATACAAGTCGGTATAGAAAAGGAAAAGATATTTACTTTTGCACGCCTCCAATTTCTAGCGATATTGAAATCAAATTTATGTAAACACCTTTTTATATAAATACAATCATTTCTCTATTTGTGTTTAATTGATTTCTCTCCTTTGGCATAATCTCTAAAGTATTGGTTACTAAGTTTTCAATTCTAATTACTTTATCTAAATTGTTTATTTCAATCTCTTTCATCATAAAACAACTTAGTACTTGCTTCTAAACTTGGATATTATGATATTCTCTTAATTTTGCTAAAATTGTTATTTATCCTTCTCCTATTATAAAACAATTTAGTAATTTTCATAAAATTATAAAAAGAATTTTATTCCCTTATTCACCCCCCTCTAAGGGCGCCTATCGATCCAACACTTTCAAGGGTTTGCTTTTAAACTTTCTTTCCAAGTGCAACCCGGATCACTTGCCCTGCCAGCTAGTGGATGCCCGGTTAGCGGGATCTCCTCAAGAGCTTGCTTCCATATTTCCTTTCCAAGTGCAACCCGAGAGATCACCTGCACTGCCGGCTAGTGGGAGTATGGTCAGCAGGATTGTCTCAAGGGCTTGTTTCCATACTTTCTTTCTAATTGCAACCCGAGAGATCACATGCCCTACCGACTAGTGGGAGCCCGGTCAACGGGATCGTCTTAAGGGATTGCTTCCATACTTTCTTTCCAAGTGCAACCCGAGAGATCACCTGCCCTGCCGGCTAGTGGGAGACCGGTCAGTGGGATCATCTCAAGGGATTGCTTCCATACTTTCTTTCCAAGTGCAACCCAAGAGATCACCTGCCCTGCCGGCTAGTGGGAGCCTGGTCAGCGTGATCGTCTCATGGGCTTGCTTTCGGTCTTTCTTTCCAAGTGCAACCCGAGAGATCACCTGCCCTACCAGCTAGTGGGAGACCGGTCATCGGGATCATCTCAATGGCTTACTTCCATACTTTCTTTCTAAGTGCAACCTGAGAGATCACCTGCCCTGCCGGCTAGTGGGAGCCCAGTCAGCGGGATCGTCTCAAGGGCTTTCTTCCATACTTTATTTCCAAGTGCAACCCGAGAGATCACCTGCCTTGTCGGCTAGTGGGAGCCCAGCCAACGGGATCGTCTCAAGGGCTTGCTTCTATACTTTCTTTCACCTCCCGGGAAGAACTCATCCGGTGTATGCTAGCAATTGTTTCCAAAAAGTTCCATTGAATTAAGGATAGAAATGTTTAAGATCGTCACCACTCCATGTTTTGCCTACAGGATTCACCTCAGCATTCTGGAGGCGATACCCCCTAATTTTAATGCTTTTAAGATTACATGGGGACCATACCAATTGGGGTAGAGCCTACCGAATGTCACAGATCTTCCGGCAGCGCGACTTTTTTGAGTATGAGGTCCCTTTTTACAAACAGTTTTATCTTGATGTGCCTGTTAAAATATCTGGCCATCCTACGCTTAACTTCTTCCTGGCGGATGGTTGCCTGATCATGGAGTTCTTCCACGAGGTCAAGCGAGTGCCGCTGTTCTTCTTCATTTTCTACTCTCCATTCCTCCTCCCCTTCTCTCGCAGATATGACCCGTGGGGACTTGACATCAAACTCCACTAGCAGCATGGCCTCCTAGACATGAGAGAGTTTAAAAGGGGCTTCCCTCATGGCTGTGTTGGACATGGTTCGCAGGGCCCACGGGACTGAGGGGAGCTACTCCACCCAGTTTCTCTTCAGGTTCTCTACATTCTTCTTCAGCAAGTTCACGATGATTTCATTCGTGGCTTCTACCTATCCATTGCTCCTAGGATGGTGAATGGATGCGAAGTGGAGGTCTGTGACTAACAAGCCATATATGTTAATGAGCTCATCACTCGCGAATTATGGTTTGTTGTCAGTTATAATGGCTAAGGGCACCCCGTGCTGGCAGACTATCTCCCCCCAAATGAAACTCTTGACTATCTGCGAGGTAGTTTTTGCAAGCGCCTTCGCCTCTATCCACTTGGAGAAGTAGACGATCATGACTAGTAGGAACCACCTTTGCCCGCTAGCTGATGAGTCCCATTTATATACACATTTATGGGGTCATCTGGGCCGATTTTCTAGTCTATGCACTACACTTTAGGCATGTTTTCATTCATATTCGTTATTCCATGCTAAGTGCACTCTTAGGCCCGTTTTGGTGTGCATTTGCGCTCCTTGTCATTGGGGGTAAACACATGGTGCTCCCCAATCCTTTTTCTGTGTTTGATTGGTGCTGGAGGTTTATTCCCAGCTGGATTGCTGTGCTTGCAGGTGGTTCGATCATCTCCTTTTTGCCGAAAATTCATGAATGTGTATATCACACGGTCGTGCATTTTCTTGACGCACGGACGGCTGCGGTCGTGCGCTTTCTTCTGGGGAGAAAATCGGTGATCTGAATTTGATCGTGCATTTTACGCATGGGCGGATTCGCCCGTGCGCGAAGGAATCGCATGATCACCCTATTTAGCCTTTTTTTAGCCAATCTGAATTTACCCATGCATTTTTACACACTGGCGGATTCTCCCATGCGTGAGTAAAACGCACTGGCGCTGCTGCTTCTTCCTCAAGCCATTTTAATCGTTAAATAATGCACTGGCAACACACGGTCGTGCGTTCGCCCGTGCGTGACTAAAATTCTGCATGTTTAGTATTTAAAGCAGGAAATCTGCTTCATTAGGAGGGACGATCCCCCTCGCGGGAAAAACCAGAGAAGCCCGCCATTTTTGCCTTTTCCACCCTAGGAGACCACATCTAGTGATCTCCTCCACCATACTTCCATCCGGGATCGTTTGCAAGCTTCCTCCACCACGAGTTCAAGCATTCTTCATCTTGGAGACCATAGAAGTGTTGTAGATCGCTGGAGAAGTGACAGCCTCCTTCGAGTCCGCACACCATCTGAGGGCCGAGCCCGGAGAGAGCCCGACAACCTCTCATTCCGGCCGAGAACCTAGGATACGGTGACATCTTCTGTTGGGTCCTTTCGAAACCTTGAGCTTGTTCTTCTTTTAGTGTTATTGTAATGAACTCTTGCTAGATCAATGTTATAGATCCTTTGTTTGATGTTCATGTGCAATGATGCTATGGTTGTGAGAATCGTTTTACTTTTCGTTGTGATATTCTGAGTTGCTTGCGAGTGAAGCCATCTAGCAATTGCTAGTGGTGATGTTGGCGAAGAGGTGAATACGACCCTCACAAAACCCCGCTATGTGGCCATTTCACCCACATACCAAAGCACGGCATCGCGGCCGCTGCACTCACCCCCACTCTGCGAAGCGGTGCTTTCGACCCACATTTCTCTTATTTCTCAATAGCTTAGGTCACCAATCACAACGCCCTTTGTTCTTACTTTCTTCGCTCGCGTAACAATTGACTCACAACGCAATTCATTCACCATATCATGTATTCCTCAAAAGATCGACATTCGGGGAAACTATTCCCATAATTATTACTTGACAGCGACCGGTGTACTTGCCGAACATGCATCACTAGCCTGGGGAAACAGTCCTACCAAATCCATTCCCTAAATTGCTAAAGGCCAGGGTGCCATTATTGTCCCGAGCCTTTGCGCCGGAAGGAGTTGAAGTGGTGCGAAGACCTGGCACTTCTTACATCTCTTAGCATGCTCTACCGCATCTTTGCTGATGGTTGGCCAAAAGTAGCCTTTCCTCAACACCCTCTTCTCAAGGGTGCGACATCCCGAGTGACTACCACACTCTCCTGAGTGTATTTCTTCTAGGACCCTGGGAACCTCATCTTCTACCACACATCTGGACAGAAGTCCTGACAGGGTTTTTCGATACATCTTCCCCTCATGAAGCATGTAGTAAGTAGACTTGTATCTGAATTTCATTTGATCTGAGATCTCTTCCAGGAACTTACCCGAGGTCAGGAAGAGGATAAGAGGGTCCATCCACGAAGATTGCTGGTCTATCTCCATCAGCTCCCCTTCCTTGATGGAGGGTCAGAACAACTTCATCACCGTCCCCTAATACAGATATCATGTTTTGATAGATATTCGGCCTGAACATTTTCCTCCCGCGACATGTATTGGATGGAGAAGGTACATAACATTCCTATGAGATGCTTCACCTTAACGAGATATCATTGTAAGGTTGGCTCCCTCATCTAGAATTCTCCCTTCACTTGAGATGCTACTACCAAGGAATCAGTAAGAACCTTAACGTCCTGAATTCCTAATTCCTTTGCCAGGCAAAGCCCTGCTATCAAAGGATCGTACTCGGCCTGATTATTTGTGATGGAGAAGTGGATGTCGATTGCTTATTCAATTTTTTTTCAATGGGAAATGATTAGGATCACTCCCCCTCATAGGGAGTGCCTTCCTGAGGCCCCATCAATGAGTACCTTCTAGGCCACATGCTCGGGTGACACAGGCTCACTTAACTCAACCACGTAGTCTCCCAGGAAGTCAGCCACCGCTTGTGCCTTCATTGATAGTCGGGGAAGGAAAGAAATATTGAACTTGCTCAACTCCATTGCCGACTTGGCTAACCTTCCCGAGTGCTCTACTCCTTCTAAGATGTTGCGGAGGGTGTGGTCAGTCACTACCTTGATGGAATGCGCCTGGAAATATGGTCGGAGCTTTCTAGCCGAGATGACCAAGGCAAATGCTAGTTTCTCTAAGATTGGGTATCTAAGCTCTGCCAGTCTCAGGACCGTGGTGACATAATAGATGGGTAGTTGCCTCTTCCTATCTTCTCGCAATAGAACAGAGCTGATTGATTCAGCTCCTACTCTGAGATACAATGCCAAATTCTCCCGCTCTCCCTGGCATTGCAACAATGGAGCCTGGGTGAGTTGCTTTTTAACGCCTGAAAGGCCTCTTCACATTACACTGTCCAATAGAACTTTTTGTTATGTCGCAACACCTTGAAAAAAGGTGAACATCTTTCTCCTACCCAGGAGTGGAATCTGCTCAACCCAGCCAACTTTCCTGTTAGGCATTGATTTCCTTGGCGTTGTGGGGTAATTCTAAGTCTAGGATTGCTCTCACTTTGTCCGGGTTCGGTTAAATGCTTGCCGGTGTGAGGAGGTGACCCAAGAACTTCCCTATGCCAGACCCAAAGACATACTTCAAGGGGTTCAGTCTCATTTTGAACTTTCACAAGGTGGCAAAGGTCTCTACTAGGTCTTGGAGGTGACCCTCGGCGTCCTTTATCTTTACCATTAGATCATCCTTATAGACCTCCAAGTTCCTCCCCTTCTACTCCTTGAAGACCGGATCCATCATCTTCTGGTAGGTGGAACCTGCATTCATCAGCCCAAAAGGCATCATCTTGTAGCTGTAACATCTATCACCCATAGTTAAGGAGCCATCCTTTATATCGGGAGGGTGCATCCGAATCTGGTGGTAACCTAAAAAGGCATCTAAGAAACTCATTACAGAATAACCAATAGGTATATCCACCAGGGCATTGATTCGGGGCAATGGATAACAAACCTTAGGGTAGTCTTTAATTAAAAGAGAATAGTCCACACACATCCTCGACCTTCCACCATTAATCTTCACCATTACAATGTTTGAGACCAAGCCTGGATACTAAATCTCAGATATAAATCCCGCTTCTAATAACTTTTTTACTTCCTCCGGATGGGTTCCGCCAGCTTGGTCGCCATGACCCTCTTTTTCTGTCGGATGGGACAGACACTTGAGTCGAGACTGAGGCAATGACAGGCCACATCGACGTCTATCTCCAGTATGTCCGTTGCACTCCGGTGAAAGACATCTATATTCTCCTGGATACATTTCCAGACCCTCTCCTGATCTTCCTTGCTCAGCCTCCCGCTGAGTTGTATCTTCTCTGGCCTCCATTCTTCAGTCAGGATCTCTTTCACTTTCACCTCTTCCGGTGCCTCTAGTCAGGCTCTATCGTCCATTGCCTGGTCCAGCTCTTCTGCCTCTTCCTTCTAGGAGATGGTGTTGACTGTCGTGACATAACACCATCTTGCCACCTTTGGGTCTCCCTTGACCCTGACCTGAACTCCCTCGATGCTGTAATTTAAGCACCAGTGGAATGAGGATGGCACGCAATGGAAGGCGCTGATGAGGGGTCTCCCAAATATTGCATTATAATGGCTTGGGGCGTCCAGGATGAAAAAACGACAGTTTCAGGATGTCCCTCCCAGGGTCACGAGGTGATCAACTCCTCCCTCTATTTCCTTCCATTCTCTGATGAAATCAAAGAGTGGTCTGTCCGAGTCTAGCACCCTCTTGTCTTTCACCTTCAACTCATCAAAGGCTCTCTTGAAGATCACATTCACCAAGTTCCCATTGTCCACCAGGACTCGGGAGACTGTGAAATTCTCTATCGCGTCTGGATCACCAGGGCATCACAGAATGGATCCTCATTCTCTAGTAGATCCTTCACGGAGAAAATGATCTTTTCTCCTAGGGGCGGGAATCATGAGGTCAAAGCGACGCTCCGACGATAAATAGCGCGGAGGCTCCCCTTGCGGGTGGCCTCACTCCCCACTCCCCCGTGGTTCACCCCGATCCCACCATGGGTGTCTACATCAACCCAGTCTTTGCACCGGTCTCCTTCCATGCTTCCTTCTCCTCCCAGGACTCCATGCTGTCGCTGCTGGTATTCCCTTAGAGCCCTTTCTTCTCTAACTTTTAAGAATTTGGGGCAAGTGGCCATGTGGCCCGACTTCTGGTGGAAATTACAATAAGACAGCTCCTCCTTCCCCCTTCATACCCTTCGTGGTGGTCCTCTTCTCCCCCTACGCGCTCCTCAGTCAATTGCCATTGCATGCTGGGGTGGCGGTTGGAACGGTCTCACTCCCGGTCTCCACTCTGGAGGGTTGAACCATCTCGTCCCTCCCTGGAAGTTTTCTCCACCTTGGAAGTGGTGCCTCCCTTGACCTTGGGGTGGTCCTCCATGCGGCCTCCACACCTGTCGATGGATCGGCGGCTGGAACCTTCCTCCTTGCTCCCCCTTGGGGTCCTTGGAACCCTTGTCTCATGGGTTCTTCCCTTCTCCTCCACTCCTGCTGATGTGACCCTCTTGCTTCCCTCTTCTCCTCCTTCCCCATCTTTGCCAACTTTCTTACGAACTCGGGATTTCTGGTTTCTCCCTCGATCTCCTTCGCCGCCCTTTCCGTCAATTCCTCAAAAGACAACGAAGGGTCTCGGGACAACTCCATTCAGAAGAATCCTTGGCGCAACCCGTGGGTGAAAGCCAACTGCAGAGTATGTCCAGCAACCTCATGGACATGGAGAATTTCTTCCTTAAAGCGATCCACTTATCTTCCTAGTGTCTCCTCAGCCCCTTGCATGATTAGAAAGAGTGCTTCGGCTCCATTCTTCCTCTTCTTGGATGTCGAGAAATGCAGCAGAAAACTGCGACTCATATCTTCAAAAATATATATGGTCCCAGAGGGGAGCTGATGAAACCAGTCCCTCTCCTTCTCCTGGAAGGTGATGGCAAAGAATCAGCACTTGAAAGCGTCTGACATATGCCTGATAGAAACGTCGTCTTTGAACCATTGCAAGTGCTGGACGGGGTAATCCTTGCTGGTGTAGTATGTCATGACTGGTTCTCTGAAGCCCTCGGGGATAGGGACCAACAGAATTAAGTCGCATAAAGGACTCCTAAAATCTGCCTGGCGAGTCGAGGCAACTCGCACAGCCTCCTTGCCCGAGCGATGAGTACATTGTGGGCTGTGGAACAGCTCCCACCCCTGCAGATCTCACTCGCCTTCCTCCGTCAGCAACTTCTTCTCAGCTCGCCTGCTCAGTGTGTCCTCGCCTAAGGATGGCTGGGAAGGCACCAATGTGCAGGGAGTGGAGATCTCTTGTAACATCCCATTTCGCTCTAGGCCCCTATGATGAAATTTAAAACAGTGAAATGAATGGTTGCCTCCTCGTCATGTGGTGTTAAAATAAGGAATTGTTTATAGCTAAAAGAAGAAGCTTTGGAAACTATATGTGGGCTGCTAATACAAAAAAAAGGGTGTGCTGATAGCACTTGTGGATAGGTGTGCTGCTAGCTATTTCCTATTTGGGGGTGCTGCTATCTAATTCCTATTGGAATAAATATGAGCTTGGTGTGCTGATAGCTATGGTGTGCTGTCAGCACAATTGTTTTGGTAATATTCTAAAATATCAGCAATTTAGAACTAATAAAATAGTTAGAAAAAAGGAGCTCTGTTATTTTATTATTTATTTATTGTTTTTGCGACTAGCAGCTTCCGTTCGATGAACGTGGAACGGGGAGCGTTCAGCTATTTGCTACCGTTCGACGAATGTCGAACGGGAAGCTTTGGCTAGCTGCTTTCGTTCGACTAATTGTGCTGCTCATCGTTCGACTATATTATAATAGCTGCGATCGACGAAGTATAAGGGGGTTGCGCTCGACGAAATGTTATTCCTTCAGCGGTCGACGAAATAGCGTCAGGCAGTGTTCGACGAAGTGATCAAAGAAGTCTGCCTGCGTTCGACGAAATTCGTCGAACGGCGTTCGACGAAATTTGTCGAACGGAGTTCGACGAAAATCGTCGAATGGCGTTCGACGAACATCGTCCTTCAGCGGTAGAAGAACTTAGCCGCCGTTCGACGAAAATCGTCGAACAACGTTCGACGAAAATCCCAGCGCTCGACGAAGTTACTGTTCCCGTTCGACGATTCTGGGCTCTTTCTTCCCGTCGCCCAATAAAGCTTAAATGCTTAATTTTTATGATTATTTTAGACCAGAAGTGGATACCTTGTCCAATAAGAAGCCGACACCTATATTTGGAGTTCCAAGGCTTACTCTCTTCTCTCTTAACACAAGAGTTGCTGGTCTGATTACCCGACAGATCTTCTTCTTCTTATCTTCATCTTCTCCCTCTCCTTCTTCTTCATCTCCTTCCCTCCCACCTGATGGTTTTAACTTAAGGTTTTATTCATGGAGCTTTGGAGGAGCAAAGCTTGGAAAGGCATTTGGAGCTTGGCCGACCACCACCCATGCTTCCATCAAGATGAGCTACGACCTTGGCCAAAAAATCAGGTGACTTCCGACCCCTCTCCCTTGGTGCTAGTTTTCTTAGATCCATTAGGCGAGGCATCGACTCAATTGAGTTAATTTGGGAGCGAAATGAAGTTCCGTAGGAAAAAGGTCGCGTTAGGGTTTTCGCCGTAGGGCGCCGATCGCCGCGGAAATACCCCTAACCGACTCCCCGCTTCAATACGAACGTGGGATGTTGGTTTCGTGATAATCGGAGGCCTCGTGAGGGTGCATGGGAGGAGAGAAGGTGGCTGCCCTAAATTTCATATGGGATTTCAAGAAATAGTTTCCCTGTCATGGGATTTCTAATGTATATATATATATGATCCCTATTATGGATCTAGGGGAATTCAGAAATAGTTCTTGTTATGGATTTCAAATTATATATTCATATATATATATGTCATTAAAGGTTTGAGAATTGAGAAATAGTTTTCCTGTTATAGGATTTGTTAATTATAACTTGCTCTTGGTTATTAAGGAAATTGTGCGCAGCTGGGTTCGAGCCAGTTTTTAGGCTTGACCCCACTGGAATTAGACTTTGGGCTCAACAAGGAAGTTGTAGCCCTTGGAAAGAGATTTCCAACGATAGGTTACCCGTTTCCTGAAGTGACCTGTAGCTCCCTAATGGTCCAGTCGAGTGGACTGTCCAGGAAGCGGGAAATTGTTTAAGTGCGTGCTGTTTTTGCTGTCCAGGTTTCTGCAGTTGACTTTGGAGCAGATTTTAGGTAGGATCCACTTGGATCTGGGTTTAGGACTCAACATGAATGTTGTATCCCTTGGAGAGAGCTTTCCAAAATGGGGTGGCACATAATTTGGGGTGGAGTAGAACTCCCAGAATCTCAGTTTTGTTAATCAGCATCATTGTAGTTTGAATTGCGATAAGGATCTCATCGTGATAGAGTGAGCTGTAAATTGAGTACGAGAAGTGAATGTTGATGACATGTGAGATATGCTTGGAAATCACGAACGTTATATTAGGGGACTCTTGGCGCATGTTTGGAAGACGTGCTTCTATGAATGATCGCCTCGCTAGACAAACAACGGGATGATACGTATTGTTAGTAAACTCTCAAGAATGTGAATAGTTCAACTAGGTTGAACTTGTGGCGAATGGAGCCTACGGGCAGAACGCGTTAATATGATGGGTGCTAGAGAGCACAAGTTGTGAATGAGCCTACTGGCAGATCGAGTAAATATGATGAGTGCTTGTGAGCACCGGTTGTGAATGGGCCTACGGGCAGGACGTGACAGTATGAATGTGCAGGTTTTCACACATGGTGGTGTAGTAATCCTCGGTAGAGGATAGTTGGTGGCGGGTCTACGGGCTCGCCGATCGTCACACCGACGGGAGCAGGCAGTCAGACTCGGACTGGAAGGGCTCGTCTTCTTGGTGCTCATCTCCCAAAGCCCCCTTCCACTCCTGAAGACTCTGCAGAAATGCGAGCACTATGCAGGGCTCCGCTATGAACAAAGAGCGTTGAGGCGTACAGAGGCCTAGGACTGGTAGTGTGCATACCTTCCTAGTAGTGGCGAGGCCCATGCTACTGCCACCGTCTGGCCACGACGGAGGGCGCCTGAGTGGTTAGCTACCCTCGAAAAGTGGGAACTAAAGGTTTGTGTCGACATAGCAAATGTGCTTGGAGAAGTCATCATATCATAATCATTGCACCGCATTCATATCATAATCATTGCACCGCATTCATATCACAATCATTGCATTGCACAGCAATGGATACTCATCATATAAACTTGTATGGGCATCTTTATATGATGAGTTACCTTTATATGCAGACCCTTAACTTATAAGCTTGTATGGGCATCCTTATAAGTTAAGTTCAATTCAGCTCTGTGATACTTTATCTATGTCCTATTACTAGTACGATTTTGATACTCTGCTTATGCTTTCTGTTTCCAGTACTTGCATTTATAACTGCTGCTACTTATATATATACTTATGAACAGCTTGTTAGTGCCATTGCAAGTACTTGGGTACTTATACAACCGACACATATGAACAACCCTTCCTGTCACCTGTTTTGTATACTATTGCTAATATTGCAGCTTCTATTCAATTCTACCGCCCGGTGCCTTGGAGTCGCCGGGGGAGCGGATGTGAAGCCACTTAGTCTTTATGACTAACGGTTGCTACGTCCCTCTTTTTAGGAGTGCGCCCTGGAGCCGCAGCGCACGGCGCAGGAGGAGGACAGTCAGGTCAGGGCGACAGGGCCAGAGACAGCGATACCTACAGTAACGGCAGTGACAGTCGTGAGTAGTAGTTTTGAGATGTAGCCCCTTTGGGCATCTTGTGTGATACTCTGATATATTTTGCAGGAGCTCGTGGAGCTACCTTTTTGTATAATTATGGACTCTACTTATGCGAATTTTATATATCTATATGTGGCTTCTTGTTTTAGTTTATTGATGGGTTGGCGCTGTTGAGTTGGTTTAGCCGGCGGGATAGGCGTCTGTGGAGGTGGCTAGCCCGTGAGCTGGCGCTTCCGCAAGGTGGCTGTCCTGGGCATAAGACTCCCCTCGGCCGTGTTTTGTGTTCCGGGAGGGGGGTCTTACAAATTGTATCAGCTTGCAACGATCCTGAGATAACGAAGTCCATTAGACCACTAGGCTACCCCGGCTAGCTAGATCAGTTTGAGGACAAACTGATGCAGCGGAAGCGGTGGTGTGCCCATGTGTAATTCGCAATAAGTATGTCCGTTTTTTCTTATAGAGAGTACCAACCTAAGCCAAACTCGTACCCTTACGTATAGATGCTGGCTCATCCCGAGACAGTAATTTGTTTTCCCATTCCAACAGTCAGAGTTGGTTTGGCATATGACACCTTTTTGGTCGACTTAGCAGGATAGGCCATGACGCATCCTAACCTTATACTGATCTTGGGGATGATTGGGCCAAGCAATAAGTGACATTGAGTGACTAAGGGAAGAGTTTAACGTAAGTATAAATGCTGGAGACTCACACCCTGAGATTTCTACCCTAGAAATGGAGTAATATTATCACCTTACACAAAAATTAGGCCAATTTCAATGAGACTGGTGCTTGTAGTCTATTATCAGCTTAGTAAAAGACCACTAAGCATGTGCGGTGCCAATAAGTCTTAAGAGATGGCCATACATGTGCATGAAGGCGAGTATTGGTAGTGGAATGCCAAGCCATAGATGTGTGCCTTGAGGTTGTGTGCACACGAGGGACGAATGTATCGTATTGGCAATGGAAGAAACTCAGCCCGGGAGGTTTGGGGGCTGATCTTGTTTCTTCGTTTATTGGGGCTAGTAGATGTCGTCGTGGGGTGTTGTCGCTTATTGAGTCGTCACAATTCTACGACACTTAGAGTCTGTGACCCTTGAGGATTTACTTCATCTTGAGCGGTTCGGCTTGTATCGTCAGATCTCGAGCGATGGGCAATTTCATTAGTGAAACGGGAGAAAAGAATATCTTGGAAATGATAACCTTATGGCAGGGAGTAGAAGAGATCTTGTATGTGCACGACTATAATGACGACGAACCGTTCCCATGAAGTTGAAAGACTCGGGTGAGTATTTTCCATATAGGCTTGGAGGATTGCCCTTCCCTAAAGTTTGGTGGATATATGCCCGATGATATTGAGATCACCCTAAATGAAATTTATGAATTGGGTTGTATATTTATGGTAATAATGGATGAGACTTAAATTTGGCGGAAATGTTCAGAGGGGGATTATTTCTTGTGATAAGAATTTGGGAGGTTTTTGCTCGAAATAATCCCCTGATTCAATAATTCCTTATAAATGGTTACGCGAATACGGTTACTTGGGGAAGGAGCCTATGATAATGATAGTTGATGTAAGCCTGCCGTTGAAGTCGCCCCTGCCGTGTAGAACTGTTAGATGCGCATTTCAGTTGAAAGAGATGTAGGTGATTATTATGATGAATGAAAATTTGGATGAGTATTCGAACATGGATTGAAGAAGACATGAGCGTAGAATTTGCGGGAAAAAGAAATCCAGCCGAAGAGACTTGGGGGCTTATCTCTTCGTTTATTGGGCTAGTGATGTACCGTCTTGGAATTCTTTGAGGATTTTAAATCCTTGTAATTTTAACCTCGGAAGCTTGTGATCTCTGAATAATTAACTCGCCGTAAGCAAGATGGGCGGCAAACGCCATGTTTGGGTTGATAGCAATTTAATTAGCGTTATAAGAGAGGAAAGCATTTAAGGATGATAATTATCTCTATACGGTTCTAAGCTTATTTGGATAAGTAACGAGGAGGGTAGTAAATTAACACTTTGGGGATATGCAGCTATGTTGTGATAACATTATAACTGGGCAGTTAATGAAGTTTTGTGCATGCATTGCGGAATTTGGAAACTATATGGAAACATATAAGCTTCCTGAACTTAAACCCTTGAGCTAGTAACATCATATTTTTGGGGTAGTTGATGGATTTAAAGGGCATAATGTCATTTCAAGTCAAGCGGTAAACAACCATGATGTTTGACCTTTGTAGTTATCTTGCCATAACTTGATACTGGACTTGGTTGGTGGATTTTGCATGAATGTCCTTGCACTTGAATTATTATAAGGTGATCATAGCAATTGTTGAAACTTATTATCAAGTGGATGTCGTGCTAAGCGAAGAAGAGGCGTGTTGTATGATTAATTGCCTACATGTTTTAGTATTTGGAGTTTGGCACTCCTTGAGGAATATGTTCATCTTAAGCAAAGGGGATGATCGAACACCAAGTTTTGGTTTGCGGTGAGTTCACTCCCAGAGTACTAGAGGTGAGTACCTTAAAGATGAGCAGGTCTTCACTCTAATCAAAGACTATGCAGAGAAGTAAACTGTTATGTAGCGTTGTAGTGTCTCTCAAGGATCAAAGGTCGATATGACGACCACATGACAAATTTTGGGGGACGCCTTAAGGTTTGTCAAGTGGGAACTGTATCGATTTCTGATCGGAGAGGTGTGTTTGCAAGCGTCCAATTAAGAAAACTATACGAGATTGTAGCACCCGTGGTGCTAAGGCTTTGTTCGTGATTTGTTAAGTTGACGATTCATACAATTGCATTATAAATACGTGTTGTAATTTTCGGGTCTTGTGAAATCGCGAGACGTATGTAGAAACCATGTTGGCTTATTTACCTCGTCCGACGTGTTGTCCGGGAGAAAATGTGATTACCCTCAACTTGACCTCTGATTCTCAGGAATCCAGAGTAGTTGTGTCGATGCACTGGACGACATATATGATTTATGGATATAGTATGATGTATCCCTAATATATAGGTTATTATATAATTGGATCTCTCCTAATTTAGTCTTCGGACACATACGAAATCGAAGGACTTGAACTTAATATGGTGGTACACGTCTATATCGTGTTGTATGAAATATGGATACATATACTCTAAGATCTTATAATCCAGTTTCGGTAAACAGCGACACACACGTAAAGTTTATAATGTTGTATGGATTTCTCTCAAATTACTTATCGGATGCTCGTGAAATTTGGCGGTCGTGTGCCTAATGGTATTGAGTTCACCCCGATCAGAATTATGAGTTTTGGATATATATTTATGGTAATATGGCTAGCCTCTTCTTATAAATTTATTGCGTCGTAACTAACTTTGGTAAATATAAATGAGGCTTAAAGATTGGCTTGAAATAAGCCTTGATTAAATGTCCTGTTATATATTATTTGATGAATGAATCATGGTGATGTGTATTGGAATAAGATGTTGGATGCACCGAAGTGATGATATTGAAAGTGCTACACGTTATTTGTATAACGATGCTTGGGATTGGAAGAATCAATTTATTATTGAGAATTTAAAACACATGACTCCTTGGTGGAGGATTCTAAATTTTATCTGGAGACACGAGTAGTAACCTCGTGTGTATCGGGGGCACCGATCTTAAGGGGGTTTAGATCAAAGGTGCAGTGTACATATTTCAGTCTTGGAATTTATTTGGAAATTCGGGGCTAGTGGCTGCTTGTTTTCTCCTTCCAGGTTTTAGAAATTTGGATTTTGTTTGGAAATTCTGGAAATTTATTCATGGCAATCTTCTCATTGTGGCTGATTCGTATGGTTCAGTGGGGGGGGGATGCTGTTATATTGTTTTGATTTGGGGCTGCTCATATGAGTGTTGTTAGGAGATTTGGGCCAAATCTTTTCATTAACTCAAATATTGATTTTAGGGGTTTCTATTTTGATTTGGTTGGTTGGCTGCTACTTGGGAATTTAGTGTATTGCTGATTTATTGCCCTTATGCAGTCCAGATTTATTGTTGGTAGTACTTTGTGCTGTTTCTATTTTGATTCCTCTTTCCAGTTGAAATTGATGTTGAGATCTGGGCCAAATTTTGTACTCAACTGTGAGGCTTTGGGTTGGTCGAATATTCTTCTTGATGGGTAAAGTAAAATTGTGAATGTTTACTTATTGGACCAGCTGCTGCTATTCAACTTTTATCTTATTCTCTTGCTTATGGTGGGAAATGTTGTTGGTTCCATTGCACTTCTTCTTTCCTGTTAGAATTGCTGTTAGGGCTTTTAGTTTGGGTAATGTTGACTGAATATATGTTGGATAATTAAGTGGATCAAAACCCCCCCTAACCTCAACTTAAATTTTGGGGACGAAATTGTTTCTTTGTTTATTGGATTTGTAACATCCCATTTCGCTCTAGGCCCCTATGATGAAATTTAAAACAGTGAAATGAATGGTTGCCTCCTCGTCATGTGGTGTTAAAATAAGGAATTGTTTATAGCTAAAAGAAGAAGCTTTGGAAACTATATGTGGGCTGCTAATACAAAAAAAAGGGTGTGCTGATAGCACTTGTGGATAGGTGTGCTGCTAGCTATTTCCTATTTGGGGGTGCTGCTATCTAATTCCTATTGGAATAAATATGAGCTTGGTGTGTTGATAGCTATGGTGTGCTGTCAGCACAATTGTTTTGGTAATATTCTAAAATATCAGCAATTTAGAACTAATAAAATAGTTAGAAAAAAGGAGCTCTGTTATTTTATTATTTATTTATTGTTTTTGCGACTAGCAGCTTCCGTTCGATGAACGTGGAATGGGGAGCGTTCGACTATTTGCTACCGTTCGACGAACGTCGAACAGGAAGCTTTGGCTAGCTGCTTTCGTTCGACTAATTGTGCTGCTCATCGTTCGACTATATTATAATAGCTGCGATCGACGAAGTATAAGGGGGTTGCGCTCGACGAAATGTTATTCCTTCAGCGGTCGACGAAATAGTGTCGGGCAGTGTTCGACGAAGTGATCAAAGAAGTCTGCCTGCGTTCGATGAAATTCGTCGAACGACGTTCGACGAACAGCGTCCTTCAGCAGTAGAAGAACTTAGCCGCCGTTCGACGAAAATCGTCGAACAGCGTTCGACGAAAATCCCAGCGCTCGTCGAAGTTACTGTTCTCGTTCGACGATTCTGGGCTCTTTCTTCCCGTCGCCCAATAAAGCTTAAATGCTTAATTTTTATGATTATTTTAGACCAGAAGTGGATACCTTGTCCAATAAGAAGCCGACACCTATATTTGGAGTTCCAAGGCTTACTCTCTTCTCTCTTAACACAAGAGCTGCTGGTCTGATTACCCGACAGATCTTCTTCTTCTTATCTTCATCTTCTCCCTCTCCTTCTTCTTCATCTCCTTCCCTCCCACCTGATGGTTTTAACTTAAGGTTTTATTCATGGAGCTTTGGAGGAGCAAAGCTTGGAGAGGCATTTGGAGCTTGGCCGACCACCACCCATGCTTCCATCAAGATGAGCTCCGACCTTGGCCATAAAATCAGGTGACTTCCGACCCCTCTCCCTTGGTGCTAGTTTTCTTAGATCAATTAGGCGAGGCATCAACTCAATTGAGTCGATTTGGGAGCGAAATGAAGTTCCGTAGGAAAAAGGCCGCGTTAGGGTTTTCGCCGTAGGGCGCCGATCGCCGCGGAAATACCCCCAACCGACTCCCCGCTTCAATATGAACGTGGGACGTTGGTTTCGTGATAATCGGAGGCCTCGTGAGGGTGCATGGGAGGAGAGAAGGTGGCTGCCCTAAATTTCATATGGGATTTCAAGAAATAGTTTCCCTGTCATGGGATTTCTAATGTATATATATATATGATCCCTGTTATGGATTTCAAATTATATATTCATATATATATGTCATTAAAGGTTTGAGAATTGAGAAATAGTTTTCCTGTTATAGGATTTGTTAATTATAACTTGCTCTTGGTTATTAAGGAAATTGTGCGCAGCTGGGTTCGAGCCAGTTTTTAGGCTTGAAAAGGAAGTTGTAGCCCTCGGAAAGAGCTTTCCAACGATAGGTTACCCGTTTCCTGAAGTGACCTGTAGCTCCCTAAAGGTCCAGTCGAGTGGACTGTCAGGAAGCGGGAAATTGTTTAAGTGCGTGCTGTTTTTGCTGTCCAGGTTTCTGCAGTTGACTTTGGAGCAGATTTTAGGTAGGATCCACTTGGATCTGGGTTTAGGACTCAAAATGAATGTTGTAGCCCTTGGAGAGAGCTTTCCAAAATGGGGTGGCACATAATTTGTGGTGGAGTAGAACTCCCAGAATCTCAGTTTTGTTAATCAGCGTCGTTGTAGTTTGAATTGCGATAAGGATCTCATCGTGATAGAGTGAGCTGTAAATTGAGTACGAGAAGTGAATGTCGATGACATGTGAGATATGCTTGGAAATCACGAATGTTATATTAGGGGACTCTTGGCGCATGTTTGGAAGACGTGCTTCTATGAATGATCGTCTCGCTAGACAAACAACGGGATGATACGTATTGTTAGTAAACTCTCAAGAATGTGAATAGTTCAACTAGGTTGAACTTGTGTGAACGGAGCCTACGGGCAGAACGCGTTAATATGATGGGTGCTAGAGAGCACAAGTTGTGAATGAGCCTACTGGCAGATCGATTAAATATGATGAGTGCTTGTGAGCACCGATTGTGAATGGGCCTACGGGCAGGACATGACAGTATGAATGTGCAGGTTTTCACACATGGTGGTGTAGTGATCCTCGGTAGAGGATAGTTGGTGGCGGGTCTACGGGCTCGCCGATCGTCACACTGATGGGAGCTGGCAGTCAGACTCGGACTGGAAGGGCTCGTCTTCTTGGTGCTCATCTCCCAAAGCCCCCTTCCACTCCTGAAGACTCTGCAGAAATGCGAGCACTATGCAGGGCTCCGCTATGAACAAAGAGCGTTGAGGCGTACAGAGGCCTAGGACTAGTAGTGTGCATACCTTCCTAGTAGTGGCGAGGCCCGTGCCACTGCCACCGTCTGGCCACGACGGGGGGCGCCTGAGTGGTTAGCTACCCTCGAAAAGTGGGAACTAAAGGTCTGTGTCGACATAGCAAATGTGCTTGGAGAAGTCATCATATCATAATCATTGCACCGCATTCATATCATAATCATTGCACCGCATTCATATCACAATCATTACATTACACAGCAATGGATACTCATCATATAAACTTGTATGCGCATCTTTATATGATGAGTTACCTTTATATGCAGACCCTTAACTTATAAGCTTGTATGGGCATCCTTATAAGTTAAGTTCAATTTAGCTCTGTGATACTTTATCTATGTCCTGTTACTAGTACGATTTTGATACTCTGCTTATGCTTTCTGTTTCCAGTACTTGCATTTATAACTGCTGCTACTTATATATATACTTATGAACAGCTTGTTAGTGCCATTGCAAGTACTTGGGTACTTATACAACCGACACATATGAACAACCCTTCCTGTCACCTGTTTTGTATACTATTACTAATATTGCAGCTTCTATTCAATTCTACCGCCCGGTGCCTTGGAGTCGCTGGGGGAGCGGATGTGAAGCCACTTAGTCTTTATGACTAACGGTTGCTACGTCCCTCTTTTTAGGAGTGCGCCCTGTTGCCGCAGCGCACGGCGCAGGAGGAGGTCAGTCAGGTCAGGGCGACAGGGCCGGAGACAGCGATACCTACAGTACTGGCAGTGATAGTCGTGAGTAGTAGTTTTGAGATGTAGCCCCTTTGGGCATCTTGTGTAATACTCTGATATATTTTGCAGGAGCTCGTGGAGCTACCTTTTTGTATAATTATGGACTCTACTTATGCGAATTTTATATATCTATATGTGGCTTCTTGTTTTAGTTTATTGATGGGTTGGCGCTGTTGAGTTGGTTTAGCCGGCGGGATAGGCGTCTTGTGGAGGTGGCTAGCCCGTGAGCTGGCACTTCCGCAAGGCGGCTGTCCTGGGCATAAGACTCCCCTCGGCCGTGTTTTGTGTTCCGGGAGGGGGGTCTTACATCTCTCCTGGTGGTGTGAGGGCGAATCACACCGTCTCTAGGATGGACCTTTTGAACTCATCAAAATCATTCTGAGTCACACACCCTCCCGTGGGTGGAGGGGGATCCTGATCGGCTCCTTGCCCTTCCTCTCCAGTCATGGGACTTACTTAGGATTTTCTGAACAAGCTACGGTCCACGCTCATCACACAAAAAATGTTGAACCCGGAAACTGCGGTTCAACGAGGAGTTCGGACCAAGGGTATAACTTGCCCCTAATACTCCTATGTTGAGTCACTTAGCGGGACTCTCGGGACAATAAACCTCACTCTTCATGGTGGAAAAACTAAAAATTGACCCTCGAGCTGCAGCGAAGAGGTCCCCCGCTTTCCCGAAAGATCTTAGAGAGCATCCCCTCACAAACCCAAGGCTAAGATGGACACCTTGGAGAGTGCTAAAGACTTCCTTTCCACACACCCAAAAACCATGGTGAGCAGTGAACAGAACTCTATAGACAACCAAAGATAACCAAAGGAGAGAGAAGCAAGTGAGAAGTCCTCTCCAAAGGTGCCCTTGGGTGTCTATTTATAGTTTTCTAGCAATGGCATGCGTACAGCGAGATCCCGTCTTTTGGTCTTCCTAAATGCAACACAAATTGGTCTGCCAACAACGAAATCCCACTGTTTGGAAAGAGCAATTGAAGGCCAGTAGAGTTGGCTTAGCTGTGAGCAAATCTGGATGAATGGCGAGTCCCCAATCTCATGGCAGTTCGCCTCGCCGAGGTTGCTAGGCGAATGCTGACAACGTGGCCCATCCCGCAGATCACGCCATCCACCCCCAGCATTGGGCGTGTGTTAGCTTAAGGGGTCTACTCGCCAGGTGCAGTTATTTCTGACCCTTCCTTGATCTTTCGGCCACTCGACAAATACGGGGTTGCACAATGCTCTTCATGCACACAAGGCATGTAATAGGTATATACTCTCACGAGCACTACTACCAAGCTAAGTTACATAAACTTAGATAATAATTGAGCTTTTGCGGTTAAGGTGTCTAAGCCTATCACAACCCCTACCATGATCGAACAACATTCAAAAGGTATCCCTCACACTGTACCACATGGGATGAGTTCGGTTTGGCCTTTGCCCATGCTCAAATCACGGTGTAATCCTCACGATGCGGGTGCGGCTTTCCCTTGGCCCGGTAACAAGTTAACATAAACAATACTATTCCACTATGCTATGCACCCCATTCACACAAGGGATCAAGAGCTTCACATACACTATCAGTGTAGGAGGTGCAAGTCAACACCGATATGATGGGTGGTGAAGGTTTGCGTTCAACCACCTAGCACTCACAGGGATTTTTTTTGGGCTCCCCGAGCTCCCTTGATCACAAATCCCGCAAATAAATGACACATTCCTCTGAGTCATTCTTTGGCTTGCAAACTAGGCTTAACCTAAATGCTGTGTCACAAGCACCTAATCGATCCAGGCCAATGACCATGGGCAGGATTCACACTAAATGCCTAAATACGCACAACTACCAGATATTTATATGCAATATATGTTCGGGACGGACACAATCGACCCAGGGTTCCAAAGAGCCAAAGAGAGTCTTTCACTCCACTAATTAGCAGAGGAGACGAACCTTATGCAAGCATATCAAAATATGAATGGGCAAAACACATCGTAAGACCGCGGAGAGGATCGTTACCCTTGATGATCTCTTTGGTGCCATGAATTAAAGATTTGAGTCGGATGGTAATGACCACAGTAGGTTCCTCTCTATGGATCCCAACTCATCTCACGATTGGAGCTCTGAAGCTCCTCCAACGATGGATCTAGCTCTTCTTCTTACTCCTTGTTTTCTTCTTTTTCAAGCTTGGAGAGAGAGAAATCGAGATAAGAATAAGCCTAAATCTTATCCCTAGTCGACCTTATAAGATTTGGAACAAGTCCTTAACAATAGACCCAAAGTCCAAGTGGATTTGACATCCACGATCCCGTAAATACAAACCAAAATCTGGTTCGGTCAGCTACCACACTACAGTAGTTGTACCGCTCGCAGTATTGCTTCAGTGGTGCATTCACCGCTTCCAGTGTCGAGGTAAGCCTTCTCATCGGCAAGCTAACTCGTCTCATCGGCAAGATACCGCAAACGATACCCATACCGCCGGCGTTAGTAATCTGTAATAGTTTTTCTAGTCGACAGAATAATGAATTTTTCTAGTTGACATGCTAAGCTTCTAGTTGTCATGAGCAGTGGCCCTTATAGCCTACATGGCTAACTCTTCTAGTCAAAATGATAAGTCTTCTAGTCGACATGTTACCTCCAGTGGTAACCCTACAGCGGGTGTTACCAGTATGCTATACATTTTTAGTGAATACTTACAATTAGGAAATGGGGTGTTACAACTCCCCCTCACTTAAAAGAATTTCATCCCAAAATTTCAGGAATAAGAAAGTACAAAATTAACTTATACTTGAGTGGAATAGCTCGGGGAACTCCACGAGCATGGTTTGCTTTTGCTCCCAAGAGAGTTCGTCTTGGCCTCAATTGTCCCAGCAGGCCTTGACCATTTTGATCGATTTGATCTACAACTGCTGGACTTCAATGTCTTCGATGTGACTGGGCTTGCCTTTCATGTTTAGCCCACTATCGACTAACACCTTGCCAACCACAACCACATGAATAGGCTCTTGCACCGTCTTCCTCAACACAGAAATGTGGAACATGTCATGTATACTGTCTAGCTCTGTAGATAGAGTAAGCCAGTAGGCAGCTTCACCAATGTGCTACAAGATCTCAAACAGTCACAAGTACCTCAAGCTTAGTTTTTTCAAGCGTCGGATCCTCGATACTCCTTTGAACTATTTGATCTTCAAGTAAACCCAATCGCCAATGATGAACTCGATGTTTCGGTGCTTGGCATTATAATACTTAGCATACCTATCCTAGGCAATCAACAACGTCTCTCGTACTGCCCGGATTGAAGTATTCACCTCTTCTACCTCTTTTCACTTTAACAACTTTGTGTCGCCCTTTTCTCCCAAGCCAAGGGCATACGACAACCAAAAATATTATTAGTAGGAATCACACAGCCTTTTAAGGCTTGAATATTATTTGTATGAGAGATTCAATAAAAGATCTCCTTTCAGGTGGATTCCTTATTGAATGTCATGTCGATGCTTTCTCCAAGATCCTTGCTAATCGAAGGAAACATCAACCAAAAATATGGACGCCTTTCTTGTACATTTCACTAAATCTTTGGGTATGTTTATGCTACATAGTGTAATTTTTATAATACTCTATTTATGATTTGGCTAACTTACTCTTTATCATTGTAGTTGTATAATCTGAATAATGCCAAATAAGGATGTGACTACAGTGTCAAGGTGTATATGCCTCATATTACCGATGCAATTATCAAGAAAGATTTAATTATTCTCGTCCCAGTATGCTATAACAATCATTGGACATTGCCGACAAGCTATCTATGCAAAGAGACATGGTTTTTATTTGACTTGCTTCCAAAGCCACAATGGAAATAAATGGTTAAAAGCTTGTAAATAAATTACACTTGATTTTTTTAGCATTTGCATATCAAAATATAATAATACTCCTACAAGAAATGTTGCACAAATAAATATCTTGTGCAAAGATTCAACTTCAAAGTGCAATGTAGATTTCATCATGAAATACCCACGCAAAACCAACTCATTGGTTTGTGGTGTTTACATTATAAATTATATAAAGTTCCCTTGTGAAAAACAAGTGTGTTGATTGGAAGGAGTGCACTAACTAGGGGAAGAAAATGTTATTATTTAGAGCCGAATTGGTTTACATATCAAATCATGTAGACTTATAGATTTCTTTTATATCTATCTGTGTGGACTACTCATTGAGATTAGGAATATGATGCGGTGATGGGGTTGACATACATTCATGGTAACCTATATCAAGCGATATTGAGTTGTTTATAAGAATAATAGTTACAAAAATCAATAATAAATATGCATACAATAGGAACATTTTGTAATGGTATTGTTGTTAGTAATTTTACCTTCCATTTATCTTTCCTTCCTAATGAATGAATAAAAAAGTTAGACCGAAAATACAAAATGAGTAGCTAGCATTTTAAATTATGTTATATTCATTTGTCTTTTCCCAGTGATCTTTTATCCTGGCATTTCAAACACCTTTAGGCCATAGACACAGTGCATCTTTAATGAGTATTTTCTTGTTGTTACAATTATGTATTTTTTCCTAACATTTCATCTATATACATAAAGATATCCTTTAACACATTCACAATGCAAGTTTTTGTAATTTCACATTTTTTCATGAGTAATGGCAAATTATATGCATTTGTAATGCTTAATAAAATACATTTTATTATATACTTTATTGAATGAAAAAAAGCTAAAATATGATTAAAAAAGTGTTTAATGTGATTATTTCCTTATAATACATGTTTGAGTTACATATGAGCGGGTATGAGGAATTTGGGGTGATTTGGAGCACATTTAGATATGTATTGCAAGCCCAAGACTAATATATACACGACCTAATCGACCAAGGTATGTCATATGGTTGTATGTGGTTTGAGGCAAAAAGACGTGACTTTTGGTCTACACGACCATGCTAGATATTGATGGTCGTGGCAGCAGTTGCGAGTGGTTCAAGCCAAAAGATGCATCGATTGTGGCTACACGGCCAACCCACACAACTGTGTACACAAGTCGTGTTAGGTAAAAACCGACTGATGAATTCATGCTTATATATACACGGGTTATTCTTGAAGAAAGGAGGATGGACACGATCAGTCTGATGTAGTAAACCTTTGAAGAAAAAGAAACCCAAGGAAGGGGACATCGAGAAGGAAGGCACCGCACATGAAGATTATTTGGTTAACATGATCTTTGTTATCTTTATTCTCCTTCTTGTCTCTCCCCTATCCTATGAACTCCATATGTATTTCTATTCATGTTTTATAAAAGTTTATTTGTTTGGATTTAGTGTAAACATTATACTAAGTCATTCATCTTTATTCTTTCCTCGTGGTTTATGTTTCCTATGATTTACTCGCATTTAATATCAAACTAAGGTATTAGTCTCTAGATACAATGTTTAGTTATGAGTCTCATAATTCCAAAGAGCTTATCGCTTTGTTTTATGGATAGATCATATGCCAATAAAGAGAGTTGCATGTAAACCTTGAGAGAGATCAACATAAGTCTGTCGTCTTGGAGTGGAAGCCAAATCTGGCTTGGAGTGAAGGCTTAAGGTTTAAAGAGCATTAAAGCAATTCTTAGGGACGTTTATGCAATGAGTTGAGATCTCAAGTAGATGTCCATAAAGTTAGTCTTCGTTCATCTGGACCAAGGAGTTTAGAGTAGTGTGAAACCCTCACAGTCTAGAGTACTCACTATCATGAGAGAAAAATCCTTCGAATGATCAGGTAAAATGTATTTTTATTACATCATTTCAACATGTTATTTTCACTAAATAGAAATATAATTTGGTTATATTCAGATGATTTTGAAATTAAAATCCTAATACATGTCTCACTTATCTTGTTTATCCATATACATTTAGGTGTAATAATAGAAAGAAATGAAGTAAGGTATACACAAGGACCTTATGAAAAATAACATTGATATTAGCATATCATATACTATAAGTAATATGTGGGCTTACCTTTGTAAAAAAAGAATATGCTAATCTATCATCATCATAATATACAATAACAACATATCGAGTTTTATAATTTGATCATTAAGTTTTTGGCACAGTTCCTGGTGAAATTCTTGTAAAATTTTAAAAACCTAGTTCCATTAATTATACCAAAAAAATATATGTTTTGTATGTGTTGTTTGTTTGTGTTAATTGTTATTTGTTTATGTATCTTAGATTTCTTCACATGATCATGATGATTGCAGATAAATACATGACTAAAGAATAATAGATGGATGACACTTTCAACCTCCTTCCTCTTTTGTTGGAGTTAAAAGATTCAGAGTATTTTTTTTCTTGCAAGGAATGCTATGAATATTTGAAGAAGTCGAGGCCTCTATGCAACTATTAGAGGACCATTGTTGGGAACATTGCCCAATAATGTTTCTAATTTGAAGAAGTTCTCATGTCAATGATAATTGTTCTTTGTCTTTGATGAATATCTAATTTATTGTGCAGAAGTTTATTTAATTAAATTTAATAAATCATTCACAATAAGTTCACTGACATGGTCATTCTCAAGGAATACTTAGATAATTCTAAGAATTATGCTAAGCCAAATATCATCGAGACATCCAGAATATATCATCGTGATCTCTAAGTGCAACAAGCTAAATATTGACGAGATGAACTGAATATATCATCGTGATCTCTAAGTGCAACAAGTAATATCGTCTTGAAGACCATTTCTCTTAGTCTTAATTTTGTAGAAGTCTAGGCGTTGCTTAAAATCTGTATATCATATTGACAATACTTTGGTCGACAATATCCTTTTGAAAAGTATCAATCACTCAAGTATCGTCTTGTTGGGATTCATTCAGCTAATTATCAGCGAGACAAAGATAAAGAGTACACTTGTTCTAATGGCTAAGTTAAGATCTTTGTGAAAAGAGATTCCATCGTGTTAATGCCAATCCATGCAAGTTAATTCACTCGAAGTCAAATGTCATTGAGAAGAATGAAATGTCGTCGAGAAGAGTGTTCGACATTTCATAAGGCATGTTGAATTGAGGATGCTCAAGACCGTATCATTTAGATATGGCTCCCATGTCGCCAATACAATGCTCAGATCTAAGTGTTAAGTCTTATCATCGTGACAAGTTGAAATATCATCGTGACCAAATGAAAGATTGTCATAACGAGATGAAACATTGTTGTGAAGACAACAAGTATATCTGAGAATAAGCTTTATCATTGTGATAAGCTAACACTATGGCATAACTGTACTCAGAATCTAAAATGAACAAATATTGTCATGAAGAGTTGAAATGTCATTGTGACTAGATGAAAGAGCATCGTGACGAGATGAAACATCACCGTGACAATTCAAATTCACAGAACGCATTAATCACCATCATCAATTAATCCAATCAGTATAGACTTTAATGTATGGGATTTCTGACATAAAGCCATCCTCGTTTCGATCATTAGGGTTTGTCGATGCTATAAATACATATATGATGTATACCTTAACGACAAATGAGAGAATATTTCATTAAGAAGATCGAGGAGCGACTCGATAGAATAACATTCTTTTCTTCAGGAAAGAAAGTTTATCCTGTGAAGAAATAAAAGATCAGAGAACAAAATCTAAAGAAAGAAATATACTCAGAGCATCAATCCAGTTCTCTTAATCAATCTGTGATAAGCAGTATACAAGATTCATCATTCAAGATTTCTACTTCTGCTGTTATGAAGGCTATCTTCATCAAAGCCTAAAGAAGACTCTCTTAAATCAAGTGAAGATCATTTCGAGTCTATTCATATTTTTGTTGTAAGAAATTCTAATCATCTTTCTATAATATCTCTTTGAGATCTGAGGTAGAGTTCTGTGAGAATTTGAGGTAGGGATCTTGTTGAAGGCTTGAGTGTAGGGCTCTAATTGAAGGCCTGAGGTAGGGTTCATATTGAGGCCCTGAGGTAGGATTCATTTGTTGAATCTGAGTGTAGGTCTCTTGTTGAAGGCCTGAGTGTAGAGCTCTTGTTGAAGGCCTGAGGTAGAGTTCTTGTTGAGGACCTGAGGTAGGATTCATCAATTAATCTGACTGTAGGACTTAATCTTGAAGTCTGAGGTAGAGAACCAAGTTTGTTCTTAAGGTAAGAGTCAAGAACTCCGAGTTGTATGATCTGTGAAGGAGTAATGAGATTTGGAGAAGTTTGCTAAAGCTAACACACTGCTAGATAGGCGCATGGGGAAAGTGGATTTACTTATATTGGGGAACCACTATAAATTCTGTGTTTTCTATGCTGTGATTATCCTATAATTGCACGTATTTCTTTGTTTGTTTAAGAAAAGGACAAAAACTGCCCAAACACCTATTCATCCCCTATATGTGGTAGATCTCTGTTATTTCAAGTGGAATCAGATCTAAGTTGTTCAAAAAAAGGCTTAACAACCTAAACAAGATCTCCTAAGAGATATTCAATTACCACCATGCATGGAGCAGAGAACTATAAGGAGTTAAGTTCCATGAAACTCCTTATATTTTCAAAAGAAAATTTTCCTATTTGTAAAGAGAGGGCCAGACTATACATAAAGGCATTAGACCAAAGAATCTTTATTGCTGATGAGAAAAGGTCTCTCAAAGGTAAGAATCTTGAGAATAGCTTCATTGCCAAGAAGCCCAAGACCTCAAGTGAGAGTGACTCATGCTCATTTGAATCAGAAGAAAAAGCTTACATTGGGCTCATTGCAATTTTAGAAGATGAGCGACAGGTTGGCTATCCTACTGCCAGAGTGTGCATAAGGGCACCCCTATCACTATCAGGCAGTGAGTCAGAAGAAGAGATAATCTATGGACTGATGGCCTTAACTGATGAAGAGAAGCATGATAATTTTACCCTAATAAGGTATATATTAGATTCGCTCCATCTAAATTTGGATCTCATTTTGAGACTGATGCCAAGTTAGAAGCAAGTTTATCATCTGATGATGAGAGTGATTCTGAGCTAACATATCAATATAATGATCTTGTAAGTAAGTATGGTGCTATCCTGAAAGTATGACAAAGAAGTAAGTTATTGGTCAAATCTCTGGCTGAAGAAATAAAAATTCTTGATCCATTTAAATTCTCAAGTGGATAAGATGACCAAAGAAATAACAAGAATGAAATCTGAGCTTATAGTACTTCAAAAGAAGTATGATGTTCAGAGCAAAATGGTAGATCAAAAAGAAAAAGTTATCAAAGATCTGGAGGATAAGCTTCTCATTGAGAGGAAGCTTGTGGTTAGCAATTCAAAGATACAAACTGTATTGCCAATAATAGATAGGTTTTCTGCACCATATAGAGGTGGTGTAGGATACACTGGTGAGGCAGACAGTGGCAATCAATTCAATGATCAGACAATATTCAGAAAGGTTATTTTGCCTTCCAAGACATATGATAATGATATGTCATATGTATTTCTGTCCAATGAATGCTCGATAAGTGGAACAAAGGCACAAACATCAAGGAATAGAGAAGACATAGGAATGAGTGCCTTTAATGCTTCTAATGAAGTGATTCAGATGAAACATCAAGGATCATTTGTATTTGGATCTACAACAACAACATCCAAAATTAAGGGAAAAGTTGTCGCTCAAAAGCCAGTCCCTAAGAAGAAAAAATAAGTAACTGTGTAGCCAATGTTTCATCATGTACACAATCACTAGATTCATCAAAGAAATGATAGAAGTACAGCAACCTTCTCTTTCATCAGCATGAACATCTTACTCCAAAGATGACACAGAAGAGGAGGTATAATATGTTTGAATGCTGGTTTTGTGGCAAAATATGCCACTTTGCCATAGACTGTTGGTTCAAACCAACAACACCTAGGGCAAGGAATGTGAAGCTTGCCAACAATGTTATGGTGAGGCATCCTGTTGGGAAAACTAACAAGAACTAAGGACCCAAAGCTATTTGGGATCATAAAGTAATATGATTTCTTTTTGCAGGTATGTTCAAATGCCAATTTGGTACTTGGACAATGAGTGTTCCAGGAATATGACTAGGACAAGATGTGATACCCCAATTTAGACCCCACATGAAATTCATATCTAAGCTTATTTTCAAGTTATTCATGCTAGGATGTTCTAGAAGTAAGCATATATAGTGAGTACAAAATAAATCACATAATAAAAACTTTTCTTAAAATTCTATCCATACCTTAGCTCGATCTGTCTTAATTTGCTTTTCTTCTCTGGTCAACTTTGATTTCTTAGGAGTCTTCAGGAAACTCTCATATTCCTAAAAAAATGTGAAACCAACGGCTTTAGTCATAACAAATATGACTAAGCGAGTAACATACCTATTTAACAACTGTACATGCAAACAAGAAATATAAGTATCTATATGCATACAATTCTTTAGGTTCTTCAAGTTCTTTATATTCGTATGTTCTTTCAAGTTCATTTCATCAAATATTCTAGTCTTATTCATTCACGTTCATATTCGTTCATTCTTATATTCCTTCTTCGTTCGTATCTCTTATGAGTCACTTTCAATTATCAGAATCTTTATTCACCATTCATTATCGGATTCAAATTGTTGTATGTAATCTATCCATTTCATTTCTTCGTAACTTTTACTCACATTTAATCTTTATTCGTTCAAATCCATTTCGTTTCTTTTATTCGAAATCTTTTCATCAATTTCAGATTCTTTCGGGCGTGGCTCATTCAATTCATTTTCCATCATCAATCATCAAATGTTCTCGTTTATCATTAGCTTTATTAAATTAGGAAATCATAAGGGTAGGTTTAAATGCATCCGGGTCTTTCACGACCCCTGAGCCTTAAACGTCTTCTGGCCTTCAACGGCCTCTGGCCTTCAGCGGCCTCTTCCATAGGGTATTCATACCCCCCTATGGACTGGTTTAACCCTTATCATTTCCAATGCATCGGTGCATGTTATCTTTTCTTCCTTTTTTTATTCACGTATATTTATAATCAATCTTCATATCCGGTATCTGTGTTTTAATTCAAATAGTTATCTCAGCATTTACTTCATCGCTTAATTATTGTAATTTCTGACTCAACATCTTCTAGCAATTCTCATATTTATCCGTGATTCATAAATGCGAATGATTTTAATTTCATGTCAATGCATAGTCACTAAAACACTTTCAGTATAAAATCTAATCATGTGTATATGAAAAATAATACAAAGCTACGCATAATTAAAGAGATAAGTACTCACATTGTTTTCTTCGTCCTTAGAATTCTCGTCATATTTCGCATTTGCCATCATCTGTTCTTTTATGATATCTGTTATTAAATGAAATCAAAATTCTAGTAATTTGCACTAAAGGAAATTTAGTTGGAAATCTAGTAGGAAATCTAGTAGGAAATTTAGTAAATGAAAATATATTCAATTTCATCTAAAACTCAACCCCCACAAATCTCCTAGCAATTCCAGCCAATTATCAACCTTGAGTAAAAGGATTCCAAAAATGTTAGTTATAACTCAATCATAAATTCTTTCCCATTTAATCCTCCAAACAAAATAATATTAACTGAATAATAGTCTACCCAAAGCCAATATCCATTATACAACTAGATTAGTGAATCAAATTCCCTAATTAATCCATCCAAAAAATCTCAAATCCATATTGCATACACTGACCGCCTAAGCAAGACAATTACTCAATTTAATTCAGCAACTCTTAACTAAAGAATTACAGGGAAGCCAAACTATAAACCAATTTCTGATTTGGTTTTCCCTGTAACCATGCCAAGCTCCATTTCTGATTCAATAACCAAGCCAAACTGAAATATACTCCAACCAGAATTACCAAACCAAGCTCTAACAGCACACAACCGACCACAAGAAAATCCCCAATTAGGAGCAAAATCAGTGTATACATCATCATACAATAGTACCCCCAATTACTTTCCAACAAGGTACATCCAAATCTTCTCCAATAGAAATTCACACAGTCAATGAAATCAACATAGATACTTGTCCACAATCCCATACCCAAAAACTGAAACCCTACGTGTAATTACAGAAAAATCCAACATCTAGGAGTAGCAAAGAAGGGGGGGGAGGAAGAAGAAGATCTTACAGTGGATTAGAAGGTATTCGGCACTCCAAAACCAACCCAACAACACATGGCTTCATCTCCAGTTCTGTGATGTTGACCCCAGCAGCGTGAGAGAAAAAGAGGGAGAGGAGGAAGTTGTCGTCATTTGGAAGGAGGATTCGTCGAGTCCTAGCGAGGAGGAAGACGCCATCGAGAGGGATTGGGCATCGTGCAGCTCCTGATATCGAAAGGCGAGAGCGGCGGGTTGCAGAGAATTCGACAGGTGCGGGTTTTGCACTTAAAGAGCGACTCGATTTCCTCTCTTCCCTCTTAAATCGGTCCACTCCTCTAAACCTAATTGGGGTTAATTAGGTTCAATTGCTTTAATTAACCCTAAAGTAATGCTCTCATTTCTTTATTGGCACACCCATCTTTTTACTTTTCGCACACCAACTTCATAATTGTATTAAAACTCTTTAAGTGTCATTAGTGCACACAAATGTATAATTTTATTTTATATTTTCATCTCATTCACTCACTCTTCATAACTTTTCATTACATGAACACAATTGCATAGCATGCACGATCTTCATGGGGAGTTATTTATTACGTTCATTTTATTTTAATTCGCATTAGAAATTGGGTCGTTACACAAGAAGCTATCTGAAGGATTACACCCTAGTGAAAGATGGACCAAAAGTCATCTTTGGAGGTTCAGATGGAGGGGTTACAAGAACTTGATGCAGTTTATGCACGCTGTAAAGATGACAGGAGATTAATCTCATGGAGCAGTAAAAAGCAGACTAGTGTGGCTATTTCAACAATAGAATCAAAATATATACAAACATGAAGCTACTGTGCTCAACTACTATGGATTCAACATCAATTACAAGACTAGAATGTGAAGATGTCCAATACAGAACTATTCTGTGACTCATCAAGTGCTATTTCAATTGCTAAGAATCCTGTATCACACAACATGACTAAGCATAGTGAAATCAGGTACCACTTCAGCAGGGAGCATGTTGAAAAGGATGATATATGTCTTGAGTATGTCCCCACAGACAAACATGGGACAGATATTCTTACAAAGCCCCTTGATGCAGAAAAATTCAACTTCTTTAAATTTGAATCAGGCTTGCTAAATGTAGAATAAGTGCATTAATATTCACATAATTTTAACATTGCTGCTTCACACTGAAATGCTAATTTCTATTAAGAAATATGTTTGTGGTTGTTAACAATATGCTTACAAGAAGCACTTTAGAAAATTGCAGGAAATAACCCAGAGAACCTGCTTGTGTCGTTGTGACATCAAGATGACATGAAGCATATATCATCATGATATCAATACAACACACTTTTGACAAACAATCAATGAGGAATATTGGATCTCAACATCACAACTGTTGAATCTTAATCCATTCTCCTAAGGTTAAGCACCCAGGTATGCGCCTCGTGACATTCCAAGATAAAATATATATAAATAGGTCAAATGTTTAAACCTAGAATACAAACTAAATTTTCCCTAAGACATCGACGAGTTATTGTGCGCATGGCGACATAGTTTTGCTAACCCCCAGCTCTCGAAAAAATGGCTCCCAAGAAAGAAGAGGACTCCTTCAATATAGGTTATGAATTAGTCAGAAATGGATTCTTGAAAGCTAGTGAGGAGATCAACGTTGTCATCGGCCTACTAATAGTTGCAGGACTGGAATATGTGATTTCAGAACCCACAATTATAATGAACATGGATGTACTGGAATTTTACTCAAATGCAAGAGTGAGTTCATCGAGGAAGGCCATTCAAGCCAAGATTGCTGCTACTAAGTTAAAGGTCAGTACCATACGCTTGACTAAAGTATTACAAATGCCTAGGTTTAGTGCTGATAAAGAAGATGATGAAATCTTAGTTCAAGACTTTAGTGATGCACTAAAATGGTGTGGTCACTCAGAAAAGACCTACGGGTCTCTGAAAGGAAGAACTTCAATCAACAAGAGAAGCTATTGACTGATATAATTGGAAAGCAATTATTGTGTAAGCCAGGATCATATGACAAACTCTCAAGGAATTTGTTTGAGATCATGTCTAGGATGGTCCTAAGAAAGAAGACAGATTGGGCATATATTCTGTTCATGAAGATTCAAGAAAGTCTTGAAGTGCTAAATTTGGAAGGATATTGTCTTGATATTAGACATAAGCTAACAAGATTTCCAAAGAGTAAGAAGGAAAAGGACTCAAGAAAAGGAAAGAGAGTTGCTAGGTCATAATCTATCTCATAAGAAAGATCATCTGAGAACAGAGAGCCAAATGTGGCCACATACCCTGCAAAGACTCAGGGGGAGGAAATTCAGAGAAGTATTTTTGAACCAACTCCAGAACAATTGGGTAAGACCATGGTTACTGATGAAGCTCTCGCTGATGTTTCTACTACAAAGATTGCTTAGAAAAATGCTGCTTCTCAAGGATATGTTCTAGTTGAGGGGGAGACTCATGATGAGCTCTCAGCCCAAAACACTGCGCAGAGTATTGGAGGAATAACTGCTATTGAGGGGGAGTCTCACACTGAGCTCCCAACTCTAGAGGCTGAGGAAGCAACCTTCACTAGGTTGGCTGTCCAAGAGGACCTGGAAAGTTTCAAAAAGGCCATTGATGATGCTATCCTTGAGAAGGAAGATATCAATGAAAATCATGATATTCAAGAGTCAGTGCCCCTAATCATTGAGGGTGACAACATGTGTAGATACTTCCTTCTGGTTCCACAACAAGTGGTTGCCAAAGAACATGACAGTGGTGATCAAAGACAGGACTCTCCTGCTAATCTTTTTGATGATGATGCCATTTCTGACATGTATGAAGATCTATAAAGAAAAGTGAGTAAGAAAGTGCAAGATCTTCCAAGATCATCTGATCAAAAGTCTCAAGAAGAAGCTACCTTTAACATGGAAATTGATGAATCTGAGAAAGATCTAAGTAGTGGACATGAAGTTATTGAAGAATTAGAAGAATCTACCAGATCCCTGTAACAATGGAGGGGGAGTCCACTGCTCCACTCACTGTACATACCTCACTTCCAAGGATAGAAGATGAGCACTATGTTCCAACTATCATTGTCCCTACTCTCTCATCACCATGCTTGAGAAGTAGGGATGTCAGAAAAAGCAAAATATATCATGTTGCCTCTGAAGAACAAGAAGCCAAAATGAAGAGAATGGAGAAAGTAAAGAAGAATCCAAACCTTGAAGAATGGATCCCTTGCTCAAGTGAATATCAAATTGGTACTTCTATACAAGAGATGTGAAGGAGGAAATCTAAGTAACACTGTCTCCAAGAATCCTTCAAAAAGTGTTGACAAACTTCTCAAGTTAGACAAGTATCAGATGAGTATTTCAACGATATAGATGAATTATCAGCGATACAAAATGAACAGTCTCGACGACAAGATCTGTGTCTCGACGACAAGATCTATGTCTCGACGATATTGGTAGAATCTCGACGACAAAGCTGAAATAATTCTGATGACTAGGTTGAAGTACTTTTTGTTGGATCTGTAGGCGTCCTTAGAGGGGGGGGGGTGAATAAGGGTTTTAAACTTTTTCAAGAATATAGATAAATTTATTCTCTGCTGCTACCGCCAACGGTAAAGTTACCGCTCGGCGTTAGCTGTAGAGAAAGACCTTTTACGTTTGAGCAGTGAAAATCACAGAGTACGACTTAGAGATGAAACAATAAACATATTTTCATTAATCATTAACTGGAAGTAAATACGATTACAAAACTTTTCCCAATAACGCTTGGAAAGAGGCGACCAATGAAAACTCTTTTGGTTTTCTATACTGACCCTTCTTCCAAGGACCGGTTGGATTTAGCCTATCTCTCCCTAGACAAGGCCTCAAGCCGCTCAAGCCCTTCCCTCACTGGAAAGGCCTCAAGCACTCCCTAGATATACAACCTAGACCTAGTCGCCAACACGAGGCAAATTTACCCTAGTCCCCGCAAGGCCCTAGTCACCGTGTGGCGAGTTTCTCCACCGAACAAAACTTATAAGGATTACAATTTGAAAGTAAAAACAAAAACTCAAATTAAAAACTCCCTCAAAAATAGAACTTGGTGTCGATGTAGATGTGATCGGATCGGTCTCCAAGTTCTTTGCTTTCTCGAACGTTGATGGAGTTCTTTTTGGCTGCTTCTGAAGATTCACACGAGTGCTCTGAAAGTAAGGCTCCAATAACTTCTGTAACAACAAGCCACAACAGAGGAGGCACCGCTCTTTAAATAGATTCGACAACTACCGCCTGCACTAGTACTACCGCCCCGCGATAGTGACACGATGCGTACATGGATCATGGCAGTTAAGGCAACTTCTGAGCGCAAACGGTTATGACAGCCTAGCGCCCCGCGGAAACACTAACGCCCCGCGTTAGCAAAATTTCCTTCCTTCAGCAAATAATCTTCTTCCTGATCTGCTCCTCAATCAACTGCTGACGGGATGTTTCCGAAAATTACCACCAGGCATTAGACCTAACGCGCCGCGATAGTACTTGCCAAACAGAATGACCCGTCGACATTCCTTTTTCTCCACTTTCCTTTCTGTCAATAATTTCCATATATACTAACGCTAGCATTAGTGCTAACGCTCCGCGGTAGATCATTTTGTCTAGCCAGCTTGCATATCAGCGGGTTCCCTTGACAGCGGTTTCTTCTCAGCGTCTCAGCGGTTTCGTCTCAGCGGTTTCGTCTCAGCAGTTTTGTCTCAGCGTTTTGGTTTCGTCTCAGCGGTTTGGCTTCATCTTAGCGGTTCCATCTCAGCTGTTTGGTTTCATCTCAGCGGTTTGGTTTCGTCTCAGCGGTTTCATAGAGCTAGCGCCCGGGTTAAAGTTAACGCGACGCAGTAGCAACAATGCTCAGCACCATTTGAAAGCATAGAATCATGCATACTATAAACACAAAACAAGTATGATCAAATACAATAGGATTTGTTATTGTCAAACCAAGAGATGCGGAAAGCATGTTCCAACAAACTCCCCCTTTTGATAATAACAAATCCCCTTAGAAAGAAATAATTCAATTTATAGGAATTTGTGTTTATAATAGAAATAAGCATGAAATTTAAGACATGTGCATATGCTCCCCCTAAATGAATGCCCCCCTACAACCAAACTTCCTATGAACTTAACTCCCCAAACATGTTAATTGTTTTCAAATTTATTCTCCCCCTTTTGGTATTATCAAAAGAGGGTGGAGAGGTAGGCTAACAAAAAAGTGTGCAATAACTGTGTAGAGAGGGAATGAGCAAGATGAACATGTAAACACTAAGGAAAAATACAATGGATAGGAGTGAGAAGAGAATGTGAAGAGATTGTCATAAAAGACCACTTGTTGAAAAAAAAAACGTATTTATGATCGAGCGAACAAGTAGAAAAGAGGTGGAAAGCATGACAAGATATGTTTTGAGTGAACATCTTTATAGGAATTGAGAAGCATAGTAGATGATTAAGAATTTTAAATATATCAAAATAGATGTTGTAGCATAGTAAGTACAAAAAATAATTTCAAATTTAATCATAGCCATACACTAGTTTTGAAAGGAATGCAATACAGAGTTCTCATGGCGTAGCGGAAAAAAATATGTCAGCATGACATAAGTTATCAAGACAAGATATAAGAATACAATGTTCAAAATTTAGAAATCAAGTACACTTATACATTTTAATGATCATGCAAAGCTATCTAGTGCACTTACTGAAGAGTTTAGAGAATACATGTAGATATGCAATAGACACCAATTCTCATGAGTAGAAGGCTTGCAAGTGATAATGATGTGTACAAAATAGTGTTTTTGAAACAAAAGTATACATATGAGTTAATCAACACACATGACATGTATAATGGAATAAACACAACATTATTGAACAAGCGTTTTTAGAGTTACCTCTACCCACAAGGTTATATAAATATTTCAATGCACATAGAAAAATAGTACAACTACCAAGGTGTTCTGCACACACAATGCTTATTAAGACTTATCAAGGTGAAAAGTAGTGCTTGGGGAATCACAATTATTATTTTGAATTTTATTGATTTGTGATTCAGTGTACAAGAAGAAGTATGTAAGAAAAAAGTTTGCGACAAGGCACTTTACAATTCTCTCCAAGGTGTTCAACCTCACAATGCTCATTAAGACTTATCAGGAGGGTGAGTAGTGCTTGGTGGAGTTATCTTTATCACTTATTCATTTGAATTTTTTGCTGAACGGCAAAGGTCTCCGAATTCACTTGTATGTGCAAACAAAAGTATTTTTGAAAAGACACACTTCTTCAAAGATAGGTGCATGAAACAAAGATTTTAACATGTGGTGAAGGTAAAACTAAGCATGCCAAAACAATAATATGACGTTGTTACACTATACAATCATGTAAAAGAAGATTAAATTCATATGTAGTTTGTCAAAAAAGTGTGAGTAAAAAAAATCATTAGCAAATATAAGCCATTTACTCATACATAGAGGTACGCTATGCAAACCTACACATGATTTCTATAATCAATTTCAAAGCACACAAAAGATAATGATCAAGGCATGATACAAAAACAATGTTATTAAAATACTGGAACGAGTGAATGAAACATTGTATACTAAGCTTGGCAAGATAAACTATATCATCCTTGAACCATTGAGAAATTACATCAGTTTTTTTATAAATTTTAAGTTTAAAACAAAAAATAAAACAAATGAAAAGCATGTTTTTGATGTTTTAGTTGGTTTTTCAATTTTGTAGTTTGTTTTGATATAAAAAGCATGCTTTTGGTTGAATTTTGATTTGTTTTACTGTTTTTTGTGTTTTTGGAATTTTAAAAGAAAATAGCAGAAGTTGAAAAAATAAAAAATGGAAAAGAGACTGGAAATACAGAAGTATCCACTACCGCCAGCGGTACCCTGCTATCGCCAGGCGGCAGTGACAGAACTCAAATTTCGTGGAAAATGTGAATTTTTTCAAAAAATTTCTTTTGATTATATTTGTGCAGATTTGTGACAATGTAGTTTAGCAAAGAAATCAGACATATGTATACATAAAAATACGGATTTTGCAAGTTCAAGCTAGAATGTCCAAAACCCCTAGTTCTAGTCTAAGTAGATGAAATCGTGAATCAGGTAGGGGCTTGGTAAAGATGTCCGCAAGTTATGATTCAGTTCCTATGAAGTTTACATGAATGTGTTCCTTTTTGATGTGATCCCGAATGAGGTGGTGTCTTACGTCAATGTGTTTAGATCGGGAGTGATGAACGTGGTTGTTTGTTAAGTCAATAACACTTATGTTGTCACACTTAATTTCAATATTAGATAAATGAACGCCAAAGTCTTCTAAAGTTTGTGTCATCCATATTGCTTGGGCGCAACAACTTCCTAGTGCAATATATTCTGCCTCGGTGGTGGAGAGGGCAACAGAATTTTGTTTTCTACTTGACCATGCAACTAGAGAAGGACCTAAGTAGTGACATGTACCACTAGTGCTTTTCCTATCTAGGGAACAACCCACGTAATCAGAATCAGAATACCCATGCAAGAGAAAAGAATCATTATTTGGATACCAAAGTCCTAATTTTAATGTGCCTATTAGATATCGAAAAATTCGTTTCACCGCTTTCAAATGAGATTCTTTTGGCTTTGCTTGAAATCTAGCGCATAAGCATACGGTAAACATGATATCAGGTCTAGATGCACTAAGGTATAATAGGGATCCAATCATTCCTCTATATAAAGTTTGATCAATTGAAATTCCGGCTTCATCTTTTTCCTAATTTAGTGATGCGCTCATTGGAGTACTAGCTTGTTTTAAATTTTCAAAGCCAAAACATTGTAGCATATCATGGACATATTTGGATTGACATATAAAAATTTCATCATTTCTTTGGGTTATTTGAAATCCTAAAAAGTATGTTAGTTCACCCACTAGACTCATTTCAAATTCATTTTGCATCACTTGAATAACTTCTTTACACAACTCTTCATTGGTGGCTCCAAAAATAATATCGTCAACGTATATTTGTAAAATAATCAAATCATTATCATAGTGCTTAATTAAGAGCGTGTTATCGGCACTACCCATTTTATAACTGTGCTTTAATAAAAGAGATGTTAAGTGTTCAAACCAGGCACGGGGCGCTTGTTTTAGACCATAAAGCGCTTTTTCTAATCGATATACATGATTTGGAAAATTTTCATCAATAAATCCGGGGGGTTCGACATAGACTTCCTCTTTAATTATCCCATTTAAGAAGGCACTTTTAACATCCATTTGAAATAATTTAAACTTCTTATAACTCGCAAAAGATAAAAAAATTCTAATTGATTCAAGGCGACCAACGGGTGCAAATGTTTCATCAAAATCTACCCCCTCGATTTGAGAATATCCTTGTGCCACTAATCGAGCTTTGTTCCTAGTTATGCTAGATTCTCCATCTAATTTATTTTTAAATATCCATTTGACACTTATAACCAGATGATTTGATGGTCTTTCAACTAGTTTCCAAACCCTATTGCGTTCAAATTGATTCAATTCGTCATTCATAGTAATAAACCAAAATTCATCATTCAAAGCGGTGGAAACATTTTTTGTTTCAATTTCGGAAACAAAACATAAGTATGAAAAATATTCATTAAAAGAAGAACGTGTAGTTACCCCTCTTGATGGTTATCCAATAATAAGCTCCCTTGGATGATCTCTTGTAAATCGAAGCACACTTGGAGGCACGTGCTCCTTTTGCACCGTCTCCACTTCTTTTTCTTCTCCAAGTGGCTCATTGTCATCATGCTCCAAAGGTGAGAGAGGTACATTGTAAGACCCCATGTTCTAAGTGCAAAGAAATTAGAGGTGTACTGAAGCTAAGGAGCTAGCGCCAGGCGCTAGTGCTAGCGCCGGCGGTAGCGCACTTTCTGAGAAAAATGTTATTCTCGAGAAATGTTGGTAGCACTCCAGATTTTTCCCAACGGATAGATAACGCTGAGAGCTAGCGCCAGGCGTTAACGCTAATGCCAGGCATTAGACTAAGTCTTAGTGTCGACGACCGTCGAGACGTCGAGACGCAATCGGATCCCTTAAGCGGCTGTGGATAAGCTTATCCACCGCCTTAGGGGCTAACACACGGCGTTAGGTGCTAACGCCGACGTTAGCTAAGAAAGTATTTATATACAGCAAATCCGACTTTTCTTCTCATTTTCTCTAAAACCCTCTACTTTTCTGAGAGCTGTGGGCTGAGAGCTGGGAAGGAGATCCGTTGGAGGTGAGCCTTCGTTGTGTTGAGGGAAAATTCGTGAAGTAGATTGCTTGTGTGTTTGTGCCATCGTCGATTCCAGTCGAATATCTTGCTGATCATGGTGCAGAAACGAACGACAAGTGTAATGATTCTCCTCCTTTCATCTTTGGACACGTTCGTCCTTCTATTTGCATAGTAGTAGGATGATTTCCACTAGCGAGTGGATTGATTTCTGCCAACGGGTCGATGTTATCCCCGTAGAAAATTGCATATTGAGTCCGGAATCAAAGTACGGGCATAGGCATGCTGTGTGAAGCCCATCTGGACAGGTTGGTCTGGATTGGTGATGTTGAAATGCTATTGCACTCCGGAGAAGACTCCGTGATCTATGCTGTGTTTTCGGGTGTTGTGTATTGTTTCGTACTACAAAAGAGATCTGGAGGTGTTTCCCAGAAAATACCCAGAAAAGAGTAGCAGAACTGAGTTCTGTCACCAACGCCGGACGTTAGTGCAAACGCCGGTGGTAGCTCCCAGTGAGCTGTATGAAGCCTGTGAAGCCTATGTGCATGAACTAGGTGGAGCAACAGAAGCTGAAGGACCGCGTACCTTGCTTAGTGACCTTACGGGTTAAGAGCGGGCAAGGGGAAGCCAAACCCGTGTCAGGCATAGTTGGATACTGACATTTATGAGCGCGGGCATCTGGCGGAACCGAAACCCCCCCACCCTAGCTATTGTGAAGAGGATTGCAACCTCGGGTCACGATATGCCATTTGGGACTAGACTCATCAAGGCCGACCATCCTTGATGGGAGTCAGCTCATAGTGAGAATCCGAGTTGAAAAAGGATTTGTTGACTGCGTGTCGTGAGTGCACAATGCGTGTAAGCCTAAATCCGAGTTGAAAAAGTACTTGTCGATTAATGCATCGCTCCCAATGAAAATGAATGCTTCTATGAGGTGCTTAGACGCACCTGTGATATATATACTTCTATTGCTTTCCTGCAGGGAAGGAGCACCGCCGCCCCGAGCATGGGGTGGGGTCGTTATAAATCTGGGTCAGCTAAAGCTGACCGGTTACTTATTTTCCCACCGCTTGGTGGATTTGTTTGTACAGGCCCTGGCAAGACTAGAGGGAAATAGCGGGCTGAAGTCCCTGCTGCTGTGCCGTACTGGCCCTCGAAGGCCAAAGCTTTTGTTTACTGTTGTTCATGTGTGGCCGGCCTGCGTGCCGATGTTTGGAAGCCACCTTTATTGTGTAAACAAACATTGTAAAGAACTTTTTATGTCTTTCATCCCTAGTAGCTAATGTGGACAATGTATACACTGGTTTTAATTGAAATAAAATGCTAAAGTTGTGTGACTCTGTGTGCTGAGATGGTTATGTTATTAACTATTTAACACTAATTAAGTAACACGCTCTTTTGTTCGTTTAATATGGCGTGGGGTCCCGGCCGGACCTACTGCTATATTCTATGTAACAGGGAGGGTGTTACAAATTGGTATCAGCTACGGGTCTTGATCCCTTTTCGTCTGAATTCGTGGTCGAATTCTTTTAAGGGGTGGTGAGCACGTGTGTGCATCGTCGTTAAGACATGTAAATAACCAGTAACTGCCCACTTTAGGAATGAATTACATGTATGTGTGTAGCATTGAGATGGAACTTCTGTGTTCCTTTATTGATCCATGCTATCTCTTAGTCGCTAATTGTGTTTTGCGCACATGTATAGGCGGCTGGGAGTGGAGCGGGGCTGTCTCGACCCCCGCGTTCGACTGCCAGCAGTGCACCAACTGTGGTGCCAACTCCTCCTTCTACTGAGACAGTGAGGTTGATAGCTGAAGCAGTGTTTGCTATGTGTTTACCCAGAAATCGGCGATCACCTTGAGCTAGCTTTTTTGCAGGTGACCGAGGCACTCGACGTACTCTCACAGTCCTCGAGCAACCTCTCCCCGTGACTCAAGGTATCTCGCCAGGATTTCGAGCCCGGGTGGTCTCCCACCTCCCGGGATGTCTCCCCCTCAGGAGGTCGCTCCGCGCGACCTCGCCCTGAGGTCGCCTCCTGGGCGACCTCGCGTCGGTAGGTCGCTCCGCGCGACCTCGCCCTGAGGTCGCCTCCTGGGCGACCTCGCCTCGGGAGGTCGCTCCGCGCGACCTCGCCCTGAGGTCGCCTCTTGGGCGATCTCGCCTCGGGAGGTCGCTCCGCGCGACCTCGCCCTGAGGTCGCCTCCTGGGCGACCTCGCCTCAGGAGGTCGCTCCGCGCGACCTCGCCCTGAGGTCGCCTCTTGGGCGACTTCGCCTCGGGAGATCGCTCCGCGCGACCTCGCTCTGAGGTCTCCTCCTGGGCGACCTCGCCTCGGGAGGTCGCTCCGCGCGACCTCGCCCTGAGGTCGCCTCCTGGGCGACCTCGCCTCGGGAGGTCGCTCCGCGCGACCTCGCCCTAAGGTCGCCTCCTAGGCGACCTCGCCTCGGGAGCTCGCTCCACGCGACCTCGCCCTGAGGTCGTCTCCTGGGCGACCTCGCCTCAGGAGGTCGCTCCGTGCGACCTCGCCTCAGGAGGTCGCTCCGCTCGACCTCGCCCTGAGGTCGCCTCTGGGCGACCTCGCCTCGGGAGGTCGCTCCGCGCGACCTCGGCCTAAGGTCGCCTCCTGGGCGACCTCAGCCTAGTAGATCTCGGCTCCGGGCAGCCCGTTCCTTCCTGACCTGCCCGTTTGGGCAGGCCCTCCCGCCTATAAATAGGGGGGTGGGGGCTTTGGTTTGGGATCTTGGGAGGGTTTTCCAGTCCTTGTCTTGGACATGAGCGGTCTCACTTTTGAGACCATCGAACCTCTTTTCATCAGCTGGAGCGGTCTCATTTCTGAGACCTCATTACCTCATTTTCGATAGCTGGAGCTATCTCATTTCTGAGAACTCGTTACCTCTTTTTCAGCAGATTCTGCTATCTTCTCTCAAGAGACCCTCGACATCTCTTTTTCTCCTCCCTCTTGTCTTCCATCATAGCTCAAAGTAACCAACCATCTAACAGTTTCCTTCCTCCACCTCTTCTCAACTTGAGCGAGTGTGGACCCGGAGCATTTTTGGCTCGAATAACACGTGACCTTCAGATCGGAATGGTTGATGAATAGCAGCTGTGGTGAAGATATGAGATTTTGCTGAGCATAACACCAAATCTTAAAACGGTCATAACTTTTGATCCGGGTGTCGGAATTCAGATATTCAAAGCTTGTCGCGACCAGCTTGACCTGAACTATGCAAAAATTGAACGGGTTTCCCTTTTAGGTATTTTTTAGCCCTCAGATTTCAAAAATTCGGCTCCGTTTGTAAGTTATTTCAGTTTTTCTCTTTTTCTGCAATTTCTATTTTTTGAGTAGCAATGGAGATGGCAAAGGTTCAAGATCATTCAAGTGGTGAACTTACTCTGGAAGGTCTTGAGCTTCGCATAGAGATTCATCTGGAGCAATTTCGCAAAGAACTTGCTCAACAGCAGGAGCAAACTCATCGGCAGTTTGATAGGATTAATCAAGCTATAACAGCTATCATTCAGCAGCTTCCTCCTCAAGTCGAAACTCCTTCAGCCCCTCAAGTTATAGATGAAGTAGAGGAGTCTTCTCCTTTTGCAGATAAAATTCATTGGGAACCTGCTCCTAATGGTTTTAAAGAACCCCGTCTGCCAACCTTCTCAGGGGGAGAAGATCCAATCTCCCACCTTCAAGCCTTTGAATCAGCTGTTGCGTTGAGAACTATATCAGATAGCATCAGGTGCAAGCTTCTCGTCATGACCTTTGGCGGTCAAGCTCTGGAATGGTTCTACAAGTTGCCGCCTCAATCAATCAACAGCTTTATGGATCTCAGAAGAGAACTTCTCTTGAAATTTGCTACCTCAAGGAAGCGAAAGAGACGCCCATCAGCTCTTTTTCAAATCAAGCAAGGAGTTAATGAAACTATCGCTCACTTCATCGATAGATTCCAAAGAGAGCTTCTTGAGGTTGTTAATGTTGATCAAGAGATGTATATATGTGCCTTTATTCATGGACTTCAAGAAGGCCCTCTCAAATATAAAGTCAGCATGAAAGAGCCAAAGTCTTATGAGCATCTCATCGAAATAGCAAATCAGTTTATTGAAGGTGAAGCGATGAATCCTAACTATGTGCGTTCTCAGAACCATAAGATTCAGCAACACCAGAGAAATCTCTATCACAGTCACTCATCTTCGACACAGAGCCCTCCGCAAGTTGAGCAGTTTGAGTCTTACTCTCTTCCTCAGAATATATCATCTCCATACTTGGAAGTCTCTCCCATTCAGTCTTATGATCCTACAACACTTGAATATGAAAATCACCCAGAAGGATCTACTAAGTTGAATCTCTCCTTGGAAGAGGTCCTAACAAATATTCAAGATATGCCAGAGTATAGGAGACCTCGTCCTATAAAGTCTAAGGTTGAAAATCGCAATCAAGAGCTCTTCTGCGCATATCATTCAGATATTGGTCATGATACAGAAGACTGTCGTGCTCTCCGAAAGTTGATAGACCAACTGTTGAAAGCAGGAAAGTTACAAGACTATGTCACTTGGTAATATGAAGATTGTCTTTCTTCTAGCAGAGACAACTTTACAAAGTAAAGAGTTCTTCCCTTAATAAAAGAAGTGCCTAGAATAGAAAGAGATAAGATATCACTTTATTCCCAATTTTGTATGACTCCCATTTGTTTGGAGCTTTTTTCATATCTTTTCTTTTTTAGTTTTAGTTGTAATAAGTATGACAATGACTGGGATTCTATCGGCAGCTATCATCACGAAGATCTTCTCAGCAGTCAGATACATCAAACATCATATTCATATTTACTCACGTATCCTTCATTGCAAGCATTTATCCTTTGTATGTCTTAAGCTTTTTTCATTACTCTACTTCCTGCTATTTACATCAATACCTATAAACATTGCGTGGTTGCAAATGGTATAAATACTACCTCTGATTTGGGTAAGGGTCGTAAAACCCACTGCGACCACATCTCGCTTGAAGCATTCACAGATGTGTAGTGGTAGCCCAGCCTCTTTTCCTCTCTATCTCTTTCTTTATAATGATTGTCATTGATTACCATGACATCTCGTCGAGTTAATCAACTTGCTTTGCTTGAAAACAGATGGTTACATCTGATAACAAACTGGTTATGATAAAATGCTAACAACTAATGTTAGGATTGACATGCGTTGGCAAGAAAAACATACTGACTTTAGTATGTACTACAACGACTACCAAATAATTATGCAATTATTTGTTAGCTACTAATTTTTCAGGTACCATGGACTTCACATATATATCATGTCAGGATTTCTAGATTTCTGGACTTTTGGATTTCATGATTAATCTATTTATCATTTCTGGATTTCTCAAAATCATACGCTGATTTGGGCATCAGCTAACATAACCTCAATAAATATATTACATCAGCATGTCAGAATCAGCTAGCTATATCGACTTCACGCTCATTGTTCTGGAGTATGTAAATGTGATGATATCAGAATGTTAGTTTTATCTATCCGCAGGAATGAGTACTATCTCTTCTTTTCATGCAGATGTTATTTCATCAACATCAAAGCAAAGTGATTGTGAATAAACACTCATATACTCTATATAAATGGGATAATGTTTTTCCTACACTTCAAGTATGAATAAAAAGAAATGGTGCGGTGATATACTTTAGATCTTCATTACCTACTTCTCATATCTTTTGCAGAGATATACAGGTGCTTGCGAGTTCTCTTCAGGTGCTCGCAAACTATATTTTCATATACCTGTTCTTATATCTTTTTTCAGATAAAAACAGGTGCTTGCGAGTTCTCTTCAGATACTCGCAAACTATGTTTTCATATACCTGTTCTTATATCTTTTTTCAGATAAAAACAGGTGCTTGCGAGTTCTCTTCAGATACTCGCAAACTATATTTTCATATACCTGTTCTTATATCTTTTTGAAGATAGAAGCAGGTGTTCGAGAATTCTTATTCAGAGATATGTACGTGCTCGCAAGCGAGTTCTCTTCAGGCATTGACAAGTCCTCACAGGTATTTACAGTTTTATATACGCATATTCTGTCTTCACAAGAGAGGTGGATCTTGATTTGCATGGGTAAGTTCTATTTTTTCAAGCTTCTCAATACTTGAAAAAATGCGGGGATTATGTTTACCCAGAAATCGGCGATCACCTTGAGCTAGCTTTTTTGCAGGTGACCGAGGCAATCGACATACTCTCGCAGTCCTCGAGCAACCTCTCCCCGCGACTCAAGGTATCTCGCCAGGATTTTAAGCCCGGGTGGTCTCCCACCTCCCGGGCAGTCTCCCCCTCGGGAGGTCGCTCCGCGCGACCTCGCCCTGAGGTCGCCTCCTGGGCGACCTCGCGTCGGGAGGTCGCTCCGCTCCGCGCGACCTCGCCCTGAGGTCGCCTCCTGGGCGACATCGCCTCGGGATGTCGCTCCGTGCGACCTCGCCCTGAGGCCGCCTCCTGGGCGATCTCGCCTCGGGAGGTCGCTCCGCGCGACCTCGCCAAGAGGACGCCTCCTGGGTGACCTCGCCTCGGGACGTCGCCTCCTGGGCGACCTCGCCTTGGGAGGTCGCTCCGCGCGACCTCGCCTTGAGGTCGCCTCCTGGGCGACCTCGCCTCGGGAGGTCGCTCCGCGCGACCTCGCCCTGAGGTCGTCTCCTGGGCGACCTCGCCTCGGGAGGTCGCTCCGCGCGACCTCGCCCTGAGGTCGCCTCCTGGGCGACCTCGCCTCGGGAGGTCGCTCCGCGCGACCTCGCTCTGAGGTCGCCTCCTGGGCGACCTCAGCCTGGGAGATCTCGGCTCCGGGCAGCCCGTTCCTTCCTGACCTGCCCGTTTGGGCAGGTCCTCCCGCCTATAAATAGGGGGTGGGGGCTTTGGTTTGGGATCTTTGGAGGGTTTTCCAGTCCGTGTCTTGGACATGAGCGGCCTCACTTTTGAGACCATCGAACCTCTTTTCATCAGCTGGAGCGGTCTCATTTCTGAGACCTCGTTACCTCATTTTCGACAGCTGGAGCTATCTCATTTCTGAGACCTAGTTACCTCTTTTTCAGCAGATTCTGCTATCTTCTCTCAAGAGACCCTCGACATCTCTTTTTCTCCTCCCTCTTGTCTTCCATCATAGCTCAAAGTAACCAACCATCTAACAGTTTCCTTCCTCCACCTCTTCTCAGCGGCGTGACTACCCGTACGTTAGCATCTAATTGATAATCATTGCGTTGCGTGTACGTTGCGAGTAATTTTTGTGCGAGCGTAAAATTTGGGAGCGTTGAGAGGGAACGTGTGCGTATTCGTAGCGATCGTGTCAGAGAGCGTAGCCTGCATCACGCTTTTTTCGCCCGGGCTCGATTTTTTAGCCCGGGCTCGATTTTTCGCCCGGGCGTGATTTTTTCGCCCAGGCGCAATTTTTTCGCCCGGGATCAATTTTTTTGCCCGGGCGCGATTTTTTCGCCCGGGCGCATATTATCACCCGGGCACATATTTTCACCCGGGGGCGATTTTTTTCGCCCGAGATCAATTTTTTCGCAAGGGCGGGTTTATTTCTCCCGGGCGCGTTTTATTTCTCCCGGGCGCGTTTATTTCGGTCGGGCGCGAATTTTTCGCCCGGCTAGATTTTTTTTGCCCGTGCGGGATTTTTTCTCCCGGAGCGCGATTTTTTCGCCCGGGCGTGACTTTTTCATCCGGGCACGTTTATTTCACTCGGGAGCGATTTTTTCGCCCGGGCGCGTTTATTCGCCCGGGCGCATTTTATTTCTCCCGCGCACGTTTATTTTGGCCGGGCGCGATTTTTTTTTGCCCGGGCGCGATTTTTTCGCCCGGGCGCAATTTTTTAGCCCGGGGCGCGATTTTTTCACCCGGGCGCGATTTTTTCGCCCGGGCGTGGTTTTTTCGCCCGAGCGCAATTTTTCGTCCGGGGGGGATTTTTTTCGCCCGGGCGCGATTTTTTCGTCCAGGCGCGTTTATTTCACCTAGGCGCATATTTTTCATTTGATGATTTGATAAACTAGAAATAAAAGTTTTTTTTATTACATGGAAACTTTTGAATAAACATTTTAAAAGATTATAGTTTATTCTTTAAATCATCATTTTCTTTTATCAATTTTTCATTATGCTCTTTTGAAATTAAAAGACATTTTTCCAAAACCTTGAGTTCTTTACAAGTATTATAATCAAAATAAGGTTTAATATTTTCAACTAAAGAGCATGAAAGAGAATTTAACACAGCAATACTTGATTCTACTTTAGCATTTGCGTTTAAAGCTTTATTTTCTAAACGTAGTTTGAAATTAGCATTTTTTAAAATTTTAATTCTACATTTAGCAATTTCAAGCATATGTTGTGTAAAAATATAATTTGTTATAAAAAGAGAAGATTTTGATTTTCTTACATTGTTATGGGAGGAGGCAAGATTTGAACCTAAGGTTCCTTTGACATCTTCTTAGTATTCCTCTTCCATAGTTGAGTTTCCATCTTCTCTTTTGCTTGATGTGTTGTCATTATTTGAGTCCAATATTGTGACATTGCATTCTTCTCTCTTAGATATATCTTTCTTCAAGCATGAGTCCTCATCGCTTTCTTCTCTTGGATCCATAAGGAATTGTTCTTGTTCATCATCTGTGGTAGGAAGACTATAAGAAATCTTAAGAAATTTCCAAACTTCATAAGTAGTAGGAAGTGTATAAATAAGTTTGAAAATATTTTGATCTAGTGCACAATATAGACTATTCATATATTTGGCTTTATAAATATTTCATTTTTACTTAGAATAATTGGGGCATTTTAATTGTAATATTCCAAACTTCAATATCGAAAGATTTAAGAATTTTTTACATAAGGTTCCGTTCGTTTGGACGGAATTGGAATTTGATATTGGATTTCGATATTGAGATTTGATATTCAGAATTGGAATTGATCTAATTCCAATTCCATCGTTCGCCTAATAAACAATATTGTCGAATATTGTGGAATTGATCAATTTTTTATTCGTTTATTAAATAAAATTCAATCTAAGAATAAAAAAATATTATAAAGAAATTAATATTTTTTACATATATGATAAAAAATGTGCGTCATGGCAAAAAATGCGCGTCAGACGAAAATTGGGCGCCCGGGCGACAAAACACGCGCCAAGGCGAAAAACGCTCTCCCGAGCGAGAAACGCGTGCCCGGGCGAAAAACGTGCACCTGGGCGAAAAATGCGCGCCCGAGCGAAAAACTTGCACCCAGGCGAAAAACACGCGCCCTGATTGAAAACTCGCGCCCTAGCGAAAATTGTGCGCACGGGAGAAAAATGTGTGCCCGGACAAAAAACACGTGCTCGTCCGAAAAACTCGCGCCCGGGCGAAAAATGCGCGCCCAGGCGAAAAATGTGCGTCAGGGCAAAAAATGCGCGCCGGGCGAAAAATGCGCGCACAGGCGAAAAATGCGCGCACGGGCGAAAATTGCGCGTCCGGGCGAAATACTCGCGCCTAGGAGAAACATTGCACGCCCGGGCGACAAAACGTGCGCTCGGGTGAAAAATGCGCCCCGGACGAAAAATAAGTGCCCGGGCGAAAAACGCGTGCCCGGGCAAAAAACTCGCGCCCGGGCGACAGAATATGCGCCCAGGCGAAAAATGCGCCCTCGGGAGAAAAACGCGCGCCCGGGCGAAAAAAAAACGCGACAGGGCGAAAAACGCGCGCTAGGGTGGAAAACTTTCGCCTGGGCGAAATTTGCGCGTCTGGGCGAAAAACACATGTATGGGTGAAAAACTCGCGTTCGTGCGAAAAACTCGCGTCGGGGCAAAAAATTGCGCTCTCGGGCGCATAAACTCGCGCCCGGGCGAAAAACACATTAAATCGAGCATGCCAGACTCGCCCAATTTCGATATGTCCAGCTAGATTTTGTGTCTAGCTAAAATCAATTCCTTGATATTCAACTCAAATTCCAATTATTAAAGTTATCTAACAAGCGAACGACGTAATTGGAATTCGACGTCGAATTTTAATTCCAAGTCTTCAATTCTGTCCAAACAAACAGGCCCTAAGAGTTTTCCACCCATTATAATTTTCACCCATAAATAAAGGTGGTGATAATGATTTTTCATTTTCATAAAAAAATTCCCTTATAGTAGATGCAAGATCATGAAGCGCCATTATTCTCGGTTGTTAAGCCGTATTGGAATAACCTACGCTCTGATACCATATGTTGGATCTTTAGGCGCCCTTAGAGGGAGGGGGGGGGGGGGGGGGGTTGAATAAGGATTTTATGGAATTTAAATCTTATTTATAATTATCAGAGTTTGCGACCGAAGTTTCAGAATATTTTATAAGAAAATATGTTTTAATATCCCAGATAAAATTATATTGTCGATTCCTTTTTAAAGAAGACAGAATTCAATTTTTCTCCACTACCGCCAGCGCTAGTGCTAACGCCCTGCGCTAGTGACAGAAGTTGAATTTTCACAAGTTAATGACCAAAAATGAATCTTACAATATATTTTACTTTAGTGCTTTGATGCATATATAATATAAAACATTTTTGAAGAGGAAATGAAATCAATTGAATGAAACATTAAAAGATATGATTTTATTTCATAGGAAATTGATTACACAAATGTTTGCTTTAAAATATAAATTAAAACATTTTTAAAGAGGAAATAAAATCAATGGAATAAAAACATTAAAGAACAAGATTATAGTTTATAAGAAATTGATTATTCAAATGTTTGATTTCTATAAAGCTAGAAATCAAAGCGAGAATATAAAAAAAAAATTTGCGATTCATCGGTCCTTCTCCCAAGAACCGGTTGGCTATTGCCTATCTAACCCCAGATAAGGCCTCTAGCCACCCCTAGATCTAACCTTGACCTAGTCGTCACGCACAAGGCGGCAAATTTCCCCCAAACCTCGCAAGGCCAAGTCGCCAACAATTGCGACGAATTTCCCACGAAATCCTTTTCGGAATCTGACGTTCTCCCCAAACGATTTCTTCACACCCGTTACAAAAGGAATTCAATAAAGATTAAAAGATAAAAATAAAGTAAGAGAAACTCCCCAAGAAATTTTGAAGGTGAAGACAAAGGCGATGTAGACGTTGGCGTTCTTGAAGCGTTTGTCTTTCATATTATATATGCATTGTAGATCTTCTCCTTCAAAATCTTCTTTAGATCTTCATGTTAGCCCAAGGGAGATCTCTCAATTGTTGTAGACGAGCCTCTCTCAAAAGATTCAGAATTCTGGCTTTAGAGGCAATGAAATATCTTTTAGTAGAATGAGAGGGGCTGCTCTTTAAATAGGCACGGGAGCTAATGCTTGGCGTTAGGATGAATGCCAGCGTTAGTGATCGTGTACAGTCCTGGCTGAGATCGTGCAACCGCCGAGATCATAGAAGATCGTGGACTCAAGGCGAGCATTAGCTCCAACGCTGGCGTTGTCATTTGGTACTCGACGATACTTCTTTTTGACATCATTCCCTTCTCGACGACATCCCTAATCGACGTTAAGTTAACACAGGTGTTAACTCTAACGCTGGGCATTAGCTTTCTTTCCAGAGAATTGTCTCCATTCAGTATACAACTCATAGGGATGTGTAGCTATAGTTCCTGTACAACCTGCATACTATAAACACACAAAATACAAGATCAAATACAACATGGTATTTTTTAGTCTCAAACCAAGAGATGCGGAACATAGAATCCAATAAAAAAAGCATTAAATTGATGATGGCGCCCAAGTCCGCTAGAGCATACTTTATTAACATATTTCTGAAGAGGCACGGGATGGAGAACCGTCCCGGTTCGTTCAGTTTTGACAACAATTTGTTAAGGAGGACCGCCGAGCATTATGCATTATGGGAAACGCACGAAACATCCTCGAGTTTCTTTTTATTAGAAAGCAACTACAATAAAATTAGTGACCAAACTATGTTGAGCAGTGACTTTTTTCGTGTCTCCTGACTTTAGCATAACTGTGTGGCGCAAAATATCCAGAATGATATAAGCCTCCTCTTTAAGTGTTGAAACATCAGTAATCAAATCTTTGATATGCCTCACGTGTAAGTTCATATTAAGATGTGTCCAGTCTTGCTCTGCTCTTGGTATTTCTCCATAATATCCAACTTGTTCTCACTCTCCACTAAGCCAAACTTAGTCCGTAAATCCTCATGAGTAATCTGAACTAGCTCTGACTGAACAATCGACTTCACCACTCTGTTGAGATCTGTCTCCGAGGGATCAAATAGATGATTATAAACTCCTGAACAAAGTCTAATGAAAAGTCATCATCCGAAATCACTGACATTATATCTGATGTTGCTAGCAAATTTTGGACTTGGGCATGTTATGGCAGGGAAATATTCAACACCATTCCAACTCCAATCGTTGTTCTCTCTATTCTAGGAAATGTTTGGTATAACTCTTGTGGGGTGCTGGAACTTGAGCGTCGAGCACGAGTATGAGGTCCAGAGGAAGCCATTTCCTACAAAATGCGCATAAACATGAACATAAATATCAATACCGAATGTCGGGCGTTATCAATAATGCTAGGAGTTAGCTGATCGGAACTACTGTCCATCGTCTTTCTAAATGCTGCTCGAAAAAATCCTTTAAAACCTAAAAATTCTAGAAAATGGGAGAAAGGAACTCAAAATCTCCTTTTGAAACTCAAATCTCACTCAAAATCAAAAGAAAACCCCCTTCTTAAAACACATTATCGCGAAATCCAAAAAATATTCTTTTCAAAACCTAGATCTATCATGAATAAAAAAAGACTTGAACTCAAAAGGATCTCTCATATATCATGGAAATAGCCTTCAATCTAAGAAAAAACAAAAAATTGGAGTTTTTACCTAATTTCAAAGAAGGCGGCACGGTGAAACGTCGAGGTTCGGCGGCTTACAGTTTAGGGGAGTGAGTTCTGATTTCAAGTTTTGGGTTCTTATAAAAAATAGGGGTACCGCTCGGCGTTATTGATAACGCTCGCGATAGCCTTTCTGTCTTATTTTTTCTGAGCTATGAGCCTCCTATTGTTATCTCTAAGAAACTCAATTATGTTCAGAAATCTATCATTTTCTCATCAAAAATTCAGTGTGCATCTCGGTATCCAAATGAATAATTTGTTTAGGGTTTAGGTTCCCTTTCTCATTTCCAATAAAATTTTGAATTTTCTGCTCCAAGTTGGCTTTATTATAAGAATCATAATCAAGAGAAACCAAACCAAAAAATGCAAGGAATCAAGTACTGTTTGGGCATCAGAAGCTAACTTTAGCGTATCCCTCTGCCTCAAAATCTGATTTGTTTTCTTTTATGAAAAATCTATAGTCCCAAAATATTCATTTTTTTCTATTTATTTCTCTGTTTTTGACATTTCATGATTTTCTTATTTTCTATATTCAAAACTCCCGTGCAAAATTTCAAAATAATTAAAAAAAATACACTTTGATTAAGTCTCTTTATTTTCGTCTCAAAGAATTTCAAATCGGCAATATTCTTTTTCTTTTCTCTACATATGGCCAAGGATGACAAAGTATATGTTTTAAAGATTATTTACAATGTGCGATTTTATTTTCAAATTTGTAAAAACATTGTTTTGATTTGGCATGCCTTGAACTCTATCTTGTTTATGTGCACTAAAATTGCTATAGAAAATGCGTGTAGGATTGCTTAGCATCTCTCTAAGTATGAGTAATATTTTATATTTGATAATGGTTTATTGACTTACTATCTTGGTAACCTACATGTGTTTTTAATCGTAGTCTTGCATTATATTGTAGTGTAATAACTTAGCATATTTTAAGATGTATGACTTGATTACTTACACCACATTCAAAATTGCTTTCATGCACATATAGAAGTGTGTTATTGATTTTTTTTATGTTTGCAAAAACAAGTGAATTCGGAGACCTTTGGCCTTAATCAAATATATATATCAATAAATGACAAATATAACTCCACATAACACTACTCACCTTCCTGATAAGTCTTAATGAGCATTATGAGGTGGAGCACCTTGGAAATAATTGTAAATTGCCGTGTGCAAACACATTTTCACCCCTTCTTTTTGTACAACGGATCACCTAAGTAAGCAAAAAAATATTGAAAAATTATTATGTGAATCCTCAAGCACTACTTCGCTCCCTGATAAGTCTTAATAAGCATTGTGTGGGCGGAGCACCTTAGTCGTTGTACTCTCTTTATGTTCTTTGAAAATAAATTAACATGTGTGTGTAGAGGTAACTCTACAAATGCGCTATTGATAATGTGATGCCAATTTCATTACATATCTCATGTGTTTTGATTAACTCACGTGTATACTCTTATCAAAACACTATTTGTACACATCGGTATCTTCTATAAAACTTCTACTCATGAGAATTGGATTCTAACGCATATCTACCCAATTCTCTATAAACTTAACTAAAAGCACTGGATTGCAAAGCATGTCCTCTACAATGTTTTTATTTAATTGAAATGCAAATCAATTATATTGTGCATGTTATCTTTTCTTGATATATGAAATCATGTTTGTCCTTAGTCTTTACAAGGTCAAAATTTCTCATGTGTGATTTTCATTACAAAATCGTAAAACTCTTTCTCCAATCTCTTTTGAAAGCAAAATTGTTTGTCACAAAATGCTTTTCCACCATGAAAGTGAGGTTTAGATCTTAGATTTACTCTAGAGGGGGGGGGGTGAATAGAATATTAAAAGTTTTTAACTTATTTTATAGTGGAATTAAATACTGATATATATATATATATGTATAACAGAGTGAGTGTAAAAGTAAAATAGAAATCACAGCACAATACAGAAAGAAAAACGCAATCACAGCAGACACAAGGATCTATAGTAGTTCCCCAATCAACCTGGGTACATCTACTCTTCTACCACCCTTGGTAGGAATCCACTAGGTTTTTGATCAGGTGCCCTATCACCAATGTGATTTTTGATCAGGTGCTCAAACACCACTGAACTTTTGATCAGGTGCTCAAACCAAAACACAGGTTTTTGATCAGGTGCCCTGCCACCAAAGGTTAACTTTTGAAGGGAGTTATAACCATGTACAAGATGGGGTAAAAAGGATAAACAAAAAGGTGTTTATGAAGTTCTTCTCTGTCAACAAGATCTGAGAGAAGACTAGTGGATTGTTGTGTTGTAAAGCTCCCCCTGTCTGATAGAATTTCTTGACAGATAATGGATGGAGCTTTCTCTTGGATGTAGAAAATCTTTCTTGATATCAGATGAATCTGAGAGACAAAGTTTCTCAGATTATTGTTGCTCTTTGAAGATTAAGAACCAACAACTGAAACTTGAGAGGATTTTAGATGTTCTCAGAGAATGAAAAATGCTGCTGTTAATGAAGAAGATCACTGTAATTCTTCTTGACTTTTTGTATTTCTCTAGTACATTTCTTGTCGACTACTTCATCCTTTTTCTTAGAGATATAAGACTCATTTTAAATTCAAATCTTCTTGTTAAGGAATAGAATAATCTGAATTAAAGCTTTCTTGGGAACTGCAATCTGATTCAGCAGGAATACTTTAATTCCTTTTTCTTTTCCATGAAAGTATCCTTTTCCAATATGTCAAACGGCTACTTTCTCAAAATAAGAGAATAGAAAGGAATATTAAAAGGAAAGAACAAATCTTGACTTATCTGATAATGAATAAGTCCAAATAATAGAATAGATCCGTTGCTGAATAGTCGATCTGAGTTCAGAGAAAAATAGATAACTGATCCATCAGAAATTGTCAAGCTGAAGAGAAAATTCGTCGAGCAGAAAGGCTGAGTTCGTCGAACTGAAAGCTGAGTTCGTTGAACTGAATTCATTCGTCGAACACAAAGCTTGTTGGATCTTACGGCGCCCTTAGAGGGGGGGGGGTGAATAAGGGAATAAAATTCTTTCTATAATTTTCAAGATAATTACTAAATTGTTTTATAATGAAGGAGATTGAAATAAACAATTTAGATTTAGAATTGAAAACTTAGAACACAATATAATAGAGATTACGCCAAATGATACAAATCAAGTAAACACAAAAGAGACATGATTATATATATGAAAAAGTGTTTACATAAATTTGATTTCTATATCGCTAGAAATCGGAGGCGTACAAATGTAAATTTCTTTTTGTTTACCAATCCTTCTCCCAAGGATCGGAAGGCTATCACTTGTCTCTCCCTAGACCAAGCCCAAGCCTATCCTCTAGATCTTCCCAAGATCGGCGTAGCACACAAGGCCACGATTTCCCACCAAGCCACGCAAGGACTTGGACGCTCCGCACAAGGAAGCGATTTTCCCCTAAGCCACGCAAGGACTTAGACGCTCCGCATAAGGAAGCGATTTTCCCTACCAATACAAAGTAAAATATATATAAATGAAAATACAAGATAAAATAAGAACTCCCTAGAAATTCAGGTCTCTGAAAGGAAGGTTGAAGCCTCGAGATGATCCTTGATGTAGAAGCGCGTCCGATCTCGTCTTCAATTTCAAACCTTCTCAGCATAAATGGGAGTTCATGAGGTTCTGGAGCTCTCTGGATGGAATGCACTCAGGAAGGGACTTAGAATCTTTTGTGGTTGAAATGCACGAACACAAGGTGTCAATTTATAGAAAATCGCTGTCGGAATTCCGACAGTGACTGTCGGAATTTTCCGACAGCGCAAAACTGCCGGTCGTGGTGCTGTCGTGGGCAGTTGTTGTAACCTCCGAGCTGTCGACTGGGCAACATCGATGTCGGATTTCCGACATCTCAAAACTGATTTTCGTCGTGCTGCCGTGGGAGAAAGTAGTTGTAACTTCTCTGTTGTCGCCTGGGCGACATTGATTGTCGCCTGGGCGACATTGACTATCGCCTGGGCGGCAGTGACTGTCGCCTGGGCGACATCTCCTCTTCATTTTTTCCATCCGAAACTTCTCCAGACTGTAGATTGAGTCGTTCTCATCTCCGAAATGGGGTGGCACATTCCGTAACTCTTCCTGGATTGAAAGTTATGGCCATTTTAAGATCAGCACACAAAACTCATCCAACCTGAGACTTGTCGTTCTCGGATCATGCCCATGAACGAGAACTTGTCTCCTCATTGAACCTATACAACATGGCCACTATAAACACACAAAAGACTAGATCAAATACAACACGGTATTTGTTATTCTCAAACCAAGAGATGCGGAAAGCAAGCTCCAACAAAGCTGAGTTCGTCGATCTCAATCTGGAGTTCGTCGAACTGAGAGAAATTCTGATAAACTGGCTGGAATATTGAATTCATCGAGCTGAGGAGCAAGTTTGTCGAACTGAAACACGGCGTTCGTCGAACCTAGGAAGGAGTTCGTCGAACGCAGAATGATGTTCGTCGAACACAGAAACTTGGAATTTTCCTAAGTTCTATCTAACTCAGACAACTTTAGACCTTGACCCTTAGACTATACAAAGGGGTCAACTGAGTCCTAATAACAGATAGTGATCCTAACCCAAATCAGTAATAGGGTTGTTCCAACACACCATTTTACTTTGTAATGATTATTCATTTATGAAAGTGTGCCTCTACTATGCTTTATCACTCTAATCTTACTTGAATTTCTTATCACTTGTCTTAAAATCTTTCACTCTTTTATTCCAACAAGTGGTAATCTAGTTTTGTCCATCAAGTAGGTATATTTTAAAATCTTAATCATCACTTTCGCTGACCTTTTTTTGTTCACTCTAGATCGAGCATGATTCCCTTTAGTTATCTCATGATATCCCCGCCTATTGATTGTTTTCCTTGTCTCCACCCTCTTTTGCTAATAACAAAAGGGGGAGAATGAATTGATAAATCTTAAGATTAAGGAGTATGATTCATTAGATTAAGGTGGAGCATAAATCTAAGGGAGATTGTATAAATAGGGGGAGCACGTATATAGTGCAAGTCTCTCTTAAAGAAATCAAAATTGATAAGTGTCACCTCTTCTTCATAAGAACACAAACTTAATCTACATAATTTGATTTATCATCAATGGATTTGTTATTATCAAAATGGGGAGATTGTTGGAACATGGTTTTCCGCATCTCTTTGGTTTGAGAATAACAATTCCTACTTTGTATTTGATCATATTTGCTTTGTGTTTTTAGTATGCAGGAACGACCAAGTATGACACTGGGATGCAATGTGTTGTCTGGAAAAGCTCACATTGTCAAAGGAGAAAATTGGAACAATAACACCAGGCGCTAGCCCTGAAAATTGCATACACGCCAAATGCAAATTCAAGTGCAAATGATGTGGAGGGAATCATGGAGAGCATATTTGAAAGGAACTACCGCCAAGCGGTATCAATAATGTTGGGATCTAGGAGGTGATCCATATGGATGATACGTGATTGTTGGTTCAGATCGAGAATAAAATATAGTCTGTGCCACCGCTATCACTAACGCGGGGAGTTAGGGTTGCCAGAGGATTCCTAATTTGCAGGATCACCTTGCCAGAATGAAGATCCACGCACCACAATTATTACCATAAGCGGTAATGCATGGCGTTCTCACTAATGCCAGCGTTAGCTCAGAGTCCTATAAATAGGAGGCTCTCATTCTCTTCAAGTTACATCTTCTGGAAACACTATTCCACCACTCAGAAACTCTTGTGAGTCCGTGTTTCCAGACGAACAAAGTACTCATGCTCAATTCAAGAGATGCTTTAGAATGAGGTTTGCATCAACGCCATTTCAACGCAAAGAACCACCGCTTCGACTATGACAATCTACAATGGTTCTTCGCCATCTCCTTCATAGTGTTTCATTGGGAGTTTCATTTATATTGCAATTCTTATTTTTTTCTTCTATTTCTTTTTGAGTTCATCTTTGTACATCATTTACTGGAGAATTCATCGTGGGTGTTGATGACTAGGTCTAGGAGATTAGATCTAAGAGGTGCTCGAGGTCTTTCAGAGGATAGAATGGCTAGGCGGCTTGAAGCTATATCTGAGGAAAGATAGGCTAAAGCCAACCGGTTCTTGGGAGAAGAATCGATATAGAAATCAAAAGTATTTTTCTATTCACCGCATGGATTACTAGCATTATAGAAATCAACCTTTTGTAATCAATTTTTATGAAATATGATTATGTATTTCTTTGCTAGTAAAATTGATTTGATTTCATATCTTTCAAATTATTTTTGATCAATTCATTTTCAAAGAAAAATAATTAAGTTTTCATTTAAAAGCACTCAAGATCCAACACTGGCCCCGGGGTACTAGGGGCTTGAAGTTTGGCTACTTTTGGAGGATCTCCACAACCTCATCTATCGGGATGCTAATGTCGGTGTAATCCTCATGTGCACCATCCCACTAACCAGGGGCGTAAGGAGGAGAGGGGGATTGCTACTGTCATTTTTCCAACGAGATTGAGGCTGCGCTGGCTTCATTTGTTGGAAATGCCAGGGGCGATGCTAGGGTTGCGGATGGTAATTCTTCCCATGCTGAGCCGTGGATTGGTAGTTCCGGCGAGGCCTATCAATTTGTTGGGTTGCTATCTGGGGACGGATGGAAGAGTGTTGAGGGTGACGAGATCCCAAGTCAGAGAGATTTTATATGAATTCGTCGTTGTTGCGCTCTCCCTCAATGAAATGGTTGGATCAATCAATAAGCTCATCGTAAATCCTCGGCTTCCTTACACTGATTTCCAACTTGAAGAGTTTGGGTCTCAGGCCATTGGTTATGGTCATCTGGTACACCTAAGGATCCATGTAGGGAACTTCCATCATCAGTCCCTGGAAGCGATCTAGGTATAATCCCTGGCTTTCTTTCAAGCCCTGCCAGATCAGAAACAGGGCAACCAAATCAGCTTTTCTCTGCTTCGAGGTGGTGAAACTCTGTATAAATTCCTTTCAGAGCTTTCTGAAGGAACAAATCAAACAAGGAGAGAGACTATTGAATCATTTTCTCACTTTCCCATCAAATGTGGTAGCTAATAACTTGCATCGAAGTCCCTCAGAGAGTGACTTGAGGGGATACTATGGCGTCAAAAGCTTGCAGATGTAGCTGGGATCCTCTTTTCCTGAGAAGCGGGAAATTTGAGGCTCCATAAACCCATGGGGGCGGTCTCCTCTGCGATGAACATGGTAAATGATGAATAGCTTTCTGTTCCATCGATATGCTCTAGCACATCAAAATATAGAGCCCTTTCGCGGTATGCGTTCGTGGCCTCTCAAAAAAATACTAATGAGTGTGCACTTCCTCATCGCCCGGTTACAGCGGGGGATGATATGTCGGAGGCGGGGGCAACATATCTGGTGTCGCGGTATCTTGCGGGTAATCAGTGGCTTCAACATGCTCACCTTGGTTGACCAATTGGGTCACCAATCCAATCAGGTGATTGAACTCGCCGCGAGTGGCCGATGCATCATTATTGGGGTTGCTCGCCTGCTGAGACGGCTCAGGGTGTCTGCCTGCCATTGGATGCTTTTACCGATTGTTTTATCTGAAGGTTGTGTGCTCAAACTGTTGGTGCAAAATTTGTCACCCAACTTTCCACACTCAGCGAACACTTCAAGGAACTTGGAGATGAGATCGGAAACTGCAACCAACCAATTACTAACCCAGGAGGCTTGCTGAACAGAGCAAAGAGAAGCGGATGTCGGTAGAAGCGGCGGACACTAGACTTACCCTCAGCGACGAATGCCTCTCTTGTTGCGGGCAGTGCTATTTCACAAAGAGCATTACAAGCTATTATAAGAGTATGTGATGGAAATAAAAAGAAACAGAGTGATAGAAACTTATAACCGCACCTACAACAGGGTTGACTCTAGCTCAGGTTCCGTCCCCATCTAAGCACCCATGGCCCCTTATTTATACTTGAGGGGAGGTTGCCTGGCTGGTGCGGCAAATTTAATGTTGCATTAAATGCTCCGCAACCCAAGGGAACCGAAGCGTCGGTTGTAGAAGAGAAAGAAGGGGCATGTGGGTACGATAGGCCATAATCACGCACACTTGCTTTCTGAAAGAGGTCCATGCGGACTCAGGGAAGTGCCCTTTGTGACTCCTCTGGGAGGCTGACGCTGCTGGCTGGAGAGCGCGGGCTCTTTGTTAAGTAACCAAGTGTGCACACCTGCTGAGGAGAAACAACCTTCTTGGAAAGAGCCCGCGGACACTCCTGGGTGTCTGCCCAGGACTTTTGCCGAGGAAAATACGTGCTTGTCTGGGATTTGTCTGTGGGTACTACTAGGTGTCTGCCTGGACTTCTAAACCTGGCAGAGAGGGCGTTGGCTGTGGTCGCAGGATTTGGGTTAACATGATGCATTTGTTCGTGCATAGGCTGTTCACCATCGTTCGTTGTATACTGTGGTCGACCGAAGAAACCCCTTATTTTGGGACTATTCGTGTGTTCTTACGCACGATCGTGTGTTTTCCTTGACGCACGAGTGATGTGCAATTTTAGGGCTCCTAATTTTCGCGCGCAGTTTTCTCTTCCTTCGCACAAGATCAAGTGTACGATCGTGCACATTCAATTTCGTTGACGACTTATAAATACGCATTTCTGCGATTTCTTCCAAATCTGCGCACCTGGAGTGCTGTTTTCACCTTTGTTTTGCCCCAGAACACCAAGGCTTCACCCCCTTCTCTGATGGCGATGACGACCCTCAACATGAAGATGTTGGTATCGGCGCGCTTACGGATGATGACGCCTCTCCAACCAAAGATCTACGTCACGACGAACGCCATCGCCATTACAACCTCCGCCAGCGGTGCAAGATCAATAATTAATAATTATAATTATTTTATTATAATTATTAATTAAATTTAATCATGCATTATCTCTTATTTGGGACTTTGTTTATTTTCAAGTTTTATTTTAATTTGGACTGCGTATAGCCATGTTTGTTGGCAAGCCATGTTTTATTTTAATTTGGACTGCGTATAGCCATATTTGTTGGCAAGCCTATAAAAGGCCTTCATGTAATAGAATTTAGTAGTTATTGAATGAATGAAATTTTAAAACCCTAAATTTTCCCTATTGATTCCTCCCTCCTCCTAGCCCCCCCCCCCCCCCCCCCCCCTCTTCTCCCTCTTGGCAAATTTCAGCCACCACTCTCCCTCTTCATCTTGGCCGCCCCCTCTCCCTCCTCTCCTCCCCTCCTTTCTTCTCTCTATAGGTTCGGCCTTCCCCTTAGCAGTCCACCCCTTTTCCTCCTACTCCTCCTTTGGAATTTCGGCCAAGGAGAAACAAGGTGGCGATCTCGTGGAACCAAGATCCGCCGTGAAGCAACCATGGAGAACGAGTTTCCCTCCATTCGACGCGGTTCCGGTGAATCCGTTGAAGAACGATTCAGGTGAGTGCATGCTTGAGGATAATCCCATCTCAAGCGGGGTAACAAAATTTCAACTCGTGAGATTTCTCTCTTGTTAATTTCTTGTGGTGGTAATTTTGGCGTGATCTTCGAATCACTTGGATAATCATGGTTTTCTTCGATCGATTTATGCGTTCTTCTTATTTCTTTTAATTTTCGAAGAGGATTGACGAACCTAACTTTTTTTGGGAGAGATCTACCCTTTTGGAATCGTAATTTTTGATGGATCTCTTTTAGTACAACTCAAGCTCGTTCGGAACGGGTGAGTCCTTTTAGTCGGGGAGAATTTTGGCCTAATAACCATCTATTCAACCTCTAGCGGCGTGACTACCCGTACGTTAACATCTAATTGATAAATATTGTCTTGCGTGTACGTTGCGAATAATTTTGTGCGAACGTAAAATTTGGGAACATTGAGAGGGAACGCGTGGGTGTTCGTAGCGATCGTGTCGGAGAGCGTAGCCTGCATCAATTTGGTATCAGAGCGAAGTTCATGTCAATTTCTTAATTGACACATTCCTAATTTTCCTTAGAACGTAGGCACACACAATCTTCACACGATTTTGTGTTCAAAATATCAAAAAATTTAATTGGTGGTCTGCGAATAACGGCCTAAAATTTTATTTTTTTGCGAAAAAAAAATTTCTGGAAATTCATCATATTTTTCTCAGTAAGAAAATAAAAAAAAATATTTTAATTATCCTAGTTATTAAGCGGGAATAAAATTATCTTTCATAAAATTTTGGCCTGTTTAAAATTTCTGGTCTGCAAATAGCGGCCTAAAATTCTCATTTTTTTGCGAAAAATCAAAAAATAAAATTCTGGAAATTCTCCATATTTTTCTTAGTAAGAAAAATACTTTTCAGAATCGTTTGTTGTTCTAAAATTGTACTGTTCCTCACCTACACTATGAGTATGGCCTCTGACGTTTATGTTTCCCGATTAGATTACTTGTATGCTAAAGTTATGGCTAATCACACCCCAACTTTGCCTCGTGACGTATGACAGCCAAATCGAAATCACTCACCGGTTGATGATTTTCGACGTGAGATGAATCAACAACTGGGGGAGATTCGGGAAATGGTGGCCCAACTTTCGGCCAACCGAACCCCTCCTCTGTCTACATACCATCAAACGCAAATGTTTGAAGAGTTATCTTCCCTTAGACAAGGGAATCGATCGGTTGCGGAGTACATGGGCCTCCTGAAGGACATGATGGCTAGGTGCGATGTTAGGGAGATGTCTGAGGTCACCCTTTCATGGCTTTGTAAGGGGCTTAACCCCCGACATTCAAGATAAACTCCTTCGTTATGAACACACAGATTTAAGCACCACCTATAAATGTCGTGTTGGGTATTGAGAAGCATCTTGCTCACAAGTCCAAGTCTCGTTCTTTTTAGAAGGACAAGTCCATCTTAGGACATCCCCCTCCGTTATCCTTGAAAGATAAGGATAAGTTCCGGTCCACTGACTCGAACTCGGTTGTCATTACGGCTAGGGATGTCATGAGCCCGCGCGGTGAGAGTATTCCTGTTAGTGAGGGTCCTCCCATAATTTTTACACACAATGCGTCGGGAATGTCTCTTCCCGAACCTCCTGATATAGTTTTTGAATCTTCTGACAATACTGAGTTTGTGCCCTTGACTGAGCCTACTGTTAAGGAAGATCTTAGCGACGATGAGGAGTTTGGTTACGCTAGTGATATGGACGAGGACCTCCCCTCTGATCCAGTTTTAGAATTGTCTGATGATTCTGATTTGGAGGACGTACCTAGTGCATTGGAAGAGTTAGCTAGCGAGGGAAGGATACTTTTGGATGACCTAAAGGGTGCAAACCCGGAGGAACTTGTTTTGAGGTTGCTGATGAGTCCCAAATATATACACATTTATGGACTCATCTGGGCCGATTTTCTAGTCTATGCACTTCACTTTAGACATGTTTTCACTCATATTTGACACTCCATGCTAAGTGCACCTCTAGGCCCGTTTTTGGTGTTATTTCATGCTCTTCATCTTTAGTAGTTTTCATGGATTGTTAAGTGCCACTTTCAGTGGCTGGATTCGTGGTTGTGCTGGAACAGGAGTCGTGCGGGTGTTCCCGGTACAATTCTGTACATGAACACTGCGCACGATCACTGTTTCTATTGCGCACGACCACTGGTCGTGCGCCGCTGATCGTGTGCACTTAACCCTATTTTTTTAGTTCTGTCTCGGACAGTGCGCACGACCACCTACGATAGTGCGCACGACCACTGGTCGTGCGCCGCTGTTCGTGCGCACTTAACATTAATTTTATGAGTTCTGTTTCGACCAGTGCGCACGACCACCTACGATAGTGCGCACGACCACCGGTCGTGCGCCACTGGTCGTGCGAACATGGTATTTTATAAATTTCTTACATTGCAGGCTCCACCCAGGCCGGCGCACGATCACAGGATTCCAGCGCGCATGACCACTGGTCGTGCGCCAATGACCGTGCGCACTGTTTATTCCAGCGCCTATAAATACTCCTGCTCGAGAATTAGGTAGGATCCTCTGATCTTTCGTTCTCCCAGCTCCGCCGTTCCGCCTGATTTCGCCCCTCCATCGCCGCCCACCATCGGGAGGTGCTCCGGGCTTGTTCTTCACGCCATTCTTGAGCCGGAGCTTCCTCTCAGCCTCTTCCTTCATCCTAGAGCTTCAAGGAAGGTTTAGCCGCCATCGCCATCACGCAAGAGGAAGTTTGCAACCTCCACCGAATCGTGACACGAAGAAGACAGGCTCATTGGAGAGTAGTGACAGCTCTCTCTACCCCGGACGTAGTTGCGGACCGAGCTTAGATGCGGATTGACAACCCGGCGATTCCAACCGTGAATCTACAACGAGACTTCGGATTCGGTCGATTTCTTGCCTTGTTCTTTTCTTATTGATGTGTTTGTAGCTAGATCTCTCATGTATGGATGATGAACACTATGAATCGTGTTTGTAATCTTAATTTCATGTCTATGTGAAGTTATATTTTGTTCATTTGTGTATGAGGTGCGCCACCATCCATCATCCATCCCGCCGTCACGTTCGTATGCCGCACTAGCAATTGCTAGTGGCGTGCTTGTCGACGAGGTGTTTGCGACCCTCATTCCGTTAGCCTACTCGTCCATCCGCCTATCGAAGCGTGGCATCGCGGCCCGTGTAATCAATCTCGCCCTACGAAGCAGCGCGCTCAAGGCCTGCACAGTTCGATTCCGCTTGCCTGCTCGTCCATCCACCCTTGCGACGCAGCGCGCTCAAGGCCTGCCTAGTCTCCATCCCGCCAAGCGAAGCATTGCATAGTGGCATTGCATAGGAGTAGTTGTAATATTTTCCTTTATTTTCCACAACCAAATCAACCCCCCTCCGCGATCCATCCGATTAAAGGACTTCAATCTCAAGTCCTTCCTCGATAATAAACTCCACCTTACTGTGTTCCTTTGAGATCGATACTTGGGAATTCATTCCCATTTTATATTACTTGAACGATCGGTACACTGCCGTTTCGTGCCGCAGTCTTACTACCGCCTATAGCGGTGTACTAAGATTTGCGCCATCAAGTTTTTGGCGCCGTTGCCGGGGAACATAGTCGTGTGAGTTTTCTGGAGAGGGAAAACCTGAGAGAGAAACCCTTCCATTTGTAATTGCATTTCTTTGTTTTATTTCTTTTTATTCCATTTTCCTGTTTTAATTAGGTTGCTTTAGTAATTTTTGTTAGGTGTGGTATTTTGCACAATAGCATTTTTTTTGAATCGTTTTATCTCCACACTATGTGGGCACATCTCAATATCCGTTGCCGTTGGTGTAGAGATACCTCCCACTCTAGTGATGAATGCCCTACGGAGAATAGTAGGCATAATTCTTATAGCCCAGCATATGGAGCACCGACTTTGTCTGGTACTCCATATGGTGCGCATAAGTCTTATGGCTACTCTGCTGAGCCTTTACCGTCATACTTCTTTTCGGCTTCAGCCCCCGCTGTGCCAAAGAAGCCCGCAAGGCAGTGCCGATTTTGTCGGAGCACTGATCATGTATTGAAGGATTGTGCCGAGTATCTTCGCCAATTGGACGAGGATGACGAGCCGGATATCCGGATCGTCCCAACTCCTAACTCTGGCGGCACACCTTCAACATCCGGTTTTGTGTCTTTGCCACCTTTACATCTTGAAGGGTATGGCGTTGACACAGTCACCAGATGTGTGGTTGATCTGGGCACCGACATTGCTGAGCCTATTCTCCCGGTGCATCCACCACCTCTAGTGGATTCGATTCTTTGTGAGGAATCGGTGCTCGACTTTTATCCGAGCACTACTCCTCCCCCTGTTGTGCATACTATACTCGTCTCCGACGACATTGTTGATGATGTGTCGCAGGATGAGGTGGGTGATCTGAGTGTTGTGCCTATTCCTATGAAGGAGGACAACCTTCTAGGTGAAGAGGAGTTTTCCTCAGCACCAGTGGAGGAAGTCCAAATCTCTAGCCTGGCCACCGTTGATCCCGTCGAACCTTGTAGCATTGAGGACAATGCAAACATTATTTTACTTACCCAACCTGATGGGAGTGAGACCGGGATCACTCCCCCGATTGATGTTTATTTATGTTCTTCGTCTTCTTTATTTCTTGATCCCCTTCCTTCATCTGAGTCTGTGCAGGTTGAATCTTCACAGGTACTTCAGGAGGACTTGGAGCTTTTTGCTCAAGTCAATGATGAGAGCATCCTCTCATGTGAGGAGGTTGATTCCCCCTCCGTAGAGGAAGCTCCACTCATTGCCTTTTCCTCCTGCCACCTCCCTGTTGACGACACCTTGCTAGGCAAGGATGTGTTTGGTGAGATGAGTGAGGATATCTCCTCCTCTTCTTACTTTCTTTTCCCTCTACCTGTGTCAAGCAGGTATTAAAATTTAGGTAGAGGGGTGACTGCCTTATCTCCGTATCGGTACCAGCTACCGAAACGGATAATGGAGCAGTTACCTGTGCATTTTCTTTTTCATAGGCCCATTAGCTAGAACATTCATGTTTTTAAATAAGTCGTGTTGGGATGACAATAACCCTAGTAGTTATCTTCTTTTTCTTGCATTTTTAATTTATCTAATCCTGCGTAGTTAGTTTATTTTATTTCAGCGTTTCTCTTTTCTTTTGTTTTTGCGGAGCTGACCCCTGCAGGTATTCTTCTGGTTGGGTGCTGCAGCTTGGTCTAGAGTTAATCGTCAATCTTCTGGTATGCTCACTTGCTGAGCATTGGGTACTCTCTTCCCCTAGCCCTATTTTGATTTTCCTGTCATATATTATGCGGATTGTTTAGTTTAAGTCTGGGGGAGAGTAGTTTTGTTTACCCGCTCACGTGCACTATTGCACTGCACACTAGAAGATTTCATTTAAAATGTTTTGTTTATTTTCATTGCACACCACAGCACCCACTTGAGCGCGCTTAGCCGTTGGCACGTCGCGAGTTGAATTTGTCTTTTTGTGTGATTTAGAAAATCATTGTGCTGGCTTAGGATTACGAGGCGGAGTAAAATGTTGACTCCTGTAGTGCTCCTAGTCGAGTGCTCATGTCTCATTTAGAAATTCGTGTAGATTCAATTTCTTTGTATGTTTTTAGTTTATATTTTTTCTATTAGCGTAAATATTGTTTACTACACTCAAAAATTGGTGAATCCGGTGTGAATCAAACGGTAGCATAGGGATGTGTGTAGACGTTCGTTAGCCTCGTATTGCCCGAGTCGGGAGAAAGGATTATCTTTCTCGGTGGCTAGAACTTGCCCCAAACGATTCTTGAAGCATGGGTATACGGTTAGTCAATTGCGTGAATGTGATATAGGCCATCATTTTGGCCCGGTTGAGCCTTTGTGCCATTCCTATCATCATTTCCTCGCTAGCCCAGTTGTTCCTACCCCATTCTTTTGGTTCAGCTCCACTATTGTTCACCAAAGCCTAAACTCCAATCCTAGTCGCACACCCAAAATGCAAGCATTTTGTTTAAATTTTAAATTGGTGGTGTTGATTGTGGAAGTACAATGTGAAAATGTGGATGTGCATCTTTGAAAATTTGCTGAAATTGCTAAAGAAAGAAAAAGAAAAGAAGAAAAGATTTGAAAAGAAAAAAAGAAGAATGAAAAGTTTAATTGAAAAAAATCTGTTTGAGATTTATATTTGGGAGTAGGCGGTGCACACACCCATGCGTCTAAGTCTAAGTCTGGGGGTGTGGTGCATCCGCGTGTTTTTTGGCTACTTGGATAGTGTTATGCATTTGCTCATTTGGGTTTTTGTGTTCTAAGCCTTCATGTTTATATTTGTCTACCTCACCTAAACCCAAGCCTCATCTAAAACCTTAAGTCCTATTGATTCACGCATTTGAGTCAAACCAGTGTCGTGGAGAGAGTGCGAACGGGCAAGCTTATGGTCACCGACATTGATGGATTTCAATGGAGTTGTCCCGAGCCCCGATCTTTGGCAATGCTCGCCTCAGCGTTCAGTTTACTTTCTTCATATGTACGACCTTATGATTCACCGTGATTCACTTTTTGAGTAAATGTAATATATATCTACGCTCTTAGAAAATTATAAACTAGTATGTATAATTAGAAATTTTATCTACTATATTTCTACGCACATGAGCATGCGACTTCGTATGGTACTTCGCTTGATAATTTCTTCGCCAGCTTATGTTTTTCCTGTCCGCGAGAGATGGTTTGCTCGGGACGCGCAAATAGTTAAGTCTGGGGGTGTGATGAGTCCCAAATATATACACATTTATGGACTCATCTGGGCCGATTTTCTAGTCTATGCACTTCACTTTAGACATGTTTTCACTCATATTTGACACTCCATGCTAAGTGCACCTCTAGGCCCGTTTTTGGTGTTATTTCATGCTCTTCATCTTTAGTAGTTTTCATGGATTGTTAAGTGCCACTTTCAGTGGCTGGATTCGTGGTTGTGCTGGAACAGGAGTCGTGCGGGTGTTCCCGGTACAATTCTGTATAGGAACACTGCGCACGATCACTGTTTCTATTGCGCACGACCACTGGTCGTGCGCCGCTGATCGTGTGCACTTAACCCTATTTTTTGAGTTCTGTCTCGGACAGTGTGTACGACCACCTATGTTAGTGCGCACGACCACCGGTCGTGCGCCGCTGTTCGTGCGCACTTAACATCAATTTTATGAGTTCTGTTTCGACCAGTGCGCACGACCACCTACGATAGTGCGCACGACCACCGGTCGTGCGCCACCGGTCGTGCGAACATGGTATTTTATAAATTTCTTACATTGCAAGCTCCACCCAGGCAGGCGCACGATCACAGGATTCCAGCGCGCACGACCACTGGTCGTGCGCCAATGACTGTGCGCACTGTTTATTCCAGCGCCTATAAATACTCCTGCTCGCGAATTAGGTCGGATTCTCCGATCTTTCGTTCTCCCAGCTCCGCCGTTCCGCCCGATTTCACCCCTCCATCGCCGCCCACCATCGGGAGGTGCTCCGGGCTTGTTCTTCACGCCATTCTTGAGCCGGAGCTTCCTCTCGGCCTCCTCCTTCATCCTAGATCTTCAAGGAAGGTTTAGCCGCCATCGCCATCACGCAAGAGGAAGTTTGCAACCTCCACCGAATCGTGACACGAAGAAGACGGGCTCATTGGAGAGTAGTGACAGCTCTTTCTACCCCGGACGTAGTTGCGGACCGAGCTTGGATGCGGATTGACAACCCGGCGATTCCAACCGTGAATCTACAACGAGACTTTGGATTCGGTCGATTTCTTGCCTTGTTCTTTTCTTATTGATGCGTTTGTAGCTAGATCTCTCATGTATGGATGATGAACACTATGAATCGTGCTTGTAATCTTAATTTCATGTCTATGTGAAGTTATATTTTGTTCATTTGTGTATGAGGTGCGCCACCATCCATCCTCCATCCCGCCGTCACGTTCGTATGCCGCACTAGCAATTGCTAGTGGCGTGCTTGTCGACGAGGTGTTTGCGACCCTCATTCTGTTAGCCTACTCGTCCATCCGTCTATCGAAGCGTGGCATCGCGGCCCGTGTAATCCATCTCGCCCTACGAAGCAGCGCGCTCAAGTCCTGCACAGTTCGATTCCGCTTGCCTGCTCGTCCATCCGCCCTTGCGACGCAGCGCGCTCAAGGCCTGCCTAGTCTCCATCCCGCCAAGTGAAGCATTGCATAGCGGCATTGCATAGGAGTAATTGTAATATTTTCCTTTATTTTCCACAACCAAATCAACCCCCCTCCGCGATCCATCCGATTAAAGGACTTCAATCTCAAGTCCTTCCTCGATAATAAACTCCACCTTACTGTGTTCCTTTGAGATCGATACCTGGGAATTCATTCCCATTTTATATTACTTGAACGATCGGTACACTGCCGATTCGTGCCGCAGTCTTACTACCGCCTATAGCGGTGTGCTAAGATTTGCGCCATCAGTTGCCACAGTTACAGGAAAATCAATACGACTTAAAATTTCTCCCGGGTTCGATTTATGCGATTTCACCAACGCTCCCTCCTGAACCTTTAACGCGATTAGCAGATTATAATTTTGGACACGAACATGTTATGACTAGTCTGCGGTGTTGTGTGATTCTGATGGACGTTTGTCATGTGTTGCTTGGACGTCCATGGTTTTATGATCATAATGTGACATTTTTTTGAAAAACTAATATTTATGAGACAAACTTTAATGGCAAGCAAATCGTTTTGAAAACCGTGCTAAGTTTGATGGAGAATAGAGAGATTGTTAGTGAATCTTTTCTTGGTGGAGATAAGACAAATATGTTAGTGGAGAAAACATTTTGTTTGTCACGTTTACACGTTCTCATTCACAAGATAATTAAAGACTATCTCAAATGTCATCTCGTTGATAACAATCCTCCAAATCGTTTTACCGATTTTGCGCCCCCTGTACTCATGCATGGATATAAGGCACCAGTGCCACTTGACTTGATTCTGTTACCTCCATCATATAAGTCAAGTCAATTTGCACAAGACTTTGCCTCTCATGTTCATAATTTACATAAGCACATTAAAGACGCGTTAACTACACAATACGCATCTTATCAATCTCATGCTAACGTACATATGAGAGTGTCTCACTTGAAAGTTGGCAATTTGGTTATGGTGTGTCTCATCCCTGAACGGTTGCCTTCGGGCACCATAAAAAAGTTTGCAAATCGACGAGCGGGTCCTTTTCGAATCTTAAAGCGATTAGGAGAAAACGCTTTTCTTTTGGAGTTACCCACTGATTAGGGAATCTCCCCTATTTTCAATGTTTCGGATTTAACGCCATATATTTCTCCACCACTTGAATTAACCGACTGTCTGTTTGGTTCCACTACATTTTCTAATGGGTTGGGGGGTGAACTTGTGCCCAGTTCGCTCTCTTCTTCGGTTCCTACTGGAGGTACGTTGAAGGTTGATGGCGGAATTTGTTCTCCTTATTTGCCTAATGCTTTTCCAAGGTTCCCCCGAACCACTTTTGTGCCTGACAGGATCCTCAGAGATGAAGTGCTCTCCTCTCCTAGTGGTGACAGTCGCCGCTACTTGATTCGTTGGCGTGATCGTCCGACCTCCGATGACTTGTAGATTCTAGAATCGGAGGTGGCTCTTTTGGATGATGCTCTTCTCCGCCGCTAGCTTCAGGACAACTCATCGGTGATGAGTACTTTTGAGCGGGGGAGGATTGAGGGCGACGACGGCCCTCAACATTAAGATGTTGGGATCGGCGCGCTTACGGATGATGGCGCCTCTCCAACTATAGATCTATGTCACGACGAACGCCATCGCCGTTACAACCTCCGCCCGCGGCGCAAGATCAATAATTAATAATTATAATTATTTTATTATAATTATTGATTAAATTTTATCATGCTTTATGTTTTATTTGGGACTTTGTTTATTTTCAAGTTTTATTTTAATTTGAACTACGTATAGCCATGTTTGTTGGCAAACCATATTTTATTTTAATTTGGACTGCGTATAGCCATATTTGTTGGCAAGCCTATAAAAGGTCTTCATGTAATAGAATTTAGTAGTTATTGAATGAATGAAAATTTAAAACCCTAAATTTTCCCTCTTGATTCCTCCCTCCTCCTAGCCCCCCCCCCCCCCCCCCCCCCCCCCCCCCTCTTCTCCCTCTTGGCAAATTTCGGCCACAACTCTCCCTCTTCCTCTTGGCCGCCCCCTCTCCCTCCTCTCCTCCCTTCCTTTCTTCTCTCTATAGGTTCGGCCTTCCCCTTAGCCGTCCCCCCTTTTCCTCCTACTCCTCCTTTGGAGTTTCGGCCAAGGAGAAACAAGGTGGTGATCTCGTGGAACCAAGATCCGGCGTGAAGCAACCAAGGCGAACGAGTTTCCCTCCATTCGACGCGGTTCCGGTGGATCCGTTGAAGAACGATTCGGGCGAGTGCATGCTTGAGGATAATCCCATCTCATGCGGGGTAACAAAATTTTTACTCGTGAGATTTCCCTCTTGTTAATTTCTCGTGGTGATAATTTTGGTGTGATCTTCGAATCACTTGGATAATCGTGATTTTCTTCGATCGATTTGTGCGTTCTTCTTAGTTACTTTAATTTTCGAAGAGGATTGGCGAACCTCGACTTTTTGTTGGGAGAGATCTACCCTTTTGAAATCGTAATTTTTGGTGGATCTCGTTTGGTACAACTCAAGCTCGTTCGGACCGGTGGGTCCTTTTAGTCGGGGAGAATTTTGGCAATAGCCATCTATTCAACCTCTAGCGGCGTGACTACCTGTACGTTAGCATCTAATTCATAAATATTGCGTTGCGTGTACGTTGCGAATAATTTTGTGAGAACGTAAAATTTGGGAACGTTGAGAGGGAGCGCGTGCGTGTTCGTAGCGATCGTGTCGGAGAGCGTAGCCTGCATCATTCTCCAACCTCCCCAAGCACCCTAATGATTGAAAAAGGAGATGTCCAAGGTTATCGTTGTAGCTTCAAGCCTGAACCGCTTGATGTGGAGGCGGACAAACCAGGGAGAAAATGAGACTAGGAGGAGGTTGTTGGGTTTTCTATAACATCACATCAGATGTGCGCAGTAGAAAGAAAGAACAAGAACAACCCAAAAGAGTTTCGGATCTTGCGATTTCATGAATCAAGAAATAAAAAAGGGAAAGCAACACTTTAAAATAAATACCTGAAGGGGGTTGAGTCAACACACTACCGAGATGCTACAAGAAGAAATCCCGGAGACAGGCTCTGAGGTCCAAGTACTGAAATGGATCGGCACCTCTATAAAAGTCCACACAGTGAAGGAGAACCCCACGACCCTTATCCAACAAGATCTGGGATGGAGAAAGGATGCCCTCTTCGTCTCCCACAAACTGCTAGATCCGAAGACAGGGAGAAGCGGCTGTGATCTCGTGGAATGCGGACGGAACCGTCGAGGCCTATGCGGAAACCTTCCGTTTCGGCTCCATTAGTTTCACCAAAAGAAGAAAGTCTACATGAAACCTAATCGCCTCCTATTTTATACTCAAGGCATAAAACATACTATCCGCAGACACACGACTTTATTGGAGTTAACACATAAATTTGTCGAGTAGACCAAATTCGTCGAAACAATTCGACGATTCTTCGAATCCATCTAATTCATCGAATACATCACGATCCGTCGAGACAATCTCGATGTATCGTCGAATACAACATGCTCCGTCGAGACGATCTCGACGTATCGACGGTTCGACATGATGAATCAATGCGTGTTCGGTCGAGACGATCTCGTTGACTCGTCGAGTAGATCAAATTCGTCGATACGATTCGACGAATTCGATGAGACGATCTCGTTGACTCGTCGAGTACATCAAATTCGTCAATACGATTCGATGAATTCGTCGAGACGAATTAACACACATATCGTCGAGACAATTCGACAATTTGTTGAGTACAAGACAATTCGACGAGACCCTCTCGACGATTCGTCGTGTACTCCCTTTTTATCGAGACATTCTCGACGCAACTCCAATTTGTCACAGGATTAGTCCTCCATTCATATCGAATATGAGTAGGACCAACACAGTCCTTCATCCAACTTCTCCTACACTTTTATGTGCGACCGTATAGGCTCATATTGCGTTGGCAATAAAACTAACTACTTGATTGCTTTGAGATCACCTTGGAAGAACCATCAGAGGTGACACCTCTCTCTCATATTTCGAAAGGTATCCAAGAAGGAGTTTGAAGAAATGGTGGACCAAGTCGTGTTCTCCTACGATTCCGAGGAAGAGTCTATCGTTCACTCCATATCAAAGATTGGTAACTTGTATTTTCCCCTTGTCTTTAGAGTATATATTATGCTTGTATTGAGATAGATTTGAAAGCACTCGGTACACCATGATCATTGGGTATAAGTGTTCGTAGGTCTATTTTGTATTGTGGATGGTTTGGTTAAGGGGTGTTCTTGATTTGTGTTGTTATTCTTGGTTTGATTGTTGTTGTTGAGATCTTGATTCCATTGTGATTTGGCTTTTTATGGTTGTTGTTCTTGCTCAGCATGTGAGCCTGTGAGCAAGGCCTTCACAAGAGTGAAGAGCGAGAGAGAAGTGATGAAAACGACCCACATTGAGAGAGTGCGAAGCGGTGAAAGCGACCTGCGGTCTGTGAGAAGCGGTGAGGGAGACCCGCACCCTTAATGTAGTTTTCCTTATTTGCTTTAGTTGTATAAAACCCTCAACTAAATCAAGCATCCCGCCAAGATCTTCATAGCTTGATTTTCTCATTCTTAGATATTTTCAACCCGTCGTGTTTCACGTGAGATTCGATACTCGGGGTTTCACTCTCCGTTTTACGACCGTGGTGCACTTGCCCGTCAGGCCACATAAGATGTGGAAAGATCGCTTCCGCGGGAGACCGAAGTTTCGAGCAGAGCTTTTCACGTGATGTGTTGGTGGCCACAACGAAAAAAATGGCCGTTTATTCGCACATGTTGAACACAGTATGTTACACGTACCAAAAAAATTCCCGCTGCTAGGGTTGTTGGCGAGATGGAGTTGATTGGGAGGGCCGGTGACCACCATTTGGATCGTCGGAGGCCAACTTTCTTGGTGGTGGTCTGGTGGTCAGCTTGTCGTCGGATCGTCGGTCGTCGGGTCGTCGGTTTGTGATGCAAATTGATGCCAAAATGGCGATGTGTAACTGGATCTTGTTCCATGCAGCATCGGCGTCGTTAGAGAGGTCGAGGGAAGGGGTCCTTCAGTGTAAAATGTTGACCGATTAAATGCCCATTTGGGTACCCGACTCCAACTGACATCGGAGCGACAATGTCGGATGCAGCGATGTTTGTCTCACCTTCGTAGCACCAGAGCTCCTCCAGCTAGATACATTGCCTAAAACTCTTCGATCAAGTGATTAAGAAAATTTTAAGAGATTAAAAAATGTGAAAAATTTTATCATAGAACTTTGTAAATGTAAAAAAAATTACCTTATAATTTTATAAATGTAAAAAAATCTCATTCCCAAACTTTAGTAATACAAACTATCTTGCATGTATTCGTAAGTGAAGAAACAGGAAAAAAACTCCACAAAAATCCACTTGGTGTGAACCGTTGATTAGTTAGAACACTAGGAATCGAGAGATTAAGAAATTTAAAAATGAATCCCACCCTATATTAATATATAAGAAAATACTCTTATAAATGTTAAAACCATCAGCTGCCAATCTGTAACGATGCAAACCGATAAAAAAAGACTGATGTTATGTGCAAATCAGTTTTGGCTATGTGCAAACCATCAAACTCGCGCTTTTTGAAAATACGCTTTATAGGTGCTTTTTTAGGAAAAGTGTTCAGCATCAAAGTTGTAGATCTCGTCGAGATCTACAACTTTCGTGTTGAACATTTTGCCTAAAAATGCAGCTATAAGGCGTATTTTCAAAAGGCGCGAAACATTTCACAATAGTATCGCGCATTTTGAAAATACGCCTTATAGGTGCATTTTTAGGCAAAATGATGTTGAACACTTTTCCTAAAAATGCACCTATAAGACGTATTTTCAAAAAATGCGAGTTTTGATGATTTGCACGTAGCCAAAACCGATTTGCACATAACAACAGTCTAAGAAAAACTTAGCAATGCACATAAAAAAACTTAGCAATACACACTGATAACAAACTTAGCAATTCAAAGCACTTGATATAAAAATAGATTATTTAAAAAAATTGGTGCCAATAAACTACCCGGTATTGACTTATAAGAAAAGATGGTTGTTATTCGCAAATCACGTTTGTCTATTCAAAGATTTTGGCTATCCGCACCTCTAAAGGAAGTCAAATTTGTTATTCGCAGATATTTTTGTAATCCACGAATTAGTTAAGAGAATTAAAAAATTGGTCGTCCTCTTCGCCTTCTTCATCACTGGGAGAGAGTAACCCTAGCTATCTAAATCTTCCAAAACAAACCGTAGCTATCTAAATCTTCCCAAACAAATAGAAATCGCATGAACATCGACGAAATCATTTTTCTTACTCAACTCAGTCTCTATTAGAGCATTCATTTTATTAATCACAGTCCGTGCACACATTGTCGTGCTCAAAAGATCGTCGAAGATGTTCCTTCGTTTTCAGGCCCTGCTCAGGAAAACGAATAATTCGACTGTTCAAATTTAAAATTGGGGTGTGAATAATAACTTGTAAACTCAAATAAAGTGGGAAAAAGTGATGGAAAAATAAATGTGCGTCACCAATAATTGTGCAATCAAAAAATTAAGGATAACACAAAATAAAATTAAAGTGGCAACGATACTATACAGAAATGTTCTTATTCAAATTCTACCTGTCTCAATTGAAGTATGAAACGCAGGATTCGATTTTCTAATCTAGCTACATTTAGAGAAGACACAAATATTACAAACTAAAACAAACAGCAATATAACTGAGGTGTGGAAGCTTATTGTATACAGTTCTTAAATTCCTGCTCGTGCTTCATGATGGAGGATATTCGTAACAATTGTGACGTATTATTCTTTCTAAACTCCGCAGCGTTACCAGATCCTGTTGGCATACAAAGCTATCTGCAATTTCGTATCGCCACAGCGAGGAGAATACTTAGCACCAAATATGTATGTACAAATTATTCACTAAATCCGACACCTAAGATGTACAATATACTTAATGTTTATGCATATGAAAACAGTCCCTCTAGTTTTACCAAAAACAGAAATCAGTACGGAGTGGATCACTTGGGTGTGCATACAGATGTTGGAACACATGAATTATAGATCTTCATAATAATCAGTTCTGAATCTAAATATTATTGATAGCATAAAACAAAAATCAAACCTGATAAATACCTTCTTCAGGTATTATAGTTCCAAGTCTGAAACAGGACGGAGCCTTCCCAAGATACGCAGGAAGTTTGACCCTTCCTCTGGATTCGAGACAGGAATCGGATTTTACTGTACTCCAATAGAAAATGCCTCTCCTTAGATCTGGATCTTTTCGCTGTTGTTGAAAAGCAATGAAGGCGATATGGAGGTCTTCTTCGTCGGGGATCTACTATTCTGCTCTCGAGAGATCTGGAGGAGAAATAATAACTTGGCCGACGATGGCGATCTGGAGAAGTATTGTCGATCCTCGCAGCAGTCCTGATGAAGAAGATGGCGCATAGTGGTCTGCAGATTTCCTCTCTCGAGAGCGATATGGAGAGGGTAGTGATGAAGTTTTCGGCAGTTTTTTTCGAAAAAGAGGAGAGAGTATCGGGATATCACCAAAATAAACTGAAGTTGCGGCAAGCATGAAGGAGAGAGAAAGCGTGTGGATTCACCCTTGTTCACCATGTATTTGGCATGGTGAAAAACGAGGATTTAATAGGAGATCCTCTATTTTGGAGTTACTAAAATTAATGGGATCAATCAATCTCATTAACTCAAAAACTTAACTGACATTAATCCTATTAATTAATCAGGATCAAACTACCATGCCAAAATAAAATGTGCCAAGGTCCAGACCAATTCATGCATGATTAAATAATGAGACAATCTGACCCAACTATCATAGGCTTCGATCGTTTACGCGACTGAACTAATGCATACTCATAGGAGTCCGAATAAACTAAATGTTCGCGAACGACTTCACTTGGACGTCTCGAGAGAATATGTCCACCAAACGGAAAAATTTCCAACATTCTCACACTTGGACTTATTCTCATCGTAACTGATGACGCTCAGCTTAAAGTGTTCACTAAAACTTAAGGGTACCAATTAGCGAACGCGATGTTGAGTCTACTCCCACGTCAATCCGGTCCAACAAAATCTTTCACTTCGAATCATGGCGGCAACCGCATCATTGAACGACACGAGACCTTCCATGGTCACATCAGCTTACAAATCCAATAGACATAGACAATGCGTGGTTATATAAAGCATAGAACAACATAATGAAAATATGCACATGAAAATTGTTCTAATTTGGTGGTCAACCAATCTACTCAAATGTATGCACTAAACCATGTTGCGAGAAGTTCTTAAGTGTTCAAAAAAATAAGTATGTCCAATCTTAAGATTTTAAATGCATGTGTCAAAAGACATACTACAGACCTAATCCAAAATATAATGCACTGGATCTTATGCTCTGACTGACACAAGTCATGAGACTTTTATCTGAAGTGTGACGTGCCACATAAATTTTCACGAATATCGAAACTTCATGATATTCATAAATGAATATTCTTTTAATGAATTAACAAAGTGCAACAAAATGACAAATAAATGAAACGGAGCTTCATGCAGCCTCCCACTAATCTAGTACATTAAATGACTCCTTAAGCCTCATATTGAAGACATGCTTTTGAAATACTTTGAGGCGAAGTCCTTTAGTTAGTGGATCAGCTAGCTTGTCATCTCTCCCTATAATGCTCCACTATAATGTCACCCTTCTTGACAAATTTCTTAACGGACAAAAATTTAATTTTCATATGCTTAGACCTTGTGATACTTTTATTGTTCATTGAGAACATAACTGCAGAAATATTATCACAGTACAACTAAATGAGTCCAGCTATAGAATCAACGACCTTCAACTCCGTAATGAAATTCTTAGTCCACACTGCGTGATTAGAAGCTCTAAAAAGAGCAACAAACTCTACATGCATTGTGGATGAAGTGCTGAGTGTCTGTTTTACACTCTTCCACGAAATGGCCCCTCCAACAAACTTAAAAATATAACTCGAGGTAAACTTTCTATCATCCTCACATCCCGCAAAATCAGAATCAGTATACCTCACTAACTCAAGGTTCTTTACTCTATGGTAGACCAATTTCACATCCTTAGTTCCCTTAAAATACCATAAGACTTTCTTAGCAGCCACCCAATGAGCAGGTCCTAGGTTCAACTAATATCTGCCTAAAAGTCCTACTGCGAAGGCAATGTCCGGTCTGGTACAGACTTGGTCATACATTAAGCTGTCTACCGCACTAGCATAAGGTATATCCTTCATGCACTATCATAACCCACATTTTCCCAATATATAAATATATTATCAGAGTGGTATGCACGCCGTGTAGGAGAAATTACGCATTGTGATGTCACGTCAAGTAGGAGACAACAACAGACACTCAGGCATCTCCGTCTCTGTATTTATTTTCATAAAAAACATACATATACATACTTATTGTTGAAAGATTGGATTTACTTTTGATGTTCAAGAATAGTGTCCCTCGGTCCAATTGATCAGCTAGTCCACAAGGAGAAAAATATATACATACGCAGCGGGAAAGAATATTTTAAGTTTAATTCATTTTATCCTATATAATCATGAACACCAAACAATATGTGAGCTGTAAATGTGCATATTTCTATACACGTAAAATAACTACTGTACATTCTAACATAAAAACTTCCCAGAGAGCAATGCATCAAAGAACTAAACTATGAGCGCCAACGATTTGACACGAACCCATAGAAAAATCAGAAAGTAATAGAAATACCCCGCAAAGTAAAAAATAAGCACAACAGACTACACCTCACAAATAAGGAAAAGAAATCAAGTACAAAAGTCTGGAAGAGACATCATGGCCAGTTCTAACTTCTACTGGTCTGAACCTGAGACATTCAAAAGAAAAAAATGTCTCAGCACAAAGGCGCAAAAAAGCAGCTCAAAATAAATTACGAAGGTTACCAACTCAACCAAAGCAATTGTAAATCAATAGCAGACAAAGTCATATGAACAATAAGGTATAATATTTCAGCAGGATTGACTCAATAAGAGAGTAAATTCTTGCACCAAGTGCGATGAATATTCATAAAGTTAATCGTATAAATATATATATATTAAAAGAGACTAATACGTTGAAAAGTGAATCTGTAACACCGTACATAAAACGGTTCTGTGGTGATGCTCATTCATTGCAACCTAACCTAACAGGCTGCCACAAATCCACTGGGTACAAAGATTCACCAACAAGCACTGTGGTGGTGGTCATCTATTCCAACCCAACCAACATTCCAAAAAAAAAAAACAATTTATCATAACAAAATTTGGCACCATACAAAAGCTTGACATCGGGTCGCCACGACGACATAGAAAGAACAAAAATCCAGAAAATTCCAAGTATCAATAGCCTTATACGACGAATTCGTCGAGACAATATGATGTATTCAGTGGGATTACTCGACGAATAATTTACTCACTCGACGAATTCGACGAATCTACTCGACGAATTCGACTTAACCTCACCCAACCACTCGATGATTTTACTCAACTACTCGATGGAATCGACTACTCGACGAATTTATCGTGATCACTCGACGAATAATTTACTCACTCGACGAATTCGACGAATCTATTCGACGAATTCGACATAATCTCACACACCACTCGACGAATTTACTCAGCTACTCAGATTGAAACCGCAACACTAAAAAGTCTAACGTCATAAAATAAACACATCATAACCATAAGCCTAAGGATATTAAAGAGAGGTAGGAAGATAAGGTAGAAACCACCACTTGCCTCAAATCTTCCGCTTTACATCTCCTATGCGCTCCACGCCAAGGATCGGCCAAAGAAAAGACCGCACTCACAAATTTTTGAAAGATTTTGGACGAAAATGAAGGTCAGGGCTACACACTCCAACCCCAAAAATCAACGAAACTGAGCTTTTCGATTCTATATTCCGACGAAGATTCCGAGCACTAGAGCTCCCACATTAACTGACAGAAGCCTCCAGATGAACACCAACCTTCTCTCTCACACGCGACTGGTTCGGCGGAAATGAAGAAGAAGAAAAATCTAATCGATTGACCCTTTTTATACTAAAATTATATATCTATACTATATTAAAAAAGAAATACTACGGCCTGCGAATAGCCTGAAATAAAAATTCATGTAAAAAATCTGCACCGTCAATTATGATGTGATAAATAGGGACCGTTAGATCAAAACTCTCACCTCCCTCATTCTCTTTCCTCATTCCCGATTCCAACAAAAGTAAATGAGAGGGAGAGAGAATTTACGGAGCGAGAGGGAGATGGCGGAAGAGAGAGAAGAGAGAGGAAGAGGAGAGAGAGAAAGAGAGAGAAGGAGAGAGATAAAGAAAAATAATTTTTTTTACATAAGCGCACATTTTTAAAAAAAATAAAAAATGTAATTTTAATTTATATTTTTTTACAGTCGTTTTGAGTACTCATACATATATGTTAAGGGTGCAACCCGAATTGATGTGGGCGCAACCCGCCTTGATGCAGACGCAACTCACAACAACACATCGATTTAACTGGTCAGCTTGAATGTAGGCGAAGCCCGCAGGGATGCATCGAACTGGGGCGGGCGTAGTCCGCCGATCAGAGGTCGGATTTTGTCGCGCAGGGCACGAGGGGCCCCCCCGTGTACTGTCACTCGTGTATATATATACTATTCTAAAAAGAAATATGGATGGTTTTAAAAAGCCTTAAATTTAAAAGCCATTAAATTAACCCTAGCCCTTCATTCTTATATGTACGGTTTTTATTAATCCGCGTCATTTCAATTACACGCCAAACCCTATCTCTTCACAAGAATCACAACCCGCTCCTCCCCCCGAGTGGCTCCTCCTCTGCGCCCACCCTAGCAAGTGCAGTTCCAGAGCAGCCATACTGTTAGGGCCGAATAATTCCAACGGTCTCAGTTTCCCATTCAGATCTAAAGGCAGATATTAAACTGGGCAACAATTCAATCTCACGGTCCATGCCAACCCTTCTAATTCAACGAGCCAGATCCAGCCAGCCATCACATCAAATCAGGCGGCATTTAATACACTGGGATTCATCATCGACCGCATCCAACGGAGAATAATCATTAAGCAAAGCAACGACCACGATACCCCCGCACAGGAAGGAAATAATCAACGGCAGAATTAAAATAGAATATTGTATTTCATTTACAATTCCTTATTATTGTAACGGCTAGTTAGTAAGTAACAGGTATTAATACCTGATGTAATGAACAGTAAGGATTAAGAAGTTAATGAAGAAAGCTTTGTTTCATCTATTTCCTTTATCCCTTCGTCTCTCCCAACTCCGGCCGCCCCTCAGGCCATTCTTCTAAACTGAATAGCACAGGACGCCGGCGGAACCCTAACATTTGGTGCTCTCGTTGAGATAAATTTCCGCCGACATCACCATGGGAGACGGCTTACGATCCATTGCAGAAATCAAGACTGCACTTCTTGCCGAACAGACATCAATAGCAGAACAACTGGATGGCCTTCAAGGGACATTCGCAAGTATGCTGGAGTCTCAATCATCTCGACTTGCCCAGCAGTTCACCACTGAACTACAAAAGAAGGAGAATCTCCTGACTCGGCAGATCTTGGAGACCCGAGATCATTCAGCAGATCAACTAATGGCTCAAATAACCACACTCAGACGGGAAATGCTTGATCAATTGAGAACCTCCACAAGACCATGGGCGCCAGGTCCCAACAGGAAACTCAGCGCCCAAGCATTCTTGGAGGACCTCAAATCGACCACCATAGGCCACCGGAAACATATTCAACGCAAACGGCAGAAGGAATTTTGGGATCATCTACGATCAATGGAACCCAGATAGTTTCTTACCGACCTAATGCTGTCGAATTTCCCTGTCCACGTTTTTCCGAGGGTGACCCCACAGATTGGCTTTACGATTTGAAAGGATATTTCGAATGTAATAATACCCGCCCATAAGATTACTTAATGATATCATCTTTCCAGTTAGACAAACCGGCTTCGAAATGGTATCAAGCTACGCTAGAAGACCACCCCGCATTAACTTTCAGCTTGTTTGGGACGCAATCACCAAACGATCTGGGCCCTCTTTGTATATCAAACCCGCGGGATTATTAACCAAATTACAGCAGACATTTACGGTTCTTGCGTATAAACAGGAATTTTAGGATCTTATCACTAAAGTCCCAGGACTAACACCAGACTTCATAACCGATATGTTCGTTCCGGGACTTAAGGAACATATTCGGGGACCCGTACTATTAGCCCGCCCAACGGGAATACACGACGCTTATGCAATCGCTAGGATGCACGAGGACCAACAACAACTAGGATTCAAGACTAGGAACAATTATATGACTCGGAATAACACCACTCCTGATATGAGTAGATCCTTCTTTACCCCAAACAGACCAAAATTACCTCATATTAAACGATTAACCCCAGCAGAACTACAAGCCAAGAGAGATAAGGGACTATGCTATTAATTGTGAGGAAAAATACCACGTAGGCCATCAGTGTAAGGGAAAAGGAGCATTGCTTTATCTGTGTGGCACAGAGGAGGAAGAAAACATAGATGAAACACCCGAAAACCCAAATAATATCTATCAAGAAGAGGAGGACTCAACAACAACAGTATGTTTACAGGCTTTAACAGGAGTAATCCCTGATAATGGATTGAGAGTCACTGGAGATATTAACAACCAACCAGTAGAAATTTTCATAGACGGGGGAAGTTCTCACAACTTTATATCCTCTAGGATGGCTTTTTTGAAGATCCCAATACATAGAATTCTGGAATTTCCAGTATTCATGGGTAACGGATCCACAGAACACTACAAAGGTAAATGTAAGGACACAAAACTGCTCATACAAACCAACCGATATGTGATTCACCTATACGTCCTTGAGATTGAAGGGGCCGACCTCATTTTAGCGCAACAATGGCTTCGAACTTTGGGACCAGTCACTACAGATTACAATAATCTGACTTTAGCTTATCAAGGAACCCAAGGACAAGTGACACTCATAGGGCATAGAAACTCCAGTAAGGTTGGAAAGGTTACATCATCGCAGTTGAAAAGAATGATAGCCCTGAAACCAACCACCCTTTGCCTTTTGATGACAAAGGGGGAGAACAAACCCACTAATACGGAGAAATTAATGACTGAAATTTTAGGTCAACTACGTACCAAATTTCGTACATTACTCACCCAATATTTTGATTTATTCCAGGAACCCACCAACCTACCACCAAAACGAAACATTGAACATGAAATCAATCTAATAGAAGGTTCAGTAACTCCAAACTTAAAACCCTTTCGTTACCCCTACCACCAAAAAAACGAAATAGAGAGGCTTGTTCACGAAATGTTAAGTAATGGCCTAATCAGACCGAGCACGTCGGCATTTAGTTCTCCTGTCCTATTAGTAAAAAAAAAAAAGACGGAACATGACGCTTTTGCGTCGACTATAGGGCCCTCAATAAAATAACAATCAAAGACAAATTCCCAATTCCGACGATAGAAGAATTACTAGATGAGCTATACTCCGCAAGAATCTTTTCAAAAATAGACCTGAGATCTGGTTACCATCAAATTTTAATGGATGAGAGAGATATACACAAGAAATCCTTTCGCACACATCAAGGCTACTACGAATTCGTAGTATTGCCTTTTGGTTTAACAAACGCACCCTCAACCTTTCAATCGCTAATGAATATAATTTTCAGCCATTTTTACGAAAATTCATTGTCATATTCTTCGATGACATATTAATTTTCAGTCCCAACGAAACAGAGCACTTAGAGCATTTAGGCATGACCTTGAGCATTCTTAAAAAAATCAATTACTAATCAAGCTTTCTAAATGTGATTTCTTAACCCACGAAATAGAATTTTTAGGCCACAATATTAAAAACGGTGAGGTATCTCCAAACAGGACTAATATTGAAGCCATAGAGCAATTCCCGATCCCCACAAATCAAAAGAACGTGAGGGCATTTCTGGGAATCACGGGCTATTATAGGAGATTCATCAAAGATTACTCTAAGTTAGCTTTTCCAATCACCAAACTTTTAAAAAACAATTCCTTTAAATGGACGTTTCAAACTCAGGAAGCTTTTGACAAACTAAAAACAAAATTGATTACTTATCCTATATTAAATCTACCCAATTTTAAGGAGCCATTTATTATTGAAACCGATGCATCAGGCACATGAATAGGCGCTGTCCTGATGCAAGAAAAGAAAACCATAGCTTATTTTAGTAAAACATTATCCCCTATGATGCAAAGAAAATCAACATATATCCGCAAATTATTTGCTTTAACAGCCGTAATAACTAAATGGAGGCAGTACCTCTTAGGGCATAAGTTTACTATTCTCACAGATCATCAAAGCCTTCACCACCTCCTTAAGCAACACATCCACACAACAGAGCAACAAACATTTCTAACAAAAATATTAGGATATGACTTTGACATAAAATATTGTTGAAATTATTGAAGTGGAAGTGGAGGAGGCTTTTGGACCTGGGCGGTCTGGGAAGAGACCGGGCGGTCTGGCGTGACCGCACGGTCTGGCGGTCTGGCAATGGCGATCCGTTCTATTGGTCAGCTGCGGCTTCCGGGGTTGACCGCTGGTCTGGTCCAAGGGCTGCTGAAGGTGGAGGTCGTGCGGTCTGGCTGTGACCGCATGACGGCTGATCATCCTCAGGGTCGCGCGATCTGTCTCTGACCGCGTGACAAGTTGTTCTCTTCAAGGACGTGCCGGTCTGGCGTGACCGCACGGGTTGGCTCTTGAATCCGGTCTGGTGGCTTTCCAGAGGGTTCTGAAGGAGTTCGCGGACTAAGTCATTCTTAGTCGCGCGGTCTCAGTTCGCGGTCTCAGGAGGAGACCAGGAGGGCGAGCTGGCTGTGTTTGCGGTCTCAGGCGAACACAGGTGGTGGGTGACTTCTAGGCGGTCTGGCGATCTCCGTGTGGAGTCGTGTTCAGACCAAGGGAGTAGCGATCTCCCGCGGTCTGGAGTGAAGTCGGCGCTCACCAAAATGAAGCAGGAGGGTTGCTGTGATTGCGCGGGTTGACCGGTAAGGTCGCGCGATCTGATGGGTGGTGACTCTATCTCATAGGGTGGTGACTGGATCAGGTCTCACGCCTATAAATAGGGAGCCACTGTTGCAACAACAGAACACACCAAGTGTAAGCCGAGTTTGCCTAGTTCCTGCGGTCTGTGTTTCTGACCGAGCGGTCTCTGATTGAATTCTTCTTTGTGCAGCTTCTGCGGATAGTGCAGGCAGCAGCGATCACCTCTTCCTCTGAAAGTGTTCGGGCGGTTTGCGGCTTGGAGTTGTGGTGCTGGAGTTCAGGAATCAGGAGATCGGCAAAGGAGCGGTCTGGTGCAGCGGTCTGGTGCAGCGGTCTGGTGGTGTTTCGAGATCGAGAGCGGTTGCGGTCTGGCAGCAGCGGTCTGGCGAGCTGCTGAGTTCGGCAAGAGACCATGCGGTCTCAGTTATCTTCAGTTTCTGTTCTTTCTCTTTGAAGTTTTGTGCTGACGAAATCATGTCTCGTCGAGCATGTCTTGCCCTGTAATTGAAGTATTGCTATCAATAAAGATCGTTTTGTTTGCCTAAGATTGTCTCTGGTTGTTTGGCTTGCATCTCTAGTTGTTATTCCTGCTTGCTCTCACAAGGTCCGGAAAGTTTCACATGGTATCAGAGGTAGGTTGGAGTTGAAAGAGCAGTGAATAACTTAGAGTAGCCATCGCCTTTGTGAAGAAGGAACCAGAGGAAGAGCAATGGAAGGTGGTTTTGCAAGAGGTCTTGGTATTGAGATGCTTACATCGACTAACTTCAAGAAGTGAAAGTCGTGTATGCAGAGCTATCTTCTGGGTGAGGACCTCTGGGAGGTGGTAGGAGGAGATGAAACAGAAGAGGTGAAGGCAGTAGAAGGAGGTGATAATGGACCGGCCGTGAGGGCATGGAGGAAGACCAACGCCAAGGCCGAGTTCACCTTGAAGCGTGCCATTTCACCTGATCTCTTTGATCACATCTTGGGGTGTGGATCAGCTGCTGAGATCTGGAGAGCCCTGGATGGGCTGTTTAACAAAAAGAATATAGCAAGGCTACAGTTCTTAGAGAATGAGTTGGCGAGGTCAGCTCAAGGTGATCTTTCTATCTCGAACTTCTTTTTAAAGATGAAGAATCTCTGCGCTGAGATATCAGCACTGGATCCTGATGAGCCAATTTCTGAGGCGAAGCTGAAGAGGCACATCATCCGCGGCTTGCGGAAGGAATATGTGGCCTTTGTGACGTCGGTACAGGGATGGGCAAATCAGCCGTCTCTGCTAGAGCTGGAGAATCTGCTAGCTTCGCAGGAAAGTCTGGCAAGGCAGATGGCGGGGGTGTCAGTGACTGGGGGAGATGGCGAGGTTCTCTTCTCAGGGAAGAAGAAGTGGGAGAAGAAGAAGAAGACCACGGAAGGTCATGGGCCTTCAACTTCTGGGCAGCAGGAAAGGTGGTATGCTCCCAAGGCTGACGGGAAGAAGAAGAAGGAAGGTCTCAAATGCTTCAAGTGCGGAAAGGTTGGGCACTTTAAGAAGGACTGCAGGCTGAATACTCAGCCAGGGCATGCTGTTGAGAAGGAGGAAGCACCTGCCAGGCACCTTGATGGAGGATGGGGAGGAGCCTTCTCGGCTTCTATTGGAGCCTCGGCTCCTATCAACTATCAGGAGGACTGGATCGTGGACTCAGGGTGTGGTCATCACCTCACCGGGGACGAGTCGAAGCTTTCTTCAGCAGAGCCGTACACAGGTAACAATGCTATCATCACTGCAGATAATACTGTGCATGCAGTCGAGAAGGTGGGGGTTGTTTCTTTGGGCAGTGATAGAGGGCCACTTACTTTGAAGAGTGTCTATCATGTGCCCGGAATGAAGAAAAACCTCTTCTCCGTGACCAACGCTGTTGACGCTGGGTATCACGTTCTGTTCGGCCCGACAGAAGTGAAATTTCTACGAAATGTAGAGGCCGTGAAGGCCGAGGTCGTCCATGTCGGGAGAAGGGCGAAGGACTTGTTCGTTTTGTCGACAAGTTCCTACGTTGACAAGATGAAGACGAATGATGGTGCCGCTATATGGCATGAGAGGTTGGGGCACGTAGGTATGGACAAGCTGAAAGCTATGGCGGTGAGAGGTCTGGTCAAGGGCCTGCCAAGTCTATCTTCCTACGGAGAAGGTCATGTTTGCGCGGGATGTCAGTTCGGCAAGTCTCATCGACTACCGTTTGACAAGTCACAGACAAGGAGTTGTGTGCCGTTGGAGTGCATCCACGGTGACTTGATGGGACCTACTGCTACCCCAAGCCTCGGAGGCAGCAGATATATGCTGGTGTTGATCGATGATTACACCAGATATGTCTGGGTTTATTTACTGAAGGAGAAGGCGGAGGCGTTTGCCAGGTTTGTGGAGTTCAAGGAGCTAGTGGAAGGTCGGCTGGGACTGCGGGTGAAGAAGTTGAGGACTGACAACGGAGGGGAGTTCACCTCCAGTGAGTTCTCTACTTTTTGCAGGAAGGCGGGCATCCGGAGAGAGCTCACTTGTGCTCATACTCCACAACAGAACGGAGTTGCAGAACGGAAGATCCGTCATCTGACGGAGACCTGCAAGTGTTGGCTGCATGCCAAGAGTATCCCAAAGTCCTTCTGGGCGGAGGGAATGTCTTGTGCTGCCTACGTCATCAACAGGATGCCTCAGAGCCCCATCAACATGCTGACCCCACATGAGATGATGTTCAAGGAGAAGCCGAGTGTGGCACACCTTAGGGTGTTTGGTTCCACCTGCTACGTGCATGTCCCAGATGCTCTTCGGACGAAGCTAGATGCGAAAGCAAGGAAGCTAGTCTTCGTGGGATACGATGAGCGGAAGAAAGGGTGGAAGTGCATGGACCCGGAGACGCGGAGATTTGTTGTATCTCGCGACGTCGTGTTCGATGAGGTGACATCTTACAAGGGGTCTTCTGATGTGGAGTTACCAGAGAGCAGGGTGGAGATGCCAGAGAAAGCTGTGGAAAATCTTCAGGTGGAGCTACCTGAGTCACCAGGTGGACCATCTCCTTCTAGTTCCGAGACGGGGGCTTCTGGTTCAGGGAGCAGGGGGAGCAATGCTCCTAGCACGTCTGGAAGGGGAGCTAGGGAAGAAGCAGCTGGAGATGAAGCGGTTCAGGGGAAGGAGCTGAGGAGATCGAAGCGATCTATCATTGCCCCTGATCGCTATACAGGAGGAAACACAGTGAGCTTTGTCTCATGTTTCTTTGCTGGTCCCTTGGATGAGAGGGAGCCGTCGAGCTTTGAGAAGGCCCAAGGCGTGAAGGAGTGGGACGTTGCGATGCAAGAAGAGATGGCAGCTCTTGAGAAGAACGAGACCTGGTCTCTTGTGCCCAAGCCCAAGGGCATCACTCCTGTGACATGCAAGTGGGTCTACAAGCTTAAGAAGAAAGCTGACGGCAGCATCGAGCGGTACAAGGCTCGCCTTGTAGCTCGGGGGTTCTCGCAGCAATACGGTGAAGATTATGATGAGACATTCAGTCCGGTGGCAAAAATGACTTCAGTTCGGTTCATCATTGCCTTGGCGGCGTTCAGTGGATGGGAGATTTGGCAGCTCGACGTCAAGAACGCTTTCTTGTACGACGAGATTGACAAGGACATCTTCATGGTCCAGCCACCAGGTTTTGTGTCTGAAGATTTTCCGGAGCATGTCTGCAAGCTGAAGAAGGCCCTGTATGGGTTGAAGCAAGCGCCGAGGGCGTGGTACGGGAAGATCGCAGAATATCTCCTATTCTGTGGATTTGTTGCTTCAGACTCAGACTCGAGCTTGTTCGTCAAGAAGAGCGGGGAGCTTCAGGTCATCGTGCTGTTATACGTTGACGATATGATCGTAACGGGGAACTCAAAGGAGGAGGTAGCGCAGCTTCGGGCCGAGCTGGCCATCAGGTTCGAGATGAAGGACTTAGGTGAGCTTCACCATTTCCTTGGACTTGAGGTGCAGAGGAAGGAAGGTGGAGTGCTGGTGACCCAAGCCGGATATGCAGAGCGGATCGTGAAGCGGTTCGGCATGAAGGAAGGGAAGTGCACTTCCACACCTCTGGAGAAAGCTATGAAGCTTCGGAAGGATGAGGGAAGGATCATGCAAGATCCGTTGGTGTTCCGAGCTCTGGTTGGGAGCTTAATCTATCTGACGATCACGAGGCCGGACATTGCATATGCAGTGGGCCGGGTGAGTCGGTTTATGGCGGAGCCACGGGTACCTCATCTGCTAGCGGCCAAGAACATTCTGAAGTATGTCAAGGCGACCTCGGACATGGGTCTCCTATACAGGAGGGATGCGGGCTTCGAAGTGCATGGATACATGGATGCTGATTACGGGGGAGATTCGGATGATCGAAAGTCGACATCTGGATTCGTCTTCATGGCGGGCCCTACGGCTATATCATGGTGCAGCAAGAAGCAGGATTCCGTGTCAGTCTCTACCACGGAAGCGGAATACAAGGCTTCGGCCTTGGCAGCTCAGGAAGCCATCTGGCTTAGGAGGTTGGTAGGAGACGTCCACAAGGAGGTTCGGGAGCCGACTCTGCTAGGCGGTGACAATGAGAGTGCTCTCAAACTGGTAACCAATCCAGTTTGTCACGCGAGGACCAAGCATATTGAGATCGAGCATCACTTCATACGGGAGAAGGTGCTGGAGGGATCTCTTTCGGTCGAGCATGTGCGGAGTGCGGACAATGTCGCAGACATCTTCACAAAGGCGCTGGCAAAGGGGCCGTTCACACGGCTAAGGGAGCTACTTGGGTTAGTTTCCACTTCCCACTTCAAGGGGGAGTGTTGAAATTATTGAAGTGAAAGTGGAGGAGGCTTTTGGACCTGGGCGGTCTGGGAAGAGACCGGGCGGTCTGGCGTGACCGCACGGTCTGGCGGTCTGGCAATGGCGATCCGTTCTATTGGTCAGCTGCGGCTTCCGGGGTTGACCGCTGGTCTGGTCCAAGGGCTGCTGAAGGTGGAGGTCGTGCGGTCTGGCTGTGACCGCATGACGGTTGATCATCCTCAGGGTCGCGCGGTCTGTCTCTGACCGCGTGAAAAGTTGTTCTCTTCAAGGACGTGCCGGTCTGGCGTGACCGCACGGGTTGGCTCTTGAATCCGGTCTGGTGGCTTTCCAGAGGGTTCTGAAGGAGTTCGCGGACTAAGTCATTCTTAGTCGCGCGGTCTCAGTTCGCGGTCTCAGGAGGAGACCAGGAGGGCGAGCTGGCTGTGTTTGCGGTCTCAGGAGAACACAGGTGGTGGGTGACTTCTAGGCGGTCTGGCGATCTCCGTGTGGAGTCGTGTTCAGACCAAGGGAGTAGCGATCTCCCGCGGTCTGGAGTGAAGTCGGCGCTCACCAAAATGAAGCAGGAGGGTTGCTGTGATTGCGCGGGTTGACCGGTAAGGTCGCGCGATCTGATGGGTGGTGACTCTATCTCATAGGGTGGTGACTGGATCAGGTCTCACGCCTATAAATAGGGAGCCACTGTTGCAACAACAGAACACACCAAGTGTAAGCCGAGTTTGCCTAGTTCCTGCGGTCTGTGTTTCTGACCGAGCGGTCTCTGATTGAATTCTTCTTTGTGCAGCTTCTGCGGATAGTGCAGGCAGCAGCGATCACCTCTTCCTCTGAAAGTGTTCGGGCGGTTTGCGGCTTGGAGTTGTGGTGCTGGAGTTCAGGAATCAGGAGATCAGCAAAGGAGCGGTCTGGTGCAGCGGTCTGGTGGTGTTTCGAGATCGAGAGCGGTTGCGGTCTGGCAGCAGCGGTCTGGCGAGCTGCTGAGTTCGGCAAGAGACCGTGCGGTCTCAGTTATCTTCAGTTTCTGTTCTTTCTCTTTGAAGTTTTGTGCTGACGAAATCATGTCTCGTCGAGCATGTCTTGTCCTGTAATTGAAGTATTGCTATCAATAAAGATCGTTTTGTTTGCCTAAGATTGTCTCTGGTTGTTTGGCTTGCATCTCTAGTTGTTATTCCTGCTTGCTCTCACAAGGTCCGGAAAGTTTCACAAATATAAGGCAGGAAAACATAATCAAGTAGCCGACACCCTATCAAGAATTCCTGAGATTCCAGAGCACAACCCCCCCCCCCCCCCCCCCCCCCCCCCCCATGAACCTCCACATGATCACTATCCCAACATCTTCACTTTTAGAAGGGAAGGAACAGGACTATGATCAAGATGAACTTGCCAAACAACTCAGACAAAACCCCCAGGCTTATCCCCAATGGAAACAACAAGGAAATTACATCATTTACAAACATCGCACATACATTCCCAGAACATCACAGATTATAAATAAAATATTGCAAGAGACCCATTCTAGCCTAGCAGGAGGACACTCTGGAATCAGAGGAACAATTCACAAAATTCAAAACCAATTTTTCTGGCAACACATGAAGACAGATATCACAAATTATATCAATAAATGTGATATCTGCCAAAAAGCTAAACCAGTTAACCACTCCCCATATGGATTACTCCAGCCATTATCAACACCAAATAAATTATGGAGTGATCTCACTATTGATTTTATCACATGCCTACCCAGATCTAATAAATTCACAATTATATTGGTTGTAGTAGACAGATTTTCAAAAGGAATCCATCTAGCCCCTTTACAACACCCAATCTCAGGTCCCAAAGTGGCCAATGCATTCTGGAATTCTGTTGGAAAACTCCATGGAATTCCAGAAACAATTATAACAGATAGAGACCCAATATTTTAAGTGATTTCTGGACAGAATTATTCAGAGTACAAGGGACAAATCTCAATTACAGCTCATCTTACCACCCCCAAACAGACGGATTAACAGAAAGGGTTAACTGTTGTATAGAGCAGTATTTGAGAATTTTCACCCATGAAAATCCATCTCAATGCTCTGAATACCTAAACTAAGCAGAATATCATTACAATACCACTTTTAATACATCGACCAACATGACCCCATATGAGGTCATGTATGGTCGGCCCCCTCCTTGTTTATTAAACTACTATGCAGGAGGAACAAGGAATGAAGCAGCTGAAGCAACACTACAAACCAGAGAAGAAATGCTACATGCCCTCAAGGAGAATCTAACAAAATCTCAGCACAAGATGAAGCTCCAGGCCGACAGAAAAAGAACAGACCTAAAGCTGGAAAAAGGGGACTGGGTCCTATTAAAGATACACCCGTTCCGACAACTATCAATGACGCGGCCAACAGGAAGAAAACTCAGCCTCAAATACTATGGACCCTTCCAGGTCACAGGGATCATTGGAGAAACAGCCTACCGCCTTCTCCTTCCCCCAGAATCCAGGATACACCCGGTGTTTCACGTATCCATGCTTACACCATACAAAGGCGAGCCTAACCAACAAGTCATCGATCTACCAGATCTCAGTTGGAAGAACAATCCACTACACAAACCACTAGCCGTCATCAGCACACGCCAGATCATACGACAAGAACGAGAAGTACAACAAGGCCTCGTCCAGTGGCAAGGCCTACCCCCGGAGGACTGCACCTGGGAAGATCTGTCTTCCCTAACAGAGCATATTCATTTACAGCGAGATCTACAAACACTACAAACAAAAAAAGGGACAGCGCAAACACCATCGGCTCACATCTCCCAGACCAAAAATCAGACATCCGCAGCAAACTTGAAGAACTGGGGAAATAAAAGAGCAAGAACAAAACCAGAAAAATGCAAACAACTACCACCAACATCAGATCCAGCAACAAGCAAGCATTACCTGACACCAGGAAGAACCCGGGGAGAAACATCGAGTTGCAGAACTCAGAAGGAGGTAGAAATCTGTTCAAAATCAAAAGCTCCATCATCACAGCATCTGCCATCAACGATGTCTCCTCCAAGCTCGGCACCAACTCCACATATCACCGACGATTCGCCATTAATCCAGACGGAAAGCTCAGCAAACCCCACCAAAGAAAGAGAAGAGGAAGGGAGAATTTAACCCTAATGCTGAGGACAACGTTTTAATAGGGAAAGATGATGTTAGGGCCGAATAAATCCAACGGTCTCAGTTTCCCATTCAGATCTAAAGGCAGATATTAAACCGGGCAACAATTCAATCTCACGGTCCACGCCAAACCTTCTAATTCAACGAGCTAGATCCAGCCAGCCATCACATCAAATCAGGCGACATTTAATACACTGGGATTCATCATCGACCGCATCCAACGGAGAATAATCATTAAGCAAAGCAACGGCCACGATACCCCCGCACAGGAAGGAAATAATCAACGGCAGGAATTAAAATAGAATATTGTATTTCATTTATAATTCCTTATTATTGTAACGGCTAGTTAGTAAGTAACGGGTATTAATACCTGATGTAATGAACAGTAAGGATTAAGAAGTTAATGAAGAAAGCTTTGTTTCATCTATTTCCTTTATCCCTTCGTCTCTCCCAATTCCGGCCGCCCCTCAGGCCATTCTTCTAAACTGAATAGCACAGAACGCCGGTGGAACCCTAACACATACGATACCTCATTTCCGCTCTTCATCTTCACGGCATCATTCCCGCTCAACATTTTAAGCGGCTGCCGATCCCACTTCTTCCTCCTCCGTGTCGTCAAAAGACCACAAAGGTCACGGTAAAGAGAAAATTTCGGCACCGGAGAGCATCCGTTCAAGCAATACCGGCAAGATACAGTACCCCCCAACTTACTGCATTTAATCAACCTCTGAGAAATGCAGGTTTCTGAAACCTTCCTCATCATGGCATCTGTCCGGTGAATCAAACCCGGTTCTTACCACTGGCGTCCGTGCGTCTCTCACAATTTTCTTCGGCGGAGAAGAATTTGGATGGCGATGCTTTCAATGCCTACTGTTTGCAAGCCCATGAATCCCACCACCATGCATGAAGTAAGAGCTTTGCCACTGTTCCCCGTTCTTACCTCTGCTCTCCCATCCACCTCCAACCGCTGACGGTCATTCCCTCCACCAGCATTACCCGAGGAGCGTCGTTGCTCTCCCCGCCACCATCGCCGCCCCTCCTGCCCTCTCTCCATTGCCCTCTTCCTCTGTGCTATATTCCCTCTCTCTAACCAATAGGCGGGCCACTTCCAGTCCTGAAAGCAGACGCATCGATGTGTATAGGGATGCTGGAACATTGGGTACTGAGGTAAACGATCCATGCACTTCTTAGTTTCTGCAATACTCATTGTGGTTCATTATCGAAATCAATTCCTGCAAATCCTTAAATTTTATTTTCATGCTGAACTTATCGGCACTGAAAAATATTCAGTCATTATTTAGTATTCTGTGCTTAAAGAGGAGTTTCATAATTTTTTTTTGCCGAGTTTTCATAATAATGATTAATGAAATAAATGAATATGTACTGAGTTATGTACCACATTGATGTTTAAGATTGTTTGTATTTGTGATCTATACTGATGGAGGTTCCTATCGATTATTAGTTTCACAAAAAACTGTGGCCTTATGAATTTGATTCATGTTTTTTTTTGCTTCCTCTCTTCGATCCATCACAGATATTTTTCAGCATTTGATTGTGCGTATCAATTATTGGAGTTTCATGAATCAAATTGCTAGGATTTTATGTGCGCAGAAATTATTGAAGTTTTATGAATCAAATTTCGATTGTGCACAGTTGTTAGATTCAGATTCTGAATGCTTAGTTAAGACATTGATAAACGAAGTTTCAATTTGCTTTTTCATGGAATCTATGCTTCTCGAGGAATATTTCAGATGTACACAGAGGTCTGAAGGTAAGGATCTAGATGTATTTTATCACTTTGATCTATGATTTCCTAGCAAGGATCTTATGAAATGTCTTCATTTTTACTAAGTTCAATAATAAAATTTTCCTAAAATAGAAATCTAATAGTTAAAAGCTTCCGGTCAAATTTGTAACAACCAACTGCTCCATTTCTAATAACAAATTCCATCGCCTTATGCATCATCATATTGCTCTTATGTAGTTATGAACTAAAAAATTGAGTTATATCACAGTGCCAAGCTTATGACATATATTGAAATATCGATGTTCAAACTGTAAATCTTTGGCACTGAACAATGATTACAAATAAATTTTGGGGGCCCATTGAAGTGTGCATTTTGCAATTTCACAATTTTTGACATTAAACACTTCATCCGTCAAGCTCTTTTGAATGAAATTAAATCAATTAAAACTTGGCATTTGTGTTGTCGACTAGCCTTTATCCCATCTTTCATTTTTAATTGGTAAACACTCGAATATGTTATTCTTGAATACATACAAAGCTCCCATAGAGAATTAAACAAAAATTGAAAGTACAACAGTGCCCCCACGATAAATAACGCCCCAACGATAAATGTCTCCCCCATAACAAATGTCCTCTCCATGATAAATATTACCCCCCCCCCCCACGACAAACGTCGCCTTGGATAGGGGCGGAGCCCCGTGCCTCTCACTCGTATATATATAGGGCCATTTACCCGGACCTCCCCTCTAACTTTGCTAAATTACTAAGAGCATCCCTCTTATTTTTGAAATTACAAAAAACTCCCCTATAAGTTAGCATAATTACAAAAACTTCCCTTGAAATTTTAATTTCATTACAAAAAACCCCATCCGTGATACACTTTCATTACAAAAAAACCCAGAATTTTTGTTCATGATGTTATGAAATTAAAAGTTCAGGGGAGGTTTTTGTAATTTCGAAAATAAGAGGGGTGCTCTCAGTAATTATGCTAACTTACAGGGGAGGTACGGGTAATTATTTATATATATATATATATATATATATATATATATATATATATATACACGAGTGATAGAGCACGGGGGACCCCCGTGCGGGCGGCGACATTCGACAAGGGTGGGGACATTCGGCAGGGGCGGTGACATTCGGCGGGGGTGACATTCGGCAGGGGTGGCGACATTCGGCGGGGGGAGGGGGGGTGACATTCGGCGGGGGCGGCGACTTTCTGCGGGGGCGATCTATATTTATATCAGTATATATAAAACTTAAGTTAATTTTGTTCAACAAAAATCATATGATTTGATGGTTGTCATCTTTGGTTGACATAATGGAGACCTGAGTTCAATTCTCACCATTGACAAATTTTGTGAGATTAAAAAACAAGTCATATGACACTCATTTTTCAATAAATTTAGGGGTAAAATCATAATATCATGTTGTAGGGTACTCTACGCCTTCATAGTTTTAGGTCACCACCTAGTAGGTTTAGGAGGCCTATGAAAAAGTGGAGAGAGAGGGAGCGGTTTGATCCGACGACTGATGAAATATCATGCCAGATTCAACGATATCGTAATCATTTCAACGCTTTAAAATTCATGGGTTTGATATTTCTTTATATATGCTAAATATATATATATATATGTTGGATGGGTAGGCGCCCTTAGAGGGGGGGGGGGGGGGGTGAATAAGGGTTTTCAAAAAACTTATGTTATATGTTGAAATTCTTTTAAATAATGCGTGATTAAGAAGATGAGAAATCAAGTAAAACAATTGAAATAAAGTAGACATGTTTTATTAATATGAAATAAGGTTTTACAAAAGTTCATTTCTATAACGCTAGAAATCCATGGCGAATAATAGTAGACTCTTTTTGTTTTCTATCCTGACTCGCATCCCCGCGAACCGGTGGCCCTAGCCTTTCCTTCCCGGATTCAGACTCAAGCCGCTCTAGCCAATCCAACCCCGGATGTGGCCTTGAGCACCCCTAGACCTAACCTAGATCTAGTCGCCAACACGAGGCAAATTTCAGCCCTATGTCCTACCCAGACCTAGTCGCCAACACGAGGCGATTTCTCTAACCGTTTACAAGAAATATGAAATGAAAATAATAAAAACTCCCTCTTGAAGAACTTCTGAAGTTGGAGATGAAGATCCGCTGTAGAATAAGTATTGCAGAAGCGGACTTCGTTTGGATCCAGCGTGAAGAGATTCTCATTCAAAAATTCGCAGAACTTTGGTAGGACATCAACTTTCGGCCAAGGCAGCCTCTGGAATTCTAGCACTCAATCTCTCTCTCTGATGTCACTGAGAAACGAGAGAAGAGGGGTCCTATTTATAGCCTCAATGCTAGATCCTGCGCTAGTGCTACCACCGGCGCTATCCCATATTAGGACATATTCTGCGCGGCAGAATCTTCAATCCAAGGAAACATTTCTCTCTTGCCTTCTCTGCTCCGCGCTACCGTCTGCGCTATCGACTGCCGCCAGTCACTATCTCCTTCTATATGTGCTCCTGATATTGCGCTAATCATCGCTAGCGCCGGGCGCTAGGTGCTACCGTCGGCGCTAGTAGGCATGTTTGATTTGATGGCTCAAATTTGGGGGCAACCTTCTTATGTAATCCTTGAGTCATATGGACTTTGTTTTCCTGCACACTTAAACACACAAGATCAAATACACATAAGATTTGTTATTCTCAAACCTAGGAGATGCGAAAGACCATGTTCCAACAAACTCCCACTTTTGATAATAACAAATCCATTAATGATAAATCAGAGCATTAATATATAAGCATGATGAAACCTACTTGTGTGTGTGTAAAAGTGATGACTTAGGATAATTGTCATTTTTGATATTTAGAATTGCTCCCCTAAATACATGCTCCCCCTAAGTGAATGCTCCACTAATATGTAGGTTATCTATTTTGATAGCAGATTATATTTATCATGTTAGTTCTCCCCCTTTTGTTATTAGCAAAAGTGGGTAAGGAAACAAAACACAGAAAAGTTTTGATAATAAGATAAAGGCATGATCGAGCTTTTAGAGAGAAGGAAATGATAATGAGTTTTAGAATAATTTTCATTGAAATAGATCAGAGTTTTAGTAGTACAATATTTTCATATAAATAATCAGAGTTTTTAGCATAAAAAATATTCTTATTTAAAACAACCAATATAAAGTTTACCAAGCAAGTCTACCATTTGTTGAAAAAGAATTTTGGTATTTAAGACTTTGATATAAACATGAAAGCGCAAGGTAAAACAATTATATGGTTATGATGCGGAAGACTTATCGAAATACAAGAAACATCTTATTATAATCAATGATGGTCCATAAAGATATATGAGTTCAATTTCATAAAGAAGATATTTTTGTAAATCATTGTTCAATTAAACTCTTTAAGTTTAACAATAAAGTAACCAAGCATGAGATAATGTTAGCAAAAAGAGATTACTACAATGTTATTTTAATTCACAATTTCAAAACATACACAACATTGTAGAAAACATGCTAGGTTATCTAGTGCATTTCATAAATAAAGAGTAGTATAGAATTAGCATTAGGATCCAATACTCATGAGAAGAAGTGTTATGGAAGATAATGATGCGCACATAAGTGTATTTTTGAGTAGAGTAAACAAATGTTTTAATAAAAAATATAAGAAATATGTAAAGTAAGAGCACAATAAAACACAAATAATTTTACTTCCACACACTTTAATGCACAAACAAAAAGTATAACTACCAAGGTACTTTGTACACACAATGCTCATCAAGACTTATCAGGGTGCAAAGTAGTGCTTGGGGTATCACATATTTTATTTTATTTTAATATTGAAACTAGTGATCCGGTGTACTTAAGAGTAAGAGGTTTTTATTTTGAAAGAAAGATATGGTTTGCACAAGATACTTTACTATTCTTTCCAAGGTGCTCAACCTCACAACACTTATTAAGACTTATCAGGAGGTTCAAGTAGTGCTTGGTGGAGTTATCTTTGTCACTTTATTTTATGAGTTTTGTTTTGTACAAAGTTCTCCGAATACACTTGTTTTGCAAACCAATATAATTTATGAAAACATAACCACTTTTCTTAACTTTTAAAAGTGCAAATATAGATAGCGTAGGTAAGATACTTATGCAATTTTAATTCATTGTACTAATACAAAACATACACAAGTATTCTTAGATTAAACACATATGTAGACAATGCCAAAATAAGTGAGTGAATAAATATCAATATCAAACATAAAACATTTACTCATACATAGAGGCATGCTAAGCTTGGTTCTACACAACTTTTACAATATAATTGATGCACATATGAATAGATATATCAAAGCATGATGAAAACAATGTTCAAAGTAGTTTGAAAAGATAAATTGCAGCATTATAGAAGTTCTAAATAATAGATTAAATCATGCTTGATTATCACACGAAATTCCTTACAGTTTTTTTATGTTGGTTTTTGCATTTTATATTTTTGTATTTGATTTTTGTATTTAGAAATAGAATTTAAACAAATGACAAAAAAACAAAAAGGCAAAACATATTTTTTGTAATTTGGCTTTTGTATTTTTGTATTTGATTTTTCAAAAATGAAATAAAAGCAGAAGTGCAAAAATAAATAGTACACATAGATTAATATATATTTAGGGATTTTTCAAAATTTTAAAAATACAGAAAAACAAACAGGTGCAATAACGCCGGCATTAGCGCTAGCGCGGGAAACAGTACATGATTTTTGATGATTTTGAAATTTTTAATTGTTGATCTTGATTAAGTGTCCTAATAGTAGTTTCATGCAGAAATTTAAGAATTTTAGGAGATGTTTAAGGATTGCAAAATTGCGTTTATGAATGTGTTTTAACTCGAAAGATCTAGGACACCTAACTCAAGTCGTAATAATCGAAATCTTGCATCGGGAAGAGGTTTAGTAAACATGTCAGCGAGTTGAGAGTCCGTGCCAATGAAACTTACTTTTATATTCTCTTTCTTAATGTGATCCCTAATGAAATGATGACGAACATCGATGTGTTTGGATCTAGAGTGGTGTACGGGATTATATGTGAGGTCTATTGCACTTTTGTTGTCACATTTAAGATCAATGTTTTTGAGATGAAATCCAAAATCCTCTAAAGTTTGGCTCATCCATAACGCTTGTGCACAACAACTACTAAGTGCGATGTATTCAGCCTCCGTGGTGGAGAGTGCAACCGAAGATTGTTTCCTACTAGACCAAGCAACTAATGAGGGTCCTAAAAAGTGACAAGTACCGCTAGTGATTTTTCTATCTAGTGAACAACCGGCGTAGTTTGAATCGGAATAGTCGTGGAGTGTGAATGAATCATTGTGTGGGTACCATAATCCTAATTTAGATGACCCTAATAAATAACGAAAAATACGTTTTACCGCTTTTAAGTGAGATTCTTTTGGATTGGCTTGAAAGCGAGCACATAAACATACGACAAACATTATATCTGGTCTAGATGCACTTAAGTAAAGAAGAGATCCTATCATTCCTCTATATAATGTTTGATCAATTGAAATTCCAGATTCATCTTTTCCTAGTTTTAAAGAAGCACTCATAGGAGTAGAAGCTTGTTTAAGATGTTCAAATCCAAATTGTGTAAGCATATCGTGAACATATTTTGTTTGGCAAATAAAGAAACCATCAGTTCGTTGTGAGATTTGAAAACCAAGAAAATATGATAGTTCTCCTACAAGACTCATTTCAAATTCATTTTTCATTACTAAGACTACTTCATTACATAACTCTTCATTAATGGCTCCAAAAATGATATCATCAACATATATTTGTAAAATAATTAGATCGTTATTATTATGCTTAATGAAGAGTGTGTTGTCGGCACTTCCCATAACATAACCGTGCTTAAACAAAAACGATGTAAGTCTATCATACCATGCACGGGGCGCTTGTTTTAAACCATAAAGCGCTTTTTCTAATTTGTAAACATGATTAGGAAATTTTTCATTTATAAAACTGGGGGGTTGTTCTACATAAACTTCTTCTTTTATAAACCCGTTTAGAAAGGCACTTTTAACATCCATTTGAAATAATTTTATTCTTTTAAAACTCGCAAATGCCAAAAATATTCGTATAGATTCTAAGCGAGCTACGAGTGCAAAAGTTTCTTCAAAATCTACCACCTCGATTTGAGAATAACCTTGAGCAACAAAGCGTGCTTTATTTCTTATAATCCTAGATTCACCATCTAATTTATTTTTAAAGATCCATTTTACGCTGATAACTGGATGATTAGATGGTCTATCTACTAGATTTTAAACTTTATTTCTTTCAAATTGATCTAACTCTTCATTCATAGCCAAAAACCAAAATTCGTCATTTAAAGTGGTGGAAACATTTTTAGGTTCGATTTCGGAAACAAAGCAAATATTTGAAAATGTTTCATGAAGAGAAGATCGAGTTCTTACCCCAGTAGACGGTTCCCCAATGAGTAGCTCTTTTGGATGATTTTTTGAGAAGTTCAAAATGCTTGGAGGTACATATTCATCTTCCTTGGACTTCTCCTCCTCTAATACCACTTGTTGGATCGGTAGGCGCCCTTAGAGGGGGGGGGGGTGAATAAGGGTTTTCAAAAAACTTATGTTATATGTTGAAATTCTTTTAAATAATGCGTGATTAAGAAGATGAGAAATCAAGTAAAATAATTGAAATAAAGTAGAGACATGTTTTATTAATATGAAATAAGGTTTTACAAAAGTTGATTTCTATAACGCTAGAAATCCATGACGAATAATAGTAGACTCTTTTTGTTTTCTATCCCGACTCGCATCCCCACGAACCGGTGGCCCTAGCCTATCCTTCCTGGATTCGGCCTCAAGCCGCTCTATCCAATCCAACCCCGGATGTGGCCTTGAGCACCCCCTAGACCTAACCTAGATCTAGTCGCCAACACGAGGCGAATTTCATCCCTAAGTCCTATCCAGACCTAGTCGCCAACACGAGACAATTTCTCTAACCGTTTACAAGAAATATGAAATGAAAATAATAAAAACTCCCTCTTGAAGAACTTCTGAAGTTGGAGACGAAGATCCGCTGTAGAATAAGCGTTGTAGAAGCGGACTTCGTTTGGATCCAGCGTGAAGAGATTCTCTTTCAGAAATTCGCAGAACTTTGGTAGGACATCAACTTTCGGCCAAGGCAGCCTCTGGAATTCTAGCACTCAATCTCTCTCTCTGATGTCACTGAGAAACGAGAGGAGAGGGGTCCTATTTATAGCCTCAGCGCTAGCGCCTGTGCTAGTGCTACCGCCGACGCTATCCCATATTAGGACATATTATGCGCGGCAGAATCTTCAATCCGAGGAAACATTTCTCTCTTTCCTTCTGTGCTCCGCGCTACCGCCTGCGCTATCGACTACCGCCAGGCGCTATCTCCTTCTATATGTGCTCCTGATATTGCGCTATCATCGTTAGCGCCGGGCGCTAGGTGCTACCGCCGACCCTAGTGGGCATGTTGGATTTGATGGCTCAAATTTGGGGGCAACCTTCTTATGTAATCCTTGAGTCATATGGACTTTATTTTCCCGCACACTTCAACACACAAGATCAAATTCACATAAGATTTGTTATTCTCAAACCTAGGAGATGCGGAAGACCATGTTCCAACAATATATTTATATATATATATATAAGTTTATTTAAATAGATTTCTTAACCTTAGATTTGACGAATTGGACTAAGGTTAACTTAGTTTTCGACGAAATTTGCACCTAAGGTATATACCGGTATTACGAATCCAACGGTGAAATCAAATTTAGAGTTTGACAAGCCTCTCTCGAGTTATGATTTTCCAAAGTTCACGAAAACTATAATTTTTTAAATCTTTGCAAATTCACCGAGCTTCAAATATAGCTCGAATCGCAACGAAACTTGACAGACTTACTTAAAATAAATTAATTTTATTTTCTAAAGTCTAAAATCTCAATTCTGATAAGCTCAAAACATAATCAAATTGACTGAACGGACGCAAAATCGCACGAATTACAACACACTGGTAAACTCTGTGTAAACGTAACGCCCTTACGACGATATTATGTCATTAATAAGATTAAAACAATTACAAAAAATTCAGGGGCGTTACAGTCACCCCCTCTAAAAGGAAGTTTCATCTCGAAACTTGAAACGCAATTCGAATCTAAGAGATAAAAAAGAATAAATTAGAACTCGCTGGCTAGAAGTACTCACCAAAGAAAACTAAGAGAACATATGAGGATGAAATTCCTTCATAGCAGATTCTAGCTCCTAAGTCGCGCTTCTAACGTCCCGATTTCTCCAAAGAACTTTAACCATAGGAATCGTCTTTATTCGCAACACTCGATCCTTTGTCTCCAGAATACAGACAGTTTCCTCGACATGAGAAAGATTGGGCTGCAACTGGGCCACATAGCCTAGGATATGACGATCACTAATCACACACCTTCACAACTGGCTCAAATGAAACACATCATGAACGCCAGGGAAAGAGGCAGGCAACTCCAGCTTATATGCGAACACTCCGATGTGCTCAACAATCTCGAAAGGTCCCACATACATGGGATCCAACTTATGGTTCCTTCCAAATCACTTAACACATGACATCAGAGAAACATTCAAGAAAACCATGTCCCCTACTGCGAACTCCAGATCAACCCTACGCCGATTTGCATAATTTTCATAATGCTCATGAGCCACATGAACCTTCTCATGAATATGCGACATAACAATGCTCATTTATTCCAATGCTTCTCGACCTAACAACAGACTCTCACCAACCATAGCCCAAAACATGGGAGTCCGAAAATGCCTCCCATACAAAGCTTCAAAGGGGGTCATCTGCAAACTCTCCTGATAACTGTTGTTGTAAGCAAACTCCATAAGTCCAAGACGTTTATCCCAGGCTCCACCATGGTCCATAATATAACATCTAATCATATCTTTTAAAATCTGATTCACTCTTTCCGTTTGACCATTTGTCTGCAGATGATAAGCAGTAGAATATTTGAGGTCAGTTCCCAAAGCTCCCTACAAGCTCCGCCAGAAACGAGACATATATCTGGAATCTCGATATGACACAATACTCACTGACATACCATGCAATCTGATAACCTCATCCAAATAAAGCTCTGTTATTTTCTCCATGGAATAGCCAATATTGAAAGGCACGAAGGGAGTACACTTTGTTAATCTGTAGACAACAAACCACATAACGTCATGCCATCGGGGAGACCTCGACAAACCGGTAATGAAATCCATAGATATACTCTCCCACTTCCAGCTTGGAATATCCAAAAGTGTCAACTTACCTCCATGCCTCTTATGATCTGCCTTAACACGCTGACATGTATGATATTCTGATACAAACTTTGCTATATCATTCTTCATACCTTACCATTAAACAATCAGCTTCAGATCTCGGTACATCTTTGTAGAACCAGGGTGATAGGCAAGGCTAGAACCATGTGCTTCATCACAAATCATTGCCCAAATATAATCAATAGTTGGAATGCAATATCTACCCTGATACTTTAAGGTACCAACCTCATCGATTGATAAATCCCGCAATTCTCCCTTTTGGTTCTACCTCGAATGTGCTGCAAATCCGGATCAGCTTTCTGGTGTAACATCATATGGGTAATCCATGAAGGCTCTTCAACTTCTAAGCTAGACGACCTAACTCTACTTCTAATAGTTATATTAATTAAATAAAACTCCTCCACCAAGGACTGAACGGAAAGGTTGAAGACATACGTGGTCTTCCTGCTCAAGGGATCGGCCTCCACGTTAGCCTTTCCCGGATGATAAAGGATATCAACCTAATATTTCGCAACATACTACATCCATATACGCTAACACAAATTTAGCTCCTTCTGAGTGAAGACGTGCTTCAACTTTTGTGATCCGTATAAATCTTGCATGACACTCCATACAAAAGGTGTCTCCACAGTTTCAAGGCATAAATTACTGTTGTGAACTCCAAGTCATTTATAGGGTAATTCCTTTCGTGAACTTTCAGTTGTCTTGATCCATACACGACCAATTTTCCTTCTAGCATAAGGACACAACCGAGTCCAACTTGAGATGCATCTACATAAACATAATACTCCACTCCTTCAATAGGTAAAGTCAAAACAGGAGCAGAACACAACCTCATCTTCAACTCCTGAAAAGCTTCCTCACAATCATCGCACCAAATGAACGCTGTGCTTTTCTACGTAATCTTAGTCAAATGCGCAGACAACACTGAAAATCCTTGCACAAATCTTCTATAATAACCCTCCAACCCTAAAAAACTCTTTATCTCCTTAGGCGTTGTAGGTCTCTTTTAATCCAAAACAACAACTATCTTCGCTGGGTCCACAGATATTCCATCTTTGCTCACAACATGTCCCAGAAAAGACACTTGAGAAAGCCAAAACTCACACTTGCTCGTTTGCATACAACTTGTGCTCCCTCAAAGTCGATAGCATCAAGCGTAAATGCAAAGCATGCTCCTCAGCACTTTTAGAATACACTAGGACATCATCGATGAAAATAACCACAAAGTGATTTAGAAAATCCTTGAATACCCTATTCATCATGTCCATACAAGTAGATTGTGCATTTGTCAATCCAAAAGACATCACCAAGAACTCAAAAATATCCATAACAGGAATGAAAAGCAGTTCGCGGAACGTCCGACTCACGGATCCTCAACTGATGGTAGCTTAAACGAAGGTCAATCTTCGAGAACACGGAACTACACCATAACTGGTCAAACAAATCATCAATCTGAGGCAACGGATATCTGTTCTTGATAGTTACCCTTATTCAGCTCCCTATAATCTATGCACAACCTTATCGAACCATCCTTCTTTCTTACAAAAAGGAATGGAGCACCCCAAGGTGAAGAACTACTCCAAGTAAAGCCACACTGCAACAATTCATCTAACTGGATTCGCAGTTCTTACAACTCACGTGGAGCTATACGGTAGGAGCCTTTGCAATAGGACGAGTACTAGGCTCAAGGTCTACAACAAACTCTACATCTCTCTCAGGAGGGAGACCAGGAAGACTAACGGGAAAACATAGAAAAACTCTCGCACCACGAAAATATCCTCGACACGCGACAAATCACGAGCAGCTTCCAAAATAAAAACAAGATAAGCAATACCACCGGATTCTAAAAAATTTCGAGCACATACCGCAGATATGATTGGGGAGTCCTGACGCAGAAAATGATACACGCTCATGGGTTGGCCATTGCCCATCGAGAAATCCAAATGCTTGACCTTAAACTGAATGACAACGTCATATCTGGATAACCAATACATGCCCAAGATTATGTCGAAGTCTTCAAAATCTAGCACCTTTAGATCGACATAAGCTAGGAATCCTCCTAAAAGAATATGCCACTTTTGGATACTCTGATTCAACACCACCATATCACCAGATGAAAACTTAACGCAAAGCGGATCGCCGACTCGATCGATAGCCCAATGATAAAGGTCTACAAATTTCCTATCCATGAAGGAATGTGTGACACCCGAATCGAAAAGAACGTGCGCCCAACGATTATTTACATTAAATTCACCTATAAAATCATACACAACTAATATGGCCCAAATTAAATTCACATTTGCTAGATAACAACTAGATCAGAATCTAACCTGATATCACCTGGGTGAAATACTGTGCTTCTTCCTTGGTTACTGCATTTAGTTTACATTTTCCCTGTTGCAGCTGCTGGAGCTACGGCGGCGGCAAGACCTGAAGTGGAACCAGCTGCATCGTAGGCTGGGACTGCAGGCACTAGATTTCATATGCCCCTTCTCTCCACACTGAAAGCACGTCTTATCCTTTGACCAACAATGGGAAACATCATGCCCCTTCCTCTTACACGAAGCACAGGTAAGATCGCTCTTGGGTGCACTCTGAATCGCAAGCACTTGAGGTTGCTTCTGAGCACCCAACCTATTAAAACATTTTTCAAAAGGGTGGCCCGCACGACCATAAAATCTACACGCCTCCTTGCCCCCTTTCTTTCGAGCAGGGCCAGATGCCCATGGGCTTCCATCATCCTTAGCCTTCCCCTTTTCCTTCCGCAGTACCATGCCACGTTTCTTGGCTTTATCGATATCCTCAACCTTCAAGGCAGCATCCATGACTTCCGTATAACTCTCGGATCGGTAAGCGCTGGCTAATTGTTGGATGTCACTTTGAAGAAAACCCAGAAAATGTTTAACTCTGCCTTCCTCTGTGTCTACTAACTACGAAGCAAACCTGTTCAACTTGTTGAACTCAATCTCATACTCACAAACCATGAGTTGCCTCTACTTCAAATGCAGGAAATTATTCATCAGCTTGTCTTGCTCAACTGACGACAGAAAATTTTTCAACGACATCCCCTTAAATCGCTCCCATGAGCACCCATCCGTATGCCATTCTTTTCCTATGATACCAACTGTCACAACCCGCATTTTCCCAATATATAAATATATTATCAGAGTGAGAGAAAATATGCGTTGTGATGTCACGTCGTGCATGAGATAAATACAGACGCTCAAGCATCTCCGTCTCTTTATTTATTTTCATAAAAAACATACATATACATACTTTTTGTTGAAAGATAGGATTTACATTTGAAGTTCAAGACCATGTCCCTCGGTCCAATGGATCAATTAGTCCAAAAGGAGAAAAATATATACATTCACAGCGGAAAGATAATATGAAGTTTAATTCATTTTATCCTATATGAGAATGAAGACCAAACATTATGCTAGCTGTATGCAAATCTTTAGTTTTAGTATAAGTTAGAAAAGAGCATTTACAATCTACAAAGTAGAGTGACATTTGATTGAAATCATGCTATGAGTAAAGGTACAGATTTGTATACACATAAAATAACTACCATGCATCATAACATAAAGCCTTCCCAGGGAGCAATGCATCATCATCAGAAAGTAGTAGTAGTAGCAGGAACATCAAGTAAACAGTCTACATAAAAGAACTAAGTTATGTGCGCCAACAATCTGACACGAACCATAGAAAAATCAGAAAGTAACAGAAATACCCCACAAAGTAAAAAATAAGCACAACAGACTGCGCCTCGCCAATAAGAAAAAAAAATCAACTACAGAAGTCTGGAAGAGACATCTTGTCCAACTCTAATTGCTACTGGTTCGAACCTGAGGCATTCAAAAGAAAAGAATGCCTCAACACAAAGGCGCAAAAATGCAACTCAAAATAAATTACGAAGGTTACCATCTCAACGAGAGCAACTGTAAATCAACAACAAACAAAGTCATATGAACAATAAGGTATAATAATTCAGCAGGATTGACTCAATAAGAGAGTAAAGTCTTACACCAAGTGATGAATATTCATAAAGTTATTCGTATAAATATATATAGTAAAAGATACTAATAAGGTTAAAAGTGAATCAGTAACACCAGACAAAAAATGGTTCTGAGGTGATGCTCATTCATTGCAACCTAACCTAACAGTCCGCCATAAATCCACCAGGTACAAAGATTCACCAGCATACACTGTGGTGGTGATTATCCATTCCAACCCAACCAACATTCCCAAAAAAAACTTATCATAACAAAATTTGGCACCACACAAAAGCTTAACATCGGGTCGCCACGACGACACAGAAATGACAAAAATCCAGAAAATTCCTAGTATCAGTAGCCTTACACGACGAATTCGTCGAGACCATACGATGATTTCGGCGGGATTACTCGACGAATTCGACGAATCTACTCGACGAATCTACTCGACGAATTCAACTTAATCTCACACAACCACTCGACGAATTTTCTCAACTACTCGACTGAATCGACTACTAGTCAAATTTACCATGATCACTCGACGAATTCGACAAATTTACTCAATGAATTAAACTTAATCTCACACAACCACTCGACGAATTTACTCAGCTACTCGATTGAAACTACAACACTAAAAAGTCTAACACCATAAAATAAGCATACCATAACCATACACCTATGGAAATTAAAGAAAGGTAGGAAGATAAGGTAGAAACCACCACTTGCCTCAAATCTTCCGCTTTCCACCTCCTACACGAATTTACTCGACTAATTCAACTTAATCTCACACAACCACTCGACGAATTTTCTCAACTACTCGACTGAATCGACTACTAGTCAAATTTACCATGATCACTCGACGAATTCGACAAATTTACTCAATGAATTAAACTTAATCTCACACAACCACTCGACGAATTTACTCAGCTACTCGATTGAAACTACAACACTAAAAAGTCTAACACCATAAAATAAACATACCATAACCATACACCTATGGAAATTAAAGAGAGGTAGGAAGATAAGGTAGAAACCACCACTTGCCTCAAATCTTCCGCTTTCCACCTCCTACACACTCCACCCCAAGGATCGGCCGAAGAGAAGGCCACACTAATGAATTTCTAAAGGATTTTGGAACAAAAGGAAGGTTAGGGCTACTACACGCACCAACCCCCAAAATCCACGAAACCAAAAATACTCACCGCACACGCATAGAGATCGGCGAGAGCATTCCGATTCTATACTCCGACAAAGATTTTGAGAACTAGAGCTCCCGCATTAACCAACCGAAGCATCTGAATGAACGTTGACCTTCTCTCTCGCGCGCGACTGGTTCGGCGAAAACGAAGAAGAAGAAAAACCTGATCGATCGGCCCTTTTTATACTAAAATTATATCAATATGTGTATATATATACATAATTTGATTTAAATAAATTTCTTAACCTTAGATTTGAGGAATTGGACTAAGGTTAATTCAGTTTTTGACACAATTTGCACTTAAGGTAAATACCGGTACTACGAATCCAATGGAGAAGTTAAATTCAGAGTTCGGCAAGCCGCTCTCAAGTTATGATTTCCCGAAGTTCATGACAACGATAATTCTTTAAATTTTTGCAAATTCACTGAGCTTTAGATACATCTTGCATCGCAACGAAAATTGACAGGCTTACATAAAATAAATTAATTTAATTTTCTAAAGTCTAAAATCTCAATTCCAGTAAGTTCAAACCATGATCAAATTGACCAAACGGACGCAAAATCGCATGAATTACAGTGCACCGTTAAACTCAGCGCAAATATAATGCCCTTACGACGATATTATGTCATTAATAAGATTAAAACAATTACAGAAAATTTAGGGGTGTTACATGCACTCTCTCTCTCTCACACCATATCGTTACTGGGGCAGTATTAAGCTAAGTTTATCACCCTTAATCATAGGTACGTCACCAGGCTTACAATCAAGTATGCTAAATCTCTCAAGTACACGGTCGACATAGGCTTTTTGAGAGAGTGCCAAAGTAAAGTGAGATCGGTCTCTAATGATCTTAATTCCTATAATGAAGGATGCCACTCCAAGATCTTTCATATCGAAGTGTTTTGACAATAAATTGCATAGATTAATGCAATATCGTCAAATTACTACCCGCAAACAAGATATCATCTATATAAAGAATTAAGAATATGTATCTACTCTCACTGACCTTTAGATATATGCAACGGTCTACCTGATTGTTTACAAAACCAAAAGAGATAACCACCTCTTCGAATTTTAAAAAACACCTCTTCGAATTTCAGATACCATTGTCTATAAGCTTATTTTTTACCATATAGCGATTTATTAAGTTTACATAAAAGCTGGTCGAAATGACTAGACTTGAATCCATCAGGCTGCACCATATAATCTTCCTCGGCAAGGTCGCCATTAAGAAATGTTGTCTTAACATCCATTTGGTGTAGCTCCAAATCATAATGAGCTACTAATGCCAATATTACTCAGAAAGGGTCTTCAGAGGAAACGAGAGAAAAGGTTTCGTTATAATAGTTTCCTTCTTTCTGTGTAAATCCTTTGACAACCAGTCTTGCCTTAAACCGCTCGACCTTTCCTTTGGAGTCCTTCTTTATCTTGAACACCCATTTTGAACCAATGGGCTTGCAGTCTTTGGGTAACTAAATTAACTCCCAAACTTTATTCAGCTTCATATCACTATCTCGTCTTTAATTATATCCCACCACAGATCAGTTTGAGGTCCAAACACAGCCTCTTGAAATGTCACTAGGTCAACCACAAGACCAATGTCAAAATCACTCTCGCATAGAAATACTTCATAGTCTGAGGAAATCGCTTGCCTTCTCTACCTAATGGATCTCCTAACGGGTGGATGAATCTCCTGAACTTGTGGAGGAAACTCAACTAGGATCGGTGGTAAAACGGGATGCACATCCTCCACATGTTCCATTACGGGTCCAGGCACCACACAATTTCCCACCAAGGGCACATATACATTAATAAACATGATTTCCTCCGCTTCATTAATAGTGTAAGAGCAACTCGGTTCGTCAGCGACATCAAACTCTAAAATTTAGCAGTTTGAGACTCAACAATTCTGGGTCCTCCTGAAGGGGAATATAACTTAAATCCCTTGGAGTGATCTGGGTAGCCAATGAAATAACAACGACAAGACCTAGGGGCAATCTCACTTTCTGACGGATTGTATAAATGAACTTCTGCAGGACAACCCCAAATGCGCAAATGATTAAGGTTGGGTCGTCTACCAGTCCATAACTCAAAAGGTGTTTTGGGTACTGACTTAGACGGGACTTTATTAAGGATGTACATTGCAGTCTTAAGATCCTCACCCCATACAAACTCAGGAAGATTTGTCTTACTCATCATGGTCCCCATCATTTCTTTAAGGGTGCGATTACGTCTTTCGGCTACACCATTTTGCTCAAGACTACCCGACATGGAGTACTGGGATACAATGTCGCAACTCTCCAAGTATCTGACAAACAAACCATTTATGTTGCCCGGAGGCATCATGTCTACCAAAATACTCGTCACCTTTGTCAGGCCTAACTATCTTGATGACTTTACCTATTTGCTTTTCAACTTTAGTTTTGAAAATCTTGAGCTTGTCAAGAGATTAAGAATTTTCTTTAATTATGTACAAATATCCAAAACGGGAATTGCTATTCTTATAGAGGGTGGTGGAATAAGGGTCGTTGATGTCACTATGAATGGTTTCTAATTAACTTGAACTGTGAGTTGAGCTTTTCTCTTTAATCTTGGTCATTTTGTCTATACAGTAGTCCACACATGTCTCTAAGTCACTGAAGTCTAGAGTAGGAAGAAAATTATGCTTAATTATTCTCTCCACTCTTTCCCTAGAGATATCACTTAACCTTTTATGACATATCATGAAGGATTATTTCTTAATTAGAGGTTGAAAGATTATGGGTTGTCTATAAACTACACCTAGAGGGGGTGGGGGGTGATTAGGTGTTTTCAATTTCTTTGCTATTTAAGAATTTATCTATCACAACACACAAGCATCACAAAAAACACACAATGATTTATAGTGGTTCCCAACTAGACAATGTGTCTAGAGGTAGTCCACTGTCCCTCCCACCTATCTAGCAGTGTGCTAGACTAGGAAACTTATCCAACTCAGATCTTTTCACTATAATCAGATCTTACAACTCAAGTTCACACAGAACCCTACAAGGATCAGACTTTACAAGTCTTACAATCTCAGATCTTCAACAAGATCCTACCAAAACTCAGGTTCACCAAGAACCCTATCATCTCAGATCTATCACTAGATCCTACCAGCTCTGTTGAAACCAGTTTTCCGGCTTCAACGTTCGAAAGGGGGTTGCGACTAACCCTTACTTGACCTAAGCCTAGACCCTTGACCGGTTACTAGGAACTGAAAGACCCTGCCCTTGAAGAACACTTGAATCTAGAAAACGAACCCCTTAAGCTTCAGCGTGGAGGTCCCACCACATACCCGGAAGATCTTAGAGCGCTTCCCCTCCCAAGCCAATGCTGAGCCTGGGCACCTTGGAGGGCACTAAGGATCACCTCACCGTCCACCTTACATGACAAGGGGAAGGGGAGGGGTAGTGCTCGCTCACAACGCACACGCGAGGGAGGGGGGTAGAGACCAACCCATCCCAAGGTGCCCATGGGGGTCTATTTATAGACTTTCCCAAAAATGGACTGCGGATAGCAAAAATCCTGCTATCCGCAGTCCAACCATGACCGCCATCGATCACGCCTGAGGGGGGGGGGGGGGGGGGGGCGAGTGGGACTCACGGTGTCCACTCCCCCCCACTCACGGGAGGTCGCACTGACCTCCCTACCTACACCGGGCGAGTGGGAGGCCTCTCCCACTCGCCCCCTAAGGGGGCGGCGAGTGGGAAGTCCCATCCCACTCGGCCGGCGAGTGGGAGCAGCCCTCCCACTCGGCCGGCGAGTGGGAGGCCCCCTCCCACTCGGCCGGCGAGTGGGAGCAGCCCTCCCACTCGGCCGGTGAGTGGGAGGCCCCCTCCCACTCGGCCGACGAGTGGGAGGCCCCCTCCCACTCGCCCGGTGAGTGGGAGGCCTTTCCCACTCGCTCGGCGAGTGGGAGAGCTGCTCCCACTCGCCCGGTGAGTGGGAGCACTCCTCCCACTCCCCTCGCAAAGGGCCTGAGTGGGAGGATTTCTCCTACCCACCCAAGGGAGCCGGGGTAGCGGGTGCTTCCTCCGTCTCTTCCGCGGCCTCTTCTTGCCTTGATCGGTTTCGACCGTCTCGACCACCTTGAATTGTCTTGGTCTCATCCGGGTCGGGTCACACCGACTCAGGAAATATGAGGGTTGTACACAATCCCCGCTCTTTGCGAGCTTGTCCCAAGCTCGGAAAGAAAGTCCAACCCACCTATTTGACGAGTAGGTGGGACCTTAGGGGAATCCACGAAAGCATCCGTCATCGGGGAACCTCTGCCAAGCCTTTCGGTTGATCCTGACTTGAGACGGAAGGTGAACCTTTCTCCACTAAAGAACCCTCCTATGGGCTGAGCCCAACTGGAGGTGGAGAAAGCTCAACACCTTGGGTCGGATTAACATTTACCTGAGGTGGAGGAAAAACTCAGCACCTCTAGTCGAGCTGAGCTCGACCTGAGGTGGGAGGAAAACCTTTCTCCACTAAAGAACCCTCCTATGGGCCGAGCCCAACTGGAGGTGGAGAAAGCTCAACACCTTGGGTCGGATTAACCTCGACCTGAGGTGGAGGAAAAACTCAGCACCTCTAGTCGAGCCGAGCTCGACCTGAGGTGGGAGTAAAACCTTTCTCCACTAAAGAACCCTCCTATGGGCCTAGCCCAACTGGAGGTGGAGAAAGCTCAACACCTTGGGTCGGATTAACCTCGACCTGAGGTGGAGGAAAAACTCAGCACCTCTAGTCGAGCCGAGCTCGACCTGAGGTGGGAGGAAAACCTTTCTCCACTTAAGAACCCTCCTATGGGCCGAGCCCAACTGGAGGTGGAGAAAGCTCAACACCTTGGGTCGGATTAACCTCGACCTGAGGTGGAGGAAAAACTCCGCACCTCTAGTCAGGCCGAGCTCGACCTGAGGTGGGAGGAAAACCTTTCTCCACTAAAGAACCCTCCTATGGGCCGAGCCCAACTGGAGGTGGAGAAAGCTCAACACCTTGGGTCGGATTAACCTCGACCTGAGGTGTAGGAAAAACTCCGCACCTCTAGTCGAGCCGAGCTCGACCTGAGGTGGGAGGAAAACCTTTCTCCACTAAAGAACCCTCCTATGGGCCGAGCCCAACTAGAGGTGGAGAAAGCTCAACACCTTGGGTCGGATTAACCTCGACCTGAGGTGGAGGAAAAACTCAGCACCTCTAGTCGAGCCGAGCTCGACCTGAGGTGGGAGGAAAACCTTTCTCCACTTAAGAACCCTCCTATGGGCCGAGCCCAACTGGAGGTGGAGAAAGCTCAACACCTTGGGTCGGATTAACCTCGACCTGAGGTGGAGGAAAAAATCAGCACCTCTAGTCGAGCCGAGCTCGACCTGAGGTGGGAGGAAAACCTTTCTCCACTAAAGAACCCTCCTATGGGCCGAGCCCAACTTGAGGTGGAGAAAGCTCAACACCTTGGGTCGGATTAACCTCGACCTGAGGTGGAGGAAACTCCACACCTAACAGAGAGCCGAGCTCACCTGGAGGTGGAAGAACTCAACACCTAACAGGGAACGGAGCTCACCTGGAGGTGGAGGAAACTCCACACCTAACAGGGAGCCGAGCTCACCTGGAGGTGGAAGAACTCAACACCTAACAGGGAGCGGAGCTCACCTGGAGGTGGAGGAAACTCCACACCTAACAGGGAGCCGAGCTCACCTGGAGGTGGAAGAACTCAACACCTAACAGGGAGCCGAGCTCACTTGGAGGTGGAGGAAACTCCACACCTAACAGGGAGCCAGGCTGACCTGGAGGTGGAAGAACTCAACACCTAACAGGGAGCCGAGCTCACCTGGAGGCGGAGGAAACTCCACACCTAACAGGGAGCCGAGCTCACCTGGAGGTGGAAGAAACTCCACACCTAACAGGGAGCCGAGCTCACCTGGAGGGGGAGGGAACTCCACGCACTCCTGATCTAACTGGAGGTGGTAGTGCCCATCCAGGTCCTGGGAGTCTTAGCTCAACCGGGGTGGAGGGACTCAACGCACTCCTGATCTAACTAGAGGTGGTAGTACCCATCCAGGTCCTGGGAGTCTTAGCTCAACCGGGGTGGAGGGACTCAACGCACTCCTGATCTAACTGGAGGTGGTAGTGCCCATCCAGGTCCTGGGAGTCTTAGCTCAACCGGGGTGGAGGGACTCAACGCACTCCTGATCTAACTGGAGGTGGTTGTACCCATCCAGGTCCTGGGAGTCCTAGCTCAACCGGGGTGGAGGGACTCAACGCACTCCTGATCTAACTGGAGGTGGTTGTACCCATCCAGGTCCTGGAGTCTTAGCTCAACCAGGGTGGAGGGACTCAACGCACTCCTGATCTAACTGGAGGTGGTAGTGCCCATCCAGGTCCTGGGAGTCTTAGCTCAACCGGGGTGGAGGGACTCAACGCACTCCTGATCTAACTAGAGGTGGTAGTGCCCATCCAGGTCCTGGGAGTCTTAGCTCAACCGGGGTGGAGGGACTCAACGCACTCCTGATCTAACTGGAGGTGGTAGTACCCATCCAGGTCCTGGGAGTCTTAGCTCAACCGGGGTGGAGGGACTCAACGCACTCCTGATCTAACTGGAGGTGGTAGTACCCATCCAGGTCCTGGGAGTCTTAGCTCAACCGGGGTGGAGGGACTCAACGCACTCCTAGTCCCTTTACCGATTGGAGGTGGAAGTACCCATCCGTGTCCTTGGTGCTTACCTTCACCTGGAGGCAGAGGAGCTCAACGCCTTCCCAATCGGTTGTTGGACCGCGAGTTGACCTGACGAGTCCCCCATCTACCGGCATGACTGAGCCCGACGGGGGATCTCCAGTCAGGGATCTTAGATCGGGGTATTACCCCAGAACCCTTTTTCATTCCTAGTTCGTCTATTACAACTTCACTACCCTACGCCCTTGCAGGGCACTTTATTACACCTCGCCCTTCTTGGGCACTTCACTTACATCTCGCCCTTCCTGGGCACTTCACTTACATCTCGCCCTTCCTGGGCACTTCACTTACATCTCGCCCTTCCTGGGCACTTCACTTGGCCGCACGCTCCTTGGTCATCTTCTTCGCCACTTCTTCTGTCTCCGCAACTCCTTCTTGGCCCTTCTAGGTGAAGTTACTCCCCCCTGGTTGGACGAGGGCGTTCTTATCGCCTCCCTGCAGGTGGTGTCGAGCATTCGCCGCGAGTGAAGGATGCGACCTGCAGGAGCTCCAGGATCCCTTTGCTGAACTCATCGACGTCGCCCTTCTTTACATACTCGCATGCCGGAGGCGAGTCTCCCAACTCGTCGCTTCCAGCCATGAGACATGGCTCAGAGCTTTCCGAACTAGTTGCTTCCACGCTCACCGCACCAGAATGTTGAAACCAGTTTCCCGGCTTCAGCGTTCGAAAGGGGGTTGCGACTAACCCTTACTTGACCTAAGCCTAGACCCTTGACCAGTTACTAGGAACTGAAAGACCCTGCCCTTGAAGAACACTTGAATCTAGAAAACGAACCCCTTAAGCTTCAGTGAGGAGGTCCCACCACATACCCGGAAGATCTTAGAGCGCTTCCCCTCCCAAGCCAATGCTGAGCCTGGGCACCTTGGAGGGCACTAAGGATCACCTCACCGTCCACCTTACATGACAAGGGGAAGGGGAGGGGTAGTGCTCGCTCACAACGCACACGCGAGGGAGGGGGGTAGAGACCAACCCATCCCAAGGTGCCCATGGGGGTCTATTTATAGACTTTCCCAAAAATGGACTGCGGATAGCAAAAATCCTGCTATCCGCAGTCCAACCATGACCGCCATCGATCACGCCTGAGGGGGGGGGGGGGGGGGGCGAGTGGGACTCACGGTGTCCACTCCTCCCCTCACGGGAGGTCGCACTGACCTCCCTACCTACACCGGGCGAGTGGGAGGGCTCTCCCACTCGCCCCCTAAGGGGGCGGCGAGTGGGAGGTCCCATCCCACTCGGCCGGCGAGTAGGAGCAGCCCTCCCACTCGGCCGGCGAGTGGGAGGCCCCCTCCCACTCGGCCGGCGAGTGGGAGCAGCCCTCCCACTCGGCTGGCGAGTGGGAGGCCCCCTCCCACTCGCCTGGCGAGTGGGAGGCCCCCTCCCACTCGCCTGGCGAGTGGGAGGCCCCCTCCCACTCGCCTGGCGAGTGGGAGGCCTTTCCCACTCGCTCGGCGAGTGGGAGAGCTGCTCCCACTCGCCCGGTGAGTGGGAGCACTCCTCCCACTCCCCTCACAAAGGGCCTGAGTGGGAGGATTTCTCCTACCCACCCAAGGGAGCCGGGGTAGCGGGTGCTTCCTCCGTCTCTTCCGCGGCCTCTTCTTGCCTTGATCGGTTTCGACCGTCTCGACCACCTTGAATTGTCTTGGTCTCGTCCGGGTCGGGTCACACCGACTCGTGAAATATGAGGGTTGTACAAGCTCAGGCTCACAAAGAACCCTACAAAGTAATAAGTATGTTTACTGTTGTAGAAGAAATGTCTTCAAGATGATATGCCATTTTAATAGCAGACTTCTTCTTCTTCTTCTTATAAATGTAAGCTCTGTGATTTCATGGATTATAGAGCTTTTCTTATGAATCTCCTCCTTTGATGATATATGCACATCTAGTATAGGAGAAAGATTCTTTCTTGTCTTCTCAGCAAAGTGATGAAGATTTTCTTGTAGTTCTACTTCTTTTCTTTTCTTGATCAGATTTTTGTATACAGTATGAAGAAGTGCTTTGAAATTGACAATTTCTCCCTTTTATATTCTTCTGTAACTTTGCATAAAAGCCCTTTTAGAAATCTTCCATAAATTGCTTGAAAGAAAGTTTGGAAGAACCAGCTGAATTGATTATAATAAAATCCCTTGTCATTCTTGGAACTTGCAGAATATAGAAGTAATAAAATTCTTCCTTAAACATTGTGCAACGACTATATTCTGTATAGAGAATATTATTTATTATTCCTTGATTGGTGCGCAAGATGGGCGGCATGCATCTTCCCTAGATATCAATTTCCAAGAGAACGACACATTAAATGCTGCTCTGCAACTGTCAAGACGATATTGTTCCTTCAAGATGATATCGTCTTGATCAGCAGATATTCTTTATGATGATGTCGTCGATATATTTTCTACTTCAAAACTTGGCTTGTTATCTCAACGAAATTGCTTCTTCTAGATGATATCGCCGAGATACTTCCTTATATACAATATATCTTCTATCTTTGAAATAATATGCTTCCATTAAGTCGACATACATCCTTCTTCAAGGCTTTATGTAATATCTATTACTTCTTGACGATATCGTCGAGATATTCCTTTACATATGACTTAGACTTTTCTTCAAGCTGATAGACTTTCTTTAAGATGATAATGTCTTGATCTTCAAGACGATATGAGGTTTGTAAACTGATGTTTTTCTTCATGACTTAATGAGTTAAGTCATTAATCATCAAGGTTGTATCTCTTCTTTATGACGACGTCGTCGAAACATCTAGACATGGTATTTCTCTGCTATTAGTTTTCTTTAAGACGATATCGTCGATATCTGATCTTAGCTTTATCTACGACAAACTTTCTTCAAGACGATGTCGTCGATATCTGAACTTAGCTTTATCTACGACAAGCTTTCTTCAAAATGATGTCATCGATATTTGAACTTAGCTTTATCAACGACAAGCTTTCTTCAACCATCAAGACGATGTATCTTCATCAAGACGATATCGTCGAAACTATTTCAACGATATGATATTAGTCTCCATGATTCTTCTGCTGAGTCTTGAGACGATATTTTACTTAGCTAATTTCATTACTTTTATCGTCTATATACTAGTGATGTAGCTTTGATGCTTTCTCAACGATATGCCCAATCCTAGATAATTTTAGACTTAGAAAATTTCTTGATATATGATATATCTTCTGCAGTCATGAATAAGCTATATCTTCAAATACATAATGCATTTATCATTAATCTGAGCACTTCTTCAAATCAGGAACATTGTTGGCACAGTTCCCAACAATCTCCCCCTATTTGAAGAAGTCATAACTCACTTCAATGATAAATGTCAAGGTACAAATAAAATCATAATTTGAAGACATTCAGAGAGTATTATATGATTCATCTAGCATGATATAAATAGAGAATGTTTTAGAACAAAAATATAACACAATCATTTTCCTATGTCAGTTTTAAATAAAACATTATATGATCTTCAGATCCTGCTGCTGCTTCCTTTCCCTTTTCTCTTTTGCCTTTCATAAAAACTGATAGGTTTTGGGATCTTCTTTGGAGAAGGAGGAGGACCAAGAAGAAATGCCAGTTTGTGGTTTCTCCATTTCCCCATTTGAATTGAGTGAAGATTCCAATCAGCAGAATAATATATTCTTTCTGATTCATCCTGAGGGTTTCCACTCTCCATCCAGGCTTCTGAGATCAGAGTCCTAGAGTTAGGACTCCACATGCATGACTATGGAACCTGCTCAATTTCTCTAAGCCTCTTCTGCCTGTACCTCTTCCTTTGAGTCCTTTTTCTTTTTTCTGGAGCTAGCAGAATCTCTAACTTCTATGCCATAGACCTCTGATGTAGCGCTTTCAGAAGGTTCCGCTAGCTCAAAAGCTGAGGGAGGATTTTGTAAGGCTTGCTTGACCTGCTTGACTGTCCACATGGCTTGTTTGGAGCCAACATTTATCCATTGCCCTCTCCCCCTTTAGAACATCTTTAGCTATATGATCATCAAGAGTAACTTGTACTAAATTCATCCTTTCATGTATATGTTGTTCAGCCTCATCCAAGTTATTTTTCACCTCTAACAGATGTACATCTAAGATCTGAGAGCTTTCATTTATTCGTTCTAGAATTTGATCTCTGTCTCCATTCATAAATCATGTTATCTGTTGAAATTCTCTTTCTGTATTCCTTTGCATAGTGCCTTGGTTTTGTAAGAGCTGGTGAGTCTGATGTCCAACTTTGTTGATTTCCTGTCCAACATGTTCCATGGTTGGAGCAACTAAATGAAAGAAGTGGGTGTGTTGAGTGTTGAGATGATGCATATCATTTTTTACAATCTGCAGCTCAGCTTTTATTTCCTTCCTCAAGTCATCTACAGTTTGTAGAATGAACTTTTCTATCTTTTCACTTTGAATATTCAGCAAAGATGATATCATATGAAACATGGAGCCTGAATGATCTGTGGATGGTCCAGCTGTATTCACTTCAGTAGCTGCATCTTCTTCTGGAGGACCTTCAGAACCACTATCTTGAGTCAGGAAGACACGAGATTTTTCTTCATCTGCTCATCTTCTTCTACCAACACTTGCTTGACTTTTATTAGAGCTAGGTCAAGCCCAGTCTGGGGATCAAAACCCTCATCCTTCTCTGGTACATTTCCTTCAATTTCTTTTTCTGAGAGATCCTTCTCTTGAATTTCTTTTTCAGGTGCACCTTCTTCAGCTTGATATTCCAGGGTGGAGCACCCCAGGTGGGTCTCCCCTTCAACTATCTCAATATCTTGGGCTGAGCTTCCCTTCAGGAACTCCCCCACAACTGGATCACTGTCTAGAATGGGACTTCTTCTTTCCTCAGGAACTTCTGTGTTAGCATATTCACACATGCCCTCTTCGATCATCTGATTTTGATCTACCTCCCCCTATGTCAAGGCAGGGTTTGGTAGACTTGGGGCTCCTTCTTCTTCAGAAAACTTTGATAGGTTTGGGTCTGGAATTGGTGATGCTTCTCCTCTTTTAGAATTACTGGAGGACCCTTCCTTATCTGAGTCATCAACTATTACTGCTTTCTTTTTCTTTCCTTTTGGAGCAGTTTGGACATCCTTGGGAGTTTTGGGAATGACTCTCTCCCATCTATCCATCATTTTTGAATCCAAACTCTTTGAGTAGTGCAGAGGTGCTCCCATGCTTTTTTTCATAATATCCCCATGGGTATTCTGTCGGAGGATGGATATGATCCTTCCATTTGATGGAGTCTTCAGGGCGTTCTTAATTCTCTAGAATAAGAATTTTCTCAAGTCTGTCTTCTTTGAGACAATGATCCTGCACATTGTTTCAAACATTTCTTTTGAAATCCTGTCATGGGATCCAGGCTTGCACAACAGTACTTTCCCTACAATATCTGCAAGGAGCTTTACCTTTTGATTGAATTTGGCCTTCTTAATAGACTCGTTGGTCTTGCCACTATGCCCATACTAGGCATATCCAACAGATAGATCCTCAATGGTCAAGTATTCATCTTCAACTTCTTTCCCTAGCCTTGGAATCCTCAGAGCTTTTCCTAAGCTCTTGGCAGCTACTTTGATCTTCTCTCCGGCCATAGTAGACTTTAGAATTGCCCCTGAGCTATTTATTCTAGCTCCATCAAAGAATTCTTGGACTTCTTTATTGTTCATGAGAGCACTGGGTTCACAAAGCAGATACTCCAGCCCTGCTGATTCTATCAACACGATTACTGGCCTGATTTCTTCGGAGCAAGAACTGTATCCTCCCCTCATGAGTTCGCATCCTGAGATGACTGAGGATCTTCCTTCTTTTGAGCCATTGGTACAGAACGTCGAGAGGAAAGATTGTCGGAGATGAAACGAAGGTTTGTCGCGGAAATGGCTCAGGGAAAATGAAAGCATAATTTTTGACCTAAGCATTCACTCTATTTATATTAGGAGTAGATGAAGAGGTGCGTAACTTTTTGTCTTGATTAATAGATTAAGAATCCATCAGACGACTCTGATTAGGGATCCAATATAGCATGAAGTGTCTGCGCTGTATTTCGATGATGTGTATCTTTGTCATCAATATTGTCGTCGGAATCATTTCAGTGTTGTCGTCGAAATTTTGCTAATAGCGTCGAGACGCAGATTTTTTTCGTCGAGACTGCTCATTTTGTATCGCTGAGAATTCATCTATGTCGTTGAAATACTCGTCTGTAACTTGTTTAACATGACCACTCCTTGAAGAACTCTTGGGGACAGTGTGTAACACCCCAGGTTTCGCTGAGAGCGGAAGCTGGAATGCCCAAGGTTGGGGGCAAGTCTTTCGTAGCTGGGAGCTAGCGCCAGCGCTAGCACAGGCGTTAGCTGCCCCGTCGAGTAAAACACTTGTTTCGATGGTGTTCGTCAAGTTGGATTTGTCGAGGCATTTCGTCGAAGGGAGTTCGTCGAAGAGATAACGCGGGCGGTAGTGCTAACACCGACGATAGCTTTTTGTCGGGTAATGCAGTTCTATCGGGTTCTGTCGGGCTGTTGAGTTGGATTCGTCGAGGGGGACTTCGTCAAGGGGCTAACGCAGGCGTTAGCGCTAACACTGGCGTTAGCTGACGGAACCAGTTCCGTATGTAGCATTTCCTGGATGTCCGATCTTCTTGGATCTTGATCCTAAGGTTCAGATAAGTGCGTCCTAAGGCTCTAAATAGGTCAGAGAAGTTCTATTCTCTTTTCATTAAGTCTTTTGCGCTTTTGGAGGCTAAGGAGAGAAGTAGGTTTTGGAGGAAGAAGAAGGGCTAGGTATGGTATTGTTAGAGCATCGGAGCTCCGTTCGTAGATCCGAAACCAGATCCGTGGAGAGGACTAGAAGGCTCTTCTTTCTATCCATGCCTATCAACAGATCCATGGCGATGAAGAGAACTCTTAGGGTAATGACATCTCTCCTCCCAGTTTTAGGATGCGTGCATGACATCTTTGCTTTTACCTTTTCTTTTCTGAAATTTATGGCACTGGATCTCTCAAATGAGAAGGGTTTGAGTCGCCTTGGTTCAAGAAGAACCACCGGGTTGATTGAGTCCATCCCTGACATGATTTTGCATTAGAGTTCCACTCTGTTAGTGGATTAAGCATTGTCGGTGAAGCCAAAATCGCGATCGGTTGTCCAATTCGATGATATTGCTTGACGTGCATTTTAAGGAGTTTGCTAGAAATCCGTTTGCGGCGAAGACGTCGTATTGATGCCCTTTATGTTTCGTGTGAGAACGAATGTTGATTTAGAAAGGGAAATATTGTGCGCGGTGAATGGCTTGTGAAGCCTCTTGTATGTGAAGGTGTGACTTTGTCTTTGTGGTCGGATCGCTAGCCCGTGAATGCTTGGATTCATGTGGGGAGAGTGTCCTGACAAGACAAGTCCCCTTTTGGGCTAACTGATAAGAACGAGTATGCTGATGAGCCCGTTGGCAAGATGAGCCATGTAAGGGGTGAGGTCTCAGTGGAGTTCTTGGCTTTTGGCTTAGTGATTGTGGCAAGAACAAGTATGCTGATGCACCCATTGGCAAGATGACCCATGTAAGGGGTGAGGTCTCAGTGGAGTTCTTGGCCTTGGGCTTGCACGCCCTGGGGAAATGATAAGTACCCTTGATTGTTGTGAAATGTTGATGTGTGATGTTGTGTTAGAAGCATACACGTCATAGGGTGCCTTGGGTGAGACCTAGGTTTGCATACAAGCTGCATTGTTAGCCCTTTTACTTTTATTGCTCAACATAGAAACGTGGATGTTGCTTGTGACACTCATGCCTGTCGTTTTTATGTTATAATTATTTATTACATTTGCATACGAAGTGCTGACTTGCAGGGTGATGTAGTTCCTCGGGGTCCGCTAGGATGGCCAGGAGGAGGAGTGTTGTTACACCATTGTTGGTCAGCCAAAACTGACCCTCGTTATACTGCTCTTTGTGATTTGGATGCAGGGCAAGGATTTCATGCTGGACCTAGCTCGCAGGCCAAAAAGGAGTTAGCTTCATGAAGTGCACTTTTCCTGTTTTCCTGTTTGACTATGTTGTCTTTACTTGTTCCAGCTTGCACGCCGAGTTAACATAGGATTGTTATAATCTTTTGGACATTTTCTATGCCTTGTTTGATGACTTGAGTATAAGTTTTGTAAGGCCTTAAGGCCATGGTACTCTTATGTAGATTTGGACAACTTCTGTGGTTTATTTAATGTTTCCGCTGTGTTTTGTTCTGAGTTTTGTGATGGGTAGATCTATATCACTTTTTAATACTAAAGCTGTGGTGATTTTATGCTGTGGGGTCCTGGCCGGACCCATTATAAGACCACTACAGGGGAGGTGTTACAATTTGGTATCAGAGCCAGGTTGGATAGCGTTCTTGTTGAGGTTTAGCATGTTCGGATCGCGTTAAGAGGTTCTCCGCATAGGAGTACTTTGCTGGACCATGAGTGTCCTTGTGTTCGAGTCTTGCGAATAGAGTTTGATTCGTTGTTTCCTTGCTTATGCTAGCAGAGGCGATGGTGGCGCCTAAGCTGCGATGATGCCACAGATTGCGATGCCTGTTGTGCAGGCTGCGACTCCAGTTACTCCAGTTACTGTGACACCGGAGGTCGGAGTGAGGCAGGTAGAGTCGTTAGCCGAGAGAGCGGTTGGGCAAGGAGATTGTCAGATGAATTACTATCTGAGTTTCCATCCTCCAATGTTTAAAGGAGTTGGCACTCCGACGGACGCCGAGGATTGGTTGGCGAAAATTCAGGAACTCCTGAAAGCGGCAGAGACCCCAGAGGACATGCAGTCCCAGTTCGCGACGTTTATGTTAGAAAGCGACGCCAAGATGTGGTGGGTGAATCATAGCGGCCATCATTTCCCTGGACGCGCCTCTTCCATGGAAGAGTTTGGTAATGCCTTCCTGAACCGCTATATCCCCTCTTCTACGAGGTTAGCCCTTCAGCGGCAGTTCTTGCACTTGGTACAGCGCGAGAAGACGGTAGACGAGTACTTGCAGGAGTTTACTCCTTTGGGTCATTACGGGGGGACGACCATGACACATGATGAGGAGAGGGATAATCTCTTCTATCAGGGTCTGAGAGAGAATTTAAGGCAACCTCTGATAGCCTTAAAGAATGCGGGGTTACATGAGCTAGTCGAAGCTACCCGAACATTGGAGAACGATATGGAGCAAACCCAGTGTCGTAAGGGCTTTGCGGCAAAGTAAGGAGAAAGTAAACCATCCTAGTCTCAAGGGAAGTCGGTGGAAGAAAAAGCCCCGTCCTTTTAGGACTGGTGAGAGGAGCAGTGCAGCTTTTGGAGAGTTCCTTTCTAAGGGACCAGTGACGTGCTACAAGTGTGGCAAGGTGGGCCACATAGCTCGGTTCTGTTCCGAGAGTGGAGTTGAGCCTGAGCAGAGGCAAGAGTAGTCGGTGTGTTCCGGTCCTAGTGTTGGGGAGAAAGGGAAAGCGGCGGAGTCTAGTGCTTCTCATTTCCCTCTTGTGCAGCCTAGAGTGTACAACCTCGGGCAACAAGAAGTGATTCGTCAACCCGACTTGGTGACAAGTGATGCGTGTTCGGCAAGTGCACTGGTCGCTGTCAAGTAATAATTATGGGAATAGTTTCCTCGAATGTCGATCTCTTGAGGAATGCATGATATGGTGAATGAATTACGTTGTGAGTCAATTGTTACACGAGCAAAGAAAGTAAGAACAAAGGGCGTTGTGATTGGTGTCCTAAGCTATTGCAGAAATAAGACAAATGCGGGTCGAAAGCACCGCTTCGCAAAGTGGGGGTGAGTGCAGCGGCTGCGATGCCGCGCTTCGGTAAGCGGGAGAAATGGCCACAGAGCGGGGTTTTGCAAGGGTCGTATTCACCTCTTCGCCAACATCACCACTAGCAATTGCTTGATGGCTTCACACGCAAGCAACTCAGAATATCACAACGAAAAGAAAAGCGATTCTCACAACCATAGCATCATTGCACATGAACATCAAACAAAGGATCTATAACATTAATCTAACAAGAGTTCATTACAACAACACTAAAAGAAGCACAAGCTCAAGGTTTAGAAAGGACCCAACAGAAGATGTCACCGTATCCTGGGTTCTCGGCCGGAATGAGAGGTTGTCGGGCTCTCTCCGGGCTCGGCCCTCAGATTGTGTGTGGACTCGAAGGAGGATGTCACTTCTCCATCGATCTACATCACTTCTATGGTATCCAAGATGAAGAATGCTTGAACTCGTGGTGGAGAAAGCTTGCAAACGATCCCGGATGGAAGTATGGTGGAGGAGATCACAGGATGTGGTCTCCTATGGTGGAAATGGTGAAAATGGCGGGCTTTTCTGGCTTTTCCCGCGAGGGGAATAGTCCTCCCCGACTGCAGCTGATTCCTGATAAGTAATAAAATATATGTATTTTTAGTATAATTATTAGTATAGTTTTAATTAATATTGTGAATTTTCTATGTAAATTAATGAATAAATTGCTTCTTTATTATTTCTGGTTTCTAACTTAGTTTTATTTTTGTTTTTGCATTTTTTGCAAAATTTTCCCAGGTCACGCCCTCGGTCACGCCCGTGACCAAGGGTGTGTATTTTTAAAGATCAAATATCAACGGGATGGCTCAATTCAGATCAAATCCCGACAAATCGCTCAAGTCACGCCCTCGGTCACGCCCGTGACCAAGGGCGTGTAAATTTAAAGCTCTGCGCCCGACGAATTCCTTTCCAGCTCACTCCAGTTGACCAAGTCACGCCCGTGACTCCACAAGTCACGCCCGTGTTCCAGCAGAGTCAAGCCCGTGAGCCGCCAGCGCGTCACGTCTTGAAACCGCGCCCATGCTGCCGACATCAGCCACCCATAGTCACGCCCGTGACTCACCAAGTCACGCCCGTGAAATATCAAGTCACGCCCGTGTGCAGCCATGTTTGACGGCCAAACCTTCCAGAAGGTGGAGAATACAGCCGAGCAAATGTCACGCCCTAAGTCACGGCCGTGACATTCAAGTCACGCCCGTGACCTAGGGCGTGTAAAACTCAAATTTTCCCTATAAATAGAGGGGCTCGGCTGAAGTATTTTTCATCCAAATTTTGAGTAGTTCTTGTTGTATTGTGAGTTCTTTTGAGTGATTGTGAGCTTCTCTTATGCAATTCAGTTTAAGTTCGTTTGTAGTTTTTTTTCGTCTTCCTAGTCTAGTTGTAATGCTGATTTCAGAAATAAAATGATGTTTTTCTCATTTGGATCATCTTCTTTTTATTAATGTTAGTGTGTGTGTGCGTGTATGAGTTTAGCTTTATTGCTTTCATAATTTAGTTTTATTGCTTTTATAGTTAGGTTTATTGCTTTCATAATCTAGGTTTACTGTTTTCATAGCTTAGATTTACAAGCTTTCATAAAATAGTTTTATCGTTTTCTTTTTCGCCTTATTTTATCGCTTTCATTTTAAACGCTTTCTTTTCAGTTTTTTTAGAGTGTGTGCGTGTATGAGATTATATTTTTCTTTTTTAACTTAGTTTTATTTCAGTATTTATATAACTGCGATATACCACCCCCATCTTGAATAAGAGGCTAATTTACTTTAGCATTTATTTAAGTCGGTTGGGACGGATATTATTTCTGCACCTTTATAAGTCTTTTCATTTCTATACCACCCCCTTCTTGAATAAGAGGCTAAGAACTTTTTAGCGCTTGTTTAAGGCGGTTGGGACGGATACTATTACTGTTTTTATATAAGTCTTTTTATTTCCTTTTTATCTGCTTATATCCGCTTTAATTATTAAACATGTATTTTTCAACCGATAATGCCGTCTCCATTCCGATGAGTGGCTAATTTCCTTTAGCACACGACGTCGAAGAGCATTGGGACACAAAAATAGTTTTTCTATAAAATTAAAACATCTCTTTCTAAAATAATTAACGCTTAAGGTTTACCCGAGAATCACGTTGAGTGGAGCCACATAATCGATGTGTGGTTTTCATTTCCGTTTTCGTACCTAGTTCGCCGAGAGGCTCGTGCGTACGGATTGATCGCTCACGGGTAAAGAGAATTGCGCTCTACCCTCGAGAGAGGACGAAGTAATTCTCCCGAATTGGAAATAAAAACCCAATAGCGGGGTTCACAACATAAAGCGAGTATTAAGAAGATTCGATTGTAGAACGAGAGTTTGGTCGAATATTCATAATCTCAGGTGGGCGTACCCTCGAGAGAGGAGCGTTCATAATTATGGTACCTCCACGGCCAAGTCATTTTAATATTTTGAAAAGTCATCACTTTTAATTCTACGAAAAAATCTATTTTCGTCTCAAGGTAATTCGACGTCGCGCGATATCTTTCTCATCGTTTAGAACTCTAGTTAATCGCTTATTATCGTCTTTCGCATTTTATCACTTAGAACTCTAGTTAAACCAACTAAAAATATTATTCCGATAAAATAATAGTTCGTTCCTTGAAGTAGCATAATCAACACGACCCGCGAAAATATACGATCCCGATATTTTCAAAAAAAATATCCTGTATTACTTGCGATAAGGTATACCTGCCTTTATCAAATGATTAATTTGGACTAAAAATTCAAACACAGCTTTCCAAACTCATTTAGTGCAAAACTCTCCTTTTCTACTTTTCAATAAATAGAATTCGGCGTTGTAGCCGAGGCGTAATTATCAATATTCCGAAAGAAGAAAAAGACCGTTACTTCTATCCTTCAATAGGATAACGGTTAATTTCTCAAAGTAGGAGTACTTGCGAGACTCTTCGAAAACATCCGCCAATTCTAAACTCTTAATATAAATGTTATCTTTTATTTATAAAACAAAAGAAGAAGTCCAACCTAAATCATCAAGTTTTTGGCACCGTTGCCGGGGACCTTTGTGTTGTTATTTGAAAGTAGGAACTGCTATTAATTTTATTCCTTATCTATATATTTTTACTAAAAAACAAAAAAAAATACAAAAAAGTAATATAAAAAAAAATATATACAAACTTATATTTAATAAAAAATTAAAAATAATAAGAAAACAAAAAAATTCCAAAAAAAAATTGTTTTTAGTATATGACCCGAGGAAGCTCGTCGGACGATTCGACTATTCCTTTTGACCCCGAAATCGAGCGCACTCTTCGTGAGCGTATCCGATCTCGTGATCAAAATTTACTCGAAACCCCCGAAGAGTCAATCGGAGATACTACAAATATGGGCGATCCAATTCCAAATGCGGCCCCGGCCCGGACCATGGCATATTATGCCCGGCCGAATTTGGACGATACAGGATCAAGTATTACTCGCCCAACAGTTAATAATATTAATTTCGAAATAAAATCCAGCATAATTCAAATGGTACAACAGTCGATTCAGTTCGACGGTTTGCCAGATGAGGACCCAAATCAGCACCTTTCAAACTTTTTAGAAATATGCGACACCTTTAAAATTAATGGCGTCACTGATGACGCCATTCGTTTACGCTTATTTCCATTTTCGCTACGGTTAAAAGCCAAATCATGGTTGACTTCTCTTCCGAGAGGGTCCATAACCACGTGGGCCCAATTGACGGAATTTTTCTTAACTAAGTATTTTCCTCCGTCAAAAACCGCAAAACTACGCACGGATATCACATCCTTTGTGCAATTCGATTCCGAGTCTCTTTATGAGACTTGGGAGCGTTTTAAAGAATATTTGCGTAGGTGTCCTCATCACGCGCTACCAACTTGGCTACAGGTCCAGACGTTTTATAATGGTTTAAATATTTCTACGCGGCAGATGATTGATGCGGCCTCCGGGGGAACGTTAAACAACAAAACCCCGGAGACCGCTCAAGCTCTGATCGACGAAATGGCCATGAACGCGTACCAATGGAACGTGCCAAGGTCGCGTCCTAATAAACCGGCTGGTCTTTTTGAAGTGGACGCCACTACTTTCTTAGCCTCACAGGTAGAGCGGCTAAGTAAGCAGGTGGCGGAGATGAATGTTTCCTCCTCCACTCCCGCTTGGAATAATAATAATAATAATAACGTAATCGAAGAATCGGTGGATTACCTCGGTAATCCGGTTAGGCCCCCCTTCAACCCTAATAACAACCCGTATGGTAATAATTATAATCCGGGTTGGAGGACCCACCCTAATTTCTCCTGGAGCAATCCTAACAATGCTCAGAGGCCCCCAAATATGAATCCCCAAGGATTTCCATAAGGATTTCCGCAGGGATTCCAGCCTCCTCCTCCAAAACCTTCGCCTCTCGAAGATGTTTTGTCTAAATACATCGCGTCCAACGATTCAAATATCCGGAATCTTACCGGATCGATTAAAAACTTGGAAAACCAGGTTGGACAACTTGCAAAGATGGTCTCTGAGCGGCCATACGGAGCTCTACAAGGGAATACGGAGTCGAACCCCAGGGAAAATGCCAACGCTATAACCCTTCGAAGCGGCAAGGAGGTTGTCTCCCCATTGCGGCTTGAGCCTAAGGTATGCATTTCGCCTCCGACCCCTCCACCCTCTTCTTCGATTCAAATTGCTCCGGATTCTCCGATTGCGCCGAATGTTTCGAGTCCTCGAATCCCTTACCAGTCTAAAATTAATAAAGAGAAGGAGGACGAAAATTATCAAAAAATTTTGCGTATTTTAAAACAAATTCATATAAATGTCCCCTTCTGCGAGGCACTCTCCCAAATGCCGAAATATGCGAAATATCTTAAGGAGTTGCTTTCTAATAAAAAGCGACTCGAGGATGTTTCGCGTGTTTCCCTTAACGCGGAATGTTCGACTGTTCTCCTTAACAAATTGCCGCCAAAACTGAACGACCCGGGACGGTTCTCCATCCCATGTCTCTTTGGCAATATGTTAATAAAGTACGCTCTTGCGGACTTAGGCGGCAACATCAATTTGATGCCTTTTTCTCTTTTCAAAAAACACGATTTAGGCATCCCGAGTCCGACAGAAATGAGCATCCAACTCGCGGATCGCTCGGTAAAGTACCCAATAGGGGTAGCGGAGGATGTCCTGGTCAAGGTCGACAAGTTTATCTTCCCAGTAGACTTTGTCATCCTGGACATAGAGGAGGACATCGAGGTACCCATCATCCTCGGTCGCCCCTTCCTCGCAACCTCCCGCACGTTAATTGATGTCAGTAACGGTCGCCTCCTCCTTCGAGTTGGAGACGACGAAGTTACTTTACATATCAACCCCTCCATGCGGAACTCACTATCGAATGATGATTCCTGTTTCAATTTGGAATCCGCGTTTGTGGACGAGTGTTCTTCTCTTTCGGAATTGTTATCTATAATGATTGACGATTCAGATCTGTCGAATCAACCTCCTTTAGACGAATTACCGCCAAATTCGCCCTTCGAGCCTTTTGACTCGAAAGATTTAAAAATCTCCACTTCCTATGAAGAACCTCCGGTCTTGGAGCTTAAGCAACTCCCCGACCATTTAAAATATGCTTTTCTAGCCGCGAACTTAAAACTTCCGGTTATAATATCGTCTACTTTAACCGATTCGGAAACATCCGAATTGGTTGAAGTTTTATCTAAACATCGCCGTGCAATTGCATGGCAAATTTCCGATATCAGGGGAATTAACCCCTCATTCTGCTCCCACAAAATTTTTCTCGAAGAAAACACCCGCAAAATAATTCAGCCTCAACGACGACTTAACCCGAACACGCGGGAAGTCGTTAAGACTGAAATTATTAAACTCCTCGACGCGGGGATTATCTATCCTATTTCCGACAGTACGTGGGTAAGCCCCGTACAAGTCGTCCCAAAAAATGGCGGTATAACGGTCGTGGCAAACACGAATAACGAATTAATCCCAACTCGTACTGTTACGGGTTGGAGGGTGTGCATCGACTATAGAAAACTAAATGATGCCACCAGAAAAGACCACTTTCCGTTACCGTTTATTGATCAAATCTTAGAGCGTCTCTCCGGTCATCCTTTTTATTGCTTCCTTGATGGTCTCTCGGGATTTTTCCAAATCCCTATTTCACCCGAGGACCAAGAAAAAATGACTTTTACTTGCCCTTTCGGCACCTTCGCATATCGAAGGATGCCGTTTGGCCTCTGTAACGCGCCAGCTACATTCCAAAGATGTATGCTGGCAATATTTGGCGAGCTAGTAGAAGACATAATGGAAGTCTTCATGGATGACTTCTCCGTCTTTGGAGACTCTTTTAAAAATTGTCTAAAAAATTTAGATAGAGTCCTCCAACGGTGCGAGGAGACGAACTTAGTATTGAACTGGGAGAAATGCAACTTCATGGTCCGAGAGGGTTTAGTCCTCAGCCATAAAATTTCTTCCAAGGGGATAGAGGTCGATAGGGCCAAAGTCGCTATAATTGAACAACTTCCTGTTCCTTTGAACGTCAAATCAATTAGAAGTTTTCTTGGCCACGCAGGTTTTTATCGGCGTTTTATTCAAGATTTTTCAAAAATAACCAAACCGCTAACTCACCTCCTGGAAAAGGATTCCCCATTCATTTTTGACACGGCCTGCGTAGAGGCATTTGATTTTATAAAAAAGCAACTTATCAATTCTCCAATTCTGGTGGCGCCAGATTGGTCCCTTCCGTTCGAGATTATGTGCGACGTGAGCGATATCGCGGTAGGAGCTGTCTTAGGCCAACGCATAAGTAAATATTTTCATCCAATATATTACGCTTCTCGCACACTCAATGCCGCACATGCTAACTATACAACGACGGAAAAGGAACTTCTTGCCGTCATCTTTGCTTTTAATAAATTCAGGCCTTACGTAACACTTTCACACGTGTTCGTTATCACTGATCACTCCGCCCTAAAATATCTTTTGGCCAAAGTTGATGCCAAGCCTCGCTTACTTCGATGGATCCTCCTTTTACAGGAATTTGACTTAGAGATCCGGGATAAGAAGGGGGCTGAAAATTTAGCAGCCGACCACCTCTCACGTTTAGAACACCCCGTCGCAGAAGCGCTCGTCGAACCAGAAATAGACGATCGATTTCCTGAGGAGCGCCTTTTAATCATAAATAATACAAAAACTTCTTCTACCCCTTGGTTCGCAGATTACGCGAACTATTTAGTCGCACGGGTCTTTCCAAAAGATTTTTCGACTCAGCAGAAGAAGAAATTCTTCTCTGACTTGAAAAACTACTTTTGGGAGGACCCCTTTCTCTTTCGCGTCTGCGTAGACCAAGTGATACGAAGATGTGTTTCAAGCAAGGAGGGTGCACAAATATTGCGACACTGCCATGAGGGGCCGGCTGGAGGGCATTATCAAGCCAACCGGACCGCGCGGAAAGCGTTAGAGTCAGGCTTTTATTGGCCCACTCTCTTTAAGGATGCTCACACTTTTGTGAGTATATGCGATAGCTGCCAGCGGTCGGGTAACATCTCTCGTCGTGACGAGATGCCCCAAAACTTTTATTTAGAATGTGAAATCTTCGATTTGTGGGGCATAGACTTTGTAGGCCCCCTACCTCCTTCTTTTAATAATCGCTACATTTTAGTGGCGGTCGACTACGTATCTAGGTGGGCGGAAGCGCAAGCTCTGCCCACCAATGATGCGCGAGTCGTCGTCCATTTTCTAAAAAAATTATTTTCTCGCTTCGGCACGCCCCGTGCAATAGTTAGTGATAGGGGCACGCACTTCTGCAACGCCCAGTTTTCAAAAATTTTATCTAAGTACGGCGTCACGTATAAGCTCGCCACCGCCTATCACCCCCAAACGAACGGCTAAGTAGAGGTAGTAAATCGCGAGATAAAACGCATTCTGGAAAAAACCGTCTCTTTAAATAGGAAGGATTGGTCCTCAAAACTCGATGACGCGTTGTGGGCGTATCGTACGGCATACAAGACCGCTATCGGTTGTACGCCCTATCGATTAGTCTACGGCAAAAGCGTGTCATTTACCGGTAGAGTTAGAACACCGCGCTTTTTGGGCCTTAAAATTTTTAAATCTCGATTCGAACTTAGCCTCCGAGAATAGGAAATTCCAACTAAATGAACTCGATGAATGGCGTGCGAACGCTTATGAGAGTAATAAATTTTATAAGGAGCGTTCTAAGTTCTACCACGATCGAAAAATTAAATTTCCAAAAACTTTCGCGCCGGGCGATCTTGTCCTTCTTTATAATTCACGTCTTCATCTTTTTCCGGATAAGCTCAAATCCCGCTGGTCTGGCCCCTTTGAAGTCAAAGAGGTTTGGCCGTATGGGACCGTTCTTATCTCTCACCCCGAAAAAGGCGATTTTAAAGTCAACGACCACCGTTTAAAACTATATCTTGCGGGCGATCCAGTGGACGGACATACGAAATCTTTAACCCTCCCCAATTTATAATCTCACCACGCCAAATGCGTCAAGCTACGCGACGGTAAACAAAGCGCTCGTGGGAGGCACCCCATATTTATCTAATATTTTTATTATGCTTTTTATCTCTTTTTGCAGGGTTTCTTACGACCCCGCCAGCTTTAATTCAGGGAAGCCTTTTTGCTTCCTCTTTCCTTTTGTATATATTGCAATGTTATTTTATCTTCTGCATACTTACATTACAACATTGGGGACAATGTTGGGTTTTAAGTATGGGGGTGTATTTACCGTTTTCATTTAAACAAACAAAAAAAAGGCTTCTTTTTACAAAAAAAATCAAAAAAATTACACTGTCATAATAAAAAAAAAACAAATAAAAAAAAACAAAAAAACAATTATTACAAAAAAAAATATATGTATTTTTTTTACTTTGTCATAATAAAAAAAATTACAAAACCCAAAAAAAAAACAATTTAGCAAAACCCCAAAACTTTTCCAAAAAAAAAATTTATTATATATACCTATATAGTAGTTGAAAAAAAAAGTTCCAAAATAATATACCCTACTTTACTTTTATTCTTAAAGCATTTAGTATCGAGAGTATATGTTTGTGGATTTTCATAATCGCTAGTTTTACTATTTGTTTGTTTATCTAAGATCGATAGATTTAAATATTCGGGGTTAAGTTTTAAAGAATATCTTGTGTTTTTAATTTAAATAGAGGCTTTGTTATCAAGCACTACTTCTACTAGCTAAAATAGAGACATGTGTTGTAACACCCTGCCAGTACGAAGAGTATAACAGCAGGTCCGGCCGGGACCCCACGCCATACAAACCACACTAGCTAGGAGTTAAAAGGTGATAACCAGAAAAGTAACAACTAAACGAGAGTACAAAACGTAAGCGGAAGCATTAATTAAACCATTTCAATTAGAACTGTCCACTATCATAGGAATGAAACCAAAATATAGAGTTACGGCCTTAAGGCCTTACATTTACCAAATGTGATAAAAACTCCAAACATACATCGGCACGCAGGCCGGCAATACAAGGAAAACAGAAAAGAGGCTGGCCTTCGAGGGCCAACACAGCATAAGGGCCACCGCCCGCTATTTTCCGCTAGGCTCACCTGCACCTGCATAAGAACATTCCACCAAGCGGTGGCAAACAAGGTAACGTTCAGCAAAGCTGACCAAATTATAACGACCCCACCCCTTTCCCGGGGTGGCGGAGATTCTACCCTGCAAGCAAGCCATACTAGCACAAGTATTAATATAAAGAAAGTGCAACTACACAAGGTGAGGTTTCAAGCACAATCAATCTTCTAGGTTGAGCATCAAAAGAAAGGAACCTAGGTATGCACATGATGTTGGTTGGGTTCACCCAAAGGTTCCCACAACCGCCTAAACAACCGCATGAGGCTAACAACATCAATTCATCACAAACGTGGGTACACACAACCGCACGCTCCATGCTCACAAGGCATGCACCAAAGGTACTTCTTCCCGAGCACCAAAACCATCATGAGTCCGGAAACTCTAGATAGAAAAGAGCTTTTGGTCGGTCTAGGCAAGACGCCCTTCCCAACCTCTCCCAAGGTCGTTCGGGTTTACAAGAGATAAATCCCCCTACCGCCGCGCCTGGAAACGGGTTCAGTTCAGCCAATTCCCGTGCTCTTGTCATCGATTGAACACACGATGCGGGTATGACATCACCTCGGCCCGTAAGGGTTTAGCACTCGCTAGTGCTACACAAAACATAAGTTACAACACCCAAGCCTTAAAAGTTTACTTTGTAATGACTCAAGACCCGACTCCGCCTTTCGGCCGGAGGGCAAGAGGGATCGTTAGGGCTTTATACGTAACCAAAAAGGAGGTACAATACCGCTCCTCAACAATTCTAGTGGTGAAGGTTTGCATTCAACCACTCGCAAAGCATGGGGCTTCTGTTAGGATCTTCACAAGATGCCTACGCTTAAATCCCGCAATACTATCGCATATATCACAGAGTCATTCTCCGGCACGCATTCTAGGCTTAACCTAAATGCAACGTCGCAAATCAAGCATCACCGATTCGGGCTCACGGCCACGAATAGGCTTCACACACAATGCCTAAATCCGTACGACTACCGGATTTTCTACATGCAATATGCCGGGGACGGACACAATCGACCCGGAGTTCCGAAGAACTTGAGGAAATCCTACACTTCACCCATTTGGTGAAAGGGATTCCTCATGCAAGCATAGAGAAATGAAGGAGAGGACAAAAGACAAGTCCAAACAACGGGAGAAGAAATCGTTACCCTAGGAGCGTTCTTTTTCGCCATAGATCCGAGATTCTACACGGAGAGAAACGACCGCACCGGGCTGCACTCTCCGAATCTGAAAACGGCTCGCGAAACGGAGCTCCGGAGCTCCGTCAATGGCGGAATCTCCCTTCTTCTTCCTTGGCTCCTCCTTCTTTCTTTAGGGTTTGGAGAGAGAATGGCTTAGAGAATATGAGGTTTAACCCCCTCTCATCAGCCCTAATAGTCTCCCGTAACTAAACCTAGCCGTTGGATCAATTTCCAAAAGATTTGGACGGTCCGATCTTCTTCTCCGCTCAAAATTGCGGAACAGAATAAACAGGGTGCACGATCACAGACGCACGGTCAGTGGTCGCGCGCGAAGAGGGAAATGGGTGTGCGCACTGTCCGAGACAGAACTCGATTTTCTTCTGAATTAACGCACGATCGCTGGCGCACGATCACTGGTCGTGCGCGAAGAGGACAATGGTCGTGCGCATAAGCCGAGACAGAACTCCGAATCTTTGCGGGTTACGCACGATCATTGGCGCACGATCACTGGTCGTGCGCGAAGAGGACAATGGTCGTGCGCATTGACCTGATCTGGAATCTTGAGCCTATCCCGAGCGCAACACTACCATTCCGCCTACCTCGCTGAACCACGATCTTTGGGGTGTTACAACTCCACCCCCCTTAAAAGAATTTCGTCCCGAAATTTCGAAAATAGTAACAGCAGGAAATTACAGTTTTTAAAGAAAATTTACCTGAGAGAAATAGCTCGGGGTACTCCGCAAGCATCGCTTGCTCTCTCTCCCAAGTTAGCTCCTCTCGGCCGCAATTATCCCACCGGACCTTTACCATCCGAATGGACTTGTTCCGCAACTGCTTTACCTCGGTGTCCTCGATGCGTAAGGGTTTGACTTTCGTCGACAACCCACTATCCACCGACACTTTGCCAACCGCAACAAAATGAGTAGGCTCTTGCACTGCCTTCCTCAGAACTGAAATGTGAAACACGTCGTGCAGACCGCTCAGCTCTGCAGATAGTGCAAGCCGATAAGCCGCATCACCAACACGTTCCACAATCTCAAACGGTCCTAAGTACCTTGGACTGAGCTTTTTCAAGCGTCGGATCCTTGGTACCCCTTTGAACGGTTTGATCTTCAAGTAAACCGGGTCACCGACGGCGAACTCTAGGTTCCTATGCTTGGCGTTGTAATATTTTGCTTGCCTATCCTGGGCAATCAATAGCCTTTCTCGAATAGTTCGGATCGTCGAAGTTGCTTCCTCAACATCCTTTCGCTTTAATTGCTTAGTATCGCCCGTTTCTGCCCAAGACAACGGCGTACGACACTTCTTACCATAGAGGGCCTCGAAAGGAGCCATCTTTATACTGGCTTGGTAGCTATTATTGTAGGCGAATTCGATCATATAGAGATGATCTTCCCACTTCTTTCCAAAATCTAGAGCGCACATTCGGAGCATATCCTCCATAGTCCTGTTGGTCCTCTCGGTCTGTCCATCCGTTTGCGGGTGGAAGGCCGTGCTGAATTTTAATTTAGTGCCCAACAGTTCATGGATAAGCCTCCAATCTTTCGATGTAAAACGCCCGTCAGGATCGCTGACGATGCTACGAGGGACACCGTGCAGCCGCACAATACTATCGACACAGAGCTTCGCTAGCTTTTCTACAGAATCATCCTTCCGGTTCGGAATAAAGTGCGATACTTTTGTCAGTCTGTCCACGATCACCCAGATGGCGTCGTTTCATGCTGCGATCTCGGCAATCCGTGCACGAAATCCATCGAAATATCGTCAAACTTCCATTCCGGAATCGGCAAGGACTTCAAAAATCCACCGGGACGTTGACATTCCACCTTCACCAACGCGCAAGTGTTGCACTTGGCCACGTAGAGGGCAATGTCCTTCTTCATACCCGGCCACCAGAAAAGTTTTTTCATGTCCATGAACATTTTCGTGCTCCCCCGGTGGATAGAGTACTTGGTATGATGAGCCTCGTACATCAACTCCGCCCGTAGAGTACCAACATTTGGGACGCACAATCTGCCATTCTTCCACATAAGGCCATCTTCGAAAGAGAAATCAGCGTTTAACCCGTCAACGGTTTCCGCTTTGTAGCGTTTCATGCTCTCATCCAGCTCCAATGCCTGTCGAACTCGGTCGGCAAGGTGGTATTGAACCTCCGTCCAGTTCAAGCATGCTGAAGTAGACGCTCTTCGATCAACGCAAATGATCTCCATTTCTTCCAGCTCACGGATTAGACGCTCATCGTGCATCCAAATCCAATTTGCTTGAGCGGGAGCCCGACGACTCAACGCGTCCGCAACCACATTTCCCTTTCCAGGAGTATATTTGATGTCGAAGGTGTAGTCCCCAAGGAACTCCAACCACCTCCTCTGTCGCATATTCAACTCCCTTTGATCTAGCAAGTATTTGAGGCTCTTGTGGTCGGTAAAGATGTCGATCTTCACGCCATACGAATAATGCCTCCAAAGCTTAAGAGCGAATACCACGGCCGCTAGCTCCAAATCATGGACCGGGTAATTCCTCTCGTGAACCTTCAACTGCCGGGAGCCGTAGGCAATTACCTTACCGAACTGCACTAGGACACAACCCAAACCACTCCCTGAGGCGTCGCTATAAATTTCCTAGCCTTCCGTACCACATGGCGAGCATAGAATGGGCGCCGTGGTCAGACGGCTCTTCAGCTCTTCAAAAGCTCGTGCGCACTCGGGCGACCAAACGAACTTATAATCTTTCCTAGTCAATTTAGTGAGAGGAAGTGCAATCCTCGAGAAGTTTTCCACAAAGCGCTTATAATAGCTGGCAAGTCCTAAGAAACTTCGGACTTCCGCTACGTTTTTCAACAAAGGCCAGGCTCGGATCGCTTCTATCTTCGACGGACCAACAACAATTCCATCTCCACTAATGACGTGACCAAGGAATGCTACTGACGGTAGCCAAAACTCGCACTTGGAGAACTTGGCATATAGCTGACTCTTCCTCAAGGTGCTCAGAACTGCGTGCAGATGCCCTACATGCTCCTCTTCCGATTGAGAGTTTACCAAAATGTCGTCGATGAAGACGATCACAAATTGATTCAAATACTCACGGAATGTCCTATTCAAAAAGTCCATGAATACCGACGGTGCATTAGACAGACCGAACGGCATCACCGTGAACTCATAGTGCCCAAAGCGGGTACTGAACGCTGACTTTGGAATATCACATTCCGTACTACTAAGCTGATAGTAGCCGGACCTTAAGTCAAGCATAGAGTATACCGTCGACCCAACCTGTTGGTCAAGTAAATCGTCGATTCTCGGAATCGGATAACGGTTCCTCTCGGTCAGCTTGGTCCGCTACTACTAGGACAACACAAAACTGGTCTTAGGTCCCGAATCCTTCAACAAGGTGAAGAACATCTTCGCGCCTTTTCACAGCTTCTCCTATTCGCGCTCACTCGAGATCTATTAGGCAACATTACCTCCAATCTATCCTTGACTAAGGTAAATGACAATTCGATTCATAACACGAAGTCCTTAGACAAATAGGAGAGCGATGCTCCCACACCAACAGAGCTCTCGTCGAATAGTCGATCATTAGGACAAGGCCTAATTGCACACAAATACAAGGCATAAAATTTTGTTGTCGACAGATACAGTGGACATATTTCTATCTCTAACCGCACACGGGGTAGACATCATATTAGGAGATGATCATCCATACCTGTGGCAACATCGCAATGCTGGATGACCTCTTGCTGGCCATAAGAGTAGACTCTCGGCTGGGTTAGATAATATTGGGGAATCGAAGACTCCACCGCTTTGCCTTTCTCCATAGGAGCTGAACCCATCGCACGAGCATAGTCCACTTCTCCGCTTTTTGCTTTTGGGGGACCACTTCGACACACTGCGGCTTTGTGTCCCACCTTTCCACAAGTGAAACAATTTAAGGAACACCATGAAGTCTTAGCTTCCACATAGTTAAACTTTCTCTTGTTTCTTCTGAACTCAGACTTGGACTGAGAGACCGACGCATGAAACTCATTGAAGTCTTTCGCGCACGGCATACTCTTCATATCCATTTCCAGAGATTTAGCTGTTTTCACTAAGACGTTGAAGCCGAGTAACTTTGGACCCACAAGCATTAGTCTTAGGTCATCTCGCAGACCATTGTAGAACTTGTTGACCTTGGTTTCCTCATCTTCCCACATAGACCTCTCATAACGATTCCGACTGATGAACTCAATCAGGTACTCATCCACTGAGTGTTCTCCCTGCTCTAGGTGTGAACACTGATCTTGTAGTTCAGGAATCTCAGTTAGGGGTAGAAACTTTAGAAGGAATGACTCATGGAAGCTTTCCCAAGAGATTTCGGAAAGTTGTCTCCCACCAAACTTGTGCAACAACTCTCCTTCCCACCAAAGTCTTGCTTCTCTTATAAGTAGGAAGGTGGTTAAGGTTACCAACATATCTTTGCTTATAAGCATTGACATTAACGTCCTCTTTATTTCTGACAACCACTCAGCAGCTCTCCCAGGGGATTCCGTCCCCTCGAAGGATGGAGGGTTGAGGCTCAGAAAGTACTTTAATTGCTGGTCACGCGCTCGCCCCACTACTACCTGCGCAACTCGACGTTCCACCCTCAGTTCTACCGCAGGTTCCACTACAGCAACAGTTACAGGGGCCACATCCAGAGTCGGAGTAGTAGGCTGTGCAAGCTGCCCAGACTGAGTGTTGATCATCGCGAAGACCGCTTCAGCGACTAACTTGATCATCTCAGCCGAAGGAGTGGTCGCTGTCACCTCAGACGACCCACTACTTTCAGCAGTGTTACGGGGTTGAGACGGCCCCGCACCACTCCTAGTCACCTATAATCGTGTAGGAGACAATTTAGTGACTGAAAGCATAGCAAAACAACAATCATGGAACGCTCAGGTTCCGCAAACAAGTATGTTTTTCCATTCCTAAGTGGACATTCTTATTAGTTTTTGTCGTTTTAGGTGAATGCACATCCCGTGCACACCACCCCTTAAAAGGAATTCGTCCCGAATTCGCTAAACTATGGATCGACGCCTTAAGTCCGATACCAAATTGTAACACCCTGCCAGTACGAAGAGTATAACAGCAGGTCCGGCCGGGACCCCACGCCATACAAACCACACTAGCTAGGAGTTAAAAGGTGATAACCAGAAAAGTAACAACTAAACGAGAGTACAAAACGTAAGCGGAAGCATTAATTAAACCATTTCAATTAGAACTGTCCACTATCATAGGAATGAAACCAAAATATTGAGTTACGGCCTTAAGGCCTTACATTTACCAAATGTGATAAAAACTCCAAACATACATCGGCACGCAGGCCGACAATACAAGGAAAACAGAAAAGAGGCTGGCCATCGAGGGCCAACACAGCATAAGGGCCACCGCCCGCTATTTTCCGCTAGGCTCACCTGCACCTGCATAAGAACATTCCACCAAGCGGTGGAAAACAAGGTAACGGTCAGCAAAGCTGACCAAATTATAACGACCCCACCCCTTTCCCGGGGTGGCGGAGATTCTACCCTGCAAGCAAGCTATACTAGCACAAGTACTAATATAAAGAAAGTGCAACTACACAAGGTGAGGTTTCAAGCACAATCAATCTTCTAGGTTGAGCATCAAAAGAAAGGAACCTAGGTATGCACATGATGTTGGTTGGGTTCACCCGAAGGTTCCCACAACCGCCTAAACAACCGCATGAGGCTAACAACATCAATTCATCACAAACGTGGGTACACACAACCGCACGCTCCATGCTCACAAGGCATGCACCAAAGGTACTTCTTCCCGAGCACCAAAACCATCATGAGTCCGGAAACTCTAGATAGAAAAGAGCTTTTGGTCGGTCTAGGCAAGACGCCCTTCCCAACCTCTCCCAAGGTCGTTCGGGTTTACAAGAGATAAATCCCCCTACCGCCGCGCCTGTAAACGGGTTCAGTTCATCCAATTCCCGTGCTCTTGTCATCGATTGAACACACGATGCGGGTATGACATCACCTCGGCCCGTAAGGGTTTAGCACTCGCTAGTGCTACACAAAACATAAGTTACAACACCCAAGCCTTAAAAGTTTACTTTGTAACGACTCAAGACCCGACTCCGCCTTTCGGCCGGAGGGCAAGAGGGATCGTTAGGGCTTTATACGTAACCAAAAAGGAGGTACAAGACCGCTCCTCAACAATTCTAGTGGTGAAGGTTTGCATTCAACCACTCGCAAAGCATGGGGCTTCCGTTAGGATCTTCACAAGATGCCTACGCTTAAATCCCGCAATACTATCGCATATATCACAGAGTCATTCTCCGACACGCATTCTAGGCTTAACCTAAATGCAACGTCGCAAATCAAGCATCACCGATTCGGGCTCACGGCCACGAATAGGCTTCACACACAATGCCTAAATCCGCACGACTACCAGATTTTCTACATGCAATATGCCGGGGACGGACACAATCGACCCGGAGTTCCGAAGAACTTGAGGAAATCCTACACTTCACCCATTTGGTGAAAGGGATTCCTCATGCAAGCATAGAGAAATGAAGGAGAGGACAAAAGACAAGTCCAAACAACGGGAGAAGAAATCGTTACCCTAGGAGCGTTCTTTTTCGCCATAGATCCGAGATTCTACACGGAGAGAAACGACCGCACCGGGCTGCACTCTCCGAATCTGAAAATGGCTCGCGAAACGGAGCTCCGTCAATGGCGGAATCTCCCTTCTTCTTCCTTGGCTCCTCCTTCTTTCTCTAGGGTTTAGAGAGAGAATGGCTTAGAGAATATGAGGTTTAACCCCCTCTCATCAGCCCTAATAGTCTCCCGCAACTAAACCTAGCCGTTGGATCAATTTCCAAAAGATTTGGACGGTCCGATCTTCTTCTCCGCTCAAAATCGCGGAACAGAATAAACAGGGCGCACGATCACAGGCGCACGGTCAGTGGTCGTGCGCGAAGAGGGAAATGGGCGTGCGCACTGCCCGAGACAGAACTCAATTTTCTTCTGAATTAACGCACGATCGCTGGCGCACGATCACTGGTCGTGCACGAAGAGGACAATGGTCGTGCGCATAAGTCGAGACAGAACTCCGAATCTTTGCGGGTTACGCACGATCATTGGCGCACGATCACTGGTCGTGCGCGAAGAGGACAATGGTCATGCGCATTGACCTGATCTGGAATCTTGAGCCTATCCCGAGCGCAACACTACCATTCCGCCTACCTCGCTGAACCACGATCTTTGGGGTGTTACATGTGTATTATGTTGGCAAAACAACTTTAGACTGCAATTATCCCTACTTTATGTCTTCAGGAATCTAAGAATATTCAACTTACTAAGGTTGCTCTCAAATTTTTTTTTATTATTCTAGAATTTCTCTTGAAAACCCCTTGTATACACCAATTTAGCATGACAAAAACAAAAGAAGAAAACAAAAAGATCTTATGTCAATGGGAATACAAAAATTCCGTAAACATAGGCACCCAATATTTGTTAAAAGAGATCCTATGTCAATGGGAATTGAAAATTCCGTAAACATAAGCATTGGGTTAATTAAAAAGATCAATTTTCCCTCGTACACCAACGATGGGAGTCAAAGGAAACTATTTAAGAGGGGTGAAAAAATAAAATTCTTCACCCCTAATTCAAGTACTCTTCAATTTGTTATGACTTTTTACCCGCTTTTCCCTTAACCACATTATTGTTTCTAGTTTTAATTCAAAAAATCATTTGAGAGCATAATTAGTAACTTATATTTTTCCTTCATGTTTCTTTAAACAAAGGTTATTATAATTCCGATCTAATCTCGTTTACTAATGATTGCAATTTTGTTTGCTATTTGGTTAATTAAGAAGTCTTTTGGCTAGGACATTTCTTTCTACTTAAATCATTTGCATAATTTAGGACTTAACTCTTATTACTCCGAATTTTTATTTTCCAGTCTCTTATGATTAAAATAAAACGATAGCCAAAAATTAGAACTTATGTTAATCCCGTATAGATCTCTCTTACTTTTGCTCTGGAATAGCAAAAGCTTAAGTATGGGGTATTTGATAAGTAATAAAATATATGTATTTTTAGTATAATTATTAGTATAGTTTTAATTAATATTGTGAATTTTCTATGTAAATTAATGAATAAATTGCTTCTTTATTATTTCTGGTTTCTAACTTAGTTTTATTTTGTTTTTGCATTTTTTGCAAAATTTTCCCAGGTCACGCCCTCGGTCATGCCCGTGACCAAGGGCATGTATTTTTAAAGATCAAATATCAACGGGACGGCTCAATTCAGATCAAACCCTGACAAATCGCTCAAGTCACGCCCTCGGTCATGCCCGTGACCAAGGGCGTGTAAATTTAAAGCTCTGCGCCCGACGAATTCCTTTCCAGCTCACTCCAGTTGACCAAGTCACGCCCGTGACTCCACAAGTCACGCCCGTGTTCCAGCAGAGTCACGCCCGTGAGCCGCCAGCGCGTCACTTCTCGAAGCCGCGCCCATGCTGCCGACATCAGCCACCCATAGTCACGCCCGTGACATATCAAGTCACGCCCGTGTGCAGCCATGTTTGACGGCCAGACCTTCCAGAAGGCGGCGAATGCAGCCGAGCAAATGTCACGCCCTAAGTCACGGCCGTGTCATTCAAGTCACGCCCGTGACCTAGGGCATGTAAAACTCAAATTTTCCCTATAAATAGAGGGGCTCGGCTGAAGTATTTTTCATCCAAATTTTGAGTAGTTCTTGTTGTATTGTGAGTTCTTTTGAGTGATTGTGAGCTTCTCTTATGCAATTCAGTTTAAGTTCGTTTGTAGTTTTTTTTCGTCTTCCTAGTCTAGTTGTAATGCTGATTTCAGAAATAAAATGATGTTTTTCTCATTTGGATCATCTTCTTTTTATTAATGTTAGTGTGTGTGCGTGTATGAGTTTAGCTTTATTGCTTTCATAACTTAGTTTTATTGCTTTTATAGTTAGGTTTATTGCTTTCATAATCTAGGTTTACTGTTTTCATAGCTTAGATTTACAAGCTTTCATAAAATAGTTTTATCGTTTTCTTTTTCGCCTTATTTTATCGCTTTCATTTTAAACGCTTTCTTTTCAGTTTTTTTTAGAGTGTGTGCGTGTATGAGATTATATTTTTCTTTTTTAACTTAGTTTTATTTCAGTCTTTATATAACTGCGATATACCACCCCCATCTTGAATAAGAGGCTAATTTACTTTAGCATTTATTTAAGTCGGTTGGGACGGATATTATTTCTGCACCTTTATAAGGCTTTTCATTTCTATACCACCCCCTTCTTGAATAAGAGGCTAAGAACTTTTTAGCGCTTGTTTAAGGTGGTTGGGACGGATACTATTACTGTTTTTATATAAGTCTTTTTATTTCCTTTTTATCCGCTTTAATTATTAAACATGTATTTTTCAACCGATAATGCCGTCTCCATTCCGATGAGTGGCTAATTTCCTTTAGCACACGACGTCGAAGAGCATTGGGACACAAAAATAGTTTTCTATAAAATTAAAACATCTCTTTCTAAAATAATTAACGCTTAAGGTTTACCCGAGAATCACGTTGAGTGGAGCCACATAATCGATGTGTGGTTTTCATTTCCGTTTTCGTACCTAGTTAGCCGAGAGGCTCGTGCGTACGGATTGATCGCTCACGGGTAAAGAGAACTGCGCTCTACCCTCGAGAGAGGACGAAGTAATTCTTCCGAATTGGAAATAAAAACCCAATAGCGGGGTTCACAACATAAAGCGAGTATTAAGAAGATTCGATTGTAGAATGAGAGTTCGGTCGAATATTCATAATCTCAGGTGGGCGTACCCTCGAGAGAGGAGCGTTCATAATTATGGAACCTCCACGGCCAAGTCATTTTAATATTTTGAAAAGTCATCACTTTTAATTCTACGAAAAAATCTATTTTCGTCTCAAGGTAATTCGACGTCGCGCTATATCTTTCTCATCGCTTAGTGATGAGTCCTGATCATATACACATTTATGGACTCATCCGGGCCGTTATTTAGTCATTTCTCCGCACTTTAGCCTTATTTTAGTTTATATTTGATAATCCATGCTAGGTGCACATCTTGGCCCACTTTGGTGTGATTTTCGTGGTTTTTGTCTTTAGTAGTATTCTTGTGCTGTTAGGTGCCACTTTCAGTGGCTAGATCTGTGGTTATGTTGGAATAGGAGTCGTGCAAGTGCTCCCGGTGCAATTCTGCACAGGAACACTGCGCACGATCACCGGTTCTATTGCGCACGACCACTGGTCGTGCGCCACTGATCGTGTGTACTTAACCCTTTTTTCACGAGTTCTGTTTGGTGCAGTGCGCACGACCATCAACGACAGTGCGCACGACCACCGGTCGTGCGCCACTGCTCGTGCGCACTTACCATTTAATTTCCGAGTTCTGTTTGCTCCAGTGCGCACGACCATCAACTCCAGTGCGCACGACCACCGGTCGTGCGCCAATGACCGTGCGCGCTGTTCAATTCAGCGCCTATATAATGACCTGATCGCGAATTAGGTCGGGATAACGCATTTGGACTCCGTTCCTTCCGCCGTTTTCGCCATTTTCAGAGGGTTTTCATCCCCTAAGCCTCCTCCATCATCCAAGGGCTTGCAAGAAGGGATCCTACACTCATTTTGATCGCTAAGGAAGAAGTTCTTCGCACTAGACGTGGCCGGATGGTAAATCGCTGGAGAAGACGGGTCCATTGGGAGGTGTGACAGCCCTCCTCTACCCCGGACGCAGTTGGGACCGAGCTAGGACGCGGATTGACACCCCGGTGCTTCCTACCGTGAATCTACAACGAGACTCCGGATTCGGTCGTATTTCTTGCCTTTTTCTTCTACTTGTGTGGTTATATTTGTTGTAATCTCTTTATTTAGATGATGAATGCTATGAACCATGTGTATTATTGCTTATTTCATGATTTTGGAATTATCTAGTTCATTTGTATTATTGAGGTGCGCCCTATTCCATCTCCCACTCCACCACCGTGACCGGTGCCGCACTAGCAATTGCTTGTGGCGTGCTTATTGTTGACGAGGTGCTTGCGACCCTCATTCCGCTTGCCTTCTCGCCCATCCGCCCTTTCGACGCAGTGCGCTCAAGGCCTGCTCAGTCTCCATCTCGCCAATCGAAGCATTGCATAGCGGCATTGCATAGGAGTAGGCGTAGTATTTTATTTTATTATTCGCAAACCAAACCAACCATCCATTGTAACACCGACCAAGGACTTCGATCTCAAGTCCTTCCTCGATATTAAATTCCACCTTACTGTGTTCCTCAAGAGACCGACACTCGGGGATTTTCCCTATTTTTATTACTTGCGCGACCGGTGCACTTGCCGAAAATATCGCATCACTTAGAACTCTAGTTAATCGCTTATTATCGTGTTTCACATTTTATCACTTAGAACTCTAGTTAAACCAACTAAAAATATTATTCCGATAAAATAATAGTTCGTTCCTCGAAATAGCATAATCAACACGACCCGCGGAAATATACGATCCCGATATTTTCAAAAAAAATATCCTGTATTACTTGCGATAAGGTACACTTGCCTTTATCAAATGATTAATTTGGACTAAGAATTCAAACACAGCTTTCCAAACTCATTTAGTGCAAAACTCTCCTTTTCTACTTTTCAATAAATAGAATTCGGCGTTGTAGCCGAGGCGTAATTGTCAATATTCCGAAAGAAGAAAAAGACCGTTACTTCTATCCTTCAATAGGATAACGGTTAATTTCTCAAAGTAGGAGTACTTGCGATACTCTTCGAAAACATCCGCCAATTCTAAACTCTTAATATAAAGGTTATCTTTTATTTATAAAACAAAAGAAGAAGTCCAACCCCAAAAAACAAAATCATCATCAATTCCCTGCCTTAAATACTAAACAGTCAGATTTTTGGTCACGCACGGGCGAACGCACGACCGTGCACTACCCGTGCGTTATTTATGATAAAAATAGACTTGAGGAAGAAGCAGCCGCGCCCGTGCATTTTACTCACGCACGGGCAAATCCGCTCGTGCGTAAAAACGCACGGACAAACTCAGAATGGCTAAAATCAAGGCTAAACAGGGTGATCGTGCGATTCCTTCGCGCACGGGCAAATCCGCCCGTGCGTAAAACACACGATCAAATTCAGATCACCGGTTTTCTCCCCAGATGAAAGCGCACGACCGCAACCATCCGTGCATCAAGAAAATGCACGACCGTGTGATATACACATTCATGAATTATGGGCAAAAAGGAGATGATCCAACCACCTGCAAGCACAACAATCCAGCTGGGAATACACCTCCAGCACCAATCAAACAAAGAAAAAGGATTGGAGAGCACCATGTGCTTACCCCCAATAAAATGGAGCGCAAACGCACACCAAAATGGGCCTAAGAGTGCACTTAGCATGGAATAACGAATATGAATAAAAACATCCCTAAAGTGTAGTGCATAGACTAGATAATCGGCCCAGATGAGCCCATAAATGTGTATATAAATGGGACTCATCACACCCCCAGACTTAACCATTTGTACGTCTCGGGCAAACTACTCAGCTCTCCCGCAGGAACAATTGGGTGTTAGAGTGAGTTTGAGCGGTAGAGACCCATGCGAATTCTCATGCTCACGTGCGTAGAAATATGTTAGAATAGAATTTAACTCAAGATTATATTTAACTATTTCTAGAATAGTAATTCGAAATCTAGTTTACTCGGATGGTGAATCCCGGTGAATCTTTTGGTCGCGCATAAGGGAAAATAGCGTGACTAATGAGTAGAGTATTACTCGAATCAAAGCTCTGGACAATCTCCTAAAAAATCCATCAAAGTCGGTGTCCATAGGCTTGCACGTTCGCACTCTCTCTACTGCTTGAGATGACTCATATCTGAAATCAATAGGACTTATAGGTTAGGACTTGGCTTAGGTTGAGTTCAGGTTAGATAAGTAGAAAAATGATGGGCAACACACGCAACATAGCCTGAATACTCAAGAGTGTAAAATCACCAAAACAACAAGTTAAAGAACTACACAACACCCCCAGACTACAACTGGACACTAGGTGTGTGCTAAGCCGATCAAACATTGTTTTTTGTCGAGAGAATGTATTTGAAAGTTCTTTTTGCACAATTTTTTTTCTTTTTTCTTTTCTCTTCTCGACAGTATATCTTTTGTAGGCACAACAAAAACTTCTCCTTTAGCTTTTTCAATGCTACCATACAACTCAGAGATAACAACAAACGAAAGGTATATATATTTCTTTCGACTCATTTGTTGGTGCGAAAATAGATTTGGCCATATGGCTTTAGGTGAAATTTAAGTGGAGCTAAACAAGGAGGAAAGGTCAGCTCAAGTGGGCTTGCAAAGGTGATTAAAATGCTAGGATTTCAAAAGCACAAACGGATCAAGAGACGGCCTATATCACGCCTTATAACGAGCTATTCAACGCAATCGTTTCAAGAGTCGCCTAGTGCAAGTTCTAGCCACCGAGAAAGGTTATCCTTCCTTCTGACCCTAGTAATAAGCTAATACTAATCCAACTACACTCGACCCTATGCTACCGTTGGATTCACCAGATTCACCGCTAGAGTAAAATAAATTGCAGCTACTATAATAGAAATAATTAAATTATAACATTGAATTTTATTCTACTCTAATTGAATTTCTAGGCGTGACGGGAGCACTCGACTAGAGCACTACTCGAGTCGACATTTTTCTCCACCCTTCACTCCTACACTAACAATCCAATTCTTACGAGCGGGGAACCTCGCAGCAATACCCAATAAGCGCGTGTGATCAAGTACGCGTGAACTAGGTGCAAGTGTATGCAATGTGTGCAACAAAATTAAAAATCCTAACTCAACACATTCTAACATGCTATGCATAGTGCGTGCACGTGCATAATCGATCTCTCCCCCAGACTTGATCAACACCAAATAAAATAGAGAATTCATGAATAAAGATAAAAGGGGTAGAGTGGACCTATGCTCATGAATGAGCATGCCATAAGTGCGGTCAAATCCATCTTTAAGGTTCTCCTTCCTCTTCCTCCAAGCGAGTTCACACCTGCATTGTTAGCATAAAAACAAACAAACAAAACATAATAGAGATTAAATAAGCACATGGAACCGGGTGGTTCCCATGGGTTGTCTCCCAAGAAGCCCTTTTGTTTAACGTCCTTAAAGGTGGACCAAATACCTGAATTAATGTTTGATAGCAGCAGTTATGAAAAATGTTCCAAACTAAATAAAGACACAACATAGCATGGCAGATTAAGGAAGCACAAAAATCAGAGCAGAAGACACAGCACAACCAAAACCCGGAGACCCCATCACGTATCAACTATATGCTGATTTGTGGTGGTTCTCCCCAGCCACGCGAGATGGAAGGGAGGTGAAGGCTTTAGTGCCCAAGGAGGATGTCTCCCCCTTGCCCCTAACCTCCTCCTTCTCGTGCCAGAGGGCAGCGGAGCATGCACCAGCAACAGTCTTTCTTGTTTAAGCTTCTCCACTATTGGAGAGCGCCAACGTTGATAAACTTCAGAATTTCCCACCTTGGTGGTGGGTGGCATCACTTCCGTTGCCGCTGTGGCAACTGGATCAGCCCACGAGATAGACTGTTTAAGAAGTTTATTACAAGATTTCTTGCTAGATAAAAATGGGTCATTGTACCGAGTTAAGTTCTGCTTGGCGGGTTAAGAAACGAGGCTCTCCTTTCTTTCCGGGTCACATTCCTTTCTAAAGTCAACTTCTTCTTCTTTTCCGCTCGACTGCTCCTCTTCCTTTTCTCCCTCCAATGATACTTTTTCTTTTCTTTCTTCTGCATTACTCAGAGATTCATCAGTAATAAATTGGGGGGAGCGAGACAATGTTTTAGCTACAATCTTGGGGCAAGTAGGGGTGTTACCTTACTAGGTAAGATAACACACCCCGCAAAGAAATCCAAAGTGGCACCGCTCTCTTTCAAGAACGGCACTCCCAAAATGGGAATAGATTGATTCTCATGGGGTCCCAATACTTGGAAATCGGCGACCACCACCGTCCCCTCGACTATGACTTCAACATTTTTACTTCTCCCTCCGCCTGAATGACAGTCCCGTTAGCAAGCACTAAGGACTTCCGGTCATCTGTATTCATTTCAAGTTGCAATTTAGCAACATCCTGCAATGCAAGGACGTTGCGGGATGAACCAGAATCACACAAGGCAGTAGTTTCAACATTATTGATGGAGCATGTGATTACCAACTCACTTGGGTCACTTACTTCCGCATCGGTGAGACTCTTCCCTTGATTGATTGGATTCTTTTCAGTGTTACTGGGAAGGGTCCCTTGCGAACGCTCGGTCAGCACTTGAGCCAATTGGCGCAATTGCGTCTCCAAGTTTCGCATGAACGCGGTTTGGTTATCCATATTAGAGTTGGCATCTTCCATAAATCTCTCCATCATTTCTTCTAGATTACTTTTCTTGGGGGTCGGGGCGCCTTGATTACTTTTCTTAGAGTTGGCGGCCTCGGTTGACTTCCGGAGGCAAAAGCATTATTTTTCTGCTACCCCGGTTGCCATTGTTGGCCTGCCGCATTTGGGTTCCATGAGAAATTCAGGGTGATTCCTCACACCCGGAGTATAAACATTGTTGTAGGGTGCCCCTAGCTTGATTTCCAGCATAATTAACAGATTCATTTAAATTAAAATGTGAAAATTCACCTGACAGCTCGCTACCTGGGCATTCATATGCGTGGTGACCACCACCTCCGCATCCTTCGCAAGTAATGCTAGTAGCGGGAGTAGCTGCAGGAGGTAATGAATCCAGCAGAAAAAGTCCCCGAGCGTTTCTCGGTGCTTTTCTCCCCGCAGTCCAGAAGGTGCTGTGAAAGGTGGTGTCTTGCAGAATCCTAAGATCTTCCTCCGGCGTATGGTTCATCAAAGTCCCTCCAGCAGCAGCGTCAATCATTGCCCGGTGGTTGGGCTCAATGGCGAAGTAGAAGGTTTCCACAATATTCCATGGCTGGAGCTCGTGATTCTGGCATCTGCGAAGAAGGTCACTAAGACGCTCCCAAGCCTCTGCGAGAGTTTCTTGATCTGCTTGACAGAAAGTGGCGATCTCTCGCCGATGGCTCACGATTTTGTCTACCGTGTGGAATTTAGGGAGAAATTTGGATGCGAGAGCATCCCATGTCGCAGCAGTTCCTGGGGGAATAGTGTGGAGCCAGACCTTTGCTTTGTCGCGCAACGAGAATGGGAACAGTCTCAGCTTGACTGTATCATCAGGAATTCCTGCCTAACGGAAGGTCCCACAAATATCGGCGAACTCCGCCAAGTGAAGATGTGGGTCTTCACTAGGCATCCCAGAGAATTGAGTATTGTTGCGGATGATGTTCAGGATGGCCGGTTTGATCTCAAACTGGTTGTTTATGATGTTAGGCCCGAACCCTGGATACACACTCCCAGCTGTTGGAGTGGTATAATCTCTAATTGTTTGGGGTCTCGGTCTACCCACCTCCTGCTCATCCCCCAGATGATTCTGCCCCACATGGGGCACTCTAGGATTCACGTCCTCTCTATCATTGGGTGCTCTCGGTTCACCTCCAGGGTTCAGGTTATCTCCCATTGCCGCTTGCACGGCTGCAGCACGCCTTAATGCGTGAGCAGTCCATTCAATTTCAGGATCGAAGGGTACTACTTCCCTTCCGGCTTGTCTCTGCATGCACAAAAAGAAGACAAAAAGAAAAACAAAAATAAAAAAACAACTGCTCCTATAACAATGGTTCACAACACAAAACAATACACTCCTGCATTCCCCGACAATGACGCCAAAAACTTGATGCGTGTTCGGCAAGTGCATTGGTCGCTGTCAAGTAATAATTATGGGAATAGTTTCCCCGAATTTCGATCTCTTAAGGAATGCAGGATATGGTGAATGAATTACGTTGTGAGTCAATTGTTACACGAGCGAAGAAAGTAAGAACAAAGGGCGTTGTGATTGGTGTCCTAAGCTATTGCAGAAATAAGAGAAATGCGGGTCGAAAGCACCGCTTCGCAAAGTGGGGGTGACTGCAGCGGCCGCGATGCCGCGCTTCGGTAAGCTGGAGAAATGGCCACAGAGTAGGGTTTTGCGAGGGTCGTATTCACCTCTTCGCCAACATCACCACTAGCAATGGCTAGATGGCTTCACACGCAAGCAACTCAGAATATCACAACGAAAAGCAAAGCGATTCTCACAACCATAACATCATTGCACATGAACATCAAACAAAGGATCTATAACATTAATCTAACAGTTCATTACAACAACACTAAATGAAGCACAAGATCAAGGTTTAGAAAGGACCCAATAGAAGATGTCACCGTATCCTGGGTTCTCGGCCGGAATGAGAGGTTGTCGGGCTCTCTCTGGGCTCGGCCCTCAGATGGTGTGCGGACTCGAAGGAGGTTGTCACTTCTCCAGCGATCTACATCATTTCTATGGTCTCCAAGATGAAGAATGCTTGAACTCGTGGTGGAGAAAGCTTGCAAACGATCCCAGATGGAAGTATGGTGGAGGAGATCACCGGATGTGGTCTCCTATGGTGGAAAGGGTGAAAATGGCGGGCTTTTCTGGCTTTTCCCGCGAGGGGAATCGTCCTCCCCGACTACAGCTGATTCCCTGCCTTAAATACTAAACAGTCAGATTTTTTGTCACGCACAGGCGAACGCATGACCGTGCGCTGCCCGTGCGTTATTTACGATAAAAATAGACTTGAGGAAGAAGCAGCCGCGCCCGTGCATTTTACTCACGCACGGGCAAATCCGCCCGTGCGTAAAAATGCACGGACAAACTCAGAATGGATAAAATCAAGGCTAAACAGGGTGATGGTGTGATTCCTTCGCACACGGGCAAATCCGTCCGTGCGTAAAACGCACGATCAAATTCAGATCACCGGTTTTCTCCCCAGATGAAAGCGCACGACCGCAGCCGTCCGTGCGTCAAGAAAATGCATGACCGTGCGATATACACATTCATGAATTCTGGGCAAAAAGGAGATGATCCAACCACTCCAAGCACAACAATCCAGCTGGGAATACACCTCCAACACCAATCAAACAAAGAAAAAGGATTGGGGAGCACCATGTGCTTAGCCCCAATAACATGGAGCGCAAACGCACACCAAAATGGGCCTAAGAGTGCACTTAGCATGCAATAACGAATATGAATAAAAACATCCCTAAAGTGTAGTGCATAGACTAGATAATCGGCCCATATGAGCCCATACATGTGTATATAAATAGGACTCATCAACAAGTACGAAAAGTTTAGAGTTTCGTTCGATAACTTAAAACTGTTTACGACCTTTCATAATCGTTATATGCGTGTTAGGCTTCGTGCTAGTTTCTGGGTACCCCTCTAGAGTGTTGTTCGACACAGGAGCATCACACTCTTTTCTCGCGGAAAGATTTATCCGGATAATCGGTGTTGAGACTATCGAGGCAGAGATGGAGCTTAGTGTGTGCATGCCAAATGGGTCTTTCATGACCACTGGAAGGAAAGGACACATTATTTTGAGAATTGGCGAGTGTGACTTCGTGTTGGTAGCAACGATTCTACCACTAGCCGAATTTGACATCATTCTAGGGATGGACTGGCTTGCAGAGCAACGAGCTAGTATTGACTGCCTGTTGAAGGTGGTGACCCTAAGGAGTGAAGGTAGAGCGGAGGCCAAGTTCGAGGGCCTATGCTGAGTGGATTGCTCCCTGATTTCCATCGTGCAAATGGTGTGTGCTGTGAATCAAGGAGGTGAATCGTTTGTAGCTTTGTTGGAGACTCACTCCACAAAGTTGGTAATCAGAGAAGTGCCAGTGGTGGAAGAATTCGAGGATGTCTTCCCTGAGGAGCTTTCGGGAGCAACTCCACAACATGAAATCGACTTTTCAATTGAGTTGGTGCCAGGTGCGAGGCCGGTATCACGTCCTCCATTTACGATGGCACCGAAGGAACTGGCCGAGCTAAAGGTGCATTTGGAAGAGTTGGTAAAGCATGGGTACATTAGGCCCAGCTCTTCGCCGTAGAGTGCGCCGGTGTTGTTCGTTAAGAAAAAGGATGGTAGTATGTAGTTGTGCATAGACTATCGCGAGTTGAATAAATTGACTATCAAGAATAAATATCCGATTCTGCGAATTGATGATTTGTTTGATCAGCTGGTGGGGTCGACAGTGTACTCCAAGTTGGACTTAAAGTCGAGTTACTATCAGTTGAGCATTCGAGAAGAGGATATTCCCAAGATAGCTTTTGGGACGAGGTATGGTCATTTTGAGTTCTCGGTGGTGTCGTTCGGTTTGACGATCGCGCCATCAATGTTCATGGATTTGATGAACAGAGTGTTTCGACAATACCTAGATTTGTTCGTAGTGGTGTTCATCGACGACAGCTTATGCGCACGACCATTGTCCTCTTCGCGCATGACCAGTGATCGTGCGCCAGCGATCGTGCGCCCTGTTTATTCTGTTCCGCGATTTTGAGCGGAGAAGAAGATCGGACCGTCCAAATCTTTTGGGATTTGATCCAACGGCTAGGTTTAGTTGCGGGAGACCTTTAGGGCTGATGAGAGGGGGTTAAACCTCATATTCTCTAAGTCTTTCTCTCTCCAAACCCTAGAGAAAGAAGGAGGAGCCAAGGAAGAAGAAGGGAGATTCCGCCATTGACGGAGCTCCGGAGCTCCGTTTCGCAAACCGTTTCCAGATCTGGAGAGTGCAGCCCGGTGCGGTCATTTCCCTCCGTCTAGAATCTCGGATCCATGGCGAAAAAGAACGCTCCTAGGGTAACGATTTCTTCTCCCGTTGTTTGGACTTGTCTTTTGTCCTCTCCTTCGTTTCTCTATGCTTGCATGAGGTATCCCTTTCACCAAATGGGTGAAGTGTAGGATTCCCTCAAGTTCTCCGGAACTCCGGGTCGATTGTGTCCGTCCCCGGCATATTGCATATAGAAAATCCGGTAGTCGTGCGGATTTAGGCATTTTGTGTGAAGCCTATTCGTGGCCGTGAGCCCGAATCGGTGATGCTTGGATTGCGACGTTGCATTTAGGTTAAGCCTAGAATGCGTGCCGGAGAATGACTCCGTGAAATCATCTATAGTAGTGCGGGATTTAAGTGTAGGCGTCTTGTGAAGATCCTAACGAAAGCCCCATGCTTTGAGATTGGATGAAGGCAAACCTTCACCGCGAAATTGATGCGGAGCGTATTATACCTCCCCTTTTTGAGTATTTGTGAAGCCTAGATCCTTGTGAAGGGATTAGGTGCGTAGCTTATATTTGTGTAGCACTTGAAGGTGCTAAACCCTTACGGGCCGAGGCGAAGCCGTACCCGCGTCGTGCGACAGATCGCGACGATTAGAGCACGGGCAAAGCTAAACCGAACCCGTTTCCATGCAGATCGGTAAGAGGTCCCTACCTCATGTAGCCGTGTGATCATGGGAGAGGTCGTGGAAGGTGGTTTACCTAGACCGACCAAAAGCTCTTTTTCCCAGATAAGGCGATGGCCCTTACGGTGGAGTGTTTGTGGAATTGATGTTGTTAGCCTCATGCGGTTATTTAGGCGGTTGCGGGGAATCTTCGGGTGAACCCAACCAACATCATGTGCATACCTAGGTTCCCTCCTTTTTGATGCTCAACCTAGAAGATTGAATGTGCTTGAAACCTCACCTTGTGTAGTTGCACTTTCTTTATTTTAGTACTTGTGCTAGTGTGGCTTGCTTGCAGGGTAGAATCTCCGCCACCCCGGGAAAGGGGTGGGGTCGTTATAATTTGGTCAGCTGTGCTGACCGTTACCTTGTTTGCCACCGCTTGGTGGAATGTTCTTATGCAGGTGCAGGTGAGCCTAGCGGGAAATAGCGGGCGGTGGCCCCTTTTGCTGAGTTGGCCCTTGAAGGCCAGCCTCCTTTTTAGCTTTCTCATGTATTGCCGGCCTGCGTGCCGATGTATGTTTTGGAGTTTTGGTACATTTGCTAAATGTAAGGCCTTAAGGCCATAACTCTCTTTCTTGGTTTCATTCCTATAATAGTGGACAATTCTAATGGAAATGTTAAATCTTTATGCTTCCGCTAGTGTTTAGTATACTCTGTTGTAGTTTCTTTCTGTTTATCACCTTTTAACTCCTAGCTAGTGTGATTAGTATGGCGTGGGGTCCCGACCGGACCTACTGTTATATTATTCGTACTGGCAGGCTGTTACACCTGCGAAGATTGAAGCCATTAGAGATTGTCCTGTATTGAAAACCATGGCGGAAGTCCGGAGTTTCCTTGGAGTAGCCGATTACTACAGAAGGTTGGTGGAGAACTTTTCGCGGAAGGCTTTGCCCCTCACCTCTCTTACCCATAAGGACCAAAGGTTTGTGTGGACGCCGAAGTGTGCCCGTGCGTTCGATAACTTGAAGGAAATATTGATGTCTGCTCCAATCCTAAGTCTTCCCAGTGGGACTGTAGGATTTCAAATTTTCAGCGACGCGTCAGGTTGCGGTTTGGGTTGTGTGCCGGTGCAGCATGACAACATGATAACTTATGGATTGAGGCAACTAAAGCCTCATGAGAGAAACTACCCCGTCCACAACTTGGAGTTGGCGGCGGTGATTTTTGCGTTGAAGTTGTGGCGGTACTACGTGTATGGTGCGAAGGTGGAAATCTTCACGGACCACAAAAGCTTGAAGTATCTTCTAGATCAGAAGGATCTTAATATGAGGCAGCGTAGGTGGGTTGAGTTCCTTGGGGACTACGACGTAGCGATTCAGTATACGCCAGGCAATGCCAACGTGGTGGCTGAGGCCTTGAGTAGAAAGTATTCGGGAAGGAAATTGGATTGAAGCGCATGACGAGCGTTTGGTGCGAGAGTTCGAGTGTTGAAACCGACAACCGGTCTCTTGAGTTTGGACCCACGGGGGGTGTAGCCCGCGCTTAATTCTCCCTCACTAAACTCTCTTGACTGTGGATGGAAAATCTGGAACAGACCCAAGGCTGTAGCGAGGAGGTCCCGCCACACACCTGGAAGATCTTAGAGAGCTTCCCCTCCCAAACCAATGCTTTTGCCGGGCACCTTGGAGGGCACTAGCAGCCAACTCCGAAACTAGTCTGGAGGAGAGAGCTCTAAAAATCCGATCTCCGCCAAGGTGCCCTTAAGGGTCTATTTATTGATTCTCTAGTCTGGAATGCAAATAGCGTAAATCCTCCTTTTAGTTTTACTAACCACACCCCAAATTGGTCTGCTAACAGCATAACTCTGCTGTTCTGAAGGGCTATTGGCAGCCCACGAAGGGTATCTAGGTAATTTCTCCCTAAAGCCTTCTGGGCGAGTGGTCCGTGAAGGCACCACTCGCCAGGCTCCTTGTTCGCCCTATTCCACCGGGCGAGTGGTCCGTGAGGGCACCATTCGCCAGGCACTCGGCTCGCTCGCTGGGTGAAGTCTTGACTACCAACTCTCGCTTGTCCGCTTTGACACCACGCGAGTGCCCTGTGAGTGGGGCCTCACTCGCCCAAAAGCTCTAAGACCCATATTCTGCCTCTTGACCCCTGGGGCCTTGGGGACCCACTCGGCGAATACGGGGTTGTACACAATCACTGCTCTTTGCGAGCGAGTCCTATGCTCGGAAAGAAAAGTCCAACCCCCTATATTCGGCGAGTGCCTTGCTGACCTTGTGTGAATCTTTCTGGTGGGGCCCTCCACTTTGCTATAAATACAACCCCAGTTGTTGCCTTCAGAGCGCCTATTCTCCAATCACTGTTCCTCTTTTTTCATCTCGGAGCTCTCGCTATGACATTCATGAGGCCGACGCTGAGACCGCTTTTGCAGGGCATAATGGACCGTCTCGCTGCTGCACAGGGGGAGACCGCTCCCAGGACCACCCGGTACGCTCCCTGGCTCTCGTCAACGAGGGATCCTTCCAAGCCCTACTGGCTGAAGAAGGCCAAGGTAGTCCGGCGAGACCTATCAGCGAGGGAGTCCGTGTCGGAGACTCCCTGTTGGAAATTGCATTCACAATTACCTTGATTTGTGAGAAGTCACCCTTAAACTAAGATTGAATTGCTTTTGTATTTGATATGCTTTTCTAGTATTGTCTTGCAGATTATCATGGCTAAGTGTAAGCCAATGTCAGGTCACAATGGGTCTGCAAACACAGTTTCATAAAATGTAATCCCTCATTATATGAAACATGGTGATGACTCATGTGTGATCTCACTATTGGGGTACACTTCTTTTTCAAGACTATTGAAGACTTTGGAGTGCGGCTGCTGCATGTGTTCAAGAGAAGAAAAGAAATTTTTGTGAAATTTTTTTTTTCCTAAGGATATGTCTCGAGAGATCAGACATGTCTCGAGAGATCGTGTTTGTCTCGAGAGATCTTAAGTATGAATTCTTTGCAATGTCTCGAGAGATCATCGAGTTCTCGAGACATCCCTTTCCTGCTCTCCCCGTTTCATGTCTCGAGAGATCCCTTATGTCTCGAGAGATCCCTCATGTCTCGAGACATCTGTCCGTAAATTTCTAATTTCGTTTTCTCTGTTCTAACGGATCGTGATCGCCCCTCTTCGTTTCTAACGACTATTTTGAGTACGTTTAAGACCGATTTAACCTAAATCGCTCCTCTCCATATATAGAGTTGCTCTTGGGTTATTTAAAAAGAAGTTTTTGAGAATCGTTCTAACCCTAATCTCTCTCCCGATCAAAAAGAACGTGAAAAATGCCGCTCGCCGTCGTCTACGATTGGAGATCGTTCTTCTCATTGGAGTAGGCGATTTCTATCAAGAAGGGTTCGATTGATCCATACTCAGGTTCTACAATCTCTATTGGATCGTTTCGGATTGCCAAAGACAGATTTGAAGGATCGTTGTTCTTCCTCATCGTTCTCAAAAGCCATTCAAGAAGAAGGAAGAAAACGCCTCTGTTATTCAGATCTGGTTTAGTATTGTTCAAACCCTTTTCAATCTATTGTAGGAGTTGTTATCTCCGAGTTGTAGGAGTTGTTATCTCCGAGTTGTAGGAGAGGTTGTTCTCCGAGTTGTAGGAGAAGTTTTCTCCGAGTTGTAAGAGAGGTTCTCTCTGAGTTTGTAGGAGTTTGACTCCGAGACTGTAGGATCGCTCTTGATCCGAGATTTAGTGAGTAGTCAAGTCTAGCTGTGGTGCTAGATTGGCGAGGCCGGCAGTGGAGTACCCAAGTACGGGGAACCACTATAAATTCCTGGTGTTATCTGTGGCTGTGATTAATTTTGTGTGTTGTGCTTTACGTTTATTTTTAATTCCGCAAAAGACGTAGAGATCACCTATTCACCCCCTCTAGGTGATTTAGGTAGGCAACTAGATACTTCAATTGGTATCAGAGGGTCGCTGTTCGTTGCTAGGTTAACACCTTGAACATGATCCATCCTTCTAGTTGCTAGCAAGCCATGGATAGAGTCAAGGAATCCTCTCTGAAATTGCCCATCTGCACCAAGGCCAACTTTCCTATGTGGAAGGAAAGAGTCCGTTTTTATATGGAAGCTGCAGATCCCAGAATCTTCCAAGTCGTGGAAGAAGGTCCCCATGTGCCAATGACTGCTTCGTCAACAAATCCTACTGTTCAGATACCTAAGAAAATGATGGATTTGACTAAGGATGAGATAGCTCTTGTTGCTCTTGACAAGAAGGCTAAAAACATAATTGCAAGTGCAGTGGACGATTCCATGTTGCAAAACTTAATCCACTGCAAATCAGCCAAAGAGATGTGGACATCCTTAATTGTTCTAATGGAAGGTACTGACGAGGTAAGAGAAGATAGAAGATCTCTACTTAATCAAGAGTACGAGGCGTTCAAGCAGAATAAGAAGGAGTGCATTGCTGATGCGTACGAAAGATTCTTCAAGATAGTGAATGGTTTGAGGAACTACGACAGGGAGTTCACAAACGGTGAACTAAATGACAAATTCTTGCGCTCCCTAACGAAAGACTGGGATAGCAAAATTGTTGCTATTATAGAGTTTTTAATAAGAAAACCCTGGTGGTAGAAGAATCTATTAATGTTGTATTTGATGAGACGAGCATGCTTCAAAGCAGCTCCTCTAGCATTTCTTCTATAGACACAGGTTCAAAGCTGCAGGACTTAAGTTTGGATCAGCCAGTTGAAGAAAATTCTCAAAACTTCATCAAGTTTCCCCCAATAACAATCTATGAAGAAGACCATCCTGATGAAGAGCCACTCCAAGTGGAGGAAAATACTCCAACAGCAGAAGAAACTCCTATTGGTCCAAATCATGCAAGAAACCTCGGGCTACGACACATGAGGGATCATCCAGTTGATCAAATCATAGGAGATCCTCATGACGGGATAAGAACAAGACGAGGTACCATTAACGAAAATATGCATTTAAGTTTTCTTTCGCAGGTAGAACCAAAGAAATTCCAAGAGGCAAATGAAGATCCATCCTGGATAATTGCTATGGAAGAAGAATTGAATCAGTTCAAACGATGTAAAGTATGGACACTTGTTCTAAAACCAAAAGACAAAAATGTCATTGGAACAAAGTAGGTGTTTAGAAACAAGCTGGATGAAGAAGGAACAATCATAAAGAACAAAGCCAGACTTGTAGCTAAAGGATACAGACAAGAGGAAGGCATCGACTTCGATCAGACGTACGCTCCAGTAGCAAGGCTCGAAGCGATCAGACTCTTCCTTGCTTATGCTGCTTTCAAGGGTTTCACCGTATATCAAATGGATGTCAAATCCGCGTTCCTAAACGGAGACATTAAAGAGGAAGTATACGTTGAACAACTCCCAGGTTTTGTTAATCCTGATCATCCCAATCATGTTTATTTATTACAAAAAGCTTTATATGGTTTGAAACAAGCTCCTCGAGCTTGGTATGAGACGCTGTCTAACTTTCTTCTTGAGAACAAGTTCACAAGAGGAAAGATAGATAAGACATTATTTCTTAGGGAAGTAAAAGGCAAGATTTTGCTAGTGCAAATCTATGTCGATGACATCATATTTAGCTCTACGGATGATAACCTCTACAAAAAGTTTTCTAAACTTATGCAAGGGAAATTTGAAATGAGCAGTATGGGTGAGCTGAAATATTTCTTAGGACTTCAAGTGAAACAGTCTGAAGATGGAATCTTCATTTCTCAGACAAAGTTCACTAAGGAGTTGATTAAGAAATTTGGAATGGAGAGTGCAACCTCTATGAGGACTCCAATGAGCTCAGCTACGTCTCTGGACAAGGATGAGAAAGGGAAACCTTTTGATGAAACCAAGTACAGAAGCATAATTGGCTCATTGCTCTACCTTACTGCCAGTAGACCTGATATAATGTTCTCTACATGTGTTTGTGCTAGATATCAGGTGAACTCTAAGGAATCCCACTATACTGCTGCAAAGCGAATCTTGAGATACCTTAAAGGCACACCAAATCTTGGCTTATGGTACCCAAGAAGTAATGATAGTGAACTAATTGGTTTTTCAGATGCAGACTTTGCAGGTAGCAAAGACGACAGGAAAAGCACTTCTGGGACGTGTCAATTCCTCGGAAGGAGACTTATTTCCTGGAGTAGCAAGAAGCAGAATTGTGTTGCAATATCAACCGCCGAGTCGGAATACATTTCTGCTGGCAGTTGTTGCGCACAACTTCTCTGGATAAGAAATCAACTTCAAGACTACAACATGAAGCTCAAAGACATTCCTATGTTTTGCGACTCTTCCAGTGCAATCACTATCGCAAATAATCCAGTCTCTCACAGTCGGACAAAGCACATCGAGCTACGATATCACTTTATCCGGGAGCATGTGGAGAAGGGTGACATAAATCTGAGTTATGTCCCACGGATAAGCAAGTTGCAGACATCTTCACGAAGCCACTGGATGAGACCAAGTTCTCTTTCTTCAAGACGGAACTTGAAATGCTCAACATGGAGTAATGGTCAAGTCAATCAAGACCTTGGCGATAGGAAGTTCTCTTTTGACAGGTCATGTCTCGAGACATAGGTCATCACTCGAGACAAGAAGCAGATTTTGAAATAAAGTGATGTCTCGAGACACGGTGTATCTCTCGAGACATAGGTTATTTTTTTTTGGAATCCAACCGTCAGGTACGCGCTATTTCCCTTTTATAATTTTCGAATTTCCGTAAAATCAAAAATATATATATATACGAAATCGGAAAACTTGATGTTCACGCGAGTCATCTCCCGATACCTCCTCGACCTTTCGTCTCCCTCTCGAGCGACGATCGTCTGCGAACGGTCTCAGTGCTGCGGTGGTTCTCGGTGATTCTTCGTTCAACATTCCTCCCTCCATCTTGCTGCAATGGCTCCCTCTCCTCATCCGAAAATCGGAGTCGGCAACGAGGTAATTCGGTTAGGTCTTGCAAGTTTATCCGATGAGTTCCATACTCTGTTTTGTATGCTTGATGCCGCTGGTCTCACCTTCGTTCTCGAGCATCCTTGCCGGATACTGTTTGAAGAGGTTGAAGAATTCTTCATCAATGTGAAGCCAATCAAGGAAGGAAGTATGTTGATCTCCTTCGTTAAGGGTATCAAAATCAAAGTCTCTCCAGAGACTCTCGCTAAGTATTTGCAGTTGTCTGAAGTGGAAGCTGAAGAAGAGCTAGTTGACACTGATTGGTTGACTACAACAAGGTTCTGTGGTCTAGATTCAGATTTCTCTACAGTTAAGAGGAATAAGTTGAATGCTGTAGGGAAGCTCCTGCTGGACATTATCTCAAAGGCACTTTTCTGCAAGACAGGCTCTCAAGGACATGTGTCTGAAGAGATGTTTCTGTTGATGATTGGCATTGTTACTGGAAAGAAGAGAGATTGGGCCTCAATCTTATTCTCAAATATCAAAGCTTGCATAAATACTCCTAACTTTGCCCGGATCATCTCACTGTTTCTAAATCAGTTTAACCCTGCTATTTTCAACATGTCCAAAGGTACAGTTATCCATCACCTTAAGAAGATAGATGTCAGCTCCTTGCAGAGATGGGACATTCGTATCAAGAAGCCGGAAATGGCTGGTGCTCCTTCTGAGGGGGAGACTCTTAAATCTGCAGTTACAAGAGAAGCAGAAACTCCAGCTCCTTCTTCTGAAGATCAAGCACCCTTCGTACCATCATTGCCACTTTCATCTCGGACTCGCTCTAAAGCTTCAAGTCGTGCCAAGCTGCAAATTCGTTCAAAAGCCAAAGGTAAATCCTCATCAGCTCCAACAGAATCCCTTCCAGTATTTGAAGAGCACAGTCCCAGTGGCCAACAGGCAGGGTCTGGTGCTGATTTTGTTTTTAACATAGATGATGATGATGTCATGTCAGTTCATGAATTGTCACCTCCCCTAGTACATGTTGAGGGGGAGTCAGAGTTTGACACAACCAAGAATGCTCCAGATGAGCTAGGTTGTGCAGAAGATTCTCTTCTAGGAAAGATTGAAGCACTGCTCAAGAAGCAGAGTGCACAGTTTGAAAACTCTTTGACGACTGTTCACAGGAAAATTGCCTCAGTTGAAAGTGAACTAGGCAGAGAGTTAGCTAAGATAAAATCCAATTATGAAAATCTCTCTGATTTGATGAGCCTAGGGAGCAAGCAAATTGATCATGCAACTGAAGGTGTAGGCACAGTGTTGACTCAGACTGTTATACTAACAAAGCTTCAAGAATCAGTGTCTGACAAGGCTGAAGCCAATACGTTCAGAATTGTTGATGAAGTCGGAAAGTTCAAAGATGATACTCTCCAAACCCTATCTGTAGAAGTCAGAAAGGGGGAGGAAAATATAGTAGCTAAAATGACAGACTTGATTGAAAGCTCCGTTTCTGCTCTTCAAAGCTCATGGAATTCTCAGTTTGAGCAGTTCTCTTCCAGGATGTTGAAGCAAGTTGCTGATATTAATGCTTATTCATTCAAAACAGCAACGTGGCTTCATAATCAGATTTTTCCTGAGTTGGCGATTGATCCAGATGTTCCTGTTCCTCAGTTTTCTCCCAGGCCAGAAGAACTACTTGGGAAGGCTCCTATTGTTGAAGAACAATCAGATAGGGCTGGGACCAAAGGAAAAAGAAAATTTGGTGAAGGTTCTTCTGCCAGTCGATCAGTTCCTAGTTCTAGCTCTACAGGTCAGTGCAAAGCTAAGGCTGAGAAAAGTTATCCAGAAATCTGGAGCCCCGTCTCAAAAGACATTATTCTTGAAACCTACAAGCTAGTTCATGAAGGTAAAATGAACAGATCTGAATGCTACAGCTCTCAAGAATGGGAAAAACATGAGACAGCTCAAAGGAAGCGAAGGATTCATTTCAGAGCGTTTGGTTATAATAATGCTGATGCTCCGGAACCTCCTCCGTTTTACCATCCCAAGCCTCATGCCTTTTTTCTCCAGACAAGAAGAAAAGAGGAAAAGGAGGTCTTGAAGGATGATGATGATGATGCTGACAAGACATATTTTGTTTTCATTATGATATAGTGAACATCAAGTCTTCTGAACAATTCAAATTTAGATATATATATATATTTGATGTTTTGATGTTCTTTACTTTTTCATTTCTATATCTTTGTGCAGTGTAGCATATTTATTCTTTAACTGCTGTAATTCAACTTAGTGTACAGGGTTCTGACTTCTACAAATAGGGGGAGATTGTTGGAAATTGCATTCACAATTACCTTGATTTGTGAGAAGTCACCCTTAAACTAAGATTGAATTGCTTTTGTATTTGATATGCTTTTCTAGTATTGTCTTGCAGATTATCATGGCTAAGTGTAAGCCAATGTCAGGTCACAATGGGTCTGCAAACACAGTTTCATAAAATGTAATCCCTCATTATATGAAACATGGTGATGACTCATGTGTGATCTCACTATTGGGGTACACTTCTTTTTCAAGACTATTGAAGACTTTGGAGTGCGGCTGCTGCATGTGTTCAAGAGAAGAAAAGAATTTTTTGTGAAAAAAATTTTTTCCTAAGGATATGTCTCGAGAGATCAGACATGTCTCGAGAGATCGTGTTTGTCTCGAGAGATCTTAAGTCTGAATTCTTTGCAATGTCTCGAGAGATCATCGAGTTCTCGAGACATCCCTTTCCTGCTCTCCCCGTTTCATGTCTCGAGAGATCCCTTATGTCTCGAGAGATCCCTCATGTCTCGAGACATCTGTCCGTAAATTTCTAATTTCGTTTTCTCTGTTCTGACGGATCGTGATCGCCCCTCTTCGTTTCTAACGGCTATTTTGAGTACGTTTAAGACCGATTTAACCTAAATCGCTCCTCTCCATATATAGAGTTGCTCTTGGGTTATTTAAAAAGAAGTTTTTGAGAATCGTTCTAACCCTAATCTCTCTCCCGATCAAAAAGAACGTGAAAAACGCCGCTCGCCGTCGTCTACGATTGGAGATCGTTCTTCTCATTGGAGTAGGCGATTTCTATCAAGAAGGGTTCGATTGATCCATACTCAGGTTCTACAATCTCTATTGGATCGTTTCGGATTGCCAAAGACAGATTTGAAGGATTGTTGTTCTTCCTCATCGTTCTCAAAAGCCATTCAAGAAGAAGGAAGAAAACGCCTCTGTTATTCAGATCTGGTTTAGTATTGTTCAAACCCTTTTCAATCTATTGTAGGAGTTGTTATCTCCGAGTTATAGGAGTTGTTATCTCCGAGTTGTAGGAGAGGTTGTTCTCCGAGTTGTAGGAGAAGTTTTCTCCGAGTTGTAAGAGAGGTTCTCTCTGAGTTTGTAGGAGTTTGACTCCGAGACTGTAGGATCGCTCTTGATCCGAGATTTAGTGAGTAGTCAAGTCTAGCTGTGGTGCTAGATTGGCGAGGCCGGCAGTGGAGTACCCAAGTACGGGGAACCACTATAAATTCCTGGTGTTATCTGTGGCTGTGATTAATTTTGTGTGCTGTGCTTTACGTTTATTTTTAATTCCGCAAAAGACGTAGAGATCACCTATTCACCCCCCTCTAGGTGATTTAGGTAGGCAACTAGATACTTCACTCCCCCTCTTTCTAACAACCCTTCGGTCAATACTGCTGAGGTAACGCAACCTACCTCGCCTTTAGAGCTGACCTCGATGACGCGACATCTTAGCCACTGTTGGGAATCTTGCCCTCATGATTCCTGATTTGGAGAAGTCACCAATTCAAGAGAACTTCACTATGTATTTGATTATCCTCTTAGCTTTATCATTTCAGTAAAAGATAAGAAGAGATGTCCAGTACTTCAATGACCTACCTAAGTATAATATCGTCGAAAAAGGCTGGACATATCGTCGACAAGTACAGGCACATCGTTGAGATGATGGGCAAAGCAAAGAAGAATGATTGTGTCTGTGTCGTCGAAAAGGATCATGCGTATCGTCGACAACAGCAGGTCTATCGTCAATAACATGCAGAGCAAGGCAGAATGGTGATATCGTTGTGACATCTACACGACGATATCAGAAAGTCAAAGATGAAGAAGAAGACTCAAAGATGTGGTCGTCAAGAAGCCTTGACGTTGATAAGGCTAAGTCAGAATGGATGTTGTCACTGAAGAGGCTAAGTAAGATTGATGACAACTACATAGTCGTAAAGAAGGCGTGACGTCGAAAAGACTGAAGAAGGTCAGGTGAAGAAAAGCAGTTGCTAAAGTATAGTCTGTCGACATGATATCGCTTATGTCGTCAACAAGATAAGGTTGTTACAGCGACATCGAGCAGACAAGAAAATTGCGACGACATCAATTAGATGACTTCATGTCGTCTTAAGTACAAAAGCAGAAGTGATGTCCCGTATCGTCGAAATATCACTATCTGATGAAGAATTGAAGAAGAGACTAGTTCAAGGAATTGACAAAGTCCTGTCATCGAGATATTATCCATGTCGTCGTAACAATGGAAATATCGTCAGACAGATTCAAAAGTAGCCGGACGCGCTGTCAGCAATTAATGCCGCCGCCTGATTGTCCAATCATCGCATGCTCTTGAGGGATGGGCGTCTGACAGTAAAGGACATTATAGGAGACCGTGCTGCCACTCTCTCATATAAAAGGGAATAGTGTATGCCCTAAGAACTCACTTTTGAATCCTGGAACTTAAGAAAGTCCCGCCAATTACTTTTATAGAACATTATCGGCAGCGATAAGCAACACCAAGAACTGAGAACGAATTATTCGCCATCAGAGTTTTCAGTCAAGCTTTATCGACTGAGAAGACCGTTCCAGAGAAAAGAAAACTTGAAGAAGATTTGTGCTCTCAAGAGTCAGAATCAGAGGCATCTTCTTCAAGAAAAGAAGCCAATCCTCACCAGGCAGAAGAACTCATTGTAATACTTTTATTGTAAAGGCTTGCGAGCCAAAAACGGTAGATCTATTCTTAGATCTATGTGTCGAGCTTGAGGGCTTGAGATCTGCGAGGATTTAGGGTTAGGGCAGAGGACTTGCGGGTCCATACTTGTCGATCTTGCGGGCTCGGGGGCAGTGAAGGGTCTTGAGGGCCTAGGCTGCTGGAACTTGATGGTTCAAGGCACAGGACTTGCGGGTCTGTGTTGTAGGGCTTGAAGGCCTGAGTGTCGAGCTTGCGGGCTCGGGTGTAGTGAAAGGGCTTGAGGGCCTAGGCTACAAGGACTTGCGGGTCCGTGTTGTAAGGCTTGCGGGCTAGAAACTTTGGTGGAGTTTGCCGAGCCTTGCACACTGCTAGGTAGGCGCAGGGGGACAGAGGACTACTCAAGACACTTGGTCTTGAGGAACCTCTATACATCTGTTGTCGTGTGCTGTGTTTTCCTTCGTTCTCTTTGCACTGCAATTTCACAAAAGTAAACTTTCACAAAAGATTTTAAAAGAGTAGAAAAAGAACAAGAATCGCCTAACCCCCCCCCCCCCCCCCCCCCCCCCCCCCCCCCCCCCCCCTTGTGATTTCTCTATAACCAACAACCACTTTAACCACTCGCAGAACCTGCAGGCGACTGAAGGTGTCCCTGAGACCAACCAGGAGAATTCCAATCTTCCCCCACCTGCTACCGGTGGCGTTCCACCAGCCCAGGAGCCCGTCCTACTAACCATTCCTGGCAAAATCCTGCCTGCGCCCGGTAAGCTCTTCATTGCTGGGAAAGACTAATTTTTGCTCTCGCAGGCTTCCGCATGGTCCCACCGGTGGATCCTCAAGAGGAGGAGGAGCTGATCTCGCCTCCTCCCTCTCCCTGCGACGTCTCAGATTTTCTCGGCGACCACAAAGATGCCAGGGGCCTGAAGGAGCAAAAGATAGAGCTTTTCGACAAGCTCATCTGGATGTAGCAGGATCTGGACAATCAGACGGAGGAGCACCGAGCGGCGTTTGAGCACCGAAAAAGTGTCCTCGAGCGAGATTATACGCATCTTATCGGGGAGATGGAGCGTCAGGGAGGCGGGTGTGAGGAGACTTCTCCTGGGAGGCATATCACGCGGGCTAGGGACCAGATGTGCCTGGTCCACCAAGAGCTCACCGCGGTAAGCACATTCCATTACCCGCGCGTGCTTCCGAGGACTGGGAGGCGAGGCCGGGGTCGATGGCAGTGGGTACAGTACTAAGACTACCAGCTCTTACCCCCTGTATTCTCCCGCATCTTTGTAATTTCTTTTTCTTCCACGCATCGGACCAAGACGAGACCTTACATGTCTCACGAACTATTTCTACCTGTAATATTTATTATCTTGTGGTTTCTGCGAATGCTTTCTTTGCGAGTGCTTTTATTTATGTCATGCTTTTTATTGCATTCGCCTGAGGGACCTCGCGCGTCTCCTTCGCCTTTTATCGGCGGCTGGGCGTAGATGGGCTGGCACGAATCCCAAGGCGCCAGGACAGCGCGGTCTCTATCCGCACCCCGCGTGTAAGGAGTTTCCTTCATTTTCCCTTTTTTTAATAAATAGTTAGCCCAACCACCGCCTTTATTACGCTTCCCTCTCTCTCTCCTTTCTTGCTCTCGCGATACCACTCGCCCTTCTCTCTAGAATCCTTGTGAGACCTCCCCACCCCTCAGCGATGCCGAAAGAGGCCGATGGCAGGGCCAACTGTGCCCAAGCTTTCGCCAATCGGGATTTCTAGACCTGCGATCTCTCAGAAGAAGATTTCACCCAGGACATCGCTGACTTCGTTCCGCCGAGATTCGTCGCGCGCCGTCCGGGGAACCGAGATTACATCAACCAGTTCTCGTCAGACACTCTTGCAATCGCCCTCAAACATTTCGAGGTAGGACTCCGCCTCCTGAAATGGTCAGAAGTGCGTCAGACCCTGTGCTACTTCGGAGTCATTCCCGCTCAGCTCAACCCAAACTCCATCGCAATGTTGGTAGCATTCGCCTGCTATCTGCGCGAGGAGGGGATCGAGTTCTTGCTCCCCCTATTCCGCAAGCTATTTAATTTCAGGGCCACCCGCGGAGTGGGGTTATTTTCAGGGCAGTCCACCCTCACCATGACCGACACTGCGAATAAGAACCACGACTGGGTTCGGCGGTTCATCTTCGTCACAGGGAAGTTCGACAATGTGCCTCTCGCGCCCGTTCAGGAGGACGAGTCAACCTTCTGGCCTCTTGCGCTGGGAGGGTACGAGGCCAAGCTCCATGCCTTCATTCTGAAGCACGAAGTGGATGTCGTGCATCTGCGGATGCATGTTGGCTCGCTGCCGCCGGTTTCGGCGGAAGAGGGTAAGCTAAAATATTTCACCCCCAGCTCCCGCTCCTTCTTCTCTCGCTTCCACCTTCTTAACTTATCCTTCTTGAAACAGGAGTTCGAATACTTCCCCTCCACCCACCGAATGCGATCATGGAGGTCGCTCCCGCCGATCCCCTTGCTCTCGCGCGATCCGCAGCTGTGGCTTGCCGCGAGCATCCGCCTCCCGCGAATTCCAGCGGTTAGAAGCAGAAGCGGAAGCCCGATGCGGCCCCTATTTTTTCTGCCAAGTGGGCGAAACAATCCTCAATATCGATGGGAAAAGCGGTCGCGGACGAGACCCCTAGTTCGAGTGCTCCCGCGGCCGAGAACTCGGCGATGGAGCCCGCGGTTCAGCAGGCAGGGACCTCCTCGGGACCGATGCCGAGAGGTCACCGAAACTTTCCTATCGGCGAGAGATATGCGGATGTGGCCAGTGGGCCTCTGATTCACTGGGACCGGCGGGCCAAATGAGTCTCCCTCTCCACCCTCCTTCCATCCTGGAGGGAGAAGGAAACCACCAGTGGCGACGGCTATGGTCTTTCCTATGCGCTCTACAGCCGCGAGGGCGCGTTCATCTATGACACTAAGTCTACCCAGACTCTCGCACATGAGGTAGCGCGAGCCATGATCCGCGCTCATGAGTGGACCCATATGTCCTCTCGCCGCAACATGACCCTCATGTGGAACCTGGTCGAGGTTGAGATGACCTGCTCCCTTGCCGCCAACGAGGTCGTTGCTGTCAAGCAGCAACTAGCCAAAGTCGAGGCCCTCCTCGCCATCCACCCGGATCGATAGGTGAGCGCGTCCCCATGCCGAGACCTAAGCTCTCATCCTTCTTTCTTTCCTTTACTGTGCTAACTGTCTTTACTTTTGTAGGACATAGCCAACTATGATACTCTGCTCGTGCGGTCTTGCATCCTTGAGGAGCAAAATAAGGAGCTGGAGGCCGAGAATAAGAGGCTGCGAAAAGCTGCCGCTCGGCCACCTCCCGAGGAGAAGGAAACTCGATACCTCTACTCTAACGCCGAGTTCTAAGGGCTAATGTAGAGATCGTACCAAGGAGCAGCGAAGCATGCGTTGGATGTGTTGCGGTGGGCCGGGCTCCTGAAGGAGGAGGGCGAGAGGATTCTCTCCCACCATGTTGTTCCCGAGCTCTTCGGCCCGTGGACGATCTCGGGGACGTCGCTGATCTCAGGCGAGAGCTCGATGAACATCAATCTCTGGGAGGGGCATCAAGCATTCCAGCGAGGATGCCAACGACCACCCGTGAAGATTCTCTTTCATTTCTTTTGTTTCTCCTTTTTGATGTAGCGCGAGAACTGTTTTGTAACTCCCTACTTTATATTAAAATGAAATAGAAAGTTTTACCTCTCGCAATTTGTCTTATATCTTCTTTGTACATCTCGCTATTATCAGCCGATAGCTCGCGTGTTTGTATGTTATTTTTCATGCTTTCGCACTTTCGCGCGCGCGCTCACATATCACGTGTTTGCCCTTAGAGACGACGACCCCTAGCTCAGGTCATGACCAAAAAACTCTTGCCGCGTTGGAGCGCCCTGTGGTTGCAACCCTTTCTCACTCGCTCCAATCACTTTAGGACTTAGGCAATTTTATTGATTTCTGTCTGGAACATCGCTATGTTGAGAACTTATCGAGTCCTGAGAACTTCTTGCGACCCTTAGGTCGGCCAGCGCCTCGCTGCGCACTCGCGGACCGAGTATCATTCTCGATCGATATCATTCGCCGGCGAGTGTCCCTTGTGATGGGCACCACTCGCCGATCTTATGCCTAGATTTGCCCTGTGTTAACTTTCCGCATTGGATTTTTCTTTCTTACTTCGCCTTCCTCACGGGTCACCATTGTAAGACCCCCCCCCTCCCGGAACACAAAACACGTCCGAGGGGAGTCTTATGCCCAGGACAACCGCCTTGCGGAAGCGCCAGCTCACGGGCTAGCCACCTCCACAAGACGCCTATCCCGCCGGCTAAACCAACTCAACAGCGCCAACCCATCAATAAACTAAAACAAGAAGCCACACATAGATATATATAATTCGCATAAGTAAGAGTCCATAAATATACAAAAAGGTAGCTCCACGAGCTCCTGCCAAATATATCAGAGTATCACAAAAGATGCCCAAAGGGGCTACATCTCAAAACTACTACTCACGTCAGCCACTGTCGGTACTGAGGGTATCGCTGTCTCCGGCCCTGTCGTCCTGACCTGACTGTCCTCCTCCTGCGCCGTGCGCTGCGGCTCCAGGGCGCACTCCTAAAAAGAGGGACGCAGCAACCGTTAGTCATAAATACTAAGTGACTTCACATCCGCTCCCCCGGCGACTCCAAGGCACCGGGCGGTAGAATTGAAAGAAAGCTGCAATATTTGCAATAGTATACAAAACAGGTGACAGGAAGGGTTGTTCATATGTGTCGGTTGTATAAGTACCCAAGTACTTGCAATATTCCTAACTAGCATGTTCATAGTTATATGTATAGCAGCAGTGACTAACCAAGCAAGTGTAGGCACAACAAACATAAGCTGAGTATTAAAGAGATGAATTGAACTTAACTTATAAGGATGCCATACAAGCTTATAAGTTAAGGGTCTGCATATAAAGGTAACTCATCATATAAAGATGCCCATATAAGTTTATATGATGAGTATCCATTGCTGTGCAATGCAATGATTATGATATGAATGCAGTGCAATGATTATGATATGAATGCGGTGCAATGATTATGATATGATGACTTCTCCAAGCGCATTTGCTATGTCGACACAGACCTTTAGTTCACTTTTCGAGGGTAGCTAACCACTCAGGCGCCCCCTGTCGTGGCCAGACGGTGGCAGTGGCACGGGCCTCGCCACTACTAGGAAGGTATGCACACTACCAGTCCTAGGCCTCTGTACGCCTCAACGCTCTTTGTTCATAGCGGAGCCCTGCGTACTGCTCGCATTTCTGCAGAGTCTTCAGGAGTGGAAGGGGGCTTTGGGAGATGAGCACCAAGAAGACGAGCCCTTCCAGTCCGAGTCTGACTGCCAGCTCCCGTCGGTGTGACGATCGGCGAGCCCGTAGACCCGCCACCAACTATCCTCTACCGAGGATCACTACACCACCATGTGTGAAAACCTGCACATTCATATTGTCACGTCCTGCCCATAGGCCCATTCACAACCGGTGCTCACAAGCACTCATCATATTAGCACGTTCTGCCCGTAGGCTCCGTTCACAACCGGTGCTCACAAGCACTCATCATATGAACGTTCTGCCCGTAGGCTCCGTTCACCACAAGTTCAACCAAGTTTAACTATTCACATTCTTGAGAGTTTACTACCAATACGCATCATCCCGTTGTTTATCTAACGAGGCGAGCATTCATAGAAGCACGTCTTCCAAACATGCGCTAAGAGTCCCCTAATATAACGTTCGTGATTTCCAAGCCTATCTTACATGTCATCGACATTCACTTCTCATACTCAATTTACAGCTCACTCTATCACGATGAGATCCTTATCGCATTTGAGAGGTTGTCACCAAACCACACTCTTCTCTGGATGATCGATCGATGTGCGCATTATTATAAACATGTCGTCAAAGTCTTTATTCGATTATTCATCGCAATGCCTCATTCTAGCATCATGCCATTTGCCCATGCTCCGCCCAATTGACACGTAAATCTGGGCACTCATTCCTCATTAAATTGGAGAATATAGATTTCTCTGTTGCTTCCATAGTTCCGCTAGCTTGTTATGGTCATTCTCTCCAAACAATAGCCACGTCGGCATTCCTAATTATTATTCCCAGAGCGAAGCGAGAACGAACTACGGTTGGCGAAATCACAACAAGTACCCTCCCACAACTCATGAAATTCAACCAAGGTCAGCACAATATCATCAATTCGATTTCTACCAATTATTAAGAGCGTCAGACAAGTATTATAAAAGATATCCCCAAAGATTACCGCAATTCAAACTACAACGACGCTGATTAACAAAACTGAGATTCTGGGAGTTCTACTCCACCCAAAATTATGTGCCACCCCATTTTGGAAAGCCCTCACCAAAGGCTACAACATTCATGTTGAGTCCTAAACCCTGATCCAAGTGGCTCCTACCTAAAATCTGCTCCAAAGTCAGCTGCAGAAATCCTGGACAGCAAAAACAGCACGCAATAGACCCAAACCAGCTTTCTGGACAGTCCACTCGACTGGACCTTTAGAGAGCTACAGGTCACTTCAGGAAACGGTAACCTATCGTTCGAAAGCTCTTTCCGAGGGCTACAACTTCCTTGTTGAGCCCGAAGTCTAATTCCAGTGGGGTCAAGCCTAAAAATTGGCTCGAACCAGCTGCGCACAATTTCCTTAATAACCGAGTGCAAGTTATGAATTGAATATGATTTAACAGGGAGCTTTCATCACATCTATCCACAATTATATAATTAGCAACCCTAATTAATCAGAGCGTTATTCCTCATCTTTCCCAAACAATTATTACATAATTAAAACTATGTTTAACAGAGCTTCCTTTATTCTCTTCCTCAAACATGAACTAAATGTATATAAATATATACCATTGAAATCCATTCAACAGGGAGCTTATTTCTCAAATCCAAATCAACAGGGAACTTATTTCTATTATCATCCCAAATGCCTAATGAACATATATATATATATATATAATTGAAATTCCATCTAACAGGGAGCTATTTCCCAAGCAGCTACAAGACATATATATATATGTATATATATAATTGAAATCCCAATTACAGGTAACTAATTAATGAAAACCCATATGAAAGTTTAGGGCAGCCACCTTTCTATCCTCCCATGCACCCTCACGAGGCCACCACGTCTCACGGAACCAACGTCCCACGTTCGTATTGAAGCGGGGAGTTGAATGAGGGTATTTTCGCGGCGATCGACGCCCTACGGCGAAAAACCCTAACGTGGCCTCAACCTACGGAACTTCATTTCGCTCCCAAATCGACTCAATTGAGTCGATGCCTCGCCTAATGGATCTAAGAAACTAGCACCAAGGGAGAGGGGTCGGAAGTCACCTCATTTTTCGGTCGCGGTTCGAGCTCGTCGTTGCGGCGGCATGGCGACGTTCGGCCGAGCTCCATCTTTTCTCCGAGCTCCACTCCTCCAAGCTCCACGGAGAGAAAACCCTTCACGGATCCTTGGCCAAACTCTTATGGTGGGAGAGGAAATGAGGAGAGAGAAAGGAGAGGGAGAGGAAGAAAATAGAGGGGAAGAAGATGATGAATAGCTCGGGAGAGATGGAATGATGAGAATGCTCTCATCTCCTTTGGTTTAAGAGGAGAGAGATAGAGTAGTGGAAAAAGAGGGTTAGCATTAAATGCTCCCACTCCCCATGGAAAACATTGGAACTCCAGATAATCATAAAGAAGATAAGCACCCAAGCTTTATCAGGCAATGGGAAGAAAAGGGCCCAGAATTCGTCGAGCGCTGCTGCCCCCTTCGACGTTCGTCGAACGGAACCCTTCGACTTTCGTCGAACGCTGAGATTAGTCAACCGCTGAAAACATCTATTTCGTCGAACGCTAAGATTCGTCTACCGCTGAACGCTCCTTAATTCGTCGACCGGAATACAATTCGTCGAACGGAACTTTTGTCGAACGCTGCCATTTTAGTCGAACGCTGGGATTTTCGTCGAACGTCGTTCGACGATATTTCGTCGAACGCTGGGATTTTGTCGAACGCCGTTCGACGATATTTCGTCGAACGCTGGGATTTTCGTCGAACGCTGGGATTTTGTCGAACGCTACTCCTTCGACTTTCGTCGAACGGAATACTTCCGTCGATCACCGTTCGACGATCTTTTCGTCGAACGCCTATATCTTAGTCGAGCGCTCCTATTATAACATAGTCGAACGGCTCCCGTTCGACAAATTAGTCGAACACTTCCCGTTCGACGTTCGTCGAACGGGAGCTTCCCGTTCGACGTTCGTCGAACGGAAGCTCGCCGAATGCTATTTGTGCTATCAGCACAGCAAATTCATTTCATTGTTTTAAATCTCATCATAGTGGCCTAGCACGAATCGGGATGTTACAAATCCAATAAACGAAGAAACAATTTCGTCCCCGAAATTTAAGTTGGGCTTATGGGGACCGAAGATCGGATTACGAAAATTGTTCTTCCGAGCACACACCGAATCTTACCCGTCTCAGGTGAGGGCCACAACTCGTCCTTCCTACCTCACCTCAATTTCTCCCCGGTGTGCTCTCGTCATACTCCACGCACTTGGTATCCCAAGTTTTCTCAACCTCAACGAATCAACTTTGCTATACCATTGTCAAAAGCCGTCAGGTCAGAGAGCCTAACAAGCACGATGTTATCACTCGTCCTCTCAACCTTAACCGATCAACATTCTTCGCACCTTGGATCTGAATCATTCTAGGTTCAGTGAACCTGTTACGCACGAGTTTACCACTCGTGCTCCCGCACCAAATCCAGATTCCTCCTCTCAAGGAGTCATGTGTTTTAGATTTGCAAGAGTAAGTCGATTCTTCCAATCTCAGGCATCGTTATCCAAATAACGTGCAGCACCCTTATCGTCATCACTTGAATGTATTCAACAATTTAGCTTTCAAAGAAATCGTCCTCAAAGTTAGGCGGGTAGTCTACCAGGTAAGGTATGGGGTCACGCACATGCTTGACACAGCCTAGGTGGCGGCTTCGGGAATGAACACCAAACAATAGCACGGATGGCGGCCTTGGGAATTAACACCAAAGGGCCCGGACCATCCAGTTGAACGAACTACATTAGCCCGGATGGCGGCTTTGGGAATTAACACCAAAGGGCCCGGATCATCCAGTTGAACAAACTACATTAGCCCGGATGGCGGCTTTGGGAATTAACACCAAAGGGCCCGGACCATCCAGTTGAACGAACTACATTAGCCCGGATGGCGGCTTTGGGAATTAACACCAAAGGGCCCGGACCATCCAGTTGAACGAACTACATTAGACCGGATGGCGGCTTTGGGAATTAACACCAAAGGGCCCGGACCATCCAGTTGAACGAACTACATTAGCCCGGATGGCGGCTTTGGGAATTAACACCAAAGGGCCCGGACCATCCAGTTGGTCATCTAGCGATGCGAGCAGTAATATAACAAATCTCCCAACATCTTCATTTAACCACCACGTTGCAAAACCTTAGCACTATGAGTGCTACGATTTAAACTAATTATCCTAAATATGTCACTTTAAGCACAACTCTTTGATCAACAATCGAATACGACTCCCACTCAACAAATTTCAAGGCCTCCCCCAAAATTTATCACGCATTCGTCTGACCAACCATTGATCATTGAGAGGCACTACAACACTATCAAGAGAGTTCAAGTTTCCACTTATTAATCCCCATGAGGTTCTAATGATGGAACTCATGCTATCAGGACCTAAGGACTACCACCGAGTCTTTATGTCATCCACACACTTGCCAGGATCCGACTAGTGCATAGCCGCACTCAAGGACTGCCAGTCTCAAGTCCTTACCCTCACATCAGGATGTATTCATATCTTCAAAAAACATACGTCAAGAGTTCCCAATATAGTGTTCATGATTTTCAACCATCTTGCTTACGACGAGTTAATTATTCAGAGATCACAAGCTTCCGAGGTTAAAATTACAAGGATTTAAAATCCTCAAAGAATTCCAAGACGGTACCTCTCTAGCCCAATAAACGAAGAGATAATCCCCCATATCTCTTCGGCTGATTTTCTTTTTCCCTTAAATACTACGTTCATGGCTTCTTCAATCTATGTTCGAATACTCATCCAAATTTTTATTCATCATAATAATCGCCTACATCTCTTTCAACCGAAATGCGCATCTAACAGTTCTACACGGCAGGGCGACTTCAACGGTAGGCTAACATCAACTATCATTATCATAGGCTCATTCCCCAGGTAATCGTATTCGCGTAACCATTTATAAGGAATTATTGAATCAGGGGATTATTTCGAGCGAAAACCTCCCAAATTTATCACAACAAATAATCCCCCTCTGAACATTTCCGCCAAATTTAAGTCTCACCCATTATTACCATAAATATACAACCCAATTCATAAATTTCATTTGGGGTGATCTCAATATCATCGGCATATATCCACCAAACTTTAGGGAAGGGCAATCCTCCAAGCCTATATGGAAGATACTCACCCGAGTCTTTCAAACTTCATGGGAACGGTTCGTCGTCATTATAGTCGTGCACATACAAGATCTCTTCTACTCCCTGCCATAAGGTTATCATTTCCAAGATATTCCTTTCTCCCGTTTTACTAATGAAATTGCCCATCGCTCAAGGTCTGACGATACAAGCCGTACCGCTCAAGATGAAGTAAATCCTCAAGGGTCACCGACTCTAAGCGTCGTAGAATTGTGACGACTCAATAAGCGACAACACCCCACGACGACATCTACTAGCCCCAATAAACGAAGAAACAAGATCAGCCCCCATACCTCCCGGGCTGAGTTTCTTCCATTGCCAATACGATACATTCGTCCCAACATGAGCCTTCTTTGGATCCGAATTCTTATCGTATCTTCTCTATATGAAACCTTCTACATAAATAGAAATGTGAGGTATCCACGTAGAGTATAAAAGACATGCTTGGTGGTCTCTCACTAAGCTGGTAATAGACTACAAGCACCAGTCTCATTGAAATTGGCCAAATTTTTTGTGTAAGGTGATAATATTACTCCATTTCTAGGGTAGAAATCTCAGGGTGTGAGTCTCCAGCATTTACACTTACATTAAACTCTTCCCTTAGTCACTCAATGTCACTTATTGCTTGGCCCAATCATCCCCAAGATCAGTATAAGGCTAGGATACGTCATGACCTATCCTGCTAAGTCGACCAAAAAGGTGTCATATGCCAAACCAACTCTGACTGTTGGAATGGGAAAACAAATTACTGTCTCGGGATGAGCCAGCATCTATACGTAAGGGTACGAGTTTGGCTTAGGTTGGTACTTTCTATAAGAAAAAGCGGACATACTTATAGCGAATTACACATGGGCACACCACCGCTTCCGCTGCATCAGTTTGTCCTCAAACTGATCTAGCTAGCCGGGGTAGCCTAGTGGTCTAATGGACTTCTTTATCTCAGGATCGTTGCAAGCTGATACCATTTGTAAGACCCCCCCCCCCCCCCCTCCCGGAACACAAAACACGGCCGAGGGGAGTCTTATGCCCAGGACAGCCGCCTTGCGGAAGCGCCAGCTCACGGGCTAGCCACCTCCACAAGACGCCTATCCCGCCGGCTAAACCAACTCAACAGCGCCAACCCATCAATAAACTAAAACAAGAAGCCACACATAGATATATATAATTCGCATAAGTAAGAGTCCATAAATATACAAGAAGGTAGCTCCACGAGCTCCTGCCAAATATATCAGAGTATCACAAAAGATGCCCAAAGGGGCTACATCTCAAAACTACTACTCACGTCAGCCACTGCCGGTACTGAGGGTATCGCTGTCTCCGGCCCTGTCGTCCTGACCTGACTGTCCTCCTCCTGCGCCGTGCGCTGCGGCTCCAGGGCGCACTCCTAAAAAGAGGGACGTAGCAACCGTTAGTCATAAAGACTAAGTGGCTTCACATCCGCTCCCCCGGCGACTCCAAGGCACCGGGCGGTAGAATTGAAAGAAAGCTGCAATATTAGCAATAGTATACAAAACAGGTGACAGGAAGGGTTGTTCATATGTGTCGGTTGTATAAGTACCCAAGTACTTGCAATATTCCTAACTAGCATGTTCATAGTTATATGTATAGCAGCAGTGACTAACCAAGCAAGTGTAATCACAACAAACATAAGCTGAGTATTAAAGAGCTGAATTGAACTTAACTTATAAGGATGCCATACAAGCTTATAAGTTAAGGGTCTGCATATAAAGGTAACTCATCATATAAAGATGCCCATACAAGTTTATATGATGAGTATCCATTGCTGTGCAATGCAATGATTATGATATGAATGCGGTGCAACGATTATGATATGAATGCGGTGCAATGATTATGATATGATGACTTCTCCAAGCGCATTTGCTATGTCGACACAGACCTTTAGTTCCCACTTTTCGAGGGTAGCTAACCACTCAGGCGCCCCCCGTCGTGGCCAGACGGTGACAGTGGCACGGGCCTCGCCACTACTAGGAAGGTATGCACACTACCAGTCCTAGGCCTCTGCACGCCTCAACGCTCTTTGTTCATAGCGGAGCCCTGCGTACTGCTCGCATTTCTGCAGAGTCTTCAGGAGTGGAAGGGGGCTTTGGGAGATGAGCACCAAGAAGACGAGCCCTTCCAGTCCGAGTCTGACTGCCAGCTCCCGTCGGTGTGACGATCGGCGAGCCCGTAGACCCGCCACCAACTATCCTCTACCGAGGATCACTACACCACCATGTGTGAAAACCTGCACATTCATACTGTCACGTCCTGCCCGTAGGCCCATTCACAACCGGTTATCACAAGCACTCATCATATTAGCACGTTCTGCCCGTAGGCTCCGTTCACAACCGGTGCTCACAAGCACTCATCATATGCACGTTCTGCCCGTAGGCTCCGTTCACCACAAGTTCAACCTAGTTGAACTATTCACATTCTTGAGAGTTTACTACCAGTACGCATCATCCCGTTGTTTATCTAGCGAGGCGAGCATTCATAGAAGCACGTCTTCCAAACATGCGCCAAGAGTCCCCTAATATAACGTTCGTGATTTCCAAGCCTATCTTACATGTCATCGACATTCACTTCTCGTACTCAATTTACAGCTCACTCTATCACGATGAGATCCTTATTGCATTTGAGAGGTTGTCACCAAACCACACTCTTCGCTGGATGATCGATCGATGTGCGCATTATTATAAATGTGTCGTCAAAGTCTTTATTCGATTATTCATCGCAATGCCTCATTCTAGCATCATGCCATTTGCCCATGCTCCGCCCAATTGACACGTAAATCTGGGCACTCATTCCTCATTAAATTGGAGAATATAGATTTCTCTGTTGCTTCCGTAGTTCCGCTAGCTTGTTATGGTCATTCTCTCCAAACAATAGCCACGTCGGCATTCCTAATTATTATTCCCAGAGCGAAGCGAGAACCAACTACGGTTGGCGAAATCACAACAAGTACCCTCCCACAACTCATGAAATTCAACCAAGGTCAGCACAATATCATCAATTCGATTTCTACCAATTATTAAGAGCGTCAGACAAGTATTATAAAAGATATCCCAAAAGATTACCGCAATTCAAACTACAACAACGCTGATTAACAAAACTGAGATTCTGGGAGTTCTACTCCACCCCAAATTATGTGCCACCCGATTTTGGAAAGCCCTCACCAAAGGCTACAACATTCATGTTGAGTCCTAAACCCAGATCCAAGTGGCTCCTACCTAAAATCTGCTCCAAAGTCAGCTGCAGAAATCCTGGAGAGCAAAAACAGCACGCAATAGACCCAAACCAGCTTTCTGGACAGTCCACTCGACTGAACCTTTAGAGAGCTAAAGGTCACTTCATGAAACGGGTAACCTATCGTTGGAAAGCTCTTTCCGAGGGCTACAACTTCCTTGTTGAGCCCGAAGTCTAATTCCAGTGGGGTCAAGCCTAAAAATTGGCTCGAACCAGCTGCGCACAATTTCCTTAATAACTGAGTGCAAGTTATGAATTGAATCTGATTTAACAGGGAGCTTTCATCACATCTATCCACAATTATATAATTAGCAACCCTAATTAATCAGAGCGTTATTCCTCATCTTTCCCAAACAATTATTACATAATTAAAACTATGTTTAACAGAGCTTCCTTTATTCTCTTCCCCAAACATGAACTAAATGTATATAAATATATACCATTGAAATCCATTCAACATGGAGCTTATTTCTCAAATCCAAATCAACAGGGAACTTATTTCTATTATCATCCCAAATGCCTAATGAACATATATATATATATAATTGAAATTCCATCTAACAGGGAGCTATTTCCCAAGCAGCTACAAGACATATATATATATGTATATATATAATTGAAATCCCAATTACAGGTAACTAATTAATGAAAACCCATATGAAAGTTTAGGGCAGCCACCTTTCTCTCCTCCCATGCACCCTCACGAGGCCACCACGTCTCATGGAACCAACGTCCCACGTTCGTATTGAAGCGGGCAGTTGAATGAAGGTATTTTCGCGGCGATCGACGCCCTACGACGAAAAACCCTAACGCGGCCTCAACCTACGGAACTTCATTTCGCTCCCAAATCGACTCAATTGAGTCGATGCCTCGCCTAATGGATCTAAGAAACTAGCACCAAGGGAGAGGGGTCGGAAGTCACCTCATTTTTCGGTCGCGGTTCGAGCTCGTCGTTGCGGCGGCATGGCGACGTTCGGCCGAGCTCCATCTTTTCTCCGAGCTCCACTCCTCCAAGCTCCACGAAGAGAAAACCCTTCATGGATCCTTGGCCAAACTCTAATGGTGGGAGAGGAAATGAGGAGAGAGAAAGGAGAGGGAGAGGAAGAAAATGGAGGGGAAGAAGATGATGAATAGCTCGGGAGAGATGAAATGATGAGAATGCTCTCATCTCCTTTGGTTTAAGAGGAGAGAGATAGAGTAGTGGAAAAAGAGGGTTAGCATTAAATGCTCCCACTCCCCATGGCAAACATTGGAACTCCAGATAATCATAAAGAAGATAAGCACCCACGCTTTATCAGGCAACAGGAAGAAAGGGGCCCAGAATTCGTCGAGCGCTGCTGCCCCCTTCGACGTTCGTCGAACGGAACCCTTCGACTTTCGTCGAACGCTGAGATTAGTCAACCGCTGAAAACATATATTTCGTCGAACGCTAAGATTCGTCTACCGCTGAACGCTTCTTAATTCATCGACCGGAATACAATTCGTCGAACGGAACTTTTGTCGAACGCTGCCATTTTAGTCGAACGCTGGGATTTTCGTCGAACGCTGGGATTTTGTCGAACGCCATTCGACGATATTTCGTCGAACACTGGGATTTTCGTCAAACGTCGTTCGACGATATTTCGTCGAATGTTGGGATTTTGTCGAACGCTGCTCCTTCGACTTTCGTCGAACGGAATACTTCCGTCGATCACCGTTCGACGATCTTTTTGTCGAACGCCTAAATCTTAGTCGAGCGCTCCTATTATAACATAGTCGAACGGTTCCCGTTCGACAAATTAGTCGAACACTTCCCGTTCGACGTTCGTCGAACGGGAGCTTCCCGTTCGACGTTCGTCGAACGGAAGCTCGCCGAATGCTAATTGTGCTATCAGCACACCAAATTCATTTCATTGTTTTAAATCTCATCATAGGGGCCTAGCACGAATCGGGATGTTACAACCATCGAGCGAGCCTGCAGCCCTGCCAGCTAGGTGAGAGATTGGTCAGCGGGTCTGCTCGGGGACAACCTTTGGACCTTTCGAACCTACCATTGAGTGAGCCTACAGCCCTGCCAGCTAGGTGAGAGCCTGGTCAGCGGGTCTGCTCGGGGCGATCCTTTGAATCTTCAAAACCTGCCACCGAGTGATCCTTCGGCCCTGCTAGCTAGGTGAGATCCTAGTCAGCGGGTCTGCTCGGGGACATCCTTTGAACCTTTAGAACCTGACATCGAGTGAGCCTACGACCCTACCAGCTAGGTGAGAGCCTGGTCAGCAGGTCTGCTCGGGGCCAACCTTTGAATCCTTAGAAACTGCCACCGAGTGAGCCTACGGCCCTGCCATCTAGGTGAGAGCCTGGTCAGCGGGTCTGCTCGGGGCCAACCTTTGAATCCTCAGAACCTGCCACCGAGTGAGCATTCGGCCCTGCCAGCTAGGTGAGAGCCTGATCAGTGGGTCTGCTCGGGGACAACCTTTGAACCCTTAGAACCTGCCATCGAGTGAGCCTTCGACCCGGCCAGTTAGGTGAGAGCCTGGTCAGCGGGTCAGCTCGGGGCCAACCTTTGAACCTTTAGAACCTTCCACCGAGTGAGCCTACGACACTGCCAGCTAGGTGAGAGCCTGGTCAGCGGGTCTTCTCGGGGCCAAACTTTGAACCCTTAGAACCTGCCACTGAGTGAGCCTACGGCTATGCCAGCTAGGTAAGAGCCTGGTCAGCGGGTCTGCTCAGGGCCAACCTTTGAACCCTTAGAACCTTCCACCGAGTGAGCCTACGACCCTGCCAGTTAGGTGAGAGCCTGGTCAGCGGGTATTCTCGGGGCCAACCTTTGAACCCTTAGAACCTGCCACTGAGTGAGCCTTCGGCCCTGCCAGCTAGGTGAGAGCCTGGTCAGCGGGTCTGATTGGGGCCAACCTTTGAACCTTTAGAACTTGCCACCGATTGAGCCTACGGCCCTGCCAGCTAGGTGAGAGCCTAGTCAACGGGTCTGCTCGGGGACAGCCTTTGAACCCTTAGAACCTGCCACCATGTGAGCCTTCGGCCCTGCCAGCTTGGTGAGAGCCTGGTCAGCGGGTCTTCTCGGGGCCAAACTTTGAAGCCTTAGAACCTGCCACTGAGTGAGCCTACGGATCTGCCAGCTAGGTGAGAGCCTGGTCAGCGGGTCTTGAAAGTATCTAGTTGCGGCCTAAATCACCTAGAGGGGGGTGAATAGGTGGATTCTATGTCTTTAAGCGGAATTAAAAAAATAAACACAGAAAAGCAAACAACCAACCACAGCACAGACACAAGGATTTTATAGAGGTTCCCCGATGTGGGTAGTCCTCTTTCCCGCCTCGCCTATCTAGCACTTCGAGGCTAGACTCGGCTACTTCACCAATCTCAGATTATAACAAATCTTACACCTCGGAGTCAAAACTCCTACAACTCGGAGTATAACAACTCCTACACCTCGGAGTAAACAACTCCTACAAATAAACTCGGAGTGAAAAACTCCTACAAAAGAAGAGAAATGGAAACAAAATACTTCTTCTTAACCTCTAAAGAGATTAACTTCAGATCCTGAAAACTGAGTCTTCTTCTCAACCTTGAAGGAAAGCTTGGCACTAGAGAGAAGTGGAAGAGAGAAGACTAGGCTAACCAGATCTGAATAGGCCCTTTGACTTGCTTGAGAAAATCTTCAATAAGGAGAGCAGCAAAGAGATCAAAGGCCTTCTTCTGAGAACTCTCTAATCACAAATAGAGAAAGATTCTTGAGCAGAGAGAGTTCAATCTCAGAATACTTGTTCAGACAAAGAGAAGGAGAAGATAGATTCTTTTTGCTTTTTTTTTTCTTTTCTGAACTGGCGGCTGAAGAAAGTCTTAGATCGATTCTTGAGATTATCCTTTTGCCCTAAAATAATGATCTATATATAGGGAGGACTTCAACGGCTCTTGCGACAATGAAGGGAGATGCGACACATGTACTGTTCATGTCGGCTAACCCTAAATTTCAAAAACGAAACGAGAAATTGAAATCCGTCTGACCGTCATTCGTCGGGATAACACGAGAGCATCCGACGAATTGACTTAGCTGAGAGATTTCTTCAGAACCTAGACAGGATTGACCTCTGTCAGCATTCGTCGGGATTCGTCGGAATGATCCGAGTCATCTCGACGAATGGACTTGGCTTCAGAAACTTCTTCACAACCCAGCCAAAATGACCTCTGTCAGCATTCGTCGGGATTCGTCGGAATGATCCGAGTCATCTCGACGAATGGACTTGGCTTCAGAAAATTCTGCATGACTCGGCCAAAATGACCTCTGTCAGCATTCGTCGGGATTCGTCGGAATGATCCGAGTCATCTCGACGAATGGACTTGGCTTCAGAAAATTTTGCATAACTCAGCCAGAAAGTCTTCTGTCAGGATTCGTCGGGATTCGTCGGAAGGACCCGAGTTATCTCGACGAATTGACTCAGCAGAAATTTTCTTTTCTTCTGAAAGCCTGCTCCACACCTCAACCTTGAACACCTTCAGTTATGAGAATATGAAGTGTACTCCAAAAGAGAGATTACACATGGACCAACACATTGTTCTATACAATGAGGGATTACATTGTCTAGAACTGTGTTTGGTGATCCATTGCAACCTGACTTTGGTGTGCACTTAGCATTACTACCTGTCATAACACATCTAAACAAAAGTCATCAAATACACATACAATTCATTTTAGTTTACTAGGGGACATCTTCAAATCAAGGTGATTGTGGACACAATACTCAACAATCTCCCCCTATTTGAAGATGTCATAACCCTAGGCACTAACTTGAATTGCACAGAAAGAATATTAAATAAGAAGGCAGAACCCAGGCAGTAATATATATAATGAAGAGCAGAAAGGACTAAATGTTTAAGAAAAGTGTATATATATATATAAGCAAAGAAAACATCATGATTCCAGAAAAGCCCAGCTTAATCATGACCTTTGCCTTTCATCTTTGCAGCCATTCTGTCCACTGCCTCAGTTTTCTTCTTCAGTTCTGAATCCATTCTTTCAAAAAATGCCTTTGGCTTAGGCCAGTATTTGTCAGGAGCAGACTCTTTAGATCCACCATTCTTGAAGTGAATTCTTCTTTCAGTTGTTCTTTTCTCAAACTTGCTCCATTCTTCTGAACTATAATGGTCACTGACCTTTTCATTCTGATTGCTGACTTTATCAAAGGCAGAGAGAATAAAACTTTTGGAGATAGGGCTCCAGCTTTCTTGGAAGTTTCTAGGAGGAGGCCTATCATAGAACTCTCTGGCCTTCTTAAATGGATTAGACTTCTTAGCAGGAGGCTTATCATCAAAAAGCTTCCTTTTTAAAGACTTCTCAGAGGGATCAGCAAAATGGGGGCTGTCAGGATCTTGAACAAGAGCTGGATCATCCCACATATCCTGATAAGATGAAGCCGGGAAGACTTCATCAGCAAACACAGAGTCCTCAGCAGAATGTGGAGAGAAACTAGGAGCCCTGGGACCTGGAGCACTAGAGGAGGGAACACTTGACCCTTTGTCAACAACAGTAAACCCCAGCATTTCAGCCACTTGCTTGAACAGCCAGCTTTGGGCTTCATGAGTATACCAATTTACATCCTTGACATTCTGTAAGATGTTTTCCTTGAGATCTTTCATTTGAGAAGCTACATTTTCATTCAACTCATCCAATTTGCTTGCAGAGCCTTCTAACTTGGAGACCACACTTTCCTCCCCCTTTATGACATCTTCATGAAGGAGGGAATATAACCTTTTCAGCTGAATTTCAACTTGATCATCCAAGTAAGAAATTCCTTGATCATGAGCAGAGCTGAGAGAAGAAATAGCAGAAGTCAGGTGCAACACATCTTCACTGACCTGATGCAGATTTTGGAGAGCATGCCCAACAGCCTTATTTGTGTGATCCAAAGCTTTCCCAGCAGATAGCATCCAGGCTTCTTGATCAGTCTTGAATCTGCCCATATCATGCTTGATCTCAGCCATGTCTTGCCTCAAAGAACTATCAACGGAGTCAATCTTCTTATACACTTGCTTTATAGATTGATCAAAGTGATCAGTCTGACCCTGTAGCATCCCAGCAATGGACTTCAGCAAAGAAGAGTGAGAGCTATCACCAGTCTCACCCTCTTCAGGAGAAAGCTTTTCAGCTACAAAACTGGAGGACTGTGCTAAGCTGTCAAGCACAGTTGCTCTTGGAGAGGTGCTCCTAGCCACAACAATCTCTGGAGGAGGCAAAAGCAGCAGAGGAGGAAGGACCTCAGAAGGAACAGATTCAGCCATGAAGGGATCTTCCTGGTCTTTCTCCCCCTCAAGAAGAGACATCTCCTTAGCCAACCTCAGCATGGCACCAAGGCTGCCCTGCTCCCCAGAATCAGATTGCTCAGGAGGAGTGGCTGGCAATATATCATGATCTTCAGACTGAGAATCAACCAAGGCAGGTGATCTCCTTGAATCTTCCAGCTGAGGAGCCTCAACAACCACAGCAGCAACCTCTTGATCCTCCAAGACAAGATCAGCAACACTAGGAGGAGCAACCTCTGCAGCACCACTGCATGCACCAATGTCTCTTGGGGTTGGAAACTCCCCCTCAACATGTGCATCTCTGTCCTGTGCAGGAGCTGGATCCAGTCCACTCCCCCTGGAGGATTGCCCTGCTTCAGTGGACCTAAGTACATCAGGGAGAGGGGCCTCATCATCACTCAAAGGAGCCCTTACAGCAGCATTCCCTAATCCTTTGGGAATTACCCTTTCCCATTTGGTGAAAATGGAGGAATTGATTTTCTTTGTGTGGTGGATGGGGGTACCTCTTCCAGTATTGAAAAACTCTGGATTACCACTATGCAGAAGCAGACTGAGAATCCTTCCAAAATTTGGAGCAAGAAAACTTTCTTTAATCTTCTCAAAGATGACTTCTCCAAAATTGAGATTTTTTCGACAAATTATAGCGGTGTGAATTTTGAAATCCTCTTCAGATATGTAGTCGTGAGAACCTACCTTGCATAAAAAAACTTTGCCAATAATATCACACAGAAGCTTACCTCCTTCATTCATGAATTTTCTTCTGATTTTGGCGCTCTGATCAAGAATACCACAAAATCTTCTGGCTCTGAAAGTATCTTCAACAGACAGCTCTTCAGATTCGACATCTGGCATCTTCAACGATCGATTGAGACCTCTAGCCTTCAAAATTACTTTGCACGATCGAATAGAGCTTTTGATCTTCTTGCCTTGACCAGAGATTTTAGCATTTTGATAAAACTCTAGAACATCCTGTTCCAGGACTTTGGTCGGCTCTTCCAAGATGAAACTTAGCCCGGCGACATCAAGCATCATGATGACATTTCGAAACTCATCAGAAGCAGAGCGGAAGGCGCCTCTCACCAACTCTCCCCCTGAGTTCAAGCCACCGGAAGCTTTGGGCGCCATTGATGTCGTCGACGTCGAGGAAGAGAAACAGGGAATCGCGATGGAGAAGACGAACGGACGGGAAGGGTTTCACGGAAGAGGAATTTGAGAAGACGAATCCTTCCGTGAAATCGTGATGTTTTCTTTTGATTTATATATATATATATATATATAAAATTTTAAGTAGGGCGCGCACCTGTAGAGAATTTATTCCACGGAAGAGGAATTTTGAGAGGAATAAATATCCCAAAAAAAAAAAACTGTCCCGTGAACACCCGTGAAATGTCATGAAATTTTCTGAGTTAATACGTGAAATCTCGTGCAATTTCGTGAAATTTCAACAGTCCCGACTTCAAGATTCCTTGTTGAGCATTCCAAGTTCCATTTTGAAGAAATTGAATTTGGTTTCGTCCAGAGGCTTCGTAAAAATATCTGCAATTTGTTTGTCAGTATTAACATATAATAAATTTATGTCCTTACTTTCGACATGTTCTCGGATGAAGTGATAGCGAAGCTCAATATGCTTCGTTCTGCTGTGAGAGACGGGATTATTTGCTATGGCAATAGCACTTGAGGAGTCACAGAACATGGGGATTTCTGAGAGCTTTACATTATAGTCCTCAAGCTGATTTTTCATCCACAAAAGTTGTGCGCAGCAACTGCCTGCAGAGATATACTCCGATTCAGCAGTTGAGATTGCAACGCAATTTTGCTTCTTGCTACTCCAGGAAACGAGCCTTTTTCCCAAGAACTGGCAAGTTCCCGAAGTGCTCTTTCTATCATCTTTGCTACCTGCAAAATCAGCGTCTGAAAATCCAATTAGTTCAAAATCATTGCTTCTTGGGTACCATAAGCCGAGATTTGGTGTACCCTTAAGGTATCTCAATATCCTCTTTGCAGCGGCATAATGAGATTCCTTGCAGTTCACTTGATACCTGGCACACACACATGTTGAGAACATTATATCAGGTCTAGTAGCAGTGAGATAGAGCAAGGATCCAATTATGCTTCTGTACTTGGTTTCATCAAAAGGTTTCCCTTTCTCATCCTTGTCCAGAGACATACTTGAGCCCATTGGAGTCCTCATTGAGGTTGCACTCTCCATTCCAAATTTCTTAAGAAGCTCTTTAGTGAACTTCGTCTGAGAGATGAAGATTCCATCTTCAGATTGGTTCACCTGGAGTCCTAAGAAATATTTCAGCTCTCCCATACTGCTCATTTCAAACTTACCTTGCATCAAGTTAGAGAACTTTTTGCAAAGTTTGTCATCAGTAGAGCCAAAGATAATGTCGTCGACATAGATTTGCACCAGCAAAATCTCGCCTTTAACTTCCCTAAGAAACAATGTCTTGTCTATTGTTCCTCTTGTAAATTTGTTCTCAAGAAGAAACTTAGACAATGTCTCATACCAGGCTCGGGGTGCCTGTTTAAGACCATACAAGGCTTTTTGTAAATGAAATACATGATCAGGAAAGTTAGGATCGACAAAACCTGGAGGCTGAGCTACATACACTTCCTCTTTAAGGTCTCCATTCAGAAAAGCGGACTTTACGTCCATCTGAAAAACCTTAAAACCCTTATATGCAGCATAAGCCAGAAATAATCTGATGGCTTCGAGTCTTGCTACGGGTGCGAAGGTCTGATCAAAGTCAATCCCTTCTTCTTGCCTGTATCCTTGAGCAACCAGTCTTGATTTGTTCTTGGTGATGATGCCCTTTTCATCAAGCTTGTTCCGGAAAATCCATTTGGTTCCAATCACATTCTGTCCTTTGGGTCTAGGTACCAACTTCCAAACTTTACATCTTTTGAATTGGTGGAGCTCCTCTTGCATAGCAAGGATCCAAGAGGGATCGGAGTTTGCTTCTTCAAACTTCTTTGGCTCAATCTGTGAAAGAAAACTTAAATGTAAAACTTCGTTAGTTGTACCTCTTCTTGTTCTTACACCAGCATGGGTATCTCCAATAATTTGCTCTGCAGGATGGTCCCTTAAGTGTCGGATCATTCCAGCATTTGGATTTCCACGGGGTTCCTGCACTTCCGGTACATCTTCATCTTCTTGAGGTTCATATTCCTCATGTGCAGATGGAATGTTGACTTCAATAGACTTTGGAGCATCTTCCTTTACAGCTTCTTCCAAGTTTATGTCCTTGAACCTTGCATCTGCATCTTCAACAAAAACACTAGAAGAACTGCTTTGAAGCATACTAGTCTCATCAAATATAACATTAAAAGTTTCTTCTACAACCAGGGTTTTCTTGTTGAAAATCCTATATGCCTTACTATGGCTACTATATCCTACGAAAATACCTTCAAAACATTTTTCACTAAACTTAGTTTTGTAATATTTCCCGTTATTAAGCACGAAGCATTTACTGCCAAAGATTCTAAAATAAGACAAGGTTGGCTTCTTGCCCTTCAGGAGTTCATAAGGAGTCTTATGATGGTTCTTGTTGATTAGTGCTCTGTTTTGCACGTGGCAGGCAGTGTTGATGCCTTCAGCCCAGAAGTATTCTGGGAGAGAAGAGTCACTCAACATTGTTCTGCAAGCCTCTATGAGTGTTCTATTCTTTCTCTCAGCTACTCCATTTTGTTGTGGAGTACGAGGAGAGGAAAACTCATGAAAGATACCTAGGCTTTCACAAAATTCGGTCATAGCCCCAGACTTGAATTCTGTACCATGGTCACTTCTGATTTTGACCACAGAACATTCCAGTTCATTCTGAATTTGCTTGACGAATGTGGTGAACGAGTCAAAGGTGTCTGACTTGTGTTTCAGAAAGAAAACCCAAGCAAAGCGTGAGTAATCATCAACAATAACCAGCGTATAAGACTTGCCTCCTAAACTTCGGATTTGCATGGGACCAAACAAGTCCATATGGAGCAGATATAAGCATCTGGTAGAATCTTTGCCAATAATGCTCTTAAAGGTAGCCCGAGTCTGCTTACCCATTTGGCAGGCATGACAAGGTCTCTTTTTAATGCACTTGACATCTGGAGCATCATGAACTAAGTTGTGAGAAAATAACAAGCTTATTGTTTTGAAATTAATATGTGCTAGTCTCTTGTGCCACTGGTCACAGAGAGATGCACTATCTTTTGCTAAAAGACATATTGGTGTAGAAGAGTCTAAGCAAAGAAAATTTAAACAAAAGATATTTCTACTCCGAGTGCCTGTTAAAATAGTTTCTGACGTATCAGACGACTTTATCAAGCACTTGTCCTTGTAGAATTCTACCATATAGCCTTTGTCACAAAGTTGACTTATGCTAATGAGATTATGTTGTAATCCTTTAACATAAGCCACGTCTGTGAAAGAGACTGTACCATTAGTGATCATACCGTAGCCTTTTGTGATTCCCCGATCAGATCCGCCAAAAATAACTTTTGGACCATCTTTCACGGGGGTATACTCTTGTAACAAACTTCTCGTTCCGGTCATGTGCCGTGAACATCCACTGTCCAAGTACCATATTGGATTTGAATTGGCCTTTGGACATACCTGCAATCAATAATCAATTGCCCTTAGGAACCCAAACCGATTTGGGTCCTTGGCTTTTTGTTAGATGACCACCACTTGGAATGTTAACATTGCGAGAGGTCATTCTTGCATTGTTAATCCGTGGAGTCGAGACATTTCTCGGATTAAACCAACAGTCTATGGCAAAATGACCAATCTTGCCACAACACCAACAATCGAATCGATTGTACCTTCTCTTTGTCTCCTGTTTTGCCTTTTGAACGGGAGGTGCAACAGGAGTGACTTTCATAGAGGAAGTCTTCTTAGAAGTGGGAGCCTCATGTGACAGCACACACATGGCTCCAACTTCTTCTCAACAGGTTTGGGTGCAATCGTTCTAATTTTCGGTGCTTTCTTGTGAGCTGATCCGTGAACAAATGGACCATGATCTTTGAGGGTTATTTCTTCATGAGGAGCTTTGAAGGGAGAGTTGTCAAAGTTTCGGGGAAAGCTCCATCCTTGATATCTATTACTAGGTTCAACATGTGTTGGCCTAGCAAAATGACCGTAGGATGAATCAAAGTCAAAAGGATTTGATGGAAAAATGACCTTCCTAAATGAAGGTTGACTTTGATTAGCATTTCCCTTTCCCTTCACAGCTCTCTTCTCAGCAGCCTTACTACTTTCAGCCTTATGACCAATTCCGCTACCCTTCGCAGGAGCAGAAAACGTATCAATGAATGGAAGAATAGTCTTAGGCTTGGAGAAGCTTTCTACGAGCTTCCTTTCCGCCTTCAACTTATTTTCTAGTTCACTTATGGTTTTCTCCTTTAATTTTAACAACTCAGTAGAGCTTTTCAGTTCGTCTTTCAAGAGTTGGATTTCATCTTTGAGGGGAGTTAATTGTTCAACTTCCTCCCTCAAGGCTAATTCCACTGTCTTGAGAGATTCAATTTCTTTTGACTTGGATTTGACAACCTTGCGGCACTTGTCAAATCCTTTCACAAGGGCTTCATACTGAGTTATTAACTTAGAGTCCTCCTCCGAGGAGTAGCCTTCATTTGCTACGGATGCAGTCTCATCTTCAGAAGCAGATAGAGGGGTTTGAGAGTTTACCTTCCCCTTATAAGAGGAGTCGCCTACTTCTTCATCTAGATGAGCCATAAGCCCAAAGTAGGCTTCTTCATCTGAGCTTGACGCATCAGAGTCGCTGTCGCTCAGAGTCTTGGCCTTTTTGGCGAGGAGACTCTTTTCTTTCTTCCTTCCTTTAAATGATCTCTTTTCTTCCTTCCTTGATCCTTCTTTCTTTTTATACGGGCACTCGGCTATTACATGCCCTGGCTTATTGCAGCAATAACAAATAATGTCAGCAGAATCAAATTTGTTCGGTTTAGATTTATACCTTTCATTGTTGTAGTCCTTTTTGTGATGATCACCATCACGTTTTGATCTTCTGTGATCAAATGTAGTGGATTGCCCTCTCTTCTGCTTTCTTTTATTCAGAAGTCTTTTGAATTGTTTGGAGAGAAGAGAAAATTCTCCATCAGACATATCTGAACCTGATGGGCTGGCATCAGACTCATCCTCATCAGAAGATGGTCTCCTTACTGGTGGGAGAGCTTTGCACTTTCTTGAGCTTTCAGCTTTTAGGGCAGAGGACTTCTCCCTTCCAGAGGCTCTGACCCCCTCTTCTTCAGCTTTGCGGGAATTCAGCTTCAACTCATGAGACAGGAGCTTACCAAACAACATTTGGGGCTCCGTGGTTCCGAGCTTTCCAAATTCTCTGATGGCTATGACCTTTGTATCCCATTCTTTCGTCAGGGATCTCAGAAATTTGTCATTTAGTTCACCAGTCGTGAATTCTCTATCATAGTTTCTAAGACCATTTACGATCTTGAAGAACTTCTCGTAGGTGTCAGAAATGGAGTCTCTTGGATCTTGCTTGAATGCTTCATATTCTTGGTTCAGCAACGATCTTCGGTCATCCCTCACTTCTTCGGTCCCTTCCATCAGAACGACTAGTGAGTCCCACATCTCTTTAGCAGATTTGCAGTGAAGCAGATTTTGCAACATTGAATCATCAACTGCACCTGCTATGATATTTTTTGCTTTCTTGTCTAGGGCCACTAGAGCGATCTCATCTTTATTCAGTTCCAACATCTTCTTTGGGATCATGATGGTGGAGTTTATTGAAGATGGTTTCATCGGAACATGGGGACCTTCTTCCACGATCTGAAATATTCTTGGGTCAGCAGCTTCCATATAGAATCTTACTCTTTCCTTCCACATAGGAAAGTTCTCTTTGGTGCAGACTGGCAACTTGACGGAGTCCTTGGTCTTATCCATTCCAGACATGATTGCTTTAGCAACTAGATGAGGAGATCTTGTTCAAGGTGTTAGCCTTATAGCGAACAACCTACCTCTGATACCAATTGAAAGTATCTAGTTGCGGCCTAAATCACCTAGAGGGGGGTGAATAGGTGGATTCTATGTCTTTAAGCGGAATTAAAAAAATAAACACAGAAAAGCAAACAACCAACCACAGCACAGACACAAGGATTTTATAGAGGTTCCCCGATGTGGGTAGTCCTCTTTCCCGCCTCGCCTATCTAGCACTTCGAGGCTAGACTCGGCTACTTCACCAATCTCAGATTATAACAAATCTTACACCTCGGAGTCAAAACTCCTACAACTCGGAGTATAACAACTCCTACACCTCGGAGTAAACAACTCCTACAAATAAACTCGGAGTGAAAAACTCCTACAAAAGAAGAGAAATGGAAACAAAATACTTCTTCTTAACCTCTAAAGAGATTAACTTCAGATCCTGAAAACTGAGTCTTCTTCTCAACCTTGAAGGAAAGCTTGGCACTAGAGAGAAGTGGAAGAGAGAAGACTAGGCTAACCAGATCTGAATAGGCCCTTTGACTTGCTTGAGAAAATCTTCAATAAGGAGAGCAGCAAAGAGATCAAAGGCCTTCTTCTGAGAACTCTCTAATCACAAATAGAGAAAGATTCTTGAGCAGAGAGAGTTCAATCTCAGAATACTTGTTCAGACAAAGAGAAGGAGAAGATAGATTCTTTTTGCTTTTTTTTTTCTTTTCTGAACTGGCGGCTGAAGAAAGTCTTAGATCGATTCTTGAGATTATCCTTTTGCCCTAAAATAATGATCTATATATAGGGAGGACTTCAACGGCTCTTGCGACAATGAAGGGAGATGCGACACGTGTACTGTTCATGTCGGCTAACCCTAAATTTCAAAAACGAAACGAGAAATTGAAATCCGTCTGACCGTCATTCGTCGGGATAACACGAGAGCATCCGACGAATTGACTTAGCTGAGAGATTTCTTCAGAACCTAGACAGGATTGACCTCTGTCAGCATTCGTCGGGATTCGTCGGAATGATCCGAGTCATCTCGACGAATGGACTTGGCTTCAGAAACTTCTTCACAACCCAGCCAAAATGACCTCTGTCAGCATTCGTCGGGATTCGTCGGAATGATCCGAGTCATCTCGACGAATGGACTTGGCTTCAGAAAATTCTGCATGACTCGGCCAAAATGACCTCTGTCAGCATTCGTCGGGATTCGTCGGAATGATCCGAGTCATCTCGACGAATGGACTTGGCTTCAGAAAATTTTGCATAACTCAGCCAGAAAGTCTTCTGTCAGGATTCGTCGGGATTCGTCGGAAGGACCCGAGTTATCTCGACGAATTGACTCAGCAGAAATTTTCTTTTCTTCTGAAAGCCTGCTCCACACCTCAACCTTGAACACCTTCAGTTATGAGAATATGAAGTGTACTCCAAAAGAGAGATTACACATGGACCAACACATTGTTCTATACAATGAGGGATTACATTGTCTAGAACTGTGTTTGGTGATCCATTGCAACCTGACTTTGGTGTGCACTTAGCATTACTACCTGTCATAACACATCTAAACAAAAGTCATCAAATACACATACAATTCATTTTAGTTTACTAGGGGACATCTTCAAATCAAGGTGATTGTGGACACAATACTCAACAGGTCTGCTCAGGGCCAACCTTTGAATCCTTAGAACCAGCCACCGAGTGAGCCTACGACCCTGCCAGCTAGGTTAGAGCCTGGTCAGCGGGTATTCTCGGGGCCAACCTTTGAACCCTTAGACCCTGCCACTGATTGAGCCTTCGGCCCTGCCAGCTAGGTGAGAGCCTGGTCAGCGGGTCTGATTGGGGCCAATCTTTGAACCTGTAGAACTTGCCACCGATTGAGCCTACGGCCCTGCCAGCTAGGTGAGAGCCTAGTCAGCCGGTCTGCTCGGGGACAACCTTTGAACCCTTAGAACCTGCCACCGAGGGAGCCTACGACCCTGCCAGCTAGAGAGAGTCTGGTCTGCGGGTCTATTCGGGGCCAACCTTTGAAACATGCCACCGAGTGAGCCTACGGCCCTGCCAGCTAGGTGAGAGCCTGGTTGGCGGGTCTGCTCGGGGCCAACCTTTGAATTTTTACTATCATCATTTTACAAGTTACTACACCACACATATATAAGAAAAATGAAGTTCAAAGCATAACTATTCTCATTATACGGGCTTAGGGATAGAAGCATTTTAAGTTATCACTGTTGGAGCATGCGTTTCGCACTCCTCCGGTTTGATAATAACAAAGTCCCGTTTGTATTTGATTCTATTTTTATCAATGGTGTGCAGATAACAGGTATGAGATGTTCACATTTCTGCTGGAGCTAAAATTGAATGTGGGAAAATTTCACTGTCGGAAAATTCCGACAGCCACTGTCGCCCAGGCGACAGCAGAGAAGTTACAACTACTTCCCTCCATGGCAGATCGACGAAAGACAGTTTTGCGCTGTCGGAATTCCGACAGCGATGTCGCCCAGGCGACAGCTCGGCGGTTACAACAACTGCCCACGTCTCCACCCACGACCGGCAGTTTTGCACTGTCGGAAATCCGACATCGATGTCGCCCAGGCGACAGCTCGACGGTTACACCAACTGCCCACGACTCCACCCACGACGGCACTCCAGCGGCAGTTTAGCACTGTCGGAAAATTCCGACAGTCACTGTCGCCCAGACGATAGTGAATTTCTATAAATTGGTTCCTTTGGTTCGTGCATTCCAAGCTTTTGAGAATTCCAGTCCTTTCCTGAGTGCATACGAACCAGAGAGCTCCAGAACCTCCTCAACTCCCATTTGTGCAAAGAAGGATTGAAGATTGAAGACGAGATCGGGCGCGCTTCTACATCATCAATCATCTCGAGGCTTCAACAATCCGTTCAGAGATCTGATTTTCTAGGGAGTTGTTCTTTTCATATTGTATTTTCATTCACATATTTTTCACTTTGTATTGGTAGAGAAATCGTCGTCTTGCGTGCGGCGTCTAAGTCCTTGCGTGGCTTAGGGGAAAATCGCTTCCTTGTGCGGAGCGTCCAAGTCCTTGCGTGGCTTGGTGGGAAATCGTGGCCTTGTGTGCTACGTCTAGATCTTGGGAAGATCTAGAGGATAGGCTTGGGCTTGGTCTTGGGAGAGACAAGTGATAGCCTTCCGATCCTTAGGAGAAGGATTGGTAAACCAAAATTATTGTATTTCTTTTTATTATCATAATTGTGCCTTGATCTTAAGCATTGTTAAGATCATTTTTATTGTATGCAAATTTCATGATTAATATAATTATGCTCTTTTCACTAATTACAAATTTGTTTGCTTAAATCTTTATCTTAGAAATTTATGTTTGGTTAAATACAAAAATTACATTGGTTTAAAAATTATTTATAAGTAACTTTTTAGTAAAGTAAAATTTGTCTAAAAATTGTTAAGTAAAAATTATATTTTTAAACACACCCTTATTCACCCCCCCCCCCCCTCTAAGGGCGTCACACGATCCAACAAGTGGTATCAGAGCTAGGTTACTCCAAAACGGTTTTACCACCAGGAGTAATGGCGCACAACGATCACGCGTTCGTTGAGGGGCAAGGAATTAGTAGGCCACCACTTTTAACGGGAACAGACTATAATTATTGGAAAACACGTATGCGTTGTTTTCTAATTGCGCTAGATATAGAAGTCTGGAATATGGTAGAATCTAGTTACACTTCTCCAACAATTGTTGTAGGAGATGTAACTATGGATAAGCCCAAAGATAAGTGGGAAGATAATGATAAATTAAGATGTAAGAACAATGCAAAAGCCATGAATGCTTTATTTTGCGCACTAGATCGCACTGAATTTAATAGAGTTTGTGCTTGTAATTCTGCATTTGAAATTTGGAATTTATTAGAAATCACTCATGAAGGTACTTCGCAGGTAAAGGACTCAAAGCTATTTCAACTGGAATCTGAATTTGAAAGGTTCAAAATGGAGGTAGATGAAGAGATTGATACAATGTACACATGGTTTACAAAAATCGTGAACGACTCAAAGGTGCTAGGAAAGGTGTTCTCAAATGGAGATTTGGTAAGGAAAATCTTAAGATCACTTCCCCCGAAGTTCAATCCTAAAGTGACTGCAATTTCCGAGTCACATGATCTTAAGACCTTACAATTGGAGAGCCTCATTGGGAACTTGAAAACTCATGAAGTTGAATTAAAAATTCAACAACAAGAGTATAAGGAGCCAAGGAAGAAGGGATTGGCTCTAAGATCAAAGAAGGAAGAAACTAGTGATTCTGAGGAGGATGAAGAAGATGAGGAAAGTTTATTTGTTAAAAAATTTAGAAAATTTATGAAAAATCCGGAGAGAAGGAATTCGTTTAAGAAGTATTTTAAGAAGGAGATTTTTAGGAAGAAAAAAGGAAAGGAGGGCGATGAGGAGGAAGAGAGACCGCCACCGGAGTGCTATCACTGCAAGAAGTTAGGACACATTCGAAGCAAGTGTCCAAAGTACTTGAAAGAACTTAAAGAAAAGAAGCACAAAGGGTCGAAGAAGGTGTTGAAGGCGGAAACCTGGGATGATACTACTTCTGATGATGCAAGCAGTTCCGACTCAAGTAAAGAGGAGGAGGCCAACATATGCTTAATGGGAAAGAGCGTCATATCTGATGACGAATGCAGTGTCCAAAGCGACACTGAGGTAACTCCTCCAACTTATGATGAATTGTTTTCTGAATTTTTAAAGACTTGCAAATTTTTTGAAAAAAGTTTAAAAGATAATGATCTTCTAAAATCTGAAAATGGAATTTTACTTAAAGAAAACAAAAAATTGTTAAATGAAATTAAGACTCTTTGAAAAAGAGATATTTCTTGCCAAGAGTGTGATCACTTTTTGGGAAGAATTAAGGAACTTGAAGAATCTCTTTCCAAATCTCATTCTACAATAAAAGTACTTACTAAAAAGAATGAGATTTTAGAGAGAGATCTGAAATCTTCAATTTCCATAGTCCATGAGGGAAAGAAATCTTTTGAACGGAGATGCGTAAATCTAGTATCCGAGAATACAAAAATGAGACACCAGATTCATGACTTAACACTAGCCATGAAAAAATTTGGAATGGGCCGAAGATCACTGGATATGATCTTAGGATACCAACGCCATGGATCTAGAAGGTTTGGGCTCGGATACACATCTGGAAGCTGTCGCCCGGCGACAACCACTGTCGCCGGCGACAGTGAAAAGTCCAGAAAATTCACTTTTAAAAATTCTAAAATTTATGAAATATCAAATACTGCATCCTCATCGAGTAAAAGTCCAGAAAAGTTATACTCTTCTAAATACATTACTTGTGCCAAATGCAATAGATTTGGTCACACTACGGACTCTTGCTGGAAGGAAGGAAAAAGCAAAATTAAATAAATCTGGGTGCCTAAGGCTTCTACCTATACTATGGGTGGAACCACTTGGGTAACCAGATCTTTACTCACCTCTTCTTTCTAGGTGTGTTGGCAGGCTAAGGACAAAGAAGACGTGTGGTACTTGGACTCGGGTTGTTCAAAGCACATGACGGGCAATAAAGAGAAGTTCCTTAGCCTGGAGATGAAGAAAGGAGGAGTTGTTACATTCGGTGACAATGGAAAAGGAAAAATCATCGGCATCGGTGTTGTGGGTAACGAAATTTTTTCAATTTCAAATGTTTTATTTGTAGAAGGATTAAAGCATAATTTGATTTCTATTAGTCAATTATGTGATAAGGGTTTAAATGTTTTATTTGAATCTTCTACAAATTTGTGCAAAATTATTAATTCCAAAACAAATGAAATTGTTTTTACCGCACCTAGATGTCATAATGTATATATGATTAAATTTCTTGATTTTTCAAATTCTACTTTGAAATGTTTTCTATCAAAAAATGATGAATTAGATTTATGGCATAGGCGACTTGGACATGCTAGTGCCAAGTTAATTTCAAAACTTTCAAAAGATAAATTAATTAAAGGTTTACCTTCGCTAAATGGAAATTTATCTTCTTCACTATGTGTGCCTTGCCAAAAAGGAAAATTTTCAAAATCATCTTTCAAAAGTAAAAACATTATTTCTACCACTAGGCCACTTCAATTAATACATATGGACTTATTTGGGCCAATTGGAATTTCTAGCTTAGGAGGTAGAAAATACACATTTGTTTTGATTGATGATTATTCTCGTTTTTGTTGGACTTTATTTCTAACCTCCAAATCCGAAGCATTTTCAGAATTTTCAAAATTATGTTTGCGTATCCAAAATGAATTTGAGTTAAAAATTAAACGCATACGATCGGATCATGGAGGAGAATTTGAAAATGAAAAGTTTATTTCTTTTTGTACGGAGTTAGGAATTAAACATGAATTTTCTGCTCCACGCACACCACAGCAAAATGGTGTAGTGGAGAGGAAAAATAGAACTCTTCAAGAGTTAGCCCGTACAATGTTATCTGAATTCAAATTACCAAAATCTTTTTGGGCTGAAGCGGTTAGCACGACATGTTATGTAATTAATAGAGTAATGCTTCGCCCAATTTTAAAATTAACCCCTTATGAATTAATTTTTAATAAACAACCAAATGTTTCTTATTTCAAAGTTTTTGGCTGTAAATGTTTTATTTTGAATTCTAAAGATTCCTTAGGAAAATTTGATGAAAAATGTGATGAAGGTATTTTTATTGGCTATTCTTCAACTACTAAAGCTTATAGAATTTTTAATAAAAGAACAAAAATAGTTGAAGAATCTATTCATGTTAGGTTTGATGAGTTTGCTTCATGTGTAGAAAAGAAAATTACAGGAAAAGAAGATGAAATCCTTCCCACGGTGGAGAATGATGAAGAAGAACTTGGAGAAAATAAAGAAGAAAAAGAAGAAGAAAGAGAAGAAGAAAGAGGAGAAGAAGATAGAGAAGAAGAAGAAAGAGAAGGATATGTGCCTCCAAGTGAATTGAGATTCTCTAAGGATCATCCAAAGGAGCTTATCATTGGAGATCCGCAAAAAAGGGGTTAGTACTCGTTCATCACTACATGTTTTATTTTCAAACCTTTGTTTTGTTTCTGAAATAGAACCAAAAGATGTTTCCACCGCTTTAAATGATGAATTTTGGTTTTTAGCTATGAATGAAGAACTTAATCAATTTGAACGTAATAAGGTTTGGAATCTTGTAGAACGACCCAAAAACCGTCCTGTAGTTGGTGTTAAGTGGATTTTTAAAAATAAAATGGATAATGAATCTAGAATTGTTAGAAATAAAGCCAGATTAGTTGCAAAAGGTTATGCACAAATTGAAGGGGTAGATTTTGATGAAACTTTTGCACCCGTAGCAAGATTAGAAGCGGTTAGAATATTTCTTGCATTTGCTTGTTTTAAAAGATTTAAATTATATCAAATGGATGTCAAAACCGCATTTTTAAACGGGTATTTAAAAGAAGAAGTTTATGTAGAACAACCCCCTGGCTTTATAAATGAGAAATATCCAAATTATGTTTATAAATTAGATAAAGCGCTTTATGGATTAAAACAAGCGCCTCGTGCTTGGTATGATCGATTAACTCAATATTTGTTAAAGCACGATTATAAAATAGGAAGTGCTGATTCTACACTCTTCATTAAGCAAATTGATCATGATTTAGTTATTTTACAAATTTATGTTGACGATATTATTTTTGGAGCCACTAATGAAGAGTTGTGTAATGAAGTAGTTGAAATTATGAAAAATGAATTTGAAATGAGTATGGTTGGAGAACTTTCATATTTTTTAGGTTTTCAAATTACACAAAAACATGATGGTATTTTTACATGTCAAACCAAATATATTCATGATATGTTAAAAAGATTTGGATTTGAAAACCTTAAGCATGCAAACACTCCTATGAGTACTTCACTAAAATTAGGAAAAGATGAAAGTGGTGTTTCAATTGAACAAACCCTTTATAGAAGTATGATAGGGTCTTTATTGTATTTAACCGCATCTAGACCTGATATTATGTTTGCCGTTTGTTTATGTGCTAGATTTCAAGCTAATCCTAAAGAGTCACATTTAAAAGTGGTGAAACGTATCTTTAGATATCTCATAGGCACATCAAAATTAGGTTTATGGTATCCTCATAATGATTCTTTTACTTTACATGGTTTTTCGGATTCGGATTATGCGGGATGTTCCTTAGATAGGAAAAGCACTAGTGGCACTTGTCACTTTATCGGCCCTTCACTTATTTCATGGTCGAGTAGGAAACAGAATTCTGTTGCCCTCTCAACTACCGAGGCCGAATATATTGCACTAGGTAGTTGTTGTGCCCAAGCTCTTTGGATGTCACAAACATTAGAAGATTTTGGCATGCAACAAAGTAGTGTAGAATTAAAGTGTGACAATAAAAGTGCTATAGACTTAACTAACAATCCCGTATTACATTCTAGATCTAAGCATTTAGATGTCCGACATCATTTTATAAGGGATCATATTAAGAAGGGTAATATAAAAATCAACTTTATAGGCACGGAAAATCAACTAGCGGATATATTCACTAAGCCGTTACCGGATTCCCGTTTTTCTATGCTTAGGCTAGAATTGGGAATTCTAGACATTTCACAATGAATATATCACTATTTAAAGCCTATAAAATTTACAAAAAAATTATCACAAAACATAAACAATGTACAAAGAAAAAGCCAAAATCTTAAAAATCAAAACATAAAATTTCAAAAGACTTAACAAAAATTCAACATCATTCATACTACATCAATATTGTTCAAATAAAAAACAGTAGAAACAACTTAAGGATCAAGTTCATTAAACAAAAGCAGAAATTTAAAGAAGTTCACTGTCGCCCAGGCGATAGTGGATGTCGGAATTTTCCGACATCGCCCAGCAGCAGCCGCAACATTAAACTACTCTGAATCTTCATAACCAGCCCCGCTGCTCTCTGGACAATCTTCTGGAGGTCCTCGTCTCACAGCTTTGCCACGGCGAGTCTGCCTCACCGATTGGCGTGGCGGTTCTTCGTCCGGAACTTGCCATTCGGCCTTTTCCTCCGGAGTTGGCTTTAACTTCAGACCCTTGACGAGAAACTTCATAAATTTCTGCATTCGACTACGGTCCTTCTTCACTTCCCTCTTGTGATCCTCTAATGAATCACGCAAATCATCAATGGACTCTCGTAGTGATCCTGCCCTAGAAATGGTCGGCTCTCTAATCTCAATCCCTGGATGAGCTTTTCTCTGCGGCTTCTTCACCTTCATTGAACCCGTATAATATATTTCTGGATAACAATCATCCAAATAAGCAGCTTGCACTATCCATCCATACTTCTTATAGAGTACACGCTGTATTACCGCCCCCATTGGAAGCGTATGAACCTTCACCCATCTTGGATGCTTTAATCTATATGCATACCTAATCTGAGAAAGTATGAAGTCCGCCACATCAAAAAGCTCATCCTCCATAATATAGTATGTAAAGAGGGTCAACTGAGCCGTAATACTTCTTGTGTCTCCACTCTTCAACATCACTGAATTCCTTAATATATCTTGGACTAAGAACGCATCCGGAGTAAGTGAGGTAACTTCAGTGGTAAGAGTCTTTTTTTGATTCCCATGTAAACTCATGTTTACAAGGGTCTAATCTCTATCCTTTCGATAATTCTCCACTATATCAGGCATATTCTCACTCATCACTAGTCCGAATTCCTCTCGTAGATCAACATGTGTTATTTCCACATGTTGACCTTGGATCCTTGATCTCACTCCTCCATCCAATTCAGTGAAATTTGGGTCTTCCAAATGGTTATAAAATTCACGAATGAAAAAGGAAGAAAACCCCTCTGGTGTGATTATTGAAATTATACCTGCGTTCGCAAGCCGATCATAGATATGATCGTGCTTTGGCGACTCAAATTCCACATACTTCGCTATTCCAACAATAGCCTTCTCCACCCCCGGAAAAATTTGATATGAAGTATGTGCATCTTCCGAAGTACTCTTTCGAGCTTTGGAACTGGAAGCCATTCTGCAATAACATACAAAAAATTTTGATTAAACGTGGTATCACATTGTGCACTGGAACACTGTCGCCCAGGCGACAGTGACTGTCGGAAATATCCGACAGCCCTCCAAGTGATTTTCTCTCAAAATTTTTCCATATACTTCCAGATCTACTCAAAATAAATGTTATTTCAACATCAAGTTTTTAAAAAAAAAATATATATTTTTTTTCAAATCAACATATTCTACAAATCCTTTACTATTCATCATCTTCCACCTTCTTCTCTAAACTAGATCTACAAAAATCCTTTAGAAAATGAACAAATGGAAACCTTCATCACAAAATCAAAAAGAAATTTAACAAAGATAAAATTTTTAGCAAAGATCCACCAAGATCCATTTGTTTTAAACTAGATCTACATTTTTAAAATAAAAAAAAAATTTCAAAACCTACACCATTCATCAAAAATCAAAATGAAAACTTCATCTTCTTTCTTCTCTCCTTTAAAAATCAAAAATCCCTAAACAATTTTGGGTTAAAAACATAAAAATCAAAATTCCATACCTTAGATCTAGAGATGTCGCCGACTTCCGACAGCCTTCCTCACATTTTTAACTCCAGGAAATGATGTACAATAGGGTTTGACTCGGTCTGATGCCCTTTTTATATTTTTGGCTGTCGCCCAGGCGGCAATGGGTGTCAGAATTTTCCGACAGCTCCAAATGTACTAAAAAATCAATGTTGGGTCCCTTTGATGATCTACAATAGTTATATGTCATTATTAATGCTTCACCTCATGACTTGATGACAAACCATGTGCTATTTATTTAAAAAAAAAAAACAATGACTTACATGTTTATATGATTTCATTTCCAAGCTATCATCGTATTGACACTTCTACTTAGTTGTTTAGACCATTGGAAATTGTTTTCGCATGCCTCTAAGTATGAGAAATTGTTTATCTATCATAATGAACTATCACGTTCACTTCTTTTGATCAATACATATGTGTACTTCTTTAATATATACATGGATCATATTTGCTTTAACATAATAAAATAGCACTTCTTAAATACAACTTTCACCCTTGATTTGTTAGCACAACAAAATATACACCATCTTTTGCGATTCAAGTGAATTCGGAGATCCTTGGTCATTTAAAAAAAATATATCAATATATCAAAATTAAGATATCACAACATCTGTGATCAAAAAAATTAAAATAAAGACAAGGATACTCCACCAAGCACTACTTACCCTCCTGATAAGTCTTAATGAGCATTGTGAGGTTAAGCACCTTGGACAGAATTGTAAAGTGTCTTGTGCAAAAGAAACATGGTTTTCTATTCATCTTGTGCTATATCTTCAAAGTCAAAGTTTCCTTTATGTGCTTTTATTATGTTCTACATTTCAATGATCATGTAAATTAAATAGCTTCATATGTTTGATCTAAGTATCACATGTACACATCATTATGTTAAATAAATATTCATCTCATGAGAATTGGACCGAAAATATTCCATAATTCTATACACTATTGTGTCTTTCTATGATACTTTCAAATGATCTTACTCATGTTTAAGTTCTTTCTTTCATTACTACATATGGCTATACCGTCACTTCATGAGTTTATTCATACTATGGCATATTCCTATTATTTCATGGACTTCAATCATTTCCACAAAAGAAGGGGTGCTTCCGCTTACTTTTTCTTTCTATATCCTATGTCCATTCCATCAAGAACTACTCTTTTATCTAATATTAACTTTTGCTAATATCAAAAGGGGGAGAATTAAAAGTATAAAAAGAACAATCACAAATCTATTACACCTAAATATTCCACCTACACAATACATCATATATTTAGGGGGAGCATATATTTAGGGGGAGCATATATGTAGGGGGAGCTTTCATTTAGGGGGAGCTTTCATCTAAAGGTAGATCATTTATTTTCAAGAAATATATATCATGTTAATTTTGTGCACACACCAAAGGTTAAAATCAACAATCTAAATAGACATGATTTCTTTTTATACGGATTTGTTATTATCAAAAGGGGGAGATTGTTGGAGCATGCATTTCGCACTCCTCCGGTTTGATAATAACAAAGTCCCGTTTGGATTTGATTCTATTTTTATCAATGGTGTGCAGATAACAGGTATGAGATGTTCACATTTCTGCTGGAGCTAAAATTGAATGTGGAAAAATTTCACTGTCGGAAAATTCCGACAGCCACTGTCGCCCAGGCGACAGCAGAGAAGTTACAACTACTTCCCTCCACGGCAGATCGACGAAAGACAGTTTTGTGCTGTCGGAATTCCGACAGCGATGTCGCCCAGGCGACAGCTCGGCGGTTACAACAACTGCCCACGTCTCCACCCACGACCGGCAGTTTTGCACTGTCGGAAATCCGACATCGATGTCGCCCAGGCGACAGCTCGACGGTTACACCAAATGCCCACGACTCCACCCACGACGACACTCCAGCGGCAGTTTAGCACTGTCGGAAAATTCCGACAGTCACTGTCGCCCAGGCGACAGTGAATTTCTATAAATTGGTTCCTTTGGTTCGTGCATTCCAAGCTTTTGAGAATTCCAGTCCTTTCCTGAGTGCATACGAACCAGAGAGCTCCAGAACCTCCTCAACTCCCATTTGTGCAAAGAAGGATTGAAGATTGAAGACGAGATCGGGCGCGCTTCTACATCATCAATCATCTCGAGGCTTCAAGAATCCGTTCAGAGATCTGATTTTCTAGGGAGTTGTTCTTTTCATATTGTATTTTCATTCACATATTTTTCACTTTGTATTGGTAGAGAAATCGTCGTCTTGCGTGCGGCGTCTAAGTCCTTGCGCGGCTTAAGGGAAAAGCGCTTCCTTGTGCGGAGCATCCAAGTCCTTGCGTGGCTTGGTGGGAAATCGTGGCCTTGTGTGCTACGTCTAGATCTTGGGAAGATCTAGAGGATAGGCTTGGGCTTGGTCTTGGGAGAGACAAGTGATAGCCTTCCGATCCTTGGGAGAAGGATTGGTAAACCAAAATTATTGTATTTCTTTTTATTATCATAATTGTGCCTTGATCTTAAGCATTGTTAAGATCATTTTTATTGTATGCAAATTTCATGATTAATATAATTATGCTCTTTTCACTAATTGCAAATTTGTTTGCTTAAATCTTTATCTTAGAAATTTGTGTTTGGTTAAATACAAAAATTACATTGGTTTAAAAATTATTTATAAGTAACTTTTTAGTAAAGTAAAATTTGTCTAAAAATTGTTAAGTAAAAATTATATTTTTAAACACACCCTTATTCACCCCCCCCCTCTAAGGGCGTCACACGATCCAACAATCACCACTTCACGTGTGACCGATGGATTCGCCTTCCACATTTTGGATGCGATATCCCCCCATCTTTAGGGTTTCCTCTACGACATAGGGACCTTCCCAATTGGGATTGAGTTTTCCTACCGCGGTGGATCTTCCAGCCGCGTCGACCTTTTTCAACACGAGATCCCCCTTCTCGAATTGCTTGATCCTGACGTTTTTTGTCAAAGTATTTGGCCATCCGCCGCTTGACTTCCTCTTGACGAATGGCTGCAAGATCTCGGACCTCCTCGATCAGATCCAGGGAGAGCTGCAACTCCTCTTTTCCTGTTCTCCATTCATCATCACCATCTGAGGCGGCCCTTACCCGCGGTGTCTTGACTTCAAATTTCACGGGAATGACGGCCTTGCAACCGTGAGAGAGCTTGAAGGGGTCTCACTAGTGGCGGTGTTGGGGGTAGTCCTTTGAGCCCATAGAACCGAAGGGAGTTGCTCCACTCAATTCCCCTTCAAGTTCTCCACCTTCTTCTTGACTAGGTTCACTATAATCTTATTCGCTTCCTCCACCTGCCCGTTGCTCTAGGGGTGATAGACAGATGCAAACCAGAGTTCTATCCCCAACTGCCTGCAGAAGCTGATGAATTCCTCGCTGGCGAATTGCGGACCATTATCTGTGACTATGGCTTGTGGAAGCCCATGTCGGCAGATGATCACCCCCATACAAAGTTGCTGATTACCTGGGAGGTGACCTTGGCTAGAGCCTTGACCTCCAACCACTTCGAGAAGTAGTCTATCATGACCAAGAGAAATCTTCTTTGCCTATTGGCCTGAGGGAAAGGTCCCACCAGATCCATCCCCCATATGGCAAAGGGCCATGGCGCCGTGATGCTCCTTAGCCTTTGAGCCGGCAAAAGTTGAAGCAGAGCGAACAACTGGCACTTCCGGCATTTCTTGGCGAATTCCCTTGCGTCCTTGCTCAGAGTCGGCCAGAAGTACCCCTGCCTCATTATCCTTACTTCCAATGTCCTGCTCCCCGAATGACTACCACATTCGCCGGAGTGAATCTTCTCCAGAACCCTCGGGACCTCTTCCTCAGAAATGCATCGCGCCAAGAGTCTGGAGAGTCTTCCGATACAAGTCCCCTTCATGAAGCACATAGTAGGCGGACTTGTACCGAAAGCGCCTTTGATCCGGAACCTCTTCCAGGAATTTGCCCGTCGCTAGGAAGGTCACAAAAGGGTCCTTCCACGAGGGCCGCTGCTCTATGTCCATGAGCTCCCCTTCCTCAATCAAATGGCGGAATAGATCTATCAAGGTACCTCCAGCCCGAGGGCCGGACATGGCCAGCCGATCTGCCGGGACACTTTCTTCCCTTGGTATGTGCCTGCTGGAAAAGGTTTTGAATGTTCCGATGAGACCCCTCACTTTGGCTAGATACCTCATAAGTGTGGGTTCCCTTTCCTCGAACTCACCCTTGATCTACGAGGCTATCACCATTGAATCAGTGAGGACTTCCACATCATGAACCCCCAATTCCTGGGCCAGATGTAGGCCGGCGATCACTGCTTCGTACTCCGCCTGGTTGTTGGTGACGGGATAGTGTATCACTAGTGCTTGTTCAATTTTCACTCTATGAGGGCTTTCTAATACCACCCCTCCTCCTAAAGAATTCTTGCATGAGGCCCCGTCGACCAACAACTTCCAGGGGATGTGATGAAGGGCATGCTCCTCTTCCATTTCGACCACGTAGTCTGCCATGAAATATGCAACAACTTGAGCCTTCATCGACAATCGAGGGACGAAGGTGATGTCGAATTCGCTCAGCTCCACCGACCATTTCGCGAGCCTTCCTGAATGCTCTACCCCCTCGAAGATTTTGCGAAGGGGGTGGTCAGTCACTACTTGGATTGAATGGGCCTGGAAGTATGGTCTGAGCTTCTGGGCCGAGATGATCAGGGCGAAGGCTAGCTTCTCCAAAATTGGGTATCAGAGCTCCGCCTTCTTCAAAACCCTGCTTACATAGTAGATGGGTAGCTGCTTCTTGCCCTCTTCCCGGATCAAGACAGAGCTCACGACTTCAGCCCCGACTCCGAGATACAAGGCTAGGTCCTATCCTTCCTTAGGACCTTGGAGCAGCGGAGCCTTGGTGATTTGGCTCTTCAGGGCCTGGAAGGTCTCCTCACACTCCTTCGTCCATTAGAACTTCTGATTGCCTCGCAACACCTTGAAGAAGTGGGAGAATTTATCTCCAGCCCAGGAGAGAAACCTACTCAACCCCGCGAGCTTCCCAGTCAGGCGCTGGACTTCCTTAGCATTCCACAGCGATCCCAACTCCATTATAGCTTTAACTTTGTCCGGGTTAGGTTCCACCCCGGCTGGTGTAAGGAGGTGACCCAGAAATTTACACTTGTCGGCCCCGAAGATACATTTTGAAGGATTCAATCTTATCTTGAACCTTCATAGGGTGGCAAAGGTCTCCTCGAGGTCCTGGAGGTGGGAGCTCACGTCCTTGCTCTTTACCTTGAGGTCATCTACGTATACCTCCAAGTTTCTCCCCCTTTGCTCCCGGAAGACTCGGTCCATCATCCTCTGGTATGTTGCCCCTGTATTTTTCAGCCCAAACGACATCATCTTATAGCAGTAGTACCCTTCTCTCGTGATGAAGGAGACATCCTTGACGTCTGGTGGGTGCATCCTGATCTGATGATAACCTGAAAAAGCATCTAAGAAACTCATTACAGAAAAACCGATGGCTGAGTCAACCAGTGCATCGATCCGAGGCAAAGGATAACAATCCTTAGGGCAGGCTTTGTTTAAAAGAGAAAAATCAATACACATCCTCCATCGGCCATCGCCCTTTTTTACCATGACGACATTGGAGACCCAGCCTGGATACTGGATCTCCGATACAAAACCTGCTTTGAGGAGCTTCTCCACCTCCTCGCGGTTCGACCCCTCCAGCTTGTCCACAATGGCCCTCCTCTTCTGTCGGATGGGGCAGGCCCCTTGCTCAAGGTTGAGTCGGTGGCAGGCCACGTCTGCATCGATGCCTGACATGTCTTCCGCGCTCCATGCGAAGATGTCCACGCTCCTCTGGATGCACTCTAGCATCCTCCTCATGTCCTCCGGGCCAAGGCCACTGCTAACCCGCAACTTCTCCACTTTCCCCTCCTGGGTGGTGAACTCCATCTCGACCACTTCTTCTGCCGCCTCAAGCCGGGCCGGCTCTTCCCATCTTCCCCTAGCCTCCCATACTCCAACCAGGGTCTCCTCTTCTACCGCAGCCTCCTCCTCCATTGGCTCGGCGTGCTCCTCCTGAGCCACCTCCGTCTCCTCTTCCCAGATGTTGTTCTCTCCTTCTCCCACCTTCCTCTCTCCTCCTGGCCCCTATGGCCCCTTCATCTCTCTATCCACCTTCTCATCCTCCTCCATCCAGGAGATGGTGTTGACGGCAGTCACATAACACTGCCTCGCCACCTTTGCATCCCCTCGGATCTGGACATGGACTCCTCCACTGCGGAACATCAAGCACTGATGGAAGGACGAGGGAACGCACCGGAAGGTGCTGATGAGAGGGCGTCCGAATATGGCATTGTAGTTGCTCGGAGCGTCGACAATGACGAACCGACAGTTCCTGGGGACCCCTCCCAACATCACCCGGAGGCCGACTCCTCCCTCGACCTCGTTCCTTTCCCCTGAAAATCCAAATAGGGGCCCGTCTAAGGCCTGCACCCACTTTTCTTCTTCCTCCAACGCGTCAAAGTCCTTCTTGAAGATCACATTCACGGAACTCCCATTGTCGACCATGATTCGGGAGACCGTGAAGTTTTCGATCACCATCTGGATCACCAAGTCGTCACAGAACGGGTCTTCAAAGTCAGGCATATCCTCCGACGAGAAGGTGAGGTTCTCCGAAGGGGGTTGGGTTTGGGAGGTCAACGCGACGCTCCTCCTGAATATCGCCTGGAAACTTCTCTTGCGAGTTGCCTCTATCCCCTCCCCACCATGGATCAATCTGATCCCTCCCCTGGCTCCTAAGTCTGGCCTGTCTTGCATCTATCTTCCTCCTCTCCGGGTAGAACTTCTTCAATCCTCACAGGTCGCTGCTGCTGCTGACCTCTTACCCTCATCTCCAGAAACTCCGGGTAGGTGTCCGTCGCGTGACCTTCTTCCTGATGGAAGTCACAATAGGGCAACGCCACCCTGCCTCCTCTTCCTCCTCTACCTCTTCCTCCTCTTCCTCGGCCTACTGCCATGGCTTGCTCCCGAGGGGGGGGTGAGGGGGTCAGGGGCCTTGCCTCCATCCCGGATGATTGGCCCTCCCTTCCCCCCTTCTCTGGTGATCTCTTTCCTGACCTCGCGCCGGTCCCTCCTGGGGCCTCCAAGCCAGCCGGGTATTGGCCTTTTGATACCCCCAATCCCGTTGCTGCCCCCGAAACCCCTGACCTCTGGGTTCATCCCTTCTTCTTCCCTCCTGCTGCCTCACCTCTAGCTCGCTCAGCCTTGCCAACCTCTTTGCAAACTCTGGGTTGGCGTCCTCTCCCTCAATCTCTTCTTCCACCCACTCCATCAGCTCCTCGAAGGATAGAGGGGCCTTTCGCTTCAGGTCCATTTTGAAGAAGCCCTCCCGCAGCCCCACTACGAAGGCTAGTTGGAGGGTGAACCCTGGCACCTCCTGGACTTGTAGGACCTCCTCTTGGAACCTGTCCACATAATGGGCCAATGACTCCCCAAGCCCTTGGTTGATCTTAAAGAGCGCCTCTGCGTCCTTCTTCCTCTTCTTTGACGTTGAGAAGCGCATCCTGAAGCTCCGACGCAGATCCTCGAAGGCATAGATAAAGCCCGCGAGGAGATGGTGAAACCAGTCCCTCGCCTTCTCCTTCAGAGTGGTGGCAAAGATCCGACACTGGAAGACATCTGACATTGGGAGGATTGAGACCATGTCCTCGAACCACTGTAGGTGCAGGACTGGGTCATCTTTGCCGGTATAGTTGGACATCTCCGACCCTTTAAACCCCTCCGGTACCGGGGCCGAGAGGATCAACTCACAGAAGGGGCTCCCTTCCCCTTCTCGGCGAGTGGTCCTCTCGCGCGGAGTCAGCTCGCACTCCTCTGCACTCGCCGGGTAGCTGAACAGCTGCCGCCCGGGGAGATCTCGCGCGCTTACCTCTGTCGCTACCTCCTTCCCAAGCCGCTGGCCCGGAGCGTTCTCGCCAATCTACTGGGGCCGAACCACCGGAACCACAGGCATCTCGCACTCACCTCTCCCGGCGAGATCCATCTGTATGGTCTGCATGACCTCCCGCTTGAAACTCTCGAACATCTCTAGCCACTCCACTGTTGTCGATGGCTGCGAACGACCTAGGTCAGTACCATCTCTTCCATCTCCTGCCATCAAGCTCAGCTTGAGATTTTCCTGCACTGGCTACAGTCCACGCTCACCGCACCAAAAATGTTACAACCGACAGCCGGTCTCTTGAGTTCGGACCCACAGGGGGGTGTAGCCCGCGCTTACTTCTCCCTCACTAAACTCTCTTGATTGTGGATGGAAAATTTGGAACATACCCAAGGTTGTAGCGAGGAGGTCCCGCCACACACCCAAAAGATCTTAGAGAGCTTCCCCTCCCAAACCAATGCTCAGCCGGGCACCTTGGAGGGCACTAGCAGCCAACTCCAAAACTAGTCTGGAGGGGAGAGCTCTAAAAATCCGATCTCCTCCAAGGTGCCCTTAAGGGTCTATTTATAGATTCTCTTGTCTGGACTGCAAATAGTGCAAATCCGCCTTTTAGTTTTACTAACCGCACCCCAAATTGGTCTGCTAACAACCTAACACCGTTGTTCTGAAGGGCTATTGGCAGCCCACGAAGGGTATCTAGGTAATTTCCACCTAAAGCCTGCTGGGCGAGTGGTCCGTGAAGGCACCACTCTCCAGGCTCCTTGTCTGCCCTATTCCACCGGGCGAGTGGTCCATGAGGGCACCACTCGCCAGGCACTCGGCTTGCTCGCTGGGTGAAGTCTTGACTACCAACTCTCGCATGTCCGCTTTTACACCACGCGAGTGCCGCGCAAGTGGGGCCTCACTCGCCCAAAAGCTCTCAGACCCATATTCTGAATCTTGGCCCCTTGGGCCTTGGGGACCCACTCGGGGAATACGGGGTTGTACATCGAGTCTCTTGGCATTGTGTGTGTGGCTAAGGGTGAGTACATCACAGCTCGGCTGAACTGGATTGAGATGCAGTGTGATCTAGCAGATCGAATTAGAGAGGCAACCAGTGCAGACGAGGAGTGTCAGTAATTATCGTTGGAAGCTCAGAAAAGCGAAGGCATTGCTTTGGAGATGGTCAGTGGACTGTTAAAGAGGAGCGGAAGGGTGTGTGTTCTGTGCTTTGGCAAGCTCCGTGAGGAGTTGATGTTTGAGGATCACTTCACGAAGTACTCCGTTCATCCAGGAAGTACATAGATGTACTTGGATTTGAATAAATCTTTTTGGTGGCCTGGAATGAAGCGGGATGTAGCTTCATATGTAAGCCGATGTCAGACTTGAGCCTTAGTGAAGGCTGAATGCCGAAGGCCGGGTGGGTTCTTGAAACCTCTTCCTATTCCCGAGTGGAAATTCGACGACATCTCCATGGATTTTGTGCATGGTTTGCCTCGATCGCAGCAGAGTAACGATGCGATTTGGGTGATTGTAGATCGCCTGACCACGATAGCCAGACCACGATAGCCCACTTCATTCCAAATCGGAAGGACGATAGCGTGGAGAAGCTCGTGGAGCTTTTTATTCGGAACATTGTGCGGTTGCACGAAATTCCAAAGAGCATCCTTATTGATCGCGATGGACGGTTCACGTCCAAGGACTGGAAGTTAGTGCAGAGAATTTTGGGCACAAAGCTCAAGTTTAGTACCCCGTTCCATCTGCAGACCGATGGTCAAACAGAGAGAACGAATCGTACGTTGGAGGACATGTTGAGGATGTGTGCTCCTGATTTCAAAAAGAGTTGGAAAAACCACCTCTTCATGGTGGAGTTTGCCTATAATAATAGTTTCAAGGCGAGTATCAAAATGGCGCCATACGAGGCTTTGTATGGAAGGTAGTGTCGTACGCTGATGTCTTGGATAGAGGCGAGAGACACCCAGCTTTTAGGAAAAGGTGTGGTGGCAGACGCTTGTGAGTTAGTGCGAACGATCCAGGAGCGCATGAAGGTTGCTCAGGATTGGCAGACAAAGTATTTTAATCCGCGCCACAAAAATGTGGAGTTTGCAGTGAGCGACATGGTCTACTTGAAGATCAAGCCATTCAAAGGCATTCGCGAATTCGGCGAATCAAGAAATTGAGTCCGAGGTATTTGGGGCCATACGAGGTTATAGAGCGCATAGGCGAAGCGGCCTATCAGTTGGCGTTGTCTGCGGAGCTAATTGGATTACAAGATGTTTTACATGTCTCAGTGCTGAGGAAAACTCTGGTGGAGCCGAAAGACGTTGTTATGTCTACGGCAGTTCCGGTAGATGAAGATCTGAGGACTATAGTTCATCCGGTTTGCGTGGAGGATTTTGAAGTCCGACGATTGTGGAGTAAAGAGGTCAAGCTGGTGAAAGTGCGTTGGGATAATTGCGGACGAGACGAGTTCTCATGGGAGCGCGAGCAAATAATGCAGGATGACTTTCCGGAACTGTTTGTGTCAGGTATGTGCGTTAAGTATGTTTTCTTTAACTTCGTAAATTTTGAGGATGAAATTCTTTTAAGGGGGGTGGAGTTGTAACACCCCAAGTTTGGCAGAACGCAGAATCTGGAATGCCCAAGGTTGAGGGCAAGTCTTTCGTAGATCGGAGCTAGCGCAGGCGTTAGCTGCCCTATCGAGAAAAACACTTGTTTCGATGGTGTTCGTCAAGTTGGATTCGTCAAGGCAGTTTTGTCGAAGGGAGTTCGTCGAAGAGCTAACGCGGGCTATAATTTTTCGTCGGGTAATGCAGTTCCGTCGGGCCGTTGAGTTGGATTCATCGAGGGGGACTTCATCGAGGGGCTAACGCAGGCGTTAGCGCTAACTCCGGCGTTAGCTGACGGAACCAGTTCCGTAAGTAGCGTTTCCTGGATGTCCGATCTTCTTGGATCTCGATCCTAAGGTTCAAATAAGTGCGTCCTAAGGCTCTAAATAGGGCAGAGAAGTTCTATTGTCTTTTCATTAAATCTTTTGTGCTTTTGGAGGCTAAGGATAGAAGTAGGATTTGGAGGAAGAAGAAGGTCTAGATTCGCCATTGTTGGAGCATCGGAGCTCCATTTGTAGATCCGAAACCAGATCCGTGGAGAGGACTAGAAGGCACTTCTTTCTATCCTTTCCTTTCAATCGATCCATGGCGAGGAAGAGAACTCTTAGGGTAACGACATCTCTCCTCCCGGTTTTAGGATGCGTACATGGCATCTTTGCTTTTACCTTCTCTTTTCTGAAATTTATGGCACCGAATCTCTCAAATGATAGGGGTTTGGGTCGCCTTGGCTCAAAAAGAACCATCAGGTTGATTGAGTTCGTACCCAACATGATTTTGCATTAGAGATCCGCTCCATTAGTGGATGAGGCACTGTCGGTGAAGCCGAAATCGCGACCGGTTGTCCGATTCGGTGAAGTTGCTTGACGTGCATTTTAAGGGTTTTGTTAGAAATCTGTTTGCGGCGAAGACGTCGTATTGATGCCCTTTATGTTTCGTGTGAGAACGAACGTTTATATGGAAAGGGAAATATTGTGCGCGATGAATGGTTTGTGAAGCCGCTTGTATGTGAAGGCATGACATTGTCTTTGTGGTCGGCTGGCTAGCCCGTGAATGCTTGGATTCATGTGGGGAGAGTATCCCGGCAAGACAAGTCCCCTTTTGGGCTAACTGACGAGATCGAGTATGCTGCTGCGCCCGTTGGCAAGATGATCCATGTAAGGGGTGAGGTCTCAGTGGAGTTCTTGGCTTTTGGCTTAGTGATTGTGGCGAGAACAAGTATGATGATGCTCCCGTTGGCAAGATGAGCCATGTAAGGGGTGAGGTCTCAGTGGAGTTATTGGCCTTGGGCTTGCACGCCCTGGGGAAATGATAAGTACCCTTGATTGTTGTGAAATGTTGATGTGTGATGTTGTGTTAGAAGCATACACGCCATAGGGTGCCTTGGGTGAAACCCAGGTTCGCATACATGCTGCATTGTTAGGCCCCTTACTTTTATTGCTCAACATAGAAACGTGGATGATGCTTGTGACACTCATGCCTATCATTTTTATGTTATCATTTTTTATTACATTTGCATACAAAGTGCTGACTTGTAGGGTGATGTAGTTCCCCGGGGTCTGCTAGGACGGTCGGGAGGAGGGGTGGTGTTACACCGTTGTTGGTCAGCCAAAGCTGACCCTCGTTATACCGCTCTTTGTGATTTGGATGCAGGGCAAGGATCGCATGCTGGACCTAGCTCGCAGGCCAAAAAGACCTAAGCTTCATGAAGTGCACTTTTCCTGTTTTCCTGTTTGACTATGTTGTCTTTACTTGTTCCGGCTTGCATGCCGAGGAAGCACAGGATTGTTATAATCTTTTAGACATTTTCTATGCCTTGTTTGATGACTTTAGTATGGGTTTTGTAAGGCCTTAAGGCCATGGTACTCCTATGTAGATGTGGACAACTTCTATAGTTTATTTAATGTTTTCGCTGTGTTTTGTTCTGAGTTTTGAGATGGGTAGATCTATATCACTTTTTAATACTACAGTTGTGGCATTTTTATGCTGTGGGGTCCCGTCCGAACCCATATTATAAGAACACTACAGGGGAGGTGTTACACAGTGCAACTTATATTTTCTCCTTTACATCTCTTAGGTAGAATTCCAATTTGATGTTTACTTTGTCAGGGCTCGATTCTTCAAGGTTTGGTTTTTTCTTTACTTCATTCATTCTCTTTATCTTGTCTTCTTGTTCTTCAAAGGTAACATGATGTCTTTTGACTTCTAACTTACCTACTTCTCAAGCATGGTGGTGAGAGAGTAGGGACTATGATGGTTGAATATTGTACTCATCTTTTATCATTGATCTGAGGCCTTCATTTGAGTGAAGTTATGTGCTCCCCTTCCATTGTTGCAGGAATTTGAGAGATTCTTCTAATTCTTTGATAAGTTCATGTCCACTACTTAGATCTATCCCAGATACCTCAATTCTCATGATCAAGACAACTTCTTGAGTAATTTTGAAAATATCTTCTTGATGTACTTAATTTTAAAGAGCAGGATCATTTTCCATCAGTTTTATCTTCTCTTAGAGGCTCCCCCTCAATAGAAGTAAGAGAGGGTTGAACTTCTTGCGAGGAAGTGTGCTGATATTTAAGTGGCATCTATTTGTTTGAAACTTCAAGTATCATTATTAGTTTATTCTCTTTGAATGGAATTTTCTTGAATACTTATTCACTCCAGCCTTGTTCCTGCAGCAATCATTGTCTAAATACCAAAGGGGTTGGCATTTAGAAATACCTGTAAAAAGGATTACTTATCCTTAGGAACCCAATTGGATTTGGGTCCTAGGTTCATGTTAGGGGAATAACCTGAAGTACTACACCTATGAGTGGTTTTCCCTCTTCTTGCATTAGACACTGTTGGATTGAACCAGCAGTCCAGAGCAAAATGACCAATCTTTCCACAGCATCAACACTCATACCTGTTGTATCTTCTCTTACACCTTTCCACCAGGAAATGTTGGTGGGCAGGAGTGAATATGGCTGACCTAACAGACCTTGGGTGAACCTCATAATGGTGAGTGTGTAATTGTGCTGATCTCACCACTTTTTGGTTCACCACCTTGGGAATAGGCTTGGCTGTCTTTCCCTTGCTTTTAAGTGTTGATGTTGCAGATCCATGGACTTGAGAACTTGGAATCTTTACTTGGGTCTCTTCAAGGGGTGTTTGAGAAACACTTGGCCCAAAGCTTTCTATTTTATGCCTGTTGGGGGGCTTACTGCTTCTTGTAGAGCAAGCCTTGGTCAGATGATCATGTGAAGATTCCTGGTTAGAGAAATTTGATGCCAGTAGCTTCTCTTTGTAAGAAGGTTGGGCTTCAGATGTCTTGCCCTTGACTGTCTCCTTACCAAATCCTACACGACCTCTGAATGGTGCAGAGAATTGGTCAATGATGGGAAGGACAGTCTTGGGCATTGAGAAGCTGGCAATTGTTTTCTTTTCTGCCAATTGCATTTCCTCAAGGTCCTTAATGACCTTGTTTTCTTACCCTACTCAGCATTTTGAAGCTTTGTGACATCCTTGAGTTTGTCCATTTCTTTGCTCATAACAATCAGCTTCTCAGCTGTCTCTTGGAGCTCAGATTGGACAAATTTCAGGGATGCTAACTCCTTAGATTGAGCTCTAAGAGGCTTCTTGCTTCTTTTCAAAGCAATCCACATGGCTTCATTAAGCTGCACTAGGTTAGATTCAACCTCATGTGGGGATCTTGAGGATATGCTACTGCAAGCAGATCCACACTCACTCTCATGCACAGAAACTGTCATTGATTCAGAATCAGAGACAGATAAGGGGGCTATAATAAGTACCTCCCAGGAGAGGTGCAGCCATCCTGGATTTCTTCGGTTATAGCTATAAGGCCAATGAGAACTTCCTCCTTATCTTCTGATGAATTTGAGTCAGAATCACCGAGTCTTCTGGTTTTCTTAGCAATGTATTCTTTCTCAGATTCCTTCTTGTCCTTTGGACTTCTTCTATCATAACTCTTATTGGATTCCTTCTTCATAAAGGGGAAGTCATCAATCATGTGACATGTCTTCTTGCAGTGACACCACACTAAGTTAGCCAAATCAGATTCATTGAGTTTAGAGTTATACCTTTCCTCCTTTGAAGATTCATCCTGGTCATGTTGACTGGATCTTCTGGAGTTTGACGAGGATGTTTTCTGTCTGTTTCTTCTTTTTCTGGACATCTTTCTTGTGAGCTGCTTGGTGAGGAGTACTGGCTCTTTAACAATGTCATCAGATTTTAATGATCTTGCATCAGAAGCTTCAATAAGATCCCTCTCCCGCACCAGGAGAGTTCCCAGATCTTATGCCCAGAACCGCCGCCTTACGGTGATGCTAACACACGAGTTAGCCACCTCCGCAAGACGCCGATCCTGCCGGCTAGAACGATCAACCAGGCCAACATGAGATAAGAAGAAAACTAGGTACAATAAACCAAGCCACAATCACACACATATATATATGCCAAAATAGTATACGAGTCCATCAATGAGTACAAAAGAAAGAGTAAGTGCTTATGCCCAGTACATGTCCGAATGAAAAGATAACAAAATAAACTCTCTCTCTCTCTCTCTCTCTCTCTCTCTACATATCTATGCAGAAGCTAAACACTCTCATCATCTGGCGCCTGTCTCATGGTAGAAGTAATGCGCGTCATCTGCTCCTCAAGTTTTGCCATCACATCCTGTTGATCGTGCGGCTGCCCCAGCTCCTCGAACTCTACGGTCACAATCGACCGTTAGTCATAAAGACTAAGCCGATTTTGTCCCCGTCTCCCCCTGTGACTCTCCCCCTGTGACTCCTAGGCACTGGGCGGGAGGAAGGAAACTGAGGACAACAAGGGGTAATAGAAACAAGCATGTGACATGAATTCTACGCTAGCAGGTATATAAAGTAAAACACGTAAAATACCTAACTAGCAGTATATATGAGCAGGAAGTAAGGAAATAAGTAAAGCTGTAAGTAAAGCAGTAAGTATGGTAGTACATCGCAAGTACAGTAAGCAAGTAAAGTATACTACCATCACATGAGTATCTTAACTTATATGAATGCTCATACAAAGTTATAAGTTAAGATTTCTGGAATTATAACTTAGCATGTAAAAGAGACAATACTAATTTATATAATAAGGGTCTGCAAATTATGTTCTAAGGTTTACGTATGATATGATATGCATGCTATGATATGATTTATACAAGTGCAACTCACCCACACGACTCTGTGATCACAGACCTTTAGTTCCCAATTTTTTGACCTAGCTGTTGGATCTGATGGCGACCTTAGAGGGGGGAGGGGGGTGGGGGTGAATAAGGAGTTTACTGTTTTTGAGATAAATTAACTGATTTTAAAATAACAGAAAACCTTTTTGCTTCTTTTGTTAATGCCTGGCGTTAGATAGTTAATGCCGGGTGTTATCTCTCCAGAAAATATTTTTGTAGAAATATTCAAAATGATTTTACTTGCACAATCTTAAATGAAATACACTTTCAGATAATCGGATATAAAAATGAATATTATATATTCCAAGAAGATGATTACAAACATATAATTTCAATAACGCTTGAAATAAAGGCGACAAGATAAAATTCACTTTTTTGTTCCTTCACCGGTCCTTCTCACAAGGACCGGTTGGCTATAGCCTATCTATCCCCAGATAAGGCCTCTAGCCACCACCTAGATATACCCTAGACCTAGTCGCCATGCACAAGGTGGCGAATTTCCACCTAAACCAAACCCGGCCTAGTCGCCACACGCAAGGCGGCGATTTCACTACCATTATAAGAAAAAAAATGAAAAGATAAAGTAAAAATCAGAATAAAAGACTCCCTAGATTGAAGAGCGCTGAAGGAGATGTTGAAGATACACCATGACCACATCAGAGTTGAAGCGAGCGTCCTTCTTCAAATTTGTTGTTGGAAATCTCCTTCTCACTCTTGTTCCTCAATGTTGGTGTTGGGAGTGCTCTCTGAATTCGTGATGAAATGATCTCTCAAAAATATAGGATGAAGGATTGGATTGCATCAATCTTGATCAAATGAAATCAATTCTTTAAATAGGCACAAAAGCTAACGTGCGGCGTTAAGAGTTAACGTCAGCGTTAGTGAACGTGCACTGTCGTGGCTGAGATCGTGCAACCATCGGGATCGTGGTAGATTCGTGGACTCAAAACGAGCGTTAAGAGTCAACGTTGGCATTGTCTCTTGGTACTCGACGATACTGCTTCTTGGCGACATCCCCTTCTCGATGATATCCATTATCGATGGGGGGCGTTAACTCTAACGCGCGGAGTTAGCTCACTTTTCAGAGAATCTTCATCACTCAGTATCATGTTCATTGGGTTATTTACCTATAGTACCTGCACACTATAAACACAAGCAAGATCAAATACATAGTGTGATTTGTTATTCTCAAACTAAGAGATGTGGAACACAAGCTCCAACAATCTCCCCCTTTTGATAATAACAAGTCCACAAATAAGAAATAAAACATTATTAGAGTAGTGTTTATTGTATATATGTTAAGCGTGATAATATGCATACTCCCCCTATGTGGATACTCGCCCTACATGAAAGCATTTTCTATTGTACTCCCCCTAAATAATATATTTCTCTAATTTATTTCTTCTTCAATTTCTTCTCCCCCTTTTGTTATAATTAAAAGGAGGTGGGTTAGATTAGTTGTAATATGAAATGTTATGCATCACGTAGAAATACTAGCAACTTTTTGAAAAATAGTGAACACGACGAAAGCAATTATGAACATCTGTATCACAAAATATAGTTAGTGTTTAAATCAAATAATTAGATGTTTTGAGTGTTAGAAATAAAAGTTGCAAGTTCATTTGTAATTTGTAACAAAAAGTAGTAAGCAAGATTATAAAAATATCAAGTGAAGATATTGTTACAATGTAAAGAAATTTGCATTTCATGTATACATAAACATTATAAAGATCATGCGTTGTTATCTAGTGCATTTACTCATGATTGTAGAGAATAGTGTAGATAAGCTTTAGGTCCAATTCTCACGAGTGGAAGTCTTATAAATGATAATGATGGGTTCAATAAGGGTGTTTTGATAAAGTATACAAGTGTATAAATCAAATCACATGAAAATATGTTATGTAAGAGCATAACTTGAAGTGAACATAAATAACTTTACTTCCACAAATTTCAATGCACTTAAATAAAGAGTACAATTACCAAGGTGCTTTGCACACACAATGCTTATTAAGACTTATCAGGGTGCAAAGTAGTGCTTGGAGATCACTTTTATACTTTTTAGCTTTATTTTCATTTTTGGTGATCCGGTGTACTAAGAGAAGTGGTGTATAAATTGTTTGCTACAAGACACTTTACAATTCTTTAGCCAAGGTGCTCAACCTCACAATGCTCATTAAGACTTATCAGGAGCGTGAATGAGTAGTGCTTGGTGGAGTTTTCCTTGTCATTTATTATTTGCTTTTTTCGTGACTAAGGACTCCGAATTCACTTGATTTGCAAACATAACATTTTAAACCACATTTCTCTAATCACAAGTGCATGAAGAACAAAGAATTTGATAAATAATTCAATATTGTGTAGGTAAACTATTTATGAGATTCAAAGGAAGTTCTTATACTACACAATCATGCAATAAGATTTAAAACATATGTAGATTAACAAAAAGTGTAAGTGAGAAAATCATTATCAAAGATAAAAACTTTACTCATACTTAGAGGCATGTAGAAACATTTCTACACATGTAATCTATAACCAAATTCTTTGCACATTATTATGATATTATTGAAGGCATGACAAATACAAGACAATGTTTTTAAGAAACTTGAAAGTAAAATTAAACATGGTATTGAATTTTTAATTGATATAATTAATCATCCTTGACAATGGCAATGAATAACACCTTTTTTTAAATTTTTGAATGTTGATATATGTACATAACAATAAACACACACAAAAATATTTTTGTTCTTTGAAATTGTTTTGTAATTTTGTAATTTTTTATTTTATATATATATTCTCTGGAAAACATAGAAGTCTTTAATAGCCCTTGCAGTAAATGATATTCTATGCCAGAGAGATACACCCAAAAAATGCATGAGAAAATACATATTTTTTTTGAAAAGAAATAAAATTTTATTTTAAAGGAAAAAAAGATAGAACATTTTTTCAAACAGAGAAATAAAACACACACAAAACATTAAAATAATACCAGTAATTGTTCAAAACAAGAAAATTTTGGAACAAAGGAGCTAACTCCATGCGTTAGCTTCTTAACGCCGAGACAGGACACAAAATTTTGACTTTTTGAAAAATCTTTTTCATGATTCCTTTGTATGAGAAAGAGATCTTCTTACAGTTGAAATTTCAGGCATTATGGAGTTGATTTGAAGGCTCTTTTAGCATGTTTTTGGTGGTTTTGAAAGTGTTTTCACACATTTTTAAAATGCAAACTAAAATATAAGACAATTTTGATAGCTTTAATAGGGTTTAAGAAGACATTTCTAAGACACCTAGTTCTAACCTAAGCATGTGAAAACGTGCATCAGGTAGAGGTTTGGTAATAATGTCGGCAAGTTGTGATTCAGTCCCTATAAAGCTAATTTTAACATGTTCCTTCTTAATATGATCTCTAATAAAATGATGTCGGACATCTATATATTTCGATCTAGAGTGATATATGGGATTGTTTGTGAGATCTGAAATTGCACAGTGTGCCTCTGAGAATCCTCTAGAGGAGGGGGGTGAAGAAGGATTTAAATTTATTTCTATCCCAACTGTGAAAACAATAAAATTAATCTAAGGATTTATGCTCACTAAGGATCTCAGGCAGAATAAACTTGTACTGAAATGTAAAGCAGAAACTATATAATAAACTAGCTATAAAGACAGCACAGAAAATTGGCAACCAGAAGACACAGATTTTTATAGAGGTTCCACAAAATGTGGGTACTCCTCTATTCTACCACCTGGTAGGGATGCACCACAGTGCCTGAGTCTTTTGATAAGGAGACTCTCAGAACCACTAATCTTTTGACAAAAACATCATGAACCACCAGATCTTTTGATAAGGAGATCTTGAACCACCAGATCTTTTGATAAGGAGATCTTGAAACACTGAATCCTTTGAAGAGGGATTAATAAAACTCTTTTACAGAATGTGAAAAAAGGAGAATAAAGAAGGTTGTAGGAATTCTGTTCTCAGAATTCTTGAGAGGACTGTATGAAGAACAGTCTATTAGATGTTCCACAGGATCTGCTCTTGAATAACCCCTGCTTTAGATAGTGATGAATTGTAGGTGCTTTGTATGTCAGATCCTTTCTGCTTCTGCTGATTTAGATCTGGCTGCTATGTGATTGTGATGATGAGCAACTTTCAGATCCTCTGTTCTCTTAAATGAAGAACATCAGAGCTTTCTTTTATTTTCTCTTTTCTGTGTTAGGGTTCCTGAGAGAGAGGGAGAAGATGAGGAAGCCCTAGCAAGAAGGAAGATGTCCGATTGTGATTAATGCCCCCTTTTTTTCTATCTTCTCTTCTCCTTTTATTCTCAGTATTCAATTTCAAATTTCTTTCTCTTTCTGGTATTCCTTGATAAGGTGTTCTGCCTATCACTTTCTCTTTCATTTCTTTTTAACTTTTACAGACTGTATTCGATGTAGCGTCGAATTCACTTCCCTTCTTATCGATGTAGCATTGAGTTCTTCTAGGAGCTGCTTCGATTTCATATGTGCTCTGACTGAACTCAGCTAGTCGACGATGCGTTGATATCTTATCGACGTATCCATCGAGTTGATCTGCCTGGCTTTGAACTTGATCTTCTGCATCGAGTTGAAGTCGACGTTCCGTCGACTTTAGTTGGCTTTGACAGATAACCTCTTCTGCGTCAAGTTGAAGTAGAAGCTGCGTCGACTTCTTTAGTTACTTCGACAAGTCCCTGAACTCTACATCAACATTCATTTGACGTAACGTCGACTTGGGTTACTTTGACAGAGGGGTTGAATCACATGAACTTCTAGTCAGAGAAGCGTCGATATGGACTCGATGTTGTGTCGAATTCTATTCGACGCAAATGTTAACTTAGCCCAATTTTGCTTCCCTTGATTTGGTCCGGATACCCTATGTTGAGTATGACATCCTAAGACATCTAATGACTAGATTACCCTCACTATACAGTGGGTAATTTACTCCTAGGGGATAAAATAACTTTTAGTTAATTTGTTAAGTTAAATCAAGGGTTTTTCCCAACAATCTCCCCCTATTTATCTTAACAAATTTTACAAATTGAATAAAGTGATTTTACATATTATTTTGTATAAACAACAATACATACATTACAACATAGACAAAACATAGGGTAGACTGAAATCATATGCAGATCCATTTACTTGACATACAGTAAAGTTGAATAACATTTGTTCTTCCCCGAATATATTTGTGTTCAAAATGAATAATCATAGAATACCTTCATAAAAATAATTTAGGAATCCTTTTCAGGAGTCTTCCTTTTTCTTGAGAATACTGCTGGGATGACTTTCCTTGGAGCTATCTTCAGAGGCTCATCTTCATCAAGGGACAATGCTGGATTTTCAGCAACATTGGCTTTGTCATGCTCCCCGTGTGCTTGTGCATTCTGCTCAGTGATGAGTCTAATTTATATATATATTAATGGAATCATCTGGGCCGATTATATATTCTTTGCACCACACATTAGGCACATTTTCATTCATATTCACTCTTCCCTGCTAGGTGCACTATTAGGCCCGTTTTGGTGTGCAATCGCGTTCTTTGTTATTGGGGGTTAGCACATGGTGCTCCCCTTCCATTTCTCTATGTTTATCTGGTGCTGGAGGTGTATCCCCAGCTTGTTTTTCTTGTTTGCAGGTGGCCAGATTGTCTTGTATCCAGTCTTCTCCCTGATTTCATAACTGTGTGAAATGCACGATCGTGCATTTTCCTTGACGCACGGTCTGCTGCGTTCGTGCGATACCTTCTGGGCAGAGAACGAGCAATCTGAATTTGCTCGTGCATTTTGACGCACGGGCAGATTTGCCCGTGCGTGAGTAAAATGCACGGTTGGCCTGTGTTCTCTGAGTTTTTGTCATTTCTGAATTTGTCCGTGCATTTTGACGCACAGATGGATTTGCCCGTGCGTGAGTAAATCGCACGGGCGGTCCAGCGTCTTCCTCAAGTCTAGTTTTATCATTTAATAACGCGCGGTCCATGGACGGTCGTGCGTTCGATCGTGCGTGACCATTTTTCTGTCTGTTTAGTATAAAATGCAGGTTACATCGCAGGAGAAGGGAGATCGGGGAGAGGAGCGGGAAACTAGGTCTTTCCCGTCGTTCTTGAGGTCTGAGGGCTTCTCCTTCACCTCCACCACCAAAGAGGCCATTTTCCGGCGTTCTCCACCACCATCCTTCCATTCGGGAGTGGTATCAAGCATCCTCCGCCAAGTGCTCAAGCATTCCTTGTCGTGGGAAGCCATAGAAGAGCTGTAGGTTGTTGGAGAGGTGACAGCCTCCATCGAATCAGCATACCATCTGAGGGCCGAGCCCGGAGAGAGCCTGACAACCTCTCATTCCGGCCGAGAACCCAAGACGCGGTGATTTCTTCCTATTGGTCTTCTCTAACTTTATGTTGGTGCTTTTTCTTGTGTTGTTGTAATGAACTATCATTTAGCTTTATGTTATGAATCTTTTATGATGTTCTTGTGCAATGATGAGGTAGTGCGAGAATAGCACTTTCTTTGCTGTGATTTTCTGAGATTCGTTGTGTGTGAAGCCCTAGCAATTGCTAGAGGTGATGCTTGGAGAAGAGGTGTGTGCGACCCTCACCCATCATAGTTACTATCCGTCCACACGCCTCCCGAAGCACGGCATCGCGGCTGTTGCACCCACCTCGCCTTGCGAAGCGGAGTTTTGACCCGCATCTTTCTTTTCTGCACTAGCTTAGGAAACCCAAAATCAATGCCCTTTTTTTTCCTTTGTTCGCTCGTATAACAATCGATTCACCACACTTTTCGTTCACCAGAACCTGCATTCCTTGAGAGACGATATTCGGGCACGTACTCCCAACTTTATTACTTGTGCGACCGGTGCACTTGCCGAGCACGCATCAAGTTTTTTGCACCGTTGCCGGGGAATGCAGGTGTGATTGTTGAAACCGATTTCTCGGTCTCTTGTGGAGCTCGGGGCCCTCAACGAATTGAGGGGCAGCTAGCCCTTACCGGTCCCTCGGAAGTAGTAGGCAGATAACTCAGACAAAGAACAAAGACCCTGGTCTCAGCAAGGAGGTCCCTCCACTAACCCGGAAGATCGTTGAGCGCTTCCCCTCCCAAGCCAAAGCTAAGACTCGGGCACCTTGGAGAGCTAGAGAGCCCAAACCAAAGCGACCTAAGGAGAGAAGAAGGCTCAAAGATTCTGAACCGGTCCCCTTCCAAGGTGCCCTTTAAGGTCTATTTATAGATTTTGGTTTTGTGGTCTGTCAATAGCCAACTCCCGCTGTCCATTCTTACTATCCGCACCCCAAATTGGTCTGCTAACAGCCAAACTCCGCTGTTCGGAGGGGCTAACCGCAGACCACCAGGGGTCTTCTGGTAAAAAACCACCCCAGGTACCGACGAACCAGAGACCCTTGACCTGTTCAGCGAACACGGGTCTCGCCAAAATGACTGGCTGGCTAGCCTGCCTAACGAACTCCTTCGACTGGCTGGCTCGCCTGCCTCTATGGCTCGCCTGTCGAACCGCTCCTTAGCGGGTCGGGCTCGCCAAAATGCCTAACTGTACCCCAGAAATGGCTATTTGTACCCCAAGGTCCCGGGCCGGCCTAGAGAACTCCTTCGACCGGCTGGCTCGCCTGCCTCTATGGATCGCCTTCCGAACCGATCCTTAGCGGGTCGGGCTTGCCAAAATGGCTAACTGTACCCCAGAAATGGCTATTTGTACCCCAAGGTCCCGGGCCGGACTAGCGAACTCCTTCGACCGGCTGGCTCTCCTGTCTCTATGGCCCCCCGCTCTTCCTGGGTTCGCCCCGCCTGGGTTCGCCCATCCTAGCTCGCTCCCTTGGGCGTGCGAACCAGAGACCCTTCCTGGCGAACATCGTGGTTGTACACAATCCCCGCTCTTCGCGAGGTTGTCTTGAGCTCGCGAAGAAACATCCAACCCCTGGTGTTCGCCGATTCGGCTGACGTGGCGGGAATCTTTTTGTGGGTCCCACGCCCAAAAACTATAAATACCGTCCGCTGCGGCTAGTGATCAAGCTTTTCCTTCCCCTTCCTCATCGCAGAAAACAACCTCTCTAGAATGTCTTCCAAGCCGAGTGCGCGGGATCGACTGAAGGCTTCCAGAGAGATGGCGAAGGCCCAGGCCGCCGAGCGCAACGCCTGGATGTTCAACCCCGCCACATCCCCTTCCCCACAGCCTAAGAAGGCCAAGATGGTTTGGAGGTCGCAGGGGGAGGACGTGTCGTCACCTCCTGCCTCGCCCCCGCCGCTGAATACCGGGCTCGCGCATTAGGTATTCTTCGTCTAGACTTTTTATATCGACTCCCTATTCACTCCTTACCCTCATGCAGAATCCTCCACCTGAGGAACGCATGGCGGGCCTCACGCTGACCTGTTCTCATGCTCCGTCCCCAGCAAAGCTGGGATCGCTAGATGCTGGGACCGGGACCTCGACCCAACAGGCACCTCTCTCGCAACCCCGTAAGTCATATGTACCCACCTTTATCTCTGCTTAAGTCTGTGCGATATCCATGCATTTGTGGCCTATGCAGATACCCCACCGCCGAGCCCCACGAAGAAAGGCTCCACACCGGCGCACTCGCCGATTCCGCCTAAGGTTAACGTGGAGACCCCGGGCTTCGGTATGGTGGGCAGGCGAAGTCCAGGCAGCTCGCTTCTCGACGGCGACCAGGTCGCGGAGAGGGTGGTGTATCCCCCTGGTCTGGGGAAACCCCACGTCCCAGGGTTCCACGAAAACTTCCAGGGTCGACCGGAGTCCTCTCACAAGCAACGTCGCGAGTCCCCCTTCTCCCAAGTTTAGAACATTTTCGCGGGCTCCTTCTCTTGCTCGTCTCCTGATCCTACTAACTTTTCCTTCGCAGAAATTTCAGGAGCCACGCCTGAGTCAGAGCACGGGTGGGTGGAGATGTCACCGCCGCCCTCGCCGAGCCAGATCGAAGACTTCTTGGGTGACCCGGGCGACCCCGTGTGGATGAAGAGTCGGGTGTCAGAGGTGCTTCAGAAGCATTGTATGATGCTGCGCGAGCTGGAGGAGCGGTATGACGCGGACCGAGCTTTCTTCAACGAGAGATTCGCCGCGATGGAGGACGCAAATGCGCGCTTGCTCGCTGAGGCGGGGCCGGTGACTCGCGCAGATGCTACCTCGCCCGGCGTGCACATCTCGCGAGGCGAGGACCAAGCACACCTAATCCTGCGCAAGCTCAAAGTACTTCGCGAATACCACTATCCGAGAATGCCGCCGCGCGCGGGGAAGCGAGGCCGGGGTCGCTGGAAATGGCTTCCTTATCCCTGAGCCTGTCGTGGGTTTATTTTTACTGTCCCCTTGCTTTTATTTCTTTCATGATGCTTCTGTCGAACGATATCTGTGGTGTGGTAATACTTGCGAGTCCGTCGTGACTCGTCTTTTATCATTTTTTATTTTGCCTTTTATTTTTGTGGTGCGCCTGTGGCTTATTCCGTTCGCTCGCCGTGTTTGATACGATTGCCCTCGTGGAGCGCTCGCGAACTTCTGGGCGACGTTGTGCCCAAACCACCTTCCCTCACGGGCCGGCCTCAGGCGGGGCTTAATTACCACGAAGTGGCGAGCCCGGGCTCGCAAGACTGTAGTCTTATCGAGTAGAAATCTGCTTTATTTTCGCTATCCGCACTCCCGACACTTCGATTCCCGTGCCCATCCTAGTTTCCTATAAATAGTTCGGATTCACTTTTCCATCCATCGCATTTATTTCTCAAATCCTCTCGCGTCTCCGCTCATTTCTGTTCTTGCAAGCTCGTGCTCGCGTTCGCTGCTTGCAGGTTGCCTCTTCCTGACTCGATGCGAACAAATCAGTCAATGGGAGCGGATGGCGAGAGCGAGGGGCGGTCAAGATGCGCCTCAGCGTTTCAAGCTCACGAATTCTACTGTGCGAACCTCACGACCGAGGAATACAGATATGACGTGGATCGTTATCTTCCGGAGGGCTATTCAGCTCGCTGTCCAAGCGAGAGAGCTACATTGAACGAGACCGAGGCTGGCGAGCTCGCGATCCCCATTGCTCACTTCGAGAATGGGTTGCGACTCCCCTTATGGCCTGAAATTTGTCAGGTACTTCGCTTAGCCTTCTCGCCGCTCCTTGTTCGCCATCGCGACTTTTTCACAGTTCTTTGCAGGTGCTGCGGTATTATGGGGTGCTGCCAAGCCAGCTGACCCCGAATGCGATCGCGGACATTGTCGCGTTCGCTAGTTACATGCGGGAGGAGAGGATCGAGTTCAGCCTCCTCGTCTTCCGCAAAGTGTTTTCCTTACGCTCCTTCCGGGACGGGACCACCTACTTCGCGAGTCAGCACGTCACCGTCTGCGAGACGGTGAACAAGAGTCACTACTGGACTCAGAAGTTAATCCTGGTGAAGGGACCCTTCGGCAACCTCCACTTCACCCCTCTTCAACGGGATGACGCCACCAACGCCCTCCGAGCTTGCTGTGCGGCACCGACGCCAAACTCCTCCAATATCTCTCCGGAAAAATCTTCGAAGTCGCCTATCTGCGGCGCAACGTCGACTTGCTACTCGTGGTTCCTCAAGGGGAAGGTACGGCTCGCTCTCGCCCTACTCTCCTTTTCTTCGCTGTGTAATGATCTTACTCTACAGGCGAGCGCGAGATCCCCGTTAATCCTCCGCACGGGCAAGGCACCACTCTTACGGCGGACACTCTCGCGACCGCGGCGGCAGAGGCTTGCCGCGATCTTCCTACCACCAGGTCTGGCAAGAAGCGGCCTCCATCTGCGAATCATCCCGGTTCGCAACCCTCTGTTGGAGCATGCGTTTCGTACTCCTCCGGTTTGATAATAACAAAGTCCCGTTTGTATTTGATTCTATTTTTATTAATGGTGTGCAGATAACAGGTATGAGATGTTCACATTTCTGCTGGAGCTAAATTTGAATGTGGGAAATTTCACTGTCGGAAAATTCTGACAGCTGATGTCGCCCAGGCGACAGCAGAGAAGTTACAACTACTTCCCTCCACGGCAGCACGACGAAAGGCAGTTTTGAGCTGTCGGAAATCCGACAGCGATGTCGCCCAGGCGACAGCTCGGAGGTTACAACAACTGCCCACGACACCACCCACGACCGGTAGTTTTGCGCTGTCTGAAATCCGACATCAATGTCGCCCAGGAGACAGCTCGACGGTTACAGCAACTGCCCGCACGATGCCACTCCAGCGGCAGTTTAACGCTGTCGAAAAATTCCGACAGTCAATGTCGCCCAGGCGACAACAATTTTCTATAAATTGACACCTTATGTTCGTGCATTCCAAGCTTAGAGAATTCCAAGTCCCTTCCTGAGTGCATACGAACCAGAGAGCTCCAGAACCTCTTCAACTCCCATTTGTGCAAAGAAGGATTGAAGATTGAAGAAGAGATCGGGCGCGCTTCTACATCAACGATCATCTCGAGGCTTCAACAATCCATTCAGAGATCTGAATTTCTAGGGAGTTGTCCTTTTCATATTGTATTTTCATTTACACACATTTCATTTTATATTGGTAGAGAAATCTTCGTCTTGCGTGCGGCGTCTAAGTCCTTGCGCGCCTTAGGGGAAAATCGCTTCCTTGTGCGGAGCGTCCAAGTCCTTGTGTGGCTTGGTGGGAAATCGTGGCCTTGTGTGCTACGTCTAGATCTTGGGAAGATCTAGAGGATAGGCTTGGGCTTGGTCTTGGGAGAGACAAGTGATAGCCTTCCAATCCTTGGGAGAAGGATTGGTAAACCAAAAATTATTGTATTTTTTATTATCATAATTGTGCCTTGATCTTAAGCATTGTTAAGATCATTTTTATTGTATGCAAATTTCATGATAAATAAAATTATGCTCTTTTCACTAATTGCAAATTTGTTTGCTTAAATCTTTATCTTAGAAATTTGTGTTTGGTTTAATACAAAAATTGCATTGGCTTAAAATTATTTATAAGTAACTTTTTATTAAAGTAAATTTGTCTAAAAATTATTAAGTAAAAATTATATTTTTAAACGCACCCTTATTCACCCCCCCTCTAAGGGCGTCACACGATCCAACAAGTGGTATCAGAGCCAGGTTACTCCAAAATGGTTTTACCTCCGGGAGTACTGGCGCACAACGATCATGCGTTCGTTGAGGGGCAAGGCATAAGTAGACCACCTTTATTCACGGGCACAGACTATAATTATTGGAAAACACGTATGCGTTATTTTCTAATTGCGCTAGATATAGAAGTGTGGAATATGGTAGAATCTAGTTACACTTCTCCAACAGTTGTTGTAGGAGATGTAACTATGGATAAGCCCAAAGATAAGTGGGATGATAATGATAAATTAAGATGTAAGAACAATGCAAAAGCCATGAATGCTTTATTTTGCGCACTAGATCGCACTGAATTTAATAGAGTTTGTGCTTGTAATTCTGCATTTGAAATTTGGAATCTGTTAGAAATCACTCATGAAGGTACTTCGCAGGTAAAGGACTCAAATTTATTTCAACTGGAATCTGAATTTGAAAGGTTCAAAATGGAGGTAGATGAAGAGATTGATACGATGTACACACGATTCACAAAAATCGTGAACGACTCAAAGGTGCTAGGAAAGGTGTTCTCAAATGGAGATTTAGTAAGGAAAATATTAAGATCACTTCCCCCGAAGTTCAATCCTAAAGTGACTGCAATTTCCGAGTCACATGATCTTAAGACCTTACAATTGGAGAGCCTCATTGGGAACTTGAAAACTCATGAAGTTGAATTGAAAATTCAACAACAAGAGTATATGGAGCCAAGGAAGAAGTGATTGGCTCTAAGATCTAAGAAGGAAGAAACTAGTGTTTCTGAGGAGGATGAAGAAGATGAGGAAAGTTTATTTGTTAAAAAATTTAGAAAATTTATGAAAAATCCGGAGAGAAGGAATTCGTTTAAGAAGTATTTTAAGAAGGAGACTTTTAGGAAAAAAAAGGAAAGGAAGGCGATGAGGAGGAAGAGAGACCGCCACCGGAGTGCTATCACTGCAAGAAGTTAGGACACATCCGAAGCAAGTGTCCAAAGTACTTGAAAGAACTTAAAGAAAAGAAGCACAAAGGGTCGAAGAAGGTGTTAAAGGCGGAAACATGGGATGATACTACTTCTGAGGATGCAAGCAGTTCAGACTCAAGTAAAGAAGAGGAGGCCAACATGTGCTTAATGGGAAAGAGCGTCATATCTGATGACGAATGCAGTGTCCAAAGCGACACTGAGGTAACTCCTCCAACCTATGATGAATTATTTTCTGAATTTTTAAAGACTTGCAAATTTTTTGAAAAAAGTTTAAAAGATAATGATCTTCTTAAATCTGAAAATGAAATTTTACTTAAAGAAAACAAAAAATTGTTAAATGAAATCAAGACTATTGGAAAAAGAGATAGTTCTTGCCAAGAGTGTGATCACTTTTTGGGAAGAATTAAAGAACTTGAAGAATCTCTTTCCAAATCTCATTCTACAATAAAAGTTCTTACTAAAAAGAATGAGATTTTAGAGAGAAATCTGAAATCTTCAATTTCCAAAGTCCATGAGGGAAAGAAATCTTTTGAACGTAGATGTGTAAATCTAGTATCCGAGAATATAGAAATGAGAAACCAGATTCATGACTTAACACTAGCCATGAAAAAATTTGGAATGGGCCGAAGATCACTGGATATGATCTTAGGATACCAACGCCATGGATCTGGAAGGTTTGGACTCGGATACACGTCTGGAAGCTGTCGCCCGGCGACAACCACTGTCGCCGGCGACAGTGAAAAGTCCAGAAAATTTACTTTAAAAAATTCTAAAATTAATGAATTGTCAAATACTGCATCCTCCTCCAGTAAAAGTCCAGAAAAATTATACTCTTCTAAATACATTACATGTGCCAAATGCAATATTTGGTCACACTACAGACTCTTGCTGGAAGGAAGGAAAAAGTAAAATTAAACAAATCTGGGTGCCTAAGGCTTCTACCTATACTATGGGTGGAACCACTTGGGTAACCAGATCTTTACTCACCTCTTCTTTCTAGGTGTGTTGGCAGGCTAAGGACAAAGAAGACGTGTGGTACTTGGACTCGGGTTGTTCAAAACACATGACGGGCAATAAAGAGAAGTTCCTTAGCCTAGAGATGAAGAAGGGAGGAGTTGTTACTTTCGGAGACAATGGAAAAGGAAAAATCATCGGCATCGGAGTTGTTGGTAACGAAAAATTTTCAATTTCAAATGTTTTATTTGTAGAAGGATTAAAGCATAATTTGATTTCTATTAGTCAATTATGTGATAAGGGTTTAAATGTTTTATTTGAATCTTCTACAAATTTGTGCAAAATTATTAATTCCAAAACAAATGAAATTGTTTTTACCGCACCTAGATGTCATAATGTATATATGATTAAATTTCTAGATTTTTCAAATTCTACTTTGAAATGTTTGTTATCAAAAAATAATGAATTAGATTTATGGCATAGGCGACTTGGACATACTAGTGCCAAGTTAATTACAAAACTTTCAAAAGATAAATTAATTAAAGGTTTACCTTTGTTAAATGGAAATTTATCTTCTTCACTATGTGTGCCTTGCCAAAAAGGAAAATTTTCAAAATCATCTTTCAAAAGTAAAAACATTATTTCTACCACAAGACCACTTCAATTAATACATATGGATTTATTTGGGCCAATTGGAATTTCTAGCTTAGGAGGTAGAAAATACACATTTGTATTGATTGATGATTATTCTCGTTTTGTTGGACTTTATTTCTAACCTCCAAATCCGATGCATTTTCAGAATTTTCAAAATTATCTTTGCGTATTCAAAATGAATTTGAGTTAAAAATTAAACGCATACGATCGGATCATGGAGGAGAATTTGAAAATGAAAAGTTTATTTCTTTTTGTACGGAGTTAGAAATTAAACATGAATTTTCCGCTCCACGCACACCACAGCAAAATGGTGTAGTGGAGAGGAAAAATAGAACTCTTCAAGAGTTAGCCTGTACAATGTTATCTGAATTCAAACTACCAAAATCTTTTTGGGCTGAAGCGGTTAGCACCGCATGTTATGTAATTAATAGAGTAATGCTTCGCCCTATTTTAAAATTAACTCCTTATGAATTAATTTTTAATAAACAACCAAATGTTTCTTATTTCAAAGTTTTTGGTTGTAAATGTTTTATTTTGAACTCTAAAGATTCCTTAGGAAAATTTGATAAAAAATGTGATGAAGGTATTTTTATTGGCTATTCTTCAACTAGTAAAGCTTATAGAATTTTTAATAAAAGAACAAAAATAGTTGAAGAATCTATTCATGTTAGGTTTGATGAGTTTGCTTCATGTGTAGAAAAGAAAATTACAGGAAAAGAAAATGAACTCCTTCCCACGGTGGAGAATGATGATGAAGAACTTGGAGAAAATGAAGAAGAAAAAGAAGAAGAAAGAGAAGGAGAAAGAGGAGAAGAAGATAGAGAAGAAGAAGATAGAGAAGAAGAAGAAAGAGAAGGATATGTGCCTCCAAGTGAATTGAGATTCTCAAAGGATCATCCAAAGGAGCTTATCATTGGAGATCCGCAAAAAGGGGTTAGTACTCGTTCATCGCTACATGTTTTATTTTCAAACCTTTGTTTTGTTTCTGAAATAGAACCAAAAGATGTTTCCACCGCTTTAAATGATGAATTTTGGTTTTTAGCTATGAATGAAGAACTTAATCAATTTGAACGTAATAAGGTTTGGAATCTTGTAGAACGACCCAAAAATCATCCTGTAGTTGGTGTTAAGTGGATTTTTAAAAATAAAATGGATAATGAATCTAGAATTGTTAGAAATAATGCCAGATTAGTTGCAAAAGGTTATGCACAAATTGAAGGGGTAGATTTTGATGAAACTTTTGCACCCGTAGCAAGATTAGAAGCGGTTAGAATATTTCTTGCATTTGCTTGTTTTAAAAGATTTAAATTATATCAAATGGATGTCAAAACCGCATTTTTAAACGGGTATATAAAAGAAGAGGTTTATGTAGAACAACCCCCTGGCTTTATAAATGAGAAATATCCAAATTATGTTTATAAATTAGATAAAGCGCTTTATGGATTAAAACAAGCGCCTCGTGCTTGGTATGATCGATTAACTCAATATTTGTTAAAGCACGATTATAAAATAGGAAGTGCTGATTCTACACTCTTCATTAAGCAAATTGATCATGACTTAGTTATTTTATAAATTTATGTTGATGATATTATTTTTGGAGCCACTAATGAAGAGTTGTGTAATGAAGTAGTTCAAATTATGAAAAATGAATTTGAAATGAGTATGGTTGGAGAACTTTCATATTTTCTAGGTTTTCAAATTACACAAAAACATGATGGAATTTTTATATGTCAAACCAAATATATTCATGATATGTTAAAAAGATTTGGATTTGAAAATCTTAAGCATGCAAACACTCCTATGAGTACTTCACTAAAATTAGGAAAAGATGAAAGTGGTGTTTCAATTGAACAAACCCTTTATAGAAGTATGATAGGATCTTTATTGTATTTAACCGCATCTAGACCTGATATTATGTTTGCCGTTTGTTTATGTGCTAGATTTCAAGCTAATCCTAAAGAGTCACATTTAAAAGCGGTGAAACATATTTTTAGATATCTCATTGGAACATCAAAATTAGGTTTATGGTATCCTCATAATGATTCCTTTATTTTGCATGGTTTTTCGGATTCGGATTATGCGGGATGTTTTTTAGATAGGAAAAGCACTAGTGGCACTTGTCACTTTATCAGCCCTTCACTTATTTCATGGTCGAGTAGGAAACAGAATTCTGTTGCCCTCTCTACTACCGAGGCCGAATATATTGCACTAGGTAGTTGTTGTGCCCAAGCTCTTTGGATGTCACAAATATTAGAAGATTTTGGCATGCAACAAAGTAGTGTAGAATTAAAGTGTGACAATAAAAGTGCTATAGACTTAACTAACAATCCCGTATTACATTCTAGATCTAAGCATATAGATGTCCGACATCATTTTATAAGGGATCATATTAAGAAGGGTAATATAAAAATCAACTTTATAGGCACGGAAAATCAACTAGCGGATATATTCACTAAGCCGTTACCGGATTCCCATTTTTCTATGCTTAGGCTAGAATTGGGAATTCTAGACATTTCACAATGAATATATCACTATTTAATGCCTATAAAATTAAAAAAAAAGTTATCCCAAAACCTAAACAATTTAAAAAGAAAAAGCCTAAATTTTAAAATGAAACCATAGAATTTCAAAAGACTTAACAAAAATTCAAACATCATTAATATTACATCAATATTGTTCCAATAAAAATAGTAGAAAACAACATAAGGTTCAAGTTCATTAAACAGAAATAGAAATCTGAAGAAGTTCACTGTCGCCCAGGCGACAGTGGATGTCGGAAATTTCTGACATCAACCAGCAGCAGCAGCCTGATGAAACCACTCAGAATCTTCAAAACCAGCCCCGCTGCTCTCTGGACAGTCTTCTGGAGGTCCTCGTCTCACGGCTTTACCACGTCGAGTCCGCCTCACCGATTGGCATGGCGGTTCTTCGTCCGGAACTTGCCATTCGTCCTCTTCCTCCGGAGTTGGCTTTAACTTCAGACCTTTGACGAGAAACTTCATAAACTTCTGCATTCGACTACGGTCCTTCTTCACTTCCTTCTTGTGATCCTCTAGTGAATCACGTAAATCATCAATGGACTCTCGTAGTGATCCTGCCCTAGGCATTGGCGGCTCTCGAATCTCAATTCCCGGATGGGCCTTTTTCTGCGTCTTCTTCACTTTCATCGAACCCGTATAATATATCTCCGGATAACAATCATCCAAATAAGAACCTTGCGCTATCCATCCGTACTTCTTATAGAGTATACGCTGAATTATCGCCCCCATTGGCAGCGTATGAACCTTCACCCATTTTGGATGCTTTAATCTATACGCATACCGAATCTGGGAGAGTAAGAAGTCCGCCACATCAAAAAGCTCATCCTCCATAATGTAGTAAGTAATGAGGGTCAACTGAGCCGTAATACTTCTTGTATCTCCACTCTTCAACATGACTGAATTCCTTAATATATCTTGAACTAAGAAAGCATCCGGAATGAGTGACGTAACTTCAGTGGTTAGAGTCTTCTTTTGATTCCCATGTAAACTCATGTTTACAAGGGTCCAATCTCTATCTTTTCTATAACTCTCCACTATATCTGGCATATTTTCACTCATCACTAGTCCGAATTCCTCTCTTAGATCAACATGTGTTATTTCCACATGTTGACCTTGGATTCTTGATCTAACTCCCCCATCCAATTCAGTGTAATTTGGATCTTCCAAATGATTATAGAACTCTCGAATCAAAAAGGAAGAGAACGAATCTGGGGTGATTATTGAGAGTATACCTGCATTCGCAAGCCGATCATAGATATGATCGTGCTTCGGCGAATCAAATTCCACATATTTCGCTACTCCTACTATGGCTTTCTCCACCCCAGGATACACTTGATACGAACTATGCGCATCTTCAGAAGTACTTCTTCGCGCTTTAGAACTGGAAGCCATTCTGCAAATAACATATAAAAAACATGGATTAAAAATGTGTTGTGCACTGGAACACTGTCGCCCAGGCGACAGTGACTGTCAGAAATTTCCGACAGTACTTCAGTAAACTTCTCTTGAAATTTTTTACATAAACTTCCAGATCTACTCAAAATGATGTTCTACTCAAAATGAAATTTTTTGAACATCAAGTCTTTAAGAAATATTTTTTTTCGTTCTCTCAAATCTACATCTTCTCCATATCCTTACTATTCATGATCTTCAACCTTCTTTCTCAAACAAATCTTGCATTTAAAAAAAAATTATACTATGTACAAATGCAACACTTCAACCACAAAAATAAAAAAAAACAAAAATTTTTCACCAAGATCCAACAAGATCCCCTTGATTTACACTAGATCTACAATTTAAAGAAAAAACACAAAACTTCTAAGATCTACACCATTCATCAAAGGAAAACTAAAAAACATACATCATTTATCATCTCCCCTTTCTAAAATCAAAAATCCCTAAAAAATTTTAAGTCAAAACACTTAAAAATCAAAAACCATACCTTAGATCTAGGATGTCGCCGAACTCTGACAGCTTCCTCTCGTTTTTAACTCCAGGAAATGATGCACAATAGGGTTTGACTCGGTCAAAAGCCCTATTTATAATTTTGGCTGTCGCCCAGGCGACAGTGACTGTCGGAAATTTCTGACAGCTCCCGTTTTGATAAAACTTCAATTTTGGGTCCCTTTGATGATTTACAATAGTTATATGTCATTATTAATGCTTCACCTCATGACTTGATGACAAACCATGTGTTTTTTATTTTTAAAAAATGACTCTTACATGATTATATGATTTCATTTCCAAGCTATCATCGTATTGACACTCCTACTTAGTTGTTTAGACCATTGGAAATTGTTTTCGCATGCCTCTAAGTATGAGAAATTGTTTATCTATCATAATGAACTATCACGTTCACTTCTTTTGATCAATACGTATGTCTTTTTATTTAATATATACATGGATCATATTTGCTTTAACATAATAAAATAGCACTTCATAAATACAACTTTCAACCTTGATTTGTTAGCACAACAAAATATACACCATCTATTGCGATTCAAGTGAATTCGGAGATCCTTGGTCAATTACAAAAAAATATCAATATCTCAAAATTAAGATATCACAACATCTGTGATCAAAAAAGTTTAAAATAAAGACAAGGATACACCACCAAGCACTACTTACCCTCCTGATAAGTCTTAATGAGCATTGTGAGGTTAAGCACCTTGGAAAAAATTGTAAAGTGTCTTGTGCAAAAGAAAAATGGTTTTCTATTCATCTTGTGCTATATCTTCAAAGTCAAAGTTAACTTTATATGCTTATATTATGTTCTACATTTCAATGATCATGTCAATTAAATAACTTCATATGTTTGATCTAAGTATCACATGTACACATCATTATGTTATATAAACATTCATCTCATGAGAATTAGACCAAAAATATTCCATAATTCTATACACTATTGTGTCTTTCTATGATACTTTCAAATGACCTTACTCATGTTTAAGTTATTTTCTTTCATTACTTCATATGGCTATACCGTCACTTCATGAGTTTATTCATACTATGGCATATTCCTATTATTTCATGGACTTCAATCATTTCCAACAAAGTGCTTCCGCTTACTCTTCATTTCTATATCCTATATCTTTTCCCTTATGAACTACTCTTTTATCTAATATTAACTTTTGCTAATACCAAAAGGGGGAGAATTAAAAGTATAAAAAGAAAAATCACAAATCTATTACACCTAAATATTCCACCTACACAATACATCATATATTTAGGGGGAGCATATATTTAGGGGGAGCATTCATTTAGGGGGAGCTTTCATCTAAAGGGAGATTATTTATTTTAAGAGAAATATATCATGTTATTTTTGTGCACACACCAAATGTTAAAATCAACAATCTAAATAGACATAATTTCTTTTTATACGGATTTGTTATTATCAAAAGGGGGAGATTGTTGGAGCATGCATTTCGCACTCCTCCGGTTTGATAATAACAAAGTCCCGTTTGTATTTAATTCTATTTTTATTAATGGTGTGCAGATAACAGGTATGAGATGTTCACATTTCTGCTGGAGCTAAATTTGAATGTGGGAAATTTCACTGTCGGAAAATTCCGACAGCTGATGTCGCCCAGGCGACAGCAGAGAAGTTACAACTACTTCCCTCCACGGCAGCACGACGAAAGGCAGTTTTGAGCTGTCGGAAATCCGACAGCGATGTCGCCCAGGCGACAGCTCGGAGGTTACAACAACTGCCCACGACACCACCCACGACCGGTAGTTTTGCGCTGTCGGAAATCCGACATCGATGTCGCCCAGGCGACAGCTCGACGGTTACAGCAACTGCTCGCACGACGCCACTCCAGCGGCAGTTTAACGCGGTCGGAAAATTCCGACAGTCAATGTCGCCCAGGAGACAGCGATTTTCTATAAATTGATACCTTGTGTTCGTGCATTCCAAGCTTAGAGAATTCCAAGTCCCTTCCTGAGTGCATACGAACCAGAGAGCTCCAGAACCTCTTCAACTCCCCTTTGTGCAAAGAAGGATTGAAGATTGAAGACGAGATCGGGCGCGCTTCTACATCAACGATCATCTCGAGGCTTCAACAATCCATTCAGAGATCTGAATTTCTAGGGAGTTGTCCTTTTCATATTGTATTTTCATTTACACACATTTCATTTTATATTGGTAGAGAAATCGTCGTCTTGCGTGCGGCGTCTAAGTCCTTGCGCGGCTTAGGGGAAAATCGCTTCCTTGTGCGGAGCGTCCAAGTCCTTGTGTGGCTTGGTGGGAAATCGTGGCCTTGTGTGCTACGTCTAGATCTTGGGAAGATCTAGAGGATAGGCTTGGGCTTGGTCTTGGGAGAGACAAGTGATAGCCTTCCGATCCTTGGGAGAAGGATTGGTAAACCAAAAATTATTGTATTTTTTATTATCATAATTGTGCCTTGATCTTAAGCATTGTTAAGATCATTTTTATTGTATGCAAATTTCATGATAAATAAAATTATGCTCTTTTCACTAATTGCAAATTTGTTTGCTTAAATCTTTATCTTAGAAATTTGTGTTTGGTTTAATACAAAAATTGCATTGGTTTAAAATTATTTATAAGTAACTTTTTATTAAAGTAAATTTGTCTAAAAATTATTAAGTAAAAATTATATTTTTAAACGCACCCTTATTCACCCGCCCTCTAAGGGCGTCACACGATCCAACACCCTCCTCCAAGAAGTCGAAGGGGAAAACCTGCGCTGTCAAAGACAAGAGCGCGGTCGTTGATCTGAGCGAGACCGACGGCTCGCCCCCTTCTCCTGCGAAACAATCGGACCCCTTGGCGAGCCAGGGCGCTGGGAGATCTTCCGCAACCCCCCAACCCAAGGGCCACAAGAACTTCGGTCTGGGTGAGAAGGTTTCTGATATCCTCGGCGAGCCCTTGCTCGCTTGGGATCCTGACGCCAACCGGATTTCTTGCTCCACCCTTCACCCCTCCTGGGTGGAGCTCGGTAAGGCCGGGGAGGAGGCGTTCTCTATCTCCTTCGGCTTATACGACCGCGAGGACGCCGCCGCCTATAAAGAGATGGGGCCAAAGCAACTGGTCTATGAAGAAATGCGAGCCCAGTTCCGCTCGACGGAGCTCGCACATATGGCGGGGCACCGTTATCTGCAGGCGGATAGGGATATCCACGCGTACAGGGATGAGCTTAAGAGAGCTCGCGAGGAGATCAAAGGCCTTAAGGAGAGAGAGGAGGCGTCGGAAAGCCTTCTCGCCGGGATGCAAGGCAAGATGGTAAGCGGCCCTTGGGCCTCTTTTCTTTGCTGTTCGCGACCTCCGACCTTTATCTAACTCATTTTAATGCTAACACAGGATGCCGACGTAGCAACCAAGCTTCTCGCTCGCAACGGCGAGCTGGAGTTGGAGAATACCATGCTGAAGGCTCAGGTGGACGAGCTGGTTCGCAGCGTGCTACCTCCTTCTCCTGGGCGAGCTGGGTCTCAACAGAGGGTTGCCGAAAGCGAGGAACAGAGGCGGCGAGACGCACAGGAGGTCGCTAACCTCGTCTTCACGACCCTTAAGAACGCGAGTCTACTAGATGAAGACGCGATGGAGTTTAAAGCCGAAGACGTCTTCCCGGACCTCTTCGACTTGGCGCCATGGTTGGGGACTCGCAAGAATGGCGAGGGCCCTCCCGAATGAACCCCCTTAGCTTCCCTTCTCCCTCTTTCTTTCGAATGAATGTATATTATTCTTTTTGGGCTGGCGAGATCGCCGCCGAACTTAGAGAAATCCTGGGGAATGACAGTTATGATTTTTTCGTTAGTATTTATGCGCCTGCTCGCGTTTATTGTTTCTTTCGCACTTGGTCTCTTTCTTTTGAACCCTCATGACTGGTTGTTATGTGGCAGTGCTTCCGGGGGGCTCACGAATGCGTGTGTCTGGGCTCGCCTCGCCAAGATTCTCCCTTTATGGATTCCGCAAACTCAGGCTGTCGCCGCCCGTGGAGACTGCCCGGCGAACCCGACCTTGGCGAGCTCAGACATTGGCATCTCGCGAGCTAAACCTCCCTGGCTTTAGCATCTCAACCCATTACCTTAGGCCTTACCAGCTTCGACCCCTTCAACATTGCGAACCAAGCCTCTCTGGCTCTAACACCTCGACCTGTTGCCTTCAAACCGTGACCACTGTTGCCAGCCTCTCCAGAGATCAACCTGAACCCCCCGTCTAGGTGAGAGCCCGGGAGCGGAATCGATCTGGGGCATTCCAGCACCAACATATCCAACCTTGCCAGCCTCTCCAGAGATCAACCTGAACCCCCCGTCTAGGTGAGAGCCCGGGAGCGGAATCGATCTGGGGCATTCCAGCACCAACATATCCAACCTTGTCAGCCTCTCCAGAGATCAACCTGAACCCCCCGTCTAGGTGAGAGCCCGGGAGCGGAATCGATCTGGGGCATTCCAGCACCAACATATCCAACCTTGCCAGCCTCTCCAGAGATCAACCCGAACCCCCCGTCTAGGTGAGAGCCCGGGAGCGGAATCGCTCTAGGGCATTCCAGCACCAACATATCCAACCTTGCCAGCCTCTCCAGAGATCAACCTGAACCCCCAATCTAGGTGAGAGCCCGGGAGCGGAATCGATCTGGGGCATTCCAGCACCAACATATCCAACCTTTGTCACCCCGGCCCGGCAGTAGTCACAGGCATCACGAAAAAAGGAGTAAGGCATTCATTAACAACATAATAAAGCTTTCAAGGGTAAAATCTTTTCAAATCATCTCCACTCCGGGCTCGGTCGAGGGGCACCCCTTCCACATCCTGGAGGTGATACCCCAAAACTTGAGCACATCGCTTACAATATATGGACCCTCCCAGTTGGGGTCAAGCTTACCCACCGCGGCCCCTCTGCCGGCTGCATCGGCCTTCTTCAGGACTAGGTCTCCTTTCTGAAAGTGTTTGATCCGGATATGTTTGTCAAAATATCGAGCCATCCGCCGTTTGACCTCTTCCTACCTGATGGTGGCCAAGTCCCGGAGTTCTTCCACTAGGTCCAAAGATAGCCTCTGCTCTGCATTGTTGTATTCTAGCCACTCTTCGTCCCCCTCGTTCGCAGCGATCACCCGGGGGGTCTTTACCTCATACTCTATGGGGATAACGGCCTCGGATCCGTGAGAGAGCTTGAACGGGGTCTCCCCGGTGGCGGTATTCGGGGTGGTCCTCATGGCCCAGAGGATGGATGGTAGCTGCTCTACCCAGTTTCCCCGAAGGTTCTCTACTTTCTTTTTTAATTGGTTAACGATTATTTTGTTTGCTTCCTCCACCTGCCCATTGCTCCTCGGGTGGTGGACCGACGCGAACCTGAGGTCAATGTCGAGCTGAGTGCAGAAACCAACAAATTCTTCACTAGCAAACTGCGGCCCATTGTCCGTCACTATGGCTAGAGGTAGCCCGTGCCTGCAAATTATCTCTCCCCACACAAAATTCCTTACCACCTGAGAGGTTACCTTAGCGAGTGCTTTCACTTCTACCCACCTGGAGAAGTAGTCGATCATGACCAGCAGGAACTTCCTCTGGCCGCTGGCTTGGGGAAAGGGACCGACCAGATCCAACCCCCATATGGAGAAGGGCCAGGGAGCCGTGATGGTCCGGAGTCTTTGAGCTGGGAGGAGCTGGAGCGGGGCATAGAGCTGGCACATTGGACACTTCCTTGCGAACTCCGCCGCGTCCTTGCTGAGAGTGGGCCAGAAGTAGCCTTGCCTCAACACCCTTCCCTCCAGGGTCCGACTCCCGGAGTGACTACCGCACTCCAGAGTGGATTTCTTCTAAGACTCTCGGAACCTCCTCCTCGGAGACACAACGGGCCAGGAGTCCCGAGAGAGTTTTCCTATATAGCCCTCCTGCATGCAAGGAGTAATAAGCGGACTTATACATAAAGCGTCTCTTGTCCATATCCTCTCCAGGGAACTGCCCGGAGGAGAGGAAGGTGATGAATGGGTCCATCCACGAGGCTCGTTGATCCACCTCCATCAATTCTCCTTCCTCGATGGAGGGCCGGAAGAGTTCCGAAGCCGTCCCTCCCGCTCGGGGACCGAACTTGGCTAAGAGGTCTGCTTGGGTGCTCTCCTCCCTCGGCACGTGCTTGATGGAGAAGGTGCGGAACTGCCCGATGACCCCCTTAACCTTCTCCAGGTATAGCAGGAGGGTCGGGTCCTTTGCTTCAAACTCTCCCTTGATCTGGCATGCTACCACCATGGAGTCCGTGGAGACCTCCACGTCCTGCACTCCTAGTTCCCGGGCCAGCCGAAGGCCCGCTATCACTGCCTCATACTCAGCCTGGTTGTTGGTAATTGGGAAATGGATGTTTAAGGCTTGCTCAATCCGAGTCCCCTGAGGACTTACCAGGACTATTCCCCCTCCATAGGAGTATTTTCCCGACGCTCCGTCCACCAACAGCTTCCATGCCTCTGGGGGAGGTGTCTCGTGCTCCCTCACTTCGGCCGCATAGTCGGCCATGAAGTCTGCCACCGCCTGAGCCCTGATGGACGTCCTGGGCACGAACATGATATTGAATTCACTTAACTCCACGGACCACTTTGCCAACCTTCCTGAGTGCTCCACCCCTTCCATGATTTTACGGAGCGGGTGGTCCGTCACTACCTTGATTGAATGGGCTTGAAAGGAAGGTCGGAGCCTCCGGGCCGACACCACCAATGCGAAGGCTAAATTTTCCAGGATCGGGTACCGGAGCTCTGCCTTCTTCAGCACTCGGCTGACGTAGTAGATAGGGAACTTTTTCTTCCCCTCCTCCCGGATCAACACGGAACTTACTGCTTCAGACCCTACCCCCAGGTACAGGGATAGGTCTTCTCCTGGTCTCGGCCCCTGGAGCAGAGGGGTTTGGGTGAGCTGTTCTTTCAGATCCTGGAAGGCTTCCTCAAACTCCCGGGTCCACTCAAACTTCTTGTTGCCCCGCAGCACCTTGAAAAAAGGTGCACACTTTTCCCCTACCTTGGAGAGGAACCTGCTGAGCCCGGCCAACTTACCTGTAAGGCTCTGAACCTCCTTTGGATTCTTCGGCGACCCCAACTCCATTACCGCCTTAACCTTGTCCGGGTTAGGCTCCACTCCTGCGGGGGTGAGTAAGTGGCCTAGGAACTTTCCTCGACTTGCCCCGAAGACACATTTCAAGGGATTGAGCTTCATTTTATAGCGTCGCAGGGTCCCGAACGTCTCCTCAAGGTCTCGGAGGTGATACCCAAGGTCTCGACTCTTTACCATGAGGTCGTCAATATAAACCTCCAAGTTTCTTCCCTTTTGCTCGTGGAAGACCCTGTCCATCATCCTTTGGTTTGTGGCACCTGCATTCTTGAGCCCGAACGCATCATCTTATAACAGTAGCATCCATCCCCCGTGATGAAGGAGACATCCTTGATGTCCGGGGGGTGCATGCAGATTTGATGGTAACCTGAAAAAGAATCTAAGAAAGACATCACAGGAAAACCGACGGCTGAGTCAACCAGCGCGTCGATCCTAGGCAGGGGGTAACAATCTTTACGGCATGATTTATTAAGTAAAGAAAAGTCGATACACATCCTACATTTACCTCATCCCTTCTTTACCATAACGACGTTGGAGACCCAGCCTGGATACTGGATCTCCGTTACAAAGCCTTCCTGTAGGAGCTTGCTCACCTCCTCGCGGATGGGCCCTTCCAGCTTGTCAGGGGTGGCCCTTCTCTTCTGGCGGATAGGGCGGATGCCGGGGTCGAGATTGAGGCGAAGGCAAGCCACATCCGCGTCGATCCCGGGCATTTCCGCGGCGCTCTAGGCGAAGACGTCTATGTTCTCCTGCACGCACGCCAGGATCTCCGCTTGATCTTCCGGGTTGAGTCCCCCGCTGACCCGGACCTTCTCTACCACCCCTAGCCGGGTGGTGACTTCGAGCTCCACGACCTCGTCCATAGCCTCCAGCCGGGACTGCTCTCCCCAAGCCTTTTCCTCCTCGGCATAAGTGAGAGCCTGGGTTCCTTCCTCGACCTCCTTCTCTACCACCATCAGCTCCTCCGCCCCTCCTTCCTGGGCCTTCTCTTCTTCTTCCTCTCTTTCTGCCCAGGGTCCTTCAGCTACCCCTTCCTGGGCATGGACTTCATCTCCCTCCATCTTCTCCTCGGCTACCTCCTTTCCTCCGGCTTCAGCTGCCTCCTCCATCATCCTATCCCACTCCTCAGCTTCTCCCATCCAGGAGATGGTGTTGACTGCTGTCACGTAGCACTGCCTTGCCACCTTAGGATCCCCCCTGATCCGCACCTGAACCCCTCCGTCGTTAAACTTAAGGCATTGATGAAAGGTGGAGGGGACACAGCGGAACGCGCTGATGAGTGGCCGTCCGAAGATGGCGCTATAGCTGCTTGGAGCATCCAATATGACAAAACGGCAGTTTCTGGACTGCCCACCCAGGGTCACATGAAGTCCTACTCCTCCTTCTACTTCTTTCCTCTCCCCCGAGAATCCAAACAGAGGGCCATCCGAGGCCAACACCCTTCTGGGCTCCACCTCCATCATGTCAAATGCCTTCTTGAAGATGACGTTGACCGAACTCCCGTTGTCCACAAGGATTCGGGAGACGGTGAAGTTCTCGATCGCCGTCTGAATGACCAGCGTGTCGCAGAATGGGTCCTCATAGCCCGGCATGTCCTTCTGGGTGAAAATGATTTTTTCGGCCGGGGGTGGAGCGGTGGATGTTGAAGCTACGCTCTGGCGGTAGATGGTATGGAGGCTAGCCTTGCGGGTCGCCTCCACCCCTACCCCCCCATGGATCACTCCAATTCCTCCCCTATTCCCCACATCGTTTCTATCCTCACACCTTTCCTCATCCTCCTCTTGAGGTTCGACCTCCACAATCCTCACCGGCTGCAGCTGCTGTGGCGCCGGCGCTCTGCCCCTCTTCACTTCCAGGAACTCCGGGCAGGTGTCCGTTGCGTGACCTTCCTCATCATGGAAGATACAATACAACAACGTCACCTCCCCTGCATTGGCTTCCGCCACCCTATTCCTTCTCCTCCTAGCGGCTGCTGCTTCCACCTCGCCTCTCCTTCCTCTTCCTCTTCCCCGGCCAATTGCCATGGCCTGTTGAGGTGGGGGAGGCATCTGCATCGGACCCTGCCTCCACCCCAACTGGGGGGGTCTCCATTGACCTCCGAAATGGTTACCCCTTCCTGGGCCATAACCCCTTCCCTGCCCTTGCATTCCTCCACCTTGCGGCCTCCATCCACCCTCCGGGGCCCGGGGCTCTTCCCTTCTCCTGACCTCATGCTGTCTCACCTCCAGCTCACTGAGCTTTGCTAGCCTCTTGGTGAGCTCCGGGTTGGATTCTTCACTCGCGACTTCCTCCGACACCCTCTCCATCAGCTCTTCGTAGGAGATGGGGGCTTTTCTCTTCAACGCCATTTTGAAGAAACTCTCTTTCAACCCGACCGTGAAGGCGAGTTGGAGTGCAAACCCAGGCATCTCCTGAGTGAGCTGTACTTCCTCTTGGAACCTATCGGCATATTGACCCAGCGACTCGCTGGGCTCCTGCTTCACTACGAAGAGGGAATCAGCGTCCTTCTTCCTCTTTTTTGAGGTCGAGAACCTCAGCAAAAAACTTCGGCGCAAGTCCTCGAACGCGTAGATTGATCCTGCAGGGAGTTGATGGAACCAGTCCCTGGACTTCTCCTTGAGGGTGACGGCAAAGAGCCGACACTTGAAGGCATCTGACATCGGCCTGATGGAGACCGAGTCTTCGAAGCTTTGCAGGTGCTGGATGGGGTCATCCCTACCATTGTAGTACACCTGGTCCCACTCTCCGAACCCCCCGGGGACGGGTGCGGAAAGCACCAGCTCGCAAAAGGGGCTTCCCCCTCCTGTCACTTTTTCTGGCTCCACTCGCCCCCCAAGCTCTCTCGCCAAACTTGAGCTCGTCGGGACTGCACTCGCGAGGGCGGTGCTCGCCTGAACCACCCCGACCGTCATCGCATCCTCTTGGCGCAGACTTTCCTGCGCCGCGCTCGCTGGGACGGAGTTCGTTATCACTGAGCTCGCCGGCACGGAGCTCGTCGGCAAGGAGCTCGCCAGACTGGCGAACAACACTCGCCCTTCCCTGTCCTGACCTGACCCAACGACGACTTCCTTTCCAGTCCTCCCCCCTGGAGCATTCACGCCGACCGTCGTTGAGGGAGGGGTCGCCTGAGGTGCTGGGGTCGCAAACTCACTTCGCAGAGCTGTGACCATGAACCCCAAGGTGTCGAGCACCTCCTTTCTGAAATCTGCGAGCATCCTGGCCATCGCCTCCTGAGGTGTCTCACCGAACTCCTCGCCTTTCTCCTCATCTCCCGCCATAACCCTTCTCTGGAACTTTCTTGAACCAGCCACACTCCACGCTCACCGCACCAAAATGTTGAAACCGATTTCTCAGTCTCTTGTGGAGCTCGGGGCCCTCAACGAATTGAGGGGCAGCTAGCCCTTACCGGTCCCTCGGAAGAAGTAAGCTGATAACTCAGACAAAGAACAAAGACCCTGGTCTCAGCAAGGAGGTCCCTCCACTAACCCGGAAGATCGTTGAGCGCTTGCCCTCCCAAGCCAAAGCTAAGACTCGGGCACCTTGGAGAGCTAGAGAGCCCAAACCAAAGCGACCTAAGGAGAGAAGAAGGCTCAAAGATTCTGAACCGGTCCCCTTCCAAGGTGCCCTTTAAGGTCTATTTATAGATTTTGGTTTTGTGGTCTGTCAATAGCCAACTCCCGCTGTCCATTCTTACTATCCGCACCCCAAATTGGTCTGCTAACAGCCAAACTCCGCTGTTCGGAGGGGGTAACCGCAGACCACCAGGGGTCTTCTGGTAAAAAACCACCCCAGGTACTGGCGAACCAGAGACCCTTGACCTGTTCAGCGAACACGGGTCTCGCCAAAATGACTGGCTGGCTCGCCTGCCTAACGAACTCCTTCGACTGGCTGGCTCGCCTGCCTCTATGGCTCGCCTGCCGAACCGCTCCTTAGCGGGTCGGGCTCGCCAAAATGGCTAACTGTACCCCAGAAATGGCTATTTGTACCCCAAGGTCCCGGGCCGGCCTAGAGAACTCCTTCGACCGGCTGGCTCGCCTGCCTCTATGGCTCGCCTTCCGAACCGATCCTTAGCGGGTCGGGCTCGCCAAAATGGCTAAATGTACCCCCGAAATGGCTATTTGTACCCCAAGGTCCCGGGCCGGCCTAGCGAACTCCTTCGACCGGCTGGCTCGCCTATCTCTTCGGCCCCCCGCTCTTCCTGGGTTCGCCCCACCTGGGTTCGCCCATCCTGGCTCGCTCCCTTGGGCGTGCGAACCAGAGACCCTTCCTGGCGAACATCGGGGTTGTACAGTGATCATGTCGTGTTTGTGAATCGATTGTTTTCGATTGGGTCTTTTATTCTTCTTAATTTACTCTTTTTCATGTTATTGTCTTCTTCTATATCATGTGGGCACATTTGAATATCCGATGTTGTTGGTGTGGGGACACATCCCACGCTAGTGATAGGTGTCCCAAAGAGTATGGTGTTGTTCAGAAATTGTACGGGTCCCATAAATCTTTTGGCTCCTCTACTGCGCCTCCGATGTCGCACTATTACGCGGCTACCGCACCTTGGGTGCCGGCAAAGCCGGTAAAGCAGTGTTTATTTTGCAAAAGTAGAGAGCATGCCTTGAAGGACTGTGCCGATTACCTTCGCCAATTGGAGGATGACGATGAGCCGGATATCCGGATCATCCCATCCTCGAATTCGGCGAACACAGCTCCTTCCTCTTGTTACGTGTCCCTTCCACCTTCACTTTTTGAAGTCCCTGGAATCGACACGTGCATCAGTGTCCCTCATGACTCCATTTTTGATACGACCCCCCATACCTCTTCGGTTCATGTACCACTTTGCATGGATTCGTGCCCTTGTGTGAAGGTTGAGCCCGAGCTCTTAAGAAGCACGTCTTCTCCCACTACACACGAAACTACATCTATTTCTGATGTTATCATTGAGATCAATTTGCAGGATGATGCAGACCTGCGCAGTGTCGTGCCCACTCTCATGGAGGAGGACAATCTCGATTGTGCTGAAGCAACCATTTCGGTCCAGTGCGAGGAAGTCCAAGTTATAGAGGAGGCCATTGCGTGCACTGTTGAGTCTAGTGAAATCTTCGATGATATCATCAGTTTGTCATTGCCGCACCCTATGGGGGATGAAGCCGGAATTATCCCCTCAGATGAGATTTCTTTTATTTTTTCTTCCAATTTATTTCCTGACCCCCTTTCTTTATGTACAAGAATGCAGGATGCCCATCCTCCGGTTGATCAGACCTTATGCATGGAGGAGCCGAAAGCCTGGCGGGGTGAGGAAGGTATAGTGAAGGACCATCTTGTTTCCTCATCATCGTTGGTGCTTCCCTTGGAGGATTGGTTACAAGGGGGCAAGCGGTTCTTCTTTGAAGACATAATACTGGAGGAGAAGAAGAGAGCGAAAAAGGAGGAGATTTGGGGTTGGAGGCTAAGCATCCTACTTAATTTCCACCCCTACTACCAGGTCCCCAGACCTTTTTCTTTCATCAGTTGTTACTATTTCAAATCAGCTTATAGCTGATCTGTTTTGAGCATGTAATAGTAATTAGGATTTATTAACTTTTGCTTAGTCCTAGACTTTATAAACTGCTTTAATACAGGTATTTGGTCCACCTTTAAGGACATTAAACAAAAGGGCTTCTTGGGAGACAACCCATGGGAACCACCCAGTTCCGTTTGCTTAGTATTTGTCTTTTAGTCCTATTTTTCTTTTCTTTTTGCTAACATCGCAGGTTAAAGCTCTCGCGTGGTGGATGCGGAAGGAGAAAAACTTGAAGAAGGAATTACCGCACTTCTGGCATGCTCATTTATGAGCATAGGTCCACTCTTCCCCTATTCTCCTTATGTTTAAATTCTTTAATTTATTTAGTTTTTATCAAGTCTTGGGGAGAGAGCGAGCTATACACGTGCACACACTTTGCATGGCATGTTAGAATGTGATGAGTTAGGATTTGTATTTTGTTGCACATATTGCAAACACTTGCACCTAGTTCACGCGCACTTGATCACGCATACTTATTGGGTATCGCTGTGAGGTTCCCCGCTCGTAAGAATTGGATTGTTAGCGTATGAGTGAGGAGTAGAGAAAAATGTTGACTCGAGTAGTGCTCCAGTCATGTTCTCCCGTCATGCCTAGAAATTCAATTAGGGCAGAATAAAATTCAATATTATAATTTAAGTATTTCTATTATAGTAGCTGTAATTTATGTTACTTTAGTGGTGAATCCAGTGAATCCAACGGTAGCATAAGGTCGAGTGTATCAAGACTAGTAGTAGCTTATTACTAGGGTCGGAAGGAAGGACAACCTTTCTCGGTGGCTAGAACTTGCATTAGGTGACTCTCGAAACGATTGCGTGAAGTACTCGTCATAAAATGTGATATAGGCCATTTCTTGAGCCGGTTGTGCTTTTGAAATCCTTACCTACATAATCACCGTTGCAAGCCCACTTGAGCCTACCCTTCCTCCTTGTTTAGCTCCACTAAAATTTAACCAAAGCCACACGGCCGAACCTATTTTCACGCCAACCAGTGAGCTGAAAGAAATCTATATATCTATCATGTTTGGTGTCATCTCCGTGTTGTATGATAGCTTTGAAAAACCTGAAGGAGAAGTTTTTTTTATGCCTACAAAAGAAATTCTATCGAGAAAGAAAAATAGAAAAAGAAAAATAGAAAAAGAAAAAAAATTTGTTCAAAAAGAACTTTCAATTACATTCTCTCGACATAGGCAAAATGTATGGTTGGCTTAGCACGCACCTAGTGTTCAGTTGAAGTCTGGGGGTGTTGTGTAATTCTTGAAAATTTTGTATTGGTGATTGTAATTCTCTTGAGTGCTCAGGTTGTGTTGAAGGCGATTCCCATCGTCCTTCTACTTACCTAGCCTATACTCAACCTAAGCCCAATTCTAACCCATAAGTCCTATTGATTTTAGATACGAGTCGTCTCATGCAGTAGAGAGAGTGCGAACGTGCAAGCCTATGGACAACGACTTTGATGGATTTCTTAGGAGTTTGTCCCGAGCTTCGATTCGAGTAATACTCTACTCATTAGTCACGCTATTTTCCCTTTTGCGTGACCGAAAGATTCACCAGGATTCACCATCCAAGTAAAATAAATTTCAAACCACTGTTCTAGAAATAGTTAGATATAATCTTGAGTTTAATTCTATTCTAATGTATTTCTATGCACGTGCGCATGCGACTTCGCATTGGTCTCTACCGCTCACACTCACGCTAACATCCAATTGTTCCGACAGGAGGGCTGAGTAGTTTGCTCGAGACGTGCAAATGGTTAAGTCTGGGGGTGTGATGAGTCCAATTTATATATATATTTATGGACTCATCTGGGCCGATTATCTAGTCTTTGCACCACACTTTAGGCACGTTTTCATTCATATTCACTATTCCCTGCTAGGTGCACTATTAGGCCCGTTTCGGTGTGCAATCGCGTTCTTTGTTATTGGGGGTAAGCACATGGTGCTCCCCTTCCATTTCTCTATGTTTATCTGGTGCTGGAGGTGTATCCCCAGCTTGTTTTTCTTGTATGCAGGTGGCCGGTTTGTCTTGTATCCAGACTTCTCCTAGATTTCATAACTATGTGAAACGCACGGTCGTGCGTTTCCTTGACGCACGGTCTGCTGCGGTCGTGCGATACTTCTGGGCAGAGAACGAGCGATCTGAATTTGCTCGTGCATTTTGACGCACGGGCAAATTTGCCCGTGCGTGAGTAAAATGCACGGTTGGCCTGTGTTCTCTGAGCTTTTGTCATTTCTGAATTTGTCTGTGCGTTTTGACGCACGGACGGATTTGCCCGTGTGTGAGTAAATCGCACGGGCGGTCCAGCATCTTCCTCAAGTCTAGTTTTATCATTTAGTAACGCACGGTCCACGCACGGTCGTGTGTTCGACCATGCGTGACCATTTTTCTGCCTGTTTAGTATAAAATGCAGGTTACATCGCAGGAGAAGGGAGATCGGGGAGAGGAGCGGGAAACTAGGTCTTTCCCGCCGTTCTTGAGGTCTGAGGGCTTCTCCTTCACCTCCACCACCAAAGAGGCCATTTTCCGGCGTTCTCCACCACCATACTTCCATTTGGGAGTGGTAGCAAGCATCCTCCGCCAAGTGCTCAAGCATTCCTTGTCGTGGGAAGCCATAGAAGAGCTGTAGGTTGTTGGAGCGGTGACAGGCTCCATGGAATCAGCATACCATCTGAGGGCTGAGCCCGGAGAGAGCCTGACAACCTCTCATTCCGGCCGAGAACCCAAGACGCGGTGATTTCTTCCTATTGGTCTTCTCTAACTTTATGTTGGTGCTTTTTCTTGTGTTGTTGCAATGAACTATCATTTAGCTTTATGTTATGAATCTTTTATGATGTTCTTGTGTAATGATGCGGTAGTGCGATAATAGCACTTTCTTTGATGTAATTTTCTGAGATTCGTTGTGTGCGAAGCCCTAGCAATTGCTAGAGGTGATGCTTGGAGAAGAGGTGTGTGCGACCCTCACCCGTCATAGTTACTATCCATCCACGCGCCTCCCGAAGCACGGCATCGCGGCCGTTGCACCCACCTCGCCTTGCGAAGCGGAGTTTTGACCTGCATCCTTCTTTTCTGCACTAGCTTAGGAAACCCAAAATCAATGCCCTTGTTTTTCCTTTATTCGCTCGTATAACAATCGATTCACCACACTTTTCATTCACCAGAACCTGCATTCCTTGAGAGACGATATTCGGGGACGTACTCCCAACTTTATTACTTGTGCGACCGGTGTACTTGCCGAGCACACATCACTCAGCATCCACAACAACTTCCTTGGCAATCTTGGCCACCTCATCTAATAAATTCTCATCTTGAGGCTTCACCTGATTCCCTGTTGTGCTTACAACTTCCAATTCCATATCCAGATTCCTCTGAATATCTGGAGCAGGCTCCCCCTGAATTGTTGCATCTATTTGTTCATCATTTACTTTTCCTGGGAGCTCCCCCTTATCTGCAGGCTCCCCCTGGATTTGTGCTCCTTGGAAGGTAGTCACTTTGTCAGGGACAAACTCCTCATTAAATTTTCCTTGATTCTGTCCTCCCAACTACAAGACAGGTCTCTCTTTCTCCAAAATATTCTCCCCCTTCTTGACCTTGCTGACAAGTGAGGTTAAGAACTCCTTTGACACCATGGAGGAAGATATAAATTCTTTGAGGCTCTGAAATTATTTTTGAAACTTTAATAACTAACCCTCTATCTGTGAGTGTTTTTTGTCAAATTTTCTAGCCTGAGAGGCCACTTGATCCGCAAATGTGGAGGAGGCAATGGCCACAGCCTTGGAGATGATTTGCTCAAGATCAACTGTGGGTGGATAAAATGTAGATGGATGAGGTGATGGAGGAATATCTTCTTGGATGGTAGAGAGAGAATGATACACCTCAGGTGAGAAGTGAATTGATGAAGGTGTAGGTGGAGCAGGTTGATAATCTGGAATTGTAGTGGATGAAGGTAGATGGGTTTGCAGAGGAAATGGCTCAGGTAATGAGGTGGATTGGAACTGCTGTTGTTGTTGCAGTTCCAGTTGTTGTTGTTGTTGTTGTTGGGATGGAATATCCTCATGATGGAGATCTGGAATAGTGTCCAGAGGAAGTGAAGACAGAGGAGGAGGGATATGATCCCTTAGAGGGTTTGGTAGTTGCCTTTCTGGCCTGTGATGAGGAGGAGATGGAGGAGGAGAAATTTGAGCTTGACCAGGCATTGAGATTTGCCTGGTCCATTTAGAAAAGATTCCAATTGTAATTCTTTTCCCATGAGGAATGGGCACTCCTTTTGACTTGCAGATACTTGGGTAGTGTTTGAAGATCACTTGGCTCATTATTCTCATATAGGCATTCTCCTTGTGGGAGTATTTATGCCCAATCATTCTTAGTAGGCATCTTCCCCAATTGATCTTCTTCTTCATAATAAGTGCTCCCATAATCTGCAGTTGTTGCTTGGGGATTGCATCATGGGCCGAGATCTTGCATAATAGGACTTTCCCAACAATGTCAACTAGAAACCTGTATTCTTCTTCCACATCAATCTTTTTGAGATTAATTGGCTTCTCCTTTCTGAACTACATTATTTCTAGAACATTCTTTGCTTCTTCTGTTGTTAGTTCATCCGAGTCATTGCCTATGGGAAGATCGAATGTTTGGGAGAGAATCTCCTCAGATACTGATGTCTTGATTAGATATTGTCCCTTGGAGAGCACCACCATCTATCACCGAAACAGTATCCTTGAATTCTGTAAGTTCTACTTCTAGAATCTTACATCTTGTGGAGATGAGCCATGTTAATCAAGCAGAATCAAATAGACCAAGGATGGCCTTGAAACTTTCTGCGACCGTGTTGAAAGAGTCAATGTCAACATTGAATCCTGAGTTCACCTTTGGTGGAGCCATTTGATTTTGATTGTACCTACAAAGACAAAGAGAATGAGAGAGAAAGAGGCACGAGAGAGCTAGAGAGTAAGACGACAAGAGAGCAAGAGAGAGAATTTGAAAGCGTATATGTTTCGACGCAGTAATTGTTTAAAACAAAATGAATCGTCGTTACTTAAGGTTTAGACCGACGCACCGTCAATATTACTTATTATTTGGCACGCAAAGCTGTGTCGAGATTGCTTCTAGAAGCAATTCTGCGCGCCCTGATATATCGACATTGCATCGACTAGTACTCGACGTAGCTTTGAGACTATTTAGGAATTCTAAGTCGGCGAAGTCCAGTCGACGTTACGTCGATTTCCAATCGACGTAACTTCAAATTTAATCAGCGTTTAATAAGTCGACGTTTGCATCGATATGAACTTGACGCTGCGTCGAATTCTATTCAAATTGTCTGCTTTGTGTGCTTCTCGACACTAGCGTCGAGTAGAAGTCGATGGTACGTCGACTTATATTCGACGCCCCTCTTAATAAACATATTTATTTCTTTAGAAAATTCTTGTTGTTTTTCCCAGCAATTTTATTTATTGAAAATAGATCATAATATGATGAAATAGGTGTTAAGGAGGATTCAAGATAGAAATTACTCCCTTGACTGACTTTTGTTACTTATTCATTACCAACATCATTCTTCCCACTCAATTTCTCCTGAGTGGGACTTTTCTTAACCCTGCACATGTAATTCAAACATTAGAAGGAACCCAGGTTACCTTGGGCCCTTTGCTTTTACCATTGTAGGGTTCAATGAAAGAATAGGAGGGTATTTCATGATACCCCTTGGGATGATAAGGAATGGTTCTCCCAAACCTATTATTTTGAAACTTGAAGTGAGTATAAAATGTATCTGAATATAACAAATCAGAAGAGTATTTTATTATCCTAGGTCTTGATTTACCCTTTTGATTATGGTTATTCAACTTCCCTATGTTTTTTTTACCTGATGGTTTTTCTTTCTTATTCAGATGTATTTTATTGGAATTATCTATCCTATCTGAATAGCTACCAGTCTTACCTTTGGTTGATTTGCTCTTCTCACTGGGTTGATAATCACTAGGTCTAACAAATGACATTGGATTTTTCCAGGCAGGCTTGCTAGGTGGTTCTGTGCTTGAGGAGGGGTCTACTCATAACCCTAGGTGATTAAATCTCATAGAGAGATTTTCTGTGATATCCTTGAGCTTCTGACTCCTCCCATTGAGTGAGTCCTCAAAGGCCTTTGCCTTTGCTAGCTCTTCTTTTAATTGTATGTTCTCGTTCCTAAGTTCAACTAGTTCTAACTCCTTATTATTGATTTCATTTGTTAGATTCTGATTTTTCAGGTAAATTTCATCTTTCTTAAGGTTTTCTAGTTCAGTCCTAGCTGTGTCTAATTCTTTTTCCACCCTAAGATGTTCAATGCTGAAATCTTTAAAACAAGATTTGAAATCATAAGAAGTGAAGTCAAATTCATCAAAACTGATACCTGATCATCTTCATCATCTTATGCCATACCAAGAGCCATCATGCAGGCTGCTACTGCTTGTTCTTCATCATCACTCTCAGATGATGATGAGCTCTCTTCCACTTCTGAATCACTCCAGGTTTCAGCAATGAAACCCTTTGCTTTCTTCTTGTCCTTCCCTCTGAAGGACTTCTTCTTCTTCTCCTCTTTAGTGCTGCTCCTGTTCTTTTGCTCTTGAGGGCACTCTGGAGCAATGTGCCCTGGCTTGTTGCAGGTAAAGCAGATAATCTCCTTCCTTGGAGTCTTATCACACCTAGGCTTTGAGTCTCTTTCTCTTCTCCTTGAGTCTTCAGTCTTGACCCACTTCTTGAATCTCCTTGCTAGGAGATTGAACATCTCATCTTCTGGTGTAGAGGGCTCTCCATTAGTAGCTTTCAGAGCTAAGTTCCTTTGGACAGGAGCTGGAATAGTTTCCCTCTCTTCTGACTCAGCCCTAATCTTCAGTAGCATTTCATAGGACTTAAGCTTTCCAAGCAAAGCTTTAGTGGAGATCTCTCTATGGCATCTGGATTCTCTGATTGCCCAGGTTCTTGAATCCCTGAGCTAGGGAAGCACATAAGGATTTTATCATTTATCTCAGTTAGAGATATCTCCTTGCCCAAGCCTCTGAGCTCATTAATAATGATGTTGAATCTGTCATACATAGCAGCAACAGATTCTTCAGCCTTCTTTTGAAAGTTCTCATACTGGGATATGAGAAGGGACTTTCTGTCCTTCCTTTCATAAGCACTTCCTTCAACCATTGTGGTGAGGGAATCCCAGATTTCTTTTCTCAATTGACATTCAGCAACCTTATGGAAAATGTCATCTGACATTGTTGAAACCATAATATTCATGGCCTTGGCATCACATGCTTTGACCTTCTTCTCAGCCTCTGTCCACTCCTTTCTTGGAACAGCCTCAGTTGTTGAGGTTTCTCCTTCCTTTTGTCTGACTGGAGCAGGAGGACCCGTGAGAAGAACATTATATATGTCTTCATCAATTGAATTCATATAAAATTTTATTCTGGCCTTCCAGAGTGTAAACTTATTCAGATTACACACTGGAGGTCTTGTTGATGCATAATCCTTAGAACTCATTTTTTTTCTTTATGAAATATATGTGTATAAAAGAAAATAAGAGTTGGAGGCCTTTTTTATCAAGGTGTTAACCTCTTAATGATCAACCTCCCTCTGATACCAATTGAATGTGCACAGTGTGCCTCTGAGAATCCTCTAGAGGGGGGGGGGGGGTGAATAGGGATTTAAATTTATTTCTATCTGAGCTGTGAAAACAATAAAATTAATCTAAGGATTTATGCTCACTAAAGATCTCAGACAGAATAAACTTGTGCTGAAATGTAAAGCAGAAACTATATAATAAACTAGCTATAGAGACATCACAGAAAATTGGCAACCAGAAGACACAGATTTTTATAAAGGTTCCCCAAAATATGGGTACTCCCCTCTTCTACCACCTGGTAGGGATGCACCACAGTGCCTGAGTCTTTTGATAAGGAGACTCTTAGAACCACTGATCTTTTCACAAGGAGATCATGAACCACCAGATCTTTTGATAAGGAGATCTTGAACCACCAGATCTTTTGATAAGGAGATCTTGAACCACTGAATCCTTTGAAGAGGGATTAATAAAACTCTTTTACAGAATGAGAAAGAAGGAGAAGAAAGAGGGTTGTAGGAATTCTGTTCTTAGAATTCTTGAGTGGACTGAATGAAGAGCAGTCTATTAGATGTTCCACATGATCTGCTCTGGATTAACCGCTGCTTTAGATAGTGATGAATTGCAGGTGCTTTGTATGTCAGATCCTTGCTGCTTCTGCTGATTTAGATCTGGCTGCTATATGATTATGATGAAGAGCAGCTTTCAGATCCTCTGTTCTCTTAGATGAAGAACAACAGAGCTTTCTTTTCTTTTCTCTTTTCTGTGTTAGGGTTCCTGAGAGAGAGGGCGAAGATGAAGAAGCCCTAGCAAGAAGGAAGATGGCCGATTGTGATTAATGCCCCTTTTTTCTATTTTCTCTTCTCCTTTTATTCTCAGTATTCAATTTCAAATTTCTTTCTCTTTCTGGTATGCCTTGATAAGGTGTTATGCCTATCACTTTCTCTTTCTTTTCTTTTTAATTCTCGGCCCGTCCACCTAAAAGGAATATGTTTCCAAGAAACCTTTTTGTCTCCTTCTTTAATGCTCCTTTCTATTTCAGGCAATTATTAAGCCGTTGGGGAACGGTCTTGAAGGATGTGGGCCATGAAAGAAGGATCAAAATGACAGCCGTAAAAGTTTAACTTTTACAGACTGTATTCGACGTAGCGTCGAATTCACTTCCCTTCTTATCGACATAGCTTCGAGTTCTTCTAGGAGCTGCTTCGATTTCATCTGTGCTCTAACTGAACTCAGCTAGTCAACGTTGCTTCGATATCTTATCAATGTATCCATCGAGTTGATCTGCCTGGCTATGAACTTGATCTTCTGCGTCGAGATGAAGTCGGCGTTCCGTCGACTTTAGTTGGCTTCGACAGATAACCCCTTCTGCGTCGAGTTGAAGTAGAAGTTGCGTCGACTTCTTTAGTTAGTTCGACAAGTCCCTGAACTCTACATCGACATTCATTCGTCAGAGGGGTTGAATCACATGGACTTCTAGTCAGAGCATCGTCGATATGGAGTCGATGTTGCGTCGAATTTTATTCGACGCAAATGTTAACTTAGCCCAATTTTGCTTCCCTTGATCTGGTCCTGATACCTTATGTTGAGTATGACATCCTAAGACATCTAATGACCAGATTACCCTCACTATACAATGGGTAATTTACTCCTAGAGGATAAAATCACTTTTAGTTAATTTGTTAAGTTAAATCAAAGGTTTTTCCCAACAAGATCTATAGCACTCGTGTTGTCACACTTTAATTCAATGTTATTTAGATGAACACCAAAGTCTTCTAACGTTTGGGTCATCCATAAGGCTTGTGCACAATAACTACGTAGTGCGATATATTCGTTCTCGGTGGTGGAGAGGGCAACAGAATTTTGTTTCCTACTTGACCATGATATGTGTGAAGGGCCTAAAAATGACATGTGCCACTAGTGCTCTTACGATCTAATGAACATCCCACATAGTCCGAACCTGAAAAACCGTGTAAAATAAAACAATCATTATGAGGATACCATAAGCCTAATCTAGATGTTCCGTTTAGATATCTAAAAATACGTTTAACCGCTTTCAAATGTGATTCTTTTGGGTTAGCTTGAAATCTAGCACATAAACAATCAAAAAACATAATATCGGGTCTAGATGCGCTTAAATATAGCAATGAGCCTATCATTCCTCTATATAATGTTTGATCAATAGAAATATCGGCTTCATCTTTTCCTAATTTTAGTGATGCACTCATTGTGTATTAGCTTGTTTTAGGTTTTCAAATCCAAATATTTTAAGAATATCATTAACATATTTAGTTTGACAAATAAACATACCATCTCGTTTTTGTGAGATTTGAAATCCTAGAAAATAAGTGAGTTCTCCTACCAAACTCATTTCAAATTCATTTTTCATCACTAAAATTACTTCATTGCATAACTCTTCATTAGTGGCTCCAAAAATGATATCATCAACATAAAATTGTAATATAATCAAATCATTATCTACATGCTTAATGGAGAGTTTATTATCCGCACTTCCCATTTTATAACCGTACCTTATCAAGAATAATGTCAATCTATCATACCAAGCAAGTGGCGCTTGCTTCAATCCATAAAGTGCTTTCTTTAATTTATACACATGATTTGGAAATTTTTCACTCACAAAACCGTGGGGTTGTTCTACATAAACTTCGTCTTTTATTATCCCATTTAAAAATGCACTTTTAACGTCCATTTGGAATAATTTAAATCTTTTAAAACTCGCAAATGCAAGAAATATTCTAATTGATTCTAGGCGAGCAACGGGTGCAAAAGTTTCATCAAAATCTACCCCTTCAATTTGTGAATATCCTTGTGCAACTAGTCTAGCTTTATTCCTTGTTATCCTAGAGTCACCATCTAGTTTATTTTTGAAAATCCATTTAACTCCTATAACTGGATGATTAGATGGCCTCTCTACTAAATTCCAAACCTTATTCCGTTCAAATTGATTTAATTCATGATTCATAGCTAAAAACCAAAATTCATCATTTAAAGTGGTTGAAACCTTTTTTGGTTCTATTTCGGATACAAAACAAAGGTTGGAAAAAGACTCATGTAAAGAAGAACGAGTACTTACCCCCTTTTGATGGTTCTCCTATCAGAAGCTCCTTTGGATGATCCTTAGTAAACTGCAACACGCTTGGAGGAACATTTTCTACTATTTCATCTTCTTTCTCCTTTTTTTCTTCTTCTTTTTCTACAAGCGATTCATCATCCTCATGCTCCAAAGGGGAAAGGGGTTCTTCTTCGTTTCCTGTATGATTAGTATCTACACAAGGAACAAACTCATCAAACTTACATGTATAGACTCTTCAAATATTTTAGTTCGTTTATTATAAATTCTATAAGCCTTACTAGTTGAAGAGTACCCAATGAAAATTCCCTCATCACATTTTTCATCAAATTTTCCTAGTGCATCTCTAGTGTTTAAAATAAAACACTTGCAACCAAAGACATGAAAATAAGATGCATTAGGTTTTCTTTTAAAGTAAAGCTCATAAGGTGTCAATTTTAAAATAGGTCGAAGCATGACACAATTAATGATATAACATGAAGTATTAACCGCTTCGGCCCAAAATGATTTAGGCAACCCATATTCACAAAGCATAGTGCGTGCTAGCTCTTGAAGGGTTCTATTTTTTCTCTCCACTACACCATTTTATTGTGGGGTGCGAGGAGCGGAAAATTCATGTTTAATTCCTAAGTCATCACAAAAAGAAGAAAATTTATCATTTTCAAATTCTCCTCCATGATCTGAACGTACACAATTAATTTTTAAATCAAGTTCATTTTGAATACGAATGCATAGTTTAGTAAATTCAAGAAATGTATCGGATTTGGAAGATAGAAATAAAGTCCAACAAAATCTAGAATAATCATCAATTATTACAAAAGTATATTTTCTACCACCTAGACTTGAAGTGCTAACCGGTCCAAATAGATCCATATGAATTAATTGAAGTGGTCTAGAAGTTGAAATTACATTTTTTGCTTTTAAACGAATTTTTTGAAAACTTTCCTTTTTGGTAAGGTGTACAAGAGAAGATAAATTACCATTAAGCATAGGTAAACCTTTAATAAATTTGTCTTTTGATAATTTTAAAATAAGCTTGGTGCTAGAGTGACCAAGACGTCTATGCCAAAGTTCTAATTCTTCATTTTTAGAAATAAAACATTTTAAAGAAGAATTTGAAAGATCATTAAAAGTAATCATATAAACATTATGCATTCTAGGTGCGGTGAGTACGACATCATTTGCTTTAAAATTTATAATTTTGCAAAGATTTATAGATGATTCAAATAATACATTCAAGCCTATTTCACATAATTGACTAATTGAAATTAAATTATGTTTTAAGCCATCTACAAATAAAACATTTGAGATTGAAAAATAATCATTACCCACTGTGCCGATGCCCATGATCCTTCCTTTTCCGTTGTCACCAAATGTCACCATCCCTCCTTTCTTCATCTCAAGGCTAAAGAACTTTGCTTTGTTTCCCATCATGTGTTTAGAGCATCCGGAGTGCAAATACCACACGTCATTTTTGTCCTTAGCCTGCCAACATACCTAAAAAGGAGATGAGAGTAATATCCGGATACCCAAGAGGTTCCTCCCATAGAATAGGTGGAAAACTTAGGCACCCAAATTTGCTTTATAGCACTACGACACTTTTTCCTATAAGAGTTTGAGGTATGTCCAAATAAATGACATTTGGCATACGATATAATGGGATGAGACCCTTTTTGGAGTTTTGGATAAACTCTTGCTGGAAAATGAGGTAACATTTGAATTTTTGACTTTATTATTAACATAATTAATGTTTCTGGAATTATAGCTAATGCTGGCGTTAGGATTTAACGCCTGGCAATAGCTTCCAGAACCATATCCAAGGCCATATTTGGCACTTCCATGGCTTTGGTTGGCCAAGATCATGTCCATAGATCTTTGCCGAACTCCAAAATTCTTAATAGCTATATTTAAATCATGAATACGAGCTTTGAGAGCGGTGTTTTCTGTTACCAACATAACGCACTGATTCACAAAACTCTTCTTTCCTTCCTCTATTTGAGAAAGAGAGGTTTTTAAAGTTCTTTCTAAATCCCCCTTCTCCTTAGTAAGAATTTCAATATTGGATTGAGATTTAAAAAGAGCTTCTTCAAGTTCTTTCACTCTTACCAAGGAGTGATTGCACTCTTGGCAAGATACCTTTTCTTTCCCTAATTGCTTAGATAATTTTTTGTTTTTTTAATAAAAGTTTATTTTCAGAATTTAGAAGATCAATATCTTTTAAACTTTTATCAAAAAATTTGCAAGTTTGTAAATATTCAATATATAAATCATCATAAGTAGTAGGGAGAGATACCTCAGTGTCGTTTTGGACACTGCTTTTATCCTCAGATGTCTTGTTACTTTTTCCCATAAGGCACATATTTGCCTCTTCTTCATCGCTAGTGGATGAGCCGCTTGAATCCTCGGAGGAGGAGTCATCCCATGTAGCCACTTTTAGGACCTTCTTCTTCTATTTTCCCATGTGCTGCTTTTCTTTATACTCTTTCTGATATTTCGTGCACTGGCTCTGGATGTGTCCAGTCTTTCTACAATGATAGCACTCCGGTGGTGGTCGCTCATCATCGTCCTCGTTGTTACCTCTTCCTTTCTTCGATGAAGATCCCTTCTTGATGAAATATTTCTGGAAGGTGTTTCTTCTCTCCAGATTCTTCATGAACCTTTTGAACTTCTTTACAAAAAGGCTCTCCTCGTCCTCTTTATCATCATCTCCGTCAACTTCTTCGACTTTAATGCTAAGGCCTTCTTCTTTGGCTCCATGTTGTACTCTTGTTGTTGAATCTTGAGTTCAGCCTCATGGGTCTTGAGGTTCCCAATGAGGCTCTCAATTTGGAGCTTCTTTAAATCGTGCGACTCTGAGATAGCCGCCACCTTTGGATTGAACTTTGGAGGGAGAGACCGTAGAATTTTTTCTCACCAAGTCGCCGTTGGAGAAAACTTTTCCTAGTACTTTTGAGTCGTTGACGATCTTGGTAAATCTTGTGTACATTGAATCAATGTCTTCATCCGCCTCCATCCAAAATTTCTCGTATTCAGATTCAAGTTAGAAAAGCTTTGAATCCTTGACCTGCGAAGTACCTTCATGAGTGAGTTCTAATAAATTCCATATATCATAAGCAGTTTCGCAAGCACAAGTTCTATTAAATTCTGTTCTATCCAAAGCACAAAATAAAGCATTCATAGCTTTAGCATTATTTTTGCATCTTAACTTGTCATTATCATCCCATCTGTCTCTTGGTTTTTCCATAGTAATTTCTCCAACAACAATTGTTGGTGGAGAGTAACTTTGTTCTACCATACCCCACACATCATTATCTAAAGCAATTAAGAAACAACACATTCTTGTTTTCCAATAGTTATAATCAGTGCCAGTAAATAGTGGAGGTCTACTAATTTCTTGAACCTCAACGAAAGCATGATCATGACGCGCCATTATTCCCGGTTGTGAAACCGTTTTGGAATAACCTTGCTCTGATACCAAGTGTTGGATCTGATGACTCCCTTAAAGGGGGGGGGGGGTGAATAAGGAGTTTACTATTTTTGAGATAAATTGACTGATTTTAAAATATCATAAAACCTTTTTGATTCTGTTGCTAACGCCTGACGTTAGATAGTTAATGTCGGGCGTTATCTCTCCAGAAAATATTTTTGCAGAAATATTCAAAGTGATTTTACTTGCACAATCTTAAATGAAAAACACTTTCAGACAATCAGAGATACAAATGAATATTATATATTTCAAGAAGATGATTACAAACATATAATTTCAATAACGCTTGAAATAAAGGCGACAAGATAAAATTCACTTTTTTGTTCCTTCACCGGTCCTTCTCCCAAGGACCGGTTGGCTATAACTTATCTATCCCCAAATAAGGCCTCTAGCCACCCCCTAGATCTACCCTAGACCTAGTCACCATGCACAAGGAGGCGAATTTCCCCCTAAACCGAACCCGGCCTAGTCGCTACACGCAAGACGACAATTTCACTACCGTTACAAGAAAAAAATGAAAAGATAAAGTAAAAATCAGAATAAAAGACTCCCTAGATTGAAGAGCGCTGAAGGAGATGTTGAAGATATACCATGCCCACGTCGGAGTTGAAGCGAGCGTCCTTCTTCAAATTTGTCATTGGAAATCTCCTTCTCACTCTTGTTCCTCAATGTTGGTGTTGGGAGTGCTCTCTGAATTCGGGATGAAATGATCTCTCAGGAGTATAGAATGAAGGCTTGGATTGCATCAATCTTGATCAAATGAAATCAATTATTTAAATAAGCACAGAAGCTAACGCGCGGCGTTAAGAGTTAATGTCAGCGTTAGTGAACGTGCTCATTCGTGACTGAGATAATGCAACCGTCGGGATCGTGGCAGATTCGTGGACTCAACGCGGGCGTTAAGAATCAATGTTGGCGTTGTCTCTTGGTACTCGACGGTACTGCTTCTCGACGACATCCCCTTCTCGACGACATCCCTTATCGATGAGAAGTTAACGCGGGGCATTAACTCTAACGCGCGGCGTTAGCTCACTTTTCAGAGAATCTTCATCACTCAGTATCCTGTTCATTGGGTTATTTACCTATAGTACCTGCACACTATAAACACAAGAAAGATCAAATACATAGTGTGATTTGTTATTCTCAAACTAAGAGATGTGGAACACAAGCTCCAACACTAGCTTCACTCTCTGGTACCACCGTTGTGGCTACGACAGTAGTGGAGCGGGTAACTCCACTTCCTAGGCGGGTATACACACTACCAGGCCTAGACCCTTCGTAAGCCTCTGCACACGTCCTACGTTCACTCTAGAGTCTTGCGTAATCTTTGATGGTAACCACCAGTCTTTGAGGTCAGGTGTGCATTTTCGGGGATCGCCCTCCAGACCGCAGTGTAAACAACCTACTGGCCCCTCAAACCCTCACACCCGCCTAAATCAACGTACTGTCGTCGGTGTGACGACCGGTCCAATACCGAAGACCCGCCACTAATTTGTTCTTTTGCACATGCAAGTTATCACCACCCAGCCTTCAACTCGCAGGATCAACCCGTCCTGATATACAACCTCCCGAGCCTCCAGCTCACATGACCATCTCGTCCTGATATACAATCTCCTGAGCCTCCAGCTCACAGGACCATCCCGTCCTGATATACTATTTCTCATCCTCTAACTAGGGATGGAGTTCACCGTATCTCTTAGTTAACTTAGTTAGACTATTCTTGTCTAATTATTATTATACTAGAAATTTAGAGTGAATCCTGGACTTCCCGAGGTTCACCCGGTGAAGGTCTCGCAGCGGTACTAGAGAATACGATGGGTTGAAACCCAAATTCCCCTTTCCAAGATAATTACTTTTATTGGTGGCTACCCTTTTCTAATGTCCCACTCTCCTTATTACTATTTATGACTTAGATGTTTTATGACTCATTCTTCACCCTATCTTTGAGCACACATTCTCTTAAACGATGCTCAACAGCTAAAATCTCTTATACTCTAAATGGTGTAGGTCTTGTATGATTCTCAAATGTCTCTAATCACACCCTAAAGATATTTCATGAATATTTCACAATGCTGACTAATCATCATGATCTCCTAAGGTGATAATTGCCCCTTTATGTATAGTGCGACAGGATTCTTAATTATTCCCTAAACCATAATACGAATGTACTCCAAAAACTCCATAACTTCTAGGGGTTGATATAAATGATATGTTACTGTTATAATCCAAATCTTAATGATTTTCTAAGTGGTTCCGCTGGTTAAGTTATCATATTAAGTTTTTACTATTCGCAGACCACAATGAGATTGAACTAGATTTGATTCTTATGATGCAATCTTGACCATATCATGTCCAAATGAGTTCTATTTTTTTTACCATACCCTCATAATTGATAAATTAAGGGTTGACCAGAGTTTTGATATATTTCAAATAAAATTGACTTCTATTTAAAATCATTTCACCGGTTGACATCATCTAATTTACAAAGGAAATACTTTGTCAGTACTTTCAATCTTGCCAAATAAATTTCCAGAGGTGACAAATGACATAAAAACAAGGATTCCAAATAATCATAAATTTTCAGAAGATTTATGATCATAATTTCCATTTAACATAAAATGTGTACAATTAGGGTTTTACACATCAAGTACTAGTTCAAGACTTCCAAAAATTATGAGAAAATTACTATATCACAACAATGATCTAAAAATCTCAAATCCTAAGATCCATAATTTTCAAGTGAAGTTATAATCCTAATCTCCAATTAATGTAAAAGGTGTGCAAATAGGACTTTGTACATCAAGTACAGGTTCAAGACTTCCAAAAATTCTGAGTACATTACAGTGGCACTATAATGGCATAAACACATCAATTCTAGAATTTCATAATTTTCCAGGGATTCTAAAACCCAAATTTTCATTTAATATAAAGAATGTGAAAATAGGACTTTACACATCAAGTACTTGTTCAAGACTTCCAAAATTTTTGAGAAAATTACAGTTGAACTATAATGGCATAAAAACATTAATTCCAGAATTTCATAATTTTTCAGGGAATCTATAACCCAAATTTTCATTTAATATAAAGAATGTAAAAATAGGACTTTACACATCAAGTACTTGTTTATGACTCCTAAAAATTCTGAGAAAATTACTATGACACCTTAATGTCATAGAAACATCAATTTTAGAATTTAAATATTTTTCAGGGAATCTATGACCCAAATTTTTGTTTAATATAAATAATGTGAAAATAGGACTTTACACATCAAGTACTACTTCATGACTTCCAGAAATTCTGAGAAAATTACCATGACACTATAATGCCATAGAAACATCAATTCCAGAATTTCATAATTTTCTAGGGATTCTATAACCCAAATTTTTATTTAATATAAAGAATGTGAAAATAGGACTTTACACATCAAGTACTTTAACATGACTCCTAAAATTTTTGAGAAAATTACTATGGCACCTTAATGACCTAAAAGCATCAAATCTTAAATTTCATAAATTTTCCAGAGAATATATAACCTAAATTTTTATTTAATATAAAGAATGTGAAAATAGGACTTTACACATCAAGTACTTGTTTATGACTTCTAAAAATTCTGAGAGAATTACTATAGCACAATAATGATCTAAAAACTCACTACCTAGAGTTTTATAATTTTCCAAGCATTTTTCACCATAAACATTTCATAAAATAAGAAGTGTGACATAATTCATTTTAGTCAAATAACCAAGAATTTTGATCCCAAAAATCCTAAATTTCTCTGAGGTAATATGTTATACCATGGAGAATGTGTGCTCAAAAAATCAGGAGCCAAGACTTAGTCATATGTGCTGAATACACAAAATAATACTTTTGGCTATTGGCACCCCATAATACCTCTTGGGTAGAGACATGCAAGTGTAAATACCTAACATGCAGTAGTCTATTTGCTTCCAAATTTTTACCAGGGCTAAATGATGACAAGACAAGTGTGCCACCAAAATTTGGGGTCAACTTGAGGTGTCTAGATCCCTAAATCACATTAATTTGATACATTAATTTGATAAATCAAATAATGGATAAAACTATAGAAAAATCATCCCCTAAAAATCTAAATTTTTGACACAGGGTTGCCCTAGGGTATATACATGCATGGTCCAAATTTCAACTTCATTGGAATTACCATTTAAAACATATACACAAAATAATTTCTGGCATCTAGTTGGACCAGCCTAATCAAATTGGATGTTGGGGTTTCTACATTGCCCCAAATGGGCTGATTCAAATTTCTAATTAAAGTAGACCTAAAATTCTACAAAAGCTATTTTAGGACATTTTTTATGAAATGGCCTCTAAATCCAGCATGAACATACATGTGATAATGTGCAAATCATTTCATTTAATATATGTGGTATGCGGTTATCATTCCAATGAAATCAAGGGCTGTGATCTCATCCCCTACCTTCAGCCAACAGTCAGGATTGCCCCGACCTGGGCCATCTCCCAAGCTGATTTCTGGGCGGCTGAGCCAGCTCCCTGGCCGGACACCGCCGCCACCACCTCCATTGAGGTGGGAGCTACCGATCGGCGGTGGTTTTGTACGCTGGAGGGGCTGATTCCGGCGATCCTGAGGGTTGAAACCAATAACTTGGTCTCTCGAGGAGTTTGGGCCCTCAACAAGTTGAGGGGTGACCAACACTTACTCCTCCCAAGGGAGAGTCCTAGGCTAAGAGGCTAAGGAACTAGGAACAAGGCCAAGGGCTTAGCGAGGTGGTCCCATCTCACACCCGGAAGATCTTAGAGCGCTTCCCCTCCAAAGAAAATACTAAGCTAGGGCACCCTTGGAGGCTCTCTCCACCCAACAAATGAACTTAGGGGGAGAGGAGGCCAAAAGAGAGATCCCTCCAAATGGTGCGCCCTTGGTCCTATTTGTAGGATTTTGAACTTGGTCTGCTAATAACCAGAAACTGGCCCACGGGATTACGAAAATACCCCCAGATTTGGCCTACGAACAGCCAAATCCCACTTTTCCGAGGCGCTAAACACAGTACAGAATTCCTTCCTGGGGCCGGGCGAGAGGGGGCTGACCTCTTCCATTGCTCGCCCCCCCCCCCCACTGGGCTGGGCGAGATGGGAGGGCGCCTCCCTCCTGAGCTCGCCCCCTGCTAGGGCGGGGCGAGCTAGGAGGGCGCCTCCCTCTTGAGCTTGCCCCCTACTGGGCAGGGCAAGCTGGGAGGGCGCCTCCCTCCTGAGCTCGCCCCTTGCTGGGGCAGGGCGAGCTGGGAGGGCGCCTCCCTTCTGAGCTTGCCCCCTCTGCTGGGGCGGGGCAAGCTGGGAGGGCGCCTCCCTCCTGAGCTCACCCCCTACTGGGGCAGGGCGAGATCAGGAGGGCTCCTCCCTCCTGAGCTCACCCCCTACTGGTGTGGGGCGAGCTGGAAGGGCGCCTCCTTCTTGAGCTCGCACCTTGCTGGGGCGGGGCGAGCTGGGAGGGCACCTCCCTCCTGAGCTCTCCCCCTCTGCTGGGGCGGAGCAAGCTGGGAGGGTGGCTCCCTCCTGAGCTCGCCCCCTCTACTGGGAGGGGGAGAGAGGGGGGCAGGCCGCCCCTCTTCCTCTCGCCCCCTTACTGGGACGGGGGCGAGAGGGGGGCAGGCCGCCCCTCCTCCTCTCGCCCCCTTACTGGAGAGGGGTGAGTTCGGAGGGCACCTCCCTCCTGAGCTCGCCCCCTGCTGGGGTGGGGCGAGCTGGGAGGGTGCCTACCTCTTGAGCTTACCCCCTGCTGGGGCAGGGCGAGCTGGGAGGGCGCCTCCCTCCTGAGATCGCCCCCTCTGCTGGGGCGGGGCGAGCTGGGAGGGCACCTCCCTCCTGAGCTCGCCCCCTCTGTTGGGGCGGGGGAGAGAGGGGGAAGGCCGCCCCTCTTTCTCTCGCTCCCCTTACTGGTACGGGGGCAAGAGGGGGGCAGGTCGCCCCTCCTCCTATCGCCCCCCCCCCCCCCCCCCCCCCACTGGGGTGGAGCGAGCTGGGAGGGCGCCTCCCTGCTGAACTCACCCCCTCTGCTGGGGTGGGGGAGAGAGGGGGGCAGGCCGCCCCTCCTCCTCTCGCCCCCCTTACTTGGATGAGGGAGAGAGGGGGCAGGCTGCCCCTCCTCCTCTCGCCCCCCTTACTGGGGCGGGGCGAGCTGGGAGGGCGCCTCCCTCCTGAGCTCGCCCCCTCTGCTGGGGCGGGGGCAAGAGGAGGCAGGGCGCCCCTCCTCCTCTTGCCCCACTTACTGGGATGGGGGAGAGAGGGGGGTAGGCCGCCCCTCCTCCTCTCGCCCCCCTTACTGGGGCGGGGCGAGCTTGGAGGGCGCCTCCCTCCTGTGCTCACCCCCTCTGCTGGGGCGGGGGCGAGAGGGGGGCAGGCCGCCCCTCCTCATCTTGCCCCCCTTACTGGGATGGGGGCGAGAGGGGGTAGGCCTCCCCTCCTCCTCTTGCCCCCTTACTGGGATGGGGGCGAGAGGGGCAGGCTACCCCTCCTCCTCTCACCCCCCTTACTGGTGGGGCGAGCGGGAGGCTCCCGCCTCCACCGCTCACCCCCAATCTTCTTGCCCTGGACCTTGCATGAAAACAATGTCTTAAAAGATCCTTTGGGCCTGGGGGCCCACTCGACGAATACAGGGTTGTACACAATCCCCGCTCTTTTCGAGCGAGGTATACGCTCGGAAAGAAAATTCCAACCCTGCGTATTCGGCGAGTGATGCTCAACACCCGCCTAGCAGAGCCATCTCAGGGGAAACACTTAGCCTCCCCGAGAGGCCTCCTCACCTCGCCGGCTAGCGAGAGCCTGGCTATCGGAGCTACCTCGGAGGAAAAACTCTTAGCCTCCCCGAGAGGCCTCCCCACCTCATCGGCTAGCGAGAGACCGGCTAGCGGAGCCATCTCGCGGATAAACACTTGGAGAACTTCCGGCCACCGAGCAGTTCCCGGCCCTGCCAGCTAGGTGTGAGTCTGGTCAGCGGGCCAGCATCGGGGCTAAGTACCTTGAGAACTTCTGGCCACCGAGCGGTTCCCGGCCCTGCCAACTAGGTGGGAGCCTAGCAGCGGGCCAGCATCGGGGCTAAGTAACTTGAGATCTTCCTGCCACCGAGCGGTTCCCGGCTCTGCCAGCTAGGTGGTAGCCTGGTTAGCGGGCCAGCATCAGGTTTAAGTACCTTGAGATCTTCCTGCGACTGAGCAGTTTCCGGCCCTACCAGCTAGGTGGGAGCCTGGTCAGTGGGCCAGCATCGGGGCTAAGTACCTTGAGAACTTCCAGCCACTGAGCGGTTCCCGGCCCTTCCAGCTAGGTCGGAGCCTGGTCAACGGGCCATCATTGAGGCTAATTACCTTGAGATCTTCCTGCCACCGAGTGGTTCCCGGCCCTGCCAGCTAGGTGGGAGCCTGGTCAGCGGGCCAGCATCGGGGCTAAGTACCTTGAGATCTTCCTGCCACCGAGCAGTTCCCGGCCCTTCTAGCTAGGTGGGAGCCTGGTCAGCGGGCCAGCATCGGGGCTAAGTACCTTGAGATCTTCCTGCCACCGAGCGGTTCCCGGCCCTGCCAGCTAGGTGGGAGCCTGGTCAGCGGGCCAGCATCGGGGCTAAGTACCTTGAGATCTTCCTTCCACCGAGCGGTTCCCTGCCCTGCCAGCTAGGTGGGAGCCTGGTCAGCGGGCCAGCATCGGGGCTAAGTACCTTGATATCTTCCTGCCACCGAGCAGTTCCCGGCCCTACCAGCTAGGTGGGATCCTGGTCAGCGGGCCAGCATCGGGGCTAAGTACCTTGAGATCTTCCTGCCACCGAGCGGTTCCCGGCCCTGCCAGCTAGGTAGGAGCCTGGTCAGCGGGCCAGTATCGGGGCTAAGTACCTGGAAAACTTCCGGCCATCGAGCGGTTCCCGTCCGTGCCAGCTAGGTGGGAGCCTGGTCAGCGTGCCAGCATCGGTGCTAAGTACCTTGAGATCTTCCTGCTATAGAGCGGTTCCTGGCCCTGCCAGCTAGGTGGGAGCATGGTCAGTGGTCCAACATCGGGGCTAAGTGCCTTGAGATCTTCCTGCCACCGAGCGGTTCCCGGCCCTGCCAGCTAGGTGGGAGCCTGGTCAGCGGGCCATCATCAGGGCTAAGTACCTTGAGACCTTCCTGCCACCGAGCGGTTCCCGGCCCTGCCAGCTAGGTAGGAGCCTGGTCAGCGGGCCAACATCGGGGCTAAGTACCTGGAAAACTTTCATAACTTTGATTATCTTATTATATGTAAGAAAAACTAAGTCTGAAAGTAAACCATCATACTACATGGACTTAAAGAAAAAACTAAGTATGAAGATTGAACTTGGTCTCCTACTCCCAGGTCTGATCTTCCTCGAACTCTTCTGGTTATTGTTGTTGCTGCCTCGGACCCCTCGCCTCCCTCATTTTCAAGAACTCAGGGCAGGCGGACGTCGCGTGACCCTCCTCATCGTGGAAGTCACAGTAGGTTAACTCAACCATATCCCATCTTCTTCCTCTTCTTTCTGCTTTCCTGGCCCTCCTCCTTCTCCCTCCGCCATTTACCATGGTTTACTGAGGTGGTGGAGAGTGTGCCTTCGGTCCCTGCGTCCACCCTGGGGCCTCTCTCCCTGGAAGTTACCCTCTTCTTGGTCGAATTTCCTCTTGGAAGCCTCTACCTTCCCCCCTGCTGCCTTGCCTCCGGCTCACTCAGTTTGGCCAACCTTCTTGCGAACTCCGGGTTGGCCTCCTCACTCTCAATTTCTTCTGCCACCCTTTCCATCATCTCTTTGAAAGATAGGGGGCTTACTCTTCAAGATCATCTTGAAGAACCCCTCCCGCAGCCCCACCATAAAGGCGAGCTGGAGGGTGAACCCTGACACCTCCTGGATGAGTAGGACCTCTTCCTGGAACCTGTCAACATAACGAGCCAGCGACTCCCTTGGCTCTTGCTTGATCTTGAAGAGTGCTTTGACGTCCTTCTTCCTCTTCCTTGACATCGAGAAGCGCAACAGGAAACCTCGACGCAAGTCTTCGAAGGCATAAATAGATCCCGCAAGGAGCTGGTGGAACCAATCCCTAGCCTTCTCCTTCAGAGTTGTCGCGAAGAGTCGACACTTGAAAGCATCCGACATGGGCCTGATGGAGACCATGTCCTCAAACCACTGCAGGTGCAGGACTGGGTCATCCTTGCCGGAGTAGTGAGACATCTCCGGCCCTCCGAACCCTTCTGGAATCGGGGCTGAGAGAACCAGCTCACAAAAAGGACTTCCCTTGCTCGCCCCCCTTTGGGGATGGGCGAGTGGGAGCATGACACCTCCCCACTCGCCCCTTTGGGACTGGGCGAGTGGGGTCCTGACACCTCCCCACTCGCCCCCTTGGGGTTGGGCGAGTGGGGGCCTGGCACCTCCCCACTCGCCCCCTTGGGACTGGGCGAGTGGGGGCCTGGCACCTCCCCACTCGCCCCCTTGGGGCTGGGCGAGTGGGGGCCTGTCACCTCCCCACTGACCCCCTTGGGGCTGGGCGAGTGGGGGTATGGCACCTCCCCACTCGTCCCCTTGGGGCTGGGCGAGTGGGGTCTGGCACATCCCCACTCGCCCCCTCCTAGGGCACCGGGCGAGTGGGGGCCGAAGGCCTCCCCACTCCCCCCGCTGGTACCTCCTTCCTGGATTGCTGGTCGGGAGTGCTCTCGCCCGCCTGCAGAGGCGGGACCTCCGGACCACCTCCTCTCCTGTACTCACCTATCGCAGCAAAATTTAGCTGCAAGGTCTGCAGGACCTCCTGCCTAAAATTTTCAAACATCTCCAACATCACTCCAACCACCGGGGCTGCGAGTGGCCTAGGTCGGATCCTCCTCCACCTCTAGCCATGGAGCACAGCTTGAGAGTTTCTTGTGTTGGTCACTCTCCACGCTCTCCGCACCATAATGTTGAAACCAATAACTTGGTCTCTCGAGGAGTTCGGGCCCTCAACAAGTTGAAGGGTGACCAACACTTACTCCTCCCAAGGGAGAGTCCTAGGCTAAGAGGCCGAGGAACTAGGAATAAGGCCAAGGGCTTAGCGAGGAGGTCCTACCACACACCCGGAAGATCTTAGAGCGCTTCTCCTCCCAAGCCAATGCTAAGCTTGGGCACCCTTGGAGGCTCTCTCCACCCAACAAAGGAACTTAGGGGAAGAGGAGGCCAAAAGAGAGATCCCTCTAAATGGTGCCCCCTTGGTCCTATTTGTAGGATTTTGAACTTGGTCTACTAATAACCAGAAACTGGCCCACGTGATTACGAAAATACCCCCGGATTTGGCCTGCAAACAGCCAAATCCCGCTGTTCTGAGGCACTAAATGTAGTCCAGAACGCCTTCCTGGGGCCAGGCGAGAGGGGGCTGACCTCCTCTCTTGCTCGCCCCCCCCACTGGGATGGGCAAGCTGGTAGGGCGCCTCCCTCCTGAGCTCGCCCCCTGCTGGGGAGGGGCGAGCCGGGAGGGCGCCTCCCTCCTGAGCTCGCCCCCTGCTGGGGCGGGGCGAGCTGGGAGGGCGCCTCCCTCCTGAGCTCGCCCCTTGCTGGGGCGGCGTGAGCTGGGAGGGCACCTCCCTCCTGAGCTCGCCCCCTCTGCTGGGGTGGGGCGAGCTGGGAGGGCGCCTCCCTCCTGAGCTCGCCCCCTGCTGGGGCGGGGAGAGCTCAGGAGGGCGCCTCCCTCCTAAGCTCGCCCCCTGCTGGGGCGGGGCGAGCTGGGAGGGCACCTCCCTCCTGAGCTCGCCCCTTGTTGGGGTGGGGCGAGCTGGTAGGGTGCCTCCCTCCTGATCTCGCCCCCTCTACTAGGGCGGGGCGTGCTGGGAGGGCGCCTCCCTCCTGAGCTCGCCCCCTCTGCTGGGGCGGGGGCGAAAGGGGGGCAGGCCGCCCCTCTTCCTCTCGCCCCCCTTACTGGGACGGGCGCGAGAGGGGGGCAGGCCGCCCCTCCTCCTCTCGCCACCCTTATTGGGGCGGGGCGAGCTGGGAAGGCGCCTCCCTCCTGAGCTCGCCCCCTGCTGGGGCGGGGAGAGCTGGGAGGGTGCCTCCCTCCTGGGCACGTCCCCTCTGCTGGGGTGGGGCGAGCTGGGAAGGCGCCTCCCTCCTGAGCTCGCCCCCTCTGCTGGGGCGAGGGCGAGAGGGGGGTAGGCCGCCCCTCTTCCTCCCGCCCTCCTTATTGGGACAGGGGCGAGAGGGGGGCAGGCCGCCCCTCTTCTTCTCTCCCCCCTTACTGGGGAGGGGCGAGCTGGGAGGGCGCCTCCCTCCTGAGCTCGCCCCCTCTGCTGGGGCGGGGGCGAGAGGGGGGAGGGCAGGCCACCCCTCCTCCTCTCGCCCCCCTTACTGGGACGGGGGCGAAGGGGGGGGGGGGGGGGGGGGGGGGGGGGGGGGGGGGGGGGGGCAGGCCGCCCCTCCTCCTCTCGCCCCCTTACTGGGGCGGGGCGAGCTGGGAGGGCGTCTCCCTCCTGAGCTCGCCCCCTCTGCTGGGGCGGGGGCGAGAGGGGGGCAGGCCGCCCCTCCTCCTCTCGCCCCCTTACTGGGACGGGGGCAAGAGGGGGTAGGCCGCCCCTCCTCCTCTCGCCCCCTTACTAGGACGGGGGCGAGAGGGGCAGGACGCCCCTCCTCCTCTCGCCCCCCTTACTGGTTGGGCGAGCGGGAAGCTCTCACCTCCACCGCTCGCCCCCCTCTCTTCTTGCCTTGGACCTTGCGGGAAAACAATGTCTTAAAAGATCCCTTGGGCCCGGGGGCCCACTCGGCGAATACAGGGTTGTACACCGAGCATGGACAAATCCATGGAATTTCTCCCATTTTCTTCACTTGGATCTAGCTCAATTGAGCTGGATATCTCTCCTATTTGATCTAAGAGGCTAGTATAGAGGGAGAGGAGGAGAAACTGAACCTGTAATGGGCTTGTTGGCGGCTATTCCTTGGATTCGCCATGGCTGATCCTTGCTCCGACGACCCTTGCCATTTCCTCCATTCTCAGCCGATTCCTTTGATCCAGGGTAGTAGATTGACTCCTCCAGGCCCTCTGAAGCTGATGATGTCGTCGAAATGGAGTTAGGAGGGCTCTATGTGATGCTGCCATTAGGAGGAGCTCAACCACCACCTTGGATGTTCCTCCTAGCTACCAAGTGGCCTCCATCTTACTGGAATTCGGCTGGGAATCACTTTTAGAGTTAAGTGGGAGGCTTGAGCAGAGGAATGGATAGCCGTGTGGCCTCCATTCCTCAAAATCCTCCTTGTCTTCACTTGAAATTGGGGTAAAACCCCAATTCAACCTCATGCTTGCCTTTGCATGTCAATTTCAGAGGGAACTTAAGGTCATTTGCTCTTGGGCTATAGAATAGGTTGGGATTGAGGGCCTTAGCACATTCGAATTGGTTTAGGCTTTTAATTTCTTCTTTAGGGCTTAGGTTTGACCATGGTTGACTTTGGGGTTGACTTGGTCAAAGTG